>CM028134.1:845322500-854982500 GCA_016271365.2 Neoceratodus forsteri
AGTACCTGCCACTGACATTCTTCGCTTGATCCTGTAGGCATAGAGTTCAGCAATGTTGCTTAGTACTATGACTCCCTTCTTTTTTAGCACATAATCAGGCTAGCCAGTGAGAAGCTCTTGAAACCATGTCCACAATTTATTTATTGAATTTTGATGACCGGGTAGGACCACTGGGCCCTGGAGGTCCCTTTTTCAGGGGCGACCCGGGAAGTAACAGTACATGAAATAGAAGACAATGGTACAATATACAGGCTGAGGGTTTACAGTATGCAACAGCTTTCAGATCCATGAGGTATAGCTTTTATCTATTTGTCATACATGTCTAACTACTTATCCTATTGTGCATTTGCTCATGCTACAGAGACCTACAATTAATGATACAGTACAGTGAGTTCATTAGGTAACATACCTCTAAGATACATAGGATATTTTCTATGAACGTGAGGTGGGGTAGTGCTGACTGTTCAGTGGGAAGGATTAAGTATGGTAGAGAAAGCTGATGCAGGTCATTATTTTAGAATTAGGTACCGTAGCATAGGCACTACTCATTGACAGCAGGTAGGTCTAGAGTCTTGTGTGGAACACGGTACCGATGGGGTTTCACCCACCTCCAAAGGAAGGTTGTTCCAAAGGGAGGGGCAGCGCGTAAGGATTTGCTAACTGCCTTGGTCCTGACCTTAGGGACCCTAGTAGCATTTGACCAGAGGACCTGAGGTTACGACACTTCTTTTCCTGTGAGGAGTCCATCGAGGCTCGGGGAGGCATTGGGCTGATTAGTTTTTTCACCACACAGAGTACAGGGTACCTGAGCTGAGTTTCAAAGGATGGCCAATTGAGCCTTGCTAGGGGCCTCGCAGTGGTGGCTCCTTGAGTGGGATGAGGAGGCAAGAAGCGGACTACCTTATGATATAGTGTCTGTAGTCTACCATATTCCAGTTTAGCGACTCCTGAAGGACCGGGGCAGCATATGTTAGCGTGGGGGAGGGACACTAGAAGCTGACAGTCCTAGCTTCAGGGCTGGGGCTGTTCTCTTTGAGCTAATACAGTAATATGAGTTTGGTATGGATTACTTTGTAACTTGGTCTACGTGTTGCTTGAAAGTGAGACCTTGGTCGAGGGTAAGGCCAAGGTACTTTGTTGAGGAGACTACTTCCAGTTTGTTGCCTCCAGGGACGAATTTGGAGTGATTGTGATCTGTCTAGTCCGAGGGTTTTAGGGCCAAACAACATGGCTTTGGTCTTATTGGTATTTAGGACCATTTTGTTCTGGTGAGCCTCAATTGATAAGTGTGATAATGCAGCATCACATGCTGCTGCCACTTTTATGTGCCTTTATCAACATACTGTAAATGTAGTCAGTGTGAGAAATAAATTCATAACATCAGAAAGTGGGAATACAACACACAAAATGGTAGTACAATATCCTTTATTCCCATTATCTGTTTCCCGTGTGTTCGGATATGGACATGGGTTTGCCATATGTGTACCAGGACAGGAAGAGTGATTCTATTGCACCGCTCTGCCACCACTTTGTAGGAATCAATGGGGAGGTGACAGCGTGGTAATCATATGGTGGAGGCCACACACAAAGCATCAGGAGCATGTCCATAGAGGCATACCTTGCACAATGGGATCATTGCAGATTCATGCAGGCCATGGTAGAAAATGGGGAGAGCAGTGCTGGATGGGCACCATAAAGTACTGTCTGACTGGCTGTCAGCCAGCTGCAGTGTTCATACTCAGGGGCAATACTTGATGTGTGAGTTGGGGAGGGCCTATGATGGCCCTTCAGTCCTGGCAGTAATGCGGTTGGGTCACCCTCAGGGGAATGAAGCCTCTGACTTAGGTGGAGGCAGAAATAGCATTGGCAGACAGAAAGAGAGCGCGATGCAGCACCCCTCATGGCACAGGAAGGATAAAAGATATGGAAAGAAAAAAAAGGAATGTGCAACATGGAAGGGAGTGTGATATGACTGCTCCCTCGGGTATCAGTGGTAGTAATGGTCTTGTTAGCAAAGACATGTAAAAGACAGCTATGGTTCTTTGCAGATGACAACAATATCTGAAATAGGGTGCACATTGCAGAATGGGTGTGGAGGGTAAATGTTAACTGATATCAGTAAGAATTACAGGAATGTTTAAGGTATTGCACATGAGTCTCAATAGGAAAACATGCAAACCACTTTGATTGTGAAACAGAAACCCTGTCATGCATGACATGCTACTCATGGCACAAATGCAGGACACAGAAGCACAGATCATCATATGGGATTGCATAATAATGGGCATGGACAGCAGCATGGTACTTGGCAGTAGTGCTGTGATACTGCAGTTCATGGGGATAGTTGCCATCAGCATGCTGAAATCAGTAGGTGTAACTCAAATCACTGGTCAGGGTTAGAACTGAGCAATCAGCATCCAGGTATGCATGTTGTCAGTTCATACTTACAGTGCTCCCTCACTATAAAGAGCCCTGCTGTAACAAAATCCCTCTTATAGTGAACACCAGTGATGGCTCTCTTTCTTCCCTAAGTAGGCATATTATCACCTTGCTATAGTGAAGACCTAGCTATGGTGAACACATCAGCTGGCTCCAGAATTGTTCACTATAGAGAAAGACCACTGTACCATGCTTTTGGCCACACAATGACCTGTGGTGACTGCAGGCACGTTGGATACACTGGCACACTATCATAACATGGGTACATGGTTTGCCGACTGATACTATCAGCAACACATGTTCCCAAAACAATAATGACCCCTTTCACTAGCTTGGGTATATCAACCATAGAGCCTTTATGAGAGCATGAACAAAACTGTGAAACAGTGACTCACGTTTGTTGCAAACAATCAGTGCTGAGTCTTGTGGGAAACCATGTACTTCAAGTGATATGTGTTCACTTGGCAAACCAAGTCATGAAGCTTGGGTGGATTTGTTTGTGTTTCAACAGAATTATCAGGAGACTCACTGTTTTCACACCACACTTCCATTGTAAAAGAGTTTGCAAGGAGTTCCTGAACTATCCGTGAAACTACAGGAAAACTGAAATACAGTATCAGTACATGAGTGAAAAACAATTACAAACACAGGTATTGGACATTTCACGACAAACATTTACCTGTTGTCATTCTTGCTTGGCAACAGCAGAGAGAGCTTTGCTTCTTGGATACACAACCAATACTGCCAGGAGCTGGTGGTCTTTTAAAAATGGTTGGCACTGCATCAACACGTAGGTGAGGGCAAAGATGTCCTGTCTCCATGCCTAACTGTTTCATTAAAATATACTGCATCTTGAAGGCTTCAGGAATAAAATGTACCCTACAAATACAACTGTTATCTGTGGCATCATGCCAGTCAAAATAGGTGCACAAAATGGCAGCATCCTATTTCTCCCACAACTGCACGTCTAATGGAAACTTACTATATGCAGGCTTACTCTGTTTTTATTAGTGTTAGAGCACCCATATGCCACACAACTATTAACCATGTTAGTATTCTGTAAAGAAAACTTTCAGGTTTGTAAGCACAGAAAATACAGGACACAGCAAAGAACAATCAGACACAAAGAACTGGGGATTAGAAATGTTTTTATGCATTACAAAATAATACATACAGAACACTGTAAAGTGTACTAATGACAGAAAATACAATAGGAAGTTTTAGTTGTCAGCACCTTACAAAAGCTGCTAAAAAGGTGAAGATGAACCACAATTATGCCACCATGAAGTATAACCTGTAGCTGTCACAGAATGTCAATGCTGACAGGACACACAGTATAATATACTGCACTGTGTCCCTTAAAGTTCCAGTTGCCAAAAATACGACTGAAGGGTGTGCTGATACTATTTGTATGTCAGCACCTCAAGGAATCATGCTGTGTGGCAGCTATCAATACAGATAAAAGAAGACAGCTCTATTGCCACAGGGCAGCATCGTAAAATGAAGAAAGGACATGCAACCACAAAATAACTGATATTAAGCAGATAATATACTGTTACTATGGTAACATACAGCAAAAGACATGGTATCACACAGCTGTCAAAACAAGTGAGAAATTACAGCTCTTACAATGGACAGCACCAAGAACAGAATGAGAAAAATACAGTGCTGCACAAAGAAATCTAAACAGGAGAGGACAGAACTTTCAGGGCTTAGCATGACGACCTATGATCTTTGCAGAAGAACAAGCAATGCACTTCAAATCAGTCATCTCATTCACGTTGCCACATTCCCTCCTGCTTGATTGCCATTTCCCACATGATGTCATGATGCTATGCAAGCAGGAGCATCATGGCTTGCAGGCACATGAACGCAAAATTGAGTGCACTGGGATTACATCTTCTAAAACTATGGTTTAACTTTTTGTAATTCACTCCATGACAGCAATACGTTGTAAGGAGGAGAACGGTGATCTCCTGATTCCTTGAAAGTACATTGCTGTCACAGTCTCTTTAAGAAAGTATACTGCAGTAAACATTTGAAAAGGATTCTGGGAGAAGGTGTGATGTTCATGCTATACACTGCTGTGGAGGAGCAGTGGAAGCAGAACTGTGTAAAGGTGCTATATTGTCTTACGGAAGGTATGCTACCATTGCCTCATTTTTATGGCTGTGAGCAGAGCCTACAGCCATATTGCTTTAGCTTGAAAAAGGGTTTCCATGGAACACAATTTTTAGTAGTTTTTGTGTATCCTTCCATAACACTGCAAATCCCTATGGCAGTTAAAAAATACTCCCTTCTTTCTGTTTAGAATGATGGACACAGAACTCAAAGCTGATTTTCTCTGAGAGCAAATGTGCACACTTTCTAAACAAATCTAAATATCTTTAAAACTATTCAAGGTGCACAAAAACAACCAGCATGAAAGCTGTTTTGGGTAAAAAGACTGTTCACATGAGGGTAGTCACTAATCTGAATTCTTTATATTTTGTAAAATATGGTCAGCCAAAACAACCTCATTTTTTTCTGTCTCTGAGTGAACACAATAGGAGTCATAGCAAACAAATGTAAATATCTTGGAAAGTATACAAGTTGCCAAAATACAAACAACATGAAAGTTGTTCAGGACAAAATGACTTTTCAAATGAGGGTAGTCACTACTTTGACTTCATTAGAGTGTTTTAAATATAGCCATCAGAAAGGTGAAAATTGGGAAGAAAAATGAAAATTCAGGTACTCAGATGGCCATAGTTTAAAAAATATAATTAGTGCAGTTTAATGAATAAGCTCATTTGAAAGGTTGTTTTGTCTTGAACAGCTTTCATACTGATAGTTTATACATAATTTATCTACTTTTAGAGATATTTACATTTGTTTGCCATAACTCTTATTAAACTTGTAACAGCCTAATTTCTGTAAAGCACTATGCCACTTTTAGTGCAATGAGACCAGACCATCTTGTCATGCCTAATTTACGTAGTAGATCATCGTGACATACTAGTACTACAATGGAATTATTTAGTGCTTACCAGCTTGAAACAAAATGATCTGCTTATTGGGGTCTCATTAGATATTTTCAGGATGGGATCATGTTAAATCTTTTCAGAACAAAAGCAGCAGATTAATTTTAGTAATTATTAGCCAGCAATATCCTATGAGATCTATATGTGAAGCTGACACTGACCAGATAGGGAGGAAGAAGGAAGACAGGGTAGAAAACAAAGGCTGTCTGTAAAAGTTTTAGGCATCCATGCTGCAACTGATTTTTTCATTTATCATGTCCTCTTTGGCAACTTCTATTATTAAAATGCATTAAATGTATGGTTTACTAAATCTTGACCTTGGGATAACTCTGAATGACTCTTAAATAAGTTTTAAGCCATTCCGTTTTCAGGAGGTCAAGACCTGCAAAAGTCAAGTGTTATTTTTTTCATTTTTTTTTTTTACAAATTTCACAGTAGAGGTGTGAAACTAGAAAAGTATGTACAACAAATCTCCTATGCATTTTCAACTCAGAGAGAAGTTAATATTTACGCAAAATCAAACCCAAAGTTTATGCAGTTTTGTTCAAAAGTTATTTTATTCTGAATCTTATTGGACTGCTGAGTGCTATTTTTTCATATTTTTTTTTACAAATTTCCAAATTAAAAGTGTGGAGAAATACAAAAGGGTGTACAACTAATCTCCTATGCATTTTCAACTCTGAAAGAAGTTAATACTTGCACAGAATCAAACCCAAAGTTTATACAGTTTTTTTCTAAAGTAATTTTATTCTAAATCTTATTGGACTATTGATGAACTGAGCAAAGAAATGTTTAAATAAAACAAATTGAAGACTCCAGGATTGGGAGGTCATTAAAATTACAAAAGATCAAATTATGAAACCTTAAATGAACTCATTAAGAGCATTCTTGTTGATGTGTAATTATAAGAGCTACCTCACAAATGTCTCTCAACAAGTTAAGATTGATAATGTCCTATCTGACAGTAGACCCATTCACTCCTGTGTACCCCAGGACTCCATCCTGTGCACCATTTTATTCAGTTTGTTTCTAAACAGGCTCCTGCTCATCAGTAGCTGTCCAATTCTGCTCTATGCAGATGATGCAGTCCTTTATACAAGTGATCCTGATCCCTTTACTATGGAACGCAAGCTCCAAGACAGCTTTACTACAGTTGAAAGATGGTTCAGAGAATGAAAACTCATTATGAACTACAAAAAAAAACAAGTCCTTGCTGTTTTCCAGTCCGCACAATAGGCATTGTTCATACCTACTCAATATAACAAACGAGTATGAAACTACATTGGAACTCGTCCAGCATTTCAGGTATTCAGGGTCACTATAAACAGCACTATGTCATATGCCTACCACATTGAAAACATTGCAAAGGCTGTAGACATATGTATTGGTTTGCTTCATAGACATAAGCAAAGTCTTACCCCGGAGTCCCTAAAACTCTCTGTTCAGAGTACAGTGGTTTCTCTTGTTGACTATGGCATAGTAGTCTATGGCTCAGCTATGGACACAGTCTTCCACTATATAAAAGTAGCTCTAAATAAAGCCTGTTGGCTCTTAACTGGCGCCACATTGCTCACACATATGTGTGACCTATATGAGCAGGCTAACTGTATCCAGTTCACAGGTAGGCTCAGTTTCGATATGTGCCTCCTGGCCAAGAAAGTGTGTCTGGACCTCATGCCAATGGGTATCCAGAAGCTCCTTACTCCCTATGAAAACAGCCGTTCCACCAGAAGCTCAGATAGCACAGTCTTTAAGATTCATAGGTGTCACACCTCCCTTTGTCAAAGAGCTTTTGCCCACCATGCTCCCAAATGGATTAATAATCTTCCTTCTTCCATCTCCTCTATAACAGCATTAGGTCCCTTCAAACATGAGCTCTGAAAACATCTTAATGCTAATGCCAGCTGTGACTGCTTCCCTTAGCCCCTCAATTGCTGTTTTGCCTCATGTCTAGGCAGCACTCCTTTGTGACCACATGGCCCCTAGTATCCTGCACTTGTTGTTTCTCTCCGTCCTGTGCCTTAATCCTTCCTCCATCAAACTCCCTCTTACCCCATCCCTCTTTTCTCCTACAATCCTTCCATCTGCCTTCAGCCCAATCCACCAAAACCTTCAACAAGGCCTTCCTGAGCTGATGTTTCTCTACTTCTTGAGTGAGTGGCTGCCCTGGGCTGCTATAATCCCTGTACAACACCTCATCCTGACAACACAGACTGCTGCAGTACCTCTCTCTCTGCCTTTCAGGCACCCCAGTCTGAGTTGTCCTCTGTCTCTTAAACTGCCTTAACCCTGTCAGATACTCTTTGTGCTTATAAAAGCCTGTTGACTTAGTCCATTGTCTTGGTCTTCTTGTTTATATTTATACTTAGACACCTATTTGTTATTAGCCTGCACTTACAGTTCTACTGTATACCTAAATGTCTTTTTTTTTTAAATCACTGTTAATGTAATTCTGATGTGGAACCTATGTAATGAGCTTGTTCTCAAAGGAGTTAATCTGAGATCACAATAAATAAATAAAATAAATAATGAAGTAAAGCCATTTGAAAATAGACCTACAATTATACAACCATTGTGATACATATTTTAGGATCAGAGGAATGGTGCAAGGCTACCAAAATCATGGTGATCTCATTGCTTCAACACTTCAGTGTGCATGGATGAAACAAAACAAAAACACATAATAAAAGCGTTTATCTTCTCAAAAAAAAAATTGAATTTTATTATATTTGATTTAACCTGAAAATACAAAATAGCAATAAGGAAGTAAAACAATCAAGATGAGCTTTCAGTGTTCTCCAATCATACATTGATGTCAAGCCATAATAAAGGTTTCGATCTTCTTCAAAGCACTTATATTTTATTTTGATATATTTTATATTCTGTATCTAAGTAGACACTAGAAAATGTTTACTGGGTGTTTGAAAACAGGCAAATACAATCAGATGCAGAAGGAAGTCAAAAGAGAGTATTGATTGGTTGTGGGGGCTATTAACAAGTCGAGGAACTCACTTGACCACTCCAATGGGGGCCACCCACCAACACAACTGACCATTGGTGAGCACTGGTAGCAGAGGAGGAGCTGGGAAAATGCTGCAAGTGGTCAGTGTAGGAGGAGGAGGAGGTAGATGGCAGGCTGCCTGCCATAGTTTAGCTCTTGTTTTAAATCCCCAGTGGTGCCTGAGTGACTGTAGCAATCACCTGTGCAGCAGCCCTCCATCTGTAGGGAATAAGGGGACTTAGTTTAGCTGTCCTGTTGTATTCAAGCAGGCTTGAGTTCCATTACAGCAACAGGTCCGACTGGAGCCCTGGACCCCCAAACTCTGCTACTTGTACAGGACTGACCGCTTGACAGTGAGGGATCCTTGCTGCTTGCAGAGGAAGTGGGAGGGGGTCACGGTTGGTGTTCATTTATTTGTCGAGGGTCTGGCTGGGTTGGGAGGACTGCCTTTAAGTGTAAGCATTGCATGTGTCTGAACTGTTGTAGATTGCATGGGCATAGGCAGGGGGAGTGTCCAGGGTGTTCAAGCCCCCCCCCCTGAAAATTACCTCAGAAAATGTCAAATTCCTGTATTTTATTTTTGGGTTGGCTCGGGCTCAGCTGCTAAAAACTCAGTGTCTCAGCAGTCTCCAGTGGCTGGAGCTAGTTGCAACAACAATGCGCATGCGCGCGGGATCATTGATGGCCTGGGGAGATGGAGACATCACCAACAGCGAGGTCAGGAGAAGCCTGGTGAGACAGACTAGTGAGCATACTGCTGTGCTGTGCCGTCTGTACAGCACCGAGCAAGTTGTGGTGTCCTGTCGACTGTTGTGGTGGTAGAGTGGCACTGTGTGCTGCTCTTCTCTAGCCTTAGTTGAACTGTGAGAGAACTTGATGTATGGTCTACTACAGAAAGAACTGACCCATCCAGCACCAAGTTGTGAGTAACACATGTCACATCTTCTTGACTGTGCTGGACGCTTGCTGGACTAGTGGTGTGGTCAGAAGAAAAGACAGGAGAGGTCGAGAAAAATCTGCTCTGGTCTAATGGCCTGTTGTCCTGTCTTGGGAGGGATCAACTGGTAAGGCAAGCCAACAGGAGGATAATCTGCAGAAAAGTGGTGAGTGGAGAAAAGAATAAAGATTGATTCAAGGGGAGGGAACTCCTGTCATACAGAGAGGTGGTAAGAGGTATTGGCACCATCTCCCAGGGCAACCCACTCATTACATCTCAACATCACCAATGTTCTGTCCAACTTGGAGCTTATCATGTTGTGGGAATTGGTGTGGAAAGGCAGATTCCTGACTGACATCTTTGTCTCTGGCTGTTGCAGAGTGCTCCCATGTGCAAAGGTGAAGTGGGGTTAGGAGTACTCTCTCTATGCAGAGGTGAGATTGTGGTAGAGGAAGAGTGATGCAAGCGTGTGGAGGTGTCCCCACATGTAGGAGTGGGATGGATGGGAGCAATGGTCCCATGTAGGGGAAGTGGGATAAAGGGATGGAGTGCTCCCCATGTACAGAGCTGATATGACGTGGGAGGAAAGCTACCCATATATGGAAGATGAATGGAGGGAGAGGGGAGGAGTGCTTCCTATGTACAAGAGGTGGGATGCAGTGGGAGAAGTGTTGTCCACGTGGGGAGGTAAAATGTAGTAGGAGAAGCACTGGAGGGTCAGGGGATGAGTGCTCATAATGTATGGCGGTGGGATGGAGGTGGAGCAATGATACCTATGTGTGAGATGTAATGAAGGAAGTGTGCTCATGTTCAAGTTCAAGTTTATTGTGAAGGGATACAATCCACTGAGCAAGCTCATATGCAAGGAGGTCCCATGTACAAGCAATGATAAATACATGGTGTGAAATACAAAAAGTAAGGACACATAATATCAATTAAAATAGAGCAATTTTCTTTACATTAGTATTTACAATATGTATGTTGAATTCAACAGGGATTGAGACCAAATATGATTACATAAGACGCTATGTCCATCATGTGGAAGAGGTCTGAGAAGGAGAATTGCTGCCTATATACAAAGGAGCCAAGAAGGGAGGAGTGCTCTTTATATGCAAATGTGTAATGGAAGGAGGAGTGCTTCCCATGTGTGGAGGTGGGATGGAGGGGGGGCAGTCACTTAATGGCCACCATCCTAGACCCCACTTCAGCCTGTTTGTGAAACTTTTTGGAATGGGCACAGTTTATGATGGGGCAGATGAATAATCCACATCTCTTCTCTGGCTGCTGTAAAGTATTGGATTGATAGGCGAGGGTGCAAGAGGGGGCACCAGTCACTCAGGAACACCCACTGTATCCTACCCCCACTCACCTAGCAGAGTGGGAACAGTTGTGGAGTGGGGATACACAATTCATATTTTTATATCTCAGTACCTCTGAGTGCTCTCCATGGGTAGAGCACATTAGGTGGGAGATCTCTGGCTGAAGCAAAGTATTCTTCAAGTGCAGAGGTGTGGCATAGGGTGAGGAAGTGCCAGTCACCCAAAATCCCACTCCAACCTTCATGCTAGCTCTGGTGGAGTAGGGACAGGCATGAAGGGAGCAGATGTGCAACTTGCATCTCTATCCCTGGCTGCTGCAGGGTGCTACTCTTGTGCGGAGATGGGATGGGTGATAGGGCATCATTCTCCCAGAGTTACCCGCCTGAAGCCCACCCAATGCCAGTACCATCTTCATGAACTCGGATGGGTGAAGATGAGAGATGTGAACCACATCTGTCATTGGCTTCTGCAGAGTGCTCCTAACATGCAGGAGGTGGAATGGAAGGAAAATACTTCACATGTGCCAAAATGTGGAAAGATGTGCTGGGTGCCAATGACCTCAGGCCACCTAGTGGATCTGGACCACAACCCCATTACCACCCACCTGGTACCCACCAGGCTAGATAGAAACAGGTGTGGCATGGCAAATGTGCAACTCACATTTCTGTCTCTGGCTGGGGCAGCCAATGTGCAGTGGTGGGATGGTTGTGGAGGAGGCATCAATCACCAACTTCTGCCAGGCCATAGTCCACTGTTTACCTTGTGCTGCCCATGGAGGTCACCTGTCACTGTGCCAACCTGTATAGAGTGGGATGTGTGTGGAGGGAAGATGAATAACCTGCATCAGTCAAGGCTACTGCAGATTGTTCCATATGTGCCGATGTGAGTTGGAGGTGTAGGGGACAGCAACAACCCAGGGGTGCCCATCCATTGCCACACACTACACTGTGCTAGTCAATGTGAAGGGCAGATTGTCTCTGGCTCTGTCTGGGTGCTCCTCTGGTCTCTCTCTCTCTCTCTCTCTCTCTCTCTCTCTGTCTCTCTCGCTGCTCCCCACGGTAAAAGGAAACTCTGCAATGCTGCTCCTGTCCTGGTCATGGCACTCTTGCTGCCACTTTGTCTGCCTCTCTGTATGTGCTGTCTGTTGCCACTGAGCTTCAGAAAGACAAACAGAGTCAGACCGACAGCAAGGTGCCAGAAAAGTGAGTAGAAATAAAATGGATGGCAACTGAGCTTGGGCGCACACTGTACTCCACTACTCTGTTTGGGGGAGGGGGTGACACCATCTCTGACTATAACAGACTGGACCTGCACATATATGCCACACTGTAAGTGACTCTCACTGTTGCTGTGTCTCTTTTTGGGGGTGGGGGTGGGAGGCGGTGGGGTGAGGGAGTAGACACTGCTAGGGGATAGGCCACCCATTTAAATGAATGTTTGTTCAGGTGCAGGTCTGGGACCCACCGGTCATCATGCTTATGTTCACAACATTGCACTGCCCCCAATTTCACTCTGCCAAGGTGGTGCTGCAATAATGACAGCCTGTCACCTTGCAATTACTCTCATTCCGCTTACTCACCACATCTCAGCATGTTGCTGTCACTGTTTGGGGGGCTCTCTTTCTCTGCTCTGTTGCTGGCACTGGTACCACTCACCACCTCTTTGGATCCTGTGCTCTCTTCGGGAGGGCTGCTGCCTCCTTCTCAGTGTCTGTCCCTGCGGCCTGTGTCTCCCTCTCCCCACCATTCACGTTAAACTACAGCTCTGCAGGCAATGCTGCCTCACTTCTCAGCACTCTTGTTCATTGTGCAACAGGGTGGGGGGCACACTGAGGCAACATGGACACTAGGAGATCCATGGGGCAGATCAGTGGGTACCATCACAGAGACCAATGCTCAGGCTGGGAATTGTGGCACACATGAAGCACTGGAGAGAGAGGAGAGGAGAGGAGAGGAGAGGAGATCAGAGACAAGAATATGCACTGTCATTCACACAGAGACACAAACAAGTTCAACTTGGATGTCTGTCTGGGGAAGGATAAATAATATTTATTTGTTCTTTACTGCTAGGACTGTTTACTGCTTATGGCACAGAGAGTTGGGGATGCAGTGTTTGGTACCCTGATATCTGCAGGATGGGCTGGGAGACAAGTTGTAAGATCAGTACAGGCATGAATGAGGCATGGGTGAATGACCATATCTTATTCTTTGATGCTCTGAACAGCTGCAGCCTGAATCTAGCACATACTACCACACTTGGGATAATTATCATCTTTCACCCCAAAAATATTCAGTTCCTCGTCCATCCAACACCTCCCTCTGCCCCAACCTCCAGGACCCTCCCAGTTATGCTACTGCTACTATATTCCTCCTCTTGCATAGTACAACAGCAGCTTTTCTCCTCCATATGTCACAGCGTTTGGGGCAAAAATAACTTTGTACGCCTTTCATACAGTCCTCCGCCTCCCAATCCCTCCTCTGCTCTAACAATTGGGCCCTCTTAAGCACACCCCTATTCCCCCCTCTCTCCCTACATTATGCGCTTGATATCTTCTATCTGGTATGCCTACCCTCTCCCTAACATTTCCCACTACAAAATGCACAGTTTTTGGGCTTGGATCCAGCACAAGTTCATTATCCATGACTCTTTGTAGTTCTATGCTCAATGTATATTACCTGTAAATGTGCATTTTTACTATAATAGCAGCTATTTTTACTGTTTGTACTATTGTAACTTGTCTTTCTGTATTATTACTGTAGGACTGCAGGTCCACCTTGTAAATGAGCTTGCTCAGTGGTGCTCACCTGGATAAATAAAGATATTGATTGATTGATTGAATGAAAGGAATTAAATGCACTCATTCCAGCACTTTATTTCTTTCAACTAGAGAATGGATTCCAGATGTGAAACTGTGACTAGTGTCACAGTCTGGTTGCATGCTGATTGATCTGCCAGGGACAAGCCCACTGTAGATTGCTGTGCATTGGACGTGTTCCTGCCACACCTTTGAAATGTCATTCTACCACAAGATGTTTCTTGCACACGTGCAAGGAAACATACAAAACTATAAAGAATTTAGATTAGTGACTACTCTTATTTGAAAGGCATTTTTGTCCTGAACACAAAAATGTAAAATAATGTACTTGGGGTACAGAAATCCAGGGGTAGAGTACCCATGGGTGGAGTGGTATTGACAACATTAAGAAAGCACACATTACAAAAAAAATAGCTTTTACATACAGTTGATTACAGTTTAACAATATTTTGCATCTATGGCTGCCACTGTACATGTGATGCAAACCCGTAATGATGTTTCTCACTTGAGGCAAAAAGGGGGGGGTGGAGGCCATGACTGACTCCTTGTTTTTGTGTTAAAGGGGTCAGTTTCTTTACAGCAAAAACAAGGAAAGGCATCGTTTCTAAAATGTGCAGACGAGCACAAGAACCACATCTTTCCAGAGTATGCTACCACCAGTAGCTGCCACAAGACTGCTACCACCCCAGCCTAATACAATCTGGAGAAAATCAGAAGTAGTCTACCAGCACTGAGATCAGTATGGTTAAGGCACATTTGCCAGAAATTACTGCTTAGAAAAGAATGAGAAAGTGACTGTGATGATGAGCAAGTCCCAGACCAGATCTCTAGTTTGTTAATAGACTCCTCCTGAGTCTGACTTGTACGGCTGTGTGGGCCAAGCTCCATGGATGTTATGCCATCATCAAATTTGTATAATAGCACTATGGAAGCATATAACTGGACCAATGTCTGATGTGCTGCCACAGTACTCCAACATATTTTCCAGTGATTATATTTATGCAGCCCTTCCCCACCAAAGGCCGCATAAACATACTCACCTCCCAGAGTACTTCTTTTCTGTTCTGCAACTGCAGTACTGATGGCCACCATGTGCAACAAGGTGATGACTATCGCATACATAGTTATGTCAGCATCTCCATGTTGTACAGGGCTGACTACAGGCAAAACTTCACATGTATAGTATCATGCATGTGCAGTACTGTAATTTCTGCAGTATTACTTACGGCTTGACTCTGGTGCAGCAAAGCACTGCATGTTCTTTTTCCACACTTTGCCACTCCTAAAAACTTTTCACAACCATATCGGCCTGACCAGAATTTGTTTAGCCCAACAGTAGCTTAAAGGCATTTTAAACATCTACAGTATTACACAGACTTTAAAGTCTGACTTGGGTCAGTAGAATTTGTATCCTGACTCTGTAAGCTTCCCACTTATCTACCCAGGGAGAGGAGTCCGGTGGAGGCAGGAGCCCTCTGGGGTGATAATTCTGTGGAAAAAAACATGCAGAGGGTGAAGGCAACAGAAGTTGAGGGAAAGTAGAAAATAATAATTTTCCTTTCCCAGATCCTGTGGAAATTTTGGCTCACCTTGGCCTATGTTATAATTCTGTTGAGGAGACCTTATTTTAAAATAAATAATTTATTAGGTCACAAAAGCTAAATTTATCCCAAATTTAATTAGTGAAGGAACTCCGAGGAATAAAAGACATAAAACACAAATACAACATAAATAAGGGCTTTTTAAGTGCAGTAATAGTGAAGCACTAGTAAGAGATTTTAAAGTGCTGTGGTGCTAAATTGCTAAAGTGCTGATGTGACAAATATAATATTAAAGTGCATTGGAGTACAGAAGTGTATAATCTTTGAGCATCCAGTGCAAAGTGCTTAGTACGCATTGTAAAAATACTTAGGTGCTGCAAGCTAAGGCTCTAAAGTTCAGAAGTGCAAAAGTAAAGCACTCAAGTGTAAAGAATAAAAGCGCTAAGCTCTCAGCACACTATAGTGTGCAGGCTGCTCTGACATTGTAGTAATGTGATGTTGTTTTATAGAATATTGCACATTTTGGCGTGTTAAACCTTAACGCTTGGATTGTGTTTTAGAAGGAGTTATTAGAAGGAGCTGCAAAAGAGAGCTTTCAGGGGTTTTGAATGCTTGGTTCCATAACTAAAGTGTGTATTTTGGAAAACACTTTGGGGTTTTGCATTGGGTTTGTTTTTTTCCTGAGGAAACCCTTTGCTGTTACAACTTGTCAATAAGGTAGAACCAAATGATATAACTATATAGACAACTAGCAGCAAAGCTGGATTATTGATAAATTAGAAGGTTACTTATTGTGCTACAGTATTGAGGTGCTAATACTGTAAGTGTAGCACCATAGCACTGAGTGAATATTTTAGTCCAATAAAAATTGGGTTACACTGAGAGACTCAGCAGAATTAAACAAAATCTAGGCAAAGTCTTTTTTTTTATAATAGAGGAAAGCCGCATATTACTAATTTTCTGAACTTCGCCATTTTCGCTATTTTATTAATGGAATATAAGCAGTCTGACTACTGATTCAGCACAGTTTCTCACTGACTTTCATTTTATCTGGATAAGAAAGCACAGGAGAGGCTTTTATTATGAGTAATTGGTAATTGGTAGCCCTGATTGAGTAAATTAATTAGGACTGTGGACGTGGGTAATCCTTATGGAAACATACAAAGTCTGCTGAGTAGGCACTTTTCTGTAGAAGTGCCATTTTTAAATGTCTAAAGACTATTAGTCAAAGGAAAGATGGAGCACAGCAGACAGGACACCCTCAGCTTTTAACCTGGGAAAGCTTGCAAAAAACCAAGATTAGAACTCGGGAGAATATTGAAACCAGCAATATTTTGAGAAGCTAGAATAAAAGCATCTGATTAATATAAGGAATTAAGCCTTTAATGTAAATCTCTCTGACTTTTGGGCTTTCTCAGCTTTCTGTGTTTTGCATTTTAAAATTAAAACAACATAGTTTAAATTACACTCACGACCATAATCCTATCTTTTCTTGATAGATGTTTAAAACTACGGAATATTTAATACCGAAGGACATCCTGAGGGCAGACTCTTCTGAAGATTTATGTCTATTTGTTACACTGCTTGGCAGTGCTCAAACCCCAAATAGAATGCTCCTAACAATAAGGTACTGTACATTAGAATCACCTAGTGCAAACTCAACTACTCCAGAAGGAGCTAGACAGAGGATAGAGCTCCATTTACCTTTTGATTTCATTTTTATATATTTTAAAGGCACTAAATTAAATAACAGACCCTATATTATAGCCTTAGAGCATTTGGGAATTTATATGATTGCATGATTGTACTATTATTTTATATTTCTTTGAGATTTTAAAGTCCTCCTTTTTATACAAGCAGACAATTCAGTTCCAAAAGAGAACTTTGAAGGAGAAGAAAGAGGCCTTGCCTATTTTCAGGAAACTGAGAGACTGATTTCAGGAGTTTTAC
Organism: Neoceratodus forsteri; assembly: GCA_016271365.2. Classification (NCBI taxonomy): domain Eukaryota; kingdom Metazoa; phylum Chordata; order Ceratodontiformes; family Ceratodontidae; genus Neoceratodus; species Neoceratodus forsteri. The sequence continues at coordinate 845,339,526 of CM028134.1, forward strand.
TGAGAATAAACTGGACTTGTTAGAACCACAGTGTGAATTAAAAAAAAAGAACTGAATGATATAAAGACTTGTATCCATCTAATTGCACATCTCATTGGAGCTATCCAAGAATTTGTGGTAACTTTAACCTTGGACTCTTTAAGACTCCTCCCTTGAAATATATTTTCATTGATATAAACTATTTATAATTATATTTTAAGGGTTTTTAAGGTTAATTTGAGTGTGATAACTCAAATTTCTGCCTTCTACCTTGATTTGCTTTTTGAAATCTTGGAATAATAGCTTATATCTTATCTTTTGATATTTGCACTTTAAACATTGATAAGTGAATAACTGATTAAATATAGCCACTCTAGGCGTGGTTTCAACAAGAAGTGGAAAAAATAGTTCTTTGAACTTAGTACCTCAGAGGAACAGATAGTGGAAAGGGAAAAAGTCTAAAAAAATGCAGACAATTATAATAGATAAGAAAACACTCATAAAGGAGTCTCAGGAGCCAAAAATTAAACAACCTAAAATAACTGAATTTTTCAGGGGACATGTAGCGACCTCCATAATTTTATCAGCACTTAAAATTGACTTAAAAAACAATAAAAAGGGGAAATTATAAATTTGGTCTCCCAAGAAAATTCTATAGACCCCATAGATCCTGCAAATGTCAGACATAAATCTGACAATTATGAAGCACAAGTAGGAGATATTTATCTCCTGGCATATGGGTGGGAGACCCCAGAGTCTCAAATTGTGGAGGTGGTCAATGTTAATTCAGATCTCTATGAAGCAGTTTTTTCACTAGAATATTCTACATATGGAGAAGAAACCTTCAATATAGCAATAGTTAATTACTGTATTCCATTCTCCTTCCTTCTCCTCTCCCCTCTGTTATACAAGAGGAGGAGAAAAATAGGAAAGATTTGTAAGGAAACATGGGGGCTAAGTTGACTACTGAATACAAGAACTCAGTAATACTATAGATGATTTCAAGAAATTGATATGGTACATTTTGAGCACTATAATGAGTCTCAAGCAGAACTGGAAACCTGTGCTGAAAATATGGGACAGGAAGAGCTGAATATAGATTCAAATCAGACTGGATCTCCATTAAACTATAATCAAGCAATCACACACATGAGTGTGGTTTTGGCCTGATAAGAGCATGCCCCAGGTGTGTATGAGGCACGAGGCACTTGCACTGGAGTGCCTTTAGCACCCAGGAAGTGCTCTTATCAGGTCGTGAACCCACATCTCAGAGTGCCTTATTGCTGCTATAAAATGGGACCCAAGTAATTATTTAAAAAACAAATTAAAAAAAAATTAGAAGACATGAAAAGTCAAAAATATAAAAATGGGGCTTCAGTAGATTAAATAGTAAAAAAATAGTCCCACCATTAAAATAAGTGTTTATTGGCAGCAGAGGGCTTCCTATCAATTTCTGAGATGGAAACAGAAAAATAGCAGACAGTGAATGTAAGGTCCCCTTCCTCCAGAAACCCTAAACATTTAGGGCCAGATATTCAGACTGCGCCAGGCAGTGGCACAAGCCTGGGTGCAGTGCAACTGGGCTGTGCCAGGGCCAGGACCAGGACCAGGTGATATTCAATGGTGATGCTCCATGGCTCAACACTGTTGAATATGGCAAGTGCGGTGCACTAACAGCGCATGGTGCAGTGGCACTGTGCCAGTGCAAGCCACAGAGAGGGAGCACGGTGATGCACTAGCACAAGTGCAGTTGTGCTAGGTGCATCACCCATAATATTCAGCCAGGGGCATGCAAATGAGGTCAGAATCTATGCAAGGTGCAAATGGGTCCATTTGGTGCTGCTCTCCGATGACAGGGGAGTCCAGGTGGCTGGGGGCCTCTGTGGGTGGTGGTGAGGGTACCACTGGACCACCAGGTAGTCATCGGTTCATACTATGGCCCGTGATCAGGCATTGGGGTGGGTCCCACTAGACCACCAGGGATCTCATTCATTACACTGCAGCCCATGATTGGGCATAGGGGAATTATTCAGCTGATGACTGACTGCGATTGGGCTCAAAGGTATTTGTAATTCTAGACTTGATAAATAAAAAAAATAAACAAATACAGGAGGGAGGTCCACTAGACCACCAGGATACAGTTATTCATTACAGATGCCCATGATCGGGCAGCAGGGGGACCACTAGACCACCAGGGTTTGAATCCATATACAGATGTCTACGATCGGGCTTACGGGGTAGATGGGGGTACCACTTGACTGCCGGGGATGTGGCTGCTTGTGCATGGTGTGCTGGTGGGAAATACCTACAGCTGGCAGCTGCTGTGTTTGTGCCTTGCACTACAGCAGCCCACCTGTGGGTGGCTGGGACTTGTTCTCACATTTCACAGGCTCAACTTTGAGTTACCTTGTGGCACAATGCAGGGCTGCCCTGGCATATGGTCTGCACATCCTGAGCTAAATATTGGGATGTGCACGCATATGTGGAGCACGCCCCGCATCTGCGCTGCATAGGATTACCTGCACCCTGGCACATCTGGATTTGTGCTGCACTAGGCAGCCTTTTTCAATCCTGCCAGGGTGCAATGTGGGTTGCACCAGTGCAACTCTGTTGTGCTGAAAACCCCTTTGAATATCCTGGCCTTAATGTTTACATTTTTTTTACATTTATTAGTTTATCTATGTGTCTGAGGAGTAACTGACACTGAGTGCCCAAAGTTAGAGCAAGGAGGAGTGAGCATTTTGAACCTTGGGTGCTTTGTGATGCTTCTTGTGTCACCTCAGTCCCACAAAGATACACACGTAATTTTTTTGTCTTTTATGTATATTTTTTCTAAATCTGCCTCTCTTTGATTTAGTTTCAGAGCTGTGCTGTAGTGTCAGTTCACTCAGACTGAGCGTGTCCCTTTGTGGCTGCAGTATATAGCCATTGGGATGTTAAGAATGGAAATCACTCTCAGTTTCTGCCCTGAAATGCAGGTCACAATTTCTTACTTTACAAGTTTAATTGTTTTTTTTGTCTGAGAAGGCAAGAGTGCAGATGATGGGGGAACGAGACAAGAAACATGTAGTGAAAGCTGTATGAATGAGTGCTTCCTGATTCAGTGGTCACATGTCACTTTTGTCTGTTTTATATAAGAAAAAAGTATTACATTTTCAATCATGTGTGTGGATTCTGAATAGCTACACTTTTTCATGTGAAGGTTTAGAAGGGGTGTTAGTGGCTGTGTGGTTGGGAGAGTGGGGGGGTGGCAGGCAGCCTGTCGAAAAACAAAAGGAAACTTCACCCACTTAGTGATGCCAGGTTACCATGACTGTAAGGTGGCACATTGATATGTTTGTTATGTTGCTGTGCCTGGCACAATTAGTGCTGGTTGGAAGTTTACATCTCGATAAGGACAGGGGTAAAAGGGGTTCTCAGCCAGTCAGCTGTCACAAAATGTTTTGCCTATTTTATAATAAAGAATATTTTACTGATAAAAGGGATTTTACATCTAACTCTACTTTAGCTAAACAGATGCTTGAGATGATAAAAAAATCCCTGTTCTGCAAATGTGCTAATTTTGGAGAATATTGCAGCACTTAAAGAGGAGATTGTTTCCCTGAGGATGGTGTTTTTAGAAATCAGATATTATTGGATCAGATAGGCAAAGCTGGAGAACATAATGAACTTAACTCTAGCATGGAACTTGGAACTAGACAGGAGGTACAATGGCAAGGAAAAAATAGGGGCATTCAGGTGAATTTTCCCTCACCCTTTGTAAGAGAACATTCTTCCTCCCCTTTTTCAAATAAAATCAGGCCCAATGGGAAGACTACTGGAAAGGAAGGAGGAAGGTGAAGAAAACAACAATAAAAATAAAAACAATACTAGAAATAAAAATCAAGATAAGAACAAAAGGGAAATAAGGAAGGAAAAAAAGAAGGGGAAAATGTACAAAGATATCCAAAGGAGGGAAAAAGGACTGAGAAAAATGAACCTGAAGTTAGTAAGGATGGAGCAAACAGAGATCTAAATCATAACATTTCTACCAAAGAAGAATTTAGGCATTGAAGGAGCCTGGGAGGAATTATGATAGTATGCATAAAGGATGGGCCAGGAGGAAGGCTAAGACCAAGGAAACCAAGACCCCAGAAAATGTTCTTAAGGGGATATATGGAATAAATAATGAACTTGTATCAAACAACAGAAAGGGGAATGGAAATGAATATACTTCATTTGGTGTTTTCAATGATGGGACAGTTTGTGAAACATGAAATTTGGTTGATATGTATGGAATTGAGATTATGAAGGAGGAAGCAGCAGGAAAATTAGGTAAATACATTAAAAAGCTATTAGATATTAGCGAACAGGAAAAAGACAATATACATTATGCGACTGCCAAACCCTACTATTCCTGATTGTGTCTTGGTATATTCTCAATCTTTGACACTGATGGATAAGATATGGGCACAGGCAGAAACACTTAGGACAAAAGGCTTCATTATAAGTCAGCCACAGAAGGTACTTATTAACCCAGATTGTGAATTTAGAAATAATTCAAAACAAAACATAGGGAAGACCAATAACAAAAAGGTGAGAAAGGAATACAAAACCTATGTGGATACTCTCAGAATATTAAAGAATGTTACAATCCCTGACCATCTGGATTCCTCTCATTATCCAACTTTAACTATATTTCAGATACCGAATATCATGTTGGAACAAATTAATGATCTTAATAATAATGGAGAAAAGGAAATATTACATTGTAAAAGGATTACATGGCAGAGAGACACCACTAATACATTTCATGAATTATTCATGACAAGTATTCTGGAAAAGCAGTGGCAGAATTTAGTGGAAAATGCTAATTACACAAATATAGTGAAAGAATGGCAAGACATAAATTGATATATAAGACTCTTTTGCAAAACTTGTAGATCATAAATATCGGGACAAAAACATGGTTCAACAGTACTTGTAAAAAGTTAAAATTTAAATCAAATGGCCAGAGTCACAAAACAAGAGAAAATATATAAGAAAATCAAAGATTTAAATAAAGCAAGGAAGTCATACAAACAACTGTTAGAACAGGCAAATAGTAAATATAACTTAAAACAATGGAGATGTTGAGGAAAGAAGCTATTGCAATGATAATAAAACATTTTGGAAAATTGTCAGTGGAGGTTATGGACAATATTCAACCAAAATTGAAGCTTATGTGACACCAGAAACTGGGGAGATGTATTTAAAAAAATATACTTCTCAGAAGAGGAGGAAAATAAGATAAATGATAAAGTAAAGAATAATATGATTGGAATTAATATATTTTTTCAAACTCCTATGTACATACAGGAAGAAGAAATATGCTTAGCACTGACTACACAAACCTCAAATAAAGCTCCAGGACAGGATTGTATTTTGTGTGATAAATACATAAAACTTTCCCAGATTGGTGGATACCAATTTTTAGTCTTATTTAATTCTTTGTTACAAGGACAAAATATCCTGTATAGTTGGAAAGGGAGCACTATCTTTCCCACGTCAAAAAAGTGGATCCTATAAACCTCAAAATGTACATACCCATAAGTCTGATTGATGTCTCACAGAAAGTATTTTGTAAAATCTTATTATAGCTACTTCAGTCTTGGAATAATGAAAACTGTATATTGAGTGAATATCAGAATGGTTTCAGAACTAGGAGGTCCACTGTCCAGCATTATTATGTTTTAAATCACCTGATTTGGAAATATGTTACAGTCAAAAGTAACTATTTTGCTGCTTCATGGATTTATCAGCAGCATTTGACAGCATTAGTAGGGCACTGCTGTGGGAAAACTGGAAGACCCTGGGATGGACAGTACTACTCTGAATACTCTTATTGGATTACATAAAAACACCTGGACTAAGATACAATACAATCATCAAGGCCTGACTACTGCAAGGATTGATACAAACTTAGGGGTTTGTCAGGGCTGCATATTGGCTCCAACTTGGTTTAATTTGTATATCAATTCTATTTTGGAGAATTTGTACAGCCCTGACTTCCCACTCACCTAACATAAAGGATTAAAGAGTGCCACTTTTAGCATATGCAGATGGTTTAGTCTTAATTTCAACATCCTTTTTAGGACTCCAGTTGGATAGTTTGGTAGAAATGTGCAGTGTTAACGGTTTAGTGATTAATAAGGAAAAGACTAAACGGTAATTTTCGGTAATAATTTAAAGACAATACTTAGAGAAGTCATAAATCACGAAAACATTATAACTGATAAGTATTATGATTATTTGGGGTTACAATTTGTGCAAAATAATACTTGAAGGAGTCATAATACACTTATTCAGACTAAAATGAAAATAGCATCCAGTGCATTATAGTTATTTAATTCCAAACTGGGTAAAGAAAAAGTTAAAGGAATTGTTAGGATCTTATATGCAAAACTGAAGGCTAGCATATTGTATGCAACAGAAGTATGGGGTGATGCCTGCCTCTCCCTCCCTGGGATATCCTGTGGGGACCCACCCAATGTTGGGCTACCTCCCCACAAACTAACACCTTTTATGTTTAAATCTCTTCCAGTAGCCCATGTCAACCTGTATTGCCTTTACCATTCAGGCAACCTTGAAAATGATTTGATCATTCACATGCAAAGCACCGCCTTTTGTCTCAGTTCAGAAGGGGGGCAACTGGTCTACAAAAAGCAGCTATTTCTTTTTATTTTTAACTTTTTGAAACTTCACTTGTGTTAATTGGGGGTTAGATCTTACTGGTGTAACTGGCTGGTGGTGGTGGGGGCAGCTCTTGTATTTTCTATAAAAAAACACCTACAAGCAAATGTCAGTTCCTTCTACCCAGTTCATTCATTCAAAACAACAAAAGAAACTTACTTGCCACTTGTCCAAGCCATGGATGCAGAGGGCTGTAAAATATATAAATAATGCAGCAGTAATTACTGAATACCTGCCTTTTAACAAGTCATAGTGTGTGTGTGTGTGTGTGGGGGGCTGGTGGGTGCTACAGTTTAATTACTGTGTTCCATCCACCAACACTAGTTTTGGGACCATGGCAAGGATGACATTGAAATAGAGCTTTTGTCAATTTAGGCTACTGTTTTCAAACAAAAACACAGAAAACTGTCAGATGCATAATCTGTGCATGATGCTGTGAAATAAGTATAATTTTAGCAAATTGCTACAAGAGTTTCTATTCGGAGTCAGTTCTGCAGTTCAAGTAGTTTAAAATCACTGTCATTGCGCAGACTGTAATTGGGATCTGGATACCAGTTTTGAGATCTTTAATGTTGTTTGCCCTGTAAATGCAGAGTAATGCAGGGAATCACTGTGTCCCAGCCAGGCATTTCTATTCCATTGTTTTACATCTGCAGGATCCTGCAGAGAAACCCGATACAGTATGTTGCAGTATAAATGGCTATTTCCGATGCACTGAGTTCTCATGTCATACCTGTTTATGTGTCATCAAAGACTTAAGTGATAAAATGCAGGGACAACCTGGGTGCTGGGAATTTTGCAGATTTTGGGAAACTGTGACCAAGCTGGCTTTTTAGAGCAGCATGGGTCATGAGAATGCATGTATTTTTATTTTGCCCTGGTCAACTGCAGGGCCATGGGATATAAAAAGCAAGAGGTTTCTGTGTGAAGTAAGTGCAATATCAGTGGTTTGTCAATACTGCATTTTTATACAAATCCAACCAGAGAATTGAGTTATTTGATGCTTACAATCTCCAGTTCTATTTATTTTATAAAAGGAAATGCAGTCATGCAAACCCACTGATATGGCACTCACTGTACACCGCAGACTGCAGACTCTTGCTTCTTTACCTCCCTTATTAACCTACAACTGAAAAGGGCAAACAAATCATGTCCAGATCATTTAACTGTAACTGGAATTTAACTGTGATTATACAATGGCAAGAAAGAATCCTGGCTTCTGATTGGTCAGTTGGCCACCAGAGCAGGGATGTTATCCTAACAAAACATCTCAGCTGATTGTTTGTTACTTGCTTCTTTGCATCTTCTCTTAAGAAGCAAAAATATTTCTCCACACTAACAAAATATTCTTTAAAATTATTTTTTATTTTGTATATAACAACAAGCTATTGTGTAATGGTAATAATGCCCCAGGGGTGGGGTAGTGATAGGATAACATCCTTCTTGATATTGATGCCCTCGGCCTGTGGCCCAGAGCCCAGCCACCTGAGAGGGATGTTATCTCAGCATAACCCCCACCCTGTCAAGCATTATTCCTTTATTGTATCTCCTCCCTGGGATGGGAAAGGGTGGGGTTGGGGATGGGGTGGGGGGAGGATTTGGAGAATGCAAATATCACAGGAAGAGAACAAAAAAGAAACAGCACAGGGAAAATATATACTGGATTCAAAAACCCAGTATACTTACTGAGAACCTTGGCTTCTGTCTGAAATAAAATGTAACACTGACTACCAAAAACTGCAAGAAAGTTGCAAAGTATTGTTACAGTGTTGTTTCTTTGAGGAACTGGTCAAAAGTAGTCAGTTTGTTTTGCAACAAAGTTGCAACTCCTGGTAACACTGTAGCACATTCCTTGTAAAACAAAAGAGGAAAGTTGCAGGGATACATATTCTTAAGCACCACTCTGATCTGTTTTGGTATCACTGCAAAAACCTTTAATGGATTTTTTCCCTCAGTTTTCTATTTCTTAGTCCTGTTACATTCACTTTAATAAAACAAGCAAATAAAGCAGCTTTGTGTGTTTGCTATTATTTATCAAATAAACTCTTATTACTGAAAGTCTTACTGATTTATCAAATATTATAAAATGGGCACAAAAAATTCTATATCATGATTGGCTAATCAGCAGTCTTACCCGTGTCCTTATACAGCCATATCATGCCAACCTGCACTACATACCAACTGATAGCCCTGCCACACCTAGAAATCACTGAGCCCGCACTGCCCAAACCACTTTCTAAACATTCGAACTATCGCAAAGCGGCAGTTACAGCGGCATTTCAAGCGCTACCAATACCTCAGAAAATGCCACAACGAAATCAGCAGATGCGCGTGCTGCACGAAGGCGTCCTCAAACTGAATCCACAGACTTGTCCTTCCATAGACTGTTTCACCTACCAGTTAGTCACATTTAAAAACGTATGGACAAACTTTTCGTTACTACAGCAGAGCGAGCGGTCCGGACGATTTTTCAAACAAGTCTAACAGCATCTACGGTGGCTAGCAAGGGACACTACGCTCTTAATGAGCAGCGGTGGTTCTCAAACGGCTTTCTGTCCACTCCAAGGCACCCTTCAGGAAATGGGCATGTGGTTGCAATAATTGTAAATATACTGGCCATCAAAATCAAACACTGACTGTCAAAAACTGGCACATTGTTAAGCACCAGAGACACCCTATTATGACAGACAAAATCAAATGACATGTGGAAGAGAACCTCAGCAGTCTCCGTGTGTGTGTGTGTGTGTGTGTGTGTGTGTGTGTGTGTTTCTGTATGTGTGGGGGAACACCACCCTAAACGCCCTATAGTCCCTATCAAATGATTCAGAGATGCCCTCAATATAGGGACTATTTTACTCCTTCAGACATTAAAACTTCAAGTTTTAAAAGTGTTTGCATTTTTACTTTTTTTTCCTTAAATACTACCTTAATAGGGCCCATTTTATAGCGAAAAGACACTCCGAGGTGTGGTTTATGGCCTGATAAAACACTTCCCAGGTGCTAAAGGCACTTCGGCCAAGCGCCTGCGTGCCTCATTACGCACCAGGGGCGTGCTCTTATCAGGCCATAAACCACACCTCGTCGTGTCTTATTCCTTACATATACAATGGCAAGACAATTTCCTGTACACTGATTGGTCAATGTGTGCCTGAGACAATGATGTTATTACACAATAACATCACTGTATTGCTTTTGGATGCTATGGATGATGAGCTTTTGGCTATGGATGATGACCATTTGGATTCCTTAAAATAATTTTTTTATTTTTATTTTTTTTTAAATTTTGTATGACAACGAGCCATTGTATAATAGCAATAAGGCACTCCAGGGATGTGTGTTATCCTGTAATAACATCACTTCTGGGGTGGTGGAAGCACTCGGCTTCACCTGGTGCTTCAACCCACCCCAGGGTGATGTTATTAATGCTAACACACACCCTGTCGTGCCTTATTGCTTAAATATAATATGCTAAACTAAAGGTCAATGGCAATGCGATAATGTCACCAAGACAGTGCATTGTTCTGAAATCGTGCCACCCAACCCTATTATCACAAAACAATGGAAACAATGAGGCATGCTCTGTTCAAGGAAAATACTGTAACTGCAAAGGAATACTCCCCCAAATCTTGGAAGTTCACTGCAGTTTCTGTTATGCTTCAGCACCTTGAGACAAATGCAAGTGTAGTATCAGCAATGTGTGCACAATTTGCAAATTTGTGCCTAGAGACAAAGATGTCTGCTTGTGTATTATAGTGACATAATGACAATCTACTTTTGCTGCCATTGACATTAGTCCTTGAAGGAGATCAGTGGCAGTCAGCTCAAAGCTGGGTCAAAAAATGAACTGCTTTTCATAGACTGTCACATCTTGATTGTGAGTTTTCTGGTGTGTATGTAGTTGAAATTTTCACAAAACGCATTTTAACATTTGTTAGAAATATCATTTTTTATTTACCAGACACAGAACAACACAGGCATTTTATTTTTTAATTCGCATAGCTGCTATTGATCTTTAAGTACTGCTGTTTTGCTTTTTCATTTTCATTATCTTTATTTTACATATTGTCAGGCGCTTTAGTATATAATAATTTTCTAATAGCACAATAAGTCTTAACTATTAGCTGCTAAATACATTATATGGAAATAAGTCATGCGTCAACATGGATAATGTCTATATTTAAGGACAAATTATAAATATCATTATAGCTATGGTGAATGAACATCAGGAAACTGAAGGAGTTCTGCAGGGAAATGTCCTGGCTGTAAGGTTGCCTGTGAAAATAATTTACTGTGTTTAAACTGAATCAAAGCATCTGATTAATGTGTGACTAATTTAGTTCATACTGTAGGAATGCTCTAGGTATGTATTCATTTGATTACTGTTTGCGCGTTAGCCTCCTTGATGTAATGGATTGCATTTATTAAGGTGTATTAAATACTAACGCACTGAAATGCCAGCAGAATAGGCCTAATGGTCTTTCACATCTGCTCATTTGGTCAGCCCTCACCCTGGGAGCTGACCTTCCTGCCCCTTCACCTTCTCTGGCTTTTCCTTCCCAGTTCCAGATATTCTCGCTGCATTGGATTTTGCTTCCAGAACCCTTCCCCTGTACCTGTCCCACCCCCTCTTGAACCCCTCCACTGTCTCTGCCTCCACCAGCCCCCTAGGCAGCACATTCCATGGCTCCACCACCCTCTCAGTGAAGTAGCACCTCCTCCTTTCTCCCCTGAATCTTCCTCCTCCAGCTTCTGCCCATGCCCTCTAGTGGCCCCCTCCTCCTTCCTTCAAAGCACCCTGACTGTTCCTCCCCTATTTACCCCCTTCATGTATCTGAAGACCTCTATCATGTCCCTCTGGTCCCTTCTCTCTTCCAATGTGCACATATTTAGCTCTTTGAGCCTCTCCTCATAGGTCCTGTCCCGCAAGCCCCAAATCATTTTGGTTGCCCTCCTCTGACCTTCTCCAGAAGTTTATTGTCCCTCTTTAAGTGTGGCCTCCAAAACTGCATGCAGTATTCGAGTGGGCTCACCAAGCAGTTATACAAAGGAGTATCGCTTCCTCCTTCTGAGGTGATCCCTAGCAATGCATCCCAGCATCCTGTTAGCCTTGGCTGCTGCCTCCTACAAGTCTCCAAGTTGTTCATCTTGACATCCACCACCACCCCAGGTCCCTCTCAGTCATTGAGACTTGTAGCATCCCCGGTGTACACTTGGCCCGGGTTTCTGGCCTCCAGGTGCAGTACCTTGCATTTCCTGCATTGAACCTCAGCTTCCACTTTCTAGACCATCTTTCAGAGCCCAGGTCCCCTGTAGGGCCACCTTCCCCTCCTCCCCATCCCCATTCTTTTGTAAATGTTAGATGTTTTTCTTTCTTTCTGTTTTGTAAAATTGCAATGACCAGAATAGTTGAACAATAAGTTAACTGACAGATAATACACAGACTCCTAGTATTTTCAGTTGTCCTAGTGTCACGACTGTTTAGATCAGATCACAAGCACTTTAATGGGGTATTTTCCATCTTCCAGCAGTGCTCAAACATTAATGTCTGAGCTATTTTCATCCAAAACAAACTGAGGCGACTCAAATTGAGTTAGTGCAGTAGGGGGCCAGTTGTGCACTCATGTATGGCTGGATTCCTGATCAAGCAGCCGTACAGTAGTGTGTATCTCTGAAATATTGAGAATACAAGTGCAGTACTAGGAAAACATCAAATCACCAAAACAAAAAACATCTGGCTAATATAGTTGGTAAGGAATCTCTAAATGTTGTACCTGTTTGCACAGTATCATACTTATTTAATTTCTGCTGGTGAAGTTCATACTGTATGTGGGGTTATAATGATGGATCTAAAATCCCTTATGAGTACCCCTATAAATTACTATTATGTTAAACTTTCAGCAAATGTCCACTTTCTAGTTACTATCAGATCAGTCTCCTTTCTCAAAGGTTACACATGCCTCAGGGGCAGGATTCACAAAAGGGATGTGCACAGCGCATTTGAAATGTGCCGGGGCATCCCTGACATGTGCCCAAAGGTGATTCAGGCAGGGGACCGATGGCTGGTGCAACCCCAATGCATCAAGGCATCACAGAGTACATCGTATACCACCAGCAAGGAGATATGAAGATCTGGGGCACCTACTATTCAGTATATTCATAGGGGACATCATGGGAGGGCCTGGGGGTGTGAGTATGTTTGCAGATGATATCAAAATCTACAATAGGGTGGACATGGAGGAAGGGTGGAACAAATGCATAGAGACTTGGGAAGACTTGAGGCTTGGTCAAAGAGGTAGCAGCTTGCATTCAATACAGAAAAATGTAAAATCATGCATCTGGGCTGAAATCAGAAGGCGAAATTGCAGTGTGGGGGCAGAGATCTGGAGGAGCTGGAACAAGCAAGGGACCTAGCATCATTATATCCAAGGAATCTGAAGGCGGGAAGGGCAGTGCAGGAGGGTAGTGGCCAGTGAGAGTAGAATGCTGGGATGCATCAGAAGGGGATCACCAGTAGGAACAGAGAGGTCATTGGTACCCTTATACACCCATCTAGTTAGACTGCACTTGGAGTCATGGAGTCCAGTTCCGAAGACCATACTTAGGAAGGATGTGGGAGGATAGAGAGGGTTCAGAGGAGAGTGACAAAATGGTAAGGGTTAAGCCACCTATCCTATGAAGATAGGTGAGAGATCTCAACATGTACTTCCTGGAGCAGAAGAGGGAGGGGGGACATGACCAGACTTTCAAGTACCTTAATGGTATAAACAGGATGCCAGGGGGAGCATCTTCAAGATGAGGGGAAATCAGAGGACGAGGGGGCATGGCCTGCAGGTGGAGGGGGGACAGTTCAGGGGTAACATTAGAAAATACTACTACACAGAGAGAGTAGTAGAAAAGTGGAACAAACTCCAGAGGCAGTCATTGGAGAGGAAACAGTGGAGGGATTCAAAAGGGCATGGGACAACCACGTGGGAGTGTTAAGGGGGGAGGCACAGGTCCCAGCAGATAGCTAGCCAAATGGGCAGACTTGGTGGGCCTAGTTTGGTCCTTTTCTGCTGTCACACATCTATGAATATATGAATCTGGAGGGGCTGTGAAGGGGGCATGCCCATGCATACTGGGTGCATCCCCATTCATAGCTTTATTCTGTGGCACATCCCAAGGGGCAAGTCCGGGGATGTGCCACAGAAGGATAAGTCTAGGAACACCAGACTTAAGTGGGTAATCACCCACAGGCAGGCTGCCGTACTGCAGGCAGAAACATGGCAGCCTGTCCACCCTAGCAGTCCAGTGTCCTCCCCCCCCAAGCACCTGGTGAATGCTGCTCTTTGTGGGGTATGTACAAAGTAACCCTCCACCACAAGCCCCCATAAGCAGCTGCTCCTTGCTGTGGAATGAATGAAGTCAGCACCCTTCCCAAGCCCCCGTGTAAGCCACTCTCTGCGGCAGCTGCATGTTCAGGAAAGACCCAGCCCCCACCCAAGCAACCCCAGGCCACCCCATCCCCCACCTCAGCATGGTTCTACCCTCAGCGGGCAGCATAAACCCCCCCCCTTATACTGCCATGGCTGCCCACTGACAGAGCTGTCTGAGACTGACAGCTACCATACTAACTGAAGCTTGGGGAGGGTGCTGACTTCATTCATTCCACCACAACGAGCTGCTGCTTATGGGGGCTTGGGGCAGGGGGTTACTTTGTACATACCACCGCAAGGAGTGGCTGCATATGGGGGCTTGTGGGGGTTGTCCATTGCAGTGATACCGCCGCAAGAAGTGGCATTCACCGGGAGTTTGGTGCAGGGGCATGCGATGGCCACTGTGAGTGGCATTTCATGGGGCTGGGGTTGGGCCAGGATGGGCAAGGGTGTCTACAGGTTGCACATTTTGCCGGGCATCCTCTGCAGGTGCAATGCAAATGGGGCCATAATGGCATGCTAATGGCTCCATTGTACCATGCATGCCTAATGGCCTCATTTGCATGCCCCTGGCTGTGGATCGCATTTTTGAGTGCAGGGCATCCTGAGATGCCCTGCCCCAAAGGGTTCACACCCTGACATGGGAGATGCACTGGTGCAGCCTGGGATGCCATGGCGCATCCTGTGTGGGGCTCACCTGTGGGGGTCATCCACAGAGGGGATGTGATGGAGGCATCTCCTTGTGCCTCCTCTGTGAATCACCCATTTTGCACTCAGTGTATCTCCCCTGTGCTGGGGCAGTCGAGATGCACTGAACGCATCTTCTTTGTGAATCCTGCCCCTGGTTGTCTTTTGCACCGAATGTCAAAATTATAAATAGAATGACATTCAGTCAGGAAAATTAAGTGATATGAGCTTCATCAGTTTCTTAATTTCCCTCATTTACTGTCATTCCATTTGTGATTTTGACATTTGGAGACAAATGACAGGAAGATACAGTATGTGGCTAAACTTTGAGAAAGGAGACTGATCTGATAATAACTGGAAAATAAGCACTTGCTGAAAGTTTAATGTAACAGTACTCAGAAGTGGTACTCATAAGGAACTTTAGATACTGTACATAATTTTTACCCCACATATGCACTTCAACTAGCAGGAATTAAAATGAATTATACAATGGGGTCTTATATTCCAGCACTCTGATTGGCTAACTGGCACCTCTCAAGCGTTGTAAAATCTAGCATTACCAACACAAAAGGTGCCAGCCAGCCGCATCTCAGTAACTGCAAAAAAAAATTTTAAATCGTTCCGAGCCGCCATCTTGTTTTCTTCGTAACGCCGCTTGCTGTGCTAATTCACACCTACACTGTAATAAAACAAAAAACGCCAATTTTGCCAGAAATAAAACTGCTATAATATATTTCCTCTACATCTTTCTAGCTACAAACCCAGAAGCTAAACGGAAAACCACGATCTCGGACGCCCCACTCACAGCGCTGAAGACACCCCGCTCTCTGCCTGTTTCAGCCTGTCACCTGTTCGCAACACGTTCACAAAGCTGACAGACACAAACTTTAAAAAAAAAACCCTGAAGCCTGAAACCTTGCCTTCTGTGTTTAACTAAGCAGCAACTGACATATAATTTCCACACTGCGCTCTCTCCCTTCATTTAGGGAAAAGAAACAAAGCTTCACAGCCTCTCTCGCTTTCTGAGCTCCACCCCACTGACCTCTCATTTCCTGTCCATTACAGCCCTCTCTTTCAGTCTCATGTACAAATTACTCTCTCGCCATCGAGAACTACAGCTATTTTTAAAAAACAAACCTTCGCAGTTCTCTCTCTCTCTCGCCCTGCAGCATGCACGATCTTAGAAGCCAGCACAAATGAAATGGCTCCCCTAGCCTACACTGTTTTTAACCCAAATATACTGGACTATTTTTTGTAGCGTAACAACAAATTAAATAAAAACTCAAAAAAATGAAAAATTATGATTTTTCTCTTCATTTTTTCTGACAAAAAAATTAATAGGGACATTGTATAATAGCAATAACCCACTCCAGGGTGTTGGTGATGCTGGTTTTACCCACGCCTGGCGAGGTTTACTCACTCGGCCTGCGGCCTCGTGACCGAACCACGCCAGGCGTGGGTAAAACCAGCATCACCAACACCCTGTCGTGGTTTATTGCTTAATGATAACGTGTAAACATATATGACTTTATAGGGATTGCTTACCCACTCAACTAGTCAGACAGCCCTGTCTGAAATTGGTGTTACCTGATTTAATTTTAAATGTTTTACTGTTGGTGATTTGATGTTTTTGGAGTACTTGCACTCTCAATATATCACACACACACACACACACACACACACACACACACTCACACACTACTGCTGCTGTTTAATCAGCAGTACAGTAGTCTGTGTGTGTGTATGTGTGTGTGTACTGTATGTTTGTGTGCGTGTGTGTGTGTGTGTGTGTGTGTGTGTAGTCAGTGGTGCAATTGGTGTGGGTGGAAAGACATTGGAGGGAGGCGCTGTTGATAAAAAAAAAATAACTTCATCTTTCCAATAATAGAATCACTGCAGTCTTTCACAGGGCCCTGCAGTTTCTCACAACACCTGCCTCCATTTTAGAAGTGCAGTACAGGTAATCCCTGCAGGAATACGTGATATAGCTCAACCAACTTTCCCTTTTCATTTACAGAAATTTCCTGCTGTTTGTGAGTAAAGAAAAAAACCAAAAAGAAAGCATAAATGCAAGGGTGACTTTGGATATGTGATGACAGTAATTTGCAGTATGCTTGGTAATTCATCTTGCATGCATAGCCCTAACACACAGACAGCCAGTGCATTAGCCTTTTTTTCCATGTTAACACTAAATGCTCAGCCCGCTAACATAATATAAATTCTACAGGTAATAAATACAGTTTGAAATAAAGTTGTATGCATCAGAGCATTTACAACAGAAGCACATTTGTCTGGATAAGAACTGGTCTAAACAGATATGCAGTCACAGAGTCAGGGGTTACTTACTGTAGATTTGTGAAGGGGTGCTGAGCAGAGTTGTACAGTTCTGTCTTGCAGAAACAGATATCATCAGAAAGAAATGCCAGTACAAATAAAACAGATAACTTAAGGATTTGTGCAATGTGGGTTATGTTCTAACTTTACTATGATAAAACTTTGTTCAATGCAGCTTATTATGTGACTTTCCAACACATTGTTGTGCAAGGTAACAGCTCTGCATAACACCCCATACTCAAGTCTGTAAAAATAATGAGTGACTCTGAATGCAAATCTATTTAGTTAAATTAGACAATTAATAACAGTTATTACTGATCTGCTGCTGCATGTAAATGCATTTCAAAATGCATCTGTGATTTTAATTATTTATATTGTGAGAGCAGTTTGAGAGTGTTCAGTGTTACCATAATAAAACCAATGCATTCGTTGTTAGGGGTTGGGGCAATGAGCAGCAGGCAACACATCTGCTTAAATAGCGTATGGTATGAGTAGACATCTGTGGAGGGATTGACGGTGGGTACAATGTTAGATTTAAGGGGAGACTGTCTTAAAAATCACTTTTTTTCATGTACTGTTGAAACCACATTTGGAGGATGAGGCTGAGATATAAAAGTGCAATTAAACATTTTATGTGTGTGTTATCTTCTTTGTATTTTTTCATTAAAATTTGTACAGCAGTAAGCTGGCACAAATGCTGAATGATTGCATGGCTGCCTGGGCATCTCTAGCATGAAGTTGTTGTCAGAGAAGTGGGCTGTTGAGTGTGTAAGCCCCTTCAATGTTTGCACCTGTGGTTCTGAAGATAAGTGTATGCACCTACTCAATCCACCAGGAAGCTAGCGATCACTACCTGTCTGTAGCAGCAGAGTAGGGCTTCTGTACAACACAAACATTGCAACATCATCTGAGGTGAAATGTTTGCATTATTTAAAGTATTTCTTTCCAACTAATAGCAAGTTTTAATGAAAGCTGTTTGGACACTGTTGTGACATTTGCTTATGTAGAAATCTACACATTTCTCAGTAGTAGATTTGTAACTGTCTCTGTGACAACCCTATAGTTTTCATCAGTGTGGAATCAGGAAAATGCCAGTGAAGTTGTTGATTGGGGCATGTCGTATGTCTGTCTGTTTATTTATTTATTTAATGAGTCATGGTTGCAATGTTACAGTTTCAAACATGCCGCCTTTCCACCTCCCATACACATACTGTACACCACAGACACACACACACACACACACACACACAAATACACATATGCCTAAGTCAGACAGTGTTATTACAATGGCAATCAGTAGTGTCAGTAAGTATGAAATGTACTAAATAATGACAAATTGTGGAAACACAGTTTTTGATTTGTATTTTACTGGTAGCAGAAAAAGACAGAAGGGTAAAACAAACAGGGTCACTAATGCATTGTACATCGCCATCTTATGTACAATCCTTTAAATATAGTAGCATACAAAATAGCAGTACTAAGCATATGTTATCTGCTTCTCACCATGATAGGCTGAATGGTGAAGGGATGGAAATATAGTTTCATTGCATCACCAGCTCAGACAATTCTAATTCTAAAACACTGATCTGTCAATAAAGTGTAAACAACACACTATACTTGGCAACTTGATCACAGCAAATATTTGTTTGGATTCAAATCCCAGTACTGCACTCAAACTGTCAGACATTTGTAATGCACACTGCATTAGAATTGCTCCAGGACATGATGCAATGAAAGTATATTTCCAACTTTTAGTCATACAGTCCATCACACCCACACACACATCCTAAGTGTGACAAATATATAACAGATGTCGAGTTTTAAAGTTTGCCACCATTTAACACATTTCATAATTACTGACGGCACTAAATGACACTGAAATAGAACTATCTGACTTCGGTGTGTGTGTAACCACATATTTGACACTAACATTTCAGCCATGAATGATTAAAATAATAACATCAGAAATACTCTGAATGACAGGCTGACAGCTAGCTTGAGAGACACATCCGGTCAGGCAGTTGTTGAACATTTCAGCTGGCTCCCATGGAGTACAAATTTAAATTAAAAAAAAATAGAAGGAAGGCAAAACACTCATAAGAAATGATTATTCACAGTTTTACCACTCAGCCTCTTCCTCCAAAAGTGGTTTCCCCTTGTTCATGAAAAAAATGTGATTTCCAAGTAGTAGTACTAGGCATCTGATGCGATGTCCAAGACAGTCTCCCTTTAAGAATGTAATAAAGGCTGTTAAAAGACTCTAAATCTGGATTGCATTCTGGGTTGTTCTTAAAAGCCTGAATACTAAAAAGTTAAACCCATTCCAGTCCATCTTTTTCATTCTTCTGTGCGAGTAATTTAAAGGCATAGTGGTGGTGGTGTTAGAGTGAGTCTATGCGTGTGTGTAAGGGGTGGGGTGGGGATAGGGGTTGTGTTAAACTAAAAAGTGTTGCATTCTTATTCTGACCAGACATTTGATAATGTGTCCAATGTATGTCACTGGCACACTTGCTGTGAGTGGAAAGACACTGGTGGAGGGGCTGTTGATAAAAAGAACTTAATCTTTTCAGTAAGAAGTCTTCAAGAGAATCACTGCAGTCTGATGCAGAGCCTCAGATTCCTGGATTACCTGACTTCACTTTAGAAGTGCAGTACAGGTAATCTCTGTGGGAAAATGAGAGAAAACTTTAAAGGAATTTCTTGCTGTTTGGAGTGAAGAAAAAAAAAATATAACAGAAGGCAGCTAATTCAGAATAAATGCAAGGGAAACTTTGTATATTTGATCACAGTAACTTGCAATTTGCTTGGTAATGTTACCCTTATATTAGTTATCTTGCTGGTCATGCAAAGCCCTAACACACAGATGGTCAGTGCATTGGTTTTTCCACGTTAACACTGAATTCTCAGACTGCTAACATAGTACAATTCCTTCAGGTAATAACTACTGACAATAACAATAAAGCACAGTTGTGTGATCTAGCTTGGCTTTGAACCCAGTTCTGCATATACTGTTCTGTTTTCCTAACCAATTGGACTGCTACGTGCAGTGGATACTTATGAATTAATTTCCATCAGACACTTTTTCAGCTGTCATAGTATTCCAAATGCTTAGAGCAGATCACAAACACTTTAATGAGGTATTTTCTACCCTTCAGCAGAGCACAAACATTTGAAGTCAGAGCTATTTCACATCCCAAACAGACTGAGGAGCATCAAATTAAGCAAGTGCAGTAGGGGGCTAGTTGTGCACTCAGGTATAGCTGCATTCCTAATTAAACAGCAGCACAGTATTTCTTTGTGTGTGTGTGCACTTGCATCATATGTGTGTGTGTGTATGTGTGTGTGATACTGTATATAGAATGTAAGTGGTCAAAACATGAAATCACCAACAGAAAAACATTTAAAACGAAATCAAGTAATACAGGTTTCAAAGGGTCCACTCAGCTAGTAGAATCCCGAAAAGGTCAGACAGGTTTGTAACATACACTTATTTAATTCCGTGCTGGTGAAGTGCATGAGTGGGGTAAAATGATTGACATAACATCCCTTGTCAGTACACATTCAAAGTACTATTATGTTAACCTTCGCAAGTGCTTATTTTTCAGTTATTATCAGAGCGGTCCCCTTTCTCAAAGGTTACCCACACTTTTGTCTGTCTTTCAGCTCCAAATGGCAAAACCATTAATGGAATGACAGTATGAGGGCAATTAAGAAAGTGATAAGGCCCATTCACTTACTCAGTTTCCCAGACTGAATGACATTCCATGAGCGAGATAATTTAAAAAGATATTCAATCACATATTCAGCATTGTCTGCAGTTTATGTACACACTGCAAAAGTAGTCAATGATTTCCCTTTGTTATTTTTTTTCAGTATTCCCTTTTTTATGTTGCCTGCCAGTTTCTACAGTCATTCCTGCACCCTGTCTGTCCATGATTTTTTTTTTGTGATTGGCGTTGGAGTTGTATCACTGCAGCAATTAACAGTTACACTAAATTGATAATTATGAACCGACGATTGTAAATAGAGGACTCTGATTGGCCGAGAGCACTTTGAAGCCATGATGATATTGGGCTACATCATCACGGCTTCAAAAAAGTTCTGGCGCCACCAGACTCCTTGCTGTCTACTATCTGAGAACTGTTTTTTCAAAACGTACTCCTACATCGCCCAAAAACTCATTCATAAAACATTTAAACCCTTTTCTTTTATTTAAAAACTTAAAACTTAGTTCATAATAACAATAAGTCACTCCAAGGTGTGGTATATCATGGAATATCATGCTTCTTGGTGAGTTGTGTCGCACTCGGCCCATGGTCTCGCGCTCAACCACCCAGGCGCGTGAGGATATCCTGCATGATATACCACACCCTGTCATGCCTTATTGCTTAATTATACAAAGGGTAAACCAAACCCCAACCCCTGAAATCTGATTGGTTGGCTAGCACCTTTCAGCATGATAAATTCTCCAGTGTACCCACTGGAAAAGGTGCCAACCACTAGTCAGCCACAGCAGGAACTCCTCCTAAAACACTCAGAGCATGGCAAAACTACAACTCCCAAACATGGCAAGGAATGATGAGATTCAGAACTCGACAGTACTGGCTGTTACCACTACCCCCCCCAAAAAAAAAACACTCGTTCTCATAATCCTGTAAAGATACACCCTCCTAAAAAAGCACCTTCTTTCAAACTATCTTCCCTCACAACTCCCCACATTAAATGAAGCCACCACCTTTCTCGCCACTTGAAAATCAGTGCCGCAGTAAATAAAAAAAAAAAACTTCCTCAGGAGATCCACGCAGAAACCATGGGACAGAGGATTGTGTGAGTGAAAAAAAAAACCCCTGCAAAACTGCAGACTGGGCTACTTTTTGTGGTGAAAGAATACAGTATATAAAAATCATTTAAAATGCCAAAACATTGAATCTTTATGTATTTTTTCACACAAAAAATGAAATGGGACATTGTATAATAGCAATATGCCACTCCAGGGTGTGGGTATACGGGTGGATTTACCACTTCTGGTGTGGTAAATCCACCCATATACTCACACCCTGTTGTGGTATATTGCTTAAATAGTTTGAGTCAGAGGCAAAACCACATTTGCTGTCCGTTATTTAGGTGTCGGTGTGTCCACAAGTTAAACGCTCTCTCTCTCTCTCTCTTTTCACACTATTCACTGTACCGCCAGGTAAAAGCCCCTAGTAATGAAAAAGCTTAAAATGAATCATTCTGTAAGATTTCGCCGTAATGAATGAAATCTAATGAAAAATGTAAATGCATCATTTTTTTTTGCTAAATGTAGTGCAAATTGACATGTGTTTGTGTTGTGTGGTGGTTTGAGGTGTTGGATGGGGGTAGGGGATGTTCACAGTTATTCTCTCTTACTATAGTTGCTGCCTACAGCCCTTGCAAATGATTCGGTGCTGCTGGTACACTTAGCAAATTCTTTGCTCCTGGCAGTATTGTTAGGCTAGGTGGCATACTAGCTTGGCTCTTAACAGCTCATTGTTTAGTTTTGTGTGTTGTGTAATCTGCAATATAAACTATTAAGTAAAATTTTTTTTTTGTTTTTTCCAGTTGCAATAGCAACAATTAATTTCAAGCACTTAACCTGAACAGTGGTATGTGAGTTTCCTGCATGAGGACTGCAATAAAAAAATGAAGATGCCCCAATCTCAACTTGTGACACTGTGCTGGGAGTCCTGGGGGCCAAGAGTAAAGACATTAATGGGAAGCAGGCTGACTCAGCTGGCTGCTGGGTGATTTTATGTACAGTAGCTCAAAGGACTGACTGCTCTTGCAATGAAAAACAAAAAAAACCAAAACTCCTCCACTAGTAAATGAAACAGTTGTTACAAGGGATGATATGAAACAGCATATGGTACATACAGACATATCCATGATGACTAAAAAAATTACTAGGCTACTGATAGTAAGACAACTGACTAAAGGTGTGTTATCGTCTACTTTGACAACTCCCACCCCCACCCCCACCTGACCCCACAAACCACTGCACACAATACAGACACATGTCAATTAGCAATACAATTAGCATAAAATAAAATGATTGCATTTTACATTTTCATAAGATTTCATTATGTGCAAACAAAATCTTACAGCACGATTCGTTTTGAGCTTCTTCATTACTAGGGGCCTTTACCTTGCCCAGTGAATATCCGAGAAGAGAGAGAGAGAGAGAGCGTTTAACTTGCAGTCATGCTGCCACCTAAATAATGGACAGCAGATATAGTTTTGCCTCTGACTCAAACCGTTTATAAATTTAGTATAACTGTTAATTGCTGCAGTGATAGAACTCCACTGCTGAGCTCAAAAAAAAAAAAAATGACTGCCAGTGAGGCCTACATACATAAAAAAACTGAACAGCTCTGTCAGCCCTCCAATTACAGCATGCTGAAACATAAAACAAGATCATTTAAACAAAATATACACAGACACATGATTTCATTTATATATTTTGTTCGACAACCGTACCAGTGAAAAGGAAAGTGAGAATGCAATTTATAGCTTTGCAGTTGATCTTAGGGTGTGTGTGTATGTGTTTATGGCAGATTCTAAGTACTGCACATACTGAATGCTTGTTGCTTCATGACCGTATTCTTTTCATGTAAGAATAAAAATAAATTTAAGTATTGTTTTGTGTCTGCCTCTTTCCTGTCCATCTTATGGTTTGCTTTGGTGGGCACTGCACTGCTGTTACTGCATTCACTGTTGACTGTGCTTGGGACTCTTTCATTTTGCCTCTAAATGTAAATTTGTTCCTCCTAAAAATGTGTTTTTCTGAAATGTCACAGTGGGTAATGGAGCCACAAAATAATGTGGCTCACTGAAGTTGCCAATTGTTTATTCTTTAGGGAGCACATTTTAATTACTCCCCTTATTGTACCAATTGCCACAGCATCCATAATCATCATTCATTCTTTAACTCTGCGACAGGTTCCCCCCCCCCCAGCTCTGTTGACAGGCTGTTCCTGACAGTCACAACTACTGTGTTTGTAAGAAGATGTAGTGTTGTGTACCCGTGACCCCTCCCGTTATTGCTTGATTCATGAGCATCTGGTAAATATACAGTCTGTGGCACTTTTTGCATTCATTAAAAACCTCTGTATTTCATATTGCACTGTGCTAACTACTACAGAAACAAGCCATACATTGGTATGTACTGTAGGTTTCCTTTCAAATCTATTTTGGGAAATTTAGCATTCACTCTAAACTTCATCTGCAGTAAATTGCACAGTACATTCCTCCCCAAATCACTCACTTTAAACTGTGAGTAGTAACTATATTTGTTAAAAATATGCCTCTGGCAGTCTCAACTCCAAATCTAATATCCACCATATTTATAATAATAATTTTAGCCTACCAGGGTATTGCCACATAGACATTTGGAGCAGTGCTTTCATCAATGGCTGAGCCATCCACTCTGCTCCCATACCTAAAGCCTCTCCCTTGGCTGGGTCTCCAAACCAGAGAAATGGTGCATTATTTTACATTTTTTAGCAGTTTTCATGGAAAAAATAGTTAAGTGTAAGTTTTGTTAATGTTTTACTTTCATTGTCTTAATTTTTGTTCGTTTTCCAGCCGCCCATCCAATGTGCATCCCAGCTGCTGTGTAGTGCTGCCACTTCAGGACTACTCACTACAGCAAAACAATAACATAACTTTGGCAATAGATTACAGCAAATCTGACAAAGGGCTAGCATAAATAAGATGGCCCTGAAAAGATGACCATGACACTAATCAAGTCTTGCCAGGAAACTCATATGGCAAAGGACCATGTTGATACCACTAACTGCAAACTTGACTTTTAACTGTTGCAACTGTTCTTTCTATGTGTGTCTAGTCTTTTTTTCCAACTCTGTTTCTTCACCCTACCTCACTGGACTATCTCCAGCTGGGTCATGTAGTTAGTCAGCTTATCCCATGCTCCTGAAGTCCAGAAATTTCTCCTGGCAGCACCTCTCTCTCACCACATCTCCCCAACCCCCCCCAGATCTAAGCCCCCAGGACCGAGGACCGCCATCTCCTAACTGGTGCTCTATCTATAGTGCCTGGTGGAGAGGATGAAAGGAGAATCTGGAGGACTTCTTGGGCCCAGAAATGAAAGTGATGCCCTTGCCCTAGACCCACCTTCACCTACCAATGGGAAGGGGTATTTGTCCTTTTCTTCCCATTGGCCCAGCAGTGCACGCGCCCAGTGCAGTACATGCATGCTCCCATGCATGCCTTGCAGGAGTGTCACCATGGCTAATCCCCTTTGTCTGGATCCCGACTGCTGCAGAGCCCCCAGTCTCCACTGGGAGTCACCAGACAGTGAGATCAATGTCCCCTCCAAGGAAAGAAAAGCAGTCCTCTGGATGCTCCATCCTTTCCTCCCTTCCAACTCTTGATGACCGGGTCTGCTCCCAAACCCAGGTCACCAGCATGGCACGAGGTGTGGTATCCAGCCCTTCAACCTTCAGCACCATCGGGCCAACCTATGTGCATCTACTCTTGATAAAATGCAGGCTGAATTAGCATTAAATATGCAACACAGGACTAGATTTTGAAAGAAATACTGGATGACTCCACACAGATCACTGGGCAAAATTGCTTGCCCACTGAAAAGAAAGGTGCATCACTCATGTTTACAGATTGGGACTACCACAGAGTCCTGAATAAAGAAACACAGTGCTACATCAGCCAGGATATGCCTCAGACTGGGGACTGCAAAACAAACTATAAACAGACAATGGAAGTAAGAAATTCACAAAATTGACACCAGACAGCTATTTTGTTCCACAACTTGCACCCAGCTTGTTACCAGAGAGCACCGCACATTCCTGGTTTGGATGCCTGCCACCTGCAGGTCTACCTAGAAAATGCTACTCAATTTTGAGTCTCTGCTGTAAATCACAGGGCAGATTTTTACCACATGATAAGTGCCCGATAATGCACTTCATCATAGTGGGTGGCACTGTGTATATATATATCTATATATATATAGATATATATAGATATATATAGATATATATATCTATATCTATATATATATATATATATATTCATTGAAAACTACATTAATGCATCAGTAAAGGGTTTTTAGTGAAGTGTAAAAGCTGGATAATTTGATGTTAGGGTTACCAACCCTACCACCCCCCAACCCCCACCCTCCACACACCAACAGGCATTGAGGTGTGCCTTGAAGTCATCAGCCCCAACTCTCATCCCATTCCATGTGTAAACAAGATGAGATGGTACAGTATAGGAGAATGGGGTGAGAGTTAGGCCCAGTGACTCCAAGGCACACCCTGACGCCTCTTAGTGTGTGGAGGGTGGGGGTGGTGGTACGGTTGGTAACCCTAACATCAAATTTCCCAGCATTTTATGCTTTAATAAAAACCCTAACTGATCCATTAACCTAGTTTTTTGCAATGAATTCCCTTCTTTTTGAGAAAGTGTAATGTAACTGGTATATGGTTGTGTTTGAGTGGACCCTCCGGGCCCTGCGCCACCATCAGCCACCATTGTTGCATAATGATATGCATAAGAGGGAGCGTGGTCCACCTACACAAACGTATGGACATACTGCAGCCCTATAGTCATAAAATGTAACCATTGTAACACTAATTTGGCAATATCTCAGTAACTGTAGCAACTATGGAAAAATCCACTGCAGTTGCAATTGTGACTTTGAAACCTCCATGGGTGCTCACTAAGCTGTGGCGACGAAAAATCCATATCTTGAATCGTTTGAGATACAGGTAGAAAGGCACAGTGGATACCACAATCAATGGACGCATGTAGCTCGGCATTTTTGGATTTTTTCACCCAGTTTTCAACATGGTTTTTGGGGACCCCAGCTCATGAACAATGTCACTGTAATTTCATTAATCTGTCCCGAAAGTTGCATTAGCAAGCAGAATGTGCTATTCTGCATCACAGCTGCAAAATCATGTTTTCAGCAGGACGTGAAAAATGACAGCTGTATACTGTCAGGAGGAGGTATGGGAAAAGGGTATTGTTGAAAATCAGGTGGGAAAATAGGAAACATTGATGAAGTTACGACAGCGCATAGAAACTGCACAACACACTCTTGTAACATGGCCATTTCTGGGAATATTTTAGCCAAAGTTTCAACATGGGCTTTTTGGGCAATCCCCTCATGAATACTGGCATTGTGATTTTGTTAATCCATCCCAACAGTTCATTTCGCACAGCGACCACGCCATTCTGCACCAGAGGTGCAAAAACACATTTTGGGCAGGATGTGAGAAATGACAGCTGTACTGTTCATGAGGAGGTGTGAAGAAATGGCAATGCTGAAAATTTGGAGTGAAATATAAAAATTGCTGGTTACCAGTAAAAGGTGAGAAACTGTGCAATGTACCTCTTGTAACACAGCTACTTTTGGATTTTGCACTAAATTTTCAACATGGGATCCCTCATGAACACTGGGACAGTCATTTTGTTACTCAGTCCCAGAAGGTGATTCCACACAGCGACCGCTGCAGTATAGCGCAGTGCTTTAAGACTCTGAGCTGCAAACCTGGAGATCTGGGTTTGAATCCCACAGCCCCCACTTGCATACTGTGTGACCCTGAGCAAGTCACTTAACTTCCTTGTGCTCCCAGGTTGCGCCTGTAAACAAGCTTGAGCTTAGTGTGTCTCTCGTGGTTAAAAAAAAAGAAGAAAGAATGTGAATCACTTTCTGTAGTGAGTAACTAAATGACAGTGACAGTTTCATGAGGTGGGGTCCCAAATGCCTATGTTGAAAATCTGGTGAGAAATACCCCCAAAAATGACTGACATATTCATATTCACATTTAAATTCTTTATTGTATGAGTCATACTGTAGGATCTTAGTTTGTATGACAAGATACAAACTAAGATCCTGTGTCGTATGACTCATAGAACAGTATGGTTCACAAAAACACAGCAATAGAGTCAAGCCATACAAAGGCAAAATACTGGACTTAGGAGGCTGACATTGCCAAATGGGTGAGTGCTTCATGAATGCACTAGTGAATGCACTAGCAAATGGGAAAGAAGGAGGGTGGAAGAACAGTGGGAATAAAAAACTGCCATCACAGAGGTAACAAGCCTTTATGTGAAGCAAATAAACAAAACAAAATGATGTAAGAAACCACTATGGTTCTCAAAGGAAGTGGCAGTGAAGGTTCAGAGAAAAGAAAGCATTCAGGAAGTACAAGGAATCACAGAAGGAGCAGGACAGAGAACTGTATCAGTTAAAGCAAAGGAAGCTGGGAAGGCAGTCAGAACAGCAAAGGCCCAAACCGAGGAAAAGATAGCCAACTCAGTTAAGAAGGGGGATAAAACCTTTATAGGTACATCAGGGAGCCGAAGGAAGACCAAGGGAGGGATAGTGAGGCTTAATAAAGGGAGGGAGGGTGGGCAGAGGGTGACTGTGAAAAGGCACAGATACTAAACAAATATTTTTGCTCAGTATTTACAAATGAAGAGGGGAGGTACCTAAACAAACAGTAGAAACACTCTGACACATAAGTTGATACCAGCCCATTTACAGAAGAAAGGGTTATGAAAGAACTCTTAAAACTGAAGGTGGACAAAGCAATGGGGCCTGATGGGATTCATCCCAGAATTCTAAAAGAACTAAGAGTAGAACTAGTAACACCACTGACTACCCTCTTTAACAAATCATGGGAGGATGGGGTGGTACCCGAGGACTGGAGGAGGGCAGATGTGATTCCCCTTCACAAAAGTGGGAGCAAGGCAGAAGAAGGAAACTACAGACCTGTTAGTTTAACCTCAGTGATAGGGAAAATGATGGAATCACTTCTGAAGGAAAGAATTGTTGAGTATCTAGAGGCCAGAGGGGCACAGGACCCAAGGCAGCATGGATTCACAGCGGGAAGGTCATGCCAGACGAATGTGATAGATTTCTTTGACTGGGTGACCAAAGTAGTAGATCAGGGAGGGGCTGTGGACATGGCCTACCTAGACTTTAGCAAGGCATTTGACACAGTCTCACAAAAGATTAATATACAAGTTAGCCAGCCTGGGAGTGGGTCCCACGATGACAGCCTGGGTAAAGAATTGGCTGGAGAATAGGACACAGAGAGTAATAGTAAATGGAGTCCACTCTGAAGAAAGGGGTTACTAGTTGGGCACCACAGGGTTCAGTATTAGACTGTCCTCTCAATGTCTTTATAAGTGACATTGCAGAGGGACTGAGGAAATGTCTCTTTGCAGATGACACAAAGATCTGCAACAGAGTTGATGCACAAGGTGGGTGGAAAGGATGAGAAGGGACTTGGCAAGGTTAGAGGAATGGTCAAATGTATGGCAGCTTAGATTCAATGCTAAGAAGTGCAGGGTAATGCACCTGGGAAACAAAATCCCAGGGGAAGCGTACACAATGGGGGGTGAGATACTAACAACAACAAAAATGGAAAGGGACCTGGGGAGAGTCATATCAGATGACCTAAAGGTGGGCAAGCAATGTGAGAGGGCAGCAAGGAGGGCTGGGGGGATACTGGGATGCACAGGGAGAGGCATCACCAGTAGAAAACAAGAAGTTGTTATCCCTCTGTACAGACAGCTGGTGAGACCCTATCTGGAGTACTGCATGCAGTTCTGGAGACCCAGTCTCCACAAAGACATAGACAAGATGGAAGCTGTCCAGAGGAGGGCACAAAATGGTGCAGATTCTGCACCAGAAGACATATGAAGACAGACTCTAAGGCGCTTAATATGTATAGCCTCGAGGAAAGGGGGGACATGATAGAAACTTTCAATTACCTCAAGAGAATCAACAAAGTCCAAGAGGGTAGCATCTTCAAAAAAGAGGTGTGCAAGAACAAGGGGCACAATTTGAAGATGGGGGTGGCTCTGAGGTAATTTACGGAAGTTTTTTCACAGAGAGGGTTGTGGATGCATGGAATGGCCTTCTGAGGAGGTTGTGGAGTCAAAACAGTGGTGGAATTCACATGCATGGGACAGTCATAAGGCAATTATAGGGGTGGAGGTAGGAAGAAGTAGGCTGCTGGTTAACTAGGATCTGCAGCTTATCCAGTAGGTAGGTAGAGAAATGGGCAGACTAGGTGGGCCAAGCGGTCCTTATCTGCCATCAAATTCTATGTGTTTCTATAGAAACATGGAATTTGTCGCTAGTACCCAGATGGCTACCCACTTCTACAACTGTGATCCTCTCTCCATCTCCATTTGAGAGAACCAGGTCTAAGATTGCTCCCTCTCGAGTGGGCTCCAATACTAGTTGTCTAAGGCATGCCCCCTGTAGGGCATCTAGAATAATCCCACTCTTCGAAGTGGCTGCTGCAACTGCACTCCAGTTAACATCTGGCATATTCAGATCACCCATCAGCAATATCTCCTCTTTTTCTGCCATTCTAAGTATACTTTCTATCATTTCCTTGTCCATTTCCTCCCCCTGAGAAGGGGGTCTGTATACAACCCCTGTGCAGATTGTGGTGCCATTGCCTGTCTCCAAATTTACCCACAGTGCTTCTTCTCCTTCCTGTTTACCCTTTTGTTCTGTTGCTTTGATTCCTTCCTTATGTAAAGAGCTACTCCTCCTCCTCCTCTTTTACCCTCCCTGTCCCTCCTGTAGATAGTGTATCCTGGTATGTTTACATCCCAGTCATGGTTTTGTGTGTACCATGTTTCTGTGACTGTCATGATATCCAGATGTTCCTCCTCCATCAAGGCCACTAATTCAGGAAGCTTGTTACCCAGACTACGGGCATTGGTACTCATTACTCTCCATTTTTTGATGGCTTTTCCTTCTGTTGCAGCATCCCCCACTGACCTTTCTACCTCAGTCTTTTTCTCATTTAGTACCCTGTTTTGTAGGGAGAGGCTGGGATGTTGCTGCTGCTTATCAGTGCCTCCCCCCTTGACTAGTTTAAAAGCTTGCCAATGAAGCATTTAAACCGATTGCTCAAAAGACTTGTGCCCTTCCTGGACCGATGCAGACCATCCTGCCAGTATAGGCTGGTGTCCCTCCAGGTGGAACCCCAGTCCCCAATGAAGCCAAACCCCTGTGCTCCACACCATTTTTTCAACCATTCATTAAACTGTGCAAAAGTACCCTCGCCTCACCTATGCCATTGACAGGCAGCACCTCTGAGAAGAATACTGTGTGTACTACTTGTCTTAGGCCCCTCCCCAACTCTACAAAGTCCTCCTGCACTGCTCTAATCTCATGATGAGCCAAGTCATTTGTCCCTAGGTGGACAATGATGTCCAGCTCATACTCTTGTGCAACTGTTCTCGTGATCCTGAGGATGCACTTCCTGTTCCTCCAAGCCATGGCACCAGGCAGGCACCTTCCAGTTTTCCTGTTCTAGTTCTATCCCCTAATAAATGAGTCCCTCACCAGGAGCTGCTTCCTTTCCCTGTGGTGTCCTCTGCCTCCTTCCTGTGGGCCTCCCTTGTGACAGCTGTCCTCAGCCTCCTTAGTCTCCTCTGCGGGTGCATCCATAGGGGAGCTATGCTCCCCCAGAATGGTGTATGGATTGTGGAGTGGAACAACTGACTGGGTGTGCCTCTGTTACACCATCCTCACCCTCCCTGAGCCCACTGTGGTCCAACTACTGTGCTTTCTTCACAACCTCTGAGGTAGTGGAGGTGACTCTGGTGCTCCCTGGATGGGCAAGGTTCCCTTCCTACTGTCCAGTGTGGCCCGGGGGAAGGTTCCCTTACTACTGTCCAGTGTGGCATGAAGATGGGCAACTTCCTCCCTCAGGGCAGCATCTCAGCCTCCAGAAAGACTCCCAGAAGACTGCTGCCCCAAAGCCATTACATTGCACTACTCCCCACATGTTTATCTACTTTTTTTTATGTGTGTGTGTGTGATTGGTTTGTTATATAGAAATATATATATATATATATTATACAATGTGTATGCTTCTATTGTCAGTGCAGTGTGCTAGAGAGGATAGGACAGTGATATGCACCTTGCACTCTTGAGGAAATGATGTCAGAACCCCAGGTATAAAGGAACTATTTCCAGGGGTGGGTGGGGTGAGAGGTGGGCAGGGGTTGGGCCTAAACTGTGCCCTCATGAAACAATCAGCTAAAAGCTCTGACCCACTGCTGCGATGAGTGCCTTCCTGTCAGCAAGATGCCCTACACAACAATTTGACAGAAAATACCCTGCTAATCAAACAGAGAAAAATCCAGACATCCAAGTCAGACACAGGTAAACCTCCCCAGCCCCAAAACAGCCTGGTGGTTGGTGCTCTGAAAGCAGTCAGCCCCAAAATAAGTCAGCTGTGCTTTAAACTCTTCCTGCACTGAAAATCTTAAGAATTGTAACAAAAGTAAAGCAAGATCCACCTCCCTCTGTTGCTTGAAAGACTGTTTTTCCTGATAATTCTAAGTTCCTTATTTCATCTTTCAGTTAGAAGTAGCCTCCACCTGCAGAATATCTGCTACAAACCAAAGACAATTGTAAGGTTCACTCTCCTCTGTTGTGAGCACAACTCACTTTCTTGAAAATCCTATTCATGAAGTAGGACCTAGTTCATAACTCGTCATATGAACTCAGATCCTATGTTGTATGATGCTGATATGAACAAAGAATTTTAATGTTTAATAACACACATTTTAAGGGAATTTTTCAAACAGAAAAGTGCAGAATGCACCTAGGGGGTTTACAATAAGCAAGCTACATGTGTTGGTTCCTCCCCAGAATATCATTTTGGGAGGTTTCCAAATTTCAATTTCAGGCAAACTGGAAACAAGATGGCAGCCATATAAAAGAGGAATTTTCTCATACAACGCAGGAATCATACAGCTATATTGAGGTGCCTAATGAGTATGCTCAGTAATTCTTTTTTCAAAGTTTTAAATTGCAATAACATACAAACAGCTTTTTTCACCAGACTAGCAAAAGGCACATCTGTGGGGGTAGTCTCTTTCTGTCCTGAAAATTTCATACCAAACAAACAAACCCTCTGGGCTGTAGGCAAGTTCAAAGAAAAATTCCAGCAAAGTCAATGGGTAAAAATATGTTTTTTCACCTCTACATAACTTGGAGACTGTACATCTGACTAGAAAAAAACTTACCAGATCAAAAGGACTGCATAACAGGAAGGGGCATACCAAATTCTGTGCAAATCTGTTCAACGGTTACAAAGTTATTAAAGTGCAAAAGTTTGGGTTTAACATTGAAGTGCTACTCAGCCCTAACTAAAAGGGCATGACCGTGCCACTATAACATATATATATATATAGATAGATATATTCATTGCAAAAAACTCTATTAATACATCAGTTAGGGTTGATTTCACACTGACAAAGTGTGGAAATTTGACATTAGGAGTTATAACCCTACCACCCCATGCCCCACCTCCACACACCAACAGGCATTGGGGTGTGTGTTGGGATCGTCGACCTAACTCTCACCCCATTCCATGTGTAAACAAGCTGAGGAGGTACAGTATAGGAGAATGGGGTGAAAGTAGGGACTGAAGACCCCAACACACACCCCGACACCTGTTGATGTGTGGAGAGGGGGTGTGGGGCATGGTGTTAGGGTTGGTTATCTTTGTCAGTGTGGAATCTTAAACTTTGTCAATGTGTAATCAACCCTAACTGATGCATTAATGGAGTTTTTGCAATAAATATTTCACTTCTTTTTGAGAAAGTGTAATGTTACTCATATGGAATCCATAGGTGGGAGCATGGGCCCTCCAGGCTCTGTGCTTCCATGCATCCATAATTGTGTCCTCAGGTTAGCAAAATGGAATTCATAGGCAGCAGCATGGGCCCTCTGGGTCCTGCAATCACACCCACCCATAAGTATGTCCTCAGGTTTGCAAAATGGTGTCGATTCATGGAAGTGCAGGACCTTTGGGCCATGCACTCCACCCACCCGTAACTATAGCCTCATGTTTCCAATATGTTATCCATAGTTGGAAGTGCAGGCCCTCTGGGCTCTGGCGATCCCATCCACCACTAACTTTGTCCTCAGGTTTGCAAAATCATAACTATAGATGGGAGTGCAGGCCCTCAGGCCCCTGCACTCCTACCCACCCATAATTATGTCATCAGGTTTGCAAAATGGTAGCTATACTAGTGAGCATGGGCCCTCTGGGCCCTGCACTTCCAACCACCCATGAGTGTGGAAGAATAGTGTAGGAGCCCAGTGCTCTCAGTTTAGCATAATAGTATCAGAGGTGGGAGCACAGACCCACTGGGTACTGTGCTCCCACCCACACACATAACAGACACATAGCGCAGCCCTAGAGGCATGCCTAGCAACCCTCAAAATGTTTATTTGGCAATATCTTAGTAACCATAGCAACTGTGGAAAAAAGACTTTTACAGTTGTATTCATGACCTAGCCACTGCCACATGTGCTTAATACACCCATGCTACGCTTAGTGAAAAAGCCATATCTCAAACCGTTTTTGAGATATAAGCACTGAAAGGTGCCTCAGCTGCCACAATATAATCCTATGGGAAAATTCACTACTTCAGAGTGCTGTAACTCTGCAACAGTGTCTCATTTTTTCACCAAACCAGCAAAGGCACATCTGTGGTGCAACGTTTGCACTCTGCAAATTTCAGCTCAAAGTCCAAACCGTGTTGTGGCAGTGAGGGTGACAAACTGCGAAAGTTTCACAAATTTGCAAAAGTACCATGCGACACTTCATAAATTTGAAAAAGTGTCATGCTCCCATTTGTGACAGTACAAATGGGCACATCAAAATATGCATATTTCTGGGTCTTTTTGAAGAAAAAAAAATGAAGCATGGGTACTGTTCCTAAGACCCCGTTTAGGTAAACACAGCAGTTAATGTTTACTGAGGGGCACTATTTTTTGAACTATAACACTTTTCTCCACTGCTAATTGAAAACAAGATGGAGGTGGCATGACACTACAGAGGGCATTTGCAACAGAAAAGGTACTTTCACCACAATACAACTTGCTTTGTGCGGAACATATATTTTTTCCCATAGGCTATAATGATAAACTTTAAACTTCAATAACTTTTGAATGGATTAATATATTTTCACCAAACCTTCAAAAGGCAATTCCCTGACACAATCCCCATATACCCTGAATGTTTTGGGCCATAGGACAAACCAATCTGTAGAGAGCGAGCAAAAGAATTTGCAAATGTTGAGAATTTTCACACATTTCAATGCTTCGCAGCTCCGCAACCAAAATCCAACCAGAATGAAAATTTCCAGATCCAGAGAGATAAGGTATGAAAATGAGTATGCCACATTTCAGGTGAATTGGATAAATGGTTGCAAAGTTATTATACTTCAAAATGTTGGGTTTAATATAGAAGTAGTCATGCAGCCCTAACTATACCTGCCTGGTATGTATGTACGTATATATGTGTGTGTGTGTGTATATGTATATATATATATATATATATATATATATAAACTCTGTTTTCTATTTTCAGCGTGCATTTAATATAACCATTTTGTTTTGCTATATATATTCATGGCAAAAAACTCAGTTTAATGCATTAGGGTTGTTCCACAGTGACAAAAGTGAGAAAATTTGAATTTAGGGTTCCCACCTCTTGCACCCCACCCCCACCCCACTCCCACCAACAGGCATCAGGGTGTGCGTTGGGTTCGTCTGTCCTCTCACCCCTTCCCATGTGTAAACAAGCTGAGGTGGTGCAGTATAAAAGAATAGGGTGAGGGTTAGGACTGACAACCCCAACGCACACCCCAATGCCTGTTGGTGGGAGCAGAGAGGGGGTGAGGTGCAAGGGGTGGGAATCTTAACATCAAATTTCCTCACTTATGTCACTGTGGAATAACCCTAACTGATGCATTAAGTGGATTTTTTTGCCATGAATTTCCCTTCTTTTTGAGAATGTGCACTATAAGTAGTGAAGTAATGGTAACACAAATGCAAGTGCAAATGGTAATGCACATGGTGATGCAAACATTAACGGTAATGCAAACGTTATAATAGAAATGCAAGTGCAAACATTACTGAAAACAGAAACGCAAATGCAAGCGCGTACGCAAATGCAAATCATAACACGCACGGTCACGGTAATGCAATTGGAAATGCAAACACTGATGGTAACACCAACAATGACACCAAAGGAAACACAAATGCAAACAGAAATGCAAATGGAAGCACATATGGAAATGCAAATTGCAATGCACACAGTGAAGCAAACATAAACGATAACGCAAATGGTAATAGAAATGCAAGCAAATGGTGATGGAAATAGAAATGCAAATGCAAACGGGTATGGAAACACAAATCGTAATGCGCATGGTCATGGTAACTCAATTGGAAATGCAAATGGTAATGGAAACAGCAATGATGACGCCAAAGGAAAGACAAATGCAAACACAAATGGTAATGCACACAGTGATGCAAAATGAAATGCAAACAGAAACAGTAGTGGAAACGCAAATGGTAAGAGTAACGCAAACGCAAAAGAAAAAGCAAAGTGAAACACACATGGTGGCGTACACGGGAATGCTATCACAAGTGGGTATGGAAACGGAAGTGGAAATGCTAACTGTAACAGTAACGGAAAAACACACCCTGTTTTGCCAACAACTGCATAGAGAAACACAATGAGTACAAAGAATGTTTGCATAATAATGGGCCTTGAGTAGAAAATGAGCACTTGGATTACTAAATTGCTTATATCTCAGGAACTGTATCATGTAAAAAATTAAATTTCATATGATTTATGACTTTCCTGGCTAGTTTTGTACTCTTTCTCCTGGTTGGGGCTAAGTATTTTCTGTGAAAAGTCCATTATCTCGAAGTGTTTCCAAGGTATGGGCCCCAAAAGGCACGGCAGATGCCGCAATGTTAGTCTATGGAAAAAAATGTCAACTTCAGAGTACTGTAACTTTACATCCCTGAAGTATTTTGTCACCAAACCATGAAAAGGCACATCTGTGGGATGCTGGCTTTCTTCCCTCCAAATTTCAGCCCAAAAGACCAAACTGTTCTTTTGCAGCAGGGTGGTAAAGAATTCCTGTTATTTTGGCCATAGTGT
The DNA here is from genome assembly GCA_016271365.2 of Neoceratodus forsteri. Classification (NCBI taxonomy): domain Eukaryota; kingdom Metazoa; phylum Chordata; order Ceratodontiformes; family Ceratodontidae; genus Neoceratodus; species Neoceratodus forsteri. The sequence goes on from CM028134.1 coordinate 845,376,670, forward strand.
TGCAAAGTAGTGTCATGATTTGCGACACTTTTGCAAAAAAAATCACAAAAGTGTCACAAGTTCGACACTACTTTGCAACATTACAGATTACAAAAATTTGAAAAACATTTCAGGGGTGTTTAACCCCCCAAAAAAGGCATGGCTAGCATTCTCAGGAATTGACTAGGTGAACACAAAAATAATTGCGTCCCTAGAGGGTCCCAAATTTAAATGCCAAGCATTTCTGTGACCACTAACTGAAAAAAAATGGCTGACTCACGACACTACAGGGCTCATTTGCAACACTAAAAACTGCATATGCGACACTGTCGAATATTTTGTCAACTTTTCCCATTGACTATAATGGGAAACTTGTTTCTTGAATAACTTTTGAACCATATAATATTTTTTCATAAAATCTTTGAAAGGCATATTGGGGTCCCTGGCTGCATGTTTCCCGAAGGTTTTGGACTGGTCGCAGAAACTGTGTGACCTGTAGGCGTGAGGAAAGAATGCACAAAAAAGCATAAATGTGCTACGGAATGTCACTTTATAACTCCACAAGCATATATCTGACCATTACAAACCTTGGTAGATCCAGAGATCTATGGTACTGCTCCACGTCTGCCAAATTTCAGGCAAATCCATCATACGGTGGCAAAGTTATTAAGATGCAGAATTTCACACTTTAAACTTAAATGGGGTACTCAACCCTAACTATGTTGGCACTACCTTGCCACCATAATATCTCTCTCTCTCTCTCTCTCTCTCTCTATATATATATATATATATTTTTTTTTTTTTAGAGGCACGGTCTAAATCTGGGAAGGCAGTTTAATGTTAAATCCCAAATTTTGTATGTTAATAACTTTGCAACTGTTCAACAAATTTGCATGAAATTTGGAATACATAGTCTTGGGTGATAGATCTATTGATTTGCCAATTTGCATTCCAATCGTATCTGTGGTTATACTGCAGTAAAGTGCCAAGATGTGCATTTCTTGCCTTTTTGGGCAAATGTCAGGCTTATTTTTTGAGATTACTCTACATGCACACTGTTTGACATTTTGGACTGAAATGTTCAGGGTAGAATGAGACTATCCTAAGAAACACTCCAGCATTGGTTTAGTGAAAAAATATTAATCCTTTCAAAAGTTATTCAGTTTTGAAATTTTGGGTTCTGAGCATGCTCATTTCAGTCTTTTGGATAGATGCACAGTATGAAGAGGGATTTAGACTCACAAAAAGGGATTCTGACAGATCACAAAGAGGGATTTTTAAAATCTCTCTTCGTGAGAAAAAATTTCCATTTTTACAAGCTGCCATCATATTTCATTTTTCCTCAAAAAAAATGTTATAACTTTATCTATAGATGTGTTCTGAAGTAAACAAAGTATGGGTTTTGTTCAGGTGGATGTCCTCTGCAAACTTATGCCTTTGGTTTACTTTGCTTTAGTCAAATAATGCTAATTTTAAATAAAAAATCCCTTTCGTGACTCTCTTCCAATCCCTTTCCATGACTGGCAAAATCCCTTTTGTGAGATGATGTCCAGATGGCCTATCTTGCAAAGAGGATTGGCTCAGCCAAAGGATTTTGACACCTCATTGATCGCTTTTGTAGGATTTTGACAAAATTAATAAAAGCGATTAATTTTAAAAATCCCTTTAAATCCTTTTCGTGAGCTGTCAAAATCCTTTTTGCAAGCTGTCAAAATCACTTTTTTCGTGATAAATCTTTTTCGTGGAGGTGTCAAAATCCCCATTCGTAAGATGTCTGACCAGGTGGTCCTATCTCGTGAAAGGGATTATTCACGAAAAGGGATGTTGACACCCATGAAAGGATCGGTCATGAAAAGGGATTTTGACAGCTTGCAGAAAGGGTTTCATTTTTAAATCATGAGTTGTCAAAATCCTTTTCTCAACCTGTCAAAAATCACTTTCGGTGGAGCTGGTCTCCTTTCGTGAGCTGTCAAAAATCCATGTTCGTGAGGTGATGACCAAATGGCCCTACCTTATGAACAGGGATTTCTCACAAACAGGGATTTTGACACCTCATGAAAAGGGATTTGGCTCACAAACAGGGGTTTTGGCAGCTCATGAAAAGGGATTTTTAAAGGTTGCTGTTTCTTTTCCAGTTCACTGCAAAGAAACTGTTAGGACTTTAGGCTTGAAATTTGCAGAGTACAAAGGGGGTGCCCCAGATATGTGACTTATGCTGGTTTGGTGTACAGTTTTGCATTGGTTACATAGTTATGGCATTCCAAAGTTGAGATATTTCCCATAGGATAATATGGTGGCAAATGTGGCACTTTTTGGTGCCTATATCTCGAAAATGGTTTTGTGTCCAATTTCCAAATGTCTGTTACCAATTTACAAAACTTATACAACATCTGGATTCCGGGTCACCATTTTGGAATCCAGCCTTACAGTGATTTAATAATAATAATGATAAAATTTATTTAATAAAGAGCCTTTCAAAATTCCATGGCGCTGTACAGAATTAATTCAGACAAAACATATACAAATGCATATCATATAAAATCATAATAAAACCAGAAATGTCTTTCCCCATAGGAAAGTTTTTAGTGCCTGCTTAAAACTCCCCACCGTCCTGCATTCCCGGAGCTGACGGGTCAGAGAGTTCCAGAGGGTAGGTGCTGCAAATCCAAGAGCACACGCACTGGATGACTTCAAATTAACCCTCGGAATCTCCAGCAACCCCTCGTCAGCTGAGCGGAGCTGTCATGCAGGAGTGTAAAGAACCAGGAGTTCTTACAAGTAATCAGGACCCTGTCTGTGTAGGGCTTTGTAAGTCAATAGACCTACTTTGAGGTGATCCACCACTGTATTGGCAGCCAGTGCAGAGCGTGCAGCACAGGGGTGATGTGGGATCTCCTCGATGCCCCAGTCAACAAACGCGCTGCCGCATTCTGCACTAGCTGCAAGCAGCAGATATCAACCCCAGGAAGCCCTAGATCAAGGGAGTTGCAGTAATCATTTAACGAGCTGTGCCACAGCAAATGGGAGTAACAAACTGTAGTAACCTGTAGGAGTTGTGATTCAATCTTTCATCATTCAATCTGCCAAAAAGTGCTTTTTTTATATGAAATAAATGCTTTTATTTCTGTTCTCTGCTTAATTTGCATAATCCACCCCTTTTTTTTTCTTCAGTGCTGCTACTCCTAAATGTGATATCATGCAAGGAAACAAACTTTAATCAATCAATCAATCAATCAATCAATCAACCAATCATAATGTATTTAACCAGGCAGAGTCATCATTGAGCAAGATCATTTTCAAGATGGTCCTGGCAGAAGGGAACAGAGCAAGGAATAATACAATTGGACACTTAGTGCAGGCTAGTACATACAGTAATAAAAATAAATAGCATCCACAACATCAGAGAATACACAGTGTGCAGACTGTTAACAAATTAAATTAAGGGTACACCAACGTCAGAGGGGGAATACTTAACGAGGCAATAGAAGTAACAGGGAGTGGTAAGATGATTATACTAACAATAGAACAAGAAGGCATGAACAGACAAACCAGGAGGGTCGACCCTTGGTGGAGAAGGATGGGGGGAGGGGGGATTCAGGAGGATAATTTCAACACTAGAGGGACAGATGACACGAACATAGTAAGACGGGGGGTAAGAAGAGTATACAGAGGGAGATGTGTAGAGAAGTGCTGGAGTTGTAGGTAAGTGCCAAGTAAATGGAGAGCAGGGCAGGGAGGCCAGTGGAAGGATCACCTGTGGCAGGTACATATGACCGTCAGGATGCCTGTGATAGACAGCTTAAAGGTATGGGGGCCTGGTAGGGATGAGAACCTTAGTGCCTTTTGCATGTTGTTCCAGAGGGAAGGTAATAAGAAATTGATAGAGGCCTTACCATACTGGGACCTTATTCTTGGCACCTTGAAATATACAAGGGATGTGCTTCTTAGGCCATACACTCCTGTTACATGTACAAAGAGATTAGATGTATAATCTGGTAGTTTATCAATTAAGGCCTTGTAGAACCACAGGAGGGCACTTTTTTGCCTCCTCAGTGTAAGAGATGGCCAGGTGAGCTTTTGTAGAGCAAGCAGTGGTGGGTACACAAGGCACGGTGATAGAGGATGTCCAATTTAGATAATGCCTGATTTGAACAGTGGCTGTAAAGACTGTCCGCATAATCGAGCAGAGGAATAAAAGTTGTAAGGACCAGTGTCTTTCTGGCTTCTAATGTGAGGAGGTGTCTTATGCGATAAAAGATACCTAGACATTGTCTAAGCTTTTTTGATAGCTCATTCAGATGTACTGCAAAATTAAGCCGGTTATCCAACCAGACACCCAAGTACTTAAACTTATCCACAATTTCCAGGGGTTCACCTAACAGGGTGTAAATCAGGCGGTTCGATGGTGGCCCCTGGGTATGAGCAGCAAGTGGAGATAAGATCATTGCCTTGTTTTTTTTTCTGTTCAGCAGTAGCTTGTGCTTTTGTAAATTGTGTTGGAAGGTGATAAAGTCGTGTTGTAGCTCGTCATAGGCGAGATCCAGGGATGAGTTAATAGTGTAGAACCATATCATCAGTGAATAGATGTATGTAGCCTGAGCATATGTGAGAGTCGATATGGTTTATGTATAAGGTGATTAGGATGGGGCCCAGGATGGAGCCTTGTGGAACACCCCAAGGAAGGGTTTTAAGTGGATACAGTTCCCCTTGAGCTTTAATCTGTTGCAGTCTGTTGGAGAGATAACATTCAAACCACTTTAGGGCAGTATTGTCTAAGCCAAAGCTGTTCAGGATGTTAAGCAGAAGGCTATGACTCAAGGTAACAAAGGCCTTACTAAGGTCCAGAAAAAGGGCATAGACATATTTTTTGTATCCAAAGCATTTTGCCAGTCATTGGAGACTTTGGTGAGGGCAGTTATAGTGCTGTGCTTGGGTCTAAACCTGATTGGGCCGGGTTCAGGAGGTTCTCAGATTCTAGGTCATCCCTAAGTTGGTAATTGACAATTCTCTCCAGGATTTTTGATAGGGTAGGAAGCAGCGCAATAGGACGGTAGTTGTTCAGATCAGTTGGATCTCCAGACTTGAAAAGGGGAATGACGTGCGCTGTTTTCCAAAGAGGAGGTAATTCATCCTGAATCAGGGAACTATAAAATAGGTGAGTGATTTGGGCAGTCAGATAGTAAAAGCCTATTTTAAAAAAAAATGGTTCTATAAGATCAGCACCGCCACACTTTTTTGTGTCCAAAGATATTAGAAGGTCCTCCGCCTGTTTGAATGTAACTGGTTGAAAGCAGAAACAGAAGTGTCTCGGGTTTGTGGCAGTGTCAGACAATAAGCCATTAGTGGCATTGCAGCAGACATTTAGCTTGCTGAGGGGCAAATCATCGAAAGCAAAGGCCTGCTGTGGCAAAATGATTGTTGAGTTCTTCAAGAATGTCAACTCTGGTTGTGTAGAAATGTTACCTGCCACTATTCTAATGAGCAGGGGAGGCTGGTAAGTGATCTTCAACTTCTTTAAGAATGTTCCAAAAGTTAGCAGAGCAATTTTATTTTCTTCAAGGGCGTCAGGAAATAACATGATTTTTCTGCCCTTATTAACTTGGTGCAGGCATTCCTAGCCACTCAAAGGGAAGCCAGTTGGCTTCTAGCTTTGTTTTCCTGGTTCTTTTCCACAGTACCTCTCTGTCCTGGAGGGCTTTCTTCAAGGAGGTGAATCAGTCAGGGACCTTTTCTTGTTTTGATCCTCCAAGTGGAGCGTGTTTATTTATCAGTCCCACTAGTAGGTTTTGGAAAACATTGAAAGCCTCAGTAACAGAGGGGCCAGATAGAAGTTCTGCCAGTTGATGTTACCAAGGTCTGTCAGGAAGGTGGTCTATCAGAAGTTTTTAGGCTTCTTTTAGCTTGAAGGTAGAAGTAGACAGCCTTGTATGGGACCGCGATCATAGTCAGTGGCACAGTGATCACTGAAGTCACTGTGAAAACTCCTGTGTGGATGATGTTGTGAAGCTTAATGACAAGCATAAATATCCAGTAGGGTACTGGCTGGGGCTTTTCTTGTTTGGTCAGGTGTTCTCTGGAGTCATCTGGGTTAACCCATGTGTACATCGCAGAACTCTTTAATCTTGTTAGAGTAGGCATCATTCCAGTTCAGATTGAAATCTCCCATTATTATGCTTTCTAGGTTCACCTTATCCAGTATGGAGTGTAAGTGTTCTAGAATGCCAAGTGTTGAAGAGGGTGGCCTATAACAGGCAGATATTAAGAGGGCTACTTCAGGTGGAATGGTTAACTTAAGGGCAAGGCATTTGAATTCCTTAGGTAGGGAGATCCGAACAATGTCTGAGACATGGTATTTGATCTTGCCATACTGTAGATAGTGACTCCACCTCCCCTAGTGGGTCTGTCACATCTGAACAGGTTATATTCATTTATATTGACCGTTTTTCCAGGGATATAGCTCGAGAGCCATGTCTCCAAAATCATAACTATGTCAGGTACTGTGTGTAATACCCAAGCCTGGACTAAGTCAAATTTGTTGGGTAAGCTGCAAACATTCATGTGCGGGAAACTAAGGCCCTTAACTTGTGAGAGGTCCGATGGGACTCCAAGCAGGAGGGGTGGGCGAGGGTTAAGTTCAACAGTCCATGAGTAGAGTAGGAGAAGTACTAGCAACTTCCTGAGGCAATATATAATTGTTTTTAAGGCGGTTTTGTTTTGACGTTTGGTACTTGAAGCTTTGTGGGAAGTGTTGCTGGGGTGGTGAGGTGGTGGCAGAGAGACAGGGCATAGAGCACCACTCTACTTGTAAGGAGGAGTGGTATATGAATGTAGATAGAAGGTCTGAACTGGGGAAAGAGAGTGGAGCACAGGAGGGAGTCAATGCTCCTTGTGTGGGTAGAACATTTTGCAAAAATGATCTTAGGCAAAACGTACTGCCTAGGTGGGTCCTGTTGTGGTAGATCACCCATTTTTCCTTTAGAGCTGTTATTTAGAAGCAGGATCCATCCGTAAATGATAATGACTGTTAGTGTGCAGCCATCAGATTTGGGGGGGGGACTGCACAGGGCACGGGCACAGACTGTAAAGGAGCTACCAAGACAGTGGTGCAGAAACCCTTTAAGGAATGAGTACTAAGACAGAGGAGCAGAGTCCCTTTAAGGGGGGGAGGTAGCCAGAGATGTAGCCCAATGGAAAGGGGTGGGGGAGTGGCAGGCTCCCCAGTAAGAGTATTTAATTAAGGTAGGAGGAGGGGGAGGGTTGGGGGCAAAGAAATTGCAATTAGTAGTAGCTAGGAAAGCTAAAAATGGCAAGATTTTTTTTTTATTTTTTTTTCTTAAGACAGCAAAATCAGCTTGCCTAGCATTGCAGTCGAGCAACAGACTTAAAAAGTCTAAAATACTATCTCAGTCCTGCGCGCCCATCAAGCCCCAATTAGGCCAGTGAAATAGCTGAGGTAGCCAATGGAAGCAGCAAAGGAAGAGCCCAATCACAAACGCGGCTTTCAATCTGTGGGAGGTCCAGGGCTAGGAACGAAAAATATCTTGTACCTGAAGCTCTGTTGGTCGGCTGTGTGTGGACCCACAGCCGGCAGTGACTCTCTAGGGCCTTGGTATTTGAGAGCCTCTGAGGGCTGAAATCTGCAGGAGAAAGCAAGAGGGACTCCAATTAATACAATAGGGTCAGGCACACAGGGGTATCAGCATGGGCGGGCGACTATGAGGACAAATGAGTTTGGGAGGGTTGAGACAGAGTAGTACAGGCAGCAGCAATAGGTTAGAAAAGGCTGGTGGAATGGAGCCAACCAAATCCACAAATGGAGGAGGAGGAGGAGAGGAGGAGAAGTGAGAGAGTTGGAAAGGATGCCTGAGAGCTAAAGATGTGTGTGTGTGTGGGGGGGTGCTGATGGCATTTCAGTAGGGGAAACTCTTATCAGATTAAGAAGAAGCTTAGGAAGTGGCAGGGATCCAGAGAGTAGACAGAGAAAAAGCAACTAAGTTTATAAGTACTGTTTTGAAACAGAGACCCTGTTGGTCAGTCTTGGTATTGTAGACATCTACATTAGCTACATAGGAGACTACGTCTCTCAGTAAAGAACTACTATCAGCTAGAAACTATATGGAAAATGTCTTGTTTGGAAAATAAACATATGAGAGCTTTTATTGTTGAAGGTACTACAGAGATACGAGACCACACCTCACAGTAAGGAAATTGGAAAACAACTTTTTATTGTAGCCACAATGCCTTGCTATGCACATCTACATATTAGGTGCAGCCACCACCACCAACATAAGGGACTGCACCACTGAGTAACTAATATTTACATCAACATGATAATTTACCCAGAATTCCTTGGTGCTGTATGTAAACCATTGAGAGTTTCCTTTCATGACATCATTTTGGGGGCGTGGCTGCACACAGAAAACTGGAGGACACAGTGATAATAAAACATAAATAAAAATGACTATGACAGATTTTTATACAAAACAAACTGCAGCTTCAGCATCTGAAGCATGGGCGGCAATGGCATACTATGTGAAAATGGCATCTGAGAAAGCTTGTAAAATCACTTTAAGGAAGGATAGCAATCTTATAGAAAAAACTCGAAGATGTGCCACTAAAATGATAAAGGGTATGGAGCTAGAAACTTATGAGGATAGACTGGACTCACTAGGACTTATTACCCTAGAAACTAGAAGGAAATGAGGAGACATGTTATTGTATAATACCTTAAAGTATCCTTACTTTATGGACCAGAATGGACTTGAATTTAATAATAGGAATGCCAGCTTAAGATCTCATAGCAAACAACTACCAATCCCAAGAATGTACACTAATGAGAGGAAACACTTTTGAGGCCTGCCTGCTGGCACAGTGGCAAGACTTCCGTCTGTGGTGCTGACATCCTGGGTTCAGGGATGGACTCAGGGGTCAATGGGTCGGCCAGGGGGAAAGGATTGAGCATCCCAGGGACTGCTCTCCTTCTCCGGGGGGGGAAGGGGAAGAGTACCCAGCTCAATGTGGACCTCTGGTGGAGTCTGGGGGTCCCAACGTGGCTGGCATCACACTTCAGGGGGGCCGGGCTGACGCTAGCATCATTGCACATCCCCACTCCCAGGGTAAAATAGTTGCACAAAATGTCAGCCACTAATGATGGTCCCTGCTTCCACCCCCTCTCCCACTCAGACCATGGTCTGTCAAGGGGATCCGGCTCCCGCGACCCTGCCCTGGGGGGCAAGCCAGGGCTAGAGACCCATGTTTCCTGGAGGGGGTGTCTACCTGGCAGCTCCACCCAAGGGGGTAAGCCTGGGTATGAGGGGGCGGTGAGGGGAACGGGGGACCAGAACCTCTGGGGGGAAGGGGAGAAGCTGGCATGAAAAGGAAAAAAAAAGAGGAAGCACTTTTTCTCTATACGTTCTGCTATTCTGTGGAACAAACTTCCGGGTGATCTTGTTAACAAAACATCTTTTTCTAGTTTTAAACAAGGATTAGATGATCTCCTGTTGGTAAATAAAGGGCTTTCTTAATTCCCCCACTCAGAATGGGAGGCAATCCAGATGGGCCTCAAGGCCTCCATTTGCCTCATTTCACCAAGTAAACCAAGTAACCGAGAATGTAAAAGAAAGGAAATGAAAGAAAATGTCTGAGAGGAAAGAAGAATTAGATGATAGAGCTATGACTATCTACATGTAGTAGTGCTGATAAACTAGGCTACTACTGTGCCTGTAGCAAAGAAGTTGTAGATGGTGTTCCATTTAGACAGAAAACACTCCGCCCAACCATTAAGTCTTTCTGATCTGAGGACTTCTATACATTCTCTTTTCACACCTGTATAATGGGGTCTCTCTCTTCCATCCATATTTTAAAATAGTGTTTTTAATTGTTTCTGCAATTAAGGAAGTAGTATATTTCTATTCTTCAGACCAGTACTTAGTTTTACCAACGTGACCTATGAGACGTGTCTCTAGTTGTAGGGTATCCTCCAACCAAGAAATGGATTTTAGTAAAGTTTTAATATTTAACCATAACTTTTGTATTTTTTACATCCCCGGAACATATGAATTTGGCCACAGTTGTCCTCCCCACATCTGCTACGACTGGAATTATTTCTAAGTCCCATCTTATATAATTGTTTAGGGCTGTAGAAAAGATTATGTAAAGATTTAAACTGGACCAATTTTATATTTACAGTTTTAAATGCCTTAATGGGGTGTAACCAAATTCATTAATACTTCCAATTGTCCAGATTTTTGTCTCATGCATGTGACCACCATCTTACGTTTTCTTTGTCTGAATCTCTTGTGACCTCCATTTATAACTATGAAGTTTTGACTGCTTGGTAAATCACTGGAACTACTCTGTGGGTAAATGTAAACCTGGATGGTATTTCAGATCTTGACTGCAAAATGCGAGCAGCCTTGAGAATCCAATATTTTCTACAATAGGAAAAGTGCTGTAGATCTAGCCTTATCATCTCACCAGTAAGCCATATAATTTGAGATGTGGTCAGATGGTTGGGGTCACATTCAGTCTTGCAATCAAATGGCTGAATTATTGTTAATTACTTGGCTTTTGGAAAAGGACTGACCAAGGAATTGGTGCTGCTGTTCTCTCATGGGAGGGGTATTGGTGATAGGAGTACTGTATCTGCTGATGCTGCTGAGTCCACATACATTGGCCTATGTCTTGTATGTGATGGAGGCTGTGCAACTGATCTCCATCTACCAGCACAGTTGCCTGGGGGGGACTGACTGCTACTGCTACCACTACCGTGATCTGGCTCTGACTCATAACTATCATCACCATCATCTGCATCACCACTGTGTGGCTAAGTGAGATCTGAAGGATGAGCAACTACATGAGGGTGCTGCTGCATAAGTTGTCACCTCAGTCATGACACTGTTTCCCATACCACTGACTTTCTCCCCTCTACTAATGGTTGTTTTACATTGCACACATAATTCTTTCAGTTCATCAGAGGAACTTATCAAAACATGATTCCATACGGATCTGTGACACTGGTTTGAGATCAAATTTGTCGACCAATGTTACAGCAATGGCTTTATGTTGACTGCAATTGCAGTCAATATAAAGCTGTCCAGTGAACATTTGTTTTATTTTGGTGGGAGGGTTCACTCCCCCAAACCCCTCATGTGTGGGGGGGGGAGGCTCTGCCCCCTGCACTCCTCCATAATGTAGGATTATCAACTTCGAGTCAGAAATGATTCAGGAGGCAAAACCCTGAAAAGCAGTAACCGGTCCCACAGGTACATAACAGTGGCAACAGCAAAGTGCTGCTGTAATGTCATTCGATGTTGAAATGTCACTGTGGCATCAGCATACCATTCCACATCATATGATACTTCTTTTGATTTTAAAACCAAGCTACAGTAGGAATATGACAGTGATCTGAGCCTTATTGGAGGTGCAGCAGGTACAGGAACTGAACTGGGGCTGGTAGCAGCAGACAGGGGCCTGGTGACAGAGGAAGAGAGTAGGAGGGAGTCTGTGGAAGTAATAGTAGTTACTCTGGTTTCTACAATCACTGTGGCAGTGGGTAAGGAGGCGGAGGAAGATATTTTCTCTTGTCACAGCTGGTGTGATTGTGGTGTAGTGTTTCACTTGACACTACATCATCATCAGATGCTTCAACATCACCCACATCATCATCATCATGGTCATAATCAATTGATATATAGCCTCTGTCTCACACATGTGAGGAATAAATATTAATTTCAGAGGACTCTGTTTTGATATTCTCATGATGAGAGTCAGAGCAGATGGAGTGTTTTGTTCCTTATTCTCAACCACTGCCAAAACTGCATGTGCCAAATCTGTACGTGGAAGAACTGAAGATGGTTAAAATGGCACTTGAAGAGCATGAGATAGAAGCCGTGATGACAATGGGGAACATACTGTGGCATGGTTCAGCACTGGAATAAGTGTAGAACTGCTTACATCTTGATTTAATGAAGATAATGTGGCAGTGGCACCTGATGTCACTGGCTATCCTGAATGTTTCACAGGGCTAAAGCATTTGGGCTTTATAGCCTGACCAGGCCTGCTACATTTTGTCAGTTGTAATGGACTTGACATTGTCTTCTTTGCTGTTTTGGTTGAAGTAGCCTCCAAATGCCATTTATTTTTGTTTTTAGCACTAGGTACAGGCTCAGTCGAGGATCCAGGGCAGGTGGATACCTTATATTTGTTTCTACATGATTCAGTGTTCATGTAATCTTATTATTCTTGGGGGAACACAACTGTATATAATATTTTCTGATTGCACACTGCTGGGTTAAAAAATATACAGGTACTTAAACTGCAGCCAGCTCTTTAGGATACTGGGTCACAGCAGCACCTAAGAGGACAGTACAGTAGTGACAATCACATACACATAATCTATGCCTATATAAAGTGCAGATAACTTGGGTAACCACCCAGTCCCCTGGGGTTACTAGAATCCCTCAGTATCAGTGTTAGGCAGGGAGAGGCAGCTGGTGATTAACTAGTAAAATGTTTTTTTTTATCTGCTCACTCTTCTGTTTACTTGGCTTCAGCTGAGATGGAAGTGATGAGCTCATTTGGAACTCTCCCAGCAGCATAAGCCTTTGCCAGCTGTGAGAAGGGAGTTTTAGAATCTTGAGATGAGGGTCAGTGTGAGTTTGTAGTTGGAAGAAGGAGGAGTGAGAATTGCTCAGCTGAGGACTCTGAGCTGAGGGCCCTGCATTCTCACCCTTGTCCTGGTATTCTCCAGCCTGCCAAGAGAAGTGGTGGAAACTGTTGTCCATAGCAGGATCTCCTGATTTTCATTCCTGGAGGGGTGAAAAGGACTGCTAGTGGATGGTTCCAAGGGGCAATCCCCTTTTTGATCCAGGATGTCTGAAGCTGCCTGAAATGTCGAACAGTGAGTAGGATCTGACTTTTGCTGCAGAAAGCAAGTACCTGTGCTGCTAAAAGGGAAATGTACAACTTTTCTGTGAAATTCAGAAGTGTGAGACTGTTCTCATTTAAAGTTGGCTGAAGTGTGTGATGTCCAGAGACATGACTATATCACATTGTTCGGGACTTTAGTTTTCCACTACCAGTGTAGTTCTTTTAAATGTTGGATGCCAAAGTTTCATTCAGCTAAGCATCTTCCAAAGTGTGTTTCCAAATGTTTAAGATGGAACTCTGAAAGAATGGCTAAGTATGGATTTGGGAGCAAAGGGCGGGCAGACCCCTATCTGGAGTAACCAGTTCAGGACTACAGGTTCAGTAAGGGCGCCTGGTTACTTTAGACAAAGGGCCAATGTCTGAAGAGAATTTTAACCCCTTAAGTGGGTTGTGCTAGTTCTTAGCAAAATCTGTGTTCAGTTGTGGCCAGTGCCACTAGAAGCAATGTTCAATGTCCTACAACATGTGGTAAACAAAGTACAAGTGTCCTATTAGCAAATGTGTTTTCAGTGTGGCCAGTGCCACTGTAAGAAATGTCCTGTGTCCTGTGCTATATGGGAATATAAGTGCAAGATGTTCTATGTCCTACAGTGTGGGAATACAAAGAGTTTCTGTCAGATGCAGTCAATTTGTTGTTCTGCATGTTCCTAGTGCCACGTTGTGTAAACCTTGAGGGTCCACCCTTGCTTTAGAGAACATCTTTTGGAATAAAGTCACACTCTAGAACCCCAACTTCGGTCTGGACAGTTACATTATTGCTTCCTGTTTGGAGTTACTGGGTACCCCTCCAGAAGTTAGGTTAGCATAGCCCTAGAAAAAAGTTCTCTCCTGAGAACCTGGTTTTTGTAATACCTAATAGGTCATATTTCTTTTGTACACCCCCAAACCATTGATCTTTAGAGTAATGAGCCTGGTATACATTCCCAAAGCTAGGGATGGTACCATTTCTAAATGTGTTTCCGAAGTTTGTGCCCAGTAAAAGGTGCCCAGGGTAGCTAACTGTGTAAAGTAGGGGGTTTACAAAAAATGGAGGCTCATCTGGTGATTGTTTAATTTGGGGAGAGAACCAGAAATTGTTTGCTGAGGGTATGGCTAGCATCTTTTTGTCTGGTAACCATGTAGCCCAAACAGAAAGGAAGCTTTGACGTGGATTTTGCCTATAAAATGCCATCCAAATGTCCTTCTTGTGTGCCTTCCAGTATAATAAAAGAACAGAGAGCTGCTTGTGTGTTTTCAACTTGTAATGGACAGTAAAGTATTGAAATAAGTGTCCTGGTCTCTGCATCAAAAGTGCTTAAAGAACTTTTAAAATGCAATTTTCAAGTGCCAAAAGTATTGTGGATTTTGAGGAACAAACTCAGATATGTGCCTTGAAAGTTTCATGTGCTTAGTGTGCAAATTGGGGGAGTTGCTAGAGTAAATGTCCAGAAACTGTGGTAAAAATGTTCAAAATGGTGGTCCCGCTGCTGAAATTGCAGTCAAGAAAAAAAAGTTACAGTTTGCAGTTTAAATTTGCTCCTGCTCGACAATCGCCATGAAGAAAGAGCATGCGAGGGGAGAGAAAGAGAGGCTCATTTGCCTGGCGTCAAGTGATTGGAGCGGCTGCATCCAGTCCCACCTCCTGGCCAGCGTCCGTGTGCTGCAGAGAGTTCAAGGAGGAGAGAGAGAGTGGCATGTGAGTTTGTTAGACCAGGATCAACCATCGAGGAGCTTGTGAGCATTCTAAACTTTAGTAAACAAACTAGTACAGTGTAATTTCAGGCTCAACCTGTTGTCTGACCAACTGGAGAGTGATTGAAGTGTTTATGGCTATGATCGGTGGGACTGCCAACCCATTTCACCCCAGAGGCCTTCCTATAATTGGCAGCAGGCCAAAATTTTTCATCAGAGGGAACCAGCTACTGAATTCAGTGAGTAAACAAGTAAACTGTGCAAACAAACTGTGTGTGATTGTCAAGCCAATTAAACCTGTGTGCAAGCAGTGTGATTTATGTGCAAAGAAGGACTGCAAGTTTTAAAGACAGGAACAACAAACAGAAAATTCTGAGCATAGACTGTGAGCAACTGAGGAATGGGTTCAGCAACAGTAAATTTTCTAAGCAGCAGGACTGTGAGTTGTATATGTGGGATGCAGCAAATCCTGTGCAAAGAAAGACTGTGGGGCTTACAAGTGGCTTTGAACATGTGTAAACAGAGTTGTCTTGAACTATGCTGATGGCAAAGCCAAGTTACCAGTTTCAAAATTCATATGAATGTGCTGAAATGCACCAGCAGAGAAATCGCTTGCAGTTTAAAGTAGTTTCAGTAGCCAGAAAAGTTGAACACACCGTTTTAAGCAACCTGAACAGATTTTGATACATGAGAAAAGTTACAGATGACATGACAGGGCAGGATCAGCAATGTAAACACAGCAGCAGGGAGCCATTTTGTGAGACAATATGTGACTAGGAGCAATTCAGTAATGGAAAGTTTGTGTGTTTGCTTTCAGACATAGCTTCAGGAACTCCCCCGCTACCTGGATCATGCCTGAGCTATGATTGCCGAGGAGGTGGCAGCACTAAGAGAGGTTGAGAGAGCCTACTATGGCAACAGGTTACCCTCAGATGTAACAATTCCTAGCTATCCAATAAGATGATGCATTGTGTGTCTAAAGGCTGGAAGGGATGTGTTTCTGATACCCCATTGATTGGACTGCCTTGTGAAGCTTGGAATGAGTAGGGTGCAGCACTAGAGAGGGCAACACAAATTCAATTGGCTCCCACATGGACTTGGCAGGGGACCCTGCCTGCAGCAGCATGTAGCACCAGGCTGAACCTGTTGGGGAGAGTTGTACAGAGTGTGTTACAGAAGGAGCAAGTAAAATTGGTGTTGATCCACTGCAAAGGCAGGAACAAAGAGAGGTTTCCATGCCTGTGTCCCAGATGGACAGTGCAACAGAGGGATAAGGGACCCTGGAATCAAGGTCTGAGTCCTAACCTAATGGGGGAGGATGAATTGCAAGAGACATTGCATTGGGAGAGATCTACCTCTGCACCCAGTGAGGAATAGAATGCCTCAGGAGTGAAGACATTTTCTCACTCTTGGGCAGAGATCATGAGTGAGGAAGAAGAGGATGAAGAAGGGTATCTTCATGTTGAGGGATACTGTGAGTCACCTCAAACTCTTGCCTCAGAGGAGCCTGAGATAGTTGAAGAAGGCTCTAGCAACTTGTGTACAGAGATAGTGGGGGACAAGTTCCTTTGTTGTTTGAGTTTGAGACACTGGCTTGACCAGGACTGGTCACCCCCAAGCCGGGCCATGGGCTGCAGACTAGTAAACAGTGGTAAGGAGGAGAGACTGATTCATAGGAGGGCTGATGCCACATACAGGAAGTCTTTTCCTACCTTTCCTCACTAAGTCTGGGAGGAAATCGAACAGAACAGGCAATCCTGGCTATTGGAAGATGCAAGTAAGAATTTGTACCCAGGTGTGGCAGAATGTGTAAGGGACAAAATCATCAGTGATCACCTTAGATTCTGGAGACTGGGTAGGATCAGTTTATGGACACTGTGTGAATTGTGGATGGGCTGGGCAAGAGACATTTCACAACATCAACTTGGAATGCCCAGACGGGGTCATAGTCCTCTCCTACACCCTGAGTGGTACTACCTTAATGATGCCACTCCCTGTGAATATGCCCAGCATGTCTAAAGGAAGTGAGCAATGGCAGGCCAGTGTCTGTCATCAGAAGCAGCAGTATCTATGGAGGAAGGTGCACCTCTTCTGGTATTCCAGGATTTCTTCAGGTGTATCCAGGTTTGCATCCCAGCAGTTGTCCTATTCCATCGTCTAGCCTTCCAGAGGACATCAATCCAGCAGTTTTCCTGTTTCATAGCTTGGTTTTCAGAGACATCAACCCAGCAGTTTTCTTGTTTCATCGCTTGGTTCAACAGAGGACATCAATCCAGCAGTTTTCCTATTTCATCGCTTTGTTTTCGGAGGACATCAGTCCAGCAGTATCCAAAGATGCCATCTGGTCTGAAGGAGAAGGTCCTGAGCTGGCAGAGTAGGAAAACATTTTTTTTAATTTTCAAGGAGCTGGTGAGAAAACTTTTTATTTACATTAACTGACTTTGCACAACACATCCTACATTTGAAGATTATCCAAGGAACTTTAATTTTCATCAAAGACTCTCCCCATGGATTGCAGTGCTATACATGCCCTGTTCTGTCCAAGAACTGTTCTTCAGCAGGCTTCGGCATAGGAGAGACGCTTTAATGGACAATGCCTATGTGCACCAGTGATATCTGACCACTAGTTTGGGACATTTTAGAGACTTCCATCCCCAGATGTGTGTATAAATGTATTCTTTCCATTTTTGTATTTTTGTACATTAAAAAAAAAATTGGGGTGGTTCTTTAGTGTTTAGGCGGAGGTTTAGGCACTCTGTGGAATGCAGAATGTGTTTTGTGTTTTTCTTCTCTTGCAGGTGTTCCTGAAGAAGAAAATAAGAAAAAAGAACAGAAGAGGATGCTGGAACTCATCTGAGTTCCCCTTTTCTTAGTGTTTAGAATTGTTTATGGTTAACAGGGTGTTAACATGTTTTTCTTCACAGGTGTGGATTTTTGGGAAATGTAATGCAATGTAGTATATGTTTTCTTTTGTTGTGCACAGGTACCCTGGGAAGTGTTTGGGGATAGGTTTTCCTCAGCTGGTAGTCTAAGTCAGATACATTTTCCTTAGAGGGCTAGGGGGATAGGCAGGCTGGTGGTCCTGAGCTGGATAGGGGTCACCAGTGCTGTCTATTAGGGCATGCTTTAAGATGTTTTCTTGGAGCCACTGAGGATCCATAGATAGATTGCAGGATAGGGCTGAAGTTTCATCAGCTGGCCTCTGTTCCTTTAGTATTACCTGCCTGTGCCTGGCACATGGTAGGGGAGAAGTAGCACTACCTCCCCATAGGTAACATGGAGGGTAGGATGGCCCAGTGCTGGATGGAGATATGACTATGGACAGTTATTCATCTGGTTGTGGTGTGTGTAATCACCCAGTCCCCTGGGGTTACTAGAATCCCCTCAGTATCAGTTCTAGGCAGGGAGAGGCAGCCGGTGATTAACTAATTAAATCATTTTTTTTACCTGCTCACTCTTCTGTTTACTTGGCTTCAGCTGAGATGGAAGTGATGAGCTCATTTGGAACTCTCACAGCAGCATAAACCTTTGCCAGCTGTGAGAAGGGAGTTTTAGAATCTTGAGACGAGGGTCAGTGTGAGTCTGTAGTTGGAAGAAGGAGGAGTGAGAACTGCTCAGCTGAGGACTCTGAGTTGAGGGCCCTGCATTCTCACCCTAGTGCTGGTAATTCTCCAGTTTGCCAAGGGAAGTGGTGAAAACCATTGCCTACAGCAGGATCTCCTTATTTTCATCCCTGGAGGGTGAAAAGGACTGCTAGTGGATGGTTCCAAGGCAATCCCTTTTGATCCAGGATGTTTGAAGCTGCCTGAAATGTCGAACAGTGAGTAGGATCTGACTTTTGCTGCAGAAAGCAAGTACCTGTGCTGCTGTATTCTCTGGCTAAAAGGGAGATACACAACTTTTCTGTGAAATTCAGAAGTGTGAGACTGTTCTCATTTAAAGTTGGCTGAAGTGTGTGATGTCCAGAGGTATGACTATATCACATTGTTCCAGACTTTCGTTTTCCATTACCAGTGTAGTGCTCTAAATGCTGGATGCCAAAGTTTCATTCAATTAAACATTTTCCAAAGTGTGTTTCTGAATTTTTAAGGTGTAACTCTGAAAGAATGGTTGAGTATGGATTTGGGAGCAAAGGTGGGAAGACCTCCATCTGGAGTAACCAGTTCAGGACTACAGGTTCATTAAGGGCGTCTGGTTACTTTAGACAAAGGGCCAATGTCTGAAGAGAATTTTATCCCTTAAGTGGGTTGTGCTAGTTCTTAGCAAAATCTGTGTTCAGTTGTGCCAGTGCCACTGGAAGCAATATTCAATGTCCTACGGCACACATCTCCAGGGGGCATGCCTATGCATATGCGGCACATCCCGATATTCAGCCCTGGATGTGTGGCACATATGGTGGCACAACTCTGGAATGAGCCACACCAATGCCTAGAGCTGAGCCTGAAATAAGTGGCTCAAATGGTGGCCACCCACAGGTGAGCTGCTGTACTGCAGGGTGCAACATAGCAGCTGCCCACCCAGAACACCATTCATGAGCACTTATAAGGTCCCTGGTGGTCTAGTAGTACCTCCACCTCCCCTGTAGCTGCGATCGCCAGCAGTGACAGAGCCCTGGCAGTCTAGTGAGGTTTCTTCCTGTCAGTAGCTGCATCACTGTTGTTGCATGGGTACTCCTTTGTCAGTACCCCCACTCCCGCCTGGTCTCCTCGACAATAGTAACATGCACGGATATAAATGAACTAGTGGCATTCCCCTGATGACTCCCACCCGGTTAGGAGATTCGCCCACCCAGCAACCCTGTCATTGTCGGGCAGCTGCAATCCCGCCGCGCTGCCTGGATGCCTGCTGAATGACAGTTACAGTAGCAGCTGTAAGCCCATTGATCACATTAGGATCAATGGGCTTGCAGTGCATACTGCGTTGTCAGTCACACATATGTCAATGAATGATTTCATTCACATATTTGTAGACGAACATTTACAGTATGCAGTAAGCCCATTGGCCCACAGTGTGGACTAATAGGCATACAGCTGCTACTGTAAGCTGTCATTCGGTGGGCAGCTGGGTAGCAAGTGCGATGGGGATTGGCAGCTGCCCGCTGATGATGGGGTGCTGGTGGGCCTGTGTGGGTGAGAGGGTGGGGTGCCACTGGACCACTAGGAGATATGTCCATTACATGTACTTGTGATTGGGGATATGGGTGGGTGGGGTTACTACTAGACTACAAGGGAATTGTACACATTACTGTACAGGTGGCACAGCTACTGGCAGGGAGGGGTTCCACCGACTGCCAGGGGCTGTCAATCCAGTCACTGTTGGTGATCACACTATGGGAGGGTGGGGTACCACTAGGCTACCAGAGACTGTTCAAAGGGTATATTACAGCAATCACCGCTATGGAAAGGGAGGGGTTACACGTGTCATCCTCTGTCACTGGCCTGCCCTACACAACGCATAGTAATGGGGCTATAATGGGATGCAAATTGCCCCAGTTGCACCTTGCATATATTATGGCCCTATTTTCATTCAGCCTGCTGAACATTGGGTATTTGCACAGTGTAACTCTGTTGTGCTGGTACAGTTCCCATTCCGGTATTCAGCCCTGTTTGGGGGCTGCAACTAGCACATCATATTTGCATAGTGCGATTACCTGGTATATTCAGACAGGATACACCATTGCTCATCTCCTTTGAATATATCCCTGGGTTTCAGTGGTGCATCACCATTGCACTGCATGCCCACTTGTGCCATTGCTGGGTGCAACTCTGAATATCGGGGCCAAAGAGTTTCTGTCAGATACAGTCAATTTGTTGTTCTGCAAGTTCCTAGTGACACGTGTAAACCTTGGGGGTCCACCCTTGCTATAGAGAACATATTTTGAAATAAAGTCACACTCTAGAACCCCAACTTTGGTCTGAACAGTTACATTATTGCTTCCTGTGTGGAGTTACTGGGTACCCCTCCAAAAGTTAGGTCTAGCATAGCCCTAGCATAAAGTTCTCTCCTCAGAACCTAGTTTTTGTAGATACATAATAGGTCACATTGCTTTTGTACATCCCCATCCCTTTGATCTTTAGAGTAATGAGCCTGGTATACATTCTCAAAGCTAGGGATGGTACCATTTCTAAATGTGTTTCCAAAGTCTGTGCCCAGTAAAAGGTGCCAGGAGTAGCTAACTGTGTAAAGTACCAGGGGCTGGGGTGGTTACACTTGTAAAGTGCAACATATAATAATAATTGCGGAGTGTCTTACCTTCTGATGATACAACCAGTCACTAACTCCAGCATTTCATTCATGGAAGTTTATTGGGGCTGCACTTTATATAATTATAGACTTTCGTATGCAATTGTCACTATTGTTCATTGTACTGCCTTTTTACACTTTGCCTATTAGTATGAATGTACTGTCAGAACAGTAAGTCAGTGGTTCTGTCTACCTTTATGAGGAGGTGAGTTGGTTTGGCTCCTGTCCTCCGGGACATTTAAACTTGAAAATAAGCATTTCTATGACAGGTATCTAAACAATTGCTATACAAATAACTTTGACAATATATTGACAATAAATCTTGATCTGAAATGGCAGCCGATAATGCAACAAAGATGGCATGGAGAATAAATCATGGCAGGCACCTAGGGAGAGAGGCTCCATTACAAGCTGCTCTGTATCTGAACAGCTGGGCTCAGTGATCGGGCTCAGTGATGAGGAGGCTGAGTAGAGCTGTTTCACAATAATGTCCAAGCTGCTGTTATTCACTGAGCATGTATATTTACTGTACGCACTCCCAGCAAAGCTCAGTCAGTGACTGGCTGTAGTGGTGAGAGGTGGGCTATGCCAGTCACTGAATGGGTATGGGTGGGGTGTGGGGTGGGCTTGCACTGTCGGGTGGGGGTCCACTAGTCCACTAGGGCTATATTGGGTATGCCAGTTACCATTGTTCGGTTTTGTAGTAATGGGTTACGGGATGGCATTTCTGGGTGAGGAGAGTGGATTGGTGATCAGGTTGTCAGAGTTAGATAGCCCATAAGGGCTTCTTCATGATAAATATCGGGGTTCATGACTAAGGTGGGTCGGACAGCCCATTAGGGCTTCTGTATGATAAATATCAGGGTTTGGGACAGAAGAGGGTTGGAGAGCCGGCTCTGGGCATTGGGGGGGCACGACCAACTGCCTGGCTCATTTCAGGCACATCTGCCTCCCACTCATCCCATGGCTTGTGGCATTCTTGGGGGCTGTGCTCTTCATTGGACTGATGCTGGAAGCCACAGGATGCAGACCTGTGGACCCTGTCCAGTGCTGAATCAGGTGCAGGGTCCAGGACGCTGGGATGGTTGGCCCAAGCTGCCAATGTCGCAGCTTGTGTCCGACTTTTGTGACTCTGCCCCCTTACATTTTGTTATGTGGCAGATTCATACAGGCACAGTTCTATTTAGGAAATATACTCAGGGGTGGAAGGAGTTACACTCTGTAACCACTGAAGTCATTTGGCCTAGGGACAGGCCTTATTTCCCATATTTCCAAGTTTTCTTGCTGTTCATGTATCAGTTAATCAGTGTTGTTCTGATATGGTGACTGTCTGTCCTTCTGAGATACAAGGGGAGGAGGCAGTGGGTGATTCATGTAATGGAAGGAAGGGTGGTAACTTATAATGCAAAAGGCCTGAATAGTCCCATAAAAGAACCCACCTCCTCCAAGAGCTCAAGATAAAGGGGACAACGGTGGCCTTATTGCAGGAAACACACCTGAATGAGATAGAACACGCAAAACTAAAGAGGTCATGGGTAGGCCAAGCACGCTGACTCCTATGCACTACATAGAAACAGAAGCTGTCAGCAGAAAAGGATCTCCAGGCCCATCAAGTTTGCCCATTTTCCTTACATGTAATGGCGGTCGGTTCCAATAGTTGGTCCACCTGTTTAAGCCAGTTCTTCCTTTCTCATGGCCCCTTATTCCTATCTCATGCATGCTTGAACCCTGCCACAGTGCTCACTCCCACCACCCCTGGGCTGGCCAATCCATGCATCCATCACCTCTCAGTGAAAAATAACTTTCTCCCATTACCCTTTATGCGGTCCCCTCTAATCTAGTCATGACCCCTTGTTCTAGTAGTCTTTTATACTGGAACATGCTTTCCTTTCACCTTGTTTATACCCCTTGAGGTACCTAAACATTTCAATCATGTACCCCTGTTCCCGCCTCTGTTCCAGTGTGTACATATTTAGGCCCTTTAACCTATCTTCATATGTCTTATGCTGTAATCCCTGCACCATTCTAGTTGCCCTTCTCTGTACTGTCTCCATCCTGTCTATGTCCTTTCAAAGGTGTGGCCTACAGAACTGCACGCAATACTCCAGATGAGGCCTCACCAATGTTTTGTACAGTGGAACCAGTACCTCCCTTCTCTGACTAGTGATACCCCTTCCTATACAACCCAGTATCCCACTGGCCTTCCCCACTGCCTTTGCTGCCTGCTTGGTGGCCATCAGGTCATCTGCGATGATGAGCCCCAGGTCCCTCTCCTCCTTGGTGACTGACAGCTGTCCCCCCAATCCTGTAGCTCTCTCCCGGTTTCTACTCCCACGTATGATCTTAGATTTTTGCATTAAATTTTAGTTTCCACACCTCAGACCATCTTTCCAACTTCTCCAGGTCTCTTCTCATCATTTCCACTCCCTCTGGTATATCAACCCTGTTGCAGATTTTGGTGTCATCTGCAAACAAGCAAACCTTCTCCTCCAGTCCTTCTGCAATGTTGCAGATGAAGACATTGAAGAGGAATGACCCCAAAACTGAGCCTTGAGGTACTCCACTGGTCACCTCCAATTCCTCAGACTGTTACATTTACTACTACCCTCTGCCTTCTGTCCCTCAGCCAGTTACTAACCCAGTTCACCACCTTTTGGCCCAGCATCAGACTACCCAGCTTGTTTACCAACCTTCTATGTGGAAAGATATTGAAGGCTTTGCTGAAATCTAGATAGGCAACATCCACCATCCCACCTGGGTCCACTACCTTTGTGACTCAGTCAAAGAAATCAATTAAATTAGTTTGACAGGACCTTCCTGCTGTGAACCAATGTTGCCATGAATCGTGTGCCCTATGGATTCCAGGTGTTCCACAGTTAGTTCTGTAAGGAGTGTCTCCATGATCTTACCCACCGCTGACATACGGCTTACTGGTCTATAGTTCCCAGCCTCTGCTCTGCTGCAGCTTTTGAGAAGCGGGACCACATTTTTCATTCTCCAGTCCTTGGGCACTATGTCAGTATTTAGGGACTCAGTGAACAGGACTACCAGTGGGCTGCCAGCTCCATTCTTAGTTCTTTCAGGATCCTGGGATGTATGCCATTCGGACCCATCGCTTTGTCCACTGTGAGCTTTGGAGCTCTTTCAGTACTCTCCTCCGTAAAAGGACCGTGTCACCTCCCTCCCTCTTTGTCTATTGTGTCTAACTGTGATTCCTGTCCCTCCCCCTCCACTGTAAAGACTGAGCAGAAATATTTGTTTAAAATTGATGCCTTGTCTAGATCTCCCTCTTCGGTGTCTCACTTATCCCCCTTGAGTTTAGCGATGCCCCCTCACCTCTCCTTCCCTCACTAATGTACATGTAGAATGTCTTATTCTCTTTACTAACTGATTGAGCTAATCTTTCCTCGGTTTGTGTGTTTGCGCTCCTTACAGCTCTTCCTGCCTCTCTTAGACAATTCTGGTACTCCTCCCTTTCTTCCTCCCTTTGAGTCTCCTTATATTTTCTAAAGGTTACCCTTCTGGCTCATACCTTTTCTGCTATAGCCCTGGAGAACCAAAGTGTCTTCTTCCTTGTCTTCCCTTTATTCCTCACCTTGAAACATTGTTCAGTTATCCCAAAAATGGCCTCCTTAATATGTGCCCATTGCACCTCCACTCCCCCTCCTGTCCTTTTCTGCTTCAGGGTTACTCTGACCCTTTCGCTCATCTTGCATAAGTCAGCCCTTCTGAAATCTAAGATCTTCGCCTTTGTATGGGTTGCCTGTATCCCTGTGTTGAGTTTTAACTGTACAATGCGGTGGTCACTGGACCCCAAGTGACCCCCACTTGGAGATCTGCCATTCTGTCTCCATTGGTAGGGACCAGATCCAGTATTGCCCTACACCCATATAAAGGGAGTATCCATCCTGGTGCATAAAAACTTTTCCTTGAAGTTACACAATTGATGGCAGACCCAGAGGGTGAGTACATGTGTATTAAAGGTGCATATGGCTCAGTCCCTTGTACCATTCTCAACATCTACACTCCCAATTTGGAAAGTGAAAATGTGGTGCTTCTTAAAGAAACATTGCTGGACTGTGTCCCTAGACCCAGGCACACTGTACCTGGTGGGGGGAGATTTCAATGGGGTGATTAAACCTTAGTTGAATAGATCCTGGAGTAGTGTTTCCACACAGTCAAAAGTAGGGCAATGTATCAAAAGACTATCTCAGGAACTGGGACTGGTGGAGATGTGGAGACTGCTACATCCCACAACTAAAGAATACACCTTCTGATCATCTCCCCACTGTGTATATTCTCACATAGACTTCTGTCTAATCTCTGTGGAGTGGACCCAAGCAGTAGAAAGGTGTGACACAGAACCAGTCACCATTTCTGATCATATACCAGTGAAAATGGACCTGTTGATTGTCCCAAGGGTAAGGTCGAGCACCTGGAGGCTGAATGTTTCCCTTCTCAATCAGGAAGACTTTTAACAAATGGTGGAAACTGAGACTTGGAACAACGAGGTCACCAAGCCTAGAGGGCTTTTGATGGGGGTGACGTGGTGGGACGATCTCAAAGCAGTTCTCACAGGCCATATTATCAGCTATGCCTCCAGGTGAAAGAAAGAGAGGCTGAGAAGGCAGCTGGAACTGAAAGAGCAACTGTTCAATCTCAAAGCTGAATACAAGATTATGTTGAATGCGGAGGTCATTGAGAGGTTGGACAGATGTTGAACCCGACAAAATCAGCTGCTAGAGGCACAGATTGAAGATCATCTAAGGTACTCCAAACAATGATATTTTGAGTCAGGGCAACAGGTGAGATGACTTCTCACCTGGTAGTTCCCCAGAGAGGCAGCAAGTCGGACAGTACTGTGCATTCAGAAACCAGGCTCACAAAACAGTGACACGCACCTGTCCAGGATCATGAACCACTTTGAGGGCTTTTACAAGGAGCTATATAAACAAGAACTGATTTCCAATTTGGGGGACAGATTAGATGACTATTGTTAGAGGGTTCGGTTACAGAATCTCTCAGGAACACAACAAGAAGGCATTTCGCCCCTCACACTTACTGAGATCCAAGCGGTGATAGCTTGGTTAAAAACTGGCAAGGCCCTGGGCCCAGATGGAATAGGTGCAGAATGTTGTAACAAATTCCATGACAAATTGGCTTCAATGTTGTTATAAGTGTACCAAGGAGCTGGCCTGGTGGCACTGAGGGCTGAGGCGCTGGATGTCTAACCTCGAGGCACGCCGGTGACCTGGGTTCGGGAATGAGCCCTGGCTATCAGAGGTCAGCAGTGAGGGGCAGGGCAGAGCTAGATGGAGCTGCTGGCAGGCAGCTCTCCTCTCTGGGGAGGTGTGGTGGCTACCCTTGGGTAATGGCCACCTCCTGGTGGAGGCCAGGGGCAGTTCAGGCCCAGATGGTGCCAGGCATTAGGCTAATGGGGTGGGGGATATGGGTCATTACTGGGGCCATAAGGTGCATGCGTGCCTCCACGCACATGTGCTCCTACTCTTGGGGCCCTGGGAGAAAATGGAGGAGAAAAACACACCAACAGCAGGATGAAGATCGACTCCCCGCAGGAGCCACTCCCAGACTGGGTGTAAGGTAAGCCCCAGTGATTCCGTGGGACAGGACTTGGGGGTCGACTGGATGGGGGCTGGTGGCAAGGCACAAAAATAGTGGTAGTTATGATTAAAAAAAAAAGAAGTACTAAGGGATCCAGGATGGGGAAAAGGCCCCACCAATGTGACAGTATACTCAGACCTTGGTACTTCCAAGCCCAGTAAAGATGAAACCTTGTACGGTTCCTATTGTCCCATCTGGCTGCTAAACATGGATCTCAAAATCTTTATATTCATTCTGGCACTCTGACTACAGGACTGTGTGGTTTCCCTAGTTCACCCAGACAAAACTGGCTTTATAAATGGTTGATTGCTTAATGTTCTAAACAAGGCTCAACAAGGAAATGAACTGGCATTGATGATTTTCGTGGATGCAGAGAAGGCCTTTGACTGGGTGAAATGGGGATTCTTATACAGAACCCTGGAAGTGATGGGATTGGGGGCTCATTTCTCACTTGTGTGAAGGAGTTTTATGCCTCCCCTCAGGCCATGGTTTAAGTTTAATGGAGTAACATCATACAGAGTTCTTCTCACCAGGGGCATCAGGCAGGGTTGCCCACTGTCTCCACTGCCCTTTGCTCTCGTTATGGTGCTGCTTACACAGGCAGTCAGAGGAAATCCCAGGATTGGGAGGGGGTGAGGGGCCAAGAAAGGTAGCATGAGGTGTCACTTTATGCTGATGACTCACTGTTCTTCCTCATGTGACCTCAGGACTCAGTGCCAGAGCTACTTGTAGACCAGGAAACCTATGGTGCAATATCCGAGTATAAAATTAATTTCTTCAAGTCAGAGCTCCTCAAGTTGAATGGAGCAGTTCCACCCAGACCAAAAGAGTCCCTCCCCTTTCAGTGGGTTGTGCCCCACTTGGGCATTCATTTACCAGCACTGCTTAGTTCTATCTTCACCTTAGACTATAGGAAGCTGGAGGACATAGCTCACTGGAACCTCCCTCCACTGGGAATACCAGGAAGGGTGGCTACGGTCAGAATTAATATTTTGCCCAGATACTGTACCTCTTCCTCTTCAAGCCCTCACCCATCAGGGTCCCAGAGACCCTTTGGAAGAGGCTACAGTGAAGTATTCTCACATTTATCTAGTTGGGCCATAAGCACTGGATTAAAAGGTGTCTGCTCACTGTCCCTAGAGAGAGCGGGGGATTGGCATTGCCAGACATGAGCCTCTACTATGTAGTGGCACAACTGTCTCTCACTGTCACTTGGGTCAAACAAAACACAGGCTCAGGCTGGTTAAATCTGAAAGCAGAAGACGGACTCCCAGTGCCTCTGTTTACACTGCTTCATGCCCATGTAACACTGGCCCTGCTAGCATCTATCCAAAATCCACTCACCAGGCACACCCTACATATGCTTTTAAAGGCAAGGCAAATTTCAGGACCATCAAATGAAATAGGACTGCAGACAGCTATAATAGGTAACATCAAAGTTCAAACTGTGTATGTAGGGGGTGCTATAATCTAGATCAACAGTTCTCAAACGTTGTCATAGTGAGCCTCCTCTAAGCCATGAAAAAGATCTTGGGCCTCCCCCAAAATACTGAAATATTTTTGGGCCTCCCCATAGAAAAATAGCCTACTTTTCACAGTACATCAGGAATAAATTGAAACCTCTTTTATAGCTTGCTCTTATGTTATTAAGCTATTGTACCCTCCCCACAGGACAACCTACTTGCTCCAATATTTTGACTATTGAACCATTGTTACCCCTTACTGCCATACCTTCATGAGTCAGACTGCTTTTCTGTTGCCCATCTAACTGGAATAACCTTCCTGCTGGCCTCTGCCTTCCTCCTCTCACCCTGCTCTTAAGCAACTTCTCAGGGATCATTTTGCTCCTCCTGCTCTTATTCCTTGTACCTGTATGGTTAACTCTTGTGTTTGAACTGTTCTGCTCCCAGTCTAATTGATCACTTGTTCCTCGCATTGTTAGTTTATTGTTCTTAATTTGTTTGCACTTTTATTCATTTTGTATTGCTTAAGTGTTTTGCAGTTACATTTTGAATTGTATTCTCTCACTACCCTTCCCTGGGTACAGCTGAAATAAGCCATGGCTCAGTGTACTGTACCTTCCCTGGTCACCGACTTGTGAATAAATACATACATTCACCTACTGTTATCCTCTTTCAGTTTGCCTTATCTCTTCACTCAAACTCTATAAAGTTCAAAATTTAAAAACAGTACTTTTTCAAGACTTGCTTGAGCCTCCCCTAGAACAGGCTGGGGCCTCCCCAGGGAGGCTGGCCTCACCATTTGAGAACCCCTGATCTAGATGGACGTCACCAGTCTTGTGCTTGTTTTCATTTGACTTACTGATGAATTATTAAGGCCACAAACTCAACATTTTGCATATCTGTATGCTTCTTCAGCAAAGTGCCTATAGTCCTAAAATGCAACAACAAATAATATTTCTTAAGTCATCCAACCCTCTAACTCCTTCAATAAATAACTCTCATACAAGGATCAGAAGTGAACTCACTTTTTCAGTGGTGAGCCCACCAACTCACTGATATGCTCAAACTTCTGGATAATTTATTCCTTATTTAGTCTATATAAAGAGATAAATTAATACATGAAAAAAATTATAAATAAAGGACTTATATTTCACATTCCATTTATATCTTAAATACCCATTATGAATTCTTGATATTTATATCACTACCCTGTGCAGTACTTACTATAATACCTCCTCCAGTTAATTTAACTTCATAAAGTGCCTAATAATTTAAAATCATTAAATTATTAAATCTTTATCCCTTAACCTATGGGCATTCTGTAGTTGGGCATCGGTTGGTCAGAACATTGTCCCATTATTCAATTAGCAGCATTTAATCACTAAAATTGAGCTCTCCTTCATTACCACCCCTTGGTAATTAAATAATGAGCTTGTTTGCAGATACATTCCATCATCACTAAATCTAATAAACCTCTAAATCCAAATTATACAAAAGCTTATATACGCATACATTCCATTATCATTGAATCAAATAAACTTCTAGATCTATATTATCAAAAGACATTTGCTAAGGATTGATGTTTGATGCTTGACACAGTATAACTGTTGTTTCATTTTTGTGCCCCAGACATTTGGTTGCTAATCTGTAATATAAAGAGTTCTCCTTAACATCTTGTAAACTTTCAACATGTTTAATATATATACTAGCAGCAGTCTCCTAGATAACAGCCTTTCACACTAATCCATGGCAAATTCTTCATGTGCAGCTAGGATGCTCATTATTATTGTCTCTCTATCCTACATCTCCAGAAAGAGACTTGCTACCGCATGTTCTCCTCAATCATTTATCATTGCTAATGCTTCATTTATGTTTAATAGCACACATTTTATTCAAAAGAAGCTTATTTCTTACTATATTTGCATGACAAACAAGCAGTACCCTGCTGCCTGTATGCTATTCACACGCTGACTTTTACTTCATGATCTTTTTTTTCCAAACCATAATGTGTTTTTTGTTTTTTTAATGACTAATTTCCATCACCTGCGAATTTCAAATACATCTCGTATACTGCTACAGTTACCCGATATATATTCTTTACTCACACCTCCATTTGTTTTAAATTCTAAACCTCACCTTACTTTTAATTCTTTAACTTTCTGTGACTTTTCTTAAAAGAATTTTCTGCATACATCTCACCTACAGCACTATGAGCTCCGTCAGATACCAACTCCCCAATGGTTCTAGCATATTCAAAGATAACATGTGTTTTATACTGTTCGACCATCCCTAGTGATGACCTCACCACTAGGCATACTCAAGGCTATGCTTGTAGCTGCCTTAGGGACTGATTCTGTCCTTCTGTGTATGCGCAGTTAGTCAAAACCGGGACTTAACATTGTTGGACGCTACTCTAGTTGTTTACATCCGATCTTTCTCTGTTCTTAAATATTATTGTACTGAATCTAACTATCAGACAGTCACCCTGACACTCCAAATACAGTGGTATATTTATTCACCCAATCTTCTACCATATTTAAAAAAACTACATATTCATGTAATGTTCATGAGTCTTAACTGAAAATGTGTATAGACCATGCTACAGAAGCTGAGCAAGCACATGCTCCATCGTTCAACCTGTGAGAGACATAAATATTTCTATTTGAATTCTATCTTATCTGTGTTATTACTTGAATGTATATTGCATACATTTACACAATTCAATGATCTTATTTTAGGCTCATAGTCACCATGTGGCGCCCTCGATACCTCCCACCCCGGTTTCTTTCTTTTCTGTGAAATAGTAAAAAATATAATGAAAAATCATGATTTAAGCTCTATTTTAGCTCATCCAGAACACAATACATCCACTGTTAGTTTCTTTACTAACCAGTACTGATCACAGATTATCCCATACCACACACTGTACATTAATTTCTGTCTTCAGCTGTTCTGGTTTATTTCCCTACTCAAGCTGAAAGCAGGATTGATTGCATCCAGCAGATAGATCCACTTTGTTTCTACTTGTTCCATAAATCTTTTGAAATTCCCTCCCCTACCTGGTGGTGAAACTATTTCTATACCCCAAAATCTGAGGGAGGCTCCTGTATGTCCTGCCTTGGAGAAGTGTTTGGACACCGGTGTGGGAATTCTATTTCTTATATTCAACTTACGTTCTTGAATTCTCAATTTTAAAGGACGTGTTGTCTCTCCTACATAGACATGCACCTCTACTATGTAGGAATACGGCTGTCTCCTGTTGTCACATGGGTCAAGCAAAACACAGGCTCAGGCTGGTTAAATCTGGAAGCAGAAGACAGACTCCCAGTGCCTCTGTTTACACTGCTTCATGCCCATGTAACACTGGTCCTGCTATCATCTATCTAAAATCCACTCATCAGGCACACCCTATGTATGCTTTTAAAGACAAGGCAAATTTCGGAGACACCAAACGAAGTAGGACTGCAGACAACTATAATAAGTAACCCTGACTTTGCACCCCCGACAGGAGATTGGGGATTCTGGCACTGGAATCACAACGCCTTAATAAGATTTAACCAGTTCCTGTGCAATGGAACCTGTCTATCCTTCATGGATATGCAACACCAATTTGATTTGCCAAGACAGAACTTTTATCACTTTCTACAGGTCCGCCATTATATTGAGACCCAAGGGAGGGCTGCCCTAATCAGTAATGACCTCACCAAATTGGAGGAGTTCCTTTATTGGGCAGTTAAGCTCACAGGTCAGGAGGGCAACATAGCCATGATGTATAAGATATTACAAGGCTTGGAATATCCAGAGTTTCAGAGGGCAAGGGAAGCTTGGGAACAAGAGGCCCAGAGTACAATAAGTACAGAGGAATGGGACTATATTTGGAAAATTAGGTGGCGATTCACCTTCTCCTCCACATGGCATGAATTTGGGTGGGAGTGCCTCATTAGGTACTTTCACAAACCTACAGTCACCAAACACTTTCAGCCATGGGGCTCAGTGCTGTGTTGGTGAAGATGTGGGCAGGAGGGCACACACCACCATATATTTCACTGATGCTCCCACATTCAACCATATTGGTCCCAGATACATGGAGCCCTGGAATGGATTTGGGAGTGATTATCCCATATACATTTGAGCATTTGTTCCTGGGCAAAAAAATCCCAGCCCTAGGATGATTGCCCCAACAACAGTTGTGTGGGGCCCTTCACCTGGCAGCCCTGAAGGGGATTATGATGCACTGGCTGTCACAAACACCACCCAGTATAGAGGAATGGCATGCAAAAGCATGAGAGCTAGACATGATGGAGGGTATTACTGCGATGCTATGCCTTACCCTGGAGAAATTCAAGGAGCTATGGCTAGTATGGGAAATCTATGAAGGGTGGGTGGAGGACAGGGGACACCGGGGGAAATACAGCAGTAATGCCCTGGCCGAGCACAGGTGGTTCAACATAAAACAAAGGGTGTAACTTGGCCTCATTGGAATGGTAAGCTTTGTAGTGTGCCGTGTGCTTCCTGGTTAATGGATGGAGGTGGGTCATCAATAGTTCCATATTTCATATGCACATCCATGATGCTCATCATCTCCTTCCCACATTTTGTTTGGGCCCTCTGGCCTGTAAGGATGAACACAGGACTTAAGGTACTTTGATAAATTCCATGGGGGAAGGACAGTCACACATCTTAGTTAATTAGTAATGTTCCAGCTTGACTGGTAGATATGGTATCAAGACAAAAAACTGTTATCTGTATAGCATAGTTTTAATTTTCAACAGTGGTCATTGTTCCTGAAGAACAAGTCATAGAGTACAATATCTGACATAGGGATTTAAATGCATGGGATATTGACAGTTACAAATGTCATGGAGGGTGGATGTTTAGGTGTTTTGATGTACAGATTGCGTAATGAACCAACCCCTGTAAATGTCATTTAATGCATACATGACTGTACATTCCATTATTTTTGAAAAAAGCTGAGTAGAAAAAAAGAACAGTAAGTCAAAGTTCTATACATTTGTACTAAATTGATTTTGTTTTCATAATGTGTGCCTTTTGGAGGTGTGGCAACTTGTACTGTGCGCAATATTTCCCACAAACCCTGCCCTATCACTCACTCATATAATGATGCTTTGGATCTGATTTGCCCAATGGCCACCTGGCAGGCCCTGTTGCTACTCCAGTCTCCATCCCTGTCTTTGATTTTTTAGGGCTGCAGTGGGCTGAGCCCTGCAGACATCTTACTTTGTGAAAAGGATTCCTGCATTCCTTATGAATGCACAACATGTCGGAGTGACATATAAAAGTCGCCTCTGCATCTGAGGAACACTCTGCACTCACACTACTTTCTTTTTCCTTTTCAGTGGTCCATGACCGCTGAAATACATCACCTCCCAAATGACCCTCCCTCTCAGCACCCACCACCCCACCCAGAAACATAATAGGGACACTGAGGGTGTCCAATCCCCCAGTGTCTCTATCACAACTCCTCTCACTGCCAAGCCGCCCCCGTCCACTACTGCACATGCACTGATTTTTTTTAACTGTTCTCCCCACTTGACCCTCCTCTCTACACCCACCACCCCTCCCCTCTGACTAACAAAACAGTGGCACTGGGGTGCCCAATCCCACAGTGCAGGAATCCTCCATTTTTTAAATCCCAAAAAAATCCATCAATGCCTTTTGCAGTCATTACACTCCCCCCACCCAATCCTTCCACTCAGCACCACCACCCTACACCACCTGAAGCCCTTACATACCCATTGGGGGTCCAACTCCATAATCCTCTCTGGATTGCAGACACTTCACTCTTCAAGGCCAGATTAAAAACTGAACAAACAGGTATGCAATTCAATGTATTTCAAGGGTGTTTTGAACCTACTGGCATAACTTGGCCATGTTATTTATTTATTTTTTTTACTTTCCTCCCCCCACCTGACCCTCCCTCTGAGCAGCCACCACCTCACTCCCCTCTGAAACATAATAGTGGCACAGGGGGTGCCCAATCCCCTAGTGCAGGAATCCTCCATTTTTTTTAATCTTCAAAGAACTGAACAAACAGTATACAATTTGGATAAATTACATAAGATTGAAACGTAAAAGCCCTAGTGTTGAGAGCCCGAAACCAACTGCCCAACACTTGGTATCCT
Organism: Neoceratodus forsteri; assembly: GCA_016271365.2. Lineage (NCBI taxonomy): Eukaryota > Metazoa > Chordata > Ceratodontiformes > Ceratodontidae > Neoceratodus > Neoceratodus forsteri. The sequence goes on from CM028134.1 coordinate 845,410,721, forward strand.
GACACTCAGGAATTGCCTGTGGCAGAGGATTTTTTATATGCTGGGGACTTTGACCATGCACCCCCCCTTATTTTAGATTACAAACTCTGCCCCAGGCAAATCCCTGAAAAGCAGGATATCGAGCGTCAAGGTTATTAGGTTTCAGGCTTGACACTGCTTTTGTATTTCAATCTTTACATAATATTTCTATGATTCAATGTATTTCAAGGGTGTTTTGATTTTACTAGCATATCTTAGATTAATAAATTCATAGAAATGTATGAGTCAGAAGCCATAAGGCCATATGGACATGTTATTATTATTATAATTTTTTGACTTTCTTCCCTCTCAGCATCTACCACCCTCCCCCAGAATCATAATAGTGGCACTGGGGGTGCCAACCCAGTGCAGGAATCCTCTGTTTTTTTAAATCTGTAAACAAAAACTGCATTGATGTCTTTGCAGCCATTGCACCCCCACCCTACCCTCCCACCAGCATCCACCACCCTGCACCCCCAAGCCTTACTTACTCATCAGGGGCCCAATGCCATAATTCTTTCTGGACCGCAGACACGTCTTCACTCTTTAAATCCGGATCGCAAACTGAACAAACAAGTGTGCGATTCAATGTATTTCAAAGGTGTTTTGAACTAACTGGCATAACTGCCATTTTTTCGTAGTTATGGCCCACAGTTTCAACATGCCTTTCTTAGGACCCCACCTCATGAACAATTGTGCTGTCATAAGGCAAATCTGTCCCAGAAGGGGATTTTGCGGTCCCTGCACAAAACCACCTTCCGGCAGGACTTGAAAATGTTCTCTGCCCTTGTTCATGAGATAAATTGATGTACAAATATTTAAAAAAAACAAAGTTATAAGCCTTCATTGAATTTTGTGAATGCAGGCTCATAACTTTGGTCATTTTTAATATTTTTACTCCACATTTACAACACAGATATATCTTTATAGCACCCCATGAATGTGACAGCTGGCATTTTTCAAAACCTGGCCAACATTTTTTTTTACATTCCAAAATGTGATTTTACAGACCCTGCATGAAATCACCTTTTGGGCAGGAGCTGAACATTTTCTCTACCCTTGTTCATGAGGTGGTGTCATAAGAAGGCTATGTTGAACATTTGGTGTAAAAATATTAAAAAACAACAAAGTTATGAGCCCACATTGAAGCTTACAAATGCAGGATCATAACTTTGGTAATTTTCAATATTTCTCAACCCCAAATTTATAACATATCCATTTCTTTACAGCACCTCATGAATGTGACAACTGTCATTTTTCAACTGTGGCCCAAAATGTGTTTTTGCATCCTGAAAGTTGATTCCATAGTACCTGCATGAAATCAATTTTTGGGCAGGAGTTGAAAATTTGCTCTGCTGTTCTTCGTGAGGCAAGGTCATAACAAGGCTATGTTGAAAAAACAACAAATTTATGTTACATTACATTTTCCTAATGCAGGCTCATAACTTTGGTAATTCTCAATATGTTTACCCCAAATTCCTCCCATGCAGCCCTATTTGCTCTGGCCAGAGTTTGTTTTTTAAGATATTATTTTCTTGCAGGTACTTTTTTTTGTGCAGTTTAGCTCTTGCTCCCTCCTGCCCAGAACTCAGTCTCCTGCCAGGCTGTGCTACTGATTTAGTCTTTGTCTTTCTCTTTACTTTTTTTAAAAGATATTATTTTCTTTCAGGTAATTTTTTTCTCAGTACAGTTTAGTTCTAGCGTTCTCCTTCTCAATGCCCGCAGCCTTTACCTGCCTCTTGTCATGCCCTGCTACTGCTTCAGTCTTCATCTTTCTCTTTGATTTTTGTTTAAAGATAGTATTTCCTATTGGGTCATTTTTCAGTGCAGTTTAGCTATAGACCCCCTTCCCTCAATGCCCATTGCCTATGCCTGCCCTGGACAGCCTGCCAGGCCCAGGCCCTGCTAATGCTCTGGTCTCTCGCTCTCTCTCTCTGCACTGTGATTTTTTAAGCTAGGTATTTTTTCCAGTGCAGTTTAGCAAGGTTAATTTGTTTTTCTTGGGATGAATTTCAAATTACCTCTGCAAGCCATTGAGCTGAGCTGACTGTCACCCACTGTTTTTCTCTCTTCTCTCTCTCTCTCTCTCTCTCTCTCTCAGTGTGAGCTCTGTGATACAGCAGCAGTGTGACACCAACCCCCCTCAGGAGTCAGCTAGTCAGTATACTTCCCCATCTCTGTTTCTTCCTCTGACAGGCACCAGATCCAGCTTATGATAACCCCGACAGAAAATGGCATTGAATGATTCATTTATGCTGCCTGACCCACAGTCAGACTGCTTCCAGTCGATCACCACCACCACAGGATTCCACCTCCTGAAGCCAGTCACCAGACTGAAGCCATACCTCCACCTGTTCCTGTTTGTCCCATGACCATCCTCTTTTCATCCCCACAGGTCAACTAAGCAGCCTCTTCCCATCCACTGCCACTCAACATGCTAGGGGTGTAGTCCAGCCCAACCACTGCAGCTGCCAGCAGTCCCTCCCTGTCCAGCATGCCACACTGCATCCCACTGCCATGCTTGCATGCCTCCTCTCTCTCTTCCTCTCCTCTGATTGGCCACAGCCCATGTCAGTCATATGATGGCCCTGAAGGATGCCCTGCTCTTTTACTATCTGAACCAATTCAGAATTTTGGCCAGATTTACCACACGGTGCAGTAGGCCAGGTCAAAATGGATAGGACCAGCTGTGACCTGCTTCTGACCCATTACATTGGGTCAGACAATACCCCATTGACCAGATACTCTGACCCATTATGCACCCCTAGTGGTTTAGCACTATTTACCTTTGCAGCTATCAATATATTGTAAATGCTCCTGGACCAAGCTTGTGTACTGGAAGTGGTCACACTTTGGAAAGATCACTTAGTGGCCTAGATATGGCATGACCACATGTTCAACTTAATAAATAAATAATCATAGTGTCCCTTAGGGCTTAAAACTCACCACCAAAAGAAAAATTGCTCACCACCAGGAATCTTGAAAACACAGAACACATTTACTGTGACATGGGGCAAACAGTAAATGATTGGAACCAGTCTACCCAAAAACCATCTCTACTGGTCATAACCACACTGATTATTGATACCCCCACATAGTCAGTCAACACATGAGGCACAAGCACACAATTCACCAATAATTCATAAACGATAAATAGTTACTATTATCTAGCAAGATACGCTTGTCAGAAAAACTGTACATATACAAAAGTAAAGTTTAAAACTATTCACTGTGTCATCAAAAATAATGATCCTTGCAAGTTTGGCAGTTGGAATCTTGGTAAAATTCATAAAGTAATAGTCTATGTCAAAATTGAATTATAATCCTCCTTTATTGTGGCCTTAATTTTAAAACATTGCAAAAATTGTTCTGAAAAATTACTTTCATGTATGGTAACGTGGTGCAAGCAGAATTCAAGAGCTGCCATGGGTGCCTGCTTTGCACCTAATTATGAAAATGTGGTAGTGAGTAAATGGGAAGTAGAATATAGTGGTGTATTTTCCTTTTTAATTTGCCCTTGTGGCAAATATTATGTAGGAAGAACTAGTGCTGTGTAAATGTTTTTACCCTACAGATAAAGCAGTGGGTATTTTTTTAGGTCCGGTCTACATAGCAGACCAGTTGTTATTGTGATAATAGTCAGGAAGTGATTTTAAGGTTTGCCATAGGAATGCATTGGGAGGCAGTGCATTATAAGTTTTACAGCTGTAAAGAACTGGGTAGTGTTGCTTGGTATTAGTTGTTGCTGCTGTCACGTACTGTTGTTGATCATTTGGTTGGATGGTAAGTTGAATTGTGCACTGTCGCTGGATGAGTGAGCAGCAAGGTTCTCGAGAACATACAGCTCATACAGTGAACAAGTGATGAGGTTCTCAATACCACAGAGTTGAGAGCAGAGCTTGCTTCTTGGGTCTCAAGGCTAGGGGCTTTGGTAGGGGGTGAGCATTAGGGTTGAAAATCCCAAGAAACATCACATGATTGATTTGTAAAGACCCCTGACACTCCAACCCATCAATTTTTCATTTCCTTACTTTGTCCACTTTGGGTTCTTCAACTGGGAGGCTGAACTGCTAACTAAAACAAAATAACATTATTTACTGACAAAGTTACCAAGGATACCTCCTTTCATACCAGTATATTGATCACATAAACCCAAGACCACTCCTCCTTCTCTATTGTCTGTTTTCAGCATGCAAAGCTTTTTATTTTATTTTTTCCTGGCTGCAACTCTCATAAAAATCTAATTTTTAACTTCACAAAACCTCTTTTAACTGACAAAACTATAAAAAATTATATTGTGAAAATTAGGTTTTCCTTGGAAAGTTCATTTTCACTTCTGCTCATACATGAAAAGGGAACACATTTTTACAAATATCTCAAAAATACTTAGAAAAATCTAATTAGCAAAGAATCATCCATGGATCAAACTCTATCAAACTTGAATGTTTCAGATTGAAATCCCAACTATTTTTAAGCTATTGATGAGCAAAAGAGGTGTTTGTTTTGGGTGTGTTATGTATTTTCAGCCTTCTAAAATCTGGCAATCACTCATTGCCAAATTTACAAAAATCAGAGATCCCCAGATGGGTCTTGGCATAGGTGAACACCTCTTCAGTGGTGTTTACCCTGGTGGCCACTTATGGACCTAATGTATCTGACCTGAGTTTCTTCCACAAGCTATCTCAGACTCTGGCAGATTTCAATCTGCAGAAACTTCATTTTCTGCTGGGAGGGAACTTCAATCTGCCTATGGACATGGGTGGGGGGGATTCACAAAACATTCTAAAGGTGAAAAACCTTCCCTAAGTCCCCAAAAGTTCTGTAACTGTGGAATAAAAAGGGGAAATTGCTCTGAGTGCTATACACAAAACTTCCACAGCTGCGGAAAAAATGCACTATGGACTGCAGAAAAAAGTGCAGCTGTGGAAGTTCCTGATGGAAAAAAGTCATTGATAAGTGTGGCCCATCCCCTTAAAGGCTATTCTCAGCCAATTTTTTTCCGCAGTTGCCGGAAAAATGTTGCGCACATGAGAGTTAGGCATAACACTCTCTGAGCAAAATGCAGTGCCCCAACAATTGAAATACAATTATAGTGGAGGACAGGCACAAGTAATAGCAAACCAGTGGGTGTATATCAGTGGCAGTTGTTACAGCTACACTAGCACACATTGTCATTGAAAGACAACAAACAACCACCAGACTCAGTGCAGCCCATGAAGGATCCCCACAGGCAGTAGAGACTGAACAGTCTGCAGTGAGTGCTACTGCAGCAGGCAACAGGAACACTCCAGGGAGAGACACGACCATCAGTTACAGGCATTCACTGTAGTGCATGGTTTTGCTGGTACCAGTGGTGCTGCAATGGTCCCAGTTGAGGGAATGGTTGCTGGTCTCTCTGTGGGTACTTTCAGCTACGTCTGTGGCAGGACTGTCAAAGTCTACTGCTCCAGCTAATATGAATCACTATTGTTGTGCCTCCTAAGCCTTTTATGCAGCTGCAGATTTTCAGCACTTGCGGGAATTTCCGCAGCTGCTGAATTTCCGCAACTGTGGGTAGTTTTGCAGATTTCCACATGTGCACACTTTTTCTTTCAGAATATCCCACACCAGCATTTCTGCAGTGCCGCAGAACTTTTTCCTGCAGCTGCGGGATTTTTGTCTGTCTTTGTGAATCCTGCCCATGGTTTTCAATAGAAGCTACCCAGTTTTAGGATCCCCCAGCCCATCAAGCACTCCAGATGTTGTTGAAGGAACATTTCCTGGCTGACGGCTGGCACTTCTTAAATTCTGTGGCCAGAGACTATTCTTTTTTTCTCACCCACTTATAAGTTTTATAGCCACATTGACTACTAGCTGATTTCAAAGCACTTGGTGCCAGCACTGACTTCCGTCTCTATCAGTAACATAATCTTTTCTGAGTATGCAATGGTGTCCTTATCTCTTCAGTTGGAACCTGCTTGCCCTTGATCCGCTAATTGGTGCCTTAGACCCTTGCTCCTGATGGACCACCTCTTTAAGCAACACATGGCAGTGGGAACATCAGCCTACTTTGTTACTAATGGGGCCTCAGATGTATCTCATGAGACGTTATGGGAAGCTTACAAGGATTGCCTATGCGGGGCTCTTATCAGTTTTACTGCCCATTGCAGGAAGCTGAGACAGCAAGAGGAGAGGGACCTACAGTCAGAGCTGTGTTGAAAAGAAGAGGCTTACAAAGATGGCTCTGATACCTTGGCTAAGAACTTAGCTAATATCACTTGCCTTAAATATTCACTTAACACCCTCCTATCTAGGAAGGCTGAGTCAGTATTATCTCACTCCAGACACTGATATTGGGAGGGTGGAGAATGGGCAGGAAAACTGCTTGCTCACTGTCTTCAGGTTCAACAGTCAGCAAGGCACATTTTGATTCTCAAGAACAAGGATGGTAATATTCACAGTAATCACTAGGCTATCAATGATATTGTGCATTTATTTTATCAAAACCTGTATCATGTAGCCATAGCCCCTGATGACCAGAGCATTTGCTCCTTCCTCTCGGCACCCCCCATCTCTCAGAGGAAGAACAACATGTCTGGAGAAACCAATAACAGAGGAAAAGGGTGGTTCAAGTGATTAAAGCCCTCACCCCTTCTAATGCACACAGTGATGGTGGTATCCCTGCTAATTCATACCAACTTACCCCTGACTTACTCACCCCAGCGATGGTGAATATGATTTGACATGCATATAACATAGTTGCTATTCCTCACTCAGTGTGAGGGGCCATTATCACTGTCATCCCCAAAAAGGACACGGACTTGCAGTTGTGTGCCAGCTACCACCCAATTTTCCTCATAAATGTGGACTGCAAAGTTCTGGTGAAGATCCTGGCATCTTGGCTAGAGGTGGTGATCCCTCAGCTTATTCATCCATCCCAGGTTGGCTTTGTGGGTTCCACCACAGTGGTGTGACAACATTGTTACCGACATCCAGTAAAGTGACACCGCAATGCCGACAACCAGAAACCCAACAGGCACCACAACGATGACCAGCACACTGACGCACAGCATGACACAGTATGTCCACAACAGCTACCACACACTGCCTGGCCCCACACCCCTGTGTGTAAAACAACCCTCCCCCACAGTGCACGGACAGTGGGGGAAAGGGCAGAGCATGCAATAAGCAAAGCACACCAAGGACAGAGGGCACACATTCATTTCTGAAGTGCAATTTAATCAATGTACAGCACACACTGTACAGATCCTGAGGTAGTACCATCCCACCACCACATAGTGTACATAATACTGCAGTAGTACCAAAACAGTCTGCCTCCCCCCATGCCATCACAGCTATGGCTTAGTATTGAGTGCTACACCAATCAGGTAGTCCCTCCGACACCATACCCCATACTGTCTGACAATGTCCACTAGGCACTGTGCACTGTCCCTTCACCTTCTGTGGAAGCTGCTAACAGCCTTGCTGGACACCACCTGCTGCATCTTCACCTCTGTGAGGTGCTGCTCCTCCTTCAACACGTCGATGAACTTTCACACTGTCAGATGCATTGTGCCCAGCAGGGAATTGAAGGCCCTATGCCACCCTTTAATCATGTTGTTCATGCGTGGCATCCTCTTCTTGATGGCAGCAAAGCAATTCTACATGTCCTTTGGCAACAGTGCCTCATGGTGATGCCCAATCCAGATTATATGCATGAGCCAGGTATCCTTGATATAATTGAGGACTGGTGCCAGCATATCCATATGGTGGACAAAAAACTCCCAGCTCCGTATCTCTTGACAGGAGGCATACACATCCTCTGGGGTGACAAATGCCAGTGCTGGGATCATGCCCATATGCATGGCAAATTGATCATCACTTACATACAACCATATGATATTGCCATTCTGTTGTGTCTGGTGCCACACACATTGGCATAGATGGAAAAAACAGCCACGGATGTCCAGGTGCAGGAACACAGTCTGCAGTGCCTCATGGGCTGCCATCTCAAAGTCTATCATCATGCCCCTTGGCTCACTGACAGGGCACAGCTTCGCAGTCTTCTGGAATACTGCCATGTATGAGGCTACTGTTCTCCTGGCCATCAATAAATATACCGCTGGCAGCACAGTGGACACCTCCACACCATGCAGAATGTAGAGTTGCTGGACTAGACATGGACAACACTTGAAGGCTCCATCGCTGAACCAGGTGGTGCTCTGGGAGAAGTATTCAAGATTGGAGGAGGTGCTGAACAGTAGGAAGTGGTTGTCTGAGCTGCCAGAATCATACAGCAGGAAGGGTTCACTGAATTGGGTCACATGATACACATCCGGTATGCTCAGTTCATTGAGGTTCGCTGGATCGACCGGTACTCTCTGCACACCTCTCCTCACCCTCTGAGTGACCAATTTCAGCAATTCTATGGGCAGCAGGCTGCCTCCCACAGCTTCAGACACCCGGAGCAGCATGCCATGACCAACTGCTGGCTGCTGTCGCTTGTCTCCAATGCTCTTCTTTTTACCGCCGCTCGTACCCTCCACACTTTCACATTGGCACTGTCGGGCACATGGTTGTGGCAGCCTGAGAGGGTCATGTTGTCCTTGCCAGCTGTCTTGGTTCACCCCATACACCGGCCAGCACTGTACTCAATGCATTTCCAGTAAACAACGGTTCCCCAGCAACACTCCCGTTGGTAATGTACCCGCCACCGATGAGCAGCTCCTCCCCCCTCACACTCAACACATTCTCCAGCAGCATTCTTCCATGCATGAGGAAACCAGCAGCTGACACTCACCTTTATTGCCAGCATATGCTGTGTGCCTGTCGACACACTTGTCAGCACTTTAGCTGGTCTGTCGGCATGATCTCCCTGGTGATCACTTTCCATTCGTTCTGCATGTGTTGCTGTGTTGGGTTCAAGCTATTTGCATTACTGTGACTACAGGCTTGTGAAGGGGAAGACCTGGCTTGGATCATATACTTTCCCTTCTTACAGCAATGTCCTTTGCCCAAGCCCCCCATCTCCCTGGAGTGACTATCTTAACTGATTTTGAGAAGGCATTTGATTCTGTTCTTTGGCCTTATTTCTTTCAGATGCTGTCGCACTTTGGATGTGGGGTGGAGTTACAGAAATGGATTTGAGTACTGTATGCAGATCCAGTCACCAGAGTGCTCACTAATGATCTGATGTCCGATCCCTTTCTCCTCTGGCAGGGTACCCACCAAGGCTCTCTGCTCTTTCCTCTGCATTTTTGCTGGTCATTGAGCCTCTGTCTGTGGTTATTTGGTCACACCCCTTATATCTTGGGTATCAGTGTAAATGGCCATGTGTTTTCTACATTACTTTATGCAGATGATCTTCTGGTGCTCCTCTCCTCTCCTGGTGTCTCCATCCCTGCTCTTATGCAAACACTGCAATCCTTTTCAGAGGTTTTGGGTCTTCATCTCAACACCTCAAAGGCGCATGTTCTCCCCTCTACCTTGACTTGCCCCCTAAAGCCCTTTACATCAGCCGGTTTATCTTGGTCCCCTGCAGTACCTAAGTATCTGGGGATTCAAGCCACGTCTGATATCTCCTCCATACCAAAGGCCAATTTGGACCCATTGCTTCAATCTTTATGGACAGACTAGAGTCAATGGAAGTCCTTGGACCTTTCCTGGCTTGGTAAAATTGAGGCCATTTGGATGGTAACTGTTGCCAACCTATTATACGTACTTGGTCATCTTTCTCTTTCAATTTCTGACTCTTGGTTCTCTAAAATTGATATGCTGGTTGGGTCCTTTCTTTGGGAGGGCTGTCCTTCCAAATGCAGTTGCCCTAAATTACAGGCTCATTGGTCTACTGTGGGCAGGGTCTCCCCTGTTTAAAGGTTACTATTTAGCTTTTATGGCTGTGCAAATGCTGCACTGGTTTCAGGATAAGGCAAACTGCAACCCTGTATGGCTTCTAATGGAGTCCATGCTTCTCTCGGAGGTCTCCATTGGGTTCCTCACCTATTTTGTCCTTCCAGAACATACTCACCAATAACCTACAATTGTAGCCCCTTGCTCCACCTAGCAGGCTTTGAGTAAGTAGCTCTGTGCAGACCTTTGCCCTCTGGAGATAATGTCCATCTGGAATTACCCTTGTCTTCAGATTTCTGGCTGCTCCTTTATATGAAATTCTTGAAAGGCACATGGGATTCTGAGGGCGAGGGACCCGCTCCTCCCCAATTCTGTTCAGCTTCATGCTTTTGTGTCTCTCACCAAGCAGGTGGGCATTCCTCAGCAGGATTTCTGGAGGTACCTGCAACTCTGTAGCATGCTGCAGAAGGTACTACATATCACCTCTGCAAGTGTCTCCCCTAAGCAAGAGTTCCCTATTTTTTCCTGGCTTTGCTCCAGCAGGGGCAAGGCTGGGCTTATCTACAAGGCAGTTAGAGACACCATGGCTGACGAGACACAATCAGCCAGATGGTGGTGGGAATGTGAATTGGGTCTTGCTGTTACACCTGAAGACTGGGCTCAAACGTTGTTAATTGCACACTGAGCTCACAGGGATGAGTGGAGTCATCTTCTCCAAAATAAAGTGCTTCACTATTGGTATCATACTCTGCTTTCTCTCTTTGAGCTAGGTCTTACTCGGTCCATGAAGTGCTGGAGATGCAACTTAGAGGGTGGCTCTTTACTTCACATGTTGTGGTCCTGCCCCTCCATTCACCCCTTCTGGCAAGGGGTACATGCCTTTTGAAAAACTATCCTTAAAGCCTATGTACTCTTTTCCACTAGTGTGTTTATTATAGCCTTACCTTCAGCAGCCTCACACATTTCTATAAGTCAGCTAAAGTGGCTCGCTGCAGCAGCAACTGAGGTAAAGTGACTGCAGCTTCAGAGATGGTGTTCTGCTGTAGACCCCATAGTTGATGCCTGGAAAACCTCACTGACCATGTTGGCTCACAACGAGCACCTTACTCATATCATGATTGGTAATCTTTCCAGTTTCAACCATGTTTAAGGCCACTACCTCAAGCATCTGGATGCCCAGGTCACCTAACGTTTCTTGGTCTCTTGCATTCCAGGAAGTTACTGTATTCTTGCTTATATCTGTGGTGCTTCCTGCCCATCTCTTTTTGTCTATCCATCAGTTATGCTGTTTTGATTGCTAGATTTGCACCCCCTATTCAATTCGCTATTGGTGGTTTTGCCTCCTTTATTTAAAATGTAAAGTTATTGTGGTTTCTCTGTTGTTTATTATCTTTGGCTTTCCTTCTCTTTATACTGATTTTAGACACTGGCATTTTTGGCAGTAACAGTTTGCCAGGTCTCTTCAGCAAGGCTTCTATACTTTGTTTCTCTATATCTTCTTTAATGGCAATCTATGCTTATTAATTCTATGTGCTAGGGAATCATTCATTTTTTCTTAACTCAGTATGCCATGTTATTTGTCGCTCATATGTGTATTTTTGTCCCTCTGTATGCCTGACTGCTGTTTATATTGTTCACTGCATTGTTTATGTATGTTGAAAATCAATAAAAAATATTAACTGAAAAATCCAGAGATCCCAGCACTAACTCTGCATATGTTGAATTTCAGGTGAATTGTCTGAATGATAGCCGAGTTATTAATGTGTACAAATAAGGTTTTGACATTATACTGCCTATTAACTCTCACAAAATTTAAAACATTGTTTCACAAAGGGTTTTGTCAAAATTCACTTATACTTTGAACAATCACAACAACAGAAACACATTTTGCTAACTCAAAAACTAAAAATTTCCTCCAAAAAATAATTTGCAAAGATTTATTTGGACCAAAGTCTATGAAACCTCAAAGTTTCAGTGTTCACAACTCAACATTTTTTTGCTTTCAGTTACATAGTTACATAGTACAGTCTGTACAACTAAAAAGTTTCACTGTAAAAATAATTTCACTATATTCGCTGGACAGAGTTGTTCAGTGAAATTATTTTTACAGCAAAGGTTACTGGATGAAAGCCTCATAAGCAGTGTCTTAGCTCGATGTGGCATGCCTGAACCAGGCCCCCCCAATCTTGCTGGCATAAAGTAATGAAGTTTCACTGTATATTCACATTTTAAAAAACAGCAAGTGCTTACTTAGACATTTGGTTGATGTTTGTTGATTGGACAAGGAACACCACATCCACGCTACCAAGCCAACACCATACCAGCCCCCTTAACAAGTTATATCATTCCCTCAAACCTCCTCATACAGTTTGTTACTGTATTGTATTAAAATGACAATATACTCTACACTGCCCCTTTAATTCCTTTACTAAAATTTACCATTAACTGATCACTCCTCCCATGAAGGGTACTGCAGGGGTACTGACTAAACCCATTGACTGTGTTTGTCAAAGGGAACCACGTGATCAGTCAGTTTCACTTCCTGGATACCGGCGAAAAACTAAACAGTGTTTGAAAGAGAAATACACCTGTGGGGACACACTACAAATCGACAATTGTAAGGTGAAGCAAATCTTTATTCAGAAATGTACAAAAACGAAAAAGAAAACAAAAAAACCAAAAATCAAAAAATCCAATCCAGATTCCATCAGACTTCAGGAGGGTAAACAGCATAATGGGACCTACGTTTTACCAGGAGGAGAGGCAACAGCTAGCTCTTTGGTGACAGGTTCTGTCATTAGGTTAGAGATGCCGGCTGTAAGAGATACTGTATGTGAGTTCAGCCACTTGATCAATAACATCCCCAAAAAATGCACAACTGAAGAATGCAACAACAGTAACTACAATGCAACAACAATCGGGATTAAAGGTAGCACTGTGCAATAATTTATTGGCTCAATTAGGTGACTTCCCTGCAAAGCGCGATATAAACTTTACATGCTTATTTCTAGTTCTATAGTAGTTGTCAGCAGAAAAGGATCCCCAAGTCCATCCAGTATGCTCTGATTTAGCTTCAAGAAAAGTCTTGCTTCCTTCCGTCAGATCCTGCCGGATCTGTTTCCATTCTTTCCTTCTGTCCTAGTCTCACTAGTCCCATGTGTGTATCCCATGCATGCTTGAATGCCCCCAAGGTTTTTGCCCCCACCACTTCCTCTGGTAGCCTGTTCCAGGGTTCAGCTGAAGAAGAAGTACTGTGAAGAAGTGAAGAATGTGAGGAAGTACTTCTCTGTGAAGAAGTACTTCCTCACATTGCCTCTGCATCTCCCCCTTCTAGCCACATTTCATGATCCCTAGTCCTAGTGCTCATTCTTTTCTGCAGATAGCTGGTCTCCCCTACCTTAGTTATTCCTCAGGCATACTTGAATGTTTCTATCATGTCTCCCCTGTCCCTTCTTAACTCCAGTGAGTACATATTTAATTCCCTGAGCCTTTCCTCATAATTTTTTTGATGCATACTTAGCTCTTCTCTGCACAGCCTCCACTTGGTTGATATCATTTCTGAGATGGGGCCTCCAGAACTGGACACAGTACTCGAGATGTAGCCTCAGCAGTGACCTATACTGGGGCAAAATTACTTCCCTCTTTCTAATTGATATTCCTCTCCCAGTGCATCCTAGCATCCTGCTTGCCTTACCCACTGCTTTTTCACACTGACTAGACTAGACACATTGAGGTCCTCTGTTATGATGACTCCTAGGTCCCTTTCCTGGTTAGTTGTTTCCATTTCTTCCCCTCCTAGTTGGTATGTTTCTCCATGTGCATAACCTTATATTTTTTAGCAATAAACCCCAGCTGCCATATCTTTGGCCATTCCTCCAATTTGTTTAAGTCTCTTCTCATCCTGTCCACTCCCTCTTGTGTGTCCACCCTGTTGCAGATCTTTGTGTCCTCTGTGAACAGGCGTATGTTCTCTTCCAGTCTCTCTGCAGTGTCTCCAATGAATACATTGAATAGTAATGGCCCCAGGACTGACACCCGCAGTACCCCACTTGTCACCTCCCTCTCTTCTGATCTCCTCCCATTTATTACTACTTTCTGGCTCCTGTTGCTTAGCCAGTTCTGCACCCACATCACCTTTTCACCCACCCCTAGACTGCTCAACTTGTTGACTAATCCCTTGTGCGGGACCGTATCAAAGGCCTTCCTGAAATCCAAGTAGGCCACATCCACTGCTCCCCCTGGTCCAAGACTCTCATCACCCAGTCGAAAAACTCAGTTAGGTTAGTTTGACATGATCTCCCCATTGTGAACCCATGCTGTCTTGGATCCTGCAATTTGTTACTGGTCAGGTACTCCACAATTCTTTTCTTTGTTAATGTCTCCATTACCTTTCCCACCACTGACATCAGGCTTAGTGGCCTATAGTTCCCTGCCTACACCCTGCTCCCACTCTTGTAGATTGGCACCACATCTGCCCTTCTCCAGACTCCCAGAACTATCCCTGTATCCAAGGATAGAGTGAACAGGGCTGCCGGGGGCACAGCCAGTTCTTTCCTCAGTTCTTTTAGTATCCTTGGGTGTACCCCGTCAGGTCCCATAGCCTTGTCCAATCTTAATCTCTCCAGTTCTTTAAGTACCCTGTCCTCTGTAAAGAGGCTTGTGTCCACCATCCCACCGTTCGTTACTTTCTCTTTTATCTGTGGACCATTTCCCTCCACTTTCTTAGTGAATACTGAGCAGAAATACTTGTTCAGTATGTAAAAAAATAAAGTAACCATACTCAGGAGATACTTATGCAGTATTGCTGGAAAACTTTAATGTGTGGAAAAAGCCCATCATACAGCCATATTACCCACCACAAACAATTCAATGTTTCACACCTCCACGCTTTAACAAGATGCTAAAGGGTATACAAAGTAACCAGTTTAAATAGTATATGCAAACAGGTGCAAGTAATCATACTTAATTGAATTGATAAACAAACCATCACAATTAGCAGGTAGAAAAACATAAAAAAGCACACTCAAAATTAGTCATCAATTGTTGTTCAGTATGTCTGCCTTCTTCTGGTCCTCCCTCACATATTCACCCCCTTCCCTTGATTCTTACTATTCCTGCCTTACTTTTCTTCTTTCATTGATGTATCTGTAAAATGTATTTTCCCCCCTCCTCACTGACTTTACTATATTCTCTTCTGTGAGAGCCTTTGCCTCCCTGATCCCTTTTGCTGCTTCTTTTCTTGTGCTACTATATACCTCTCTGTCCTGTTCCTCCTGTGTTTTTTTTGTACTGCTTGAAGGCTATTCTTTTTGCCTCTGCTACTTTTTGTAAGAAATAAAATGGTCTCCTCCTCCTCCTCTTATTCTTCAATGCCTGTCTAATACATAGGCTCACAGCTTCTCCTACTGTCTCCTTAATTTTCTTCTACATTTCCTCTGCCCCCTTCCCATTCTGTAGCCTTGCTGGATTGCTGCTAATTCCCTCCCGCCCCCATTTTCCTAAAGTCCATCCTTCTGAAATCCATGACCTTTGTTTTGGTGTGGAATGCTTGTCACTCAATATTTTTTTCAGTGAGAAAAAAAATTCTTTATTTTGGTGAATTTATGTACTTTCAAGCTAGACATTTGTACTCCCTGAAGCTAACATTACAAAATTTACAGGATCTAGAGACCCTGGCACCAGTTTATGCATGCTAGTTTTTTGATGACTAGGTCAAACAATGGCCAAGTTATTAAGGTACAACAACAAAGATTTAACATTCAATTGCTTACTCTTCCTTTTAAAAGGTGGTAGTGGATCATTTCCTCAGGGGAAGGACTACTGGGGAGTCCTGAACAAGAATGTTATTGTGCAGTGATCTGAACAAATTACCAGCTCAGTTTTGAAGTTATCTACCTCAAGCACCAGTGAGAATACTAAGTCTGAGTTGTGACTGTGCCTGTGGGTCGCAGTAGTAACAACTTGTGCAAAGCACAGAGAATCCATCATCTGGAGGATGTCTTGCCAAATTTGTGAGAGCTCATTGTCAAACCAAGCACTGAAGTCACATAGAACCAACAATCTGGGTGACTCCAACACTCTTTCAGTGATGAAGTCTGCCACCTTGTGCAGAAATTCCCTCTTGTGCCTTGGAGGCTGGTAGAAGGATCCTTCAACCTGCATCTGGACCCCCACATGTGGCCACACACTCAAACAATGAAGTAGAACCCACTGGGTGCACCTAAAAGTTCAGGTAAGATCTAAAACAGATGGCCACACCCCCAATCCCATGATCCTTCTTTGGGCAGTGAACCACAGAGACTAAAGCCAGGATAGATGCCTCCAAGATAGCTGCACCATCACTCAGCTAGGTCTCTGTGATGCATGCCAGATCAAACAAGGAACTCAGACCTGCTATAATTGCAGTCATGTCCCTGATCAATCTGGAATTGCAAAGCACCACCTAAAGGGGATGGCAGAGGTTGCCAGCCTAATTGCTACCTGCCCACTCAGTGTGGTGGAAGCCTTGGGTATGGGAACCAAACACATCTCCCTAGGTCCCATTTCACCCCAAGATGCCAAATAGTCCTCACCACCATAATACTGCTCTCCACATTAGCAATCCCCCACCCCATTGCCTACCATCCTGTCTCTTCACAATGCCAACCTACATACAGTGCCTGTATGCCACTGCTGGTTGGGGATGGTCATGGAAGGGGGTGGAGGTCCAACAGCTGAGAAGGAGAATAGCTAAACCTAAGGGGCTCAAAACCCACACACATAGCTGCACTGGCTGATCCAAATATCCCAAATCAATACCCAATTTCTTCCAGTAATTTAACCCTAAGCTTAAAACTGCCACACCTTCCCCTCACTCACTCTATGTCCTATACACACAACAAAACATTCACACCATCCTAATTAAGCAATATACCATGACAGGGAGTGGGTCATGCTGGGATTTACCCATGCCTGGTGTGTTGTTTGGTCATTAGGTCACAGGCTGAGTGAGCAAAATGCACCAGACATGGGTAAATACCAGCATAACCCACACCCTGGAGTAGGATATAGAGAATAATGGATGGGGAAGGGTTTGATATGAGAATTTAATGCTCACCCGAGTTGTGGGATGCTACATAAACCCCGAGGGTGAAGCCCGAGGGGTTTATCAAAGCATCCCACAATGAGGGTGTGCATTAAATTCTTATATGAAACACCCACCCCCATCTTTTATTTTTTATAATAACGACCAGGAATTTTTCTCCAGCAGTTTGTGAAACTGTTTGGCCCTGCTCACATACAGAATGTTGGCCAATGAGGCAGCAGCATGGTTTGACTGGCATGGCTCATGAATGTCATAACAACCAGCCGGTTGTTATGGAAAATATCAGCCTGGTCAGTACATTGAGAGAAATTGCTGACCAGTTATTATATTGCGATTATATAATGTCCCTTTTTTTGGATGAGAAAAAATAAATAAATAAAAGGAGTTTTTTTTAATTTTACATTATTTTTATTGATTTTATTGTTCCACCCAAAAAAAATAGTCCTCATATGCAAGCAGTGGGAGAGCAAGGAGTGGAGGGGATAGAGAGAGAGGAGTGAGACAGAGACAGGAATCTTGGCTGTTAATGGGATTTAATGCAATTAGCAGTGGGGTTGAATCAGGAGTTGACTGTTTTTTTAATTATTATGTTTGGGCTAGGAAAGAGGAGAGTGAGTGACATTTTTTTATACAAAGACAAGTGACAGCGAGAGGCAGACAGCATGATAACATTGTGTTTTTTTAAATCAATGTGTTTGCAATTTAGTGTCAGCCAACAGCTGGAATAAGGAAACAGCAAGCAATGTGTATTTTTTTTTCAAGCAAAATGGAAGTGTGTAGTCTACCCAGGCGATGTTTGATGTATGTCCTCTGCACCTAGCTGATTAACAAAAAAAGTAACCAAATAAATTTTCTAAAATTTGTTAGTGCCTCCTAAGAACCTCAGTTAGGATCTGTGTGGGGAGTCCTATGCATGGATTGCAGAATAACTGGCAATGTTGGCATGAGTGACTGTGAAGGATGCAAGGGAGCTGGCAGCTCAGTGTCACAAGAATATATGAAAGGTCAGCCAGTGGTGCAAGTGGGCATTGGGGTCATTAGTATTTATTTACTGGTGTAATTCAAAACTTTCATTTGGAAAGACATTGTGAGCTGGTATTTTTTTTATTTATGTGGGAACTGGTGTGTGCTGGAAGTTCTGGGCTGTTGTCAGGGTCCACAGGACTGCAGTGGAGGTGGGAGGGGGTTGCTGATAGATGGGGTGGACTCAGGAGAGAGTTGCTGTCCAAATTTGTGAAGCAAGGTTTTAGGTATTTCACACTTGTCTAATCATACCCTTATTTTTACTGATGACAGAAATGACAAAGTTGTTAGTTAATCATCGCGGTTTACTGAGACGGGTGTTTAGTGGGGATTGCCATGTTTGCCAGTCTTGAGTTTGCCATGCTTGGAGTGATTTCAGGGAGTGTTCATGATGTGGCTGACTGGTGGCTGGCTCCTTTTTCTGTCGGGTGATGTTGGAATTTACAATGGCTAGAAGGTGCCAGATAGCCAATAAGATTGCTTTATTTCTCAGCCAATGTAAAATACCATAATATATAGAATAGTGGATGGGTGAACATCCACAACAAGGCTGTGTTTCCATCGAGGTTGTGTGATGACATCATAGAGACCTCGAGAGCAAAGCTCGAGTGGTCTTTGGATGTCATCACACAACCCGAGATGGAAACAAAGCCTTGCTGTGGATGCTTAATCATCCACTGTTTTGTATAGTATATCACTAACCCGCTATTGTACATGGATTTTCAGTAGCTGGGTGGCAAAAAAAAAAAACACGACACAGACGAGTGGTATTCAACCATATGTTGTGAAACACATTACAGATCAGGCACAAATATGTCATCGCTTCATACAGAGCAACAGTGGGAGAAACAATTTAAGACCAAACTCATTAGAAAGGATACGATCACTGTGGCGTCGTTGATCAGCATTTCTATGAGAGCAAGAAAACAAGTCATGTCAGCATTTGTCAGTTGGCAGAGCAACCCCCGTCCCCCCGACCCATTGTTCTACATCTAAAACATAACAGCTATTAGTGCTACCAATCTTAATTTTTATTTCAATTTCTGGGCTAAATGCAAAAAAAAACTTACTTATTCAGAGTCACTGGTGTCCACGATCACCGCTACTTGCCTGCGCTTTTCCGGTTTCGAGTAGTGTGTTACATTGACTGTACATCTAGCTCTTCTAGTGGAATTGTATATATCTGATGATGCTCATCTACATTTTTTAAGTAGTTCTGCACTATTTTTATGTCGGCTGCCGTTTTCTGGATTGTCTGAGCATTTTCCTGGTCAGCTATAAACTGCTGTCTGTCTGTGGTCAGCTTCGAAAACACTGCTGCTGCCATGCCCTTGTTATTTTGTCTGTGCTTGGTTGCAATTTATTCGGTTGTGAGAGATGCTGATTTCAAACTCAATTTTGGAATCATGACTTATGCACGCGACTATTCAAATGACAGAAAACTTGTTGTACTATCGATGTGACATCAGATCGATACTACAACAACTTTTCTGACCTTTGAACTGTAGTACAACAGCTTTGGAGCAGCTGCTGAATTCCATGTACAATAGGGGGTTAGTCATATACTATATAACTATTCAAGCACTTCATCCATCATACCACTAACCTAACATACAGTCAACCAACCCGCATCCCCTACCTCCTCCCAAAAAACACATTTTACAAAACCAAAAGATAGGAGAAGCCAGATACTGTGTTACTGGAGTAGAGAATTACTATGCAATAAATATTCAGTCTCAGTCTATATGTATAATTCAGCTCTTCTGCCACCAGAGCATGTCCAAGTATCAAATTAATAAAAGATGTCTCCACCCCCCCCCCACAGCAGTACTCTCACCACTGCTTGGGGAATGATGATAAAAGCAAATGAGAGAAAGAGAAAACAGTCTACAGTCTACCAAGCGGTCTTATCATTTGATTCTTTCACGGTTTGAGAGGCACTTTGATGATAGTTGGAGCTTGCTTTCTTGTCTGTCAGGAGAACAGATCACCAAACAGAGTGTGCCAGCACTGTGAACCCTGGAGCACCACTAGACAAGTCTTACAACAAGATCTTTGTCTTGCAATTGCAGGATCGGGGAGGTGGGCTTGTTAGCACTCTGATTGCTCCTCACCTGACTCCAAACACAAACTCCAGACCTTTCAAAGACTGGCCATAGCATGCCAGACACTGCTTACAGTCAGTCCTCTTGGTTCTTGAGTCTTCAGACCCAAAACCATGGCTGCTACACACTGCTCTACATCAGGGTCCTTCTTCACTGAGTTGCCACAATCCAATCCTATGGATGCAGCGGTAAGTCCAGAAATAATATGTATAACTCCAAGAAATGCCACATTAAATTATGGGTGTAGGCTCTCCTTAGAATGACACACTATATGGATGTAACTAAATATAAAATAGCTAAAGTCCAACACACTGTCTCACTACCCAACCCTATCTACTCTCGAGCCTTCAGCCTCCAACCTAGCTAACCGATGCCAAAAAACCTACTTAATTTAAAAACAAAAATCTCTTTACAATGAAAGCTTAACTCTTTGCCTTCACTGTAATTCTTGGATTCTCCATGGGATGTAAGCTAAAAATGCTAAAAACACAGTACAGAGGATAATAAGAAAACTTAATACTGCACTCCTAATGGACGGCAACCTAGCCTGGGCACCCACTACAGATCTGCAGAAATAGATTCTGTCTTCTTGAAAGAAAATATATCTATACACACAATGCATAGTCAACCCTTGGAATTCACCACCCACTGAAATTGTACTCAGTAAGAGTAAAGTTGAATTCAAAGCTAAACTAGATAGATATATCTTGGATTATTTTGCATGGATACTGTAACTGTTAGATGGAGTTTCCAATAGGCTAGCTGCCCTCTCTGCCCGTATACACCTTAGTATTCACTTTAGTCACTGTAACAGATAAGGCAATTTATTTAGGTACCAGTATATATATGGGATGCACAATGGTTTGGCTCAGAATATACCATATATAGTATCTTCATGAGTGAGGGGGCAGGACCATAACTCATGAGTTATCTCAAAGTGATAAATGAACTTCAGTTAGATACATAAAATATTTGAATATCCCTTATGAAGATGTACACTGAGCATTAGCTATGCAAATTGCAGAACACTAGGTAATGCAACTAGCTAAGTGAACTGCAGGGTATTCCAGACCCTTTAGTACTCAAAAAACAGCAGAGAAGTAAACAAAGGTTCCTGGCAAGGTAAGTATAGGATGGTACCCTGTCAAAACTCAAGTCAAGTCATAGGAAGGCAGTATAGTGCAGTGGTTTAAGGCTCCGAGCTGCAAATCTGGTGACATCCAGCAGATCAGACCTGGATTTGAATCCCACAGCTTCCACTTACATACTGTGTGACCCTGAGCAAGTCACTTAACTTCCCTGTGCTCCCAGGTCACACCTGTAAAAAAGCTTTCTGCTTAGTGTGCTACCCTGGTTAAACAACTAGAAGTGACCGCTACCAGAATAGCCTTGCACTATAAGGCGTTAGTCTGGTAAGCACTCACATGTACAGCAATAGGGGATTTACAGCTCATGCTATAAGTGCTCCCCTGGTCACTGTCCATGGTGCTGAAGGAAAAAGAAGGGCTCCAGGATGCTGGCTAAGCTGCTCCTGTGGTGTGGAGGGCTGGGGTATCTAACAGCTTGGACAGCAACAGTGAAGACCAGGGTTCTAATCCTGGTCTCCAACATTTTAGCACACCGTGGGACTTTATTTATTTATTTATTTATTTTTTTTTGCATGAGGCCGTAACTGCCCCATGAATTTTAACTTTCCCTAAAATCCACTCCACCTCGGAGTGAGAATCCTATAGACGGGGGTGCTGGGGCTGAAGCCCCCCAAAAAACAGCACTGTTTTTACTGTGTATACCATGCCAACGCTATTCTTGTTGCCACTGTTTGGACCCAGTCTGTATAGGAAGGGATTTGAGACCCCGAAGTGCAGAGGTTTTGCCACAGTGTGGGAGCTTGAATTGGTTAGCATTTGTGCACTTTATTTGTATTAATGACATGGTTATGGATATGCATAGCACTTTGTAAGTACCATCCTAACACAGTAAAGAAATCTTTCCACTTGAATGTCAAGTCTGGAGTGCGATTTTTCCATTGGTGACTACATAGGACTAACCCTGACTACACGGTAAGTCTGTGATAACTTGCAGATGGTGGTGGTGGGGTGGGGACAGGCAGTTCAGTTTATTAGAAAGAATGTAAAAGTACCTTGGGAGACAAAGGCAACCCAAACAATGACTTTTAAAAGTTACAGAGTAATATGAAATGTGGCTAGTTACACAGAACGTAAAGGTACTTCAAATGAGGAGTTAATGCCAAACTACAAATTAAACAGATTGCAATGAATTAAGCAATATCTCATGCCAATAAACAAAGAAACTCTTCTACATCTTTTCTAAAAAGCACCCTTTTCCCAGGGTCTGGCTAAAAACATCAGGTGACTGTGCTTTCAGTGTCATTGGGCTGACCCTGTGGAACACTTTGCCAGGTGCCATCAGGGAGGGCCCCAACAGTCGAGCTGTTAAAAAAGGGCCGAAAGGCCCACATTTTGTATTTGGCCATCCTCTACAAAGGTGACTGACCTGTATTTATTTTATGAAACTATTTAGTTATGCTGAGATTTATCTACGTGTTTATTTTTTAAACTTTTACTGTGTGTTGTGTTGTATTTACCCTGCCTTTAATGTAAGGTGCCCAGAGCCTCAGGGATTGGGTGCCAGACAAATAAAATTGGCCTTGCCTTTTCTAAAAGTTCTCAGACCAATTTACCACTAATAGGTCAGAAACCAAAAATGGTGCAAACTCCAAATTTCATGTAACATCTTACTGTGTAATATTGTGAATGCTTAAGCCCAAGGTTCAGTGGGGGGGGGGGGTCTCCTCCCCCATCCCCTATGTAAGTGCTGCACTTCTGTTCTCTCAGCTTCAACCATTTTGAAATCCTGCCATTGCGGCTGCTGGCTGGGTAGTTGGGCTCTTTCCTTGGTTAGTTTCCCCCCTCCTGTTTTTCTCATTTGCTTCCCTCTTCCTTGTTTCATGTGCTCCTGCTTGTTCTGTTGCTGTCGCTCATCTGCTGTTCCTTCCCCTGTTTGTTCCCCCGATCCCTTGTTTGTCCTCTGCCATGTTGCCTATTTTGTCCCATTCTTTTTCTTTCTGAGCCCCTCCTTCCAGCCGCTGCTTCTGCTGTTTCTCTGTCTTCCCTCCTTGGTCTCCATCACTTGCCTGGGACAGCCCTGCTCGGTTTCACCTTTCAGCATCTGACCCGGCTTCATTCCCTGGATCTCCTCTGTGATCTGCCTTTGCTGGTGTTTTCCATTTGGCTTTCCCTGAGCCACTTCACTGGATGGTAGCCTGCTGCAAGATCTGTTGCTCTGCTTGCCCTCATCCCTCACCTTCTGCCGCTCCCTTACTCTGCTGGCACTTCAGGGTGCATCTCCACTCACCGCACCCACCATCTAGATCTGCTTGCACCGGAGCAGTTTACGCTCATTTCACTGAGCTAACACCTGTCTGCAGTTCCATTCCTGTCCTCATTTTGAATTTGGTCTCCTCTACCTGCAACCTACATTTGGTCCAGCTACTGTACTGCTAGGACCTTGACTGTCCGGGAGACCTTGCTCTGTTGCTTCCCTGGTGTTTGCTTCCCTCTACATGGGTGGGCATTATCTTCTGGACTGTAGTCATCATATGCCTGTTATTCTGGAGATGCCCAGTACCTTCCCTCAAACAACTTCAGGTGCTGAATGAACTCTCATTGCCCCTTTCCTTTACCTGTCATCTTTCTGCTGTTCCTGATTGCACTCATTTGTGGTTTATTTCTGGCTGTCTATCAGCTGCTATATGCCCTTGCTCCTGCTGACCTCACTCATTCAATTCACTAGGCTCCAGATCTCCAGGGATCACTGTATTTTACTGGGACTTGGGATCATCTAAAGGAAACTACTTCCCATTGCCGTGCCTTGGTTCTTCAGGACACCTGAGCACTCTGCTTCCTTCTGCACTAATAATTTCCAGGAATATACGAGACATTGCTCTGGACTTGCAGGAACACTGCCAACTCAGTCTGAATTAGTTTTGCCAGTCCCTAGTCCTGGGTTCTCCCTCAGCTCACTTCTGCTGCTTTCAATGGGTATGACTGCCTTTCCAATGTGGACTTGCTCTGTTCTGTGACCAACTCTTGGCCAATTTGCACTGGTCTGTCTCTCTCCTCAGTCTCCTTGGTTTTCCTTGGGGGATCCTGGATCCTTCCTCACCTTGGCAAAGTCCTGGAATCCTTTTCAGAGCCACATGCAGCTGTATCCTCTGGTGCCAGCTCCTGTTCTGTGTTGTGTGAAATGTATGTTAACACTATAAGGGAGCAATAAAAGAAAAAGGAAAAACAAAGTAAACTGCAAGAAGGAATTGGTTTATTATTTAATATAAGTACAAGTGGGTTGAGGTATCCTAAACTGGTACACATTTATTCACAGCTCCTGTTCTGCCATTCTGACTTTAACCATCTGCAGGCAGACCACTTAGTTCTTTCTCGCTACCCATTCACACCGTCTGATGTTTTAACTACCTCATCTCAGCTCCCTGGCTGTGTTTGGTGTTTCTGGACTTTTCCTGCCAAGTTAATTGACATTTGCTACCACTGGCCTCATCCCATCTCCTCCTGTCCATTTCTGCTCTCTGTTGGCCTTGTGCTTCCCCTCATGACCTCCTGCTCCTCCTCTCTTGGCCTTTGGGCTGCATCAGAGCCTCCTGCTCAGTGTTTCCTGTTACTTATCCACTACACAGTGACTGTTTCACCTTAAGTTCCTCACTCTGGCAATGGACATTCCTCGTTTAAGAACCGCAGCCCTGTTCTGTAATGTCAGTTACACTGGGGATGCCGATCTGGCTTTATTTTCCAGTAGCTTCCTTCTGATCTTCCATTGGACTCCTTCCCTAGCTCTATCTTTGACATATTGAACCAAAACAGGCTTGCTCATCCACTGGAGTATGGAGCAATTCCTCATTTTCATGTCTACCATCATTCCATCATTTCCATCAACTTCGATCCGACAGCCTCCGTCACTAGTGCTAGGGTTTTGAGCGAAAGTGTGCAAGCCCTGGCCACCGGGAATAGGAATCCCTGTCTCTGACTTCATTCTTTACTTGTTCCACTTCATTCTGCTCCTATAGCAGTCTCCATCTCCAGCTCTGCCTGGGCTGCATTGAGCGAAGGCCGGCCTCTACACTCGCCAGTAATGGGAATCTGTTCCTTGCATCAGTTACTTCCTTCTGTCTATCATCCACCTGCTTGGGTCCCCTGTATGCTGGTCCCTCCTCTGTCTTCAGCTTGGATTTCCCACCTTGGACTGGCTCTGGGTTCACTGACCCTGAATTGGACTGCCTCCTGTACTTCTTCCTTCTGCATTCTTTTTGGGGCTTCCAATGTGCCACTGTCAAGTGCTCAACTATCCATCGACCGTGCTCCTTGGAACCTGCCTTGCTTCAAGCTCCTAGCAACCATTCCTCCATCCTATCATAGGTTCTCCATCCATCCCTCACATCATCAGTGGAATTCCAGTTCTACCATCCACCCTCAATCCTCCACTATTCCATTGATTGACTCCAGCACCTACCTTAATTACATCTCTGGCATCCAATCAAGACTCTTCAGTCTACCACCATTCCTCGACCTGGTGGCTGTCATAAAACTTCAGCTGCTCCAAATCACTATTACCTTCCTGTAATCACTACCTATTGGCTACGAACCCCTCTTAACATCTTCAAGTAATGTCACAGTTCACAGTTCACAGTGTCAGAGGCTCAGCAGGTAGCACACTCACCTCTGAGGCCATGAGATCAGAAAGCTGTGGGTTCTATCCCTACACCAGGCACTTGGGTTAAATCCCAATACTGACACTGTAGTGCAACATGAGGGATGTGCTGCACTCCTGAGGTGCCATCTTTCAGATGAGACGTTAAACCGAGGTCCCATCTGCCTGTTCAAGTAGATGTTAAAGATCCCATGGCACTTCTCGAAAAGAGTAGGGGAGTTTTATTGGGGGAAGAAGGGTAATATAATTCAAAAACAAGACAATCTAAATCTATACCTATGCAATATTTACAGTGAACTATTTACAACATGGTGCACCCAATTCATAGTTATGTATTTATATTTCCTGACCTAAATCTACTGTACGAGTTCCAAAATTGTTGCATTTTTTTGTCTTGGCAACTTTTTACCTTCTGTATCATATACTTGTTGTATAGAAAACTGTTCATTTTTCATAAACACTTCTTTAGCCACGTGCATTTGCTGTAACACCCATTTGCATCTTGCCTGCCATATGTAATATTTTAAGATTGCCAATATTACTTGTAAAGTTTTCACATAGAAAATACTCAATTTTTGAGGACAGATTGAAAAAATTAGTTCTGTATAACTCAAAGAATTAAATCAAGGTATTTTCCAGTTGTGTGCTATGTCATCCCACAGCTGTTTTGCATACTCACATTTAAGAAAAAAGACATTCTGGAGTTTCCAGAATATTTTGGCATGTAAGTCTGGGGCAATATCTTTCATTTATAGGTTTATGTTTGTTATTATTTTTTACATTCAGTCTACCATGTACTGTAACCAAAGTAAAGCCTATGAGAAAGCAGGTATATGGTCATTTGTCAACTGGGATATTTCTGTATTATTATAGTTTACTGGACAGTTAGGTAAAATTAATATTCCTTGACATTGGGATCTAAGAATTAAATCATAAATACCTTGTCTCGTACAAGTGATTGCCAAATTAAAAGGCACTTTCCATTTTATCAGTTTTTGAAATGTTGTAACATGAACCAGAATCACATTAGTTCTAGACAATAATCTGCTTTTTCCCTTGGATCCATGCAGTCTTATAAATAGTAACCCATTCTGCTATCATTTCCTGCCATTGTTTTCTAACTTGGTTGTGCCATCCAACAATATTTTGATATAAAAACAGACTGTCTCTCCTTCTTTTATGGGCCTGTAAGTAGTGTCTCTTTTTACTGGATTCAAACAACTCCCCAAAAGTGCTCTAAAGAAAATGCTAAATAATCTGGTTTCTATTTGTGCTGTGGTAGAAACAGAACACTGACATATAAGAAAATAGGTAGTAACAAATTCTTGTTTAATAGTATTCTTTTCTTTTTTTTAAATTGTATTTTTATTGGTGTTCGAATATAAAAGAAATTAATTGGATACAGTACATCTTACATATCACATGTTAAAGTCAAACATAGCTCTAAGTGCATACATTGTTTTACAGATATGAGTGCATGTCTAAAAAATATACACATTCAAAAATAAATCAACCTCGATGGAGATCTCTTTATGTCAGTATAAAAATAATGATTTCCTTTTATTCTCCCCTCTTCCTCTCCTTCCCTTCATTTATACCATGGCCCTTGTTCACCATTATGGAACAAAGTGAGGATCTTGTATAGACATACATATGACCCATTTCTTCCAAAGAAGTTCAAATTTATCCATCCTATTTAAATGACTGGCCACAAGCCTTTACAGTATATACACTTCCTTCATAACCATGAACCAGTCCTATCTGGATGGCGGCGAGCTCCATCCCCACAAACTGGTGATTGCCTTCTTAGCTATCAATATATAGGTAACCAAGAGAGATCCCCTTGGGATACGGAGGTCTTCCGGGGGTATCAAGAGCAATACTAATTCAGGGGTAAGGACCGCCTCTTCTCCCGCCAGTTCTCCTAGGGATCCAGCTACTCCTCCCCAAAATGTCCTAAGCACGGGGCACAACCAAAATATATGTACATGTCCAGCCATCTTTTCCCCACAGGACCTCCAGCAGTTTCCCACTGGCCCATCTGTAAATTTTGCCAACTTAGCTGGGATATTAAAGAACCCAATCTTGACTTTCCAGGTGAATTCCCGCCAGTATAGTGCTAAAGATACCCCTCGGGATAATTTAACATATTTGAGCCAATGTTCTATAGAGATCGGTACCAATAATTCTCGGTTTCAGGTGGCTAGTATTCCTAAAGTTGAAGCTCTAGTAACCTCCTGTAACCCCTTGTACAGTGCCCTGACCAACTGAGGTAAGGCTATTCCTTTTATAGAGGATATAATTAAATTTAATGGTTGTGGAGATGGGGAAGGGAGGCGGTTCAGTTGAGGGGCCTTATTTACTAAATAGGTTTGTATCTGCAGATATTAAACACTAGCCCTCTGTGATAGCCCATAAATATCTCTAATTATTGAGAAGGGCAAAGTGCCTTGTGTATCTAACATTTGGAAAATGAAGGTTAGGCCTCTGTCATGCCAGCCATTGAGGGTCTCAGTCATTGTGACATGGAGATGCCTTGCCTCTGCCCTGAGTTGTTATAGAAAATAAAAAAGTCATGACAAGTTCCTTGGATATTCAGAGTTTATCCCAGACCAGTAAACTACTCTGCATCCCCCGGTAGTAAGTAATCTGCAGTGGGAGTGGTTCACCTGAGCCAAAGAGAATATTTTTAATATCTTGAATTTGGTTAAGTGTGATCTCCAACATTTTCCATGGCAATCTATAGCTTGGGTCAAGCCACCCCAGTATCCTAGCCAGGGCAGTTGCTTGTGCATATTTAAAAAGGTCAGGTAATCCCAGCCCTCCCTTGTCTCTAGGAAGCTGCTGAATGGACCAATGGATGCGAGGCTTCATGCCAGCCCAAACAAAGTGGGCTAAGGTCCTGTTCCAAGAAATAAAATATAGGAGGGGAGGCAAGACAGGGATAGTTTGAAACAGATATAATAATCTCGGCCGTATATTCATCCAAATTAGGTCAGTCCTAGAATAGAAGGAAAGATGGAGCAGGAACCAATTGTGAAGGTCATTCTGTATTTTCTGAGTAAGGGGTTTATAATTTATCAGGACAGTGTGGTCAATATTCTGGGGTAACTGTATACCCAAATATTTCATTTTTGTCCCTCGTCACCTAAATGGTAAATAAGCTCTAAGAGATGGAGAGGGGGGAAAACAAAAGGACAGCACCTCTGTCTTTGTGGAATTTATCCTATATCCTGATATTTGTAAGAACTCATCAATGTTGTTCCAGAGGGCTGGGAGAGATTGTTCTGGTTCTGACAGAAACAGTAACACGTCATCTGCATAAAGCACTATTTTGAAACTCTCTTCTCCCACAAAAACCCCCTTTATCTCCTCTGATTGCCTAACTGCCAAGGCTAGTGGCTCAATATAAACTGCGAATAGCAGGGGGGAGAGAGGGCATCCCTGCCATGTACCTCACTCATGGGAATTGGGCTAGATATAGCTTCATTTATTTTTAAGAAAGCTTTGGGGGAGGAGTAAATATGACTCAGCGAGGTCACAAAATTCTCTGGAAATCCAAAAGTGTCCAGAACTCTCCAAAGAAATTCTCAACAGACCCTGTCAAAAGCCTTGAAAGCATCTAGGCTCATTAATACTGAGGGGAGGGAACTGCGGGTCATGTGGTCCATCAGGTGAAATGTTCTAAGGGTGTTATCTGCAGTTTGTCTCTGCCTTAAAAGCCTGCTTGATCCATGTGTATCAATTCAGGTAAAATGTTATTGAGCCGTTTGGCCCAAATGGGCATATATATTTTATAGTCACAGTTAAGTACTGATATGGGCCTGTATGATTCTGGGGATTGGGGATCTCTCCCAGGTTTTGGAATAGCTGAAAGTACAGCATGGTGTAAGGAGTCCGGGGGGGGGGGTCTCCCTTCTGAACATCCTGAAAGACCTGTTTCATAAGGGGGCAAAGCAGTGGGGAAAAATCCGTGTACCAGTCAGCTGTAAAGCCATCAGGGCCTGGAGATTTTATAGTTTTGGTCTTTTTAATGGCCGTTTGAATTTCCTGTCTCATAATCGGACTCAGCAATGAAGCTTGTTGTGCCACAGAGAGCGTAAGGATGCACAGTCTGCTTAAAAAGGTTTGGCTCTTTGGGAGAGGGCGAGGGTTTCTTTCTGAATATAATTCAATAGAATCTTTGAAAAGCCTGTTCTATCTCCAGTCCTCGATGGAGGAGTGTACCAGATTAGGGGTCCCTAATTTTAATGATGGTAGCTTTATGTTTAA
The DNA here is from genome assembly GCA_016271365.2 of Neoceratodus forsteri. Classification (NCBI taxonomy): domain Eukaryota; kingdom Metazoa; phylum Chordata; order Ceratodontiformes; family Ceratodontidae; genus Neoceratodus; species Neoceratodus forsteri. The sequence continues at coordinate 845,440,790 of CM028134.1, forward strand.
ACATTCTCATGCATCTGACTAAATGCCTCGCCCCTCTAGGCCCCCCTTTATAAAAAATACGTTTAGTATATAAAAGTGCAGCTTGAACCTTCAGGTCAGAATGTTTTGAAGTTTGATTGCACTTTTCGTAATTCTACAGTTTGGGCTGTGTGGCCTGCCTCCCTAGCTTTTTGTAACTCTATAAGTTTATCTTGCAATTGTCTGTGTCTTGTCTCTCTTTAATTCTCCTCTGTCGGGCTGTATATGAAATAATCTCTCCACTGATAACAGCCTTCAGCGTACCCCATAACACCATTGGGGTAACCTCTGGAGACTGGTTTTCTCGGGTAATCTGAGGGAGCCAGTCTTCCATCAATGTCTTAAATTCAGGGTCTTTCAGGATGTAGGTGTTCAGCTGCCAAAGGGTAGGTTTCCTTGATAGAGCAATATCTATTTTTAGAATAATCAGGGTATGATCAGATAGAGACTCCTAGACTGATATCCTGTACTTTTTCAATATACTGTGGAGAGAAAGAAATAGTCAAGAAGGGAGGAGGTATAATGTCTGGGGAGAAATAAGTAAAGCCCCCTTTTGTAGGACAAAATTGTCACCAAACATCTGTCAAGCCCTGTACAGGTAGCTGGGCTTGAGGAATTTCTGGGAGGGCTGTTTCATGCTTGTGAGGTGGAAGCATCCAGCTGGGGAAACAGAGTGATATTAAAATGTCCTCCTATTATTATTATGCCCTGCTATATATATCTAAAAGCTGACTGAAAAACCTTTTCATGTGCACGGGGGCCTGGAGGAAATATATACTCGCCAATGTGACAGCGAGTCATGTAGGCATCCCTGGGCAATAGTAAAATAGTCATTAGGGTCAATTCTCTGCCTCTTTTAAAAAAGGTGTTCTGACAGGGATTAGTTTAGCTGTGCCCCTGCGTTTACCTGTCTTACTTGAAGAGGCTATACTAGAGTACTGATTACCAGCAGAAAGTTTCTGATGTTCTGATTGAGATAGGTGTGTCTCTTGTAACAAAATGAGGTCTACTTTTTGCTGGTGAAGATACTGCTGTAACTTGGATCATTTAATGGGGCTGTTGATGCCATTAATATTCAAATATAGAAATTCAATTGAGGTATCCATCATAATTGTTTAGGAAAAATAAACTCCCTCTGGTGGGCAGAATGTAATTCTGCACCCTCTAACTTATCCATTCGAGATGGCGATCCTCCATGTTGGTCATTAATCAAAATTAACCCTGTTGAGGCCCTTACATTACCCCTTTTGGTAAGGTCTGTTTGCTATGCCTATCCAAAACTGTATTTCCATTAATCTCCTTTGAACCATCACACCACACTCAGCAGCTTATATCGAACATAATTTCTACATGTGTCCCATATTTATTTATTGAATTTTGTTGACCGGGTGAGCCCGCTGGGCCCCGGAGGTCCCTTTTTCAGGGGCGACCCGGAGGAAAGTTACATACAAATCAACGGAACTGTACAGGTAATAAAGTGACAAGTTGGTAGACAAATGAGATCCATAGGGTTACAATCAGGGTAGGAGGTAAGGAACATAAAGACCATAAGAACATGTGGAAGTGAATATTTACAAACATTGTACATGCATCTATATATATCTCATATATCTATTAACAATAAACTTGCATTTAACATTGTCGGTAAACTTTCTGACCATAAAAACAGAACTATTTACATTTTGAGTGACCGCTTAAAAATAACATTGTCACTACGAATATCAGTGACTTCCATATGTGGGAAGGTATTTAAGTTCCTCCCTATACCACTCAAGAAGAACCCCATGAACTTGTTGAGCTCTTCCTGAAGACGGAGGTAGTTCCAGTTCATAACCAACTGAGGCCTCCAGATATCCAAGCAGTGTATCCAGAAAGATAAGGACAAAAAAAATAAATAAATATGTCAGGAAAGGATTGTGCTTCCGGAGCAGACTCCATATCCTGCCTCATGTCTCTCCCCCCAATACCATTACCACATTACTTCTTTAAGGGTCATTAATTAGATTTCATGCTTGAATGGGTGAACAGATGGCAGGGAGGCCTTTGAGAGGTAGTCCTGCTCCTCCGCCTGTACTGTCCCGATCTAGTAAATGCAAGAAAAGAAATCAAGCAGTCCTCTAGTGTTACCAGTTCGTAGATAGATCACGGTCGAGTGAATCTGAATGAGGCCTGGTAGATTCTTTTCTCTTTCTACTGGTTTAACTAAGGCCATAGCAGGCATTATATAGGGATTATGTGGGGGGGGTGGCATTGGTCTCAGCCCCAAATGGCCAACAAGTGGCTTAATGCAGGCCCATAGTAGAGGGATCACTATTTGCCTAGAGTCAAGCCGCTGAGGAGGAGAACCAATGAAGGCAAAACTCCCTATCTGGGGATACCCCCACCCCCCTAAACACCCACCTGAATTAAGCATTGAAGTCCTGGTATATCACTAATAGTGCCCTTCAGGTCGCTGCAGTGAGGTCATTCCTGCGGTACATAGCCAGGTCTTTTTTCATTTCTCCAATGTTATTGTGTTGCCTCTTCTGTTTATTTTGAATGGATTGCCAGCATGATGACTTCATTGAGGGTTCCCTTTTCTCTTATGGTTTATCTGGAAACATCAACCCCAGTTTAATGAGTTCCAGTTTGGCTTCCAGGGCTGTGGCAAACTCCCATTTTCCATCAGGCAGATGTACCACAAGCCAGGCAGGGTAAGGGGGTAGAAAATCTATGACCAGCTGATCTTATCACAGGCAATAGTAGCAAATATGCCTTTCTCAGGTGAATAGTCTTAGGAGCGTTGTTGTGGTCAATGTAGAAATATGTCTGCCCATAAAATGTTTTTTGCTTGTGCCATACTGTGAGGATAACATGTTCTTTAGTAAATTATGCAATGATGGATCTCGGGGGTGCATTCCAGTTGGTCAGTTTGGGCTCCAATGCACTATGGACCCGTTCGAGTTGTAGGTCTAAATCCTTAGGTAGTTCCAGTGCAGTGTGCAGCAAAGCATCCATGAACTCTTTAATATTGCTCCCCCTCTGATCCTTCTAAAATACAGTAGATCCGTATGTTTTTTCTTTGAGCACAGTTCTCTGAGTCCTCCTGCTGTGCTTACATTTGCTGACATTGTTCTCTCAGCATTTGGACCTCCGACTCCAGATCATCCACTCTATTTTCAGTTGCTGTACCCTGCCTTTCTTAATCATCGGCCCGCTATTCAAGTTGCATCACATCTTTATGGAGTTCGCCGTGTAAGTCCTTAGTTTCGGCCCAGAAGGAGAGCAGCTCCTGGTAAATGGTGTCTAGTTTAATTTTGTTTGCCTTTGTCTTACTGCCCTTTGTCAGAGATTTAGCTAAGGTGCAGTGTGTTTCTGCCACCATGCCCTTGCGACACTGCAGTCTGAGGCATCCGAATCAAATCTGTCTTCCATCTCGGCCAACCGCTCTGCCTGATGCATGATTTTGCCCTTTCTTAAAGTAATTTCCCCCTTGCTACGATATTAATTGCCGATTACGGCTCAAAACCAACGTTTATCTCACCAGATGGAGGTATTTCTCACTTGGGGAGGGTGAGAGAGAGAGAGAGAGAGCAAACTATGCAGCCATTACTGGAGGAGACGGAACCGGAAGTCTCAATAGTATTCTTTTTTTTTTGGAAATTTGTCTATGAATCCAAGATTTTGACAAACTTTCTGCTATTACCATCTTCTTTTCCTAATTTAAGAGGCCAAGTCTCCTGGTCCAAACATAATGCCTAGTATTGAAATGGGACCTTGAGTTAAAGGTATTCCTGCATAACAGGCTTTCATTTTGGATCTCCTCGTAATTGGATTCCTAAACTTTGTCCATGTTAATTTTCAATCCTGAAGCTTTTGAGTATGTCTCAAGATGGTTTGTAATTTCTGCTTCATTTGTGGTATGTTTTACTACTAGCACTATGTCATCCACATAAGCCACTGCTGTCACTGGGGTACTAATCATTGATAATGTAATTCCTTCTGTTTGGTTACTGTTCATAATAGAACGTAGAAAGGGGTCTATACAGTATATGTACAATAATGGACTTACTGGGCATCCCTGCTTCATGCCTCTCTTTATTTGTATAGCATTCCCTTTCCAGCCATTTATTCTAAATGTCACTGTTGCCATTTGATATAAACATTTGATCCAGTTTATGAATTGATTGGAGATATGAAAGGATTGTAAGGTTAAAAACATATATTCATGAGCGATAGAATCAAAGGCCTTCTGCTGGTCAAGGCTCAGCAGAAATCCTTCTTCTTCTCCTATATAACAATTTTGAAAAAGTTTGCTTAAAATTATCAAATTGTCATATATTCTTCATTCTGGAACTAAACAAGTCTGGGCAGTACTAATCAATGTTTCAGAGACTAAATTCAATTCTTTTGCTAAGATTTTACCAAGAATTTTAAAATCGGTATTCTGCAAACTAATTGGCCTCCAGTTTGTAAGGAGGATTTTATTACCTTTTTATATAGAAATATTAGATAAGCTGTTGCCATGGAATTGGGTATTTTATTGGAAAATAAGATTTCATTAACTAGACAGGTGAGTTCACAAAGCAGTTTTGTCAGGTACTGTTTGTAAAATTCTGGAGTGAGTCCATCACTTCCTGGGGCTGTACCACTTTTTAAGGATATGATCATCATTTTAACTTCATCTTCTGAAATTGGTTTCCTAAATCATACTGTTGTTGTGTTGTTAAGTGAGGAACTGTTAGCTGAGTTAGGTAATGTTTGGAATTATGAATTTCAGGGAGTGTACCAAAGGTGTTGGATAAATATTTGTTCTCTATCCTCAATATTCCAGTCTTTGTTTTCTGTAGCCTCCCATTGTGATTGGTTGATCATCCATGTCACTCCAGAGATTACCTCATGGGTTTTAGCCCACCTGATAGGCTAGTGATGTACATGACTCTAGGATCAGATTTCTACTATATCCAGGTCCCAGAAACCCCTGCTCTCCAGTTTAAACTTTGCATCTGATCAGGCTAGCACACCAGGGTCCCTGCTGTCCTAATTACCAAGGTAGGCTTCTTAACCTTCACTATTTTGCAGCTTCTAAACAATGCAATTTGATTATAGAGCATGGTTGTCAGACAGACTCTGATTTGGAATAAGATTGTTCTCCTTTTGCCTTCCCATAAGGGATTGTACATGCCTTGCAGTGTTTGTTAGCAAGTATAGGGAGTACACACCTAGCTTACACTGGGAACCCCCACTGTGTGTCCTTTCCTAATGTGTGGAAGAAAGCAGCCTGCAGGTTTCAGAATTCCTAGCCTTTTTGTTGTAATTTATTTGTTAGAAGATTGTATGAACCGCTGGTGCAAAGTGATGGGGTAATAACGAGTCTTTCTCAGTAGTGAGCTTGTGCCTTGGGCAATTGCGGAGTAGAGGTGAAGCTCTGGTGCTAAAAGCACCATGCGTTGGTTTGTTCTTTTGCTCATTTACCAAGTGTTTCCATAACGTGCCCGGCTGCCCGCTTGTTATGTGCTCTCCTTCACCTCCCTCCTTGCAGCCTTTGCTATCCGCGAGGGGCCAGAGTCAGGAAACTCACCCTTCTGGTGAGGCCCCAGGCTGGAGAGAGCCCAAGCGTGGTGATCGTGTCCGGGCCTCGCCCTTCAAGAGAGCAAGGAACTCCATTGGGTCGCCTTGTGGCCCATCGCCTCCCACACGGTACCCCTCGCGGTGCAGCCTACTCGGCCGTGCTCAGTGCCCTTCCTCTTTGTGGTGCCCCCCCCCACTCACCATTCATGCTCTTGCCTGGTGAGGTCTTCTGGGGGACTCCTTACAACAGTGACCATTGTTTCCCCCACGAGGTAGAGGCACATTGGCCCCAGGGATTACGTGGAGCCCTCTGCCATGGCCTAACATGGCCAGAGTGGCCATCTTCCACTCCGCATCACTGCACCCTCCTGGGCCTTCGTTTCTTCTCCCACTGCCCTTGTTCCTCACTACTGGAGCCACCGGCACTCATAGAGGTTGGAGCCAGCCTTGCTGGGACTTCCAGGGAGGGGTCAGCTTTGCACTACAATCCGTGATGGTGGCTCGGCAGTCAGTAGCTCAGGCAATGCCTAGGAGCCATTTTTCGGTTTTTAGTTGCCTGCAGGGTGGGGTACCTGGATGCGGAGGAGCCTCACAGCATGCTCAGGAGGAAGATGACCCCTGTTTCAGTCCAGGCAGGTGCCGTTACAGGGTCTCCTGGCCTCAGCTCCACATCTGGGCTTACAGTAGACCGCCAGGACCGACTGCTCGGAAGAGGGCCTGAACCAGGGACTCACAGTCTCAGAGAGATATAGGAAGGAAAAAAAAATATTTTTCTGGTTCAAGACCGTATGGGTTCCTTTCTCAAGCAGCCCATATGAGTCTTTCAGTTGCAATTATGCCACTGGGGTCCCTCTCTATAGCGATCCCCAGCATTCCAGCCTCCATGTGGGTCCCTCACTACAGCAACCCCCATGATGAGGACAGCATCTCTCTCTCTCTCTCTCTCTCTCTGCCATTCCTCTTGCTTCTCTAGATCCTATGCTTAATGCATCCTCAATGCTGCCTAACAGGGCCCACCACCCGGTGAAGGCCCATTTGGCACCCTTTGTAACACAAGCATTCTTTTGTCTTCCCAGATGGTTAAGGCCAAGAAGTGCACGGCATGCAGCGCTAACCTCCTACCCCACACCCCTGGCCCCCCTGTGCACCGCATGCCTCCACGACGACGATGACCTATCGCTGGAACAGTCCGCCGGCATGGGCCCAAGCAACCCTGGCCCTAGCAGTTCAACGTGGCTGGATCCAGGTGCCTTCCTACTACAGAACCAACAGGCCACTGTAGCTATAATGGAGAGTCAGCAGAACTTTATGCTGAAGGTAATGGAAAAATTGGAGTCCCTCACTCAACATAGATTACCGGCAACGTAACTTCTGGAGCAAGACATCGGGGGAGGGGCCAGCGAGGATCACATGGACCTGATGGAGCCTACCCCGGATAATCACAAACCCGACACCGGGGGAGGACATAGACCTGCCAGAGGAGGAAGATGGAGCAATCTCTGACGAAGAGGACATGGAGCCACAGGCCATTCCATCGCTCGCCTCAAAACTATGCTGCTTTGATATGGTTCCAGGCCTCATTAAAATCGTGAAGACCACCATGGGGTTCGAGATGGAGGAAAGTAAACCAGAATCCAAATTGGACCCCCTGATCCAGCAGAGGTCCACTATCAGAGAGACTTTTCCCGTCTGTCCGGCGATCGAAGACATTGTCACTAAGGCATGGCAATCCACCGATCCCAGCCGGATGTCAAACAAAAGAAACCTGGACCGTATGTATCCAGTTCAGGAGGACAAGGCCAGCACGTAGTGCACCGCCCCAACAGTCGATCCTCAGGTGGCGCGCTTAGTAGAAGGACTATTCTACCTTGAAGAACCATCTCCTTAAGGACCCTACAGACAAAAGGGTTGAGGACATGCAAGAAGGCCTTCAAACAGAGGGCATGGTGGCAAGAGCGTCCACAGCAGCCATTTATACAGCATGGGCACAGATACGCTGGCTAGAGGAGCTTCTGGAACAGGCCAACCCCAAGTCTAGAGAGACAGAACTATTAGAATGCACTCTCGATGCAGCAAGATATCTAGCCGATATGGCGGTAGACTCTCTCAGACTTAATGCAAGGGCCACAGCCATCACAAACAGGGCTAGATGGGCTTTGTGGCTTAAACTGTGGGAAGCCGACAATGAGTCCAAGACTTTACTACAAAATCTCCCCCTGAAGGGTAAACATGTTTTTGGGGAGGGTCTGTTAGAGTTCCTGAAGCAGAAAGAAGAGGGAAAGGAACTCCTTAGAAGCAAAAGTAGGCACTCCTATCTACCTTCCGCTAGACGAAGATTTTGGGGGGGCCAAAGATCTTACCAAACTCACAGAGACACAGCACACCAAATCACCTCCTTTTGTGGTAGAGGCTCCTACACCTCACAACGCACCCCCGCCACCCAATCCTACCACCCTTCACCCTTCAGAACCCGTGGATCTAGGTTCGGAGGAAGAGGTAGAGGTCAGCGAAGTAAGCAACAATGACTGCTTGCACAGGACCCCTTTGGGGCAAGGGCGCTGCCCCCCCCGTGGGTCAAAGACTAGCACTCTTCAGCCACCAGTGGTTGCACACCACCTCAGACAAATGGGTTCACGAAGTCGTGTCTCGAGGCTACTCAATAGAGTTATCAGAGTCTCCCCTGACACACAGGTTCATCACCTCACCGATCACAAAAAAGAGGGCCACAGCTCATCAGGTACAACAGATCCTGTGGAACCTGATCAGCAACAGGGTGATACAGCCCGTACCCCCACATGAGCAAGGGTTGGGAGTTTACTCCATCTTCTTCCTTGTTGCAAAGAAAACCGGCGAACTTCACCCCATTCTGGACCTCAAACACCTAAATCAGCACGTGGTCCCCCAGAGGTTCAAGATGGACACTCTGAGGTCAACACTATGCAGTATTCATGTGGGTGACTTCCTGATGTCCATAGACCTCAAGGATGCATACCTTCACATTCCCATCAGGCCGAAACACAGGCAGTACCTCAGATTCCATATACTCGGCCAGCATTTTCAATACCAGGCACTACTCTTCGGGCTTTCCTCAACTCCAAGAGTATTTACCAAAGTATCAGTGGTACTAGTGGCCAGACTCCGGAACAGGGTCTCGATATCATCCCCACCTTGACGACTGGCTGATCCGGGCGCGATCCAAGGAGCCTCCCACCAACACACCACCCTTGCTCTAAGGGCTCTTGAACAGCATGGCTGGGTAGTAAACCTGGACAAGAGCCACCTGGCACCCACGCAACAGATAGAGCATCTAGGCACAAGCCTAGACACAGCAAAGGAATGGGCGAGACCATCCGAGGCGAGGGTTCTCAACCTGATCAGTCTGGCACGCAGAGTGCGCACCAACCGTCAGGACATCCATGGCAAGACTAGCCTCAACTACTAGGGTGCATGGCATCCTGTATCAACCTGGTTCCCTGGGCCAGATGGCACATGTGGCCACTGCAGACGTACGTCCTCACATGGGGATCTCCAACTAACACAACCTGGAGGCTACACTCCCACTACCACTATCGGTGAGAAAATCACTAACATGGTGGACAGTCCGTGCCAACCTAACCAGAGGAATCCCACTGAGGCTCCCTTTCAGGTCTCCATTGAGACAGATGTGAGTGTTCGGGTTGGGGCACTTGCATGGCCAATAGGACAGCACAGGGCCAATGGACCCTGCAGAAACCAAGCTGTCCATCAACGTCCTGGAGATGCGGGCAGTCTACCATGCACTAACAGCCTTCAAGTCCTCTATCTCGGGATAATCGGTGCTGATTCGCTCTGACAACCAAGTGACAGTGGTATTTATTGCCAAACAGTGAGGCACCTGAAGCAGAGCGATGCTGAGGGAGGTGGCAAGGGGTCCTCAACTGGGTACAGCACCACCTCTCCCACCTCAGCGAGGTCCATCTCGCTGGAAAGCTCAACATTCGTGCAGACTGGCTCAGCCAGCAGCAAGTCCACCCAGGGGAGTGGCATCTCCACCCCAGTCTTCTCCAGCTGATACAGGAGAACTGGGAACCGTTTCCATGGACCTCATGGCCACGGCACAAAACGCGCAGGCCAGAGATTACTTCTCAAGGTACAGGGAGAGTCAGTCACAGGGAACCGATGCTCTGTCGCAACCTTGGCTCCGGGACCACTCCTACATCTTCCCACCCATTCCCTTGCTACTTCAAGTACTCACCAAAATCCACTCTCCTCAGGACAGACCATCATCCTAGTGGTTCCCTACTGGCCGTGGAGAGCGTGGTTTGCCACGATCCTATCAATGACGCTGGCCACTCTCAGATTACCCTACTGACCCGACATGTTGATCCAGGGCCCAGTACTATACCCGGCCCCCAGGACCCTGAAACTCACAGCCTGGCTCCTGAAAGGAGAAGACTAAGAACCGTGGGTTACCATGACTCAGTCATTGCAACAATGCTGCAGTCCAGACATTCCTCAACCACTTCTACCTATGGCAGACAATGGTCAGTGTTCACCAGGTGGTGCCGAGATCGAGCTACGGATCTGGAACTTGCTGACATGGCTACCATCCTGTTATTTCTTCGGCAAGGTCTGGATAGGGGATTGTCCCACTCGTCCCTCAGGGTACAGCTGTCGGACATCAGGGCAGCTATTGGGTCTGTAGGGGGTCACAGCCCCGGTGCCCACCCGGATGCCCTGCGCTTCTTAAGGGCAGCCAAGATTCTACGACCTCGAGTGTGCCCATCCGTCACTCCTTGGGACCTCCCCCTGGTACTAGACTCCCTCAGCTCGGCCCCATTCAAACCACTACAGAATGTAGACTTGTTCTGGGTTGGTCTGAAGACCTGCTTTCTCGTGGCGATATGCTCAGCCTGCAGAATTGGGGAGTTAGGCTCACTGTCCTGCAGAGAACCCTACACAGTGTTCACGCCGTGTGGGGTATGCCTGCGCACTGTCCCAGCCTTTCAACCAAAGGTCTCCTCCCCTTTTCACAGGGAGCAAACTATCGAGTTACCCACATTCATGGGAGATTCTCAGTCACAAGGCGTAGCTGTCCCGCAGTACCTGGACGTAGGCACCACCCTATCCACGTACATAACTAGGACACAGCCTCTGGAAGACAAAGAGGTTGTTCATAGTCACGAGGGACCAGAGACAGGGGAATGCAGCCTCAAGACCACCATTGCTGGTTGGTTGTGGAGAACCATTCAGGAGGCCTACATAGCAAAACAAAGACACCGCCTAGGGGATCAAGGCACACTCCACTAGGTGGTAGCTACCTCCTGGGCAGAGAGGGCCAATGTGTCAGCGGAGGACATCTGAAGGCAGCTACGTGGACTTCGCCTCCACACCTTTGCCAGACATTATCATTTAGATCATCTGTACCAATTACAACCAGCCTTTGCAACACAGGTCCCTCTCTGCGCCACCAACACTTCCTTTTGCTCCTAGACCACTCTGTCTCCCTCCCATGGGTACAATACTGCTTCTTATCTACCCATGAGGTAATCTCTGGAGTGCCATGGATGATCAACCAATCACAATGGATGTTTACTCACCTGGTAAAGGTGATTGTGTTGGTTGACATCCATGGCACTCCATGACCCACTTGACACAGTAGTCAAGAGGCGACCAGGAAATAGTAGACAACATTGATCTGAACTGACTGTCTCCTTGCCTTATCATCAGACATCCAAGATGTCCACCGTCAGCTCATTAGGGGTCAAGTCTAGATTGTATTATCAGGGAAATAAAGTAGGGGCCCATGGCCCGAATTGACAGTCGCTTCGCTCTGCTTATTTGTTCTGAATAGTCATAGTACATTTTGTGTGTTTTTCCTTTTCTCTCCTTTTTGGTATTGCCTGCAACTAACCTTACTTTCAGCTTTGGAAGATTAAAACTGGAGAGCAGGGGTTTCTGGGACCTGGATATAATAGAAATCTGATCCTAGAGTCATGTGCATCACTAGCCTATCAGGTGGGCTAAAACCCATGAGGTAATCTCTGGAGTGCCATGGATGTCAACCAACACAATCACCTTTACCAGGTGAGTAAACACCCATTATCATCTTCGAGCTGTAATATCAGTTTTGTGTCTGTCTTTTTCTGGTTGTCTTTATAGGGGTCAAAGGTCTGTTTTTGCTATCGGTTCCAAACCTAAGTTCTTGTTGAAGGGTTTTAGCTCTATCATATTTTAATTTATACATTTTTTTTTTTTTTACATTCACTATTTGTTTACTGTAATCAATTTTAAGGTTCTCAGTTTTAGATATTAATAAATATAGTTGTTTACGTAATTCAAATAACTTAGGTATGAGTCTATAGTTTGTCTGTTTGCCAATTTTTGGAATAAGGATCTGAAGTTCAATTTTGAGTCTTCCCACCATTCCATGTATGTATTATACATGCAAAGGATAGATGTCTGGGCAGTCTACAACTGCCAATAAATTTGCATTTAATCTCCAGTGTCCTTTACTGCAAGGCAATATATTTTCCCGTTTCACTTCTATCTCTAGGACTGTATGATCTAAAAAGGCTATATCATGCACTTTTCCTTTTGATACCTCTAAAATATTAGAGATGAAAAAAAATCTATCCTAGTAGAGTGTTGGCCCCTAATGTATGCATACCCTCCCTGCGTCTGTACCATTCTGTACGAGTCCTTCAAATTTGACATTAAAATAATATCATTTAAAACATTAGTGTCACAGTATAATTTGTTTGTTTGGAACCCTCTGTCTATTTGATGCAGGCCACAATTAAAGTCTCCACCCCAAATAACTAACCTGCCTGTGTGCACATATGGCTGGACTTTTTAAATAATTCAGTTCTGGCTGTTTTACTTTGTGGTGCATAATTATTAATCAATCTGAATCTAACAGCTCCATATTGAATACGTAAAATAAGCACCCTCCCTGGTTCTAGATCAATTAATCTTGTCACTTTTAAATTTGAATTCAAAAACAATATCACTAGCCCATCACATAAATCTGAGCCTTGTGACCAAAATGTACCTTCTTTAGTCCACAATTTTGTAGCTTGTGCTACTTCAGAAAGTGTTTTGAGTCTTGTGTCTTGCAAACAAATAATGTCCACTTTATATTGTCAAAGTTCTATAAGGATGGTCAGGCATCTTTTGCAGTTCTTGAGGCTGTTCACATTTAAGGTAAAGGTGCCGAGGGACGCCATGCACAGTACAGTATACTGAGTAGTAGAGAGAACACCATTCTGCCCTTATTGCTGAGATCTCGTGATCCATTTGTTTTTACTTTATCACCTTGGCCTGAACCTCTAGGCCTGAGAAATGGTCCTTAGTTAAGGAAGCTATTGAAGAGGAATCTGAATCCATGTCTTCTTCTTCAGAGTTGTCCCCTGTCAGATCTGCTTGTAATGCTTTATATTGGTTTGCAGTTGTCCATTTATATCTTTCTTTAGTCATTTTTCTCTCGTTCCCTTTGGATTCAGCCTTTTTATCAACCTTAGCTCGGGGTCTTTTTTTGTAAAAGGCAGTTTGAAAGGGAGGTTCAGCCACTGGTGTGGGGGAGGGGGGCATAGATCCTGGGTCTGTAGAAAGATCTGCCTCCATATGTATTATAGAAGGGTCTGTACCATTCATGGCTTCCATCTCCCATTCTGTATTATTAAGTTCAGAGTTTTTTGTTTCACATACATTAGTAGCGGGATCCACTAATGGTGGCTCTGTGTCTTGCACCATGTTAGCTGTATTCTTGTTTGTGTCCTGACTGATGTTTTGTGTGTCTAGTACCTCATGTCTTAGGCCATCCTCCTTGTTCTGTGATTTTTCTTTTCTTTCTCTTTCTCTTTTCTTTATGGATTTCATGCATTCTTTTTCAGTAGCTGTTGCATCTCTTTTTCTGTTTTTACGTGATTATTGTTTCATGAGAAGAGCTGTCATCTCCTATATGTGAGGCCCAGGGCATCTAACATATGAGTGGCCCTTTTCTCTCACACAAATTGCAATGGAGCAAGCTCACACAGGAAGCAGCTAAATAGCCAGTGTCCAGACAGTGTGTACATCTAGGAGTATCACACGCATTGCTGAGGTGAAGCCTGGATCTGCATTTGTGGCATGATTTGGCTGGCTGGGATAGAATAGGGACCTCTGTCTCTACCTGAGTAAAAACAGCCTGGGAAATGCACAATCCCAACAAATGCCAAAAGGAGGAGCACTAGGACAGTGGTGCACCTTAGTAAACAATTCAGATAACACCAAAAAAGTAGAGCACACACCAGCCTCTCAAAATAACAAGGGCACAGGTCCTTCAGAGAATAAAAATACTTTTATTGTAAAACACCACTCAGTCTGATGCGTTTTGGATTACATCCTTTATCAAAAGCTGAAAACAATTCATACATCACAGGAAGGTTTAAAAGCTTAAATATACATGGAATGACCCTCCCTGACAAGTATTGTTTGAATGCCTCATATAAATATCTAGTATTGTCTATTAAATGCCTTTTATAGTAATTAATCTATTATTCTAGTGTCATTCCATGTATATTTAAGCTTTTATATATATTATTATGATTTATACTCCTCTTGGAATGGCTCCCCATTTGACTGGCTCCTCCAGCTCGGCCCCCAGAATTACCGGGCTTACCTTACGCCTGTCCGGGAGCAGTACCTGCAGAGAGCTGGTCACCATCCTGCCGCCAGTTTGTTTTTCCTCCATTTTTCTCCTCATTTTACCCAAGGGCCCCAGGAGAAGGTCGCATGTGTGTGGAGGCACACATGCACCTTACTGATCCAGTAATGACCCTCCTCCACCAACCCCATTGCCTATCGTCGGCACCCTGCTTGGGCAGCCCCTCGGCCTCCACCAGGGGGCAGCCATGAGTGAGAGATGCCATTCCACCTTCCCGGAGAGGAGAGCTGCCTGTCGGCTGCTCCATCCCGCTCTGCCCTCCCCCCGAACCTGGGTTGCTGGCATATTTAAACTTTTTAAACCTGCCTATGATGTGTGAACACTGTGGTTTTTGGTGCAAATGGATGTTTTAAGATAGACCAATTAGATTCACAAAAAAGGTGTGACGTCATGATGACATGGTTTGAAATTGGTATATAACTGCCATGTTTTTAACTGTTTTACAGCCTTTGATAAAGGATGTAATCCAAAATATGTCAGGCTGAATGGCGTTTTCAATAAAAGTATTTTTTGTCCCTGAAGGACCTGTGCCCTTGTTATTTTTGAGAGGCTAATGTGTGCTAAACTTTTTTGGTGTTATGTAAATGCACAATCCCGTTGTTGGACATAAATAACTTGCACTTTACTCTCAAACCTCTCATCCAGATCTGCTCTGAATTAATGATGGTAGGTGGGTGTTCCAAAACTTTGCACCTTTTTTTAGCCAAAATAAAATGTCTGCCATGTTTACACCCTCATTTTTAAAAATGATAATCATTGTTCTTACTGCTGGCCTGGTAATTGGTATTGCTAGAAAGGGGGTCCATACAGAAGAATTCTTCAATGCATTGTATTTGACCCCAAATCTGTCCAATGCTTCAACTGTCTTGAAGCTAATGTCATAATTATATTTATCTGTGTGGATCAGCAGATAATTTCAGAGACCCAAACTTTCATAGTTTTTAATAAGGTTCTCCCCATATACTTGATGTGGAGGGTTTCAGACCACCTTATACAATAGACAAATTGTGTTTTTACATGGTGCTGGTTCTCCTTTGTTTTTAAATAAATCTGCCATCCTAAGTAGAGGTTTGTAAAACTGTCTTTTGCTGGGGTCTTGCAAGTTTTGAACCCCTAACCCCACTGGCATAATATCCTCTGATCTCAATAATTCTGGTGATGATACATATTGAGGATTTACATTTTCAGTATTATTAACTGTCTCCCCTGCTGTCGGTTTGGAGTAGCTGAAACACATCTACAACAGGTTCCTTTTGCACAATTTTAACAACAGTTTTTTTCAGAATTAGGAACAGTTTGATTTCTGGGCCTTGTGAGATAGGCCCATGCAGTTCATTTGTGACTACAAACATTTATGGGTGATTCATATAGTAAATTAAATTGTGTCTCAGTGTCTGGTGGTATCTCACAGTGTTTAGGAGAAGCAATAAGTTTACCTGTATTCATGATTTCCATGTTCTTGAATTGTGCCACATCTGGGCCTGATGGATTGGGTTTCCAGGAATCGTTAGTATCCTCCACCCAGCCTGCATTTTCGGGCATCAGTCACCAACCAAACTTGTGCACTTTGAGTTTGTTTACTATTAGAAACTTCTTTCGCACCTTTCTTTGACATTCTCAGCTTTTTCTTGGTGGCACAGCTTTGCTAGGTAGAGTTTCTGCAGAGGTTGAGTCACCTTGTAGCTCAGTTCTTTGGACTACGCCCAGTGCACATCAGTGCTGGAAGCCAAACAAGGTGTGGCAGCTGTCCATAACTGCCATGTAGCTGTCAGGTACTTCTCCTCTTCTTCAGAAATTTGTCACAAGAGTTGGGCTTTCTTTTCTTCAAGAGACTGTTTGAGCAATTTTTCTGCCTCCAGAACTTTGCTTTCAGGTCCATTGTGTGTCTGCTCCCGGTCATGGGAAATTGCAACTTCCACAATGTCGGCAAATTCCTGATCCATCTGAAGGTTGTCTTTAGAGACAAGTATATTCAATGTAGCAATTTCAACTTCCATTTGGACCTCCAGTTCATGATGTACAGAGTCTTGGCTATAGGTTTCTGAAAAAACTGCCGTCGATGAAGAGGGAAAAAGTAAACCCATCATTTTCAAAGGTCTCTAAGTTTACAGAGGTAGGGGAGGAGACCTGCCTCCTGCCTCCGCACATCCTCCTCACATGCCTGAAGTGAATGGTCATGTCTCCAGATGGCCAGAAGTTCCCCTATTGGTGAGTAGAGGAATTTCCCTGATGCTCTGGCCAGATTTCCCCCATTCACTAAAAAATACCACCAACAGCTTAACCTGGTTCGAGGTCAGTTGGCATTCATCTGTATCCCCCTCCCCCAGGTTGTGCCTGAAAATAGGCAGAATTTGTCTAGTGCACTTATCTGGTCAACAAAAACTGAAATAAATAAATAAATAAAAATAAAAAAGTACCAAACACCAACCCACCAGATATACAGTTTATGCTCATCCATATAATCGTATACCTCCAAGACTTAATACTGAATATCATAGAGACATCTTGAACATAATTTAGCCACCATCTTCCTTCATCTGGATATCATTCCAACTTGGATTCTCCTTCATCTTCCAGAATTGACTTTCCTACTCACATTGTCAAAGATTTAGGATATGATTCATCTATCTAACTCCAATTCAGTGCCATCAGCAATTCAGGGGCTATAATTCCTCAAACTAATCAGAAATAAACAGAAGATATGACTCATCAGCTGGCAAGACTCAGAGGATAGTCTATTAGACATACCCAGAATCAAATTTCAGTCCACATCTTTCAGGATTATTTCATCATAGTATGCCCGGGGGATGGGCAGGTCAGTAGTCATGGGCCCTCAGAGGTCTCCCTCACAGGGTTTTTTTCCCTCTCCTGCATGCTACTAATCACACTTTCCAGAGTTGGAGGAGGTAATTGAACCATTAACATTTTTTGGGCCTCTATTCCTACACCTACCCAGCGTTCCTACCGAGGGTGGGAATAGAGAAAGGCCAAATCCCAAATCACAAACCTTCAAGTTCATAACCTTTACATCCATAACCTTAAGTTCATAAGTATACACAAGCACTATGCTATAATCCACCCATTGAATGGGAGGGCTTAAGGCTGAGGTTCAATGGGAGGAGAGTCCTCCCTCATCCCCTACTTAAGTGCTGCACTTCTGTTCTCTCAGCTTCTACCATTTTGAAATCGCCCACCATCCTCCCCAACCTCCTCCCTCTCTGGCACTTTTATCTCACCCTCAATGCTGGCCTCTATTCCTACACCTACCCAGCGTTCCAACCAAGGGTGGGAATAGAGAAAGGCCAAATTCCAAATCATAAACCTTCGAGTTCATAACCTTTACATCCATAACCTCAAGTTCATAAATATACACAAGCACTATGCTATGATCCACACATTGAAATAAATAACACTGGACTAAACTGAATTTATGGCAGCATCAGATTTTGCCACTGGTAGGGGAGTTCTAATGTATTTGTAAAATATGATGCTAAACCATTCACAGGGAAATATTCTGCACTTTATAGCTGCAGTGCTGGATAAAGGTGAAAATTTTGTCTTATACTTTTGTATTTTATTTTAGATTTCCCCTTATCTCCTAACTTGCATATTACCTCTTCTGATGGAGCTAGGAACACAGGAGGGGGAGGACAGGGAGGTGAGATGCCTACCAGGTGCCATGGCATGGAGGGATGGAAGGAAAATCCTGGGGATCACTGGGAAGGCAAGACAGGAGGGTGAGCTGGATGTCATTATCCACCTAGGTACTAATAACCTGGCAAATGGGGAGCCAAAGGAAGTTCAGGAAGAGTTTAGGAAATTGGGGAGGGGTCTCGAGCAAGTAGCTACTTCTGTCACTTTCTCTCAGAAGTACTACCTGTGAGAGGCAAGGGAGAGCATAGGAGTGCATGCACCAGGAACTTTAACTCATGGTTGAAGAATTGATGCTGTGAGGAAAGGTTTGGATTCATTGGTGACTGGGGACCCACCTGGAGGGATGGAGGTTTGTTCAAGCCTGACGGCCTGCATCCATCCTGAGGGAACTCAAACACTCAATTACAAGTTTAAATGCTACATTGACAGCATTTAAACTAGCAAAGGGGGCGCAGGCCAGCAAGGAGGGTACCTACTTGCTCACCCCCACAGCTAGCAGTGGAACCAGTGAACCAGAGGAGTGGCTATCTCTACAAAGCATGTGCAAAGATGGAGATCAGCTCCCAAGAGGTGGATAGGCAGAAAGGGCAAAATTCAACAGAAGGGCAGACAGCAAGGAGAACCGGGATAAAGGACAACCAAGGAAGGGGCTGGAGTAGAACAGCAAAACAGTCTAGGGAGGTCAAATCATGGAAAGCCATGTGTGCAAATGCCAGGAGCCTTAGCAACAAGATGGAAGATCTGGAGGCTGTCATGGTGCAGTCAGACCTGGACATTGTGGCCATCACTGAAACCTGGTGCAATGATAACCATGACTGGGAGATGGCCATACCTGGCTACAACATATTCAGAAGATACAGAGCAGGCAGGAAGGGAGGAGGAGTGGTACTGTACGTGAAAAATGACATAAGGGCCACAGAGATGCAGGAGGAGCAAAATGGGGGAGAGATACTGTGGGTTAAGCTGGAAAGGAAAATGGGGACAGCCATCCGCACAGGTGTGGTCTATAGACCACCAGCCCAGGAGGAAGAAACAGATAAGAAGCTGATGCTAGCCATCCAAAGGATGGCAGACAAGGGTGAGATAGTACTGGATGGAGACTTCAGTATTCCAGATGTGGACTGGAGCATCTCAGCAGCAGCATCAACTAGGAGCAGATTTATCCTGGACTCCCTTCAGGGTGTCTTCCTCAAGCAACTGGTCATGGAACCAACTCAGCAGAAGGCAATACTGGACCTTGTGCTCACAAACAGGGACAGTGTGATGGGGGTAACAGTGAGGAAGCACCTGGGGAACAGTGACCACCAGTCATTGTGGTTTGAAATCACAGAAAGAGCAGAACCAAACCACACAAAACAAGTATCCTGGATTTTAGGGGGGCAGACTTTGGGAAAATGGGGAGATACTTGACAGAGGCATTAAGGGTAATGGGACAGGAATCAGGGGTTGAGGAACAGTGGGCAGTATTTAAAATGGGGATTACAAGAACAACAGAATTATGCATTAAGCAGGTTAGCAAGAGGAAACGGAAGAGGAGACCATTATGGTTTTCCAAAGAGGTAGCAAAAGAAAGTGAAGCAAAAGATTGCATTCAGGCAATACAAAAGACACAGGCAGAAGGGGATAGGAGAAGTACCAGGAGAAGCAAAGGGAGGCAGGGAGGTCAGTAAGGGAAGCCAAAGCTCAGACAGAAGAACACATTGCAAAATCAGTGGGTAGAGGGACAAAACCTTTACAGGTGCATAAGTGAAAAGAAAGGCAAAAGGAGGGATAGTGAGACTGAAGGGGAGGATGGGGCCACGTGGGGATGACAACAGTAAAGCTGACATATTGAATAGGTATTTCTGCTCAGTCTTTACTGAGGAAGAGGAGGGTAATGGGTCTGAAGGGAGTGCAAGGGTGAGAATGGTGCAGAAATGGACACAAGTCCCTTTTACAGCGAAAGGGTCCTGAAGGAACTGGAAGTAATAAGAGTTGATAAAGCAATGGGGCCAGATAGGATGCACCCCAGGGTCCTTAAAGAACTAAGAGAGTGGTGGCTGAACATCTGGTTATCCTATTTAGCCCATCACTGGAAACAGGAGGTACCCAAAGACTGGAGGACAGCAAATGTAGTCCCCTTACACAAAGTGGGAACAAAGAGGAAGCAGGGAACTACAGACCAGTCAGCCTCATCTTGGTAGTGGGGAAGATCATGGAAGCACTTCTGAAGGAGAGATTGGTGGAACATCTGGTTGTCAATGGACTACAGGACCCAAGGCAGCATGGTTTCACCAGGGGAGGTCATGTCAGACCAACCTCGTTGAATTTTGACTGGGTGACTAGGGAGGTGGATCAGGGGAGGGCAGTGGACATGGCCTATCTGGACTTCAGCAAGGCCTTTGACACTGTGCCACATAGAAGACTATTACACAAACTGGGGAATATGGGTGTGGGCAGGACAGTAGTGTGGTGGGTAGGTAACTGGCTGGGTGGTAGGACACAGATGATGGTGGTAAATGGCTGTCACTCCACAGAGGGAAGAGTGACCAGTGGGGTACCATAGGGATCAGTGCTGGGACTGGTCCTATTCAACATCTTTATCAGTGACATTGTGCAGGACCTAGAAGGCAGAATTTCACTGTTCGTTGATGACACAAAGCTCTGTAACGGAGTAGACACACCAGAGGGTGTAGACAGAATGAGAAGGGGACCTGCAGAAACTTGAAGAATGGTCAGGGGTTTGGCAGTTGAAATTCAATGCAAAGAAGTGCAAGATAATGCATATGGGGCACAAAAACCCTGGCACAATATATCAGTTGGGGGTTGAGGATATAGCATGCACCAAGCAGGAAAGGGATCTTGGGGTTATCATCTCTGATGACCTCAAGGTAGGGAAACAGTGTGACAAGGCAGCAGGTAAAGCAAATAGGATGCTGGGATGCATAGGTAGGGGCATCACCAGCTGGAAAAGGGAGGTCATAATTACACTATACATGACACAAGTGAGGCCCCACCTGGAGTACAGTGTACAGTTCTGGGAGACCATACCTATGTAAGGACATAGACAGGGTAGAGAAGGTTCAGAGGAGGGCAACAAAGATGGTGCATGGATTGCATCACAAGTCCTATGAAGACAGGTTGAAGGAACTGAACATGTACTCCCTGGAGGAGAGGAGGGAGAGAGGGGATATGATAGACATACAAGTATCTTACAGGGAGGAACAGGGTGCAGGAATACACTATTTTTAAGTGAAAAAGATGTTCCAGGACTAGAGGGCATGGGATGAAGTTGGAGGGAGGACGATTCAGAGGAAAAGTGAGGAAGAATTTCTTCACAGAACGGATGGTGGACAAGTGGAACACCCTGCCAAAGGAAGTGGTGGGGGCTGAAACAATCACGGGATTTAAGAATGCATGGGATAGACATAAAGGAATTCTGGAGGTCAGGGGTAAGGGGCAACAGACTTCTAGGAAAACATAAACTGAACTTACAAGCTCAAATGGGTAGACTGGGTGGGCCATAGGCCCTTATCTGCCAACACTGTCTATGTATCTATGTATCTATGTACCTTCTTTCCCCATTTCAAATCTTCTTTTTTCACATTTGAAATAATAAAAGGAGTGCTCTTTTTAATATGACTCAAACCAAGTTTCATCAGCATTCTCAGATATTTTTGTACACTTGCTGTCACGGAAGGTCAAGAAGCAGTGTCTGCTACATACTAGCTCATTAGAGTCACAAGAGAAATAATCTAACACAATCAGGGTCAGATTTTCAGCTGTTTTGGGACTAAGCCCCACTCTGTAGCCACTGGTTTGGTAAAAATCTCCACACTTGTGGACATTCCCATCTTCAGCCCATGCTCCACAACAGCAATAGTACAGGATGTTATGCCTGGTCCAACCAGACATAACATTTGTGTTGTTACACCAGAAACAGCTGCAAGCTGCCACAAATGGTGTAGCCAGCTGTAAAATTGCCCTATCTTTGAATATCTGGTGCATGCAGGAAACATTGTTCAGAAAATGAAAATCTGTGCTGATTTCTGGGAGTTTTGAAAATCTGGCCATGGGTGTTCAAAAGCAACAGAGAATACCAAGGAAAACATGGTCCAAGCTATATTAGAAGGAGTGCTCCTTGTATTTCAACTGTAAAACAAAAGTGGTTAAAACAGCAGTATTTGTTAGTCACCATATAATTTTTGTAGCAATAATGTTTTCTTGGCAAACATATCATATACCCATTTTTCTTTTCATTTTCTTTCATTACTGAACAAAGATATAGGATTTGGGCATTTATTTAAGTTCCATCCCCGTGCATGCCGCCGTCATGAAAAAATTAAATATATTGGCACAGTGTGGTGCTGTATACCCTGAGAAACATATGGTAACACCATTCTAATTCATCTACATTATGAATCTATCTTGTATTCATGTATAGTCAACAAGTAACCTCAATGGAAGAGATTTTTAAAAATTGCAAGAGGCAGCCGACTTTAATGACACGAGTCATTAATTACAAAATTAGTCACAAAAGCAGTTTTAAAAATATATAAGAAAAGTAAAAATACTCTGAGGATGAATCTAAACATGTCAGAAATACATTTTTCTTTTGCTAAAAAAATCTATATGATGACATGTTTTTCTGACTAACAAATACTACTGTTTTAAGCAGACTCAAAATGGAAAAAAGGGTGCCATACAAATTAAGAGATTAAGAGCAATGGACCATACAATAAAAAGTATAGGCCAAAATGTTCTCCGCTATAATGCACTGCTGCTTTTAGATAAAGTCTGCAAAAACATCAGGGGCACTGTTAAAAAATCAGGTAAAGGGCAGTCAACCAGCTTTCTAGGGTAGGAGGACATCAATTTAAAAGTGGATGGTCAGAATCTGGAGTTTTAACAAAGGCACATATTTGATAATCAGTGACAGCTAAAATGCCCAATATGATAACCTGAAGTCTAACCAAAACATCTTAGAAGAGTATCTCTAAGCCTCTCAGTTTTCTGACAAAGTCTTAAAGGTTAATGAATTAATTATAATCTTACAAACATATTTGTATCTTCTCATTTCTGTTCTAATGCATGAAGTTTCAAGTTGAAGTTCCTATGCATTTGCATGAGGTGAATGTTACAGTATGGGGCTAGGACTGGGAAACTGCTCTAACTTCTAATGCCTTCTACAATGGGAAAACCATGGACTCCCTCCAAGGCATTGTGACTGCTTCTTTCTTTTATAATTAATATTTTATTGGAATTTCCAAAGATACAACCATATTTCATACATCCAACTATAAAGTTTTAACATAATAATAGCCTAACAACTAACAGAGCTATGTACAAACACAGTAGCTTGAAATTATTTACATATAACAAACAACAATTATATCATATTTGTGGTGTCCCAACAAAAGTACAAAAGCAAAATGGCATGATCAAAACAAGGCTATTATAACAGTGTGCATGGTTTCAGAGTTAGTTTATCTAATCTAGTGCTGTTTTGACTGCACCATTTTCTATTGACTGCACAGCACCCTTTTTGCCCACACCTTTCACTTTTTGCTCTTTTGACATGGAACCCATATTTTTATGGTAAACATGTGGTTATGTGTAATAAGTGTACAGAGAAGGATAGTAAGATGTTAAGGAGCTCAATAATGTTCTATATATATATATAATGTAACTGAAATTGTGTACAAGTTTCATTCCATAATTTTATATAGAGGTGAGTTAAGGAAATGGTTCCATATCTCAAATAATTTATCCATTTTACCTTGTGTTTTATGACAGGATTTCTTATATGCTGCCCTACTGACCAACTCTTTATTCCACTCTGAAACAGGAAGTGCATTAGTTTGTTTCCAATGCCTTAATATCACATTTTTAGCAGTGGTGCATGCCATATGTAGCCACTTTATTTGGTTACTAGAGAGGTGAGGAAGGTCAGAATCAAGACCCAGTAAGATAAATTTGAGCTGATTTTAAAGCTACATTTTAGTACCAATAGGCATGCTAGCCAAACCTCCTCCCAGAAAGCTTGTATATCTTTCCAAAACCACACTAGGTGAGATACGGTACCTCTTTCTGTTTTACATCTCCAGCAAAGATTGTCCTGTGAAATGTCCAAGTTAAAAAGCCTATCAGGGTATAATGTCATCTGTGAATTAATTTAATATTGCATGAACATGCCTTTGGGTTCTTTACAAGATTGGAGTGTCAAGTTCCAACAATTTTCCCATTCATCACATGATATATTTATATTCACTCTCTTTCCTATTTTGACTTCAAGTCTTCAGTAACATCCTTCTTTCCATCTGGTGACAATTTATAAATCGCCTTACTAGGGTAGGTGTTTATGAAGCCTTATCCAGTACATTATAGGACAGTGCTAGACTCTGATCAATAAGACCTCTAAGTATATCTCCTAGTTGTAAGAAATTGTTGAATTCTGTTTTCTGTAATGAGTTTCTCTTAGCTGGGTCAGTGACTGATATGAGTGTGTTACATACTGGTTCTATCAGATCACCAATTGTATTAATTCCTTTTTGCTTCCATATATCCATGTGAGATGTTTGCAATTGATTTTAACTAATTTGTTGTCCCATAAAGGGTGGAACAGTGACTGGCTAGGATTCCAATATAGAGTTTTAGCAACTCGACCAAATTCTTCCTTGATTCCCATTATTGGATGAGACTGTAAATGTCTTGGTAGGCCAGAATAAAGAATATTACTTGGATTTGTGTATTTGAGCATGGATTTCTCCATCCTTGCCCAACACAGCAACTTATTCAATTTTTATGATAGAGCCTCAAATGTTTTGTGATACATTGAAGGCTCAAAGGCACAATTGAAGTCAGGTAATTACTGTAGAATAGGAAATATTTCCTATAAATTAAATTTTGCTGCATTCACTAAAGTGCTCAAAGCATGAAAATAAAATTATGCTAATTAGCACTTGTCCCATTAAAGTGAATGGAGGACTTTAGTTTAGTGTGAAAATAAACTTACATAAATATGACCACTTTTGTGGCTAGCATTAAATATAAGTGATGCATTCATTTCTATTCTAAAGTATAATCCTTCCTTATGTCTAGGGTCTGTAGTCTAGATAATGCAATCCTAGTTTTATTTTTTTACAAGAATTCATTTATTTTCTTGTACAATAGTTTCAATAACAAGCCACAACATTTTATTGGAATATGCTGCAATATGTTTTAAGTTCCAGCTGCCACAAAATATTTCATTAGAATTTGAAGCTTTTCTTGGAATTTCTTCTTGGAGGAACTACACAGATTCTTCTTGAGTACTGGGGGAGAATGCAGTGGTGAAGGTGTGGGCCATGTTTTATGGTTATGCCCTGGCTTGAGAGCACACAATCCCTCCCTCATTGATGCTACATTTCACTTATTTTTGGTATCTTTCAGTATCTTTGGCATTTATATTTTCTTTGTAATTTGACGTCCTTCCAAAGCTCAAAGAACCATTACAATATAGTGTCTTAAACTGATACAGGGCAAAAGAAAAATGAACACTCTTACATAATGCAAACATACACTAAAATTACCTAAAAACTTTATTTACACTGAGAATTTGAACTACTAATTTAAATAGTACATACGGCTAATCAGTAAATGCCTGGTTAACTAAATAATTATATTCACATGCATTTTCAAACTATTCAGGTTTGAAGTCAGGTGGATACCCATATAATCAATTCACTGTTGAACAGGCAGCCAGTGAAGAACTCACAGTGAGGAAGTGATATGATCAGACTTCCAGATGGAGGTCAGAAACTTCACTGCCACATTATGCCCCATCTGCAGATGGTGGTACTAGTGACAAAGTAAGCACTAACAGAACAAATTACAGCCATCCAAAGGGTACGAGACCAAAGTATGCACTAGGCTCCTCAGATCAGCAGGTTCCAGATAAGGACACCATAATAATGTTGCTGGCTGAACTCTGCAAGCTCAGGCACTCAGTAGCACATCAGCAAGGCTGAAGGCATCATGAGAGTGACTATTTTTTGTTTGCACTTCACTATTTCTCATCTCAGGTCCCACCCACTTGCCTAAATTGAATGAGAATTGTGCCAGAAAGAGAGGATGGAACTGGAGCATGCCACTGCACCACTATGGTGTTCAGCATTAATCCTGTGACCAGTTCTTGTGAGTCACCTTTATCATTGTTGCTTCTCTGGTGGCATCCAGGGTCTTGTTTGTGCTACTTACCTATTCCAGCCATGTCCCCATCCCATCCTTACCATGCTTCTCCTCAGTTCTGCATTAGGAGGGATATTCCTTACTTTACTAATCTGCCCATACTGTACCTCAACTGTCCAACATTAGGAGGAAGATCACATCATTTTACCACTCAGACTTCCTCTGTTCATGCCTCTCTGCTGTCCCATATTAGGAGGGATGTCTTCTTGCTCTAAAACTCAGAATTCCATCATTCCACATTGGTCCCACATGAAACACATGCTTTCACACATTGTAAACTCAGCTTAAAGGCATAATTTATCATTTAAAATGCTAACTTAATATTAAATGCTGCAGAAATAAAAAAAAATATATGTTCCAGAGTATCCAAAGTGGGAATCTCCAGATATGTCTCACATTTTGAGTGCCAGTATCCCACAGTATAGCCTAGAGGTTAGAGCAATGAGCTGTGAATGAGCTTGGTACATCCAGCTGACCAGACCTGGGTTTGATTCTCACAACCTCCACTTGTATACTATGTGACTCTGAGCAAGTCATTAACCACTCAGTGCTCTCAGGTCACCCGTGAAAACAGGGACTTGTGCCTAGTGGGCCTTACCTGGTTACCAAAGACTAATATTATATATATATATATATATATATATATATATGTGTGTGTGTGTGTGTGTGTGTGTATATATATATATATATATATATATATATATACTTACATTGACAAACCAAAATGTCTGAGAGGTACAGTATGGCCCTTACCTTGACCAGCCTTAACACATACATGACTGAAATATGCTTTCTTGGCAGAGGCACTGGCTAGAGTGGTAGAGGTAGTGTCAGTTTGTTAAGCCACCAATAACAAATGGGTGAGTAGGCAAAACCATGGCATGCAATCATCATTGCACACATCCCTGCTGGTGGCAGTAGTAGCTAACCAATTGCCACCCTGTTTGTGAGACCATGATGAGAAAATGGAGTCAAGAGAGACTACTGAAAACCCATTCAGGAGAGGAGATAGAAACGAGAGTGAGCAGAGACTAAAGCAGAGAGATACTGCTGATGAAAGAAGAACAGGTGCACGGGCCAAGGCATACACTGGTGTGAAGATTGCCAGTGCACACTTGGCCCCTCCCACAGACAATGATAACTAAGTTATCCAGTGGAGTATGACTAATGTGGTTAGTGCACTATGAAAGCAATTTTAATAACTAGCATTGATCACTTACTATAAACTACTGGTGTGATCCTGTTTCTGACAGAAGCCCATCTCTTCAAGTGGTGTAACCGGATGTGCTTTGAAACAACTGAGAAGCTGCATGGGATATACTATATTGGACTAGAAATCTGCAGCTGATCTTTCTTACTTACATCTGAGGGAAGTTTTCCTTACTTTACAGTCTTACATTGGTATTGCTTTGTATTTAATTTCATTTTTAAATCATGAAGGGGGGTTTCAAAACTACTTATCTTGTGAGCAATTTCAGAAGGGTTGAAATAACTGCACATTTGATTTATCTTTATGGCTATCTGGACTGTCTGCTAGTATTCTGACAGTTTACATTACATTAATATAGTTGGAAATAACTTACTGGTAGTAGCTGTGTACTTTGAATAGCAAAGGCTGCAGTTTGTAATTTGATGCCAGACACAGCCTCAGGTGGGGGAAATTGTCTTCATTAGTCAGGGAGACCTTGCATCATAGCCAATTGTTTTGGGTGGAGGACTATTCTAGCATTGATCAATTACTATAAACTACTGGTGTGATCCTGTTTCAGACAGAAGCCCATCTCTTCAAGTGGTGTAACAGGCTGTGCTTTGAAACAACTGAGAAGCTGCATGGGATATACTATATTGGACTAGAAATCTGCAACTGATCTCTCTTACTTACATCTGAGGGAAGTTTTCCTTACTTTACAGTCTTACATTGGTATTGCTTTGTGTTTAATTTTGTTTTTAAATCAGGAAGGGGGGTTTCAAAACTACTTATCTTGTGAGCAACTTCAGAAGGGTTGAAATAACTGCATATTTGATTTTCCTTTGTGGCTATCTGGACTGTCTGCTAGTATTCTGACAGTTTACATTACATTAATATAGTTGGAAATAACTTACTGGTAGTAGCTGTGTACTTTGAATAACAAAGGCTGCAGTTTGTAATTTGATGCCAGACACAGCCTCAGGTGGGGGAAATTGTCTTCACTAGTCAGGGAGACCTTGCATCATAGCCAATTGTTTTGGGTGGAGGACTATTCTAACATTGATCAATTACTATAAACTACTGGTGTGATCCTGTTTCAGACAGAAGCCCATCTCTTCAAGTGGTGTAACAGGCTGTGCTTTGAAACAACTGAGAAGCTGCATGGGATATACTATATTGGACTAGAAATCTGCAACTGATCTCTTATCTTACATCTAAGGGAAGTTTTCCTTACTTTACAGTCTTACATTGGTATTGCTTTGTGTTTAATTTCATTTTAAATCAGGAAGGGGTTTCAAAACTACTTATCTTGTGAGCAACTTCAGAAGGGTTGAAATAACTGCATATTTGATTTTCCTTTGTGGCTAACTGGACTGTCTACTAGTATTCTGTAACAGTTTGCATCAAATTACTTTTAAATAGTTGACAAATCAGTTACTGGAGATTAGCTGAATTACTATAAAGGCAGTACTCACCAGGGTGGTGGAGCAGTGGTGTATTTGATTGTTTCTAACAGTCAACAGTGGTTGTGGACTACCCACCCACCCTTCCCACACACACACCCCAGGCGTGACGTTTCCTTTATAACAAGGTTCTGACATCACTTCCTCAACAGGTCTTGGGGCAGAACTGTCATATTCTTAATAACCCAGCACAGTGCATAAAGGGTAAGAACACACCACAAAGGAATAAAAAAAAAAATATATATATATATATATTACATATTGTATATTATAAGGGAGAGGGACATGTGGGAAGTGGTGCAATGCACTGGCTGTGGGGCAGCAGTTTCTGGGAGACATTCTGGAAACTGCGTTGCTGTCCTATTGCAGGCAACTGTCAGCTCTGAGGAAAGAGGTAGCCCACCTCCAGGCTGTACTGGCAAGGACTAAGAGGCCTCCCCACCCAAGAGCACCACTGCCACAGAGACTGCCAAGTATGAAGAAGCAGGTGGACCTCAGTGGGTTCTGGGAGAATGCAGGTAGTGGAACAGAGGTGAAGCCCCTAGTTGTACCTCTACACAAACCATATGCCTGTCTGGCAGTGCAAGGTTCCTCTATGATGGCAACCTCAGTGGAGACCAAGAAGAATGCTGAGGACACCCACAAGGAGACCCACAGAAGGGTGGCAAGGGACACCACAGGGGAAGGAAACAGCTTCTAATAGGGCACTCAATTGTTAGAGGGTAGACCTGGGGAGGAGAGAGAGAAGTAAGGTGCCTGCCAGGTGCCATTGCTTGGAGGGACAAGAAGCAAATCCTCAGGATTGCAGAAGCAGCATCACAGGAGAGGGAACTAGATATCATTGTCCACCTTGGGACAAATGACCTAGCTAGGCATGGGATCAGTGTAGTGCAGGATGAAATTGTGGAGTTGGGGAGGGGCCTCAGAGAGGTAGCAAGCACAGTTACCTTCTCAGAGGTGCTGCCAGTCCATGGCAGGGGTGAGGCTAGGGTACTACACACCATGCAGTTTAATGAATGCTTGAAAAACTGGTGCAGAGCACAGGGCTTTGGCTTCATTGGGGACTGGGGGTACACCTGGAGAGATGAAGGTTTATACTGGCATGATGGTCTGCATCTGTCCATGAAGGGGAACCAAGATCCTAAGTGACAGGTTTAAATGCTTCCTTGGCAAGCTTTTAAACTAGCCATGGGGGGAGGTGCGAATAAGAGGCAGGAAATTTCAAGCCTCCCCCCACAAAACATGATGGGTAGTAAGATAAACACTGAGGTACAGTGCTCAACAAAGGGCAGGACAGGGGTAAATGGAAAAATAGACAAGGGCAAAAAGAGCAGGCATGGGGGAAAAAAGGATAAAGCCAACATTAAATGGAAGGCAATGAGTACCAATGCCATTAGTCTGGGGAAATAAGCTTCCTGAGCTAGTAGCCTTGATGGAAGATGAACACTTGGATATTGTGGCAGTCACAGAAACATGGTACATGGGGAACCATGACTGGGATGACAACATACTGGGGTACACAGTCTACAGAAGGGACAGGGAGGGGAAAATAGGAGGTGGAGTAGCTCTATACATAAGGGAAGAGATCAAAGCTACAGAACTAAAAAGTAAAGGGGAGGACTAGAGGCACTCTGGGTCACCTTGGAGACAGGGAATGGCATAACAATCCATACAGGGTTGTATACAGACCCCATTGACCCCCATCTCAAGGGAGGGAAATGGACAAGAAAATGATAGAGGACATTTTCAAAATGGCTGAAAAGGGAGATACTGTTAATGGAGGAACTGTATGCCAGATGTTAACTGGATGACATGTACTGCAGCCACATCCAGAGCAGGGTCATTCTCGATGTCCCTGCAGGGGCAGGCCTTAGACAGCTAGTGTTGGAACCCACCAGGAGGAAGCAATACTAGACCTGGTACTCTCAAATGGAGAGAAGATCACAAATTTAGAAGTCGGTGAGACATCTGGGAACAAGCGACCACTGCACAGTGTGCTTCACAATAAGCACAACCATGGAGACAAGCCATACAGAAACAAGCATACTGGACTTTAGAAGGGCTGACTTTGGCAAAATGGGTGAATACCTGGGAATACACTGGCAAATGGGCAAGAAGGAGGGTGGAAGAACAATGGAAAAATCAAAACTGCCATCATAGAGGCAACAAGCCTTTATGTGAAACAGATAAGGAAAACAAAGTGGAGTAAAAACCACTATGGTTCTCAAAGAGGTGGCAGGAAGGTTAAGGAGAAAAGACTGCATTCAAAAGTATAAGGCATCACAGAAGAGACACGACAGGAACTGTATCAATTAAAGCAGAAAGAAGTGGGGAAGGCAGTCAGAATAGCAAAAGCCCAAACTGAGGAAAAAATAGCCGAGTCAGTTAAGAAGGGGGATAAAACCTTTTATAGGTATATTAGGGAGTATAGAAAGGTTAAGGGACGAATAGCGAAGATTAATAAGGGAGAGGGGAGGTGGGCAGAGGGAGACAGTGAAAAGGCAGAGATACTGAATGAATACTTTTGCTCAGTATTCACAAAAGAAGATGAGGAGGAGTTACCTAAACCAGACAATAGAAGCACTCTGGGTAGGGGGGTTGACACCAGTCCATTTACAGAAGAAAGAGTCCTAAAAGAACTCCTAAAACTCAGGGTGGACAAAGCAATGGGGCCTGATGGGATTCATCCCAGAATCCTAAAAGAACTAAGGAGGACCTAGTGACACCAATGACCACACTTTTAACAAATTATGGGAGGATGGGGTGGTACCTGAGGACTGGAGGAGGCAGATGTGATTCCCCTTCACAAAAGTGGAGCAAGGCAGAAGCAGGAAACTACAGACCTGTAAGTTTGACCTCAGTGGTAGGGAAAATGATGGAATCACTTCTGAAAGAAAAGAATTGTTGAATACCTAGAGGCCAGCGGGCTGGGACCTAAAGCAGCATGGATTTACAGCAGGAAGGTCATGTCAGATGAATCTAATAGATTTCTTTGACTGGGTGACCAAAGTAATAGACCAGGGAGGGCTGTGGATATGGCCTACCTAGACTTAGCAAGGCATTTGACACAGTCCTGCACAAGATTAATAATCAAGTTAGCCAGCTTGAGAGTGGGTCCCAGGGTGGTAGCCTGGGTTGCAAACTGCTGCACAACAGGACACAGAAGGTAATAGTGGTGGCACATTCTGAAGAAAGGGGTCACTAGTGGAGCTACTCAGGGCTCAGTACTGGGTCTAGTCATCTTTAATATCTTTATAGGTGACATTGCAGAGGGTCTGGAGGGAAAGGTATGCCTCTTTGCAGATGATACAAAGATCTGTAACAGAGTTAATACACAAGGGGGGGTAGAAAGGATGAGAAGGGACTTGGCAAGGTTGGAGGAATGGTCAGACATATGGCAACTTAGATTCAATGCAAAAAGTGCAAAGTAATGCACCTGGAAACAAAAACCCAGGAAAAGTACACAATAGCAGGAGGTACTAACAACAACAAAATGGAACAGGACTTGGGGGTAGTCATATTGGATGATCTAAAGGTGGGTAAGCAATGTGAGAAGTCATTGAGGAGAGCCAGGGGGATACTGGGATGCATAGGAAGGGGCATCACAAGTACAAAAAGGGAAGTGGTTATCCCTCTGTACAGACAGTTGGTGAGACCCCATCTGGAGTACTGTGTGCAGTTTGGAGACCTCATCTATGCAAGGACATAGACAGGATGGAAGCAGTCCAGAGGAGGGCAACTAAAATGGTGCAGGATCTGCATCAGAAATCATATGAAGAGAGACTGAGAGAGCTTAATATGTATACCCTTGATGAAAGGAGGGACAGGGGGGACATGATAGAAACATTCAAGTACCTCAAGGGAATCAACAAAGTACAGGAGGTAGCATCTTTCAGAACAAGAGATGTATAAGAACAAGGGACACAATTTAAAGATAGAGGGTGATGGCTCAGGGGTAATGTGAGAAATCTTTTTCACAGAGAGAGAGTGGTGGATCGTGGAACTGCCTTCCTGGGAGGTTGTTGGGGCTAAAACAGTGGGGAATTCAAACATGCATGGGACAGACACAAGGCAATTGTAGTGGGGGTGGCAGGAAGTAGGCTGTTGGTTAACTAGAATCTGCAGCTTATCCAGTAGGTAGAAATGGGCAGACTGGGTGGGCCAAGTGGTCCTTATCTCTCTCAAAGTCTATGTTTCTATGTTTCTATGTAACTATGGACAGTTTCTGATGGAGTGCTTTTATATAGGATATACAGCTACTGAATACCTAGGTTCCTTTGATTTTATTATTTTATTTGCATAAAGGATATAATACTCTTATATTTGATAGTTTGTGATACATAATTATTGGCTTTTGTCTAACCATGTTTACAAGCAAAGGACCTCTACAGTTTGCCTTTAAATTTGTACCATTTTACCCTAATATACAGTGTACAGAATCGTGCTATGAGCATAAAGTTGGTATTTTTCCTCTGGACAAACATTAAGGTTATTTATAAATAATAAAAAGAGTAGAAGCCCTAAAGTTGATCATTAAGGTAATCTTGCAGCAGTAGGTTTTAAACCATGGATGACAGTATTACAGATAGCCATCTGTTATCGCTGTTTTAAATAACTATATAATTATTTTCATGCATCCTTTTTAGTGTGACAATCACATAACTGTTGTATAGTCTGCTAATGTTCAACATGTTAGGTTCAGAAAAAATCATCCATTGATTAAAATCCTGTAGGACATCACCAATGATCTCAGTGCTGCTGTGAGTTGTGCTTCAGCCCCAAACCATACTGATGTTCTGTTAAAGGCTTGTTTTCCTCAGTTTGATTATTTAGTTGATGGAAATTTTTAAGAGCTTGTATTATTGTAGCCAAACTATATAAAATTTCAGGCATTTATTCCAAAACAAGAGTGTACTTCTGAAGTTCTATGCACAACATATATCGTTGTGTATTTTACACCTAAATTGAGACTTGCATCATGAAGATATGCTCAAGATAATGTTAAAGATATTTCTGGACATACAACCAGTAAAAAGTTAAACTAACTTTCAAGAAGCATTCTTAGAAACTAAACTTATGATACCCACTATTTGTGTTCTTGTTATTCATCAGTTTAGAAGTATTAGTTGTTATAGCCTGTTGCTTTACATTTAGTGAGTGCTTTTGAAATCTAGTTAACGCCACATTTATTGACCTAAAATACTGAGCACATAGGATTCCCTTTACTAACAATAACAGCAAGAACTTCTAAACAACAGAATATCTTTAAGATCTGTGTTTTTTTTCTTTATATGTCCCGAACACCTAAACTGAGGTAAGGGCTTTTGTCCAGCAAACTGTTCCTCTTTTAGTATTTGCTGAAAAAATATGTGATTGTACAGAAAGTAGTTGAAACCAGATTTTTGACTGTATGAAGAACAACAGGAACTGTCACGGAGATTTCAATGCTTACAGTTAATTTCCCAGTCTGCAATTATGCTTGTTTTCAAAATATTTCTGAAGAAGATATTGTAAGCAGTGTTTTCATATACAAAGGCCATGGAAGCCTATTGAATTACTAGCATACAGCTAAAAAAAAATTCTCAAAGAAGCAAGATATACCAAATGGACAACATAATAAACTGTAAGACCCCAAATTGTTGAGTCCTCAAATAAAACCTTTTAGCGTTTCAATTTTAAAACAGTATATACTGTAAAAGTGAAGTTGCTTACCTTTCACAGTAGTAAGGTTTAGGAATCATTGTGAAGGTAGCTTCAGAATAAATTATGTTTAGGTTGACAGGTAAAAGTAAACCTAATATAACATCACCATTCTGAGAAAAAGTCTGGAGTTTGAGGCTTTGCAGTCTGCAATTACTTGGCCTAGCATCACAGGGACAGCTAGGAGTCATAAGCAAAAATAAACTAACAAGGGTGACAATTTTTACTGGGAACATTCTAAAATATTTAATTGTTACTGCTTTGGAATGTTCCAAAATATTCATTTGATCTCTTTGTTGTTGCATCACATATGCAATAATAAAAGCTTGCTGACCTTATCAAAATGCCAAAACAATGTCAAATTATATATCACCTGCCAATACACACTCTGAAATGTTAACACAGTCATTATAGTTCAGAGTTATAGAAAACAAAGACATTTTTGAAGAAACGTGAATAGCACGGCAAAGAAACAGAGGAGGGTGAATGAAAATGTAACAGTCCTGAATTATTCAATACAGAATTAGTCGTGAGCTGAATTGCCTGACTTGTAGGCTTAAGTAGACTTCCTTCTGCAGGATGTTCATGTAACACTGTGTTTAATAATGAAGGTTATTCAGATAATAATGTGTTTGATAATAAAGTTTTCAGGGAAAAGGCTGCATGTTTACAATAATGAAAGGTTACTTTAATAACCAGGTGTCTCTGCAATTGATGTTTCACTTAATCGTGCTTAATAATATAAAGAACTTCAACATCCACCTGAGCCTCCTAGTAGTACTCCTCAATGTGGTTTGGTGATCCTGCAGTGAGCTAGTTGAAAACATATATGTGTTTATTGTGGTTGTCACACATGGAGCCCTGCAGCATTTACAAGTGTACAATATTAAGAAAGAAACCAAACATAGAAACATAGAAGATGATGGCAGATAAGGGCACCCAGGCCACTGTGTCTGCCCTATTTTGTATCTAGTGAATCTCTGATTAGTCCAATGGTCACCCATTAGTCTAAGGGTCACCTACTTAGTATCCAATGCACCTGTCCCATACCTCGTGAAGCCTGTAACTGTTTCTGCCCCACCACCTCAGCTGGCAGGCTTTTCCACCTGTCCACTACCCTCTGTGTAAAAGTACTTCACTTTTCTCTGAGCCCCCCCCGCAGCTTCATGTTGTGGCCTCTAATTCTTGAGCACTTTTTCCTTTGGAAAATTTTGTCAACTTGTCCTCTGTTTTGTCCTGTGAAATACATGTTTTAATTATGTCTCCCTGTCCCTCCTCTCCTCAAAGAATACATGTTTAGCTCCCATAACCTGTCTCCATAGGGCTTATTGTGTAGGCCTCCAGCATCTTAGGTTGTTCTCCTCTGTTACAGCTTCCACTCTGTTTATGTCTCTTTGGAGATGGACTCTCCAGAACTGGATGCAGTACTCGAGGTGGGGCCTCACTGATGATCTATACAGCAAGAGTAGAAGCTCTCCTTCTGCTGGTTATACCCTCTTTGCAACCCAGCATCCTGCTGGCTTTGCTACTGCCTTGTCACATTGCCTGGCCTTCTTCAGGTCATCTGGGATGATGATACCCAGATCCCGCTCCTGCTTGGAACTTGTAATGTTCTTTCCCCCTAGGTTGTACACTGCTCCTGGGTTATTGTTGCCCACATGCATAATCTTACATTTTTTAGCATTGAACCACAGCTGATAATCCTTAGACCAGTTATCCAGTCTATTTAGGTCCCTTTGCATTGTATCCACCCAATCCTGAGTGTCTACCCTGTTGCAGATTTTTGTGTCATCTGCAAACAGGCAAACCTTCCTTTCCAGTCCCTCAGCAATGTAACTGATGAAGACATTAAAGAGGACTGGCCCAACACTGATTACGGTGGAACTCCACTGGTCACCCTTCCTCTGCTGAATGTGCTGTATTTACCACCAACTTCTGAGTTATATAGCTTAGCCAGTTTCCCATCCATCACAGAATCTTGCTTTCTATTCCCAAGCTCCTTAGTTTATTGAGCAGCCTTCTATGTGGTACCATATCAAAAGCCTTGCTAAAATCCAGATATGCTGCATCCTTGCACTGCCCTGATCCACCTCCCTGGTTACCCAGCTGAAGAACTCCATAAGATTCATTTGGTATGACTTCCATTCAGCGAAACCATGTTGCCTCAGGTCTTGGAGACTGTTTTCCATCAGGTGATCCACTATCCTTTCCTTCAGCAGTTTTTCCATTAATTTACATGCCAACAAGGTCAGGTTACTGGCCTGTAGTTTCCTGCCTCCTCCTTACTACCACTCTTATGTAGTGGGACTACATCCACCCTCCTCCAGTCCTCTGGCACCTCCCCTTCTCCAAGGATAGACTGAACAAAACAGCCAGTGGTGCTGCCAACACCTTCCTTAGCTCCCTCAATATCCTTGGGTGTACTTCATCTAGACCCTTTGCCTTATCTTTTTTAACTGCTGTTAGTTCCCTGAAGATCCTTTCCTCTGAGAAAGGACTAGTGTCCACCATTCTCCCCTTTAATTCCCTCACCTTTAAAGATGGGCGATTCCCCTCCTCCACATCAGTGAATACTGAACAGAAATAATCGTTCAGCACTTCTGCCTTGAGTACATCATCCTCCACGCTCCCTTCTTTTCTACTTTTCAGCCTGACAATACCCCCTCCCAATTTTTCCCCTATTGCTTATGTGCCTGAAGAATGTTTTGTTATTGTTCTTTATTGTGTTTACCAACTTTTCTTCCACTTGCACTTTCACCAACCTAACTGCGTTCCCTGCTTCTCTCTGTTTTATTAGGTATCTGTCCCTGTCTTCTACTGCCTGGGTCTCCTTGTCCTGAAGGCCAGCCTCTTGTGCCTCACCTTTTTAGTCACTTCTCCAGTGAACCTATGTGGCCTCCTTTGCCTCATTCCTTTATTTAGCTGTTTGACAATTAATTTTGTTGACTCCTCTAAGGTTGCCTTAATTGTTTTCCAGAGCTCTAACACTGTTGACGACCTGTGACTTCTCCTAGGGCTGTCCTCATGTAATTTCCCATTTTGCCATAGTCTACTCTTCTGAAATATATGGTTTTTGTCCTTGTGGGGTTTGCTTCATGCTCAGCTAGTACCTCAAGCCACAATTGCTGTTTCCCAGGTGCTCCCCACTGTAACCCATCCCACATTTTCCATTTGAAAGCACCAGATTGAGTATCACCCCTTCCCTAGTTGGAACTGCAACTAGCTGTTTTAGGAATGCCTCTTTAAGACCCTCAAGGAAATTTCTACTCCTAGTTGTAGCAACTGTCTGTAAGCTCAGTCCATATCTGGCAGGTTGAAGTCTCCAACGATCAACATCTCCCCTAATGTGCCATTTATTAATCAATTTTAACAATTCCTGATCAGAGATTCATCCTGAGATGGGGTTTGTAGACCACCCTGTGCTGACTGGCAAAAGACCACACACCTCAACCGGAAGGACAGTGTACACTACACTGTCCTTCTGGCTGAGGAGTGCCGTCTTTTGCCAGTCAGCATTTTAGTTTAATATTTGCACCCTTGTGGTTGTTGAGCTGGGATTGCTCTATTGTATTAGACCACCCCTGTACAGATGGCTGTTCCTTTTCTCTTCTCTAGTGTAACCCATAGTATTTCCTCTTTCCCTGATTGCACTGTGTCTCAGTTGCTTTGATGGTGTTTCTAACATACAATGCCACCCCCTCTCTTTTTGCCTACTCGATCTTTCTTGAATAGACTGTATCCTGGAATAACCACCTCCCAGCCTTGGCTGCCATTGCACCATGTTTCTGTGATGGCAACTATGTCTAGGTTTGCTTCCACCACAGTGGCCTCAGGGTCACATATTTTGATGCTCAGGCTGCGAGCATTGGTGCACATGACTCTCCATTTTGTGCCTCTGTCCTTTCCTTTCATTCCCATTTGCTCCCTCCTAGTTAACCCACTTTTCTGCCTTCCCCTGCCTGCTTTATTATTAATGCTGTTTGTGCCACTATTTGGGTCATCTGGTGTGTGTTTTCTGGTCCATTGTTGTCTGAAATGGGTCTCTCTTTTCCTTGTTCTTCATATGTCCTGAGCATTTACAGATGATGCCATTTGGGGGAGAGACTGCTCGACACCCAATCACTTGTCAAGCAGCATCTCCCTTCTCTTTCTACTTTAGATGTCCTAGGTAGGAAATAATGGGCCCTATGCACAATGCCTATGCACCACTGAAACTGGGCACATAGGCATCTATATGTGTGAATGCCATGGAGCAGGATTCTGTGGATCCCCCGTGGCATTCACAAACAGGATGCAAGACAGTTATATGCCCAATCCCCTGGCTGTGTGGACAGCAATGTGCCAGGGGTGGGTGAAGAGCATGCCTGCACTATGTGCTATGCACAAAGGTGCACAGAGGAGCAAACAGGGGCATATGTGGGAGCAGCTTACGGTGAGGGGACCCTGCCACAAGTGCTATACTCACCGTGCAATCCCCACCAGGTCCCCACAGCAAGATGCATCCCCCTCCAGTACCCCACCCTGTCCCATCACAGAGTGCAGCCCCCCTAAAATAACTCCCACCCCGATGGTCTCGTGTTAATTGCATATCCCATAACACAGCACCAACATGGGGGAATCCTATGCCAGGTAATACACATACATAAGTACAGAAATAAAACATGCAGCTATGCTGCAAGTAAAACCTTAATAGGAGACAACATAAAGAAACAGTGCAATGGTAAAACCCAATACATGTATGAATCATATCCGGAGACCCCCAACCATGCACACACACACACACACACACACACACACACACACACACACACACACACACACACACACACTGAACAGAATGAAGAATATGAACTTGAAGCACCTCCCCAACCAGAGCCCTTCCTGGATGAGATGGCCCAGCCTAGTTCTGTATAGTCTGCCCCTGACCCTGAGCATGGCATCCTGATGTACTACACTCCCTGCATGGGTAGCCAGTGGCCCCCACCCCTACCCATGGCACAGACTCCCCCATCCCCATAACTGTAGTGATGTGCCACTGGGCTGGACAGCGAGGAGGCACACCCACACACCACCTCGGCCACCTGCCATCCACCCAATGCTGGGGTGCACCTCTATTTATGAGGGCTGAGTGCTCCCAGCAGCATTCAGATGGCAGGTGGCTGCAGTGGTGTGGGGAGGTTGTGCCTCTCACTGTCCAGCCCAGTGACACATCACTGCAGGTGCAGGGGAATGGGGAGTCTGTGCTAGGGTTGGGGGTGTTCTCATGATCACATTGTTTTGCTCAGTTCAGTGGGCAGGGGGGCTCCCAGGACAGTACATTTCATACATGTTTTGGGTTATACCATTGCACTGTTTCTTTATGGTGTCTGCTATTATGGTTTTACTCAACAGCATAGCTGCAAGTACTGCTTCCTGTACATATGTATGTGTATTACTTTGCATCAGATTCTTCCACATTGGTGCTGTGTTGTGGGATATTCGATGTACACCTGCAGATGGTGGATGAGGGTTCCGTTGTTGGGGGTGACACCTGTGCACTGGCTTGGTATGGTGCCATGAGAGTGGGAAATGGAAGGGTGGAACATCAAACATTGTAGCTGGACTGCACTTGCCCTGGGTGCTGGTGTGTGGTATTCACACACCTGGTCCTGCACCAACCCACTCATGGTATCCACTCTGGGACCAAGGCCGGGCATCTGATTGACTGCCCACCTGGTTCTCCTATTCTGCCCTGACCACCCTCTGCACACCTGCATGCTGGAGGGGCAGGGCCATAGACAGGTGGCTGGCATTGGTGCATACCATCATGTCTGCAACTGTCCATGGGCACGGAGCTGTGCAGGCAGGGTACATGCCTCTGGCACATGCTCTCTGCTTAGTGAATAGCACCCAAAATGAGTAAATAAAACAAAATAATGGAAGACAATGGCCACAGGGGACTCAATCCTGAGATTCACAGATTGGCACAGATTGGCAAGTAAGCAGAAGGAATCCACTCCAGTATATCATGACCTAGGTAGAGATGGTTGGATGCAGGACTGGATGCTGCACAGCTACGAATGAGCTGTGAAAGCAGGGTTTAATAAAAGGCAGTTTGCAAATAACAACAGATGAACCACTGTTGCTTAGTTATTAAATCTTATCAGACTGTCTTAGTGCGGCCAATGTAACAGAAATTCTACTGTGAGTGTGTCCCCCCCCAGCAGGAGGAAGGAGCTGGAAGGTGATAGTTTAGGATTCTGGGAAGGAGTAAGGTCTGTCGGAAAGGCCACACCACAAAAAGGAAGAGAAGAAATTGAGAGTCCAAGGACTTGAGAAAATGGAGAAAAGAAGAATAAAAGACAGAGACAATTGGAAAGCTGGAAAGTTGGAGCTGGAGAAAACAACCTGTGTAGAGATTATTTGACGCAACTGGACAAATTAAAAGAGCTTTTCAAGGAATCAGGAGCCACAAAGATCAAGAGGGCACAGAGAGAGAGAGAGACACACACATTTTAT
The DNA here is from genome assembly GCA_016271365.2 of Neoceratodus forsteri. Taxonomy (NCBI): domain Eukaryota; kingdom Metazoa; phylum Chordata; order Ceratodontiformes; family Ceratodontidae; genus Neoceratodus; species Neoceratodus forsteri. Next base: position 845,481,756 of record CM028134.1, read on the forward strand.
AAAAGAGCTCTGTGTTCTCTTTGCATCTTTGTGTTACAGTGTGTTAGTAACTAAAAATAATCAACAAACAGAGGTTCAGAAAGGATGTAATTTTCATCCGAAATGCGTCAGGACTGGTGTCCTTGTTATTTGAGGTGCGTGTGCTCTACTTTTTGTGTTTTTGATATATAGACTGAGTATTGTAGCACCACATGCTTGTGCTTACTCCATTTTGGTTTTAGAGGTTCAGACACCTTTAGAGGGTTTGACTTTCAGGGTGACAGGATTTATTGATACTCTAGGATTTTAAGTTTTAGTATAGTTTTATTTCACCTCTATGCCACTAGGGATTGCAGCAGAAGGGATTGATTCAAGGATATTGAAAGTAAGAAACACAACGTAACATAACACGAAACATAACATAATATATAATATAATCAATTCATATTAGATTCTTAAAACTTTTAAATTCCCAATGGATGAAAGTCACGTGGTAGAGGAGGATAAGTAGAGCGCAGGCACTGGCGTTTCAGATCCCAGACTTCAGACTGCATTGACTACCGAAGTAGACAGGCAAGTGGCACATAACTCCGATAAGAAGGATTAAAAAAAATTTAGTAAAAGCAAAAGCTAGAATAGTAGCATAGTGGCAGACAAAAAAGCTGCTTAAATACCTGTATTATTTTACCTGTAACATCTTGATGCTTTAACTCCAGCTACGACTAAACAAGTTTAAAATTCTGTTCCAGAAAGTATTTACTCACCACACAGACATAGAACTTTAAGGTGTGGGAATGCCAAAAGCACCAAAAGCTTTTCTTGATTGCGAAAATCCCTGAGGTGCTGAATTATTGTGAGGAAAAGACAATGCAGAAAAACTGGAGGTAAGAGGACTGAAAGCAATAAGCCTTCTCAATTAAAAAGTAACCCATCCTGTTTATAATTATAGCTACATGTTAGATAATGGATTACAAAGGTATAAAATAGAATGAGAAAGGTGAGGTGGGTGAAACTATATTGGAACTAGCACAGAAGTGATTGCGTGGTTAAAGTATAAAAAGCAAAGCAAAATTGAGTGATAGTAAAGCGAAGCAAAGTTACAGTGGATTTTAAATAGTAGCAAGTGATAGTAACTAGGGGTATCTAGCACTAATTGAAGTTGGTTTTGAAACTATTTTAAACCATTTTTAATAAAAACAGAGAATTAAAACTTAGTTTTACGTATTTTAGTTTTATAAAACTATCCTGCTGAGTTGAATAATTAGATTGTTGGATTTTATAGACATAAGAAACAAAAAGCAGACCAGTGTGACATTTGAAAAACGAAACAAAGATCAAGAGAGACTGCAGAGGTGGTGGAAGCCACGAGGACTGTGTATTATTGCAGGAACACTCAAAGTAGTGAGGAAGAAAACTGAAAGGCCAACACAATTATAATAAGAAGATAATGGTACACATACAACACACAAGGAATTATCTGGAGTCACATTGACGGGATATTTAGTTTAACTTATATTCCCTGAATTTCAATAGAGATAAAATTAGTTGCAGGAGTTTGTTAACCTCTGAATGGAACTGAATTTAGTATTCTTAATATTCTTTTGACAAAGTGTTTATCAGAGTACAATATACAGTGATTTATATATAAAACTTATATATTTTATCATTTCATTTTTTGTGCTATATGGAAAATAGTGGTATTAATGGTTATTAGTGGATATTAGCAGGATAAAATATTAGCTTATTAGCATATTAGCCTATTAGCTTAGAAGTTCATTAACTTTATTAACTCAACAGCCTATTTGGTCACCAGTTTATAGATTTTAGATGATTATTAGATTAAGTACTGCTGCATAATATTTTGTATAATATCTGTATAATATTTACACATTTTGGGAGAGTACAAGATGCCAGTTACTACAGAAGTAATAAAAAAAGGGTCAACTAAGTCCAGAGTTAGACCCAGGAAATATAGTAGAATTAGACAATGATTGATTTTACAAATTTATAGACATTTAGGGCATCAAGACAATGAGGCTTGCCATTAAAAGGCAGGCCAGGTTGTCCTGGTAGCCAACCAGGAATAATTCTGGAAGGAGGGGGAGGGAGGGTGGGCGGGTCTTCAGGGCAAGGGGGCACATTGTTGGTCTGGGGCCTTGTGGTTTCTCTCTGCAAAGCTCCCAGGCAGGAGGTGTGCTAGTGTAATGTACTAGTTGTTTTGCATGCAGTGGCTGCAGTCTGCTTAGACTGAGGAACAGACAAAATGTATTGTAATGCATATTTGAAGGAAGCAAGTGGAGTTAGGGTGGAGTGTTTGGCCGTGGGGCCCAGAGCTAGACTCCATATTGGTGGACAATGCCATCTGGTTTGGCAGTCATGAGTGTGCAATCCAGCCAGCAGCTTATCAGAGTATTTGGGCAGGAAAATGTGTGGTGTGTAATCCATCTGGTGGTGTGGTGTTCTCTTTAAAAACAAAAAAAAGTGAAGTCAGGCAGTTGGTTTGAAAGTGGCCCTTTGATTTGCTGCAGTGTTGGGGCAATTAGAAGGCCTGGTGATTGGCCGCATGGTCAGGGGGCCAGTGGACTGTGGTGGTGTGAGAGTGAGTAGAAGGGCCTGATGCATTGTAGAATGCTGGCGCCAGCCTGGGAAGCTAGGGCAGGACTGTGCACAAGAAGGGCAGCATCGTTTGGCGGGGGGAATGCCAGTATTTTCACATGGGAGAGGTTTCGGGTGGCATTGAAGCCCGCGGGTTGAGAGCCAGGGAACAGGCAGATGCTGGGGAGTGGAGCCGCATGGTGGGCTGTAGTGAACTTGTAGCACTGGGCCAGGGTGGAGTACAAGCGTACTGGAGCGGGGCCTGGGAGCTGGCTGGAGCTCAATGGACACAAACAGTAAAGGAAGCAAGATAAAAAAAATCAACAAAAGGAATGGGGGAATCTGGAGTGATGCCCGCTGTGGAACATATCGATCTGGGCAGTTGGTTGCTGCGCGGTTTGTTGTTGGCTACATCAGCATGGGGGAGGGCCACGAGGAAGCAGAGGCAGATCTGTTGCGGAAGAGGCCGGGGCAACCGTGAAGTGATCATGGCGGCGGCATGCCAGGACTTGGGAATCTTTACCTTGCTCTGTGTTAGGTATAAAAAACAAACAAACAAACAAAAAAACACTGATGTGTCTCCCTGGGTTGGTATATTGTGCATTGCCATGGAGGGGCAGAGATGGTGATGAAGATGCACGGTTTGCTGGTGCTATTTCTCGATGGGCCAGGGGGACTGTGACATTTGTTCTGGTAGCAACTATGGAACCAGGGCCTACACCACGTGGGGGGGGGTGAGAGAAGTACAGGGCCTGCAACTGGGCTGTGGAGGGGAAGGAGCCTCCCCAACATGAGTGGCCACCGAAAAAGGCCTTAAAAAAGCATGGCGGTGAAGGGAAAAGGATGGCATGTGCCTGTGCAACGGGTTCTTTACCAGAACAGAAACAGGAACAGGGACCTTTGGGAGAGGCCGTGAGGTGTGGCCACCATGTTATATGCATCAGCGAGGAGGAGGAGGGGGGAAGTGGGCTGGATGGCTGCACACAGATGGAGATCCAGGGACAAGGATTGCGGCCTATTGGGGGGCTGGTTTTGGGCAGACCAGAGGGATGAAAGGTCCACCACAGTGGTCTGGCACCCCAGAGCGTGTTAAGCAACAGCAATATGAGGGCTAAAGGGTTTTGGCCAGCTGAGGGCTGTGATGCAGTGAAGCAGCAGCAGACAACAGCAATACAGCGGCAAGGGGCTCTGCGGTCAGTCAGGCCAGTGAGGCTGCCACAGTGAGGGGTCTGGTGAGGTCTACCTCATGGCAGGTATGCCTAGTATGGGCAGGGGATCAGTGATGTGGGAGAAAAAAGGGACCAGTGAGCGAGTGTCCCTGGGGGTAGGGAGCCATGCTTGGGGAGTTGTAGACCAGGACAAAGCCCAAGCACTTTCGCAGAGAGGGGCAGGCTGGGTTGTGTCAGAGGCCGTTGGTGGGCCACGCGATAGGGCTATGGGCTTCTGGGGAGCAGCGATGACAGTAAGGCACTGTTGGCTTTGCTGGCTGCCTTGGGGGCTCAGGGGCAGACAGCCCAGGAGCCATGGACTATGGGAGAGCTGTTGAGGATGGCGAGATGATCATGTCATTTTTTTTGTGCGGCCCAGGTCACAGGATGAAATGGCACCAAGAGCCCCAGTGTCAAGTCGACCATGTTGGCAGAGGCAGCGAAGCTAATGGCACAGATGATGGAGTTGGTGGAGCTACAAAGAAGAGAGGTGGAGGAGGAGGCCCAGAGGAAAGAAACAGCGAGATGAGAGGCCTGGCTCCAGGAAGGGAACAAGCGACCAAAATGGGTGGTACCAGCCTGCTTAGGTGCCAGGGATGGGTGTGGAGCCCACCCCGGGCCTGGTGGGGCCTCTTTCGGATAGGGGTAAGGATGATGTGGATATGAATAATGAGGTGGATTTGAAAGAGTATATCGAAGGCTTGTTGGGGGACATTGGGGAGGATGGGGTTTCAAAGTTAGAGTGGGCTTTAAAAGCAAAAAGCAAAAGGCAAGCCAGGGAAAGAGGGCACAGGCACCACAGGTGGTGCATGGAAGCTCTATGAGGGGCAGCCAGGTTTCATGTTGGGTGACCATGTACCGGCCTCGATAAAGGAAAAGATGTGGAAAGGTGAGTATGTGGATATCTTTGGTTTCGTGGATGAGTAGACAGCCAAAATGTAGGAACAGAGGGAGTCAGTGAGCAAGTCAGAGATGGCAGTGGTGCTGGCAGTGGTGGGGCACAAGGCAGAGGAGGCCCAATTTAAGGGGAAGAGCATAGACATGTGGCAAGCGGGTTTCATAATTTACAGCATGCTGGTTTTGGAGAAGCAAAGGGACCTGGCGATCCCGCTACTGACGTACATGGCAATCATTAGGGAGTCCTGTCGGACTAAGCTGAATTTTGGGTGGCTCAAATATGATGAGGCCTTCAGGAGGAGAATGGTGGTAAAAGGTGACCTGTGATGGGATTGTACCCATGCCGAGTTGTGGGTCAGGCAGCTGTCAGGGTCAATAGGGGGCACGCAGCAGAGCAGGTGAAGCGAGTAGCCCCAGCCCCGGGGGTCAAGGCATGCTGGGCATACAACAGGGCTTCATGCTCATGGCCTAGTTGCAAGTTTCGACATGCTTGCTCACGTTGTGGGGGATCGCACCCAGTGACAGCATGCAGGCAAGGGGGTGACAAGGGGGGCAGGCCAGTGGGCAGCTGCAGGAGCAGCCCTTTCATTGTGGCTGGTGGGGTCCGGGAGGGGTTGTGGGACCCCGGGAGAGGAGGATATGCCTCCAACTATGGGTGGAGCTAGGGAGGGAGGGAGCAGACAATGGGCGAGTGGGGCTACGCTTTGGCCTGCACCCCCATCAGAGTTAGGTGTGGTGGAGGCCTGGACGGAGAGGTTCGGCAAGAAGGGCGGCCCTGCTAGGGGGTTTAAGGAGGTTTCCATTGGAGTTTGAGGAGGCACGTTCGGGATGCGGCCAAGAATTTGGGCTCAGTAAAAGGGAAAGAAGACATAGTCCAGGGTAAGCTTGGGAAGGAAGTCAGGGCAGGGAGGGTCGAGGGGCCACTGGAGGAACTCCCTGCTGGCAGTCCCAGGTGTCACCCCTTGGGGTGGTACCTAAGAAGCAAGTTGGGGAATTCCGGCTCATACAGCACCTGTCCTACCCAGAGGGGGGGTCAGTGAATAAGGGTATCCTGGAGGAGCTGAGCATTGTCTCTTACGCATCTCTGGATCAGGTGCTGGAGCTGATACGGGTGGCTGAGGGGGTCTGGCTGGCAAAGATGGACATCAAGCCCGCATTCCGGCTGTTACCAGTCCACCCTGTGGACTGGGACCTGCTAGGCTTCCAATTCAAGGGTGGGCTGTATTTTGACAAGGCAATGCCATGGGGTGCTTTGTAGCATGGTCAATGTTCGAGGCATTTAGTTCATGGGTACAGTGGGTGTTTGGGTCATGGTACAAGCACAGAAGTGTGATCCACTATTTGGACGATTATCTATTGATAGAGGACAGCCAGGAGGAAGCTCAGGAGATGCTAGGAGACTTCAAGACATGTGCACTGTCATTGGGATCCCTTGGTGGCAGGTAAGATGGAGGGCTCGCCCACAGGTTGGAATTCCTGGGATTGGGGTGGACACCAAAAGTGTTTTACCTGCCTGGGGACAAGGTGTCCCACTTGAAGGGCTGCTGATGCTAGTAGGGGGAGGAGGAGGAGGATGCCACTGGTACAGGTACAGCAGTTGTTGGGGCACTTAATTTTGCCTGCAAGGCCATAAGCCCAGGCAGGGCCTTCACAAGAAGGTTGGGGAGGGTCACAGGCAGGCCAAGCAGCCCACCACTCGGTGGACATCAGTAGGGTGTGCAGGAGGACCTCAAGTGTGGGAGGTTTTCCTGGAATCATACAATGGGGTGACATTCTGGCAGGAGGTGGCCCATAATTCAGACCTTGAGCTGTATTCAGACATAGCTGGGGGTCTCAGTTTGGGGGCCTGTTTTCAAGGGAATGGGTCTCGGAGGCATGGCCAGATTAGTGGAAGAATGAGGGTGGACCAAGAATATCACATTTCTTGAGATCTTCCCCATATGGGTGGCTTTGGAAATCTGGGGGACCAGATGGCTGGGCGGTGCATCTCCTTCTGGTGCGATAACAAAGGGGCGGTGGAGGTAATCAACAGGCAGAGTGGCCATACAGAATCGGGTGGGCTGGGAACTGAGGAGTTTGGTACTGTTGGGGTTGTGGTTAAACTTGTCCTTCAGGGCGCAGCACATAGAGGGTATACGGAATGAGGTGGCTGACTGTCTTTCTCATGTGCAGATAGACCGTTTCCAGGAGTTGACACCGCAGGCCGCACCTACCCAGACCAGGGTCCCAGCTTGGATGTGGGAGATTGGAGGAGGAAGGCCAGGGCATTGTATAGAGTTTCATGGATGGCCAAATCCTTGAAAGCCTATGAAGCAGCTTAGGAGGGCTTCCAGGCATTTCAAGCTGGGATGGGTTGGGGAATGGGAGAGCCAGTGCAAGAGGAGCAATTCATGAGGTACATGGAAAAAAAATGGGAAGAAGGCCTGGCCCACACCACCATGGTGGTGCAACTGGCAGGGATCAGCTGGGCTTGACAGGATCGAGGGTGGTTGGATGCTGCGGGCAGCCGGGCCATCAAGCAGATGGTCATGGGGTGGCAGAGGGGGCATGGCAAAGGGCAGGATGGGAGGAGACCCATTTGTGGTCCCCTACTCATGAGGGTGATAAGGGTGCTAGACAAGGTCTGTCATTCTGCAAATGGGGCCAGCTTGTTCTGGGCCATATTTGTGGTCATGGCTAGAGGGGCCTTTCAGGTGGGGGAGATGGTTGCGCCCTGGAAGGGGTCAGCCACAGCAGGCCTACAGGAGCACGATGTGCGGGTGGAAGTGGATAGGGTGGTCATCCAACTTCCAAGGTCCAAAATGGACCAACAGGGCAGGGGCGTCACCGTGGAGATACGCAGGCAGGCGGATGGGGGAGCATGCACAGTCCAGGCCATGATGGAGTATAGTAGAGTACGGGGGCTACTGAGTGGGGCCTGGTTCATGCACGGGGACAGATTCCCAGGAGATATCAGGTGGGAGTGGTGCTAAAAAAGGCAATGGCATTTGCAGGGGAGAACCCCACTGAGTTTGTCCTGCATTCCTTACAGACTGGAGTGGCAATGGAAGTAGCTGCTTCTGGGGCGAGGGAAGCCGAGGTAAAGCGGGTGGGGAGATGGAAGTCAAACTGTTACAAGCCTTATGTGAGGTGTTGACAATGGTTAATGGGTGTCTCCTTCTCTCCCCTCAGCAGGTTCCAAGTGGCAAGTGTGGATCATGGGGCACTCATCCATATACTGGGCAGAGAGGTTTGCAGCTGCAATGAGGACAGAGACGCAGCTGCGCCGGGGAGCGGAGCACACCAGAGTATGATGGAAGTGCCTGAGAGACACGAGGTGGTCACAGCTGTTCCCCCTGCTGGGAGACCTGCAGGTGCAGTGGGGCTGCCCAGATTGTGTGATTGTCCACTTGGGGGGCAATGACTTGGGTACATTGCCTTGGGGGTCCCTGATGAAGGACGCAATTGAGGATTTGGAAAAGGTGAAGAGCTGGTGGTCCAGAGTGGTTATCAGTTGGTCGGAGATCACCTCCAGGAGGGTGTGGAGGGGAGCGAAGGGACCAAAAGCAATAGAAGTGGTGCAAAAATGCTTGGATAGGAAAGTAGCCAGGGCAGTGGTCAAGATGGGGGGGGGTCCACATTCAGCATAAGGACATGTCATAAGAGCAGGAGGAGGTGTATCGGGGGGAGGGCGGGGTTCATCTGACTGAGTTAGGCATGGGCCTGTTCCTCCTCCCCTTTGGGGAGTTAGTTGGGGAAATTAACAAAACAGGTCTGAGGGGTTAACCCACAAGGGGGTAACCCCATCTTCCATCGCATGTTGGAGATGGGTTGGTGGAAGGGGTGGGAGCAAGAAGGGAAAAGGGGGGGCAGGTAGAGAGGGTAGGTACCACAGGCTGGGGATAAATGAACCCAGGCGTGGGAGTAATGGGGGAGAGGAGGGATATAGAACTAGGGAGTGGATCAGCCGTGTCCAGACCCAGTGGGGGGAGTGGTCTGGGTAAGTGTGGTACCCGGTTATGGTGATGGAAAGGGGGGGCCAGATCACATGTGTCCGGACCCCAAGAAGCAATGGTGAAAGAGGAGGAGAGCAAAAAGAAGAACCACACGAGAGGGAAGAAGGGACTGTTATGTCCTAGAAGAGATTTGGGACTGTTATGTCCAAGACATAAATATGGAATTGTTAGACATAAACTGGGATGTAAATGTATGAATATTAACTGTGCCTTTTATAAATAAATATTGCCAGTGAGCATCCAAAAGTTAACAAGGAGTGGCCTGATTCATTTCTGGGTGGGGATCCAGGGATAATGTTAGAATTGATAAGGAAAAAGAAAAAAGGTAGCAACTGAATCAAAAATGGAAACAAAAAAAAGCAAGCAAAATTAAGAAGCAGAAGGGTAAACTTAAAACCTGAACTCCCAGAATATCTATCAAAGGGTATTTTTTCCTACAATGAAGACAGGGGAACAGAAACTTGAACAGGGCATGGGGAATACTTGCAATAACTTAGATCTAGGAAACAGGGAAAAGTTGAAACGTCAGATAAACAAGAAAGATGAGTATACGAAAATATTTTAAAAACAATAGGGAATTTAAATTTGACAAAAACATGAGACACTGTATTAGACAAGAGTTAGCCAAGGAAGAACAACATATAATGCAGACCAAGGAAGATGGGGTAAATCTCACTAACAGTTAAAAAAAACACATTACTGGGAAAAGCCATATCAGTAGCATGGACGATGAAAGTGAAAAAAGCAATATCTATGCAAATATGAAGGAAAATATTTTACAAAGGGAAAGTTATTGGCACTCTGAATGTATAGGAATAATGAGTCCAGCAGAACAAGACAGCATAGACATGGGGCCCGATTCTAGAAAGGGGTGGTGCAAATTGCTGCGAGGCATAACTGCGCCACCCACAACTGCAACATTGACCCTGCACTCTTGTTTTAGAAGGGGGCAGGGTTCCGCAGCTGCCTGCAACTTGCAACATGTGGCCAGGCATGAACTGTGGGTGCACCTGGTGAGCATGTTGCAAGCCACAACACAGTTCGCAACTGCCCCCCTGCCCAGCTTGCCTAAGTGGCGCCCTACAGGGTGCCCACCCCATGCCCCGAAACCACATCAACCACCAGCAGGGCATCCCATTCCCACAGCCCTCCTGCGCCACACAGAGTTCTGCTGGCCACCCATACCCCAGCCCTCAAGTGCCACATAGAGCCCCTCGGGCTTCCATACCCCAGCCCCGAATCCCCATTGGTACAAGCCCCGCAGGGTGGCACTGGCTATCCCCACCCGCTGCTCCTGACCCCCGAGTCACCGGACAAAAATGCGGCAATTACCCTTCCCTGGTAGTTTAGTGGCCCCCAGTCCTATGCCAGCCCACCCAGCACCTCCCACCCATTCCCAGCTGGCAACTGGCACAGTCCACCTCTCACCACCATGTGGGACTTGGGGCTGGAGTGTGGGTAGCCCTGTGGGGCAGTACTTGTACACCTGGGGCAGTTGCTGTGAGTAGCCCTGTGGGGCATTACTTGTACAGATGTATAGATTACCAAGGCAGTGTCTTGATGAAGCAATAAGCTATATTGATAAAGAATAACGTTTCCAAGCACACAAATAATAGATCAACTTATAAAACCTATGGGACTGTTACACTTATTGGCTGATACGTTTATATATCCAAAATAATTAATTATTATCCAAATCAAAGAGATGTTAAAAATATCCATATTCAAAAGAGTTAAACCTGTGTGCAGATTATAAAAAGGTGTGAATAGCTTTCTAAAAATAAAACAATCCATAAAATGAAACTTATTTATACAATATAAAAACCACAAAGAAGAAAAATGGTTTAGATTTGAATATCAAACACACAATAAACTAATAAATTGTTATAAAAGAAATAAGAAAGGGACAACAATTTGTAATTGCAAAAAAAGAAGAAGATAATTTAAAACATTTAAGTCGACCCAGTGGCACTGGAGGGTGAGGCTCTGGTAGCACACCTCGTGCCGCTGGTGACCTGGGTTCAGGAATGAGTCCAGACCATCGGGGTCAGCAGGGAGAGGATTAGTGTCAGAGGACTGCTCTCCTCTTTCGGGAGGTGGGTACATGTTGTCCCACTTGCTGATCGCCCTCTAGTGGCAACTGGAGGGCAATACAGGTCAGGAGGTGTGCTCTGACATGATTACATCAGTAGGGGGGGTGGGTGAAAACAGGAGAAAAATTAGCCTGGGAGGGCTCCATGATTGTCCACCTCACACAGGCCAACCCTGGGGTTCTGGATTGAGTCTCTGGGAGGGAGGACACCACATTCCTGGCCCCCTTGGGAAACCATGGAAACCAGGGTAGGCTAATGTGGCGTGGCAGGACCTGAGAGTGTGTTCCTACCTCGGAGGACTGAAGTCCCTGCCATGGCTGAGGAGGAGAAACAGCTGAATTAAAAAAAAAAAAAAAAAAATTTACTATTAGATTGCCAATTATGTGACAAGGAAAGAAAAAGAATAATAGGGGAAATTCTGAAAAAATGGAAGTAGAACCAGATAATATAGTAAATGAAATACTAGGATCAAATGAAACAAGTTTCTTAGAATCACTGGCAGCTTTCCTTCAAATCGCTGTTTCCCAGGTGCTCCCCCAACGTGACCCTTCCCACATTTTCCCTGTTTGAGAGCACCAGATCGAGTAGTGCCCCTTCCCTAGTTGGAACTGTGACTAGCTATTTTAGGATTGCCTCTTTAAGGCCCTCAAGGAAATTTCAATTCCTAGCTGCAGCAGTTGTCTGTAAGCTCCAGTCCTCATCTGGCAGGTTGAAGTCTCCAACTATCAACACCTCCTCCTTATGTGCCATTTTATTAATCAATTTTAACAATTCCTGATCCATAGATTCATCTTGAGATGGGGGTCTGTAGACTTCCCCTGTACAGATGGCTGTTTCTTTTTTCTTCTCTAGTGTGACCCATAGTATTTTCTCTTTTCCCTGATTATACTGTGTCTCAGTTGCTTTGATGGTGTTTCTAACATACCATGCCACCCCCTCTCTTTTTGCCTATTCTATCTTTCTTGAATAGACTGTATCCTGGAATAGCCACCTCCCAGCTTTGGTTGCCGTTGCACCACGTTTCTGTGATAGCCCACTATGTCAGGTTGCTTCACCACAGTGGCCTCTAGGATGCAGATTTTGTTGCTCAGGCTGTGAGCATTGGTGCACATGGCTCTCCATTTGTGCCTCTGTCCCTTCCCTCCATTCCCATTTGCTCCCTCTAGTTAACCCGCTGCCTCCATCCCCTGCCTTTATTATTAACCTGTTTGCACCACTAGTTGGGTCATCTAGTGTGTGTCTGCTGCGCTGGTCCGATGTCTGATATGGGTCTCTCTTTTCCTTGTTCTTCGTCTGTCCTGAGCATTCACTGATGATGCCATTTGGGGGAGAAACTGCTTGACACCCAATCACTTGCCGAGCAGCATCTCCCTCCTCTTCCTACTTTAGATGTTCTAGGTAGCAAATAATGGACCCTATGCACGATGCCTACATGCAATGGGAACCGGACGCATAGGCATCGATACATGTTGGTTCGAAAAGAATGTGCACAGGGTTTGTGGTGCTCACCAGTAAAGTTAAAGCTAGCACTTCTTGTAAACTTTTGCACTCCCAACCCCACCATCACAGGACACCAGCACTTAGAAAAGTATCAAAATGTCTTTATTCCATTTTAGAAAACATAGTCAGGTACATCAAATGCAGCCTGATGCATTTCAGATTCTATATAATCCTTTATCAAAGGCTGAAGAACCATTTCACACATGTTGCTTAAATACCATAAGTTGATGAGGCCACCTCTGTGTCATTAGAAACAGTTTAAAATCATTGGTTGTAACATTTAGGTAATTTCATATGGCAGTTCATTCAATCAAAACAACCCAAGTTACCACATCCCAATAGAAACGTGACAAATAAAATAGCATGACAAATAAAGTGCATAAGATAGAATATAAAACACACAAGCAGGAAAATATTTATCTTCCAAATATGGCTTTAACTCAAATCCAGCATTGAGACCAGGATATTTATTTGCTCTAAGTCTCAGAATCCACTCATTTTCTTTTTCAAAATCTTGTTCTTGAAGTCACCACCCTGGGTTCGAAAACGTTCTTGATACCCATGAATTTAAAAAAGTTCCTGTGTATCATCACTTTCTACCACATGAGCAACTGTTGCATAAGTCAAATCTTTTTTCTCAATAGCCTGTATATGCTCATTTACTCTTGTCCAAAACTGTCTTTCCATTTTCCTACATAAAAACTGCTACAGCTACAGGTCACAAGGTAAATTGACCTCTCAAAGGCCTTTGACACTGTCTGTCACCTCTCCTACTTGACCCCTCCACCAACTTGGCTTCTCCCTGGCCCACTAGCTTGGTTCACCAGTTACCTCTGCCAGATCACAGCACGTGAAGGTAAAATGGCACCCTGTCCAATACCCTTCCCGTTAAGCGGGGTCCCCAGGGTACCATCCTGGGCCCTGTTCTGTTCCGCCTATTTCTCAATACCCTCCCAGCTCCTGCTCGGGCAATATGGTACTCTATGCCGGATGATGTGGTTCTCCTTGCCTACCACCCCTGACCTCGCATCTCTACAGGAATCCCAGCAGCATACATTCAACCAAGCTGAAAAGTGGTTTCTTGACCACCAGCTGGTCATTAACCTCAAGAAAACCAAATCTATGCTTTTTAGCATCACCAGAATAAGCCAAAATGCCCCCTGCATTCTCCCCAGTAATGCTCACCCTCTCAAGCAAGTGTCATCCTACAAGTACCTGGGCATCTTCTTCGACTCAGCTCTTGCATTTCACACCCACATCAATACCCTGCCCTCAGCCATAAACTCTCGGATTGGCCTTCTCACTCTCTTGCTACAGAGATTGCCTCCCCCAAACCGCTCTCCGACTGGCCATCAACTCCTCTGTCCTGTCCCTAGTGAACTACGGCCTACCTATCTACGCTGCAACCAACAATACCACCCTCACCAGAATCCAGACCTTGATAAACAAGGTCTGCAGGCTCCTGACTGGTGCGTCCCTCCACATCCATACTTGCTTGCTCTATTCCACTGCCAACCTGCTCACCTTGGAGGAGTGCCTGCGCTACCAAACCTGCTTACTTGCCAAAAAATCCCTGCTAGGACTCTACCCCCAGGGGTCACCGCGTTCCTGTGGCTTGCATCCCCATCTTTTGTCACCTGTAGCTCAGACCTCCCTAGCCCAAAGTTCCTTCCACTACCGTCCCCCCACATGGTTCAACTCCCTCCCATGCTCTGTCACTAAGTCTACCAAAACTGGTCCCTTTAAAGTCACTCTCCATAACCACCTCTTTGGCGCCTGAAGCGGTAGTTGCCCTTAATCAACCTAATGTTGGAGTCCCTTCCCGTTTCTTGCCCATAGCCTTGACAATGTCCGCTGGACTGCTTCCCTCCTTTCTTTTTTTTAATATATTTGTATTTACTGCATGTAACTTTATCCCATAAACCACTGTTATATTGTGTTCTTTTGTTATCTGTATTGCACCTGTATGTTACCACTGTTGTATTTCACGCTGTAACCATGTGTACCCTCCCTGCGACAAGGTGCCTTTGTAAATGAGTCCCTGACTTAAAGGTTGTAAATCCAACTTTCAAAATAAATAAATAAATAAATATATATAAAATCACACCTTTAGTATTGCATGTTATCAGCTGTCTAACATCATAAATGTGGACCCCCCAACCAGAGACCCTTCCTGGATGTACCGTCCCAGCCCAGTTCTGTATAGTCTGCCCACCCCTGACCCCAAGCACGGCATCCCTAATGTACTGCACTCCCTGCATAGGTAGCCAGTGCCCCCTACCCCCATCCATGGCACAGACTCCCCCAACCACTCCCATACCTTCAATGATGTGCCGCTGGGCTGGACAGCGATAGACACAACCCTCCCACACCACCCAGGGCCAACCGCCAGACACCCGATGCTGGGAGTGCACCTCCTATTTATAGAACTGAGTGCTCCTAGCATCATTCAGGCAGTGGGTGGTGACAGTGGTGTGGGGAAGGTTGTGCATCTCACAGTCCAGCCCGGTGGCACATCACTGCAGGTATGGGGACTGGGTGGGGGGAGGAGTCTGTGCCATGGGTCAGGGGGTGTTCTCATGATCACATTGTTTCATTCAGTTCGGTGGGGGGAGGGGAGCTCCTGGGACAGTATATTTCCTACATGGATTGGGTTATACCATTGCACTGTTCCTTTATGGTGCCTACTATTATGATTTTACTCCATGGCATAGCTGCAAGCACTGCTTTCTGTACATATGTATGTGTATTACTTTGCATAGAATTCTCCCATGTTGGGGCTGTGTTGTTGGATATTCAATGTACACCTGTACATTTGTGATGGGGGTTCCATTGTTGGGGGTGACACCTGTGAACTGGCATGGTATGGTGCCATGGGAGAGGGAAATGGGAGGGCGGAACATCAGACATCATAGCTGGTCCACGCTTTCCCTGGGTGCCAGCGTGTGGTATTCGCACACCTGGTCCCATGCTAACCCTCACATGGGATCCACTCTGGGACCCAGGCCGGGTATTCTGATTGGCTGCCTGTTCTCTGCAGAGTCACCACGAACCTGCGCTACACAGTCTAAGAGTCTGGAAAGCACAATATCTCTGCGGTGTTAGACTCTTTCAAAACATTGTAAATAATGAGCCACATGAACCAGTTGGTACATTAAAAAGCAAGGACAAGATACAGGAACAAGCATAGTGAGATAAAATGACTGAAAGATGCAACACTGTCTGGGCCTGAGGAAGTGGCGATAAGCTATGAAACTGTAGCCCTTTGTGCTAAGTGTGGACAATAATACAATAAAGCAGTGTTTTCAACTGACAAAACAATACTGGAGTGGAGTTCATCCTTTCTTGTTGTATTTTGGACTTTATTCTGATTGTCTGCCACCTGGGTCTCCTACTTTGCCCTAACCACCCTCTACGCACCTGCATGCTGGGGTGGGGGTTGAAGTACAGACAGGTGGCTGACGTTGGTGCATACCAGCATGTCCGCACCTGTCCATGGACACAGAACCACACAGGTAGGGCTGCCTTTGGTGCATAGCACCCAAAATTAGCAAATAAAATAAAACAAAGGAAGACAATGGCCATAAGGGACTCAATCCTGAGATTGACAGATTGGCAAGTAAGCAGAAGACAGAACATAGTACATTCTGTTTGTAACCTGGAGCCAGAATTAACTATATACTGTACTGTACAACTGAAAGAACAGACAAACTGTTGGAGCTCCTTGGTGATTGGTGATCAGCCCCTGGTAGTAACAGATGTTGAAACAAATGATACCAGTGGCAAGAAGGAAGGACAAATTCGGAATGACTTCATGAACCTCCGAAGGAAAGTCAGAAAAGGGGACACAGTCATCTCAGAAATGATACCTATCCAGTTTGAATATCAAAGATGCATAAGCAGGAGTTAGATGAAAAATGTTTTTTGTTGTTTTTATCAGCTTCTGGTGTAAGGAAGAAGGGTCTTGCTTCCTTAGAAATTGGATGACAGTTTATGGAATGAAAGATTGTTTTAAAAGATATGGACTGCACTCTAATTAAACAGGAGCTAGAATACTGGAGGACTGAATCAGCATGGCCTTACACTGATGGGGGGGATATGGGATGTTTATGAAGCTACAAGAAAAATGGGAACAAATGGAAGAGATATCAGTATCAAAAGTTTATTATTTGACCTTTTTTTGGTCAGTACAATTTTACAGAAAAAATCCCACCTAAAATATACAATAAAACTAATTTTGAAGTAAAAAGAATACATGATAGCGGGCACAGTAATGAATAACAACAGCAGCTAAATAGCAAATATCCCCTGCTAGTCTATTCATGTTAAATTAATAAATATCAAACAGTAGTCCATTTAGTATCACATACATTAAATGCTGGTTAATTTTCCTTTGCAGAATCATTAGCTTACTAACCACTTTTATTTTAGGCACCCGTTATACCCACATTCAGTTTACCTAAATCAGGATCAGTTGCCTAATAATCTGCTTATACTGTATTAAGGCACATTAATTATTGTATCCTAGATAGACTAGGACCTTTCCTTGCAAAACGTCATTAATAATTTCATATTTATTCACCATAATTGTACTTCACCACAAACCCCTGTTGAGAAAGGCTTCATAAAATATAAGCGCATATATCCCCTAACAGGTAAATACTTGCAGTAGCTCCCAGCCCTATACCTTATTTAAATTGTTTCAGTTGTTTGTCCTAAATTAGTATTCTCAGCAGTGACTAATAACTGTCAGGGTCATTAAGTCATAGATAAATTTCATTTAATATCATCCCCATTAAAAATGTGGTTGCTTTATCCATTTAAAAAATAGATAATATAGGGGTACAATTGTGCCCCTATAGTTAGGGTTGAGTAGCCTGTTTAAATTTAAACCTCAAATTTTGCACTTTAATAACTTGGCAAATGATGAATGGATTTGCAAAAAATTTGGTATATGTTGTCCCATGGGGTAGCTCTCCTGGCATGGCAGGTTTCACTCCAGTTGGATGTATGGATTCTGATATCCTAGAATGCAAAACCTTAAAAGTCACCATTTTTGCTGTTTTCCTCATCACCTTGCACCCAGATGGTGTGGAATTCTGTTGTATTTTTTTTGGTTGAAACAGCTTGGGTAACAGAACTCCATGCTTTTGTTTGGTGATAAAATATTAATCTGTTGCAAAGTTATTCAATTTTAAGTTCCCATTGTTTTCAATAGAAAGATTACTTTTTAGGATAGACGGAGAAAGTTAGATAAAGGATTTGATCTCACAAAAGTATTCTTTCTTGCAAGATCCTTCTTTTTGTGAGGAAAATTCCTTTTTGTGAACCGCCATCTTGTTTTTCTCAGGAACTACAAAGTATGGAAAATACATTAAAATGTATTTTACAAATCAAACACCAGAACCTTGCTAAACGGGCCCCATTTAGCTAAATTCTGATGTTTGTTTTTCAAAATTAGTGCCAGAAATACTTTCTCTGGGCACCCAAAATCCCGGTGGCCAGCTAATCAAGAGGAGCCTTTCCTGCATTCTCTTTATGAAAACAGCTAATTTTCTTGACTTCAGCAGCTGCAGATGAACTCCTGCTGCTGGCTGCAGTGGAGCTATAAGACACCCACCATTTCCCTGGTGTTTGGTGGTGCAACCCTCCCCACACACTGTTTCCATAAAAAATATCTTCTCTGGTATGTGAGTGGCACCCCCACCCTCCGATGGCCATCCCCATTGTTTTTTAGTGAGCCCTGGTGTCTAGTGGCACCCTTCCAATGCAGTCCCCATGATTTTTATGATAATACTTGGTGTCTAGTCACACCCCTCTCCAATCACCATCTCCATAGTTTACAAAATAATCCCTGGTGCCTAGTGGCTCCCCCACCCTCCGATTCCCATTTTTTTTATTGATTACTAGTGTCTACTGTCACTCCTCACCTTCCAATTGCCATACCCATTGTTTTTGGAATGATCCCTGGTGTCTAGTGGTACCCTCCACCCTCCAATTGCCATCCATGTAACTTTGGTTTAATATTTATATAATATGACACTGGGATACCCACCCCCAGTGTCAGATGATCCCAAAGCCCATTATTTTATTAACTGTACCTGACATTGGTGGACCCAATCCCTGTGTTAACATTTAGAGTCCCCCAGCAGTGTGGGACACTGAGGAGTCCATCGACAGTGTCTTGAGATGGTTATTGGTGCCAGCAATAGGAAAGCTGTCTCCTGGCATCTTTTTAATCTGAAATAGAAAGACGGTCCCTCATCATCACCACTGACCCCCCCCCAACCCTCCAGCTGAGCACCTACCTCCCACACACCCTCACCCAATTCTTAGCAGCTGGTGTTGAATTCTGTTATCTTCTGTGGACTGGGACACATCTGCACTCTTCAAGCCAAACTGCAAACTGAAGAATAAAGGTAAGTGCTGTATAATGTATTTCAATGGTGTTTGAACTTACTAAGTTTACTGAGTGGAGTAAGACATAAGGAGACAGAAGGTCCATCAAGAATGTCTACTACAAAGGTGGGTAATTGAAACCATTCTTTGTTGAGGAGTAATAGAGTTAATCTAGCTTATTTTGAAAGCATTAAAATTAGTTATGTCAGCCAAGTGCTGGGGTAATTTATTCCAAGCCAAGATAGTGCAGACAGTATAAAAATTATTTCTCTTGTTGGTATGAGCTATGGGAACTTTGAGCCTCTTATTATGAGATCTAAGATTGTTTTGTGAGTTACTAAATTGTAGTCCACGTTCTTCCATAAGCTCATGAGATCTAAGTATTTTAAAAAGAAATAAAAGATCTCCTCTCTGTCTACAAGCTTGCAAGGAGTGAAGTCTAGTGCAGTGTAGTCTATTTTGATACGTTTTACCCCTTAGACTAGGTATCATTCTGGTAGCAGCTCTCTGTACTCTCTCCATTACTCCTATATCTTGTTGAGTTGCCGGTGACCAAACTTGTGTTCCATAATCCAAAATTAGACAGATGTGGCTTTTATAGGTAGAAACAACTATTTGCTCCAATTTACTAGTAAAGGACCAGCTTATCCTATTTGCAAAGTTCATAGCCATACCTGATACAGCTAGACAGTGGTCTCTAGTTGTTAATTTATTATTTATGATTACACCTAGATCATGTTCCCTAGTTGAGCTTTTATGTAAGCTTTGATTTATTATTTAAGAAAAATTAGAGATGTTATCACCAGAATGTATAACTGTGCATTTCTCTGCATTTATGGACATTCCGTTGATGGATGCCCAGTTCTCAATTTTGGCCAGGTTGTTTACTAGTGTTAGATGTTTTCCAATGGTATTAACCTCACCACTTAATTTAGTATCATCTGTGAACTTAATTATGTAATTTGGACATCTCTATTCATGCTGCTACAAATATATTAAACAGAGTGGGTCTGAAGACGGACCCCTGTGGGATACTGCTCCCCACTATTCCCTCAAATGAAGTACAGTCATGTGTATGTACAAATTGAGTTCTGCTGGTAAGCCAGGCTTGAATCCATTTAAGAATAGAGTTATTAAGATGAAGTTCTATTAGTTTTTCAATCAGTTTTCCTTGTGGGACTTTATCAAAAGCTTTAGAAAAGTCAAGCAAAATTACATCAGATGGAACATCCATATCCAGTTTTACAGTAATCTGATTATAAAACAATATAAAATTTGTTTGGCATTATCTCTCTTTTGTAAAGCCATGCTGACTTGTGTTGCAAATGCCTAATTGGTCCATGGAGACCTCAAGATGATTTTTATAATATGTTCTAACATCTTGCAACAGTGTGATGTAAGACTTATTAATCTATAATTCTCTACTTAAGCTCTATTTCCTTTTTGAAGATAGGCTATACTCTGGCAGTCCTCAATCCTTGGGTAGATCACCACATTTTAACAATAAATTAAATAGAACTGATAATGGATAAGCAAGTGATTTGGCAGCATATCTTAACAAAAAGCTACTAACATTATCTGGGCCCAAACTAGATGTTGGATTGAGTTTAATTAGTTCATTATAGACCTCACTAGATGTAATAATTAACTGGGAACCAGACGGTTGGTTTAAAGTTGTTGTATGATTAGTCCCATTTGAGAATACAGAGCAAAAGTATGTTCATACCTTTGCCATTTTTAGGAATTTTTTTCACCAAATTTCCAACAGGGTCTTTTTGGAACCCCACCTCATGAACACTGACACTGTCATGAATGTGATTTTGCGGTCACTGCATGAAATCACCTTTCAGGACTGAATAACAAAATTTCACCACCAATATTCATGAGGAAATGTCCCAAAAGGCCATGTTGAAAATTTGGTGGAAAAATTCCTAAAAATGGCTGAGTTATGAGCATTCATTAAAATTTTTCGACACCTGTGCATAACTTTGGTAATTTTCAATATTTTGACTCCAAATTTTCAGCGTAGCCATTTTTTTCACACCATCTCATTACATTACAGCTGTCATTTTTCACTTCCTGTCCAAAATGTGTTTTCGCACCTGTGGCATGGAATGGCATTTTGGCATAGATTTGAAACTTTTTACCTATGGGGTTTATGAGGTGGAGCCATAAGAAGACTATGTTGAAAATCTGGGATTCACATATGAAAAAATGCTAAAGTTTTGACCATTCATTGCAATTTTGATATGCACTCACATAACTTTGGAAATGTTAAATATTTTGACCCCAGGTTTTCCATATAGCCTTCTTATTACCCCACCTCATGAATGTCACAGCTGTCATTTTTCAAATCCTGCCCAAAATGTGTTTTCACACCTGTGGCATGTAATGGCATTGTAGTTGCACAGAATTACATTTTGGTAGGAATTCATAAAGTTTCTGTAATGGATACATGAGTTGGGGTAATAAGGTGGCTATGCTGGCAATTTGGTCATTGTTGTCCTATAAATGGAAGCAACAGCCCTATGTTTCCACAGTTACATTATATATATATATATATATATATATATGTGTGTGTGGGATACGTGATGGGTACAAGTGTGATATGGAAAATATTTTCACTCCTCTAGAGTGACCTCTGGATTCATGAGAGGCAAAGCCATGAGTGAGTATCCAGGAGTCACTGTGGAGGAGTGAAAATATTTTCCATGTCATATGAGTGCACATCATGTATCCAATTTATACAATGGGGGTCTGTATTGTTGCAAAAGTTACCATTTGTGCAGCTTTGAGTGGCTTGTGCAGGTTAGCATGGGTTTAGTGCTGGTTTAGCACAATGACCTACAGTGAGGATAAATGTGATATTCTCACTGTAGGTCTGACCACTCAGAAATATTTCTATTTGCCAATTTTTATCCTCACCCCATTATATATACAGTGTGTGTGTGTGTGTGTGTGTGTGTGTGTGTGTGTGTGTGTATATATATATATATATATATATATATATATATATATATATATATATATCTAAAAGACAAAGAACTTTAGTGCAAAGCACTAAGGCAAGGATTACCCCAGAGGGCACTGGCGGAAACCAAGTTTCAAAGAAATACAAAATCACACATACCCATAATGTAAAGCATCATGGGCTGCATATGCAAATAACCACAAATATTATACTGGTTCAACTTTAAGCAGAACAGCATGGTTATATATATATATATATTTATAAAATGGGTAGGAAAATGTCTGCTGATTTGTTGGAACACATCACATGACCGTGCATATATCAGAGCGTGACTGCACACCTGCACTTTTAACCCCTTCCAAAACAATTTTGACATTTTATAAGATAGATAAACCACTCTGAGGTGTGCGGTCGCTCTCTGATATATGCACGCCTTGGGTGGTTGATGCACTCGGCCTGCGGCCTCATGTATAACAATGCGCACCAAGGCATGTATATATCAGAGCACAACCACAGACCTCAGAGTGATTTATCTATTACATATATGTAGATATAGATATATACTGGCACAGCAGTGTCAGTATAGTTAGGGTTGCCCGGCCACTTCTATGTTAAACCCCATATTTTGTACTTTAATAACTTTGCCACCGTATGATGGATTTGCATGACATTTTACATACATGGTGGGGCACCATAGGTCTCTGGATCTGGAAAGTTGTGTAATGATCGGATAAGCGGTTGCGGAGCTGCAAAGAGCTAAAAAACATGCTAAATTTTTTTTTTGCATGTTTCATTGTTCAGGGCTACAGCCCACATGATTTGTCTGTCTTGTCTGAGATCTTCAGGGAAGATGCAGTCTGGATCACTGATGTGCCTTTTGAAGATTTGGTGAAAAAAATATTAAACCGTTCAAAAGTTATTCAATTTTTAATTTTTATGGCTGCGCAGGTGGAGCCTGCAGCCGTTTTTGACAACTCAGAAAAATGAGCTACGGAACAGGCCTTGAATGCTTCTATAGTGGAGTTTTGGAATTATCCTTCCAAACTGCACAGTGGTCAGTAGTGGTCCGCCACGGCCACACACGCCACTGCTCCATGGGCTGCAAATGGCCACTTTCATAACAGCTTCCATTGGACTTTTGGAAGTAGCCTTCCGAAAGGCCAATGGAGCTTAAATCCCTCAGCCACCATGATCGAGATATGGAATAACAGCCACACTATTTTGGCTGTTACCTCCACATTCTGATGCGTTAACTAGATAAAACCATTTATGCTTCTTATTTTAAAGGATTACAATACTATAACACAAGAAATATATACTGAAAAACTATTTTTGCTATGTTCATGTTGCCCCTTTAACATGTGGAAATAGTTTGTCAGTGCATATTTGTATGCATGTAGTTTAACCTGGCATGTAGTGTTCCAAATGGTTTTCAGCATTTTTGCTATTGGTAACTTGTTTGCTTTAATGCCTGGATAACTGTTCGGATTACTGCAAAAACAGGCACTGTGTACCGAGATCACAAGTTTAATAACAGGTAAAGTGAAATAAAGAAAAAAGAAAATGCAGTTTGAAGCTTATCTTTTCAGCTCGTCTTTTCATCTGGTTCAACTGGTTAGCATCTGAGTGACTTCAGTGTTCAGGCAGGTAGGCAGGCAGACAATTACTCACTGAAAAAGAAAGAAATTACAGTGTTATTAGACACAGAACTATATATTTTCTTGAAAGGTTTGATTATTTCAGTGTAAGATTTATTACTTGAATGTGAGGCAATCCTTGCGTGCTGCAGTGATCCCAGCCTCCTCGAAGCCATAAATGCTGACATCATGTCTCTCAGCTAGTGAGATAAAGGGAGCCACAAACCACAGAGCATGTGATTTTTATTGATGACTTCCTCAGATCGCCAACATCGGGTGCCCAATCCCTATGTCAGCATGCTGTGCAACCCCTTCCCCATTTCTGTGGCACACTGGGAGCCCACTCAGTGTGCTGAACTGTGTTGTTTTTTTTCTCCTGTAAATTAGAAAACAGTCCTTCCTTGCATTTTGATTAATTCCTGAAAAACTGAAATGGTCCTCATCATCGCTGCACTCCCCTCCCTCCCCACCCTCCCACTGAGCACCCACCTCCCAACCCACACCCTCACCCCATACTTACCTCTGGAGGTCGGCACTGTCACCTTCTCTGGACCAGGACATGTCTGCACTCTTCAAAGCCCAACCACAAACTGAAGATTTAAAGGTAAGTGTGCTATACAGTCATTCAATGAGATTTTCAAATTATGCTTTTATCTCAGCCAGTTTCTGGAATTTTTGGCCCAACTTTTCAACATGGAGTTTTGGGACCCCACCCATGAAAAACTGTCACTGTCATTTTGTTACTCATCCCGAAAAGTGATTTCATGGTTACTATGCAGAATCATTTTTGGGACAGATTCACAAAATGACAGTCCCTATTCATGGTGAGGTCTAAACCACTATGTTGCAAATTTGTGAAAAATTCCAAAACTGATATGCGTTATGAGCGTGCATTACACAGTTTCTACGTGACGCTCTTAACGCTGCTAATTTTCCATATTTTCACTCCACATTTTTAACATTGCCATTTTGCACACTCCTTCACAACAGCACAGCTGTCATTTTCTACAACCTGTCCAAAACATGTTTTCACACCTCTGGTGCAGAATAGTGCATTTCCTCTGCACAATCACCTTTTGGGAAAATTAAAGAAAATGACACTGCCACTGTTCATGAGGAGGGGTCCAACAAAGGCCATGTTGAAAGTTTGGTTAAAAAATTACAAAAATTGACTGCATTATGACAGTGCACTGTGCAACTTTTATGCACGCTCCTAACATTATTAATTTTTAATATTTTCACTTCACATTTTTAACATTGCCATTTTGTACATCTTCACAACAGTACAGCTGTCATTTCCAACAACCTGCCCAAAATGTGTTTTCACACCTGTCCCACAGAATAGCGCATTTGGTCTGCACAATCACCTTTTGGGACAATTGAACAAAATGACACTGGCACTGTTCGTGAGGAGGGGTCCAAAAGGCCATGTGAAAAATCTGGTGCAACACCTCCAACATATGGCCAGGTTACACCTGGGCATTGAATGATTTCTACACATATGTGTATCTTACTTCACTTGGTAGCACTTCACAGCCCTATCAGCTCTGGCCACCATATTGCTTGTGGCATTCACATGCATTCAGCGGCAGTTATTCCCTCATGGCAGTGGCACTCCTACAAGCTCGCCACAGCCGTATTGGCTCTGGATAGAGTTTGTTAACATTGAAGTCAATGGGGAAAAATATATGTGCCTCTCGAAACTGTCACAGAACCACTTTTTACTGCCGCAAATGCACTTTTTACTGTCGTGCTGTCACCATCTTGTTTCAGTTAGTGGTGTAGGAAAACATCTGTAATTCAAATTCTAGTGCCCCTAGGTAAACACTGACAGTTGTGTTTACCTAAACAGAAGCCTGAGAAACATAGTGGTGGCATCAGTTTTTTTCTAGGACCCCTAAAACACCTTTTTAAAATCAGGTCCCTCGTAGTGTCACAAATCCGACCGCACATTTGTGACACTTTTACAACTGACACTGTTGCATCTGTACTGTCTGATGTTTCTGCCAAAACAAAACTTTCTTGACACATATCCACAATGGTTGTGGGACCTTTTGGCTGAAATGTGCAGAGTGGCAAGCCCTGGCCACATATGTCTCTTGATGGTTTGGTAAAAAATGTAAAGGGTTACAAAGTTACAGAGCTCTAAGTTGAGAAATTTCCCATAGGATAACATTACAGCACCACAGTGCCTTTCGGCACCGTATCTTGAAAACAGTGTGAGACATGGATTTTTTTGTTCTCCAGGCTTAGTGGACTAAGCCTGTGTGGAGGTGTGGAAGCCATGACTACCACTGCAGTGGAATTTTGTCATAGTTGCTATGGTTACTGAGATGTTGCCAAATTAGTGTTACAAGGGTTCCTTTTCAGTACTATATGGCTGCTGTATGGCTTCTTACTTATGTGTAGAGTGGGATTGCAGGCCCAGAGGCCCCATCCTACACACACATACCATTATGCAAAAAATGAGCAGTGTGAGGGGAGCACAGGGCTCAGAAGGACCACACTTCCACAACCACATATCAGTTACTAGTTACATTACACTTTCTCAAAGAAGGAAATTAATTGCAAAAACTTAATTAATATATCTGTTGGGTTGATAGCACAGTGACAGAAGTATGGAAATGTGATGTTAGAGTTACCCCATACCACCCCTCCACCCCCACCCTCCACTCACCAGAAGATGTTGGGGTGTGCCATGGGAGTCATAGGGCCTAATCTCACCCCATTCTCCTATGCGGTAGCATGTCAGCTTGTTTACACATGGAATGGAGTGAGAGTTGGACCTGATGAACCCATGGCGCACCCCAACGCCTGTTGGTGAGTGGAGGATGGGTAACGTGGTGGGGGGAGGTGTAACATCACATTCCCTCACTTTTGTTGTTGTTGTGTTATCAATCATAACTGATGATTAACAAAGTTTTTGCAATTAATATATATATATATATTTTGCAAAAATGCGTTAATGCAACAGTTAGGTTTTTTACAGTGACAAAAGTCAGAAATTTAGCATTAGGATTTTCAACCCTAACTCCGCTTCCCCCATCCCCCCACAGCACCCCCCCACTGGCACACACACACACACACTGGCACAAACATAGACACACACACACTCACACACAGAGCACACAACTATCAGGGCAGTACAAGGCAAGACAACCTATCACAGACAGACACCATAATGCAACAGAAATAACATACAACTTCTTAAACATACCACAACAGGCATCCATTATCATGTTTCACCAACTGTATCACTTCTTGTGCCATTTCATGTTCCTATATGTACAGAGCCTCGTACATAACAGCATATGATTGATACTAACGTACATGTGTTGTTTGCAGTGTAGACCCATTTCGTTTACTGCTGTGTTGCCAACTAGTCAATTTCCCTATAGAAGCATAGCAGTGTGCCACTACCAATGTTGTCATTTTTGCATGAAACCATACCGCACAACTCCACTTAATTACTTGTTACTGCATAAGACTATAGCTACATAGTATCACAAAGTTGCCAATTGTGCATAACACGGCACCGTGATATGTCAGCCTACTTGACCATTTCTGTATAATAGAATAATATAAATACTTAAATACATTTATTGTTAAGGAAATGTTACTTAGCCCATGGTGACGTAACAATTTGTGCATAACCTACGCAGTAGGTGAAACGTTGAGTTTATTGCCACTTTTATACAATAAAGAGAAGAATTATCAAAATTGGACAATTTTGTCTGCACTCATGTTTCTTCAGCGCCTCACCATTTTTTTGCTCTGAGACAGAGAAGCCATCCTTATTAGAGGTTTACCCATGCCTTGGGTGGAGTGTCACGAGGTGCAGCTGAGCGACTTAACCACATAAGAAGTGGGTAAATCTCAAATAACTCACACCCTAGAGTGCCTTATTGTGATTATACAATGGACCCATGTTCAAAACAAATGTCAAATTGTGTTTAAGTATGTTTTTATAAATAACATTCCTCAGACATAGCCAATGGAGGACTGACCCATGATCATGTAAAATGTTGTTACTAATAAGGTTACAAAATTTTCACACAGCATTGTATAATTGTAACGTGACAACATACCCTCACATTGTTATCAGATCTTTTATTTATGTAAAACACTACCATATAAGTGATGAGGGAGATGCATAGGTACTTCTAGCTGAAATGATTCTAACACATCTCGCTCTATGCAGACAACAGAGTCTGATGCTAGGACAAGTGATACAGTTGGTGAAACATGATGATGGATGCCTGTTGTGGTATGTTTAAGAAGTTGTATGTTATTTCTGTTGTGTTATGATGTCTGTCTATGATTGGTTGTCTTGCCTTGTACTGCCCCCATAGTTGTGTGTTCTGTGTGTGTGTGTGTGTGTGTGTGTGTGTGTGTGTCTATGTTTGTGTCTGTGTGCGTGTGTGCCAGTGGTGGGGGGGTGTGGTGGGGTTGGGGGAGCTGGAGTTAGGGTTGAATTTCCTGACTTTTGTCACTGTAAAAAACCCTAACTGTTGCATTAATGTAGTTTTTTGCAATTAATTTCCTGACTTTTTGAGAAAGAAATAAAAATGCAATGTTTTCTTACCACACTACATGTTAAAAAGCCTATCTAAGCTGTTATACAGACACATTCAGAACAATACCTCACCCAAGTTGTCAGCCCATCTCTGCATAACAGCTACTACATCATAACTCAAGAATCATGGGCCAAACAAGACCATGATCATCAACACTATGTTTGTCTGATACCAACTATTCACTAGCTCTGACAGTCATAATTTGTATATTGTCAGGTATGCTATCAGCTCACCCCTCTCTAACCAATGATTGTACAATATACTGTACATATCTATAATAATAAGACAAACACATAATTGAAAAACTATTGTATTTAATAAAAAAATATTTTTTAGAAAAATATAAAACTTTTATTTACAAGAGTTATAAAAAACAGAAATGCACAAATAAATAATTGTGTTCATTCACACAGAGGGGAAGGATTAATAAAATATAAATAAAATAAAAGTTGTGAAAATAAAATAAAAGTGTTACTGCACACTTGTAGTAGATGGTCGAGGGGACACATAAAAAACAAATAAATAAAACAAATTGTTCATTACAAACTATGTACAAGTATTGGTCAGGAGTGATAGAGAGTGCTGGCCATTCAGGCTGTAGGGACTTGGGGAGAGGATGGGAGGAGGAAATTGAAGGCTGCTGTGATTGCAAATTCTCTCACTGTAAGTATTACCTGAGCAACGCTCCCGTCATCACGGGCAAAAACCACACCACTGGGTTTTGTCTTAACGTCACTTTATTTGATCAAATCTTTCACATGCATGTGGGAGTTCTGCAAAATTCAATAGAATCTTTGAAAAGCCTGTTCTATCTCCAGTCCTCGATGGAGGAGTGTACCAGATTAGGGGTCCCTAATTTTAATGATGGTAGCTTTATGTTTAAACATTCTCATGCATCTGACTAAATGCCTCCCCTCTAGGCCCCCCTTTATAAAAATACGTTTAGTATATAAAAGTGCAGCTTGAACCTTCAGGTCAGAATGTTTTGAAGTTTGATTGACACTTTAGTAATTCTAGTTTGGGCTGTGTGGCCTGCCTCCCTAGCTTTTTGTAACTCTATAAGTTTATCTTGCAATTGTCTGTGTCTTGTCTCTCTTTAATTCTCCTCTGTCGGGCTGTATATGAAATAATCTCTCCACTGATAACAGCCTTCAGCGTACCCCATAACACCATTGGGGTAACCTCTGGAGACTGGTTTTCTCGGGTAATCTGAGGGAGCCAGTCTTCCATCAATGTCTTAAATTCAGGGTCTTTCAGGATGTAGGTGTTCAGCTGCCAAAGGTAGGTTTCCTTGATAGAGCAATATCTATTTTAGAATAATCAGGGTATGATCAGATAGAGACTCCTAGACTGATATCCTGTACTTTTTCAATATACTGTGGAGAGAAAGAAATAGTCAAGAAGGGAGGAGGTATAATGTCTGGGGAGAAATAAGTAAAGCCCCCTTTTGTAGGACAAAATTGTCACCAAACATCTGTCAAGCCCTGTACAGGTAGCTGGGCTTTGAGGAATTTCTGGGAGGGGCTGTTTCTATGCTTGTGAGGGTTGGAAGCATCCAGCTGGGGAAACAGAGTGATATTAAAATGTCCTCCTATTATTATTATGCCCTGCTATATATATCTAAAAGCTGACTGAAAAACCTTTTCATGTGCACGGGGCCTGGAGGAAATATATACTCGCCAATGTGACAGCGGAGTCATGTAGGCATCCCTGGCAATAGTAAAATAGTCATTAGGGTCAATTCTCTGCCTCTTTTAAAAAGGTGTTCTGACAGGGATTAGTTTAGCTGTGCCCTGCGTTTACCTGTCTTACTTGAAGAGGCTATACTAGAGTACTGATTACCAGCAGAAAGTTTCTGATGTTCTGATTGAGATAGGTGTGTCTCTTGTAACAAAATGAGGTCTACTTTTTGCTGGTGAAGATACTGCTGTAACTTGGATCATTTAATGGGGCTGTTGATGCCATTAATATTCAAATATAGAAATTCAATTGAGGTATCCATCATAATTGTTTAGGAAAAATAAACTCCCTCTGGTGGGCAGAATGTAATTCTGCACCCTCTAACTTATCCATTCGAGATGGCGATCCTCCATGTTGGTCATTAATCAAAATTAACCCTGTTGAGGCCCTTACATTACCCCTTTTGGTAAGGTCTGTTTGCTATGCCTATCCAAAACTGTATTTCCATTAATCTCCTTTGAACCATCACACCACACTCAGCAGCTTATATCGAACATAATTTCTACATGTGTCCCATATTTATTTATTGAATTTTGTTGACCGGGTGAGCCGCTGGCTCGGAGGTCCCTTTTTCAGGGGCGACCCGGAGGAAAGTTACATACAAATCAACGGAACTGTACAGGTAATAAAGTGACAAGTTGGTAGACAAATGAGATCCATAGGGTTACAATCAGGTAGGAGGTAAGGGAACATAAAGACCATAAGAACATGTGGAAGTGAATATTTACAAACATTGTACATGCATCTATATATATCTCATATATCTATTAACAATAAACTTGCATTTAACATTGTCGGTAAACTTTCTGACCATAAAAAAAACAGAACTATTTACATTTTGAGTGACCGCTTCAAAAATAACATTGTCACTACGAATATCAGTGACTTCCATATGTGGGAAGGTATTTAAGTTCCTCCCTATACCACTCAAGAAGAACCCCATGAACTTGTTGAGCTCTTCCTGAAGACGGAGGTAGTTCCAGTTCATAACCAACTGAGGCCTCAGATATCCAAGCAGTGTATCCAGAAAGATAAGGACAAAAAATAAATAAATATGTCAGGAAAGATTGTGCTTCGGAGCAGACTCCATATCCTGCCTCATGTCTCTCCCCAATACCATTACCACATTACTTCTTTAAGGGTCATTAATTAGATTTCATGCTTGAATGGGTGAACAGATGGCAGGGAGGCCTTTGAGAGGTAGTCCTGCTCCTCCGCCTGTACTGTCCCGATCTAGTAAATGCAAGAAAAGAAATCAAGCAGTCCTCTAGTGTTACCAGTTCGTAGATAGATCACGGTCGAGTGAATCTGAATGAGGCCTGGTAGATTCTTTTCTCTTTCTACTGGTTTAACTAAGGCCATAGCAGGCATTATATAGGGATTATGTGGGGGGTGGCATTGGTCTCAGCCCCAAATGGCCAACAAGTGGCTTAATACAGCCCATAGTAGAGGGATCACTATTTGCCTAGAGTCAAGCCGCTGAGGAGGAGAACCAATGAAGGCAAAACTCCCTATCTGGGATACCCCCACCCCCCTAAACACCCACCTGAATTAAGCATTGAAGTCCTGGTATATCACTAATAGTGCCCTTCAGGTCGCTGCAGTGAGGTCATTCCTGCGGTACATAGCCAGGTCTTTTTTCATTTCTCCAATGTTATTGTGTTGCCTCTTCTGTTTATTTTGAATGGATTGCCAGCATGATGACTTCATTGAGGGTTCCCTTTTCTCTTATGGTTTATCTGGAAACATCAACCCCAGTTTAATGAGTTCCAGTTTGGCTTCCAGGGCTGTGGCAAACTCCCATTTTCCATCAGGCAGATGTACCACAAGCCAGGCAGGGTAAGGGGTAGAAAATCTATGACCAGCTGATCTTATCACAGGCAATAGTAGCAAATATGCCTTTCTCAGGTGAATAGTCTTAGGAGCGTTGTTGTGGTCAATGTAGAAATATGTCTGCCCATAAAATGTTTTTGCTTGTGCCATACTGTGAGGATAACATGTTCTTTAGTAAATTATGCAATGATGGATCTCGGGTGCATTCCAGTTGGTCAGTTTGGGCTCCAATGCACTATGGACCCGTTCGAGGTTGTAGGTCTAAATCCTTAGGTAGTTCCAGTGCAGTGTGCAGCAAAGCATCCATGAACTCTTTAATATTGCTCCCTCTGATCCTTCTAAAATACAGTAGATCCATATGTTTTTCTTTGAGCACAGTTCTCTGAGTCCTCCTGCTGTGCTTACATTTGCTGACATTGTTCTCTCAGCATTTGGACCTCCGACTCCAGATCATCCACTCTATTTTCAGTTGCTGTACCCTGCCTTTCTTAATCATCGGCCCGCTATTCAAGTTGCATCACATCTTTATGGAGTTCGCCGTGTAAGTCCTTAGTTTCGGCTCAGAAGGAGAGCAGCTCCTGGTAAATGGTGTCTAGTTTAATTTTGTTTGCCTTTGTCTTACTGCCCTTTGTCAGAGATTTAGCTAAGGTGCAGTGTGTTTCTGCCACCATGCCCTTGCGACACTGCAGTCTGAGGCATCCGAATCAAATCTGTCTTCCATCTCGCAACCGCTGCCTGATGCATGATTTTGCCCTTTCTTAAAATTTCCCCTTGCTACGATATTAATTGCGATTACGGCTCAAAACCAACGTTTATCTCACCAGATGGAGGTATTTCTCACTTGGGGAGGGTGAGAGAGAGAGAGAGAGAGCAAACTATGCAGCCATTACTGGAGGAGACGGAACCGGAAGTCTCAATAGTATTCTTTTTTTTTTGGAAATTTGTCTATGAATCCAAGATTTTGACAAACTTTCTGCTATTACCATCTTCTTTTCCTAATTTAAGAGGCCAAGTCTCCTGGTCCAAACATAATGCCTAGTATTGAAATGGGACCTTGAGTTAAAGGTATTCCTGCATAACAGGCTTTCATTTGTGGATCTCCTCGTAATTGGATTCCTAAACTTTTGTCCATGTTAATTTTCAATCCTGAAGCTTTTGAGTATGTCTCAAGATGGTTTGTAATTTCTGCTTCATTTGTGGTATGTTTTACTACTAGCACTATGTCATCCACATAAGCCACTGCTGTCACTGGGGTACTAATCATTGATAATGTAATTCCTTCTGTTTGGTTACTGTTCATAATAGAACGTAGAAAGGGGTCTATACAGTATATGTACAATAATGGACTTACTGGGCATCCCTGCTTCATGCCTCTCTTTATTTGTATAGCATTCCCTTTCCAGCCATTTATTCTAAATGTCACTGTTGCCATTTGATATAAACATTTGATCCAGTTTGAATTGATTGGAGATATGAAAGGATTGTAAGGTTAAAACATATATTCATGAGCGATAGAATCAAAGGCCTTCTGCTGGTCAAGGCTCAGCAGAAATCCTTCTTCTTCTCCTATATAACAATTTTGAAAAAGTTTGCTTAAAATTATCAAATTGTCATATATTCTTCATTCTGGAACTAAACAAGTCTGGGCAGTACTAATCAATGTTTCAGAGACTAAATTCAATTCTTTTGCTAAGATTTTACCAAGAATTTTAAAATCGGTATTCTGCAAACTAATTGGCCTCCAGTTTGTAAGGAGGATTTTATTACCTTTTTTATATAGAAATATTAGATAAGCTGTTGCCATGGAATTGGGTATTTTATTGGAAAATAAGATTTCATTAACTAGACAGGTGAGTTCACAAAGCAGTTTTGTCAGGTACTGTTTGCAAAATTCTGGAGTGAGTCCATCACTTCCTGGGGCTGTACCACTTTTTAAGGATATGATCATCATTTTAACTTCATCTTCTGAAATTGGTTTCCCTAAATCATACTGTTGTTGTGTTGTTAAGTGAGGAACTGTTAGCTGAGTTAGGTAATGTTTGGAATTATGAATTTCAGGGAGTGTACCAAAGGTGTTGGATAAATATTTGTTCTCTATCCTCAATATTCCAGTCTTTGTTTTCTGTAGCCTCCCATTGTGATTGGTTGATCATCCATGTCACTCCAGAGATTACCTCATGGGTTTTAGCCCACCTGATAGGCTAGTGATGTACATGACTCTAGGATCAGATTTCTACTATATCCAGGTCCCAGAAACCCCTGCTCTCCAGTTTAAACTTTGCATCTGATCAGGCTAGCACACCAGGGTCCCTGCTGTCCTAATTACCAAGGTAGGCTTCTTAACCTTCACTATTTTGCAGCTTCTAAACAATGCAATTTGATTATAGAGCATGGTTGTCAGACAGACTCTGATTTGGAATAAGATTGTTCTCCTTTTGCCTTCCCATAAGGGATTGTACATGCCTTGCAGTGTTTGTTAGCAAGTATAGGGAGTACACACCTAGCTTACACTGGGAACCCCCACTGTGTGTCCTTTCCTAATGTGTGGAAGAAAGCAGCCTGCAGGTTTCAGAATTCCTAGCCTTTTTGTTGTAATTTATTTGTTAGAAGATTGTATGAACCGCGCTGGTGCAAAGTGATGGGGTAATAACGAGTCTTTCTCTAGTAGTGAGCTTGTGCCTTGGGCAATTGCGGAGTAGAGGTGAAGCTCTGGTGCTAAAAGCACCATGCGTTGGTTTGTTCTTTTTGCTCATTTACCAAGTGTTTCCACAACGTGCCCGGCTGCCCGCCTTGTTGCGGCTCTCTCCTTCACCTCCCCTCCTTGCAGCCTTTGCTATCCGCGAGGGGCCAGAGTCAGGGAAACTCACCCTTCTGGTGAGGCCCTAGGCTGGAGAGAGCCCAAGCGTGGTGATCGTGTCCGGGCCTCGCCCTTCAAGAGAGCAAGGAACTCCATTGGGTCGCCTTGTGGCCCATCGCCTCCCACACGGTACCCCTCGCGGTGCAGCCTACTCGGCCGTGCTCAGTGCCCTTCCTCTTTGTGGTGCCCCCCCCCCACCATTCATGCTCTTGCCTGGTGAGGTCTTCTGGGGACTCCTTACAACAGTGACCATTGTTTCCCACAGGTAGAGGCACATTGGCCCCAGGGATTACGTGGAGCCCTCTGCCATGGCCTAACATGGCCAGAGTGGCCATCTTCCTCCGCATCACTGCACCCTCCTGGGCCTTCGTTTCTTCTCCCACTGCCCTTGTTCCTCACTACTGGAGCCACCGGCACTCATAGAGGTTGGAGCCAGCCTTGCTGGGACTTCCAGGGAGGGTCAGCTTTGCTACAATCCGTGATGGTGGCTCGCAGTCAGTAGCTCAGGCAATGCCTAGGAGCCATTTTTCGGTTTTAGTTGCCTGCAGGGTGGGGTACCTGGATGCGGAGGAGCCTCACAGCATGCTCAGGAGGAAGATGACCCCTGTTTCAGTCCAGGCAGGTGCCGTTACAGGGTCTCCTGGCCTCAGCTCCACATCTGGGCTTACAGTAGACCGCCAGGACCGACTGCTCGGAAGAGGGCCTGAACCAGGGACTCACAGTCTCAGAGAGATATAGGAAGGAAAAAAAAATATTTTTCTGGTTCAAGACCGTATGGGTTCCTTTCTCAAGCAGCCCATATGAGTCTTTCAGTTGCAATTATGCCACTGGGGTCCCTCTCTATAGCGATCCCCAGCATTCCAGCCTCCATGTGGGTCCCTCACTACAGCAACCCCCATGATGAGGACAGCATGCATCTCTCTCTCTCTCTCTCTCTCTCTCTCTGCCATTCCTCTTGCTTCTCTAGATCCTATGCTTAATGCATCCTCAATGCTGCCTAACAGGGCCCACCACCCGGTGAAGGCCCATTTGGCACCCTTTGTAACACAAGCATTCTTTGTCTTCCCAGATGGTTAAGGCCAAAGTGCACGGCATGCAGCGCTAACCTCCTACCCCACACCCCTGGCCCCTGTGCACCGCAATGCCTCCACGGCATGACGATGACCTATCGCTGGAACAGTCCGCCGGCATGGGCCCAAGCAACCCTGGCCCTAGCAGTTCAACGTGGCTGGATCCAGGTGCCTTCCTACTACAGAACCAACAGGCCACTGTAGCTATAATGGAGAGTCAGCAGAACTTTATGCTGAAGGTAATGGAAAAATTGGAGTCCCTCACTCAACATAGATTACCGCAAGCGAACTTCTGGAGCAAGACATCGGGAGGGGCCAGCGAGGATCACATGGACCTGATGGAGCCTACCCGGATAATCACAAACCCGACACCGGGAGGACATAGACCTGCCAGAGGAGGAAGATGGAGCAATCTCTGACGAAGAGGACATGGAGCCACAGGCCATTCCATCGTCGCCTCAAAACTATGCTGCTTTGATATGGTTCCAGGCCTCATTAAAATCGTGGAAGACCACCATGGGGTTCGAGATGGAGGAAAGTAAACCAGAATCCAAATTGGACCCCCTGATCCAGCAGAGGTCCACTATCAGAGAGACTTTTCCCGTCTGTCCGGCGATCGAAGACATTGTCACTAAGGCATGGCAATCCACCGATCCCAGCCGGATGTCAAACAAAAGAAACCTGGACCGTATGTATCCAGTTCAGGAGGACAAGGCCAGCACGTAGTGCACCGCCCCAACAGTCGATCCTCAGGTGGCCGCGCTTAGTAGAAGGACTATTCTACCTTGAAGAACCATCTCCTTAAAGGACCCTACAGACAAAAGGGTTGAGGACATGCTAAAGAAGGCCTTCGAAACAGAGGGCATGGTGGCAAGAGCGTCCACAGCAGCCATTTATACAGCATGGGCACAGATACGCTGGCTAGAGGAGCTTCTGGAACAGGCCAACCCCAAGTCTAGAGAGACAGAACTATTAGAATGCACTCTCGATGCAGCAAGATATCTAGCCGATATGGCGGTAGACTCTCTCAGACTTAATGCAAGGGCCACAGCCATCACAAACAGGGCTAGATGGGCTTTGTGGCTTAAACTGTGGGAAGCCGACAATGAGTCCAAGACTTTACTACAAAATCTCCCCCTGAAGGGTAAACATGTTTTTGGGGAGGGTCTGTTAGAGTTCCTGAAGCAGAAAGAAGAGGGAAAGGAACTCCTTAGAAGCAAAAGTAGGCACTCCTATCTACCTTCCGCTAGACGAAGATTTTGGGGGGGCCAAAGATCTTACCAAACTCACAGAGACACAGCACACCAAATCACCTCCTTTTGTGGTAGAGGCTCCTACACCTCACAACGCACCCCCGCCACCCAATCCTACCACCCTTCACCCTTCAGAACCCGTGGATCTAGGTTCGGAGGAAGAGGTAGAGGTCAGCGAAGTAAGCAACAATGACTGCTTGCACAGGACCCCTTTGGGGCAAGGGCGCTGCCCCCCCCGTGGGTCAAAGACTAGCACTCTTCAGCCACCAGTGGTTGCACACCACCTCAGACAAATGGGTTCACGAAGTCGTGTCTCGAGGCTACTCAATAGAGTTATCAGAGTCTCCCCTGACACACAGGTTCATCACCTCACCGATCACAAAAAGAGGGCCACAGCTCATCAGGTACAACAGATCCTGTGGAACCTGATCAGCAACAGGGTGATACAGCCCGTACCCCACATGAGCAAGGGTTGGGAGTTTACTCCATCTTCTTCCTTGTTGCAAAGAAAACGCCGAATCTCACCCCATTCTGGACCTCAAACACCTAAATCAGCACGTGGTCCCCAGAGGTTCAAGATGGACACTCTGAGGTCAACACTATGCAGTATTCATGTGGGTGACTTCCTGATGTCCATAGACCTCAAGGATGCATACCTTCACATTCCCATCAGGCCGAAACACAGGCAGTACCTCAGATTCCATATACTCGGCCAGCATTTTCAATACCAGGCACTACTCTTCGGGCTTTCCTCAACTCCAAGAGTATTTACCAAAGTATCAGTGGTACTAGTGGCCAGACTCCGGGAACAGGGTCTCGATATCATCCCCTACCTTGACGACTGGCTGATCCGGGCGCGATCCAAGGAGCTCTCCCACCAACACACCACCCTTGCTCTAAGGGCTCTTGAACAGCATGGCTGGGTAGTAAACCTGGACAAGAGCCACCTGGCACCCACGCAACAGATAGAGCATCTAGGCACAAGCCTAGACACAGCAAAGGAATGGGCGAGACCATCCGAGGCGAGGGTTCTCAACCTGATCAGTCTGGCACGCAGAGTGCGCACCAACCGTCAGACATCCATGGCAAGACTAGCCCAACTACTAGGGTGCATGGCATCCTGTATCAACCTGGTTCCCTGGGCCAGATGGCACATGTGGCCACTGCAGACGTACGTCCTCACATGGGGATCTCCGAACGAACACAACCTGGAGGCTACACTCCCACTACCACTATCGGTGAGAAAATCACTAACATGGTGGACAGTCCGTGCCAACCTAACCAGAGGAATCCCACTGGAGGCTCCCTTTCAGGTCTCCATTGAGACAGATGTGAGTGTTCGGGGTTGGGGCACTTGCATGGCCAACAGGACAGCACAGGGCCAATGGACCCCTGCAGAAACCAAGCTGTCCATCAACGTCCTGGAGATGCGGGCAGTCTACCATGCACTAACAGCCTTCAAGTCCTCTATCTCGGGATAATCGGTGCTGATTCGCTCTGACAACCAAGTGACAGTGGTATTTATTGCCAAACAGTGAGGCACCTGAAGCAGAGCGATGCTGAGGGAGGTGGCAAGGTCCTCAACTGGGTACAGCACCACCTCTCCCACCTCAGCGAGGTCCATCTCTGAAAGCTCAACATTCTGCAGACTGGCTCAGCCAGCAGCAAGTCCACCCAGGGAGTGGCATCTCCACCCCAGTCTTCTCCAGCTGATACAGGAGAACTGGGACCGTTTCCATGGACCTCATGGCCACGGCACAAAACGCGCAGGCCAGAGATTACTTCTCAAGGTACAGGGAGAGTCAGTCACAGGGAACCGATGCTCTGTCGCAACCTTGGCTCCGGGACCACTCCTACATCTTCCCACCCATTCCCTTGCTACTTCAAGTACTCACCAAAATCCACTCCTCAGGACAGACCATCATCCTAGTGGTTCCCTACTGGCCGTGGAGAGCGTGGTTTGCCACGATCCTATCAATGACGCTGGCCACTCTCAGATTACCCTACTGACCCGACATGTTGATCCAGGGCCCAGTACTATACCCGGCCCCCAGGACCCTGAAACTCACAGCCTGGCTCCTGAAAGGAGAAGACTAAGAACCGTGGGTTACCATGACTCAGTCATTGCAACAATGCTGCAGTCCAGACATTCCTCAACCACTTCTACCTATGGCAGATAATGGTCAGTGTTCACCAGGTGGTGCCAGATCGAGCTACGGATCTGGAACTTGCTGACATGGCTACCATCCTGTTATTTCTTCGCGCAAGGTCTGGATAGGGATTGTCCCACTGTCCCTCAGGGTACAGCTGTCGGACATCAGGGCAGCTATTGGGTCTGTAGGGGGCCACAGCCCCGGTGCCCACCCGGATGCCCTGCGCTTCTTAAGGGCAGCCAAGATTCTACGACCTCGAGTGTGCCCATCCGTCACTCCTTGGGACCTCCCCCTGGTACTAGACTCCCTCAGCTCGGCCCCATTCAAACCACTACAGAATGTAGACTTGTTCTGGGTTGGTCTGAAGACCTGCTTTCTCGTGGCGATATGCTCAGCCTGCAGAATTGGGGAGTTAGGCTCACTGTCCTGCAGAGAACCCTACACAGTGTTCACGCCGCGTTGGGTATGCCTGCGCACTGTCCCAGCCTTTCAACCAAAGGTCTCCTCCCCTTTTCACAGGGAGCAAACTATCGAGTTACCCACATTCATGGGAGATTCTCAGTCACAAGGCGTAGCTGTCCCGCAGTACCTGGACGTAGGCACCACCCTATCCACGTACATAACTAGGACACAGCCTCTGCGAAAGACAAAGAGGTTGTTCATAGTCACGAGGGACCAGAGACAGGGGAATGCAGCCTCCAAGACCACCATTGCTGGTTGGTTATGGAGAACCATTCAGGAGGCCTACATAGCAAAACAAAAGACACCGCCTAGGGGGATCAAGGCACACTCCACTAGGGTGGTAGCTACCTCCTGGGCAGAGAGGGCCAATGTGTCAGCGGAGGACATCTGCAAGGCAGCTACGTGGACTTCGCTCCACACCTTTGCCAGACATTATCATTTAGATCATCTGTACCAATTACAACCAGCCTTTGCAACACAGGTCCTCTCTGCGGCCACCAACACTTCCTTTTGCTCCTAGACCACTCTGTCTCCCTCCCATGGGTACAATACTGCTTCTTATCTACCCATGAGGTAATCTCTGGAGTGCCATGGATGATCAACCAATCACAATGGATGTTTACTCACCTGGTAAAGGTGATTGTGTTGGTTGACATCCATGGCACTCCATGACCCACTTGACACAGTAGTCAAGAGGCGACCAGGAAATAGTAGACAACATTGATCTGAACTGACTGTCTCTCTTGTTTTATCATCAGACATCCAAGATGTCCAAACTGCCGCTCATTAGGGGTCAAGTCTAGATTGTATTATCAGGAAATAAAGTAGGGGCCCATGGCCCGAATTGACAGTCGCTTCGCTCTGCTTATTTGTTCTGAATAGTCATAGTACATTTTGTGTGTTTTTCCTTTTCTCTCCTTTTTGGTATTGCCTGCAACTAACCTTACTTTCAGCTTTGGAAGATTAAAACTGGAGAGCAGGGGTTTCTGGGACCTGGATATAATAGAAATCTGATCCTAGAGTCATGTGCATCACTAGCCTATCAGGTGGGCTAAAACCCATGAGGTAATCTCTGGAGTGCCATGGATGTCAACCAACACAATCACCTTTACCAGGTGAGTAAACACCCATTATCATCTTCGAGCTGTAATATCAGTTTTGTGTCTGTCTTTTTCTGGTTGTCTTTATAGGGGTCAAAGGTCTGTTTTTGCTATCGGTTCCAAACCTAAGTTCTTGTTGAAGGGTTTTAGCTCTATCATATTTTAATTTATACATTTCTTTTTTTTTTTTTTTACATTCACTATTTGTTTACTGTAATCAATTTTAAGGTTCTCAGTTTTAGATATTAATAAATATAGTTGTTTACGTAAATTCAAATAACTTAGGTATGAGTCTATAGTTTGTCTGTTTGCCAATTTTTGGAATAAGGATCTGAAGTTCAATTTTGAGTCTTCCCACCATTCCATGTATGTATTATACATGCAAAGGACAGATGTCTGGGCAGTCTACAACTGCCAATAAATTTGCATTTAATCTCCAGTGTCCTTTACTGCAAGGCAATATATTTTCCCGTTTCACTTCTATCTCTAGGACTGTATGATCTAAAAAGGCTATATCATGCACTTTTCCTTTTGATACCTCTAAAATATT
The DNA here is from genome assembly GCA_016271365.2 of Neoceratodus forsteri. NCBI lineage: Eukaryota > Metazoa > Chordata > Ceratodontiformes > Ceratodontidae > Neoceratodus > Neoceratodus forsteri. The sequence continues at coordinate 845,522,625 of CM028134.1, forward strand.
AGAGATGAAAAAAAATCTATCCTAGTAGAGTGTTGGCCCCTAATGTATGCATACCCTCCCTGCGTCTGTACCATTCTGTACGAGTCCTTCAAATTTGACATTAAAATAATATCATTTAAAACATTAGTGTCACAGTATAATTTGTTTGTTTGGAACCCTCTGTCTATTTGATGCAGGCCACAATTAAAGTCTCCACCCCAAATAACTAACCTGCCTGTGTGCACATATGGCTGGACTTTTTTAAATAATTCAGTTCTGGCTGTTTTACTTTGTGGTGCATAATTATTAATCAATCTGAATCTAACAGCTCCATATTGAATACGTAAAATAAGCACCCTCCCTGGTTCTAGATCAATTAATCTTGTCACTTTTAAATTTGAATTCAAAAACAATATCACTAGCCCATCACATAAATCTGAGCCTTGTGACCAAAATGTACCTTCTTTAGTCCACAATTTTGTAGCTTGTGCTACTTCAGAAAGTGTTTTGAGTCTTGTGTCTTGCAAACAAATAATGTCCACTTTATATTGTCAAAGTTCTATAAGGATGGTCAGGCATCTTTTGCAGTTCTTGAGGCTGTTCACATTTAAGGTAAAGGTGCCGAGGGACGCCATGCACAGTACAGTATACTGAGTAGTAGAGAGAACACCATTCTGCCCTTATTGCTGAGATCTCGTGATCCATTTGTTTTTTACTTTATCACCTTGGCCTGAATCCTCTAGGCCTGAGAAATGGTCCTTAGTTAAGGAAGCTATTGAAGAGGAATCTGAATCCATGTCTTCTTCTTCAGAGTTGTCCCCTGTCAGATCTGCTTGTAATGCTTTATATTGGTTTGCAGTTGTCCATTTATATCTTTCTTTAGTCATTTTTCTCTCGTTCCCTTTGGATTCAGCCTTTTTATCAACCTTAGCTCGGGGTCTTTTTTTGTAAAAGGCAGTTTGAAAGGAGGTTCAGCCACTGGTGTGGGGAGGGGCATAGATCCTGGGTCTGTAGAAAGATCTGCCTCCATATGTATTATAGAAGGGTCTGTACCATTCATGGCTTCCATCTCCCATTCTGTATTATTAAGTTCAGAGTTTTTTGTTTCACATACATTAGTAGCGGGATCCACTAATGGTGGCTCTGTGTCTTGCACCATGTTAGCTGTATTCTTGTTTGTGTCCTGACTGATGTTTTGTGTGTCTAGTACCTCATGTCTTAGGCCATCCTCCTTGTTCTGTGATTTTTCTTTCTCTTTCTCTTTCTCTTTTTCTTTATGGATTTCATGCATTCTTTTTTCAGAAGCTGTTGCACATCTCTTTTTCTGTTTTTACGTGATTATTGTTTCATGAGAAGAGCTGTCATCTCCGTTATGTGAGGCCCAAGGGCATCTAACATATGAGTGGCCCTTTTCCTCACACAAATTGCAATGGAGCAAGCTCACACAGGAAGCAGCTAAATAGCCAGTGTCCAGACAGTGTGTACATCTAGGAGTATCACACGCATTGCTGAGGTGAAGCCTGGATCTGCATTTGTGGCATGATTTTGGCTGGCTGGGATAGAATAGGGACCCTCTGTCTCTACCTGAGTAAAAACAGCCTGGGAAATGCACAATCCCAACAAATGCCAAAAGGAGTGAGCACTAGGACAGTGGTGCACCTTAGTAAACAATTCAGATAACACCAAAAAAGTAGAGCACACACCAGCCTCTCAAAAATAACAAGGGCACAGGTCCTTCAGAGAATAAAAATACTTTTATTGTAAAACACCACTCAGTCTGATGCGTTTTGGATTACATCCTTTATCAAAAGCTGAAAAACAATTCATACATCACAGGAAGGTTTAAAAAGCTTAAATATACATGGAATGACCCCCCTCCCCCTGACAAGTATTGTTTGAATGCCTCATATAAATATCTAGTATTGTCTATTAAATGCCTTTTTATAGTAATTAATCTATTATTCTAGTGTCATGCCATGTATATTTAAGCTTTTTTATATATATTATTATGATTTATACTCCTCTTGGAATGGCCCCCATTTGACTGGCTCCTCCAGCTCCGTCCCCCAGAATTACCGGGGCTTACCTTACGCCCGGTCCGGGAGCAGTACCTGCAGAGAGCTGGTCACCATCCTGCCGCCAGTTTGTTTTTCCTCCATTTTTCTCCTCATTTTACCCAAGGGCCCCAGGAGAAGGTCGCATGTGTGTGGAGGCACACATGCACCTTACTGATCCAGTAATGACCCTCCTCCACCAACCCCATTGCCTATCGTCGGCACCCTGCTTGGGCAGCCCCTCGGCCTCCACCAGGGGCAGCCATGAGTGAGAGATGCCATTCCACCTTCCCGGAGAGGAGAGCTGCCTGTCGGCTGCTCCATCCCGCCTCTGCCTCCCCCGACCTGGGTTGCTGTATTTAAACTTTTAAACCTGCCTATGATGTGTGAACACTGTGGTTTTTGGTGCAAATGGATGTTTTAAGATAGACCAATTAGATTCACAAAAAAGGTGTGACGTCATGATGACATGGTTTGAAATTGGTATATAACTGCCATGTTTTTAACTGTTTTACAGCCTTTGATAAAGGATGTAATCCAAAATGTGTCAGGCTGAATGGCGTTTTTCAATAAAAGTATTTTTGTCCCCTGAAGGACCTGTGCCCTTGTTATTTTTGAGAGGCTAATGTGTGCTAAACTTTTTTGGTGTTATGTAAATGCACAATCCCGTTGTTGGACATAAATAACTTGCACTTTACTCTCAAACCTCTCATCCAGATCTGCTCTGAATTAATGATGGTAGGTGGGTGTTCCAAAACTTTGCACCTTTTTAGCCAAAATAAAATGTCTGCCATGTTTACACCCTCATTTTTAAAAATGATAATCATTGTTCTTACTGCTGGCCTGGTAATTGGTATTGCTAGAAAGGGGGTCCATACAGAAGAATTCTTCAATGCATTGTATTTGACCCCAAATCTGTCCAATGCTTCAACTGTCTTGAAGCTAATGTCATAATTATATTTATCTGTGTGGATCAGCACGATAATTTCAGAGACCCAAACTTTCATAGTTTTTTAATAAGGTTCTCCCCACATATACTTGATGTGGAGGGGTTTCCAGACCACCCTTATACAATAGACAAATTGTGTTTTTACATGGTGCTGGTTCTCCTTTGTTTTTAAATAAATCTGCCATCCTAAGTAGAGGTTTGTAAAACTGTCTTTTGCTGGGGTCTTGCAAGTTTTGAACCCCTAACCCCACTGGCATAATGTCCTCTGACCTCAATAACTCTGGTGTAGATACATGTTGCAGAGTTACATTTTCAATATTATCAGGCCAACGTCGTTGGTGGTTTGGAGTAACTGGAAACACATCTACAACAGGTTCCTTTTGCACAATTTTAACAACAGTTTTTTTTCAGAATTAGGAACAGTTTGATTTCTGGGCCCTTGTGAGATAGGCCCATGCAGTTCATTTGTGACTACAAACATTTATGGGTGATTCATATAGTAAATTAAATTGTGTCTCAGTGTCTGGTGGTATCTCACAGTGTTTAGGAGAAGCAATAAGTTTACCTGTATTCATGATTTCCATGTTCTTGAATTGTGCCACATCTGGGCCTGATGGATTGGGTTTCCAGGAATCGTTAGTATCCTCCACCCAGCCTGCATTTTTCCGGGCATCAGTCACCAACCAAACTTGTGCACTTTGAGTTTGTTTACTATTAGAAACTTCTTTCGGTACCTTTTCTTTGACATTCTCAGCGTTTTTCTTGGTGGCACAGCTTTGCTAGGTAGAGTTTCTGCAGAGGTTGAGTCACCTTGTAGCTCAGTTCTTTGGACTACGCCCAGTGCCACATCAGTGCTGGAAGCCAAACAAGGTGTGGCAGCTGTCCGCAGCTGCCATGTAGCTGTCAGGTACTTCTCCTCTTCTTCAGAAATTTGTCACAAGAGTTGGGCTTTCTTTTCTTCAAGAGACTGTTTGAGCAATTTTTCTGCCTCCAGAACTTTGCTTTCAGGTCCATTGTGTGTCTGCTCCCGGTCATGGGAAATTGCAACTTCCACAATGTCGGCAAATTCCTGATCCATCTGAAGGTTGTCTTTAGAGACAAGTATATTCAATGTAGCAATTTCAACTTCCATTTGGACCTCCAGTTCATGATGTACAGAGTCTTGGCTATAGGTTTCTGAAAAAACTGCCGTCGATGAAGAGGGAAAAAGTAAACCCATCATTTTCAAAGGTCTCTAAGTTTACAGAGGTAGGGGAGGAGACCCGCTCCCCTGCCTCCCGCACATCCTCACATGCCTGAAGTGAAATGGTCATGTCTCCAGATGGCCAGAAGTTCCCCTATTGGTGAGTAGAGGAATTTCCCTGATGCTCTGGCCAGATTTCCCCCATTCACTAAAAAATACCACCAACAGCTTAACCTGGTTCGAGGTCAGTTGGCATTCATCTGTATCCCCCTTCCCCAGGTTGTGCCTGAAAATAGGCAGAATTTGTCTAGTGCAATTATCTGGTCAACAAAACTGAAATAAATAAATAAATAAAAATAAAAAGTACCAAACACCAACCCACCAGATATACAGTTTATGCTCATCCATATAATCGTATACCTCCAAGACTTAATACTGAATATCATAGAGACATCTTGAACATAATTTAGCCACCATCTTCCTTCATCTGGATATCATTCCAACTTGGATTCTCCTTCATCTTCCAGAATTGACTTTCCTACTCACATTGTCAAAGATTTAGGATATGATTCATCTATCTAACTCCAATTCAGTGCCATCAGCAATTCAGGGGCTATAATTCCTCAAACTAATCAGAAATAAACAGAAGATATGACTCATCAGCTGGCAAGACTCAGAGGATAGTCTATTAGACATACCCAGAATCAAATTTCAGTCCACATCTTTCAGGATTATTTCATCATAGTATGCCCGGGGGATGGGCAGGTCAGTAGTCATGGGCCCTCAGAGGTCTCCCTCACAGGGTTTTCCCTCTCCTGCATGCTACTAATCACACTTTCCAGAGTTGGAGGAGGTAATTGAACCATTAACATTTTTTGGGCCTCTATTCCTACACCTACCCAGCGTTCCTACCGAGGGTGGGAATAGAGAAAGGCCAAATCCCAAATCACAAACCTTCAAGTTCATAACCTTTACATCCATAACCTTAAGTTCATAAGTATACACAAGCACTATGCTATAATCCACCCATTGAATGGGAGGGCTTAAGGCTGAGGTTCAATGGGAGGGAGTAGCTCCTCCCTCATCCCCTACTTAAGTGCTGCACTTCTGTTCTCTCAGCTTCTACCATTTTGAAATCGCCCACCATCCTCCCCAACCTCCTCCCTCTCTGGCACTTTTATCTCACCCTCAATGCTGGCCTCTATTCCTACACCTACCCAGCGTTCCAACCAAGGGTGGGAATAGAGAAGCCAAATTCCAAATCATAAACTTCGAGTTCATAACCTTTACATCCATAACCTCAAGTTCATAAATATACACAAGCACTATGCTATGATCCACACATTGAAATAAATAACACTGGACTAAACTGAATTTATGGCAGCATCAGATTTGCCACTGGTAGGAGTTCTAATGTATTTGTAAAATATGATGCTAAACCATTCACAGGAAATATTCTGCACTTTATAGCTGCAGTGCTGGATAAAGTGAAAATTTTGTCTTATACTTTTGTATTTATTTTAGATTCCCCTTATCTCTAACACTATATTACTCTTCTGATGGAGCTAGGAACACAGGAGGGGAGGACAGGGAGGTGAGATGCCTACCAGGTGCCATGGCATGGAGGGATGGAAGGAAAATCCTGGGGATCACTGGGAAGGCAAGACAGGAGGGTGAGCTGGATGTCATTATCCACCTAGGTACTAATAACCTGGCAAATGGGGAGCCAAAGGAAGTTCAGGAAGAGTTTAGGAAATTGGGGAAGGGTCTCGAGCAAGTAGCTACTTCTGTCACTTTCTCAGAAGTACTACCTGTGAGAGGCAAGGGAGAGCATAGGAGTGCATGCACCAGGAACTTTAACTCATGGTTGAAGAATTGATGCTGTGAGGAAAGGTTTGGATTCATTGGTGACTGGGGACCCACCTGGAGGGATGGAGGTTTGTTCAAGCCTGACGGCCTGCATCCATCCTGGAGGGGAAATCCAAACACTCAATTACAAGTTTAAATGCTACATTGACAAGCATTTAAACTAGCAAAGGGGGGCGGCAGGCCAGCAAGGAGGGTACCTACTTGCTCACCCCCCACAGCTAGCAGTGGAACCAGTGAACCAGAGGAGTGGCTATCTCTACAAAGCAGTGTGCAAAAGATGGAGATCAGCGCCCAAGAGGTGGATAGGCAGAAAAGGGGCAAAATTCAACAGAAGGGCAGACAGCAAGGAGAACCGGGGATAAAGGACAACCAAGGAAGGGGCTGGAGTAGAACAGCAAAACAGTCTAGGGAGGTCAAATCATGGAAAGCCATGTGTGCAAATGCCAGGAGCCTTAGCAACAAGATGGAAGATCTGGAGGCTGTCATGGTGCAGTCAGACCTGGACATTGTGGCCATCACTGAAACCTGGTGCAATGATAACCATGACTGGGAGATGGCCATACCTGGCTACAACATATTCAGAAGATACAGAGCAGGCAGGAAGGGAGGAGGAGTGGTACTGTACGTGAAAAATGACATAAGGGCCACAGAGATGCAGGAGGAGCAAAATGGGGAGAGATACTGTGGGTTAAGCTGGAAAGGAAAATGGGACAGCCATCCACAGGTGTGGTCTATAGACCACCAGCCCAGGAGGAAGAAACAGATAAGAAGCTGATGCTAGCCATCCAAGGATGGCAGACAAGAGTGAGATAGTACTGGATGGAGACTTCAGTATTCCAGATGTGGACTGGAGCATCAGCAGCAGCATCAACTAGGAGCAGATTTATCCTGGACTCCTTCAGGGTGTCTTCCTCAAGCAACTGGTCATGGAACCAACTCAGCAGAAGGCAATACTGGACCTTGTGCTCACAAACAGGACAGTGTGATGGGGGTAACAGTGAGGAAGCACCTGGGGAACAGTGACCACCAGTCATTGTGGTTTGAAATCACAGAAAGAGCAGAACCAAACCACACAAAAACAAGTATCCTGGATTTTAGGGGGGCAGACTTTGGGAAAATGGGGAGATACTTGACAGAGGCATTAAGGGTAATGGGACAGGAATCAGGGGTTGAGGAACAGTGGGCAGTATTTAAAATGGGGATTACAAGAACAACAGAATTATGCATTAAGCAGGTTAGCAAGAGGAAACGGAAGAGGAGACCATTATGGTTTTCCAAAGAGGTAGCAAAGAAAGTGAAGCTAAAAAGATTGCATTCAGGCAATACAAAAAGACACAGGCAGAAGGGGATAGGAGAAGTACCAGGAGAAGCAAAGGGAGGCAGGGAGGTCAGTAAGGGAAGCCAAAGCTCAGACAGAAGAACACATTGCAAAATCAGTGGGTAGAGGGACAAAACCTTTACAGGTGCATAAGTGAAAAAGAAAGGCAAAAGGAGGGATAGTGAGACTGAAGGGGAGGATGGGGGCCACGTGGAGGATGACAACAGTAAAGCTGACATATTGAATAGGTATTTCTGCTCAGTCTTTACTGAGGAAGAGGAGGGTAATGGGTCTGAAGGGAGTGCAAGGGGTGAGAATGGTGCAGAAATGGACACAAGTCCCTTTACACGAGAAAGGGTCCTGAAGGAACTGGAAGTAATAAGAGTTGATAAAGCAATGGGGCCAGATAGGATGCACCCCAGGGTCCTTAAAGAACTAAGAGAGGTGGTGGCTGAACATCTGGTTATCCTATTTAGCCCATCACTGGAAACAGGGGAGGTACCCAAAGACTGGAGGACAGCAAATGTAGTCCCCTTACACAAAAGTGGGAACAAAGAGGAAGCAGGGAACTACAGACCAGTCAGCCTCATCTTGGTAGTGGGGAAGATCATGGAAGCACTTCTGAAGGAGAGATTGGTGGAACATCTGGTTGTCAATGGACTACAGGACCCAAGGCAGCATGGTTTCACCAGGGGGAGGTCATGTCAGACCAACCTCGTTGAATTTTTTGACTGGGTGACTAGGGAGGTGGATCAGGGAGGGCAGTGGACATGGCCTATCTGGACTTCAGCAAGGCCTTTGACACTGTGCCACATAGAAGACTATTACACAAACTGGGGAATATGGGTGTGGGCAGGACAGTAGTGTGGTGGGTAGGTAACTGGCTGGGTGGTAGGACACAGATGATGGTGGTAAATGGCTGTCACTCCACAGAGGAAGAGGACCAGTGGGGTACCATAGGGATCAGTGCTGGGACTGGTCCTATTCAACATCTTTATCAGTGACATTGTGCAGGACCTAGAAGGCAGAATTTCACTGTTCGTTGATGACACAAAGCTCTGTAACGGAGTAGACACACCAGAGGGTGTAGACAGAATGAGAAGGACCTGCAGAAACTTGAAGAATGGTCAGGGTTTGGCAGTTGAAATTCAATGCAAAGAAGTGCAAGATAATGCATATGGGGCCACAAAACCCTGGCACAATATATCAGTTGGGGGTTGAGGATATAGCATGCACCAAGCAGGAAAGGGATCTTGGGGTTATCATCTCTGATGACCTCAAGGTAGGGAAACAATGTGACAAGGCAGCAGGTAAAGCAAATAGGATGCTGGGATGCATAGGTAGGGGCATCACCAGCTGGAAAGGGAGGTCATAATTACACTATACATGACACAAGTGAGGCCCCACCTGAGTACAGTGTACAGTTCTGAGACCATACCTATGTAAGGACATAGACAGGGTAGAGAAGGTTCAGAGGAGGGCAACAAAGATGGTGCATGGATTGCATCACAAGTCCTATGAAGACAGGTTGAAGGAACTGAACATGTACTCCTGGAGGAGAGGAGGAGAGAGGGATATGATAGACATACAAGTATCTTACAGGGAGGAACAGGGTGCAGGAATACACTATTTTTAAGTGAAAAAGATGTTCCAGGACTAGAGGGCATGGGATGAAGTTGGAGGGAGGACGATTCAGAGGAAAAGTGAGGAAGAATTTTCCACAGAACGGATGGTGGATAAGTGGAACACCCTGCCAAAGGAAGTGGTGGGGGCTGAAACAATCACGGATTTAAGAATGCATGGGATAGACATAAAGGAATTCTGGAGGTCAGGGGTAAGGGGCAACAGACTTCTAGGAAAACATAAACTGAACTTACAAGCTCAAATGGGCAGACTGGGTGGGCCATAGGCCCTTATCTGCCAACACTGTCTATGTATCTATGTATCTATGTACCTTCTTTCCCCATTTCAAATCTTCTTTTTTCACATTTGAAATAATAAAAGGAGTGCTCTTTTTAATATGACTCAAACCAAGTTTCATCAGCATTCTCAGATATTTTTGTACACTTGCTGTCACGGAAGGTCAAGAAGCAGTGTCTGCTACATACTAGCTCATTAGAGTCACAAGAGAAATAATCTAACACAATCAGGGTCAGATTTTCAGCTGTTTTGGGACTAAGCCCCACTCTGTAGCCACTGGTTTGGTAAAAAATCTCCACACTTGTGGACATTCCCATCTTCAGCCCATGCTCCACAACAGCAATAGGCACAGGATGTTATGCCTGGTCCAACCAGACATAACATTTTGGTGTTGTTGCACCAGAAACAGCTGCAAGCTGCCACAAATGGTGTAGCCAGCTGTAAAATTGCCCTATCTTTGAATATCTGGTGCATGCAGGAAACATTGTGGCTCAGAAAATGAAAATCTGTGCTGATTTCTGGGAGTTTTGAAAATCTGGCCATGGGTGTTCAAAAGCAACAGAGAATACCGATGAAAACATGGTCCAAGCCATATTAGAAGGAGTGCTCCTTGTATTTCAACTGTAAAACAAAAGTGGTTAAAACAGCAGTATTTGTTAGTCACCATATAATTTTTGTAGCAATAATGTTTTCTTGGCAAACATATCATATACCCATTTTTCTTTTCATTTTCTTTCATTACTGAACAAAGATATAGGATTTGGGCATTTATTTAAGTTCCCACTCCCGTGCCATGCCTGTCATGAAAAAATTAAATATATTGGCACAGTGTGGTGCTGTATACCCTGAGAAACATATGGTAACACCATTCTAATTCATCTACATTATGAATCTATCTTGTATTCATGTATAGTCAACAAGTAACCTCAATGGAAGAGATTTTTAAAAATTGCAAGAGGCAGCCGACTTTAATGACACGAGTCATTAATTACAAAATTAGTCACAAAAGCAGTTTTAAAAATATATAAGAAAAGTAAAAATACTCTGAGGATGAATCTAAACATGTCAGAAATACATTTTTCTTTTGCTGAAAAAATCTATATGATGACATGTTTTTCTGACTAACAAATACTACTGTTTTAAGCAGACTCAAAATGGAAAAAAGGGTGCCATACAAATTAAGAGATTAAGAGCAATGGACCATACAATAAAAAGTATAGGCCAAAATGTTCTCCGCTATAATGCACTGCTGCTTTTAGATAAAGTCTGAAAAACATCAGGGCACTGTTAAAAATCAGGTAAAGGGCAGTCAACCAGCTTTCTAGGGTAGGAGGACATCAATTTAAAAGTGGATGGTCAGAATCTGGAGTTTTAACAAAGGCACATATTTGATAATCAGTGACAGCTAAAATGCCCAATATGATAACCTGAAGTCTAACCAAAACATCTTAGAAGAGTATCTCTAAGCCTCTCAGTTTTCTGACAAAGTCTTAAAGGTTAATGAATTAATTATAATCTTACAAACATATTTGTATCTTCTCATTTCTGTTCTAATGCATGAAGTTTCAAGTTGAAGTTCCTATGCATTTGCATGAGGTGAATGCTACAGTATGGGGCTAGGACTGGGAAACTGCTCTAACTTCTAATGCCTTCTACAATGGGAAAACCATGGACTCCCTCCAAGGCATTGTGACTGCTTCTTTCTTTTATAATTAATATTTTATTGGAATTTCCAAAGATACAACCATATTTCATACATCCAACTATAAAGTTTTAACATAATAATAGCCTAACAACTAACAGAGCTATGTACAAACACAGTAGCTTGAAATTATTTACATATAACAAACAACAATTATATCATATTTGTGGTGTCCCAACAAAAGTACAAAAGCAAAATGGCATGATCAAAACAAGGCTATTATAACAGTGTGCATGGTTTCAGAGTTAGTTTATCTAATCTAGTGCTGTTTTGGACTGCACCATTTTCTATTGACTGCACAGCACCCTTTTTTGCCCACACCATTTCACTTTTGCTCTTTTGACATGGAACCCATATTTCTTATGGTAAACATGTGGTTATGTGTAATAAGTGTACAGAGAAGGATAGTAAGATGTTAAGGAGCTCAATAATGTTCTATATATATATATAATGTAACTGAAATTGTGTACAAGTTTCATTCCATAATTTTATATAGAGGTGAGTTAAGAAATGGTTCCATATCTCAAATAATTTATCCATTTTACCTTGTGTTTTATGACAGGATTTCTTATCGCTGCCCTACTGACCAACTCTTTATTCCACTCTGAAACAGGAAGTGCATTAGTTTGTTTCCAATGCCTTAATATCACATTTTTAGCAGTGGTGCATGCCATATGTAGCCACTTTATTTGGTTACTAGAGAGGTGAGGAAGGTCAGAATCAAGACCCAGTAAGATAAATTTGAGCTGATTTTAAAGCTACATTTTAGTACCAATAGGCATGCTAGCCAAACCTCCTCCCAGAAAGCTTGTATATCTTTCCAAAACCACACTAGGTGAGATACGGTACCTCTTTCTGTTTTACATCTCCAGCAAAGATTGTCCTGTGAAATGTCCAAGTTAAAAAGCCTATCAGGGTATAATGTCATCTGTGAATTAATTTAATATTGCATGAACATGCCTTTGGGTTCTTTACAAGATTGGAGTGTCAAGTTCCAACAATTTTCCCATTCATCACATGATATATTTATATTCACTCTCTTTCCTATTTTGACTTCAAGTCTTCAGTAACATCCTTCTTTCCATCTGGTGACAATTTATAAATCCTTACTAGGTAGGTGTTTATGAAGCCTTATCCAGTACATTATAGGACAGTGCTAGACTCTGATCAATAAGACTCTAAGTATATCTCCTAGTTGTAAGAAATTGTTGAATTCTGTTTTCTGTAATGAGTTTCTCTTAGCTGGGTCAGTGACTGATATGAGTGTGTTACATACTGGTTCTATCAGATCACCAATTGTATTAATTCCTTTTTGCTTCCATATATCCATGTGAGATGTTTGCAATTGATTTTAACTAATTTGTTGTCCCATAAAGGGTGGAACAGTGACTGGCTAGGATTCCAATATAGAGTTTTAGCAACTCGACCAAATTCTTCCTTGATTCCCCATTATTGGATGAGACTGTAAATGTCTTGGTAGGCCAGAATAAAGAATATTACTTGGATTTGTGTATTTGAGCATGGATTTCTCCATCCTTGCCCAACACAGCAACTTATTCAATTTTTTATGATAGAGCCCTCAAATGTTTTGTGATACATTGAAGGCTCAAGGGCACAATTGGAAGTCAGGTAATTACTGTAGAATAGGAAATATTTCCTATAAATTAAATTTTGCTGCATTCACTAAAGTGCTCAGAAGCATGAAAATAAAATTATGCTAATTAGCACTTGTCCCATTAAAGTGAATGGAGGACTTTAGTTTAGTGTGAAAATAAACTTACATAAATATGACCACTTTTGTGGCTAGCATTAAATATAAGTGATGCATTCATTTCCTATTCTAAAGTATAATCCTTCCTTATGTCTAGGGGTCTGTAGTCTAGATAATGCAATCCTAGTTTTATTTTTTTTACAAGAATTCATTTATTTTCTTGTACAATAGTTTCAATAACAAGCCACAACATTTTATTGGAATATGCTGCAATATGTTTTAAGTTCCAGCTGCCACAAAATATTTCATTAGAATTTGAAGCTTTTCTTGGAATTTCTTCTTGGAGGAACTACACAGATTCTTCTTGAGTACTGGGGAGAATGCAGTGGTGAAGGTGTGGGCCATGTTTTATGGTTATGCCTGGCTTGAGAGCACACAATCCCTCCCTCATTGATGCTACATTTCACTTATTTTTGGTATCTTTCAGTATCTTTGGCATTTATATTTTCTTTGTAATTTGACGTCCTTCCAAAGCTCAAAGAACCATTACAATATAGTGTCTTAAACTGATACAGGGCAAAAGAAAAATGAACACTCTTACATAATGCAAACATACACTAAAATTACCTAAAAACTTTATTTACACTGAGAATTTGAACTACTAATTTAAATAGTACATACGGCTAATCAGTAAATGCCTGGTTAACTAAATAATTATATTCACATGCATTTTCAAACTATTCAGGTTTGAAGTCAGGTGGATACCCATATAATCAATTCACTGTTGAACAGGCAGCCAGTGAAGAACTCACAGTGAGGAAGTGATATGATCAGACTTCCAGATGGAGGTCAGAAACTTCACTGCCACATTATGCCCCATCTGCAGATGGTGGTACTAGTGACAAAGTAAGCACTAACAGAACAAATTACAGCCATCCAAAAGTGCGAGACCAAAGTATGCACTAGGCTCCTCAGATCAGCAGGTTCCAGATAAGGACACCATAATAATGTTGCTGGCTGAACTCTGCAAGCTCAGGCACTCAGTAGCACATCAGCAAGGCTGAAGGCATCATGAGAGTGACTATTTTTTGTTTGCACTTCACTATTTCTCATCTCAGGTCCCACCACTTGCCTAAATTGAATGAGAATTGTGCCAGAAGAGAGGATGGAACTGGAGCATGCCACTGCACCACTATGGTGTTCAGCATTAATCCTGTGACCAGTTCTTGTGAGTCACCTTTATCATTGTTGCTTCTCTGGTGGCATCCAGGGTCTTGTTTGTGCTACTTACCTATTCCAGCCATGTCCCCATCCCATCCTTACCATGCTTCTCCTCAGTTCTGCATTAGGAGGGATATTCCTTACTTTACTAATCTGCCCATACTGTACCTCAACTGTCCAACATTAGGAGGAAGATCACATCATTTTACCACTCAGACTTCCTCTGTTCATGCCTCTGCTGTCCCATATTAGAGGGATGTCTTCTTGCTCTAAAACTCAGAATTCCATCATTCCACATTGGTCCCACATGAAACACATGCTTTCACACATTGTAAACTCAGCTTAAAGGCATAATTTATCATTTAAAATGCTAACTTAATATTAAATGCTGCAAAAAAAAAAAAAATATATGTTCCAGAGTATCCAAAGTGGGAATCTCCAGATATGTCTCACATTTTGAGTGCCAGTATCCCACAGTATAGCCTAGAGGTTAGAGCAATGAGCTGTGAATGAGCTTGGTACATCCAGCTGACCAGACCTGGGTTTGATTCTCACAACCTCCACTTGTATACTATGTGACTCTGAGCAAGTCACTTAACCACTCAGTGCTCTCAGGTCACCCGTGAAAACAGGGACTTGTGCCTAGTGGGCCTTACCTGGTTACCAAAGACTAATATTATATATATATATATATATATATATATATGTGTGTGTGTGTGTGTGTGTGTGTGTATATATATATATATATATATATATATACTTACATTGACAAACCAAAATGTCTGAGAGGTACAGTATGGCCTCTTACCTTGACCAGCCTTAACACATACATGACTGAAATATGCTTTCTTGGCAGAGGCACTGGCTAGAGTGGTAGAGGTAGTGTCAGTTTGTTAAGCCACCAATAACAAATGGGTGAGTAGGCAAAACCATGGCATGCAATCATCATTGCACACATCCCTGCTGGTGGCAGTAGTAGCTAACCAATTGCCACCCTGTTTGTGAGACCATGATGAGAAAATGGAGTCAGAGAGACTACTGAAAACCCATTCAGGAGAGGAGATAGAAACGAGAGTGAGCAGAGACTAAAGCAGAGAGATACTGCTGATGAAAGAAGAACAGGTGCACGGCCAAGGCATACACTGGTGTGAAGATTGCCAGTGCACACTTGGCCCTCCCACAGACAATGATAACTAAGTTATCCAGTGGAGTATGACTAATGTGGTTAGTGCACTATGAAAGCAATTTTAATAACTAGCATTGATCACTTACTATAAACTACTGGTGTGATCCTGTTTCTGACAGAAGCCCATCTCTTCAAGTGGTGTAACCGGATGTGCTTTGAAACAACTGAGAAGCTGCATGGGATATACTATATTGGACTAGAAATCTGCAGCTGATCTTTCTTACTTACATCTGAGGAAGTTTTCCTTACTTTACAGTCTTACATTGGTATTGCTTTGTATTTAATTTCATTTTAAATCATGAAGGGGGTTTCAAAACTACTTATCTTGTGAGCAATTTCAGAAGGGTTGAAATAACTGCACATTTGATTTATCTTTATGGCTATCTGGACTGTCTGCTAGTATTCTGACAGTTTACATTACATTAATATAGTTGGAAATAACTTACTGGTAGTAGCTGTGTACTTTGAATAGCAAAGGCTGCAGTTTGTAATTTGATGCCAGACACAGCCTCAGGTGGGGAAAATTGTCTTCATTAGTCAGGGAGACCTTGCATCATAGCCAATTGTTTTGGGTGGAGGACTATTCTAGCATTGATCAATTACTATAAACTACTGGTGTGATCCTGTTTCAGACAGAAGCCCATCTCTTCAAGTGGTGTAACAGGCTGTGCTTTGAAACAACTGAGAAGCTGCATGGGATATACTATATTGGACTAGAAATCTGCAACTGATCTCTCTTACTTACATCTGAGGAAGTTTTCCTTACTTTACAGTCTTACATTGGTATTGCTTTGTGTTTTAATTTTGTTTTAAATCAGGAAGGGGTTTCAAAACTACTTATCTTGTGAGCAACTTCAGAAGGGTTGAAATAACTGCATATTTGATTTTCCTTTTGTGGCTATCTGGACTGTCTGCTAGTATTCTGACAGTTTACATTACATTAATATAGTTGGAAATAACTTACTGGTAGTAGCTGTGTACTTTGAATAACAAAGGCTGCAGTTTGTAATTTGATGCCAGACACAGCCTCAGGTGGGGGAAATTGTCTTCACTAGTCAGGGAGACCTTGCATCATAGCCAATTGTTTTGGGTGGAGGACTATTCTAACATTGATCAATTACTATAAACTACTGGTGTGATCCTGTTTCAGACAGAAGCCCATCTCTTCAAGTGGTGTAACAGGCTGTGCTTTGAAACAACTGAGAAGCTGCATGGGATATACTATATTGGACTAGAAATCTGCAACTGATCTCTCTTACTTACATCTAAGGGAAGTTTTCCTTACTTTACAGTCTTACATTGGTATTGCTTTGTGTTTAATTTCATTTTAAATCAGGAAGGGGTTTCAAAACTACTTATCTTGTGAGCAACTTCAGAAGGGTTGAAATAACTGCATATTTGATTTTCCTTTGTGGCTAACTGGACTGTCTACTAGTATTCTGTAACAGTTTGCATCAAATTACTTTTAAATAGTTGACAAATCAGTTACTGGAGATTAGCTGAATTACTATAAAGGGCAGTACTCACCAGGGTGGTGGAGCAGTGGTGTATTTGATTGTTTCTAACAGTCACCAGTGGTTGTGGACTACCCACCCACCCTTCCCGCACCCCCCCCCAGGCGTGACGTTTCCTTTATAGCCAAGGTTCTGACATCACTTCCTCAACAGGTCTTGGGGCAGAACTGTCATATTCTTAATAACCCAGCACAGTGCATAAAGGGTAAGAACACACCACACAAAGGAATAAAAAAAAAAAAATATATATATATATATTACATATTGTATATTATAAGGGAGAGGGACATGTGGGAAGTGGTGCAATGCACTGGCTGTGGGGCAGCAGTTTTCTGGGAGACATTCTGGAAACTGCGTTGCTGTCCTATTTGCAGGCAACTGTCAGCTCTGAGGAAAGAGGTAGCCCACCTCCAGGCTGTACTGGCAAGGACTAAGGAGGCCTCCCCCACCCAAAGAGCACCACTGCCACAGAGACTGCCAAGTATGAAGAGCAGGTGGACCTCAGTGGGTTCTGGGAGGGTACGGGTAGTGGAACAGAGGTGAAGCCCCCTAGTTGTACCTCTACACAAACCATATGCCTGTCTGGCAGTGCAAGGTTCCTCTATGATGGCACCCTCAGTGGAGACCAAGAAGAATGCTGAGGACACCCACAAGGGAGACCCACAGAAGGGTGGCAAGGGACACCACAGGGGAAGGAAACAGCTTCTAATAGGGCACTCAATTGTTAGAGGGGTAGACCTGGGGAGGAGAGAGGAGAGAGAAGTAAGGTGCCTGCCAGGTGCCATTGCTTGAGGGACAAGAAGCAAATCCTCAGGATTGCAGAAGCAGCATCACAGGAGAGGGAACTAGATATCATTGTCCACCTTGGGACAAATGACCTAGCTAGGCATGGGATCAGTGTAGTGCAGGATGAAATTGTGGAGTTGGGGAGGGGCCTCAGAGAGGTAGCAAGCACAGTTACCTTCTCAGAGGTGCTGCCAGTCCATGGCAGGGGTGAGCTAGGGTACTACACACCATGCAGTTTAATGAATGGTTGCAAAACTGGTGCAGAGCACAGGGCTTTGGCTTCATTGGGGACTGGGGGTACACCTGGAGAGATGAAGGTTTATACTGGCATGATGGTCTGCATCTGTCCATGAAGGGAACCAAGATCCTAAGTGACAGGTTTAAATGCTTCCTTGGCAAGCTTTTAAACTAGCCATGGGGGGAAGTGCGAATAAGAGGCAGGAAATTTCAAGCCTCCCCCCACAAAACATGATGGGTAGTAAGATAAACACTGAGGTACAGTGCTCAACAAAGGGCAGGACAGGGGTAAATGGAAAAATAGACAAGGGCAAAAAGAGCAGGCATGGGGGAAAAAAGGATAAAGCCAACATTAAATGGAAGGCAATGAGTACCAATGCCATTAGTCTGGGAAATAAGCTTCCTGAGCTAGTAGCCTTGATGGAAGATGAACACTTGGATATTGTGGCAGTCACAGAAACATGGTACATGGGGAACCATGACTGGGATGACAACATACTGGGGTACACAGTCTACAGAAGGGACAGGGAGGGGAAAATAGGAGGTGGAGTAGCTCTATACATAAGGGAAGGATCAAAGCTACAGAACTAAAAAGTAAAGGGGGAGGACTAGAGGCACTCTGGGTCACCTTGGAGACAGGGAATGGCATAACAATCCATACAGGGGTTGTATACAGACCCCCATTGACCCCCATCTCAAGGGGAGGAAATGGACAAGAAAATGATAGAGGACATTTTCAAAATGGCTGACAAAGGGGAGATACTGTTAATGGAGGAACTGTATATGCCAGATGTTAACTGGATGACATGTACTGCAGCCACATCCAAGAGCAGGGTCATTCTCGATGCCCTGCAGGGGGCAGGCCTTAGACAGCTAGTGTTGGAACCCACTCAGGAGGAAGCAATACTAGACCTGGTACTCTCAAATGGAGAGAAGATCACAAATTTAGAAGTCGGTAGACATCTGGGAACAAGCGACCACTGCACAGTGTGCTTCACAATAAGCACAACCATGGAGACAAGCCATACAGAAACAAGCATACTGGACTTTAGAAGGGCTGACTTTGGCAAAATGGGTGAATACCTGAGGAATACACTGGCAAATGGGCAAGAAGGAGGGGTGGAAGAACAATGGAGAAAAATCAAAACTGCCATCATAGAGGCAACAAGCCTTTGTGTGAAACAGATAAGGAAAACAAAGTGGAGTAAAAAACCACTATGGTTCTCAAAAGAGGTGGCAGGGAAGGTTAAGGAGAAAAAGACTGCATTCAAAAAGTATAAGGCATCACAGAAGGAGCACGACAGGGAACTGTATCAATTAAAGCAGAAAGAAGTGGGGAAGGCAGTCAGAATAGCAAAAGCCCAAACTGAGGAAAAAATAGCCGAGTCAGTTAAGAAGGGATAAAACCTTTTATAGGTATATTAGGAGTATAGAAAGGTTAAGGGACGAATAGCGAAGATTAATAAGGAGAGGGAGGTGGGCAGAGGAGACAGTGAAAAGGCAGAGATACTGAATGAATACTTTTGCTCAGTATTCACAAAAGAAGATGAGGAGGAGTTACCTAAACCAGACAATAGAAGCACTCTGGGTAGGGGGTTGACACCAGTCCATTTACAGAAGAAAGAGTCTAAAGAACTCCTAAAACTCAGGGTGGACAAAGCAATGGGGCCTGATGGGATTCATCCCAGAATCCTAAAAGAACTAAGGAGGACCTAGTGACACCAATGACCACACTTTTAACAAATTATGGGAGGATGGGGTGGTACCTGAGGACTGGAGGAGGCAGATGTGATTCCCCTTCACAAAAGTGGAGCAAGGCAGAAGCAGGAAACTACAGACCTGTAAGTTTGACCTCAGTGGTAGGGAAAATGATGGAATCACTTCTGAAAGAAAAGAATTGTTGAATACCTAGAGGCCAGCGGGCAGGGACCTAAAGCAGCATGGATTTACAGCAGGAGGTCATGTCAGATGAATCTAATAGATTTCTTTGACTGGGTGACCAAAGTAATAGACCAGGAGGGCTGTGGATATGGCCTACCTAGACTTAGCAAGGCATTTGACACAGTCCTGCACAAGATTAATAATCAAGTTAGCCAGCTTGAGAGTGGGTCCCAGGGTGGTAGCCTGGGTTGCAAACTGGCTGCACAACAGGACACAGAAGGTAATAGTGGTGGCACATTCTGAAGAAAGGGGTCACTAGTGGAGTACCTCAGGGCTCAGTACTGGGTCTAGTCATCTTTAATATCTTTATAGGTGACATTGCAGAGGGTCTGGAGGGAAAGGTATGCCTCTTTGCAGATGATACAAAGATCTGTAACAGAGTTAATACACAAGGGGGGGTAGAAAGGATGAGAAGGGACTTGGCAAGGTTGGAGGAATGGTCAGACATATGGCAACTTAGATTCAATGCAAAAAAGTGCAAAGTAATGCACCTGGGAAACAAAAACCCAGGAGAAGAGTACACAATAGCAGGGGAGGTACTAACAACAACAAAAATGGAACAGGACTTGGGGGTAGTCATATTGGATGATCTAAAGGTGGGTAAGCAATGTGAGAAGTCATTGAGGAGAGCCAGGGGGATACTGGGATGCATAGGAAGGGGCATCACAAGTACAAAAAGGGAAGTGGTTATCCCTCTGTACAGACAGTTGGTGAGACCCCATCTGGAGTACTGTGTGCAGTTTGGAGACCTCATCTATGCAAGGACATAGACAGGATGGAAGCAGTCCAGAGGAGGGCAACTAAAATGGTGCAGGATCTGCATCAGAAATCATATGAAGAGAGACTGAGAGAGCTTAATATGTATACCCTTGATGAAAGGAGGGACAGGGGGGACATGATAGAAACATTCAAGTACCTCAAGGGAATCAACAAAGTACAGGAGGGTAGCATCTTTCAGAACAAGAGATGTATAAGAACAAGGGGACACAATTTAAAGATAGAGGGGTGATGGCTCAGGGGTAATGTGAGGAAATCTTTTTCACAGAGAGAGAGAGTGGTGGATGCGTGGAACTGCCTTCCTGGGGAGGTTGTTGGGGCTAAAACAGTGGGGGAATTCAAACATGCATGGGACAGACACAAGGCAATTGTAGTGGGGGGTGGCAGGAAGTAGGCTGTTGGTTAACTAGAATCTGCAGCTTATCCAGTAGGTAGGGAAATGGGCAGACTGGGTGGGCCAAGTGGTCCTTATCTGCTGTCAAAGTCTATGTTTCTATGTTTCTATGTAACTATGGACAGTTTCTGATGGAGTGCTTTTTATATAGGATATACAGCTACTGAATACCTAGGTTCCTTTGATTTTATTATTTTATTTGCATAAAAGGATATAATACTCTTATATTTGATAGTTTGTGATACATAATTATTGGCTTTTGTCTAACCATGTTTACAAGCAAAGGACCTCTACAGTTTGCCTTTAAATTTGTTACCATTTTTACCTAATATACAGTGTACAGAATCGTGCTATGAGCATAAAGTTGGTATTTTTCCTCTGGACAAACATTAAGGTTATTTATAAATAATAAAAAGAGTAGAAGCCCTAAAGTTGATCATTAAGGTAATCTTGCAGCAGTAGGTTTTAAACCATGGATGACAGTATTACAGATAGCCATCTGTTATCGCTGTTTTAAATAACTATATAATTATTTTCATGCATCCTTTTAGTGTGACAATCACATAACTGTTGTATAGTCTGCTAATGTTCAACATGTTAGGTTCAGAAAAAATCATCCATTGATTAAAATCCTGTAGGACATCACCAATGATCTCAGTGCTGCTGTGAGTTGTGCTTCAGCCCCAAACCATACTGATGTTCTGTTAAAGCTTGTTTTCCTCAGTTTGATTATTTAGTTGATGGAAATTTTTAAGAGCTTGTATTATTGTAGCCAAACTATATAAAATTTCAGGCATTTATTCCAAAACAAGAGTGTACTTCTGAAGTTCTATGCACAACATATATCGTTGTGTATTTTACACCTAAATTGAGACTTGCATCATGAAGATATGCTCAAGATAATGTTAAAGATATTTCTGGACATACAACCAGTAAAAAGTTAAACTAACTTTCAAGAAGCATTCTTAGAAACTAAACTTATGATACCCACTATTTGTGTTCTTGTTATTCATCAGTTTAGAAGTATTAGTTATTATAGCCTGTTGCTTTACATTTAGTAGTGCTTTTGAAATCTAGTTAGCATACATTTATTGACCTAAAATACTGAGCACATAGGATTCCTTTACTAACAATAACAGCAAGAACTTCTAAACAACAGAATATCTTTAAGATCTGTGTTTTTCTTTATATGTCCGAACACCTAAACTGAGGTAAGGGTTTGTCCAACAAACTGTTCCTCTTTTAGTATTTGCTGAAAAATATGTGATTGTACAGAAAGTAGTTGAAACCAGATTTTTGACTGTATGAAGAACAACAGGAACTGTCACGGAGATTTCAATGCTTACAGTTAATTTCCCAGTCTGCAATTATGCTTGTTTTCAAAATATTTCTGAAGAAGATATTGTAAGCAGTGTTTTCATATACAAAGGCCATGGAAGCCTATTGAATTACTAGCATACAGCTAAAAAAAAATTCTCAAAGAAGCAAGATATACCAAATGGACAACATAATAAACTGTAAGACCCCAAATTGTTGAGTCCTCAAATAAAACCTTTTAGCGTTTCAATTTTTAAAACAGTATATACTGTAAAAGTGAAGTTGCTTACCTTTCACAGTAGTAAGGTTTAGGAATCATTGTGAAGGTAGCTTCAGAATAAATTATGTTTAGGTTGACAGGTAAAAGTAAACCTAATATAACATCACCATTCTGAGAAAAAGTCTGGAGTTTGAGGCTTTGCAGTCTGCAATTACTTGGCCTAGCATCACAGGGACAGCTAGAGTCATAAGCAAAATAAACTAACAAGGGTGACAATTTTACTGGGAACATTCTAAAATATTTAATTGTTACTGCTTTGGAATGTTCCAAAATATTCATTTGATCTCTTTGTTGTTGCATCACATATGCAATAATAAAAGCTTGCTGACCTTATCAAAATGCCAAAACAATGTCAAATTATATATCACCTGCCAATACACACTCTGAAATGTTAACACAGTCATTATAGTTCAGAGTTATAGAAAACAAAGACATTTTGAAGAAGCGTGAATAGCGGCAAAGAAACAGAGGAGGGTGAATGAAAATGTAACAGTCCTGAATTATTCAATACAGAATTAGTAGTGAGCTGAATTGCCTGACTTGTAGGCTTAAGTAGACTTCCTTCTGCAGGATGTTCATGTAACACTGTGTTTAATAATGAAGGGTTATTCAGATAATAATGTGTTTGATAATAAAAGTTTTCAGGAAAAGGCTGCATGTTTACAATAATGAAAGGTTACTTTAATAACCAGGTGTCTCTGCAATTGATGTTTCACTTAATCGTGCTTAATAATATAAAGAACTTCAACATCCACCTGAGCCTCCCCTAGTAGTACTCCTCAATGTGGTTTGGTGATCCTGCAGTGAGCTAGTTGAAAACATATATGTGTTTATTGTGGTTGTCACACATGGGAGCCCTGCAGCATTTACAAGTGTACAATATTAAGAAAGAAACCAAACATAGAAACATAGAAGATGATGGCAGATAAGGGCACCCAGGCCCACTGTGTCTGCCCTATTTTGTATCTAGTGAATCTCTGATTAGTCCAATGGTCACCCATTAGTCTAAGGGTCACTCACTTAGTATCCAATGCACCTGTCCCATACCTTCGTGAAGCCTGTAACTGTTTCTGCCCCCACCACCTCAGCTGGCAGGCTTTTCCACCTGTCCACTACCCTCTGTGTAAAAGTACTTCCTCACTTTTCCTCTGAGCCCCCCCCCCCCGCAGCTTCATGTTGTGGCCTCTAATTCTTGAGCACTTTTTCCTTTGGAAAATTTTGTCAACTTGTCCTCTGTTTTGTCCTGTGAAATACATGTTTTAATTATGTCTCCCTGTCCCTCCTCTCCTCCAAAGAATACATGTTTAGCTCCCATAACCTGTCTCCATAGGGCTTATTGTGTAGGCCTCCCAGCATCTTGGTTGTTCTCCTCTGTACAGCTTCCACTCTGTTTATGTCTCTTTGGAGATGGACTCTCCAGAACTGGATGCAGTACTCGAGGTGGGGCCTCACTGATGATCTATACAGCAAGAGTAGAAGCTCTCTCCTTCTGCTGGTTATACCCCTACCTTGCAACCCAGCATCCTGCTGGCTTTTGCTACTGCCTTGTCACATTGCCTGGCCTTCTTCAGGTCATCTGGGATGATGATACCCAGATCCCTCCTGCTTGGAACTTGTAATGTTCTTTCCCCTAGGTTGTACACTGCTCCTGGGTTATTGTTGCCCACATGCATAATCTTACATTTTTTAGCATTGAACCACAGCTGATAATCCTTAGACCAGTTATCCAGTCTATTTAGGTCCCTTTGCATTGTATCCACCCAATCCTGAGTGTCTACCCTGTTGCAGATTTTTGTGTCATCTGCAAACAGGCAAACCTTCCTTTCCAGTCCCTCAGCAATGTAACTGATGAAGACATTAAAGAGGACTGGGCCCAACACTGATTACGGTGGAACTCCACTGGTCACCCTTCCCTCTGCTGAATGTGCTGTATTTACCACCAACTTCTGAGTTATATAGCTTAGCCAGTTTCCCATCCATCACAGAATCTTGCTTTCTATTCCCAAGCTCCTTAGTTTATTGAGCAGCCTTCTATGTGGTACCATATCAAAAGCCTTGCTAAAATCCAGATATGCTGCATCCTTGCACTGCCCTGATCCACCTCCCTGGTTACCCAGCTGAAGAACTCCATAAGATTCATTTGGCATGACTTCCATTCAAGCGAAACCATGTTGCCTCAGGTCTTGGAGACTGTTTTCCATCAGGTGATCCACTATCCTTTCCTTCAGTTTTCCATTAATTTACATGCCAACAAGGTCAGGTTACTGGCCTGTAGTTTCCTGCCTCCTCCTTACTACCACTCTTATGTAGTGGGACTACATCCACCCTCCTCCAGTCCTCTGGCACCTCCCCTTCTCCAAGGATAGACTGAACAAAACAGCCAGTGGTGCTGCCAACACCTTCCTTAGCTCCCTCAATATCCTTGGGTGTACTTCATCTAGACCCTTTGCCTTATCTTTTTTAACTGCTGTTAGTTCCCTGAAGATCCTTTCCTCTGAGAAAGGACTAGTGTCCACCATTCTCCCCTTTAATTCCCTCACCTTTAAAGATGGGCGATTCCCCTCCTCCTCATCAGTGAATACTGAACAGAAATAATCGTTCAGCACTTCTGCCTTGAGTACATCATCCTCCACGCTCCCTTCTTTTCTACTTTTCAGCCTGACAATACCCCCTCCCAATTTTTCCCCTATTGCTTATGTGCCTGAAGAATGTTTTGTTATTGTTCTTTATTGTGTTTACCAACTTTTCTTCCACTTGCACTTTCACCAACCTAACTTCGTTCCCTGCTTCTCTCTGTTTTATTAGGTATCTGTCCCTGTCTTCTACTGCCTGGGTCTCCTTTGTCCTGAAGGCCAGCCTCTTGTGCCTCACCTTTTAGTCACTTCTCCAGTGAACCTATGTGGCCTCCTTTGCCTCATTCCTTTATTTAGCTGTTTGACAATTAATTTTGTTGACTCCTCTAAGGTTGCCTTAATTGTTTTCCAGAGCTCTAACACTGTTGACGACCTGTGACTTCTCCTAGGGCTGTCCTCATGTAATTTCCCATTTTGCCATAGTCTACTCTTCTGAAATATGGTTTTTGTCCTTGTGGGGTTTGCTTCATGCTCAGCTAGTACCTCAAGCCACAATTGCTGTTTCCCAGGTGCTCCCCACTGTAACCCATCCCACATTTTCCATTTGAAAGCACCAGATTGAGTATCACCCCTTCCCTAGTTGGAACTGCAACTAGCTGTTTTAGGAATGCCTCTTTAAGACCCTCAAGGAAATTTCTACTCCTAGTTGTAGCAACTGTCTGTAAGCTCCAGTCCATATCTGGCAGGTTGAAGTCTCCAACGATCAACATCTCCCCCTAATGTGCCATTTTATTAATCAATTTTAACAATTCCTGATCCAGAGATTCATCCTGAGATGGGGGTTTGTAGACCACCCCTGTGCTGACTGGCAAAAGACCACACACCTCAACCGGAAGGACAGTGTACACTACACTGTCCTTCTGGCTGAAATCTTGATCTTTGCCAGTCCTATTTATTTAATATTTGCACCCTTGTGGTTGTTGAGCTGGGATTGCTCTATTGTATTAGACCACCCCTGTACAGATGGCTGTTCCTTTTCTCTTCTCTAGTGTAACCCATAGTATTTCCTCTTTCCCTGATTGCACTGTGTCTCAGTTGCTTTGATGGTGTTTCTAACATACAATGCCACCCCCTCTCTTTTTGCCTACTCGATCTTTCTTGAATAGACTGTATCCTGGAATAACCACCTCCCAGCCTTGGCTGCCATTGCACCATGTTTCTGTGATGGCAACTATGTCTAGGTTTGCTTCCACCACAGTGGCCTCAGGGTCACATATTTTGATGCTCAGGCTGCGAGCATTGGTGCACATGACTCTCCATTTTGTGCCTCTGTCCTTTCCTTTCATTCCCATTTGCTCCTCCTAGTTAACCCACTTTTCTGCCTTCCCTGCCTGCTTTATTATTAATAATGCTGTTTGTGCCACTATTTGGGTCATCTGGTGTGTGTTTTCTGGTCCATTGTTGTCTGAAATGGGTCTCTCTTTTCCTTGTTCTTCATATGTCCTGAGCATTTACAGATGATGCCATTTGGGGAGAGACTGCTCGACACCCAATCACTTGTCAAGCAGCATCTCCCTTCTCTTTCTACTTTAGATGTCCTAGGTAGGAAATAATGGGCCCTATGCACAATGCCTATGCACCACTGAAACTGGGCACATAGGCATCTATATGTGAATGCCATGGAGCAGGATTCTATGGATCCCCGTGGCATTCCTGACAGAAGAATGCAAGACAGTTATATGCCCAATCCCTGGCTGTGTGGACAGCAATGTGCCAGGGGTGGGTGAAGAGCATGCCTGCACTATGTGCTATGCACAAAAGGTGCACAGAGGAGCAAACAGGGGCATATGTGGGAGCAGCTTACGGTGAGGGGACCCCACACAAGTGCTATACTCACCGTGCAATCCCCACCAGGTCCCCACAGCAAGATGCATCCCCTCCAGTACCCCACCCTGTCCCATCACAGAGTGCAGCCCCCCTAAAATAACTCCCACCCCGATGGTCTCGTGTTAATTGCATATCCCATAACACAGCACCAACATGGGGGAATCCTATGCCAGGTAATACACATACATAAGTACAGAAATAAAACATGCAGCTATGCTGCAAGTAAAACCTTAATAGGAGACAACATAAAGAAACAGTGCAATGGTAAAACCCAATACATGTATGAATCATACATTCCCGGGAGACCCCCCAACCATGACACACACACACACACACACACACACACACACACACACACACATACACACACACACACACACTGAACAGAATGAAGAAATATGAACTTGGAAGCACCTCCCCAACC
This sequence comes from Neoceratodus forsteri, assembly GCA_016271365.2. Taxonomy (NCBI): domain Eukaryota; kingdom Metazoa; phylum Chordata; order Ceratodontiformes; family Ceratodontidae; genus Neoceratodus; species Neoceratodus forsteri. The sequence continues at coordinate 845,549,847 of CM028134.1, forward strand.
AGAGCCCTTCCTGGATGAGATGGCCCAGCCTAGTTCTGTATAGTCTGCCCCCCTGACCCTGAGCATGGCATCCCTGATGTACTACACTCCCTGCATAGGTAGCCAGTGGCCCCCCACCCCTACCCATGGCACAGACTCCCCCCATCCCCATAACTGTAGTGATGTGCCACTGGGCTGGACAGCGAGAGGCACAACCTTCACCACACCACCTCGGCCACCTGCCATCCACCCAATGCTGGGAGTGCACCTCCTATTTATAGGGCTGAGTGCTCCCAGCAGCATTCAGATGGCAGGTGGCTGCAGTGGTGTGGGGAGGGTTGTGCCTCTCACTGTCCAGCCCAGTGACACATCACTGCAGGTACGGGGAATGGGGGAGTCTGTGCTAGGGTTGGGGGTGTTCTCATGATCACATTGTTTTGCTCAGTTCAGTGGGCAGGGGGGCTCCCAGGACAGTACATTTCATACATGTTTTGGGTTATACCATTGCACTGTTTCTTTATGGTGTCTGCTATTATGGTTTTTACTCAACAGCATAGCTGCAAAGCTGCTTCCTGTACATATGTATGTGTATTACTTTGCATCAGATTCTTCCACATTGGTGCTGTGTTGTGGGATATTCGATGTACACCTGCAGATGGTGGATGAGGGTTCCGTTGTTGGGGGTGACACCTGTGCACTGGCTTGGTATGGTGCCATGAGAGTGGGAAATGGAAGGGTGGAACATCAAACATTGTAGCTGGACTGCACTTGCCCTGGGTGCTGGTGTGTGGTATTCACACACCTGGTCCTGCACCAACCCACTCATGGTATCCACTCTGGGACCAAGGCCGGGCATCTGATTGACTGCCCACCTGGTTCTCCTATTCTGCCCTGACCACCCTCTGCACACCTGCATGCTGGAGGGGCAGGGCCATAGACAGGTGGCTGGCATTGGTGCATACCATCATGTCTGCAACTGTCCATGGGCACGGAGCTGTGCAGGCAGGGTACATGCCTCTGGCACATGCTCTCTGCCCCTTAGTGAATAGCACCCAAAATGAGTAAATAAAACAAAATAATGGAAGACAATGGCCACAGGGGACTCAATCCTGAGATTCACAGATTGGCACAGATTGGCAAGTAAGCAGAAGGAATCCACTCCAGTATATCATGACCTAGGTAGAGATGGTTGGATGCAGGACTGGATGCTGCACAGCTACGAATGAGCTGTGAAAGCAGGGTTTAATAAAAGGCAGTTTGCAAATAACAACAGATGAACCACTGTTGCTTAGTTATTAAATCTTATCAGACTGTCTTAGTGCGGCCAATGTAACAGAAATTCTACTGTGAGTGTGTCCCCCCCCAGCAGGAGGAAGGAGCTGGAAGGTGATAGTTTAGGATTCTGGGAAGGAGTAAGGTCTGTCGGAAAGGCCACACCACAAAAAGAAAGAGAAGAAATTGAGAGTCCAAGGACTTGAGAAAATGGAGAAAAGAAGAATAAAGACAGAGACAATTGGAAAGCTGGAAAGTTGGAGCTGGAAAAACAACCTGTGTAGAGATTATTTGGCGCAACTGGACAAATTAAAGAGCTTTTCAAGGAATCAGGAGCCACAAAGATCAAGAGGGCACAGAGAGAGAGACACACATTTTATAAAAGAGCTCTGTGTTCTCTTTGCATCTTTATGTTACAATGTGTAGTAACTAAAATAATCAACAAATAGAGGTTCAGAAAGGATGTAATTTTCATCCGAAATGCGTCAGGACTGGTGTCCTTGTTATTTGAGGTGCGTGTGCTCTACTTTTTGTGTTTTTGATATATAGACTGAGTATTGTAGCACCACATGCTTGTGCTTACTCCATTTTGTTTTTAGAGGTTCAGACACCTTTAGAGGGTTTGACTTTCAGGGTGACAGGATTTATTGATACTCTAGGATTTTAAGTTTTAGTATAGTTTTATTTCACCTCTATGCCACTAGGGATTGCAGCAGAAGGATTGATTCAAGGATATTGAAAGTAAGAAACACAACGCATAACATAACACAAAACATAACATAATATATAATATAATCAATTCATATTAGATTCTTAAAACTTTTAAATTCCCAATGGATGAAAAGTCACGTGGTAGAGGAGGATAAGTGGCGCGCAGGCACTGCGTTTCAGATCCCAGACTTCAGACTGCATTGACTACAGTAGACGAGGCAGAAATTGCACATAACTCGATAAGAAGGATTAAAAAATTTAGTAAAAGCAAAAGCTAGAATAGTAGCATAGTGGCAGACAAAAAAGCTGCTTAAATACCTGTATTATTTTACCTGTAACATCTTGATGCTTTAACTCCAGCTACGACTAAACAAGTTTAAAATTCTGTTCCAGAAAGTATTTACTCACCACACAGACATAGAACTTTAAGGTGTGGGAATGCCAAAAGCACCAAAAGCTTTTCTTGATTGCGAAAATCCCTGAGGTGCTGAATTATTGTGAGGAAAAGACAATGCAGAAAAACTGGAGGTAAGAGGACTGAAAGCAATAAGCCTTCTCAATTAAAAAGTAACCCATCCTGTTTATAATTATAGCTACATGTTAGATAATGGATTACAAAAGGGTATAAAATAGAATGAGAAAAGGTGAGGTGGGTGAAACTATATTGGAACTAGCACAGAAGTGATTGCGTGGTTAAAGTATAAAGAAAGCAAAGCAAAATTCGAGTGATAGTAAAGCGAAGCAAAGTTACAGTGGATTTTAAATAGTAGCAAGTGATAGTAACTAGGGGTATCTAGCACTAATTGAAGTTGGTTTTGAAACTATTTTAAACCATTTTTAATAAAAACAGAGAATTAAAACTTAGTTTTACATATTTTAGTTTTATAAAACTATCCTGCTGAGTTGAATAATTAGATTGTTGGATTTTATAGACATAAGAAACAAAAAGCAGACCAGTGTGACATTTGAAAAACGAAACAAAGATCAAAGAGAGACTGCAGAGGTGGTGGAAGCCACGAGGACTGTGTATTGTTACCCACGGGAACACTCAAAGTAGTGAGGAAGAAAACTGAAAGGCCAACACAATTATAATAAGAGAAGATAATGGTACACATACAACACACAAGGAATTATCTAGGAGTCACATTGACGGGATATTTAGTTTAACTTATATTCCCTGAATTTCAATAGAGAGTAAAATTAGTTGCAGGAGTTTGTTAACCTCTGAATGGAACTGAATTTAGTAATTCTTAATATTCTTTTGACAAAGTGTTTATCAGAGTACAATATACAGTGATTTATATATAAAACTTATATATTTTATCATTTCATTTTTTTTTGTGCTATATGGAAAATAGTGGTATTAATGGTTATTAGTGGATATTAGCAGGATAAAATATTAGCTTATTAGCATATTAGCCTATTAGCTTAGAAGTTCATTAACTTTATTAACTCAACAGCCTATTTGGTCACCAGTTTATAGATTTTTAGATGATTATTAGATTAAGTACTGCTGCATAATATTTTGTATAATATCTGTATAATATTTACACATTTTGGGAGAGTACAAGATGCCAGTTACTACAAGAGAAGTAATAAAAATAAGGGTCAACTAAGTCCAGAGTTAGACCCAGGAAATATAGTAGAATTAGACAATGATTGATTTTTTACAAATTTATAGACATTTAGGGCATCAAGACAATGAGGCTTGCCATTAAAAGGCAGGCCAGGTTGTCCTGGTAGCCAGCCAGGAATGAATTCTGGAAGGGGAGGGGGGAGGGAGAGGTGGGGGCGGGGTCTTCAGGGCAAGGGGAGGGCACATTGTTGGTCTGGGGCCTTGTGGTTTCTCTCTGCAAAGCTCCCAGGCAGGAGGTGTGCTAGTGTAATGTACTAGTTGTTTTGCATGCAGTGGCTGCAGTCTGCTTAGACTGAGGAACAGACAAAATGTATTGTAATGCATATTTGAAGGAAGCAAGTGGAGTTAGGGTGGAGTGTTTGGCCGTGGGGCCCAGAGCTGAACTCCATATTGGTGGACAATGCCATCTGGTTTGGCAGTCATGAGTGTGCAATCCAGCCAGCAGCTTATCAAGTATTTGGGCAGGAAAATGTGGTGTGTAATCCATCTGGTGGTGTGGTGTTCTCTTTAAAACAAAAAAAGTGAAGTCAGGCAGTTGGTTTGAAAGTGGCCCTTTGATTTGCTGCAGTGTTGGGGCAATTAGAAGGCCTGGTGATTGGCCCCATGGTCAGGGGCCAGTGGACTGTGGTGGTGTGAGAGTGAGTAGAAGGGCCTGATGCATTGTAGAATGCTGGCGCCAGCCTGGGAAGCTAGGGCAGGACTGTGCACAAGAAGGCAGCATCGTTTGGCGGGGAATGCCAGTATTTTCACATGGGAGAGGTTTGGGTGGCATTGAAGCTGGGTTGAGAGCCAGGGAACAGGCAGATGCTGGGGAGTGGAGCCGCATGGTGGGCTGTAGTGAACTTGTAGCACTGGGCCAGGGTGGAGTACAAGCGTACTGGAGCGGGGCCTGGGAGCTGGCTGGAGCTCAATGGACACAAACAGTAAAGGAAGCAAGATAAAAAAAACCAACAAAAGGAATGGGGGAATCTGGAGTGATGCCCGCTGTGGAACATATCGATCTGGGCAGTTGGTTGCTGCGCAGTTTGTTGTTGGGCTACATCCAGCATGGGGGAGGGCCACGAGGAAGCAGAGGCAGATCTGTTGCGGAAGAGGCCGAGGCCTTCGTCGTAGATGCGCATGGCGGCGGCATGCCAGGGACTTGGGAATCTTTACCTTGCTCTGTGTTAGGTATAAAAAAACAAACAAACAAACAAAAAAAAACACTGATGTGTCTCCCTGGGTTGGTATATTGTGCATTGCCATGGAGGGGCAGAGATGGTGACGAAGATGCACGGTTTGCTGGTGCTATTTCTCGATGGACGGGGGGGACTGTGACATTTGTTCTGGTAGCAACTATGGAACCAGGGCCTACACCACGGGGGGGGTGAGAGAAGTACAGGGCCTGCAACTGGGCTGTGGAGGGGGGAAGGAGCCTCCCCCAACATGAGTGGCCACCGAAAAAGGCCTTAAAAAAGCATGGCGGTGAAGGGAGAAGGATGGCATGTGCCTGTGCAACGGGTTCTTTACCAGAACAGAAACAGGAACAGGGACCTTTGGGAGAGGCCGTGAGGTGTGGCCACCATGTTATATGCATCAGCGAGGAGGAGGAGGGGGGAAGTGGGCTGGATGGCTGCACACAGATGGAGATCCAGGGACAAGGATTGCGGCCTATTGGGGGGCTGGTTTTGGGCAGACCAGAGGGATAGAAGGTCCACCACATGGTCTGGCACCCCCCCAGGAGGGCGTGTTGAAGCAGCAGCAATATGGGGGCTAAAGGGTTTTGGCCAGCTGAGGGGCTGTGATGCAGTGAAGCAGCAGCAAGACAACAGCAATACAGCGGCAAGGGGGCTGCGGTCAGTCAGGCCAGTGAGGCTGCCACAGTGAGGGGTCCTGGTGAGGTCTACCTCATGGCAGGTATGCCTAGTATGGGCAGGGGGATCAGTGATGTGGGAGGAAAAAGGGACCAGTGAGCAGTGTCCCTGGGGGTAGGGGCCATGCTTGGGGAGTTGTAGACCAGGACTAGGCCCAAGCACTCGCAGAAGGGGGCAGGCTGGGTTGTGTCAGAGGCCCGTTGGTGGGCCACGCGATAGGGCTATGGGCTTCTGGGGGGAGCAGCGATGACAGTAAGGCACTGTTGGCTTTGCTGGCTGCCTTGGGGGCTCAGGGGCAGACAGCCCAAGGAGCCATGGACTATGGGAGAGCTGTTGAGGATGGCGAGATGATCATGTCATTTTGCTGTGCGGCCCAGGTCACCGGATGAAAATGGCACCCAAGAGAGCCCCAGTGTCAAGTGCGACCATGTTGGCAGAGGCAGCGAAGCTAATGGCACAGATGATGGAGTTGGTGGAGGCTACAAAGAAGAGAGAGGTGGAGGAGGAGGCCCAGAGGAAAAGGAAACAGCGAGATGAGAGGCCTGGCTCCAGGAAGGGGAACAAGCGACCAAAATGGGTGGTACCCAGCCTGCTTGCGGTGCCAGGGATGGGTGTGGAGCCCACCCCGGGCCTGGTGGGGCCTCTTTCGGATAGGGGTAAGGATGATGTGGATATGAATAATGAGGTGGATTTGAAAGAGTATATCGAAGGCTTGTTGGGGGACATTGGGGAGGATGGGGTTTCAAAGTTAGAGTGGGCTTTAAAAGCAAAAAGCAAAAGGCAAGCCAGGGAAAGAGGGCACAGGCACCACAGGTGGTGCATGGAAGCTCTATGAGGGCAGCCAGGTTTCATGTTGGGTGACCATGTACCGGCCTCGATAAAGGAAAAGATGTGGAAAGGTGAGTATGTGGATATCTTTGGTTTCGTGGATGAGTAGACAGCCAAAATGTAGGAACAGAGGTCAGTGAGCAAGTCAGAGATGGCAGTGGTGCTGGCAGTGGTGGTGGGGCACAAGGAGGCCCAATTTAAGGGGAAGAGCATAGACATGTGGCAAGCGGGTTCCTAATTTACAGCATGCTGGTTTTGGAGAAGCAAAGGACCTGGCGATCCCGCTACTGGCGTACATGGCAATCATTAGGGAGTCCTGTCGGACTAAGCTGAATTTTGGGTGGCTCAAATATGATGAGGCCTTCAGGAGGAGAATGGTGGTAAAAGGTGACCTGTGATGGGATTGTACCCATGCCGAGTTGTGGGTCAGGCAGCTGTCAGGGTCAATAGGGGGCACGCAGCAGAGCAGGTGAAGCGAGTAGCCCCAGCCCCGGGGGTCAAGGCATGCTGGGCATACAACAGGGCTTCATGCTCATGGCCTAGTTGCAAGTTTCGACATGCTTGCTCACGTTGTGGGGGATCGCACCCAGTGACAGCATGCAGGCAAGGGGGTGACAAGGGGGGCAGGCCAGTGGGCAGCTGCAGGAGCAGCCCTTTCATTGTGGCTGGTGGGGTCCGGGAGGGGTTGTGGGACCCCGGGAGAGGAGGATATGCCTCCAACTATGGGTGGAGCTAGGGAGGGAGGGAGCAGACAATGGGCAGTGGGGCTACGCTTTGGCCTGCACCCCCATCAAGTTGGGTGTGGTGGAGGCCTGGACGGAGGGGTACCTCGGCAAGAGAGGGGCGGCCCTGCTAATGGCGGGTTTTAAAGGAGGTTTTCCATTGGAGTTTGAGGAGGCACGGTTCGGGATGCGGGCCAAGAATTTGGGCTCAGTAAAAGGGAAAGAAGACATAGTCCAGGGTAAGCTTGGGAAGGAAGTCAGGGCAGGGAGGGTCGAGGGGCCACTGGAGGAACTCCCTGCTGGCAGTCCCAGGTGTCACCCCTTGGGGTGGTACCTAAGAAGCAAGTTGGGGAATTCCGGCTCATACAGCACCTGTCCTACCCAGAGGGGGGGTCAGTGAATAAGGGTATCCTGGAGGAGCTGAGCATTGTCTCTTACGCATCTCTGGATCAGGTGCTGGAGCTGATACGGGTGGCTGAGGGGGTCTGGCTGGCAAAGATGGACATCAAGCCCGCATTCCGGCTGTTACCAGTCCACCCTGTGGACTGGGACCTGCTAGGCTTCCAATTCAAGGGTGGGCTGTATTTTGACAAGGCAATGCCCATGGGGTGCTTTGTAGCATGGTCAATGTTCGAGGCATTTAGTTCATGGGTACAGTGGGTGTTTGGGTCATGGTACAAGCACAGGAGTGTGATCCACTATTTGGACGATTATCTATTGATAGAGGACAGCCAGGAGGAAGCTCAGGAGATGCTAGGAGACTTCCAAGACATGTGCACTGTCATTGGGATCCCCTTGGTGGCAGGTAAGATGGAGGGCTCGGCCCACAGGTTGGAATTCCTGGGGATTGAGGTGGACACCAAAAGTGTTTTACCTGCCTGGGGACAAGGTGTCCCACTTGAAGGGGCTGCTGATGCTAGTAGGGGGGGAGGAGGAGGAGGATGCCACTGGTACAGGTACAGCAGTTGTTGGGGCACCTTAATTTTGCCTGCAAGGCCATAAGCCCAGGCAGGGCCTTCACAAGAAGGTTGGGGAGGGTCACAGGCAGGGCCAAGCAGCCCCACCACTCGGTGGACATCAGTAGGGGTGTGCAGGAGGACCTCCAAGTGTGGGAGGTTTTCCTGGAATCATACAATGGGGTGACATTCTGGCAGGAGGAGTGGCCCATAATTCAGACCTTGAGCTGTATTCAGACATAGCTGGGGGTCTCAGTTTGGGGGCCTGTTTTCAAGGGGAATGGGTCTCGGAGGCATGGCCAGATTAGTGGAGAGAATGGGGGTGGACCAAGAATATCACATTTCTTGAGATCTTCCCCATATGGGTGGCTTTGGAAATCTGGGGGGACCAGATGGCTGGGCGGTGCATCTCCTTCTGGTGCGATAACAAAGGGGCGGTGGAGGTAATCAACAGGCAGAGTGGCCATACAGAATCGGTGGGCTGGGAACTGAGGAGTTTGGTACTGTTGGGGTTGTGGTTAAACTTGTCCTTCAGGGCGCAGCACATAGAGGGTATACGGAATGAGGTGGCTGACTGTCTTTCTCATGTGCAGATAGACCGTTTCCAGGAGTTGACACCGCAGGCCGCACCTACCAGACCAGGGTCCCAGCTTGGATGTGGGAGATTGGAGGAGGAAGGCCAGGGCATTGTATAGAGTTTCATGGATGGCCAAATCCTTGAAAGCCTATGAAGCAACAGGAGGGCTTCCAGGCATTTCAAGCTGGGATGGGTTGGGAATGGGAGGCCAGTGCAAGAGGGCAATTCATGAGGTACATGGAAAAAAATGGGAAGAAGGCTTGGCCCACATCACCATGGTGGTGCAACTGGCAGGGATCAGCTGGGCTTGACAGGATCGAGGGTGGTTGGATGCTGCGGGCAGCCGGGCCATCAAGCAGATGGTCATGGGGTGGCAGAGGGGGCATGGCAAAGGGCAGGATGGGAGGAGACCCATTTGTGGTCCCCTACTCATGAGGGTGATAAGGGTGCTAGACAAGGTCTGTCATTCTGCAAATGGGGCCAGCTTGTTCTGGGCCATATTTGTGGTCATGGCTAGAGGGGCCTTTCAGGTGGGGGAGATGGTTGCGCCCTGGAAGGGGTCAGCCACAGCAGGCCTACAGGAGGCACGATGTGCGGGTGGAAGTGGATGGGGTGGTCATCCAACTTCCAAGGTCCAAAATGGACCAACAGGGCAGGGGCGTCACCGTGGAGATACGCAGGCAGGCGGATGGGGGAGCATGCACAGTCCAGGCCATGATGGAGTATAGTAGAGTACGGGGGCTACTGAGTGGGGCCTGGTTCATGCACGGGGACAGATTCCCAGGAGATATCAGGTGGGAGTGGTGCTAAAAAAGGCAATGGCATTTGCAGGGGAGAACCCCACTGAGTTTGTCCTGCATTCCTTCCAGACTGGAGTGGCAATGGAAGTAGCTGCTTCTGGGGCGAGAGAAGCCGAGGTAAAGCGGGTGGGGAGATGGAAGTCAAACTGTTACAAGCCTTATGTGAGGTGTTGACAATGGTTAATGGGTGTCTCCTTCTCTCCCCTCAGCAGGTTCCAAGTGGCAAGTGTGGATCATGGGGCACTCATCCATATACTGGGCAGAGAGGTTTGCAGCTGCAATGAGGACAGAGACGCAGCTGCGCCGGGGAGCGGAGCACACCAGAGTATGATGGAAGTGCCTGAGAGACACGAGGTGGTCACAGCTGTTCCCCCTGCTGGGAGACCTGCAGGTGCAGTGGGGCTGCCCAGATTGTGTGATTGTCCACTTGGGGCAATGACTTGGGTACATTGCCTTGGGGTCCCTGATGAAGGACGAATTGAGGATTTGGAAAAGGTGAAGAGCTGGTGGTCCAGAGTGGTTATCAGTTGGTGGGAGATCACCTCCAGGAGGGTGGAGGGAGCGAAGGGACCAAAAGCAATAGAAGTGGTGCAAAAATGCTTGGATAGGAAAGTAGCCAGGGCAGTGGTCAAGATGGGGGGTCCACATTCAGCATAAGGACATGTCATAAGAGCAGGAGGAGGTGTATCGGGGAGGCGGGGTTCATCTGACTGAGTTAGGCATGGGCCTGTTCCTCCTCCCCTTTGGGGAGTTAGTTGGGGAAATTAACAAAACAGGTCTGAGGGGTTAACCCACAAGGGGGTAACCCCATCTTCCATCGCATGTTGGAGATGGGTTGGTGGAAGGGGTGGGAGCAAGAAGGGAAAAGGGGGGGCAGGTAGAGAGGGTAGGTACCACAGGCTGGGGATAAATAGAACCCAGGCGTGGGAGTAATGGGAGAGAGGAGGGATACAGAACTAGGGAGGATCAGCTGTGTCCAGACCCAGTGGGGGAGTGGGTCTGCAAGGTGGCACCCGTTATGGTGATGGGAAAAGGGGGGCCAGATCATGTGTCCGGACCCCCAAGAAGCAATGGTGAAAGAGGAGGAGAGCAAAAGAAGAACCACACGAGAGGGAAGAAGGGACTGTTATGTCCTAGAAGAGATTTGGGACTGTTATGTCCAAGACATAAATATGGAATTGTTAGACATAAACTGGGATGTAAATGTATGAATATTAACTGTGCCTTTTATAAATAAATATTGCCAGTGAGCATCAAAAGTTAACAAGGAGTGGCCTGATTCATTTCTGGGTGGGGATCCAGGGATAATGTTAGAATTGATAAGGAAAAGAAAAAGGTAGCAACTGAATCAAAATGGAAACAAAAAAAGCAAGCAAAATTAAGAACAGAAGGTAAACTTAAAACCTGAACTCCCAGAATATCTATCAAAGGGTATTTTTCCTACAATGAAGACAGGGGAACAGAAACTTGAACAGGGCATGGGGAATACTTGCAATAACTTAGATCTAGGAAACAGGGAAAAGTTGAAACGTCAGATAAACAAGAAAGATGAGTATACGAAAATATTTTAAAAACAATAGGGAATTTAAATTTGACAAAAACATGAGACACTGTATTAGACAAGAGTTAGCCAAGGAAGAACAACATATAATGCAGACCAAGGAAGATGGGGTAAATCTCACTAACAGTTAAAAAACACATTACTGGGAAAAGCCATATCAGTAGCATGGACGATGAAAGTGAAAAAAGCAATATCTATGCAAATATGAAGGAAAATATTTTACAAAGGGAAAGTTATTGGCACTCTGAATGTATAGGAATAATGAGTCCAGCAGAACAAGACAGCATAGACATGGGGCCCGATTCTAGAAGGGTGGTGCAAATTGCTGCCGAACGCAACTTGCGCCACCCACAACTGCAACATTGACCCTGCACCCTATTTTAGAAGGGGCAGGGTCTCCGCAGCTAAGGCCTGCAACTTGCAACATGTGGCCAGGTACGCTGAACTGTGGGTGCACCTGGTGAGCATGTTGCAAGCCACAACACAGTTCGCAACTGCCCCCCTGCCCAGCTTGCCACAAGTGGCGCCCCGCAGGGCTGCCCACCCCATGCCCCGGAAACCTACATCAACTGCCCCGCACGGCATCCCATTCCCACAGCCCTCCGGTGCCACATAGAGCCCTGCTGGCCACCCATACCCCAGCCCGGCGCCACACATAGAGCCCCCTCGGGGCTTCCCATACCCCCAGCCCCCAATCCCCCATTGGTACAAGCCCCGCAGGGTGGCACTGTCATCCCCCCACCCGTGCCCTGACCCCCGAGTCACCGGACAAAAATGCGGCAATTACCCTTCCCTGGTAGTTTAGTGGCCCCCCCCAGTCATGCCAGCCCACCCAGCACCTCCCACCCATTCCCAGCTGGCAACTGGCACAGTCCACCTCTCACCACCATGTGGGACTTCGGGGGCTGGAGGTGTGGGTAGCCCTGTGGGGCAGTACTTGTACACCTGGGGCAGTTGCTGTGAGTAGCCCTGTGGGGCATTACTTGTACAGATTGTATAGATTACCAAGGCAGTGTCTTGATGAAGCAATAAGCTATATTGATAAAAGAATAACGTTTCCAAGCACACAAATAATAGATCAACTTATAAAACCTATGGGACTGTTACACTTATTGGCTGATACGTTTATATATCCAAAATAATTAATTATTATCCAAATCAAAGAGATGTTAAAAAATATCCATATTCAAAAAGAGTTAAACCTGTGTGCAGATTATAAAAGGTGTGAATGGCTTTCTAAAAATAAAACAATCCATAAAATGGAAACTTATTTATACAATATAAAAACCCACAAAGAAGAAAAATGGTTTAGATTTGAATATCAAACACACAATAAACTAATAAATTGTTATAAAAGAAATAAGAAAGGGACAACAATTTGTAATTGCAAAAAAAAGAAGAAGATAATTTAAAACATTTAAGTCGACCCAGTGGCACTGGAGGGTGAGGCTCTGGTAGCTACACCTCGTGCCACGCTGGTGACCTGGGTTCAGGAATGAGTCCAGACCATCGGGGGTCAGCAGGGGGGAGAGAGGATTGAGTGTCCAGAGGACTGCTCTCCTCTTTCGGGAGGTGGGTACATGTTGTCCCACTTGCTGATCGCCCTCTAGTGGCAACTGGAGGGCAATACAGGTCAGGAGGTGTGCTCTGACATGATTACATCAGTAGGGAGGGGGTGGGTGAAAACAGGAGAAAAATTAGCCTGGGAGGGCTCCATGATTGTCCACCTCACCACAGGCCAACCCTGGGGTTCTGGATTGAGTCTCTAGGGAGGGGACACCACATTCCTGGCCCCCCCTTGGGGGGAAAACCATGGGGGAAATACCAGGGTAGGCTAATTGTGGCGTGGCAGGACCTGAGAGTGTGTTCCTACCTCGGGAGGACTGAAGTCCCTGCCATGGCTGAGGAGGAGAAACAGCTGAATTAAAAAAAAAAAAAAAAAAATTTACTATTAGATTGCCAATTATGTGACAAGGAAAGAAAAAGAATAATAGGGGAAATTCTGAAAAAATGGAAGTAGAACCAGATAATATAGTAAATGAAATACTAGGATCAAATGAAACAAGTTTCTTAGAATCACTGGCAGCTTTCCTTCAAATCGCTGTTTCCCAGGTGCTCCCCCAACGTGACCCTTCCCACATTTTCCCTGTTTGAGAGCACCAGATGAGTATTGCCCTTCCCTAGTTGGAACTGTGACTAGCTATTTTAGGATTGCCTCTTTAAGGCCCTCAAGGAAATTTCAATTCCTAGCTGCAGCAGTTGTCTGTAAGCTCCAGTCCTCATCTGGCAGGTTGAAGTCTCCAACTATCAACACCTCCTCCTTATGTGCCATTTTATTAATCAATTTTAACAATTCCTGATCCATAGATTCATCTTGAGATGGGGGTCTGTAGACTTCCCCTGTACAGATGGCTGTTTCTTTTTCTTCTCTAGTGTGACCCATAGTATTTTCTCTTTCCCTGATTATACTGTGTCTCAGTTGCTTTGATGGTGTTTCTAACATACCATGCCACCCCCTCTCTTTTTGCCTATTCTATCTTTCTTGAATAGACTGTATCCTGGAATAGCCACCTCCCAGCTTTGGTTGCCGTTGCACCACGTTTCTGTGATGGCCACTATGTCCAGGTTTGCTTCCACCACAGTGGCCTCTAGGATGCAGATTTTGTTGCTCAGGCTGTGAGCATTGGTGCACATGGCTCTCCATTTTGTGCCTCTGTCCCTTCCCTCCATTCCCATTTGCTCCCTCCTAGTTAACCCGCTGCCCTCCCATCCCCTGCCTGCTTTATTATTAACCCTGTTTGCACCACTAGTTGGGTCATCTAGTGTGTGTCTGCTGCGCTGGTCCGATGTCTGATATGGGTCTCTCTTTTCCTTGTTCTTCGTCTGTCCTGAGCATTCACTGATGATGCCATTTGGGGAGAAACTGTGACACCCAATCACTTGCCGAGCAGCATCTCCTCCTCTTCCTACTTTAGATGTTCTAGGTAGCAAATAATGGACCTATGCGATGCCTACATGCAATGAGACGGACATATAGGCATCGATACATCAGTTGAAAAGAATGTGCACAGGGTTTGTGGTGCTCACCAGTAAAGTTAAAGCTAGCACTTCTTGTAAACTTTTGCACTCCCAACCCCACCATCACAGGACACCAGCACTTAGAAAAGTATCAAAATGTCTTTATTCCATTTTAGAAAACATAGTCAGGTACATCAAATGCAGCCTGATGCATTTCAGATTCTATATAATCCTTTATCAAAGGCTGAAGAACCATTTCACACATGTTGCTTAAATACCATAAGTTGATGAGGCCACCTCTGTGTCATTAGAAACAGTTTAAAATCATTGGTTGTAACATTTAGGTAATTTCATATGGCAGTTCATTCAATCAAAAACAACCCAAGTTACCACATCCCAATAGAAACGTGACAAATAAAATAGCATGACAAATAAAGTGCATAAGATAGAATATAAAAACACACAAGCAGGAAAATATTTATCTTCCAAATATGGCTTTAACTCAAATCCAGCATTGAGACCAGGATATTTATTTGCTCTAAGTCTCAGAATCCACTCATTTTCTTTTTTCAAAATCTTGTTCTTGAAGTCACCACCCCTTGGGTTCGAAAAAACGTTCTTGATACCCATGAATTTAAAAAAAAAAGTTCCTGTGTATCATCACTTTCTACCACATGAGCAACTGTTGCATAAGTCAAATCTTTTTTCTCAATAGCCTGTATATGCTCATTTACTCTTGTCCAAAACTGTCTTTCCATTTTTCCTACATAAAAACTGCTACAGCTACAGGTCACAAGGTAAATTGACCTCTCCAAGGCCTTTGACACTGTCTGTCACCCTCTCCTACTTGACCCCCTCCACCAACTTGGCTTCTCCCCTGGCCCACTAGCTTGGTTCACCAGTTACCTCTCTGCCAGATCACAGCACGTGAAGGTAAATGGCACCCTGTCCAATACCCTTCCCGTTCGCTCGGGGGTTCCCCAGGGTACCATCCTGGGCCCTGTTCTGTTCCGCCTATTTCTCAATACCCTCCCCAGCTCCTGCTCGGGCAATATGGTACTCTATGCCGATGATGTGGTTCTCCTTGCCTACCACCCTGACCTCGCATCTCTACAGGAATCCCAGCAGCATACATTCAACCAAGCTGAAAAGTGGTTTCTTGACCACCAGCTGGTCATTAACCTCAAGAAAACCAAATCTATGCTTTTTTCGCATCACCAGAATAAGGCCAAAAATGCCCCCCCTGCATTCTCCCCAGTAATGCTCACCCTCTCAAGCAAGTGTCATCCTACAAGTACCTGGGCATCTTCTTCGACTCAGCTCTTGCATTTCACACCCACATCAATACCCTGCCCTCAGCCATAAACTCTCGGATTGGCCTTCTCACTCTCTTGCTACAGAGATTGCCTCCCCCAAACCGCTCTCCGACTGGCCATCAACTCCTCTGTCCTGTCCCTAGTGAACTACGGCCTACCTATCTATGCTGCAACCAACAATACCACCCTCACCAGAATCCAGACCTTGATAAACAAGGTCTGCAGGCTCCTGACTGGTGCGTCCCTCCACATCCATACTTGCTTGCTCTATTCCACTGCCAACCTGCTCACCTTGGAGGAGTGCCTGCGCTACCAAACCTGCTTACTTGCCAAAAATCCCTGCTAGGACTCTACCCCCAGGGTCACCACAGGCTCCTGTGGCTTGCATCCCCATCTTTTGTCACCTGTAGCTCAGACCTCCCTAGCCCAAAGTTCCTTCCACTACCGTCCCCCCACATGGTTCAACTCCCTCCCATGCTCTGTCACTAAGTCTACCAAAACTGGTCCCTTTAAAGTCACTCTCCATAACCACCTCTTTGGCGCCTGAAGCGGTAGTTGCCCTTAATCAACCTAATGTTGGAGTCCCTCCCCGTTTCTTGCCCATAGCCTTGACAATGTCCGCTGGACTGCTTCCCTCCTTTCTTTTTTTTTTTTAATATATTTGTATTTACTGCATGTAACTTTATCCCATAAACCACTGTTATATTGTGTTCTTTTTGTTATCTGTATTGCACCTGTATGTTACCACTGTTGTATTTCACGCTGTAACCATGTGTACCCTCCCTGCGACAAGGTGCCTTTGTAAATGAGTCCCTGACTTAAAGGTTGTAAATCCAACTTTCAAAATAAATAAATAAATAAATATATATAAAAATCACACCTTTAGTATTGCATGTTATCAGCTGTCTAACATCATAAATGTGGACCCCCCAACCAGAGACCCTTCCTGGATGTACCGTCCCAGCCCAGTTCTGTATAGTCTGCCCACCCCTGACCCCAAGCACGGCATCCCTAATGTACTGCACTCCCTGCATAGGTAGCCAGTGCCCCCTACCCCCATCCATGGCACAGACTCCCCCACCCACTCCCATACCTTCAATGATGTGCCGATGGGCTGGACAGCGATAGACACAACCCTCCCCACACCACCTAGGCCAACCGCCGTACACCCGATGCTGGGAGTGCACCTCCTATTTATAGAACTGAGTGCTCCTAGCATCATTCAGGCAGTGGGTGGTGACAGTGGTGTGGGGAAGGTTGGGCATCTCACAGTCCAGCCGGTGGCACATCACTGCAGGTATGGGGACTGGGTGGGGAGGAGTCTGTGCCATGGGTCAGGGTGTTCTCATGATCACATTGTTTCATTCAGTTCGGTGGGGGAGGAGCTCCTGGGACAGTATATTTCCTACATGGATTGGGTTATACCATTGCACTGTTCCTTTATGGTGCCTACTATTATGATTTTACTCCATGGCATAGCTGCAAGCACTGCTTTCTGTACATATGTATGTGTATTACTTTGCATAGAATTCTCCCATGTTGGGGCTGTGTTGTTGGATATTCAATGTACACCTGTACATTTGTGATGGGGGTTCCATTGTTGGGGGTGACACCTGTGAACTGGCATGGTATGGTGCCATGGGAGAGGGAAATGGGAGGGCGGAACATCAGACATCATAGCTGGTCCACGCTTCCCTGGGTGCCAGCGTGTGGTATTCGCACACCTGGTCCCATGCTAACCCTCACATGGGATCCACTCTGGGACCCAGGCCGGGTATTCTGATTGGCTGCCTGTTCTCTGCAGAGTCACCACGAACCTGCGCTACACAGTCTAAGAGTCTGGAAAGCACAATATCTCTGAGGTGTTAGACTCTTTCAAAACATTGTAAATAATGAGCCACATGAACCAGTTGGTACATTAAAAAGCAAGGACAAGATACAGGAACAAGCATAGTGAGATAAAAATGACTGAAAGATGCAACACTGTCTGGGCCTGAGGAAGTGGCGATAAGCTATGAAACTGTAGCCCTTTGTGCTAAGTGTGGACAATAATACAATAAAGCAGTGTTTTCAACTGACAAAACAATACTGGAGTGGAGTTCATCCTTTCTTGTTGTATTTTGGACTTTATTCTGATTGTCTGCCCACCTGGGTCTCCTACTTTGCCCTAACCACCCTCTCACGCACCTGCATGCTGGGGTGGGGGGTGAGGGTCAGACAGGTGGCTGACGTTGGTGCATACCAGCATGTCCGCACCTGTCCATGGACACAGAACCACACAGGTAGGGCTGCCCTTTGGTGCATAGCACCCAAAATTAGCAAATAAAATAAAACAAAGGAAGACAATGGCCATAAGGGACTCAATCCTGAGATTGACAGATTGGCAAGTAAGCAGAAGACAGAACATAGTACATTCTGTTTGTAACCTGGAGCCAGAATTAACTATATACTGTACTGTACAACTGAAAGAACAGACAAACTGTTGGAGCTCCTTGGTGATTGGTGATCAGCCCTGTAGAACAGATGTTGAAACAAATGATACCAGTGGCAAGAAGGAAGGACAAATTCGGAATGACTTCATGAACCTCCGAAGGAAAGTCAGAAAAGGGGACACAGTCATCTCAGAAATGATACCTATCCAGTTTGAATATCAAAGATGCATAAGCAGGAGTTAGATGAAAAATGTTTTTTGTTGTTTTTATCAGCTTCTGGTGTAAGGAAGAAGGGTCTTGCTTCCTTAGAAATTGGACGGCAGTTTATGGAATGAAAGATTGTTTTAAAAGATATGGACTGCACTCTAATTAAACAGGAGCTAGAATACTGGAGGACTGAATCAGCATGGCCTTACACTGATGGGGGGGGATATGGGATGTTTATGAAGCTACAAGAAAATGGGAACAAATGGAAGAGATATCAGTATCAAAAGTTTATTATTTGACCTTTTTGGTCAGTACAATTTTACAGAAAAATCCCACCTAAAATATACAATAAAACTAATTTTGAAGTAAAAAGAATACATGATAGCGGGCACAGTAATGAATAACAACAGCAGCTAAATAGCAAATATCCCCTGCTAGTCTATTCATGTTAAATTAATAAATATCAAACAGTAGTCCATTTAGTATCACATACATTAAATGCTGGTTAATTTTCCTTTGCAGAATCATTAGCTTACTAACCACTTTTATTTTAGGCACCCGTTATACCCACATTCAGTTTACCTAAATCAGGATCAGTTGCCTAATAATCTGCTTATACTGTATTAAGGCACATTAATTATTGTATCCTAGATAGACTAGGACCTTTCCTTGCAAAACGTCATTAATAATTTCATATTTATTCACCATAATTGTACTTCACCACAAACCCCTGTTGAGAAAGGCTTCATAAAATATAAGCGCATATATCCCCTAACAGGTAAATACTTGCAGTAGCTCCCAGCCCTATACCTTATTTAAATTGTTTCAGTTGTTTGTCCTAAATTAGTATTCTCACAGTGACTAATAACTGTCAGGGTCATTAAGTCATAGATAAATTTCATTTAATATCATCCCCATTAAAATGTGGTTGCTTTATCCATTTAAAATAGATAATATAGGGGTACAATTGTGCCCCTATAGTTAGGGTTGAGTAGCCTGTTTAAATTTAAACCTCAAATTTTGCACTTTAATAACTTGGCAAATGATGAATGGATTTGCAAAAAATTTGGTATATGTTGTCCCATGGGGTAGCTCTCCTGGCATGGCAGGTTTCACTCCAGTTGGATGTATGGATTCTGATATCCGTAGAATGCAAAAACCTTAAAAGTCACCATTTTTTGCTGTTTTTTCCTCATCACCTTGCACCCAGATGGTGTGGAATTCTGTTGTATTTTTTTTTTGGTTGAAACAGCTTGGGTAACAGAACTCCATGCTTTTGTTTGGTGATAAAATATTAATCTGTTGCAAAGTTATTCAATTTTTAAGTTCCCATTGTTTTCAATAGAAAGATTACTTTTTAGGATAGACGGAGAAAGTTAGATAAAGGATTTGATCTCACAAAAAAGTATTCTTTCTTGCAAGATCCCTTCTTTTTTTGTGAGGAAAAATTCCTTTTTTGTGAACCGCCATCTTGTTTTTTTCTCAGGAACTACAAAGTATGGAAAATACATTAAAATGTAATTTTACAAATCAAACACCAGAACCTTGCTAAACGGGCCCCATTTAGCTAAATTCTGATGTTTGTTTTTCAAAATTAGTGCCAGAAATACTTTCTCTGGGCACCCAAAATCCCGGGTGGCCAGCTAATCAAGAGGAGCCTTTTCCTGCATTCTCTTTATGAAAACAGCTAATTTTCTTGACTTCAGCAGCTGCAGATGAACTCCTGCTGCTGGCTGCAGTGTGAGCTATAAGACACCCACCATTTCCCTGGTGTTTGGTGGTGCAACCCTCCCCCACACACTGTTTCCATAAAAAATATCTTCTCTGGTATGTAGTGGCACCCCCCACCCTCCGATGGCCATCCCCATTGTTTTTTTAGTGAGCCCTGGTGTCTAGTGGCACCCTTTCCAATTGCAGTCCCCATGATTTTTATGATAATACTTGGTGTCTAGTCACACCCCCTCTCCAATCACCATCTCCATAGTTTACAAAATAATCCCTGGTGCCTAGTGGCTCCCCCACCCTCCGATTCCCATTTTTTTTATTGATTACTAGTGTCTACTGTCACTCCTCACCTTCCAATTGCCATACCCATTGTTTTTGGAATGATCCCTGGTGTCTAGTGGTACCCTCCACCCTCCAATTGCCATCCATGTAACTTTGGTTTAATATTTATATAATATGACACTGGGATACCCACCCCCAGTGTCAGATGATCCCCCCAAAGCCCATTATTTTATTAACTGTACCTGACATTGGTGGACCCAATCCCTGTGTTAACATTTAGAGTCCCCCCCCAGCAGTGTGGGACACTGAGGAGTCCATCGACAGTGTCTTGAGATGGTTATTGGTGCCAGCAATAGGAAAGCTGTCTCCTGGCATCTTTTTTTTAATCTGAAATAGAGAAACGGTCCTCATCATCACCACTGACCCCCCCCCAACCCTCCAGCTGAGCACCTACCTCCCACACACACCCTCACCCAATTCTTAGCAGCTGGTGTTGAATTCTGTTATCTTCTGTGGACTGGGACACATCTGCACTCTTCAAAGCCAAACTGCAAACTGAAGAATAAAGGTAAGTGCTGTATAATGTATTTCAATGGTGTTTTGAACTTACTAAGTTTACTGAGTGGAGTAAGACATAAGGGAGACAGAAGGTCCATCAAGAATGTCTACTACAAAGGTGGGTAATTGAAACCATTCTTTGTTGAGAGTAATAGAGTTAATCTAGCTTATTTTTGAAAGCATTAAAATTAGTTATGTCAGCCAAGTGCTGGGGTAATTTATTCCAAGCCAAGATAGTGCAGACAGTATAAAAATTATTTCTCTTGTTGGTATGAGCTATGGGAACTTTGAGCCTCTTATTATGAGATCTAAGATTGTTTTGTGAGTTACTAAATTGTAGTCCACGTTCTTCCATAAGCTCATGAGATCTAAGTATTTTAAAAAGAAATAAAAGATCTCCTCTCTGTCTACAAGCTTGCAAGGAGTGAAGTCTAGTGCAGTGTAGTCTATTTTGATACGTTTTACCCCTTAGACTAGGTATCATTCTGGTAGCAACTCTCAACTCTCTCCATTACTCCTATATCTTGTTGAGTTGCGGTGACCAAACTTGTGTTCCATAATCCAAAATTAGACAGATGTGGCTTTTATAGGTAGAAACAACTATTTGCTCCAATTTACTAGTAAAGGACCAGCTTATCCTATTTGCAAAGTTCATAGCCATACCTGATACAGCTAGACAGTGGTCTCTAGTTGTTAATTTATTATTTATGATTACACCTAGATCATGTTCCCTAGTTGAGCTTTTATGTAAGCTTTGATTTATTATTTAAGAAAAATTAGAGATGTTATCACCAGAATGTATAACTGTGCATTTCTCTGCATTTATGGACATTCCGTTGATGGATGCCCAGTTCTCAATTTTGGCCAGGTTGTTTACTAGTGTTAGATGTTTTCCAATGGTATTAACCTCACCACTTAATTTAGTATCATCTGTGAACTTAATTATGTAATTTTGGACATCTCTATTCATGCTGCTTACAAATATATTAAACAGAGTGGGTCTGAAGACGGACCCCTGTGGGATACTGCTCCCCACTATTCCCTCAAATGAAGTACAGTCATGTGTATGTACAAATTGAGTTCTGCTGGTAAGCCAGGCTTGAATCCATTTAAGAATAGAGTTATTAAGATGAAGTTCTATTAGTTTTTCAATCAGTTTTCCTTGTGGGACTTTATCAAAAGCTTTAGAAAAGTCAAGCAAAATTACATCAGATGGAACATCCATATCCAGTTTTACAGTAATCTGATTATAAAACAATATAAAATTTGTTTGGCATTATCTCTCTTTTGTAAAGCCATGCTGACTTGTGTTGCAAATGCCTAATTGGTCCATGGAGACCTCAAGATGATTTTTTATAATATGTTCTAACATCTTGCAACAGTGTGATGTAAGACTTATTAATCTATAATTCTCTACTTAAGCTCTATTTCCTTTTTTGAAGATAGGCACAACCATGGCAGTCCTCCAATCCTTGGGTAGATCACCACATTTTAACAATAAATTAAATAGAACTGATAATGGATAAGCAAGTGATTTGGCAGC
Organism: Neoceratodus forsteri; assembly: GCA_016271365.2. Classification (NCBI taxonomy): domain Eukaryota; kingdom Metazoa; phylum Chordata; order Ceratodontiformes; family Ceratodontidae; genus Neoceratodus; species Neoceratodus forsteri. The sequence goes on from CM028134.1 coordinate 845,571,823, forward strand.
ATATCTTAACAAAAAGCTACTAACATTATCTGGGCCCAAACTAGATGTTGGATTGAGTTTAATTAGTTCATTATAGACCTCACTAGATGTAATAATTAACTGGGAACCAGACGGTTGGTTTAAAGTTGTTGTATGATTAGTCCCATTTGAGAATACAGAGCAAAAGTATGTTCATACCTTTGCCATTTTAGAATTTTTTCACCAAATTTCCAACAGGGTCTTTTGGAACCCACCTCATGAACACTGACACTGTCATGAATGTGATTTACGGTCACTGCATGAAATCACCTTTCAGGACTGAATAACAAAATTCCACCACCAATATTCATGAGGAAATGTCCCAAAGGCCATGTTGAAATTTGGTCAAACATCTAAAAATATTGCGAGGTTCTCGAGCATTCATTAAACACAAGACACCTGTGCATAACTTTGGTAATTTTCAATATTTTGACTCCAAATTTTCAAGCGTAGCCATTTTTCACACCATCTCATTACATTACAGCTGTCATTTTCACTTCCTGTCCAAAATGTGTTTTCGCACCTGTGGCATGGAATGGCATTTTGGCATAGATTTGAAACTTTTTACCTATGGGGTTTATGAGGTGGAGCCATAAGAAGACTATGTTGAAAATCTGGGATTCACATATGAAAAAATGCTAAAGTTTTGACCATTCATTGCAATTTTGATATGCACTCACATAACTTTGGAAATGTTAAATATTTTGACCCCAGGTTTTCCATATAGCCTTCTTATTACCCCACCTCATGAATGTCACAGCTGTCATTTTTCAAATCCTGCCCAAAATGTGTTTTCACACCTGTGGCATGTAATAGCATTGTAGTTGCACAAATTACATTTTGGTAGGAATTCATAAAGTTTCTGTAATGGATACATGAGTTGGGGTAATAAGGTGGCTATCTTTAACAATTGGTCATTGTTGTCCTATAAATGGAAGCAACAGCCCTATGTTTCCACAGTTACATTATATATATATATATATATATATATATATATATATATATGTGTGTGTGTGGGATACGTGATGGTACAGTGATATGGAAATATTTTCACTCCTCTAGAGTGACCTCTGGATTCATGAGAGGCAAAGCCATGAGTGAGTATCCAGGAGTCACTGTGGAGGAGTGAAAATATTTTCCATGTCACATGAGTGCACATCATGTATCCAATTTATACAATGGGGGTCTGTATTGTTGCAAAAGTTACCATTTGTGCAGCTTTGCGTGGCTTGTGCAGGTTAGCATGGGTTTAGTGCTGGTTTAGCACAATGACCTACAGTGAGGATAAATGTGATATTCTCACTGTAGGTCTGACCACTCAGAAATATTTCTATTTGCCAATTTTATCCTCACCCCCATTATATATACAGTGTGTGTGTGTGTGTGTGTGTGTGTGTGTGTGTGTATGTGTATATATATATATATATATATATATATATATATATATATATATATATATATATATCTAAAAGACAAAGAACTTTAGTGCGCAAGCACTAAGGCAAGGATTACCCCAGAGGGCACTGGCCGAGAAACCAAGTTTCAAAGAAATACAAAATCACACATACCCCCATAATGTAAAGCATCATGGGCTGCATATGCAAATAACCACAAAATATTATACTGGTTCAACTTTAAGCAGAACAGCATGGTTATATATATATATATATTTATAAAATGGGTAGGAAAATGTCTGCTGATTTGTTGGAACACATCACATGACCGTGCATATATCAGGCGTGACTGCACACCTGCACTTACCCTTCAAAAACAATTTTGACATTTATAAGATAGATAAACCACTCTGAGGTGTGCGGTCGCTCTCTGATATATGCACGCCTTGGGTGGTTGATGCACTCGGCCTGCGGCCTCATGTATAACAATGCGCACCAAGGCATGTATATATCAGAGCACAACCACAGACCTCAGAGTGATTTATCTATTACATATATGTAGATATAGATATATACTGGCACAGCAGTGTCAGTATAGTTAGGGTTGCCCGGCCACTTCTATGTTAAACCCCATATTTTGTACTTTAATAACTTTGCCACCGTATGATGGATTTGCATGACATTTTACATACATGGTGGGGCACCATAGGTCTCTGGATCTGGAAAGTTGTGTAATGATCGGATAAGCGGTTGCGGAGCTGCAAAGAGCTAAAAACATGCTAAATTTTTTTGCATGTTTCATTGTTCAGGGCTACAGCCCACATGATTTGTCTGTCTTGTCTGAGATCTTCAGGGAAGATGCAGTCTGGATCACTGATGTGCCTTTTGAAGATTTGGTGAAAAAAATATTAAACCGTTCAAAAGTTATTCAATTTTTAATTTTTATGGCTGCGCAGGTGGAGTCTGCAGCCGTTTTTTGACAGCTCAGAAAAATGAGCTACCGGAACAGGCCTTGGAATGCTTCCATAGTGGAGTTTTGGAATTATCCTTCCAAAACTGCACAGTGGTCAGTAGTGGTCCGCCACGGCCACACACGCCACTGCTCCATGGGCTGCAAATGGCCACTTTCACAACAGCTTCCATTGGACTTTTGGAAGTAGCCTTCCGAAAGGCCAATGGAGCTTAAATCCCTCAGCCACCATGATCGAGATATGGAATAACAGCCACACTATTTTGGCTGTTACCTCCACATTCTGATCGTTAACTAGATAAAACCATTTATGCTTCTTATTTTAAAGGATTACAATACTATAACACAAGAAATATATACTGAAAAACTATTTTGCTATGTTCATGTTGCCCTTTAACATGTGGAAATAGTTTGTCAGTGCATATTTATGCATATAGTTTAACCTGGCATGTAGTGTTCCAAATGGTTTCAGCATTTTTGCTATTGGTAACTTGTTTGCTTTAATGCCTGGATAACTGTTCGGATTACTGCAAAAACAGGCACTGTGTACCGAGATCACAAGTTTAATAACAGGTAAAGTGAAATAAAGAAAAAAGAAAATGCAGTTTGAAGCTTATCTTTTCAGCTCGTCTTTTCATCTGGTTCAACTGGTTAGCATCTGAGTGACTTCAGTGTTCAGGCAGGTAGGCAGGCAGACAATTACTCACTGAAAAAGAAAGAAATTACAGTGTTATTAGACACAGAACTATATATTTTCTTGAAAGGTTTGATTATTTCAGTGTGTAAGATTTATTACTTGAATGTGAGGCAATCCTTGCGTGCTGCAGTGATCCCAGCCTCCTCGAAGCCATAAATGCTGACATCATGTCTCTCAGCTAGTGAGATAAAGGGAGCCACAAACCACAGAGCATGTGTGATTTTTATTGATGACTTCCTCAGATCGCCAACATCGGGGTGCCCAATCCCTATGTCAGCATGCTGTGCAACCCCCTTCCCCATTTCTGTGGCACACTGGGAGCCCACTCCAGTGTGCTGAACTGTGTTTGTTTTTTTCTCCTGTAAATTAGAAAACAGTCCTTCCTTGCATTTTGATTAATTCCTGAAAAACTGAAAATGGTCCCTCATCATCGCTGCACTCCCTCCCTCCCACCTCCCACTGAGCACCCACCTCCCAACCCACACCCTCACCCCATACTTACCTCTGGAGGTCGGCACTGTCACCTTCTCTGGACCAGGACATGTCTGCACTCTTCAAAGCCCAACCACAAACTGAAGATTTAAAGGTAAGTGTGATACAGTCATTCAATGAGATTTTCAAATTATGCTTTTATCTCAGCCAGTTTCTGGAATTTTTGGCCCAACTTTTCAACATGGGGTTTTTGGGACCCCACCTCATGAAAACTGTCACTGTCATTTTGTTACTCATCCCGAAAAGTGATTTCATGGTTACTATGCAGAATCATTTTTTGGGACAGATTCACAAAATGACAGTGCCACTGTTCATGAGGTGAGGTCCCCAAACCACCATGTTGCAAATTTGGTGAAAAAATTCCAAAAACTGACTGCGTTATGAGCGTGCATTACACAGTTTCTACGCACGCTCTTAACGCTGCTAATTTTCCATATTTTCACTCCACATTTTTAACATTGCCATTTTTGCACACCTCCTTCACAACAGCACAGCTGTCATTTTCCACAACCTGTCCAAAACATGTTTTCACACCTCTGGTGCAGAATAGTGCATTTCCTCTGCACAATCACCTTTTGGGAAAATTAAAGAAAATGACACTGCCACTGTTCATGAGGAGGGGTCCAACAAAGGCCATGTTGAAAGTTTGTAAAAAATTACAAAATTGACTGCATTATGACAGTGCACTGTGCAACTTTATGCGCTCTAACATTATTAATTTTTAATATTTTCACTTCACATTTTAACATTGCCATTTTGTACATCTTCACAACAGTACAGCTGTCATTTCCAACAACCTGCCCAAAATGTGTTTTCACACCTGTCCCACAGAATAGCGCATTTGGTCTGCACAATCACCTTTTGGGACAATTGAACAAAATGACACTGGCACTGTTCGTGAGGAGGGGTCCAAAAAAGGCCATGTGAAAAATCTGGTGCAACACCTCCAACATATGGCCAGGTTACACCTGGGCATTGAATGATTTCTACACATATGTGTATCTTACTTCACTTGGTAGCACTTCACAGCCCTATCAGCTCTGGCCACCATATTGCTTGTAGCATTCACGGCATTCAGCGCAGATTATTCCCTCATGGCAGTGGCACTCCTACAAGCTCGCACAGCCGTATTGGCTCTGGATAGAGTTTGTTAACATTGAAGTCAATGGGGAAAAATATATGTGCCTCTCGAAACTGTCACAGAACCACTTTTTACTGCCGCAAATGCACTTTTTACTGTCGTGCTGTCACCATCTTGTTTCAGTTAGTGGTGTAGAAAAACATCTGTAATTCAAATTCTAGTGCCCCTAGGTAAACACTGACAGTTGTGTTTACCTAAACAGGGCCTGAGAAACATAGTGGTGGCATCAGTTTTTTTTCTAGGACCCCTAGAAACACCTTTTTTAAAATCAGGTCCCTCGTAGTGTCACAAATCACGACCGTACATTTGTGACACTTTTGCAAATCTTGACACTGTTGCATCTGTACTGTCACAATTTGTAACACTACTGCACCAAAAAATACCATTTCTTTGCCACAGTACTGTATCTAAATGGTTAGGACCTTTTGGCTGAAATGTGCAGAGTGGCAAGCCCTGGCCCCACATATGTGTCTTTTGATGGTTTGGTAAAAAAATGTAAAAGGGTTACAAAGTTACAGAGCTCTAAAGTTGAGAAATTTCCCATAGGATAACATTACAGCACCCACAGTGCCTTTCGGCACCCGTATCTTGAAAACAGTGTGAGACATGGATTTTTTTGTTCTCCGCAGCTTAGTGGACTAAGCCTGTGTGGAGGTGTGGAAGCCATGACTACCACTGCAGTGGAATTTTTGTCATAGTTGCTATGGTTACTGAGATGTTGCCAAATTAGTGTTACAAGGGTTCCTTTTCAGTACTATATGGCTGCTGTATGGCTTCTTACTTATGTGTAAGTGGGATTGCAGGGCCCAGAGGGCCCATGCTCCCACATACACATACCATTATGCAAAAATGAGCAGTGTGAGGGGAGCACAGGGCTCAGAAGGACCACACTTCCACAACCACATATCAGTTACTAGTTACATTACACTTTCTCAAAAAGAAGGGAAATTAATTGCAAAAAACTTAATTAATATATCTGTTAGGGTTGATAGCACAGTGACAGAAGTATGGAAATGTGATGTTAGAGTTACCCCATACCACCCCAACTCCACCCCCCACCCTCCACTCACCAGAAGATGTTGGGGTGTGCCATGGGGTCATGAGGCCTAACTCTCACCCCATTCTCCTATGCGGTAGCATGTCAGCTTGTTTACACATGGAATGGAGTGAGAGTTGGACCTGATGAACCCATGGCGCACCCCAACGTCTGTTGGTGAGTGGAGGATGGGGTAACGTGGTGGGGAAGGGTAACCCTAACATCACATTTCCATACTTTTGTTGCTGTGCTATCAACCATAACTGATGCATTAACAAAGTTTTTTGCAATTAATATATATATATATATTTTGCAAAAAAATGCGTTAATGCAACAGTTAGGGTTTTTTACAGTGACAAAAGTCAGGAAATTTAGCATTAGGATTTTCAACCCTAACTCCGGCTTCCCCCATCCCCACAGCACCCCCACTGGCACACACACACACACACTGGCACAAACATAGACACACACACTCACACACAGAGCACACAACTATCAGGGCAGTACAAGGCAAGACAACCTATCACAGACAGACACCATAATGCAACAGAAATAACATACAACTTCTTAAACATACCACAACAGGCATCCATTATCATGTTTCACCAACTGTATCACTTCTTGTGCCATTTCATGTTCCTATATGTACAGAGCCTCGTACATAGCATATGATTGATACTAGCATTACATGTGTTGTTTGCAGTGTAGACCCATTTCGTTTACTGCTGTGTTGCCAACTAGTCAATTTCCTATAGAAGCATAGCAGTGTGCCACTACCAATGTTGTCATTTTGCATGAAACCATACCGCATAACTCCACTTAATTACTTGTTACTGCATAAGACTATAGCTACATAGTATCACAAAGTTGCTAATTGTGCATAACACGGCACCGTGATATGTCAGCCTACTTGACCATTTCTGTATAATAGAATAATATAAATACTTAAATACATTTATTGTTAAGGAAATGTTACTTAGCCCATGGTGGCGTAACAATTTGTGTGCATAACCTCATGATAGGTGAAGCGTTGAGTTTATTGCCACTTTTATACAATAAAGAGAATTATCAAATTGGACAATTTTGTCTGCACTCATGTTTCTTCAGCGCCTCACCATTTTTTGCTCTGAGACAGAGAAGCCATCCTTATTAGAGGTTTACCCATGCCTGGGTGGAGTGTCACGAGGTGCAGCTGAGCGACTTAACCACATAAGAAGTGGGTAAATCTCAAATAACTCACACCCTAGAGTGCCTTATTGTGATTATACAATGGACCCATGTTCAAAACAAATGTCAAATTGTGTTTAAGTATGTTTTTATAAATAACATTCCTCAGACATAGCCAATGGAGGACTGACCCATGATCATGTAAAATGTTGTTACTAATAAGGTTACAAAATTTTCACACAGCATTGTATAATTGTAACGTGACAACATACCCTCACATTGTTATCAGATCTTTTATTTATGTAAAACACTACCATATAAGTGATGAGGGAGATGCATAGGTACTTCTAGCTGAAATGATTCTAACACATCTCGCTCTATGCAGACAACAGAGTCTGATGCTAGGACAAGTGATACAGTTGGTGAAACATGATGATGGATGCCTGTTGTGGTATGTTTAAGAAGTTGTATGTTATTTCTGTTGTGTTATGATGTCTGTCTATGATTGGTTGTCTTGCCTTGTACTGCCCCCATAGTTGTGTGTTCTGTGTGTGTGTGTGTGTGTGTGTGTGTGTGTGTGTGTATGTTGTGTCTGTGCGTGTGTGCCAGTGGTGGGGGGTGTGGTGGGGTTGGGGGAGCTGGAGTTAGGGTTGAATTTCCTGACTTTTGTCACTGTAAAAAACCCTAACTGTTGCATTAATGTAGTTTTTTGCAATTAATTTCCTGACTTTTTGAGAAAGAAATAAAAATGCAATGTTTTCTTACCACACTACATGTTAAAAAGCCTATCTAAGCTGTATATCAGACACATTCAGAACAATACCTCACCCAAGTTGTCAGCCCATCTCTGCATAACAGCTACTACATCATAACTCAAGAATCATGGGCCAAACAAGACCATGATCATCAACACTATGTTTGTCTGATACCAACTATTCACTAGCTCTGACAGTCATAATTTGTATATTGTCAGGTATGCTATCAGCTCACCCCTCTCTAACCAATGATTGTACAATATACTGTACATATCTATAATAATAAGACAAACACATAATTGAAAAACTATTGTATTTAATAAAAAAATATTTTTTAGAAAAATATAAAACTTTTATTTACAAGAGTTATAAAAAACAGAAATGCACAAATAAATAATTGTGTTCATTCACACAGAGGGGAAGGATTAATAAATAAAATATAAATAAAATAAAAGTTGTGAAAATAAAATAAAAGTGTTACTGCACACTTGTAGTAGATGGTCGAGGGGACACATAAAAAACAAATAAATAAAACAAATTGTTCATTACAAACTATGTACAAGTATTGGTCAGGAGTGATAGAGAGGTGCTGGCCATTCAGGCTGTAGGGACTTGGGGAGAGGATGGGGAGGAGGAAATTGAAGGCTGCTGTGATTGCAAATTCTCTCACTGTAAGTATTACCTGAGCAACCGCTCCCGTCATCACGGGGCAAAAACCACACCACTGGGTTTTGTCTTAACGTCACTTTATTTGATCAAATCTTTCACATGCATGTGGGAGTTCTGCAAAGGAGAAAGCTCCCTGATTACAATGTACAGCAGTTTTTATACACTATTGGCGTGGCTTCACTTGTTTTTTCTGCTTACAACAGATGCACAGAACTTTATTATCAGCATTTTTCCTTATATGGAGTTGTTTTTTACCTTATTCAGTTCTTTCTTATCAGACAGCAACTGCCAGTTCTAACTAGTTTTATCCAGCTCACAAGGCTATGTCTTTCACCTCTAGTAATCCAGTCTCAGCCAGCTAGTGCATGTACACTCTTCATAGCTTTTAATTAAAAATTCCCCACACTCTCCCCCCTTTTGATACTATGTATCAACGAACCGATCCCTTTTTACTTTTTTTCACTTTATATTTTGGTCACAATCTGGCTCATTGTGAAAAGGGAACACCCCCTTTAAATTACTGGGGTCCTTCTCCCAGGTCTGCAGCAATGGGTGCAACGGGGTGATATTACGTGGTGCCAAAGAGCTGCACAACTGTTGCAAGAGAAGTCTGAGCAAGACTGTCAATAGCCATATTGCCAGTATTACTACTACTACCACTGCCACCCAATGGAGGAGGGTGGCACCCCAGTCACCAAATACGCTTGTAAGCCATGACCATGGGTCCCATATTTATGTGTAGCAAGCTTAGAAAAAAATACAAGGCTGGAATTTTCCAAAAACTATGACAGCATAGCCTGGACACCTGTACATTAATACATTCCCATAATCAAAGTTTTTGGTCACGAGATGTACCTGACATTTTGCCAAGACAGGGGAGTTATTCTCTGCCTTGGAGGGGAAAACAAATGGTGACGGAATTGTATATTTATTACAAATAACTTTTGTCTTAGGAGCCAGAAAGCATATGAGAGAAGTGACTAGCTTGCTACAAATGTCAAAATAACCTTGTACCAGCAACCAAATGAGGTATTTCATTATTTTTTTATCAGTTTTCTGTTTATATGATGAGAAACTTTTAACTGTCTAGGCTAAACACAGCTGTGTGCCTATTACGGCCACAGCCTCACCCTATGCTTTTAGCTATTTTTTTTCATTTATATGATGAACCCTTTTAAAGTCTTACACACACACACACACACACATTGAAATGACATGGAGGTATTTAGCCACTTGCAGCTTTTTGCTACAAGATATACCAATTTCACATGTTGGCATCATTTAGTCATCTACTAACCATTATTACCTTTACTAGCCCGTTAGCAATCTACACTAGCCATTGTACATCTTTCTATTTCCTCAACCCTTTTGATTAGCCAACCACATATTGTTGATAAAAGTTTGGTCACTGATTACTAAACCTTGGCCACTGGCCACTTTTAACAATTCCCACCTCGAAGATAAGAGGCCCCTGAGGGACTCGAACCTTCACAAAAATTGAACATAAATGTAAAGATATTAGTTATTAACTGAAGGTTAAAAAAAACAACTAAATATACAATTTTACTCTTAAACTGTTAGACTAGGTGAATAGGTATATGATTTAAAACTGGTTGCCAGCATATAGATAGTCAAGGCATTTATAAAAGGCATTCTGTTTTGGAGTTGATACAGAGGTAATTACAGATGGAACACAAATGGTGAGTTTGTAAAACACAATACAGAACTGAGGGATGTCAACACCACAATTTAAATATGTGAAAAAATGCTAACATGTGATACCACATATAACACAATATAACATAACAATTTTGTTGATGAAAAAGAGTTCATGGAATCCACTTTGAGAGTGAATAAGGTAGATGCTACCTTGTGTTGAGGTGTGGCAAACCCTTGGAACTTGATTGAAGAATCTGTTGATAATGTTCTCTTGACAGATAAGTTCTTATAAAACATAACAGTCCATAGAATTAACAGTTCATAGAATTCACAGTCCATAAAGTTCATATAAGTAACCACAGGTTGGTGTACTTACAGTACAGGTGAAATGTCATTTGCAGAATTGTGGTAACCCCACAAGGCACGTGGGGCAATGCAGACAGTAATTTAAAAACAAAACACCAGCATAGTAGAAAAGTCAGTGTTCATGTTGCTGGCTGCTGGATGGCTGATTGGCAGACACACTGGCCAGGGGTGCATTAGATTGTGCATTGAGTTCATTGAGTTCTTTTAATGGAGTAGCCACACACACACACACACTTGCATGGAATTTGTGTTGTGATAGTTGATTACACTTCGGCACAAAGATTAACAGTTCATAAAAAGTAACAGTTTACAATAAACCAGAGTAATAGGTTTGCATAAAGTACCAGCCATGTTTGGAACAAGCAGCAATGAAGAAAATGGATGTCATGCTTGAAGATTAATTGGAAAAAAATGTTTTTGCTGAAGTTAGGGGAATGCCCCTACCCCAGACTTAACTTCATAGTAAGCAGAAACAATAAGCTTGATTGCAGAGTCTGAACTGACTGGACTTTTTTTTAGTTGATTTAAAGTTTTACAAATAGGTGTAATTTTGCTGAAAACATTACACTTGCAGAGGTAATAATAACTTAATTCATACAATAGTCCTTATATGGAACTAGTCAGGCACAAAGATAATGATGACATCAAAGCTGTGGCAGTTGTTTTCTTTTCAGGAAAAAGATGAAGGTCTTGGAAACTTAGATGAAAGTATTACTGCTGTTGAATGTGGAGATTTTATGTGTGCCACACAGTGGAAACCTGCAAACTTGCAAAGCGTGTTAGACACTGAATTAAAAAACACATAGATAAAAATCTTGTAAACCATTGGCTTTTTGTTTTGTAAAGAGTGGTGTGACAGAGCCTAAATTCTGGCAATTGGAAAACGAAAAATGAAAAATGGGACATCAACCGCACACCTGGGGGTGCAGGCCGAGGTTCAATTATACTATTTGACCATTTGTAAATTATGACAATGTTATGGTTACACCCTGCTTTTAAATCACAGAAGCAGCTATGACAGTGATGAACATTATTTTCCTGTCTGTTGCAAGCAGGCCTGACTGAGACCTGAGACCTGAGACCTGAGTTATACAATTTTGTAATGTTACAATAACACGCTTCAAACATATAGTTCATAGCAATATGCCTGTTACACTATGCAATTACACTATGCAACTAGTGGGACAAATACATATGTTGTTGGCCTATGCCAATTTAATAACAGTGCCTATTGCACCTGTGAGTAATAAGACAAACGGAACATTAATTTGTTTGGGGTTTTGCTTTGGAACATATTGTATGGGTGGATCAGCAATGCTGGCCCCAGTATTTAGGTTTGGTTATGAGCATTAAAAATGTTATACATGTGGAGCACTTTTCTGAATACACACATGATACAGTGTAACAAGATGTATATCAAAACATTATAACATAAACGTGAAACATTAGTGTTTGCAGTAGAACAATTTCAGTATTGAGCATAATGCATAACATACATTTTAAACAACAAAAATAGACTGTAAACTTAGTTCAGAGTCCAGGAATGTTAGAGTATTGTGAATTTACTGGTTGGAAAAAAAATGCATTCATTGCTGTAAGGCTATGACAAAAGTTGTTTTACATTTGTTTTGACAGGATAAGAAAGCTGAAAAGACAATCAAAAGAATGAATATATGTGGACATACATACACAACTTCACCCTCCAGCGTAACTGATTACTTGCTGAGGGCAGAAGCCCTTGTACTAATAACAGGTGTGAGATTTAACTGTTTGCACTAGAAAAAGCAGAAGGGATTGGGCTGGGTTATGCTGTTAAAATACTTTGGGTCTTTTTTAAAACTTGTAAATAAGAAACAATTATTGGCAAATACACATTTTCTTTATTTACCCCTTTGGGGGGACAGTGATATACCTTGCAACCTTTGTGGGTATTACACTGGAAGGGAGGAAGGGTAGCTTACCCCCTCCCTCCAAGCTCCTACTGGTGGAAGAGACAGCTCGAATACTGTAACAATAAAAAGGTTAGCTGGGGGTGGTGACATGAATATTAACCCAGAAATGGTCTGGCAATATTAGTAGCTAGTCGTGCAGTACCTTAAAAAAAATGTGCACTGGATAAATGGTAATGGGGTGGCCCCATTGCAGTCCCCACCTACTGCACTTTAAATTATAACAAGATAATATTACAATTAGTTTAGTAAGTTTCATACCTTACTATAAAGATGGGGAACTTCTTTTTCTCTAGAAGAAAGAGAAGAAACACAGACAAACAACAAAAACAAACACACACAAGTTTAAAAATAAAACAAGATTATTTTCATAGGATAAAAGAAGCCAAGCGTCCCTGGATTCCCTTATCCTAAGCATGACAAAATGTCAGCTGAGTTTATAAGATCCGGATTGATGGTAATACTGTACGTACGTATTTTTAGAATGCATTTCAAAAAGAAAAAAAAAATGATTACACCATGATCACACATAAAAACAAAAGCCATTGTTTTTAACTGTAGATGGTAAACTCTCAAAAACAGCTGTAATAGTCCTTTTTCAAAAGTGTACTGCATAAATATAAAAAAGTTGTATAATAAAAAATATGGGGAGGTAATGAATAATTCTCCCCTTCCAGCTGGAGTATTGCCTGTGTTGGTTGCAAGTCAGAAGAAATGAGAAGAGAAAAAAAGTTTGTTCCTTTATACTTAGAATACTAGTTTTGCAATAAAAAGTCAAATTACATGGTTTACTCTTGGTGTGCTTTCATGAAAACATACATTTTGTGTGAAAAGTTGTGATTTAGGTATGGAATACACATCAAGTTTGAACTGGTAGTAACATAGAATGTTGAAACACAAGAAGGTCAAATAACGTGCAAAAGGTCACAGTGTGCATGCAAGGGTCATTCAAACCCAGTTATTTTTGTAGTGTCCTTGAACACTACTGATATTAAAATATTTTTAAATAATAATAGAGCATACAATAAAACTGCTGGCCAAGACAGTACACATACACAAAAAGAAATACTTAACAGAAAATAAGACTGACATTATTTTACACCAATTTGCTGAGGCAATGCCCATAGTTTCATTAGAAAACTGTACGTGTTTTAGATATATGTGCTGCCTCCTGCCCATCTTGTAACACTGACAACCTGTTAAACCAACAAATTTATACATATCTCCATGCCAAATCTTTTCAGAACAAAACTCTTTTTTAAACACCTTCCAACTCCTTTAAAACACAGCACAACATACCATCTGTAAGTGAACACATCTAGTATAACATGGTTGCACCTTTTGGCGCATAGCCACAATTTGGCACTCTGCCATTTTGCAAAACGTTTCTGGTTTTAACTAGAAGTATGATAAAGCCATTCATAGCTGTTAACACATTACATTTTTACCTAACAGTGGCTTGGCACGTTGCTTGCAAACTACAAATCTTTTTGCACATTGCAATATATGATGTCATAACTCTTCACCATCAACACTACCTGCTCCAACCAACAACTACATACAAAAGTTCTTCACTGACCCTATCTAGGCAGCACAAATATTCCATTAAAAATAAAATCAATTAAAACAGTCAGCTATGAGGCAAAGAAGCTTCTTCTTTTTTTTTTTACTGTAACATGTTGTGCACCGAAGGCAGTCAATCCTATCTCGCAACCTTGACAACAGAACATAATTACAGAACACAGATATACGCTGGAAAATACGCACAAGAGAGATGGAGCATTACCTTGTTTAGTATATGTATTACAGAAATAAAACAGACAGACATAAAAAAAAAATCTTTAAATAATAAAACAATTCAGACTTACCAAGGTATTTTCCTTCTTCTTTTTTGATACACTGGTCCGATTGAGAAAACCGACTGCAGGACTTTCATGATAATTTTCAAATGCTGCAGCTATTAACCCTTTCAAAGGTTTTAACCCTTTCAAAGGTTTTCTTTTGGCCACTTTAGTAACCTGCCAAACCAAGTCTTTTTCCAGAGCTCTGGTTTGCAGTTTAAAAACAAAACAAAAAAATCTCTAACAGTACTAGGTTGAGATCCATCTGGTAGAGGTCCCCAGTACTTGGGTTTGGGATCAAATGTTTTACCTCTATAGGAGGCAAGGGAACTTGAAATTGATACAGAAAACTTGAAACTACACAGATAGGCAACATGGGGGATTTTCAAATCATCCGTCTATAAGTCACCTACTGTGCATACATCAGTAGTTTATTTTTCTTTCTAAATGTTGCTTATCTAATGTTATGACTAGCCGCTGCTTTCTCCTAAAGCAGCCTGAACTGTGAAAGCCATCATTGGCTCTAACAGTATATACTTGCAGCAAGCACAAATTACAAGGGCAAAGGGCAGTGCAGTTGCCTTGTAATTTGTTTAACAAACTTGCCAAACATACATTTTGCCGGTCCAGATAATACTAACTCCGGACCCAGCTTATTTTTTTTTCCCCCTTGTTTCCAATTCTATCTAGGCCTGTTCGTTATAGTGTACACTCGCTCCAAGGTATTCTTGTACTTACAGTGATGATGAGTGTCGCCGGCCCCTAGGCGTCACGTCCTGATGGGGTTCCACAAAAATGTCCTTCTTTTTGTCCAAGGGAAACAACCCGATCATGAGGTGACACGGACCGAAGAACTCATCCTGCCAACTACGCCAAAACTGTGATCGCAAATTCTCTCACTGTAAGTATTACCTGAGCAACCGCTCCCGTCGTCATGGGGCAAAAACCACACCACTGGGTTTTGTCTTAACGTCGCTTTATTTGATCAAATCTTTCACATGCATGCGGGAGTTCTGCAAAGGAGAAAGCTCCCCGATTACAATGTACAGCAGTTTTTACACACTATTGGCGTGGCTTCACTTGTTTTTTCTGCCTACAACAGATGCACAGAACTTTATTATCAGCATTTTTCCTTATATGGAGTTGTTTTTTACCTTATTCAGTTCTTTCTTATCAGACAGCAACTGCCAGTTCTAACTAGTTTTATCCAGCTCACAAGGCTATGTCTTTCACCTCTAGTAACCCAGTCTCAGCCAGCTAGTGCATGTACACTCTTCATAGCTTTTAATTAAAAATTCCCCACACTGCGCAGGAGTGGATGCGGCTAGGTGCCCCTCTTCTGCAGCTGATGGTGGTGGTGGTGTTGTTGGAGGGGCACCTTCGAGGGGCTCTTGCTGAGGAGCTGTGGAGGGCTGGTCATCTTGTAGATGCTGCAGGTCCTGATGAAGGAGATGGTGAATGGCTTCTGTAGCCTCCAGCTGGTTCTCAGCCAGCCACACCATGAGACCATGCATGGACTCAAGTGAAACAACAGAGGCCTCTTCCAGATCCCTTAATGAGCGAATCATTTGGGTGAGGCCCCTGTTGCTCTGCTCGAGCCCATGGGTGGCTACTAAGGCCGCATGCCCCATACGCCCATGATGCTGTAGCAAATCTATTATTTCTCCCCCTTGTGCTATTATCTCGCCAGTTTATCCAACTAAATAATTTAATTTTGCTGCAGTGTCATGGGCGTGTTCGGCTGCAGCCCTGTTGCCACCCTGCATGGCCTCCAGCAGCTGGCTGAGGGTGTCACTGATTTTATTTAGAATGGCTATTTGCCCTGTCGAGACAAAAAAATACAAGAATAGATATGTCATTAAAGTAAGCTATTCTGTACTTTTCTGATAATAGACTACACTGAACTGTGCTTATTTGTTGTATTAATGATAGGCGAGATCTATTTACACCTATGTCACATCAGTAAACCTGTGTTAACTTAATAATACTATCATTTACATTTGTTGGTCACACATTTGCCCCCACACTTTCAGATACTATGATGTCACACTTCTTCCAGCAGAATGTGGTACTGTTAACCCCAGAATAGGTGTCCATTAATGCTGTTTCTTTAAAGACCTCAAGAACCACTGTATGGCAATATGTGCAAAAGTTATATAACGATAAAACATCAGCAGCTGTAGCTAGTTGTCCTCCCACCCTGCTGTTATGTGTCCAGCTGTATATTGTCTGTACTGTGGCAGTATAATGACTAGATAGTCTACTATGATGCACAGCTGTATACACTCAGTAATGCTGATTCATGCTGACTGTGTGGGAAGGCCTCTCCAACAAAGCAACAGGTCTGAAAGTACACTAGTTAAGGGGTCACAGATGTCCCCCCTTCACAGAGGTACACAGATGTCCTACGTTCCAATCACACAGTATTGCACAGGTACGCACCCTAGCCCATTGTGTGTCTCTCACCACCATTTGTGTGTGGGTCTCTCAGGGTGTAATGTGGGTCACACATTATAGCTTGACAGGCAAGGTAGTCCTTAGAGCCTATGTGGCAAGACTACCGTTTCTACACTACTCTGTGATCTCTTCCCACCTCATCAGGTTTCTCAAGGTCTGACAGTATAGTTCAAAAAATTTGATTGTAACAAAACTGTACCACACATATCCAAGATGAACATACAGTAACTGTGCTTCAACAGTAAATTTGAGATCAAGCAACATGAATACAAAAATGCTAGTATACTCCCTTTCCACCCACATACCAACATAGTTTCAGTGAAAGTAGATCTTTATACACAGTGCAACTCAGTGGTCTAATATTTATCAGACATACTAATGTTCTAGAGAACTTCTATTAAGTACAGTGAGTCTGTTCAATATGCTGCTGCAACTGTTCATCTCTGTGAATTGGAGATCTCAAATATCAGATATAATATCATTAACATCACACCACCAAAAGGAGTGCTGCAGTGTAATGTAATGTAATGCAGCAGTGCAACTGTGAGTTGGTATCCACCCATCAAGAATAACATTCACAATCACAAATTTCACCTTGATTCCCATCCACCCGTACTGAAGAATATACAACATATGTCATTTCAAGTGTTTAAAAGTAAGAAATAATATTGTGATTCAACTTCTTGCACAGAGATATACACAAAAACATATAAAATTGATAAAACCTACACGGGTCACCAGCGGTCAGAGGGTAGGAAGATGATTGACCATGCCAACAGATACTCTGCTCCTCCTAGCATAGGTTACTAGAGTGCATTTAGCAGCTGACGCAGCAGTGCCCATGGAAGAACAACCATCAGGGCACTAGGTGTCTACAGACTTGTGTTGGTAAGAACATTGTAGGCATTTGACAACAGCGTATGTTAGCACACCAGCTGTTCAGCCACCATCTGTCTTATTGTCTAATAATGCAGCTTTAGGGTAATGAAGCCATTTCTATGGTAAATTTGAAAATTTGCATATTTCTAACTTTGTACCTGTTCAACAGTTCTGCCTTTGTACTGAAAATCTAATTGCTGCTGTGTAATGCTCAAGGCCTAAGTTGTGTACAGCTGCTATCATAAATAGCTCAGAATCTATGTAAGAAACATAGGTTCAATCTGCAGTTCAGCACTATATACATATGTACAAGTCTGAGTTCCATGTTTTTGGTAGACTTTGTCATATTCAGTGTTAAGAGTGTAGTCCAAGAACAGTGACAGATAATCCTGTCAGATACTGTTCAACAAACATAGTTCAGTGCTAGCAGATGACACCATAATGTAGGAAGTCATGCTGTTAATGTGAGTCTAATAACTACATCTGCCAAGACATAACTCACTAACATGTGTGTAATATCCAGCACCTTCGAGTCTGCTTGAATTTGGTGGAAGTCAAGTATCATAGTCAAGGTCAAAAATGTAGACAACAACAGGGAAAGGAGTCAGAAGTTAACCTGATTTCTATTGTTCAAACAAGTATAGTTCTCAACACAATATGTGGAGAACAGTGGTTACAACTCTGATAAGCGTGTTACTCCTGCTAGTTTAGTCTCTTACAGTACATGTAGCACCTGATCCAAGAGTCTCAGTATAACAACAGGTATCAGGATAGTACATGTCTGTACAGATTACCATTGGTAAGGACATTGTGGCCATTTGACAACAGCATATGTTAGCACACCAGCTGTTCAGCTCCCAGCTGTCTTATTATGTAATAATGCAGCTTTAGGACAATGAAGCCACTTCTATACTAAATGCAAAATTTTAACATTTTTTACTTTGCACTTGTTGAACAGTTCAGCATCTGTACTGAAAATATAATGGCTGCCGTGTAATACTTTGGTCCTAACTTGCGTTGATCTGCTATCACTAAACTATTATGATGATGTCAATGGTTTTTCTTCTCCTGTTGCTCTCCAGTCACGATGTATTGCATGATCTAGACAGGAAACTCGGGTGAGCAATCACTGACTAAACCTATCCTACTGCTTAGTGGTTAACTTCTCTGCACATGGTGTCAGTGAGGTATACAAATGATATCCATGCTTTAGCTGGCCTGTGGCTCTGTAGTCAGGATGCAGCAACTGATGTGTCTTAGATGGGGGTGGCGGTGGGGGGGCATTGCCTGGTAAAGCCATACTAGTGCTCAGTATCCTAATTTGTGTGTAACTGCTATTTGGAATGTCTACCAATCATCAGCATGGCTTCAGCTAGGTTGTGGCTCTGTAGTCACTATGCAGAACTTGATCTGTTCAGTGGAGGAACTATAACGAAATTCATCGGTCCAAATCAATATACTGACTGGCCTGTACTGCTCTTTAAAAACAAACTCAAAAACATGATAAAAGGTACTTACATTCCTCAGCTGGAGGCCCAGCTGGACCTGCAGCACTTGATGGATGAGCCGCTGCTGGAGAGTCTGGTGTCACCTCCACAGAGGGTTCTAGCTCCACAATCTCAATACCCTCTGTGGAGCCTCCTCCTCCAGCAGCACCCTCCACAGATGGTTTGTCCTCTGTAAAAACATAGTAAAAGACAAAACATTACTTGTCTGTGAATAATAGTATGAGTATATATATCTCAACACTGCCACTTGTACAAAATTCTTAATCCTGACGACTCCAATAGTAACTACTACAGCATTCACAATGCAATGTACACCTGTTCTGTAAATCAGTAGACTAACTACAATTCTTGGTTTGTTAGTAGCTGCAAAGAACATAACATAATGAGCAATTTTAAGAGCTGATCAAGACAATCTGCTGCCGATTCTCCCCATTTTGGTCAAGTAGTTTAAAACTATCAGACACAGAATACTGCATCGAAGCTTCATCTTTTCTTAAAACTTAAAGTTGTAGAAACATCTGCAGCACACTGTCTAACTTATAGGAAAACAAAATGTTAAAATAACTATTCTTTGTTGTCTTGTCCAGCTGGTTTTGTACGATGTTCAGTATTGCGACTATTAGCACAGTATAAAAGGTACCGCATTAACAGTGACACACAAATAAAGAAATTATTGTATCTTGAGTGTCCCTTCACAATAGAGTACCTCTCAAGCTGTGCTTGAGAGCGCATCTGTCACCAAAAAAAAACTCTCAATACAAGAATCCGGTCACACACAACTCTCTTTATCTACTCTCTTTATACAACATCTACGACATAGTAAGTGCACATTCGCAGAGTACCTAAAAATATCTACATGAATGTAATACACTCATCATATACTGTACCTGTACACAATATACATGGATACAGAGTTGAAAATGCCCACTGTAAGAATGGCGACATCCTCCCCAAGCAGCAAATGAAAGCTGTGAAAATAAATACTGAGCCTTCATAATACGAAGTACACACAACTGCTAACAACACTGATGATTAGTATGACATCACCCTGTAATGAAGCTACAGCTGTAGAAGTGCTGCTAGATCCTGAATGTAGAGACACACCTAACTAAAATTGGACATATTGAACACATACCTGTTTCACATCATCTGCAGACATACATAATACTGTAATAGGCAGCTATGCAGAACAATGTGTTCTTGAATATATGCATTCTGATACCCTCTGACTTCAAAAGCCAACCTCGAAAGGTCCATAGTAATCAGAACCCCAAATACACAGAACACAGTACTTCTGAAAAGAGTTTCTCTTGCTGTATTTTTCCTACTGCATAGTACTCTATCAAAATATTTTTTCTCATTTCTTTTGTTTTCAACACAAAACGTACTCATACATAGTCTAGAGAATGTAGAATGATGTCCTACCACAGTAGGCTAGAACAGAATTGCATCAGTTTGGAACTGCAAAAGATTGCATTTAGATAGGCAGTGAAATTCAACACAGAAGAACAATTCGCTATT
Source organism: Neoceratodus forsteri (assembly GCA_016271365.2). Classification (NCBI taxonomy): domain Eukaryota; kingdom Metazoa; phylum Chordata; order Ceratodontiformes; family Ceratodontidae; genus Neoceratodus; species Neoceratodus forsteri. The sequence continues at coordinate 845,592,342 of CM028134.1, forward strand.
CAATACATATCAAATAACTGAGAACTTGTACTATCTCACTCAGACAATGTGCCCAATCCACAGAGCAGTCCATTGGAGCACAATGTACTAAAGAGTTTAATAGTGTGACCCACACAATATACCCCACTCCCATCCAAAATTAACTATATCATAACTAGATAGCTACAGTTACATAAAACTATGCATAGCTTCAGTAGACACCATCTATAAGACTGTGAACATTGGGTGTAACATCTATAGCACATACCGATAGCAAAAATAAAGTCTCAACATAAAGATAATATTTTGAATAACATAAAACAGCATAGGTTAAAAAATAAATCACCTGTACACTCTGTTCCACACACTATTATCACAGCATGTAACAGTACATAGTACACATTTACTTAAAAGACAGTTGTCACTACATCATTCTAACTCACCAGCAGAGTCGAGCACAAGCAACTGCTCGACAGAAGCCCCTCATGCCGCACCTTCTGGGAGTGGTGCCAGCTGCACATGATGGGAGGAAGCAGGGGCACTTGGTGTTGGGGCTGAGTGAGAAAAAAATAATGAGCATTATTTCTAACTATTTCAGCATTAACATCAATATCACTTTATTCTTTTTTTTTATTTGTACAATTTCTTTTTAGCACTCCTTTTTCATGCCCTCACAAGCCACTCATTTGGCTTGCTCATCATCTTGTCCAGACCCCGAACCTAGGATCTACCCCTAGAGTGTCCCCTCCTGACATTTGCACAACAGGGCCTATCCTGCAATCGGTGACCCAGAGCGAGCAGTCCAGTTATCTTCTAGGACTGCAAGGCTATTTTTCCTCTCCTGTCTTTCCCTCTTGCAACCCACATGGGACACTGGCACTTAGGATTAACATCCAGAGGCGTGACATGGTGACACACATCTGCCTACCATGTGGCACACAATGCCTCATCTCTGACTCTGAAATAATGTGGCAACAGTTTAAAATTCCTAAGTACTAACACCCTCAATTACCAACATACTAAGATTGTTGCTTCCAATATTTACATACTGTATCACATTAGTTGCACAAGAAACTGTGTCAGGAGTAGTATACATATTTTGAGGTACTTCAATATTCCAGTAATGCACTGGAAAATGGCAACAACCACTAACAATATTTAGCACATGCTGCTTAGTGTGTTACAGCACAGTGTCTTAATGTAAATGGTCTGTAAAGAAACTAGGTAATGGAATACCCTAGGCCTTCTCCTGTGGAAGTTGTCATATCTGACAAATTAACCATGCTACAAAAACTCTTACCAACTGAACACCACTCACAAGAGCAAACATTGCACATGACCATGAAAACAGTGAACTGTGGCACAAGGCTATTCATACTCAGGAGCTACAGTGTAGAAAATATAGGGTAGTGGTCAAAGGGTATCTGACCAAAATGAAACCTAGTATTTACAATAACTAAAGTTAGCAGTCATAAAAGTGCGAGTGTAAAAGTCAGCCACAGCCTCCAGAAAGGTCGACAGGTAAAGTGTGCTACAGAACAGCAGCTTCAAAATAAGTACTGCTCACTCTACATTTACCCACACTTGATAGAACTCTAATACCTTATCTGAACAGAAATTGCATATGTTTGTATGTTTTCTGGATACAATATTGAGAAAATGTAAAGGTAACTAAACGTCATGTCTTGTAAATGTCTTATGTTCCCATAGCAGTATACAACTCTCATAATGTAGCTTTTAAAGAAGTAAGCAAATGTTTGTGTCTGCCTTTTAGTTCAAATAGCCCTATCATTGCAATGGCAGTCTTAAGTTGATAGTTGTTGAAATCAAGTCATGATTGACACTTTCATTACCATATGAGGACTCTCGGGACAATCACACAGTCTACCATTAGCTGGAAAATCAGGCAAAAACATTTACATACTTAAAAGAAAATCAAAGGAGGTGTGTACTCACATAGAAACAAATAACACATAGAAGATATGAGCCTGTATATTTACATGAGCACCATTACTAAAATATACTCACAGGTATGATGACAATCTCCAAAGTCAGGCTTCCCTGCATCCTCCCACATAGCATAAGCTATGTCATACCACTCCCTCACACTCCTGTGCATATCACCCACCACTACCTTTGTCTTAAAAAAGGTCTGGCGGGTGATCTTCCACTTCCTCCTACACTCATCAGGGGATCTTGAGATCTCCTCTCTCCCCAAGGTGCGACTAACCTGAACAAAAAAATGAAAAAAAAAGTATCGTGAACGCTTTTGTACTATTAAAATATGTACATTTACAAAAACCACAACTACAGCTGTCACTAAAAAATTCTAACAATATCTGACTGAGATGTACAGAACATTAAATATTCACAGAGAACATTTGTCAGTATTTTAATTGTCTAGATAGCAATTCTGTCCCACTATAACAGGATACTTCTTGCACTAGTTACATTCTTCTAGGTACCACACTCTACTGTTCAAATTGAAATATGTCTCCATGGTTTGTCATCACTGTTAAAAATAAATGTTTCTATCCATACCATACATCTAAACAATGCTTAACTACTGAATAACTCATTCTCCTTGTACATGTTAACATAATGAGACCTAGTAACAATACAATATGTCTTAGTAAACTGTTCTTTAATGCCATATATTAACAGTTATAATTATTGTAGTTTAGAAAACGGCAATAATCAATTCTTAAACCTGATTGGCTATGACAGGATCCAAGCTGGGTATTTAGGTGTCAGCGTGGCTCGGTTGGTAGCACATCCGCCTCTGGACCAGAAGGTTGTGGATTCTTGTCCCACACCCGGATTAGACTTGCACCTAAAAATCGCTGGCATCCGAGTGCAGTATTGGGGGGGTGCTGTACTGCTGGGGTGTGCTGTCCTTGTATGAGACGTTAAACTGAGGCCCCTTCTGCCCATCCTGGTGTTGTCCTGGTGGGTGTCCAGGTGGAAGTAAAAGAACCCAGGGCACTCTTCACAAAGAGCAGGGAACATTCCCGGTGTCCTGGCCAACATTCCCCTTCCCATAAACCAGTTCATGCAATCATCCAGGCTGTGTGTGGGTGATGATGTGCAATATGGCTGCCACCACACATTCAGTCACTTCACTACCAGTCTAGCATTGCTTGTAAAGTGCTTTGGGATACTGTGTATGAAAAGCACTATATAAATGCTGATTCTTCTTCTTCTTCTTCTATTTATTTTTCAAGAAATGGCCAGGTTAAAATAAGAGCCAGTCCAAGTGCTTCTTCACAGAGTAACATAGAAACATAGATTTTGACGGCAGATAAGGACCGCTTGGCCCACCCAGTCTGCCCATTTCCCTACCTAATGGATAAGCTGCAGATCCTAGTTAACCAGCAGCCTACTTCTTCCTACCCCCACCCCCTAGAATTGCTTTATCTGTCCCATGCATGCTTGAATTCCACCACTGTTTTTGACTCCACAACCTCCTCTGGAAGGCCGTTCCATGCATCCACAACCCTCTCTGTGAAAAAATACTTCTTTAAATTACCTCTGAGCTGCCCCCCTCTATCTTCATCACTGTACTGACCTGCTGAGCATTGAAAGAACACAAAAAACAGCAGTACTTACTTTTGAGTTGTTTTATAACAGAGGAGTAGGCCTCCTAACAATTTTCCGTTATATTCTCCGATGGACCATTTAGTAAGCACAATAATACCCTCCAGGTTGGGCATTATTGGCAAATACTGGACCTTCCAGTAGCTATAATGCCCTCCTCCTGTGGCGTCGTGTCTCCTTATGCCCCTGGGCATTCTGATATTTCACAGTAATGCCCACACTGTCAGTTATTATTGCTTACATGTATAGCAGTAAAAAAATAGTGATCTCTCAATTCAGTTAATGACCTACCTTGCCCCAGGTGTGAATCAGGCTGAGGTTAGTCATGCACATGACTATCTCAGGATTAGCATGCTCCTTCACAGCCTGAACAAGGGTCAGCACCTCTCTATCACTCCAGGACTTGGGCATTTTTCTGTCTGTAAAAAAACAAAAAAAAAATGCATTTCAGCACAAAAATTTAAATATAACATATATAATGCTGTGTCTATCTCACATCTGTTTCTTTGTTAACAGTCAAAATAATACATTTCTAACAACTAATAAATTGTGAACTTTAAATGACTGGATTATTCAAACAATTAAATGCCCCCCCGATTGATGACACAGAATAGTAACATGAAAGATTGAAAGTTCTATTGAGACCTGTTGTGGTGTCCTCTAAAAAGCAAATTCAGGGTCTATTATTAATATGCTGAGTATGTGTTTCTAAAACAGAAGTACAGTCAATCTAGGGTTATGTAACTGCTGTGTCACAAGCATGCTACCTCAGTCTACACTCCCCCATAACACCATGGATTGTGCTCAACTGCTTAAAGTATCACAAGCCAGGCAACAGTACTATAGTGCCTGACAGCCAACATGGCGCCACATGATTCTCTGGTTTTCCTATCTTCATATCTGTCTTCACCTCAATACACAATTTAACTAATCTCACTAGTAGTAGTGGTTGTCAGTAGTATTTGTTTTACTAACTCCAAAAATATTAAAAACATTACTGTTTTTAATAGAAAACCATCATCCACTGTGTCAGACTGTTGTATCTACCTAAGACAGGAGAACCTACAAAAAAAGAGTCTGACAAATATTAAATTAAAATAGTTCTTAAATCATCATTCAATGTAGCATCACTGTACTGACCTGCTGAGCATTGAAAGAACACAAAAAACAGCAGTACTTACTTTTGAGTTGTTTTATAACAGAGGAATAGGCCTCCTAACAATTTTCCGTTATCTGTTGAAACAAATAGAGATAAGGTATTACAGAACTGTCAATAGAAAAAAAGGAAAAATCGATATATAAGTCACACAATACCACCCCACGACTCAAAAAAGAACATGTACTACACCTGTACTGCATAACCACAGGTGAACTAAACCGATGCACATAAATAGTATAAATCTGTCATACAACATGCACATTATTACCAACAATAAGTCATTGCAAAGCCTCACCCAGTGAATACCTCCCTCCCACCAGACAAGGAACTACCTGGTCATTATAGATATACAGGGCAGATAAGTTCATACATCAATAGTATACTTCTGTCATACCAGATGCATACAGCTTAGAACACTGAGCAGTTTCACACCTTCAAGCAGCCAATACTCCCAATACCTCAACTCCAGAGCAGGAAATGAATGATCAGTACACTTGTACACCAATAATAAAGACATGTACATCAATCATATACATCCATGAAACCAGACGCACACATACTTCAACACTAAGAAGATGAAGAGTAGCATCCATGTAATGCCAACCCCATGTACTAAATCCTCACTACATAAAACAGTGAAACTGAAGCTATGTACATTAACAGTATAACTGTATCACTTTTTTAATTTTATTTAGTTATATTTGTCCACAACTGCAGCAGCTTACCAATAAGGGCATTCTGTGACATGCCCCACCTGCAGCGACAGCCACCATGTGACTAACATGATCTGATGAAACTCTAGTACAGCCATAGCCAATACAGTGAAGGCTGCCCTTTCCCTAACCACTGCACCACTACTGAAGCCACTCCACTAACCTTCCATGACACTGATAACCACATGTCAGGCCACAGCCATCATGCTCTTGTGTTCAACCTTCCTTTTTTAATTTTTGAAGCAAAAGGAACACAGATATAAATGTTATCCATGCACCAATATCCAGACATCCACCATGTATCCCCCATCTTACACACACACACACACACAGCGGCCACAGTAGTAGCAAGATTCCCCAGAGACTGTCAGACATCAGTCTGTATCTGACCATTATCTGCAGTACTGGCAGAGCACTTGTCAGCTGCTTGTTCCCAGTCTTACCCTACAAACGACAAATATTAATAACTCATTCCCGAAGCCAGGTCACCAGTCTGGATGAACATGTGACATCCAGCTTGTCAAGCCTCAGTGGCACAGCCTCAACATAAGTGCCTGATAGCAACTGCACAGCAGTTAAAACACTCAAACGTCGCACATCCTTAGTCAGACAATACATCCCCCCCCTTAAAATCAAGCATATTCCAGCCTCAGTGGACAGTCACATACCAAGAACAACTACAGAATAAAAACATTACACATATCTCATACCACAACAACACAGGTCACAAAAACAAACAGTTCCACAGGAACAGCCAATCAATATATCACCCTCCCCACACAGAGGTATAACATCCTGAGTACAAATCAACATCCCAATCAACTGATTACCATGAATCTAATACCTCCATCATAGAAATACCATACACTGTATGTTGACCAAACATTTACACTGTAAGCTATAGACAATGATGTGTATAGTGTTAATTTTTCTATTTTTGACCATTTAGATTGGCTCTTAAAAGAGTTGTTTTAGTCAGTGGCTATGTCATGTGCTTGAAAGATACAGCTGTACAGGTACACAATCACAGAAGTGTAAGGATGCCATTTTGAAAGTCCCCAACAAAAATGTTATTACCTGTGTTAGAGAGATGCACACCATCTTTTAGATACAGCCAATATCTGTCATATGTAATTTGGGGGTGACGAATGGTATGCATTCCCATAGCACAGAGGAATCCAGATATTTGTATGTTTACCTTCCTACATGATCTTTCAAGTGCAGGACAGTAATCCACACTTCTCCAGATCATGCACTGTGTAATATCTGAATACAGAATTTTACAAGCTGGTAACATACTCATAATAAGCTGCAAGTCAAACTGTGCAGCTTTAATTAAATCAATAGTCCTTTTGTTCCCCAAATCATTACCTCCGAGATGTATAAGGAGTATGTCTGGTTCTGGGTGTGTCTCCAATAAGTGGTACATGGTAGGCATGAGCTGCTCCCACTTCATGCCACCCTTCCCAAACCAAGACACTGAGCAGTCAGGTAGGTGCAAGTCATTGCCAAAATGACTACCTCTACTGAACACTGCTGCCATTCTCACCAAACTTGATCCCACTATCCATACACTCAGTCTTGATCTTTCTGCCATGCTGAGTGAGAAATCTCAAAAACTCAGATGAAGAAATATCACAATTGTGTCTGTCTGACTACCAAGCACTACCAAGCCTAATCAGCAGAATGACCAGTATTCACTTGTATCATAAAGATAAATATAGTCAAAACAATCACAAATAATAACCTGATCCCAGATTGACTCATACAGCATAAAATATCTAGTTATGTCTGTAATGGCTTTTTCTATTGGTATTTTGTTTATAAAACATTCTTTTTGTTTTGGTGGGAAAACACTGGCTGGTCATTGGGCACACTTCATGACTAGCCAACAACACTGATTTTCATTGGATAAACTTAGTAGTCATTATGGTCTGTGAAACCCAACTCCCTCTCTTTCTCAGCTAACAGTTTGAGTGGTGAGTGGAAACATAGCTATGTACCTCACAGACATAGGCTTCAACAGTTTAAAAGTCTACTATATGTTTTCATTATCTTGCTATACTATGATTACAGCTGTGATAATTCAGTGCTTAGTATGTATTTACAGAGAATTAGTCATATTATATATGTTAAGTACAAATAAGTTTGAATGTCTCTAATAACAGTAAAATAGTCACTAGCATCTTAGCCTAGACAGCACAGAATGTCTTTCCTAGGCAGGATTGAACATGTGTTAAAATAAACACATATGTAAGCAAATTGCAATGCTATTCTCACATAACAACTAAGCAACTATCACAAACTGTATTACCAGTAAAATGCAGTAGATCTCCTTTATGCAACAACTGTTAAATGTAACAAATGTCTCATAAAAAAATGAGAAACTGGTACAAGCAATAGCAAACCTGGGGCAGTATAATCATCCACTTATAATAATTCTCACGTAACACTCTTAAGAGATAACCACTATCAACAGTAAAAAAGAATATAAATCAATATTAAATATATAATTTATCACACTAAAACATGGCAACAGATTGGCAACATACAGCATAAAAGATGGCACAGTGCTTCTTATGCTCTTGAAAAACTCATATATGCTGTCCAACTAACTAAAAACTTAATTAAAATGAACTAAAATTGTACTGAGAAAATAACTCACTATTTGCCCCTGGAGTAGCTGCTGCTTGAGTACTAGTCTCAAAATGGCCCCCAAAGTGTTATTCTTTGATTCTATTGGCTCAGGAAAGTCACATGATAAAGTTAGCCATTTCTTTGTTCGCAAGATAGCAAAATCTTTGATCGCGACTCGCATTGTTCGCGAGGATCGATCGCGAGCGTGCAATATCTTTGATCGCGAGAATAACGCAAGACTTTGTTGTTAGAGTCTCTGTAGTTGTTGAAAATACTAGATTCCTTATTTTTTAACACGCTGAGCACTCCTGAACCTTTCTACTACTTATCACAAATAAATATGATGGTAATAATCATTTTTACTAAGTTCTGCAAAATGTAATGGTATTTTTACGATCTTTGATCGTAAGCATGCAAATTCTTTGATCGCGACTCGGTTTGACCACGAGGATCATTCGCAAGCCTACAAAATCTTTGATCACAAGAATAACGCAAGAGTTTGGTGCTGAAGCCTCTCTAGTTCAAAAAAAGTTAACATTTTTATTTTCTCAACACACTGAGTAGTCCTCAGTCTTTCCACTACTCAACAGACATAAATATCACAGTAATAATCATGTTTACTATGTTTTCTAAAATTTTACAATATTGTTATGATCTTTGATCACGAGCGTGCAAATTCTTTGATCGCGACTCAGTTTGACCGTGAGGATCGTTCACGAGCCTTCAAATTCTTTGACCATGAGGATAACGCGAGATTTGAAGTTTGAAAGTAAATAGAAATAAAATAAACGTTTTTATCACTAACTTTCAATTGACTGTGTGGGCATATCTGTTTTCATGACTTATAAAACTTGTATGTAGTGTAAATTAAAATATTTTATCGTGTTTGAAACAATAACAGTACTTTTAAATCTTTGATCGCGAGCAAGCGCAATCTTTAATCGTCACCCGGATTGATCGTGAGGATCGTTTGTGAGCTCACAATTTCTTTTTCGTGAGAATAACACAAGATTTAAACTATTTAAAATGAGTACTTGTAAAAAACTCTGGTTTTTTAGATATTCTCACCACACCATATAGACAGATGTCTATTTATATGTTAGAAGACCTGTCTACCACAGTAAGTAAGCTAAATAAACATCTAGTGTTATTTTATTATGTTTTCACATTCTTTGACCGTGAGTGTGCAAATTCTTTGATTGCGACCATCTTTGATCCCGAGGATCATTCGCGAGGCAACAAATTCTTTGGTCATGACAAAAATGTGAAATGTTGTGTGTACAACTCATGGAACTTTGTGTTGCTTCAGTTTCCTACTTAATTAACATCCCATTGATATAAATATGTAATTAAATCGAACAACATAGCTAATATTATACCTCCCAGAGACTATTAAAAACAGCAGTTGCACCTTTGTGTAGAGTCATACCACTGTGCACTATCTCCATTGAGTAATAGTACCCTGGTTATCCTGTCATTATTACAGATTGACATAAGTGGCCAAAAACATTTAGCAAGTCACATTTAACAATTCCGCAACTTGTTACTTGGTTGTAAGCAGATATGTGCGCCACTGCACTTGCCACAGGTGGTCTTTCAACAACCATTACTCTTCTACAATCTGACCCAATATTCAGATGACACTGTGGTGCACAGAATTATTGAATCTGGTCACACACTGTGATACAAATTTTAGCATTAACAAATGAAATTTTTTGTAGTGTAGTATGCTGTCAATGGCTTATGCAGTCTGTACTTTTTATTAACCTATAGCACATTATTCTTACACTACTTTCTGTTTTCTTTTTTCTTTCTTAGGAGACTACAGCAGACAAGAGATTGAACACATACATGAGCTCTTTCATCATGGCCATTTGCCATAAAGTAAAAGAACAAAGTAAAAGTGCCAGGTGTACTGCTTGTTTATCGTCATGCCATGTAAGCAGTAAAGGTGCAACATGTCAGCAGAAGAAAAAGAACATTTCTCCTGTTGCAAGTGCACATATCATAAAGCGTCCACATTTAAACAAAGACAACACCTCCTCTAGTAAAACTACGACCAGTAGACTTTCTAGAGGAACTGTGCAGATACAACGTCCAGCACTGTCATCAACAAAGCATAGATCTGCGAGACAGAAAAAAAACGTGTCAGTTCTGCTACTTTACAACACAACAAGGCATGTTTTTTCCAAAAACTTGTCCATAGAGTTAAAATTGACTGTGTGATCTCTAGAATAGTGAGATGCAAAGGGAACAGACTGCGTAGTAAGGTTGCATTAAGGAAATTGCTCTTGAGAGTAAGACGATTTGTTAATGTAGCTCTAGCAATTCATTCCCAGTTATGGGCTGAAAGGATGTCAGCTATTGATAAATTAAGTTTAAAGACTGAGGAGATGAGAAACAAACTATTGTCTTTTGAACACTTGAACAGAGAAAATATCTCTGTGGTGTTTCAAGGAGACTTGTTTCATTCAGAATACTCAGAAGCATTCATCTGGGAAGAGACATACCATGGACACAACAGAAATGTCAGTTTGACAATTGATGCACAGGGAAAAGTGCAGAATGTCTTAGTTCTGTCTCATGAAACCCTTGACTTGCAGAATGACGCTGAAGTTGAACAAGCTGCAAGTAACCCAAAGTCGTCAGCTAAGAAATGAGCATGTGACACTACATGCAATGTTAGAGAAGAATCAATAATGTCTATTGCAACTTTCCTTTCAACATTTCTAACCAGAAAGAGATCTGAATGACATACACTGATTCACACCATTGACAAGTGTGAGATTCAGCCTCACACAGGCCTAATGGGTCACTCCCTTACATGCTTAGAGAACATGAAGTGTGACAGTGCATTTCATCACTTCCGTATGCTAGCAATGCATAACACTGGCATGCAAAAATTTGTACAAAGATTATATCAAGTGAGATCTGTTGTTCAAGGCTATATGCACTTTCAAGCATTGCTCGATGATGGATATGTGGAAGGACTTATGGACTTCATAAAACAGTTGCAAACAACCCATAGATTGAGGTCTAATGCTACTGTTGGTGAACACACAAACACAATGCACACATCACTGGTGCAAGAAGCTCAGCTTCTGAAGAATTTTGGATGTGAGTTTGCTTAATTTGAAATTAGCAAGACACAAAAATTCGATGTAATCTGCATACCATGTGAGTGTCTGTTCTACAAACAATTATGTGTCACAATAGACCTGCAGAACATTCCACACTGGAATGTAATGTGAGGCCGTCTTCATGCATACCTTCTCTTAAAAAGTCTGACTTTGGAGAAGTTGGAACTGTGTCACTCTGTTCTTACTGTTATAACAAGATTAAGAGTGACACTTTACCTCCTTGGTCTGTACTTAATAAAATGGAAGTTGAACCAACTCCTCCTGAGATAGCAGTCTTGAACTTGTTTGAGAGGATTCTAATTCAGACCATGAAGCCATTTCAAACAATCATCAGGCTGAATACAAAGATGCAAGACCTGCCAAAGAACTGTTACGGTCTCTGAAAGGTTCTGTTGTATATTTGCCTTTGCAAGAAAATATCAACACTATTTCTCAGGACAATAGTGTAGTCATCTTGGTGAATGGTGTACAAACAAAGGCAAAATCAATATGGCAGGACATAGTCAATGTTGAGAAGGTAAAGCATGCTTTGTGATACCTAAAGGAGCATAATGTTTTTTATGCTGACATTGACATCGATTGATTTGCTGGTCTTTCTACAGGTAATGCTGTGGAGAACTCTGACAAAGCAATACTGGACAAGGTTGGCATGGCAACTGTACAGAATGTCTATGAGCAATTCACCATACACCCATTGCATGGCAAGGATCCAGTAATGGATATTGATTTATATCAAATGAAGCAAGTGGAGGGCAATCCCGTAAGTATATGGGAGGCCACTCTAGAAGCTCATTGTTTTCCTGATCTGTTTCCACTTGGCTCAGGTGGTCGATTAGATGAACGAGAACTTAGTGTTCCAGGAGCTGACTATAGGGTCTGAAGAGTTCTACATAAGGATGACAAGTGAACTTAGTGTCTTATCTGCTAGTATTGCTCATACATTGAGACTTGGTACAGAGTTCACCAATATGACAGCTGCACAGTTACTACACAAGTTGCAGAGCAAAGATGAAACTCTGCAAGTCAGTCTTTCTTCCATTTTGTCTAACATGCATGGTATTAAGGAATATTGGTACAGACGACACTTTGAGGTGATGTGCATGCTGAGAGAGTTTGGACCAGCAACATGGTTCATAATGTTGAGTTGTGCTGAATATTATTGGGATGATCTGCTTGAGATGGGCAAACCCTGACATTGAGAACATACAAACTATGATTCTGAATGAACTATGTTCACTTGATCCAGTAACTACTTCATGTTATTTCCACCACCGGTTCCACGTTCTATTAAAGTTCATACTGTCTAAGACAAATCCTCCTCTTGGCATTGTCAAGCACTACTCTGGAGGGTTGAGTACCAAGCTCATGGAGCTCCACACATACATATGTTGCTGTGGATAAAAGATGCCCCACGTATTGGTGACAATGAGACAAGTGAGATTCTATGCTTCATATTGAAGTATGTCACATATCAGATTTCAGACAAGTATGACAGTGCAACACTGTGGGAACTGGTTCAGAAATTCCAACGACACCTGTGTGGCAAGTACTGTTGTAGGAAAGCTAAGAACAAGGGACAGTGGTACACTCTATGCGTTTTGTTTTCCCAAGATGAGCTTGCCTGGATGCTTACCTCAATTATGTCTTTTCTGCCATGCGACACCACTTGAAGGCTAAATCAACAAAACGAGTGTATGAACTACCTCACAGAGAATTGGAAGTCTATATCAATGACTATAGCCTTTCTCTTCTGTTGATGTGGCAGGCAAACACTGATGTTCAGTTTGTTGCCGATAATTCAATGGCTCTTGTGAGGTACTGTAGAACTAGTAATGTTCACTGTACAACTAACATCGCTATCATCGCGCTTTCCTTTTAAGCGCAATAGTAGTTTTACAGCAGTCATTCGTGGTATTTTTCTGCTGACCACATGGTACTGTTTCTAGGCAATGACGCATGCTTCAGTTGGCGTTCGTCACAGATCCCACGAAAGGATTTAGTTGTTAATTTTGTGACAGTAAAGCATTTAGAAACACTCTGGTGCAATTTGTTTTATTGTTACATGCCACAGTGAAGGATTAATCTAACAAAACGACTTGTCATTGATGGCGTTTTTTTGTCGACGAGGCAGAATCAGGAACTCTCTGACTCTCATGCTCTCATGCTTTTAGCATCTACTTGAATGTTTTCCACTCCCTGCCAACCATTGCTCCAGACTGCTTCTTCGTATCATTAGTAAAATTAATGCTTCCCATATTCCTGTATTATTATTCAGAACAACTCAGCCAAATTCAAAACTGGTTTAGGGACCCACTTTCAGCTAACTATATTATGAAAGCAAGTAAAGTACCTTATAAATTCCGAACCTCTGTATTGTCTACAAATTATATCAGACAGCATTATAAAACAATTACAAATACTACAGTATATGAAAAGTCACTTAATAGTGAAGAAGTGCAACAAGAGCGGAAGAGTGTTACAGTTACCCTCCCTGATACATAAGAGAGTAGCGACATGTGATGTTACATTGTCACGTTCATGAAATTGAATGTGCATGCGTGATAGAAACTTTATGTGAATATTAATAGTTCTACAGTATGTCACATCATACATCACTAAGCATGAGCAGAGAAACCTACAAGAAATGTGGGAAGAGTTGTCTAACTGTGATATGTCAATGTCTTCTAGGCTATGGTCACTGGGACTTAAGACCCTCTCACACTGTGAGTGTGGAGCCTATGAAGTAAGTGACCGACTTACAGGTGTATGTCTATAGGACAAGTCAGACTCCCTTCATTTCTTGAATGTGAACTACAAGCAGAACAGGCATCGTGTCCTTAAGAGCCATGAAGAGATTGAGGATCTGGCTGCTACAAGACCAACATCCACAAATATTCTCAAGAATAACTTAATTGACAACTACTACCCACAGCGCCACAGTGCTATGGATGATCTCTGTCTCTTTGAAGTTGCTCAATGGTATGACTACAAGTGGGATGTTCCTTCTGGCCCAGAGAAGAGCATATATAAAGTCACTGGGTTTGATGGCTCACTTGTGAAAAAGTGAAAACCATGGCTAATTGACCACTGCAAACTCAGCTTGAACACAACAGAAAGCAAAGGACATTACCATTTTGCTCTGTTGTTTCTGTTCAAGCCTTGGAGATCAGAATCTGAATTGAAAGGATTATCTGACACATATGAACAAGAGTTCATAGAAACTTATGATACCTTTAAGAGACATGTCTCTGACACTTAAATTAACAGACTTGAAATGGAAAAAAATCAGTTGGAGAACGCTAAGAAAGTTCTGGATGATGACACCCCAGTAACATCACAGGAAATGGTTGATGTTGAAGGAGAAGGGACTCTTGGTGCCCCTCTTCCTCCTTTTTGTCACTGAGGTATAGTATTGATCTACATGTGTTTTATTGGGCTGTGCCTGCTCACTAACAACCCACTGCTTGCTCAAGGCCCTCTGACAGGCATTACCTGCCTCAGCCTGTGCAACCCTTCAGTTTAACAACTACTCAGTATTTGATATCTACATTGATACCATTCAAGATCATGCTATTACTTCAGCTGTACCTCTCCACTCAATACGCACTGCATGGCCCTGAGTATGCAGAGAGGGGAGAGCAGTGGAGAGAGGATTTCCTGGGTGGGAGGGGAGCAGGGACAGCTAAGCTGACACTGTGCAACTCCTCTGAGTTCTAACTTTGTGCAGCTGACATGAAGTAATAATAGAATCCATGTCCATGCTATTATTTGCATTCTTTATCTGTTCTCAAAAAAATGAATTCCTGGTCCATAAGTCTTCACACACTACCTGGTTAAGGCTGTACAACTGATCAGTGTTCTAACCTCTCTATAGCTGGAATGATGCATGCTTAACAAATAGCACAGAACATGGTCTGGGTTACTGTGGGCTTGCCCACACCTTGAGTGGTATCTCACAAGGAACAGCCAAGTGACTTCACTGCACACAAAAGTGGGAAAATCCACAATAACTATACATCCTGCACTGCCTCTTGCATATGTGTGTGTGTGTGTATGTGTATGTGGGGGGGGAGGGTATTGTGTGACTCAGCCTGCACAATTTCTCACTGTTGTAAGTTGTGTGCAGCTGATATGAAGAATGCATACGAAAAAATGACAACATATGTATTTCTGCTGTGACTCTCAATTTACCATCCAATTCCTGGTCTAACAGATTCTGAACATTCGCTGACTGATGCCACGCAACTCTTAAATGTAGGATAAGTATGCACTTGCTATCACAGAGCAATACCATTGATGTAAATAACCTTACTAGACCTCTAGCTCTGTAGTCACTACACAGTGCCTCTTGGGTACAAGGGGGGGTTGGGGATATGACACTATGTGACTGACTCCATCCAACTTGTCAGTACTCAAAGTTGTGTAGAGCTGACTCCATCCAACTTGTCAGTACTCAAAGTTGTGTACAGCTGTCATGGTACACCTATACCATTTATTTCCATGGACCCAAGTTCAAGTTCAAGTTCAAGTTTATTGCAGGAAAACTCCATTGAGCAAGCTCATTCACAAGGAGGTCCTGAAACCCAATTGTGGACCCAATTCCACAAGGTTGGTGCAAGTCATCACCAAACACAACTGGTGCCACCTGCAACTGCAATATTGACCCTGCACCCTATTCTAGAAGACACAAAGACTCCACAGCTAACTCCTACAACTTGCGACATGCAACCAGATATGCCAAACTCTAGGTGCACCTGGCAAGCATGTCACAACCCAGAACACAGATTACAAGTCCCCCCATGTCAAGCTACCCTCAATTCGCACTCAGTTGTAGGCCTACATAACTGAATTGGAGGCTGGGCATGGAGGTGAGAGGTGCGCTGTGCCAGTTGCTGACTGCAGATGGCTGAGTATTTGGTGGTAGGACTGGCACAGATGGGTGGGGGGCCAGTAGCGTATCAGGTGTTGGGTTATTTGTTGCATTTCCAGCCAGTGACATGGGGATTAGGGGCCAGGTTGGGTGGATGAGAGTGGCACCCTGAGGAGCACTTTACAATGGGGGATTTGCGGTGCTGGGGGGGTGGGTAGCTATGTGGGGCAGTCATTGTAGGTTTGGGGACAGGGGGTGGGTAGTCCTGTTGGGCTGTATGCATACATGTGGGGGTGGCACTTGATGTGAGTTGCCATGTGGGGCACCTATTGAGGCTACCTTGGCATGGGGAGCACTTGCAATCTGTGTTGTGTCTTGTGGTTGTGTGCAGTGCCTATTGAGGCTAGATTGTCATGGGGAGACTTGCAATCTGTGTTCCAGGTTGTGACATACTTGCCACATGCACCCAGAGTTCAGCATACCTGGTTGCATATCACAATGCAGATTGAAAGTGCCCCCCATACCAAGCTAGCCTCAATAGGTGCCTCACATGGCAACCCACATCAAGTGCTACCCCCATGTCTACACATAGAGCCCCACAGGACTACTCACCCCCTGCCCCCAAAACCTACAATGACTGCCCCACAGAGCTACCCACACCCCCAGCACCCCAAATCCCCCATTGTAAAATGCACCTCAGGGTGCCACTCTCATCCCCCCCACCTGTCTCCCAATCCCTGAGTCATTGGCTGAAAATGCAACAAATAACCTAACAACACCTGCTACTCTACTGGCCCCCCCCCACCCATCCTTGCCAGCTCTCCCACCACACACTCAACCATCTGCAGCCAACAAGTGTCACAGTCCACCTCTCACCTCCATGCCCAGCCTCCAACTCACTTATGTAGGACCGCAACTGTAAAAATGTGCTCAAAAATAAATATCTTGGCACATTTTACAGTAGCAGTCCTACATAACTCATTCAGCGGCTCGCCGTGGAGGTGAGAGTTCATGTGCCAGTCATCAGCTGGGACTAGGTGTGGGAGGGGGTGCTGAAGTGCTGGCATGACTGCGTGATGAGAGGAGGACCACTAGACTACCACACTTTGTCACGTTATTTACTGTATTTCTGGCTATTGACTCGGGCATTGAAGCACAGGTCAAGTGATGACAGCACCACCCTGCGAGGCCTTTATCAACATCGAATTTGGGGTGCTCAGGGTGTCGGCAGCCCTGTGGGACATTTAGCATACACATCACCATGTACTTGATGTGAGTAGCCCTGCAGGTCCATCACTGTACAGGGAGGCATGTACAATACGAAGATCAGGCAGGATCATGCACAATGCCCAGTGTGGCAATAACAGGGATGGTCTGGCCATGTCATGAGTGGTGGCTCACGAATCACGATCCACAAGACTGTCAGAGTACAGATGAAAGTTACAGAGGCTAAACACACCTGACAAGTAAAACCTACATTGACACCAGCAAGAACAGGTACCATACAAATTTCAAGCCACTAACGTAATAGAAAATGCTGAATGCAGAACATGCAATACGCAATCCAATATCTCCACAAAAAATTGTTTTTCTCCAAAACATAAACACTGTAATTCACATCTACAAGACATGGTGTAAACACCGTCCAAATATCAAGTAAAAACACCAAACCATATCCAAGATATTTAAGATCAAAGAATGTAAACATTTACCTATTTATTCCATTATAAAATCTGGCCATCTTGTCCCTCCCTCGCAATCAAAGAATTTGCAGAGTCACGATCAAAGAATAAAAAATGGTCAGACTCGACGTTTAGCTACAATAACATGAAAACACCAAAATGCCTCGATAGAACAAACCCCGCTGAGCAAAACCCGCCTTCATTTCACTTCCTAGGCCACCCTTGAGCTGAGAAATTAACATTTTAAAAACGGTCATCTCGTCCCTACCTTGCAATGCAGGATAGCAATCAAAGAACCTCGTGATCAAAGAATTTGCAGCTTGGCAATTAAAGAAATTGCTGCCTCATGATCAATGAATGAAAAATGATGAAAGTCGACTTTTAGGTGTAATAAAATAAAACCACCGCCATGCCTCGATAGATCGAAGCCCCCTGAACAAACCCACCCTCATTTGTGTTCATAACCTACTCCCGAACTGAGGAATTTGCATTTTTCAAAGGCCATCTCGTCGTACCATCACGATGAAGGATCACGATCAAAGAATCACATGATGAAAGAATTTGCAGGCTCGCGAACAAAGAAATTGCAGTCTAACAGTCGAAGATAATAAAATGGTGAAACTCAAGTTTAATGCACAATTACATGAGACCACCACCATGCCTCAACAGAAGGAAGCCCCCTGAGCAAAACCCATCCTCATTTAACTTTCTAGGCAACCCCTTGGCTGAGAAATTTGAATTTTTCCAAAGGCCGTCTTGTCCCTCGTTTGCAATGCACGATCACGATCAAAGAATCTCGTGATCAAAGAATTTGCAGGCTCATGAATAAAGAAATCGTATGCTCATGACCAAAGAATAAAAAAAATAGTGAAACCTGATTTTTTTCACCAATTCAAACGGAACGAATGGCATGCCTTGATAGAACGAAGCCCCCTGATCAAAAAACACCCTCATTTGTGTCCCTCGCCCACACCTAAACCACGATATTTGTATATTTAGCTTGCGATGCAGGATTGCAATTAAAGAATCTCATGATCAAAGAATTTGTATGCTGGTGATCAAAGATCGTTAGCGAGCTGCAAATAAAGATTTTTAAAGCTTATAACTCTATTTTTTTGACCAATTTGGATGAAACCAAAGACATGGCTCGATAGATCAAAGTCCCCTGAGTAAAACCCATCCAAGTTTTACTTCAGAAATGACCCCTGAGCCGAGATATTTGTGTTTTTCCAATCGGAAAACAAAAAACAAGATGGCGGACCTCGCAATCAAAGAATTTTGAAAATTCTTGGGGACAAAAATTCTTGAATCACAAGGCTGCCAATTCTTTGATTGCCAGGTGGGACCAGATGGCCAGAACCCCATTCTTTGTTCGCAAAACATACATATACATTTTCCCTTTACTTATAATGGGAACTTAAAAGTGGCATAACTTTTGAATGCCTTAATATTTTTTCACCAAATGAAAAGCGGCATATTCGGCCACCAAAGCTCTTTCAAATGACCCATCTCTCAAAGCAGCTCACCACATGATGGATATGGAAAGCCATGTCCAAAATCCCAAAAGCTGCCTCCAAAAATGGATAATTTTTCATTTTTCAGCATTTTCGTATGCAAAGACTGTAAGTCTGACTGA
Organism: Neoceratodus forsteri; assembly: GCA_016271365.2. Lineage (NCBI taxonomy): Eukaryota > Metazoa > Chordata > Ceratodontiformes > Ceratodontidae > Neoceratodus > Neoceratodus forsteri. The sequence continues at coordinate 845,611,755 of CM028134.1, forward strand.
AATGCAAATTGGAAAATCAGGAGATTTACCATGCCCCACCATGCATTCCAAATTTCAGGCAAATCTGTTGAACGGGTCCAAAGTTATTAACACCCAAACTTTTGATTTTAGTATGTAAGTGACTGCTGAACCCTAACTATAGTGGCGCGATCATGCCACTATAATATATATATATATTATGGTAGCATGGTAGTGCTACAGTACCATAGTTAGGGTTGAGTACCCCTTTAAAGGTTAAGTGGTGAAACTTTGCACCTTAATAACTTTGCCACCATTCAATGGATTTGCCTGAAATTTGGCAGGCACGGGGCATAACCATAGATCCTGGGATCTGGCAACTTTTGTACTGGTCAGATATATGGCTGTGGAGTTATTAGGTGACATTCGTGCGTGCAATTACGTGTTTTTGTGCATTCTTTGGTCGTGCCTACAGGTCACACGGTTTACACGAGTGGTCCAAAAACTTCACAGAACATATCATACCCCAATGTGCCTTTTGAAGATTTTGTGAACAAATATTAAACGGTTCAAAAGTTATTCAAAACACAAGTTTCCATTATAAGTCAATGGGAAAAGTTAACAAAAAAGTTTGAAAGTGTCGCAAATGCACTTTTTAGTGTCACAAATGGCCCTAGTAGTGTCGCAAGTCTGCCGTTTTGTTTTCAGTTACTGATCACAGAAATGTTTGGCATTTAAAATTGGGACCATCTAGGGACATCATTCTTTTTGTGTTTACCTATTCGAGCCCTGAGGATGCTAGCCATGTCTTTATTTTGGGGTTAAACAATTTCTGGGAAAAGAAGTGTCACAAAGTAGTGTCGTACTTGCGACACTTTCACAAATTTTTGTGAAAGGTGTCGCAAATCACGACATTGCTTTTCTAGACTATGGCCAAAATGACAGGAATTATTTGCCACACTGCTGCAAAAAAATGGTTTGGTCTTTTGTGCTAAAATTTGGAGGGAAGGCAGCCAACATCTCACAGATGTGCCTTTTGGTGGTTTGGTGACAAAATATTGCATGGAAGCAAAGTTACAGTACTCTGAAGTTGACATTGTTTTCCCAGAGACTAACATGGTGGCGTCCGCCGCGCCTTTCAGGGCTCGTATCTCGGAAACAGCGTGAGATACAGAATTTTTATCACAGCAATGCATAGCCCTATTGGCTACACATTCAGTGAAAACCTAGCCAGGAAACTCATGAATCATGTGAAATTTTAATTTTTTTTCTACATCGTATGGTTACAGAGATATTACCATTTTAGTATTACAACTGCTCGTTTTCTGCTAAGAGGCCCATAATTATGCATACATTCTTTGTTTTCACTGTGATTCTCAATGGAGCTTTTGGGGAAAAATATGGTGTGTGCTCCAGTTACTGTTACACATAGGCTTTACCTTTGTGATTCCGTGCACGTTTGTGTTAGAGTTCCCGTGTACACCACTGTGTGCGTTACCCTTTGCGTTTGCGTTACTGTTACCATTTGTGTCTCCACTACTGCTTGTGTTTGTCTTTCACTTAGTGTCACCATGTGCATTACCATTTCTGTTGGAGGCCGCCCTTCCATTTTCATTTGCGTTTGTCTTTCATTTTGTGTCATCATTGTTCTTACCATTACCATTTGCGTTTTCAATTACGTTCCCATGCCCGTGTGCATTATGGTTTGCATTTCCATACGCACATACATTTGCATTTGTGTTTCTGTTTTCTTTGGTGTTATTGTTGCTGTTACCAATACCATTTGCATTTACAATTGTGGTATCATCACTGTGCGCATTACGGTTTGCGTTTCCGTACGCCCTTGCATTTGCATTTCTGTTTCTGTTTCCTTTCATGTAATTGTTCCTGTTACAGTTATCATTTATGTTTACAATAGTGGTACCGTGACCATGCGCATTACCAGTGTGTTTCCGTATGCACTTGCATCTCCGTTTGCGTCACTGTTCGCTTTGGTGTCACTTTGCGCCTGCGTTTCTATTAATGCTTGCTTTACAATTTATGTTTGTGTCACCATGTGCGTAACCATTACCGCTTGCATTTGCATTGCTGTTACCGTTACTATGTCACACAAAATTACGTGGTGGGAGCATTCCATTCACTATTTATAGTCCTCATTCTCAAAAAGAAGGGAAATTAGAGGCAAAAAAATCCTTTTAATGCATCAGTTAGGGTTGTTCCACAGTGACAAAAGTGAGGAAATTTGGTGTTAGGGTTGAAAATCCCCCTTGCACCCCCTCAGCCCGCCCCTCAAACTGGCATCGAGGTGTGCATTGGGGTCATCAGTCTAACTCTCACCCATTTCCCTATGCCTCAGCTTGTTTATGCATGTGATGGGGTGAAAGTTGAGCCAGCGGCCAATGCACCCTGATAGAGGGCTGAGAGAAGCACAGGGGATTTCAACCTAACACCAATCCTTCACTTGTCACTGTGGGCTAACTCCATCGTAAACAAGTTTTGCTCTTCTATATATATATATATATATAGATATATATATATATATATATATCTATATATATATATATATATATATATACATATACAACATACATAGTTATACACATCTATTGAGGGATGGGAGCACAAAACTAAGGATACTATTAAACTATCTCAAAAAGTGAGGAAATAAGTTGCATAAAAACTTTGTTAATGCTCCAGTTAGGGTCAAAGTGACAAAAGTTGGGAAATGAGGCGTTTGGGTTTCAAGCCTAATACCCCATTCTACCACTGGACCCCATGCTCCCACCAAGATGTCCATTTCTGCATAATGATATGCATCTGTGGGAGCACAGGCCCTCCAGGCCCTGCACCCCCATTTACACAAAACAATGGAACCATACAGTAGCTCTATAGGGCTGAAAAGGAACCCTTGTAACACTAATTCGCCAATATCTCAGTAACCATACAAGCTATGAAAAAAATTCCTCTGTAGTTGTAATTATGACTTCAAAACCTCCATGTGTGCTTAGTTCACCTAAGCTGTGGGTAGTGAAAAATCTATATCTCGCATCATTTCTGAGATATGGGCATCGAAGTCGCTGTGGCCACTGTAGTGTTATCATATGAGAAAAATCTCAACTTCATGATGGCATATCTATGGAACCAATTAACTTTTTTACACCTAAACAGCATAATTCACTTCTCTGAGGCACCCCCTTTATACCCTGCAAATTTCAAGCCAAAAGACCAAACCATTTATTTACAGTGCACCTGTAAAGTTTTCCAAGTTTTAAAATTCATAGTTCGCAAGGTGGCAAAATCCCCGTTGGTGAGGTCAATTCCCATTCATGAACTGTTAAAATTGCTGTTTGCAAGAAATCCTTGTTCATCAGATTTCGGCCATCTGGTTCTGAAGTCACGATCAAGGATTTTGTCAGCTCTCAAAAATGGATTGGCTCGCGAAAGGGGATTTTGACAGCTCGCAAATGGGGATTTGTCACCTCGTGAAAGAGGCTGTAAAAAAAATTCCCTTTCATGAGCTGACAAAATCCCCTTTTGCAAGTTAGCCCCCTTTCACGAGCTGACAAAATCCTTGTTCACGAGCCAATTCTCATTTGCAGAAGGGCCATCTGGTCTGGAAATGATGATCAAGGATTTTGTCAGCTCATGAAAGGGGATCAGCTCACAAAAAGGGATTTTGACAGCTCACGAATGGGGATTTTGTCAGCTTGCAAAAGGGAATTAAAAAAAATCCCCTTTCGCGAGCTGTCAAAATCCTCATTCTTGAGCTGATCCCCTTTTGCGATCTGAGAAAAATCCCCATGAGCCGATCCTCATTCACAAGAAAGGGCCATCTGGTCCTGAAGTTGCAATCAAGGATTTTTTCATCTTGCAAAAGGGGATCGGCTCATGAACGAGGATTTTGTCAGCTCGCTAAAGGGGATCGGAATCGAGTCACGAACAAAGAATTTTAACATTTGAAACACCCATTTTTTGACCAAAACAAAGCAAACCTAAGGCATGGGTTTGTAGAGGGCATCACCCTGAACAAAACCAATGCTTCATTTACAAAGAGACACATCTGTGGGGCAAGCTACAGCATTTTGTTTGTGGGGAAAATGAAAACAAGATGGTGGCTCACAAAAGGGAAATTCTTTCTCACGAATGGGGATTTTATAAATCCTCATTTGTGAGGTGACAAAATCCTTGATCGTGAACCCAATCCCCTTTCGCAGAACATACATATAAATCTCAGACTGAACTGAGCATGCTCAGAACTTGAAAATTCAAAATTAAATAACTTTGGAACAAATTAATATTTCATCACCAAACTAATGCTGTATTGTTCTTTGATCAAACCTCTTTCTACCCTGGAAATTTCAGACCAAAATACCAAATGGTGTGGCTGCAGCGTGATGGCCAAAAATCACAAAAAAATTTCACCCAAAAAAGTGAAAAATGTGTTATTTGGCACGTTGCTGCACAAAACCACAAACCTGATTGAAATGCAACTTGGCAGATCAAGAGAGCTACCATACAAGACTGTGCATTCTGAATTTCATTCAAATCCGTTGAATGGTTGCAAAGTTATTAACGTGCAAAATGTGGGGTTTAATATTAAACTGCCTACTCAACCCTAGCTATAATCTATCTATCTATCTATCTATCTATCTATCTATCTATCTATCTATCTATCTATCTATCTATAATTTTCACTTATTCTTTATGCACTGAGCATATACCCATGAATTATACTAACATGTACAGTCTATGCACAAGGGTAAAAGGTTCCTTTCTGTAGTTTTGTGGCACGCCAATGAGTTTAAGGTGATGAACACTCTTTCATTCACATACTTCTCTGAAAAGAGGCTTGTAAATCTATTTTATCAGCATTAAATCAATTGCACCATACTTTATATCAAGGAGTCCAACTGATAAGCTATCAAACAGCACACATATGTACTGATAGACAAAGACAGCATCGTAGTTCCTTAAATAAAGAAGTCCAGCAGTTAAACTTATAGAAGGCACATATTAGAATAATCATTATACTGTTCCAGTTCAATTCTTAGGTGTACAAATTCATAAGGTAGAAAATTGGACAAACTGGATGGGACTTGTGGTCCTTATCTGCTGTCAACTTTTATGTTTCTACATTTCAAATGAGCCAGCTCTGAGCTTTATTTGCCTTTTTGGAAAAACAGTTTAGAGCTCTGGGTGACAAGAAACAAAATAGTTTTCAGATATGATGTGCCCAGACCTCAATAAACTCCATATTACTGTGGTTCCAAAAGAAATATCTAGTTAGATACTTATGAAAAGTTATAGAAGTTGTTACCTGGTGTAGGGAGAGTAAAAGGAGAATACTTCAGAGTTCCTCTAAAGCTTTAATGCTCCATTGCTGATTCAAGCAAATGGAGTCACCTTTGTGTTGTGTTTTTTTTTACATTTTTGGGACCATCAGTATAAGGCTCCCACTTTGTGGAGTCCTTATGTGACTTTTAACCTCAACACAGCATTTCCAAAAATATCCTTAATAAGCCATTCTGTGCTCGAGGACTCCATTCTTTCCCAGTATCCTGGTCTTTCCAGGGCATTATAACTCCAGCCATCTTTTAACTTCTCTGAGCATGCCACAAGTGCCTTGTTTACCTATAAAAGATAAAAGGCACACTCCACTAAGTGTAGTAAATTTCATAACTTTGGGGTGCAGTAAGTCTGAAACCCCCAACTCAAGGCAAGCACGTTATACCTTTTCATAGAATTATGAGTGCATATATATTTGCAAGCACAACTGGTTTATTGCAAAAACAGCATTTGGTCCCAGCAGAAGAGATCTACCCACTGGTACTCAGGATCTTCTCTACCACAGTCCAGGGCTTCACAAACACAATCCAGGGATTCTCAAAAGCCAGTTAATTGCTACAAAAATGCTCCATGACTGGAAGTCCAAAACCACCCCAAGCTGGGAACAGTTCCACATGGGTCCACTGTGAAATCTGCCAATATCAGACTCTAAAGTAACCTGAAGCATACAGTACTATAGTAAAACTTTTACAAGACTAAATAATCTTGTTTTTAAAAAAGATTAAAATGCTGGTTAACTCAGAAATAAAGCTAAAGTTGGAGCCCAAACGGGGAGTGGGGCAACAGTGAGGCCATCTTGCTGCCCTGCCCCACTGAACAAAAATGAAATGGAAGAGATACTTCTGGGCAGGTTGTTGCAGAAGAGGAGACTGACAAGCTGAATGATGCAACAGTAGAGCCTGGAAGCAGAATAACATCCAAACAGAAACTAGAAGTATATATACATAAATGTACAGAACCTTAAGAGTAAATGGAGTGTACTGGAGACACTGATTACTATGGAGGACAAAATAGGAATAACAGAGACATGGTGGATGAGAATGACTTCTGGGGAATGGCTATATCTAACCTCAGACTTTTCAGAAAGGATAAACCCAGAAAAGGGGAGATGGGCTAACACTATACATCAGAAGTCATTAAAGTACAGTGCCTCCAATCAGGGGAAATGGAAACACTTTGGCTAAGGATATCAAAAGGCAGAGGAGCAATGGTAACACTTAATTTATTCTATAGACCACATAGTCAGAAACAGAACTGGGACCTTAAGCATCATGAAGTCAAAGGAAAGCAAGTAAGGGAAATATGCCTCTGATGGATGACTACAACTACTCAGATGTAGACTGGGAAGGGGAGTGGCACAGTATGCAATTTCTAGATCCTTGTGAAGGGCTGTTAAACTGAAGCAATCTGTTGAAGGAACCACTTGGGACCATGCAACACTCAATCTAATCCTTAGCAGTAAGGATGACCTGGTCAGAGAAATGAACACTGGAGAAATTCTAGCAAACAGACCCAGACATCATCAGATATGCTATCCAAAGAACAAGGGAAGACATTAGGATATGGCCTATACCACGATCTTGCATAATGCTGATTGTATAACAATGAGGGGTTTAAGTCACAACACAGGTACCTTGGGAAACCAAGCTTATTGGCATCAGTGTTCAGCAACAGTGAGACACCCTTAAAAACATATGGACTATTTAAAGAAAAACTATGTCACTCAGAGACATAAGTGCAACAGTAAAAGAGACACATCAGTGTGGATGGCAAATGAAGTGCAGTACTTAAAGCAACTAGGGAGAGAAAGGCAGTGTACAAAAGTAATGTGGAAGGAACCAATGAAAATGGGAAGAACTAAAAATACAAACTTAGAAAGAGAACAAACACAGAATCAGAGCAGCAAAATAAGTGATAGAGAACAGATAACACTGGAGGCCAAAATCCAGTAATCCTAGCAAGCTCACCATACCGGATATCTGAGATCAGGGTTCTCCTGGACATGCTAAGTGACCACTCCTCAGTCACCTTCCTGTGATCTAATAAATTTACCAAAAGCCCACCCATCCTCATAGAAAGCAGGGTCTTGAGGAAGGGTAAACTTGGAGCCCTCAAATCGGCCCTTGCCCTACATGACTGAACTCCTATTGACCTGGTGCCTACCCTTGATCAGGCCCTCAGTTACTTCATTAAGGGCTTTAGCTCCATCTGTGACATCTATGACCTGCTCACGAAAAGAAATATTAGGGGCAGGCAAATGGCTGGATTGATGGGGAGCTCCTCTCCCACCTGAAAGAAAGGGACATACTCTGGGAGAAGGCCAGAAACACAGGTAGCATGCATGACTACCAGTGCTACAGAATGGCCAGAAAATGATGCACCAAGCTAATCCAGCTCGCCAAAGCCAACTACCATAAGGCACAGCTTAGCAATTCTTGGGGTGATGGGAAAAGATTCTTGGATAACATCAAAAGCATCCTTGGAAAGGAGGACAAGAAGCACCCCCAGCTGCTCAGTATCAGTAACACTCCCACTTCAGACCCTGTAGCTATTTGCAGAGGCCTTCAATAAGGCCTTCACCGATCTTACCCCAGTACTACCACCATCCTACTTCCAACCTGGTCTGAACCATTCCAACAATGTATCTCCCGAGTGTTCTCACCTGATCTTCTATTTTAAAAGGATGACAGTGAAAGAGGCCCTAACTATAGTCAAGAAAGTACTAGGAAAGACCAGACTGGGCAGTAATGGGATAGACATGAAACTGTTATCCCTCACCATGGGCATTCTTATAGTGCCCATTATAACACTGTACAACAAGTCCCTGGCCCTTGCTCTATTCCCAGTGGTTTGGAAGCAGACCCTAGTGACACCTGTGCATAAGGGAGGTGACACGTCTTTGGTAGCTAACTACAGACCCAACTCAATCCTCTCCCCCCTGTCCAAGGCACTGGAAAAAATTGTGGCGGGCCAACTCATTGACTACCTCAATAAGTATAATCTGCTATGCCCCAACCATCATGGTTTCAGACAAAATCACGGCACCTCCACTGCCCTGCTGGACTAAATGGACTATGCACATAAGGCCCTGGATGAAGGCAAACTGGTGGGGTCTGTCTTCATTGACATCACCAAAGCCTTCGATACAGTCAACCACCCTCTGTTACTGACCCAACTGCTAAACATGGGTATGGCGCCCAATGCCCGTTGCTGGTTCCAAGGCTACCTGACATGGAGAAATCAATGTGTCAAAATTGGGCAAACAGTATCCAATGCAAGAGAGGTATCATTAGGGGTACCCCAGGGATCAGTACTGGGGCCCCTACTCTTCAGCCTCTTCTTAAATTACCTTCCCACAGCCTGCGACACCAAACTCATACTATATGCAGATGATGCTGTGCTCATGGGCAGCAGCACGTCTCTTGCTGCCCTTCAATATCAGCTGCAGATCTCCTTCTCCAAACTTGAGGACTGGTTCTGTAGTCATAAGTTGCTACTTAACTACAAGAAGACCAAGACCATGCTTATATCCAGCTCCCACAACAAAAATAAGCACCATCCCATATCATCTCCAACTCTTGCAGTGAGCAGCTGGAACAAGTCCACTTGTTCAAGTATCTCGGGGTTATAATAGATGATACCCTCACATTTGCTCACCATATTGACTCTGTGGCCAAGACAGTCAATACCAAGATTGGTGTCCTTTACAGGTACAGGCAATACCTCTCTCCGGGGGACCGCCGCCTTGCAGTCCACAGCTCCATCTTATCACGTATCGACTATGGACTAGTGTTCTATGGGGCAGCAATGGATACATCACTCAAGAGGGTTCAGACTGCACTCAACAAAGCCTGCAGACTCACCCTGGATGCTAAGCATGGCACAAACACCTGTACTCTATATGAACATGCTAATTGGCTATCATTGAGAAACAGGGTCAAATTTCAGACTTGCAACCTGGGGAAGAAGGCTCTATTGGGTAAAACACTGCCTTGTATAGGCAATCTGAACAAGGTGGCCAACTCATTACAGGCCACCAGGGGGAGGACAAGAGGGGGCATGGCTATTCCCTTCCATTGAACCTCACTTGGGCAATGTGCATTTGTCTACAGGGCCTCACTGTGGATGAATGAACTCCCCTGGCACCTCCTTGCCACCAGTTGTCTGGACCGATTCAAAACTGACCTCAAACAGCACCTAATAACACTCTCTAAGTGCACCTGCCTCTAAGTCCAGCCACACCTGCACCCTCTGCCCCACAGCTAGCACTAGACAGACCTCAGGTACCTCATCCCTCTGTTCCCTCTCATGACTAGCCTCAGCAATCAGTTGCGTCATGCTTCTTCAGTGCTCCCACCACACCTTCCTCTCTCCCACTGCCAGCTATCCCTGTCCCTCTTAACCACTGACAAGGCACTTTGTGGTTGCTTATTTCCCCCACCCCACCCTCATGAAGTGTCTTTTCTTGTGATATTAACTGCCTATGTTTTTTGAGTTACCTATATACCTATGTTTTTGAGTCATTCTGTTAGTTCTGAATCCAAGTTGTATCGTTCATAGTGTTGCATCTCTGCTTTCTCCTGTTGTACTTTGCTTTGCAATCTATGACGTGGAACCTTTGTAAAAGAGCTTGCACTCAACGGTATTTTCCGAATCATTAAATAAATATATAAATAAATAAAAATATCTGTCAAGTATTTGAATGAGAAGAGAAAAATGACGAGTACTGCAGGTTCACTTAAGGATCAGAAGGACACAGGTGACATGATTACAAATGATAGACAGATGGCAGAATGCCTATGTGCATTCTTCACCTCAGTATTCATAGAGAAAAATTATGCAGTGATATTGGATAGTGAAATTTTATTCCAGGGTGAGCAGAGGGATACTGCAAGGCATATACTATATGTAGGGAAATAAAGTAAGAATGTTGCCATCAGGGAAAGGCCTTGTCTGTTGAGTCTGCCTGATAGAAGCACATGTATCCTCAGTTACATGCTGCTCCCCCCCCCCGGATACCCTTACCCTCGCCTTGAATTTATCCCTGTCCCTCTTGAAGCCATCCAGGGATTTCATACTTACCACCTCTTCTGGTATTTAATTGTGGAAAAGGTGCACTCAAGGAAGGCTAGGCACTGCTGAGAGTGGCTACCAGCCTAAACTGTTCCTTTCATTTGAACAAACATTTTCCCTGACTTACAGTAAAGTCTCCATTTGTCCATCTTCTCCTCTCCTGTCACCTTTTCCAACCCCCTCAGTTGTTCTCCCCACACTTCCTATACTGATGTCCTTCTTTCATGTTTTAACCCCTTAAACTGATTCCACATTGCTTCACTTTCCTGGTTGACTTCTCTTGCCTTTTCTTTCTTTACTCCCCCTTTTTCCTCAGAAATCAAATAGAAAATTGTTTATTAACAATATGCAATTAATGGATTGAGTTGAACACTTGTATTCTTACCGAACAATATTTTTTAAATAGAAACTATATAAATGTTAAAACCAGTGTACCTGTATGTGGATGTATAAACCTTTAACAGTATTTGAAGTTTTATTCTTTGATAGCTTTATACTGAGAACTGTGTATGTCATTACCTTTATTACTTTCTTCACTTCGGGTGTGTGTCACTTTAAATTGGTGTTTTAAATATGTTATATGTCTGTGATTCCCTAGACCCACCCCCTGATAAAGATCTTGTGTTGGGTTGAAGTGCTGGGGATGTAGGGTATGTGTTTCTGGGCACTTTTTGCCACAATGAATTTTTGCAACAGCAACTGTTAGTTTGGTACTTTTTGTCTATGAGTGCTGAGTTTTTTTTTGGTGCAGTTCTTCTGGTAGCCTGTTCCACCCTTCCACCAGCTTCTCAATGAAATAATGCCCGCTTTTTTTTATACTTTCTTTATTCATGAAGAATTTTCCATATTATTAAATTCACACAGTATTAAATCTGTTATTGGTCTATCAGAAATTCCATATATCTGTACTGTAATTAAAATGGAATACATTGTTCAAATATGTCAAACATCAACTTTAAACCCCTACAACTGGGGGTAAATTAATTAAACCAAATCCAATACAAGTGGCTCTCTAACAGGGACCCAACTAACTAAGGGAGGGGGAACTCCTCATCACCTCAAGTTATCTTACACTGTATCTACAATTACTCTTTTGGTATGTGTTCCTTTTAAAGTCTAGTTAAGTTATATTCAATCTCTTCACAAGTTGCTAACAACATTGTTCCACTGTTCTAAAGTTTTGCCCCCTTTTTGCTATTGCCACATAAGTAGGATCCATCTGGACCATCGTTCTATGAACTTCTCCATTCTATTTTGTACTTGATGTGTTAATTGTTCCATGTCTTGTATGTCCCTTATGAGGTTCTTCCATTCATCAATTGATGAGGGCTCTGTTTTAAGCCATCATCTTGTGATGGCCTTATTATAGGATGCCACGCATATGTATCATAGATAAATGGAGTTAGATTCTCTGACCCCCTGCGGGAGTAATCCCACCACCATATTGTATATAGAAAGTGTAGCAGGAGTATTAAATAAAAGTGTTATTTCACTGAACACCCTCTGTTTGAAAGTATCTAGTCCTGGACATAAATAAAAAAATATGAGAATGTGTAGTAACACATTCCCCACATTCTCTCCAACAGCCAGGGGGAGTATCAGGTGCCCACTTTACTTGTATCTGTGGGGTAATGAAGAATCTAATCTGCACCTTCCACATATACTCACGCCAGAGAGGGGAGGATGTCACCTTCCAGGCACCTCTCCAGATGTTTAGCCATTCCTTGCTTGTGAGGTGGCAGGTTCCCTCCGCCTCCCATTTGGTTTTAATATGGCCTGCCGTGTTAGCTCTGTGATCATTTATAAAGGAGTATATAAGTGTAATGGCTCCCTTGGAGGTCTTTAGTGATAATCAATTAGCTAGTGTTGGGCTCTTTGTGTCTGGTAGGTACATTGTCTTATCTTATTTTGTATATATGTCCTTATCTGAAGGTAGTGGAACATATCACCACCTGTCCACTCAAAGGCTGCTGAACATTCTATGAATGATAGTATACTGTCTCCTTTCATCAACTGTGCTGGATATTGTACTCCCTGTCTGGCCTGTCTTTTGTACCATCCATCCTCTTCCCCAGGGGGGAAATCTGGGGTTCTAATAAACCATCAGTATTTCCAGAGTTCCCCTCTCACCAGAGGATATTTTCTAAGGTGATCCCATGCCTGCAATGTGACTTAAACTGCAAAATAGGGGTTCTGAAAATGGGGTTCCGTCTGGGGGTGGTGGTGGTGGTCAAAAAGCATTGATTTAATTGACCACTCAAAGCTGATGCTGTTCTCTACAATTAGCCAATGGACCTCTATGTTTAGGGACCCCCATAGAAATGCCCATTTGACCTAGGTTGCTGTCTAATACTCATCTAGGTCAGGCAGAGCCCATCATCCCCACTGTTTCTCTGCAAATAATAGCTCCCTTCTTATTCTCAGTTTCTTATTTTCCCACACAAATTTTAATATCTGTCTCTGTGTCTCTGTAAACCACTGCTGGGTTAGTGTGGTTGGTGCACATTGAAAAACATATAGAAACCTTGGTAGGAGGTTCATCTTCACTCCCTGTAACCGGGCATACATTGGTAAGGGAAGGATTAACCATCTTTTTAAATCTTCCTCAACTTGTTTAATTAGCTGTATGTAGATGTCTGTGTACATATATTTATTTGCAGCTCTCAGGTTAATACCTAGGTATCTAAGGGTAAGTATATCCCATTTCATAGGGAATCTCATTCCGAAGGAAGGGTCTAGACTATACCGGAATTTTAATATTTCTGATTTTGATGAGTTTTGAGAGTATTCTGATAAAGCTGATAATTTATCTATGTCTTGCATCACATTATGTAAGGAAGTCTCAGGGTCACTTAAGTAAAGTAAAACATCATCAGCATATAAGGCTATCTTATGTTCTTGCCCTCCAAGGGTAACTCCGTGTATTTCTGGGTTTTGTTGAATCTGTTGAGCTAATGGTTCTATATATATATATATATATTATGGTAGCACAGTAGTGCTACCATAGTTAGGGTTGAGGAGCCATTTACATGTTAAACCCAAAATTTTGCACCTCAATAACTTTGCAACCGTTCAACGGATTTGCCTGAAATTTGGAATGCAGAATCAAGACCCATACACCTTGTGATCTGCCAGGTTTTGTACTGGTTGGATATATTGCTGTGGAGTTATTAAGCATGATCTGTGCATGCGTTTACACTTTTTTTGGAATTCTACGGTTGTGCCTACAGGTCACACGGTTTGTGCGACCAGTCCAAAATCTTCAGGGAACGTGCGGCCGGGGTCCCCAATATGCCTTTTGAAGATTTTGTGAAGAAATATTAAACGGTTCAAAAGTTATTCAAAAAACAAGTTCCCATCATAAGTCAATGGGAAAAGTTTACAAAAAGTTTGACAGTGTTGCAAATGCAGTTTTTACTTTCGCAAATGGCCCTTTTGCTGTCGCAAATCCACCATTTTGTTTTCAGTTGGTGATCAGAAAAATGCTTGGCATTTAAATTTGGGACCCTCTAGCAACCTAATTCTTTTTGTATTCACCAAGTCGGACCCTGAGGATGTTAGCCATGTCTTTATTTTGGGGTAAAACACCCCAGAAATATGTTTTTCAGATTTCTGGAAAAAGTACTTCCACAAAGTAGTGTCGTGCTCACGAAAGTGTTGCAAATTTTTGTGAAAGCTTTCGCAAATTGTGACAGTACTTTTCTAGGCTGTGGGAAAATGACAGCAATTCTTTGGCACCCCGCTGCAAAAAAACAGTTTGGAGTTTCTGGCTGAAATTTGGAGGGAATGCAGCCGACATCTCACAGATGTGCCTTTCCGTATTTTGTTGAAAAAATATTATACAGCAGTAAAGTTACGGCACTCCAAAGTTGACACTTTTTCCCATAGAATAACATTACAGCGTACGACGCATTACAGCAATTGTTTTGCGCCCTGCTGCAAAATAATGGTTTGGTCTTTTGGGCTGAAATTTGCAGGGAACACAGCCAACATCCCACAGATGTGCCTTTCAGTGGTTTGGTGAAAATATATTACAGGGAGGCAAAGTTATGGCACTCCAAACCTCTGTTTTTTTCCCATAGGATAACATTACTGCATTCGGTGCGTCTTTCAGGGCCCGTATCTTGGAAACGGTGCGAGATATGGACTTTTCGTTGCGCATTGGGGTCATCAGTCCTAACTCTCACCCCATTCTGCTTAGCCAGGAAAGTGATAATTCATATGACTTTTAAATGTTTTTTCTATGTCGTACGGTTCCTGAGATATAAGCAATTTACTATTCCAAGTCCTCATTTTTCTGTTCCGAGAGTCATTATTTTGCATACATTCTTTGTACTCACTGTCTTTCTCTATACAGCTTTTGGGGAAAACCAGCCTGTGTGCTTGCATTACTGTTACCATTACCGTTTCCGCTTGCGGTTCCGTACCCGTTTCACTTACTGTTCACGTTTACACCACCATGTGTGTTACCCTTTGCGTTTTCATTTGCGGTTGTGTTTGCGTTGTTTTTAAAATTTCTGTCTACAGTACTGTTTCTCTTTCTGTTTCACTTTGCATCCCCATGCGCATTACGATTTGCGTTTGTGGGCACAATGTTACTATGTGACAAGACATCCCACCGCCGCATTACATTCACTATTTCTCGTTATCATTCTCAAAAAGAAGGGAAATTAGAGGCAAAAAACTCTGTTTAATGCATCAGTTAGGGTTGTTCCACAGTGACAAAAGTGAGGAAATTCGATGTTAGGGTTAAAACCCCCTTTGCACCCCTTCAGCCCACCCCCCAACTGGAATCGGGGTGCACATTGGGGTCATCAGTCCTAACTCTCACCCCATGCTCCTATTCCTCAGCTTTTTTCCACATGTGATGGTGTGAGAGTTAGGCCCAACAACCCCAACATGCACCCCTATTCCAGTTGGGGGGGTAGGCTGGAGGGGTTCAAAGGGGGTTTTAACCTAACATCAAATTTCTCTTTTATCGCTGTGGAACAACCCTAACTGATGCATTAAACAGAGTTTTTTGCCTCTAAAATGTATATATATATATATATATATATATATATATATGTATATAACAAATAATAGGGGATATATAACAAATAATAGGGGGTACAATGGGCACCCCTGTCTCGTTCCTCTCCCTAGGTGGAATACCTTAGAATGTGTGCCATTTGTATGGACATACGTCTGAGGCCCTGTATACAACCTTTTAATTATATCCACAAATCCCTCTGAGAACCCAAGCCCAGTAAGGACCTGATATATAAATTCCCAGTCTACTTTATCAAATGCCTTTTCAGCATCTAGACTTATCATTACAGCTGAAGTATTAGTGTTATTAAGAGAATCTATAATGTGATGAGTGCAGCGGACACTGTCTGCCACTTGTCACCCTGCCACATACCCTGTCTGGTCTTTGTGGACTATGGTTGGGATAATATGTTTCATTCTCTTGGCTATAATGGTTGTAAAGAATTTATAGTTGACATTAAGTACTGAGCTAGGTCTATATGATTCACATAACATGGAGTCCTTGCCGGGCTTAAGTATAACTGATATTATTGCCTGTCTCCAGGATGGCAGCAATTCTGAGCTCTCTCTCATTACCTCTTGATAGGTTGGTTGCAGCAGCGGCGCCACTGTCTCCATAATTTTTTTTATAAAATTCTGCAGGAAGCCCGTCCATACCTGGGCACTTCCACGTTTTACTGGAGCCTATAGCTGTCTGGACCTCTGCAACTGTTGTGGGACTCAACAATGTTAGGTTCTGTGTTTTGGATAGCTTGGGTAGGCGTAATTGTTCTAAAAAATCCTGGATCTGTTCTGTCTCTGGTTGCGGCTGCTGAGTATACAATTTAGTATAATATGCTGTAAAGGCTTCTGATATTTCTGTCATGTGATTAGTTTTGATTCTGGTGTGTGGATGTGCTATACAGGTTATCTGGGCTGAAGCTCTTCTCACATGGAGACGTAAAGCCAGCCTTAATGAGTGTGGCCCCCCTTCCCCATAATATTTTTGTTTCAGAAACTGCAGGTTGCATTCTACTCTTCGACCTAGGATTTGATTCAAGTCCTTTTTGAGTTGCATTAGTTCTCTTTCTCATTTCCTGTCTAACTTTTCCTGCTGTTGCCTCTCCAATTCCTGTATTCAGGGCTCTTGGTTTCTCTGTTTTTCCTGTCTCTGTCCTTTTCTGTCTACTGCTATTATTATAAGTTTCCCTCTTAACATTGCTTTTATTGTGTCCCATAGCATCCTCTTAACTACTTCTATGCTTGAATTATCCTGGACTGCTTGTTTTATAAATAGTGGGACCTGCTCTTGCACCTCTAGGTCATTTAAAAGAGAGAAGTGCAATCTCCAAAAGGTCTGCTTTTTTGGCATTGATAAGGCAAAAGACAATATGAGTGGAGAGTGGTCTGATAAGTCTTTGGGACCAATTGAACATCTTTTAACTTGTGTCACCGCTTCCTTGGATAAAAATAAATATTCTAGTCTAGAATAAATACGGTGGGTAGCAGAATAGCGGGTGTAGCCTTGTGTGGTGCCTTCCAAGAATCTCCAAATATCCAGTAACCCGAGTTTATTTAATAATCCTTTTACCTGTCTAGCTGTTTTGTGTGATCTTCTGGTTATCCTAGATGTAATGTCTAGTCCTGGGTCTAAATTTATGTTCCAATCTCCTGCACGTATAAGTGTACCTTCTGCTTTTTCAGATAGCAGCATCAATATTTTCTTATATAAATCATAGGGGGAGTCTGCGGGGACGTAGACTGACACCAGGGTGAGCATCTGGCCATTTAGCATACCTTTTATGAGAACATAGCTCCCCTCCATAATGTTTACACTGCCTGTTATTTCAAATGAAATATGTTGTGGGATTAAAATCACCACACTCCTTCTTCTCCACTTTTTATATGAGGAGAAACACACCTCTCTATATACCTCAAACCTGCTAATTTCTGATGTTCTCCATCAGATAGGTGGGTATCTTGTAATAGCACAAAATCTGCCTTTGCTTGTTTTAAATAGGCCATCACTTTTTTCTGTTTAATGGGGTTTGTTAAACTGCTCACATTATATGTTATAATTTTAGAATCCATGATTGAGGCTCAGATACTCACTCCTGTATACAGCACATCGACTCTTTGTCCTATTTATTTCTGATTTCTCCCATCTCCCCTCCATCGGGATCCCAAGAGCCACACAGTAATCTATTTCAAACCTTAAAGAACTTTTAACCTCAAATATAAACTTTAAACAAACTTAAACTTTTTTGCGTTTGCTTCCAAGGCTGGGGAACACCACTCTGCATGTCTTAGCTCTGCCAGGGATCCATAGCCCCTTCACAGCTGTAGTGTGATCTATACCCCTGTCTTGAGGGGCCACTACAGGGACTATTATCTGCTATTCAGATGTAATCAGTAGCAGAATATAGCCCAAGTAATAGTCTACCACTGCAATACAACGTCAGAGCATTTTATACTTTCTGCTTCTCTTTCCCTACCCTCTACCAGGGCTGTGTTCAAATGGGTCTGTCTATATACCAGGTCCTTTTATTCCCCCCCAGCACATTACATCCACTATCCTAGCCCCTTGTTTCTTTACATAATTTCCAGTGTTCCCCAACCATTATATCCTTACTTCCTTTTCAGTGTTCCCTTGTTGATTTCTCTACACTGTATATATTATATAGGCCCCCCTTCCACTCTTCCCCTTTATGTTCCCTTGCCCCTCACCCTTACAAAATATACTTTCCTTTAGTAGGATTCACTTTATCTAAACAGTTAGAGAATCCTCTTAATTATCTAAACAGATACACTTCATCCAGAGGACTGGGCTTTATTCAATAAATTGTCTGGGATAGGCAGTTATAAATAGCTCCTATATGGGTCATTGTTAATCCCCCTAGCGAATGGTATTAGAGATCTGGCCCATGCTTCTGCACTCAATTAGTCCAATTCTTGTTGTCTTCTAGGAATGACTCTTTATTATTTTTGCAGTACCTCTAATGTAATTTGGAGCCATTACTGTAGTTGCCGAAACCCACGCCTCCATTTGTTTCGGCTGTTCTCTATCAGTAGATCTCATCTCAAAACTTTTCTCCTCGCAGTCCATTGCTATCTTAGTTTGCCAAATGTGTTTGCAGTAAGGATCGGATGTCCTCCAGTGTGTCGCTACTCACTGTGCAGCTTTGTTCAGGGTCCCCCGAGAGTGCACTGAAGTAGATAGGTTCCTGCCCTTGTACATTGTGGAAAGTGCGGGTCTCTTTTCCAGGGAACATCTCATGCTTTGAGCACCTCTTCTGCCTCGAGTGGTGTAGAGCAGGTTTGCACCCGTCTTCCCAGAAAATTGTTATACGAGCAGGGTAGGGAGTTTGGAACTTAATTTGTTTGCTCTTCAGTGCTTTCATTATGGGGCGATATTGGAGCCGAAGACGCTGAACTTCAGGTGGACAGTCCTCATCTAGATATAGTCGGGCTCCATTGTAGACAAGTTTTCCCTTTCTCCATACTTGCCTCAGGACCTCCTTTTTTACCATGTAGCTGGCAAACCTCATGATTATTTGACGGGTCAAGCATTTGGGTCCTGGGGCTTCGGTTGAAGGGAGTGGTGTGCTCTTTCAATCCAGTCCTCCATAGTTGCTGGGAGGTCTAGTATGCCCCAAAACAGATCTTGGAGGAAGAGAGCCACATTACTAGTCTCAGCACTTCTGGCAATCCTGAGAGGTGGAGGTTGTCCCTCCTAGACCTTGCTTCTAGGTCAGTACATTTTTCTTGCAATGCTTCAGTGTAATTTAGGAGGGTATTTATTGTTGTGCCAAAATTTTCGTTGTCCATCTCCAGTTGTCCAATTCTATCTTCCGTTTGGTGCAAGTGTGTATCAAAATTGGCTAGTTTAGTGTGTAGTTTTTGAAAATCCATTTTGTTGTCTTGTCATAGTGCCTTTATTTCTTTCAGTAGTACGTCGAATCTTGCACTGGTTAGTTTCTCTTCTTCCCTTACAGTCTTGGTGCCTTGCATGTTTGGGCATGCTGGGGAAGGGCTTCGGCTCCGCTCCTGAGGTAAAAGGTGATATCGAGAACCATCCAGGGTTGTTTGCACTTTTTCTGTGTTAGACCTGGCTGCTTTATTATTCTGCTTCTCCTTTGCTGGCATTATATCTATTTTGACGCTATCAAAGTGTGAAACTTAGGGAATTTTAAGCTCTGGTGAGGTGGGTGTTCTATGGTTAGGCTGTTGCTTGATCTGTGGCAGAACCGGAAGTCAAAATAATGCCTTCTTGCATCCTTTTCAAACCTGCCTTCTACCAGTTTGCTGATGCTTCCCCTCATGCTTCTGTTGTTACTGGTCCTGAAAAGCTCACTGCCCCCCCTCCACTAATGGCCTTTAGGTATTTAAAGTTCAGTCTCTTCATTCTATCCTCCAGTGAGTACATGTTCAAGTTTTACAGTCTTTGTTCATACATCAACCCCTACTGCCCTTGAATGATTTTTGCAGCTCTACTCCACACCACCTCCAGCTATTCTATATCTTTTTTCATGGTAGGGGCTCCAGAACTGTACAAAGTACTCCAGATGCAGGCATTCCTTTCCATACAGTGGTAGTATGATCTGCCTTCTTCTGGCAGTGAACCCTCTAGTAATGCAACCCACAATCATGTTTGCACTTGTGGCTGCTTTTCTGCATTGTGTAGAGGGCTTCAGATTGCTAGTAATTGCAATCCCCAAAGCTTTCTCCTCTTTGGACACCTTGACAGTGATCTCCTCAAGCTAGTATTCCACCCCAGGGTTCTTTTTACCAATGTGCATGACTTTGCACTTCTTGGCAATGAACCCCAGTTCCCTGATCTGGACCATCTCTCCAGTCTTTCAAGTCTCTGAACCCTTCCTTGGTATCCACTGTGCTGAAGAGCTTAGTTTTATCTGTGAAAAGGCAAATCTTGTCCTTTATGCCATCTCCAGTGTCATTAATGAACACATTGAACAGCAGTTGCCTGAGCACCAGCCAATGTGGTGCTGTACTAGTATCTTCCCTCATTTCTGGATGTTCCTCCAAACTATCACTCTCCCTCCTAACAACTTTGACACCTACCCTGTCATATCGTCCCCTAATGCTAAGTCAGACAATTTATTGATCAGATGTTTATGGGGGACAGAGTCAAAGGCTAGAATGTCTACTGCCTTGCTCTTATTCATCACCATTGTGACCCAGATGAAACAACTGTATCAAGTTCATTTGACATGGCCTCCCTGCCATGTACCCTTGCTATCTGTCATCTTGGAGCCCATTTGCCGTAAGGAACTTGACCAATCATTCCTTAAAAATGGATTCCATCCACTTGCCAACAATCAATATCATGCTGACAGGTCTGTGGTTCCATGGTTCATCTCTAGCCCCACTCTTATGTAAGTGCACTATTGTACATCCATGGTTCTCCTCTCATGTGGCACAACACCTGGGTCTAGGGAGCTACTGAACAAGTTGGCCTCTGGGACTGCCAGTACTTCTGCCAACTCCCTCAGTATCCTTGGCTGCATACCTTTTGGCCTGGGAAATTTATTTACCTTAAAGGGTGGTCCTTACATGCTTTGCAGAAATGCTGTGGGACCTTTAGGTCCTGAATAAGAGTAATGCAGTTAACATAAAAATTTCCATATACTTACTGGTCCATAATTTTACATTTTTATCTGGTTGATCATGCGACCCTTCATCCACCATAATTAATCACTACATCTCCCAGTGTCCTCTACAGCCAGCCCTCTGGTGATGTGACTGATGCACTGAGCTGTGGAGGACCTCTATGAGCCAGCAAGCCAGTTAAGAGTGCTTTATTGTGAAGGAGTGCATGATCATACTTATTTTACCAGTATCAATTGTGCAGTGCCTTGCCTAGTACAGCTTACAATTAGCGCGGTTAGCACTGGTAGAATAAGCATGATCATGTATTCCTTGACAACAAAACATCCTTAACTGACTTGCTAGCACATATAGGTCCCCCTCAGCTCAGTACTTCAGTTACATCATCAGAGGGCTGGCTGTGGGTGACATTGGGAGATGTAGCAATTCACCATGGTAGGTGGTGGGTCACAGAATCAACCAGATTAAAAATTAAATTATGGACTAGTAAGTATGTGGAAATTTTAACTTTATCTGCATTTCTCTTAATCAGGACCTAAAGGTCCCACAGCATTCTTGAAGAACATGTGAGGATTCTTCTTTAAGGGTCATTAGTCCTTTAAAGACCCTAGACACCGTGACTCATTCCTCACACATCTTTATCCCACCTTTCCTTGGCATATCCTACCCTGAGGTATTGGTCCAGCCTTCTCCTTAGTGAATACTGAGCAGAAGTAGCCATTCACTATTTCTGCTTTTCCTCTACTCTCATCCACCAAATCTGTCCCTTGTTTCAGTTTGACAGTATCTTTCTTTGTCCTCTTTTTTTCCTGGGGGTACCAAAAAAAGGTCTTCTCACCTTCCTTGATTCCCTCTGCCATTCACAGTTCAACCCCTGCTTTGACCTTTCTCACTTACTAGCTGGCATTAGTTTGTCCAAGTAGTCCACTCTGTACTCCTCTCATACAGTCTTCCTGCATCTTTTGAAGAAAGCTCTTTTATCCCTCACAGCTCTTACTACCTCCCTGTGTACCACAGGGGTTTCATGTGTCTGTTCTTCTTACTCTTTTGCTTCAGACAGGTGTTTGTGACTGCCTGGATCCCTTTTCTCATGATAGACCATTTTTTCTCTACCCCTCATCCCACTGAGCTCAGCCAGGTGCATGCCCTGTTGCACTCCCATTGTCACAAATTATGCCTTCCTAAAATCCAGAACAAATTTTCTTGTTCTGGATTCCTATCCCCATATCAAGCTGAAACTATACTGACAGGTAATCACTGCTTTCCAGGGACTCAGTTATTCTGATGTCCCTGACATTGTCACAGTTTGCCAGTGCTAAGTCTAGGATTGCCCAGTCCCTAATCAGCTTACTCATCCTATGGGTTAAGAAGTCATCTTGTTTGTGTCCAGTGGCTGTTGTCTTCTGCTACAGCTGGCTTTAGGGATGGTCCAGTCTACATCCTTTAGGTTAGAATCACCTACTACTACTACTACTACTACCTCCCTGTCAATGAAGCCTTCCTGATCTCCTTTCCCAGCTCCTTGTCTGTGCCTTTGCTCCAATTTTGAGGTCTGTTTGTCACCCCCACACTAATTCTTCACTGTGACACTATCTGGGCCTATACTCACATAATTTCTGTACCCTCCATATTCTCCCTGTGTCCATAATCCCTTCTCTAACATTTAGTGCCACCTCTCTTCACCTTTCCCCTGCTGTATCCTTCCTATTGAGGGTAAACCCTGAAATGGAGAAATCCCAGTCATGGTTTGGTATCACCCAGGTCTTGGTGGTTGCCAGCAGATACAAGAGGCCACCCATCACCAAGGCTTGTAGGTCATCCATTTTGTTCCTCAGGCTTCTAGCATGAGAAAAAGCACCCTCCATAATGCCTGTTGGCCTCATCCCCACTTCTTCTCCCTGCTATTTACCCAAACCCTCTGTCACTGACTTGATTTCCTTCACATCATGTCAATTTGATTTCCTCCCTCTTGCCACCCAATGCCTTCTCCTTTCCCCAACCTTCTTGCCTCCTAAATTTATTTTATTTGGAAAATGTTTCACCAGGAAAGACAACATGAGCTGTAAACAGCTCATTTTCAGAAGCATCCAGCGGGGGGCAAACACATAACAACACAAGTACAATTACTAAAACAAAACAGTGAAGTACAATTATAGAGCAGAAGTAACCCAGACCAACTGGCCAGTGTAAACAAAACCATATTCAGATATAGCATACATTGCAAAAACCCAAGAGCAGGTGATCCAGTAGGATGAAGGCTAGTGGATGGATAACACATTTGAGGTGCTAGAAGTAGTAGGCTGAGCACAAGATTCAAAGTGCTATTGTATACCCAAGGGAGGATAGTTATAAGACAAGTGGGCAAGTAGATGGGTGAGCGGTACAGGATGAGGGATGGAAGAGGGAGAGAGAGGGACAGTCAAGATCTATACCTGAGAACCTTGCAAGTAGGTTAGGACCAGGCAGAAAGGGAAGGGAGAGAAATGGAGAGGGGTGATAGAGAAGAGAGGGGCAGGGGAACAGGAGGGGAGCAAGGGGATAAGGAAGAAGATGGGTGGGTGAGGGATTTGAAAGTGGGAGGAAAGGGAGGGGAGAGAGAGAGAGAGAGAGAGAGAGACAATCTAGACCCCTTCAGGATGCAGAAAACCCTGCAAGGGGGTCTGGATTAGAAAGTGGGGGGAAAGGAAGAGGGATAGAAGAGAGGTAGCCAAGATCTATACCCCTTCAGATGACAGAGAACCCTGCAAGGGGAACAGGACCAGGTAGAAAAGGAGGGGAGAAAAGGGAGGAGCAGGGAGGAGAAGTGGAGTGTGGTGGGTGACCAGAGGGGAGAAGAGGGATAAGGAATAGGGAGGCTGGAGAAAATAGGAGTAAACTAGGAATGGAAAAAGGGGAGAGCATCAGTAGGAAGGAATAGGAGATTGTGGGGGAGAAGGATAGCTGTAGAGTGTCGAAATTGCACAGTAGGTTGTGGATGGTAGTAGAGTGTCGAAATGGCACAGTAGGTTGTGGTAGGGGTGGGAGGAGGTGGGTATATTAGGAGGTAGCATGTGAGGAAATAATCAGAGAAAGGGTTCAGTTAGGAGACAGGAGGTCAGTTAAGGATAGAGGAGTAGGGGATAGTGTGCAAGGGTTGGGAGGGTTGTGAAGTGGGGGCTAAGAACAAGTACAGTTAGGAGAATAGAAGTAAAGTAGGGCTAAAGGATAATGCTCCAGGGTGGGGAGTGTTGAAGGGGGGCCAAGAACAAGTCCAGTTAGGGGAATAGAAATTGTGAAGGGCTAAGAAAATTGAAGATGGGGAAGAGGGAAGTCTGATAGGAGGTGGCAGTGAGTTCCAAAGCTTTGGGAAGTGGTAGGAGAAAGCTTCCTGTCCTATGGAGGTAGAGTGATGAGGAATAGCTAGAGTGCATGCATCAGCAGATCTGAGAGGGTGGGAGGAGGGAGGTGGAGCAGAGAGTAAGGAGGAGAGGTAAGAGGGGATAGTCCCAAACCACAATTTAGAAGTGAACTTGACACAGTGAGAGAGATGCCTACACTCAAGGGAGGGGAAAGCTAGGGAATCATACAAGGTACAGTGATATGTGCGGGAGGGGGAGTCAAGAGCAAAGCAACAGAAAACATTGAAGACAGTATCCAATCTGGTAAGGGAAGACTTAGGAGCAGCACTGTACACTATGTCACAATAGTCAAAAATAGGGAATATCATTTTCTGAACATGATCATGCCCACCCGGTAGTGTTAAGGAACTATGGTTCCTGTAAAGGACACTGAGCTTGGGGAGCACTTTTTTTTAGGATGACGTCAATATGTACAGAAAAGTTAAGGTGTTGGTCAAGCCAGACACCCAGGTATTTGAAAGAGGTGGTGTCCTCTAGTGTTGTCCCATCAAGGGAGTGGAAGGAGGGAAGGAAGAGCAGCCTAGAGAGTCTCTGCCTAGTGCCAAAGGTCATGGAGACTGTTTTCTTGGCGTTGAGGAAGAGTTGATGCGAGCTTAGACAGCATTGAACATTACTGAAGTCAAACTGTAGTCACATCGGCAGGAGATTGGCCAGAGGTGAACAAGACTGTGTCATCAGCATACATATGGATGGAGGATGAGGAGCATACTGACAGTAGTTTGTTTAGAAAAATTGAGAATGAGTGGGCCAAGTATGGAGCCTTGAGGCAAATCAGTAGAGATGGGTAGTGGAGGGGATGTAGAGTCAGCTATTTTAACAGATTGAGTTCTACCTACCAGGTAGACTCTGAACCAGTTGCAGGAAGACAGAGACAAGCCAGCTGATGAGAGAGCTTCAACGAGGAGGGAGTGGGAGACTGTGTTGAAAGCCTTGGCAAGTCAACAAAGATAGAAGTGATGTGACATCTATCCATGGCTGAATGGATAGAGTCAGTGAGTCTAAGTAGGGAAGTGGTTGTAGAGTGATTCTTCTGAAAACCAGATTGGAAGGGAGTGAAGAAGGAGGATTCATCAAGAAAGGAGGAGAGTGGGTTGAGAACAAGGTGTTCCTGAAGTTTAGTCACGGTGGGTAGAAGCGAGATGGGGCGGTAATTCCCAGGAGATGAGAGATCACCTCCCTTTGGTAGGGAGAGAACTGTAGCATGTTTCCAGGCTTCAGGGATAGTCACAGTGTGGAAAGGCAGGTTGAGGAGATCAGTGAGAGGGAGGGAAATAGCAGGAGCAGAGGGGTACAGCAGCTTAGGGTCAAGGCCATTGGGGAAGCTGCCCTTAGTTGGGTTGATAGAGAGAAGTGACTTTAAGGTGTCATTGGGAGAGATGGGTGAAAAAGCAAAACTCTCCATTAATTGGTGGTGTTGGAAGGAATCAGGAGGTAGGGAAGAGGTAATAGGGTGGGGTGGAGAGGAAGCTAACAGGGTGGAGGTGCAGGAAGTAAAGTAGGAAATTAATTCTACCTCTACTGTATGATGGTCAGCAATAAGTTGGTTGTTTATTGTGAGCGGAACAGATGCGGGTTTAGTTTGGGGAGAGAATAGTGAATGAACTACTTTCCAAAACGTTGATGGGATTTTTATGTTAGTATTAAAGGTGGACCGAAAATATTCCACTTTGGCCAGGCAGATGGCTTTGGTACAGGCATTTCGGAGTGTCCGGTACACAGTGTAGTCATGAGGGAGTTTG
This sequence comes from Neoceratodus forsteri, assembly GCA_016271365.2. Classification (NCBI taxonomy): domain Eukaryota; kingdom Metazoa; phylum Chordata; order Ceratodontiformes; family Ceratodontidae; genus Neoceratodus; species Neoceratodus forsteri. The sequence continues at coordinate 845,637,907 of CM028134.1, forward strand.
GAGGATTTGTGGGTTTTCCATTCTTTATCCTGTGCTTGCTGACAGGCCAGGAGTTCAGGGGTTACCCAAGGGAGATAACTACCATGCACTCTAACTTGCTTCAGGGGAGCATGTTTGTTCCAGACGTTGATGAAATTATCTTTAAAATAAGCCAGGGCATGATTGATAGTTTTGGCTGAGGATATAGGGGACCAGTCAACGTGAGTTAAGTCATGATGTAGAGGGGCAAGGTCTAATGTTTTGTAAGAGCAGATCATTAGTAGTTTGCGGGGTGTCTTAGGTCTGTGTATTTTCTTAACTATGTAGATCATATGATGATTGCTAAGAGCATCTGGCAGTAGGCCAGACTGGATTACCCTGTGAGGATGGGAGGTAAGGGCCCAGTCTATGAGAGTGTAGTTATGGTATTTCTGGTTTAGGCGAGTAGGTTCTGTGAATAAGTTGGACAGGTTTTGGGCAGCTATTTCAGTACGAGTTTTATTTAGGGCGGGTAACAACCAGTTCAGGTTTAGATCCCCTAACAGGTAGAGCTCATCTGAAGAGGTAAGGGACCCAGTAGTGGTGATTAGATCAGTGGCTACAGAGTGGTGTAGACCAGGCCAGCAATAAGCTCCTGCTATAAATATTGGTATGGAAAAGGGTAGAGATAATCTAATGACTAGGGCTTCGTAGGCATTGGAGTCGGTGGTTGATAGAACAGTAGTGGTTTGGAGAGAGGAGGAAGAGTAGATAGCTACGCCCCCACCCATACCAGTTCGGTACTGGCAGGTAACAACATATCCAGGAATTGTGATAGAAGCATCAGGGATTTTGTTTGCAAGCCAGGTCTCTGATACAATGAGAATGTCTGGACTGAGGGATCCTACAAGTGGGAGTAGCAGGTCAAGTTTAGGGAGCAGACTGCAAATGTTAAGGTGTAGGATTTTTTAGGACATGGGGGAGTGAAACTGGGGTTGGAGCATAGGCTGAGCATAGGCTAGTCATTAGATTATCTCTACCCTTTTCCATACCAATATTTATAGCAGGAGCCTATTGCTGGCCTGGTCTACACCACTCTGTAGCCACTGATCTAATATAGGCTAGGGTAAGGGCTTTACTGAGTGTTGGACCCAGGTTGGGATTTATGCCTCCTGCCGAGAGGAGTAAGAGAGAGATAATGATGAAATGCAGCTTGGTACTCTTGAACCAAGGTTTGTTAGATGGTTTAGGGGAATAAGGAGAATAACTAAAGATGGACAGCTGAAATTTAAGGATGCACAGTAAAGTGTAGGAGTAAGGTAAAGACATGAGTGGGGTGGAAGGCTGTGTAGAGAAGTGGGTCCAGGTATGATAAAACGGCTTTGGAGCTGCCACTTGGTTGAAGTAGGGGGGTTAGCAGGGTGATACGGTTTGCAAGGGAAGTGTGGTGGGAGTAGAAGAATTTAACAATTGAAGGGATGGAAGAGAGACCAGGGTGAAAAGTATGAGGAAGAGGCACAGGGGACAGATAGCACCTACAGCAATACAGCTCAAACCAGGCACGGAGGTGCGGGAAGTAACTGAGAAGTTCCATCAAACAAGCAAGCTACCGCACACCTCCACTGTAAGTTGTAAGGCTTTATTCAAAAACTTAATACCATACCACCAACGTTTTCAAAAAGGCTGGGTTACATCAAACATAAATAGCAATAATCATAACATTCACCACTTATACATGCTGAACAAATAGATAGCACACTTATACATGCTGAACAAATAGATAGCACACTTATTCCAAAAGAAGAGAAAAAAAAACATTTTTTCCTTTCCGTAGTGCATAAAGAAAATACTAACTGCTGTATAAGTGCTGTATGTTATGATTATTGCTATTTAAGTTTGATGTAACCCTGCAGTATACAGATTTGTTCTAGTTATTATATTAGATGTGTGCTATTATAGTGTGATAAGAGGTAGCTGGATTGCATAATAGATGTATTGTTCACTATGCACGTTATAAAATGTTTGGCACTTTGAATATTGCACTGTCACTTTAAATGGTTTTCAATATAAGTACCTAAAACCATTCATGTGAAACCACCCACTGATGATGCATTGTGTATGAAACCGGTCGGGGTTTCTGTGAGGTGAACCAACCTTTTGAAAATGTTGACTGCATGGTTTTAAGTTTTTGAATAAAGCCTTGCAACTTACAGCAGAGGTGTGTGGTAGCTTGCTTGTTTGACAGGGGAGAGATACAGAAAGAGATCATGTTTCCTGGTTTAGAGAAGGGCTTAAATGAGGGGCGTGGAAAGAAACAACAAAGCTGGGGGCAGGGTGGGTCTGTGCCGACCTCCAAAGGGATGTATATAATCTGTACTAAGCAAGCTGACTACAATGGGACAGTGAGGTTCATGTTGCCCCTAGTGTCCCAGAGCTATAACGAATGAATAGGAAAATCAATACTTAAAATAAAATAAAAAAATGTAAGCCAGCACTGTAAAGTCCTCAGCCAGCACTTCTCTCTCGGCCTCTTGGTCTACAGCACTAAATAAAAATAGTGGCAAGCAGCAAAGTACAAACCAAGAGGAATCACTAGCCAAACAGGAAACAGAGTAGTGAGGTGATTGGCCAATCCGCTGAGACATGCAGGAGCACCACTGTAACCAGGGGAGATTGGAGGAGTCTTTGGAGGAGGCAGTGGCCAGAAGAGCATACCTGGAGATTGGAAGTGCCCAAGGGAGGGCAGTAACCAGAGTAGCAGGTCCGAGGGCGGGCGGCAGCTGCAGGGATGATAACAAGCCGCGAAGGATGGCAGCACCCATTCCAGGGTGCACACTCGGGAGAGCCTGGAGAGATGAGGGAGAGAGAAGGAGAGGAGATAAATAAAAAGCAAGGGTGAGCAGTAAAATTTAGGGCGGGGAATCAGAATGATAAAGGAGGCTGGTGCGGAGTGCCAGCAGGAGGATATTTTTGACCTCGACTCTTTCTCTTCCCCCAAGGTATTCTTAGATATGTAACATCTAATGAAGTTGAAAAATTACAAAATATTGTAAATGAAAAAAAAAAGCAACGTGACCTGATGGAATGTAACCAAAAACCCTGAAGAAGCTAGCTAGGGAACTGTATTTTACTCCACATCAAAAAGGGAGCTGATTCTACATGGTCATTCAGACACAGCTACGGTATCTCTAAAAAAACAGCATGATTTCCTACTATAGACTCCATGCTGGGCTACAAACCCCAAGTTGTTTTTTTTTGGTTTTTTTTGCAAGTATTCAACAATTTTGCTTATGACCATCCCCACAGTTTCCCCATTCTTAAGGTTAAGTTCACCAGGTTATACTTCACTAGTTCCATCTTGTAGTATTTTTTTTAAATATTGGTACCACATGGATCACTATCCAGTCAAGCATGTAAGCAGTCCTGATGGACTTGTTGAATATAACTGCCAGTGGTATGGATAGTTCTCCCTACCACATGTACTCGCATATGGCCCTGATGCTGGTTAACACACAATGTCAAAGTTATTTTTTGCCAAATGATAATATTCTCCTTTGTCCAATTCCTACTTTTATTTCCACCCTGTTTCTAGCATTATATTTAACTGTTGCATTCATATTGGGTGCTATGTATGAAGAGGGCAGGGGTACGTGGAAAAGCCGCATACCCCGCCCATGAGCCTAAGCCCCATGGACAGGTGTGCCTATACTAGCATTCACCAATGATGGCCACCTATCCATGGCTTCTTCCCCCTCAGCATGCAGGACTCCGCAGGGTGGTCAGGGGCAGGGTCGCAGACTCAGATGGGCATCCAATGGGTTACCCATCCCAGGTTCAAAAGTGGATCCCTCATGCTGCGATGTATGGGTCCGGGGTTGTGCATGCTCCACCTAGGCACTTGGACCCACATGGCATGGCCCCATGGCCGGTCAGTGCACTGGTCCAGCCCTCAGCACACAGTACCATTTCAGTGCATTGCAGGATCTTGTTGTTGGGACCACCTCTGGCATGCATGCCCATGACAGCAGTGTTGCCCCAACCACAATGTGGCCGTACCCCCATACCCCCGCACCCCCATCGGCTGGCATGTGCTATGGTATAGTCCACACCCAGCAAGATCCTGATGCCATGCCCATCCCACTACCTCTGCCCTCACCGGCTGCCTAGTGGGCAGGGGCAGCACCATGGAGAGCACTGTCATGGTCCACCGGCATCTGGCAGATGGAGACCCTGGGGTACACAGAGGGTTATGGTGGGCTTCTTCAAAGTTGATGCAATTTATGTGGTCTATTTTGTGCTTCCCAGAAGAGAATAAGAATCGGGACCACACTGTGTTTTGTGTTTTTAGACATTGAAAGTGTATATACAGCTTTATGTGAGTGGTATTAGGGATTGTGCAATTTATGTATCTCACATTTTGTTCAATTTTCCTTAGCAATTAGGCAAATACATGGTGTTACTTTGTGCATTTATTGACCTTCTATATATACAGTACCTTATTAATGCTGCTACTGGGGATTGTGCAATGTATGTAATTTTATAAATTGTGCAATTATTGTTATTAATCAGACATTAATTTCATTGCCCATATATGCATTTGACTGTTGGTATCAAGATCTGCATCTCTTTGCAAACCTTTTCACAAAAAATGGGGCCTATGCACAAATGTTCTAAGTGCCTATGTGCTGCATATCTGTGGTACGTAACCACTCCGCACCTGTTGTGCTCCCTGTCGGGAAGCAACAAAGGGGTGTGCAACTATGCACCGATCCCGGCTGCATGGAAAGCAATGTTCCTGGGGTGGGTGGGGGCATTCCATGGTAGTCCTGCACTATACACCATGCACTAAGGTGTGTAGTGCTGCACACTGGGGGGCATAGGAGGGCACTGGTTACACCGTGGAGGACCATGCTGTAACCGACTGTGTGCTCCTACAGACTAAACCCACTGGTCATGGAGGCACTGGGAAGTGACTGTCTGTGCCGCCCCAGACCCCCTAGGTGGATTGGAAGGGCTGGGTTGGCTGATCAGGTAGGTACTCATATGTACATGTGCCCAAGGGGCATGGATTTCCATCCATGATGTGCAGTTGCACAGTTCCTGCCTGCCCCAAACACACCTCCTCCCCATGCATGCCTGCCCCATTCCTGTATGTGCCAGTCCCCCCCTGACACAAGACTGCCCCGATCCCATATGTGCCATTCCCCCCAGCATGTCAGCACAGTCCCCGTATGCCCCAGTCATACCAACCCCCCCAACAACATCGTACCCCTGATCCCAGTGCTGTACTTGAGCCCCACCCAAACAGCAAACACACACAGTGCTGCCCTAGGCAACCATTACCTGACCCCCAATCCAGGCACCCCACAGATAAATTAGTGGTCAATAGCAACCCCCCCCACTGCACCGACAACATCACTCTCTGACTCCCTTACCAGTCTGTTGGTGCCTTGGTTGTGGACGGCCAGTGGCACATCCCTCCTCACACCTCCTTGGCTGCTGGCCTTCCAAGTGATGCTGGGAGCATGCCCGTCTAAATAGACATTGCGATCCCAGCATCACTTGGATGGCTGGTGGCTGTGGAGGTGTGAGGAGGGATGTGTCGCTGGCTGTCCACAGCCATGGCACTAACAGCCAGGTACAGGGGTCAGGGGTGGTGTTGTCAGTGCTGCCGAGGGCCTCCATCCACATATCTGCCACCAGGGTTGCCGGGTTCAGGGGCAAGAAAATGACATGGGGTCAGGGGACGGGTCAGGGTTGTGCAGTTGGTGGGGTTGGCCACTGCTGGAAATGGGGCAGATGTAGTGTGAGTGGGGAGGTTGCCTACTGGTGTGGGGATGGGGGGCACCACTGTCATGCCTACCAGGGCCATGCCTCTGCTGCCGGGGGTGGGGAGACTGGGCTTCATGTTGCCCAGACCGGCAAGGGCTAACTGCGGTGGTTGGTGGGAGGGAGGTTGCCTGCCACATCATGCTGTTCCTGGTGGGGTTTTGCTCTGCTGGAAGGGGGGAGACAATTATATCAGTGACGGGCCACCAATGTGTGGTGGAGATGGGTGGCACATGGGACGGGGTGGGAACATACAGCTGGGGGTCCATCTGTGCACTGGTGGGTGCTGTGTGCCATGGGCTCAGCGATGGGGACACACTGTTGCACAGGAACTGGTCATGCAGGTCCAGGTGCCTGCAGTTGGTGTTCATGCACTCGGACTAACGCTGTGCTGCACAAGGGATCCACTATGGGACCCATACTGGGCATCAGATTGGATGCCCACCTGGGTCCGTAATGCCACCTCTGGCTGCCCTGCGGAGTCCGTGGCACAGGGGTGGTGGGGCCATGGACAGATGCCCTGCAGGTGCTTGCGGTTGTGAATAGCTCACACCCTGCACCTGTCCGGGGCCATGGAGCTACACGGGTGGGATACCCACTTCTGATGTGTAATTCTAACCTGTTCATGCATAGGCCCCAATGTGTGGACATTTGCATGAAATGAAGATCTTATTCTTCTGGTGTACTGTCACCTTAAATTACTTTGCACCTTGCACTTTGTTGAGATAGACAGCAGGGGTCACCCTCTCCCTTGAGAAAGCTTGATAAAGGGAAACATTGGGGAATTTGCTGCACCATTGTTTTTTTTTTGTCTATGAGTATTCTATAATGAATTCTGTCACTGCAATTTTAAGAGAACTGAACATTGTACTACTGGGTGTGAGTGCCATGCATTTTTATGTGTTGGAACTCTGTGTGTGTGTGTGTGTGTGTGTGTGTGCTTGCGTGCATGAGTACCACCTTTTTATAGCAACTCTATCTTGCAAATCCTGTGGTTTTTTTTTTTATGTCACCAAATAATTAGTTATGGGAAATCCTATAGATGCCATATATTCTAGACTTCAGCAAAGTATCTGATACTGTTCCACAGAGGAAAGGAAAGGGAAAGGGGAAATTGTTTAACCAGGTAAGGCACACTAAGCCTGAGCTTGTTTCCAGGTGCAACCTGGGAGCACAAGGAAGTTAAGTGACTTGCTCAGGATCACACAGTATGCAAATGGATTTGATAGGATTCAAACCCAGGTCTTCAGGTTTGCAGCTCAGTACCCTTAATCACTATGCTATACTGTAGTTTATAAAGAACCTGTTTATAATTGGGGTACACTAAATGGGTTCACTGCTGGTTGCAAGACAGGTTGCAGAGTCATAATTAATGGTAACCATTCAACAAGCAAATGGGTGAGTGATGGTGTTCCACAGGGGCTGGTTCGGGGGCCTATATTTTTCATTACATATTCATAAGTGATATGAAGGTTGTCACTAGTAGCTGGATCACCAAGTTTGCTGATGTCACCTAAATGGGAAGAGTATTATATCACAGCAGGAGACAAATTAAATGTAGAAAGAGCTAGACAGGGTTGGGAAAAGAACAGCAAACTGGCAGATGAATTTTGACATTGAGAAAAGCAAGGTGATGCATTAAGGAAAAAAGAAAATAACTGAAAAATAATATCTTATTGGCATGGAGATTGCTCATTTTAAAAATGTAAAATACATGGGAGTATTAACCAGCTGCAGCTGTATGTGGGAGCAGCAATGTGAGGCAGCAGCTAGCAAGGAAACAATCATGTCATGCATTGATAGAAACTTAACATCCATTAATAAGAATAAAGCTCGGCTACACAATAGAGAAAGGAAAACATACAAACTCTTTATAGAAAATAAAAAAAGAGTTTTATAATAAGCAGTGGCATAGGATGCTACTGATAATACACAGTAGAGATTTTCAATCGTTCTGGCTATCAGCCAAGGGTAAAAACAACCGCAAGTTTGAAACTGACACATATATTTCCTTGGAGGTATGAGTCAAACATTACACACATATTTTCTATGATAATGACATCAAAGACAATTTTTCTCTTTCTGAGCATCTGGTTAGTAGATCAAATGTTTGCCCAATACAGAGAAGTGAAGTTTACATGGCCATAGCTGTGCTTAAGAATAAAAAAGCTCCCAGACCAGATCTTTTTCCACCAGAAGTCTATTTGTTAAATCCAACAGCTTGGAGTAATGTTCTTCTCTCACTCTTTAATTTGTGTATCTATAATAACGGCACACCACAATTGTGGAAAGGAGCAATAGTGGTATCGATATACAACAAACTCTGGCCAGAGCCGATATGGCTGTGGAGAGCTCTTGGGATGTTTTTACCCATTATTTCTAATGAATCTTTACAATGCAGATCTGTGGAGAGGCAGTTTCAATGTGGTCTTCCTTTTACACATTTTTACAATGTGTTTTCCTAGAACATGCCTGCTGATTGCTATATATTTAGCCTAGATAGTTCACAGAAGAAATGGCGTCTTATTTTCAGTGGGGCTCTACATCTGCACAATATTATGCTGCATTGTGTAAAATCAGAATGCACTAAAAACAATATTTTACATCTGGGGGGATATATTAAGTGCCGGATCGATGCACAAGCAAAAAGATGTGTTGCACAAAGAGAGTGCGCCGGTTGGCACTGATGCAATATTCAAAGAGAATGCGCCAGCGGTACAGGGTGTGCATACAGTGAAGTCCACCAGGATGAAGTGCAGCACTGCAGAATTCTGCAGTAGTTACTGCAGCAAACAATGCAATTTCAAAGTTAATCCCTTTTGTCATGCAGTAAACCTGTGACACTGCACTTCATCCGGGCTGGCTTCATCGTTCCTGTTGAAAATGTGACCCTGGACGGGAGTCACAGTGCAGATGACCACCAAGTCAGGTGCATCCAGGGTGACCCTGACTAAATACCTTCCAGGGGGAATGTGTGGCACATACTGGTATGTGCTGCAGCCCCCATGGGTGATATTCCACCCAGGAATACAAATGAACTAATTGAGCATGCAGGGTGCAAAGGGGCCTTATGAATGTTCATTACCAGCCCATTTGCATGTTGGCATGGGGATGAATGTGCCAGAGCAGCTCTTGCCCCCAAGCCCTGACCTCAATCACTTCCATGTGGGACAGGCCCTGTGGTATAGTGGCACCCGCCACCCATTCCATCACCCCAATTGTACTGGAGTCCAGGCTCTATTGGTTCCATATTGTAGGGAACCCAATGCCATTCCTAATTGCACCTGAATACACCTACAGTCCATGTCCATAGTGTTGTGGCCCCTACTCCCCTCAATGGTGCACAGACACCACCTTCCCTTCCCCCAGCCCATCCCATTGTGATGACTGGCTCTGTAATGGGATCATACCACTCTATCAGTGGGTGGCAGAGCATTCACAGTAGGAAGCTGGAATATGTTATACATAGGCATGAACTGCGTGTGGGTGATAACACCCAGTGGCCATACACCTCAGGCACTCGCATGCAGATCCATCATCCCAGTGCCATTGCACTGCTCAGTGTGGGTGATGGCTGATGCTGTACCCACTCACACAGGTCCCAAAACAGGCATGTTACAGCTGACCTCCCATTCATTTGTACAACTGGGGAACTGCAGATGAACTAGCCATAGCCTGAAGCATACACTGCAAATGGCATTACAGGATACCGCACCCCATGGCACCAGGGATACCTCAGCAGTCTGGAAGGTGGCATGTTACACAGGGGAACAGGGCAGAGTGTGGACTTGCAGCAGTGTATGACAGCAGGAAGATACAGCATTGGCAAGGTGTGCAATGGGGGTATGTAAATTCCCTCTTCAGTTTGCCAGGAATGTACACACGGCTGCATACACTGGTGGATCCGTGGCTGGCATGATACCCCAATGCACGGTACAGCCAGTTGAGTCATTCCAGAGTGCAGCTCCCCAACCTTGGTTCAGTGCAGTCAATGGCTGGCCATGGCAGGGTGTGGAGGCCAGTGTCAGTCTTTGCAACAGGTTGGATATGGGGTAGTGAGGGTGTCTGTGTACAGGGGCGGTGGATGGGAGTCCTCTAGACTATGGATATGGACCATGGTTTCCTCTGGTGTGATCAAGTCTGGGGGGACCCTACACTATGGAGCTCTTCAGGGATGGAGTTGGCTAGATTGGGGATGGAAAGGGGGTACCTCTAGTCCACAGGGCTGCTAGGCTGCTGTGCACCTGGGTGCACATCTGCAGCCTGCCTGTGGGTGGTTGGCCAGGTTAGGCCAGCTATTCATGGCCTAACTGTGGTCTGTGATGCTCTGGACTGCAAGGGGCACATTCCCACTGAATATGCTGCAGCATGGCATATGCATGGAATTGCCCCCTTGACTTGAATGGCATACCATTTGTGTGTGCCGTGGTCCATTCCCTTGTGGCTGGCGCATCCCGCATGTTTGAATACTATGCTGCTGCACATTTTTGGAGTCATGCGACACATCTCCCTTTTCCACCAGGATGCACTGCATATTTCCTTTGAATACAGGGGCCCTGGACTAGGTACCCTGGATAAATACATTATAAAAATGGTAAAATCATAACCCCTCTGAAAAACAGGATATCACATCTAATCTGGGACAGCCTGAGTAAATACAGTGCAAAAATGTGTAAATGAACAACCCTGTGACAATGAGATGTAGCATCACCCCTGCCCTATCCAGGATACAAAATATAGGATAAGAAATATTCAGTGCTCCCAGATCCAAATAGCCATTACCCTGTAAGAAGCCCTCATTTTCCCTGTGTTTTTCCCACAGTGGCAGAATCAAATCCCTGTTTAAATCCCTCTAGATTTTTCCATATGCCACTGGTTCCTTATTTATGACTTCGCTCTTTACTTATTATATCAGCAGCCTTTTATTAGGAAAAGAGCTCCGATTTGCTGCTCAGTATTAATATTATATGTCAAGATGGCCTTGGAATGATTTGGATTTATATGCTATGCATAAGGTATAATGGGGGACTATATGAAATAACAAATATCAAGATCATTATTTCATGAGCTATACTCCAAATTAGTAATCACAAGTCAGACAATCTTTCAAAATATACTAGTAATACCTGTAAACAGATTTATTACAAATAAATTAGAGACATATATATATCACCGTGCATATATCAGAGCACAGCCGCACACCTGCACTTTTATCCCCCCTTAAAAACAATTTTACCATTTTATAAGATAGATAACCCACTCTAGGATGTGCGATCATGCTCTGATATACACACGCCTTGGGTGGTTGATGCACACCAAGATGTGCCTATATCAGAGCATGACCGCACACCTAAGAGTAGGTTATCTATTACATATACTGTACGTACAGATATATGTATATCTATCTATCTATCTATCTATCTATCTATCTATCTATCTATATCTATATAAATGCTGTTTTTACATCTTATAGTTGTTAGTTTTAAGACAAATTCTCATAGACTTTTTTCTGTCCATCTGATGGAATCTTGAATGAGTTAAGTAAATGTTATTATTTTCTTCAAGGCCCTGAGACAGCAACTCAGTAAATACACAATCTGTATATCATATTATAAAATGACAAAAAACAGTCTTCTGTTTGCAGTTGTTTGAGCAGGAATTTTATAAATGGTATAAGTTCTTTTTGTTACATCTATGTTGGTCCAATAAAAGGCATCAAATCATTTGCTTCTGTATCACTCATGGTTTGTCAGCAGTTAATTCATTAGATGAGCTTTCCCTTTGCCAGGAGTTTGACTGTTTCTCCACTCCTCCCCCAAACACACACGGACACACACACACACACTTGCTATGAGATCTCAGTAGCTGTTATCCATTCTGTTTGGGAAGCAGGCCGCAGCCCTTCCTGTCAAAAAGAAATTTATATATTTAGTCTGGGTAGTTCACTGAAGACCTGGCATTTTATCAGATAGGTCTTGAGAGGTTAAAAAACAATGTAAATCTTCACAAAATTTGCTGGGAAAGGGTAACATTTATGAGGTATGACTCTTTCTTGAAAGATATTCATCTTCAACTGAAGTTAGTAGCAAAAATTTTTTAAATGCTATGCATTTAAATGTGCAATCTGTTGCATTTTAAAGGAGGTAAACAAATCTTCAGTTTAATAGGCAACCAATATTTAACAAGCTGTTTCAGTTTCCTAATGGCCATTTGATAAGCAGCTTGGAGTTATGTCTCCAACATTCTAAACAGAAAGAAGAGATAATTTTATTTTAGTTGTCACAGTGATTTGTAGATGTGGAAGGATACATCGAAAAGTCCAAAATATGTGTTCCACAAAACTCTATTTTCAAGCTACAGACACAGGTGCAGGAACCAAAGAGGCGAGGGAGGACAAGGGCCTCTCCAGTTTTTTTGGCCAAAACAGATTGCCTTTTCATATATAGCACTGCCTGGATCAGTGACACAGTAGACAGTTAGCAATGCCACTTCTGCCCCTTGAACCCTCTGCCGCCACGCCCCACATGCCCTGTCCCTTCCCTCTTGAATCTGCTACCATGCCCCCAGCTCCCCATGCAAAAGATTTAGAAACAGCTGCAAGCTGCTGGACATTCTCAGAGAGAGAGAGAGAGAGAGAGAGAGAGAGAGAGAGCATGTCAATAGTGTTAAGTGCTTGAATGCTTCTCAGTTCCAGCAGAGTTGTAAAGCAGGGTCATTATCTTAGATGACTACAAGGCTGGCTCTACTTTACAACTCTGACCGCAACCTGTCGGAACTTTCAAATCAGCTCTCATCTCTAGTTAATTTAAGGAGCCCATCCATCAGCCCTGCCCTTAACACTTCATTTTTTTAACTTCTGGGAACAGCCGGGGGAGGGATTCAGGACTTGACCCCATGACTTAGCTTGTCCTCCTGCCTGTGCTGGCACCTCCAGGTCTGTTCTCCTCTGCAGCAACAACTGGTGGATGAAATAAATTACTTTTATTTTATTTGTGAATGACGTCCATTACTCTGACTCGAAGTTCTGACTCCAGAAGCCAGGCAGGCTAGTAAGGGGGATATAAAGCTAGCCGCTCATCACTGCACGTACCCATCCCATCCCATTTATCCTGCTCCTGTTACTTCCTTGCTAAAATAAACTGGCTTTGGTTTGGTGTTGGTTCGGTAAGGTTGTTTGGACCATACCAGTCAGACTTGTTGGTTGGTTGCTGCAATGTTTGGAGTGCTAACTCTCTGGCATTGATTGATTGCCCCACATCTGCACTGGCCAAGGCCATGGTTGATGTAAACTGATTTCTATATTTAATTTTGTGAAAGCCAGCCAATTTTCTCCCCTCACCCTGCTTGTCAGACTGTGGACCCCTGACAGTGAGTACTGTCACTGTGACTCTGTGCCTGCGAGCAGCGAGCGAGTTTCAACAGCCCCTCAGGCCAGACTCCATCCCTGTAGCCTAGTGGAGTGGTAAGCCACCCTCTCACATGCCTGCTTGCCCAGTTGCCAAACTTGCCATTGGTCCGATTGGAAGTCTAGTCTGTGGTCATCGGTGCAGTCGGTAGCGACCTTGGCTCCTTGCGTTTGCCCTTAAAAAATACTGTTTTGGTCAGACTCGGACAGTGGTTTATTACAGGATGCCCACCCAGTCAGACATCAGTCAAGAAGAAGAAGAGAAGAAGAAGAGAAGAACTGGAACCCTGAACTGAAGAGGACTTTGCTTTCTCTGCTGCTGTACCTGCTTGCCTCTTCTGCTGTTGCTCCCACTACTTTGCTATTGCCAGCCCATTTGCCAACAACCTGAATGTCCAAACAGGTACGTTGATTTTTTTAAAATTCTTTTTGGTAATGGGGTAAGGAAGTTTTTTTTTTCAGAGGTGGGTGACCTGGGAGCATTGCTTTGGGTCAGCCATGGGGGTGGGTAGATAAGTGACTTGCTAGTCAATGCACCATCCTAGGCATAATTCTTCTTATTTTACCTAAGGAGAGGGGCATTCACGTGGAAACCAGAAGAAAAGCCACAGGTAATTTCCCAAAGCCTCCATGATGTGACTGGACCATGGTAAAGTGGCATCAACATCGATCCATGGGAGAGTCTGGAGGGCTTCTTGGATGATGTCAGAGATTCAGGCCATGCTTCAGAATTTGCCAGCCCCAGGCAAGATGTCATCATTGGTTCTGACTAAAGGACACAGTTAAGTTTCTTAAAAAAATCTTTTTGCTGATTGAATTAGAGAACAGGCAAAGCTCAATATGCCTCAAAATCTGGGGTGCAGTGAAGGAGCTATTTGTGCCATTTGCCACAGTGGATACTGTACAAATGTACATAATGAATGTACACAAATGCACAGGTCTGAAAAGCCTATGAGATTTTAGTGTTTATTTGGGCTGCACTGGGTGCAGACTTCTGTTTACTTATTTTCTAAGCCCAGCAGAGACTATTCTAGTTTAACTGGGACTTTGCAGTTTGTTTTACGCTAAACGAGACACTGCTCATGCTTAATAGGACCTAAAGAACCACTTGGATTAAATTTTCACGTCTGCTTAAATTGTTCAATGCAAGTTTTAACTGCATAGTGTAAGAGTAGAGAAAGGGAGAGGGTGAATTTATTTTTATTCATGAGTGCGCTGTAAACTGGGCTAAAGACGCGTAATATCCAAGTAGATGCTACATAGTAGGAGACCAAATGGCACCTTAAATCCATGCTGATTGTTTACTTCTTTTTTTGAAATGAACACAGGTGTCAAAGCACTGGCTTCTGAAGGCAGGAACCCCCCAACCCACAAGTCTCTAGATCAGCAAGAGCTTTGAGTAGGCATGGAGAAGGGAATCCATTTTAATGGTTTAGAGTTGGGAACCTTCATGTTCATGACAGTAGATGCAGTTGATTTGTTCCATTATTGCACATCTTCTTTCTCTTTTTTTTCTTCAATTCTTTTTCTCGCGTCCCAACCAGAACTCTCTCGGCTGCTTCACTCACTATGTCTGCTCTACCACCCACTGTGTCCCCTGCCATCTTCAAGGACATTACAACCCCCCCCCCAGGGACATGGGGGGGCTGCAGCCCCTGGGGAGACCGAAGGGGCAATGGCAGGGAATCAGCGTTGGGCGTGTGGCAGCATTTTGGCACTGAAGGAGCCATCGCCTACCTGGTGGAAGGGGTTTTTCCCCTTAGTCTCTGTTCTCCTCCCCCTCCTTCCCTCCCCTGCATGGTGCACACCCCGATCGGTGCACGGCAACCCTGCTGACATTAGGCCACGGTAATCACATGCTGTCTAGTGCATGGCAGTGCCCCCAGTCTCCAACAGGGGCCACTGATGCACCGGACACCCCAGAGCCCTCACCCTGGGATAGAAGAGCAGCCCAATGGGTGCTCAATCTGATCCTACCCCTGCCAATTCCCGGCACCCGAGCTCACTCCCGGACCTGGGTTGCCGGCGTGGCGCAAGGTGTGGCATCCAGTGCCTCAACCCTCAGTGCCACAGGGCCAGCTCACCTTCTTTCTTTTAAAATTAGAAGTCTTTGATTACAGTCCCATTCTTAAATGAGTATTATTCAGTGCACTGGGAAGTAGGACTTAAGTTGGGGTTTGTACAACATCATGCTGTATTACTGAGCCGGGTTGGGACAGGGAGTTAGGGAAACTACATTTCTGCACGTAGAACAGCCTGTTGGTGACTTCATTCATGACACTGATTTGAAATGGGCAAGCCAGTGACCTAGGGGATTGCTTGTCCAGCCTTGTGAAGCAGCTAGTTGAAGGGTGAATGGTATGGAATACCGGCTCGGGCATTAAATATATTCTGATTACTGATAAGAAACAAATAGAATACCATACCTCAATCTTTTGCCACTGAAGTGAGGGACAGAGATGCTCAAAATAAAAATGATGATGAACAGTGTGGGGCTAGTGCAGCACCAGTATCTTCAAGGTTTTGAGTTTGCATCTTGATGGTTGATCGTCTTATGTGTCGCATTCCATGGACCAGTGCCCCAGACCCCCACTGTTCATCATCATTTCATTTATGTTGAGCCTCTCTCTGTCCCTCTCTTCAGTGACAAAAAAGTTGAGTTATGGTGTTCTGTTTGTTTCAGTACTTATGGTTGCTTAAAGTTAATGTTGCTTTAGCATTATATAATGTTAAGAACTTCTGCTTGTTTACAGCAGTTTTCTAATGTGGGACTGGGCACTTTTTTGATTTTGAGGGGTAAAATGAGAGACATTTGAGAGGTATTCAAGAATATTTGTTTGCTGCTTCTGCCTTCAAAAGATGGAGCAAATATTAGGCATGTTACTGTAGAAGGGAACCTGAAAGGAGCGTGATTAATGTAAACATCAGTTGTAGGATGCAGGGACAGCTGTCAAGAGAGTCAAACATGTAACTTAAAGGTCACATTCATTGAGTTATATTTTACCTGTAAGTGGACTGGGACACAAAGTCATTTTACAGCCATGACTGACCAGGGACAGAGCTCAGCTGGACTGACTGGGAAGATACTTGGAAACAAGCTTGCTGCAGCTTTGAGGAACTACAAGGTAGGCTGATACAATTAAAAATTTTGCATGGTTATTATATGTCACCTAAGAAGCTATATGATATTGGAGGTAGGGTAGACTCTAAATGCTGGCACTGTGGTCAATCAGAAGCTGACCTTGCACATATGCTATGGGTATGTAAGATGATTCAACCAGGCTGGATAAAAATACATGAACTATGTTGTAAGGTCACTGGACTATATATTCCCTTTGTTTCCACCATTTATATCTTAGATACTATATCAGAATGTCCTTCCTTAAGCTATCACCTAAATATATGTTTATGCCAGGCCTCTGTGTTTTAAAAGGATAATTTTGAGAAATTGGCTAGATAAATCTAGTCCTACTTTAAATGAATGGCACAACTAGATAAATCTAGTCCTACTTTAAATGAATGGCACAATCAGATGTCCTTACAAGTGAATAATGAGAGGATCAGTTATAACATTTTAAAAAAGAATGAAAGATTTATAAAGATATAGGCCCCCTTTATGACTGGGGCAGGTTGACATATAGAAATATGTATATGCTAATACTATTCTTTTATTAAACCTGCAGACATAGATATATCGTTTTTATTGCATTTCAGTTTCCAGGTATACTATACAAGGCTGTTGTACTATGAATTTAACCTGGAGATCAGACTAATCCAGATTATATCTGATGTATACATCTTTACTTTATAGTGCTCTGTCTATGATATATATGTTTAAATATGGAAAATGTAGAATGAAAATTTTTGATTAGCTTTTGATTGTGTAGTATATATGTCAATATTTGGAAAATTAATCAAAATTATTATGGAAAAAAAAGAGCTCAGCTGGACATCCTCCAGCTACAACAGTCTACATTATTTATTTGCTAGCCTTCACATGCACTGCTTCAGGAACTCACTGATTGGATGGAAAGGAGTATCAAGAAAAGCCCATCTACGTGGAACAAATATTTGTAATGACTGAGGCTGAGGATAAAAGTAAAAAACAGTAATCAAGAAGATCGTGGTTTGAATCAGCGTTCTTCTGGATTGCAGTTTTTTACTTTTATCATTCCTGTACCTCATGACAAATACTTCTTCACTTCCACCCTGTAGATAGACTTTTTTGATACTCCTTTTTGCCTAGTGGGTCCCAGAAGCAGTGCATGTGAAGGCTAATGTGTAGTCACCTGGGCAGCCATTGTATCAGGTTAAGCAATGGATGGTCCAGACTTCAGATGGAGCTATTGGAGGAAATGGGTTGACAGCTGAGTTCTTAATATATTGTATTAAATATTTCTATATGATATAACTGCATTCTTAACATTATGATCATCATTTTAAATGTGCATTTATTGTATTTTGGTATAAAAAAGCCTGGTTTAGAAAAAGTACCCTTTGTACTCCAATAAGTGCCCTTTCGATCCTCAGCCCCCTCAGTTTTTATTATCTTCCTGCACCCATGGCTACAGATAGCAAAATGGCTGTAGGCTCCACCCACAGCCATAAAAAGGGTGCTAGCAAAGATCCCAAAATGTGTAAACCTATCTCTCTGCTTGACATATCAGGGGAATTTTTTTTCTAAAGTTGTACTGGAAAGATTATTTGTACAAATAGAAAACCTGGGAGGTCTGTTGGAACTGAAGTCAGGTTTTACAGCTGGATATACTGTAAAGCATGAACTTTCACTGTCACATAATTTTTTCTATATTTGCTGAAACACTAATTTGTGCTAAAATTCATTTATGTTAATTATTATTCACAATGTTCCCATTATAGTATATAGTATGCAGTCCTAATGACTTAGCACTAAATTTAATTTACACAATTATGGCTGCACTTGTGTTGGTGCTAAAATTACTTTACATGAAAATAACTAGGTTTACAGTAGTACCATTGATAACAGCTTCATACTTGCCCATCTAACAGAGAAATACATTAGGCTGAGAAGGCAAAAGCTAAACACAGCCTTCATAAACTTTAGCTCCACATTTAATACTCTGCCATGTAATATATTATGGGAAATAAT
This sequence comes from Neoceratodus forsteri, assembly GCA_016271365.2. Classification (NCBI taxonomy): domain Eukaryota; kingdom Metazoa; phylum Chordata; order Ceratodontiformes; family Ceratodontidae; genus Neoceratodus; species Neoceratodus forsteri. Next base: position 845,656,227 of record CM028134.1, read on the forward strand.
GTGGAACTGGGGAATAGATCTAAACCGTATTACCATAATTAGATATCTGTATTCTAATAACTTGGGCTCAGATTCATTTAGGGCCCAGGGGTTAACTCTCCTCAACCTTCCCTACCAATAGGGGAGTGAGGCAGGGATGCATCCTGGCCCCTACATTATTCTGCATTTACTTGAATAATTTACTTGTAGATCTGGAGCAACTTAGATTCTGACTCACCAAAGATAGATGCCTCCTCTTGTCCTGCTTTAGCCTATGCAGATGGCTGAGCTTTAATAGCCCTCACAAAACATGGACTATGGAAAAAAATAGGACTGTTTGAATTGCTATGCTAAAAAATGTTAGCTCAAAATAAATTAAATAAAAAGCCAGGTTCTTGTATTCGGATCCAGAATGTTAACAGAGTTTGGAAAATTGACCAAAAAAACTGAACTCAGTCAAATCATACACTTATTTGGGCCTAACCTTTTCAGAAAATGGATTATGGGCAAAGTAGACGAAGGAAATACTTGTAAAATTGAGATAAACAGCAGTGCCACTAAAGAAATTTAATGGGCAATTTGGAGGTAACACCATGCATCCAATGCTGGAGGCAATAAGAGCAAAATATACCCCTCAGCCTCTCTTCTCAGTTGAAGTTTGGGACCCAAGGAATATTGAACCTCTTGAGGTCCTACTGATTTGAATCCATTATACAGATTAATGCCAGAAGTAGAGAACTCAACCCTTGCTCACTATCTCAAAGCTGAGCTGGGTACCATTAATCTCAATACATTGGCTTCTACCTGAAGAATAAACTACTGGTTAAGAATTACAAGAATGCCAGAACATAGACTCCCTCGCAAATGTTTGGAGGAAATGCAGAGCTGGGTTGCCATGGAGTGTAGACAATTAGATTGGCTCAGAGGAATCTTAAAGAATTTTAAACAATGTGATTTAGATTTCCTGGACAAATGTGTTAGAAAAGGTATAATTCTTAGCGCAAAATATAAGTCTTACATTAAAAGTAAGATAGAAAATGTTCATATCAATGAAGATCTTGAGAGGATCAGATTCTCCAGATACTCTTCTTGGCTTATACATAATATCAGGCACTGCCTGAGATACTATTTGAACTATTTGATCAATCCTAGTACTAGGAGACTATTTACTCTTTACAGATTTGAATTCTTTTTTCTAGGAATGTATTAAAGGCCAGGTATAGCAATACATCTAATATTGTGGACAAAAAAGTGCAGATGTGATAATAAAAACTCTGAAATCTTGTTTCATGTAATGTTTGAATGCACCTGGTACAATAAAGCTGGATGAATCTGGCTTATACCAATGCTGAATAGTAGACAAGCTACTAGTATACATGAACCTTCGGTATAAAATGTTAACAGCTGAAGATGACTATCGTGTTATCAAAGCTGCCAGTATCTCTGTGTTGCAAATAAAATGACTCAGACATCATTAATCTGAACTGTTTTAATGGATCTATGTGATAACGGCAATCACAGAATAGCTATAGCCATTAGGGTGAATGCACATTGCCGAAAAGGTATTTTGGCAATGTAGTCCCCAGCGCACAGCAGAAGGACACCAGGGACTTACATTTTAAATGGTAATGCAGGGAACTTCACCCCCACACCCCACATGGGGGCTTTGCCCCCCACATCCCCTACTGAAGGATTATCAACTCCAGGGGGGTGCATGTTGGGGGGGTAAAAGCAAAAAAAAAAAAAATGTTGGGCCAGGCACAACAAAAGGTACCTGCACCTGGCCCAGAACCTGGCACACTGTGCTGCGCAGACCTGTACCCACCCACCATGCCATGGGAGCAGCTCAGAAGCTTGCCATGGCACCACCCCCACAATCCCTCCCACCTCTCCCACCTCTCACTGTGTGTGCGTGCTCCCTCCTGCATGGCTATACATATAGCAACAGGATGTCACTATTGTCTTGCACTCCCCCATCCAGTCACCCTCCCTCCCTTCCTACTCGCCACAATGCAAGGTGCCACAATTGAGTCACCATTTTGGTAGGCACCCAGTCTTGGTCGCCCAACTCATGGGATACCTGTTTTAATGGTTCAACATCCACCACTGGTGGACACCATGTCATAGGAAAGGCACACTCCTATGTTTTTATTTTAATCATATCTTTTAGAACTGGAGGACTTTACATAATCCTATAAAATTATTTATTATAACTGCATGTGAGGCTTTATGTCTAACAATGCTGTGTGGTTTGAGTTAGCCCTAGGGGTAGAAAATGTCAATCCAAGACAGAGGTTTTAAACTTTAGAGGAGCAAATTTTGACAAAATGAGGGATGTAGTCAGAAACAAGCTGTTAAGGATCCAGGAGCATTTCGATGTGGAAGAAATATGGGAGCTGGTCAAGTTATCCATTTTAGAGGCTACTAGGATGTGCGTAAGAACAGTGACCAAAAAGAACAAACACGAAAAAACAGTATGGTTCAGTAACCAGGTAAGGAACACAATCAGAACCAAAAGAGAGGAATATAGGAACTATAAAAGAACTCAAAAAGACAGCACATGGGAAGCCTACATTCAGAAGAACAAAGAAGCAAAGAGTATGGTGAAATCAGCTACGGCCACAATGGAGCTTCGACTTGCTGAAGGGGTTAAAGAAGGGAACAAACACTTTTTTGATATATATACAAAAAAAAAGCAAAGGGGAGGAATAGCTAGACTCAAAGACGTTGATAGAGTAGTGGAGGAGGATAGGCAGAAGACACTGTTTTAAACAACTTTGTTTGCTCAGTGTTCACTGAGCAACACAAAGGCCCAGTACCAGACAGTGGCATCAAGGCTACTGACAAAGGTGTTCCACAAATGGAAGCACCATCAATCACCAACAGTAGGGTTAGAGGGGTCTTGAATCAACTCAGGGAAGACAAACCACCAGGTTATGATGAAATACATCCAAGGGTGCTAAAGGAGCTAGCTAGTGAATTGATAGACTCCTTAGCACATTTATTCAGCAGATCACTTCAGACGGGGGGGGGGGGTAGTACCAGGAGACTGGAGAAGAGCTGATGTGGTACCTCTCCACAAGGGACGGAGTTGGGAGGAAGCAGACAACTACCAACCAGTCAGCCTTACATCGGTAGTAAGGAAACTGATGGAAACCTTAACAAAACAAGACTTGGTAAAGTAGGAGTGGCTCTGTTTTCTGAACTTGGTAAAGTACCTAGATAAGAATGGTCTACAGGATGACAGGCAACATGGGTTTGTGGAGGGAAGATCATGCCAAGTGAATCGAATCACATTTTGTGACTGGGTCACTAGGGAACTAGACAGAGGACACCCAGTGGATCTCCTCTACTTTGATTTCAGTAATTCCTTTGATTTGGTGCCATACAATCACCTGCTGAAAAGCTGGAAGACCTGGGTGCAGCCAGAGTTACTGACAAGTGCATAGTCAGTTGGGTAGGTAATTGGCTTTGGGACAGAAAACAGACAGTAGTGGTCAATGGTGTGAGGCCCAGTGAAGGCACAATCACTAGTGGTGTGTTCCAAGGCTCAGTGTTGGGGCCAGTCCTATTTAATGCCTTTTTCTTTTTTTTTTGCTAAATATTTTTATTTTATTGTTATAAAGATTGCTATTTAAGCAGACAGACTTGCCATATCACAATTCATTTTTGTTACATATTTCATTTTGTCAGTTCTTAATAAAAAAAAAATTGAAAAGAGGGGAAAAAAAAGGGGGAGAAAAAGAGATGAACCCTGATTATAACAGTGTGAAAAATACTTTCTAACTTAATAAGGCAAAGTTACAGTTACAGGTACTAATCCCCCCTATCTCCAGACAGTTTATGTTTCGAAATCATAAAGATAGTTTCTTCAAATAGTTATTAGTGGGGTTAATAGGGGCATTAATTATTTCCAAGGATTATTATCAAAAACATCTAGTTCTTCTGTCACATAACCTAATTTCTCAAATAATAGAGTTTACACAAAAGTATACCACCATTCTTGATTAATGACTGAGGGGAGGCCTTGGCTATTCCAGTGTTTTAATATAATGGAGTTTGTCTGCTAAAAGGCAGACCAGGTTGTCCCGGTGATACTGCCCAATGGCTGGTTACAGGATACAAAATAAGAAGGGAGGGGATGGGAAAGAGGGGGAGGGGAAAGGGGATGACAAAATGACAAGGGAAGGGAGGGGCCAGCAGGATGGTGAGTCAGAGGCAATGTCACCAGAGGGGAGGGGATGGGGCATGGGAAACACAGAAAGGAATAAGTCAGGAGCAGGAGAGGAGGAGTCAAAAGTAGCCCCTTTTAAGGGGCTGCACAGAGGTTTTCGACCTCTTTTGCTACTCACTGATTTCGCACCTCCCATCCACCCTGAAAAGAGGGTAGAGTTTTCCTTCTCCCCAAAAAAGGGGGAGACAGGACAAGGTGGTAGGTTATGGGAGAAACAAGGACTGCTGAAGTTGGATGGCAGAGAGGGAAAAAGGACAAAAATAATGGATGGTGAGTTACACCACAAGGTTGGGCAGCCGGGGTGGTTGGCTGAAAAGAAAGAAGAATAAAAAAAAAAGGGGAGGAAGCATGGGAAAGAAGTATTCATAAGGAAGGAATGTGGGAGAAATTATTAAAGGGGCCAAAGGGGAGGGAGGGAGAAGTTTTGCATAAACTAGACAAGAAGGACAGCAACATCAAAGTGAGGAAAGCGGTAACAGTCTACACCGTTACCTCCAGAAGGAAGAGAAGAATAGTCACCCAGGTTTATGCCTGGGAGATGACCAGAAGGAAGGAGAAGAAAAGGATGATATATTGCAAATATGTGGAAATTATAAAGATAAGAAATTGAATAAGGAAAGTTTTAATCTGAATAATGACAATGTAAAATGATGGCTATGATGAAAACGATGATTTTTTTAATATGCATGAATTGGTTGTAAATAAATTAATTGACGATCTAAGCACCACCAAAGCTCGGTGTCTGTCATCATTGGGCCAGGGAAAATCCAGACAACTCTCTTTAATACAAGAGTTCCAAGTGTTATTTTCTCTTGAGAAGGATTTAGCATCTGATTGTCATATACTGTAGGATTAAGATTAAAATTGTAACTTTATATGGTATTTTTACACCTACTAATTTGGTAAGTTCAAGAGAGAGGTTTTCCCAGCAAGTTCTTATAACAGGGCATGTCCATAGATTATGTAAAAGAGTGCCTATTGAATTACATTTATGCCAGTACTTGTTGGAATAAAGTTGGACTGATTTTAGCCAAATGTTCTGGCATAATACATGCCCTGTTAATTATTTTTTGTTGTATACTTCTATATTTGACCAGTCTCAGATCAAAGTGCACCAAATGCAGACCCTAATGCCATGTCATGGTATAGAACAGTGTCCTTTTATCCTAGACACGTTCTGTGAATTAAGTCAAGGACCATGTTTTTTCTTCAAAAAATTCTTTTAATTAGATTCTTGGTTCCAGTAAAATTATGACAGTTTCAAGGAAAAAAGTCCAGCAAAGTAGAAAAAGTGCAAACATACAGAAAGACTTTACTTGTTAGAATAGCACAGCATAGCTAAAGCACCCCTGCTTCAAGCTACTAGAACCTTACGTTTCACCCGGTCTATGCAGAGTTTCATTAGAGGTACTTCTATATTTTGCTGAAATAGTACATTTGTGAGTTCCTACCATTATTGCATGACAATAATGATCCAGAAGGTTTAATCTGATCTTTCCCCCCTTTATTATAGATATTTTATGTGTCTGAATGATCAAATTGTAGAGTACTGATAATCTTTTATTTTTTGTTCATTTTATTATTTTGTCTTCATTTTCTATAGCTTTTTTCACATTTGTTTTCTTCTATGTAATGATTTTGACAATATTTATTAAAGTCTTTCAGTATTATTGAGCAAGATATAAACATTTTTATTTTGGGATTGGTAATGTGGGTGGGCTGTACTGTCTGCCAACTCCTTGTCTCTGATGGGACGGGGAGTGGGGTGGGATGTGGGTGCTGAGTGGTTGGGGGTGGGAGGGCCACTAGACTGCCAGGGAATGAATATTTATTAATTATGGCATGATCAGGGTACAGGGAGGGGGACACTAGGCTACCAGGGAATGGAAATGTATTTAGTGTGGCATGATCTGGGTATAGGGAAGGGGGGACACTAGGCTACCAGGGAATGGAAATGTATTTATTGTGGCATGATCTTGGTATGGGGAAGGGAGGGGGGACACTAGACTGCCAGTAATGTGTGGGGTGTGATGCACTTTTTTATGATTGGGGCTGGGAGGGGTGACACTAGACCACCAGGGACCATAGCCTGACAGACTAGTTGCAGGGTGCCTGGTGCATTCTGCCGGATGCATCCCTGCACTGGACATGCAAATGGGGCCATAATGACATGCAAATGGCTCCACTTGCACCTTGCATGGCTAATGGCCCAATTTGCATCTTTCAGTCTGAATATCTGGAAGATGCGTCGCTCATCCCCATTCCAGGTATTCAGACCGGGCAGGGGGATGCACCGGAGCATTGTTGGTGGCCACCATTTGTGCCACAGGCATTTTTTTTATCATATTCAGATAAGATGCGCTACTGCACATCTCATTTGAATATACACTTTTGTGCTCTGGCACAACTCAGTTGCACAGAGCAACTACTTGCACCCTTTATGGGCACAGTTTGAATATCCAGGCCCTAATGTTTTGACTACCTCTTGTAATACACATATTTTTTTAATGGAAAGACCATTCCCACATTAATGCTATTAATTGAGCAAGTAAATATAAGTGAGGGTCAGGGCACCCAAAGCCTCCCTCTTTTACAGGTGTAATCATTATATTCTATGCAATCCTCAGTTTCCCTCCTCTCCACAAAAACTTGGTAAAAATTATTTTCAAGTTTGAGAACCATTTTAGACCAGGGGTTCCAATCATTGACTGCAATATGTATATCAAATATGGAAGGACCATCATTTTGATAGTTTGTATTCTACTCCATAGAGAAATAGATGAGTCATTCCAAATATCCAATTTCCCCACTATTTTTTCTTTTGCAATTTGGTAATTGAATTTAATACTAGTTTCCTTTCGATTAGTAAGAACCACCCCATAATATTTAATCTGATCAACTTTCTTAAATTTATGTAATGTTTGAAAATCCATGTTGTTATCCTTCCTGGATAGTTGCATTATCATTGATTTTTGTTCATTCAGCTGACAGCTCGAAAAAACTGAAAATAAATGAATAATCTTTAATAATGCATCTATTGACTTGTTAATATCTGAAAAAAATACTGAAGTATCACCTGTGAAGATACTGGCCCAGATATTCAAAAGAGTTGAGCCATGCGCAATAGGGTTTCGCCAGCGCAAGTCCGAAAATGCGCCATTCTGCGATATTCAGCAGGAGGCAGTTGTGCCCCCCAAATCACGCTGAGCAACAGCGCAATGATAATGAATGCATGCACAACTGAAGGGGGAGGAACCATGCATAAATGGCACAGTGCGATATTCAGCAACATGCACCATGCACAATAGGGGAGCCAGCGGAAGTTGCGCCATAGCGGAAATGAGCCAAAATAAAAGGGAGCAAGGGAGAGGCACAAGAACACTACAGGGAAGCCACACGAGGGCAAAATCCAGCAGGAAACACTGGGCAGCAGGGACACACAGGCAGGCCAGGAAAGGGCACCTGGAAGTAACAGGCCCAGAGAAAGGTGTGGGGAGCCACAGTGCAGAAGGGGGAAGTACACCACACAGCAGTGAGGCCAGCACAAGCAAGTGTTCCCGGTGCAGGGGCAGTAGCAGCCAGGACAGCAGGGGAATACAGAAGCAGCTACCGGGGGGGTGAACACAAGCCAGGGACATGGCCAGTGCCACCATCCAGATGGAGGCCGTAATGAGGGGGTGAGAAGGTGGGCAGCAGGGGGGCGTGGCCGTGGAAGGGCCCGTCAGTGGTATTCCCCCAACAGGCAGTACTGAGCCAGCACCAGCTTTGAGCTGTACAGTGATACTGAGATTGTGGGCCGGTACCTCCTGAATCGGGCAATTCTGAGGCGGCTCTGTGAGCTGTGCAGTGATGTGATGCAGGCACCAACACAACGGAGCCATGCCCTGTCAGTGGAGATGAAAGTGACAGCTTACATGTGCTTGCTCACCACGGGTACCTTCCAGAGACCAACTGGGGACACCACAGGCATAACCCAGTTGGCCACGTCACGCCACCTCACCCAAATTCCTCAGCGCACTGCTGCCACATGCTGCGGAGTACATCCATTTCCCCAGCACACTGGCGGAGCACACAGCAAACATACAAGAGTTCCACAGGGTATCATGTATACCTTGTGTGCTAGGGGCAATAGACTGCACCCATGTGGCCATCCGCACACCACCTAACCCCAAGGGGGCTGCAAATAAAAATCGCAAGGGCTATGCTAGCATCAACTGCCAGGTGGTGTGCAATGCCAGGGGGCACATAATCAATGTCTGTGCCACACACCCTGGGGGAGCACATGATGCCTTCATCTGGCACCAGTCGGCACTGTGCCACAGATTCGAGAGTGGGGATATCCCCACTGGCCACCTAGTGGGTGAGTATGCAAACCACATGGACAATCATAGGGCCTGGGGGGGGGCATGGTCAGAGGTCACATGGGTAGTGGCCTACATGGCCCAGGGTAGGGCGATGCTGATCACCAAACTAACCTACACCCTCTACACACAGGTGACAGTGGATACCCACTCCATCCCTGGCTGCTCACACCCTACCAGTGGCCCGCAATCCCATCGCAGCAACGCTACAATGAGGCACATGCCACCACACGTAATGTCATTGAGCGGGTGTTCGGGATGCTAAAGGCATGTTTCCGTTGCCTGGACACCTCCAGCGGTGCCCTACAGTACAGTCCCTCAAAGGCCTGCGGGCTATTCCTGGCCTGTTGCATCCTGCACAACATGGCCAATGAATGTGGGATAGCCGTACAGGTTGAAGAGGGGGACAGCGATGGGGACGATGAGGACACCAGTGACAATGGTGATGGGCAGGCCCCCCTTGGCCGATAGGACCCCCGACTGCTCCGGCTGACACAGCTGCACTGGGACACCATCACGGAGGAGCACTTCAGCCAACCCAGGTAAGTCATGGGGCCATGTGCAACCAACAGTGGCTAAGGCACAACCCACAAACACGCATGGACACACACCAGGGGTACATGCCGTCAAGGGAAGTGGCTGGGCATGGAACCACACATAACTAGGGATGGGTGAGGTCTAACATGCCATGCAGATGGACACACACACACACACACACACACACACACACAATGCACCAGACATGCACAAAGGGTAGGAGGCACACTGACCCAGAATGCCACCCCTAGCCATACACATGTCCACAGGCCACCACGCCCACTGCCTGTCCTTGTGAGTGTGTCAGATGCTGAGCACCATTGCACATTGGTGCACAGCACAATGCAGGCATCATCATGCACATGCAAGTGTGGACAGCAGCCGGGAGGGTGTGCAGATGGACTGTGTGTCCGCATGCAGGGCCGGGTACCCACTCATGCAATGCCCGCTGAATGACACAATGCACACAGGGCAGCACCAGACAGTAGCCACATTGGGAGACAGGTCAGTCATGCACCACAGTGCCCCGGCTGCCACAGATGCATGGGCAGCCCCACTGAGACCCACCAGCACTGACAGGCTGACCACTGGCCTCATGGGGTGGCACCGATGGTCCCCCAAGGGTTGCACTGCATGAACGCGACTGTGCTCGCGCAGGGGTCTGCAGCACACCAAACATACCTGCGTCAGGTGTGCTTGGGATGCCCACAGCTGAACCCGGTGTTGACAAGGAGGGTGTCGCACGACGCCGGGAATGGGGGGTGGACAGTGCACTGCGTGGTGTCTGCGATGCATGGGCACATGACTGTGTGCCCATTTTGACCATGACAGCAGTGAATGCCTGTGTCTGCCTGTCAATGGCAGTGGTCACATCCTCCCGCAACTGGTCCATCCCTGCCAGGATCAGAGTGGTGTCTCTGCTGCGATGCTCCTCTGCCCACTCCAGAGCTGCACGCAGTGCATTCACCGACAGCGCAAGCCGCATCTTCTGGTTGACTGATGCTTGCAGTATGTGGGTGTGCTCATCCAAGAGGTCATCTGCCTCCTCAGCATCCTGTCCCTCAGGGTGTGCGCGGCCCTGATGCCCAGCACCCCTTGAGGGTGGGCGCTGCACACCAGGACCAGGTCTGGGCATGTCCACAGGTGGTGCACTGATGCCACCCCCTGACCCTGTACCCCCAAGCCCATTGGCCGACTGCTGATGCTGCCCCTCTGGCTGCCGCTCACCAGGGCTCACTGGTGCTGCCTTAGTGGCCGCAACTGCCCCACTGTCCTGTACACACACCATTGCTGCCCCACTGGTGCTGACAGGCACAGGCTGGGACTGTGATGACATGCAGACCTCCATGGTGGCACCACCCACAGCCATGGCTGCGATGTTACCTGCTGTGTGGCCATCCCATGGCACACATGTGTCACTGCCCATGCCGTTAGCGACATCATCATCGGTGACGGACCCGGCACCAGCCTGAGTCACAGCATGCAGATGCCAGCATGCTGGGACACAGGCAGGGCCTCCTCTGCACCTGTTCCAACAACATCAGTCTGGACAGCCAGGCGGGCCCACTGTTGCACTGAGCCACGTATACCTATGGAGGTGGATGGGCCCTCCTCCATCTCCATCTGACTGTCCTCAGTGGACAGGCCCACCACCACTGACCCATGCAGATGCTCAGGATCTGTAAGGGAAAACAAAGTCGCGTTACTGCATGTGACCTACCCTGCCCCTCCCCAATAGACAGACCATGACCTACCATGCAGTAATGGGCTACAACCCATCTGGAAGCCACCACCCGGAACACCCTCAATGGCACATCGCTGCATGCTTCCAGCAACCTTCTCCTCCTGTGGGGTCAGGTGTAGCACCTCCAGCTGTCCCCCAGCTGTCGCAGCTCGTGCTGCCCTGATGGCAGCCACCTTCTCCTTTATCCTCCTCCTGTCTGTGCCCATCTTCTTCTTGCACTCCTGCATGGAGCACTGGTGGCTGCCATGCAGGTTCACTGCACGCACCACCTCCTCCCATGCAGCAGCACCGGCCTGTGGTGTTCCCTGCCGTCCACTGAGAAGCGGCTCAGGATCCAGGTAGGCCTCAAACAGGGCATCGGTCTCGGCCTTGGTGAAACTAAGCCTCCTCCTCCTCCCACCACTGTGTTCCTCCTCTCCCACAACTCGCTCAGTAATTATTTAGCCTGTGAGAATGAAAGTTGTTACCTGTGACTGTGCAGTCCCATGCATGTCCCAGAATCCACAGTCCACACTCCCAAACAGCATGCAACTCACCAATAGACTGCAGTAACCGACTATGGTCAGTGCAGCCCAATGTCTCACTTTTATAGTGCAACCCATGCAAATGAGGTGAGGCGCAACTTTAGGTGGATGAAAATTGCAATGCTGTGTCATTGAATGCCTAATTAGCTGATTTGCATATGACGACTGAATATCGCGCTGTTGAGCTTTGCACAATTGTGTTGAACGTGCTGAGCCAAGGGTGCAGTTCTGTGACATGCGCAGTACACACCTCACTGCGCATGCCCAGGTTGCTGACACAGGCGTCTGCTGTACTGCTGATGTGCTGTGCATGGGAGGCAATGCAGGGCATAGCCACCATTGTGCCAGTGGCGCTACAGCAATGTTCACCTATATGGCACTGTGGCACTGGGCCGTCATAGGTGCACTGGGGCAACAGCGTGGTAGGCCGCTCCTGGAGGTAGCACACAGGCACCCAATCACGCTACATGCATTGGGTTCCAATGGTGCTGTGCCTGTCCATGCGCTACAGACCCTTGACCCTGTGCCTGACCTTTGCCCCGTAGGCACCATGCATCAGGCATGGGTGCACCACTATCGTGCTGTTCGGTGACAGCGCGATAGGGAATGGCAGCGCTGTACCGTGCAGCATCTGCATGAGGTAGAACTGTGCTGCAGAGTGCCATTTTGAGCCGACTGAGGAAGTGAGATGGCGCGAAGGAAGGCTGCCCAGTGGACCCAAATTGAGCTTGCCAACCTGGTGGCCATTGTTGAGCCACTTTATGACCCATTGTTTGGGGAGGCACCCCTGGACAGGTCCAGGAGCCAGGTGTGGGAGGAGGTGGCCAACACCCTGGAGGAGGCCACAGGAAGGGGGCAGATGGTGGAGCAGTGCTGCCACAGGTATGGCGACCTGAAGAGGAGGGAACTGGACCTGCTTGCCCACCTGTGGGCAAATGCCAGGAGGGGCATGGTGCCATGGCCAGGTAGGTGTTATGTCCACACACTTATATCTTCCATATGGGTATCATGGTTGTATGTGTCCAGAACATGAGGGAGGGACCGTCCGGTGTTGGCTGTGGTGGTGTTATCAGGGTGTGGGGTGAGTGGGTCTGGCTGGGTGGGAGTGCACACACATGGGGGCAGGGGGACTTTGCTACAGGATTGTACTGATGTTCCTCTCTCCATGTTTGCACCACAGGGCTGGAAGAGAGGCGTCTGGCCAGGGAGATGCGGCGCCAGCAAGACGACAGGGCCGGTAGGAGGGGCAAAGGTCCACAGTGCCTGAGGGACCGGCCTGATGATGGTGAGTGCCATACCGCCATGATTACTATTGCATGCTGTGCAACAGGGTGGGCAGTGGGGCATGGTCACCATCCATTGACACCACTGCCATGCACGCAACTTGTTACAGTCAGCACTGTCCAGTGGCACTGCATGTCTGGGAGTGCATCAATGGTGGTCCATGCATGCACTGGGTACATGGCTGTGCCACTGCCTTCACACCACATAGCCATGTCACTAAACGGCCACGGTGGTGCTGTGCATGACTTGGCCAGTGGGTGTGTGCAGCGGTCCGCATGGCTGTATGTGCCTGGGTGGGCAGGTCTTGTGGACGTGCTCACTGTGGGTGGTCACACACCATCACAGAGGCCTGTCCCACGGCCGTATGCCATGCACAGTGGGTGGGCTGTATGGGGCTGTGCATTCACACCTATTGATTGTGCTCCCTTGTCCTAGGTGTCCACCAGCTGCAGGAGATATGGGAGGCACTGCAGGAGATCCTCAATGTGGCCCAAGCATCATTTGAGATCCTGCAAAGGATTGACCGGCTTGGGGTCCAGAGAGAAGACACAGGAGGCAGAGCAGCCGGAGCAGGGAGTGGGGTTCCCATTGATCATCCCTCTGCCCCTGATATCCCCTACCCCCCTGGACCCACCCTCACACCCCTCCTTTCCTGTCCCATTTGTTCACCCTTGCCCCTTACCCACTCCCACCTTGTTTGTGGCCCTCCCTCCCACATTTGTACATAGTTTTGTAAATAGTTCTTTTTGATATGTTTGAATACAAATCTTTTGATATGAATACTGTGGTGGTCTCTGATTTGCAGTGGGCTATAGGTGCTCAGCTGCAGTGGTGTGCATGGCGTCAGGGGTGGTGCAGTCATGGGTATGTGTGTGTGTCCATGGGGGAGGTGACTATGGTGTGGGAGTAGCTATCAGTCAGTGTCTGTGGTGTATGTGTTGTGCCCTGTGCACTGGATGACTGTGTGCAGTGGTCCTTGGTGCATGCTCTGTGTCCATGGCACCCCTGTCAGCCCATCCATGGCCTGTGCAACTGACACCCTTGCATGTCTGTGACCTGCACGGTCTGCTGGCATGTCAGTGGTGGCTGTTCATGCAGGGCAGCCACTGTACCTGTCTCAATGCTGGGTTGCCTCCTGTCACTGGTGTGGTGCATGTCTGCCTCAGGTGACACTGTGGCCTCTGCAGTTGTTGTCCCACCTCCATGCTGTGGCTTGTGTGTGTTGCAGGGGATGTGCACCACTGTCTGTGACTTGTGCTCCGGGTAAATGATAGTGGCGTACAGGTCCACAGTGCCTGTGCAGGGTGGCTGGCACTCCTGTGCTATGGAGGACTGCAGGCTGTGTGTACACGGTTTCCATGGGCCCATACTGGGGGCTTGGTTACCCCGCTACTGCGTCCCTGTGTTGTTGTGCCCTTGGGCATGGGTGGGTGTTTGTCCATGCACTGTGTTGCATCCGGTGTGGTGCATGCTTCAACGTACCACTGTGGGTGTCTGCGCTGGCTGTTGTGGCCAGTGCTGGGTTGGTGTGTCCTTGGGAGGGAGTGCAGGGTGCTGTACCACTGGTGGTGGTGTCCGGGGCATGCCCTGTCATGTGTGGGGTACCTCGTGTGCTGACGCATGGTCAGTCTCTCACCTGTACCTCTGGGGAGCTGTGCATGGTGGCACTGTATATGCCGTTGTTGCATCGCTGTGTGCTGCCACCCACTGATGGGTGCTCGTGGTGGGGCTGCCTTGCATGGTTCTGTGCTGCACAGGGTTGCATAGTCATAGTGGGCATGGTGGCATGCATGGGGTTTCCTGCAGTGGTGGACGCTGCTCCTGGGCAGGGTGTCTGGGGGTCATGGTGCGGGGTGTGCTCTGTATTGGGGGGATGGTGTGGCACAGGGTGGTTGGCCCTCCTTGTGTGCTGGTCACAGCTTGCCAGGGGGTGTGATGGGGCACCATGGCCCGGCTGTGGGTTGGTTGCTTGTCTCCATGGGCCAGTGGTTATTCCAGCCCTCCCCCAGTTGTGCAGTGCATGGGGTGTTGGGGTTCGATGTCTGTTCTGCTGTGTGTTCCTCTGCCCATCTGTGGCATGGGTGGTGGGCCCCTCCATCCCTGGTTGTGCAGTTGCACTGCTGCTGGGGGGCATCCCTGGTTGTGCTATGGTGCCTCTGGACTGCTCAGCTGAACATCCCTTTTTGCGCTATGGCGCAGGTGGTGTGATATTCAGTCGTTGGCTGTAGGCGCATCTTGGCCGGCTCAGTTTTTGAATATCATACATCTTACGCATGGGTGCAATGGACTTGCACTTGCTCCTGCTATTGCACACTTTTTGGGCTCAGTTTGAATATCTGGGCCACTAAGTTTAATTTCTTCATCCTGAACAAGTCCTTCTATCTTGGGACATTTCGTTATGGTATTTAGAAGTGGTTCCAAGCATAGAATGAAAATCATTGGAGACAGGGGGCACCCTTGTCTTACTACTGCCTCCATTGAAATTTCTAGTGCTGGAATACTGTTTATTAAAATATTAGCTATAGGATTTCTGTATATAGCGTGAATAATTTTTTGAATGTTATAAGGTAATTTGCATTCCTCTAGCACTTTGAACATATAAGTTCTATTAATCAAATCAAATGTTTTACTAGTGTTAAGTGGTAGAGCATAATATATGTCCTGTAATCCTTGTACATATTCGATACACATTTGAACCTTTTTTATTGAGGAAGAGGTTGTTCTTCCAGGAGTAAAACCATTTTGGTTGTGATGAATATGATGGGGAAGCAATGGAAGGTGTCTATTAGCAATTATTTTATCCACAATTTTATAGTCACTATTGAGTAGGGTGATCAGTCTATAGCTACTTGTTTGATCTTTGGGTTTTCCATCTTTGTGGATCAAAAATAATTTAGCTTCCATCATAGATTGTGGTATGGACCCCTCCTCATTTACATATTCCCGCATCATTAGTAAAATCCATTGAGTTAATATATCACTAAATTTTTTGTAAAATTCATTGGTTAAGCCATCAAGCTCAGGACATTTATTATTAGGCAAATCTTTAATTGCGTTTTTGATTTCTTCCAATGTAAAATCTTCATTTTGCATATTAAATAGGTAAATTTTATGTTCTAAAAGAAATTAGTCCATGGATTCAGGGTCTCTAATAGGTATATTTTTATATATATTTATGAACTATATGGACATAATTAAGTGATAACATCCATCTTGCAGGACTATACAATGCAATAACTGGCTTCTGTGGATGATTAAATGCCGAGGTGAAGCTGATGTGTTTAATCACCACAGAAGTCGGTTATTGTGAGTATACGCCTACAAGATGGATGTCATTGCTATTATACCACTAGGAGTTACATAGAATTTGTTATGTAACTCCTAGTGAAAAACAAGCATTGTTCCATGTGAAAATTAGGCTTTGAAAAGTAAAGCCAGGACTCTGGGCATGCACATTGATGCCGGTGATAGCACGCATGCCCAGAGTCATGCTTTAATTTTCAAAGTCCATTTCTGCACCGTAATTCTGCTTGAGGAAGAGAATGTCTGAAATGATGTAGTCATGCAAGAAAACAATACACTTTTGATTTGTTAATGTTTCTGACTTGCTCAAGTTATTTTTTATGTCTATCTTTCTCTCTCTCTCTCTGTACTTCCCCCCAACCCCTCGTACCTGGCTCACTTCAACAAGAAATTTGTCTCTCAGTCCACGCTTGAGTTCAATCTCCAGGGTCGCTCTCTTTTGGTGAGTCTTGTATATAATTTAAATACAGAGGGAGAGAGAGAGAAATAGAACACTTAGGTACAGTGTACAAGGGCTCATGTAACAACCTCAGGGGAGTGCGAGTGTGAAGGAACAGACAGTGTGGATAGCAGAAGAAGGGAATATGGATACCTTACTGTGGATGTGGTTTTAGGTGAATAACCTTTTGTGGGTGTGGTTAACACATGAATAACCTACTGTGGACATGGCTGAATATGGACAACCTACTGTGGGCAAGTATAGTAGGTAGTAGTTTGTGGGATAATAACTCCTAGTTTTCAAGTGTTCTGATTGGCTAAAATAAGATACCTGTGGTATAACTGCTGTTAAATATAGCCATTCAGTTTTATTCTGGTTTTGTGTATTTTTTATATTGGTGATTATGTTAATTTATTTTATTTTCCTCAAAAGGTGAGCTAATAATTTACTGGTTTTGTCTCCCTGTAAATATTTGGCTTGTTTCACTTCTCTAATATTGTATTAATTTTCTTTATTTATTATTTGTTACCATTCGATCTTATATTCGTTCCTTCAGAAATGAATTTGTTATAGTCTTAAAGTATTCATGTATCAAGCTCTTTTAATATTGCTTGCACTATTATCTCTTCTGTTTTTATGCTTTTATAACCAGGCTTGATGAGATATACATAAACATTTTATCATAGGTTTTAATGCATCCCATAAAGATGAAACTGGTTGTTGTCCAGTATAATTATAAAACCAAAATTATTGGATTACAGTTTTAAGTTTGTCAGTAAAAATATTATCAGTTAATAACTCATTGTTGAAAGACCATGTTCTTGGTCCAGGATTTATTACCTGAGACAAGTTTAAATTAATTTAAACTAATGCATGATCTGATAATAGTGCTGAAGTAATGTTGATATTTTCTATGTTTGGCATTAAGGTCTTTGATATAAATATATAACCCAACCCAGTAAAGGTTTTTTTTTTTAATCATGAAATGTATATTTTTTTATTCTTAGATTTTGTATTCTCCATGGATTGACTAAATCATTTTCTTCCTGGAATGTTTTTAAAATCGTGGATATTTTTTTATTTAAGTATGTAATATTTTCATTTGTATCCAAATATGGGTCAAGTAGAGCATTGAAATTGCCCATTATAATTAGATTGTCTGGTTGGATTTGTATTAATGCTTGACTTATTGTTGCAGTAAATGTGGAGTAATTATCAAATGGACAATATACAGAACCAATAGTTATGATGGTATCATTAAATACTTTGGGTTGGATATTCAAAAGGGTTGCGTCATGCAAAATAGGGTTGCGCCTGTGCAAGTCCGAAATTGCGCCATTCTGTGATATTCAGCAGGAGGCAGTTGCACCCCCCAAGTCATGCTGAGCAACAGCGCAATGCTAATGAAGGCATGCTCAACTGGAGGGGGAGGAACCATGCACAAACTGCACAGCCCGATATTCAGCGGGCTGTGCAGAGTTGTCAGGCGCAACCCCCTACCTGTGCCTGCACAACTTTGAGCCACAAAAAAAAGGGTTAAGTTGAGGGCCACCCACAGGTGAGCTGCCGCATTGCAGGGTGCAACACAGCAGCTGCCACCTGTGGGTGGCCCTCCACTTGTTCCCTGTGCACCCCTGCAGCTGGATCACGGGCATAATGTGAAATCTCCCCCCTGACTGGCCCGATCGCGGGCATAACATAAATGACACCCCCCCGACTGGCCCGATCGTGGGCATAGTGTGAAACCTCCCCCCCTCACTGGCCCGATCATGGCCAGAGTGGAGTTCACCCCACCAAAGAGCAATATCCCTGGTGGTCCAGTGGACCGCGAAGCCTGATCACAGGCATAAGAGTCAAACCCCTCAAAGTCCAATTTCCCTGGTGGTCCAGTGGCCCCCACCCCTCCACCCACGGAACCCCACCACCCCTCCCTCATCAGCCGGCAGGTGGCAGCACCCCACCTGCCTGCCGCCCGCCCGCTCACTGACTGACTGCTCGGTAGGACTGCCGCCCATTAGTTCAGAGCAAGAGCCAATGGGCATGCAGCCCATACCGTACAAGGCAGTCCAGATATGTGATTCATTACTGCTCTTGCTCTGAACCAATGGGCGTGCAGCCCTACCGAGCAGTCAGTCAGCAGGTGGTGGGGCAGCAGGTGGTGGGGTGCTGCCGTCCCGCGCTGATGGGAGGAGTGAGGTGGTGGGGCTCCGTGGGTGGGTGGGGTGGAGCCACTGGACCACCAGGAAATTGGACTTTGGGGTTTGACCTTATGCTCACGATTGAGCCGCGGTCCACTGGGCCACCAGGATATTGCTCTTGGGAGGGTGAACTCGCTCTGGCTGCGAACGGGCCAGTGGGGAGGTTTCACATTATGCCTGCAATCGGCCCAGTTGGGGGTTGTCATTATGTTATGCTGGCGATCGGGCCAGTCGGGGGTTATATTTATGTTATGCTCGCGATCGGGTCAGTCGGGGTTCATTTATGTTATGCCCGCGATCGGGCTAGTCAGAGGATTTACTCCATGCCGCGATCGGGCTGCAGGGGGCGTCGGTCCCCGATGGCTGCTGCCTGGCAGGGCGCCAGGCGCAAGTCGTCAGGGATCGGTGCACCTGCATGCTAATGGCATGCAAATGGGGCTGTAAGTAGATGCAAATGGCCCCGTGCGCCTTGCATGAATTATGGCCCCATTTGCATGTCACCTTTTGAATATCAGAATTTTGCACATGGCGCAATGGAACTTGCGCCACCGCATCTTGAATGCTCCACTCTGACCACTTGCGGTGGCGCATGTTCCTCTGTGCCATGCACAGTGGCAGTGGCCGGGGAGGCGATATTCAAAGGAGTTGCTCAATAGCGCAACTCCGTTGAATGTCGCCCCAGCCACACCCCAGTGCAACATTGAGCGAGCGCCAAGGGCTTGCGCCACAGACTGGTGCAGTTTGAATACCCTTTATCTTTAATTAAAGACATTCTGCCTTCTCGACCAGCCCATTTGGTCTATAATTGAAAATTAAATCTTTTCCTTATTAGGACAGTGACACCTGCTGATTTTTTTGTGTTCCTGTAGAGAAGAAATTGTGAGAAATCCAGTTCCTTGATAGTTTTTTAAATTCTGTATCATTCAAATGTGTCTTCTGTAATGATATAATGCCTAATTTTAATTTATTAATATATGTCAAAAATGTTGATCTTTTGATTGCTGTTTATTCCATTTACATTAAAGGTGGTGCACTTAATTATCCTTGAACTAGCCATACTTATTGTTAAAATAAAAAGGCATAATAATGATAAGTGTTGGTTGTTCTATATAACTAGAAGCAAAAACATTGACTCTTTCCCATTAAAAAAAGCATTCAACCTTGTTGTTACAATTCCAAACCATCTTTTTACACTTGACATCATATACCCTGAAACTATCCCTCAGAATAGATTATTTGAGTCTCCTTTTGTATCTGTCTAGGGGTAAAATTAATCCCAACCCCCCCTTAATCCAGACAAATACTACAACTACAACATTTTCACCCTCTGTGTTATGTTTGTTGTATAAAAATAGTGTTAACCATTTTGGGGGTAAATTATTCTGTAGCCAATGGTGGCTACAACTTCTTCCCATGAAAACATTTCAGCCTCCCCCAGCTGGCTGGAGCATAGTTATACCCACTTTTAATAATAAAGGAGAAAGTATCAATTACTGGGAGTATATATGAGAGCTGTGAGGAGACACACACACACGTAAAAAAAAAATTACATTTTTTTAAACCCTCTCTTACTCACAACCTCATCCTTTTTTTTCTATTCAACTCTCTTAATCTGGTCCATTTTTATCCCAGTTAATTCAAATAAACAGGTTGGGTATTTTAACTCTTAGTTCTTTTTCTGCTTCTTCCAAAGAGTTATAGATATAGGTTGCATCCTTGAATAGCACTTTTAGTTTTCCCTGGTAGACAGTGCTTGTCCGATAATTAGATTTCCAGAGTTTTTTCCTTAAGTAAGCAAATTTCTTGCATTTCTGAATAATATCAGCAGGCAAATTGTTGTATATTGCAATGGATGCACCCATTAAGTTAAGTCCCTTTTTTTTGTATACATCTTGCATCAACAAATCTTTCTGCTCAGATATGAATACTTTATCTACAATCAGGCTTGGAGGGCCTTGACCTTGATCACGATTAAATTGGAAGGTCCGATGTATTCTGTCAATGTCCAATTAAATGTTAACAGGGTCAGTGTTCATAAATGCTGCGTCAATTTGCTTAAAGGATTCTTTCATCTCTTTCTGTGACACCCAAGATTCAGAAACCCCGAAAATGTAAATTTTTTCCTCCTACATCTTGCTTCAAAATCGGTCATTTTGTTTTTCAAATCTTTTTAGAGGATTCCAATGAAGTCAGTTGTCTTTCATATGGGCCTAGTTTGTCCTCTAGGTCAGAAATTCTTTGTTGGGCTATTTTGGTCAGTCTTGTTCTCTAAGGATGCAAATCATTGTATACTTTCATCCCACTTTTCGAATTTCTCTAATATGGCTAAAGCCTGGGGCGGGGGGTGTTCATATCCATTTCCAGAGGAGGGAGGAAGGTTCAGGAGGGAGATGAGGAGACACTTTTTTATAGAGAGGATGGTGGCTGGGTGGAATACATTACCTGCAAAAGTGGTATCCAGTAGAACAGTGGACTGCCTCAATAGGGGATGGGACAGGACAAGGGGGAGGGTTAATGAAGGAGAAGGGTGGAAAGGAGGGGCAGCTGCAGAATGAGGGGTGCTAGCTGCACATCCGAGCAGACTTGATAGGCCTCTAGGTCTATATCTGCTGACAAATTTCGTAGGTTTGTATGTTCGTATTTCTAGCCTCTTACACTTGGAATTTAAGGCAGTGGCTGCTTGATCACTAACATTTAGCCCAATTTTTACAAAATAATTAATTTCTTCTCCCCCTATTTTTTGCATTCTTTTCTCTTGTATTGACTCACCCCCCAGGTTTTGCAATTTTGTACTGTTTATCATAGAAGATGTCAATGTAGAAGCTAAGTTTTTGACAGTACCTGTAGTGAACAGGTGTTTTAATTGATCGCTGTTAATGTCGACCACAGGATTCCTTCCTTTCTTCTTCATAGTGTAGTTCTTCTTCAGTCTTTCCAGCAGTTTCCCTTGGGAATTATCTCACATAATGAGGAGAAGATGGTGCTGAAGGATTTTTGGTAGTGGTAGTTTGTAAAGTTGAGGACATGCAGATGCTGTCCTTCATGTGAGTCTGTTCCTCGTTTAAACTTGCTACCATGTTTATTTCACCTTCATGTTGTTTTAAAGCTTCAGTAGTCCATTGTTGGTCATCATTCTCCCCCTGCTCTTCCTCAAATACAGCTTCCAATTCTTCCCTCCTCTTGTGAGGTAAACTTTGATAAACTGGAACTCCCATCTTGACCACTTGTTTTATTGATTACTGGCTGTTTTTTTTTCCTCACTGTTTCTCCCCATGGCCCCCGGTCAGCTCCTGCTTCCAGGCATCCCTTTTCTCCAGCTGCCATCTGTCCCACACCCGTGTCCCAACTGGGCCACCACCCTGCTACCCCCATGGCTTACCCCTTGGTGGGGTAGTGGGGAGCCCTCAACTCCCCAACAGGACTGGATTCAGTACAGGTGCACCCTTCGAGGCAGTGCATTAGGTGGATGGCCATCAAGCCACTCAACCTAGATGCCATATTCCCTTTTTTCCTTTTAGAGGTGGAGCATGCAATTCTGACAATGAGTATGCCATGTGCCTGTCCACATGTAGCATGACTGCTGGCTACTCCGCTTCCATGCCCCACTGTATTGGCCAGGTGTGCCAACACCTAGCCTCTGCTAGGTGTCAGGCAAATGCTGGCCCCCGTTCCCCACCCTCCACAGGAGAGGAGAGCAGTCCTCCAGATGCTCAATCCTCTCCCACCTTGGCTGGCCCCCGATGATCTACTTACACTGCGAACACAGGTCACCGGCATGGCAGGAACCCTCAATGCCACTGGGCTGGCCCCTGGCTGTTTTTTTAGAAAAAAAGACAGGTACTATATTTTTCCTTTGAAGTTTGTGAGTGGTTTCCTGTAGGCTTATAGTGTTCAGTTCAGGAGATGAGCTGGGTACAGTAGATGCTACACTTTCATTTTTTGATTTCCCCAATTTCTGTGTCATCTGCAGTTCAATTTGTTTGACAGATTTAGTTACACCCTTAGCTGTGCCAGGTTAATTCTGGCCATTCTGTGCTTTGTGAGGTGACATACTTAGCCCAAAGTTGTGAAAGGCTTTGAACATTCTTTTAGCATTGTCCACACACTCTTCTTGGGAGAAAGACAGAGCACACTTGTTGGACATTCAGCCTTCAGTTTTCAGTGTCTTGTTCCATGCTCCAATCAGCTGGTGCACTTTCAAACATGCTGAGAGGGAAAGAGTGCATAGCACACTCAGCTACTCAGCATGTTAGCTAAGTTCCATCCCTTATTTAATGCCTTTATCAGTGATATTGGCATAGATATTCAGGGCAATTGCCCTGGTCATGGACGATACTAAAATAAGAGGAAGGGTTGACAGCAAGGAGGCAGTTAAGGACCTACAAAAATACCTACAGAGGCTGGAAAGATGGTCCAACATCTGACAGCTGAAGTTCAATGCAAAAAAATGCATGGTGCTGCATTTGGGTAAAGGGAACCTAAGGACAAAGAACCACCTCAAGGGAGTCTAGCTTAGCACCACACAGGAAGAACAGGACCTAGGCATCATCATACACTAAGCACCACCCTTAAACTGACAAGCCAATGCAACAAAGCTTATAGCAAGGCCAACAAAATACTGGGGTGCAAAGGGAGGAGATTCAACAGCAGGAGAAAGGAGGTATACTGCCAATCTACAGGTTCCTAGTAAGGCCCCATCTGCAGTATTGTATCCAGTTTTTGAGTCCACATCATAAAAAGGGTATAAACAGGTTGGAGGCTGTTCAGAGAAGAGCAACCAAAATGAGCCAGGGCCTTCAAGGTCACTCATACTAGGAGCATCTGGAAGCATTAAATATGTTCTTACTGGAGACAAAGAGGGAGATGGGAGATCTTACTGAAGCATACAAGTTCATGAGAGGAATAAATAAGGTCCCATCCTGGGACCTATTCAACGGAGTCTCTGACTCTAACACTACAGGGCACAAGTGGAAGTTGAGGGAGGGGGGACCTTCAAGAGGGAGCATAAGAAACACTATTTTACAGAAAAAGGCATGATGCCTTGTAATAAACTGACAGCTGAGGTAGTTTAAGCAAAGTCCATGGCATTATTCAAGCTTGGGTAGGACAATGCTTGAGTGTGATCAAAAGCAACAGGTGCAGTAGCAGGCATTGGGCAGAAGAGGAATTAGGTCCTGGGCTCTGAGAAGGTCCAAGGAACACATGGGCAAACTAGATGGACCCTTGGTCTCCTTCCACCATCTTTTTTTCTATGTTTCTAGTTATGGGCACATGTTGGATTATATGTTTTTGTAATTGTAATAGTCTTTTTATGACAGAACATTAAAGCAAATATTGATAATAGAAACTTTGTAAGTAGATTTAGGCATGTTATAATGCCCTTATACAGACGCTTGGTCCAGCCCCATCTTGAGTCCATTGTGCCATTCCAGTCACCACATCAAAGGAAGGATACTGGCATAATAGTGAGGATACAGAAAAGTGACAAAGTTTGTTAATGGTTTGGAGAACATGGGCTATGAAGATTGACTGGCAGAACTGGTGCTGTTTTCCATAGAAAGGCAAAGACTTTGGGAAGAAATGTTTACAGTATTCAAGTACCTGAAAGGCATAACTATACCAGAGCAAAGTGCAGCTCTTCAAGATGCACAAGGATAAAAGGACAAGAAGGTACTCAATGTCACTGATGGTAGGAGGAGTCTAGAGAAACTTCAGAAAGAACAACTTCACAGAATTAATAGTTAACACTTGGATTAGCCTGCCAGAGCATGTGGCATCAGCTGATATGGAAAAAACCTTCATGGTAAGACTAGGCGAATACTTTAAAGAAAATGGGATGACAGCATATTCCTACTGAGAAAGTGGGAGGGAGTAACTAATGGACCATGGTATTCTTTCCTTCTTAAATTTGTATGTACATTGTGTATACATGCATGTATGAGTCCTGCCTCCTCCAACTCAGTGGGAATAACTTACCACTCCTTTTTTATAGTACCTGTCTAGTCTGAACATAGAAACATAGACTTTGACTGCAGATAAGGACTGCTTCTCCCACCTAGTTTGCCCATTTTCCTACCTACAGGATAAGCTGCAGATCCTAGTTAACCAACAGCCTATTTCATCCTACCCCCCATAAAAATTGCCTTATATCTGTCCCATGCATTATTAAATTTTCCCACAGTTTTAGACCCCACAACCTCCTCAGGAAGGCTGTTTCATGTGTCCTCCACCCTCTGTGTGAAAAAATACTTCCTCACATTGCCCCTGAATCACCCCCCCGTCTTCAGATTGTGTCCCCTTGTTCTTGCACATCTCTTTTTCTGAAAGATGCTACCCTCTTGGACTTTGTTGATTCCACTGAGGTACTTAAAAGTTTCCATCATGCCCCCCTCCCTCCTTTCCTCAAGGGTATACATATTAAGCTCCTTTAGTCTCTCCTCGTATGGCTTCTCTTGCAGACCCTGCACCATTTTAGTTGCCCTCCTCTGGACTGCCTCTATCCTATGTCCTTGCAGAGATGGGGTCTCCAGAACTGGACGCAGTTCTCCAGATGGGGTCTCACCAACTGTCTGTCCTGTTTTCTGCTGGTGATGCCTCTCTTTATATATCCCAATATCCCCTCAGCCCTCCCTACTGCCTTCTCATGTTGCTTGCTAACCTTAAGGTCATCTGATATGATTACCCCCAGGCCCCTTTCCATTTTTGTTGTTGTTACTACCTCCCCCCCATTGTGTAATCTTCCCCTGGGTTTTTGTTTCCCAGGTGCATTATTTTGCACTTCTTTGCTTTGAATCCAAGCTGCCATGCTTCCGACCATTCCTCCAACCTTGCCAAATCCCTTCTCAACCTTTTTACGCCTCATGTATCAACCCTGTTGCAGATCTTTGTGTCATCTGCAAAGAGGCACACTTTTCCTTCCAGTCTGCAATGTCACTTATAAAGACTTTAAAAAGGACTGGACCCTGGACTGAACCCTGCGGTACCCCACTAGTAGCCCCTCTTTCTTCAGAGTGGACTCCATTTACAATTACCTTCTGTGTCCTTTTGTCCAGCCAATGTTTTTCCCAGGCTACCACCCTGGGACCCACTCCCAGGCTGGTTAATTTGACTATTAATACTTTTGTGTGGGACTGTGTCAAATGCCTTGCTAAAGTCTAGGTAGGCCATGTCCACAGCCCTTCCCTGATCTACTACTTTGGTCACCCAGTCAAATAAATCAATTAGAGTAATCTGACATGACCTACCAGCTGTGAACCCATGCTGCCTTGGGTCCTGTGCCCCACTGGCCTCTAGGCACTCAACAATTCTTTCCTTCAGAAGTGATTCCATCACTTTCCTTAACCACAGAGGTCAAACTGACAGGTCTGTAGTTTCCTGCCTCTGTCTTGGTCCCACTTTTGTGAAGGGGAATCACATCCATCTTCCTCCAGTTCTCAGGTACCAGACCATCCTCCCATGATTTGTTAAAAAGGGTAGTCAGTGGTTTCACTAGTTCTCCCCATAATTCTTTTAGAATTCTGGGGTGAATTCCATCTGGCCCCATTGCTTTGTCTACCTTCAGTTTTAGGAGTTCTTTCAGAACCCTTTTTTCTGTGAAAGGACTGGAATCGACCCCCTATCCAGAGTGCTTCTGTTAATTGGATTAGGCAGTTCCCTCTCCTCCTCTTTTATGATTACTGAGCAGAAATAGTCATTCAGTATTCCTGCTTTTTCACTGTCCCTCTCTGCCCACCCACCATCCATTCTATTCAGCCTCACTATCCCTTCCGTTGCCTTTCTACACTCCCTGATGTACCTATAGAGGGTTTTATCCCCCTTCTTAACTGAGTTGGCTATCTTTTCCTCAGTTTGGGCCTTTGCTAGTCTGACTTACCTCCCTACTTCCTTCTGCATTAACTGGTACAGCTCTATGTCCTGCTCCTTCTGTGTTTCCTTATACTTCCTGAATGCTATCTTTTTCTCCCTGACCTTCCCCGACACCTCTTTTGAGAACCACAGTGGCTTTTTCTTTCATTTTGATTTGTTTATTTGCTTCACACAAAGGATTGTTGCCTTTGTGATGGCAGTTTTGATGTTTCCCCATTATTGCTCCA
Source organism: Neoceratodus forsteri (assembly GCA_016271365.2). Taxonomy (NCBI): domain Eukaryota; kingdom Metazoa; phylum Chordata; order Ceratodontiformes; family Ceratodontidae; genus Neoceratodus; species Neoceratodus forsteri. The sequence continues at coordinate 845,682,923 of CM028134.1, forward strand.
TCCCTCCTTCTAGCCTGTTTGCTAGTGCTTTTCTAAGGCACTCTCCCATCTTGGCAACGTCAGCCCTCCTGAAGTCAAGTATCCTCACTTTTGTATGGCTTGACTCTGTAGCTGAGTTTATCATGAACCACACTGTTTGGTGGTCACTTGTTCCAAGATGGCTACCCACTTCTCGATCTGAGATCCTCTCACTGTCCCCATTTGAGAGTATGAGGTCTAAGATTGCTCCCTCATGAGTGGGTTCTGAAACTAGCTGTCTGAGGCATGCCACCTGTAGGGCATTGAGAATGGCCCTGCTCTTGGGTGTGGCTGCAGAAAATGTGCTCCAGTTAACATCTGGCATATTCAGGTCTCCCATCAACAGTATCTCCCCTTTCTCTGCCATCCTAAGAATGTCTTCTATCATATCCTTGTCCATTCCCTCTCCCTGACATGGGGGTCTGTATACAACCCCTCTGCAGATTGTGGTGCAATTTCCAGTCTCTAAGGTGACCCACAGTGCCTCCTCTCCTTCCTGTTTACTCTTTCGTTCAGTTGCTTTTATCCCTTCCCTTACATAGAGAGCTACTCCCCCCCATCTTCTCCCCTCCCTGTCTGTCCTGTAGGTTGTGTACCCTGGTATGTTAACATCCCAGTCATGGTTCTCTTTTTACCATGTTTCTGTGACTGCTATGATATCCAAGCATCCCTCTTCCATCAAGGCCACCAGTTAAGGGAGCTTTTTGCCCAGACTATGGGCATTGGTACTCATTGCTCTCCATTTCCTGATGGCCTTACCCCTTTTTGGCCCATCCCTGTCCTTATTGCCTTTGTCACTTTCTCCATTTACCCCTGCCCTTCTCCCTATCAACTTCTCTATCTTGGTGTTTACCTCACTTACTACCCTGATTTTTTTTGGGGGGGAGGCTAAGATTTTCCTTCTTCTTTCCAGTGCTTCCCCCTTTGGCTAGTTTAAATGCTTGTCAATGAAGCATTTAAACCTATCACCCAGGATCCTGGTTCCCATCCTGGACAGATGCAGACCATCATACCAGTATAGGCCTGCATAACTCCAGGTGGACCCCCAGACACCAGTGAAGCCAAATCCATGAGCTCTGCACCAGTCTTTCAACCACTGATTGAATCCCATGGTGTGGAGCACCCTAGCCTCACCTATGCCACTTTATAGTTTCAGTTACCAGCTGCTCTGGAAGTCAATTCCAAGTGCCAATTACTTGTTTTGTGAAGTAATACTTTCTGACTTTTCCTTTGAATCCTCCTCCTATCAATTACACTGTATGCTCCCTTGTTCTCTCATCCTCCTCCTTTTGTTAATATTATATTTATTTATTTGTGTTTTGGTAACTGGGTGAGTCCACTGAGACAATTATAGTCCCTTTTTCGGGGCAACCCGGAAGTGCATTAACATAGCAATGACATTTTCAATGGCGAGATTAGATATACATCATTCAAAGATCCATAATATTAAGGTACATAGAGATACATGCCCCCTTGTTCTCTCACACAGTACTTGTATATCCTGAAGACGTGCATTTAGCTAAATGGCATTTTCCATTCCAGATATGTGAAGACTAGATAGATAGACAGACAGACAGACAGACAGACAGACAGACAGATAGATAGATAGATAGATAGATAGAAACTTTATTTACATAGTGCCCTTTTCTAGAGAATCAGAGCACTGAGCAAAATTTAAAAATCAACAAACATCATCATAACTATACATGCCACATAAAAAAAGAACATGTAGCAGAGCACAATTTAAAATTCTATCTATCATAATTCAAATACAACAGTAAAAATTTGTGCATTTGCAGCTTACATATTAAAAGCCTGGTTGAATAAAAACATTTGTAACCTCTTTTTAAAGGTTTCCACTGAGGGTGCCTCCCATAGATGCCAATGTTGAGAGTTCCACAGGGCTGGCAAGGCCACTGAAAAGGCACAATCCCAAGAATGCTGCAACCTAGCCATAGGAACCACAATGAGGCAACCCTCTGAGGAACAGAAAGCCCAGGATGGGCAGTGAGGACCAAGGAAGTCTTGCAGGTACTTTGGTCTGCCTTTGTACAGGACTTTATAAGTCAGTAGTCTGAACTTGAAGGCAATCCTCCACCAAACTAGCAGCCAATGCAATTCACAGAGAATGGGCTTGATATGTTCCAATCTCAAAGTGCCCATTAATAATCTGGTCACCATGTTCTGCTCCAGCTGCTGTCAGCAGAGATTGCCTCCAGATAGCACCAGGTACAGGGCATTGCAATAACCCTACTAGCAAAAAACACAAAGAAACAGTGATGCACCACGAAGACCAAATGGATTTTCAGACTTTATCATGAGGTGTCATAAAACATTTCCCCGGCACTTCGAGGGGAAAAATTCCCTCTTCATCGGGGGTTGGGGTGGAGTCAGGTAGTGCATTACCAAACCTTTTAAAGTGCTAATCAGTGATCACATGGGATACATAACTTCATGTTAAGAACAAAGCAATCTAAATTCCATTAATTGAATTACATACAAAATCTATACATAAATACCTATTTAAAGTACAGTGTTCATGAAAATACACACATACAAAAAGTGTATTGATTTACTACTCCCCATAGACATAAACTTAAACATGCTCTATTTTCACAACTTTATTTCTAAAATGTATAGCCTGTTACTAAATTAAAGTGAAGAATAAAGCCACGTCATAAATATCCTGTATGTAGCCCATATTTTCCAAACCTTCAGCCACCTTTGTCACCCTCCTTCTTACTTTCCTAACCATGTCAGTTTCTTTCCTCTTATATGAGGACCAAAACTGTACACTATATTCAAGGTGGAGTATGACCAAGGATCAGTAAAGAAATATTATGTCTCTCAACATGCTTGTAAAATGTATCTGAATGATGCCATGATTTTACTTACTGTATATTGCTAACTGCAGCTCCATAGTACTGCTCCTATTTACATTGTTGTTGACCAAAACTCTCTGCCTATTTTCTGCATTGTTTCAGTAATTTCTATACAATTAGCCAGTACCATGCCTTTGTGTTTCTTTTTTGCAATGTAATATTGCAAATAGTGAATAAGCAACAGTACATAAACAGAAAAGCAATGAAGCAAAAAAAGCCTCCATACAATCCACAACTGAGATACATTTGAAGTCATACAATGAAATTTAAACTAAGTAGAGAAAAAGAAAAGTTCTTGCATATAAACCTCTCCCCCCAAAAACACTTCCATCACCCCCTGACCCTCCGCCCATGCAGGCATCTACCATAGCAAAGTGCCAAGAGATTTGAAGCATCAAGGAGTAGAGCCACCCACAAGACTGCATACAGATTGTATCCTGTCATATCATAATAACCTCCTACCTCACAGGTAAAGAAGACAAATGAAGAATGCAACTTCAGCTTCCTAATAATAGAGAAAAAAGGGTTCCCAACACGTCGGAAATTACTGTAGGATCTAATTAGCTATAGCTATAGCGCTTTCTGCATTTAAGACATGAAAAGATTCCTGGATCCATTTAAGTTTTCAGGGTAGTTTGAAATCAATTCAGTGTCTCCTTATTAATAATTTGGTTACCTCAGCAATGCAGACCATATACGTTTTATCTGATTTAGAAGGAAACTGAATGTAGTTGCCAAGGATACAAATTTCAGTGGTAAAATATTGGGTGAGACCAAATAGAGGAAGGACTACATTCTGCACAGTGTGCCAATAATTTACTACCCTTGAACATGTCCAGATCATGTGTAATAAAGTTTCTTCCTCCTGGGAACATCTTGGACATGTAGGAGTGCCTTCATGTTTCTCAAAGTAGGGGTACAATTCTAGCCCATAGATTTGTGACCATACTCATATTGGGTATTGTCTCTGTCATGCAGTAGAATTGGAGGACAAAATGCAATGATCTTTTGAGGTCTGCCCTCCTTGGATGGAATCCACATCTTCTTCATGTTGTATATCCTTGAGTCATGTTGAACAAAGGTCTCACTGCCAAAGAGAAAACTTTGAAACTTCTCTTGTAGTCTCCACGTAATCCTAGAAAAATGGAATAGTTTTCAAATTGTGAAATATGAGTCAGTTGGCACAGGCCTTGAGCTTGGCTAGACCAGAACTTACTCATCCCTCTTTTTAAAGACTATGTTATTCACACACTTAGCACACTTTGGCAGAACTACTCCATCAAAATCTATACAAACATGATTGAGTCATGCAGATGGATATAAACCTCCAAGAGATTTATATATTCCATGGTCTTCTCCATCCAGTGATAGAGAGCTGTAGGAGCACAATCAATTACCTGAGGCATACGCTTGAACTTGTAGAACCACAGAGGGCACACGTTTGCTGTCTTATCCTTGTCTACTGTGCCATTGGGATCTGACAATAATTAATGTAGAGATAAAGTATAGAGAACCACCTGCTGCTGTTTAAACAGTCCAGTACTTCCTCCACTCTGGGTACTGTCTACTGATTAGAAATGGTCCTTTCATTCAGAGTCCAGAAATCAATGCACATCTATACAGTACAGCATAACTTTTATGGCTGCATAGTGAGAGATATGCTGATGTACAGTAGTGCAATTACATTGAGAAGGGGGCTTTGATAGCACGTGACTGTGAGTGGGGGGGCTTTGGTAGTACATCACTGTGAATACACCACAGCTGTGTCCTTACACTGCAGTGGAGCTGAAACAGATTTCACTGTGTCCTCTGTATTCAGTCAGTGTGGTTGGCTGCTTCCTCCTCCCTTGCCACACTATATTCTTGCTGCTGACTCCACTAGTCATGAGCTGAGAAAACTAGAAACATTTCTGTCTCTTTTTGGATGTAGAATTCTTCACGTTTTAATCTCACTTCTAAAACAATAGAGTTACAAAGCATTCCACTTACACTGAAAAGCAAATTGACACGTACAGCTAGGAAAATGACTCTACAGACACACAGTAAGGGGTAGGGCATGGACACATCGGCAACTGGGTGGGACAAGCAGCACAATGAAACAAAACATTGGTACCTGTACTAGAACTATCAAGGCATTATCAGCCAACCATTGTCATGTCCCTGAGTGTGTTGTGGGGTGGTAAGATGGCATGGGACTGATGACAGCTGACAGGCAGACAGGTGGCAAGTGGCACTGATCACAGACCAGGCAAGGCATGAAGACAGCACAGTAGAATCCATTCTTTTCCTGGATGAAAATTTAAATTAAAAAATTTTGGAGGGTATTTTAAGAAGTGAGGCCAGGGCCAGGGTCGATCCCCCCCCCATGCACACCTCTGGCCAACATACCTTACAGTCTGCCCTGTAAGTGGACACAAATGTAGTTCAAGCAAATCTTCCCCTCAAAAAATCAGAAACCTGAACGGTCTTTTTTTTTGTTTTTTTTATATTTTGTATATCGGATTTACAACCTTTGAGTTAAAGACTCATTTACAAAGGCACGTCATCGTAGGGAGGGTAGACAACAATAGATGGTGAAGTACAACATTGGTGGACGATACAGGTGCAATACAATAAAGTGAACATACAAAGCAATTCCAATGGTACATAGGAGTGCAGAGACTTTCAATTATCTACAAATTCAATCTGACAATTATATCAAATAATGAGGCCTGCTCTAGAGGGTCTAGAGAGCGAGTGCCTGGAGGGTACCAGGGTTGCTGGGTGGGGTGAGGCAGTCCAGAGGACTTTGGCTGTGGCAGAGTGCCAGATGAGATGAGATAAGATGCGATCAGGCTTTGGGGTGGTCAAGAGCACTTACAATTCTGAGTGCTGGTGAGGTGGCTGCGTAGGGCAATTTTAAAAGGGCCAATTTTGGGGATGCGTGTGATATGTGGGGGGAGGGTGTTGTATCAGGAGGGGGTCCTGTGGTGGAAGGACCTTTGGGTGAGAGAAGTCCTGGTTCTAGGGACCCGAAAGGTGGCCTTGACTGCATTTTGGATGGTGACCGACTTGGGGGCTAGTTTTAGGGATGTAGCAACCCCAGGAGGGCAGAGCACAAGTAGTGATCTTTGGCCAGTATGCAGGTGTGGTAGCACAGGCACTCATCAATGGTGAGTAGGTTAGAGGAGGAGTAGAGCTGACATGTGTGTGTTCTGCCATGGGCACCAGTCAGGAGCCTGCATGCCTTGTTTATTGAGGTCTAGACTTTGGTGAGGGCGGTGGAGTCAGCTGCAGCATAGATGGGAAGCCCATAGTCAACCAGGGACAGGATGGAGGAGGTGATAGCCAGTCAGAGGGCATTCTGAGGGAGACAGTCTCTGTGGCGGTAGAGGAGTCCAATCTGGGTGTTCACTGCAGTTGACAGGGTTTTAAGATGGGAGTGGAAAGTGAATGCTGAGTCAAAGGTGATGCAGAGGTATTTGTATGCTGTCACTTGTTCAGTGGGGTGTAGGGTGCTGGGGAGGATGAGGATGGGGGCATTACTGGTGCTGCTCTGGTGGTGGATGAAGAGCATAGACTTTGTCTTTTTGAGGTTCAGGACCAGACGGTGGTTGAGGAACCATTTTTCAGCTTGGCTGAAGACGAGCTGTAGGGAGTCCTGGAGCGTGACGGGGTCATGATGGGAGGTGATGAGAACTGCATTGTCGGTGTATAGGAGCATTCTGCCTGAGCGGGCACTAGGGAGGGTGTTAAGAAAGAAACTGAAAAGAGTATGGCCCAGAATGGATCCCTGGGGGACACTGGAGTGGACAGGTAGAGCGGTTAATAGGGTACCATTTATCCTAACCCGTTGGGATCTGTTATGGAGGAAACTGGAGAACCAGGCAAGGGGTCTGGATGAGAAACCAAGCTGGTGGAGGGAGTTGAGCAGGAGGGGGTGACACACAGTGTCAAAGACCTTAGATAAGTCAATGAACACTGCCTCGGCAATGTCACCAGAGTCAAGTGCAGAGTGTATGTGGTGTGAGAACTCTAAGAGTGCCGATGTGATGCTGTGTCCAGGGTGGAAGCCGTGTTTTTCTGGACATAGTATGTTGTATTTGGTAAGGTATTCCATGAGCTGGGTGGAGACTATTTTTCCCAAGGCTTTAGAGAGTGGGGGGAGGATCGAGATTGGACTGTAGTTATTAGGTGCTGTGCGATCTCCATTCTTATAGATTGGAGTGATTTTGGCTGATCTCCAGGTGTTTGGGAATTGGCCTAGACATAGGGACCAGTTTAGCAGGTCAGTGAGAGGGGCAAGCATGACATCTAGGTTGAGCCAGAGAATCCTAGAGTCAATTGGGTCACACTTGGGGTTGTGGCTGGAGAGGGCTTTTAGCAGGAGGGGTTTGGCTCCGTGAGGTGATATGGTGTGCAGAAGAAATGGAGGGCATTTCAGGACAGGGAGGGTTGAGGTATTGATAGGGTCAAAGAAGTGGACAGGAAGGACTGAGCTGAAGTCAGAGAAAGCCGTGTTGAGACAGCAATCTGTAGGGGGTCAGTGGTGATAATGCCATTGTTCGCTATCTGAGATGGGGGGAGTGGGACTTTCCATTGAACTCCTTTATATTGTCCCAGAAAGTGCATGCAGAGCCCCAGGAGGAGGCCAGGGTGGTTTGATAGTGTTTGGCCTTAGCTTGCCATATAGCCCAGGTGCATTGGTTGCGTGCGGCATTATAGGCCTGTTTGTCTGCAGGCCTACCTGATTCGCCTGCAATATGCCACAGATTGTCTCTCTGCTTCAGTTGTTGAATAAGGGAGGGGGAGATCCATGGGTCATTTTGTCTTTTGGGGGGAGTGCTGGAAAAGGGGGCAAAGAGGTCACAGGCCTTGCAGAAAGCACTGGTGAGGTAGGCTAGCGCGGTGTCTATATCAGTCACGAGTGAGATTGAGGACCAGTCCAGTTGGGCTAATTGCTGCCTCAATTTACTGAGGCCTCCTGGGTGAAAGCGGTAGTGGGGATTGGCTTGGGATGTGGACTTCAGCGTGGGAAATGAGCAGTGACAGAGGATGGGGAGTGGTCGCTGAGTGAGTTGGCTAAGATATTCACGTCCTTGATTTTGTGGGGGTGGTTAGCGAGAATTACATCAAGGAGGGAGCTGATGCCACTTGACTGGTTAAATCTGGTAGGAAGTGTGACTATTTGGATCAAGTCAAGGGCAGTAAAGGAGTCCTTTATATGTGTGGTGGTGGAGCTAAGCCAGTTTACATTGAGATCCCCTAGGACAATCTGCTCGGTTTTGTGAGGCAGGGTGGATAGATAGTTGGTAAGGGAGTGGGCTGCTGGGGCCTGGTTCTGCAGGGGTATGTATGCAGGAGTGAGGTAGAGAGGGCCCCTGCCTGGGTCAGGGGAGATTTTTATAGTGATTGCTTGGGCACCATGACTGAGCATGGGGGCAGGGTGAGCATGGCTATGGAGGGGGTCACGGAGGTATACTGCACATCCTCCCCCACATTTGCCAACTCTATCATCCCTGAAAATGGTGAAGCCAGGGATGGAGACAGCTGAGTCAGGGATTGATGCAGAGAGCCAGGTCTCCACTATGGCAATGATGTCGGTCCTGTGTTGTACGACCCAACACTGGAGTGCAGCCATTTTTTTTGAAAGACTGCAGATGTTCATTGAGGCAATGTATAGGCCACACCCAGCAGGGGGTGAGGGTGGGGTAGATGGCCCAGGGCCAGGGTTGGAGTGAACATTCCTGGAGAGCAGAAGAAGAAGAAGGGAGATTAGTCTGAGGAGCATGCTGCTATGGTTGGAGCCACTGCATTGGAGCTGGAGTGAGGATCCGGTGGTGGGGGTACAGGGGATGGGCAGAGAGGTAAGGGCAGGTACGGCCAGGATGGGGTGAGTCCAGTTTAACCAGGGGTTGATGTGGTGGGGATAAGGTTTGGTGGGGGATGCATTGGAGTGAGATGGTAGTCCAGCATGCGAGGGGAGTTGGGGGGGAATGGGGAAGTGGGGTGCAGGGTGGGAGTATGTATGGCTTGATAGGGTGGGGACTGAAAGAGTAAGATGACTGTAAGAAGATTAAGCATGAGAGTCAGTATGTCCATGGTTGTGAGATGTCCGGAGTGTAAGGGGGGTGGAGGTACCTTGACGAGTGTGGCTGCTGCTATGGTGCAGGGGTAGTGTTGCCACCTTTGGAGTCAAAGGTGCAGGGTTCATATCCCCAGTGGGAAGGGGGTTTCGGGTCTGGAAGAGAGGTGGACGTGCGTGCAAGAAGAAAGGACAGGGGGATGGTCCTTTGAGGAGGTGGAAACAGTGACTCCTAGTGGCTGTGCCAGGTGCTGCCAGTGGCAGGGGGAGGGGAGTGGGAAGAGCTGAGAATGGGTAATAAGGCTAATGGCTGTAGAAAGTGGAGGGGGTGCAGGCAGGGTACAGAGCAGTGGAGTAGCTGGGAAGGCAGAAGTGCCTAGGACAGGGCAGTGGAGTAGCAGGGAGGGCAAGAGTGCCTAGAACTAGAGGAGATTAAGTGAGTATAGGAGGGGGAAAAAGAGTGTAGCAATGGGTTCTCCCTCTGGTGGTGGCAGGCTATAAGCTGCAAATGGGAAAGTGGGGAGATTGTAATATCATGTACAGGAAGTCATGTGACAGGAAAACAAGCATAAATTAAGCATCAAGCTTGGGTGGGAGGGTAGTTGGGGCAGGCGGGGCAGTCGACATGCGCAGTGCATCGACGGGCTAACACCCTACAAGCCAGGAGAAGGAGGATCTTTACCTCTTAAAGCCCTCGGTGGCTGTCCCTGATCCCTGCTTGAGCGAGTGTGCTCCGGGTGAGTCTAAAGCAGCACTGATAAGAACTTGTATTTTCAGGCAGCTACAAACTTAAGCAACAGGAAGAAAGGAGTGTAATACCATGTGTGGACTTTATGCTATCATGCATCAATAAATGTGCTATTATAATTATTTTCAAGTCTGTAGATTTTCATGTACACACACACACACACACACACACACACACACACACACACACACACACACACACACCGTCACTGCCACCACATCATGACTCATCAGGATTAAGTAGTAGTAGTGGTAAAAAGTTTATTTCTGATATCAGAAACAGGATAAAACCCAATTTAACAACAGCTAATTTACAATGGGGTCCTACTGTACAAAAATATCAGTTTCATTCTAAAATACTATACATACATACATACATCAAAATACATACATAGACAAAATAAAGTACAACAATTAACCATATGTGCAAATCTCTCAAGTACAACAACTTTTTGGAGACATTGCCTCCTTTACAAGTCAAGATCTTAATACATTCCAAGATGTTTTGTTGGTACATAACCTCAGATGCCCTGGCAATGAGTTCCACAATTTTGGGCCCTCGTATACATAGCAGTGTTGGCCCCTCACTGTTCTCATAAGTGGTACCCTAAATTTTATTTCCCCTGCAGATCGCAATCCTTCCTTAGCATTCCACTCCTCCAGGAACTCCACTAGATATCCTGGTGCTTTTTTAAAATAACAGCGATGAATCAAACACTGCACATGCATATATCGCTGTTCTATCAAGGATATCCAATTTAAGTTCCTGTAAAGAGTGCAATGGGGTATATTCCAGGGTGTGTCCAAGACAAAGCGCGCATATCTGTTGTAAATAACATCAAGCCTTCCCAAAATGCCTCTAGCAGCCCCATTGTATACATCACCATAGTCAATATGAGGAATTATCATCAAATTTACAATCTTTAACCTAGCATCATATGAAAGGCAATCTCTATGTTTGTACAATACCCCCAACTTCTTATTCAGTTTTTGTATCAAGTTATCAATATGGAAGTCCCAATTACAATGGGATTCCAACCAGACTCCCAAGTATTTGTAACAGTCCACAAGGGCCAGACTGCACTCATCCAGTGTTTTTATATCTAGATCCATAGATACTTTTTTATTTGAAAACAACATTACCTGTGACTTTAGAGGGTTTAGGACCAATCGATGTTCTGAAAAATATGTTTGTAATATATTAATATGTTTTTGTAATTTTTCCTGTATATGCCCCACAGATTTTCCTTCAAGATACAATATTGTATCATCTGCATACAAATGATGCTGGACATCATTCATCAGATGTCTGACATCATTTGTATATATATTAAATAGAATAGGTCCTAACACTGGCCCCTGTGGTACACCAGATTTTATATTTACAGTAAGTAACTGGATACAAAATTACTGCCCAATCTAACCCTTTGTTGTCTGCCATTCAGGTAGCCATGGAACCAATCCAGGGCCCCCTGGCTGAGGCCAATAGGTCTTAATCTTTCCATCAACACCAGATGGTCCAAGATGTCGAAAGCCTTCGACAAATCAATAAATATCGCCCCAACCAGGAGGCCCCTATCCATGGCCACCTGGATGTCCGACACAACTTTAAAAAGTGCAGTAGTAGTACTATGTTGTACCCTAAAACCTGATTGATATTTATTATACTTTTTGTTTCTTTCAAGGTAACCATTTAATTGAGAGACCACAATTTTTTCAAACACTTTAGAAGTGACCGAAAGTAATGATATTGGTCTATAATTCCGCATGTCATTTTTCTGACCTTCCTTAAACACTGGTATCACTTCTGCCTGTTTCCAGGCTAATAGGTAGGTACCAGTATTTAATGAGAAATTAAAGAGGTCAGCCAATATTGGGGCTATCACTGGAGCAGCAATTTTAAGCAAAAAAGATGGAATCCCATCTGGACCTTGGGCCTTATTTATATTCAATTTCAGTAATTCCTGAAAAACTTGATATGGGGCAATATTTTGAAAGCAAAACAATGGTCCATTTTCAACCCTCTTTTCTTGTTTTTTTTTCTTGCTGTGTTGTACCAAGAAAAGGACATGTACTGATCTGGGAAAGCCCTATATCAACAAACATTTTATTTAGTACAGCAGCTGCCCCATCTGAAAGTTTCAATGGACCATTATCTACCATAAAAACATTAGGTAGCTCTGAGATCTTATTTCCTTGTAACTTTTTAACCATATTCCAAAAATCCCTAGGTTTTTTAAACTGTTCAATTCCCAAACCAGTTAAATAAAAATCTGATTTTGCTTTCCTTATTTGTGTAATATACAAATTACGTGCAGCTCGAAATTTTTCCCAAAGCACTCTCTCATTTTTTTCTTTGCTAACCTCCATGCAACATCCCTTTTTTATGATAAATACTTAACTTTGCAGTATACCAAGGGGAATTTTTCTTTTTTACTTTCCTACTTTGGATAGGTGCAAAAGTGTCACATGCAGACATACACTCGCAACAGAAATATGACCAGGCACTATCTATATCAGGAATCAGAGTCTGTCTATTCCAATTTTTAGATTCCAAGTCAACCAAAAAGGATGTATAGTCCAGATTCTGAAAGTTACGATAGGATTTAACTTGGGGAACACCCAATTGCTTATCTGTTTTTCTGACACAAAAGGTTATCTGATGGTCACTAAAACTGTCTGGGAGCACCCCAGCCACTGAATATTTAATAGGATCAGAAGTGAACATCAGATCCAAAATAGTGGAAGAGCTGGGAGTTTTGGCATTCAATCTTGTAGCTGTTGTGATTAACTGAGACAATCCCAACATTGTCTTAAAATCCATTAATTTGCTGGTAGGTGGTACCTTAGCCCAGTCAGTATTCATGTCCCCCACAACCATAAACTCATGGCTCTCCCTATAAGGGAACAAAAAATCTTGGAGGACAAGAAACTGTTGATCGTCACCCTTTGGGGTAAGGTAATAACCCACCAGCAATAATGGTCTACAATATGGAATTTTTATCTCCAAAACTACTTTTTCCATGCCTGGTGTACTGACACAATTTAGATGTTTAATTTCCAATACTGTAGTGCCATACACCAAAACGCCCCCTTCCCTTTTCCCATGATCATGCCTCCATAATTGATAACCAGATATCTGTATCTCTTCATCCTGTACTTTTTTATTTCACCAAGATTCAGTTATTATTATGACATCTGGTTTATATTCCAAAATCCACTCTTGCCTCATGTCAAATTTTGGAACAATACTCCTGACATTCAGCTGAACAAATTTTTAGAATATCAGCTGTATATATATTCTCATCACCTGGCCCTGGATTTAAGTGGATGTTACCTGACATCAATAAACTCAAAATTATAAGAATTTTCAATTTTGCAGCCATTCCATACTGTTTTAAAAAAATTTTCTGCATCATAAGGCAAAAGTAATATCTATAATTTGCCTCATAATTCAATTTCCGTTTGCCTATTAAAGCAGCTAATTTGCAGAATGTTGAACATTGTGCTTGAATTAACAACTGGGCAATTGGCCTAATTTTTGTCCCTAAAAAATTTAAAGGCAAAGTTAGAGTATCCCCATATAGTTAGCAGATGATTTCCCCAAACTAGCCCCAGTCATATTTCCATGCTTAGGGTTTATGAAGATACAAAACATAAACTACACTATCACCAAAGAGAGAGTTATGTTTTACCCATATTGTAGGATATGTGTTCAAGCTGAAACCTAATAAAAATTACCATATATAGGATTTACAAAAATAAGGTTTGATCTCCTAAAACAACTACCTCAACACCATAGAATTCCCCTTCAAATGTACAGCAGGTAAATTTACAACAAAAACAATTTTGATACCACTAAACATTTATACATTTTCTTAGAGCAATATTTTCCAACCCCTTTGTTCAACATGCATTAGTTTCAAAAATTGTTTCTACAAACTTTAAAATATTAAACTACTACACAAATTTTTTAAAATACAATGGCTTTTTACTTCCAGTGCTTTAGATTTCCCTTATGCTCACCAAAACAAAGATATTCCTTGGCTTATATTTATTTTCTTTTTGTTTTTCTTTCTACCGAGTGGCGCTCGTGCCACTCATGCTTGCGCTGTGAGCAGCGCAGCTCTTTTGTAATGAGCTGCCCCTCCTCCTCCTCCTCCTCCTCCATGATGTGGGTTCACTCCTCCCTTCCCTCAAGCACAGTACTCAGGCTCTGGTTACCGGGAGTAGGGGAGATAGCTGGAATGTACAGGGGAAGGGAACACTGGCACAGGAGAGCAACACAGCACTGTCTAAATTCCCAAAAAACAGATGGGGCATGCAGGGGAAACTGTAGTACGCTGAACAGATGCAGGCAATTTGATGTTAATGTCAATTTCAGCGTACCTGATTAACAAATTCAAGTTATCCTTCTGTTAAACTGGGACTATGCACTCAGTTGTAGAACTGGAAATCATATCTATCATATTGCCATGTTACTATTCCTTTCTGCCTGGAGCTGACAACTAGCAGAGGTCTAGTGACACAAATCAGTGCCTTCTGTCTTCCAGGAATGATTATATACAGTGGGCCAGATATTCAAAAGGGTTGCGCCATGCGTAATAGGGTTGCGCCTGCGCAAGTCCAAACTTGCTCCATTCTGCGATATTCAGCAGGAGGCAGTTGCGCCACAGAAAACATGCTGAGCAACAGTGCAATGCAAATGAATGCATGTTGAACTGGAGGGGGAGGAACCATGCATAAACTGCACCGCCCGGTATTCAGCCGGGCTGTGCAGAGTTGTGTAGGCGCAACCCCCAACCTGTGCCTGCAGGACTTTGAGCCAAAAAAAAAAGGCTTAAGTCGAGGGTCACCCACAGGTGAGCTACTGTATTGCAGGGCACAACACAGCAGCTGCCACCTGTGGCTGGCCCCCAACCCAGTTCCTGTGCCCCCCCACAGCCCGATCACGGGCATAATGTACTCCCCCACCAGCCCGATCGCGGGCATCAATGTGGCTCCCCCCTCCTCCCGTTCATATCCCTGGTGGTCCAGTGGACTGAAATGCCTGATCGCGGGTGGTATGTATTTGTCATTCACAAATCTGGACTGTCATGTATGCAGTATGGGCTGCCGCCATGGCTCTTACTCTGCACCAATGGGCGTGCAGCCTGAGCAGTCAATCGGCTGGCGCGGGGCGGCAGGTGGGTGGATGCTGCCACCGCCAGCTGCCGGGGGAGGGGTGGTGGGCTTCATGGGTGGGGACACTAGCCACCAGGGCTATGTTAGGGGTGGTTTTATCACACATACCGCCAGCGATCGGGCATTTCGTCCACTGACCACCAGGGTGTGTATGGGAGGGTGGGAATTATTATACATACCGCCCATGATCGGGCATTTCGGTCCACTGGACCACCAGGAATGTGAATGGGAGGTGGGAATTATTATACATACCGCCCATGATCGGGCATTTCGGTCCACTGGACCACCAGGAATGTGAATGGGAGGAGGGTGGGAATTATTATACATACCGCCCGCAATCGGGCATTTCAGTCCACTGGACCACCAGAGATATGTACGGGAGGAGGGTGGGAAGCCACATTGATGCCCGCAATTGGGCTGGTGGGGGAAGGAGTACACTATGCCCATGATCAGGCTGCAGGGGGCATCAGTCCCCGACAGCTGCTGCCTGGCAGGGCACCAGGCGTAAGTCCTCGGGGATCGGCGCACTTACATGCCAATGGCATGCAAATGGGGAAATAATCACATGCAAATGGCCCCCCTGCACCTTGCATGAATTATAGCCCCATTTGCATGTCACCTTTTGAATATCATGATTTTGCGCATGGCGCAATGGTACTTGCGCCACCGCAAGTTGAATGCTCCACTCTGTCAACTTGCGGTGGCGCAAGTTCCACTGCATCATGCACAGTGGCTGTGGCTGGGGGTGATATTCAAAGGAGTTGCTCAATAGTGCAGCTCAGCACAGATATCGCCCAAGTTCGCTCCACCCTGCGCCTTCTTTTCAAGCTCAAGGGCTTGCGCCTATGAATGGCGCAGTTTGAATATCCAGCCCAGTATATACATATATGTATATATTCATGGCAAAAAACTTCATTTAATGCATCAGTTAGGGTTGTTCCACAGTGACAAAAGTGAGGAAATTTGGTGTTAGGATTGCCACCCCTTGCACCCTACACCCACCCCGGCCCTACCAACAGACTTCGGGCAGCACATTGGGGTCATCAGTCCTAACTCTCACCCCATTCCATGTGTAAATAAGCTGATGTGGTGCAGTATAGGAGAATGGGGTGAGAGTTAGGACATGACCCCAACGCACACCCTGATGCCTGTTGGTGGGCGGGGTGGGCATGGGGGCTGAGAGCGGCAACCCTAACACTGAATTTCCTTGCTTTTGTTGCTGTGGAACAGCCCTAACTGATGCATTAAACAGAAGTTGCCAGGTGTTATAGAACTGTTCGAAGTTGTGCTACTTGTGCATATCTTTTTCATATTTGGGAGATTTAATCCCCCTTGCTCTCTAGATAGTTGTATGGAAATATATTTTATCCAGGGAGGTCTGCCACACCATATGAATCTAGAAATTAATTTATCCCATGCTCATAAATATATGTTAGAGGAAAAAATGGTAAGGGTCTGTCAAAAGAAGAGAAGATGTGGAAGCACATTGTGTTGTATGGTTTCAATGTGGCTTATTAGTTCTAAAGACAATTGCATCCAGTGGGATAGATCTGCAGTAATTCATTGGGTGAGGGGTTTGAGGTTGATCAGCTCTAGATGGAGAAGTTTGGAGGGTATTTTAATCCACAAAAAGCACATCTCCACTCTGTTCCAGCAGAACGGGAAGCATGCTTTTAGCCAAGGAGAGGGGTTGAAGAAGTATTTAAGTACTTCTGTTTTAGAGCTATTTATTTTATACCCTGTCAGGTGCCCAAAGATTTCAAGCTGCTCCCAAACAGCTGGAACAGAGGATTCTGGTGAGGTAAGTGTTAGGAGAATATTGTCGGCAAAGAGCGTAGCTTTATGGGAGCGACCTCCCACTGGGGTCCCCTCAATTTTCAATTGAGCTCATATGCTTGAAACTAGCAGCTCCAGATAGAGGATAAATAACAATGGGGATAGTGGGCATCCCTGATGGGTACCTCTTTACAGGGGGAATGGGGTTGAAAGTGACCGGTCTAGTTTAAGACAGGCGAGAGGGGTTTGATACATAGCTCTAATCTGACAGATAAACTTATCTGGGAAGGCAAAATGTTTCAATGTGGCCCACAAAAAGGGCCACAACACCCTATCAAAAGCCTTCTTGGCATCTAGACCTAGAAGAACTAATGGGATCTGTCTGTGCATGGCATATTCTTTGAGAAGAAGCACCCATCGAACCACATCATGAGCTTGGTGTTTTCTAAAGAATTCAACTTGGACATCATCAATAAGATGAGGGAGGAGTGTATCCATCCTATGTGTGAGTATGGACATAAAAAGTTTATAGTCGCAGTTAAGTTTTAAAATAGGGCTATATGATGCTATTAGTTTTGGGTTCTTACGTGGTTTGGGGATCACTGCTATTTCAGCATATCTCCAGGAGGGGGGAGGTGGTTTACCATCCTGTATGTCCATATATGCCCTGGTTAATACTGGAACAAGCACCCCTTGGAACTTCTTGTAGAACTCCAAGGGGTAGCCATCCAGGCCGGGTGCCTTCAGAGATTTTGTTAGTTGAAGTGTACCCAGAACCTCCTCGGTCATAATTGGGGATAATAGGGCCTTGGTTTGGGATGAGGAAAGTTTTGGTAAAGAGACATTGTGTAGGTACACGTCAATTTGTTAAGGGGAAGGGTGGGAGTCTTCTGAATATAAATGTTTATAAAAATCTGCCATGGCTTGTCTGATATCTTTTGGGTGGTGGAGAGGCTGGCTGCTCCTTGGGTCAAGCAGACTGGTAATGGTAGATTGAGTTCTTGCCCCTCTAAGCTTCCTAGCCAGATTCCTAGCTCCCCAACGACCCTCCTCATGGAAGTTGAGTTTTAAGTACAGCAATTGCAGTTCTATTTTCTGATCCATTATTTTTTGCAGTTTTTGTTTTACTAACTGTAACTGGGGATTAACTGAGGTTTCCCCTCTATGTAATCTATTTTGCAAGTCTTGAAGGTCAATTTGCAACTTGCTCTGCATTTCCTCCTGCAACTTTTTCTTGTGGGTTGAATATCTGATTATATCCCCCCCTCAGTACTGCTTTAAGAGTATCCCAGCTTATGGAATTTGTACCATCGGAGGAGGTATTGTCAGCTAGTATTCTAGGGATTGCATCCTTGACCAGCTGAACAAATTCAGGGTCTTGCAAGTGCATCAGATTTAGGCACCTAGAAAGATTGCTGTTTGGGTTTATCCAAATCAATTCTGAGATAAAGAGGGGAGTGATCTGGTAGAACATTTGCCCCAATAGAAATATCTCTGAATCTAGGTGCTCTATTGAGCAGAAGAAATAATCCAGTCTAGATGAGGTATGGGTCCTCGGGGAGTGATATGTGTAGGCCCTGATCAAGGGGAAGAAATGTCTCCAGAGGTCTACCATCCCCAGGGTGGCAATATAGCCCATAGGTATTTTTGCAGGGGTGTGGCTCTGTATCTAGAGGGAGCAGAAGCATCAAAGGAGGGGTCCATTGTGATTTTAAAGTCCCCTCCCACTATGAGTTGTCTTTGTAAAATAGAGAGGAGGTCATTGAGGAATTTCTTAGCTACTGCTGATGTGGAGCCTGGGGGGAAATAGACCAAAGCTAATGTTACCTGCGTGAAATAAAGTTTCCCCACTGTGATGACATATAGCCGCCCCTTATCTATAATTTGGTCTTGGAGGAGAAATAAACCCCATGTGGCATTAAAATAGCAGTCACCCATCTCCTGCCTGAGTTGTGCAAGGAGCAAAGTACCATCTGACATCCATAATGTTTAAACTTAGCATGCTCCATTTGAGGGGAGAAGCGTTTCCTGTAGGTAAACCACATACGGTCTATCCTGCTTAAGAAACGCAGTAGTCTGAATCGCATTATTGGATTGTGAATACCATTCACATTGAGTGAAAGTAGTAAAGATTTGTTAGCCATTGTAATTATATAAGGTAAAGCTGGCAAAAGTGGGGCACCCCCATCCAAAAATGTAATGAGGTGTCCCATCGAAAAAGGACGGTAAAGGATGCCTGTCCCCTAAATAGAGAAGTGTACATTTTAATCTCAATATCAACTACTTCAATTACCCTTGAAGTAACACCTTGTGTCATGAGCATATTAGTAGAATCACCCCCCAATTTAACCAATTAGGCAATATATTAACATGACGCAGCAAAATCCAGCAATGTGGCAATAGTGCTTGCAAGTTGTAATGCCAAAACCACTGTAAGTGAAAAGCAATCAACCATTTGTAAGCTAGCAATAGCAACCCATAATATAAACGTAGAAAGGCCAGCTGGGCCCAACAAAAACTGTAGAACCTCTCAAAATACTTAAGACATTGTAACATAACCAGAGTTTCTGTGTGTAGGTCATTGGTAACTGTCACACCCCTTTTCAAGAGGTGGGTATGTAGAGACCTAACGAGGACTTCCAAGGTGTGGGAAAATTAAGATATCTTCCCTAATGGTCCCGATGGAAAATCGAGCTGGACACGCTTCCAGTTGGGAAAGGGGGTATAGACAGGGCTCCACAGACTCTGGGCCACCTGGGGGACTTAGACAACCTCAAACAAAATAGACAAATAAAGAGAAAACTTATGAATAGGGTAGGATGAGATAAGGCCTGGAAAGATCTAAGCAGCCCAGGATCACAAACTCTTTCTATGTCCTGTTGTCCATCTCCCCCCCACTGCATAAACCTTGCAGTTACGAGCCTGAAAAGAAAGATAAATTAAACACATTTTTTAAAAAGTATTTGGGTCACAGATAGTGCGATCAGGTGAAATCCCATAAAACATCTAGGATTGATTAAGGGAGTATAACCTATTATTTATGTTATATATTAACTTAAATCTCATTTTGTAGTCAATGGTAGATTTTAGTTCCGCTCAAGGTCCCTTAATTGTCAAGTCTGAATCCCAGAGTGGCCAAAAGGTTGCTCCACAGAGAAGGGGTCCCAAGAGGCAGTCTGAAAATAAATGTGGTTATTAAAGGCAGTCAACAAGATGGTCTATGGAGCAGTTGCCAGTGCCTAGGCACAGAATATAATTTCCAATTTCTCATAAAGTCTAGAAGCTACTCCTGGGGAATTGCACAGAAAGTATGTCGAGGAAATTAGATGCCTCAGTACTTTAAAATATGTGCTCTCCATGTTCAAGAAAGAAGGACTACCTTCTCTCCAAGGAAGGTTGCATGGGAAAATCAAAAAGGATAAGTAGAACCCTCTTCCCTGGTCCGTGTTGCTACATAAAAAGACTGCAGTAGGGTAGGGTCCATGTAGCGTGAGGGGGGAATCAGGGGGAAGGAAGACACTTAGGCCATCTCCACAAGTGATTGCAGTATGCTCAACTCAGAAGGGGGTTTGTTGTTTATGGTTTCTGTGATCTAGAGTAAGGCCAGCCCTGGGTGTTCAAGAGGGGATCACAAATAGACCTCCCAACCTCCTCCCCACCCATTTACTCCCCCTTCCTGGGCTGTGCAGATTATGTCTGTAGGTGTTTAAAGTAGGTGTCTCCTAGGAGGTGGTCTCTCTTTGAACTGCTGCCAGGCGCTGTTTCAGATCAGTAGAGGTGTGCCCTGCATCCTCCCAATTGGGTTGATTTTTTGGTTGGGGTTTGCCATCGTGGAGGTAGAGCACTAGAATTATGAAGGGTGCACAGACATTCAGGGAAATCAAACCCATGCTAGGTGAGCTCCTCCTTTGTCTCTCGTGCAGAAGTACATTCCTTCCTGCCCTTGGGGAAAATCACCACCAGCTTCACGGGGTACAGGATAGTGAATTTAACCCCCTTAACTTTAAAAGTTGGCAGCATTGGAAGATATGCCCTGCGAAGTTTCATGGTTTTGGGTGCATAATCATGATCAACGTAAAATCATTGCTGGCCATAGAAAGCTTTTGGTTTGCACCAGGCAGTTAGCAAAATCTGTTCCTTTACTGCATAGCTGTTGAATCTGGCAATAATGGAATGTGGGCTCACCGCAGGCGAGGTAGGCTTAGGAGCTAGGGCCCGGTGCACTCTTTCCAAGTCCAGGGACATATCGGGGGGGAGTTCCAGTGCAGTCTTCAGTAGGGTAGAGACAAATTATTTTATATTATTGCCTTCTGAGCCCTCTGGTATACAGTAAAGATGGATATTTTTGCACCAGGCACTGCTTTTGGCATCTTCCTGCCGTGCCTCTATGAGCTCCTGTTGCTCCTGGAGCTGCTGTACTAGGCCATTTAGGTCATCAACCTGGTTTTCAGTGGCTGTAATGTGTCTTTTGGCATCATCTGCCCATTATTCTAGTATGCCTCTTCGTAGATGATACAAAGATCTGCAACAGGGTTGACACACAAGGAGGCGTGGAAAGGATGAGAAGAGACTTGGCAAGGTTGGAGGAATGGTCAGAAGTATGGCAGCTTGGATTCAATGCAATGAAGTGCAAAATAATGCACCTGGGAAACAAAAACCATGGGGAAGATTACACAATGGGGGGGGGGGTAGTAACAACAACAAAAATGGAAAGGGACCTGGGGGAAATCATATCAGATGACCTTAAGGTTAACAAGGAATGTGAGAAGGCAGTAGGGAGGGCTGTGGGGAAACTGGGATGTATATGGAGAGGCATCACCAGCAGAAAACAGGAAGTTGTTATCCCTCTGTACAGACAGTTGGTGAGACCCCATTTGGAGTACTGCATCCAGTTCTGGAGACCCCATCTCTGCAAGGACAAAGACAGAATAGAGGCAGTCCAGAGGAGGGCAACTAAAATGGTGCAGGGTCTGCAAGAGAAACCATATGAGGAGAGACTAAAGGAGCTTAATGTGTATACCCTTGAGAAAAGGGGGGGAGGGGGGACAGGACAGAAACTTTTAAGTACCTCAGTGGAATCAACAAAGTTCAAGAGGGTAGCATCTTTCAGAAAAAGAGGTGTGCAAGAACAAGGGGACATAATTTGAAGAGAGAGGGGGGATGGCTCAGGGGCAATGTGAGGAAGTATTTTTTCACAGAGATGGTGGTGGACGCATGAAACAGCCTTCCTTAGGAGGTTGTGGGGCCTAAAACTGTGGGAGAATTCAAGAATGCATGGGAGAGACATAAGGCAATTCTTGTGGGGGATAGGAAGAAATAGGCTGTTGGTTAACTAGGATCTGCAGCTTATCCTTTAGGTAGGGAAATGGGCAGACTATGTGGGCCAAGCGGTCCTTATCTGCTGTCAAAGTCTATGTTTCTAGCTGCACTATATCTTTGTGTATTTTGCCATACATTTGTTTTGCATTGACCTGGAAAGCACACAGCTCGTGGTAAATTGTGTCCAATTTAACTTTTTTATTCTTGAGTTTGGGAGTGCAATTCACCGTGTTGGAGTGTTCGGTGTCCAAAGCAGTGGGTTGAGAGGATGCAGTGTCTGTGTCAGAGGCCTTCGAATAGGATCCATGAACATTTATTTCCCTTGAAATCAATCATCTTTTTTTTTTTTTTATTTTATTTTATTTTAGTCTTTGGTAACCGGGTAAGGCCCACTAGGCACAAGTGTCTGTTTTCAGGAGTGACCTGGGAGCACTGGGCGGTTAAGTGACTAGCTCAGAGTCCCACAGTATGTAAGTGGAGGTTGTGAGAATCAAACTCAGGTCTGGTCTGCTGGATATATCATGCTCATTCACACCTTGTTCCTCTAACCTCTAGGCTATACTGCCAGCCTCCTAGTAAGTAAAGGCTAATTTCTCTTATTTCCCCGCTTACTTATCATCTGGTGTGGTTTTGAAAGTGGTTGCTACTCGTAAGAGGTGAAAAACCTGAGGTGGGGGCATTGAAGAGGAATTCTCCTAGGCTGCCATTAGCCATGCAGGTGGAACCAGAGATCTGACTTTTATATATTTTTAAATATTTTTGTTTTAAAATTCCCTCTGGTGGATCATGTGACCACGTAGTACATGACTGCTGTATTAAATGCGCATGCCTGTGCAACTCTTAGGTGAGCTCCAGACTCAAAATTTTTGTCTGCCGGTTATTTGGAAAAACACCCAGACCCAGGTGAATAGAAGCCGTTTTTTCTCTGGGTGTGCTACAATTTACAATTGATCTTTATAACGGCTTGTATGCTTTTAACTGTGACTGGTGATTGTGCTCAATAACCCAGAATTTTGAAGCATAGATAGTTGGTCGAGCAGGAGCCAGGAGCTAGCCTGATGCAACACACAAAGATTTATTAGCCACCGGAGCTGATTTACTAACATACTATTTGCCAGCAGATTAGGCCTTATGGTCTATCGAGTCTGCTCGAACCTCAGATCCCTAGTTGGGTGCCGAGGCCCTCCCCTCCCTTGTGTTCCTGAAACCCCTATCATCCATCCCCAACCCCCGGGACAGGCCATCATCTGATACATACACTTTCTGTGTCTGTCTCACCCTCTCTTGAAGCCCTCCACTGTGGATCTCTGAACCAGCTCCCCAGGCAGTGCATTCCAAGGGTCTACCACCCTCTCAGTGAAAAACCTCCTCCTCTTTTCCCCCCCTCACCCTTCCACCTTCCAACGTCAAACCATGCCCTCTGGTGATACCTCCCTGCTTTAGTCTAAAGATCCCCTCCATGTTTACCCTATTTATTCCCTTGAGGTACTTGAAGACCTCAATCATGTCCCCCCTGTCTCTCCTCTCCTCCAATGAAAACAGACAGAGCTCCTCATATGTCAAATCCCCTAGCCCTCGTATAGAAACATAGAAACATAGAATTTGACGGCAGATAAGGACCACTTGGCCCACCCAGTCTGCCCATTTTCCTACCTGATGGATAAGCTGCAGATCCTAGTTAACCAGCAGCCTACTTTTTCCTATCCCCACCCCCCCCTAGAATTGCCTTATGATTGTCCCATGCATGCTTGAATTCCACCACTGTTTGTGATTCCACAACCTCCTCTGGAAGGCCGTTCCATACATCCACCACCCTCTCTGTGAAAAAATACTTCCTTAAATTACCTCTGAGCCGCCCCCCTTCTATCTTCAAATTGTGCCCCCTTGTTCTTACACACCTCTTTTTTTGAAAGATGCTACCCTCTTGGACTTTGTTGATTCCCTTGAGGTACTTGAAAGTTTCTATCATGTCCCCCCTCTCCCTCCTTTCCTCGAGGCTATGCATATTAAGCTCCTTAAGTCTCTCTTCATATGTCTTCGGTGCAGATCCTGCACCATTTAGTAGCCCTCCTCTGGACAGCTTCCATCCTGTCTATGTCTTTGCGGATATTGGGTCTCCAGAACTGCCGCAGTACTCAGATGGGGTCTCACTAGCTGTCTGTACAGAGGATAATAACTTCCTGTTTTCTACTGGTGATGCTCTCCCTGTGCATCCCAGTATCCCCCAACCCTCCTTGCTGCCCTCTCACATTGCTTGTCCACCTTTAAGTCATCTGATATGACTACCCCAGGTCCCTTTCCATTTTGTTGTTGTTAGTATCTCACCCCATTGTGTACTCTTCCCTGGGTTTTGTTTCCCAGGTGCATTACCTTGCACTTCTTAGCATTGAATCTAAGCTGCCATACATTTGACCATTCCTCTAACCTTGCCAAGTCCCTTCTCATCCTTTCCACTCCACCTTGTGCATCAACTCTGTTGCAGATCTTTGTGTCATCTGCAAAGAGACATACTTTTCCTTCCAGTCCCTCTGCAATGTCACTTATAAAGACATTGAAGAGGACTGGTCCTAATACTGAACCCTGCGGCACCCCACTACTAACCCCCCTTTTTTCAGAGTGGACTCCATTTACTATTACTCTCTGTGTCCTATTCTCCAGCCAATTCTTTACCCAGGCTGTCATCGTGGGACCCACTCCCAGGCTGGCTAACTTGTATATTAATCTTTTGTGTGGGACTGTGTCAAATGCCTTGCTAAAGTCTAGGTAGGCCATGTCCACAGCACCTCCCTGATCAACTACTTTGGTCACCCAGTCAAAGAAATCTATCAGATTTGTCTGGCATGACCTTCCCACTGTGAATCCATGCTGCCTTGGGTCCTGTGCCCCTCTGGCCTCTAGATATTTAACAATTCTTTCCTTCAGAAATGATTCCATCATTTTCCCTACCATTGAGGTTAAACTAACAGGTCTGTAGTTTCCTGCTTCTGCCTTGCTCCCACTTTTGTGAAGGGGAATCACATCTGCCCTCCTCCAGTCCTCGGGTACCACCCCATCCTCCCATGATTTGTTAAAGAGGGTAGTCAGTGGTGTCACTAGTTCTACCCTTAGTTCTTTTAGAATTCTGGGATGAATCCCATCAGGTCCCATTGCTTTGTCCACCTTCAGTTTTAAGAGTTCTTTCAGAACCCTTTCTTCTGTAAATGGGCTGGTATCAACTTCTGTATCCAGAGTGTTTCTACTGTTTGTTTTAGGTACCTCCCCCTCTTCCTTTGTAAATACTGAGCAAAAATATTTGTTTAGTATCTCTGCCTTTTCACAGTCACCCTCTGCCCACCATCCCTCCCCTTTATTAAGCCTCACTATCCCTCCCTTGGTGTTCCTTTGCTCCCTGATGTACCTATAAAAGGTTTTATCCCCCTTCTTAACTGAGTTGGCTATCTTTTCCTCGGTTTGGGCCTTTGCTGTTCTGACTGCCTTCCCAGCTTCCTTTTGCTTTAACTGATACAGTTCTCTGTCCTGTTCCTTCTGTGATTCCTTGTACTTCCTGAATGCTTTCCTCTTCTCTTGAACCTTCACTGCCACTTCCTTTGAGAACCATAGTGGTTTCTTACCTCGTTTCGTTTTGTTTATTTGCTTTACACAAAGGCTTGATACCTCTGTGATGGCAGTTTTTATTATTCCCCATTGTTCTTCCACCCTCCTTCCTGCCCATTTGCTAGTGCATTCCTTAGGCACTCACCCATTTTGACAAAGTCAGCCCTCCTAAAATCCAGTACTTTTGTCTTTGTATGGCTTAACTCTATTGCTGTGTTTATTGTGAACCATACTGTTCGATGGTCACTAGTTCCCAGATGGCTACCCACTTCTACATCTGTGATCCTCTCTTCATCTCCATTTGAGAGAACCAGGTCTAAGATTGCTCCCTCTCGAGTGGGCTCCAATACTAGTTGTCTAAGGCATGCCCCCTGTAGGGCATCTAGAATAACCCCACTCTTAGAAGTGGCTGCTGCAACTGCACTCCAGTTAACATCTGGCATATTCAGATCACCATCAGCAATATCTCCCCTTTATCTGCCATTCTAAGTATACTTTCTATCATTTCCTTGTCCATTTCCTCCCCTGAAAGGGGTCTGTGCTCTAACCCTGTGCGTATTGTGGTGCCATTGCTGGTCTCCAAATTTACCCACAGTGCTTCTTCTCCTCCCTGTTTACCCTTTTGTTCTGTTGCTTTGATTCCTTCCCTTATGTAAAAAGCTACTCCTCCTCCTCTTTTACCCTCCCTGTCCCTCCTGTAGATAGTGTATCCTGGTATGTTTACATCCCAGTCATGGTTTTGTGTGTACCATGTTTCTGTGACTGCCACAATATCCAGGTGTTCCTCCTCCATCAAGGCCACTAATTCAGGAAGCTTGTTACTCAGACTACGGGCACTGGTACAAAATTGCTCTCCATTTTTTGTCATCTTAGTTGCCCTCCTCTGTACCCTCTCCAGGAGCTGTATGTCCCTCTTCAAGTGTGGTCTCCAGTACTGTACACAGTACTCAAGTTGTGGTCTAACCAGTCCATTGTACAGCGGCAGAATCACTTCCTTGCTCCTAGAGGTGATCCCCCTTACGATGCATCCCAACATCCTGTTTGCCTTGCTAGCCACTCTCCTGCACTGCTCAGAGTTATTCATACATGCATCCACCATGACCCCTAGGTCTTTTTCCCCTATTGAAGCCTCCAGTGCCTCCCCTCCCAGGGTGTACCTGTGTTTAGGGTTTCCCTGCCCAAGATGCAACACCTTGCACTTGGTGATATTGAAATTTAATTTCCATGTGTGAGCCCAGCTTTCCAGGGTGTCCAGGTCCCCTTGCAGGGCCAACCTCCCCTCTGCTCCTTCAACTACTGCTCCCATCTTGGAGTCATCAGCGAAGAGACTCATTTCACACCCTATACCCTCCCTGATGTCCGATATGTATGCATTAAACAGGATCGGACCCAGGACCGAGCCCTGCGGTACCCCACTACCAACCTCTCTAGGGTTCGAGAGCTCCCCACAGACCACTACTCTCTGGGTGCATCCAGCTAGCCAGTTTTCAATCCATCTGACCATCAAAGGGCCTACTCCTAACCCCATCAGTTTCTCCACCAGACCATTGTGGGGGACAGAGTCAAACGCCTTGCTGAAGTCCAAGAATAATGCATCCACAGGCTTTCCCTGTCCAGTTCTGATGTTACCCATTTGTAGAACTCCACAAGATTGGTTTGACATGATCTACCTGGCACAAACCCATGTTGCTGACTATCCAGACCTCCCACCTCCTCCAAGCACACCCCAATCGTTCCTTTAGTATACTCTCCATTAATTTTCCCACCACCGAGGTCAAACTGATGGGTCTATAGTTACCTGGTACTTCCCTCAACCCCACTTTATGGATTGGCACCACATGTGCTTCTCGCCAATCCCTAGGTACCCTCCCTGTCTCAAGAGACCTGTTGAAGAGCTCCACCAGGGTGCAGCCAGTATGTCCGCCAATTCCCATAGTACTCTCGGATGAATGCCATCCGGCCCAGGAGATTTGTCTTTCTTTAGGGCCTTGAGGGCTAACCACACCCTTTTGGCGGAGATAGCATCATCTGTCCCCTCCACCTTACTGGCCTTTTTATCCTTATCCAGATGTGACACCCCTGGGGTACCTCTCCCTCCCTCTTGCTCCATTTCTGTTGCTCCCCTGATCCCACTCACAGCTGCTTCTATCCCCATCATGCCTTGCTTTATAGATATCCCATCCCCCTCCCTAGTGAACACAGAGGCAAAGTACTCATTAAATACCTCTGCCTGGTCTCTCACCTCTTCCACCCACCCTCCTTCTGATCTCAATCTGCTGAGATGGCCCTTAGTTTTTCTCCATTCCCCAATGTACCGGAAGAACCCCTTTTCACCTCCATGTATCCCCTGTGCCAGCCGCTGCTCTTTACTGGACTTTGCTCCCCTCACCATTCGGGTGACTTTTCTAGATGCAAGATGGTACATTTCCTTATCCCCTCTTGTTGTTTTATATTTTTTGTAGGCCACCTTCTTTTCTATGACCACTACCTGTACCTCACTGAACCACCAGAATGGTTTATGTGACCTTGCTCCCTTACGTTTCAACTTAGGGCAGATCCTGACTGCCTCATGAAGTCCCTGTTTTATGACCTCCCATCTCCTTTCCACACTTGTCATTGATGTAATCCCCTTCAAGTGATCCTTGAGAATATTTCCCATGCCCACAAAGTCTGCCCCCCTGAAGTCCACTGCCAGTGTTCTAGATCTCACCCCTTCCCCCAATGCCTATTTGAAACCAGACAGTATTGTGGTCACTGCCAGTCAGGGGGTCCTCTACAACCAGGTCCCTTACCAGATCCCCATCTGCCAGAACCACATCCAGGACATGCCCCTCCTTTGTGGGCTCCATCACATGCTGTGTTAAGAACACATCCTGAAAGCCGTCCAGCAGCCTCTGCTCCTTGGCCACCTTAGAGGACATGGTTCCCCAGTTTGTACCTGGCATATTAAGGTCCCCCATCAACACCACTCCTTCCCCTTTTGGTCCACACTGGGCAATGATGTTGTCCAGCAAACCATCCTCTAGAACATCACTCATCCCGGGGGGCCTATATACTACACCCAGCTTGACCTTATCTCCTGCTGGGGATCGTAAGGTGACCCATAAGGCCTCCACGTTTCCCTCTGCCTCTTCTACCCTAGAAATTTCTATGTCATCTCTAATGAATATAGCCACTCCACCCCTCTGCCCTCCTTTCTATCCTTCCTAAGCATAGTGTACCCCCAACCGTTTAGGTCCCAGTCATGGTTTTTGTTGGCCTACGTCTCCGTGACTGCCGCCATGGATGATAGTTATATCCATAAAGTAGCTACAAGTAAGCTTTCTTTTTCTGCTTCCTCTTTAATTTTGATGTTTTTTATGGGGGAAGCAGAATTTAATTTATTATTTGAACTGAGTGCCGATGCCACTTATTAGCCAGCTAATGCAGTATTTATGTGCTCATTTTAATTATCCTAATTCTTTGTAGCTTGCCTAAATTTATATACAACTTTCCACATCCTTCTCTCTCTCTTGTTTTCTTTTTTTAGTGTGTTACACAGAGAGAAGACTTTGGGCTAAATCAAGTCCACCATCGTTTCAGTTGAGCACTTTACGCTTCTTCCATTGGAGGCGATCGCAGTGTCTTCTTTTTGTCTCACCACCCAAGAAACCTTTTGGAGCTGCTGTGTCCTAGTCATATAGTCAGTTTTTCTGGACAACTGGTCTTATCTAATGACTTATCTACTAATTTATTTAACTTTATCATCAGTATAGAAGTTTCAGGACATACTGCTGCAGTGTAGCATTGGTCACAGCTTTGTTCTTTTTGCACACTCTAATACCGAAGACTACTATAAAGCTCTGATTATATTATCTGGTCTCAAAGAAAACTGTGACTCAGAGATTGTATTGACTATCTCAGGACTTAATGACTCTGCATACCTGATATATGCGGTTTTAATGGGCCCCACTGGGATAATTGTTTTATATATTTAAGTGTGCATTTTTAGTTACGTCCGTTTTTCACAATATATTAATTGTTTGCATCAGTGGGTATGATCTATATTAGAAAACATACTCAGGAAATGGGGGAAATCTATTAGTGTTACAGATGATGATATGTGTACTTTAAGTGCCTTACCTATAAAAATTAATCCTAAAACAACAGCAACTACTATTAGTGATATTACTCAAAATGTGCCACACAAGGCACTAAGCTGGTTACTCAGGAATAATCTAGCTGTGAAAACATTGGTTTAGAAACTGATGGGCTACATTCTATGCCCATTTGCCCCTCTACAGAAAAAGGGAGAAAAGGCATTAGTAGTAGAGGCGTAAATTCCCTCTGAAAAAAAGCTAAAAGAAAACCCTAAAAAAACATTGAATCAAATTAAAAATAAAGTTGCTAAAATCACTAGACAGCCTGAAATAAAGATAAAGCAATCCAAAGTCAGTGACTATTCTGGAGCACTTAATCTTGCTTCTCCTCTGGATCCTCCTCATTATGATATTTCAGCTAATCATGGAGATGAAAATAATTCTTCATGTCTGAGTCATAATGCTACTAAACGTACAAGTAATCATAAAAAAGTACTGAAGGAGTCAATACTACCCCACAAAATCAAAATCCTTGTCCTATTGTTGATTTAACTGGGAAAACTGAATTAGACTCTTACATCCTTGATATGTCTGGGGAATTTATTATCTTAGCAGCTTCTG
The DNA here is from genome assembly GCA_016271365.2 of Neoceratodus forsteri. Taxonomy (NCBI): domain Eukaryota; kingdom Metazoa; phylum Chordata; order Ceratodontiformes; family Ceratodontidae; genus Neoceratodus; species Neoceratodus forsteri. The sequence continues at coordinate 845,713,207 of CM028134.1, forward strand.
GAAGCATGGGGCATGATTCTCCTACAGAAATATTCACTCCCTGCATTTCTCTCCTGAATATTTTAGTGAATCTAATCCAAAGCATACTTGGCACAATGATCTAAAGAACATAGTTAGTGAACTGCAAGTAACAATAAATGGTCTGAAACAATTTAACACCATGGGTGTGGGCTCAGGCTGCAATAGAAACATGATCTAAAAAGGATGCCTCTGTTAAACAATTATTGTCTGATTTCGACTGCAACCTATCCTTCTGATCTCAGAGAGGACCTCAAAAAGTTTGTTTCTAATCCCTACACTGTCCATCTCATGATTCTTGACCACATAGTCAATTTAAAATATGAGATGGGCACACTAAAAGAAAATATTTCTGTTAATGGATTTAGTTTAGATGATATTTTATAAAAATTAAACAAACGTATACCGCAGGAAAGATCTCCCTCGATTGTTAGGGAGAATACTACTCAACCACATCTTGATTTTTCAACTGTCAAAATTCCTGATACTGCTGTACAGAAAATCAAAATGAAAATTGGCAAAGCTAAACTAAAGAATAAAAAATTAAATAAAATAAAAAAGCAAAACTTGCTACAGATAATACGGCAGATGCTGTCAGTCTAAATCAGCAAGCTGCAGATCATGACTCTGCTAAGACATCTGACAGACAATTTTCAGTTTACTGAGTATGACAGTCTGTTTATAGATCATAGTAATTGTTCTCAAAACACTGTTCCAGCAGGTATTTCTGACCCTACTGATTTTACTAAAACTGCAGTACATATACCTGCAGAATCTGCAGGCCAGCAGGAATATGTAGAGGCTCCACTTCTTGGGAATATAAAGGAACAGCTAAACAAATATGAATTAAAGTTAAATACTTTTAGAAAAGAATGGAACAGCAGGAGTAAGAATATTGCAGCAGATAAGTTTGGTTTATCAGGGAGGGTTACTCAGCAACCACCCATGTCTGGAAGGGGGACTCTGGGTACAGTGAAACATACAGAATTGAGAACTCTACTTGACATTTCAGATTGTGCTATACTTTGCCTATGTAGTCTTAAACCATCTCAGGACATGTCCTTTACTATACTGAGGGATAATATTGTGCACCTCATAAGGGCAGCTACTGGGGCTGATCTTGTAAAAACTGATGTGATTAAAATCTGGAATGACATTGATGTTGCTGGAGCTGACTGTTTGTATATTTTCTGTTCTGCCCCTCATACTGCCAATCAGATATGGCTCAATAGTGAAGCCCTGAAAAAATCTGGCTACATCATAGACTATCTTAATAAGAAGTTAATCAATAGACAGTACACAGGCACTAGAGAATTACCCACACAATTAACTATTTATGGTTTGAAGGCTTCCACTAATGAGACCCCAATCAAACTAAAAACTGTTCTGAATAATTTTTTCACTCATGCCCCAAAGATTCCAGTTACAGATTTCAGCATCCTGAAGATAGTTAGATGTAGGAACGACTCTAACACTGGGCATGTAGACATACAGATCCAGAGACAGGATATGGCTCTAGCTATACTGGATAAAATGGGTATTCATAGTATAGATAGTATCATTTTAAATAGAACAGGGCAAAAGGAAAAACAAAACAGAACTCAGGATTTGAATAACAGGATAACCAATACTCTTTCTCTCTATGGACTAAGTAGAACTAAAAATGAGGATAACACCAAACTAAAAACCATGATAATGGATTTGCTGGAACAATTGCTCACTATTTCCATAGAAAATGATAATGCAATTTCAGTTACTAGACAAGGCTCTGATCCTGATTGTGATCTAGCATATATTAAAATAGACTCTTTGATCCTCTACAAAAAGATTCTTGAGGATGCTGGTAAACTGGATGCAATTGGGCTTTATCTAGTGACAGAGGAAACTAGCTATAGTCATATAAATAATACTTCATACAAAATGGAGACTGTAGAAACACATAGCAAATACAATCACTCAAAAGAAAAAGCCTCAATGCTAGCCTTTAATGTTACTACTATGAACAGATATGAAATCCTTGCAAATTAAGAGGACTGACTAGCAGAATCAACCATTATAGCGCCGGACAATGATTTGGCAAAATTTACATTTGTTTCAAGGAATATTGCAGACTTATTGAACAAATTTGCAGATAAAGGTTGGTTGGACTACATTAATAAATTCACTAAAATATGTCTTCAAGAAACCTAGCACACTAAACATTTAGATGTAATATGCAATGGATATAACACCTACCAGGTTCCTGGTGTAAAAACTGTCAAGAATGGAAGACCTGCTGGAGGTTTAGTTACCCGGGATTAAGGCTGATAAAGAAATTAAGATTGATCTTATAGATACAAATATAGATACAAATAATTTATTTATTTTTTGTTGACTGGGTAAGTGCACCATTCTGCCTATTTTAAGGCATGATCTAGGGGAAGGGGATACAGATAAATGCCAACTGACCTTGAACCAGAGTTGGTGGTATTTTTAGTAAATGGGAGATTTGGCCAGGGCACCGGGGAAATTCCCCTACTCTTTTTTGAGAAGTGCCATGGGATCTTTAACATCCACCTGAACTATCACTGGAACAGGCAGATGGGACCTCAGTTTAATGCCTCATCTGAAAGACGGCATGTCAGGAGTGCAGCACCCCCCTCATGTTGCACTACAAGTCAGTATTGTGATATTAACCCAAGTGCCTGGTGTGGGGATAGCACCCACAGCCTTCTGATCTCCTGGCCTCAGAGGCGAGTGTGCTACCTGCTGTGCCACTGACTTTTTGTTCCAAGAATCTGGGAACAATTAGAAGAAACAATTCACAACAGTGGGCTACTATTGCATGTGAGGAAACCCTCTTAAGTGAGGATTTTAATGCTAGAATTGGGGTCTTTGATGGTTATTGTGGCAGCAATTTTCATAACCGGTGTCACATTGAATTTGTTAATTTCCCTAGAAATACATTGGACACTACGGTAAATAAAATTGGCTCCAAGTTGATAGAACTACTCACTGTACACTATCTGGCTCCCATTCATGGCAGATTACAGGGGGATAGCCATGGAAACTATACCCACAACTCCTCTAAAGGGCCTTCTGTTATCGATTATATATTTTTTTGAATTGAGACATGACCCTATGGGACTCATTTAATGTACCCACAAGAGCAAAAAGTGACCATATTCCTTTAATTTTGAAATCAACAAACTTAACTGGCTACTGTGTTTCTCCTTCTTCTCTTCCAACTCTTGAGATTCGGAATCACAATAAAATTAGATGGCACGATGCATTGGAAGGTCAAATTAGTGATTTATTAATGAAAACTATTTCCCTTTTAGCTACAGTTAATACTGATTTGACAGAGACGAACAACTACATACAAGCATGTCTTGGAAGAATCAGATCCCTTTTAACAGCTGCCAATATGCAAAAAGGGGTAATCTCTGTTCAACACACTTGGTTTGACTCAGAGTGTAGTATGGCTAGAAAAGACCTTAACCATAAAATTAGAGAAGCTTAGTTTCAGAAACAGAATATTACCTATAGAAAACTAAACACACCCAGAGAGAGTTATAAGCAACTCCTACAAAAAAAAAAAAAAAAAAATTCCAACTTAAATAGTAGGGTGAGATGCTAAATGCTATTAGTGAAAAAGATGAACAATTGTACTGGCTGCTAGTAGCCAAAGGGATGAATAATTTAAAATCTGAAATTGATTCCCATATATCCCTTGACACATGGACTGAATATTATACTAACAATTTTTTTATACTAGGATTAAGGACTTCCCACGTTACGTTAAATTTTGACATGACACTTCAATCCTTTCACAAGAAAAGAACTTTACACAACAATTGTATCTATGAAATGTAAAAAAAGCCCCTGGACTGGACCTCATACCAGCTGAGATCTTCTTAGCCACCCTGGCAGTTTAGACTACTGTACTTACAGTTTATTTTAATGTTTGCTGTAACAATTTAGCTTTTCCCAGTTCATTGAAAGGTGCATTGATAATCTCAATTTACAAAAAAGGAGATAAAAGGGATCCATCCATGTAGAGGCCGATCTCATTACTTGATAGCTTGGGCAACATTTTTATGAAATTAATTCTTAATAGACTCACTGAACCACTTGCAAACCTGGGAGGACTCTCAGAATCTCAGGCTTGGTTCCACCCAGGATATTGCACAGCAGATAACTGTTTTATAGTTAGACATCTTTTTGAGAAATGTGTCACTAAGGAAACAGAAATTGTACACAGCCTTCATTGACTTCAGTTCAGCTTTCGATACTGTTTCACGTAGCATGTTGTGGAGTCTTATGCAGGAAAAAGGATTCACACATGAATTAATAGCTATCATCAGTGAAATTTTATAAAAATACGTGGGCACAAGTGAGACTGGACAGAACTGGACAGTTATGTTCCACCTTTCCAACTAATACAGGAGTCATACTAGGTTGTGTATTGGCTCTTTTGCTATTTTGTATTCATATTGATAAATTATTAAAACAACTGAAGCACTCCCAGTCTGACTCCCTGAGAATTATGGGTAGATACTGTGCTGTATTAGATTACGCTGATGATTTAGTATTACTGTCATTAACTCAATCTGGTCTACAGGCCAAATTAAATATCCTGAATTCCTATGCTGATAAATATAAACTTAGGGTCAATGAACAAATGAGTCAGATATTAACTTTTGGTACAAATATTATTAGAAATGTCTGGAGTATTGGAGATTCTAGGCTTAGGTCTGTAAAAAGTTATACTTAGGCCTACTACTAACAAATGATAGCAGATAGACAAAACATATACAATCTTTAACAACAAAGCTCAAACAGACTGCATCATCACTTTACCTCTTTAATAAGAAATATGGGGAAACTCTATTAGGCCTCTTATAGTTGCAGCTAATGCTAAATGTAATGCTCAGACTCTATACAATGTGGAAATTTGGGACACAAGTAACTTTAATAAATTAGAGAGCCCTTTAAATAAACTATTTAGATCTAGTATGGGATTAAGCAATTCCATACCATCTTCTATGATTAGAGCAGAACTCGGGCTGCCTAGTCTTAGGGCCCACTCTGCTGCCAGGAAAATAAATTACTGGATAAAATTGTTGCAGCACATACCTGACAGGCTGACTTATCTCTGCCTAAGGGAGAAATACACTTGGTCCAACATAGGACATTTACGGTCAGAATGGCTCACCAATGTTTTTAAGTTACTTCACAATACGGAACTTGATTATTTAAAAAACTATGTTACTAGAAGTATCTATATAAACTTAAAATATCAAGCGTTTGTCACGTGTAAGATAATTGAATATTATAGGGAAAAAAACTTGGAGCTCAACTCAAAATTACATATTTCACCATGGTTACAACAAATTGGCAATCTTTACTATTATAGGTTATATTTAGATATTCTTACTGAACCTAATTTAAGGATTCAATACACTAAATACAGGTTTGAAGTCTTCCTTAGCAACATAATTCTTGCTAGGTACGATGGTTTCTCATCTCCACAGACCAAATGCTGTTCTTGTACCTCCCTTTTTCCTGAAGATTCATATCACGTCTTTTTCATATGCCCCTGGTACAATCTACTAGAAGCAAATTGTTGATGCCACTACGTAATTATGTACAAATCAATGATTCAAATATATTACTAAAGATTTTTCTTACAACTAATGATGAATATATAATTAAGTCTGTTGCTTACTATCTAGCAAATATTGCTAGAATTCGTGCTAGGCTCAAAAGTACTAATTAGATCAAATTGTTTAGCACATTGTAAGCATAAAAGGTATTGTCTAATGATATATCTTGCACTTTGGAGTTAAGTTAAAATAAAAAGGTTTAGCTTAAATAGTGTTGGCTATGCATACTTTTGTACATATTTTCTAGATAATTTCACTTAGCTGCTGTCATTTGTGTTCATACATATGTATTTTCTTTTTTCTTTTTGTTTTCTATTTATAGTGTATATTTTTTTAATTTTTGTAATGAAGACTGATGTGCATTTTATACTGTATTTTATGACTTTCTGCTACTGAAATGGTCATATGACTGATCAATAAAAGCATTCATTCATTCATTCATACAGCCTGCATGAGTTCCTCTAGCAGCAGAGGCACAGGCCTGATGGGGCATTCTGTGTGCAGAAGCACAGACCACCAGGAGGCCATGCTTCTGCAGCCGCATATAGTCACACATGTTGTATGACATACAAACACAGGTATTGCTGCATATGCACAGACCCATGGGGGCCTTGTGTTTATGCTGCTGCAGAATGCAAATCCAGGAAGGTATCACATCAGTGCTACTGCATTTGTGTCATTTAGAAAAAATTGTAAGTTATTTGTCTTAGCTAATGAAGGCTGTCCGTGGTTGCTTGTGTGGTCTTGTCCTTTTGCTGCTTGGGGGTGGGGATGGGGAGTTAGGGTTGCCAACCCTAACACCACATTTCCCTACTTTTGTGGTGTTACGTTACTCTAACTGGTGCATTAACACAGTTTTTTCAAAGAATTTCCTATCTTTTTGAGATAGTGGAATCATATCTTCATTTACACAGGTCCCAAACACATTATATAACTATAAAGAATCTGTAGTTTCAGGTATTAACTGATCATATAGTATTTATCTGAATTTGAACCTCAGCCATTTGATTTTATGGATATGAGGCAGTGGGCTATTTCTTCCTTAAGGCCTATCATTCTAATCAGCTTTTGCCCCTACTAACAATTTTCTGAAATTCAGTTCCTATGTAAATTTTGTGTTATTGTACTGTTATTGCATTACTAAATTGCTTAGCATTTCACCACAATAAGAAAGCCACATTTACATGCAACATACTGAGACTCATCAAGAGGGGTATTCAGGGGAGGGAGGTAGATACCAGCCCATTCATGGTGGAAAGAGTCCTAGAAGAACATGGGAAAAATAAAAGCAGATAAGGCAATGGGGCCAGATGGGATCCACCCCAGATTACTAAAGGAACTCAGGGATGTACTGGTTGAACCACAGGATGCTCTTTTCAATGCATCACTAGAGACAATGGGGAGTACTGTACCTGAGGACTGGAGGAGGGCAGATATGGTCCCTCTCCACAAGAGTGGAAACAGAAAGGAGGCAGGCAATTACAGGCCTGTAAGCCTAACCTTAGTAGGGAGGAAACTGATGGAGTCCTTACTGAAGGAGAGGATTGTGAAGCTTCTGGAGGATAGTAAGGCACAGGACCCAAGGCAGTATGAATTCTCAGTGGAAAGGTCCTGTCAGATGAATCTTATAGCTTTCTTTGACTGGGTAACCAGGGTGGTAGATCAGGAGGGGTGGTGGATGTGGTGCACCTGGATTTCAGTAAGGTCTTGGACACTGTCCTGCACAGGAGATTGTTAAATAAATTGGGGAGCCTGGGAGTGGGTCCAACAGTGGTAAAGTTGGTTGGGAACTGGCTAAGGGAAAGGACTCAGAGGGTTGTGGTAAATGGCATGAACTCTGAGAAGAGGGAGGTGACCAGCTGGGTGCCAGAGGGGTCATTGTTGGGGCCATTCCTATTCAAAATCTTCATTAGCAGCATTGCAGAGTGTCTGGAAGGAAAGGTATGCCTCTTTGTAGATGACACCAAGATCCACAACAGAGTGGACACACCAGAGGTGTTATCTAGATACCAGCTCTGGAGTAAATAATAATGCAGATGTTTGTATATCTACAGTGTCAGACAAAGAAACACTACACAAGCAGGAGCAAAATGATAATTTATTACAGTACTTACACCAAGCATGTGACAGAGAAAATCACAAGGAAGATGGGTTTCTCGCTACTTTCTTGAAGAATGTACATAATCTCCAGAATTTCCAAGATCTCCATGAGGAGCTGGGTTACACAAGGTTATATACCATAGATAACAACACAGCAACAGAGATTACATCATAGTTATGGATATAAGAAATAACATGTATTGGTTCTATATTATAAACAATGTTGTATAAGACATTCACCATTGGATAATGACTTAGAAGACAGAATTACTAATGAGTATAATGTGAGCCAAAGGATTTGTCTCTCTCGGCATAAAGCAAAAGTGCTGACTGGCCACTACTACACGTGGCATATTTGCCTACGTGTAAAACACACACTACATATGATTATATGAGAATATAAGTGTGTACAATAATCACTGATGATCCATAGGAGTCAACTTATCAGTGATTAGGTAGATTATGTATGGAATATCTGTAAAAGACAAACAATGCATTATAGTGAGGTATAATAATCATGCATGATATAATCTTATAAAGGATGTAAACATTAGCATATAATAGCAGCACTCATGCTTATAAGATGGGTGCCTAAATCTACATATCAGTACCAAATAGCAGTATCACAGTACAATAGACCAGAAATACAGTGTAAAGTGTATGTGGGATGATAGTGGGCATAACCCAGGTTCAACAGTCCCCTCTCTGTTGCCCTAATTGCAAAAGTGGCAACACAACAAAAAGACGACGGTTAGGCACCATTCATCTATAGGCCTGAAGCACAAGCCTGATAGAGGAATTTTAACTGGTCACAGTGGTGTTTTAGGGTTTTCCTTAAACAACAAAATGTAACTATAAGGGAAAATGTTAGTAACCTTGTATTACTATAATCATTTGGAATGAAACTTCACAATGAGGTTTTCCAATATCAAAACAATCAGTAATTACCAATATGTATCAGGTGTGTATCTGTCCTATTGGCAAGTAAAAACTGAGATAGAGCATCAAGATAGTTAGGACTAGATTAATGGTATCTGGTTCCCAGATGAGAACAGGTGTGTTACAATAATCTATAACCTGTTTAGGGAGTAAATACAGAAGATAGAAAAGTTCACTTTGCATAACTTTTAGTCCATCTCTGAAAAATATATAGTTGGTCACCACACAATGTTCCACATCAGCAGAATATATCACCTTGAAGGATGGCATTTTTCAGCTGGTAAGTCAGACAGGACATGAAATGTCATTATCCATAAGCCATAAACTACAAACAGTTCCAGGGACAAATCCAGGGTTTCTTCAAGTGTTAGATGAAAATTCATAGTTCAAGTTAGATGCATTCAGATTTTCCAAAGGTAGATCCAAATGCTCAGGAGGCTGCAGTATTTACAGAGGCCTCAGCAGGGGGTGCATTAGATTGCACATCATGTTTTACAATGGAATAACAACAGTGTTCAGTCGAAGATGATCACACAGCTGCACAAAGTATAAAAGTTTATGACAGTACCCAGTTTGTATGAGGTGCCAGCCAGGCTTGGAAAACAAGTAGTGAAGACAATGGATTTCTTGCTTGAAGATCAAATGAGGAAGCGTCTTCTTACTAAAGTTAGGGGATTGCCCTCAGCCCAGACTTGGTATCATAGTATGCATAACAATGAGCTTGATTGTAGAATCTGGATTGGCTGGACCAAATACAGTTTATTTGAGAGTTCACAAGAGGAAGCCTAATTTCAGTTATCAGGCCAGTATTCACAAGTTGGTAAGACAAGTTGGAAGATGTCACATCGGCATAAAAGGTGGTGATCTTTTCAGGTATGACAATCAAAGTTCAGAGTCAGTCACAATTCCAAGACCTCATGGTAAACAAGCAAAGAAGGCAGTTTTAACCTTTCATGATACTATAAGACATTTCTCTTTTTTTCCCCTCTTCTTTCTCTATGGGAACACATAGCTGTAAAGGGATCCAAACAGACAGACTGCTTTCATTTGTGGTTTTAAATCCTAGTGGGTCTGTACTCATTTAGGAGTCTACATATGTCAAAGGTTGTCTGTGTGCTCTTAGGAATTTCAGTTGCAAATGAAGTCCTTAATCCACAGACAGCTAAGGGTTTCTCATTTTATATGACATGTCTAAAAAATCAGTATTGAATTGAGGCTGTATGCCTCAGAATACCAAACTGCCTATGGTGGTTGGCAAGATTTTGCTGATGTAGCAAACAATAGTGATAATCCATTAAGGGATATCATTGATTACTATAGTAAATCGAAACGTGGTACCAAAAGAGGTTATCCTGAAGGATTACTATTTGCAATGTTGTTTACATGCTTTGTTGTGGTTTTACATGAACTATCTGTTTTGAAATCTGAGAATGCTGCTTGTGAGGAGGAAATGAGTCTGAAAAAGGCTGATCATATAGAAAGAACAGAAGGACTGCAGTGTCAGGTTTGGTCCCTCCTTCAGTAAAAAGAGTCTTTCTTTAAGAATGTAAGCAGCTAAGAACTGCATGCCTTAGGAGATAACTGAAAAGGCAGAACTTATTAGAACATTTTTTTTCAAATGAATGGTGTTCTGGCTAACACCAGTTATACCTTACATCTTGAAAATGAGGGACTTAGGGATGAGATGTCTGAAGTAAATGCTGAAAGTATTAGCATGTTGGTATTTCAACATCAGACCTTGACTGAGCTGCACGATTCATTATGTGGTGATAACAGCAGACTTCAAGTGAATGCTTTGAATATAACCTATGATAGAGCTTCTCTTGATAACAGGCAAGTTTTACACAAAGAGAAAGTCTTGTGATCTGAAACTAAGATACTTCACAGAGTGCTAACTCATGTATCTGAGGAGCTAGAATGTAGGAGTAAAAAGTCAGATATGGTGAACTTGCGCCAACAGCCAGAGGTATTGGCAGGGCATACCACCTTAATGCCCATAGACTTTGTCTCTTCTGATGTTGATGAGTTTGATTTTAAACACTCACAGAGTGCTGTGGGGTGGACCAGAACAAATGCTAGCCACATGTTTTTCTGTGGTTCACAAAATGGAGAATTGTTAGAGTTTCAAAATGGAGGACACACATGCCATCATGTTGCGTTCCCATGCCATTCCCAAGATGGTCACTCATGATCATGTGATAATGGTCATAATACAGTACCCCAAGATGCCCATGAGGTAATCCAAAATGGCCAACCATCACATCATGGAGGTTGGATCATGCAATCACAGGGACCTGTGATTGCTGCCATAACCAAACAAAACATACTGGAGGTTTTTGGCATGAATCATAATGTTATCAGTAAGACTAATGTTTCTGAGGGACAGAAGATTCTCATTGAAAATGATGTTGATGTACTTTTGAATGAGGCTGATATGCAGCCTAATGTTATGAAGTCAGTGTCTGACGCTGCAGCAGCAGCTGCAGTTAGCAATGTTTACTATGCTAGCATTTACTTGGTTAAGGAACACATTGCTGTTAATTATATGAAATGTTCTGATTCTTCCCTATGTAATTTAACATCAGCTCTCCCTGAGAAGATTGAATGTGCTGTTTTTCCTAATGCTAACAGAATTAGGCACATGCAGCCCACCAATAAATTGAGCTGTCACATTAAAAACAATGTTGCTACCATCCAACAACCTTCTGGAGGTGAAACCCACTTTACATTTAATAGGGGAAGAGACAACCTTGATTCTGAAAGCCCTGTGGCTGTGATATTTTCAGCATCACAGGGCATGTTGGGGGGAGAGGGTTTCAGGTTTGATTTCTGAACCTGTGCTGCCAGCTTTTCCAGTACCACTTTCTCCACCCCTGATGGCTACTGAACCACAATCCATAGATGGAGAACTATGTGCAGCTTGCATACCACTTTTCTCCACTGTGCAGGCACCCCCGATAGTGCCAGCACTGTCTGTACATGATGCAGAACCCCCCTCCACCAGTGATATCTGGATTGTCCCCTACTATGACTGCAATAGCAGACACAAGCCAGAAACAGTCTGGATTATTCCCAGCACAGACAATAGCAAGCTCTTCTGGCAAGAAGCTTCAATATATTATAATGTTGATATTGCCTTTTCTTCTAAGATCACTGATCATGGCCCCAGCACTGGTTAATCCTAACCCATCTTTAGGGTATCATTTTGAAACTGTTGCATCAGATAAAATAATCTCAGCAGTTTTATCCCAAACATACAATGGACACATCAGATCCATTGCATATGCATCCCAGATGCTCTCCCCAGTGGAGCTGAAATACAACCTTTGTGAAAGGAATATTTTGGCTACATACTGGGCAGTGAGATACTTTATGTACATCATCGGATATGCACCCATTGTGTTGCATTCCAATCATTTGCAAACTAACTTTCTGTTGTCAGACAGAGTAAAAGATGACTCTGTATCCAATGCCAGACCTACACACTGGTCTCTCATTTTGCAGTATCATGACATCACTGTCTTTCCTATCAAAACTCAATCTTTGTTGGCCCATGGCCTACAAATTACACGAGAGACCCATGACCGTTCACTCCAACCCCCGACCTACCTGTCCCAGGGCCCTTTCTGACAGAACCTCAGAAAGTGTTAAAAGACACCACTGTGTGTTATGTTTTGACTGATGACTCTGCCACATATACCAACGAGGGTCAGATAACAGGGTTTGAAATTCGTATTGTACATCCTAGTGATGACAGAGTGTGCATCATTTATGTACTATTCACAGGCATTGTTAAAACACGCCTGGCATGAAAAAAATGTAAAGCAGGGAGGCATGGAGTCTCCTTATTATTACCACAAATGTCTGTGGATGGCTGGTAAGTCCTTGAGTGAAACAGGTTGTGATAATAATGAGGAATAAAAAGATTTTTCCTTATGTAACATGACACCAGCACTCCATGACAGGGTTAAGTGCTGCATGTTTTTTGAAATGGCTTTAATCTAATTACAGAAAGCACTGCAGACACTATTTTTATTATAGATTCTAATTGGGTCTGTTCCTCTCTGACTGAATTTCTTTTGGAAGAAAACTTCCAATACTCTAATAGCACCCCTGTGAAATACAGAGACTTGTTTGTGTACATCACAACACTAATCAAACAGTTTAATGATACAAACTGTATATTCATAAAGTTCAAGCATATTGTAAATGTGAACCTTATGCTACAAAAGAAAGACCCTCATTTGAGGGCAGTGTATAGGTTGCTTAATAGAGGAACTGAGGAATAACTTCTAGAAATAAGCCCTTATAAGAAAGTGAAAATGATATTCACCTATCCAGTGATGGCCTACTCATTTGGTATCACTGCTGTGACACACCTGTAAAGTTATGGGTAGTTTCTGAACAGCTGAGGGTAGATTTTATCTATCAAGTAGATGATACTCCAACTGGTGGACACCAGGGAGTCAATGAAACACTAAACAGACTGAAATCCTCTGTCTGGTGGCCACACATGAGAAATGATGCAGAAAGCTACATAAGTAACTGATCTGAGTGCAGAAGAATCCTATACCAGCTAGGTAAAATGCTAAATTGTTATCCCAGAGGCATTCACGCCCCTGGAGCAACATCTAGATTAACTACATTGCCCTATGCCAACCACTAAGAACAACAATAAGTTTGCACTAGTGAGCATCAACCCATTTTCCAAATGGGTTAAAGCTATCCCAACAAAAAGCAACACAGCCAAAGTGACTGCAAATGTCTTGGTAAATCAGCTATTTACCAGGTGGAGTTTACCCCTAAAGGTAGATTCTGATCACAGGGAGCCAGCTATATAGCCAAAGAAATGCAGGAAATTATGGATTTGTTATGGGTAAAACAAAAGTTTCATATCCCTTACCACTCACAATCATCAGGACAGGTGGAATGGGCTAACAGGCAGATCAAAGTTATGTTATCCAAACTTGTTCAGGAAACCCCCAAAGAATGGGATTAATTATTCCCATTGCTCCTTATGGCAATAAGAGGGACACCCTCTTCAGGTACACAGTGTACCCAGTTTGAAGTCATAACTGGACGGTCCATGAGACTCCCAGAATATTACTTCTGGACCTGTGTACTGGTGATGAAGCATCAGTAGATAAATATGCTAAATAACTCAAACAAGACATCCAAAAGGTACACTTGTTTGCTGTACAATGTATGGGCAAGGCCCAACAATGAGCCCTATCCCACTGTAAACAAACTCAGTCCAGCTGTCTACCTAGTTAGACTGCCTCACAATAAGAGTCATTGATAAATGGCTACATGCCAATCAAATGAACCTGTCTGAAGGAGATTAAATTACTTTTCCATACTCCAATGGGTGGAATAGTAATAAACTAACTATGTTTTTCCTTTCTTTCCTTTTAGGTTTAGAGAGAGAGAGAGAGATACTTGCTTTTATGCTTATTTTTCTTTTTAAAAGTATAGGTCTTCTTACAAGCCCAAACTGCACATCATACTGCAGATAAGAACCAGTGACCTAAACTTAAACAGCTTGTTGAGGCAGAGTACCTCACAAACCCACATGATCTAATTGCATCCTGTGGAATTCACACTAAAGTCCTTCCACGGTCACCATTATGTTATCTAGATACCAGCTCTAGAGTAAATAATAATACAGATTGTTGTATGTCTACAGTGTCGGCCAAAGAAACACTACACAAGCAGGAGTAATGATAATTTATTACAATACTTACGCCAAGCATGTGGCAGAAAAAATCATGAGGGATACGGGTTTCTCACCACTCTCCTGAAGAATGTACATAATCTCCAGAATTTCCAAGATCTCCATGAGGAGCTGGGTTACACAAGGTTATATACCATAGATAACAACATAGCAACATAGATTAAAACATAGTTATGGATATGAGAAACAAAATGTGTTGGTTCTATATTATAAACAATATTGTATAAGACATTCTCCATTGGATAATGACTTAGGAGACATAATTACTAGTGAGTATAATGTGAGCCAAAGGATTTGTCTCTCTCAGCATAAAGCAAAAGTGCTGACTGGCCACTACTACACATGGCATATTTGCCTACGTGTAAAACACACACTACATATGATTATATGGGAATATAAGTTTGTACATAATCACTGATGATCCATAGGAGTCATTTTATCAGTGATTAAGTAGATTGTATATAGAATATATATAAAAGACAAACATAATGCATTATAGTGAGGTATAATGATCATGCATGATATTATCCTATAAAGGATGTAAACATTAGCATATATTAGCAGCAAAGCACATTTCTGGCACGCATGCTTATATGATGGGTGCCTAAATCTACATGTCAGTGCAAAATAGCAATATCACAGTATAATAGACCAGGAATACAGTGTAACGTGTATGTGGGACGATAGGTGGCATAACCCAGGTGCAACAGAGGAGGTGGAAAAATGAGAAAGGACCTAAGCCTATTAGAGAAGTGGTCAGGTGTCTGGCACTTGAGTTTCAATACTAAAAAGTGCAAGAGCATGCACCTGGATTACAGGAATTTAAGGGAGGAGTATAGGATGGGTGGGGAAATTCTGGCCACCACAAGTCAGGATAGTGAACTAGCAGTTATCATCTCTGATGACCTGAATGTGACCAAACAGTGTGAAAAGTTGGTGGGGAGAGCAAACAGAATGTTGGGGTGCATAGAGAGGGGCATAACAAGCATGAGGAAAGAGGTTATTTATTTAGTTATTTATTTGTAAAATCAGTTTACAACCTTTGAGCCAGAGGCTCATTTCCAAAGGTACCTCGTCATATTGAGGACAAACATAACAAATTTAGGTTACAGAATACAAGTCACTGAAGTAGAGTTACACATGCTGATTTCATACATTATACAATTTAGTAGCAAATTACATTGATACAGCTAGCACAAGCTGGTTATAACAGAGGTATGATGCACAGGGGGAGAAATTTTAGTAATTTTATTATTTCAATAATTTGGGGTTAAAAGAATGATCTGGGCATTCACAACATGGAAAATCCTATACAATTAAATAGCATACGGCATACATGGACTGAATTTATTGGGAGTCCATTTAAAATCTGGAAACTCTGTTGCCAGCACTGACAATCCTGATGCCAGCTGCCCCAAATACTGTTGCCTGATGTCAGAATTTTGCCCGCAGCAGAGTTTGTTCTATAAAGTAGGGGGATGGGGGTTCGGGGGAGGGACAAAGCCACCCAAAACATAAACAAAATGTTTTCCTCAGGCAAAATCCCAAAGTCAATCATCCATGTTTTGAGCAGCTGGCATAAGGATTGTGAAACACGGGAACAAAAGTTTCTGTGTTTCATAATATATCCATTTATTGTGTATGTCAGTATTCTTTTTTTTTGCAACTGAACATACTTTATTTAAAACTTTTCCAATACAACAGTAACAAAACCTAAAGAAATCAAAAATAACATAAAAATAACAGAACAAAACAAGCCTATGTGGCCCCCCTCCCCCCCATATACCCACCCTACCTCCCTCTCAATCTCCGGTGCATGCACCTCAGCTATCAATAGTATAGAAGCAGAAGGAACATCACAGATTTACTGGGTGAGGCAGGAATAAAGCTCTGTCCAGCACAACCTGGCCTTGGTATAAGGAAAAGAAAAATTCCCTATGGCCTTCTCGGCCGAGATGGCCATCAAACCCTCCTACATCCATTCCAAAAGACATAGGGACCAATTATCCTATACTGCTCTTTGGAATAATTGAATGCGCACTATCTTCACTTCAGCTGCTGTTATCCATGTTGTGTATTATCTTCTGTGGCTGCCTCTGCTGTTGTATTTGTGTGCACAGTTCTCCAGCATTATGTAACTGACTTGTTTGTCATTGCTGTATTGTTATAGTGTACTGTCCTGGGTCGTGCCTGAAAATAGGCAGGATTTTTTGCCTAGTGCACTTACCCGGTTACCAAAAGCTAATAAATAAATAAATACATACATAAATAAATCTAACCGATGTCTGACTATGATAAGCTTAGTGACTAGGGAAACTAAGGCCATGTAATACTTATGTGCAGTAATGTTAACAACAGAGTAATCCTCCAAGAGACGTATCTATGGAACAAAATAATTGAGCCAAATAAGAGGGACATTCTGTTGCTAACCGTGGACAATAACAGCTTGGCCAATGGACATTCCCACAGTTTGTGAAACAGCATGCCTTCTTGCAGTTCACAGCTAGTACAGAGTGGGGAAGACAGCTTTTTCATTCGGAATAGGGCATAGGGAGCCTGATATACAGTAGACTATGCAAGATGTTAAATTCCAATAATCTGAGCCTATCTTGTTTAATGTAATGGTAGGTAGAGGTCCAAACCATATGCCAATGTGGGTGGCCCAGTTAGGGCCCAATAAATTGTGCCAATAATAGTCCACTGTGGAAGCCACAGTGCAATCGTATACTACCAGAGCCTTATATAGACTAGAAAGTGCCTTCCTCTTAACCGCTAAATCCATATATTCCTGGATGGAATGGTTAGAGTCATACAGCCAAGGGACCGGTCCCAAGAATTGTTTAATACAGAGACTAAGCTGCATGTACTTGAAAAAGGAGCTGGGATGAACCTTAAAGACTGTCATCAAATGCAGGAAAGATATAACCTTATTATCTAAAACCATATCTCCTAGTTTAATGGTAGACAAGGCAGGCCAGGAAGATGGTGGAATAGGTTTGCCAGCTTTACATATATTTTAATTATTAAAAAGTGGCTATGTCAGTACATTAGTGTGTATAACCTTTAAAAACTGACATAGCTGGGAGCATGCTCTTACACTCCAACCTATGGGAGAAAAATGAAGAGCTCCAGAGAGTTTACAGTAAGGGGTATAAAGCAAGGAGTCTAAGGAGATAACGATTAACTCCTCATTTAAAATATTTAGCCCCATCTAATGCCAGATAGTATTTATAAAAGTCTGGCAACTGTAGTCCACCATACTGGTATGCTCTGCATAATTTCCCATATGCTCTGTGAGGATGCTTGTCTAGCCACAAGAAAGCTGAACATATAGAGAACAGTTTCTGGGACCATTTCTTCGTAAGGTAGATGTTCAACATACTTAGAGGATAAAGGAGTTTAGGAAGGACACACTTCTTGATAAGGCTTACCCATCCCCAGAGTGAGAGTGAAAAATACTTCCATCTTGCCAAGTCTTTTTCAATTTGCTGGACAATCGGATCCAGGTTCAGGGCCTTGAGCTTGGAGATGTTTTTAGAAAGCTGAATGCCTAGATATTTCAAAGTCAGAGTCTCACACTGCAAAGCCAGTTGTAAGCAAAGGAGTTTGGGGTTAAGAACAGAGATGGGGTAGACTACTGTTTTTGCTAGGTTTAGTTTGTACCCCGAGAAGGTGCTAAAAGTTGATATAATGGTTAACGCCACAAGCAGGGACATGGACCAGTCATAGAAAAATAGAAACATAGACTTTGATGGGCCTGGCAGAAAAGGACCACTTGGCCCAACCAGTCTGCTCATTTCCCTACCTATTGGATAAGCTGCAGATACTAGTTAACAAACAGCCTACTTTTTCCTAACCCCCACCAGAATTGGCTCATGTCTGTCCCATGTATTCTTGAATTCCCAATCCGAAAGGTGGAGAAAGATATTGTTAGCAAAGGACAAAAGCTTATAAGCATGCCTTCCCACCTTTATACCTCTAAGTGAGGGGGAAGTATTTATTATTCTGGTCAGGGGTTCAAGGTACAAATTAAAAGGGTAAGGGGAAAGGGGACAACCCTGATGAGGACCTCTGGTTAAGCAGAAAATGTTGGATAATTCGTTATTGCACAGAATGTGCACAGCGGGTAGGGTATAAAGAACTTAAATTCTATTAATAAACTCTGCGGGGAAGCAATAGTCATCTAGGGCTCTAAACATACAGGACCAGGAAACTCGGTCAGTGCTTTCCCTACGTCAAGGGAGATAAAAAAAAACTGAGTCTATAAAGGTCTCTTGGGACACATTGAGAAGATGGAACATTTTTCTAAAATGTCCGTTCGAGTTCCTTCCTGCAACAAAACCTGCCTGTTCAGGTCCCAAAAGGGAGACCCAAACTGTGGAAAGCCTTGTTGCAAGTATTTTGGCATACAACTTGATATCATTATTTATTAGTGATATAGGATGGTAACCTTTCTGGTTTGGTAGGGTCTTTTCCTGGCTTGGGCAACAGTACTATGCAGGCTTCAAAAAGTGATATTTCAGAGCGGGCATGGGCACTCCAAAAATTGTAAAGGGCAGTGAGGAGAGGGGTTAGGACTTCCTTATAAGTTTTATAAAATAGGGCAGTGAACCCATCTGGGCCTGGGGCTTTTTCTAAGGGTAGAGAATCAATAGCAGAGGACACCTCTGAGGCGGTTATAAGACCTAGTAGGGAATGGGCTTGAGCCTTATCAAGGTGAGGAAGTTGGTCTGAGGTCAAAAATGCCTCCTGGGCTGCAATAGTGGTTGAATCAGATGGAGATGCAGTGTAGAGGGATTGATAAAATTGAGAGAAGATGGAGGCCATCTGTTTAGGGTCTGTTGTTGGTAGCCCAGTGGTAGGATCTGTTAGGGAGGAGGCACATCTGGAGTCGGATTGCTGTTTAATTTTAAGGGCAAGAAGCTTACCTGGTTTATTCCCCTGCCCTATATATGTGGCCTTAATCATTGTGGCCACTCTATCTACCTTGTCTAAAAGATGCTCTGCATATTTAGCTCTGAGTTGGCCAGTTTTTCCCAGACATAGTAATGGGATGAAGGGGTGAGATCTCGTTCTATGGTTCTAATTTGATGGAGCCAATCAGTCACTTGTGCTTGTTTCTTCTGCTTCCCTAAGGGATGCCAGCCTAATAAGTTGCCCCCTCCAGGTTACTTTAAGCCCCCCCCCCAAAGAACATCTAAGGGTAAGGAGGTATCTTGGTTACAGAGTATGATAGTCTACATATATTGTTTAAAGTGTGCAGAAATCTCTGAGTCCCATAGAAGCTGGTTATTTAGAGACCAGGTATGGGGACGTTGGGGAGCAGAGGGAAGATACAGGGCCAAAATTACAGGGAGTGATCAGAAATAACTCTGGCCTGTATACAGCTGTATACAATATCTGGTATCAGGTGTCTGCTTATCAAAAAGAAGTCTGTTCTTGAAAAAAACATTATGGGTCACCGAAAAGAAGGCATACTCTAGGGTGGAAGGGTGGAGGGTTCTCCATGGGTCTGCCAGGCCCAGGAAGTTGATAAATTAGGCTAATGAGCTCTGTCCAGACAATATCCCAGATTTCCTCCTATAGATCTGATCTAAATCATTGGTTTGGGTGAGGTTCCAATCCCCACTTATAATGATTGGCAGATGACTGAATGGAGCCAATACAGCAGCTTGGGCTGGTAAGAAACTAGGGGTGTCAAGATTGGGGCCATAAACAGAGCCCAACAGAAGTTCCATATTCCCCAGGAGGCCATGCAAAAGGATGAAACAGCCCTCAGGATCTTTAATTTCTGCTAGGAATGTAAATGGGACAGACTCGGATATGAGTATGGCCACGCCACTTCGACATGGGCTTTTGCATGTGCCAAACACCCTGCCTACACAGGATTTGGTCAGCAAGGTCATCTGACTATCCAGCAAATGGGTTTCCTACAGAAATACCATGTGGGGGGAGAAATTACTTAAATGTCATACTACTGCATACTTTTTTCTATTGTCCTTTCCACCCTTTATGTTCCATGTAACAAAGACATATGCATTAGTCATTGTCTGGCAGATCAGCAGTTAAACAACTAAAAGATATTGCTGAGGTAGATGCACCAGAGCCCTCACCCCTCCCACCCAACAAATCCAAATCAAAGTACTAAGGCAGCACCCATCATTTAACAGAGAACTATGATATCCAAAAAACAGAACACCAAAGTTCACAAGTAACTGTATACACAGAAATCCTTATTGTCCCAGGCCTAATGCCTTCTCCTATAACATAAAGTTCTAGGATGGGGCAGAGCCAACCCCCAAACATCACCTTTAGTTGAAAGTAATATATAAACCTCCTACTTTGTTCAATATAGCAACCTGCCCCTAAACAGTAGAGGGCCATATGGTATAGGGATACATATAATGCACTAAACTGGTGCAAAAGAAAAAACAGAATTAAATTAAAACCCAGCATGTCCAGACTTGGATCACACACAGTAGTAAAGAAAAATGCTGGATCCCTCAGTTCATGGGGCAAGGTATTAAAGAGCAATTCCCCAATCTCTTCATATACCCAATAATGGCAAAAGCTAAAGAGAAAAGAGCTCTAAAATATATGACTAAAATACAAAGAAACAAAGTCCCCCTTGAACACACAAATAACTAAAATACAAGCCCCCAGGCTATAATATATCAAAATTAGTTGTTGGGAGGAGCAGTTCAATAGGGCACAACCAGGTGCCAAGTAAGTTCCTGACGACTTGCTCAACAATCTATAAAAAAAAAAAAAAACTCAGCATGCAGCCCTCAAGGTATCAACCAAAATATTGAGAGCTAACAGACCTCATTCAGCACTCCTCACAGCAGTTGGAGATGAATATACAAACAAACCAAATAAATAAAACAGTATATAAGTGTAATCCCCCCCCCCGTTACCCGAGGTTACTAGAATCCCAATAAGACCTAGTGGCAGGCGGGGACAGGCAGCTAGTGAAACTCCAGTTAAATGGATTTCACTATGTCTTACTCTGTTTCAAACAACATGAAGTCTTGCTATATTATGACTAATGCAGTTTGTCCCACCATTAGAACTGCTCTGGAGGTGAAAGAGTTAACTTCCATGCAGTGCATGGAACTTAGAGCGCGAGCTCGGTTAGAAAAGCTCTGTCAGGGATATTTCAAACCGAAACCGTCAGATTCTTTACTCCGCCTCACTGAACAGTCGCTCTGGAGATTTCTCCTGCTGCTCGGTTCATTTTCTCAGTTTAAAGAGTTTTTTCTTGGTTAAATTCAATGGCGATTATCATTATTTTAATCGCAAACCGATTGGTTCAAGCTCTGTCTATGGTATTGTAAGTAATAGATAGGTTTTCTGTGTGGAACTTGTAAATGTTCATCGGTTCGGTTTGAACCGAACAGATTGTATTTAAACTTCATTCTGAAGCGTTTTAAGGCTTGTTAGAGTGCGGTTCCCGGCTCTTATCAGTTCTAAAAAAAACGGATTTCATTACGTTTTTTTCCACGACCCGTGACACGGTTGGGAACCGATAAGGGTGTCTTGCCTGGCACTGCCGAAAAAAAGGGCACGTTTTTGGTTAGGCTGGCATTATGTCTGAGAAACCCAAAAGGAAAACTGGGCCCACTGGGTTTCAACACTGTAGTGTCAGTGGGGAAGCCTTTGCCAAGGCTGACCCACACACCACATGTGTTTATTGTCTGGGGTTTGACCACCTCAATGCAGACTGCCAGATTTGCAAGAATTTCCCTGCAGCTACCTTAGATAAGAGAGTTGGTAGGCTCAGGGAACGAGAGGCCAAAAAGTCCGCTGACCCGGATGGCCAGCCCGGTTTGGTGCCAACCGAACAGGAGGGAGTGCCCTCTGACCAGGGCCAGACTTCCTCGGGCCAACGTAAAGCTGACTCTGAGGAGCCAGTTCCAGCAAAGAGAACTAGAAAGTCAGCAGGTGTGGAGTCAAAAATTCCTTCTCCAACTGCTGCAGAGATAGCCAGGGCAATACAGATTGTCCAGTCACTTTCCCCGGTTCCGTCCGAACCGCCACTATCTGGCAAAAGGTCGGTTCAGTCGGTTCCACCGGTTCAAGAATATGATATAGAGAAGTTTTATGAACCAGAGGAGGAGGAGGATGATTATGATCAGTGTGAATGTGACTTTGAAAGTCTGGATGTGCCCATTGAACCGGACATCTCCCCAGACAGACCTTTAGGAGAATCTCCCCCTAGGCTTGCTGAGTCCCCTTCTCATTTTCTGTTTTATAAAAAAGTTGCTGAAACCCTACAGCTTCCTTTAGAGGAGGCTGTGGATGAGCAAGAGGAGCCTGACTTTGTAGAGATGATGGATATCCCAGAGTCCAGGAGATTGTCTATTCCTTTACATAAATATTTTAGGAAACAAACAATAAACATTTTAAAAGCTCCTAATTCTGTGCCTCCTGTGGATAAGAAGATGGACAGGAGGTATTCTTTGTCAGGTCCTGATATGGAATTTCTTTCACAGCAATGCAGCCATGTTGGGGTAGTTCAGGCTGCAGCCTGTGATAAAGCTAATATTCCCCTGGCTTCACATCCTCCTGACAAGGACTCCAGGAAGATTGACGCCATGGCCAAAAAACAATACATGGCAGCGTCTTTGGGACTCAGACAAGCAAACTATATGGCTTATGTTGCGAGATACCAAAAATCTAGATGGGATACTGTCATGGCTTTAGCCAAACAGGCCCCCGGCCAGCTTGCCAAGGAGCTGAAACAGGTGGCTGCTGATGGTATTGAGGCATCTAAGGTGCAATTTCATGCTGCAGTGGATTCTAATGATGTATCCTCTAGAGTCATGGCTACATCTGTGGCTTTTCGTAGATTGGCTTGGCTCCAGTGTACTACTTTGTCACAGGATACCCAGTCTAAGGCTATGGATTTTCCTGTGGTGGGAAATTCTCTGTTTGGGGCGCAGACAGAGAATTATATGAAGAAAATGGATGAATATAGAACCACTTATAGGAGTGCACAAGCCAAGGAATGGCAAGCCACTCCTCAGAGGCAGCCCCCCAAGGGTAGAGGCAGGCCTTTTCACAGGCCTTTTTACCAGACCCAGGCCTCCTCTTCAGCTTATGTTCAGAGGGGGTTCTTCAGAGGAGAGGCAGACGGGTACAAGCAGGCCTGCTCCCACCCTCAGCCTAAAGTCCCTGCCAAACAGGCACCCTGATGGGATGCCCAGGGCGGTTCTCCATTACCTGTGGGGGAGGCTGGCTTACTTCGTCCAGGACTGGGAGTCTTTAACATCAGACAAGTGGGTCCTGGAAGTAGTAAGCAGGTCTGGTTCTCAGCTTCAAAAAATTTCCAAAGATGAGAATCAGATCTTTTCCACCTGCAAACCCTTTAGAGACTCTTGCCTTGAAACAGAAGTCTCAACCCTCCTGGCTTCAGAGGTTGTGAAAGGATTTCTCCTCACACCAGGGCAAGGGTCTGTACCCAGGTACTTCCTTACCCCAAAAGACAGGAGAGTGGCGGCCCATCCTGGACCTAAGATATCTGAACAAGCACTTTTTAAAACCAAAATTCAAAATGGTGACTCTGGGAATGATTTTACCCTCCCTAAGGCCAGGGGACTGGCTAGCTTCCCTGAACCTCATGGATGCCTACTTCCATGTTCTTATCAGAAGCTCCCACCAAAAGTACCTCAGATTCGAACTGCCCTCAGGCCATTATCAGTTCAGAGCAATGCCCTTCGGCCTTACTTCTGCCCCAAGGGTATTCACAAAATGTCTGGCAGTAGCAGTTGCTCATTTAAGAAGGCAAAAGATTGCCATCTTTCCCTACCTGGACGACTGGCTCATTGTGGGTCAGTCTCCAGACCAGGTCAAATCACATCTGCAAGTTACCCAGCAGCTGCTTACCTCTCTGGGCTTTCTTCTCAATCTTCCAAGTCAGTTCTGGAACCTGTCCAGGTACACCCTTTATAGGTGCAGAACTGAACACAAAGCAGGCCAGAGCCTTCCTTCCCCTAGAAAGGGTAAGGACCCTGGTGGCCCTGGCCTCGTCCTTCACTCTGCAGGTCTCTCGACCAGCAAGGCATTTCCTGCAGCTCCTAGGACACATGGCTGCTTCCACAGCTGTAGTGCAAGGAGCAAGAGCATGAGGGACATTCAGTTCCATTTGAGAGCCTTCTGGTCTCCAAGAATAGATTCCCTATCCAAGTTAATCCCAGTGACTCGAACCCTGATCCAGGCCCTTCAGTGGTGGCAGGATCAGAGCAATCTGAGACAGGGGGTGCCCTTCATCCCTCTATCTCACTCCTTGACCCTTACTACAGATGCGTCCCTCTTGGGATGGGGAGCTCACATGGGCGACCTCTCCACCCAGGGGTTGTGGTCCCTTCAGGAATCTGTGCTCCACATCAATCTGTTGGAACTCAGAGCTGTTTTTCTAGCACTTCAGGTTTTTTCTGCATCTGTTCAGAACAAAGTGGTACAGGTCAGAACAGACAACACCACTACATTGTGGTACATTAACAAACAAGGGGGCACTCGGTCTTCGGCCTTGTGCACCGAGGCGATGAAGTTGTGGTCTCTGGCTTATTCCCTGAACACTTCCCTCATAGCAGTTCACCTCCCAGGCAAGGACAATGTCCTAGCAGATGCTTTCAGCAGGATTTCCCAGGGCTATCACGAATGGTCACTGGATCCCCTAGTACTGGGGATAGTTTTTGCCAGATGGGGCACCCCTCAGATAGATCTTTCTGCAGCCCCAGACAATCATTAACTTCCACTTTTTTGTTGCAGGCCCCCAATGTTGGGCTCAGTCCCCCTGGATGCCTTTCTCCTCGATTGGGAAGGAAAGTTTCTCTATGCCTTCCCCCTTCCCTCTCCTGTTCAAGGTGCTAGTCAAAATCAGGTCTCAGCCCTGCAAGATGATCCTGATTGCTCCAGACTGGGCCAGGCAGCCCTGGTACCCACCCTTCTGTCCTTAGCAGTCCATCTCCCCTGTGTCTCCCCAGGAACCACAATCTGTTAACCTGTGCCCAGGGAGAGTCTGGTATCCAAATCTCAACTCTCAACCTCAAGGCCTGGCTCTTGAGGAGTTAGAGTTTGCTGATCTACAACTTTCTCAGGGTGTTCTCGAAATCTTGAAAGCTTCTAGGAAGCTTCACCAGGGCTACCTATAACTCCAAGTGGAAAAGGTTTTCCATATGGTGTTCTGGGAAGCATATTTCCCGAATCTGCTGATTTGCCCACTGTTTTGGACTATATGGTCCATCTTAA
Source organism: Neoceratodus forsteri (assembly GCA_016271365.2). NCBI lineage: Eukaryota > Metazoa > Chordata > Ceratodontiformes > Ceratodontidae > Neoceratodus > Neoceratodus forsteri. Next base: position 845,738,899 of record CM028134.1, read on the forward strand.
TTCTTTGGGACTGAGACCAGCTACCCTGAAAGTGCATTTGGCAGCTGTCTCTGCTTTTATTTCAGCAGGAAGCCTCTTCTCTTTCTGCTCACCCTGTATTTTCCAAGTTTTTTAAGGGATTGCTTCATACCAATCCTCCATTCAGGGACCTCTGCCCCTGCCTGGAGATCTTAATGTTTGCATTGCTCAGCTGATGCAACCCCCCTTTGAACCTCTGTCTTCGGCAGAGCTTAAGTATTTGACTTGGAAAACTGTATTCTAGTAGCCATCACTTCTGCCAGGCGCATAAGTGAGTTACAGGCTTTATCAGTGGAGACTGACTTTATTTCCTTTCACAGGGATAAGGTAGTCCTCAGGACTAACAGGAAGTTTTGCCTAAGGTGGTTTCAGATTTCCACCTTAACCAATCTATTCACTTCCAGTGTTCTTCACTGACCATTCCTCCTCTGGTGAGAGGAGGCTGCACAGCTTAGATGTTAAGAGGGCCCTAAGTTACTACATAGAGCGTACCAAGGGTCACAGGTTTGACTCCATCCAACTATTTATCACTTATGGTGAGGTTGGGAAAGGGAGACCTGCCACTAAGAGATCCATTGCCAGGTGGATTGTCTCTTGTATTCAATTTTGCTATCAAAAACTGGGTAAGGTTCCCCCTTCAGGCCTGAGGGCTCACTCTACCAGAGGTACAGCTGTGTCCCTAGCTGCTGCCAGAGACATCCCTATCTTAGAGATATGTCAAGCAGCTACTTGGAAAACAGTACACACTTTCACCAAGCATTACTCCCTGGATATCCAGGCCAGGTTTGGCGTAGCCATGCTTCAGAGCCTATTCCCTAAGTAGGTTCTGTCCCTCCTCCATGGAGGTACTGCTGTGTAGTCTGCATTAATCATAATATAGCAAGACTTCATGTTGTTTGAAGAAAAAATTACTCACCTTAGTAATGTTGTTTCTTCTAATGGAGTCTTGCTATATTATGACCTCCACCCAGCCTGCCCCTCTCAGAACTTCTACTTTGGGTATGGGGTGGGCAGTCCACTGTTGGCACTTATTGATGCCCCCTTTTATGTTTTTCCACCCCTTCTTGTTGGGGTGTTTGGGTGTTGTGTTTTATTTTATCTTATTTTTTCTGGTCCCCTGACTTGAGTCTTGGTGTTGGGACCAGAAAAATGTGTTAATATTTTAGTAGCCAGTTGGCTAGTGTAGGTTACAGCTTCCACACAGAGCCTTAGTGAGTTTTGCTCGTAAAGATCTGGCAGTTTCGGTTTGAAATATCCCTGACAGAGCTTTTCTAACCGAGCTCGCACTCTAAGTTCCATGCACTGCATGGAAGTTAACTCTTTCACCTCCGGAGCAGTTCTAATGGTGGGACAAACTGCATTAGTCATAATATAGCAAGACTCCATTAGAAGAAACAACATTACTAAGGTGAGTAATTTTTTCTTTCAGTCTCTGCTGAGCTGGAGCTATGACATCATTTAGAACTGTCACAGCTAGGGAAGTTAGGATAGAATGTTGGGGAATTTGAAGTCAGTTCATTAGTAGTCTGAGTAGAGTGCTGAAAAGGGAAGAGGTGTGCTGCAGCAGCAGGCCCTCAGCTCTGTCAAAGAGCTATTTTTTTGTAGAGTTGTGTGTTCTCACTTGAAGAGGAACACAAGAAGAGCCTGGTGAAGTGGTAGAGACCGCTTCCAGTGGTTCAGGTCCCCTTCCCTGTGGGGATGGGGGAAGGATTCAGCCTACTTCTGGGGCAATCTCCTGGTCTGGCTAGGGGAAGAAGAAGCTGCCTAATTTTAAGTTTGTGCTGAGGCACCAGAAGTTTTGGATGAAAGTTCAGTGAAGAAGATAAAAGCCTGTGGGGCACCTGCAACCAAGCGGTGAGTCTACTCTGATAAAGGGTCAATGTGTTTTCACCTGAGACAAGATGAAGTTAAGGGACTGTTACTGTGGGGTCAGGAAAAAGACAGCCAAGTACAGTTTTGAACGTTTTAGGATTGGACTGCTTAACTCTGTGGGGGTCTAGAGCAATGGACACAGCCACTATTTAAGTATGTTTCAAGTTCAGCACAAGTGGGATGGAAGAACAGTAGATTAAATGTAATATACATTTAAAGAGAATCTACACAGTACAGTGTTTTCAAGGATGAGGTGTTAAAGTCCAGAGAAAAGGCCGGGTATGCATTATGGGAGTGAGAGGTGGGAGACCCCCCCATCAGTAGTAACCAAATTCACTTCTACGGGTTTGCTTTGGGACACCTGTTGCTTTCTCTCAGGTACTTGGTCAGTGCCTGAGGAAAGTATCCAGACATGGGATTGATGAAGAAGATTCCCTGATGGAGCCAGAAGTGCTCAGAGGTGGTTTAGGGAGCCACCGAGAAATGTTCCATGCTATATGGAAAGTCTCCAAGAGCTGGCATGAGAGCCGAGCCATGGAAGAAAGGTAGTCCAGAGGGCTGGCTAGGAGCCGAGCCAGGGAAACTGAAAAAGAGTCAAATTAGGGCAGTTTTCCCTGTGTGATCTGAAACCCAAGCATTTCAGTGTAAAGAGGATGTGTTCTGATCTCCATAAATCTGCATTACAAGGAGTGTAGCCCCACGGGGGTCCATCTATGCTTTTCATTCCATGTTGTTGAATAAAGCCACACTTTAGAATCCCATCTCCTGGTATTGGACATTATGTTATTGCTTCTAGTCTCTGGATTATTTTGGGTGCTCCTGTGCAGAGTAGTCAGACCTAGCCAGCATGCCGAATGATACCTTTCTCCCCAAGTTTCAACTTGTAAAAATGGAGGCACCCGCGTCATAGGACCCAGGCTCCTCAACCTGTTCACTAGCTACACAGGCAGGGGTAGTAGCCCACTCAGTATAGGCATGCTAGGGGTTACATAAGGAGCGCTCCCCATAGTCCATGGAGAAATCCTGTCAAAGAGGTATGCAGGCATGAAAATAGCACCATTCATAAATTATGCGTTACAGTACTATACCGACAGTAGGTGGTGCTCCACACTGTCCATAACCTGAATGTGTGCAAGTGCTGAATCTTGTCTGCAAAGGAACCACATCAGAATGCTCCTCACTAACAAAATAATAATAAAAAGTAAGAACACTGTCCAGGCTGCCAGTGCTATAGCCAGGTAAAACAAAACAGTCCTGGGGTAAGCCCTGAATAAAAGAAACAATGTGCGTCCCACTTTTAGGCAGTAGTTTATTTCATACAGAGGACCATCCACAAAATAAAAGTCAGAGAGTCTTAGACACCACCATAACCTTGTGGCAGTGGAACAAGGAAAACTCATTGAGTGCACAGGTCATCAGTGGTGAAACACAATAGGGAGTCCACCCTCTGGCACTCGATTGCAGTAGCTATCTCCTCAGGCTTTGGTGCGAAAGAGGTCTGTAAATAGTTAAGGTAAAACTATGGCTGCTTGAACAGCAGAATCATAGTGCTTTTTGCCCAAATCAGTTGCGACTTCTAGCCTGGAGGGTTAGAGGAGCTGGTGTTTTATGTGTGCCACCCAAAGTTTGCTGAGTAAGGGGTGATAAGCTGCCTGAGCCTGTCTGACCTTGGTTGTAAGATCCTACACTATTCTAATCTTCTTACTGGCCCACTGTAAGGAATCCAGCAATCTAAATTTTTTGAGGATCTGGTCCCAATCTGAAAAATTAAATAATTTAAATATAATAGGATGGAGCCAGCCTGGTGACGCTGAACATTGAGGATCTGGACGCCACACCTCACGCCATACTGGTGACCAGGATTTGGGAATGAGCCTGGATCATCAGAGTCCAGTGGGGGAGGAGGGAGAGGAAGTGATTGGCTGTCGGCTGCCGGCCCTCTGCCTCGGGAGGGAGTACATGGTCTCCTCGGAGCTTGACCACCCCCTGGTGGAGGCTGGGTGGCAGCGTCACTTCCGAGGACTGCCAGCGTTAGGCTGAGGCAGAGCAGAAGGGGCTGGTACTGGAGCTGCGGTGCGCATGTGTACCTCCACGCACATACGTCGCCAATTCTGGGGCCTCAGGTAGGACGGAATGTAGGGGTGAAAATGGAGGAAAAATTCGGGGGCCACCTAGGATGAAGCCTCTGGGCCAGCTCTGGGGTTCTGCCAGGGCACGCATGGTGCCATAATTCCCCAAATGACCCTGAGTCCGGTAGGCTGGCAGACAAGTTGGTGGCCTATCGAGGAGGATAAATAGAACTGTAAAAAACTATTATATATATATATATATATATATATATATATATATATTAGGATGGGGGTTCCTTGGGTGGAGGCTTAGCCTGGAGTGCTCTATGCGCTCTCTCAGTTACATAACAGGGACCATTGGGAGAGAGCCCGGCAAGTTTAGTGCACAGTTTTTGAATGAAGTCCAAGGCATTTGGCCCCTCCTCCCCTCCGTTAGTCCGAGAATTGCAAGATTATTCCAGTGATTTCACCCCGCCAAATCATCAGCTTTGGAGTCTAGTGTAGCCACAGATCTTTTAAGAAAGACTATCTCACGGTCCAGCAGGGAGCGATGGTCTTCAAGTGATGAAATTTGTGATTCAGCATCTGACATCCTGGTGGAAAGTTCCCGTAGTGCAGGCTTTGTTTCCTTCATTTGGTCAATCAAGGTAAGAACTGCCTGCTTTATCATGGGGAGCTCAGAATAGATTTGGGAAGGTGAGAGCTCAGCAGGGGCCGGGGTATCCGTCTGGAGTTGACAGGTATTTCAATGGGGGCGCTTGGCCTCTAGGGTCAACATTTGGTCCTCTTCTCCATCCAAAGAAGTCAATGGCGAACATGGTGTTGCTTCCACCATTTGCACTTTGGAAGTCACCATGACACTGTCAATCAGTGCTCCAAGGGATCTAGATGTGTTTTAAACAGGTCAGTCCCAGGAAAAGGGGTTTTTATATTGAATTTGTAGGCGATGTTCAGGAGCTCAAAAAAGATGCAGCTAGCTCATCGCCGGTGTCACGTGACCTCACGTATGTCAGTATTCTTAATGACTTATTCATTGACAGTGTGACACTTAAGTGTACCAAGGCATAGTTTCATAAATTTCATAAGTTGGATTATGAGTCTATAGCTTGTGCCAAGCAGACTTGGGAACTACTTCAACCGAAACAAATATCTAATTTGTTTTTAAAGATATCGATTGAATCACTGTTCACTATGTCTTCAGGGAATCTATTCCACGGGGTCACCACTCTTTGCTTAATCCAGTACCCTCACTTGTTAGTTTTATAGTTTTCCCCCTTAAATTGGTATCCATGAGTTCTAGTTATAACTCTTTTTTTCTAAGCCCAGACATTCCCATTAGTCTTCATTCCGATATGCAGCACAGAATGAATTGCATTCCAGTGTATATAGTCTCAGTTCTCCAAGTCTTTTCTCATAGGTACTGTAAGGTCTTTTAACCCACTTATTTTCTTTCATGCCCTCCTCTGCACCCTCTCAAGGCATCCCACATCTCTTTTTTGGTATTGGCTCCAGATCTGGGCACACTACTCTCGCAATGGTCCCACAAGTAAACAATACAGTGGCATCAGCACTGAGCTATCCCTACTTTTTATATTTCTTAATATACAGCTCATCATGCTGCTTGCTTTCGTAACCACTTCATTAGTATGATGCTTAAAAGTTAGATCAATAGTTACAAAGATACCAAGGTCCCTTTCGCCTTCTGTGCTCCTGAGTTCTGTGCCATTTAGTTTGTAATTGGCCCTCTTGTTGTTTTTCCTGAAGTGCATTATACTACACTTTCCAATGTTAAAAACCATTTTGTGCTGTACTACCCATTTAACAATCCTGTCCAGGTCTTTTTTTTTTATTTTTTTACTTGTCCCTCGGTCTTGGCCCAGAGGTACCTCTACCTTCCTCTGGTCTTGTCGGCTGAGTCCCACCATACCAGGATTCCAGCATCATGATGCGTGATACCAGGGCGTTTTTTTTACCTATGGCTTTCTTAGTTTTTCTGTCCCTACCTCTGAGGGTGCTGTCGAGAAGGACTTGACGTAGTCAAGTGCCCAGTAGCGCCCTCCCCACCCCGACTCCAAAGAGCCGAGTGCTCTACTGCCCATGCTTCCACCAGCAGTAGTGCTGTGGGTGCATTTTCTGCCTGGTAACCCCCCCAGAGGAGGACAGCATCCATTGGGATGCTAAATCCTCCTCCCCCAGCTGACCCCCAATGACCCAGGCCTGTTCGCAAACTCTGATCGTTGGCGTAGTGCAATGTGTGGCATCCAGCACCTCAACCCTTAGCACCACCAGGCCAGTAAATCCTTTCCATGTCTTGCTGGAATTTTATGATATCCTGAGTATTCTGCATAGTGGCACACACTTTGTTGCCATCAGCAAATTTACTTATTCATGTGCTAGTAGATGTCTGCAGAGTTGATACAAATAAATTAAATAAAGTGGGTCCCAAGACAGAGCCTTGGGGCACCTCGCTGGTCACACTACCCCACTCGGAGGTACTAGCAACAACAAAAATGGAAAAGGACCTGGAAGTAGTCATATCAGATGACCTACAGGTAAGCAAGCAATGTGAGAAGGCAGTGAGGAGGGCTGGGGGATACTGGGATGTATAGGGAGAGGAATCACCAGTAGAAAACAGGAAGTTGTTATCCCTCTGTACAGACAGTTGGTGAGACACCATCTGGAGTACTGCATGCAGTTCTGGAGACCCCATCTCTGAAAGGACATAGACAGGATAGAGACTGTCCAGAGTAGGGCAACTAAAATGGTGCAGGGTCTGCACCAGAAGCCATACGAAGAGAGACTAAAGGAGCTTAATATGCATACCCTTGAGGAATGGAGGGAGGGGGGACATGATAGAAACTTTCAAGTACCTCAAAGGAATCAACAAAATTGAAGAGGGGAGCATCATTCAGAAAAAGAGATGTGCAAGAACAAGGGGGCACAATTGGAAGATGGAGCGGGGATGGCTCAAGGGCAACGTGAGGAAGTATTTTTTTACAGAGTGGGTGGACGCATGCAACTTCCTTCCTGAGGAAGTTGTGGGATCAAAAACAGTGGGGGAATTCAAGAATGCATGGGACAGACATAAGGCAATTCTGGTGGCGGGTAGGAAGAAGTACGCTGTTTGTTAACTAGGATCTGCAGCTTATCCAATAGGTAGGGAAATGGGCAGACTGGGTGGGCCAAGCGGTCCTTATCTGCCATCAAAGTCTATGTTTCTATGTAAGAAGGAGCTAACAGTGTTGCATGTCCACAAAGTCAGCATACAGTGACCACACTGAGATTTGGAGGTAGTGAAGAATCTTGCAGCCGTTTAAAAAATAAATTAACTGCGTGACAATCAATGAACAAAACTGCTCAGTGTAATGTTTTGTTTTGTTTTGTTTTCTTATGGGGAAGACAGAGAGAGTGAGAGACCTGGACAGATCAGTGAATCACATCTGAATCTCCTTACAACTTAATACCCCAGCTGTGAGACTGCATATGTGTGTGTGTGTGTACTTGCTGTTGCCCCTTCCCCCCAAACAAATGCAAGCCCCCTTTCACTAAGAGGGGCTTACAAGTAGTTAGGGGCCCCCACATTTGGTGTCCCCCCCGGTAAAGGTTTCAGTAGGTAGACCGGGGGGAGGCATCATTCCAGGCTATACTTCAAACTGCCACTAGATGCAGATTTGGATCCTATAAAAGCAGGGGCATGAGAAAAGGAAGGGAGAAGGAGGAGAGGCTGGCTGGGAGATGGCAGGACAGGCAGGCAGGGAGGAGCTTGTCAGTCCAGGTTGGGCCTGATTCGAGGAGGGATTCCATAAGTGGAGGTAGTGCCAGAATGATCTTGATGTGGCACTGGTGGACAGTGAAGGGGGAGGGCAATAGTTAGCCTGCCAGCATTGTGGGGGGTAGATGGGACTCCAGGGAGTGAGGGGTAGTGAGAGTGCCCAGGGTAGGAGGTTGCTGGGTCCCATGCCCAGTGGAAGTTAGGCCTGCACTGCCAGGACTGGAGGTTTCATGGCAGGACTCCTCTAGGGGAAGGGTGGTGGCAGTTCCCATCCCAGTTCCCGGTGTGGCAGGGTGAATGAGGTCTGGGAAAAAGGGGGTGCCGGAGGCTTCTCACCCACTAGGGGGTCTACTTGGAGGGGCAGGTCTCAGGGTGCCATACGTACACTAATCAGGAGGGCTGCAGGTAGTAAATGATAGGCATTGGGAAGCCCTCTGCATCCTGTATCTTATAGCAAGTACAGGAGGTAAGGTTGAGGAGTTGCAGTCCACAGAAAACTGGAGAACCCCTCCCGGTGTTGGAGTAAGAAAACTGTTGGAAAGGGGTGGCCACATTTTAAAGGCAGTTTAATGGCTAAAAGGGACTAGTTAGGGTGGAAAAAAATCCTGCTTCCCCGTGGCACAGGACCATGTGTGAGTAAGCTGCCCATCTCTCCACAGGAGGATGTCTGATCAGGGTGAAAAGGAAAGGAACAATTAAGAGGCAGAATCCAACATACCAGTGCCAGAGGGTGGGTTGGCTGTGTAGGTCTGTTTGAAGAATCCAGAAAGGGTCTTGGGTATGTCATCCAAGGGTTCAGTAGCTGCTTGAAGGAAAATGCTGCCTAGGACATCTGTTCTCCCAGTAATGTGCCCCCCAGTTCTGTTAATAGTTGTGCTCCATGGAGCTGGAGGAGAAGGCGTTGTAAGCAAGCAATGGGACCCCTGAGTCCTTGTTAAATCATTGGGAACTCAGGTGAAATATGGTTTAGTTTCTGAATACAGACTGTTGAGAGTTTTAAATTTGTAATGTAGCCTTATGATGAATATTAGAGGGACTAATGGATTTCTAACCAGATTTCTTTTGAGGAGTTTACATTTCAGCCCATGACTGCTCTTGTGCTTCCTGGGCTGGGGTTCTGGTAAGGGGACTTCATGGTGAAGATGAAAAGGAAAACAAAGAGGTCTCCTGGTTCCAGCTATAGTAAGTATCCAAAACATATGCGAGGGGTAGTAGTTTCATCTTTCTGCAGATAGAATCCATGCCATGGTAAGGTACATGTTATTTTTGTTCATGTCAGGTTGCTAATGCTTTTGCTTCTGCGTTCCTTTAGAGTAGGTTCTCCCTCATTGCAACATCGGGTGCCCCTAGACAGTCAGGAAGGTGGGTGTACACGTGGGGGCTCATCTGGGATGTTATTTGGGGACCCCCTCACACTCCCAGTGACCCGTTCCTGGAGTTAACGGGCTGGCAGGTCTGAGGTGAAATCAAAAATCCTTCCTGGGTGTGGTGGTTTGGGTGGTAGGCAGCAGTCCTGCTCACAGGTTTCAACTCATCTGGCATGTTGGTCAAGTGACCTCAGCCTGGTTGCTGATTGGCTGGAGGTCTGAGCTGACTGGAAAAGCAGTGAAGGAGTTGTCACCATTTTGGGGAGACAGCAGCAGCAAACAGAACAAGGAGCCTTGTGCAGAGATATTAGAGCTGAGGGGAGTTTTATCGTAAGAGCATTTTGGAACCCCACAAACCTTGAAGATTTATATGGGCATGGTAGGTATGGATCCATTTTCATGCATGGCTGGGTGGGGATTCCAAATTGAGGATGTGCCTCCCTCAGATGAACCTATTTCTATGGTTCCCTCATCTTTACTAGTGTGGCTGTGGAACAGTGCAGGGAATGAACAGGTGGATGAAAGATGTGTTAGATGTGGGTACAACGGAGAAGAAATAGTTTGCTTGCCTGTGTGCAGCCTCTGCTCTAGCTCAGCCCCTGGAGGCATATATGAGTGGGCCTCTCCTGGTTTCTATTGGGTATACCCCTAGAGGGGTTCAGAAGGCCCAGCTTTGGTATGGTCCCAGGGGAGCCTAGAACTCAGCAGTTTTGAAGGGCTTTTGTTGGAGGAGCGGACGGCAGGGCAGGTGAAGGAACCACAGCCAGTGAGAGAGCCCTTCCCTGATGTAATATTTAAAGTGAAGGAGATTGGTGAGGAGGGTGTAGCTGAAGCAGAGGAGAAGAAGGGTGAAGAAGAACCTAGCTGTCTGCCCAGTTCCTCTTCACTGGCTACCTCTACTCCCCATGGCAGATGGAGGATCAGGGGCCTCAGACCACTGGTGGGTGAACCAGCGGGGCCCAAGAGAATGCTACAGTGGCCTCTGTCTGGAGACAGCCTGCCAGCTGGAAGATCATGTTTGTCCTCTCTTGAGAAGGTGAGACCTAAGACTGCTACTGCTGGCCTGGGGTCACTAGATAAGAAGGAGAGAAAGCCTGAAAAAAGGGTTGTTGGCTGACAATGAAATTATGATGAGGACAGGTTCCTTGGTCACAAGTTTCAATTCAATGACTGTGACATCTATCGGGCCATATCCAAGCCTTTTCACTGCCCGGTGATTACAGCACATGATAGAACCCCCCACCCCGCATCCTAGAGTGCTCGCATGCCATTCGCAGCAAGATGGATGGACTTAATTGAGAGGACTCCCTCAATGCTGCTTACAGAAAGGAGGTATGGCTGGAGACATAAAAAAGACAACAGGACCAGTGTAACCCCCCTACAAATGTGGGTTCCCAAAAACTCTTCCTTGAGCTTGCCTAAATGCTCACTGCCAGGCTGGTGTCCTGCGTTTTAGCAGTTTAAATGTCATTGCCAGAGAGTGCCTGTGTAGCCTCTGTGTACTGTCTCATTAAGAGCTGCCTGGATTGCAGTCATAAGTAATCTGAGAGGGAGCTCTGTTGAAAGATGTAACTATTTGCTGAAAATCATTTAGACTGATAATGATAATGTAGTTTGTCTAACCTACCTTCTTTACAGCAAGGACTGTTTTGTTTATCTCCACTATCTTGGTCCTGGCCTGCGAATTGGAGCAATCAGTTCTGGTGGGATCTAAAATGGAGCTGGACTACAGGAGCTGTCTGGAGTCAAAATCTGTAGGAATTGTAGTTTTGGGCTTTTGGTGCCTTTTTCCACCTGAAGGGGGAACCTTTGTTGTGATTGACAGTCAGATCAGCCAACCAAACCTTTTGGATTCTGGGAAAAGTCCCTGGCTTGCTGGCAGTTGAGTCAGATCTCGGTTGGGAGCTGAAGAAGTAATAGCTTGAGACAGTCTAGCAGCCGTCTGAGTAGTTTCGCGTGGGAGAACTGTGGAAAGGCCTGAGTTGTGGCCTGCATGTCTGTCTGCTGCCCCTGAGAGGGAGAGAAGAGAATTATTTTGGACTAAATCCATGTTTGTGAGAACGAAGTAAGCCACTGATTTTTTACTAGGCTTATACCTGGAGAAGTACGAAAAAGGAGAAAAGCAGTGCACTAATGTGAGGGGGGTGCTCTCTACAGGGGTTGCAAAACCCAAATATTCAGAAGTCCAAAAAGTGAGAGCACACCACAATTCTTCAGCTATTTAGCTCAGTTTATTGCCAAAGTATTCACGGCCAGGAACCCAAGCGCCTCGGCTAGTTAGCCTTCAAAGGGGTTTGGCTCAATGTCATACATCAAGCGTTTTTATACAAATACAATCTGATGTCATCATTAATTGACACCTTGATTTCCACATAATTATACTAACACCATTATTTTATAATCTCAACCAAATATGTACAAAAATATATACATTTAAAACCATACATTCACCCAATTAATTACAGATTTATATAAACATTATTCCTTTAACTTACTAGTCTGGGGATGAAAATGTGATAGAAAAGAAGAAGAATGAAAAGTAGAAGAGAGAGAAAAGATCAAGGAAAGGATAAAGCTGGGGGAGTGGGGGGAGACGGGAAAAGAAGGTGAAGGATGTGGAAAAAGAGGATGGGGAAAGGGGTGAGGATGGGTGGAATGGGGGTCTGAGAGCTGAAAGGAGTGGGGATGGGTAAAAAAAAAAGTGTGAAAAAGGAAGTGAAAGACAGTAAGAAATAATGGCGCTATTGACACATTTCAGTGAAAAACTCAAATATCTCCTATAAAAGAAAGAATGATAGATCTATTCAGAACCGGGAAGATGTCAAGATGTGATCACCCTAAATTTCACTTCCATCCACTATGTGGTGGAAGGAACCAATTTTTTGGCTGGGGATCCACAGACATTCATTCACCATGGGATCTGTGAAAGAGAGAAAGAAAGACAAAAATTAATCAACAAATCATCTACTAAATACAATTATTTCATAGATAATCTAAACTCTCTAATATTACTTATTTCCTTTGAGAAACGGCTTCAAATCCCATTGGTCATTTAATCCATAGGGTTTCATGGATCTCAAATTAAAAATCCACCTACTTTCCTTTTTCAATAACTCATTTATTCTATCACCACCATATCTCAGGGTTTGTTGCCAATCTATACCAATAAATCTAAAGCTCTTTGGATCAGAGTTATGTTTCTCTGCAAAGTGCAGGCTAATGGGCGTATCTATTTTACCATTCATGATGTTCCTAATATGTTCTTGGATTCTTAGTTAAAGGGCTCTTGTTGTTCGTCCTATATACAACTGGTTACATCCACACCATATTGCATAGATTACAAAAGTTGTATCACAATTCATAAATTGCTTCATGATGTATTTTTCTCCATTTTGTGGATGTACAAATTCAGAACCCGTATTACAGTAACAGCAGATACTGCATCTTTGACATTTAAAACTTCCCTGTGGTTTAATTCCCAGACAAGTATTTTTCTCAGGTTAGTCAATCTGCTCCTGATTAACTTGTCTTTTAAATTCTGCCTCTTGAGAAGGTAATTCTGGGTGTTTCCCTACCACTTCTTTCAAGTTTATATCAGAATGCAATATGCGCCAGTTTCTGTATACAGCATTCTCTATCTGTCCAGACCAGTTGTTATATTCAGTTACAAACGTTATAGGGGTGTTAGCGTTAACACATTCATTCTTTTTTTCTTTTAAAAGTTCCTCTCTCCTTCTGTTGACAGCTTTATTTAGAGCATAACTCAGGAGGTCATTATCATAGCCTCTTTCTAAGAATCTCTTTCTTAGTTCTTCTGCTTCACTTCAAAAGTTTATATCATCAGAACAATTTCTCCATAATCGAAGAAACTGTCCATATGGTATAGAATCTTTTAGGTTCTTTGGATGTGCACTATCTGCCCTGAGTAGAGTATTAGTCACTGTTGACTTCCTATGATTTTTCATGATGATAGGTTTTTCGAGATTTAAAGGTTTTTGTAAGGTTAAATCCAAAACGTTTATCTCCTCAGAGTCAATTCTGAATGTGAATTTCATATTTACATTGTTATCATTTAACCATTCTACAAATTCTTTAGCCATTTGGTTTTCTCCTTTCCACACTACCAGAATGTCATCAATGAAACGTGTCCATAATATCACATTTCCAAGAAAGGGGTTTGTATTCTGGGAAGATTGTAATTTCTTCCCATTTACCTAGAAACAGGTTTGCATAGGATGGGGCCATGCAGGCCCCCTTCGCTGTACCCCTTATCTGTCTATAATGGTCTCCAAAAAATTCAAAATTATTATGATTCAAAATAAAGTGGATTGATGACAGTATGAAATCTATGGAAATTGCATCTGTGTTTACATTTTTCTCTAGAAAATATCTACAGGCACTAAGTCCTTGTTCATGTACTATACGAGTGTATAAGGATTCTGCATCAATAGTTAACCATACCATATCATCTGTCCACTTTATTTCTTTAAGTTTATTTAAGACATGTGTAGTGTCTTTTGTGTAAGATGGTAATTTAACTACTTCTTTCTGTAGAAAGAAATCCACAAATACTCCAAGTTTTTCTGTCAGTGAGCCTGTGGAGGAAATAATTGGTCTACCTGGAGGGTTGTTTATATTTTTATGAATTTTAGGTAATATGTAATAACAGGGTAATGTTCCTCTAAATTCAATTTCCTAGAAAAACATGCTCTGAGTCTAAGTTTCCGAAACAATTTAAATAAATCAACTTGCACTTGAAATTGATTTAAAGTGGGTGTAGGGACAAAGGAAAGGCCATGTTTTAAGAGGTCAATTTGTTCCACAGATAGTACTTTTTTTGATAAATTCACTATTTGGAGTTCTCCCTCCGGCCTCTCCCCTTGCCCCTGAGTTTCCTTTTGTTGATTGTAGCGTCTTCCTCCCCTCTTTCCTCTCCTGGTCCTTCTGCATCTTCTTTTCTTGAGTCCTGAGTATTTTGTGTTTGATATTGATCTAAAAAAGGACTTCGATCTCTATTATCACTTCCTCTCCTCTCTGAGAAATGCACTCTGGTTCTACTCCGACTTCTGCTTCCACTCCTATTCTTAAAGTTACTTTTTTTCCAGTTCAGCACTCTATCACATTCATAATCATTCTGATCACATTGTAATTTCTTCTGTTTTCTGGCTATCAAGTCTTTTTCATATTTAGTTAGTTTGTCTTTCATCAACAAGTCTAACTCTTTAAATATTGCTGTTTCTTTAAATATCAAAACTTCTTTTTTTGCTTGTTCAATTTCTATTTCAAGTTCTGTATGTTTTTGTATGTCAGCCTTAATTATTAATTCTATGAATAGTTTAGAGCAAGTGGAGGCTGCTACTAACCATTCTTCTTTGAATGGAAAGTTCTCATACCCAGAAGATGGTAATACATTAATTCTGAGTCCTCATGGTGCTTGCCCTTTATTCAAATATTGTTCTAAAATAGTAATATTGTAAGTAATATCCAACTCTTTTTTAAGAAGTTTTTCTAATTTGAAAAGGTTATTTTTAACATCACCTGATGCAGATTCTTCTCCAACAAGTCTATTGCTTGCTCTGCTTCTTCACATAGCCCAAGTATCAGTATGTTCCCAATCAAAAGTCGAACCGACGCTCTCAATGATTCCTTCATGCATTCTGTATGCAGTAGTTTAAAGTCACGATCTTTCAAGGTGCTTCAGTGCTTCAGTGCTTTAAAGTACTTCAGAGGGATCCATTTTTTCCTTTACAATAATCCTATTTCCAAGTATCTTCCTTGAAATTAAACGTGCTATCCATTCCTCCTTATAGTCCTCAGACGTCTACGGCAGCTCCTTCATTTATTTTTCATATACTTTAAATGCTGTAGGCTCCACATAGAAATGCAGTTCATCTCGATAGCATAATGAGAAAGAGGAACTCCTAGTCTGAATGCTGGCAAAGAATAAAGTAAAAATACACCCTTTAGAGATTGAAAAACTGCTTGGCCGGCTCCTCCATATGTTATTGCATTCAGGTACAGATGCTTAGTTCGAGATGCCGCATACCATTTCGGGGAAAATATTCACCTAAAGATTTTGCAGTTCTTAAATTCTGAATATGCACCCTCTAGGGATTTGAGCATCATCTTGCTGGCTTCTTCATACATTGCTGCATTTAGTTGTTAATACACCCTTTAGAACTTAAATTATTTTACCGGCTTCTTCATATGTTTACTGCATTCAAGTGCAGGTACTTAATTCAAGGAGCAGAATATCATTACGGAGGAGATGCTCTATTGTTTGCAGTTCTTTAACTCCAAATGGTTCAAAGAATAAGAGCATACTGTGAATTTTTCAACCTTTAACAAAACCAAGTGTCAAACAATTCATAAACATAGTTCAATCCCACCTTTTTCATCTGCCCCTTCGTGTATCCGTATTTTACAGTTTTACACACAGGTGATTTTCGGGGAGGTCTTAGTAATACAGGATGAAAGAGAAACCTTCCGGTTCGTATTTTTTAGCAAAGGGCAAAAGACAAAGTACATATGTACCTTCTAAAGATTTAAGCGTAATGTTGCTGGCTTCTCCATGTGCTGCTGCTTTCAGATACTAATGTTCAATATAAAAAAAAGGGAAGAAAAGCAGCGCACTGGTGCGAGAGGGGTGCACAGTTCTTTAGCTATTTGGCTCCTAAGTGGATGAAAATCTACTATTATTGTCACCACATGTCGGCAATTTCAGCCTTAAGGAACTCCTAGTCCGAATCCTGGCAAAGAGTAGAGTGGGGATACACCCTTTCAGAAATTAAAAAACTGCTTGGCCGGCTCCTCCATATGTTAATGTATTCAGATGTAAGTGCTCAATTCAAGGTGCCGCATACCATTTCAGGGGGGATACTCACTTAAGGAATTTTACAGTTCTTAAATTCTAAATGTACTCCCTCTAGAGATTTAAGCATCGTCTTACTGGCTTCTTCATATATTGCTGCATTTAGATGTCATTACACCCTTCGGAAATTGAGAGATTATTTTGTTGGCTTGTTCATATATTTACTGCATTCAGGTGCAAGTACTTAGATCGAGGAGCAGCCTATTATTACAGAGAAAAGGCTCTCTGCACCAGTTAGGGAGAGAGACTCTATCAATTCAGTAATCAGGAAACTTATGACATAAAAGTGAGTGCATTCAAAAGGAAAATTATTTCTTCACTACCCCATAAAAAGGGCGTACTTACAGTATTTGCAGTTCTTTAATAGGAGCATACTGAGAATTTTCCAACCTTTAACGAAACCAAGTGTCAAAAATTTTTAAACACAGTTCAATCCCAACATTTTCAACTGCCCCTTTGTATATTCATATTTTGCAGTTTTACACACAGGTGATTATTGGGGACGTCTTAGTAATGCAGGATGAAAGAAAAACCTCCCGGTCTGTATTTTCTGGCAAAAGACAAAGTACAAGTACACACCCTCTAGAGATTTAAGCATAATGTTGCCAGCTTCTCCATGTGCTGCTGCTTGCAGATGCTAGTGTTCAGTACAAAAAAGGAGAAAAGCAGCGCACTAATGCGAGAGGGGTGCTCTCTACAGGGGTTGCAAAACCCAAATATTCAGAAGTCCAAAAAGTGAGAGCATACCACAATTCTTCAGCTATTTAGCTCAGTTTATTGCCAAAGTATTCACAGCCAGGAACCCAAGCGCCTCGGCTAGTTAGCCTTCAAAGGGGTTTGGCTCAGTGTCCTACATCAAGCATTTTTATACAAATACAATCTGATGTCATCATTAATTGACACTCCTTGATTTCCACACAATTATACTAACACCATTATTTTATAATCTCAACCAAATATGTACAAAAATATATACATTTTACACCATACATTCACCCAATTAATTACAGATTATATAAACATTATTCCTTTAACTTGCTAGTCTGGGGGGGGGAGGATGAAAAAATGTGATAGAAAAGAAGAAGAATGAAAAGTAGAAGAGAGAAAAGATAAAGGAAAGGATAAAGCTGGGGGAGTAGGGGGAGACGGGAAAAGAAGGTGAAGGATGTGGAAAAAGAGGATGGGGAAAGGGGTGAGGATGGGTGGAATGGGGGTCTGAGAGCTGAAAGGAGTGGGGATGGTGGGTAAAAAAAGACTGTGAAAAAGGAAGAGAAAGACAGTAAGAAATAATGGCGCTATTGACACATTTCAGTGAAAAACTCAAATATCTCCTATAAAAGAAAGAATGATAGATCTATTCAGAACCGGGAAGACATCAAGATGTGATCACCCTAAATTTCACTTCCATCCACTATGTGGTGGAAGGGACCAATTTTTTGGCTGGGGATCCACAGACATTCATTCACCATGGTATCTGTGAAAGAGAGAAAGAAAGACAAAAATTAATCAACAAATCATCCACTAAATACAATTATTAGACTCAGAGCATTTTTTTCTAGGAAATCGAATTTAGAGGAACAAGAGGGAAACATGGGCTTTTTTGAATCTACATTGTTAGAACAGAACATCCCTGTGCCATCTGACTCCAATCTAGAAGTGAACACTGTGGAGGACATTGACTACATAATCAATATAATGGAAGAAAGCATTGAAGGTTCAATGGGTTCAAGTCCCACTACTGTATCGATTCCGATATAAAAATACAAAGGAATAAAGTTTTTTCACCTCCATCTGACTTTATACCATATACATGCAATCCAGCAATTTCTATTTTTGAAAGAGTTGTCTTGAATGAAATAGAAGTGATTATGGATAAGGTAGGACAACCTAGAGAGAATAATTTGTCATTCAAAGAGATACATGCACTTAAAGAACTACAGGCAGAGAATGATATTGTAATCAAGTCAGCTGATAAAGGGGGCAACATTGTTGTCCTAGATAGAAATCATTACATTTCCATTATATTAAACTTACTTAATGACTCATGTAATTGTGAAAAATTAAAAGGTAATCCCTTATTTCAGTACAAAACTGAATTGAGTTTATTTTTACAAAAAGCAGTGAAATAGGGTGAAATAACAGAGAAAGAACTACAATTTATGTGGAATGAAAATCCCACATTACCCTGTTATTACATATTAACTAAAATTCATAAAAATATAAACAACCCTCCAGGTAGACCAATTATTTCCTCCACAGGCTCACTGACAGAAAAACTTGGAGTATTTGTGGACTTCTTTCTACAGAAAGAAGTAGTTAAATTACCATCTTACACAAAAGACACTACACATGTCTTAAATAAACTTAAAGAAATAAAGTGGACAGATGATATGGTATGGTTAACTATTGATGCAGAATCCTTATACACTCGTATAGTACATGAACAAGGACTTAGTGCCTGTAGATATTTTCTAGAGAAAAATGTAAACACAGATGCAATTCCCATAGATTTCATACTATCATCAATCCACTTTATTTTGAATCATAATAATTTTGAATTTCTTGGAGACCATTATAGACAGATAAGGGGTACAGCGATGGGGGTCTGCGTGGCCCCATCCTATGCAAACCTGTTTCTAGGTAAATGGGAAGAAATTACAATCTTCCAGAATACAAACCCCTTTCTTGGAAATGTGATATTATGGACACGTTTCATTGATGACATTCTGGTAGTGTGGAAAGGAGAAAAACAAATGGCTAAAGAATTTATAGAATGGTTGAATGATAACAATGTAAATATGAAATTCACATTCAGAATTGACTCTGAGGAGATAAACTTTTTGGATTTAACCTTACAAAAACCTTTAAATCTCGAAAAACCTATCATCACGAAAAATCATAGGACGTCAACAGCGACTAATACTCTACTCAGGGCAGATAGTGCACATCCAAAGAACCTAAAAGATTCTATACCATATGGACAGTTTCTTCAATTACGAAGAAATTGTTCTGATGATGTAAACTTTTGGAGTGAAGCAGAAGAACTAAGAAAGAGATTCTTAGAAAGAGGCTATGATAATGACCTCCTGAGTTATGCTCTAAATAAAGCTGTCAAAAGAAGGAGAGAGGAACTTTTAAAAGAAAAAAAGAATGAATGTGTTAACGCTAACACCCCTATAACGTTTGTAACTGAATATAACAACTGGTCTGGACAGATAGGGAATGCTGTATACAGAAACTGGCGCATATTGCATTCTGATATAAACTTGAAAGAAGTGGTAGGGGAAACACCCAGAATTACCTTCTCAAGAGGGCAGAATTTAAAAGACAAGTTAATCAGGAGCAGATTGACTAACCCTGAGAAAAATACTTGGCTGGGAATTAAACCACAGGGAAGTTTTAAATGTCAAAGATGCAGTATCTGCTGTTACTGTAATACGGGTTCTGAATTTGTACATCCACAAAATGGAGAAAAATACATCATGAAGCAATTTATAAATTGTGATGCAACTTTTGTAATCTATGCAATATGGTGCGGATGTAACCAATTGTATATAGGACGAACAACAAGAGCCCTTAATCTAAGAATCCAAGAACATATTAGGAACATCATGAATGGTAAAATAGATACGCCCATTAGCCTGCACTTTGCAGAGAAACATAGCTCTGATCCAAAGAGCTTTAGATTTATGGGTATAGATTGGCAACAAACCCTGAGATATGGTGGTGATAGAATAAATGAGTTATTGAAAAAGGAAAGTAGGTGGATTTTTAATTTGAGATCCATGAAACCCTATGGATTAAATGACCAATGGGATTTGAAGCCGTTTCTCAAAGGAAATAAGTAATATTAGAGAGTTTAGATTATCTATGAAATAATTGTATTTAGTGGATGATTTGTTGATTAATTTTTGTCTTTCTTTCTCTCTTTCACAGATCCCCTGGTGAATGAATGTCTGTGGATCCCCAGCCAAAAAATTGGTTCCTTCTACCACATAGTGGATGGAAGTGAAATTTAGGGTGATCACATCTTGACGTCTTCCCGGTTCTGAATAGATCTATCATTCTTTCTTTTATAGGAGATATTTGAGTTTTTCACTGAAATGTGTCAATAGCGCCATTATTTCTTACTGTCTTTCTCTTCCTTTTTCACAGTCTTTTTTTTTTTACCCATCCCCACTCCTTTCAGCTCTCAGACCCCCATTCCACCCATCCTCACCCCTTTCCCCATCCTCTTTTTCCACATCCTTCACCTTCTTTTCCCGTCTCCCCCCACTCCCCCAGCTTTATCCTTTCCTTTATCTTTTCTCTCTTCTACTTTTCATTCTTCTTCTTTTCTATCACATTTTTTCATCCCCCCAGACTAGTAAGTTAAAGGAATAATGTTTATATAATCTGTAATTAATTGGGTGAATGTATGGTGTTAAATGTATATATTTTTGTACATATTTGGTTGAGATTATAAAATAATGGTGTTAGTATAATTGTGTGGAAATCAAGGAGTGTCAATTAATGATGACATCAGATTGTATTTGTATAAAAACGCTTGATGTAGGACACTGAGCCAAACCCCTTTGAAGGCTAACTAGCCGAGGCGCTTGGGTTCCTGGCCGTGAATACTTTGGCAATAAACTGAGCTAAATAGCTGAAGAATTGTGGTGTGCTCTCACTTTTTGGACTTCTGAATATTTGGGTTTTGCAACCCCTGTAGAGAGCACCCCTCTCGTATTAGTGTGCTGCTTTTCTCCTTTTTTGTACTTCTCCAGGTATAAGCCTGGTAAAAATCAGTGGCTTACTGCTCTCACAAACTGGATTTAGTCCAAATAATTCTCTTCTCTCCCTCTCAGGGGCAGCAGACAGACATGCAGGCCACAACTCAGGCCTTTCCACAGTTCTCCCATGCGAAACTACTCAGACGGCTGCTTGACTGTCTCAAGCTATTACTTCTTCAGCTCCCAACCGAGATCTGACTCAACTGCCAGCAAGCCAGGGACTTTTCCCAGAATCCAAAAGGTTTGGTTGGCTGATCTGTCTGTCAATCACAACAAAGGTTCCCCCTTCAGGTGCAAAAAGGCACCAAAAGCCCAAAACTACAATTCCTACAGATTTTGACTCCAGACAGCTCCTGTAGTCCAGCTCCATTTTAGATCCCACCAGAACTGATTGCTCCAATTCGCAGGCCAGGACCAAGATAGTGGAGATAAACAAAACAGTCCTTGCTGCAAAGAAGGTAGGTTAGACAAACTACATTATCATTATCAGTCTAAATGATTTTCGGCAAATAGTTACATCTTTCAACAGAGCTCCCTCTCAGATTACTTATGACTGCAATCCAGGCAGCTCTTAATGAGACAGTACACAGATGCTACACAGGCACTCTCTGGCAATGACATTTAAACTGCTAAAACGCAGGACACCAGCCTGGCAGTGAGCATTTGGGCAAGCTCAAGGAAGAGTTTTTGGGAACCCCCATTTGTAGGGGGGTTACACTGGTCCTGTTGTCTTTTTTATGTCTCCAGCCATACCTCCTTTCTGTAAGCAGCATTGAGGGAGTCCTCTCAATTAAGTCCATCCATCTTGCTGCGAATGGCATGCGAGCACTCTAGGATGCGGGGGGGGGGTTTCTATCATGTGCTGTAATCACTGGGCAGTGAAAAGGTTTGGATATGGTCCGATAGATGTCACAGTCATTGAATTGAAACTTGTGACCAAGGAACCTGTCCTCATCATAATTTCATTGTCAGCCAACAACCCTTTTTTTAGGCTTTCTCTCCTTCTTATCTGGTGACTCCAGGCCAGCAGTAGCAGTCTTAGGTCTCACCTTCTCAAGAGAGGACAAACATGATCTTCCAGCTGGCAGGCTGTCTCCAGACAGAGGCCACTGTGGCGTTCTCTTGGGTCCTGCTGGTTCACCCACCAGTGGTCTGAGGCCCCTGACCCTCCATCTGCCATGGGGAGTAGAGGTAGCCAGTGAAGAGGAACTGGGCAGACAGCTAGGTTCTTCTTCACCCTTCTTCTCCTCTGCTTCAGCTACACCCTCCTCACCAATCTCCTTCACTTTGAATATTACATCAGGGGAGGGCTCTCTCACTGGCTGTGGTTCCTTCACCTGCCCTGCGGTCCGCTCCTCCAACAAAAGCCCTTCAAAACTGCTGAGTTCTAGGCTTCCCTGGGACCATACCAAAGCTGGGCCTTCTGAACCCCTGTAGGGGTATACCCAATGGAAACCTGGAGAGGCCCACTCAAATATGCCTCCAGGGGCTGAGCTAGAGCAGAGGCTGCACACAGGCAAGCAGACTATTTCTTTTCCGTTGTACCCACATCTAACGAATCTTTCCTCCACCTGTCCATTCCCTGCACTGTTCCACAGCCACACTAGTAAAGATGAGGGAACCATAGACATAGGTTCATCTGAGGGAGGCACATCCTCAATTTGGAATCCCCACCCAACCATGCATGAAAATGGATCCATACCTACCATGCCCATATAAATCTTCCAGGTTTGTGGGGTTCCAAATGCTCTTGCGATAAAACTCCCCTCAGCTCTAATATCTCTGCACAGGGCTACTTGTTCTGTTTGCTGCTGCTGTCTCCCCAAAATGGTGACAACTCCTTCACTGCTTTTCCAGTCAGCTCGGACCTCCAGCCAATCAGCAACCAGGCTGAGGTCACATGACCAACATGCCACATGAGTTGAAACCTGTGAGCAGGACTGCAGCCTACCACCCAAACCACCACACCCAGGAAGGATTTTTGATTTCACCTCAGACCTGCCAGCCCGTTAACTCCAGGAACGGGTCACTGGGAGTGTGAGGGGGTCCCCAAATAACATCCCAGATGACCCCCCACGTGTAGCCACCCCACCTTCCTGACTGTCTAGGGGCACCCGATGTTGCAATGAGGGGAGAACCTACTCTAAAGGAACACAGAAGCAAAAGCATTAGCAACCTGACATGAACAAAAATAACATGTACCTTACCACGGCATGGATTCTATCTGCAGAAAGATGAAACTACTACCCCTCACATATGTTTTGGATACTTACTATAGCTGGAACCAGGAGACCTCTTTGTTTTCCTTTTCATCTTCACCATGAAGTCCCCTTACCAGAACCCCGGCCCAGGAAGCACAAGAGCAGTCATGGGCTGAAACGTGAAAGCTCCCTCCAAAAGAAATCTGGTTAGAAATCCATTAGTCCCTCTAATATTCATCATAAGGCTACATTACAAATTTAAAACTCTCAACACTCTGTATTCAGAAACTAAACCATATTTCACCTGAGGTCCCAATGATTTAACAAGGACTCAGGGGTCCCATTGCTTGCTTACAACACCTTCTCCTCCAGCTCCATTGAGCACAACTATTAACAGAACTGGGGGGCACATTACTGGGAGAACAGATGTCCTAGGCAGCATTTTCCTTCAAGCAGCTACTGAACCCTCGGATGACATACCCAAGACCCTTTCTGGATTCTTCAAACAGACTTACACAGCCAACCCACCCTCTGGCACTGGTATGTTGGATTCTGCCTCTTAATTGTTCCTTTCCTTTTCACCCTGATCAGACATCCTCCTGTGGAGAGATGAGCAGCTTACTCACACATGGTCCTGTGCCACGGGGAAGCAGGATTTTTTTCCACCCTAACTAGTCCCTTTTAGCCATTAAACTGCCTTTAAAATGTGGCCACCCTTTCCAACAGTTTTTTTTACTCCAACACTGGGGGGGAGGTGGTTCTCCAGAGTTTTCTGTGGACTGCATCTCCTCAACCTTACCTCCTGTGCTTGCTATAAGATACAGGATGCAGAGGGCTTCCCAAGGCCTATCCTTTACTACCTGAAGCCCTCCTGAATAGTGTACATATGGCACCCTGAGACCTGCCTCTCCAAGTAGGCCACCTAGTGGGTGAGAAGCCTCCGGCACCCCCTATTTCCCAGACCTCCATCACCCTGCCATACCGGGAACTGGGATGGGAACTGCCACCACCCCCCTCTCCTAGAGGAGTCCTGCCATGAAACCTCCAGTCCTGGCAGTACAGGCCTAACTTCCACTGGGCATGGGACCCACCAACCTCCTACCCTGGGCACTCTCACTACCCCTCACTCCCTGGAGTCCCATCTACCCCCCACAATGCTGGCAGGCTAACTATTGCCCTCCCCCTTCACTGTCCACCAGTGCCACATCAAGATCATTCTGGCACTACCTCCACTTATGAGGGGGGAAATCCCTCCTCGAATCAGGCCCAACCTGGACTGACAAGCTCCTCCCTGCCTGCCTGTCCTGCCATCTCCCAGCCAGCCTCTCCTCCTTCTCCCTTCCTTTTCTCATGCCCCTGCTTTTATAGGATCCAAATCTGCATCTAGTGGCAGTTTGAAGTATAGCCTGGGAATGATGCCTCCCCCCGGTCTACCTACTGAAACCTTTACCGGGGGGGACACCAAATGTGGGGGCCCTAACTGCTTGTAAGCCCCTCTTAGCAAAAGGAGGCTTGCATTTGTTTGGAGGGGGAGGGGCAACAGCAAGTACACACACACACACATATGCAGTCTCACAGCTGGGGTATTAAGTTGTAAGGAGATTCAGATGTGATTCACTGATCTGTCCAGGTCACTCACTCTCTCTGTCTTCCCCATAAGAAAACAAAACAAAACATTACACTGAGCAGTTTTGTTCATTGATTGTAACGCAGTTAATTTATTTTTTTAAATGGCTGCAAGATTCTTCACTACCTCCAAATCTCAGTGTGGTCACTATATGCTGACTTTGTGGACATGCAACACTGTTAGCTCCTTCTTACATAGAAACATAGACTTTGATGGCAGATAAGGACCGCTTGGCTCACCCAGTCTGTCCATTTCCCTACCTATTGGATAAGCTGCAGATCCTAGTTAACAAACAGCGTACTTCTTCCTACCCGCCACCAGAATTGCCTTATGTCTGTCCCATGCATTCTTGAATTCCCCCACTGTTTTTGATCCCACAACCTCCTCAGGAAGGAAGTTGCATGCGTCCACCCACTCCGTAAAAAAATACTTCCTCACATTGCCCTTGAGCCATCCCCACTCCATCTTCGAATTGTGCCCCCTTGTTCTTGCACATCTCTTATTCTGAATGATGCTCCCCTCTTCAATTTTGTTGATTCCTTTGAGGTACTTGAAAGTTTCTATCATGTCCCCCCTCCCTCCATTCCTCAAGGGTATGCATATTAAGCTCCTTTAGTCTCTCTTCGTATGGCTTCTGGTGCAGACCCTGCACATTTTAGTTGCCCTCCTCTGGACAGTCTCCATCCTGTCTATGTCCTTTCAGAGATGGGGTCTCCAGAACTGCATGCGGTACTCCAGATGGTGTCTCACCAACTATCTGTACAGAGGGATAACAACTTCCTGTTTTCTACTGGTGATGCCTCTCCCTATACATCCCAGTATCCCCCAGCCCTCCTCACTGCCTTCTCACATTGCTTGCTTACCTGTAGGTCATCTGATATGACTACTTCCAGGTCCTTTTCCATTTTTGTTGTTGCTAGTACCTCCGAGTGGGGTAGTGTGACCAGCGAGGTGCCCCAAGGCTCTGTCTTGGGACCCACTTTATTTAATTTAATTGTATCAACTCTGCAGACATCTACTAGCACATGGATATGTAAATTTGCTGATGGCAACAAAGTGTGTGCCACTATGCAGAATACTCAGGATATCATAAAATTCCAGCAAGACGTGGAGAGGATTAACTGGCCTGGTGGTGCTAAGGGTTGAGGTGCTGGATGCCACACATTGCACTACGCCAACGATCGGAGTTTGCGAACAGGCCTGGGTAATTGGGGGTCAGCTGGGGGGAGGAGGATTTAGCATCCCAATGGATGCTTTCCTCCTCTGGGGGGGTTACCAGGCAGAAAACGCACCCACAGCACTACTGCTGGTGGAAGCATGGGCAGTAGAGCACTCAGCTCTTTGGAGTCAGGATGGGGGAGGGCGCTACTGGGCACTTGACTATGTCAAGTCCTTCTCGACAGCACCCTCAGAGGTAGGGACAGAAAAACTAAGAAAGCTATAGGTAAAAAAAACCTCCCTGGTATCACGCATCATGATGCTGGAATCCTGGTATGGTGGGACTCAGCCGACAAGACCAGAGGAAGGTAGAGGTACCTCTGGGCCAAGACCGAGGGACAAGTAAAAAAATAAATAAAAGACCTGGACAGGATTGGTAAATGGGTAGTACAGCACAGAATGGTTTTTAACATTGGAAAGTGTAGTATAATGCACTTCAGGAAAAACAACATGAGGGCCAATTACAAAGTAAATGACACAGAACTCAGGAGCACAGAAGGCGAAAGGGACCTTGGTATCTTTGTAACTACTGATCTAACTTTTAAGCATCATACTAATGAAGTGGTTACGAAAGCAAGCAGCATGATGAGCTGTATATTAAGAAATATAAAAAGTAGGGATAGCTCAGTACTGATGCCACTGTATTATTTACTTGTGGGACCATTGCTAGAGTAGTGTGCCCAGTTCTGGAGCCAATACCAAAAAAGAGATGTGGGATGCCTTGAGAGGGTGCAGAGGAGGGCATGAAAGAAAATAAGTGGGTTAAAAGACCTTACAGTACCTATGAGAAAAGACTTGGAGAACTGAGACTATATACTCTGGAATGCAATTCATTCTGTGCTGCATATCGGAATGAAGACTAATGGGAATGTCTGGGCTTAGAAAAAAAGAGTTATAACTAGAACTCATGGATACTAACTTAAGAGGGAAAACTATAAAATAAACAAGTGAGGGTACTGGATTAAGCAAAGAGTGGTGACCCCGTGGAATAGATTCCCTGAAGACATAGTGAACAGTGATTCAATCGATATCTTTAAAAACAAATTAGATATTTGTTTCGGTTGAAGTAGTTCCCAAGTCTGCTTGGCGCAAGCTATAGACTCATAATCCAACTTATGAAATTTATGAAACTATGCCTTGGTACACTTAGCGTCACACTATCAATGAACAAGTCATTAAGAATACTGACATACGCGAGGTCACATGACACCGGCGATGAGCTAGCTGCATCTTTCTTGAGCTCCTCAACATCGCCTACAAATTCAATATAAAAACCCCTTTTCCTGGGACTGACCTGTTTAAAACACATCTAGATCCCTTGGAGCACTGATTGACAGTGTCATGGTGACTTCCAAAGTGCAAATGGTGGAAGCAACACCATGTTCGCCATTGACTTCTTTGGATGGAGAAGAGGACCAAATGTTGACCCTAGAGGCCAAGCGCCCCCATCGAAATACCTGTCAACTCCAGACGGATACCCCGGCCCCTGCTGAGCTCTCACCTTCCCAAATCTATTCTGAGCTCCCCATGATAAAGCAGGCAGTTCTTACCTTGATTGACCAAATGAAGGAAACAAAGCCTGCACTACGGGAACTTTCCACCAGGATGTCAGATGCTGAATCACAAATTTCATCACTTGAAGACCATCGCTCCCTGCTGGACCGTGAGATAATCTTTGTTAAAAGATCTGTGGCTGCACTAGACTCCAAAACGGATGATTTGGCGGGGTGAAATCACTGGAATAATCTTGCAATTCTTGGACTAACAGAGGGGAGGAGGGGCCAAATGCCTTGGACTTCATTCAAAAACTGTGCACTAAACTTGCCGGGCTCTCTCCCAATGGTCCCTGTTATGTAACTGAGAGAGCGCATAGAGCACTCCAGGCTAAGCCTCCACCCAAGAAACCCCCCCATCCTAATATATATATATATATAATTAATTTTTTACAGTTCTATTTATCCTCCTCGATAGGCCACCAACTTGTCTGCCAGCCTACCGGACTCAAGGTCATTTGGGGAATTATGGCACCATGCATGTCCTGGCAGAACCCCAGAGCTGGCCCAGAGACTTCATCCTAGGTGGCCCCCGAAATTTTCCTCCATTTTCACCCCTACGTTCCAGTCCTACC
Source organism: Neoceratodus forsteri (assembly GCA_016271365.2). Classification (NCBI taxonomy): domain Eukaryota; kingdom Metazoa; phylum Chordata; order Ceratodontiformes; family Ceratodontidae; genus Neoceratodus; species Neoceratodus forsteri. The sequence goes on from CM028134.1 coordinate 845,766,814, forward strand.
TGAGGCCCCAGAATTGGTGACGTATGTGCGTGGAGGTACACATGCGCACCGCAGCTCCAGTACCAGCCCCTTCTGCTCTGCCTCAGCCTAACGCTGGCAGTCCTCGGAAGTGACGCTGCCACCCAGCCTCCACCAGGGGGTGGCCAAGCTCCGAGGAGACCATGTACTAGATTATTACCACACTATTTCATGTTTATGCCATTTGTTATACGATGCTATATTCAATCCATCATCATATTTTTTAATACAAAATCACATAACAACATCTTGCCATTCCTCTTTTTACGGCTGTGTGGGTGGGGCTACGTAGACATTATGGCATCACAGGAGGTTTAGCAGAGCACTGTGGAAGCACATGAGCAGATTGCTGTCTGGTTTGCTTCCACAGTGCTCTGGTGAATGTCCAGTGGTGCTGTTTATGTGGCTCTTCCCTTCTACCAGCCACATAAACACACCCACTTGGTAGCGCTCTACTTTTTCTTCTGCAACTGCAGAAATGACAGCTGCCATATCCAAGATGGCGGCTTCAACTAAAACTGTGCATGCATGAGTATCACACATGCACAGTTCTGTCAGTGCTGCCATCTTGTGAATTGTGGACTGCAATGCAACGAGAACTATGAGTATTCTTTTACGCTCTCTTGCCGCACTCCCGTAGGTCTAAGCAGCCATATCGGCTCTAACCAAAGCTTATTTTCTACAATTATGTCTAGTAGGTGTTCCATGAAGCAGGTCTGTCAGTTCTATAAATGATGTCCTGGACCATCATGTGTTGGTGGCTCTCCCATGCAAGGGGGCTTGCAAGTATGGGAACAAGTGCAATGCTGGACAGCACTTGGCACAGAAACCTTGGGAGGGACACTGAAGTGGTTGGTCAGCAGGGTGATGCACTGGACAAGCGGCAGTTAGATGCAAAAAACTAGCACCTAGCACACAAGGACTGTTGAATGCTGCAACAGTGATAGGACTGGTTTACCTATGCCGCTGCAACAACAGTGTTGTCGACGTATGGCATAGAGACGTCCCCGATGTTAACAGGTGAATTTCGCCTGTCAGACATTGGTCATAATTCTATTGGGGGGGCTGTGCACCCCACACCCCCCTTCCTTAGGATTAACTCCAGTTGGAGTTAACCCGAAGAGGGAGGCGACAGTCGGTGTAAGGGTGGAATTCCAAAGCGGGTCCCCCACAGCGACAGCTTCGATTCTTGTCAAAACTGTCACTGTGGGGGGTTTTACCCTTGCATCAGTACACCAATAGGACCATCCTATGTGGTGATCAGAATGGAAAGATTTTACTCTGCATTGGCTGTTTTGTCAAGTCACCGCTTCCTATACTGGATGGGGTGGGGTGGTGGGGAACATTACCCCAAAGAGAACAGGGCTAGGGCAGGGGTGAGGGGCTCTGTTGGTTGAGGCATTCAGTCTTGCAGGTTGGGTCCCAGAGATGAGATCCTCACAAACTGTGACAGCAGATGAGCCGAGCAAGCACAGTGTAAAACATTTCCATCCTGCGATCTTGCTAGGAAGTTGGGAACTCTGTCTGGGACTCAAGTCTTGGCTATTTTCATGTCTGTGGCTGTTTGTAGCTCCTCTTTAATATTGCCACTGCCTGACTCTGCCCTGGCTGCACCCTACTGCAGCACCAACCAGGAGGCGGTGGCTGCTGTGCCCGAGCCAACAGCAGATGATTGCCCCCCACACACACAGTCTACCAGGAAACAGTGACAGTAGTCAGGATCAGGACAGCTGAGCCGCATGCTCTAAAATTAAAGCCAATCCTCTGTTACCTTTCAGGAAAAAGTAAGAATTTACTTTTACAGTGTGCAGCTCTGCTGTCCTGTCAGTGTTTCCTTCTGGATCGGTGGAGGGGGGACAAAAATATCATACGCAGGAAAATCTGTTCTGTTACCCAGTTATAGAAAGCTGACACAAACATTTCTTCTGCTAGTGATTTAAACTGAATTTAAGAGTGCTGTAGATTCTATTGGCCATTTGCTTCAACACAAGGAGCAGGGAACACAATTAGGTCCCAGGCCTGAAAGAAGTAACTCTAACTTACAGTAACAATGCTAAGGTATAGACATCTGTCCCTCCTCACCTGAGCCTCCAGATAGAGATATGCCCCCAAAAAGTATAATATTATTATGCTAATTAAGAAACATCAAACAGAATTACTTCATATCTTCAATATTTTCAAGATTTGAGTAATATGGTGGAGTTTTCTGGCATACAGTACTCAATGAGTAGAACATTTTGTATCCTTATCATTTGGAAAATGAATTGGTTGAAATCAGAACTATACATGATAAATAGAGGATTATGTTGCTAGTTTTTGTATTTTAGTAATATAATTTGAGTGTGTTTGGTGAGTGTTTGGGGTGTGTGCGTGTGATTTGGTGTGTGGTTGTGGACATTTTTTGTTGGTGGGTGGGTGGTTTAAGGGCTGAAACTGTGAGGGTAGTATTTAAAATTCTGTGGCTTTTATTTGGGGTAGGCTGATATTGGTTGTTTTTTTGGGACTTGGTTAGTTGAGGTGAGACCAGTTGGAAATGTGTTTGGGACAGAAACCCTTGAGGCGCAGCTACTCGAGGGGCTTCCTCCATGACCTCCATCCCGTTGAACTTTCAATGCTCTTGGCTGAGGTCTATAGGAGGTGTAGGGCCTTGGGATAGCTAGGGAGGGGGCTGGAGGGGTTGCATTGGGTGGCTGCCGGAGTGTCAGGGATTCAGGTGGTGAAGGCAAGAGGACGGCCTGGGGTGAAATGAGAACTTGAAAGGGTGTTGCCATGTTTAGTTCCCCAACCCAAGGGCTCCACCTTAGAGGGTGGGAAAATGATGGGCCCAGCTACCTCATCTCATCCTACTCGGGTTGTGTTATGCAATGCAAGGTCGATGAGGAACAAGACTACCATAATGGCGGACTTGATATCCTCGGTCAACCTGGCTTGCATCACAGAGACCTGGCTGGATCAAAATGTTGCTCATATTTTGGAGGTGGCAGTTCTGGACGGGTAATGTGTGATACACACCCTGAGAGAGGATCACAGGGGCAGGAGTGGGTGGTGGTCATTTGTTTTCTGAACCTCACAGTGCTAACTGTAGGTCCTACATGGTCCTTTGAGTGTGTGGCTACCTGGGGAGGCATGGATGTGGGTTTCAGGGTTCTCCTGCTCTATTGTCTATCAGGAGTGGGTGGGGACTTTTTGAGGGAGATCAAGGAGCTTGTCACCGGCCTGGTGTTGGAGTTCCCCAGGTGGTTGATCTGGGGGGACTTCAATACTTGGGTCAATGATGGGCTCTTGAAATTTGGAAGTGATCTCCTGAGGAGCATGGAGGCCCTGGGCCTGACACAACATGTAACATCGGTAACGCACTCAAGTGGCCACACATTGAACTTAGTTTTTTCAGTAGGTTTAAATATTACTGACCTCTGTGTTGATCCAGTGGTTTGGTCAGATCACAGCACCATGGAGTTCATGGTTAGGGGCTCCCCCAGATGGTCCACCCCTGTGGAGATGGTCCAGTACCACCCGTTAAGAGGAGCTTCCTCTATGGGACTCTTTGCAGTACTGGACCTATTGAGAGTGGGGGCAGCTTGTGCGATTGTGCTGGAGGGAGTAGTGGCAGCCTATAATGGGGCTGTAACTGCAGCCTTTGACTCAGTCACACCCATTTGTGTCCACCCCTTGTCTACTCACCAGAGATCCCCTTGGTATGATAAGAAACTCTGGAGTTTAAAGACTAAGGGGTGGAGGTTTGAGAGATGCTGGAGATCTGGCCAGATGGAGGACAAATTGGCCCTGAGGTCACATCATGCTATCGGGGGCAATCTCCCAAAAGAAGGCAGAGTTTCTGTCTAGGGAGATTGCTGCAGCAAGGAGCAGACCAGCTCAGCTCTTCCATATGGTAGATAGACTTTTACATCTTGTCTGTTTCCATGTGGGAGGAGCAGGTTCTGGCACGAGGTGTGAGGAGTTGGCTCTGTTCTTTGCTGACAAGGTGTCCTCTACCAGGGCTGAGGTCTCCTCAAGTATCTCTTGAAAGGGATTCAGTGTCCAGCCTGAGTTGTGTCAAAACACTCCTCCTGTCTGGGATGAGTTTGAGCTGGTTGGGGTGGAGAAGGTGATGGGGATAATCTCAAAGCTGCGGCCTACACATTGTGATCTGGACCCAGGTCCATCCCACCTTTTGGTTGGATGTTCGAACCTGATAAGACCTGTGGTTGCTGAGGTTGTCTGGAGTTCATTGAGGAGGGAGGTCTTCCCATTGTCCTTGACAAAGGCTCTGGTTAGGCCCCTTCTAAAAAAGCCCTCGTTGGACCTGGACTGCCTTAGCAACTACAAGCCGATAATAAACCTCCCATTTTTAGTGAAGGTTACAGAGAAAGTGGAGGCCATTCAGCTTGAGAGACATCTTGCATCTTCTTCTACCTATAAGACTTTTCAATCTGGGTTCCAGGGCAGGGCATAGTACAGAGACTGCCCTGGCAAGGGTGCTTAATGATTTGATGGTGAGGGACAGGAGAGCTCATACCATCTTGGTTCTCCTGGACCTCTCTGCGGCATTTGACACTGTGGACCATGAGGTGCTGCTTGACTGCCGGCAGTTCAAGTGTGGCCTGTCCAGCAATCTCATCAGCTGGTTCAGGTCATACCTGATGGACAGAGTGCAGTGGGTGAAAATGGGACTTGTCTCATCTAGTCCGAAGCCTCTGAGCTGTGGGGTGCCTCAGAAGTTGGTCTTGTCGCCCTTATTGTTCACGGCGTACATGCTGCCATTAGGGGGCATTATCAGGCGGTACAGGTTGTGTTTTCATTGCTATGCTAATGACACTAAACTGTACCTGTCCAGTGCATCTAATGTCCAGGTGTCAGACTCTGTATTTAATAGCTGCCTTGAGGAAATCCAGTCGTGGATGACTCAAAACTGTTTTAGACTCAACCCAGACAAGACTGAGATACTTACTGGTGGTGGGGCTGCGTCATCATGGAGAAGGGGGGATAGGGGTTTGCCCCCTAATCTAGTCTTAGGGGGGTGTTCCATTTGTCCATTCTAGACAGATGAAGGATTTGAGTGTGATCCTAGATGATGGCCTGACACTTGATGCTCAGGTGTTATCCGTGGTCAAAAGTGGTTTCTATCATCTAAGGAACATCACCTGAATTCAAGCCCTGATCCCTCCTGAGGATCTGCCCACATTGGTGCATGCTTTCATAACTTCCAGGCTGGATTACTGTAATGCCCTGTACCTTGGGTTACCTGGAGGCAACCTCTGCAGACTGCACCTTGTGTAGAATGCAGCAGCAAGACTATTGACTGGGGCAAGGAGGTGTGAGCATATTATCCCAGTCCTCTGTGGACTGCAGTGACTGCCAGTCAGGTTGAGGATTGTCTTCAAGATAGGGCTCCTTATCTATAAGACCCTGCATGATGGTGGTCCTGCCTATCTGCAAGATCTCCTTGACCCTTACCGTCCAGCTCAGATGCTTTGGTCCGCCAAGGGGGGCCTACTTGGGGTTCCCAGGGTTCCGTTGCTGCATTCAGGAGACAGAGCATCTGCGGTGGCTGCACCAACCCTGTGGAACTCCTTACCTGATTATTTAAGGGGTGCCCCTCAGTGGAAGCCTTTAAAAGGAAACTAAAAACATACCTGTTCCAACTAGCTTTTATAATGTGAGGTTGTTCTGAATAGATGGATGGGAATCTGTATTCATACTGATTTTATTATATGTATGTTTTTGTTGTTTTTAAATAATTGTGTTTTGTATTATGGTTTTATTGTACAGTGTCAGAGGCTCAGGAATTGGGCACTTCGTAAATGAAATGTCTATCTATCTAACATTATTATGCAAGCTTACTCATAAATTCAATTTAAATCACAAGCAAGAGAAAAGTTTGAGTCAAACTCTGCATGGCTGGTAGCGAAGTCCTCTTTTAGTTTCAGTAGTCTTTTCCCTGCTTCAGATGGATCAGTAGGAGAAAACGTTGTCCTGTATATATTTTTATGTTTTTATTTTTGCTTACCTGTATATGCTCACAGTAGACATCTTGTGAGATTAAGAGTAAAATAAGAGACTTCATAGGCATCTCTGGTTCACCGGGGAGAGAGGACGTATTTCAATAGCAGCAATCTGTTTGGCTTTGTATTTCGCTTCTACTTACTTTATCTTTTGAAATAGTTATTGCTGTTAAAGTTGCATGAGTTATAGAACTGAGATTTATAAAAAACCTGTGCTATACTGCACTATACCACTACATTGTTTTATATTATTTTTTTATATGGTTGTCTATTTTCAATCTGTGGATTAACTGTGGTTTTCCCTTTTCGATAGCAGGTCCTATTCTGCCTTGCCTGCCTTCTTCACCCCCCCTCCACAGTCAGCTTTTTTAATGTGATGGTAGATTTGTACTAGGGATTCCCTGGAGCTTTTCTTCTGAGCAGTAACTGGTCTAGGAATGCGCAAACCCTGAACAGTGACTACACAACAGGCAGGTGACAAGCTGCATGTACATATTAAGTGACTCCACTAAATACACTGTGTGTATTTATGTTAGTATGATTTATGTGTGTCCATTCTTGTGTGTGTGGTTGTGTTTATGAACTGCAAATAGACAGACAGACCCAGAGACCCAGAGAGACAAAGACAGCCAGATAGACTGATATGCGTTTTTTGCATGTATACCTGGTGTAGATTTATGTGCACCTGTTTCTGTATTTTTTACACAGTACTTGCATATATGCATTTTTGTTTCTTTTGCATATTCATGTGCTTGTGTGTATATGTGTACATGTATACTGTGTATCTATATGTATATGTTTCTCTTTCTGTGTTTGTGTGAACTTATGAGTGTTTGCATGCAAGTAGATTTTGAATATATACTGTATTTATCTATATTTGGCCTGCATAATATTTTGTTGCACAGCCCTACTGCATCTCTTCTAGTTTACCTATGGAAGTAAGACAAATGGGTCTGTAGGGTTACATAGACACTGTTGGCAGATAAGGGCCTATGACCCACCCAGTCTGCCCATTTGAGATTGTAAGTTCACTTTATGTTTTCCAAGAAGTCTTTTGCCCCTTATCCCTGACCTCCAGCATTCCCCTTATGTCTATCCCACGCATTCTTAAATCCCGTGCTTCTTTCAGTCACCACTACTTCCTCTGGCAGGGTGTTTCATTTATCCACCACCCGTTCTGTCAAGAAATTCTGTCTCAAGTTTCCTCTGAATTGCCCTCCCTCCATCTTCATCCCGTGCCCTCTAGTTCTGGAACATATTTTTTGCTGAAAAATAGTGTATTCCTGCACCTCGTTCCTCCATGCAAGATACTTGTATGTCTCTAACATATCCCCTCTCTCCCTCCTCTTCTCCAGGGAGTACATATTCAGGTCCTTCAACCTGTCCTCATAGGACTTGTGATGCAATCCCTGTACTATCTTTGCTCCCTGTCTTTTCCCTTGTGTAGTGGAACTACATCTGCTACCCTCACATCTTTCAAAACCACACCAGACTATAGCAAGCTATTGAATATTCTTAGGATTCATGGATTAAGCCTGTGGCATAGACCATGGTAACTTGGCTGCAACAATAAATCACCAAACTGCATATTACCTTACTGGTGACCAAGCTTTATTGAAAGTGCAATATGCAAAAGTGCTTCCTATACATACATTGCTAAAGTGCAGAGTGGTTACAATGGTGGCAGTACTGAGACAGCTGTATCAAAGTAAACCTCACTGGCATTCCATTAGTGCTTCCTGAACTAGGGCAGTATGACCTGTTAGACCAAACAGACAGCGTGTGTGCACGAGACATGCACACACAATCAGCTGACGCTTCAGCTCTCCACCTTCCTCAGAGCTCATGGAGTGCCAGCAAGGTTTATTTTGATATAGCTGTGTCAGTACTGCTGCTGTTGTAAGCACTCTCGCTTTTGCAACATATGTATAGGAAGCACTTTGCTTGTGCATATCACTCTTGCACTTGTCCTGTTGCTTTGGTTCTCTGTTACTTGTATGCACCAGGCTTGGCTACACTAATGTGGTTAAAGCCCCTCAGTTCTGTTTTGTTGTATTGAATAGTCTTGCCAAGGATTCCAAGGGTTCAGCTAGTTTTCATTCCAGTTCCCTGGGAATCCTTGGGTGCATCCCACCTGACTCCAGAGGTTTATCTATTTCAGGGCTGCAAACCCTTTTCTGACTGTTCCTTTCACAATTACCACCTACCCCATTTCTACGATCCTTCTTGCAGCAGCCTTTATGCTACTCACAGACAATGGATCACTGTCATCTACTGTGAACCCTAAGCAAAAGTAGTCTAAGAATGGCTCCCTTCTGCTTATCTTCCTCTGTTACCCTGCCACCCTCCATCAGCCTAATAATCCCCCCTCACCTTCCCTTTACTTCTAACGTATCTAGAGAACTTCCCCAGACTCATTCTGCAATATGCATTTCCATGTCTGCTTTTGCATCCCTGACTGTCTTCTTGGCCTCCCTCATCTTTAACTGGTATTCACTTCATTTCTCATCTCCGTTTCTCCTTGTATTATTAACTAAAAGCCCTTTTTTAACTCTCACTGCCTCCCTGACCTTCTTGGTGAACCCAGTTGGTCTCTTGTGCCTATTTCTCTTGGCATGTGCTCCAAGGCATACCTTAGTTGTCCCTAGAATGGCCCCTTCAATTACTTCCCACCTCTTCTCCACCTCTCCCCCCCGATTTCTTCCAAATCCAGGACCACATACTTTGACCAGAGTATACTTAACCCACGGCAAGTTAGAAACATATGGTGTTATGGTCACTGGATCTTTGTGGCTCTCCAGTTCACAGTCTGCATCCCATTTCTGAGTTAGTGAGCACCATGTCGAGAATGGCAGTTTGTCTTCTGGGCTCCCTTACCAGCTGCACCTGCAGGTAGTCTTGGAACTTATTAAGCAGAGCCTGACTCATGATGCTCTCAGCTGCTGTAATGTCCCAATTTATGTCTGGTAGATTGATATTCTTTCACCACTACCTCCCCATTTTAAGCCCCCTTCTAAATTTCTTCCCCTTGCTCACCACTTCCCTCATCTCTCTGTTCTGGTGGTCTGTAGACCACCCCAATGCACAGCTTCTTTTCAGATGTGGTGCATCCTCAGTGAGTCTGTCTTGCCCATCTCTCCATGTATGGACTCCCTCCTCTACCACCTCTATGCCTTCATTGACATAAATGTACTATACCACTCCTTTTCCCTTACCCCATCCTGCCTATTCATGGTGTGTCCTAGTATTGATAATCCTAGTCATTTTTTTTCTGGTGGACCATATTTCTATGATGACAACCAGGTCTAATCCTGCATCTGCCACCATCACCTCATGCTCACTAATTTTGTTTCTAGGCTCCTGGCATTTAGGCAGGCATCCCTCCAACATGTGCCTATACCCCTCCCCTTCTTATTAGCATCTCTCCCCTTTGACCTCCCTGTCCCCTCTTAATTTCCTCCCCCTTGCTTGTTCTGTGTATCCCTACTCCTTTACCCTTTTTATTACTTTTTTATGGACTCCTGTCAGAATGGCTCCATCCACTATACTTCTAGATACAATTTCTGGGGAAGTCGTAGCTAGATTCCCCTTTTGTTCTTCTTCCTCTGTGGTTTCCCCAGCCTCAGTCTCCCCCCTCCTTAGTTTAAATGTCCACCAATATAGATGTCAAACTTCATTCCCAATACACTAGCCCCCTCTCTTGCTAGGTGAAGGCCATCACCCCTGAAGATCCTACTGTCCCAGAAGCTCCCCCAGTCTCCCACAAAATGGCACTCCTCCTCCTGACACCGTCCCTTTAGCCACCTGTTAAACTTTTCAGTCTCTTGTTTCCTCACTTTTCTATTCTGCTCCCATTCCCCCACACAGGGAGAATCTCAGAAAAATCCAAGGAAGCCAAGAGTGCCTTCAGTCAGTCCCCAGCATTTGAAAGTTGCACTTCACCATCTCAATAGGCTGATTCACTAGATGGTCGATACTCAGCTGTGCCAGCACTGAAAGCTACCCTCCCCACTCCTCTATCATCTTCCCTATTCTATCAATGCCCCAGATGGCTGATACACCTGGAAGGCATCTGACCACTCCTTCTCCTTTTCCTGCTTCCCACCACCTTCTCCACCCCTCTAGTCATTGAGTACCTTACTACTAGGCACTCCTTTCTGCTTTACTCCTTATCTAACCATTGGGTGCCAACAAGTAATGCTATTTACCCTTCCTGACTGGCTCTGAGCCCCCTCTGAAGGAGTCTAGTATCTGCTCCATCTCGAGTGGTACAAAACAGTTTAGTGTCAGCATACCATGAGCCTGGATGACTCCTTTGTGACTGCCACTGCCATTTCTTCTCCTCCCCACTACAATCCTGCTCCCTGGGCCAGTGGGCTTCTGGGGAAGTGGGGGTGCTGGGTGTGTCTGACAGTAACCGCTCAGCTAATGATGCATCTATCACAGATCCAGAACACTATTCCAGAACATCTGCTACTCAGCAACAGCCAACAGCTGATACTAAATGCCCATCTGATGTAGCTTTATAAAAACAAAACAAAAAGGAAAAAAAATTGAATTTTTTTGTAAACAAGTAGACATTAGCAACCCAGAAAGCTCCTCAAACAACAGACAAGATCACAGCACCACACCATTCACAGGCTGCCAAAACAACAGATTAACAAATTCAAAAGACTCAGACTTGGTGAAGTAAACAGTAGTTGCATTTTGCTGACATGACAGCAATTACATTTGAGAACAATAATCCCCAGTCATTCTTTACATTGGCATTGTATCAGCAACTTCATTGCTAATTATGTACAATAGGCAGGACTCTTGGGGCCTCTTGCAAAAGGATTGGCCCTGCACAAACATATGGATCCCATGTATTCCTTTTTACAGCTGCAGGGGTGGAGCCCTGCAGACGTCTTTCTATCACTTGGGAAAAAGGGCACTTCAGACTCCTTCTGAAGCACAGTTCTGAATTGAACCACAATCCTTCCACTACCTGAAATCACTACGCTGTATGTGTGTGTGTGTGGGGTGGTGGGGAGCAAAATAGTTCCTTTTCTACATGTAGCATTCTCCTGCCAGCTCAAATTACAATCAGTGGAGTGTGAGTAGCACAGGCAGCTTGTTTTAGTGTTAAAGAAAACCTAAACCCTCTTTTTATACATATTTTATCAAAACAATGCCTTGTTGGCAGGGTTGTAGTGCTCCCATACTTCTTACAGTCTTCAATGATTTTTTTATGTAGTTCTCTGGGCAGCAGTCTTAAATTAGCAACTAACAATCCTGAAGCAGAGCTGTAAGGGAACTTTATTTTATACTGTAGCTTCTCTGTTGAATTCCTTCATAGAGGAGTACACAGTGATTTGAGGTCAGGTTTCAGCTTGTGGCAGTGGGTCACTGGGCTGGGACAGGCAGACAGTCATTGTGATGAGCCTCCAATTGAGTAAAACAGGCAGTCTTATTTTTAGTAAGTCTGTTTGCTAAGTTAAAGCTACTTTCCCTGCTAAGCTAAGTAAAGAACCCTCTGTCCAGATTTTGTAGTGACAATCTTGTGGAAGAATTTGGGTGGTTACACTTTATTTGCATTTGTAAGGAATTTATTTGAAAATACTGCTTAATTGATAATAAAGTGACAGTTTTATTGGTGCCTGTATCTAATGGCTATCTGCCCTCTGTGACTTGTAATGTACTGTACGCACAAGTCTCCTCTATCTAGTACTATAATCAAACATGTAAACAGTAAGATAGAGTAACTATAACATTAAACTGGGATTACATGGGTGGTCTGTGCCCTATGTTGATGAGGCACCTGTGGGCTGGCCCTACATGGCTGCCACATCCTTCAGAGGGGTGGTCTGCATTTGGGCATCTGCTTGGGTGCTCAGATTGTGTGCCTGGGTGCTGGCCTCATGTGCCTGGGTGCTAGCCTTGTGTGCTTGGGTGCTGACCTGTGCCTGGGTGCTGGCCACTACATTGAGTGGTAGTAGTGTGTATGAACATTGCACAGTTTCTGTTTTGACTATATCTGTGATCTGACCCTGCATGTCATGGATGTCATGCATTTTGGCCATGATCAGGACCACCTGCTCTGTGTTTTCCCATGGCGTACATAGTGTTGAAGGTCAAGGTATCTTAGCTTGGAGTAGTGATGCCTGAGTATGCAGGTCATCCATGTATGTCTTTCCTGGCCTCATGATGGGGAATGGTGGGTGGCATGGTCTGCATCTGTGATGGTGCCCTCAGCCCCAGAGGGTCTGGGATGTGTTGCTGGTGGGACAGATCTGTGTGTGTGTCCCTGCCCTGTGTTCTGTCATAGTGTGTCACATGATGTGCATCCCTACACTGGCACCTCCTGCAATTCCATGTGATCAATATCCAGGTGTGGTGGCACTGTGCCACCATGTGCCATGTCCTGGTCAGCAGGGCATGTTTACCAGGGCCTCTACTTCAGCATATCATGTGCCTGTGCATCCATCAAGCCTGTGAATGGGGGGATGTGGTCATTTGTCTTGCATGGGGGATCGTCTGTTGCTTCATTTGTGAGACACGGTCTGCATTGGTTGACATTTACTGATATGCTGATATGTCTGCCTGCTGTGTGCAGTCCGTGGAGGGTTACAGTGATGTGGGTGCATTCCATTGGCACTCTAGGTCTGTATGACTAGTGTCTATGGGAGGGTATTGTGGTGATTGTACGCTGTGCTCAGGGGGAAGGCACATGGTAGGGTTTCATTCCATCACCCTCCCTGTCCAACACCTCCTCAGTCAGGTCTCAGCTACTATGGCCTTGACTGGTGACAGATCTTTGGAGAGTCCCATGTGTATTGACCACCAGTCTGCCTGCTGCACTGGCATGACATGGCCATGATACAATTAGCATGTTTATCATGCCATTTGTGTTTGATGGCAGACAAGGTATGCAGATTGTGCCACAGGCATTGATGGCAGCCTGTTTGCCCAGCCAAATCCTGACCATCTCCTCCATTGGCACCTTGAGTGAGCCAGTGCCATACAGGTATTGTACTTGCTGCAGATCTTGGTCAACAGCATGGCCACATGCTGGGGGCTGAAGTTGGATGACCGGGACCATGTCAACACAAGCATGCCTTCTTTCACTTGACCATGGTCAAGTGTGGGCTCCTATTCCCCAGCACTAGTTAATGGTGTACTAGCACCATCCTGCCTGGGGGCTGGGGTGCAGTTATTAGGTTGACTCCCCTGGCTACTACTCGACATGGGGTGGGTATCCATATCCATCCCTCCTACTATGCATGCACTTCTGTGTGAGAGCATCAGTGGGCCATGTGCTTTCAACTCCATGGTTCACCATATATGGTCAGGTCATGGCGTGTTCCTGCCTCTGGCAGTCCCTCCCATGCCCTGCACTACATGCTCTAGCATGCTTCTATGCAGCACCCCATCCACACATAGGAGCATTGGTGAATTCTGTGTAATTTGCGTGCTTAATGGGGTGCGCATGTCCACATCATCAAATCACCATTTTTAAGAACAGAGGCTACAGTAATAATCTTAAGTGGATCTACATCTGTAAACAAAGCAAATTCCTTAATTTTCTGCTGTCTTTGAGAATTGGAAGAGAAACTGAGGTACACATCTGTGATTAATTCCTGAATAGGTGAGCATAAAGCTTTCACAGCAGCTTTACTGCAGCAATCTGCTAAGTGGCAGAGACTGTCTATATTTATGTCTGGATTTTCAACCTTTAAGTGGAATAAGACAGAATTGTCCTTTTCAATTACAGATGCAGCATTGCCAGATGAAAAAGTTACAATGCTAAAGAAGTGGCCATTTTCTTCCTTGTAGTATGCTTCGAAGTTAACCACTTTTCTGAATTTGCTTGTCATTGTACAATGCACATTGTGCTGGGCACCATGGTGAACAGTGAAATCTGTGCCCCATGTCTTGCAGAAACCATATTTCTTTCCATGCTTGCTTTCTGTTAATCAGTCTCTTCTTTTTCTCCAGAGGCTTTGCACTGTCCTGATCCTCAACATTGTCCAGGGTGTTTGTATGCAAAATGATATTTTTCAAATCAGTGTTTGAACTGTACATGTTTAGTGTTTTTTGCACAAGACAGGGTGCATAGAAAAAACTGTAATATTAATTTATTTTTCACTGCCGCCCTCTCTTGCCAAAAATATCTGCGACTGCCACATGCACCTTATTGGCAGACCCAAACTCCCTCTGGTTACACCTCCTCTGTAAATTAACAGCTCTCCACTATGTTGGGCTTGTTTCAGGCAAAGATGATGAAGACAGTCAGTTGGAGTGCACACCTGAGTGCATTCTCTCAACTTAGCAAGAGATGGCAGCAGAGATAAATGTGTAATATGACTGTTTTTAAGTTCGCCATGCACGCCCATACAAACTTCTTCCTACAATTGGCTTTGAAGTGAGTGTGACACTGTCTGTCCAATGCAGAGTGGTCTGCAATGGGTGAGATAGTGCCAGGTCAATCATCAGTGAGGCAAACGCTTATGGCAGTTTTGCCTTGGTGGGCGTAAACTGAGTAGAGAGCAAAAGAAAAAGCCAAACCAATAATATGGTGGCTTTTTCCTTTGATCTACACGACACTGCTCAGTAAGCAGCTGATCAGTGTCATAATGCGACTGACGTCACTTTCAGTTTCGGCAGAGATGCCTCCAACAGTATGGCTGCCAACAGTCTTCTGACTTTGGCTGCCAGTGAGGCACCCTCCACCCTCTGATCATTGTCCCTGGTGTATTATGGCATCCCTCACCCTCTGATTGCCGGCCATCCCTCGTCCTCCACCCCCCACACCAAGTACACTGTTGTTTATTTTATGCTGCTGACATTGGGGTTTCCAATCCCCGTGTCAGGTTTACAAGGCTCCCCAGTAGTCTGGAACACTGGGGAGCCCACCCCTAATGTCCTGAAATATTTATTTTAAGTATTTATCATGTGGAAAAGAAAACAGTCCCCAAGGTCTTTTTTGTTTGTTTACCTGAAAAAATAAAATGGTCCCTTGTTGTTGCCACTGTCCCCCCCATCCCGACCCTCCCACAGAGCACCCAGCACTCCTCACCCCCCTTACCCTATACTTACTAGTGGAGGTTGTAGGATGTCATTTTCTGTGGTTTGGGACATGTCTGCTCTTTTCAAAGCTGAATTGCGAACTGAAGAATAAATGTAAGTCCCATATAATGTATTTCAGTGGTATTTTTAACTCATGTTGATAGCTTTGGAATTTTTTTGAATGTTTTCACCAAATTTTCAACATGGCCTTTTTGGGACTCCACCTCATGAACACTGTGGCTGCTGTTTCATTAATCGGGCCTGGAAGATGATTTCATGGTTGCTGCATGAAATGACCTTTCGGGACTGAATAATGAAATTTCATCACCAGTGTTCATGAGGCGGGGTCCCAAAAAGGCCATGTTGAAAATTTGGTGTAAAAATTCCAAAACAATGGGCAAGTTACATGTGTTTGTGTAAATATTTCTATGCAGGTGCATAACTTTGGTAATTTTCAATATTTTGACTCTAAATTTTCAACATAGGCATTATTTTACGCCACCTCATGAACAGTACAGCTGTCATTTTTCACATCCTATCTGAAATGTGTTTTCACACCTGTAGTGTGGAATGCCATTTTGGTATGGAATTGAAACTTTTCACCTATAGGGTTTATAAGGTGGGGTCATAACAAGGCTATGTTGACAATTTGAGGTCAAAATATATAAAAATGCCAAAGTTATGGCCATTTGTTGCAATTTCGCTACGCCTGGTCATAACTTCTGAAATGTTAAATATTTATATCCCAGAATTTCAACATAGCCATCATATTACTCCACCTCATGTATGTTACCAGCTGTTATTTTTCAAATCCTGACCAAAATGTGTATCCGCATCTGTGGCGTAGAATGGCATTACAGTTGCTCAAAATTATATTTTGGTGGTGATTTGAAAATTGTCTGTATGGGGTACATGACGTAGGATTATAAGGTGTCTATGCTGACAATTTGGTCACTGTTGTCCTATAGGCCCTGTGCTCCCACAGCCTCATACTGTACACATACACATTTACAGAAGGATGGGAGCACAGGGAAGCATACATTTGTTTTAAGGCTGCTCCTGCAGCAACACAGAGATTTCCCCCATGCTCCTGGACACCCAAATCACCTAATCAGGGTCCAGAGACATGAGGTGGGGGGATCTGGGACCACAAAATTTGTTTTTCAAAAGCACTAAAAAGCGCATGTAAATAAGCCAGCAGCCAAGGTTGCTGGAAACTGTAGTCTTGCCCTACCTGGTGCAATAGCAATATCAATGACAAACATTTGGCATTGTCAAATGCTTGTTTTCTCTGCTGCTATCTCTTGCCAAAAATATCTATGCCTGCCTCATGCTCATTATTGGCAAACCCAAACTCCCTCTGCACACACCTCCTCTCCAAACACAATAAATTAACAACTCCATGAAATGTAGGGATTGTTGCCAGCAAGGATGTTGAAGAAACACACTTGGAGTATGCACCCCCAAGATAGCAACAGAGGGTGGCAGAGAAAAACAATAATATTATATTTTTATGTTATCTTGCTCGTGCACAAGCAACATCTTGTGGTAGTAGCAGATTCAGAGGTGTGTCAGTGTTGGTGAATGCAGGGAACACTTTAGTGGGTGCGTCCCTCAGCCACCAATCAATAAGTATGCTGGCAGTGACAGCAATTTCAAAGAGAGCCACGGAGCTGAAAGAAATTTGCCGCTCCAATGAGGTGCAGTTTACTCATTGGAGCATCAGATGACAAGGCTCCACTACATGCCTTTCCTGGTGAAACATTCCAATAAATATGGCAGCTCCTGCAGCCCACCACACAATCCCTACAAAGCCGACATTGGGGATGCCCAATCCTTGTGTCAGCATGCCCCCAAGTTCAATTTGTTTGCCGATGGGGGTGCCCAATCCCCTTCGGCATCATGTCCCCCTACACACACAAAATGATCTCAAATAATAATAATAATAAATTTATTTATAAAGCACCTTTCAACTTACCAAGGCACTGAACACATTAAAACCATAACATCAAATATAAATCCAATAATACATATAAATAAAATCATAACATAATAACACCAAACATTAAAGTCAGTTAATAAAATCTGAAATAAGATCTCAGCACAGTAAAAATTAACCTGTGAATAACCGTCCAAGAAGACCATTTGCCACAGATGAGTTTTCAGATTATTCTTGAATTCCTCCATGGAGGTGCACTCCCGTAACCGACGAGGTAGAGAATTCTGAAGAGTGGGTGCAGCATAAGAAAATGCTCTGCTGCCAGAAGATTTTAAACTCACTCTTGGAATCTCTAACAACCCCTCATTGGCCGAGTGGATTGATTGGCCAGGGTAGTAAGGCACCAGGAGTTCTTTCAGATAGGCCAGACCCTTATCATGAAGGGCTTTAAAAGTCAATAAAATGACTTTAAAGGTAATCCGCCACTGTATAGGAAGCCAGTGCAGTTCGCGCAGCACCAGGGTTACCTGACAGGACCTCATTGTCCCGGTCAGAACCCGGGCGGCAGCATTCTGCACCAGCTGTAGGCAACGGAATTCAACCCCAGAAAGCCCAAAGTATAGGGCATTGCAGTAGTCCAAACGTGAGGACACAAAGGCGTGGACCATCATTGGCAAAGAGTCAGATGGAACAAGGTGCCTAACCCTAGAGATATTCCTAAGATGGTAAAAGGAAGTCTTGATGATGGCTGACACTTGAGACTGTAAGGTCAGTCTGTCATCTAAGACAATCCCAAAGCTACGCACCCGTTCAGAGGTTGAAAGTGACACGCTGCCAAGAAAAAATCCAGAGGGCGTGCCATCACGCAACCTCTCTATCTGACCACCCGGGTCCACAACCAAAACCTCTGTCTTCTCTGAGTTCAACTTTAACCAACTAGAATGCATCCAACCCTGGATTTCTTCCAGACAGTTTTTAAACACCGCGAGAACGCCATCCTGGTCGGGTGCAAAAGACAGGTATAGCTGGGTATCATCTGCATAGCAGTGAAACCTCAGCCCATACTGTCTTATAATGTCTCTGAAGGGCGGCATGTAGACTGCAAATAACATGGGTGATAGCACGGAACCCTGAGGTGCCCCACACAACAAAGGAGTTGGGCCAGAAGAAAAGACTCCCGACACAACTCTTTGTGATCTCCCAGTGAGGAATGAGGTGAACCATTCTAAAACAGTTCCCGACATTCCACAAATTTGCCTCAGGTGTGCTATCAACACCAGGTGATCCACAGTGTCAAAAGTTGACGAGAGATCAAGGAGAACCAGAATGGAACATCTCTTCTGATCTCTCGCCCTCAGAAGATCATTAAGCACCCGAACCAGTGCAGTCTCCGTGATATGTCTTTTACGAAAACTGGATTGGAAGGATTCATAGATATTATGGATGGTCTTCCAATTGGGCT
Organism: Neoceratodus forsteri; assembly: GCA_016271365.2. Lineage (NCBI taxonomy): Eukaryota > Metazoa > Chordata > Ceratodontiformes > Ceratodontidae > Neoceratodus > Neoceratodus forsteri. The sequence continues at coordinate 845,785,283 of CM028134.1, forward strand.
GCCACTAACTTCTCAATAACCTTCCCAATAAAGGAAATTCAGAACACCTTTCCCAAATCTGGAGCAGTTGACAGGTATGCAATTGCTGGAGGGACAATTTAGTTACACCTGTAAATTTGGTGGCTCCCTCAGCCAGAAACAATACTTGGTTTGCTGCCGCAGCATCCATTAATCCCCTGATCCTGAAACCATTCACCCTGTGCCAGGTCAGTCTCCCCGTGAGACTATATACAACCAGTAACCATAAAATAATATGTAACCCCCTAAGGGGGTTTCCGAAAAGTCTTCCTTGAGCTTGCCTAAATGCTCACTGCCAGGCTGGTGTCCTGCATTTTAGCAGTTTAAATGTGATTGTCAGAGAGTGCCTGTATAGCCTCTGTGCACTGTCTCTTTAAGAGCTTCCTGTATTGCAGTCATAAGTAATCTGAGAGGGAACCCTGTTGAAAGATGTAACTATTTGCTGAAAATCATTTAGAGTGATAATGATAATGTAGTTTGTCTAACCTGCCTTCTTTGCAGCAAGGACTGTTTTGTTTATCTCCACTACCTTGGTCCTGGGCTGCCAAACTGGACTAATCAGTACTGGTGGGACCTAAAATGGAACCGGACTACAGGAGCTGTCTGGAGTCAAAATCCATAGGAATAGTAGTTTTGGGCTTTTGGCTCCTTTTTGCACCTGAAGGGGCAGCCTTTGTTGTGACTGACAGACAGATCAGCCAACTGAACCTTTTGGATTCTGGGGAAAGTCCCAGGTTTGCTGGCAGTTGAGTCAGATCTAAGTTGGGAGCTGAAGAGGCAACAGCTTGAGACAGTCAAGCAGTTGCCTGAGTAGTTTCACATGGGAGAACTGTGGAAAGGCCTGAGTTGAGGCCTGCATGTCTGCCTGCTGCCTGTGAGAGGGAGAAAAGAGAATTATTTTGGACTAAATCCAAGTTTGTGAGAAGGAAGTAAGCCACTGATTTTTTACCAGGCTCATACCTGAAGAAGACCGAAGATTTTGCTGAATGCGATTGGCCTGTCAGGATTTCCAGCTGCTTTTGAATCCCCAGTTTGTGCAGAGACACTGTGATCATGACCGGAGAGCGGCTTGCCTGGTACAGTAGAATTTCCTTACATGTAAATGTGCTGTGAGTTGTTAGTGGGTTGTGATTTGGTTCCCCACTGTGTGAACTGTGTTCTGCTTGCTGGAAGCTGTACCCAGCCCAAAATGGACTGTATCCAAATTTGTCTCCATTGGGCCAGGGCCTTGCCCCACACAGACTACCCACTGCACAGAGAAAGCCACCGACGAGAGACCTGCCTGGGTATCAGCCCCCTGCTACATGCCTGAGCAGGAACGACCCCTCGGCGATTCATGTGGGCCCTGCTTCTCTGGGCACTCCAGATTAGCCACCTGCTGTCTCAATTTTTGTCCAACCTGTGTCCAGTCTTGGATATAGTGAATAATCATCAGAGCAGCTCCCTGCAACAGCAGCTTAATCTAAAAGTGTGTCATCTGATTGTCTTGTTGTTTTCTTTTCACGAACTGAGCCCTCTGGCTCCGGATTACAAATAGTGTGTATTGTGCATGTTATTTTCTTCCATCACAGGGCCCCAACCAGCTGCAACATTCTCGGCTAGCCCACTATTCTCCTTCTGGGTACCCAGAGTGTGTGACTGTTTATGGACCCTGAAGTGCATGCATAACTGTTTGATTGATACAGCCTTTAAGCAAATTAACCTGATTACGCCCCTCCCTTGTTCAAGTCCCTTAAATAAATCAGATCTAACTCTTATTTCCCTTTACCCTGACTGTGGTTCCAGTTTGTGCAAGAGTACTGTACTGCTGTTATTTGAAGTGTATAACCTTGTTGTACAGGGAGTCCCCAGGGCCAGGCCACAGGAAAGCCCCAGTGGTAAGTGCAAACAGTGTGGGTACTTGTGTGATGTATCAGGGTATTGTGACAGTGATTATTTTGTATTGTTCCAGCCACTAGTAAGGAAACAGGGGGGTTACAGTGTCCTGGAGGGCTGTGTCCAGGTTAGCTTGACCACTACCAACCCTGACCTCAGAGTGGAGGCACCCGTTTCAAAACTTAGGCCCCTTAAACTGCTACTAGCCAAGCATGCAGGGGTAGTAGCCCTTGGGATAGTGCCACATACAAATATACAGAGCACACAGGTGTGAGCATACAGGCAATGGAATACATGCAATGTGCTACCCATTGGCCAGCAGCACATACTCCAGCCTGCCCACTGGCAGTGGCTAGCAATTGGTCCAGCAACTCTGCAAATGGCAGCAGCCCTGGTATTATCCCAGCTGCGGATCTCCCTATACTTAATGTAGGCCTAGCTCTTACCTTAGTCAGCTAGCATATCTCTCACCAGGTCTCGGTCTCTCTCTCTCTCTTTCTCTCTCTCTCTCTATCAGCAATTTGGGTGGCAGCATCACTCAGGCACAGGGCCACAAATGCTCCCCCTGCATTATTCTATTCTGGGGATCCCTCCCGTGCTTCAAGGCTGCAAGGCTGCCAGCAGCTCGTCTTTGAGGGGTCGCCACTCATGGTCTCCACATCCTTCCTGTCTGTCTCTTCACATGGTTCCTCAATTTACTAGTGATCTACATAAAGTGCACCCAGATCCCTTTCCTGTATCTGCACTGCTGTCTTTGGACTGTCCCAGGAGGCTTCCAGGTAGCTAAGCATTGTCTTGATCTGGTCTACATAGAAGCATAGAAACATAGAAGTTGACAGCAGATAAGGACCTGAAGGCCCATCCAGTCTGCCCATTTTTTTTTTCTACCTTATGAATGAGCTATCGGCCTTTGCTCTGTCAATGGCCTATCTATTCATACTCATCTGTATTGCTCCCTTATGCCTATTACATGCCTGTTTAAAGCCCTGCACTGTATTCATATCCATCACTTCCTGAGGTAGGCTGTTTCATGCATCCACCACCCTTTCTGTGAAAAAGAACTTCCTCACATTACTCCTTAATCAGCCTCCCTCTAATCTCATGCTGTGTCCTCTTGTCCTGCTATTTTTCTTATATTGAAACATGTTAGACTCTTTCATCTTGTTAATGCACTTAAGATATTTGAATGTTTTGATCGTATCACCTCTCTCCCTCCTTTGCTCTACGGTATACATATTGAGCTCCATTAATCTGTCCTCATATGTTTTCTGATGCAGTCCCTGCACCATTTTGGTTGCCCTTCTCTGGACTACCTCAATTTGATTAATGCCTTTGTGAAGGTGTGGTCTTCAGTACTGCATGCAGTACTTCAGATGGGGCCTAACCAGTGTCTTGTAAAGAAGGATTATTACCTCCCTCTTCTGACTTATGATACCCCTACTAATACACCCCAACATCCCTCTAGCCTTACCTACTGCTTTAGTGGTCTGCTTGGATGATTTCAGGTCATTGGTGATGATGACGCCCAAGTCTCTTCCTTCCCTTGTGACTGCCAGCAACTCCCCTCCCAGCCTATAGGTGGCTTCAGGGTTTCTCTTCCCTATGTGTATGATCTTGCACTTCTTTGCGTTAAACCCCAGTTGCTATTCTTCCGACCATTTTGCCAGTTTATCCAGATATCTTCTCATTCTGCCCACCCCATCTGGATCATCTACTCTGTTGCAGATCTTGGTGTCATCTGCAAACAGACAAACGTTACCCTCCAGTCCATCTGCAATGTCACTGATGAAGATATTGAAGTGGACTGGCCAAAGGACTGATCCCTGAGGTACCCCACTTGTGACATGCATCTCTTCTGAATGTATACCATTTACTACCACTCTCTGTTTTCTGCCCGACAACCAGTTTGCCACCCAGCTGACCAACGTCTGACCCACCCTGAGCCTACCCAGCTTATTAATCAATCTTCTATGTGGAACAGAATCAAAAGCTTTGCTGAAGTCAAGGTAGGCGACATCAACCGCTCCCCCTTGGTCCACCACACTGGTTACCCAGTCAAAGAAATCTATGAGATTAGTTTGACAGGACCTTCCTTTTGTAAACCCATGCTGTCTTGGATCCTGGTGTTGCACTATCCTTTCCTTAAGGAGTGTCTCCATAATCCTGCCCACTACTGAGGTAAGACTGACTGATTGGTAGTTCCCTGCCTCCTCCCTGCTACCACTCTTCTGGAGAGGGATCACATGAGCCCTTCTCCAGTCTTCTGGGACCTCTTCTGTTCTCAGAGACTCACTAAACAGTTCTGATAATGGCTCTGCTAGTTCCACCCTTAGCTCCTTTGGTACCGTGGGATGTATGCCATCAGGTCCCATTGCCTTGTCCACCCTGAGCTTATCAAGCTCTTGTAGGACTCTTTCTTTTGTGAAGGAACTAGTGCACACCTCCCTCCCTCCTGTGTCCATGGTGCTGAGCTGTGGGCCGTGCCCTATCTTCTCCTCCGTAAATACTGAGCAGAAGTAGCTATTTAGGATAGATGCTTTTACATGGTCCTCCTCCTCACGCGCCCCCTTATCTCCTTTGATCTTAGCAATACCCTCTCTGGACTTTCTCCTTTCACTAATGTATCTATTGAAAGTCTTGCCACCTTCTTTTACTGTTTGTGCTAGTGTTTCCTCAGTTTGGGCCTTTGCCTGCTTACTGCCTTCCTTGCTTCCCTTAGGAAAGTTTGGTATGCCTCTCTATCTTCATCCTGCTGCATTCCCTTATATTTCCTGAAGACCAGCCTTTTGGCTCTGACCTTTTCTGCTACTGTTTTTGAGAACCAAAGTGGTCTCCTTCTTCTTTTGCACTTCCTTTTCTCTCTCTAACACAATGGGATGTTGCTTCAAGTATTGCATCTTTAATGCTTGCTCACTTTGCCTGTACCCCCTCACCTGTATTTCTTTTTGACAGGGCTAGCTTAACTGTGTTGGCCATCTTATCAAAGTTAGCTCCTCTGAAGTCCCATATGTTTGCCTCGGAATGGGATGATTAAGTTCTAGTGGCCAAACTGAACCATACCACGTGATGATCACTGGCCCTCTGGTGACCTTCTACCTGGAGATATGTGATCCTTTCCCTGTTAGTCAGTACTAGATCTAGGATAACCTTGTCTCTTGTGGGTTGTTGTATCAGTCGTTTGAGGCCCTCCCCTGCAGGGATCCACCATGTGTCTAGTTCTGGCAGATGTTTCTGCTGGTATTGAACAATTAGTATCTGGCATGTTGAAAGTCTCCCATTATCAGAACCTCCCCTTTAGCTGTCATGTTTTGTATATCTTCTAACAGTAATGTGTCTATGTCCTCACCCTGGTCCGGAGGCCTGTAGACAACTGCAGTTCGTATGACTGTCCCATTTTCTGTTTCCAGGGTAACCCACAGTTCTTTTGGCTCCTTATGTGTATTCTGAATTTCTGTAGCTTTGATATTTTCATTGACATACAGGGCCACTCCACGCCCCCACCTTTTGCACCTTGGTCACTTCTGAACAGTACATGTGTGGTTACTGGTAAACCATGTCTCGCTAATGGCTACTATCTTGTTTCCCAGACTGCGAGCATTTGTGTACATGATTTTCCATTGGTCAGATTTCAGTGTGTTAGTTGTTGGGCGAGGTCTGGCATTTCCCCTGTGTGTTGTATGGGGAGCCAGACCTTTTTCCTTACCTGGTGATGCAAATGAACTACAATCATGCTGAACTCCTGTTTGACCACTAGCTGAGGGGGGAGGGGTGTTCTTCCCATTCAACGTATGGGGTACTGCACCCCTCTCCCCATTTGCTAGTTTAAATATTCTGCAAACATGTCAAACTTCTGCCCCAATGCACTGACCTCCCTCCTTAGTTAGATGCAGTCCATCAAATTTAAAGAACTGTCATTCCCATAACTGTTGCCAGTTCCCTACAAATTTGTGTCCTTTTTCCTGGCACCAGCCCTTGAGCAACATATTTGCTCCCCTATCTCCCCATCTCTGACCTTCCGTCCATCTGCCCCCCTCTCCCAGACTGGCAAAATCTCAGAGAAGGAGATGCCAGATGAAATGGATGATGGTTTGTCACTCAGGCTGGTCAGGTGTTCCTTGGTCTCCACACCTGACCGGCTGGCGATATCATTTGTCCGTATGTGTACTAGGATGTCAATGTATTTTCCTGCTTCCTGAACAATTTTAGCAATGCAGTCAATGTCTCTCCACGCTGATGTACCCGGGAGAAATCCAACCATTACCCCTGGCTGGAGATACGTATCAACTCCCCGAGTCATGGAGTCTCCTATGATCAGAAGATTTTGGGATTTCCTTTTTGCTTTTTTGTTTCCCTGCCAAAAAGAACAACCACGGATGAAAGAATCAAGGAGGTAAGAGCAGAAACAATCAGCCAGCAACAAATGCAGTAGCCCTGAAAACGTATCCTAATGATAGCTAAAACTGTAAAACCTGTAAAGCGCCACCTGTAATAATTTCACAAAAAATATATCATGTAAGAAACACTTTGCTACAGAGAAAAATAAATCTGTAACAGAAGATATGCCTTGCAAAAGACAATTTGAATCAGAAGATTACAGCAGTAATCTGTAAGCACACACCTGTAGGCACACCCTGTAATAATGCAGCAGAAGGTATGCCCCAGCAACAACAATTTGAATCAGAGAAAATAAAGCAATAAAGTGTTAACAACACACAGTAACAACCCCTGTGAGTGCAAAATAAAAATAATAACACACAGTAAATCTGCCTAGCCAAAAGAGCTCAGGTGAAGCTAGGTGCCTTTTCCAGCAAACCTAGTCTTCCACCTCCAAGATATCAACTAACTTGACCTTTTAATCCTTCCCTATGTTGGAAGTTACTGACAGTTTGTCAACTCCACCCCCAGATACACACCTAATCCCCTGGAAGAGCTGTGAGAGGAAAGCAATTAGCTCCTTCAGTGTGAGAAGGAGACTGCAACACCTCTGAGACAAACAACAACAAAAAAAAACTTTCAGCAAAAAAAAATAAAATAAAATAAAATAGTGGCAAACAGTAATTTTGCTTAGCCTAATGATAAAAATATCACAAAACTGTAAGCACCACCTGTAATAATTTCACAGAAAATATACCCTGTAAGAAACGCTTTGCTGCAGAGAAAAATAAAGCAGTAACAGAAGCTATACCTTTGCAAAAGACGATTTGAATCAGAAGATTACAGCAGTAATCTGTAAGCCTACACCTGCAGGCACACCCTGTAATGATGCAGCAAAAGGTATACGCAGCAACAACAATTTGAATCAGAGAAAAATAAAGCAATAAACTGTTAGCAACAAACAGTAACAACCCCTGTGAGTACAAAAAACAACAACAAACAAACAAAAAAAAACACACATAGTAAATCTGCCTAGCCAAAAGAAGCCTTAATCCTTTTCCTTGCTCTGGTAAGGTTCTTTGCTCTGTCCTTTCAAGCAATCTAGAAGAAAAGGTGAAGCTAGGTGCCTTGGCCAGCAAATCTAGTCTTCCTAGTCTCAAAAGTCTGATCCAGTGACAGTTGTTAGACGTGATGTCTTTGTTACCTCAGGGCAAAAGCTCCTGAAGGACACCCTAGCACTCTCCTTTCTATCATGAATCTTACGACTAGAAAAGGTTCTGTTCTGGGTCTAGAAAACTAGTAATTGACCCTGGCCCCTTAGTGGTAGGAGGGGATTGTTACACAATCTATTAGTGTAAGGAACAATCCACAGTCTGGAGTGTAGCAGTACTGCAATAACCAAATGTCCTGGGTTGGTTGTGAGGCATGAGATGCAGCTGAGGGACTTCAACACCCCGGAAATTAGGTTATTACAGCATTGACACACACCCACAGTGGATTAATAGCATTATACAATGGGCAAAATTAAAAGTCTAAAATCCTGCATTCTGATTGGTTCGCCGGCACCTTTTTAGTGTGGTAAATCCACTAGTGTGCCAACTGAAAAAGGTGCCAGTCAAACTTAGCCCATGCCAATTAAAATATCACTGCGAACCTCTAACATCAAAAGAAGCCACCGCCATTTTTTTTGCCGCTTCGGAATGAAACAGTGGTAAATTTAAAAACATGAAATAGAGAACTCAGGTCCCAGAGCAACGCTCAAAGTAATTAAATTACTCAAAATTGCAGTTTTGCCCAAAACAACATTCTACAACTCTTTCCCCTTAACTGCTTCTACCCGACTCACCTCTGTCAACTATTTTTTTTTTAGTTTCACTCGGCTCTATCCACACATTTACTGTAATGGCTTTGAAAACCGTTCATTTCTTCTACCTTTACAGCACTGCTGCTCAGCTAGTAAACCACAGAGAGATCACTGGAGAGAGGGGGATTGGGACAGACAAGAGCCAGGGGGAAAGAGAAGTGGTGGATGCTGGCGAGCAGAGAAGACTCTCCAAGTAGCTCACATTGCTACCAGAAGGACTGGCAAATTGCCCAGAGTGGGAGTGCGTGACCCTGATGTTGGGCAGTGATGTGGGTTACAACACTTTCTTGTCATAATACAGTTTTGTCCTCACATTTGGATTGCCTCACTCTCCCTAACGACTCTTAGCTGACACCACCTAAATAATACTCTGGCTCCAGAGACTATTTAACCTAGCGAGGAAGAATATTTTATTAAAAATCAATACACAATATATAAATTTAAGTTTCTCTTTATATGTTGTGAAACAAATTAAGCTAAACATTGTATAATAGCAATATACCACTCCAGGGTGTAGGTACTGTATATGGGGGAATTTATCACTTCAGGTGTGGTTAAGTCACTCAGCCTCTTGCAGTATAGTGCAGTGGTTTAAGGATCTGAGCTGCAAATCTGGAGACCTGAGTTTGAATTCCACAGCCCCCACTTGCATACTGTGTGACCCTCAGCAAGTCATTTAACTTCCCTGTGTTCCCAGGCCACACCTGTAAATAAGCCTTCAGCTTAGTGTGCTACTCCTGGTTGAACAATTGCAAAAAAAAACACCAGGTGTGGTAAATCCCCCCATATACCCACACCCTGTCATGGTATATTGCTCATATAAAGCATGACTAGGGATTAGATTAACAGTCTTTAATCATCCCCTAGGAAAGTAATGTAGCGCAAGATGCAACTAAGTGCCATATTGTCCCTAGGGGGTGATTAATGGACTTTTAATCTAACTCCTGGGAGTGCCTTATTGCAATTTTAAAAAACTAATTCAAAAAGAAAAGTGTTAGAAGTGTACCTTTTGTATGTTTTGCTCATTAAAAGGGAAATTTTTAACAAAATATTTCATCCACCAACTGTTTAAGAAAGCTGGTTCAGAATCAGAATGCATCATTCCAGTCATTCATGAACGCTAAACAATGGAATGCTGACTGGAAGAATTCAAGAGCCATGGTGATCAGGCTGTATATGACAGTGTAACAGAGATTAATGTAAGATTGTTGTAATGCTGACAGTCAGTCAGAATGGAGCATTACATAGAAACATATAGAAACATAGAATCTGATGGCAGATAAGGACCGCTTGGCCCACCCAGTCTGCCCATTTCCCTACCTAATGGATAAGCTGCAGATCCTAGTTAATCAGCAGCCTACTTCTTCCTACCCCCACTCCCTAGAATTGCCTTATGACTGTCCCATGCATGCTTGAATTCCAAAACTGTTTTTGACTCCACAACCTCCTCCGGAAGGCCGTTCCATGCATCTACAACCCTCTCTGTGAAAAAATACTTCCTTAAATTACCTCTGAGCCACCCCCCCATCTTCAAATTGTGCCCCCTTGTTCTTCCACACCTCTTTTTTTGAAAGATGCTATCTTCTTGGACTTTGTTGATTCCTTTGAGGTACTTGGAAAGTTTCTATCATGTCCCCTCCCTCCTTCCTCAAGGCTATACATGTTAAGCTCCTTAAGTCTCTCTCTTCTTATGTCTTCCAGTGCAGACCCTGCACCATTTTAGTTCCCTTCTCTGGACTGCTTCCATCCTGTCTATGTCTTTGTGGAGATTGGGTCTCCAGAACTGCACGCAGTACTCCAGATGGGGTCTCACCAGCTGTCTGTACAGAGGGATAATAACTTCCTGTTTTCTACTGGTGATGCCTCTCCCTGTGCATCCCAGTATCCCCCCAGCCCTCCTTGCTGCCCTCTCACATTGCTTGCCCACCTTTGGGTCATTTGATATGACTACCCCTAGGTCCCTTTCCATTTTTGTTGTTGTTAGTATCTCACCCCCCCACTGCATACTCTTCTCCAGGGTTTTTGTTTCCCAGGTGCATTACCTTGCACTTCTTAGCATTGAATCTAAGCTGCCATACATTTGACCAGTCCTCTAACCTTGCCAAGTCCCTTCTCATCCTTTCCACCCCACCTTGTGCATCAACTGTGTTGCAGATCTTTGTGTCATCTGCAAAGGGTATACTTTTTCAGTCCCTCTGCAATGTCGCTTATAAAGACATTGAAGAGGACCAGTCTAATACTGAACCCTCGCGGTACCCACTAGTAACCCCCCTTCTTCAGAGTGGACTCCATTTACTATTACTCTCTGTGTCTATTCTCCAGCCACCCCTTACCAGGCTGTCATCTTGGGACCCACCGGCTGGCTAACTGTATATTAATCTTTGTGTGGACTGTGTCAAATGCCTTGCTAAAGTCTAGGTGATCATGTCCACAGCCCCTTCCTGATCTACTACTTTGGTCACCCAGTCAAAGAAAATCTATCAGATTAGTCTGGCTTGACCTTCCGCTGTGAATCCATGCTGTCTTGGGTCCTGTGCCCTCTCGCCTCTAGCTACTCGACAATTCTTTTCTTCAGAAGTGATTCCATCATTTTCCTATCACTGAGGTTAAACTAACAGGTCTGTAGTTTCCTGCTTCTGCCTTGCTCCCACTTTTGTGAAGGGGAATCACATCTGCCCTCCTCCAGTCCTCAGGTACCACCCCATCCTCCCATGATTTGTTAAAGAGGGTAGTCAGTGGTGTCACCAGTTCTACCCTTAGTTCTTTTAGAATTCTGGGATGAATCCCATCCGGGATGAATCCCATCATTGCTTTGTCCACCTTCAGTTTTAAGAGTTCTTTCAGAACCTTTTCTTCTGTAAGTGGGCTGGTATGAACTTCTATATCCAGAGTGTTTCTACTGTTTGTTTTAGGTACCTCCCCCTCTTCATCTGTAAATACTGAGCAAAAATATTTGTTTAGTATCTCTGCCTTTTCACAGTCACCCTCTGCCCACCAACCTCCCCTTTATTAAGTCTCACTATCCCTCCCTTAGAAACATAGAAACATAGATTTTGACGGCAGATAAGGACCACTTGGCCCACCCAGTCTGCCCATTTCCCTACCTAATGGATAAGCTGCAGATCCTAGTTAACCAGCAGCCTACTTCTTCTCCTCACTCCCTGATGTACCTATAAAAGGTTTTATCCCCCTTCTTAACTGAGTTGGCTATCTTTTCCTCGGTTTGGGTCTTTGCTGACACCACCTAAATAGTACTCTGGCTCCAGAGGCCCTTTTTATTAGTAAGTAATAAGCCATGACATGAAGTGCATTAAAGGATTTTAATGCTGTCAGGGGTGTGCTAAGGCACGAGGCCGAGGGCCAAGTGTCCTTATGCCCCTGGAAAGTGCATTGAATACATCAATGCACACCCTGGAGTGGCTTATCACACTTATAAAATGAGCCACCATCATAAAAGAATTAGTTTGACTCACTCTGATAGGGACTAAAACATCTTTACTATTTTCAAACAAGTGTACAACACATTAACTCTAAAACTTTAAAACTGAAGTAAGTAGTCCCTATTAATGCATACGATAGCATATTTCAGCAATAGATAACTAGTACTTTGCAGAAAAAGTATTTATTAGTAGTGTTAGTTGAAAATATAAATCTTCTCTGTAACATGTAAATTCTCGTATATCAATCAGTCTTTTATTGTTGACCATAAAAAGGCCTTACAATATATAAATTACAAACACAATACAAATAGTGACATATGACAAAAAAAGAAAAGTTTAAAATCCTAGATGTAAGAATTTCATTAAATTCTCATATAAATGCACTGTAACATCTATACATTTGTAAAAATAAGCAGTGTTTAAAACTTCGTAACACTGCAGTAATATAGTTTCATTGAAGGCAACATTCTCTTTATGTTTGTTTTTTAATTATGTATTGTGGTCTAGTACTTAAGCAGAAAACTGCTATAGGATTGAAGAGAAAGGTTAGTAAGAAAAACACACGTTACCCAGCTTTTCAAATCACTACAAGTACTGTTACCTTGCATTTCAAATCAATACAAGTACTGCCATTTTTGCAGGTCATTTAAACTAGCAGATGGGGAGAGGGGTCTGGCACCCATTACATCGCACAGGAAAACTGTTGCCCCTCCCCCCTAAACTAGCCAATCCAATGGAAGAACAAAGCATGGTGAGTACCATAAATGGTAACAAACTCAGATCTCTAGAGGAATATAAAAAACGTAAAAATGGCACACAGAGGGGGAAGGGTAATCAATGCCCACAGTCTGGCAAATAAGATACTAGACCTTATTGCCATGATGGCAGAAGCAGACCTGGACTGGGTAGCAGTGACAGAAACATTGTACAATGAGAACCATAGCTGGGATGTAGCCATCCCAGGATACAACTTGTTCAGAAGGGATCAGAAGGGGAAAAAATGGGAGGTACAGCTATCTATGTAAAAGAAGGGATCAAGGCTACAGAAATCCAGGGGACTCACAGTGAGGCTGAGGCCCTGTGGATTACTCTTGTATCTAGAAACAAGGTCCCCATATGGGAAGGAGTGATATACAGAGCCCCATCTCAGGCAGTAGAAAAAGACAAGAACATTCAAGAAAATATACTAAAGATGGCCAACAAGGGTGAGTTAATACTGGTTGGAGACTTCAATTTACCAGATGTAGATTGAAACTCCTACACAGCTGCATCAGAAAGGAGTAGAGAATTCCTAGTGGCAATCCAGGAAGCGGACCTAAACCAGCTGGTGGAAATCCCCACTAGAGAGGAAGAAGTCAAGGACCTTGTGCTACCAGACAATAACAGGGTCTAAAAAGTGCATGTGGGAACTCATCTGGGATCTAGTTACCATAGGACTATATGGTTCACAGTAAGCAGGACTGAGGCCATCAGTCACTCTGTCAGAAGGTCCTGGACTTCAGAAAGGTGGACGTCCTCAAAATGAAATACTGTCTAAGACAAAATTTAGGTTGCGGGGCAGAAGGGGTAGTGAAAGAATACTGGATGAGACTGAAGGAAACAATAATGCTAGTCACATCACAGTGCGACAAGCTAGTAAGCAAAACCAAAAGGAGGAGGAATCCACTCTGGTTTTCAAAGGATATAGCAACTAAAATCATGGAGAAGAACACAGCATTCAGGAGATACAAGGAAACAAAAAAGGAGAGTGATAAGGAGGTATATAGGGAATTACTTAAAGAGGCTGGGAAGTCAATTCAGACTGCAAAGGCTCAAACAGAGGAGAGGATAGCAAAGAAGGTCCAACATGGTGACAAAACATTCTACTGGTATATGAGGGAGAAAAGAAAGAGCAAAGTGTGAATAGTTAGACTAGCAAAAATTAATGGCCAGCATACAGAAGATGACAGGCAGAAAGCAGAGGTACTGAACAAATATCTCTGCTCAGTTTTCACATAGGAGAAAGCAGGCAAAGCACCACCTCCATGCAGAAAAGAGCACCACCTCAGGGGAACAGACAAAAGCCCTTTCACAGAGGAAAGAGTCCTGGAAAAAATCAAGAAATTAAAGGTCGCCAAAGCAATGGGGCAAGATGAACTACACCCAATGATACTCGGGGAGCTAGGAGAGGAACTAGCAGCCCCACTGGTGGAACTCTTAAATCACTGGAGCGCGGGGAGGCCCCTAAAGACTGGAAAAGGGCTACAGTAGTGCCCCTGTACAAGAGTGGCAATAGGGAAGAAGCAGGAAACTATCATTGAGTCAGCCTTACCTCAGTAGTAGGGAGGCTAAAGGAATCCCTACTAAAGGAAAGCATAGCGGTATTCTTAGAAAAGAGTGGACAGCTTGACCCAAAGCAAAATGGTTTCACAGCAGGAAGGTCCTGCCAGATTAACCTAATTGATTTCTTTACTGGATCAGAAAAATGATCGACCAATTGCTGGATGTGTTGTACCTGGACTTTAGTATACATGGACTTCAGTAAAGCCTTCAACTCCTTTTCACACAAGCGACTTATAAATAAATTGGAGCACATGGCCATTGGGTCAAAAATTGTAAACTGGATCCAAAACTGGCTCAATGGGAGGACTCAGAGGGTATTGATAAATGGCACACTGTCAGAGGAGGGTAGAGTTACAAGTGGTGTTCCACAGGGTTCAATGCTGGGGACAATCCTTTTCAATGTATTCATCAGCAACATAGCTGACAACCTAAATGGGAAGGTGTGCCTATTTGCAGACAACACATAGCTCTGCAATAGAGTGGACACAGCGGAAGGGGTTCAAAGGATGGAGTCAGACCTTAGGAAATTGGAACAATGATTAGGAAATTGGCAGTTGAAGTTCAATGCCAAAAAGTGTAAGATTATGCACTTTGGAATATGCAACCCAGGGAGGAAATACTTTCAAATGGGGAACAGTTAGTGGTAACAAAACAGGAGCGTGATCTTGGGATCATCATTGCTGATGACTTGAAGGTAGGCAAGCAGTGTGAAAAAGCTACACAAAAGGCCATCGGCATCTTGGGTTGCATAGGGAGGGGCATAACCAGTAGAAAAAGGGAGATGATTATGCTACTTACAGTTCCCTGGTGAGACCTCACTGTACTGTATCCAATTCTGGAGGCCTCACCTTAAGAAGGACATAGATAGACTAGAGAGTTTATAAGATGACCTAAAGGTGGGCAAGCAATGTGAGAAGGTAGTAAGGAGGGCTGGAGGGATACTGGGATGCATAGGGAAAGGCATCACCAGTAGGAAACAGGAAGTTGTTATCCCTCTGTACAGACAGTTGGTGAGACCCCATCTGGAGTACTGCATGCAGTTCGGGAGACCCTATCTCTGAAAGGACATAGACAGAATGGAGGCTGTCCAGAGGAGGGCAACTAAAATGGTGCAGGGTCTGTACCAGAAGACTTATGAAGAGAGATTAAAGGAGCTTAATATGTATACCCTCGAGGAAAGAAGGGAGAGGGGGGACATGATAGAAACTTACAAGTACCTCAAGGGAATCAACAAAGTCCAAGAGAGTAGCATCTTTCAGAAAAAGAGATGTACAAGAACAGGGAGGCACAATTTGAAGATAGAGGGGGGATGGCTCAGAGGTAATGTGAGGAAGTATTTTTTCATGGAGAGGGTTGTGGATGCATGGAAAGGCCATCCTGAGGAGGTAGTGGAGTCAAAAACAATGGGGGCGTTCAAGAATGCATGGGACAGACATAAGGCAATTCTAGTGGGGGGTAGGAGGAAGCACACTGTTGGTTAAGTAGGATCTGCAGCTTATCCATTAGGTAGGGAAATGGGCAGACTAGCTGGGCCAAGTGGTCCTTATCTGCCGTCAAATTCTATGTTTCTATCTTTCTATACAGAGAAGGGCAGCAAAAATGGTGCATGGTCTGCATCACAAGCCATATGAGGCAAGGTTAAAACAACTCAACATGTATTCCTTGGCACTAAGAAGGGATGGCGGACATGACAGAGACTTTCAAATACCTGAAGGGTGTCAACAAGGTGAAGGCACATGATCTCCTTCAGGTAGCAAATTGTACCCGGACCACAGATCACGACAGGTGCCTGAAGGGGGGGGTAGGATCAGGATCAATGCAAGAAAGTTATTCTTCACAGAAAGGGTGGTGGAGCTTTGAAACATGGCATTAAAAAGCAAACAAAAATCAAGCATGCTGATTTGTTGAAACATAACATGTGGTACATTAGCAGCCATGGTCTAATTCTACAGTAGGCCATGCTTGCTAATGCAGTACTAAACTAATCCACCAAAAGAAAACACAGCATACTAGAAAATACATAAATTAATTGTAGCAATAAGTTGATTTCTACCCACCTGCCCAGCTGTCTGTCTGGATCCATAAGTGTAGGGTGATACACCCATGATACTCACCATAGAAATGTTATCGTTTTTGTCAACGATGTTAAGAAGTTTTAGAAAAAGTTAAAAAATGTTAAATTCTTGTTGAAAATAATAATAGCCTGTCACTGAGTATTGTAGCTAGATGTTTACCATGTTCCAGTGCAGCAATAATGCGATGCAAGTAAATCCCACAATGCACCAGACTTTTCGTGGAGATCGCGCTGCACTGAACAACTTTAGGGGAATTCTGTAAGTAAATAATTGAAAAAAAGTACTCTGTAGACATTAAAGAAAGAGTTTCTATCGATTGCTGTCTTTTTTCAGTGGGATACGTTTAACACCCATGATATGTGTAACCGAGGTGTTCTAATTTTTCAGCACTATCAAAGAACTGTATTTTTTTTTTTTTAGTCTTTGGGACCCACTAGGCACAAGTGCCTATTTTCAGGGGTGACCTGGGAGCACAGGGCAGTTAAGTGACTTCCTCGGAGTCACACAGTATGCAAGTGGAGGTTGTGAGAATCAAACTCAGGTCTAGTCTGCTGGATGTATCAAGCTCATTCACACCTCGTTCCTCTAACCTCTAGGCTATACTGCCAGCCCAAATTTCAATTGAAGTTATAAAAAATTTAAACAAAATTTGCTGTCTGTGTATTATATTCTGAAATACTGTAACATGGCATTACTCCTACATATAATGCCATGTTACAAGTGGATTAAGACATGAGAAAGGATGGGTCTAATGTGGAATTAATCCATGGTTGGGTCGTTGGAGGCACTCAGCCTTCTGCCTCATGCCTCAACCCCTACCTCAACCATGGATTAATTCCACAGTAGATCCATTCTTTCTCATGGCTTAATCCTTATTATACAATGGACACCAACAAAGCTCTATTCTGATTGGTCAGTTGGCACTTCTCCCCCCTTTGTATATCCTGAACAGTACCAATGGGAAGAAGTGCCAACTGACCTCTGCTACTGCCCACCTGGCATGTACAAATGTGTTGCCCCCTCTCTCACACATGTTTGTGTTTGATCTCACCTACATGATGAACAAATCTACCATGGCAGATTTAAAAGATGGAAACAACATTCGGGCTAATCAAGACTCCCTACTCCTAAAACACCTCTCTAAACTCAAAACATTTCCCTGCTTCTAGTTGTGACAGCGAGAACAGGTGAATTAAACTTAGAGACAAGACCAGAGACTCACAGAAAGGAATGCTTGCAGATGTACTGGAAGGTGAAGATCTCAGCTCTACAATGAAAATCAACATATGGCCTCGAGCTAGCAGCAAACCAAATACAGGCACAATTGTCTATAATTTAAAATCAAATCGGCCCTGCACCAACTCCTGAAGACTATTCAGGCTCCTCAAACAAAAATGGAGCCTGGACACAGTAAACTACCACCATCCCGTATACCCTACAAACTTTTCCCACTCCTAGAGAAAGCATCGGAGCTCGGAATCGCATGACACTGCGCATGCTCATCACTACCAACCAAGAACTATTTTTTTCAGGCGTAGCAATAGATTTAATAAAATTAATAAAAAAACCTACACAAAATGTGATTTTTTTTTTTTTACCATAAAGCATACAGAGGCACATTGCATATCGCAATATAACATGACAGGGTGTGGGTCATGCTAGGATTTACAACGGCTTGTGTGTTTTGCTCACTCAGTCTGCAGCCTCGTGACCAAACAACACACCAGCCATTGTAAATCCTAGCATGACCCACACCCTGTCATGGTATATTAACTTGGAATGGCCTTTCCCCAGAGGTGGTGGGGTCAAAAATGATCAGGAGATTCAAGCTTGCATGGGACAGACAGTGCGGTAAACTTAAGATACTGCAGCAGCCTAATTGTGTGTGTGTGGGGGGGGTGTTAGTATACATGGGCAGACTAGATGGTCCACATGGACCCCATCTGTCAACACATTTTATGTTTCATTATTTTTGTGTTAGTGGAAATGTGTTCAGAACTTTAAATTTGCAGGTTGCCTTTCTTTTTGGTGGTGGGAGTGATAGATTTCACCTGAAAATACCCATATATGATTCTAATGTACGTGCTTTTATAAACTTCAGTAATGTATTTGAGCAGTTTGGGTCTGCCTGAGCCTATGTAACTGTGTTTTCACACCTTTTCTCTTTGTTTACAAAGTATTATTGCCTACTTTTTTCATCCTGTTTTTTTTTCTCTGTTTTCCCCCACATTCAAGATATGGGGCCCAATTTAAAAAAGGGGTTTCAGGGATGCAAGGGACTTGTGTCAAAGGTGTTTGATGCAGGTTGTGATCTGTGTCACAATTTGCATCGAACGTGATTTTATAATGTGGGCTGCTTCTGTTCCAGACTCAGCTGCATCAAAGTCCACTTGCGCTAAGGCTGTACCAAGCAACCCAGTGCAGCAGGTTGCAAATGGGCTTGCACCATGGGTGGGGCTGCCACATCCCATTTTTTGGGATTTTGGAAGCCCCACAGACACAGGAGGGGCCACCAGTTAGACAAGCCAGAAGGTGGTCTCACTGGCTTGGGCCAATGGGGTGAGATGGGACAGGGGAATGTAGGGGCACACCAGGAGCAGTACATGTCATGGTGGGGGCATGGATGGGAGGTTGCCATATGTGTGGTACCTGGTCAAGCCACTCCCATGGTAGAGTGGCTAAGGCAGCAGCACATGGCAGGGCCAGAGACCTGGGACCATGGTTCGGTTCCCTTCAGGTCTCCCTGTGTTGCAGCGTTTTGATTTTCATTTTTTTTAAGTTAAGTTTTCCCCATCCTTGAGTTTTGCCCCATCCCCAAAATCCACTCCCCCACAGAATTTGTTATTTAAAGTCCGGGGGGGCAAAGTCCTCCAAAAAAAGAAAGTCCCATTGTTTTCAATGGTATGCGCTGTTTTGTTCCAGTCTGTGTTTTTTCTGACCTTGTTCCAGGATTCACTGTTTGCCTGTGGCATTTATTGCCATGCTGTTTTTGTCGGCACTGTTATGACCCCGTGCCATTGGTGGTATAGTGACCCCCTCTCCACCGATGATTGCCCACACACACACACACACACATGTGCACATGTACAGTATACAGATACACACACACACACACACACACCTTTCTTTTCTCCCTTGTGCATCGTTCCATCTAATGTGCCTGATGTTTCTGCATACTGTGTTGCCTGATTTCTTGTATATACTTGTATCCAGGCATTCCAAGTAGCAAACTCATCTTTGTCCTCAGGAGTGGCATCTGGCCACACATACTCATTTTATATACAGTTGTGTAGTTGTGGGGGGGGAGAACCGATTTCATCTGTGACATCACATGGCCTCCAGAATGCATTGCTAACTGCTGCCTGTGGAACTGCACATCCTGCTGGCAAGGGAGGGAATTGCTGGTCCCCGGAGCTCCCTGCCCAGATGATGCAGAGGACAGTGGTTTGCCCCCCCCCACCCAGGGATGTTAGTCCCTCAACTCTCTTCATTTTTTAGTTATTGTTTTTAGTCCTTCTCTAATATATATTTCCACTTTGTTGATTCTAAAGAATTTTCTTTTCTACTAAAGGGGTTGTGTGGCATCAGGTTGACTGATCAGGGAAACAGTTCTCTCCTGGTTAGCAGTCCATAAGTATATAGTAATAAGTTTCACATGCCCCCATAATGCAAAGCATCATGGGCTGTATATGCAAATCACCACAAAATATTACGCTGGTTCAACTTTAAGCAGAAAAGCATGGTGCCAGCTTTGCATTATGGGGTATGTGTGATTTTGTATTTCTTTGAAACTTGGCTTCCTGGCCAATGCCCTTTGGGGTAACCCTTGCCTCAGTGCTTGTGCACTAAGGTTGTTTGTCTAGCAATAAGTTTGTTGTACTCTAGATCTGTAATCTTTTACCTCATGTATTTCTGTTGTTAATTCTTTCTTTTTTTTACAATTGCTTTAATCAACGCTAACATGAAGTCAGTGGAACATTTGTTCCTGATTTCTGTCCACTTGTTAAGGAGTTCAGAGGTCATAAACCCCAAATTAGGTTCCACTAGGACCCTCAATCCCCTTTGGAATATGATTGTTCTTGATGTATTCTCCTAAGGATAAAGCCTGCCACCCTGGTCTTATATCATGCTGTTCCAAATGTTCACTTTTATTTAATACACTCTTCTCACTTGTGGTATCTGTCCAAGTTCTAATGCCAACCTACATATGTGGGAAATAGAGCAGACTTATGTTTTGGACCAAACAGTAAATCCATTTTTAAATAAATGAATAATATGGAAGTGATATATTGATGACATTTTAATGATATGGCCAGGTACAGAAACAGACTTGGGGAAATTCTATGACTACTTAAACAGTAGAAGCCAAAACCTAGAATTCACAATGATAGCAAACAGAGAGAACCTAGCAATCCATGATATAAAGATATACAAAGAACAGAAGGGACTGAAAACAACACTGTACAGGAAAGAAATGAGCAAAAACACCATTTTACATTTCAGGAGTTACCACAACCCAAAATTGAAATCAAGTACATCTAAATCACAGTCTATTTGAGCTAAGAGGAACTGTAGTGAGGATTCAAAATACATAAGGGTTGCAGAAGACATGGGGAACAGATTTGTCTCACAGGGGTATAAGTATCCCTTAGTAAGGAACAGCATGCCAGAGGTATCCAACAAATCAAGAGAAGAATACCTAACAAAAACCCAGGGGAGAAGTAGGAGGTAGGATAGTATTTTCTACTGCTTACAGTCATTTGAGTTG
Organism: Neoceratodus forsteri; assembly: GCA_016271365.2. Lineage (NCBI taxonomy): Eukaryota > Metazoa > Chordata > Ceratodontiformes > Ceratodontidae > Neoceratodus > Neoceratodus forsteri. The sequence goes on from CM028134.1 coordinate 845,806,019, forward strand.
GAAGGTCAAAAAAATACTTTTCGACAATTGGCACATAGTGCAATCGGGAAATATGGGGGTAGCACGTTTTAGGACCCCTCCCCATTGTTCACCTCAAAAAAGAACCAAGAAATCAGGGAGAAACTAATGCATACACTTTACACCTTTGAACCAGTAAAAAGACAATTGATACTGGGTCTTCTGGCATAAGGAAGTCTTCCCTGTGGACATTATTTTCAATGTGGAAAGAGAAACAAGAAGAACATTTTTGACGGTCAAGATACACACTAGAAATGCCCAATAAGACAGAATATCAATTGCAGGATGGATCATGTTGTCTACATGCTTTGTTGCCCTTGTGATAAACTATATGTGGGGAAGACAGCCCAGGAATTGAGGAATTGCATAAGTGAACACAAAAGTGATATTCACTTCGGAGCTTATTTTGCTTTGTATATTATAATAGAAAGAAACACAGTATTGGGCCTGAGAAAGTGGCGACAGCACAAAACTGTCACCCATGAAATTGATGTATGAAGTGACTAAATAAAAAGAAAACACATTTTTATTGGCTATACCTTGGAGTTCATTTAGATTTTTTCACATTTGTAAGGTCTGGTACTTTTTAAATGATACAACACTATAAAGATTGACCTTTAAACCTTTGGGGCAACCTGAACCTTATTTCGTGTACAAGTCAAGTGTGGACCTACCAACCACAGGGTTCAGTGGCCTAGAACACTACAGCTCAGAGGAGCCTTTTTCATACACCAGTCCCTTCAGCCCTTTGCACCTTTTCTCTTTCTTTCCACTACACCCCCCCCATAGACATAAAAATATTTACAGCATAAGAACAATATGAGTCAAGGGCCAGGTACAAGCATAGGGCAGATAAGAAGTCTGCCATTTCAGGAAGTGCAACAGTGGGCACAAGCCCACTTCTTGTCATATAATTTTACACCAGAAGAACAGGAAAAAGTGTTAGCATTGTTGTTACAAACAAAAACTTGGATGGATACCACAAGTGACAAGAGTGTATTAAATAAAATGAACATCTGGAATAGCATGATATAAGACTACAATGGCACGCTTTATCCTTAGGGGAATACATCAAGAACAAGTGTATTCTGAGGGGGTTGAGGGTTCCATGTCATAATGGCAATTGAAAATTTGTCTCACGGGGATATCAGTAACCCTTGGTATGGAACAGCATGTGAGAGGTATCCAACAAACCAAGAGAAGAATACCTAACAACACAACCCAGGGGACAGGAGATAGGATGATATTTTCTACTACTTACAGTCATTTAAATTGGCAGGTCAAAAAAATCCTTTTGGAAAATTGGCACATAGTGCAAATGAAAAATATGGGGGTAGCACATTTTAGGATCTCCCATTGTTCATCTCAAAAAAAAAAACAATCTGGGAGAAACTAGTGCATACACAACATTACAGCCCTGAACCAGTAAGAAGACAATTGTTACTGGGTGGACCGGCAGAAGGAAGTTTTCCCCATAGACATTGTTTCCAATGCAGAAACACAAACAAGAAGAACATTTTTGAAGATCAATATACGAACAAGAAATACCCAACAAGACAACATATCAATTGCAGGATGGATCATGTTGTCTATGTGCTTCATTGCCCTTGTGATAAATTATATGTATGGAAGACAGCCCGGGAATTGAGGAATCACATAAGTGAACACAAAAGTGATATTCACTTAGGAGACACAAATTTATCAGTTGCTAAACACTTTAATGGAGTGGGCCACTCTGTTTCCTCGTTGCGTTTATTTCTGGGGTCTGGAACATGTAGATAAACCCATTAAAATTGACATTGACTGGGATGCTGCACTTCGTAAGAGAGAAGTATACTGATTTTTACTTTGGACTGTTTAAACCCCTGAATAGGACTAAATGAAGAGTGTGAATGAAACCTATATTGGTAGGATTTCCATTGGGATACAACACCCTTTTGCTCACTGACAAAAATTGGAATCTAAAAATGTGAGATGGTAGAGAAGAATGAATAAATACAAGAATAGAGAAATGACTAAGTGAAACTTATTACAATATAGTTATAGACTGAGAACCAGGAGAAACCTGTTTCCCTGATCAGTCAACCTGATGCCACATAACCCCCTTAGTCTTCTGGCTGTGGCAGAAGGAGGTAGCAGTTGAAGTTTGAAAGTGTGGTGAGGTTCTGGAAAGCTAACTTTGTCATAAGTTTCTGTAAGTTTCTATTGTTTGTAAGTTGTGTTTTAAAATGGCATAACTCCTTAAGAACTCTCTGGAACAGAGGGACACAAATCCTTAAATCTCTCTGTGCTAGCTGTAGACTGTTTTGTGGGGGAGGGTCTTTGGCCAGTAACACAGCCAGCCAATCAAGGTTGTTTGCATTTCAGTTAATCTCTGTTTAAAATTCTCACTGAGGCATTTTAAGTCTTTTGGCTGTGGCAGAGGGAGGTAGCAGTTGAAGTTTGAAATTGTGGTGAGGTTCTGGAAAGCTAACTTTGTCATAAGTTTCTGTAAGTTTTTATTGTTTGTAAGTTGTGTTTTAAAATTGGCCTAACTCTTTAAGAACTCTCTGGAAAGCCCTCTCACTCACCCCTTGCATTTGCCTTTCTTAAATACAGAAGAGTCACTGGGGGTTGAGCTTAAAGGCTGGGAGGGAGGAGCTTAGGGATTTGCAAACTTCCCCTGTAAGCAAACTCTTAAGGCTAATAGTCAGGTGGGGAAAACGTCACCCACTCAAGTGTTGAAAGTTTAAAAGTCTTGGACTAGTGGGGAACTTGGTGGCTCACCCAAGGAAACCTACTTGGAGGGGGATGGGACCACATGTCATTAGGGCCGGCATCTTTGGGAAGGTGGTGGGGTGCACAGGGTGTGGGGCAGCCATGATACTGGACTGGGCTTGGAAGTTCGGCAGTTGCCCAGTGCGCTACCAGCTGGCACAGCTTAGGGAGGAGGTTGAGGGGCTTAGGAGACAGCCGGGGGAAGGGGGGAGGTATGGTTGGGGAATAGGGCAGGGGCTCTCCCATGGGGTTGCACCAAACACTAGGGGTGGGGGCATAGGGAAAGGAGTGCAGGAGAGTACTCTGGGGTCGCATAGGGACTGTGGCAGATGGGGCCCAAAAGGAGAATACTACGGAGGAAGCTGGCAGGTAACTGGCGACCCTCACAGATGGGGGGGCCAAAGGGAGGACATTCTCAGGGAAGTAGGCAGATGGCTGGGGCTGGACAGAAGGAAGAAATGGGAGGAGGTGGATCGGACCCTAAGCTCAGTAACCGCTTCACTTCTCTTCTTCTGCTTGAGGATGAGGAGGGTGATGTAGCCATGACAGGGGCAGTTAAAGATGGAAAGGGACTAAGGGGCAGGAAGCAGGGGCTGGATAGCAGGAGGAATGGGGGGAACTTGGAATGTGGGAAAACGGGGGGAGCAGGGGATCAGATCAGGAGGATGAGGGGGTAGAGGGAGGAGAGCACAAGGAAAAGGACCAGTTGAGAGGAAAGGGCAAGGAGAAGGACCAGAAGTACAAGGAGGATACAGTAAAGGGAGCTGAGGGTTTAGGCCTGGGGAGCACGACAAGCAAGGAGGGGCTGAACAGAGATGGGAAGGAAGGGAGGAGGAGCCAGGCTAGTTTAGCAGATGGGGGGGAAGGACCAGTTGTGAGCAGTAATGGTGGGGGTAGCAAGGTACAGAAGGATGCTCAGGAGGACAAGGGGCATAGGATCGGAGGGGAAGGGATGCCAGGTTAAATAAGGAGGGCATGGCAGGTGGCACCCAGATAGGGGGAGGAGCAAAGAGCCGGCTGGGGGGAGGGGCCGGTAGAAAGGATGAGGGACATGGAAGGGGAGGAAATGGAGGACAAGGAGCGGCCAGAGTTCTCCTGTTGGGCGATTCCGTGATCAGGGGGATCAAATGGGAAAGGGAGGGAGAAGCCTGCCCAGTTAGAACAAAATGCTTCCCTGGACTAACGGTGCACAGGGCCAAGCATGAGGTATATCAGCTGGCAAAGGATTGTGGAGGTTCCCTGGACATACTGGTGCACCTGGGTACCAATGAAATTGAGGGAAATAGTGAGTTAGAGATACAGGCAAGGTTCAGGGAGTTTGCCAGGGTCTGTCATGATATAGGATGCTCAGTTTTCTTCTCGGAAATCCTGCCAGTGCCAAGGGCTAGTGGGGAACACAAGAGGAAGATTAGGGTGATAAACCAGTGGCTCAGGGAGCGGTGTGGGGCCAGAGGGTATGGGGGATTGGGGGGAGACCTGGGAGGATAAGGGGCTGTATGCTAGAGACAGGCTCCATCTCAATTCAGAGGGGAAGGAAATCCTTAAGTTGAAAATAGAGGGATTCATTGGTGAAAGGTGGGGTTTAAACTTGTGAAGAGGGGAGGGATGGGAGAAAGGCTGTTGAGGGGGTCTGATAAGAGGACTCTGTCTCCACCCCATGGGGAGCTGGAGGAATGCAGGAAAAGGCCGACTGGTAAGGTGCGAACCAAGGGAAGACAGAATCCCCACAGGAACACGAGCTGGGGAAATGGAAGTATAGGTAAAGGGTGGAAGGTAGTCCTGCTAAATGCCAGGAGCATGGGCAATAAAATGCCTGAGCTCCAGGCGATGCTAACTGAGGGTGAGGTGGATGTGGCAGCAGTCACTGAGACCTGGGCCACTGCAGGGCATGACTGGGACCTGAATCTGGAGGGTTACACCATGTTCAGGAAGGACAGGGGGGAGGGAAGGGGAGGAGGGGTAGCAATAATAGACAAAAACTGCATGCCATAGGAGGAGTGGAGGAGGTGGAGGGAAGTGTGGAGGCGATTTGGGTCACCTTGATAACAAGGGGGGGCAAGGGAGTAAAAATAGGAGTAGTGTATAGACCCCCTGCACTGGCGGAGGAGCTGGAGGAGAGTCTGGCGGCAGATGTTGGGAGACACTGCAGATTGGGAAGGAGAAGGGTGGTGGTGTTGGGGGACTTAAACATGCCAGGAACAGACTGGGAGGCTATGACATCCTCAGTGGCCAGGGAACAGAGGTTGTTGGATATCTTTTAGGACGCGTTTCTAACTCAGCAGGTGGGGGAACCGACCAGGGAGGAGTGGATACTAGATGTGGTCCTGGCAGACAGTGACCAGATTGTGGGCCTGGAGGTAAGGGACCCGTTAGCAGGGAGCGACCATGTCATGGTCTGGTTCTGCCTGAACCTAGGAGGGGTAGAAGGCTGCACAAAGATTAAGGTAACTGACTTCAGGGGGGTGGATTTCAAGGAAATGGGAAGGATCCTTAAGGAGCACTTGGATGGGATTGGGCTAGACATGGACGCTGACAGTAGGTGGGAAATCATCAGGAGGGGAGTGCAGGATGCTACCAGCACCTGCGCAAGAGTAAGATGAAAATGCTGAAGGGCCGCCTGAAAACCCTGCTGGTGGACCAGAGAGGTTCAGGAGGTGGTGAGGGGAAAGAAGGCGGCCTATAGGCAATTCAAGTGCTCAAGGAGTGAAAGGGACCAAGGGGAGTACGAGCTGATGGCCAGAAGAGCCACTAGGGTGGTGAGGGTGGCTAATGCAAGGAAGGAGCAGAACCTGGCCAGTGAAATCAGGAGAGGGAACAAGAGGTTCCTTAGCTACATTGGGGAAAAATGAAGGGTGAAGGGGCAGATTAGCAGGATTAAAACAGGGGAGGGATGGGCACAAGACACGGGGGAGCAGGCTGAGGTACTAAATGAGTACTTCGCCTCAGTTTTCACCAAGGAAAATGGGGGGGCTGCATCATACATGGGAGGAGATGGTGAAATTGAGGAGGGGGGACCCTTACTGATTGGCGGGTCTGGGGAGGGGGGGCATCACTGGTGGGTGGGGGGAAGGCAAAGCAGGGGGATGAGGTAGTGGAGGTGGAAATCATGGCAGAGAGAGTGAGGGAAGCCTTCAGGTCCCTTAAGAAGGAGAAAGCACCAGGACCGGATAAATTACATCCCAGAGTGCTGAAGGATCAGGTGGATGTCCTGGTGAAACCCCTGGCGGAGATCTTCAGCATCTCTCTGAGGACAGGGTGGGTGCCCCAGGACTGGAAGGTGGTGCATATAGTGCCTATCCACAAGGCAGGATCAAGGGAGGTGGCAGGGAACTACAGGCCCGTCAGCCTGACATCAATGGTGGGCAAGGTGATGGAGGGCATTGTCAAGAAGAGACTCGGGAGGACCCGGAAAAGTTGGGGTACCTGGACGATAGACAGCATGGATTCATCCCCGGGGAAATCGTGTCAGACAAACTTTGTGGAGGTCTATGACTGGGTGACAAGCGCCTTGGACCTGGGTAGACCAGTGGACGTCCTCTTTCTTGACTTCAGCAAGGTGTTTGACTCTGTTCCTCACGTGGGCCTGTTGGATAATCTGGGAGAAATGGGGGTGGGGAACCAGATGATCAGATGGATAGGAAATTGGCTCCAGAACTGGACCCAGACGGTCGTGGTTGGAGCAATAGTCTCATCCCCAAGGAGGGTCATTAGTGGAGTCCCTCAGGGATCAGTCCTTCGGCCCCTCCTGTTCAACACCTATGTCTATGACATAAGGAAGGGTATCAGGAGTGAGAGGAGTCTCTTTGTGGATGACTCAATACTGGGGGTGGTGGTGGATGGGGAGGAGGGGAGGGTGGCCCTACAGGGGGACCTGGGGACTCTGGAAAGGTGGTCTAGAAAGCAGAAGCTGAGATTCAATGCAGGAAAATGCAAGGTACTGCACCTAGGAGCCAGAAACCTGGGCCAAGTGTACACCCTGGGGAGGGGGGAATGCTACAAGTCTCGATGGCTGAGAGGGACCTGGGGTGGTGTTGGATGTCAAGATGAACAACTCAGAGACTTGTAGGAGGGCAGTGGCAAAGGCCAACAGGATGCTTGGATGCATCGCTAGGGGGCTCACCTCCAGAAGGAGAGAAGTGATACTCCCACTGTATAACTGCTTGGTGAGGCCACACCTCGAGTACTGCATGCAATTTTGGAGGCCACATTTAAAGAGAAAAATTGAACTCCTGGAGAGGGTCCAGAGGAGGCAACCAAAATGATTTGGGGCTTGGGGATAGGACCTATGGGGAGAGGCTCAAGAGCTAAATATGTACACATTGGAAGAGAGAAGGACTGGGGACATGATAGAGGTCTTCAGGTACATGAAGGGGGTAAATAGGGAGGAGCAGTCAGGGTGCTCCGGCGGAAGGGGCAACTAGAGGGCATGGGTGGAAGCTGGAGGGGGAGATTCAGGGGAGAAAGGAGGAGGTGCTACTTCACTGAGAGGGTGGTAGAGCCATGGACTGTGCTGCCCAGGGGGCTGATGGAGGCAGAAACGGTGGAAGGGTTCAAGAGGGGGTGGGACAGGTACAGGGGAAGGGTTCTGGAAGCAAAAACCAGTGCAGTGAGAATATCCGGGACTGGGAAGGCAGAAGCCAGAGAGGGAGAGGGGGGCAGCAAGGTCAGCACCCAGGGTGGGGGCTGACCAAACGAGCAGACACAAACGACCATTAGGCCTATTCTGATGGCATTTTAGCATGTTAGTATGTTAGTGGAAAAGAAAATTCTTTAGAACCAATAAAGTGGAAATATATATTAGAGAAGGATTAAAAACAATAATTACAAAATAGAGTTGAGGGACTAACATTCCTGGGTGGGGCAACCGCTGTCCTCTGCATCATCTCATGCAGGAAGGCAGGGAGCTCTGGGGACCAGCAATTCCCTCCCTTGCTAGCAGGATATGCAGTTCCACAGGCAGCTGTTAGCATTGCATTCTGGAGGCCATGTGATGTCACAGATGACGTCAGTTCTCCCCCCCACCACCACACAGCTGTATATAAATTGAGGATGCGTGGTCAGTGGCCATCCTGAGGACACAGAGGAGTCTGCTGACTGGAATGCCTGGATATAAGTACTGTTAGATATTTGCCCATACTCAAAATATTTAAGTGAGATTTAGAAGATTAGAAATAAAAAGAAAAAAAGTTTAAAGATACTACCTTTCTGTTACAGTTGAAAAGAAAGCTTTGAAACACTAAACAATTTGAGAATGAAACATCAACAAACAAAGGCATAGGTGAGCAAAAGCAGAAGAAAACCAGGAAGTAATAGTTTTTTTGCATTCCATGAGAAAAAGAGCATATTACATAGAAAGCCTTTTTCTAATGTATAGATACAATAGAAGGACAGGACAAGAGCAGTTCTAGCAACCTGAAAGAAAAACAGAGTCTTAATGAAAAAGGTATAAAATTAAATTGAAAATGAATGTAAAAATGTGGTCATTATCTCTGGGGAATCGGTCATATACAAATATGAGGGAATTGAAGGAGGTAAATACATAAATGTGAACAAGGAACAAAAGTAAGGATAATGAATTCTAATTTCCAGAATACATGGCAAAAGAATAATGAATAAGGTCAGTGGAGGAAGTAGCCATGGTGTTAAAAGCAGAGTGCAAAAGAAAACTGTTGGTGTGGGGAATGCATGAGTCTGGTGTTAAAGGAAATAGAAAAGAGAAATTGTAACGAACATTGAACTTATTTTGCTTTGTATATTTTTAATAGTAAGAAACAGTATTGGGCCTGAAGAAGTGGTGACAGCACGAAACTGTCACCCATGAAATTCATGTGTGAATAATAATAATAATAAACAATAAATTTTATTTTTAAAGCGGCTTTAAATTTTCAAGGCGCTGTACAAACAGGTAATACAAATCAAGCATTATAATTTAATATAAAACACAGATAAAACTACAGTCTAAACAGTCGCTAAAACACAGTCAAAATTCAAAAAAACAATTTGATAACAATAAGTTTTTAGGCCCCTCTTAAATTCCTCCACGGAGGTGTACTCCCATAACCGGCGGGGTAGAGAATTCCAAAGAGTGGGAGCAGCAAAGGAAAAAGCTCTACAACCAGATGATTTTAGACTCACTCTTGGAATCTCTAGCAACCCCTCGTTGGACAAGTGTAGCGATCGGCCCGGGCAGTAAAGAGCCAGGTCTTTCAGATAGGCCGGACCCTGATCATGTAGGGCTTTGAAAGTCAGTAAACAGACTTTAAAGGTGACCCGCCACTGAACAGGAAGCCAGTGCAGATCACACAGTACCGGGGTAATATGACAGGACCTACTTGTCCCAGTCAAAACCTGGGCTGACGTGTTCTGCATTAGCTGAAGGCAATGGATTTCAACCCCAGAAAGTTCAAAATACAGGGAGTTGCAGTAGTCCAAACGTGAGGACGCAAAGGCATGGACCAGCGTAGGTAACATGTCAGACGGAACAAGGTGCTTCACTCTAGCGATATTCCTAAAATGGTAAAAGGAAGTCTTGATGACTGCTGACACCTGTGACTGTAGTGTCAGCTTGTCATCCAAGATAACCCCTAGGTTACGCACCTGTTCGGGGGTCGGAAGTGACACACCACCAAGAAAAATTTCTGAGGGTGTACCAGCAGGCGGCCCCTCTATCCGACAGCCCGGGTCCACAACCAAAACCTCTGTCTTTTCTGAGTTCAACTTCAGCCAGCCAGAATCCATCCAATCCTGGATTTCTTTCAGACAGTTGTTAAACACTGAGGGAGCTCCGTCCTGGCCAGGTGCGAAAGACAGGTATAGCTGGGTATCATCTGCATAGCGATGAAACCTCAGCTCATACCGTCTTATAATGTCTCCTAGGGGCAGCATATACACTGCGAATAACATGGGAGATAGCACTGAACCCTGAGGCACCCTACACAACAAAGGGGTTGGGCTTGAGGAAAAAAACCCAGACACAACTCTTTGTGATCTCCCAGTGAGGAATGAGGTGAACTGTAGAAGAACGATTCCCGATATTCCACAAATCTACCTCAGGCGTGCTAACAACACCACATGATCCACAGTGTCAGAAGCTGATGAGAGATCAAGAACTAGAATGGAACATCTCTTCTGGTCTCTCACCCTCAGGAGATCATTAAGCACCCGAACCAGTGCGGTCTCAGTGCTGTGTCTTTAGCGAAGTGACTAATAAAAAGAAAAAAACATTTATTGGATATACCTTGGAGTTCATCCAGCTTTTTTCACATTTGCATGGAACCCTAACTGCCATGCTCTTGACCACACCTCAGGTTTCCCAAGATTCCTACACATTTTCTCCACACCCTTCTAACTGCCACCCTATTACAGATTTCAGTGTCATCTGCAGAAAGGCATACCTTCCCTTTTAGTTCTTCTGTAATGTTGCTTATAAAGACATTGAAGAGGACCGGTCCACGAACGGAGCCCTGTGATAACCCCCCCAGTCACTCTCCCATCATTCTAGTGAGTACCATTAACCATCACCCTCTGTATTTTATCTGTAACCAGTTTCCAACCCAATACATCACTTTGCATCCCAGCCCTAGACTGTTCCATTTTTTATCAGTCTTCTGTGCAGCACAGTGTCGCAGACCTTGATAAAGTAAAATCTTGATTGAAGAGTGATCTCCGTGATCTGTCTCATAGCTTCTGCCACTTTAATCCCTCACCTTAATGGGAGATATTATGTTGGCAGTGGCAGTGGCAGGGGCTGGCAGTATAGCCTTGAGGTTAGAATAACGAGCTGTGAATGAGCTTGATATATCCAGCAGACCAGACCTTGGTTTGATTCTCACAGCCTCCACTTGCATACTGTGAGACTCTGAGCAAGTCACTTAACTGCCCAGTGCTCCTAGGTTGCCCCTGAAAACAGGCACTTGTGCCTAGTGGGCCTTACCCGGTAATGGAAGACTTAAATAAATGTGAATCCTCCTTTTTTTCATGTGAGTCAAGAATCAGTTGATTCTGATTGAGCAATAATTGAACTGCACCAAAGTCTGTTCTGAGTTTTTCTTAGCCTCTTAGTAAAAAGTACTGTGTTTTCTGTATAGATAATTAATTTTGAGTTTCTTCAAGCTGAAGATATATTGTTCATAAATTAACAGAACACTATGGGACCCAATATATAGCCCTAAAGAACTCCCTTGTCATTCTGCATAAATGGTGAGAAGTTTTTTCTATTTTGATTCTCTGCTCCCTCCCCCAAGATAATCCTGGAACTTGTTCAGCGCCAGTCTAGATGAATCCATTTTATGTAGTTTTAACAAAAGCAATTATGATTAACTAAGTCAAAAGCCACTGATAAATCAATGACAAACGTAGCAACAGATGAGCCCATATCAAGAGAACTATGTAGAAAATCCGTAAATCCCTGCAGAGCTGTCTCTGTACTGTGGTAGGGTCTGATGCTGTGCTGAGCTTGTCTAAGTAAGATACATTACATTTGTTCAGGTAATCAAACAACTTATCAGAAAACACTCTTTCAATGACTTTTGACAGAGGGGAGAGCAGGGATATTGGTTTGTAGTTCTCTTTACCTGCGTTTCACCCTCCTTTAAATATATATCAGCACTACAGTATGTCAGCATGTTTCCACTCTTCTGGAATTATCTTTGTACAGACATGTTAATAATCTTAGTTGGACTGCAGCTGCCTCTTTGGCTAGTCCAATAAGATTCATGTTTATTCTATCTGGACCAACTGTTGTATCATGGTTTAGGTTGCTCAAGATTTTAAAATCTGGTTTAGTTTAGCTGCTTTGAAAAACAAAAAAAAATTGTATGATCTAGGAATGGATTGTATAAAATTTCCATGTTTGTTTTGTTCTTGGACTTTTACTGAGGAGGGTAGCTTAGTCTGAAATCTATCCAGGTTTCCAAGCAAGTCATTAAAATGAGCCACTCTTCTCAATTTACCTGTATACAATTTACCATAAATTTCTAATCAGTTTGGTACAGTGGTGCAGCATGTACCAGGTACTGATTTCACTGTGTTCCAACATTTTTGACTGTTTCCTTGAAACTCTTTTTGAAATTTTATAAAATAGTGACTTTTAAGTCTTCTGCTCCTTGAATTGCTGTGATGTTGAATAAGTACATTGATATCCATGTTTTAAAGGGGATCCGTCATCACTGAGAGACCCACTCTCAACTTCAAGTAACAGAGAAACATAGAAACATAGACTTTGATGGCAGATAAGGACCACTTGGCCCACCCAGTCTGCCCATTTCCCTACCTACTGGATAAGCTGCAGATTCTAGTTAACCAACAGCTTACTTCCTGCAACCCCCCACTACAGTTGCCTTATGTCTGTCCCATGTATGTTTGAATTCTCCCACTGTTTTAGACCCAACAACCTCCCCAGGAAGGCGGTTCCATGCATCCACCACTTTCTCTGTGAAAAAATTTCACATTACCCTTTGAGCCTTCCCCTTTATCTTTAAATTGTGCCCACTTGTTCTTACACATCTCTTTTCTGAAAGATGCTACCCACCTGGACTTTGTTGATTCCCTTAAGGTACTTGAAAGTTTCTGTCATGTCCCCCCTGTCCCTCCTTTCATCAAGGGTATACATATTAAGCTCTCTCAGTCTCTCTTCATATGGTTTCTGATGCAGACCCTGCACCATTTTAGTTGCCCTCCTCTGGACTGTTTCCATCCTGTCTACGTCCTTGCATAGATGGGGTCTCCAAAACTGCACACAGTATTCCAGATGGGGTCTCACCAACTGTCTGTACAGAGGGATAACCACTTCCCTTTTTCTACTTGTGATGCCCCTTCCTATGCATCCCAGTATCCCCCTGGCTCTCCTTGCTGACTTCCCACATTGCTTACCCACCTTTAGGTCATCTGATATGACTACCCCCAAGTCCTTTCCATTGTTGTTGTTGTTAGTACCTCCCCTGCTATTGTGTACTCTTCTCCTGGGTTTTTGTTTCCCAGGTGCACTACTTTGCACTTCTTTGCATTGAATCTAAGTTGCCATATGTCTGACCATTCCTCCAACCTTGCCAAGTCCCTTCTCATCCTTTCTAACCACCCCCCTTGTGTATCAACTCTGTTACAGATCTTTGTGTCATCTGCAAAGAGGCATACCTTTCCCTCCAGACCCTCTGCAATGTCACCTATAAAGATGTTAAAGAGGAATGGATCCAGTACTGAGCCCTGAGATACTCCACTAGTAACCCCTTTCTTCAGAATGTGTTCCATTCACTATTACCTTATGTGTCCTGTTGTGCAGCCAGTTTGCTACCCAGGCTACCACCCTGGAACCCACTCCCAGGCTGGCTAACTTGATTATTAGTCTTTTGTGCAGGACTGTGTCAAATGCCTTGCTAAAGTCTAGGTAGGCCATATTCACAGTCCCTCCCTGGTCTATTACTTTGGTCACCCAGTCAAAGAAATCAATTAGATTCATCTGGCATGACCTTCCTGCTATAAATCCATGCTTCTTTGGGTCCTGTGCCCCGCTGGCCTCTAGGTACTCAACAATCCTTTCTTTCAGAAGTGATTCCATCATTTTCCCTACCACTGAGGTCAAACTTATAGGTCTGTAGTTTCCTGCTTCTGCCTTGCTCCCACTTTTGTGAAGGGGAATCACATCTGCCCTCCTCCAGTCCTCAGGTACCACCCCATCCTCTCATGATTTGTTAAAAAGTGTGGTCAGTGGTGTCACTAGGTTCTCCTTAGTTCTTTTAGGATTCTGGGGTGAATCACGTCAGGCCCCATTGCTTTGTTCACCTTGAGTTTTAGGAGTTCTTTCAGGACTCTTTCTTCTGCAAATGGACTGGTGTCAACCCCTACCCAGAGTGCTTCTATTGTCTGGTTTAGGTAACTCCTCCCCATCTTCTTTTGTGAATACTGAGCAAAAGTATTCATTCAGTATCTCTGCCTTTTCACTGTCTCCCTCTGCCCACCTCCCCTCTCCTTTATTAATCTTCACTATTCCTCCCTTAACCTTTCTGTGCTCCCTAATGTACCTATGAAAGGTTTTATCCCCCTTCTTAACTGAATTTGGCTATTTTTTCCTCGGTTTGGGCCTTTGCTATTCTGACTGCCTTCCCACTTCTTTCTGCTTTAATTGATACAGTTCCCTGTCGTGCTCCTTCTGTGATTCCTTATACTTTTTGAATGCAGCCTTTTTCTCCTTAACCTTCCCTGCCACCTCTTTTGAGAACCATAGTGGTTTTTTACTCCACTTTGTTTTTCTTTATTTGTTTCACACAAAGGCTTGTTGCCTCTATGATGGCAGTTTTGATTTTTCTCCATTGTTCTTCCACCCCTCTTTTTTGGCCATTTGCTAGTGCATTCCTCAGGTATTCACCCATTTTGCTAAAGTCAGCCCTTCTAAAGTCCAGTATCCTTGTTTTTGTATGGCTTGTCTCCATGGTTGTGCTTATTATGAAGCACACTGTGCAGTGGTCACTTGTTCCCAGATGTCTACTGACTTCTAAATTTGTGATCTTCTCTCCATTTGAGAGTACCAGGTCTAGTATTGCTCCCTCCCGAGTGGGTTCCAACACTAGCTGTCTAAGGCCTGCCCCCTGCAGGGCATCGAGAATGACCCTGCTCTTGGATGTGGCTGCAGTACATGTCATCCAGTTAACATCTGGCATATTCAAGTCCCCCATCAACAGTATCTCCCCTTTTTCAGCCATTTTGAGAATGTCCTCTATCATTTTCTTGTCCATCTCCTCCCCTTCAGACGGGGGTCTGTATACAACCCCTGTGCAGATTGTGATGCCATTCCCTGTCTCCAAGGTGACCCAGAGTGCCTTTTGTCCTCCCCTTTACTTTTTAATTCTGTAGCTTTGATCCCTTCCCTTATGTATAGAGCTACTCCACCTCCTCTTTACCCTCCCTGTCCCTTCTGTAGACTGTGTACCCCGGCATGTTGACATCCCAGTCATGGTTCCCCATGTACCATGTTTCCGTGACTGCCACAATATCCAATTGTTCATCTTCCATCAGGGCTGCTAGCGCAGGAAGCTTGTTTCCCAGACTACGGGCATTGGTACTCATTGCCCTCCAATTAATGTTGTCTTTATCCTTTTTTAACCCCATCCCTGCTCTTATTGCCTTTGTCTATTTTTCCATTTACCCCTGTCCTGCCCTCTGTTGAGCTCTGTACCTCAGTGTTTACCTTAGTACCTGCCATGTTCTGTGGGGAGAGGCTTGAAATTTCCTGCCTCTTATCAGCACCTCCCCCCTTGGCTAGTTTAAAAGCTTGCCAAAAAAGCATTTAAACCTGCCACTTAGGAGCTTGGTTCCCTTTGTGGACAGATGCAGACCATCGTGCCAGTATAGAAATTCATCTCTCCAGATGTACCCCCAGTCCCCAATGAAGCCAAAGCCCTGTGCTCTGCACCAGTTTTGCAACCATTCATTAAACTGCATGGTGTGCAGTACACTAGCCTCACCCCTGCCATGGACTGGCAGAACCTCTGAGAAGGTAACCGTGCTTGCTACCTGTCTAAGGCCCCTCCCCAACTCCACAAATTCATCCTGCACTACACTGATTCCATGCCTTGCTAGGTCATTTGTCCCAAGGTGGACAATGATATCTAGTTCCCTCTCCTGTGATGCTGCTTCTGCAATCCTGAGGATTCACTTCTTTTCCTTCCAAGCCATGAAACCAGGCAGGCACCTTACTTCCCTCTCTTCTCCCTTCCCCAGTTCTACCCCCCTAACAATTGAGTCCCCTATCAGAAGCTGTTTCCTTCCCTTGTGGTGTCTCTTGCCACCCTTTAGTGGGTCTCCCTTGTGGATGTCCTCAGCATTCTTCTTGGTCTCCCCTGAGGGTGCCATCATAGAGGAACCTTGCTCTGCCAGACTGGCATATGATTTGTGTAGAGGCACAACTAGGATGCTTCACCTCTATTCCACCACCCGCACCCTCCCAGAACCCACTGTGGTCAAACTGCTCTTCATACTTGGCAACCTCTGAGGCAGTGGTTGTGGCAGTGGTGCTCGTTGGGTGGGGGAGGCCTCCTTAGTCCTTGGCAGTTCAGCCTGGAGGTGGACAATCTCCTCCCTCAGAGCTGACAGCTGCTTGCAAATAGGACAGCAATGCAGTTTCCAGAATGTCTCCCAGAACACTTCTGCCCCACAGCCAGTACATTGCACCACTCCCCACATGTCCCTCTCCCTTATAATATACAATATGTAATATATATAAAAAAATTTTTTTGTTGTGTGTACTGACCCTTTATGCATTGTGCTGGGTTATTAAGAATATGACAGTTCTGCCCCAAGACCTGTTGAGGAAATTATGTCAGAACTTTGGCTATACAGGAAATGCCATGCCTGGGGTGGGGTGGGGAGGGGTGGGTAGTCCACAACCACTGGTGACTGTTAGAAACAATCAAATACACCTCTGCTCCACCAACCTGGTGAGTACTGCCCTTTATAGTAATTCAACTAACCTCCAGTAACTTATTTAAAAATAGTTTAACTATCACAAAATCCTACACACCAGTAAATTATTTCAAAATAGTCTCTGTCCCAAAATCCTAGTAGTCAATCCAGCTACACAACCCTTGTGAAGTTACTTCCAAGATAAGCAGAGTTTGCAAGCTCCTTTTTCAACTCCTCAGCCACCTGTAATTTATTTAAAAATAGTTTAACTGTCAGAAAATCCTAGTAGACAATCTAGCTACCTCCAAGGATCTACCCAAATGCAGTATTTAAATCCTTCTGAAGTTACTCACAAGATAAGCAGAGTTTGCAAGCCCCTTCTTGGTTAAACACTAAATAAATATGCAAATAAAACGCAATTACCAAGGGTAGTTAGTTTCACCTCCCACAGAATTGAGCAAAAGTGCATGTTGTTGCAGATATCAAGTGCAATATAGAATTTCCCACACAGCTCACAGCTGAATAAAGAAGTAGTCTCCTTCCAGGTCAAGAAGATGCGCTTTGTGTGTGTGTGGCTGGGCCTGGTTTGTACTTTGTGTGTAAAGAAACATTTTTTTTAATTACTGTTCACTGTGGTACAAAGATCATATCTAATTGATCCTGTGGACTCCCACCCCAAAATGTCCCCAGACCTGGAATCCTAGAATCCCCTGCAGCTGAGGTCAGAATCGGGCTGCAGTCCCAAGAGATTCCTTCAGCAAACTCGGGTTCATGCTAGAGCTCTCAAAATCTCTGATCAACTGTTTGCTAGTGCTGCTCTCCTCCCAAGGCTACGTACAGTAATTGAGGGCTGTATTTAGTTCTGGGAGGACAGTGGAACCACTTAACAGCTAATTAACTGCAGTCTATTGTGTCTCCCGTGGCTGTAGCTTGGCTAATAGGTCAGTTGTGGAGGATTCTACAATTCCTGGTATGAGCAAACATTGGGTTGGGAGTTGGCAGGATCAGCCAAATACTATTGTACTACAGTAAGCTCTAAGTAAATAAAATTATTCTTTGTGCACACAGTGCAAATCCGGACCGGCCCCACACTTGGGTGTGGGTCTCTTAGTGATGACTGTTTCCTGCAGCAGGGAGAAAAACACTTTGAACTCTGAGAGGCCCTTTTTTTAAAGGGTAGAACACCCTACCCTGGGTGAATGATGACAGTCGCCAACTCACCCACCTCAAACATGAGAATGCTCCCAGGACTTCCCTTCAAATGCCATTGGATTTGTTTCCCTGCTTATTTCCATAACTCAACCCAGGACAAGAGGGTCCCACAGTTTGGGGCGGGGGGGGATGGTAGGGGAAGCTGCAAAGGCATTAAATGGTCACAGGATCAAAGTGGGGGTTTCCAGTGAGTCAGTAGCAGGAAGTCTGGAGTAGTAAATCCCAAAGCAAGGGGGAAATAGGAGAAGCATTGGTGGCGGGGGGCGGGGGGAATCAACAACAGAAAAATAATCTAACTTGCATGCACCATTTATAGTAGGAAAATATATTTGCCTCACTCATGCTTTAACTGTTGGCAGTCTGGACATATTAAAATAGTAATTTAAGGTCAGAAGGGACTCTAGGTGTCTCCCACCCCATTTCATAAGAACAGATAAATAAGTATGCCATGCAAAGATGATTTAAATTAAAGCAGTTCCCTTTTTCCTACTCACTCTACTAACTAGATTAAGATACCCTGTGATTCTCTCGGTAGGCAGACATTTGTCTAAGCTAACCTCAAAGGCCCATACTGTCTATGCCCACTGTCTTCAGGTAAGCTGTTCAGTAGGTTTACCTCTCTCTCTCTCTGGAAGAAGAAATGCCCCCCTACATTTCACTTGCACTTACTACCACTGAGTTCCAGAGCACGTCCTCAGGTCCTACTGGAGGCCACATGATTAAATTCACTAAAATACCACCAACAGCTTAATCTGGTTCAAAGTCAGTTGCCATTCATCTGTATCCCCCTCCCCTGGGTCGTGACTGAAAATAGGTAGAATTTGTCTAGTGCACTTCCCTGGTCAACAAAAACTAAATAAAATAAAATAAATAAATATCCCTGCCTCTTCAATTTTGTTGATGCCCCTTACTATATAGAAGACTGATAATATGTCACATGTCAGCCTCCTTTTAGTATTATGATTTGGTAACTGGGTAAGGCCCACTAGGCACAAGTCACTGTTTTCAGGGGTGACCTGGAAGCACTGGGGAGATTAAGTGACTTGCTCAGAGTCACACAGGATGCAAGTGGAGGTTGTGGGACTCAAACCCAGCTCTGCTGGATGTATGAAGCTCATTCACAGCTCATCACTCTACCCACTAGGCTATACTGCCAGCCCCAAGGTGAGCATGTTAATGGCCACCAATCTCTCCTGATAACTTTTGTCTTACATACCCCTGATCATTCTGGTGGCCCACGGGTTGCATCCCCTCGACTGCCTCAATGTCCTTTTCATATTGAGCAGCACAGAACTGCATACAGTACACAGGAGGGGGCCAGACCAGGGCTTGTAGAGTGGCAGATTTACTTCTTAATGCCCTGCTGGTTACCCTTTTTCTAGAGGCTGTATAGTCTAATGGTCACAGCACTGACTTGGGAATCAAGAGAGTGCAGATTTATTTCCTGCTAGAGGCAAATACTCTGTGTAACTTTAGGTTAATCATTTAACTTCTCAGTGCTCCAGTCCACCCAACTGCAGAAATCCATAGAAGCAGGACCCCACTGGAAACAAGACGCTGCAAATCAGCTGGGCTTAAATAAATTGAACAGATACATATACTCTGTCTGCTTTCTTGACAGTGGCCTGCAGACACTGCTCAGTATGCTTCAGCCTCTTATTAGTATGATCCCCAGGTCCTTTTTTTCCTCTACCACAGCAAGAGGAGCCCCACACAGTGAGTAGGTCCTACCTCTATTATTTGTCTTCCAAAGCTGCACTTTACATCTGGCTACATTGAATCTGAGACTCCAGGAGTCTAACCAATCATCTAGCTTGTTCAGCTCCCCCTGACATGTGTCCCTCTCCTCAAGCGAGTTCACCACCCTGGATAGTTTAGTGTTTTCAATTGACTTAGTAAGCCTGCTGGAGGCCTGTGCTTTCAGATCATCGATTAAAATATTGAACAGCCGTGGTTCGATGAGTACCCCATACCACTCAGAGTAGTGCCCAATCCCACTTATCTTAAGCCTCTGCCTCCTGCCCCCAAACCAGGTAGCAATCTACCTCATATACGCCTCATGCATACTGTACTAGTATACTGTGCTCAGAAGTTTAAAATGCAACACAGTGTCAGAGGTCTTACTGAAGTCAAAATTAACTGTGTCCAAGGCCTTTCCCCTGTCTAACTCCTAGGTCACCCCTTCGAAGAAGGTGATCAGGTTGCTTTGGTAAATTCTGTCCCTGATAAACCTTCTGCTGAGAGAAGACAAGAACCTTGGCCTCAGTCAAGTGCTCCACTATCCTGTCTGTGATAATGGCTTCCAGGATCTTATCCAGCACTGATGTCAGACCACCCATCCTGTGGTTGCACTGGTCAAACCTTTTCCCCTTTCTGAATATTGGGAGAACAGTAACCACTTTCAAGTCCTCTGACACTACACCTGTATGGAAAGACTCATAAAAGATTACTGCACGTGGCTCCACTGATTGCTCTCTTAACACTAATGCTATGGTGAATCTCATCCATGTTCTAGGACTTACCTGACTTCACCTTCACCAGGTAGTCCACTAACAAGGTGGGTGTTCAGTCCACAGGCTGCATTATGGCTACTCTTCATAAAGGGCCCCTCCGAATAATCAACCTTCCTCCCATCAGACATGGGGAAAACGGCAATAGTTCTGTATACTGGTGGTGTAACTTTACTGTGCATTTATCCTATTATTGCTGTTTTAATTATGCACAGCATGCATAGCCCTTGGGATGGGAACCTATATAAATAAAAGTTGCAATGCCTCCCCTGGTAGCCCCCTTGGTGAACACTGAACTAAAGTATTCATTCAGCATATCAGTCATTCCCTTGGCTCTTTCATAGGTTCATAGAAACATAGAAATATAATATCTGTCGGCAGATAAGGACCATACAGCCCACCTAGTCTGCCCATTTCCCTACTTGGTTTGGCAATCCCTACTCTTATCTGGACTGCCTTTCCCCTGCTGTGCTGTACAGCAGTGTGGCTTTATGCTTATCCCATGCACTTTTGAATCCCTGTACTGTTTTCACTTCCATCGCCTCTGCTGGTAGGCTGTTCCACAAATCCACCACCCTCTCTGTGAAAAAATACTTCCTAGCATTCCCTCAAGTCTCCCTCCTTCCCTCCAGTCTCATGTTATGCCCCCTTGTCCTTGTGCACTTTTGTCTCTGAAATAAGCTCCCCTCCTGTACCCTCTTTATTCCTCTAAGGTATTTGAAAGTCTCTATCATAGCCCCTCTCTCTCCTCCAGTGAATAGCTGTTTAGTTCCTTGAGTCTTTCCTCATTAGGTTTGTGGTGCAGTACATGTATAATTTTTGTTGCTCTTCTCTGGACCGCTTCTATTCTGTCTATGTCCTTCCTGAGATGCGGTATCCAGAACTGGACAGAGTATTCTAGAAGAGGCCTCACCAGTGACCTATACAGTGGCATCACCACTTCACTGCATAGCCTAGTTCACCAATTTTCAGGGGCCCTTTCTTCACCTCGGTTCTTCCATTTTATGTACTGCAGGAAGACATGCGAACATATGAAATGCCATCAGAAACAGGCCTCATGGTCTACTGTGTCTGCTTGATTGTGTGGCTAGCCCCTCAACTTGCAGCTGCCCCACCGTCCCCTCCCCTTCTCATGACAACACCCCACTATGTCCCACCCCTCCTGATTTCCCCCTAAATCTCCCCCCTTCAATCTCAGCTGATGCCCTCTTGTGTCCCTCCCTCTTCTGATCTGCGAATCCTTTCTGTATTAGTCCCGTCAATTCCCTTCAAGTACTTAAAGGTTTCGATCATACCCCCCATCCCTCCTCTCTTCCAGGGAATACATTTGCAGCTGTCCCAGCCTCTCCTCATAGGATTTTCCCTCCAGTCCCTAGATCATCTTCGTTGCTCTACGCTGCACCCCCTCCACCAATCTGATGTCTTTCTTTAGGAATGTTTGCCAGTACTGCACGCAGTACTCCAGGTGCGGCCTGACCAGTGACCTGTACAGGGGCAGGATTGCTTCTCTGTGCCTGGAGGAGATCCCCCTCACTATGCACCCCAGCATCTTATTTGCTTTTGCAGCCACCTTCCTGCACTGAGCTGAGTGGTTCATACTCCCCGTTATTAGCACCCCTAGATCCTTTCCCTCCACTGTGCTTTCCAGCTGTACTCCTCCCAACTGATATTTCCTTCCCTGGTTCCTTGCTGTGAAGTGCAGTACCTTGCACTTCTTGGCATTGAACCCCAATTGCCATGTCTCTGACCACTCCTGTAGTTTGGTCAGGTTCTCATGCATCCCCCTCCACACCTCTATGTCATCTTCCACAGCTCCAATCTTAGTATCATCTGTGAACAGACTGATCCTACTCCGGATCCAGTTTGAGATATCGGCTATGAATATCCCAAACAGCACTGATCACAGTACTGATCCCTGGGGCACCCCACTCGTAACGTCCCTTGGTAATGAGAGTTCCCCCACCCCCACCCTTTGCTGCCTACCCCTATTTGGTGATCCAATTGACCATTTTTGTTCCCACCCCGATGTATTCCAGTTTTCCGCTTAGCCTTCAACGTAGCACCGAATCAAAGGCCTTGCTTAAGTCCAAATACAGGATGTCCACTGCATGGCCCCTTTCCAGTTCCCTGGTAACACAATCGTAGAACTTGACTAGGTTTGTCTGGCAGGATTTTCCCAATACAAAACTGTATTGATGGCTGTCTTGGAGCCCATTGTCTTCCAAACAGGTCACCAGCCTCTCTTTTAGGATTGACTCCATGAGTTTCCCCACAATTGCAGTGAGATTCACTGGTCTGTAGTTGCCTGGATCATCCTTCAGGCCACTTTTATGAATGGGCATCACATGGGCCATCATCCAGTCCTGTGGCACGCATCCTGTGTTCAGTGATGTACTGAACAGGTCTGCCAGTGGTCCCACCATGATCTCCACTAGCTCCCTAAGGACCCTAGGGTGAATGCCGTCTGGCTCCGGTGCCTTGCCCACCCTCAGCACTCTTAGTCCTTCCAGCATCCTGTCCTCTGTAATCCTGGTATCAGTCACCCCCCCCACTGCCCACTGCACCCTTCCCATTGGGTATCTGCTACCCTCTTTCCTTTGTGAACACAGAGCAGAAGTACTCATTCAGTGCCTCTGCCTGGTCCTCCCCTTCCCCATCCACCCTCCCATCTTTCTTAATCTTCACAATCTGGTCTTTGTTTCTTCTTCTCTCCCCAATGTATCTGAAGATGTCCTTTTCCCCTTCCTTGATTCCCTGTGCCAGTCTCAGCACTCTGGAAGCCTTGGCCGCTCTGACTAGCCTGCTAACCTCCCTGGACTTCTTCATGTACTCGTCTTTGTTCCCTCACCCTCGTGATTTCCTTAGCCTCCAGAATGCTTTTCTCTTGGCCCTCACCCCTTCTATGACCTCCCGAGTCAGCCAGCTTGGCTTCTTTGCTCTCCCCTATTTGCTCCATGTCCTGGTACAGGTCTCAGTTGCCTCTGCCAGCCCTTTTTAATGATATTCCATTTTTGACTGGCACTCATGCATGTCTGAATTCCCAACAGATGCTCATACAAGATTTCCCCAAATCATTTTAAAGTCTACTTCCTTAAATCGAAGCCCACCCTCAGCACGACAAGTGTTTTGACTCATTTATTTATTTATTGGTTTCTTTTTCTTTAAAAAAAAAAAAAAATTATCTGAGGATCAGTAGCAGGATTTTTAGTACAGTAAATTAATAAAAAGGGAACTAGGAGAGCTTCAGTAGCAGACAAGTAGTGGAATTGCAGTATAATGTGGGGAGTGGTGCAATGCAGTGGCTGTGGGGCAGCCATATTCAGCAGACCTTCTGGACACTGAGGTGCTGCCCTATCTGCATGCATCTCTCTGGACTGCGGGATGAGGTAGCCAGACTCAGAGCAGAAGCAAACTGGGTCAGGAGTACCATCACCCCTATCCAGGGACCACCCAGTCCAATGCAGCTGCCTCAAAGGATGCCAAGAACGAGGAGCACTTGGATGACAGTGGGCTCAGGGAGGGTTAGAGCAGTCAGGCAGAGGCACATCCCAGATCCTATTCCACTCAAGAACTCATATGCCACACTGGCAAAGGAGGACAACCAAATAGAGGTACCCAGAGAAGTGGAAGGAAAGGATGTGGAGGTTAGCCAAGGAGGTGACCTCAGCGGGGAAAGCAGTGGACCCCAGAGGAGGAGAAATGAATCCTGGTGGGGGACTCCATCATAAGAGGGATCCAGCTAGGAACACAGCAGGGGGAGGACAGGGAGGTGAGGTGCCTACTAGCTGCCATGGCATGGAGGGATGGAAGGAAGATCCTGGGGATCACTGGGAAGGCAAGACGGGAGGGCGAGCGGGATGTCATTATCCACCTAGGTACTAATGACCTGGCAAATGGAGAGCCAAAGGAAGTTCAGGAAGAGTTTAGGAAACTGGGGAGGGGTCTCAAGCAAGTAGCTACTTCTGTCACTTTCTCAGAAGTACTACCTGTGACAGGCAAGGGAGAGCATAGGAGTGCATGCACCAGGAACTTAAACTCATGGTTGAAGAACTGGTGCTGTGAGGAAGGGTTTGGATTCATTGGTGACTGGGGACCCACCTGGAGGGATGGAGGTTTGTTCAAGCATGACGGCCTGCATCCATCCTGGAGGGGAATCCAAGCACTCAATGATAAGTTTAAATGCTACATTGACAAGCATTTAAACTAGCAAAGGGGGGTGGCAGGCCAGCAAGGAGGGTACCTACTTGCTCACCCCCCACAGCTAGCAGTGGAACCAGTGAACCAGAGGAGGGCTATCTCTGCAAGCAGTGTGCAAAAGATGGAGATTAGTGCCCAAGATGTGGATAAGCAGAAAAGGCAAAATTCAGCAGAAGGGCAGACAGCAAGGAGAACCAGGGATAAATGACAACCAAGGAAGGGCTGAGTAGAACAGTGAAACAGTCTAGGAGGTCAAATCATGGAAACCACGCGGTGCAATTGCCATGAGCCTTAGCAACAAGATGGAAGATCTGGAGGCTGTCATGGTACAGTCAGACTTGGACATTGTGGCCATCACTGAAACCTGGTGTAATGATAACCACGACTGGGAGATGGCCATACCTGGCTACAACATATTCAGAAGAGACAGAGCAGGCAGGAAGGAGGAGGAGTGGCACTGTATGTGAAAAATGACATAAGGGCCACAGAGATCCAGGAGGAATAAATGGGGAGAGATACTGTGGGTTAAGCTGGAAAGGAAAATGGGACAGCCATCCAAGACAGGTGTGGTCTATAGACCACCAGCCCAGGAGGAAGAAACAGATAGAGAGCTGATGCTAGCCATCCAAAGGATGGCAGACAAGGGTGAAGTAGTACTGGTTGGAGACTTCAATATTCCAGACGTGGACTGGAGCATCCCAGCAGCAGCATCAACTAGGAGCAGATTTATCCTGGACTCCCTTCAGGGTGCCCTCCTCAAGCAACAGGTCATGGAACCAACTCGGCAGAAGGTAATACTGGACCTTGTGCTCACAAACAGGGACAGTGTGATGGGGTAACAGTGGGGAGCACCTGGGAAACAGTGACCACCAGTCATTGTGGTTTGAAATCACAGAAAGAGCAGAACCAAACCACACAAAACACGATCCTGGATTTTAGGGAGGTAGACTTTGGGAAAATGGGGAGATACTTGAAAGAGGCATTAAGGGAATGGGACAGGAATCAGGGTTGAGGAACAGTGGGCAGTATTTAAAATGGGATTACAAGAACAACAGAATTATGCATTAAGCAGGTTAGCAAGAGGAAAAGGAAGAGGAGACCATTATGGTTTTCCAAAGAGGTAGCAAAGAAAGTGAAAGCCAAAAAGATTGTATTCAGGCACAAAAAAAGACACAGGCAGAAGGGATAGGGAGAAGTACCAGGAGAAGCAAAGGAGGCAGGGAGGTCAGTAAGGAAGCCAAAGCTCAGACAGAAGAACACATTGCAAAATCAGTGGGTAGAGGGGACAAAACCTTTACAGGTACATACGTGAAAAAGAAAGACAAAGGGAGGGATAGTGAGACTGAAGGGGAGGATGGGGCGTCGTGGAGGATGACAACAGTAAAGCTGACATATTGAACAGGTATTTCTGCTCAGTCTTTACTGAGGAAGAGGAGGGTAATGGGTCTGAAGGGAGTACAAGGGTGAGAATGGTGCAGAATTGGACACAAGTCCCTTTACACGAGAAAGGGTCCTGAAGGAACTGGAAGTAATAAGAGTTGATAAAGCAATGGGGCCAGATGGGGTGCACCCCAGGGTCCTTAAAGAACTAAGAGAGGTGGTGGCTGAACCTCTGGCTATCCTGTTTAGCCGATCACTGGAAACAGGGGAGGTACCCAAAGACTGGAGGACAGCAGATGTAGTCCCCTTATACAAAAGTGGGAACAAAGAGGAAGCAGGGAACTACAGACCAGTCAGCCTCACCTCGGTAGTGGGAAGATCATGGAAGCACTACTAAAGGAGAGATTGGTGGAACATCTGGTTGTCAATGGACCACAGGACCCAAAGCAGCATGGTTTCACCAGGGGAGGTCATGTCAGACCAACCTATTGAATTTTTTACTGGGTGACTAGGGAGGTGGATCAGGGAGGGCAGTGGACATGGCCTATCTGGACTTCAGCAAGGCCTTTGACACTGTGCCACATAGAAGACTATTACACAAACTGGGAATATGGGTGTGGGCAGGACAGTAGTGTGGCGGGTGGGTAACTGGCTGGGTGGCAGGACACAGAGGTGGTGGTAAATGGCTGTCACTCCACAGAGAGAAGAGTGACCAGTGGGGTACCACAGGGATCAGTGCTGGGACCGGTCCCATTCAACATCTTCATCAGTGACATTGTGCAGGACCTAGAAGGCAGAATTTCATTGTTCGCTGATGACACAAAGCTCTGTAACAGAGTAGACACACCAGAGGGTGTAGGCAGAATGAGAAGCGACCTGCAGAAACTTGAAGAATGGTCAGGGGTTTGGCAGTTGAAATTCAATGCAAAGAAGTGCAAGATAATGCATATGGGGCACAAAAACCCTGGCACAATATATCAGTTGGGAGGTGAGGATATAGCATGCACCAAGCAGGAAAGGGATCTTGGGGTTGTCATCTCTGATGACCTCAAGGTAGGGAAACAGTGTGACAAGGCAGCAGGTAAAGCAAATAGGATGCTGGGATGTATAGGCAGGGGCATCACCAGCAGGAAAAGGGAGGTCATAATTCCTCTATACAAGACACTAGTGAGGTCTCACCTGGAGTACAGTGTACAGTTCTGGAGACCATACCTATGTAAGGACATAGACAGGGTAGAGAAGGTTCAGAGGAGGGCAACAAAGATGGTGCATAGATTGCATCACAAGTCCTATGAAGACAGGTTGAAGGAACTGAACATGTACTCCCTGGAGAAGAGGAGGGAGAGAGGGGATATGAGTGAGACATACAAGTATCTTACAGGGAGGAACAGGGTGCAGGAAAACACTATTTTTAAGCGAAAAAGATGTTCCAGGACAAGAGGGCATGGGATGAAGTTGAGGAGGACGATTCAGAGGAAACATGAGAAAGAATTTCTTCACAGAACGGGTGGTGGACAAGTGGAACACCCTGCCAGAGGAAGTGGTGGGGGCTGAACCAATCACGGGATTTAAGAATGCATGGGATAGACATAAAGGAATTCTGGAGGTCAGGGGTAAGGGGTAACAGACTTCTAGGAAAACAAACTGAACTTACAAGCTCAAATGGGCAGACTGGGTGGGCCATAGGCCCTTATCTGCTGACACTGTCTATGTATCTATGTATCTTTGTATCTATTCCTCCCTTTTCCCTTGCCATATTGAGTGTGAACCACACCAAATGATAGTCACTCCCTGCCAGGGGTCCTCCACTCTCAGATCCCTTACAGCCTCCCCATTTGTTAATACCAGGTAAAGAGTCCTACCCTCCCTAGTCAGACTGTGGACCAATTGCACCGGGAAGCAGTCCTGAAATACATCTAGTAATCTCTGCTCCTTTGCACACGTGGTGCTTGGGGTGTTCCAGTCCACCCCAGGGAAGTTGAAATCCCCCACTACTTCTGTGTTCCCCTTCCTTCAGACCCTTCTAACCTGCTCAGCCAGCACCCTATCCAGGTCATCCCCCTGAGCTGGCGGCCTGTGCATCACCCCCACCCTCAGTGACTTTCTTTTAGAGTCTTGAAACTGGATCCATAGGGCCTCTGTCCAGCCCTCCACCCCTTCCTCTCGTATACACCTTATCCCTTCCCTCACATAGATCACCATGCCCCACCTTTACCTCTAGCCCTGTCCTTCCTGAATATCCTGCACCCTGGGATCATCATATACCAGTCCTGGTTCTGGGTGGCCCATGTTTCTGTGACGGCCACAATGTCCACCCTCCCTACAGCCAAGAGACTCTGAAGTTCGGCCGATTTTTTACCTAAGCTTCTTGTATTCAGCGAGACCACCCTCCAACCTATGTCTCCCCCCCCACCCTGGTTACACAGAAACATAGAAGCTGATGGCAGATAAAGACCACAAGGCCCATCCAGTCTGCCCATTTTTCTACCTTATGAATGTGCCATAGGCCTATACTCTGTCAATGGCCTAGCTATTCATACTCATCTGTATTGCTCCTTTATGCCTATCCCATGTCTGTTTGAAGCCCTGCACTGTATTCATATCCATCACTTCCTGAGGTAGGCCATTCCATGCATCCACCACCCTTTCTGTGAAAAAGAACTTCCTCACATTACCTCTTAATCGGCTTCCCTCTAATCTCATGCTGTGTCCTCTTGTCCTGCTATTTTTCTTATATTGAAACATGTTAGACTCTTTCATCTTGTTAATGCCCTTAAGATGTTGAATGTTTTGATCATATCACCTCTCTCCCTCCTTTGCTGTAGGGTATACATATTGAGCTGTGTTAATCTGTCCTCATATGTTTTCTGATGCAGTCCCTGCACCATTTCGGTTGCTCTTCTCTGGAGTGTCTCCATTTTGTTAATGTCCTTGTGCAAATGCGGAATCCACTACTGCATGCAGTACTCCAAATGGGGCCTAACCAGTGTCTTGTAAAGAGGGATTATTACCTCCCTCTTATGACTTGTGATACCCCTACTAATACACCCTAACATCCCTCTAGCCTTACCTACTGCTTTAGTGGTCTGCTTGGATGATTTCAGGTCATCTGTGATGATAATGCCCAAGTCTCTTTCTTCCCTTGTGATTGCTATCAACTCCCCTTCCAACCTATAGGTGGCTTCAGGGTTTCCCTTCCCTATGTGCATGATCTTGCATTTCTTTGCGTTAAACTCCAGTTGCCACTCTTCTGACCATTTTGCCGGTTTATCCAGATCTCTTCTCATTCTGCCCACTCCATCTGGATCATCTACTCTGTTGCAGATCTTGGTGTCATCTGCAAACAAACAAACCTTACCCTCCAGTCCATATGCAATGTCACTGATGAAGATATTGAAGAGGACTGGCCAAAGGACTGATCCCTGAGGTACCCCACTTGTGACTTGCATCTCTTCTGACTGTATACCATTTACCACCCCTCTCTGTTTTCTGCCCACCAACCAGTTTGCCACCCAGTTGACCAACTTCTGACCCACCCCAAGCCTACCCAGCTTATTAATCAATCTTCTATGTGGAACAGTATTGAAAGCTTCGCTGAAGTCAAGGTAGGCAACATCAACTGCACCCCCTTGGTCCACCACTCTAGTTACCCAGTCAAATAAATCTATGAGATTTAGTTTGACAGGACCTTCCTGTTGTAAACCCATTCTGTTTTGGATCCTGTGCTCCTATGGATTCCAGGTGTTGCACTATCCTTTCCATAAGGAGTGCCTCCATAATCTTGCCCACTACTGAGGTAAGACTGACTGGTCTGTATTTCCCTACCTCCTCCCTGCTACCACTCTTGTGGATCGGGATCACATGAGCCCTTCTCCAGTCTTCTGGGACCTCTTCTGTGCTCAGCGACTCACTAAACAGTTCTGATAATGGCTCTGCTAGTTCCACCCTTAGCTCCTTTAGTACCCTGGGATGTATGCCATCAGGTCCCATTGCCTTGTCCACCCTGAGCTTAGCAAGCTCTTGTAGGACCCTTTCTTTTTGTGAAGGGACTAGTGCACACCTCCCTCCCCCCGTGACCATGGTGCTGAGCTGTGGGCCCTGCCCTGCCTTCTCCTCAGTGAATACTGAGAGAAAGTATCTATTTAGGGTAGATGCTTTTCTTTGGTCCTCTTCCACACACTCCCCCTTATCCCCTTTGATCTTAGCAATACCCCCTCTGGACTTTTTCCTTTCACTAATGTATCTATAAAAAGTCTTGTTCCCTTCTTTTACTGTTCGTGCTAGTGTTTCCTCGGTTTGAGCTTTCACCTGCCTTACTGCCTTCCCTGCTTCCCTTAGGAAAGTTTGGTATGCCTTCCTATCTTCGTCCCGCTGTGTTCTCCTATATTTCCTGAGGGCCAGACTTTTGACTTGGACCTTTTCTGCTACTGTTTTTGAGAACCAAAGTGGTTTCCTCCTTCTTTTGCTCTTGCTTTTCTCTCTAACACAATGGGATGTTGCTTCAAGTATTACATCCTTAACGCTTGCCCACTTTGCTTGTACCCACTCACCTGTATTTCTTCTTGCCAGGGCTAGCTTAACTCTGTTGGCCATCTTATCAAAATCAGCTCCTCTGAAGTCCCTAATCCCTCCCTTGTGTCCCCACCTCCAATGCCTGTCTGATAGCTTGAGGGGTAGGCATGCTCGACTCCCTTCCGGGATCCCTGCCTATTAGTTGTCCTCACATCAACCCCCCCACCTAGTTTAACTCTATCTTTAATGCTAAGTACCCCTCAGACCTCTGCTTTAATACCCCTTTCCCCTCCTCGCTCAGGTGCAGCCTATCCCTTGCATATAGATCCTTATTGTCCCAGGTACTACACCAATCCCCCACTACCCTGTACCCCTTAGACCTACACCATTCCCCCAGCCATTTGTTGAACTCCCCAATCCTCCCTTTCCTTCCCGTGCTCACACAGGGTACCAGGAGCACCTCCAAAAAGGCCACTGACTCCCCCACCTCCTCACTTAGCCCTCCGAGTTCCTCAGACTTCCTCCTCACTACTTCCCTGTCTCCCCCACCAGGTCATTAGTGCCCCCATGCACCCCTACATGCAGCTTCTTCCTGCCCCTCCTTGCGACATTGGTGTTGTATGCAGCTTTTATGATTATCTTTGTTTCCACCCCCTTCTTGACTTTCTTGATTCTAGTATTTCAGTCCCTTAGTGCTGCACTGTAATCATTCCAGGTCTGGAGGCAATCCATCTCTTTTCAGAGGCCACAGACTTTTTTGTTCAGGATCAGTTGCCTTAGGTGCCTGAGCCAGGGGGTCATTTCTTGGCCCTGTTTCCCCAACTGTTTACTAGAATGCAGACTTCTGTGACTTCTTCAAGCACTTTCTTCAGTGAACCTCACATGTGTTCTGTGTTATCATCCTTATACAACTTTTCTAGACCATTGGACTCTACCTTCTTGATTTGACCAAGTCCATCTTTCTCAAGTTTTGTGTCCTGGTGGCTGAGGCCCAGATAGTTTCTGTTGTCACCAGTGAGAAAATTACCAGGTTGCAGCCACTACCACCACTGGTTCTTTGACAGTCCCCCCAGAAATTGCTCCATCCCTCACTGCTGAGAATGTGGTCAAGGGTGGCTAAATGATTGTCCCATATTGGACATGCTGGTCTAGGAAACAGTCCTTGAAGGTGGACTAGAACTCAGTCTCCGCCATGCTGTTAGCCCTCTCAAGATGACAGTTTATGTTTAAAATAATGTCTCAGTGAATCACAGCTCAATCCAATTTGGTTGCGCTTGAAATATTACTCCAGCAACTGGGTATCCTGCTCATCTGAGCTGTTTGGCAGTCTGTAGCAAACTTCCAGAGTAAGTCTTCTGACACCCCCCCCACACACACACGCATACACATTTCCTGAGTTTGACCCAGAAGGACTCAGTGGCACTGTTTTCTGCCACCAATGTCTTCATCTTCCACAGAAACACCCTCCCCTGCTGATGATCCCCTTTCCTGTCTGGCCTATCCCTTCAGAATAGGCTTATCCCTTTATCCTGGTGTCCCAGTTACCCCCAACCCCAAACACACATTAAGACTTGGCCTTCACAGTGCATCAAGCCCTTGAACTTGCCCATTTTGCTAGGACTGTTCCTCATATTTGCTTAAATGCAGGTGAGGATAGTTGCCACTCCTTGATTCCTTGCTTCCTGTGGGTTTCCTCCCCAGGTGCTCTATTACTTTACTGTTCTTTCCCTGGCAATGTCCTACATCTGCCTTCTGCATTTGGTGGTCTCCTGCACCAGCCCTGTCCAGCTATTCTTGATTTTAAATGCCCCTGGATAATCTCCCTCTTTCACAAGATCTTTAGCTGAACATTAACCTGCAGAACACTCCACTGCCACTTCCCACTAGCCCCCAGGACTGGGAGGATTTTAGAGAATATCTTTCTCGATCACTTTTCTTCCAGGAACATCCTTAGTTCCTTGAATTACCTCCTCATATCCTCTGGACTAGATCTGATTATATAATATAAGTCTATATAAACAGTGGTGGTCTTACTTTTCCCCAGCTATACTGCTTAACTCTGGAGGTACTCCTACATACAGAAATGGACATCAGTATGTAAATCCTTAATCGAACTTTGCTCACAAAAATGATTTCATTTGTTGCAATCATAGACACAGAAAAAGACTGACAACAGTTACACAGCTTTAAATCTGTAGCATTCATGAATGTTTCTGCAGTTCATATTTATTTAGCAGATAAGTATAACACTGAAGAAAAAACAAAGCTATAACTGCATGCTTCTTTAATACATACAGCTGTGCAATAAGCAGGCCACACTGCCTCCTTTAGAGTCAACAAGGAGTTACTGCAATTAAACAACAAAATAAATTATGCTAAAAACTAAAAAATGTCTGGTGAGCAAAACCTCTATATGGATTCATACACTAAAGGGGATCAGGAAGCTACTGATCACCTCCATTGGAAAACAGTATGAATATACAATTATACTTTTTGCTGCTAGTAACAGAATTGATTCACATCTCTAACAACTCTGTCATCATATTTCATCAAATATAGCTTAGTGTGTGCAGCACTGACGTGATTTAGAACTTCATATATCCTGTGTAACAATGTAATCACTGTAGCGTAATGCAAAAACTCCACTGAACTTCATGCAGTTGTATGGCCTCTGTTGCTGACATATGTTAAAAAAAAATTCTGTGATAGGTAGTTATGAAGTGCATTATCAGTGTAGCCTGCCACAAGAACAGTTTTGTATATTCAGTAGTTCACTGAAGAACTCACTAAAGCACGGCTGCTTACAAGCTGCTCAGTTTACCCTGTACAATGTTGTGCTTAATGTCTACGTCTTTTTCCCCATTAATTGTTCTCTGGTGTTTAATTCAGGTCTCACTAATATAATTTAACATTTAGGGGAAAATATACAACCTAACATTCCAGCAGTGGAGGACAGGATGGCGAATATCTCCACGGCCACCATGTACTTCCCTTTAGTGCTCAAGTATGCTGGGATAAAGGAAAGCCACACACTGACAAACACCAGCATACTGAAGGCAATGAACTTGGCCTCGTTTAAACTGTCAGGCAAGGACCTGGCCAAGAAAGCTACTAGAAAGCTCACAGTAGACAGAACCCCCATGTATCCCAGCATACACCAGAATGCAGTGGTTGAGCCTTCATCACATTCAACAATTATCTTTCCCCCTTCAGATTCCATATTATGTTTTGGGAAAGGAGGCGCACTCACAAGCCAAACCGTGCATATCAGCAGCTGACTGAGGGAGCCCAAAATGACTACAGAATTCGAGATTCTCAGTCCAACCCACTTCCGTAATCTGCTGTCTGGGTTTGTAGCACTGAAGGCAATGACTACAGTTATGGTTTTGGACAATATGCAAGAGACACTAATGGAGAAAATTAGCCCAAAAGCCGTCTGCCTTAGCACACAGGTTGTTTTCATTGGACGACCAATAAATATCAAAGAGCAGAGCGAACAGAGCATGAGAGACACGAGGAGGAGGTAGCTGAGCTCACGATTGTTCGCTTTCACAATGGGGGTATCACGTTGTCTGATAAAAACAGAGTACTAAAGCGGAGGATAGGAAGATAGACAGAGAGCTGCCACACAACATTCCACCCAATGGCTCTTCATAGGAGAGGAACTCAATGATTTTGGGAATGCACTTCTCATGTTTCTCATTGGACCAGTATGTTTCAGGGCACGCATAGCACTCACTGGAATCTAAAGAAATAAAGCAGAAATAACCATCAGTACAGAAACCACTACTAACGAATTAATCAAGATCTTAAGTACCCATATTTCTGAATTACGTCAACCAAAGCCCATAGTTATATAGTAACTTAAGGTTAGAAAGGACTCACTCTAGGCCCATCATCTCTGATCCCCCTGCTTCATAAGCAGATTTGAATAGGTATGTGATGCAGTCAAGTACAGTACTAGTACAAAGGGTCTCCCTTCTCACTCTGTTATCCAGGGTATCCAGTGATCCTCTTGGAAGGCAGAGATTTATCCAGGCTTACCTTGAAGGCTTGTACCATTTTCATGTCCACTGTTTCCACTGGTAGGGTGCTTCGTAGGTTCACCATCCTTAGGAGAATATGTTTTTCCTAATGTTACCCCTGCATTTTCCACCACTGACATTCAAGGTGTGTCCCTGTGCCCTGCTGGAGGATACCAGATCAAAGATCTTTGCCGGTTGGATTTTGTCAAGACCCTTTGGTACGCAAACTGACTTTTCCTTTCTCTTTTTTCCAATGTGAACATGCTAGGGCCACCTGCCTCTCCTCATAGCGTTGGTCTTCCATACCCCTGATCATTTTGATGACTCTTCACTGCATGTCCTTTACTGCCTTGATGTTCTTTTTGCATTAGGAGACCAGAACTGTATGTATTACTCCATTTGGGGCCTGATTAGGGCCTTGCAAAGAAGAAGGATTACTTCCACTGACATGCTGGTCACCCCCCCCCCACACACCCTTCTGATGCATCCCAGCATTCTGCCATCCCTATTGGCAAAGGCTGCATCCTACCTTGTATACTTTATTCCTATTTCCATTATGACTGCCAGGTCCATTCCCTCTTGTGCTGCATCAAGAAGAGCCACGCATAGTGTGCAGCACTGGTTTTCCTCCTTAAGTGTAGCAACTGGCATTTGGCTTCATGGAACCCGAGACTCCAAGTGTTGGATTTTCAGAGCAATTTATTTGACATAAGTCCCAGTTGGGTCAGACTTTTGGTGCAAGGGGACTTGCATCAATTGGATTTTCGGTCAGTGGTCTTATAGACATACTGCCAAATCACATTTCTTTGCCCTACTGTGCATCACATTAGTGGCCTCTTACATGCATCTTCTAAGCTGCCTGCATCTATAATTTGATGTGAGCTGCTATAAAACAAATAAGATTGCTGCACAATAGATCAGTGTTTGAAAATATAGTGCAGCTGTGTCACATGATCTAGGTACCCCAGCCACCCTGAAATAACGTCGCTCCTGAAACTACAGTCCTTGTGCCAATGTTTGAAGATCTGATCCTAGTTGTCTGACAATTACCTAGGTTTTTCAGATCCTCCTGAAATTTGTTTCCATCTTCTAGGGAGTCCACCATTCTGGCAAGCTGTTTAAGTATTTTTCAGGAGCTTTATGAGAATAAGAGTAGGCAAGGCACTACTACAGAGTTCCTGTTACAGGGTTCTTTATATGGGGTCTACAGTACACTGCTCACACACAATATTCACTGACTGCAGTTTGTCTAAAACATCACAGTTAACTGATCTTCTCCTTAGTAGGAAAACCCCTATCCCTCACAAAAACCTTCTCTCCTAGGGAAAAAAAAACTTGTGCCATCCCACAGGTAAACAAGTACTTGCAAACATTTTCTGCAGGTTCCTTTTACTCTTGTTACTTAAGGTGCTCCGTTCTTTTATTTCTAAACTCAATATTTCAAGTTGCTTATTCATTTACTTTTAAACATCAAAGGGGACAGATTTTCAAAAGTGAGAACATTTTAGTACATGCGAGAAAAAGTTACGCAAGGGAGGGGTTTCCTTGCGCAACTGCAATTTTTTCTGCATGCACTCAATTTTCAGAAAGGTTGCCTTTTTACATTCGCTTGCACAAGGAATGTCTTGAAACAGTATGACTTTTGGAGATGTGTGACCCTCCTCCCCAATGCAGTGCTCAGTGTAGCAGGCACAGCCCTACCGGACCAATACATGCTGAGCTGTGTATGACAGCAGTTCGGCTGTG
Organism: Neoceratodus forsteri; assembly: GCA_016271365.2. Classification (NCBI taxonomy): domain Eukaryota; kingdom Metazoa; phylum Chordata; order Ceratodontiformes; family Ceratodontidae; genus Neoceratodus; species Neoceratodus forsteri. The sequence continues at coordinate 845,841,768 of CM028134.1, forward strand.
TTGGTCTTCACTTCTAAGAAAAGGTCCGCTGCAATCAGTGGTGGTAGCGTGTATGCAATTAGCATACAACGTCAGCCAAACTGCTGTCATGCACAGCTCGACATCAAATCCCTCCTGCTTCCTCCCTCTGTTAATGTCCTCCCCCTTCCTCCTTACTGTTTTCTCCGTCCCCCACCTTGTGTGCCGAGGTGGGTGCCCAATCCCCCTTGGCTCATGCACCCAGCACACTGTGTGGCCAACGGGTGTGCCCAATCCCCCGTCGGCTGCAGCCCCCCCCAAAAAAAAACAATCAGTTGCCACACTAGGAGCCCACCCCAGCGTGCTTATGCTTCCCCCCCCACACACACACACTGTATGGATGGTGGGGGTGCCCAATCCCAGCAGTCTCCAGTCTCCCCCAAATACTTAGGTGGCATGCTGGAAGCCCACCCCAGCATACCAACAGCATCTGTTTTTTTTTTCTAAATCCTGTGAAACAAGAAATCAGTCCCTCAGTGAGTCCCTCACCCTCTGCACACCCACCTCCCCACACACCCCCTCTCACCTAGGTGGCATACTGGGAGCTCACCCCAGCTTTCCAAAAGTGTCCATTTTTTTTTAAAATTCTGTGAAACAAGAAAACGGTCCCTTGGTGAGTCCCTGCCCCCCCGCCAACCCGTGCCCTCCCTCTGTGTACCCACCTCCCCACACACCCCTCAACCCATACTTTGCTCTGGAGCCTAGTGTGATGATCTTCGGTGGACCGGGAACATGTCTGCACTCTTCAAAGCCGACCATGAACTGAGGAAATGCCAATAAGCTGTATAATGGCATAAATAGTTTTTTTCCAACTAAAAAAAGGCACCCCGGAGTTCTCTGCCACAGCTGACAGCATCCACAGCCTCCTCTTGCATAGTCCTAGTCCCTGGTAGCAGCAGGGGGACCAGAGACCTTTGGTGGCTGCAAAAGGTGATGCTGCTATTTTAAAGTTAAGGTGCTCAGTGCTCCCAGAGCACTGACTGCAACTGCCGAGTGGCTTTCCAGCAGTCCTGGTCCTCATATGGTGCAGGGCGGGAGCCGGTGACCTGGGTGGGCCAGTAAAAGCCTTGATAAAGTTGTAAATAAATAGTTTAAAATGGAGGCACTTGAGGACTCATGAATATTAATGAGCACCCCATACACATGAATGATCTGTCTGCTTGCAGCCTGGGGAGTACAGTATTTCAGTGGCAACAACAGCCAAGGGATTGGATAACAATGTTTCATTCTGGGAGTGTTGTACAGGGCACTAAAGGGGCTACTAACTGCAGGGGGCTATGTAAATGAAATACTGTTTTCTGGCTGCTCCAGACTGTCACAGTGGGACTTTCATAAACTGTCTGTCTGCTACCTAGGGACTGCAAATTCCGGCAGCTGTGACAGGAGAGAGGCTGCAAGAATAGACTCAATAAGGGCAGTGTTTAAGAGGGCACAGTTGTGGTTACTAAACAGTGAGGCTCAGAATAAATAAAAGTATTTTATCTGGCTGCACCAGAAGTTTAATGTTGGGAGTGTGCTGGACTTCATGGGGACTGTGTATACTGGCAGTCATAATTGCAGCACAGCAGCCCATCGGAAAGCCAAGATTTCAGTGCAAGGATTGTCAGGACAGTGTCAGAGACTTGTGGTACTTTGCAAAAGGCTTGTGGGGGAAATGCAGGGACCTAATTCAGGTGCCAGAACAGAGAGCCTATCCAGCATCGAGGGAGGCTAATGAATATTCATTTTTAAGACTGACAAGTGGGTTTAGCCAATCATCTTGGGACACCTAAGTGGAATCAGCCAATAGGGAGCCCCAGGAGAGCTCCATAATGCCCAGGGATTTTCAGGCTGAGTTAGTTCTAGCAGGAACCCCTCCACAGGGAGGAGGGCTCAGATCCCCAGCTAAGAAAATGGGCCTAGTTCAGTCTGGTGTGAGCCCTTCCACAGGGGAGGAGGGCTTCTGCCCCTGCCAGAGAGAAAGAGTGGCTGCAAGCAACAGAGTCTCTGACCTTGGGGTTGCCAGAAATTGTCCTCCAGGGCTAGCAGATCCTTGCCACATTAGAGAAATGTGGAAAAGAAGCCAGCATCTGCCTGCATGTGTGAGAGAGCTGCATGAAATGCTTCTGCCTCAGCAGTGAGAGTGCTGATGAAGTCTGTTATGTCCAGAAAAAAAAGGTTCTGAGCCTTTCTGAGTGAGTAAACTTCTACTTAAAATGCAAGCTACTGAGACAATTTGTGAGGGGCAGAGAAGCCCAGAAAGCCTAGAGTTGTGACTGTCTGAACCCTGCATTTAATCAGCACACAAGAAATGGGTAGACATCTGTTTTCAAGTGACTAAGGGTCCAGTAATTCTCAAGCGCCAATTACGACTGTGATATATACCTACAGGACTGGAAAAGGAGTTCCCCAGACAAGCGGAGCTTTGCTTAATACTGCCTGGGAGGCCAGTGAATTTTCTGAGTGTCCAAGTTGGAGCTGCTAAAGCCAGCAAATCCACAAGGGACTATCATGTTGTGTTTCAAGCTTAAGAGAAGCTACCCAGTAAAGTCTGCTAAATGGTGGGGAGCCGTGCCTCAAGCTCCGTCTGTGTTAAAGTACCTTAAGGAAAAGGATTTGTCTTGCATGGACTGTGACAGTCTGGGTCACTCTAGTCTTCAGGAGAAAGCACCCATCAGTGAGAGATTGTGTTTGCAAGCTAAAGGACCATGTGGCCACATTAGCACATGGTTGAAGTAATTGTGACTACTAAAAGTGCAATGTCTACATGTAAATGTGCTCATATAAATGTGGCAGATGATACAGACTATTTCAGATCAGCCTGGGAGACAGCCTGGTAGCGTACAACCACTTAGGGCACAGTCATATGCACTTCCCCCTTGGGGTATAGCCAGACGTGAGGGTCTGAAGCGTGCCGGTCCTGGCCCAGTCTGTACTGAATGAGACTGTAAGCCCAGAGAGAAGGGGCACTAACTTCATGCTGGGAGACATTTCCAGAAATGCAAGCTGCTAAGCCTGTGTTCAGGGGTCATCCTCAGCTCCTGCCTTTTTTCTCAGCAATGCTTCTCGAATCCAAATGATGACTTTAAACCATGAGTAGGCAGACTCACCCTCCGCCAGCAACTGAAATGGGAAACTGTAAACAGTTTAAATTGTGTTTAAGTTCAGCCATCTAAAGCCCAAGCTAGTACAGCAAGGGAGGTAACTGTTGTTTACAAATCCTGAAGTTCAAATGACAAGGCAAAGAAATAATGTTAATCTAACTTCTAAACTAAATTCTGCCACTATACCCTCTCTCTATGCCTCCCGGTCTTACATTTGACTAAGCCAACTTTAGCTGATTCTCTTCTGTCTACTCCCACTCTTATGCACACCTGATCTTCTCCCCCGCCCCACTCTCTGACAATGCCTTCTCTGGTTGACTTTCACACTGTCCTTCCCCTCTGTGTAAAGCTAGTAAACATGATTATGTGACCTTTATTGTAGTGCTATGTAACCTGTTTGAATTGAATCCTTTGGATACTGTATTGCCACCATCTGTATTTTAAGTTTACTTTGTTTACCCTTTCAATGTGTGTCATAAATTGTGTTATCATATGTCACTTGTTGTTTCCATTACTGATGTGGAACCTTTGTAAAAGAGCCCTTGGCTCAAAGGTGTGTATTCAATCCAAGATTTTAATAAATAAATAAAATAAATAAATAAATAAATAAAAACTTTCGTTCAAGGGCCTCAACTCAGCTGCAACATTAACAGGTCTGTAACAGTTAAAAACTTCAGTACTGGGTACACAGAAAAAGATTAGGATTGTGGGGTTCTCATTTAGTCTGGGAACTGGAATTTTGTGTTGCCATTCTAATAGATGTTCTACCGTCTATGCAGCTAGTCAGATAGACAGAAAGCATCTGAGTACCTCAGAAGGTTGGTGGGTGGCCATTGTGATTAATGTTTGTCTTCAACTGCAAAATGATTACTGTGATTCTAATTGCAGTATCAATCTAAACCAAATGCCAATGCAGTCTAGATCAACTGTAAATAGCTAATATCTGCTTCCAATTTCCCTATCCTAACCCTCACCCCTTGTAAATAAATTGTTTGCTGTTTTTACATAACTTTGGAGTGTGAGCATGTTATTAGAGTAAGTCCAGAATTATAAAATGTTTAAAATGTGGGGTTGCAAATTGGGGACATGTTTGGGGTGACTTAATGGTAATGAGGGTGGGTACAGCATCCCAGGGGTTGTACCAGGTATTTTTCTAGCCCACGTAAGGTATACTCTGGGTGAAGGCACTGCGCATTTATGTTATCCTGGGAAGGAACCAGTTTTAAAATGAAGTACTAACCCAGGCCCCTCAACCTTGGTGTGACCAGCTAAGGCAGGGGTAGTATAGCCCTTAGATACCCATCCAAACAATTATTGCAGGTGCGGGGGGAGTTTTCCCTGCACCTGGGAGTTACGCACAGGGACTTGGTCCTTAGGCCGTGTCAGGCCTTTGAAAATGTGGCCCCAAAGTATTGCTATTTACATACAGTATTATTCTAAAAATTAATGTAACCCCCATGGGGGGGCTTACCTGTGAGCTCCCCAAAAGGCTACTGTTTTCCCTGGGGGTCTGGTCCACCCCCCATCTTTTTTTGGCCGGGTCAGGGTTTCTGGGCTGCTGCCCTTGTGTCCCCTGTTTCTCCTGCCAATGCCCGCATGATTTTTTAGAGAAAGCAGGGCCGGAGGAGCTGGTTTGCAGAGCCACCAGTTGCAAGAAATGGCACTTCAGTGCCAACGAGCTCCGCGCATATGAAGTAATGCATTTTAATTCGGCCATTTCGTCAGCCATTCTGGCTCTCTCCCCAGTAGTCACAGTTCTAGGGTTGAGGAAAAGAGGGACCGGGGCCACCGGCAGGACTGCAGAGACAGCTGGAGGAAAAGAAAAGCTGAATTTGTGAACACCAATCATACTCTAGGATTCTTGGGTGACCTAATTAATATTCATGAGTCCTTCTGAATATCAAAGAGCCAATCCCTGTCCAGCGCCTAGGGATCATAGATATCGGCGCTTCTGACAGGAAAGAAAAAAAGTATAAAATTAGTAAAGGCAGGAAGTGTGTACAAGGAAAAGGGGGACCCTACAGTCCTGTGGGGTTTTGAATGATAAAAATGTAAATATTGGGCTGCAGCCAGATGGGGATACTGGGACACAGTATGAACTGCATTGGGACTTATGTGTGCACCTAGGGGTATTGATAAATGGCAGCAGTGACAGCCAGAGGGTTAAGCAGATTAGTTAAATGGTGCAGTCACTTTACAGGGCACAGGGTGGTTCTAACTGTGTGGGGAAATGTTTATAAAAACAAAGTGTTTTGCTGCAGGGACACTTGAAACCTAGGACACTGATAAACTGAGAGGCACTGTTTACATCAGCAGCCATGTTTAGTAGCAATCTGACACCAGCCAGCCAACCACCAAGCCAGGATTCTTGCCAGGAACTCTGGGACTGTTTGAAAGGACTTTTGGGGGAAAATACCGGGGAATGTTTAGGGGCCTTTTTCTGCACCAAAGAGGCATCGAGGGAGCCTCATGCATATTAATTTTTGCCTGAGGACAGTGGCTCCAGCCAATGGGGAGTTTATCCCAAAAGCTAAGGACAGTTAGAGTTTGAGTTGAGTCCGGTGGGAGCCCCTCCAGAAGGAAGGGGGCTTTTGCCCCTGGAGAGAATGGGGCAACTGGATGGGCCTGCCTGGGGGCTGCCAGTAATTTGTCCTCCAGGGCAGGCAGTGCCTGCCCCATCAAGAGAAGTTGGAAGAGAAAGTTTGTTAAAGAGGAAGATTTGTTGAGAGAAAGGAAAGCTGCAGGTTGCTGAATGTTCTGTGTTGTTCTGAAATTGCACCTCAGCGGTGAGATAAAGGCAGTTCAGATGACTAAGGGAAAAGCTGCAGGTTGAGCCTGGAAAAAGGACAAAGGTTGCATCGAAACCTGGGAAAAGGCAGAATATAGAGGAATAATGAGAAACAAGATACTAACAACAACAAAAATGGAAAGGGACCTGGGGGTAGTCATATCAGATGACCTAAAGGTGGGCAAGCAATGTGAGAGGGCAGCAAGGAGGGCTGGGGGGATACTGGGATGCATAGGGAGAGGCATCACCAGTAGAAAACAGGAAGTTATTATCCCTCTGTACAGACAGCTGGTGAGACCCCATCTGGAAAACTGCGTGCAGTTCTGGAGACCCAATCTCTGCAAATACATAGACAGGATGGAAGCTGTCCAGAGGAGGGCAACTAAAATGGTGCAGGGTCTGCACCGGAAGACATATGAAGAGAGACTTAAGGAGCTTAATATGTATAGCCTCGAGGAAAGGAGGGAGAGGGGGGACATGATAGAAACTTTCAAGTACCTCAAGGGAGTCAAAAAAGTCCAAGAGGGTAGCATCTTTCAAAAAAAGAGGTGTGCAAGGATAAGGTGGCACAATTTGAAGATAGAGGGGGGGCAGCCCAGAGGTAATTTAAGGAAGTATTTTTTCACAGAGAGGGTTGTGGATGGAATTCAAGCATGCATGGGACAGTCATAAGACAATTCTAGGGGGTTGGGGTAGGAAGAAGTAGGCTGCTGGTTAACTAGGATCTGCAGCTTATCCATTAGGTAGGAAAATGGGCAGACTGGATGGGCCAAGCGGTCCTTATCTGCTGTCAAATTCTATGTTTCTAAGAGAATATAAATGTGCTGAGAGAAGAAAAGGAAGAGTGAGCCTCTTTGATCCAGAGAATTGCTATGCACCTGCATGGTGAGAAGAGGGTCTTTGAATGCAGGAATTAAGTGTAAGCCAGAGCCTACAGTTGTCTGTGTTGAAGTTGAGAAACTGTGAAAGCAGAATCATGGACAGCTGCCTTTCCGGGTCGGGTACCTGTTGTCTGCTCCTGAGACACAGCGAGAAAAAGAGACTGTTGTGGTAAATCCTGGATTCTCAGACTCTGAACAGTCCTCCACAGAGACTGATGTTCAGGAAAAGAAACAGATTGTTTTGGCTACACACTGTTGCAGGAAAGATAAAGAAGGAGAAGAAGCAGAGAATGTGCTGAATGTTTCTGCTGACACCCAGGGCCAGGCAGGGAACTCGCTAACCCCCATGAAGTGGGGTCTGCCACTGCAGGGGATCACGGGTCTTGTACCCAAGTGCTAGGGTGCTCTGATCAGAAGGAGCCAAGCCATGGGACCACTCCCAGGTCTGGGTCCCCTGTAACTGGCAGGCCTTGTGAATGCGCCCTGCAATGGGCCTGTAATGGGCTGAAGGGGACAAGCTATAAGATCTGCATGTAAGAGGAAGAAAGAGCAAGCTGCAGCCTCTGTGCCCCCTGTTTCAAGCATTGAGCCCGGTCCTCCATAAGTTTTCATCCAACCAGGGCCGGCTTTAGGGTTTGGGGGGCCCCCAGCAGAATTAGTGAAGTCATGGGGCCTCTCTACTTGGCCCACCTTTAGCCCATGTGTTTTACTGTAGCCCATAGGTGCAAGATTTTATTTGTGGTGATACTATAGGCAGGGAAAAATGGGCAAATTAGGAGGGCCAAGCAGTAGTTATCTGCCGGCAAATTTTATATTTCTTTGTTTCTATGTATAGCTTTAGTTTAACCAGTAGTATTTTAAAAAATGTTTAGGAGAACACAGCAGTGTCATTTCTTGGGGCTGTTCTTCCCATCCCATCCATGGCTGCCTATCCACTTCATGTTGACTGGATCATAGTTTGTTGAGGTATTTTATGACATAACCAGAAGGATCTGCATAGTCCTTCACTGATGTTTTAAAAATATGTTAAGATAAAAAAATGTTTAAAAATGAATAAGGTAACCTATATCAACGTTTGAAAGACAACTTGTCTATTAGTATAACCACCATCTAGTATGGCCTTACACTCTTAAAGTAGGTACTTCAATTCCTTATTTAACCTTACTCCCTGAAGAGTAATTGAAGTTGCCAATGGGATTGGTTATCTCTTCCCTCTCCCTGCTCTCTTCCTTCTTTTTCTTTTTAGTCTCCTTTATCTTTCTTTCTTATCATATGCCTTTAATTTTTCCTATCAGCTCCTTTCTAATTCACTACTTCTTTTTTATCTTGTATTTTGGGCGAATTTAAAGGGATCGCCATACCAGGATATATGTTTCCTCTATTCTCCTATAGTGATCCCCAGGGTACCTCGATCTTCTCTCATTATGCCCGTATTTTTGGGCTGCCAGACCTAGAGGGTTGGTGGGATCTGGGTTGGATTGGTCCGTTTTTTTTTTTTTTCTTTTTTCTCCCTTCACTTAACCTTATGTATCTGATTTCATTTATTGTAACAACTGTAAGGGATGTATTGGGACGGGGGATAATATGTATGTTTTGTTGTTATTACAATAAAGTATAGTTATTTGCAAAAAAAAAAAAATGAATAAGGTAAACTTCTCCGCTTGGGGGCTCCCATGAGCAGGGGCTCCCAGCAACCGCAGGGTTCACTGGTGCCTAAAATCGGCTATGCATCCAACCCCCAGGGCTACAGTGAACTGTGTCATCCAAGGACTGATTCTGCAGAACCATGAGTAAAAAGTTGGAATAGCCCTGCTCCTGGGGACTATAAACAGTTAAAGCATGAACACCAGGGCTGGAGATAGAGCCAAGGGTTAAGCAAGGGAAAGGTCTGTAAAAAGTTAAAGTCAAATTCTTCAAGCGCACCAATGCCAGCTACCAGCTGTACCTGAGGCCTGCAACTTAAAGTCTGGGTGCCCAGCAACAGGACTTTAGGGTTTTAACTGGACTGGGACCTGTGGGTCTGGGTAGTGGGTACACCTGCAACATTTAACTAGTTAGACAGATATGGAGGCTGCATTGATTACAACGTGGGTTTTGAATTGAAAGGGGAATGTGAGTATTGGGAAATGAAAATTGTTAAAAAAGATAATCACTAAAGGTTTTGCTTAAATTCTATTCAACTTAACCCATCCTAAACCCTCCCCCTTGTAAATAAACCTTGATGTTATTGTTTTGCAGCAGAGATGACTCTAGAGCCTAATTTTAGTGAGTCCATTATTGGTTGAAATTAGAAATGTGAATGTTTTTATCTCAATGTGGGGAGGTTCGAACCTGTTAATTCCATGTCTGGGGTAACTGTGGGGAGGTGGGTTGGTACGACATCCCAGGGGGTTGCACTGCAGTTAATCAGACCCACTAATTTGTACTCTGGGTGGAGACCCTGCCATTTTATTTTAGCTTTTGGGGAAGACCTCCCGTATGTCAGCTATGGGAACCTAGGCCCCTTAACCTGTATCCTAGGTAGCAGGAAGAAGTTGTGGCCCTCTCCCAGATGGTGCTGGAGAGGGGTTACATAAATGGAGGCACCGCTGTTATCTCCTGTGCCTGTCATGCCCAGCATGGGCCCCCCCAGCTCGCTAAAATGTGGGGACCCTTAGAAATGTCAGGAAATGGTAAACTGGTTATGAGAGGTATTTGAGAAGTGATTTTGGCACCAGACTTGTCTTGGGCTGCTCATCGCTGGTTGATGCACGTCTCCTAGTAGCCAAAGGTGGATGATGCATTAAAGATTGTGCCATCTGAAGCTGAGGTTTAACACAGGGAAATGCAAGGTACTCCACCTGGGGGCCAGAAACCCAGGCCAAGTGTACACCCTGGGGGGGGGAAATACTACAAGTCTCAATGGCTGAGAGGGACCTGGGGGTGGTGGTGGATGTCAAGATGAACAACTCTGAGACTTGTAGGAGGGCAGCAGCCAAGGCCAACAGGATGCTGGGATGCATCACTAGGGGGATCACCTCCAGAAGGAGGGAAGTGATACTCCCTCTGTATAACTGCTTGGTGAGGCCGCACCTGGAGTACTGCATGCAATTTTGAAGGCCGCACTTAAAGAGGGACATTAACCTCCTGGAGAGGGTCCAGAGGAGGGCAACCAAAATGATTTGGGGCTTGGGGGACAGGACCTATGAGGAGAGGCTCGAAGAGCTAAACATGTACACTTTGGAAGAGAGAAGGGACCGGGGGGACATGATAGAGGTCTTCAGGTACATGAAGAGGGTAAATAGGGGAGGAACAGTGAGGGTGCTTGAAGGAAGGAGGAGGGCCACTAGAGGCATGGGTGGAAGCTGGAGGGGAAGATTCAGGGAGAAAGGAGGAGGTGCTACTTCACTGAGAGGGTGGTAGAGCCATGGAATGCACTACCTAGGGGCTGGTGGAGGCAGAGACAGTGGAGGGTTCAGAGGGTGGGACAGGTACAGGGGAAGGGTTCAGGAAGCAAAATCCAATGCAGCAAGAATATCCGGAACTGGGAAGGGAGAAGCCAGAGAAGGCGAGGGGGACAGCAAGGGCAGCACCCAGGGTGGGGGCTGACCAAACGAGCAGACACGAAAGACCATTAGGCCTATTCTGCTGGCATTTTAGTATGTTAGTATCTATAAAACTTTCGTGTCAAGGGTTCCTGGGGAGGGATAATAGCATCAAAAGTTCTGAGTCAATGGGGCAAGGTCTGAACCATTGGGGATAGATGGTGATTGCTGAAAATCAAGAATGGTTGGATGTGGAAGCCCTCACCGGTTATAACGTTTATCAAACTGACCGGAGAAGCAAGCGAGAGGGTGGCTGAGCCATCTACATTAAAGACTCACTGCATAGCCAACTACTCCTCCCTCAAGCTGGTACCTGGACCCCAGGCCCTCACACTCAAACTTACCCTGGGACACTCCCAGCCCCTTCCTCATCATAGTGATATACATCCCCCCCCAAGGGCCAGAAAGTGGCCTTTCACTGTATACTGTCCTACCTGTCCACCCTCCCGCCACAGTATGAAAAAATTGTGCTTGATGACTTCAACATAAACTGTCTGGCAAAGACTGCTGCCCTGTATATCAATGCTGCCATGGCCTAAGACCTAACACAAGTATTCCCCAACCCCACATGGCTGAACCAATGCTCTGGGTCCTCCTCCCTTCTGGACTTGGTCTTCACCAACCGCCCCCACAAAATCAACAGCACCACAGTGCTCCCAAACACACTTAGTGACCGCTCTCCAGTTTTCTGGTCCTGGTCCTGCAAAACCCCGAAGACCCCTCCCAAAATAATCCTCCAGCACAAATCTGGCCCTGGTAAACTTGCTTTGCTAAAATCCCACCTCAGAGTGGTGGACTGGTCCCTCTTAACTACTACACCTGACCATGATCAGGCCCTTGACCTCTTCATCTTCACCTTCAATAATATCTGTGATATATTTCCCCCCCTCACTAAAAGGATGGTCAAGGGCAAACCTGCTCCCTGGATTACCGACCACCTCCTGGCGCTCATGCGAACCCGGGACTCACTATGGCACCTCTCTAATGATACGGGCTGCCCAGCTGATAGGCAAAGGTATAGAGAGGCCTGAAATAAATGTACATGGGCCTTATGTCAAGCCAAAGCCAATTATTATAAATCCTCCCTAACCTCTGCCTGGGGCTCAGTGCACAAATTCTAGAATAACATAAAGGAAATCTGTGGCAAAAACCCAACACCCCCCACCCTGATTTCAGATTATGGTTTATGGGTGCCTGATCTCTGACCCCTCTCACATAGCCAATACCTTTAACTGCGCCTTCACTAATCACAGCCATGTCCTCCCTCCAAACTTCTTTGACCCACCCTCTGCCTGCCCCCCTTCACCCCCTACTGCCCCCCTTTCATCTACGCTGCATCACTCCCAAGGCTGCTGAGCCTTACCTAAAAAAAGCCCTTAGCAACTTTCTTTATAGCAGTGACTCCCAAGACATGAGACTTCTCCAGCTAATGCTTCAGGAGGTCCTCAACCCCCTCACCCACATTTTTAACCACTCTCTCTGCCTAGGGCAATTCCCTACCCGCTGGAAATCTGCTTCCATTACCTCCATATTTAAGAATGGGAATCGCACCTCCACTGACAACTACTGCCCCATCTCTATCCTTCCCCCCATCTAAGGCACTGGAGCATATCGTCTCTGATCACTCACTGACCACCTAAACAAGCATGACCTACTTTGTAAACAGCAACATGGCTTCCGCAAAGGCCATAGTACTACTACAGCCCTCCTAGAATTCACTACACATCCACACCGCTTTAGACAGAGGTCATATCACTGGCACTATCTTTGTTGACCTCTCCAAGGCATTTGACACCGTCAACCACTCCTTCTTACTGACCACTCTCTTCAACATTGGTTTCTCATGGGACACCCTGAGCTGGTTCACTGACTACTTGTCAGACTGGTCCCAACAGGTCAAGACTGGCACCACTCTGTCCAACAGGCTTCCAGTCCACTCTGGAGTCTGACAAGGGTCCATCCTTGGTCCCCTGCTCTTCAGTCTCTACCTCAATGCCCTCCCCCTCTTCCTGCTTAGGCAACATACTACTCTATGCAGATGATGCTGTCCTGTACTCATCTAATTCTGACCCTATCCAACTCCACCTATCCCTCCAATCCTCCTTCAGTGAAGCAGAAAAATGGTTCTCCACACAGTGCCTTATACTAAATTACAAGAAGACTAAGCTTATGATCTTTTCGCATCCACTGAACCCCTGCAAGGAGTTATGCCCCCAAGTTCTCACTACCAACCAGCCAGTCCCCCCTGGAGCAAGTGGACTCCTTCAAATATCTGGGAATCACCCTTGACCCCGCCCTTAACTTCCACCAACACATCCATCACCTGTCCACTGCCATCAATGTCTGGCTTGGCATACTCTATCACTTCAAGCATTGCCTTACTCTCAATCCCCTCAGGCTCACTGTCTCATCCTCGGTTCTCTCACTACTGGACTACGGTATACATATGTACAGCGCTGCTACCACTTCAGCCCTCAGCAGACTCCGTCTCTCCCTAAACAAAGCCTGCTGCCTCGTCCTGGGCTGTGACTGTCTCACCCATACCTGCTCACTCTTTAGATCGACTAACTGGCTTAACCTTGACAACAGGATCAAGATTTACACTTGTCTAATGGCTGAAAAAAATCACCATCGTCCTCTCTCCCCCGGGTCTCACCTCTATAATCTATCTGGCTACGGTGCAAAAAACTACCCGTAGCTCTGGTAAGCAGCTTCTATTGGTTCCTTGCTGACACACTTCCTAATTTCAAAGATTCTTTAGCTACAAGGCCCCATCCTGGATGAACGATCTGCCAAGCACACTCGCTAATGAACTCAGAATTGGCCCCTTCAAAACTAACCTCAGGGACCATCTCCAGTCCTTTAACCTCTGTGACTGCCAGTAATCCCTCGCTTACTCCCATCTACCCTCGGCAATGGCCTATTGCCAGCTTACCTACCCCGGACTGCCAATATGAATTCTACTTGTTTGCCTATATACTTAGTCCCTATATATTACTCAGTTTGAACCATGTTCTAACTCTGTAAGTGATGACTATTAGCCTTCACTGTATTCTTTTTTGTACCAGTTTGTGTGTGTCCTCACAGAAACGTCTATGTTGTAATAACTCTGTTATGTTGTTGTAATGCACCTCTTTGTGATGTGGAACCTTTGTAAATGAGTCCTTGACTCAAAGGTACTTTTTGAATTCTCAAATAAATAAATAGGTAACCCTATGTATAGAGTAGGATTTTATAGGTTTTGACATTAATGTTAATGTGAACGGGTTATAGGGATGACTTGAGGGTAAGTCCTTGGCTTGGTGCGGATGCCAAGAATCTATTGGGAGTGGGAGTGTAACCCTCCTGTTGGGGGCTTACCTGTGAGCCCCCAAAAAGGCTGCTGTTTGCCCCGGTGGTTTTGGTCACACCCCATCTTTTTTTGGATGGGACCGGGTTTCCTGGCTGCTGCCCTTGTGTCCCCTGTCTCTCCTGCCAGCTCCCACATGTTTTCTTAGAGAGAGCGGGGCTGGAGTGTGAAAGGGTTGCAGGATAACAGATGAACTAGACACCGAACTTCAGGTTCAACACACAATATCTGTGTGATGTTTATTCAAAATACAAGAAATAACCTTCTGCAATGGCATATTTCTAATTCAGTACATCAGTTTGCAGCAACAGATTATGAATGTCCTTTCTCTGCACTTAGCCAGCACCTACTGACACTGATCTCTGATCCAATTCACTAGTTGAGATGTAGCCACCACCCCTATGCAGGCCCCATTTGCTTGGGTAGTGGGGGCCCAAAGAGAAAAAAAAAACAAAAAAAGAAGTTATAGACAAAGAATCGCAATACTGAATCACTAAAAGAAGGTCTACCCCAAAGGACATTGGCAACAAATCAAGTTTCAAAGAAATACAACATCATACATACTTCCATAATGCAATGCATCATGAGATATATGCAAATCATTATGACATTTCTTACTTCAGTTTACAACAATATACATGCATTTTAAATAACACAGCTAGCTTAGTTTCTATAATAGTCACCTAGTACTTTTTACCATTATCAAAAACACCTAGTACCATGGTATTTTCAACATTACAGGTTTCATAAACATAAGGTATATTATGACATAGTGCTATTATATACTAAATCCAACAACGATTAACACAACTTGTTTTACATACATCTGGAGGTCACCACAATACTCTCCCTATATGAGGACCTAAGATGGAAAAGGAAAATCAAAGAGGACACTATAGCATAGTCAAGAAAGGGGAAGGGGTGCCGATAGGTGGCCAACCTTGTGGACTAGAAATAGTAAAGGACAGATTAGGCTAAGAAATAGAAGAACTGTTGCAACAGATTTAAGAAAAGGTCAATCCTCAAGAGTGGCAGGAACTCCCGATCACATGGAGGAGCTGGTTTGCAGAGCCACCAGTTTTAAAAAAGGCACTTTGGTGCCGGTGAGCTCCGCGCATGAGCAATAATGCATTTTCAATTGGCCATTTCAGAGGCAGTTCTTGCTCTCTCCCCAGTGGTCCTGGTTCCAGGGTTGAGGAAAAGAGGGACCAGGAACATTGGTAGGACCGGGAAGACAGCAGGAGGAAAAGAAAAGCTGAATTTGTGAGCACCAATCGAGCTCGAGGATTCTTGGGCGGCCTCAATAATATTCATGAGGCCGTCTGAATATGAAAGAGACGATCCCTGTCCAGTGCCTAGGGGCCATAATTATTGGCACTTGTGACAGGAAAGGAAAAGTATAAAATTAGTAAATGGCAATGAATAAGTCCCATACAAAGACTCACTGACTCCTGGTTATGCTGTAATGCTTCGCAAAACTTGCAATATCTTTAATTAATCCATAGGTACATGAACAGCAAATAACAGCAGATAAAATCCAAGCAGGGTCAAAGTATAGTCCAAAGCAACCCACAACACACAATACACACTTCCTGGTATGACACCTTGTCACCTGACGCGTTTCGCTCAATCAGAGCCTTTCAGCCTTTGAGAAGGCTCTGATTGAGTGAAACGCAACAGGTAGCGAGGTGTCATACCAGGAAGTGTGTATTGTGTGTTGTATGTTGCTTTGGACTATACTTTGACCCTGCTTGGATTTTATCTGCTGTTATTTGCTGCTTATGTACCTATGGATTAATTAAAGATATTGCAAGTTTGCAAGCATTACAACATAACTAGGAGTCGGTGAGTCTTTGTATGGGACTTACTCATTGTCATTTATATAAGAGATACTCTCTGCTCGGCCTTGGCCACGGTGCTGTTTTTTTCTTTCTGTGGTTGTTAAATTTTAAACCTGGAGCACGGCCTACCTAGGTGCGTCACGACTGCTGTAAAAATAAAATTAGTAAATGCAGCCAGATTGTACAAGGGAAAAGGAGACCCTACAGTCCTGTGGGGTTTTGAATGATAAAAATGAAAATATTGGACTGCAGTCAGATGGGGATACTGGGACACAGTATGAACTGCATTGGGACTTATGTATGCTGCCTAGGGGTAATTATAAATGGCAGCAGTGACAGCCAGAGGGTTAAGTAGATTTATTAAAAGGTGCAGTCGCTTTACAGGGTACAGGGGTGGCTCTAACTGTGTGGGGAAATATTTATATAAAAACAAAGGGTTTGGCTGCATGGACACTTGTAACCTGGGTCACTGATAAACTGAGAGGCACTCTTTACATCAGCGTACATATTTAGCAGACATTTGACAGCAGCCAGCCAGCCACCAACCAAGGATTCTTGCCAGGAACTCTGAAACTGTTTGAAAGGACTTTTGGGGGAAAATACCGGGGAATGTTTAGGCGCCTTTTTCTGCACCAATGAGGCATTGAGGGAGCCTCATGCATATTAATTTTTGCCTGAGGACAGTGGCTCCAGCCAATGGGGAGTTTATCCCAAAAGCCATGGACAGTTAGAGTTGGAGTTGAGTCCAGTGGGAGCCCCTCCAGAAGAAGGGGGGGGCTTTTGCCCCTGGAGAGAATGGGGCTGCAGGATGGACCTGCCTGGGGGCTGCCAGTAATTTGTCCTCCGGGGCAGGCAGTGCCTGCCCCATCAAGAGAAGCAGGAAGAGAAAGTTTGTTAAAGAGGAAGATTTGTTGAGAGAAAGGAAAGCTGCAGGTTGCTGAATGTTCTGCATTGCTCTGAAATTGCACCACAGTGGTGAGATAAAGGCAGCTCAGATGACTAAGGGAAAAGTTGCAGTTTACCAGAATTTGCATTGAATTGACAATGCACCAGAGCAGTGGGAAGAGGAGAGAAGAGGTTCTGTCCTGAACCTGGAAAAAGGACAAAAGTTGAGTCTTGATCCTGGAAAAAGACAAAGGTTGTGTCCTGAGCCTGGTAAAAGGACAAAGGTTGTGTCTAAGCCTGGGAAAAGATGGAATGTAGAGGAATAATGAGAAACAAGAGAATATGAATGTGCTGAGAGAAGAAACGGAAGAGTGAGCCTCTTTGATTCAGATAATTGCTATGCACCTGCACTGTGAGAAAAGGGTCTTTGAGTGCAGGTATTAAGTGTAAGCCAGAGCATACAGGTGGCTGTGTTGAAGCTGAGAGACTATGAAAGCAGAATGGTGGACAGGTGCCTTTCAGGGTCAGGTACCTGTTGTCTGCTCCTGAGATACAGTGAGGAAAAGAGACTGTTGTGATAAATCCTGGATTCTCAGACTCTGAACAGTCCCCCCCCCCAGAGACTGATGTTCAGGAAAGAAACAGATTGCTTTGGCTACACACTGTGGCAGGAAAGGTAAAGAAGGAGAAGAAGCAGAGAATGTTCTAAATGTTTCTGCTGACACCCAGGGCCAGGTAGGGAACATGGTAACTCCCATCGAGTGGGGTCTGCTGCTGCAGGGGATCATGGGTCTTTTACCCGAGTGCTAGGGCGCTCTGATCGGAGGGAACTGGGCCATGGGGCCATCCTTGGGTCTGGGTCCCCTGTAGCTGGCAGGCCTTGTGCACGTGCCCTGCAATGGGCCTGTAATGGGCTGAAGGGGACAAGCTGCAAGATCTGCAAGCAAGAGGAAGAAAGAGCAAGCCGCAGCTTCTATCCCCCCTTTTTCAAGCATCGAGCCCAGTTCTGCATGTGTTTTCATTCAACCCCCAGGGCTTCAGTGAAGTGTGTCATCCATGGACTGATTCTGCAGAACCATGAGTAAAAATAGTTTCTGTGAATGATATTGTTTCTTGTTATTCCATGATGTTGTTTGTATTTGTGATATAACTATTCATGACCATTTTGTATCTGTAATAAATATGTAATGTTTTCAGTTTTTTGTATGTACGTTAACTTGTCACATATGAAAATGGGCTGATATGCTCATTATGCCCACAAGTATGAAATAAAGAAAAAATTAAAAAAAAGCAGGAACTGCCCTTCTCCTGGTGACTGTAAATAGTTAAGGCATGCACAGCAGGGCTGGAGATCGAACCAAGGGTTAAGCAAAAGAAAGGACTGTAAAAAGTTAAAGTCAAATTCTTCAAGCATGTCAATACTGGCTACCAGCTGCACCTCAGCCAGGCCTGCAACTTAAAATTTGGGAACCCAGTGACAGGACTTTGGGGTTTCAACTAGACTGGGCCCTATGGGTCTGGATAATGGGTACAGCTGCAACAGTTAACTAGTTAGACAGATCTGGTGGCTACATTGATTACAATGTTGGTTTTGAATTCAAAGGAGAATGCAATTATTGGGAAATGCAAATCATTAAAAATGCCAATCACTAAAGGTTTTACTTACATTGTATTCCACTTACCCCATCATAAACTCCCCCTCCCCCCCCCCGTAAATAAACCTTGATGTTATTGTTTTGCAGCAGAGATGACTCCAGAGCCTAATTTTAGTGATCCTGTTATTAGTTGAAATGGCAAAGGGTAAATGTTTTCTCTGAATGTGGGGAGGTTCAAACCTGGTAATTCCATGTCTGGGGTAACTGTCAGGGATGTGGGTTGTTGTGATATTCCAGGGGGTTGAACTGCAGGTAATCAGACCCACTAATTTGTGCTCTGGGTGGAAGCACCACCATTTTATTTTAGCTTTTGAGAAAGAACCCCTTTATGTCAGCTATGGGAACCCATGCCCCTTAACCTGTATCCTAGGTAGCAGGCAGGGGTTGTGGCCATCTTCTGGATGGCACCGGAGATAGGTTACATTACATTTACTCAGATCAACAAGGATCTGTGGTTTGTAATTAGGTAGGTGAAATGGGCAGACTGGGTGGGCCGCACGGTCCTTATTTGATGTCAACTTCTATGTTTCTATGTTACCGTCCCCCAAATGAACAACGTCCTCATTCAACAACTAAGTAGGAAATGATTCATGTAAAACTGAACAAGAGTAGGTAAGAAACTTCTACATATTTTTTATTGCATGGTTCTTTATTCTGAGTCCACAATACACTGTGTGGTGGACCAGTGTTACACCTTGGTTTTGAGATAGGACCCCAGGAATTCTTTGTCTCTAATGCTGTCTTATTCTAAACTTTAAATCCACTGTGCATTAGTGTCTCTCTTTCTTTGCTTAGTCTTTTTCCAGATTACAGTGGGGGTGGCCACCTATTGTAGCCCTGTCTTGTCCTCCTTAATACTTCTTCTGTCTTTTGTATTTTTACAGTTTCCTTTTCTTTCCTTGGGTTGGGTCCTGAAACTGGAAGATAAATAAATGTGCCAAAAGTACAGTAAAGGCATTAAATGGAATGTGCCAAAATCAGTTATTGGCATAAAGAGTGCACTCATATAATGAATGGTGCCTGGATAGTATGAAAAGGCTGAAACCATTATGAAATTAAAAGAACATGCATGCATGACTTTGTAGTACAAATGCCGAATACTGTAGAAAATAAGGACACAGTTAAAAGAAAGTTTGTGCAAAGTGTTACAGCGCTCCAGTAGAAAATAGTACTGCTGTAACATTTAAATGTAGAAAATATGCTCCTTGTGCAAGAAAGAAAAAAAGGGGAACATAAGCTTTATTTTTTTCTTTTAGTTTGTTGAGAGCTGGTGACATAGGGTTGAAATGCCGCTCCCAGTATTTGTTGCTTCCAGCCAGAAAGGCTTAGTTTGCGCAGCAACAGAAGCACAGTTTAAAAACAAGGTGGCATGTCTTTGTACTTTCAGTTCGCCGCCCCGTGCTTTACTGTGCTGCTGCTTCTGGGGGTACTGTTCTTTCCCTTCCACTCTGAAATTACACATAAAAAGTAATTATGCATTGTTGGAAAGCAGTAAAAGACTGCAAAGAAAAGAAAACATAAGGTCCCGGATATTTAGACTGTGCCAGGCAGTGGCGCAAGCCTGGGCGCAGCACAACTGTGATGCGCCGGCGCCAGGTCCAGGTGATATTCAACGGGGATGCGCCATGGCGCAGCACCATTGAATATGGCATGGTCAGCACACATACTGTGCATGGCACAGTGGCACTGTGCCAGGGCAAGCCACAGATAGGGAACATGGTAATTCGCCAGCACAAGTGCAGTTGCGCTAGGCGCATCAGCCACGATATTCAGCAGGGGGCATGCAAATGAGGCCATAATATATGCAAGGTGCAAATGGGGTCATTTGCATGTCAGTATGGCCCTATTTGCATGCCTTGAACAGGGCAGCCCAGTTACTTGCGCATAGCACCCTGCACAGCATGACGTGTGCACAGTCGGGGTCCCTGGGTGTCCCCCGCCCCATAGCCCCGATCCTGGTACAGCTCCATAAAGAACATTCCTGGCAGTCTAGTGGTACCCCCCACCTCCCTGAATCCACATTAAATGGCAATGTAAACACACCCTGGTGGTCTAGTGGTACCCCCTCAATTGCCTGATCACCGGTATTAGTAGAAAGAAGCATTCCCTGGTAGTCTAGTGGACCTCCCTCCCTCCTGATCACCGGTAATTGTAGAAAGAATCAGTTCCTGGTAGTCTAGTGGAACCCCCCAACATCCCGTGTCCCTGATCACTGGTGATCCGCTGTATTAATCGTCCCTGGTAGTCTGGTGGTACTCCCCCCCGCCTGTTGCCACGATCGTGGTAAAACCCTGTTATATAATTCCCTTGTGATCCCGTGGCACTCCCCCACCCCTCCACCCACACAGACCATCCTGCCCACCCCTTCCCCCCACCGACATCAGCAGGCGGCTGCAACCCTACATATCGCTCGCCACTGCCAAATGACAGGTACAGTATGTTAGAAGATAATCAGGTTAGACAGTCCCAAATATGTGAATGAAGTCATGCACATATTTGGGACTGTCTAGTACAGTATGCCCCTGCAAGCCTGTACTGTACCTGTCATTCAGCAGGCGGCCAGGCGGTATGGTGGGGTTGCAGCTGCCCGCTGCGATGGGGGGACAGGGTGGGCAAGGGGTCGTGTGGTGGAAGAGTGGGGTTGCCACTGGATCACCAGGGAATTGTATAAGGGTGTTTTACCGCAATCATGGCAATGGGTGGGGGGGGTACCACCGGACAACCAGGGGCTGTTAATACAGTGGATCACCAGTGATCGGGGACACGGGAGGGTGGGGGTTCCACTGAACTACCAGGGAATGCTTCTTTTACAATTATCGGTGATCGAGGGGGGTCCACTAGACTTCCAGGGGTTGATTCATTCACCATTTACCGGTAATCAGAACGGAGGGGGTGCCACTCGACCACCAGGGAGTTGTGGTTGCTTGTGGATGGTGTTCTGGGTGGGCGGGTGGCCACTCACGGCTGGCGGCTGCTGTGTTGCACCTTGCAATACAGCAGCCCACCTGTGGGTGGCTGGGATTGGTTCCCACTTTCCATGGGCTCAACGCTGAGCTCCCAAATGAGGCACAATGCAGGGTTGCGCCAACATATGTGCCGCACCTCCCGGGATGAATGTTGGGATGTGCCACATATGCATGAGCATGCCCCCTGCATCTGCACCGCATATGATTACATTGCACCCCGGTGCATCGGGATTTGTACTGCGCTGGGCAGCCTTTTCTATATCCCGCTGGGGCACAATGTGGGGTTGCGCTGGCGCAACCCCTTTGAATATCTGGACCAAGGAGTTGCAGTCTGTGTAGAAGCGAGTGGCTGGCACTGAACTTAAATAAACATTTCAGTTGCTGCTTCATTCAGCAACTCCCTCAGAACTGTAAATAAACATAAAAAGAAGGTTAAAATAAGAGAAAGACTATAATACTCAGGTTCACAAGGAAAAGACGGACTACTAACAAGAAGCCAGTATTAAAGTGCAGTGCCCTGCAGTTTCATGTTTTTTTCTTTAATGCTTTATCAAATAATTATAAAACTACATTTAACTGCTTCAGACTACAAAAACAACTGCTTATTCACCTGCATTGTACTTTTTATGTTGGCTGGCGCGCATTGCATTAGTAGAAGATTTGGAGGTGCAGTCAATGTGGGCGAATGCAGGGCATGCATCAGAAGATGTGTCCCTCATCCCCCAATGAGGCAGCTGCAGGCAGTGACACCAGGCATACATCAAGTGGTGACCAGATCTAAGAAAAGGTCGGCACTGTAACACGGCCTCCCGACATGCCTGTCCTGGTGAAACTGCCTGCAGAGTGCCCCGACACACTTCATTTGCCGATGGGGCAGGCTACTCCCCATCAGCATAATGCATCCCCTCCCATTTAAAATGTATGCTGAGGAGGTGCCCAGTCCCCCTTGGCATCATGTGCCCCCCCAAAAGTCTTTCTTTGCCAACAGGGACCCCAATCCCTGTTGGCATTAGTCCCCCTTTTCTATTTATTTTGCCAATGGGGGAGTCCACTCCCCATCGGCATAATGTCCCCCTCCCACTTTTGTTGTGTGCTGAGGGGAGTGCTCAATCTCCCTCAACTCTTGTCTCCCCCCCCTTTGGTATGTGCCTATGGGGTGCCCAATCCCCTGTCAGCTACAGCATCCCCTCTGCAAAACACTCAGGTGGCACACTGGGAGCCCACCCCAGCAGGCCAAATGCCCCTGTAAACCAAAAACCATCCCATGATGTGTGTTTTATTTTTTAACCTGTGAAAGAAGAAAATGGTCCCTCGTGGTCTCCCTGCCCCTTCCCCAACCAGCGCCCACCCTCTACATGCCCTGCCTCCCCACACTGCCCCCTCACCCCATACTTTCTTCCAGAGCCTGGCGCGACGATCTTCGGTGGACTGGGAACACGTCTGCACTCTTCAAAGCCGACCGCAAACTGAAGAAATGCCGGTAAGCTGTATGATGGCTTAAATAGGTTTTTTTCAACTTTGGTGCATATCTCGGCCATTTTTTGGGAATTTGGCACCAAATTTTCAACATGGGGATATTGGGACTCCACCTCATGAATTCAGTCACTGTCATGGCGTTATTTGGTCCCAAAATGTGATTCTGCGATCACTGTGTGGAATCACCTTTCAGGACTGATTAATGAAACAACAGTGCCACTGTTCATAAGGGGGATCTCAAAAAGGCTATGTTGCAAATTTGGTGGAAAAAATCCACATAATGGCTGTTTTACGAGCGAGTGTTGTGCAGTTTCCACACAAGCTCGAAACTTTGTGAATTAGTAATATTTTCACTCCAGATTTTCAAAATTGGCATTTTCCCATACCTCCTTATGAACAGTACAGCTGTCATTTTACAAATCCTGGCTGAAATGTGTTTTTGCATGCCCGGTGCACAATAGCACGGTTGCTGTGCGAAATCAGTTTTTGGGACAGTTTGAGGAAATGAAAGTGACACTGTTCATGAGCAGAGGTCCTAAAATGCCTACGTTGAAAATTTGGTGACAAACGTCTGTAAAATGACTGTGTTACAAGCGTGCATTGCGCAGTTTCCAAGCACCCTTGCAACTTTGCAAATTTGCAATATTTTCATGCCAGATTTTCAACACTGGAATTTTTTCACACCTCCTTATGAACAGTACAGCTGTCATTTTTCACATCCTGCCCAAAATGTGTTTTCGCACCTGTGGTGCACAATGGCATGGTCGCTGTGGGAAATCTAATTTTTGGACAAATTAACAAAATCACAGTGCCACTGTTCATGAGGGGAGGTCCCAAAATGCCTCTGTTGAAAATGTGGTAAAAAAAATCCTGAAAATAATTGGGTTATGGACGTGTGTTGCACAGTTTCTATACATGCTCATGACTTCACCGGTTTTTCCTATTTTCACTCCAGATTTTCAATGTCACAATTTTTTACACCTCCTCATGAACAATACAGTTATCATTTTTCACATCCTGCCCAAAATGCATTTTCATCCCTGTGTCACAGTGCTGCTGTTCATGAGGTGGGGTCACAAAAAGCCTATGTTGAAAATTTGGAGTGAAAATACCAACAAACGCCTACAGTGTTAGGGTTTCCAACTGTTACTCCCCACCCTGTAGAGACTGACAGGCATCGGGGTGTGACTTTGGATCATTGGCTATAATGCTCACACCATTCCACCCCCACCCCTACCCTGCAGCCACTGACAGGCATCGACATCTGCCTTGGAGTGTTCGCCCCTAAAGTTTACCCCATTCTCCTATACTGCAACCACCTCAGTGTATTTCCTTATGAAATGGTTTAAGTATAAGGCCCAAAGACCCCAAAGCACACCACAACACTTGTCAATGTCTACAGGGTAGGGTGAGGTAGAATGGCATGAGCATTATAGCTGATGACTCAAAGGCACACCCCAACGCCTGTCAGTCTCTGCAGGTCTGGGGTGGCATTGGCTTCAGTTCAATACTTCACTGCCATTCCTATTATGCATCTCTAACTCCTGCACTACCAATGCCAATGCCAGCGAAACAACATTAGGCATTGACAAATGCTTGTTAAATGTCAGTTAAAACCCCCTTGTTTGGTAATTCCTGTACACATTTTTGCCTTTGTGCAGTTTAAAAAGGGTATTACCTCTGTGTAGGTGAATCAGTTGTTCCATGTTTCTCAAAATGCCCTGTGCCAGGCCTTCCTCAAATCCAGGAGTCTGGAGAATGCACGGCTATAAGAGACACAGCGCCCTCTAATTCTTATTTTTATAAGAAGAGAGGCTGTCACTCTCAGATTGTAGGAGGGGCTTAAAGGCTCATTAAAGAGGACCTTCTCTGATGGTCCAAAAAGTTACAGCTTGTAGTCATTATATGCAGTACTAGACCTGAAAAGGTGTATGCATTTGTTATTTCTGGCCAAGGTTTACTCTGCCTTCCATAATTTGGATTTGTTTTTGAGCCCTGCTGCACTTGCGTTTGCTGTTCACCTGCTGGGCTGCTAGCTCCTGATGACATCACTGTAGGATGGAGGAGTGACTCACACTGTGCAGTACCATGCAATTGCAACAATGTTGCAAGGGAAACCTACCAGTATTCAGTGTACATACTGTGTTCCCCCTTTCCCAAGACACCCTGTTAGCAATGCATTATGTCAAAATCTAAATGCCTTGTCTGTATGTTTTTTTTTTTGTTTTTTTTTTTGTGAAATTGACTCTGTCCTACAACCCTGGGCCCACAGCAACACCAAGCTTGCTATAGAAGCTCTGGTACACCCCACAGTTTTTAGCAGCTCAGAATACAAAAACTAACTGCAGCAGGCAGTAATGAGATACAATTCCAGAATCAATGCAAGAAGGGGTAATTAATGCATGAAAGTCAAAGTGACTGGGGAAGGTCCTCTTTAAAGCTCATTGTCTATTCTCAGAGTAGTTTAAAGCCCACAAAGTCTTTTTATGATGTTAAATGAAGGTATGTGATACAAATGCTTAGCCTGTTTATGTTGAGTGGTCACCCTGTCCTATTTTGATAACATAGAGCAGGAAAAAAGGATATATAGATTAAGGGCCTGGTCAGGTGACACAGCTAGGGGCTATATATACACCTGTGGGAGGTGAGATTAGTCAGAGGAGCCTTGGTAGTGAACAGATCTACCTAAGGGAAGTAGCCAGCATAGTCACAGAAGGTAATATACCTGTATTGACAGGTTACAACTGTGAGAGCTACCGAATGTAGCACATTTTTGTTTTGTATTTTGATTTTTTCCATTTTGTTTGCTTCTTTTGAGTTTAATAAATATCACACTCAGGTGTGTTTAAAAAACTTAAAATCTGTGTCTGTGTTATCTATCCCACACCCGTCCACACAGCATTCGCTGACTGCAGTTTGTCTAAAACATCACAGTTAACTGATCTACCCTTTGCAGGAAAACTCCATCCCTAACAAAAATATTCTCTTCCAGAGGTAAAAAGCATTAGTGCCATCCTTAAACCAGTCCCATGGGGAAACAGTGACTTGAAAACATTTTTTGCAGGTTCTTTCTACTCTTGTTACTTAACATGCTCTAGTTTTTTTATTTCTAAACTCAGTAATTCAAACATCAAAGCACTGCCATTTATATATTTTCCTGAACATTACATTTATACCCCCAAATGAGCAATGTTCTTATTTTGTAACTAAGTAGAAAATGATTCATGTAAAATTGAAAACATTAAGATACATTAGTTATACATTTTGGTTAGTACAGAAACACTGTAAAGTCTCAAGTAAATATTGTTGTTTGTTAAACATTTTTATTGCAAACACCTGAGCTAAAATCTTTATTAGTACTGAATAAGGTCTCTCAAATAATCCAGGGCCTTATGAGGCAGCCAGTCCCTCTTGTGATGTGAGGTACTAACTGTATGCATCTCCTTAGCTCTTGGTTTGGGGAAACGTCAACCTGGGAGTGACGTGCAGGGTCTATCAATTTACTTTTACACATCAAGATTTCTTCCTTTGCATATTTCTCTAAATGTTACATTACTGTAATCAACAAACTTAAAAAGCCTGCTGAAGGCCCCCCATTTCCAAGACTGTTAATAAAAATGTTGAACAGCGGTTTCCCCAGCACCACTCTCTGAGGGATGCCACTGAGTACCCCTCTCCACTCAGAGTACTACCTCTCTACTACAACCCTCTGCTTCCTGCCCCCATGCCAGTTACCAATGCACCTTCTGTATGCCTTGTGTTCCTTGTGAATACAGTACCTGCCCTAAAGATTGTCATGCACCACAATGTAAAAAGCCTTACTGATGTCCAGACAGACTATGTCTATGGGCCTGTCCCAATCTATCTCTTTGATCACCTCCTCAAAGAAGGTGATTAGGTTGATCTGACACAATCTGCTCCCCATAAAGCCATGCTAGGAAGGAATAACAGCCTCAGCCTTAACCAAGTACTTCACTGTTTTGTCTTTGATACTGGCTCTTGAACCTTGTCTACCACTGACACTAGACTTACCAGCCTGTAGTTCTTAGGTTCCAGACTTGCCCCCCTTTTGAAGATGGGGACAACATTGGTCACTTCCCAGTCCTCCTGTACCACATCTGTCTGGTCAAATTCCTGAAAGGTTACTGCAATTGATCCTGCCAGTTGTTTCTTTAGCTCCGCTATGATCCTGGGATAGATCCCTTCTGCCCCTTGAGACATACCTGGTTTGATAATCACCAGGTTGTCAGTGACCACATGAGTGTGATATTCACAGACTGCACTATCGCTACTCCTGGTGGAATGGGCTCTCCCAGTAACCACCCTCCCTCCCTCCCCTTTGGCTGCTTGGTGAACACCATAGTGAAGTATTCAGTCAGCATCCCAGCAAACAAGTCTTTAAGCATCTCATTTTAATGTTTATGACCTACCTGTACATAGCAACACTGTCTCTAAGTGTAGTAATATAAATACTTGAAAAAGAAACCCTCCAGACATGAGAAAACTGCTGTGAATAAATCTGCTTTGAATACATCTTGCACGATTTGAGTTTGTCTGTCAAGTAGCCTTCAATCTCTGAAACTTTTGTTACATTTTTTTATCCTGGTTTCTGATTTTTTTCTTTTATTTTTATTCTGAGTCTTAATGGATGGTATCAAATTGCAGTTATTAAGAAAGGTATTTAAACATTATAGTGTTAAGATGAGTTCTGAAACAATATACTGTACATATTTTCTGCCAGTGGTTCAGTAGGCTGCATGCTTACCTCAGGGACTGGAGGATCAGAAGGCCATGGGTTCTAGTTCCACTCCAGAAATTTGGAATAATGCCATTTACTGACACTGTAATGTAGCTCTAGCAGTGTGCTGCATCATAAAGTGCCTGCCTTTGGATGAGGTGTTTAACCAAGGTCCATTATGCCCATCTCGGGCAGCTGCTCAAGTGGAAGTTAAAGATTTCATACAAACATACAAACATGCGAAGCAGCCAGCAGAAAAAGGCCATTTGGTCTATCAAGTCTGCTTGTACTGCAGAGTCCACAGCTTGAGCTAATGTCCCTGCCCTCCCTACCCACGATTCTTACCTTCCCCCTATGCCTATCCCAGCCTCTCTGAAAGCTGCCCACCATCTTCAATGAGATGACCTCTTCCAGCAACGTATTTCAAGTGCCCACCACCCTCTCTGTGAAGAAGTGCTTCCTGACCTCCCTTCTAAACCTTTCACCATCCAGCTTAAGACTGTGCCCCCTTGTGATATGGTTGCCACTCAGTTTAAAGAGACTCTCCTTATCAATCTTATTTATCCCTTTCAAGTACTTGAATGTCCCAATCATGTTCCCTCTCTCTCTCGTCTTCCAGGGAGTACATGTTCCGTGCCCTGAACCTCTCCTCGTATGCCTTGCCCTGCTGACTGGCTATCATCTTTGTAGCCCTCCTCTGTACCTTCTCCAACAGGTTAATGTCCTTTTTGAGGTGTGGGCACCAGTATTGAACTCCATACTCTAGATGCAGCCTTACCAGTGACCTGTACAAGGGCAGTATAACCTCCTCTCTCCTACTACTGATCCCCCTAGCTATGCATCCCAGCTTCTTGTTTGCCTTTGCTACTGCTTTATTGCACTGCGTGGAGTGCTTCAGGTCACTAGTGATCATCACTCCCAGGTCCTTCTCTTCCACTGATGCAGATACTCGGACTCCACCCAGGTAATACTCTGTCCTGGGATTCTTGGCTCCAATATGCATAACTTTGCATTTCTTGGCATTGAAACCAAGCTGCCAGATCCTGGACCACCTCCCCAGCTTTTCCAGATCTTTCTGTAGGTCCCTTATCCCTTCAGTTGTGTCCAGTTTCCCACAGAGTTTGTTGTCATCTGCGAATAGGTACATTTTGCCTTTAATGCCATCCCCAGTGTCATTGATGAAGACATTGAACAATACCGGCCCCAGCACAGAGCCCTGTGGGACACCACTGGTTACCTCTCTGGTGCCAGATAACTCTCCCCCCACCACCCTCTGGGTTCTGTCCCTCAGCCAGTTTTCCACCCATCTGACCATCTTTTCCTCAACTCCAAGATCCACCAACTTCCTGATCAACCTTTTGTGGGGCTCAGAGTCAAAGGCCTTGCTTAAATCAAGATAGAGGATGTCTACCACTTGGCCCCTGTCTACTGTCTTAGTGACACAGTCAAAGAAGTCAATCAGATTTGTTTGACATGATCTCCCCCATGAACCCATGCTGCCTCTCATCCTGGAGACCATGTTCCCCTAGATATTCCACAAACTTTCCTTTAGTATGGTTTCCATCAGCTTGCCCACAATGGAGGTCAGATTAACTGGTATGTAATTCCCTGGATCATTCTTGGGACAGCTTTTGTGAAGGGGCACTACATGTGCTGTTCTCCAGTCCTGTGGTACCATGCCTGATTCTGATTCATGGCACTTATCATAAGAGTAAGGGTTTTTCTCCAGTGTCTTGGCCAAGATTCCTTCTGTCAATAAATTCAGTCCATGTAGCCCACTTTCCAGGGTGCACCTGGAAATGTATTTATTTATTTATCTAAGCGTTTAACCAGGAAGGCATGCTGAGCAGACTACTGCTCTATTTCAGATGTGCCCTGGGGGTAGGGGGATAGGAAGAGTATACAAACAATACACAGTAAGGACAATTACATAATACACATACAAAATGAACATAAGCAAGGTAGAGTGCATTTTCTACAGGCAGATACATAGCCATAGCTTCAGGGAGGTTATACATACAAGGTAACCATATTCACAGTAGAGTGCATTTACGATAGGGTTGAGTACAAAACCGTATGACAGGAGACTAGCTTCCGGGAGGTTCCAGCATCAGATAAGTAGAAGCAATGGTATTTGGGAATGGAGAGTACTAGGTGTATTACCCAGAAGTGGGAGTTGGTGGACACCTGGTTAGTGAGCTCCCAAGGGTGCATGTGCAGATGGAGTAGAAGTATGTATTGAGAAGGGAGTTAAGGTGTCGGCCAGGGGTGGCATGCTGGATATCTGATGAGAGAGAGAGAGTTCCAGAGATTGGGCATGTGACAACTGAAAGCTGACTGGTCTGCCGAGGTTGACATGTGTGGGATGGCCAGTAGACATCAGTTATTGTTTCTCAGTGAATAGCACGGGGGGGTGTGGGCAGATAGGACCATGGTGAGATACGTGCAGAGGGACTGCGACCAGTATTTGGCCGTGGGGCTAGCACAATGGGATAGACGCTGGTCCTTTAGTGAGGGGAGGTGTAGGTTGCAGTACAGGACACAGTGGTTAGTACTAGGACAGTCAAGTGCAAAGTGACAGAAGGAATGGAAGAGGGTGTCCAATCTGGCTAGGGTGGACGTTGAAGAGGCACTGTAGACTACGTCCTGGTAGTTGAAGGTGGGGAGAATCATCCTATGTACTAAAGCATGTCTAGCCGGCAAAGGGATGAATCCACGATTTCAGTAAAGTGCACCTAGCTTGGGGTGAAGCTTTTTGTGGATGGCATCAATGTGTGCAGAGAAGTAAGGTGCTGGTCAAGCCAGACCCTGAGATACCTGAAGGAGGAGCAGGTTTTAACAGAAGTCTTGTCCAGGATGTGGAAGGGGGGGTGAAGGGTAGCCTTGAAAGTCTCTGCTTCATGCCGAAGGTCATGGAGATAGTTTTCTTGGCGTTGAGAAAAAGCTGATTTGAGTGAAATCAGCCCTGAATTCCATTGAAGTCCTGCCGGATTCTGGTTGCTACATCAGCAGTCGAGGGTCCAGATGTATACAAAACTGTATCATCTGTGTACATGTGAATGGATGTGTTGGGGCAGGAAGTGGGCAGGTCATTGAGGAAGATGGAGAATAGGAGAGGGCCAAGGACTGAGCCTTGTGGGACCCCAGAGGTGACAGGAAGGGAAGCAGAGGTAGCATTGCCAATTCTGACAGACTACCTAGCAGGTAGGACTGAAACCACCTAGTGGCTATGCCTGAGAGCCCTCCGTGAGAGAGCTTTGATAGCAGGAGTATGTGGGAGACAGTGTTGAAGGTTTTTGCCAGGTTGACAAAAAAGGCTGAGGTGATTAGGCCTTAATCCATACCAGTGAGTATGGAGTCTGTGAATCTTAGGAGGGAGGTGGTGGTGGAGTGGGACTTTCTGAAGCCAGACTGGTAAGGGGTTAAAAAGGAAAAGGAAACAAGACAGTAGGAGAGTTGAGAGAGAACTAGTTTTTCTTGGATTGTAGCCAGGATAGGTAGCAGGGAAATTGGGCGGTAAGTATTGGGAGCAGAAGGGTCACCACCTTTGGGAAGCAGGATGACAGTAGCATGTTTCTGCTCGGTGGGGATAGCATCAAGAGAGAATGAGAGGTTGTAGAGAGATACTAGGGGGACTGCGATGGCAGGAGCAAATAAGTAAAGCAGTTTGGAGTCAAGGCCTGTAGGGCATTTGCCCTTGTCGGGGTTTAGGGCAAGTAGAGCTTTGTAGACCTCAACAGGGGTAATCTGGCAGAATGCGAAGGGGGACTCTGCTGGGGAGCATTATTGGGGAGGGCGGTGGGGATTGGGGGCCTGAGGGTTGAGGGCACTCAAGAGTGACGAGGCGCAGTCCATAAAGAAGGAATTGAAATGAGAGGCAACGTCAAGGGGGTCAGTGATCATGAAGCCATCAACGCTGAGGGCAGAGGGTTGTGAGTGAGGAACAAAAAGAGATTTAATCACCTTCCAAAATTTGGGGGGCTGGTTTAGGTTAGTTTTAAAAGTGTTGCTGAAATAGTGTGCCTTTGCCCTACATATCTATCTAGTGCAGGCATTTTGAAGGGCGCGATACTTTTGTTTGTGCACCGGTGGGCTGGAGACCTTGAAATTCTTCCAGGCTGCATCCCTGTCTTTGAGGGGTGTCATGATGTCTGTAGTGATCCATGTCAGGTGGACACCCCTCAACTGAGCACTTTTGACAGGGGCCTGTGAGTTCCAGACCACAATGAATCTGGTTTTAAAATTCTCCCAGGCTAAATCAATAGAAATGGCTCTTTGGATGTAAGACCAGTCCAGCCTAGACAAGTCGGACAGGAGACATGCAAGGTCCAAGAACTTGTACGATCTAGTAAGGATGTTTCTGGGTGGGGTTGCTTTAGGATCATGGATTTTTCTAACTGAGTAGATCATATTATGATCTCTTATAGAGTCCAGTAGCAGGCCGGAGGTGAGTATATGATGCAGGTGTGATGTAAGGGACCAGTCTCGGAGAGAGTGGTTGGAGGATTTGTGGTTGAGGCATGTGGGCTTGGTGATTAATTGGGCTAGGCTTAGTGTAGCCACCTGGTGCTGCAATCTGGAACAGCTACTGGACAGCCAGTCTTTGTTGAAATCACTGAGGATGTGCAACTTTCCCCCTGCGGCCATTGAGGTGATTGCATTCAGATGTTCCAGGATGGAGGGCAAGGTTGAATCAGGAGGGCAATAGGACCCAGTTATTAACATGGGGCAGGTGTGGGCTAGGGAAAATTTGATTAGTATGGCGTCGATGGAATGCGTGAGCCTGGACAGCGGGACCGATGTGAACTGAAGAGAGGAGCTGATAAACATGGCAATGCCGCCCCCTCTTTTGGAGCCAGGGCGGTCTTGGCAAATAAGGGAGTAGCCCAAGACAGTGAATTCCACATTAATATTGTGTGGTTTCAGCCATGTTTCAGTAATGGTCAGTATGTCGGGTTTAAGTGAGAGGGCAATTGGTTGCAGCAGGATAATTTTGTTGAAAATGCTGCAAATATTTAGGTGCACGAGTTTAAGGCCACGGGACAGTGGGAGACTGGGGGCAGGATTTGGGCAGGGTGGTTTGGGGTGTGGGCCCGGGTTGCATTCAACATTGCCGGCTAGCAGGAACCTGCTGTTTGGAAATGCCCATGGGGTTTCCAACACGAGTGTGGTGACTGAGCAGGTGCTGCTGGGGAGGCTAGGGCATGAACTTTTATGGCGAGAAAAGCAGAGTGGAAGGTGGGAGGACAGAAGGGTCACCAATTAGAATTAGTTGCAGGGGAGTAGGGGAAGGTTGTATTGTTGAGATATGGGAGGGGGGAGATGTGGAGGCTGGAGAGTGAAGTTGTGGCAGGCAAGGCTGCCTCTCCGGGTAAGAGAAAGGGGGTAATGAAAGTAGAGGAGCAAGCAGTAAAATTGCTGCTATCCCTGCAGTCCACATTTTGGGCATGTTCCCGAAAGGAGGAGGTCTCAGAGGTTGCTGCCTCTAGTGGTGGGAACTGATAATCGGCAAATGGAAAAATGGGCTGATAGGCTAAAAAGTTTATGTGACCATCACTATAAGTTGCACAGATAACCAAGGGTGGTGGTGGTGGGAGCAGTGGGACAGAGTTAGCACTCCTGGTCCCTTTTTCCACCTCACTGTGTCACGTACCTGCTAGCTTTCTGTGTGCTTTGGTTGCAGCTTTGGGCAGGTCTGAGACACACTGGCCCTCATGACCACCATGAGGAGCTGTGGGGGAACAAAGAAAAATAAACGCAGGATTTAAAACAGATACACTGTGGGGAGCAATTAGAACAGGGGAGGGGTGTCATGAAATGAGAAATGAGTTGTCATAGCTCAATGCGTCTTTCCTGGTAAAACAATACCAATAATAAAAAAAAATTGCATTTATTGATTTTGTTCTTTTTTACCTGGGCAGGGTGCACTGCGAATAAACCTATTTACAGGGCCAACCTGAAAAATAAGAGCTGGCCCATTAGCACTGAGGGTTGAGGTGCCAGGCGCCACACCTTGTGACACGCCAGCGACCCGGGTTCAGGAGCGGACTCGGGTCAGCTGGGGAGGAGTAGGATTGCACATCTGGAGGACTGCTCTCCTCTCCTCTCCTGGGGTGGGTGGGTTCTGCCTTATGCAGCAACATTGACCCCTGGGGTTCTGGGGAACACTGCTGCTTGCATGGGCACGGCAGTAGGGGTTAAGCTGTGGCAGGAGTCTTTCAAACAGGTGCGGGAGCATGCCTGGCATGAGCAGGACACCATTACATGTCTGGGCTCTTGTAACACCAGCAGAAGAAAAATCCCCTGCTCCCTGGATAGGTGACAGCACCCTCCAGTGCCCCGTTACCACACACCAAATGCTGGACTTACCCCATGGACTCTCTCGATCTCCCTGTCCTGCCTTGGCTCTGATGGTAGGGGCTGATTGATGGACAAGGTGGGTGGGGAAGTGTCTGTCCCTGATTCTCCTGTGGGGCGGGCTTCAAGCGGGTGGTAGTGTGGTCAGTGGCAGACAAGGATTGCCTGAGAGAGTTCCACAGGAGTAGGAGACAAAAGAAAGTTCACAAAAAAAAAAAACTGGAAAATGAGATAAATATATGAGGCCGGATTTTCAAAGGGTGCCACAGGGCTTATACATCAAGTCCTATGTCAAATCCATTTTTTTATGCAGCTGTGCCAAACACCTTTGCTACAAATGTGCCCGATTTTAGTAGGTTGGGTACAAAAACCCAGGGGGAAGAGTACACAATGGGGGGGAGGTAGTAACAACAACAAAAATGGAAAGGGAACTGGGGATAATCATATCAGATGATCTTAAGGTTAGCAAGCAATGTGAGAAGGCAGTAGGGAGGGCTGAGGGGATACTGGGATGTATAGGGAGAGGCATCACCAGCAGAAAACAGGAAGTTGTTATCCCTCTGTACAGATAGTTGGTGAGACCCCATCTGGAGTACTGCGTCCAGTTCCGGAGACCCCATCTCCACAAGGATATAGACAGGATGGAGGCAGTCCAGAGGAGGGCAACTAAAGGTGTAGGGTCTGCTAAAGAAGCCATACGAGGAGAGACTGAAGGAGCTTAATATGTATACCCTTGAGGAAAGGGAGGGACATGATTGAAACTTATAAGTACCTCAGTGGAATCAACAAAGTCCAAGAGAGACGCAACTTGCAGAAGAAGAGATATGAAAGAACAAGGTGACACAATTTGAAGATAGAGGGGGTGCGGCTCAGGGGCAATGTGAGGAAGTGATTTTTCACAGAGAGAGAGAGAGAGTGGTGGACGCATGGAACCCCTTTCTGAGGAGGTTGTGGGGTCTAAAACTGTGGGAAAATTCAAGAATGCATGGGACAGACATAAGGCAATTCTTGTGGGGGGTAGGAAGAAATAAGCTGTTGGTTAACTAGGATCTGCAGCTTATCCAATAGGTAGGGAAATGGGCAGACTAGGTGGGCCAAGCAGTCCTTATCTGCCGTCAAAGTCTGTTTCTATGTTTCAATGGTGACACTTTACCCAATTTATAGCAGTTTACTCCAAATATTTGGTGCAAGCCCCATAAAGAGGGAATTCGGGATTGCTGCAAGTTAGGCCAGAACAAGTTGGTCTAATTTTTGGCAGTTGGTGCACAGGATGGAAAATCCAGATCACCAGCTGGGAGAATTCCACAAGCCCCATGCAATATTTGTTTGGCACACTCGGGGCTTGTGCCATTTGGGAGCCCTTGAAAATCTGTCCCTTTGAGTCTATATGTAGCTAGGGAGCATAGTATATGAAGCCACAATGGATGAAATGAGGGAGGCCAATGGGAATTTAAAAATAGCATGATCAGATGCAAAGTTAAGAATAGACGAAGGAGTAAAGAGTGGAGAAAGGGTATTTTTTCACTATTTCACTATTATTTATTTATTTATTTATTTAAAAGTTTCACCAGGAATGCATACTAAATGGAGTACCGCTCGATTCCAGATGCCCTGGGGTGGGGGGTGGAGAATACATTAAATATCAATTGAAATAACGACAAAAACTGAAGTGGCTACAGAAGAATGAGCAACAAGCATGGGAAAACAACATAACCCATGAATGACGATTATACAATTTCCTTTACTATTTACATAGTAAAACAGAGAATACAATTGCCAGGCCCAACATAGTGCAGGGAGTTGATGGTAGCATAGAGGGCTATCACAATTTGAATACCAGCTTGACAGTGGACTGCAATCACCTAACAGGAGGTAAGAATAAAGTTTGGGGAGGGGAACACAGGCCCCTCCAAGGTATTAGAGGCAGGTGCATGTGGAGGAGAAATGGGACTTGAGGAGAGAGTTTAGTTGTGGAGTGGCGTCAGTGTGCCTAATGGCTGCTGGCAAGGTGTTCCATATTTTAGGCAAGTGGTAATTGAAGGCAGCTTGGCATTTGGTTGTGGTCACATGTGGGACATGGAGAAGCCGGGCATCAGTATTCCTGTGTGAGTACTCTGGTTGGGGTTGAGCTGAGAGGGCTGACTCGAGGTAGTGGGGAAGTGAGAGTGTCCAGTGTTTCACTGTGGTCCTGGCACAGTGGGCCTGTCTGTGATCCTGGAGCGATGGAAAGTCCAGGGGCCTACAGAGGGCACAGTGGTGGGTCGTGAGAGGGCAGTTCAGTGCAAAGTGACAGAAATAATTCAAGAGTGGGTCTAGTCTAGCTAGGGTGGACTTAGGAGAGGTGCTGTAGACTACATCCCCATAGTCAAACATGGGCAGGATCATTTTCTGTACAATTGCCTTGCGGGTTGACAGAGGGATGCAACTCCTGTTATGATATAAGGCACCCAGTTTGGGATGCAGTTTATTATGGATCACGTCAATATGCGAGGAAAAGTTGAGGTGCTGATCGAGCCAGACCCCGAGGTATCTGAAGGAGGTACAAGCCTCCAAGTGATTCCCATCGATGGTGTGGAAAGTGGGGGTGGGGGGACTTGGGAGAGTCTCTGCCTTGTGCCGAAAGTTAGGGAGACCATTTTCTTGGGATTTAGAAAAAGTTGCTTTGAACAGAACCATAGCCGCATAGCATTGAAATCCTGTTGGAGCCTGGAAGCTGCTTTTGTGGGGGAGGGACCTGATGCATACAGTACAATGTCATCAGTGTACATGTGAATGGATGTATGTGGGCAGGCTGATGGTAGGTCATTCAGGAAAATGAAGAACAGTATCAGACCAAGGACCGAGCGTGGTGGAACCCCTGCAGTGACAGGGAGGGGTACAGAAGTGTCAGGGCCAATTCTTATCGATTGGAACCTGCCAGCCAGTTAACAGTGGAACCAGCTGGTGGCAGCTCCAGAGAGTCCAGCATGAGAGAGTTTGGATAATAGGAGGGTGTGGGAGACAGTGTCGAAGGCCTTTGCTAGGTCAACAAAAATTGCTGAGGTACTGTGCCCCTTATCCATGCCTGTGAGATTGGTGTCAGTGAGCCTTAGTAGTGAGGTGGTGGTGGAGTGGGACTTCCTAAAGCCAGACTTGTAGGGTGAGAAGAAGGAAGTGGAGTCAAGCCAGGAGGAGAGTTGGGAGAGAATAAGGTGCTCCTGTAATTTGGCTAATATTGGGAGAAGGGAGATAGGACAGTAGTTGCCCGGGGAGGAGGGGTTGCCTCCTTTATGGAGGGGGATGACTGTGGCATGTTTCCAGTCAGATGGGATTTTGGCAAGTGAGAAAGAGAGATCGAAGAGAGTGGTCAGAGGGGCGGCAATGGCTGGGGTAGATAGGTGAAGCATTTTGGAATCTATTCCCGAGGGACATTTGCCTTTGGAAGGATTGAGTGCTCGCAAGGCTTTTAGCACTTTGAATGGGGTAACCATGTGAAAGGAGAAGCAGGAGGATGGGGAGGTGGAGGGATGGGAGGGGTGGACTTGGGGTGGTGAGATAGAGAGGACATTAGAGAGGAACACAGCTAGTGAAAAGGTATTAAAAACTGAGGCCACTTCGCCAGGTTCTGTGACGATGGATCCTGTCATATTGAGGGCTGGGGTGGGGGCTGGGTGGGGGAAGAGGATGTGATTGTTTTCCAGAACGTAGCTGGGTGATTTAGATTTGAGTGCAAGGAGGCTTTAAAGTAGTTAGCTTTGGCCTGTCGGAGAAGCCTCGTGCAGGAATTGTGAAGGGTGCGGTAGAGTTGGAGTGCCGCTGGGTTGCCGGTTGCCTTGTAGGATTTCCATGCCTGGTCCCTGGTGCAGAGTTGATCTATGATTTTGGTGATGACCCAGGGCAGGTGGGTGCCCCTTACCCTAGTCTTTCTGAGAGGCACGTAGTAGTCCCAGATGGCAATGAATCTGGCCTTGAAAATTTCTAAGGCTGAGTTGATGGAGGATGCTTGTGGGATGAAGGACCAGTCAACGACTGACAGACCCGTTAAGAGTGCAGCAAGATCAAGGGATTTATATGACCTGGTGAGCAGCGTGCGTGGGGAGGTGCTTTGGGCTTGAAGATTTTCCTTACCATGTAGATCATGTGGTGATTGATTAGAGAGTCCAGAAGAAATCTGGCCTCTAGTATCTGATGGGGATGTGAAGTGAGGGCCCAGTCCAATAGGGAGTGATTCTGAGATTTGTGGTTTAGGCGTGTTGGTTCAGATATTTGTTGGGCCAGGTTTAGAGCATTCACTAGGCTATGTAGCTTAGGGCTTGCATTGGAGAGACAGTTAAAATTGAAATCCCCAAGGATATGCAGTTCGCCCCCCACTGTGAGCACCTTTAGGTTACCCAGGTGGTCCAGCACAATGGGCAGAGGAGTGTCAGGGGTGTGGATGCTACATATAGTGGATTGGAGTGAGGGAGTGAGTTTGATTTGTGGGGAGTCTATGGACAGCACGCGCGTGGAGAGTGGGACATGGGTGAACTGTAGCTTAGAGGAGATGAACATGGTGATGCCTCCACCCCTCTTACTGCCCGGGCAGTCTTGCCGGATGAGGGAGTTGCCTGGGATAGATACTTCTGAGTCCAGGTTGTGGGGCTTCAGCCAAGTCTCGGATATAATCAGTATGTCAGGACGCAGCAGTAGGACACTTGGTTGTAAAGCTGTGATTTTGTTTAGGATGCTGCAGATGTTTAGGTGCATTATTGTGAAGCCCTTTGGTAGTTTGAGAGAATGGGAGGGGATGGGGCAGGCTGGATCAGGATTTAGCTCTACATCCCTGGCCAGGAGAAGCAGTAACGTAAGCAGCTGTTTAGTTTAGGGCTTATGGCAGGCAGAAGGCTGCTGGGAGGTTAGCGGAAATGTGCTTGTTGAGGTGATATTTATTGCTGTTAGTCCAGTGTGAAAGGAGGGCAGCAGGATGTAAGCTCTGAAAAACCAATTGTTCAGGGGACTTAGCTGCGGCTGCCATCAGGAGGTGGTGGCACGATGTGGAGGAGGATCTGCTCCAGAGTATATTGTAAGGGGGTTAGACTGTGGAAGAGGGTAGGTGGAAGGTGGGAGGGAGGCTATTGGTGTTAGCAGGCATATTATTGACAGATACCAAGGCAGAATATTGTATGCAGGGTATTGGTAGATAAGGATGCGTTAGGGCGACCACTAATGGTGAGAGTTGATAACCTGCTGATGGGAAAGTGGGCTGATTGGTCGCTTTTCCCATGTGAGACAGCCTATATAACTCTCTGCTCACCTAGGGCGGTGGCAGGGGTGGTGTAGCAGCTGGCACATAATGCCGGTGGGGTCCTCACACACACACACGCAGTTGAAATTGGCTGGCAGTGGAAAAATAAGCTGTCTCCCTGTGCGGCTCTGCGGCATACCTGATTTCACCAGGGCAAATTTGGCAGGGGTCTGTCTTGGGGGAGGGCAGGATGCACGATAGCCCTCACGATCACCGAGTCTGCGGAGAAAGGAAAAAGCAGAGCTAGGTTAAATAACAGGTAGGCAGGAGGAGGAAGAGCAATAAGTTAATTTGAATTGGCTAGTGATTTGATTCAGAAGACTCAGACTATTCGAGTTGCCTAGTGTCTTGCTTAGAATCAGTTTCTGCAGGGTAATTGGTGACTAGCTGGACTAAATTTTTATAACAAATGCATGTGGTTAAAATCAGTTTCTGCAGTGTACTAGATGACAGCTGAAATTATTTTTTTCTTATAGCAAATGCCTGCGGTTTAGGCTAGACCAACAGTAGCAGTGTTTAAACTTCGTTTCTACAATTAGGCATTACAGAACTCTAGTGCAATTAATCAGTACAATGGTAAAATGAGTGTTTCAAACTTCATTTCTACTTTAGGCATTACAGAGCTCTAGTGCAAACTAATCACCGTGAGGGCACACTAGGCTTGCAGAATTAGTCAAGATTACTCTAAGGAAAGATGAAAATCCAAAAAGGGGACAGCCTGCTTGAGAAACAGGAAAGAAGGTGCCACTACTAATTGCCAAAACTTGGAATCCCAACATTCAGGATCCTGAGTTTGACTGCCCGACACACACCTGCCCAACAGATGAAAGCTAGTGCAGACAGGGGTAAGGTAGCAGATGTGACAAACTGCTACCTTACCCCTAGTCGGGCACCACAAGAGAGGGTAAAATCCTGAGGTTGGCTGAGCTGATCCTGTGGTGTGGAGGGCTAAGCCACTAGCAGCTTGGCCAGCATCACGATCAGACCCGGGTTTTGTTCCAGGACAGACATTTTGGTGCAGAGCTCTTTTGCGCCCCCCATAAATTTTTTACCTATTCCAAGGTCCATTCCTCCTCAGAATTGGTTATTTTAGTTAGGGGAGGTGTGGGGGACTTGCCCCCGTATTGCACTAAGACCTTGTTGGTCTTCCGACAGTTGGTCTCCTAAACTCAGGCTTATGGAGTTCAGGAGACTGACTGGTGGGATTTCATAGTAGATCCAGAAAGAATGGGTGGAGGAGACACAAGGGGATCTTAGAAGTAAGGCAAGAGGGGTGAAAAACGGAAACCAAGTAGGGTCTGTGATGGCATGTAGGTAAGTAAAATAGAGCAGATTAGGTGAGCCAAGAAGTCCTTATCTGCCAACAACTTCTATGCTTCTATGAGGAGGAGAAGGAAAAGAAGGCAAAGGCAAAAATACTCAATGAGTACCTTTGTTCAGTATTTGCAGTACAGGTCAAGGTTCCTCTACCAAAAGGTGTATTTAAGGTCAAAAGGGATGAGAGTGTTGGAAGGCCTGTTGCTAGCCTTGCTTGTAAAGCAGAAAGCAGCTAACTAAAAGAAGCTACATTTTCTTATTAACTTAAAACCTATATCTCAGCAGGAGTCAGTGTCTGTTGAGATTAAGTAGACAGATATTTTATTAGAAGTAGAAGGGGTCTTATTTAGGGTTAAAAAAAAGAAAGAAAAGAAAGAAAGTTAGTGTGTGTTCTGTGCTGGAAAGGGTACTGTATCAGCTGACTTTGCCAAACCAGTAGGAGGAAAGACAGCTTAATTGGGGGTGTGCTTAGACACTATAAAAGCAGGTGACTCAAATTACAACTTCCTGTTGCTAGCCTTTTTTCTTACTAATTGCCCTCCATCCCACCCGCCGAAAGCCAGTTCTACTTTTATAGCTACTGGATTTGACTGTCAACAGGAACTTCCTGTTTGGCAGTAGGATGGGAAGGATCATAGAGAAACATTGGTTTTGTCAACCCTAAAGGAAAAAAGTAGCTCACTCTCCTCCCCTAGCTGCTGGTGGTCTGACATTGAGCAAGGAAGAAGGAGGCTACTGAAGAAGATAGGAAGTTGCTGTCCCAGAACAGGAAGGGTGAGAGTTGTAAGGAGAGGAGAAAGTAAGAATACAGAGAAACAGTAGAGGGGACACAAAATAAGACATGATAGGAGTGGTGCAGTTATATGGCTATGGGGCAGCAGTGTTCCAGGAGACATTCTGGAGGCTGTGATGCTGCCCTATTTGCAGGCACCTTTCTGGTCTGAGAGAGGAGGTTGCCCGTCTCCAGGCTGACCTGGCTAGGATTCGTGAAACCTCCTCCTCCACCCAGGGACCACCAGGGCCAATGCCACTACCTCAGAGGCTGCCAAGAAAGAGGAGAGGCTGGACCAGGGTGGGCTCAGGGAGGGAGAGGGTGGTGGAACAGAGTTGCATCCCTCCAGCTGTACTGTTCTACAATTCATTCGCTCTTCTGGTGGATAGTGGTTCCTCTATGGAGGCACCTGCATTGGAGACCAAGGAGGATGCTGGGAACCTTTACAAAGGAGACCCACAGGAGGGTGGCATGGGACCCCACAGGGGAAGGAAACAACTCCTGGTGGGGGACTCAATCATTAGGGGGATAGAAATGGGGTAGGAAGGGGAGAGGGAGGTAAGGTGCCTTCCTGGCGCCATGGCTCGGAGGGACAGGAAGCGAATCCTCAGGATCGTGGGAGGAGCTGGACGAGGGAGGGAGCTGGATGTCATTGTCCACCAAGGGACAAATGACCTGGCTAGGAATGGGATCAGAGCAGTGCAAGAGGAGTTTGTAGAGGTTGGGAGGGCCTTAGACAAGTGGCGCTTGCACTTGGCACCTTTCGGAGGTGCTGCCTGTCTATAGCAAAGGGTGATGCTAGGGCACTCCTCACCAGGGAATTCACTGAGTGGTTGAAAAACTGGTGTGGAGCTCAGGGTTTTGGCTTCATTGGGGACTGGGGAACCACCTGGAGGGATGCAGACCTATACTGGTGCAATGGTCTGCATCTGTCCAGGGGGTGAACCAGAATCCTAGGTGAGAGGTTTAAATGCTTCATTGGCAAGCATTTAAACTAGCCAAGGGGGGAGACACTGAAAAGGAGCAGGGAAATCCCAGCCTCCCACTATGAAACATGGTAATTAGTGAGGTAAACACCAAGGTAGAGAAGTTATTAGGGAGCAGAACAGAGGTAAATGTAAAAAAAGGCAAAGGCAGTAAGGACAGGAATGGGGCTAAAAGGGGTAAGGCTATCAAAAAGTGGAGGGTGATGAGTACCAATGCCCGTAGTCTGTGTAACAAGCTCCCTGAACTAGTGGCCTTGATGGAAAAGGGTTGCCTGGATATTGTGGCAGTCACAGAAACATGGTACACAGAGAACCATGACTGGGATGTCAACATACCAGGATACACAATCTACAGGAGGGACGGGGAGGGTAAAAGAGGAGGAGGAGTAGCTCTCTATGTAAAGGAAGGGGTCAAAGCAACAGAGCTAAAGAGTAAACAGGGAACAGATGAGGCACTCTGGGTCACCCTGGAGACAGGAAATGGCACCACAATCTGCATGGGGGTTGTATACAGACCCCCATCTCAGGGGGAAGGAATGGACAAGGATATGATAGAAGGCTTCCTTAGAATGGCAGAAAAAGGGGAGATATTGTTGATGGGGACCTGAATATGCCAGATGTTAACTGGAGCACCTTTGCTGCAGGCACATCCAAGAGCAGGGTCATTCTTGATGCCTTACAAGGGGCATGCCTCAGACAGCTAGTATTGGAACCCGCTCAGGAGGGAGCAATCTTAGACCTGGTACTCTCAAATGGGGATGGAGAAAGAATCTCAGATTTAGAAGTGGGTAGCCATCTGGGAACAAGTGATCACCAAACAGTGTGGTTCACAATAAACACAGCCATACAATCATGCCATACAAAAGCAAGAGTATTGGACTTTAGGAGGGCTGACTTTGGGAAAATGAGAGTGCCTCAGAAAAGCACTAGCAAACAGGCAAGAAGGAGGAGTGGAGGAACAATGGGGAGTAATCAAAACAGCCATCACAGAGGCAACAAGCCTTTGTGTAAAGCAAATCAATAAAACACAATGAAGGAAAAACCACTATGGTTCTCAAAAGAGGTGGTAGGGAAGGTTAAGGAGAAAAGGATAGCATTCAGGAAATATAAGGAAACACAGAAGGAGCAGGACAGAGAACTTTATCAGTTAAAGCAGAAAGAGGCTGGGAAGGCAGTCAGAATAGCAAAGGCCCAAACCGAGGGAAAGAATAGCCAATTCTGTTAAGAAGGGATAAGACCTTTATAGGTAATGTTAGGGAGTGAAGAAAGACCAAAGGAGGGATACTGAGGCTTAATAAAGGGAGGGAATGTGGGTAGAGGGTGACAGTGAAAAGCAGGATACTGAACAAATGTTTCTGCTCAGTATTCACAAAGGAAGAGGAGGGGAGGTACCTAAACCAAACAAGAGAAACACTCTGAAGACGGGGTCGATACCAGTCCATTTACAGAAGAAAGGGTTCTGAAAGAACTAATAAAATTGAAGGTGGACAAAGCAATGGGGCCTGATGGGATTCACCCAAGAATTCTAAAAGAACTAAGGGTAGAACTAGTGAACACCGCTGACTACCCTCTTTAACAAATCATGGGAAGATGGGGTGGTACCGAGGACTGGAGGAGGGCAGATGTGATTCCTCTTCACAAAAGTGGGAGCAGGACAGAGGCAGGAAACTACAGACCAGTTAGTTTGACCCAGTGGTAGGAAATGATGGAATCACTTCTGAAGGAAAGAATTGTTGAGTACCTAGAGGCCAGTGGGGCACAGGACCCAAGGCAGCATGGATTCACTATGGAAGGTAATGTCAGATGAATCTAATAGATTTCTTTGACTGGGTGACCAAAGCAGTAGACCAGGGAGGGGCTGTGACATGACCTACCTAGATTTTAGCAAGGCATTTGATACAGTCCCACACAAAAGATTAATACACAAGTTAGCCAGCCTTGGAGTGGGTCCCAAGGTGGTAGCCTGGATAAAAAATTGGCTAGACAACAGGACGCAAAAGGTAGTAGTAAATAGGGTACACAGTGAAGAAAGGAGGGCTACTAGTGGGGTACCACAGGGTTCAGTACTGGGACCGGTCCTTTTTAATGTCTTTATAAGTGACATTGCAGAGGAACTGGAAGGAAAAGTATGTCTCTTTGCAGATGACACAAAGATCTGCAACAGGGTTGATACACAAGATGGAGTGGAAAGGATGAGAAGGGATTTGGCAAGGTTGGAGGAATGGTCAAATGTATGGCAGCTCAGACTGAATGCAAAGAAGTGCAAGGTAATGCACATGGGAAACAAAAATCCAGGGGAAGCATACACAATGGGGTGAGATACTGACAACAGTAAAATGGAAAGGACCTGGGGGTAATTATATCAGATGACCT
The DNA here is from genome assembly GCA_016271365.2 of Neoceratodus forsteri. Taxonomy (NCBI): domain Eukaryota; kingdom Metazoa; phylum Chordata; order Ceratodontiformes; family Ceratodontidae; genus Neoceratodus; species Neoceratodus forsteri. Next base: position 845,886,100 of record CM028134.1, read on the forward strand.
AAAGGTGGGCAAGCAATGTGAGAAGGCAGTAAGGAAGGCTGGGGGATACTGGGATGCATAGGAAGAGGCATCAATAGTAGAAAACAGGAAGTTGTTATCCCTCTGTACAGACAGTTGGTGAGACCCCATCTGAGTACTGTGTGCAGTCTCTGAGACCCCATCTCCACAAAGACATAGACAGAGTGGAGGCTGTCCAGAGGAGGGCAACCAAAATGGTGCAGGGTCTGCACCAGAAGACATACGAAGAAAGAGTAAAGTAGCTTAATATGTATACCCTTGAGGAAAGAAGGGAGAGAGGGGACATGATAGAAACTTTCAAGTACCTCAAAGGAATCAACAAAGTCCAAGAGGGTAGCATCTTTCAGAAAAAGAGATGTGCAAGAACAAGGGGGCACAATTTGATGATAGAGGGGGGACAGCTCAGAGGTAATGTGAGAAAGTATTTTTTCACAGAGAGGGTTGTGGATGCGTGGAACAGCCTCCCTGAGGAGGTCGTGGAATCAAGAACAGTGGAGGAATTCAAGAATGTATGGGACAGACATAAGGCAGTCCTAGTGGGGGGTAGGAGGAAGTAAGCTGTTGGTTAACTAGGATCTACAGCTTATCTGTTAGGTAGGAAAATGGGCAGACTAGCTGGGCCAAGCGGTCCTTATCTGCCGTCAAATTCTATGTTTCTATGTTTCAAATTCTATGCATATGGGATCAGTCACTGAGAAATGTGTGCCGGAAGATCTTAAAGCTGTGAACATTAATAAATCAATGGGTCTGGACTTGAAGCACCCTAAGGTTCCAAAGGAAATAAGAAAGGAGTTGGTAGAACCCTTAAAATATATATTTAACAGCTTGCTGGAATCAGGGGGTGGCACTGGAGCACTGAAGAACAATAAATGTGGTACCGATACATAAGAGTGGGAAGAGAGATGAGCTGGTAACTGTAACATCTGTAAGCCTGACAATTTAAAGCTTGTTGAGGTTCAGTCAGTGGTTAGATGATCTCCCACTGCCCCCAGTCACTATTTAATCTGGCTGGTGCCATACCTCAGGGCTCTGGCCATTTTTTTCTGGTTGCTCTGGCCGTGCAGGGTTGCTTGTTTATGCTCAGTCTGTCCTTTTGTTATTTTTGCTCTTACCTTGCCCTTCCATCTCACCTGCTGTGATCCTGGTTTGTATGGGCTTTCCTTTGATTTGTGCCTCCAGCTTCTGTTTGGTATGTATTTTGTGTTCTGCCTCCATGGCTGTAGCAGTTTGCTTCCTGCTTTCACTACAACAACCACTCATGCTGCTTCCATGTTCTTATTTGGCTCCTGTGTTTACCTTCAGTTTTGTTTTTGCTGTTCTGACTTTTCTGTGTACTACCCAACTCCTTCAGTTGTATTTTGCTGTTTTCTCAGTCAGTCTACCTGCTGTTCATACCAAGCAACTTGCTAACTTTTACTTCAGTTTCATTGTTTCATTAACTTCACCTGTCTCAGGAAGATAGCTGCAACTACTTGTACTCTGCTACTCATTCAGCCAGCTTTACTTAATTAATCTGTTTCAGTATCTGCATCACAGTCATGGTTCTAATAGTCTCCTGCTCTCCTGCTTATGACTATGATAAAATCTACTGCATGTGTTTCCTTAGCACTCCTCCACAGTTTTACTCTTATATTTATTTATTTATTTAGATCTAGGATTAAAAATACCTTTGAGCCAAGGCTCTTTTACAAAGGTTCCACGTCAGAGAAATACAAATGGGAGACAAAACATTTCAAGCGAAAACAAAACATTTCATAGAGTGATAACATTGCAATGGTTACAGACAGTATAGGTATTAGGACTTTTAGTATGACCAACAGTGGCATGGTGGAGAGTGAGATGATGAAGCAGCCAGAGGCATTTGTCAGGTGAGATTTGCCATTAAGTGCTGTTTCAAAGGGGGGGGGTAAGAGGAGGAGGAGGAAGAATGCAGCAGATAGGGAGGAGGGGTAGGAAGGGAGGAAGAGGAGGCAGGGGACGGGGAAGGAAGTAAGAGCATTAGGAGTACAAGATTTTGAGGTATGGCAGTTTGGACTGGTCAGTGGGGTGGGTGCCACCAGCTTGCTACGAAAGTGATGCCTCAGTTTAGGGGAAGCAATCACAGGAGCTGGAGGTAGTGACATGGTGCCGGAGACTGGTTTTGAACAACCCAAGTGTTTTGGCTGAGGAGATGGTGTGGCTGAGGTCATTTAGCCAGAGTAGAGCTTTGTAGGCAAAGGTGCATAGGCCCAGGCTAGTACGACAGTGGGGAACTTCAGAAGCAGATGCTTTGATCTCCTGGAGCTCCGTCGTTTGGTGCTTTCAGGTAATAGAGCTAGGACTCCAGAGGGTGCTAGGCCGAGGTGGATTTTCTTCACCATTGTACAAGTGAGGTACTTGATGCGGCTTGATAGTTGGAGCCAACTGGACTGAGCATACAAGTCACAGGTGTGGGTAAGATGGTGGGCACCAGTAATTAGTCGACAGGCCTTATTTAGGGTAACTGCTATCTGTCTGGGGGTTGTCGTCGTGGCAGAGCTACAAATGATGAGACCATAGTCGATGACCGAGACCACTGAGCTCTGTATGGCAATCGTCAGGGCCTCAGGGGTAAGATGTTGTCTGTGTTTATAAAGTAGACCAAGTCGGTTATTGGCAGCTCTGGCAACATAGTCAACGTGAGCCACATATGAGAGGCAAGGATCTAGTAGGATCCCTAGATATTTGAAAGACTGGACCTGATCAAGGGTATTTCCATTTGCAGTAGAGATACCCAGCTGATGTTGCTTATGCGGGTTTTGGGGGCTGTGGAAGAGCATTGATTTAGTTTTCTTGTGATTTAGCACTAGCTTGTGCTTGTGGAACCACGATTCAATGGAGCTGAAATCATGCTGGAGAGTACGTTGCAGTGTTAAGGGGTCTTTGTGAGATGAGAAGACTACTGCATCATCCGCATACAGTAGAATGGGCTCAGAACAGGATTGTGGCAGTGAGTTCAAAAAGAGGCTGAAAAGCAGGGGGCCCAGGATGGAACCCTGAGGGACACCTGAGTGGACAGGCAGGGAATCAAAGAGAGCACTGGCAATTTTTACTCTTTTCCGCCAGCTATCTAGGTAGCTTTTGAACCATAATGCAGAGTCTGGTGATAGGCCGGCAATTAGTAGTTGGTTAATAAGAAGCCTATGGTGGAGAGTATCAAAGGCCTTGGATAAGTCAATGAAAACAGCCACTGTGAGCTGTCCGTTGTCAAGGGATTTATGAACTGCTCCGGTGAGCTCAAGGAGGGCAGTGGTAGTACTGTGACCTTTCAGAAAGCCATGTTATTTTGCAGTTAAGATATTGTATTTCTCCAGATGGTCAGTAAGTTAGTCTGACACAATCCGCTCGAGGGTCTTAGAGAGCGGAGGTAGTACTGAGATAGGGCGATAGAGTAATTTGCCTTGTCACCACTTTTGAGGACAGGGGTCACTATCGTAGTTTTCCATCTGTCCTGAAATTTACTACTAGTAAGGGAGAGATTCAGAATTTTTGTTAAGGGGAAAAGAAGTTCATCAAGGGTAAGTGACAGAAGCTTAAGGTCCAAGGTATCGCCATTGGTTCTGGATTTGGAGATAGCTGTGGCAATATAGCGGCGTGCAACATGCGGTCTGACCTCCCGAAAGTAGAAGAGGGGTAGATGAGACTGCGATTGAGGGGGACTGGAAGTGGAGGTGCTTTGTTTGAAGTAGTCAGGGGGAAGGACCGAGCTGAGGTCTGTGAATGCCTTGTTAAAGGTGTTTGCAATGACCATTGGGTCAAGGGTAGTTGATCATCGACTACTAGCATGGTCGGAGGGGTTTCAATCTGCTTCCCTGTGAGTTCCTTCATATTCTCCCAGAAAGCTCATCCATTACCCCAGGTGTTTGTGAGTGCTTCTTTGTAATAGGAGCTTTTCACGAACCATATGGCCTTATTACAGGCATTTCAGGCTTGCTTATATTTTTGAGTGTCACGTAGCTTTCCGGTAATTTGAGCCACAGTTCAGAGGTGGTCCCTCCATTTCAACTGGGCTAGTAGTCCCGCCGTGATCCAGGGGTTGCAGATAGATTTAGCCTTACGCTTCTTAATCGGGGCATAGAGGTCACAAGCTTTGTTGAAGGTCGAGATGAGATGGTCAAGAGCAAGGTTGACATAGGTTGCCTGATATATCGGTGACCAGTCTTGAGACTTCAGATATTGTTTGAGGTGGATCAGATTGCCATGATGTAGGACTCTACTGGAGATGATTTTCTGGGGGGGCTTTATGAATTTGTTTGTCCATTCACAGATGATTGGTGAGTGGTCACTTAGAGAGTCTGGCAGGATTGTGGTACAAGAGATCTTAGCAGGGTGGTTGGTGAATACCCAGTCAAGCAGGGTACTGGTGCCCATTTTATAGGTAGTCCTGGTAGCAGACGAAACCATCTGTGAGAGGTTAGCCACTGTAATAGAGTTTTTGTGGGCACTTGCATCAGGTGCAAGCCAGTTAATATTGAAATCTCCTAGCAGAATAAATTCAGAGTCCAGGGGCAGAGTGTTTACGAAGCTCATAACATCATGGAGACCAGGTCTTTGAACTCTAGGTGGAATGTATACAGTGTTAATGGTAAGGGCTTTTTGATTTGGCCCCAAGAGAATTTTGATTAGAAGGATCTGGGCCGAGACAGCAGATGAGACAGTATCTACAGGGTGCCACATGAGAGAGTCTTTGATATATATGGCACATCATCCCCCTTTCTTTGCAGCCCGGTCCAACCTGTGAATGTTGTACCCCTGTATTGTTAAAGCACAATCAGGGACTTTTGTAGTCAGCCAGGTTTCAATGACAGCAAGAATGTCTGGGTTGTGTTGGCAGGTGAAGGCTTGGAGGGCATCAGTCTTTGACGGAAGACTGCATATATTAATGGTAGCCAGGGTTAGAGTCCCAGGGTTTTTTCCAGGGCATGGACGGACAGGGCCAGGATTCGGGTGGACATTTCCTGATATAAGTAGGAAGAGGAGAATGAGTTTAAGAGAGCAACAGTGCAGAACCTTAAGGGAAAATTTACATTGTTGCTTAGAGGTGGGGAGATAGGTGGGCACCATTCGACCAAGCCCGTGAGATACAAGTTGGTATAGTGTGGGAAGATAATCCCACATGAGAAAGTTTGCGATGCGGGAAGGTATCATGGTATCACTGTGAGGAGGGCCATATGGGGAACATATAGGCTAATGGAGGGTACCCCGGGAGTAACAAGAAGCAAAAAGGAGGATGGAGGGGCTGGGGGGGGTGAGGGGATGGGGATGAGGATGGGTGGGGCCAGGGAGAGAGAAGAGAGAGGGCAGAGAAAGAAGGAGCAGGAGAGGAAGGAACAGGTGGGAGAGTGCCGCCATCACTGGCGTAGATGTACAGGTGACAGAGGGAAGGAGAAGGCATATTTGGACAGACAGTGAGAGTGCGTGGATAGATGAGCTGAGATAGTGGATGGCAGAGAGGGTATGAGGGAGATTAAGAGAGCCTGAGAAGGATGACTGAGAGGAGCAAAGTAGGTGTGGAGATAAGAGTCTTGTGGGCAAGTACATAGCCAAAAATGAGGCTCCTGTCTGACCTCCCGTGCTGCTTGAAAAGGAATACTATCTAGTAGCAATTAGGGCACACCATTGCTTTTCCATTTAGTGAATTACATGCTCAGGCAGTTAAAAGGAACATAATTCAAGCTTCTTGCATGTAGATCTGTGCCTGCTAAAGATGCCAGATGCAGCACGTAAACAGTTCAACACTGAACATTATTTTTTGGGGGGCTCATCATCATTACTGGGAAACAAACAGCTAATTAGTAGACTACCACTAGTCTTGCCTTCAGCCTCTTTTTCCAGAATTTGTGTCTCCCTGCTTCAGTTGCCTCCTGTTACTTCTGGTCTTATTGCTACTAAGCCCTTTCATCCTCTACAGGGATTCCTGCCTTATTACCATGAAACCACTCTTCTCAGATACTGTTGACTTCCCTGACCTCTATTCCTAACTTCTTGTACCTGTTGTACCCACTATATGTGGCCCCTCCACCCAACGCTGTCATCATCTGACCTGTGGCCGCAGCCTCTCCACACAGTACTGTCATCATCTGACCTCTGGTTGTGGCCCATCCACCCAGTGCCACCACCCATCCTAACCTCTGGCTATGGTCCCACCATCCAGAGCTGCTACTCTTCATAGAAACATGGACATTGTTGGCAGAAAAGGACCTCTTGACTCACCCAGTCTGCCCAGATGTTCTCTGCTTATTCTGTCTCTGCAAACCCTCTCTGATCTCTGGTGACCCTCCCACCTCCCTGTCTACTTACCAGTATTCCACTATGCCTATCTCATACATGCTTGAAGCCCCCCAACTGTCTTCAACACCACTACCTCTGTTAGTTGACTTTTCCAGGTGACCACCTCTCTGTCAGTAAAGTAGTATTTCCTCACTTCCTTATTAAATCTCCCCCTTCCAGCCTTAGGAGGCTGCCGTTCTTCCATGTCTTCCTGTCCTGTTGCACTTCCTCACTTGAAACAGACCCACTTCCTGTATACTGTTCACCCCTATGAGGTACTTGTACATCTCTACCATGTCTCCCCTCTCCCTTCTCTGCTCCAGGGTGTACATGTTAAGATCCCTCAGTCTCTCCTTGTAGGGCTTCTTGTTTAACCCCTGCACCATTTTAGTTCTCCTCTTCTGGACTGCCTCCACCTTGTCTATGTCCTTCTGAGAGGCAGCCTTCAAAACTGGACACAGTACTCTAGGTGGGTCTTACCAGTGAGTGATACAGTGGTAGCATCACCTCCCTCCTCCTCCTGCTGGTGGTACCTTTCCCTATGCTCCCCAGCATCCCACTAACCCTACCTACTGCCTTATCACACTGCCCAGCCACTGTAAGATCTTTAGATCTGATAACCCCAAGGTCTCATTCTTGCTTAGTGACTGTTAGCATTCCTCCCCCTTTTTATGTTCAGCTCCTGGGTTTCAATGTCCTAGGTACATGATTTTGCACTTTTTGACATTGAACCCCAGCTGACATACCCTTGATCACTCCTCCAGTTTTCTAAGGTTTCTATTCATTCTCTCCATCCCTTTCTGAGTATTCACCCTATTACAGCATTTGGTGTCTTCTGCAAAAAGGCATACCTTCCCTTTTAGCTCTTCTGCAATGCCACTAATGAAGACATTAAAGAGGACTGGTCCCGGGGGGTGTGGCTAGCTGCTCAGCCATCAAGATGCTCTTTCAGAGAGCTCCCAAAGCTTACTGTTTAAATATAAAAGACAATACTTATAACTTATTTGGTGAAGTAGAACTATACATACTCTACTACTGAAACTTTGTGCATCACTAGAGGTGGATTTTGTTATCATGGAGTGGAAAACTTCAGAAAATAAAGCCAACTTCTTCGCGCCTTGTGGCTGGGCTGTGAAGGCACTGACAGCATCCTCAGAGCATGCATTGGAGGAGCTCAACAAGGACTCCTGCCTGACATCACTTTACTCACTCCAGCACTCTCTTTCGACCCTCACCAAAACGGTCCAACACATGTACAAAAACATGGACTCTTACCACAACTGTATGCTGGCTATGGAGCAACGTATAGAAGGCCTGGGGGAAGCAGCAGCAAACGCTGAAAAAACTCAAACAAAGCACTGGCTACAGCAGCGACATGTGTGCAAGGGCATACCCTTTTACAAAGTCAGTTGGAGCACCTTGAAAATACAGTGATGGCCTTGCAAGTCCGGGTACTTAGTATACCTGAGAATACAGAGGATGATGACTTATGTGCATTTATTATATCCTGGCTCAATCAGACCTATGGACTAGACCTTCACGACCTTATCCTCTGAGCTTACTGGATCACACCACGGAGATCCAGTAGGCAGAGATCAGAGCCCCATACTATACTGGTGGTCACAGTATCATCAGTGATTCGAGATCAAATCCTGCTAGCAGCCAGAGCTAAGAGGAATGTGCATATCGATGGGTCCTGGGTAATGTTATTCCTGGACCTCTCCTACGCAACCCAGCCTGAAAGAAAGGGCTTTGATGCAGTGAAGTGGCGATTCCGCAATTTGGAGATCCGCACTAGCATCCTGATGCCGGCACGACTTCATGTGAACATCGGGTAGAAAAAGTACATCTACACTGACCTGAAAGAGGCCGGGAAAATGGCTGAAATGTTTGAGGTGGAAAAGGCAGCTCGAGAGGAAGAGATGTCCTTAGAGTCAGAAGGTGAAGAAGAGACTTAAAAATGGACTTGTGAGTTGGGTCATCTGCTCAATTTTAAGTTAAATTTGCAGGTAATGCTAACATTTCTGGGGACTGGTTTTGGGAATGCATGAAAGACACTGTAAATGACACTATGGGACTTTTCCACAGAACTCAAAGAATAGTGAACAGTATCCTTTGGACTTTTGGACTGTATGATATGCTGACTAAGCATAATTCAAAGTTACTTCGGTATTTCTTTTTCTGTGGATGATTAAGTCTCTAATGTTGTCCAATTAAGCATGAATATAACGCTCTTCTAATCGGCGCTGTATACAGTTAAAATGGCAGTCCTGATACTGATTGTTCCATAGGAAGGACCCTCATTCTTTTCAGTAGCTGAAGACCTGCTTCTAGAGTAAATATTAAAAATTCTCCTAGACTTATTTCTGACAGGCAGAGGCAGGAAAGTTACATAAATGGTATGTTATTCACCGAATAGGCTTAAGGGAGCAAACTGAGAGGGACATTTTTCTTTGCTTTACTTATGGGCTTTTTTAAATAAAGGCTTATATGGCTGTTTCTCTCATTGTATAAACTTATCAAGGTTATAGTAGTTTAAGGCATTAGCAGCACAAAGCCATTCTGTATAACTCTGGAATAATGTCTGATATTCCTCTATATCTTGTAACAAAGGTAACACTGACTCATATAACCTAATATCAATTTAGCATGGAAACATGTTGTATGCTTTGTTCTGAGTGAAATTATTGTACTGTATAGTATAAAAATATAAATAAAAAGTAAAAAAAAAAAAAGAGGACTTTTCCCAGTAATGAGCCCTGTGGAATGCTGCTGGTTACTCTCCTTTTGTTAGAGTGTGTACTGTTTACCACCACCCTCTGTCACCTAGCTAGTAACCAAGATTTTACCTAGTTTACTACTTTGGATCCCAACCCTAGACTGCCCAATGTCTTTAGCAGTCTCCTATGTGGTACAGTGCTGAAGACCTGCTGAAGTCTAAGTAGGCCACACCCCCTGTCCTTCCTTGATCTATTTTCCTGGTCACCCAGTTGAAAAAATTGATCAGAATCATTTGGCATGACCATCCCTCCATGAATCCATGCTGCCTTTGATCATGTAATTAGTTGGATTCAAGATACTCCACTATCCTTTCTTTAAGCAGGGTTTCCATTAATTTCTCCAACACTGATGTGAGACTGACCAGTCTATAGTTGCTAACCTCCTCACTGCAGTCACTCTTGTGGAATGGGACCATGTCAGCTCTCCTCCAGTCCTCTGGAACCACTCCTATTTCCAGTGAGTTGTTGAGTAAGGCCATCAGTGGTGCAGCAAGCACCACCCTTAATTCCCCTAGCACCCTTGGGTGTATCCCATTCTGTCCTATGGCCATGTCCACTTTCAGATTTGCTAGTCCCTTCAGGTCTCTTTCCTCTCTAAATGGATTTGTGTCCACCTTCCTCCCTCCCTCTCATTCTTACTGATCCATGGTGGTTTGTCCCCCTCTTCCTCCGCTGTGAAGACTGAGCAGAAGTGCCCGTTACATACTAACATGCAATGGTGCCAGCAGAATAATGCCTTGTGGCATATTGAGTGTACTTGTATTGCAGAGTCCCCAACACCAGTTAAGGACTCTGTCCCCCCAACTCATATCACCTTCTTTCCGGCTACATCCTTTTTGACCCTGATTTTCTCCTTTTCCCTATCCCATTCTCTTATGAAGCCATCCACTGTTTCGTGTAATACCACTTCCTCAGGGAGTCCAGTCCATCCCACCACCAACCTTTCTGCAAAGAAATGCCTCCTGGACTCTCACATAAACCTCTCCCCTCCAAGTTACAACAGTGCCCCCTTGTGCTCTTGGTTCCACTCCTCAAGAGGTACTCCTTGTCCACCCTGTTTATACCTTTCAGATGCTTGAAGGTCTCAATCATGTCTCCCCTCTCCCTTCTCTTCTCCAGGGAGTGCATGTTCATGGCCTCAGCTACTCCTTGTATGTCCTGCGCTGACCTTTTATCAGCTTTGTTTTCCTCCTTTAGACTGCATCAAGAAGGTTTATATCCTTTTTTTAGGAAACGACACCAGTACTGCAAACTGTACTCTAGGTGCAGCAGCACCAACAAGCTGTACAATGGCAGTATTACCTCCTCCTACACGGTGCTGATCCCTCTTTCAATGCAGCTTAGCATTCTATTGGTCTCTGCTGCTGCCTTCTTGCATGGCGTGGAGTGCTTCAAGTCGCTAATGATCAAGGATATCAGGATGTCCGCCTTTTCCTGATCCTCCTCTGAACAGTCACTCTCTGTAGTTCTCCTTATTCTCTCTATCCTTCCTCTTGGCTTCCTCTTCTTGCTAATGTACCTGAAGAATGTTGTGTCCCCTTTTGCTACCCCTTTGGCTTTCCTTTTCTTTGTTTGTGCCTTTGCTTGCCTTACTTCCCTCCCTGCTTCCCTCTCTTTTACCTGGTACACCTCCCTATCATCATCCCTCTGTGTTTCTTTGTACCTCCTGAATGCCATCCTTTTTTCTTTCACTTTCATGGAACCACTGGCTTTTATTTTCACTGAACCTAGACTGACCAATTATGCCTCCTTCCTACCCATCTGCCTCCTTCCTATACCTGTTTCCTTGCTTCTCTTCCTGACCTCTGGCTGCAGCCCCACTTCCCAGTGCTGTCACTGGCCTCATGACTTCTTGGCTATGGCCCCTCCACCTAGTGCTGTCACCCAGCAAGGGAGCCATTCTGCTCTGAACAGTTTGGTGCACTTCTCTGCATTCTAACAGAAGTCAGCTACACAACATACCACTCATCCTACTCAAAGTGACAGCAGCAAGACTGATCTCCCTACATTGGCTGCCTCCTGTTGCACTTCCACTCTCTCTCAGCCACATTGCCCTAGCCAGCATCACAGGTATTCCTGCTTTTAATACTGTTTCTGACCTCTTCCTCTGTTTCTGACCTCTGGCTGTGGCCCTTCCACCCAGTGCCATCATCCATCCTGACCTCTGGCTTTGGCCCCTCCATACAGTGCTGCCATCCATCCTTTTTTTTTATTCTTTTTTATGTATTCTGCTTTTTGCCTCCTACTGCCAGCTTCCTGGCACCTCAACCTGGTCATGGACTTCAGCTTCCAGCTCCATATATGACTGAGACCCTCTGATACCCCCGGCTTGGCCCCCAGGGTGGAGTTTGTGGCACTGACTCCCCAACAGTGCCAAAATGACAGGACTAGGTTGGAGGGCCAGCCTGGAGGCTAATTGAAGCCAAAGCAGGCTTCATCAAGGGCAGCCAGCAGGGAGTGTTTTTTTCTGTTTTTCTTGGGGGGCAGGGACGTGCAATGACATCCTGCATCCTTCCCACCCCCTGAAGCACTCTAATGCCAGTCACTGTGGTACCCCCGGCCTCCACCATGGGGTCCATCAAGCACTGGACATTCTCCCTCCCCTTCCCCAGAGAAGGAGAGCAATTCTTGGGATGCTCCATCCTTCTTCCCCCCCGCCAGCCTTCTGATGACTCGGGTCCATTCTCGAACCCAGGTCGCCGGCGTCGCAAGTGGAAATCCAACCAGTGCACCATTGGGCCAGCCACTGCCACCCATCTGACCTCTGGCTGCTGCCCCTCCACCAAGTGCATCATCATCCTGACTTCTGACGGCAGCTCCTCCACCCAGTGTCATCTCCATCCTCCCGATCTCTGGCTCATCTCTTCCACAAGTGCTGTCACCCTTTCCTTTCAGCACATAAGATCAAGAACGGCAGCCTAATAAGGCTTAAGCCTCACTCAGAACTCATACTTATCTACTACACAATTCCCGATAAGTCGATCATATTTTTGACTGTATTAACCACTGCAGTCCACTCATTAGCAGTGTCTCTTGCTGCCTCCCATCAGCATTCCTTCTAGCTGTTTCCTGCCTCAGGTTTGCTTCTTCACAACCTGCAAGGCTGCTTTGTTTAAACCAGCATTTTGGAGGATAATCACCCAGAACAGGCTCTTCAGAAGCGCAAAGCTGTCGATGCCCAAGAACCACAGGACAAGCATTGTTTGCCTCAGAACTTGAATGTCACTGTTATGAAACCAAATCCATCTCCAAAGTCTGTTGCCTAATTCCCTAAACCTCTTTACTGCACCTTCTTCTGCTCAGACCCTAGTCTCAGCAAATGCTCAGGATAGTTCAGGCATTCAGTACTTCCAAAAAAACCCTACAGCTCTGCTACCATTTCTATTTGGAACTCTAGCCAAGCCTCCCTCTGGGCCTACCAGCTATATCTGACCTTCATAAGCACTACTTCACACTCAACAACCATAGACCCACTCTCAGCTGTCGAGTACAGCCATCAACTAAGATCAAACATCAGCCTTCCATCCATTGAGCTTGCCCACTTTGTTAAAAAGCACAGTATGCTTCGCACTCTATGGCTTTGTACTGCCAGTAATGCCCAGCACCAATGGCAGCCTTAACCCTCTATCAGTCATGCTTCCTTCACTCTCTCCTCAAGAAAGCTGTATGCCAACAGCAGGCATCAGTCCTTCATCTATCTAGCCTCACCTACACTCTGCTCATCAAGGACACAGTGCACTTTCACTTTCTATGGCTTTGTACTGCTGGCAACACCTGGCACCAACATTAGACTTCAGCCCTCCATCTGTTGGGCTTCTTCTATCTTCACCACAGTTACTCAGTATGCTTTCATCTACAGTGACTTCACACTGCCTGCAATACCTCCAACAGAACCAAGCAGCAGCCTTCCATAATTCGGACTGTCACTTGCTCTCTGCTCCCAAGAGTGCAATATTTATTTATTTGAATTTTGGTAACCAGGTGAGCCAGCTAAGACTATGCAGTCCCTTTTTCAGGGACGACCTGGGCATACAATACAATGCAACACAACACAATCCCATGCAAACTTAGAACCTGAATTCAAATTATGAGCTGCAAATGTTATGAACAGCAGATATACTATCAGCGAATAGTTGACAAGGGCAACTAAACAGCAAAGAGAGTTCTATAAAGTCGGGGGGGGGGGCAAGGTAACCAAAGTTACAGCAGTGGGGGAATAACATTAGAATACATAAATTACAAGTTATTTACAGTGAGACATACAAATGTACAGAGAAAACACAATAATTACAAAAGTAGAAAGAAGTGGATTAACTTGTGAATTTCTGCAACAGAATACAGAAAAATATGATTAGGGTGTACATAATAGAGCAAGGAGGAAACGTTCGTTGAAAACAAAATGCACCAGTAATTTGATAGTAAATAAGGTACAGAGAACGCAGGAGTTGGTGAAAACAACTGCTGTCAGGATGTTTGAGCAGGCGTGCAGCAAGCAATTTTTTGAATAGTAATAGGTTAGAACAGGAGAGGAGATGAGGCGGAATATGGTTTTGCCCTTTATGTCTTTGTGCTGCAGGTACTGGCCTCCAACAACAGGCATCAATCCTCCATCTGTCGAGCCTCACCTATGCTCTGCCCATTAATGAACAGAATAGTTTTGCCTCCTATGGCTTCACACTATGGGCTGTGTCCATCAACAGACAGCAGCCCTATTAGTTGACAGCTAATTTATATTGTTTAGAAATTAAAACGTTTATTTTTCAAGATAAAAACAGGTACATCACCCCCCAAGGGTGAAAAACAAAGAACACCCGATGATCGTTTCACACCTTTGCATGTTCTTTTTCAGGTGTAAAACGATCATTGGATGTTCTTTGTTTTTCACCCGTGGGGGCAGTGTACCTGTTTTTATGCTAAGAGAAATAAATAAATGAAAGTTTTTAATATCTAAACAATAGAGGTTTGGCTGTGAACTCCTGTGAAGCATTGAGTAGGGTCCCTTCCTTTGTTCTGCTTGATACCTGCTTAGACTCAACGCACTGCCCAATACCAGGGAGCCACTGTTTTGTGTTTTACAGAACCTCCTTCAGTTGAGCCTTCCCTGATCTCAACTTGAAGACTCAGGGCACTTCGACTCCTATGGCTTTGTACTGCTGGCAATGCCACTGGTATGACACAAGCATTGGCCTCTGTTTGGCTGTCACCTGCTCTCTGCCCCCTAAAAGCACAGTATGCTTTTGCCTCCTATGGCTTCGTACTGCATGCAGTTCCCACTGACAACAACATGCAACAGTCTTCTAGCAATCTAGCCTCATCTTTGCTGTACCCATCAAGAACACTGTATGCTTTCATCTTCTCTGGCTTTGTAGCAGGGCAATACCCAGATCAGTAGCAGGCACTGCATTTCATTATTCAGGCAGTCACCTATGCTCTATCATCAAGGACTCAGTATGCTTTTGTTTCCTATGCTTGCTTACTGCTGGCTTTGCCCATCAACAAAAGGCAGCAGGGTCTCATGATGCTTCACCCCTTATGGTTTTGTCCTCCTCCTACTATCGAAGCCACTTGGGGGATTGTTAGAGGGAGTGGGTAAACAGATAGACAGCACTCAGAAAATTCAAGTTTAACACACAGACTGGGAGGTTTTATTGCACAAATCAGAAACAAACATAACAACCTAAAATCAAAAATACTTAAATGAAACAGGAATTCCTCAAGATAGAACAACATTTTCTTATAGGACTTCAAATCCTACGTTGGGTACTGTTTCCCAAGGAGCTTCTTCCACCATCAATTTGGTTTTGTGGACATGAAAAGACTTGCATGTCTTCTCTTTCTCAAGTCAGAGCTCATCTGAACATCAGGGGCCCAATTCACAAAAAGCCCTTAGATTGGCATAAGGTGCGGTGATCTAGAGCTGTGGCAAACCCCGGGGCGCCAGAGACCCTCTGCCCGATTCTCGATTGGTTAGGGTCCCAGCGACAAAGTTCCATGACTTGTGGCAACCATGACAGTGTGCTGAACAGAGGGCACACCTGGACAGGGTGCTGCAAGCTGTGGGTGTTCATGTGGCATCATGTCCCCAGACATTCCCTGGTAATCTAGCGGACTCCCCTCCCCAGTGTCCCCATGTAATTGTCATTGGCACAGTTCCCTGGTGGTCTAGTGGACCCCTGATCACCAGGTAGCCCCATATATGTAAACAGTAATCAAACCTCCCTCCTGTGGTTCTAGTGTACCCCTTCCTGATCCTCAATGTCCCCATGATGTCATAATTATACAAATTCCCTGGTGATCTAGTGGCCCCCCATAGCCACAGCCAAAATCCCGATCCCCCGTTATGCCATATTCTGATATTGTTACTGGTATAGTGACCCCTCACCCCCCCAAAAAGCAGTGGTCCCCACTCTGCTCCCCATCCCTAAATTGAGCCAGTGACTGGCACAGCTCACCACATAACACCACGGCCAGCCACTGACTGAGCTCTGAATGAGCGCATACTGTATCCAGTACATGCTCAGTTATTGACAGCTGTCATTGAGCATGTACTGTTTACTGTATGTATTCATTCAGAGCACAGTTGGCAGCTGGCCATGGTTGTGAGTAGCGGGATCTGCCAGCTGCTGACTCAATTTAAGGATGAGGGAGCAGGGTGGTGAGACGCTGCCTCTGAGGGTGGGGGGCCCCTATACCACCAAAAATTACAGAATATAGCATAATGGGAGAGCAGGACTTTAGGGGGGGTGCAAGATCACCAGGGGATATGTATACATTATGAAATCATGGGGACATCGGGGAGGGGAGTCTATTAGACCACCAGGGACTTCTGATAAATAGTTAACTCATGGAGATATTGGGGATGGGGGTTAGCTAGTCCACCAGGGAGGGGGTTTAGATGACTATTTATTTTTATGGAGGTAATTGGGGATCAGGGGTCCATTAGGCCACCAGGGAATTATATTTCTTGGGGACATTGGGGTGGGGGGACCGTGGCACATTGCCGCTACAAGTCAACTCTCCCGGTGGAGAAATGTCTAAGTACCCTTAGACCAGCCTTGGCTGGTCTAATGGTACTAAGAAATTTGCCCTCTGGGAGAGTTTTGTGAATCCCAATTCAGGGGATTTTGCAGGCTGCATCTGCCGCAAGCTCCTGGAGCCATGCCGCCATGCCGCAGCCCATTGTGTGGCTCAAGACCCATTTGGTGGAGGCTGCCTGTGGTAGATACAGGCTGCCTCTGTGAATCGCTTCTGAGGCATCATTTAGTGCAAGGGGAACTTTGCGCCAAGTATTGGGATGCAAGCCCCTTACGCCACCCCAGGAGCTTTGAGAATTAGTCCCCAGATCTCTAGCAAACCATCATGTTTTAACATTTCAGAGCTGTAAAACAGCATGCTCTCATAGAACATATGGCTCCTATATATTTATTTAAAACAAAATCAATGCCCCGTAGTTAATAATAAAATATCAGTATTTGGGCATTATGCTAGCTAGATTTTTTCTTATTTGAGCCACTTTCAGTAGCTTGGGGCACTGTGTAGAGACTAGAAAGGAAAATATGAATTACTGAGGGAGACAGTATAGAGATGGGGGGGTTGCAGTTGGTCTTCATAACAGAAGAGAGAAAATAAAGGGCAGAAAAAGACAGTGAGATAAGCAATATGCTGTTACAACAGACTTTTTGGAAGTAAAGAACATAGTGCAGAGTGCTTCCTTGCCCTAGCAGGGTACAACCCTATCACAGGAATCTGCTTCCTTTGACTTGCACAATTGGTCAGTTGTAAATTAAGACTTGCAAGTCTTCCTCACAAGCTACAGTATGTCAGCCTTCTACCTTCCCAGGAAACACCTTTACTGCATCAGCTACAAGACAGGCTTCCAGCAGTATCTGCAGCCTGGCACTTCACTGCTTCCTACAACCTACAATCTGACAATCGATGACCAAATAAACACCTCATGGTTCCTGTGCTTGTTAACTTCTGCTGAAGACATTTAACCGCACACTTCATCAACACCTGATCACCAGCAGCGCTTGCATGGTGTAACCAGCTGGGGACCACAACCTTAAACAAGCTTGTTCAAACCAGGACCTAGAAGCATTGGACTGGAAAACATAACAGGCTCAATTCTCAAATCCCCCAGCTAGGCGCAAGGGGCTTGCCCCTTGCACCAAACGATGCACAGGAAGCGATTCTCAATGGCAGCCTGTGGTAACTGTAGGCTGCATGCCCCAAATGGGCTTGCAGTGCTCGTGCCCCTCAAATGGGCTGTGATATGGTGCTGGGGGCATGTGGCATACACAAGCTGTCACATTCTGAATGTGGGATTCTCAGAACTCTTTCAGAGGAGAATTTAAGTACCCTAATCCAGTCAGGGCTGATCTAAGGGTACTTAGAAATTATTCTCTGGGAGAGTTGTCTGTTTACTGCAATGTGGCTGTCCCCCCTCCCCAGTCCCTGATGCCCCATAGTCCTATGTGCAAAGATACTCCTTCCTGGTGGTCATGTGGTCCCCCTCCCTGCTTCCCGATGTCACACCTATATGTAAAGAAAAACCTCAAGCCATTGGTGGTGGTATAGTGAACCCTCCCTCACCATTTCCCGATGTTGCCCCTGTACATAAAGAAAAAATTGGAACTCATCAGTGGTGGTATAGTGAACCCTCCTCCCCGATCCCTGATGTCGCCCTTATACATAAAGAAAAACAGCAACCCAGCGGTGGTGGTATAGTGAACCCCCCACCATGGCAGGTTTTGCCCATCACCACTCCATCCTAAACCCTGAGCCAGCAACTGGCACAGCCCTTCTGTCACTACTCACAGCCGGCTGCTAACTGATTCTTGTCACTGAGCAACGCACTGTATAATACAGTAGGTGCTCATTGACTGATAGTTGCGGTTTTTCAGACATTTCACGGCCTGTGATCAGGTGAAATATCAAAGTTTTTGTTCATTTGTCTCCATGACCCAGGAGGGTCAATTTGTAATTGCTGCTGCTGTTTGAAAAAATAACTTTTAAAAGGCTGCACATGTGTGTGGAACTTGAACTTTGTGTGCCTGGTTAGTGCTGTGACTTTGTCCTTTTGGTTTCTTATGTCACTGAGCACCCCATTCTACCTTGGTGGCTCTTGTGTTTTCCTCCTGTTGAGAGGAGCTGTTGAATGGATCAGAGGGGGCCCTGGCCCGAAAGGAATATGTAGGGATCTGGGGCCGAGGACTGATTACTATCCAGAATCAACAAGTAGAGGTACTAGTGGGGAACTGGGACCTGTATTTCAGTGGTGGTGTAGCCCAGGAGTGTGCCAGTGAGGAAGATGACTCTGGAAATGGTTATGGCCCCAATGTGCAAGGTCAGTGAGCACCTGTGGGATACAGAGACCTAGTGACTGCTGCCTGCAGATGGACAGTTTAGCCAGCAGGGACGATAAAGCTGCCTATGGGTTGAAATTATCTTATGTTTGAGGGGGCTGTCTAATTAATGCCCCCTATTTATGGACTCTGTATTCCCAGAACAAGGACATTTTTGGACTATAAAATAATGTGATCCCTGTGGTCTGTTTGATAGCATGCTGGAACCTAAATAGTAGCAATCAATCAATCAGTCACTTTTTTTTTTTAGTGCAATCTGTGATCAAAGCACTTATACAAGATAAAAGTTTGAAACTATAAAGTAGATACTAAGAAACCCATGTTTAAAAATAATATTATTAAAACCCTTATCAGTAGATGTACAGAGAGTCAGGGAAAGCTAACCCAAATAAATAAGTCTTGAGAGCGGTCTTAAAGCTCTTGATGTTCAGGCACCTTCTCACCCAATGTGGTAGAGTTTCACAGGGTAGGGGTCACAAAAGCAAAAAAGCAGGCCCCCAAGGTCTTAAGTCAGACCCTGGGAACCTCTAGCAATCCCTCGAGGAGAAGCGGAGTGGATGAAGAGGGTGGTAGGGACAAAGAGATCTTGATGTACTGGGGTCCCTGACCATGTAGGGCATTGTAGATCAGTAACCCATACTTGAAGGTAATCTGTCACTGTACTTGCAGTCAGTGCAGGCCATGGAGCACAGGCACGATGTGGCAAGATCTTGGTAAGCCAGTCAACAGTCTGGCTGCCGATTCTGCACCAGCTGCAAGTGGCAGATATCAACCCCGGAAGGCCTAAGAAGGGCATTGCAGTAGTCAAGGCTGGGGTCACAAAGGCATGGACCAAAGTTGGAAGATCACCAGGGGGACCAAATGTTTTATCTGGGTGATATTCCTCTGATGGTAAAATGAGGTCTTGACAGCGGTCGACTCCTGAGATTTAAATGTCAGACCATCGTCAAAAATAACACCCAGATTCCTCACCTGGTCAGAGATCACCAGCTGGGTGACCCTGAGTCAAAGCCCAGAAGGCTATCCTGCCAGCAACCCCATACCCTGATGACTTGGGTCCACCAACAACACCTCAGTTTTATCCAGGTTCAACTGCAGCCAGTTGGAATTCATCCAGTCCTGGATCTCAGAGAGGCAATCGCTAAAACCGAGATGGCTCCACCCTCTCCGGGCACAAAGGACATATATAGCTTAGTATCATCTGCATAGCAGTGAAAACTCAGTCTATGCCACCTTATAATGTCTCCTAAAGGTAGTATATACACAGCGAACAAAAGGTAACAAATGGAGCCCTGCTGAACCCCGCTGGATAGGGAAGAGGGCAGAAGAATAAATTCCTGACACCACTGTCTGAGTCCTACCCATGAGGAAAGATCAAACCACCTGTGGACTGTACCTGTCAGTCCATAGATCAACCACAGCTGCTCCAATAACACACCATGGTCTACAGTGTTGAATGCTGCAGAGAGTCAAGGAGAACCAAGATCGAATGGGTCCTCCGATCTTTCGCTATTAGGAGATTATTTAGTACCCGAACCAGTGCTGTCTCAAAGATATCATGGGTGGTCAGGTGATCATCCAGCTGCAACAAAACCACCTTTTCAATAACCTTACCCACAAAGGGTAGGTTGGAGACAGGTCTATAGTTGGCCAGACAGTCCTGGTCGAGGGAATGTTTCTTAGGGAGAGGTCTCACCACCGCCTCCTTCAGGGGGTCAGTTAACACCCCGTCTCCAACAAACACCAGACTATCTCAGCCAGGACCAGGCTGATCACCTCAACGCATCCCACAAGGAGGCACGTTGGGCCTGGGTCCACACTACAGCAAGTTGGTCACAAACTCTAGATGATCCTCATGATGTCAGTTAACAACGGCTGGCTAAAATTGGATCCGACAAACTGGGCACTAGCAACCTCCTGCCAACCTCCACTAACACCCAATAGAGGGGGCAAGATGGATCCAAGATCTGATGCTGGCAACCTTAACTGCTAAGAAGTGAGTGAACTCATCACACTTATTTTGTGAAAACGCCTCATGTCTGAAGACAGATTGATTGCACAATCTGTCGATAGTCCAGAAGAGCTGAGCCAGTTGATTCTGCACAGTGGCAATCTCCTGGATAGGAACTCTGCCTTCTAATGGGAGACTGCTGATTGATAGTCTTTATAGTGACCCATCAATCTAAGTTTGCCAAGGCTGACTCGGTGGCACAGAGGGTTAAGGCACTGGATGTCACACTGCATCATGCTGGCGACCCAGGTTCTGGAATGAGCCTGGGTCATCAGAGGTTGGCAGGGGGAAGGGAGAGGAAGTGAGTAGCTGCTGGCTGGTGGCCCTCTGCCTCGGGAGGGTGTAAGATGGGTCCATGGAGCTTGGTCACCCCTGGTGGAGGCTGGAATGGTGGCGCTGCTCCAAAGGACTGCCAGCATTAGGCCAAGGGAGGTTGAAGAGACTGCCACTGGAGCTGTGGTGAACATGTGCACTACCACTGCATGCACCACCACTTCTGGGTCTGCGTGTAGGACCATGGGGGAGTTAATGGAGGAAAAAAGAGGGGCCACCGAGGATGATGCCTCCGGACTGGCTCAGGGTATCTGCTGGGGTGCGCATGGCACCTTAAGACCCCAAAATACCCCGAGACAAGTTGGGTTGGTGGACAATGAGGGTGACCAGCCACAGGAGGATAAATAGAGTTGCAAAAAAAAAGTATATGTCTGTAATTAATCAAGCCCCTTTTTCCACCAGCTCCTCTCTAACCTTTGACCCACTCGCCTCAGCTCCTTCAGTGTCCCATCAAACCAGGGGGACTTTGGACAAACAGTGAGGGGGAGAACACAGACAGGAGCTGTAGAATCCAGGACAGCTGTCACTGCCTTACTATAGGCATGTAAAAGATCTTCTGGCTCCAAGCTTTCACTCGTCTTGTTCCATAGGTCCAGTACCGCCATCAGACCATCTGGGGTCACATCACTTAAAGGGCAATACCGGGCCATCTCCATAGGGGCAAGTCTATTAGGGGAGCTGCAAAACTGACCCCTATGGTGTGATGATCTGACCATCTGACCAGTTCCACCGCCAGATCAGAGATCTCCATCCCCAGAAGGAACACCACATCCAATGAGTGACCATGATTGTGGGTAGCAGAGGTAATTACCTGTGTGAGGCCCAATGAGGTCATAAGTTGGAGGAAGTCTTGACCAAATTGCAAGAGTTCATTGTCGACCCAGGCATTGAAGTCCCCAAAACCAACCATCTGGGGGACTCCAACACCATGTCGACAATGAAGTCTGCGTCTTCCTGCAGGAATTCATTCTCACCATCGGGTTAACGGTAGATGAGAAGTATCCTGCAGCCTACACTTGCACCCACAATACACTCAAAGGATCTGGTTATCCCCACTGGAACATCCACAAGGCCCAGTTTCAATTTAAAACAAATGGCTACACCCCCCACGATCCACTCTCGGGCGGTGTATCACTGAGTACCCAGCCAGAACTGCTGATGCCAATACTGGACCAGCATTTTTGTCCAGCCAAGTCTTGGTGATGCAAGTCAGGTCAGTTGTACCGACAATATCTGCTATCACAGCAGTCTTGTTTTTTATAGACCTGGTGTTGCACAACACCGCCTGAGTAGGATGGGTAACCAAAGAAGACTGCGCTACTTGCCCACATAAATTAGAGCCCTTTGGTATGGGGACCAGGCAGGGAGCTCACCTAACTTGGGCACATTTTGCCCCAGGGCATCTCCTTGTCACCACAACCCCAATCCGCCAACTCCCCTCCACTCTCTCATCAGGCCCAGTTCCACTTCACTTCTTCCTCCTTCTAGCTATCCCCAAAGCATGACAACATCTATATGCCTCAGCAGACAGAGGGGACAGCCAAAAGGGCGGCGGTCCTGAGCCTGGTGGGAGAGTAGTATTGACTGTCTGTGCCTTCTGCTAACCCACATTAATCTAAAGGCAGCCAACAGCAGATAAACAGCACATAACAGTATATCAAACATACTCACACACCTTCCAGCATACAATCCACAAATTAACCCACTGTCTCCCACCAAATAAGAAAACACTAGCCCACCCTACAAATCAAAACACAACTTATAACCACAATCTATCCAAAATATATAACAAAGCACAAGAACAACAACAACATATGATACAAAAAATAAAATGGATTAAAATGCAAAGTCTTTTGGCAGTTTGTGTCAGTCTCTTCACATCTTAATAAGAATTGTTGATTCTCTTGAGCAGTCTAATAAAAGGCTGTTGGAGCTCTCACCTTCTCAGGCCACAAAGTCCCAGAAATGCTCCAAGATAGATACAACTATAGGATCCTTTTTTCCCTGCTCACTCTCCTTAATACAGATGTTCTTCACTTCTGAGGCCGTCAGATGTTAGCCCACCATCCTCGCGCAGACCTTTCCAGCGACCACTACCTCTGCAGTTAATGCCGAGGCTCCGCGACAGGCCGCACACAGGCATGGATGAGAGTGAAGGTAGCGCTCCAGAACACCCGCCCCCAAAAGGCAGCCACCCCAGCCCAAATGATCCCCACCATGGGGCCACGTCCGCCCACCGGCAGCCAGCCCCAGAAACCAGGAGGTAATTGGAACAAACGTTTGCCCTTCAGCAGACCAAGACCAATGCCCCCATCAAGGATCAGGTAAGGTAGCCATCCCCATGACTGGTGAAACAGGCCCCTCCGACACTCATACCAGCCTCCAAATTCAAACCAGCTTTCAACTGGATGCCAGCAGATCTCCAAAGGCCTTCTGGCTCTACATAGCACGCCCAGTCGATGACAATGATGATCTTGGGCCATGATACAGCTCCCCACAGTTCTTCCCAAGACTCCTATAAAGACTCCTTCTTGCCACTACTCCTTTCAGCTTCTCCATGGACTCTGCATGCTCAGCTGGATTCCAGGACACTCAGAACACCCATACGAGCAGGTAGGGCAAGTTTACCAAAATGTACAAGCACTAGTGCATTAAAGTCACCGACGCTAGTGCAACAAAAAAGTGATATAAATTAATGGCAATTTCTTTAATTTAACGCTGAATCTTAAGATTACCTGTGCTATACTATCCTGATAACACAATTTTTCCTACCCCACTAACTCACTCAAATTCCCTGCCACTAAAACAGATCTAAACTAAATCCTAAAAGAAAATAAACACAAAAACACAACCATAATGAAAAATACATAACTATAAAATAATAAAAACAGCAACAGAACTCCTAGGTGCTGCTGCAGCTGACAGCTAGTCCAGTGTGGCCGCCATCTTGAGTTATCAGACAATCATGGTAATTAAGTTCTTTGTTGGCTCCATGGAGTTATCAACTTTATTATTAAAATAGGATCCCATGGTTCCTTGAATTACGATTGATCTCCAGTTATCTAAAATTGTTGAGCTTCATTGCTAGCTGCTATTGCCTCCTAGCACAGCACCCAAGAAAGAAGGATGGCATCCTCTTCCAGAAGAACAGGTAAACGCAGCCAGGTCAAATGTTTCTGCTGTGGTCCCTCCTCCTCGTGAACATTTACCATCAGCACATCCCTAGACACTGGGGAGGAGGTGGCTACTGTATTATGATTTAAACAGGGTTCTTAGTTAACAAACATGAGCTGAGATTTGAAAAGCCTAATCACCACTTCATGGTGACCTCTTTGGTCAGATCTTACACTATGCTATATTTATTTTTATATTTACCTGTCTGATGTCAGTTGAGGTCATGCTGTTTCATTCTCCTTTTATGCAAAGACCTTCCTCCAGCTTTCTTCATAGGTTTCATAGGTAAAACAGAGCCAGAATGACCATGGTCCATATTGCTCTCCAATTTATTAATTGAATACAAAATCACACATGCCCACACAATGCAAAGCATCATGGGTTGTATATGCAAATCACCACAGAATGTTATGCTGGTTCAACTTTAAGCAGAACAATTTATTAATTGTACCCTTTTATTAATTTTGCGCACAAGAAGGTATCCAATCGATTTTTAAATAAATACATACTTTCACAGGCCACCACTAAAAGTGGTAGGCCATTCCATATCCTAGACACTCTAACTGAGAACCATGAACTCTGAGAACCATGAACTTCTCTGTTTTGTTCTACAGCGTTCAACCATTAATTGTAATGGATGAGCCCTGGTTTCATAAACCACCTCTCTAAAGACTAATCCCAAGGTATCCCATAAATATTGTCTTGTAGGGCACGATACACCAAATATAGATCTCCCCTCAATCTACGATATTCCAGACTATAAAGTCTGAGTTTAGTGAATCTATCTTCATACTCTAAACCCCGTACTTCATCCAATATTTTAGTTGCCCTTCTCTGGATTCGATCTAGGGCATTTATAGCACCCCTATCTCCTGGTGCCCAAAACTGGGCACAGTACTCCAGGTGCAGGCTAACGAGTGAGGAATACAAGGGTAGCAGGACCTTACTGCTATTACTTTTTATGTGTTTATGTATACAATAAAGAATGCCTCCAGCCTTTTTGATTATTTGCTGACAATGTAGACCAAAATTTAAATCATTTTTTACTCTCATTCCCAAATCACATTCATCTTCAACAACTTCAAGCAATCTACCACCCATTGTGTAATTTGCTTTTGGATTATTCTTCCCAAAGTGCATCACAGTGCATTTGTCTATATTAAACATGAGTTTCTGTATCTTTGCCCAACTTTCTAGTTCACTTAAGGCATATTGTAAGGTAATTACATCTTCAGATTTATTAATTGTGTAGCCAATACGGGTACCATCAGCAAATTTGGTTAACCAGACATCCGTTGATGAAGTTAATGAAGAGATATAAATATTAAAGAGACAGGGGCCCAGAACAGAACCCTGAGGGACCTCACTGGTGACTTGTTCATATTCTGAATAAAAGCCCTTTATACAGACTCATTGAGTTCTCTCAGTCAACCAAGACTCAATCCATTTGGTAATATTCCCATCTAAACCCATTTTTATGTTTGCTTGCACACATGTGCAAGAAACATAGTGCCATCATCCGAGATTTCAGGTGTGTCACCCCCCTCTTCCAATTCAGTCAATTATGTTGCTTGGTAGCGGCCTGTAAGTAATGCATGCTGGAGCTGTCTATGACAAACTCCAAAATGCAGTGGCACACAGTTGAAAGGGGGAGCTACGCTTCAGTGAGCAGCGATAAGATATTGCCTGCTCATGCGCAGCTCCCTCCACACACACACACACACAGAGAGAAATGCACGCATACTGCGTGCTGCTCTCCCCCCTCCACACACACACATATAACCGACGGGGGTGCCCAATCCCCCGTCGGCTGTGCTGCGCTCCCCCCCAAAGCCTTCCAAATGCCACGCTGGGTGCCCACCCCAGTGTGGCAAGTCGATGGTATAGCCGATGGGGGTGCCCAATCCCCAGTCGGCTTCACTGTCTCTCCCCCCATGCTATCACTGATGGGGGTGCCCAATCCCCCGTCGGCTTCACTCCCCCCCTGAGTACAAGGTGCCACGCTGGGAGCCCACCACAGCATGGCAACAAATGCCATGGCCGACGGGGGTGCCCAATCTCCCGTTGGCTCCACTCCCCCCCAGCCATCCTTCTGCCATGCTGGGAGCCCACCCCAGCATGGCAAACGCCCTGCCATCTTTTTTTTTTTACCTGTAAAGCAAAAACGGTCCCATGCAGTCTTCCTGCCTCCCACAGCCCGCACTCACCCACTGCGACCCTGCCTCCCCACACCCCCTCACCCCATACTTTCACTTCTGGAGCTCGCGACGATCTTCGGTGGACCGGGAACACATCTGCACTCTTCAAAGCCGACCGCAAAATGAGGAAATGCCAGTAAGCTGTATAATGGGCTAGATATGGTTTTTTCAACTTTGTTGTATATCGCAGGCAATTTTTGGAATTTTTGCACAAATTTTCAACATGGGGTTTTTGGGACCCCTTCTCATGAATGATGTCACTGTCATGGCGTTATTCGGGCCCAAAGGGTGATTTCGCAGTCACTGCATGGTCACTGCATGAAATCACCTTTTGGGACTGATTAATGAAACAACACTGCAGTGTTCATAAGGTAGACTCTCAAGAAGCCTATTTTGAAAATTTGGTGGAAAAATTCCAAAAAACAACTGTTTTATGAGCGTGCGTTGCACAGTTCCTACGCATGCTCGTAAGTTCAATGGGTTTCAATATTTCCATCTAGATTTTCAACATTGCCATTTTACCACACCTTCTTATGAGTAGCACAGCTGTCATTTTTCACATCTCACCTCAATGTGTTTCCACCGACGAGCTCACAATGGCGCAGTCGGTGTGCAAACCAATGTATGGGACAAATTAAGAAAACCACAGTGACACTGTTCATGAGCAGAGGTCTTAAATGGCTATGTTGAAAATTTGGTGAAAAATTCCTAAAATGACTGTTTTTCTGATGTGTTGCGCGGTTCCTCTGCGGCTAAGTAAGTTAGCGAATTTTCAATATTTTCCTCAGATTTTCAACATTGCCATTTACCACACCTCCTTATGTAGTACTACAGCTGTCATTTTCACATCTCACCCAAAATGTGTTTCCCCTTAGTAGCGCGACAATGGCGCAGTCGATGTGCAAATCAATGTATGGGACACATTAAGAAAATCACAGTGACACTGTTCATGAGCAGAGGTCTTAAAATGGCTATGTTGAAAATTTGGTGAAAAAATTCCTAAAAATGACTGTTTTATGAGCGTGCGTTGAGCAGTTCCTATGCATGCTCATAAGTTTGCGAATTTAATATTTTCACCCTAGAGTTTCAACATTGCCATTTTATTACACTTCCTTATGAACAGCACAGCTGCCATTTTTCATATGCCACCCAAAATGTGTTTTTGCACATGTAGCGCACAATGGTGCTGTTGGTGTGTGAAAGCAATGTTTGGGACAGATTAAGAAAATCACAGTTACACTGTTCATGAGCAGAGGTCTTAAATGGCTATGTTGAAAATTTGGTGACAAAAGTCCATAAATGACTGTGTTACGGTGAGCATTGCGCAGTTTCCATGCACCCTCGTAAGTTCATGACTTGTAATATTTTAAGTCCAGATTTTCACCAGTGGCATTTTTCCACGCTCTCCTATTTACAGTACAGCTGTCATTTTCACAACATGGCGAAGTGTGTTTTCACACTTTAAGCGCAGAAGTGCATGGTCGCTGTGGGAAATCATTGTTCGGGACAGATAAAGAAAACCACAGTGACACTGTTCATGATCGGAGGTCCCAAAATGCCTGAGTTGACAATCTGCTGTAAAAAAAATCCCCAACCTAATTATATTATGGGTGTGCATTGCACAGTTTCTATGTACGCTCATGACTTCACCATTTTTTTAAATATTTTTACTGCAGATTTGCAACATTGCCATTTTTTACACCTCCCCATGAACAGTACAGCTGTCATTTTTTACATCCTGTTCGGAATGTTTTTGTACCTTTGATGCTAAATGCCGTAGTCGCTGTGCATAAGCAGCTTTCGGCTAACAAACTGATATTCCCCCTGTTCATGAGGTGGGGTCACAAAAACCATGTTGAAAATTTGGAGTGAAAATACCAACGAATGCCTGAGGTATTAGGGTTTCCAACCATAACGCCCAACCCTGTAGAGAATGACAGGCATCAGGGGTGTGACTTGGGATTCTTGCCTGTAATGCTCATACCATTCCACACTCTGCAGCCAGTGAGAGGCATCGAGGTATGCCTTGGACTCTTCGGCCCCAATGTTCACCCCATTCTCCTATATCGTACCCATCTCACCGTATTTCCTAATGGCATGGGGTGCGCATAAGGGCCAAAGGCCCTAAGGAACACTGTGACACTTGTCAGTGTCTGCAGGGTGTGGTGTGGTGAAATGGTGTGGCCGTTATGCCTGACGACCCAAAGGCACACCCCAATGCCTGTCACTCTCACCAGGGTGGTGGTGGGGTTGGCTTCAGTTCAATACTTCACTGCCATTCCTATTACGCAGCTCTGTAACTTCTACACTACCACTGCCAATGCCAGCAAGCAAACATTCGGCATTGACAAATGCTTGTTACAGTTGCATCTATTAGTTCACCATGTGGTACCTTGTCAAAGCACTTAGAAAAATCAAGAAGAATAACATCCACAGCTTCACCTCTGTCTAGTGCCTGGCTGATGCCACCATAAAAATGTAACAGGTTTGTCATACATGATTTCTTGTTTTATATTTATGAAGTGCAGCCTGAAACAATGTTCCCATGTGGTGGCTGCGATGCAGGTTAAAAGGAATCAGCAACACCTTCCTCTAGTAATTTACAAATTTATGATGTAACCCGCTCAACCATGGCTAGTTTAATCAGTTTAGTTATGTAGAAGCACCCTAAAATATACCTAAACTGAATAAATTCACCAAGATGGAACAAGTTACAGCTTGAATTTTTATAATTGTGGGCAATTATACAGTGGAAGATCATCATGGACTTCTTCCTGCCAGTGTCAGTGGCTCAGTAGGTAGCACACTCGCCTCTGAGGCTAGGAGACCAGAGAGCTGTGGGTTCAGTTCCTACGCCTGACACTTGGGTTAATATCCTGAACTGACACTGTAGTGTAGCATGAGAGGGTGCTGCACTTCTCAGGTGCCGCCTGGATGAGAAGTTAAATTGAGGTCCCATCTGCCTGGATTGGTGGTAGTTCAGGTGGATGTCAAAGATCCCATGGCACTTTCCAAAAAGAGTACGGGAATTTCCCTGGTGTCCTGGTCAAATTTCCCTCATTCACTAAAAAAATACAACCTACAGCTTAATCTGGTTCAAGGTCAGTTGGCATTCATCTGTATCCCCCTGCCCTGGGTCGTGCCTGAAAATAGGCAAGATTTGTCTAGTGCACTTACCAGGTCAACAAAAATAAAATAAAATGAAATCATCCCCGTCCATGTATCGTCCGTAGTCCATCTACAGTGTGTGCAACTATGGTTTACTCACTATTATAAAATGGACAGAACATTTTCTGGCTTTTGATTGGCTAAGAGGTACCATTTGCTATGTCCTTATCAAAACATATTCTGGCAACTGGCACTACTTATACTAACCAAGACGCAGCACATGAAGATATCAGTGCATGCCAAAAAGCTTTTTAAAAAAAAAAATTTGACAGCCTTCTTAGCACAAATACTGTACAGTACATGCCTTACCATACACCCTAATATACATTTCCCATCCCATTTTACTACATACACATTACCACCCTACAAGAAACAACACAATAGGTTTTAAAATGTAATTTTTGAATAACTGACCAGCTTTGCTGTTATTGTGTGTGATTCTCAGAGTCCAGTATTGGAGGAGCTCAGCCCACCCACCTGGTCATCCGTCACCTCTTGCATGACATTTCTTGGTCAGAGAACAGTCAGTTTTAAATGTCTTTAGTTTATGGGCATATTTAGAAAACAAAACACAAAACCAGGTTACTGTATCTTAGAGCAAGCGGTCCAGTAAAACCGCAGTGATCGTGAAGCTGCTTGCTCGAGAAGCATGATGCAGAAACCATTCAGTACGGTGGCTGCTGAGGGACACACTTGCTTTACATCAAACCAGTCACTCATATGCAGTCACAGAGGATACTCATCCATACAACCATAAAAAACTACAAGGAAACAACAGCGATAAAAAAATAAATTAAAAAAATAGAAGTTAACCAATTTGGCTGTCTCTGCCTCTCTGGTGGGGTGGGCTGGAGGAACATCACTTACCCACAGTGAAACTGGCCACTCTGTAGCTGCCACTAAAGACACCCTACCAAACAAATACAAAAAGTGTGTGTGTGTGTGTGTGTGTGTGTGTGTGTGTGAAGGGGGTGGGGGCAGAGGGAGAGACTGACAGATATCACCTCCCTGAAAAAAAGAAAACATAAGTTTCAAAACATTCTGTAGTTCTGCACTAAAAGGAACTATTTTCTTCACCCTGAAGAAAAGGTGAAACAAACAAAAAAATTACACTTTAAGGTGTGGTTTATGGCTAATAAGAGCATTTCCCAAGAGCTAAAGGCACTTGATGATGCACCTGGGGCATGCTCTCATCAGCCCAAAAACCACACCTTGTTGTGTCTTATTCTCGCACATAAGAGCGGTGAAATCACAACATAAAAAAGCAGTCAGCACGTTTTGGCATCTACCCCTACCATAGAAACATAGACTTTAACTGCAGATAAGGACTGCTTGGACCATGTAGTCTGCCCATTTCGTTACCTATTGTATAAGCTGCAGATCCTAGTTAACCAGCAGCCTACTTCTTCCTTATCCCTCTCCTACCCCCACTATAAATGCCCTATGTTGTTCCCATGCATTCTTGAATTCCCCACTGTTTTTAACCCCACAACCTCCTCAGGAAGGCTGGTCCATGCATCCACCACCTCTCCATAAAAAATACTTTCTTACGTTGCCCCTAAGCTGCCCCCCTCAATCTTCAAATTGTGCCTCCTTATTCTTGCACGTCTCTTTTTGAAATATGCTACACTCTTGGAATTTGTCGATTTCCTTGAGGTACTTGAAGGTTTCTATCATGTCTCCCCTCTCCCTCCTCTCCTCACGGGTATACATATAAAGCTATTTTAGTCTCTTTGTATGGCTTCTGATGCATACCCTGCACCATTTTGGTTGCCCTCCTCTGGACTGCCTCCATCCTGTCTATGTCCTTGTGGAGATGGGGTCTCCAGAACTGCATGTAGTACTCCAGATGAGGTCTCACCAACTGTCTATACAGAGGGATAACAACTTTCTGCTTTCTATTGGTGATGCCTCTCCCTGTGCATCCCAGAATCACCCCCAGCCCTCCTTACTGCCTTCTCTCATTGCTTGCCTACCGTAAGGTCACCTGATATGAGTACCCCAGGTCCCTTTCCATTTTTGTTGTCAATACTCCCCCTCATTGTGTACCCTTCCCCTGGGTTTTTGTTTCCCAGGTGCCTTACTTTGCACTCTTTGCATTGAAACTAAGCTGCCATAATCTTGACTATTGCTCCAACCTTGCCAAGCCCCTTACGCAATGAACCAACTAGTCTGTGCTTATTGCCAACTAGGCACCTGCTAATTATAGTCTTGCACAAACTAGTAAAGTAGTTTAGGGACATAACTACTGGTTCTAGCACAAGTCTGGTTTAATCTCCCTTATACCCGTAGCTCCAGAGGGAATGACACATGGATGATGACATTCTACTGAAATGGTTGTTCCTCTGTTTCTCAGTTCTTGTTTGTAGCATTTGATATTTCCAGTATTGTGAATCTGCCAGAAGGGAACCTCTTTGTCACATTGCCTTCTTTTGCATCATTAATTATAGGAACTAATCCAGTATTAAAATTGATAGTTACTACATTGCATGTTGTTTATGCAAATGCTCTTTAATTTCTCTTCCCTTAGTTATTAATGCATTTTGCTGTGATAGATGTACAATGTGCTATATGAAGAGTTCAGGTTTCATACTGAAACTGGCAGATTAGCAGTACCTGTACTATAAATCCTGTATCTGCATATTTGATGTGTAATAATATCAATGAATCTTACACGCACCACTTTGGTTGGCTATCTGTCCCTTAGAACAGGGGGCACAGTCATAGCAGCAGGCTGGCTCCCCCTGGCGGGCAGCTTTCCCGTGTCCAGGTGGGCAACTCTCACTGCAGACAGACTTGGGTACCTGAGGGAAAAAGCAAACTGTCATTACTGGAGAAGTGAGCCTTCAGTGATGAATGAGACACTCTACTACTGTGCAGGGGGAGGTCCACACTGTTCTGTTTCTCCTGTGCAAAATCTAATCTGGTTACAATTTAATATTTTATTTATTTATTTATTCAAAGTATTGGATTTACAACCTTTGAGCCATCGGCTCATTTACAAAGGTACCTCGTGACATGGAGGACAGTGAAAACAGACAGTTACAATGGAATAATCGTCATGTATA
The DNA here is from genome assembly GCA_016271365.2 of Neoceratodus forsteri. Classification (NCBI taxonomy): domain Eukaryota; kingdom Metazoa; phylum Chordata; order Ceratodontiformes; family Ceratodontidae; genus Neoceratodus; species Neoceratodus forsteri. The sequence goes on from CM028134.1 coordinate 845,918,503, forward strand.
GAATACCGACATTGTTTACAGATATTATATACATATTTGGATACAGATATTTACATAAGCGCATAAACATTATTACCATGAGAGAGCATGTGTTACAGTGTAATTCATCTTATTCAGGTTCCTGCGGTTGGTTAGACATTGATATAAGTGGGTGGCAGCCCTAATGGACATTGTCAGGGTTTGGGTCCTAGGGAGTGTTTGTGCGCAGGCTAGTTGCAGTTACAGGAGCTGGTATTGAGCAGGTGGTTGCGGAGAGTCACTTTGAAAGGGGCAATCTTGGGAGTGCTGGTGATGGTGGTTGGAAGTGCACTGAACCAGACAGGGGCCCTGTAGTGGAAGATCTCTGGGCAAAGAGGTTTTACCCTGGGTACCGCCAGGATGGCTTTTGTCCGAGTTAAGTGGTGGAGATAGAGGGGTGACAGTTTGAAGGGAGGTGGAAACCCAGGATGGGAGAGACCAAGCATAATTTTCTTGGTCAGCAGGCAGATCTGGTAGTGGAGTCTTTCATCAAAGTTGAGGAGACTAGCAGTGGAGTAGAGGGAGCAGGTTGGGTGAACCTAGGGGCATCAGTTAGGAGCCTGCAGGCCTTGTTGAAGGAGATTTGCATTTTCTGGAGAGGGATTATCTGCTGCCCCATACACAGGGCCATAATCCACTAGGGACAGTATAGAGAGGGGTAACTGCAAGCCTAAGGGCATCAGGAGGAGTCCAATCTGAGTGTTTGCAGTGGCCACTAGTGTGTTTATGTGGTTATGGAAGGTAAGGGCAGAGTCGAGGGTAAGTCTAAGATATGTGTAGGTAGATACCTGTTCAAGGGGGTGCTGGGTGCTGGAGAGGATGAGGAGTGGTGCATTTTTTGCTTTGTTTTGGTGGTGGGGAAAAAAATAATTGATTTAATCTTTTTTAGGTTTATGACCAGTTTATTGTCCTTGAACCATGTTTCGGCCTGAGAGAAGGAATTTTGGAGGGAGTTCTGGAGGGGGGCAGGTTTGTGGTATGAAGCATAGAGCACTGCATCATCCTATTACAGTAGGATTTATTCGGAACAGGCCTTTGGCAAGGTGTTCAGGTAGAGGGTGAAAAGTAGTGGACCCAGGATGGAGCCCTGGGGCACCCCAGAGCAGACAGGTAATGTGTCAGATAGGGTCCCATTAATTTTGACACATTGGGACCAGGAGAAGAGGTTACTGGCACACCATGCCAGGAGGCCCATGGAGAAGCCGAGTTGGTAGAGGGAGTCAAGCAGTAGTGGGTGGCAGACCATGTCAAAGGCCTTGGATAGGTCTATGTACACAGCTCCAGCAATGTTACCGCAGTCTAGGGAGGAGTGTAGGAAGTTGGTGAATTCTAGGAGGGCTGTGGTTGTGCTATGGCCTGAGTGAAAGCCATGCTTCCCTGGGCATAAGATATCATGCTTGGCTAGGTATTCAGTGAGCTGTGTGGCAACCACTTTCTCTAAATCTTTGGGGGAATGGAGATGGGATAATAGTTACCGAGGAGGATTTGTCTCCACTTTATGAATGGGGTAACAACAGCTATCTTCCAGACACTGGGAAATTGCCCCAGGCAAGGGGATCTGCTGAGTAGGTCCGTGAGAGGGACTAGGACCTCATTGAGGACTAGACAAAGGAGCCTAGTGTCTAGGGGATCATTGCTAGGGTTGTTGCTGTTTAGTGCATTTTGCAGATATGGATGTGTTACTTGGGTTGATATTTTGCACAGGAGGAAGCGAGGGTGCTGCAGGATCGGGGGTTGGGACTCAGGCACAGGGTCAAAGAAGCAATTGGGGAGGACAGTGCTGAGATCTGTGGGTGGTGTTTAGATAGTTTGCTATGGTAGGTGGGTCAGTGGAGATGGTGCCATCTATGGAGAGCTGGGAGGAGGGTGGGGAGTATGATTTCCCATTGAGTTCTTTGATATTACTCTAGAAGGTTCAGGCAGACCTCCATGTGGCAGTGAGCATAGATTGATAGTAGTCCACTTTGGCCTTGCAGATGGCCAGCATGCCGCTGTTGTGTGTGGCATTATAGGATTGTCCGTCAGCTGTCCTGCCAGACTCAGTGGCTTTGTACCAGAGATTGTCCCTTTCCCTCAGTTTTTGGAGTGGGAGGTGTTCCAGGAGCATTTTGTCTTTGGTGCGATGTTTGGTGAGTGGGTCATAGAGATTGCAGGCTTTTGTGAAGGCCAGTGTAAAGAGATCGAGTGCAGTGTCAGTGCTGTGGGCTATTTTAATGGGGGACCAGTGCACTTGGACAAGAAGTTATTTGAGTTTACTTAACCCCCTTGGGCTGAGTCTCCTATGGAAGGTGGTTTGGGCTATAGGTTTGGGGGTGGAGGAGGTCTATATGAATAGGATGGGTGAGTGGTTGCTTAGAGAGTTGGGAAGAACTTTCATATCCTGGATTTTGTGAGGGCAATTTGAGATAACAACATCCAGGAGGGTGCTGTATCAGTGGAGGGATGAAGTCTAGTAGGTTGGGTGACTGACTGGACCATGTCGAGGGCGGAGAAGGAGTCCTTCATTGGTGCAGCTAAGGGACCAAGCCAGTTAACATTTAAGTCCCTACTAGTGTCTCTTCAGCTTTGTGTGGAAGGGTAGTGAGATAATCGGTGAGGTATATAATGGCCGCTTTTTGGTTCTTAGGGGAACATAGGAGACTGTGAGGTATAGTGGGCCCTGGAGAGGTCCAGGGTGATTTTAAGGTGAGGCTTTGGGACCATTTTTGAGCCTGGGGGACAGGAGCATGTGGCCAATAATGTTATCCTTGATGTTGATCAAACAACCACCTCCACACTTTCCCACCCAGTCTTCCTGGTATAGGGAGTACCCAGGGAGTGAGATAAAGGAGTCAGGAGTAGAACTGGAAAGCCAGGTCTCAACTAGTGCAGTGATGTCTGGCTGATGTAGGGTGGCCCAACATTGGAGCACAGCAGAGTTTTTTGGCAGACTGCATATGTTCAAAAAGGCAATGCGGAGTCCTGTGGGTGATGTCCTAGGTATGCAGGTGGGAGTGGGACCTGTTTTGGGGTGGACATTTCCCAAGAGGACTAGTAGTGTGAGTATTCTTCCTAGAGGGAGGTAGTGGTTGGTGACCCTTGTTCGATCGCCGAGAGAATGGGGCTGAGCAGTTAGTGTACAGGGAATGGGTAGGGTGGAGGGTTTGAAAGATGGTGAGAGGTGGGTCCAGGGATGGCCTGGGGGTGGGGAGTATTGAGGTGGATAATGGGTAGGTGCTGGGGCATAGGTCTGTAGTGAGGGTGGGTGGGGCTGGAGTGATGTGGTGGTCATCAGATGCTGACTTTAGTGTACTACCAGTGTGATCTGATTGGAGGGAGGTGAGCACCATGAGGGCCAAGATGGTAATGCGCAAAGGCAGTGGAAGAGAGTGCATATTGAACTAGTAGTGGTGGTCATAATAGAAGAATAAAGGTCAGGGCTGTGCTTCAGTGAGGGTGACTGCCACTTTGGTGTGGTGGTAGGTTGCGGACTTTGGTGCATAAGGTACCAAGTTCAAGACCCCCATGGGGTGGGTGTCTTTGGGCTGAGGTGGAGTGGAGATCCAGGTGACTATGGTGGCTAGGCTGGCTGGATTAGGAGCTGGAAATGGGGTGTGAAATAGCGACTCCTAGTAGCCAAAAAAATGGAGTGGATGGTAGGCAGGGAGGGGTGTAGGGGTAGGGTTTGGTGTGGAAGTGGTGGGAGAAGTGGTAGCCGAGGTGAGGATCAGGCTATAGAAGGGGTGTATAGCTTAAGGCAGTGACTGTGTTAGGATATAAGGTGAGGCAGTGGAGTGGAGGGATGAGAGAGAAGGGGTCTAGCTTGGAGAGAGTGGCAGTGGGTAAGCAAAGGAGTCTGAGGAGGACTAAGCCCTCTGGTGGCTGTCAGGTATAACCTGCAAATGGGGAAATGGGTACTTAGAAAAAAGACTGCCAGGAAGTGATGTCATAGGAAGGGGACAATAAAAGGAGGGTTGGGCTTGGGTGGGAGGGTGGCTGAGATGAACAGGGCAGTCGATGCATAGCGTTGATGGGCCAACACCCACCACAAATGCTGTCTGATGGCAGGAGGTCTTTACCTTCTGTGGTGCTCTCTAGCGATCCCCTGCTCCAGGAGGGAGCTTGTTGTGAAGGCTGGAATCTGTGTAGGTGTAGTTATAAATGTCCTGAATTGGTAGGAATCCCTTCAATTATGCAAAAAGGAATGGAAAACATATTGAAGTATTTACTCACCTGCTTAGAGATAAGGTCCTCCACAGAGCCACACTCTTTGGTCAGAGGTGATAGAATCCCACGGGAATCAATACTTTTTACATGCAGAGTAAGCATATGATGCTGCTGCTGCTATGTAGCAGAGTCAGACAAACTGCCTCAGGTCCTCTTTTTCTCACTTTTGAGTCTGCAGTTTCCTCATGAGCACTGGGACTTTATATTGATCACTGTTTGCAAATCAGCTGGCAGATCTGGTATGGCTCACCATGGGTGATTCGAGGCAGATGGGTGGGGGATATTTTTTTTGCTGAATGGGTGTGAAGGGGTCAGAGGTTACAAATATAGCAGAGAGTGGGTGAGAATGGGGTACCACTGGACTACAACGGATGATCTTATTTTACTTAAGGATTGGGAGGGAGGAGGGTACCACTGGATTACCAGGCATAATCTTATGTTACTTGGGGATCAGCCAGATAATCTTGCTTTACTCAGGGACTGAGTAAGAGAAGGATACCACTGGATTACCAAGGCTAACCTTATTACTTGGGGATTAGGTAGAAGTGGGTTACTACTGGACCCCTGGATTACCAGGGATAATCCTATTTTACCAGAGGATCTGGTTGGGGGGGGGATACCACTGGGCTGTCAGAGATAATCTTTTGTTATATGGAGATCAGTCAGAAGGGTATCACTGGACTACCTGCAATAATCTTATTTTACTCTGGGATTGAGCAGGAGGGGCACAGCAATGGAATATCAGTGACAATCCCATTTTATTAGAGGATCAGGTGGGAGAGGGTACCACTGGACTTATAATGTTATTTTACTAGGGGAGCATGCTGGAACCAATGTATTACCAGGATAATCTTATGTTACTTAGGGATCAGGTGGGAGGTGGGGGGTACCCTTGACTACCGTGATAACCTTTTAATAGGGGATTGGACAAGAAGGGGTAGATGTTGCCAAAATCAAGCGCAGTCGGGGTGGTGGGGGTTGTGCAACACTGCAATGTTGAAAAGAGCAGGGTTTTGAAGGCATTAAATAAAGCAGATGAACCCTATGAATTGCTTTTGGGATACCACTACACTAAAACATGGTCTGACTCCTCTATCAGTTTCTTACTGAAAAAGAGCCTTTGTTATTACTGTTACATCCTACAGTTACCTTGGTATCACCCTTGACCCTTCCCTTGATTTTGCACCACTTGTGACAGGTATTTGTAAAATTGTCCACTCTAGACAGGTTATCTCATGTAGGGTCAGTTATAATCCTACCCCCCATGCCCATTAGCCATTACCCTTGAGGACTTCTCTGCAGGCTCCTTCATGGGGCCCCAGTCTTCTCAGCCTCTGCCAAATCTATCATTCCCATGCTGGACATGGTGTATAGTAATATATATAATAAACATTGGCCTCCAAGCAGTTTGGCCATTTATTTTATTTATTTAATCATTCTAGGATTACAAATACCTTTGAGTGCCAGGCAGCTCATTTACAAAGGTTCCACGTCAGGAGGGAGGGTTACATACAGATAAGGGGAAACAGACATGTTATGAACATTTCAGAACAGATGTAGTTAACATTATAATATAGAACAATTAAGCTTCAGTTATATCCACATTAAGTAAAACCCTAATTTGAGGAGGAGGAAGAAGTGGGGGATCCAAGAGGAGAGGAACAGCCAGGCATCCTTGTCAAATATGCAGCTACGGTAGAAGGGGAGGAAAGAGTCTTAGAAAGGGGGGGAGAGAGGGGATGAGGGAGATAGGGGAAAAGGCAGGTAAGAGGGTGGTGAGGACAGAGGTGATAAAGGTTGTAGTAGTGAGAGGAGGTCCAGGAAGAGTGGGGAAGGATGGAATGGTGGAGGTCCTGGAAAGGGACCTGGAAATTAGGTGGAGCAATCACAGGAGTATTTAGTTAGGAGGTGAATTCGGCGCATATGTTTGAACTCTCCAAGTTTAGTAAGGTTAGCGAGACTATTGTGGAGTCCATTGAACCAGAAAGGCACTCTGATACAAAAGGCATGTTGACATTGCATGGTCCGGCACCTTGGGACTAGTAGGAGTTCAGTGGATGAGGTGCACATGTGTTGGATCTTAGGAGATTTGTGAAGTAGACAAAGCAGTCCCATCGGCATGAACCCAAGGAGAATCTTTTTGGTGAGAAGGCAGGTGTGGTATTTAATTCTCTCATATAGACTAAGCCACCCATTCTGTTTATAGAGATTGCAGTTGTGGATGAGGTGGAATGCCCCAATTTGGAGTCTACAAGCCCTATTTACTGCAAAAGTGAGCCTTCGATTGCAGTATTGGAAGCAGATCCGTAAATAACAAGGCCATAGTTGATAACAGAGAGCACCAAATTGTGGATCACCAGATTGAGAGCTTTAGGTATTAGACACTTTCTGAGTCGATAGAGAAGACCAGTCCTAGTGTTGATGGCTCTAAGCTACATTTTTGATGTGGGGTGCATAGGTGAGGTGACTATCATGGGTGACCCCAAGGTACTTGAAGTGCTGTATTTGTTCGAGAGGGTCACCTTGGCTATTTCTGAGAGTGAAAGCATGTCCTTTGTATCTAATGCGGGCAGAGGAGATCAACAGGACTGTCATCTTCTTGAAGTTTAGCACCAGTTTCTGTTTGGAGAACCAGTGCTCAAGGTCCAGGAAACCATTCTGTAGGTTGCTTTCGAGCAAGTGCGGGTCAGGGTGGCTTGCAAAAATGATAGCGTTGTCCACATACAGCAGTGTGTGTAGGTGGCGGGCAGATGGTAGATTGTTAATGAAAATGCTGAAGAGGAGGGGACCCAGAATTGAGCCCTGGGGTACACCAGACCGAACTGAGTTTTGGTCTGAGATAGCGTTGGAAATCTTCATGCATTGTGATCTGTCACCAAGATAGCTTGTAAACCAGGACAGTGAATCAGGGGAGAGGCCAGTTAAAGGGAGTTGCTGAAGGATGACCTGGTGATTAACTGTGTCGAAGGCCTTGGTTAAGTCTATAAAGACTGCCCCCACAAGACTGCCTTGGTCAATATATTGGTAGACAGAGCTGTGAGTTCTAAAAAGCAGTGGTGGTACTGTGCCCTTTTCTAAATCCATGTTGTTGTTCACACTGTAAGGAGTATTTACTGAAGTAGCCCACTAGTTGGTTGGCAACAATATGCTCCAGTATTTTTGAAAGGGGAGGGAGGATTGATATAGGCCCATAGTTACTATGTAGCGCACAGTCCCCAACTTTATGAACTGGTGTGGCAATGGCTGTTTTCCATACCAGTGGGAACTGAGACAGAGAGAGGTTAAGAATCTTAGTGATAAATGGGAGTACTTCACTGTGGTAAGTGCGATTAGTTTGAGGTCTAGGAGTCACCACTATCCCATGACTTACCCAGCACTTTGCTGAGTAGTTTCCTGACTTGGGCCACAGAGATGTGTTTAAAGTAGAATAGTGGGTGATCATTTGCCTTGTTCTCTTACTGGTGCACAGACTTTAAGGTGGTATCATCAAAGAAATCTTGCAGTAGGACACTAATTAGATCGGTAAAGGCATCATTAAAAGTATCTGCAATTTCAAGTGGATCCAGGATATGGGAGCCATCGAGGTTTAGCATAGTTGGTGCCTTTTCTGGGTCTTTCTTAGTTATATCTTTAATATTTGACCAGAAGTTCCTGCTATTACCCCAATTGTTGGTAAGTTGCTCCCTATGGTGATTGCTTTCACTTTGCAGATGGCCTGAATGCAGGAATTTCTTGCAGCTTTATAGGCTTGCCAGTCTGGAGGCTTGCCAGTTGATTTAGCACAGTACCAGAGGTGGTCCCTTATGTTGATGGTAGCAAGAAGATCAGGGGTGATCCAGGGATGTACAGTGCTGCACAGCTTCATTTTCTTGAGGGGTGCATGTACATCACAGGTGGCATTGAAAGTACTGATAACGTGTTGAAGAACTTCATTAGCATCAGCAAAGGAGTTCAGTAGAGACCAGTCCTGACAGTGAAGATGTTGTTTTAGATGCTCCAAATGGCCATGGCTGAGCACTCTGTTGAATATAGTCAGAGGCGGTGGGGTTTGGAATTTGTTGGTCCAGCTACAAGTGACAGAGGAGTGGTCACTTAGAGAGTCAGGGTACACAGTTACATTGGAGAGATGGTCAGGGTGATTTGAGATTACCCAGTTGAGAATGGTGCTTGTCCCAGTATTATAGTTAATTCTTGTGGGAGAACTGACAAGTTGAGAAAGATGTAGAGCTGACAGTACATCCTTTATGGGGCCTGTGGAAGCTGACAGCCAGTTTATATTGAAGTCACCAAGTATTATTGCCTTGGTGATGTGTTTTTGGGCTTTTAGGTAGTCCAAGAATTTATAAAGGCCAGTGATATGGTCTTTGGGTGATATCAGACTGACAGTATTGTGAGAGACTTTTGGTGTGTTCCCAGTAGTACTTTGATCGCTAATACCTGGGTGGGCCATCCAAGGTCAGTCACAGGCATGGCTAGACACATTAGTGAGTCTTTTAGGTAGATGGCACAGGCACCACCTCGCTTGGTCAGCCTGTACAATCTGAAAATTGTGTAACCAGGTAGGACAACTGCTGAGTCTAGTATTTTCGAATAGCCATGTTTCCATGACAGAGTATGTCAGGGTTGTTTTGTGAAACTCAAACTTGAAGGAGTCGATTTTACAGGAGACTGCAGATGTTGAGAGTAGCCAGCTTAAGAGTTCTGTGTTTGTGGTGAGTAAAATTTGTAGTCGGGTGCTGTTCCTGAGTTCGGGTGGATGTTGCCTGACAGAAGTAGCAGGAGGGTGAGCCTAAGGAGGTGCTTTCTTATCAGTTTAGATGCCTGTTTAGTAGACTTTTAGACTATGTTGCCTTGTCATTTCTCTTTCTTCCCTGGTGGTGGAAGACAATGGGTCTTGAGAAGGTGATGATAAGGGTAGGTTGGTAATTAGAGATCCAGCTGTCACATTGGTTAAAGTTAAATAAGGGGACCATGGCCCATTTAGATGTAAAAAAATACCCAGATGTCCAGCCAGTAGTGTAATGAAGGTATTGCCCAGCGCTTGGTTGGGGAGTACAGTCCTGCTAGGGGAAGTGTTACAAGGGTGACTGAGCAAGAAGAGAATGATACAAAAGAAGGGCAGTGTTGCAGGGGTAAGTTTGAGCATAGTGGCTAGTTAAGAATTAAAAGAGAACGAGAGACAGAAAAAAAAACAGAGACCAGGTTGCAAGGTGGTAGTCATTTGAGACAGACAGCCTAGATAGACAACAGCAGAGGAGTCAGTGCTGGCAGATGTACCACCCTTACAGGGAAAATCAGTGGGATTGGCAACCAATCAGAATGGAGTCAGGAGAGGAGGGAGGGACTTGGGTTTGTTAATAGCAGCTGGGTTGGGGCGGGTGGGCGAAGAAAAATAAAATACAGTTTTATTAAGTTAGAAATTTCAAAACACATGATAAGCAGCCAAAGCTTTTGAGAGTCTCACTGGCCAGCCAAAGGTCAGGTAGCAGGGAATTGGCAGTGTCCAATCGCCTTGCAGTTGCTAAGTTCTGGACCAATGAGGCGGCTGTAGCACAACCGGAGGAGTCCCAGCACATGTACCTCAGCAGGATCAGGGCAGGGTGGCTTGTCGGTGGGCTAGCGAGGAGGTGGACATCGACTGGAGGAGCCGAAGTCATGGCAGCTTTCTGCCCACATATAGGGCACAGATCTCAGCAGGATCTGGGCAGGGTGGCTTATTGATGGGCTAGCAAGGAGGCGGCCGTTGGCCAGCGGAGCCGAGGCCACGGCAGCTTCATGCCCGCATCTAGGGCACAGATCTGGAATTGATCTGTACACTATACACTGTACATCCCTGTACACTGTATACAATGCTTGGCTGGCTCCTCTCATTACCCTTACTTGACTTCACTTTGGGTGGCGTGATCTATAATATCATGTGTAATCAGTTATCTCTGCCTCTGGTGTCACTCCCTCCAGCCTGTTTGAAGTGCCTACTCCTCGAGATTGAGTGAACTTGCTCCCTTGGCTGTACCAAGGATGTGTACAAAAATAGTTCAAATAGTGTTCTCTAAGTTCCAAAGTTTTGGAACTCAGTTCCTATTGAGCTGTGCCTAAGCTAGTCTATCCAGGCATTCCATAATAGGTACCATGACTACCTACACAGTGTGTTAACTTATTCCTGTGCCTAGCTAGTAATGACTGTCTTGCATCTCAATGAATATTGAGCTCCTTGCCTTCTCTGTAAAAAATGTTTTTGACTGCACTGTTTCTTATGTCAATTAAAAGTAATGCTTCATCGCATACTTGTCATTTTCTTGTAGTTATCACTATGCCATGTGTTGCCTGTATTTGTTATTTGTCTTATATGTATTGTATTTATTGTTATGACTTACTGTATTGTTACTTATTGACTGTAACCTCGCAGGTCAGGTCTGAAAATAGGCATATGATTGTTCTGCACTTACCTGGTAAATATAACCTAAATAAATAAAAGAGCAAGTAAATGTCAATAACATGTATAAATACAGAACAGAGAAAGGGAGTACACCAAAATAAATATCAATAACAACATGTGCAAATATGCACCACGGAAAAGGTGTGCAGCACAATTAAGTGTCAATAATGTGCATATATAGAATAGGGAAAGAGAGTACAGCAAAATAAATGGCAATAATAACATGAACAAATGCAGAACAGAGCCAGTTTCAGTGTCAGTAACAACATGTAGCAGACCTCCTGGGGTACTTGGGGTTCCCCTCTTCCAACCCTCCAAGGGGGCTGGCCAGAGTTTCCTACAGATGTGCTACTCTGAATAATCAGACCTATGTGGTACAGTGTCTCCACCTGGGGTAGCAATATGGGGTACCTGGATGCTGATACACAAGGCTATTACCCCTCCAGGAAACAGAGCATAACCTATCCACACATTCCCACCCCCAGAACAAGTGACATTGTAACAGCAATAACAACTCCAAACCAAGAAATGCAATTCAACATGTACTTTATTTAAGAAGGGAGGTTGTGGAAAGAATAAGAGAGCAGAAGGGTAAATAGGAGCAATGGGGTAGAAGAAATACTTGAACTCTATGCAGTAAAACACTTGTATTCTATGTAGGCAGCAAAACAGTTTCAGCACTTTCCTCACAGAATTTGCCAACCCCTCAGGAATCCTCAAATCCCAATGCGGGTGCACCCATCTTAATTGTTCCCAAAGGCCATGGGCAAGAGCTCTCTATAATTGTTGGGTTGCATTCGGTACCACTGGAGATGCTGATGCTTCTGGCAGGGTGGAGCTCAGTGGTGCACTTCAAATTTTTGCAGGTAAAATACACTTTAAACACAACTGTTGCTGGCCCTGTGGCGCCAAGGGCTGAAGCCCTGGTGCCTTACCTTGTGTTACATCGGTGACCTGGGTTCAGAAATGACCTCAGATCATCAGGGAGCTGGCTGGGGGCTGGGCTGGAGTGGGATTGAGTGTGCTCTCCGCTCGAAGGGGTTGCAACCTGCTCGTCCATAGTCCCGCTCCCACCGGGTGGAGGTCTGGTAGGTGCTCTGGTGGCACAGAGTGGTGATGTAAGTCAGGGAGGGGCTGATGTGGACACCAGATCCTGGTGTGTGCGTGCACTCCACATGCTCACATGCAGGTGTATGCCATGGCCTCAGGAAGGGGAAGGGAGAAAAGCAAAAGCAATAAAAGTACATATGAAAAAACACAACTGTTGCAGAAAAATAAACTGCAACTGTTTTAAGGATTAAAAAGGCCCTATTTGCAATCCACAGAGGTCCTGTGGTTGTGTGGCCTCCACAGGTCTTCTGCCTGGGCTCTCCAACTGGCAAAATCCCTTCCAGGACTTCTCCCTCTGTTGCTGGCATACAACACTCTCTTCCCCATTGCAGAGCTGAAACTCAGGTGTTTACTCATGGTTTTGCTGTCTCAGTTGATACATCTGGTGTCATTTGCTGGGAAAGGCAGGATGGATGAGGTTGCTCCCAGCTGGGACCCAGACTTCCCCAGGGCCATGCGTGATCTTTCACTAGTTTCACTTCTCTTTCTCTCTCGGAGGCTTGGCACCTGGAGCAAGACAGTAAACTTCTCAGGCTGTAGATGCTGTAGGAGCTAGTCCCAGAGGAGAAAGTCTGTGTTGAGGGCAGAAAATCCCCATCTCCCAGCTTGCCTTCACTTGTTACTTTTGGTTAAAGCTGCTGCTTTTCTTCACATAAACACTTTCATTGGGATCCCAGATGCTTCAGGTTGGCCAGACCTGCAGTGCTTAGACAGACAGTGGCACGCCAGCCCATACTCTAGTACAGTCACATACTTGCCAGTCTGGCTGAACTGGTTTCAATCCTTGGGAACAGACTCTTTTGACTGGTATAAAACTCAGTACCTGATTGGTCAGGCTTGATCCCAGGCACACAGTCTTTAGAACATTCACCTAACCATGCTGGGCTTGTATACAGGCTGATTTATATTGAAGGTTCCTGACTAGTCAGAATTTGCTGGCAAATCTTTGGCTAACCTCAGGGCCCTCCCAGAAGTCAGTGCAGGGCTGTGGAGACATAGGGGCCGCCATCTTTGTTTACTTACACTGTACCAACTAAGCAGCTTTTAGGGTTCAATGTCAAATAAGCAAATATTACTGGGTTAAAACAATGTCAGGCACTGCATTACAGAGAATGCATAGTCAGTGACCACATACCCCAGCAACTGTACTGTACAGCTATTTCAACATAAATGAATGGCCACGTAGGGTGACTGTCCTACAATCTACACATCTATGAAAATACTCCAGCCTCAGTGACAACCTCCACCATCTGGTCATCAAATAATGATATCGCCTCTGACTATTACCATCCACTGCATCCAACACCAACTGCCCCATTCACACCTCTGCCCCCAGCACCAACCCGCCTTCATCCCACAGGTCCACCAGGGTGACTGTGCCCCCCAGACCCCCCACCGGGGGCAAACCCCTCCATCCATTGTATTCTTACTCCACGACACTCGTGGATAGTGGGGTAGGCTAAATATTGAGTCCCCATACATGTGAATTGCTCTATTGGTGAGGTCGGTCAGGTAATACAATTGTCATGATAGTAAGTTGTGTATATGTGCCAGTCACCCAATGCGAAGTCGCTCAACTGCAGTCGCTCAGATTGATTTGCACAAATTCCCACACTAAATTGAAGGGATGCCGCTTTGAGCAGTTTGCTGCAGTTTTCTCTTCAGTGCTTCCTGATCAGTTGTTTTTGTCTTGCCCTGGCTCTGCTAACAACCCTGGTATCGGGGAGATGTTTCCTTAATTTGGCAATTGCACCATTTTTAAACCCTGGCTCCAGTGTGAGAGGTGGCCTTGGAGCTGCTCTCCCATGTGGGTATGCATGCTCACTATGCTCTTTTTCCTGGTTCCTGGCCAGCTGCCTACCCTTGTCCAGGAATCCTTTGTCTGCACCAGACAGTGCATTTTATCTTTGGTCCTGGCTCCGCTGCCTTCCCTGGAGCCGGGATCTTCCTTTGATGTGACTGCATGGCTTGGTTGCTGAACATGAGCTATGGTTCCATGGTGCACCCACTGTACATGGGCAATAGCATGAACGATGGTGGCTGCTGCTTTTTTCTTTCTCCCCAAACTGCAGTGCACAATAAGGTTGGGCAGAGCCACAAAATGGGCCCAGTGCTGTTCCTCCCTACCCAGTCTTGGCCCCCACATGCAGTCCTGGGGCTGAGATCATGGGTACTGTTAGAGGCATCCAGTCGTGAAGCTCAGAGGGCAGCCCTGGCTTGGATCCCACCAGGGCTTCTAAACATCCAGCACCACTGCCTTGCTGTTCTCCCAAATACAATCCTGTGGACCAGAGGGTGAAAAGAAGAGGGGGCATCATGGAGGCATAAGGTAAACCTCCATATTTGGGAGGAGGGCTTACAAATGTATAAATCCAGAACAGGGAAAGTGAGTACACCACAATTTAATGCCAATATTAACATGTAAATACTGAACATGGAAAGAGAGTATATTAAATGTGAATACTGACATGTATTGCAACCTGGGTGCCGTGTACCAGTAGGGTATTACCCCTGCCTGATGACCACAATTCAGGTTAAGGGGCTTGGGTTCTGTTCTGGTGATAACTGGGGGTTCTTTCCCCAAAATATAGATAAATAGCATGGTGCCTCCACCCAGAGTAAAATTACAGTGGGCCAGATGTTTGCATCATACAACCCCCTGCTATGCTGTATCTACCCACCTCCACTTCCAGTCACACCACACACAGAATGCCACTTTAAACTTTACTACTGTATAACACATGCAATTAGTGACTGTAGCTAATAATATGCTCACAGACAGTTTTAACAATAGCAACAATAACAATTTTATTATAGGGAAAGGGGAATAGGAAAGCAAAGAAAGCAGAAATTATAATACTGGACAAGCTGGTGAACCAATGAACAATAACAATAACTGTACCCACCCACATCAACAGCAACACATTTTTTTTTTTACATATTATTTTACCCCCGCCTACCAGGCACATTCTATCCACTCCTTCAGGCAGCCAGTCCTGCTGTTGCATCTGCCACCAACCCACCACCCTGCTGCTCCAATGCTCCGCTGACCCAGCATATCCCTTAGCCGAGGGCGCCCCCCTGCCCCAGGAGAGGGTGATGGGGAGGGGAGTATAGAGTGCCTGAACACTCTCTTGCTTCTGGGTGGAGCATGGATACTGCAGCCCTGGATGCTCCATGGCACAGAGGCATGGGGAGGTGGGGCTGCTGTCATCCGGTTGAAGACGTGCCATCTTTCACGTTTTTCTGAGCCCTCATTGCGATGCCCCTTGTACTGCCTCTGGTCTTCTGGAAGGCCACTACAGAGTGAAGTACTTTCCCCAACCCACCTCAGGAGAGGAGAGAAGTCCTCCAGATGCTCAATCCTCTCCTCCCTGCAAGCCCCAGCGACCCGAGTCCGTTCCCGAACCCGGATCACCGGTGTGGTTCGAGGTGTGGCATCCAGTGCCTCAACCCTCTGCATCACAACAGCAACACATTTAATTTGCCTACCTCCCCACAGGTACCAGTGTCCCTAAGAGTCCAAACTGGTTACCCAGATTGAGGTGCAGGCCTTATTGTTGCCACAGGTTGGCCTGCATTGGGGCCCTTGGAATAAACTTGGAAGCAATTGTAACTTGTTGAAATTGTTAAACTAACTCCACAGGTCAGGGCAGGCCATGTTTTACTCACGATTCTGGAGTCCCAGTTCATGGGGCCTAAAGCAACATTTGAAGGTAGGTCAGAGAGCTGGGACCTTAAGCAGCAAAGTGGATTAGAAGCAGATTTGCTGGATGAGGTAGGCTGGTCTAACAGCTTGAGACCTTCTGGTAAGACCATGGTCAGAGCAAAACAGAGTGTGGATGCAGTCGCTGAACAACAGAGAGAGTGGTACAGCAGGACCGAAAAAAAACACTTTTATTTTCTTTGAACAGGTATGCCAGTTGCCTCCACAAGGAAGGATTTATTTGCTGTTCTTCCCAGACCGCCTTTGGTGGCCACATTTTGAAAAGAAAGGAAGAGAGGAGGTTAAAAAGAATCAATAGGAGGACAGACCTCTGGGAGTCTCTCGAGTTCAGTGGAGTTATAGCGGTGGAAGAAGCCACCCACTCGGGGATGTAGCTCCAGTAAAGCCCACAGGGGCCTGTTGGTCTGCCTTTACCTTTGTTTCTACAGATTCAATATGCAGCCATGTTAAAACTGTGTTACAAATACACAGACTGTGTTAAATCTGTGTTAAGCCCCTCTCTATTTTCCTGTCTAATATTTATTTGGTATTTTGTATGCTCAGGAGGAAGAAGAATCCTTTTTAAGTCTTGTATGCCTTGCATTATGTACATTGCATGAAACCTTCTGATAGATTACTGACTATAAAAATGATTCCAACGTAGTTTAGAGATATAATTACCTCTTTACATAAGATTTGTTTAGCACATTTTGTTAAACTGTTTTTATAGATTGTTTTTAGAAAGAGAGAAAGTGGTTACAAGCTATATGCTGGGATGTCAGGAACTACTAGAGTTAAAGTAGGAGTTGTGAAGTAATTTTCATACAGTTTTAAGGTATAAGCTCATGGGAAAACTTTTCAAAACAGCATTTCTTGGTTTTTGTTTAAATTTGTGAATTGGGGTAAACATTTAGCTGCTTCCTGGTTACGGACTTAAATCCAGTTGATAGGCTGCCTTGGGTCATGTAAGGTCAGCCTTATAAGGAGCATGTGGGATGCAGATCAGATCAAACCACAGAGGGAAGGGAGATGGAGTTTGAAGGCGATCAGAGTAAAGAATCCTGCTTCTCTCTGAATCGCTGCACTTTTGTACTGTTTGAGTTATTTTTGTGCTCTTGTGATTCTGTGCTCTTGTGCTTTTGTTAAATATTACTTAAACAGCTGTTTAGTAAATGCTCGGTGTAGAGCCCATGTGGCATTTATTTGCTCTCTTCATTTGGTTAACTGCTGCACTTCAATAACGACTAAGCCAGCTGAGGATAAAGAGTAACAACTGTAGTTGCACACAGTGATTTCAGGTAGCAATGAGTTTGAGCTTATAATTTAAAAATCCTACTGCATTCAGAAAGTAAGTAGTACACTGAGCAGTTAATTGAAATATAATATTTTTAACTGTTTATAACTAACATTGAAATCATTTAAAAGTTACAGGGGGTCTAATATACAAATTTAGTATGCAAACTATAGATCCTGGTTCATTTCCTGTACTATTATGCGTTGTTTCTTTTAGAGAAAGGTATATAAAAAAATAATAATAATTTTTTTTAATCTATTTTGCATCTGCTTTGCATTTGTTTTGCACTTGTTTTGCAGTTGTTTTGTATCTGTGTGGGACCCTGTTTAGCTCTGTGTTATATTTTGTACCTTTAGTGCCTACCACCAGATTTACAATGGCAGCCTGGAATCCAAGAAAGGAAAGGTGTGGAATAAGAATCAAATTAAAAGAGTCTCGGATGATGTATTTATTCAATTATCCAATTATCAAAGCCCCAACAGACAGATGATTTTTGACAGAGGACATTAATGAGAGAACCTGAGTGATGAAAAAGCTTCAAGCTAGTTGAAAGCTCAGATCATAGAAAGATTTTGTGTATTAAAGAAGAAGGAAAGGAAGAAAGGAAAGGAAAGGAAAGAAGAAGAGGGGACAAAAGTCATGGAGAGCCTGTGATTACTGAGTATTTAGGAATACTTCAGCAATTATTGTTGTATAATTTGCTCCTTATCTACCCCCTTTCAATTTCACTGCCTCTCAAGGCTTTCTTTCCTCTACTGTTTTGATCTTTGCTTTTTAAAGACCTGCATAATATATTGTGAGTATATACTGAGTTGTGTACTGTCAAAATGCCAACAGAAACAAGAAGTGGCAAGAATAGTACTACTAGTGATAACAGGAAATTTCAGAAAGTAAGTAATAGAAAAGGAAGGGTAAAGAAAGAAAAAAAAAGAAAATGATTGGCAGATGCCTACAAACTGATTAATTATAACAAAGGAAATTCAATGGAAGAAATTAATATTGAGAGTGAACAAATTAAGACCAATGCTGAAACTAATTGTGCTGATATTATGATTGATAACTGGACAAAAAAAAGTATGGTACATCAAAAATGGTCCAACCTCTTATTTGGGAGGTATTGGGGAAAAAAGAACAATGACCTTAGGGAGGGTATTAGAATATCTGAACATGATGAACTGACAGATTTGCCCCAAATTCAGCATGCCAGTTTCAGCAATGGAAATATTTGGAAGGGAGAAAAATACTTATGAGCCGGATGATAACAACGTAATCGAAAAGTTAAATAAGGAGATATCTAGAACTGTTGATAGTATTAAGGAAACAATAGAGACTAATAATAGAATAGAACAGAAAATCAAGGAAATTAGAGAATTAAGACAAAGGAAGAATAATTTGTGTACTATGTCAGAGCATCAGGTTGAAATGAGGGAATATTGTGATACAAACAAAAGTATGATAAATAATAATACAATTTGGGAAAATATTAGTGGAGAATGTAGACAACTAATGAGCCCTTGTGAACTGGCAACTCCACCTTTGGCTACATTAACTAGAGAGTTTACAAATGCACTTAGAGATCCAATATTAGCTAACACTATGATTTATGAACAGTTATTACTATTTAAGAAAGAACTCTCATTTATAAAAGGGATTTGTATTGATAACAAAATCACACTGAATGAGGTTCTAAAGAGAGAGAGAGAGAGAGAGAGAGAGAGAAGATTGGAGAATGTATTGACATTAAATAAGAAAGGGTTTGAGGTGTCCAGAATAGAAAGAGATCATCCCCGATACTTCTTCAACCCTGAAGTCTACAAGAACAGATAATAAGGACATGGATGATACAAGTAGCAGCGACATCGAATAAGAACTAGTAATGTTACCTGAAGACTATAAAGAACAGGACAGTGTGATTTGAAATGAGATCTAAACACCCAGAACTCTGGGAAAAGGAGCTGAACAAAAGCTCAGTAAAAGAAAACAAAACAAAAAAGAATACATAGACACTATTCTCAACAAATGGATACCAAAATTAACCTAACCACTTCTGGTTTTACAAATACAGATACAATTAATCTTAAGGGAGTTTAGCAGAGTAGGAGGACCTGGATTTAGGAAGAAGAAGAAGAAGTTGTACAGAATAAAATATTATGATAGGGATATAATTGAGGTAAACTCAGAAGATGAGGAAAGGGAAAGAGATGCTTTAGAGATTACCCCAAGGGAAAAAGACATGAAGGTACCTCCACTGAATAGTGTGAAAAACCTAAAAGGGATCCAATTTAAAAGCAATATTAATAAACCAAATAAAGCAGGTAAACAAAGGTATGAGGATATAAAAAAGAGAACAAAAATTTGAAAGAGAAATTGATAAATGAATCAAAAAACAAGGAGACAGGTAAAGATGAACACGGAGAAAAGAAAAAAGGTATAAAGCTAAAAGAGAAAAAAGTCAGATTACCCATTAACAGCTATTCACAAAAGTTGGGTCAAGCGGTTAACAAAAAACAGGAAGGAAAAGTTAAAAAAAGGGACAAAGAATGTAAGAGAGGAAAAGATCTGAATAAAAAACATAAGCTGGAGGCAAAAAAAGATAAAGTAGAGGAAGTAAGGGATGAAGCAAGTGAGGCTTCAGTAATGGTTAATAAATGTAACATTGAATTACAAGATATGGAATTATTAATGGAAAAAGATAGAATAAAAGATAATAAACCTAGAGCATTTTTAAAAAAGGATGTTAGACACAGACTATGTGTTACCTGCGTACAATGTTAGCTTAATTCCAAATGAAACATGTTTAAATTGAATAGTCATCTGAAACAGTTTTTGGGGACAATTCTTAAAAATAAAAAGAATAACAGCTTGTTAGATAGACTGAGTGTTATTAGACTGATTGAAAATCTAGATTTGGTGCTTTTGATTTCGGGTCAATATTGTATATTAAAAGTGATCAAAAATCAAAAACAGGACCTAGAGATATTAGGATTTGGGATAGAAAGAGTTATAAACATTAACATGTTATTCCCAGAATATTTCATAGATATGGGCATTAAGTAAAATAAAGTTAAAGAACGTATGATATCTTTATATGGAATTGGGAATTTTTTAAATGACTCAAACAATTTAAGAAAAAAATGTGGACCTGTTACAGAACCTACTGAAAGATAAGGACTTAAATAAAAGGATCTCTAAGGTTAAGAAGTGGGAAAAGGATGGACAACTGACAATATGGACAGTTAATGAACAAGAATACTTACATATATTGATGCGTGCAGGGAGTTTGGATGATCTAGACATTTACATGGTGGGGGAAGAGTTAGGAATCCTCATAGATCAGGAAGAAATATATAGTAATAATCGATTGTTAAGTTAAAACAGCAAACATATATCAAACATTACAAGAGCTAAATGAAGACTGACAAAACAAGGAAGATGTAATTAATGATTTAACAAAGCAGGAACCAAGTTTTAACATGATAACATGGAATGTGATGGGATTATGAGAAAGGTTAGCAGACCTGTCTTTAACAGACTATATCCTTAAATTTGACTAAATTTGTTTACAAGAAACATGGGTAGATAATGCTATTTTATGAATGACTACAAGGTATTTTATAAGGCTGCAAGAAGTAATAAGAAGTATGGAAGATTATCTGGAGGATTAATAACATGGTGTAAATATTAGACAATATAGAGTATACTGAGACAGATACAGACTCAGAACATATTTTAGTAGTTTGATTGGATTTAAATGATCAGATATTATATATTATGCAAAGGCAAGAAAAAATCCTGGACTCTGATTGGTCAGTCTTGGGCTGGACCCATGATGTTATCCCAGCACAACATCACGGGTCTAGTGCCATCATTATGGATGGTCCCTTTTTTTACATCTCCTCTTAAGAAACGAAAATATTTTTCCACTCTAATAAAAACATTCTTTAAAACTATTTTTTTTTGTTTTATATATAACAATGAGCCATTGTATAATAGCAAAAATTCCCTCCAGGGTGTGTGTCGTTTGGGATAACGTCACACCTCAGTTGTTGGATGCACTCGGCCTGTGGCCTCATGCCCAACCACCGGAGGCGTGACATTATCCCAGCATGAAACTCAATCTGTTGGACATTATTGCTTAATTATAAATGCATATTTTCCCTTGAAAGGATCAAGCTATGTAGGTATAGAAGATGTAGGGATATTGGGTTAATAATTGAACAGCATATTATAAAGGAACCCAATTGTGGTATAGTGTTAATGGGAGATATGAATGCCAGAGTTGGCCTTGACCTGGAGCCCACAGAAGAAATTATGTAGGCATGTGCAGCTCAGGAAATTGTACAAATAAGGATGGAAAGAAGAGATTTGGATGCAAGATATTGTGAAAGAGGGAAACAACTTATAAAGGAAATGAATAATCAGTATATGGTATTGATTTATGGAAGATCATTAGGAGATTTAAATGGAGCTTAAACCTACATCAGATCTAGGGGATCATCTATTATAGACCAATGTTGGTGCAGGGTAAATATTATTCCCTTCTTAGTAGATCTTAGAATAGGGTGTAGCGCTGAAAGCGAACATTGCCCACTGGATATACTTATAAATCTGGGTACAATTAATGTTCAAAAGAAAAAAAAAACAATCTGCAAGTAATTAAAGTAAAAAAAAGGGTCAAATGGGACTGAATAAATAACTATTCATCAGTACAATTGTTATATGATATGGGTGTAAGAGAAGATATCTTAAATCTAATCAAAGAAGATAATTGTGTTAAGCTATTGAAGGAAATAATGAACAAAATATCTAAGATTTTGTTTAAGGTAACGTTAAGTAATACTAGAAAAGGAAGCAGATGGTATGATGAAGAATGTAAAGCATACAAACATAGGATTAATAAATTAATGAAAGTTTACAAAATAAACTGTCTAAGGAGAGGAAGAAAAGTCTCAATAAGATGCAAAAGGAGTATAAAAAGATAATGAAATTAAAGAACAATGAATTCCAAAATAATGTATGGGCAGAATTTGCAAACTCAGTAAGGGAAAATGATAATATAAAATTTTGGAAGATGGTTACATTGGATGGGAACAATATATGGAAGTAACTGGAAACTACATTGAACACAAAATCGGGAAGGTTTATTATAAAGATCTTTTTTCAATCAAGTTGCACTTAAATAGGGTATAATTTGGACCCCTAGTAATGACTCCTTCTCTTTTTCAGAAAAGGAGATAATCCAGATTATACAAAATTTGACGAGACAAAAAGCACCAGGCCCTGATGGTGATCCCCAGGATATAATGACAGACGACCCAGAATTATGGTCTTCAGCTTCAAAGTTACTTTATAATCACATATTAAAGAAGGGGATTATACCTTCAACTTGGAAAGTCAACATAATTGTGCCAATACATAAAAAGGGAGATAGAACAAACCTGTGTAATTATAGACCAATAAGTCTCCTAGATTCAGCTCAGAAAATTTTTACTACACTCTTACATACAAGAATCATGGATTGGATAAATAAAAACATGTTAATGGATGAAGCACAGGCAGGCTTTATGCCTAATCACTCCACAATAGATCAATGTTTTACATTATCACATATGATCCATAAATATATATATATTAAAAGACAAAAACTTTTTTGTGTTTTTATAGATTTAAAAGCTGCCTTCGACAAAGTGACTAGATTAAAACTTTGGGAAGTGTTAGATGATTACAGGTTGGATCCAATAATGCTCAGTACACTAAGGTTATTATACGATGACAATTTTACTATAGTAAGGTATAATAAAGAGGGAGACACTACCAATAAATTGACCTTGAATGTTGGTCTGAGACAGGGATGTGTTCTCTCCCTTATTTTGTTTAATTTATTTTTGAATAAGCTATTAGAGGATCTGTATGATCCTGAGCTACACATGCCCAATTTGGGCTCCAGGCCTTGCCCATATCTTACCTATGCAGACAATGTGGTTCTTATCTCTACCAACTTTTTAGGAATTAAAAGAGGTCTACAGAAGTTTTCTGAAGGATGTAAGAAGGCAGCAATGGAAATTAATATTGAGAAAACTAAATACATGATTTTCAATAAACATCTGATTCGCCAGGGGAAAATATGTGTTCTTAAGTGCAATAATCAAAAATTTGAATTAGTAAACAAATTTTATTTGGGAATAGTTTTCAACTTTAACTTGAAATGGCAGGAACATATTTCCACCCTGTTGCCACCTGTAGCTCTGTCAAGGCCACCTTTCTGGTGCCCAGAACCAAGACCTCACTAGCCCAGAGGTCCTTCCATTACTGAGCCCCTGCTTGGTTCAACCCCCTCCCACCCTGCATCATAGACATTGCCAAAATTGGTCCTTTCAAAATCACCCTCTGAAACCATCTCTTTGATGCTCATTGCTGTAGATGAACCTAATTAATCCCACTGTGGGTTCCTCCTTTCAGAACCTCCCTGACTTGACAACATCCTCCGGACAGCCTATCCTATCCTCCTGCCTCCCACTCCACTCCCCATCCCTACCTCCACCCTCTCCAGGTATTACCTAGGTATGTCCAGGGCTGTACCCCCAATGTAACCCTTGGGTACCTTGTATATGACTGTAACCTATTATAAGTAACATTATTATGTAACCTATGTGTACTCTATGTTTAATGTTCTGCACCTGTACTGTTCTCACTGTTGTAACCACATTATGTAAGTGTGTCTATCCCCCATGATGAGGTACCTTTGTAAATAAATGAGTCCATGACTCCAAGGTTCTAAATCTGACTTTTCTAATAAATAAAAAAAGTAAAAATATAAATTATGTTAAAGAAAAAATAAGGAGGTTTTATCCTGTTGTTGAAAGATTTTCATATAAATACAGTGGGCAATCTGTAAAAGGAAATTTAAAAGCAAGAAGTGCAAAAATTAATTCACAACTTCTGTATGATGTGGAAATCTGGGGATCTATGAATGTAAATAGTTTGGAGGCCAGTATGAATAAAATATATAGAAGATTACTGGGGCTTCCAGAAGCTGCATCATCAAGTTTAGTGAGGTTGGAATTAGAACAACCAAGTATAAAACAGTGTTTAGAACAGAGACAATGTGTATACTGGTTAAAGGTGTTTACTAAACAAGATAAGAGTTTACAAGAAAGAGTTTGGAGGAATTGCTGAGTTATAGTCAAAGAGGCTTTTTTTGCCCTAGCATGTATATTTTAGAAACACTGATTAAACTTTATGCTTTATTGGAGTGTATCACTGAATCTTCAAGGGTACCCACAAAGATTTTAGAGGAACACATTAAAACTAGAAATCGAGATATACATTTTAATCAAGAAATGTATTTTGCAAGGAACTGTAAACTCAGCAATTGGCTGGGGGTAAATATGAAAAGATCAATGGGATTAGAATAATATCTCTATGAAATACAAAATCCTAAGTATATAAAGGCACTGACTAAATTAAGATTTGGGTACATAAACAATCAAAATCTTAAGACATTTTATAAAGTATCAAAAACAAAACTATGTGCCTGTGAACTTGGTGATGACACCCAATACACCTACTTCTTTTATGCCCACTGGATAAGATTTTATCTGACATATTAAAAGAGCTGGATATGGAACTGAGATAGCAGTACAACTGTTTGTTGAAATCACATAATATAGTCTGGTTAGAAAAAGTGTCTAGATTAACCAGAATTATAGAAAGAAAACAAAAACATGTTGTAAAATTAGTAGCTCTTAATTTAAGTTCTGTTATAGCTTCAAGGCTAATTTTTAAGTAAACAATGTATAGTAGAAATATTTATATTTATATTTTGTATGATCTAATTAATAGACGGATGTATTAATTGATAGTACAAGTTTTACATTGTAATCAAATTACAAGCTTTGTTAAACAATAAATTTGACTTGACACCTTCTGGCTGGCTTTCAGGATCTGGCAGCTTATCACCTTCTGCCTTGTTTGCAGATTCTGACAGCTTGTCATCTTCTTCTGTGCTGGAGAATAGGAGCACTCTGCAAGGGTTTTCTGGTCCACAAAGGGCCCAGACCCAAGAAGCAACCCAATGGTCCAACCCCTCCTGATGGCCAAGAGTGCCCAAACACTCAGGCATGCACTTGTGGCTGCATACATCCCGATCCACCCCACCTGATAAGGGCTGGCTGGTCCCTTACCTGGCTGCAAAGTGGTCTGAGCATGAACACTTCTTTATACAATTTGAAGTGGCTCCAGGCTGAACAGCATACAGTCTCTTAATGGAAGGCCCCAGGTTTTAAGCAGCAGTAGTTCTCTGGTTCTCAGACACAGGAGCATCTGCAGGCTTCTTTCCACTTCTGGCTTCATCTTCAGGCCAAACTAGGTTAACTGCCATCTCTGGCAGACAATGTAAACCCCTTTTCCAAGCTGAGAGCTTTCTCAGGATGCTGAAGGATTCAGAAGCAGACACTCTTACCATGGGATTTCTGGTGCTGAAGGCAGGCAAATCTATCAGTCTTTGGCTGAGGAAGCCTTGGGCCGACTTCCCAACTTTTCTCCCAACTCAGTCTGAACCCTCCTGTCTCTCCAAGAGCCCAAGCCAGACAGCCCCAGAATGTTACTGTCTCTGGGGTTTCACTCAGAAAATGGCAGCTTTTGTTTGGCTGAGACATGCTGTCCATCAGTAAAATTAATAAACATCAAATCCCTTTGATTATTGATTGGTGATCATCTGGGTGCCAAGAACATTGTTCAGAATTGCTCCCAAGATTCAATTCTTTTAAGTTTTTGGCACCTAAGTGCCTGATTGACTATCTCTGGGGGTCAAAGTATCAAGTATGTCTGCTAAATACACAGTTCAGCACAGTCCCAAATTTAAAGTACTCTTTCAGCCAACCAGTATATTTTATTTAACACTGTCCCAAATCCTGTAGCAGCCTGTCTTCCTATCAACTGACTGCAGAATTAACATTTAAAACACTTTTCTCTGCCTGTCACTGCTGCCAAAATGCAGTGTCCCCAGGATCAGGCAAGCAGCTCACTAATATTCATTCATGACTCATTAATATTTATGAATGACTCCACAGTACTTATTGGTGCTCCTTAACTAAAACATGTTGGGACTTCTGATGCACCTCCCTTGTGTCTCCAGATCTCAGCTAACAGATCCTGGGGCCCAGGAGTACTGGTGAGCTTTTGATTAGCTGCTAGAGTGGCTAGAAAATGACCCTGCACTACTGAGCATGTGCAGACCACTACTTGCACATTAGTGCAGCATGCTGCACGTGGTTCTGTGTCTTACTCCCTCCAGCCCCAGTTACCTGAACAACAAAGTGGGGGCCATACAGACACCTCAGTACCACTCAGGACCCAAGACTGGCAGTGGTGAGGCGGTGAGAGGAACAGTCACTGCCCCAGGGGAAGAATAAGGTAAGTTCCACCTGAGGGGGTTTGCGTGTATAAATACAGAACAAGGTAAGTGAATACAGCAAAGTAAGTAAGCAATAAGACTTGACAAGGTATACATTATGGTGATATAATCAAACACCTCAGATGCATTGTTAGACATGAGGCGCAGTCGAATGCCGTTAAATGCACTTGAAAAGTATGATTATATCACCATAATGCTAGAACCCTGGAGTGTCTTACTGCACTTATAGTATTAAAATGTTTGACTTAAGTTAATATAAGAAGAAATTAAAACAAACAAACAAAAAACAAACAAAAAACAAACAAACAAAGGAGAGGACCTGTCTTTGAAATATCCTTCCAGTTTAACTTTGAAGACAAAATAGTCCATACTCTGTTAACTGGAGGTAACTAAAACATTAAAGACAATGAAAATCATGTGGCATGCAGTTTTAAAAAAAAATGATTACCTATAGTTATTTTAATGGAAATGTGTTCAAAACAGGTTGTGACTGAATATAGACAATACTCTTGTCTAGTGTAATACCAGTAAACAAAAACCAAATAAATAAGTAAAACTGTTGAACCCGCTATATTGTTTATTTATTTTTTTTTGTTAGGTTAGAACGTTGGAAAGCACATATATACTATATATATGTATATATATTTGCATTGTGGGGGCATGTGTGATTTTGTATTTTCTTGAAACTTGGCTTCCCAGCCAAATGCCCTTTGGGGTAACCTTGCCTCAGTGTTTACGCACAGAGGTTCTTTGTCTTTTAAATGTTTTTTTATTTTAATGGGTTAACCACGATATATCCCAAGCACACTGCCTTAGGGGTAGCTGGTCCATTCCACTGGGGTGTCAAACAGACGAGGCATACTGATGAGTCCTGGTAGGATGAAACACGTGTCTATGTCTTCTGTTAGCACCCTTTGCAAACTGTGTGAGAGGCCTTTCGGCACCATGCAATTCTGCTTAAAGTTGTACCAGCATAACATTGTGTGGTGATTTGCATATGCAGCCCATGATGCTTTACATTGTGGGGGCATGTGTGATTTTGTATTTTCTTGAAACTTGGCTTCCCAGCCAAATGCCCTTTGGGGTAACCCTTGCCTCAGTGTTTACGCACAGAGGTTCTTTGTCTTTTAAATGTTTTTTTATTTTAATGGGTTCACTACGATATATCCCAGGCACACTGCCTTAGGGGTAGCTGGTCCATTCCACTGGGGTGTCAAACAGACGAGGCATACTGATGAGTCCTGGTAGGACCCTTTGCAAACTGTGTGAGAGGCCTTTCGGCACCATGCAATTCTGCTTAAAGTTGGACCAGCATAACATTCTGTGGTGATTTGCATATGCAGCCCATGATGCTTTGCATTGTGGGGGCATGTGTGATTTTGTATTTTCTTGAAACTTGGCTTCCCAGCCAAATGCCTTTAGAATTAACCTTGGCATCAGTGTTTACGCACAGAGGTTCTTTGTCTTTCAAATGTTTTTTTATTTTAATGGGTTCACCACGATATATCCCAGGCACACTGCCTTAGGGGTAGCTGGTCCATTCCACTGGGGTGTCAAACAGACGAGGCATACTGATGAGTCCTGGTAGGATGAAACACGTGTCTATGTCTTCTGTTAGCACCCTTTGCAAACTGTGAGAGGCCTTTCGGCACCATGCCATTCTGCTTAAAGTTGGACCAGCATAACATTCTGTGGTGATTTGCATATGCAGCCCATGATGCTTTGCATTGTGGGGGCATGTGTGGATTTGTATTTTCTTGAAACTTGGCTTCCCACCAAATGCCCTTTAGGGTAACCCTTGCCTCAGTGTTTACGCATAGAGGTTCTTTGTCTTTAAATGTTTTTATTTTAATGGGTTCACTACGATATATCCCAGGCACACTGCCTTAGGGGTAGCTGGTCCATTCCACTGGGGTGTCAAACAGACGAGGCATACTGATGACTCCTGGTAGGATGAAACACGTGTCTATGTCTTCTGTTAGCACCCTTTGCAAACTGTGTGAGAGGCCTTTGGCACCATGCCATTCTGTTAAAGTTGGACCAGCATAACATTCTGTGGTGATTTGCATATGCAGCCCATGATGCTTTGCATTGTGGGGGCATGTGTGATTTTTATTTTCTTGAAACTTGGCTTCCCAGCCAAATGCCCTTTGGGGTAACCCTTGCCTCAGTGTTTACCGCATTAGAGGTTCTTTGTCTTTTAAATGTTTTTTTATTTTAATGGGTTCACCACGATATATCCCAGGCACACTGCCTTAGGGGTAGCTGGTCCATTCCACGGGGGTGTCAAACAGACGAGGCATACTGATGAGTCCTGGTAGGATGAAACACGTGTCTATGTCTTCTGTTAGCACCCTTTGCAAACTGTGTGAGAGGCCTTTCGGCACCATGCCATTCTGCTTAAAGTTGGACCAGCATAACATTCTGTGGTGATTTGCATATGCAGCCCATGATGCTTTGCATTGTGGGGGCATGTGTGATTTTGTATTTTCTATATACTATATGCTTCAAATGTATGTGCTTTCATGAACTTCGGGATTTTATTTAAGCAGTTTGGTCTGCCTCTGCCTATGTAAGTGTTCTCCCCCTTTTTTGTCTTTCTTTATGTTATTGCACTTTTCCTCGCCCTCTTTCTATTTTCTCCCCCCCACATTCAACATTTGGAATGTTTATCATGGAATAGAGCTCAGTCTTAAAAAGATCATCCAAGATTTGGTAAAGGTACATTCCCACATTCTCACACCCTATTTGACCAGTGTCCCGTGATTTGGGTGACTCAATAAGATCCAGCCCAAGAACAGTGATGTCATTTCAGCGAGGAGACAAATGGTGAGGGTACATGAAAGTGATCGCCAGAATGGTGATAAATGCTTTTTCCCCTCCCTGAGTTGCTACAACCTTGTGGCAGGATGAAAAACACGAATAAAATATTTAGATAAAATTGTTCTTTTCACTCTGTTCTATCCCCTTATTCTTTTCTAACTATCCTTAATTTCATGTCAGGCTGGCCAACCTGACATTTCTACCATCCCTGTACTGTACTATCCCTTTAAACGGAAGTCCCTTCGTTCCTAAACTGCCAGATTAAGATTTAAAAAATATCCACATAGAGATTGCCAAGTCTTTAATGTGAAAGACGTATAAAGTTTTTTTAAAAGCAATTCTTTGTTAATTGCATTGCTGGTGAGAAATGTATCCTCTTGCTATGCAGAGGAAGGTACACATGATTATGCAGGTATTGTACGCATTATCGTGTAGCCTGAGTGTACATATTCGTGAAGGCTAATTCTATTTCAGAGCTGTAGAGATCTGAAAAAGCAGACCGCTTGCTGGAACAGTGGAAAATAAGCAAGCGCTCACCGCAAAGTAGCTGTAAAGAGCGAACTGGCTGTTGCTGTGGGAGCAGTAAATGCTCCATGCAGCCGCTCGCTGCGAAGGAATGTCCACTTTCAAAGAACAGCCCAAAATAAATTTAAATGAGTGCTAAGGCTTTAGTCTGGGGTTTAGAGAAGAGCCCTGCAGTAGAATTTGTAAACAGCAATTAGCTTTATGCACAGAATCGTTATAAGAGATGAATGCCTTGTTGGGAGCCAGTAATGAAAAGTTTACCCGACAGCTGCAGAGTCAAGCTGTCCAGAGCACTTTAGACATGTTATATATAACAGTCCTAGCGTATAAATAAAGGTTCTAGGCTGTATATTATATGCTTTTTGAAAATAAATATATGAAATGCAATGGTTCTCCTGTGAAAAGCTTAAAAATGTGTATGAAATAATTTAATACAAAACAGGGTATAAAGGAAGGTTGTAAAATTATAGCAAGAGATTCTCTGACTTTGCAGAGTAAATGGATAGGGAGCGTGCCCCCAAACTGTTTGTCCCTGTGAAGGCTGGAGATCTCAAATAAACTGAATAAAAAGTGATGTTTTTTTTTTCTTCTTACCTGAATGTAGTGCTGGTTAAATGGAGAGTCTTTCTATAGGGCTGGCAGCACAGAAAATGGCTGTATATATGGAAAGAGTATAGTGATGTCACCTAGAGGGGAAGAGCTACAAACTCCTAATTAAGGTTCTTTTCAGTAGATTAAGACACCCTTTTTATTTTGTATTTTTATAGAGGAACAGTATATGGTACCAAACTGACATATCACAAAGGAAACCTATAGCATTGTGAACCTTACCAGAACAAAGGAAAAATATTTAAATTCAAAATTGGTTAGTCACATGACTATG
This sequence comes from Neoceratodus forsteri, assembly GCA_016271365.2. Classification (NCBI taxonomy): domain Eukaryota; kingdom Metazoa; phylum Chordata; order Ceratodontiformes; family Ceratodontidae; genus Neoceratodus; species Neoceratodus forsteri. Next base: position 845,948,919 of record CM028134.1, read on the forward strand.
AGGTCATTATGGTACACTATATAACCTCCACACTGGGGCTACAGATGGAGTGGTTGGTCAGTGTCTTCTGACCAAGAGTAGAGTGAGGAGATCTGAGGGTTTACACACACAGAAAGGTGATATGTATGTACAGAGAAGAGCAGGAGTCTGAAGAAGACTTGCCTGTAGGATTTATTTTGCATTTATTTTGGTGTGAGAGTTTTAACACCCAGTAAATTTCTTCTCTGTAAATATCTATTTTTTATCTTATCACAGTTCTTGCGTTTCTTATGCACTAAAACTTTGACTGGTATCTGTAACTGAACCCACTCATTTACAGACCTCAGAGTTGGTTATTTCAGTAAGGGGGCTGTGGGGGGCAAAGCCCCTCCCACACAGGGGGCAGAGGGGCCGAGGGACCGAAGCCCCCCGCAGAAAAACATTTCTCGTTATTTTGGCGATCTCTGATATGTACCCTCGCCATTTGTGTCCTCGCTGAAATGTCATCTCTGTTTTTGGGCTTGCTCTTATTAAGTCGCACATATCACATAGAACTTTTTGACCACTCTCTGTTTCAGACTGAATGTCTGGAACAGTGTATGGCACCTTGCTGCTCTGCAAATCAGTATCATATCTCCTCTTGGTCACCTCCTTGGTGAATGTGTTAAGGTCCCTCAATCTGTCTTCATAAGTCAGATCCTTTCTTTCATTTATTTATTTATACCAGTAAAGGCATACTGAGTTGGTAACAGCTCATTTCCAGATGTGTCCTGGGGGATGGGGATAAGGAGTAAACAATGCAAGATGTGCAAGAGAAAAAATATACTGAAAGTGCAATGTATTAAAATACAATACAGTAAAAATACATTACAAAAAATAAAAGTAAAATGCATTACAGTTGTGCAGCCGCAAGGTACAGGCAAAATAGACAGGGCAAACAAAGTAAAGATGTACAAACAATGTATTAAGGTGGAAGTGCAATATAGAGGCACAGGAAAGTATTTCCACCCAGACTGCAGATGAGCAAGTTATCAGTGCCAGTGCAGTAGGGTAGGCACAGGAGGAAAACATTATCAGATGAGGGTCACTAATGAGGTGTAATATAAAACCACACAGACCAGAGACCTAGGATCGGTAGGAAATTCTCACAGCTGGGGGGGGGCAGGGGGATAGGGAAACACAACTGTCAGGTAAAGTTTCAAGATGGGGAAGTAAACTCACAAAGAAGGGACTTGAGGGAGGAGACGGATAAGTCTGAGTGGAAAGACAGGGAAAGAGTACCAGAGCTTGGGAAAATGGTATGAGAAGGCAACTTGGCCCACTGAAGGTTTCCTGGATGGCAGGGAGAGGATGCGGGAAGCAGTTTTCCAGAGAGAGTATGAGGAAGGAGGGATGGAAGATAGAAGGATATTAATTTAGGAAGAGAACATGCCAAGCCAGAATTTGGGGTGAAGGAGGCACAGTAGGCAAGGCATCTGCTTCCAGGGAAGGGAGGGAGAGGGAGAGGGAGAAGTAGAGCGATCAGTGGTATGTACAAGGAGGCCAATCCATTGAAAAACAGCAGAATGAGCAGAAGAGGAGGTCCAGTCTGGCAAGGGTGGACTTTGGAACTGCCCTCTACACAATGTCACCACAGTCGAAGATTGGGAGGATCGTCTTCATGACTAGCTCACAGTGGGCAGGGAGAGGGATGCTGGCTTTGTTTCTATAGAGTGCACCCAATTTGGGGTGCAGTTTATGGAGATGGCATCGATCTGCACCAAGAAGTCAAGGTGATCAAATGTATAAAGGAGGGGAAGGGAGTGCCTGATGAGACTCTGCTGGGAGCCAAAGATCATAGAGACCATTTTCTTGGCACTGAGGGACAGGCAGTTGAAAGAGAACTAGTTCTGGACACTGCTGAAATTCTGCTGGAGATAGTCAGCAAAGTAAGCAGCAGAGGAGCCAGAGGAAATGGCACAGTGTCATCTGCGCACATGCGGGATGGACACAGAGGAACAGGTTGAGGGGAGATCATTAAGGGAAATAAAGAAGAGTATGGGGCCCAGGCCAGAACCTTGGTGAATACCTCAACAGATAAGAAGAGGTGAGAAGAAACAATTTCTCCAATACAGACAGCTTGATACCTGCCTTCAAGGTAGGAGTGGAACCAGCTGACTGAGGATGCAGAGAGCTCTGTAGCCTAAAGTTGTCCAGGAGGAGGGGGTGTGATACTGTGTCAAAGGCTTTGACCAAGTCAACAAAGATGGCATATGTGAACTAGCCCTGGTCCATACCAGACAGGATGGAGGGAAGTGGAAGGTAGATGTGGAGTTGACTTCCTGAAGCCAGAATAGAAAAAAATGAAAAAGGAGGAAGAGTCAAGGAAAAGGGAAAGTTCTGATAGGACAATGTGTTCCTTGAGCTTGACCAGGGTATAAATCAGAGAGATGGAATTAAAGTTTCCTGGAGAGGAAGGATTACCCCCTTTAGGGAGGGGGGACAGTAGCCCAGTTCTCGGCATCTGGGATAAAGGCAGAGCAGAAGGAAAGGTTAAGGAAAAGGGAAATAGGGAAAGTATTCGGTGGTGCAGAGATGTGCATAAGTTTGAGATCAAGGCTATTTGACCTCATACTTTTATGGGGGTTTAGAGCTAAACGGTGCTTAAGTAAGGCAGAAGGAGAAACAGAATTCTTCAGCAGAAAAGGACTGCTTGCCCCCACTCAGTGTGCCCAGATGGTCCCTGCTTAGTCTGTCTCTGCAGACCCTGATTGGTCTCTGGTGACTCTCCATCCTCCCTATTTACGTATATTCTGCTAAGTCTATCCCATGTATTCTTGAAGTCCCTACTGTTTTTGCCTCTGTCATGTCCACTGCAATCTGTTCCAGATGTCTAAAACTCTCTCAGTGAACTAGTGCTTCCTCACTGTAAATGTGAAGAATGTGGGGTGAATCTGAGCCGAAGCACAGCCTGTTTCTGCATGTACTTCTTGGAAAGTATTTTCTTGTTGGCGGGCAGTGAAGTTAAGTATTGAAAAGTGCCTAACGCCATTAGACAGTTCATCTGCTCTGGTCCCACCGGTCGATAGGAAGCCCATTTCTTCTGGTTCTGCTACGGGTATCAGTTGAGTACACCTCAGCTGAAGATGATGATTCGACCTGTACATTTGAATAAAGAAGCAGGCTTTGTATTTAACCCTGCAGGGGTGGAAGTCATGGTTTCGGCTTTTCAATCCCCTATAAAATACCAAACTGAAGCAAATAAGCAGGAGGGGGCAACAGAGTTCAGTTTTGATAAGGATTCAACTCCGCGTACTTCTATTGCACAACAGTATGCTGCCCCTAAAATGGATAAGGACATAAAAACGTTAAAACCAGAGGTCTCTGATGTTCTGCCCAGCATGATTTCTGGCTCACAAATTCATGACGAAACTTGGTCTCCACAGGGTGCCCTGTTAGCAGCCGGCTGGGAAAAAACAGCAAAAGGGGTATGGACTCCTGACTTAGCGTGGGATCCCTCAATTGATCTACAAAGTAGCTCTCCTGGATGGAAACCAGGTGGAGCAACAGAATTTGTAACAAAAGGAGAGGATAAAGTAAAGAGTACTCAGCTTAAAGAAATACCTGTAGGACTGGTTTCTAATGTTTCCATGATTAATAGTGATAAACATGTTTCTGGGGTATCTAAGTCTGGGGAAAAGCTCACTGCTGACAAACCCCTAATGTCTGCATTATTTTCTCAAGCTAAAAGAGAGGCTGCACCTAGACATAATGCTGTTCGAATAAGATATAAAGGTGGTCTGGCAGAGAGACCAGACAGGTATTATGTGGGGAAAACTCTTATAAAGGAATCTTTGCTTTTTTCTCCTAGAGATGTTTTTGCTTTTATTAACATCTCGGGAGAAGATAACTATCACATTAGCTTTCGTTCTGCTTATTTATTGTATTTATTTTGGGAAAGGTACAGCAAGGTGAAATTCTCCCCAACATGGACTCCCTTTTTAGTCATTCCTCTCACTAAACCTTTAATTAAATATGTTACAGTAATGTTTAGGAATGAGGGAGTCCCTGTGGAGGACATTACTTATTGGCTATCCCAGAAATGTGATATTCAGAGTGACCCAGACCTATTTGGATTACGAACATTTCTGGATGGGAGGATGGAAATTTAAAGTTAAATTGTGGCAGTCTGATGTTGGGGTAGAGCATATCCTAATTATTTTCTGCTGGAAAGGGATAGAGGAGTATGCTTTTATGGTGGCTCAGCCCAGAGCATGCTATAAATCGGTTCAAAACACGTCTTTCCAGCACATGTGACCAGCCAAGATGTGATAATTGTGGGAGGTTGGGTCATGTAACAATGCAAAGTGCTAATCATGCCAGATGTGATCTTTGTGAAGAGTATGGACAGCTTTTAGGGAATGTCTGTGTGGCGGCTCAGAATAAGGCCTCTTGTGGAAGCCCGGACCTGATTATCCAACAGGCCCAAGAAGCTATATAAGGAATGAAAGGTGAAATTGTTGGTATGGGCCACCCCCTTAACCCTCAGACCAGTGGAAACTCATCCTGTGGCCATTCTAACTCTGCCTTCTGCCACTTCTGAGCCAAATACTAGGCCCCTCAAAGAAGAGAGTACAGTGAATGCTGCGGACCTTTTGCAGCCGGTTTGTTATAAAGAACCAGAAGATAAATTAATAATTGCTTCCACTCAGCAGTCTCCTTTACCTCCAAGAAGGTCTAGTAGAAACTCCAAAACAATTCTACTCCCTGTCACTCAGTCAGTTGAATCTAAGAATTCTTATACAGCCCTTTTTTACTACATGGGGTGACTCCGAAATGGAAATAGGGGACTCTGATTCCCAAACATCAGTACAGGATGCCTTAGTGCCCCCAGTGGAAGATTATAAAGAAAAGAAAAAGAAAAGAAGGAAAAAATGAGGTTTGTTTCCCTTAATCTGATTTTCATGATGGGATTTCTCTGGGCTTCTTTAAATACACATAGTATTTTAAATAATCACAAAAGACAAGCTGTTTTCCATTTGCTTCATGATAGACAGATTTCTATCTGCATTTTGCAGGAAACCTGGATGTTCTCTAAGGAACAAATTTCTTCCTTTAAAAACGATTGTGTAGGAACCTTCTTATTGGTCCTTTGGTAGAGAAAGCTGATGGTATTAGGATTCTTTTTAATTCTTATCAGTTTGTTCTTTACAAACTAATTGATTTAATCCCTGGTAGGGTATTAATCATGGATGGTAAATGGCAATCCAATACTTACAGATTGATTAATATCTATAACCCCCAGACAAAAGCAGCTAGAGTTGCTTGTATGAAAGACATACAGCCTTTTTTAGTCACTTCTTTACCCATTCTCTGGGGAGGTGATTTTAATTGTAGTTTAACTTTAAAAGAAGCCTCTTAAAACATGTTTTGTGATTCTAACTGTTTAAAGTCAATTATTAAAACTGCAAAGTATCTCCTTGCAATCGATTAAATAACAAGGGCCCTGGCTGTACCTTTTTAAGGGGAATAAGGGATCTATCATAGATTATTTATTTACTTCTAAAAACCTCCCTGTTAAAGATTTTATTAGTGTACCAGTGGAGTTTTCAGACCATGTATTACTACAGGTGGAGGTAGAAGCTGATTTGGGGCAGCGTCATCAGAGGAAAAGATGGAAGTTAAATACTTCTGTCTTGCAAGAACAGACTGTGTTAAATTCTATTAGATTAATCCTAAATGCCAGATTATCTGTGTGTTTTTTGTATTCTGACCTCGGGGTATGGTGGCAAGAAACAAAAAAATGACTGCATTGCGTGGTTCAAAAGATATGGGATTCGTCAGAGAAATTCCAATTTTCTATCCTATTTAAAACTGAGATCCCAATTGCAATATTTAATTATGGTAGCTAATTCCTCAAGGTAGGATTATTCTTTACAGATAGATACTATTAAATTACAAATGAGGTGCTTCCAATATGATAGAGCTAAAACATTGCAAGCTCTTATTAGCAACCATATGAAAAAATCAGTTATAGGAGACCCATTTGCATTATGTAAATCAATTAGAGATTCTTCAACTCTAGATTTTTTAGAGTATAAGGGCTGTAGAGTAGAGGAAGTACTATCCATTGGCACTAGTATTGAAGCACATTTTAAGGATTTACAACCACAATCCTATCCTTCTATTCAAGAGATTTAAAATTATTTAGGTCTTCCCCCTCCTTAAGTTTAGATCAGGAAATGGTTTCTAACTTGAAGAAGCCTTCTCCTTCAGGAGATTGAAGCAGTTATTACTAGCTTAAAAGCTAATGTTTCACCAGGTTTAGATGGTCTCTCTAATTCTTTTTATAAAGCTTTCCATACAAATTGGTGACTTGTTTAACTGTTTTTAACAAATTTATAGATAGGGACTCTATCCCAGGTTTATTTTCTGAAGGATTACAGATTTACATTTTTAAAACAGGGGATAAAGGGACATACGGAACTGGAGACCACTTACTTTGTTGAATTCAGACTATAACATTTTTACCACCTAATTAATAATAGACTTAAAATATGGCTAATGTAGTTATTTCATCAGTCCAGCATTGTGGACTGCCTAATAAACGGATCCAGTCAGTTCTTAGTACTATAAGAGATTTAATTGAGCATTTGGGTAATACAGGGAAAAAGGCTGTCTGCTTTCCTTAGACCTCGAAAATGCTTTTGATAGAGTTAGTCATTTATTTCTGTTTACAACCTTAGAATATTTTGGGGTTCCTAAAAATTACTTAAACCAATAAAAGCCTTGTATGCATCAGCTAAGGTATATCCTGTAATTAAAGGAAAAATAGGAAAGGGTTTGTCATGAAAACTGGGAGTGCAACAGGCTGCCCTTTAAGTCCACTATTGTCATTTTTTCTTTAGAGCCCTTATTAGAGCAATAAGCCTCACCCTAAACAGGAGGTTGTCAAATACCATTTACAGACTCCTTTTTTAATAATACTGGCATATGCAGATGATGTACGTCTATTTTTCCAAAATATTGAACAATTCAGAGTTTTTTTTTCCAGAATTTCAGACATATGCTGATCTTTCAAATGCAAACATCAACTATTCCAAATCCAGAGGCTTGTTAATGGGATGTACTTATCAGGCCCTTTCTCAATACAGTGCTATTACTATAACAACATAACCTCTTTCTATTTTGGGGGTGGTTTTTGGGTCAAAAAATCTTCCAGATGATAATTGTGTTAAAGTGTTAGATAAGGTGGAAAAGAAAATAACCCGATGGAAGCAGTTTCGGTTTACTAAAATAAAAAGAACTCAGATTTTAAAACAATTCATTTTACCATGTCTGCAGTATATTGCTGTTATCTACCCCCTGCTCTCCCATTTAGAAACTAAACTATATAGTGTTTGCTTTCAGATGTTATGGGGTAAAAGACTCAATCCTGTTAAAAGGTGTTATACATACCTGGATAAAACTAAGGGAGGTATAGGTATGGTAGACCTGGTAGTTTTTTGTTTTACATTGTTTTTTTCTCATTCATTAAAAGAAAGCTTAGGAGTACCAGTCAGCCAGGAGGGGCTTTTGCTCAGAGAGGAATTAGGATGCTGTTTGTCAGCTTGGCTGCATTGTGCACCAAAACTAAATCCCCATATTTCTTTACCATTTTTTAGGCCAGCAGCTAGGAAACTTTATAAATGGCAGGTAACCAAAAACCAGATTAGTGGGAGCTCGTCTCAGACATTATATAAAGATATTATATTGCAAATCTATTCCATAGTTCCTGGTTTTAAAAATTGCCCTTCGGCATTGGATCTTAACATACTAGAGCAGTTAAATAATCCTAGATTACCGCTATATATGTGGGAGGTGCAATGGCTCATAATGTATGGGCGTCTGAACGTTAGAGGGTTGGCAAAATATAAGGCTAAGGAACAGAGGAATTGTCCATATATAGAATGTGTTAATCAGGAGGAAACTATGGAACATTTTTTTTCTGTATTGCTCTTATTCAACAGAATTATGGGCCTATTTGGCCAAGAAGTGGAAAATGGATTGGCTGGCAAAACTAAATTATGACATATTAGTAATAGACAATTTTTCTCCAAATCTAAAAAAATATGAGGAAGGTACACTAAGAGTGTTGTTGGCATGTTTACAATTTTGTCTCTGGCAAGTGCGATGCCAGTGGGTGTTATACCAAAAAAAGACCTCTCTGGAAGGGTTTAGTTTATATGTAATAAATTAATTACAAAAAGTTTTCCTCAAGGATATGCAATTGTATAATGTAGAGAAAGTTAAGAAATGGTGGAAAGGCTTTTCACATATTATTAAGTATAAATAGAGAATGTCAGATTTGTATATATGTATTAGTTTTTCTTGAAAGACTTATATTATGAGGCATAACATATATATGGACATTATGTTTTGTTTCCTCCTTATTTCTTTTTGTGTATATGTATATAGTTTTCTTGAAAGAATTGTATTATGCTTTATTGTAAATAAAATCACCCCTACTCTTTTCGATAAGTGCCATGGGATCTTTAATATCCACCTGAACTACTACCAATCCAGGCAGTTGGGACCTCGGTTTAACATCTCATCCGAAAGACGGACCACTCCTTGAGTTTCCCAAGATCTCTATGCATTTCTCCAGCACCTTATCCCACCAAGGTATCCTACATATATAGTGAATCAATTTCAGTGACTCAGTTTGGGCAAATTGAAAATGACAAGTGCAAAATGGGCTATGTGCTCTAAACAACACATTTTTTTATAATTAACTGTACTTTATTAAAGATTATCAAAATAGCCAACCAAAAATAACAATTCAGTAAGAAAGTAAAATGAACAGCGAAGCAGTATAACATAAATAATACAACATGATAATATATTCAACTCTACCACTGCCCCCCCATCCTTCATCCCTCCCTGTCCCAAAGCACAATGGAAATGTGTGAGAAGCAGATAGGAACAGAGATGGGGCAAAACCAGCAAGGAATGGGGGGGTTTGGTAATAGATGACAATAGAGGCTGCAATGAATTAAGTAGACAGTTAAGAAGAACAAGGTGGGGGGCCACAAAAATCTAGATGAGGCCCTCATACAATACGGTCCAATTTAGGCCCGATTATCCACTGAGCTACTTGAAACCTGCAACAATGTGGACAGAGTTTACAGCTCCCAGATGAAGACAGTTGTCCTACGGTACATTCTAGCAATCTGTTTTTTAACTGCTAGTGCCTGTATGATCTCCTGTCACCACTCCTAATAGGAGGGAGTGTCCTCTTCTCACCAGTGGCAGAGAATAATTATCTTAGCAGAAATAGAAATAAGGGCCATGTGGCTTTTATGCAACCTGGAAGAAAGGGAGGAAAAATCTCCAAGCAAGTGAATATTGGGAGTAGAAGCATGATCTAGCCCCAACAGTGGGTCTAGAGATGAATGGATCCTAGCCCACAGTGGCTGAATTTTGGGGCTGTCCCATAGCCTATGTTTAAGGTCACCCTTGGATAGTCTGCACTGGGTACAATTTGGGGCTGGGATTTCCCATTCAATAAAGCTAAGGGGGTAAAATACAGATCATGCAGGATCCTGAACTGAGTTCATCTATGCCTGTCTCACTTTAGAAAACAGTAAAGATTATGCCAAATTGATTGCCATTGCATCAGGGTATAGTCCAAATTCAGCTTATATTGCAAGTAGTACCTGATCCCAGTTGATGAATTGGGGTCTACAGCCTGAAAATGAGAATAGAGGTTGGCAACTGCATGATGTTGTAGGGCAACAAGGAAAAGGGAAGACAAGGATTCCGACTTGGGTTGACAAAGGCCCTGGAACATAAAACGTCTACAAGGCTTTTGTTAATTGTAAGTATTTAAAGTTATGGAGAAGAGAGTTGAGAAGGCCTTCTGCAGCTCCTTATGTGATAATAACCTATCCTCCTTGAGGAGAGAGTTCATTGTGACTCCACAGAGCTGTGGACAGAAAGCCTTCTGTATAGAATGATTTATAAGCAGGAAAATAGGGTCATCTAGCACGAGTTGGGAGAAGTCTTTAACCCAGTCCAGATTCAAGTATTGGTAGAGCTGCTCACAAGTCTTCAGGGACCATATTAAGGTGTGTGCTGCAGCCCTGAAGGTAAAGCAGATGGAGGAAGGTATGGTAAACTGGCCTGCAGATGTCCTCCTCTATACAGAGCCAGATTGGGCAGTACCCACCCAATGGTTCAACAATGACTGATCTGCCCCACTGTAGTCACTTGGAGCCATACAAGGCCAGGTAGTACAAAAAGAAGTCGGGGAGTCAAAGCCCACCCCTCTCATGCCACAGAGCTAGTTTAGAGCAGGTGCACCAGACCACTCCCCCCAAAGAAACTGGATTAGCATACTCTGTACTTGCCAGAACCTGGACTTGGACAAAAAGGTCCCAGTCATATTGGGGATACAGGAGTCTGGAAGAATGTTCATTTTAAGGACACTCACCCACCCCATAAGGACAATGGGAGGGTAGCCCATCTCTGGAGGTATTGTTTAATAATTTGAAGAAGGGGGGATCAGGTTCACCAAACTAAGATTTGGTATAAGGTGGGGTAACCAGATCCCAAGATATTTCAGTTCTTTGGGGGCCCATGCAAGACCTAAGTTTTGTACATCTGCCTTGGTGACTAAGCTGTTTAATGACATGACTTGCAGTTTCTCTACATTGAGTTTATAGCCGACTATCTGAGAAAATCACTGAATTTCAGACAGAGCCACAGGTATGGAGACTAAGGATGCTCTCGTGAAAGTAAATTGTCTGCATAGTCAGAGATCATATATCTGGCCCCACGGGATCCCTGTCACGAGAAGGGTTGCGGTTTAATCAGTAAGTAGGGGCTCTGAATACAAATTAAATCAATGGGAAAGGGGTCACCCTGTCTTGTGCCCTTTGGAGCTGGAAAAAGTGGAGGATAAACCATTCACATTGAAACTGGGTGGATGGCTTATGATAAACGATTGTTACTCATTAACAAAAGTTTGGGGAAGGCCACATTTCTTGATACCTTTAAGAGGTATGGCCAGGAGATGTGACTGAATGCTTTTTCCTCATCCAGGGAGAACAGGGCAGCTAGAGCTCTGCCTCTTCAGACACAGAGACCAGGTAAAGAAGCTTCCTGAGATGGTCACTGGAGAGGCAACCAGTCATGAAGCCAGCTTGAACTGAAGAGATCAGGCCATCCCAGACCAGTTTTAGGTGCTTGGCAAGGATCTTAGCTAGAGTTCCAAACTGGAGTTGAGTAAGACAATCGGGCAACAGCTAGAGGGTAGGAGCTCAACCTTCCTTCCTTGTAGATGAGGGTTATCCAAGCTCTGTTAAAAGAAGGTCCACTGATCCCTCAGCAAGTAAGAAATTAAGTAATTTCATATGCAGAAGAGAGCTCTGCCTTGAAATGCTTGTAAATTCATTACTAAGCCCATCAGGTCCTGAGGACTTGTTCAGGAGCAGTTGGTCTATCGCCCAAGCACTTCTGATGGAAGAATTGAGCCATCAATGATAGCCCATTGAGATGGATAAAGGGAAGGAAGTGGAAGATTTGCTAGATAATCTGAGATCTGGGAGGGAAGTTCAGTAGTAGAGAGATTGTCCTGATATAGGTTGCTAAAAAAGACACACAAAGCCTCCACAATATCTCTTGGATGAGTAATGGGAGCAGGAGATGATGCGGGTTATAATCCTGGGATGGCTCTCAAAACTTCCAAGTGTATGAGATGCCAGGCCAACAACCTCATAGCTAATTGAAGTTTTGGCACTCACCCAAGGGAAGGAGGAGGAGAGTTCTTGCTGTTGGAGGCTTGGAGCATTGGCCGTCTGGTTGTGGTTGCAGACTTTAGCCATTTACGGCTGTAGGATTTTCAGCTGACATCTTGCGCAATGAAGGAACCCTGTGAAACCATTACAGAGGCTGCCTCATGGACTTAAGGGATCTGAGATGCCAGAGGCAGTGGTTGAGCGGTGGGGGTAACCGGTGTGGCAGGAGGAGAGAGCTCCGCTGCTTCCTGGGAGAACCTTGACTGTCTCCTGCTGCCCAGAAGCAATTTTTGTTGTAGATCCTGGGCCAGAAGAGGCAATTCTCTTGTGTTCATGTGCTGTGTGTCCTTCTGTGGGGCTCCTTCTGGTGACTGGTGGATTGTGCCATCATTCACGTTTGGATTAATCTGCATTGCAGGAACAAACTGTATTGCATTAAGGAGCTAAATCGGGAGTTTGAGGACCTAGAGTTGTCATCGCTGGACTTTCCTGTTCTGAGTGAGTGTTGTGAATATTTGCTTCCTTGAATGTAATGATGAGAGCTGAACTTTTCTGTTTTAAGATTCTGATGGTCCTATGTGGATAACAGCCTGTATGAAAAGACTGTTACCAGTTTTTCTGCCAGGACTGGATTGACTGTTTACTGCAGAAACTATATGATTGCTCAAACTGTAATTGCACTAAAATCCTTGGTGGATTGGACTGATTTGGATAGCACTTTATAATTTATTAATTTTCCCATTGTTAGTTGTTTTAAATTTTAGTATTGGGGTAAGGGGTGATAGAACTTGCTTTTTTTATTATTAGTGGGGAGTATTCTTTGTTTGTGTTAATTTGGTTGGAGAGGAGGGGTTGAATGTTAGTGTGTGTGTGTGTGTTTGAGTGGGGTGGATGGTTGAGGGGAATAGTCAGTTAGGGTATGAGTGGTTAAGTAGGTGGAAGATATTCTGTGTTCAGGACTGATAAATATGTGTTGGGGTTGCCTGGCAATTTGGAGTGGGCTAGGATCGTGTATGAGGTGTCCCAGCTTTATGACCTGCAGCCCTTTACTGCCCTCCCGGTATCTAGTACTACAGCTCATTGCTGCCAGGAAGTCGGAATTGGAAGAAGACACTTGGGAAGAAGCTGGCAGGGCACTCTGTGCATGGCTGAGGGGAGCTGGATAGAGGTGGCTGGGTGCAGAAGGTGCCCTGGGATATGACAGGGCTTGGAGAGATGCCAGACATGTTTAGTACCTGTCCCCAGGGTTCCCATGAGACCAAGTGGGCAGGCAGCTAAAAGGGCTGCACTGTCCCCCAATCCCCTGAGTGTGGTGCTATGCAATGCCAGGTCGATCAATAATATGACTGCAATTATTGTGGATCTGATTTTGTTGGATGACCTGGCTTGCATTATGGAAACCTGGTTGAGGGATGATGCTGGGCCAGTGTTAGAGGCCGCCGTCCCCTCTGGGTATTCCATTGTGCACTGCCCCAGAGTGGAACGCAGGGGCAGAGGAGTGGCTATTTGTTTTAGAGCTGAGTTGGGCTTCACCATGCACCCAGTGAGAACACTGGGTTATTTTGAATGTGTGGCCATTCATGGGGGTCTGGGTGCAGGTTGCAGGATTCTCCTGATTTACTGCCCTCCTGGGATGGCTGGAAAGTTCCTGCAGGAAGTGGGTGACTTTGTGGATGGTGAAACATTGGAGTCCTCCAGATGTTTGGTCTTGGGGGATTTCAATGTTTGGGCCAATGACAAGTCATCTAGGTTGGGTTATCACTTCCTCCAGATGATGACATCTCTGAGCCTGTCTCAAACAGTTACTACCATGACCCACCAGGGTGGCCACATGCTGGACCTGGTCTTCTCACTGGGGCTTGAGATTGAGAATCTCAGGACTGATCAAGTCATTTGGTCTGATCACTGCACAGTGGAGTTCTTGCTAGGGCCCTCTTGAGATCCCTCCACCTGCAGAGATGTTGAGCTACTGCCTGTGGAAGGTTTGACCCGGAGGTTTTTGGCGGAGAGGTAAATCTATTTAGTATGGACAGTGCATGCAGGGGAGGTGTGGGTGAGTCAGTTGCTGCCTATAATAGGTCAATGGACTGAGGTGCTCGACTCAGCACTGGTCGTGTGCGACCAGATCTTCTTACTTGAGGTCCCCATGGTTTGATGGGAAGCTCAAGGCATTGAAAGATCAAGAGTCAGAGGATGGAATGCTGCTGGCAGAGGACGGGTTGAGGGCAGATAAACTGGCCCTGCATGCACACTATAGTGTACCAGGGGCAATCAACTGTAAGAAGGCAGTGTTCCTTTCCAGGGTGATTGCTGCTGGGAGAAATCTGACCAGCTATGCTTTTGGACTGTGGACAGGCTATTACATCCAGCCTGTCTATGGCGAAAAAGCAGTTTCTGAGGCCTTGTGCAATGAGTTTCCTCATTTTTTCTTAGACAGGGTGTCTGCCATCAGGCAGGGAATTCCGCCAGTGAGCCATGTTATGGCCAACAGTGGTCACCTGGACTGTCGACAAAGCACTTCGCCCGGTTGGGGGGAGTTTAAACCAGTAGAGTTGGCTGATATCATTGAGGTGGCCTCAAAACTGAAACACACATATTGTGAACTGGACCCAGTGCCGACGCATTTCTTAATGGGATGTGTTGACACTGTTGGCCTGGTATTTGCATTAATTGTCCGGTGCTTCTTGTCAGAGGGCTTCCCAGATGCCTTGAAGGAGGCGCTGGTGAGGCCCTTCTGAAGAAGTCATCATTAGACCCTAACATCAAGGCGAATTATCAACCTATCTCCAACCTTCCATTTTGGGAAAGGTTGTGGAAAGATGTGATGCAACTGTTGGGAGAACACCTTGTGGCATTTGATATCTATGAGCTGCTCCAGTCAGGTTTTCGTGCAGGACATTCAACAGAAACTGCATTAGTTCGGGTGCACAATGATCTCCTCAGGATGAGGGATTGAGGTGAGGGGACAATTCTCATTCTATTCGATCTCTCCTCAGCTTTTGACACGGTGGACCATTGTGTGTTACTTGACCTCCTGAGGGACTTCTGTGGACTCATCGGCACTGTCATCTGCTGGTTTGAGTCCTTTTTGACAAAGAGAAGACAGAGGATGGTGATGGGGAATTTTTCCTCAGCCCGAGCCTCCTGCCTTGTGAGGTACCTCAGGGTTCGGTCTTGTCACCAATGCTGTTTCCATGTATATGCTGCCCTAGTTGAGATCATTAGGAAGTACAGCTGGGGTTTCATTGTTATGCTGATGATACCCAGCTGTACTTATCCTTGCTTCTGGGACATCCAATGTGATGGAAGTATTAAATAACTGTCTGGCAGAGATCAATGACTGGATGGCCTCTAGCTGGTTGTGACTGAACCCGATAAGATGGAGGTGCTGGTGGTGGAGTCGAACAGAGCATGAGAGGATGGCCTCTGGGGCAGATACTGGACTAGTTCTAGGGTCTGTCCCATTGATGGCCTCCTGTATGGTGCGTAATCTTGGCATGGTGTTAGACAGTGGTTTGACGATGGAACATCAAGTGTCATCCATTATCAGGATTAGTTTCTTCCATCTAGAAACATTGCCAGGATTAAGCACCTGATTCCGCCCCGGATCTCCCCACCTTGGTGCATGCATTTGTAACATCTAGGCTTGACTACTGTAATGCGCTCTACCTTGGGGTCTCTGGAGGCACCCTCTGTCTACTGCAGCTGGTGCCAAATGCAGCGGCCAGATTGTTGACTGGACAGTCGAAATACTGTGTGTGTTTGTACAGCTCCCAGAGCCTCTGGGATTGAGCGCCAGAAAAATAAGATTTGCCTTTCCTTGTTCCCCAGATTCAAGGTACCTATTTTAGTGCCAAATAAAGCGAGGTCAGCCTTTTCCACTAGGATTTCATAATAGTGGGCACAGAGGAGAATAAGTTCACTCAGAGATTCCAGGGAATAGGAAGGGAAGAGGCAATGTTCTTGCCTCCTAATCACTTCGAGGAGACGGTCTTCCTCTGTAATCTTCAGACAGTTTTTGATAGTGGCGAGCCTGATATGCTCTTCCCTGAAGCCAAACTTTACTGCACCCCAAAGGAAAGCTAACCAGTCTACTGTCTCTTGATTGTCCTTGAAGAACTTAATTAGGAAGTCATGTAACTTTTGCTTGGGGGATGGGTCCTCCAGCAGCTGAACATTAAGCTTCCAAACTTTGTCACCTCTTTGGAGATGTTTAAACAAACTGTTAAAGACTGGATGGTGATGGGATATACAAATGGCATTATAGCACAAGCCATCAGCCCAGGAAGAAGGGTCATGCTGAGGAGGAAAAAGTCAATGTGTGGAAGGCGTCTTGTGTGGGCCAAGTAAAGGATATACTGTCGATCAGTCAGATGCCCAACACGTCAGGGATCAATGAGATCATGTTGGTCCATGAGGTCACGCGAGCTGTTCTGGGATAGGAAAGATCTTTATGGCCAGACTCTGATCTATCTAAATCAGTTTGAAAAACTAGGTTCCAGTCCCTCAGGAGGATGGAACTGCTGGGAAGAAACAAGCTGGAAGAAGAAGAAGAATCAGAATCAGCATTTATGTAGCACTTTTTCATACATCCAAAGTGCTTTACAAACAATGCTAGACTGGTAGTGAAGTGACTGAATCTGTGGTGGCAGCCATATTGCACATCATCACCCACACACAGCCTGGATAATTGCATGAACTGGTTTATGGGAAGGGGAATGTTGGCCAGGACACCGGGAATGTTCCCTGCTCTTTGCGAAGAGTGCCCTGGGTTCTTTTACTTCCACCTGGACACCCACTAGGACAACACCAGGATGGACAGAAAGAACCTTGGTTTAATGTCTCATCTGAAGGATGGCACACCCCAGTAGTACAGCACCCCCTAATACTGCACTCTGATGCCAGTGATTTTTTAGGTGCAAGTCCAATCCCAGTGTGGGATGAGAACCCACGACCTTCTGGTCTAGGCGGAAGTGCTACCTACTGAGCCATGCACGGACACCTAAGCTGGAAGCTTAAGGCAAGAAAAACTGGGGGAATCGGTATTAGGGTAGTAGATCGAGACCAGGATCATCTCCGTGATCCTCAGTCAAACATGAATAACAATATAACTGTCTTCCACATCCCAAATTTCCCACAGTAACTGAAAGGGGGTGCCTTTTGCTATCAAAATAATTACCCCACCCCTTTTTGTGCTAGAGCCAGCCCCACAGATCCAACCCACCCAGTTCCTTTTAAATAGATGTGAATCTTCTCTACACAGATATGATTCTTGGAGCAGTGTGACACTTACCTGAGATTTGTGAGTGTCTTAAAATCATGAGTCACTTTTGCTTATTCCGGGCCCCTTCAACGTTCCAAGTAATAAACTTGTAGGAAATACTACTCCTCTATAGGCATAGTGGTGTATGACAGTAAGATCAGGGAGACATGTAAGACCCATGCCGAAGGAATAGAGGTGTGCTGCAGGAAGCCCTCTCCCCAACACCCAAATCCCAAATTACAAACAAAACAAAACATTTTTCCCAAAACAGCAGCAGAACAACAGCTTCACGCTCAAAATAACTATTTACAGATACATACCCTGGTCCCAGTAACTGCACTCCACACGTTTCACCACCCGTGATGTGAAAACCCTGCCCTCCATCCACCCTTTCATGACCACTAAACCAAGAGTGAAAAGTACATCACCATATAAATAGTGTCCTTTCATTACTGAAGTACCCAGACCCCTCTCTGAACCCCCAAAACAGGTGCCACACCCATCTTAGAGGGCAAAGGTCAGAGCAAGGGTAAGAAGATCGCAGTAGGGGTGAAGGCCACAGGAATTCAACAAGCAAAATAAAAAAAAAGCGTTCTGGGAACTTAATTAAACCATGTCCAGTGTTCTCCGAGGCATTAGGGCAAAGCAAAAGAGTGGTGGATCACTGTCCAGTGCAGTAATAACATTAGAAACACTCTGACTCCACAGAAAGTTAGGAAAGACTGATAGCACCAGAATTAGGAGGTCAGTAAAAGTGCCTGAGGACTCCACAGACTTAATCATTACCATACCAAAGATGAAAGCTCCACAGGGACCCTCTGGGCAAGACACAGTACAATCCTTAGTCCACATCAAATCTCAAGCTTAATAGAATCCAGGAAATCATTAAATCAGTTACCAGGAATAAAGAAATCACAATTGGTAGACATCAGTCCAGTGAAAATAACACACCCTGAAGGTCTTATAGTGTGATCGGGTTCAGGTCCATTTAAATCATATAGATGGAAACTGTTCTCCATGCAGGCAGCATAAATAAATGTAAAAGCAAGCTTGAGGTGAGGAGGAGAGCTGGGGTGAGAAACAGCACTATAGTCCTCCCTCACCCAGATCTGTACCTCGGCAGACAGTATTTGTAAAAATTGTTCCATTACCACAGATTCAGTGATGTCTAGGATAGTCTTCCCTCCGGTTGCAGTCATTTGTTGCATAGTTCATTAAAGCGGGTAAATGTCTCTGGGAGCATCACTCCTTGATGTTTCAGGAGTGAAACACTGCCTGTATGTCCCTGTATTTATATCATAATGCTGAAGTATTTCTTTTTACGAGATCATACTTCTCAGTGGTTCGTTGGTCCCTGTGGCTTATAGCCGTTGCACTCAAACTGTTATTTAGGGAGCCAACCTGACTACCCACTGCTCTGCAGGCCACACACAAACCTTCTCAACCCTTTCAAAGGTTGTGAGATATACCTCAATGTCATCAGTAGCTGACATTTTGTTAGTTTATGTCTTAGGGCTGGCATACGTACCTTCAGCAGATTTACTGGTCCCAATGATCTGCAGGGTCCTCAGTGTATCTGCCCAATGCTCATCCTGCCATCTTCTCCCTCTTCCACTCCTGCCCTATTTCAATTTGCTTTTGGCAAGCCATTTCAAATAATGCCCATGTCTTCTAGGGGTTCCTTAACCCAGACCTCCTCCAGTTCTTCCTCTTCACCATCCTCATTGCCATCTTCTCCATAGGAGGTTGTCAATCTCCTCTCTGGTTTGGCCCTTGGTGTTTTCAAACTCCAGGCCAGGGAGCAACTGCTCACCTGTCATCTCAGCCTGTGCTCTGGTCACAGCAGGTCTTGCTGGTGTCATCATCTCTGAAATCACCACCATGCCATGGGTTATCTTGGTATCAGGTCTGACACCTACTGAAATCCACCCTGTGGCTTAGGACTTTCAGTATCCACTGCTGACATCATATGTCACAGTGCGTGGTTGCAAAGATAACACAAGACACAGTTATTGGGTGCAAGCACCCACCAGTGTGTTTTATTTTATACAAAATATCAGAATACAGAAATAATAAATAAATAGAAATAAACAGCTCAAACTGAACTAGAAAATAAACAATAACTCAATGCTATTCCACCTTACTTCTGGCATCTACAAAACAATACTCAACTTCCTTTTCCTGCTTGCTTGATATAAACTCCTGTTTCAGGCACAGGTCCTTCTCTTACCTTGTCCTCAGCTAAATGAAACTGATTGGATAGCTAATCTGACTCTTGGTGTTTGAGGAGGGCTTATATAGCCCTCCCACTAATAGGAAAGTCTCTCCCATAACATCCAACTAGTTTCAGAATGGTCCCTAAATAGGAAACTCCTCCTCTATTACATCATGAGGTTTTACTTATGGGAAGTCCTGTATAGGAAAACCCTTCCCATGGTCTTACTTATGGGAAGTCCCTTATTTATATATACAAACAATGCAAACATTTATTGCATTTAAACATGTGCTGTATTGTTATAGTATATGGACACTAGCCCTTTAATTTATATCTCAGGGCTCTACACATAATGGGCTCCTTTAGAGACCTGCAGTGTCTCTTTATTCTTTAATTTGTTTAATTTTTTTTGTGTTTAGTTTATCTTGCAGCCCTCTCCTTATTCTGAGGGCTACTCTCCTGTAGAGCATTTCCATACATAGGGACATTCCTGTCTCTTTAAATCATTTTTTTTCTATATTGTAGCAGAGCAGCAGACTGCTAGACAATCATTGTCTAGCTACTCTGCTTTGGGATCTGTATGGATTTAGTAAACCTGCCTATCTAGCAGCATAGACTGGTTGTACAAATGCTACAGACTCCTCCACGGCTAGCTGGCACCATTCTACAGCATATTTTATACAAAGCCAGCAGTCAGGAGACCTAATAATGGAGGGGCATCAGTAATTATTTTCATAAATACCGAGCAGCAGCAAAAGTAAAAGAAATGTTTGCCACTCAGTTCAAACAGTTCATGCTTCGATGCAGGATTTCTTTGGCATAACATTCTACACAACAACAGAGCGGCAGAATAATTCAAACAACATTAGCATAATGGCGCTTTCTTTGTATCCATAATCCACCTATCAGAGTAGATGTTATTTGTATTTAACTGTCATTTTAAAATTTTTAAACATTTCTGCGCTATATACATAAAAATGGCATACGTATTAACTTAATTAAGCACTGCAGCACTTTAAACTCATAATATGGTACAAAATGCACTCTATTCAACCAGCACCTTATTTCATTCCTACCAGCTACAGTAGCCTTAGCCTGGTGCATTATTTTGGGGAGTTCTTGGTGAATGATGGAAATATGGAAACTAGAAATAAAGGCAGTAGGAAAAAGATTTAGTAAGAAATGGAAAATACTGACGTAGGTGGCCAACCTATGCCAGAGGATGAGAAATGTAAAGTATAGCATAGGAAGATACTGTTGCACAACAGATTTCAGTAAGAAAAAGAAGAAGATAGGAACGACATCCCTTCACGGGGTTATTGGACTGGCAGAACAGAGTTCTTCCACAGCATCTACACCACTCATGGATCACCCCAGACCTCCTATCACTTTATAAATCCAGTTACCATTCCTGGACCCTTTTCAAAGCCTGCCAGTCCCTATCTGAACTCCAGTGCTATAGGACTGCATGGAATAGTTGCACTAAAGCTATCCACCAGGCCAAAGCAAACTATTTCAAATCACATCTGCAACCATCTACTTTCTCTACCTCCTCATTCTGGAATGACCTCCGCTCACTTCTACCCCCCCAGCCCTCTTCACCTACCCATCAGGAGTCAGGAGTTCTGTTCTCTGAACCACTGGCACGTGCTGATTTCCTAAGCAAATATTTTACAACCTGCACACTCCCTGATTACCTTCCTGTCACCTAAACCAATAGCTCCTTTCCAACCCTGACCCCAAAAATTTCACTTCTCAGCTATCTCTCAATTAGAAGTCTATGAAGCAATTATGTCCCTAACTTAAACAAATCCAGCGCTGATGGAATTCACCTCAGATTTCTTACTATTTCAGCCCCTCTGTTTGTAATCCCCTAACACACCTCCTTAACATTTCTTTCTCTTCATCCACAGTCCCATCAACCTGGAAATATGCAGTGTTATTCCCCTCCACAAAGGCAGTGACCCATCATCCCAGTAATTAGTGGCCCATCTCCTACTCCCATTCTTAGCCAAGATACAAGATTCCATTGTCCATAAAAGACTCAATGACTTCCTCTCATCCACAAATACCCTCTCCCTGTCCAATCAGGGTTCAGAACATCACATTCCACCACTCCTCTCCATGCTTCACCAACTCCATTTTCTGGGACATAGATCTAGATCACTTGACCTCCGCTATATTCATTGACCTCACAAAAGCCTTTGATTCCATCTCTCACCCCCTCCTCATAAGCAAACTCCATGCTGCTGGACTGTCAGCTCCGGCAGTTAATTGGTTTAACTCTTATCTTACTGATAGAATACAAACCATGCAAGTAAGTAATGTCTTCTTCCCCCCCATCCTGTTTGGTGTTCTCCAGGGCTCCATTCATGGACCCATCTTCTTTTCTCTCTTTATAAATAATCTCCCTTCAGTCTTTTCCAACTCTCATATACACATGTATGCTGATAACATAGTCATATTTATGTCTGGCCCCTCTGTTTCAGATGTTCAGATCCCCCTTCAACACGACTTTCATGTGGTGATTAACTGGTTCCAGGATCACAGTTTTAAAATAAACATCCAAAAAACCATTGCCATTATCTTTGGCTCAAGGCAAAGACTAGTCAGGCTATCACCCCCTCTGATCTTCACTACATTCACAGACAGCCCCTTGACATGGTTCCTTCCTACAAATATCATGGGTGTGGCCTGACCCACCTTTAGAGTTCTCCTCCTATCTTGCTGCCATGCACTCAGGCTTTTCCTAAACTAGGTCTGCTCTACAGGCATAAGGACAGCCTCTTCCTCTCAGTACATCATGATCTAATAACTAAATGAATTTTTCTAGCAATCGACTATGCTGACATCATCTACAGCTCAGCATCTGCCTCCTCCCTCACTTGGCTTGACGTGCTCTTCAACACTTTCTGTCATTTCCCTTCAACTCCCTCCACGGACTCACCACTGTGACCTATATTCCAATCTCTCTCTCTCTCTCTCTCCCCTCCATTCAGCAGAAGACTGACTCACAGCCTCACTTTCATCTCTAAATATTCCTCACATCTTACCTTTCCTATCCTGCCACCCCTCCTTCTACCTCTTCTGCTCCTGTCATTCCTGTACTTTCTCCCTCTCCCAAGCCAACACCTTGGCAGGCCAACAATCCTTTTCCTTTGTCTCTCTTTCCTCTGGAAAAAAACTTGCCCCTTCTGTTCACCTTACATCCTCATTTCCAGCCTTAAAGTGTTTGCTCAGACCACTTCCAGTAACCTCCTGCTGCTACTCATGGGCCTTTAATCATTCAAAACTTAGACCATCAATTCTCTCCTCAGCTTCCTCAACCATTACCATGAAAGATTATCTACTTATTTGTTTTTCTGCCTTATTATTCTTTTCCTACACTGCTACATTGTCATTTACTGTTTATTCTCAAATGACCCATTATGGTCATCAAAATTCATCACTTTGTATTCTGTTTTTTATCTCTATGGAATTTGTAAGTCTTTACTATGAACTGTTTATTTTATCAAGATGTAGTTTGAATCATAGGTTTAATTGTCACTCTATAATATTATCTTATTCCTAATCCCCAATTTTCACGAGGTTGTACCTGGATATGAACCCTGGCTCAATGTGCCTTTCCCAGCTACCAGTCTTTCAATAAATAAATAAATACATTAAATATTGCAGATTTTGGTGTCATCTGGAAAACGGAATCCTTTCTCTTCCAGTTCTTCTACAATGTCACTTATGAAGACATTGAAGAGGACCAGTCATAGTACAGAGGCCTGCAGCACCCCAATGGCCAATCTCCCATCATTAGAGTGAGTGGAGTTAACCCCACCCTCTGTTTCCTATCAGTTATCCAGATTCTAACTCATTTCAAAACTTTGGATCCCACCCTTAGACTGCTCAATTTCATCATCAGTCTCCTGTGTTGCACAGAATCAAAGGCCTTGCTAAAGTCCAGATAGGCCATGACCACTGCCCTTCCCTGATCTATTTCACCAATCAACCAGTCAAAGAAAATAAATCAGTTTCATCTGGCATGCAGGGGCGTAATTATAGGGGGGGACGGGGGCACAAGTCCCCCCCAACTTTCGGCATTGCCTCTTTTTATCCCATTTATACCCCATATCTTTATTTAATTTAAATCAGCCGCCGAGCAGCGTTCATAACACAAGCCACTGGCACTGCTGCTTGTGTGGGTGATATCAGACTATTGTTTTTGTTGTCTGCACGGCTGCTAAATGCTGTGGAAAGAAGTCTGCTTCTTAAGTAGAACACAAAGAAAACACTACACACTGTCACTGATCTTGGATTAGTTGGATCTATCTTGACGACTTGGGATGGACTTGTGCCCGCAAGTAGCGTGTGACCATCTGCCCATCAGTAAAAAAAAGTATTCTCTCCTCCTAACCAATCGTGAGATCTGAGGAGGAGCTGGTGGGAACTGGCTGCTGTGGCATGCTCACCGTGCTGTGCGTGCTTTGTGAGGTGGAAGTAGTTGATCTGAGATGACTCAGTGGAAGAGTGTCTTTGCAAACTTGTGATCGTTGACTCAAGAGCTTAAACTTTAAAATAATAAAATTCTGTTGGCTGAGGCTCGAGTGCGAGCCTGCGACTGCCAGGAGGGCCAGGTAACTCATCGGAGTCAGACTCGTCGTCATCGTCATTGACATTAACTCAATTTGTCAGGGTGGACTGCGGGTTAGCAGTCGGGACTCGGGAGGGGACTTGGCGGGAGTCCTGTGTCATCTGAGAGGGAGAAAGACAAGTCCCTGTCAAAGAACAGTGCAGTACTGGACAGAGTTCAGTTTGGGGGTCTCCTGGGTGTTTGCGGTGCGAGTCTGCATCCGTGTGTGTGTGTGTGGGAGTTGACGGGTCTGTCTGGACCGAAATAAAACAGTTATTCAACCTCAGACTGCTTGAGGCGGGAACCCATCTGCTGGAGTGCTGTGCTGCTGGTGCTGGCATTGATTGCTGCATCCATTTTGTCAGAAAAAACAAGCAGGTAATTTTTAAATGTGTTTGTAATGTGTATAACTGTCTGTACTACTTCATAAGTAAAGTTTCAGCAAGTAAATGCTGGTCCAGATGTGGGGGTGTTGGGGGGATGTATCCCCTATGTCCTTTTGCAGGCCACATTTGATATTGGATTGTTTTTCAACCCAGCTCAGCCCACACCAGATTTGCAGTGTGTGTGCAGCCCATTCATTGCTGCCAGTGCACTAATTATGGTTGCTGATAACTACCAGAGCAAGAGCATAATAGGTAGTTATTAATTTATCGTTAAAGTCTCTGGGAAAAATGGAATATCCCTTCTTCATATGGGGCAGAGGATTTCTGGGCGTAAAATGGTGGCGTACCTTGTAATGTGTGACAGATGAGTGGTATGTTAGTAGGACTGGACGGGAGCACATGTGCCTCCTGTGGTGATGCAAGGCAACCAGATAGTGACAGCAGAGAAAGTGTTGGGGGTTCTTGCAAAAACCACAGTGTTAGCTAGTAGCCCTCATCAGCAAACTCTGCATGCGGAGCAACACGTGGAGCATGAAATGGTCATCCGTGGTTCTGCCACCATTAAGCAAAAGTGGTCTTTTTGATTAAAACAGAAAAGCAGCAGGTAAAGAAAACTCTTTTTATGTCAAAGCCTATCTGGGTGTTTCTGCACTAGTTGCTGCATTTGCAGCCTTACCAGAGTTTCCCTTTAATGAATAGTGAGGGGTCGGGGGAGTGGGTGTAAACTGAGAGGCAGGTGGACAGTGATTTGGCTGACAAGGAGTATGTAAGGTTGCCAAATAGAGGGGTAAAGGCTGCAATGTGACTGGTGATGCAGAGATAAAAATCAGGCAGTCCATCACACAATCTAGCACCCATCACTCGGAGTAAATGAAGCTCGAACCAGTTTTATTTCTTTAAAAAGTGCTGTATTTCATGAAGTGGCTATGTGCAAAATTAGCAATGTGCAAGTCCCCAGATGCATACCTCTCAATTGTCCCTGATTTTCAGGGACATCCCTGATTTTGCCTCAAAATTGTCCTTTGTCCCTCATGAAATTTGTGTTTTTGTGATAGAACAGTGGGGATTAAAAGCACAAAATAATGTCAACCGTTAATGTAACAGACTTGTTCTTCTTCATAAAATACAACTTAACACAAATCATTTCATTCTATTGGCTTTATGAATGAATAACATCAATTTTAAGATATGTCCCTCCATTTGGGGTGTTTGTCCCTGATTTTTTTTTAGAGCCTTGTCCCTGATTCACGATGCTAGGACCCAGGTTCAAGACCACGCTCCCTATGACAGTGACTGTAATCAGTCTTCCCCTACGACCCCAGCACCCTTGCCCATTTCCCAAACACAGGTCACCGGCATGGCGTGAGGTGTGGCGTACAGCGCCTCAACCCTCCACGCCACTGGGTCGGCTAAGTTGTAATTTTAAATATTTTAACCCATATTTTTTTAATATTTTTGCTTGCTATCCTAGCCCCACAAACAAGCTCGGCCTGGCTCGGGACCTGCACTCTCACCTGGGATGCCCCCTCAGTGGGGCTGCTGAGGCAGAACTGAATGTGTCTGGAGGGTCAGGCCACCAAGCCCTGGCTCATATATGGGTGCCAGTGGATTTTCTGATGCTATATTCCCCTGGAGCTAGGAACATGCAATGATGCTGACAGCAAGCATCTGTTCCAGCTCCACCCATATTATGGCATGACTTTGTGCCTCTCAGCCTCCACCAGTGGGCAAGCAGCACCAGACCCATCTCCTCTACCCTCCCAGAGAAGGAGAGCAGTCCTTCGGATGCTCGATCCTTCTCCTCCCCTGCCAACCTCCAGCTTAGATGTCAGGGAGGTACAAACTGAACATTTATATTTACTGTACTCCAGGTTGTGTGGGAGAGGTCCTTGGGCTGTGCTAAGTCTAACTTGTAAATGTCATAATTTATAATTTTATAACCTCTAAATGACATAATTTTGGACACAGTCCAGGAGGATCTGGATACACTGGAGGGTCGTCCCGGTGGCTGCAGTCGGCAGTGGGCCAGGGTTTTCGGGAGAGTAGTGATTGAGGAAGGCATCAGAGAGGACGTCCCAGCGGCTGCAGTCGGCAGTGGGCCAGGGTTGGAGGGAGCTGTCTGCAGCTGGAGGACAAATCAGCTGTGAGGGTGCCAAGTTTTAAATCTACGTCTGGGCTATAGTTCTGGCCCAGCCCTCACGAACTTGAGGAAAAGCTGTAAATTGCTGGGAGAAGAGGTAGCTAACTGCATCGGTGGTGAAGAATCCTACCAGGGGGCTGCTGTGGTGAGAAGTCGGAGCTGCATCGGCAGCTGCGTTGAGGAAGACGGCTTCAGGGCTGCATTGGCAGCTGAGGTGTGCAAGGGGGTTCCGGTCGTCCCGGCAGCTGCAGTCGACAGTGGACCAGGGTTTTCGGGAGAGTAAGGATTGAGGAAGGCATCAGAGAGGACGTCCCGGTGGCTGCAGTCGGCAGTGGGCCAGGGTTTTCGGGAGAGAAGTGATTGAGGAAGGCATTGGAGAGGATGTCCCGGTGGCTGCAGTCAGCAGTGGGCTGGGGTTGGAGGGAGCTGTCTGCTGCTGGAGGACCAGTCGGCTGTGAGGCACCAAGTTTTAAATCTCGTCTGGGCTATAAGTCTGCCCATCTCTCACAAACTCGAGGAAAAGCTGTAATTGTGTCCACACCAACTACCGGCTCGGCCTCTATTAAATGGTCTGAGGGGTGGATCCTTAGGAGTGCACAGTGTGACTAGCTGAGACTGAACAATAAGAAGCTCGGATTTGTGTAGGACCGAGGGGGAAGGGCATACGATTTGTATATTGTGTTGCTGGAGATTGTGTGTGTGTGTGGGTGTGGGTGTGTGTGTGTGTGTGTGTGTGTGTGTGGTATATTAATTGTTGGTGGGGGGCTGTGTAAGTTTGACTGTGTATTGTGAAAGTAGGGGTTCACACCCAAAATGGGGGGGTGATTGGGTGTAAGGAGTGTGGGGCAGCCATAATATTAAACTGGGCATGAGGTTTGGAGGATGTCAAAATGGTATTCCACAGGGGACAACAGGACAAGGCAAAAGGGACATATCCAGAGGATAGGTGGATCATATGGTATCTGGAGGTGTGGGGAAAAGTTGGCATCATCGTGAAGTATGCCACAGGAGGCTGCTCAGAGGAACAGATGAGGAGGAGTAGGAGAGAGAAATATGGGTGTGAGCATCAAGCTTGCAAACCATTTCACCTACTATACCCGGGAGATGAAGTGGATGAGGATGGTGGAAGGGTGCAAGTGGACAGGGAGGATTTGGTCACTAGGCAGAGGGGGGACAGTGATGGAGGATGGAGCCTGTTTCAAAGGAAAGGAAGGAGGAGGAGGGAGGGAGGGACATGAGCCTAGGTTGGGGTCTCGGGAGTAGATGGGCAATTATGGGCACATCAGTCTGACATCTGTGGTAGATAATGTAATTGAGGGATTTATCAAGGAGAGACTTGGGAGGCAGTTGGAAATGTTAGGACACCAGGATGATAAACATAAAGAATGCTGGATGGGCAACCATACACAACCAGTGTGTTCTGCCATAGAGGGGTTCTGATTCCCTCTGACCTCGAGAGCAAAGCTTGAGAGGTCCATGGGAATCAGAAGCCAGAGGTGGCAGAACACACAGGTTGTGCATGAAGTTGCTCATCCTGTATTTGTTATAGTGTATAGTAGTACTATGTGAAATGCGTGCTTTGTGTGTTTTTTTTTTTTCTCCCTTTCTCATAATGAAACTGATTTAAAAAGTCTCTAGAGGTTCTAGAATACTGTCACCACATAATTAAAATAGAGGAAAGCAACAATGTGCCAGGATTCCTAGTGGTTCTGCTGCAGCAGAACAACATAATGACATCACTACTGCAGCAGAACAAGCATATTCCAAGCATGGAATTTCATGCATAACAGCATTCCGCTATACACTATATATAGAATAGCTGATGGATGGACACCCACAACAAGGCTGTGTTTCCATCGAGGGAGTTGATGACATCATGGAGACCTCGAGATGGAAACGCAGCCTTTGTTGTGGATGTTCAGCCATCCACTGTTTTATATAGTATATGTTTTTTTGTTTTGTTTCTCATTATTTTATTGAAATTACTTGCTGTGGGTGCCGGTCCATTCTTCCTGCTGCCACTCCTGCTCAGTCTGATCCGGCTTCTAACTTTAACTTCTCCGCATTGCTTAGTTTTCAAATTAAAAAAAAAAATGTGTTTTCCAAAATGGCGCATGTATAGCACACCGTGTTCTGGCTCTGAATTCAACTGCGGTGGGCGCCGCTGCCGGCACTAGCTAAATCATGCCATGTTTGTTTTTGTTTGTTTCAGCATTTATATAATGCTTCTCATATATCAAAGCTTTACAAGCAATGCTAAACTGGCAGTGAAGTGACTGTGTGGTGGCGGCCATATCGCACGTCATCACCCACACAGCCTGGATAATTACATGAACTGGTTTATGGGAAGGGGAATGTTGGCCAGGACACCGGGAATGTTCCCTACTCTTTTGCGAAAAGTGCCCATGGTTCTTTTACTTCCACCTGGACACCCCCAGGACAACACCAGGATGGACAGAAGGGACCTCGGTTTAATGTCTCATCCGAAGGATGGCACACCCCAGCAGTACAGCACCCCCCAATACTGCACTTGGATGCCAGTGATTTTTAGGTGCAAATCCAATCCCGGTGTGGGATGAGAACCCACAACCATCTGGTCCAGAGGTGGATGTGCTACTTGGTCACTCATTGATTGTCTTGCCCCCAACCCACCACCCTATGTGCATCCACCTCCCACACCCCACATTATGGGTGTCGTTGCACAATTCTCGCATGCTCGTGACTTCACCAGTTTTTTTACATTTTCACTCCAGATGTAGAGAATGACAGGCATCAGGGGTGTGACTCAGGATTGTTGCCTGTAATGCTGATACCATTTCACCCACACCCTGTAGCCAGCGAGAGGCGTCAAGGTTTGCCTTGGACTGTTCGGCCACAAAGTTCACTCCATTCTCCTATACAGCACCCATCTCATCAAAATGCCACTCAGTGTGAGTGTGCTGTCGATGCTTCTCGAATTACACCCCGAAGGGCCATGGACTCTCACTGGGTCAGGCAAGTTACTCTGGCCTGATCATATGCTGTGAGGTGATGGATAGAATCCGTTTGGCTATAGAGCCTATTGCATCCTTGCTGCCCCATCTTTTTCCTCTTTAGCTGGCATGAACACAGCTGAAGTTTTGCGAATAGCTTCCTCTCTCTCTTAATGTCCATTTTTCTCCCTTCCCAGGTCTAGTGTATACCACTTTCCATTCTTGTTGCTTTTAGAGAGTGGGCAGAAAGAGGGAGGAGGAAGAATGAACCCTTGATTGTAATAGAGGGAGGACATAACTTTGGCAAATAAAAAGTGGAATTGTTCTAGCCTGATGAACTAGTGTACAGCTCTTAGGCTAGCAACGCTTTTAGTTTGCTGAAACTCTTAGCAGGAGTAATAGCTTTGAGAAAAAAGAGGCAATCTTTATTTTGAGATGCACGATGGATGGCATGAGAGGCTCTAAAGGGGGTCTTGGTCACGGCCCTGAGCACCATATCAAGACTCCAAGGTGATAGCTTTGGTGAGTTGAAGATGTTTTAATGCTGCTGCTTATAGAAGTACCAGACATGGGGATATGAGCCCAACAATTCCCCAGTCCCATCAAGTGTGTCCCCAGTGCAGAAACTCTAATTTGTAAGGTGACTGGTTGGAGTCTTTTGTCCATCTGTCTTAAAGGAACTGCAGTAGTACAGACGATTATATTGTGTCGTTCTGTATGTGTCTGGAAATGGAGCCAGAATCAAGATTTCCTCCGGATTCTATAATGCACTTTGGAGGAAGAAGAGGCATATGAACTCCCCATCATGTCAATAACAAGAGCTGTACTGCATAGCTCCTTGAAAGTTTTTCCACTCACTTTCCCAGTCTAGAGAGAGGCCAGTTGTTAAAACTGGGTGCAGAACTGGACCTTTTCCTGCTCAATCTTCAGGCCCCGGGAGACAAGTTGTTCAAATTGAGATGCAGACCAGCCCTTAAAGGAGAAGGTCTGGGCTGAAACTGAAGGTTAGAGGTGGTTGTCTCGAAAGATGAATGAGAGTCAGAAACCCATGTGCGGACTGGCCATAAGGGACCCCCTAGACTCATGACTGCCCTGTCCAAGGTCACTTGTGGAGGAGTCTTGATCGAAGTGGTATTGGATGAAGGCAAACAGGAGGCTGAACTGTCCCAGTTTGGGAAAGGCGTCTTGAGCCACCGCTGGTTTGTTCATGGCCAGGGAGCAGAATTGCTGTACTTCAAATTCCACCCACAGGCGAAAGATCTGTCTGAGTTGCCCCCTGTTCTGTTGGAGTGTGGAAGGCAATGTCCTCCAGCTCCCATTCCCCTGGAAGAACAACCCTGTGAATTGAGCCAGACTGCTGTCATTTTCCTGTCCAGGAATATACATCTTTCAGTAGTGCTCACCCCACTGAAAAGAAGAGGGGAATCTTTAAGCGTTTTTGGGCTTCTTGTGCTGCCCTGGTGGTCGATGTATACCCATGTTGTCAGACTGTAAGTTGGAACCAGTCCATCCTCATTGAGGAATTGCTCTTTTAGAAGCCTCTGAGCTGTGTCAGGGGAGCAGGCCCTGTGGATGATCAGCTAGGGATCCCAGGCGCCAACCGATGAATGCGAGGAGGCGAGTAAGCAGTCGACAATTGGCTGAGGAGTCCAATGTGCCAGTCACCGATGGAAACATTCGGGGCTGCCCTTTGTGAGGGAATGTCTTGGATAAGCCCTCCAGTGTTGATTTTTCTGCCCCAAAATATTCTGGTGGCAATTTTTAGCCCCAAATCTCTACTGACCAGATTCCAGCTCCTGATGTGGATGGCCCGGTCCAAAATCGCGGGAAAAATGAGACTGTGTTGAAATGGGGCCAGTCTGTACAGCTTGCAAGGCTGAGACTGGGATCCATGCAGGAGTGCTGAGAAACAGCTACAATGCCCGAAATAAAAGAAATTGATGGACTTACAGTTTGCTGTCTTCAGCTCTGCCAAGAGGACCGAGCACTGCTTGCAGAGTACCTGCCAGGCTGGAGGCAGGAAGTAAACTGGAGAGATAGCTTTTCGGTTGTGTGGGAACCCACAAACTCAGGAGTTTTCCTTTAATGAAGAAGAATCTGTAACAGTTGTTCATTTTTCACAGATCAGGGTTAACTGCAGATCTCATAACATGAAACGTCAGAGAGACCAACCTTCGATTGCCACGTTCTTCAAGAAGAAACCTCATATAGATCCCGTGCCTTCATCCACACAGATGATCCCAACTGAAGAAATATGTACTGCAGTGTATGAGGAGCTAGCTCAGGGCTTCAATGCTAATGTTAACAAAGGAGAACAGCAACCAAGTACAAGTTCATCCCTTCCTACTGTCGACAGCACAGTTCCTGTACTGGAGATCCAAACAGTGCCTCTGGATCAGCCACCTCAACCACAATCACCATCTGTTGCAGAAACAGTGCCTAGAATGGAGATGACAACTCATGATATGGATCGGCCGTACCAACCACCATCTGAGGAAATACCAAAGCAGGACTGTGGAAACAAAAACTCTGATTCCAGGAATCATGGTACGGGGAATTTTCATGGCTGCACTATAGTCCTGAGTTGAAAGCTGTGCTCTGCTTTTGTTGCACAAAGTGTGAACAAATGGGGATGCTTGAGCTGTCAAAAAGGTGAAAACCAGTATTCACCACAATAGGCTTCACCAACTGGAGGAAAGCACGGAGTAAGTTTATTGCTCATCAGTGCTCAGAAACACATCAGCATGCCCTTTGGAAGGTGGCTCATGTATCCCGTGGTCAAAGCATTGATTCTGCTCTAGTGGAACAGAAAAAGATCTCACAAGATGTGTCTCGAAAGTGCTTGATTAAGTTAATAGCTGCTTTGCGTTACTTGGGAAGACAGGGATTAGCAATTCGAGGTCATTAGCTTGATGAGGGAATCTTTGCTGAGCTTCTCAAACTACTCAGCAATGAAGATGAGACCCTACCAACTTGGCTGAAATGAAAGCAGGACTATACAAGCCCAGCAATTCAAAATGAACTAATCAGACTTATGAGTCATGAGATCATCCATTCTGTCATGAAGGATATTAACAAGTCATCATACTATTCCATTATCGTTGACGGAACACAAGACGGCCAAGGTAAAAAACAAGAAAGCATTTTCCTTAGATGCGTTGATGGAAACATGCAGCCCCAGGAGGAGTTCATTGGGTTTTATGAGCCACAGGATACTATCGGAGCCTCAATAGCAAAAGTCATAATGGATGTCCTCACAAGACTTCCTCTGACAATTGAATTCCTCCAAGGTATGGCATTTGATGGCACTGCAAACATGTCAGGATGCTATTGTGTGCACAGGCTATCATAAAGGAAAGTCAGCCACTTGCCACATTTGTGCATTGTGGTGCTCACTGCGTAAATCTTGTGGTGAAGAGAGCTGTGAAGCAAGCCCTGTATTAGAAATTCCTTGCACTGTGTAAATGAACTGGGCAAACTGTTCAGTGAATCCCTAAAGTACAGAACAATTTTTTCTCAAATTGCTACATCTGATAATGCATCTACCTCCTTCAAGAAACTGCGACCCTTATGTCCAACTAGATGGACTGTAAGACTATCAGCAGTTGAAGCTGTGTCACAGCAATATGAGCAAATCCTTGAGAGTCTCTAACAAATGAAGTTGGAAAATGGGGATGCTGCAACAAGGGCAAGTGGTCTCTTAGAGAAGCTTAGCAAGGGCAACACATTAGTAAGCCTGCTGCAGGTCAAGGTAGTTATGGAACCACTGACTTGTCTGAATAGGAGCCTACAAAATCAAACTGCACAGTAGGTGGCATGCTTACCAAGTAAGCCTCATAAAGATCAGCTACAAAGACTAAGGAATGAAAATACTGTCCTGCAAGCCATCAGAAAAGCTGGCGAAGTTATCCAGAAGCTGGAGTTGGATCCCATTGCACCACCAAGGCAACGATGGGTCCCAGTCCGTTTGCTGGCAAGGGGAGCAGCACAATCATGCAACAGTGGAGGATTATTTCAGAATGGAATTCTTTAAGATGGTAGACATCTCAGTTGCCCAGCTAGAAGAGAGTTCCATCAGCAAGGGCTGACTGAGTATTCAACTTTAGAACAGTTCCTTCTTGCTGCAGTACATAAGGGTGATGAGAGTGACCATGAGCTGGAGGAAATGATTGCATTAAAAAATATCCAGAGCTTAATCCCAGAATGCTGAAAGTTCAGCTTGAGATGTTTGCACAGAGTAACACATATACCTCTTTGAATGAGGCTGTAGTCCTATTTAAAGCACTACCCCTAGACGTCCGTGCGCTTTTTACAGAGCTAGAAAGTTTCTGCGACTACTGTTGAGTGATACCAGTAAGCAGTTGTGAAGCAGAGTGCAGTTTCAGTGCACTTAGGCACCTAAAAACATGGCTGCAGTCTACAATGACCCAGTGTCACCTGAACGCAGTTGCTGTATGTCATGTTCTCCAAACTAGACTTGATGAGCTATGTCTGGACACCATTGCACGTAAATTTGTTCATGCTCATGAAAGGCGCTGTGCTGTATTTGGACTGTAGCAATAAAAATGTTGCAGTGGGTTGATGCACCAAAAATTCAAATGTATTCTAGCAAGCGCATCATATTCCTTGGTACTGCATGGGACTGCATATCAACTTGCAGTCTCTTGAAGAGAATTATCACACCTCAGATTGTAATCTTGTACCTCAGACAGTTGTGCACACCTATACCGATATGCTTCATTAGCTGATACTGTTAAAAAATGCCTCCCAGTTCACTGTCCAATCCACTTTCTCAATGTTTGACTTCTGCTCCACAGTAAACATTGGTGGATCCTCACCCTTCCGCACAGTGAAGGCAGTATGTACAGTTCCCCGTTGTTGTTTTCTCCCACCTCATTAGCCAACAGCTAGATCTTCCTGGAGGCAAAGCAATAAGCATCAGTACACACCTGAACAACTGCTGTTCCATGGCCTCATAAGGGCTGCACTTACTATGGATAACAATATTATTAGCATGAGAGATATACTAATGCCTTGAGAAAATCCACCCGACTTCCAGTGTCAGTCTACTCCTTTATCTGTGATCTGCAGAACCCTGGGACAGTTCCCATATCTTCTGCAGTACTTTTGTACCCTACTGCACAGTGAGAGTTGACTGGCTACCAACATTCCAAATCTTGAATGAGCTATACATGGCTCCCTCAATAATGTCCTAATAAACGTTAACATTTCCCCCTCACCCAAGGGTAATCTCCCTATACTGAATTAAAGTAACAGTTTAGGTGCAGACCTGCCACTCTGAGTAGTTGTCATCACTGGCTGCTCTTATCCACAATCAGGTAGTGATCACAGTGCTAGCAGATCCACATCTCAGATATCACAATGATCTGCTCAACGTTCCCCTTCCTGTCTTTCACTAACCTGAATATAGCTATACTGTGCTGGAATGACCTATTCACTCCCTGTCTGGCATTCATTCTTCTGTCCTGCTCCCCACATCAAAAAACTGGTGAGCTTTCTACCCTTCTGCATCATGAATGTAGTTAGTACAGTCTCCTATGTTATTTTTACATATTAATAGTAAACATCATCTTCTGATAAGCCAAGCTGATAGCAGCAGAGCACAAGGTGAAAACAGACGTTCTTTCCCATATAAGATATAAGCCACCTATGATTAAGCACAATTAAATGATGTGCATAATGATGCACATACCCATCATTTAATAGTGCCTAATTAAAGGTAGCCTAAATCTTTTAAGAATAGATTGCCCATTTTTCCCCTTGTTCCCTGCTGACTTATTGGAAAGATCTGCTTCTCTCAGGAACTGTACTACCTGTATTCATGATGCAGAAAGGTGATGAGCTCATCCATTTGTGGTGTGGGGAGAAGTAGTGAACAATGAATACCAGAGGGGTACTGAGAAGGACACTCCTGCAAGGTACTGGCATATTCAGGGAAAGGGGAACACAGAAGGGGAAAAATATGAGTAGATCACTGTGAGATATAAGAGTTGGGGCTGCTAGCACCATGATCGCTACCTGACCCCGTTGTCCAGGCCAACATTCCCCTTCCCATAAAACCATTTCATGCAATTGTCCAATGCTACATGTGAATATTCTTGTGTGAAATGACTGCCACTATACATTCAGTCACTTCACTACCAGTCTAGCATACCTGTAAAACACTTTGGGATACACTGTGTATGAAAAATGCTATATAAATGTTGATTTTTCTTCTGATTATTATTATTCTTATTATTATTTCCCATGGGAAAAGAATTCAAGACAACCATATTTTTGATTTCCAAGAAAGTATTAACTCTGGCATTGGACTACACAATCATTTTGCTACAAATAAGTGTTGGATCAAAGGGGTTGGGTTAAGGTGCAGCTACCCTCCCTTCATGTAAATTACTTGCTTGCTGCATTTCACTTTGTTAAAGTCTGATTTATTGATTGTACAAATGTTTACATTCAAATCTATTGATCATATTTGTAGGTTCTGTCAAAACATGCTAAAAAGAATAGCAGACAATATAAAGGTTTAATAAAAATGTTAAAAGTGCATATCAAGTATGCATACCACAACACCTCCATTGTAACATCCTGCATCTGCCATGACCACTGGACCATCAGGTTATTTAAGATTTGTACTGCACTGTGGTTTGCAAAAGATAAAGTTATTTTGATTAAAACACAATTTTAACATGTTAAACTAAACACAATGAACAGAACCATAGCTTTGCATGTGTACTGATCAACTTAGTGCACATGGTTTTGACCATTTTGGTGTAGCAATTCTATACAGAGGGAAAAATAATTAGTTAACACTGTAAGAGCCATGTAGCTCTCTGGCTCCAATGATGTAATTGCTTAACACAATTGGTGGCCATATTAGGAAGCAGATAAGGCAGTTCTCGAGGGCCATGTTCCAGCCTTTCTGGACACTCATGTTATTCTTGGTATGACACAAACCACATTACAGTCCAAAAGGACACCGTCTCGAGTGTTTTAGCACTCTGGATATTATCAAGTTACTACAGTTATGGTTCTGGGTCTTGGCTTGTGGTCTTGGTGTTTTTTGCCACGTGTTCTATACGTACATATTGCAGGAATTTATAGTTCTGTATTGGTTCCACCCAACATGTTGTAACAAAGAGAGACAAGAAAATGATCCTTTTCTTACACATTCCTTTTCTGTAATAATTATTAGGTATTATAAAAAGGGTCTGAGAAATGGAGCTTTCTTATTGGCTGCAAACATTCTAACAGCCTTATGTTAATCTTTTATTAACATACATGTAGAGCTTAGCCATATCCTGAACAAGGTTTAACACTGTTTAAAATGTTTTTATTATAATAGCAATAAGGCACTCCCAGAGATTATGTTAATGGTCTGTTAATCACCCTCTAAGGGCATGTGGCACTCGGCTGCACCTCATGCCACAGTACACCCCTAGAAGGTGATTAAACAGACCATTAACATAACCCCTGGTCATGCCTTATTGCTTAATTGTCACCAAGTAAAGTACTCTGATATATTGAGAACTGCAATAAAAATTTAGGAAAAAAAATAAACAATATATTGAAAATAAAAACGTGTCCTGTGAAAATATTGTCCTCATTGTTTTCCATATGTATTACATTTCAACGGCATGTTGATAGGAAATTTAGTATTTTTCCATATAACGTTTACATTTTGGTATGTACCACAGTATCCATTATCCAAAGCTGGTTGAGATTGAGGTTGTCCCCCCCAACCTTGGCATCAAAATTACTCCTCTGCTGGCATGACCTTCCCCACAATCTATGAATCTGTGCTGCCTGTGGTCTTGCAGCCCACTGGATTCAAGATACTCTTCCCTCCGTTCATTTAACAGGGTTTTCATTAATTTTCCCTACTACTGAGGTGAGAATGACCAGCCTATAGTTGCTACCTCCTCTCTGCTGCCGCTCTTATGTACAGGGACCACATCTTCTCTTCTCCAGATCCTCCAGAACCATGGCCATTTCCAGAATGCTGTTGAATAAAGCCAACAGTGGGGCAATTAGTATCTCTCTGAGTTCCTTTAGTACCCTGGGGTGTACCCTGTCCGGTCCCATAACCTTGTGCGCTTTCAGACATGCAAGTCCCTTCAGGATGCTTTCCTCTGAAAATAGACTTGTGTTCAGCTCCCTCCTTTGTTTCTGCTGCTCCCTAGTGGTCTGTCCCCCCTCCACTGAGCAGAAGTAACTGTTCAGGATGTCTTCTTTCTCTTGGTCCTCTTCTGCACAATCCTCCCCTGTTGCCCTACTTATCCTCACTATCTTGCCACCTGCCTTCCTCCTCTTCCTTATGTGCCTAAAGAAAGTCTTATCCTTTTTAGTTACCCCTTGGCTATACTTTCCTTTGTCTACACTTTTTCCACCTCACTGCCTTCCCTGCTTCCCTCTGTTTTACTTGGTACACCTCCCCATCTTCCTTCCTCAGTGTTTCCTTATACCTCCTGAATGCCACCCTTTTTTCATTCACTGCCTTGGCCTCATCCAAACAGAACCATAACTGTTTGTTTTTCCTTCAGTTTTTACTCACTGTGGTAGGAGAGAAGGAGAAACAGTGCAAGGGAAGAGGGGGAGGGGAGGAAGGGAGATAAGTAAAAGGGCTCAGGTGGTGAAGAAGGACTTGAAGGAAAAAGCAACAGCAGCAGGGTCAGTGATATGAGAGCTGCCAACCTTGAGGGTGGGGAGGGGCAGGACTTGTACTTTATACCATTGAGCATTCTTGTAAAGTGCTGCTGCACTCAAGCTATCCTTGTAATGTCCCTTTTGTTGTAGGGACACCAAGACTGCACTCTATACTTCATGTGTGGCCTTACCAGAGACCTGTAGAGTAGTACAAGAACCTCCTTCTACATTCAATATTTTATGCTATACATCTCAGTATCTGGTTCACTTTCTTTGCTGCATGACAGCGCTGTCCCCATTTAAAGCCAGTGTTGGGTAAGTCACTTTTTCTATTACTTTCCATTACTTTTGGAAACTTCTTCTAGGAAGCTCTGTGCAGTCGCTAGCAAGGATGGAGAAATACTAGAAAAAGTAATATACCTTACACTTACAATTACTTATATCTCTTTATACAAAAGAAATACATAACTAACTGATTACATTTATTTGAAAGTAACTAATAACTAACCTATCACTTTCAAATAAATGTAATCTGTGACAGTTCTTTATTATTTTTGTATTGTTTTGTATAAAAAGAAACAAAGTAACTGTAACCATAAAGGTGTATTACTTATTCCAGTATGTCTCCATCCTTGCTAATATTCTCAAACTTTCCTAAATTCAGATTTTCAAACATAATAAGTAATGAAAAATAACTTACCCAACATTGATTAAAGCAGCAGTGCATGATAGCTGTGACAATTTTGACCTATACTTTGTTATTCTGTTCTGGATTGCCCTTTATATCCTGACTTGCATGATACAATTTTTTCCTCATTTTGAGTCTCCTTTAGTACTTTATTTTCACATTTGAAATAATAAAAGTAGTGTTTCTTTTAATATGGCTTGGACCAGGTTTTCATCTGTATTCTCAGCTGTTTTTGTACATCTATTGTCCCACAAGGTGAGTCAGTTGTTTAAAATCACTTCTGTTGTGACAACAAAATAATCATTGTGCAGCAGGCAGTGCTCCCTGACCTTGTGGTACAACAGATGTTGGTAAAACAGCTGAGAATACTGATAAAAACCTGGTTCAAGCAATATTAAAAGGAACACTCATTTTATTATTTAAAATGTGAAAAGAATTACTAAAACAGACTCAAAATGAGGAAAGAAGGATATCACACAAGTCAGGAGATAAGGGGCAATCCTCAACAGAATAGAAAGTAAATGTCAAAATTTTCACCACTATCTTGCACTGCTGTTTTAAGTTTGTCTGAGACTATTATCCCAAGACCCTCTCACTAGCTAAATTTATAATTTGGTAGACAAGGGAAGGCATTGCAGCAAAACTGAATGTCAATAACAACATAAAGAAGCAGTGGAAACCAAAACCACTGAACTGGAACATAGGGAAAAAAAAAACTACAGGAGACTTAAAACTTCAAGGGAACAAATTCCTTGAAAGCTGGGGCCATGGCATAGCGCCCTTCTTCTAGCAAAAAGTGAGTAAGATAATTTGACACTGGATGCCTGAATCTAGAAGGATGGGCCAACTATACAGACTGTATGGATGCTCACAAAAAAATTACACTTAAATATTGCAAACTCAGGGACTTGAGGGGGTGGGACAGAAACATGTCGATTTTATCTGTTTCTTTTTCCATATGGCTAAAAACATGTAATAATGGTTGTATTTTATTGTCTGACCATTGAGACCAGTGGGCTTAAATTAAGATGCTGTATGGTAATTTTGATGTATTGACTCAATAAAATATGCTACAGTGAAAACAACAACATCAATGAATGCAGAACAGGGAAAAGAGTTCAACCAAATTAAATATCAGTAACAACTTCAGCAAATTGCAGGGAAAGGGAGTACAGCAAAACAAAATGGGTAACAACATATGCAGATACAGAACAAGGGACAAGAGGATAACAAAATTTAATGTCAATAACAATGTACCAAAACATATAAATACTGAACAGGGGAAGGGAGTACAGCAAAATTTAATGTCAATAAAAATGGGCAAATATAGAACAGGGGAAGAGAGAATACCAACATTTAATGTTAGCAACACAATATGCAAATATAAAGCAGTGCACATTTATGCAATGAGAAAATAAATATACAGTCACAGAGCAGAGCAAAGACAATAAAAAATAACACATACAAATATGGAATGGTGCAAACTTGTGGAATGAGAAAATAAATATTCAAAGAACTACAAGGTGCATGTTAACTTTTATCAATACTGCTTAGTCTGTTAATGCTGCACTTCCTGTTACCCCACAGAACATAACCAGACCTGTGCTTCCTGTCTGACATCTGGATCTGCTTACTTTTCATTTGAACTTGCTTCAGTTCTCATCATAATCAGTTGCTGCAAGGTGAGATTGATCATTTACCTGACTACATGAAGAGCATCAATACTTTTCCTCTTCAGCTTCAGGATCTACCTGTGGCAGCATTTTGTTTGCAAGCTGCATGATTTACGTAGCCTACCATTTGTTCTATTGGGCAATTTTATGTGTTGAATGAGCAATTTATTGATTCTAAGTAGTCACTATACTGAGTTACATCTGGCATAATTTTTATATGTTGGTTTATTTAACACATTACTGTCTGTTGTGGCTCAGAGCTGATGACTCCAACTCGCTTCCCCACTTACCCTCCTATTCTGTTTTTGTTACTCTTTATTTTAATTTAAGTAGGAAGTTTAAGTTACCATTGATTAGATCAAATTTTATAAAGAACTGGATCCATTTTGAATTGTTGATTCAATATAATCAATTATGTAATGTAATTGTTTGTTGTACTGTGTCAGGTTATAAATGTTTGCTTGAACAAAAGTTTTTGTCAGAGATTGTAATTGTTTCTAATGTATTTGCAACAAAATGTTTATTGATGTATATATGTAATTTTGCTTTGTATATTGTCTCTTTATTTGTCACTGGACATCTGTGAAAACGGACATTTTTTTGCTCACAGATTTTTTTCAGCATAAAATAAATGAAATGAAATGAAATCATATACTGTTTTATCTCTTTTTTGAGTAAGCTGGCCTTCTTATTTACCAAGATGCATGTCTGGATCTTTAAGCTCAATGTTTTAATTTACAGATATGGTGTCTGCTTCTTAAATAAAGATACTTGTTAGCACTAATGGACTCTCATTTATACTGGGGTCTCCAGAATAGATCTGATTAGGCTAATGTGACCTGCCTGGCTGAAGCTGACAGCATAACAGTTAATAGATCTGCTGGTATAAGTTGAGACAGTGGTCCCATTCTGCGCAGTCTCCTTTGCTTGTATTAGTCAGATGCTTTGAGCAATACAATTTCTAAATTAATTAATAGGAGAGTCCAGCCTAGCAATCTGCACCCAAAAGCCAGCTATATAGAGAGATTTATATACTTAGAGGTGTTTCTCTTCTCTTCTCTTCCCTTCTTAATCCTTCCTACCTTTTTTATGCTGCTTTCACTCATCCTACTTCCCTACCCCATCTACATAATTATTCCGTTCTACCCTTCCTGTTCCACTGGAGTCCAGATATCTCTTGGAATCACTCCTCAACTTGCTTATGCTGCTTATGCTCCTCTGTAACAGATGTATAACATCATGATCCATTCATTTTATGCTGCAAGAGCACCTAAGGTAAATTCATTTACAGAATGTAAGCTACCTATGCAAAGTTCGCCAGCACTTTTGGACTTCCATGCCAATGCCACCATGGACTTGAATCAGTTCAGTGAACTTAAGGCAGTCCAGTAGAAACCAGTCTACTGCTCCTAGTGTGTTTTAACTGTTGTTCTGTTCTGATT
Source organism: Neoceratodus forsteri (assembly GCA_016271365.2). Taxonomy (NCBI): domain Eukaryota; kingdom Metazoa; phylum Chordata; order Ceratodontiformes; family Ceratodontidae; genus Neoceratodus; species Neoceratodus forsteri. The sequence continues at coordinate 845,990,721 of CM028134.1, forward strand.
AATAATTATTATCTATTGCCGTCTTCTTATTACATAACTGCAGTTGGTCTTTACTAATCTTCAAAATATTTTACATTGTCAACCTGTACATTAACATAGCCACCCACTGATTTTCTTCCTGTGATCTTTTCAATATATTACTTGAGGTCTTACTGTTCTAAACACCTAAGGTTTATTACTCATTCTTGTTATTTTAAGTTGTTATTTCAAATTGTTTAAGAAAGTTGTCTTTTAGATTGTAGGCTACAAGATCTAGATACTCAGTATTAAATGTTATTGGGTCATCTTTCATTCCCTAACCTTCATAATCTCAGAGATGCACCCTTACAAAGTGGTTTTGAGGAATGTTAATGAGCTTGGGTTCCCCATCAAAAGGAAAAATGTACTAACCTATTTAAATAAACAAAATGCTGATATTGCCACGCTGCAAGAGACTAATTTGGACATTGTTGAATCTGCTAAACTATGCAGATCCTGGGTTGCCCAAGCTGAGTATAACTCCTTTAACAGCAAGCAGGGAGGAACTGCTATATTTATTAGAATATAAATCAACTTTGTTAAATCCTCACACATGTCTGACATGGATGATTGATTTAAAATTTTGACAGACACTGGTTGGTCTGAATATTGCATTATGTAACATTTATGCACCTCACTAGGGCAGCATGATTTTTTTTGACAAGATTACAACTATGCTTACCACTTACCAGGATCCAAAATAATGCTAGGAGGAAACTTTCATGAGGTTATAGATCCCGTTTTGGATAGGAAACCTCCTAGAATCACTATAACACTGACTAAGGCATGGAACTCTCTTAACAATTTATTAAGTTCAATAGTATTAAGTGATGTATGGAGATTAGTACACCCCCAGGGCAAGGACTACATATTCTCTTCAAATTGACACTTGACTTAACAGCAGAATAGACCACCTTTTTGTTTTGAATGACCTGGTTTCCTCTGTATTTGATGCTGGAATAGATAACATTGTTATTTCTGATAATGCCCTTATTACACTTAATATTGTTCTGGGGGAATGACACCCAAAATAATTTAGATGGAGACTTACTGCCTCCCTTTTAAAAAACAAAACATTCAGTGACTGGCTCTCTAAAGAGATGGAAGAATATTTTCAAATTAATAATAATAGTGAGGTATCCCAGGCAAGCCTATAGGAGGCCTATGAGGCCTATATACTGGGGAGAATAATACACTTTTTCTTATCCTGGAAAAAAGAAAGAACCACATTTTTGGAAGATAAGCAGGCAACCCTTACAAATCTAGAAGCCCAGATTAAAAATAAAAATGTTACAGACCATTCACTATTATACAGAGTGGCCCTTATTAAATTTGAGATTAACAAGCTTCTTTCGGCACATGCAGAATATGCTCTGTTCTGCACCAAGCAGAACTATTGGGAATCAGAGGAAATGTCAGGCATGATATTAACCTTTAGGTTAAAGAAACTTAAAGACCAAACCACTATCCCAGTGGTACAAGATACAGGTGGGAAGATATTTAATAACAATAGAGAGATTAATAGTATCTTATATAGATGTTATACCTAGATCTTTGCACAAAAAGCTATTGACACTCAGGCAGTTACTAAGTTGTTTACTTCCCTTCATATCCCTAGGCTTTCATAGGATAGGAAGGAACAACTAAATAAAGATATTTCCTTGGATGACATCTCCTCGGCCATTGCCCTTATGCCTAGTGGGAAAACTATAGGGTTAGGTGGGCTCCCAGGGGAGTTTTTTAAGTTCTTAAGCCCCAAGCTCACACCTCATTTGTTAAATGTGTATAATGAGTCCTTGGAAAAAGACATTTACCTCTACCCTAACCCAAGCTCTTATAACACCTCCACAAAAAGGTTAAAGATCCTGTGTTGTGCACTAGCTATTGTCCAGTCTCCCTAATGAACACAGATTATAAAATCTTAGCTCAAGCACTATAGGTGTATATCCAGGAAGTTATTTGTGATCTGATTGGTAAGGAGCAGGTAGGGTTCACCCAAAGGAGATCTGAAGCTGACTGTGTACAAAGGCTTCTGCACATACTTTGGCAAGCTAACAAATCTAAAGAGCCTTACCTTTTATTGTCCCTGGACCTAGTCAAAGCATTCAACTCGTTATCATGGAACAATTTATTTTTAGCTTTGGGTCATTTTGGTTGTGGTGGTAACTTCAGCATTTGGATTTCCTTATTGCACAAAAGCTCCTCTTCCCAAATACTCACCAATGGCCTCATATCTCAGTATATCCCGTTGAAGTGTGGTACCCACCAAGTCTGTCCTCTCTCCCCTTATTTGTTTATACTGGCCATTGACCCACTGATTAGAGCCATAAATGAGCAACCTAGCATTGCCAGCATTAAAACTACCTCAATTATAAACACTACTTTTGCATATGCTGATGACCTTCTTTTGACCTTCGGCAAACCAGTATAATCCTATAATGTTGTTAAGGAATTACTGCACCAGTTTAGTTCACTTTCTGGTCTTACTAACCGGGATAAAACACAAGTAATATGCCCCAACTCCATACCCTCTATCTTACAAAACATAAAAGATATTTTTGATAACAATTGGGTTAAAGAACAACTGATGTATTTGGGTCTGAAGATCTCCATAAAACTAGACACTCTGGTAGATATAAAATACCTACCACTGTTTAATGAAATAGAATTGGATCTGGAAGTCTGTGGAAGTCTCAGTTTATCTCAGTGGGTGAAAGTTAATTAAATTAAAATGATTGTAGCACCTAAAATGTTCTATTTGTTTCAAAATATCCCTATTTTACTTAATAAAAAACTTTTAAGTAAGATTAACTCAATCATCAGGACTTTCCTATGGGATGGTAAGCCACCAAGGTTAAGTATCAATAAACTTTGGGCAACACATTAAATGGGTGAGTTTGCACTTCCTAACTGAGAGTGGTACCAGTGGTCTTTTTTGTTTAAACAGATATCTGACCACTTCCAGGCAGCAGAGGAGGATCTCTCTCTCTCTCCTCACCCAATGTGGCTTCAGGTGATTCCGTGTCAGTCTGGTGAATGAACAACAGTGAGTGCAATTTCAGTGACTACAAAACAACAACAGCAATTATAGCACACAACAATCATGGTGCATGCAATTTCAGCTACCATATTACATCTGGAGCTGAAAGTTGTAAGCCAGTCCACACAAATATTAGTAGTGAGATCGTATCCCATACGTGCTCATGACCTGGCAAAGCTGATCCATTAAATCACAGTACCATCATCTTCTGCCCCTGCTGCAGCATCTGTGTTCCTCCTTCATACAATGAATGAAATGCCACATATTGGGATGACTGGCACAGAGATGTGTATTGAATGCTCAATGCCAACTCCACACCAGTTCCCCATTATCCACTTTACTACATCATGCAGAGGGGCTATGGCCCTGGCACCCCTGGGGCTGTGCTCTGAACTCCCCCTATTTCTAAAATAACATCCTCTAAGACACACCTGGACCTCAGAGGTAGGTTATAACACTGGTGTCGCTGAAGTTGTACATCGTTGATATTTAGTACTGTCTATGATTGCACTCGCTGTAAATGAGTTGCTAGAATTAAGTCACTGTTATTGAAGTGCTGTATTGACATGCTACCACTTCAAGTAGAAAGACAAATGCTCAAGCCTAATCATGTTATGGACTTCCTCTACTTACCCACCCCCCCAATGTGAAAAAGAATCCTTGCCTGACTAATTCATTTAGGGTACTTAAAAAAATCAACAAAGCTATTAACCCCTCCCTCCTTCCACTTAAAATGATGTCACTCTGGTCTGACCTGTATATCAAGGGAGGAGGGTTTTTTCTAACCAATACAGAATGGTCCAAAGCAGGCATATCTCGTAGTGGGGATTTACTAAACAGTAACTCTTGTACATTAATGTCTTTCTCAGAAATCAAGGAGGTGTTCCACCTACCATGGTTTCAATTTCATTACTATCTCCAGCTTAGGGAGGTGCTTAGTAAGGAAGTCCTTTTGGCAGACTTCTCTTTGCCATATAATAGTGACTGGGATCAAAAAATCAGAATAAGAACCCTTAAAAAAGGTGCTAGTTTTGTTTATAAATACATTACGAGTTCTCTCACTTCTCCATCTTTAACCTCTTCTGCTAGGCAGAAATGGGCAAGTAAAATTGGTACACCAATATCTGATCAGGATTGGATGTTTGCATGGCATCATGCTTTTCATGGAAACTGAGACATACAAAGTAAGCTCATACAATACAAAATTCTTCACTATTTTTATATGTCTCCCACAAAACCCTATGAGCTAGGCTTTTCACCTGACTCAGAATGTTGGAGATGTAAAAGTACTGGAGCCAATGTATTTCACGTGATCTGGGATTGTCCCCTGCTTTGGCATTTCTGGGCTGAGATACACAAGAAATGTGTAGAGTGTCTTTCTCATACATGGCCTCAGTTGCCACTGATATACATGTTAGGAATTTATCCTCCCAATTTCAATTTTACAAAGAGTCAAAAATCATGACTTTCATTAATTGCAGTTTGTGCCAAACAAGTAATACTAAGACACTGGAAGGACCCCATAGCACCTTCCATTTCTGAATAGTTTGATACAACGAGCAGCACAGTCAACAATGAGAGAATAACATATATCCTAACAAATAGGTTAGACAAGTTCATTGATGTATGGGGTCCATTTTTGAAGGAGCTCATGGTTTAAACTGTGAATTCAGATGCTTAGATTTGTAGTATATGTTTGGTATTATTCTTAAAACAATAGTTTAGTTATACTATGGTATTTGTTGTTATACATCTTTAGAGGTTCCCAATTTCACTATGTTATATAAGCAGAGACTTGACCAATCAGTTACTTCATTAACTGTCTAAAGAATAGAGTGATAGTCTTGTCAATGCTAAGTCAAACAACTTTCTTTAAAGAATGTTTTTAAGAGTATTAAATGTTATTTTTTTTTATTGAAATGTAAGCTATACTGTATTACGGTCTTTTGCTGTAATCCTAGATTTGATCGCAATAAAAAAATATGATGAAAAAAGGGCAAAAAAGGTGCATGTTATGCATGGCAAGATTAGAGACTGACAGTTCTCTGACTGTAGTAGTTAATTTACTGTAGCTATAGTTTTTTTGACTTAAAGGAGATTTGCACTGACCCTGTAGGTCATTTTTTCCCAGTAGAAGCTATTTTTTAATACTGGTTCCAATTCTGTTATTGTTCCATCTATAAGGGCTTATTAGTAACATCAGTGGTACCATTTTATCAAAGAGTTATATATATATACATATCTGTGTACAGCACTGGAGAGTGTACTCTTATTTTTTAAAACAGTATTATATTGCTTTTATTCCATCTCAATTTTGTAGTGTTCCATCATAAGACATAGTGTGCATAACATCACCTGTTGTTAACTTTGATTTTGTTTACTATGGCCCATCAACTGCCTTCTCGCTATTTTAAATTGGCGTCCATTTTGCGACATTCTTGCCTATCCCAAATTGAGCAGTAAAACGTTTTGCATGCACACTGTGCTCTGCTTAACAAACTTTGATTCCATTCATTGTTAGATAATATGTTGTATCCCCCTACTTAGAGACTATGATTAAATAAATGTATTTTTTCCATTTTTTCCATTTTGGATTGCCCTGTAATGTTCACAACATGTGGTGTCCTTTATATGCCTTGCTGGACTGGCGCTAACTACTTATTACAGAGCAGTGCAATTTCAGTGCTGTTCTTTGCAATGATGCACTTTCACGTCTCCTTTCATATTTAAAAAATTCATTTCTTTGTATAAGTTTTACTTTTTTACTAATTTTTATGACTGTGGGCAGAGCCTACCAGAGTATTGCATGTACAAAAGGAGTGATGCCATGTTTTATGTCCATGGAACTGACTGAAGGTGTAAATAGTCTCCTTTGTCTTACCCTCCACCAAGAAATGTTTTCCACCTTCAAATAAATATGCTTTCATGTTAGTCAGTGGTTGCAGGGTACTATTTCCTTTCTTAAATGGGTGGTACAAGAACTGGAACCTGAATAATAGGAGGCAGCATTGTTTTTTTGAGGGGAAGTAAGGTCCACCCCACCTCCACCCAAGAAGCTCCAAAAGGTTCGTCCCACCTTTTTTGTTATTCATGTGGGAAGGGTATGAGGTGGATCTATCATGCTGAAAGAAGACTCACATGTTTGGGATGTGGACCAAGGAACAGAACATGTCTGTGGAGTCCCTGCATTTTGTTAAGGACTAGAACAGAAGATACTTAAAATGCCTTCAAACTGCCTTAAAAACCCTTGAAACAAATGATTATCAGAGTCACCTGGTGTCTCAAAAGGAAAGACTAAAAAGTGTCTAAAAACTAAGGAATATAGATAGCTTTCAGGTATTTCTTAAGCATTTATATACTAATAACAAAATTCAGCTTTTGGAATTAACAATATTTGTTTACCATAGTCTATCTAGCTATATATCTATATATATATAGATATATAGTTTGTCTTTTTAGTAGTTTCAAAACCTTGAAAGCATTGGTGTTACTAATGCATTTAGAAATACATGTTTTTAATTGTCTTTACAGATAAATCATGCATGTTCATGTGAGGGCACATTTTGGGGGGATGGGGTTCAAATTATTTTAATCATGGGCACAGTACTTGGTGTAAACAGTCTGTGATTAAGTGTATTTTTCTTTTTAAGTTTGAGAAGTGGAGTTGACTTGCACAAATGGATAGTACAGACATCATAGAAAGTTATTAGAAGTAGAATGGGTTAAACACTTCCTAGAACTTTCTGCATAACAAGTTCCCCTAGGCACCTCACAACATTTGACACCACCATACTAAGAGCAGTCAGTGTGTTACTTTGTATGACATTGCATAGCAGGAGACACAGCCTTCCCTTTTTCCAAATAATGTACCAACTTAATTCTCAGGCAGGCAGTTCTGGGCTACTGTTTATATTCTACTGAATCTTCTTAAAGGAAAACTATATGTTAAAATCAGGAATATATGTATTACTACCAGTTTTGAGTTCTCACTTCAGTCCAGTGTTTTGTTTCTGCCTAGGCTATGAGAGGAGTTTTTCTAATTTTCCTTGGGTGTTTTATGATGCCTGGGGGCTGTCATTCAAGTTTGTTTTATTGCATCTTCTCCAAGTTAGTCTTCACAGCGTACCCTTTGATTTCATGTCTAATAGCCCCTACAGCAGGCCAGTGTCTTGTTACAGTGTCTTGCTTAGACACAGCAGAGAAAAAAAACTGCAGCCAGAATTCACAGTGCTATACACTATACGACAGAAGGTTGCATGTTTAAACACATACACACATACACCCCAAGCAGAACACAGCTGGATAAGGTACCAGTATTTAGGAAACTTGTCATACTTAACCCAGAGTCTAGCAATATGAATCCTGGCTATGTCTATACTGTAGGTGTTTACAACTGAATGATAATAACCACATTTGCTTCACTTGCAAATAGGTAGGCATTTGTGTCTAATTTCTGTTTGACTTACTGTAGGTTACACGTAGAATCTGAAAAATTCATGACATGCTATATTGTGATTCAATGAACTGATAAATGGTGATTTTGGTTTCTTTTACAAATTCATTTTTCCTGACCATGAATATACAAAAACCAAAATTTCTCAACAAAATGATTTAAATAAAGAGTTTAACTCACAGCAGCAGAAGAAGCATGTTGGCATTAAAAGCTTAGTGGTGTGGATGTAGAGGCACCAGTATTTAAGCATGACTTTGGTAGAGGATTAATTGTGACTGGGGGGTGAGGGAGGGAGTTAGTCTCGATATTTGTAGCATAATGGTTTCCTGAAACTTCAACCTTCAATGGGTTAGACTCTGCAGCCATGTGTACAATATATCACTAAGCCATATGCAGTGTGGTATGGGTAAAACCCAGATCACCAGACCAGGGCCAGTGCTGTAAAATCTGCACTGGGCACAGCTAGTGCAAATATTGCTGATCCAGTGGATCAAATAAATACATGCAAATAAATAAATAAATACTCGGCTTCGCCTCATGCTTCAATCCACCCCAGGAGTGACATTATTACATGATAACACACACCCTGTCATGTCTTATTGCTTAAATATGCCCCTTCTCAATGTACTATACTTTGATTTAGTTAGTGTATGCAACAGCCTTCATGTGAACACTCTGGGCTTCTCTTTGACTCCTGATGTCTATTTGCTTTAGCTATTGTATATTGTTTAAACTGATTTGGTCTTCTTGATGTGGTGCCTGTGTACCTAAACTATGTAATCTGTTTATCTACTGCTACCCATGTATCTCCAGTAAATAATTGTTATAACTGTCTCCTCTCTGAGCCATTGTTTTTGGACTTGTTAACTGTGCTGTCTTTGTATTAGTTTTGAAGAGGTGCCTTTGTAAATGAGTCTCTCACTCAAAGGTTTGTAAATCTGATATTTTTTAAATAAATAAATAAATGTTTATGTTTAAGCCCATGAAACACCCTTATCTAGTTAATGCATTCACAGTCATAGTTGCTCTGCCAGAGCTTGTTACAGTTTGTGGTGATCCCTCCTTAGTGTCCCATATTTACCCCCATAAGGTACTGTCCTAGCCATGGCCCAGACAAACATGAATGGGAAGTGTACATCAGCACCTGGTTTTGTCATCCACTAGGTCTTTAAAAGGGCTTGACTCACAGTTCTCGGTTTCTTTTGATTGCACTTCTAGCTGGTGAAAGTTCTGTCATCCTCACAGTGTTGCTCTGTGTTGAACATGTGCTACTCAGTCCGCCAGCATTAACTTCAAATGCACAGCAGCGTTCTGGCGATCCTTTCCAGCCTTTTCAAGAACTGTACTTTTCTGCATTGCTTGTTTCACCTGCAACAATTCTAGAGGTAAAATAAGTATGTTATGTTTTATTTTTTTTTTGGGTGGGGGATTGCAAATAGAATTAAAATGAGCATTTGGTGGAAATTCGGGTACCTGCATTAAAACAAGCATTTGAGGTTTTCTTATTCAAATCACCGGAGTTTGGGTGAGTTGTATTAAATAAAATATAACATGCAGATGAGCGTTTGTGGAAGTATTTGGGGATGCAATGTAACCAAGAAGTCTGACAAGGGAGGAGGGTACATGAAGTAACAATAGCAGCATGTACCTTATTTAAAACTACTATTTGGTGGAAATTGGGGTACCTAAATTAAAATGATGATTTCTGGGTTTTCTATTCAAATCATTGGAGTCTGGGGAGTTGTATCAAATAAAATATAAAATGCAGATATTCATTTCTGGAGGCAAGGGGAGGAGCAATTTAACAAAGATGTTTGGCAAGGGAGAAGGGTACATGAAGTAAGAAGAGCAGTAGGTACCTGAATTAGAACTAGCATTTAGTGGGGAGAAGGGTATCTGAATTAAAACATGCATTTGGGGGTTTCTACATATCCTGTTAAAATCACTGGAGTTTATGGGAGTTGTATTAAATAAAATAATAAAATATAGAAAAAGCTGACATTTATTTGTGGCGGCATGGGTGGGGGGGGTGCAATGGGGAAGGGATTAAATAATTTTCAAGGCGTGCTTGCTATGCCGGTTCATGGAAGTGCAAAGGGATTAATAAGGGATTTTTAAATACAATGATAGAGTTTCCACAGTCTATGGGGATTTACACTAAAACTATGCAGTATGTTTGGGGAGGTTCAGAGGGCAACAGAAGGAAAGAGTTTTGCAGTAAAATAGTTTTCCTGGTGTGCCTGCATTACCTGTTCCTCAACTGCAATGGAATACAATTGATTTTTTAAGGAGGGGGACACGACAAAGAAATACATTTGCGCAAAAGTGCATTTTTTGTTTGGAATGGAAATATAGCAAACAAAGGTTAATAGGAAATTTAAAGTTTTTATGCATCACTGTGATTTTATGAAAGTCTGTGGTTTCCATTGAGCTGCATGTTAGGCACCTCTTGGTGCTGGTGTTAAAAGTATGATGTTACAGTAGTTTTCTAACTGGGGTTATGCTGGGAGTTACTAACCCAGAGCCATCCTCAGTTCTAGTAATTTTGTGGCTTTTTTTTTTTTTTTGCCCATTTTCTGTTGTGTTGTTCTCTGCAATGACCAGTCCATTTGAGTAACTCCTTGGTGTACCATATGCTTCACTTAAGGCCCTATGTGGCTTTTTTGGGGAAAAGAGATTTAAAATATGTTTTTTGTAACCTGGGCCAAGACTGACCAATGACTAGCCCTTAGTTGCTTTCAATGCTAGTTTGTTTTTAGCATTTTGAGTCTTTTTTGGAACATTTAGGCAGTTTGGATGTTTCAGTTGATATTCAGTAGAGGGGAAACTAAAACATCTGGTTCCTTTGTACTGAACATGAGTTTGGGCCATCTCACAGCTTTTAATGCTAAATTTACATCTCTTTTTTCCCCCAGATGCCTGTAGAGTTCTTATAAGTTCATTTGTAAGCACCTTTGTATTCAAAAGTGAAATTTTTTAATGCATTTCCAGGCAAGTTCTGGTGTTTTTGAGTAAGTGTTTGGTGTACCATGTGCTGCGTGTAAGGCCATGCATGGCCTTTTCCTGTGAAAAGAGATGTAAAATAAAGTTTTGCAACAAGGGCCAGCTCTGGCTTGTAATTGGTCCATGGTCACCTTCGATGCTAGTGCTTTTTTTTTTTAACATCTCTGTTTCCTCACCTGCAGCCACAGTCCTGCCTATTCTTCCAGCCACCGTTCCTCTTTCACTGCCGACCCTGAAGCTGATGTGCCCAGTTGGCATATGCAGCTACACCATTGAAAGAGGCCCCCTATGCCCCCGCACCCAGTGAGATCCAATACTGGCTGCGCCTTATTCCAGGCATGTGACCAGTGGCTTCAATGTCCATCAAGCTGCACAGACTATGCTGTCATTTTTACTGTTTTCTTTCCCTGATGGGAGCATGGACATGCAATGACATCCATACATAATGTGTGAACATCTGCTGTGCTCCTCCTACTTAGCATCCACGTGTCTGTAGTACCTCCAGGCATCCCCAGGGACCACCAGAGCTTGGCGTGCAACCGCCCCTTTTTCCCCAGGACTAGGAGGGCTGTCATTGCACAATCAGTCCTAGTCCTCCTGTACTGACCCCCGATGACCCGGGCTGGTTCCCGAACCCAGGTTGCTGGTGTGGAGTGAGGTGTGCCATCCAGTGCATCAACCCTCAGCACCACTGGGCTGGTTGATGCTAGTGCTTTTTCACTTTTTGGGAGGCTTTTTTTGTAACATTTGGTCTGTTTGATTGTTCAGTACAGGGGAAACTAAAATGGTTGTTTCCTTTTCCTGAACTTAAGCTTGGGGCGGGTCACAACTTTAAATGCTTAATTTACATCTCTTTTCCCAAGATGACTGCAGAGTGCTAACATGCTTATATATAAGGACACTTTTCTCTTTGAAAGTTTGAGTTTTTTCTTAATTTCAGAGTAAAGGATGTTGCTTTTCAGTAATGTGTTGGTGTACCATGTGCTGCACATAAGGCCCTGCATAGCTTTCTTTTGGGAAAAGAGATGTTAAAATAATTGTTTAGAACCTGGGCCAAGACTGACTTTGTATATGTGGATGAAAGCATGCAAGACCATCAAGCAATGGATCACTGTCGCCAACAGCCCCAAAAACACATTCACATGTATAACCTGAAGAGCCATCCAAACTCATCAAACATTTGAATCAAATTCCATTTATTTTACTGTATTCTTTAGCAATCAGGTAAGGCCCACTAGGCACATGTGCCTGTTTTCAGGGATGACCTGGGAACACTGGGGAGGTTAAGTGACTTGCTTAGAGTCACACAGTAGTTGTTTAACCAGGAGTAGCACTCTAAGCTAGCTGAAAGGTTGTTTACAGGTGCGACCTGGGAGCAGAGGGGAAGTTAAGTGACTTGCAGAGTTCACACAATATGCAAGTGGAAGCTGTGGGATTCAAACCCAGGTCTGGTCTGCTGGATGTCACCAGATTTGCAGCTCAGAGCCTTAAACCACTGCACTATACTGCCTCCCTTATGCACATGGAAGTAGTGGGAATACAACACAGGTCTGCTGGATGTACCAAACTCATTCACAGCTACTTTAACCTCTGTGTTATACTGCCAACCCCATTCAGACTGAAATGGTTCCATGTAATAATGGCAATTGTGGAAAGACGATTGCTGTTTGGGCGAGTGTACTGTACATCGGCAAAAATCAATATCAGCAATGTACACTCCTGGACCACAGCGAAAGAGTGCCAGAGATTTTTATTTTTTTTTTTTTATGCAGGGGGGCTGTGCACCTCGTACCCCCTTACTAAAGGATTCTCAACTCCGGGTGGGGGATGCATGTCGGGGGGGGCAAAAGAAAAAATCCAGAGTGGCACAAAATGTGAGCATACCCAGAACTGAACCCAGCACCTTCCCAACCTTAGCCTGCCATGAACCCATCACGCCACATGGCCAGCTCAGCAGCCCACCACCACACTACACCCCACAAACCCAGCTCCCCTTCCATCTATCACACAGTGTGGTCCCCCCATGCGTGTGTATATATAGCAACATCCTGTCACTATATTCACTGAACCCCCTATCCAGTCACCCTCCCTGCCCAGTAGACCTGCGCTCAGGTGCCGTGATTGAGTCGCCCTTTTTGAAAGTGCTCAATTGAGGTCACCATCATCACAGACTACTGACTGAAAGTATGCCTTGACAGAAACTTACTGTACTATTCAAAAGCAACCTTTGCAGTTAATGCACCATTTACATTTAATTAGTTACCACTGACCCTACTGGTCCACTGCTGCTGCCTCTCCTTCCCCCTGTTGGGCTTCCTCATGTCTATCCCTTGCCTGTTTAAATCCCCTACCACCTCCTGGGGCAGATCATTCCAAGCATCCACCACCCTTTCCATGAAAAAGTACTTCCTCACATTGTCCATCAGTCTACCTCTTCCAGTCTCATGTCATGCCCTCTTGTTGTTTTAGGGCAGCTTCTGTTCTGAAAGATTCTGCCCTCCTATGCCTTATTAATCCCCTTAAGGTACTTGAAGGTCTCTATCATGTCTCCCCTCTCCTTCCTCCATGGTGTACATATTGAGTTCCTGTAGTCTCTCTTCATATGACATGTGGTGCATGCCCTGTACCATTTTTGTTACCCTTCTCTGAACTGTCTCCACACTGTCTATGTCCTTCATGAGATGAGGGATGCAGTACTCCAGATGAGGTCTCACCAATGACCTGTATAGTAGCATTATGACTTCCTTTTTTCTGTGAGTGATACCTCTCCCTATGCACCCGAGCATCTCACTAGCTCTCCCCACTGCCTTGGCACATTGTTTGACCACCTTTAAGTCATCAGATATGATGACCCCCAGATCTTGTTTCAGTTTTGTGACCACTAATATCTCCCCCTGCATTATGTAGCCCTCCCCTGGGTTTCTGTTCCCCAAGAGCATGATTTTGCACTTCTTCGCATTGAATCCAAGTTGCCACAGTCTGGACCACTCTTCCATTTTAGCTAGGACCTTTTTCATTCTCTCCACCCCTCCTGGATTGTCCACCCTATTGCAGATCTTTGTGTCATCTGCAAAGAGGCACATCTTCCCCTCCAGCCCCTTTACAATGTCACTAATGAAGATATTAAGCAGCACTGGTCCAAGAACTGAACCCCATGGCACCCTGATGGTCACACTCCCTACTTTGGATTTTGCCTCATTCATCACCCCCCCCGTGTCCTAACTTTCAACCAGTTTCAAACCCATTTCACCACCTTATGTCCTAGTCCCAGGTTACCCAGCTTGTTCACAAGCCTCCTAAGTGGAATGGTGTTAAACACCTTGCTGAAGTCAAGGTAGGTCACATCCACCGCTCCCCCTGATCCACCTCCCTAGTAACCCAGTCAAACAAATCAATCAGATTAGTTTGACATGACTTCCCTTCTCTGAATCCATGTTGCTTTGGATCTTGTACTCCACTTGATTCAAAGTTTTCTACTATCCTTTTCTTTAGCAGAGATTCTATCATTTTATCCACCACTGAGGTCAGACTGACAGGTCTATCATTTCCAGGCCATAGTGTGCAGCTCAGTGCCCCAACAACTATGCTTTACTGCTTCCCAACAGAGGAAGTCATTGAGGTTGGATATCTGAATCTATGAGACATTTATTGGGAGGTTCTGGTGGCCAAAAGCACCAGAAGTCAGACACTGCTGGATGCCTCCCATGACTGTCTCTTGATGCAACTAGTTAACATACAAACAGAAACTGTCAGCAGATAAGGACCTCCAGGCCCACCAAATCTGCCCAAGTGTTCTATCTCCATGTTACTTAAGGATCCTAGGTGATCTAGGTAATCCACCCCTTCAGAATTGCCTCTTACTTATCCCAAGCAACCTTGAATCCTGTCCTCTTTTAGCCCCCACCACGTCCTCAGGGAGTGGATTCCACCCTTACACTACCTTTTCTTTGAAGTGGTGTTTCCCAATGTTTCCCTTGAATCTTTCCTCTTCTATCTTCATGTCATAACCTCTTGTCCTTGGGAGACTCCTATTCTGGAATATACTGCTATCTGGGACCTTGTTTATACTCTTTTGGTGCTTAAAGGTCTCCATCATGTCCACCCTTTCCATCCATTGCTCCAAGGTATACATGCTGAGGTCCTTCAACCTCTCCTCATGTGTCAAATGGCTAGGTTCTCGCTCTATTTTCATTTCCCTCTTCTGGACCATCTCCACTTTCTCCACATCTCTCCTGAGGTGCAGTCTCCAGAACTGGACAATATTCAAGATCTGACCTCACCAGCTGTTTGCACAGGGGCATCGCCACTTCCCTTCTTCTGCTCATTATACTCATGCCTATGCATCCCAGCATTCTATTGGCCCTTGCTACTGCCCTCTTGCATTGCTTAGCCACCTTGAGATCATTATATACTGTATGATTATACTAAGTTCTCTCTCCTGCTCTATCACTTCCAGTACTCTGCTTTAGATTACTATTCCCTATGTGTATAACTTTGCACTTTTTGGCATTAAAGCTCAACTGCCACACTTTGGCCACTACTCTAGTTTGTGCAAATCCCTTTTCATTTTTTCTACCCCATTGGCAGTGTGCTCTGTTGCAGAGCTTTGTATTGTCTGTGAATAGATAGACCTTCTCCTCAAGCCCTTCCACAATGTCCTCTATGAAAATATTGAACAGGATCAGACCCAGTACCGACCCCTGTGATACCCCATTAGTCACCCTTCCCTTCCCTGCCCTGATGGAACTCCATTAATGATCACCCTTTGCCTTCTTCCCTTCAGCCAATTTTTCACCTATCTCTCCACCTCTGGTCCCACCCCCAGGGATCTCATTTTGTGCAGAAACCTTCTGTGCATCATGGTGTCAAATGCATTACTGACGTCTAGGTTCACCGCATCCACTACAAAACCCTTAGCTGTGCCTCAAACCTAACAGTCATTTTATCACTGCAATATTTTGATGGTTATAGGGTATTAATTTACTGCATTGGATTCCATCACTCTTTTTCTGGGTTTGGGACCAGCTGACATGAGGACGGCTGAGGCATACCACGCGAGATTAAATGCCTGTACATAGTGTAATTAAGTGTATATAGTTCTTTGTAAGTAGCTTAATTATGTGTTTGTAAATATGGCATTGTTTTATGAACAAGTAGTAGTTAGCTGTAGTTTGTATGGTGAGGCAGTATCACTGTGATAATGTGGTGTCCCCGTAACGCACGTTAACTGTTGAAAAAACTGTTAAAATATAACATTTCCTTTTTTAACCAGAAGATACAGAGTTGTCTGTCTTAAAAACAAAGGTGTAGAAGGCTGCACAGCATGGTTGTTCAGGGATATCAGAAAGATTCAAGTTACAACAAAACTGCTGCATTCCAATTTTTAACATACAATGGTGTCCTAAGATGAATTGTTGAGTAAGACCCCCCCCCCAGAATGAATAAAGAGCAAACAATAAATGATCTATACTGCAGACCATAAACAGAAGCAGAAGTCATGGTATTATAAAAAAAAATACCTTTTATTTACATAACTAGAAAGTAAACAAGTAAGACGCCGTGTTACCAACATTAGATTTTTCATATTCTAACTTTGAATATATTTTTCCATAACTTAGACTTCATGAATGATCTTTATATTTGGCATCGCAACAGTAGCATATATATATGCATTGTAACAGAGGCATAGTCATACAAACAGACTTTTTTTTTTGCCCTGAGAGTCACAACATGTCTTTCCAGTGGCAAATTTGTGCCATATATATATATTTATAAAATGGGTTGGTAAAATCACAGAAATTCCACTAACATGATTGGACAGAATGCATCACATGACTGTGCATTCTTTCCCAATGACCACACACCTCCCATTACGACCGCACAACTAAACTACTTTTTAGTCTTCAAAACCTTCTCACCAGTAGTGAGATTGCTACACACCTGACACATATAGGTAGCCACACACAAACAAGTGAGAGATTCAGACTGCTACCAACATTAATATACAACTCCACCTGAAAAATTGCTTGTTGCTAGAATGTAAAAGTAAGACTCAGTGTGTTGAAAAACTAAAAAACAATGTTTATTTCCTTTACTTATCTAAGGAAAAAGGTGCTGTCTTTACAGGAGAATGAGTTGAAAGCACTTTCACTTTTATTAGTGAAATGTAGCATGACCGAGCGTGGTCAATAATCAGTAATGACATGTAGGCAGAATCTGAAAGTAAGTCCCTCTCTGTTAAAAAAAATGCAAAGTAACTGTGTACTTTACATTATTTTCATGTAGAATCCTGTAAAACAAGTTACCAACTGAAGCGAGTGCAGAGTGAGTGAGGAACACTTTCACTTTCATTAGAGAAATGTAGTGTGACCAAGCGTGATCAGTAATGGTATGTAAGATGTAGGCAGAATCTGAAAGTAAGTCATTCTCTCTTTAAAACGTAAAGAATCTGTGCAGAAAGAAAAAAGCTGCTACCTGAAGCAAGTCGGGAGCTAGTGTACATCCAGGGTGTCAGCTGCTTCAGACAGACAGACGCAAGGCAGAGCGAGTGTTGCTATAGCAACAACACTTGCTCTGCTTTGCAGCTATCTATCTGAAGCAGCTGACACTCAATACACTGGCTCCTCACTTACGGGTGAGCAGTCTCTTTCTGCGATCTTCACATTCAAGAGTGACTTCTTTCAATTCTCTGCCACATCTTACATACCGATACTGACCACTTCGGTCCGCCGCATTTTCTAATAAAAGCAAACGCTCTGCGCAAGCTCTTCACGCTTCGGTGGCAACTGCACGTAATTCTACGTAATAATATAAAATACACAGAACCTTACACAACGAGAGGACTTACTGATTCTGCCATGTCGTACTGATTATTGACCGCTACAAATCGCCTCCCGTTCACTAAAAAAGTGAAAGTGCTCCCACTCATTCTCCTGTAAAGTCATAACTTTTCAGAAAAGTAAAGAAAACAGAAAAATAAACATCTTTTTTTTTTTTCCAGATCATCTACTGATGATCCATGTATTCATGTCACACAGGGACTACTTTTCTGCTCTCCACCCACAATATTTGTGGCCATTTTATAAGATAGAGAATCCACTCTAGGGTGTGCGGTCACGCTCTGATATACGCATGCCTTGGGTGGTTGAACACACTCGGCCTGTGGCCTCGTGCATCACAATGCACACCAAGGCGTGCGTATATCAGAGCTCGACCACACACCCTAGAGTGGATTATCTATTACATATCTATATATATATTACTGTAGGGCGATAGTGCCACTATAGTTAGGGTTGAGTAGGCAGTTTAATGTTAAACCCCAAATTTTGCACTTTAATAACTTTGCAACCGTTCATTAGATTTGCATGAAATTTGGTATGTGTGGTTCTGTGGGGTAGGTCTCTTGACATGACAAGTTTTGATCAGATGTGTGGATTTTGCGCAACACATAGAGAAAACGTGTAAGCCACTTTTTTCACCCATTTTTGCTGATATTTCTTCATCATGCTTCAACCACACCGTTTGGAATTTTGGCCTGAAATTTTCAGGATAGAAAGAGTTTGCCCAATGAAGGCTCTATGATGCCAGTTTGACAACTATATTGTTGACCGACATCACAACGACAGATTTATATCGACTGCAAGTTGCGGTCGACATAAATCCTGCAGGAGACCCCAGTTGTTTCTCCATCAGGGGGGCTTCACCCCCGAACCCCTCCATATGGGACCTCTGCCCCCCCAAAACTTAAGGATTATCAACTCCAAGTTGGAGTTGATTCAGAGAAGAGGTGCAGGACTAGGGGACAGAGTGACGGTGTCTCGGGCGGACCATTACAGCGAACAGTCAATGTTGTCGGCATTGACATGTTTGCTGTAATGGTGTCACTATACAGGGGGAATACTCCAATGAACAAGCCAACATTGGTTTGGTGAAAAAATATTAATCCATTCCAAAGTTATTCAATTTAGAAATGTTGGGTTCTGAGCATGCTCAGTTCAGTCTTCTGGATAGCTGCGGTATGAAAAGGGAATTTGGCCTCACAAGCAGGGATTTTGACAGCTCATAAAGAGGGATTTATAAAATCCCTCTTCGAAATTGCCATTTGTTTCCATTTCTCCAAAAAACAAAACTTTATAACTTGCCCCAGGGATGTCTTCGGAAGACATCCAAGCATGGGTTTGTTCATTAGGGACTCCTACAAAACTATGCCTTTGGTTTACTTTACTTCAGCCCTGAAATGCTCATTTTAAAATTTTAAAATCCCTTTTTGTGACTTGCTTCCAAATCCCTTTTCATGAGCTGTCAAAATCACTATTTGTGAGGAGACAACCAGATGGCCCTATCTCTCTAAAAGGGATTGGCTCGTGAAAAGGGATTTTGACAGTTCACAAAAAGGGATCAGCTCGCGAAGAGTGATTTTGACAGCTCACTAACAGGGATTCAGTTTTCAAATCCCTTTTTGTGAGTTGTCAAAATCCCTCTTCGTGAGTTGTCAAAATCCCTCTTCATGAGCTGTCAAGATCCCTTTTTATGAGGGGACGACCAAATGACCTTATCTCACAAAAAGGGATTTCTCATGAACAGGGATTTTGACACCTCATGAAAAGGGATTCGGCTTGCAAACAGGGATTTTGAAAGCTCACGAAAAGTTATTTTTAAAGTTTACTGTTTCTTTGCCATTTTATGGCAAAGAAACAGTTTGGAATTAAGGGCTGAAATTTTCAGGGTAGAAAGGGCTTTCCACACAGATGTGACTTTTGCTAGCTTGGTGATAAAAATTACATTGCTTTCGTATTTATAACATTTCGAAGTTTGGAAATGTCCCATAGGATTGCATTGTGGTGTACACAGTACCTTTTGATGACTACATCTTGAAAACCATTTGAGATACTGACTTTTTGTGAAGTACAGCTTAGTACACCAGGCATGCAGGTTGCCAGGTCATGATTACAACTGCGGTGGAATTTTTTCCAAAGTTCCTATGGTTACTGAGATACTGCCATATCTGCAGCACAAGGGTTACTTGGAATGTCTGTAGGAGTGTGCTACATCTCTCTACAATTATAGGTAGATGGGAGCAGGGCCATGTGCTCCCACATATGGATACTACTATGCAGTACTGGGTGTGCAGGACCTTCTATTATGAAATAGTGGGAGCACAGGGTCCAAAGAGCCCTGCACTCCCACAGGGAGATGATAGTTCATGACAATGTCAAAACACTTACGGCTCCCATCCACAAATGGATACCATTATGGAGTGATGGGAGCATGATTGGATTGCAGAGCTCGGAGGGCCCTGTGCTCCCACAGGGAGATGAGGGGTGATTACAATGTGAATACAGTTATGGTAACATAGGAGTGCAGGGCCCAGAGGGCCTGGTGCTCCTACATGATGGAAGTTCCTGTGCAGCCACAACACAATATGGACTATGCCTTGTGCTCCCACAAACATATAAGGGTGAGATTAAACTATCTCAAAGAGTAAGGAAATTCATTGCAAAAGATGTCATTAATGCATTAGTTAAGTTTGAAGTGACAAAAGTAGGTAAATGAGATGTTAAGGTTGATACCCTAACACCCTCCCACCTGGCCACACCACCTCATCCTCATCCTCACCCTCCACAGACCAACAGGCAAGAGGGTGTGCCTTGGAGTCATTAGACTAACTCTCACCCCCATTCTCTATACTATACCAAGTCAAGCTTTCTTACATAGAATGGGGTGAAGTTAGGGCCAATGACCCAAGGCACACCCTGTCGCCTGTTGATCTGTGAAGGGTGGGGATGGGGTGATCAGGTGGGGGTGTTAGGGTGTCAACCTTAATGTCTCATTTTTCTGCTTTTGTTGCTTCTACCCTAACTGATGCATTAACACAGGTTTTTGTATATTTTATAGTGGTGTGGTAGCCCCACTTTAGTTAGGGTTGAGTAAGCAGTTTAATGTTAAACCCCAAATGTTGCTCTTTAATACTTTGCAGCCATTCAATGGATTTGCATGACATTTGGTATGCACTGTCCTATTGGATAGCTCTCTTGACATGCCAAGTTTTGTTTTGATCGGATGTGTGGATTTTTTGCAGTGTATAGTGAAACGTGTGTTTTTTGCCTTTTTTCACCAGTTTTTGCTGATTTTTGCCCATATCACTGCGACCACACCATTTGGAATTTTGGTCTGAAATTTTCAGAATAGAAAAAGGTTGCCCCCAAAGAAGAAGCCAACACTGGTGTGGTGAAAAAATATTAATCTGTTCCAAAGTTATTACATTTTGAAATGTTGGGTTCTAAGTGTGCTCAGTTCAGTCTTTTGGATAGGTGTATAAATTGTGAACAAGGCTTTGCCTCATGAACAGGATTTTGACAGCTCACAAACGGATTTATAAAATCCCTGTTCAAGAGTAAAAATTCCTATTCACAAGCCACCATCTTGTTTTCACTTTTCCTGATCAAACAAAATGATATGTTGCCTCAGGAAAGTATTGTGAGGTAAACCAACCATGGGTTTTGTTCAGGGTAACATCCTCTACAAACCCATGCCTTTGATTTACTTCAGTTCTGCCCCAAAATTTGGTTTTGAAAAGTTAAAGAGGGACTGTGGTTGAAAGTATTACATTGCAGAATTAGAATAAGCATACCCCCAATAAAGATTGTATCAAAAAGTTGCTTAATTTTAAAGTTATGAACTATTTTGTAACCCTGATTTCACTACCTGTTCAAAAAAGTCACTTTCAGTGAAGAGCTGCTGCTGATGTCATCTCCTGAATTCATAGTCTAGTCCTCCCTGTCAGCAAGCTTATAGGACCTGTTTCTCCAAAGTTTAAAGATCATGAGCAGTGGTTTTCACAAGTGAAACAGGCAACACCATTAAAAAAAACATTAAAAAAAAACATTGCTATAAAAACTATATGTGTCTCAGGTTTTGTAACAAAGCTGACAAATTTGTATTTTTTTTTATTCTTTTTTGGTGTGGTCCATTTCTCCAAGGTTACTGTGTGCTGAGTCAGCATGCCTCCAGGCTTCTCATACCAACTGGGTTGCTACTTTACTGTGCCTGTTAGGCAACTGCATTGCTATTAGTAATGTAATGCTGATAACTTCATTGCTGTTTGTCAGTGTCTGCTTTACAATAAGCTTTAATAGGGGCCTTATATGTGTTAATTCCTACTAGGGGAGGAGGTGCTAGCCCTGGTAAAATGATAATTTTAATGTGGAGTACAACATTCTGTAGATGAGCCTGAACGTAGGTCAATTAACAGCCTACCAGGGAGAAAACATTGTTCTGGCTTCTGCATAGAAACTTGTAGTAAGGTTTCAAAACAGCTTCATCTGTCCCAACCCCATTTACAGGGGGATGGAATAATTGTTTAAAAGTGCCGTCCTGAGAAGTCACTTCAGTTCAATGACAAGTGTGAATGATCACAACCTTTCACCACATTAGAGTTACCCAGTCTGTAAATCTCACAGCAGTGTGCTATGAATCAGCATCCAGCAACCCTGGAAAACAGGACCACAACAAAAAGGCCCCCCCCAAAAAAAAAAAATAATTTGTCAACTTTATTACAAAACCTGAAACACACATAGTTTATAAAGCAATGTTTATTGAATGGTGCTGCCTGTTTTACTTGTGAAAACCATTGCACATGATCTTTACACTCTGGTGAAACAGGTCCTATAAGCTTGCTGACAGGTAGGACTAGACTGTGAGTTCAGGAGATGACATCATCAGCACTCTTCACTGAAACTGACTTTTTGAACGGGCAGTGAATTTAGGGTTGTAAAATGACTTGTGATTTTTAAATAAAGTAACTTAGAGATCTCATTTTTGGCATGAGGCTGATTGGGGCTATGATGATCCAAATTCTGAATTTATTGATGCATGAAATTTTGACCATAGTCCCTCTTTAAAAATCCTTGTTCGTGAGGTGTCAAAATTCCTGTTTGCGAACCGATCCTTGTTTATGAGCTGTCAAAATCCCTGTTCATATAGGGATGACCAGATAGCCCTATCTCTCAAAAAGGGATTTCTCATGAACAAGGATTTTGACACCTCATGAACAGGGATTTTGACACTTCACAAACAGGGATTCTAAAAAGATGTCCCTGTTCATGAGGTGTTAAAATCCCTGTTCATGAGCTATCAAAATCCTTGTTCATGAGAAATCATTGTTTGTGAGCTGTCAAAAATACCTGTTTATGAGATGACAACCAGATGGCCCTAAACATCCCTGTTCATGATTTGTCAAAATCCTTGTTCATGAGGTGTCAAAATCCCTATTCGTGAGCCAATCCCTGTTCATGAGCTGTCAAAATCCTTGTTCGTGACGGGACAACCAGATGGTCCTACCTTACGAACAGGGATTGTCTCATGAACAGGGATTCTGACAGCTCACAAACAGGGATTTTTAAAGATTACTGTTTCTTTGCCACTTCACTGCATAGAAACGGTTAGGACTTTTGGCTTGAAATTTTTGGGGTAGAAAGGTAGTGTCCCAGAGATGTGACTTATGCTGGTTTGGTGTAAACATTTGCATCAGTTACATAGTTATGGCATTCTGAAGTTGAGACATTTCCCATAGGATAACATTGTGGTGAATGCGGCACCTTTTGGCGGAGAACACCAGGAGGATGGTGTGCTGTGTGACTGGGCTTCTCTACTGGGACTAAAGAAGTAGAACTCTTCTACTGGGACCATCAATTTAGGGTAAAAAAACACACACACACAAAAAAAGTTAGTGTGTTTGTCTGAGTTAGCTGAAGTGAATGGTTATCTGAAGCAGTTATCTAGGTGTGAATCTCAGGTGGCTGAAGGGGATTATTATCTGTGAAATTTAATTACATGTAGAAAGATTGGTTAAGTAGGGGGAGTGGCTTAGCTCAAAGGTAGCTAGACTTAAACACTGCCCTAGATAGATTCTGACAGAGACTTGGCAGAGTACACCAGGAGGAAGGAGTGCTGTGTGACTGGACTTCTCTACTGGGACTATATTGCCCTCCTTCCCTTCCCTCTCCCCTCCCATCCAAAGCTAGTTCTACTTTTATAGACACAGGATTCGACTGACAACAGGAACTTCCTGCTTGGGAGCAGGAAGTGAGTGATCACAGATCCACCAAAGACTCTCCATCCTAGAAGGGCAAGAGTAGCTCTCCACCCCCCCAGCTGCTAGAGATCTGCCTCTGAGCAAGTAGCGGGTCTACTGAGAAATATAGGATCTTCATGTCTCAGAACAGGATGATCAGGAGCTTAACGGGCACAGAGACAGTAAGTAACTAGGGAGAGAAGAAAAAGGAAGAGAAAAAAAGAAACAGTAAGGATTCCAAACAACAGTGCAGGGTCCAGAAATAAGATATGATGGGAGTGGTGCAGTGCAGTGGCTGTGGGGCAGTCTTATGGGAGATATTCTGGAGGATGCGGTGTTGTCCCATCTTCAGGCACCTCTCTGGGTTGAGAGAGGAGGTTGCTCATCTCCAGGCTGAGTTGGCCAGGATTTGTGGGACCTCCTCATCCATCCAGGGACCACCAGGGCCACTGTCATTGCCTCAGAGGTTGCTAAGAAAGAGGAGTGGTTGGAACACAGTTGGCTCAGGTAGGGTGAGGGTGGTGGAACAGAGGCACATCCCTCCAGTTGTACCTCTCCATAATTCCTGTGCCATTTGGGCAAAGTGTGGTTCCTCTATGGAGGCACCCACAGTGGAGACCAAGGAGGATGCAGGGAACCTCCACAAGGGAGACCCACAGGAGGGTAGCATGGGACCCCACAGGGGAAGGAAACAACTCCTGGTAGGGGACTCCATTGATAGTAAGGTAGAACTGGGGGAGGAAGGGGAGAGGGAGGTAAGGTGCCTGCCTGGCACCATGGCTTGGAGGGACAGGGAGTGAATCCTCAGGATCACTAGAGCAGTTGCACAGGGGAGGGAGTTGGATGTCATTGTCCACCTAGGGACAAATGACCTGGCTAAGAAAGGGGTCAGAGCAGTGCAAGAAGAGTTTGTGGAGTTGGGGAGGGGCCTTAGATAAGTAGCACACATGGTAACCTTCTCAGAGGTGCTGCCTGTCTATGGCGTAGGTGAGGCTAGGGTGCTCCACACCATGGGATTCAATCAGTGGTTGAAAAACTGGTGCAGAGCTCAGGGATTTAGCTTCATTGGGGACTGGGGGTCCACCTGGAGTGATGCAGGCTGATGCTGGCATGATGGGCTGCATCTGTCCAGGAGGGGAACCAGGATCCTAGGTGATAGGTTTAAATGCTTCATTGGCAAGCATTTAAACTAGCCAAGGGGGGAGGCACTGGAAAGGAACAGGGAAATCCTAGCTCCCCAAAAAAGTCAGGATAGAAAGTGAGGTAAACACCATGAGAGAGATGTCAATAGGGAGAAGGGCAGGGGTAAATGGAGAAAGTGACTAAGGCAATAAGGACAGGGATGGGGCAAAAAGGAGTAAGGCCATCAGGAAATGGAGGGCAATGAGTACCAATGCTCATAGTCTGGGAAACAAGCTCCCTGAACTTGTGGCCTTGACAGAAGAGGGATGCCTAGATATCATAGCAGTCACAGAAACATGGTACACAGAGAACCATGACTGGGATGTTAACATACCAGGGTACATAACCTACAGGAGAGATGGTTAGGGGAGAAGGTGGGAGGAGTAGCTCTGTATGTAAAGGAAGGGATAAAAGCAACTGGACAAAACAGTAAACAGGGAGGAGAGGATGCGCTGTGGGTCACCTTAGAGACTGAAAATCGCACCACAATCCGCACAGGGGTTGTATACAGACCCCCATGTTAGGGGGAGGGAATGGACAAGGATATGATAGAAGGCATTCTTAGGATGGCAGAGAAAGGGGAGATACTGTTGATGGGAGACCTGAATATGCCAGATGTTAACTGGAACACATTTGCTGCAGCCACATCCAAGAGCAGGGCCATTCTTGATGCCCTACAGGTGGCATGCCTCAGACAGCTACTTTCAGAACCCACTCATGAGGGAGCAATCTTAGACCTCATACTCTCAAATGGGGACAGTGAGAGGATCTCAGATCTAGAAGTGGGTTGCCTTCTGGGAACAAGTGACCATCAAACTGTGTGGTTCATGATAAACTCAGCTACAGAATCAAGCCATACAAAAGTGAAGGTACTGGACTTCAGGAGGGCTGACTTTGGCAAGATGGGAGCGTGCCTGAGAAAAGCACTAGCAAACAGGCTAGAAGGAGGGGTGGAGCAACAATGGGGAAACATCAAAACTGCCATCACAGAGGCAACAAGCCTTTGTGTCAAGCACATAAACAAATCAAAATGTATGAAAAAGACACTATGGTTCTCAAAAGAGGTGGCAGGGAAAGTCAGGGAGAAAAAGATAGCATTCAGGAAGTATAAGGAAACACAGAAGGAGCAGGACAGAGAGCTGTACCAGTTAAGGCAGAAGGAAGCAGGGAGGGAAGTCAGAATAGCAAAGGCCCAAACTGAGGAAAAGATAGCCAACTCAGGTAAGAAAGGGGATAAAACCTTTTATAGGTACATCAGGGAGTGTAGAAAGACAAAGGGAGGGATAGTGAAGCTGAATAGAATGGACAGTGGGTGGGCAGAGAGAGACAGTGAAAAAGCAGGGATACTGAGCAAATATTTCTGCACAGTAGTCACAAAAGAGGAGGAGGAGGAGGTGCCTAATCCAATTATCAGAAGCACTCTTGATAGGGAGATTGATCCTGGTCCTTTCACAGAAGAAAGGGTTCTGAAAGAACTCCTAAAACTGAGTTTGGACAAAGCACTGGGGCCTGACTGATTTTATGTTCTTTTTCTAAAAAAGTTTAAGTTAATATAATCAAGGACCCTTGTATCTTTAGTTAAAGACATAATCACTGATTTGGAAGAATGAAGTTTGTATCCTGCGAACTTTGAAAAATGTTTTGAATATATCCATTAATTCTGAAATTGAAGATGACATACTTTTAAAAATAAGT
The DNA here is from genome assembly GCA_016271365.2 of Neoceratodus forsteri. NCBI lineage: Eukaryota > Metazoa > Chordata > Ceratodontiformes > Ceratodontidae > Neoceratodus > Neoceratodus forsteri. The sequence continues at coordinate 846,017,184 of CM028134.1, forward strand.
AATGTATCGTCTGCGTACACTCTTAGTTTAATAACAACATTTTCTTTTATATTAACCCCCTCTATCTCCTTACAGGATCTTATTGCCTGCAGTAATGGTTCCAAATACAGTACAAAGATTGTGGGAGAGAGCGGACATCCTTTTCTAACTCCATTCTTCATTTCCATATTCTTACTTACATGCCGGTTGACAAGGAAACAGGCTCTCAATTTACTATACAGCTGTGCTATAATATTTAATAGTTGGGAGGGCACCCCCATAGCTTTAAGACTGTCATCATATAGGTTATTTTCACAATGTCAAAGGCCTTACTGGCATCTAAGGCTAGTGCATAATAGCTTTTAAGTAGGTACTTAGTATATTCAGAAATAGCCTGGGTACTTCTAACAGCCTGAGCTAACATTCTTTGAGGTACAAATCCAAATTGGTCTTGATGGATGGAAAGGTATAGAGAAGGTGTTATTCTAGTGACCACTAATTTTGCTATAATTGTATAATCAACATTCAAAAAATGCTATAGGTGTATAGTTTCCTGTGTTTTCTCTAAATTTTCCTTCTTATAGTATCAATATTATTTTAGCACCATTCATGGTGCCTGGTAATACATCCTTTCCATCCATCAAGTCATCTAGCATCAATTGTAACCATAGTATTGTATAAGTGTAAAACTAAATGCTTGATAAATTCTATTGTATAACCATCCAATCCTGGGGATTTATTTTTGGGCATGACTATTACCTCTTCAATTTCTCTTAGGTTACATTTATTTCCTTGAACTTGTAGTTTATTGAAATAGATTTGAGAAAGAAAATATTCCATATTTTCATTGTCTACTACTTGATTCTTTTGACATACCTGTTTATAATAATTCAGTGCTATTTCCTCCATATCTGGTATTTCAGATACAGATATTCTCATATTATTTTTTAAGAAGGGTATTACATTCTTTTCTCTTTTTCAGAAGATTTACCAATCGTTTCCCTGACTTGTCCCCCTGCAGATATCTTAATCCTTTCACCTTTAAGATATTTTTTTCATTTTCTTTACATATGTGCTGCTGCCTTTCTAGCCTACAAGAAATCCATTCACTGTAATAAATAGCTGTACTTTTAATTACTTAGGTAACTAATTGTTTCAATCTCTGTTGTGTTTTGGATTCTTGCTGTTTTAACATTTTTTAAAACCATGCCTGATAGGACACAATTGCACCCCTCAACACTGCTTTAATTTTTTTATTTATTTATTTAGTTTTTGTTGACTGGGTAAGTACACCAGACAAATTCTGCCTATTTTCAGGCATGACCTGGGGGAAGGGGATACAGCTGAATGCCAACTTACCTTGAACCAGATTAAGCTGTTGGTGGTATTTTTAGTGAATGGGGGAGATTTGGCAGGACACCAGGAAATTTCCCTTCTGAACTGTAGGGGGAACCTTGTCCACTGCTTGGATGGCCAGTTCTGGCAAAACAATGGATGTGAAGGATGTGCTACAGACAGGGGAGTGAGAGAAGTCCCCACTGTGCTTGATGCAAGAGTTTGAAGAGATACCGCTCAATGCAGGGGCTGATTTATGCACTGAGAAAAGAGAAAATGTTGCTTTACCTCTTTTGGAGTTCACCGTGAATGTGACTGCTGAAGCCGAGGCTCTTCTCATTGTGGAAAGTGCTGCACAAGGTTTACAGCACCAGATGTTGTGTGAGTTAGAAGCAAAAGACAGCAGGCATGCTAAAAAGAAAGCACTGTTATGTGCTGAAATTGAAAAGTTGCTGGCTTTGACCATGTCTGTCACTGGGTGCGGTCACCCGACTCCCAAATGTGGTGATGCAGCTGCAGGTGCTGCAAGCAAGGAGGTGAAACAATTGGTTTCACCACAGGTACTTTTTCATGATATCTCTGGGGCATTCCTTTGAAATAACAGGCTCTGAGGAAGCATGTACTCCATGCGATGTTCTTCAGATGGAAAAGCAAGATTTAAGTCACAGAGTTACTGATGGTCCTGATGTTGCTCACATTGTCACAGATGTTGCTCATAAGTCCCTGACTGTTTTCCCTGGAGTGGGAAGTCTGGTTTGACTACAGATGGCGGGAAGGGACCTTGACTATGCACAGCATGGACAGTAAATTGAGGAATGATTGTGTTAAGTATGTTTCTAAAACCATGCCTCATGAGAATGCCATAGTGTTTTCCTTCTTTGCTAGGCACCATGGGCCTGCTAAAGTGCAGGATGAAAATAAAATCAAGAGAGCAGAACTTACTATGGCTAATTGAAATGTGAGATGTCAAGAGCCATTGGGGAAGTGAATGTCTGACCAGAGAAACACAGGGAATGTGAGAGAGGCTGTGAAGGGACAGTCATCTTGTACTACTGCTGCTGCTTTTTCTTGTGCCTTTCCAGCGCAACCTATTATGACTGACCCCTTGCATGACTGGTCCCCAGAAAAAGCTTTACAGGAAGCTGGATGGACCAAAACCAGCAGTGGTCAGTGGCTTCCTGACCCAGACTGGAATGAACCCCTACCTCCAACCAATCCAGAATGGAAGCCTCTGCTTCATATAGCCTCAAGTGAGCTGGATGTGCAAAAGGATTTAAATAAAATTCTGGATGAAGACAAAGGTCCAGATATGAGCAAAATGGCTAAACCTCTTGAGGAGGTAGTCACTACCAAAGTGGTAGGCCCAGACTCTGGGACCGATAACAAGAAGACTGAAGACCCTATTCCCACAAACTCTGTATTGAAAGGAGATGTTACTGAAGGCTCAGAGGAACACATACCCCCAAAAAAATCCTTATTGTCAGACCTATTTACCAAATCAAAGAAAGAAGTGGCTCCAAGGTGGAATGCTGTAAGGATTAGATACAAGGGCAGTCTGCAAATTAGGCCGGACAGGCAATATGTGGGGAAACTCCTTCTTAAGGACTCCCTTCGATTTTCACCGTAGGAAGTGTTTGCCTTCATTAACATTTCTGGAGAGGGCAATTATGATATTAGTTTCAGTTCCTCCTACTTACTGTACTTATTCTGGCAACGTTGCAATTTACTTAAGTTTTCTCCTTTATGGTCTCCTTTTTTTAGTTATACCACTGACAAAGCCCCTGATTAAATGCATAACAATCATGTTTCACAATGAAGGGGTACATGATGAGGACATTTCACATTGGTTGTCACAGAAATGTGAGGTTTTTAGTATACCTGAGGCCTTGTTGGATTCAGAACAAATTTGGATGGAGGGGTGGAAATACAAGGTTAAATTGAGGAAAGAAAATGATGTGATTGAACATATCCCTAATTCCTTTTTGCTTGGCAGGGATAGAGGGGTTTGTTTTTATTCCAGGCAACCTCATGCCTGTTACAAGTGTGGGTCTCAAACTTACCTTTCCAGTACCTGTGATACCTCATGGTGTGGTAATTGTGGAGAAGTGGGGCATGTGAGGATTCAATGTAACAATGACTCAATGTGACCTTTTTGAGGAATCTGACCACACTTTTTTGGAGTGTCCATGGGCAGCAAAAAATAAAGCTTCTGTGATTAGCCTGGAACTCCTGATTAAAAAGGCCCAGGATTCTTATGAAGGAGACCCCCCTCACCCCACAGATGTGGGGGAGGTTGCGGTGCCACCCCCTCTGGTCCTTCCAGACCAAAAAGAAGGCCTAGCACTACAACAGCTAGGTTGGTAGAGCTTGATGGGAAGACAAAGAACAAAATCAGACTGAGAGCTGGACAAACCTATCACCTGTATGTTATGCAGATGTCAAAGGGAGCAAGAGCCTGGTGGTGGATAAGCAACAAGTCATAGCTACATTACCCCAGAGAAGTCACTAGGAATTCAGTGCTCATAGCCTCACAGGCTGAACACGGAGGGATTTCTGTATCAAACCCCTTTAAAGTACTTGGGAGAGTAGAGGAAGACTCAGGTATGAAAATGGTGGACCCCCCCCCCCAAAAGAATGAGATGGAAGGATTGGAGTTTACCGAATATAAAGGGAAAAGAAAAAGAAAAGGAAAAAGGTCCCTATATAGTGTGGGCTAATCTTGAATTGTAATAGTGGTGTTTGGTTCATGTAACTGTCACAGCTTACTTAATTTTGAGAAAATAGATGCTTTCTTTCAATTTTTGGTTCAACAAGGCTTTGATATATGTTTTCTCCAGGAGACATGGATGTGGTCTCTGGAACAAGTTAGATCATTCAAAGCCGAATGGCATTGGTGTCCATCGTATTGGTCCTTCAGGGCAGATTCGGCTGATGGAGTGTCCATTCTATTTAGTGCCTTTAAATTTAAGTTAGTCAGGTTGATTGACCTTATTCCTGGGAGGGTTTTAATTTTGGATGGAATATGGGACACTTTGAATTGTAGGTTAATTACAGTATATGGACCTCAATCAAAAGCAGAGTGGGTGGATGTTGTTAATTGGATCCAGCCCTATCTTTATACCACTGCATTTATAGTTTTGGGGGGCAATTTTAACTGTGGGATTCCTCAGGATAGGACTAAAATGGGGACTAAACAATATACTGTGATTCCAGTGCCTTGCATAACTGTGTCTCCCATGCAGAGCTTATTGTCTGTAAGAATTTCTTGTACAAGGTCCTGCATTCACATTTAAAAAAGGTAAACTAATGTCTACCATTGATCATTTTTTTATTTCTAAAATTTATGCCACCCCCTCCCTCATTATGTTGCCTTTGGAATTTTCAGACCATCTCTGCCTTAAGCTAATTATTTCCATATCTCCTAAGTGTCCCCGCCCACCCAGAAGATGGTGGTTAAACTCTTGTATGCTATTAGACCAGCAAGTTCAGGATGGTTTGAAACATCTTTTGTGGGCTCGGACCTCAATGTCATTTTTATATGATAATTTATCCTGGTGGTGGTTGGAAATGAAATGTGACATTGCCCTATGGTTAATGAAATATGGGAAGGAAAAAGTGAAATCTGACTATTTCCAATATCATAAATTAAGAACTCAACTAAAGCATCTTTTTGGATTACAATCTAGTTCATGTGTGAACTATGACTCACAAATCAATGATGTAAAAGCTCAAATGAGGGCAAAACAATATGATAGGGCCAAATTATTGAATGCTGAGTTACAGTATGGGACCTAGAAAACTCCTGGAGGTGACCCTTTTGAAGCCTTCAAAAATAGAAAGGACAAAATGAATTTCAAGATTCTGAGAAATGAAAAAGGTAATTTAACTACTGATGTAGAAGAAATACAGCAAATGATACAAAAACAGTTTTTGTTGTTTTTTTTTTCAGCTCCAGAACCTTCTCCTTCTCATATCGCAGAATTTTTACAATTAATAAAGTTGGATCTCCTCATTACTATAGTGGGGGGTTTGGACACTCCCATTTTAGCTTCAGAGATTGAGGTTGTCATATCTCAGTTAAAAGGAGGAACATCCCCAGGACCAGATGGCCTATCCTACAAACTGTATAACTTATTTCCACATGAATTTGCAGTATGCCTCTCTGCAGTCTTCAGAGACATGCTGAGTGGAAGCACTTTACCCACAGAATTCTCTTCTGGATTATTGTTTTTTTTATTCAAATCTGGTGACAGGTATGATATGAACAATTGGTGGCCCATTTCTATATTGAATCCCAATTTTAAAATCTTAGCTCAAGTTTTACAAAATAGGCTTAGTGGGGTCACACAGCATTTAATTCATTCTGCACAATTTTGTGGACTGTCAGATAGAAAAATTCAACATGCCCTTTTCTCAGTTAGGAATGTCATTTCTTATGTTGGCAATAAGTCTGGGAATGCTTGCATTTTATCTCTGGATCAGAGTAAAGCTTATGATCGGATGAGTCATAAGTTCCTATTCCAGGTACTTGCATAATATGGGATCCCACAGGGGTTTATCCGTATACTGCAATTGTTATATGATGTTTGGTGGTGGTGGTTTGCGCCATAATTAATGGGGTGGTTACTAAAGGGTTGCTAATGAGGACTGGGGTTAGGCAAGGCTGTCTGTTAAGCCCTTTATTATCTATCTTTTCATTGGACCCTTTAATCAGGTTGTTACATAACTCATGGGGCTGGGTTGGAGTGGTTGGCCCGGTAAGGATTGAACAAATTTGGGTACAAGCATATGCAGATGACATTTGCATTTCTCTGGGTAATGCGGATCAAATTCCGGCCATCCTAAATGATGTTCACAAGTATTCAGTGGTTTCTAATTCCAAACTTAACTTAGGGAAGTGTTCAGGCTTTTTCTTGGGAAGGATGAATGGGAGATTCAGGCATATGAGTCACATTAGAGTGTCTTGTGACCGCATAAAAATGTTAGGGATTTGATTCTCACCAGTGAATCTACCTCAGGAAATTTGGGACTTGGTTCTGAAGTCGGTTGAGGGGAAAGTCAATAGGTGGAAATCATCTAAATCTAAAAGAATTGCTGCATTGAAGCAATTTATAATCCCTATTTTACTTTATGGGTGGGATATTCAAAGCAGTTGTGCATTGCGCAACTGAGATGTGCCTGCGCAAGTGTGGAATTGCACCAAAGAGCGATATTCAGAGGGAGCCAATGCACGACGCAAATCGCAGTGTGCCAATGCGCAACCCTAATGAATGCATGTGCAAGTGCAGGGAGCATAGCCACGAATAAGTGGCACAGTGTGATATTCAACAGCAAGCTGACGGAGCAAGCGCAGAGCAACAGGGACATGCATGGAGCAAACTTGAGCCCATAAAATGAGGGAGCAAGCAAGGGATGGAGGCTTGGGCCACAGGGGAGCAGGAAAGAGAGAGAGGGAGAGAGAGCCATTGGCCAGGCAGAACAGCAGGAGGGGTGTAAGACAGAGGCAGGAAGTGCTACAGAGTGTGAGACAGGGCGTGTGACCCTGAATGTGCCTGAGTGTGTGAGTGTGTGTGTGTGTATGTATGTGACAGCAGTGGGGGCAGCAACTGCAGAGTGAGACTGCAAGCATGGTCATAGGAGTGGCAGTGAAAGTACCACAATGGGTGGGAGGCGGAGGCCACAGCCAACATGCCACCAGCAGGGACCCCCAACACAGGTGTGCACCCAGCGCAGGGGCACTCGCAGCAGCACACAGCCGGGGGTGCCTGGGGAGACAGCCGCACGTGGGAGGCAGGACATCCCAGGCCATGGCCAGTGCCATCCTCCAGATGGAGGCAGTAATGAGGGCTGTGAGGAGGCAGGTGGCAGAGCCGCGAGGCCGTGGAAGGGCCCATCGGTGGTGTGCCCAGAACAGGTGGTACCGTGCCCGTACCACCTTTGAACAGTACAGTGACAAGGAGATTGTGGGCTGGTACCACCTGAACTGGGCAATTCTGAGGAAGCTCTGTGAACTGTGCAGTGATGAGATGCAGGCACCCACAAGACAGAGCCACACCCTGTCGGTGGAGACCAAGGTTACGGCCGTCATGTGCCTGCTCACCACAGGTACCTTCCAGAGACCAATAGGGGACACCATAGGCATAACCCAGTTGGCCGCATCACGGCTCCTCACACAATTCCTCAATGCACTGCTGCCATATGCTGTGGAATGTATCCAATCCCCCAGCACACAGGCAGAGCATACAGTGAACATGCAGGAGTTCCACAGGGTAGCACATATGCCTGGCATGCTAGGGGCCATTGACTGCACCCACATAGGCATCCGCACACCACCTGGGCTGGAGGGATAGCCTACATCAACAGGAAGGGCTACTCCAGTGTCAACTGCCAGGTGGTGTGCGATGCCAGGGGGCGTATAATCAATGTCTGTGCCACACACCCTGGTGGAGCACACAATGCCTTCATCTGAAACCAGCCAGCACTGTGCCATAGGTTCAAGAATGGGGACATCTCTACTGGCCACCTAGTAGGTGAGTATGCAGCTGGAATGGGCAGCCTGGCATAACAGGGCAGGGCGTGGGGGGATGCTAGGCCAGAGACATCAGAGGGTGTGGCTGGGAAGGCAGGGTTGGCAGCTACACAGACCACCATGCTTACCACACATGTCAACACACAGGTGACAGTGGATACCCACTCTGGCCCTGGCTGCTCACCCCATACCAGTGCCCATTGACCCCAGCACAGGAGCGATACAATGAGGAACACGCCAGCACATGGAACATCATCCAGCATGTGTTTGGGCTTCTGAAGGCCTGGTTCCATTGCCTAGACAGGTCTGGTGGTGCCCTACAGTACAGCCCCTCAAAGGACTGCAGCCTATTCCTGGCCTGCTGTATGCTACACAACATGGCCACCGACTGTGGGATAGCTGTCGAGGTTGAAGAGGGAAACAGCAGTGGGGACGACGCAGCCGCCAGACCAGGTGGTGGTGGGCAGCCTCCCGGGTGATGGGAACCCTGGCTGAACAGGATGGCCCAGCAGCACCAGGACCTTGGACTTATGAAATCTGCTACCAGCCCTATTTTAGTATTCCTGGCTTAGGTGACAATAGTTAACACCGAACACATTTTTCTCGGGGTAACCAATTAGATTCATCTGTGCTTAGAATGAGGGCTGCTCACTCAGGCTACAAACTGGATCACCTCTGCCATTACTGTAGGATTTATGGATTCTCCAATCCCGCTGGACTGCTAGAGACATCCTACTTCACAAATGTTTGGCTAAGGTCCATGGCACTTGTATCTGACAGACACCAGAACCCCCCCCCCCCCCCCCCGAACAGTTTACACTTTACAGTCTTTGTTCCTCAGGGTCCATGACACCAAGTATCTGACAAGGCACCAGACAACTCTGCTTAAGCAGTTCATGTTTCACACACTTGTTCCCCTCAGAACACTTGAAAAGTACTTGAAATCCCCAGATCTCACACGAGTCCATTTCTTTAACTTGTACACATAACATTTCTACAAAGTGGGCATTGCAAATAACTTTTACAGGCAACTGGGGGTTGCCCCAAATCACTTACTGAACCTTCAGTCCCATTCCTCTTTACACTTGAAGCATCTTCACCCCCTTGAGGCTTCAAAGGATCTGGTAGCCATCACTTCCAGGAAACCAGCCTTTGAATTACTGTTCTATGGCAGAAACACAAACAGAGGGTCCTTCCCCTCTTGAACAAAAGTGCCAGCAGGCCAGCTCTTGCCCTCAGAACTCTTGCACTCAAACTCCAACTTCAGACTACACTCTGACAGCTCCAACAGCTGTTAGCCAAGTGTGACTAATGCTGCTATGAGAGTTCCGAATAGCATTACCTCATTCTCTGCTCAGCAGAACCAGGCAAATGATGATACATTGTTTACAGAGAGCATTTTAAAACCCTCTAACACTTCCCAGCTATCTGTCTGATCTAAAACTGATGGGATTCTAGTGACTCCAGGAACTGGTCGGTTACAATTATAATCCCCCATTAGTATAACATTTTCTGCTTCTATCTCCATTAATCCCTTAGTTATGTTGACTAAAAAGCTATCATAATTCTGAAAAGGTGCATATAATGAGCATATTGTAAATATAACACCCTGTATACAGTAGATCCTTTAACCAATAAAATATGGTCTTCGTTATCTGACCATTTTTTATGAAATACAAATAATAGTTTTTTTCTAAACAAGAGTGAAACTCCTGCTTGTTTCCTTGTACAGGAAGAAAATTAATTTGCCTCTATTCAATTTCTTTTTAGTTCATTTGAGTCTAAGTCAAGATGGTCACCATGCTGGGTGTGTCTGAAACAAGCTGAGAGTTTGGTGTCTGGTTGTCCAGTCATATGCCTCTGAAAAAGGATATTTTTAAGATACTTTTAAGCTACTTTATTTAATTTGTTAGGATTTGGACCCTGTACAGTAAATAATTAGTTGGCTAGGGACTGTAAGTGATTTAGGTATAGCCTGAGCATCTTCGGTATAGTAGTACACCCTGAGTGTACACTGGGTCTGTATCCCTGTCTCCGATGACACCCAGGTCACTGAGGCACTAGGGGAGCCTTTTCTGTGAAGCTCTGCACAAATAAAAATAAAAGCTGCAAATAAGCCATTGGAAACTGTTTAGGAGCACTTACCACTAACTATGAATTGCAGTATCATCGCCCGAGGATATTTTGCCCATTTGGAGATCCAGTGGCGTGATTTGTGAAACTGAGGAGTTGTGGAGGAACGAGAGATGGAGTGGCGGGTTCCAGCTGGGGTGAGAGCCCAGCCGGGCAAATTTGCAGGAAGTTGTCGGTCATCATTTTGGAAAGGACCAGCTGGAGGGAGGCTTTGTGTGTGGTGAGTAGAATTGGAGGTCCTTTTGTGAATTGGAGGGGGTTGGGATCCCTGGTCCAGATGGAGGGATGGTCGCTGTCACCACCGGAGGGTGGTGGAACGGATCCATTCCCTTAGGCAAAACAAAAGGCCCGCTGAAGGGTGGACCAGCTTGGGTCACTGAGGTGAAGGTCCTGGTTGAGCCCAAGCCTGGAAGTAAGTACAACCTAGAAAAACTGTGATACTACCTGCATTGATGGCATGAAGACCCCTGCTGAGAAAAACATCAGGATTTGTGGACTATCCACTGGAACTGAATATTGGTGAAGTACAACCTCTCTATTTATTTTTGGGTGAGGTTTCTGGCAGTAAAGTGAGCAATACGTGGGATTGTACCTAAGGATTGGTTGACACTATATTCCAACCTCGTGAGAGGGGGCTGGAAAACTCTAAAGTTCCTATCCCACAGTAGTGAGAGCAGTGGGGGTAGGGAAGGATGAGCAAATTAAATCCTTACTCTTGAAAAAGTTGAGACTATGAGATTAGACAATAAGTTAAAAATTGTATTTCGAGGATATCTGGACACTAAATTACAGTCTCATGAGAGGAGGCTGAAAGGTTTTAAAGCTCCTACCCTGCAGTGGTGAAAGTACTGTTGGGGGGGGGAGGAGGCAGAAATCAATTTAGAATTATCTAGAGACTAGAAGAGACTTTTGGACACTGTGATTGAATTATTTGTCTGCTAAGGGCATATTATTTTGAGTAAGAGGGGTATTTATTTTTAAGTGAGTTGGAAAGTTTAGATTGGTGGGATGGGGGAATTTTAAGTGAGTGAGGTTGTGATTAGTTAAATATTGGTGTGTGTGAAGTGTCTGAGAGATGTGTTAGGAAGCCAGGAACACGGTCAGGCAGTACTCCCCCTTGAGACTAAAGGATCTTTATCCGTTTGAGCATCCTCCACTCGCATTTGAAGTTTATAGGAGATGTTGGGCTTTCAGCATCTTAAGGAGACAAGGGGGCGGAAGGAGTTGAGGATCCTGGAACTCTGGGGGGGGGATGGGAAAAGGGTGGACGGATTGAGACAGTGAGAACCAGGAGATGCCCTGGGGTGAAATGGACACAGGAACGCTGTTATCCTTATGTTGTGCCCATAACCAAGGGCTCTGATATTTTCAGGCAGTAAGTGGAGCCATCCTTGGATTCCTGTCCCTTTTGGGCAGTGTTAAGCAATGCCAGGTCAATTAGGAATAAGACCGCAATAGTGGCGGATCTTATGGCTTCCGTTGACATCACTTGCATCACTGAGACCTGGCTGGATGGAAACACGTGCCCCATCTTGGAGTCTGCAATTCCAGCTGGATTCTCGCTGATTCAACATCAGAGAGTGGACCATAGAGGCGGGGGGGGGGGTTGCTGTCTGTTTTAGACAGGAAATGGGTCTCAGGGAGATGCCAATTGGAGTCACCAATTCCTTTGAGTGTATAGTGGGTGCAGGTGCAGGCTACAGGACCCTTCTCATTTACCATCCACCAGGTAATGAGAGGGAGTTCCTGAAGGAGGTTGCAGACTTCATTGCTGAGATGGTATTGGAGTCCCCCAGATGGTTGATTATGGGGGACTTCAATGCTTGGGTCGACGATGAACTCTCGCCGTTTGGACAAAACCTCCTCCAATTAATGGATTTATTGGGCCTGACATGGGTTATTACCAGTGCAACCCATGAGAAGGGGTACGCATTGGACTTCGTGTTCCACCTGGGGATGAGGATCTCTGATGTGAAGGTGGAGCCAGTCAGTTGGATGACCATCACGCCCTGAAATTCAGTTTCACAGCCCCCTGAATAGGCCTACCCCAAAGGAGTTGGTACAGTACCGTCCTTTAAGAGGAGTTCCCGTAGAAGGCCTAATGTCAGTGCTGGATCTCTCGGGATTTCCACAGGATAGCACTGACCCAGGGCCCCTTGTGTTAACCTATAATAGGGCTGTTACTGGGGCCTTGGATGTCATTGCTCCAACTCGTGTTCACCCTCTTACCCTCCGTCCGGGTGCTCCCTGGTTTAATGGGGAAATCCATGAGCTGAAGAGGCAAGGGCGAAGGTTGGAGAAGCACTGGCAGAAAACTCACCTGGAAGTGGATAAACTTAGATTGTTGGATCACTATAAGATCTACCAATCAGCAATTTCCCATAAGAAGGCAGAGTTCCTGTCCAAGAAAATTGCTACAGCGAAGAATAGGCCAGCCCAGCTCTTCCGGACTGTGGACAGACTGTGCAATCCAGCCTGTCTTCAGTCCAGTCATGCATTGTCACAAGTTCAGTGTGAGGAGTTTGTGCAGTTTTTCACTGATAAGGTGTCCACCATCAGGGATGAGATCAGCCAGTGCCTTCCCATTGGACCCTGCATTAATCAATTGGATGGTACTAATACCCAATTGACCTGGTTCACCTTTAGCCAACTGGCAGTCCTGGATATAGTGAGGATTATCCAGACTTTGCTGCCAACCTACTGTAGTTTGGATCTGGGCCCTACATGCCTACCAGTGGGGTGTTTAGAGGTTATTAGCCCAGTCCTTGCTGGGATAGTGGCGGTTTCATTGGAGAGAGGGATCTTTCCATATCCCTAAAAGGAGGTAGTAGTAGTACGCCTCCTTTTGAAGAAAAACCTCCCTTGACCCCGACTGCCCAGCCAACTACAGACCAGTCTCTAACCTATCCTTTATAGGGGAGGTTATTGAGAAGGTGGTCACATTGGAGCTGGAGAACCATTTAATCAACCACAATATCTATGACCCTCTCCTGTCTGGCTTCAGGAAAAGGCATAGTACCGAGACAGCCTTGGTGCGGGTACTAAATGATCTCCTGGTCATGAGAGATTGTTCCAACTTGGTTCTGCTTGATCTCTCAGCAGTATTTGACACTATGGATCAAGGGGTGCTGCTCGAGTGCCTGCGTTTTTTCTGTGGACTGATGGGGGCAGTCCTCAGCTGGTTTCAATCTTTCCTCAAGGGCAGATCCCAGAGAGTAGTGTCAGGGATTTATTCCTTGGCCCCTCACTGGCTGCCCTGTGGGGTTCAGCAGGGCTTGGTGCTGTCTCCCATGTTATTTGCGGTGTACATGCTTTCATTAGGGGGCATTATAAGATGGTATGGGTTGGATTTTCATTGCTATGCCAATGACTGTCAACTCTGCATGTCTTTTGTGCCCGAACAAGAGTTAGATTCTGTCACAGTATTTAATAACTGCCTGCAGGAGACACAGAACTGGATGAATGCTAGCTGGCTTCAGTTGAAATTGGGTAAAACAGAGGTATTGGTGGAGGACCCTTGTTACAGGACGATTGGGGCATGGGCAGGGGAAACCCTCAAGTTTACATCTCGGGGAGGGGTCCCCAATTATTGCCTTGGGCCAGTTATGTAACCTGGGTGTGATATTTGATGAAGGTCTGACCCTGAGGGTGCAGGTTTTGGCTGTAGTCAAATCTTCCTTTTATCATCTAAGGAATATAGCCCGGGTGAAACACCTGATCCTGCCTGAAGATCTTCTTACCTTGGTCCACGCCTTTTTACCAGTCATTTTGATTACTGCAATGCCCTCTACCTAGGGCTACCAGGGATGGATATTTGCTGCTTGCAGCTAGTGCAGAACATGATGGCCAGGTTGTTGACTGGAACCCCTAGATCCTGTCATATAACACCAGCGCTAGGTGAACTGTACTGGCTGCCAATACAGTGTTGAATCACCTTCAAGGTCACATTGCTGATCTATAAGGCTCTACATGAGCAGGGACCCAACTACCTGCAAGAACTCCTGTGTGCTTACTGTCCCACTCATCCACTCTGATCCTCTGATGAGGGATTGCTGGAGATTCCCAGGGTATCCCTGAAAACATCAGGTGGAAGGTCTTTTGCCTTTATGGCACCTACCTTGTGGAATTCTCTACCTCACCAGATATGAGAAAGCCTGACCATGGAAGGATTTAAAACATCTTTAAAAACATACCTATTCAATCAAGCATTTGCTGGGACACATTGAATGACTGTAAGGTTTTTATCTGCTTTTACATGAACTGTTGCGAAACTTTTATAATGAATAATGTTAAGGTGCCCTGAGCTTTGGAAGGGTGGCTTATATAAATAAACTTTTACTTACTTACTTACTAAGTGGGTCTCCTGTAAAGCAATAATGTCTCCTTTTATTATATTATGTAGGTTAATATTCTTGCTGTTTTTTTGTGTGTAATAATACCATTTATGTTAAAGGTGGCATATTTAATTTGTGGCAATATCTGAGTCATTATATGGTATTTATAAAACAGTAGGCTGATTGTATTAAATCGAGAAGAAGAAAAAAAGCACAAAAAAATAACAAAGCCCTTCTTATAATTCATACAATCAGTAGTAATTGTTCTAATCTCTCGCATCCCTATGAAGCTATCCCCCCAAAAAGATTTAACCCTCTCCCTCCCCAGACTCCACTAAGGTTTACGATTTTTTCCATATAAAAATTAGAGTATATCTCTAAGTAGATAAACTGATCTTTCAGATCTGCTACAACAATAAATTCCTGATTAAAGAAGTGGGAAAAGATCCAAAAAAAAGATTACCCAAAAACAATACCCCCCCCCCATCTCATAAGAGTCTGGGTTTTATTTATTTATTTAGTTTTTGATGACTGGGTAAGCACACTAGACAAATTCTGGCTATTTTCAGGCATGACCTGGGGGAAGGGGATACAGATGAATGCCAACTGACCTTGAACCAGATTAAGCTGTTGGTGGTATTTTTGTGAATGGGGGGAAATTTGGCAAGGGCATATGGGAAATTCCCCTACTCTCCTGTAGGGGAACCTCTGGCCTTTGCAATGGCCACTTGGAGCAATCCTCCAGATGGAATGGACACTGCTGAGGTAGGAGAGCAGGCCTCCTCTCCTATCCTTGACTTGCCCGAGGCTGATTGTGTTGTTATGGATGTGTATGAAACTGAGTGATTTTTTTGTATCCACAGAAGACCTCACAGTTACTGTAAAAGAAACTACTATGGAGACTGACTCTAATACTTTTTCTGCAGTTTCCAAAAATTCAGTTCGCACAGAGGATGACCATCTGCAGCAGCTATACAAATCTCATAAACTGAAAAATATGAATAAAGCAACCACTTTGGAAGCTGCAACGCAAGCTCTGAATTCAGCTGTCAAGATTTCACTTGACGCAGTCACTTTAAAGGGCCTGCCTGGGCCAGGTGAGTCAGTAGATAAGAATGTTGTCTTCCCTACTTTCAATATGTCTCCTAGTTTGTAGGCTGGCATTTTGAGCAGTAAGGGTAGTGTGTGCACCGACAGCCTTCACCATTGAAAACAATTAATATTGTTTCAAGTCTTTATCGGATGAATCTTGGGCTGGCAGTTCAAACACCGCTGTAGGTGTGTGCCATAAGCCTGTTGATACAGACTCTCCTTCTACCGCTCCTGGAAATGAGACTGTGGAAAAGCGGGCAGATTCAACAGCAGATCTTCTGCTACCATCGGGTATTTATAACCCTGCACAGTCTGTCGTTCAACCACTAAGTCACTTGCATATGAGGAGGGAGTCAGGATTTGTTTTCAAACATCCTATCAGCTCTAAAGGGGTTGAAAACATTATGAATACAAAACCAGGAGTTGTTGATCAAGTTGGTCCAACTTCTCAAGTTGGAGTCATTGCCTTTTCCTTTTATCTAAGCCTGATGTCACTACTGATTTGACACACTCCCTAGTTATCACTTCATCTAAAACAACAGATGATAAACTGGACTTTGGTAGTAATGAGGATCAACCAGCTATTACTTCTAACAAAACATTACCTAACCTGACAGGTGTAAACTACCCACTGCCAATTTCTTCTGACAATACTTGGTCCCCTCAGAAGGCCTAGCAAAATGCAGGGTGGCTACAAACACCTAAAGGGAATTTGTTGCCAGACCCGGCCTGGAACCCCACCTTGAACTTTTCCCAGTCTTCCCCTGAGTGGAAACCTCAAGCCCATGGACTGAAGAATCGGAATTTTTTAGGATGCCAGCCCTCGGAAAATCCTAATATTACAGACAAGTTAACATATAGTCTTCCCGGACAATCTTCAGGCCCTGCAAAGTTAGGTCCACTGGATAAAATAGTAACAATGCTGCCTGAATAGGCCGCTGCTCCTAATATACCTTGAAGAAACGTACAAGAGGAAACACCTGAAGTTCTACTGGCCCAAAAACCTCTTCTTTTAGATTTTTTCTCCAAAATTAAAAAAGAAGCGGCCCCTAGGTGGAATGCAGTCCGCATACACTACAAAGGGGGTTTGGCTGAAAGACCAGATAGGTTTTTTGTAGGATGGCAATTATTAAAAGAATATTTACATTTTTTGCATAGAGAAGTTTATGCCTTTATAAATATTTCAGGGGAGGACAATTGTGATGTGAGTTTTAGGACAGCTTATGCACTAGAATTATTTTGGGAGTATTATTCACAGGTTAAATTTTCTCCCATGGGCCCCCTTTTTAATGATTCCTCTTACTAAACCTCTTATTAAATATGTTACCATCATGTTTCACAATGAGGGGGTCCATGTGGATGATATCACTTAGTGGTTATCCCAGAAATGCGACATATCGAGGGAGCCTGAAGCAATTTTAGATACAGAATTATTTTGGACAGGGGGATGGAAATATAAAGTTAAGCTATGACTTTCTGATTCAGGAATGGAACATATCCCTAATTCTTTAATGTTGGGTAGGGACAGAGGTGTATGCTTCTATGCAGGGCAGCCTTGAGCATGTTATAAGTGTGGCTCTAAGACACACCTATCTAGTACTTGTGATCAAGCTTGTTGTGACAACTGTGGGGAATTAGGACATATAGTCATGCAATGTGCTAACCATAGAAGGTGTGATCTATGTGAAGAGTATGCTCACGTCTTTGGAGAATGTCCATGGGCTGCCAGAAATAAAGCATCCTGTATTAGTCCTGAGGTTTTAATACAACAGGCACAGGACTGGGCCTGTGTCTTTAAAAACTCTACCCCAGTACCTTCCTCAGACCCAGCTCCCCCCCATTCCCCTTCTGTTGTTTCTCCTCCCACTTCTTCCTCCCGTAAGGTGGAAGAGCCAGACATCATAGTGATTCCTGATGACCCCCCCATCAAGTTCTTAGCCAGGAGACCCTAAACCTGGGCAAGTTGCCCTGTGATATGCTATTGGTTCCTATATGTTACACTAAACCAAGCATCATGGGTAGGGAATCTTTGAGCCTTGGCATGATACAGCCCTTACCTAGAAGATGTTCTTTGAGGAATATTAAACAAAAGCCACCTCCTTCATCTGTTGACCCACCAACATTTGAATCAGATAATACTTAAGCTGCATTGTTTTTGCCTGAAGGTGATTCTGAGATGGAGCAAGGGGATTGAGATTCGCAACTAGTGGGGAAACTCAGCCTCCTACAGGAGTTGAGCAAGAGGATTATAATGGAAAAAAAAAGAAAAAGAGAAAAAAAAACTGTACAAGTAGTTTTCATACCATAGTTTCTATTACTAATGGGTTCTTTTTCTATTGGATCCTTAAATGTCCATAGTCTATTAAATAGTTTAAAATATCAAGCATTTTTTTCTTATATCCATGAATCCAAATATGTTATTTTTTTCATTCAAGAACCTTGGATGTGTTCCAGGGAACAAGTGATACTTTATAAAAGAGAATGGATATGTGGGCCTTCTTTTTTGATCCTTTGGTCCAGGTTGTGCTGATGGGGTAGGAATCTTAATGGGATCTTATAATTTTTCTTTAACAAAATTAGTAGATGTGATCCCGGGTAGGGTATTATTACTAGATGGAATTTGGAAATCAATGGCTTGCAGTTTTATATCTGTATATTGTTCACAACTCAAAGCTGATAGGGTAGCTCTTTTACTAAGTATACCACCATATCTTGTTACTTTCTATACGGTCCTTTTTGGAGGAGAGTTTAATTGTGATGTTTCCAGGGTGCAACTGAGTAATGGGAAATGAAAAAAAAATCTATTGTGACTCTAATATGCTGACAACAGTTGTTGACATTGCAGGCCTCTTAGACTGTAGTATTTACAACAATGGTCCTCGTTTCACATACACTCAGAGTAAATTTAAGACCACAATTGATCATTTATTTGTTTCTAAACATTTATCTAAAGGAATTTTTTTCAAATAATACCCTTTGAATTTTCAGACCACTTATTATTGAGTTTACCATACCAACCATTTCTAAACACTCTACAATTAAAAGTAGATGGAAATTGAATATTTCCATGCTAACAGCTCCGGAGATTAAAAAAGGGACCATAACTCTATTCACAGCCAGATTATTGGTATTATGTCTATACTCCAATATTGGGGAATGGTGGGTTGACACCAAAGTAGATTTGAAGTCTTGGTTCAGTAAACATGGTAAACAGATGGGGAACAAAAGATTCCTGAAATATTTATTACTCCAGAAACAGCTACAACATCTTTATTCCACTTCTTATCTCACCAAATATGATTATTCGAATCAAATTACTCAAATCAAATGTGATATGCTTGCTTATCAATATAATAGAGCTAAAACAATACAAGCTATGCTTTATGGCGGAACTCAGAAATCACCTGTGGGGGACCCCTATGAAGCATGCAAAAAACTACATGATGACATGATGATATATTTTTTAATGGATTTTGATGGAAACAAGGTAGAGGGAATTGAAGACATGGAACTTATTATGGAGTCACATTACCAGTCCTTACTTCTGTCTGATGTACCTTCAGAACACAATATACCAGATTATTTACAGAGTATCAAGGTTCCAGCCTTTCCTGCAGATGCACTTCTACTTCTTAAAGAAATTACAATAGAAGCAATCATAGGGGTTATTAAAGCTCTTAAGACAAACACCTCACCGGGTCTAGATGGTCTCCCAAACCACTTCTATAAAACTTTTGCTTCTGAAATTGCAGTTTGTTTAAAAAATGTGTATCGATTCTTTTTTCAATTTGACAGTATTTCTTCAAATTTCAGTGAAGGTGTATTAGTTTACCTATATAAATCAGGAGATAAGATGAACATAAATAGCTGGAGGTCTATTGTTCTGTTAAATACAGATTATAAAATACTTGCTCATATTTTTAATTCTAGATTAAAGCAATATGCCTCATTAGTACTTTCTTCACAACAATTTTGCCGACTACCTAATAGAAAAATTCAGGATGCCCTAATTATTATTAGGGATATAATAGAAAGTAATTCCAGGACTAATTCTAATGGGAGTATACTCTCAGTTGATCAAGAAAAGGCATTTGATTGGGTAAACTGCTCTTTTTTATTTGCCACACTCATGACTTATGGGGTACCTCTTGACGTAATCAAGCAAATACAGTTATTATATTCCCCATGTCCATGTTCGTGTCCTCATAAAAGGGCGTATCACTCAGGGATTTGCAATTCCCACTGGTATTAGGCAGGGGTGTCCCCTAAGCCCTTTACTTTATATTTTTTCCCTTGACCCTCTAATACAGCGTTTGACCAATGCACCTAAATGGGGAGGGTTATTTAGGCCAGATGGACAGCATCCCTTTGTATTACAAGCATATGCTGATGATATTTGTGTTTTTTTTTTCTCATTATAATCAAATTCCTTTTTTCTTACATGAACTTAACTCACCTGTCATCCTAGGTGATCTTAACCTGAATTGGTTAGGGTCAGCTCAAATATCCTTGTAATCACTTACGCTTAGTTATCATTTTCACCAGTTGATCTCTGAAGCAACTAGAGCCACGTCATCCCATCAAATGGGTACACTCCTAGACTGGGTGATGGTTAACCATATGGAACATGTGTCAAAAGCAGGAATCCTTGCAGATGCACTAACAGACCACTCACCCACTTTTTGTATCCTATCTATGGTTGTGCCTCCATCTCCTCCATCAAGACTAATCACGTTTACAAATCTAGCTCATATTGACCAGGATGCATTTCTCTATGATGTCGCCAATATCGACTGGGCAGATATCTATCAAACAAAGGATGTGGAGGTTGCTCTACAGATATTTATAAATGAATTTCTTACCATTCAATATAAACATGCCCCCAAGACTACTAGGAGGATCAGAGGAAAACAGACGAGGTGGCTGCATAAAGACCTCCTTGTTAATCTGCACCAGAGCGACAAGCTTTGGATTCACTACAAACAAACTGGCCTCCAGTCAGATCTTATTGTCTTTCGTGAACTAAGGAACAGATGTAAGAGACAAGTTAGAGTTGCTAAAAGCAAATACTGCAAGGACCTTCTACAAAGCTCAGTCTGCAACTTGAGGAAATTTTGGGCCCATGTCAAAACATTTCTCGGTACCTCGCAGTCGGTCACTCCTGATGAAATGATCATAAATGGGGCACATTGTAATGACCCTAGGACCATCTCAAACAGTTTTAACAATCTTTTCTCTGATCTTTCATACTACACCTTGGCTTTACAACCTATTGGATCGCACTTCAATCTACCTACCACACTATCATCAGACAACCATACTGCCTTATCGTATGATGCTCCTCCAGCACCACCATTCTATTTCAAGGCTATATCAAGAGTGGAAGTTCTGAAATTACTGAGATCCATATCTGCCAATACCAGCTGTGGTTCTGACTCACTGGAACCTCGTCTTCATAAGCTGGCTGCTCCACTCATTGCCTCTCCGATTGCCAGAATCTGCACTTTATCCCTTATCCATAGCACTGTGCCAGACCTATGGAAATCTGCAAGAGTAACACCTGTCTTTAAAAAGGGTGACCCAAAGGACATGACCAATTACAGACCTATAGCAATTTTCTCTGTCCTTAACAAGATCCTAGAGAAAATAGTTGCATCACAGACCACTGACTACCTTACATGCTACAATCTCCTCTCAGACACTCAGCATGGTTTCAGAAAAGGTCATAGCACCACCACGGCTCTTCTTTAACTAACTACTGATATTTTGTCCAACACGGACTCTGGAAAACTCACAGGTGCCATCTTCATTGACCTCACTAAGGCTTTCGACCTTGTTGACCATCCCCTACTTCTCCTTCTCTTCGCTCACCATAAATTCCATTTCTCTACCCCTGTTGTGGACTGGTTCTATAGCTACCTGCCAAACAGGTTGCAAGCTGTCAAATTTAACTCCTCCCTGTCCAACACATCTACTATCAACCTTGGGGTCCCCCAGGGCTCTATCATTGGGCCCCTTCTGTTCTCAATTTTTATCAGCAATGTAGCTGAGGTCCTGGAATCCTGCTCAGCTATTCTCTACACTGATGACCTGATCATCTACACTAATTCTTCTAATATTGCCTGCATAAACACATCACTTACTTCAGACTTCAATAAAGTCTTAGACTGGCTACTAGACCGTAAGCTTGTACTAAATGAAAAGAAAACAAAAGCCATGCTCCTAGGTTCTGTACTGAAGATTAAGACCTGTTCTAGTTTGCTGGAGGTTCTTCACCCAGGAGGATTTCCACTTGAAAATGTTACTTCCTTCAAATACCTTGGGATCCTCCTGGACTAATCCCTGGATTTTAATCTTCACATTCAGTCCTCATGCAAAGCTGTAAACTCGAAACTAGGAGTAGCTTACAAAATGAGCTACATGCTTACACCCTCGGCCAAATTAGCAATTGCTCGAGGTATTCTGCTCCCAACCATTACTTATCGTGCCTCTATTCTTACCTCTGTCCATAAAACCTCCCTACTAAAATGGGACGTAACTTATAACAATATATGCCGATTTGCCTCTTCGTCACCTCGACTCAAACATCACTGCCTTCTTTATAAGGATCTGAATTGGCTCTCACCCTCTGCCAGAAGACAATACTACCTTGGATCACTAATGGACTCGATCATCTGGGAAAAAAAAACATCCCAGCTGGCGGCGTTGCTTTTCCCTCAACCATCCTCCCATGGCCTGTGATCAGCTGACAAATTCTTGCTCTATGTTCCGAGATGTCAGACGACTAAAGGCACAGGGGCCTTCCAGTTCTCTGCTCCTAGGCTATGGAATGCTCTTCCACTCAACCTCCAGCTGTCTCAGTCTCACTTTGGATTTAAAAGTGAATATCATCGTTATCTATCCTTAGCTGATGCTTGTACATTCTTTGACCCAACCTGAAGCTCCTGAGACTTACCAGTAATGTCACCCCTGCACTAATACAGCTCCAAGACTGTCTCCTCTTCCCCTCCCCATATTTTTCCTTCTCTTTGTAAATAACTTCTTGATTACTAGATCTCTTCCTTCTTGAACCTTGTTGCTGACCATCCACTGTTGTTTTGCCAATTACCACCCCTCACCTTCCTTCTGTCAGTCTTTCTTGTTATGTTTGAACATTCCTCACATTTCTTTCTATATAACCGTACTATCTTATTAACCCTTTCACTCCACAGGTCGGGTCCATGGTTTCTGCACTTATTATATATCTTACTGCCATTATCTGTGTAAAGCTTGTCATTATTTTTTGTTGTTTCTACCCATTGTATTTTTGTAGCACTGCTGTACTGTTCCTCTATTTGTATTATTGTACCCATGTTGCTGTTGTTCAGCTGTTCTCCTTTTGTTGTACTCTCCCGGGTCATGCCTGAAAATAGTCATTTTATGTCTAGTGCACCTACCCGGTTAACAAAAACCAAATAAATAAATATGCTTGTGTATCTAACTCTAAATTAAATCTAGCAAAATGCAAAGGATTACTTATAGGTACTTGGAATGCTTCTTCATATCAGGTACAAGGCATTACTCTGACAATGGCCCCTTTGATGGTTTTGGGCATTAAATTTGGACCATCTAATCTTCCCTTAGACAATTGGGAGACTGCCTTGAATAAAGAACAAAGCAAAATACATCAATAGCAGCATCCGAAATTAACAAAAATTAAAATAATTCAGATACTAAAACAATTTATTATTCCTCAGTTGCAATATGTGGCTAACATTTTTCCACCTCCACTATCTTGGGAACCTACACTTTATGGTCTATTCTTCCAAATGTTGTGGGGTAATAAACTGAATCCTGTCAAAATATGTTTTACTTATTTAAAAAAGGAAAGGGGAGGTTTAGACATGATTGAACCCATTATTTTGTTTCACTCTCTTTTCCTTTTTCATACAGTGTGCTATGGCATTTCCCCTATTACTACTGGAGCCCACGGTTTAGTGAAATCAGGATTAGTACACTGTTTCGCAGTTTGGCAAAATGTGACACCTAAATTGCATTCACGATTACAGATACCAGAATATTTTTGACCTACTGCCCACAAATTGTTTAAATGGAGAATCCTTAGCGTACATATCTCACAAAGTACTAGGAAAAGTTGATATCAAACTGTACTAGCTCAGATACTGTATATCCCAATGAACCCAGCTTTAAGAATTGTCCACCTGACTCTTCTCCACAGGTTTTAAAGCAACTAGTGAATAATAGAGTGCCACAACATATGTAGGAAACTTTGTGGCTTATGGTATATGGCAGATTGAATGTCAGAGGCAATGCAAACCATAACAATTTAATAGACAGGAATTGTCCTTATGCTGAATGTATTAATGTAGAAGAACCCATGAATCATTTTTTTCTTTTCTAGTTCCTATTCCAAACCTTTGTGGTCAGTTCTAGGTTCAAGATGGAATATGGATTGGTTATTGAGTTTTACTTATGAAACCTCATATTAGGTTTTCTTCCTCGTAACTTTAATCACTTGCATCTAGAAACCTACATGATTTTGCGTTGTTGTTTAAGATTTTATTTATGGCAAGCACAATGTCAATGCATAATTCACCAAAAAATGATGCCATATGCTGTTTTTAGTTTTTTAGTGGCTCAAGCAATGGACAATGTATATGAAACAGATTTATTAAGTTATCCTGGAGACAAGGTTTATAGATGGTGGAAGGGTTTCAAATATTTATAAAATATAAGTGATGATATAATATCACCTTAGTAACACATATTATGATTTAGCCATTTTTTTCCCTTTTCTGATTATTTTTCTCTTTAATTTTTTTGTTTATTGTCTGTGTTTTTCCTTTATATCCCCTTCTTCATAAGTTTCAATTGATTATGTATGAATTTATCTAATTGTAAAACTGTATTCAATATGTGAATTATCAATAAAAACTCCCCTACTCTGACAGTAGAGGGACTCTCTGACATCCTGGTGTTTGGCCAAGATGGCTGCTGTGGAGGAGCCTGAGGAGCTGATGGATGCAGCAGAGGTTGGGGATCTGGTCTCTCCCCCTGCATCTTGTGGTACTGAGACCGTTTTGCCTGAGGACCTGCATGAGAAGGATTTACTTCCAATGCCTGATGCCCTTATGAATCGTTCTTCTTCTGATAACTCTGAGCAGCCGGGTCTCCCAGTAAGCAACCCTGTATACCTTCCTGCTCTGTGTCCAGAATCACTTGTTATTAACAGTCTAGAATGCCTATTACACACAGAGAAGCAGCATTTTGCTCAGCGTACTTTACAATTGTGAACTGCTTTACAACTGGCTCACTTGCATTCGGTGATGCATGCTTCTTCCCCAGAAACACAAAACCCTGATGATTTGCCTGTTCCTGAGTCCCAGCCTGAGTTTTTTTGCATGCTATGCCCTTTCTTGCCTTCTTCTGACTTTGGAACCCTGCCTTCTACTCCTGCGTTGTGCAGTGCGACTTCTCAACAGATCGATGCTGTGGAAAGGGCACTGGGAATGGCATTTGAGGACTGCAAGTCCAGCCTAAGATGCCCTTCCTCTGATGAGGCAAGTCCCTGGACTGTACAGCTTGCACTTGAACAGACAGGTTGGATAAATGACTCTCAGAGCAAATGGGTGTCAGGACCTACCCCTATTGTTACTGTGCCAGATCACCGAAGTGCTGAGGTTACTATGAACTTCTCCCCCTGCTTCTCCAGCAGTCCCACCACAACGTGATGGTTCTTTGCCTGCTGCTTCTACTTCTCCCCTTTATTTGCTGACTGCTTTACTTCTGACCAAGACTCTTGTCTTACATTTTGACAGGGCAAGTAATGTTGTGGATCTGTCTTCGAGTTCTATTACTCCTTCTCTACCAGCTAACTCAGAAAGGCCCCCAGCTGCACCCTTAAATTTATTGCATACTTCAGCAAGAAGACCATAAGCATCCTTGTTTCACCAGCCTATTTATCCTGCAAAACAGCATAATGCCAACAGACTGCTTTATAAAGGTGGTATGGACTCTATTCCTGATAGAGTATTTATTGCTAAGACATTGTTGAAGGACTCAATAAAGTTTTTTTTGCAAATGAGGTTTATGCGCTGATTTATGTTTCAGGGGAGACTAGATACGATATCAGTTTTAAGCTCAATTCTGGTTTACAGAGATTCTGGACACAATATCATGTCTTGAAACAGGCTCCCTTATGGGCCCCTTTCGAAGCTATACCCCTTACTAGGCCTGCCTATAAGTCTATTATTGTGTTGTTTAGAAATTAGGGTGTGCGTGTCACTGACCTCACTTCTTGGTTGAAACAACGCTGCACTGTGTTGGGATCACCGGAGGCAATCTTTGACTCTGAGCATATTTGGACTTGGGGTGGAAAATTAAGGTTATGCTGAATTCTTCTGACACTGGCCTACAGCATCTTCCTAACAGCTTTTTTTAGGCAGGGATCGAGGTGTTCTCTTCTATGCAGGACTGTTTGAATGTACCAAAATGCAATTTAAGTGACTCCATGGGGCACACTTATCAAAGTTGTCAGTGGGGAGCTCACAACCAGTCTGACTCCTCTGATGATGTTGAGCAACAGCTTTTGATTGCAGTTGCACAACGCTAGTCCTTCTTTCATTCTGTTCAGCTCTGGGGGACAGCTGGAGTTCCTCCCCCCTTGCTTTTCCACCACAGACCACACCCATTCCTCCTCCTCCTCCTGCTCAGCCTGAATTGAGTATCACTTCTGCAGTGGCTAGTTCTGAGCAACCTGAACAGGACTGCATAGATATGCCCCCCCAAGTTCAGAAAAGATCTGCTAAATGGACTCCAGCTGTTGAACAGCCAGCTCCAAAGGTTTCCAAAGCCTCTGATTTGCCTCTACATAACTGTTATGAGGCTTTTCAGATTGTTTCAGAACTCTCTGATGCAGACTCTGAAAGTTCTTCTCTGTTGTCTTCCCAGGTGGACCTGCATTCAGAACCTGAGGAATCCTTGCAGAAGCCTAAAGAGCAACAATGGCAGTCCCAGAAAACCAGAAAGAAGCCTCCTTGAGGTCTGAGTCCCTCCTTTGGTTGATCATCCTTCTCCTTTTTCCTTCTGTCATTTACCCCTTTGACTATTGGTTCGTAAGGTGGCAAAAAGAAGCAGGTAGCCTTATCCTTTTTTTTGCATAGTTCCCTTCATATTGTCCTCCTCCAAGACACTAGACTACATACCATCTCGGAGCTTGGTGTTGTCACCAGGTTGTGGCATGTTGGCCCGTCATATTGGTCACTTGGAATGGACACCTGCTCAGGTTTAGGGATTTTGTTTCATGCTTGTCTATCTGTTCAGGTGATAAAGTTGGTGTACCTAATTCCTAGTAGGGCCTTGATTTTGGATATGAACATTTTTAATTTGTATTACAGGTTTATTAATATCTATGCCCCACAGACATAAGCAGAGAGGCTTGCACTGTTTAAATCCATACAACCTTATCTGGTTTCCTCTCAAGTGGTAATTCTTGGTGGGGATTTTAATTGTGGCCTGGATAAAAGAGATAGAGGGCAGGGTACTATCACAAGTAAAGTTTCTTGTGATATGTCAGTTTTAAAGTCAATTATTTCCACGTTACAGTTAAAAGATGCCTACATGTCTATTCATCAGACTCCACACCCTTTCTATCTCTTCTATCCAGGTTACTGAAGTTGAATTTTCTGATCACAAATTGTTAGAATTATGTTTGGGCCCCCCTTCTAGGTTCCCTCATGGTCCAGGTACTTGGAAGTTTAATTCCTCACTTTTATCTGCCCCTGATTTGCTTCAGATTATTCAGTATTTTGTTACCTGTAATAAATCTGTGCTTAAAATATTTGATTCCCCTGCCGTTTGGTGGGCTGATGTTAAAAGTGATCTGAGACACTTACTGCAGCGTGAAAGTAGGTCGCAAAGAAATGCTGCTTACTTGCCCTATTTACAGCAAAGAAAACAGCTAAAAAATTTTAATCTTTGTCTAGACGCACTACACATGATTTTAGTTTACAGATTCAGTCTCTCAGACATGATATGGAAGCCTTCCATTTACCCCAACAAAACAGTCCATACCACTGACAAAAGTTTGGGGTCCAGGGCAAAGCGACGGTTGTGTGCCCCTTCCTACACTGCCATGACAGGTTCAAACATAAACAGATTGATTCCCTTAAGAATTCTTCAGGGATTCTCTTTGATGATAAAACTAATATTTTTAACATTGTCACACAGCATTCTCAAGCTCTGTTTTCTTCACAGTCAGCTTCTTTATGCCATCTTCCTGATTTTTTCTCTGCTGTACAGCTTCCTGTCTGTCCAACATTTCTACAGCATGATTTAACAAAAGCAATAACTGAAGCTGGAGTTACATTGGCTCCTCAAGCTTTAAAATCCCATACTGCACCTGGGCGTGATGGCTTGACCCCAGAGCTTTATACATTGTTGGACCCTTTACTTTCCTCTGAGCTGACCTTGGCATTTACTTCTATGTTGGAGATGGATTCCATTCCTCTTGATATGGTGAATGGTCTTCTAATTTTTTTATATAAAAAAGGTGACAGGACTGATATTTCCAATTGGAGACCGATTTGTCTCCTCAACACTGATTTTAAAATTCTTTCAAAGATTCTCAATTCCCGATTATTACAGGTGGCTTCATATTGTACCTCACCCACACAAACTTGTTCCATTCCTGAGAGGAAAGTTTGTGATCATTTGCTACTTTTAAGAGAATTGATTGAATTAGATGTAGAGAGGGGTTGGGAGGCTTCCTTCTATTCCTGTATCAGAGGCAAGCCTTTGATGTGGTGGACCATCATTATTTGTAGGACACGCTGGCCTCCTATGGTGTACCTATGTCCTTTATTGATTGGCTTATTTCTCTATATAAACCTGCCATGGTTTCTCCTCTTATCAATGGTTGGACGGGCCCCTTGACTCCTATTAGGAAGGGTGTGTGACAAGGCTGCTCCCTCGGCCCTTTATTATATGTTTTTGGTATTGACCCCATTTGAGAAAACGTAATTCTCTCTTCAGTTTGACCCATATCCAGGTGGATAATTATGTTATCCAGCATGTTGCATTGGCATATGTGGATGACATTACTGTTCTTGTACGAACTGTGGATTCTGTATCTATAGTGTTATGAACCTGTCAGGAATTTGGAACTTTTTCTGGTTCTTGTTTGAATCTAAACAAATGTATTGGCCAACAGTTGGTGAATTCACTCCTTCCCCTCTCTTACCAGAGAGCTGATTCTTGTTTTGGGAATTTCTTTTGGTTCAAGTAATTTGGCAGTCCTTAACTGGCAACCTAAAACTGAACGTGCACAACACCTAGTTAAATGTTGGAATTCGTGGCAAATGGGGAAACAGAAGAGGGTGTACTTGGTGAAAACCTTTCTTCTTCCCATATTTCTGCATATCAGTTTACTACCCCCAAGGTATTTGAAGTTAAGTTATATAGCATTTTTTCAGGCTATTTGGGGGAGCCGACTTAACCCTCTGAAACGTAATATTTTATATTTACCCACCCCTCAGGGAGGTTTGGGAATGATTAATCCTGTGGTCATGCTTTATATTCGATACATGCTTACTAACTTGTGCCCCCTGTTGACCCATGTTAGACGCCCCTGGGTTTTTCTCTATGGTTTCTCTTGTAACACATGGTTCCCTCAGTGGTCCACTGATTCTCTTCGGGTAGTTTGACAGTCTAATATTGGTCCCCAGTATTTGCGTGATGTATTTATTAAACTTAAGAGTTGGCATGTGACCTCTACTATCCTCTTTACTCAGCACAGAAAGTTGTTATACAAACAGGTTATTACTGTTTGTTTTTGCGAACCGGTTACTTTGCCCAGCTGTCCTATACATCTGCTGCCTGGATTACTTGATTATCTGAATAATCCGAGAATTCCAGATAAGATGTGGGACATTCATTGGCTGTGTTGTCATTCCCGTTTAAATGTCAAGGCACATCAAAAGCATAAACAGTTGTCTGACTGGATGTGCTTCAGACCTCACTGTTCTATGCAATTGAAATCCTTTTCCCACTTATTTTTTTCTTGCTCCTATATTTCTGCATTTTGGTCCTCTGCGGCCTTGAGATGGCATTTACCTAATCTTAATCATGTTACCTTAGAGATTTTGTTATATGAGCATTTGGATGCAACTTGGGCTGCATGGGACACATCTACTTAACAAGTGTTTTTTTACAGTGATATAATGATACATTTGAAATTCCCAATGTTGGTTTACTTTGCAACAGAAAATAGTCTCGCTCCTGGAATTGCAAGAGAAAATTGAATGGGACTTGACTTTGATTTATAAACATGAACTTCAGATGAAGTCTCAGTCCTGGGTTTTCCAATCCTGGCGAAATCTTCCCTGGATAACGGACTCTGATGTACCTGTCACGAGTGTTTTCTTTTTTTTTCTTGAAAGTGTCCTTGCTGTGCTGCCTGTACTGATTTGAAGTTGTTCCTTTTTTGGGTGTTCTTTGTGTTCTGTTTTTTGTTTCCATGCATTTTTCCTTTCTTTGATATTTACTTGTCCTTTTTTTTTTCCTGTATGGTTTTTCATTAAACACTAAACGCCCCTACTCTGGTGGTAGGGGATGCTGGTGTGTGATGGAGTAACATCAGGAGTCAGTTCAGATGGCTGGCAGACCTGCAGGGGAATGGATCTCCAACCCTGCAGGTCCAGCTCTGGAGATTAAAGCTGTTGAGACATCTGTGGGTAATTTTTCTAATGCTATGGATACTGCTGAGAAAGATGTTGTTGAAATTGTGGATTTGTAAGCAGAAGGCTTGCAGCATGAAATGGATTTCATCCAGGCTCTTAGTGTGGAGCAGCAACAAAGACTGCTGAAGGTTTTATCCACTCCAGGCAGAGGAGGTGGAACTGGTGTGCTACTTGTACAGCAAGATGCAGTATGTTTTGAGAGGAATACGGTGCCGTCCATGTCACTGACTGAGCCGAAGAAACTGCATGACACAGCAACTACTTTGAGTGCTGTTGCAGTAGAGACAATGCCCCAGACTGTGTCGGACTGTCTCCTGACAACTCTGACAGCAACATCTGCAGCTTTGCTGGATGTTCCAGAGGCTGCGGTAAGGAATTTGCCCACGGTGAGTACATCTGATTTTTCAGATACATGGCCAAATGCATTGTGTTCAACAGACTGTGTTTTGAATACAGAGCAGCAGCTCTGTGAGGAGCCTGGCCTTCCTTGTCAAGAAACTTCAGGAGATGTTGGGGGTCTGCAGGCTGACAGTCAGAAGGGTGCTTCAGATGTATTATGTGAGTCTGGAACTGAGGGATGGTCAGTGGACTTGGCCTTAACCAAAGCTGGGTAGACAAATGTGGAAGTGGGGGGCTGGACACCAGATCTTTCTGAGGCTGCAACTCCTGAGGGGATATATATTGACCCTGGCCTTGCAACGGAGGAGCTGAGGGTACAAGCTGCTGTATCTAGGCAAGTAGAAGATGGCTGTTCTTATGTGCTTTCTGATCCTCAGCGAGCTAGGGCTGAGGAGGCTCTGCCTGAACCGATGGAAGGCCCTCAAAGAGCTGATAATACTTGGGGCAATAGGGTGGAACAAGCTATCCCTGTCCCAGTGGGGGTTACAATTAAGGCCCTACCTGCACAGCTATGGCAGCAGTTTCAAAGATGAGATCCAGCGTTCTCGGTGAACTCCCCAGCCCAATGAAAAAATACAGTGCGTCTACAGTATATGGGGGGCTTGCCCTATTGCCTGATAGACTGTACATAGGAAAGACATTACTTAAGGATTCCTTGCGATTTTTTTCCAACAGAATTTATGCCTTGATTCATGCTTCGGGAGATACAGTGTATGATATTAGTTTTAAGACCCCTGCTGGTCTTACTCGATTCTGGACTGCTTATGACAAGAAAAAACTTTCTGCATTATGGATACCATTTCGGGCAATCCCGATTACTAAATCTACTATAAAGCAGATTACTGTTTTATTTAGGAATGAGGGAGTGGCAGTGCATGACATTAGCTACAGTACTGGTTTCAGAAAAAATCTGACATCTTGGGGGAGCCATCCCCAATCCTGGATGATGAACATATCTGGACAGGGGGATGGAAATTTAGGGTGCAGTTGAGAGTCGGCCCACAGGGCCTGAAGCACCTTTCTAGCACATTCTTTCTTGGGATTGAGAGATGCCACTGTTTTTACCAGGGTCAGCCAAAG
The DNA here is from genome assembly GCA_016271365.2 of Neoceratodus forsteri. Classification (NCBI taxonomy): domain Eukaryota; kingdom Metazoa; phylum Chordata; order Ceratodontiformes; family Ceratodontidae; genus Neoceratodus; species Neoceratodus forsteri. The sequence goes on from CM028134.1 coordinate 846,048,803, forward strand.
ACGTGCTTTTGTTGTGGCTCCCATCTGCATTTAAGTAATCCCTTCGACAGGCAGAAATGCTCTCTGTGCATGGAGTGTGGATACTCCAGCAAGGATTGTACCAATGAACAAATGTGCAATCTCTGTGACCTCCTGGGGCATGTCTTTTGGGTCTGTGAGTGGGCTACCCATGATAGGACTGATCATCCGAGTCAGGAACTGAAGGTAGAGAAGGCTCAGTCCAATAGTATTTCAGCCCAGAGGATGATTTGAGAACAAAATAGGACTGCTGCACAGGATGATCACTGGGCCTTGACCTCTGAGTCATTCCCTGATGTTCTGCCTGAGGAGTCTGCCTCTACTGTCCCCCCTCCACCTCCCTGAACATGGCTTGCTGGAGAATGTGGGAGTTGATAAGGCAGATGACCCCAGGCTGAATTCAGATTATCTACTATTTATGGAAGTTACTGACGTTGAGGCTCCCCTGCAGGATTTGCCTGCCACATCCATACCTCTCTGTACTGACTCTATCGTGCAGGCTATGTCCCCACCTGAAATGACTGTTGTGGCATCTAAAAAAAGATCTATGAAGATAATGAAACCTAAAACTAAAGGACAACGACTAAGAAGGGTGCTGGAGGTGATGCCACTTTCTAATTGTTATGAGGTATTACAAGTGCAAGAATCTGATCATGGAGGAGACTCTGAAGCTTCCTCAACATTCTCTTCTCAGAGGGGCCCTTCATCAGACTCAGATGAGGAGTGTACGCCAGCGAAAGTGCAGGCGGTCAGGGCAAAATTGAAACTTCCGTGAATTATGCCCAGATGTAGCCAGCATTTGGGAAAGCAGGCTGTGACTTGATATTTGTTTCTCTTGTATGGTTTCCACATGCTCACTTTTTTTTCCCTCCTGAATGGCTCAGCAGTCCATGTGCAAGGTAGCCACCATCAATGTGAATAGCATTAGAAATAGCTGGGGATGTCTGGTTACTTTCTCAGTGCTCCAAGACCGCCACCTTGATATTGCATGTTTACAGTATGTACACTTTTACACTTTACATGATGTTGATGCTGCTACATGATTATGGTGTTGGGGACCTGCTTTTTTTTCCCTTAACCCTAGAACGTTGTTGGGGGGTTGGGGTAGGAATTTTGTTTACAGGATGGGATATTTTGGTCACTAGAATTCTTGAACTCTTTCCAGGTAGGGCCCTGTTAGTTGATTTCATGAGGCATCACAGACAATGGTGGGTGATTACTGCTTATGCTCCTCAAACAAAAAAAGAGAGGGTGGAACTCTTCTCTGTGATAAAACCCTTCCTGTTCACTTCTCACTTGTTGATATGGGCTGGGGATTTTAATTGTGGCTTGTCTGGGCAGGGTAGGGGTGCTAAAACTAGCAAAACTTTTTGTGACATGAATACACTGCAGCTGGTTTTACAGCAGTCAGGCATGGTTGACACATATAGATCAATCCATTGCACTGGAGGGTATACCTTTTATAAAGCAACTCTGGCTTCAAAAATTGACCATATTTTTGCATCCCCCACTTTACGTTACATGCGGATGATAATGATCCAATTGGAAACTTCTGACCATCTGTTGGTTAAGGTTTTCTTCTCCCTTGGGGAGGGTGTTAGTCATGGAAGGGATAGCTAGGAGCTAAAAAATTCAGTACTGGTCAATACCCTCTGCTCTGATGGAATACTAGACCTTCTGAGAGCACGACAGTCAGTTGTGTGTTTGGCCGATAATATCAGTAGGTGGTGGATTCAAACTAAGCTGGATATTAAACTATTTATGAAAACATGATCCTATAAACATCATTCGGACAAATATCTTAGATATCTCACATTACAGGGTCAATATATGAGGCTAATGTCCCTCATAAATAATGGCTATAATGAATCTTTGGCCTAACTCCCACACTTGAAGTCCCAGATGGAAGCTTTGCAATACAAGAGAGCTTCTTCTCTATTGTATGAGCATCGGATAGGTATCCCTGGTAAGGAAGCAACAGGGGACATTTAAGAGAGTTGTAAATCAGGTGTGTGTAAAGGATCCATTGAAGCCTTAGTACACCAGGGGGTGTTATTGTAACAAATCATGGTGACATTATGTGTGAAGTGATACGGCAGATGGAGCACATCTATGCTGCATCTGATGTGATGACGGATATGGTTACTTCTTTGTTGGAGCCTTGTCATGTGCCATTGTTTCCCCAGGAGTTATTGCCTGTTATATCAAAACCCATTACTGATGTGGGAATTCAGAGTGCAATCCAAGCCCTGAATAATAACACTACCTCTGGCCCTGATGGCTTCACGACTGAATTTTTTAAGACCTTTGAATCTGAACTGATTGACAGTTTAAGAGTTGTGTTTAACATGATATTGACATATTCAGATGTGGATCCATGGTTTGATCATTCCTTACAGCTTTTTCTATATAAGAAAGGTGACAGATGTCTTTTGAGGAATTGGAGATCTCTGAGTCTCATGACTATGGATCTTAAAATATTAATGAAGATTTTAGCCCTCCGGTTGGGAAAAGTGGCCCCATATGTGATTGATCCATGTCAAGTTTGTACAGTTAAGGGGAGAAAAATAACAGACAGCCTTCTTTTGTTGAAGGAAGTGGTTTCCAAAGGACTACGAGGTAATGCACAGGGATACTTACTGAGCTTAGATCAAGAACAGGCCTAGGATCATATTTCACATGTCTATCTGCAGGGGGTCTTACTGCAATATGGCATCCCAGGGTTGTTTGTGGACTGGTTGATGAGACTGTATTCTATTGCCTCCTCAAGTCCACTAGTCAATGGACATGTGGGATGGGTTGTTCATATAAATTGAGGGGTATGGCAAGGTTTCCCAATGAGCCCTTTATTGTACATCTGTTGTCTGGAACCTTTATTGAAATTGATACACCAGGATGGGAGCGTTGATGGTGTACAAATTCCGGCAGCTGGGGGAGTTCTGAAGGCATTAGCTTATGCAGATGATGTTTGCTTACTGGTGAAAAATAAAGGGTCTACAGAACATGCATTGGATGTAGTCAGACGATTTTCCACTATGACTGGCTCAGCACTGAATATACAAAAGTGTGTAGGTTATGTTTTGAGTAAAAGTATGGAGCAGGTGACTGATATTCAGGAGATTACTATGTCGGACATGTCTATTAAGATTCTGGGAGTTACTTTTGGTAACATGGATATGGCAAAGGTAAATTGAGAATCTTCTTTAAGTTGCAGCAATGAAAAAGTACAGATATGGAAATGATGGCAACAAACTAAAAAGAAAAAGGTTGCGATTATTAAAACCTTTTTACCTCTGTTGAGTTTTGTGGGAGCATTATTCCTACCTCTAGGTTCACTAGATGTCACTGTCCTAAGTCAGACCTTTCGGATATTGTGGGGAAGCAGGCTGAACCCTATTAAATGAGAGATCCTGTACTGGGATTTCAAGGACAGAGGTTTGATACTGATCAACCCTATTAGTTACCTTCATAGTATTTTCATATTCACTACCATTTCTGCATATCTGATGCCAGGTACAGCAGATTGGAAACATGTAGCAGCCTTATGGCTAGATCCATTGTTGCAACAGTGGAGGAATGGACCCCATGATGGTGCGTAGACAGGAGAGATGGCCACAAATGTTGGTGCATTCATTGGAAAAGTTGCGTCGATGGAAGCTCACTGCAGCTCAGGTCTCAGTTGTACAAAGGAAGACTCTGTATGTCTCCATTCAGTCTGGTTCTTATCAAGTCCCGATAGTCTATGCCAGCCTTTGCACGAGCAAACACTGAGCCAGATATTCAAAAGGTTTGCGCCATGCGCAATAGGGTTGCGCCTGTGCAAGTCCAAAATTGCTCCAATTTGCGATATTCAGCAGGAGGCTGTTGCGCCACTGAAAACATGCTGAGCAACAGTGCAATGCAAATGAATGCATGCTGAACTGGAGGGGGAGGAACCATGCATAAACTGCACAGCTCGATATTCAGCCGGGCTGTGCAGAGCTGTGCAGGTGCAACCCCCAACCTGCACCTGCACAAGGTTGAGCCAAAAAAAAAGGATCAAGTCGAGGGCCACCCACAGGTGAGCTGCCGCATTGCAGGGTGCAACACAGCAGCTGCCACCTGTGGCTGGCCCTCAACCCACTCCCTGTGCCCCCCCTGCAGCCCGATCGCAGGCAAAAGAGTGTAAAATCCCCACCACCACCCCCCACTGGCCCGATCATGGGCATAGCTTTAATTCCTCCCCACCAGCCCGATGCAGGCAGCAATGTGTCTCCCCCAACACATCCCCTGGTGGTCCAGTGGACCGCTAAGCCCGATCGCGGGCAGGGTAGTAAATCACACCCCTCCTCCCGAATATATCCCTGGTGGTCCAATGGACCGATAAGCCTGATCACGGGCAGGAGTAGTAAATCACACCCCAGACATATCCCTGGTGACCTAGTGTCCCACCTCACCCACCCATGAAGCCCCACCACCCGCTCCCCCCTCACAGCTGGCGGGCGGCGGCATCCCACCACCTGCCGCCCCGCCACCCGCCAACTGATTTGCCGGTAAGTGCGCTACGTGGTGCAGAGCAGGAGCCAATGGGCATGCAGCCATCCCGTACCAGACAGTTCAGATTTGTGAATGGTCTGTATTCATTCACAAACTGGACTGTCCTGTACGATATGGCTGCATGCCCATTGGCCCTGCTCTGCACCCACTATCGGCGTGGCCACCGGCAGTCAGTCGGTGGACGGTGGGGCCGCAGGCAGGTGGGATGCTGCCGCCCGCCGGCGTGGGGGGAGCGGGGTGGTGGGGCTCTGGGTGGGTGGGTGGGTGGGGACACTAGGTCACCAGGGATATGTTCGAGGGGGTTGGATTTACTACTCCAGCCCACGATCAGGCTTATTGGTCCACTGGACCACCAGGGATATATTTGGGAGGAAGGGGTGTGTGATTTACTACTCCTGCCCGCGATTGGGCTTAGCGGTCCACTGGACCACCAGAGATATGCTCAGGGAGGGCACTTTGCTGCCGGCGAGCGGGCCGGTGGGGGGGGTGGGGGGATGTTTTACTCTTTTGCCCATGATTGGGCTGCAGGGGGCGTTGGTCCCCGACAGCTGCTGCCTGGCAGGGTGCCAGACGCAAGTCCTCGGGGATCAGCGCACCTGCATGCTAATGGCATGCAAATGGGGCCATAATCAGATGCAAATGGCCCTCCCTGCGCCTTGCATGAATTATGGCCCCATTTGCATGTCACCTTTTGAATATCAGAAATTTGCGCATGGTGCAATGGTACTTGCACCACCGTAAGTTGACTGCACCACACTGACCACTTGCAGTGGCGCAAGTTCCACTGCACCATGCACAGTGGCTGTGGCCGGGGGGTGATATTCAAAGGAGTTGCTCAAGGGTGCAACTCCTTTGAATATTGCTCTTTGACACACCCCTGCGCAACTATTTTGTGCAGCACAAGGGCTTGCTCCACAAAATAGCGCAGTTTGAATATCTGGCCCCCTGTCTTTTAGAAACATATCTCATTGACAAATGTATACCCCCTCATATGTGGGATGTTGTTTGGCTGAGTGCAAATGGTTGGTTGGGAGTAAAGGGAAATGCAAAATATAAAAGTGTTGAGGAACGGTTTTGTCCAAGAGAACAGTGTCAACAACAAATAGAAACACTGGAACATTTTTTTTATCCACTGTAGCTATGTGAAGGAAATGTGGGAGGTGATAGGGGTTCGTTGAGGGGATGTGAGGTGGGAGACTGTCACATATAACAATGTGATCACAGGGTTCTTGCCACTGATGGGTACTATGGATCTGGGTACTATCCATTTTATTTTTACCTGAATTAAATTCATTTTATGGCAGGTTCATTGTAAATTTGTTCCACAGCAGAAAGTAATTTTGCAGAGAATCCTGATATGCATGATTGAGAGGAAATAGTTGCACAAGCACAATATGATAAACAACGCTTAACGTGGGAACAGTGGAAGAAGCATTGGAAAGGAGTTCTCTTAGACTATATGATATGATTCTAGAGCAGTGCTACTTTCATGATGGTGGTGGGTGGATTGAATGCTGTTAGTGACTGTTGTGTGTTTCTAAATATGTTACACATTCTGCAATTTTTTTTCCCGTGCTTTGCTGTATAGGTTGACGGCTGATTGTCTTAAGCTTTGTTTATTTTATGCAGGTATATGTTTCCTTGTATGTTCATTTTGGATTTTTTTGCACTATGTATGTTTCTTGCTTTGATATATCTTTGTATTTCAGTATGTTTATCTTTCTTTTACAACAAAACTTCCCCTACTGTTTTCAAGAAGTGCCATGGAATCTTTAACATCCACCAGAACAAGCAGATGGGACCTCGGTTTAACATTTTATCTGAAAGACGGCACTTCAGGAGTGCAGCACCCCCCTCATGCTGCACTGCAGGGTCAGTATTGGGATATTAACCGAAGTGCCTGGTGTGGGGCTAGAACCCACAGCCTTCTGATCTCCCAGCCTCAGAGGGGAGTGTGCTACCTTCTGAGCCACTGACATTGCCCCTGCTGAGCTACTGACATTGCTTTCCTTGCCCATTTTTAACCAAGTTAAATTGATCAGAAAAAAATGGGATCAAATGAATTTCGGTTCCCCTAAATCCTAGACCCACTAGCCAAAGTCAAAATAATCTTTTCTTAACACCCAACTAGTTCAGCAGAAATGGAAACATTCGGATTATATTTAATTCATCCCCACCCCCAACCCCCAAGCTAACTAGACTTTTTATATTACTTAAAGTTCTTTTTTAAAACAAAAATCTCCAGAAGCCTGTTTTAAGTTCTTCCAATGCATCTTTTGTTGTAGAAAAAATTAATTTTTCTCCATTAATAACCATCCATAGCATTGAAACATCATTGAGGTCTTGTATCCATTAGTCCACAGTTTATTTTTTATAAAGTCGAACTTTTTTCTTTCAGAGACTATATTAGGAGGTAAGTCATGAAAAATAAAAATATTGGCCCCCATCAGGTTAATTCGCTTTTTTGATAAACCTTGGTCATTAGTTTATCTTCTGAGTGTAAACAGTTTGCAATTATTGCTCTTGGTGGGGCCACCTCAGTTGGTTTAGACCTTAAGGATTGGTGTAGTCTGTCAAGTTAAAAGTTAATGTCTTCTGGCGTAGTATCCAAATATGCAGCAGCAATCTTGCAGAAAGTTTGGCGTAAAGTTGCATCCTGGTCCCATGCCTCTGGGACTCCAATTATGTGAATATTCTTTCGCCTGGTGCATGATTCAAAATCAATAAGCTTGTTTTGGAGCTCCTTTTGAATATTTTACACAGCCTTTAACTGTCTATGAAGGGGGAGTTGTTGATTTTCCAGGTCAGACACCCTCTGCTGGACTGTGGTCAGTTCCTTAGTAAGTTGTGCATTATCAGGCACAATGTTAGAAATTGTTGCAGGGATTTGACCTACCTTTTGCTCCAAATCTTTGATTGCTGACAGTTTATTATTGATTTTCATATTTTCTTCCAGTAATCTTTTTGCCCATTTAGGCATTAATGCCTCTTCCTTTTCTTCCTCATGTCTCAAAGACTCATCCAGTGAATCTGAAGCTGCAGAGTCAATTTCCTTTTGGTGCATTATATTATTGTTTTGACATTTTGTTGTTAGATGCCCCAAGCTTGTTTCTTCTTGAACACCTATTAACCTAATAGTCTGTGCCTGATTTGTTGTAGTAAATTGTCTCTCTTGCAGAGTTGTCTGACAGCAAAGTTCTACTTTGGCTTCTACAATATGCGCTTTCAGTTGGGAGGTAGCTTCTGCCTTTTTTGTAGTGTTCGAGACTACAGGATTTAAAGGGCTCATTTGAGTGGGAACAATACCAGAACATTCTTCTATTTGCTCTGTTGTAAACAGTTCGATTTGCCTGTTTCCATTATTTACAAGAGTTTCGTTCATAGACATTAATTCGGCTGGCATTTCCATGGTACTATTTTTCTCTGTATAATAGGCAAACAGTCTTTGTACAAGAACTGCAAACTCATTCTCCCCTTCTAGCTCTGAGACAACATTGTGAGCCTGTGGGCTTTTTGTACTTTAACTTGCTTGTCCTGCTACTTCTTTATTAACTTTTTGCAAGGGTCCAAATTAGGCATTAACCCCTCCACCTGCTTGTCAGAGCTGATAACCGGGGTGAATCCTGTGACTGTAAAACATTTTCTGTGCCGGCAATTAAAGGAAGGTGAAACAGATAATTGGTGTTCAGTTTCAGAAATCATATTTGTCTGTGTCATATCAGGCTGTATTTGTTTGTTTGCTACAGCAAGAGAAGATGTTTTTGATTCAGAATTAGCTGCCTTATCCAAGTGGGGCAAATTATTCTCTGCAGGCTGTGAATTGGCTAATGAAGGTGACTTAATTGTCTTAACAGCAACAAAGCCAAAACTAGCCACCTTAATACGTTATGCACTTATAGCTATAGACTAATGTGCATAGTTTTAATTATTTGCTTAATGATTTGGTACATTTCTTAAGGTATCTTTTTTTTAAGAAATTTGACAATACCTTTTTCTGTTTGTATTGAAATAGGCGGGTCATTGTTTTTCTGTCCAATATCTTTAGAAGTGGTAGTAGTCTCATAGTTTAGAAGTGGTAGTAGTCATGTGGTTCCAATGAAGTTCACTGTTTCCATCTGGCAGCATACCTCCTAATCCTGCTACTGCTTTATCTTGGGCAGGAACCACAGCAGCTCAATGTTTTTCCACCAAAGGTTTGGTTGTAGCAGACTCAGAGCCAGGGCTGTCCAACAAGGAGTCAGCGTTTTTAATTTTTCCCAACTTTGTGCTATTTGCCTTCTGGTCATAGCTGCCAGGGTTTTCTTTGTCAATTTGCTCCCGACTTTAAATGTTAGTTTTTCCCTCTAAGCTCCTTTTTCTGAGTCATTTTTCAATATTTCTTGAGTCTTAGGTAACTTAAAACAGATCAGAGCAACTGGTCGTTCAAAAGATTTCTTCACACATCAGCTCCACTGTCTTGGTGACTTACACTCAAATGAATGTCATGGAATGGTACAGGGAGCAGCTTGCTCCAGTTTCTTACTTCCATGCCATCTTCCAGGAGGCCCCCCTCTCAACCAAAGAGTTCTGTAGTAGAAGTCAGATGCATTGTGTTAAAAGTGGAAAAATTGAGCAAGGACATAAACTCCATCACACAGTTCTAAAATGGTACTTACTACCTGTGTTTAAATCAGGAACACCCACTAGGATAACTTAAAAGCCTGTCGAGATGAAACAGTAACAGAACTGGAACCAGTATCTAACAATCAGCTTTTATGGGAGGAAATGCCTTCCAGGATCAGTGCTGTTCTTCTTTAAAATATTTCACTTGATGAAAATCTTCATTGGAAAATGGAGTAGTACCAGAAGACTGGAGGAGGGCAAACTTGACACCCCTTCACAAAAGTGGGAGCAAGGTAGAAGTGGGAAACTATATACCTGTCAGTTTGACCTCTGTGGTAGTAAACATGACAGAATCACTGTTAAAGGAAAGGATTTATTTATTTAAGTTTAGGATCAATACCTTTTAGTCAAGGACTCATTTTCAAAGGTTCTAAGTCAGTGGTGTACAAAAACATTACAGATAGGACAAAAAATAAAGAGAAAACGTGAATCAAATTACACAGGCAAGTACATAGCAATTATATATATCTTTTTTTTTTTATTTAGTTGTTTAACCAGGTATAGTACACTAAGCTGAAAGCTTTTTTTTACAGGAGTGACCTGGGAGCACAAGGAGGTTAAGTGACTTGCTCAGGGTCACATAGTATGCAAGTGAAAGCTGTGGGATTCAAACCCAGGTATGGTCTGCTGGATGTCACCAGATTTGCAGCTCAGAGCCTTAGACCACTGCGCTATACTGCCTCCTTCATTACAATTACATGTAATTACAATGGTGCCAGAGAAGGGCTTAGGATAGGAGAGGGGGGGGTACACTGTCCTAGTTGTTAACTGGATGGTCAGTAAACCAAAAAGACAGAGAGGGTAGGGTGGTCAGCCTTGATAAGGCCTCGTCAAGGAGAGGAGGGGGTGATCAGCCAAGGGAGGCATCGTCTGGTGCAGCATACAGGGGGGAAAAGTAGGGGTGGGGGAGTGGTGGGATAAAGGGAAAAAAGGGCAGCTTGGGCGCACACTCAACTACGCCAGGCAGGTACAGGTCTTGGATGTGTCCAGATAGGATCTGAGCTCAGATTTGAAAGTTCCAATCTTGGTTGCATCAGTGAGGTCAGCTGGTAGTTCATTGTAACATTTCGGTCCATTGTAGAAGATAGAATTCTGTGCAAGTTTCGTACATTAGAAAGAGATCATCAGCCTGTGGGAGGATGCACTTCTAGTGTATTTAGTTGGTACTGCCAGTTTAAACAGGCTGCCCAGAGTGGGGGACATAAGCCCAAGAAGCACTTTTTTTAAGGGAAGACAGCTTTGGTATTGTACTCTAAGCTGAAGAGGGAGCCACCCAGTTTCAATGTAAAGGGAGCAGGTGTAGGTGTCAAGAGAGGACCCCAGTGTTAGGTGGCATGCCTTGTTGAAGGGTGTACTAACCCTGTTGAGTGCAGTCTTTGTGCTGGTCCCATAGATAGGCAGCCCATAGTTGATGGATGACAGTACTGAACTACCGGTAGCAAGTTTGAGCACCTCAGGAGTCATTGAGTGCCTATGTTAGAATAGGTCCCCAAGCTTTATATTTGCTGACTTGACTACAGAGTCTATGTGGCTTGAGAATGTGAGTGTGTCATCAAAGGTGATGCCAAGGTACTTGAACTTCGTTACTTGGTCTAGAACCCCACCCTTGTGATTGTGTATGAGCAGTGGTTGATATTTCTTTTTGCTTTGGGTAGTAGAGAAAAGCATGCTCTTTGTTTTTATGTAGTTTTGGAGTAGTTTGTTTTGTGTGAACCAGGATTCAAGTTGGAGGAAGCTGCGCTGAAGTTCAGATGTAATGGAGTAATAGTCTTTACCAGCAACCGATATAACTGCATCATCCGCATACAGTACAGTCCATGCTGAGCAAACAGATGGATGAAGAGACTGAAGAGGAGAGGTCCAAGAATGGATCCCTGTGGGACCACCCCAAGGGACACACCTTTAGATGCTGATAGAGTATCTCCAATTTTGACACGTTGTGATCTGTTTGACAGGTAACTGCCAAACCATGATACTGAGTCAGGATATAGACCTGTTGACTGAAGGCAGCTCAAGAAAAGATTGTAGTTCACTGAGTCAAAGGCCTTCGTAAGATCAATGAAAACTGAACCCACAGCCTGCCCACTATCTCAGGCATTGTATAACTAGGAGGAGTAGTCAACAAGGGCAGTAAGTGTGGAATGTTTTTTATGGAATCCATGTTGCTGCAGGCAGAGTAGTTTATAGTTATCAAGATACTCTGTTAGCTGCTCTGAGACCATTCTTTCTAGTACTTCAGAGAGTGAGGGTAGGATGGATATTGGCCTGTAGTTGGACGTTAGTGTTTTGTGCCCAGCTTTGAAAACAGGTGTGACAATGGCTGACTTCCATGCATTCGGAAACACCCCTGATTTTAGAGAGGCATTAACTACCATGGTTAGGGGATAGGCAAGTTCGTTCAGAAGCAGACCAACAAGCTTCATGTCGACAAGATCTGCTCCCATCCTGGTCTTGCCTAGTGCCCTTTTAATGTGCTTGATTATTTCTGACATGGTGACTCATCTGAAATAGAAAGGCAGCAGATCATTCCTTGGGGGATTTTGTGGGGCAGTATGGTGCTGGTGTCCCATCAGATCCTTAAGGTAGTCTCCAGGGAGTACATCAGAAAGGTCAGTGAATGTGTTATTAAGCCCATTGGTGATTTCAGTAGGTTCTTGTAGGGTCCCATCCATGGTGATTATTACGTCAGGAGGTGTCTTAGGGGAATTTCCCATCAGTGCTTTAATGGCGTTCAAAAATTATTTTCCAGAGCCCCAGGTTTTGTATAGGAGCTTCTTATAGTAAGTTGCTTTGGCCTTTCATATGAGTTTGGTGCAGACGTTTCTGGGCACCTTGCAGGAGCTATGAGCAGCAGGCGTTCCTGCTGCTTTAGCTTTGTGCCAGAGATTGTCTCTATTCTTCATAAGACCACTAAGAGAGTTGGTAAGCCATAGGTTAGAGGTGTTCCTAATTTTTTTTGTTTTATAGGGTGCAAAAATATCACAGGAATGATTGAATTTCGTAACAAAGTAGGTCAGTGCCTCATTTTCATCAATATCCCATGCCAGGGGTGACCAGTCTATTTGTGTCAAATACAGCCTGGAGTGGTCGAGTAGCCCAGGCCTCAAACAGTGATTTTTGGACAAGTTAGGTGAGAATTTGGTTAAGTAGTTAGACCAGGTACACTTCACTGCGGAATGGTCACTGAGGCTGTCTGGCAGGATGGTGACATCAGAGACAAGCTTGGGGTGCGATGATAGGAGCCAGTCAATTAGGGTGCTGCTCCCTGTTCTGTAGTTGAGCCAAGTGTCATCACTGACCATCTGGGTTAGGAATTGGCTGGATATTAGGTCCCTGGCTTTTGATTCCTTCTGGGAGTGCCAGTTAATGTTGAAATTGCCAATAATGACATTCTCCCATTGATTGCCTAACTGCTGCTGATTCGCTATGAAGTGGTTAAGACCAGCAGTTTGGTGCACAGGTGGTATGTAGACTGTAGAGAGCAGTAGGACTTTGTTCTGCTGACCTATACTTAACTTAAGATTCAGAATCTGGGCCTCTTTTGAATGCAGACTGCAGTCCCGTGCCTGTACCTTAATTCCAGTTTGGATATAAACTAGGCATCCACCCCCACATTTGGTTGCTCTGTCTTGCCGGAAGGAGTTGTAGCCTTCAAGGGAGATTGAGGCATCTAGTGACTTTGGAGAGAGCCATGTTTCAGCGAGTGCAATTATGTCAGGTTTAATTACCTGCACCTAGGCCTGGAATTGAGTGAATTTGGAAAGAAGACTGTTGATATTCAAGGAGACAATACTGAGTTGTCCTTTTAGTTTAGGTGATCTGTTTACAGTTGGACCAGGGTTGGGGTGGACATTCCCAGATAGCAACAGAAGTAGTAGAACTAGTGAGTGGAGCAGATGGCATACTGATATTATGAAAGAGCATGTGTGTTTTTTCCTAGAGAAGGGAGTTCTAATGGTGGTGATTATACTAGAGCGGAGGCCAATCAGAGCAGTCAGGGGGAAGGAGTATGTGAGTTGCTTCAGTGAATCCTGTGGGGTGGCCAAGTGGTGGAGAGGGGAGGTAAGCTCAGGGTTTGTTCCACTCAGTACAATGTATACAATAGAATATCTAGAAGTCAGTGAGGCACAAGACTCAAGGCAACATGGATTCACAACAGGAAGGTCTTGTCAAATGAATCTGAAAGATTTCTTTGACTGAGTGACAAGGGTAGTAGATCAAGGAGGGGCAGTGAACATGGCCTACCTAGATTTTAGCAAGGCATTTGACACTGTCCAGCACAAGAGGTTAGTAAACAAGTTGGGCAATGTGGAGTGGGTCCCATAGTGGTAAACTGGGCCAGAAATTGGATAAGCAATAGGACACAGAGGGTGGTGGTAAATGAAGTTCAGTCTGAAGAAAGGGGGGGTGACCAGTGGGGTGCCACAGGGTTCAGTACTGAGGCCAGTCCTCTTTAATGTCTTTATAAGTGACATTCATTGCAGAGGGACTCAAAGGAAATGTATGCCTCTTTGCAGATGACACCAAGATCAGCAATAGGGCTGACACTCCGGGGAGGAGGGGTGGGTTGATAAAATGAGAAGAGACTTAGGCAAGTTGGAGGAGTGGTCAAGAGTGTGGTAGCTCAGATTCAATGCCAAGAAGTGCAAAATCATGCATTTGGGGAACAAAAACCCTGGGAAGGAATACACAGTCGGGGGAGGTACTAACAACAATCAAACTGGAAAGGGACCTGGGGGTAGTAATAACAGATTATCTAAATATAGCCAAACAATGTGAGAAGGTAAAAAAGGAAAGCTGGTGGGATGCTGGGGTGCATAGGGAGAGGTATGACCGGTAGAAAACAGAAAGTGGTGATGCTGCTGTACAGGCAGTTGATGAGACCTCACCTAGAGTACTGCATGCAGTTCTGGAGACCACATCTCCAAAAGGACATAGCTAGGTTAGAAGCAATCCAGAGAAGGGCAATGAAAATGGTGCAGGGACTTCACCAAAAACCATACGAGGAGAGAGGGAAGGAACTCAGTATGTATATTCTAGAGGAAAGGAGGGAGAGGGGAGATATGAGAGAGACATTCAGATACCTCAAGGGAATTAAAAGTGTTCAAGAGGGCAACATCTTTCAAAAAAGGAGATGTGCAAGAACCAGGGGTCACAATATGAGGCTAGAGGGAGGAAGACTCAGGGGCAATGTGACGAAGTGTTTTTCCACAGAAAGGGTGGTGGATGCATGGAACTGCCTACGTAAGGAAGTTGGGGCAAAAATGGTAGCCGAGTTCAAGAATGCATGGGACAGACAGAAGGCACCACTAGTAGTAGGAAGAGAGGTGGTAGGAGATAGGCTGCAGGTCAAATAGAAATGGGCAGATTAGGTGGGCCAAATGGTCCTTATCTGCTGTCAAACTCTATGTTTCCATGTTTCTAAAATCTTGTCTTCTTCAAAAACAAGAAACAAATAGAATATTTTTTTCTGCATGGAAACCCAACCTGAAAACACCAAAATCAGCATTTTACTGAGTGTGTGGATTAGGCTGAGCGGTGCAGCAGACCCCTGGGGCCAGGCAGTAGAGTAAGAAAGGGACTCAGGAGGGAGAGGGAGGGAGGGAGAGTGCTTGGCAGTGAATTGGGTTCAAGTGGGGTTTTCTAGACTGGTAGCTTGGCAGTGCCCAGTACAAGTCATCATTTTTTTTCAATTAAAAAAGATAAAGATATTAAACATCCTCTTTTGCTGGCTGCTCTGTGTTTCTGTCTTAATTGTGCTGAACCCTGCAACTTGAGGATAAATTGGGCAGTGGGCAACAAGCAAGTGGATTTTAGGTGGCAGTGGCCACTATTAATTGACAATTTGTAATAAAAACAAAAAGTAAATAAGATTTTGATATTTGAGGATCTGCTCTGCATTATGTGGCACCCCTTAGCTGTAGTCGGAACCTCTCACTGTTAACTGGAGAGTACCCACTGTAATAGAAAACAGCCAAGGCTATTTCACTTAATAAAGCTGACAAACATTGTGAGATTTCTGATTACCAGCTCATTTCCCTCTTGGCCATGTTGTCAAAGATTCTCGGGAGACTGGTATTAACCCCAGTTATTGCATATCTGATTGAAAACTATTTGTAAATCAGTTGCAGTCCGGATTTAGACCTGTACACAGTGCTAATTCTGCAGTAAACACAGTTTCAACACTTAGAATGGCAGTAGGTAAAAACTACATGCAGGTTCAATGTGCATTGATCTCTTATAGTTCTTTGACACTGTAAGCCATGGCCTACTGCTACAGAAACTTGAACATTTTAGTTTTAAATCCGACTTCCTAAAGTGGATGAAACATTACCTAACTGCAGGTGACAACTGGTAGCAGTAAGGGTGTACACTCCAGTCTGTTAAAGGTTGGAAAGGGTGTTCCCCAAGGTTCAATGCTAGGACCACTCTTTTTGTTCTTTTTACATGAATGACCTGGACAGAGGCATACATTGTAGGGATAGGCGAATACCTTTTTTCCAATATTCTGCTGAATATTTGTATTTGAGGTCCAAAATATCTGGAAATTCGGTATTTGCATTTATTATTCATGAGCCTGGGGAGATGGGGGGCAAAGAAAAGGCCCCACACCTACCTGACCCACTCAATCATTTAAGAAACGATCCCCATCCCCCAAGCCCAGTCTCACCCTCCTCCCCTCCAGTACCCACAATTTTAGGTTTTAAATGGCATAACCCACCCGCCTCCACAGCTGGCCACAATCTTGTCTAGTGCTTTTCCTCTTCTATAAATCAATTTATTTTCCCCCACATCACCCCCCCCCCAGCAGGAGCATCCAACTCCCACTTTCCCCCCAGCAACCAAAGTCTGTCTTAACGGATGGCCCTCAGATGTGCTGAAGGTGGCCAACACAGTCTGCCTGTCATCACGTCCGGCTGCCTTCTAGTGAATGCACTTGCCTGCATAGTAAAATAGCTGATCATGGGATGCCCATCATGGGATATTTTTTTTAAACCTAAAAATTGTGGGTGCTGGGGGGGAGGAGGGGGTGCTTGGGCTTGTAACAGAGTGTGGTGGGAGTGGAGGGTTGTATTTTTAAATGATTGGGTTGGGGAAGAGGTTGAGGGCATTTATTTTGTTTAGTTTAGAAACACAGAAACATATTAACCGATGGCAGATAAGGACTGCTAGGCCCATCTAGTCTGCCCATTTTCCCCTGCCTACCATAAAAGCCACAGACCCTACTTGATCTCCAGATTAACTCCTTGTTCCTATTGCTAGGGTTTCCCTATGCCTGTCCCATGTATGCTTGAATTCCCCTCCCCCCACTGTGTTTGCCCCCACCACCTCTGCTGGGAGTCTATTCCATACCTCCACTACCCTTTCTGTGAAGAAATACTTCCTCATGCTACCCCTTAGTCTACCCTCTTCTAACTTCATGTCATAATGTGTGTTTGTCTCAATGGTATTTTTTCTATTTGCTTGCTCATTACATCTGAAGTTTTATTTAGTTTCTTAGAAAATTCTGGTCTGGCTTTCACACAATTTTCATATAGGTTTAAAATAGTCAATTATGAAGTCCATAACTGACAAAATGAGGTAAAAATATACATTTATTTGTTTATTTTGTGTTGTGATACGCATCTTTGGCATGATAAAAGAGCATAAAAAATATGGCTTTGCCTATGTTATGCATTAAAAAGTAGCACCTATGACAATGCCAGGGAATTTTAATAATTTTTCCATGACCAAACCATGAGTTTTTCAAAATTTATCCTTGACAAAATTACATCCTTAGGTATGATTGACCCAAAATCCCTTCCCTCTTTGGTGACCATCAGTTTCTCCCCTCCCCATTATGTAATCCTCCCCTGGGTTCTTGCCCCCCAAATGCATGATTTTACAGTTTTTCACATTACATCTCAGCTGCCACGTTCTGGACCATTCCTCCAGTTTACCTAGACCCCTCCTCATTTTTTCCACCCTTTTTCAGATCTTAGTGTCATCTGCAAAGAGGCACACCTTCCCCTTCAGCCCCTCTGCAATGTCACTTATGAAGACATTAAACAGGACTGGGCCAAGGACTGATTCCTGTGGCATCCTGCTGTTCAGCCTCCTTTTCTCAGATTGAACTCCATTTACCACACCCTCTGTCTTCTATCACTCAGCCAGTTCCAAATCCAGTTTACCACCTTGTGACCCACTCCCAAGCTGTTCAGCTTGTTCACAAGTCTTCTCTGTGGAACAGTATTGAAGACCTTACTGAAATCCAGATAGGCCACATCCACCACTCCTCCCGATCTACGACCTTAGTCACCCAGTCAAAGAGATCAATTAGATTTGTTTGACATTGCCTTCCCACTGTGAATCCATGCTGTCTTGGATCTTGTGCTCTGCTAGATTCAAGGTGTCCCACGATCCTTTGTTAAAGTAATTTCCATAATCTTCCCAACTATTGAGGTGAGGTGACGCTGAGTGGCCTATAGTTTCTAGCCTCTTCCCTACTGTCACTTTTGTGAAGAAGGACTACAGTACATCTGCCCCCCCTTCAGTCCTCCGGAACCACTCCCATATCGAGTGACTTGTTGAACAGACTACCAGTGGTGCCACTAGCACCCCTCTTAGTCCTCTTAATATTCTTGGATATATCCCATCTGGTCCCGTTGCCTTGTCTACTTTCAGTTTTGTGAGTTCTTTTAGGACTCTTTCTTCTGTAAATGGACTGGTGTCCAGGTCTCTCCCATATTTGTTCACGTTGCCTAACTGTGGTCCCTCACCTTCTTCTTCTGTGAATATAGAATAAAAATATTTGTTCAGTATTGATGCTTTTTCCAGGTCTCCTACCACACATTCTCCTTCTTCCCCTTTAAGCCTTACTCTCCCACCCCTGGTCTTTCTCCTTTCACTAATGTTCCTGTAAAAAGTATTTCTCCTTTTTTTACCTTCTGTGCTATTTTTTCCTCCGTTTGTGCCTTTGTGCTCCTGACTGCTTTCCCTGCCTTCCTCTGTTTATCCAGATACACTATCCTGTCCTCCCCCTGCTGTGTTTCCTTGTATTTCCAGAAAGTCATCTTTTTTTACCTTACCTTCCTGGCCACTGCCTTTGAGAACCAACATGGCTTCCTCTTTCTCTTGCCTTGTTTACTTGCCTAAGGTAAAAATCTGTCACCTCCCCATGGCTCCTTTCAGATGGGCCCACTGCTCCTCCACCCCCCCCCTTTTGTCCCTCCCTGCCATTGCATGCTTGAGACATATCCCCATCTTAGTAAAGTCTGCCCTCCTAAAATCCAGGACCCATGCCTTTGTGCGGCTTGACTCTGCCACTGTACTCATGCCGAACCATACTATGCTAATTTATTTATTTATGGAAATGTTTCACCATTGAAATGTTTTATACAACGATTACAGGATCCTAGGTGTTTGTCCACCCTGACTTCCTCAATTCTGTACCAATTGGTGAGTACCAGGTCCAAAATTGCACCCTCACTTGTGGGCTCTAGCACTAGCTGCCTGAGGCCTGTCTCTTGCATGGCATACAGGACGTCTCTGCTCATGGCTGAGGCAGCAGCTGAGATGCTCCAATCCACATCTGGCAGATTGAAATCACCGACCAGCAGCACCTCCCTTTAGTTGCCATCATGTGGATGGATTCTACTAGAACCCTGTCCACCTCCTCTCCCTATGCTGGAGGTCTGTATATCACACCCATGCAAATAACAGTGCCGTTGCCCACCTCAAGAGTGACCCAAAGTACCTCCACTCCCCCCTGCATTCCCTTTATCTCAGTCACCCTAATAACCCCCTGAAATAAAGAGACACCCCCTCCCTTTTTACACCCCCTTGTCTCTTCTAAACAGAGTATAACCTGGTACTGCTACATTGCAGTCATGGTTTTCAGTATACCACATCTCGGTAATAGCTACAATGTCCAGGTCAGCCACCGTTATCAAGGCCACCGGTTCTGGGATTTTATTCCTAGGCTGTGGGCCTTGGTATAACATGGCCTTCCATGTCCTGCCATTTGTCTTTTTATCATCCCCATGCTGTCTTTTTACCTCCTTTGTTTGTCCTTCCTCTTTTCAACCCCCTTCTTCTTGTCCTCTGCTGTCCCGCCTACTATGGTTTCTCTTCCTCTGGCAATACCATAACTTTATGGTCCTCCATGTTGACTCCACTATCCAGTGGGAATGGGCAGTTTGGTTCCTACTGCAGCCTTCTGCCACACCATCTTACTAATTTAATTAGATCCCAGTCCTGGTACTGATTGAATCATGTCTCCGTGATGCCAGCTACTGTGTATTGACCCCCTTTGTCCTCAGTGCCTGGAGCTCTGTTAGCTTATTCCCTAGGCTCCTTATGTTTATAGAAACCACCCTCCAGCCAGACCCCTGGCCAACATTATCCTTCCCTTGCCCCCCGCTACCTCCCTTTCTGAATTCTTCTCACTTCCCTTATTGCCAGCTGGGGTGGGGGGATGCCAAAGTCATCCCGAACATTGCATCCCAGACAGTTTCCCAAGTCTTGGTGCTCCCTCTTTTCTTAGTTTAAATTAAATGTGGCTTCTACAAACTCTTCCAGTTTCTGCTTCAGGACTCCTGATCCTTCTCTGCTCAGGTGAAATCCATCCTGGGTGTACTAGGCCCTGTTATCCCACGTTGACCCCCAGTCCCCCACCAGTCCAAATGCTGTAATCTTACACCAACCCACCAGCCATTCATTAAACTCCTTAATTCTTTGTTTTCTGTCTGTGCTTGCTCTCAGTACAGGCAGAACTTCAGAGAAGGCAACTGATTGCCATTCATTGCTGCCTACCCTGACCAGCTCTCTAAATCTTGCCTGAACTTCTTTCACCCTTTTTCCCTCCAGACTATTTATACAGAGGTACACCACTATGTGAGGCTAACCCCCTTGCTGCTTTACATAGGTTGATATAATGTGTCTCACTTTGTGCCATGTCATACCTGGCCTACAAGCCACCCAGATAGACCTTCTCCTGTCCCTCTTGCCTCCCCATCTGATACCTTCAAGTATGGAGTCCCCCAGTATGATTACTCTGCTGCCCTCTGCTTGTTGCCTTCCCTTAAATCCTCCTGCTTCCTTTTTTTTTTTTGTATACTTTATTTCTTGCTCTGGGGGACTAGGGTAATTCTCAGGAGTGCCTTCTCAGCCACTACCTCTACTCCCAGCCTGAAACCTATGTGCCACCAGGAGACATGTTGCTGAGCACCCCCTCCAGACCCAGGATCCTGTCCAGCCCCTGGATCACCACCCAGGGAAGGCACACCTCACCTACTTGGTGGCCTATCTAGAATTAGAGGGATGGTCCTGAGTCCAGGTTGGGGGACTCAGGAGAGCCATTGGTCGGCAGGTCCAGTGATGGGATGTGGGTGGGCTACTGGGGCCTCCATCACCTCCCTTGGTCCTCCAGGGAATTTTTTGTTCTGTTTCCCCCTCAGGATACAGCATGCAATGGTTCCTGTGTGGCTGTTTCACTGTGCCTCTTGCAGCTGGAGCCTACTGTCATCCCACACCCTTTCATGTCCTGTACGCTTGTGCCACCTTTGGTCACCACCAGAAGCTGCTACAGCACCGGGAACCCCCAACAACCCACCCCAGGAGAGAAGAGCATTCCTCTGGATGCTCAATCTTCTCCCTCCCCTGCTGACCCCCGACAGCCCAGGTCTATTCCTGAACCCAGGAGGTCGCCGGTGTGGCGTGAGCTGTGGCGTCCAGTGCCTCAGCCCTCAGCACCACTGGGCCAGCTAATCCTCCTGCTTCCTGACCCCTGTGTTGCTCCTCCAGCCCTCTTACCCTGCCTCCCCCCTGCACCTGGTTCCTCATGCCCTGTGGTCTCCTCTAGGTTTTCATCCTCATTTCCCCCTAGCAAGAATTGCCTGCCCCTCCCCTTCCCCTTCCTAATAGTTTCTACATTACCCATCTTTGCCCCACTTCCTCCTTTCCAGTTACCAGTCTCTAGAATATGTGTTTCCTCCTGCCCCCTCTTCCCTCTGACTATCACCCATTATTTGGTCTCCCAGACCTGTGCTTCCTTTTTGCTTATCTGAAGTGTATGCCTGCTTCCCCTGCTCCCCCTTCTGGCCAACTCTACTCTGATGTTCCTGCTCTTTACTTTCCCTCTCCCTTACTCCTGCTGTATGGCTCCCATTTCTCCACTTTTCCTCTCATGGCCTTCTGTTGCCTTCTCTACTTTCCTGCTCCCATCTATGTGTTTTTTCTCACCCCCCCTACTCCCTCGGTGAATACTGGGTCCAACTCCTGAGCACTGTTTATCATCCTTCCTCTTTTGATCTCCTTGTTCCTGCAATGTAGTCAAAAATAAAAACATGCTCGATACCTTAACAGTGCCTTCTGTGGTAGCCCATCTGTCCCCCATTGTATTGTCCCTGCCATTTGTTCATGTCCTTACCCTTTGAACCTCCCCACGCTTCCTCCTTACATTCTTCCAGTAGTTACCCTTCCTACAACACAGTCTATAATGTATGGTAAGTGCCTATTAGTCAACAGAACCAGCAGTTACACAGTTTTGTTATACACTGTTTAGAATTTTAAAAGTTGTTAACCACACTTCAGAACATCCAGTCAGTGGCATACCAAAAAGAAATGCATGAATGCGACAAGATTCCAAGCCCATAGATCGCGACCGCCAGTCTCGGTAAACAATTCACAAGCATATTCCATTACCGAGACTAGCAACTGAAATGGCAGCAGTAAAGTTAAAAATGAGTGACTTCTCTGGCCTGCAGGATGTAAACTTCTCCTTGTATCCTCGTTTGTTTGGGCCCCAGAACAAGACACAGTGCCGCATCCCACAACCCTTAGGATTTCCTGACCATGTGACCACCAGCGACCAACTGGATTTTTTCTGTTGCTGTGTAAAACAATCCCAAAGGCTCCTACAGTTATCGCAGATCTAACGTAAGAGTTAAATGCATTTTATGGTGTGTTTTTTATGCTTTTTTCACCATACACTGTAAAAAATAATGGCTGGGAATCAGGTGGTAACCACGCATGTAATCACCTCTCGTGGTTGCTAGGGGCAACAGTAAACCTCTCAAGCTATGCTCTTGAGGTTTACCAAGTTGCCTAGCAACCACTCGAGGTGATTACAGCATGGTTATCACCTGATTCCCAGCCATTATCCTCTATGTCACTCCGGCCGCCAAACATTCCCTTTGTTCCTCTGCCCCCCACTGTGCCACTAGCTCACAATATTTCCTGTGCAGTTTCTTCCATCTTCCTCTACCACCTTGATCCACCCTTGACCCCCCACTCCACCTCCTTTCTCTGCCAGTTAAAAATGTGCACTTTCCTCACAGCTCAGTCAAGACTGTGCCTCTTCACAGTTCAGTAATTGTTTCCTTCAATAGCTAGGCTCTTTCTCGGATGGGGCAGGTACAGCAGGGCTATCCCCAAATCCTGTGCTAAGAAAAACAATCAGAGTGAATCATTTTAAACCACCTCAGACTGTCTGTCTACAGGCCAAAATAAAATCCACTAAATAGCAGGAAATAAATGAAATAGTACTGTATGTACCAAAAGCCACAGAAGCTAGTGAATTCTTTACAATTGTAACCCTGATGCTGGGTATCAAAGGGCTACCACCCCTGCCTGGGTGGCCACTAACCAGGTTAGGGGACCTGTGTTCCCATTTTAGATATTAAAACTGGTTCTTTCCCATAGATAGCATTATTGCGCAGTGTCTCCACCCAGAGTATACTTTCAGTGGGTCCAATATAAAGCTAGTACAACCCCCTGGAATGCTGTACCCACCCACAATACCAGACTGTCATCCCACACATGGATTAGCATTCACAATCCCCAAATTACACATTGCAGAATTAAAGGCTCACTCTAATAATATGCTCACAACACCAGATTTATAGAAAAGGTTAACCAACAATATATTTACAAAGGAGTAAGGGTTAGGATTAGATAAATGGAAGTAGAGGCTACGTATCAGGTGCATGGACTGACATCAGGTAAATTAGCAGCTGGATTAGAATCAGATGATTTGCAATAGAGAGTAATCATTTTGCATTTTAAATTCAAACATTTATCATTTCTGGCCAGCCACCAACCTTCTGATGGATTCAAGATATTATTTTCTCTATCTATGTAACTGCACAGATAATGTGGTAACACATGCCCAAACTGGTACCTGTCCCCAGTCTATAATAGAACCCAGCAATTTTATTTTTAATCCTGGGAACCCGGTAGTAAATAATTGTTGCAGGCCTGTTACTGTTGCAGCTAGTTGGCCGGCGTTGGGGCCCTTAAAGAAAATCAGATTAGCCTATATCTATTTCTCGGATGAATTTTAAATCTTGATTCTGTAGATAACAGGTAATTCCCACACTATGGTAGCTTGGGCATTATGTACTGAACTTTGCAAAGCAGAACAATAACTATCTACAGTCCCCTCTATGTGCAGAGCTAGTCTGCATACTCATGATTCTGTAGTTATCATCAGTTGCAGAAGGTTCTTTCAGGTAGATATGAAGTAGATGTAAATCAGGTGAAGAGCCTTAAGCTGAGGTGCAGCCAGGAGCCTGTGCTGACCCCTCTTTTGGACAGGATCTCGCAGCTTGCAGGCTGGAACTTTCTCAGCTTTTTAGCTGATGCCCCTTTCTCTGGGCTTGAAGTCACTTTCTGAAATATTCTGGAAGCAGGCCAGGCTGGGAGAAGGACCAGCACACCTCAGACCCCCATGCCTAGGCAATGCACCTCTGGGGGAGACGCATATGGCAGTGTCTTGGCTGGCACACTATCAGGCTGGCTCCCAAGTTGATCTAGAAGACAGTCTCTTGTTCAAATCCAGGCATTCGGTTGCTTTAACCATCTTAGGCATTTCAACCATTCTGACAGTGTAGCAGACATGGTCCTTTCAACACACAGGACAGAGGTTCAAATGTGGGTGCAACTCTGTGGGAGAGGGAAGATAAAAACTCTGGCACAGTCTCAATTGGTAGGCAAATTTTCCTTCTCTTTCCAAGCCAACACAGGAGCTTGAGGTATGACCCCTCACCAAGTTAGGTGACAGAACTTAAGGCATGGCTCCCAACCAAGTTAGGCATTTCATTAGTTAGTAAATTCTGTTCACATTGGCTTCTACAAGCTCAAATACTGGTTCTCACAAGCCAGATCACACAGCACAGTTCCTTTTGGCCAGCTGGTGGTTTGCAGCTCCAATTAGAACATTAACAAAATTCTCATAGGCAACTTCAGGCAAAGCTCCGACCTCAGGATATCTTCCTTCCATTTCTGTAGGCACACTAAACAGTCACATCAAACATTTCACAAACAGAGCACCATCCACAGTCATTCAGACAGATGTCCAAGGCAAGGAAAATTTTATTTTTCCAGGCGCCCAATCCTGGAGGCTCTGGGCACCATACAATAAAAGCATTCTATCAATAAAATGTAATATCAAATAAATTATAATAACAATAAAGAAAAACATTTAAAACAGCATTCAACAAATATATTATTTGGGACACAAAGCTCTCTAAAATAACTAATTAGCAAGTGAGAACTAAAGGCTGGGCTCCCGAAATAGCTAGTATGTCTGGTCCAGAAAGGCTTGATTAAACAGATGGGCCTTGAGGCGGGTCTTAAAAACCTCTACTGAAGGGGCCTCCTGAACAGATGGAGAGAATGAATTCCACAGGATGGGGCCAGTGACACTGAATGCCCTGTCGCTGGTAGTTTTCAACCTCATCCTGGGAATCACCAGGAGGCTCCTAGAGGAGGACCGGTGTGAGCGGACTGAGACAGCAGGTGTAAGAAGGTCTGACAGATAGCCAGGACCCAACCCATATAGGGCCTTATAGGTGAGCAAGCTCACCTTGAAGAGTATTTTCCACTGCACCGGCAGCCAGTGTAGTGCATGCAGCACTGTGGTTATATGGCAGAATTTTGACTGCCCAATTAACAGCCAGGCAGCTGCATTCTGCACCAGCTGCAGCTGGTGGTGGTTACTCCCCCCCCCCAAGACCTCCAGGAGAAGCGCATTACAGTAATCAAGTTGGAACATCACAAAGGCATGTGCTAAGGTGGGGAAGTCCATGGACGGAACTAGGGTCTTGACCCTGGTGATATTCCTGAGATGGTAAAAGATGGTCCCGAAAATGGATGACACCTGAGAGTCAAACGTCAAAACACTGTCAAGGGTCACGTCAAGGTTTTGTATCCTAGAGGAGGCCTTCAATGTTACAGATCCCAGGAATAAACCAGTTTCGGCACCAGAGGCCAACCTGTTCCGTCCTCTGTTCCACTCCACCACCTGTACCTCCATCTTATTGGGGATTCAGTCAAAACCAGCTGGAGGCCATCCAATTGTTGATCTCCATGAGGCAGTTGTTAAATATTTTACTGCACTGGATGTTCCAGGGGCAAAGGAAAAATACAGCTGGGTATCATCAGCATAGCAATGAAAACCCAAACCATATTTCTTAATAAGCTCACCCAGGGGCAGCACATACATGGCAAGCAACATTGGCAGCAAGACCAAACCCTGAGGTACTCCACACGGCAGTAGGCTAGGGGAGGAGGAGGAGGAGGAGAAATTCCCCATCACTACCTGTTGCCTCCTATTCATGAGGTAGGGCTCAAACCAACAGATGACAGAGCCAGTGAGTCCACAAAATTCCCTCAAGCGGTCGAGTCACAAATAAACGTCGACTGTTTCAAATGCTGAAGAGAGTTCTAGTAGGACAAGACTTGTCCCCTTCCCCCCAATCTCTGGCCCTGAGGAGGTCATTTTGCACCCAAACTAGTGCAGTTTCTGTATTACGCCTCATACAAAAACCTTATTGGAAAGGCTCATAGAGATCGAAAGCCACAAGGTGTTCCTCAAGTTGCTGCACCACCACCTTCTCGACAACTTGCCCTTAAAATGGGAGGTTGGAGCTGGGATGGTAATTTGCCTTGACATCAGGGTCCAAAGAGGACTTCTTCAAGAGGGGGTGAACCAGTGTCTCCTTCAAGGCTTCTGGAACAATCCCCTCTGACAGGGAGCACCAGACAATCAAGGCGCCTACCGGGCCAACAGTGTCGACACATCTCATCAAGAAATGAGTCAGCACAGGGTCCTGTTCGCAATATGTGTGCTTTAACTTGGAGACAACCCTGATGACCTCTGACGCTTCCGCTGGTTTAAACTCCCCCCAGGTAGGTAGAGTGTTCAGCGTGTGACCCAGACGATCACTGTAGGCCACAGAAGGGTTCACTGGCAGAACACTGAGCCGGATGGTGGACACCCTGTGTGAGAAGAATCAAGCAAACTCCTCACAAAGAGCATCAGAAAAAGTCTTTTTCAGCTGAAGACAGGCTGGATTTAAGAGCCTGTCCACAGTCTGAAAAAGCTCAGTTGGTTGATTCTTCCCAGCAGCAATCTCTCTGGACAGGAACTCTGCCTTCTTATGAGTGATTGCCCCCGATACTCAGTGTAATGTGAGCACAGGGCCAGTCTGTCCATCTCCAGCCTGGCCCCCACGTCAGCAGCAATCCAACCTCCAACCCATGATCTTCATCCTCTTGAGGTCCCCATCAAACCAAGGGGACCTCAAGTGAGAGGATCTGGGTCATACACGGGTTGGTGCGAGGGAGTCCAGGGTAGCTGCCAACACCCAATTATAGGTGGCAAAAGCCACATCTGGACACTTAATGCATGCACTAACCACATTAGATAGGTCAGCTGCTGTCAGAAATCCCTCTGAGGTCAAACCCCTTAAAGGGCAGTAGCTGACCATCTCTGCAGGGAGAGGGCTCTCAGAGGTGGCCCCAAATGAGAATCCCACCATGCAGTGATAAGACCAAATGATCCAATCAGTCTTGCGGTTATTAACCTCAAGCCCCAGTGAGAAAACCAGGTCCAACATATGGCCACCTTGGTGGGTCACAGAGGAAACTTCCTGCATCAGGCTCAGAGATGGCATAATCTGGATGAAGTTGTAACCTAGCCTAGTTGATTAGTTGTTGGCCCAGGCGTTGAAGTCCACCAAGATCAAACACCAGGGGGGGGACTCCAACGTCTCACGGATGACAAAAGTGTCTACTTCCTGTAGGAATTCACCTGCAGCCCCCGGGGGGGGAGAGTAAATCAGTAGAATCCTACAGCCTGCGCTTGGACCTTCATGTATGGCAACACATTCAAATGAACCCAGATTTCCCACTGGATACACAGAGAAACCAAGCTCCAATCTAACATAGATGACCACTCCCCTGCGTTCCACTCTGAGGCATTGCACTACCGTATACCGAGGGGGGATGGCTGCCTCTAAAACTGGACCAGCATCATCACCCACCCAGATCTCAGTAATGCAAGACAGATTGAAGAAATCATGTCTGCAATAATGGTGGTCTTGTTCCTAATCGATCTGGCATTGCATAGCACTGCCCTTGGGATAGGTGGAAAGTGTAGCCCCTCTGGCTACCTGCCCACTCGGTCTGGTGGAATCCCTGGGGATGGGGAGCAAACACATTTTGCTTCTCCCAAAGTCCCATTGACATCCAGGGTGCCTTCTACACCTGATTACCTCAATCCTGCTTCCTCTTTGGTCATGGGGCACCCCACCACAGACAATCCATACGGCTCCTATTTATCCCTACCTCACAACAATGATGTGCTGTAGTAGGATACACAGGGAGGTTGGTAAAGGGATACAGATCAAGTAGCAGGGATGCCTCGTACACCATCCAAACCTGCCTCAGGCTCCCCGATCTCCCCAGACACATGATGTCCCATCAAAGGTCCCAAAACCACTAGCTAACTCAGTCACTCAAATCCAGCCACACAACTAATACAGCAGAAACAACCCTAACCAATCAGACATCCATCCACACAACTAAAACCTCAAAAACCTACCCCGATACCCACCCAATCACCAAAATAGCAGAAAGCCTTAAAATTTAAGGGGCACAATATCCCTGGATCCCATAGATTAACTAAACTGCCCAATGGACAGGGGCAGAGATTAACAACAATAAGTAAAACAGTTCATGCAATTAGCAGTCTTCTCAACCCACAGATTGCTAAATGGGTGGGGAGGGGGGAAGATTATCTTACAGTCTTCTCCCACAAGTCCAAAGCCTGAGAGAAAAATATCCAAAAAGTTAAGTTTTGAGTGTGGGGAAGGGACCCCAAAATGAATAGAAAAAAGTTACTGTGAGGATCAGAAGGCAATCCAGCAATAGACCAACCACCCAAATGATAATCCAGCGGGAGGGGGAGTTAAAAAATCTACGGCAGGCCACAGGATCACAGAAACAGAGCAAACAGGCAGTCCCAGGAGCCAAAAGTCTAGCGAATCAGCCTGGCGCAGCTCCAGTCAAGAAGATGACCACTCCATCCAGGAAATGAGAGCACAACGATGCTCTCAATGCTTGCAGTCTCCAGGGGAAAGGTGAATAGGACAATGGTGACCCAAATAGGTAGAATGGCCCTCGCGCATGCTGGCAAGTGGGGCAGCCCCACAGACAACACAGGTCACGATTTGGATGGCTCAAAGATACCACCCAGAAGGAGAAAACCGCAGGGCAGTCCAGGACCATTCCTCCTAGTCCATTCCCCTGCTCTGATGACACTTCAAACTCCAACACCGACCCCCAACTCTGCTCTAGACAGCCAGTCTACCACTCCATCATGGCCTGAAGATAAAATGAAGACTGGAAACCCCGTGGCAATCAGGGGCTCCCTGCAGAGTGACTTCCACACCTCAGTACTCCCAAAGGTAGGAATCCAGGGGGAAAAAAGAACCTCCTAAACAAAAAAAGCTAACTCCTATAATATGCTTACTACCCCAGCCCTGCCTATGCTAGATACCCTAACTATCCACTAAACCCAGTTAAACCCCATTAAATTTGGGATCTTCAGATCAAAGAAAAGGATTGGACAACCAGGCTCGACCAGATTTGCTTCCACAGATAGCTTAAAACAAGGAGAAAGGCAGTGGTGATCTCAATCTTGGAGAGCTGCAAATGGCAGGCACAGCTCAGCCGCCATCTTGGCCCTATCCTTGGTGCTGATCAAACACAGGATTCAGACAGACATTGAGCACCTCTTGGCTTCTTGGTCCCAAGAAGGTCTCTGAGTCACTTGTACATTAAGTAGACGTTTACTCACTCATGATCAGCATGCAGCTTTCAATTAACTGAAGTCACAGAATTCATCAGCACTCTTACTGTTGAGGTAGAAGCATTCTTGCAGCTCTCCCACAACTGCAGGTAGACCAGACCCCCGGAGTCAGTTGAAAAAACAAATTATGACTGACTTACCACACATTATGACTGATTTTTTCAACTAGTTTGAAATTTCTGACTACAACTAACTGAAGAAAATCCAAACAATTTTTTCAACTTTTACCATCATTGAATTTTAGTATGTAGTAGTTTGTCGTATTTTTTTAACTTCAAGTCTTTTTTTTATGAAAATTTTGACTATAAAAGTTAATAAAATGTATGGAAAAGCCCCCCCTTAAAATCAATGGGGCACACACGCACACAACCTTCGCCTTCTGTCATCACAAAATGGGTCTGCATGTGCCTACGTGGGGGTGTGTTGGTGGGTTAAGGTCAGGAAGCAGCTCCGTTTTTAACATTTGGGATTTAGCAGCATTATAACTTCATAAATGGGCAGAAACAAAAAAAAGTATTTATGCACCTCAGCTCTGGGGCAGGGGAGGTATTGCATATGTTGGAGGGAACAGCAACTAGTCAGCAGCAGCCAAAAAGCTGGCTGCTCTTTAAAATGCAAATACAAAATGCAGTGAAACAAATCTACACACAGTAGGGACCCACTAAAGCACAATAACCAGTCAAAACAACAAAATATACTGAGTCCCCTGAAAGTAACAAGTTGAAGCAGGGCAATAAAACAGTATATGGTATAGAAAAATAAGCAGCAGTAATACTAGTTAATTAGAAAAAGAACTGTGAGTCTAAAATACAGTATAGGTAGGGCCTCTTAGACACTCCACAGAAGCTAGAAGGTACCCTTTTGCAAGCAGAGCTAACCATCAACATATGTTAGTTCACTAATAATCATAGAATCTGTGAGACTAAAAGTTTAAGGGAGGACCCCTAAAAATATTTCTTGTACGGTATACCAGAATTGAGATGTATCTATAGTTTAAATTTGAATCTAAAAAACACTCATGCATAGTAAAAAAAACATTTTCTGACACAGTTTCTGAACTTGTTTTACCTTTCAGCATGTACACTTATGTGTTTTTAAAATTGTATTCATCTTGCCATGAGGACTTTAATATTTAGTCTATCTGATTCCTACCATGGCAAACAACATACATTTTGTCCATCGGACCCGACCGACCATGCTCCATACTCTGGCCTCCTATGGGTTCGGGAACTCACCAACCAAGCACCTGATCCATGATCTCATGGGGAGTCTGACTTATTCACAATGCCACCACAGTCAAAGAGAGCCCAGCCGGACCACCAGCAGTAGATTGATGATGATCAATCGCCTTGGCTTTTCAAGTTTGGCCTCTGGGCCTCACAGCCCCCAAGCCCTCAACCAGCCAGACAAGCCAGCCTAGTATGCAGCAGACACACAGACAGACTGAGTAGTCTGAGAGAGACCATCCTCCTCCTTCATACTGCCCACAGCCCAGCCCTGGCAGGCCTTACGTACACATCCCATACAGTACCTTGCTCACTGTAGTAGCCTGTTGCCAGTTTGGATAGGTGTCGGGTGATGATTTGGTGGTCATGATTGAGTGGCTCCACTGCTCAGGCTGCCACTGCTGTTCTACTTGGTAGTGGTGCCAGTGTTTTTTTGGAGCTGTGTGCTTCCCCCTTCTCCCTACCCTCACAGTCAGTCCCCAACCCAGACCCATTTCCCCACTCTGGTATTCCACGCGGTGGAACTAGTGCACCTACTACTCCTCCTCCTCGCCGACTCTGAAGACCTGACCGAGACTGAGTGAGAGTTGCCCAATGAGCCCGGCTGAAGGGATCATGTGCTGATCCCGACCATGACCAGGCCACTGACTTGGTGGCTTCACATGATTGCTGCCTAGTTTTGCTGGAGGACTGACTGGGACCTGCACAGCCACACACTAGTCTCTCTTTGGGCACCAGACAAGTCAGGACAGTGGACACAGTTAACTTATTTTAAATTAAACACCGAACTGCCAAACTTCATCCCTGCAGGTAAACGCTGCTTGTTCTGTTGCCCACACACCAACAGAGATGCCTCCTCTCTTGGCAGTCTCCTCTCCTACCTAGGCATGCTCTCCCTGCCACCTCATGCAGCCAGTCACAGACACTTTCAGGGTCCTGGCTCCTCCTTCTGTCTCTCCTAATTGGTGGACACTTCATGTCCAGGAGCAAGGGGTGCCTTTTTTTGGCTGTGAGGCTCGATTGAGGACTGTTATATATTTGTGGCCCCCCTGGCTTCCTTACTCCCCCTAGAAAGGAAAAAAAAGAGAAAACACACTGCAGTGCACCACAAAAACAAACCTGGATGGGTCACAGAATCATCAACTGCAGTGGATTTCAACTCCACTGTTTTATGACGGCAATCCAATGCAATTGCAACTGATTGCAACTACATTGAATTGCAACTGATTATTTCAACTGCCAAAAAACTGCTCCCAGGTCTAACTGGTAGACTTCTTGTAGCTGTCTCACAGCTGAAGTTAACTCAGGATTCTTCCCCACACTTCTTCCAAATGTGGAAAGATAAATGTCAGTCCTGGGAGACACGTAGTTGGCAAGCCCCAGGCCAGCCACTCCAATGTACTTGCAGCCACATTTTCTTAGCTAGGAACAAGAGCCCCCCTCCCTGTGGAGGGGCTCCCACTGAACTGACTCAAGAACTAAAAGTCTCCTGGGTTTTGAGAGCTCTTGACAGATCCTGATTGGTGGATTCAATTGTGTCTCTCAAAATTTAATATTAATCAGACTCCCGCAGCACCTGATAGGTTTCTTAATTAGGTGCCAGCATTCGTCCCTGCTTTTTTCCCCACAAGTCTTGGCACAGTCCCAAAAGTTTCTGCCTGAAATTCTAGCATTCCAACTGGCTGCATAAAGGGTAAAAGGCAGCAAATATGGCTGCATTTTAATACAGTTCCCAGGCAGTCCATAAGAGTCCCAACAATAAAGTCCTGGTACAGCGAGAAGAAATATTATATGTAAGTAATTTCCCCACAGTTCAATAGCAGACCATGTGCCCAGATAAGCGCTCACACTATTCAGTATTTATATGAACTCTCGTGCTTGTTGTTAACGCTAGAAAATACAGTCCCCAGGTGCTAACCAGAATCCCTCATTAATATGCATGAGGCATGCATTAATATTCATTAGCCCTGAACATACCCCGATTTGTACTCCTTATTTACAATTTACCATGTCTTCTCAAAACCCTTGTTCAAGTCTCTGGTCACCGTTCGGCTCCAGATGGGGACCAGAACCAACAAAGGATCACCTGTTTTATTGCTACGGCAGTAAGGAAAATCGAGAGCAATTCTGTGCATCAGCGAGCTGCCAGCCAGCCTTGAAGTGAATGGGGAAAATACTGGCATCTCACAAGTACTCCTGTGGCCCCTATCCAGAAGGATGAAAGAAGCAGGGACTAGTCAGAGACTTTAGGCACACTTTGGGGCACATCGGGACTCAGACTGTGGCAGTGCATGAACGGGGAGAAGAACGGGGAACACCACCAGGTGAATGGGAGACAACGGGAGATCTGGGGCAAATAAGGTAAGCCCCACAGGGGGGTTACACAATACCACAAGAGTATGAAGCAAAATGCAACCAAAAACTAACAAACTACAAGCAACTAGCTCTCTGTAGATAAATCGATAGTATTAGAACTCTCTCTCGATTTAAACTAACAATCTCCAGCTATGATACAGTAAGAGTGACAAAAGTTTACACGTTTCAACAAACAAGCACTCTACAGATAAACCACCAGAAAAAAGTTTAGTAAAAATGTACACTTTCCTTAGAGCTCACTCAAGATTGTGCCTCTTCTCAGTTCAGTAGCTTCAAGGCAGTTGTCTCCTTTGTTAGCTAGGCTCTTTCTGGGATGGGGTTGGGTAGAGCAGGGCTATCCCCAAATCCTGTGCTAAGAAAAACAATCAGAGTAAACCAGTCTGAACCACCTCAGGCTGTCTGCAGGCCAACATACAATCCACTAAATAGCACTATTGAAATGAAGTAGCATGTACCAAAAGCCACAGCAGCTAGTGAATTCTTTACAATACCACAATAGTTTGAAGCAAAATGACACCAAAAACTGACAAGCTACAAACAACTAGCACTCTATATATAAATCAGCAGTATTACAACTTCCTCTGGATTTAAACTAGCAATCTCCAACTATGATAAGTGGGAAAAAAGTTTGCACATTTCAACAAACAAGCACTCTACAGATAAACCACCATCAAAAAGTTTAGTAAAATGTACACTTTCACAAGCCCTGGCAGAGCCACTATGGGTGCAAATGCATGAACTAGATAAGGGTGTGTCATGGGCTTAAACCATATACATTAATTGCCATTGTATACACTAACTGAATCAAAGTATGGTACATTGAGAAGGGCAGATAAAAAAATAATGCCACTGTCTGTAGTGCAGTTACCTATATGTTTTACATTTTATTCTGTGCACTGTTATTGCAATCAACTCAACAGAACCGGGCCATCATATACATGAAAGTAGTGTACCTTAACTGCAAACACTGCTGAGACAACTATGTGTTGTGACAAGGTAGAAGATAAACACATTGTTGAGACATGTTTACAAAGACATTTCATGTGTTTGATTTTTTTGAGAGATTGGTATACAGTACACACACACACACACACACACACACACACACACACACACTCTGGGTGGGATATTCAAACTGAGCCCCAAATGTGCGCAATAGCAGAAGCAAGCACAAGTCCATTGAGCACATGCACAATAGAAGTGATATTCAAACATGGAGCAAGCCAAATCGCGCAACCAGCCAACGTCTGAATATCGCACAACCTGCGCCATAGCGCAACCAGGAAGGGGAAGCTGAGCAGATACAATGCACTATAGTGCAACAAGGACAGCCCAGCTGAGCAGTCCAGAGGCACCATAGAGCAAGCTGGGAGCCCCCCAACAGTAGAGCAATGGAACTACACAACCAGGGAGGTAGGCAGGAGCCCACCACCCATGCCATAGATGTGCACAGGAACACACTGCAGAACTGACAATGCACCCCCACACCCCAAGCACAGCATAACTGGGGGAGGGACAGAATATCCACCGGCCCATGGGGACAAGCAAACAAAGCACAGCTGGGCCATGTTGCCCCAGCACACCCACTGGCAAGCTGAGACTGCCACACAAGGGGGCGGACCACCCCAGTGTACAGCAGCCCCCCGTGCACAGCACACCCTGCACTGTGACCCCAAGACACCCCCCATGAGCAGTGACCATCACTGCAGGAATCCCCATGCATCCCCGTCACACTGCAACCTCATGTACCACAGAACCATACAAACCAAACCCACCATGAGCACCCAGCAGTGGGTGGCAGCACACAGCAATGCAACAACGGCAGACACAGTGCCAACACGCACAAACCCCCTGAGGCACAGCTGAGACACAGAACATGTGTCTCCACAAGTGGTACCCCACATGGGAAAGGGCGTGCCCCTGACACCACTGCCATTGACACAGCACCCTGCACAGTAGACAGGTGTCACAGCGCAACCCACCACGAGTCACAGCAGCCAGCACAGACACCCACAGTGGTGCATGGAAGCATGCAGCGCACCAGATGCAACACAGTACAGGGGCAAACACACACCCATACCCTCGGGGACACCAACACAGGGACGCAGTAGTGTGGCAACCCAGCCCCCAGTGTGGGCACATGTAAACTGTGCACACACAGCCTGCAGTCCACCATGGCACAGGGGTGACACCCACCCTGTGCATGTACTGTGACCCTGTAAGCCACCAGCATACACCTGGAGCACAAGTCACAGACAGTGCTGCACTGCCCCTGCAACACACACAAGACACAGCATGGAAGTGGGACAGCAACTGTGGAGGCCACAGTGTCACTCAAGGCAAACATGCACCCCACCGGTGACAGGTGGCAACCCAGCATCATGACAGTCACAGTGGATGACCTGCAGGGACAGCACCCACTGACAAGGCAGCAGACTTGGCAGAGCCACAGACATGCAAGGGTGTCAGCTGCACAGGCCAAGGACAGCTTGACAGGGGCACAATGGACACAGAGCAGACACCATGGAACACTGCACACAGCAATGCAATGCACAGTGAACAACACACACCACAGATACCGACTGAAAGCCACTCCCATGCCAGAGACACCTCCCCCTGCACACACACACACACATACCCATGACTATACCACCCCAGATGCCATGCACACCACTGCATCTGAGTACCTATAGCCAGCTGCAAGTCAGAGACCACCGCAGTATTCATATCAAAAGAACTGTATTACAAAAAGAACAACAATAAGAATAACAACAACAAGAACTATATACATATGTACAAAACAGGGGTGGGGGTATGGGTACAAGGTAGGGGTGGGTAAGGGGCAGGGGTGAACAACTAGGAGAGGGAAGGTGGGGTGTGAGGGATAGTTAAAGGGGGGAGGTGATGGGCAGCTACTGTCTTCGAGCCTGGTCCCCTGCTGCCTGGTGCTGGTCCCGGGGCCTCCTTCTCCTTTGCACCCCATGCTGCTGTAGGTCCTGCAGGATAACAAGTGAATCCATTGCTACCTACAACAGCTGCTGCATGGACCTCTGTATCCATCATAGTATCCGGACACCTAGGACAAGGGATCAGAGTCAATGGGTGTGACTGTCCATATCCCTGAAGCCCACTCATCATGCATGGCATACTGCCAACTGCCCTGCTCCTGTGATGGACTGCACCCACCCACAGTGACTGTGTGCACAAGACATGCCCAACCAGACAGCAACAGCCATATGTACCACTGCACACACACACTGCCCATGTCCAGCACAGCACAACCAAGGCTGTACAGTAATGTTGCTATGCGGTGGGCAGGCAGTGCCACAGCCATGTGCCCAGTGCACGCATGGACCACCATTGATGCACTCCGAGATGTGCAGTGCCACTGGACAGTGCTGACTGTCACATGTCGCGTGCATGGCAGTGGTGTCCGTGGACGGTGGCCATGCCCTGCCCCCCACCCTGTCACACAGCATGCAATAGCAATCATGTTGTCATGGCACTCACCCCTCATTGGGCTGCTGCTGGTGTCGTGGTTCTCCACCACCATGCTCGGGCACTGCTTGCACCACTCCCTGCTCTT
Organism: Neoceratodus forsteri; assembly: GCA_016271365.2. Classification (NCBI taxonomy): domain Eukaryota; kingdom Metazoa; phylum Chordata; order Ceratodontiformes; family Ceratodontidae; genus Neoceratodus; species Neoceratodus forsteri. The sequence continues at coordinate 846,085,344 of CM028134.1, forward strand.
CAGCCATTGCCCTCCTCCGCTCTGCCACACCTGTGGGAAGCAAAAGGTGAGAAACACATCAGTGTAATCCCAAAGCATATTCCTCCTGCCCCAATGAGTGTGCCCGCCCACCCAGCCAGACCCATACATCACATATCCTGTTAACACTGCCACAGCCAACCCTAGACCAACCCTCCCCCATGTGCTGGACACAATAGACAGTGTTATCCATATGGACCATACAGGTGCATAGACGGATCACCCACCTGGCCGAGGCACCATGCCCCTCCTGGCACGTGACCGCAGATGTACCAGTAGCACTGGCTCCCTCCTCCGCAGGTCCCCATAGTGGTGCCTGCACTGTTCTGCGGACCTCCGTCGGCCAGTGGCCGCCTCCAGCTCAGTGGCCACCTGTTGCCACACCTGTGTCCTGGCCCTGTCTAGGAGAACCTCCCCATATAGTGGGCCATAGTGAGGCTCCACAATGGCCACCAAGTTTGCCAGCTCAAGGGCACTCCACTGGGGGGGCTCTTCTGCGTGCCATCTCTAGATGTATAGTAGGCAATATGGTGCTCCACAGCACGGCAACCCCACGTGGAATTGCTGCGCAATACAACACTGCTATTCCCTATCGTGCTGTCGGTACAGCACCGCCAGTCCCTATTGCACTGTCACCGAACAGCGCAATAGAGCTGCAGACATGCCATTGTACAGCCCCAAGGGGCCAAGGTCGGGCACAGGGTCATGGGTCTCTGGCACATGACCACGCACAGCGCCATCAGACGTCTATGCATCCAGTGTGATTGGTCGCCTGTATGCCATTGCCATAGCGAACTATTGCGCAGTTGTGCCACAGCGCCATGTAGTGACCGTTGCTGTAGCACCACTGGCACAATGGTGGCCATGCCCTGAATTGCCTGCTGTGCACAGCATGTCATCAGCATGGCAGACGCCTGCGTAAGCTACCTGGGCATGCGCAGTGCAGTGTACTACGCAGTCACAGAACTGCGCCATTGGCTCAGCACGTTCAACCGTATTGAGCAAAGTGCAAAAGGGTGATATTCAGCCGTCATATGCAAATCATCTGATCAGCCATTCAATGGCACAGCAGCACGATTTGCATCTCATTAAAGTTGCTCCACACCTAATTTGCATGGATTGCACTATAAATATGCGACACCGTTCTGCAGTGGCCATATTCTGTTACTGCAGTTGATAGATGAGTTGCATGCATTGTGATGTTCTGGACTATGGCCTCAGGGAATTGCTGTGTACTGCATAGTCACAGGTGACCACTCTCACCCATACAGGCTGTGAAATGACCCGGGCAAGGACTGGGTGAGGAGAATGATGGTGGGTGGAAGAGGAGGCCTAACTTTACGAAGGCTGAGATGGAGGCACTCTTCGAGGCCTACCTGGATGAAGAGCCACTTCTCAGTGGACAGCGGGGCACCCCTCAGGCCCGTGCTGCTGCATGGGAGGGGGTGGCACATGCCGTCAACCTGCACGGCAGCCACCAGCGCTCTGTGCAGGAGTGTAAAAAGAAGATGGGAACCGACAGAAGGAGGGTGAAGGAGAAGGTGGCAGCCATCAGGGCGGCACGTGCTGCAACAGGCGGGGGCCAGCCCGGAGGTGGTGCAGCTGACTCCAGCAGAGGACAGGCTCACTGCAAGCATGCAGTGCAGTGCCATTGAGGGCATTCCTGGAGGTGGCTTCCAACCAGGTGGTAGCCCATCACTGCATGGTATGTCATGGTCGTGGGTAAGGTAGATCACATGCACTAACGTGTCCTTCCTTTCTGTTACAGATCCTGTGCATCTGCAGGGGTCAGCGGTGGAGGGCCTGTTCACTGCGGACAGCCATCTGGAGTTGGAGGAGGGACCATCCACCTCCGCAGGTTGCTGGTGTGCATTGCACCAGTGTGCACACCTGGCTGCCATCACTGATGTTGCTGAGACAGGTGTGGGGGGTGCCCTTCCTGTGTCTCAGCAGTTTGGCATGCAAGCATGCCAGCATGCTGTGGCTGTGGCTGTGGCACAGACCTGCACCATTGATGATGCAATGACCACTATGGGCATTGACATGTGTGTGTCACAGAATGGACACACAGCAGGACAGCTCATGCCCATGGACCTAGCTGGTTCCGACGTGTGTGCCAGCATGTCAGCACAGTCCCAGGCTGTGCCTGTCAGCACCAGTGGGGCAGCACTGGTGGTTGTGCAGGTCACTGGCACTATTGTGGCCACAGCAGCAGAACAACTGATCCCTTGGGCACAGCAGGTGGAGGGGCAGCAGCAGCAGTCACCCACCGGGACTGGGGGTACAGGGTTCAGCGGTGATGTAGGTGCACCACCTGTGGACTTGCCCATACCTGGTCCTGGTGAGCAGTGCCCACCCTCAAGGGGTGCTGTACATCAGGCCCTTCCATACCCTGAGGGACAGGTTGCCGATGTGGCAGATGACCTCTTTGACGAGCACACCTGCCTGCTGCAGGCATCAGTACAGCAGCAAATGCAGATTGCAACATCTGTGGAGGCACTGTGTGTGGCTCTGGAGCAGCACAGCAGGGACAACGAGAGGATTCTGTCATGGATTGACCATTTGCGGATGGATGTGACTGCCGCCATTGACAGGCAGACACAGGCATTGGTCACTGTCATGGTCTCATTGGGCACACAGTCAGGTGCCCCTGTGCTGCTCACACCACGCAGTACGATATCCACTCCCCATTCCCGGCATCATGCGACACCCATCCTGTCGATGCCAGGTTCAGTTGTGGGCATCCCGAGCACCCCTGGTGCAGGTATGTTCGGTGTGCTGCAGACCCCTGTGCGGGCAAGGTCGTGTTCATGCAGTGGAACCCCTAGTGGTCCATCGGTGCCACCCCATGAGGTCTGTGCTCAGCCTGCCAGTGCTGCTGGGTCTCGGTGGGGCTGCCCATGCATCTGAGGTGGCCGTGGCACTGTGCTGCAAGACTGAGCTGTCTCCCAGTGCGGGCCCTGTCTGGTGCTGCCCTGTGTGCAATGTGTGTTTCAGTGGGCAGTGCTCCAGTGGGTGCCCAGCCCTACATGCAGACACATGGACCACCTGCACACCCTCCTGACTGCTGTCCACAGGTGCATGTGCATGATGATGCCTGCATTGCACTGTACACTAAAGTGCAAAGGTGCCCAGCATCTGACATACGTACATGGACAATCAGTGGATGTGGTGGCCTGTCGACATGTGTGTTTTTAGTGTCTGTGTTCCTACTCTGTTGTGCACCTGACCCCTGTGCACTTTGTGCCTATTGTGTGTGTGTGTGTGTGTGTGTGTGTCCATCCGTCCATGTGGCGTGTTGCTGTTCACCCCTCCCTGGTTGTATGTGTGTGCTTCTGTGCCCTGCCACTTCCCTTGCCGTCATGCACCCCTGGTGTGTTTCCCTGTGTGTATGTGGGTTGTGCCCTAGCCACTGTTGGTTGCACATGGCTCCATGACTTACCTGTGTTGGGTGAACTGCTCATCTGTGATGGTGTCCCGGTGCAGCTGTGCCAGCCGGATCAGTCAGGGGTCACGTCATCCAAGGGGGGGGCTGCCCATCCCCATCATCACCAGCATCACCGTCGTCCCCATCGCTGTCTCCCTCTTCAAACTGTATGGCTATCCCATAGTCTTTGGCCATGTTGTGCAGGATACAACAGGCCAGGAATATCCCACAGGCCTTTGAGGGGCTATACTGTAGGGCACCGCTGGAGGTGTCTAGGGATCGGAAGCACGCCTTCAGCATCCCAAACACCCACTCAATGATGTTGCGTGTGGTGGCATGTGCCTCATTGAAGCATTGCTGCAATGGGGTTGTGGGCCACCGGTAGGGTGTGAGCAGCCAGGGATGGAGTGGGTATCCACTGTCACCTGTGTGGAGATAGTGGAGGTTAGTGTCTTATTCAGGCTCATATTGCCCCTAACCCTGTGTGCCACACCCATGGCACCTGTGGCTTAACCACCCTTGCCCCTGATTTGTCAGTCCTACATGCATACTCACCCACTAGATGTTCTGTAGGGATGTCCCCACTCTTGAATCAATGGCACAGTGCCAACTGGTACCATATGAATGAATCGTGTGCTCCACCAGGGTGCGTGGCACAGACATTGATGATGCACACACTGGCATCACACACCACCTGGCAGTTGACACTGGCATAACCCTTCCGATTCCTATAGGTGGCCCCATTGGGGCCAGATGGAGTGTGAATGGCCACATGGGTGCAGTCTATCGCCCCTAGCATGCCAGGCATATGTGCCATCCTGTGGAACTCCTGTATGTTTGCTGTGCGCTCCACCGCGGTGCTGGGGAAATGGATGTACTCCGCAGCATGTGGCAGCAGTGCGCTGAGGAATTGGGTGAGGATGCGTGACATGGCCGACTGTGTTATGCCTGTGGTGTCCCCTGTTGGTCTCTGGAAGGTACCCGTGGTGAGCAATTACATGCAGGCTGTTACCTTTGTCTCCACTGACAGAGCGTGACTCCGTCATGAGGGTGCCTGCATCACATCACTTCACAGCTCACAGAGCCACCTCAGTATTGCCCTGTTCAGGCAGTACCAGCCCAGAATCTCAACATCTGAGTAGAGCTCAAAGCTGATGGGGGCTCGGTACTGCCTGTTTGGGGCGTACCGCCGACGGGCCCTTCCACAGCCACGTCCCCCTGCAGCATGCCTTCTCACCCCCCCTCATTACAGCTTCCATGTGGAAGCTGGCACTGTCCATGTCCCTGGCTTGTGTCCCCCTGTAGCTGTTGTTGCTCTGTTCCCCCCACTGTCCTGGTTGCTACCTCACTGCACCGGTACACCTACTGGCCTCTGCACTCTGTAGCCCCACACACCTTCCCTTGCCCCTATTCTGTCCTCTGCTCTCCCTGGCCTGCACTCTTTCTCCCTCTGGTCTTGTCTGTCTCCCTGCCTCATGTGGCTTCCCTGTAGCATTCTTGCACCTCTTCCTTGATCCTTTTTATTTTGGCTCATTTCCGCTATGGCGCAACTTCCGCCTGATCTACTGTTGCGCATTACGCAAGTCTTTGACTATCACACTGCGCACTTTATGCATGGTTCCACCCCCTTCAGTTGTGCATGTCTTCATTAGCATTGCGCTGTTGCTCAGCATGTTTTCAGTGGCACAACTGCGTCCTGCTGAATATCACAGAATGGCGCAGTTTTGGACTTGCGCAGGTGCAACCCTATTGTGCATTGTGCAACCCTTTTGAATATCCCACCCTCTTAATAGTATATAAAAGTGCATATACCCAAATGTCAATGTAAATCTTGCACATTTCATTACAAGTTGTTCTCCTAAAGGAAAATCTTACTGTAGAAGGCCTAGGAAATTGGTGTTAGGTAAAAGTAAACTGGGGTAGGTGTGTTATTGAGGGCATTGCATAGTTTATATTTTATTGCTGCTCCACCCCAGGCACACACAATATGAAAATGTACAACCCCTTGATATGAAGCGGCACAAATTATTTAGTACAAGGACAGAAACAAGTAGGATACTGAGTAAGTGGGTAGACAAGCATGAGTATGGTAAGTCAAATAAAGTTTCAAAAAGCCTCACTATCATAATTCATTTTTTTACAAATGTGTCTGTACAGTTGACAATTTTTTTCTAAAAAAATAGTAACACTGGGAGTTATTCCACAAAACTACATAATTTAAGTGAGAGGAATGAAGTTAATAAAAATAAAACAAAGTGGAATGGAAGAGAAGTAGCTATAAAATGAAAGGGGCAAATACAGAGCTATTCCAGCAGCAATAGGTGACGTGTTCAAATGCTCTGCATTTCAGGTGGGTGCACAGGCAAAAATAACACAGCATATATGGTAATATAGAAAAAGAAATAAAATACACCTCACTGCAGACCAGATTTGCAGTCATATATGAGCCAAAAACAAGTTAAGTGATCAAGTACCCTGCCTTACAGAGAGTAGCACTTTCCAGCACTTTCCAGCATAAGACCACATGAGGAAATTAAGTTGCAGCTAGTGGCAAAAAAATTCCAATTGGAGTTAACATTTGAGCTGCAGAAAAAGAAAAAAAAAATAGTAACACCATAAGACCACATCAGAAACAGTATTAGATACCAATATAGAAAAAAGAGAAATGGGAAAAGTAAGTATGTAGCAAAATGACGCAATGCATTAGGGCTAATTAAGATGTATAGGCTGTGAAAGGAAAATATGATTGTGATAGAAGTTATAAAAAGAAAAAAAAATAAAGGATTATGAATGGAAATGGCACAGCCAAAACCAGGAACATGATGAATTATAACAAAATGTGCAACTCAGCTTGAAAACACTGTAACTATATAATGCTATGTGCAAGTGAAGTGCCTGATTAAAAAAAAAGGAAAACATATTTTTTTTAATCAATGAACTGGAATCCTATGAAAAGGCAGACAACTCCAATGTCTTCACTAGAAGATAAATGTATAAATCAGAAATACCGCAGTACACTGTACATCCAGGGAAAACACACATCATAACCAGCAGTTAATTAACAGGTCTGACAAATATACACCAAAAAAAAAAAACTAAGAGAGGTGTTACTGTTCTTTATTTTGTTTATGTTTTATATGCACTTTATGATATTTTACTGTTTTGTACTGTTCCCCCTGCCCTGCCCAGGACTGCCCAGGAAGCTTCTGGAAGTGAGCCATTATCAGCTCAGAATGTCTTTCCTGGCAAAAAATAAATGTTTAGAAGAAAAACCACTCCTCTTAAGAACCTGTGCCCCAACAGCCATGTAATCATCCATTCTAACCATACCATGGACTTACTGTACTTTTACACAAAAACATCAGGCTGGTGGTTGCTTGCATTGCACCGAGCCCCATATGAATAAACAAGCCATTCCAATGATCCTGCATCAGGGTATATGCAGTTTTGGGATAAAAGGTGAGGAACTGCCTGTTCAGAGGAGGGGTGCTATGTTTTGCTTGTAGGAAGTTTACCAGGCAGTCACTCCAACAAGTGGATAGGATGTGGACATACAAAAGTCTAAAGAAAAACAATACATAACTGTACCATTTAAAAAGCTTGGGAGGGGTGGATAGAAAGCATTTGATTTATTAAACAGGTTACATCTGTAACCCCCTTGTTCCCAGGAGTTACTAGAATCCCAGTTAGAACCAGTGGCAGGCAGGGAAAGGCAGCTAGTTAAATGCCAGTTAAATGGGTTTCACCCTGTCATTCTCTGGTTTTCCATCTCAGCTGAGCTGGAGGGTGATGTAATCTTAGAACTCTCACAGCAGCGTAAGCCACATTTGTTGCCAGCTCTAGGGAGATAGCTTTAGAATGTTCAGTTAGAGTGGAGTCAGTCCTGAGTAGGAGTTCTAGGAGGAGGCTGCAGCTTGCTGTGCAGCTCCTCAGACAGCTCTGACAGACAGCTACCACTGTGTTTTGGGTAGTTTGTTCTTACCCTAGAAGAAGAACATAGATGACAGTGATTAAAGTGGCTGAGACCTTGCCAAGTGGGTTTTCCTTTGTCTTGTCTCAGGAGGGATTGGGGCGATCTTCAGGGTTCAGGGGCAATCCCCTCACCCAGTTTTGTCTAGTGAAGCTGCCTGTGACAACTTCAGAACTGAGTACTTTTGTGTCAGCCCAGGAGGGACACCTGCATACCTTTGGTGAATTTTCTCTGACAAAGGGACTCTGTCACCTAGACTGTTTCTGTTTTAAAAATGTCTGCCTACGTTGGAGTCCAGTGAGGGACTGTCCAAGTACAGAACTTTTAACTTTCTGACACCTTAGAGGTGTGTCATGTAGTATGTTAAGTGTGAAAAACATTTCAAGATAGCATCTACAAGTTTTGTGAGGGTGTTATTAACCAGATGAACGGCCGAGTATAAACTTGGAAACAAAAGGTGGGAGACCCCCCCCCCCATCTGGAGTAACCAATTTAACTCTCTGGGTTCAGTTTGGGCACCAGTTCAGTTTTCAGTCAGTGCATTTGGCCAGTTCCTGACGGAAATAGTTACCCAGACATGGGTTTTGGATTCTCTGTTTCAGTTCACCTCAGTACAGTGGGTGCTGGAAGATTTTGAGCCTGGATGTGCTCTTTTGTGGTCATGTGTAACACCTTCATTCCTCATGAAATATGGGAAAGTGTCCCAATACTGGCCTAGTTAAAGGGAAATGTACCAGTAACTGACCGTGTGTGCCAATCTCCATTTCAGAACCTGAGAGTTCACAGTTTGTGTTCATTATGCCTATGCTAAATGGGATTTCAGGAATTTCTGTACCTCAGTAATCTGCATTACCAGTATGAGTAACCCTGTGGGGGTCCATCTTTGCTTTGTGAATATTCCTACTCTGTTACATGAATGAAAGCCACACTCTAGAATCCCAACCTGGTTTGGACAGTGATATTATTGCTTCCTTTGCATCTGGATTTACTTGGGTGCCCCTGACCAGAAGTGCAAACTAGCATAATTGTCAGCTGCTGTTTTCTCCAAGGGGCCTGGGTTGCTGGCTATGGTAAATGGTCCCACCAGGTGTGTGCCAGGTAGTTGCCACACTTGGTTGCCTGTCTGTGATAGCAGGCTTAGAAAAGAAATGTGTGTACTTGTTATGTAAACCCCCATCCCTCTCTTTTGCCCCTAGATGGTATGTGGTGAGAGAAGCAGCCCTGCTAGTTAAACAAGGGGGCCGTGGGAGGTGCACATTAAAATAAAAAAAAACTTGAAAAGTAGTGTGCGTTGAAAGGTAAAAAGGAAATAAAAGTTTGGAAAAGGAAAAGGAGCAGAATTGAAGCTGGCAGTAAACCGTATCAACACACATTTTTTGCTAGAAACACAGATTAATAAATGGAGTGAAATAAGGTTAACAGATACTCAGCTTTAAGTGAGAGGAATGAAGCTAATGAAAATAAAACAGAAAGTGGAATGAAAGAGAAGAAGTAGCTATAAAATGAAAGGGGGGCAAATATTGCTCTGCATCTCTAGTGGGAGCATAGGAAAAATTACATAACATATACAATAGTAAACAAAAATAAATAAATTACAGCTCACTGCAGAGTAGATTTGCAGTCATGTATGAGCCAAAACAAGTGATCAAGTGCTTACAGAGAGTAACACTTTCCAACTTAACACCACATGCAACAGGAATGGAAACTTAAGTCACAGCTAGTGGCAAAAAATTCCAGTTGGTCTTAACACTTGAGCTGCAGAAAAAGAAAAACAGTAAGACTGCATCTGCAACAGAATTAGATACTATTATAAAATGGCAAGAAAAAATCTAGAAATCTCATTGGCCAAGAGATGTCAGCTGATCATACATTAAATAGAGAATAGTGGATGGGCAATTATGTACAACCAGTGTGTTCTGCCACAGAGGGGTTCTGATTCCCTCTGACCTCGACAGTGAAGCTCGAGAGGTCCATGGGACTCAGAACCCTGAGGTGACAAAATACACACTGGTTGTGCATAGAGTTGCTCATCCTGTATTTTTATAGTGCATAGTACTGTGTGAAATATATGTTTGTGAGTTTCTTTGCTTTCAAAATGAAACTGACTCATGCAGTCTGTAGAGGTTCTAGAATGCTATTCTACCACAGCAGGGTAGAATCACATTCCATGACCTTTGAACTGTGGTACAACAGCATTTTGAAAGGGATGGAATTCTATACAGAACACAGAGGATAGTGGATGGGCAACAGTGAGGTTGTCATGACAACCTTGTAAACCTTGAGAGCGAAGTTTATAGTTGTCATGAAACCTCAAGAAGTGAAAACAGTATTGTTGTTCACTGTTGCCCATCCACTGTCTTTTATAGTGTATGGACATAAGTAAATCAACATCGGGACTTTGACAGCTTCGTTTTACAATGTTTCAGTCACTGTTTTCAGAAATGCATGGGTTTCACAATTAACTGAACAACTGTCATTTGCTGCAAGACTTCAAACCATATTCTGCCCGTTCGACCATCCGTGCCACCTAGGAGATGGTCACGCGAGCTAGTTCCATTTTGTTGTACCATCGATGTGACATACCATTGATAGTATAATAACAGTGTGACGACACATCGATGGTACAACAACGCTGGTAAAAGATGGAATTTGACTAGTAACAGTGTTCTACCATACACTATAATACTTCACTATACACTATATCTCTATAAATGAACAGTCATCCTGGTTACAAACCACATCACACAATGAGCAAATCAGTCCTCCAACAACCAGAACTATCTCCCATCAGTCCCCTTCTACCAGAGCTGATCTTCTATCACAAACATGGCTGCTACCTTTACACTATAAAAACCTTCAACTGGGCCCTAAAAATAAAACTACCTTAAACAAATTAATTAAATGTTGTTTTCTTGATCATCTCCTTACACACATAAGTAAATTAGAAACATTAGGAATTAATAGTTCTCAGTACAACTGTTTATTTGCTAACAGTGAAAAATTCCCCTTCTGTCTTTACCATGCTCACCAAGGAAAGCTCTTCTGCTTGCCTTGACAGTGAGATAATTGAGTCTGTGGCTGTAGAAGAGGCCTTTACTGTGCATGGTGGAATGCTGTTATGCATGGAATTCTATGCCTGGAATATGCTTGTTCTGCTGCAGTACTGACATCATTATGTTGTTCTGCTGTAGTAGTGATGTCACCACTGCAGTAGAACAACTTGGAATGCTGCAACATACTTAATTTCCCCAATCCAGTTAAGCTGGAAGGTGGTGTTTTTTTTAAACTTGAACTTGCAGAAACATCTGCAGTACGTGGTGTCAGTAATTTGAGCCTACCACCAATCCTCAAGTGCTGCCCCCAACCACCAGTTCACTGAAACAAAGTGCAATGTCTGAAATAGGCATGGATGCCCATACACTATATAGAATAGCAGATGAGCAAATCTATGCACAGCCAGTGTTTCGTGCCACCTCAGAGATCTGTTTCCCATGGATCTCTCGAGCTTCGCTCCCGAGGTTGCAGGGAATCAGAACCCCTCGGTGGCGCAACATACTGATTGTGCATAATTGCCCATCCACTATCCTATATGTTATGTATCTGTGTGTGTACAGTATGTTAGGAGAGGAACATTCCACCAGTGGAACAGACCATTTTGAATCCCTGTGTTCCAGGGTAAACATTCCATAATGAAATTCCATATATTGACTGTGGAGAAAAACAGAGGAAAAAAAAAACAAGAAGAAGATTAAAGGCAATAAGTAAGCAATAATACCCAACAGGGTGGGCGGTATTGGGCTATACCTGCTCACCCAGGGGCATAATAAGGCCCGACGCCACAGGTGGAGGGCCTTATAGCCCCTAGAAGTGCAGGTATAGCCCATACCGCCCACCCTGGAGGTATTATTGCACTTAGAAAATGGCATACTTTTTATATGGTTAAAAAAAATGCAATTTAATGTAAAAATGTTCAATATATTTAGTATTTTATTTATTTTGTAAAAGAAGTAGTTCCTCCTCCTGTCTCATAGTTGTGGGTTGCCATGGTTATCCTTGTGCATTCCTCCTCTTCCCAACACACATACGGCTTTCATTTGGTAATAAAAAACCAACACTTTCTTACTTGAGAAGCACTGTTATGATGCGTGGTACACTGGGAAGTTCAGTAAGGAGGGACAGGAAGGGACACAGGACCACTACGTTTTTCTTTTTTTATAAGGTTTTTGTGCCGAGGTGCTGTGTTGAAATTATGATTTCCTCTGGCACAGAGCAGGAAATCAGCAGCACGCCGGGCAGGAGATTAGCAGCTCATCAAGTGGGAGCTCAGGAACTCTGGCAGCATTACACTGTGAAAAGTAGAGTAGTAGTACCCGAGAAGGAAGAACTGTTAGGTACTGGGTTAGGGAGTGGTTGTGGAGAGTGAAAAAAGAAATGGACATTTGTTTGGCATGAAGATGGATTATTTGTTTATGGAGGCAGGGCGAGCTGTGAAGATGTTTGGGGTCAGACGTCATAGTCGCAGTCGTGCTGTGCATGGGACAACAATGCATGGGTCCATAGGGTATGATGTAGAAAAAAGGAGACTACTGTAAAATGCAGACATAGAAACATAGAATTTGACAGCAGATAAGGACCACTTGCCCCACCTAGTCTGCCCATTTTCCTACCTGATGGATAAGCTGCAGAATCTAATTAATCAACAGCTTACTTCCTCCTACCCCCACTAGAATTGCCTTATGCATGTCCCATGCATTCTTGAATTCTCCCACTGTTCCTGACTCAACAACCTCCTCAGGAAGGCTGTTCCATGCATCCACAACCCTCTCTGTGAAAAAATACTTTCTAACATTACCTCTGAGCCGTCCCCCCTCGATCTTCAAATTGTGCCCCCTTGTTCTTGCACATCTCTTCTTCTGAAAGATACTACCATCTTGTACTTTGTTAATTCCCTTGTGAGACTTGAAAGTTTATATCATGTCCCCCCTCTCCCTCCTTTCCTCAAGGGTATACATATTAAGCTGCTTTAGCCTCTCCTCGTATGTCCTCTGGTGCAGACCCTGCACCATTTTGGTTGCCCTCCTCTGATCAGATTCCACTCTGTCTATGTCTTTGAGGAGATGGGGTCTTCAGAATTGCAAGCAGTACTCCAGATGGGGTCTCACTAACTGTCTGTACAGAGGGATAACAACTTCCCATTTTCTACTGTTGATGCCTCTCCCTATGCATCCCAGTATCCCTCCAGTCCTCCTTACTGCCTTTTCACATTGCTTGCCCACCTCTAGTGCATCTGATATACTGTAAAACTGATTATATTCGGGCTCTGTTTATTTTCTCTATATTCATTATCGCAATTGTCAAGCGAAAATAAATGGAATGCGATTTAATTTAGAAAGTCAACATCAATGACGAGGAAGTGGAGTTAGTGCATGAGGTCAAAAGATAAACAGAAAGCTATTCGTTTTTAAACAGTGTGTAATAATTAGCGTAGCTTTCTGGTCTGTTGCATTTGGAGGGAGGGGACACTGCTGCAATCTCTCTCACAACAGAGGCTGCTACATTAGGTTCAATGCCAGAAATTACAGCTAGTGCTTCAGAATCAAGATCTGAAGTTTCAAGCGGGTATTTGCATTTCTGCTGGGAGGGCTTCAACCATTTGAACAGCAGCATGATGTCCTAAGAATGATTCAGTGACTGATTAAATACATGCTACCTGACTATTTACTAATTGCCTGCATGCTTTCTCATTGGAATGTGCGAATTCAATCACCCGCGATTAAATGGCATAACAGCTGATCGCGATTACTGGCACCCGCAAATATAATCGGTTCTACAGTAATTACTCCTAGGTCTCTTTTGATTTTTGTCGTTGTTATTAACTCACCCCCCCATTGTGTACTCTTCCCCTTGGTTTTTGTTTCCCAGATGCATTACCTTATACTTCTTTGCATTGAATCTGAGCTGCCACATATTTGACATTCCTCCAACCTTGCCAAGTCCCTTCTCATCCTTTCCACCCCATCTTGTGTATCAACCCTGCTGCAGATCTTTGTGTCATCTGCAAAGAGACATACCTTTCCTTCCAGGTGCTCTCCAGTGTCACTTATAAAGACATTAAAGAGGACCGGTCCCAGTACCAAACCCTGCGGTACCCCGCTAGTTACCCTCCTTTCTTCACTGTGGACTCTGTTTACTATTACCCTTGCGTCCTGTTGTCCAGCCAGTTTTTTTATCCATGCTACCACCTTGGGATCCACTCCAAGGCTGGCTAACTTGTATATTAATTTTTTTTTTTTTTGAAATTACTGTTTTTTCTCCTTCCTGCTTGCCATCCCCGACCCTTCAGGAACCTCAAGGTAGACATCCCTCTGCCTTTCACCCTGCCCGTATGACCCGCATGAACCCCATATAGAGCTACAGTTTACCCCCAATGAGATGGGGCAGAGCCCCCTTACCCCAACAATCAACTTTCGTCAGTCCGGGGGCCATCGGGCGGGCGAAGGCACATCGAGGGCACGTCTCCGGAGGCTCCATCTTCCTGGCAATGGCAGGCGTTTTTCCACTTTTCCTCCCACCCCCTACAGTGTAGGACCCCTGACGTCAAGGCACAGAGCGCAGACGTCACGCTGTATGTCGGCAGCCCTTCTCCTAAGCATTGGGGGCTTGCAGTACTCCAAGCCTCCGCTCGGCATCAGACAAGTGTTCAGGCTATAGCCTTAACCCTCCCCGGAGTAGGCGAGCTGTCGTGGGATGCTCAAGCCTAACTCCCCCCGGCTGGCCCACCAGTGACCTGAGTCCACTCCCAAACCCAGGTCGCCGGTGTGGAATGAGGTGTGGCATCCAGCGCCTCAACCCTCAGTGCCACCGGGCCGGCATATATTAATTTTTTGTGTGAGACTGTCCCAAATGCCTTGCTAAAATCTAGGTAGGCCATATCCACAGCCCCTCCCTGGTCTACTACTTTGGTCAAACAGTCAACGAAATCTATTAGGTTAGTCTGACATGACCTTCCTGCTGTTAAACCATGCTGCCTTGGGCCCTGTGCCCCACTGACCTCTAAGTACTCAACAATTCTTTCCTTCAGAAGTGATTCCATCATTTTCCCTACCACTGAAGTCAAACTAACTGGTCTGTAGTTTCCTGCCTCTGCCCTGCTCCAAATTTTGTGAAGTGGAATCACATTTGTCCTCCTCCAGTCCTTAGGTACCACCCCATCCTCCCATGATTTGCTAAAGAGAGTAGTCAGTGGTGTTAGTAGTTCTACTCTTAGTTCTTTTAGAATTCTTGGGTGAATCCCATCAGGCCCCATTGCTTTGTACACCCTCAGTTTCAAGAGTTCTTTCAAAACCCTTTCTTCTGTGAATGGACTGGTATCGACCCCCCATTCATAGTTTCTCTTTTGTTTGTTTGTCAGACTAATGAAGTGGGGGAATGCCGCTGGGAGTGGGGTGCATTTTTGGTTGTGGGTGTGCTGGCGGTAAAGAAGGGAGTCTTAGGGATGCTAGTATCACTCGTTAAGCGAGACAAAAAAATGTTGGAGATTTAAGAATGAAATGAGAGGGTTCTAGCCAATTAGAGACCAGGCTGGGCAGCAGGATTCTAGAAATGGGGTTGGCTGAGCTGGTACTTTTAATAACTGGGCATCTGTTGTCTAATAAATGCCCAGCTAGAGAAGTGCCACAGCCAGTCAGAAGCCTGGAATACTTTTATCCATTTTCTAATACTTTATTACCAAAGAGAAATGATGGCAAAACACAGTTATGTAGGCAGAGGCAGATCCAAGCTACTCAAACCCATTCCTGAAGTTTATAAAAGCATATACATTTGAATCATATATGGGTATTTTCAGGTGAAATATATCACCTCCCACCCACCTCCACCACCACCACCAAAAAGACAACCTGGCAGGTTTAAAGTTTTGAACACATTTCCAGTAAGAGACAGTACTTGTACTGATTTGAAATGCAAGGTAACATGTTTTTTTCTTAACAACATTTCACTTCAGTCCTATAAGTATGAGAATGTTGCCTTCAAAGAAACTATATTACAACTCTGTAATGAAAATAAAGTTTTAAACACTGCTTATTTTTACAAATTTACAGATGTTACAGTGCATTTACAGTATATGAGAATTTACATTGCAGAAGAAAAAATATATTTTCAACTAACACTACTAATAAATACTTTTATTGCAAAGTACTAATCTATTGCTGAAATATGCTATTTATGCATTAATAAGGACTACTTTTTCAATTTTTTAACAGTTTTAGGGTTACTGTATTGTACACTTGTTTGGAAATAGTAAAGAAGTTTTAATCCCTATCACAGTGACTCAAATTAATTCTTTTATGATGGTGGCCCATTCTATATGTGTGATAAGCCTCTCCAGGGTGAGCATTTCAAGGATTTTAATGTACTTCCTAGGGGTGTAAGGACACTTGGCTTCAAGCCTTGTGCCTTAGCACACCCCTAGGGCATGCTTTAAAATCCCTGAAATGCACACCCTGTTGTGGCTTATTACTTACATATAGAACTAGAGCTTGGAGGTCATGGGAGTCACAGTGACCTAATGTGTAACTGTTAAGCTATTACTACAGTTTGTAGCAGTTCCCTTCTGTTACAATATCAACTGAGTGCCAGTTGTTTGGTATACAAAAAAAAAAAAAAATAATAATAATAATGTAAGGGCACTTTACACACAATCCTAACAGGACAACTATTTAATAAAACTGAGCTCTTCATTTTGCTGGTCATACTTTTAACCCATATCTATCTATCAAATTTAGATGCATATTCACCAACCGTATAAATGGGAGGTCACATGGGTCAAGTGAAGCTAATATGCTCTTATCAGACTATTGTTTTATCAAATTATGTTGCAGCTTCTCTATTGCCTGTTTTTTTGTATTACTTGCTATGTAGAGAATAAAGGATGGGGTGGTGTGTGTTACGAGATTTTACTCACACCCAAGGTGAGGGATGCTACATAAACCCCGAGGGCAAAACTCGAGGGGTTTATGAGAAGAATTCCACACTGAGGGTTTGTGTAAAATCAATTTTTACTCACCGCCCCATCTTTTATTTTATATAATTGCTGGCAGGTGCTTTTTTGCCACAGCAGTTATATAAACTGAAAAAAAGAAATCTTTGATTTCACTTAGCTCCAAGTGGTGGTTATGACAGGTGTCCAGCGTGAGTAAAGGGAGAGAGCAGCTGGCGCATGCATGCAGTCCGGAAAACCCAGTGCATGTTTGCCATAATAACCAGTCAGTTATTACAGCAAATATCAATCTGGATTTTCTTAGGGAAAAAGCGCCCAGCAGTTGTTTTAATATAGTACCAAACATCAATTCATACTATTATACAGTAAAAACAATCAAACTTATTTCTAACACAGACCCTCAGGCTGCAGTGCCCAGCAGATGACCAAGTCAGAACCATGCTCCCTTTCATGCATTAGCCACATGAATCTGCTGTGTGCTCAAAAACAGATGTAATTCTTTACAACTAAGGCAACAGAATATTTCTCTCAGATCAGCAACCTAATTCCATTGTTCCAGTCAATGGGAGGTCAACGAGGCCAAGGGGAACCTGTATCCTCTTAATGAAAATGTTATTATTTTTTCCTGGAAAAACACCAGTACAGATATTACTGTTACTGTCACTATTTTGCACCTGGTTTCAGGTTCTTACACTATTCATTTCAGATAACCCCTTACAACATTGTCCCATTATTATGCTTACAATGGTCAACACTATGTAATTTAAACTGCACCAGCTATGTTGTTACTTTACCAATAGAAGAAAGTTCACCATAAAAGGGGCATATTAGTACTATATATTTTTACAATATTGTTAAGAACAGTACCACAGTATATGTAAAGGTATAGGACTTACACCAAGTACTGTCACACAATTATTCACTAGCTGAATAAATTTGAATTGCTTGTAAATAGACTGTCTGACAAAGAAATGAGCATTCCATATCTGTACTGAAGGAATCGCAACTCCACTAGGGACCTCCGTGCAAGGTATGACATCTCTTGACTGCACACTAGAGTTTTAGGTAACTTTATTATAGTTCCTTTAAAAAAAACAAGCTTCATGACAATGACAGCACTGTCAGCACACCTGTGTAAATTTCTCTATCCATCCCCCCCCCCCTCGTCTACATGTCTCACAATGTTTACCAAGAATGTCAGGAGTGGAAATAAAAATTGTATTTACAGTGCAGAATTGTACCACTCCAAATGTATTGATCATCAAATTGAAAGGCACAGTTGCATATCTGCCATCTGTACATATCTTGCAGAGATTTATGTATTTTTACAATTGATTTTCACATAGAAAGTCACAATCAGCTATACTGTCATGTCAAAATATATACACAAATTAAATCTACTACTTTTTTAAGCTCCTGACATTCATGGTGTTTACCGAGAGGTGTGGAGAGACAGAGACAGGCAGATAGACAGACAGACGGTGGAGAGGGTGATGGAGACAGAAATTTACAGAGTTGCACTGACAGTGCTGTCATTATCATGTGGATTGTATTTTTTTAAAGCAACAATAATAAAGTTCACCAAAAGTTTAGTGTACAGTCATAGTTATCACACATTGCACAGAGGTCCCAAGTAGAGCTGCGACTCACTGATGCTACCATAGTAAATTTTTCAGTACAGACTGTGTAACATGGAATGATCATTTCTTTGCAGTCTTTTTTCAAGCAATTCACATTTATTCAGCTAGTGAGTCATTTTGTGACTGTTTATCTGGCATAGCTGATGGTGTTGTAAAATGCATTGTTGGACTGTGTTACAGCATTTTATTTTCTGCATCTGAATATGTATGTATTGATGTTTATTTTCCTTTATTCATCTAAGGTGTGTAACATTTTAAATGTGCTAAATTGCAAAGGTAATTCCAAAGAAATAAAACATTTCTTTTTTTTTTTTTGGGGGTCACCTATGAAACAATGTCTAGCTTGCTAGATGAGAAAGAAAAAAGAAAGTCAACTAGTTCTAACTGTTCTGTGAACATCTGTTTAGGGGCTAAATGAACATCAGTATGTTTTGTAGTTGTTGTACACTTTGCTCCCTGTGTAGTATGAGCAAACCATTCAGTTGTCACTGTCTTATATCATTTGTATAGCCCATTACACACTTAGGAAATTATCCTGTGAATTGGGGTGCACAGTTGATGGGTAAAGGAGTGGCCTGCACTATCCAGGGTGAGGGGAATAATAGCTTAGAATAATAAACTCACAGTAATACAGTATGTTCAAAACACAGGAAAAAATAGGAATTAGGACCTCAGTTGAATACTGCCTTGCAACTTTGTGACACTAAGGTGCCATTACGTGCAGGACCTGTGAGAAATTGAGATGCTGACATTAAAAATGATGATTCAAACATTACAGAAAGGCAGTAAAAGTTATTGCTCTTTACATGGAAGTGTCTGCAACACTCACTTATGTATATTTTCCTGATCAGACCATGTCACTTTTATTGTTATCCACTATGCATTGCATTACAGCCTCAGTCACCATCCCATTTACTCTCAAGACCTCAAATAAATTGCATCTCCAATTAGCAGCCCTCCTAAATGCATATATTTCAGCAGTAGTCATTATTGGTAACATTTGAATAAGCATTTGTAGTACAAAATGAACTGTATAATGTATTACAATACAATTAGCATAGTTTGAGAAGGAAATTGAACATAATGAGTGCGGGAGAGACTTCTATGAAAAGACCTGTAATTTTACTTCCATATCTCTCTCCCCCTTCCTTTGCTTATTTTTTATTTATTTCAGTTTGGGATTAAACACCTTTGAGCCATGGGCTCGTTTACAAAGGTTCCATGTCAGACATTGTACAATACAGAATAAGACAGACAACAGGAATAATACAGTGGTAAAACAGAATCAAATAAAAAACAGCAACAATGACATTCTTAACAGGTACAGTAGCACTAGTTACTTCATAGGTAAAAATCACTATGAGGAGGATAATAATTTTAGGTTCCCAGACAGCTTAGAATTCTTCAAGGAGAATTCAGCATTGTTACAGCTAGAATGGAGGTAGCACGTACCAATTGGCTGTAAGAGGCAGCAACAGTGTTGAGCAAGCGGTCAGAGGGGTTAACAGGCTCGAGAAACAAGGGGAGGAGCCAGAGCGAGTCTAGGGATTGGAGTGAGAATAGCAGCCAAGTTAGGCATTGTCAGGAGGCAGGGAAAGAGAAGAGGCGATTGGGGGAAGGAAAGGGGAGATATCTCAGGGAAGGTGGGAAGAAGGAGATGGAAGGTGGGGGAGAAGAGAAAGGGGGTAGAGGGTAGGTGAAGGGATGGAGTGAGTGAGTAAGGGAGGGGGTAGGATAGTATGTGGGGAGTTAGGTGGGACGTGGGTTAGAAAGAAAAGAGGGAAGGAGAAAAGGTAATGTAAATATTAGGGCATGAGTACAGGGCGAGGAAGGGCTAGAGCTTGTCAATTGGGATGGGGCAGATGATAGAAGTGACAGAGATACAGGGTCAGAGGTTTCAGGAGCTGAGGAGTGCTGAGAATGGGTTAGGGTGTGCAGGGGCATTCACACTTAAATGATGGGGTAAGATGGGTATGGAGACTAGCTTTGAATTTTCTGATCTTATCACAACTGAAGAGGTCAGGGGGTAGGTCATTTATCCACTTAGGGCCCCTGTAGGACTGGGATCTTTGAGCTATTGAGGTACACTTGAATGGTACTAGTAGTACGCCCTTGGAGGTCCTCCTAGTGCTGATAGATGGTCATTCTTTTTTAAATAGACTAAGGTGGAATCGGGAGCAAACCTAAGGATGGCTTTCTTACCCACCATGTACCTTTCATGTACTGCTCGGCTCTCACTACTATTGGTTGTCATATGCAATATTTCCCTAGCTCCTCACCTTAGCCTATTTTAGGTAACCAACTATTTTTTGACCTCTGTGCTTGTATTGATATATCAGTTTCTACTTTATTTAGATGGCTGTGTGCACATTTTATGTCTTTATTGTACCACCTAACTGTTCATGTTCCTGAATTGTACCTCCAACTATATGCCCATGCTGTAAATTTGTCACTGTTATTTAGTTCAAAAAATCTGGGCATGATGACTATAGAGAGGTGTTCACAAAGGCATGTAGGGAGGTGACCAGGGCAGTCCGGGCAGCCAGGGTAGCAAAGGAACTGAAGTTGGCTCAGGGGATCAGAGAGGGACAAAGAGGTTCTTTAAATACATAAGGGAGAAGAGGAGTTGTAGAGGTGACATTGTTAGAATCAAGAGAGAGGGGGATGGGTGGAACAAGGGGAAGAACAGGCAGAGGCACTCAATGAGTACTTCTGCTCAGTGTTCACAAAAGAAAGGGATGGCCCAATACGGCAGGGGAAGGGGCAAGGGTGGAGGGGGCAGAGATAACAGATGGGGTCATCCAAGAGGATAGAGTTCTGAAGGGCCTTAAAGCCTTGTGGGTGGACAAGGCACCAGAACTGGAAGGTGTACACCCAAGGGTGCTGAAGGAATTGGCAGAGGTGTTGGCAGGCCCTCTGACAGACCTGTTCAACACCTTTTTGGAGATGGGGCATGTTTCCAAGGGCTGGAGAATGACTCACATGGTGCCACTTTATAAGACTGGACCCAAGGACCAACCGGGCAACCACAGACCAGTGAGGTTGATTTTCATACTGGGGAAGTTGATGGAGACCATTCTGAAGGAGAGGTTGATAACTGTTCTCAATAGTAATAGTCTATAGGATGAGAGACAGTTTGGCATGCTCTTCCTGAGATAATCCCATGCTAATTTGATCTACTTCTTCGACTGGGTTACTAGGGTGGTTGACGAAGATCACACTGTGGATGTCCTGTATCAGGACTTTAGCAAGGCTTTCAACTCAGTGCTGCACATGAGGTTAATGAGCAAGCTGAGGGATAGGGGGGCGGTGGAGAAACTGTTGGGGAGGGTTGAGAGCTGTTTGCAGGGCAGACAACAAAGGGTAGTTGTAAGGGGAGAAACATCCAAGCCAAGGCCAGTAATGAGTGGGGTACCACAGGGTTCAGTGCTGGGCCCTGTTTTGTTCAATGTCTTCATTGGAGACATTGTAGAGTTGGTCAAGAGTAAGATCAGCCTGTTCACAGATGACACTAAGATTTGTGAGAAAGTGGACAATGAGGAAGGGAGGCATGCACTCAGGGAGGATCTATCTAAACTCAAACACTGCTCTAGAGAGTGGCAGTTGGGGTTTAATGATAAGAAGTGCCAGGTCATGCACCTCAGAGACAGAAATCCCAGTACCAGCTACTGGCAGGGGGGGAGTGCAGGTAACATCTTCACAGAAGGAAAGGGATCCTGGGGTAATAGTCACAGGGGACATGAAGGTATTAGCACAGTGAAGAAGGGTGGCAGCAAAGGCAAATAGGATGCTGGGGTGCATTGCCAGAGGGATCACCTCTAGAAAGGAGGCGGTCATCCAACTCTTGTATAAGTTACTGGTGAGGCCATACTTGGAGTACTGAAACATAGAAACATAGACTTTGACGGCAGATAAGGACCACTTGGCCCAACCAGTCTGCCCATTTCCCTACCTATTGGATAAGCTGCAGATTCTAGTTAACCAACAGCCTATTTCCTGCAACCCCCCACTATAATTGCTTTATGTCTGTCCCATGCATGTTTGAATTCCTCCACTGTTTTAGACCCCACGACCTCTCCAGGAAGGCGGTTCCATGAGTCCACCACTCTCTCTGTGAAAAAAATTCCTCACATTACCCCTGAGCTGTCCCCCCTCTAACTTTAAATTGTGCCCCCTTGTTCTTACACATCTCTTTTTCTGAAAGACGCTACCCTCCTGGACCTTGTTGATTCCCTTGAGGTACTTAAAAGTTTCAATCATGTCCCCACGTCCCTCCTTTCATACTGTGTACAGTACTGGTGCCCATACCTCAAAAAGGATGTGAGTACTGGAGGGGGTTCAATGCAGGGCTACAGAAATGATCATGGGACTAGGGGAGTTGCCATATGAGGAAAGACTGAGGGAGCTCAACATGTATTCGCTAGGAAAAGAAAAGGGAAAGAGGGGACATGATAGAGACATTTAAGTACTTGAAAGGCATTAACAAAGTCAGACAGGGAGGATTGTTCAGTTTAAATGGGGGAAGGGTTACTAGGGGGCATAGTCTAAAGCTGGAAGGGGGAGGGAGATGAGGAGGCACCACTTTACAGAGAGAGTGGTGGCAGGAAGGAATGCACTGCCGGAGGAGTTAATTGAACTAAGGACAGTGGCTAGCTTTAATTGGGATCGGAATAGAGTTAAGGGCAGGGTTAGTACAGACAAGAACACAAAGGGGGAAAGACCGGGAAAGAGGAGGAGGAAGGGAGGGGTTTAGGTGGGGGTGGGGCAGCTGTAGTGATATCAAACTAAGAGCTCCACAATCGGGCAGACTCGATAGACCTGTGGGCCTTTCTCTGCCGGCAATTTTGTACGTCTATATTTGCTTCCCCTTTCTTCTGTATATCCCTTTAGATCTCTGTATTAGACTTGTTTATACTGTATTTTACTATGTAATTGTTTGACCTGTTGTTCTGTTCTATTTTTATGCTTAACTGGACATTTGTGTAAATGGGCAATTTAGCTCACATACCTTTCAGTATAAAATAAAGACTGATTGATTGATTAAGTCTGCCCATTTCCCTACCTATTGGATAAGCTGCAGATTCTAGTTAACCAACAGCCTATTTCCTGCAACCCCCCACTATAATTGCCTTATGTCTGTCCCATGCATGTTTGAATTCTTCCACTGTTTTAGACCCCACAACCTCTCCAGGAAGGCGGTTCCATGTGTCTCAGGGAGTGGTGTGAGGCCAGAGGGTATGGGTTGATGGGGGATTGGGGGGAGACCTGGGAGGATAAGGAGTTGTATGCTAGAGATAGAATCCATCTCAATTTGGAGGAGGGAATCCTTAAGTTGAAAATAGAGAGGTTCATTGGTGAAAAGTGGGGTTTAAACTTGTGAAGGGGAGGGATGGGAGAAAAGGCTGGCAAGGGGGTGCCGATAAAGGAGGGACTCTGTCTCCACCCCCCTGGGGAGCTGGAGGATTGCGGGAAAAGGCTGACTGGTAAAGTGCAGACCAGGGGAAAACAGAATCCCCATGGGAACACGAGCAGGGGAAATGGAAGTATAGGGAAAAGGTGGAAGGTAGTCCTGCTAAATGCCAGGAGCTTGGGAAATAAAATGCCTGAGCTCCAGGCGATGCTAACTGAGGGAGCAGTAGATGTGGCAGCGGTCACTGAGACCTGGGCTACTGCAGGACATGACTGGGACCTGAACCTGGAGGGTTACACTATGTTCAGGAAGGATAGGGGGGAGGGAAGGGGAGGAGGGGTAGCAATGATAGTCAAAAACTGCATTGGCATAGGGGGAGTAGAGGAGGCAGAGGGAACCGTGGAAGCAATTTGGGTCACCTTGATAACAAGGGGGGGCAAGAGAGTAAAAATAGGAGTGGTGTATAGACCCCTGCCTGGCGGAGGAGCTGGAGGAGAGTCTGGTGGCAGATGTTGGGAGACACTGCATACTGGGCAGAGGAATGGTGGTGGTGTTGGGGACTTAAACATGCCAGGAACAGACTGGGAGACTATGACATCTTCTGTGACCAGGAACAGAGGTTGTTGGATGTCTTTCAAGACGTGTTCCTAACTCAGCAGGTGGGGGAACCGACCAGGGAGGCACGGGTACTGGATGTGGTCCTGGCAGACAGTGACCAGATTAGGGTCCTGGAGATACGGGACCCGTTGGCAGGGAGTGACCATGCCACGGTCTGGTTCTGCCTGGACCTAGGAGGGCTAGAAAGCTGCACAAAGACGGAGGTAACTGACTTCAGGGGAACGGATTTTAAGGAAATGGGAAGGATCCTTAAGGAGCATTTGGATGGGATGGGGTCAGACATGGACGCTGATAGTAGGTGGAAATCATCAGGAGAGGGGTGCAAGATGCTCAGCACCTGTGCAAGAGTAAGACGAAATCTGGTGGGGCCGAAAATCCTGCTGGTGGACCAGGGAGGTCCAGGAGGTGGTGCAGGGAAAGAAGGCAGCCTATAGGCAATTCAAGTGCTCAAGAGTGAAAGGATCGAGAGGAGTATGAGCTGATTGCTAGAAGGGCCACTAGGGTGGTGAGGGCGGCTAAGGCAAGGAAGGAGCAGAACCTGGCCAGGGAAATCAGAAGAGGGAACAAGGGGTTCTTTAGATACATTGGGGAAAAACGAAGGGTGAAGCGGCAGATTAGCAGGATTAAATCAGGGGAGAGATGGGCACAAGACAAGGAAAATGGGGGTGCTGCATCATACATGGGAGGAGACAGAGATACTGAGGAGGGGGGACCCTTACCAATCGGCGGGTCTGGGGAGAGGGGGAGGCATCACTGGCAGGAGGGGGGAGGGCTAAGCAGGGAGAAGAGGTACTGGAAGTGGAAATCACAGCAGAGAGAGTGAGGGAATCCCTCAGCTCCCTTAAGATGGAGAAAGCACCAGGGCCGGATAAATTACATCCCAGACTGCTGAAGGAACTTGCGGTTCTCCGGGCGAAACCCCTAGTGGAACTTTTCACCATCTCTCTGAGGACAGGGTGGGTGCCCCAGGACTGGAAGGTGGCGCATATAGTGCCTATGCACAAGGGGGGATCAAGGGAGGTGGCAGAGAACTACAGGTCTGTCAGCCTGACATCGGTGGTGGGCAAGGTGATGGAGGGCATTGTCAAGGAGAGGCTAGGGGGACCTGGAAAAGTTAGGGTGCCTGGACGATGAACAGCATGGATTAGTCTCGGGAAATCATGTCAGACAAACCTTGTGGAGTTCTATGACTGGGTGGCAGTGCCTTGGACCTTGTAGACCAGTGGACGTCCTCTTTCTAGACTTCAGCAAGGCATTTGACTCTGTTCCTCACATGGGCCTGTTGGATAAGCTGGGAGAAATGGGAGTGGGGAACCAGATGATCAGATGGATAGGCAATTGGCTCCATGACCGGACCAGAGGGTCGTGGTTAGTCGGAAAGTCTCATCCCCAAAGAGGGTCATTAGGGGTCCCACAGGATCAGTCCTGGCCCCTCCTGTTCAACGCCTACGTCTCTGACATAAGGACAGGAATCAGGAGTGAGATGAGTCTCTGCAGATGACTCAAAACTGGGGGCGGTGGTGGATGGGGAGGAGGGGAGGGTGGCCCTACAGGGGGACCTGGAGGCTCTGGAAAGATGGTCTAGAAAGTGGAAGCTGAGGTTCAATGCAGGGAAATGCAAGGTACTCCACCTGGGGGCCAGAAACCCAGGCCAAGTGTACACTCTGGGGGGAATGCTACAAGTCTCAATGGCTGAGAGGGACCTGGGGGTGGTGGTGGTGGAGGTCAAAATGAACAACTCGGAGACTTGTAGGAGGGCAGCAGCCAAGGCCAACAGGATGCTGGGATGCATCGCTAGGGGGATCACCGCCAGAAGGAGGGAAGTGATACTCCCTCTGTATAACTGCTTGGTGAGGCCACACCTTAAGTACTGCATGCAGTTTTGGAGGCCACACTTAAAGAGGGACATTAAACTCCTGGAGAGGGTCCAGAGGAGGGCAACCAAAATGATTTGGGGCTTGGGGACAGGACCTATGAGGAGAGGCTCAAGAGCTAAATATGTACACATTGGAAGAGAGAGGACCAGGGGACATGATGAGGTCTTTAAGTACATGAAAAGGGTAAATAGGGAGGAACAGTCAGGGTGCTTGAAGGAAGGAGGAGGGGCCACTAGAGGGCATGGGTGGAAGCTGGAGGGAAGATTCAGGGAGAAAGGAGGAGGTGCTACTTCACTGAGAGGGTGGTGGAGCCATGGAATGCACTGCCTAGGGGCTGGTGGAGGCAGAGATGGTGGAGGGTTCAAGAGGGCTGGGACAGGTACAGGGAAGGGTTCTGGAAGCAAAATCCAATGCAGCAAGAATATCCAGAACTGGGAAGGGAGAAGCCAGAGAAGGCGAGGGGGGCAGCAAGGTCAGCACCCAGGGTGGGGGCTGACCAATCGAGCAGACTCGAAAGACCATTAGGCCTATTCTGCTGGCATTTTAGTATGTTAGTATTAAAAACTGGACTGACAAGCAGGCCCAGTGGCGCTGAGGGCTGAGGCGCTGGACATCTTACCTCTTGCCACGCCAGTGACCTGTGTTTGGGAATGAGCACTGGTTACTGGGGGCTGTCAGGGGAGGAGAGGGATTGAGCATCTGATGGACTGCTCTCCCTCTCCAGAGGGAGGTCCAGTGGTTAGTGCATGACTGTCCTCTAGCAGAGGCTGGGGAACATAATGCCACTGTTCTAAAGAAGGGGAGGGCATGATGGGGCAGGCTCCGGTAAGAGTACATGCCCACAAAGGCTTCTGAGAAGGTGAGTTGAGCTGAGCCAGAGGGTGCTCCTCACCACCCCACCATGGCGGGCAATCTGTGGGAATAGGGGGCAGTGGCCTGTTCTCGGGGCATGGGGCTGGATGAGTGGATGGGGATGGCAGCCGATGGGGGACCTGGGGCAGAAACAATGGAAGAAAAAAAAAAGAAACTGGACTAACAGACCTGAACCACAGCAGTTATGTAAAAATCCAAACTAGCCAGACTGGGTGCAACTTGTACAAATACTGCTTTTTTGGTCACTGTGACTGCACTGTTCAGTCTGACTTTTACATTTCTGATCTGCTCCTGGAAATCTGTTTTTCAACCCTTCCTTGGTATGGTTGAAAACTGAACCATCAGGTTCTGACCAGATAGATAAAAGTCAGACCAGATCATTTGAAGAGCTTGCCTCAGCAATATTTGCACAAGCTGTGCCCAGTCCAGATTTTACAGCTCTCGTCTGGTTCTGGTGATCTGGTTTTTACCCATACCCCACTGCATGTGGCTTAGTGACATACCGTACAGATGGATGCAGAATCTAACCTAGTGAAGGTTGAAGTTTCAGAAAACCATGCTAAAAATACCAAGACTCAGTCAATTCCTTATGATCCCGCACCCCCAAGTCACACTTAGTCCTCTACCAAAGTCATGCTCAGATATTGGTGTCTCTACATCCACACAATTAAAGAGTTGCTGATGCCCCAAAGAAAACTTTGAAAAACATAATGTAACCCCCTTGTTACCAGGGTTACTAGATTCCCAGTTAGAACCAGTAGCAGGCAGGGAAAGACAACTAGTGAAATGCCAGTTAAATGGGCTTCACACTGTAATGCTTTGATTTCAGTCTGAGCTGAGCTGGAGGATGATGTAATCTTAGAACTCTCACAGTGGCATAAGCCACACTTCTTTGCCAGCTCTCGGGAGTGGTTGAGTAGGTTTAAACCCGTGTCCAGCTTTCAAACGCGGCAGCATTTGAAGCAGTGACTCCACTGGCTCCAGCGGTGAAGTGCGGTAAAGTGCTAGGAGTTTGAGGTAGTGTGACCGGCTTCCTCGGGCTCATGAAATATCCATCTGTACTGTGAGAATTCACCGCTTGCTTGTGGTTAATTACAGGGGAATCCCATTTGGAAATGTCATGGCTGGTATTCTGAAACAGTCCATATTTGAAGGAGCTAGTAAGAAGCTGATTGCTGCTGCCGTGCCATAAGAGATCATGGCAATATCCACAGCTTGTTTTATTTTAAATCTTTATTTTAGACTGTTGCTGAAATTGGATGTATGCCTTGTTACTGTAATTTGTGACTGTGCAATTGAAGTGATTACAATCAGCTGTAAACTTGGGATTGGGCAACTGAGTACACAGAATCGCTTGCCGTTTTAGAGTGCTTCATTAAGTTCTGTTGGTGTCAGAGTGGCTCAGTTGGTAGCACATCCGCCTCTGGACCAGAAGGTCATGGGTTCTCGTCCCACATCAGCAATGGACTTGCACCTAAAAATCGCTGGCATCCGAGTGCAGTACTAGGGGGTGCTGTACTGCTGGGATGTACCGTCCTTTGGATGAGACGTTAAACCGAGGTCCCTTCTGCCCATCCTGGTGTTGTCCTGGTGGGTGTTCAGGTGGAAATAAAAGAACCCAGGACACTCTTCGCAAAGAGTAGGGAACATTCCCGGTGTCTTGGCCAATATTCCCCTTCCCATAAAACCGGTTCATGCAATTATCCAGGCTGTGTGTGGGTGATGATGTGCGATATGGCTGCCACCACACATTCAGTCACTTCACTACCAGTCTAGCATTGCTTGTAAAGTGCTTTGGATGTATGAAAAGCAGTATATAAATACTGATTCTTCTTCTGATTCTTCTATAGCATATATTGAAGCAGTACTCTGCTGCTGCCAATGAACTTGTGCAAGACTTGAATATCCTCTCTGCAGCTATCGTTTGTCCCATTAGTTACATTCTGGGATTTAAGCTCCCTAGCAACCTGACTAACTGCCTGTAAGTTTCTGCTGCCTGGCATGTCTACTCCCCCCCATTGATGGTGGCAGCCCAGTGGCAGTGGTTGAGTGGGTTTAAAACTGTGTCCAGCTTTCAAATGCGGCAGCGTTTGAAATGGCAGCTCCACCGGCTCCAGGGGTGAAGTGCAGTAAAGTGCTGGCAGTTTAGGAGGTTTCGGAGATTGGGGATTGGTATTAGTGCCTGCAGAGTAAGGTATTATGATGTTTCCAGACTTATTATTTCGCTCATGGCGAGTGTGTCTCTGTATTGGTACTGTTTATTGTTGTTTAATTGTAAGTGACACAGTTGTGATAGCTAATAATGAGGTTTCCCTTATAACAGCAGAGTTAAGTGATTTTTCTATGTCTAATATACTTATTAGCTGGGATAACAGCTTTAATGTTATTTGTTTATTGTGTTCTGAAAAATTTGTCTTGAGTGTATTAAGTTTTATTTTTGTTTGGGTTTTTATTTTATTTGTATAGGGATATGGATGTGTGTTTGGTTAAATTGGAAAATGTTGATTTGTTTGTCATTCTTAATAATTTTGGTAGGGGATGTAGAATTAAATCCAGGTCCACCATTTGTAGATGATTGTGATAATTCTATGAGGCATTTAAATCATGGAATTAAGTTTCTTCATGTGAATGCTAGGAGTTTGATTCCTAAATTGGCCCATATTGAGGCTTTTGCAACTTTGTATAAACCTCATTTGGTTAGGATTTCAGAATCTTGGTTAAAACCTTCAATACCTGATAGCGCTTGTGAGATCCCTGGTTATAAATGAGCTCATTCAGATTGAAAGGGTTAAAAATCTACTGGTGGAATAGCTGTTTATCGTTTAGATTATTTAGATGTTTCTTTGTTGCTTTGTAATCAGAATTATACTTCTCAAAATGATTGGTTGTTATTAAACCTGCTTTTGGGTGGTGTCAAACAGGTGGATGTTGGATGCTTGCATAATCCGCTACAATGTGGAAAAACTGGTTTAAAGGAATTCCTTGATACTACAGCCTCAAGTTTATTGGATAGGAATTTCGCTTTGGCTGGGGACATTAATTTAAATTTGGGCAAAAGCTGATGTTTCTGGTTACGAAAATCTAATGTAATCTTATACTATGTCTCAGTTAAGTGTTCAACCTACAAGGTTGAATTCTGTATCTGATAATCATTCTATTTTAGATTGGACTATCACTAATAATAAACAAATGGTTTCACATTCTGGGGTTCTGGGTG
The DNA here is from genome assembly GCA_016271365.2 of Neoceratodus forsteri. Taxonomy (NCBI): domain Eukaryota; kingdom Metazoa; phylum Chordata; order Ceratodontiformes; family Ceratodontidae; genus Neoceratodus; species Neoceratodus forsteri. Next base: position 846,115,392 of record CM028134.1, read on the forward strand.
ACTCGATAAGTGATCACCAGGCAATTTTCGGAGTATTCAATTTTAAAGTGCAGAGGTTGCCTCCTCATCTAATTTTTTCTTGGAACTTTAAAAATGTTCCATATCAATTATTGTATCAGGAATGTTGTGCTTTGGATTGGTCATTTCTCGATTCAATCCCAGACCCGGATTGTGCTGTTGATTTTTTTTGTCAACAATTGTTAGGATTACAGGAACAATTATGTCCTTTGCGTAAATTGAGAGTACGAGGGGTTCAAAATGGGTGGTTTACTCCTGCTCTTAAAATGCTTATGAAACAAAAACATTTGGCTTGGATAGCTTATAAGCTATCTTCCACTGAAGCCTTATTGCAGGCCTGTCGATTTGCCAGGAATTTGGCCATAGTAAAATTAAACAGGCTAAAATTGATTATTTTAAACACAAGATTGAGACAGCTTCTTCTGATTCTAAGCATTTTTGGGATCTTTAAATTCTTAGTTATCCCCTAAAGATATAGAGGATAATGGCTGGGGATTGGGTGATTACCATGCTGTAATCACCTCGAGTGGTTGCTAGGGCAACATGGTAAACCTCGAGAGTGCAGCTCGAGAGGTTTACTGTAGCCCTAGCAACCATGGGAGGTGATTTCAGCATGTTTGTCACCCTATCCCCAGCCATCATCTTTTATAGTGTATGGTCAAAAAAACACTGTTTGCAGTCTATGTGTGAGAATTATCGAACTCTGGTGCATTATTTTTTGTTATGCCACTGTTTGGAAGTTCCAAAGTATGGTTAACAACTTTTAAAATTCTAAACAGTGCATAACAAAGCTGTGTGACTGCTGATTATGGTGGTTAATAGGCACTTACCATACATTACAGGACAAAAATTTCCCATTTAAACTCTTCTGGTGGTTTGATCACCATCTCTTTTCAAATGGCAAATTTGTTGAATGCTAAATTTATGAATACTGACAATCCTATTTTTGATGCTTTAGGACGTGATAGTGATGCTGGTAATTGTGATACTAATTTAGATGCACTGTCACTGGCTAGCCTATCTGAAGTTCTGCCTGGTTTTCAGTTTGGTTGTATTAATTCATCTGAGGTGTTAAGATTATTATGTCAATTACCCAATAAGTTTGGTGATTGTGGAAATGGGTTGGATATAAGGTTTGTGAAATTGGTTGCACCCTTCATTGCAGAACCTCTTTGTTCTTTATTTAATTTATGTTTGTTAACTGGAAGTTTTCCATCATCTTGGAAGGTTGCAAAGGTGGTACCTATTCCAAAAAAGATTGGAGCAGATACAGTGGATGATTATTGTCCCATTTCTATATTGAATCACTTAAGTAAAATGTTAGAAATTTGGTGGTTAAACAGTTGAATGATTTTTTTGGAATTAAAAGATTTGCTTTGCTTGGAACAACATGGTTTTAGGAAAGGAAGGGGTACAGGTACAGCTTTAGTCAGGTTCGTGAACACTGTCCTCCTTCGGTGTGATACAGGTTGTTTTATGGGGGCTGTGTTCATGGACCTGACCTGGGCTTTTGATTTAATAAACCATGTTTTGCTTTGTTCTAAGCTTAAAAGTATGGGTTTCTCTAGTTTGGTGATTTTCTTTCTTAAGAGTTTTTTAGAAGGAAGATCTCAACAAGTGTTTATTGAGCCCTAATTGTCTGATCTATGGTTAAATCCTAGAGGTGATCCACGGGGTTCCATTCTTGGCCCCCTGTTATTTTCAATATTTATAAATCATATCCCCTCTATTCTTTTAGCTAGTCATTATCTTCTCTACACAAATGACTTGATTTTGTATAACTAGAATTCAAATATTGAATTGGTTAATATTGGTTTACAAAATGATTTTGGTAAACTTGGTCACTGTTTGTTAAATAATCAAATTATTTTGAATGTAAAAAAAAACAAGTGCATGGTTTTTGGGAGTACTCCTCGATTAAAGCTAAATCATTGCTTACATATACTTGATAGAAGTGGTGACCTATTAGAACAGGTTAACAAATTCATATATTTGGGATTTCTTCTGGATCCTTACTTGGGATTTTTTTCCCAGGTAAAGGCTGTTAGTAGGACTTTTAACTCAAAATTAGGCTTGTTATACAAATTTAAGGCTTATTTATCATTAGAATCTCATAAAACAATTGCTATGGGCACTTTGCTGCTTCATTTTGATTATGTTTCTCCTTTATATTTTTGTTTGGGAGAAAGGGAGGGGAGGGTTTTGAGTGTGGCTTATAAAAATTGTTGTTGATTTGTCCTTGATGCTCCGCAAATGACATATCATTGTGTCTTATATTCCTCTTTGGGTTGGCTATCTTCCAAATTAAAGTTTGCCTATGCACTTGGTAATTTGATACATCATGTTATTTATGCTAGGAATGTTTTCCCTTTATCGGATTTGGCAGAAATCAGGAATTTTCAGGTTAGCTTGCATTCAAATCAAGGGATTGTTTTGAGGGCTATTGTTAACAGGGGAAATCTTGGTTTTTGATCTTTTACATCATCTGTTGCTCATTTATGGAATAATTTACCTCTTTCCCTTAGATGTATTACTTCGGTAATGGGATTTAAGGTTAAATTTAAACGTTGCTAGTTGTATTGTTATTTATGTTTTGTATGTTTACTGTTGACCTGTCTTTCGGGTCGGACCTGAAAAAGGGCTTTGTCCAGTGTCCTTACTCGGTTAACAAATTTAAAATAAAATAAACAATAAAAGATAGCTTTAGAATGTTGAGTTAGAGTGGAGTCAGTCCTAAGTAGTTCCTGGAGGAGGCTGCAGCTTGCTGTGCAGCTCCTAAGACAACTCTGACAGAGAGCTACCACTGTGTTTTGGGTAGTTTGTTCTCATCCTAGAAGAAGAACGTAGAAGACAGTGATTAAAGCAGTGGAGACCTTGCCAAGTGGGTTTTCCTTTGCCTATGGTGACTTTCTCTGACGGGGGGGCTGGTGGGGCAGGGTTACAAAGATAGCGGCTCATCCAATGATGTGCTTGAATTTGGGAGAAAACAAGAGATGTTTGCTCAGGTTGTGGCTAGCATTTTGTCTGTCTGGCAGTTGGTAGCCCAAAAATCGGAAGCTTTGCACATAAGGAGTTTGCCCAGAGTAGTTCCATCCATATGTGCCACTGTGTGCCTGCTGTTCATGTACTGCTGTGAGTGTGCTGATATTTACCAAGGAACTGTAAAGCCAGATTGTGTGTGCCCCTTGTCCTGCATCAAAAAGAACCTTTGCCAGCTTTAATTTTCAAGTTGTGACAGGAAAAGGTATTGTGAATTGTGGGAAACAAAGAGACAATTGTGCTCTGAAAGTTTCAAATAGTTGCTGTGTGAACTGGAGGAGTCGCTAGAGAAATAGCCATGAAAGATGGTTCAAAATGGTGCTCCCACTGTGAACTTACAGTTGAAAGAAAAAAAGTTGTTTTGCAGTTTAAATTTTGCCTGCTTGATGATCACTGAGAAGATTGAGAGGCTCATTTGTATGGTGTTAAGTGATTGGCAGGACTGCAATAAGTCCTGCCCCCTAGACAACTTCAGAGTGCTGCCCAGTGTTTGAGAGGGAGAGAGCGAGTGGTGTGTAAGCTGGTAGCAGGAGAATCATTGTGGTGACTGTAAACATTCTATTTGTAAAGACAGACTGTTTTTTGTGCTAAATTGAGCTGAACCCGTAATCCAATTGACTGGGGAGAAAGTGTGGTGCTTGTAGAGACAATCAGAGATATCACCAGCCAGTTTGACTCAGAGGCCTTCCAGGGTCAGCTTTAGGCTGAGATTTTCCATCGGAAAGTCAGCAACTGCTTCAGTGAGTACCATTAAGCAAAACTGAGCTCAGACTGTGTTGTGATTTTCAAAAGCCAGCTGGATCTGTGTGTAAACAGTGTGATTGTTTTGCAAAGGAATGTGTAAAGTAATCAAAACCCAAGCAAGAATTCTGAGCAATAGACTGTGAGCATGTATTATGGATTCAGCAACAGTGTAATCTTCTGAGTAACTGCAGAGACTGTAAGTTATATGAGAGGCTGCAACAAGCAGGCAATCCTGTTCAAGAAATACTGAGGCTTTAGTGACTTTAAGCAAGTAAAACTGATTGAAAGCTAATGGTAAAGTCCTAGAAATCATATAGATGTGCTGAGGAAGAAAAGCAGTGCAGTCAGTACAGTTTGAGCAAAGTTTATCAGTATGCAGTAAATCAGACGCGCAGTGGCTTGAGTCAGATGCAGATTGTTGATGCGCCAGGAGTGTTGCCGCCACCATTACAGGGTGGGTCAGTAAAGTAAACACAGCAGCAGGGAGCCATTTTGTGAGACTGTTCCAATTTGTGAGACTGTTCCAAGTAGAGTGAACTCAGTAATAACAGTGAGCTTTTGTGTGTTTATCTACAGTCATGACTTCAGGAGCATCCCTCTACCCTGATCATGCCCAGGCTGTGATAGCTGAAGAGGTTACCAAACTTAAAGAAATAGAGCAATGTTTCTATGGTGGAAGTTTGCCTCCTCATGTTGCAATTCCCAGATACCCTGTGAGAGTATGCATAATGTGCCTCAAGGCTGGAAGGGATGTATTCATGATTCTCACTGTTCAGGGTGCTTAGAGAAGCAAGGTCTGGCCAGATCACCTAAAATTCATTTGGCTCCCACCTGGACCAAGCTGCAAGATTCTGCAAATAGCAGCACACAGCACCAGGTTGAACCTGCTGGGGGAGGCCCAGCAGAGTATGGCACAAGGGAAGAGGGTGTAGATTTACTGCCAGAGCATATTCCTTGAGATGTCTCCATGCCTGTGTCACAGATGGAGAGTGCAGAGGGAGAATCAGTGGATCCATGGAGAGAGGGTCCTAGCCTTAGCCTTGTGGGAGAGGATGAGGTTTGAGAAACCTTAGATTGGGAGGTGTCCACCTCCATGCCCAGTGAAGAGTGGACTGCCTTGGGAGTGAGGATGACTGCTCACTTCTGGGCCCAGATCCTAAATAAGGAAGAAGATGAGGAAGAAGTGTTTTTTTCTGTTGAAGGTCCCAGTATGCAGCCTCAGGCTCTTGCCTCGGAGGAACCAGAAGGAGAAGTTAGTGACTTCACAGCCCTGCCCTTAGAAGGGGTCAGGGACAAGTTCTATGTAGCTTTGAGTATGCGACACTGGCAGAACCAGGACTGGCTGCTCCCAAACCAGGCTGGGGGTCGTAGACTGCTGAAGAGTAGTAAGGGGGAAAGACTGGTTCATAGGAAGGCAAACAAAATCTATAGAATGTCCTTTCCTACCTTTCCTCAGAGAGTCTGGGAGGAGATTGAGAAAAATAGGAGAGCCTGGCTAGTAGAAGATGCAACCAAAAACCTGCATCCAGGTGCAAATCATTATGTCAGAGACAAAGTTATCAGAGTCAAACTCAAGTTTTGGAAGTTGGACAGGACATTGTTCATAGACACTGTATGATTTGTGGATGATAAAGGAAATTAGACTTTCCATAATGTGAATTATGAGCGCCCAGACAGGATCATAATTCTTGCACCTGACCCATTGTGGTACTACTCTCAATGTTGCCATCATCCTATGAATGTGCCCATGCCTACCTTCAAGGAAGCAGAACAGTGGTAGCCAGTGTCTGCCATCCAGTCGTTGCCGTACCCATGTTGTTCTGCCAGTCAGGTATTCCAGGATCCTAGGTGTGTCCAGTTTCATCACCCTTGCAGTGTGCCTTTCCAATTTCATTGCCTGGCCTTTCAGATGACATCAACCCAAGATGACATCAGCCTAGCTTGTTTCCTGATTCATTTCCTGGGATTTCGGATGATATCAATCCAGCTGTTCCTTTCCTGTTCCAAGGTTCCATCTCCTAAATGATATCATCCCAGCAGTTTCCAAACATCCATTCTGTTTTCCTGAAGATTTCCGCCCAGCTACATCCGAAAAATACTGCAAGGGAGAGTCATCAGCTGGAGATCCAGGTGCTGTCCATTTTTTCGTTCTTCAAGGGACTAGTAAGTTCAGATGTTTCTTGCCTTATTGACATTGCAATACGCATCCTACACCTGGCAGACTACAGACTGTAGAACTGTCCACAAAGATTCTCCCCTTTGGATTTACAGTAACTACAGAACTGTGCTTCACCGTGCTCCAGCCCAAGAGAGACTCTTTCATGGACCCTGCCTTTGTGCATGGTTTTTCACTAGCTGGGACATTTAGGGCCTTCCATCCCCAAAAGGTGTATTGAACATAATGTTGATATTTTCTACTGTTTTGTACTTAAATTTTTTTTTTCTAAAAAATATTTGTGGGATTCTCCAGTGTTTTAATGGTATGGGTTATTGTTGTTGTACTGTGTGTTTTGCAGGTTTGGTGTGTTTTGTCTTTTCTCTTTCAGATGGATCCTGGTGAAGACAGAAGAGAGGACAAGAAGAGGATTGGAGGGACTCATCAGAGTTCCTCTGTGCTTTAAAGTGTTTTTTAAAGTGTTGTGTAGTTGTTAACATGTGTTAACCTTTCTTCCTTCTGCAGGTGTATTTGAGGTGGAGTGTGGGAGTGTAATGCTTGTGTATAGTGTTAGCTCTGTGTTTAGTTTGCAGGTGTCCAGGGATGGGGGGAGGTTTCCATTGCTTTGGGTAGGTTTGTTTTGGCTAGATAGGATTTCCCTCCGAGGGCTAGGGGGATAGACAGGTTGTGGTCTTGATGTGCAGTAGGGGCTGGAGTGCTGGTCTATTAGGGCTATGCTCTGGACAGTTCTTCCAGGGCCACTGGTTCCCATAGTAAGATCATAGTGTAGGGGCTGATGCATCAGCCATTAGCCTCTGGGCCGTTAGTGTTGCCTGCCTTTGCCTGGCACATGGTAGGGGAGAAGGAAGTGCTACCTTACCAAAGTCAACACATATGGTAGGATGGCCTGCTGCTGGGTAGATAATGACTGGGGACAGTCATTTTCCTGGCTGAGGGTGAGTGTAACCCCCTTGTTCCCAGGGGTTACTAGAATCCCAGTTAGAGCCAGTGGCAGGCAGGGAAAGGCAGCTAGTGAAATGCCAGTTAAATAGATTTCACACTGCCAAGCTCTAGTGTCAGTCTCAGCTGAGCTGGCAGTATAGCCTAGAGATTAGAGGAACAAGGTGTGAATGAGCTTGGTACATCCAGCAGACCAGACCCGAGTTTGATTCTCACAACCTCCACTTGCATACTGTGTGACTCTGAGCAAGTCACTTAACCACCCAGTGCTCCCAGGTTGCCCCTGAAAACAGCCACTTGTGCCTAGTGGGCCTTACCTGGTTACCAAAGTCCAAAATAAAAAAAAAATTGTAATCTTAGAACTCTTGCAGCAGCATAAGCCACACTTGTAGCTAGCAGCTGAGGGAATGTTAGCTTTAGAATATTCAGTCAGTCCTGAGTAGGAGTTCCAGGAGGAGGCTGCAACTTGCTGTGTAGCTCCTCAGACAGCTCTAACAGAGAGCTACCACTGTGTTTTGGGTAGTTTGTTCTCAGCCTAGAAGAGGAACATAGAAGACAGTGATTAAAGCGGTGGAGACCTTGTCAAGTGGGTTTTCCTTTGCCCCATCCTAGAAGGGATGGGGGTGATCTTCAGGGTTCAGGGGCAATCCCCTCACCCAGTCTGTCTAGTGAAGCTGCCTGTGACAACTTCAGAAACCTAGCACTTTTGTGTTTGCCCAGGAGGGGTACCTGCAAACCTTAGGTGAATTTTTTCTGACAAAAGGGACCCTGTCACCTAGACTGTGTCTGTTTTTAAAAGTGTTTGCCTATGATGGAATCTAGAGAGAGAGAGAGAGAGAGAGAGACTGTCCAAGCACAGAACTTTTAGTCATGCAGTATGTTAATTGTGAAAAATGTTTCAAGATAGCATCTACAAGTTTTCTGTGAGGGTGTTATTAACCAGATGAATGGCTGAGTATAAACTTGGAAGCAAAAGGTGGGAGACCACCCATCTGGAGTAACCAGTTTGCCTCTCTGGGTTCAGTCTGGGCACCTGTGCTTTCAGTCAGTGTATTTGGCCAGTGCCTGATGGAAATAGTTACCCAGACGTGGGTTTTAGATTCTTTGTTTTCAGTTCACCTCAGTGTAGTGGGTGCTGGAAGATTTTGAGCCTGTATATGCTCTTTGGTGGTCTTGTGTGCCACCAGTATTCCTCATGAAATATGGGAAAGTGTCCTAGTACTTGGCCGTGTGTGCCTAGTCGAGAGGAAGTATCCTAGTACTGGCTGTGTGTGCCTAGTCGAAAGGAAATGTACCAGTAACTGGCCATGTGTGCCAATTTCCATGTCAGAACCTGAGAGTTCGCTGTGTTCAGTATGCCTATGTTAAATGGAAAGTTCAGGAATGTCTGCACCTCAGCAGTCTGCATTACCAGTATGAGTAACCCTGTGGGGGTCCATCTTTGCTTTGTGATTACTCTGTGTATGTGAATAAAAGGCACACTCTAGAATCCCAACCTTGTTTAGACAGTAATGTTATTGCTTCCACTGTGTCTGGATTTACTTGGTGCCCCATCTAGAAGTACAAACCTAGAACAATTATGAGCAAACATTTTCTCCCAGGGACCTGGGTTGTTGGCCATGGTAAATGGTCCCACCAGGTGTGTGCCAGGTTGTTGCCGCACTTGGGTTGCCTGTCTGTAATAGCAAGCTCAGAAAGAAGTGTAAATAAACTGTTCTGTAACCCCACCCCTGTATTTTACCCCTAGATGCTATGTGGCGAGAGGAGCAGCCCTGCTAGTTAAACAAGGAGGACCAGTGAGTGGGTGGGTGGGGTTACAATAATATTTAGGTACAATTCAGCATGCATTACATATATATTCTGTGATTTCTCCTCAGCATTATTTATTACTGAGGAAATGTGCATAAATGCATGATCTTTATACCTTCAAGTTCATCTGCCTCTGTAGCTTACTCCCTACTACAAATCATAATACTTTGTTGTGACATCACAATCGGTTGCTATGTGAGTAATTGTGATGTCATAAGCAGTGCATTATGACTTCAGGTAGGGAGAAAGCAACAGAAATAGATGAACTCTCCATGAGCAAACTTTCTGTTTTCATGCAGATTGCATCAGTTATAAATAATAGGGAGGAGGAATACAGAATTAATGTGAAATACAAGTCGAACTGTGTCTAAATGTTATGTTCTGTTAAAGTTCTCCTGAAGGCATTAGCTGCTCTTTAAGCTTTTAATGCCATCATGCCTCTTCTGCTGCCATGAGCTCCCCCTCCTTGAAGTCCAATTCTGCTTGTGGCACCCCCCCAAACCAGGTCATTTTCCAGGCAGCAGCTCTTTACACTACATCAACTAAATTACTGCTCAGCTCCTTATTTTTAAATATATTGTTGAGACATTTTTGTTTTAGTATATCCATGGACAGGAAAAATGAATATGTAAAAGAAACCAAAGCTCCCATTTATAAGTTCATTTAACTACAATACAGCACGATATGAACTGATCTGATTCTATGTGTCTATGTGACCTTCTGTCTCCTTACTGCTCCTCCCACCAACTACGATCCTCTGATGAGGGATTGTGAGAGATTCCCAGGGTCCATTTGAAAACCTCAGGAAGTAGAGCATTTGCTTATATGGATTCGCAGCAGGAAGGTCATGTCAAACAAATCTACTTGATTTCTTTGACTGTGTGACCAAAGTAGTAGACCAGGAAGGGGCTGTGGACATGGCCTAGCTAGACTTTAGCAAGGCATTTGAGACAGTCGCGCACAAAAGATTAATAAACAAATTAGCCAGCCTGGGAGTGGGTCCCAGGGTGGTAGCCTGGGTAAAACACTGGCTGGACAACAGGACACAGTGGGTAATAGTAAATGGAGTCCACAGTGAAGAGAGGAGGGTTACTAGTGGCGTACCACAGGGTTCAGTACTGGGGCCAGTCCTTTTTAATGTCTTTATAAGTGACATTGAGGAGGGACTGGAGGGGAAGGTGTGTCTCTTTGCAGATGACACAAATATCTGCAACAGGGTTGATATGCAAGGTGGGGTAGAAAGGATGAAAAGGGACTTGGCGAGGTTGAAGGAATGGTCAAATGTATGGCTGTTTAGATTCAAAGCAAAGAAGTGCAAAGTCTGGATTTAGGAAAAGACATAGTACAGAGATAGCACTTGTTTGGGTATTAAATGACCTCCTAATAGTGAGAGATCGAAGGACCTGTTCTATCTTGGTCCTTCTTGATCTCTCTGCAGCGTTTGACACTGTGGACCATGGTGTGCTATTGGAACATTTGTGATCTATCTGTGGACTGTCTGGTACAGTCCTCAGGTGGTTTCGATCTTACCTTGAGGGTAAGACTCAGAGGGTGGTGTCTGGGATTTTTTTCCTCGGCATCAGTCTCCCTATCCTCCAGGGTACCGCAGGGTTCCACTTTGGCACCCATGTTGTTTGCAGTGCATATGCTGCCATTAGGAGTGATCATTAGGTGGTAAGGTTTGGGTTTTCATTGCTATGCAGATAATACTCAGCTGTACATGTCCTTTGTGCCCGGCCAGGATGCTGCCATTTTGGTCTTTAACAACTGTCTTGCCGAAATCCAAGACTGGATGAATGTGAGTTGGCTGCGATTGAGCCCGAAAAAACTGAGGTGTTGGTTGTGGACCAGGGTCGCTGGGAGGTGGGTTTGTTAGCTGGATCACCCTTGGGCTTATGGCTTGGGGGTGTCCAGCTGACTACCTCAGACCGGGTGCAGAACCTGGGTGTTGTGTTTGACGACTGTCTGACATTTAAATCTCAGGTGTCAGCGGTTGTCAAAACCTTTTTTTACCATCTGAGGAACATCGCCCAGGTGAAGCACCTGGTTCCTCCAGATGATCTTCCAACATTAGTCCATGCCTTCATTACCTCCCACCTTGACTACTGCAATGCCCTTTACCTTGGGCTACCGGGGGTTGAAATTCGCCACCTGCAGCTGGTACAGAATGCGGCAGCCAGGCTGTTGACTGGTTCTTCTAGGTCCAGTCATATAACACCTGTGCTCTGTGGACTGCACTGGCTGCCAGTTTGCTTGCAAATCACCTTCAAGGTCGGTTTGCTGACCTATAATGCCCTACACGATCAGGGACCTGCTTACCTGAAAGAGCTCCTTTGTCCTTACTGTCCCCCCCACTCTCTCAGATCCATTGAAGAGGGATTGCTAGAGAGTCCCAGGGTTCGCTTAAAAACTTCAGGGCAAGATCTTTTAGCTTCATGGCCCCGACCCTGTGGAATTCTCTGTCTCGTCAGGTGCAAAATTGCCTGACTGTCCAAAGCTTTAAAGGAGCTTTGAAAACCTACCTTTTTAGTAAAGCCTTTAATGATTTTTGATTATTTTAATGTTGTTTTAACTATTTATTGTTATATGTAATATTGTACAGGCACCTTGGTTTAAGAAAGGTGCCTTGTACAAAAAAAGAATGATTGATTGATTGAAAGTAATGCACCTGGGAAACAAAAGCCCAGGGCAAGAGTACACAATGGGGGGGTGAGATACTGGCAACAACAAAAATGGAAAGCAATCTGGGGGTAGTCATATCAGACAACCTAAAGGTGGGCCAGCAATGTGAGAAGGCAGTATGGAGGGCAGGGAGGATACTGGGATGCATAGGGAGAGGCATCACCAGTAGAAATCAGAAAGTTGTTGGCCCTCTGTACAGACAGTTGTAAGACCACATCTGGAGTACTGTGTACAGTTCTGGAGACCCCATCTCTGCAAAGACAGACAGGCTGGAGGCTGTCCAGAGGAGGGCAACCAAAATGGTGCAGGGTCTGCACCAGAAGACATATGAAGAAAGACTAAAGGAACTTAAGATGTGTAGCCTCGAGGAAAGGAGGGAGAGGGGGGACATAATAGAAACTTTCAAATACCTCAAGCGAATCAACAAAGTCCAAGAGGGTAGCATCTTTCAAAAAAAGAGATGTGCAAGAACAAGGGGGCACTATTTGAAGACATAGGCTGGACAGCTCACAGGTAATGTGAGGAAGTATTTCTTCATAGAGAGGGTTGTTGATGCATGGAACAGCCTTCCTGAGGAGGTCATAGAGTCAAAAACAGTGGGGGAATTCAAGAATGCATGGGACAGACATAAGGCAATTCTAGTGGGGTACAGGAGGAAGTAGGCTGTTGGTTAACTAGGATCTGTAGCTTATCCATTAGGTAGGGAAATGGGCAGACTAGGTGGGCCAAGAGATCCTTATCTGCCATCAAATTCTATGTTTCTATGTTTCTATAACCCTGTGGAATTCTCTACCTCCTTGGATACATGATAACCACAGCATGGATTCACGATGGGAAGGTCATGTCAGACGAATCTAATAGATTTCTTTGACTGGGTGACCAAAGTAGTAGACCAGGGAGGGGCTGTGGACATGGTCTACCTAGATTTTAGCAAGGCATTTGATACAGTCCCACACAAAAGATTAATACACAAGATAGCCAGCCTTGGAATGGGTCCCAAGGTGGTAGCCTGGATAAAAAATTGGCTAGACAACAGGACGCAAAGGGTAGTAGTAAATGGAGTACACAGTGAAGAAAGGAGGGTTACTAGTGGGGTATCGCAGGGTTCAGGACTGGGACCGGTCCTTTTTAATGTCTTTATAAGTGACATTGCAGAGGAACTGGAAGGAAAAGTATGTCTCTTTGCAGATGACACAAAGATCTGCAACAGGGTTGATACACAAGATGGAGTGGAAAGGATGAGAAGGGACTTGGCAAGGTTGGAGGAATGGTCAAATGTATGGCAGCTCAGATTCAATGCAAAGAAGTGCAAGGTAATGCACATGGGAAACAAAAACCCAGGGAAGCATACACAATGGGGGGTGAGATACTGACAACAGTAAAAATAGAAAGGGACCTGGGGGTAATTATATCAGATGACCTAAAGGTGGGCAAGCAATGTGAGAAGGCAGTGAGGAAGGCTGGGGGGATACTGAGATGCATAGGAAGAGGCATCAATAGTAGAAAACAGGAAGTTGTTATCCCTCTGTACAGACAGTTGGTGAGACCCCATCTGGAGTACTGTGTGCAGTTCTGGAGACCTCATCTCCGCAAAGACATAGGCAGAGTGGAGGCTGTCCAGAGGAGGACAACCAAAATGGTGCAGGGTCTGCACCAGAAGACATACGAAGAAAGACTAAAGGAGCTTAATATGTATACTCTTGAGGAAAGAAGGGAGAGAGGGGCATGATAGAAACTTTCAAGTACCTCAAGGGAATTAACAAAGTCCAAGAGGATAGAATCTTCCAGAAAAAGAGATGTGCAAGAACAAGGGGGCACAATTTGAAGATAGAGGGACAGCTCAGGGTAATGTGAGAGTATTTTTTCACAGAGAGGGTTGTGATGCATGGAACAGCCTCCTGAGGAGGTCGTGGAGTCAAGAACAGTGGGGGACTTCAAGAATGCATGGGACAGGCATAAGGCAGTCCTAGGGGGTGGGTAAGAGGAAGTAAGCTGTTGGTTAACTAGGATCTGCAGCTTATCTGTTAGGTAGGAAAATGGGCAGACTAGGTGGGCCAAGCGGTCCTTATCTGCCGTCAAATTCTATGTTTCTATGTTTCTATGTAACCTGACAGTGGAAGGATTTAAAACTACCCTCAAATGTGTTTATTCAGCCAGGCCTTTTCTGGCACTTAAGTCTAAGAATATTGCTGCTATGAAAGAAGGGAAAATATAACCCTGTTTTAAGATATGTTTTATTATAGGCTGGTATGTAAAATGTTTAATATTGTTGATTGTTTTAATTTAATTTATTGGGTAATATGTGCAATATGGTGGGTTTAATCGTGGTTTATGTGTATTTTATTATTGCAAGGGTGCCCTGAGGAAGGGAAGCGCGCTTTTTAAAAATAAAGGTGATGATGATGATATGTGTCACTTTATAACCTAAGTCAAACAAAAATGAGACACACACATGCCTATGTACTTGCAAGTGAAGCAAATGTGGTTACTATCATTCAGTTGCAAACACCAATAGTCACAAATTGCAGGTTGAGAACACAGTGCTGTATATAAAGAATAACGGCTATGCAACTTTGTGTTATAGCTTTTATTTTTTACACGCCTACTGAGTGTGATGACCTATAAACCTCGAGAGCGAAGCTTGAGAGGTATATTAGATCATCACACACCAAAGGTGTGTAAAAAAAGCAGTAATGCTACTGTTGAATAGTCATTATTTTTTATAATTACTAGTGCAGGTTTTTTTCATTCAACAATTGAGTGCTTCCAGCTGTCGGAGAGAGAAGGAGACACACACACACACACACACAGTCTGTCTCTGACTGTCCATTAGAGAAATTATTTTCTTTTTCTCTAGGTTTTACACAATGTAAATGCACCGACACCGAGAATACTCAGGCACTCAGCCGCAGTTCCTGTTTATAAAGCCACTTTCAAAGCATGCAGACAGCAGGATCAACCAGATATAATTTTTTGTGCTATAAAGACAGAATTAACCAGATGAATACTTAAAAATATGAAAAAAACTACCTGTGTTAGGTGCGTGAGGCAAAGACTGAGGTGGGTCCTCTGTGATGGAAAATGGGACCGTCATGTTCGTTGAGGTATTCGACTCACCCACACACTTTGTAACATCCAATGAGGTGGCACAATTAAAATAAGCAGCACTAAAAGCCGCAATAACCTGTTCTATTGGTTATTGTGGCATTTGAAACATGGCTCAAGTCTGTATGATAAAGGGGGTCACCAGTATTTATAAGATAATAACTAAAACACAACTGACTATTTTGGTGCATTGGATATATTATTAACATTATTAAAAACAAATATTTGAAAAGTAAATACATACATCTGCAAAATGATACACATTAAATGTTTCTTCTACAGAAAGAAAAAAAAAAGCAGCAGGTACCGACAACCTTGAGAATCCACTGTGTTCCAAAGTATACAGAATGTTCAACAGCTTGCTACATTCTCCACAGAGAAACACAGTTGAAGTTATAATAGAATAACAGACAACTAATCACTAAATGTCACATACTAATGTCTCCCCAGAATGCCTGCCTGAGAAAATGAAGTTGGCATTTAACAATTTAAATGTGTTTCTTATTGGGGAACAGGCTTCACTGGAACTCTTTGCTGTGAAATGTCTTACAAAGTAGCAGGATGATTGCTATTAGGATGGAAGTGTCAAATGGCTTAATGAGGTGTTCATAGGGACTGAGGGCACAGCAGTGCTTATTTGTTATGCAGAAAGCTCCAAGAAGTGTTTAACCCAGTCTACTTGCAATAGCTTTGTATGATGCCTGCTATCCATTAGTAACCTGACACAAAATGACTGTCAGAAGATGAGTTACCTCTCTGTGTTTGCTGACTGTAGTGTAGGATGTCTGAGACTCTGCTGAGGGAGGGCTCAATTAACTCCTCAAGCCAGAGGAAAAATAATGCTTTCCAGCTCCCATACACACATAGGCAGCATAGTAATGCAGCTCCAGTGGAGGACTCTGTTTTTAACACTTATCATGTTGTTTGGTAACAAAAATGACATCAGCCCTTTTCTGAATGCAAAACATCTGCAGGGCTATGCCCACCACAGCCATAAAAAATGTACACTTTCCTCAGAGCTCAGTCAAGGTTGTGCCTCTTTTCAGTTCAGTAGTTTCAAGGAAGCTGTCTCCTTCAATAGCTAGGCTCGATAGGTAGGCGTGAATAATGCTTTAATTCATTATTTGTATCTGAGGCTTTGACCAAATCCAGCTATTTCTGAGAAGTAACAAACTGGTTCTAAATTCAGCTAAAATTCAAACCACATCCGGTACCTCCTACCCCATCAGATCAGGCACCAGTAGAGATCTCTATACATGACAAAACACATCTAAAAATATGGAGTAATATAAACATCTGAAAATCTAGATGGACTCTCAGTTGAAATGGGAGTTTCATGCAGACCAGATACTGAAAAGGTTGGTGCCCAAAATAGGATTTCTGCTGAGACAAAAGTTTGATTTACCTTTTGAGGTTTGGGCAAAACTGGTTGAAGCTGTGTTTCTCCCCTTGGTTGACTATGGGATTATTGTACTGTATATAGTTAGAAAAAATAAAGCAAAATATCTTGAGGAAGCTACACTACATATACCATTACCTGGCCTACTTTACTTACATGCCCAAGGCAAACCTACAACTGTGATCTCATGAATAGGTTGGGATGGATCTTGCTGGAGATTGATTTCATGTTCAAAGGCACCACCAGTAAAGTTCCAGCATATATTATCAAGCTTCTGCGTAGCTGTATTATAAGGTCAGGCCCTAGAGCAGTGAGCTGCCTTGAATTTGAGCTTCCCAGAATCAAAAGCAGATGGGGGCAACCTGCTTTCTTCTGTGCTGGTCCACATATATGGAACTGCCTACTGGCCCAGTGTAGAGCCTGCCCTGGTCATATACTGGCCATAACCTCTGTGAAAAAATGGTACCTTAAGGTGGAATATAATTTTTCCGCAGGTCTTGTGCAATTTGAGTCAGGGCTAGCACAGGCCTCTGGGAGACTAAAAAAAGTGATTTCCACTGTTTTCTGGGATCGGGGATTGCTGTTACTAACCTGATTCTCGATTTCTAGTTACAGCTCTTGCTTAGTTCTGGAATGAGCCAGAGGAAAGCAGGAGCAGACTGAAGCCAGAGGACAAATACAAACGTTGCTGGACTCCTTGCTGAGAGCATGGACTTTTAGAAGAAACTGGGGCTCTTTTAATAGCAATGCAGAGCTCATTTGAAGTCTGGAATGGGTAAGAGGAAGGTGGGACATGGGCAGATACCAGGGGATAAAGGGGAAAGAAAATAGGCTAAAATGTTGCTGGGATCAGGGGCTATATTGCAATACAAGTTAAACTGTTTGGAGCAGCCATTCATTGAGCTGACTCAGCTGGAGCCTGCATTTAATTCAAGGCAGTCCTCTGGTGAATTTGATGAGCTATAATAGCTCTCTCCCTCTTCCCTCCCTCCCCATACAGCAGCAGCCATTCTTCAAGCTGACCCAGCTGGAGCCTGCATTTAATTCTAGGTACAGATCCAGATCACTGCAGGCCTGTCGGAGGCACTAGACAGATAGTTCTAGGGAATCAAATATTTCCCTTGCTGTTTCATCTGTTTAAGCTGTTTAGTTAGTCTTATTAAGGGAATGAGCCTGTAGTTACCTGTTGTTAGCTGCTGATGTTATGTATCTTAAGGGACAACTCTTTTGTTTGTAATTGCTGTGTAATGTATTGTACTCAGAAAAACTGCTGTTTGATTTAGAGCCATTTTAGTTTGCTGCAGTGTATCTGCCCTTTGTTCTCTCTCCTTGCCTTGACCCCAGACCCCTTAATCCCCTGGTGTCTCATCCACTCTAATTTCCTCTTTGTTTGAATCCCCACAGGCAGTCCTCTGGTGAACTTGGTGAGCTATAGCAGCTCTCTCCCTGCTCCCTCGCCATACAGCTGCAGCTGTTCATCGAGCTGACCCAGCTGGAGCCTGTATTTGATTTAAGATACAGACCCAGAGTGCTACAAGCCTGTTGTAGCACTCGAGTGACGCCACCGCTAACCCAGTGGCTGCCTCTCCCACCCTAGCTTGTCACTTTATTTATAGGAATTGGGAGTCACATAACTGGTCACCTGTCTTACCTAACACCCAAACTCCCCCTTGCTCCCCATACCATCAAGACACTAGGTGGCACTATGTTACAGCTAGAAACTCACACACTCAACTTTTTTTATATGTGTATTTTATGCCCTATTTTTTTCCATTTTTCACCCGTTCCCTGTACCATGGCCATGCATATGCATGTGGAGGTATGCACATGGCACAGCTTGAGGCACCCTCTCATGACTTGCCACCCCTCCCACCTAAGCTAGGTGCTGGACCTCTACCCAGTGGCAGAACTACGGGGGGATGAAAATCACCCCAAGTGAGGAGAGCTGCCTATTGGCTGCTCAATCCTACTCTCACCCTCTCCCTCTCCCTCTCCCCTCCCATGCTGGTGCCCCAATGAACTGAGTCCATTTTGAACCCAGGTGTGACATGAGGCAGGATGCCAGAGCCTTAGCCCTCTATGCCACCAGGTCAGCACCACACTCAACTTTAAACAGAATATGATAGGATCCCCCCCCAACCTTGCTGTTATCTCCATCTATATGGAAGCACTGATTCTGTGTTTGCCCCAATCCTCCTCCCACTTGGTGCACCTCTTTGCCCTTGCTGGGTCTCAAACCTCAGCCAGAAGTGCACGGTCTACTCTGAAGTCAGCAACACTGTCCATCTGGCCACACAGCCTCTTAATAATTCACCTCAGAGCCCATTCCCCTAGTACCTCTGCAGGCTACACTCAGCTTCTTACATAGGATCTGTACCAAAACCCAGTTTAAATAGAATAGTTGTAGACACTACCCATCTGTCCCTCTCTGAACTCTTTAAGACACACCTCTACCCCTTTTTCTTTTTTATTTTCTGTAATATCTCCCACTGTGAGACTTGAGCCCTTACCTGTGTGCATACACCTCTTTAAAGCCTGAAACACCATCCATTAAGCCACACAGTCTACCTCTTCTCCATAACACTGAGTTCAGCCTTTACCTTCTACCATTACTGCTCTACTTATGCTATCTCACCTCTTTCCCATTTGCAACTTCTCACAACTCCGCACTAGAGGTCACTATTCCCTTCTGTCCACGTGGATACACAAGACAGTATAGCTGTTAGTTTCATCCACAGCTCACTGTGTACATCCATACTAATGGCATTTATATCTTCCCTCCTCCCAACATGTGTAACCTCATGCCTCAATGCTTTAGTAAGCTCAGCTCACACTGCCCCTCACTTATGGCCCTTTGGTTTTTGCTTCTTCCTAAGGCCTTGCTAATTCCTAATGCATTTCTTGCCACTAACCTTCCTACTTCTCCTCGCAGAGGAAATTGAAACTAACCCTGGTCCCCCATGCCTCTCCATTGCTCTGCCTGCTCCTGTGTGGAGTAATACTAAAGATCTGTGAATTGCCCTTATGAACATCCACAGTCTGAGACCCAAACATCCTGAGCTTGGAGCTGGGAACCACCATTATAACCCTGATGTGCTTGCCATCTCTAAAACCTGGCTGAAATCAGGCATTCTCTCCCATGAGATTACTATTCCTGGCTATGCCATCTTCAGGAATGATCGATCTCCTAAACATGGCAGTGGCATGCTCATATACACTCACTCCTTCTTGACAGTGTCTGAGCCGGCACCCCCCCCACGATACCTCTTTAGTAGAATCCATCTATGTTACCATAGTACTTGGGTAAGTGAAGTGCTCCTGCCTCATCCCTCATTTCCCTCATTACATCCTGGTCCAGTTTCCCATCCACTGACTTAGTACTATGTGGGGACTTCAAAAACAATTGGCTAGGCCCAGGATTGGGGTTGGTTCACAATGCCCTGGCTGACATTCATCTGCTACAGCTCATCAGCAAACCTACCAGACACAATATCAAATCTGATCACCACACCTTCCTTGACTGGGTCCTCACTAATAACCTCTTTGGTATCCAGTGAACAAGGTGACCGAAATTGGTGCCTACAAAAATAGTGACTCAACTACGGTGCCTGAGTTCTCAGCTACCTAGCGGGAGGGGGGCAACTAGATTGTGCAATGCGGGAAATATTGTGACAGGATGTATGCTGGTATACGTGCACGCATGCAGGGGGAGAGGCAGGGGAGGGATGGTATGTGGGAGGTGGTGTGGCAGGCAGCTGCTGAGATGGTCTGCTAGCGTGGTGGGGAGGGTGGTCGGCTGAGAGGATCAGAGTTCATGTCCGGGGTGGTGCAGGTGTTATTTTTTTGCCGGCAGGCAGCTTTCAATTTTGTTATGTTTTTCACCCCCCTGACATGCATCCCCCTGGCGTTGAGAATCCATAAGTAGGGGGGTGTGGGTGGTACGGTGGCATAGCCCCCCACATTAATAATAAGACCCATAGGTCTTGAATGCCATTTTTGTCACCGCTGCCAGTGTGCATCTCTGAAATTCATTTTCAGTAATGTACACTCGCACTATTCTGTGATCGCTGTTATGACACAGAATCAACTCTTTCACATTAAAGCATCTGGTGTATTTCCTGACGCTTTGAGTGATCATTCCCCCACCTTCTGCATATGGAGGAACAGTTATCTTAATCTACCCCTTAAAATCGTATCATCCAGGGACATGACAATGTTTTGTCCTCATGCCTTCTTAGCCTCCCTATCCCAGGCAGACTGGTCTCTGGTCAGCTGCCTATCTGTTGTTGACAAGGACTTTGAGTACTTCATTAACACCTTCAACTCTGTAGTCAGTCTCCATGCTCCTGTGGTCAAGCGGAGATTAAAGGGTGCTCGTGCCCCATGGCTCTCTAAGGAACTCAGAAATCTCATGGCAACACAGGATGCTGTCTTGAAGTTATTTAAGAGCTTTGGTCTGTCTGCTGACTGGCAAGCTTACAGACACTTGTGTAATCTATGTAAGAGCAAGCTACACTCAGCTAAATGTTTTTTCAACCGAACTCTTCAAACTAACAATCTTTCTAACCCTAAAGAATTCCGGGGACAGATAAGCTCCCTACTAAAAGGCAAATCTTCCTCCATACCCAACACTATGTACCTCAATGGCTCTGAGGTCACTGAACCCACCACTATAGCTATTGAGTTTAACCAAGCCTTCACTGACCTTTCAAAACATAAGACCTCCATCCTCTCCCATGTTCCTCCTCCTCCTCCCTCCCCCTCAGTCACTCTTAATAACCCTTCTTCCACCTCAAATTGGCCATCAAGAAGGAGGTCCTGTGTCACCTTAGGTGCATCAAGGATGCTTCCTCTCCTGGGTGTGACTCCCTGGAACCCTACTTCTTAAAATTAGGTGCTCCTTATGGCTCTACAATGCCGGTTTGACAACTATGTTGTCGACCAACACCACAGTAATGGATTTATGTTGATTGCAAGTTGTGGTTGACATAAATCTGGCAGGAGACCCCTGCACTTCTTCTATCGGGAGCTTCACCCCAGCACCCCCCATGTGAGAGGCTCTGCCCCCCCACACCCCTGAACTATAGGATTCTAACTCTGAGTCAGAGTTGATTTGGGGAGGGGTGCATGACCAGGAGATACAGTGCTGGGGTCTTGGGCAGACCAGTACAGTGAACTGTCGATGTTGTCAGCATTGACATGTTCACTGTAATGGTGTCACCGTACAGTCAGCATACCCTCCTGCCATTGCCTTTCCTATGCATGAACTGTTCAACAAATCTTTCTGCTCAAGCACTGTGCCTTGCAGTGCTGACCTGGTGGTGCTGAGGGCTGAGGATCGGAATGCCACATCTCGCACCATGCCAGTGACTTGGGTTCAGGAATGAGCCCAGGTGCTGGGGGTTGGCAGGGTGAGAGTAGGATTGAGCATCCGGAGGACAACTCTCCTCTCCCTGCAGTGGGATCCATGGACATCCAGGGCCAATAGTGACCTCCGGTGGAAACCAGAAGTATTACTGACGCTGGGATCAAATCGGGGACATGCGTGGCTCACATCTACGGATTCTTCCATGCTGATGTCATTTCATGGTTGCACATAAGGGGGAAAGTACACAAAAAAAAAAACTGCACCTGGATAGGCAATGGCTTCTCTCTGGGCCACCGTCACACGCCAATACCAGACCATGCCCCTGCCTCTCTCCCCTCCTCCTCCTCCTTGGCCGGCACTAGATTGTAGATAGAGTACCATATGGAGTGGCGGCACTACCCCTTGGGGCTCACAGCTGGGGAGTTCCTGGTCAGAGGTTGGTGGAGGAGCAGCATACCCTCTGAGGAGGCAAGGGACCAGGTTGGCGGTAAAGTGGCCAGCGAGCAAAGGCAGCCCAAGAGAGTTCCAGGATGCAGGGTGAATAAACAGTGTTAAAAAAAAAAAAAAGCACTGTGCCTTGCAAGTGGAAAGCCACAACTGTATTCCCTATCCACAAGAGTGGCCCAAAATCTACATTTGATAATTAACGGCCCATCTCCATCCTTTGCCAACTTGCTAAAATCCAGGAATAAAATATCCATTCTCAACTCCAATCTCATCTAGAGCTTAATAACTCTCTCTCCAAGTACCAGCATATCTTCTTTAAATCCCATTGCACTCACACTGCCCTCATTAAGGTAACATATGATATTCTCAGTTCTTTGGACAAAGGCCTAGTCTCCAGTGCAGTATTTGTTGACCTAACCAAGGCTTTTGACCTTGTCAATCATAACCTC
The DNA here is from genome assembly GCA_016271365.2 of Neoceratodus forsteri. Lineage (NCBI taxonomy): Eukaryota > Metazoa > Chordata > Ceratodontiformes > Ceratodontidae > Neoceratodus > Neoceratodus forsteri. The sequence continues at coordinate 846,137,567 of CM028134.1, forward strand.
TTGCTCCAAATGCAACTATCCATTGGCCTATCCTTAAACTGGTTCTCAAGCTACCTTGCAGGCCACATGAAATGCATGAAATGGGATGGCCATACTTCCCTGTAGGAGGGTGACTGACCCTGGGTAGGAGGCTGAATTCCTCTTTTAACCCCTCCTGAGAAGGAAGTACTACTATTGAAGTGCAGATGAATAATGGTGCAATAGTTAGTGCGACTGTACTTTACATATGTAGATTTAGTAAATAAATGGGCAGCTATGAACTGCATGAGTGCAGAGGGATTATAGTGCTTAAAGTGCCTAATTAAGTGAAACACTTACAAATGCAGAGGCTAAGCACAGAGCCCTTATATGAGAAATATAGAACAGTACTGTCTGCGTTACAGCACCTTTCAAAAGAAGTTAGTAGATTTCTACTGGTTAAAATAAGCCTGTTCCTTGCATTGAACCTTCTCATTCTTTAAAAACTACTGTTACAACAGTTCTGTCCTGTCTTTATACTGTCCTTTATGCTCTAGGTCAGATGGTTGGCCACCACTGAGTGCCCCCCCATCTTAAAGCTTTTCTGTCTCTGCTGTTTTTCAGTTTTCCTGTGGTCCACACATAAGGCTAGGTTCAGTCAGAACATGGTGAAAGAGAAGAGCCCAGCACTGTATAATTGCCTGGCACAGTTACATGTTAGAATGTTTGGTTTTAGAAGCTGCCTCACTGTATTAACAAGTGTGGTAATTTAAAAGCCAGACTGGTACTGTTTGACTCAGGCAGCCCGCTTGTGCTCCTGCTGTCTAAGTGGTGGGTTGTTTAAATAAAATAATGCTATTCCCCTGCTGAAATGAAATGGGAGAGGCTATCCCAAATTACAGCCCTATTAGAGTGCGTGAGTAACACTCAAGTTGTTAGCTGAAACACAAGCCATCAGGAAGGAGCTAAATAAAATGTTTTTCTCCCAAAGAATACTGGTTAAAATGCAGCAGAAATTGCTCCATTATTTTAAAATCTGAATGTACTTTAAAAGGGAAATGTACAGGCTACTAAAGGCTGCATTTTGAAGGGGGAAAAACTCCTTCAGGAGTTTTTTTTAGCTGCTTCCCTGTTACTCAGCTCTTTCTGACTGGAGCTACATAATTAAAGGAGAAGACTACTGTATATTTCTCATTTGGATATGTCTGATGCATTTATTATACATTACATCAGTTACTGTACAAATGTCAATAAGAGATCGGTCATTTCTGCTCTTGTGACTCATCCCTAGAGTCTGAGGCTCTGACACAAGGTAGTAAAATGTCAAACAAGACTCCATTTACATCCAAATGGGTCACTTATAATACAGCCCCTCCCATTCCCTGATGTCACTGCAGCAACAGTGCAGAAGAACACATTAGGGTATCAATGCTGTCTATCCTGATTTTGGTTTAAGTTTGCAATGGCTTAAGACAGTTCTGTCATACAACTTACACAGGGAGTAGTACTTGTAGCCTTAATACTGCATGTGTAGAGCGAATAATACATCTAATAGTATTTCATTCACAGGAAACAGAATCTGTTCTATGTACTGCTTATTTCTCTCTGTGAGACAGTTGCAACATGTTGTAGTGTGCAGTAGAAATAATGAGCCAATCAGACAATCAAGCAGTCAATCTAGCAATCAACGAGTCAATCAGTATTGCACCAGGTGAGCACCCTTGAGAAGATTCATTTACAAGGTAGGCCTGAGCAGTTTCCCAAAGGTTACACAAGACTGAATTCCTCCTTTGCACAAATTATACACCCCCTTTTCAACAGCCTGAAAGTGGAGAGCTAGATCACTTACTTTATAAAGTGTATTGTTTTTCATTTCAAATGCTCCTTACATCTGGGTTTCTGGCTGTAAATAACAATACACGGAATGCATATGACATGGGAGGAATGAGCTAAGCAAATACAGTGCACTGCAAGCACTGAGACTGATTAGTTTCTTTACCTACAACAGCTGAAGTGTAACATCTGATTTGTGAGGGATCTCTTGCTTCAAATGCTGGCATTACAAGGGGGGGGCTACCACAGTTTGCTTTCAGTACCTTCAAAGTGAAGTGCTATAGCTCTCACATCACTGCTAATGATTTATAATGAAAATGGGGGCACTTTTAAAGTCATGGACCTGAGGGGCCATCACAATTCCCAAGGAGGTTAGGGGAACTTGTTAAGGGTTAGAGAGTAAGGGATTTTAGTAGGATTTGAGCCAGAGTTTCCCAGTTCTTGTGCCTGTGCTTTAACCACTAGATTTGCTTCATCCATATGCTGCAGCTGATGTTGTCCTGGTAACCTATTCCTTGTTATAGCTGAACTCTTTATTGCCTTACATCAGCCATCCAATCACTGACTGCCTAGTTATAAAGGGAAAGGGGCATTTGTGCAAGATTGTGTCTCACTGCTGGTGTCAATCAAAACAGAGAATGCCAACACATGCAGAACATAATACAACAGCTATATAATACCACTTAAGACTCTTGTTGCACCCAGAGTCATTTATTGGGTAAACCGTTTTTGCTAACAGAAACATTAATCCAGCACATGCAGGCAATTCCTTATAGGCATACTGTATATACATGTCAAATCAGTGCTGCATCACACTCATATGGGCCTAGTCCCTATTAGACCTGCACTTTGGGATGTGCACACCACTTAAAGGGTTCCTCCATTACTCAAATGGGTAACCAAACATTGTGGGGTCTGTTTACTAGTGGACCATCATTTAGTGCAGCACCATTATCTGCTGCTCTGATGACATCATCCTCCAGCAACATTGATAGTAAAATGAAAGACAAACACATTGATAACTTCTGGGGGCCATATATTTTTATTTATAATCTAGATTTGGACAGCAGTAGGGCTGCTGGCAACTGGAGGAGGCACACAACAGTTACACATAAGGAGCTGGGAAAATATGGGTGTGAAACTATGGGAGACTTCCCCTTTAAGCTTTTGTCATTAGGAAGTGCAAATTAATGCACTGGTGAATCCCCCGACAAGTTTAAAAAACCCTCAGCTAGTCTCCTTTGCTTGGTAACAAGGCATTCTTGTATTAAAATAATAAATAACCAGGCAGAGAGTCAAGAAAGAAAGCAAACTAAGTTAAACTTACTCCCAAAGGAAGCGAAGCTCTGCAGACTCCTGCAAGCAGGATGTGTGCTCTGTTGTTTGCCTAGTTGCTGTGTGCTGGCATTATAGGGCATCAGTGGCCTCTAGTGTCTACCTTTATATTGCAACACCTTACCTTAGACCTGAATGAGATATTTTCTGTTTGAAATTAAAGTTCTCCTTAACTAAAAATATGTTCTGTTTGCTCAGACCTGATGTAGTGAATATTAATATGAGCTCCCTATATTATATAAATTAAATGGAGCTCTAAAAACAAACTTACATAAACATGATGATGCGGTGGACACATGACTGTGTGGGCTGGTATAAAAGGGCTAACCTGTTCAACATTTTCTTAGATAGGGTCAGTGTTTTCAGATCAGGGAGTGAGAAGGGTCTCTAAGACCTTTTCACACAAGTGAAAACTGAATGCGTAAGTTTGCCATAATGGTACAGAATTTTATTTGCTTTATATAGCCTTTATTTTGCTCGCAATGTGAGCCTTTTACTTTATTTCCTTTCTGTTGATTTTGGAACAAATAAACATTGCGCCTTGCCAATGGTGCACTGAACTTTATACCAGACTGTTGTGTCCATTTGTTATCCCACATCCTATTACATTCCCCTTTTAGTGCCATAATGGATGGGATCCCTCAGGGGTCTATCCTAGGCCCTCTCCTGTTCTCGTTATTTATTAATGAGCTGCAGCACTACCACGGTGGTGCATCAGTCCAGATATATGCTGATGACTTCATCATGTACAGGTCCTCCTCTGACCTGGCTTTGCTAAACCTCCAATTGCAGCAGGATTTCTAGAACCTCGAGGCATGTTTTTTTAATAACCTCCTTGTTCTCAATGCCAAGAAGACTAACTATATGCTCTTCTATCACTGGACACCTAAGCTAACTTCTCCACCCCCTCACAGTAATTAACTCCTCCCATGGTGACCTTCTTGAATTATTGCAATTCTTTAAATATCTGGGTATCATCTTAGATTTCAACCTCACTTTAGACACCTATGTTATAACCGTGGTCAAACCTTTCACCAGAAACTAGGACTGCTGTACAGCCTTCAGCTCTACCTTACTCCCTCTTCCTGCCTGGCCATTGCTTTCTCATCCCTTTTACCTCTTATCTCCTATGGAGTTCCTATTCTCCACTCCTCCCAGGTCACCCCTCTCGACAGGCTCTCTGGCCATTGCTTCCTCCTCCCTTTTACCTCTTATCTCCTATGGAGCTCCTATTCTCCACTCCTCCCAAGTCACCCCTCTTGGCAGGCTCAAAGAAACTTACCATACAGTAGGTTAGCTCACTTCGCCCTTGGTGCTAGCTCTAGGGAGCACCTCTGCTCAGCCCTCGACTCCCTTGGCTGGCCTTCCCTTGAAGCTAGATTACAATATTCCACGCTTTGTCTGACCTTCAAAGTAGTTCACACGTTCACTCCTCCCTGCCTTAAAACCATTGTCTAATGAATAGCTGTGACAAGGTCCTTAAGGTCAACTGGCCTACCACTGCTCACAATCCCTAAACCCCTCCTTGTGGTGGGTCAGCATGCCTTCACCATTTCTGGGCCCTTTCTCTGGAACACACTTCCATCTGCTGTCTTAACCTGCCCTGATACACCGCCCAAGATCGGACCGCAGGTGAGGGAGGGTTGCAGTCTGTTTTAAGACCAAATTGGAGCTCACCACTGTTCCAGTTGAGATGACCAGCTCATTTGAATGTGTTGCAGTAGCAGGTGCAGGCTATAGAATAGTTCTCATCTATCATCCGCCCGGTGATGGGAAGCTATTCCTTAAGGAAGTGGTGGACTTCGTCATCGATATGGCATTTGAGTCACCCAGGCTGATGGTCCTGGATGACTTTAGTGCCCGGATCAATGATGAACTCTTTCAATTTGGACAACACTTCCTCCAGTTGATGAATTCACCAGGCCTGTCACAGGTGGTTACCACTGCTACTCATAAAGGTGGCCATTCTCTTGACCTGATTTTCCTCCTGGGAATCGAGGCCTCAGATGTGGGGATGGAACCAGTCAGTTGGTCTGATCACTTCATGATGAGGTTCAATTTTGGCATCCCCCCTTGTAGGCCATCCACTGTGGAGATGGTCAAGTTCTGACCTTTACGGAATATTACTTCCGATGGCCTAGCTGTGGTCTTTGACCTATCTGAACTTCCTGTGGATTGCAATGATCCTGAAGCCTTGGTTTTGGCTTATAATACTGCTATCACCTCAGCTTTGGATACTATTGCACCAGTCCATGTGCGACCTCCCACTCTTTGCCCCTAGGATCCATGGTTTGATGGAGCCTTGAGGGAGTTGTGACATTTAGGTCGCAGGTTAGAACGTTGCTGGTGGAAATCTGACTTGCATGCCAACCACCTTAGACTCTTAGAACATTATCAGCTCTATCAATCAGAAATTTTCCATAAGAAGGCAGAGTTCCTGTCCAGGGAAATTTCTGCAGCTCACAACCGACCAGCTCAGCTCTTCAGAACTGTGGACAGGCTGTGCAATGCAGCCTGTATGCATCTCTGGAGAGCCTTTTCACAATTACAATGTGATGAACTTGCGTGGTTCTTTGCTGCTAAGGTGGCTGACATTAGGTCGGATATAATTTTGACACATTCTATTTGAGTTGTGGAGGATCAGGGCCTGGTCATTGTCCCTCCGTTCTCCTGGAATACATTCGACCATCTGGAAGTCATGGATGTTATGCAGATTGTCCAGGGGATGCACCTTACATGCTGTAGTTTAGATCCAAGTCCAACTTCCCTAATTAAGGGTTGTGGTGATCTTATCAGCCTGGTTCTGGCACATATAGTCTGGTGCTCCCTTGGCTCCAGTGTCTATCCCTGTTCCTTGAAAGAGGCAGTAGTGACACCATTGTTGAAGAAAGCTTCTTTGGACCCAGACTCTCTTGCAGACTACAGGCGAATCTCGAACCTCCCCTTTTTGGGGAAAGTGATTGAGAAAGTAGTGGCTGCACAACTGGAGAACCATTTGACCATCCATCACATCTACGACCCTCTCCAATCTGGTTTCTGGAAGAGGCATAGTACAGAGACTGTGCTGGTTTGGGTGCTCAGTGATCTCCTGATGGTGAGAGACCAGAAAAAATGGTCCATTTTGGTACTTTTAGATCTGTCATCAGTGTTTGACACCATTGCCCATGGGGTTCTTCTTGAACACCTGAGGTTCATCTGTGGACTCTCAGAATTGGTCTACAGATGGTTTACATCTCACTGGAAGATCTCAGAGGGTAGTGTCAGGACTTTTTTCCCCTGATTCAATCCCTCTGTTATGTGGGGTCCCTCAGGGCTCAGTGCTGTCCCCCATGCTGTTTGCATTGTATATGCTTCCCCTCAGAGACATTGTAAGATGGTATGGGCTGAGGTTTCATTGCTATGCTGATGATACCCAGCTATATCTGTCTTTTTCTCCAGACCAGGAAGGAGCAGTCTCTGTATTTAATAACTGTCTCGAAGAAATCCAAGTGTGGATGAGGTCCAGTTGGTTGAGGTTGAACCCCCGTGGAGATGAAGGTGGTGGTTTTGGATCCAGGTCATCAGATGGGGTGCTGAGGGCAGGCTGCCCCCTGGGATTATTCCTAGGGGATGCTGAGCTCCAGGCCTCTGAACAAGTGCGAGACCTGAGGGTGTTGTTAGACTAGGGGTTGACTCTTCGTGCTCGGGTGTCAGCTGTTGTAAAGTCTTCTTTTTACCATCTTAGAAACATCACCAGGATTAAGCACCTTGTTTCATCCATAGACCTGCTTACATTGATCTATGCCTTTGTGACCTTGCACCTAGATTAGTGCAACTCACTTTACTTTGGGCTACCAGGGGTTGATATCCATTGCTTGCAACTGGTGTAGAACTCAGCAGCCCGGTTGTTGATGGTTGATTTTGAGATCTTCCCATATTACGCCGGTGCAGCAGAATCTGCACTGGCTGCCTGTTCAGTGGCAGATCTCCTTCAAAATAGGGTTACTGACATATAAAGCTCTTCACAGACTGGGCCCTGACTACCTGAAAGAGCTTTTGATTCCTTATCTCCCTGATCGACCACTCTGCTCGGCTGAAGCGGGGTTGCTAGAGATTCTGAGGGTGACTTTAAAATCTGCAAGAGCCCACGCATTTATGTTTATGGCCCCGGCCCTCTGGAATTCTCTACCCCATCGGATTAGGGAGTGTGCGACTGGGGGGATTCAAGCAGGCTTTAAAAATGTTTTTGTGGAATAAAGTTTTTAATGAAGGTGTTGGTTGACAAGCATTTATTTATAACTGTGCTGATATTTTGTTTTGTTTTGTTTTATATGTTTTAATTGGTTTTATTGTTATGCACCATGGTTATTTGTTTTTTTAACTCTACTTTTGGCATCACTCACCACCGAACTCTCTCTCCGGCGACCTCCTTGTTCCACTGTCTCTACCTCCCAAAGTGGCTCGGGGGTCACATTCTCCTCTCCAGCACCAGGCATCCCCTGGGTCTACCCTCCGGGGAAGGACCGCCCCTACCCAGAGTGCTCTTTCTCCAAGTATTGAGACACCGGGCTGGAGAAGAGGGGGATAGCCTGAGAGCCAAACCGGTGTCTGGCAGTGTGGTCCATGGAGGGAGACACCATTGTCTATCAGTGGTGAGGTTTTTTTTGTTCTTTTGTGCGCTACGTCCCTTATGGAGCCCAGCTACCAAGGCAGCGCATGCCGTGGCATCACCCCCCTGGCTTAAGCTGCAATGCTATGTTCAGCTACCCCCAGCATCAGCCCTAACCCACCCTGGGAAGGAGAGAGCAGTCCTCTGGATGCTCAATCTCTTCCCCCCCGCCACCCCCCAGCTGTCTGGGTCCATTCCCGAACCCGGGTCACCAGTGTGATGTGAGGTGTGGAGTACAAGGCCTCAGCCCTCTATGCCACTGGGCCAGCATGCACCTTGGTTATGAAAAGCACATTATAAATAAAGAATTATTATTATTATTATTTTATAGATTCAAGCATTCTCTTAAAGTGACTTACCAAGTTCTGTGTCAAAGTGGAAGCAGCATCATGTTCTCCTTCTTAGCCCAATCCAAGCTTAATTGCCAGCCAGTTTTAAGGTATTGTGCCCCAAAATGCCAAATTTAAGTTAATTCTGTGCTGCGTCTGTCTCGCAAGTTTTTTTTTCTTTGTGTGTACTTTGTGCATGTGCATTGAACTGGCATCTGCAAGTGATGTTAGCCCAGGGAAGGCATCCCCACTGTACTCCCTAGCCAGCTGTTCATTCAGCATTTCCAGCCGAAGTGGGTGTTCTGAAGTTTCTCATATTTTGGGGGCACAATACGATAAAACTGGCCGGCGATTCAGCTTGGATGTCATGTACTGATAGTTCAATCCTAATTAAAAATCAAAACACGAAGCTTATATTGTGTGACGAGGCAGAGCATTTTTGAAGGGATTGGCAGAAATGGCATTTAATTATTGTTCTCCAATACACCTAATGTGTTTCATGGGTGCATTTTCTGTGTCGGGGGTCCTGCTAACATTCACGACCAGCTTAACCTGAGTAATCAAAATAAAAACTTAAGGTGCTACATTTGAACGACACATTATTAGGTAATGGAGTTGGATTTTAAGGGGGCAGTAAGAGCTGTATGCACCCATGTAAGTGGTGCTGCACTAGCATATGAAGTCCGCTTTAAAACTGCTTACATCAAAAGAAAATAGTTGGCTGTGTTTTGCGAACAGGCCAACTCAGAACTGGGGCAATAATTAGTAAAAGTTCCTGGACTGCATTGGGACACCTCGTAAATGTGTACACTACATTATCAGTAGCTGGTGTATGCTGCTATTTAGTAAACCAGGAATGTCTGCTAGCGTAAGTGATCTACAGTCCGTGATGACACACTACAGTGGCAGTAAATAATGAGAATGATTATATATAGAAATTGCAAAATATACGGTACATACCATGCAGTACTGCCAAGTCTTTCTTCCCCTCCATAGGCGAATGGGTCAGGACTGTTGCTGCGGCTGCCAGAGGGGCTGCCCACATCGCTATCACTAGTGGCATAAGGGTCATCCCTATAGGGATCCATTATGCAGCGGCTGTCAAAATATGGCACTATATCAATGTCAGAGTAGTCACTGTCTCTGCTGGACTAAACAATACTGCCCTCATCCGAGCTGGAAAACAACATGCCTGAAAAACAACTTGCCATGCTGATCACTGTGCACAGAAACTCTGAGACCGAGAATGGCTTGCTGAGGCCGAGAAGTGATTGCGTGCAGATCCCTGTCATGATGCGCTAAGGTAATGAGTGGCAAAGGTCACAGAATGCAGGCTACAATACACATAATTAGACTTCCGGCTTAGTGAACAGGAAAACGTATAAATGTTCATAAAACAGTCTATGCATATGATAAAGCACATTGCGATTGACACCATTATGCAGTGAACATGTGCTGGGGACATTCATATATAGAAAGTTGGTAAATCACTCTAAATCCCACCATGCCTCCTCTCAGCTCTGTGCCTGTTCCAGAGCCCTCCCTTCTTTAACCTCTTGCTCACTCCTCTATTCTCCTACTCTTTTTCATGTGCTATTCCTGCTCCTGAATCCTCCTGATCACTGCACCCACTCTTATTTCCCATCTTTCACCCTTTTCATGTGCTGTCCCTCCTACCTCTTTTCACATTTACTCATGCACTCCTGCATCTTGCTGCTGCCCTATTTTATTTTATTTGTTTTACTCCTATTGACTCTACCTTTCTTTATCCTGCTCCCTGATCTGAATCCCATCTACCTTTATTTCTCCCTACTTTACTCGTCTCCCTTAGGCTTATCCTTAATGATCCATAATTTATGCTTTGCTGTGATTGCTACCCTACATTCAGTTGTTATAACTACTTTTGTGCCTGTATACACTGCATCATTTGTATCTATTGCTTATGTGCCTTGTTGATATCCCATTCATTGTTGTTATCTTTTTATGCTGTTTTGCTTTAAGTGATTTGCAACTTAATTTACTTAACCTCTATTTTAATTTCATAGTCAGAACTATTGTAAAAGTGCTCTTATACACTTGTTTTATGCTGTTATCTTTGTATTTCTGTACCTCCATTTGTACCCTCTCCTGGGCCACCCCTAAAAAAGGGACACACTGTCTCAGTGGGCCTGCCCGGTCACCAAAATTTAAATAAATAAATAATGATACAAAGTAGAAATTTGCTGAGTGTGGGGTGCATTTAACAGTAGTAAGGACAACTGTTTTCTGGGATCAGGGTGTGTTTGAAAAATAATGAAAAAAAAAACTAACCTGAGCAGTGGTTTTCTTAACAGAACAAGCCAAAACAAAAGAAAATAAACCTGAGTTTACATAAGCCTTTTAGATCTCTCTCTCTAGGTCCAGAACTGGTTGGAGGAAGCAAGAAGCAGGTAGTGGTCACATGATACACACAGACCATTACCAGCAAAGAAGCAGTGGTTGGGGGACTATTAAAGAAGCCACTCTTAACTATTTGCATTCGTGTTCACGTCCCAGAGTGCGAGCGGAACAGAGGATTGACATCTTAGGTGTTGACATGAATCTGCAGGCAACAGTGGGCATGCAGAGAACTCTGTGGATCAAATAAGGTAAAGTACCTGTTTATCTGCTGTTACCTGTGCAAGTGATTACTGGAAAGCACCTGGGAAGTGGGAATGGATGTAATACCCTATCTAAGGTAAGGGTAGAAAAGAGGATGACAGCAGCAAAAGGGGAAAACTTAAAAGCACCATATGTAGAGTCAAGTAACAAAGGGGCAAGCAAAATGAAAAAGGGGAAAGAAAAATTCTTATAAAAGAAGCAAAAAAGGAAAACTTAAAACACCCTATCTCAAATCAGTAGGGAGCATAGAAACTGGAATGTTGAGAGTGATGCAGTGCAGTGGCTGTGGAGTGTCAGTTCTCAGAGGGACCTTTTGGAGACTGAGGTGCTGCCTCATCTACAAGCACATCTCTGAGCTGAGGAAGGAGGTCACTAGACTCCTGGGACAAACTGGCTAGGATTCGAGGGACCTCTTCTTCAGCTCAAGGGCCACCAAGAGTACCACTGTTGCCTCAGAGGGTGCCAAGGAAGTGAGCCAGCTGGACTGTGGTAGGCTCCTGGAGGATGTGGATGGTGGGTTGGGAGCACATTTCTCAGCCAGTGCAACTACACAACTCATTCACTGCTCTGGTGGGATGGGACTACCAGGAGGGTGGTGCCCATGGTAATGGTCAGGAAGAATAGGAGGGTCATCCATAGAGAAAGCCCCAAGCTGGGAGGTAGAGGACCCCAGCAGAGGAGGAAGCAACTTCTGGTGGGGGACTTGTTTTGTCTCGGGTTAGTTTTGGGAGCAGGAAGGGAGGGAAAGAGGGTGGTGAGGTGCCTACCTGGCACCTCAGCATGGAGGGATGGAGAGTGGATCCTAAGGATTGCTAGGCCAGTGGGGCAGGAGAGGGAGTTGGGTGTCATTGTCCATCCAGAAGAAGGCAAATCTTATTGGTCCAGTGGCAGAAATTTTTTTTACTGCACCATGACTGCAATATTTCTACCTTGAAATCCATAGACTTAGAGAAAGTGAGACTAGGAATATTTGTTTATTTAGTTTTTGTTGACCGGGTAAGTGCACTAGACAAATCCTGCCTATTTTCAGGCACGACCCGGGGGAGGGGGATACAGATGAATGCCAACTGACCTTGAACCAGATATAGCTGTTGGTGGTATTTTTAGTGAATGAGGGAAATTTGGCCAGGACACCGGGGAAATTCCCCTACTCTTTTCGATAAGTGCCATGGGATCTTTAACATCCACCTGAACTACCACCAATCCAGGCAGATGGGACCTCGGTTTAATGTCTCATCTGAAATATGGAGTGGTAGCAGGCTTAATCAGTTCTTACAAAAGGAGAGCTTCTGGATCTTTTCCCTTAATAGTTTACAGCCTAAAAGCTTAAACATTAATTGGGATCTAAAACTGTTTCTGTAAAGGCCAGTGATTTAAAGCAACATTGGTTTGTATTTAGTCCCATCACATCCCCTGCTGTAGCATATGTGAAATTAAATTGGGGTTGGATTTTGTTCATTTTGTAGACAGAGCATAACAGTGTATAGCAGAGAGGTTTTTAATCTCAACTTCTTTTTTTCCTTTTTATGGCTGTGGGACTACAGCCATCTTGCTTTAGCTTGAAAAATGGGATTATCATGGAACACATTTTTTAGTAGTTTTCAGCATATCCTTCCATAACTGCAAATCCCTATGGCAGTTACAACAATACTCCCTTCTTTCTTTTTAGAATGATGGACACAGAGCTCCAACCTGCTTTTCTCTGAGAGCAAATGAGCATACATTCCAAACAAATCTAAATATTTCTAAAACTATTCAAGGTGCACAAAAACGACCAAGGTGAAAGTTGTTCAGGACAAAAAGACCTTTCACATGAATGTAGTCAGTCATCTGAATTCTTTATATTTTATAAAATATGGTCTTCCAAACAACCTAATTGTGTTTCTCTCTGAGTGAACACAGTAGGAGTCATGCCAAACAAATGTAAATATCTCAGTAAGTATAAAAGTTACCAATATACAACCAACATTACAGTTGTTCAAGACAAAACAATCTTTTCAATGAGGGTAGTCACTAGTCTGAATTCATAAGATTTTTTTAAATATAGCCGTCAAAAAGGCGAACATTGTGAAGAAAAATGAAAATTCAGGTAATCAAATGGCCATAGTTTAAAAAATGTAATTAGTGCAGCTTAATGAATAGGCTAATTTGAAATGCTGTTTGTCCTGAACAACTATCATACTGATGGTTTATGGGTAACTCATATACTTTTAGAGATATTTGCATTTGTTTGGTATAACTCCTATTGTACTTCTCACAGACTCATTTCTCCCAAGCACTGTGCCGCTTATGTGAAATAAGAGACCAGACCATCTTGTCATGCCTAATTTAACAGCAGATCCTGACATTATTCTAGCAATATGCCTACTGGTACTCCAGTGGAATTCTTGAGTGCTTAACATGAAGAAGAAAAAAAAAACATCTTGAAGTAAAACAATATGATTATTGGTGTCACATTACATATTTTCAGGATGGAATCATGTTAAATCTTTTTGGAAAAAAGCAGCAGTTTAATTTTAAGAATTATTAGCCAGCAGTATTATCCTCTTTGGCAACTTCTATTATTAAAATGCATTAAATGTATAGTTTACTAAATCTTGACCTTGGGATAACTCTTGAATGACTCCTAAATAAGTTTTAAGCCATTCTCTTTATGGGAGGTCAAGACCTGTGCAAAAGGTCAAGTGTTATTTTTTTCATATTTATTTTCACTAATTTCCAAAGTAAAAGTGTGGAGAACTATAAAAGATATCTACAACTTATCTCCTATGCATTTTCAACTCAGAGAGAAGTTAATATTTGCACAAAATCAAACCCAAAGTTTATACAGTTTTGTTCTAAAGTTATTTTATTCTAAATCTTATTGGACTGCTGAGAGCTATTTTTTCATTTTTTTCCAAATTGAAGTGTGAAGAAATACAGAAATATGTACAACTAATCTCCTATGCATTTTCAACTTGGAGAAAAGTTAATATTTATGCAAAATCAACCCCAAAGTTTATATAATTTTTGTTCTAAAGTAATTTAATTATAAATCGTATTGGACTATTGATGAAATGTGCAAAAAAATGTTTAGATAAAACAAATTGATGACTCCAGGATTGGGAGGTCATTAAAATTGCAAAAGGTCAAATTATGAAACCTTCAATGGACTCATTAAGACCATTCTTCTTAATGTGTAATTATAATGAATTAAAGACATTTAAATATAGACCTACAATTATATAACCATTGTGATACATATTTGTAGGATCAGAGGAATTGTGCAAGGCTGCCGAAATTGTAGTGATATCACTGCTTCAACGTTTCAGTGTGTGTGGCTCAAACCAGAAAGAGCCATAATAAAAGCTTCTATCTTCTGAAAAAAAAAACAATTATATTTTACTATATTTGATTTAACCTGAAAATACAAAATAGCAATAAGAAAGTAAAACAATCAAGATGAGATTTCAGCGTTCTCCAACCATACACTGAAGTTGAGCCTTAATAAAAGCTTCTATCTGCATCAAAGCAATTATATTTCATTTTAATATATTTAATATTCTGTATCTAAGTAGACACTGTAAAAAAGTTTATTGGGTGTTTGGAAACAGGCAAATGCAACCAGACACAGAAGGAAGTCAAAAGACAGTATTGGTTGCAGGGGCTAGTAACAAGTCGTGGTGCTCACTTGACCACTGTAATAGGGGTCACACACCACTATTGACCATTAGGAGCACTGGTAGCACAGTTCAGCTCTTGTTTTAAATCTCTGGTGGTACCTGAGTGGCTGTAGCAATTATGTGTGCAGCAGCCCTCCATCTGTAGGAATTAATGGGACTCAGTTTAGCTGTCCTGTTGTATTCAGGCAGGCTTGAGCTCCATTACAGCAGCAGGTCTGACTGGAGCCTCAGACACCCAGCTCTGCTACTTGCACAAGACTGACTGCTTGAGAGTGAGGGATCCTTGCTGCATGCAAAGGAAGTGGGAGGGATTGTGGTTGGTGTTCATTTGTGTGCTGGGGCAGGCAAGGGGACTGAGTGGGCTGGGACGAGTGCCGTTAAGTGTAAGAATTGCATATGTCTGAACTGTTGTGGATTACATGGGCGTAGGCAGGGGGGTGTTCAGGGTGTTCAAAAACTCCCTGAAATTACCCCAGAAAATGTCAAATTCCTGTATTTTGTTTTTGGGTTGGCTTAGGCTCAGCTTCTAAAAAACTCAGTGTCTCAGCAGTCGCTATAGAAGCTGGAGCTAGCTGCAACACAGTGTGCATGCATGGGTCCTTTGATGGCCAGGGGAGATGGAAACATCATCAACAGAGAGAGCGGGAGAAAACTGGTGAGACAGACTAGTGAGCGTGCTGCTGTGCTGCATCGTCTGCACAGCACCAAGCAAGTTGTGATGTCCTGTTGACAGTCATAGTGGTAGAGTCAGACTCTGTGCTGCTCTTCTCTAGCCTCAGCTGCACTGTGGGAGAACTTGAAGTATGGTCTACCAGAGAAAGAACTGACTCATCTGGGGTCAAGCTGTGAGTAATGCACAGCACATCTTCTTGGCTGTGCTGGACGCTGGCTGGATTGGTGGTGGGATTTGAAGAGATGACAGGAAAGGTTGACGAAAAATCTGCCCTGGCCTAGTGGCCTGTAGGCCTGTCTTGGGAAAGGAGCAACTGGTAAGGCAAGCAAACAGGATGATAATCAGCAGAAAAGTGGTGAGTGTAGAAAAGAATAAAGATTGATTGGGGGGGCTTCTGTCATTCAGAGAGTTGGTGAAGGGTATTGGCACCATATCCCAGGGCAAACCACTCATTACATCTCAGCCTCACCAATGTTCTGCCCAACTTGGAGCTTATCATGTGGAGTGGAAATAAGTGTGGAAAGGCAGATGCCTGACTGACATCTTTGTCTCTGGCTGTTGCAGAGTGCTCCCATGTGCAAAGGTGGAATGGTGTTAGGAGTACTCTCTATATGCAGAGGTGGGATAGTGGTAGAGGAGGAGTGATGCAAATATGTGGAGGTGTCTTCATGTGTATGAGTGGGATGAATGGGGAGCAATGCTACCCATGGTGGGACAGTGGGATGAAGTGGTGGAGTGCTTCCCATGTACAGAGCTGATATGAAGTAGGAGGAAAGCTCCACATGTGTGGATGTTGCATGGAGGGGGAGGAGTGCTCCCTATGTGCAGGAGGTGGGATGCAGTGGGAGAAGCACTGGAGGGGTCAGGGGATGAGCGGTCACAATGTATGGAGGTGAAGCAATGATACCTATGTGTGGAGATGTAATGGAAGAAAGAGTGCTCTCCATGTTCAAGTTCAAGTTTATTGTGAAGGGATAACATCCATTGAGCAAGCTCATTTGCAAGGAGGTCCCCTGTACAAGCAATGATAAAGACAATACATGGCATGAGATACAAAAGTAAGGACACATAATATAAATTAAAATAAAGCAATTTTCTTTACATTAGTATATACAAGATATACAATGTTGCATTCAACAAGGATTGAGACCACATATGATTACATAAGACACTATGTCCACCATGTGGAAGAGGGCAGGAGAAGAAGAATTGCTCCCCACATGCAAAGGAGACATAGAGGGGTAGGAGTGCCCTCTATGTGCAAATGTGCAATGGAGGGGGAGGAGTGCTCCTCATGTGTGGAGGTGGGAATGGGGGGGGCAGTCACATAGGAGCCACCATCCTAGACTCCCCTCCAGCCCCTTGTGTGAAACTTATTGGAATAGGGACAGTTTATGATGGGACAGATGTGCAACCCACTTCTCCTCTCTGGCTGCTGTAAAGTACTGGGTTGATAGTTGGGGGTGCAATAGGGGGCACCAGTCATGCAGGAGCACCAACTGTATCCGGTCCCACCCACCCACCTAGCAGAGTGGAGGAAAGTTATGGAGGGGCAGATACAAGATCCACATTTTTATATCTCAGTACCTCAGAGTGCTCTCCATAGGCAGAGCATGTTAGGTGGAAGAGCCTCTGGCTGAAACAGAGTGTTCTGCAAGTGTAGAGGTGTGGCATAGGATGAGGAAGTACCAGCCACCCAAAGCCCACCTCAATCTTCATGCTAGCCCTGGTGGAGCAGGGATGGGTATGTAGAGGCAGACATGCAACTTGCAACTCTATCCCTGGATGCTGCTGGGTGCTACCCTTTTGTGGAGGTGTGATAAGGGGATGGAACATCATTCTCCCACAGCCACCTGCCAGGGGCCCACCCAATGCCAGTGCCAGCTTTCATGGAACTCGGATGGGTGAAGATGGATACACACATCTGTCATTGGCCACCCAGTGGATATGAACTGTAACCCCATTTCCATCCATCTGGAGCCCACCAGCCTAGATAGAAACAAGTATGGTGTGGCAAATTCCTGTCTCTGGCTGGGGAAGCCAATGTGCATTGGTGGGACGGTTGTGCAGGGGGCACCAGTCATCAACCTCTACCAGGCCAGAGTCCACTATTTGCCTTGGGCTGCCCACCTGGAGATCACCTTTTCACTGTGCCAACCTGTGTGGAGTAGGATGGGTGTGGAGGGGAAGATGAGTAATCTACATCAGTCTCTGGCTACTGCAGATTGTTTCAGGTGTGCTGACGTGAGCTGGAGGTGTATGAGGCAGCAAGTACCCAGGGGTGCCCATCCACTGCCCACCGTATACTGTGCTAGTCAGTGTGAAGGGGCAGATATGTGACCCACACATTATCTCTGGCTCTGTCTGGGTGCTCCTCTTGTACATTGGTGGAATAGATGCACCAAGTTTGTTTTACACTGTGTCTTACCTGGCCTCTTTCTCTCTCTCTCTCTTTCTCTCTCTCACCCACTTCCCCATGGCAAAATAAAAACTCTGCTGCACTGCTCTCTGTCCCAATCATGGCACTCTTGCTGCCACTTTCTCTGCCTCTCTATATGTGCTGTCTGATCCACTGAGCTTCAGAAAGATGAACAGAGAGTCAGACCGATAGCAAGGTGCCGGAAGGGTGTACAGCAATAAAATGAATGGCAACCAAGCTAAGACACACAGTGTACTCCACTTCTCTGTTTGGTGGTGATGGTGTGGGTTGACACCATCTCTGACTGGAACGGATTAGACCTGCACATATATGCTGCACTGGAAGTGGCTGTTGCTGTTGCTGTGTCTGTCTCAGGGGTGGGGGGTGGAGGGGATGGACTAGATACTGCTAGGGAACGGGCTACCTATTGAAACGAACATTTGTTCAGGTGCAGGTCTGGGAGCCACCAGTCACTGTGGTTGTGGACACTACATTGCACTGCCCCCAATTTCACACTGCCAAGGTGGTGCTGCAATAATGACAGCCTGTTACCTGGTGATCACTCTCCTTTTGCTTACTCACCACATTTCAGTATGTTGCTGTCACTGTTTGGGAGCTCTCTCTCTGCTCTGTCCCTGACACTGGTGCCACTCACCACCTCTTTTGATCCTGTGCTCTCTTTGAGAGGAGGGGATGCTGCTGCCACTCCTTCTTTGTATCTGTCCCTGCAGCCCCTGTCTCTCTCTCCCCACCATCAAGGGTTAAGCTACAGCTCTGCAGGCAATACTGCCTCACTTCTCAGCACTCTTACTCCTTGTATTGTGCAGAGTGGTGGGGGGCACACTGAAGCAGCATGGACACTAGGAGATCTGTGAGGCAGGTCAGTGGGTACCACCACAGAGAGCAATGCTCAGGCTGGGAATTGTGGCACACTTGAAGCACGAGAGAGAAAGAGGACCTCAGGGACAAAAACATGCACTGTCATTCAAACAGACACAAACAAGTTCAATGCAGACATCTGTTGGGGGAGGGATAAATAATATTTTTTTGTCCTTTACTGCTAGGACTGTTTAGTGCTTATGGCACAGAGAGTGAGGAATGCAGTGTATAGCTGGGTACACCGACATCTGCTGAGTGGGTGGGGAGACAAACAGTAAGATCAGTGAGGGCATGAATAAAAAGGAACGAAACACTCTTATTTCATTTCTTTCAACTTAAGAATGGCTTCCAGCTGTGAAACTGTGACTAGTGTCACAGTCTGGTTGCATGCTCATTGGTCTGTCAGGGACGAGTCCACTGTAGATTGCTGTGCATTGGACTCATCCCTGATACACCTCTGAAATGTTGTTCTACCACAAGATGTTTCTTGCGCATTGCAAGGAAACATAAAGAATTTAGATTAGTGACTTGAAAGGCCTTTTTGTCCTGAACACAAAAATGTAAAATAATGCACTTGGAGCACAGAAATCCAAGGGCAGAGTACAAATGGGTGGAGTGGTATTGACAATATTAAGAAAGCACACATTCAAAAAAAAGGGGTTTTACATACAGTTGATTACTGTTTAACAATATTATGCATCTAATTCTGCCACTGTACATCTGATGCAAACCTATAATCACGTTCCTCACTAGAATTGAAATTGGGGGCAGTGGAGGTAATAACTGACTACTTGTTTTTGTGTTAAAGGGGTCAGTTTCTTTACAGCAAAAACAAGAAAAGGCATCATTTCTAAAATGTGTAGACGAGCATAGGGACCAATTTTCCAGGGCATGCCACCACCGGCAGCTACCACTTCAGGACTGCTACTACCCCTGTCTAATGCAGTCATAGGAAAACCGGAAGTAGTCTACCAGCACTGAGATCAATATGGTTAATTAACATTTGCCAGAAATCACTGCTTAGAAAAGAATGAGGAAGTGACTGTGATGACAAGCAAGTTCCAGACCAGATCTCTAGTTTGTTAATGGACTCCTCCTGAGTCTGATTTGTACAGCTGTGTGAGCAAAGCTCCACGGATGTTATGCCATCATCAGATTTGTATAACAGCAGTGTGGAACCATGTAGCTGATGTGCTGCCACAGTGCTCTGACATAGTTTCCAGTGATTCTGTTTACGCAGCCCTTCCCCTTCACGGGCTGCATAAACATACCCAGTTCCTGGCGCACTACTTTTCCATTCCACAGCTGGAGTAGTGATGGCTACTGTGTGCAACATGGTGATGCTGACTTAAACTACCGTGCATACATAGTTATGTCAGCATCGCCATGTTGCGCAGGGCTAACTACAGGGCAAACTGCACATGTGTGAATATCATACATGCGCAGTACTGTAATCACTGCAGTATTACTTATGGCTGACTTCAGTGCAGCGAAAGCAGCACATATTCTTTTCCATGCTCTTGCCACTCCTAAAAGCTCTCCACAGCCATATCAACCCTGACCAGAATTTGTTCCTTTAGGTAGAAAAGGAGGTTTGGTAAATGCACAATTTCCTGCCTTAAATCCCAGTAAAATGGAACATAATGTACCTAGGGGTAGCTCCTGACTCCATTGAATACCTCAGCCTTTCCTTCTACCTGTTGACTGGCCCTTCACATTTATTTGAATGATTAACAATCATTGCAACAAATTCTTTTGTATATGCAAAAGCCCAACATGAATTAATACATGTTAAAAGTGGCTATTATTGAGTTCTGTATAGTTACTCTTTTCTTTTCAATTTATGATATTGAAACATAATTCTTTTGTAGTGAATATATGAATTTGTGCAATTTTGGTATTCTTACCATCTCAACCTATTATTGCTGCAAACACAGGCTCATGCTGACCTCACAGCTGATTTACAGCTATTTGATTTATGTCACAGTGACATCACTGGTATTGTCAGCACATAAGGGACTTCTTTGCAACAGGTACCCACACCCTAGTGAAGTGCGAACTGAGAAAAGTGCCGGGGTACCAGAACTGTGATCTTGGGACTAGCGTTGGTTTCACTAGCAGTTTTCCTGTTGTCTCATTCGTGTGTGAAATACTTTTCTTATATTGTTTTTGAAAACATAACTTTGGCATCCAGTCTATTTACCTGCATCAATTAAACCTGACTGTTGGGGTACAGACCAATCTGTGATGTTTCTTATTTGAATTTGGGGCCAGCTACCCCTGCCCTGCACCATGCCTTACACCAGAGAGTGCAGACCTCCACCAGATACCTTCAGGTTTCATCTGGTAAGAAAAGTGTTATATTGAAATAGACATGCCACTGTCAAGTTGTACAAACACGTATTTCAGACAGTGTGCACACCTTTTTAGTTTGCTACTACATATATGCCCTACACATCGATAAACCAAATCTATTTATTTATTTTTAGAATTTTGTAACCAGGAGTGGCAGACTGATCTAAGGCTTGTATGACCAGTGGGGAAGGAGGGTGTACAGCAGCAGTGGAAGTATAAAACAATGCATTTAAGAAACAATAGCAGTCCCCTGAAACATAAAAGGCGTGTGTGGATAAATGTACTTATGACAGATCAATGATTCAACTCACCAAATAATGAGTGGATTGTAGAAAATAAGAAATATACATAAATATAACCCTAAGGAAACCCAGTTATATACCTGTTGCCCCCACTACCTTGGGTTTTTACTTGCATAAGCATCTGTCTCTCCAGAGTGGTGTTCAGTGAACATTTATATTTATTTGGGACTTGGGCAGAGGGCTAAGGATATTTTGAGGATGGTTGGGGCACCAGAAAAAATGCATACCACACAAGTGGCTATGTCCTCATGGAATGTAGTCAAATGGCAGCTTGCCATTTTTAGCCACAATATTACATTCAGTCTCTCAAATGCAGCAACAGGTGCATACTTTCCTATGAGTATCTGGCTTACTTCACATACAGTCCCACTAAGGAATTGTAGTATAACTGTCCCAAACTCACACAAAGATCTACTGGGTCACTTAATGCCCTCCATAGTTGTGTATTTCTGGATTAGCAGTACACAAGCAGTTATAAGCAACTCTGGCACTGTTCAGGTACACTTCAGAAAGTTCAGAATAGTTCAGAATAAGGGTTATGAAAACCCCCGGAAACAAAGGCAGTCCCATTCCCTAGGGCAGTTCCTGGCCCTTCAGTTCTAGAGGCAGCAAGACCAAATAAAACTGTTTCAGAATTGGGTAGGCACCCTCAAATTCTACTTTAAAGACCATAAGCATCACTTCAGTTCAGGAAAAACACTGTGGGCACACAGTGAGATAGCCACCACCATGAACTCAATGCTGATGATCTTGCTCAACTTCATAAACTTTCGGTTCCTCAGAAAGGACAGGCATATGACCTTGCCTGAAGTTCTTCTCAGACCAAACTGACAGCATCCTTCCACTGTAAGGTTAATAACCCCATTCAGTTGTGGTCTATGCCGCTGTGGCAAGCCCTTTCCAGTTGGCAACAGTGCACATGGCAGTGGCAGAGGGACCATTTTTTTATTGTAGATATTTACTATGCAGTGTACTTTGTTTTTGAGTGTGCTTGTCCATAGAACACCATTGGAAGTGAGCTTCAGCTCTTTTTCTGTGTTATCTCCTGCAAATAAACATAAAACAAAGAGGGAACCTTAAGAGTTAACCACGTGCTGCCCAGAACTACTGCTTTAGAAACAAAACAAACAGAAGGCACTAGTAACCCCTAAGGATTATAGGGGCCATACTCATCACTACACTCACCCCCAACAGAAACCTTGCTGTCCTCAGCAAGGACATCAGACTGCAATCAAACTTCCTCACTTGACACCCTACAAGGGGGTTTGCAAGACCGCTCTGTACATGTGCACAACACAGGCAGGATGCTACAGGGAACATGGAAGCCATCACAGTAGGGAACTATATAACGATGGTTAAAGACAGTCACAAAGGGAGTCCATAACCTTTTGAGCCTTCTTGGCTCCAAAGATATCCTGCCAGCCAGGACCTAGAGCCTTTGCCCTCCTCTAGGACTTGGCAGGCCCGTACAACTAGGTACCACTACTTGGCTCCTAAAGAAGTGAAACCTCTGATTTTCAGTGAGGCAGACAGATCTAGCCTTCTGCAGATGGAATCAGGCAGGCCTAACAATGTCTGATAATTTTTTTTCAAATGCTGTCTGTTTATTTTTTGCAGATTTAAAAAATCAATTCAAGCTTCTAGACACTGACCATTATAGGTTTCTTCAGGTGAGGCATCATTTCTTTTTATTTATCTATTGAAATCTTGGATTACAACCTTTGAGCTGCAAGCCCATTTACAAAGATTCCATGACAGGCATAAAGGAAATCAAAATACACAGTGTAATAACAGATGTGAAACATAGAAAAAACTGTAGGGAAATAATTACACTGACTTGAACAATTGTTACAGCTGCTGCACTTAAACCAAAAAGACACAGAAATTTTTAGAGGAAGAAAAAGTTGATTAAGCAGCATAGTAGACCTTGATTGGAGGAGAGGGGGAGGAGGTAGAGGTTGTGGAATGGGATGGTGGTAACCTCAGACTTGGGGTCACTATGTCATGGGGGGGTTGGTGGAGGATGGGAAGATGAGGCAGAAGGTGAGGAATAGTTAGCGGGGTGGTTTGTAGACCCAGTGAAATGGAATGGGGGCAGGAGTGGGAAAGGGGGAACAGGGGAAATGGGAAAAAGGTGGGAGAGTTGCAGGTTGGGCAGTAAAGAAGTGCTAGGGTTGTGGGTGTTCAGTATCAGTGACAGGGAGAGGAGATCGGGGAAGCAGGAGCATATCTGTTAGCTAGACAGGTGAGATTTGAGCGCTGATTTGAACGGGCAGATTTTACTGATAGCAGTTAGCTCGGGTGGGAGCGAGCTAAGCCAGAGTGGGGCTCTATATTCAAAGGATCTCTGTCCTTGGGAGATGTGCCGGAAGGGGACCTTGATGGAGAGATTGTTTGATGCCCTGGTAGTCCTAGTAGATTTAGTCTGGTGTAGGAGAGAACTGCTTCCTGGTGGTAACAAGCATAGGATTGCTTTTTTGGCTAGAAGAAAGACTTGGTAACGGGTCCGCTCAACCAGATTTAGCCATCCCATTTGCATGTAGAGATTAAAGGTATGGGTTAGGCACAGAGCCCCTAGTGCTAACCTGCAGGCTTTATTCAGTGTAATGGCAAGCCATTTAAGGGAGCAGTCAGGTGCCGCACTGTATATGGCATGACCATAGTCAGTAGTAGAGAAGTCAGAGCTGGTGATGGCAAGCTGGAGGGCTTTTTCAGTGAGGCAGTTACAGTGTTTGTATAGTAGACCGAGCTTCCGGTTTGCTGATATGGCGACACTGTCTACGTGGGAAGAGAATGAAAGGGAGTTGTCTAAAGTGAGCCCCAGGTATTTGAAGTTGTGGACCATTTCTAAGGCTACATTTTGTTTGCTTAGAATGTTTATGGTGTATGTCTTGTGGCAGTTGTAGGGAAGGGGCAAAAAGCGTGGTCTTGTTTTTTTTGTGGTTGACAAGCAGCTTAGCTTGTCCAAACCAGTCCTCCACATTATTGAAGTCCTGTTGAAGACTTTGTTCTAGGGTGGCAGGTTTGGTGTGGCTGGAGTAAATAACCACATCATCTGCATAGAGAAGGATTTTGTGCTGACAGGCTAATGGGAGGTTGTTTAGAAAAAGGCTAAACTGTAGGGGACCCAATATGGATCCTTGTGGAACACCAGTGGACACTTGCTGGGAGTCCAAGAGGGTATTAGATACTTTTCCCATTGCACATGCCCTGTGAGGTAACTCCAAAACCAGCACAGTGAATCAGGGGATAGTCCCATTGCCTCAGGCTGGGCCAGGAGGAGGTCATAGTAGACTGCGTCAAAGGCCTTGGTGAGGTCAATAAAGGTTGTCCCCACCAAGTGCCTATGATCAAAGGCATTGTGAATGAACCCTGTGAACTCCAGTAGTGCTGTAGTAGTACTGTGGAGTTTATGGAATCCATATTGCTGTTGGCATTGTAGCTGATATTTATCAAGGTGTTCTACCAGTTGATCATAGACTATCCGGTCTAAGTCTTTTGAGATTGGTGGGAGAATAGAAAATAGATGGTAGTTGGTATGAATTGTCTTACTACCTGCTTTGTAGACAGGGGTTACAAGTGCGGCTTTCCATAGCTTTGGGAATGTACCTGAGGTGAGGGACAGGTTGATGATTCTGGTTAGAGGTGTTAGCAATTCATCTAGCGCCAGGCTGATTAGTTTTAGGTCCAGGCCCTCGGCACTATGCCTGGTCTTCCCCAGTACTTTGGAGAGGTATTTTTTTGCCTCAACTTTGGATATTACTGTGAGGTAGAATGGGGGTGTGCAGTTTGTTGGATGTGTTTGAGGTGGGTTTTGTTGAGTCTCGCTCGCAGGGTTATGGAAGTTGGGCGGGAACACAGCATTGAGGTCTGTGAAAGCATTGTTAAAGATGTCTGTGATAGTTTTGGGGTATTGTGTAATGGACCCTTTGAAATTCAGCATTGAGGGATCTGTGGTATCGCGTTTCCCAGTGATTGCATTGATGTTTTTCAAGAATCTACGTCCATCACCCCAGGAGGAGTTTAGCTCAGACTCAAAGCAATTTACTTTAGCCTGGCAGATTGCAAGGGTACAGTTATTACATGCCACCTTATAACTCTGCATGTTGTTGGTTGTACGAGTACTTCTGTACTTATAACATAGCAGGTTTCTGGTGCGCATCAGAGCAAGAAGGTGAGGGGTAACCCATGTTTTATGAGATCCACTGCCTTTTTTTTTGTAATGAGGGCAAAGATATCACAGGCAGCATTGAAAATTATGATGAGTTTGTCCAGCGCCGTGCCAACATCATTAGTAGTTAGGACGGAGGCCCAACTCTGTTGTTGAAGGTATTACTTAAAGGGTCTTTGCTAGCCCTTTTTTAACATATGGGATATTATTACCTTCGCTGGTGGTTTTGGGGCCCTGTTCAACCAGTGGAAGATGATGGGCAAGTGATCACTGAGGGAGTCCAGGAGCACTTTTAGACCTGAGGTCCGCTCTGGGTGGTTTGTTAATACCCAGTCTAATAGAGTGTTGATTCCTGTTTTATAGTTTGTTTGAGTGAGTAGATTGTCTAGTTGATGGAAGTTGAAAGAGAAGGTCACATCTGTGAAGGTGGCAGACTTGGGTGATAACCAATTGATGTTGAAGTCCCCCAGAACAATGACTTCACTATTGGACCGAAGGCAGGCAAGGTGTTCATGAAGAACTGTGAAGCCCTCTGCTTTCTCCCTAGGGAGGATGTATACTGAGACAAGTGTAAGGCCCTTGCCCTGATAACCTAGGGTAAGCCTCACTGAGAGTATCTGCATGTTTGTACCTGTTCTTAATTGGGGAAGAGCTATACCCTGAGGGTGATTTTTTATGTAGATTATGCAGCCACCACCTCTTTTGCCTAGCCTATCGAGATGGAAGGGTGTGTACCCTTGGAGCAGGACTTAATTGTCTGTGGTCCTGGGTGTAAGCCATGATTCAGTCATGGACAGGACATCTGGGTTGTGCTGAGTAACCCAGACTTGGAGTAGGTCAAGTTTTGGCAGAAGGCTGCAGATGTTGATGGAGGCAATTGAAATCAAGCGGCTATTCCCAGATGTCCAAGCATCATTGATTCTGGGGCCAGGGTTAGGGTAAATATTGCCTGATAGCATCAATAGTAACCAGGCTACCCTGATTGCAAGGAGCTTGAGTTGCCTAATGGAGCAAGGTGAGCGATGATGAGAGGGGGGTTGTGCTATAGAACAGCAAGCAATAAGGATAGTAGTTATGTGCATTATGTGGTATCAGGTACTGTACCAACAGACTGCATCTCATGAAAGCTCTGAGTAAACTAGAAGAACATTTCCTCTGGGCAATCCAACTGAAACACAAAGCAGATACATCCCAGTCATGTACAAATTACTACAACGGATGAATGGGCATTGCCTAGACACTATCAGACAGAAATGTGAAAGGGAGAGCAAGAACCCTGTCACTGATGAGAGTTGGTCCAGAATTCTGGAATGGGGGTGGAAAGTGAGAGCCTTGTCTTCATGGAGGGAATATGGGTGGAAAGTATTATCCAGGTCTTCAAACACTCCAACAATTACAGCCAATTTTGCTCTGGGGCAAGGAGACAGATGTTGGAGGGGATGTGGTAAGAGAGAAACACACCACCACATTTTCTGGATATGCTCTAA
Source organism: Neoceratodus forsteri (assembly GCA_016271365.2). NCBI lineage: Eukaryota > Metazoa > Chordata > Ceratodontiformes > Ceratodontidae > Neoceratodus > Neoceratodus forsteri. The sequence goes on from CM028134.1 coordinate 846,164,258, forward strand.
AATAATTGCATATTGGTGCTCAATGCACACTAGAGACAATTGTGTGTAGGTCTCCCTCCACCTGGAATCAGGAAGCATCAGTATGAGCAATTGTTTCATCCTTGTAATTAGTACTATAGCTATCAAAGGGCTCACTTGTTCCTGGTTAACAGAACCAGTTCCCTCAATACCTGAGTGGCAGGGTAGAGTCCCACAGGTTGCAGATATGGAAAAAATTATGGCACCTCTGAGGTTGTGCAAAGAAAAAATAGCTAGAGAAATGGGACAAGTGGTTGAATTGCAGGGCAGTTTAGAGGGCAGAAGAGCAGTAAAAGATGGTAAAGTGAGTGATGGATAAATACCTGAGGTACAAAGGAAAATGAGACACACATCACAACCAATATAAAAAAGCCAGACAAGAACAAAGTTGCATTACTGTTTATTTTTCTTATATCTATCTATGTTGAAGGTTTATTGTATTGTTTGTACTGCAGTGTTTATGTAACCCCAGCTCCCCCTTTTTTATTGGCAACTTGTCAGCAAGGCAACGTCCACCACAACAAGGGGTATCACCCCTGGCATTAGGGAAACCCTTGGCATAGGCATCTAGGAGGTGGGGGAGTGCTACAAAACAACATTTCTATTTATACCCAGGTCTGGGGGAGCGGTACCCAGTCTATGGTGTGTCTCCTATCTGTGGGGACCCCAAAAACTCACACAGGCCACTTAGAGATGGAATTTCCACAACCAGAAACTTGAGATTGAACTGTATGGCTTTTAGTCCAGACAGAATGATAATGGAAAAACAATGATGCCCCCAGGGCTTGTAGCTGTATGAACAGATGGCACACTTGTAGCAGGCAGAAATATTTCACAACTCTCTCTTGCAGTACTGAGACTTCTCACAAGAACACTTCCCATGGACATCCACCCCTTTGTTTAGGGATCTTTGGACTTTACCAGTGCATTTATAGTAGCTGTTGCCACAGCATTACATTTGAACACACTCTGGGTGAACTAAGTTACCACCCTTGACCCTTTCCTTGTAATCAGGTAGGTCCCTTGAAACCTGGAGTGAGTGGTCAGTTCCACTCTATCCAAAGCTGGATTCTTTCTGCCATTACAGTGTAGGAAAACCCAGATTCTCCAGCCCCACAGGGGCCACAGGAGACACCCTTACCACACATCCTTGTGCAAGGGTTCTGACAGCCTGCATTTGAACATTGTGGGGCTCCTAGCAAGACAATAGCCAACCCACAACTGAACAATACATGAATCTTGTACTTAAAGCATGAAGTGCCCCCAACACATTTTTAAAACACTTGACACTTTACAGTTCCCATCCAAAATCCATAGCTTTTGGCTGTAAAAACACACAGTCTCTATTCTGGGAAGTTCTGTTAGTTCTCACAGTCTTTTGGGGATTGCCCAAACCAAACTACTCATTGAAACCTTCAGTCCCATTTACTCCTGCTGAGAAATCTTCACCCTTTTGGGACTTCACAGAATTTGATAGCCCCCATGTCCCACAAACTGGCCAATGTGTACTGCACTAGGGCAGAAAATAACAAACTGAGGGCCTTCCCTCTTACAAGTGGCCTTAGCAAAGTACCACTTGCCTGTAGAACTCTCAACTCCAAACTCCAGCTTCAGACTTTTGACTCATAGAATCAAACAGCAGAGCACTGAGGCTTATGCTGCTGAGAGAGTTCTAAATTCCATTACAACATCTCTTTCCTCAGCAGAGATAAGCAGGTGATGGTGTGTAATAGGGGATAAAGAAATGTGTCCCAATAATGCAGGCAAACCTTACTTTGGTCTAAAACATAAGGTGTTTGTGTAATTAATATTGATCTATAAAGCTAGATCATATCATAACTTGCAAAATTACAGCTTTAACTGACCCACAACTTGTAATATTCGAGTGTCTTTTGATATCTGTACTGACCATGTGAGTAATGGCAGACAGGTGTTTTAAGTGTCTGCAAAGACAGAAATACAGGGATAGAGCTCAAGTTACCCTTTCGACTATTATTATCAGGAGGACAGGCCAGAATAAAAAGCCTGTGTGCACATTCCTAAGTGCAAACCTATTTCTTCCTTCTAGATCTTAATAACTGGTAATGACTATTGCTAGCCTTATATAGTAGTATCAATACATTTGTGCTAAGTAAGGATTAGGTCATGCAAGAATTAAAAGGAGAATTGCCTTGTCATGCAAGAACTAAAAGGAAAATTGCCTTTTAAAGTGAATGTTTATATTTGTCTTGGACCAATCATAAAACAACCATAGTACTGTCTTCCACTATATAAGCAAGCCACTATACACTGTTAGTTTGAAGAATGAAGAATGAAGTGTGTACCACTTGTAATCTCTTGCTGTGATTATTGTTATAATCATTAAATTCTTCCGCCATCAGCCTCATCTCCGTTCGTCTCCTTTCTAAGTATTTGTAATAGATAATTTACTAATGGTAATTTTTTTTACCTCTCTACATTTGGTGCCTTAAAGACTCGGATCGCTGGTGCTGCATGCTGAGGAGGCTGCCTAACTGCTGGTTGGTTAGTCAGCAAGCCCTAATAAGAAGGTGAGGATGTTCGGAGACGTGGTGCTGCTGGCTTTAAGCTAGAGAAGAGGGTACACACAGACAGTCACAGCCACTTGCTAATCAGGTGATGTATGCTTTGTATGCTTTTCAAATTGTTTGAATATAAAGTAATGCTTAACTCTGTAGGAACTCATGGGGCAGAGTAGGTAAAGTGAAGGTGCTGGGACTTGCAAGCCGGACCTCACAAGGAAGCCATAAGACATAGCTAGACAGACCAGGGCACCAGTGCACGGGTGCACCCGGCTGTAAAGGCTAGGCAGGCAAGAAAAAGATAAGAAAAATGAGTATGGAAACAATAATAGGTCGTTTTCTAGGAAAACACCTAAAGAAGCATATATGAACCAGTGCCTGATGATCAACAGGCACAATTGTATTACTCATCAAGTGTACCTTCGTAATGAGGAGTAAAAATGAAAAGGAAATCTTTGCAAATGCATTGCAAGGGCTGTGGCAGTATAATCAGACTATTGTGTGTCACCAGAATAAAAAGTAGCCAGATGAGGGATGAAAGGATCAAAATGCTAAACAACTAGAAGAATTAACATTGATGTATAAAGATAGCATCCCAATAGATCAACACCAAGAGTTAGAGCAGCAGAGTATTAATTTTAGGACACAGCTAATAAAAGCACAAAGGTTTGTGTCTGTTAAATAGGATCATGCCCTTCTACAGATTAAGCTAGACCAACAGTCACAAGAGCAGGCTAGTGAAACCAGGCAACTGTATACAGAACTACAGGATGCAATGGAGAAGATTCAAGAGTTAAGTAATATAGAAGAAGGGGTGATAAAGGTTAAGGTGGCACCCGTGCAAACAAGGGGAATGACAGCCACCGACGGACCTATGTCTGCTGCCACAAGGTATCAGCAAGAACAATATGCTTTAGAGCTGCGAAACAAGTGTGCTAAATATGGATTAAAAAGGGAATACGCTGAAAAAATGGGAAACAAGGAAGAAGCAGAAAGACATAAAAAGCAAGAAGATAGCTATGATAAAAAATATGCAAAAGTAAGAGATACTTTGAGAGAGGATGATGAGGTACATCACAGAGAAAGTGATGAAAAAAGACCCACTACCTCTTCATCAGGATCTAAAAAAGAGGAATGGGTGAAAAGAAAGGAAACACAGGAGATGGAGATGGACGGACAGGGATAAAAGGAAGTAGAAGGCAAGTTAGTAAAAATAAAAAGGTAGTGATAGATATGTTCTCAAAATGGGTAGAAGCATTTCCAGTTAAGAGTGCTAATGTTATAACAACAGCTCGAATTTTATATACACAAGTTTGTGCTAGGTGGGGATTTCCTAATATCATAAAATCTGATAGAGGAACTCATTTTGTAAATCAAGTGATGCAGGAAATGTGTAAGATAATGGGAGTTCAACAGCGACTGCATTTGGCATATAGGCCTCAGGCCTCAGGGATGGTGGAAAGATTAAATCGGACCTTAAAAAATGCCCTTAAAAAGGCAGTGTTGGATGAAGGAAAGGACTGGGTTACACACCTCCCGGGGATTTTGATGGCCATTAGAGGGACAGTCCAAACTAGGACAGGATTAACCCCTTATAAATTGATGACAGGAAGAAAAATGAGGTTAGTTCACCCACAGGATGTACCCCCACCAGGCTCAGCTACCCAAGATAAGGTTAAACATGAGCAGTTTTTAAAGGCAATACAGTATCAACTAGACAAATATTTAACCTTTGCAGCCAGGAACATGGCTGTGGCACATGAGCAAAATAAGCAAGGTAGACAGCCAGTAGCAGGATGGGGGCTACCTATAGAGGAGGGAGATGTAGTGATGGTGCGAAATTGGGAACAGAAAAATCCTTGGAAGGATGCTAATTGGTTAGGACCGTACCAAGTATGCAAACGGTTAGGTGAGACTACAGTATATGTGGTTAAAATAAGTGGCAAGAAAGGGGCTGGAGGAAGGAAACAAGAATTCTGGGTACATGTTGATCAGTGTAAAAAAGTGTCAAACAAAGCTGTTTGAAAATTAAAATACTACACTTGATGTTTATAGCCATGAAGACACAAAGCATCATTATCATCGGCTTGGTGACAGCCATAAGATTTTCTATAATCCCCAGCCTAAACATTAATGTGGAACAGACTAATGTCACGTGTGAGTATGAACAGTCCATTACACTGTTAATCAGTTGAAACTGGGACCCTGTTGATACCAATACCTACACGACACGAGCATGGAAAGCCACCTGGACTAAAAACAACCGTACTTTCATATCTACAGACTGGTGTGTGGACATTTTTAACAGCTGGTCCAGCTGTGCATCAGAGCTCAAGGCTGGATCACCGCAAAGCTACATGGACTGGGAACAGAAAAATGGGTCTCTTGTTATAAACAGAGCCACACCAAAGGACAATGGTGTTTATGTGTTAACTCTGTCCTACTGTGTTTGGGATGATAATAGTGTTTGTAACTATGCTAGTTTAAGCAACTCATTATGTTTTGTAGTCTCAAATGACCAAATGTGACAAAAGGGCCAGAGAGTGGATTTAATCAACACTTATTGATCAAATGATTGTGAATAATGTAAAGTACATAGTGAGATGTACATGCTCAGAGGAGTTGTATTGTTGCATAAATAATAATTAGGCAATATTGGTCCAAAGGGGGGCTTGTAATAGGGGATAAAGAAATGTGTCCCAATAATGCAGGCAAACCTTATTTTGGTCTAAAACATAAGGTGTTTGTGTAATTAATATTGATCTATAAAGCTAGATCATATCATAACTTGCAAAATTACAGCTTTAACTGACCCACAACTTGTAATATTCAGTGTCTTTTGATATCTGTACTGACCATGTGAGTAATGGCAGACAGGTGTTTAAGTGTCTGCAAAGACAGAAATACAGGGATAGAGTTCAAGTTACCCTTTTGACTATTATTATCAGGAGGACAGGCCAGAATAAAAAGCCTGTGTGCACATTCCTAAGTGCAAACCTATTTCTTCCTTCTAGATCTTAATAACTGGTAATGACTACTATTGCTAGCCTTATATAGTAGTATCAATACATTTGTGCTAAGTAAGGATTAGGTCATGCAAGAATTAAAAGGAGAATTGCCTTGTCATGCAAGAACTAAAAGGAAAATTGCCTTTTAAAGTGAATGTTTATATTTGTCTTGGACCAATCATAAAACAACCATAGTACTGTCTTCCACTATATAAGCAAGCCACTATACACTGTTAGTTTGAAGAATGAAGAATGAGTGTGTACCACTTGTAATCTCTTGCTGTGATTATTGTTATAATCATTAAATTCTTCCGCCATCAGCCTCATCTCCGTTCATCTCCTTTCTAAGTATTTGTAATAGATAATTTACTAATGGTAATTTATTTACCTCTCTACATGGTGTAATGTATTGCAGAGAATTTTACACCCTCTGGAACTGCCCAGGCTTCCTGTGTGATCTAAAATGGATGGGAACCTAGTAACCCCAGGGACTGGCTGGTTATACTCACCACCACCAGACTAACATGCTGTCTGCAGCAAGACCTTTAGACTGCAACACAGGCCATCCACCTCAGGGTACCCTATAAGGAGGGTTGTACACCCCTCTTCTACCTATGACCAGCATAGACAGGTCATCACAGAGGGCACGGAGACATGCTGAAGCATCTTCAGCCACTGCTAACAAACTGGCTAAGGTGTCCCTCCACCAGGGCCAAATGGGACCTTCCAGGAGCACTTCCTGACAGAACAGGGTTGGTTACCCAATATCTGGAATAAGGCCTCCAACCTGCACACTGTCAGGCCCTCACCCAGTTCCACCACTAGCCACATACTAAGGAAACTAACTATCCACTACTCTAACCCAGGGGCAGCCTATGCCATTTACACACTTTACACTGTACTATCTTTAGAACATACATAGGCATTGCAATGCATTTCCCAAACCCAATACTACACGCTTTACACCTGAAAACAAAATGTCTAACATTTCCTAGTTAAAACATTTCAAAACACCCATAAGAGCTGCAGCTGAGCCCTAGATCCTCTTCTTTTCTTCTCTCAGGCACACCCGAAAAACAAAACAACAACAACAAACAACTCCCCCACCAGCAAGACACAGCACAACCCAAAAAATATTTAAGGGTATTTTCTACATAAAGCAGTATAAAAGTACAAAAATAATACATGCAAAACACTTGGGGGGCTCTTCTTGTCAATCTAAGGTTGCAATGTCCTAAGTGCACAAGGCACTCACACTCAAGAATGACTTTTGGAATATTTTTATGTATTTATTTATTCTTATCTCAAATTACAACCTTTGAGCTAGAAGCTCATTTACAAAGGTTCCGCTTCAATAACATTTCTAAAAACTGGACAAAACAAACAAAAGTGAATCAGTATGTGAATTTTAACAACTAAGTAGGCAACTTGTACAGAGTACTGCACATACTACATCGAAGTAAGACAACTCTGTGTAGTGTATATACAGTAGGTACAATAAGAGGGGATATTAGATGGCATACATAATAATGAGTCAGGATTTCAGAGAGGAAAAAGGATGACGGTTCAAGGTGGGGAACAAGGACAGCCAAGATTTCCTTTGTCAGTGGCAATTGAAGGGGTTGGAGTTTAGATGAGTAGTAAGAGAGGGGTAAGGGTAGAGAGGAGAGGATGGTTGTGAAGTGGAGAGGTGAGTGGTGAAGAGAAGGGGGAAGGGAGAGGAGGGAAAGATTGAGGGAGAGGTAGTATAGGGAGGATTTTAGTGGAGAAATGGGGATGAAGGGAGTAAGAGATGGTGGGAAAAGAAACAGTAGGGGGAGGGAGGAGACTACAGTGGTAGAACAGGGGTTGTCAGTCAAATGTGAGGGAGGGGAGATGATGTAATTAAGCACAGTAGGGAGAGGGGAACAGATGAGACAAGGCAAAAAAGTAGGAAGAGGGATAACTTATGATAAAGTTGATTAAAGAGGAGGGTGGAGAAAAGGCAGAGGGTGGGTTGATGGGGAAGAAGGGTAGGGGAAAAAGAGTAGGGGACAGACTTGGGGGGGAGACAGAGGAGAGGAGAGGGTAGCGGGCAGGAGAGGTGGCATAATAATGGAGGGTGGAAGTGCTGTATTCAGGGGATGAGTAGAAGTGCAGAGGTCAGTGGGCCAGAGCAGTGGGTGGTGAGGAAAACAGGTTATGGAAAACAGGACTTAAGACTAGTGAGGTGGGTCTGCAATTTGGATTTAAAGGGCCCAATATTTGGTTCAGCATGGAGCTCAGGTGGCAGAGAGTTTAGCCAGAGCAGTGCCCTATAATTGAAGGATCTTTGGCCTTGCTTTGTGCAGTGGAAAGGGACCTTAAATAGATTGCTTTTTGAGGCCTTAGTTGGCCTAACAGTTTCGTTATGGATGAACATAGAGCTTGTTCTCAGAGGCATCATGCCAAGAGCAGCCTTTTTGGCCAGAAGACAAACCTAATATTGAGTTCTTTTTCCCAGGTTAAGCCAGCTGGTTAGGGAAGAGAGATGACAGGTGTGGGCTAAACTGGGTGCACCAAGTGCTAGTCTGCATGACTTGTTCAGGGTGGTGGCTATCCATTTAAGGGAAGTGTCAGGTGCTGCACTATAAGTAGGAAGGCCATAGTTTATACAGGAGAAGACTGAACTGGTCATAGCAAGTTGGAGGGCTACACCAGTGAGACAGTGACGGTGACGATACAACTGCCCAAGTTTGTAATTTGCAGACCTGGTGACCAGGTCAATATGGGCAGAGTAGGAAAGGGAACTATTAAGAGTGACATCTAGATATTTGAAATTGTAGACCATTTCTAGTGGTTTGTTAAGCTTATTCATAATGGCTAACTTGTATGATTTGTGCCGACTGCGTTGTGGCAGAGATCACGGTCCTCATTTTTTTGTGATTTAGGACTAGCTCGCCATTATTGAACCAGTCTTCAATGTTCTTGAAGTCCATCTGAAGCTGTTGTTTGAGGGTGACTGGGTCAGGGTGGCTCGTGTATATGACAGTGTTGCCCGCATCAAGGAGGATTTTGTAACCACATGCCTGGGGAAGCTGATTTATGAAGAGGCTGAACAACAGAGGACCCAAGATGGATCACTGGGGGACACCAGTAGAAACACACAGGGTATCTGAGAGTGCATTGGCAATTTTTACTTTCTGTACCCGATCGGAGAGATAACTCCTGAACCAACAAAGTGAGTCTGATGATATTCCTAAGGTACCAGGCTGGGACAGGAGAAGGTCATGGTTGACAGTGTCAAAGGCCTTGGTGAGGTCTATGAAATTAGCACCAAGCTCCCTTGATCAAAGGCTTCATGTATGTAAGCCATGAATTCAAGCAATGCACTTGTAGTGCTAAGAGACCTTAGAAAGCTGTGTTGCTGTTTGCATTGCAGCTGATACTTTTCTAGGTGGTCTGCAAGTTGATCATATACAATTCTCTCAAGAACTTTTGAAATGGGTGGAAGAATAGATATAGGATGGTAGTTTATGTGGCTATTCCTATCATCACCTTTGAGTACTGTGGAAACAATTGTGGCTTTCCATAGCTTAGGGAATTTACCAGAGATCAGGGAGAGGTTGAGTATTCATGTGAGTGGTGCCAGAAGCACGTCTAGGGTAAGAAAAATGCAATAAGTTTCAGATCAAGCCCCTCACCACTAAACCTAGCTTTACTGATTGCTGTCGAGAGGTACTTTTTTGCCTCTGCTCTTGTGATTATTTTCAGGTAGAATGGGGGGTTTGGTTTGGGTGGGGTGGATGACGGTCTGTATTGGCTTACATTGTTAGCCAAGTTAAGGTATTCAGGGGGTGCACCCCACTGAGGTCCGTGTACACTTCGTTAAATTTATTTATTTATTGAAATTGTTTCACCAGGAAAGGCACACTGAGCAAGAAGATGCTTGTCTCCTGGTGCGACCTGGAAGGTGGGGGTACAGTGGGAGATAACTTGCAGGTTATTAACAGAGTTGCATGTAACAAGGAATACAGTAGTCTGAAGTTACAGATGTACAAGTTACAGTAATACAGTAGACTGAAGTTACAGTGGTACAAGTTGCTGAGGTAGAGTTACAGGTATACAGTTACAGAGATGATCAGGGTACGACATTCAATGCAGTTTAACAAGCAGTGCAAGGAAGGCATTGTTTATAATTTAGAAATTTACAGCGGCATTGGATTGCTGATTAAACTTGTATCACATGGATTACATTGGATAACTGTAGGGTGGCACATGGATTGAGAAACACTGAGGTGAAAAGTTAAAGTATCAAGTGCAATTTAGGACAGGACAAATAACATGTACCAAGAAGTGCTGTAGCTGGTTTAGATAAGCCAGCTTCTGTAGCGTAAGCTAGGTGCTGCTGGTCAGGCAGTCAGGAGAGGAGAGCCCGTAGTGGGGGCACATGTAGGTATCAAGTGCAGGAGCAATTTACTGTGAGGTAATTTGCTAGCACTGTAGATAGGGAGTGGGTAGAGGAGGAGTGGCGAATTTGAGGAGGGAGCTCATTCCAGAGTTTGGGGAAGCGATGGGAGAAGGCTGTTTGCCCGATAGTGGTCTTCTGCGTTGGTGTTTGTAGCTTCAGGAGGTTGAGGTATCTGAGGGCATGAGTAGGGGAGGGAGCGGGGGAAAGTAATGAAGAGAGGTAGGATGGGAGGACATCGTGCCAGAATTTAGCTACAAACTTAGCACAGTGCTATAGGCAGCAATTTTCGAGGGATGGGAATGCAAGAGAATGGTAGAGGTTGCAGTGATGAGTGCAGGGGGGTTGCATTGAGGGCGAAGAGACAGAAGGCATGGAAAAGAGGATCCAGTTTGGATAAGGTAGATTTGGGAGCAGCACTGTAGACTATGTCGCAGTAGTCGAAGAACGGAAGGATCATCTTCTGCACTAGCTCATGCATAGCCGTTAGTGGGAGGCTATTGCGGTTCCTGTAAAGGGCACTGAGCTTGGGGTGCAGTTTTTTCATGATGGCGTTGTTGTGATCATAGAAGGACAGCTGACAGTTGAGCCCTACCCCAAGGTACAGGAGGGAAATGACGTCCTCCAATACTGTCCCATCAAGTGCATGGAAAGAGGGGAGGGAAGGGAGCCTGGATAGGTGTTGACAAGTGCTGAAGGTCATGGTGACAGTTTTTTAGCATTGAATGAGAGCTGGTGAGAGCTGAACCATAACTGAACTTTGTTGAAGTCAGCCTGGAGGTTGGCTGTTACCTCATCGGGGAGGAGCCAGAGGCATTCGCTATGGGCAGTTGGTCCTGAGTAATGGTCCCACCAAGGTTCAGCATAGATGGGGACCACTAGTCTGGCTTTCCAGTAATGTTTTTTATGTTTTCCAGAAATTCCTGCTGTCCCCCCCAGGAAGAGTTGAGCTCTGAGTGTAAGTGGTTGGCCTTCGCCTGGTGGATGGCTTGAGTACATTGATTTGGGGCCATCCTATAATTATGGAGATCAGAGGGTGTTCCCGTACTTTTAGCCTTGTGCCAGAGGTGATCCCAAGTACGTAACTGGTTGAGGAGGTTTGGGGAAATCTATGGTTTATTGGTGCCCTTGACTTTCCTTTTGGTAAAAGGAGCAAAAATGTTGCAGGCAGCGTTAAAGATTCCTATGAATGTCTAGAGTTCTATGTCAACATCTGAGGTTGCGAAGATAGGGGAGCAATTCTGCTGCATGAGATGTTGTTTCAGGTGATCTAGTTGCCCTTTCCTGAGTACACGGGCCATCTTCACATTTGCTAGAGGTTGTGGCAACTTGTTGGATCACGAGCAGAGGATGGGAGAGTGATCACTTATAGAGTCAGAGAGTATGTTTACACTTGTGGTTCAATCTTGACGATTTGTGAACAACCAGTCTAAAAGGGTACAGGACCCTGTTCTATAGTTTGTACAAGTCAGTGAGGTCACCAGTTGATGGAAGTCTATTGCTGAAAGTGCGTCCTTGAAGGGAGTCGAGTCATGTGACAACCAATTTATGTTAAAGTCACCCACCACTAAAACTTCAGAGTTAGTGTGGAGGTCTGTATGGTAGTCACAAAGCACATTGAAACCTTCGGCCTGCTCCTATGGGGGGATGTATGCTGAAACAGAGGTTATTTCCTTACTATGAGAGCCAAGGAGTAGCTTCAGCAGTAAAATTTGCAAATTTTTCCCCATTTTTAAGATCGGCAGGACAATGCCTTTTAGGTGTGTTTTTAAGTAAATTATGTAGCCACAACCTCTTTTTCCTATTCTATCAAGCTGGAATATGATGTAGCCAGAAAGTTAGATTTCATTGTCAGGGGTTCTAGGCATGAGTCAGGTCTCTACTACTAACAAGACATCAGGGTTGTGAAGAGCTACCCATGCTTGCAGCAAGTCCATTTTTGGCTGAATGCTGCATATATTAACAGAGGCAATGGAGATGTCTCCCGACTTACTTATGTAACTAGTATCCTTGGATTTAAGGCCAGGATTAGTGTGGATGTTGCCCAGTAACATCAGCAACAGCCATATGATCCTTGCTGCCTGAAGCCTGAATTGCTTTTGAGATTGCACGTGATGGTGGGAATAGGTTCTCTTTCCACCTGGACAGTTGACAAGGAACAACTTAATGATGAGGGGTGGGGTCATCCAATGCAGACAGTGATGGGACCAGGCTGCATGTGAGCTGGCGATCTGCAAATATTGATATAGCTGGGGTAGATGCTGAGCTCGGTGGACCAGTATGTACAACTGCACAAGAGTTCCAGCCCTGGTTTGTGGCTTTTTGCTGTAGATTGGGCAGGAGCATCATGAAGAGCATAGAGAACACTAAGCATTGATTTGAGGGGTGCATAGTTTAAGTAGCTAAGCAGGACAGTACTACTGAATAAACTGCCTCTGGAGTAGACTTGGGTACTGGCACATTAGGTGACATGGGCCTTTAAGAGAGTAGGTATTGCATGCTGTGCAGAACCAGCAAATCAGAAGGTAGGTGCATTGTAATTCAGCTGAGGGAAGCGAATTTAAAGAGTGCCGGGGGTGGGGGCAGGTGGGAGGGATGAAAAACAGGGTTATGAGACACTGGCAGGAAGACAGCCATAAGTCTGGGGCTGGCTGGGCATGGATATGGCCAGAGTCAGTCCCAGAACAGTTCTTGCAAGCAGGCACAGGGCCTACTGGAATTGTCCAGATGAGGTGTCCAGTGGACCAAGGTAGTATGGGCATCACAGCATTAGGAGACAGTTATGCAAACAGAAAAAAATAATAGAAACTTTGCCCTACCAGTTCAGATGTGCAGGCTGAATTTTCTGCGTCATCTCTGTCACTGCTCAGGACCTCTTCTCTCCTACAGCTGAAGACAAGTCTTTGGATCAAACTCTTTCACAAAAACTTCTGGATCTGGTTTCTGCTGACCAAAAAAGAAACTGCAGCCATGACATCTCTCGTTGCTCCCAGGGGGAATGATGTACTTCGACCTTCCGGGTCGTCTTTATTTGGCCGATTGCCTGCTGGTCCTGTGATCTGCCGACCACGGCTTACAGTCTTTTGGGTTACTTGTGCATACTGGATCTCCAGGTACTTTTAAGGGTAGTACCACCGGAGATTAGGACCACAGATATAATTGTTCCATCTGGATGAGTCATCCCTACTGAGTGCACTGTTTCATTTCCAGCTCTATCAGTTACAATTACTGAGACAAGGTGGAGGGTGTGGCCCACCTTCCAGGAGTTAACTTTGTCTTTACACACTTTTTCTCTGCCAGACTAATTAATTCCTTTCATCCAGCACCAAAGCAGACTTGTGGATGCCCTTGTTTCCTCCAGGAACCACTCTTCTCTCTGGTTCTCAATTTCTTCCCACACCCACCTTAGCATGAATGGGTACTTCAATCCGAATTCTTCTTCTGCTGTCCTCCAGATCACTCTCTCCTCCTTACTGCTCTTGGGCAGATGAAGGTCCTTAGCCTGGCTTGGGGGTGGCAAGGTCTGATGCAACCATGCTTCTCTGTCCCACAAAGGAAAAATACAGTCCATTCTTGTGCCCTCCTCCACCTCTTGCACACTGGAGCCCCTCTCTTCTGCTGAGGGCTCCAAAATTTTGACTGCTGCATCTGGTGGCCTAGTCTCAACACCAGACACCACTGTCTCCTCTAATACTGCTATATGGGCTGCCCAGGAGCTGGTTACTGGTTTGATCCTGCGTACACACATTCTTCACTGCTGCCGGAGGCATGGGCCTCCTATGCAATGCGGTCCTTCAACTCCTCATCCTCCCCGAGCACACTCAAACTTGGGCCTTCTGCCTAAGGGTTCACAAATTCTAGTCCTGCCACTGCCAAACCCCTCTCAGCCTCTTCCTTGGCTGAGGAGCTACTTGCACCTCTTTACTGCACTCAGCAACACCTTCAAAAAATTCCTTGAGGAAATCCTCTGCTTTCTCCTGCTCACATTTGGTACCACTCTGTATTTCACAGCTAGGCTCTACACTAAGAGTCCACATAGAGGCCAACCGGACACATCAGACAGTCTCTCCAGGAGGGCCACTGGCCATACACATGCTGAAATGTCTCCTGCAGTCCTGGAAGTGGGGGATGGCTATGACATCTTGACCAGCTTTTAGGCATACTGCACACACACAAACTGGGAACCAGGGAGTGCTATGTCGAGGGGAGCTCCCACACAGTCATATTCTTCTTCGAACTTCCTTAACTCTTGCTCTTTCTGTGCCACCCATGTTTTGACATGCAATGGGTATTGCTTGGATCCACTTGCCATGTTTACTCTCTGCAAAAACATTTTTCAGAAAAAGTTGCTGTTACTATGTGCACAATTCAGCTGGCCTGGTGGCACTGAGGGTTGAGGTGCTGGACGCCACACCTCACGCCACTCCGGTGACCTGGGTTCAGGAACAAGTCAGGGGTTGGCAGGGGAAGGAAGGGATCGAGCATCCGGAGGACAGCTCTCTCTTCCCTGGGGAGGGTTCCAGGGATGCACTTCACTGCAGTGGCACCTGGTGGCAGTCGGGGTAGTGCTAGCATGTGGTGCCAGCATAGCAAGGGGGTGGAGTTTGACAGGCAGCGACACATCATGCCCAGCCACCATTTCATGTCCAAACTCCACAGGGTGAAAACAAGGAAAAATACCCTTATCTTGGGGATAGGTAATGGCGCTTCCTCCCGGACCACAATCCCAGTTCTGGTTTCTCTCCTCACTCCTGCCGGTGGCTACCTGACCCGATACTCTACACTCTAGATAGAGCACCCTGGGTGAATAGGGCAGCCCTTCCTTGCAGGGGTTCAGATCCTGGGGTTTCGCCAGGGTCAGGGAGAGGAGTACAGGAGTAAGATTCACAGTGGGAGGTAGAGACCTGGAAGGAATTCACCGGAGAGAGTTCCCCTCAGCAGGTGCCAGAAATAAAGTGTACAAAAAAAAAACAACTGTGTGGGTGTGATGGCTGCCTAGTGAGAATCTCTTGCTGGTAGCTCCCCTGCCTTCCCCAGTACATTTGCTCTGCTCTTTATGTAAGTGCCCCAAACGGTGAAGTAAACTCACCAGAAATTGGGAAAAATACTCAGAGAATTCAACCACTCCATTAGAGGCAGTGTTCCGGCAATGGAGACTGAAATGAAAGTGCCGGTTCTCTGGCACACTCCACCACCGACACCAGGGAAGGAGAAAAACCCAAAAAGGACTAAAGCGGGAGGATCAGAAGGCCTCACTTCAATAAAGCAGCAAGTGGGTCTTTCGGAAGAGCAGTTTTTTAGAGGAACTGGCACCAATGAAAGAAGCCCTCCTAGCCCTAGCCATAGATTTTAAAGGGCTAAAAATGGCAATGGAGCAGCTGAATACTCACACAAGCGATAACGAAGCTCGTATCTCTTCGCTAGATGACTGGAGAGAGAGGCTAGATCCAGAAGTTGTTAATCTGAGACATAGAATTAAAAAGGCAGAAGATTGTTTAGAAGATCTCGAGGGTCACCTGAGATGGAATAACCTAGTAGTCCTTGGCCTCCCTGAGAGTGAGGAGGGGCGGCAAGCAATAGCATTTGCTGAAAGGCTATGTGAGAAACTAGCAGGGCCTTCTCCTAATGGGTCTACATATACTATAGAGAGATCCCATAGATCACTGCGCCCTATGCCTCCAGTGGGGTCGCCCCATCGCCCCTTTATCTTTAGAATGTTAAACTTTTTGGACAAGCAGCACGTTTTGCAGAAGCTCAAGGATGTAGCAGAAGTGCAGTGGGAAGGGAAGAAAATTTGTGTGGTACAAGGTCTCCCTTACACAGTTCACCAGAAGCATTCAGCCCTGCACCCACTGGTATCTAAATTAATAACTGCTGGTATCCGCTTTAGAGTGCGCTACCCTGCCACTCTGCAAGTCAATAAAGAAGGTCACTGGCATTCATTTGGTACCCTGGACTCGGCTACTGAGACTTGTAAAAAGTGGTACCCAGATTTAATAAAGTGAGCCCAGAATGCTGATATATTGTGGTGAATGCTGCCATCTAGTGGACATTTAGTAACATGGAACGTTTTGTACAGTAATGTACACAGAGCTATGTCTAGTCATGTTGAGTATCAATGTTTGTTATGCTAGTTGTAGAATTTTTCTAAAAAAGCTTAATGGCTACTGCTAGAGTGACAAATGCATCCTCCTTGTTTGTTTTTTAGTCCTATTGACACTAAGATAGTACTACAGAGTAATTAGAAGGTTATGTAAGAGGGCTAGGAATGCTGAAAATGTTTTGTTTTTCATTTTGTTTTTATCCAAAATGAGACACATCTAGTTCTCTCTGGTAAGACCTCTATGCCTTTCAACTCCAGTAGGGGTTTTGCAGAACTTGGGGCATAAGGAAACTTTGAATAGCTATACTGGTTATTATATATGGCCTTACAGGGGCGAGTTAATAGATACATGAGGTCGAAGTAAAGGGTTTGGGGTAAGATCTGCATGTTCACAGGTTTTATTATTGCAGCTGTATGTTATTGATTTTATAGAATCATATTCACAAAGTAGGGTAGGAATTAGATATTATAAGTGTTTGACAGTATTATAGAGAGCATAGTCAGACTTAATAGTTTATGAGGTAGGAAAGATAAAGGGGTAGGGGGGAAGGGAGGAGTAATCAGAGGAAGCATGATAGACATTGCCCCGAACAAACAGTCGGAAGTTCAGTCTCAGGGACTGGGGGTAGTTTATGCCATATTATTTTATAGGAGCATAACTCACAGGCACGATTTTATGCCGGGGGGGTTTAGTTGGGGATAGTGGTTGCAATTTTATGTCTAATATGCTACTTAAGCTTGTAGAGGGTGATGAGGGGGGTTGGGGAAGAGCCAGTGTTTGAGGATATATTTTAAATTAAAAGTAAACTATGTAAGTCCAAAATTTAAGGATTCAATTAGGGGACTATATATCAAACTGATAAAAAGGAATGAGAATTACCTCATGGAATATTAAAGGGGCAAGAGCTAGAGTGAAACGCCACCAAATTCTTAAACACTTGGCACTTGTGCGTTCAGATATTATGTTCTTACAGGAGACACACTTGAAGGGAGGTGAAGGCAATCTGTTTCGAAGAGAGCATATTGGCCTGGTTTATGTGGCTGGCAATTCCACTTCACATAGAGGGGATGCTATCCTAATTGCTAAAGGGTTGCAATTCCAATTGTTACAAGAGATAGGAGACCCACAAGGGAGATTTTTGTTTGTGAGAGGGTAGATTGATCATAAGGAAACTATTTTTGGTACTATATATGGGCCTAATCACTCCTCTCCCGAGTTTTTCTCCCAAGTAGCTCTCAGGTTAGCTCCATTTAAACAATTGCTAATAATATTAGCCAGGGACTGGAAGCTAACATATGAAAATAAGTTAGATAGATCTACACAGAATAAACTAATTTTATCCCCTGCACAAAAATCTCTGCACGAAATGATGGAGGGACTGGGCCTCATAGACCCTTGACATCTCCTACATCCAAAAGAGAAGGCGTTCACCTTCTATTCACCTTATCATAAATCCTATTCACGGTTAGACTTCTTTTTAGTAAATAGGGTCATGATGACGAGCCCATTGGACTATGGAATTTTCCCCAGGGTGTTATCAGACCACTCCATGATTTGATTGGAGGGCAGGATACCTCAATCAATCTCCAGGGTCACTCAGTGTAAACTTAACATTCAAATGTTATCCCAAGAGGACACTGTGAACAAGATCCGGGAATTAATTAATCAATACATGGAACAAAATAGGGGGTCTATTAGGGCATATGACCAACTTTGGTGCTCCCTGAAATGTTTTTTAAGCGGGGAATTTATTAGGCTAGCTGTGACCCGTAAAAAGAAGTGAGAAGCAGTGGCGAACTCCCTGTTGGATTCCATTCAGAGATTGGAGAATGGGACGGGTAACTGCCCTACAACTGCAGATTTAATTTGGCTGGAGGTCCTTAAAGATCAATATGCAAATACCCTAAGAGAGAGGGCTGAATATGCCCTGTTTAAAACCCATGTTAGGTATCTGGATCAGGGAGACAAGGCCGGACACCTCCTGGCTCTTAAGTTGAGGCAGCAGGAAGAGTCGAGGTTAGTTGCCAGTATAACCACAGCGGAGGGTGGCAATATGATGATAACTCCTAAAGCTATAGTGAACGAGTTTGAAATGTTTTATAGGAATCTATATAGTCAACCGGCCAATAGTCCCACAGAAACTGATATTCAATAGTATTTTTCTAAACTTTCCCTTCCTTCTCTTAACAAAACTCAGAGAGCCCACCTGATCTCCCCTATCTCAGAGATGGAAATATCAGCTGCCATTCAATCTCTTGCACTGAACAAAGCTCCAGGACCAGATGGATTTCCATCAGATTTTTATTGTACCTTTGAAAGAGAGCGTACTCATATTCTGCAAGAATTATACTCTCATATTTGTACTTATGGGATTGTTGATTCTACTTTGTTAGAAGCCACTACCATTGTTCTACCAAAACCAGGGAAACCTAAAGATAACGTAGCAAATTACAGGTCGATTTTCCTGATGAATTATGATGTCAAAATATTAGCTAAGATTTTGACTTCTAGGATTACCAAAGTTTGGGATAACTTAATCAGTCCTAAACAAATTGGGTTTATCTGTGGTAGAAGCCCCTTGGATAATTTCTGTAAGCTCGCTCATATCTTCTCTGCATCCAGAGAGACAAAGGTACCAATGGCCCTGCTCTCTCTGGATGCAGAGAAAGCTTTTGACAGGGTTAGTTGTCCTTTTCTTTTTAATACCATAACCCAATTTTGATTTCCTCTAGAATTTATCGGGTAGATTAAGCACTTATATTCTAACCCTACGGCTAAAATATACTGTAACGGGATTTTTTCTAACAGCTTTCCGCTATACTCTGGAACATGTCAAGGGTGTCCATTATCGCCATTACTGTTTAACTTTATTTGGAACCCTTGATTCATAGCTTTCAGTTATCCCCATCCATAACAGGTATTTCAGTGGGCCCATTAGAGCTGAAATTATCAGTTTATGCGGATGATATTTTACTCCATCTTTCGTACCCAGTTGAAGTTATTCCCAGAATGTTAGACATAGTAGAGGAATTTGGTAGACTGTCAAACTACAAGTTGAATATTAATAAGACAGAAATTATGCCACTCAATGCTTATACTCATAAAGGAGATTTGGCTAGGTTTAGGATGGCCTGGACTAGTAGATTTAAATACCTGGGCATTATTTTGTCAACCTCAGTCTCTCTCCTGAAGAAACTTAATTTGGACAACCTTCTCCTAATTATTCAGCAAGATTTGACTAGATGATCTCCCTTATATATTTCTCTACAAGATAGAATTAATGTAGTCAAAATGAACGAGCTACCCAGAATATTCTGTCCTTTAAATATGTTAAATATTTATCTCCCCCGGAAACTTCAAAGTATGATTACTAGATTTTTGTGGCAAAATAAACCCCCACAGAGATCTTATAAATGCCTAAGTGCTCCAAAAACACTAGGAGAACTGAAGCTCCCTAATTTCTATCAATACTATCTGGCGAGCCATATGGCCAAGTATATGCGGTGGGTGACTGCACCTTCAAATGACAGGCAAGTCCAATATAACCCTTTATGGCTGCAAATAAAAAGGCATCTTATCGTAGGGTCCAAAATAACATTCGACAGTCTTTGGTATATACTCCCCAATGACTTGCCTAAGCCACTTCGGTCCACAGTTATTTACACTTCGGTTAAGGTTCATAACCAGATGTGTAAAACTTTAGGTATTACACATATTAGGGATGTTTCTCAACCACTATTTGGTAACCCTAACTTCAAGGTCAGAAAAGCCTTTCTTTCACCACATAGGCTGGGTATACCACCAAACACGAGAGTCAGTGATATAATTAATTTAGGGAGGATACTTTCAGTTCAAGAAATAATGGAGAAGTTTCATCTAGCATCTAAATATGCTTT
Source organism: Neoceratodus forsteri (assembly GCA_016271365.2). Taxonomy (NCBI): domain Eukaryota; kingdom Metazoa; phylum Chordata; order Ceratodontiformes; family Ceratodontidae; genus Neoceratodus; species Neoceratodus forsteri. The sequence continues at coordinate 846,184,250 of CM028134.1, forward strand.
TTACATCTATCAAGTTAGACACCTGCTTATTACTCGCTTTGGTCCTGACCAGTGGAACATTAATTATAGTGACATGTTGGTCGAATTTAAAGCCAAAGTGGACCTACCACATGCGGTATCTGGTTTGGTGGTGACCTTATATGGGAAAATGTATCCTAACACAGCTGACCACTCATAATATTGGATAGACACCCTTCCAAATAGTTGTGCCAACTGGGAACACATATGGAAAGGAATCTACATATATAGTGCCAATGATAGGCTTAGATTGACACAATATTATATATTACATACTATGCACTTGACCCCGGTGAAACTGTGTAAGATGGGCAAGCTGCCAAAAGACGAGTGCTTTAGATGTGGTCAGGCACAGGGCTCCTTGATTCATATTTTTTGGGAATGTCCTTTAGTTGCTCCATTATGGCTAGAAATTAGGGCGAATGCGGACCCTTTGTTGGGGTTACAAGATCTCTTCACCCCTGAGATTTGTCTGTTAGGAGATTACACAAAGATTGATGTGAAGGAAAGGAGATACTTTATTAACTTAATTTCACTTACGGTGAAAACCCTGACACTAAAACATTGGAAAGACCAGACAGTTATTAACTATCAAGAATGGCTGGCTGGGTTATTATATAACTTAAGGATCAAAAAACTATTGCTAGCTTTAGGAATACAATTCCTAGGTTTAATGCTAAGTGGGAGAAATTTCATGACCTATGGTCAGTGGCTAAGCTATAGATTCAATGTATATTGGTGGAAGACTATTAGCCCCTTAAAGATGAAGTTCTCATTCATTCTTTCTTTCTTCCCTTAGACAGTTGACTCAAAATCTACTTCCAGTGGGAATAGGGAAATATTGGTGATATAAGTTGTGTACTGGCTGGGGAGGAGGGTGACGGGGAGAAAGGTTTTTTTTCTGGGGGAGTATATATGGGGTGGTAAAAGGGGGGAAGGTTGGAGGGGGGTGAAATGGCTGATATACAGATTTGTATCCAATGCGATGTATTCACAAGTTTTCTTTTCATCTCGTGTATTATGTACTGCACTGATGCTGTATGTCAATATTTAATAATAAATAAAGCATATTTAATTTCAAAAACAAAAAAAAACTGTGTGTACAATTCTCTTTTTTTGCTATTTACTAAGTCTTTCCTGTAGCCCGCTCACTTTATCTGGTGATCTGCGGTTTGCTTTTACCACTAGCTGTTACTTTTGAGCCTTGCCCCTGCCTTAGCATGGCATGCTGCATTTGCTATTGTGTCACCACCAAGTTCACACTTTGTTTCACTTTGCTCTCTTTATTTGCACACTGTTCTTTTTTACTCTTTAACTGCTCAGATTACTTTTTTACTTTCATGTTGCACAGGAGGTTTTTATTTGTACTTACTGAAGCTGTTCTCTTTACTTTTGGTGATGTGGCCTGTGCACGAGACAGGAATCGCACTCGCACTGTGGACGGTCCCACCCAATGACCAACAGGGAAAATGTTGAGGTGGCTACCAGAATGAACAATTCCACTTGCAATGGGAAAACACAAGATTTTTTCCACGGTTTCAGTACTTTTTGCACTTAAATCCACAAGTCCACCAATGAAGCACTTTTGCTAGGCTTTGCTGCCTGGTATGCTCCTGCTGTCTCTCTCCTCCTCGAACACAGTACCAGTCCACAGAAATTCTAGACCAGAAGTGGAGCTTAATGGAAAGAGCCAATCACTTGATGCAATGCAAATGACCTATGGGCACTGTCTCTCTCCTCTGGGATCCTTGAGCCATGAGAACCAATTTCAAAGTGCAAACTGACTTTTCTTTCTTTCTTTGGGGTTTCTGTGTAGAGTCCCAACAAGTGATTTCACTGCTTTTTTCACTTAAAACACAGTTCTTTACAACAGTTCCACTGCTGTTCTCCTCAAGCACGGGGTGAAATTGTATTTACAGCAAACAAGGGTTTCTTTGCTCAAAATCACTCTGCAGCTGGCAATTTTGACAATTTTAACAGTTTCAAGCACTTTTAAAGCAGGGTTTCACAGTTCCACCAAAGCAGTCCTTGGCAACATATTTTCCACAAAATCCCACACAGTAGTCCACTGTTCCAAAGCTGTACATACACAGAGGGCATTTTTCTTAGCAGTTTGCAACTTTTTCTTCAAGAGAACAATCCTTTGGTGGGTGCACCACCACCAGACAAAAAGACCACAACCATAACCTCTGTTTGAGAACCTTTTCTCTCCACCAAAATCCTAGGATGAGCTCCCATTTTTTGTAACCCAAGCTCCCCCTTTTTTACTGTCAGCTTGTCACTAAGCCAACTTTCACCACAACAAAGAGTATCACCCCTGGCATTAGGGCAACCTCTGGCTCAGGCATCTAGAAGGTGGGGGAGTGGTACAAAACAACATTTCTATTTATACCCAGGTCTGAGGGAGAGATGCCTGGGTTATGGTGTGCCTCCTATCTGTGAAGACCCCAAAAACTCACACAGGTCACTCATAGATGGAATGTCCACAATCAGAAAATTGGGATTGTACTGTATAGCTTTTATTCCTGACAGAATGGTAATTGGAAAATAATAGTGCCTCCAGGACTTGTAGCTATATGAACAGATGATACACTTGTACTAGGCAGAAACATTTCACAATTTTTTCTTGCAGTACTGAGACTTCTCACAAGAATGCTTCACATGGATGTCCACCTCTTTGTTTAGGGATCTCTGGACTTTACCAGTGCATTTATAGTGGTTGTTGCCTTAGCAGCTAATTTGAACACACTCTAGGTGTATTAAGTTATCACCCCTGACCAGGGACACTGGTTTACCAGGATTGAAAAAGGGCAAATTCCATTTTGCACATTATAAAAAATGGTACTGTCATCGGTGTCTGCTAAGTCAAAATCCGGTTTTACCATTTTTTTGGTTTTGTGTACCGCATTTAACAATTTTTAACTCTGCTAACATGCATTTTAGCAGTTTTGACCTCCACTATTGCACATCTTTTCATCCTTGTACCAATTTAAAGTTATTTTAGGTAAAATATGTGACAGCAGCAACAGCACTACAGCCCCCATCCCTGAGGTGTGATGGAAGCAGTACTACGGCCCCCATCCTTCAGGTGCGATGGCAGAACCAACAGCACTACAGACCCCACCCTCTGCTGTGATGACAGCAGCAACAGCACTGTGGCCCCTATCCATTAGGTGTGATGGTAGCAGTACTATGTTTTGCATTCCTTAAGTGTGATGGCAATATCAGCACTATGGCCCCATCCCTTAGGTGGCATGGCAGCAGTACAACATTCCCCATCCACCAGTGGTTATGGCAGAAGCACTACAGCCCCTGTCTTTCAGGTGTGATGACAGTAGCAACAATGCAGTCCACATCCCTCAGGGGTGATGGCAGTAGTGACAGCACTATGATCCCCTTTCTACAACACCCACACCCCACATGCACAAGTTATAAATTATTTAGTCTCTTCGCTTGTTAGAACTCAGATGTGAATTAATCTGAACCACCACTACTAAGGTGGACCAACTTTGTTTTTTCCTATCATTTAACTGCCTGAACTGGATTTCTGCCTGTGACACCACTGACCAGGGTTTGAGAACAGATTTGGGTGTTCGAGGACCGGCTGGGGGGGTGAAGGCTTGAGTGTCCAGTGACCACTCGTCTTCTCCTGGGAGGGAGGGAGGTGTATTCACAGCTCAGCATTTGCTGGCCCCAGGTGGAGGCTGGAGGCACGGCAACACATTGGCCCTCACTGTGGGAGGGAGCGTGATGGACATCAGCTTGTGCCTTGACATCATGTGGCCTGTCATGCTCCCACAAAAATGGGAAAACACCTGCTGGCCACCCGGAGGATGGTTCCTGGTCCCTCCATAAGCATGAAGCCCCAGACACATGTATCTGTTCTGACCCCTGCCATGCCTGGGATATATACAGGTAGCTCTTTAGGGTGATTGTCCTCCCCTGTTAGCCTTCCACAGGGGTAGGGGCCCACCCAATGAAGGGTTACTTTGGGTTACCTGGTGGCATGGCCATAAGGGTCAGTGGATGGTGGTCGGGATTTAGCAGTGGAGGTAGGGGAACTTGTCAGACCTGAAGGAATGGATGGCCAGGGGGTAGGAGGAACCAAAAAAAAAAAACCTGTCTGAATTTGCTTCTTTGAAATAAAGTGTCTTCACCTGAAAAAATTCACAAGTGATTAGTGGAGGACCTTTTAATGGAAAAATCATGCATCTCACAAACACATGGATGCCTTTTTTTCCCTAGGTCTCCATGAAAAGAGTCTCTCAGTTTTCATGTCTGAGCTAAGATGTGAATTGAGCACCACTCTGCCCACTCTGTCCCTGTGGTCTTACATTCTGTGTGTCACTGAATGTGCTTTCAAATCCACTAGCCAAGCATAAGTACAATTAAACACTTAACATTTGCTTTTTATTAAAGCGGTCTGTCAGAAAAAACTTTTTGTTGTCACAGAGACTGAAACAGCAGGTGGAAGAGACGGTGCAAATGATTCCATTCACCTAAATGGAGTGCTAACTGTGAAGTCTTTTATGTAAGTAGTAAGGCAGTTTCTGCCTTGTGAACATACTTTCATTCAGACTAGTTTTCATTCAAACAATTGAGGATTTTGGATGGCCCTGTTGATTTATAAACTTGAATAAGCTAGTTGGTAACAATGATCCTGCACTTAGCAATCTACAACCTAGATGTTCACATGCAAAGAATACAGTAAAAACCTGGCTAAAGTCTAAAAACAAGCTTATAAAACACATGTATTTGAACATTTATATTTACCTATACAAAAATCATTGCAGCCTGAGTAAAACTCAGGTAAATTACATGGTACTCTGGCTACTGTATGATGTAGTAAACATATATTGGTATTTTTTTTATATTTTTTGTAAACCAGGTAAGTCCACTAGGCAGAACTGCCTGTTTTCAGAGGTGACTCAGGAGCACTGAGTAGGTTAAGTGACTTGCTCGGTGTCACACAGTATGCAAGTGGAGGTTGTGGGAATCAAAACCAGGTCTTCTAGATGGACTTAGTTCAATCACTGTTTGTTACTCTAACCACTAGGCTATACTGCCAGCCATAACACCCATATATAATGTTTAATATATGATTTCAGTAATAGTGCATGGTACCTACAGTGCAAATTATGAACATTAAACACTTTACATTTTACTAAAACTGAATTATTTTCCTCTCCATCTGCTTATGTTTTCTTACACCAAAATGAGTGTATAGTTGACAGAGCACTGTAAATAGCCTGTGGTAGCACTACTGCTTGCGATGCCAGGGACTCAGGGTTGAAAATGAATTCAGGTTGCTGGAGGTCTGGCCAGGGGAGTAGGATTGAGCACCTGGGGGCCACTCTCCTCCTCTGGGAACAGTGGCATGCAGGTCCTGCTGCTTAACTGCCACCTGGGTGACCACAGATGGTGGTGCAATGGGGCTGCAGAGCAATTGGGAAGAGAGGAAGCAAGCCAGGATCTGGAGCAATGGGCATGTCTCTATGTGCCCTACCTCCTTGGCTCCCCTAGAGTGCTGTTGCCCTCAGGGACAGAAACCAAAAAATCAGTAACAATCACCCCACATCGGCTGCTGGTAGAAGGGACCCAGCTGCCCCAGACTTCATAACCAGGTTCCATGAGAGACCCACTGGGCTGCCTGACACACATTAAAGGACTGTGGAGGGGTGATCTGGGGTCCTTTCCCTTCCCACCTGGGGGGTACAACCCAGACAGGATGGGAGCAGGTTCACAGGAGCTCCTGAGCATTACCTGGGTGTAAGCTAGGGGATACCCAGCCTAGGGATCTCTGAAAAGTGGAGACTGATGCTGTGAGAAGGGGGCATAGAAAGAGAAAAATAAAAAAAATGTGAAAAGATGCTGAAATCTTAGGGATTCTGTGCAGTGAGATGCAATTTCCGTGAGGCACCAGGTCAAGAATTCAAAATCCACAAACCAAGCAGAATTCCGTGATTTTTACCGGTGTTACCAGTAAAAATGGAAAACCAGGGTCCCTGCCCCTGACACCTTCCTTGTAATCAGTTAGGTCCCTTGAAACCTGGAGTGAGTGGTCAGCTCCACTCTGACCAAAGCTAGACTCTCTCTCTACCATTACAGTTTAGGAAAACCCAGATTCTCCAGCCACACAGGGGCCATAGGAGACATCCTTACCGCACATACTTGTGCAAGGGTTTGGAGAACATGCATCTGAACCTATCTGGGCTCCTAGCAAGGCACCAGCCAACTCATAGCTAAACAAGAAATTAATCTTGTACTTAAAGCATGACGTGCACCAAAGACATAGAAACATAGAAAATGTTGGCAGATAAGGACTGCTAGGCCTCACTAGTCTGCCTGTAAGCCCCGATACTTGATTATGGCTTCTGACCCTCCCTCTGCTTTACCTCTATGGTTCCCTGTTCATGTCCCATGCATGTTTAAATCCAGAGACAGTGCTTACTCACACCACCATCTGTGGCAGACCATTCCATGCATCCACCACCCTTTCTGTGAAGAAAAACTTCCTAATATTCCCTCCTAACCTGCCTCCTTCCAATTTCATGCCATGTCCACTCATTTGTGTGCTTCTTCTGTGTTGGAAGATGTCTCCTCCCTGCACCTTGTTTATGCCCTTGACATACAGCACTTGACTGTTTCTATCATGTCCCCTCTCTCCCTCCTCTCCTCCAGCGAGTACATATTCAGGTCCCTTAATATCTCCTTGTAAGTTTTGTGGTGCAAGCCCTGTACCATCTTAGTCATCCTTCTCGGGACCATCTCCAGCCTATTAATGTCCTTTTAAAGATGTGGCCTTCAGAACTGCACACAGTACTGCATGTGAGGTCTGACCAAGGCTTTATATAACGGCATCACTTCCTCTCATATTCTGCTGGTGATACCCCTGCCTATGGATCCCAGCATGCCACTGGCCTTCACTGCTGCCCTTGTACTCTGCTTTGACATTTTCAGGTCATCTGAAATAATAATAACCCCCAGGTCCCTTTCTTCCTTGGCCACTGTCAGGAACTCCCCTCCCCCATCCTGTAGCTCTCTCCAAGGTTTCTATGCCCTAGGTGCATAATTTTGCACTTCTTTGAATTAAACCTTAGTTGCCAGTCCTCAGACCATTTCTCAAGCTTCTCCATGCCCGTCCTCATTTTCTCCACTCCTTCTGGAGTATCCACCCTGTTACAGATCTTGGTGTCATCTGCAAACAATCAGACCTTTCCTTCCAGCCTCTCTGCAATGTCACTGATGAAGACATTGAACAGGACTGGCCCAAGGGCTGATCACTGAGGTACTCCGCTGGTCACCCCCCTCTCCCCACATTGTACCCCATTTACCACCACCCTCTGCCTCCTATCCATTATCCAGTTCCTAACTCAGTTTGCCACTTTGTCTCCCATGCCCAGACTACCCATCTTGTTAACCAGCCTCTTATATGGGACAGTGTTGAAAGTTTTGCAGAAACTGAGGTAGGCAATGTCCACTGCCCCCCCCAATTTACTTCCTGCATCACCCAGTCAAAGAGATCTAGCAGATTTGTCTGACACAACCTACCCGCTGTGAAACCATGCTGCCAAGGGTCCTGGGTACTGACGGCTTCTAGATGATCCACTATCCTTTCTTTAAGCAGTGCCTCCATGATGTTCCCCTTTACTGAGGTGAGGTTGACCAGCCTATAGTTCCCTGCATATTCTCTACTGCCGGATTTGTGTAGCAGGATCTCTTGTATTCCAGTGCTCCCAGGGATCCCAGTGCTCCCAGGTCACACCTGAAAACAGGCACTTGTGCCTAGTGGGCCTTACCCAGTTACCAATAAAAGACCAAAAAGACTATGTGCCCTCCTCCAGTCCTCTGGTACTACGCCTGTGTTGAGTGACTCTGTGAACAAGGCTGCCCGTGGTTCTGCTAGCTCTCTTTACAGCTCCCTTAATATCCTTGGGTGTATGCCATCTGGCCCCATTGCTTTTTCTGCCTTTAATTTAGTGAGCTCCTGCAGGACTCTCATTCTTGTGTATGGATTGTTGTCCACCTCTCATCCCCCTTGGCATCTGTTGCTTGGCTATGGTCCCTGTCCCTCCTCTCTTCTCTGGATACTGAACAGAAGTATTCAATCAGTATTTCTGCCTTATCCATGTCTCCCTCCTTGCACTCGACTTCCTCCCCTTTGAGCATAACAATCCACCCCTGGTTTTCATTCTTTTGCTGCTGTACCTGCAGAATATCTTGTCCACTTTCTTTACTGTCTACATTATCCTCCTTCAGTCTGTGCCTTTGCTCTCCTTATCACCCTCCTCGCATCCCTTAGACACTCTAGGTACACTTCCCTGTCCTCCTCTCTTTGGGTCTCCTTATATTTCCTGAACTCTGCCTTTTTAGTCCTTACTTTGTCTACCACCTCTTTTAAGAACTATAGTGGCTTTCTCCTTCCCTTGCCTTTGGATACCAATTTGATTAATTGGTTTGTCACTTCCACCATGGCTCCTTTTAGGTGCTCCCACTGCTCTTCCACCCCCATCCCCCTTTTCTCCAGGACTATTTTGATAGCTCCATAGGTGTCAGCATGGCTCAGTTTGTAGCACATCCACCTCTGGACCAGAAGGTCGTGGGTTCTCATCTCACACTGGGATTGGATTCGTACCTAAAATTGCTGGCCACCGAATGCAGTATTAGAAGGGTGCTGTAGTGCTGAGGTGTGCTGTCCTTTGGATGAGATGTTAAACTGAGGTCCCTTCTACCCATCCTGGTGCTGTCCTTGTGGGTATCCAGGTGGAAGTAAAAGAACCCAAAGCATTTCTTCACAAAGAGTAGGGGACATTCCCTGTGTCTTGCCCAACATTCCCCATCCCATAAAACTGGTTCTTGCAATTGTCCAGGCTGTGTGTGGGTGTTGACGTGTGATACGGCCACCACTACACATCAAGTCACTTCAGTACCAGTCTAGCATTGCATGTAAAGCACTTTGGGATACACTGTATATGAGAAGCACTATATAAATTCTGATTCTTTTTCTTCTCCTTCCCATTTCAGCGAAGTCTAACTTTTTGAAATCCAAAACCTTTGCTCTATTGTGAGTTGACTCAGTCCCTCTCCCCATGCTGAACCACACTGTGTGGTTCTCACTGGATCGCAGTTGCCCTTCTACCCAGACATCTGTGATTCTATCCCTGTTGGCCATCACTAGATCCAGAATCACCATGTCCCTGGTGGGATCAAGCACAAGCTGCCTGAGTCCTGCCTCCTGAAGGGAATCTAGGATGCCTCTGCTTCTGGCTGAAGCAGCTGCCTGAGTGGTCCAATCCACATACAGCATATTGAAATCCTCCATCAGCAGAATTTCACCTTTCATTGCCATCACGTGTATTTCATCCACTAGCTCCCTGTCCACTTCCTCCCCCGTTCTGGAGGCCTGTATATTACCCCTGTGCATATTGCTATGCAATTTCAGGTTCAAAGGTGACCCACAGTGCCTCGGTCTCCCCCTGTTTACCCTGTATCTGTGTTGCCTTTATATCCTCCCTGACACACAGGGTGGCTCCCCCCTTTTTGACCCCATCCCTCCTGAACAGAACATAACCTGGTAAATTGATTTCCCAACCATAATTGTCAGTGTACCAGATTTCCATTATTGCTGCTATTTCCAGGTCTGCCTCTACTGTCAATGCCTCCAGGACTGGAAGTTTATTTCCCAGGCTGCAAGCATTAGTTACCGTGACCTTCCATGTTGTGCATTTTAGATTACTCCCTCTGCCCCTTGTTACTGCTCTCCTGCTTCCTTCCCCGACCCAGTTACCTTTCTTGTGTGGTCCTGATTCCATCACTTTGGCCACCCTCTGACAACTTCAGTTGTACTTGTCGTTAATTTATTTTCCTGCATGTGCCCTGGGGGGGGGGGGGTGTTACTAAGCCTCCTGACCCTCCTGGCTCCACCTCCTTGGCCAGTTTAAATGCTTGCTGTTGAAGCATCAGACTTGTCCTCAGGATTGTGGTCCCCTTCCTAGATGGATGCAGTCCATCATCCTTATACAGGCTCACATCTGTCCAGGTAGGGCCCCAGTCCTCCATGAAGCCAAACCCCTCCCTTCCACACCATTCCTTCACCAGAGGTTGAATTTCTGGATGCAGAGTGTCCCAACCTCCCCCCTGCTGTGGACAGATAGAACCTCCAAGAAGGAGATGGAGTCTGTTACCTGCTTTAGGCTCCCCCCAGCTTCCTCAAGTTCCCTGTATTCTGACTAACTCCACCCTGTCTCCCACCATGTCATTCATCTCCAGGTGGATGAGGACATCCAGTTCTTCCCTTCTTGCTATTGCCCTTGTGATCCTATTGATCCACTTCTCATCCCTCCATGCGTGCTTCCTGGGATGCACTTGGCCTCCCTGTCCTTCCTGCTAAGTTCCTCCAAAGTAACATCCCAGACAATTGAGTGCCCCATCAGTAGAAGCTTTCTCCTTCTCTGGGGATCTCTACTCCCCTTCCTAAGGAGGCAGTATAGCACAGTGGTTTATGGCTCTGAGCTGCAAACCTGGAGACCTGGGTTTGAATCCCACAGCCCCATTTGCATACGGTGTGACCCTGAGCAAGTCATTTAACTTCCTTGTGCTCATAGGTCACACCTGGAAACAAGCTTTGGCTAAATGTGCCTTTTCTGGTTAAACAATTTCCCCATTTCTCCTTCCCTTGGGCTCCATCATGGAGGACCTGTTCATATTCCATGGTCTCAGCTGTGGGTGCACCTGTAGGGCTGTCCCACACCTCCAAAATAGTGTATGAGATAGTTAGCTGGACTGGTTGGGGGATGTGCTTCATACCCCCTCCCTCATTCTCCCTGAGCCCACTGTGATCCAACCACTCTTCTGCCTGGGTATCCTTTGAGGTTGAGGTTGTGGACTCGGTGGCCTCTGGTGGGAGGGTGAACATCCCCTGTAACCTGGCCAACTCAGCTCGGAGACAGGTGACCTTCTCCCTCAACACAGAGAGGTGCCTGCTGATAGGTCAGCATTGCAGCCTCCAGAACATCTCTGTGAAGATTGCTGCTCCATAGCCACTGCACTGCACCACTCTAATCCGGTTTGTTGTGATTTCCCCTTAAACAGTCTCTACTTATGTCCTTTAGAGTTGCCTCCCTGCTGCTCCATTTCACTGTTAGTCACTTCCTGTATCATGGTAATAAGGTGTAGTACAATAATTGACCTTTCCCTATTAAAGGAGGATGAGACCTGGAGTGGGAGGGTTGAGGGGTGGGGGGATGGAAGTTTACTCCATTGCTGGTACAAGTACAACACAATTAACTGCATTTTCAGCTGCTTTCTTGATCCCCAGCACCACCAAAGTCTGTTCCAACACTAGGTAAGTTAGGAAAAATTCCAAGCTTCCCATAACTCTGTACAGCCCCAGAATGTTACTCCTTCCCAAATTTTGCTACAGTATAACTGCTTACAGCTTATTGCCTCTGAAACATCTCCCTTGCTATAGCTGCTTACAGCCTCTGAAACAGCTCCCTGATACACAAGATGCCATGTCAGTAGCATGCCCTGCATAAGATGCAGTCATCCTAGAAAAAAATACCTGCAGTTATATGCCCAACTTCCAACCAAACCCCAATCAATAAAACAGAAAAAACAAACAAATTCATATCCCATTTCCTCTGCTACCAAGGAAAACAATCAGCTCAGCACAAGATACTTAGGATCAGCCTATTCAATCTATTCTGCCCACCCAAATTCGATTCTGCAGCTCTTTCAGTGTTTGCTGCTCCTTGCCCTGTAATGAAAAATAAAATAAAACAAAAGTCCTGTAATGAAAAATAAAGCAAACCAAGAGCCCCCCCCCGAAACAAAGTATTGATTTAAAAGTCAACACTTCCTTGCCGCGTGATGAGTTTCCCCAATCTCCAGACCTCCGGTGCATTGTTCTTCCAACAGCTACACTCCCCCTGATCCTCTCAGTGTTACTCTCAGCAGTTCTCTCCTATGGAAGACATTTGTAAAACACTTGAAGCTACCGTACACAGTTCCCATCCAAAATCCATAGCTTTTGGTTGTACAAACACACAGTATATATTCTGTTCAGTTCTGTTAGCTCTCACAGTCTTTTGGGGATTGCCCCAAACTACTCACAGAAACCTTCAGTCCCATTTACTCCTGCTGAGAAATCTTCACCCCCTTGGGGCTTCACAGGATCTGGTATCCACCACATCCCACAAACTGACTGATGTGTACTGTACAGTACTAGGGTGGAAAATAACAAATTGTGGGTCCTTCCCTCTGACACTGGTGGCCTTGGCAAAGCACCACTTGCCTGTAGAACGCTCAACTCCAAACTCCATCTTCAGACTACTGACTCACAGAATCAAACAGCAGGGCACTGAGGCTTATGCTGCTGTGATAGTTCCAAATTCCATTACAGCATCTCCTGCCTCAGCAGAGATAAGCAGGTGATTATGTGATATATTACATAGAGTTTTACACCCTCTGGAACCACCAAGACTTCCTGCGTGATCTAAAACTGATGGGATCCCAGTAACTCCAGGAACTGGCTGGTTACATTTATATCCTTAAGGAAGTGGGGCTCCAACCTTCTTCCTAGGATGAGATGTCGTTGGATGTGGGTGAAGGATAACACAGAAAACCAAGAATTAGGGGCATAAAAAATGTAGTCATGCGTTCATCATTTTATTTTACTCAGTAAATTTAAAAATAATAAAAAGTATATAGAAAAAGCAAAATAAGGGTTTGTCATACTCAGCAAATGGTGGCTTAGCTTCAGCCTAAAATCAGTCAAGCTGCCAGTGCTTGTTCAAGCACACTCATGAGGTATTTCTCCTCCTATAGTCAGTGTTCAACTGACCTTCCTATCTATATAATGCCCCTAGTAGTGGTCTTTTATACAAAAAGGTCTGGTCACCTAATTCGCCCCTTATCTAATACAGGGAAATAACTAACTATCCCTAAGACAAATGTGTCAGGATGACCCACCATAATAATCAACTTTTATTATTACATAGGACCACATAAGAACATTTGGTGCAACTGTGAAAGAACAATAGTTATAGACCCGTGCATGTGTAGAAACATATGTATATGAACATACGAATGTGCCATCAGAAATAGACCACCCAGTCTATCTAAGTCTGCTCGAGTGTGCAGCTAGCACCCCTAGTTTGCAGCTGCCCCACCCCCTTTGTCATCCCACTGCCACCCCCCACTTTCCCCACCCTCACTCTCCCCTGTTCCTTGTCCCATGCCCTTTTGAAGCTGTTCACAGATTTAAATGATACCACCCATTCTGGTAGTGCATTCCATTTTGCTACCACCCTCTCTGTGAAATTGTGTCTCCTCATTCCCTCCTAAATCTTCCCCCCTGTATTCTTAGTACATACCCCCTGGTGTCCCTCCCCCTCCTTAACTTAAAGACCCCATCTGCCTCATCCCTATTGATTCCCCTCAGATACTTGAATATCTCTATCATGTCCCCTTGTCCCTTCTATCTTCCAGAGTGTACATATTCAGGTCTCCCAGTCTGCTGTCATAGTCTCTCCCCTCCATTCCACATATCATCTGTGTTGCCCTCCTCTGCACCCCCTCCAGTAGCCTGATATCACGCTTTAGGTATGGCCTCCAAAACTGCACATAATACTCTAAGTGTGGCCTTACCAGTGACCTGAAGGGGACAAGATCACCTCTCTTTGCCTGGATGAAAACCCCCTCGCTATGCACCCCAGCATTTTGTTCACTTTTGCAGCCACCCTCCTGCACTGGGCAGTGTTGTTCATGGTCCCTGTTATCATTACCCTTAGGTCCTTCTCCTCCTCAGTAAGCCCCAACTTAACATCCCCCCAGCCAGTATTCTCTCCTTGGGTTCTTCGCTCCAAAGTGCATAGCCTTACACTTCTTTGCATTGAACCCCAGCTGCCACCTCTTTGACCACTCCTCTAGCTTGCTTAGGTCCTCCTGCAGCTGCTGTCATCCCTCCCCTCAATCCACCACTGCTCCGATTTTGGTGTCATCAGCAAACAGACTTACCTTGCTCAATACCCCATGTGCAATGTCTGATATGAAGAGCCCAAATAATACTGGCCCCAGCACAGATCCCTGTGGCACCCTACTCATCACTGGCCTTGGAGTTGAGAGCTCCCCTCTCACCACTACCCGTTGCAGCCTCCCACTCAGCCAGCTTGTAATCCAGTTCATCATTTTTGCCCCTACTCCTACACCAGTTAGCTTCCCCCAAGCCACCCATGAGACACCGAATCGAAGGCCTTGCTGAAGTCCAAGAAAGAACATCTACTGCATGTCCCTTATCCAGCTCACCTGTCACCCAGTCATGCTATTGTATCAAGTTGGTTTGACAAGACTTCCCTGAAATGAACCCATGCTGCCTCACATCCTGAAAGCTGTTGTCCTCCAGGTATGACACCAGTCTTTCCTTTAGTATCGTTTCCATGAGTTTACACACTATGGAGGTGAGACTTACCGGACGATAATTACCTAGTTCATTCCTTGGCCTGATCTTGTGTAATGGTACTACATATGCGATGCTCCAGTCCAGTGGCACACTTCCTGACTCCAGTGAGGTACTGTATAGATCCTCCAGCAGCTCCGCCAACACCTCTGCCATCTCTCTCAGCACCCTGGGGTGGATACCATCTGGCCCTGGTGCCTTGTCTACCTTCAGTGCCCTCAGTCCCTCTAGGACTCTACTTGCTTCAATTCTTCTATCTGTCGCCTCCTTTCCCCTTGTCCCCACACTCCCAGCCCATGGTGGAAGGGTATAATAAGCACTTATAAATGCTTAATCCATCCTGTTTCCACAATGAGTGGCAAGTTTACTACTATAAATAGAGTCTGAAGAGGGTGCTGCTCCACTATAGCGAGAGCTCATTCACCTCAGGCAACAGGTAGGCCCAGTTCTGGCCTAGAAGGGTGGAGGAAAGGGGCACAGGAAAACAAAACAGAGAACCCTCCCTGTTGCTTTTTTTCAGGTATTTAAACAACTTACAATATTGCAGTAGTTTTATTTCATGTCTTTTCTTTGCTTACAGTTTGCTTTTAATGAACCTATTTTTTTAAAATGGGAGGGGCATATAACTTATAACAAAAATGGTCTTTCTGTCGAACAAACACTGCCAGGGTCCTTATTTTTTTATTAAAGATAATAGAGAAGTAAGCATGCTCCTTTTTCATTTAACAGGTCTCTCTCTCTCTCTCTGCTTTCTGCCACTATTTAGGCAAATGGGGCTCTCAAGCATACAAGCTTCAGTCAGTATTTATATTCAAAAATATAAATTAAACAGACTGGGACACTAACTATATGCATATAAATTTTCATGTAATTAAGTACTGCAAGCACTTTATCAGCCAGCAAGTAAGCTAGCAGTACTTTATATTTCTTTAGATCCAAGGCACAAAAGGCACTTTATGCATGTTTTCTCTTTACTGGTGTTCACACATTGTAAATATGTGAATTTAGCTATCTCTGCACATTACCTTTCTATGCATTTTATTAACCTGTATATTTAGGCACCTTATAGTTTCTTAAAACATTTTCTGTTTCAAGCATAAATTCAGCACTGCAGGCACTTTAAAGTCCTACAGGTGAGCAGATACAAATATTTATTTTCCTAAAGCCCTTGAGCACATGATTCAACCTCCAGCAAACAGCTTGGCATTATTGTTTTGTGCATTCTCCACTTTAAATCTAGCAGTTCTTTGGTATCTGTAAAGGAAATACAAGTCCCTTATAAAGCATGTGCTAAACATTTTTTTTTTATTTTACACAAGCACCTTGCACTTTTATGCATCATAAACACTTTTCTCCAGAACAACAAAGGGACAGAAAGTGAAAGTTAAATACTAGGATAAAGTATAGTGAGCGTGGAGAGTACTTAGGTAGGTGGCCAACCTACCTAGGCAGAAAAATGAAAAGACAAAGAAATAGAAAAAAAAAGGATGCTCTTGCAGCAGACTACGCAGAATGAAGGGGAGAAATATAGGAATATGTCCCTGAGTGCTATAGCATTTGTTAGGCAGAGCACATTGTTTCCAGATAATACTAGATGCAGTCTTCATTCTGGACTCATATATGGGATTTTATTCCACAGAAGAGACTTTGATATCTGTCTGGAACTATAAAACAAAACAAACAGAAAGTATCAAATGCCTTAATTTTACTCTAAATGTGTCCTGAATTGTAAGTCCTGCTACGTGTAAGAAGTTGTAACTACACTATCTGTCTCAATAAACCTGAGTTGCAAAAAAATAAAAAAGTGAAACCTCTATCTTAGGCATTACACAATTAAAGAGGCCTGGCAGGGGCCATAGTTAGTCACCCCACTCCTCCATACTTCAGCTATCACTGAGGGTATGGGCTGATCTGGGGAGGACTTTAACCAGTTCTTCATGGGGGAACTGAAAGCTGAATTTTGTTCCTTCAGAATATGCCCACACCCCTGTGGCACCAGAGCAATCCATGAGGACCACAAGGTCCATCTGGGCTTCCTTAGATAACTCTTTGGGTTTGGGGTCTGGTGCAACCCCTGCTGCTCCTGGACTCTTCCTGGCTGGAATCACCTGCAGAGTCTGTAAAGTCATATCCTTGGCACAGCCTTTGTCCTTGGTGGAAACAATTCTCAGCTGGGGCCCTCCATCTTCTTGCCCATGTAGAAGCTCCCCTCCCTTTGGAGCAAATCAGGGTGGGGAAGCAAAAGTATATTATTCACTATGTTTTCCAGTGCATCCACATCCACAATACCTGTGTTGCTGTGCAGACCAGTTTCTGTCTTGATGGAAGCCAGGGTCTTACTGAACCTAGTTCTATCTTCCCCATTTAACTAGTCACTAGTTAGCTGCCATACTGGCCCTCGGAACCGTAGCACCTATTTTTCTACTATCTTTCTGCCTCTGTAGCAGGAGATACAGTCCTCACTGTGGGTTCCTCTGTAACCTAGGACCCTCACCCAAGTATATAAACAGTTACTGAGGGCTGAAATGAAAATATTTGTACCCTTCCACGTAGGCAATAATAAACATGATGCCCCAACTTCTATGTACATGAAGGTTGTAAATACTACAATAATAATATGTAACACATGTAGGTTCTCTGTGAAAAATTGGAATGTACATATTGTGCCTAACATATTGCTGTAAGATTGTCTTTTATTTCTTTGTTTGTATCCTGTTTATCATTTTGTATACTGCACCTATTTGTATGTATGTATATTTGTCCTTGAGCCCAGCAGGTCCACCTTGTAAATGAGCTTACTCAATGGTGATCGCCTGGATAAATAAAGATTTTGATTGATTGACTGGAGGGGCAGCAGGTGCCCCCCCCCCGCTCCACTAGAGGAAGAGTCTGTCCAGGGCCATCTATTTGGTCAAGTACTCAGTCCCTGAACTAGTGTCACTATGTTGTTCATAGGGATGGCAGAAATCACTTGGATAGGTTTCCACCACAGATGCTGATTGCAAACAAGGTATACTGAGCCAGATCACCCAGCAGATGTGCAAGAGAGACAGACTTTGGCTGGTTTAGTCCCTGCTTTTCCCTGCACAGCCAGAACATCTTGCCCACAGTGTAAGCATAAA
This sequence comes from Neoceratodus forsteri, assembly GCA_016271365.2. Taxonomy (NCBI): domain Eukaryota; kingdom Metazoa; phylum Chordata; order Ceratodontiformes; family Ceratodontidae; genus Neoceratodus; species Neoceratodus forsteri. Next base: position 846,201,848 of record CM028134.1, read on the forward strand.
TCACACATGGTTATACTGCACCTCAGCCTGGGTATAATAGTGGAGTCCCCCATTCTATATCCATGCCAGCCAACTCAGCCACCCAGGCCTCTTTCTCAGCTATACAGATACAGATTTGCACAGGGGGATGGACATAATTATTTTCATCCCCCAAAACCACTATCTCTTCCTGGCTGTCATTGGAACATAAACCAATACAGAAAACTGGGGTTTGACATGCTGCCTGTGCTAGGGTTGCAATAAGGGTAGGCCCAAACCACATGACTCCAAGAATCCACCACTTTGTCTGATTCAGTCCCTCCTTTTTATGACTGCATAGGTGGAGCCTGCAGCCATTTTGTGAACAACTCAGAAAAATGAGCTACCAGATCAGGCCCTGGAATGCTTCCATTTTGGACTTTTGGAATGATCCTTCTGAAAGTGCAAAATGGTCAGTACCAGTCTGCCACGGCCACACTATTTTGTGACTTCGAGATTCGGCGACATACTGCGCATGTGCATGTGTCATGCATGCGTAGTTTTGCTGGCGACACCATCCTGGAAATGGCATATGCCATTCAGAAGAATTATGCATGTACAACTATGGCACATGCGATAGTTCTGTCAGTGCTGCCATCTTGCATGTGGCATTCACACGCAATCGGCAACACTTGTTCACCAGTGGCGGCACTCATACAAGCTCACCACTGCTGTACTGGCTCTGGCAAGAACTTGTTTTTTTCAGTATGGCTCATGGTCCCTGACACAGGGCCATCCAATTATAGATTCATAGGTTCATAGGGCAAATATAAGTTCAGGAGGCCTTGGGCCTTTTATGATCTCGCCTCTAGTCAAAATTCTAGTGGTCGTAGGAAAATGTTCTGATATCCACGTAGTCATCTAAGCTTTTTTTGAACATATTCATATTATTGCTTTCAACTATATTCTTAGGCAGTGAATTCTAAGTTGTGATTATTCTTTGGCTATACCCCTGGCTTCTTTTAGATGTTTTAGATATTTCACCCATTAATTTGAAATCATGGAATCTAGCATTGTTATTCTTTATGAGTCTTACCAAACCTTTTGTCTCTCTGGTTAAGTCATCCTATAAGGCTTTGAAGGTTAGACACCGGTCTCCCCTTAGTCTTCTGTAATCCATAGATTATAGAACTAACTTGCTTATTAGTCTTTATCCATAATTAAGATCTTTCATGTTTTTGACTCTTTTGGTTGCACATCTCTGAACACTTTCTATAATTTTATTACCTTTCATAGTGTTCAGTGTGCAGAAGGGGGAACAATATTCCAGATTGGGTCTGACCAGACTAGAGAATAGTGGAATAATGATATCAGGTTCTCTACTTTTGATATTCTTAAAAATGTATCCTAATATTCTTCGGTATTTATTAACTATATTTTTTGTGTGACTATTAAAAGTTAAATTCTGTGTGATATTAACTCCCAGGTCTTTTTCATTATTTGTTTCTTGTAAAATTATGTTGTTTAGTTTATTGGAGGTACCTAGATTATTATGTCCCAAATGCATAACCTTGTATTTTGTTTCATTGAAGGTCATCTTATTTTCAATAACCCACTTTTCTAAGAGTGTCAAGTGATCCCTGAATTTTTGGGCTGTCAGTTGGTCATAGACAATAGTACCAACCTTACAGTCTTCTGTGTACTTACACAATCACACATTATTGGATGACTGCATGATGGAAACCATTAAATTAAAAAGTGTAGGCCCCAAAACAGAGTCCTGCAAGACTTCATTTGTGACCGGTCCCATGGTGACATATACCCCCTAATGGCAACACGTTGCTGTCTATTTTCTAGCCAGGAGATGACCCACCTTATTATGTTTGGTTGGAAATTAAATTTGACCAGATGTTCAACCAGGATTTTATGGGACACTATGCCAAAGTCTTTTGAATAGTCTAGAAAGACTATAGCAACTGGTAAACCATTATCTAGAGCAGCATTAACAGGTTCAAAGAACTGCAGAAGGTTTGTCAGGTTAGACCTACCCGGGAAAAAATCCATGCTGTGTGATGTCTATAAATCCATTTTGTTGTAAATGAGTATAATACACTGTTGTACTAATCTTTCCAGTAATTTACCAATGACAGATGTTAAGCTAATGGGTCTGTAATTTTTAACATCCAATTTGCTGCCACCTTTACTGTATGAATTGGAGTGACTGTGGTCGCTTTCCACTCCGGTTATGTTCTTCCTTCATTGAGCGAAGCATTAAACAAAAGTGCTATCAGTCCTGATAATTGGGATGAAAATTCTTTTAAGAATTTGGTGTAATTCCATCTGACCCAGCTGAAGTACTATTGTACAGTTTTGTTTAGGGGGGAGGGTTAATTTTCTTTTCTTTTCCATCTGCTCTGTGTGTCCATTGCAGGGCAGTCTTGCACTTACACAAGAGCCATGGCAGTGGACAACTCTCTCAGGACTGGACACCATCCACTGAAATCCCTGGGGTTTTCTTGCTCATTGAGGTTCCCACCCTCTGAGGTCAGAATGACTCCTTTTCCCTGGGGGAAGCACTATTTTTTTTTACACAGTTCAGTCCCATGTTTAAATTCATTTGCCCAGTGTCTCTGTTCTAGCTATCAGTTTTAAGGCAAGCTTGATCACAGTCTCACTGCGCTGTGTCTTTCCATGGTCAAGCTGCACTCTGAGTGGGTTGTGATAAAAGTCAACTACTTTTTTACCTTTTCACTTTTTGGGTACTCACTGTGCACTTATTCCAGGGGCCAGATTAGGGGGTCTTCTTCTCTCACTCTCTCTCTGCTTTCAAGGTTTTTAGGCAGACCTTGCTTACTCAGTCACTGAGCCACACACTCACTTTTTGAAATCCGATTGAATGGATGGATGCAACAAGGCATGCTTATCTCCCAGGCTATATTTGGTAGTGATCGATGGCCCACTCTAGCATGACATCCTCACAGCGCAACCCCAAAACAGACCGTTACAGCAACAGTCACTGTAATTGTCTGTTTTCACCGATGTGGCTTCTCCTGGTGTTCTTCCCCTTCTCTGGAACAACTCTAACCTGGAGTTGATTATAATGAAATGCAGGGGGTGTAGGGGGCATTGCCCCCATAAAAAACACTATCTTTTGGGATGACACAATAGCGGTGTTGTTATTGTGCCGTCGCTGTGTGGGATGTCGGGGAATTTTGTGTCGAGCATAAGTGGTGCGTCTGGTAGCGATGCATGCTCTCTCCCATTCAGACTACTGACTACACTCTAGTTGCACTTGCAAGGCAACATTCTTTTTTACAGTTTGGCCTAGTCAGTGTCTCTTTTCAATGCTCCAGTCAACTGCACTCCAGGGTCCAGTCAAGCATTGTTTCCCTCCGTGGATGTCACTCCTCTGCATGGACTCAGCCCACCCACTGCCTGTAGCTGGAACTCATTGGGTGGGACTCTGTACAAGATGCTCAGTGATATGATGCCATGCTTGTTATAGCAAGGGCACTCTCCCCAATGTCTTAGACACATGCCCAGGATGAAATGTGGGAAAATATACTGCAAAAAGTCACATACCCATTTTTTTTCTTTGCAGTTTCAGACCACCCCTTTGGAACACTCCAAATCTTCAGTATCTTGGTGCACCATTACCAGACCTTACTATGCCCATCTCCCAGCCTGGCAATGCTATCCAAATCCCGTATGAGTTTCCACAAGTGGCCTTCCCCCCACTAGGGGTTTTTACTAGCATAAGACTCTGGCTCCTGGGGAATAAGTGCACAGTAAGCATTTACAGTACATTTACTCAGGACTTGGGCATGGGGCTACAGACAGCTTGAGATCAGCAGGGGCATCAGCAAAAATAGTAGGTGACAAAATACTAACAATGCAGTAAAAGACAACATTTTTTTTATACAAAAAGTCACTTCCTCAGGACACTACATTCATCTCATTATTATTCCCACTTGGTCTCTGTATCCTTTGAGACCTACTGGATCATGATTTTGCATTCTTGCTAGGCTTTGGTTCTCCGACCTCGGCTTTTGATGTGTTGCTAGCATTTTGTCACCACTGATTGTACTGACATAACAGTATGGCGTGCTAGCCTATGCCATTGCCAACCAATTAGATTATTATTAGGCTATTACTATTATTCATTTTTTTTGTTTACATAAAGATAAAAATAAAATGTAAAGCCCCTTTTTAATGATCCAGTGAGTATATAGAGAAATAATTGTATACCTTTTCACTCTTTTTTTTCTGCTGTAATCTTCCTTGAGTGAGCTGGTATCTGTGATTATTGCTGCATTTATGCCACACACCCCTTCTGGTAGCACTGGTCCTGCCAAGGCAGTGTATTCCTTTTGTGTGCTGCTCACTTAGCCACCAGACGACTTGGTGCTTGCCTCTCTGGGCCACAGTAGCACCGCTAGTCTCTCTACCTTTTGTTACAAAGGTACTGTAACTCTGCATAATTTGTAAGGATGAGACACTCACTGAATTGAGCATTTCCTAGACCACAAAAACAAGATCTATGGCACCTTGTGAAGGTGGTAGTCCTGATCTCAGTGTGAACTGGACTCATGTCAGTAGATTCCTTACCTTTAGTTGAAGTGAACCATGTCACTGAAGCACTTCAAAGTATACCCTAGGGAGCCCTGCTCCCCATAGGTGTACTAGGCCTGTAAGTATGAGTACTTGGGTTGACATTTAAGAGCTTTGAGTCAGCAGGCCACTGACTGAGCATTCTGGGAGTGAAGCCAGCTGCTTAGATCTAACAAGCCCAGGGAGTTGTGGGTCAGTTGGATCTGGGTCAGTGAAGCTGCTGCCTCTCCCCAGGTTAACTGAAAGTTCTTGCTTAGTGACTCTTTGGAAAATCCTTTGGAATTTTAGTACAGGCCATTTTGCATTAGTGCCTCCAAGGGGTAAATTTCACCACTTGTTAGGGGTCTATGTGATAATGGCAAATGCCTATAGGCGATTGCCGTTATCACTCAGTCAGAGTGCCACACACATTTTCGGCACTCTGACAACCCTGGCGCACAAGCACAATGGCGCCAGGACATATTTTTACTATGCCCTCTGCACCCCCCTACTTAAGAATTCTCAACTCCAGGGGTGTGCATGTCGGGGGGGTGAAAGTAGTAAAAATAAAAAAGTTCAGGCCGGACGCAGTAAAGATCGCACCAGCGACCGGACCCGAACCCAGTACCTCAGTCTCCCCAGCCATTGCCCAATCCCCGATGCCACCTGCAGCTTGACCGATGACTGCAGTGACACCCCTACAGCCGCCACCCCCAGCCCATGCTGTGTGCTTGCTCCCACCACCCCGCACACCTCGTGTGACATTCTGTCACCTGGTTAAATCCACCCTCATCCGTTGCCCTACCCATTGGTCGCCTTTGAATGGATTGCACTAGGAAGGTGTCACCGTAACGGACGGCACCCTTCCTCATGTGCTGACTTCACGGGTTACCCTTGTTAGGATTTCTGGGGGACAGCGTAGCACTTAAAGAAATGATAGAAAATGGCCTGTAGACAATCTGGAAACATAAAAGGAAACTGACAAGAAGACCTGAGACAACCTGGTAACATGAAGCTGTGAACTGTAAGTGTTAGAGGTTGAGCAACTGCATTAACTGGATTCCAATGCCCTTCCTTCTAAAAGGAAGCTGAGAAGTCAACAAGTAAAGGTCTAATGGATAACTGCCTATATCTTTGAGGAGAACCAAGGCAGGGTCCAATTAGGATAGGTGTGCAGCTCTAAGGACCCACTAAGGGTAACCAGGTCTGGAGAAATGAGTTGACAACTATAAATGTATGGCCATTTTCTCTTGAGCCCCTAGTCATCTGGTGCTATAGCCTCTATTGTAAAAGACCAGCAATGTGGTCACAAGAAAAATACTGTATTAACCTGTATGTGTTAACTTTAATATCTACTGTGAGAGAGAATTTCCAGATAGTGAGAGGAACCAGTAAGGTGCTATGAGACAGCCCCAAATTTGTTGAGAAGATTCACTTAATCATGCGTGAAATTACTTGTACCCCCTGAGTTTTGCCTGCTGCCCCACCTTACCTAAAGCACTTGAACCTGATTGGACAACATCCCCTGCAAGAAACTAGACTTTTCACTCTTGGGAAAGTGAATGTAAGCTGTTGCTGTATAAGTGAAAATCTGAACCTTGCAATGTATCATGTTGTTGAACCAGAGTAATAATGATTTATGCTTGTGAGATCAATATTAGTAAACCCTCAGGTTTTACCATTGTCTGTGTTGTGGAAAATTAATTATTTCAGGACAAATGTTGTTTGCTAACCCCAACTGATTTTCAGCCCTGCACCTGCATGAAGAAGCCTGCACCCCTGGGAGGTCACTACAGTCTCAGATGGTCAAGTAAGTGGTTTGATGTTTGTACCTCCCCTGAAAATGAACTGTGCCATCTGAAACCCTTAGACTGGTGATGGTGGGGGAAGGGCTTACACAATGATGGAACTTTCACTGGAATGTACTTTCCCTCAGCTACACAATCAAGTTCTGTGGCACACTTCAAGAGTAGTTGATTGCAAGTCTGTCTGGCTATTTGCTGCTTACCTTTCTGGGCTGGACTTACATCACCAGCTTCTCTACTTTTAGTAACAAGGGGACAATGTCCTTGCAGCAACTCTAAGGGTGATATACTTACTGGGATGGAACCTTTGTAAAAGAGTCGTTGACTCAAAGGTTGTATTCTGATGTACTAAATAAATAAATAAATATCACCAGATTCCCTAGCTTTAGCCTAAAGGGGACCATGTCCCTGTGACACCTTCAGGGGTGGAAGACTATAAGAGGGTTAACTTGATCACTGCATGCACAGCAGAGAGGCCTCATGTAGCAGTGACAGTAGACTGGATTCTTACTTCCCTAGCCCCTCTACACTTGCACAGTTGGGGAACAATGGGAATAGAATTCTCAGCCCCCCCCCAACCAGATGAAGTGCAGGAACTTGTGTAACAGGAAAGGTGGGATTGCACTGGACTGACTTGGAGATTGCAGGAAATGAATAAGATTCAGGCAACCTTGGAGAAATCACTCAAGACAGTTTTCAATTGAACAAATAGATAGACCTTTATTGGTTGTTCCCAGTTTCAAAATAGCATTACATTAAATATATGCTTAAGCCTCTAAATCCATTTTTACATACACTATCCTTTTATCCACCAGCAGCCTTCCTAGGAGACTGAAGGCCTCAATAGCCTCTCAGCTGTCCTTTAAATAACTAAGGCCTCTTCTCTGTGCCTATATCAGTGCACTGACTTTACTACTTTGCCATAAGGGCAACAGTGGCTGCTAAACCTATATCCTGACCACAGCCAAACCACTCCCTTAGTAACCTGATATCTCACTGGATATCTAACACACTGGCAATTAAAAATGCTGCACATCTTTTAATGTATTCTCTGTACACTGGCAATCATCATGCATGTACCAAATAGCAGCAGTCACAGTTAACATTTATTAACAAAACTACAATATAGAGGATAATGTATGGTCCTCTATCGTTAACCGGTCAGTTAACAGTCGAGAGGTTGCCAGGGTGACCATGTAAACCTCGAGAGCGAAGCTCGAGAGGTTTACGTCGCCATAACAACCTCGAAACGGTTAAAATTGACTGTTGCCGATAGAGGGACCATACATAATTTTTATAGTGTATGGTCCCACTATCAAAAAAAAGGGCTTACGTTTTTAAAAAGTCACCGCGCCGTGCCCTTCAGTCCTTCCCTGGCTGGCTTCCCTTCAGTTGGTTTCCCTGTGCTCAAAAAAAGCGCACATGCCAAGAGACCACTCGCTGTTAGTTACCTATCGATGTGACGAGGATCGATAGGTTAACAACATATCTACGACACATCGATAGGTTAACAACCTTAGGAAATGATGATTTCCTAAGGTTAACAGTGTTCTAACATACATTATAAGACAATTCCCCACAGTACACTGAGAAAAAAAAGCCTATTTTAAGATTTCTACAATGTCCCTTTAAATAATAAGGAGTCCCTTTAAAGAAATGGTAAGTCAGCAACAGAGCAGTTCTTGGCAATTGCAGCTCGGAAACAGTTAAATATCTGAACATAACGAAGAAGCCAGCAGAAGAAGGTCATTTGGTCTATCTAGTCTGCCCATATTGCAGAGTCCACAGCTTGAGCTAGTAACTGACCGTGCTCCCCCACTCCTCCTATCCTTTCTATCCTCCCCAACCTCGACCCTTACCTTCCCCTTATGTCTATCTCAGCCTCTCTTGAAGCTGCCCACTGTCTTGAATGAGACCACCTTTTCAGGCAGCATATTCCAGCTGGCTACCACCCTCAATGTGAAGAAGTGCCTCCTGACCTCCCTCCTAAACTTCCCCCTTACAGCTCAAGACTGTGTCTCCTCATGTTATGGCCATCACATAGCTTAAAGAGACCCTCCTTATCCACCTTATCTATCCCTTTCAAATAGTTGAATGTCTCTCATGTCCCTTTTCTCCCTCCTGTCCTCCAGGAAGTACAACTTCAGTGCCCTCAACCTCTCCTCATGTGCCTTAACCTGCTGACTCCTCTCTCCTACAGCTAATCACTCTAACTGTGCATCCCAACATCTTGTTTGCCCTTGATGCTGCTTTCTTGCACTGCATGGAGCACTTCAGGTCACTAGTGAGCATCACTTCCAGGTCCTTCTCCTCCTCCGTTGCTGATCCCTGGACCCCTCCCAGGTAGTACTCTGTCCTGGGATTCTTGGCTCCAATGCCAGTGAAGCTCACAGAGCACATGGGTGACATGGCTAGTTCTAGACAGGCCAGTCAGTAACCTGGCTGCAGCATTCTGCACTAGCTGCAGGTGACAGAGGTCTACCCCCGCTAGTCCTAAGTATAGAGCATTGCAGTAGTCAATGTGGGAAGACACAAAGGCATGGACCAGCATAGGAAGGTCCTCAGGCAGAGCAAGGTGTTTTATCCGGGTGATGTTCTTCAGATGATGAAATGAGGACTTAACAACTGTGGTTCAGATTCATTTGACACAATCTCCCCCTGATAAGCCCATGCTGCTTCACATCCTGAAGACCATGCACCTCTAGATATTCTACCAACCTTTCCTTAAGTATTGTCTCCATGAGCTTGCACATGATTGAGGTCAGACTGACCAGTCTGTAATTCCCTGGGTCACCTTTGGGGCTGCTCTTGTGGAGGGGCACTACATGTGCAATTCTCTAGTCCTGCAGCACCACACCCGACTCCAGTGAACTATTGAACAGGACCACCAGTGGCCCTGACAGCTGCTCTCTCAGTTCCTTCAGCACCCTTAAAGCTTCTGGAGAGCAGCAGTTGAATGATTTGTGGAAACATCTGGTAATGATATGCTTCACTGGACTGGAAATGGTGAACTGGAACATGCAGACTTCCAGGCACACAACACTTCAGGAATACAGGTACCACAATGCAGCAGGTAAATACTGAGCTTTTCCTAGACTCACTTACTGCTGTACTGTTCCTATCACTGATGTTTAGGTGTCCCCTGTTTCTTATTTACTTTAATGAGAGCTGATCCCCCAAGCCCTACCCTGACCATAGGCCTCTATAACTGTATAGATGCCCCCTTAGGTCTGATCTGGCTCATCTCCCTACTTGATCTCACTGAATTCTGGTTGTGCAATCCCTTTTAAACTCTCAGAAATTTTACATAAATTAAATCCTGTACTGTGAATGGACAAAACCCAGTTCCTCTTCTACAGTAGTAATCAGCTGGCACTCGTCTTAGAATCGAAGCAGTAAAAGCCATACTGGAACGCTGAGTTTTAAAGTCTCTGGGGGACTGTCAATTAGGCACCACCTACTTTGTTCACAGGTAAAAATGGCAAAAAAGTGCACACATTTCACATTAGCAAAAAATAATGTTTTTGTTAATCAAAGTTTAAGCATTAAACCTCCAATATAAAAGAAAGGCTGACACTTCTGTTTTTGTTTCCTGAATTTTTCCTGTAAAATTTCCTCCATGGGAACCCCAAGACTCTAAAAAGTGAAGTTCCCCAAGTGTGTGTCCCTCATTGACATCTTGGTTCTCTACCACATTCTGAGAGAAAACTGAGAGGAGAAATTCTTAACATTGTTATACATTCGTTATTAAGGATGGTTGACTTTAAGGTACAGGACTTTAAGCAGTGGTATCCCCCCCCCCCCAAATCAGGGCTTACTTTGAGGGCTCCTGGGAAATTAGGTGTGACAGCAGGTGCATGCAAGACTTGGCAAGAGCTGCAGTTCGATGGCTCCTCCTGCACATGATTGAAACTGGGATGTTTGTGGTTTACAGCACTCAGTCACACATCAGAGACTAGTGGCTGCCTCAGCTGGGATGAACTTCTGTCTGCTGCCACCCCTCCACCACTGGAAGACTTTCCCCTACCCCTGCCACCAGAACCTGGGGCTGGGCATACTAAACTATGACAGAAGCACTCTAGAAATACAGGTAGAGGACCAATGCCCCTGGATGGCATGGATGTTGCAATCATGGTGACCCCTTACACCTAGGATAACCAATCAGGGGATTGAGTGCTCACAGCAGGCTGCTGGTGGCTTTTGGGAGAGGGAAGGACTAACTTGAGCACAGGGCAAACCTATAATTGGACCCATATGGCATCATGGATTTGGAATGACAGTTGAGTGAGCCAATGGGAGCTGGTTTAATGGGTGCTAATAAAAAGTGGACTGTGCTGGAGGCTGGAGTATCTGTGAGAGATCTTGGTGGCGTAGGACCTGCAGTTGGGCCAGAGGCTGAGCTGTGCCAGTTTAGGCCTTGTGCCTGAAAACAAACAATAAGAAGCTAGCAAATGTGACAACGCTGAAGAGACAGTGTGGAACCGAGAGACTGAAGTCCAGAGCTGTTAATCCTGGTCCTGTAGCTGGCACTACAGCTACTGTAAATGTCAGCCTCAACTGGCCTGAGGATTTTAAAGCCAAGACGTGTATGGTCGGTCCTGGACTTCATCAGCTGAGAGACAAGAAGATGGAAGAGCCAGCAACATGTCCATAAAGAGTCTGAGAAGACAACCCTTGAAATAAGTGGAGTGAGTCTGAGAAGGGAGCCATAGTGATCCAGAGGTACACAGAAGGCCAATGTGTAGGAGGCCTACAGCACCCATGGGAGCCATCCCATTAGGGAACTGTGAGTAAAATCAGGGCTTATCCTGCCCAGGGAAATACTGTTTGTTTGGGGTTTGTTTGTAAGTTGGCCATTGGGCTGGATTACAAACACCTCATTTTAGAGGCTTAAAGTCATTTCAGCAATCAGCAATTGCATAGCCTTTAGAGGCATTGTTAAGGAGCATGTTGATTAGAGCTTAACTTTAAGTGCACCAGTGCCAGCTGACCCCCGGAAACAATCTACTGGTCTGCAGTGATCCAACATTAGGTACCCAGGGACTGCTGGGTAGGGAGCTCCTAACTAAATTAAGGGAAGTTCTGGTACCAGGTGGGAGACAGCAGCAGCCTCCAGTTCAGGAGGGCCAATATAGCATTGTAAGTAAAGGCAAATTTCAGAGTGGATATTAGGGGCTGCTGGCGGATGTCTTCGGGGGGCCATGGACACCAGGCCTCCTATACGCCTTCCCTCCCTTTCCCCAATCCACAAAGGTCTGATTAAGGTTCGGAGGGACAAGTTATGGATGATACTGGCGGTTCTGGACTGGCCACACCAGTTCTGGTACCCAGATTTCCTCAGCCTGAGCAGCAGGCTTCTGTGATGACTGCCACTTTGTCTGGACTTGCTCTCTTGCTCTCAGGGAAGAGTCCTTCACCCAGATCTTCAAATCTGCACCTGACAGCCTGGTTCCTGAGTGGCTAAAGTTCCAGGCTTTGGGTCTCTCCAACAAAGTCTTCCATGTAGTGGAGGCCTCTTGGAAATTATCGACTTGCCAGTGCTACACCTTCAAATGGAAGAGGTTTTCCATCTGGTGTCAGTACAAGTAGCTATACCACTTGTTCTGCCTGGTGGCAAGCATTCTGGATTATTTTTGGTCCCTCTCTCAGTTGGGCCTTGGGTTGACGACTGTCAAGATGCACATGGCAATGCTCCCCTCCATCCAAGAATCCATCTGGAAAGTCCTCAAAGCAGCTCCTTCCACCCAGCCGGATGGCACACACCTCAGCATCACCACGCAATGTCAGATCTTGCAGGTTGGAAGCAAGAAGGTATGTCACTGGTCAGGGGAGATCAGGTGGGCTGTGCGGATGTACACCATGTACCACTCCCAGAACTATGGTTACACAAGTAACCCTTATTTCTAGGATTGTGGATATGGTGTACTATCCACACTTCTGGCAGACTCCTAGCAATACTCCGAGAGGAGGGGGCAAGGTGCACACCTCCTATTTGGGAAAAAGTAACTGGAGAACCTAGGCCCCAAAACCACCATCCTGGTATGATTCAAGGTCTATGTGATAGTGGTAAATGAAGGTGTGTGCTGACATCCAGGTAGCAGCCCTGCAGATTTCCTGGATAGGGATGTCCCTTGAAGCAACCACTGAGGCAGCAGTATGTCTGGTGGAATGAGCCCTAAACCCAACAAGAGGCTCCCTAAGAGCCAACCTATTGCAGAGGTCAATGCAGGACACTATCCACCTGCCAATAGTCTACTTAGTTGCCTGTCTGACAGGTATGGCTTCAGCGTAGGTGACAAAGAGCTGGCTAATTTCACCCTGAACTCCAGCCGTACACTTCTTATAATAAGTGAGTGTTCACCTCAGGTCCAATGTATGGAGCCAATGCTTGGCCTCTGAGGTTGTGTTGGTAAAGTATACCAGGAGATATATCACCTGATTAAGGTGAAACTCCAAAACAACCTTCAGAAAGAACTTCGGGTTGGGGTGGAGGACAAATCTCTTCTTGTGGAAAACCAAATAAGGATGCTCCAAAGAGAGCATGCGGTGCTCACTGATCCTTCTGGTGGAGGTAATACCCACCAAGGAGGCAGTTTTCCATGACAGGTGGGAGATGGGACACCTGTGCCTAGTTCCAAATGGCTTGCTATTTCTGTATGCATAGCCAAAACCAGCAACAAGTCCCAGGGTGGTGGTGGCTCATGCACCAACGGGGACAGATCGTCAAGGTCTTTACAGAAGTGCCCAATCACCTTCTCCTGTGTCACAATCGGTATATGACCCCATGCCTGGTAAGCAGAGAAGGTAGCTTGCTGGACCTTGTTAGTGCAGTCAAGATACCAGCTGTCAAGCCATGCCTTCTTAGTGCTGACTAACAAGTGACTTGTATACCCAGTGGCAGTCCAGACCCTCCTCCCAAGAATGCAAGTAATCAGGGACTAATATGTTGGGGCATGTGAGTTAACCTACCCTTTTCCTTGCAAGAGCCAAGGATGTTAAATAAACCTGTGTTTGGTATTTAAATAGGTTATTGTTACTGACTGCAATAAGTCAGTGCATACAAATTGGGGTACACTGTCACATTTGTGTGAGGTCTACAGGTGTGACCACAGTGGGAAGATGAGCAAGTACAGCCTCATAGGGGGTTGTATTGACATGTCTCCTAGACAACGAAAATCTTTCTCTGGTGGAGGCACGATACATTTCATTCCTTTTGAATAAAAACCCCTCTGACCGCTGGGTGAGAAAAGAACCTAGGAACCACGGCAAACATCTGCACCAGAAGCACAATGCTAATACACTCAGGATTATGAGTAAAAACCATGCCAGTAGCCAAAGAACAATGGCTGTAAAACAGTAGAGGGGCATAGAGGAGGTAGCTGTTCTACTGTTTTACAGCAGTACCTGAATTCTGTAGACTGGAATTGTTTGGAACTTCTTACAACTGCTATCACTGCTGTTTTTAATCTGTCTGTCTGGGCACAAAGTGAGGGAGTGGGGATTGTCATGACGACATGCTGTACCTACAAATAAAGTAAGCACCACAGCTTTCTTCTTTGGCTGCAGATATGATTTTTACTAATACTACTGAGTACATTAATGCTGTGTTTCTGTTTTTTTATATGGGCTAGCCACCCTTGTTATTTGCACTGCCCTGTACCATTTGAGGCCTGGTCGCTCCTCTTTTGGGTAAACATCTCCACCAGCCTGATGGCAGTGTAAGGTACAAGCACTTCAACCCCTAAGCAAGTTGGGAGAGGTGTCCACCTTACAGGGGACTTACACAGCTAATTATCCAGTCTTCTCCCAGTCTTTTATAAACAGCAATAAAATTATAACAATGCGTCACAGGCAGGCTGCCCTACCCTTGAATTGAGCAATGTAATATAAGCCTTTCTCATACCTACCTTGAATAACAAATGTTGGCATTTAGTAATTACTCTTCCTGGCCACCAGTTTCTTCTAAAATACTGATAAATGTGAATAGAAACATAGAAACATAGAATTTGATGGCAGATAAGGACTGCTTGGCCCACCTAGTCTGCCCATTTTCCTACCTAACAGATAAGCTGCAGATCCTAGTTAACCAACAGCTTACTTCCTCTTACCTGCCACTAGGACTGCCTTATGCCTGTCCCATGCGTTCTTGAAGTCCCCCACTGTTCTTGACTCCACTACCTCCTCAGGGAGGCTGTTCCATGCACCCACAACCCTCTCAGTGAAAAAATACTTCCTCACATTACCCCTGAGCCATCCCCCCTCTATCTTCAAATTGTGCCCCCTTGTTCTTGCACATCTCTTTTCCTGGAAGATGCTACCCTCTTGGACTTTGTTAATTCCCTTGAGGTACTTGAAAGTTTCTATCATGTCCCCTCTCTCCCTTTTTTCCTCAAGAGTATATATATATATTAAGTTCCTTTAGTCTTTCTTCCTATGTCTTCTGGTACAGACCCTGCACCATTTTGGTTGCCCTCCTCTGGACAGCCTCCACTCTGTCTATGTCTTTGCGGAGATGGGGTCTCCAGAACTGCACACAGTACTCCAGATGGGGTCTCACCAACTGTCTGTACAGAGGGATAACAACTTCCTGTTTTCTACTATTGATGCCTCTTCCTATGCATTCCAGTATCCCCCCAGCCTTCCTTACTGCCTTCTCACATTGCTTGCCCACCTTTAGGTCATCTGATATAATCACTATTACATTCCGTGAAACTCTGGTGCATGTTGATTAATATATAGGCATGTGCTCCATGCAGAGAAAAAAGTGTCCTTTTTCTGCAGTTTAAACTTACCACATGACTGGTTGCCTGCAGCACCCTCTACCTTCATCTAACTCTGATTTTGTACTGTGGTCAGGGGAGTGATACTACCTGTCCTATCAACTACCCCAATTACTAATTCATGCTCCCGTAGGTTTATTATGTACTTCTGCCTATGAGTGTTTTTGTGTGCTTTTTCTGTGAATGAGTTTGCTGGGTGGTATTCTTGTGCTATACTGAGCCCTCAGGCTCTTATTTTATTTATTTGTAACCAGTAAGATGGACTAAGACCTATATCCTCTTTCAGCAATGAACCAGAGATAGAATTCAATGATATCAGTTTGACAGGTATAAAATACAGTACGGATACCAGACAGCAGAGCAATCATCTAGATATACGGTAGGCAAGGTACCGAGTTGAATTCTGATTTTTGGTCTTCAGACTACAAAGCAAGACTTGTCAGGTCAAGTACTGTAGTAACAATGTTCAAATTTGCACTTTAAAGCAATTACATAAAGAGAGATGGATGCAAGATGTCTTACAACACTGTTTTTAACCAGAGTGTAGCCTATCTCATTTTGGGCACTAAATGGTAACTTATTCTGTAGCCATGGTCCTCTAACTGGCACCTCTTGGTCTTCTTATTAATATTCAGACTTCTTCCCTATTCCTAAAGTTTTGTTTACACTTGTAGCCTGACAACTGCATTTATTATTTCAAATTGCTGTCCCTCCACTCTACAATGCATGGTAGTAAGGTGTCACATGCTGCCTCCTCTGTGCTCCAATGACAGGCTACAGCCTATCTTCCAAATGGACTGACAGTTCAAGTGGACAGGCCACTTGTACTCTCTTTCCAGGCCCACTTAGTGACAGCAGCAAAAGGGGAATTCTAGCAGTGTGCAAACACCACTCTCAACACGAAACAGGCAGATTTAGTTAATACAATGTGTGCTTTGCCTTGCAGCTGCCACTGTAGATGTACATTACATTGGAGAAATTTCCAATAAATAGTGGCCTGCTGGACAATATGCTTTTATAAGGCAAATACAATTTATAACAGACCTACTTCACATTATGGTATGAGCTTAATCCTGGTGTAGGACTAAAACTAAGAACCTTTTGGCCCTGAGGTTGTTCTGCTACCAACTGGGACATATTGACCCCTAAATACAGGAGATCCTGAGGATGGGTACCAGAGCTTCTGTCTCTGGCAGGGGGGTTGGGATGACTGACAGCTGCTGCCAGTAGGCTGGATGAGTATGTGCTGCGGCTCTGTATCCAGCACAGCTGCCAGTGAGTGAGGAGACACTGATGAGAGGCACCCAGCACAGGGATGGTCTTAGGGTTCCAGCAGGGAGACTGGCCTTGTATTGAGCAGCTGCTCTCAGGATCAGGGAACTCCTGCCAATGAACTGAAGTCTGAGAGAGATGTCCCCTACAATGGTGACACATTCTTCTTCACTGGCTGACTGCTGGAGCAAGAAATGCTGGAGTTAAATGTAGCAACATAAGGAATGTGGCAAGAAAGATTGAGATTGAAGCAGAACCAGGAAGTGCTGGAGTTAAATGTAGCAACATATGAAATATGGCAAGAGAAACTCAGGTTGAAAAGATTCCATGTTGAGTGAGTGATTCAATAATAGTGACACCAGTTTGGACGATGCTGTTATAGTGACTGGAATTACGGCATCCTGAAATATGGGCAACCACTATTAGGGCAAAGTTTGTAAAATGCTTGTATCATGGGGGGCTTTGTCCCCCACACCCCCCTTTGTGAAAGGCATTTCCCCCCACACTCCATTTACTAAAATGACCAACCCCGAGGTCGTAGCACCTCAGGGAGGGGGGTATACATTAGTTGCCCTGACGGTGGTTACCCTTATTTCAGGGCACTGTAATTGTAGTTGCTATAGTAACATATCCCAAATTGACGTCGCTATTATTAAATCACTCACTTGACGTGCTATCAGTTGAAACAGATTGTGCTGTATTATGCATGACTGTGAAACTGGAAACAGGTAGAACCAGGAAGTGCTGGGGTTAAATATTGCTAAGGCAGGTCATGGAGCAGAAATGTTGCACAAGTGAACATATGTAAGGTACATTAACTTGTTAGATCGCGTATTTTATCACAGACAGCAACTTTGAAAAAAGGAATTGCAGCTAATCTTGACCCTTTTGAAAAATCAAAAACTGAGTATTATGCAATAATCTATATCATACTAAATATGTAAAAATGTGAACAAGGGAACAATATGTGGAACACATGGTTTAGTATTTAAGATAGTATGAACTACTTTTGATTATGTTTACAGAGAAAGAATGTTGCTCAGACAAATGGTACAGTATTACTAAAACTATAAGATAAAGTACCAAGAGCACCCAATGTAAATACAGCCTTATATCTATAATTAAGCTATTTATTATTATTTAATATGTTTATGACAATATAATTATTCTTTAAGACTCACAAATTAAACAAATAGTTTAAATATAACATGAAAATATGTATACCTTTGAGGAAAGGAGGAAGGGGGGGACATGACAGAAACTTTCAAGTATCTCAAGGGAATTAACAAAGAGGGTAGTATCTTTCAGAAAAAGAGATGTGCAAGAACAAGGGGGCACAATTTGAAGATAGAGGGGGACGGCTCAGAGGTAATGTTAGAAAAAAATTTTTTCACTTTATCTTTTTATTGAAATTTGAGTATATAAGAAAGCACACATCTAATACAATAGAAGACTAGCCTCCATGTAAGGTATAAAATATCACTTAACAAAACACAGTATTTAGGGTAAGCATATTGCAGAAGCCATATATACATGTATTGATAATAAAACACAAACCTAGACAGGATGTAAGTGGAGAGCAGAAGGGTTACAATCAATAGGATATTATAGGATCAGAAATAGTAACCATATATGAAATACATCCTGGGGCAGGCTATGGCAAGGCATTCAGTAAATTGCAAAAAGTGATAAATGTGGTAATATAAACAATGTTCAGTAATGGACAGGTGAAAATAAGAGAAATGTGTGCAAGGAAAGAAAGAAGAGAGAGAAAAAAGCAAGGAAGAAGGGAAGGAGAGAAGGAGGAAACAGGGGAGAATGGGAAAAAAAGAGGAGAAATCTGTGCACAAAAGTTTAGAGAAAACCAAATCTGAGAGCAAAATAAGAAGGAGCTCTAAAAATTCCTAAGAATTAGGGTCTAGAAGAACTAGATTTGATGTACTTGAAGAAATCCTGCCAATATCTGTCATATACAGTGAGTCAGTTATGAGTAACAATGTGATAATTGGTCTAGGGAGGCATACTGAGAGAGGCTTTGAAGAACATCTGAAAGAGAAGACACCAGAGTTGATTTCCATTTCATAATAATCAGACATTTGACCAGAAGAGAAAGTATGTTTAGCCATCTAAAATGTGCATGTGAGAGGAGAGGAGAAGAGAGAGCTATTGGGGACAAGGATGCCCAGAAGGAATAGCTT
The DNA here is from genome assembly GCA_016271365.2 of Neoceratodus forsteri. Classification (NCBI taxonomy): domain Eukaryota; kingdom Metazoa; phylum Chordata; order Ceratodontiformes; family Ceratodontidae; genus Neoceratodus; species Neoceratodus forsteri. The sequence goes on from CM028134.1 coordinate 846,220,451, forward strand.
GGGGTCAAAAGGTAGTTTTTGTCCTGTTACTCTGGAGGCAAGCAAACAGACTTTATGTCAGAGCTTATTAATGGGAGCACAAGATCACAGGATATGAAGTAGATCCCCATTGGCCAAATCGCAGCACCAGCAATTATTATTATTTAATAGGCCCATTCATTGAAGCACAGAAGTGGTGCTATACCAAAGATGTATGATTTTAGTTTGTATTAAAGAACCATGGACATCTTTAAAGGTATTACATGCAGTACACCAACAATTACTCCATTGTGCATCTGAAATATTGTAGTTAAGAAGAATACTCCATTTATTTTTGGCCTGTATAGACTGATCAGGTAGATTATCAATAATGTCTTTGTAAATGGAGCCATTTAATTTTACTGATAAATTAGTCCAGTGTGAGATGTATGGGTTTAGAAGAGTATGCCTATACACTAAACTAGAGAGAGAGTTATAAGCTGCCCAAATTTGTGAAAACTTCCAGAAGTTCTGTTTAGGAAGTTTCCATGTGACCTGCAAGTCTGAGAATGATCTAAGAGTGAGTGAATTCTTGTCCAAGATATCTCCAAGAAAGTAGATGCCTTTGTTCCTCCATGTACGACAGACAATTGGGTGATCTTCTAGAGTGAGCAGTGGATTGCCCCATAAGGGGGCATAAAACCAGGGTGTTGGATTGGATTTCAGGAATTTGTGGGTTACTTTCCATTAAAGAACAGAGGATGATATAGTCAGGTGAGATTTTAGTTTAGAGGAAATGGGATTAAAAATGGAGGAAGTGGGAACTCCTCCCTGGCACAATGCGGATTCCATTGCAACCCATAGTGGTGAGTAAGGGGAGGGTTTCTGAAACCATTTAATGGTTTGGGCCATTCTGATAGCCCAGAGGTAGTCTTTGAACCAGGGGAGTCTGAATCCCCCTTTTTTCCAATGTGATTGAAGTTTGTTGTGGTTAAATCTCGGTGGTTTCCCATCCCAGATAAAGCTACCTATTAATTTATCAATTTTAGCAAAAAAGGAGGATGGTAAGACTAAAGGAATATTGGCAAAGAGGTAAAGAATCTTGGGAGAAATGGACATCTTAATGGCTGCAATTTTCCCTATGAAAGAGAGGTTAAGAAGCTTCCATCTGTCCAGAATTGTTTTGATGTTATCAAATAAGGGGTTACAGTTAATGTCCCATATCTTCCCTAAGTTACTAGTAATTTTGATTCCTAGATATGTTATACCCTGTGGTGGCCAGCAGAATCCAAGATCATAAAGGCTTTATAGTGGCCATTAAGGGGCATAGTTTGTGATTTGCCATAATTCAAAGCAAGGCCAGACATTTTAGTAAAATTATTAAGCAAATCAACCAACAGGGGCCCAGCCTCATTCATGTTTTTGAGTAAGATTAAGAGGTAATCCACGTAGGAGAGAGAAACATATCTTGAATTGCTCACAGGTATACCCATAATGCCAGAAGATTGATGTAAACAAGCAGTCAGGGGTTCCATGGCTAAAATAAACAGGGAAGGTGACAGGGGACAGCCTTGTCTAGTTCCCCTTGCTAGATGAAAGTAAGAGGAAATGGTGGAATTAGTAAGTACTTTAGCAACAGGGTAGTTATATAATAGCTTGATCCAGGAGCAAAATGTATGAGAAAGACCAAAATAAGATAAAACTTCATGACGGTAGTCCCAGTTTAAGGAATCAAAGGTCTTCTCGAAATCAATAGCTATGGCTGCAGCTGGTGTCTTGAGGTATTTGGCTTTGTGAATTAAATTAAATAAGGAATGTAGGTGATCAGAACCAGATCTATGTTTAATAAAACCAGCTTGCGAACAATGAGTTAGCTTGGGAATCAAGGATTCAAGTTGAGAAGAAAGTAGTTTAGCAAATATCTTCCCATCCGTGTTTAATAAAGAGATGGGCCTGTAACTTGGGGGGGTAGGGTCTCTTTCTTTCTTAGGGATTAGGGTTATGATTGCCTCGGTGCAAGATGGGGGATGCTTGCCAGTATTGGAAGCTTCTTGATAAACATTAAGTAATTGGGGACATAAGGTGTCGGAACACATTTTATAGAAATCGACAGGAATCTGTCACCCCCAGGAGATTTGCTGGATTTCAAGGAAGACAAAGCTTTCTGGATTTCCTGAACCGAGAAGGGTTCATCTAAAGAATTTGTTTCAAGAGTAGAAAGATGAGGAAGACGTAACGGTTTAAGGAACTGTTGAATTTGTAAAATAGATGGAGGATTTGTGTTAGAGTATAGTTTTGATAAAAGGTTTTCATGATACGATTTATAGAGGGATTGTCGGAGTGAATCGCACCCTGTTCATCTTTTAGGCTTAGGATGTGTCATTCCATTTGTTGTGCTTTGAGCTGGTAAGAGAGGAGTTTCCCATTTCTATTGCGATGTTCCCAAACTTATATTTTAGTTTAAACAAGGCCAGTTCGGTTTTACGAGAAATTAATTCATTAATTTTAACTCTAAATTGAAGAACTTCAAGATGAAGTTGAGAATCAGGACAGTGCTTATTACAAAAAAAGTATTTATTCTCTTTAGCCTTAAGAGATTTTTCCAAGTCAGCCAGCTGTTGTTCCCTTACTCTTTTCCTATGTGCAGCATAACTGATAATTTTCTCTCGAATCGTAGCTTTAAGAGCTTCCCATACAGAGGACATAGAAGATTCTGTTGGGGTATTGTGAAAGAGGAAGTCCTGAATTTGTGCTTTGATCATGGGTAAGAAATTGGGATCCTTGAGAAGGAGAGGGTCCATCTGCCAGTAAGAAGATGTGGGTGCTAATGGGCCCCACAAAAGTTGCAATTTGACAGGGGAATGGTCCAAGATTATGATGGGAGAGAAGGATGAATCAATAGTTTTTTTCCGTTATAACAGGAGAGGCTAACCAGTAGTCAATTTTACTGTATGTCTTATGTAGAGAGGAGTAAAAAGTAAATTCTCGATCATGGGGGTGAAGGAAGCACCATACATCAGCTAATCCAACATCTTCAATAGTAATGAGAGGGCTTTAATACTTCTAGGGTGGGCCTCTGTAGTGGGGCTACTTCTGTCAATGCTGGCTTCTAAAGCTAAGTTAAGATCCCCTCCAAGAATAACTGATGTTTTATCAGTGTTAAAGGATAGAATCTGTTGAGCTAAATTATGAAAAAACTCTGGGGAATCAGAGTTGGGTGCATAGACATTAACAAGCAGAAGAGGACCAGAGTTGGTATTCAGTTTGACCATCACCCATCTGCCATCAGTATCAGAAATGGAGTTTACAAGGGACCATTTGAGACTCTTATGAATAAGAATAGCAACTCCTCTTTTTTTTGTGGCATAGGTTGATTCATAGATCTGACCAACCCAATCTTTTTTAAGTCTTTGAACATCCGCTGCTAATAATTTTGTTTCTTGAAGGAAAGCAATTTGTGTTTTATGTTTTTTGAGATGTGAAAGAATTTGATTCTGCTTACAAGGAGAATTAAGTCCCTTCACATTCCATGTATATAAAAGTATGTCCCTCATATTGTTAGTGTTAAATAAAGGGAATTATCACTGGAGTGTGAAGGGAAAAATAAATGAGGCAGAGGATGATTAGAATACAATATAGAGAATTTATGTATATGCAGAGAGTGGCAGGAACATTCAAGCCAAAAAAAGTGAGAGATATGATACACGAGTAGCACAGATATCTTATTAAAGTTAGAATAGATATGGGGAAGGAGAAAAGTCATTAACAACAACAACAATACTAGTAAGCTAAATAACAAAGAAAAAGTTTTATGGGTGTGAAGAGATATGAGTTAGCCAACTGGCTAAGAGACTCTCTCACCACACTCTGGGACGTCGATGTAGGGAGGAGATTAGGGAGGACCGGTTATAAATATTTGCCCAAACCTAAGTCTGATCCCAGTAATATAATAAAGTGAGCATTCCTGATAAGCTAAACTGAAAGGGAATAATACCAAGAAAGGCAGGGGACTGTAATAACCTCAGCTTAATTCTAAGCTAACATGACAAGGTATAAGGATAAAGCTAAACACCAGAACTTATCTATAAACATTAGTAGTAATAGTACAAGATATACCAACTTGAAATAACAGTAAATTAAAGAACCATATACGAGATGCCAGTACAACCTAGACATACAACAAGGAATTCAGGGAGCCAGGTGGAATGCAAATGAACAAATAGAAAAGGAAAAGTAGATCATTACCACATTAGAGTGACTCTGAGTATACTTTGCAGTGCAACAGAATAAGTACATAATAAATACAATATTGAGGGGGAAAGAAGAAAGGGAAGCTTAATTTAAGCCCTTACGCCCTGAGCCAAATTCAAATCTAGATTATGCGGAGAGGTATAGGCTTTGGTGATAACTGTAGACAGAAGAGACAGTCATAGTAAAGATCAGCTCCAATTACTCGAAAATCACCTAAATAGGTGTTATATGGGGTGACTAGGTCTAGAAGACTAGGCCCAAGTGAGCCCCAAAGCAGGAGGGACCACACAACAGTAGATTTCTATAATATCTGTAGGCTTCAAGCAAAATAAGGAGCATAAGGAAGATGTAGATTGACAATCCTTTGCAACAGTACACCAAACATAGCCCACCTCCTTGAGTGCTAATGATAGTTCCATATTGTAAACAGGAGGTAGCAAGAATAATGGAGAGTAGGGAAGGAGATAGATTAAATGTAGTTGCCAGTAATACTTAAGAACCTATCATCAGGAGAGGGAAGGGGTAAGTTGCCTTGTAATATATAATAATTCACATAAGAAAAAAGAAAAGGCAATACTTAGGATGCATACTGATTGAAGATATGCAACTGAACAGTCAAAAGACTATAAACCTGACGCACAACTAAATTGGGGGGTAAAAGGCTAGATACAGAGAGCCTGTTTAGTGAGGTAATGTATAGGATCTAACACTAAAATAATGGGTTAGAAAAGCATTGCTGATATACCAACGTTCCCTTGAAGACCTTTAAGCTGCTCATTTAAACACTGCAACAAAAAGTAAATTAATCACGCCGCGATGTACAGCCTTTACTTTCTGCACCCGCTGGGAGCAAAAGCAACCAGGTAGCATAGACTGTAGAGCGGGTGGCTAGGCATAAAAAGTGTACTGGCACTCCGTTTAAGTATTCTGGAAGCAAAACCTACCAAGATATAGCAACTGTGACCATATTACTGACCATATAAGCTCATGACACCTTAGATTTATTAGCAGGATTGTGACTATTGATGTTCTTGCTTTTTGTCTTTGCCCTATGTTTCTTGCAGGGAGGCTCTAAAGATTTGAGTGGGGAACTTGCAACAACATCTGCCCATGAAGTATCAGCAGAAATACATCCCTGAGGCACAGGTCCAATTTAGAGGGATGTTCGTCTAAAATTTGCTGGGAAAAGATCCTCCTGTGAGGAATGCATGTCATCCTCCAAGAGAGCAAACTTATTGCTCAAGGGAATAGAGGGGTTGATTTGAAGGTGAGAGGCTGCAGCATGGGGTGTTTGGGGTGAAACCTTGCAAGAACAGTATGAAAGTCTTAAAGAATAATGCCCCAACAGAAGCTTCTCTTGCAGCCGTGTTGATTGCCTTGGGGTCAAATCAGCTGCAGTGTTGCTGCTTGGGGCTGCGAGTTTTGCAACACTTTCCCCACATTCTTATACCTCATTGTCCACCCTCCATGTGGATACCAAAGTTGTGTTCGGGTTGCCAATTGCTGATGAACCTCCCAGGGTAAGATTGCAGAGAGAGACCTCTAGATAGTAGGCTAAGGTGTGAGGGGTTTCAAAATCCTTGAAGGAAGAGCCTGAGAAAATGCATAGTGTTGTGGGATTACATAGAGCAAATGTAATGCTTTTTTGGTGGAGGATTTGTTTAAGCGGATTGTAGGCCTTCCTTCTGATGTTAAATCTTTTGAAAAGTCTCTGTAGATGGAAATATTAAACTCTTGCCACTGAAGTTTCCCCATTTCTCTGGCTCATTTCAGTATTAATTCTGTGTGGCAATAGTTCAAGAAGCAAGCAATGATAGACCTTGGTCGCTGGTCTGATGTTGGCCTGGGACCCAGAGTGCGATGAGACCGGGCAATGATTAACGTTAGGTCAGGAGGCAGTTTAAGCATTGCAGGCAGCACATGTAATAAAAACGCAGTAGAGTCTCCTAATTCTACACCTTCAGGGAAGCCAAAAAATCATAAATTGTTGCAACGATTACGATTTTCAATATCATAAATTTTGGCTTGTAGGGATTTAGTAGTTCGATCTTGATTGCAGACAGAAGCCTGGAGGTCATGAATAGTAGTGGTGTTACAGGCCATTGCTTTCTCATTAAATGCAATTTTCTGGCTAAAAGTTTCAAGAGTGGTCGCATTCTGTTGGGTGGAGGTTTTTAGATCATTAATCTCAGCCATCATTTTAGAAAACATTGCTTCCACTCTAGCAAGTGAGCTATGCTGTACTTGGAGATCTGCCATAATGCTGAAGGATGAGGCCTAGTATGCTGCAATACAATGTAGAATAATTGAATATAAGTAGATGATGGATCAAAAATGACTTACAAACTGTGTCAGGCAGTAAGATTACAGGATGGTCACAGGAGTTGGTACCAAAGAAAGGTCTGGTGAAGGCTGGATGAGGCTAGATTGCAGTCATTCCTGCAGAGATTCTGAACTATGCTGCCATCTTCTGCCTGGTCAGGCCACACACCCCCAGAAAGTATTTTTTTCACAGAGAGGGTTGTGGATGCATGGAACAGCCTTCCTGAGGAGGTTGTGGAGTCAGGAACAGTCGGAGAATTCGAGAATGCATGGGACAGACATAAGGCAATCCTAGTGGGGGGTAGGAGGAAGAAAGCTGTTGATTAACTAGAATCTGCAGCTTATCCATTAGGTAGGGCTAAACAGTCCTTGTCTGCCATCAAAGTCTATGTTTCTATGTTTCTAAAATATTAGGTGTTTTACGCATGATATTGTGTCAGATATAAATTGAGTGCAATGACAATGCTATTAGAAAGGTAATACATAAGTATTATGAATGAAAATGAATAGAACATGCATATAAGTAGTGTTCTAGATTTAGAGTATCATGTGACCTGAAAATTATGAAATTATATTTTTATGATATACAATATAATAAGAAGGTATAATATGAATATTTATGTATTTACCATAGATCCTATCCCTCTGAGAAAGCCCTAACTGGGTGAAACATTGGGAAATACAGGGGGTTGTGGCATTTATGAAATATTACATTAAAATAAATTATTCCCAAGATATTTGATGTGTGTCTGGCTTCTCTCATATACAAGAAGTTAAGCTTTTCCATTTACCATCCCTGAACATAACATTCACATTATTTGAAACTAGAAGGGTACCCACCTATACAACATTTTTGCATCACTGGCTGACTAGAGATGACTATGTCCCAAAGGTGTGTAATAGTGTAAATTCAATAGCATATTAGTAAAAATGGAAAAGTTATGCAAAGCACAACAGCCTCTGTCCCAAGGTATAGCCTTATCCACTGGTGTGCTGTATAAAATGAGGAATAAGAGGGGTCATGTGACTCATGCTGTGACAGAAAGGTACAACCTTTACAAAGTGACCCTTTAGTCTTGACTAATGTCCAGGGTCAGGACTGAACCAGTCTGTATAGTGGTAAATGGCAGAGCTTTCAGAGTCTGTGTTCCTGCATGTGTAACTGAATAGATGTAAAGTAAGTAAACTAACACTACTGTTTAAACCAACTTGCAGTGTGATTTGTCATCAGGACAGAGATATGAGCTGAGCTCTCCACATGAGCAGGGAAAAGTACAGTGTGTATTTAATGAAGGGAAACCCTCTGTTGGGCAGTCCAGTCCAACATACCCCAAGATAAAGAGGGTCTCCCTGGACCATGCCTGCCCCCCCTTCCCACTGTCACCAATAGAGAGTTACCATATGGTGTCACATCAGATAAGACAATAACAGTACAGTAGCAACTGAAAGAAACCCAATAACTAGAGGCCAGGATTGCAGGAGTGCAAAGGTTAACCAAGGAGGGGTTGCACTTATTACTTTTATTATATCTCAGTGCTGCCATTGACACAGTTGATTATTCTATATTCCTGCCCTAATTCGTGCAGTGAGCTGGTTTATAGGACCCATTTTATTTTGTTTCAGATACTGCCTTATAATCACATTTTAATGTTTCTGGTGGTGACTTCTTATCACTGCATGTTACATTATGGGTCACCAAACGGCTCTGTTGTGGTTCCTAATATTATTTCTATGTATTGCCTTTTGGATCCTTTATCTCTCAATTTGACCTTATCGAATATATGCTGATGCTATTGACCTTAACAAAACAATTAACTCTTACAGTATTGCCATTTCTTTTTTTATTCAGCTATCCACTTTGCCACTACAGTCTGCAGCCTTGGTGACATGATTGACTCTGAATTTATAATCACAAATTTCATAAATAATATCTGAAAATAAATATTTATCTATTTACATCATATCACCAGAATACATCACTTTTTATATTCCTTCTGTGACTGAAACATGGATTTATGAATTGTTTTCACCTTGTTTCAGTTACTACAATTCCTTTCTCTTTGGTCGCTATTAAACAAAACTTGTTGAACTTCAGTACATCCAAAATGCATCTGTCTTCTCATTGGGACCAAGAATATGACCACATCATCAAGGTTGTAAAAGATTTAAGCTACTTACCTAGCCATTTTAGAAAACACTTTAAAACTGCCCTTATTTTTTTTTACAATTCTACAGGAAATGCATCAACTTACCTTGTTGAATTTATTTTATCCCTACTCTTCAACCGGTCACTGTACTCCTTTGACTCTTTTCACTTTTCCTACCCACAAACATTTTACCACTGGTGGTCAGTCTATCTCCCCTGCTGTGTCTTCAGTCTAGAATGTTTCATAAGTCTCTGTTCCTTTGATTTTCTCTTGCATTTGAAATGTCAGCTAAAAACATATCGGCCCAAGTCACAGTCACAAGGTGCCATAACAATTTCCTTTCAACAACAATTTATTTGCAGTTCCTTGCCTGCAACCCCACACCAAGATATACTCAAAGGGGGTTGCACTCCTTCCCTGAATGGTCAAGAACTACTGTACTTCGTAACCACATGGGAAAGGGGAAGTGCCATGCGAGTGACTCACAAGGCCATCCAAACAGCATAGTGATATTTTCCTCTCTAGTGATGCTCCCTAGAGTGAGCCTGGAAAAAATTATGTTTACCAAGGAATCACAAGATACCATGGGTAGTAGAGTGGGTAAGGAATTTCTATAAATTTATATGTGTTCACACAGCATACATTTTTCGTTCCTGCTTTAAAGTGGAGGGAGGGGCAAACATGATGCCCCTGGAGTCCCTTCTGACATTAAATTATGTTACTGTGTAGAGTATATAGTGTAGAACCATTAAAAGCTGTTCTATGGGGTGTTGCTAAAGAGCACTGCAGACATACGAAGGTAATAGGGTAGGTAGAGCAGTGTGAGACTGTACAGGCAAATATGAGCAGAGGGGACAGGGTTAGGAAGGGGTATCCACAGTATGCCAAGGACTTGGGCATGGGCTAGGGCTAGTAGGGGTACACTGGAGGGCTAGAAGAGGCCACAAAAGAAAACCATCAACAGCCCACATGCATGCCTAAAGGTACAGGTCAGAGGGAGGGCTAGGCAGTAGTATCCCTATCATGGCCATCTGGATGGCACAGCACCATGTGACTGGTACTGTGCCAACCACAGAAGGCTGTCAGTGTCCCAATGCACATGTTACTTGATATAAATGCACCCAATAGCATTTGGAGACCATAATTCGCATTCCTATTTAGTCACCATGAGAACTCTATCCCCCAATGACTAAGTCAGCTCTTTGTGGATAGCCACAATGTGGGTGATTGCTACAGGAGACAGTTTGCACCCTGATTTGCAGTTTCTTGGCTGTGAAGAAGGCCCCTTATTTTTCTCTCGCCCCCTTAAAAATATCTTTATCTTTCATCAACAATCTAACTATTGTATTGGAATTTAATTGCTGGTTACTACAAAATGGTGTTTTTTGATTTTGTGTATCTCTGTTAAATTAAACAGTCTTTAATTGTTCATTGGTTTCTACCAAATTTTATAACTTCATTATTGGTATGTGTGAAGTGTTTTGTGATACTTTTACTGTGAAAGACTCTGTATGAAAAATTGTATTGCATTAAGCATTATATTTTATCAATGACAACTCTTCCAAAAAACAATGCAGAGCTTTCCTTATATGGTATAATATCAGAGTAGAAGTTTGATAACTGTTTGGTGTCTGCTTCAGTTTTTAATGGAAAAAGTACCATGCACATTGAAATATTTCATTAATTATGATTGTTTTTGGATTGCATGAAAAATAAATTAGTAACTCAGTTCTCTCTGCCCATATTACTTAGTAGAATGCTTGTTCTCTTGTTCAAGTTCTAGAACTTATTTTTTTATAATGCAGTATCTTCCCTGTGCTCCAGCACCACTTTTTCAACCTAACTCAGTGATCTTCCAGCCCCAGAATTGCCATCTTTGTCACTTACCCTGAACCCTGTGGCTTTCTTCCTGTTGTAGTCCTTCTGGTCATCATCCCCTTTGAGATATCCTTTGGTGTAATAAATATTCTGTGATGTGGGGCCTAGTTATCATCTTGTTGAATGCTGGCTTCTTCCTCCCTCAGGTTGCTGACATTAGGATTCCAACCACGTGCACAGAAGACATACTGCCACTGTGGCACCTATAAATATCCTTTCGCCCAACTATGGGGCTTCCCCCATCAAAGCCACCCAGGTGATAGTAGTGAAGTGCAGCCTGGAACCCTCCCTCACTGACCCTCCAGTGCTACTGGCTCAGGGTCCTTAACCCATCACTGGTGCTGCAGGTGTCATGATGCCATTGGCCAACAGGACAGCCCAAATTATATAACTTTTAATCATAATAGTACAAGACATAATAATAATGTAAATTACCTGGGAGTACCCTGTGTTCCACAGAATGGCACTTTCGTTGATGGAAACTTCATTACTTCCTGGTGCAAGAGATTCATAACTGCCAACGTTTGGATTTCTTACAGTTCCATTTGGCAATACTTGCCAGTTGACAATATCATATCGAGAACGACCTTCCCCATTTTCATTGAAAAACACCTCATCTCCAGCTAGATTCTTAAAGCGCACATTCTTCACATAATGGAAGAGCTAATAATTTAAATAATTAAACACAAATTTACCTTTAAATGCTTTGATAAATAATAGAGATTTGTGTATTTGAGCAATGTATGTGTCAATTATGATGATTTTACTAAAATGTGCAAAATAAAAGAGCTTTTCAGCTTAGTCTCTTTATTTTTTCCATACCATTTTTATATGCCATTTTAAGACATCCCCCTATAGCTTCTGTCAGGAATCAGCCAGCCCAGCCATCCATTTTCCCACTCCAAAGGTCTTTCAGGCTTCAAAGAAAAACTGTTCCTGCACCCAACAACCCAATCCCAAGAAAAGCATAGAAAGCATAGAGTAAGGTGGTGATTTTCATTTATTTAAAGTGTTGTAGAAGATCAGCCTGAACATGCTGGTATGCATACATTAGGCAAAAAGGCCCCAGATGCATCTTGCACCCAAGCAAGCACCAGTTCTAGAGGTGCAAAATGTGTCAGGAGCCCTTTTGTTGAGGATAAGCACAACAGCATGTTAAGGATGATCTTTTACAGTACTCTAAATAACTGAAAATCTGTACCTTACTCTATGCTTTTTGTGCTTTCATTGGGATCAGGTTTCCGGGTTCAGAAACAGGTTTTCTTTGTTACCTATGATTTTTCCCCCATCACCACCATACTCAGGTGAAGTAAATTTTACTTGTACTCCTCCATGGCTTGCCACCCATGGCTGGATCTTTTGGTGTGTCCCCTCCCCTTCCTCCACCAGAGCACAAACTGGCATGGGAGCAGGCAGCGATTAAACATAGACACTGACGGCAGATAAGGACCACTAGATCCATCCAGTCTGCCCATTTTCCTTATCTAATGCAAAAACTGCAGACCCTACTTGATCTCCAGCTTTACCTTCTAGTTCCTATTGCTAGGGTTCCCCTATGCCTGTTCCATGCATTTTTGAATTCCCCCAGTGTGCTTACCCCCACCACATCTGCTGGGAGTCTATTTCATGCATCCGCCTCTCTTTCTGTGAATAAATATTTCCTCACTTTACCCCTTAGTCTACCTCCCTCCAACCTCATGTCATGCCCCTCATTCTTGAACATCTCCTTTTCTGAAAGATGCTTCCCTCTGGTACCCTATTTATACCTTTTAGGTATTTGTAGTTTTCTATCATATCTCCCCTGACTCTCCTGTCCTCCAGGGTATACATACTGAGATCTTCCAATCTCTCCTCATATGACTTTAGGTGCAGGTCCTGCACCATCTTTGTTGCCCTTCTTTAAACTGCCTCCACCTTGTCTATGTCCTTATGGAGATGTGGCCTCCAGAACTGGACACAGTGCTCCAAATGAGGCCTCACTACTGATCTGTACAGTGGCATCACCACCTTTTTTCTGCTGGTAATACCTCTTCCTATGCACCCCAGTATCCCACTGGCTCTCCCCACATTGGCTGCCTTTAGGTCATCAAATATGATTACCCCCAAATTCCTTTCCTGCTCAGTGACCGTCAGTATCTCCCCTCAATCATGTAATCCTCCCCTGGGTTCTTGCACCCCAAATGCATGATTTTCCATTTTTTCACATTAAATCTCAGCTACCACACTCTAGACCATTCCTCCAATTTACCAATGTCCCTCCTCATTTTTTCCACCACCCCCCGGAGTGCCCACGCTGTTGCAGATCTTAGTGTCATCTGTAAAGGGGCACACCTTCCCTTCCAAACCCTCCACAATGTCACTTATGAAGATATTAAACAGAACTGATCCCTGTGGCTCCCCGCTGGTCACTCTCCTTTCCTCAGATTGAGCTCTATTTACCATCACCCTCTGTCTTATATCACTCAACCACTTCCTAACCCAGTTTACCACCCTGTGACCCACTCCCAGGCTGCCCAGCTTTTTCACAAGTCTTCTATGTGGAATCGTATCAAAGGCCTTACTGAAACCCAGGTCGGTCACATCCACCACTCCCCCAATCCACTTCCCTAGTCACCCAGTCAAAGAAATCAATTAGATTTTTTTTTTGACATGACATTCCTGCTGTGAATTCATGCTGTCTCATTTCACCTGCTCTGCTGGATTCAAGGTGTTCCACAATCCTTTCTTTAAGTAGTAAGTCTGTAATTTTCCCCACTATTGAAGTGAGATTGACTGGTCTATAGTTTCCAGCCTCCTTTCTACTCCTACTTTTGTGAAGAGGGACTACATCTGCCCTCCTCCAGTCTTCTGGAACCACTCCAGTATTGTGTGACTCATTGAACAGGGCTGCCAGTGGTGCCACTAGCACCTCCCATAGTTCCATTAATATTCTAGGATGTATCCCTTCCTGTCCCATTGCCTTGTCCACTTTCAGTTTTGTGAGTTCTTTTTAGACTCTCACTTCTGTAAATGGAATGGTGTCCACCTCCCTCCCATATTTGTTCATGTTAACTAACTGTGGTCCCTCACCTTCTCCTTCTTCTGTGAATACCAAACAGAAATATTTGCCCAGTATTGGTGACTGATTAATTGTTTTTTGTTTTATTTAAACTGTGTATTGTTGTATTTTAACTAATGTATGCTGACTGCAATGTTTTAAAATTGTGAGGCGCCTTGGCTTTGGAAAGGTGCCATAAAAATAAAGTTTTATTATTATTATTATTCTTTTTCCAGGTCCCCTTCCACACACTGCCCTTCTTCCACTTTAAGCCTTACAATCCCACCACTAGTTTTTCTCTTTTTACTAATGTACCTGTAAAAGGTCCTGTCCCCTTTTTTTACCTCCTGTGCTATTGTTTCCTCCATCTGTGCCTTTGTGCTCCTGACTACTTTTCCTGCCTCCCTCTGTTTATCCAGGTACACTACCCTGTCCTCCTCCTTCTGTGTTTCCTTGTACTTCCTGAAAGCCATCTTTTTTGCCCTTACCTTCCCGACCACTTCCTGTGAGAACCATAATGGTTTTCTCTTTCTCTTGTCCTTGCTTACTTGCCTAATGCAAAGGTTTGTCACCTCCACTGTGGCTCTTTTCAGATGGGCCCACTGGTCCTCAGCTCCCCCTGATTCATTCCTCTCTGTCAGGGCATTCTTGAGACATATCCCCATCTTAGTAAAGTCCGCCCTCCTGAAATTCAGGACCCTTGTGTTTGTGTGGCTTGACTCTGCCACTGCACTCATACTGAATCACACCATGCTATGATTACTGGAAACCCAGGTGTCCACCCACCCTGAGTTCTGCAATTCTGTCCTCATTGATGAGCACCAGATCTCAAAACTGCACCCTCCCAGGTGGGCTGCACTAACTGCCTGATGCCTGCTCCTTGCATGGTGTACAGGATGTCCCTGCTCCTGGTTGAGGCAGCCACTGGGATGCTCAAATCCACATCTGGCAGATTGAAATCATCTACCAGCAGTACCTCCCCTTTAGCCACCATCATTTTGATGAATTCAACAAGAACTCTGTCCACCTCCTCCTCCTGTGCTGGAGGTCTTTATATCACACCTGTGTGAGCAGCTGTCCCATTGTCCATCTCAAGGGTAACCCACAGTACCTCCACCCCCCTTGCATTCCCTGTATCTCAGTTGCTCTTATACCCGCCCTGAAGTAAAGAGCCACCCCCTCCTTTTTTACCATATCTGTCTCTCCTAAACAGTATAACCTGGTATTACTATATCCCAGTTACGGTTTCCAGCATTTCACGTCTTGGTAATATCTACAATGTCAGGTCAGCCTCCATCATCAAGGCTTCCAGGTCTGGGATTTTATTTCCTAGGCTGCGGACAGTAGTATACATGGCCTTTCATGTTTTGTCATTTCTCCTATTATCATCCTCCATTTTGCCTTTTTGCCTCCTCCATTTCTCCTTCCTGTTTTTAACCCCCTTCCTCCTGTCCTCAGCTGTTTCCCCCTTTATAAGTTTAGTAACCACTGGTGACATCATAACTTTAAGATCCTCCATGCTTACTGCACTATCCTGGACTATCAAGTCCCCCCCCCTTGGAGAAGCTTCCTCTTCCTTTGGGGTCTTCTACCACCTGCCTGTGGGGCTCTCTTGTGAAGAACTTCCTCATCCCCCATGGTCACAACTTCAGGTGACACTGTGGAATCCTTCTGCTCCTCCAAAATTGCATAGAGTTCTTCAATTGCACCAGGTGGGGGATGCACTTTTGATCTACCCGCCTCACCCTCCCTAAGCCTTCTGTAGTCTACCCACTCCTTTTGTTGGTCCACCTTTGAGATACTGGGTGTAGACTTGGTGGCCCTTGGGTGGTGAAGGAGATTGACCCAAACCTAGCCAACTCATCCTGGAGGCTGGCAATCTTCACCCTCAGCCCAGAGAGGTGTCTGCAGATGGGGCAGCACCTCAGTTCCCAGAAAGTTCTTCTGAAGACTACTGCTCCACATTCATTGCACTGCACCACTCGGTATCCCATGATAATAGCACTAGCATATGGGCAACCGTCAGAATGGTGACACATATGAGGGTGCTATTATCATGAGCGATCTGCCGGAATACCCAGGAGTGCGACTGCGAGGGGAGGGAAAGGCAAGTGGAAAGGGAATATAGCGAGGGGAAGGGGAGGGATAGGAAAGAGGGTTATTACCCTCTAGTGGGGCTGCTTCACTGAGCCAGCCATGTGGTATGGTGAGTAGGGAGGCTGGCTCTGATGGAGCAGGTCCCAGGTTCAGGGCTGGGGGCCGGGAAAATGTTGCTTGTTCCCGTGGCTGCGGGTCTTAATTTTTTTTTAACTGGGCTGTTCCCCCTCCCTGACATGCAGCCCCCCCTGGAGTTGAGAATCCCTAATCAGGGGGCTTGTGAGGGGCAAAGCCCCCCACAGGAGGGGGCGCAGCCCTCCGCACACACACTTACAGTACTGTGTGTGCCTGGTCACCTGCAAGTGCATATCTCTGAATTGCTTTTCGGTGATAATGCACTCACCGTAATAGTGATCGCATTATCACATGGAACCTAACCACTCCCAACATAATACCTTTCTGATCTGCTTCTGTCTGCCCTGATTATTGTTAGGGAACCACCCTTCTCCTTAGTACCGCATCCTTTTCCCAGTGACCATTTACCAGGAACCCCTAATGTAATATTTATTTATTTGTTTGTTTACCAGGTAGGTGCACTGATCTAACAGACCATTTTCAGGCATGACCCTGGCCATAAAGATGGCAAAATGGTAAAAACAGACAATACAGTTACATTACAGAGATTGGTATAGGCACATGACACAATAGCAAAAACAATTACATTTACAGAGTTCGTATAGGAGTTAGACTAAATAGGATACATTGGGTATACTGAGTATAATAGGGGTGAAAGTAAAGTGCAAGAATACAATTGAAATGCAATGGAGCACCAGATAAAGTGCAAGTGCAATATACAGTGGCACCTCCAGGATGAAACCCACTTTTAAAGCACTCTGCAGTATGCTGCAGCAGACCTACTGAATAAAGCAATGTAATTTCAATGGCAATTTGTCATGCAGGAAACAGGCATTCACTTCATCCTGGTAGTGTCACATTTTCTTGAATGACAATAGGGACTAATTGCCATTGAAATTGCATTGCATTATTCAGTAGGTCTGCTGCACCATTCTGCAGAGTGCTGCAAAATGCTGCAGAATTGGGTTTCATCCTGGAGGATGCCACTGTATATCCAAGTACAGGCAGGTAGTCTTATGACAGGTTACTAGAGTACAGTGTGGGACAGTTTAGGCACAGGTATGAAAGGAAGGGACTCTCTTCCAAAGAGTCATCCGGCTGAGCAGTGACATAGAAACATAGAATGTGACTGCAGAAGGGGTCCTCGAGGTCCATCTAGTCTGTCCATGGTGTTCATTTTCTTACTACTCCCTCCCTACTACCCTCTCATTTGTATTATAGCTTTCTGATTATCCCATGTGTTCTTGAACATTACCACTGTTTTGGCCCCTACGAGTGACACTTGGATTTAGTCAACAGCCATACTTAAAATTGTGACTTGAAGGTAAGGTGCGAGTTTAGAGAGCAGAGAGAGACTGGTAATTTGTTTCAGAGCATGGCAGTGGTGAAGGACAAGGCATTGCTGCTGAGACATGTGGAGAACCTAGGAACTTCCAATGGTGTCACAGTGGATTGCCAGAGGAGTGGGAAGAGGTTTTTGCTTGAGCAGTGAGGAGTTTCTGATGGTGTTGTCTGTGATGCATCCAAGGACGAAGTTATGTCTGGCCTGGAGGGGGGACCAGCCCAAGGATTGGTACAAGAAGTAATGGTGAATGGAGCATGGCGCCATAAGCGCATACCTGCAGATACTATTGTAGGCAGTATTGGGCCTTGCTAGCAGAAGCGAGGAAGTTTTAGAATATATAGGGGCACACTAGTCCACAAGGGGAAGGAGGTTGCCTTGAGCTATGGCTAGTCAAGGCAAGGCAAGGCAAATTTTATTTTTAAGGTGCCCAATCACAGAGGCTCTGGGCACCATACACAATATAACAAAATACATACAGATACACTTAAAAACAGTAGGAGATAAAATCAGTACTCAAAATAAAGATTTACTTATAATAAAAACAGGGTTGGAGTATGTTATTCAGCAAATGCCTGGCTGAATAGGTGAGCCTTAAGCCTCTGCTTAAAAACACCAATTGAAGGGGCCTCCCAGACTGCAGATGGAAGCACGTAACACAGGGTCAGCTTAGAGATGCTAAAAGCTTGATCATCAGAAGTCCTGAGCTGAACCCTGTGAACATCCAGGAGGCCCTTCGAGGAGGAACGGAGGGAGCAAACAGAGGCTGCAGGTGTCAGGAGCTCCAACAGGTAGCAAGGACCCAGTCCATATAGAGCCTTATAGGTGAGCAAGCCCATTTTGAAAAGGACTCTCCACCTGATCGGCATCCAGTGCAGAGCACGCACGACTGGGGTCACATGACATGATCTAGGTAGGCCTGTCAGTAACCGGGCTGCCACATTCTGCACCAGCTGCAGCCTGTGGAGGGTCCTTCCCATGACCCCGAAGTAAAGAGCATTACAATATTCAAGCCTGGAGGTAACAAAGGCATGTACCAGGGTTGGTAGATCTTCGAGCAGAATGAGGGGCTTGATTCTGGCAATGTTCCATAAGTGGTAAAAAACACTCTTAACAACAGACAACACCTGATCTTCAAAGGTCAGCCTGCTGTCCAGGATCACACCTAGATTCTGCACTCTCAGGGAAGCAACCAAAGGAGCAGACCTCAGGAAAAGACCTGTGTCTGCTCCAGACAGCAACCCATCATGACCATGACCTGGCTCAACCACCAGCCCCTCTGTCTTATCTGGGTTAAGTCTCAGCCAGCTGGAAGCCATCCAGTCATTGATTTTAGCCAGACAGATGTTAAGCACATCAATGGCATTGGGTGTTTTGGGAGCAAATGACAAATACAGCTGGGTAACATTTGCATAGCAGTGAAACTCCACGCTATATTGCCGATTGAGCTCACCCAGGGGCAGCATATACACCGCGAACAGCATCGGCAACAATATCGAACCCTGTAGAACTCCACATGACAGGGGCATTGGAGAGGAGGAAAAATTCCCCATCACTACCCACTGCACCCTTTCCGAGAGAAAGGACTGATGACAGTACCGGCGAGTCCACAAAACTCACAGAGTCAATCAAGAAGCACAACGTGGTCCACGATGTCAAAAGTTGAAGGGAGATCGAGGAGTACAAGAACTGACCTGTCTCCTCTATCTCTAGTCCTGAATAGAGTATTATGAACCCTCACTAGTGTCATTCCTGTGCTGTTTCTAGCCCAAAAACCTGACTGAAATGGCTCATAGATGTTGTAGGACATGAGGTGATCCTCGAGCTGATGAGCCACCAATTTCTCGACAACCTTGCTCAGAAAAGGCAGGTTGGCGATAGGACAGTAATTCACCAGGATGTCTAGGTCGAGGGAAGAGTTCTTTAGGAGAGGTCTCAGCAGTGCCTCTTTCAAGGCCACTGGGAACACCCCCTCCACCATCGAGCACCTGGCAATCCTGGTGAACACTGGGCAAACAACCTTGGCACATCACATCAAGAAATGCGTCAGGGCTGGGTACAGCTCACAAAATATGTGCTTCAGCTCTGTAATCACCTCAGTCACTTCTGGCACCTCAACTGACCTAAACTCCCCCCAGATAGGCAGAGAGCCTCTGCTCCCACCAATCTGGCTACTGCGAGGTGTAAGCCCCTCTGACAGAATCCCCGACCGGATGGATAACACCCTGTCAGAGAAGAACTGAACAAACTATTCACATAAAGTGGATGAAAAAGTGTTCTTTGACTGTAGACAGGCTGGATGAAGAAGCCTATCCACAGTCCAAAAAAGCTGAGCATGTCTGTTCCTCCTTGCTGCAATCTCCCTGGACAGGAACTCTGCCTTTTTATGGGAGATTGCCTCCTGGTACAGAAGAAGTCTCTTAAAGGGGACACCTCCGTGGATGCCCTATCATCCCCTTTAAGCGGCTGTCCTGTTTATCAGAAGCTGCATTTTTTTCCCATCGCAACCAGAAAAGACTTTTCTCATTAGACACACACACACACACACACACACATATATTACAGTAACAAACAAAACAGAAAACAAACAAAACATCAAGAAGTATTGGGTACCAGTACTTTTTATGATTACAGCTCCTTTTTGTAAAAGTGTGTTTGGTTCGGTTCTTGATTTAATCTTTATTTAATTGGTGAAAGCAACACACTGAACTTTAATTAAAATCACTCAGCTTCATTTAGCAACTTTTGAGAGGGAGGAGTTGGGCAGCTGTAAAGCCTCGATAACTTTTATTTTCTCACTCATTGTAGGTCGACTCTTTTGTTATTGCTTGTAGATGCCATCCTGCAAACCAAACACTCTCAAGAGAGATGCTAAGCAGGTGGGAATGTGAAACAGCTTAAATGCAGGGCACTTAATAAGCACTTAACGAGGTGCAATAAAATTTTCAGCACCTTTTCCTACATCAGTGACTAGATAATCGTCCCAATTAAGCGATGGGGCCATCCCAATTAAACAGAAGCTGGTCCCATTGAATAACATTAGCCAAAAATCAGTGTCATGGGGATCGTCCCAATTAAGTGGACATCCCCTTTAACCACATCCCCTTTAAGTGGCTTCTACTGTACTCACCATAATGGGCACGCAGGACCAGTTTGTCACCCTCCAGCTGGGTCTTCCACCAACAACGCTTCAACTTCTGACCCTTGATCTTCTTCACCTGGAGATCCCCATCAAACCACGGGGATCTCAAGTGAGAGGATCTGGGTTGTATATGAACAAAAGTGATGGCATCCAGTGCTTTGGACACCACCATATTATAGGTGGCAACCGACTCACTGGAGCCAGTCGCACAAGGTGCCTCAACTCTAGATAGGTCAGCCAATGCCAAAAGTCCTTCTGGGTCTAACCCCCTTAAAGGGCAGTAGCTGACCATCTCCACAGGGAAAGGACTATTGGTGGGACCCCAAACATGAACCCTATGGTGCAATGATCGGACCAAGAGACCCAATCAATCTTAAGGTTATCAACCCCAAGACCCAACTGGAACACCAGATTAAGTGTGTGGCAATGCCGGTGAGTTGCAGAAGCAACAGCTTGTGTCAGCCCCAGTGAAGTTATTAACTGGAGGAGGCTGTAACTGAACCACAAGGATTCATCATTGACCCAAGCGTTGAAGTCCCCCAAGATTAAACATCTAGGGGACTCCAACACCTGGTCGATGATGAAGTCCACTACCTCCTGCAGAAATTCTCCTCCCTCCCCAGGAGGGTGGTAAATAGGGAGAATCTTGCAGTCTGCACCCAGATCCCCATGCACGGCAACGCATTCAAAAGATTTGGTATTACCAACTAAATGTACCATGAAGCCCAGGTTGGCTCTAAAAACAATGGCCACTCCCCCACCCCTGTGATCCTTCCTTGGGCAGTGCACTATGGAGTATCTGATGGGGATGGTGGCCTCTAGAACTGGACCAGAATTGTCACTCAGCAAGGTCTCCGCAATGCAAGTCAGGTTGACAGAGGAAATCAAGTCTGCAAAAATAGCAGTCTTGTTCCTTATGGATCTGGCGTTGCAAAGCTCTGCCCGAAGAGGATTAGAGGAGGCAGCTGTCCCTCTAGCTGCCTGCCCACTCAGTCCAGTGGGACCCCTGGGTACAGGGACCAAACACGTCAGGCATCTTCCTCATCCCTGTTTGAAACCAGGGTATCTCCTGGACCTCACAACCTCAATGTCCCTCACCACCCCCTCCACTGATGTCCTCCATCAGCAATGACTCACCTGCCTCCTTGTTATCCTGGCCTTCCTACAGCATCTAGCTGCAGTGGAAGGAACAGGGAGGTCGATAAAGAGGCGGAGGTCAAAAAGGAGAGAGGCAGCATAGGTGATTCTTACGAGGTCCATGCCCTGACACATAACAGCCAGGCCAAACCAACCCAAACTAACTCAAAGCACACAATTAAAATTCCTATCCACACACATCACACAGTCACTCAACTTTACAAAAATTTTTTCTAACTACTCTCTCACCACCATTCACTCACCCCCACC
Source organism: Neoceratodus forsteri (assembly GCA_016271365.2). Lineage (NCBI taxonomy): Eukaryota > Metazoa > Chordata > Ceratodontiformes > Ceratodontidae > Neoceratodus > Neoceratodus forsteri. The sequence goes on from CM028134.1 coordinate 846,242,167, forward strand.
CAAATCATAAACTATCTCCCGCAACAATACTCCCCCCACCCCAAATTGCAACCATAACATTAAATGAATAAATTTACATTTAAAATTTAAAGGGAGGGAAGAAATTGCAGACTGCTGTAATATAAGGTTCAATTCACTGCTGGAATTGGACAAAAACTTTCATTTTTTTAAAAACCTAGTGTCCAGGGGAAAGCAATCTGTCTAGTTCAGGTATTTAAATTCCACAAGAGCAACTTCAGCACTCAGGAATAAATAGATAGTGGTGTTCAGACCACCATAGTCCAGAAAATATGAAGCCAAAGCAGAAGACAGTTTTAAGGAGCAAATTCATGGCAAACAACCTGTGTCTTAGCACTCCCCTCGCTAGTGCAAAATGCAGCAGCAGTAAGGTCTAACAAAGGGCACTCACCCTCACAGAACCAGTCAGGAAACTCCAGTCACTGAGGGAAAAGCTGCTCTCACCAGATCCTCCACTTCTCCGATTAAAGTACCTCCAAAGTGAGAAGCACACTCCCCAACACAATGGGCTATAAGTTTGCGAGGCAACCAATTAGAAAAAACTCTGAGGAGTCAGACAAATTCTTGAGGCATCAGGAAGCGGGCCACTCCTATCAGGTCCCACATTTGGCTCTGCTTTTGGGCAGAAAACTACGGGATGACCTCAGGGTTTTTCCAGGGGGGGGGCAGCGGAGTTCTCACCTCGCACCACACCTGTTATCCCCTGCTGCTCACCACCACTCCACCACAGATGTTTCCTGTGTCCTTCATTCAACTCAGAAACATCCCACAAGGACACCCTGAGCAATCTTCCTCATTTGTTGGTGCAGTCCTCAGAGATCAAGTCCAACTACGGAACAACATCCCGGTCCTCCGTAGCACTCTGTCCTGAATTTCCGTAGCGCTCTTCCATTTCTCTTGGCTGAAAGGGTGAGAAATCCAAAACTCTTTGAAAATTAGCTCCTCACTTCTGTCCTTCATATATAGAATTTAAATTTTTCAATATAGCACGCCGCATCTTCAGAAATCTAACTAAAAGAAAAACTAAACTCCTACTTCAACTCACTTTTTAAACCCTGTCTCACGTTATATCCCTACGCTATACTAACTAAAAACAAAACAAAAAATTTAAATGCTGGACTTCCTGTGATGTCACCATCTGGGATGCAAGGGTGAAAATCAGCTCCATTGACCCTGGGCTATAAACAGACTCTACCACAGTTACTAAATCAAAAATAAACTAAAGAACTAACCAGGGAGAGTCACATAACTGAATGGGAGGCAAAAAACAAAACGTCTGCACCCCCAGAGCCAAGGATTCAGCTGGATTCCCTCAACCTCCAGCAAGCCTTGCAGAGAGTCAAACCAACATGGTGGCTTCAAACCGGGCCTCAACCCTGCAACCCAGCAATGTCACAATCCTAACAGAACTGCAGGATTTAAGAACAGAAGTCCATACCTTCCGATCTGAATTAACCTCAGAAATGAGTAAACTCACAGCCCGAGTAACTGACATAGAAGCCTAACACACAGAAACTGATGACCGAACTGACAGACTGGAACACATGGTAGTTCATCTCCTGGACGAGCAGCATACCCTAAGAGAGAAATGTGAGGATCTCAAAAATAGATCATGCCAGAATAACTTGAGGATACATGGGGTTCCCGAGGATGAGAAGGGGAGAGATCTGCTAAAATTTGTAGGAAAGTTACTCCGAGATTCGCTCCAACTGGATCCAGCATTCAAATTTGAAATTGAGCGAGTGTATTGGGCCCTTTCACCAAAACCAGCTCAGGCAGACAGTCGGCCCCGCTCCATCATAATGAAATTCTTCAACTTTGCTACAAAGCAAACAATGTATTTATTTTGATAACAACTGTTCTCTGATCATCTCTGCTAAATGGAGGGCCTATGCTCCAATACTGTGTCTCTTAAAGGAACAGCAACTTGGATTCTCTAACCCATACCCAGCTCGACTAACAGTCATGTTTCTGGATGGCCCACAAACCTTTGAGACCCCAGAAAAAGCCACAAAAGCACTTCAAGTAAAGGTACTTGCCCAACCTGTCTTGGAAAAAAATAATGGATCAGTCCACAGAACAAAAATTGTTTTACCTAAAGCTAAAATACCATGAAGGGGGACCCAAAGCTTCAAGAAATTTAGCACGAAAGTTGAGGAAACAAAGATCTAGAGCGTGCAGAATGAGCATGATAGACCCCAAAACAGGGAGACTAGTAAAGAGACCTCAGGAAATTAGACTCATTTTAAAACAGTTTTATCAAGATCTATACACCAAAGAACAGGAAACTCCCTTAGATAAGATTAATCATATCTAGAGAATCTACCCATACCACATATTAGCCTACAACAGGCAGAGGCCTTACTGGCACCGATTGGAGAGGGAGAACTACTTCAAGTACCCAAAAAGGCCCAGAATCTCAAGGCCGCAGGCCTTGATGGTTACCCCTCAGAATTTTACAATAAATTTAAGAAACATCTCCTTCCCATATTGACCCCGGCCCTACATGCAATCCAAGAAGGTGCCCCCCCCACTTAGCAATATGCAACTATATCGGCCATCCACAAACCCCAGAAGGACCTTAAATACCCCTCCTCATACCATCCTATCTCAATGCTAAACTATGACTACAAGTTGTTTATGTCAGCTATGGCCTCCGGAGTAGACAACCTACTCCTAGCCATTATAGACCTGGATCAGGTGGGTTTCATTAAGGGCAGACAAGCCCACGATGCTATATGACATACCCACTTGATTGTAGATTATGCCATAGAAAGAAAAATTGCACTAGTGTTACTAGGGCTAGATGCTGAGAAGGCATTTGACCAGGTCAGCTGGCCATTTCTTTGGCAGAGACTCTGGCACTTTGGATTCCTGGAAAAATTTATAAATCAATTATAAAATATCTATGCATCCCCAAAGCAAATGTCAAGGTGGACAGGGCCCTCTCAGACAACAGGATGCTTGGATGCATTGCTAGGAGGCTCACCTCCAAAAGGAGGGAAGTGATACTCCCACTGTATAACTGCTTGGTGAGGCTGCACCTCGAGTACTGCGTGCAGTTTTGGAGGCCACATTTAAAGAGGGACATTGAACTCCTGGAGAGTGTCCAGAGGAGGGCAACCAAAATGATTTGGGGCTTGGGGGATAGGACCTATGGGGAGAGGCTCGAAGAGCTAATTATGTGCACATTGGAAGAGAGAAGGGACCATCAGGACATGATAGAGGTCTTCAGGTACATGAAGGGGGAAATAGGGGAAGAGCAGTCATGGTGCTTCAAAGGAAGGAGGGGGGGCAACTAGAGGGCATGGGTGGAAGGTGGAGGGGGGGAGATTCAGGGGAGAAAGGAGGAGGTGCTACTTCACTGAGAGGTAGGTGGTGGAGCCATGGAATGTGCTGCCCAGGGGGCTTGTGGAGGCAGAAAAGGTGGAGGGGTTCAAGAGGGGGTGGGACAGATACAGGGGAAGGGTTCTGGAAGCAAAAACCAGTGCAGTGAGAATATCTGGGACTGTGAAGGCAGAAGCCAGAGGGGAGGGGGGCAGCAAGGTTAGCTCCCAGGGTGGGGGCTGACCAAACAAGCAGACACAAAAGACTGTTAAGCCTATTCTGCTGGCATTTTAGTATGTTAGCATGTTCCAGCACTCCAGAGGAACAGAACAGGGTTGCCCCATGTCTCCAATGTTGTTTGCTTTATATCTTGAACCCCTGGCCATAGCCAATGGATCCTCATAGGGGCTAGAGGGCACCCCTTTGGGGGGCTCATCGGCAAAAGATTTCACTCTTTACAGACAACATCCTATTAGCAATCATAGAATCAGAACTATCATTCCCGAAGATTTGGGAACAACTACAAAAGTTTGGTAATATAGCTAGGTATAAAATAAACAAAGCAAAAACTGAGGTATTGTCTTATAATTACTCCCCCCACCCACCCATCTTAAAACAAGATTTCCTCTTTACGTGGCATAGACATGAAATGAGATACCTGGGAATAAAGCTTACAAGAAACCCCATTCATGCAGAATTACTAAATTTAGAACCCCTGACCCTAAAATTAGCGGAAGACTTGTCCCGATGGTCCCACCTTCCTTTACGTTTTCTGAGTAGAATAGTCACAATCAAGCAGAATGTGTTCCCCTGCATACTGTTTTTTCTCCAGACACTACCATTTACCCCAGCTAAAACATATTTCCAGGCGTGGAACAGAATGATTTCTCTCTTTATATGGAATGGAAAGTCCCCTAGAATTAAATTCTGTTCTGCAGCTGACTAGAGAAAGAGGTGGGCTTAACCTACCAGACCTCAGAAAATATGTGGCGGTGACACAATTAAAGATGGTCTTAAATTGGATGAACACACAATACGATGCCCACTGGAAAAAATTTGAATTAACATGGGGAGACCTATTTAACACACAGGAGCTCCTCTTCGGGAAGCCTCCCAAGTGTCGAGTAGTAGTAAACTACCCAAAATTCACCAGGGAACCCCTAAAGGTTTGGTTTAAACTCAGCAATGATTTTCTAACATTCCCAGAAAGAATGTTCCTGGGAACATTGAATCATAATGCCGACCTTAAGGCAGGTCCCTTGGGCCCATATTTGGCACAATGGCAAAGGTATGGGATAACCTATATCTTCCAACTAGTGGGAAGGACCGGGCTGCTTTCTTTTGTTTCCCTACAAAAAGAATACCATTTTCCCCTACAAGTATTTTATTTCTTACCGTCACCTTAGGTCCCACCTTCTCCCATTTGAGGAGTCACTTGAGGCACTGACCAAGAGTCCTCCCAAAATTTTACAGCTACTACAAGCCCACATTAGGGGAACTACCTCTGAACACCCAATCAATAAAATACACAAGGCTTTAAGTGAAAGAAGGGAAGACTCCACTGCCTCGATCAGGCTCAGATGGGCAGAGAAATTGCAAGTAGTAATAACTGAGTCAGCCTGGAACGATTCAGCACTACCAGTCTTTAAAATCTTCTCCTCCCCATATTGAAGGGAATAAATGTGGAAACTTCGGTCTCGTTTTTTTCAAACACCTGCCATCTTGGTTAGCATGGGAGGACTGGGGGAAGGAAAGTGTTGGAAGGGCGGGGGGCACACAGCAAACCAGAGTCATGTTCTCTGGTCTTGCCCAAATATAGTTACGTTTTGAGCTGAGATCCTCAAGGAGCTGAGGGCAATATATGACATTGCTGACCTATTCACACCTACCTATGTCTTGACCTTCATTAAACCTGAAGGACTACGAATTGATAAGAAATTATTAAAACAAATCTCTAAATTCATAATAGCAGCCCACAAAACTATCACCAGATTATGGCTCACAAAAAAAACACCCACCAAAGAAGCGTGGTTAACCCTGGCCAGGGAGATATATGCCCTTGAGTGACTCTCAGCCAAACTGACAGACAAAATGGAGAAATTTGATAGCTACTGGTGAAAATGGGTGTCCTATCAATTAGATCACTATCCTGATTTTGTCCCTTAAGATGTTAATTGCTCTTGCAGACTATTCTCTCCCACCTAGAAATGTATTATTTTATTTTATTTAGTTTAGTATGGGCCCTAACCTATAGAATTACCCAAAATTCAGTATCACTTGAACATCTAGGGGGAGGAGGGCCTCTCCACACCCTGCCATAATTTATTTAAATAGTTGGGAGATTGTATCTTAATCATAGTAATAATTGTATCCTGGAAACTGATAGATTAAGCTGTTAGATTATCTTCTTCCACCATACCTGCTAATGCCTATATGTGATAATATGTGCTATAATTGACCTGTATTAATTCATGAGGTAATGCTGCCTGTAGAGTTTTGAACTCATACATTGAATAAAAGATTAAATAAAAAAAAAAATGCTTCTCTCCCAAACACTGTTCCAATGCTCTCCTGTAATTTTGTCACAAAAGGCAAGAGGCAAGAAAAACAAGGCAAAACACAAGCTCTTCTCAGAACCTGTGCAGACAGTGGCCCAGCATGGTTGCCATCAATGGCAGGCCTATGAGATCAAGTAGCACTTGAGTCGGAAGCCTGCTCCCAGCTTCTGGTTGATGCGCTTTACAGTGGAGTTGACATGCATTGCAAATGTTCGGAAGGGGTCCAGGGTTACACCCAGGTACTTAAAGATGGGTACAAGGTGGGCCATTGGGTGATAGCACAGTTAGGGTGGGATTTGTTCTGGAGAGTTTTAGTAGGTTGGTTTTCAACTCCAGGAGCATGGCCTTAGTTTTGTTTGCATTTACTAGAAGCCTATTGGTAAGAAACCAATTGTGGGCAGCCCCGTAGTGTAGGGTGAGGGTGTTAGGTAAACTAGACAAAGACCTGTTGCTGCAAAAATATGCAAAAATAATATACTGTGTATATATATATATATATATATATATATATATATATATATATATAACCCAGCTGGTCCTGTGTTGTAGAACCAATCAGTGCACACCAGCCGTAAGCAGCTAACCACACTGTCTGGGCCAGTACACAATACACCCCACTGAACAGCAAGTCTGAAACGAAGCAAACAAACAAAATAAAAAATAGCAACTCAGCTAATACTGAATTCTTAGCTGTACCAAAATAGTCTAATGCAAAATGTTACAAAAAACAAAGGCAATTTAGAAATTCAACTAGTAAACTATCAAAGAAATAAGCAGTATTTCATACTCCACTGAATTCAAAAAAACAAATGAAAATCAATAAATTCAACCACTGCGCCAGTAGACTAGCTCAAGGAAATCAATAATCTCACTTCCTTCCCCAATAGGCTAGCACAGAGGAATTTAGTATTTTAACCCCTTATAACTTAGCAGCAGAACTGCTCAAAAAAAGCAGTGAGAACCCTCCACCCTTTTAGTCCACAGCCAAAACTAGAGGAAAATTAAGGTGGACTTCCCTCAGCCCACAAGCAAATTTATGCTGCTCTCTCTCTCTCTTTGGGGTCACAGAAGCAATCTGGGCTCCTAATTCAGTACATTTTTGATGCAGGCTTCTCCTTGTCCAGGTAGACTCCATGAATGTTGGGTCTGAGCATACAGGCACTTTCATCTTGACAGCCACCATTTTTCCCACCTGTTTTGCATTTCCACCTCCCCATAGTGCCATGTACGAACCCTAATATGAGCATTCATGCATGCAGACTGACCCTGCATAACAGTATGCTCTTTGGCCTAAAACAGAGGGACGCTGTAGTGGTGGAATGGGACACCCTACCAACCCACCCCCACCCTAGACTGCACTGGTATGAGTGACCTGAGTCTGCTTCTGAACTTGGGTCCTCTTCATAAACCATGAAGCAGCTCAGTCATAGTATCTTTCTGCCAATTGCATAGTGCTTAGGTGTCATACATTATTATCATACTGTAAGGGAGCTAAACATGAAAATGTAATTACAGGAACACGTATTTTGAGGCACAGATACTTTCTAGCATAAATTATAAACAAACATTATTTTTAGCCAGCCCGGTGATGCTGAGGGTTGAGGCGCTGGATGCCACACCTTGCACCACATCGGCGACCCTTGTTCGGGAGTGGACTCGGGTCGCTGGTGGGTCGGCCGCGGGAGATAGGCTTGAGCATTCCATGACAACTCGCCTTCTCCGGGGAGGGAAGAGGCCAATGCCTGTGCACTTGCCTGACTGAGCTGAGGCTCAGAGTACTGCAAGCCCCAATGTAGGGGATGGGCAGCCGCTGTACAGTGTGGACGTTGGCACCTTGCGCCATGATGTCAGGAGGGTTGCACACTGTAGGGGAGGGAGAAAAGGAGAAAAGAGCCTGCCACTGCAAGGGAGATGGGGAGCCAGCAGATGTGCCCACGATGTTCCTGCACCCGCCCGATGGACCCAGACCGATGCAACGTAAGTTTTGGGTGTTGGCACCCCCACCTCGTCCCCACCCAGGGAAGGTAAAAGAATGTGGCTCCATGGGGTCTTGGGGTCCGCTCTGGGTAGAGTGTCAGGCAGTGGGATGTCTGCTATGTCTCCCCTGATGGGTCATGGGTGGCAGGCTGGGGAAAAGTGAAGAAAGAGCGAATCAAAAAAAAAACCATAAAAAAAATTTTATTGGTTAAACTAATGTGTAAATTTTTTAATTGACATTTTTGATTAGGAGAAAACACACTCATCAGTGAACAGTTAATTTCCCAGTGTGTAATGGACAAAGGGTACAAAGGAGAAAAACAGGGATGCCTCTATGGGGCAGTCATGGTGCAAGTGACCTGGGTTCAGAAGTGGACTCTGGTCACTACTATTGGGAGGGGGGGCAGTCACAGCTGGAACAGCTGCCAGTGCTAGTGCTCCTCAGTTTGGAGAGGGTCAGCATGAGGTTTCATAACCACAGAAACCCCTGTTGAGGGCCAGCACTCTTGCTCCACTACAGGGGTATGCCATGCATGTGAGCCTGAGGGGCCATGTCTTGTGGAGAATTGAAGAAAATGGGAGAAACTGGAGAAAAGAAAAAACATATGTTGCCATGTGGCTTATTTCCAGTGATGCTCTTGGGGCCTGCACCATGGACCCCAACAGAGAGACAGTGGGGTAATCGATAAACAGGGCTGGGAGTACTGTCACAGTGCTACAGCCTGAGTACACAGCTTGACTGGAAAAAATGGAGAAAAATAGCCATAATAAACAGAAAAATGGTACAGCAAAGAACAGCAGGCAATACAAAAAGAGCTGGCAGTACAAGTGGGTAGAAAAATAATCTGATATGCATTAAAGACTGAACAAGCAGCAAACTTAGGTGCTCTGACAACAAAACTAGCAGAAAGAAATAGGGTGGGCAGCATCAGTGAGAGTGCCAGTCATGGTGGGATAAGAGATTTAGAGTGTAGAGTAATGCAGGATCACTGCCAACTAGATTGGGAAGTAGTCACAAGTGGGTCTAGTCAGCAGCTCCTAAATCATTCTCTTGATGGTCAAACACAAAAGTAAGGACTGAAGCTGAGATTGAAGGAAGTTCCAAAGAGAGAAAAGACCACCAGACTAGAATCAATCACTCATTTATGTGTAAATCGGAACAGCTCATCATATCAATCTATAAAATTTATGTATGACCAATATTAGACTATGGGTCCCAGGTGTGGTCACCTTCACAGGTTAAAGACACTAAAATAGTTGAGGAAGTACAGAGGTCACTCACCAAGATTATACCCATGCTAAGAAACAAAAGCTATCAGGATAGATTACTAGAAATTGACCTCCACTGTCTTGAAGCCAGGAGACAAAGGGAAGACTTATTGTTTCTCTTTAAATTACTGCAGTCCCAAGAACTTATGGCTGAATCTGAGTTAAAATATAGTGCAGCTAAAAGTAATGTAAGATTCCATAACAAAAATCTAGAAATCCCTAGAGCCTCTACTACCAAGAGGGATAGTTTTTACACCATTAGCTTCATTAAGGCATGGAATAGACTTCCACAATATCTTGCAGCTATAACCTGCTTTAATGACTTCAAGAATATCTTAGACAGGCTTTATTACTCTAAACAATTGATGGTTTAATTAGCCCACTTGTGTAGGGGGGACATTCTAGATGGGCCAAGTGCCCCCTTATGTCCAAATCTTCCTAGTAATCCTAGTAAGAATGCAACCTATCCAGCTCAGCATGAGGAGGAAGCTAGATAGTCAGGTTCAGAATGTAAAGGTTAGTAGGACATATTCATTGTCATCTATCTTTGAGGGAAGGGTAACCCAGGCTTTAGTACTGTACATGTTGCAGTGGTGAGTACAAGGGGAGGTGGGCATGTAGGTGTGAAGTAGCAGAAACATGAACAATCAGATCTAGTCTGGATAGAGAGGATTTTGGTGCTGGACAACAGACAACACTGCCATTGTCAAAGTCTGGGAGCATCATTGTGTGGGCAGTCTCTGAACTGGAAGCAAGGGTGAAGCAGAATGGTCCTTCATGGGGAACATGGAGCTTTGGGAAGAGTTACAAAGAAATAGAGTACATGTGGATGGTCAAGCCAATGGACTGGGCCAGCCAGACTCTGAAATATATATTTTTTCAATATAATTTTTTACACCCTGAGCAGGATATACCACCCTTTCTTCGGTCCTCTGGTGACCACCCAGCTCATCCACCACTTACCTCACCACTTCTGCCAGCTTCCATGGTTATTCTTTCCATGGCATGGGTCTTTTGGGGAGTGGGCATTCTTCCCCTGGTAACTTAGTCAGGATCCAAGCAAGTGATGGGCTTCATGGGGTGGGGCCGGATTGTACCAGCTGTGGCCATCATTCAGATGGTGCTTGTTTTAGCCCCAACAGTACTGGTCCCTCACAACACTTCAGGGCACACTATAGTTGCTGGTGACCTCAGCTACCTGCAGTTTTCCCAGTAGCTGAAAGGAAAACCTTCAGGAGACCTACTGCAGGGGTTGAAGATGCTCTGGAAATGCAGTGTGACCTGCCTGATGTATTACATGCTGCCTCTAGCAGCAATCCTTGATCATTCAGGAGCTCATTTGCCAGCATCCTGGGCTCATTCCTGGACCTGACATGCTGGCACAGGAACACAGTGAATTATTTGCTGGGTAATTTGGTGTCCTGATACTGAAATCGTTTAAAGAATGTAGCATGTTCTGGAGGAACTTCAAGGGTTTTAAAGAGCACCAAGTTTGGTACTTCCAAAAAGACCCCACTTATTGTTTACCTCTTTATGACTTTCATAGTCCTCTGCCCAGAATGTTTCTGTTTCTTTATTTAGTAGGAGAAGGGATCAAAATTTTGCTCCAAGAAGATGGCTTCCATATCCCTTCCCTTTCCTGATGTGCCAGCCCCTCTCCTACACTTAGATGTTTTGCAACATAATAGTTTTGGAGAGCACAGGGGTGGACTTCATAGAAAATAATGAGAGCATCTTTGTAATGGATGCAGGAAGGGGAAGAGGTTTTGCGTGTTGGCAACAAGGGCAAAAAGGGCTAAGCAAAGGCTTCCTTGGTTGTCCAAGAAACGTCAAGAGAAATTAAGGGAGAAAAAGATGGCATATGACAAGTGGAAGTATTTGAGGGCAATGAGGAAAAAAAGAGTATAAAGTACATGATTGCACAGGCCAAGTCTGGTTTGGATGACAAGATTGTGCAAGGGAGAATAATAAACCTTTGTTTTTCAATACATACATTACAGTAAGAAACAAAAAGATAGCCTGGGGCCTTGGAACTGACCCTTGATCAGTGGGGAGGGGGGGCCATTGAGCAAGACAACAGTAATAGCCATGGCACTAAATAATTACTTTGTGTCAGTATTCAGTCTGGAAGTAAGAGGGCAAGTTGAGCCGAAAGTGGAAATTATGTGAGAGGTACAGACCAAATAGGATGCAGCGCTGATCATGCCAGAATTAATAGGTAAGTATCTAGAGGGTGTAAATCCAAGATAATCCTGTGGTATATATGGTATTCACCTGAAGGTTCCTTTTTGTAAAACAAGTCAGAGTACTTTCTGGGTCAATACTGTGCATGAAATACGTGCTGTACAGACAGCGTACTGTAAGTAAGAAGAGCGACGGCGTAGAACAGCAGTAGGAAATAAGCTACCCTGTCATTATGCACGCGTACTTGGAAGGGATCAAGTTTCTGTGTGCTGGGCGCCTGGTTAAACCACTTCTGTGGTGGAGTGGTTAAGGCACCAGCACACAGAGGAAATGGAAACATGAGATCGTGGTTCAATTCTCACCAGGTCTCCCTGTGCTGCTACTTTTTACAGCATTTTTTCCCCCAACAAACTTTCCCCCCTCCCGACTTACTCCCCATCCCCAAAGTCCACAACCCCCTGGAGTTTATTAAATTAATTTCGGGGGAATGAGGGTCAAAGCCCCCCATGTCAGACAGTATGGGGGCCAAAGCCTCTCACAACAAAGCACAGAAGCCCAGTATTTCTTACACAATTTAAAAGATTATACAAAGTGATATTCTTTCTGCCTCCATTCTGTGACTGTAAATAATCCCTACTTTGTTCTACATGACCTCCCTCCCTCCCACAGGTCTTTCCTCCCTTTCTATGCCTGCCCTCTCTCCCAACCACCCTCCCCCTTCCTCTACCCCATATATCTTACTGAGCACGGCAGTTTCAACTCCTCATTTATGTTTTTTTTCTCTCTCTTTAATTCTCCTAGATACATGTATTGAATGGGTATCCATTGAATACGGCATTCGCAATTGAGCACTTACAAAAATGGCAACTCAGTTACAACACTTGTGTTTGGGGCTACCTGGAAGGGTAGTGCCCAGATACTGGGGTGGGCGAGTTGGGGTGACAAGAACCTATGCACGTACATGTGTGCACACATGCAAGGGGGGAAGGAAGGGGAGGGAATGTATGTAGGAGGAGTTGTGGTGGGCAGCTGCTGAGCTGGTCCGTTAGTGTGGTGGGGAGGGTCAACCATTGAGAGGTGCAGGGTGCAGGGTTCGGGTCCGGTGTACCACTTTTTTTTTGCCAGCGGACGGCTTTTGCATTTTACAAGTATTGCACCCCCCAACATGCACTCCCCTGGAGTTGAGCATCCTTTAGTAGTGGGGATGTGCTGGGGGCACAGCCCCCCACACTAAAAAATCGAGCCATGGATCTCAGGTACCCTATTGCCAGTCACCTCGAGTGTGCATCACCGAAATTCATTTTCGGCTATGTACACTTGCTGTAATGACGGTCACTATTCTGAGATCACCATTATCACATAGAACCTATTGAATGCTGTATAGACAATATTTATGTGTAAGTACCACACTGCTTTTACTAGACCTACCTAGTACTCTAATCATGTGTAATTATGTTGAGTTCATCAATTTTTGGATTCCTTGTCCTGTTTATCGTATGATATATTGAGTGTAACCACAAGTCACAATGTATCTCTGTAAATTATATGTTTTAATTTCCTGTACTTATAAGTGTCATTTGTTTCCCCCACTGGATAGCCATGTTTATCTTATGTATGGAAGGCTTATATTCCCCGGGTCACCCCTGAAAAAGGGACAACTTTGTCTCAGCGGGCCTACCCCATCAACAAAATTTAAATAAAACAAATAAAATAAATACAATTTCAAAGGGTGTGCGCTGTTTCGGTCAAGTTGGTGTTTGCTCAAAGGTGTTATCCAAACTACAAATTAACTAACTAACTAACTAAAATGTTCTGGCTGTGCTCCTGACTAATATCCTTTAGGACCCTTATAGACAGGGTACATTTCACCTGTGATATTTGCCTTGGTGCTTGACAAAGTGCTTAAGTCCATCATGGAAGCTGTTGTGGTTCAGCACATGGATGCAAACTGTTGGTTTTCTTACACACTGCATGGTTTCACAAAAGGAGGCTCCTACCAAATCAACCTGATTTCTATTTTCTAAGAGACATGTTGTGGAAGTAGTTTATCTGGTCTGCTGTACTGCACTGAAAACTCATGGAGAACATAGTACAATATGGAGCCCACTAAGTACTGGGAATGGATAGTCAATGGGCTGCAGGTAGAAAGCAAAGAGTTGTAGTGGATGGGGTCTGTACTGGGTCCTTTCCTCTTTTACACATTTATTAGTCTAGCGGCCACTTTTCAAAAGGACCTTATTTTAGGTTATTGTTGCACCCCCCTGTTAGAGAAGGTTTGTTATGTTCATGAGTTAGCTATGACCTTGAGCTTTCAGGAAAAGTATGTTGTGGTGTTAGATCAATGGCAGGTACCGAGATACAAGCCTATCTTTGCTGAGTCCTTACCCCATGAAAGTGACATCTGGCACTACCAATGTGAGAAGCTTAACTGGCACTAAGGGATCTATATCTCAAAAAGGTTTAAAGATATGTGTTGTTTGGTAGTGAAAACTTAATAATGTCTTTTCCTTTTTCAGTTCATTGCATGTTTAATATAAATAGTTTCTGTTTAATTGCAGGAAATGGCAAGTAAACACGGTGTTGAACTTGTACCATCTCAAGCAAAAAAGTTTTGTAGATCACACCAAGACTATGCAACTATTTGTATGATTTGCCAAGACAGAGATGCTTCAGAAAATCTTGTTGCAGCCAAAGCCAGAGGTCAAGATACTCTGTTCAGATGTGTGAGAGAAGCAGATGATGAATTGTATAGAAGCACTAAAACATCAGGGGTGCTGGATAAGACAGGATTCACTGTTGCCATTCGTTATCATCACTGGTGCTATCAGAATTACACCAGCAAAGAAAACCTTTCACACAAACACAATCCTCAAGCAGATCATTCAGAAAAACTTTGGAACAAGCAACCAGGAACAAACATTTGCAGCTTACAAATGCATCATCTGCAATTGTGTGAAGAAACATAGTGATTTGCATCTTTTCCAAGTGAGAACATTTCAAATACAAAGGAACATTCAGTCAGCAGCCATGTCCCTTAGCAATACAGATCTATTGGCTAAGATACACAGCCAAGCTCTCATAGCCTTGGAGGCCAAGTACCACAAAAATTGTCTAGCACAGCTACTGGTATGGGCTAGACAAGCCAGTGAAACTAGCACTGAACAGACATAGGAGAGCATTGATGTCTTCACTAGAGCATTTGACATGCTTGTAAACCACATTCAGGATGACTTAGCATGAGGCAGGGCATTTGGTAAGACATTCCTGTTGACAAAATACAGAAGATATTTGGACACATGTGGTTATGCTGAATCAGGGACATACCATGCTGAAAAGTTGAAGAAACATCTTATTAGACACGTTTAAGGTTCAATTACATTCCATCAGCCTCATTCAGCAAACAACCCAGAGCTGGTGTATAGTAACAACATGAATTTGAAAGAAACAATCAACAAGATTGCTGAGTTTCAAGGAAAGGTCCAGGAAGAAGCCAGGCAGAAAATTCTACAAGGTGATTTCGAGTAGTTCATTAACCAAGGGCAAAAGCAGCAGTCAATACTTCACTTCTGGCAGCAATATATCACAGAGGCGCAAATCGTTCCTGACTACATTTCAGCTGAGAAAATTCTAAACAGGAACCAGCACCTACAATGCTTTGCTGACATCCTTTGATATGCCTTCACATACGATTGCCAAAACTATGCCAGATGGGGTCCTGTGTACCTCTCAGAAATGTTTCTACTTCCCAAGACTGCACCAGCAGTCCATGAACAATTTGCCAGTGGAAAGCATGTTGTTACATCATCAACCTCAGTCTGCTTTAACAAAGTCTGGTCTGACTTAGGCCTGGAACAAACTGTGGTCAGAGATTCCAAGGCAAGGCAAGGGGGGTGAACATAGGAATAAGCAGACAAGAGAAAGCAACTCTCAAGTGGTATCTCACAGTACATAAAAGAAGTGCTGTCATGAGGAACTTCAAGTACATGTGTAGACTGGACAATCCTGAAGAGCAGATTCATCATGTTCTTTGACCACAGTCAATCAAGAAAGACAACAAAGACATCATGAGGATTATCGGTATAATCTTGGACCGTTAAGGAAATCCATTTGCTGTGGATGTACTTAAAGACTCAAGAGATGAACCTGAAATGCTCATGAATATAGCTACAGGAGTTGTTGCTCCATTGCATGTCACTACTGCCCTGTTGACTGCAAAAGAATGTGGCAAGACTGCCTTAATGGAATTTGTTGAAGAAAGACTCAATGCTGCTGCAGTCCCACTCAATGACCCTATCAAAAGGATGAAGCTACCCATGTTTACAAACATATAGCCCTAACAAACCCAAAAGCAGGGACAGGGTAAAATCCACAGATTTAGATAGACAGCTCTTTGCCAGCTTCTAAGAGACAGAAAGATAGACCTGCAGAAGTTCTTTGAATATGAGCTGTTAAGCTGACCTCTGGCTATTGCTAATGCATACGGTTCACTAGCAAAAAGTAACAAGGCACAAACACTCAGGGACCTGGAGGCAATAGGTGATTCTATACTCGATCCATCTACCTTCATGAGAAACATTAACTCAGAAAGACACACTATAACCACTTTCATAGACTGTATGGCATGTCTTCAGAAGCTGACATCGAGAACTGATATTCAAACTTTTGGTGACATGTTGGATGGACTACAGAAGTTTGTGGAGAGTGCATTTAGAGAAAGTGACACAGTTCAGGTCATATCAGACAGGTACGACAATGGGCTGGTGAAAGTAAAAGACGAGGAGAGACAGTGGGATCTTCCAGAAATCATAATTAGTGCAAGAAAACAGGTACTACCCAGAAACATGAAGGCATACCTTTCAATCCCCAAAACAAGGAGAACTTCAAGAACTTCACTTTTGAGGAGTGGTGTAAAACCATGCCTCATGTTCTCACACCATCCCGAACATTGGTGCTATCAGGAGGTTTGAAAATCATGAACTGGTGGTAGAAATAACTTATGGACAAGTAAAGGATCTTCCTGAACTCTTCTTTACCCAAGAGGAAGCCAACAGTAGGATATATCTACATGTTGGGGATTCAGTCACTTGCTGCAAGACAGAAAATAGGATCATATGTTCACCAGACACAGATGTTCTTGTGCTTGGAATATATTTTGTAGAGGATCTTGGCATCAAGCTATGGTTCAAAATGGGAACCAAACTGAAGACCCGATATGTACCACTGCATATCATAGCTGAGAAACTTGGCAACTCAATATGGAAGTTGTTTCTGCCATTCCATACTCTTACAGGCTGTAACAGCACCAGCTGTTTCAAGGTCAAAGGTAAAAAAAAAATCCTTTGCAAATACTAAGAAGGAACCATGAAAACTTGCAGAGGTTGGCTGAACTTGGAGACTCTTTTGAAGTCATGAATGTCGTTGATGTCTAGCAGATGTTTGTACGTAGACTCTACCAACCAATGGGGCGTATTAATTTCGATATTAACCTACTAAGGTACAAACAGTTTTGCAAGCAAGCAAATCAGAATGACAGATGGTCACCATGTATGGACAGTCTGGTACAGCACATAAAGAGAGCTAATTACCAGTGTGCTGTTTGCAAAGCAGCACATGTGGCTAAGCTGTTCATTGTGTCACATGATGGACGTGGCTGGACACAGACAGAGAATGGTCTTGAGCCTCGACTAATGATGCAAGAATCAGGACCAAAAGACTTGATAGAACTTACCACATGCCAGTGTACAAAATCTAAATGCTCTTCAAGGAAGTACAGGTGTATGATGATAGAACTAAAATGCACACCAAGTTATGGGTGTGAAGGACATCTAAACACATGTGACAATACTCATGAAACAGGTGAAAACAATATGAGTTATGGAAATGGTGATTTGGAATCAGGTTTTGATGCTGACAACGAAGGCTATGAGTAAACAAGTTAAATGTGCCTCCAAATTAAGAATTCATGTTATAGTGAAAAGTTGCATGATAATAAATATGGTCATAAGTCTTCATTAAAATTTTCTGCATTAGAATTAATAGTTTAATTTGTGCTCAAGGTGGACCCTATTACAATAATAATATCTTGTAGTAAAAATTTTGTGGGTAATTTTTTTGGCTGAAAGACTTTTGCATTTCCATGGCTGTCATTATTATTCAAAAGTAAATGTTCTCACTCGTTCTATTAAGCCCAGAAATAAACTTATTGCTTGAAAATGTGATGTTTCTCTGTGTGTGTGTTCAGTGTATGCCTTCTGGAATGAGATTCAGTTATAGGAATGCATTCTTGTCCAGCAATCTTAGTGTGCATAAATCAATTATTACTATGAAATTGTGATAGAATTTCTGAGCAAATGGAAGAAATGTGAAAGCAATAAAGAACATAATTAAGATGCTATTAAACATAATTACTGGACATACGGCATGACAAATTTGTTTTAGATATGTTTTACTTACAGTTAAGGTTCATTTATGGGCATTTAGGTTCACTTTATTCAAGTTTATTTCAGCAATTTACAAAAATTGGAAACTAATACCCAAACTATAGAAATATGATGTTAAAAATAATAGTTTTACAATTTCTTCAAAGTTCAGGATTTACTCTGTTTCATCTTTTTTCAGCTATGTTGTCCAGATTTTCTCTTCAAAATTCAGTATTATCAACCATGTGATGAACACCACAACATACCTTTTCTGAAAGCTGATGAGCAGAGCTATCTTATGCAACCAACAGACCTTCTCTAACAGGAGGGTGCAACAGGATGAATATTTAGAGAATTGGCTACTAGACTATATAATGATCCAGGAGGAAGGGGTGATCAGTAAGCTGCTGAAATTTGGTAATGACACAAAATAGGCAGGAAGAGTAAACAGTGTGGGGGAGAGCACTACAGTACAGGAGGCTTACACACATTAGGGCTGTGGGCCAAGACATGGTTGGTATTTCTTCAACACTAGGAAGTGCAAGGTATTGTACAGTACTACACCTAGGGGTGAGACATCTGGGTTGCACATACATAGTCTGTGGTGCAATCATGGGTGGCACAATCAAGTCGAGGGATTGATAAAAATAGTAGACAGTAAGGTAAAACCAGGCTGGTAATGTGCTGCCTCATAAAACGATGATAACACAATGTTGATAGGCATTAGGAAGGGGTAAGATGCAGATCAAGGGAAGTGATCCTTCCCCTGTTCACAGCCATGGTTAGACCTCACCAGCAGAACTACACATTGAAAAAGAATAGGAAGATCCAGTACAGGGCCAGCTAGGCAGTTAGAGGTTTAAGGTGTAAGGACTCTGAAGAGAGCTTGGACATTATCAAATGATATAACCTAAAGAAGAGAAGGCTGAGAGGGTACACGATCATGATGTTCTGCATGTTAAAGTGGATGACCAGAGCAGAGGCTACACAGAAGTTTGAGTTGGTGAGTGTTAGCAGATGTTGATGACAAGGACAACATTAGAAAGTATTGCTTCACACAGATGTGGCTAGCATGTGTGACTACCTACCCCGTGAGATTGAGAGAGCTAGCACTGTTCATTCATTCAGAGCAGGACTAGATAGATTCTGAGGGGGAATGGCTTTGAGGCTCACACAACATATGAAGTAATAGAACCCTTGCTGTTAAATCTGGGTGTTGTGTCCATACTCAGATTTCTTTTTTTGTTATCTTTTTCTGTCATCCTACCTGATCTTCTCCCATCCCTGGCAATCCCTTGGGACTCCTGCCACCGTCCAATAACCCCTGTGCTCCATCAGGGTCCTTGCCTGCTTCCCCTGTGGCTTATCCCCCACAGCAGAGTGGTGGGGTGCCCCCTAACTCACCCACCTTGTCCAGATCCAGATTCAGCAACTTCCCCCAGAGCTGATGTTCTGTTGGATGGCCATCAAGCAGCCCGACCAGGAGGTCTCCCTTTTTCCTCATTTTGTTTCTCCCTGGAGTTGAGGGCGTGCCATGATGCCGGTGGAGGTGAGTGTGCATGTGTCACATGCACTCCCCTCTGACATCTGCCCAGCTCCTCCCCGTAGTACAGCACAAAGCCTTTCCCTCCACTGTCTGCCAGGAGGCAATCAGGCACCGACGGTCGTGGACCCCCCCCTCCCTGGAGAAGGAGAGCAGTCCAACGGATGCTCAGTCCTTCTCCTCCCCTGCTGGCCCCTGGTGACCATTGCTCATTACCGAACATGGGTCGCTGCTGTGGCATGAGGTAAGGCAAACAGCACCTCAGACCTCAGCACCACCAGGCCAGCATCCATACTCAAATTTGATATAAAGTCACTGCAGTGCAGCAGGAAGCATCAACAAGGTGGAACCTAAGCCTCAATTATGGAATAATTTACCAGCCCATTTGAGACCCCAAAGAGGAACTATATCCTGGAGTTCCATAAAAACATGGGGCCCGATTCTAGAAGGGTGGCGCAAGTTGCTGCCAAACCCAACTTGCGCCACCTGCAACTGTGACATTGACCCTGCACCCTATTATAGAAGGGGCAGGGTCTCTGCAGCTAAGTCCTGTGACTTGTGACATATGGCCAGGTACGCTGAACTGCAGGTGCAACTGGTGAGTATGTCACAAGCCGCACTGCAGTTCGCAACTGCCCCTTGCCCAGCTTGCCACAAGATGCACCCCGCAGGGCTGCCCACCCCCCTGCCCCTGAACCCTACATCATCTGCTCCACAGGGCATCCCATTCCCACAGCCTTCGATGCTGCATAGAGCCACACAGGCTACCCATTCTCCGAAACACCGTTGTTAGCCCCACAGGGCAGCGCTGCCATCCCCCACTCATGCCCTGACTTTATGAGTCACTATCCACATCGCGGCATTACCATCTTGCAGTCGAGTAGCTCCTCCAGCATGCCAGCTCACTCAGCACTCTCCATCTGTTCTCGCGCGAGGCATAGTTTACCGCTCACGGCCAGTTACCGGATCGAGTCTTCAGAGCGCCACTGTAAGATGTGCCTGTGAAATTAATTAATTTCTGAGTGCATCTTTCCAACAGCGCCTCATACAGAACTCAGTCGGCAGCTGGCCATGGAGGTGAGAGGTGGCTGTGCAGTCACCGCTGGGGATGGTGGGGTGCTGGGTGGGCTGGCATGGCTGGGTGGCCACTAGACTACCAGGGAAGGGTAATTGCTGCATTTACGGCTGGTGACTCGGGGGTCAGGGCACAGGTGGGGGGATGGCAGCGTCGCCCTGTGGGGCTTCTACCAATGGGTGTTTCAGGGAGCTGGGGTTATGGGTAGCCTTGTGGGGCTTGTGCCAATGGGTGCTTCAGTGGGATGGGGTATGGGTAGCCCTGCAGGGCCCCACTGGGGTATGCTGGTATGGGAGGGTGGACAAGGTGGCATGACTGCAGGTGGGTCTATGGGACCCCCGGGGGGTGGCATCCATAAGTTACACCAGCTAAATGCTGGTGTAACTTACATTGCCGGTTCTCCTCTGGGGGTTCTTGTGAATCCCAACATTGGGGACTTTGTTGCTGCCCTTCTGGAATAGAGTGCAACTGCTGCCATTAACCCCCTAGTGTTAGGTCGCAAGGGGTGTATGGCGCAACTGCCAGTGTAACTGCTGTTCGGCGCAAGTGGCCTGTGACATGTCACAGGCCACTTTGTAGAATTGCGCATGTTGCAACTGCTGGTGTAAGTTGCTACATGCACCATTCTACTTGGTGCAACTGCTGTTACGCCAGGCGTAACTCTTCTAGAATCTGGCCCATGGATTGTAAATGCTGCTGAGCTGCCAAAAACTTGCTGTGATTCAGTTGTATGATGCAATTAATTGTGCCATTATTGTACTAATTTTGTACTGTCTGTAATCAATATTTTAAGATGTGAAACTGCTCTTTGCACCATGGGGCCCCATGGTAAACGAGCCTTGGAACAACTGGGATATCCTTTTCTGGAACTACAGAATAAACTATTTTACTACTTTACTACTACAGTACAAGCCACTTAATGGGGGATGCAGTTAATGGGGACATCCGCTTTATTGTGACATCCCCCCAGGAACTGATTAAGTAGCCATGTATCTCGATGGACAATGCAGCTGGTCAATTGGGATGTAGGTGCCATTTAAATGGGATGATTCAGTCCCAGTAATTCCCCACTAATCCTATGAGGAGAGCTTAAACAAAAGGTAACTAACCGGAAGGATAACTAATAGATAAAATAACATAAAATGTTAAATGTTCTCTTGATGTTTGCAACTGTATCTGTTTCTCCCCCATATCATGCTGCCTCAGTCTGTATGTTAAACACTCTCATTTGTTTGGTCAGCTCACCCCACTCCTGTAACTGCCACTGCCGATTCCAGCCATCACCACACTGTTCCTACAGTTGATATAAAGGAGTTTTCAGCTCCTGTTAGTTTTTTCCTCAATTTTGGCTGCTGTATTAACATGTAGTCCCGATCTACTGCAAGAACGCTGTAGTCTGCCCCACCCCTGTAGCCGCCACTGCTGACTCCACACTGCTGTCTGCTGAATAACACTTATTAGTACAGTGATTCTGGCTGCCTGATTTTATATTGACAGGCAATCCCAGTTCACCTCACAGAGCAGTCAGCTGGTACATGAATTAAAAGCATGCTCTTCTGATAATCTGGACAGCCACTTAATTGGGACGAAAGGGTCGGCACCAGGCCATCTCAATTAAATGGCTTCTGCTGTACTACACCTGTCACCACAATCCTTTTTTTACTGTAGGATTCATTTTAGAGTGCAGTTACATAAACATATACAGTATTTTAAATTTAATGGGGAATATTCATGAACTGTGCCAGTCATAGTTTGAAAGGCGATGACAAGCGTTTGAAAATAAGGTATTGGGCATACACTTAGCTGACAGTAGTCCACAGATATCGATGACTATATCCGCCTCTAGCCACCACTTTTAGAACCTTATGGTGTCGCTGATGATCATGTTGTGGCTAACATCATTGTAGTCAAGCACAGCCTGATCACCAGTGACATCACAAGCCTCTAAAAATGGTAGCAATGTCATATCTGTGTGGAGCAGACTTAATCATTGATACCTCTGGATTGCTGCCAGCTACAGAGGAGATCAAAACCTCATTCAAAAGATATTTTCATTAACCTTTAGACCTATGATGGGCACTATTCATAAATGTTCCCCATAAAGGATGTTATGTCTTTTCTGGAGCAAGGAAACCCATATGCCTTATGTGATCCAGCAATACCTTCTTCAACATCTGTGCAGAGCTGGCAATAAAATCACTATAT
Organism: Neoceratodus forsteri; assembly: GCA_016271365.2. Classification (NCBI taxonomy): domain Eukaryota; kingdom Metazoa; phylum Chordata; order Ceratodontiformes; family Ceratodontidae; genus Neoceratodus; species Neoceratodus forsteri. The sequence goes on from CM028134.1 coordinate 846,264,742, forward strand.
CAAGTGTTTCTACAGTGGTAATACTGTAAAACCCCTGATTTTAGTGCATCCTTGTTTTTGTGTTTGGCCTCCTCCTGGATTCATCGCATCATTTTATTTTCGCACTATGATATCCTCTGATCACTGGATAATGACAACAATTAATAATACCAGTAGTTTTCATGGGCCTCAGCCTTGTGTAGGGTAAGTGAAGTGAGCCAGGTGGGTGAAGGGTAGGAAAAAGGAGAGAAAGTTGAGATAGCACTGATACCCGCATGAACACACAGAAGCAGGCCCCAATATTCAAAAGTTGGTGCCGGCACAAATGTGGTATGCCCTGGAGACTATTGAATCTCCCACTTCTGCAGCCCTGCTCTGATGTCAGCTGCAAAGGATTCTGGGATTTCTGGTTACAGTAAACATCAGCTTGGGAATCAGCAGAATCAGCTTGATATTAATGGAAATGAATATGCTGAACTCACCTGCCATGGTTGAATCTCTTTTGCATTAGCACATGAGCCATTAATAAAGGGTCCCTGGGAAGGAGTACAGGAGTAAAGATTGTGGAGGGCATGAGCTACTGCATATGCTGAATTATAAACATTGTATGTATACCTAAAATTAATGACATCATACAGAGTATTATCCAGGGAACTCAGCTTTTCTTTCTCTGTGCAAACTGATTTATTTTCATTCCTCTGTGTCTCCTCTGTTACAGGAATGCCATCATGATCTGGCCATTGACAATGAAATGCATACTCCCATACAGACTTGATGAAGATGTCATTTGGTGAGGTTGATGGATGAACACTATGAAGGGCTTCTTTCAGTCCATTAATTTGACCCCGATGATATACAAATGCCAGGGTGCCATTGGCAATTTTTTGCACCTTAGTGCTGTAGAAATCTTCACCACTGGGCCAAGAAATTGTTGCAATCCACACTTTTCCAGTAACGTCCAGCAGAAATAGCTCTTCTATTAAAGGATTTATTTTCTCTGTGGTGGAAAACAAAACAATCACAGTCGCAGTGGACTTTTTTATGATCTCTGCAATTTTCTTCATCCGTTCCATAGAGTTGTGAAGGGGAATAATTTCCAGAAAAACCACACATACCCCAGTACTGACAAACTCTTCTTTAAGACCCAGACTTCCCATAATACCATAATCATTATCGGAGGCTATGATCCCAATCCAGGTTCAGCCAAAGTGAATCAGATTGTAGGTAAACCCAATTGACTGATACTTGCTGTTTGGGACAACAGCAAGAAATGAAGGAACCTGTGTCTTATCACTGATCATAGGAAGGGTTGAACCATGGCCGATCTGCAAGAGATGATAACATGGAAACAATATGGTAGGACTGACTTGGAACACATTAGTGTTTCGTTGGGATACTGTATTTGGTTAACAATCATCCATCTTATCGACTTAGTAGATATTATGTTCTGTGAGGATACTCCACTATGTATGTTTAACTATCATCCATCTTACAAACCACACTAACATGATGGTTATGGGCTTAAGGAGCACAGGTTTTAGATAAATGGGAGACTACCTTAGGAAATGCCTTAAAGGGTGGATAGCCATGGGGGTTGAGGCACAATGGAACAGAATAAAAGAGGGAAATAATTGAGGTAATGGCAAGCTGTTTAAAAGTAATCAGTGAGGGTAAGAGGAGAAAGAGGCCAGTATGAGTCTCAAAGGAGGTAGCTAAGGTGGTGAAAGACAAAAAAAGCAGCTTTCAGAAAGTTCAAAGAGACCCAAGTAGAGGTGGACAGGGAGGTGTATCTAGAGAAACAAAGGGAAACAAGAAGGTGGGTAAGGACAGCACAGGCTCAGACTGAGGAAAGGAGTACCCAAGAGGTCAAGAATAGGGATAAGGTATATAAATAAAAAGAGGAAGACAAGGGGTGATAAACTGAAGCCAGGAGGGTGGACTATATAGAAGAAGATCAAGAAAAAGCTAAAACTTTAAGTGAATACTTCTGCTTGGTATTTACGGTGGGGGGTGGACACAAATCCATTCATAGAAGAGAAAGTCTGCCATAGATTGGAAACCCTAAAGGAAAACAGGGCAATGGGGCTGGATGGGATCCACCCAAGGGCACTTTAGGAACTGAGCATGGTGCTCCTCTAGCAACACTATTTAGCACCTCATTATGAATGAGGTTGGTTCCAGAGGAATAGCAATGAGATCCCTCTGTACAAAAGTGGTAGCAGGGAGAAGTCCAGCAATTACAGACCAGTTAGTCTCACATCAGTACTGGGAAAGTTAATGGACTCCCTGCTGAAGGAGAGACTGATAGAGGATCTGGAGATATATGGGCTGCAGGACCAATGGCAGCATAGCTTCATAGGGGAAGGGGTGGCCATGTAAAACAAATCTCATAGATTTCTTTGACTGGGTAACCAGGGAGATGGAACAATGGAGGGTAGTTGATGTGACCTATCTGGACTCCAGTAAGACCTCTGACACTGTACCACACAGGAGGCTGATAAACGTAACAGCCTGGGGGAGAAGGCAGTGTGCTAGGTAGCAAACTGGTTGAAAAATATGAGGCAGAGGTGGTAGTAAATGGCAATTACTTGGAGAATGGGAGTGTGGCCAGTCGAATACCACAGGGATTGGTACTGGTCTCTATCCTGTTTAGTATCTTCATAAGTGACATTGTTGAAGAACTGGAGTGGAAGGTGTGTCTTTGCAGATGACACAAAAATCTGCAACAGGATGGATGTCCAGGAGGGGGTGGAGAGAATGCAAAGGAATCTGGGGAAACTAGATGAGTGGTCTAGGGAGTAGCAGGTGGAAATCAATGCCAAAAAATGCAGTTATGCACCTGGGGTGGGGTAACCCTGGGTCTGAGTATAAGATGGGGGGGAGATACTTACAGTTACCAAGCAAGAGAGGGAGGACCTTGGGGTGATCATATCTGATGATTTCAAGGTGACAGGGCAGTAGGCAAGGCAAGCCTGATGCTGGGGTGCATAGGGAGGGGGATCTCTACCAGGAGAAGGGAGGTGGTATTGTCTACGTATCACTCACTGGTGAGACCCTACCTGAAGTACTACATCCAGTTCTGGAGGCCGCACCTCTGCAAGGACATAAACAGGGTAGAGGCAGTCCAGAGGAGGGCTACTAAAATGGTGTAGTGTATGAGAAACCATACAAGGAGGGACTGTGAGAGCTTAACATGTACTCCCTGAAAGAGAGGAGAGCGAGATGGGAAATGATTAAGTTCTCTAAGTACATCACGGGGTGAACAAAGTGCAAGAGTGAAGCCTCTTTCAAAGAAGGAGCACCAGTACATGGGAGCATGCTATGAAGCTTGTGGGGTGGGGGGGGTGGAGTTTAAAAGGGATGTGAGGTAATGCTTTTTTTTTTTCAATCCATTTTATGCACCCCTCTCCAATGGCCTACGTTCTGGAGAAGCCCCAGCCCCATCCCCCCGACATCTACTGGCCAATGCTGACCTTCTTCTTCCAGGGCTTGCCCCCCCCCAGCAGGGTCAGCGGAGGTATCTCAGTTCCCCACCAGAGTCCGGATCCAGTTCAGGTTGTCACTGTGGCTGGTTGGAGAGTGGGACCTGCGAATCCCTCTTTCATCCAGCTGTTGGAGATACCTTTTCTGTTTTTCCTTCAGAGGCGGGGCATGCAATGATGTCAATGATGGTGACATGCATGATCCCGTGTGCATCCCATAGGGTGTCAGCCCCGCCTCTGCCCACTGTCACCAGCATTGGTATGCCAGCCCCCAGCCTCCACTAGGGGCCAGGCAAGCACTAACCACTGCTTGCCCCCCTCCCCAGAGAAGGAGAGCTTTCCCTGGGATGTCTCAATCCTTCTCCCCCAGCCAATCCCAGCAACTCATTCCTACAGTGAACACGGGTCACTGGCGTGGCAGAAGGTAAGGTAGGATGCCTCAGCCCTTCATGCCATCGGGCCAGCAGATGTGAGGAAATAGTTAACAAAAAGGGTGGGAGATGCCTGGAACAGCCTGCCAAAAGAGGTGGTGGGATGAAGACAGTGGAGAGCTTCAAAAATGCATGGGATAGGCACATGAGTGTAATATGAAGAGGTAAGGGAGGCGGCAGGGACACCTGTGATCAGGCTGGGTCCAGGGTGTGGTGTTAAGGAAAATAGGGAAGACTAGAAGGGCTTATGAGTTATTTTCTGTTGGCATTTTCTATGTTTCTGTGTTTCTATACATAAAATCTTTATTAGCCATCATTATATGAATAAAGATGTTAGTCTGTATGTATAGGCCCATTGCCATGATTTTGTCAAAAACTGTTCTTTTTTTTTGGAAAAGGAGGATCTGTGCCCTCCCACAGAACATTTTTAAACTATAGTTGCTACAGTATTCCGTTTCCAGCACCTTCTCACATCCTTTCCAGTGTTTCTATTAACCATGGCTGTTATTAATTTTTTTAAAGAAATGGCAAAACTAACTTTTAAAAGCAATACCTTTTCATAAACAATGGCAAAATGAACTTTTAAAAATAGTAACATAGTAAATGGAATAATGGATAGGTTAGAAACATAGAAACAGAGAATCTGTCAGCAGATAAGGACCATACAGCCCGCCTAGTCTGCCCATTTCTCTACTTGCTGTTTGCAATCCCTACTCTTATCTAGACTGCCCTTCCCCCAGTCTAATGTACAACAAGTTGCCTTTATGCTTATCCCATGCACTTTTGAATCTCCATACTGTTTTCTCTTCCACCACCTCCGCTGGTAGGCTGTTCCATGGATCCACCACCCTGTCTGTGAAAAAATACTTCCTAGCATTCCCCCTAAGTCTCCCTCCTTCCAGCCTCATGTTACATCCCCTTGTCCTAGTGCACTTTCGTCTCTTAAATATACTTCCCTCCTGTACCCTGTTTATTCCTCTAAGGTATTTGAAAGTCTCTATCATATCGCCTTTTTCCCTTCTCTCTTCCAGTGAATAGATGTTTAGTTCCTTAAATCTTTCCTCATAAGGCTTGTGGTGCAGTCCATGTATCATTTTTGCTGCTCTTCTCTGGACTGCTTCTATTCTGTCTATGTATTTCCTGAGAAGCAGTCTCCAGAATTGGACACAGTATTCCAGAAGAGGCCTCACCAGTGATCTATACAGTGGCATCACCACTTCACACCTCCTACTGGTTATGCCCCTTCCTATGCCCCCTAGCATTCTGTTTGCCTTCCCCACTGCTTTTTCGCATTGTTTGGCTGACTTCAGGTCATTGGACATGATAACTCACAGGTCTCTCTCCTGACTTGTGGTGGCTAGAACCTGCTCCCCAATCCTGTATTCCTCTCTTGGGTTTCTGTGTCCCAGGTGCATTATCTTGCACTTCTTAGCACTGAAACTCAACTGCCAAACCCTTGATCATTCCTCAAGTAGTCTTAGGTTGTTTCTCATTTTATCTAGTCCCTCCTGTGTGTCGACTTTATTACAGATCTTGGTGTCATCTTTGAACAGGCATACTTCCCCCTCCAGTCCCTCTGTAATGTCACTTATGAAGACATTGAATAGAACTGAACCCAGCACTGATCCCTGTGGAACCCTGCTGGTCACCTCCCCCTCTTCTGATTTTATGACATTTACTACCACCCTCTGGGTGCTGCCTTTTAGGCAGTTACCAACTCATTTTACTACTTTAGAGCCCACACCCAGATTCCCCAATTTGCTAAGCAACCTTCTATGAGGAACGGTGTTGAAAGCCTTACTGAAATCCAGGTAGGCCACATCCACCACCCCTCCCTGATCCACCACCCTGGTCACCCAGTCAAAGAAATTGATAAGATTAGCCTCACAGGACCTACCCTCAGTGAATCCATGCTGCCTTGGGTCTTTTTCACAGCTTGACTCCAGGAACTTAACTACCCTCTCCTTAAGCAGGGACTCCATCAGCTTCTCCGCCACTGAGGTCAGGTTTACAGGTCTGTAATTGCCTACCTCCTCCCTACTTCCAGTCTTGTGCAGGGGGACCACCTCTGCCCTCCTCCAGTCCCCAGGTATCTCCCCTGTCTCTAGTGATTGGTTGAAGAGGGTTGTCAGCGGACCTGCTTGGACTTCCCTGAGTTCCTTCAACACTCTATGGTGAATCCTGTCTGGCCCCATTGCCTTGTCTGTCTTTACTTTTCCTAGCTCCTCCAAGACTCTATCCACTGTAAAAGGTCTGGGATCCACCTCTCCCCCTGTATATCTTTCCTCGTGAGTCTTGACCCCTCCTTTGCCTCTTGAGCAAAAATATTTGTTCAAAACCTCAGCTTTCTCAAGGTCATCCTCCATCCACCCACCCTCTCCCTTCTTTAGTCTAACAATACCATTTCTGATCTTCTTCCTCTTGCTAATATAACAGAAGAAGGTCTTGTCCCCCTTCTTAATAACCTGTGCTATTCCTTCCTCTGTTCTTGCCTTAGCCCATCTGACAGCGTTCCCAGCTTCTCTCTGCTTCTCCAGATATTTCAGTCTATCTTCTTCTTTCTGTGTTTCTTTGTATTTCCTGAATGCCTTACTTCTTTCCTGCAGTTGCTCGGCTACTGACTTAGAGAACCACAGTGGCTGCTTCTTGCTTTTGCTAAGCAATCTGACACATTGACATGTCACTCCTGCTATGGATCTCTTGAGCCTAAACCACTGTTCTTCTGCCCCTCCCCCTGTATCTTCTGCTGCCAGGGCAATTTTGAGCTGTTCCCCCATCTCCATGAAGTTGGCTTTCCGTAAATCTAGGACCTTAATCATTGAATGGCTTTCTTCTGCCAACGTGTTGACTCTAAACCACACAGTTCTGTGGTCACTGGTACCAAGGGGACTGCCCACCTCAACATCCATGATTGTGTCCCCATTTGTCAGCACTAAGTCCAGTACAGCCCCCTTCCTGGTGGGCTCAACCATCAGCTGCCTTAGGTTTGCTCCATACATGGCAGACATGAGGTACCTGCTCCTTGATGTACTTGCAGTCTGGGTATTCCAATCTGCATCTGGCATGTTGAAGTCACCCATTAGAAGTACTTCCCCTTTGGCTGTAATTTTTTGGATGGCTTCCACTAATACTAGATCTATATCAGGGAGTAATACTATTGAGAGTCTCTGGACACATAGAAACCTCAAAAGCGAAGCTCGAGAGTTTCCAATGTGTCTAGGAGCTTGAGATGGTAGGACTACCTGATAATGCACGCTAACCTATCCATTTTTTTAATATATGGATCTGATTTGGAAATTACTCTTGCTAAATGAGAGGCAGCTGCCATGTTTCAAAAAGTTTTCTGCCCGCCCACAGATGAAAAGTGGCCAATCAGAAGGCATGCTTTGAAATATCTCATGTTGCCTGTCTGGGAAGGGGAGTTGGCACCGTAGCAACCAGGTTGGTGTCTTAGGTAGACGTGCTCTTTCTCTGTTGTATTTCAGTGATAACAGAGCACCGAACAATAGTATTACATGCTTAGAATGACAGTATTATCACTTTTTATCGAAAACATTATTACTTATGGAGCGATGGTATTATTGTGGGTTTTTTTGTATACTTTACTATGGTATTAAAAAGGCTTATCCATATAGTAAAACATAGTAATTGATGGCAGATAAGGACTGCTAGGCCCATCCAGTCTGCCCGTATACCCTACCTTTATTTGTGGCATCTGGCATTAAAAGCAAGACTCTTTTCACAAAAAAGATGAAAACCAACATTTAAAAGCAAGACCATTTCATAAAAAAAACAGCATAAGCAACTTTAAAAACAAGATCTTTTCATAAAAAAGGCAAAACCAACTTTTGAAAGCAAGACCCTTTAAAACAAGATCTTTTCATAAAAAAGGCAAAACCAACTTTTGAAAGAAAGACCTCAAGTCCGGCCCAGTGGCATGGAGGGCTGAGGTCTCACCTCCTACCACAAGGGTGACCCAGGGTCAGGAATGGATTCAGATCGCTTAGGGGTTGGTGGAGTGGGAAGGATGAGCATCCACAGACAGCTCTCCTTCCCTGGGGAGGGGGGTTGATGAGTCACACTGCTTGCCTGGCACCGAGGGTGGCTGGGTGTTGGCATATGCATGTCACCATGCAATCTGGGAAGGGATCCCATGTTCAGGATGCAGCCATCTCTGCGGAGGTGGAGCTTGGACATTGTATCCATTGCATGTCCTGTGAGCCTTGGATGAAAAACCAGAGGAAAAAATCTCCAGGGTGGCATGATGAAGACCGATCCCTCACAGGCTCCACACCAGTGGCTGGGCACAACCACATGTCCTGTGGCAGAGGACCGAAGGTGAAGGTAAGTCCCAGGGGCTGGGTTATGGGGCTGGGGTGGTTGATTAGATGGGGGCCACCAGGAGCGAACAGGAGAGATAACCAGATGATGAAAAAAAGCAAGACCTCATAAAAAACAGTGAAACAAACCTTTAGAAGCAAACAAGACCTTTTCATAACAAACGGCAAAACCAGCTGTTAAAGGTAAGGCCTTTTTATATAAAAAGGTAAAACCATCTTCAATAAGCAAGATCTTTTCATAAAAAAATGGCAAGCCCAACTTTTAAAAGAAAGACCATTTTATAAAAAATGACAGAACAAAGTTTTTTTATTTAGAATGCTTTATGTTGCATACTGCCTGAGAGCTCAACTCTGTCCTCCCAAGACCCCTTCTTTGCCCCCATGGACTTACCTCCGAAGTGACACCCCCTGGATTGCCCCACAGAGCAGGGTCACCACATCTGACCTGAATCTACACAGTGATGGGAGAAGGTTGCCAGTAGGGGTGCCCGCTGACATTGCTTCCCTGGCTTACCCCCCAGGGCAGGGCATGAGGTCAGGCTAGAGCCAGTGGAGACAGGAGAAGTCAGCTTAGCTGGAGTGCTGTGGTTAGCGATCAGGGTCAGGGAATGAGCATCATGAATGGCAGCTGCAATTTTTTCCCCTATAGTGCTACCTGATGGAGGTATGGCATGCAATGATGCCAGTGTCCGACATGCCTCCTTAGGAGTCTAGGTGCCGGTCACCACGAAACCCCCAGCCTCTGCTAGGGGTCCAACTTGTAGTGGACACACAACCCTCCCTTCCCCTGGAGAAGGAGAGCCATCCTTGGGATACTCAATCCTTCTCCCCCCGGCCAGCCCTCTGACTTCCCGGGTCTGTTCCCAAACCCAGGACGTCAGTGTCACAGACAGATCCCATGCCGCTGTGCCAGCAAGCTGGCTCTAGAACCAAGTTTTAAAAGCAAGACCCTTGATACACAATATGGATATCAGTTTTGTAAAAGGAAGACATTGGGCTCAATTCCTTGTATCAAAACTTGCAGAGTTTCTGATTCTGGAAGGCTGGCTGAAGCAAACAGGGGACCATCTATGCCAGACCCCCATGTGCCAGGTGTGTGCCAAGGTCAGACGTGTGCCAGGATGCTTGGGAGCTTGTGGTAGATGCTGGCTTCCACATACCTTTAAATGGGATTCGGACAGCCAGCGGGACCCACCAGGACTTAGACCACCCAACAGGTGATCTAACATCACTTGTGCCACTCCTGCAGACAGGGCAGGGTGGGAGCAGGGGCTGGCCCACTGCTAGAGAAGTAGGCAGCTGAGCCATCAGCACTGCATGGGACTTCAGCCATCTGGCTGGGTGCAGACTGCACTAGGAATGGTGCCACCCACACCCCTGGTGTGTGCCTTCTGCCCACATGACCTGCAGCAGGCACGCCTGTTGACAGCACTATGCAGGTCCTGAGCATGGCCCCATTCCCTCCCCACTACCTGTCCCTCCTCCCATACTTCAAGTAGTGTTGGCTCCCTGGGACTTTTGCATGTCCCAGTATTGTGCAGCGGGGGTTGGCAATCCATGCCACCCTCCTGCACCCTCCGTCAAACTCCTCCCATGCACCAAATGTGCAGTGCACAGGAGTGACTGCCACAACCAGTGGTGCAGAGACTCCTCCCATATGTGAATCAGGCACAGGGTCCCAGACACAGGGAGGATTGGCACAAGCTCTTGTTGGTGCAGCTTGCACTGATCTTTGAGAACTGAGCACATTTTGTTTTTGGAATCAGAATGTTCCTCAAATTACATATATCATACATTCCATCCTACATTAACAGTGGGCTATACAGGTTTTTAAACAATTCATAAAATGCATACTGTGTTTCATATTTCACACTGGCAGTACATAAAGCCTTATTAAACCTTAGAAAATAATTCCAGAAGAATCATTGCCCTACTTCATCACAGAGAACCATTTTTCTGATCTCCTTTCCTCCAAAAGCCTACTCCTCTCTTCATGAGATGTACATTAAGTTAACTGCTACTTTGGTGAGATTGCTTGCAAATAACTTAAAGCAGCAGTGCATAACAGTGGTGAACATTTATACTTTTTTTTTAAACTTTATTATGACAAGGAACATCAGATACAAAAGTGTAAATAGTGCTATATATATATATATATATATATATATATATATATATATATAGAGAGAGAGAGAGAGAGAGAGAGAGAGAGAGAGAGATAGATAAAACAGAAGAGAGAAACAGTATCTTACCTATCTTTGTTATTGCATACAGTTCTAAGGGTGGGAACATTATAATTCCAATTTCTTAAGAGGTTATCATGTCAATAAATAGTATGGAGTTAGGGTTATTGTTTTTACCTATGTGATAATCTCATATATGTCATGTTCAGTATGCTCCCTGTATAGTGACACTACGGGGGCCAGAGTCCCCCATGTGGGGGGTTTGGGAGTGAAGCCCCCCCCAAAGAAAAAACACAATCTGAAGTACACCACTCCCTGCCAACTGCAAATAGCAGTTGACATGGAGCCTGGCGCTGTGATGCATGTCAACAAGTTAATTGTTGAACCGGCATCGTAGAGCCATCATAGTCTATACATCTCCAGCTTAAAATATTACGAGTGCCTTGTGCTCTAGGATAAACAATTCAAAACCACTGGGGTTCTAATTATTTTACTAAATTAATTCCAAATATTATCAAACAAATGTGTTCTTTTTTGTGAACTATAATGGACTTTTTCTATTTTATGTAAATCAACCACGAGATTTATCCAGGTACTAAATTATGGGGGTGAGGTATCCTTCCATTTCATTAAGATACATTTATGGTTGATGAATAGCCTAAAATGATTACTAAAGACAAAAAGGCATCTTTATAATCTGTATGTTACAAACAAAACTGAAGGTAATTGGCATAAATACAAAACTGTTCTAAAAGGCTGCAATAATAAAATAAAGAAAAATAAGCTAAAAATTGAACTCAGACTGGCAAAAAAGGTGAATGAAGATAACGTGAAAGGTTTCCATGGCTATATTAATTCTCTCCGAAGTTCAAAAAATGGATTATGTTCCATAACGTCATGTGACCAACTAACAAGAACCAAAGGATATTGCAAACATATTTAATACATACTTTGGATCTGTTTTCTCAAAACATGAGTCATTCCAAGGTGAAATCTAAAAGAATTCAACGATTGAAATAAACATGACCACAGAATGTATTATTAAACATTTTTACATTTTATTATTACATTTTATAATTTTATGTATTATTAAAATAATGAATCTATAAATGTCACTCTCAGCAGGCCCAGATAATAGATCACGTGTAATGTTAAAACTGCTATCACCGAATATAACATGTCCATTAAAAATATTATTCTCAAGATCAATATCCAAAAATGAAGTCCCACCAGACTGGTTAAAGGCAATGGTAATATCAATCCATGAAAAAGGACGCAAAGCGAACTATATAAACTACAAGCCAATTAGTCGAACCTCTGTCCCAAGAAAGATTATGGAGTCTATAATTAATGATTTAATAGCTGAACACATTCTGAAACTAAGGTTAAGAGATAGAGAACAGCATGGATTCACTTCAGGTAGATCATGCATGATGACCCTACTGTGTTTGTATGAGAAAATACCGCCAGCCTGGATAAAGGCTTGGAGGTGGATTGTACATAACTGGATTTTCCAAAGGCTTTCAACCAAGTACAGCATAAGGCAGTACAGTGGCTGCCGCCTATAACGGGCATATGCATGCAATGCTATTATGCCTGGTATAGGAGATGGTTGGTGTAACCAAAAAGCAAGTTTTCAACCACGGTTTAAATCGCAGTCTAAATTCCCCACTCAAGCAAGTACATTACTGTACTGTATTCAAAACACGGTTTAAATTCCTGCATCCCCACACATGAATTTGATTAAATAAACGATGCTATGTAAAGTAACTGTGCTCATAAATTTATTTAAGTACAGTAATTAATTTAACTGACTTGTTAAAGCAGTTCTTATCTGTTTGCAGTTTGTGGTTTTTCTATTTGCTTCCCAGGAAATCAGTGATACAGGTCTGGACAGTATGCTTTCTGCAGTACAGGCGTCAGGTTTCTTCCATCATTCTGAGTTTTTCCCAGTTCGGTTCCAGTTCAGGATTCTGCTCCATGGCCCAATGCAATGTTAAAAGCGCTAAACGAACATCTGTGGCCGTAACTGTAGCCTCCTCCACTGCCATGCTTGCTTCTGATTCCTCCTCCTCCTCTGTGTCAAAATTGGTTTTCATTGCCCCGATTACTTCCTGGATGTCAGCCAAATCTCTGTCTATGTCTAGCAATTCTGGGGCACCAGAGTTTGTTTCTATACATAGGACTAGCAGATCAGCAACAGGGAGTACACATTTAGCTTTTTTATAGCATCGCTGGATAGTAAGCACTGAAACAGTGTCCCACAAATTTTTTAGGAGTCGGATAGCATCCAAAAGTGTGATTTGCTTGAGCACATTGTTTTTTTGGCAGAGGGACATCGCTTTACATTTGCTGGCCATAGTTGCATGAGGTGCAGAAACAAACAAAGCACTGCAGTCTGGCTAGCACCTCTTTTGAGCCATCAAACTGTTTAACAGTAAATTAGCAATTATAAATTGCGCTAATTGGGTGTGAACACACGTCAGTTCAGATTGGAAAATGCTCTACAACTGCCCAATATAGCAGGCAATCTTAACATGCTTTAACCAATGCAGTTAAAATGAGGATTAATTAGGAATGATAAACGGATTTGACTTTTTGCCGGCATTAACTGATTGCCCTATTTAACCATGGTCGGTATATTTGGAGTACACTGTAATACAAAAATTAAGAAACACAACTGGATTACAGAATTATAAAATGGATTCAAAGATGGCTGGAGGGCAGAACCCAGAGGGTTACCATAAATGGTTACTCATCAGAACCTATAGTGGTGACTAGTGGGGTACCGCAGGGATTGGTGCTCGGGCATGTCCTGTTTCAGATATTTGCGTCTGATATGGGTCAACATGTCACAAATTGGCTAAGCAAATATGCAGATGACACAAAGCTCACTGGCACAGTAAGAACACAGGATGATGTGGAGACAATCCAAAGGGATCTAGATAACATAACAAAATGGGCCAGAACTTGGGAGATGAGCTTTAATGATAAGTGCTGTGTTATTCATTTGGGCAAGCTTGAAAATAAAGTAAACTATAACTTAAACCAAAAAACTCTAAGAGAATCAAATGAGAAAAAAGATTTAGGAATAACAATCACTGAATTGCTAACATATGACAAGCATTGCAATGCTCAAGTTGCAAAGATAAAGAGACTACTATGGACTATAAAATGAAACTTTAAAAATAGGGGGTAAGGGAGTAATAATGCCCCTGTACAGATCCTATGTTAGACCACTACTGGACCATGGAAGCCCTGTTTGGGGACCAGTCACTAGAGGTACTACAAATAGAATAGAAAGGGTACAGAGACAGGTGACCAGAATTATATATAACTTAAATTCTGTAGCATACAATAAATTGTTAAAAAAACTAAACCTCATGTCCCTGGAGACAAGAAGAGTACAAGGAGATCTACTGCTATATTACAACATAATACAAGACAATTATCTAATAAGTGAACTGGGTCTTGAGTTTAAAAATGATAGGTTAGGTACAAGGGGCCACCCACTGCAACTGAGACTGAAAAAGTTTAAAGCAGCAGTGCAATGAAAATGGACTAAAATTTGACCCCACCTTTTTTTCTTCCTAATCAATGCCAGATGTCTTTCAGTTTATTTTGCTGGTAAAATTTTCAGTTTTCATTATCATTTAAACATTTTATGAATGTTTTTAAGTAATTATTTCTCAAGAAAAAAAGATGGCCACCTCATTTTTGCATAGAAATAATATTAAGGACCTGAGGAGGGTAAGATTCCAGACAAAAATGCAGATGTACAGCACACAACATAAGAGGCATCCAGAAAACCCAAGTCAAGTCAAGTTTTGCCCATATTTTTCATAACCATAGCAGTAAATTAGCTTTTTGGAATAACTTTTTTCGTTGCACTGCTGCTTTAATACAAATAAAAGTAAATCCTTTTACACACAGAGAATGGTTAATCCGTGGTATAAACTACCATTAAATATTATAATTAGCAAAGACAAAAAACTGTTTAAAAAATGACTAAACTACAACTCAAATGAAAATACTCTGTCCTATTATGGGTGAATGTCAGGAGCATATATGGGCCACCAGCCTTCTTAGCCCCTTACACATTAGTATGCACCTTAGTATTTATGGGTGTTTATAATACCTAACATTGCAAGTCACTGTTTATCCGTGATATTGCCCCTTTCAGAAAATCCATATGAAATCAGCAGACATTCGGTTGTTTTTTGTAAATACAGAGCTTTTGATTGGGATAGTTCTTTTAAAACTTTGCACCAAAAGCTTCCTACGGGTTGACATGCCACAAAACATATACTCTATTGTACTGTTGCCCAGCCTGCATTTGGGACATATATTTAAACATGCCGGGTTCATTAAGTTTAATCTATGTGGAGTGCAATAAATTCTGTGGAGTAAATGAAATCAAATCTGTAATAGTCTGGATGACTGAATATCCCAAATTTGATTGGTCAGTTACACAAGTCCACATTTTGTCAGAGATAGTGCTGGATGATTTCATTTCCCATACGGCTTTAAAATTACCTAGTTTAGATCCACATTTATCAATCACCATCAAGTATATCTTTGAAATTTATTTGGTATTATCCGTCTGTATAAACAGACCTTCCCATATGGTCAATTGGGGATCTGTTACTAGATCCCAGTTTTTGCATACTTGGGGCCAGATATTCAAAGCATTGCACCGAGCACAAACAGTTAGTGCCACAATTGCACCACATTTGTGCCTGACAACAATATTCAAAAGCCCAATTAGCACTGGCACAACCTGATAGCACAAACGCTAAAAGGTAATATATGCAGAGGGACGGAGTGAGGGGAAGGGCCATAAATACTGGTGCTCTGGCATATTCAAAAGAGGAGCACCAGGCTACAGGAGTTAGTGGGACCTGTAACGCAGCACACAATATCGCAAGAAAAAGAAGGCAGTAATGCCAAGCAAACACAGTCAGGTGGAGTGCCTGACTTGCCCCACCCCACCTGTCCACAGTCACACAGGCATAATCCCTGGTATTCTAGTGGCCCCCCTAGCACATTCCCAACACAAGTAAAGAGAATAGCACACCCAACCCAGTAGCCAAGTGCCCCCCCCAGCCTGATCACCGATCCTCGTCAGGATGCAGAGAAACCCCTCCATATTCCTTGGTAGTCTTGTGCCCCTCAAGCACCGATTCCTGATCCCTGACACATGTAGCCGTTACACTATACAATGGTCTGGTAGACATTCCCTCCCTGTCACAATGTCCCATAGTAAACATTGAGCAATCCCTGTAGTCCAGTGGACTGCACCAGCCCCAATCCCCCTTAAACGGCACCCCCACATACCTGGTGGTCTAGTGGCCCCCAGCCCCCACAGTGCTGACCACACTGCTCCCCTATCTGTAAGCGAACTGGTGACTGGCTCAGCCCACCTCTCACCTCTGCGGCCAGCCACCAACTGAGTTCTGCATGAGAGCATACACAGTATGCACTCATTCAGTGGTCAGTCAGCTGCTGGCCACAGAGGTGTGGGTGGGCTGAGCCAGTCACCAGCTCCATTACTGGATAGGGGAGTGCGGGTCATAGGCACTGGGGGGGGCTGCATTTCTTTCATGTTGTATTGCAGCAAGCCACTCTGCATGTCAACCATTAGCCATTTGATCTCTGTGGAAAGATATTCTATAGAAGAGGCTTATTCAGCGAGACAAAGGAAAACTGTATCCTCTGTATGTCCTTTGCATAAAGAATCACTTGTGTCCTAAAATGAACCTTCCAGAGAGGCAGCAGCACACATAAGAAATGTGATAGTATACTGGCAGGCTATGAATGACATTATGCTGCCACTGACATGCCATCCCATGTCACATGCCATCCCTATGCTTTCTGTCTACAACACCATGCTCCAGTGATAGACAAGAGATTGAATGACCGGAGACCTTATGAGACAGACAGGAATGAACAGTCTACAAATGTAAGGGTAATCCATGGACTGAGCAGTGCACCCGAAAGTGTAAAGTGCACTCACTGAGAAGTTGACTGCGACAAAGGCAGAACTTAATCTTCTCTGAAACAGGTCCCAGTGGTCGCAGCTATAGGCAGCCACTATTCATTTTCTCCATCATACACCAAGGGTTCAGACTGCAGAGTGGATTATAGTCATCAGGGGGAGGAGGGTCAAGGTGGGTGGAAACCTGAAATGGCAACAGCAAATGAATTCGGAAACCCTGTGTGATTCAGTTGCAGCAATCATTCAGAGGCCAAAGCCTGTAGACTCACAGGACATCATGTCTGTTGAGAAGAATTCACCTTAAGGACATTTGGAGTCCAATGGGATAGAGGACCTGGAAGGTACCTGTGATAGGGAACTGCACTGTACTAGAGATAGAAGGGGTACTGGGACCAAGGGAGCAAAGGGATAGAACACTGAGGTGCCTGCTGGGAGCATCAGTTACGAGGGATGCATGCAGGATACAGAGGATAGTTAGGTTAGTGGAAGGGCATATGACCTTGTCTTCATTATCCACCTAGGGCCAATTACCCAGCTTTCAGACCCCTGGGGAAGGTTACAGATAGCTTTAGAAAGCTAGGTGGAGGCTGAAGAAGGCAGCTTCTTCAGTGACCTTATCTGAGGTTCTGTCAGTTGGAAACAGGGAAGAGAAGAGAAGTGTTCTGCTCACTCACATCAATGCATGGCCTAAGAAGTGGTACAGGGAGGAGGGGTGGGTGACCTGGGAATAATGGCAATTCTTTGAGGGATAGAAGGCTCTTCAAGTGGGATGGCCTTCATCCATCTCAGAAGAGCATCAGGAGGCTATGGCACAGGTTTAAAGAGCACATACTGTAGAATATGAAAAGAATGCATCAATTATATTTAGTGCTAGCAACAAAGTGGCCATATTTGTGTAAATTTATTTTCACTCTAAACTAAAAGTCTTCCATTCACCTTAATGAAAAAAGTGCTAATTAGCGTAATTTTATTTTCATGCTTCTGAGCACTTCAGCGAACATAATGAAAATTTATGTACAGTGAATATTTCCTATTGTACAGTACATTGAGGGATCTTCAAAATGGGGAGGGGGAATCAGAAGTGAATAGGTGTACTTACTCAGTTGAGAGGAGTCTTGATGAACTCCTGCAGTGGTAGAGTAAGGAAGGAAAAACTTCAAATGAAAGGAGGGGAAATAGGGGGATATTGGGAAAAGCTATGGAAGGGAAGCAGAAGAAGGAAGACAGGCATGGATGGATACCTATAGGTGGTCAGGAAAAAAGGAGAATGGGTATGGTCCAGTGGGGGAGGGGGGCTGCAGGTGATCTGGAGGGCTATGTGCACATATGCATGGAGTTTGGGGAACAAGATTAGTCATCTGTAGGCTGTGGTGGCTGAGGCAAACCTGGAGCTGATAGTGGTCACCGAAACACGTACTACCCAATGCCATGTGTGGGACATAACCATGCTGGGGTATGCTGTGTATAGGAAAGATAGGAATGGAAAGAGTGGGAGAGGGGTGGCATTATACAGTATATATAGATTATTATGGAATAGTAAGTTAAAACCTTTTGAGATTGAGAATATGGGACAGAAACAGCACACAGAAACCATATGTGTGCAGGTAGTAACAAAGTGGGAAAGAAATATCAGAATATGTGTGGTTGATAGACCACCACCTCAGAATTAGGAAGCAAATGGGGAATTAGGGGAGGAGATCAAAAGGGCATCAGGACTTGTGGAGGTACTGCTAATGGGGGACTTCAACATGCTGGTTGTGGAATGGAGGATCCCAGTAGCAGCAAGTGCAAGAAGCCAGCAACTGGTAGTAATCTTTCAGGACAGATTCCTAATACAAACAGCAGAGAAGCCTACTAGAGAGACTGCAATCCTAGACTTAGAATTTACCAATAGGGAAAGTGTAGAGGACTTAATGGGGCTGGACCCACTGGGAACCAATGACCACTGGACAATATGGTTCAAGGTCAAACTTGAGGCTGAGAGAAATCAGTCATAGACTAAAGTCCTCGAGTTTGGGAGGGCTCATATTAGAAGAATGAGGAAGCCTCTGCAGGGGAAGCTAGATGGTGTAAGAAAAACAGAAGAAAAGGATGCAAAATGGAAACTGATATAAAATGCAATAACAGAGGTCAACAATCTCTGTGTAAGGGTAATCATCAGGAAGAAGAGGGACAAAAACAAATTATGGTTTATGTGGGAAGTAGGGGAGAAAGTGGACAAGGGGCAGGTACTGGACATACTGTACCTTGACTTTAGTAAAGCCTTCAATTCTGTCCTGCATGGACAGTTGGTTTAGAAGATGCAGGACCTTGGAGTATGGGGAAAAAAACACTAGGTGGATTAGAAACTGGTTAAATGACAGGACCCTGATTATGGTAATAAAAGGAGGGTTCTTAGGGGTCAGAGAGAGAACCAGTGGGGTACCACAGGGCTCAGTTTAGGACAGGTCCTCTTCAGCATCTTTATCTGTGAGATAGATTGGGAATTAGGGAAATCTGTGCTTTTTGCAGGTGATACCGAGATCTGTGGCCAGGTGGATAGTTAAGAGGCCTTGAAAATTATGAAACAGGACCTGGCTAGATTGAAAAGGTGGTCAAAATTGCAAGATGATGGACACGGGAGAAAATTCCAATAATGAGTATAGAATGGAGCAGGTAGGAGTGAAAACCACCACAGAGGAAAAGGACTTAGAAGTAATAATTTCAGACAGTCTGAAGGCATCAGCATAGTGCAATATGGTAGTGGGTAGGGCAAATAGGATGTTATGGTGCACAGGGAAGGCGATTACCAGCAGGAGACAGGAGGTGCTGCTATCATTGTTTATGTCACTGTTTTTTTCTCACCTTGAGTGCTATGTACAGTTTTGGAGACAGTAACCTAGGAAGGACAGAGTGGAGACAGTGCAGAGAAGCATAACCAATATACTAACATACTACAATGCCAGCAGAGTAGGCCTAAAGATCTATTGAGTCTGCTCAAAAATCAGCACCCGGTCAGGACACCGTTGCTGCCCTCCCCTCTTCCCCTGGAACTCACCCTGACCCCATCCCCGAACAGAGTTTCACTTCCTGATCCAGCAATCCACAGTTTTACCCTTCCCTTATATCTGTCCCAGCCCCTCTTGAATCCCTCCACTGTATCAACAGCCACCAGCTCTACAGGCAGTGCATTCCATGGGTCCACCACCCTCTCAGTAAAGTAGCATCTCTAATCATCCCCCCGAGCATCCCTCCAACTAGTCTCATGGATTGCCCCCTTGAGGCCCCCTCCTCTCTCAGCTGGAAGACCCTGTTATGGCTGATCCTGTTTAACCCCTTCATATATTTAAATACCTTGATCATATTCCCTCCATTCCTCTTCTTCTCCAGGGAGCACAGGTTCAGCACCTCAACCCACTCCTCATAGGATTTCTCCCCTAAGCCTTGTGTCATCCTGGTTGCTCTCCTCTGGACCCTCTTGAGAAGTGCAATGTCCTTTTTTAAGTACGGGCACCAAAGCTGCATGCAGTACTCCAGGTGCAGTCTAACCAGGCAGTTATACAGAGGGAGAAGCACCTCCCGTCTCCTTGAGGTTATCCCCCGGCTATGCACCCAAGCATTTTATTTACTTTATCAGTGGCCCTCCTGCATTGCTCAGAGTTGTTCATTTTGGCATTCACGACCACCCAGAGATCTTTTTCCTCCTCTGAAACCTGCAGTTTTTTCCTACTCAAAAAGTACTCATGATCCAGGTTCCTATGCCCCAAGTGGAGAACACTGCATTTATTGGCATTGAACCTCAATTTCCAAGTGTGTGACCACCTCTCCAGAGTCTCCAGGTCCCCCGGTAGGCCTCTTCTACCCTCCTCCCCTTCTACCACTGCCCCCAGCTTCAGATCATCAGCAAAGAGGCTCATCTCACTCCTGATACCATCCCTGATGTTCGAGATATAAACATTAAATAGGAGTGGGCCTAACACTGACCCTTGTGGCACCCCACTAAAGACCCTCCTTGGAGATGATACCTCCACTGACCACTACCTTCTGAAACTGACCAGTTAGCCAGTTCCTTATCCACCTCAACATCCTTTCCCCCACCCTCAATCCCCCCAGTTTGTCCAGCAACCTGGGTGAGGCACTGAGTCAAATGCCTTGCTGAAGTCAAGAAAGAGGACGTCGATGCTTTAGGGACAGAAGAAAAGGAAGCACGAAGACAGGCTGGCTGATCTGAACATGTAAACTCTTGAGTTGTGAAGGGGGGGGGAATGACTGAAACAGAAATACCTCCACTGGGTTAATAAAGTGGATAGCAGGGAATTGTTTAGACTTAAAGGGAACATAAACACCAAAAGTAACTCCATGAAGCTGGCAGAGCATAAGAATGGGGGTTGTCTACAGGCCCCCAGACCAGAGGGAAGACATGGACACATTACTGTTAGAAGATATACAAAACATGACAGCTAAAGGGGAGGTTCTGATAATGGGAGACTTCAACATGCTGGATACAGATTGGTCAATACCAGCAGGAACATCTGCCAGAACTAGACTCATAGTGGATTCCCTGCAGGGAGAGGGCCTCAAACAACTGGTACAGCAACCCACAAGAGACAGGGCTATCCTAGATCTAGTACTGACTAACAAAGAAGGGATCACAGATCTCAAGGTAGAAGGTCACCTGGGAGCCAGTGACCATCACATGGTATGGTTCAATTTGGCTACTACATCTAAATCATCCCATTCCAAGGCAAAAATATGGGACTTCAGAGGAGCTGACTTTGATAAGATGGCCAACAGAGTTAAGCTAGCTCTGGCAAAAAGAAACACAGGTGAGGGGGTACAGGCAAAGTGGGCAAGCATTAAGGATGCAATACTTGAAGCAACATCCCATTGTGTTAGACAGAAAAGGAAGTGCAAAAGAAGAAGGAAACCACTTTGGTTCTCAAATACAGTAGCAGAAAAGGTCGGAGCCAAAAGGCTGGCCTTCAGGAAATATAAGGGAACACAGCAGGATGAAGATAGGGAGGCATACCAAACTGCCCTAAGGGAAGCAGGGAAGGCAGTAAGGCAGGCAAAGTCCCAAACTGAGGAAACACTAGCACGAACAGTAAAAGAAGGTGACAAGACTTTCTATAGATACATCAGTGAAAGGAGAAAGTCCAGAGGGGTATTGCTAAGCTTAATGGAGAAAAGGAGCATGGAGAGGAGGACCCTGTAAAGGCATCTATCCTAAATAGATACTTTTGCTCAGTATTTACTGAAGAGAAGGTAGGGCAGGGCCCACAGCTCAGCATCATGGACACAGGGGAGGGAGGTGAGCACTACTCCCTTTACAAAAGAAAGGGTCCTACAAGAGCTCTAAGCTCAGGGTGGATAAGGCAATGGGACCTGATGGCATACATCCCAGGGTACTTAAGGAGCTAAAGGAGGAACTAGCAGAGCCATTAGCAGAATTGTTTAGTGAGTCTCTGAGCATAGGAGAGGTCCCAGAAGACTGGAGAAGGGCTCATGTGATCCGCTCCACAAGAGTGGTAGCAGGGAGGAGGCGGGGAACTACAGACCGGTCAGTCTTACCTCAGTAGTGGGCAAGATTATGGAGGCTCCTTAAGGAAAGGATAGTGCAACACCTGGAATCCATGGGCACAGGATCCAAGACAGCATGGGTTTACAAAGGAAGGTCCTGTCAAACTAATCTCATAGATTTCTTTGACTGGGTAACCAGAGTGGTGGACCAAGGGGGAGCAGTTGATGTCACCTACCTTGACTTCAGCAAAGCTTTTGACACTGTTCCACATAGAAGTTTGATAAATAAGCTGGGTAGGCTCGGGTGGGTCAGAAGTTGGTCAACTGGGTGGAAAACTGGTTGGACGGGCAGAAAACAGAGAGTGGTGGTAAATGGTATACAGTCAGAAGAGATGCAAGTCACAAGTGGGTACCTCAGGGATCAGTCCTGGGGCCAGTCCTCTTCAACATCTTCATTAGTGACCTTGCAGATGGACTAGAGGGTAAGGCTTGTCTGTTTGCAGATGACACCAAGATCTGTAACAGAGTAGATGATCCAGATGGGGTGGGCAGAATGAGAAGAGATCTGGATAAACTAGCAGAATGGTCAGAAGAGTGGCAACTGGGATTTAATGCAAATAAGTGCAAAATCATGCACATAGGGAAGAGAAACCCTGAAGCCACCTATAGGCTGGGAGGAGAGTTGCTAGCAGTCACAAAGGAAGAAAGAGGCTTGGGCATCATCATCACTGATGACCTAAAATCATCCAAGCAGACCTCTAAAGCAGTAGGTAAGGCTAGGGGGGTGTTAGGGTGTATTAGTAGGGGTATCACAAGTCGTAAGAGGGAGGTATTAATCCCTCTGTACAAGACACTGGTTAGGCCCCATCTGGAGTACTGCGTGCAGTATTGGAGGCCACACCTTCACAAGGACATTAACCAAATTGAGGCAGTCCAGAGAAGGGCAACCAAATGGTGCAGGGACTGCATCAGAAGACATATGAGGACAGATTAACGGAGCTCAATATGATACCCTTGAGCAAAGGAGGGAGAGAGGTGATATGATCGAGGCATTCAAGCACCTTAAGGCATAAACAAGGTGAAAGAGTCTAACATGTTTAAATATAAGAAAAATAGCAGGACAAGAGGACACAGCATGAGATTAGAGGGAGGCCGATTAAGGGGGAATGTGAGGAAATTCTTTTTCACAGAAAGGGTGGTGGATGCATGGAATGGCTTACCACAAGAAGTGGTGGCTATGAATACAGTGCAGGGCTTCAAACAGGCATGGGATAGGCATAAGGGAGCAATACAAATGACTATGAATAGATAGGCCACTGACAGAGCAAAGGCCAGTGGCACATTTATAAGGTAGAAAAAGAAATGGGCAGACTGGATGGGCCTTGCGGTCCTTATTTGCTGTCAACTTCTATGTTTCTATGTTTCTATGAGTCACATTTAAGAGAGATACCAGGAAGTACTATTTGATGGACAGGGTTGGACCGGGATGAATACGGTCTTGGAGAAGGTGGTCTATGGGAAATTGGAGGGAGTCAAACAAAAGCTGGACAGATACCAGGGCTTGGTGAATACCATGCCAGATAGGATGGGGGGGGAGGGAAAATGAAGAGCACTGATGGTGCTCTTGTTCAATTTTAGTTACATAGGAAGATCGTACATGATGGGCCAACCATCATTTTTCTGCCGATAGATTCTATGATTCTATGTATACCAAGTTTAACATGTAAAAACAAGATACATAAAATTTTAAATATAAAATACTTTCCCTGGCAAACAAACAATCTAAGAGAAGCAAAAGTAAGAGGGGCTAGGATAGGAACGTTATATAGCGCTCCTTCCCGAAGGTTCGGAGAGCTTGACAATATTAATATTATACGCATTACAAAAGCACACATAAAGCTCATGAAGCAGAGACTGATACATAATCCAACCTATCCAATCAACAACAAACAACATATTAATAAAACAGATTGATAAAATAATAAATCATAATTACAAACCATGATCAACAGTCAGTGAATCACTCAGTTAATCAATCAGCAGGGGTGATTATTAGTTCGAGTTAAACACCTGCTCAAAAAAGCAGCATTTTTAGGCCTCTTCTAACAGCTTCTGCCAAGGGTGCCACCTGCAAATAATGAGATAAGGAGTTCCACAGGGTTGGTGTGGCAACTGAGAATGCCCAATCTCCAGATTGTCGCAGCCTTGCCCTGGGAACCATCAGGAGGCAACCCTTGGCGAAAAGGAGAGCCCAAGATGGGCGATGAGGAATCAGGAGGTCTTACATGTAGGCTGGTCCCCTCCCTTGCAGGGCCTTATAGGTCAGCAACCTGACCTTGAAGGCAATCATCCACCTCACTGGCAGCCAGTGCAGTTCACGAAGGACAGGCGTGACATGGCCAAATTTTGAAATGCCAGTCAACAACCTCACCACCGCATTCTGCACCAACTGCAGCTGGTGAAGGTTGCCTCCAGATAGACCCAGGTACAGGGCATTGCAGTAATCCAACCTGGACATGATGAAGGCATGCATCAGGGTGGGTAGGTCATTGGGATGGTATCAGGGCTCAGATCCAGACAATGTTCCTCAAGTGGTAAAAGCCACTCTTAGCAATGGCTGACACCTGAGCCCCAAGAAACATGGTACACAGAGAACCATGACTGGGATGTCAACATACCAGGGTACACAATCTACAGGAGGGACAGGGAGGATAGAAGAGTAGGAGTAGCTCTCTATGTAAGGGAAGAGATCAAAGCAATGGAACTAAAGGGTAAACAGGGAGGAGAGGAGGCACTGTGGGTCACCCTGGAAACCAGAAGTGGCACCACAATCCGTATGGGGGTTGTATATAGACCCCCATCTCAGGGGGTGGAAATGGACAAGAAAATGATAGAAGGCACCCATAGGATGGCAGAAAAAGGGGAGATATTGTTGATAGGGTACATGAATATGCCAGATGTTAACTGGAGCACCTTTGCTGCAGCCACATCCAAGAGCAGGGTCATTCTCAGTGCCCTACATGGGGCATGCCTTAGACAGTTAGTGCTGGAACCCACTCAGGAGGAAGCAATATTAGACCTGGTACTCTTAAATGGGGATGGAGAGAGGATCTCAGATCTAGAAGTGGGTAGCCATTTGGGAACAAGTGACCACCAAACAGTGTAGTTCATGATAAACACAGCTGCAGAGTCAAGCCATATGAAAGTGAGGGTACTGGACTTTAGGAGGGCAGACTTTGTCAAAATGGGAGAGTGCCTCAGAAAAGCACTAGCAAACAGGCAAGAAGGAGGGGTTGAGGAACAATGGGGAAACATCAAAACTGCCATCACAGAGGCAACAAGCCTTTGTGTGAAGCAAATAAATCAAAACGAAAGAAAAAAACACTATGGTTCTCAAAAGAGGTGGCAGGGAAGGTTAGGGAGAAAAAGATAGCATTCAGGAAGTATAAGGAAACACAGAAGGAACAGAACAGAAAACTGTAACAGTTAAAGCAGAAGGAAGTGGGGAAGGCAGTCAGAATAGCAAAGGCCCAAACCAAGGAAAAGATAGCCAACTCAGTTAAGAAGGGGGATAAAACCTTTCATAGGTGCATTAGGGAGTGAAGAAAGACCTCTCTCTCTTAATCTCTTAAAGCTTCCCCACTGGTCTGCTGTTCTCACCCAGCACTGTTTACGTAAAAGTGTCCTAGACCTGCATTTTGGACTCCAAATATTTCACCTCCACTCTACCAACGTCTGCTGTCTCCATGAACCTGCCCTAGTTTACACTGTTTGCGATCTCCCTAGTACCTGCCCTGGTCAAGCTCTCAGCTTGACCTTGGATAGTGTGGCGCCTGTTGAAATTGGCCCCATTGTCTCTCTCTAGCTGCCCACCCCCTCTCCCTTCCAGTTACTCTGATCTTCTTTATTACAGCCCCTTCCCATTCCCCTCGATTACCTACACAATTATTTTGAACAAGTATTTTACCCTAACCACCACTTCTCTGATTTTACCTTAGGCTAGCCCCAGGTCAAGCATCCCACACTCAGCAGCCATGGCTGGAACTGCTGCCAGTCACTCCTTGCTCTATTGCCTGCCGGCAAGCCTCCAAGTCAGGCTAGCCCCAGGTCAGGCATCCCATGCTCAGCGGCCGCAGCTGGAACCACCACCGGTCGCTCCTCACTCCGTTGCCCATCAGCAAGCCTCCAAGTTGGGTAAGAAGCTCACTCTTCCCTGGGAGTGCTTTGAGGGACTCCAATTGGCCTCAGCTTGGACTGGCTGCTCCCGAATGGCTCTAGCTCTTACGGCTTTCCCGCTGATTGGCTGCAGCTCTCCTGGGACTCTTGCTTGAATTTCTGACTGCCTTTCTACCTCTTGTGAGCTCTGCTAGGGTTTTTTTGGCCCTCTCCCCCCACCCCCTCCTCCTGCCTTAATTAAATACACCTTAGCCCCTCCTCCTGCCTCCAAACCTCTTCACTATTGGCCACCAGCATTCTGTTTATTGGCCCCTCCTTCAACACCCAAATCTCTACCCATTGGGTCCTCAGCACCAAGCCAGAGAGAGATCTAGCTGGCTCCCATTGCTCAGTATTCCTCAATTAGTGTATTTTCACTCCTGCCCTCCCTCCCCTTCCACCTCATAGGCCCTAAGTTGCCTTGTTCAAAGGTATACGTAGATTCCGCTAGTACACACCTCATCTCTGAAGGAATGTGGCTCTTATTGCTCTTAGGCCTCATGGCCAATTTTATGCCTTTTTCGCTAGCTCCCTGCATAGGGACCCATTCTTCATTTGGGAATGCCCCACCATGTAATGATGTCCCCTTTACTGATTCTTTCATGTCCTCATCATTGGCCTACCCTTTTCTGCTGCCATGGCACATTGGGACTTCATCACAGATGTTTAATATGTGCATTGGACATAGCAAATCCCAACAGCTACACCTTTCCCTCCTACGGCACCAGGCCAGGGTACTTCTACATGCAACCTTGGGAGCACTTGGCATCCACTTAAACTATGATATGCCTTTCCCACCTCATCAGAACAAACGGGTTTGGGCACAATCTGTTAAACTTATGTTGAGAGCCCTTAAAATCATACTGTTCATGCTTCTGTTTTATTCTGACAGCATCGAACTGAACACAGGCCTCCCTCTGCCTATCTCTGCTCCTTGTGACCTTATCAACCTAGAAGGTCTAAGTATCCTCCATATTAAAGTGTGCAGCCCCCTAAGTAAGTTAGATGCCATTCAGGCTTGGATTACACACATGAAACCTGACATCCTCGTGGTTTCTGAGACCTGGCTCAAGCCCACTACCCTGGACTTTGAGGTCGGCATACCTAAATACAATATCTTTCACGCAGACAGATGGACTAGAGGTGGGGGGGGGTTGCCATCTACGTATTGGAAAAATATAATGTTTCTATTACTGACGCCTCATCATTGCCGAAAGAGTTTGAAAGCTTCACACTCAAAGTCCAACTCTCAACCACCTTGACCTTGCACATCATAAGATGCTACAGGCCTCCCTCTGCAGGCCTTCAACTGTTAAGTCACTGTGGTAGGCTAGGGTAACAAATGAATACTTGACAGAAGAGATGATATCTTTGGCAGATCATTTATTGGCTGGAACCATCAGTGCATTCAGGACACAATAAAATTATAACGAACTGCACGATAAAACAAAAACAAAATGCAGGTCTTCTATAGCCTTCTACAGCAAACATACAGGAGTTCCATTATATAGGTATAGTATAGGGTAGAACATTCCCTTATTATCGTCTCCGAGATGCTTCTGATACAGCACCCAAATCCCATCTGAATCTGATTCAGGAGAAGCCTGGTATATAAAGGGTAAAATACAACAGGATTGGTCCCTTCAGCAGTCAATCATGCATTTATTTAAATATTTCAAAATAAACTTATTATTTTGAATATATTATAACATCCTAAATGTTCTAATCAATTACTGATTATCATTTCCCAAAGTAATACGTATTTCACAAAAGTTTTGTCTTGTTACAACAGTTTTGAAAACGCTAAGAGATCCCGCCCCAGCTTTCCGGCATAAAAGAAGGAAGACAAGGGCTGTCCGGCTCTTAGAAGGCAGGTGAGCTGGGCAGGTCTCTGGCTTTTAAAACCGAGGTCCAGGGACACTCACTCGGTTCCAACAACAAGAGAAAACGAAAATACCTAAACAGAATCCCTCCAGGTAACTAATTTCACTATTGTGCTGAAAAGAAAACAGAAAAATATATAATTCATCCTAGTTTTGATATAACCCCTTTTTTTAATGTTCCGAAAACGGAAAGTGTAGCAGCACTGCTGTGCGCCCCCTTGAGAAGGGGCTTACAAGCCGCTAGGACATTTCGGGGAGTAATCTCTTTATTAAATAATAACATCCATTCAAATATTAGCTTAGAAGGGGGGACAGGGAACAAACTGCCCGATTCTCAATGGACATTTTAAAGTGAAACAGATACAGACCCATATAAAGAGTCCATAGCGCAAAGAATTTACAAACCTTGTGTACTGGGCTAAAACGAGCAGAACAAAGTAATACTATTCCTGATAGTTCTTATTTCCCGGGACCAGCTTAACTAAAACTACGTTTTCTTTTATTTAATGAACTCAATAAGGAGAGGGGGGGGGGTCTGGAAGCAATAAGCAAAATAATAATATTAAACGAAGGCAAAGGGGGTCACCTTATCGAGGGGCTTTATTTCAACGAATATAGCACCCGGGACAGATACAGAGATATAAATCTCATTAAATAGTGTGAAATAGATGGCCAGGCTATTACTCACTATTTACTCATACTAATATGGAAAAACAATAATACGGACAGACATACACACGCAGACAGCATTCATACCACGAGACAAACAGATAAACAAATATAAAAAAAAAACCAACAGAAAAGATAAGGGGGGGGGCTGCTCTCCCTTTCACAGTCACCTTTCCCACTCTCTTAGTGTGCTGCAGTCAGAAGTCATAATCCTGGGTGACTGTAATCTGGATTGGCTTTTGGACTCCTCCATACCCTTAAAAGCTCTATGTGACTCATTCGGACTTACTCAAATTGTCTCAGAAGTGACCCATCCAAATGAAAAGAACCCAAATAAAAGCTCCCCTACTAGACATTATTCTAGTAAACAAGCCGCACCTCTTCTCTCATTCTGGAGTCTTCTTCACTGATCTCCGCGACCACTGCTTCATTGCTTGCATAAGAGCTGCAACCAAGCCTATTTCTAATTCCAGGTTCACAATCAGGAGATGCTTAGGTAATTTAGTGACACAAGCCTTCCTTTTGGACTTACAAAACTCCTTGCTATGGCAGGACTTCTACCTAGCCAAGACAGTAGAGACAGCATACGAGACCTTCCATACTATTGTCTGTGGAGCTATTGACAGACATGCCCCTTTGATCAAAGCAAGTACCAAAAAAAACAAGACTCTCCTTTGGTTTACACATCAACTGAAGTCGGCTTTGCTCAACAGGGACAAGCTCTGGAAGAAAGCCTGTAAATCAAAGTTTCAGTTGGATTGGGCTGATTTTAGGGCAGCCAGAAACCTCTGCACAAAGCTTGTTAGAAACACTAAGGCTAACTACTTCCAGTCAACTCTGGACTCCTCCACTAAGGACCCTGCCAAATTCTGGCAAACCCTTAGAGATATTCAAGGCCATGCTTTGTCAGGTTCTCTCCCTACCAAGATCTTATACGAAGGATCCCTCTTTACCGAGAAGGTACAAATCCTTGACTGCTTTAATAATCATTTTATTTGCACAGGTTTGGCCTTTGACATTTCACCTGCGAATAACCTACTTACCCAGTTCTCATCACAAGGATCAGCAAGCCCTACCCCTGTCCATAGTACTCCTCTCACGGGTTTCTCCTTCCACCGGTAACTTACAAGGACGTGGATAACCTGCTCCTTCAGCTGGATGCCAGAAAAAGTGCAGGAGTGGACCTCATTGGCCCTTTTTTCCCAAAGCTCAGTCACCAAGTGCTGGAAGCTCCATTAACACACCTCTTTAATATGTTCCTCAGCTTGAGTAAACTCCCTTCTGTCTGGAAGACTGCCCGAGTTTTACCGCTCTTCAAATCAGGAGGCCCCAGAGACCCAAATAACTACAGGCCATTCTCCTTACTCCCCACCCTATCAAAACTGCTGGAGAAATTAGTGAATTGCCAACTTAGAAACTACATTGATGCCTCAAATCTGCTAAACCCTGTGCAATCAGTCTTTAGGCCATGCCATAGCACAATCACAGCTCTGGCTAAAGTCACAAATGACTGGCAGAGAACCCTTGACCTAAAGAATCATGTATGCGTGGTATTCCTTGACTTAAGCAAGGCCTTCGATACCGTCCAACCATGCATTGCTCTTAGTTACTCTTCACAACATTGATCTGGATCCACCTTCCCTAAAATAATTCTCATGCTACCTGACTGAGCGGATGCAGCAAGTAAAAGCAGTAGGAGATCTCTCCACTCTAAAACAGATTAGCAGAGGCGTACCTCAATGCTCCATCTTGGGGCCCTTACTTTTCTCACTTTATATCAACATCAACTGTGGAATCAGACTTTCCAGTGTACATCTCTTTGTGGATGACATGGTCCTGTACACTGCCAGGCCTACTCCCGAAAGTGCCTACTCGGACTTGCAAGCAAATTTCCTTATACTGCAACAAAACCTCCTGAGTCAAAAACTCCTATTAAATGCCAAAAAGACCAAGGCTATGCTGTTATCCCCAATGACCAAGTCCATAAACTCCTTTAAGCACGACAGTATTCCCACTATCACCACCCTGCTTGGCGAGTCACATGACTATGTGACCAAGTTCAAGCACCTAGATATGTGGTTTGACAACAGACTTTCTTTTGCTGATCATATAGACAAGCTCTCAAAAAAACTTAGACAGAGGCTTGGAAGTTTTTTTAGAATCAACGATCTGCTTACCAAGGAGGCCAGAAAAGGCTTAGTACAAACCACGTTCCTAGCTATCTTGGACTATGCAGCCTTCCTGTATGGCCAAGTCCCCAAAACCGCCCTATCTAAGCTTGACACCCTTTATCACAGGGCCTTACATTTCCTCTCAGGTGTGGCATATAATACCCATCACTGTGTACTCTATTCCACGGTAGGATGGACCTCACTTACGTTCAGGAGGCAAAGGAATGCTATATTATGGACCTATAGATCTATATCCAAGATGCTACCCTCCTACATTTCTGACTGTCTGCCCTCCTGCACCTTAGGAAACTATGCCTTGAGAAGCCATTCATACATCTCAGTAGCTGTGCCTAAAATCTTTTCCTGTTTTGGCAGAGCATTTTTCAGCTATGTGCTGCCCCAGCTGTGGAACAACATCCAGAAATCCATAAAATTGGTGCATTCTATTGGTTTTGCGGAATTCAAGTCACTCTATTTGAGATACTTCTCAGAGCCTTGTCAATGCCCTCCCTGTTGCTAAACTGTAGCCATACATTGCTATTCTTACAGTCAACCCTCTACACTTTCTACCCTCTCATTAGAATTACCCTAAGCCATGTTCCTGGATTCATCCTTGTTTTCTACTTGCTGCTGAGCCCCCAGCTTGCACTGTCACTAGAATTAACTTTGATCTACTAGAGCTTTCAGTGTCTAAAATCACTGGTTCAACACATTGGTGATGACTTGCTTCTGCTCTGCTGTACTGTTTATTGGGATGAGGCTTCACCTTATGACCGGGCCTCATTGATTGTCCTTGTACCTTGTTTTTATTGCTTTATATTGTATTACTATGCCCATTTGTGCTATATGTTCTATTGTGCTACTGTATTATATATTCTGTACCTACCAGACCCTCCTTGAAAATGAGCTTGCTCAATGGAGTTTTACCTGGCTAAATAAAGATTGATTGATTGATTGTTTGATTGAAGACCAAAGGAAGGTTAGTGAGGTTAAATAAAGGGGAGGGTCAGTGGGCAGAGAGGGACGGTGAAAAAGCAGGGATACTGAATGAATACCTCTGCTCAGTATTCACAAAAGAAGAGGAGGGGGAGGTATCTAATTCAATCAATAGAAGCATTCTGGATAAGGGGAGTCGATACCAGTCCTTTCACAGAAGAAAGGGTTCTGAAAGAATGCCTAAAACTGAAGATGGACAAAGCAATGGGGCTTGATGGGATTCACCCCCGAATTCTAAATGAACTAAGGGGAGAACTAGTGACACCACTAACTACCCTTTTTAACAAATCATGGGAGGATGCTGTGGTACCTGAGGACTGGAGGAGGGTGGATGTGATTCCCCTTCACAAAAGTGGGAGCAAAGCAGAGGCAGGAAACAACAGACCTGTTAGCTTGACCTCAGTGGTAGGGAAAATGATAGAATCACTTCTGAAAGAAAGAATTGTTGAGTACCTAGAGGCCAGCATGACACAGGACCCAAAGCAGCCTGGATTCACAGCAGGAAGGTCATGTCAGATGAATCTAATAGATTTCTTTGCCTGGGTGACCAAAGTAGTAAACCAGGGAGGGGCTGTGGACATGGCCTTCCTAAACTTTAGCAAGGCATTTGACACAGTCTCACACAAAAGATAAATAAACACATTAGCCAGCCTGGGAGTGGGTCCCAAAGTGGTACCCTGGGTAAAAAATTGGCTGGACAACAGGACACAGAGGGTAATAGTAAATGAAGTCCATTCTGAAGAAAGGGGGGTTACTAGTGGGGTACCGCAGGGTTCAGTACTGGGTCCGGTACTTTTTAATGTCTTTATAAGTAATATTGCAGAGGGACTGGAAGGAAAAGTATGCCTCTTGCAGACAACACAAAGATCTGCAACAGGGTTGATACACAAGGGGGTGTGTGGAAAGGTTGAGAAGGGACTTGGCAAGGTTGGAGGAATTGTCAGAAATATGGCAGCTTAGATTCAATGCAAAGAAGTGCAAGTAATGCACCTGGGACACAAAAACCCAGGGGAAGAGTACACAATGGGGGGAGGTAGGTAGTAACAACAACAAAAATGGAAAGGGACCTGGGGTAGTCATATCAGATGACCTAAAGGTGGGAAAGCAATGTGAGAAGGCAGTAAAGAGGGCTGGGGTGGATACTGGGATGTATAGGGAGAGGCATCACCAGTAGAAAACAGGAAGTTGTTATCCCTCTATACAGACAGTGGGTGAGACCCCATCTGGAGTACTGTGTGCAGTTCTGGAGACTCCATCTCCACAAGGACATATACAAGATGGAGGCAGTCCAGAGGAAGCAACTAAAATGGTGCAGGGTCCGCAACAGAAGCCATATGAAGGGAGACTAAAGGTGCTTAATATGTATACCGTTGAGGAAAGGAAGGAGACGGGGGACATGATAGAAACTTTCAAGTCCTCAAGGGAATCAACAAAGTCCAAGAGGGTAGCAGCTTTCAGAAAGAGAGATTTGCAAGAACAAGAGGACACAATTTGAAGACAGAGGGGGGGACAGCTCAGGGGCAATTTGAAGAAGTATTTTTTTTTAGTTCCTCTGCGGCTGGGGAGGTGTTACCTATGGTTCCCCCCCCAGTCCAGCCTGACCTCACAGTCCCTGCTCTGCCCAAGCCCCAAGCTCTACCCCTCTCACTCAAGTCCTACACAGTGATCCACCACGGCGGGCACACACCCACCACCGCGGGATCCGAGGGGGTCCCTATCAGGGGGAGCATCCAGGGTTAAAGAGCCACAAGGCTGGCCATCAAATAGCATGCTGAGATATTTTTTCACCTTATCTCCTATGCACGAACGTGCAATGACGTCAACACACAAAGACTGTAGACGTCAGCCGCGTGCATCCCCGATGTGCTCCCAGCATCGGTAGTACCTCCAGCCTCCACTGGAGGTCAGTACCGCACTGGGATGCCCCTGGATCCCACCTCAGGGAGAGGAGAGCTGTCCTCCAGACACTCAATCTTGCTCCCTCCCTGGCGACCCCCAGCACCTGGGCTCGTTCCCGAACCCGGGTCACTGGCATGATGCGAGGTGTGGTGTCCAGTGCCTCAACCCTCAGTGCCATGAAGATGTATTTTTTCACAAAGAGGATGGTGGATGCATGGAACGGCCTTCCTGAGGAGGCCGTGGGGTCAAAAACAGTGGGGGAATTCAAGAATGCATGGGACAGACATAAGGCAATTCTGGTGGGCTATAGGAAGAAGTAGGCTGTTGATTAACTAGGATCTGCAGCTTATCCAATAGATAGGGAAATGGCAGACTAGGTGGGCCAAGCAGTCCTTATCTGCCATTAAAGTCTATGTTTCTATGTTTCTAAGTGTCAGGCCATCATCCAGGACCATGCCCAGATCTTTCATCCGAGTGGAGGAAACCAGGGGAGCACCCCCTAGGACTAGCCCAGGGGGCCCCCAAATCCCTTCCCATCACAACAATGACCTGGTTCTACCACTAGTACCTCTGTCCTGTCCAGGTTGACTCACAACCAGTTGTGTGTCATCTAGTTCTGGATCTCTTCCAAGCAGTTGTTAATCACTGAGACCTTTACCTGGTTTCTGGGCACACAGGACAGGTATAGCTGGGTATCATCAGTGTAAAAATGAAAACACAGCCCATATTGCCTGATAATGTGCCCCAATGGAAGCATATATACCTTGAACAACAAAAGCAATTGGACCAACTCCTGTGGAACATCACAAGTCAGTGGCATCGCATTAGATTAGACTATCCCCATTGTCACCCTTTGCACTCTGTCAGTGAGGAAGGACCCAAACCAATTGATGACTGTTCCAGTTAGTCCCACCCAGCTCTACAGGCAGTCCAACAGCACCTCATATCAAACACCACTGAGGGATCGAGAAGAATTAAGATGGTACACTCTCCCCTATCTCTCACCATCAGCAGATCATTTACCACCCTCACCAGGGCGGTCTCGGTTCTTTCCCCGGATCTGAAACCAGACTAGAAACACATATAAATGGCGGAGGAGGCAAGAGACATCTTGAACTGACAGGCCACCACCTTCTCTAGAACCTTCCCTAAAAATGGGAAGTTTGAGACCAGCCTGTAATTGATGAGACACTCCAGATCCATCAAGGTTCTTTAAAATAGGGGCCCTAACCAATGCTTCTTTCAAAGCCCTAGGAAAGATCCCTTCCTCAAGAGAACACCAGACAATTCCAACAACCACAGGCCCTATCAGGTCCACACATCTGACCAAAAGATGGGTTGGACCTGGGTTCAGATCACGATATGTTGGCCACAGCATCAAGATTATGTCCACCACCTCCTCCATTCCAACCAGATCAAACTCAGCCCAGGCAAGACGGGTTCCCCAGCATGACTCAGGATGGACATCACTGTCACAAGCCCACTCCCGAGGGGTGGGCTTTTTTGCATCACAGCGAATCCCTCTTGTGATGGGGGATGGGGTCAGGGATACCCTTTCTATGTCCTTTTAGTATGCTTGCTGTTTCACAACTGTTTTACAACTGAACGTATGCCAGAGAATCCCAGAGTCTGTTTTCCTGGATGAAAACTCTCTTGGCCACTGCACCATGAACCAGAAAACCACAGGTGTGTATAGGCTTCGGAGGGGCCTTATACACCCTATTATGTGTCTTTCCTCAGAAATGCAGCACTTGGTTCAAACACCCACAGGCTCCTCCTGAAACCCTTCATATTTCCTCCCCTCCTTTCATCACAAAGTCCCTAGTGGTACTTTACTTTGGTAGTGTTTGACCTTAAAACAGTCACCCAGGCATAGTATAGTTTGAAACAACTCTTCACAAGGCAACACACACAAACGACGCTGGCAGAATTATCTTAAAGTAAGCCAAAAACTTTACCAGTTAAATTAATGAATGCAGTAAATAACATAAAGACAAATAATTTAAGACATTGGTTACAAGGTATTGAAAATAAAATGGAAAACCTACACTTTAAAACCCTGAGAATTAAAGTCTACCTCAAGTCCTTAGCTGATGAAGTTTGAAGTGCAAAGTCTTTGGTAGTTGAAGATCTTGGTTCTTGCTAGTGCAGAAGAATCCTTGAAGAAAATGTCTGTGCTCTCCTAAGCACGCAGATAGGGTCCCCAAATGAAAAAGGCTCAAAGCAAAAAGTTTTAAGCTAAAAGGCTCAGATACCACTTTGCATTCTTATTTTAAGGGTTTTCAAGAGAGCAGGTCCAGTGGACAATGGCTGGCCCAGCAATTGGCTAGCATTCTGTTTCTATGGCTACCCAATCAATTAGTTTTTAGTATTTTATTACAAGACAGCAAATATGCAGTTCTGAATATGAGATAAAAAAACTCAGAGGTCAACCAGTTTAAACCAGAATTCTGGGAGAACATCCAGCCTCCCTCTTTCAACATAGCAGTGATTAAGCTACACTTTACTTAAATGGTAGCTCATTCAGTTGGTAATGAGATTAGCTGAGGTAGCCTGGCAGACACAAAGGAAAGTCAGAGATCCAGGCTCTGCTGGATGCTGTTGCCCCATTCAAACACAAATGGACATGCTGGCTGGCCAGCTCTGCTTAATTATTCTTTTGTCTCCTCCTAAATAATTTAATTAACTCCAGTCACTGGCTGGCAGCAACCAGTTTTTCTGCTCAGTAACAAGAGTTCCGACATCATTTCACAAGGCCCATGTACTTGTACCCATGATCCCTTGCACTGGGCCACTATAGCACTCTCTGATGCCTGTCTCATATAAAAATTATATAAAACATAACCAAAACAATATGGTATGGCCTTATCTTGCCACACCCGCAATCCCTTTGGGCGGTACCGGAAGAGATCTCGGTCCTGATAGAGGACACTTTGTCAGCAAAGAACTGAGCAAACTCATTGTACCTTGTGCTTGAACCTGCTCCTTCCACATGGAGAAAGGCCAGATATAATAGCCTATCTACAGGGTAAAAGAGCTGAGCTGGTCTGTTACCTGCCACAGCAGTATCCCTAGACAAAAAAAAAACTGCCTTCTATTAGGCCAGAACTCCTCCAGCACTGCTCTAACCTCCGACCCTTAGTCTTTAACTCCCTAAGCTCCCCATCAAACCAATGGGGCCTTCGGTAAGTAGACAATGGTCAGACAAGTATGGGTGCGATTGAGTCAAAGGCTGCTATGACAGCCCCATTATAAGCTGTCTCTGCCTCCTCTGGCCCAATTGCACATGCAGTCTCCACATCCAATCGGTTCAGCTTCACCTGTAGCCCTACTGGAGACAACCCCCCTTAAGGGGCAATACTGGACTGTCTCCACAGAGGTTGGACTCTCTGGGGGGGACCCAAATGTGAACCCCATGGTGCCATGAACTGACCAAACAACTGGCTCAATCCTGAGGTCATCAACCCCAAGACCCAGAGTGAACATCAGATCAAGAATGTAGCTGCGTGAGTGGGTCACAGAGGTGAAAATTTGTGACAAGCCCAGGGCCTCCATAGTCTGCAGGAGGGCATGTCTAGAGATTCAGCAAATTTAAAATCCACCGGCAAAGTGAACACGAAGTGGCCACTTCATGTTGCCACTTCGCTAAGCGGAGAGCCCCATAGGAAAGACTCACTTCGCCTTGTTATTTTAACTTCATGTTGTCATTCTGCCTTAAACGCGAAGTAAGGTGGAGTGACAACAATTTTGGCAGCACCCCACCCACGCAGTCACCAGAATGAATGAGCATCACCAAAGTGCTTCTGTCTTGTGTCCAGAAAACTCCCCAGTGCTGATGAAGTGAAATGAGAGTGTAACAAGAAATGCAGTCTCCCAGAATTAATGGTGCACTCAGTCATGCACACAGTGGTCAGGTCACACACAGAGTCACCAGAATTAATGTGCATCCCCAAAATGCTACTGTCTTGTGTCCAGAAAATTCCCCAGTGCTGATGAAATGCTACTGTCTTGTGTCCAGAAAATTCCCCAGTGCTGACAAAATGAAATGAGAGTGTAACAAGAAATGCAGTCTCCCAAAATTAATGGTGCACTGCAACCACACAGACAGATTAAGATTGTGCTGCACACTCAAGGGATGTGTACAAAAAGGCACAACAACACCTAACCAGTGCTCACAAGTCACAAATCCAAATCTGGAAAAGAATACATTTTGCCAGTTGGGGGATTAGTTCACGGCAGTAACAATCCACTACCAGTAAAGATACCACAAAGCAGTATAAAAAATTCATGCAGGTGTGGTGGATAGCAGGTTCACACTGTTGCAATTACTCTGTGGCACAATAAAAGGTATCTGATTTAATGTCATGCATTACACACACACTCACACACACACTACAAGTAATGTGTAGCAAATTGAAAACCTTTAGTAATATAACCAAATGTTTTAAACAAACAAATTATACACTGCTGCACCACAACAATCAGCAAAAAAAATTTCAAGAATTACTGAAAATATTACTGTGTGTATGGTAACAAAGTTATACAAGAAAAATATAACCAAAACAAAAAGATTGCCTTTTTCTCCCAGTTAATGTACCAGCACCACAAATATGCCCCTCCCCCAAAGCACACTTCACAGTACACAGACTGACTGTTCTAAATTAACATTCAAAATGCGCACACAGTAAACTCTCAATGATATGAGCACAGAAGGGTTTGCTACAATCGATGTACTGAATTTTGAGCAAAAAATAAAAATGACTCAAAAAGGCATTTTAAACAGCTTTTAGAGGTTCTGAATCACAGAGGTCTGAGAGCAAACTGTCTCCAGCTACCACTACATACAAATTACCCAGGCCAGAACTGAGGCTGTGCAGAACGATCTAGAGCCCATGTAACTACAATCCCATGAATCACTGCAGAATTTCATTTGGAGCTCAATTACAAGGTGAAGTGAGGCGAATTACATTGATTTCAATGTACTTCACCTTAAAATTGGTGGAGAAGTGGTTTGAGGAAGGCAAAATAATGCAAAGTCATTGGTTTCAATGAACTTTGTGTTCCTCAGTATGAAGCGAAGTACTCCACTTCACAATGTGGAGTACTCCACGGATTCCGTGTTACTCCGTGAATCACTTCATGGAGCGAATTGGGGCCACTTCACCTACCACTACTTACAGTACTGTAACTCACATGCTGTAAAGGAAGGAACGTGAATGCCTATGGCTGTACTTCCCCAATGAGCTGTTGCACAAAACTCCCTGACTTAAAAATGCTTATTAATGAGTACAATGGTGGGGTGGTGAAGCCTGGAGAGATACTACAAAACTGGCTTACAATACATCCAAGTAACTAGTAAAAAAATTAATGTTGTGATTCATGATGTGATCATGAATCATGACTTGTGACTGCATTTGTGACCATGATGATGAAGAACGCGATTCAGTGTTGACGGTGTGAGACAACCAATATGGAACTGTATTGGGAACGCGAATGCCTATGGCTGTACTTCACCGATAAGCTGTAGCACAAAACTCCCCAACTTAAAAACACTCATTAATGAGTACAATGGTGGGGTGGTGAAGCCTGGAGATACTACAAAACAGGTTTACAATACATCCAAGTAACTAGTAAACAGATTAATGTGATTCGTGACGTGATCATGAATCATGATTTGTGACTGCATTTGTGACCGTGATGGTGAAGAACATGATTTGTATCATGAGTGACTTGTGATGATGGTCCTGACTTAAAAATGCATATTAATGATACAATGTTCATGCAGAATTATGCACCACACCAGTCCAGTACTCTGAAGGCAAACCAAATAAACAACTGTGACTTAAGTTACAGGTGGAGATTAGGCCCTAAAGAGTTGCAAATGCACAGACAGATTAAGATTGTGCTGCACACTGAAGAGATGCAGACGAAAAGGCACAGCACCTAACCAGTGCTCACCATCAGAAATTCAAATCTGGAAAGAATACCTTCACCGGTTAGGGGCGGGCCGTGTGGGGAGGGTCAGTGTGCACTGCTGCAGTAACAGTCACTAGTACCAGTAAAGATACCACAAAGAAGTACAAAAATCACACAGCTGCAGTGGATAGCAGATTCACATTGCTGAAATTACTATGTGGCACAATAAAAGGTGTCTGATTTGATGACACGCATCACACACATACACACACACTAAGTAATGCGTAGCAAATTGAGAACTTCAGTAATATAACCACATATTTTAAACAAACTAAAATTATACACTGCTGCACCACAGCAATCAGTAAACAAATGGCAAGAATTATTGAAAATATTACTGTGTGTACATTAACATAGTTATACAGGAAAAATATCACCAAAACAGAAAGCACTGTCTTTTTCTCCAAGTTAATCTACCTACACCACAGATACACCCCTCCCCAAAGCACACTTCCACTGTCTCTCAGTACACAGACTGAATGTTGTACATTAACATTCAAAATCCATACACAAAAAATAAACGCTCGAGGATATGAGCACAGGAGGGTTTCCTACAATCGATGAATTAAAGTTTCTGTAAAAAAGAATTATTCAAAAAGGCTTTTTTAATAGCTTTTAGAAGGTTTGAATCACAGAGAGCTCTCAGACCAGACTGTCTCCTATAGCTTCCTACACACACTACCCTGAGCTGAGGCTGTGCAGAACAATCTAGAGCCCCATGAGACCTGAAATCCCTTGAATCACTGCAAAATTCGCCTTTGGAGCTTAAAAACAAGGCAAAGTAAGGCGAAGTACATTACTTTCAATGTACTTCACCTTAAGAATTGGTGGAGTAGTGGTTTGGGAAGGCAGAGTAATGCAAAGTCATTGTTTTCAATGGACTTTGTGTTACCCATCATAACGCAAAGTACTCCATTTCACATTGCGGAGTACTCCGCAAATCCGCTTTCATGTCGCG
The DNA here is from genome assembly GCA_016271365.2 of Neoceratodus forsteri. Lineage (NCBI taxonomy): Eukaryota > Metazoa > Chordata > Ceratodontiformes > Ceratodontidae > Neoceratodus > Neoceratodus forsteri. The sequence goes on from CM028134.1 coordinate 846,305,421, forward strand.
ATCCATTTCATGGAGCAAATTGGGGCCACCTCACCATCTCTAGTCACGTCCAACTGACGAGAACCCATTGTCAACCCCGGTGTTGAAATCCCCCAGAATTAACCATCTTGGAGATTCCAATACCAGACCAGTTACAAAGTTTCTGAACTCCTGCACAAATCCCTCCCCCCACTGGGAGGGCCATTGACCAGGAGGATCCTGTAACCCACGCCCTGAACCCCCTGTCCAACAACACACTCAAAATGACCCAGTAGAGCCCACTGGTAGAACTGTGAGTCCCAGGCTGGCTCTAAAATTGATGGCCACACCCCCACCTCTGTGATCCTTCCTCGGGCTGTGTATCACAGAGTACTCACGCAGAACTGCTGTATCCAAAATGGGCGCAGCATTTTCATCCAGCCAAGTCTCTATGATGCAAGCCATGTTTACTGAGGTAACCAGTTCCACTATTACTGCGGTTTTGTTCCTGATCGACCTGGCATTGCAAAGCACAGAGTTAGTACATAGCTGTTACAATTTTCACTCTGAACTATCAAGTACCACTCACAAGAGAGCACATTTTTGGCCTAAAGACAAAAATCAATAAAATAATTAATGAAGTTATATTTGAGAGGAAGGGTTTAATTTGTTATAGTGAACTGAAATGGAAGGGCACTCCAAACAGAGGGGCTTTTATGACTAAAAGACTGAGAGACCCTAATGGAGTTTACTTTTGAGATTACCAATTTATCATCTGCAAGCTTCTGCACAATGGTTTACTTGACAAAAGATAGAGTTGGCTGATCATGGTATGCATCTGTATCTGAAAACAGTAGTGTTTGTTAATTGGCAGACATTTGCACCATATACAGTACACTAGTTTTCTTTAGCACACATATATTTCTGACATCCTTAGATTCATAATCATTATATTTTAACTATCTAAAAAACAGTTACATAACAGTTTTTGTAATTAATGACTCAAAAATAACTTGCTACTCACAGCTTTTAACAGTCTCTTCTGTTGAGGGTAGCTTAGGACTGCAAACAGCGGATTAATATTGTAGAAGTATTATGATGGTGCTAGCTCAAGTTTCTGAAGGTAAACAGCATCGCACCACACCAGACCAAGACGTTTAATTTTTGGCTATTACCCCCTTCTCTACTTCAAATGTGCCTTCTGATGCTGCTCAAAATTCCAGTAGCCTCTTTACCATTGATTGACAATGTTTTTTGAGCCTTAGATCATTCAGTACTATTACTCCCAGGTCCCTTTCTTCTCTTGTTTCCCTCAAATTATGCTCTTTAAATATGGTATGTACTTAGATTTGCTATTAGTTCTTCCCAAATGCATTACAAAGCATTTTTCTACACTGAAGTTTAATTTGTATTTCATGGCCCATTGTTCCAATTTTGTTAATTAATTTTGTAATGATTCAATCTCCATTGAATTTTGCACTACTGAACCTATCTTTATATCATCTGCAAACTTTGAGAGCCACACCTCTTGATCACAGGACATTGATGTCATATAAATATTAAATAGGCAGGGTCCCAGTACAGATCTCTGTGGTACTCCACTGGTGACATTATCCCACTCTGATGTGTTCCCTCGTAGATTCACTTGTTTTCTATTGGTGAGCTATGACTTTATCCAAGCCACTTTTTTGGTGTTTAACCCTATGTTCTGTAGAGTTGCTACTAGTTCATTATATGGCACTATGCCAAAGGCTTTACTGTAATCTAGAAAAACCATGTCCACCAGGTGCCCTTTCTCCAAAGCCCTGTTAGTCTTGTCGAAGAACTCCATCAAGTTTGTGTGAAATGATCGTGTCTTAGTGAACCCATGTGGTATTTGATCAGACATATCTGCCTTATTAATAAACTGTTCTATTTCATCCTTTAATATCCTTTCTGAAACTTTCCCTAACACCCATGTCAGACTCACTGGTCTATAATTCTTACTTTCTTTACTGAATGCTTTTTTGTATATAGGAATGACAGTGGCTTTCCTCCGGCTCTGTGCCACAGAACCATTGTCCAAGGCTGCTTGGCAGATCTTAGTAACTGGCCCTGCTAGTTCCATGGCAAGCTCTCTAACCACCCTAGGATATACCCCATCAGGACCTGGTGCCTTGTTAGGATCCAATTACTGAAGTCTGGTTTTGATATCATTTTCATCCAAAATTTTTGACTGCTCCTCTCCATCTATATAGTCCAATGGTATGCTAACTGTCTTTTCATTAAATGTTGAACTGAAGTAATTATTCATTATACAATGGCAAGAAAGAATCTTGGACTGTGATTGGTCAGTTTGGGGCTGGACCGGTGGTGTTATCCCAGCACAATGCCAGGGGTCTAGTCTCAGCACTGTGAACCACTGTAGAGGACCAGGATGACCATTAGTAACTCTTTTTTTGCATCTCCTCTTAAGAAACAAAAATATTTTTCCACACTAATAAAAACATTCTTTAAAATTAATTTTTTATTTTAGAAACATAGAAACATAGAATTTGATGGCAGATAAGGACGGCTTGGCCCACCTAGTCTGCCCATTTTCCTACCTAACAGATAAGCTGCAGATCCTAGTTAACCAACAGCTTACTTCCTCCTACCCCTCACTAGGACTGCCTTATGTCTGTCCCATGCATTCTTGAATTCCCCCACTGTTCTTGACTCCACGACCTCCTCTGGGAGGCTGTTCCATGCATCCACAACCCTCTCCATGAAAAATACTTCTCACATTACCTCTGAGCCGTCCTCTATCTTCAAATTGTGCCCCCCCTTGTTCTTGCACATCTCTTTTTCTGAAAGATGCTACCCTCTTGGACTTTGTTGATTCCCTTGAGGTACTTGAAAGTTTCTATCATGTCCCCTCTCTCCCTTCTTTCCTCAAGGGTATACATATTAAGCTCCTTTAGTCCTTCTTCATATGTCTTCTGGTGCAGACCCTGCACCATTTTGGTTGCCCTCCTCTGGATAGCCTCCACTCTGTCTATGTCTTTGCGGAGATGGGGTCTCCAGAACTGCACACAGTACCCCAGATGGGGTCTCACCAACTGTCTGTACAGACAGTATAAGCCATTGTATAATAGGAATAATGCACTCCAGGGTGTGTGTTGTGCAGGGATAATGCCATGCCTGGGGAACTGGAAGCACTCGGCCTGTGGCCTTGTACCCAACCCCCCCAGGTGTGGCGTTATCCCAGCACGACACACACCCTGTCGAGCATTATTCATTTAACATATGGGCTATTTGCTTATCATCAGTGACCAAATCACCATTACTATCTACAAGTGGTGCTACTTGTAGATGTCTTATGATTTATGTGGTTATAAAATGATTTTTAGAATTATCTTACTCGCCAGTCTTAATTCATAATCCTGTTTGGCCTTCTTGATACTCTTGTTTCTCCCCTTGACTGTCTTATACTCTGTCCATGCTTCTACAGAATTTTTCTTTTTTGCCTTTATATATGGTTTCCTTTTCCTTTTTTTTGAACTTTCAATCTTTATCGAGTTTTCAATTAGTTACATTACACCAGACAATACATCAACATAGAATAGACACAACAACTAGAAATAAATAATATAACAAACTCATCAACACAAACAGATACAATGGGCCATTTTTAACAGTAGATCTAGATTAGTTAATTCACATAAATTAATTCCGTGGGGGGAGGGGGGATTTTCCCCAGAAACCATGAAGTGCAATATTCATATGGGAGGGGCAGGAAGGGGGTAGGCCTAGTGATTCAAATTATGGAATCCCTGCCTATGGGACAAAATTAGGTTTTACCAAACCCATATACAGAATCCATCTTCTCCAAAGCTACTTGAACTGAACCTGTCTTTTGTTAATGGTGGCTATAAGAGCTTCTACTCGATAGATAGAAATCATAACATTATGTCAATGATTTAGGGTGGGCTCCCTGTGAGTTAGCCACAACTTAGTTATGGCTTTCTGGGCAGCAATTAGGGCATGTCTCAGCAATTTCTCCTTGATTAGGATCCTTATAGTTTCTCGGGATATCAAACAAGAAATACAGAGACTCAGTCAATTTAAAATCAGTGTCAAAAACAGACTGTAAAGCCTGTTCCATCTCATTAAGAAAGGGGGCCAGCCTGGGACACTCCCACATCACATGATATATGGTTGCCAGGGCAAGTCCGCACCCCCTCCAACAAGTTGCAGCCTAGGAGTTCTGAAACTTAGCCTGAATAGCTGGGGTTCAGAAATACCTGATTAACATTTTCCAAGAGAATTCTCTCCAGCTAATGGTTGACAAACTCCAGTACAGTATCTTTTGTGTCCATGCCCAGGTCTCCTCAGTTACCTGGGAATTCATATCCTGGGACCATGCTCTCCTGACTGATTTTGTAGTATCTCCCTTCCAGAGCAAAAGTGCCTGGTACAAAAAAGAGATGAGGTGGCTCGACTGAGCCCTATTCTCCACTGCAGCTCTAAGGTTAACCAATATCTGAGGTGGAGTAGTGTCATCTTCACCTTGCCCAAATTGTAATGTTTTTATATACTTTCTTGTCTGAAAATATCTAAACCTATCCCTCCAGGGGATTCCATAGTCAGCCACCAGTTCCTGAAAAGGTTTAATCTCCACCTCATCCAAAAAATGCCATATCAGGTGGAGTCCCCTTTTTTCCCCAACCTCGATACCCAGCATCCCAAACCGCAGGTTCAAATCCCTTCACATGTGGGAGTGAACAAATAAGGTACCTCCACTTTCCCAGACTCCTGTCTTCTATTACCCAAAACCAAGCATTCAGGGTCACCTCCATACAAGGGTTTTACTCTCCCTCTGAAGGGGCTCTCCTGTTCCCTCCCAATAGGGCCACATGGAGATCTCTTAAATGTCCCTCAGATAACTCCAATGTCTTCCATTTAGCAATATATCCTCTGTTAAGCCAGTATGAGACCATTCTAAGCTGAGCCACCTTATGTTATAGTTTAAAGCTGGGTAAAGCTAGGCCTCCCCTTGTTCTTGGTATCTGGAAAACCAACAGGTGGACTCTAGGTCTTTGTGGGCCCCATATAAACCTAAAAGGAATCTGGGATGAGAGTGGGTAAGGTCTGAGCTAAGGATAAAAACTGGGGGAGGACCACCATTTTAACCACCTGGATCTTTTGTAAAAGGGAAAGGGAAATGCCCTGCCATCTTTCAAAATCTAATCTAATTCTATCAATTAGTGGGAAGTAATTAAGTGCAAACAACTGGATGCTGTCAGGTCCCAGTTGCACACCTAGGTACTTCAGATGTTTTAACTTCCAGAGAAAAGGGAACCAAGACCTAACCTCCTCAGAGGGTTCATAATTAATATGTAGTACCTCTGTTTTGGTTGTATTAACTTTATAACCTGCCATCTTACCAAACTCCTCCAGATGGCTCCATAGCCAGGGCAAAGCCCGGTCAGGGTCCCCCAGGATACTAACAAATCATCCGCATAAAGTGCCAGTTTATGCTCTTCACCACCCAATTCAATCCCCTCAACTTCTACCTCCTGCCGGAGAGTGGCAGCCAATGGCTCCAGATACAGGGCAAGGAGAAGGGGCGAGAGGGGGCATCCCTGCATATTACCCCTCAGTAAAGGAAAAGGTTCCAAAACTCTGCCATTAATTTTAATATAGGTCTGAGGCCTACAATAAATACTATTAATGGTTTTCACAAAGGACTCAGTGAAGCCGAAATGTCTTAATGTTGGCCCCAGGAAGGTCCATGCCACCTGGTTGAAAGCCTTCTCTGCATCTAAGCTTAAACCCAGAAGGGGAGACCTTGACCGGGTGGCATGGTGTAGAATGTGTATTCCTTTTCCTTTTAATAAATTTTGAGACCCTCTTGTTAAACCATGATGGCATCATTCCTGCTTTGTTATATTTTATTTTTTCTGAAACATTTTCATCAGCTAGATAATCCAATTTTCCCATTTATACTGTATGTTCCACATTTCATTATGAGTTGTGTTTTTGAAATCCTTGCCCCAGTTCCAGTCTCTTACTTTATTCCTCTTTAATCCAAAATCTGATTCTGCAAATCATTTAATTTTGGTCCTTCCCTTTACTGTCCAATTTTCCTCCACCACAGTAAACATTACCATCTCATGGTCACTATTACCTAATGGTACTATCATTTTACAACTTACTATTTTGTCACACATATTCCTTAGTACTAGGTCCAATGTGTTGTCCTCTCTTGTGGCTTGTTTAACCTACTGCTCCAAGCTAAGCTTGTCCAGAATATCCAAAAACTGTCTTTCCATGAGTGTTTTCCTTTCTCATATTTTCCAATTTATAGTTGGCATGTTAAAATCACCTAATAAAATGATATTATCATTTGGGTTTAGGTTGCCTAAGAATTCATAGAAACATAGAAGTTGATGACAGATAAGGACTGCTAGGCCCATCCAGTCTGCCTATTTTCCCTACCTACTGCAAACGTCACAGACCCTACCGGATCTCTGGCTTTACATTCTCGTTCCTATCACTAGGGTTCCCCTATGCCTGTCCCATGCATTTCTGAAAATCCACACTGTGTTTGCCCCCACCACCTCTGCTGGGAGTCTGTTCCATGCATATACCACCCTTTTCATGAAAAAAATACTTTTGCAAGTTACCCCTTAGTCTACCCCATCCAACCTCATGTCATGCTCCCTCATTCCTGAACGTCACCTTTTCTGAAAGATGCTACCCTCAGGTACCTTATTTATGCCCTTTAGATATTTGTAGGTTTCTATCATATCTCCTCTGTCTCTCTTCTTCTCCAGGATGTATATATTGAGGTCTCCCAGTCTCTCCTCATATAACTTTTGTTGCAGGCCCTGCACCATCTTTGCTGCCCTTCTTTGAACTGCCGCCACCCTATGTCCTTACTGAGACGCAGCCTCCAGAACTGGATGCAGTACTCCAAATGAGGCCTCACCCATGATCTGTACAGTGGCATCACCACCTCTTTCTTCTTCTGGTGATACCTCTCCCTGTGTACCCCAGTATCCCACTGGCTCTTACCACAGCCTTGGCACATTGTTTGGCCACCTTTAGGTGATTGGTTATGATTACCCCCAAATCCCTTTCTGTTTGGTGACTGTCTGTATCTACCTCCATCATGTAATCCTCCTCTGAGTTCATGCACCCTAAATGCATGACTTTGCACTTTTTCACATTGAATCTCAGATGCCACACTCTAGACCATTCCTTCAGTTTACCTAGGTCCCTCCTCATTTTTCCACCCCTCCCAGAATGTCCACTCTGTTACAGATCTTAGTGTCATCTGCAAAGAGGCACACCTTCCTTTCCAGCCCCTCCACAATGTCACTTATAAAGACATTAATTTAGGTGGGCATCTTGGGAAGGTGGTCTATAAACAAGGCCCAGCATTTTTTTTACCAGTTCTGGGGATCATCTTTAACCATATATGCTCTAGTTTACACTCATCATTATCTTCATCTATCAATTCAGTAGTACTCTTGTCTGACATATAAACTGCTACACTGCCTCTACTTCTGTGTGTTCTTTGCTTACTAAATATTTTATAACCTTGGCTATTCCTACAACACATATCATCTTTGTGCCACCAGGTTTCCATAATGGTACATATCTGAATACCTTCTTTAATTAGTACTTTTTTGATCTTTTCCTTTTTCTTAACCATACTTCCTGCATTCACAAGCAAGAACTTCCATCGCTCCTCAGTAGGTTTCTTATGCAGTTCAGTGTCAGATCCTACAGGTTTATTGATGAATGGAGCCCCACCCTCCTTCTCTTCACTAGTTAATTTTAGTGTTTCTCTATGACACTTTTTATTGTGTTTCCTAACAACTGTGAGCCTTATCTATTCAAATGCAGACCATCTCTTCCATATAGTCTTAGATCTCTAAACTTCCCCCAGTTACTCAGGAAAGTAAAACCTTCCCTTGAACACCATCTCCTCAACCAGCCATTCAACTAAGTAATGTCTCTTGTTCTAATTCTACTTGCCCTTGATACTGGGAGTATTTCAGAGACTATCACTCTGTTTCCTTTGTTCTTTAATATTCTCCCCATCACTTCAAAATCCCTTTGAATATCCAGCTATTTTCTCCTGCCAATGTCATTAGATCCTACATGTACTACCATAATAGGGTTTGATGTCCCCTTCAATAGTCCATACAGGTTCTCCCTGATACCTTGGATTTTTGCTCCTGATAGCAAGGCCACTATGGTATGTTCCTTCCTTCCCCTATCAGATCACTGAGTCAGTGTGTTCCAACACCTCAATGTCTCTATGAATTTTCTCATTAATTCTTTCTGCGGTTGGTGTTTTTGGGCTGATAGTTCTACCTAAAGTATTTGACCCACCCTCATATGTGCCTGCTCTTGTATATTCAATCAACTCTTTATTTCCAATTCTAATTCCAATTGTTTAACCAGGAGTAGCACACTAAGCTGAAAGCTTATTTACAGGTACGAACTGGGAGCACAGGGAAGTTAAGTGACTTGCTCAGGGTCACACAGTATGCAAGTGGGGACTGTGGGATTCAAACTCAGGTCTCCAGATTTGTAGCTCAGAGCCTTAAACCACTGTGCTATACTGCCTCCCTTCCAGTGTTAATACTGTCCAATACCACTTCCACCTCAGCTTCTAACAGTGCAGCATATCTATTTCATAATTTGATTGGAATTTCACATAATGTCTATCTCCTATGTTTTTGCAGCCCTGAACCTTATACCATTCTTCTTCACTCATCTCCATATCATCATCTGATTCTCCATCTAAACTCCTTCTCTCTTGCCCCCTACTCCTTTACCATCTGGGACTTTTAGTGTTTGTGACTCCACATTTCCATCCTCCTGCAACATTAACACAGAATTATCTATGAATCTTTCCAGTTGATAAATTTCACTCTGGACTTCCAAACACTTTTTTAGTATGTCTATTTCATTTTGCATATCTTTAATAAGAGTGCATATATTGGACACATAGTTTGTAATGCTCTTCCCTTTCTTCCCTTCACATCTGAATTAAATAGAACTCAATGCAAAGTGAGCCACAAAAGTGGAGCATAGGTGTAAGTTTTTTTAATAAACATATTGCAGGATGCACACAGATTAATTTCATGCTCCATTTTTCTTACCTCACTGAGTCAGAAAAACTTCAGGGATTCACTGAAGCTCTGCTTAAAAATGCATCTGGACCAGTGGTAGTAGTCTGGGACTTCCGGTTTTGTGAAACCACAATGAAAAAGAAAAATTCTGCTTAGTGACTGTAGTCCTGCCTTTAAAAAGCCAGGCTAGTGCCACTGAAGTGCTCTATATGGCCCATCACACTGTAGATCTGCTATAGCAGCAGCCTCCAGCAGCCCTTCTTCATTTCGGGGTGTGTCAAGATCAGCGCTCAGATGCCCAGCAGCTCCATGTAGCCCCAAATGCAACCACCCAGTAAGTTTTAATTAAAATATAGCCACATCACACACTCTCAAATGCTTCCCAGTGCAATAGTTAGTGCTCTGGAAAGTAAAGTACTGTAGAGGCCCCTTAATGTAGCATAAAAACTTTCCCATCATGCTGTCAAAGGCTCCCAGTGCAATATTTAATGCTCTGTACTGTACGGTACAGTAGAGTCCTCTTAATGTAGCATAAAACCTTTCCCATCATGCTCTAAAAAGGCTTCCCAGTGCAATATGTAGTACTCTGTACTGTAAGGTAGAGCAGAGTCCTCTTAATGTAGCATAAAACCTTTTAATTTTATGAAGCTATATATACACTAGTGAATGTTGGCTACATCTTTCAAGAACATAAGTACTACAAGGAGTTCTAGTTGGAGCTACAACACAAACCTGGTGAAATAACTGCAAGACAATAGTTTCTCACCATGCTGTCCCACCTGTCCCAGCTGACACATGTGCAGGCTGTGCACTTGCTTCTGCACATGTTGCTACTGTGCATACTCACCTCCTCGCGCACTCAACCCTGCTCGTGTGTGGGCCATGCTTTTATATCGGGTGACCTGGAAGTTTACCAGTTCCTGGTGACATTAGCAAGTGCACCGAAATGCAATTAAAAAAATGTCCTAAAACACCAAAGGAGCCTTTAGTGGGTTTAAGAAGGATTTGCAGAGTGCTACGCATACAAATGTTCACAGAGTACCAAAATAAAAATCCCTTTGTAGTCCCCCTGTATCATCATGGACTACAGATTCCAGCCTTCGCAGAGTGGTCTCCAGGCAACAGAGCTACAACCCAACTCCCCCTTTTATTTTTTTTTAATTTTGGATTTTCTTCCACAGATCACTCACACTCTCTATAAGTCTGGGATTTTGGGGAAAGGGAACTAATTTCACTCATACCACACAGATAGACTGCTCACCCCTGCTTGTGCTTAGGCTGAGCTTTTATGTTGGGTGACCTGGAAGTTTGCTGGTTCCGGGTTGCGCTAGCAAGTACACTAAAATGCAATTAAAAAATGTCTTAAAACACCAAACGAGCCTTTAGTAGGTTAAAAAGGCTCTGTAGAGTGCTACATGTAAAATGTTCACTGAGTACCCAAATAAAAATCCCTTTGTAGTCCCCCTGTATCATCAAGGACAACAGATCCCATCCTGCCCAGAGTTTTGCTTCCAGATTGGAGGGGGGCAGGACATAACATACGTGTAAAAAATAACAAGAAGTCAAGTTTAATTAGGAATACCCTCTTTTTAGGGCTGCAGTGGGCATAGTCCTGCAGACCTATTGCTTCAGAAAAGCACCTTGGCCATGCCCACATTCCTTGTGAATGCACAACATGATGAAGTGACAAAAGTCACTCCGAGTTTGCATCTCTGAAGCATTCCACTCTCCGCATTATCATTTTTTCCCTTGCAGTTCCTGACTGCTGAAATACATCGGCAGCTCTGTGTTTTTCTTTCTTTATTTCCCCCCACAGAAACATTACAGTGATGCTGGGGGTGTCCGATCCCCCAGTGTCTCAATGAGGAATCATTCATTTTCTTTGTTTTGGTTTACAGTAACCCGACCCCCACCCCCCCAACGTGTATGTGTGGCTCTTTCTTCTTCTTTCCAAAATTCAGTGATGAAAGTGGGCTGGAAGGCACAGGAACTGGGTTCCAGTATTTTTCCTGCAACCAGAATGCCGTACTGTACTTTGCAGCCGGCCCAATGAGAAACATTTCTTTTCAATGCTTCCCAGTCCCAAAAGCACTCAACAGAAATAAATTAACCTATCCCCAGATACACCTATCAGAAATAATATAATTAAGATAACCTGTTACATGTCAAAATCACTGAAGCAGCACAAACAATCCTACACTCCATAACAAAGTCAAGTGCCAAAGGTTAGAATGTTTACTATTTCTCTCTTCCCCTCCTCTCCTTCTTTTGATGTTCCCTTTCTTAGACCTGAAATCCTAGAAAATGCCTTGCATTAATTGTATACATATATATATATACTGCTTTGTCCATTTTTAAATGGTTATATTTATTCTTTAGTACAAAATTTTTATTTTGATCTATGGTATATTGTGTATTTCTGTTTTTGTATGTATCCTTGGAAATTAAATGAGTGATGTTCTTAAGACTGTCCCTGTAATATACTTTATTACATGTTGTTTTGTATCTGTTGAAACTGTATTTTAAAACAGGACAACTTTGATAAACTGGGCCTCTTCTGATCCTAAAAGTTATTTTTTCCTGTCAAAAAATAAAAGTTTTTATCTATCTTATCTATCTATCTTTAGCATATTTGTCATGCTTGGATCAGATAGCTGTGGTTTTAGAGCTACAAATACTTCAACATCTTGGTGTTTACTTCTCATTTCTTATTATCTGAGATGTTCCAGCTGAACGCTGGGTGCTGCAATAGGATTCAGGTCTGGGCTCCCACTGCTCTCTTTTTTCCCTGAGACATTTATACAGCTGCAGCTGCCTTTCTGCATGCCTATTCTAAAACCTTGTTGCTTGCAATTTGTGGATGTCATGAGCACAGAATCTAATTTAATGTTGATGTCAGCCCTGACCGGGCTGATACCCCCAGTGGTGCAGCTCACCATGCTGCCGCCACCCACTGCACCTCTCAGCTGCCCACAGAAGGAAAATCTCCAAACCTGAGCCCCTGACAGGGCTGATACCCCCAGCAGTGCAGCTCACCACGCTGCCACCACTCGCTGTACCTCTCAGCTGCCTACCGAAGGAAAAACTCCAGACTTGAGCCCCTGACCAGGCTGATATCCCCAGCAGTGCAGCTCACCATACTGCCACTGCTCACTGCACCTCTCAGCTGCCCACAGAAGGAAAAGCTCCAGACTTGAGCCTCTGACTCAGCTGATACCCCCAGTGGTGTGGCTCACCATGCTGCCACCTCCCGCTGGACCTCTCAGCTTCCCACAGAAGGAAAAGCTTCAGGTATGATTTTCCACAGCGCTGAAGATTCAATTTCTGGTGCCTTTGATCTGTCTGCTGCAGATTGACCGCTCACTCAAGCAGGAAGGCAGTCATTGGTTCACCCGATTCTCCCGATTGCTGCAAGCACAGAAGCAATTTCTCAGCTTACTTTTGCTGTGGCTGAACTTTAACTTTCACTTGAGAAACTACTTCAACTTTCAGTTGGGAAACTACTTTAACTTGGGAAGGTATTTTGGGAAAGTATTTTTTCACTTTTAACTTGGCCATAATTTGTAATGTAGAGAAGGGCTAATCCTGCTGTATTTCAGTCTGCTGCTTTAGCCCTCCTACTCAATTCTGTACTCAAACTTTACTGATTAAGTATCTCTTAAGAACTGTTTGTAGAAGAGCTAAAGAGTGTTAATTTGTAGGGCTAATTTGCTAGTATGCTAGTTTTTTGCTGATTTAGTCCTCTCTGCTCAAATTGCTCGAAATGTGCTCCTATGATTCTGTAAAACTGTCTTCTGTAAATTAAGGCTAAACTTTAATACGCCGCCCATTGTTAAGTTACCCTGTTAATTTTGAACTTGCTGTTTCTATCGGGATGCACTGAATTTCTTTATCCCCAAGTTTTTTTTAATTTTTATTTATCCTTTCTGATCTGTTTTTCCCGTCTTCTGCCCATCCTCTTGGCGCTGACATGCCCTGTACCCTGCCCCTTCTACCTCCCTGCTGACCTGCCTCAATGATTAAGTTTTTTTCTATTTCAACTCCATTCAGGCTCTGGATCCCTGCTGCTTATCTGACTCTTGCTCTACCCCGCCCCATGACTAACCTTAACTGCTCTCTCCCCTGTCTCTGCTGCCTCTGGCAACCCCGCCCTTGCCTCAAAGTTTGTAAATCTAACTTCCCTCTTTTTCCTCCCACAGACTTGATCCTCTGACCAGGCTGATACCCCCAATGGTGTGGCTCACCATGATGCTGCCACCCACTGCACCTCTCAGCTGCCCATGGAAGGAAAAGCTCCAGGTACAGTTCTCCACAGCACCGCAGATTCAATTTCTGGCACCCTTGCTCAGTCTACCACAGATTGGCTGCTCACAAGGAAGGCAGTCATTGGTTCACCTGATTCTCCCAATTGCTGCAAGCATAGATGCAATTTCTTGGCTAATTTTGCTGTGGATGAACTTTAACTTTCACTTGGGAAACTACTTTAGCTTTCACTTGGGAAACTACTTTAACTTGGGAAAGTATTTTGTCCTGCCCACCTGCCCTGGCCTCGACCTCTATTAAATATGCCACTGAACCCACCCCCACTCCAATCAGGCACACAGGTATCTTAATGGGGACAGCACCCCCCCAAAGCAACACTACCACCTTGCACTTCCACCAAATTTTGCACAGCCCACAGGACTTGCCTAACTGTCCTAATTATCTTACCAACTCATTACCTCACCTAGCTAGAGAAAGTCATCTTTCCTTGACCTATCAAGATGTGCCCTCTTCAATATTTGGCAATGATCATATTTTTACTCTCCCAAGTACCCCTTAGCTTCCCTTATGCCACCTGCCCCCCAATTTATAACCAGTTCGTGGGAGTCCATGAAATAAATCAGGGTACTGGTATCACTAGCCCATTTAAAAGATGCCCTCCTACTCACACTGCACAAGCCTCCTGCCCTAGCAAATGCTCTCTAACTCTGTACTACCCCTTTCTTCATCTCCTTATCTCCCCTCCCTCAAAGTTTTCACCTCAGCTGACCCCTGGCTCCAGGCAATGCTAACTATGCTGGGTACTCTGACACTACCTACTCAGGCTTCTCCTCCTCCTCCTCCTGCTATCGGGTAACATACCCACTAACCCTGGCCCACCTGTGCCTTCCCCTAGCACCATTCAGAGCAGGTGCTCTCTAAAATTCACCTCAATAAACATCAGGAGCCTCTTACCAAAGATGGATGACCTCCTAGTTTGGGTCACGCAGTACAACCCTGATGTGCTTGCCATTAATGAACCCTGATTGTCCCCTAAAATCCCAGACACCTCTGTCTCACTAGCAGGCTACACCCTATTTAGGCATGACAGAACAGGTAAAAAAAGGGGGGTGCTTGCTGTCTCAAAGATTCTCTCAAAGGTCAGACTCTACCCCATCAGCTGCTGAAAGCAAATCCCAGTTACTAGCTATCAGGGTCTTACTTGGCAATAATGGTAAATCAATAACTATACTTTCCATCTACATCCCACCCCATGAACAATTAGTGGGCTACAAACTTCTCCTTGACTGCTTAGCTGATCAGCCCTCTAGCAAAGAGGTTGTGATACTAGGGGACTTCAACACAAACTGGCTGGCCCCAGAGGCAGGCCCTTTCAAGAACACCATTGCTGCTGTCAACATTACACAGCTTGTCACAACTCACATGCTGGTCAATTACAGAACTGGTAACAGCTCACTTCTTCACCTTGTTCTTACCACCCACCCGAACCCGAACATCAACTGTGCATCCACCATCTAGCAGTAGGGACTAGTGCTAGATGGTGGATGCACTGTTGATGTAAAGGAGCAGCACACTGTTTGTGAATCTAAAAAACCTATCTAAAAAAATCTTGATTATTCAAATTAATAGAGGTTGGTGGTTCATTGCACAAGAGTGCAGAGCTTATCTTGGACTAAAGTTTGGAGTTTAGGGCTAGCAACCCTTCGCTCTGCACCAGGTTACAAGTGCACACATCTGAGAAGGTTTGGACTACCTCACCCAGCTAAGCTGCTGTGACTGCCCCTAGGACTTAGGCCCTACTCAACTCATGCTCTAGCCTACCCCCTTTGACCTTACTAATTACCCACTAACCCCTCCTCTCCCACCCCTCTCTCCTCACTTCCTCACCCCTCAACTTACTACCAACCACCTGAAGCTGACTGACAATGACACATGTTGTCTGCTACACCCCACCCTTCTCTTTGTTCTACATCCCTTTCTCTTCTTCACTCCCTCTCCCTGTCTTCCTCTCTCCCTCTCCTTTTTCCCTCCTCTTCCCTCCCTGTCTCCCACAACTGTATTATGATCTGTATTTCTCTGTAATCTAAATGTGTACAACCTACATGTTGTTCCATCTCCTTTATAACTGTGAATTTTTTGCAACCTTGTTTGTTACTTGTTACCTGGCAATGTAAAACCTCTGATTTTGTTATTGTACTGTGTTTGTAACTGTAAACTGACTCGGAACCTTTGTAAAATAACTTCTGGTTCAAAGGTATTATAATCCTAGCAATAAATAAATCAATTGCATTAAAAAAAAATAGCAGGTGACATATCACATCCCTCTGTCCCACAGCTGGAACACACTATGAAGCATAGTGCTCTCTACTTTAAAATACAAATAGTAAGAGTGTGGGGGATCACACATCATGATAGCCACAATCTACATAGTTAGAAAGTAACATGTCTTGACAATGCTTCCGACAAAACCAGTTGAGCCACTGGCTTTGTTTACCTGTGACTTCTAATTGTAAGTGTGCTGTTTTACTGTTTTTGAATAAAAGAAGTATTTATTATGCAGCCTGTAGTTTGGTGCTGGTTTCTTAAGATGTACTGACAGTTCTATTTAACCAGCTGTGAGCACATGGATTAGAGCCGAGACTCCATTTTGCAGTTAAAAAGTACTGTACAAATACAAATACAGAATAATATTCTGGATGCAGTATATACCTCTGTGCTCTACTTGAAACACTCCCAGCCATCTACATCTCTAGCAACACATTTCATTGCCATCTCTCTCACTCACTGTGTACATGCTGAATGGTGGAGTTTGTAACTTTAAAAAGACTTTTTATAAAGTGCCATTGATCAAATAAATAGCTAGTGTTTTCCTATCAAGAACACAGCATGTTGCAGCGGTTTTTGGTGTTTTTGTGATTATTATTACTTTTTTCAATGATCAATATGGAGAGAGGGGATAATACTTTCAGTTAGAGAGCTGTCTTTACGTTTGTGCAGTTGGGAACCCACACTACAGTGAAAAGAATTACTAAAGGCACATAAGGATTATACAGTATATAAACTTCCACATGAACATTTGGAAAACTATGTGAAATATTTTCCAATAAATGGATTTTCTTCAAGTTTGAACCATTTGCCATATTTTACTTTTGTGCTAGCTCTGAATTTGGAACAGCTTCTTCATAATTGAGATATGCTGACTTTAATGACTAAGTACTGAATAAAATAAAAACATTAAAAGAGCTATATACTGTATGTACAGAGAGGTGCATCTAATTTTTATACTCCGTTTATTTTGTTGATTTTAAATACGTTTTTTATGAAATTCTGGAGTTTCATATGCTTACTAACTGTACTGCAAAGGACATAAAGTGTTTGCAGCTGAAAACGATAACATATTTAAAAAAATATAAGGACATAGCACAAGGACACTTTCATGGCTAGTCTGACAAGGAACATAGCAAAGGATATGAAATAGTAGGAATGGGGCATAGGGTAAAACAAGTATTATAACTACCCATGAGCACAATGAAAAACTAAAAAAAAAAAAGTAGTGTGACACAACTAAATGATAACAGATAGTCTATCACCATCTCTCTCTCTCACACACACACACACACACACACACACACACACCCACCTCAGTCTAAACCTTCAAAACTAGCCTAGCAACAGCTGACATGCCAGTCAATTCATCCTGAAACTCGATGATTTTATGATTTCGACATTACTAGGGATAAGATGTAAAAAAGTGATATAATGAGCGAATAACACAAAAACACAAAGCATGAAAACAGAGGCATGACAAGAGAACAGATGCGCATAATGTCAAATAAACAAAATAGTCAAAATCTGCCATGGTGCATCGCAACTGAAGTGCTCAAAGGGAGTACCACATGACACTGAAAGAATACAGTCTACAACTGATATTCTTACTGGCAGAAGTTCAAGATCTGCTTGTCTCAGAAATGATACTTTACAGCAATAATCAATAACATCCCCACACCCACCAAGCAAACAAAAAAAATGGATAGAAAAGAATTAGGTCACTGTCATAATTTTTCTGAATAGGGTAGCACTCAGGGAGCTGAACAGATATTTATTTTGTATTTAGAGGGTATAGGATAGGGCAAGGGAATAAACATCAACTCTGCACTATAGGAAATTCAAGAAAATATAAAGATGCTATAAATAGCCACTGGCAACATACACATTAAATCATTATGTGTTAACACACACACACCATAATGCCATTTTGATAACAGCTTTCCATTACCTGTCAGTTCGTTGTCGACCCCCTCCAAAAAAATAAACGCTGTTTACTTTGCGATTCACAAACAAAAAAACATAAATGACCACTACATCATCACACAGCTGTTACACACAGAGAGGGATACGTAGAAAAATTAGAGAAGAACACTGTGAGGTCAAGAATAAATTTTACAGTGGACATGATTGGAAAACTCCTTATGGACATTATACTGCCACATAACACTGATGAGCGTGTACTCATTTGTACATGCTACTTTACAGCATGTTTTACATTGTTCTATAAAAATATTTTTGTTTTATTTTACGTTTTAATTTCAATTCATGAAATGTTTGGCAGATGCAAGCCACAGTGGGAACATCTGTAATGTACCAGGGAGCAATGTCAGGCTGAAATCCTGCAAACAAATAAAATAAATCATAAAAAAATTACTTAGATGCATAGCTGGAGAACTTATACCGACATTAAGCAACTGGGGGTCAAGTACACTTGAACAATGTAAATGTCCATCAAATCATTAGCCACTACCACAGGAGTTTTTAGTTGAGCAAGTAACTACCTCAGTTCAGGACCTGGTTTCAGGATTTCACATTTCCGTAGGAGGGGGGGAAATAAAAGAAGGGGGAAAATAAACCAGTCTCAAACAAAAAAGGGCTATAAGTTTGAATACAGGGAAATGACCGAATTAAAAAAAGAAAACATAATCAAGTAATTTTCAGAGAAACACAAGAGTAGAACATCCACCCTGATACTGCACTGTTCAGTGCTTCAGTCATGGAGACGAAAGAAAAAAAAAATGCTTTAGTAATGGAGACATAAGGGGAAAAAAAATTATGACAAGACTTGCCCATACCAAGTCAATGGCAAATTGCTAGCCACGGGCAAGACCTCCTACTCAGATGAATTACTTTCAGATGAAAACTCCACTTGAGCACCACTGGGAGCAACAGGCTCAAATGAGTAAGAAGTAATTGTGCTAGGAACAGAAATATAGATCGATCCTTCGGTATCTTCAGAAGTCATAGTAATTGCAAATAATTGCTGACTTTGAAATACCAAAGATGTACCCACATAAAGTGACCTCACAGAACAGACGCTGTGAAGGTGATTGATAGCCACTCTGAAAGGATGGTCAATGATGTGAGCTCAAGCTAAAAACAATGACATCAAATCTCCAGTTGTGTCATCACTCACCAGAGAACACTGAAGCAGATGAAATGTAACTGATTAGCAAGTGGGTTATGCACAGCACCCAAAACATCTTCCCTTCGCTAAATGGCACCATGACCATGATTTAAAAGCAAAAATATTCATACAGTCAAGCAGCCAGCTCTGTTATAACATCCTAGCTCAAGTAACAACATGTACTATTTGCCATTGATCTTTAAGGGTGGTTGATCAGGCAATTGGGGACCGGGGTGGGATCCAGCACTATGGAAAATATATATTTTTTTAATTTAAGTTGGTTGATCAGGGACTGCAGTGGGACCCTGCACTATGGAATATATTGTTTTTATTTAATTCATTCAAATATTTTAAAGTAGTGATTATTCAAGGTGTCCATGTGCCCTACTAAAGATGAAATCGAGCATATTCATTCTCAAAGATCACTGCTACTCCTCAATAGACAACCTATTTTTCCATCACACAGTAAATAAAATATACTGTGTGAGTTTGTTTGTGTTTTTATTCAAAATTACCGTTTTACTTCTATTCCATTTTGGCCTTTTATTTTATTTTTGGTCCAGTGGCTGCTCTCTGGCACTTATCTTTTTCTTCTGTTTTTCCTTTTATCCTCACTTCTCTCCCCCATGCTTCTCAGATGCAATCTACAGTCTACACTAGGGGTTCTAGGGGTATGGGCTACCTGGCTTCACATTTTTTTTTGTTTATTTATTTTTGCTTGGCCTGTCCAATCTGAAGTCTGCCAACTTCCTGACTCTGCAATTTCCAACTACTGTACCTGGCTTTGGGTTTTCTCTCTTTAGCATCTCCACCTGTATGGCAGGTGTCTACAAGTTGCATGGACAAAAAAACAAAGCAAAGCAAAGAACTTCTCTAAGCACAGTAAAAACCTTTTCTCAAAATAAAAGGTTGATGTGTGAGCAAATAATATAAAATAAATCCTTACGAGTAAAAAAAAAAACATATTTTGATGTAGGGATTATTCAAGATGTTCATGTACCTCACTATAGATGAAATCAAACATATTCATTCTCAAAGATGGCTGCTATTCTACATAACACAAACTCTTCTTCCACCACACACTACGCCTGTTCCTCTACTCATGCATTACTATACTTTTCTTTCCTTGCTGGCAATCCATATTTTTATACTGGTATTATTAGTTTCATTAATTTTGAAACTCAGAATCTCTGCTGTGTAGCTTCTCTTCTGTTAAGTCTATAGTGAGCAAATTACAGCACACTTTGCCAAATAATGCAGCACCAACGATGTTAAGGAATGAGCTAAGGATTGGCTTTTTACCTTATGCCACTAAACAGCAGTCAAACACAATGTGCTGAGTAGCATAAATACTTTTACTAACTTTTTCCCAATGTGATTAGTGGCACAATATAGTTCCCACATGCCAAACACTGTTTTTTTCCTTCCTCATGCTCTGTGTAATCTAATGTTCTAACATTCACTCTAGTGAGTCCCCTTCTCGATCAAGAGTGCATGACATCCCCAGTTGCTCAATGCAATTTGGTGAGAAATTTAGTTTGCATCTCTCTTTGACACATTTATAAAAACATTTCTTTGATTAAAAAGGAACAGCTTATAAGCTTACTGGACATTTCGACGGAGTGTGCTGCAAAGCCATCCTGGGGTGGTGCGGGCGACCTCGCTGTGAGAGGGTCCCCCCCACATCCGATTGTTCTACTGTGACCAGGACAAGGGGTTTGAGGTGCCGACTCTACCACAGGGCTGGGAGGACCTCCCCCATGAACACAAGTTTTTTCTTCCCCTGCTCATTTGCAGGCGACAAGGTGCTACACCATCTCTACCACTTGGATTCTATGAAACAGAGGACTTACTGACTATTCTTGTGTCCTCTTCTTTTGGGCGCCAAGTTTGAATCTCCCTACATGCTGTGCCTGATTTGTCTCCAGCTGTAGTGACGCGCTGCCTCAGGCAATTGAAAAGAGCCTGAATCCAAGCCTTGTAGCTTACTGGACATTTCACTGGAGTGTGCTGCAAAGCCATCCTGGAGTGGCGCGGGCAACCTTGCTGCGAGATGGTCCCCCCCCACATCCAATTGTTCTACTGCAACCAGGGCAAGGGGTTTGAGGTGCCGACTCTACTACCGGGCAGGGTGGACCTCTCCACGAATGCAAGTTTTTTCTTCCCCTGCTCATGAGCAGGCGACAAGGCACTACACCATCTCTACCACTTGGATTCTATGAAATGGTGGACTTACTGACTATTCTTGTGTCCTCTTCTTTTCTTCCCACTCACCCTCCCCATTCCCTCCTCCCCTTAAATACTGGTTGGCCATGCCCACATGGTTCATTGAACCAATCACCGTGTTAACCTGGCTTATCTACCCTGTCTCCTGTGCTTACTGCACCCCTATGGAATACTTAAACCAGCTGTATGTACCTGTCTCCTGAGATTACTGCATCACTACTGAATACTTAAGTCTGCTAGTTTACTCAGTCATTAATAGCTGAATAAGGACTTGAGTGCAGTAACCTAGTACCTCCTTTTGAAATGTCCACCTTACTGTGTTATTAGTAGCCTGTGTCTTCAGCATAATTGTATTTTAACCTGCAATACTGATGGATTTGACTACAGTAACCTAGTGCTTCCCCTCCAAGTGCCCACCTTACTGTGTTATAAGTATCTTACCTGTAATACTGGTGGATTTGACTACAATAACCTAGTGCCTCCCCTCAAAGTGCCCACCTTACTGTGTTATAAGTAGCCTATGTCCTTAGAATATTGTATCTAACCTGTAGTACTGGCCACGGCTGAACTACTGACTCTAGCCCTGTCCACCACCTTCGGGTCTAGTATTAGTACTACAGCCAAACTGATCCCCAGCTTGGGTAGAAGGATCATACACTAATATGCTATTGTGTTTTTGACTAACAGCCTAGCCTAGTTACACCTTTCCTTAAACTGCATATCTTGGTTTACTGACAAAGCGAAAGTGAAATTAGCAACCTCTCCTGTTTGTTAGTACCCTGGTGTCAGGGGCTAGTTCTTGACAGAAGATAAAATTCCTGAGGGGAATATCTGACCCTGGTCAACTCTGCTACAGCTCATCAGTGTCCCTCTCTTGCCACAGCTAACCTCTACTGACTGGATAAAGCATGCCTCCCATGAAGGGGGCCCCCTGACCACATGCCCCGATGTGCACACAACCCAAGTACTTCACTCCCCAATGGGGAGGTACTCCTGACATTGGTCTATATTCTGTCACTCCTCTGGGCAGACAGACTCATTGGGTCTGGGTACCTAGGATGTACTGGACATCAGCTCAATGACTCTCCCCCCCTTGACTTCTACTATGGAATGCCCCCCTCCAGCACACTTGCCCTTTCCTCAGCTTACAAGCTTGTAAGGAAGGGGATGTGCTATGACTGGTTCTACTTTACGTGCGGGATGCACCAGAACAACCTAGTCTCCTTGGCCAGCCCTAAGTTACTGTGCCTACTAGCAGCTCTGCTACTCTTGGCAGGAGATATCCAGCCCAATCCTGGCCTGTACACTGCCAGTATCATAATCACGTCCCCTCATGACCCCCACTGGACATCCACAAAGGGGCTGAAGATAGCACACTTGAACGTATGCAGCCTCAGACCAAAAATGCAAGAAGTACAAGCCTGGCTTGACCTCTACAAGCCTGATGTCCTTGCCATCTCTGAGACCTGGCTTAAGGCCCACATACTAGATCATGAAAATCAGGCCCGGGGCTACAGTTCCTTCTGAAAGGACAGGCAGACTAAAAGGGGGGGTTACTTATTTATGCAAAGGAAGTCCTCACAGTGTAACTCCTTAACATACAGAAAGGCATCCCATCGGATGGAGAATCTATTTTCATTCGCATAACCCTAGGGTACTCAAATTCCTCACAATTGGCTGTATCTACCACCCACCCAGGTCTGCGCTCCAATACCTTGAGGCCATCACAAAGTTCATGGCCCAAGATGTCTCCTCAGAGCTTCTCATTCTAGGAGACTTCAACCTAAACTGGGCCCAGGACCCTAGCCAAGCCATTACAGCCCTGATCCTAGAGGCTGAACTGACCGGGCTCAATTACAAAATGGGGAATCACACCACCCTTGACTGGGCTCTAGTGTCCAGCCCCTCAAACATCCAGAT
Organism: Neoceratodus forsteri; assembly: GCA_016271365.2. Classification (NCBI taxonomy): domain Eukaryota; kingdom Metazoa; phylum Chordata; order Ceratodontiformes; family Ceratodontidae; genus Neoceratodus; species Neoceratodus forsteri. Next base: position 846,328,359 of record CM028134.1, read on the forward strand.
GGCCGGAATAATGGCAGACTCCTTGAGTGACCACTTCCCAATATTCTGCATCTGGAAAAACAGAGCACCAAAGGTCCAGCCCAGAATCCTTACTGCTCATGACTACTCTAAATTCTCTGAAGTATAATTCAATGACTACCTATTCATCCTGGACTGGGACCCAATTATGCTCCTCCCCACACTGGCAGAGGCCCTGGAATACTTCCAGAACCAATTATGCTCTGTGGCTAACCTCTTTGCCCCTCTAAAAAAACTAACAATGAAATGTAGCTGCTACAAATGGATCTTGCCATCCCTTAAAACCCTCATGATCACTAGGGACAAGGCTTGGAAGAAGTTCAAAATCTTCTCCCTCCTGGTAGACCTTGAGACTTACAAAACCTTAATAAACAAAACCAAGAGAGCCATCAAAATTGCAAAAAAGGGAGTATGTCACTCACCTACAGAAATCCAGCCTAGGCAACCCCAAGCTATTCTGGCACCATGTCAACAGACTGATCAGGGGGAACAGCAAGTCTGAGTCAGGCCCCATTGAGGTCAATGGTCAGCTAGTAGGCGACTTCCCTCAAATAGCCTCCTCCCTCAACAAACACTTTACTAACCTCGATGCCTATAAGGTTCGTGTGTCTCAAACACCTACAGCCCCAAATGTAGATAAGCCTGTCTGCCGTAAATGACCCTCTTTTCACCTAAGACTGGTGAAGCAAAAAGAGGTCCTAACCCTCCTTAGGGCCCTGAAGGTCAAAGGCTCCGGGGGGCCAGATGATATAAACCCTCGACTACTAAAGGCTGGAGCCCCTTCCCTCTCCAGACCCCTGGCCCAGCTACTAAATAGATCCCTATGGGAAGGAATCATTCCCAAACAGTGGAAACAGGCTAACATAGTCCCAATACACAAAGGCGGCTCTAGGGAAAACATAAATAATTACAGGTCCATCTCTTTGCCCTGCACACTAGCAAAGCTGCAAGAAAGATTAGTCTACTGTCAACTCTGAGACTACTTGGAGGCTCAACAGCTTCTAGCCCCTTCCCAAAATGGATTTAGACCCAATCATTGTACAGGACACAGCAATAATCAACTTTACTAATGATGTACTCAGAGCTATGGACAATGGGTTACCTACAGGTACAGTATTCATAGACCTGTCCAAGGCATTTTACCTTGTTGACCACAAGCTCCTATTTCATAAATTGGACAAAATTGGCCTAGACCCCCTTGCTCTTAAGTGGTTTGGGAGTTACTTAACTGACAGGACACAGAGAGTTATCTGGAAGGTGCCATATCTGGCCCCCTACCCCTAAATGAGGGAGTACCACAGGGCTCAATCCTCGGCCCCCTCCTTTTCTCCTTGTTTATTAATGACCTACATACCCACTGTGGTAGTAGCTCAGTTGTACAATATGCAGATGACACCGTCCTCTATCAATCCTTGGGTGATACGGCAGCCCTAGGTCCCCTCCTCCAAGATGACCTCACCTCACTTGAGGTCTGGCTGAAGGAAAAAAAAATGGTCCTGAATGCTAGCAAAACTAAGGCGATGCTATTGGGCCCAGATCCCTTGGTCAAAACAGGACCTCCACCATGCAACTCACCTCATTCTCTGGCAGCTGCATTGAGGTAGTGCCCTCCTTAAAATACCTAGGACTAACACTTGACCAATGCCTCACTTTCAAGAATCATGTGGACCAGGTTACCAAGACCTTACACCATAAACTTGGTACCCTGTACCATCTCAAGGACCAACTTATCCTTGAGGCCAGGCTCTCCATTGGTACAAGTGTCCTGCTTCCCAGCATGACCTACGTTGCTCCGATAATACAAGGCATGGCTAAGTAAGAGGTCACTAGGATGCAAATTTTGTACAACAAGATAGCCCGTTTCTCTATACAGGACCACTCGCAAAGTCATCACTGCGATATCCTGGCCCAGCTATGGTGGCCCTCACTGAACACTCACCTACAGTACACTCTGCTCTGTCTGACTTACAAGCTGCTCAGACCATCTGCTCCACCTAGCATAGTATTTTATTTCTATTTATTTATTTATTTCTAAGAATCAGTTTATAACCTTTGAGCCAGAGGCTCGTTTCCACAGGTACTTCGTCACATAAAGACATACATTGTGTTTTTGGTTACATAGCAAATATTTGCAAAACAATAGGCATTCAACAGAGGCGCCACGTCACATTGTGGTCAGACAAATACAATTGGGTACAGGGTACATGTAATTGATAACAGGTGTTACACAAGTTGGTATCAAGTGAGCAATCTGGTTGGTAAACACTGAAACAGCTGGCACTGGCCAGGTTAAACATAGGCATGGTGTACAGGGAAGTGGTGGAGGGGATGGTTAGGTGGAGAGCTGCCCTGGGGCATTGTCCAAGAAGCAGAGGTGGAGGCTATGTTCAGAGACAGGAGCAGTTACGAGTGCTGAAGATGTGGTTCCGAAGTGTGGTTTTGAACTTGGAGATGGTGATGGCATTGGTGATGGTGGCAGGGAGAGAGTTAAACCAGGTTAGGGCTCTATAGCAGAAAGACCTCTGGCCACGGCTGGTTCTTGATCTGGGGACCTTTAGAGTGGTCTTGTAGGAAGACCGTGTTGCAATAGTGGGAGGGCTCTGGTGGATGGATGCCATTACCCCAGGGGGGGAGAGCCCGAGTAGGGTTTTTTTGGTGAGGAGACAGGTTTGGTATTGGAGCCATTCATCCAGGGTAAGCAGGTCAGCCTCGACATACAGCTGACAGGTGTGTGTGAGCCTGGGGGCACCAGTAATCAATCTGCAGGCTTTATTCAGGGTTAGGTGAATTTTGTTGAGTGCAGTGGTGTTGGCAGCACCATATACTGGTAGACCATAGTCTACAAAGGGACAGAAACGGATGATGTAACAGCTGGCAGGAAGCATTTGGGGAAGGCAGGTTCTGTGGCGGAATAGGATGCCAACCGTGTGTTAGTGGTGGATGTTAGGGCGTTGATGTGGTTGTGAAATATGAGGGCTGAGTGAAGGTAACCCCAAGGTATTTGTAGGAGCAGACTTGTTCCAGTGGCTGATTGGTACTTGGAAGGATATAGAGTGGGTGGTTGCTAGCTTTGTTTTGGGGGTGGGAAAAGAGCATAGCTTTGGTTTTCTTAAGATTGATGATGAGTCTGCGCTCCTTAAACCAGGCCTCGGCACTGTTGAAAGACTGCTGCAGGGAGTCCTGTAGGGAGATGGGATTGCGGTGGGTGGCAAAAAGGACAGCGTTGTCTGCATACAGTAGAATTTTGCCAGGGCATGCACTGGGCAGGGTGTTCAGATACAACGAGAAGAGAAGGGGGCCCAGGATGGAGCCTTGGGGGACCCCAGAGAGAATGGGACGGGTATCGGAGAGTGTGCTAGTAGGAACCATAGCCACCAAACAGAACCCCCGGAGGCTACGGCCTTCAGGGTGTACACTACTAGAAGTTTCCAGAATTAGGTCCAACACTGGAGGCAGATTCTTTTCCTACCTAGCCCCCTATCTGTGGAACCAACTACCTCCACCAGTGCAGGAAGCCCCCTCACTTGATAATTTCCACTCCAGTCTAAAGTACCACATGACTGACACAAGCACTTGCCGTTGTCATGGCTCATAAGACTCCCTTACCTTTTTTCTCTCCTAGGGACCCTGTCAGGGTCCCCTCCCCTTTGACCATTCTATCGTTCTGCTTGGCAGCACTTCACCAGTATACTTGTCATCTGTTACTCATGTCTCGTATCTTACTAATCTCTACCTTGCACAGTAACTTGTTGATAACCAAGACTGTAACCAGCATTCTAACCATCATATACTTGATATCTGGTACCTAATTTTGTCTTGTTCTTTGTATTTGAACTTGTACTGTTATCCCAGGTCGCCCCTGAAAAATGGACCTTCGGGGCTCAGTGGGCCTACCCGGTTGCCAAACTTTAATAAATAAAATTAATAAATAAATAAGTATAAAGTTGCAGATGTATTAGGTATAAAATATAGAGATATGAACGATACAGAAGAAGAGGTGAAAGAAAAACATGTAATGTGTTTTTATGTGCTTTTATTCAACATGGCCCTTTTACTTCCTTTTCATTTATGCATTTTATTTTGAGTCCAGCAGCTGCTATCTGGCACCTCTCTTCTTCTATTTTTCCTTTTATCTTCACTTCTCTCCTGCTTTAATTATACACAATTTGTGGTCTACACTATGGGTTTTCAGGGTCAAGGCTACCTTGCTTCACCATATTTTGCATCTGCCTGTCCATTCTGAAGTCTCCTGACTTCCAACTACCCAGCATTGGGTTTTCTGTCTTTAGCGTCTCCTCCTGTACAGTATGTCAGCTGTCTATATGTTGCATGGACAAAAAATACAGACAAACAAAACAAAGCAAATCAAACACTACTCTAAATGCAGTAAATACTTTTTCTCACAATAAAAGGTGGATATGTGAGCAAATATTATAAACATAAATCGATACTAGTAAAAAAACTATTTCAATGTAGAAGGCATTATTTTTTAATTTAAGGGTGGTTGATCAGGTGAAGAGGACTGGGGTGGAACCCTGCACTATGGAAAAGCCTTTTTTTAATTTACTGGGTAGGTAATTAGCCAATCAGTGACTGGGGTGGGACCCCCTGTACTATAGAAAAGCCTTTCTTTTAATTTATGGGTGGGTGATCAGCAGATTGGGGATGGGATAGAACTCTGCACTACGAAAAGGCCTTTTTTTTATTTATAGGTGGTTGATCAGGTGATTGGGATTGGGGTGAGTCCCTGCACTAAGGAAAATATTCTTTTTTTTATTTAAGGGTGGTTGATCGGGTGATTGGGGACTGGGGTGAGACCCAGCACTATGGATAATATATATTTTTTTAATTTATGGGTAGGTGATCGGCAGATCAGGGACCAGGGTGGGACCCTACACTATGGAAATATATATATATTTCATTTACAGGTTGGTGATCAGCTAAGCCTGAGATTACTCGATGTTCTTGCAATAGCATACCATACATTATAAATGACAATGTATGGTCTGCTATCCATAACAAGTGGAAATTGCCATCTCAGGGTTGCCATGGTGACCAAAACCACTTGAGCTTTGCTCTTGAGGTTTAAACAATCACCGCTGACAACCTCTCGATCGATACCCATGTTTCTTATGGATAGCCGACCATACATTATCCACTATATTTCATCTTGGTGCTCAGGTGGAAACACTTCAGAATTTTAAGTGGTCCAGCTATCTCATTTAATCTGCAATACCTGTTTAAACCATTTAGCATATGGTGTATCGCAATCTTTGTGTGCTTTAAATAAGTCTTTCTTCCCAGTTGTTTAATTTAGCATGAACTTGACTAGAACAGAAATTTTTCAAACATTTTAAATTATCAAAGCGTTCAAATATTAAATAAACTTAAATCTCTTCCTGCAACTGTCAGCTGAGGTCCTCTCTTTAAGGAATGAATTACCTAACCATGGATACTCACTGCAATAAAATGTATTGTTCCAATATCAGTCAGGATGCAAACATTAACATTTCAAATATTATAACAGCAAAATTACTTACAAAGCTAGTATTAGCTAATTTTCTACAAATATTCTCTCTACAATAGCATTCTCTGTCCTGACGCTGCTATGATTTTTACCTCACAAGCCAAAGAAACAAGTCTACAAAGCTAGAGCAACTATAACTTGTAGTTAGATTCATGCAGATTTAAACACACACATAAAAAAATTAAGGGCCTCCTGCCATAACATCCATAACCTCTGAATATCAATGTCATAAGTTATTATTCTATATACATTTATTTAACAAACAGTCTGTCCAGTCTGCCCGAAACTTGTTTTCTAGTACCTCAGCATGACTAGATATATATTTAAACATATTCTTTTTTTGCCATTTATCTTTATACAGTACTTGATGCATGATTAGGGATGTATTTCAATTTATGAAGCATTCTGTAAGTATTTACTGTATATGATGCAAAAATTTATAAAGTAAGAAAAGAAACCTTAGTTAAGGATGGCAGTCAGAGAGTAGATGCACAATCTCATTTCCACCTGCTGCTTAAAGGGTAATTGGGGTAGGGGAAATGCACAGATACAGAGGCAGATATTGTAGGAGTGAAGGGATGCATCGTATAGTATGCACTTTACGTGAGTGCTACAGTACGTGCAAAACATGAATGAACAAAGTAACAGAACACAGATACTAAGCAACATATAGGAAGTGCATACATGCCCATATTTGCTCTGTATTTATCTGTCTATACCAGTCTCTTTGATTGTTGTTCAAGTCTAGCAAATCTTTCTTTCTCTTCCTCCTTCCTCTAACTTATTTCTTCCTTTCCTCACTGGCTCTTTTCTCTCCCTCAAATTTGTTTTTTTCCTTCCTCTCTCCCTCTCTATCCCAACCATTCTTCTTCCCTCATTTGTTCACATGCTGGTCATTCAGAAGCCTCTCATTTTAGAGATGCTATTTCTATGTGTATGTTTAAGCAATTCCAAAACTGGGAGACAGCAGAATGCTTGAAATGTGGATATTGCAGTCTAATAGTTGCAGCATGTGTTCCATTAACACACACAACTTCCCTTATCTCTGCCTGCATCTAGCACCTGCTATACATTTACCAAGGGCTGCCTCAATACCCTTAGCAGTGGGATGGTCTGACTGATAGAGGAAATGTCCCTCACTCATTGACTGTGCAACATGCTCAAATGACCACAGAATCAGGATCAGGCCATCCATGGGTCACCATTGCTCAGCTGTAAGACACTGATGCTCTAGAAGTGTCACAGCTTGTGTGTAGCAGCAGGTATTCCAAGATAACTTTGTATTCCTTGTACAAGGGCTCAATCATGTACAGTGTCAAGTTCCTTCTTGAGACATCTTCCAGCTTGAGGAAGTGCTGAGGTAGCTAGTTCTGGATCTGCAGCTGCATAAGGTGGTCACAGGCCTTTCCAGATTGAGCAAAGTGGGCTCAGATGTGTCATGCCACAGTTAACATTGGCTTGATTTCAGGATATGCTAGAGACTCTTGCACTACAAGATTAACTCATTACTTCCAATAGCTTTGTATGAAGACCGAAATATCCATTGTTTACCTGACACAAAATGGCCGCCCAGGTAGTAATGAGTTAAGACAGTGTGCCATGCAGGGAACCCTGAGAAACCCACCATTGCTGATGCATTTCACCACATTAGAGCCATTATCACTTGCTATGAAATGTACTTTCAGGGCCAGTGGGTACAGCCACTCATCAATTTCAATCAGGAGAACTAACATTTTTTGACCAAGTGTGATCCTGTTACACTCCTCAATGCCAGAGTGGTGTGTTGGTGAATAACCAGAATGTTTCTACCATCACAGTTGGGATTCACAGTTTTTTCTATCCCAGCATCAAACACTACCCCAAGTAACAGTGCCCCATGGCTGTAATATTTAGATAAGAGCTACCACTGGTCCATATATCAATACTAAGGTGTGTGTATGATGATGCTGAATGCTGCATGGCATGTCTTACTGTGTGTGACACAGTCTTCTACATTTCTGGAATGGCACAGGTGTAGAAATATGTGCATGATGGAAACTTCCATTTTGGACAGGCACATAAAATTAACCTGCAGAACCCTACATTTTCCACAAGAGATAATGGCAATAAAGCATTTCTGCAGTTGCTACATTTAGTTCACATGCAACAGCGTGATTGTTTGTGCATTTGGTGTGACACTCAAACATGCGAGTATGCAATATACAGTAGTAGAGCTGGGCAAGTGAAGATTGTTTTACTTAGAGCCAAACCAGAGCTGAACCAGGGATCTGGCTTGACTCTATGAGCCAAAACACGAGCCGTGCCCTGGTTACTGCAGGCTGTTTTATACATAGGAATTGAATGCTTCAAACACTATGCTAACTGCTCAGGCTTACAAAAATACTTATTTTGACTGTGATTGGCTTGGATTGAACTTGGCTGTCAATTATGTACAGATGTTGAGCCCAGGCAAGCCAGACATGAAGCTCCAGTCAGGCTCATGCCTGCTCTGGCATGCCCAGCTCTATACAGTTGTCTGCACCTTTGGGATTTGGGGTTGAGAGACCAAACAGATGGGATCTGTACACTAGTGGCATGGATGGTGGGCTAGGTTAGGACTCAAGGGGGATTACAGATGCTGAATGAATAAATGACATGATTTTGGATGTTTTTGGGAATTGGAGTGATAAGTTTCACTGACTCTGGCTTCTAATACATAAACCACCACTGCTACTCTGCCCATTACAATGAAATCCCACAAACTCTTCCTGCTCATGTCTGTAGTACTCCTTTGCAGTCACTTCTGAATCCTGCCCAGGTCTTTATCTGTGCCACTTTGGGATGACTTGCTCAATGAGGTTGATAAGGGGAAGACCACCCTGCACCAGCTTCCCTTTGGTGCTGAGTCTATCATGCCAGGTGCCTGGACTTGAGGTCTGTGTTTTGCCTACCAGTACTGAAATGGCTACTCTTTTTCTCAGAGCTTACACATGCTTGGCATAGCTGGCATATAGCTACTATTTCATCTGCCAGGTCAAGAATGTAAAAATCCCAAACTTGGAATTTTGTAGCCTTGTTTTCATATGGTGGTGGATTGGCTACTGGGACATTGGAGGCTAGAAATGGGTGTTTTTGGGCAGGATGTTTGCACTAGTGCAAATGTTGACTCATCCCCTGTTATTATTATTATTGGCTCAACATATCCAACAGCTGTAGAATAGGGGTGAGGGACCTTTAAAGATTCCCTGACCCTTACTTTTCTTTTTCTCCAGTACCCAAAGTGAGTCCAGCTCATCATCCCCATCTCCACCTAGGATTCTAACCTCCTGAGGTATGTCTTCCTCCTCATTCTCACTTTGCCACCCTGCATTTCCTTCTCAGGAGCTGGCCTAACATGAAGAAACACTACAATCTACCACATCACACTGTGAGTTATGCTTAGCCTCTTCTACAACACTTTTGGGAATGTCAACCACCTCCTTGTCCTCGTCCTGAGCCACATTCCTAGAGGAAGACATTTGTAAGGTTCTTGGACTGCTCCTGTGGTCCCTGCCTGCACTGCTTGCACTGCCAGCACCAGCACTCACCAGCATTGATGTCACAGATTTTGCTAAAGAAAAGTTGGTCACATTAATGCATCCTCTTGTAGCAACTACTCCCTCTCAACTAGTACTACCAGCAGTACCAGCCCATGATGAACCAACATCACCACATGTGGTTACGGTACCCTTTGGAACTACAGAAGTTACATTCTTTTTGGCAGCAGCACCACTGTCAGAAATGTACAGGCAGTTTCTTATACGTGTAGATTTTGGAACACAGCACAATAATTCATAACTCTTTACTGATGTACACAGACAGTAAACAACAGCAACACCACAAATATTTTTTCTTTTCTTTTTTCTTTGCAAAACGAATACACAGCAGGTATTTAAAGGCCTAGGGAGACACATGCAAGACTATAGAACACTTCACAAGACTTCATTGAGGTACACAGATGGTAAACAACACCAGAATTTTTTTTTCCTTTTTCAAAGAGGGTTAAAAAAGTACACAAGAGGGATTTAAGGGACAAGGTACACACAAGACACAACAAATCAGGTAATTAGAATGCCATACCACTAAGACAGAAAACACTGCCTAAGCTAGCCTGCCTTTTTCTTGCTGGAAGTTGCTGCAGTTAAGCTCATCTCCCCTTATGCAGCACGCCTCACTATAGAGAATAAAGAAAACAACACTACAACTCTATATAAACTAAATAAAAAAAATTCAAAAATAATTGGTGATCTAGAGACACAAGCACAGTTGACACTTAATGGAGTGATTTTTAGGGGTGCAGTGGGTGGAGCTCTGCAGTCCTCTTGCTGTCAAAAAAGGACTCAAAACTCCTTGCATTCCTTCAGATCAAACAACCAGTTGGAGTTGCACCACAGTTGCCTCTGTGTTCATTGAGCACTCTGCTCATTGTCCCCATTGCTAGTCGCACTGCACTGTTTTGTACTTAAAAAAAATTGGGGTGTCATGATTGTGACACTGAGGGATTGGGAACCTCCAGTGTCACTCTTATGTTTCTGGGAGGGGTGTGGGGTGGTGGCTGCTGAGAGGGAAGGTCGGGTGTAAGGAATATGTCTAATTTAAAAAAAAAAGGAAATCAGTGGTCACGGTGGAACAAGGCACACTCCGCCATGTCCAAGATGGCTGCTGCACTTCACATGCATGACTATTAGTGCAAGGACAGTACAGTTCTGCAGCCATCATGGTCACAATGGAGTGTACTGTGTTCTGCCATGACTGCTGATTTGTTTTTGTTTAAATTAGACGTATTCCCTCACCAGACCATCCCTCCCTCCCTCTCAGCACCCCAACCCACTCCCAGAAATAAAAAAAATGACACTGGGGTGCCCAATCCACCAGTGTCACAATTGAGTTCCACTGTGACTCCGACCCTCCCTTTCGGCACCCACCACCCCCAGAAACATAACAGTGACACCGGGGGTGCCCAGTCCCCCCCATGTCACATTCAGAACTCCTCCATCATGATTTCCTGTAAAAGAAAACCATCCATCAATGTCTTTTATGGCAGTTCCTGACCCCCACCCGACCCTCCACTCAGAACCCACCACCCAACACCTCCAAGTGTGCTTATAAAGGTAGCCTCTTTTAAATAATGATTCTTTTCTGGGACATTTAAAAATGAAAGTAAATTTGGAGCTTGAAGAAATCGTAGTTTATGGGGAAATAAATTGTGCACCTCCCCCCGTTTCATTCTCCCCTTTTTGGCATATAGAACTTATATTACCTTATATCTAAAATTATTTTGTATTTTAACAATTGCCAACTATGGTGAGATGAAAGCCTGCTGTATCTTTATTAAAAGGTTAATATAGATTGTGTATCCCCTTCCCCTTTTTGGTTACTAGAAGCTGTATAACTTGCACTTGAACTTAACTGCTAACTGGGGTGGGATGAAGGTCAGTTGCATCATTTTTAAAAGGGCTTTTTAATTTTATAAACCGGCATTGAATATTTCTGCCTTTTAGCTAGGGTTAATAATTATTATAGTGACAAACATGCAAAAATCAGCCACGTAAGTTAAAAAAAATGAACAGAGACTGTATAAATCCCTGTCAATATTGCTTGCAAGCTCCAAATCCAAAGTTAAGCAAAGAATATCAAGTAGAAGAAATACATTTAAAATATATCACAACAATAAATACACTAAAATACCTCATGGAACAAATCAGTTATGCCCTGGCTTGAAGCTTGTAAGCATAAACTTCAGCAGGGGACTGCTATTTATCTTAATACTTGCATTGATGAGAGGAGATTGAGACCAACCCAGGAACAATGCAACAGACTAGCATTGTCAAAATAGCACATGACAATGCCAGAGGTTTTGTGGGGAAAAAGATATTATTAGAGCATTAGATAAATGAAGGGAAATAAGACATTGTAGGAATCTCAGAAACATGGCTTACAAAAAAACATTTTGATACAGATTTTCTATAAATAATTATGAAGTAATCAGATATGACAGACCACATTGAGGGGGGGGGGTCATTATATATTAAAAGCAACCTTGGGCAATTGGAAATCCTTTCTTCAGGTAACATTGAAGGTGCAGAACTGATCCTAGTCCATAATATAAAACTGAAAATATGTGTTGGGGGTAATTTACTGTCATCCTAAAGTAAAGACTACAGCCTTTGAGACACTGTCTGTGAAAATGAATACTCCAATTGGACAAAAAGAGGCAATCTTATTTGGTGACTTCAATGTAGTTTGGGGAGCAGCCAGGGGCCTCAAACCTGAAACTGAGTTTCAGTCTCTGGGTTTAACATAGATATTAAATACCCCAACATGCAAAAACACTTAGTCAAGCCATAGAAATGTCCTGGACCAAATATTTAAGACTAGATGACTTAGTCTGTTAAATCACAATGTAGGGGTACCCAACCCAGGGGAACATGTTACAGAGAATGCAATATGGAATACTGTCATGAGAAAGTAAATCTGATGCAAAATAAATAAGTTAGAGGTTTTAAAAAAACTTTAATAGAACATCTTTCCAAAAACAGCAAGAGCAAATAAACTGGGAACACATAAATCTGATATCAGATGTAGATCTAGCAGTCAGAGATTTCACAAAAAACATACGTAGAGATATGCAACAACAATGCCCCCTTCAAAAAAGTGAAAAAATGAGAACCCCATCCTTGGGTAGATGAGAAAATTAAAAAACAAATAAGATGGAAGGCTAGGGTTTTGGAAAAGGCAAACCAGTCCCTGAAAGCTGATGACTGGGAATTGTTTAAAACAATCAAAAGCAAATGTTAAAGTATAATTAAAAAGGCAAGGAAAAGATACTATCAACATAAAATAAATCAGATGAGAAATCCTGCTCAGTACTGGAAACTTATAAAACAATTTGAAGGAAACACAAAGAAAGAAATGGATATAAAAAATACAAGATAAGAAGAGAATGGACATGACTACTTATTGGATAGCTAACAACCTGAATCAATACATTTGCCATCTCCCAGATATAAATACAAACTATTCAGCAGATAACAATAACCTAATATGTGGACTCTCAAATAAAGAATTACAACCTGAGAGTTAACCACCACAATTTTATTTTTGAGTTATAAAATTGAATGAGGCTCAAAAACAAATAAATTAAATTCACAAAAGACCAAAATGGGCGGAGGAAAATGATATGAATTTTAACAAAGATAAATGTATTATAATTCACATGGGAAGGAAAAATATTCACCAAAGTTATTATATGAAGGGTGTGGAACTAAAGGAATCAAAGTGTGAATGAGACCTAGGAATACATATCCAAGGTGATTTAAAGACTGATATACAATGTAGGAAAATATCAAATAAAGCTATGTTTTTAGTAAACAGTATTAGGCGAGGTTTGCACTCCAGGGGTAAGGATGTTCTGATGCCATTATATAAGATCTTAGTGAGGCCTTAATTGGACTACTATTCAATGGTGTGGAGTCCATATTTGGTGAAGGATGTTAAAATGGCGGAAAGGCCTCAGAGGACTTATACAAAGATGATTTTGGGGTGTGAGGGACATGATTTTGAGGGGAGATTGGAAATGCTTGGATTGTGGTCTTTGGAGGAGAGGAGAAAAAGGGGGGACATGTTGTTCCTATTTAAAATCTTAGGGGATCAAAATATGAGGATGGAAATGGAAATTGAATTTAAAAATCCAAAATATTAGCTGAGAGGACATAATAGGCAGTTGAAGGAAAAAGCATGTAGGACAGATATACAAAAAAGGGTTTAAAAATAGACCGATCACAGGAAATAGTTGATGCAGAGAATGTGGAGGTGTTTAAGATCAGATTAGATAAACACATTAAGGAAGTTGGTAACCTCGGTTGCCGCCACTGAATTGTGGAGAAAGCTTTTATGGGATCTGCCTTCTTGACTTTACTATTATCCAGTATGAAATCCAGTATGAAACCACTGGGCTGGACCAAGTAGAAATAACATTTTAAAAATATTCAGAAGCACAAATAACCCTAATATTGGTTAGTTTATTTAATGCAAGTTTAAAACAAAATAGATTTCATGATTTCTGGAAAAATTCCAAAGTTGTACCAATCTTTAAAGGAAGGGCTAGGGATAATTTAACAAACTACTGTCCAATAGCTCTATCTACCATTTTGAATGTTTTTGAAAGATTGGTAAGTGCCCAAGTATATGAGTACCTTGAGAAATATAAATTGCTAACAGACAGCCAGGCGGGTTTTAGGGCAGGGAGATCGACAGTCACCACCCTGGCAGACTTCATTGACACAGTATCTAATGGACTGGAGTCAAGGGAGCCTGTCAACACAGTGTTCATCGACCTCTTCAAGGCTTTTGACTTGGTCAACTATAACATCTTGATGAAACGGCTAATGCTTGTTGGCATCTCTAATCAAGTGAAGACATGGATGCTCTCATATCTACCAGAATGTATGCAGCAGGTCTGCATAGATGGAACTTTGTCAGGCAGGGAGGGGATCTATAGGGGCATGCCTCAGGGCTCGATCTTGGGCCCCTTACTTTTCCTCATATACATAAATCCTCTGCCACAGTTGATAGAAAGAAGTAGTATCTATCTTTATGCCAATGGTATGGCACTAATAGGCAGGGTCAAAGACAACATGGAGTTGCAGAGCACCCTTCAGTCTGGTGTTGATAACCTGCAGCACTGGCTACAAAACTCAAAAATAGTTCTGAGTAAGAGAAAAACACAAGTAATGCTGTTTAACCCCAGACACACAGCAAAGGTACAACATAATAGTCTGAATATATATATGCCTTAGACAAATATAAATTGGAAGAGGTAGCATCTTACAAGTATATTGGGGTGCATATTAACAACAAACTTACTTTTGAGGACTATGTGACCAGTGTTGTAAAAAAAGTCAATGTCAGACTGGGGGTACATTGAAGAAAAGTTTCAATACTACCGAAAGAAATCAGAAATAGGGTTGCTGTGGAACTACTACTCCCTGTACTGGAGTACGGGAGTTTAACATATCAACATGCTACAAAGATTCTCCTAAATAGGCTGGATAAAAATACTACAGAATGGCTCAATTTGTATAAAAATGTCAATATTCTAGACATCATTGTAGCCTTCTGCAACAACTCAATTGGGACTCCCTTGAAACCTGGAGGAAAAAATGGATAGGGTTAAAAGCATATGCAGAATTTGGAGGTGAAAGTACAAGCAAAGCCAAAAATTATCAGAATCCAAATAAACATTACCTGACAGATCTAAAACACAGATGTTTAATAATTCCCTTTGAGAATAATGTATACAGTAAGATGCAAAGAAAGCATTATATTTCAGAAATCTGGAATGAGACAGATCCTGAAATTCATAATGCAAAAAATGCAGGACAGTTTACAGCAGGCATAAGTATAATGTGGAAAGATAAATGCCTCTGCCTATGGTAGTATAAAAAGGATTTATTGTAATTTTTGGGAAGATCACAATAAACTATTGCTCCCTTTGTAACTTACAGTAGATGTAACTTTCTAATAAATATCTGTATCCTCATTAGAAATTGCAGACACTGAGGTTTACCTCTGTGCCACCAAATGTTTGTTTCACATGATTGGGGGGTATGGTGAGGTAAGGGATGATTGCAATAAACTAATTCCCCTTTTTCTAACTTAGATGTATGTCTTAAACTAATATACGCACGTCCTTTTTAGAATTTGTAGAAACTTAGGCTTACCATATGCTTTTTAATGTTTATGTTTCAGCTGTCTATTTGTCAACTCTGGAAACATAACACATTTAAATCTGACACTTTTCTAATGTAATTGTAATGCTCCAATTGTTTACTTGGCAGTATGGACCCATGACAAATCTAAGTGTGAAACTCTCTTAATGTAACTGTATGTAACTTTGTAAAACAGGGCCTCACAGTCCTAAAAGTTATCTCCTGTCAAAAAATAAAGGTTCTATCTATCTATCTATCTATCTATCTATCTATCTATCTATCTATCTATCTCCAAGCCCTTAATTACCCATGGGGGGTCCAATGCTGTAATCTTCTCTGGACCACAGACACGTCTTTACTCTTGTAAGTCAGACTGTGAACTGAGGAAACCGGAATGCGGTTTAATGTATTTCAATGGTGTTTTGAACTTAGTGGCATAACTTGGGCATTTTAGAATATTTTTGCACAAATTTTCAACATGCCTGTTTTGGGACTCCACCTCTTGAACAATGGCACTGCATTAGGCACATGTGTCCCATAAAGTAGTTTTGTGGCCATTGCACACAATCACTTTTCAGGCAGGTATTGAAAGTTTCTCTGCCCTTGTTTATGAGGTGGGTCATAAGAAGGCTATGTTGAAAATTTGGTGTAGAAATATTAAAAAACAAAAAAGTTATGAGCTTATGTTGAATTTTTTGAATGCAGGCTCATAAATTTGGTAATTTTCAATATTTTTACCCCAAATTTAAAACATAGCCATATCATTACAACACCTCATGAATGTAATAGCTGTTGTTTTTCAAATCCTTGCCAAAATGTTTTTTTTCCAAATCCTAAAGGGTGATTTTGTGGCCCTGCACAAAGTCACCTTTTAGGCAGTAGTTGAACATTTTCTCTGCCCTTGTTCATGAGGTGAGATCATAAGAAGGCTATGTTAAAAATTTGGTATAAAAACATTAAAATAAAACAAAGTTATGAGACTACATTGAATTTTGCAAATGCAGGCTCATAACATTGGTAATTTTTAATATTTTTACTCCAAATTGACAACATAGTCATATTTTTACAGCACCTCATGAATGTGACAGCTGTCTTTTTTCAAATCCTGGCCAAAATGTTTTTCTTACATCCTGAAAGGTAGTTTTGCTGCCCCTGTGCGAAATCATCTTTTGGGCCAGAGTTGAACATTTTCTCTCCCTTGTTCATGAGGTGGAGTAATAAGAAGTCTATGCTGAAAATGTGGTGTAGAATGTTAAAAAACAATAAAGTTATAAGCCTACATTGAATTTTCTCAATGTAGACTCGTAACTTTGGTAATTCTTAATATTTTTTAACCCAAATTAACAACATGGACATTTCTTCACAGCACCTCATGAAGTGACAGCTGTCATTTTTCATCTCCTGCCCAAAATGTGTTTCTGCATTCTGAAAGTTGATTTTGCAGTTCCTATGTAAAATCACCTTTAGGCCAGGAGTTGGAACATTTTCTCTGCCATTCCTCATGAGGCAGGGTCATAAGGGTCTATGTGATAATGGCGAATGCCTAAAGGTGATCACTGTTATCGCTCAGTCAGAGTGCCAAACACATTTTTTGGCACTCTGACAACCCCGGCACACCAGCACAATGGTGGCAGGACATATTTTTACTGATTTCTGGGGGGGCTGAGCCCCCCCACACCTTGTGGGGAGATTCACCCCCCACACCCCCCTACTTAAGGATTCTCAGCTCCAGGGGGGTGCATGTCAGGGAGGGAGTGAAAGCAGTAAAAAAAAAGTTTGGGCAGGGTGCAATAAAAATCGCACCAGCGCCCGGACCTGAACCCGGTACCTCAGCCACCCCAGCCACTAGCCAATCCCCGATGCCATGATGCAGCTCGACCGGAAACTGCAGCACCACAGCCTCTCTACCCCCTCCCGGCCCATGTTCACCGTGCTCGCTCCCACTCCCCCTGCGTGCATGCGTATAGTGACATCCTGTTGCCTAGTTCGCCCACTACCTCATCCGGTCACCCTACCTTTCCATCGCCATGAGTGGATTGTGCCGGGAAGGTGTCACCGTAATGGATGGCACCCTTCCTCATGTGCCCACTTCTTGGGTTACTGGGTCATAATAAGGCTATATTGAAAATTTGGTGCAAAAAATATTAAAAAACAAATTTTCTATATTTTTACTCCTAATTCCTTGGCTGCAGCACTATCGGCTCTTGCCAGAGTATGTTTCTATAGAGAAATTTCTACCAAGCTGTTACAGTACTTTTCTTTCACACTTTGTGTTTTTTCAGACCAGTTAAATGGGACTCATGCCCCTCTTCCCAAACTTAACTCCCAAAATCTGAATGGTTGGGCATTAAAAGGAATCTGTACTTTATCCGGGGTATCATTCTCCCATCCTCCCATCCTCCTGTACTTACACTGCTTTACTTTTTGTGTAAAATTACACCCTGATACCTGAGAGAAGTCTTTCAATATCTGAATCACGTGTTATGCTGCTTCTTCATGTGCCAGAAACAGACAAATGCTGTCTGTATACGCTTGTACTTGATAGGAAGAGAACACTCCATCACATTTATACCTATGACAGACATGGAACAGTCAATTTTATTTATCAGGTAGGTAGATTTTCAACTACATTATCAGATGAGACAACCCTCTCTGGGTAGCAGTGAACACGCTAACAAACAAAACAAAATCCCTAACTAAAGGTTTCACAATTCTCAATAGGGATTTTTAAAAATCCTTAAAAATCCTTTGACTAATTCGCTGCTACTACTGTACTGTATCAGTTGGGTAACTGCCTTAGCCAATCTTATACATACAATTTTTGTAAAAATGTTGTGGTCTACATTGATTATATTAATAGTCTTCCAGTTTATTTTTTAAATTTGCTATATCTCACATCTTAAATAAAAATATGAATAGTACCTGTGTCATATTGCTAGGTGATGCTGAGGTTACCAAAATATCATTGAACACTGCCTTTGGTCCCTCACATACTCACTGTATTTAACATTTAATTCACTTGTGAGAGGCGCTATGTCAAGACTACATGGTCAAAAACAGTGCAGTCAATAATCGTGTCAGTACAAAACTGTGCAGTCCAAAACTGCACTAGATTAGCTATACTAACTCTGAAACTGTGCAGTGTTGTTATGACCGCATGGTTTTTGCCACTCATATTTGCTGTCATGGATTTGACCAGACACCCTTGTGAGACTATCGGGTCCCAGTGCAATGTTTTTGCTGAGAGATTTTATGACTTCCCTTATCTTCTTACTGGAAACAAGAGAACTCAATTCCTATCATTTCTGACAGTGTCAGGGACTCTACAAGTTATAGCCTAAAAAACTTTCAAGTTTTATTCAAAGGAATGTCAGTCCCCCGAAGTAGTAGTTAGATACCAGTAGCTATCTATAATGTTTATAAATCCTTATAAATTAGTTGCAGTGATTCTATCAGCAGATTTTAGCTCTGTGAATATTTTACACTGAATGTAAATTTGATAACTATTAAAAAATCTAAAGTTTACTTGGTACCCTGGGCACTGAACCACATTTCTGCTGTTAAGAATTTGCCTGTATCATACCGGTAGACTTTTAACTCCTCTTAAGTAAGAAATCCATTTCCAACATTCTTCAGTGTTATTAACCTAAAAAGGATGACCTTTAAATCCAAATATTTATGGTATCATTATGTGGGTAATCTTTAGCTTTGAGCTTGGTAGATGGCCTGAAAGTCTCTTTTTGTGTCCCACCACTGTACAGCCATGTCATAAAAACATTGGACTGAGAGCCTGGCTGGATATAAATTCAGCCAAGCAGAATGCACCTCTAGATTATCCATACTAGTTTTATTTAATCTTCAAGGGACCCTAGCAATTGAATTTGCATTCACCTCTTGTAAGGAAACCTTGAGGCTTAAATGATCGAAGTTGCTGCTACTTCTAACTTGGCTGAGTTTATTTAGGAAAATTAGACAAGAAAATGTAATCAATATATGCCAAGACTGTTCCTTTGATAATGGTGTGTCCTCCCTGGTTATATAAAACTCTATGTGAATCCAGAAGCTTAGCTGGCTCTGTCATCTTTATTAGATAATTAGTATAACATAACTGCTTGTTCTTTCTACCTTGTTTATCCTGTAAAGAAAGGGTACAATTAAAATCCCCATCCAGAGTTAGAGTCCTAATGGTATGAAAGTAAGGCTAATTAATTTGAATAAATCTATTCTGGTAGCTTTGGTCCGACGTGCATAAACACATTTTAACCTATATCTATGTTCTCCCATAGAGTGGGATTACCTTGAGGGGTAGACAAAATGAGGAATGACCTGATAAAACTAGAGGAATGGTCAAGGGTTTTGCAGCTAGGCTTCAATGCTAAAAAGTGCAAAATTATGCACATAGGCCACTGGAACCCAAGGGCAATGTACCAGTTGGGGAGAGTGACAACAACAAAACAGGAAAAGGATCTGGGGCTCATTGTATCTGATGACCTGAAGGTGGCAAGACAGTGTGATAAGGCAATAGGTAAGGCTAATAGACTGCTGGGGTGCAAAGGGAGGGGTATCACAAGTGGAAACAGGGAGGTAGTATTACTCCTGTATAGATCAATGGTGAGGCCCCCACCTGGAGTAGTGTGTCCAGTTCTGGAGGCCACATCTCAGGAAGGACATAGATCGGATAGAGGTGGTATACAGGACAGCAACCAAAATGGTGTGTGGCCTGCAACACAAGCACTATGAGGAAAGACTCAAGGAATTAAATATGTACTCTCCAGAAGATAGGAAGGACAGGGGAGACATGCTAGAAACATTCAAATACCTCAAGGGTATCAATAAGGTATACAAGAGTGATATTTTAAATAGAAAGAGATGCTCAAGAACAAAGGGGCATGATAAGAAACTGGAAGGGGGAGGCTCAGAGGGGATGTGAGGAAGTACTTCTTCACAGAGACGGTGGTGAATGCCTGGAATAGACTACCAGCAGAGGTGGTAGATACCAAAATGGTAGCAAGATTCAAGCATGCATTGGATAGACATAGGGGGACCTTAGTAACAGGGTTGGGAGGGGGAAAGGCTGCAGATCAAGTAGGGTCTGCAGTGACACAGTAGGCATGATAATTTTAGGACAGACTAGATGGGCCAACGGGTACTTTTCTGCTGACAACTTATGCGTTTCTATGTTTTGCATCCAACAGTAATGCCCTACCTGCCAGTATTTCCACTAGATGGGTAATAGAAAATTCAAATCCTTTAAATAAGCCTGCTACCCCTGAAGATAGGTCCTTGCCTAGTGACCAAAAGGATGGTCCCCATACCTCTGTTTTCTGTGCTTGTACTATGTCAGAGACAGATCTTAATCTTGTGTCTTGCAGGCAAATGACCTCTGCAGTGCTATCTCACAGGATGGAGTATGTTTTTAGTTTGTAGTGAATGTTCTTTACGTTGTTTACATTTAAAGTGCATACTTGTAAGAGCACGCGGTCATAACCATGCACAACCAATGCCGCAACCATAAGAGTGTGCGCTGCAATATCATTGGGCAAAATATCAACAAACACAAGAAGCACATGCCCTTACAGTTAATGGGTTTCTTTCTTTTTTGTGGGGGGCTTTAGCCACCACACCCCCAACAGGCTTTGCCCCAGCACCCCAAATTTAAATAACAAACTCTGGGGGCGGTGCAGACATTGGGGATGGGGAAAAACACTGTTGGGGTAGCTGTATTTTTAACAAAGAAAAAAGCAGCAAAAGGTTGCAGCACGGGAAGACCTGGGGGAACTGAACCACGGTCTCAGGTCTCCCATTCCACTGTGTGCTGGTGCCCTAGCCATTCCACCAGGGGAGTGGCTCGACCAAGCACCCAGCACATGGCAACTTGATGATGCCAGATACGAGCGTAGAATGACAGGGGTAGTGCTCTTTTACTAGTGCTGTTCTACCCCTGTTGCTTAAACTACAAGCGCTCAATAGACAGTGCGGTATTCACCATGCTGTCTTTCATGTGCTATATTGACCCGGTAGGACCCGTAAGGATGTCAAAGTACTAAAATATAAGCAGGCTAACACAATTCTTTCCATGCTTTCATTCTTCCCGCTTTATGCTCACAGCCTAGACTGCCTCCTTTTTTGGGGTTATACAGGGTAAGGCCCACTACAGCATGAATGCTTCTACATGCTTTAAGTTGGATATGCTGATTGTGTGTTAATATGAGGGTGGGTGGTCAGTGCAAGAATGTGCTCAGGGTCACTTTTAACTTATGTCTAATCCTCAGAAAAGACATCGCCTGCAGATTTATGGGCTTATATATTTTTTTTCAGTTGTTTAACCAGGAGTAGCACACTAAGCTGAAAGATTTTTTACAGGTGTGACCTGGGACCACAGGGAAGTTAAGTGACTTGCTCAGGGTCACACAGCATGTAAGTGGAAGCTGCAGGATTCAAACCCAGGTCTGGTCTGCTGGATGTCACCAGATTTGCAGCTCAGAGCCTTAAACCACTGCGCTATACTGCCTCCCCTCCTATATTCACCATGACATAACTAATATTGGTAATTCCTTTTGTTAGGAATAAGAACTGTGTTCTGTCTAAGTAAATCAAAATAAAAATTAATGCTGGAGTCAGTCCACTTTGGGTGTTATCCCTACATCCTTTGTATGCAGAGTAATGTCAAATAGCACTTAGCAAGCACAAGATGTGGAATGCATAATGTCACAATGACCTTTGAAGTCGTGATGTCATCATGTGGCACCTAGAGTCTAGTGTTCATCACTGGAGATAAGGAGGATAAATACGAAAGAGGAAGGATGCCAGGCAGCATGGTTTAGCTGTGATGGTGTGTACATTGAGAAGGTCCACATAGAGGAGCTAAAGGGGTATAGGAACTGACTGTTTAGTGAGTTGGCCTTTCTGGCTTTGATGAATCCTTCTTCCTGAACAGCCTTACTGGTATACACTGTGGACTATAAATGACCTCCCCAGTACTGACTTGGCTCTTGGCTATTTTGTTAATAGCTTTCTCAGTGTACCCAATAAACATGCCCCATTCAAGCAGCGAAGGGTGAAAGGTCACTGCTCGAAATGGTTTGACAGAGACCTACTGAAGGGAATGAAGCTGGAAGACAAGGCTTAGGGACAATTTAAATTCTCTGGTCAGGTAACTGATAAGCACAGCTATAGAAAGCTCAGAAATTCATGCAAACTGAACCTAAAAATGTTTAAATGTTTAAGTTATCTAAAGAATCTTCAAATCAAAAATCTATCTGATCCAAAAAATGTATTGACACAGGTAAACTATCTCCTGAGAGAGTGCTCAGGGGCTCCTGTTTATTTTATTATTACAGATGGTACAAATGGTAAAGTTATCACTGATCCCTACTTAGCTGCTTACTAACATTGACAGGGTTATGACTCCCCAATTTACAGTATCACCTGGTCTTACTAACTTAGACCTACCCACCTCACAATTTCACTATCAGCTAATAAATAGGAAGGAAGTTCTCTCCCATCTAATGAGGATTAGAAGTGTTGCTACTCCACCCAGACTATAACAAACTTAAACCAAAATTCTTAAAATTGCTGATCCAGATATTGCCACTCCCCTTTCAAACTTATTTAGCAAGTGACTACTCCAGGGCGCCATTCCCAAAAAATGGAAAATTGCCACTTTTGTTCACATACACAAAAGTGGGCCTAAAGACCTTATTGAGAGCCATTGGCCCATCTTCTTCCTTTGCTCCATTGCAAAACCACAAAACAGGCTGTTTTTTAACCAACTGCATGAATTCCTAGAACTCCATCACACCCTATCTGATGTCCAACATGGTTTTAGAAAAAACACAATTATTTACAAAAATGAAACAAACTGCAGTCCTAACACACAAGTCATGGCACAGATACTGCTCTGGTCTGCCTGACCTCCAACATGCTTGGGGCAATGGATCAAGGGCTAGCCACAGGAGCCCTTTTCATGGACCTTGCCAAGGCATTTGATCTGGCAAACCATGACCTTCTGTTAAATAAGTTAAGACAAGTAGCTGGCTTAAACACTCCCTGTCCAACAGGAAACAACTGGTTAAGCAGCAAGTGGACATATCTGGTCTTAAAGACATAACCGTTGGTGTGACCCAAGGATCCATTCTAGGTCTCCTGCTCTTCTTGCTTTATATATTAATGATCTGCCGGCTAAGTGTGGGTGTCACAGGAAGGAGATGACCCAGCACTCTGTCCAGCAGATGATGCACTTGGGATGTAATGCTGAAGTCACAATTATTTACAAAAAATGAAACAACCTGCAGTCTTAACACACAGCACAGATCATATAAGTTCACAAAACAACCTGCTTGAACCCCAGTGCAACTCCCTGGTTCTTTGTCAAGGCAGCATTATATCCTGAGTGCATTGTCTGTTGTACAGTGAGCTGGATCCTCTCCTTGTGATACTGCACTAGATCTGCAAGCACCACACTGAGCAAGTGCCCTCCCCCCGCAGTAACTGTTGGGGTGCAATGTTATAGCATTATGTGGATAATGCTGTTTTATACAGAAGCTCTACTGACCTAAACCAGATTAACCTTGACCTAGGCAGTGATTTCAAATGCCTTGAAACTTGGGTACTAAACAATAAACTTGTCCTAAATTAAAAAACAAAACAAAATAAAACCTGAAGCTCTAATGTTTGGCTCCAGATGCCTAGGTCATGAAAAACAAGCACTACTCAAATGATCTGCCCTCTCTGGTACAAAGGTAGAAATGGTTAACTCAATGAAATACCTAGGGGATCATCTTGATCAAGAACTAACCTTGAGGCCTCATGTGAATGCTGTTACAAAGTCTGTTCACCAAAATGTTGGTCTATTCTACAGGCTTAATGCTTACCCCACCAAGGAGGCACGACTAGCCATTGCCACCAGAATGCTGCTGCCTGTGTTAAGTTATAAAAGCACAAATTCAGGCACTCGCCACCTCTAAAAAGGACATACCAGGCTCCAAATAAATATGACTTCATTGTCTGAACTGGCAGTTTGGATAGCAGCACTCAGTTGCATGCAGAAGGTTCACATTACTGACTTTGTGTTCTGCAGTCTTATCTGCAATTTCTAGTTTAAACAAATCAAACTGCTAAATTTGATAGAGGATAGCACGTATGTATCCGCAGTTCAAACATTTAAACTTTCATCGTCATGTTGCTAAAAAAAAAACTTAATAATTGATTTCTCTAATTTTATATTGTTTTTGCAAAAATAATGTAAGATTTTTTTTTTACTTTCTGTTTTTGAACTTATTTACACCTCGCCAGCTGTTGGGACCGCCTTCCACCAGCCCAAGCCATCCACCCACCCACCACACGATGTCCCAGATGATCCAGCACAACACCAGCCTTTGCTCAGCAACCCTCTGGGTACCCCATCTGTAACCCATGGCTTATCCCCCATGTGGGGGAACCCCAGTCCTCCTCAAACCAGGAGTTACATGCTTCACTTTCTATGTTTTACTTGACAGTCAGGGCCCATGGGGTGGAGTCGGTGACGTGTGGGATGAGTCAAGGAGTCTATGCCATGGTGTGGTGGAGCAGATCTAATTGTGATTTTATTCCCTTTTCCTCTCCTCACCCCAGAGCATGGACATAAGAGGTTGCCTTGGTGAGATCCCTATTGGGACAGCTGTAAGGATGGGTGAGCCCACCCCACCATCAGTTCTCCCTTGCCATCCTCACTCTGGGCATGTGACACCTCCGCATCAACTGCCAGGTGAGTGGGTATATGCCGACATAAGGCAACCCCAAAGGGACAATTTATTACTTCCTGTAAGACAACCCCCTCCCCCGGGTCACCAGGGTGCGGTTGTGCAGAAAAATAATGTAAGATTTTATAAATGATGAACAAGTTTTTCTTTAATCAGACATAATTATTTTTTTGTATCCTTTCATTTCTTTATATCAGATTCATAGAGTCCATGACGTGAAGTCTAAGAAGCCATCAGAAGAAAAGAAATTTATAGTTTTTGAAAGTGCTGTCATTTTACTGATGCAGACATTCTACATATGTCACTCATCAAGTAAAGTATTTTTAAGACATACTTTTGGTTTATTGATTGAACTGGAGCAGCTCTACAATAACGAACACAGACCTTATTGGCAAAACCAGCCCTCACATTCATTCATGCCAACTGGGAATTTATTGACTGCATGCAATATTTTCCTTACTGGAGGCAGTGCTGTGTGAATAATAAATATGTCTAAGACTCTTTGCACCCCATTAATATTGATATACAAAAAAGTTATCTGATACCTCTAGTACACAGTGTTTGGTCATGAAAAAGAAGTGAGTTACTAAACATCTCTAATGATAGGAAAGTGGTTCTTGATGGCAATGGTTGATGCTGTTCTCCAGGGCATACTGTGAAATTCAGAGCATATTCTTTAATGGATTTAGAAAGAGGAAAAGTCATAGATATTCAACTGGTATAGGTAAACACCCTTTGTCTATATAATGTGGCAGAGTATTATTTGTTGCTTAAATGCTGGTAAAAATGTCATATTTGTCTCTTTTTTTTTACATTGGACATTTCCTTTTTTAATCCTTATATGCACTGCTCTCTAACCATTGATGGTAAACATGAATTTGAAAAAGGTCAAGCTATGCCTCACAAATTGAGAATCACAACAAGAAAAAATATTACATTATTGTGAATCTATAATTATGTTCATAACTAATTACTTATGTTATGTGACAGTAATGAGCTTGGAAATTTGTATGCAATGGAATTGGAGGGATTATAGGTACATTAGGGAGCAGAGAAAGACCAAGGGATGGATAGTGAGGCTTAATAAAGAGGAGGGTGGATGGGCAGAGGGTGACAGTGAAAGAGCAATGATACTGAATTAATACTTCTATTCAGTATTCACAAAAGAAAAGGAGGGGGAGTTGCCTAAATCAATCAATAGAAGCACTCTGGATAGGGGGGTCGATACCAGTCCATTTACAGAAGAAAGGGTCCTGAAAGAAATCCTAAAGCTGAAGGTGGAAAAAGCAATGGGGCCTGATGGGATTCACCCCAGAATTCAAAAAGAACTAAGGGGAAAACTAGTGACACCACTGACTACCATTTTTAACAAATCATGGGAGGATATAGAAACATAGAATTTGACGGCAGATAAGGACCGCTTGGCCCACCCAGTCTGCCTATTTCCCTACTTGATGGATAAGCTGCAGATCCTAGTTAACCAGCAGCCTACTTCTTCCTGCCCCCAACCCCTAGAATTGCCATATGACTGTCCCATGCATGCTTGAATTCCACCACTGTTTCTGACTCCACAACCTCCTCTGGAAGGCCATTCCATACATCCACAACCCTCTCTGTGAAAAAATACTTCCTTAAATTACCTCTGAGCTGCCCCTTCTATCTTCAAATTGTGCCCCCTTGTTCTTGCACACCTCTTTTTTTGAAAGATGCTACCCTCTTGGACTTTGTTGATTCCCTTGAGGTACTTGAAAGTTTCTATCATGTCCCCCCTCTCCCTCCTTTCCTCGAGGCTATACATATTAAGCTCCTTAAGTCTCTCTTCCGGTGCAGACCCTGCACAATTTTAGTTGCCCTCCTCTGGACAGCTTCCATCCTGTCTATGTCTTTGCCGAGATTGGGTCTCCAGAACTGCACGCAGTAATCCAGATGGGGTCTCATCAGCTGTCTGTACAGAGGGATAATAACTTCTTGTTTTCTACTGGTGATGCCTCTTCCTATGCATCTCAGTATCCCCCCAGCCCTCCTTGCTGCCCTCTCACATTGCTTGACCACCTTTAGGTCATCTGATATGACTACCCCCAGGTCCCTTTCCATTTTTGTTGTTGTTAGTATCTCACCCCCCATTGTGTACTCTTCCCCTGGGTTTTTGTTTCCCAGGTGCATTACCTTGCACTTCTTAGCATTGAATCTAAGCTGCCATACATTTGACCATTCCTCTAACCTTGCCAAGTCCTTCTCATCCTTTCCACCCCACCTTGTGCATCAACTCTGTTGCAGATCTTTGTGTCATCTGCAAAGAGACATACTTTTCCTTCCAGTCCCTCTGCAATGTCACTTATAAAGACATTGAAGAGGACCGGTCCTAATACTGAACCCTGCAGTGCCCCACTACTAACCCCCCTTTTTTCAGAGTGGACTCCATTTACTATTACTCTCTGTGTCCTATTCTCCAGCCAATTCTTTACCCAGGCTGTCATCTTGGGACCTACTCCCAGGCTGGCTAACTTGTATATTAATCTTTTGTGTGGGACTGTGTCAAATGCCTTGCTAAAGTCTAGGTAGGCCATGTCCACAGCCCCTCCCTGATCAATTACTTTGGTCACCCAGTCAAAGAAATCTATCAGATTTGTCTGGCATGACCTTCCCACTGTGAATCCATGCTGCCTTGGGTCCTGTGCCCCTCTGGCCTCTAGATACTCAACAATTCTTTCCTTCAGAAGTGATTCCATCATTTTCCCTACCACTGAGGTTAAACTAACAGGTCTGTAGTTTCCTGCTTCTGCCTTGCTCCCACTTTTGTGAAGGGGAATCACATCTGCCCTCCTCCAGTCCTCGGATACCTCCCTATCCTCCCATGATTTGTTAAAGAGGGTAGTCAGAGGTGTCACTAGTTCTACCCTTAGTTCTTTTAGAATTCTGGGATGAATCCCATCAAGCCCCATTGCTTTGTCCACCTTCAGTTTTAAGAGTTCTTTCAGAACCCTTTCTTCTGTAAATGGGCTGGTATCAACTTCTGTATCCAGAGTGTTTCTACTGTTTGTTTTAGGTACCTCCCCCTCTTCCTTTGTAAATACTGAGCACAAATATTTGTTTAGTATCTCTGCCTTTTCACAGTCACCCTCTGCCCACCCTCCCTCCCCTTTATTAAGCCTCACTATCCCTCCCTTGGTCTTCCTTCGCTCCCTGATGTACCTATAAAAGGTTTTATCCCCCTTCTTAACTGAGTTGGCTATCTTTTCCTCAGTTTGGGCCTTTGCTGTTCTGACTGCCTTCCCAGCTTCCTTTTGCTTTAACTGATACAGTTCTCTGTCCTGTTCCTTCTGTGATTCCTTGTACTTCCTGAATGCTTTCTTTTTCTCTTGAACCTTCACTGCCACTTCCTTTGAGAACCATAGTGGTTTCTTACCTCATTTCATTTTGTTTATTTGCTTTACACAAAGGCTTGTTACCTCTGTGATGGCAGTTTTTATTATTCCCCATTGTTCTTCCACCCCTCCTTCCTGCCCATTTGCTAGTGCATTCCTTAGGCACTCACCCATTTTGGCAAAGTCAGCCCTCCTAAAATCCAGTACCTTTGTCTTTGTATGGCGTGACTCTATTGCTGTGTTTATTGTGATCCATACTGTTCGATGGTCGCTAGTTCCCAGATGGCTACCCACTTCTACATCTGTGATCCTCTCTTCATCTCCATTTGAGAGAACCAGGTCTAAGATTGCTCCCTCTCAAGTGGGCTCCAATACTAGTTGTCTAAGGCATGCCCCCTGTAGGGCATCTAGAATAACCCCACTCTTAGAAGTGCCTGCTGAAACTGCACTCCAGTTAACATCTGGCATATTCAGATCACCCATCAGCAATATCTCCCCTTTTTCTGCCATTCTAAGTATACTTTCTATCATTTCCTTGTCCATTTCCTCCCCCTGAGAAGGGGGTCTGTATACAACCCCTGTGCAGATTGTGGTGCCATTGCCGGTCTCCAAATTTACCCACAGTGCTTCTTCTCCTCCCTGTTTACCCTTTTGTTCTGTTGCTTTGATTCCTTCCCTTATCTAAAGAGCTACTCCTCCTCCTCTTTTACCCTCCCTGTCCCTCCTGTAGATAGTGTATCCTGGTATGTTTACGTCCCAGTCATGGTTTTGTGTGTACCATGTTTCTGTGACTGCCATGATATCCAGATGTTCCTCCTCCATCAAGGCCACTAATTCAGGAAGCTTGTTACTCAGACTATGGCATTGGTACTCATTGCTCTCCATTGTGGTACCTGATGACTGGAGGAGTGCGGATGTGATTCCCCTTAATAAAGGTTGTAGCAAAGCAGGGACTGGAAACTGCAGACCTGTTAGTTTGACCTCAGTGGTAGGGAAAATGATAGAATAACTTCTGAAAGAAAGAATTGTTGAATATCTAGAGGTCAGTGGGGCACAGGACCCAAGACAACATAGATTCACAGTGGGAAGGTCATGTCAGATGAATCTAATAGATTTATTTGACTGGGAGACCAACGTAGTAGACTTTAGCAAGGCATTTGACACAGTCCCACACAAAAGATTAATAAACAAGTTAGCCAGCCTGGGAGTGGGTCCCAGGGTGGTAGCCTGGGTTAAAAAATTGGCTGGACAACAGGACACAGAGGGTAATAGTAAACAGAGCCCACTCTGAAGAAAGGGGGGTTACTAGTCGGGTACCGCAGGGTTCAGTACTGGGACCAGTCCTTTTTAATGTCTTTATAAGTGATATTTCAGAGGGACTGGAAGGAAAACTATGCCTCTTTGCAAATGACACAAAGATCTGCAATAAGGTTGATATGCAAGGAAGGTGGAAAGGATGAGAAGGGACTTGGCAAGGTTGGAGGAATGGTCAAACTTCTGACAGCTTAGATTCAATGCAAAGAAGTGTGAAGTAGTGCACCTGGGAAACAAAAAATCAGGGGAAGAATACGCAATGGGGGGAAGGTTACTAACAACAACAAAAATGGAAAGGGACCTGGTCATTTCCATATGACCTAAAGGTAGGCAAGCAATGTGAGAAGGCAGTAAGGAGGGCTGGAGGGATACTGGGATGCCTAGGGACAGGCATCACCAGTAGAAAACAGGAAGTTGTTATCCCTCTGTACAGACAGCAAGACCCTATCTGGAGTACTGCATGCAGTTCTGGAGACCCCATCTCCACAAGGACATAGACAGGATGGAGGCAGTCTAGAGGAGGGCAACTAAAATGATGCAGGGTTTGCACCAGAAGCCATATGAAGAAGGACTAAAGGAGCTTAATATGTATACCTTCAAGGAAAGGAGGGAGAGGGGAAACATGGTAGAAACTTTCAAGTACCTCAAGGGAATCAACAACATTCAAGAGGGTAACATCTTTCATAAAAAAGAGATGTGCAAGAACAAGGGGGCACAATTTGATGATAGAGGGGGATGACTTGGGGCAAAGGGAGAATGTATTTTTTCATGTGGAAGATTATGGATGCATGGAATGGCCTTCCTGAGGAGGTTA
The DNA here is from genome assembly GCA_016271365.2 of Neoceratodus forsteri. Taxonomy (NCBI): domain Eukaryota; kingdom Metazoa; phylum Chordata; order Ceratodontiformes; family Ceratodontidae; genus Neoceratodus; species Neoceratodus forsteri. The sequence continues at coordinate 846,358,865 of CM028134.1, forward strand.
TGGGGTCAAAAACAGTAGAGGAATTCAAGAATGCATGGGACAGACATAAGGCAATTCTGGTGGGGGGTAGAAAGAAATAGGCTGTTGATTAACTAGGATCTGCAGTGTATCCAGTATGTAGGGAAATGGGCAGTCTGGGTGGGCCAAGCGACCCCTATCTGCCATCAAAGTCTATGTTTCTGTGTTTCTGTGCGGTACTAGAAAGAGCAAAAATTTTAAATTAATACTTGTACTCAGAGTTTTCAACATTAGGTGGCTGGGGAGGGGCTCAAACATATAGGGGTAGCCAAGGATGAGGGTTGTATGTGGACTCTTGTCAATTGACAGAGGGGAGAGACATACGAGGATTCATATCACTGGAGTGTACACTACAATGTTGCCAGATGGGACACAGCACAGAATACTGAGAGGGTTCAAATAGGTACTAGAAGCATCACTGTCAGCACAACTCAACAATTAACTGGAGTTAGTAGTTGTAACAAAAGAAATGGAGGACAGCAAAAGTTGTACCCATACTCAAGAGTAGAGCCAGATGAAGACTTGGAACTACATGACATTCAGGTTGACCTCAGTGATGGGGAAAATAAAGAAATCTTTACAAAAAGAGTAGAATGGGGAATATCTCAAGGACAGCGAGATGCAAATATCTAGGCAATATGAAGTCAGAGCTGGTAGATCTTATCAAACTGATAGCTTTCTCTGACTTGTTTATCTGGGCAATTGATCAAAGAGGGGTGGTATACATTGCCTACCTATATTTTAGTAAGGCATTCAACACAGACACTCACAGGAGTTTAGTATACAAGATCAGCAATATGTGAGTGGGGAAGAAGGTGACAAATGGTGTTACCCATTAGTTGAGTAACATGAAAAGAAGATGGTGCTAAATGGAGTCTAATCTTGGATTAACAGGGGGTTGACCAGTGGTGTGCCACAAGGCTCATTGCCATGGGCCAATTGTGTTCGATGACTACAGAAGCAACATTGCAGAGTGGGTTACAGAGAATGTAAGCCACTTTACGGATGACACCAAGATTTGTAATAGGATGGACACTCCAGATGGGCAGGAAAGAATAGTAAAAGACATAGCCAACTAAGAAGAGATGGTTGATAGAATGGCAGTGTATATTAAATTAAAAGATGTCCACAATCATGCACTTGGGACCCAGTAATTCTGGAGGGGAATAAACAATGGGGGGAGAGGTATTAACACAAGCAAGACTGAATAGTTACCTGAGTGTATAGTGTGATAAATATTAATGTGCACCACACAGAGCAAAACCTATAGGCGCTTCCACATTAAACAATTGTAATATCAAATTAGATGGAGAAAGATGAGAGCAATTGAGGCATTCACCAGTTAAATATATATTAAGCAAAATAAGAAAAACAGGACAAAGGCAACACGAACTAAAACTGCTAGTATGGATCTGGAAGTGTAATATATGTCAGAACTAATTGGAAGTATCTTGACACAACCAACAAACAAGGGTTTGATTCAGACATAATCAATGCTTTGGCCTTATGTGTACCAGAGCTAATCAATGGCATCAAATTGTGTTTAAATTTTACTTGCCTGCTCCTCACCAACCTAAGCACAAACAGCAATGATGCTCAAACACACAAAAAAAGTTGGTACAGGTAGTTTTTATTATTATTTTTAGTATTATTATTATTAATTATTTATTTGCTATGCAGATAAGGCTTACTAAGTATATCTGCCTAATAACAGTGTCCACCATGAGGAAAAAGGGTGAATAATTGACTTGCTCAGAGTCAAACAGTATGCTAGTGGAGGTTGTGGGAACCAAACCCAGGTCTGCAGGATGTACCAAGCTCATTCAATGCTCCTTACTTTCACCTATAGTCTGCACTGCTAGAATAATAATAAGCAACTTGTAAATTTTATTGAGACCCTAAATAGATAGAATGGATTAGACAGAGTGATTTAAGCATGTTCCCTGCTACATACAGTAAATGTTTCTAATTATTTAAATGAAAACTGAAATAAGTCTTTTTTCCTTTCATTTAAAAACATATCTGGACTGTGTAGTAAGGTACGGGCTGCACACCCATTGGCTCACGCTGTGGACCAGTGGAAGTATAGCCCTATTGTACAGTGTCAGTTGGTGGGCGGGGCGGCAGGTGGGTGAGGTGCTGCTGCCCGCCGCTGACTGGGGGGGACCGGGGCAGTGGGGCTCAGTGGGTGGGTAGGAGGGGTGCCGCTGGACCACCAGGGATATTGGACCTTTCCTTTTTATTACTTATGCCCGTGATCGGGCTGTGAGCGGTCTACTGGGCCACCAGGGATATTGGATGATTTATTTTCATACTGAAGCCCACTATTGGTCTGCAAGCAGTCCACTGGACCACCAGGGATATTGGATTATTACGTTTTATACTTAAGCCCGTGATCAGGCATGGGGGGCACCACCACGAAGGTGCAGCCGTAGCTCGGGTGGCCACCCACAGGTGGCAGCTGCCGTGTTGCGCCCTGCAATAGGGCAGCTCACCTGTTGGTGGCCAGCCATTGTTCCTTTATTTTTTGGCTCACCTGTGTGCAGCGCGGGTAGGGGTTGTGCATGCATGGGCTCAGCACATCCCGGGCTGAATATCGGGATGTGAGGAGTATGCATGGGCACACCCCCCCTACCTGCGCCGCATATATTACTGATGCGCTCCGGTGCATCGGGATTTGTGCCAGGCTCAATCCCCATTTGAATATCGTGCCGGGGTGCATCAGTGGGTTGCGCATGGTGCAACACTGTTGCACCATGTGCAACCCTTTTGAATATCCAGGCCATGATGTAATCTAAATAAGTTGTACACAATGCAGTATCGGCAGCAATTCTGAATAAATCAAGTGAATCAGAGTCCAAGTGATGCTCTCATCAGTCATAAAAGGGGCAGGGTTAGGGGTGGAGTTTGGGGGTGTGGTTTAGTATTCAGTTTTCATCTCATCCAAAGGTGGCAACCCTAATGTCTTCTGAAGACATTCTGCTAGTTTCAAAAATCAGTAGTCAGATCAGGCTTACGAGCTACAATAATGCTTTTGAATTGTTCGGTGCTGTCGAGTGGTATCTGACATATTCAGGTGTTTACTGTCAAAAACTGTAACGATGATCTCTCAACTAAACGATGGATGAAGCGTTGGCCAGAAAAGAGGCTTATAGTACATATTGACAGATTTGGAATCTAGGTCACGCTTGCACTCCACACACTAATGAAAATTTAAAACTGGGCACTGTAACAATCGCGGTCTGGTAGGGTACAGCACACCTTTGGACAGTGTGTGTTTACTTGTGGCAGTAATGACAACCATTTGTCAATACCAAATGTTGTTTTTCTGGCATTGGCATCGGTACTGCAGGAGTCAGAGATGCACAATAGGAATGGCAGTGAAGTACTGAACTGACACCAACCCCACCCCCACCCTACAGAGACTAACAGGTGGGGTGTGCCTTTGGATCATCAGCTATAACAATCATGCCATTTTACCTCACCCTACCCTGTAGACACTGACAAGTGTTGTGGTGTGCTTTGAGGTCTTTGGGCCTTATACTTACCCCATTCCACAAGGAAATACACTGAGACAGGTGCAGTATAGAAGAATGGGATGAACTTTAGTGCTGAACACTCCAAGGCACACCTCGATGCCTGTCACTGGCTGCAGGGTGGGGGTTGGGGTGGAATGGCATGAGCATTACAGCCAATGATCTCAAGTCACACCCCTGATGCCTGTCAGTCTCTACAGGGTGGGGTGTTACAGCTGAAAACCCTAATGCTGTAGGTGTTTGTTGGTATTTTCACTCCAGATTTTCAACATGGGCTTTTTGTGACCCCACCTCATGAAGAACAGCACTATCAGTTTGTTAGCCGGAAGATGGTTTTGCACAGCAACTGTGCCATTTGGCGCCATAGGCATGAAAACACATTCTGGGCAGGATGTGAAAAATGACAACTGTATTGTTCATGAGGAGGTGTAAAAAAATGGCAACGCTGAGAATCTGGAGTGAAAATATGAAAAATTGGTGAAGTCAAGAGCATGCATAGAAACTGCGCAACACACGTCCATAACCCAATTATTTTTGGGATTTTTTTAATCACATTTTCAACATAGGCATTTTGGGACCTCCCCTCATGAACAGTGGCACTGTGATTTTGCTAAACTGTCCAAAAAGTTGAATTCCCACAGTGACCATGCCATTGTGGTCAGTGTCAGTGGCTCAGTAGGTAGCACACTCGCCTCTGAGGCTGGGAGATCAGAGGGCTGTGGGTTCAGTCCCAACATCTGGCACTTGATGTTAATATCCCAGTACTGACACTGTAGTGCTGCATGAGAGGGGTGCTGCACTTCTGAGGTGCTGTCTTTCGGATGAGACGTTAAACTGAGGTCCTATCTGCCTGGATTGGTGGTAGTTCAGGTGGATGTTAAAGATCCCATGGCACTTATCGAAAAGAGTAGGGGTAACTTTACTAAAATATTCACATATAAATCAAACTCAACAACAAATAAAATCAAACCAATAAACTTTCGTATTTCTGTACATAAACTAAAATAAAAACTAAAACAAACTTAAACTCGTATATTCCAAATCTTCACAATTAACTAAAGCAATCTCTAAACAGTTCTATGCATAACTCTTATTATTTTTTTTCCCCTTTCTTTTTTTTTTACTTATATTTAATGAAATGAAGAAATCCCCTCCACCAAAATTTAACTTTACCCGAATAATATATTTGACATTCTTCTATATAAATTTTATTCAAAACATTGGTTACATAAATTCTAAAGCCCTCCAATGATGGCCGCTTCTGATATAGCACCCATTGAACTCTAGTTTGCCATAAGCAAAACCTCAAACAAGCCAAAAAGACTCTTAACGTATTTTTCTCAAAACGACTCAAAAACTATGGAAAATTCCCAATAACCAGGAGATCGTAATCCATTTGTTCTAACCAAGGGAGATCCCAAACCCGAGCTAAAAAAACCCATAATTTAGTGGGAAAAGAACAATGCAAAAAAAAATGCTCCATCGTCTCTTCTTGATTAACACATTCTGGGTAAGGACAACTTCTTTCTTCAACTGCTTTATGTTTGGCCGTACCCCTTACATTTAATTTCCCATACATAATTAGCCATAAATTTTCCCACATATAAGGAGGAAGTCTATTATTATTTAGCTGCTCCAACACATTACTTTTATTATAACTTGAACAATTTTTAAAGTTTGGTTCTATATGAAAAAATTGCACCATGATTTCTTTGTACAAACCTTTTGTTGTACATCTTAAAATCATGTCTTTTGAGATTTTCCATTTAAATAATTTCTGGGCCGCTGGCTTAAAATACCCCGGGGTCCTAAATCTCGTAGACCAGTTAGGAGCCAGAGGTCTCCACATACTCAGATATGCTTGCAACAGATTCTGAAAGACTAAACTGTCTAACTCTGTAGAACCCCCCAAACTTTTTTTTAAAGAAAAAGAAAAGAAAAGGGAGAAACAAAAAACCACAGGGTCCACCATCCCCAACCCACCTTGTCTTCTGTCAAGATATGTACATCCCCTCTTTACTGGATTCAATCTGCTTCCCCATAACATCTGGAAACAGATGCTATATAACTTTGTTTCTAGCTGCACCGGCAATGGAAAAATAACCGCTATATACTGCAGTCTAGGTAAAATAAATTGCTTAAGTATCTGAATCTTTTTTATTTTAGAAAACTTAAACCTTTTCCAAATCGTTACTTTCTGTAAAACAGAGTCCAAAACACCTGACCAAACCTCCAATGGGCTATTCTGATTGGCAAACTCTACTCCTAAAATTCTCAAGGGTTTTAGAGAAAATTCAACTGATTTAAAGAAAAACAATTCCCTTTGACAGTTACCCAACAACAACCCTTTTGATTTATGTGTATTCAATTTAGCATTAGCTACACCTGCATAGGCCTTAAATACTGAATAAAAACCAGAAAAATCCATATGGTTAGAGAAAAATAGACAAATATCGTCAGCAAATGTTTGTATAAGACAGGGGTTCGAAGCCCCTGGAACCTTTATTCCTGACCACAAGGGTGAAACACAGACTGCCCTTATTAAAGGTTCTAAAGAGAAGTTATACAAGAGCGGGCTTAATGGACACCCCTGCCGCACTCCACATTTTATAATAAAACCTTCTCCCAAAGTACCTTTCAAAACTGGATATACTTTCGCATTATGATATAACCCCTTTATGAGCTGTATGATAATCTGAGGAATGCCAAACCAATCTAGGGATGCAAATAAAAAAATCATGATTTACCCTATCAAATGCTTTCTCAAGATCCACCGATACAATTACCCCTGACTGACCCTCCTTCTTGACCTGCTCTATTATGTCTCTAATTAAACATAATATTGAATGAATTCTTCTATTTGGAATACCACTGTGTTGAATAGGAAGAAACAACCCCTCTACAACCTCTTTAAGTCTATTATTAATTAAAGTAGTCAAGATTTTGTAATCAGAATTCAACAGTGTTAACGGCCTCCAGTTTCTAAAATTACCTCTATCTCCAGATTTAAAGATATATGTCTGACGCCCTTCTGTAAAAGAATTTAACACCACCCCTTTTGAGAGAAAAAAATTAAACACTAACCAAAGACATTCCACTAATTCGGATGAAAAGGCTTTATAAAAACCATTTGATAGCCCATCTATACCTGGGGATACATTATGTTTTAATGATTTAATGACTTCCAAAATTTCAATTTTCGAAAAGGGCCGACCTAATTCCTTCAGGCCTTCATTGTCCCTGCTTTCTTTTAATCTAGGACCTAAAAACTGGCTAATCTGAAGTGACGATGGAGCAACCTTTAGTTCAAGATCCCTAAAGTGCTCTTTAATAATTTCCCCTAATGCTTTAATAAAGAAAACCTTAGTATCTCCTTGGTATAAAAATTCTAATTTCTCCTTCTCCTTAATTGATTTACAGAGCTCGAAAGGATCTCCAAAAACAGATTTTTTTAAATGATTCTGTATTAACGCTTGAAGTGATTTTGCTCTATCATACTGTTTCTTCTTCATGAGACCTTTAATTTCAGCTATCTGCTCTGAAAAATTACCTCTAGAAGAATTTGCACATGACAATATATATTGGAGATGTTTTCTGAGTTTAAGATATTCAAAAAAATCTTGATTCCTCTTCCCAACCCCATATTTTTTAAACCACCAAATGCAATCATTCTTTGTCTCCTGCCACCAAACCCCAAGATCTTGGTACAAAAAGGCCACTGACAACCTGGCATCCAGAATACAGTGAATGGAATTAGAAACTACCGTCTCATGAAGGATTGAAGCATTCAATTTCCATACAGTTTTATGACTAAAAAACCCTTGCTGTGCCCCCACCTTGATAAGTATCAGAGCGTGGTCTGAGAATTCCATAGGAATAATCTGTGGACTATGAAACGAGATTCTTTTAGATATGAACAAATAATCAATCATAAAACTTTTCCCTTTTGTAAAAAAGGTACCTAACAAACCACCATCCTTACTATCCATACAACTCACCAGGTCTGCTGTTTTCACAATATTATTAAGACATACCGAATCACAATAGATCTTCTTTTTCCCTTGCTCCAACCTATCCTTACCTCTATTACCTTTTATAGTACAATTAAAGTCCCCCAAAAACTGGAATAGTTGTTATTAAAAAGGGTCATATGTCCGAAAAACACGCAACCCTCCCAGCTTTAGAATGTGGTCCATAAATATTAATTAATCTAATCCTTTGTGCAAACCAACACCCTTCTATAATTAATACCCTCCCAGGACAGACCTCTATCAATTTATGTAACTTAAAGTTAAAGGAGTTAAAAATAATTCCTATCCCATCAGCTCTTTCCTCACCAAAAGACCAAAACGAGGGTCCCCATGGCCAATCCTGAGTAAATGCACTAGCTTGATTACTAGCAAACATCCACGTCTCCTGCAAAAAACAAATGGATATATGCAAATCTGCTATTACTTGAAATACTGCATGCCTTTTCAGGGTTTTTAACAGACTATGGGTATTTAAGGAAGTCCATGAAATATCCATCTGCCTAGTTTCACCAAGAGGAAATAACAGACTGAACTATTCTCATTTCTTCCTCCTCTTCTTTTTTTTCCCTTTGTAATCGTCCTTCTTTACTCCCCCTTCCTCTTGGACTGAAACTTGGGAATCAGTATCCCCCACATCCATCTCCGAATCTCCCCAAGACAATTCCACAAATGGGTTTTTTGACTCAATACTTTCCAATTCTACAGGCACCAGATTTTTAGCAGTCCTACTAGACCTCCTTAATGATGGCGGGGCAACTGGCGGTTGAGGTTCACCCACACCAATCACACTTTTCCCTTCCAAAGTATCAGAATAACAAACTGGCTGAAGAAGATTTAGTACCCCTTCTCCAGCTTCCTGCTTCTGAACCACTTTGTCAGCTACTTTTACTTCTTCTTTCTGTTTACTCATGCTCGGGGGAATTAATACCTCTTTAACCCCAGTGGATACCTCATGCTGAGACACCCCTGCATTTTGAGCTTGTTGGATCAGTAGGTCCGAAACTCCACAAGTTTGCTTATTCTGGGCCGCCCAGGGACAATCTTTAAAAGCATGATTTATTTCGTCACATAAGTCACATTTTAAAGCATTTGAACAAAATAAAGTGATATGTCCCACTTCTCCACAATTATCACATTTAGGTTGGTCACAAACATTAGATAAATGTGTTTTGGATCCACATTTATAGCAGGGCCTGTGCTGCCCACTGTAAAAACAGACCCCCATATCTCTTCCTAACATAAATGAATTAGGAATATGTTCCACCCCTGTCGTTGTTTGTTTTAATTTCACCTTAAACTTCCACCCTCCTGTCCAAAATAATTCAGAGTCTAAGATGGGATCTGGTTCACTTAACACTTCACACTTTTGTGATAGCCAAAATTTAATGTCTTCTACCTGAACCCCTCATTCCTGAACATCACCGTCTACAAACTTTATCAACGGTTTAGACAGAGGAATAACAAAAAAAGGTGTCCATAAAGGGGAAAACTTTACTTGATTGTACCTTTCCCAGAAAAGATCAAGTAAAGCAGGTGAACCAAAGCTAATATAATTGTCCTCACCTGAAATATTGATAAAAGCAAATACGTCCCTAGGGGAAAACTTCAAAGAGTCTTTAATTAACATTCTACCAACATAATATCTGTTTGGCTTTTCCTTCAAACCCCCTTTATAACGAATCCTTACAGCATTCCTCCTCGGTGCTGCCTCCCTCTTACTCTGTGAAAATAAACTTGATAAACGGGGTTTTACTGGCTTCACTCCACTAACTTCTGTCTGCACAACATTATTTATACTAACCCTCCTATCCGTAACTGCAGTCACAGAATTGGTCTTCTTCCCTACTACAGACAACTGATCCTCTTTGTTACTTTCTTTAACAACAGAAATATCAGAGACAGGAAGCCCGTCCCCCCTCCCCATCCCTGGTTTCCATTCAGGTAAGGCAGACTGTAAACCCCAAACATCCTTCCATGAAGAATCAGGTGTCCACACTCCATGTTCTTTCTGCTTCCAGCCTGCAGCTGATAAAGCAGTTTGCGGAGTCCAAGAGCTATCATGTTCCTCCACTGCCACCAAACTTTCAGATACACCTTTTTTTTCAACTCCCAAATCCCGTTTTTGAAAATCCTTAAAGGCTATATTGTCATCTTGAAAGTTAAATTCAGTCACTCCCTCTTGCTGCCCATGTTTTGCTTGAAAAATCACAGGTAAACCTTTAGAATCAGCCATCCCCTTTGGATAAAACACAAATCCTGAGTCTTTAGATATAGGGATGGTTGGAAAGTTATGCAGCTTATTTTTTTTACTTACAGGTCGCGAGGGTGTAGAAGACCGGTCATTACCTCTCGCTCCTGCATCTTGGTCCTCTGTATCTGCAAGCTGAAAAATATCCTCCTCTGATACCTTTCTCTGTCTCCCGACCTCCGGATCCACTTCCTTCTGTTCCGACTGCAGAATCCTGTTGGTTAGGACCGCTAGCATTGGAAAAGGTTCTCGTGCCTCGTCCGCCATTACTTCTGCGTTGCCGGCTTCTCCTGCCAGTTTTAAAGGAACCGCATCTGCTTTTTGCTGCGCCATCTGACTGGGGTCCTCCGCAAGATCTACCGTAAAGGAACCCCTCTCCTTGCAAATTACCTCTGCCTCATTTGCTCTCTCTTCAAACAACGACTCCTTCTCAGTGAAAGATATGCTTGGTTCTGCCATAAGACCGCAACATTCTCGGTCAGTCTGCTCTGCACTCACCAGCACTCTCTCCACCTCGTCCTGCCTCGACTGAGCCATGATTCACTCAGTCACCACATCGCAACGCCCTTACCCCCCCCCTGGCCACTAGAACAGCAGCACAGTAGGGGTAAATTGCTTCTTTATTGAAATAAAACATGGAAAAAACACATCAAGAAAAACAGCAGCAAAAAGCACAAAAGCTTATACAAATCAACAAAGGTACTGAACAAAAAGCAAGTGATACAGTTATCTTTTAACAAAAAGCATAAAAGAAAAGAAATAATCCATCATTTAAATTTTATCATATGCTGAAACCCTTCCACCAGATTTGAACTTTTCTAGTCCCATAAATCTGAGCATCTTTTAGATATACTTTATTTAATTCACAAATAACATAGTGGCTGAAGCCTAAAAAGTTGGCTTTTTGATACAAAACCCACTGGCATCTAACTTGCCATAAACAAAATCTAAGACATGCTAAGAAAATGTGTACAGTTGAAGTATGAAATGTAGCAAGACATGGGGGTAAAGATCCCAATACTAACAATTCATAAGAAATATGTTTCAACCATGGGAAGTGCCAGATAGTTGCCAAATACACCCATAGTTTAGAGGCAAAAGAACAATGAATAAAAAAATGTTCCATTGTTTCTTCTTGTGCCATACACTCTAAATAAGGACAAAACCTTTCTTCTTTCATTTTATACTTAGCTGTCCCTCTAACTTGTAACCGACCATACATTATCAACCATTGCATCTCCCACATGTAAGGGGGTAAACGGGGGTTATTTAATTGTGCTAACACAAGATGGGTCATAGTACCTGGGCAGTTTTAAATCGCGGGGAATGAGGATAGATTTGAGAAATAATAGTGGAATATAGTTTTGTTGGAGAATTAATAATTTGTGATTTGGACAATTGCCACATATATAATTTCGAACAATCGGTTTAAAGAAAGGGGAGTAGAAAAGGAAATATTAGGTTTTGGAGCCAATCCAATCCATTTCGATGAATACTTGGATAGTAAAATTTCAACCAGCTAAATTCTGGAATATTGGGGTTAAAGTACAGTTCCAAAAGAAAAGCAAGAAAAAGGGAAGAACAGAAAACCACAGGATCTACCATCCGACCCTCCTTGACTTTATCCAGGTAAGTATAATACCTTTTAATGGGATTTAACCTATTTCCCCAAAAACTGAAAACTAATACTGTACAGTTTCACTTCCAGGTTAGTTGGGACAGGGTACAGAAATGCCAAATATTGTAGGCAAGGTAACAGGAATTGTTTAAAATCTGAACTCTCTTCAGTTTCGAGAATTTATAATGTTTCCACCTCTGAACTTTATTATCCATTTTATTTAAAACTGCAAGCCAATTCTGCTCAGGTAAATTTTGGGAACCGAACAGAACCCTAAAATGGAAATAGGTGTTGTAGTGAATGAAATAGTTCTGTGCACAAAGGGGTTAATGTATTAGCTCCTATTAACAACCCTTTAGATTTTTGAAAATTAATTTTGGCGTTTGACAAGGTCGCATACCTGTGAAATAACTTAAGAAAACTTCCAGCTGGCCTTGTTGTTTAAAAAATAAACAGATGTCATCCATAAAAACTTGTACATTTCTAAAGGAGTCAGAAAGGGAATGTTTGGACCCTCCCAACCAGAAACCAACTGTAAATGTCAATAAAGGGGTTCTAAGGAGCAAATATATAATAAAGGGCTCAGTGGACAGCCCCTGCATGACACCAACTTTTAGCGTCCAACCTTTCCCAATTTTCCCTTTAATAACTGGACAGATTATTGAATTAGAATATAAATTTTGTAAAATTGTAAGAATCTCAGGGGCATTCCTAAAAGGCCAAGGTTTGGAAAAGGAATGAATGACTAACCCTATCAAAGGCTTTTCTAAGTCTAATGATAGTAGAATACCAGTTTGTTTGCTGTGATGTAATATTTCAATAAAATTCTAATATAACAAAGTACCCGAATGTATTCGTCTTTGAGAAACACCACAGAACTGAACTGGAGAAATCACTAGAGTAGCCAAGATTGAAGTCTGTTATTAAGCAGCATCGCAAAGATTTTATAGTCAGAATTTAACAATGTGATAGGTCTCCAGTTTTGATCTCACTTCTATCTCCTGTTTTTAAAGATATAAACTTGTAACCCTTTTGTGAATGCAGGATAGATCTGTCCTCCAGAAAGAAAATTAAAACACCAACTAAACAGGAACCAGCTCATTTGCAAAAGTTTTATAAAAGGCATTAGATAACCCATCTACCCCAGGAGACACATTAAGCTTAAGTTTAGAAATAACATCCACAATTTCTTGTAAAGAAAAGGGTTCAGAAAGAACAGCTGCCATTGAGGCATCAATGACAGGCCTGTAACACCTTTCAGAAAATCCTGAAAGGCGTCAGTTTGTAAGTCTATATGAGGACCTAAACTTTGGAAATGTCGGAATATAATATGACTTATATCCGAAGGGTCCAGTATAATACTGTGAATTACTGACTAAACAATCTAGTGTAGAATTATCTCTCACGGTTTTACACAAACTATAGGGGTCCCCAATCACTGTTTTGGATGTAGTTGTTAATTAAGGCTTGCAGGGATCTGGCTCTATCATATTGAAACTTCCTCATCTGTAATTTAACATGCTTAATTAAAGGAGATAAATCTTCTGAAGAAGTGTTAGCTCTAGTTAATAGAGACTGTAATTTTGAGCGTAATGTGAGGTAATGAAGAAAATTATCGTTCTGGGTTTTTGTCCATAAGTTCTAAACCAATCCATGCAGTCTAGTTTAGTTTCTTCCCACCAGATCCCTAAGTCCGAATATCAACATTGCACCGATAGGCGGGCAGTTAGAATTTGAACTATAGAATGTTTGACAAAGTCATTTTGTAATGATGAGGTATTTAGTCGCCATCTACTTTTGTAGGGCTTATAATTTACTGGGATTTCTATTGCAATTTTAAGTAGGAGATGGTCTGAAAATTCAAAAGGCTGTCTAGAAAACTGTGAAATATATATATTTTGGAGGTGAAAGGTAATCAATACAGGTACCAGTCTTCCCTTTACAAAATGTATTTTTAGGGGGTTGGATTCTAAAGTATTGAGACTCTGAGGTCTGCCTCTCTAATAACAGATTGTAAAAGTTAGCATCACAATAATTTTTTTCCACTAGATCTCCTGTCAGTAAGAGAACAGTTGAAATCCCCACCCACAGTACTGGCCTGGTAGTGAGCAGAAAAGGTTGTATAGTTTTCATACACTTTATTCTGGCTGTTTTACCTGTGGATTATAAATATTAATAAGTCTATATAGGACAGATTCAAGAAAACAGTCCACAATCAAAACCCTCCTGGAATGCAGTCTATTAATTTATGAAGTTTAAACTGGAAGGTGGAAAAGAATACCAATGCCGTCAACTTTATCCTGACCAAATGACCAATATGAAGGGCCCAAGGCCAATCCTTTTTAAAGGCAGTAACATGTTCTTTAGAGAACATCCAAGTTTCTTGTAAAAGCAAACAGTAATTCTAGAATTATGCAACATATGAAAAATAGCCTTCGTTTAGCTCCATTTAAAATGCTTGAACATTCAAGAAGCCCACAGAAAACCCATATGAGTACCAAAAAAAAGAAGAATTTATTTATTTTTTCTTCTTTTCTTTTCTTTTCCTTATAAGAACCTTGGGGAGGGTTCCATGGGGTCTTGGGTAGAGATTTGGGAATCCGAATCCACAACATCCATTGCTGTATCCCCCAAGAAGAAAGAAGAGAGAAAGGATTAGAAGTTTCACTGAATCTGTAACTGCATCAGGTACTGATTTCACATTCCTCATGGACCTTCTAGGAGGCAGAGAGAGAGGGTTAATTTTTGAGGGGTTCTCGCTCTGATCTAAAAGTCTTAGCAATACCACCCGATTTTACACTTGGGACAAGCAGAGGGTCCTGCAAAGCAGAACTATTAGGCTGTACAGGCCTTGACAATGATGAAGAGGGAGGGAGAACTAAATTCATTGTCACAGGAGTTACAGGTTTTCTTACATCAAGAGGGTTCCCCAGGAAAAGTGGGAGGCGAATGAGAGAGTAGGTCTTCCTGTGCTTTCTGTAAAAAACTGTTCAGTACAATTCCTGATACTTTGTTTTTGCAGCCCATGGACAGGTGTTGAATGTGGAGAACTACCTCGCATAAATCACATTTAGTTGGGTTAGAACATTGAATCAGTGAATGCCCAATTCGCCACAATTGTCACATCTAGGACTATCACAAACACTAGACAAATCGTCCGTGAGCCACATTTATAGCAGGCCCTTGGCTGACCACTATAAAAACAAACACCTCTATCACGGCCTAGTAAGAAGGAGTTTGGGATATGCATAAAACCATGTTCATTGTGTCGTAATTTGACCTTATATTTCCATCCGCCTGTCCAAAGCCCTCTGAGTCTAAAATAGGCTCTGGATCCCCTAGTACATCACATTTATTGGACAACCAATATGTAATATCATCCACTGACACCCTTCATTGCGGAACATTACTGTAACAAACTTGATGGCTGGTTGAGAGAGGAATAATCACAAAGGGACCAAAGGGAGAGAACTTTACCTGAGAATACCTAATCCAAAATAATTCTAACAAGGCAGCTGATCTAAAACTGACATCATAATTATCCTCTCCTGAAATATTGATGATGGCAAACACATCTCTAGGAGAAAATGCAAGGATTCCTTAATTAAATGTCTCCCAACATAGTTTCTATTAGGCCTTTCAGCCATGCCCCTGTATATCTAATGCGCTACGCATTCCGCCTCTGGGAGCGGATTCACGTTTGTTTTTGCAAATAAGTCAGATAATAAAGGTCTTTATCAGATACAGCATTATGAGACTCTACAGAAACAGGACTAACAGTATGATTAGAGACATTAAGAACCAAATCCCTAGAGTCTGAGCCCCTTTTCTAGCAGATTGAACAGGCTTTTCTGGTTCCACTTAGGGGAATGAGAGTTTATGTCAAATGAAGAATCCCAGGTTAAGTCAGCAGCCCATTCTCCTGAAGGAGTTTGTTTCCACCCTGCTGCCATTAAAGCTGAAGCAGGAGTCCAGTCACTCTCATGTGTAGAAGAGAAGTCAAAATATCAGAGTGAGGCATAATGGGCTGAGGAACAGAACTTTTAACCTGCTGCAAAGATGTAGAAGCATTCCCCATATTTCGTCACCAAAAGAAAAACTGTTGCTTCCTCCTGTTCATTTGGCTGTCTTTGATAAATAATCTGAGCAGTGGAAGAAGAAAAACAAACCCTGCTTGTTTAGTCAGTGTTGGAGCAGTTCCCACCACATACTTTTCCCTGGTTTCAGTTTCTTTGTTTATCTTGCTGCAGTCCATTTTCCCCACTTCCAACAAATCCCCAAACTATTGGAAACAAGTAGCGCTTCAGTTCTAGGCAGGAGACCCCAACTGACCTGTTTTTGTGCTGGAGCAGAAAGATTTCTGATCTTTGAACTGCCATTGCTCCTGCAAACAGCAGAAACACCATTCTCCAGCTGAATCCTTCCGTGTTCAGTAGCATGACATCATCCACAGGCAGTGCAGGTCTTAAAGGCAACACCATCTATAGGTTTTGTACAAGAAAGTAGCTGAACAGACTTTAAAGGCAGCATTTTTACTTTTCAGGCTCTGTAGGGCTTACAGGAACTTTTGAATCCTCAGAAGATAAGGCATCCAGAAATAATTCTGCATCTTCTAGCTCTGCTGAAGGAAAATTAACCTTTGTAGAATCCTTGTCTATGGTCTCCTTCCACATCTGCAGACTGAACTTGCTGTAGCTCCTCTACTAGCGTCCATCTTGAAAGCTGACTAGCACTCCTGCTGGCGGCCATGCACCATCAGAGTAGGGGAATTTCCCCGGTGTCCTGGCCAAATTTCCCTCATTCACTAAAAATACCACCAACAGCTTAATCTGGTTCAAGGTTAGCTGTCATTCATCTGTATCCCCCTTCCCTGGGTTGTGCCTGAAAATAGGCAGGATTTGTCTAGTGCACTTACCCGGTCAACAAAAGCTAAATAAATAAATTGTGCACCACAGGTGTGAAAACACATTTTGAGCAGGATGTGAAAAATGACAGCTGTACTGTTCATAAGGAGGTGTGAAAAAATGGCAGTGTTGAAAATCTGGCATGAAAATATTGCAAATTTGCGAAGTTACAAGGGGGGGCATGGAAACTGCACAGCGCATGCTTGTAACACAGTCATTTTATGGACTTTCATCACCAACTTTTCAACATAGGCATTTTAGAACCTCTGCTCATGAACAGTGTCACTGTTATTTTCTTAATCTGTCCCTAAAACTGATTTCCCACAGCAACTGTGCTATTCTGCACCGTAAGTGTGAAAACACTTTTTGGCCAGGATGTGTAAAATGACAGCTGTACTGTTCATAAGGAAGTGTGCAAAAAATGCCAAAGTTGAAAATCTGGAGTGAAAATATTACAGATTCATGAATTTATGAGCCTGTGTGGAAACTGCACAACGCACACTCATAAAACAGTCATTTTTTAGATTTTTTCACCAAATTTGCAACATAGGCTTTTTGAGAGCCCACCTCTTGAACAGCGGCACTGTTATTTCATTAATCAGTCTGAAAAGGTGATTCTGTGTAGTGACCGTGAACTCACCTTTCAGGACAGAATATCATCATGACAGTGACTGAATTCATGAGGAGAGGTCCCAATAACCCCATGTTGAAAATTTGGTGCCACAATTCCCCAAAATGCCCGAGATATGTACCAAAGTTGAAAAAAACCTATTTATGCCATTATACAGCTTATCGGCATTTCTTCCATCCGCGGTTGGCTTTGAAGAGTGCAGAAGTATTCCCGGTCCACCGAAGATCATCACACGGGCTCCAGAGGTAAGTGTTGAGTGGGGGTGTGTGGGAGACAGAGTGCACGAGAGGGTGGGCACGGGTTGGGGAGGGGCAGGAGAAACCATGAGGGACCGTTTTCTTCAGGGGAAAAAAGACAATGAGGGTTGGTTTTCTATTTTGCAGGTTTTATTTGGTACATTGGGGTAGGCTCTTAGTGTACCACTTGCATTACAGGAGGGGACCACAATCAATGGGGACTGGGTCCCTATCAGCACAAGCGGGTGGAGGGCATGCATGATGCCAAGAGGATTCAACACCCTCGGCTTTGCTTCGTCGAGAGGATGGGACATTATGCCGATGGGGAGTGGCCTCCCACATCAGCAAATTGAACTGTGCAGGAGGGACTGAAGCTGACAGGGATTGGGCTCCCTGTCAGCAAAGAAAGACTATTGGGGGGGGGCGTGCATGACGCCGAGGGGGATTGGGCACCCCCTCAGCACACAACTGGAATGAGAGAAGGGCATTATGCAGACAAGGAGTGGGCTCTCCCATCGGCAAATGAAGTGGGTCAGGGCATGCCATCAGGGGGATTGGGCACCCCTGAAGTCAGCACTGTGCACAGTGGCACACAGTGCCACCATGTTTATTGGAAAACTTCACCTGTAAAGGCATGTCAGGAGGCATGCTATTGTGCTGCTGCATGATGAGCTTGCCTCTCATTGCAATGGCACTTTTGTTAGATGTTGTGACCACTTTACCTATTGCTGGTGCCAGCGCCTGCATGCTGGCTCATTGGGGAATGAGGGACGCACCTACTGATGTGTGCCCTGCATTCACCCACAGTGTTACCGCACTCAAATCTGCTACTACTCCAATATGTTGGCTTAGCGCATACAAGCGCGAGCCAACATAAAAATGAATACCAAAGCTTCACTCCAAACACCAGCATCAATAAAGTACTGAAGAGTGCTGTGGGGTTCAAACACAAAGGGGCAAGAGACTTATTAACAGTCTAGCTAAGTGAGGTGAAAAGCTAAATGCAGATGTGTAAGTAGGGAAATTTTAATTGCGGCTGCTTTTTTGAAATCAAAGTAGGTATTATAGGCATACAGATCATAGTGAGCAAAACAGAGACAGTGTATTTAAATCTTTTTTTTTATTTAGGGCAAAGTGCAGAATCCATGTAGCTCTCGAGGCATGACTGGCGATTGATAGCTTACAACATTTATGCAGGCACTGTCAAAAGCAGATGTCACTCCATGAATGACATCATGACCTTTCCGAACATGGTAGTATGGAGAAAAAATTAAAACTGAATGGATCTGTCAGCAGTCATACTACTGCCAGGTGCAGCATAAAATGACATCATTTTGAATAAAAAACACACAGACACCTGATTTTAATTTTAAATATTTATTGATCTGCCAGCACTTGTGAAAAGAAAAATGAACAACAATTAATAGCTTTGCAGTTGATCTTTAAAGTTAGCCTCCCTGATATCTAGGACCGTTATCCTTGTGTGGCTTGCCTCCTCCACTGTGGTTACCTTAAATCATACTGTTCTGCAGTATCTGGTACCAAGGGGACTGCCCACCTCCACATCTGTGATCCTGTCCCTGTTGGCCAGGACCAAATCCAGTATAGCCTCCTCGTGGGTTGGTCCTGCTACAAGCTGTCTTAAGTTTGCCCCATTTAGGGAGGACATGAAGTCTCTGCCTCCTTGTTGTACTCACAGTCTGAGTGCTCCAATCTACCTCAAACAGGTTGAAGTCATCCATTAGTAACAGTTCCCCTTTGGCTGCCATTTTGTGGATGATTTCCACAGGAGCGTCACACGATTCCTCCCCCTGTCCCAGAGGCCTGTAACTCACTCCAATGTGAATGGCTGTCCTTTTTCCCATCTCCAGGGTGACCCACAGTGCATCTGCTCCTTCTTGTAACCCTTGAACTTCTGTTTCTTTAATCCTCTCCTTCACATACATAGCTACCCCCCTCCCCATCTCCCTTCTCTATCCTTCCTAAAATGTGTGTATCCTGGTATTGCTATATCCCAGTCATGGTTCCCTGCATACCATGTTTCTGTAATAGCTACTATGCCCATGTTTGCATCTTCATTAGATCTGGGATTTTGTTCCCCAGACTTCGGGTATTTGTGGACATTACTTTCCAGCTTATGTGTCCACCCTCCTTTTCTCCTTTTTCCGCCCTGTGACATTTTTGGGTTCCATCTTCTGTCCTTCCCACAACTGTATCTAATTTATTTATCGGGTTTGATAGTGCCCTTGTATGAATTAGATCCTCCCTTATTTCAGATATGTTATGTAGGGGGGCTACCTTTATCCCCCTGACTGCTTTTGCCTTCCCTCCTTGGCTAGTTTAAATGCTCATGGAGGAAGCATTTGAACTTTTCAATAAGGATACCTTTGCCTCTCCTGAATAGATGTAAGCTGTCTGGTGAATACAGTCCTTCATCCCTCCAGGTGAGATCCCAGTCCCCAATGAAGCCATACCCTTCCTCTCCATGCCATTTCTTTAGCCATGTGTTGAATTCCATGGTGTGGATGTCTTGGTCTTCTCCCTTGCCATGGACAAGTAGAACCTTCAAGAAGGTAACAGAGTGCACTACTTGCCCAAGACACTGCCCCAGTTCCTTAAATTCCTTTTCACTTTTCCTACATCTGTCCCCTCACCTGCCAGGTCATTTGTCCCTATGTGGACAATGATGTCCAGCTCCCCCTCCTGGCCACCACCCTACTGATCCCTAGGATCCACCTGCCCTCCTTTCGAACTGTGCCTCCAAGTAATCACACCACCTCTCTCTCCCCATTGTTGCTCACTCTCAGCTCTGTCCCTCTAATGATGGAGTTGCTGAACAGGATTTGCTTCCTCCTCCTCACCCCCCTCCTGTGCATTCCCCTTCCCTTTGCTCTCAGGGCTCCATCATGGATGACCTGCTCATCCCCCTTAGTGTCCATTTCTGAAGATGCAGTGCAATCATCCTGCTCTGCCATGATGGTATATGAGTTTTGAAGTGGCACTGGCTGGAGGATGTGCCTCCATCCACCCTCCCTTACTGTCCCTGAGCCCACTGTAGTCCATCCAGCCCTCCTAACTGGCATTCTCTGAGGGAGTGGTGGCAGATGTGGTGGTCCCTGTGTGGGGGGAGGTTACACATATCCTTACTACCTCTGCTTGGAGTCCTGCAACCTCCACCCTCAACACAGAGGGTTTCTGCAGATAGGGAAGTACCACAATGCCAGAAGGTCCTCCCAAAACCACTGTCCCACAACCACTGCATTGCATGACACCCATCATTTTCCTTAGCCTGTCTTTTCCCTTACTTGTCTGACCCTTTTTGCTTTCTTCTAGGATGGGTGGTTGTGGGGAGGGTGGGCTGGGCCCTCTGGACCACCAGAAACAATCAGCTACACCAGAAAAACCCTCAGAAACAATCAGCTGCACCAGTAAAACCCTATTACGTACCTTTCCAAAAGAGCCAAAAGCAACCTGCTACCAAGTGAAATCAACACTAAGCAGCAAAAGAGGCAATAAAACCAGCAATGAGCAGTTACTTCCCTGAAATGAAACAGTGGCACCATTTAATTAACTGTTGCGGGCAGCAAAGAAAAACAATATATTTTGGTGTGCTAGCTGTTTGACCTCTTTTTGAAATAAATCTGTTTCTGAGTCATCATGTGAGTCACTTCCAATTGGTGATGAAGGACTGTAGTCAGGATCTTTGTCATAGTTTATGTCATCTTCAGAGTATTAGTCATTATCTTCTAAGGATGATAGTTCATACTTTTCTGAAGAAATCATGTCAGCATTTGATGGTGAAACAAGTAATTCACACTGTACTGCAGCATCATTCATTATAACCATAGTCCGTGTCCCTTTAACAGGTACAAACAAAAATGCAGATTAACAGTTCTATTGTATTGAAATAAAATACAACAAATGGGACTGGAAAGATTTTGAAATGTTTATCATTGGCGCGAGTGTTGTTTATTGTGATGCTACTTTATGTAAGCACTACCACTAGAGGCAGGGACATAGTCAGAGGCCATAGCACTTACAAAAATCTAAAGTGTCAATGTGCAAAAGTACTGCTATGAATATGCAAATTATGATGTTCCCTTATGCATGTCAGTGTACCGTGATACAGAAAGGTTGTCGATAACTGTAAACAGACTCACAAGCAAAGAAGTTTATCAGCAACCAAAACCATATATTTTATGGATACTTAACATGCTGTTCCACCACCATCAAGGCACTGTGGCTGTAATGGAAACACAGCAGCAGAGCTTACATTAACTGTCATGGTACAAACCCTTGTTGTACTGTGTAACACATTCCACTCACTACCCTAACCCTAATTCCCCATTGCTTAAATTTCCCATTCATTAAATGCAGTCAACCTCTTCAAATCCCTCCCTGATCCCCACTGCTTGGCATTATGAACAACTACTTATGGACAATGGCACAGACATCAAGTCACATCAACAGCCAGCAGCTATATGAACTTTAAGTGATTGTGCATACCCTATAAAAACAGCAATTTATACAATACATGTGATAAGTGTTGGCTCACACTGTGTTAATGCACCTTTTGATTGCTGATCACCATACAAATGATACCATTATTGCACATACAAATGGAATAATAATGCTGTCTATGTATGCCCAGCGGGCTAAAAAAAAGGTAAAGAATACAGATATTATGAATCATTTTTTTGCCTTTTAAAACAATAATGGTGTCTGATTCTAGTATGTCAAATGTATTTGTTCACACTTAGTCTCACACATTGCCACGCACGTGTGAACACACAATACCCAAAGACATTTCAAGCATTATTAGTTGGCTAACAATGTTATGCTATGCTCTGTGGATGCTGGCTACTTACCCATGACTAAAATTAATAATAATTGATAACTATAATTTGGCACAGTGTAATTCATTTATTTTTAAAAGTGAAAGATATATACATTTAATATGTTTGTGGTAAATTTGCACAGTAAAGTTGATACATTATTTATTTATTTATTTAGTTTTTGTTGACCGGGTAATGGTGCACAGGCCATGATATTGACTATTTTCAGGCACGACCCAGGAGGGTACAGAAACAACAAAAAACATATACAAAGCATAAGAGACAACATACTTGTACAACATGTCATTACATTAATATAAACATTTTGCAAGGATGGGAATACATTGATGCAGGAGTAAATTAATAACAAGCAAGGTAAGAATATAAAACAGAGTAATTCACCATCTGAGAGGGAGAAGCAAACAGTTTCTAAGGTCATATGAGCAGGATCCCATACAAATTAGGTTAGGATAAAGCAAAGAAGGCAGTAACACAAGCATGGTCATACAGGATAGGTATAGGAGAGTAAGGAAGCCGTAGTGACGTTAGAATGAAGGATAGAGGATGGAGCACAAAAAGAAGATAGTGACAAGGGAAGAGGTGAGTACAGAGAGTGATTTAGAGTAGGCCATACAGGTAATGAGAAAGAAGGAAGTGCTGAGCATTTCTTGGGAGAAGACTGGAAACATAGTGGCTAGGGAGTCAAGGTAAGAGGGAGAGAAACAAGCTAAGGAGGTCGGAAGCAAGAGCAGCTGCATGAATCAACTAGATATCTGTATAGCAGTCTTTTGAAAGGCCTGGGATGGAGCAAGGCATTTAGTTAGGGGGAGAGTGTTCCAGTATTGGGGACATGACATGCAGAAGCACTAGCCCCTTTAGAGGAGTGATGCCTGGGGATGAGGACAGGTGCATTGTCCACAGAGCACAAGCCATAACCAGACGTATGATTTTGAAACAGCCCTTCCAGGGGTTTAGGTATGTGGGTTCTGATGATGTTGTCAATAAACAATCCATATGCAAAGGACCAGGACGCAGGAGGTGAAAGCCAACCAAGTTCAGAGTAGAGGAGACAATGGTGTTTAAGCCAGTGAGAAGGAGGCATAGCGACAGATGTTATTATAGATAACATCCCACTTCTGCTAGATTTACTTGTGGCAGCATAGGTTGCCACCCATTGGTGAGGATGGGAGGAGAATGCCACGAGCTATGGCTAGTCTAGCGGTGTAGTAGGCACATAGCTGGAACGGTAGGCAATGCCTAGTTTTATATTAATGGACTTGCAGGTCTCCTGGATATGAAAGTCAAAATTTAGAGATGGGTCAAGGGTGATACCCAGATATTTAAATGAATTGGTCACCTGTACAGATGTGCCATTAATTGTGGAGACATTGAAATAAGGTAAGGAGTGTTTGAGCTTGGCATATGAACCAAATAACATGGCTTGGGTTTTGGATACATTGAGGACAATGCAATGATATACACCTTTATCATATCCGCTTGATAAAGTCAGTGTTTTCTTGCATGGAAATTTAATGACTTGATGTGTCTTAACCTGACTAGAGAAGTTGAACAATTGTGGTTGGATTGTCTAAGTCTGTACAGAATTTGCGATATATGCTGGAGAATCGATTGTCAAATCACATGAATCTGGTGCATCCACTTGCATTTCATGCTCATTATGGGCAAGAATTGCATTGACTAACTGTTAAAATAAAAAACAATAGTCAGTGCATTTTGTTATAAACAACAAAATGTAAAATACACATTTAAACAATGTGTGTTGACAAAAATACCATGTCATAAGAAATTGTCTTTTATATTACACTTGCTATTATGCATAATCAGCAGAGGAAAAGTTGACCCAGAAACCTTTACTTGAATGTAAATAAAAATATGCATAAATATCTTATAGATGTTTGTCTGCTGTAAGACCTCAGTGTTGGTGAACATACTGTAGGTGGTGTTGCCTGTGGAGTGAATGATGACTGTAAGACATGCAGTGTGTAAGACTACAGCATGTACTGCATGTAAAGACATACAGTTGGCTCAATGCAGTGTCCAGAGAAGGTGTAGCACAAATAAAGTAAACATACACAAACTTCAGCTGTAATACTTAGACAGCCATCATTTGACCACACACTAATTAGTACTAAAAGATAAATATGTTTCATAGTATGGCACTACAAATTATGTACAGTAGCATTCAGGAGTTATAAAGAGATGCAGAGGGAGGGGAATATGGAGGTGTATCAAGGGAGACAGAGGGAAGCAAGCAAAGCAGTAAGGCACACAAAGATGTAAACTGAAGAGTAGATTGCCAAAATGGCAACAAAAAAGGGAAATATAAATTTTCAGTATCTAAGTGAAAAGAGGAAGACCAGAGGAAGGATTGAAAGGTTAGACATGGAAAGAGGGACTGTGCTGAGGGAGACCAGGAAAAGGCACACATCCTGAACAAATACATTTGTTCAGTGTTCACAGAGGAGAAGGAGGAAAGGAAGGGACCACTAAAAAGTAACAGGTGCTTTGGTGGTGGTGGTGGTGGGGGGGGGGGTGGACACTATTCCTTTTTCTGAAATGAGACAGTCCAGAAGCTACTCACTAATCTGAAAAGTGAACAAAGGAATGGGGCCAGATGGGGTGCATCCAAGGATATTGAGGGAGCTGAGAGAGGTACTAGTTGCACCTGTGACAGTTCTATTTATAAATTCACTTGAAATTGGAGTGGTGTCAGAGGACTAAAGGATGGCAGATGTAGTCCAACTTCACAAAAGAGGTAGCAAGGAGGAGGCTAGCAATTATAGTAGAGTACACCTGACATAGGTGGTGGAAAATTTAATGGAATCATTGTTGAAGGAAAGGAAAGGATTGTGTAATATCTTGAATAAAATGGGTTACAAGTCCTAAAGCAGCATGGATTCACGGCGGGGGTCATGTCAAATGGATCTGATAGATTTCTTTGACTGGGTGACCAAGTAATTACATCAGGTTGGAGCAGTGGACATGGCCTACATAGATTTCAGTAAGGTTTTGACACCATTCCTCATAGGAGACTAGAAAGCAAGCTGGGTAGATTAGGAGTGGGTCAAAGGTGGAAAACTGGGTAAGAAATTTGGTTAAGGAAAAGATGACAGAAGATGGTGTTTGGTAAATAGAGTTTCATCTGAGGAAGGAGAGTGACAAGTGAGGTGCCTCAGGGATTAGCGCTGGGACCAGTGTTCTTTAATGTCTTTACAAGTGACATTGTGGAAGAGCTGGAAGGGAAGGTCTGCCTGTTTACAGATGACTCCAAAATCTGCAATATGGTGGACACCTCCGGGGTGTGTGTGTGTGGAAAGGATGAGCAGAGACCTGAGAAAACTCACAGAGTGGGCAAGGGTATGGCAGCTGGGATGGGAGGACACTTCCTGCAGAAGGCATTAGCATGCTCCATGTACTGCCCCTGAGAACGAGAAAAGAGCAAAAATCACAACTGCTGGAAGGATGAAGTGGTCAGCCCACCACAGACCCAACACCACCTACTGAGCTCAGGGCGGGCATGACCAAATGAGGCTTCTGGAGGTGGAACTGATGTACCCTCCTCTTGCCCCACCACAGAAGGAAAGCTGTGACGATGACAGCCAGGCCATAGGTGAGTCCACAGACAGTGGGTAATGGGTTTGGGGTGTCATTGGAAAAGTATGGGCTGGTGTTTGTGGGAGAAAAAGAAAGTCAAAATAAGAATGAATACATGAACAAATATATACAACCATTAATTGTTTTAAATTAATAACATACCTCTTAATGTTCTCTCTTCTCAATAGCCATAGAATGTCTTGGTAGCTTTGGTATTGTTCCAATGCTAGTTAGGTGGAGGTGTTTTCTTGAAAATCATTGAAATAGTGTGTAACTTCAGATGGGGGCACATGTGTGTTGGTTGAACTCCAATCTGATGTTGCAGAACATACTTGGTCTCAAATACATCAACAGTGAACTGGACACTGCACAGCCAGCTGCTATCAGATGCCCCATGCCAATCGAGTCTAGTCCTGCCCACTGCTGCATCTCATAATTTACATATTTCTGGATTATTAGTGAATTTGTGTAGACTAACATGGTCTTTGTGGGTGTCTGTACACCCATATGATACACATCTATTGACCATTCACTATACGATTAATAACCTGTGTTAACACTTTATTGATAAGTAATAAGATTGTGTGTTGGCCAACAGTGCAAACAATGCACTGTAGAAATCTAGTCTGTAGGGCACAGAATACAGATGAATACTAAATAATCTGTTACAAAATGACTGAATAATGTAACAGAGGCCACATATTAACTGAAACCTGTATGGGCTATATAGATGATACAGCCTGCACATAAGTTATATGCAGAACATGAGTAATGGGGAAATAACACATTTTTATTGCAATCAATGCCTGTATAAAACAGCAGCTATACATCAAATTTGCTGTGAATGGGAATTGTCCTGGGGAAGATATGTGTAAATTCATGAAATGTGCACTGGAAGTAGCCCTTTAATAAATTATAGGGTCTACACTTGTAAAAAAAATAAATCGCTCAACTAAATGATTCTATTCACATTCATAAAATTACAGAAATATCATCAAATATAATAAATGTGGCCCAACAGACTCCTGTGTGACAGATGGTAAAACCACACCATGTGTGCTGGTAGTAGCCTTTACCAATTTATAGAGTATACACATGTAAGTAAGGCTTTATTTCTTAAGTGCCCTTTCCTGAGGTTCAGGACGTTGTGCAGGATACAGGCAAACAGAAATGGAATTACAAATAGAATAACAGTATATAAAAATACAACATCAACCAAATACAGTAACTGAGTTAATAAGAGGAAGAAGATCACAACATCCCAAATGATTCTCTGAATAGATGTACATTAAAATATTCAGGATATATGTAAATCACTCTGGCAACACTTTGCCATTCACAAAGTACCAGGACTATTAGATTTTGCCAATTAATATGATGCAGAATGGAGCAGCAGTAGTGTTATTTGCAGACACTGTGCCATTGAAATAAATGACAGCTTGCTCCTGCCTGCCAACATACATTCCTTGGTTTACGTCATGATGCGTGGAAAGCGGGAATGAGTATAAGGTGGTTGCTGAGCAAGTGTGAGAGCTCAGAGAAACATGATCAACAGTAGAAATAAAGAAAAGGACACAAAGGTTACAAAAATCATTTTTTTATAAGTATACATGCCAAACACTGATCAAATTTTGCAAGGTAGGACTGTTAATGTCAGCAGCTCTTCAACATATTGTAACAATAATTTTACACTGTAATTTTTTTATTTCATTCCAGCTATATTGATACGTTTGAATGGATCTGTGAGGAGAAAATTAGATTAAGATAAATGTCAGAGGCACGACAGCCATCTCATGAGAGTGATTACATTCTCTTTGTCCTGTAACAACAGGACCCCCCCCCGGCCAGCTGATGGGAGAATTTCAAAGCCAAAAAAGCCCTTTCGTGTCATGGTAAGAGGTTTTGGCTAACAACTGTTGAGACACTCTTGCTCAAAGGAGGTGTTCTTTGAATACACAAACTCCTGATGTCCAGATCAAACTGGTTTCCCAAGAGGACCTGTCCCTAGAGACACAACAAACTGGCCTGGAAGTGATGTCATTGAACATGTGTACCAAGAATGGGTAGAGACTGTTTTTTTGGGAACCAAGTAAACCTGAGTTTTGTGAGAGACTGAGGAATTAAGTTGGGACTCTGAGCAGTTACTAAGGTTCAAGTCAGCCCTAATTCACTAAGACCCTGTGTGGTAGAAATTTGTTAAGAATTAAGAAGTAAGGTTTTCCTATATGTTTCTTCTGCTGGATGCAAACCATTTCTTTTCAATGTCTATAGTAACCCTATAATTCCCATAGTCTTTGTGTATTGTGATATAATGTAGACTGTGTAAATATTGTAAAGGAATAAAAACTGTTTTTATATACTTCATGCCTCTGTGACTGAAACTTTTGGGGGAATAGTTAACTGTTGGTATTGAGAAATCCACAATCCATATTTGACGGGTGATCAGAGGGCTGCAGTTACTATATTCTTTTTTTTTTTTCAGTTTCTTTGTCTCCCCCCCATCCTGACCAGCCCCTCCTTCCCATCGAACCTCCCAGTCCCATCACCCAGCATTACGCAGGACTTACCTTCTTCTGGAAACCCTCATGGCTTGCCCTCTGTGGCAGGGGGCAAGGAGTCCTCTCGACCCACCAGACTAGATACAAATTCAGGAGGTGCTAGAGTCACCAGGGTGCAGAGCCTGCAGAGGCCAGTGGTCATTGTGCATGACTGGGATTTTTCCCCCATTTTCTCCCCAGCGTGGAGAAAGGGCATGCAATGACACCAATGGCGGTGTCATGCATGCTCCCATACATAACACATAGCATGCCAGGTGTCTGTCCTGCCTCTGCCCCCCATTATGCAGCATCAGTGTGTCAATCCCCAGCCTCTGCTAGGGGTCAGGCTAACACCGGCCACTGATCCCCTTTCCTCACTGGAGGAGGAGGAGGAGGAGAGCAGTCCTTGGGATGCTCAATCCTCCTCTCCCTGGCCAACCCCCAATGCCCTAAGGTCACTCCTGACCCCAGGTACAGTTACCATATTCTAAGAAGTGAAGTGTTCTCTCAGGAGTAAGTGACAGGTGAAGGCAGTTTATCTATAGCCAAAGGAGAACTGTACTGTGTGAGCAGTGGCTCTGGTGGGATTCGGATCAAGAAACTCCCAGGTAAGATAATCACTTCTGACTGATAGCAGCTACCAAGATGCTCTTACAGGTGTTGAGGGATGAGAAAATTGGCAACCTGTTGAAGGCTGCATCCTAAGTGTGATCAGGTTGTGACACATATCGATATCTTTTATAAAACATTATTGACTTCCATTACAAACATGCCTGCCATCTTTTCTCTATTTAAAGAAGTTAGCTAGGCCCTGAAAATTAAACTCACTTAAAGGGGTCGGGACATTTGTGCAAATTGGCAGTAGTCAATAATGTTCCTATTTACAGATATACAATTAATACCTCCAAATGATCCACATTTAACTGTATCTGAATAAATATCAATGTGAAAAATTGTGTATTCAGTTGTTTTGTTTTAATGGACAACGTTCTGTGCAGTTCTCATCATGAAATCAATAATTAAGATTATAAAATGGGGTTGAAAAATAGTGAGACTTGTTCAACTGAGGGCCATCTTTACCTATGTTGTTATCTCAGCACAACAGCACTGGATAAAGACCCAACAGCCTCCTCACAGTAAAAGCAATACTAACCACACATCCCTGACTGCCATCACAAACATGACTGCCACCTTTACTTCCTTAAAGCCTTCAACTAGGCTCTAAAAATAAAATTGCTTTAAATTAAAACAAATGTGGATATTATTTGCCCTCATAGTCTTCTTCTTACACTCACACATGCACATTTAAAAATGAAGTTATGGAATAAACTCCCACATGACATAGTTATTCAATCTAGCTTTTTGGGCTTTAAATCCAAATAAGATGATTATTACAACAATAGTGATCCTTACAAGTTGATCCGCTGAGAAGTGGGGATGGCAATTATGGGCACTTCGCTTCTGCTATCCTAAATCATAGTATAATCCTTAGTATAAATACCACAGCACTTACAGTTTTAATTTCTGGTGTTTCTTACTGATCATGAACCCCCTCTTCTATCCTTACCTACTTACGATGGGAATCTCTGCTGTTTAACCTACTACAGATACAAGAAAAGTCCTGGTCCCATCTGAGGCCTTCTGTTGTGTCAGTTATGGGATGAACATTCTGCCATTAAAACTGAGCAGAGATTTGAATTTGTGTATTCCATCTATAGTAAACATTCCATTCACTGAGTGTAGGAAATATAGAACAGAAACAAAGTGGAGAAAAGGGAGGAAAGATGTGCATTATATTTGAAACTGAGATGGCATGCCAAATACTGGGATGTGCTGGGACTATTTTGGGGGTGGCTGAACATTTAAAAAAAATTATTAAAATGCTTAACATAGTTATAAATCTTGAACCCACTTAATAATTGCAATAAAACATTCCAAAGTGTGCTTTGTGGTGGGATAATGGCACTTCTTGGGTGATTGAAGGTACTCGTGATGCCATGTGCCTCACAACACACCTGAGGTGTGCCATTATCCACTACAATGCACACCCCATCATCTTATTGTGTAAATGTTAATTATGCCATGGTTTGTGTACAGA
This sequence comes from Neoceratodus forsteri, assembly GCA_016271365.2. Taxonomy (NCBI): domain Eukaryota; kingdom Metazoa; phylum Chordata; order Ceratodontiformes; family Ceratodontidae; genus Neoceratodus; species Neoceratodus forsteri. Next base: position 846,389,172 of record CM028134.1, read on the forward strand.
ATGCTAAGAATGAGCTGTTAGCCTATCAGAACCATGCTCAGAGTTCTGTACACAAACTGTGACATAGTTAAAACTCCAGGGGCCCAATATTCAAATATGGGCAAAAGCAGAGTGCAAAGGTTTGTGCTATGCTTGCCCTTGTGCCTGACCCAGAGGTTGCTATATTTAGTTAGAGAGCACAGTAGCACTGCTCCAACATAGAACTAGGCTGTATGCAGCCCATAGGAATTGAGCCTCCAGATCAGATAATGCCAGAAGCCCACAGCATGATATTCAGTGGAAAAATGCAAATGAGCCCACTGGACATGCAAGGTGCTAAAGGGGCCATATGCATGCCATTATGGACTCATTTGCCTGGGAAGTGGTGGCAGGCTTGTGCCATCCTGTAGCCACCTGGCACATCAGGCATAGTGGTGAATGGCCCCCTCCCTGAACAGCAGTTGCCTCAATGCAATGTCCTCCCTGGTATCCAATAGCACACCCTCCAGTCACCTGTCCAAATAATAGCCATGGATGCCCTGGTGTCTAATGGCATCACCCACCCTCCTATTACCCATCCTCATAATAATCTCATTTTCCCAGGTGTCTTGATGGCACCCCTGACCTCTGATCACACATCCCCATAATCTTTTGCTATCATTGGTGTCTAGTGGCACCTCCCACCTGCCAATTGCCTGCCCTGCACAATACTTGTTGCCCCTGGTTATTAGTGGCACCTCCCACCCACCGATCACCCATCCCGTGCAGTGTTTGTTGCTCTGTTGTTTAGTGGCACCCCCTAGCCCACTGGCCCCCCTAAGTGTTGTGAATTCTGTGCTGTCCAGTGGCACCCACCTCGATTCCCCATCTAGTTAGGATTAGTTAGTCCCGGACAGAGTCACGTGCAAGCTCTGTAGCGCAGCCTGATCCCTGGCTCCAGCCTCCTGCGAATTGAAACTTATTTTTGCTTAATTTTAAAGGAGTTTGGGTACCCAGTCAGCTCTAACAGGTTGTCTAAGGCTATCCGTTTGATTTGTGGAGATTCTGAAGTACATGGAGGCGGAAATGAGGGTGAATACTCCCGACACACACCACCTGTCTCCCGATGAAGGCCCAAGCGAAGAAAGAGAGGGTGGTTGCAGATGCGGAAGGCCCTGAAAATGAAGGTCCTGCTCAAGAGAATGAGCCTCTTATGCTGGCACAATTTCTGTCTGAATTTAAACCCTTTCGTGCAGAGTTATGTGCGGTCACTGAGGAACTGAAGGCGGTCACCGTAGCTCTGGAAGATCTATCTCGTCGTACAGGGGACACAGAGGTGAAAGTCTCCTCGCTAGAGAAGAAATTCTTGAAACAGGAGCCAGAGATCGTTAGCCTGAGACAAAAGATCACAAGGATGGAAGCGAAAATTGAAGACTTAGAGGGTCGGAGTCGGAGGAATAACTTGATTGTCATCGGTCTCCTGGAGCATGAAGAGGGATCCGACCCGATTTCGTTTGCTCAGGCCTTCTTTAAGGGGGTAGTAGGCCCGACGCCCTTTGGAGACAAATTCATAATTGAAAGGGCTCATCGGGCTCTGCGTGCTGCTCCACCACCGGGTGCCCCCCCGCGTATATTCATAGTCCGTTTCCTAAATTATCAAGAGCGTCAAATGGTGATCTTGAAAGCAAGAGAGATTAAAGACCTGAAGTGGAAGGGGGTCTCTATTAGAATCACACAAGACCTACCGGCGGCTGTACGGCAAAGAAGAGCAGAGTACCACCCGACTGTATCCAAGTTAATTCCTGCGGGTATTAAATTTAAAATGCTCTACCCAGCTAAACTGCAGGTGTTAATCACTGGTCAATGGTCTACATACGAGGATGCAACTACTGCGAGGAAGAGTCTGGCCGCTGTCCTACCGGATCTCTTTAAATAGCCCCCGGGATATTAAAAGGGTGAACGGCTATCTGCTGCTGGCTGTCAATCTGGTTAAATTGCTTGGGGTCTAAAGGTAAGGAACTAGGATGTTCCGGTAAACGTAGACTACCGACAAAGTTTTGGACTTTCCTTTTTCTGCTGTTGCCGGAGACAAAGTTAACCGGTTGTTCTCGGTTTAAAAGCTCTTGGCAGAAGCGATAAAAGTTTTTTTTTTTCTCTCTCTGAGTTGGGACTTTGGTTTCGATCCCGGAGAGTGCAAATTACCCTCGCGCATGGAGGACCGTAGGAGAGAAGGGAGAGGGTAATTTCGAGTACCTCCAGTAGCCTTTGCATAACAGTAGATAGCGAGCCTGATTTGGACTTGTTCATGCCATGGGATGCTCAACAACGTCATCGTGGAATGCTGCGGTAATCATTTGGAAAGGAATGATGGCACCTTTTCCTTTTCGGCCTTTTTTGGATTCGGGGGAGATCGATCTTCCTTAGTGTCCCTGGCTGGCTGTTTATTTAGAGATGGCATGCTAATGAAGGGGAGAAGTTGATATCCATCGTCTGGTGTCTGGACTACCTTATTTCCCTTGACTGTGGATTTCTAGACCGAAGGAAAAGAGTGCTAGCCAGGGTCTGGTCTGCTGGGGAACTCATGGGACCTGGCTGTCAGAATCTACAAGTTTTTAGTACCTTATGTTGGAACTGCATGCTCGATGGAACTATGTGTTGGAACCCTTATAGATAAGACTGCTGCCCCGGTTTTTTTTTTGTTTGTTTTTTTTTTGCTCTCTCGTTACAGTATTGGACAATGCAAAGTTTATAGAAGAATTGGGGATGTTACCCATTTCATAATTTAGTTGGGCTGCTGTGTGCCGGAAATAATTTGTGTTTTGGGGGTTGGGGTTGGAATATGAAGGGTTTAATTAATTAATGAAGAAATGGGCTTTTTTACATAAGTATATGGTTCACACTTTTTGTGGACAGCGGAATGGAAATGTGGGGTTTATATGAGGTTTAGGTTAGAATGGGTAAGGTATCTAAAGGTTCTGTCGGGGGCTGGAGGAAAGGGTTAGGGTTAACGGAGCTATGGTTATCATGGACCAATGTGTTTTGGGAGGGGAGGCGGGGGGTTTGGGGGAGAGTGTTCGAGTGCAGGGATTACAATTCTATTAGATATAGATGTATGTATTAGGTTTAGGAGGGGGAGGGGAAGGGGTATTAGAAGGGTTTAGAGGGATAGGTAGGGAAGATCCGCTCACCCTAAGGTACAGGAAGAAAGAGTGATTAAGGTGGTTGAGATGGTAAATAGAGGGTTTTACGAATATTATTGGGAGAATGGGTAGCCCGTTCGAGTTTTTCACGTGGAATGTTAAGGGAGTCAGGCAAAAAATAAAGAGATATAAAATTCTAAAACATTTGCAACTATTAAAGGAGCAGATAATATGTCTACAAGAAACACATTTGCTTAACAGGGAGCTGACCTCGCTTAGATGTCAGTTTGTTGGTCAGGTTTTTGGGGCTGGTTTTAGTACATCTGGCAGAGGGGTTGCACTCTTATTTCATAGGAGTGTGGCTTTTGTGTGAGAGAGGGAAATAGTAGACCGCAGGCCGTTATGTAATTGTGATAGGGCTCCTTAACCAAACAAGATTAGTAATGGGAAGTATATATGGACCCAATGCAGATACCCCTGGGTTTTTTATGGACTTACTAAAAATACTAAGTCCATGTCATCATCTTCCGATACTGCTGGGGGGTGATTGGAACTTACCATTTACTCCGGACTTGGACAAGGATGGTAAGCGAAATAAAGGCCTATTTCCGGCTCAGAGAGCTATTAGGGATCTAGTTGATAACCTGGGATTATGTGACCCGTGGAGGACTTTGCACCCTTCAGGCAGGGAGTACACATTCTTATCAGAGGTCCATAAGTCTAGATCCAGGATAGATTATTTCTTAGTGAGTAGAGGGTTATTGTCAGGACTACTGAATAGTAATATTATTCCTGGGATTCTTTCTGATCACTCTATAGTTCGTTGCTCCCTCAATCTGGCCCCTAATACTCCCAGACAAACCATTTGGAAGTTGAATAATCAAATACTTCGTTCCATGGAAATAAGGGAGTATATTGGACGTCGGATTGAACAATATGAAGTGGAGAATAGTCATTTAACTACCAGGGGTGATTTGTCGTGGTGTGCCCTAAAGTGCGTGTTAAGAGGAGAGTTTATCCAGCTGGCGGTTGCAAGGAAAAAGAAGGGGAGGAAAGGATTAGGGTCTTTATTGGCACAAATCAGGGATATAGAAGGCTCTGTGTAGCAGAATACCCCAGAGGAGACCAGGGAACTATTGATCAAATTGCGTCACGAATATGAAGGGATCCTGGGTGAGAGGGCAGAGTATGCGATTAAGAAAACTAAGGCCCTTTACTTGAACCAAGGAGAGAAATCTGGTAGGTTCTTGGCTATGCGGTTAAGGGCAGCGGAGGCATCCAGAATAGTACAGAGCATCACGTCCCATGCTGATGGGTCGGTTAAAACATTACCCATGGAAATTGTTAGGAAGTTTGAGGAGTATTACAAGGCATTATAGCCCAATGACCCCTAGGCCTAATGACGACAGAAGTGAATGACTACTTAACTAATTGTAACCTTCCCCAGGTTTCAGAAATTCAGAGGAGAGAACTTTCACTCCCCATTTCTGAAACAGAGATCTTGGAGGCAATACAAATGCTTTCCAATGATAAGGCTCCGGTCCAGATGGGTTCACACCTAATTTTTATAAATGTTTTGCGACCCTGTTATGTCCCGGTTTGAGAAGATTATTTCAGAGTATATTGACCTTGGACACAGTAGATGGCTATTTATTTGAGGCCTTGATAGTGCTTATTCCGAAAGAAGGGAAAGAGTTAGATAAAGTCACAAGTTACAGGCCTATCTCACTGATTAATTATGACATTAAGATTCTGGCGAAGATCCTAGCCTCTCAGTTGTCCAAGGTCATGCCTAGGCTAGTTCATCCTGATCAGGTTGGGTTTATGAAGGGCAGGTTGGCGTCGGACCATCTGCGTAAACTGTCTCATGTCTTCTCTGTCTCCAGGGATTGTAAATCCCCATGTGTTTTGATGTCAGTGGATGCAGAGAAGGCATTTGACAGAGTGGACTGGAAGTTTTTGGCTACTGCTTTGGAGAAATTTGGTTTTCCTGCCCAGTTTATCAATTATGTGTTTGCTTTATATAGGAATCCCAAAGCTAAAGTATATTGTAATGGAGTATTCTCTGCAAGTTTACTCTTAATTCCGGCACTAGACAGGGCTGTCCCTTTACGCCTCTTCTATTTAATTTATACCTAGCCTCTCCTCACTAAACTGAGAGTAGATCCTAGGGTTGTGGGTATCAGAATTGGGTCACAAGAGCTCAAAGTTTCAGCATATGCGGATGACATCTTATTGCATGTTGCTCAACCAAGTGGCTCAATCAGGGCAGTGATGTCTATTATTGGAGAATATAGTAGATTATCCAATTACAGGATTAATGTGGAAAAACCCAAATTTTCCCATTAAACATGAGATGCATAAGTCTGAAGTCTTGGAAATGGGCTTGCAATGGGCTCCATGTTTTAAGTATTTGGGTATCTACTTGGCCAGAACTGATCAAAATTGGTTAAACTTAATTTAGACGTCATTAAAGTAATATTAAGCAAGATCTGCAAAGATGGATTGGTCTGCTGCTTTCTCTGGGGTAGGATTAACATAGTCAAAATGAACATCCTACCTAGGGTTTTCTATCCACTCAACATGCTTAATGTATTAATCCCACTAAAATGGTTTAAAGAATTACACTTGTTGATCTCGGATTTTATCTGGAAAGAAAAGAGGCCCCGTAGGACTTATAGTAAGTTGGCAGCCCCTAGGGAGAGAGCGGGACTGAAACTTCCACACTTTGGCTTATATTACTGGGCAAGCAACCTCTGTAAATATCTAAGATCTCTGGCTCCTGCAGGTAATTTTGAATCTTCGCCCTATGTTCCCTCTTGGATTGGTTTGGAAATGGAAGCGATTAGGGAGGCCGGGACAAACCCAATTGCATTGCTTTATTCCACTCCCAAGAAAGTGCCCCCTAAATTGGCTGCTAACCCAATAGTAAATTCTCTGCGTATTCACAGACAGATTTGTGGTAGGTTAGGTTATGTTCCGGATAGGGACAAGCGTCAGCCGATATGCCAAAATGTTAATTTGAAGATTGGGGGGGAAAACGATTTTGAGAGGATGGTTTCCCCAACTAGAAGGTATACGGGTTGAGGATTTAATGGGGGAGGGCCGTATTCTCCCAATAAGGGACATCCTGGCAAAATATAATATAGACTCGAAGCAGATTTTTAAATTATACCAGGTTACCCACTTATTAGCGCGGGTGGTGACCAATCTTCGTACAGGGCGTGTGGATGGGGACTGGTTTGAGTCATTAGCCCAAATTGTTTGGGAACCACATGCGCGGTCTCTAGGGTGTATAAGGTACTCCTTGACCAAATCTTTGTAGACATGGATTTCAAGCCCAAGTATTGGACTGGTTGTCTGGGGGAACAAGAGCGGGATTGGAAGACTGTTTGGAGTCACATGTATAAATATGTTAGGCAGGATAGATTAAGGGTGATGCAGTTTTATTTTTTGAACAATTTATTTTGGACCCCTTCCAAGCTATATAAAGTTGGTAGCAGACCTGACCAAAATTGCTTCAGGTGCCGTCAGGCAGTTGGAGATTTGTATCACATTTTTTGGGAGTGTCCACTGATAAAGCGGTTGTGGGCGCAGATTAAACAAAGGCAGACCCATTGCTGGGTATTGATCAATATTTTACTCCTGATATATGCTTGATAGGAGATTATTCTGGAATCACATTCAAGAGCATAGATTCTACATAGCTCTGATTTCCGGCAAGCAAAAGATAGTCTTGCGACATTGGCTGACAGATTCTCCAATCACGTACGCGGAATGGTTACAGGAGATGTTGTTTAATTTAAATATGGAAAAAATAGGTGCTGGTAGGGACAATCGAGTTCATATATATGAAAAGATTTGGAGTCGTTTTCAAGAGTTATACCTTCCCCAGGGGTAGTCAGAATTAGCTTGGAAATATTAGAAAGGAATGGGGTGAGCGGATCTTCCTGAGGGGTGGTAGTATAGTAAGGGTTGGATGGGTTGGGGGGATGAAAGAGGTCCTTTTTTTTTTTTTTTTTTGGGGGGGGGGAGGAATTTGGGAATTTGATTCAATTTAGGTCAATTGTTATGAAAGTACAAAATGTTCTTGTTACTATGTACTGTGTCTCTGATAAGTGTTTTGTTTTAATAAAATTTAAATTTCAAAAAGGATTAGTTAGTCCCTTGTGTCTAGTGGTACCCCCACCTACAGTACTTGTTCCAAAGTTCCCAGGATCTCCAGTGGCTAGTGGCCTCCTCCACCACCCACACCATGTACACACCCAGTCAACCCTCCATATCTCTGTAGACCATGCTGTGTGGAGGGTCCAATATGATGACCGGCACAGCCCTCCTCCCACCTCTTTGGCTGGCTGCTGTATGGGAAAACAAGGTGCATGAATACAGTACACAACATACTGTATGTGCACTCCCTGACATCCCATATGGTGGCTGGCTGAGGAGGCTAGAGGATGGCTGTGGCAGTCACCATATCAGACTATCCATGAGGCATAGTCTATAGGGTGGGTTGACAGGGTGGCGTGCTTGGGGTGGATGGTGTGGCGGGTTCTATTGGGAAGTCTGGGGGGCACAGGGACAGGTGCTTAGCAGGTGCCGGGTACCACTAGAAGCCAGGGACTAAAAAAGTCTGATGGGCCATGGGATCTGAGAGTGGTGGGTGCCAGGACACCAGGGAATTCAAAACACCTGCAGGGATGGGGAATCAGCAGGTGTGGGGGTGCCACTATGAACCTCGTATGGGAACAGGTGATCAGTGGGTGGGTGGTGCCTCTAGATACCAGAGACAACAAAAGAGTACAGGAACATTTGATTGGAGGATGTGAGGGGTGCCACTAGACACCAGGGCTCAGAAAAGAATATGGGAATGTGTGATCAGAGGGTGGATGGTGTCACTAGAAGCCAGAGAAAACAAGACTATTATGGGGTGGCTTAATGGCAGATGGGGGGCGTGCCTCTGGGCACCAGGGATTCACAACAATTGCAGGATGGGGGATCTTGTGGGGAGGTGCCTCTGGACACCAGAGCATCCACTAATGCAACAATGGGGATTCAGGAGGGTGTGGAGGGCAGCTGCAGTATGCTCCCACCACAGGGTCTTTTGCCCCGTTAAGTTGGGGGTTTTGCAAAGGCAGTAACTTGCAGTCATTTGGATGGCATTTACCATCTGTGTAAACCTCTGAATTTTTGCTGCACTCCTATGCTGGGAAGGACCCTGATTTGGATAGACACAATGGTAAGTTGGTGCTTGGGCATTAACAGGATATGTCTACACTATAGGGGTGTCTGAATATAACCCCACCCATGAACTGGGTGCAAAACCTGGTTAGTGCAGGCAAATAGCCCCTTAATGTCTACTCTACTTTTGAATATCTGGCCCCAGGTCTCTAGTTCCATGAAGAGAACTATAACAGAATGCTGCCCATAAAACTAAAAGAATGCAAAATACAGTTTTCACATTACTTTTCATTCAGGTACAGTTGGCTATGGATAATTTAGGGATGAATATATTTTGAGAACAGGAACTCTATAAATAGCTGCTAATTAGAAATAATTGTCTGTCCTCTTTAAAATTTGAAGAAAAAAATGTCCTTTCCTTTCCTTTTATAATCCCCTTCTTACTACTCATAGCTTTACTTTCTTGAGTTTTTTTCCAGACCATGGTTTGGGTGGTGGTCGGTGGTCATACCGCTAGGCAGGCGGGGGTCGGGGTGATCTGCACTGCTGATGGGGTGTGGTTGCCATAAGGTGCTGCTGGTGGGGTGTAGTCCTGTGCTGGTGCCTGTGCCCCTGTGTGAGGCACGTGAGTGTTATGGTGGGGTCACTGATCGCACCACTGTGCAGGGTGGGTGGGTGGCTGCTGGCATCCCTGTCCCATGACCCTGGCACCTACTGCAGGCAGCTCACCAAGTCCTGTGCGTTCATGGGGCACATAGGGGTTTACGGCAAGGTCTTCCTGGCATACACCATGACCCCTACACCCCACTGTGCCAGCACTATGCACCTTTGTGCATGGCATGTAGTGCCGCCCACCTGGTGCATTGCTGATCATGCGGCCAAGGGATCAGGCATATCTGTGCTGCAAGCCCCTCTGTGCATCCTGCATGGGGGGTGCGTAGGGCACAGAGTGGTTGCACGCCCCAGTTGTGCATATGTAGCCACTCCACACATTTCATGCATAGGGCCCAATGCCTCAGGGTGTGCATTTAACACATGACTACCCACACGCTGTTGTATCTTGTGTGTACTGGCTTAGTCATTATTACACTATGTTGAATGAAAAAAAATTTTAATACCCTTTATTTAACTAACATAAACTTATTTTACAAACTTTAGAGGCCACATAGTATCATAGAAACTTGGCATCAGAAAAGGACTCCACTGCTCCATCTAGTCGGCCTCTTACCCCCATTCTCATCCCTCCTCCCACTGGCCCCTCCTTCCCCTACTACTCATACATATGTCTGTTCCTGTGCCCTCTTGAATCCCTCCACCATTTTAGCTCCCACCACCTCCTTTGGCAGTCCATTTCAGGCCTCTGTCAACCTCTGTGAAGAATCGCCCACTCACATTGCCTCTATATCTTCTTCCCTGCAGTCTTAGGCTATTCCCCTAGTTATAGCCCCCTCCTTCCTTTTAAGTAAACATCCTTCATTTACTTTGTTGATCCACTTCTTGTGCACTTAAAGTTTCAATTATGTCCCCTCTCCCTCTAGTCTCCAATGTGTACAGATCCAATTTCTTACACTTCTGCTCGGATGTCTTCCCTTGCATATCCTGCACCATCCCATACACCCTTCTCTGAACCTCTCCAGCCTGTCAATGTCCTTGTGTAGGTGGGGTCTCCAGAACTGGACTCTGTACTTCAAGTCTGGCCTCACCATGGCTTTGTAGAGGGGCATCAGTGTCACAACCCCACTCAGCAGGTCAGCCCTCTACTCCCAAAGTGCCAACCTCTGAGTATAGCATTGTGAACAGTTAACAGAACAGGGTAACCCTCCTGTCTGTTTTGTGGGTTTGAATCAAACTTTGGTCTCAAGTTCTAGAGAGGTTCAAACTGTTAACCTCTTGCTAGCGTACCCAATTGTCAGGCTCAGATAATCTGCTCTTTGGGGAAATGCCAGATATCTTTTGCCACAAGCACCCAACCATATATTACAAAATGAACCCTTAAAACTCTCTGCAAGATCTTAGAGAAACTCTTACCTGTTTCCCAATATGGTATCCCAATAAGCTTAAGCACAGTGTCAACTTTAACAATCTAAGCTTCACTTACAGAAAAAAAAGAAGTTTCAAGGCACACCAGACAGTTTCTGTTTTAAAATATATATCTTTACTTTAAGATAGATAAAAATAGATAAACAGTAAATACAGAACAAAATATCCCACATACAATCTTAAAAACAAAACAGGTTTAAAAGTGCAAAATTCCTACCAACCATTAGACTTATTTATCTAAGGTATTTCTTATAATCTTTCAATGCTCTTAGATATTCCTTTTCTCAGTCCAAGTATATGAATGTCTATCTCTAAAGGTCAGCTACAGCATACTTAAAATAGTTTTGAGCGGCCTTTCTCCTAGGTCACCTAGCTCCTCCTCGTGTATTAACATTTATATTTACAACATAGGATGTCTTAATAAGGTATTTTAAAAATAGGTGACATCAGTGAACCTTCTCGCTTCATATGACTTTCCAGTCTAGTCTGTGACCTACTAGCATCTCCTTTCATCCAGGAGCAGTGTCCTGCTTCACAGAGACTTGAAAGAATTATTTGATGAAATGAACTGGCTTCCTCTGAAGATGTCCAAACAAATGCATATGCCAGTTCCTTATGACACCAAGTGCCATCAAAGGACTTTTCCTCAGGAGACGCCCAAACAAATGCATATGGCCTTCCTCATGACACCAAGTGCAATCAAAGGATTTTCCTGAGGCATTATAAAATGCATAGTTTAGCTACTGATTTCCAAGCAACTGACAAGTTAATTGCATTACAGATATCTGTAGTTTAACCTACATCCTGTCCTTTGAAATTATACCTGGGGGGGGGGTTATATGTCATTTCAGCAAGACAGTATTTTCTCCTGACAGACAATCCCACTACATATTTTATTTTGCAAAAATCAAAGTGTAATCAGAACCAGCAGTCCAAGTGTCATAATCCTCCCCACCTAGACTGAATTTTGTGGCTCTATCCCCTGCAAGGGGTGAGCTTCCCAAATCAGTTCACTCCTCGTAGACACAAGACAGCCCGTCTGATCTCTGATTCTTAGCTCTGGCCCTATGTATGATTGTCATGTCATGCCCTTGCAAAGTAAGACTCTATCTCAGTAATCTCCATTATTTCTGCCCATCTCGTCAGCCAAACCAGGGTTGTGGTCAGTCCATATTACAAAATGCTGCCCATATAAATATGGCTCTAATTTCTTTAGGGTCTACACTATGGCAAGCCACTCTTTTTCCACAATAGAGTATGCCTGATCCCTGGGAAGTAACTTCTTACTCAGATACACTACAGGGTGATCCTTCCCTTGGTTGGATGTCTGACTCAGTACTGCCCTGATGCCCATGTCTAAGGCATCAGTCTGAACTATAAAGCGTTTTCTATAGTCAGGACTTGTCAATACAGGAGCACTGCACAGTGCCTCTTTCAGACTGGTAAAGGTTTTCTCACAGGCTGGTTCCCAAGTAATTTTCTTTGGCATCCTTTTCTTTACCAGGTCAGATAGGGGAGAATCCCGGGCACTGTAATTGGATACAAATTTCCTATAGCACCCTGCTGTCCCTAGAAAACTCCTGACCTGCTTCTGAGTTTCTGGTCTGGGCCATGCCTGGATTACCTCTATCTTTATTTGATTGGGGTGGAGCTGTCCTGGCCTACCACATGCCCGAGGTATGTCACTTCTCCCATGACCTCCCGGCATGTCTGGGCTTTGATAGTGAGCCTTCTGTATTCTGCCCAGCACTTCCCTAAGGTGGGATAGATGTTCCCCACAGCTAAAGATGACAATGTCATCCAGGTACACCACGGCGTAATCCTCAGCACCATTTAACACCTGGTTCAGCAACCTTTGAAAAGTGGCGGGGGGGGGTTCTTCATTCTGAAAGGCATTACTTTAAACTCCAATAAGCCTATCAGAGTGATGAAGGCTAACCTCTCTCTAGCTCTGTCTGTCAACTCTACCTACCAATACCCCTTGGTCAGGACAATAGTCGTAAGGTAGGCCACCCCCCCAACTTGTCCAGGAGTTCATCTGTCCAGGGCATCGGGTGGGTGTCTGACTTTGTGACTGCATTCAGTCCACAGTAGTCTACACAGAAATGAGTAGAGCCATCTGGCTTAGCTACAAGGACTACGGATGAGGCCCAGGGGCTGTGGGATCTCTGGATTACCCCTAAATCCAACAACTCATCTACTTTCCTCCTAATGTCCTTTTGGACAGCCTCTGACACCTGATATGTTGTCTGCTGTATGGGCGTCTGTGTCCCTGTCTCCACATCATGTGTCGCTAAGGAGGTTAGTCCAGGCTTGGCACTAAACAAGGGGGCAAAGTCTGCTAGAACCTCCCTTACTTCCTGGATCTCATCTGGGGCCAGCTGGGGAGACAATTTTACTGCCTACACAGAGAACTCCCGATTACTTTCTTCCAGCAAGTCCAGAAGGGTGTCTCCTTCATCTGTCCCCTCCCCAGGACTACACACTGCAAACACCATGTCATCCCTATTAGCATATGGCTCCATCATGTTGACATCCTTTCTGTCTGTCTTCGGTCAGGTAACTCTACAATATAGTTCACATCATTTACCTTCCTAGCTACTTTGTATGGTCCTGCCCACTCAGCCTGCAGCTTGTCTTTCCGGACCGGAATAAGGACCATGACTTCCTAATCCACCATGTATGAGCGAGCTCTGGCTCTCAAGAAGGAACTCACAGGTTTCTACATCCCAAGTGCATCACAGCACACTTTTTGGCATTGAATTTCAGTTGTCAAGTCTCTGACCATCCCTCAAGAGACTTCACGCCTTGCCTCATGTCCTCCACTTCCCCGGGGTGTCCACCCTATTGCAGATTTTCATATCATCAGCAAAGAGGCACACCCTTCCCCTTAGCCCCTCCACTATATTGCTGATGTAAATATTAAAAAGGAGGGGTTCCAATACTGACCCCTGTGGCACCCTACTCATGACCCTCCCCATCCTGGAGTGCACCTCCATTTACCACCACTCTCTGGCTTCTGTCACCCAACCAGTTCTCTACCCACCTGATTATTTTACCACCCACCCTACACTGTCCAGCTTGCTCACCAAGTTTCTGTGAGGGATGGTGTTGAAGGCCTTACTGAAGTCCAGATAGGATATGTCCACAGCCTCTACCTGGTTGACCACCTGCGTCACCTAATGAAAGAACTCTGTCAAGTTTGTCTGGCATGACTTCCCTTCATGAAGCCACACTGCCCATTGTCCTGCAAGCCACTATCCTCCAGGTCATCCACCACCCTCTCCTTTATTAGTGCTTCCATGACCTTCCCCACCACTGAGGTGAGGCTGGCCAGGAAATAGTTTTCCATCACTTTCTACTACACCTCTTGTATATTGGCACCACGTCCACCCTCCTCCAATTCTATGGTACCCTCCCTGACTCCAGAGACAAGTTGAATAGCCTCATAAGTAGGGCAGCCAACCCCTTCTCAGTTTCGGATCATCCTCTGGTGTCTTGGGGAGACATAAGCCTCTTCATCGGGCATTGTAATACCACAGCTACATGGAGAAGATTTAATACAGAGACTAAATATTCATGAGGATAAATTCAAGTACTTCAGGTACAAATAAGCTTTCTGCACGTGACTGTGACAGTTCTGTTGACAAAGTAGCAAACTAGCAGAGCTACAAATAAATTGTTTTTATGTATTTATTTCTGCTCCCGCAGTTTGGTCGACAATAATCCAGCTGCCATCCTCCTGCGACCCCACTGAATCCCCTGTAAGGCACACTGTGCTGAGGCTGGAACACACAGTACTCATGGGATGGCCCCCTACCTCCCCACTGGGTCTGGATTCAATACCTGAGCGTGGATCCTCTGAGTCCTTGGACATGGAGGCACTGCCATCAAGCTACCATGACCAACCACCATTTTACCTCTGTTTTTTCTCCCTGTTGGGGTATGGATGTGCATTGACATCAAGACACTACATGCCGATGTCTGCCATACTCAGTCACTAGATGCACCGCACTAGTAGTGCCCCAACTTACCATTGGGGCCACTGCAGGCGGTGCAAGCCATGAAACCCTCCCAGGGAGCAGAAAGCAGTCAGTCAGATGCTCAATCCTCACCCTCCCCAACCAACCCCCAATGACCGGGCTTGTTCCTGAACCTGGGTCACGGGTGGCATGAGATGTGGCATCCAGCACACTCTACCCTTAGTGCCAATGGACCTGCAGGGCTACAAATAAATTGATATGCATAGACAACAAGGGCAGTCTTTCAAGTACAAGTTTATAAATCAGCTTGGAGTTGCAGACCCTTTACTAGGATGGAATGTGACAGCAGGATGCCTAAGTTTTTGATGTTTATATTACAAAGGCCTTCCTAAAAGCAGACTTTTAAACAGCGGTATTTGTTAGTTAGTATTTATTCATTTATTTATTTGAAATTAATCCAACCAGAATAACCCCAAGAGATGCAACATCTCATTTGCTTGGGGATCCCAGGAAGAATAGCAGCAGTCAGCAACCCAACATAGTCCAGTAGAAACAGTTACATGCAGGCTACAATACAGACAGAAAAAAAAAAAAAACTCACTAAAGTGTATGGTAGAACACCATTAAGCATGGAAATCCATGTTCAGAACAGCGCTGTTGTGCTGCACTCAATGCATCATGATGTTGTGCTATACTGAGTACATCACTAGTGCAGCACAACAAGATCAAATGCACTTGTGCATACGCGATGTATGGCCACGGTGGTGAAAACATGATGACAACAGAACGAGAAGCAAGTAGCGCTTGAACCAACCGCACCAAGAAGATACTTTTTAGCATTGATGTGGCCTTTTTTTTTGGAAAATGAGTGAATGTATGATGCCCATACACTATAAAAGATTGTGCATGAGGCTGGCCTGGTGGTGTGAGGGTTGAGGCCCTGGACGCCACACCTCATGTCATGCCGGCAACCCGGGTTCAGGAATGAGCTTGGGCTGCAAGGGGTCAGCAGGGGAGGGAGAGGATTGAGCATCCCACCCCAGCTTTCCTCTCCTAGGGGAGGGTGGTCCATCATCTCATTCCTGGCTGCCCTGGTGGAGGATAGAGGGCAGTGTTGGACAATGGGAGGCACAAGAACATTGCATCAGGGAGCACATGCACCTCCACGCACGCGAGTTCTCCACCTTGGGGGAAGGGACACAAAAAATGGTAAAAAATGACTGCTGGCTTAATGAAGCCCTAGCAGTACTCCAGCTCCACGGCCTCACAGCACTCTCAGGACTCACTCCAGATATCACTTGGGGGGAGGATGGCCTTCCCTCCTTCTGCCCTACCATGGTGGGTAATCCATGGAGGATAAAGGGTCCGGGGCGCTGGGGTGGCATAGCAGCTGAAAGTACACTGGTAGAAGGCTGGGACATGCTACCAGGTCAAGGAGGAAAACAGCTTTATAAAAAAAAAGATGGAGTATGAGTAATCATACATAAACAAGGCAGATTCACGATCTCGAGGTTCCTGTGGTAATGGACCTCTCGAGCTGTGAGCTTGTTACCACAGAAACCTCTCGATTGTATAACTGTCTTGTTGTGTATGATTGCACATACAAATCCTCTATATATAGTCTTTTCAGCAATAATGATTCTCTGGCAAAACCATGACTATACCCATCTTACCCCTCCTTTTCCTTCATTCAAATAAGCCATGAAATTGGTTTTAAAAATAGTTAAGGGGAGCAAAAATATGCTGAGGGTGACTCTTAGGATGTGAGAAACATGTTTTTGCCAAAATTCACACCATTACATTTTTTGGCTGACTAACACAATTTTCATGACACTATCTTGTAAAGGAATTCATAGTATTATGTACACAATATTACTTGAAATCGCTATTTGACAGTATTTTTTCCATTGTTATGCATATTAGTAGTAACACTATATTTTTAATAGGACAGTAAGTGAATTATGCATGATAATGTTTGTATTTCAATGTAATTTAAATTGAAACTGTGTTTAAAGAGTAATGAGACCCACTTGTACATTAGCAGGTTTTTGCTCAAATGGCTGTACACTTTTTCTCATTACAAGCAAATAAAAAATAAGAAACAAACAAACAAATATATTAGGGCAATGTTAGTGCTGCTTTGAGCAATCATTCAAACCCAGAGGAACACCATACCACATAACCACAATTGATTTGTGGGGACATTTTATTTATTTTTATTTATTGGTATCTTGGATTACAAATACCTTTGAACCAAAGGTTTTTTTAAAAAGGTTCCGTGTCATACAAATTAACAGCAGACAAACGAGATACATAGTAAAACAAAAGGATCAGTTAAAAACATGAGAATAAATGTGTAAGGAACAGCAAACAAGATGTTAGCTAGGCTACATAGCATGCAGAGCATAAGAAATGTAATATTATATCATAGATAGGTAGACAGGGTAAGGAACCTAGTAATGAGCAAAAGATATGAGGGAGGCAGGGTAAGGTTAAATGTGAGGGGGAGGAGTAGGGGTGGGCGCAGGGCAGTTAAAGCAGACCTTGTCAAATGAGAGCACAGGAGTGCAGCCAGGAGGGGAGGCTAGGAGTAGGGTGGGCCTGATGGTGGGGGGCAGCCATTGTTGACAATGTCAGGAGAGAGCGAAAAAGGCAAACAGGTTAGAGGGAATGGAGTGGGGATGGGAGAGGGGGAAAAAGAGTGGTATGGTAAGGCTAGAGGTATATGGAGGGGGGAGGGAGAGAGGCAGTAGGTTGGAGGAGGGACAGTCAGCATGGAGTAGTGGGGTTAGCTCAGAGAGGAATTTGTTAGGGTTGAGGGTAAAGGAGGTGGGGCTAGAGGGAGGTAAAGAAACAAAGGTGGGAAATAAAAGGAGGGAAGGAGACATTGGGGAAATAATAGGAGGGAGGAGCCACTGGAGGGGATCATGCATGCGGGACATGAGGGAGGTCCACTAAAGGACACAATCACACAGCTGCTTAGGGCTGTAAAGTGCTTGTGAAGCTTGAGCTTATAGGGACTAAGTTTAGTCTCACTCACAATATTAAGGGAAGCTTGTTAAGTCATGTGGGAGCCCTGTAACTAAAGGTGTGGTGGGCTTGGGAGGTCTGACAAAATGGGAAAAAAAATGTTTGTTTTGAAGAACTGCAGGTTGAACATAGATTAAGGGAAGGCTTGATGAGAGGCAGGGCAGCAGGAGGAGTTTATCCCAGTTGAATTTTCTTGGCAAACAAGCAGCTTTGGTAGTTAATCCTACCCTTAAGGGGGAGCCAGTTTGTCTGCACATAAAGATCACATGTGTGTGCGCACCTGTCGGATCTGGAGACCAGTCTACAAGATCTGTTTAGCGTGATTGTGAGTCTATTAAGGGTAATGTTGCATTTCCCTTCTTTTGTGACTTTCTGCTTCATCATAACTAATGCCTAAATGTATTTTCTTGTAGTTAATTTCCATCTTTTTTTAAAAAGGATATTTAATAAATGCACAATAATTTGTATTGATCATGCAGACCTTTTGTTGGCATTGTTACTACATTTGGTGTGAAGGAATCCCTGGTGTTCAGTGGCACTCTCCAGCTTCACCCCATTCCATGTCAAGCTGTCCCTGATACCTTCTGCTCACTTCACTCTTGTGCCAGACAGTTCCTGATGTTCAGTGGCACCCCTTTCTCAATATGTCTCCATGCCAAGTCATTTGTGGCATCCAGAGGCACCCCACCCCCTCACTATCCTGTGCTAAGCAGTCCCTAACAAGCAGTGACACTACTATCCCTCCCCATGCACCACACTAAGTGGTCTTTTGTGTCCAGTGGCACTCTCATTTCTCGCCCTGCCCAAGCCAAGCACACTTGTGTCCCATCTTCTGTCTTCCTCTCACACCATGTCCGTGTCAAGCAGTTCCTGGCATCCACTGGCACTCCTTCCCTCATCCTGTCCCAAATGATAAAGTCCCTTCTGTCTAGTAACATACTCTTTCACCCTGCCAAAGCCAAGTAGTCACTGGTATCAAGTGGTACCCCATTCCTTCACTTTGTCCCCTCACCAGCAGTCCCCCACAGCAGTTGGCACAAACCCTCTACTCACTCCTTAGCTGTCTGCTGTCTAAACAAGGCAGTGATGTCCAATGGTTAGAGCACTTGCTGGGTAACCTGCAGACTGCAGGTTCAAGTTATGTAACTTCCCAGTGCTCCAGTCCACCCTGCTGCAGAAATGGGTAGAAGCAGGACCCCATTGAAAACAAGATGATGCATCCCTGCTGGGCTGGCTTAAGAAAATAAAATTATTTAAAAAATGCAAAGAAAAAGAAGTATGGTATCACAAATTGTAGTTTATGAAATAGATACACACTGTGTTTATTTCATAAATTGCAGTTTGCAATACTTTAATTCATAAGGCAGCTGGCCGAGGAGGTGAATGGAGAGTTTTGCCTGTCACTCTCTGGTGTGGGGGTCTTTGACAGTACTGGAGATGGGCTTCTAGTCAGGGCTGGGGAAAATCAGAAAATTCCATTTCTCACAGTTTTCATGAAATGTTAACAGTTTTCACATATTGTTTATAAAGTGTGTAATTTCACATTTGTAAAGTGTGCAATTATACAGATAGCATGTTTTTTTATGTGAAAGTGCACATTCATATAATTTTACATAAAATAATTTGCACTGCACATTTTGGAATCCAGGGCCCCATATTCAGAGCTGGCCAGAAGCGCACAACACATCAATGCACCACCCAAAAAAACTGGTCCGCAGCTCTTGAACTTGTGTTATACTTCAATCAGGAACGGGCTGGGAGGGGACTGGGAGGACTGGGAAGGGGACCACTACACTGTGGAAACTGGGGACTTGTTTTGTTATACTTCTGTTGGGGATGAGGGCTGGGGGGGGATCCTACACTATGGAAACTGAGATATTTTTTTAATGTGTCTGTCACTCTGTGATTGGGGTTGGGAGGGTGGACTCTACACTATGGAAATTGGGATATTTTTTGAATGTTTCTGTCGCTGTGTGATCAGGGCAGGGAGGGGGGACCCTACACTATGGAAATGGGGTTAGTTTTCAAATGTTTATGTCACTCTGTGATCAGGACGGGGAAGGGGACTGCTAGACTACCAGGGTATGGATGGCTGTACCATTTACTTCAGTTAAGGATCGGGGCTGGGGGGTAATGTGACTAGCCCTGGACTGTGTGTGGGGCACCACCCTGCCCCACACAAAGTTAGGGTAGGGTCTGTCAAACTTATTTTTGTGCCGGCACATCCAGTGGTGTCTTCACCAAGGGAATTTCAAATATTGGGATGCAGGGAATATGCATGAGGGACCTCTCATTTGCATGCCTGCATCAAAATATTCTGCACCACATGTAGTTAGGTTTGTCTTGGCACATTGGGTGTTCTGAATATTACAACGCCCCTGACTGATCTTGCATGTCTGGAGATGGTGCAGGCACATCTAGGGATGTGCTGTGCATCTCCTTTGAATATGTGGCTCTGATTTTTAAAAATTGCACACTATGGACAAAAAGAAATATTTTCAAACATTTTGCACTTATAAATTTCAAACTGTGCATTTTTAAGACCTGTTTATTAAGAAAATGAGCAATATGGACAAAAAGGAGCACTTTCACATGTTTTGTGTTCCAAACTGCTAATTTTTAAATAAAACACAGTTTTTAAAAATATGCATTTTCAACCTTCACTTTCTGTGTAAAATGAAAGTCACTTGAAAGAACTTGCACTATCTTTTTTTAACATAGATCACCTGCTAAGATTCCTGAAGGAGAAACGTAGGGAACAGTGGGGTTGAGATGTTGCATTTGAGGATCCAGCTGTCCTACAATGGATAGTACTGGCATCCATCTTTGACTCTGATATTTATTCATCTGAATTTGGATTTTAGATCCAAAGTCAGATTTCAGATCCAGGGGTCAGATTCTTTTGGGTACAAGGTTGTATCAGATCCTGTAGAACCCAGCTCTTCTGAGTCTAGAGAATTACAAACCAGTCAGTGTGACTTCAATTGTATGCAAGCTCATGCAGACCATACTTAAGGAGAGGTTGGTAGACGATCAAGAGGTATGGTCTCAGGATGTGAAGCAGCATGGGTTCATGGGGGATCGGGGGGATCATGTCAAATGAATCTGATTGACTCTTTGACTGGGTCACTAAGACAGTAGACATAGGCCAGGAAGCAGACATTCTCTACCTGGATTTCAGCAAGGCCTTTGACTCCTGTGTCCCACAAAGGGTTGATCAGGAGTTGAAGTATCTCGGGGTTGCAGAGAAGATAACTGAATAGTGGAAAACTGGCTGAGGGACAGAACCCAGAGGGTAGTTGTGGGGAGAGTTATCTGGCTCAAAGGGTCACCTGTGGGGTTCTGCAGGGCACAGTGATGAGGCTGGTGTTGTTCAATGTCTTCACCAATGACATTGGGGATGGCATTAATGGCAAAATGTGCCTATTCACAGATGACACCAAGCTCTGTGGGAGAGTGGACACAGCTGAAGTGATACAGACCTACAGATAATCTGGAAAAGCTGGGAGATGGTCCGGGATCTGGCAGCTTGGCTTCAATGCCAAGAAATGCAAAGTTATGCACATCGGACAAGAATCCCAGGACAGAGTACTACCTGGGTGGAGGTATCTGCTTCAGAGAAGAAGAAGGACCAGGGTGATGATCATTACTGACTTGAAGCACTCCATGCAGTGCAAAGAAAGCATCAGCAGGAGCAAACAAGATGCTGGGATGCATAGCTGGCGGGATCGGTAGTAGGAGAGAGGAGGTTTTACTGCTTTTGTACAGGTCACTAGTGAGGCCACATCTACAGAATGGAGTTCAGTATTGATGCCCACACCTCAGAAGGGACATTAACCTGCGGAGAAGGTTCATAAGAGGTCTACAAAGATGATAGTGGGTCAGCAGGGTAAGGCATGAGAGGAGAGATTGAGGCACTGAGAATGTGCTCCCTGGAGGACAGGGGGGGGACATGATTGAGACCTTCAAATACTTAAGAGGAATAAATAAGGTTGATAAGGGAGGCTCTCTTTAAGCTAAGTGGCAACCATAACATGCAGAGGCACAGTCTTAAGCTGTGTGTGTGTGTGTGTGGGGGGAGGGGTAGGTTTAGGAGAGAGGTCAGAAGCACTTCTTCATGGAGAGGTGGTGGACACTTGAAATGCCCTGCCGGTAGAAGTGATCTTGTTGAAGATGGTGGTCAGCTTCCAGAGAGGATGGGATAGCTATAGAGGAAGGTAAGGATCATGGATAGGAAGGATGAAAGGAAGGGAGGAGTGGGGAGGGGCAAGGTCAGTAGCTCAAGCTCTGGATCCTGCAATACAAGCAGACTAAATAGACCAAATTACCTTCTTCGCTGGCTTCTGATGTTCGTATGATCCATCAGATACATGGATGGGTTCCAAGGTTGTCGGATTTGTTCTCTGATGTCATCACTGCTTCAACACTTTTCTGACTATCTGATGGCATCCAGGTTGGTTGGATACTATCCAAGTACCATCAATAGGGAGAAGGAGTATAGCAATAGAAGACTCATCCTCTGACTTTTCCAATTCAGACTTTTTCCCCTTCTTACTTGGATGTTGTGTAACAATGGAGGCCTTTAGCTAGATAAAGTGATAGTTTTTTATAATACTTTAATCTGTTGTGAATGGTGTTAAAGACATGTTAATCTCTAATATTTTATGGAGACTATACCAGTTTCCTGCAGATGCTTTGCGGTTATAACTATTTCTTCTAAACTGAAGATCTAACATAGATTGCATCCAGCTAAGGCATGAGTTGTACTGTAAATATAATTTTTATTCTTAGTTTAGTACTCTGGTATTTGGAGTCTCCTGTGTGTTAATGAATGTGGACTTATATACTTAAAATGGTTAGAGATTATTATTAAGACAATTTCAGTGTTAAACTGTTTGTAATTTGTTTGATACTGACAGACTTTTCACAGTAGTGTATGTGCTTTATAATAAAGTTATTTATTTATTGACTGAGTTTTACCAGAAATGGGCTACTGAGCTATAATACCTTTTTCTAGCAGTGTCCCGGGGGGGACATTTGAAGGCAATATAACAGCAATAATACAGAAATATTGGCAATTTTACAACAGTACAAACAGGAATAGGCACTGAAACACCTAAAGAAATATAAACTAAATACACTGTACGACTTACACTGTAAGTTCTAGGCACTGAAACACTAAAGAAATATAAACGAATTACACTGTACGACTTACACTGTAAGTTCTACTTTGAAGTAATGAATTCCTTTTACTGACAACTGCAGAACTGACTATTTAATACCACTGCAAATTCCAGGTATTTTTGTATGTTTGTTCCAAATTAATTTTTTTTTATTTAATAACTAAATAACAATTTGGGAAAACTGGAGCAGTTCTATATATTGTGTGCAAGGAAGTTCCAAATTGTAAATATTTTAGAAAATGGGTTTTGAAAACACACAATTTGGACAAAAAGCACCATTGTTGACTTTGTATCATTCTCATGCAATTTTACAAACATTACATGAATGCTAAAGTAACTATGTTTTGCCAGTTTCAGGCATAATTTCAATTTCAGTCAGCACTACTGGTACTGCAACAACTTTATGAGGTAGAGGTAGATTTTCTGACTGCAGATATGAGGGTCTGATTAGGCTATCATAAAAACTCCAACTGATTGCTATGGTGGTCACACTGCCAATATATGTCTTGTTGAATATCAGTTAGAGAGAGGATTTTTAATTAATTTAGGTTTCACATACCACAATATCCACATCTTGGTTACAAACCAGGGTCCAGGGGGCAATTACAAGAACAAGTATTGGTAACAAAAGGTGAGTTAAATTAAATCAACAGCACGATTGACAATTACAGGTGAAGTAAAAACAACACACACATATTTGTGTAGATTATAGAATTATAGAATTACAGAAATCTGATGGTAGAAAAGAACCTCTCTGGCCCATCGACAGAAATAAGTTTTCAGTAACTGGTGGCCAAAAGATCTTTTTATTTCTTCATTGCTTTTATAGCATGAAAATCATGCAAACATAGTTAGTTTCAGCTCTTTTGTGGCCCCTTAATTAGAGGGTGTGTCTATGTGAGTTTATGCTATCATGGTAGTTTTTCAAACTTAAATCCTAGATTCATTTTACATACTGATACTGCCCTCTAATGGACTGCAACGTGATTACAAAAATATTATTTTTCTGTTAAAAGACTGTTTACTACTAATGAATTGCAGTATCCAAATCAAGAGCCTTTCCCATGTAGTTTCAACATAGTTATCAATTAAATATATTTTATAGCAATTTCATAAGCATAGTTTTTTTAGAAATAGACCAATGCATACTAGTTAATGCATTAATCCACACAAGTTTTCTTTGTGCTATTTAATCACCCAGGCTAGGCCAGCTGAGATGCAACCTTTTCATTTTCAGTACAGGTTCTGCTTCCACAAATTTCTGTACCAGGGTGGACTGCAACACTGACATGTCAAGTGATTTATTCAAGCTCACGTATTGAGTATTATGGCACTGGTTGGGTTTGAACCAGTGATTTCCTGGTTCCCAACAGTACTCTATCCAGTAGAGCACTGCCTCCAAATCAAAAGTTATTCTGATAAGGATACTCTTTACCTGATCTGTTATATTTAGTTTTGTCCAACTGTATGTTAATGACACTGTCATGACACTGTGCACTGTTCTGTGTCTATACTTGAAAAGGACAGGGATAGGGGCTGAGGCAATGCAGAAGAGAGCAACAAAATATTTCAGACACAGCAAGAGAAACTGAGAGAGTTTGAGGACCTCAACACATATACACTAGTGACAAAGAGGAGAGGGGAACATTTATTTAGTAAGAAATTAGTGACAAGGAAAGACTGAATCAAGGCTGTTTTCCAGGTATGACCACCACTGGAAAGGAATCGTGGAGACTGCATCACATAGGTAAAAACAAAATAACAGTATAAGACAGTGCAAACAAAAACAAGTTAGTACAAGTGGAAAACAGTACAGACCTAAAATATGAGCAGCACCAATGGAACCATGGTACTGTACATAATGAAACTTACATGATAAGCACCACAAGAAATACCTAGGCTGATACTGGGCATCATTGGTAGCGTGATTGCAACTTACAAGTTTCTTAATGGGATAAGAAAGGTAGGCACCTGGAAACTTTCACAATTTGTAAAACATGGGCACAACAGGGAGACTCAATGAACCTGGTGGGTAGGAAATTCAGGAAGGGCATCAGAAAGTATTTCATTGCCCTGAGGGTGGTACATAAGTGAGCAGGCTGCCAGAGGTTGATCTTCATCAAACAAGTACAGGGTCTCAAGCAAGGATGGGACAGACATGTAGAGCTGGTGAGGATACCAGGCAAGTATAATGTGGGGCAGGGAAGTGAGTGACCACTAGGGCATTTGCATCTTAGTATAGAGAGCGATTAGATGGGTCACTGGATCTTTTCTGCCATAGATTTCTATGTTTCTACCTTCTTGGCTAACAAATCATTTGGTTGTCTCAGGTCCCAACTACAGCTAGATATTGATACTATGCTATCTTAGTTTCTTCACAACTTGCTTTGTAATAGGAAGAAAACAAAACTGAATCTGTATTATTTGGTACACCCTTCTCTTCAAAATGACTGTCATTTCCTATGCTATTTTTCTTGATGCTACTCTTCAAAACTTGTTACCCAGTTTAAATACCCTGACCCCATTTTGATCCTTCCCTGAAATGGTATATTAATCACACAGATTCTAAAGTTTTTGCATGTCTGGTGCACCTTAGATGAGTTAGGCATTGCCTATCTCATATTGAATGACATCATATTGTTCTTCAGGGTGCCTTAACTATTTTAGAATGTGGGGCATCATTTATCTTTAAGCTTCAGAGTCTACTGTTTTCCCATTATCAACATTATATTATAGACTTCTGTCTTCTGTCTCTTAACTTGAATTTGCTTTCTTTATGAGGACTAAGCTGGTGTAATCATATTTACAAATCCCTACACAACCGTAATGCTCCTAACCTTATGAATAAACTTTATATGCCAACTCAGCAATCATTTTTTAGGGACATTCCATATCACGTTTAATCTTTGCAAAAGTATCTTCTCAATCTGGGGAAGCTTTTTATTTGATTCTTTTTTCTTGGAACTTCCAAGCCCCATCACCTTAGTAACTGCACCAACCTTGTCCACATTTCTGCTGCATTGAAGGCTCATTTGTTAATATCTCAACATGTTTATGCTTGTGTTTGATTTTCGGCCTTATTATTTTATGCTCTTATTACACTGTTATCTTCTGTATATTTTTATTCACATAGGATGTTCTGTTAAATGAGACTTGCATGTCATAGAATGTATCTTAGATTTGTAAACATTCAATAAATACAAAAATAAATAAATAAATTGGATAGTGCATTTCATCCACAATTGTGCACCATAGCAGCATTTCTGGCTTTATTACTATACTGCTTAGTAGCAAGGTATGCAGTCTTCACATTATTGGGTTTGCTGAGTGTGGTTCCAGCTCCTGTAACTAACTCTTTATTGAGAGTCTGAGGCAAAACACTGTTGCTAAATTACCTTTGAACACTACTGTATGTGAAGAATTTCAAAATCAAGACCAAAGTTGGAAAAAATTTTGACCAGAAGGCAGTCTAGTGACTGCCCTCATTATAGATATTTAATACTAGATGTGCAACCTCAGGGGATGTGGCCTTCAATCAACAACAAATGGAGTGCTGTACCAGCTCTGGTCACCACAGTACAAAAATGTATATTATTGCATCTGAAAGTAATAAAAATAAATAAAAGAAAAAGGAAAGGACATTAAGACATTGAGAGAGTTCAGCACAAGGCCACAAAGCTGATTGTGGCTTAGTAGACAAGAGCTAAGAGAGAGATTGGACATACTGTACTCAAATCATTTAGTCTAAAAAAGTGAAGGATGAGAGGGACATTATCATGGTTTCATGATACTAAAGAGATAAGCAGGGAAGGGTATGGGCCATACACAGATGTTTGAATACAAACAGAACTCGGCATTCTTAAAACAAAATCTATGTGTGTGTGTGTGTGTGTGTGTGTGTGTGTGTGTGTGTGTGTGTGGCAAAATAAGAAACATTAGAATTGGTGACATCAATATACCAGACATGGACTGGAGTCTCCCCACATCTGCAACAACAAAGATAGGTTTATCCTGGACTTCCTACAGGGAGCCTTCCTTAAGCAAATGGTCACAGAACCCACATGGGAGACAGCTATACTAGACCCGGTGCTCATAAACAGGGACAGTGTCACAGGAGTCACAGTTGGGAGCATTTGGGAAACAATGACCACCACTCAGTGGGGTTTGAGATAACTGAAGGTGGAATCCAGACACACAATAAAATGAATCCTTGACTTTAGGAGGCAGATTTTGGAAAAATGGTGAAATACTTGGAGCGGCATTAGCAGAATCGGAAGGAAAAGAGAGGTGGAGGAACAATGGGCAGTGTTTAAAGCAGGGATAACAAAGGTGACACAATTATGTGTAAAACAAGTTAATGAAGGGAAAATTAGAGGAGACCATTATGGTATTCCAGGAGGTAGCTGGGAAACTGAAAGCGAAAAAAATTGCATTCAGACAGTACAAAAGACGCAGGCTGAAAGAGACAGGAGAGGTACCAGAAGAAACAAAGGGAGGTGGGGCAGACAGTTAGGAAACCAAAGCACAAATGGAGGAATGCATTGCAGAATCAGTGGGAAGAGGGGTCCAAACCTTTTACAGGTATATCAGAGAAAAGAGAAAGGGAAAGGGAAGGATGGTGAGGCTGAAAGGGAGGACAGGGGTAAAGTGGAGGATGACAACCATAAAGCAGGCACACTTAGCAAATACTTCTGCTCAGTCTTTACAGACCAGGGACAGGAAATTGGCCAGAAAAGGAGCAGAAAGGCTAGGATGGTTACAAAATGGATACAAGTCCCTTTCCAAGGAAAGGGTCCTAAGAGAACTGGAAAGAATAAGAGTCAATAAGGTTATGGGGCCAGATGGGGTACACCCAGGGTGTTGAGAGAACTAGGAGAGGTGGTGGTGGAACCTCTGATGACCCTGCTCAGCAGGTCACTGGAAACAGGGGAGGTACCCATAGACTGGAGGACAGCTGATGTAGTCCCCCTATTCAAAAGCAGAAACAGAGAGGAAGCGGGAAATTACAGACCAGTCAGCCTGATCTCAGTAGTGGGAGGATCATGGAAACACTACTGAAGGAAAGAACAGTGGAACACCTGGTTGCCAATAGTCTATATAACCCAAGGCAACATGATTTTACTGGAGAGAGGTCATGCCAGACTAACCTCATTGAGTTCTTCGACTGGGTGACAAGAGAGGTGTATGGGGGACAATGGATGTGGCCTACCTGGATTTCAACAAGGCCTTTTGCACTGTGCCACATAGAAGGCTGTTAATCAAGCTGGGGTACATGGGAGTGGGTGGGACAGTAGTGAAGTGTGTGGAGAACTGATTAGATAGCAGGACACAGAGGGTGGTGGTTAATGGCTGTCACTCAGCAGAGGGAAAGGTGACCAGTGGGGTTCCTCAGGGATCACTGCTGGGTCCAGTCTTTTTCAATATCTTTATCAGTGACATTACAGAGGACCTAGAAGGGAGAATTTGCCTGTTCACTGATGACACAAAGCTCTGTAATAGGGTGGACATGCTGGAGGGTGTGGATAGAATGAGGAGAGATCTGCAGAAGCCTGAGGACTGGTCAAGGGATTGGCAGTTGAGATTTAGCGCCAAAAAATGTAAGATAATGCACATGGGGCACAAAACCCCAGAAACAAGATATCAACTGTGGGGATATAGAATACTTCTACCAGGAAAGGGACCTGGGGGTTATCATCTCTGATGACCTCAAGGTAGGGAGGCAGTGCGACAAGGTGGCAGGAAAAGTGAACAGGATGCTGGGATGCATAGGCAGGGGTATCACCAGCAGGAAAAGGGAGATCATGATGCCACTATACAGGACATTAGTGAGGCCACACCTCGAGTACAGTGTCCAGTTCTGGAGACTTTATCTATGGAAGGACATAGACAGGGTGGAGGCAATTTAGAGGAGGGCAACCAGGATGGTGCAAGGATTACATCACAAGCCCTATGAGGACAGGCTAAGCCTTAAATATATACTCATTGAAGAAAGGAGAGAGGGGGATATGATTGAGACATAAGTACCTCACAGGGAGAAACAAAGTACAGGAGAATACAATTTTTCAAAGAAAAAGATGCACTAGGACTAGGGACATGGGATGAAACTAGAGGGGAAGGTTCAGAGGAATGTGAGGAAGAGCTTGTTTACAGAAAGGTGGTGGACAAATGGAATAGCCTGCTGGAAGAGGTGGGGGATGAAACAATTACAGGATTTAAGAATGCATGGGATAGACATAAGATGATCCTGGTAGTCAGGGAAAAGGACAGCCTAGTTCTAGTGAAGCTTGAAGAAGCACAGTTATGTGCATAATGGGCAGACTAGGTAAGATGAAGACCCTTATCTGATGACAACATCTATGTATCAATGTAAAACATTGCTTCACACAAAGGATGGATCACATATGAAATGGTCAACCCAGTGAGGTTGTGAAACTAGTACTATTCAGGGTGTAAAACCAGGATTAGACAGATTCCTGAGAGAGAGCATTGAGGGTTACATAACATGAGTTAAGATTACATTCTGAGTGTTAATCTTGGATGGGTGGTCACACTCAAATTAGATATAGTCACTGCCATGTGGCAGGAGGGAGGACAAGATGGACCCTTAATCCCTTTCATCATTACAATACCATGTTACTAATAAGACTCTCCAATGATAAAGTCACAAGTGACATGCACACAAAAACTCTATACATGTGGGTGAATAGACCCAGTGGAAGGCACATCATGAATGTAAATTATAAAATGGATAGAACAACTCTTTAAAGCTGATTGGTGGAGAGCTTGTTTTAGCCATGAAGTTATTCAACACATCACTGGTGAAACTAGTGCCCACAAAACAGCCTGCTTGATACTGAACAACAATGCTTCCTTTCCTGACACCTTTCTGCCCTCAGTTGTCATCACTGCCTTACTGTTTGCCAGTATAGGGCCCATTTAAAACAAGTCATAAACTCACCCTCCCTTTCGGCAGCCCAGCTTACCAACTTCAAAAAGACACTCAGTCTGGCCCACTTATCCCTGCAAACACCTATTTGGTGTACCTACTGTACATTGCTGGGTCTCCCACCTGATTCTTTGGCTACAAATAGCTGTTTCATGTAGCTTCCAGTTACATCATCTGTTTACCATTTACACCCCTCTTGGCACATTAAATTCATGTCCCACCTAGCATCTCAAGTAAAACACTGTTGATGAAGATTTTACCACTAGTGGGGCCATTACTCACAGCTCTCCAGTGTTATTAGTTCAAAACAACAGCAAACCATAGCTTCACCTGACCGTCACGGTTTGATCAAACTGTGCATGTGTCCAGGGTAGAATGGGTGAGATGATGTCTGTGCTCAAATGGATGTCTTCAACAGTGCTGCCTACTGCAAGCTATGCAGAGACCAAGGAAATGTTTTTATATGTACCAGTACATATTAAGAAATCATCAGAAAAATATTTCAAAAACATTTTAATTCCACAAAATGAATCCATTTTATAATAACAATAAGGCATTCCAGGATGTGTGTTATTGGGGGCTAATGTCACATCTCTATTGGGCGAGATCAGTCAGCCATTGGCCCCCTAACCTCACACCCAAGGCCTCACATTATGTAAGCATTAAGCCACGACGAAGGTGGCATCTAATGCTGGATTGATGCATGGTTCGGAGGGTTGTGGCTCGGGCCAGAGGCCGGCAGTCTTCCTGCATCATGTGCATTAGATGCCACCGCCAAAGTGGCTTAATGCGCGTGTAACATGGGCCGCGGGAGGACAGAGTCGCCAGGAGCCTATTTTGTGTGCATTGAACAGCATCACGGGGAGTCGGAGTTCTGAGGATACATTTTTACTACACTTTCAAATGTTGTGACAAAACAGCATTAACATGCTGATGTGGTCAAAATATTCACAATGTCTAATTACAGCAATCAGTGCGCCTCACATGCCAGTCCGGAAAATGTGCCGATCTGCGTGGCTATTTCTTTCATGCCAGGCATTGGAGGTCTCCGGTGCACTGCTCACTCACTCACTGCGGTGTGCGATTGGTCCCAAATTTACATGCCAGCCGGGTCACTTCCCCTTCCCTCTCGCACACTCGTCTGACATTGGCCTGGTGTCTGGTGTGCTGCCTTCTGCTGTACTGCGCTCTGCGTGTAGCTCATCTCCCTCTCCCTCTGCCACACTTGCCTGTCTACAACTCACTCCCCACCTGTGCCCAGTGCTGCTAAACTGGTGGTCTGGCTCATTTCGGTACTACCTTATCGGGCATGGCATCTATCGTGGATTAATACCTGCTCCACTTTTGATCCTGTGATGCCATTTCGCCAATCGCTGCTGCCCATTCCACCTCTCTGAATATTGCCATGTTACAACTCACTATAATGTATACCTTTTTGTGTTTTGCTGCTTAAATGACTCATAATAACATTTAACTCTTGCAAGGCCACGGACTGATATATCATTCCAGAATTCCTATCTGTTCTAATTCTGTCGGCAGCCTAAGGGTTAAAATAAGTTAAAAAACAACTATTTCCTATCACTTTTACAACAACAGAAATAGTAACAACCATTGTGGACAGGGGTTGATGTTCACTGTATCACAGTTCCTATCACAGAGTTCAACTGTAGTTATATAAAAGGTAGAAATATTGATTTCCTAGAGTGTTATGTTATTTGTCGTTCTATTTTCAAAACAACAAATGGTGTGCACAGGAAAGGTGGTGCTCCTTAACATAGCAACAGTCAGTAAACCAAAACGGGCACTCACCACCTAACATATAGGATACCATGCTCCAAATTAATTTGCTGTGTGTCTTTTATTAAAAGTGACAATTTCACATGTTTATAAAATAAAGAAACAGACATGAAAATGCCTGCTGACGCATTTTGGATTTCAGTTCTTTATCATAAATAAAAGACTGGAATCCAAACATGTCAGGTGGGCATTTTGTATGTCTGTTTCTTGTTTTCTATAAATATGTGAGATTGTTACTTTTAATAAAGGACAATAGAGCAAATTAATTTGGGCAATGGGGTCCCTATATATGAGGTGGTGAATGCACAACATTTTGGGTTCCTTATTCTATTTTTCCAGCTACCACCTTCCCTCAGTATTTGCCCTCAGCTGCTCATCTGACATGCTTACTGATTCACTGGAGCTCCCAAATCAGATTTTTGTTAATCTCCACAGATCTCCACAGTTTGCTTCTTGAGGTGGGGCACAACTCATGTGCCATTCCACATCTGCTGGCAAACACATCCAGTACAGTGGGAGCTAGTGTGGAGGAGTCATGGCTTTGAGATGGGAGAGTATTGGCCCAATGTCAGATGCTACAAGTCACTGTTTTCCCAGTGCACTACATCCATCCCACCACGCAGTACAGGGTATAAAGTCAGACCAAAGCATGGTTCTGCTGGTGTTCTAGGCAGACAGCAGACATCACATGGTTATCTATGAAATCATCACCCTTCTAATCCATTATAATATGCACTGCCATCGATGCCAGCCAGTACCCTTCTCTGGGGCCAGTGTTCAATGTCAACATCCTGTCCTGTGCCCCACTTACTTGGTTGTGGGAGTCGAGAACTAGTTTCAGTCTGAGGTCTCCTCTGTAGTAGTACAGTGCTCTACCAGCTGCTGCCACTGGGTTGGATATTCTTCATGTAAACATTATCCAGCATGATAACAATTTCTCTATCCTCCTAATCACTCAGATTGTCTGAAACTACATACCTCCCTCATCCCTTGCTGCAAGACATGTGCTTGTCAGGCTGCTTTCTCCTACCTCCTGCCTCTTATCTGGAGCAACCTCTCTTCCTTTCTCTACTCCCACCTCCTCCCCCTTTTCTTTCAAGTTTCTGCTCCAGAAATTTTCATCTATCACTTGCTTCTGCAACTAACCTTCTCCCCATCTTCCCCTCTTCTGGCCCCATCACACTTTCCTTTCTTATGCTCAGTATTCACCTTGCTCCCATATCTCTACCATCCTGGTGTCATTTTAAATTATGCCCTGATACTAGTTTATAATGTATGGTTAGTATCAATTGCCCCCCAATCAGCATACACACAGGCTTGTTATACCACTGTCATGACATCTGAATGTTGTTAACCACTCTTCAGAATGCCACAGCAGTGGCATAGCAAAAAGGAATGCATCAATGCAATGATACCAATCATACATATAGCTCTAGTACTACAAAACATATCTTTATGAATTAGCAGACTTCGACTTGATAAATTCAAAACTGGTTTCCATAAACTGGGATGATATTTTTTTCTACAAAAACAATAGGGGAGGCCTGGGAGTTTTTACACCAGACCATTCTCTCATTAAAGGATAAATACAGTATATTTCATTCAAAAATAAAAATAGTGGTCATAAACATAACCCAAAATGGATTGACAAGACAATACACAGACTTCTAAAACAAAAGAACAAAAAATATTCAAATTATGTAAAATCCCATACATCAGAAAACTGAGCCTTGTATGTTAAAATAAAAAAAATGCAAAACAAAAATAAAAAAATAAAGCAAAATGGGAACATAATCTTGCAAGGACAACAAATAAAACAAACAGTAAGTATTTCTATTCATACATAAACCCATTAAAAACCCTATATGTCAGATTGGACCTCTTCTAATAAATAACAAACTGGTATATGAACCTAAAGAAATGGCTAATACTCTCAGCACCAAATTCTGTAAAATATTTGATCAATCTAATTCTACCAATTTGGTGGTCCCCCGCAATGAGGATGAATTTACAGTATATATCTTTCTGACAAATCTATACACAAAAACATACTATCCCTCAAAGGTAAAATGTGGCCCGACCCTGATGATATTGCTGGCCATCTTCTATATTTACTTACAGATGGTCTCACTCACCCACTAAAATTACTATTCAAAAAGTGTCTCAATAGCAATTTTGTGCCCTCTGCATGAAAAACAGCACACATTGTACCAATACACAAAAAGGGACCCAAAAACAATTGGGACAAATGCAGGCCTATCATCCTCACCTTGTCTATTTGTAAGTTGTTGGAAAGCACTATTAAGGATATAATTAGCCCAGTTCTAGATATAATAGATTCATAACAACATGGGTTTAAAAAAGGGAGGTGTTGCCTTACCAACCTTATGTGTTTTTATGAAGAAGTCAGTTGTCAGCTGGATAATCGAACACCATATGATGTTATATTTATTGACTTCAGTAAGGCTTTCGATGTTATGACTCATAACGCTTTAGTTACCAAATTACATAAAACAAGTATTAATAAAACATAATAAACTGGATTGAAAACTGGCTCAGCCACAGATCGCAGAGAGTACTAATTACAGGACAACTATCAGAAGTAGGTATGGTTAGTAATGGTGTCCTCCAAGGCTCTGTACCGGGCCCCTGTTTATTTCAAGAATTTATTTCTGACGTAACAAACAACTATTTATCATCCACAATTAAATATGCTGATGGTGTAAAATAGGAGGCCCTTGTAGTACAATTGAACAATCCCAAATCATCCAAAATGATCTTAATAAAATATCACAATGGGTAACAGATCGGGCATGAAAATAAACAATAGTAAGAGTAAAGTCATGCACCTAGGTCACCTGAATCCTTTAACAGGATACTCCATTGGTGGTTGCAATCTGAGCATGACCACAGATGAAAGAGATCTGGGGGTGTTTATATCAGAAGATCTAGGCCACTCAAAACAGTACATGAAGTTATTAACAGAGCCAACCATGTGATCTGGTCCATAAAAGAAACATCAAATAAAGGGATAAAAGCGTGATGATGCCACTTTATAGGGCTTATGCTAGACCTCACCTAGAACATGACTCAACTTTGGTCCCCTGATAAAAACCTGACATAACACTACTGGAAAGCGTCCAGAGAAAGTATACAAAGCATATATCTGGACTGTATAATGAATCATATGAAAATAGAATCCAACTATTAAATTTTATGCCCTTGGTAACTTGTCGCCTTAGGGGCGATCTCATTTTTATGTTTGATCTCATACAGGACCCTTCTCTATTGTCTGAGTTGGGACTTGAGTTAAAAAAATAACCCACACAACACCAGAGGGCATCCACTCCAGCTCACTAGGAAAAGGTTTAATTTTGTAGCTCATAAATATTTCTTTACTCAAAGAATTATAACCCCCTGGAATATACTTCCAATTGATGTAATTGTGAGCAGGACAAAAGCTGAATTCAAACGTTGTCTCAGCAACCTTATTCTATCTGGGTTTAATTTTAGCCACTACATATAACTTCACAGGTGCAAATATGGGCTCAAAAAGCCTCCTAGCACCTTTCCGTCCTTAGTATGAACAAGCCAGCATTCACTGCCTAGAATGCAACCACCTGTCTCGGTAAACAAGAATGCTGCACTTGAAGCTTAGTTGATCATCTTGACTCTTCGGTCATTTGGGCCCTCAGAAGAGGATGCAGCATTGCATCCCATAATTCTTCACATTTCCTATCCACATGACTGCCAGTGATCAACCAGATCATTGTGGTCTTTTCTTTTAAATCTCCAAAATAATCAGACTGTCGAAATGGACATTTTCCTTCTGTAAATGATTTATTTTACATGCTTAACTGTGTTATTTCTTGATGTAGTGGCATTTTATGTAAGTGCAGTGCTACACTGTTATCAATAAATTTGGCTGGTTGAAACTGTACCCGAGGCTCTGATTCATTACTAAGGTAAGCATTTCTACAACACGACATGGCATAGGGGCTAATAATGTTGATTTTTTTCCCACCATACACTATAAATGACAATGGCTGAGGCTTCGGGTGATAACCATGCATGTAATCACCTCTTTTGGTTGCTAGAGCTACAGTAAACCTCTTGAGCTGCACTCTCGAAGTTTACCATGTTTCCCTAGCAACCACTTGAGGTGATTACAGAGTGGTTATCACCTGAACCCCAGCCATTATCCAATATGTTATCTATAGCTGCTGTGTGAGCATCCCATACCTCTGTTTCTGGTTTCAGGTTATAGTGCTCAGTGCGTCCCCAGTTTGGGAGCTGCTGCCTCAGATTTGGCATGATATGGAGAGGGGCATATAAAGCAAATGCAAATGAATTGAAAGAGATGAAAAGGGGGAATATTAGTGCAGAATAGGTAATAGGTTTGTGGAGTGTGCCTTGCTGTGACTGTGTAAGGTGGGGGTAGCTTGGCATAAGATTTCAGGTCTCCTTGGTCTGTGTGACAGTCTGACCACTATAACACATCATGTGCTGGTTGCTGTTGGCACTGTGCCACTCTGGTCGTAGGAGGTTTCAGGGCAGTTAGCCCCATGGCAAAATTGGTCTCTGCTGCACCATCAGTTCCAGAAATCTTCCAGGCTGCAAGGCTGCTACTAAACATTCCTGATGGGCATTGGATTTGCTGCTCAACAACCTGTGGGCTACTAGAGTCAAAGAAATGATACAGGTGAAATACTCACCAGAGCTCAGTGCTATGGACCATGCACAGGCCACAACTTGCCTCTTCAAAGAGTTCAAACCTGAGGAGTGTAGAAAGTATTCAGTACACATGCTGGATTTCATTTTCCAAAACTTTTATTGTCACCTTTAGATAGAAACCGTACACAGCACAGAGTACTGCTGTCAGGTGCCCCAGCATTTCAGTTTTTAACCATCATCAGGCAGTGGACTCCATGCCTGAGTGACAATCCTTTTATCCAGTGACAGGTGTCAACATCATTACCAGCTGGTCTGATGTTTTACAGCAAATGACAGCTACTGGATGGTTACATACAGTAATTAAAAACGGTTTTAAACTTTTCTGTTTCTGTGCACAAAATACAATATTATTAGCCGCCACATCAGCACACAACTTGTGACTATCGGTACAAATTCATGATTTTGAAAGCATAGTCAGGGGTGGCATGTGTTTTAGAAAAGAATAAGGGCTATTGACACAAAAACTGCAGGAGACCCAAAACAAAACTAACTGCACATGCCACAGTATCATCTGAATGAACTTCATAACATTTTATGAGCACAGAATAACTGTGGTAGCATGGCTAAACAAAACACAAATTAGTCTGCTTGTAATTCAAATTCTATTTCCTATCACCTCAAAGAATACTGATATGATTATGGGAGACCAAAGGAAAACTTGAACAAAACTTAACATAAATGTTTACAGCCACTTCATCATGTTATGTTTCCTAACAAAAGAGCGTTATAATTCATACTATACAAACAGACATACAAGTTGTACAGTACCTACTGATTGACAACTAGGGCCCGATTCTCAAAGCGCTAAATTAGCGCAAAGGTGCCTGTGTCAAATATAAATAGCATTAGTAGTAGTAAAAACTTTATTTTTAAACAGGAAGATATTAACAACACATCATTAGGACCACAAGTCCTGTTTCAAAGGTGGTCCTGTAATATAGTTTCATAGATAAGTACAAGTTCTAAAGGCAAAAGCCCATAATGAACTTGCCACCATTAATCTCTAACAGTGGAAAGAGTATTTTTTTATCCCCATGTATTGCTTGAGCTTTCTTTTAAACTGTTCCTTATTTTCACTTGTAACAATGTTATGTGGTAGAGTTCCAGATAGAAGGGATTCTCAGTGTAAAAAAATTACACCGTCTGGTTGTTTTGCATAATGAACTTTTTAATTTAAAATTATGTGATCTAGTAATATTATTTTCTAGCTGCTTTTCTAGGCAAATTATATCTAATGCAGATTCTTTTTGGAAGGCTTTATAAATATAAATCAGGTCTCCTCTTAAGGCTCTGTATTCCATGGTGTATAAACCAAATGTTCTAAGCTTGTCTTCATAATTTATTTTAGTCATATTTTTGATTCTCGTGGTGACTTTTCGCTGTACCTTTTCAACCAATACCTTTCCACAAATAGAGGTGGGGGCACAGAACAGGGCACAATATTCTAAGTGGGTTCGCACAAGGCTTGAGTAGAGAGGAAAAACAACCTCAGGCTTGCTACTTTTAATACGCTTAAGGATAAAACCTAAGATTCCATAACACTTTTTACAGTCTTTTGGTGTGCATATCAAATTCAAGATCTTCTGAAATTACAATACCAAGATCTTTTCCTCAGATGTTACCTCTAATTATCGTCATTCAGTGAATACTTGCCCTGATATTAGTTTTGCCCAAGTGCATTATTTTGCACTTAGACTCATTGAAGGTCATTTTGTTTTCTACTGCCCAGTCAGATAATATATTCAAGTTTGCTTGTAAATGTGCTACTGATTGTGCATCATTTACTATGCACCCTATTTGCAGTTGTCTGCGTACTTATTTATTCAGATGCTTTTAGTAGTCTGCATGCTAGAGACCAATATATTAAATAATAGTGGTCCCAACACAGAGCCCTGAGAGACTCCACTTGTAACACTTCCCCATGTTGACATGTGTCCTCAAATGACTACCCTTTGCTGTCTATCATAAAGCCAGGACACTATCCATCTTATGATGTTGGGATGTAAATTTATTTTAATTAATTGATCAATTAGGACTTTATGGGATACTGTATCAAATGCCTTTGCGTTGCCCCAAAAATAATATCAACAGGCATTCTGTTGTCTAATGCCTCACTACCTGGTTCAAAAAATTAATAAGATTAGTCAAGCATGACCTTCCAGGAGTAAAACCGTGCTGTGATATATCTGTATAGCCTATTTTTGGATATGGTCAATAATCTTGTGTTGTAAACCGTTGTGAGTTTACATATTGTTGATGTCAGACTAATAGGCCTATAATTACTCACCAGTTGCTACTTTCACCTTTGTGTATTGGTGTAATGTTGGCTATCTTCCATGATTTCAATGTTTTCCCTCTTTCAAGGAGGTATTAAACAAAATGGTTAAGGGACCACATATTTCCTTGGTTAACTCTTTTAAAATTTTGGCACAATTCCATCAGGGCCTGGCGAGGAATTGCCTTAATTTAACCAATTGCCGCTGCAATATTTTGTTCAGAAAATGGGACTAAAGTATCACTGTTTGATAAATTATTTATGTCAGTGAACTCATTTGGTTTGAAACCATTCATAAAGTAAGAGTGTAGTTCTTTAGCCATCTCAGTCTCATCACTTATGACTGTATGTTCCAATTTCAAGGGTCCTGCACCAATTGGGTTTCCTTTCAGTGATCCTATGTAGTTGTAAAACCTTTCTTTTTGTATGTAGAGTTCTCAACTAATTGCAGTTCTAATTTCTGTTAGCAGAATGTATACTTTTTTTTTTTTGCCAATATCTTAAATCTGTTCCAGTGTGGTACTGTACAGTCTGGTGTTTTTTAAATTTACAATAAGCTCTGTGTTTTTTATTAATATTTTGTTTTATTTCATTGGTCTACCATAAGGGGATTCTTTGCTTATTATTATGTATTGTATTTAATACATTCTGGAACCCATTTGGTTATGTAGTATTCAATCTTATTATTTATTTTTCCCAAATTTGTTTAAGTTCAAGGGCCCGATTCTAGAAAAGTTAGCCTGGTGTAACAGCACTTGCACCAGTAGAATGGTGCAAGTAGCAACTTAACACCAGCATTTCTGACTTGTGCAATTCTACAAGTGGCCTGTGACATGACATAGGTCACTTGTGCCGAACAGCTGTTACCAAGTAGTTGTAACCATAAACCCCTGAGACATGACACTAGGGGTTTACTGCAGCAGTTGTGCAATCATTCCAGAGGGCAGCAACAAAGTCCCCAATGTTGGGATTCTACAAGAACCCCCAGAGGAGAACTGGCAACGATGTTACACCTGCATTTAACTGGTGTAACTTATATACATCCTCCAAGGGTCCTGTAGAACCCAGTTCATGTCCTCCCCATACCTAGACCACCCCGTTGTTGCCCTGATGGGCATCACACATGATCCCACCCCATCCCGTTCTGTACATGCCCCATACAGTAATGGTCCCACAGAATTCTTACACCAACTGCCCCCAAGCATAAGATATGTGCTCCACAGGGCTGCCCACACACCCTGTCCCAACTCTACCTTTCTGATAAGCCCCACAGGGCAGCAGATCAACCACCCACCTGTCCCCGACCCCTAGTCAGCCAGCTGAAATGTGGCATACACTCAGCCCTGCCCTGGTAGTCTAGTGGCCCCACCTCCCCACCTAGCCATGCCAGCCCACCCAGCACCCCCATCCACCCCCAGTCAGTGACTGGCACAGCCCACCTCTCACACCATGGCCAGCGCCTGACTGAGTCAGTTGAGGTGCATTGAAAAGACGCACTCAGAAATTTATTTCTGAGTGTGTCTTTTCTGTACGCACTCCTACTGAACTCAGTCAGTGGCTGGCCATGGAGGTGAGAGGTGGGCTGTGCCAGTTGCTGGCTGGGGATGGTGGGGAGGTACTGGGTGGGCTGGCATGGCTAGGTGAGGGGTTGGGGGCCACTAGACTACCAGGGCTGGGTATTTGTGCAGCAGCCAGATCTTTCTGCTTTCAGGGAGCATGCCAAAGCCAATGCTACTTTTAGTTGGTAGGGGAAGAGGAAGCAATGTGTACCCTTCCTGGAGGTTTTGCCAATCAATTATACATCTGAAATCACGTTTGAGCCAAGTGGTGAGCAGGCCTTCCATCTGCCACCCAAGGTACATCACATTAGACAGCCTTAGCAATACCACCACACAAATCCACTGGAACTTTGCAGGATATTAGGACATCTGGTCCCTAAGATGACAGCTGTAGGCATCTTAACACCAGCTGTCACATGTTTAGGTGCAATACTAGAGAGGAGGGAATCCTCCGCAACTATAAGCATGTACCACCTCAGTATGTTATTTGATTGTAAAAGGCACACATATGTAATGGGTATTGGGGCCCTGTTGAGGTACTGCTGCAGTTTGGCAGCAAAGGGTATTTGCCGCATTTGCAGTTGTGACTCGGGGTATGGGTGGGGGAGATGACAGCATGCCCTGTGGGGCATTTCACAATGGGGGATTTCAGGGGCTGGGGGTGTGGGCAGCCCTACAGGGCACATATTCTATGCTTGGGGAGGCAGTTGGAGTGGGCAGCCATGAGGGGCTCTGACAGATGTCTTTGGGAGGCAGTTGCTGTGTGCAGCCCTGCGGCACTCTGACATTTCACTTTGGGGGGCTGGGGGTGTGGGCAGCCCTGCGTGGCACCTGTGGCTTGCTGGGCAGGGGGTGCACTCTAGACCTGTGTTAGGCTCATGAGAGCCGCCAGGCACGCCTCTGTTCGGCGACCTGGCTGCATGTCGCAAGTCACAGAACTTAGCTGCAGAGACCCTGCCCCTTCTAGAATAGGGTGCAGGGTCAATGTTGCAGTTGCAGTTGGCACAAGTCACGTTTGGCGGTGACTTACACCAACCTTCTAGAATCGGGCCCAAGGATTTTAAGTTCATTACTCCAGTTCCATGTTGCCAAAACTTTTTTATGCTTAAATAGTCTGCTTTATGGTAATCCCTTATTTTGGTGATTCCTCTATTAATGTTAGTAACTCTTTTTAAATTGAACTGGACTATATTGTGGTCACTGTCTCCAAGAGGTGGTAATATTAATGTTGATGATTCAGCATTTGTGATGTTAGTAAGTATTAGGTCAATTATATTATTTTTTCTAGTGGGTTCTGCCACAAGTTGTTCCAGATTATGTTGCAGAGTAACTTCTAGAAATCTTTTCTCCAACTGACCTTTAACCTCTAGTGTTGACCCATTTAATGTTAGGCAAATTAAAATCACCCATTAGAATGTAGTCATCAGACACGTCCATGTTTTCCAGTTCATCCATAAAGATTCTATTTTCGTCTGCTCCGAAGCTCGGAGAATGAGATCCTAAGCTTATTGTTAATATTTTCTTATCAACATATATTTTTGTCCATATAATTTCACTGTTAGTATCCTGTTGTCCTATCTGATAACATTTGTACTTTTCTGTTATGTATAGTGCAATGCCTCCACCTTTTTGTCTTTCCTATTTTTAGAGATCTTTATGTATCCTGTGGTATATCTGTACACCAGTCATTAACTGTGAACCATGTCTCAGTGACACCACATATATCAATTTTATTAGATGCTAGCATATACAGTATATTAGTTCATCCATTTAATTTTGTAGACTTCTTGCATTAACCAATAGTATACTTAGTTCACTGGGTTGTTCTGCTTTTTGACTTTGTGACCCGTGTTACATCAGTAGGGCATTTTTCTTTCTCAGTTTTGATTGGAGTTTACTTATTTTTTATTTTTAGCTGATATCTTTTCTTTATTTACATCTGGAATCAATGATTGGATAACGGTGATAATATACATTCCACTGACTTAGTTTAAATGTTTATCGATATAGGAATTTATGTGTTGTCCTAAGAGTATACTTCCTTGTTTGTTGTAATAATACAACATATAACAAAAAACATACATAAAAAAGATCCATATAAACACTGTTATCAGTTACAGTCCAGCAATTACACTTAATGTTGTAAAGTTTAAATTTCTATAAGCACAAGGT
The DNA here is from genome assembly GCA_016271365.2 of Neoceratodus forsteri. Classification (NCBI taxonomy): domain Eukaryota; kingdom Metazoa; phylum Chordata; order Ceratodontiformes; family Ceratodontidae; genus Neoceratodus; species Neoceratodus forsteri. The sequence goes on from CM028134.1 coordinate 846,431,167, forward strand.
AGTTATAGGTTCCCTACACATAATAAATACTATATCTGTGAGTCAGAACATTAGGTTTAACAGTGCATGAATTTCACGAACATGTTATTTTTCAGCATATCATGAAATATTTGGGATGTCTTTCTAGCTGACTTTCATGATCTTCTAATTTGTCCCAGTGCCTTGCTACCAAATTTGAAAAATCATATTTACATTCTTATTATTGGTTTTTAAGATATGGAATTTATGTATGCTATTATTCCTTAGATTATGAGCATTTTCCTTTTTATTCAATTTATCGATCAAATACGTTATTTTTCCAGATTTTAATGTCCCATGAATCAGACAAGTCCATTTCATTTTTCTTTTGTTCTCTAAATCCAACCAATGTTGTCTTCTGTACACTGTACAGTGGTGTGTGGTGAAATCACATTGTAGTACAAATCTGGCCAATCAATTAGAGAGTTTCTCCACTTCCACCAGTGCAGTCTTGTTTGCTAAACTGTATATATGTTCCTCATAGTCTATTATTGAAATTAGCATCTGGTTTACTAAGTTTCTTGCAGCCTATGATTTAAAAAGTGTAAGGTTTCCTAAAAACTCCCAACCTTGTATCAACCTTTTAACCATCACGTTGATATGATTTTTGAATTTTAGGTTTGCATCAACCCATACCCTAGGTATTGGTATTCTTTTACTTATGATAGGATCTCATTATATATTGCTTTGATACTAATTTGTTTTGTTGTTTCATTAGTAGCCACTTTATTAAAATTGTAGTTTGTGATTTTTTGCCATTTAAGACTAATTTGGAATTTGCAAACCAGGTGTATAAGGTTTCAAAATAATTGTGAAGCTGTTTTTCTCATTTCCTTTAAGTTATTTCCTGTTGCTGCATGTACCATATCATCTGCATATAATCACAGGCTCCTATTTTTTATACAGTTTGCTACCTGGTTTACATAAACTAGAAATAGTGTAGGTCCCAATATGGACCCCCTCTGGAACTCTTCTACACACTGATTGTCTATGGATAAAACATTTCCTATTTGGACCTGTAACTGGTCTTTCAAATAGGAATCAACCCATGGATGGTGTCTTCAGCTATGCCTATCTCTAGAAGTCTATCACTCATAATTTGATGGTTCAGTGCATTGAACACTTTAGACAGGTCCATGAACACCACACCCACCTCCTGCCCATTATTTAAAGGAATCAAAATCAAATCAAACAGGTTGGTGAGTGTTGTGTCCGTGGAGTGCCCATGTCTAAACTCTGATTGATATTTATTTATTATTGAGTATTGCTCTAAATATTCTCTTAATTGCTCCTGGACCAGATCTTCTAATATTTTTAAAAGGATAGATAGTAAAGCTATTGGCCTGTAGTTTGTTGGATCAGTTTTTTGGCCTCCTTTTATATAGGCACTATTGTGGCAATTTTCCAGGGACTAGGACATTTTCTTTCTGTTAGACTCCAGTCCAACAGCTTAGTCATTACAAGAGCTTTTATTTCATTTGAATCTTTTAAAAATCTGCTCTCCACCCCATCTGGGCAGCATGCCTTTTTTACTTGTAATTTACCTATGTATTTTTCCCCCTGGCTACAGTGAGTTAATCTAAACCTAAATGTTGGTCTGTCCTGCTCATATGTTTCCTAACTTTGTTTTTAATTTCATATTCTTGAGTTGGGATGTTTACATCTGGCAGAGTGATGAAATATGTATTTAATATATCTGAAGATTGTGTTGGATTTTGTAGTACTCCATTACTAATCATCTATACTACAGGTCTGGTTTTTACAGGGATTCTATTGATTTAATTACAGTCCAGTCCTGATTCGAGTTTTTGGATTTTTGAAATTTACTTCTATAGAACCTTCACTTAGTGTTCCTTAATTTTGTTATATCCAGTTCCTAGCAGGTTTATATTTATCCAGGTTTCTGTATCTAATGTCTTGTTTGCCAATTTCCATAGACGATTTTTGATTCTTATTTCTTTCCTTAATTTTTCTGTAATCCATGGAGCTTGATTTTTTTTGCTGAACTGTTTTAATAAATGGAGCTACTTTATTACATACTTGTATAAAGGTCTGTGTAAAGTCCTTTATTGCTAAATCTTATTCTGGTATCAGAAATATACGATTCCAATTTATTTTAACTAATTCTGCTATTAGACTTTCTTTGGAGTAGTTCTTAAAATATCTACTTTTCCTATCCAAAAGTCTAAGTCTGTCTTTTGTACATTTTGTTCCATTACTAAAAAGGTGCCTATAATTGAACAATGGTCCCTAGAATAGGCTGATCAGTTTTTATATTTAAAGGTTTAATATTTGGAGAGACAGGATAAGGTCCAGAATGTTGCATTTACTTTTAAGGTAATTTTTCTCGAGGGTTCTAATCTAACTTGTTTTACATTTAGGAATCTTAAGCTATTATAAAATGCCTCTCCTCTGTTCTGGTCCCAAGCTGCATTATAGTCTCCAGTTAACAACAGGTCTTTCCCCATAGTGTAGTTCATTATTATCTGTGAAAAGTAGTTAAAGGAGCCTAAATTAACCATAGGAGGAGAGTGAATTACTCCTAAAACTAAGTCCCATCCCTGGACTTCTACTAATAGACAGTCAATTTTATCTATCTGTTGTGCATAGATAACTACTGTTTGGCCTAATTCCCATTTAGTATACAACAGCACAATAGCACCCCCACCCCCATTTTCCTTCTCTGTCTAATCTGTGAATATAGTATCCTTCTATATAAATTTCTGCATTTGTTATTTAACCAAGTTTCTGTTAATGAGATGACTTCTGGGTTCTCTGTAGCTACCCATGTTTTTAAGAGGTCCACTTTATTTTCAGGCTTCTTGCATTCCATATATGGTAGTATTTTGATATCCTAGGTTTTGGGGACCTGGGCTAATTTCTATATCCTCTGATAACAGGACAATTAAACATAATTTAGTTTTTATATTATTCAGTTGTAGTACAGATGAAAACTTAGTTTTCATCAGGTTCAAGGCTTGTAAGCAAATTTGAGTAAATTTATTTCTCCTATTGCCTCCCCTTGATGCTCATTCATCACTTTTCACTTCATACCACCCCTGCTGTGCTCCACTGTACACCTCCAAGGAGCTTATTTTCTCTAACAAACTTCCCCTCCCTTGGAGCAGAGCGCAGGTAATGCAAGACCCAAAAGTAATACTAATGACTTAATTTTGTTTTAATTTAACAAGTTACTCTCAATCATATGGGTAATTTAACATATTACTCTCAAAATATAGGGAAACAGGGATTTCAGTTGATAGCATGCACCTAACACACATAGGAACAATTCCTTAAACACAGTAACCTTTTAAAGCTAGTAGGTACCAGTATTGTAACAATGCAATATTCTAAGAAATACTTGGCTTGTAGTGGACTTAGCTAAAAACATGGTTTGAATCCTTAAAAGTAATCTCTTAAAAATAACAGAAGATCGGGGCTTGGGGCAGTGGGTTGGTGGGGCACTGCTACCTGGGATAGGGGATAGGGGACCACTAGACTACCAGGGGAAGGATTTGTCATAATCTTTTATGGAGATCAGGGCTGGGGGTACCCTAGACTACCAAGGAACATTTATATGTTCAATCATGGATCAGGGTGGTGGGGTGCTCTAGACAACCAGGGAACATGCTTCTGTATGACAGGGGATTGGGGCTGTGGGGGTGCTAGCCAACAGGCACCTATCTATGGTGCTGTTGCCACATGGCAAACTCACAGCTTGCAGAAAACCTTCCTGAAGTGCTGTCTGTTTGTTGCAGGGCTAAGTTTGCTGCAAGCCATGGGACTTTGACACCGAGACTCTAGCCCATAGAGAATCATCCACAGGGTTCCTGGTGCACCAGCAATCACCATAAGCCATCTTTGGTACAACTTGTGCTTTTTTTGAGAATCAGACCCCTAGTTCATATACTATTAGAGAACAACAGACATAGCATAACCTCAAAATGCCTAAGACAGAATCAGATATAAAGGCATTACCCCAGGAAAGGCTTTAAGTCATAGAAACATAGAAACATAGAAGTTGATGGCAGATAAGGACTGCAAGGCCCATCCAGTCTGCCCATTTTTTCTTCCTTCTGAATGTGCCATAGGCCTTACTCTGTCAATGGCCTATTTATTTATACTCATCTGTATTGCTCCTTTATGCCTATCCCATGCCTGTTTGAAGCCCTGCACTATATTCATATCCACCAGTTCCTGAGGTAGGCCATTCCATGCATCCACCACCCTTTCTGTGAAAAATAATTTCCTCACATTACCCCTTAATCAGCCTCCTACGTACACATTTTCATTGAGACCTTTTGGGTTCAAGGTGTGTAATATTAAAATTCAATATGTGTCTTTCTGTAGCAAATGCTGCACTCTGTCATCCCTCTCCTGCTGATCCTTGTACATTTAAGGTCCATGAATTTCTGACTGGCAGGATCAGTGTTGTGTACAGTTGAAATGCTTACTCACTGCTGTATAGCTGTGAGTTTGTTTAATGTTGCATACACTATATGCTCATGGATATACTCATAAGAGGATGGATTGTCTTATCCACATACAGTTTACTATACTCGCACCATAATGTGTCCACCACAAATGTTGATGTGCAGTTAAGGAAATCCTTAACTTGTACTATTTTCTTGATGTGTGTAAGTTAAAATATTGCTGATTGATTACAGTATGTGCAGACATTGCACTTCCCACATCAAAATATGCCTTTTGAGGGAGTAGTCAATTAAGATTACTTTGTTTCAGATCTGGATTTGACAAACTGACTGTGCATACCTCTCAACCTCTTACCTCATAAATCAGGGACAAGGCTTAAAAAAATCAGGGACAGAGACCAAAATCAGGGACACACCTTAAAAATTGGTAATACTCACTCAGAAAGCTGTTAGGAATAAGGGAATTAATGCAAGAAGCATTTTCTGATGAAACTAGTCTGTAACTTTTAATGTTTAACATTATTTTATGCTTACAATCCCTACTGTTTAGTCACAAAACAAAAATTTTATGAGGGACAGAGGAAAATTTTGAGGCAAAATCAGGGACGTCCCTGAAAATCAGGGACAGTTGAGAGGTATGTGACTGTGTACTGGCCTATCTCTTAAGCTGGTTCCTCTCTTGGATGAAATTCTGGGAGATTGTACATTGATTTTTCCTTGACTGGGGTCATTCTGACTTAGTGGTCAAAACTGTCTAATGCTGACTCTGACTCTGCTACTTATGGAATTGTAATCCATAATGAAGCAAATGGGTGGTTCACTTTCTATGTTCCTTAGTTTGAGGTTAGTAATGTTCCTCTTTCAATTCAATGTATCTTATCTAAGGCCTCATCTAACATAGATTTACTCTACCCCCAAAAAGGAACTTTATTTGGGCCATGTACTTTTCAGTTCTTGAAGTATCTAGTGACATTTAGTACCCCAACTACCTTTCTCAAAGGTTCTTGGCTTCAAGTTCAAATTCATCCTGTTCAGAACAATTCTGCCTAATTCTTAAAAATTGGCTAAAGGGTATAGAAGTCACCTAACTTCTAGGATGGGCCACTGTCAAAATGTAGCAAGGTGTTAGTGGATGTGGGCTTTCAAAGATTCTTGTGGAAATCCTTCACTCATTATTCACTGTAAGAATCACTTACAAAACTGTAGCTGACTTCTACTCACTGTGTATGTAAATCTAAGGCTACATTCATTTCTTTTGAGCCAGTTCATGAAGTTGGTGGCTTCCTCCTCTTTACAATCCCACCCACAGACCACATCATCAATAAAAAAAACCAATGTTGTATGTGGTCTGTATGGAGTTATGTTCTCTGATAAACACTACAAACTCCTGCAAGTGACCAAGGGAGATGTTTGCAAATGATTGGACCATGGAGGCACCCATCACTGTTCCACAAACCTGCAGAAATAACTCATTACTAAATTTGAACACATTATATGTTAAAATAAGCCACAATGCTTCCAAGATGAACTCTGTTGGTATATACTTTAATGGACTTTTATAAAGGAAGTTCTCAGAGCTCTGAATTCCCACCCATGTTCAATTAAGTTTATAAACCTCACCATCAATCCCAATCAGTAAATTGCTAGGTTGCCAAGTAACATTTTTCAGTTTGTTTAACAAGTCCATTGTGTCTTTAAGAAATGATGGTAGTGTAGCAACACAAGTTTTTGTTTCTTCGCTATCAATTTGTACTCCTTGTAGCTGCAGCCCTACCTCTGGAGGGAGTCCCCATTCCCATGTCCCAGTGTCCACCAGCTAGCACTGACCCTTACCCCAAGGGCTTACCTCCCCGGTGGGGCTGGTGGGTCTCCCAACCCCGCTGAAGACCAGATCCAGTATGGCCAGCACCATAGCTAGTTGGGAGTAGGACCTGTCAGGCTCTGTCATCCACTGCAGCAACCTTTTTTTCTTCCCATTTTCTCCCTTTTGAGATGTAGCATGCAATGATGCCAACGGTGGCAGTGCACATGCTCCTGTGTGTGTGTTTCTCCAGGCATCTGTCCCATCTCCACCCACATCTACAGCATTGGTGTGCTGCCCCCACCTCTGCTAGAGGCCTGGTATATGCTGACCACTGGTAACCTCCTCCCAGAGAAGGAGAGCAGTCCCTGGATGCTCAACTTTTTCTTCCCTGCTGACCCCAGTGGCCCATCATTCCTGAACACAGGTCACTGGCGTGAGGAATTGTGTGTCACCCAGCGCCTCAGCCCTCAGCACCACTGGGCTGGCATAGCAACACAAGGTTTTAAAAAGAAATCTACAAATTTGTAGTGTGTCAGTTAAGCAGTCTACCCTTAGTACAATAGGTATCCCCGGGGTGCTGTTCAATGGACATATGAATTTTTGGCAATGTAAATAATGTTGGAATGATGGAGTTATCTGACCATATATATGTCAACTCATCCCCAGTACTATACCCCTGTATTTTAGCAGATTCTAGAAGTTGATCTTTTTAGTGTTGCAGTGGACAGAGCCCTGCAGACCTCTTGTTAAGAAAAAAGGACTCAGTGCATTCCTTCCAACCAAACAACATGTTGGAGTTGCACCACAGTTGCCTCAGTGTCTGTGAAGCACTCTGCTCACTGTCTCCATTAGCAGTCACACTGCACTATTTTTCCTCTGTCGGTGGTCATAGTGGAACATGACATTCTTCGCTGTGTCCAAACTGTCCTGTGCATGAGTGACTATTAGCTCATGCATAATAGAGCTCAACATCCATCTTGGACACACAGGAGTGTGCTGTGTTCTGCCATGACCACCATTTTTTTTAGTTATAGATATCCCCATCTAACCCTCCCTCTTAGCACCAACCCCCAGAAACATAAGAGTGACTCTGTGGGTGCTCAGTCCCCAGTGTTGCAATCAAGACTCTGTGTTTTTTTTATTTTCCCCCACATGGCTCTCCTCTCAGCACCCCAATAAAACATAAGAGTGACACTGGGGTGCCTAATCCCCAGTGTTGTGATCCAGACATCACCCCCCAGAAACATGAGTGACACTGTGGGTGCTCAGTCCTCTAGTGTTGCAATCAGGACTCTGTATTTTTTTTTTTTTCCCCAACTGGCTCTCCTCTCAGCACCCCACAAAAATAAGAGTGACACTGGGGTGCCTAATCCCCAGTGTCATGAGCCAGACATCACCCACCCCCCAGAAACATAGGAGTGACACTGGGGTGCTCAATCCCAAGTGTTGTGATCCAGAATCTTAATTTTTAATTCTGTAAAAGAAACCATCTATTGTTGTCTTTTGTGACCATTCCTGTCCTCCCACCCAACATTGCCACACAGCACCCATGACTCCACACCCCTAAACCCTTATATACCCATTGGGCATCCAACTCCGTAACCCTTTCTGGACCACAGACATGTCTTTACTCTTCAAGCTGGACCATGAACTGAAGAAATGGGTATATACAGTTCAATGTATTTCAAAGTGTTTTGAACTTAGTGGCATAACTTGGCCATTTTGCATATTTTTGGCCTATATTTTCAACATGCCTTTTGGCCTCCGCCTCATGAATAATTGAACTCACATTAGGCAAATTTGTCCCAAAAGGTGATTTTGCAGTCCCTCCATTAAATTGCAGTTCAGGTATGAGTTGAGAATTTTCTCTGCCCTTGTCATGAGGTGGGGTCATAAGAAGGCTATGCTGAAAATTTTGTGTAAAAATATTAAGACAAGTTATAAGCCTATGTTAAATTTTGAGTACTCAGGCTCATAATTTAGGTAATTTTGAATACTGTTATCCAAATTTACAAGATAGCCATATCTTCACAGTGCCTCATGAATGTGACAGCTGTCATTTGCCACATAATGGCCAAAATGTTTTTACATCCGAAGATGATTTTGCAGTCTCTGCTCAAAATTACCTTTTATGTAGGAGATCCAAATGTCCTCTGCCATTGTTCATTAGATGGGGTCATAAAAGGCTATGTTCTAAATTTGGTGTAAAATATTTTACAAAATGTTAGGAGGCTATGTTGAATTTTGCAAATGCAGGCTAGTAAGTTTGATTATATTCAGTAGTATTTTTACCCCAAATTTTCAACTTAGCCATTTTTCACACCACCTCATGAATGTGACAGCTGTCATTTTGAACTCCTGACCAAAATGTGTGTTGCATTCCAAAAGTTGATTTCACAGTTCCCTGAATGAAATCACCTTTAGGCCAGGAGAAGAACATTTTCTTTGCCCTTCTTCATGAGCCCTGGTTATAACAAGGCTATGTTGAAAATTTGGTGTAAAAATATTACAAAATAACAAATTTATAAGCCTACATTACATTTTTCTAATGCAGGCTTTTAACTTCGGTAATTTTTAATATTTTACTCCAAATTCCCCATCTGCAGCCCTATCATGCCTGGCCAGTATTTGTTTATTAATTGCAATAGTGTTACTCCTCAATTTCCTGTAGTTTGTTTCATTCATTTGCAGATCCATGACCTGTTTTTATAGAAATCTGCCATCATTAGCACAATATTGTCCCCCTTTGTCTACAGGTTTTATAACAAGGTTATCCATTTTATCAACTTATTTGGGATTGGGATTAGGATGTGTAAGGGTCAGCATGAGAGGATGACAGACTGCAGTGCTTCCTGCAGAGAGAAACACTGGATTTTACTTTATAGACCTTGAACCCAACTGGTCTCAATGAAATTGTGACTTAATTCATGGGGTAATGCCCTTATATCAAATTCTACCTTTGGCATTTTGAGGTTATGTTGGTTCATTATTCTCTAATATTATATGAACTGGGTGCCAATCAGTAGGTACTGTACAACTTGTATGTCTGTTTTGTATACTATGAAGTAATGAAGTTCCTTTTCTTAGGAAACATAACATCAAGCAGCTAAAAGGATTGTTTTAAGTTCTTGTTCATGTCTCCTTTTCACTGATTCTTCCTAGGAATTCTTGGATACTAAAAGCATGATGGATCCCGAGCCTGACTTCAAGCAGCAATGGGAGATCATAGCATTAATGTGGAAGCAATTTGGTCTCCAGTAATCATTTCAGTATCCTCTGAGCTGATAGGAATTGGAATATGAATTACTGGAGGCTAATTTGTGTTTCATTTAGCCATGCTACCACAGTTAGTCTGTGCTCATTAAATGTTTAAATGGTATGAAGCTCATTTAGATGATGCTATGGCATATGTAACCCATTTTGTACTGGGTTTCCTGTATTTGTTGCATCAACAGCCCTTTCCTCATGAAACAACCCCTATCCCCAACTAAGCTTTCAAAATCATGAATCTGTACTGATAGTCACAAATTCTCTGTTGACATGATAATGTTATCAATGATTATACCCTGGGGTGGTGGTTAATGATGTTGTATTTTCTGCACAGAAACAACAAAGTTTAAAACCCTTTGAATTATGTAACCATCCAGTAGCTGTCATTTTCTGTAGACATTGCACCCAACTGGTAATGAGGCAGGCAGCTGTCACTGAATAAAAGGGCTGTCACTCAGTCATGGACAACCCAAAACAAAGCGGTGCCACACTCCAGTATCGGAAAAAATGCCAGACTTCAAACTGCAGCTAAAATGCATTGTTAAACTGACTACAAGTAACAAGCAGGCTGGAATATCAGCTAGTCACCTGGGAAATACCAGCCCCAGATCTTCATCAGTCAAGGCTTCATTTGTAAGTCAGTATAGTTTTATATTTTCCTGTCTAACAGACTGAGGGTCCCATTCTAGCATATAATAAAGATTGCAGTGATGGGTTGTCAGTGGTTGATTTGATACAAATCAAGTCAGCTTTTCACAAATTACTGTATATCTAATCAACCTAATATATATTTGGGTGCATTGCTATATACTGTAATAATAATAATAATAACTTTATTTTTAAAGCACCTTTCAGAAATATCAAGGCGCTTTATATCAAAACTCAATATACAATATCAATTTTAAACATATAAAAATAAATACATTAAAACATCACTTAGTTAAAACAAGCTATGCGATCATGCATACGATCAGCAGATATTTATAAATAGTTTCCATTAATCATCCAGATAAACCAAATCCCATAAGTAGGTTTTTAAATCTTTCTTAAATACCTCCACGGAGGTGCACTCCCTTAACTGGCGTGGTAGAGAATTCCAAAGAGTGGGTGCGGCATAAGAAAATGCTCCTCTACCAGAAGATTTTAAATTCAGTCTTGGCATCTCTAACAACCCCTCATCAGCCGAGCGGAGCAATCGGGCGGGGCAGTAAGGCACCAAAAGTTCTTTCAGATAGGTCGGACCCTGATCATGAAGGGCTTTGAAAGTCAATAAAATGACTTTAAAGGTGATCCGCCACTGTATAGGAAGTCAGTGCAGTTCACGCAGCACTGGGAGTAATATGACTGGATCTCCTGTCCCAGTCAAAACCCGGGCTGCAGGTTTCACCAGCTGAAGGCAACAGATTTCAACCCCAGAAAGCCCAAAGTAAAGGGCGTTGCAGTAGTCCACGCACGAGGACACAAAAGCGTGGACCAATGTTGGTAGGGAGTCAGATGGAACAAGGTGACGCACTCTGGCAACATTCCTAAGATGGTAAAAGGAAGTTCTGACAATGGCTGACACTTGAGATTGAAAGGTCAGCCTATCGTCTAAGACAATCCCAAGGTTGCGCACCTGTTCAGAGGTCAAAAGTGACACACCGACGAGAAAAATTCCAGAGGGCGTGCCACCATGTGACCTCACTATCTGACCACCCGGGTCCACCACTAACAGCTCTGTCTTCTCTGAATTCAACTTTAACCAACTAGAATCCATCCACCCTTGGATTTCTTCCAGACAGTTATTAAACACCGAGAGTGCTCCATCCTGGTCAGGTGCAAAAGACAAGTATAGCTGGGTATCATCTGCATAGCAGTGAAACCTCAGCCCATACCATCTTATAATGTCTCCGAGGGCAGCATATACACTCACGAATAACATGGGTGACAGCACTGAACCCTGAGGCACCCACACAACAAAGGAGTTGACCCAGAGGAATGAACCCCAACACAACTCTTTGTGATCCCCAGTGAGGAATGAAGAGAACATTTTAAAACAGTTCCGACATTCCACAGATTGACCTCAAGCGTGCTAACAACACCAAGTGATCCACAGTGTCAAAAGCTGACGAGAGATCAAGAAGAACTAGAATGGAACATCTCTTCTGATCTCTCGCCTCAGAAGATCATTAAGCACCCGAACCAGCGCAGTCTCGGTGCTGTGTCTTTTACAAAACTGGATTGGAAGGATTTGTAGACATTGGATGGTTAAATGGTCTTCCAATTGGGCTGCCACTACCTTCTAAATAACTTTCCCAATAAAGGAAGGTTAGAGATAGGTCTGTAGTTTGAAAAACAGTCTGGGTCCAGAGTAGCTTTTTCAAGAGGATGTCACCACCGCCTCTTTTAGGGTTAGAAACTCCCTAGACTCTAAGGAGCACCAGACTATTTGACCATAACTGGACTGATGGTCTCAAAACAACCCAAAATTAAGGGAGTTGGTCCAGGGTCCAAACTACAGCTCGTAGGTCGCACACTATGGATGATCCTCACAATATCCATGACTTCCAGTTGGCAAAAGAACTCCAAGAGAATTGAGGTATTGTAACTTGCACTGTTCCCCAACATCACCCATAGAGTTGCCAGGCATAAGCCATCCTGATGTCAGCCACCTTAAGTTGCAAAGAACAGCAGAGCTCCTGCACTCTACTTGCGAAAAGGCTTTTGGACTTGCAGACAGGCTTGGTTGACAGTCTGTCTACAGATCTGAAACAACTGAGCAGTTGATTCTGTGCAACTGAAATCTCCCTGGACAGGAATTCTGCCTTCTTATGAGTGATTGCAGATTGATAGATAGAATAATGTTCCATCAATCTAAGGTGATCAGCATCAAGGGCGGATTTGCGCCAACAACGCTCTAACCTTCACCCCTGTCTCCGCAACTCCCTCAATGTCCCATCGAACCAAAGGGACCTGGGGTGAAGGGATAGGGGGCACTCATGAACAGGAACAATAAGATCCAGGGCCCCTGTAATGGCCGTATTATAGGCCGCCACCAGTGCCTCTGGGTTACTGCTAGTCAACACGAGGGATGAGAGGTCAAGGACTGCTACAAGGCCTTGGGAAGTAATATTCCATAATGGGCGGTACCTGACCATCTCCACAGGGGAAGCCCTTCTCAGGGGGGGTGTAGAAATTGAACCTCACGGTGTGGTGGTCAGATCAGGCGACTGGTTCCACCCCCACGTCGGATGAGTCAATCCCTAAGAGGAAGGCTAAATCCAAAGAGTGCCCAGATTTATGTGTAGCATTGGAAACTATCTGTGTAAGGCCCAGAGAAGACATAAGTTGGAGGAAGTGATTACCAAATTGTGAGAGTTCATCGTCGACCCAGGCGTTAAAGTCACCCAGAACCATCAATCTGGGCAACTCAAATGACATATCGATGAGAAAGTCTGCTACTTCCTGTAAGAAGCATTTCCCATCTCTGGGTGGATGGTAGATGAGAACGATTCAAATGCCTACACCTGCTACAACTGTACACTCAAAGGATTCAGCCTCACCTACTATCACATTCGTGAGGCCCAATTTAGTCTTAAAAGAGACTGCAACCCCCCTGTGGTCCAATCTCGGGCAGTGTATCACCGAGTACATGGCCAGAATCATGGCCTGCAATATGGGGCCTGAATTTTCATCCAGCCAGGTCTCGGTGATGCAAGTCAGGTCAGTCAAACCAATAAGATTGGCTAAAATATCAGTCTTATTCTTAACAGATCTGGCATTGCATAACACTGCCTGAGTTGGACAAACCTCGGAAACTGTCCGGCCTATCTGCCCACCAAATTCAGTAGTGCCCTTGGGTATGGGCACCAGACACGAGAAACCCTGGTCTGGGTTCCATTTCACCCTGGGCACCTTCTGGACTAATAACCCCAATATGGTGGCCTCACTCTTTCATCCTCTCCTGTTCGCCACCCCGCCTTCCTCACTCTCCTATAGACAATCCCCAGTGCTCTACAGTGCTGGTATGTCTCAAACTGTAGGGAGGAGTATAAAAGAGCAGAGGCCACGAAGAGGAGGATGAATAGCGCACCACCATGGAGCCTGCCAGCCAACACATGATTTAGCTTAAACTAGACAAGATACAAAATATATAACTAAACTAATCTAAAAACTCTAAATACCTGTAACAAAATTACTAACAATTAAAATCCTAAATCCTTCAAAACAATAATAACTAAACAATAAATCCAACCAACAAAACCTGCAAAACCACCCTCCTCCCCAACTGGATAGAATTCAAACCCTGAAAACAGAATAAATAAAATAAATAAAATCCTCTCTCACAGGATAAAATACATATACAAATATAAATTCACCCCAACCCTCTCACAGCTGAGGAAAGGAGAATTCTGGGCAATCCACTACCCAAAATACATACAATAATCAAACAGAAATAGAAGAAAACAAAAACAACACAATAAAACAAAATTAAAATAAATACAGGTGTCCTGGTCTCTCACCAACCAGGAGACTGAAAAATAAAAGTCTGGAAAGAAGTCAACCCAACGGTAGGAGAAGTCATAGCAGATCCAACAGCAGCTTTAAATAAGCCAATTAACCAAGAGTCGTGAAGGATCGAGAACCAGCAAACTATCGAACAAAGTGCTAGTACATTTCAGAATCCAGCTGACAGCAAGAGGGGCTCTCCCCCTCTTATTCTGATTACTGAAAAGGTTTCTTTAAAAAAACGACTCTTCTCCAAAAAGCTGTATCCTCAAAACCCATGCCCAGACACCTAGGCTAAGATCAGGTCAGAGGGCTGTAATCTGAAAGGACCCAAAGGAGAATGCAAACCCCCACCCCAACAGGAATGAGACCTACAGAAAAGCAGGCCACCCAGGAGGATCCTGAGATCCCAGCCACCCACCAGCCACTGAGATCCCCAACCAACAACCACAGAGGAAGCGGCCCTCGGCCAAAGTCCCCGTGATTCCTCCTAAGACAGCCAAAAATTCCCAAGGAATCACCCACACCAGGAGGAGCATTCTCCTAAACCATCAGGAAGATTTCCTATGACCATGGTATTCCACAAAAGTGTCCAGAATCCAGAAACAAGAAACAGATTTTGTTTAATGTCCCCAGGCCGGGTGCTCTCACCACCCAGACCGATATATAGGGGCGGTTAACAGTCAGTTAACAGTCAGCAGAATCTACAAACACTCCCATCTTGAATTAGGATGAGAAAAATGAAAGAGATCTCCACTCACTATCCCAGTTTTTAGTTCTGGTAGATCACCATCCAGTTCTTAGGGCTTCGATCAGCAGACCTCCTCCTCAACCTTCTAAAAAAGTCAATCTACAAAGTCTGTAGAAAGCACCCAGATAATACACCAATTGATAATCCAGAAGCCAGTCTGACAAGGCAAAGTCAGGGAACACACTCCTTGAGAACTCCCCAACTCCAGCCTCAAGCAGTTTGCTAAAATGCAACAAGCCAGCTGGCGCAAGACATGAGGTTCCACACTCAGATCCCAAACAAGCCAGAACCACCTGCGATGTTATCTCCTCCGGACATGCCATGATGAAAAATAGAGCCACCAAACCGAGAGGCACTACACCCCAGCAGCTGCAAGACAGCAGCTCAGCGCTCGCTCCACACGCTCCGGCAACAGCGAAAAAACAAAATGGCTATATGAAAAAGAAATCACAAAACAAATAAACTGTTTAAAAAACACAAAATAAAATAAATAAAATGAAATAGAGCTTAGAAAACACATTAATTCAGAGCTCAGGCTCAGGCAGTTCACACATACCGCCGCCATCTTGCCACAGGTCTAATGAGCTAATGAGCTAATGAGTACCATACTCTAATATTGGTAATATAAGCTGTATTGCTGTGCTTGCTCTTGCTTTTCTATTTAAAGCAACTGAATTCTTTCTTAATGCACCTATTGTGCAGTTTACTTTTCTGATTGTGTTTATTAAATGCTTATCAAATTCTAAGAAATTATTGATTAGTACACTGAAGTATTTATATTCATTTACTGTAGTAATGAAATCTCCATTTAATAGCCAGATATTTAATATACTGTAATTTTTTTGTCAGTAAAAGATGAGAACAAGATGGACTGAGTCTTCATGTGACTTTAAACTAATTTGGAGTTTTGGAACAATACTTCTTATCTATTAAAATTTTCCTGAAGTTTAACTTCCATTTTTGCTTTATCATGTGACGAACTAATCAGAACCATGCCAGCAGCATATAATTTTATGTCTGAATTTTTTATTGCTTTTGTTAAATCATATATATACTGTATCAAAAAAACACAAATGGGCCTAAAATAGACCCTTGGGGACTACCCTAAATAGCTGCCCCACAATAGACTGAACATTATTAACCTTAACCAGCTACAATCTTCCAGAAAGGTAGTTCTGGAACCAATTTAAGTTCTCAGGTGCTACACCTGTCTTAATCACTCTTTTACACAAAATGTCATGGTTAGCAGGATCAACATTTTTCAAAAGGTTGACATTCACTGTGCCCA
This sequence comes from Neoceratodus forsteri, assembly GCA_016271365.2. Lineage (NCBI taxonomy): Eukaryota > Metazoa > Chordata > Ceratodontiformes > Ceratodontidae > Neoceratodus > Neoceratodus forsteri. The sequence continues at coordinate 846,447,219 of CM028134.1, forward strand.
CAACCCTCCTTGTGTCACCCAAGGCACCATAGCAGAAATGTTTAAAAGGTTGTTGAGGAGGATAGAGGCCTGTGCAGACCACAAACATCCTAAGGATGATATGGAAGGCTCCCTACCTGGTGAGTGCAAAAGCCAAAAAAGGTGAGAAGAGCAACAGAGCATCCAGTGGAACCTGACAGATGAGACTTATGATGGGGGAGGGTACAGATGAGGATACGGCTGAGGAGCAGGAGGATCTCAGTGCTCTCCTCTACCCTTATGAGGCCATCTATGAAGATAACAATATGGTCTATGAGACACTCAAACTTGAGGATCATACCTAACAGAACAAAAGGTGGACCTTCTAGTGAGGAAAAGGAAACAAATAATTGGCTTTTACTCCTTTATTCAAGTCCCTTGAATGTCTGTTGTTAGCAAAATGTAATGCCTCGGACCCAGGTAGGACCAGAGAAGAGGAACCTTTTATAAAAGATACCCCCTACCAGCAAGCACTGAACAACCCTAGATTAGGCTGTGCATGCAATCAGGTATGACACAGATGCCGTGGTTGACACCTTCAAAATGACAGCCTGTGCTATAACATCCATCAGTAAAGTATGACAACTCCTATGGCTAAAGCTGTGACAGGCAGATCAATACACCAAAACTATACTTACCCAGTTCCAATTCAAGGGCATTGTGGTCTTTGGTCCTGGACTGGAAAAATACATTAAGCAGGACATTGAGGACAAAGATGTGGTGAGGTATCAGACAGGAAGTCTACTGACTTTCAGAATAGATTTCTTTACAGTTTTCAGAGGGATCACAACAGAAGTTATATTCAAAATGCTGATACCTGTGAATTTCAATTCAAGAACAACATCTTTAACCACTGAAGGAACTTCAACAGCAGAAATAAGGGTGGACAATTCAAGAAGAAGGATTATGATCAATTATGGCAACAGAAGCTGGCCCAGTGGCACTGAGGCACTGGATGCCTTACCTCATAGTATGCTGGTGACCTGTGTTTGGGAATGAGCACAGGCACCAGGGGTTGGCTGGGGAGGAGAAGGATTGAGTGTCTGATGGACTGCTCTCCTTCTCTGGGGAGAGAGGTTGCACAGTGGTCGGCATCTGACTGGCCCTAATGGAGGCTGGGGTAGTGTGCTGATGCTGCAGAAGGGGAGAAGATGAGGCAGTGCTTGGAGGAGACCATGCAGATGTGTGTGCACTCTCTCCATGGGCATCATTACACACCTCATCTCCAAAAGGGAGAAACATGGAAGAAAAAGAGGCACCCCAGTAGTAGCAGCTTGAGGGTCATCTGAGAGTACCTGCATCAGCTCCAGGAGGGGATCACCAGTATGGATCCGATCTTGGTGGGGGGAGTTGGTTGCCCCCTACTACCCTGCCAAGGGGGGCAAACTGTGGGGTAATGAGTGATGGCCCTCAGTGGGAGACCAGTGCGGATCAGACAGCAGCTGGAGGTGAGGGATATGAAGACACTAGGGATGACTAGGGACCCAGAAGAGAAAAAAGTCAATATAAAAAAATTATGGCAACAGATGATATCAGACATGAGGTGAGGCTGGGCCAGCAGTAAGACCTTGCAGTAGGGGAAAGACTAAAACACTTAATCTGGAAACAACAGTGAAATATAATGCTGTCCTGATGGTGCAGTGGTATCTCTACTGCTTGTGGTGTTGGTGACCCAAGTTCATGAGCAAATTCGGGGCTCAGAGGGTCAGTTGAGGAGAAGAGAATTGAACATCCAGAGGACTGCTCTCCTCCTTCTCTGGTGAGGGAGAGTTGGGGTGCATGCCATTAGCCTGGTCCCTAACACAGGTGAGGGGCAAGGCAGTCACAGACTGCACATTTGGGAGTGGGAAAACAACAGCCAGCAATGTCCTACTCATGGGAGCATGCACGTGGCCATATGGACAGCATTGCTCATCTGATTCTCCTGGCAGTGAATATAGAAAAGAAAGTTAATTGGAGGCAGAACAGGATGGCAGACCAACCCCTCACAGGCTCTGCACCAGCTGCAGGGCCCTCTCCCAGAAATCAGGTCCATTGACAGCAAGCAGAGGGAGCTGCTGACTTTGCAATAGGATGTAAGTCATGCAGGAAGAACATGATTGGAAGGTAAGCTCCTGGGACACTGGGTGAAGGAGTTGGGGTTGAGTCAGATGAATGCTTGTACTGATCTGGAGGAGAAAAATCAACACAAAGAAACAGTGAAAGGAAATGATTAATGGAGTAGTCTCAAGGGTTATTCATTCACGTTCCAACAAATTCCAAAAAACAATTGATTACTACAGCCCCATGTTTTGGCTTCCAGATCTCCTCTACTGCAGGTATGAGAACTCCTGAACCAACTGTTGCAGGATGGCACCATAACCCAGGTACATCGGAATGAACAATGTCACACAGTTTACTCCACCTTCCTCCTTGTACAAATGAAGATAGGAGACCTACGACCCATCCTGGACTCAAAATTCATAAACCAATTTGTACAACACAAATGGTTCAAGATACAGACACTGAGGTCACCAATAGTGGCAGTCAGGAAAGGAGACTTCCTAACAGAAATAATCCTAAAGGATGCCTATCTTCACATCACCATTCTTCAACACATCACAAATAACTATGATTCTGAGTGTTAAATCTGCATTTCCAATATCAAGACCTAAACTTTAGACTAACATTGGCATCACAAGTCTTGAAAAGGTGATGGCAACTCTGTCAACAAATCTGTGAAGGAGGAATTCAAGCAATCCCTATCTGGATGATTGGCTAATATGAGCAAGATCACTGGAAACAGCAGAACAAGCCACACTCCAGGGGCAACACATTCTCACAGAGCCTGGCTGGATAATAAACAGAACCCAAAGCAATCTTAACTCCTCATCCACACTGGAACACCTAAACACAGTGTTTGACATGGCTAGTGGAACAGTTTGAGCCTCAGACTCTACAAGTTTCAAACATAAGGGCGCCATGCAGCTGAATTCTGCTCAAGATGCAACCACATTGTGGGACTTAATGCAACTGCTCAGTCTCATGGCATTGTGGCTAGATCTTCATACATGGACAAGGTGGCACAGAGTACTCCAGAGTTTATACTCAAGTGGGACACATGACTCAGAATTACCAATAAGACTCTCACTTCTTCTCACAGTAAGACAAACACTTTGTTGGTGGACAGTCAAATGCAATCTCCAACAATGGACAATTTTGGGTCAGGAAATCCCAATAACTATCAACACAGACACCAGTCTCCTAGGTTAGGGAGCCATCTTCAACAATTTGATGGTCCAGGGCAGATGGTCACAGATCAAATCTACACTGCCCATCAACGTATTGGAGGCCAGAGCAGTCGAGTTAGCCCTAAAGCACTTCCAAAAATAGGTCCTTGGGAAACACATCAGAATAAGGACAGCCAACAGGGTGATCATGACTTATATAAACAAGCAGGGGGTGAACAACAAGACATCAAATGGCCTGGGAGACAGCAATTCTTATAACATGAGCAGAGATCTATAGGTATCTTCAAAGTCTTTCATCAGTACACATCACGGAGACCTCAACAAGCATGCAGACTGGCTCAGTCTACCAACACTAAGTCCAGGGGCGTCAATTCAACTAGCCATATTCCAGGCAATAGTGGATCACTGGGGTCTGATCAATATATCTAACGGCAACAAGTGCCAGCAGACAAGTTACAAAGTATTTTTCAGATACAGAGAATGTGAGATGGCAGAAATATCCATGCATGGCAGTTCAGAAGGGCATACATATTTCCACCTATACCAGTCATAGCACAGGTGGTCTCACAGGATTCAGAAGTCTAGAGCTCAGATGTCTTCCTAACCCAACTGGCTCAGAGGACTTGGTATGCCTTCCTAATACAAGTGTTCGATGACCAACCAAAGAGACTGCCAGAGGCAACCAGTCAGCTGGAATCTTTTTTCTTAATTCAAAGTTTATTTAATTTTTAAGACAAATCACAAATCATATCAGTGCATAAAACACTACAAATGGATAAATTGTATGTAATTTACTGATGACCCCCTTTAACACATGGACTAGGCTTGTGTTTCAAGCACCGTAATAACCCATAGAACTGGTTATTATGGCATTCTCAAATTTTTTATCACTCGTTGTCACTCATTTGTAGCGAGCCACATGATTGGCTGTCGCTGTTTGTGTGGGTGGCCAAACACCTAAAAAATGGAGGTTCCATTTCAAGGACCGTACTGATTCTCCGGACTTCGAGTTTGCCTGTCACTATCCTCAGAGGCAAGTTATTAATTGTTTCTTATGATTCATCTGGTTAATCCTGCCTGTACAAAAAAAAAATCTATCCAGTTGATCCTGCTGTTGTTAGGATTTGCTTGCAGCATTGGGAGACATCATCCTAGATCACAAATGGACTGCAGTAACTGACTACTCTCACTGCCATCCTGGGAGCTTCACGTGCAACATAAAAAAGCAAATAAGAAAAAAAGAAAATAATGTCTTAAATGAGAGAGAGAGAGAGAGAGACTGACAGACATAGCTAAGTGGTGAGTGGGTGTGTCTTTGTCTCTTTGTCTCTCTCTCTCTCTTTCTCTGAGTACTGCTCACTTTCTCAAGCTTTAACAGAAAAACTCCCTACCAGAAATTATAAAATATAATGTCTATGAAACTGTGATTTTATGGATTCTTTTACACACCCTTGGTGTATGATTACCACATAAACCTCTTGAACTTCACTCTTAAGTTTATGGGTCACCACACACCTTGGGTGTGTAAAACAAATCCATAACACACAGTTGCATAGCCATTATTCTCCATATAAAACTATGGCAAATCATATTTATATGTCATAACATTTTTCTGATTAAGCAAATAATCAATCGTCTTGCAGCTTCAACTCAGACCAGACTAGAAATAGAGCTTACGTTATTAAAACGTTGCATGATTTTTTCTCAACAAATAAAGAGTAATTGAACATCCATTCGAAGCACCTGTAACCAAAAAATCAGCAGAGGCACTGGCTAGTGCAAATATCCTTTGTTTATCACAGTGTCTCAGTACAAAACACAACAAGCATTTGTCAATGCCGAATGTTTGCTTGCTGGCATTGGGATTGGTAGTGTAGGAGTTAGACAGCTGCATAATAGGAATGGCAGTGAAGTATTGAACTGAAGCCAACCCCGACACCACCCTGCAGATATGGACAGGCATTGGGGTGTGCCTTTGGGTCATCAGGCATAATGGCCACGCCATTTACCACCACCCCTGCAGACACTGACAAGTGTCACGGTGTGCCATGGGATCTTGGTCTTATGCACACCCCATTCCAATAGGAAGCACGGTGAGATGGGTGCGGTATAGGAGAATGGGTGAACTTTGGGGTCAAGAGTCCAAGGCATACCTCGATGCCTCTCAGTGACTGCAGGGTGTGGAATGGTATGAGCATCACAGGCAAGAATCCCAAGTCACACCCCTGATGCCTGTCATTCTCTATAGGGTCAGGCGTTATTGTTGAAAAGCCTAATACCTCAGGCATTCGTTGGTATTTTCACTCCAAATTTTCAACATGTTTGTTTTGTGACCCCACCTCATGAACAGGGGGAATATCAGTTTGTTAGCCAAAAGCTGCTTATGCACAGTGACTATGGCATTTTGCACCACAGGTGCAAAAATATTCCGAACAGGATGTAAAAATGACAGCTGTACCCTTTCATGGGAGGTGTAAAAATGGCTATGTTGCAAATGTGTAGTAAAATATTTAAAAATGGTGATGTCACGGCGTACATAGAAACTGTGCAACACACCGTAATATAATTAGGTTGGGATTTCTTAGCAGATTGTCAACTCAGGCATTTTGGTGCCTCCGATCATGAACAGTGTCACTGTGATTTTCTTTATCTGGGCCAAACAATGATTTCCCACAGCGACAACGATTCTGTACTGAAAGTGTGAAAACACACTTCGGCCATGTTGTGAAAAATGGCAGCTGTACTGTTCATAAGGAAGTGGTGGAAAAATGCCACTGGTGAAAATCTGGACTGAAAATATTACAAAGTCATGAACTAATGAGGGTGCGTGAAAACTGTGCAATGCTCACTCGTAACACAGTCATTTTATGGACTTTTGTCACCAAATTTTCAACATAGCCATTTTAAGACCTCTGCTCGTGAACAGTGTAACTGTGATTTTCTTAATCTGTCCTAAACATTGCTTTCGCACACCACAGCACCATTGTGCGAAAACACATTTTGGGCGACATATGAAAAATTGCAGCTCTACTATTCATAAGGAAGTTTAATAAAATGGACATGTTGAAAATCTGGAGTGAAAATATTAAATTTGCAGAATTATGAGCATGCATAGGAACTGTGCAATGCACGCTCGTAAGTCATTTTTAGGAATTTTTTCACCAAATTCTCAACATAGCCATTTTAAGACCTCTGCTCATGAACAGTGTCACTGTGATTTTCTTAATTGTCCCGTACATTGATCTACGCACACCAACTGCGCCATTGTCGCTACATGATGGAAACACATTTTAGGTGAGATGTGAAAAATGACAGCTGTACTACTCATAACGAAGGTGTGATAAAATGGCAATGTTGAAAATCTGGAGTGAAAATATTGAAAATTATGCCTCACGAGCATGCGTGAGGAACTGCACAATGCACGCCGTAAAACAGTCATTTTAGGACTTTTTCACCAAGTTTTCAACATAGCCATTTTAAGACATCTACTCATGAACAGTGTCACTTTGATTTTCTTAATTTGTCCTGTACATTGATTTAAGCACACGATTGCGCCTTATGCGCTTACATGGTAAAACACATTTTAGGTGAGATGTGAAAATGACAGCTGTACTACTCCATAAAGGTGTGTTAAAATGGCAATGTTGAAAATCTGGGTGAAAATATTGAAAATTCATGCCTTACAAGCCTCATGCGTGAACTGCATAATGCGCAGCCTAATAAAACAGTCACTTTTAGGACTTTTTTCACCAAGTTTTCAACATAGCCATTTAAGACATCTACTCATGAACAGTGTCACTGTGATTTTCTTAATTTGTCCTGTACATTGATTTAGCACACCGACTGTACTGTATGCTTCATGGAAGTCGAAACACATTTTGGGTGAGATGTGAAAATGACAGCTGTACTACTCATAAAAGGTGTGGTAAAATGACAATGTTGAAATCTGGAGTGAAAATATTGAAAATTCGCGAACTTATGAGCCTGCGTAGGAACTGAGCTTACGGCTAAATAAAACAGTCATTTTGGAATTTTGGCAAATTTTCAACATGGGGTTTGAGACCCCTTCTCTGGATGTCACTGTCATGGCATTATTCAGGTCTGATGGGTGATTTTGCAGTCACTGTGTGAAATCACCCTTCGGCCCGAATAACGCCATGACAGTGATATCAATCATGAGAAGGGGTCCCAAAAAACCCATGTTGAAAATTCGCAAAAATTCAAAAAAATGCCTGAGATATGCAATAAAGTTGAACCCCCCTATCTAGCCCATTATACAGCTTACCGGCATTTCCTCAGTTCGCGGTCGCCTTTGAAGAGTGCAGACGCGTTCCCAGTCCACTGAAGATCGTCGCGCCAAGGTCCGGAGGTAAGTAGGGGTGAGGGGGTGGGGAGGCTGGGTGCGCCAGTGGGTGGGTGCGGGTTGTGGGAGGCGGGGAGACTCGCTGTGGGACGTTTTCTTCACAGGTGAAAAAAAAAGAACGGCGTGGGGCGTTGCCACGCTGGGGTGGGCTCCCAGTGTGGCACAAGGACATCAGGGGGCAGCCGTTCAGCGGACGGGGATTGGGCACCCCGCAGCTCATGAATTGCTTGCCATGATGGGGTGGGCTCCCAGCATGGCACTCACTACTGGGGAGGACAGTGCAGCTGACGGGGATTGGGGTCCCCGGCTATATGATTAGTTGCCATGCTGGGGTGGGCACCTAGCGTGGCATTTTGTAAGCGTTTGGGGAGGTGGAGGGAGAAGCAGCACAGCCGACGGGATTGGGTACCCGTCCGGCTATACAGCGTGCACGCGGGGAGCCGCACGCCTCAGTGGAGCGACTGGGGGAGCTGAGCGTGAGCAGCCTTATCTTATCGCTGTCACCTGGCATAGTCTTCTTTCAATCAGGGAGTGCCACTGCATTTTGGAGCTGCACAGACAGCTCCAAAATGCATTGGCTTACAGGGCCGCTACCTGCAGCACACTGACTGAATTGAGGAGGAGGAGGACACACCTCCGAAATCTCCGATGATGGCACTATGTTTCTTGCACATGCATGCAAGCAAACATAAAAATCAAGCTGCACAAGGTGTGAGCTGCCTAATGCATTTCACACTACTTAATGTGCTTTTTCAAAGAATCCAGTCCTGTCTTTTGAGAGTAATTATGAATTTGAGCTGTGTTTGAAAAATGGTCCCATGTTAGGTGACATAATTAAAATGTATTTAAAATAATGTGCCTAATTTCATTATTCACCAAGGATCATAAGGAATCAAACCATTCCCTTAATGATGGTGTTCTGTTTTCTTTCCAGTGTTTTAAGATTAACTCTTTAAATGCTAAAGATACAGATAATATCCAGATCTGTTTCTGAAAAAAGCGATCAAGACGGTATCTCCCAAAATAAGTAAAGCCAGGGAGAAGAATAGAGCTCCAAGTATTAACTGGCACTGTGAATGAATACTTTCCCATAGTTTCAATATTTCAGGACAATACCAGAATAAATTGCTTAAATCTGCTTTTGGGGCAACACATTTCCAATATTTGTTGGTTCTGTATTTTCCTATTTACTTAATTTGTAATGGGGAGTAGTAAAAATGAAGAAAATGATCAAAGATTTTAAACTGAATTAACTTTCCCTGCAGTGTTTGTAAGCATTTTTCCAAAGTTTGGATGAAGTTCCTTTAAGCAGTATACTACAACAGGGTGTGGGTATATGGGTTGATTTACCACACCTGGTGTGGTTTTGGTTACAAGGCTGCAGGCTAAGTGACTTTACGACACCAGGCATGGTAAATCCACCATATACCCACATCCTGGAGTGGTATATTGTGATTATACAATGTCTCCTTGTATTTTGTTTTGTAAGAAAAATAAAGGAAAATGCAATTTGTTGTGTATTTAAATGATTTTTTCAGTTTATTCTTATGCCTGAAAATACAGTTCCTTATTGCTAAGGAGAAATTTTGAGGGCCCCCCATTGAGACATGTGTCCACAAGAATGTTAATTTTGTCAGTTTTTTTTAAATTTAAATACTGTATGTGGCAGACAGATTGGAGATCGATGTGTGAAGGAGAAAGAGTGAGAAAGGCAGTACACATTTAGTAGTATGCTTTGGCTGGTAAATGGGGAGACTGTGCTGTTTTTTTGTGTGAAATTGGTAGTGTCGGGTGGTGGGAGCAGAGGTCCAAGTGAACATTAAGATACTGCTTTTAAGATCTAAGAAACTGAAAAAAAAAGAAATGCTTTTTCCTTTGTACCTGAAACTGTGCAGAGGCATGAGCGGGCAGTGGAACTGCCATACACAAGTGTAGAAACGATGGAGGTGAAGGCATATATGGTTGCTGTGGTTACAGTTTTTTTTCCAGTTGGGGGTAATGATGTGGACTGACACTGTCAGTTAGTGTTCTGTTTTCTTTCCATTTTTTTTTTTTTTTTTAGGATGGGGGTTGTAGTGAATGTGGTGTTTATAGAGCATGAGTGATACAGAGCTGGAAGGAGCTGAGAGACAGAGTGGCAGTGTAGCGGAGACAGCTGCTGGCACATTAAATCTGCTGACTGGACCCATGAACTATACTCGCTTTGAAGAGATTCAGTGAAGTTGAGGTGTGTGAGGTCTGCCTGGTAACGGGGAAGGAGTAAATGCTGTTGGGTGATATCTTTCTTGGTGAAATGTTTTGTGTATTCTTTAGAGAATTGGACATTCCAGGGTTCATGGTGGGAACAACGGCACTCTGAACTCCGGAGTTGTCAATCTTGCCATCTGTTTCTGTCTTTGTGAGTCCTGGTTTACTATTGCTTGGAGTGATTTGGGGTAGTTACTCATGCTGCTGACTAGTGACTGGCACCTTTTCCATTTGGTATACTGGAAGATTGATAATGCTGGAAAGGTGCTAGTCAGCCAATCAGACTGCAGGATTTTGAGGTTTATTTGATACCCATTGTATAATTAAGCAATATACCATGACAGGGTGTAGGTACATGGTGGGATTTACCATGCCTAGTGTGGTTTGGTCCAGAAGTGTGCAAATCCCACCATATACCAACACTCTGCCATGGTATATTGATATTATGCACTGTTTGCCTTGTTTTTTTTTTTTATAATGGAGTTTACCCTCTAAGGGGCAGACCAAGTTGTCCTGGTGCACCCCTTCCCTTCACCTGAAGATGGTGTGCTCGGAAGGGGAGGAGGGAAGGGAAGGGGAGGGACAGAGAGACAGAACAATAGGCAGGCAACAGGAAGGGGAGGGGCTAGTCATGCAGGTCTTGCAACAGTTGGTGTTAATGGCCTTGAAATTGAACATGTCATTCAGAGTCAAACACATAGAAGGGGTGCACAATACCCTGGCTGACAGTCTTTCCTGCCTGCAGCTGGATCATTTCCAGAGGCTAGCACCAACAGCAGAGGAGCAAAAAACACCCACACGACAATGAAGATCTATCTGGCAGCGATTAGTGTAGTTTGTAGCCTGAAGGGTTGGAAGGACCCAACAAAGTCAATGTTCATTAGAAGAATGATGCAAGGGTGGGGTAGGTTGAAGCAGAGAGCTACGGACAGTAGAAGACCAATAGGGGAGCAGTGGCTTGCAAATCTAAAACAGGTTTTAAAAGCAATCTACAGATCAAAAGCCAAGGCCCAGCTATTCCACATGATCTATTTGGTAATGTTTGCAGGGGCCATGAGAGTGAATGAGTGAGGCTGTGGGTCATGGCAGTAAGGATGAAGAAGGGGGACTGGAATGGGAAGATATAAGCTGGGGGATGAAAGTGATACAAATCATGATTAAGAGGTCAAGGACGGATCAAGGGGGGCAGGGTTTTATGGTACCCCTGAAGGCTCACGTAGATGACACAGTGTGCCCAGTAAAGGCTTTGTGGGTTTACGTCACAGAGCATGGGAATAGGACAGGGAGATTATTTATACATGGAGATGGAAAGAAGGTCACAAGTTATCAAATCACGGCCATGCTCAAAAAAGGTGTGCAATTCCTGGGGGAGGATCCAGACAATTACTCATCCCACCCGTACGGATGGGGGCTGCTTCACAGTGGGCAGCAGCAGGTGAGACAGTCAATAATATATTGGAGAAGGGGTGCTGGAGTCTGCCAGTTACAAGAGATACATTTGAGCACTGCAGTATGGAGACTAATGTATCACCTGTGTTTTGTTTTACAGATGCAGAGCCACATTGGGCAGGGGGCATAGAGGTGTGATATGAAGAAAGGAAGCTAAGACCATATATAAGATATTTATTTTCCTTAAACCCTATAGGAAGAGGGAGGTTCACAGAAGTATGGACCTGAGGCCACTCCTACATTTATTGGGCAAAAAAGAGAGCTGAGAAAAAGGCTGGGGGGAAACAGCTGTACCAGGATGTGAGAAAATGTATGTTGGTTTGGTGCGGCATCCGTGGGATGAGATGGGCACAACTGCTTCCTACCCTGAAAGAATTGAAGGAGCGGTGACCCATTCCAGACCTAATTATTGTACATCTGGGAGTAACAACATTGGGGGTAAGCCATGGGTGGACACATACATGCAAGTGAAAAGGGACTTAGGGAAAATACAGCAGTGGTGGCCAGGGGTATGCCTTGCCTGGTCAGATATGATCCCAAGAAGGGTTTGGAGACATGAACACAGTCATAGAGCAGTAGATAGGGCCAGGAGAAAGATGAATAGAAGAGGTAGGAACACTGATAATGAAAATGGGAGGACACATAATACTGCGGGTGTGGAAGAGTGGGTAGAGGATTTCTACAGGTCAGATCATGTGCATCTGTCAGATCAAGCCATAGATATGTTTAATACAGAAATGATGGGTTTATAGAAGCATGGAGGAGACATGCAGAAAATGGAAGATAAAAAAAAAGAGAGAAGAAAAGGAAGGAGGTCCCTAAGTGGTGGGGAACAATACCCTAAATTGAGGGAAAGCCAGTCATCCAACACAAATGGGAAAAAAGGGGGAGGGGGGAAGAAATAGGAACAGGATGAAAAGAAGAAAAGCTGAAGGGGGAAAAGCAGTCTCAGTTCTCACCCTTACCTAACAGGAAAAAAGAAGAAGGCACCCAGGTTTTCACCTGGGGGAGCAAGAAGAGGAAGAAAGAGGGATGATCAGAGATTGATATATGGATGCAATAAAAAGCAATTGTGAAAGATATAATAATAAAAGATGATGAAATGGAACATGGAATTATGATATATAAATACATTAATTGCCAATTTGAGCACAACAACATACAATGGTCTCTGTCTTTTCGAGGGAAAAGGGGAGGATCTGGGACAATGAGATAAAACTTTTTTTTATTTGTAGTCATTTTCCTGAATTTGTTACTGCCTAACAAAGAATAGTCCAGGGTTGCTAGGGTTGGTATGCTGGTTTGCTTGGGGTTTTATTTAGTGCACATTCCCAGGATTGTCCTGGTATTGTGAGATGAGTGCTTTTTTAGGGCCCAGAAAATGTAAAACTGTGTGCTTCATGTCACCAGTTGACTTTGTTTCTGGCACTATTTATGTTGTAGAGCTGGGACAAACTTGTTAGTTTGTCCGTGTAATTTGAATTAAAGAGCACTGATTCCATTTGGGGTGCATGCATGGTAGTATATATTTGTGCTGCCATCTGTGACAGTGGTTCCCCTGTCATTTTGTTGTTCTGGGCCAGGAAAAGGTAACATTTGTTTGGGTTGCCTTTTCTAGCATCTGTCTCATTGGTCATGGGAGATGGCGTGATGTGAAACCGGTTGTGGGTTTCAACTGTGGAACCATGGAGCAGAGTGTGTCATGTAAAATTGCTGAGTGAAGTGCACAAGGCTGCGAGAGGGAGATAGGCTCGCCGTCCATCACCATCTTTCCCACTCCATGGTCAGAGTGATTTCAGTGGGGGTTCTTGCTGACTGGCAGCTGGCATCTTTTCCAGTTGGTACACTGGAGGATTTACCACACTGAAAATGTGCCAGTCAACCAATTAGAATGCAGGATTTTGGTCTTTTAATGTACCCCATCATATAATTAAGCAATATATCATGACAGGGTGTGGATATTTGGGTGGATTTACCATGCCTGGTGTGGTTCAGTCATGAGACTGCAGGCTGAGTGACTTAACCACACCAGGCGTGGTAAATCCACCCATACACCCACACCCTATCATGGTATAGTGCGTAATTATACTATGGCCAGTTTGTGTTTTGTGATAGAAGAAAATATTGAAAAGATTTTTTTTTTTGTATTATAAATTATTTTGATTGAATGTTTGGGTCCAGGAGAAAAAATAGTTCCCGGTTGCTAGGGCTGCAGTCCTGGGTTGCTAGGGTAACATTTTCTGCACATGCATAAGAACATTTTTCCTGTTTGTAGGCTTGATTTTTGGGTGGACAGGAAGCCTTTTAGATTGTGTCCCATATTGTTACTTTATTGTGTCCTGGCTCTGTTTTGTTGTAGGAGCTGGGACAGTGTTGTAAGTTGGTGTGTGGTGCAATAGAAAACATGGAGCAGTGGCTGCTCCGTTCTGTTATATCGTCTATTGCGGTTTTGGGAATGTTTTTTCTGGCCATTTCCATCATGGGTCAAGGAAGTAGGCTGTGGAACAGCAGTATCGTTGTTGTCAAAAGGGTGGAGCTAGTGCTTGTTATGGTGTGTTCCTGGGGTTACTAGAAGACTGAGGCTACAGGGAGAAATATGTCTGGGGAGCTGGCATTACTGCTAGACAGGCGGCAAGAGGAACCATCATGGCTGGGAACTGATTAGGTCTGAGTACAAGTTTTTTTTAACTTGATTAGTAGTTTTTTGTGCCACTTGTTTTGGGAGAGCTGTGTAGTTGTTGTGGCTGTGCTTTTACCTTTTTGGGTTGTGGAGCACTTTAGCAGAGAATCAAGATGGTGGGTGTATGTTTTGGGGAGGGCTCATACTGATCTTGGTGTGAGACTGATTGGCACCTTTTCCAGTGGATACGCTGGAGGAGTTATCACACTGAAAAATGCCAGCCAAGCAATCAGATTTCAGGGATTGGTCATTTTGATTTACCACATTGTATAATCTGTTATTTGTATCTTAAATCCATTTTCCCACTTATGTCTGACTGAGTCAAACTATTATCATTGTGAGATAAGAGTTTATAAATATAACTTCCCTCTTTCCTAAGGTGAGAGGTATTTTGAAAACGTTTCTCTATTCTGGGTTATCTAGAAGTTTATAGTCAGACATCATCATTCCATTCAGTAATAATTTGTACGTAAAGCCAAAATGACAGTTTATGGATGTAATTTTCTTAAGTTGTAATGGGCAGTATTAAAAATGTTGAGTAGGATAAAGGACTGTAAACTAAATTAACCTTCCCTGTGCTTCTCTGCAGTTTTTGTAAGCATTTTTCCAAAGTTCGAATGACATTCCTTCTGTTATTTGTATCTTAAATCCATTTTCCCATTTATGTCTGGATGAATCAAACTATTATCATTGTGAGAACAGAGATTGTAAATATAACTAGCCCTGTTTCCTAAGGTAAGCTAGTTTGAAAAGGCTACTCTATTCTGAGTGATCTGAAGTTTATAGTCAGACATTATTATTCCAGTCAGTACTGTTCCTCTGATTTGTAAGTAAAGCCAAAGTGACAGTTCATGGATGTTACATTTTTGTTTGAAGTCCTCAAAAGATAATAATGATTCTTCTTATCTAACAAGTCTGCAATAGCCCTGACACCATTTTTGATTCAGCCAGTCTTCATTTTTTGGCATTAAAGGTAAAGGCTGTATTATTACAAATAGGTAGGAACTGCTATGACAAAGAACTATCATTTTTGAGATTAGTGAATTTCTTGCACAGCGACATTGTATTAAATATAGAGGAATGGTTAGATAACAATTTAGGAGTAGATACAAACAAGAGATCTGTTAATTTCAGGGGCTTCACTAGTTCAGTTTCTACTTTTGCCCACAAAGTATACGATAAATTTGAGGAAGACATAAGGCATGTTGCAGTCTGTTTTAGTATGAAAGCCCCTTAATGCCATTTCCACCAGGGTAGAGTGAAGCCACCATATTGTCTAGACACTCTCCATTTCTGGATGTTTAAACAAGGTGGTTTATTATCCCATAAATAATAGGATATCAACTTATTCAGTTTTTGAAATCAAACTCCCCTTGATTTAAGCAGCGGTGTTATTTAGAACATAGAAGATTTTTTTGGAGCAGTGATCATCTTAATTGGATTTATTTTGCCCCATAAGGATAGATGAAAATTAGACCATTTAGTTAACTCAGTGACTATTTCATTCATAACAGCAGGTAGGTTAAAACTGTTTTTTTTTCAGTAGAATTAAATATCCTTATTCCTAGATATGACAGCCACCTCAGATGGTCATGAGAGTTTATAATCTTTGTTTGGCCTCATTTTTTCAGAGAGAGATTTTGAGAGCATAATTCCTACTGATTTGGACCAGTAAATGAATAAACAAGACAATGTTCAAAATTCATATAGAATTAATTTTAGGTTCCCTAGTGAGAAGTGGGGCTATGTTAAAGTAAGTAGTATGTTGTCTGCAAACTAAAATACTTTATTAGAATAATTATCCATCTGCATCCCATGTATTCTCATGGAGCTCATTATTCTTCTGATCAAGGGCTGTATGGCTAACACAAAAACTAAGGTGGATAGGGGGCACTCCTGTCTTATGCCTTTGGTGGATTTGTTACTGACTTCTGTGACTTCTCCCATAGAGATAGGCTTATCAATATTTTGTTTCTCAGCTTCTGTTATTTTAGGTAGTTTAACTAAATTTAAAATGGAGTTTAGAGATATGTCTGAGACTTCTTGAAATTTACAGGCATATGCTCTGCCTATAAATAAGTATGAGATTAGGTCATTTGTAATAATATATGCTGTAGGGCTTTTTTGTATATTATTGAAATGCATTTATTTAGCATAGTTTCAAAGTTATAGGAGTCTAAGACTTTGTCTAAAAATTCCCATTCTAAAGAATCAAAGGTGTTTCCAATGTCTGGGGAAATTGGTATCATAGGAGATTTATTTTAATGTTGTGCTGCCCAAAGCACAGAAAATAAACTACATAAGTTATCTGAGGCTTGCCTTCCTTTAATGAAGCTTACTTGTTTTCTTTTCCAATCAAGGTTTGCATAACTTGTACCAACCTATTAGCTAGGGTTTTTGTTAATAGTTTATAATCAAAATTTAGTAATGAAATGGGTCTATAATTCACGATTCTAAAGGTTCTTTGCCCTTTTGTTAACAGGCAAATTAGTGCTTCATTCATAGTTTTAGGTAAGTTACTCATAGCTAAAGATGTCTGAAACATAGGAGTTAAGTGTTTACAGCTATTGTGACATAAATATTTATAATGTTTGCAGGGCACGCCACAAGGTCCTGTGAATTTTCCTTTGGGAATTTGTTAATTACTTCTGTGACTTCTTCTATAGAGATAGGCTTATCAATATTTTGTTTCTTAGCTTCTGTTATTTTAGGCAAACTAAATTTAAAATGGACTCTAGAGATATGTCTGAGGCTTCTTGAGATGTATACAAGTTTTTGTAGAATTCCTTAAAATGTGTGTTAATCTCTTTCAAACCATACAGATTTTTTCCTTTATCATCGCTAACCATGTTAATGCTAGTCTGAATTTGTTGATTTTTGAGATAGTAAGATAACAGATTTCCAACCTTTTCACCAGCTTTCTAACAAGATTGTTTTGTACAAAATAAAGCATGTTCAATCCCAGAAGAATGTGAGTTTGTTAGTTTCAATTTTCAGTTGTGTAATCTGGTATAGAACCTCCTATTTCTAGGAAAGTTTTTTTTAAAACTTCTATTGCAGTTTGGATAACTGATGTTCTTTGTCAATTCTTTGTGTTGTTCTTTCTTTTTATTAGAGGGAGAACTAACAATTCTACCCCTAATGTAAGCTTTATTGTCATTTATCTCAAAATACAGTAAGGTTTCCTTATTAAACCAGTCTTTGAATTTGGGGTCTTGCAAAAGCAAGATATTACATTTCCATATGGAGCGTCTGTGGGCATTATAGTCAAAATGAATGGATGCCTTCAGCAGACTTTGATCAGAAATGACTAACTCTTCATATACTATATTAGAAACTAATATGCTTAAGTTTAGAGGAGACAAAAAAAATCCAGCCTGCTGAAGGAACCATGCCTTGCTGAATAGAAGGAATATCCTTTGTCCTGTGGATAGCTAATCTCCAAACATCTAATAGACCCAATTCCTTGACAGTGTTTTAAAGAGCTTTCCTAGATTTAGTGACAGTGGTTTGGAGTTTTACATTATATTTATCTAGTAAAGGGTCAATAATTTCATTGAAGTCCCCTCCTAGCATAACTTGGATCCATGATAGGTGTTCGACAGCAAAATTGGCAGGTCGACCACATTTTGCAGTTGGCTGCTGGTTTCCCATACCACAAAGTGTTTTTTTGGGGGGGCTTCACCCCCACACCCCACATGGGGGTGCACAGGTGGTGCACCCTCACTTAAGATTGTCAACTCTGAGTTGGAGCTGACTTGGGGGTGCAGGACCCCTGACACACAGTGCCCAGTTCCAGTGGGTCTCCTACAGTGGCATGGTGCTGTAGTCACTGTAGGGGACCTCGCTGTTGAATTGTCACTGTTGAATCTTTCAGGTTGCCAATTTCAAAAAGTACTGTAATTTATGAAAAAATTCTGCTTATCAGATGTGGTGGTTAATAAGTTACAAAAAGTCACTTTTTAACCATACAAAGTTTCAGATAAAATATGATATATGCATGCTGTGTTAGATATATGGTTGTGCTTAAGGAAGTTTACACCTGTTTTAATCAAAATTGCCACCTTTCTTTTTATGGCTGCATAGCAGAGCTACAAGACACAGTCAGATATTTCCTGTCATTTCTGTAATATTTTTAGAGAAATCTCCTGTTTTCTGAAGTTCCATAGTAGGGGCAGCAGAGATAATCTCTTTAGAAATTTCTTGCAATATCTGGAAATATCTGACCATGTCTTATGCTACAACTGTGTATGCTGATGTATTGCTATTACACAGTAGATAAAGGGGACTCTGGAAGCACATAACTGGATACCTATACTGTGTCCTTCACATAGAATTGAAGCACATTTGGTCCTCTCCATTGATCACGGTGCTGCTCTTTTGTCCCACCACCACCGGGTGTACTATTTTCTTATTCCACTCTCACTTCCGGTTTGCTTCTGGGTTCAGCTGAACAAGAAGGTCAGTGAGCATTCCTTCATTTTCAGGATTATTATAAAAAAAGTCCTAGACATAGCCACACCACAGGTATACTAATGACTACACAATTCTGAACTCAGATACAATAGTTCAAAGTTCTAGCTAGCTTGCTATTAAGTGGACCAGGGTGTCCTCCCCCAGTACTACTTCTGTCTCCCCCTCCTCTCCAGGTCACCTGCACACCCTTTCCAATCCTTATATATAGTTATAACTATATAAGCAGACCAGGGTGCCTAACCCTGGTACCACTGAACAACAGCTTGACACTGGGGATAATAGCCCTGAAATAAAGAAAACTGTCCCTCAATGTTTTTTCCAAACCTTGTAAAACAGAAATGGTCCCTCTCCAATCTTTCCCACCACACACGCACCTACCCACCCCACCCCAACTTCCCACACAGCACCCACCCTCACCCCCACCCCCCACACACCTCACTCACCTGAACATGTCCTAGGGTGAAGATCCACTCTCCAATTAAAGGCATGTCTTGCTGCTGGAACTGGCAATTACAATATGAGAAACTAAGGTAAGTGCAGTTCAACATATTTCAAAGGGGTTTTGAACTTTGATGCATATCCTTGCTATTGTTGCATATTTTGCTTCCAAATTTTCAAAATATTCTTTTTGAGATCCCACCTCATGACCAATGGTAGTTGAATTATGCAAATCTGGCCCAAAAGATGATTTTGCTGTTGCACTGCAAAATTGTCTTTAGGCAGGACTTGAAAAATTTCACCACCTTGCTCATGAGGTGTGTTATAAGAAGGCTGTTTTGAAAATTTGGAGTCAAATTATATAAAATGGCAAAGTTATACATGTACTTTGAAAATGTGCTATACTCCATCACAACTTTGATCATTTAAATATATTTACCCCAATTTCAATATAGTCATTTTTTCACACCACCCCATGAATGTGGCACCTGTCATTTTTCAAATCAATGCCAACATGCATTTTTGTACCTTTGGCATGGAATGACATTTTGGTGGCAGAGAATGAAGTTTTGGTGGGGGTTTGAAAATGTTACCTAGCAGGTTCATGAGCTGGGGTAATAAGGAGGCTATTCTAACAATGTGTTGTACATCTTATTATTCTAACCTCTCACTGCCCTCCTGTCATTTCCCTATTCTTTCCCTTCACCCCCTCCCTTCCCTCCCTCCCTCTCTCTCTCTCTTGACCTTTTCTTATTTTTAGTAATTGTCTCTCTGTGCCTTGCTGGCACTTTCTTCCCTCATGCCCTAGGCTCTCTGACAATGTCCCATGGACTGCCAACTCTACTGGCAACTCTACCTTTTATCTGAGCACTTTTTTCCCTGGTCCTGTGTTCTTAGGCCTCTCTTCCTGTCTCCTACCATTCTCTACCATTCTCTTCTCCACCAGCACTATTTCTGTCCTAGTCTTTTAATAATGTATACAATCCGCTCCCCTATTTTCCTAACTGTTATAACCTCACTGCACCCTGTTCTCCTCTCTTTTTTCTTTTCCTCTTCTTTTACTCAACATATTTGATGTTTTGTTCTGTATGCATTGTGAACTTTTACTGCTAACTTCTTTGCACTGTTGGTACTTACTTGTACTGTTTTTGATGCAGTGCCTTTGTAAACCTTGCACTGTTTGTACTCACTTGATACTTGTACTGTTTGATGTGGAGCCTTTGTAATAGAGTCTCTGACTCAAAGGATTGTAATTCTGGGAAGACTTCAATAAATAAATAAATATGGAAAAAATGCCCAGGTTATGTCAAAAGGTTGCAGCATTTCAACATTCACTCATTACTTTACAAATTTTCAATATTTTGACTAAAAGCGTTTGGCACAGTAATTTTTCCACACCACCTCATAAACATGACATGTCATTTTTAAAATCTTGGATGAGACGTGTTTTCATGCTTCTGGTGTGAAATGACATTTCAGTCAATATACTATAAATGGTACATGTCATATTTATAAGGCAAATTATAAAATGATTATCCAGAAAATTTGGGGACAAAATAAAAAAAGATATAATTGTTAAACTTTGTATGTAGTGCCATCTTCGCTAATCTTGCATCCTTTAAATTAGAAGGGTAGCATTAGGAGAAAGGTGGTATTAGGTACTAAGGAAGTGAAATGCAGGTGAGGGATCCACATGTCAAGTGGGGTCTATGGAGACAATAACATCAGTTTGCAGTTATATTGGCTCATACAAGAGTATATTCAAAGAGAAACAGCTGTAGTCTACACTGGCTACCCATTCTCTTAATAATTTATCTGCCTCTGATGGAACAAGATGTATCTCTAGAGAGTATTGTGGACTCACTGGCACTGTCATCAGCTGGTTTGAGTCCTTCTGCCAATAGGAAGCAATGGATAGTGATGGGAATTTCTCCTCCTCCCCGAGGCCCCTGTCATGTGGAGTACCTCAGGGATCAATCTTGTCACTGATGCTGTTTGCAGTATACTTGCTGCCCCTGTGTGAGCTCATTAGTAAGTACTATGTGGGTTTTCACTGCTATGCAGATGATATCCAATTGTACTTATCTTTTGTCCCTGGAACATCTGACACTGTGGGAGTGCTTAATATATGCTTGGCCAAGAACAATATCTGAATATCCTCCGCTGGTTGCAGCTGAACCTTGACAAGATGGAGGTCCTAGTTTTGGAATTGGGCCAAGGGTAAGATAAAGTACCTCAGTGTGGTAACAGGTATTTCACTAAGGCCTACCCTGTTGATGACTCTCTAGGTGTGAGATCTTGGCATGCTCCTGAATGAAGATTAACATTTGAATTACAGAGTCATCTGTGTCTCAAAGTGTTTTTACCACTTGAGGAACATTGCCAGGATCAAATCCCTAGTCCTTCAGAGAATCTTCCTACACTGGTTCATGCCTTTGTGACATCCAGGCTTGATTATTGGAATGTTCTCTACTTTGGGCCTCAGGAGGTATCCTTCACTAGCTGCAGGTGGTGCAGAATACAGCTGCCAGGTTGCTGATGGGCCTTTCAAGGTTCTGTCATGTAACCCCTGTGCTGCAGGAACTGCACTGACTGCCAGTCAGGTGAAGGGTGACCTATAAGGTGTGCTTGCTCATCTTCAATGCCCTATATGGACTAGGCCCCAGCTACCTGACTGTTATTCTACCATCTGAATTATTAATCAATAATCGTTGCTAAAATGAACTATATAAGATTAGGTAAAAACTGACAATACTAACACACACACACACAGCTGTGATGAAGCTCACTGGGCTCTCAATTCCAGTGCAGAGCCATACAACTCCAGGCACATGAGAACAAATAATTCGCATAAATTAACCAAAACACTATAAATGGAATTCATGTCTGGCAAAAAATTACACACATCTGTTTAGTAGTTGCTGTCCACATAATAATCTCAGCATATATTTTTTTGAAACTTTCTTTTTATTATAAGATTTAAAAGACTTCAAGACAGGTATATATTACATTTTTCCAATGTACAGGAGAAATACATTTCAATGCACTGCAGTCTATTGATTGTTAATAAGAAGATAGAAATAAATATGTTAAATCAACTATTGGAGACTGAATACATTATCTGCAGGTATCTTTTAGGGAATTAAATTGACAGTTCTAATGCTGAGAGATGCAGGAAGGAGGCTCTATTATGTAAGTAAATCCAGTATTGGGCAAATCACTGGGCGTATCTGCTCTCCAGCTTATCATGGTTAAACAGAAGGAAGGATGTATCCCCCCACCTGGGTTACTTCAACCTGAAAGGGTATCTGGTCAGTATGTTCCATTTAAAGATAGATCTAAATATTAGTGAATGGACTCCTTCAGATGGGTCACATTCTGAATCTAAGGGAGGAATTCTGGGTGATGAGTGGATATATAGAGGAACCACCTGGACCATCTTTCGAGAAGTGCTGGCATAGTGTTTTGCAGGTGAGCTGTCATGTTTTCCATTATATATATATCATAGATAAAGTTTTCCAGGTGGAAATAAGGGGATGGCGTCAACCATAATCTAGTTATTACTATTTGGGCTGCCCTTATTAAAATATTTAATAAGTAAATTGCATGTTTTCCGGAAATTCTTTGGATGATGGAGTAAGAGGGAGATTTGTGGGGTAATGTCAACCAGAGATGGGAAGAGTTCCTTGAGTTGTTGGTTAATCACACCCCAAAAATTGGAGAGCATTGCATAGTACCAAAATATAGGGGTGTGGGTGGCCGGGGATGTTCCACATCCTCTCCAACAGGAGGGATCTCCTCCTCCTATGAATTTAGCAGTAATCTGAGGAGTTCTAAGGAATCGGGCTACTATTTTCGAAGAAAATTCCTGCCATGTATAGGAACATGTAGTTTTATGTTGAGTTCACCATACCCTCTCCCACTCTTTAGTTCCAATGGCTATCCCCAACTCAGATTCCCATTGTGTCTGGGCAAGTTTGATGGCTTGATTTGAGGTTTGTTGTACCGCTTTATAAAAATGGGAGATGAGATGCTGCTGAGCATCAAGAGAAGCCAGTTGAGGTAGTATGGTCACCAAAGGGAAAGTTTGCTGTTCTGGGATAGAGAATCCCAAGACAGAAGTCAGGTAATGCCTAACTTGTAGGTATCAGAAAAAATCCTGATGGGGTAATGAATATTCCCCTTGTAACTGTTGAAATGTTTTAAATACTCCATCCTGGTAAAATTGAAAAGAGTGGGCTAACCCACCCCCCTCTCGCCATGAGTAAAGGGTGGTCCTGGAAGCACCATCCACTTTGCTAGTGGACGGCATTTCCTACTCCTGAGAAACTGCCTCCAGTACTGAAGAACAGCTCTGGTAAATACTGAAACTCGATCTTCTCTCCGCAGGGATGTAGGGTGGTAAATTTGATCTCCACCCAGGTGGATGTCTGTCTGGTTCCTTTCTAGCTGCATCCAAATTGAGGATTGATTTACAGCAATGAGCCATTTAGCCATGTGAGTTAGTACTGTGGCTGTTAAGTACTTACTTAAGTCCGGAAGTGCCAGACTCTCTCTTTGATAAACTGAGCCTAGATAGAGCCAATCTGGGTCTTTTATTGTTCTCTTGTGCAAGAATTTAGAAATAGCTTTTGGACACTTGAGTAGCTGCTTTCAGTGGGGGGGGGGGGGCTGAGGGATATTTTGCATGATGTAAAGTAGCCAAGGTAGAACATTCATCTGTATTGATTGTACTCTAGGTAGTACAGATAAAGGTAGTTGTGACCATCTATGTAAGTCAGTCTGTATTTCTTGGAAGACCGGGTCATAGTTTAAGGACAGTAGAGAAGAGGGGCTTGAAGAAACTGGGATTAAATCTCCACTGTGTGATTTCCTGTCCTGGATTATATTGAGATCAAGCTCTACTGAGGCATGATTGGATAGGTGAATATTCTTTATATCTACTGAATGGATTAGAGTCTTATGTTCTTGGCTAAGAAATATGTAATCCAGCCTGGAGTAGTGGCTGTGGGCCGGTGAATAGCATGTGCATTTTCTCATTGAGGGGTTCAGTTGATGCCAGATATCAATGAGGCCTATATCCTTCAGTAGGCAGTGAAGATGTCTTTGCCCCACAGTTTGCCTTAAAGGGTGTGCCGCCGAGGAGTCCAAAGAAGGACTCATAAGGCAATTGAGATCCCTGCCCAACACCAGTACTCCATGTTGCCTTGTGAATATATGGTCTAATAATCTCTGGATGGTCGAGGCATCAGTCTGAGATGGGATGTATGCACTGCATATAGTAACCCACTGCCCCTGGACCGTGCCTATCGCTATAGCTAGTCTCCCTTCTGGATCAGAATAGTGCTCTGATAGTATAAAGGGAGAAGACTTTGGGATGAGGCTAACCACTCCTCGTCTCTTACCTCTCTTGTATGAAGATTCTATCACATGAGAGAATCCGAATTTCAATAATTTTTGATGTTCAGTGGTATCAAGATGGGTTTCTTGTAGCAACAGGAGGTCAGGTTTCATTTGCCTTAAGGCCCTAAGAGACTAGTATCTCTTAATGGGCCTATTAAACCCATTTACATTATGAGAAATTGTTTTAACAGGGATCCCATTCTGGTATCAGTAATCTGGATTTCTAAAATGAGCCTCCTTCTGCATTCTCCCCACTCCATCCTGCTTTTATGTGTGGAATCTCTGTCGCTAAATATCTTCCAAGCTATCTGAATAAAGATTCTGTACATACCTGAGTCTGTGTCTTTTTTTTTAAAGAAATAAAAAACATATAAAGTAGGAACATTCAGTGTGAGACTAATGTATAACCAAGACCAACAGGGTTCTAATTAAGCCTGGAGAGGCAATAACTATATACAATGATTTGGGTAGTGTGACTTCCAAGTCCTGCTCCCACTTCCTCATGAGGAGAGGGAGGCTGGGAAAGATCCCGCCTGGATGGGAACTATTTCTCAGTCAAGGAGATGTGCCCTGGGGATGCTCTTGCCCTAATGTATGGTTGGGGATAGGGTAGAGGAATTAGGAAACAATTATAATTCCAATCCAAGCTATCTTGGGGAGAGAATAGGGTTGGGGGTTGGGGAAGAAAGTGCATTGCTCACAGATCACCAGGTCATGTGTGGCTCTGTCCCTCAAGCTGGGTCAGCCTTTGGTGTTGCAAAGGGGGGAAGGCTTAATGATCGGAGCCTGGTGTAATAAGAATGCCCCCACCTGAGTAATAGTGGTTTTCTTTACTGCTGGTTGAGTACTTCAGGGCACCCCATGTATTCTAAACAACCCGAAGAGGAAACAAACACAAAAGATTTATATCTGGACCCAGACGTTCATGATTAGGTCCCTTAATGGCTATAAAGAAAAAGGTTCTTGTCTATTTTCAGGTTATTTCTGAGTCCCGAAGTCTAAAGATGCACTCTCACATGTTCCACATTTATCTTCATCTTGGATTACCTTTTCAGTATGGTGATCCACCAGCACCCCTCCACCCTCTTCCCATATCAGAGGAACTCAGGTCCAATATGGTGGACCAGTCTCTCCACAAGGGGGGAGCACCAGAGCACCCCCAAGAAGTCGGGTATGTTGGTTAGCTTATGGCTCATTTTAAAGGGAGTGGGATCCCCTTGGGCCTCCCAGGGACTCCTTCTATTGGTTATCATCAAGGGTGAGGCATGTTACACCTTCAGCAGGTAATAGCGTTGATCCCTGCTACTGCCTCGCCAAGCCTCCAGTGTGGGGGATCAGATCTTCGGAGGAGAGAACGCCAATCACTCCGTTTTTGTCCTGGCTTTCAGTCATTGCAATTTATCAGAGCCATAAACAGTCCAGATTAGAGCAATCGCCTAGTTTGTTGGGGGTTAATAGATTCAAAAGCATGGTAAACTGAGTGCTGTGTAAGTCCGGCTTTTATTCAAATTATGTCTGTCTCCCAGGAGCCCCTGAGGGTTAACCCACAGGAACCCACAGGGGAAATTAATTTATGTCTGTTTTGGTGGTATTATGACCTGCAGCTCACCCAGTGGATTACACACTCCTCTAGGTGGCTTTTTCTGCTGCCATTCTGGAGAAAAGTTTAGGAGCCAGGACTGCTACACAAGCTAAGAGTTTCTAACAGAGTAGGCCTCAATCCAGACTCAACACACAGCAGTCTCAAGTCACTGCCCCACACCGTTCTAGTCCCTAAGAGATTTCAGGTCACGATACTGACTGCCCTGTCCCCAGGCCTCACGGTTATAGGAGATATATGAGGAGTATCAACCTCATCCTCACTGTGGGGAGCCCAGCCTGGCCCTCTGCCTCTGTTAGGCCCTCTGAAAGCCCCCCCCACTGGACCCTTGTTAACCCCCGTGGGGAAGAGCCAGGGTGCAATGGAGCCTAGTGTCACCACCTCACTGTTTCCGGCTCTGGTAAATGTCTTCCAATTGTCCTGTCTTGCAAATTGGGCTAGTACTTTTGATGTCAGCGAGAGCTCCTGCTGACTTTGTCTAATTGGCCTGCTCAGGATGAACGATCTTCCTCTGAATCCTCCGGTATTGGAAGCGGTAGGAGTGGAGACCCTGGTTGAAAAGTCCTGCAATGCCTCCTCTGCTGATTCATATGCCACTTGCCCTGAAGGGTATTGCACCATTAGTCTGCTAGGGTAAGGGTTCCAATTTAAGCTGCTGTTGACGAGGATGGGAAACAGGGGATATAGCCCTCCTCCTCTGCTTAGTTGTGGTGTAGTCATTATTCAGAAAGATCCGCTGTGTCCCATATGTCACTTTACCCGTGGAACAGGCTTTTCTGAGGATAAATTCTTTAGTGCTATACCTTAGGAACCTGATTATGATGGAGCATGGCCTAGCATCTGGGTGAGAGACTCTGTTGTCTCTGCTGGTGCTGTTTTTTCCCTGCTGTTGCTTGCATTCAGATGCCCTGAGTGAAGAGTGAAGAGTGAAGAGTGATTCCCCTACTAGCAATTTGGAGGTGCAGTGTGAGAGACTGTATTATTCCTTAATTTCATCTGCTTGTAGGAAGCTTGGGGCTGATTGCTGTCAGCTGAAGAGGTGGGGACTGTGGGGTTATGACCTGAGAGTCCGAGGGCGGATAGTATTCCTTTAAATTGCCACACTGCTTGCAAGCGCGCGTGTATGAGTGGTGCGAGCGCCACTCGGAATTGAAAATTTTATTAGTAATAAATGGAGGAAAAAGAGCAGGTCTTTCTCTTTATCCCTTCTAAGTAGTGTTAAAGTTTATTAGTTCATATCTTATTGTTTAAAAATTATTATGGAAGCAGGGAATATCCTAGCCAGAGAGCATTAGTGTGAAGCAGTTGTGGTTTGTTTTAAATGTTAATTAATAGTAGAAGTTTTGTTATTTAAGTGAGCTAGGCAGATATTTTAGATAAAATTGTGTTTGCTTACAGTCTGATAGCTAAGTACTGTATTAGTTGCTTGGGATGTGTAGGGGCTATATGGGAGGATTTAAGGGGCCAGGATTATTTATGGGAGCTCACTGTTGCATGACTTGCGCCTTTTATCCCTCCCAGTGTCAGACACTATTGTCAGACGCTGTTGGTGGGGATTGAAGGGATTGTGCTGGTCATGGACAGTGGGGGAGACCTATGTATGGGTGGTGGTAGGATTGGGGTTGTTAGGGTCCAGAAGCGCCCTGGGTTACGACTGAGCATCTGGGAGAGGCCAGACATGGTTGGTGCCCATCCCCATTGAGTCCACCAGATTGAGTGGTCTGGTAACCCGAGGGCTGCACCACCTCCAATCCCTGATCGGTAAAGTGGTAATGCCAGATCAATCAGAAATAAGATGCCAGTTATTGCTGCCTTGATTTCTTCAGTCGATCTGGCTTGCATCACGGAGACCTGGGTGGAGATGATGCGGCCTGATTTTTGAGGCTGCAGTCCCTCACTGGATATACCATGGTGCACTGCCCCAGAGTGGAATGCAGGGTATGCATAGCTATTTGTTTTAGATCCAGCTTGACCTTCACCGTGCACCCAGTGAGAACTCCAGGTTCCTTTGAATGTGTGGCTATTCGTGGAGGACCTGATGCGGGCTGTAGGATCTTCCTCATCTATCGCCCTTCTGGGTCGATGGGGAATTTCCTGCAGGAGATCGCAGAATTCGTCACTGACGGAACATTGGGATCCCCCAGATGTGTTTTTCTGGGGGATTTCAATGTTTGGGTTGATGACGAGAATCATAGATGTAGCTGTGATTTTCTGCAGACTATGTCCTCTTTAGGATTGACGAGGCTGTTACCGCGCCAACTCATCAGGATGGCCATATGTTGGACCTGGTGTTCTCACTGGACTTGAGATCAGTGATCTCAGGATTGATCTGGACATTGGTCCGATCACTGCACGGTGCAGTTCACGCTTGGGGCTCCTGCCATAGCCCTTCCCCTGCTGAGATGATTAGCTGTTGCCCTTTATGGGTTTGACCCTGAGGGTTTTTGGCGGCAGCTAAATTGTCTAGTGTGTGGGTGCTGCATGCATCGGAGGTGTTGCTGTCGGGGTTGATACCTATAATAGGGTGCTATCTGACATCATCAAATCCCTCGCACCTGTCCGTGTACAACTCAGAACTTCATACCTGAGGTCCCCGTGGTTTGACGGGGAGCTCAGGGAGATGAAGAAGATGGGTCAGAGTTTAGAGTGCTGTTGGAGAAGATCCTGCCTGGAGGCGGACAAACTGGTCCTGCGTGCGCATTATATTGCATACTGTTCCTGTCTAGGGAGATTGCTGCTGGGAAAAACTGACCAGCTTTACTCTTCCGGACTGTGGGCAGGCTTCTTCATCCTGCCTGTCTGCAGCCCGGGAGGGTTTTTTCTAATTTAGATTGTGAGGAGTTTGCTCATTTTTTCGGACAGGGTGTCCTCGATCCGGCAGGTGGCTTCTTCAGCTAGTAATATTATAGCTGACAGTGGTCGCCTGATGTGTTCTGAGAGCACTCCACCTAGTTGGGGAGAGTTTAGACCAGTGGAGGCTAGTGAGGTTATTGAGGTGGCAGCCAACATGAAGCATACCTTTTGTGAACTGGACCCGGTGCCAACGCGTTTTTTAATGAGATGCATTGACTCTGTTGGCCCGGTGTTTGCCTTGATTGTACGGTGCTCCCTTTCTGAGGGGGTCTTTCTGGATGCCTTGAAGGAGGCTCTGGTGAGACCCCTCTTAAAGAAATCATCTTTGGACCCAGAGATCAAGGCGAATTACCGTCCTATAGCCAACCTTCCATTTTTGGGGAAGGTGATGGAAAAGGTGGTAGTGCTTCAGTTGGAAGAGCATCTCGTGACTCACGAGTTGTATGAACCTTCCAGTTGGCATTTCAGGCTAGACATAGCACAGAAACTGTACTTGTTCAGGTGCAGAATGATCTCCTCAGGGCAAGAGATCGGGGACAGAACAATTCTTGTTCTCCTTGATTCTCTTCTGCATTTGACACTGTGGACCATTGTGTGTTGCTTGTCCACCTTAGGGAGCTATGTGGACTCACCGGTACTGTCATCAACTGGTTTGAGTCTTTTCTTACCAACAGAAGGCAACAGGTTATGATGGAGAATTCTTCATCTATACCCAGTCTTCTATTTTGTGGAGTCCCTCAAGGATCGGTACTGGCCCCAATGTTGTTTCGTGAGTGTACATGCTGCCCTGGGAGGGATCATAAGAAGGATGGTTTGAGTTTTCATTGTTATGCCGATGATACTCAGCTATATTTTTCCTTTGCCCCAGGAACATCTAATGCAGTAGATGTGCTTAACATCTCTGGCTGAGATTAATGACTGGATGGCCCAGTTGGTTGTGACTGAACCCTGACAAGATGGAGGTATTGGTAGGAGTCAAACAGAGTTCTGATAGGATGGCCTCTGACTCAGAAACTGGGCTTGCCTGGAGCTGTGCCATTTAAAGCATCCTCTTGGATGCGAAATCTGGGAGTGATTCTGGAAGGAATTTAACCATGGAGGCTCAAATATCCTCCACGGTTCGCACTCTTTTTACATCTCAGAAACATTGCCAGAATTAAGCCCCTTGTTCCGCCTCTGGACCTCCCTACCTTGATACATGCCTTAGTCACATCTAGGCTTGACTACTGTAACGCGCTCTATCTCGGGGTCACAGAAGGATCTCTCCACAGACTGCAGCTTGTGCAAAACGCAGCTGCCCGTTGTTGACTGGCAGCAAACGTTTTGTCATATTACACCAGTTTTATGCGAATTGCACTGGCTGCCAGTCTGGTGGAGAGTCCTCTTTAAGGTGGGTCTTCACCAATAAGACCCTACACAGGCAGAGCCCTGGTTACCTGTCAGACCTTCTGTCACCTACCCCCACCCGCCCTCTTCGATCTTCTAGTGGTGGCTTTCTGACCATTCCCAGAAGGAGGCTAAAATCAGCTGGTGATAGAACCTTTAGTGTTACAGCTCCTGTTCTGTGGAATTTTTGCCAGCTTCAGTCAGGAAGCCCCACAGTGGCTATTTTAAGCCCGCTGAAGACTTTTCTTTTCCCAAGCTTTTGATATTTAGATTAGTATATACAGTAAAGACTGGATTGTATTAGATTTATTTATTCAATCTGTATAAAATTTTGTGTTTTAAATTTTGTGCTTTTAAAATTTTGTTTAAAATCTGTACAGTGCCCCAGAGCCTCCAGGATTGGGCGCTTTTTAAATAAATTTTGCCTTGCCTTGCCTAAGAGGGTTTCGGGCCAAGCACTCTATGCATGCATTCAATTTCCAAATCTAGCTTCGGGTCTAAGGTAAGAGAAGTGTGGAGAACTGTAGTGATAAACCCCTCTAGATCTTGCCCTTCACTATTCTCTGGAATGCCATACACTCTGAGGTTGAGTCAGTGATGCTGATTCTTGATGTCTTTCTGCCTTTCCATGATAAGATGGCAGAGGGTAGTTAATTGTTCCAATGTGGTATGCATATGGGTTACTGTCTTGCACTGTTCCTGTACTGTTTGCTTGAGTTCAGACACTCTTAAGGTTGTTTGGCAATTTCTTTTTGCTTTATCTTTTGGTTCTGCTTGAAGGAGGAAAAATCGGATCAATTCTATAAGTTCATTCAATATCTTGCCTAGTTTCTGGTCCATGCTGGCAGTCTTTCTGTTTTTGTAGCTCGAAGATTTACTTTGAGCGCATGGTTTCTGAGCCACAGTTCGTGGTATTTCCCCCTCAGATAATTCACGGTCAGAAGGCTCCGATTCTGGTGCAAGTAAGTGGAATCTGTTATTTCCCCCTTTAGATCTGCTATTAACCATCAGGATTCTGCCTTTTAAATTATATTTTAGAAGCTCTCTGAATGCTAAATGCAGAATTGTAGCTTGTGGGAGCAGGGAGCTGAGCTGTTAAGCGGCCATTATCTCAAGTTGCACCAGAAGTCTGACCAATCTCAGCATAATTAACTAATTATTTTGATATGCATTTGTTAGATGTTCAGACTGATAACATAACCTGCAACCATAGGACCAACATATTTAAGCATATTAAGGCACATACTGTATGACATATTGTGCATAATGAACCCCAAACCATCAGGGCTTTTTATGATGTGTGTTGCCCTCCCCGGTAGGAGTTGAGGAGAAAAGGACCAGTAGCAAAAGCACAAACAACTTGTACCAGTATTGGAAAATTAAGTAGAGAGCAAAAGTAGTTAAAAAGCTCCACTATAAATATTTAGAGTGAACGTAATCCACACTATTCATGCAATCAGTTCCGTGCTACCTGTACTACATTCAACCCATTACTTTGTAATGCTTCTGCATATACTGGAGAGTATGGTTGAGATGTGCCCCCCTCGTCCCTGTGAGTCACACCTTGGGCAACCGACACCAGTCTGAGCTTTGCAGGATTCAAGCAGGCATACATGGTCAGTTAACAAGTGTTCTCAGTTGTCTGAGAATGTGATTATAGTGAAGTACACAATTAACTAGCCAGAGGAGCAATTTACCCCAGATCAGCATAATCTCTTGCCACGGTAGCACTTGCCCCCCCCCCGACCTATCCATCAGGGAATAAGAGAGACTTCCATGCTGCAACTTTGAAAATCTGATGGATTAGCATAAACACTTACATTGTTAGACTGTTTGCATTGAATAAAGCTTTAGCATATTACAGTCAGTCTCTGAGCAGCAATAAAGTATGTGACTTCACTGTCAGTCATTCAATCCTGTCAAGTGAGCAGGGCAAAAGTGACATCAGCTTGACCCCAGGTTGACACTTTCTGTAACAAAATGACATTGCACGGACTTTCCAGCAAAAGCCCATTTAATCAAAAACTTGTCTAAATCCTCCAATAAGATCACAGGCAAGGCAGATGTAGCCAAGAAACAAAGTCTAATAGATCTAGATGTTCCACCCCAGAGAACAAGATGGTGAGTGTCCTTGTCTTGCACTGTTGGGGAAGAAGGAGGAGCAGACAGCATATCAGTCACCAGGTTTTCCATGTTACCAAAGAATGAGGATCCATTCAGTGCAGAAGTTTCTGAGTCTGCAACTAGATTGTCTTTCTGGTAATTGCTCACTTAGTGTAATTTTGAAATATTTTTGTTGGTACTATATAACTATCTGTTCCTGGTGTAGAAAAAAATGACTGAATTTTTCTGTTAGGGTTTGAGGTCCAGGCCACAGATTTCAGAATGATTTTTTTCTTTTCCTGCATGTGAATGGAGGAGTTTGACATTTATTTTGCTTATAACTTCAGCATACTCATTTTTATGATTAGGTTACTTGCATGGAAACTGGTGCTGAACCTCCTAGAGTTGTCTCGAGGAGATGTTTGTTTCCTTGACAACATTGTTAGACTCATGCTCATGCCAGCTTGGGTTGCTAATTGTTTAGAATTTTTAAGTTATTTTTGAAAGAGCTATGAGTGGCTTCTGGTCAGGATCTACCAGTAAACCTCATGGCATTTCGACTGAGTGTATCACATGTGCCTCTCTCCCTTGACATCATAAACACAGCTAGGCAATTAATAAAATAAGGCACACAATTAGAACACTCAGAAAAGCATTCCTATACTTCACAATGTCAGAAGAGAAATCTTGAAACAATTATATTCCATCCTGCCCCACATCAACACCCTTCTGCCTGGCAACTGATAAAATGTCTTCTTTATAGCAAAATGCAGAACTTAATGATAGATCTGGGTCTTGGTCTCTTTTGGGGTTTTGGTTTATGTGCTCAATGTGCCTCTCAACTTAAGGGACATGTTCATTGAAGGATAAGTAGAGGTGGTGGGAGGGTAAAGTCCTGTAAAAACCCAGTCATGTCCTTGCCTTCCAAATTTTCAGTACCCCAACTAGTCTTAAATTATTATGACTCATTCTGTTTTCAAGGTCATCAACCTTTCCAATAAATTGCTTAAGTGGAGGTGCTACAGTCACTGGAGTCTTTGACTTTTTTGTGCGAGACTCTTTTTTAGCACTAGTCTCTCTTTATTTAATTCATTCATTCATTCACTTTTGTGTCACTTTTAGCTTTTTTATGTCCACAATAGCCAGTTTGATGGATTTAAGCTTTGTCCTGTTTACCCATTGCATTTATTTAGCTCAGGAGAAGCCTCTGCTCTGTCTGCTTGATTGTCCTGCTCCACTCTTGCTGTGGCTGGGCATATTTTGATGCAGCAGTTGGTGAATCATTAAACTTAAATATCTTCATCAAAATTAACTTGTTTAAGGTAAAACTTAATAGTTTGTTGGAGATGATGAATTAAAATGAAACCATCAATGATGGTGGCTAAATGTGAATTTTAAGATTTCATTTTTTGAAACTATCACAATCAGTGAGAGAGCATTTGTTTCAAGCAGCCATCAGCTCCAGCACTTGAACGCAACTCCAAGTCTGCCAGAATCTGTTAGAAAAGGGGCTGATTCTTCATCTGACACCAGACAGACTCAGTCTCCTTGCTGATCAGAGGAACAGATTGTTAGCTGTTGGTTTCTCCATCAAGGTTATAGATACTATGCTATGGTCATGCAGACAATCCACAAATCACACCTAAGAGACAGACATGGGACAATATTCAAGGAATGATGCAGCAACAGGAATGTCAACCCTCTGTAGTGTTCCATTCCCTAGATTCTAGATTTTTTACAAGATGGTTTTGACAAGGCTTTGTCTTCTGTGTCACTAAGAGTCCAGGCTCCAGCAATAGGGCCTATCTGATGGGTGATTAATGGCTGACTCTGGGAACCCACATTGTAGTGAGGTTCTTAGAGCAACAGAGAACACTCACTCCAAGAAGACAGCAACAGTGTCACCCTGGCAACTCAATCGCACTCTTGAAGCCCTCACTAGACCATGTTTTGAGCCTTTGAACTCAGTACCTCTGTACTTTATGAGGCTCAAAATTATTTTTCTACTTACTGTTTGCTCTTCCCAGTGAGTGCACATACTCCCAGCTTTATCTTGCATGGGACCTTTTTTGATATTCCATATGGATAGGGTAGTCATCAAGTCGGTCTTGTCTTTCCTATCCAAGGTGTCATCTCTATTTCATTTGGCTCAAGAAAGTTTGCTTTCATCCTTTGACCTGGGACCAGCAGAACCTAAGAAAGAGGTTCCTTGGTCACCTTGTATGTCATTACAGCAGTCAAGGACTACCTCATCAGAACTTTTCCATTCAGGAAATCCAAGTGATTGTTCATCCTTATGCAGGAGTCCAAGAAGGTTCACTAAACTTATCAGGTAACAATCACCAGGTGGTTAAAAGCTGCCATATAGGAAGCCTGTACAGTGGTGGGTGGAGGCAATGCAATGCACATGTCAGGGCATCGTGCTGAGTGAGCTGTGCATCAGAGAGCACCAGTCCTGCTTGATGGTCTGTGATGCCAATAAGTAACAAAAATGGGACTCTGTTTAATCTTGTAGATGCTTTTCAGTGTTTTTGTTTTAAAGTTTTTGATAAATTCAGCAGATAGACCTCTTCTATTTCCCCTCATTGTTGTCTGCATAATTCTCCAGTCGTAACACTTTGAGGTATCTTTTCGAGTGTAATGCTGTAGTGGCAGGGTATATGGAAGCCTTATTGTTCAGTAGTTTCCACTGGTGTGGGCATGTCCAAAGTGTATCGGCAAATATCAGAAATCATCGGCTTCTGCCACAGAGAGATAATGAGGATTTCTTTGTGCACTGTCCTGATCAGCAGCAAGGAATGGAACATCTTAACCCCAAGGCTACCGTTGATGTGCATTTACCTGCAGAATCTGACTCTGTAACACTGGAGTTAAATGGAAGTAAACCCTACATCTGGGAGCACCAGGTGAGGGGTAGTTTTATATTTGAGGGGAATAAATCTTGTGAGTCAAAAGAAGAGGGTAGCGAGCCACTGGCAGTCACTAGTAAAAGTTACAATGGGGGCTCACAGTTGCTGGAGGCCGCATCACCTGTACCTGATTTAAAAAGAAAACAAAATGAGTTATCTAGCCCTTAGTTTGAAAACCAAAAAAGAAAAAAAAACACAATTGTTTGGGGCTAAAAAGAGGAGTAAAAGATCTCCAGCTTTGAAGGTTGATATTTCCCATCCAGCTGCAATCTTTTTAAACTCTCCTGTGTGCATGTACAACATCCCCCCCCCCAAAAAAAATAAGGAGCAGCCCTCCCAGAAATTGCAAGACTGAACTATGACCTCTTCAGTGAAAACCAGGGGTTCTAAGAATCAGGATAAAGACAAAGAGAAAATTGGGGTTAGTTTGGAAAAAGGAAAAAGGTGGATGCTATGGAAGACTTTAATAAGGAAGATCAAGAAAATATTAAAGAAACCAAAAAAAAACATTTGAAAGAAATGAAGCAGGGTTTCTCAACATTAAACTCAGCAGGAGGAGGTCACATGATGCAGTGCAGCTAGAGGCAGCATTCTCTCGGCGCTCCCATTACCCACCCATCTTTAAACTATTTTCAGCCTAAAATTCGACATCTAAAGTCCTGTTTTACATCTGGAGTATAGATAACACTCTTCGGTACTTGGCAGCATCTTGTTTTGTGCATACTAATGCACTTGGAGGGATGATTGAGATGGAAGGGAGATGAGGCCTGCTGGCATGAAGCACACTCCACCATCCACGCTTGAGAAATCTTCAAAAATCTAAAATCAGAATTGGGCCTGCAGCAAAATCACCCTTCCAATACTTCTCAACTCCTTACCGAGGACCATTCTTACAAGAGCTCATACCTTTTAAGGAAACATTGATGATATTTCTGCTGAGTTGAAATCACTAAGGGGAGATCTCAGCGCCCTAACCACCAGAATGGGAGATTCGGAAGCCAGAATCTCCTCTTTGGAGACTTGGAAGGAGAAGATAGACCCAGAGATTATTCCCCTCAGACAGCAGATCAGTAAACTGCAACTCAAAATGGAGGACTTAGAAAGAAGGAGCCGAAGGAACAACTTGGTGATCCTGGGCCTCCCCGAGTCTGAGGAGGGCCCTGACATTAATCTCTTTCTCCAGAAGTTTCTAAGCAAAGTTGTTGGGCCTTCCCCTCTCAATCCACAATATGACATTGAACGTGCTCATCGCTCTCTTAGACCGAAACCTGCCATTGGAACCCCGCCAAGACCTATCATTATCAAATTTCTAAGCTTTCTGGAGAAACAGCATGTATTATCAAAGGCAAGAGAACTACAAGCAATTCTATGGAGTGGTTCTAAGCTGCGTATTACTCAGGATCTTCCCTATGAGATGAGGCAAAAATGCTCTGTGTTCCATCCTACAGTCAGCAAGCTGATCGCAGCAGGCATTCACTACAAAATGAGCTACCCTGCTAAGCTACAAGTTGCCATTGATGGTTCTTGGTACTCCTACGAATCCCCAGATAAAGCGGCATCGGATCTCTCACTCAAGTTACATAACCTGTTTAAACCGGGCTGAATTGCTGAGGCAGAGCCAAGAAGTTACCTCCTGCTACATGCTGCATTTCTGGACTCTCACCTTTTGTTTTTGATTTCTTTCTTCTCTCTCATCTGGTTTCTCTGGTGGCTGAGGGGGGCGCTTTGGAGAGGACCGTTGGGGGGTTTGGTGGGCTCAGTCTGTGTGATGGTTCATAGGGCCTGCTCGCTGGGGGGAACTTGGGGAGTGGAGGCGGTTTCACACGATGTAGGACCGGTGGGACCTTTTGGCCCTCTAGTATCTATTGCTCCCAGGATCCCCGTGCTTCCCGGCTCAGGTAATTAGGTTCACTTAACTTTACAGAAAGTTAGACAGAAGTGGTCACTAGGAAATCCTTGGGTATTTGTCAGGTGTGAAGGATAGGTTAGGGAGGCCTTTTGAGAAGGGGCGATGAGCCAGGCTGATATTAGGCAATGAGGATTGTGGCCGTTATTGTGAACATTTCAGAGGGGGGTTTGAAAGACGTCAGTGGGACTCTGCCTGAGGCCTAACACACTCCTACATTTGAGAATATACTTTTTACCGCTGGCAGTTTTTGATGGCGGCGAAGCCTGAAGTTGGCCCCCTGGGCTGGGGGGGCTGACTCCAACTCTTAGCACTGCCATTGGGGTCTCAGGGTTCTACTCCCCTTCCCTATCCAGCTTGAAGCTCATGCATGTAGGGTAGTTCGGCTATCCCTCTTGAAGGGCTAAGGGGTTCAGATAACAGTCAGGAGGTCGGAGGCATGTGATGACCCAGTCAGTCCGCACTTCAGTCAGGAACCATTCTCTCATGGTGAAGAGCGGAATCCAGGGGGCCCTGGTGGGCCCTCACTCTCAATTGAGGTCTGGTTGCACCATACCCAGATTAATGGTGCTATCTCTGAATAGATTTATTGAGTACATTCCACGTGTATGATTACAATCCTTCTCAAGTTATGGGAGTAAAGCATGGCTAAGGCTTAGATAATCTAGAGATTCTGGTCAGGTTCTCAATTCTCTCAGGTCTTCTTGTAAGATTTATTCAGACTCCTCTGGGGGGGAGGCTCCGCAGGAGAGTCGGCACTGGTGGGACTGCTAAACACACCAAGGGGGGGGGAGAGCAGCCCAGATGGGGGATACTTTAGTCAGGAAGTTCCCAGTGCTTACGAGGGGATTTATCTCTACTTACTAGCCGACACTTCTTCAAGGTACCGGTTCATGATTATTTCCTGGTACTCCCACCTGGTGGTAGCTTTTTGGAGGCAGTCGGAGAACACTTGTATATAGTTTGAGGGATGAAGAGGGGAGGTCTCTCTTTCTTAGCTCGGGACCTGATAAAGGCTATAATACCAAGTCTGAATTTACACCGCTCCAGTTTTTCTCTACTGGTTTTCAGGGAGGGGTGGAGGGGTGGGACCTGGTTGGTGGTTGGTTCACGGGGAGGCAGGATGTGCTTCTAGGGTGGCCTGCCCTTTCATGTTTTCATATTTTATTGTTGCATTGTATATTTGACAATGAGTGCTACAGCACTTAAAATTGCTACGTGGAATGTAAGAGGTGTCAGAGACCTAACTAAAAGGTACCAGGTTCTCAAAAACTGTGTTCTACTGAATGTTGACATTCTCTTGATGCAAGAAACCCATTTGCTCTCATCAGAAGTCAATGGACTTCGCAGACAGGATTATGCTCAGGTTTTTGCCTCAGAGGGGTTGTCCTCTAGTAGGGTGGGTGGCCATTCTGGTTAAGAAGCACATTCTCTTTCTGGCAGAAGAGCTTTTATCGGATCATGAGGAAAGATTCATTATTGTGAAAGGTTCGCTCTATAATGCGAAGATAACACTGGGGCGATTTATGCCCCAGTAGGGGGGGACCCAGATTTTCTCATGTCCCTGGCTGAAAAGCTGAGTGGACTTTTACCCTCAATGTTAATAGTTGGGGGGGGACTGGAATATTGCTCCCTCTCAAGATTTGGATAAATCTTATAGACCCCTGAAACCATTCTCCTCTTCACAGCTGGCTTTGAGGAACTTTATGGACCTACTAGGCTTGTGTGACCCTTGGCACCTACTTAATCCCACAAGACAACTCTTCTCTTCTTACTCCCAAGTACACAAGACATGGTCCAGAATTGACCTAATCCTAGTCAGCAATAACCTTTTGTCTGGAGTACTCCAGTCTGGTATTGAGCCCATAGTGGTGTAAGACCACTCGGTGGCGTGGATTCTGGTCTCCGAACCAGAGGTGCAAAGAGACACCACCTGGAAACTAAACACCCAGCTTCTAAAGGACAAGGGTACAGTCTCCCACATTAGATCCCTAATCACCTCATTTGTGGAGACCAACACAGGTTCAATCGAGAGGAGGATCTGTTTGGCGCTCCCTTAAATGCTTCATCAGGGCAAATTTATTAAACTCACATCTAGGAGGAAAAGCAGAGGAGGCCAAGATCATGTTATTGTCAAACCAAATTAGGTTGGCAGAGAATAAGTTATCCTCCTCATCTTCCCAAGCTGATCTAGAAACCCTAATGAAACTTAGAAATGAGTACTCAGACTTGATAAGAGACAAGGCAGAGTATGCTTCCTTAAAACAAAGGCCCTCTACCTCAATCAAGGGAGAAATTGGGTAAGATGCTAGCTCTACATTTGAGGGAGGTAGAGGATCTAGATGGATTCTCTCATTATTATCTTCCGATGGCTCCCTTAAATGTCTCCCAGGGTTATCTCACGAATTTTTGAGTAATTTTATAAGGAACTTTATGGCAGTGGTTCCTTTCACCTCTCTCATTCCCTTGTGGACCAGATTTTAGAGGGCCTTCCCCTTCCTACCCTCCAAACTCACTTAGGAGAAGCTCTGATTACTCCTATCACGGTAATGGAGGTGGAGGAGGTGATCAAGGAATTTGCCCAGACAAAGCTTCGGGACCCGACGGCTTCCCCTCCAATTTCTATAAAATTTTTGGGAAGGAACTTGCCCCTCTCCTCACAAAATTATTTGAGTACATGTTTAGCGCTAATACCCTGGACCTTTCCCTACTGGAAGCCACTATTGTTTTGATACTGAAACCAGACAAATCCCGGCGGATCCTGCTAGTTACCGCCTAATTTCACTTCTTAATTATGACATTAAAATTCTAATGAAAATCCTATCCCTTAGACTCAAACGGTTTGGCTCAGCTTGCTGAGTCCTGAACAAGTAGGGTTTGTGCAGGCAGATCCTCTA
The DNA here is from genome assembly GCA_016271365.2 of Neoceratodus forsteri. Taxonomy (NCBI): domain Eukaryota; kingdom Metazoa; phylum Chordata; order Ceratodontiformes; family Ceratodontidae; genus Neoceratodus; species Neoceratodus forsteri. The sequence continues at coordinate 846,487,177 of CM028134.1, forward strand.
TAGACTACCTGCATACTCTCCACATATTTTCCAGGCCACCCAGAACTCCCAAGTCTCTATGGCTCTGATATCATTAGATGCGAGAAAGCTTTGATAGAGTCCACTGGGAATTTCTCCGGATTATATTGAAGAGAATGGGATTCCCGGAGGTCTTTATTCAATGGATCAAATCGGTTTACCAACCCTACTGCCAGAATTTATTGTAACAGGGTTTTCTTCTCGATTCTCGTTATTCACAGGCACTGCAGGCTGCCCCTGTCACCTTTCCTGTTTAATCTATATCTGGAGCCTCTCCTTCTCAGTATTAAAACTCTCCACTGGTCACGGATGTTTCATTCAGCAACAGTCTCTGGTTCTCTTGGCCTATGTCGACGATATTCTTTTATACTTGACTAATCCTGAAGTGTCTCTAGCACACATACTACACATTATTGCCCAGTTTGGCCAAGTGGCTAATTACAAGCTGAATTTAGCTAAATCAGTCATATTCCCACTGAATGTAAATACACTTCAGATCAACTTCTTCCAGTTTGGTATGAAATGGGCCCCTTCCTCCCTCAAATATTTAGGCACTTACCTTACTAAAGATCTTGAACTCTTCAGGAAGCTTAACCTAGATAATCTATTGATTAAAATTCAACAAGACCTTCAGAGATGGTCTGCCTTCCCTTTATCGCTGTGGGGTTGTATTAATATTATTAAGATGAGTGTGTTGCCTCGGGTCTTCTATCCACTTAGCCTAATGAATATTTATCTGCCGATGTCCTATTTTCATCACTTTCATAGGTCTATTTCTAAGTTCATTTGGCAGGGTAAACAGCCCAGGAAAGCCTTTTTAAAACTTAATTTACCCAAAGAGAAGGGGGGGGGCTTTATCTTCCCAATTTTATGTTCTATTACTGGGCAAGTCACATGGCAAAATTGGGAGGTGGTATGACCAGAGGGCGGATGAATATCTACCAATTTTAATAACTGAGTTTGGCCTTCCCCATCCAGAATCATCTATTATAGCCTATCTACCTTGCCTCCACTCTTACAGGGAGCATCATTGGTACCTCTATTAAGGTGCTAAATCAATGCTGGCATTTTTCAGTCTCTCTCCTAGGAAAGACACTTCCCAACCTCTACCATAAATTCAAATATTAGGATCGGTGGTCTCCGCTTTCTAGACTGGCTTCCTCAGCTGAGAGATTGTTGTGTGGATGACCTATTCCTGAATAACTCTCTTCTACCCTCTGGGGAGGTTCTGACCAAGTATAACATTCCTCAGAAGCATATTTTTAAAGTCTTTCAGTTAAGACACCTAGCGGCTTCCAGCTTCGGCCCCAATCCCATACCGTCTCAAATTAAACCCTTCCTAAATCAGATACAGGAACAGGCAAGCAAGGCCCATAGTATTTCTAAGCTTTATTCTTTCCTACTGGACACCAAGTTCCCGGTTCCCCTGACTGGCTCCAAATGTTGGTCCTCTCTTCTGCCAGACACCCTCCTAGATTGGGACCAGATTTGGGCAGACACATATCGGTATCTCTCTCTCAAGACAGACATAGACTCACCCAATACCATATATTGAATAACATGTATTACACCCCAGTTAAACTGGTTAAATTAAATAGATTATCTTCAACTGTATGCACAAGGTGTGGCACAGTGGAAGGGAACCTGGTACATATCTTCTGGCATTGTGAGAAGGTGGCTCATATGACAGACCATCTAATCTAACCTAGACCCTCTTTGGGCCTAGGTGATTTATTTACTATAAGTTTGTATCTTAGGATGTTTTCCAATATACAGATGTTGGAGCGTAGATTCCATATGGCTTTAATTTTGATGGTCATTAAAAGATTGGTTCTTAGGCATTGGATGGACCAATAGGTTATTTCACATGCAGAAGGGATCAGAGAAATTTCTCTCTGCTTTCGGACTGAAAGGTTAACAGCAAGTTCTCGGAATTGTTTGATTTTGTTTGAGCAGAAATGGGGCAAATTATATGCTCTTTATTTGAATTAATGTCCTGTTGGGTACACCTCTAGCTACCTTGGCAGCTGATACACCTTTATGCATTTTACATGTATCAGATTCAGCTCCCTTCTTCTTTTTCCTTCTTTTTTTCTTTTTTTCTTTTCTTTGTAGAAGGCACATCCTGGGGAGGGAGGATGGGGCCAAGGATTTGGGTTGGGGGGTGGGGGATTTTTCATTGTTTTTCCAGAATCAGGTATTTCTGCAAAATGTTGTATATTGTCACACTGTTGCTGCATATACAGTTTATGTCACTGGTCATAATGTGTAATCCCTGTACTATTCCCTTAGGTATATTACCTCTATATGAAATAATAAAGAAATATAATTTCAAAAAAAACATTAAACTCAGCAGTTACTCTATTAACATTAAAACTTTCTGAGGTTGTAGAGAAGTTTGAGAGCCTGTCCCTCCGTGCTAGAGTGTGAAGAACGTGTGGGCAAGATAGAAGATGCTATTCCTAAAATCTCAAAAAACATAGAAAATAGCAATAAAGAACTTGAAGTACTAAAACTTAAAGTTGAGGATTTGGAATGAAGGTCCAGAAGAGCAAATTTGAAAATTGGTAACCTTCCAGAGGTATCAAAGGCTTGGATCCACTGGGTTACTGTGAGGAGCTGCTTTCAACTGTTTTGTGCCTACCATTCCCACAATGAAAGGTGGAGCTGCATAGAGCATGGAGGGCTTTTGGCCCCAGAGATAACCTAGGAAGGCCTTGTTTCATGTTTGTAAAACCTATCCGATACCAGGAAAAAGAAAAAAACTTAACAAAAGCATGCATAGAGAAAGACTTACATTATAAAGAAATGAAGCTTCTGATTTTTCCTGATACTCCACCTACAATCCTTGAAGAAAAATGTTGACTCAATCAGGGACAGTCTTCACAAGGATGGTATTCATTTTGTTTTATTATACCCCACTAAATTTAGAATTAACCTGGATGGGAAAATGTTATTCTTTCATTCACCCTCAGAGGTGGAGGAAGCTTTTGCCAAAAGTTCTAAATACACACCTGAGCCATCTGATTTGGGGACCTCTTCCTCTGCCCTTAATGTCTAGCTGGAGTTAAATTCTAGGGTCATTCTACTATTTAGCATTGGGAACAAGGGAGCCTTCCTGGGAGGGGTTACAAAAGTTTTCTATGGGAGGCCCGTTAATGGTCCTGAATTATGTCCCATGTGCTTGACTAGTAGTTGAATTTTCAGAGTAACCTAATTTTGGGAGTGAAGGAGGAGCATATACAGTTTTGATACTGGATCTAGGAGGCAAAGGGTTTTGTATATAGAAGAGGGTTGGGGCATGCAGTAAACAGTGTGGGAACTATAGGGTCTTGAACTGATAGCATCTAGACACCTAGGCAGCAGTCATGTAGAACTGTTTTTTGTTTCAGTAAGTTATCACAGCAGGAATACTGGTCCTTCTCTCTGTTTGTAAAAGTCTTTATGCACAGCAGAGGTTCAACAACCTCTTGGGGAGGCTGCCCATCTGTCATTAGGATGCCATTTTTTCTGGGATTTAAGCAGCTTTCAAAAGTTTAGGAAAGGAATAATCCAATATTAGCATTGGCTGCTTTGTCTATGGTTAATTTCTGGTGGGCGGGGGGCGGTTTGTGGTTTCCTAAACAAAAATTCATTATGAAACAAAAAACAAATTGCATGGGTGCTCAATACAGTTAATATTTCAAACCAACTTAAGCTACAAAATCAAACTGGCTTTCATTCAGATGGGGAGAGTAAGTTTTATAGGATTTATGTTAAAAATGGAGTCATACTAGCTAAACTATATTTACAAACAACATTGCTCTAGCAGATCTCAAATGATACGGTGGGTCAAGAACTATTGAAAAAATAGGGGCGCGTTATATATCTTTATGTCTAATTTTATTTTTATTTTATTTATTTATTTGAATCTCAGATTAAACCTTTGAGAACAAGCTGACTACATAGGTTCCACGTCAAATCAAGCTTAAGTAGTCATAACATCATTATGGTTTAAAAGTAATAAAATCAGAAAGGTAGTTAAAATTGCAAACAAAAGAAAGGTGGACTGCCTTCTGCTTCAAGAAACACATTTCAGTAATAAAGACGCTTCCTATTTTGATAACCTTTTCAAGGCAGTAGGCTATTATACAGCTTTTTCTAACGTAGCAAGGGGAAAAGCTGTTTTTATTAAAAGATGCTTAGAGCACAAGTTTAACAAAATAATTGTGGATAAAGCAGGCCATTTTGTTATTACAGAAATTGTATTATTAAACAAGGTTTTAACATTGGCCACTGTATATGGTCCCAATAATAAGGATTTAGAATTTTTTTCAGATTTTTTTATGAAACTTTCTCGGTTTGATTCACCTATACTCATTGGGGGGATTTTAATGTAACCATTGGTTTATTAGATAGGGATCTCCCTGTAGTGGAAAGAAAAAAGGAATTCTGGGACTTTTTTAAAACAACTTTCTAGTGATTTGAACCTTTTGGATCCATTTAGACACTGACATCCAAATTTAAAAAATATTCTCCCTTTCCAAAGCATATTATACATATTCGAGGATAGATTACTTTTTGGTTTCACAAGGTGTTATTAAAGATATCTCACAAGTTATATATGAAGCAGTAAGGATCTCCAATCATGCCCCTGTATTTTTGAAACTTCAGCTTCAAGGTCAATCTCTAAACAGGTTCAATGGATGGAGAATGGATAACACTCTGTGGTGTTCTCCTGGTTTGGGGGAAGGGATGCGGGAGGAGATTGGTTGGTTCTCGGCTTATAATAATTCACAGGGTCAGAGTATTAAAATTATATAGGAGGTGATGAAAGCATATTTGCAGGGATGAGTCATGTCTCAAACAAGCATTAAGAAAAAGAAATGCACTGTAGCGATAAACTTAGAAAGGGAATTAGCAGCAGCAGAAGAAGAACATGCAAACTTAAATTCTGAACAAGTTGAAATACAAGTGATGCTAATTAGAGATAAATTGGAAAATGTTTTATATGATCAGGCCAACAGAGACATGTATAGAGCTATAGTAAAGTATTACGTTTATGGAGACCTGCTTGGTAAAGTTCTGGCATATCAGTTATGTTGTGAATCTAATAGAAACAGAATATATAATATTAAAGGTGAAAATGGAGAATTGTTAGTCTCAGAAGAGGATATTAATTCTACTTTCAAGGTATTTTGTGAAAAATGATATACTCCAGAACACTTAGCAACTAGTGATGGGTGAAGTGGCCTCAATTCGCTCTGTGAAGTGATTCACGGAGCCAAGGTGAAGCTATGGAGTACTCCACAATGAGAAGCGGAGTAATTTACGTTATGATGGGTAATGCGAAGTCCATTGAAAACAATGATTTCACATTACTCAGCCTTCTCAGACCGCTTACTCCACTAATTTTAAAGGTGAAGTGCATTGAAAACAATGAACTTCACCTTACTTTGCCTTTGTTTTAAGCTCTAAAGGTGAATTTTGCAGTGATTCATGGATTTCACATCACATGGGCTCTGTATTGATCTGCACAGCCTCAGTTCAGGATAGTGTGTAGGAAGTTGTATGGAGACAGTGTGCTCTGAGAACTGTCTGTGATTCAAACCTTCTAAAAGCTGTTAAAAAGCCTCTTTCATTAATTTTTTTTGCTCAAACTTTTGTTCATTGATTGTAGGAAACCTTCGTGCTCATATCATCGAGCATTTTTGTTTGTGTATGGATTTTGAATGTTAATGTACAACATTGAGTCTGTGTAGTAAGAGACAGTGAAAGTGTGCTTTGTGGGGTGTATATGTGGTGTAGGTAGATTTAAGTTGGAGAAATAGGGAGTTCTTTGTTTTGGTTATATTTTGCTATATAACTGACTGTGTTAATGTACACACAGTAATATTGTCAGTAATTGTTGACATTTTCTTGCTGATTGTGTGTTGTGTGGATCTGGTGCAGCAGTTCATATTTTCAGGTTGTTTACAATACGAGGCATATTACTGAACTTTTCAATTTGCTACACATTACTTGTAGATAAATTGTGTATGTGTGTGAGTGTGTGCAGTACTGCGTGACATCAAATAATACACCTTTTATTGTACCACAGTATTGCAGATGCAGCAGTGTGAACCTGCTACTCACTGCAGCTGCATGATTTTATACTGCCATTGTGGTATATTTTCTTTGTTTTGCTGCTTGCACTGCCATAAAAATCTGCAGTCAGTGCCACCCCCCCCCACTGGCAAAAGGAATTGTTTTACAGATTGGATTGTTTGTGACTTCAGCACCACTGGTTAGTTAAGGTGTTGTTTTCACTTGTGAATTTGCATCTGTATCTGTTGCTGAATCCACAGTTGATTTTTTGGCTTCACATCCAGCATCCTTCCTCCCAGAATGAATGTTCCAAAATCTAAATTTGTTTACAATATTGTTGTTGATCCCTCAAAATGCCCGCAAAGAGATGTGCAAGCAAAGCTGGTTCTTACCATGGCACTGCTGCCAGTAGTAAGATTGTCTGTGGGCATGGTAGTACACAGACACAGAAGTGCATTGCTGATATGAGGAAAGGTATTTCTCCTGCAATGTTTTTCATAGTCCACTCAGTAGCTTCACTCATAGTTGGAGGAGATGATGTTGTCTGAACTGGTGGTGTTATTGCAGTTGCTGGTGATGGTAGTATGAGTATTGCTGCCTCAAGTTCCACTTCTGACCAGAGTACCGTATCCAAAAATATAGTGGAGTGTGAAGTAGTGCTAGTGAGTGGCAGTGTAGATGATGTCAAACTTCCCAGTAACATCCCAGTAACTGAACATGAGGATTCTGATCATCATGTCAACAATAGCATATGATGTGACAATTCTTCCACCGCAGTTCAGGTCACACATTTTCCATACAGTGATTTACAGTGTGGTGAAAAAATATCAGGTGATGGTGGTGTTGATGATGATGATGAATCTGATGATGATGATGTTGCTATTGCTATGGGTGCAACATGCAGTCCACATGCCAGCATCCAAGCAGAAGATGTAGATGTGGGTGATGTTGATGAATATGATGACGATGTAATTGACCCCAGTTGGGAACCAGAGAAAAAGAAATTCAAGGTGGCTGTGTCTGGGTCTGTTTGCATTAATCCATCCCGTAAAAACTTGTGATTTACCAGTTTCAGTTGATGGCGATGATGATGATGATGATGACCCAGTAATAATGATAGGTAGTCGTGGTGGTCAGTTGCATTCCAAGTGTGCTCTGCCTGAAAAAGTCACATAGCACACCCCCCCACTTCATGTCTTAAAAGAACAGAGTCCAATAAGCAGCATCATGGACATGTTAAAAGTAGAGCATCACAACCCCTTGTTTGGGATTTTTTGTGCAAGATGCAAATGATGAGTCAAGTTGCAATCTGCCAGGTTTGCCATGTGCATGTGAGTCAAGGTAAAAAGGGGAGCCATCTGGGCGCAGGCGGACAGCATACTCATCTTAAGAATAGGCACATGGCACTGTGGACCCAGCACAAGATGGCAGCTAATACCACAGTGGGGCATTCACCCTCGTCATCAACCATAATGACCATGTTATCCCCTTCCATGACTGATAAATCCAGTAGAAAATTAAATGTGTGCAGTAATGAAGAAATAAGAGCAGAGGATTACTACAGGCATGATGAGGTGGAGGAGCATAATGATTTTGACATGTTGTCTAGTGCTGGTGAGAGTAGCAGTTTTGGTGGTGGTGGTGGTGGTGAATGCAGTATGTCTAGTGCAAGTGATACGTCAACCCCAGTTGGTAAATGTGGCAAAATAACTGCATTTGTGGGTTTGTCATCATCACCTGTGCAACTCTCTTTATCAAACATCCACACTCCACCCACTGCCATTCGCAGAACAGGATCATTTGTCATCACACCCCATGTAAAACATTTAAGTCAGCCCATGTTACAGAGTGTTTTGTGCATAAGCTGAAGTATCCACCCAATCATACCGTGTCACGGAACTTAATGCTCTGTAGCTGAAATGCTGGCAATTGATCTTTTGCCCTTCTCATTTGTGGAGAATTATGGGTTCTGGTGGTTTGCTGCACGTGCACTGTTGCCACATTTACAGGTCCCTACTAACTTCTGGCTGTAGTTTCTCATGATTACCCCCATTGGGCTACTGTCAGTCTTTTCTAATGCCAATGCCTAGATAAAAAAAACTTTTGCTGCCCACTTAAAAGGATAGCCTCTATGTCACCTCATGTGATATTGCCCTCACTAAGTAGGAGTACCTCCAATTTTTATAGTTAACTTTAAAATCTTATATGGCACTAAACTCCTCCATGGTATTACAGTAAATAAGGAATTAAAGACTTTTCAGGATTCTTAAAAAGAACATAGTGTTATCTGCATGTAATGCTATCTTTTGTGTCTGACTATCCAATTCTAACCTCATGATCAGTGCATATTGCCTGATTTAAGCTACCTAGGGCTCCATACCCAGAGAAAACAGCAATTGGGAAAGGGATGCACTGCCTTTTACCACTCAGTACTGAACATTTGGATGACAGTGACCCCATTTACTCAGACCCTCACTGAGAATCCCTTGTATAAAGCTAAAATCCATGCAATCAGCAGCTCCCCAAAATTAAAATTCCTTTCAGTACAGTATATACCATGAAATCCCAGTGTGACTGCAAGAGTTTGGGTTTTGGTATGGCTTGTATTTAAAATAATGTTAGATACTGTACAGAAGTTTTACAACATTATACTAAATCAGCCTATTGGGAATATAACCATTTGGGTCTGGATGAATTAACATTTTAATGGGTTTTTGAACCCCTGTGGCAGTAAAGATTTGTATATCAATATTAGTGGTGCTCAGATAGTATCTAGTCTGATCAGATACCCTCAGATAGTGCTTTAATATCTGTTTAGACCTCCATTAAATAGCGATATCTGCCCATGTATTTATTCATCTCAGATGCAATGAATGGATCCATGTGGGTGTGGCTTCAATGTATTTGAGCAAAATATCAGATGGATCTGATGAATCCACATCTTCCAATGTATTTCACTAGACAGGAAGCAGCTGCTGTCTGATCTGGTATTTCATTGTTACTTATAGAGTTGCCTTGCATGCTCTGCAGATAGACCTAGCTGTTCTCCAATGAAATTGTGTCTTTTTGATCTTCCCCAGTGTTTTGGATATATTGCCTCAGAAAATTGTGTTCCAGTGTTGCTCTTGCTCTTTTCCTTGCATTTGGACTGTGAGTGTACAATCTGGTTATTGAAGTGTAGAAGGTGAGACAGGCCAGAACAGGGAGTTGTGGGCCTCCTGGGATGTTTTATGTTTGGATAAAAATGTATATTTTTGGTGTGCGCATTGCCACAATCTAGATATTCTCCCCTGTGCTCCTACTGGATTTCTGGCTCTGTCTAACATTTCACCTGATTTCTTAGTCTTTTCCACTATCATGTTGCAGTTGTGTGACCTGTTTTTATGTTAAGCAATGCATCGCAATCTGTTTTGAGTATTTCATATCCTTATGGATTGTCTATCCAATTCCTACATCTAGTCCTAGAGATAGTATTATGTAGAAAAATACTTAAATAAGTGTCTGGCACCTACTGGAGACAAGTGTGCTGCTGGGGTTACTAGGGAGGAGAAGGAGGATATCTCTTAGGGTCAGCAGTCCAGCTCTTCTGGTACTGGTGGCAGTGGAGATGCTGAGTCTGTCAGCTAGAAGAGGAACATCACTGCAGGTGTGCTTAGAATGATGAAGCAGACACAGCTTAATGTGTTTATTTATTTATTGAAAGGTTTCATCAGGAAAGGCACACTGAGCAATATAAAATTGATTGTCTCATGGAGCATCCTGGGGGAAGTGGAACATGGTAGTACAATAATCAAAAGCACATTTCCATGCAGTATTATAGAAAAGTATATATACAATAATCAACAACACATTTCCAAAGGTAATATAAAACAGAGAAGCAATGGAGTGAAAAAAAAAGTAATCAGTTAGTAGCATTAGATAAGCATTGGGATCTGATGTGAGAGGAGCAAATTAACAGTACTGCAGACTAATACATACAATGCAGACAAGGAAATGCAATAAAGTGCATTGGTTTCTCCTCACGTTAAGTGCTAGGCTGGGAAAGGGGATGGGGAAGCCAGAGGGGAAATTAGGAGGAGTGAGAAGCCAGAGAGGAAATTAGGAACAGCTGCAGGATGGAGAGAAGAAGTTGAGAAGGGAGATTGAGATGGACCACAGGGAGGAGGAGTGCCTGATTTGATGAGGCATTGAGTTCTGGAGCTTAGGGAACATATAGAGGAATGACAATTGGCCTATACAGGTGGTGTGTCGTGATATAGTTAGGGTGCGGGATTCACCAGATCTGAAGGAGGGAGGGGCAGTAGGGTGGGAGAACAATGAGGAGGCAAGGTAAGGAGGAAGCATATCAAACCAGAATTTAGAGACAAATTTTATGCAGTGGGCTAGATGACAGTTTTCCAGGGAAGCAAAAGCTAGACAGGGATATAGATCGCAGTGGTGGGTAAAAGTAGGGGCATCCAGAGTGAAATAACATAAAGCATTGAAAAGGGTGTCCAATCTGGTTAAGGATGATGCTGGTGCAGCACTGTAGACTACATTACAGTAGTCAAAGATGGGTGGTATCATTTTCTGGACAATCTCCCGCCTGGCCTATAGAGGTAGGCAACTTCGGTTCCTGTAAAAGGCACCTAATTTGGGCATAGCTTTTTCAGGATGGAGTCTATGTGTCCAGCGAAGTTTAGGTGCTGGTCTAGCTAGACCCCAAGATATCTAAAGGAGGAGGTGTCCTCCAGAGTAGAGCCATCAAGGGTGTGAAAGGAGGGCAATTTAGTTAGCCTAGACAGTCTCTGTCTAGTGCCAAAGGTCATGGAGGCTGTTTTCTTGGCATTGAGGAAAAGCTAATGGGACCTTAGCCATTGCTGAATTTTCTCAAAGTCATGCTGAAGTGTGGAAGCGACATCAGTTGGCGATTGGCCAGAGTAGAAAAGAGTATCATCAGCATACATATGGATGGAAGAAGAGGTGCATACTGATGGGAGGTCATTAAAGAAAATGGAGAATAGTAGGTGCCAAGGACGGAGCCTTGAGGTGTGCCAGCATTAATCTAGAGTGGGGGTGAGAGATGGAATCAGCAATTTTGACTGACTGTGTCCAGCTTGTTAGGTAAGAGCTAAACCAGTTTGTGGCTGAATCAGACAGGCTAGCAAATCACAGATTATCTAGGAGGAGAGGGTGGAAGACAGTGTCAAAAGCCTTTGCAAGGTTGGCAAAGATCATAGATGTAATTAGACAGCAGGATCTTATTCTCTGAAGATGCTGTCTGTTGAATCAGATCGAGATGCTGCTCTACAAGAAGACGCATCTTTTCTGTGGGTTATGGTACTTCAGAAAGGAAAGTATCTCACTATTACCACATGAAGTGGACAACAGGCATTTGACATACACATCTTAATTCACTCTGCTGCTGAGGAGGAATACTCTGTCTCCCTTGTTGAAGATGAGCCTGATGATGACCTGGATATTGGCTATGTGCCATCAGAATTACCTCATGGTGAATAAGAGGATACTGACATTCAGCTTTAGGGTAAGCAGGAAGATCAAGAAGGTTGGAGAGCTTCTCATCTCAAGTAGATGCCCCTTTAGTACGTGGTGGCCTGAAGGCAGCATCTGTATCCCCTTGCTGTTACAGGACAGGTGGTGCTAGTGACAGTGGTAGGTCTGGTGGTATCACAAAAACAGCAGCACTCAAGCAATAAGGAGGGTGCAATTTCTAGGGCAGCTAACCCCAAGCACACAAGAACAGCAGGAAGGAAATGCACTCTCATACAGTATAATCTTAGAAGCTAGACATAAGGCTTGCTGGAAAAATAAAAAAATATATATTTATTGTGCCCAGAAGGGTCACCAATTCAGTAAATTTTGTATTTCGCTGATACTGTGACCCTTCTAGGCACAAACAATATTACATTTGTATTTTATTCAGCAAGCCTTATATCACCTGCCAAGTTTATACTATACTTGAGCGCATTTCATTCTTTCTGTTCTTGTGGCACTGATGATACTGGTCATGAAGAGGAGGTGGATATTGGTACTAGTGCACAAAAGATGAAAATCACCCCCTGAAGCAGTGGTCATGACTCCTTAGATCTTTGGCTGTTGTTTCACAAATGCACTAAAGACATCACACATGCTATGTGTCAACAATGTGAAGAAAGACTGAGCTGTTGCAGATTGGTTACTGCCCTGGGTCCATTGGAATGCTGAACCATTTGCATTTAAAGCATAATAATGAGTAGTTTAGAATGGCCAATGTTGAAGAGAGTATTCCAATTATCAACCTTGAGGAGGAAGAGGAGACTGGTCAAGGTGGTACAGGTGAAGGCTGTGTATTCAATCTAGCCACACTTTTGAGCTGAGCACCATTCCCTCAGGAAGACCAGAAAATGTGAGACACCATCTGTAACATGGTGACAAGTGACATTGCCTGAATTTATGGACCAGTGCAAAATTTTACACCTGGTCATAATTGTTCAAAGGAGATTGACTCAGTGCTCACTGACTTGCAAGTCCCAACAGCTAGCACTGAAAACAGACCTCAGGAGCTCCAGCATCTTCTTAACTACCACATACAACCCCAAAGCTGTGTTAACCAAGGAATGCATCTACTTTTCAATTGCTTTGGAAACAGATACAAATTATTTATTAAATCAAAAGCAGCAGTAGGCACCCCTGCCACCATCAATGTTTAATGCCAGAAACTAGCACTTCTTCAAGGCATCTTTTTTATTTCATAAATAATTTTTATCTGTTTTCAAAGCAATTGGAGTGTGGATGCCTTCCTTGGTTAGCACAGCTTTGGGATTGCATGTCACTTTTCACTCAGTTGGTTGTTGCAGATCTGCTGCCATTCTCCTTTGCTTCTAGTCCTAGATTCCACAAATTAATGTCCATGGTTGAACCATGCTACAGTGTGCCATCTCATCACTTCTTCACCCACATGGCAATGCCCAAGCTGTTGCTAGCCTTTGGAAGACAGAAATCTTGCTTGCAGAGCAGAAAGCAACTAACTAAAAGAAGCTACCATTTTCTTACTAATTTAACACTTCTATCTCTGCAGGAGTCAGTGTCTGTTGAGATTAAGCAGACAGATACTTTATTAGAAGTAGAAGGGGCCTTATTTAGGGTTTAAAAAAGAAAAGAAAGAAAGTCAGTGTGTGTTCTGTGCTGGGAAGGGTACTGTATCAACTTATTTTACTAAATCAGTAGGAGGAGAGAGAGCTTAATTGGGGGTGTGGCTTAGACAATATAAAAGCAGGTGACTCCAATTACAACTTCCTGTTGCTAGCCTTTTTTCTTACTAATTGCCCTCCATCCCACCCCTCCACCCACCCAGCCTAAGCCAGTTCTACTTTTATAGCCACTGGATTTGACTGGCAACAGGAACTTCCTGTTTGGCAGTAGGAAGGAAGGATCATAGAGAAACATTAGTTTTGTCAACCCTAAATGAAAAAAGTAGCTTGCCCCCCAGCTGCTGGTGGTCTGACACTGAGCAAGGAAGAAGGAGGATATTGAAGAATATAGGACGTTGCTGTCCTAGAACAGGAAGGGTGAGAGTTGTAAGGAGAGGAGAGAGTAAGCATACAGAGAAACAGGAGAGGGGACACAAAATAAAACATGATAGGAGTGGTACAGTGCAATGGCTGTGGGGTGGCAGTGTTCCGGAAGACATTCTGGAGGCTGCGATGCTGCTCTATTTGCAGGCACCTCTCTGGTCTGAGGGAGGAGGTTGCCCGTCTCCAGGCTGACCTGGCTAGGATTCGTGAAACCTCCTCCCCCACCCAGGGACCACGAGGGCCAATGCCACTACCTCAGAGGTTGTCAAGAAAGAGAAGAGGCTGGACCAGGGTGGGATCAGGGAGGGAGAGGGTGGTGGAACAGAGTTGCATCCCTCCAGCTTTACCTCTCCACAGCTCATATGCTCTTCTGGTGGATAGTGGTTCCTGTATTGAGGCACCTGCAGTGGAGACCAAGGAGGATGCTGGGAACCTTCACAAAGGAGACCCACAGGAGGGTGGAATGGGACCCCACAGGGGAAGGAAACAACTCCTGGTGGGGGACTCAATCATTAGGGGGGTAGAAGTGGGGAGGAAGGGGAGAGGGAGGTAAGGTGCCTGCCTGGCACCATGGCTTGGAGGGACAGGAAGTGAATCCTCAGGATCGTGGGAGCAACTGCATGAGGGAGGGAGGTGGATGTCATTGTCCACCTAGGGACAAATGACCTGACTAGGAATGGGATCAGAGCAGTGCAAGAGGAGTTTGTAGAGTTGGGGAAGGGCCTTAGACAAGTAGTGCATACATTAACTTTCTCAGAGGTGCTGCCTGTCTATGACAAGGGTGATGCTAGGGTACTCCTCACCAAGGAATTCAATGAATGGTTGAAAAACTGGTGTGGAGCTCAGGGTTTTGGCTCCATTGGGGACTGGGGAGCCACTTGGAGGGATGCAGACCTATACTGGTGTGATGGTCTGCATCTGTCCGGGGGGGGAACCAGGATCCTAGGTGAGAGGTTTAAATGCTTCATTGGCATGCATTTAAACTAGCCAAGGGAGAAGGCACTGAAAAGGAACAGGGAAATCCCAGCCTTCCCCCACAAAACATGGTAATTAGTGAGGTAAACACCAAGGTAGAGATGTCATTAGGGAGCAGGGCAGAGGTAAAGATAAAAAAAGGCAAAGGCAGTAAGGATAGGGATGAGGCTAAAAGGGGTAAGGCCATCAAAATGTGGAGGGTGATGAGTACCAATGCCTGTAGTCTGTGTAACAAGCTCCCTGAACTAGTGGCCTTGATGGAAGAGGGTTGCCTGGATATTGTGTCAGTCACAGAAACATGGTACACAGAGAACCATGACTGGGATGTCAACATACCAGGATACACAATCTACAGGAGGGACAGGGAGGGTAAAAGAGGAGGAGGAGTAGCTCTCTATTTAAAGAAGGGATCAAAGCAACAGAACTAAACAGTAAACAGGGAGCAGATGAGGCACTCTGGGTCACCCTCAAGACAGGAAATGGCACCACAATCTGCATGGGGGTTGTATACAGACCCCCATCTCAGGGGGAAGGAATGGACAAGGAAATGATAGAAGGCATCCTTAGAATGGCAGAAAAAGGGAAGAATTGTTGATGGGGGACCTGAATATGCCAGATGTTAACTGGAGCACATTTGCTGCAGGCACATCCAAGAGCAGGGTCATTCTTGAAGCCCTACAATGGGCATGCCTCAGACAGCTAGTATTGGAACCCACTCGGGAGGGAGCAATCTTAGACCTGGTACTCTCAAATGGGGATGGAGAAAGAATCTCAGATTTAGAAATGGGTAGCCATCTGGGAACAAGCAATCACCAAACAGTGTGGTTCATGATAAATACAGCCATACAGTAGCAGCCATAGACACTGCCAGCTAATTCCCCAAATTTCTGTGATAGCTCCAGAAATATCTGATGCTTTCTGCATTTAAACAGTAGGGGCAGCAGTGAGAACCTCTTCAGGAATTTCACGAACTATCTGGAAATAGCTGGCAATGTCTGTGGCTACCACTGTACAATCAAGCCATAGAAAAGCAAGAGTATTGGACTTTAGGAGGGCTGACTTTGGGAAAATGAGAGAGTGCCTCAGAAAAGCACTAGCAAACAAGCAGGAAGGAGGGGTGGAGGAACAATGGGGAGTAATCAAGACAGCCATCACAGATGCAACAAGCCTTTGTGTAAAGCAAATCAACAAAACACAACGATGGAAAAACACTATAGTTCTTAAAAGAGGTGGCAGGGAAGATTAAGGAGAAAAGGATAGCATTCAAGAAAAATAAAGAAACACAGAAGGAGCAGGACAGAGAACTTTATCAGTTAAAGCAGAAGGAGGCAGGGAAGGCAGTCCGAATAGCAAAGGCCCAAACTGAGGAAAGGATAACCAACTCTATTAAGAAGGGGGGTGAGACCTATTATAGGTACATTAGGGAGCAAAGAAAGACCAAAGGAGGGATAATGAGGCTTAATAAAGGGGAAGGAATGTGGGCAGAGGGTGACAGTGAAAAAGCAGGGATACTGAATGAATATTTCTGCTCAGTATTCACAAAGGAAGAGGAGGGGGAGGTACCTAAACCAAACAAGAGAAACGCTCTGAAGATGGGGGTCGATACCAGTCCATTTACAGAAGAAAGGGTTCTGAAAGAACTAATAAAATTGAAAGTGGACAAAGCAATGGGACCTGATGGGATTCACCCAAGAATTCTAAAAGAACTAAGGGTCAAACTAGTGACACCCCTGACTACTCTCTTTAGCAAATCATGGGAGGATGGGGTGGTACCTGAGGACTGGAGGAGGGCAGATGTGATTCCTCTTCACAAAAGTGGGAGCAGGACAGAGGCAGGAAACTACAAACCAGTTAGTTTGACCTCAGTGGTAGGTAAAATGATGGAATCACTTCTGAAGGAAAGAATTGTTGAGTACCTAGAAGACAGTGGGGCACAGGACCCAAGGCAGCATGGATTCTCGATGGGAAGGTCGTGTCAGACAAATCTAATAGATTTCTTTGACTGGGTGACCAAAGTAGTAGACCAGGGAGGGGCTGTGGACATGGCCTACCAAGATTTTAGCAAGGCATTTGATACAGTCCAACACAAAAGATTAATAGACAAGTTAGTCAGCTTGGAGTGGGTCCCAAGGTGGTAGCCTGGATAAAAAATTGGCTAGACAACAGGATGCAAAGGGTAGTAGTAAACGGAGTCCACAGTGAAGAAAGGAGGGTTACTAGCAAGGTACCGCAGGGTTCAGTACTGGGACTGGTCCTTTTTAATGTCTTTATAAGTGACATTGCAGAGGAAATGGAAGGAAAAGTATGTCTCTTTGCAGACGACACAAAGATCTGCAACAGGGTTGATACACAAGATGGAGTGGAAAGGATGAGAAGGGACTTGGCAAGGTTGGAGGAATGGTCAAATGTATGGCAGCTCAGATTCAATGCAAAGAATGTGAGGTAATGCACCTGGGGAGCAAAAACCCAGGGCAAGAGTGCACAATGGGGGTGAGATACTGCCAACAGTAAAAATGGAAAGGGACCTGGGGGTAATTATATCAGATGACCTAAAGGTGGGCAAGCAATGTGAGAAGGCAGTAAGGAAGGCTGGGGGGATACTGGGATGCATAGGGAGAGGCATCAATAGTAGAAAACAAGAAGTTTTATCCTCTGTACAGACAGTTGGTGAGACCCCATCTGGAGTACTGTGTGCAGTTCTGGAGACCCCATCTCCGCAAAGACATAGACAGAGTGGAGGCTGTCCAGATGAGGGCAACCAAAATGGTGCAGGGTCTGCACCAGAAGACATATGAAGAAAGACTAAAGGAGCTTAATATGTATACCCTTGAGGAAAGAAGGGAGAGAGGGACATGATAGAAACTTTCAAGTACCTCAAGGGAATCAAGAAAGTCCAAGAGGGTAGCATCTTTCAGAAAAAGAGATGTGCAAGAACAAGGGGGCACAATTTGAAGATAGAGGGGGGATGGCTCAGAGGTAATGTGAGGAAGTATGTTTTCACAGAGAGGGTTGTGAATGCATGGAACAGCCTCCCTGAGGAGGTCGTGGAGTCAAGAACAGTGGGGGAATTCATGAATGCATGGGACAGACATAAGGCAGTCCTAGTGGGGAGTAAGGAGGAAGTAAGCTGTTGGTTAACTAGAATCTGCAGTTTATCTGTTAGGTAGGAAAATGGGCAGACTAAGGTGGGCCAAGCGATCCTTATCTGCAGTCAAATTCTATGTTTCTATGTTTATGATGGTGTACGCTGTGTGATCCATTGATGTCTAAACTGTCTTCCTGCCAAAGGGAACACATTGATATGTGGACAAGTGGGCATGGCAAGTGAAGGAATACATGTCAGTGACCACACACAGTGTGCTACGAGGAGCAATACTTATCATTTATTCCAATACATTTATGTGGTCTGCTTACAGAGGGAAGGCAGCACTATGTGTAACAGGTTTCCATACATCTGTATATCTGCTCATGGAGCTGAGAGAGGTCTTTTTAAAATTGCTGAAATGCAGAAGCAGGTCAGGAAGTGGGATGGATCATCATTGAAAATGTCCAGAACATTTTTAGGGTGATTGATGATGGATTTTATACTCATGTTCCATGTTTTGCCCACTGCATGAACCTCATGGTCACAAACTCCCTATCCCAGAATAAGGTGGCCAGGGACATAACTGCAACAATGAAGACCATCTGCTGTCACTTTCCACACTCGGAGAAGTCCTGCAAGGAGCTGCACAGAATCAAATTTGGGAAACACCTTCCTAAGCATGCTTTAAAACAGGGTGTTGCCACTCACTAGAATTCTACACACTATAAGGTTCTAGGAACATATGCAAGCAGTGCATAATTATCTATCTGCTCCATCATAAGATCAGTGGGGCTGATATCATGCTATCTAGCCCAGACTGGATGATGGTTAGGATGCTGGTTTGTATTCTGGAACCATCTGATGCATTTATAAGGGAGGTCAGCAGTAAGTCACCCTGCTTGAGCATCATACTGACACAGTTATTATGGTTCTTACATGCTCCCTTTCTCTTGTGCCATGAGTTCGGCAGTTATCAGAAAGACCTGGTAAAAAATGAGGACACTGTCACCATTAGTTACTCCTTGTTACACATACTTTCAGAAAAGGATCAGGTGAACAAGATGTTTCATGAGGAATATCATGTACTTTCCTCCTTACTGGATCCTTAACGCAAGAACCAGATGGTGAACATCTTGCAAGAGAATGCTCAGCTTGATGTCTGGAAGAAACCATGTATGTCAAGGAGGCAAGTATGTCTCCAAGCAGAGAGCAGTTTGTACCAACAGGGACCCCATCGGGCAGAGGAAATGAAGAAAAAGAGACACCTATGTTAGAGAAGTAGAGAAATATTTTTGGCCAGGATGATTTTCCTCCATGAAGTGGGATGTCTCTTTTGAAGCTCTTGTCATCTGCACAACTTATGCTGTCATGTTTTGCAGATAACTACATTGCTCCCCATGATGAGGATCCAATTAACTACTGGCATTCAAAGAAGATTCTATGGCAAGGGCTGTGTGCTGGGGTAAGTGGTCTGAGGAGGGTTATGCCTGAAACATCCCCCTGTTGTGTTTGTGTTCAGAGCATGTCTGTCTTGTTTGGCAGGAGTAAGTTCAGATGGCAGTCAAGTTGAAGTTCACTTCATTAAGTTTTAGCTGAAATTATCACAATTACTAAGAACTTTCCATCATGGAGACCTTCAGCCTTTTCTGTCTGGTGCAGGATTATAAAGTCTGCATTGCTTAGCAAGTAATCTTACAATACTTAATTTTGGCTCTCCTGATCTCAGATTTGCATTTATTTCCAAGACTCATAATTTTGAAGAAAGACAGGATCTTTATGGATCTTGAACTGTTTCCAGCTGTTATCCCTGATTCTCATAACAACTGAACAACTGTCATAAGACTCCGAGGAAGGACTTGGTTGGTCCAAAAGCTGACATTGTTTTCTTTTTGTATCATCCATGTTGGTCCAATAAAAGGTATCAAACTATTTTCTTCTGGATCTGATTCTCATAAGGTGATGTAAATCCTTGATTACCCATTTTTGTTTGTTAGCTCTAATTCTAATTTTCTTAAGTGGGGCAACCTTATTAGCGATGGTGTTATACACTAACAAGAGTATCTAACAGTAACTTCATATCATTCAGAGAATCAAAGAGGGACCAATCAATGTCCATACATGCAGCTTCTACCATTGCAGGAGTTAACTGAGCTAAACTTCTAATTTCAATATACTTAGGGGGTCCCGTAAATATCTTAACAGACCATTCACACTGGACTGGATGGTGGTCACTCAGGACATCAGGTAGGGTCCTGCAGTTGGTGAACCTGTCTGCATGAGTGACCACAATCCAGTTGAGGATGCTTCCAACACCTGACTTATAGCTGGGCCTGGTTACCTCCTTAATTATTTGTTGGACACCTAGGTCCGAAAGGGTTTCCCTAACTCCACCCTTAAGGTCAGATTCCCAATTACAGTTAAAATCACCAACAAGAATCCACTCTCTGTTTGTTGTCAGTTCATTATTTATTGTTCTCATGAGCTCATTCCATGATTAATTTCACCCAGAGGGACATAAATGGATCTGGCTGTTAAATGTTTATTCTGACCAAATAAAAGATCCACTGTAACTAAATCACATCCAGAGTTTCCTAGGGAGTTATTTATAACAGAAAGGTTAAACTTCTCATGTATGTATATCATAACCCCTCCCCCTTTTATTATTGCCCTGTCCTGTGTAGTATGTTATAACCTAATAAGGAAATTTCAGAATCAGAGAGTCTGTTGTTAAGCCAAGTTTCAGATAAGGTAATAACATCAAAACTGTGATACTCAGCCCAGGCTACAAATTATGTCCACTTAGCAGGAAGACTTTGAACATTTCAATGAACTTTTTGATATTGTAAGAGTTTGACCAGAGTTATCATTAACAGATAAAGATGATTCACAGTCACCACCATGAGGTAAAAGGGACCTGAGTGGGGGTGAACTGTTCCAGACATTAATAACAGTATGGCTAAGAGCCTTCTTAATAATAATAATAATAATAATAGTAATAATAACTTTATTTCTATGGTGCCTTTCAGAATATCAAGGCACCTTACAGATTTAAAAGAAGACGTCAAATATCCAATCATAAAAGATATAAAACAGATAATCTAGTACGAAAGTCATTCATTCACCTAAAGTTTGAATCCACAGGTATGTTTTTAAAGACAGTTTAAATCCCTCCAAGGTCATGCACTCCCACAACTGATGGGGTAGAGAATTCCAGAGGGTTGGGGCCATGTGCAAAAATGCCCAGGCCCCAGAAGATTTCAAACACACCCTCGGAATCTCTAGCAACCCCTTGTCAGTTGAGCGGAGCAATCATCCAGGGCAGTAGGGAACCAGAAGCTCTTTCAGGTAGGCCAGGTCTTGTCCATGTAGGGCTTTAAATGTGAAAAGACTGACTTTAAAGGTGATCCACCACTGTACTGGCAGCCAGTGCAGTCTGCGCAGCACCGGCGTAATATGGCAGGATCTAGGAGTTCCCACCAAAAGCCAGGCTGCAGCATTCTGCACTAGCTGCAAGTGGCGCATTTCCACCCCAGGTAGCCCTAGGTAAAGGGAATTGCAATAATCTAGGTGCGAGGACATGAAGGCGTTGACCAGTGTAGGAAGATCACCGGACGGAACAAGCTGCTTAATCCTGGAAATATTCCTCAGATGGTAAAAAGAGAATTTGACAATGGCTGACACCTGTGAATGCAGAGTCAGCCCCTCATCAAAGATTACCCCCAGGTTTTGCACCCATTCAGAGGTCGGGAGTGATACGCCCCCAAGAAAAATCCCTGTGGGTAAACCCACCCCCGGGCCCCTATCCAGCACGCTGGGTTCACAACCAACACCTCAGTCTTTTCCAAGTTCAACTTTAACGAACTGGAATCCATCCTCTCCTGAATTTCTGTGAGGCAGCCATTAAAGACTGAGAGAGCTCCATCTTGGTCAGGTGCAAAAGAAAGGTAGAGCTAGGTATCATCAGCATAGCAATGAAACCTCAGCCCATATCTTCTTACAATGTCTCCGAGGGGCAGCATGTACACTGCAAACAACATGGGGGACATCACTGAGCCCTGAAGAACCCCACATGACAGAAAAACTGGGTCCAAGGAATAAACCCTGGACACCACTCTCTGAGTTCTTCCAGTGAGGAAGGATGTAAACCACCTGTGGACTGTACTCGACAATCCACAGATGAACCTCAGGTGGTCAAGCAGAACCCCATGGTCCACAGTGTCAAATGCTGATGAGAGATCCAGAAGAACCAAGATGGAACAGTTTTTCTGATCTCTAGCCATCAGGAGATCATTGAGCACCTGAACCAATGCTGTCTCAATATTATGTCTCTTAAGAAATCCGGACTGGAGGGATTCATAGATGTCATGGATGGTCAAATGGTTCTCCAGCTGCACAGCTACTACTTTCTCAATAACCTTCCATTAAAAGGGAAGGTTAGAGATTGGTCTGTTGTTTGCATGGCAGTCTAGGTCCAAAGAAGCTTTCTTTAAGAGGGGTGTTACCACCATCTCCTTCAGGGAGCTAGGAAACTCACCTGTTTCCAAGGAGCACCAGACTATCCATGCTAGGACTGGACCGATAAAGTCAATACAACCCAAAATCAGGGAAGTTGGTCCTGGATTCAAACTACAGCACATAGGGTGAGTACCCTGGACAATCCGCATGACATCCATGAACTCCAGTCTTTCAAAGGTACTCCAGGAAAGCTGAGAGGTAGTAGCCTTCTATTCTCAAATTCTCTTTCCCTTTTTGTCCATATTTTTATAGCTTTTCTACCATTATGTGTAAACTGGAAAATTGAAAAGAAAAGTCTTTGGGCTGGAAGGCCACTAATCCACAGGAAAGGCAGTAAACTCTATGTGTGACTCTATTTTTTATACCCAGATCCTGAAACATCAATTAAATACTTTTTTTAAGGACAATTTTCTTAGGCTAGTGCACTGGATGAAATCTTCTTTCTGGTTCTCAGAATGATGATCACAGGTACTCGAATTATACTCATTGAAAAGATTTTCAGCCATGGCCCCCCGCCACAGAGGGCACAAACCCTGAACCCCTCTCTTGTTTAATTATAGAAATACTGTCAACACTGTGGCTTGAATCATCCCTGTGCCCACATTACTGTAACACATATCTACTTATCTGACATAGGTTTGAAGGGGAAACTAAGCTAGGCAATGCTAAGCTTGACGAGGGGGGGGTGGAGGCATATGCATGTTTGTTGTTCATTTATCTGCTGTTTCAGATAGTTGTTGCTTTCTCCCACCAGTTTTATATAATCTCAAAAAGTAAGGAAATAAGTTGCAAAAAACTTTGTTAATGCTCCAGTTAGGGTCAAAGTGACAAAAGTTGGGAAATGTGGCATTAGGGTTTCCCTAACACCCTCCCCTCCCAAACCAGGCAGCAGAACAGGCATCAAGTGTGTCTTGGGCTTCTCAAGCCTAACAGTCACCCCATTCTCATAAAGTCTGCACATCTGACCTTATTTACAGACAGAATGGGGTGAGTGTTAGGCTTGAGAAGCCCAATGCACACCCCACACCTGCTCTCCAGCCTGGTTTGGGAGGATGATGTGTCAAGGAAACCCTAACGCCTCGTTTCCCAACTTTTGTCACTTTGACCCTATCTGGAGCATTTACAAAGTTTTTTGCAACTTATATATATGTTGCAAAAAATGTTGTTAGGGTCAAAGTGACAAAGGTTGAGAAATGAGGCATTAGGGTTTCCAACCCTAACACCCCACCCTCCCAAACAAGGCAGGAGAGCAGGTATGGGATGTGCCTTGGGCATCTCAAGCCTAACACTCATCCCATTCCATCTGTAAATAAGATTAGATGTGTAGACTTTTAAGAGAATGGAGTGAGCGTTAGGCTTGAGAAGCCCAAGGCACATGCCACACCTGCTCTCCTGCCTGGTTTGGGATGGTGGGGTGTTAAGGTTGAAAACCATAAACACCTAATTTCCCAACTTTTGTTGCTTCGACCCTCAATGGAGCATTAACAGAGTTTTTTGCAACATATTTATCAATAGGTGGGTATTAACAGTTATATGGAAAAGAATGGGAGCCATCGCAGCTGTCTCTCACTGCCATCTCACTGCCACTATTTTCCTATTGCAGACTTCTGTTACCTTTTTATGGTCCCTCTCTATCCCTGCTGCATATCAAGTTGATGTTTTTATTTTTAGAAAAAAGACAAAGGTGCACTTTTCATGATCCTGCTTTCTGCCGAGTGGTCAGTAATCGATAACAGCAGAATGGAGCAATGAGCTGAGTCTCATATATTCATACATGCTATGATAGTTTAGATTTGTTTGCTGTATCAGATGGTAAAAAATATGAACTGGCTTTCTTGCACTCCAGTTTCGTGTATGGCAGTTGGTACCAGTAATATACTGTAGAAGAATGGAGTAGAGAGCGGAGATATTCCAAGACAGCAAGACAGGCTCCATCCTGAAGGAATCAATTCATACACTTCTGCTAGTTGTGAAGAAATTTTAAGGAAAACAGAATCAGCTGTGTCAATTGGCTCAAAAAAGAAACTGCAGTTTTTAGGGAATTTTATATAAAAAAATGAGTCCCGGGATCAGGGTTTTTGAAAATTGAAACTGGCAGTTTGACAAAGTAATGCTGCTTACAACTTAACTTTTGAATGTAGTGATGTTGTGTGTATAATAAAGATATAGTACAGATACAGTGGTTGGTAATTTAAACAGCAGAACAGAGCATTGAGCCAAATCTCAATATGGTATGCAGTATAAAAGCAGAGCGAGAGCTGTGAGTGGGAATTTTATGAGCATGGCAGGTTTTATTAAAAGGCTCTTAAACATAAAACAAACTATAGTATTCAGAGCTGTACAGTACTTTCCCATTATTACTGTTTGGCTCTACCTGAAAACAGTGTACAGCACTGTATTTGGCAGCAGCAATTAAAAGGTGAGATTGTGATCGAATCATAGATTTATGCCAGGGTGTATTTCTAATACTGTAAAAAGGTTATTCCCTCCTTATTATGAACTCTCGTTATAATGAACAGATCAGATGGAACCAGAGGTGTCTCTTATAATGATGAACTACTCTAGCTTGAAGTTTAGTGACATTGAAAGCAAGGTAACTAATATTTATTTTATACAAAGCTGAACATTACATGTTGTTACCATGAGTAATCACTTTCCCTTGATGACAGTATGTAACAGAATGTTGTTTTTATAAATATTTGAGATGTTACATCATTAAAAAAGGATCATACAGTACACAATATTCATTTTCAATGCCAAATTCAAATATCCTATCTCGGGTAATGAAATCCAACCTCAATGTTTGGATCCAGCCTCAGATATATCACAATTTGACCATGGATCCAAAAGTCTGACTTTTACTGAATTACAATCTGACTTGGAGATAAACACTGGCACTATCAATGCAGGGAGGATAGATGCAGAAAACCACTATCTGATCATCAGTAATCAATACTGAAGAGTGATATGGGGCAATCTGAAGAACACTGGTCTGGGGTTTTCCCAGCTTTGTGGTTAACCATAATCAGTGCAGATTTCTATTCAGGGGAAAAAAAAAACTGCTGGTCTAAGTTATATTGCTAGGCCTTAGAGAATTGCCAGGTTACCTCTGTTTGCAGACATTTATCAAATCTGGGAAGCCATCCTCCACTGACACCTTATCAGTTTTAAAGGTTTTTATCATGCCCATGATTTCCTCCTGGGATGTGAAAATTTCTAGGGCATGCTGTTCCTTGGCAATTACTGGAAGGAGCTTCACATTATGGGGTCAAGCTCAATGCCTCACAAGAGGAAAAGGATCTAGGGGTTATCATATGTGACACCCTAAAACAAGCCAGCCAATGTAATACAGCATATAGTTGAGCCAACAAAATGTTGGGGTGTATAGGCAGGGGATTTGACAGTAGGCATCAGGAGTTGATACCGCCACTGTGCAGAGATCCCTGGTGAGGTCCCTCCTGGAATACTGTGTCCAGTTTTGGAGCTCACACCTTAAAAAGGACAGGAACAGGCTGGAAACTATACAGAGAAGGGTGACCAAAATGATCCAGGGGCTCCATGGTCTACCATAAGAAGGGCATCTTGAGGCATCAAACATGTACTCACTGGAGACAAGGAGGGAAAGGGGTATATGATAGAAACCTTCAAGTATATGAGGGGATATAATGCAGTGCCCTACTCTAAACTATTTACCAGGGCATCCAGCTGAAATACAAGTGGGCATGGATGGAAGCTGAGGGGTGGGAAATTCAAAAAGGATCTTAGGAAACACTGTTTCTCAGAAAGGATAGTGCAACCCTGGAACAGGCTACCCGCGGATGTAGTGGGAGCTAAGAGCCTGTCAGCCTTCAAACAGGGTTGGGATAAAGAGTATGTTTCAATTAAATCCATGGGTAAAAATATGAGCTAGGTCCCGGGATCTCCTATGGTTTTGTGAACTCACAGGCAGACTTGAGGGACCTTTGGTCTCTTTCTGCCATCACCTTTCTATGTTTCTACTACAAAAAATTACCTGCAGCAGAGCTGGAGAGTAAGATATTATTCTGTGTAACTCTAAGTATGTGATTTATATGCTGTAACCTAAATTTATTTCTGTCTGTCCAAAATGTGACGAAGTACCTTTGGAAATGAGCCTCTGGCTCAAAGGTTGTAAACCAATGTACAAATAAATAAATAAATACAATAAGTGTGATATATCTCTGCATAAACCTTGGCAAACTTTTGCTATTTCCTGTGGATCCATAGTTACCTGTTCAGATTGTTTCAGTTCTGAGGCCTAGAATTATCTGGGATGTATGCTTTTTTCTTATTTGTAGTGCTAAAAGCCTCCCTGCTCTAATACCTCATTGATAATACTGAAATTTTGTAAATTTAGGGATCCTTTCTGCCTTACTCAGATCTATTTCAATGAGTTTAAGCCTAGTCTCTTCAGGACCTTCAAATATTTAATATGTTTATGACTGGCTTCCTAGTCCCTTAGCTACTGCTCCAAACTGAGCTTAGCTTTAAACTTTTGCTTCTTTGTATGTGGAAGGTGTGAGATTATGTGGCTCCTAAGGACTGATTTTAAGGCATGCAACAGCATATTCTGGGAAACTTTTCCATTGCCATTCTCATCAAAATACTACTGCACAACTTGTTTCAGTTTAACTTAGAACAGTGGATCCAGCAAACAGGGTGTGTTAATACCCCACTGCCCCACAACCAAGAATAGTGTCCCAGCATCAAGTCAAAACAGATTGGTGTATTCTTCAAACTGGTTATACTATATATATCAACACACTGAACTGCATATACCTAATCTTTAGGCAAGGAGAAAATATCTACTGTTACAACCATTGACATAGTCAGATATTTCCAGATATTAAACAATATTTCTAAAGAGATTCTGTATTGTGGCCCTACAGTAGTACTACAG
This sequence comes from Neoceratodus forsteri, assembly GCA_016271365.2. Classification (NCBI taxonomy): domain Eukaryota; kingdom Metazoa; phylum Chordata; order Ceratodontiformes; family Ceratodontidae; genus Neoceratodus; species Neoceratodus forsteri. The sequence goes on from CM028134.1 coordinate 846,514,307, forward strand.
GCAGACTTGAATTTCTCTTGAGATACTATGGCATGATGTGTATGAATAACCCTGGTGTGGGCTGGAATAAAATGTAAAATTCTTCTGCCCAGGTGCATAAATCTCTATATTGCTATCACCCCAGTTTTTTGAATTGAATTTTAAACAGTTCTGCTCACTGTGATCTCTTTGGTAGAGCTGGCTATAGTACCACCTATTTTGTGCAAAACTGGATCCAGTACACAATCTGGTCAGATGATGTATCTCCTTCAAGATGTGCCTGATGGTATTCAAAACTCTGCATGACCTGGATCCTGGCTACATTATATACCTCCTATGACCATTCTCTCCATGCTGCCCCTCTGCTCTACTGGGGAGAATATGCTGGTTATTCCCTGAGCCTGCTTCAAGTTGTCAGGTGATAGCTATGGAGATGCCATGGCTATGGAATTCTCTAACACTATGTCTGCACTAGCTCCTTGGTGGAGATTTTAAAGAAGGCTTTGAAAACCTGCTTGCTTACCCTGGCTTTTAGTGATTTTTAATGATAATGTATTTTATGCTGTTACTGTATTTATGCTCTATATTTATGTTGAATTTCTGTTGGTTATTTGTTTATGTTTTTTTGTACAGCACCCAGAACCTCTGGGATGGAGCACCATATAAATAAAACTATCTATCTATCTATCTATCTATCTATCTATCTATCTATCTATCTATCTATCTATCTAGCTCTCCAGCTATCTTGAATTTTTCAACTCTCACCTTTAATTACCTTTGGTAATTTAAGGAGCTAATTCTTTACTTTAAGCAGCAAATCATGGGAAGACTAAATGAACCATGTGGTCCCCTTCTGCCATCATCTTCTATGTATCTATGTAGTTGGTGCCCTGTACCTTGTATGTACTGTTCATATTGGCAGTGTTAGTATGTTCTGAAAAGTGTTGCCATTATTGCTTTTGTGTTTCATGATTTGGAAGTGGGCCAAAGTTATTCTCCTCCACGAGGGGGGTGACTTTTCCTTCTCAGGTCACTAACACCTCATCACTCTTTTCCCTACCCTATCAAAAGTATATTATTTTGTTTATTTATTTTGTTATTTGAAAATTGGTCACCAGGAGAGGCACACTGAGCCAAGCCTCATTTCCATGTGTGACCTGGGGAAAAGGGAAGGAGAAAGCACAGTTACAAAGAAATACAAACCAGGCTGATAATGATAATTACAAAAACAATGACAAACAGTGCTTAAGTTGCAGTGCAGTACAGAGAGTAATGCCACAAATTGCAATAGGTTGTTTAATAAAAGAGCATGCTAAGTCAAAACAAGTGTGCAAATTAGGTAAGTTCAAAAGTACGCTGGACAGTGAAAGAAAAAATCGTTCTCCTTCAGCTTTTTCCTTTCTCGACAGACTCTTCCTTCATCTGCCTCTTCCTGTCTTGCATATATATATATATATATATATATATATATAGAATATATATATATATATATATATATATATATATATATATAGATAGATAGATATATGAAAACATCCAGTCTCATGCCTATTGTAATTCCCTGATTCCATCATGAAGGGGTGGACCAGGGATGATTGTTCACTTCTACCATCTTTGCCAACCTCACAAAGTACTTCACTGTTTTTCATTCTCTACTACTTGACAAATTCATTGAGGGCTTGTCTATCATCTGAAGCTGTAGTCCTGGAGCTGGAACATATTCTTCTGTGTGATTTTTGACAACAGTCAGCACTGGTCCCATTCTAATCAGCTATAGCTTGATGCTAAAAAGATGGTCTCTATGCTTGTTGGTGTAAACAGAATCTTGCTAGGCTCTTGTCTCCCACTCTCTGTCCACTGGGATGTTGTCTTAAGGTGATCCTTGTGGTGGTTGACTTTGTAGATGTGGTGAACAGTGCTGCTCCTAAATCTTCCCTGGCTAGACTGGACCCCTCTTTCATTCTTTCTGCCATTTTGCCCTCTGTTCCACTTCCTGCACCTATTATTGCTCTCTCCATACGGAACATTCCTTTCCCCTATTGACTCCCAGCACCAATCACAATGTGCCTCATTCCTTCTGAATTCTGGTTCAGCTTTCTCTGCTTCCTTCTCTCCCCTCCTCCTACTCCCTCAACACATTGGATTCCCATTTCTCTGCTGGACTCCACTCTAAAATCTTGTCTAGATAATCTGCTTTTTAATCTTGCCTTCCTCTTCTCTGGAACAGCATTGTCCTCCAGTGACTTCTCCACACATAATTACTACTGCAACAAACTCTCCATCTCCTCCTTTTTCTCTTCACTATGATTTCGTCCTATACCTACCCCAGTCTGTTACTTTCTGCTTCATTTCTTGGTTACTGACCCTGTCTCGCCTTGTGTCATTGACCTCAATGTGCCAACTCCCATACCATCTGTCTTGTTTATACTGGTTTTGCTGCCTCAAGCCCACCATGTACCCTACCAAGCTGTAGCAGTTTCTTTCCTTGAAGCTATCATACATGACCTTCCTTGCTACATAGGGCAACTTTTTACATTTCATATATCTTTATATTTACATCTTAATTGAACTTTTGCCTTTTTAGAATACAGTACAACTGTCTGATTCTGTTTACTGATATTGAAAACACATATTGTATAGCTAAATCAAGTGTATTTATATGTCCTAGACCATGTTTATAATGAATGTTTTTAAATTTTGTAGTATATTGTCATAGCTTTGATGCTGATCAATAAATATGTACTCACTAAGATACATATGTTCCTTATCAGGACTAATTTTTACTACTACTGTTACTGTAATGCTGGTTTCTTTATTGATTTTTTTATTCACAGTATTTCTCATTTGCATTATGTACAATATTGTTGTTGGCCTGCTTCAATGTGTGCTGACCTTATTTTATGTTTCTTGTCAATTTTGCTGTATTGCTTCCAAAGTAATCTCTTTACAAATGAATCCAGACAAAGCACAACGGCTCTAGTAACTTCCTGTTTTAAGTTTATATGGCATACTGAAAAGATTATCTAGCTGTTTAAATAAAACTTCTTAGATATAAAAGCAACAATTTCTGACAAAAGAATTATTTGGAAGGTAAATTAGATCCCCATTGTTAGGCACAGTTCCCAAACCATACCACCACTTATCACCCCAGTACACTGATTATGTATAATTAAAAAAAATGACATTCTTTATTCATACCTGTGAGAATTTGTATAGACCGATTACTCTAGCAGCTGCAAGTGAACATGCTGAGGGTCCATCTCCAATGAGGCAGGGATCACTGACTGTGACGGACAGCGGTAGTTGGGAATGGAGTCCTTCTGTGCTGATGATAACCACATAGCAGCCTCCATTGCTCGGGTTTCTGAGAAGCAAGTGTCATAAATGTGGAATCCCAGTGTGATGTTGGGTAGTAGTTCTGGAGTTTGATTAATTTCATTAACTGCAAAAACCAAAGCCCTAACAAAGCGATATGACCTCATGTAAAGCCTGTTGGAAATGGAAAGATGAATAACATGGACTCATTCATAGAGTAAGGTTTCAAAAGAAGAATATTATTACTCGGTATTGTTCGGTATTCAAAGGAAGAAGCAGGCCCTAGGCACATCGAGACTGCCTTCTCCACAAAGTGTGGGGTACATTATCCATCCCTGACAAATAGATACTTATCCAATGCATTTCTGAATTTGCTAAAATCTGTATTATCTACTATGTGCTGTGGTAGGGCATTCCATAGTTTACATGCCCTTATTGTGAAACCATTTTTCTTTTTATTAGTAAATGCCCATGGAATGCAGAGCTGTTTACTGTGGTATCTTAAGTTTTCTGGTTTTGTAGCCATAATCACATTGCATCCATTAACTGAGTCATTGTCCTGCAGGATGTTATATAACATTAATGTATCTCCTCTGTCTCTGTGCAGGTGTTGGTCATAGAGATTGAGTTTTTGGAGTCTGTCAGAATATGGGATATCTCTCACTCATGGGACTAATTTTGTTGCACTTCTCTGGATATTATCCAGTAAATTAATGTATTTTATCAAATATGGGGCCCAGAATGAAGTAGCAGGTGTGTCAGTGCTGTGGCAAATGCATGTAGCACTTTAGTGGGTGTGTCTCTCAGCCACCAATTAGCGAGCATGCTGGTGATTACAGGAGTTTCAGAGAGAACCACAGAGTTGAAAGAAGTCTGCCGCTCCAATGAGATGCAGTTTCCTCATTAGAGCATCAGATGACAAGGCTCTGTTACGTGCCTTTCCTGCTGAAACATTCCAATAAATATGGTGGCTCCTGCTGCCCACCACACAATCCCCACAAGGCCAACATCGGGGATGCCCAATTCCCATGTTGGCATGTCCCCCCAGTTCAATTTGTTTGCCGATGGGGGTGCCTAATCCTCGTCGGCATCATGTCTCCCCCCACACACACTTTCTTTGCTGATCGGGGGTGCCCAATCCCTGTTGGCATCATGTCCCCCCAAACTCATGGCATATTGGGAGCCCACCCCAGTGTGCTCAAAATCATTTTTTTACCTGTAAAGAAAGAAAACTGTCCACCCAATGTCCGGTTTTTTTTTTTTAACCTGTAAGAAAAAAAGGATCTCATCATCCCACTGTGCCCCCTACCCAACCTGCACCCACCCTCTGTGCACCCCATCTCCCCGCACCCTCTCTCACCCCATACTTACCTCTGGAGGGCCAGCGCTGCGATCTTCTGTGGAGCGGGAACACATCCAAACTCTTCAAAAGCCGACTGGGAACTGAACAAAATGCGGTAAGCTTTATAATAGCAGGCAGTGGGGGGTTCAACTTAGGTGGATATCTCAGCCATTTTGGGGAATTTTGGTACCAGATTTGCAACATTGGGTTCTTGGCGTCCTATCTCATGAACACATGCTCTGTCATCTCGTTACTCAGTCCTGAAAGGTGATTTCATGGTCACTGCATGGAATCACCTTTTGGGACTGATTACTGAAATGACAGTTCCACTGTTCATGAGGTAGGATCCCAAAAAGCTCATGTTGCAAAATTGGTGAAAAAAGTCCAAAAAATGACTGCGTTATGAGCATGCATTGCATAGTTTCCATGCACACTCATAACTTTGACAATTTTTTTATATTTTCACTAAAGATTTTCAACACTGCCCTTTCTTCACACCTCCTTATGAACAGTACAGCTGTCATTTTTCACATCCTGCCTGAAATGTGTTTTCGCACCTGTGACGCACAATGGCGTGGTTGCTGTGGGAAATCAACTTTTAGGGCAGATTAACAAAATCGCAGTGCCACTGTTCATGAGGTGAGGTCCCAAAATGCCTATGTTGAAAATGTGGTTAAAAAAATGCCAAAAATAATTGCGTTACGGGCATGCATTGTGCAGTTTCTACGCATGCTCATGACTTCACCAATTTTTCATGTTTTCACTCCAGATTTTCAACATTGCCATTTTTTTACACCTCCTCATGAACAGTACAGTTGTCATTTTTCACATCCTGCCCAAAATATGTTTTCGCACCTGTGGCTCCAAATGGTGCAGTCACTGTGCAAAATCACCTTTCCGCTAACAAACTGATAGTGCTACTGTTCATGAGGTGGGGTCACAAAAAGCCCATGTTGAAAATTTGGAATGAAAATACCAACAAACACCCAGGGTGTTAGGGTTTCCAACCATAATGCCCCACCCTGTTGAGACTAAGACATTTGAGTGTGACTTGGGATGGCCCGGCTGTAATGCTCATGCCATTCCACCCCACCCACCCCCACCCCACCCTGGAGCCAGTGACAGGCATCGAGGTGTGCCTTGGAGTCTTTGGCCCCAAAGTTCATCCCATTCTCCTATACTGCACCCATGTCAGCATATTTCCTTATGGAATGGGGTGAGCGTAAAGCCCAAAGACCCCAAGGCACACCGCTACACTTGTCAGTGTCTATAGGGTAGGGTGAGGTAAAATGGCATGAGCATTATGGACAATGACCCAAAGGCACACCCCAATGCCTGTCAGTCTCTGCAGGGTGTGGGTGGGGTTGACGTCAGTTCAATATTTCACTGTCACTCCTATTATGCATCTCTCTTAACTCCTGCACTACCAATTGCCAATGCCGGCAAGACAACATTCGGCACTGACAAATGCTTGTTTGAATGGGCCCAGCTCTCAGTGTGTAATAGGTCCATGGCATTGGCAAGTGTTGCAATTTTAGCTTCAATATCTATTTCAGAGCTGATCTTAGTATCACCAGCAAATTTGCTGATGTTATTCTGTACCTTGCTTTGGAGCACACTTATAAAAATGTCGAATAGTGTTGGGCCTAACACGAATCCCTGTGGGACACCACTAATGACCTTAATTTCCCCTGACAATGTGTTTGTTACTTTAACTTGTTGAGTCCTGTCAGTAAGCCATTGTTCTACCCATCTGGTAGTGTACAGTAGGTGTTCCATCCAAGCTTGACCATATTTTTGATTAGCAGCACATGAGGGACAACATCAAAAGCCGTTCGAAAATCTAAGAATATCACATCCACTGGAACTCCTCTGTCAATACTGCTGCTAATTCGCTCATAAAATTAGATGAGATTAGTTGCACAAGATCTACCAGCAACAAATCTGTGCTGCACTGAATCATTTAGTCCTTTTGCTGAAATTTCTGTTTCTAACCTATTTGTAAACAGTGTTTTCATTGTTTTAGTGACCACCGATGTTAAACTAACAGGTCTGTAATTTCCAGTTATATTTTTATTGCCATTTTTATGAAATGGAATTACTGTTGCCCTTTTCCTGTCCCTCGGTACTGTGCTGGTACTGTATGATTTTTTTTTAAAATATACTAAGGGGTAGGGTCAATTATTTAACTGTTTTTTTAATTAATTTTGTGTTTATGTTGTCAGGCCCAGGGGGAAATTGTTTTTTAATGCCTTTATAACCCTATTAACTTATTTCACTGTAAAGAGCAGATAACTTGACTTTTTTTTTACTGGGTCATTGTTAGTGAGTACAGATCCAAAATATCTATTAAAAATGTCTGCCACTTCCTTATTTTCCCTCAGCTCAGTCCCATGTTCCATAATTGGATGCAGTCTATTCTCTTTTTTTAGTTATTGTTTATGTAAGTGAAGAATGACTGTTGTTTGTCTTTGGAGACAGATAGTCTAAATTCTAATTTCCTTCGCTCTTTTCTAATTAGCTTTTTTATTGTTCTGTTTTGTATACTGATTTAGTACATTAGTTTTGTATTTTTTTGAAAATTGTAAGAGCTTTTTCTTTCCTTTTTATTTGTTTCTTGATTTTTGGCATTATCCAGGGTGGGATCTTACCCCTCCTATTCTGTATTTGCTTCAGGGAGGCATATAGGGTTTCCAGTTCCTTGATGGTAGCTTTCAACAGTTCCCAGCACTCATTTGTTGTCAAATTGGACATTCTGTCCAATTTTTGGTGATTTGCATATGCAGCCCATGATGCTTTGCATTGTAGAGGCATGTGTGATTTTGTATTAATTTGGACATTAATGCTTCCCAATCATATTTCCGAAGGACAGATCTGATACAATTATAATTGCCTTCATTATAATTGTACTGATAGCATGGCTTACCTAAATGGGTTCTATGTCTGGCAATATTAAAAGTTACACCGTTATGATCACTGTTGGCCAATGGGGCAAAGATCGAAAGTTCAGTGATTTCTGAGACTATGTTAGTTAAAACTAAATCTTGAATATTTCTGACCCTAGTAGATTCCATCACTAACTGTTCTAACCCAGCCATTAAGGTGATATCCAAAAACAGTGACAGAGCCTGCTGTTAGACAGTGCCATTGTACATACATACATACATACAAAGTTGCCAGCAGATTAGGCTCATCGGTCTATCTCATCTGCCCAAGATGCAGCTCCTGATTAAGTTTCAGCAGCTGCCCCCTCCCTCCATTCATGTTCTTCCTTCTACCTGGCACGCCCCCTAGCACCCTGCTGTTAACCTCCCCCCCACCTGCACCTTGCCCATGTACCTGTCCCACCACACCTTGAAACCCTCCACTGTTTCCCTTGCCAACAGCTCCCTGGTAGTGTGTTTGAAGGTGCCACCACCCTCTCTGTGAAACAATGTCTCCTTATCCCCCGTACCTCCCCTACTAGCTTAAGGTTATGTCCCTAGTATTTCCTCCCTTCAACATAAACAGACCCTCTGTGTTTACCCTAATTATCCCTTCATATATTTGAATTCCTGTATCATAACCCCCTGTCCTGTCTGTCCTCCAGGGAGTACATGTTCAACTCCCCAAGTCGGTCCTTGTAGGACATTCCCCCCAGGCCGTGGATCATCTCTGTGGCACTGTACTCTCTCCAAAAGGGTAACAGTTCTCTTTATATAAGGTCTCCAAAATCAGGCCCAGATTAACCTGTATGCAAATGACGCCATGGCGTAGGGCCCCATGGTTCAGGAGGGCCTCCGCCATATGCCCAACATGTATTGTAAGTTTTGTACTATTTTTTCTTCTAATTTCTTCTTCCCCTGAAGCAGCAACCATTACCTGCCACTCCACAGACAGTTGGACTCCACCTCCCCCCAACACTCAGCAAGCAAGACTCTTGGCTTAGGCTCCACCTCTGCACTGACCACACACCAATCAGAATGTGTTTGACTAGGTCCTCTGGAGGTGTGGCTACTGAGGTGCAGGAATTGTGGGGCGGACTGGCAGTGCATGCGTAACCATTGTTGAGTCTCAGGGTCAGGGCCATGGTCATCCATGCAGTGAACTGTGAGCCAAGAAGTCATCTTTTTCGACAGACTCAATGACTAAGAGATCAGCCACCAGGTCAGGAGTCAGATGGACCAGACCGATCATCATTGATGGAAACAGTGAGCAGAGACTCAGAGTGACCGTGACATCCATGGTCCCACTCCTGTCTCTTGACCAATCCAGTCAGAGAGAGAGAGAGAGATAAGTAACTACGTGACTGCGACATGCATTTTGTTTGCTGCGGCCCTGCAGGTGGGGACCGGGGGGTGAGACAGACTGCTCAGGCCGGGGCGGGTCGAGATCGACGAGTCAATGAGAAATCCAGTGGTCGATCGTCTCAGTCACAGACAGAGGAGGAGGAGGAGGCTGCTGGAGGCGAGGTATGTTGTAAAAAATTTAAAGAACTTAAACTAAAAGTACACGATCTGGATCAGGCAGCATTGGTGCATCATGCACAGACAGACTAGACTTGGGAGGGAATCAGTTTCTATCTTCTGACTTGAACTGATCTTCATACCACTGAGCTACTATTTTTAATATTGTATTTTATCCCTCCCAGACTCCCAGTGTTGTAATGCATTTTTTTCCCAACTCAAATGTCCATACTGTATGAGAAGTCACCCTGTTACATTAATTATCTAATTTAAGTTAACATTCTTATTACACTGCTAAGGGAAGGGGCGGGTGGGTTGCTGCATCATATAGGTAACCCTCACCAACCTGATGCAAAAGGAATGTCAGCACTTTTGTGTAGTAACAGAGAGAAGTGTAGAAAATGAGTTATTCCTGGTGTCTAGTGGCATTGGCACCCCCACCCACCCAATCACAGATTATGATTAAATAGAGCTATCCTTAGCTTCTAGTGATACCCCCACCCTTATCACCCAGTCCATGAATGGAAGGATGTCCCTGGAGTTTAGCAATACCCTTCCCCCATGAGTGCCCATCCAGATCTATGCGTGTAAAGCCATCCTTGGTGTCCAGTGGTTACCCCCCAACCCCCAATCACCCATTTACAAAATAGAAAGGAATCAGTGGTGGTCCAGTGACTCCCCTCACCCACCCCGTGTGCTCACATTCCACCATCCCACACCCACCCTATTAACTGGGTGTCCATCAATCAGGGAACCCTGCTACAGTGACCAGCATAGCCCTCTTCTCACCTTCTTGGCTGGCCACCATATGAGCTGTCAGTGAGAGCATGTATAAATACTGTGTGCATGCTTTCTGACAGCTCATGTATCAGCTGGCTGAGTAGGTGAGTGGAACGCTGTGCTGGTCGCCGTACCAGACTTCCCTGATTGATGGACACCCATGTAAGGGGGGGTGCAAGGTGGTGGTATGTGAGTGGGTGGGTTAGGTAGGGGACACTGGACCACCACTGATTCCTTTTACTTTTGTAAACAAGCAATCAGGGGTGGGGGAACCACTGGACACCAGGGACAGCTTTACATGCATAGATTGAGTGCTGTGGGGGGCTGGTAGTGCCAGACACCAGGGATATCTTTCTATTCATGAAGCGGGTGATCAGGGAGTGGTGGGTGCTACTAGACACCCAGGATAGCTCTGTTAAATCATAATAGGAGATTGGGGGTGGGGGATGCCACTAGACATCAAAGATAGTTCACGGAAATAAGAAACGGGTGATTGGGGAGTGGAGGTGCCACTAGACACCAGAGTTAGCTTCAAGGAAATAAGAAACTGGAGATTGGAGGGTTAGGGTTCCACTGGACACCAGGGACAGCTTGAAGGAAATAAGAAATGGGTGATTGGGGTGGGGGTGCCACTAGGCATCAGGGAATTTCTTGGAACACACTACAGGAGGGGTGCTAATAGGCTGCTGCACACCATGCAAATGAGCCCATGAGCATACAAATGGCCCCATAGAGCCTTGCATGCCCAATGGGTACATTTGCATGTTGTGACTGAATATAGCCCACAGGGGTCTTGGCCCTGTCAATTTCAGGCAGTGCTGTTTGCTGTGAGCTATATACAGCCTAGGTCCATGTTGGGACAGCATAATTTCACTTGGCACTGTACAGAAATGATCTACATAGAAACATAGAATTTGACAGCAGATAAGGACTGCTTGGCCCACCTAGTCTGCCCATTTCCCTACCTGATGGATAAGCTGCAGATTCTAGTTAATCAACAGCTTACTTCTTCCTACCCCCCCCAGAATTGCCTTATGCCTGTCCCATGCATTCTTGAATTCTCCCAATGTTCCTGACTCAACAACCTCCTCAGGAAGGTTTTTCCATGCATCCACAACCCTCTCTGTGAAAAAATACTTTCTAACATTACCGCTGAGCCGTCCCCCCTAGATCTTCAAAGTGTGCCCCCTTGTTCTTGCACATCTCTTCTTCTGAAAGATTCTACCCTCTTGTACTTTGTTAATTCCCTTGAGATACTTAAAGTTTCTATCATGTCCCCCTCTCCCTCCTTTCCTCAAGGGTATACATATTAAGCTGCTTTAGTCTCTCCTCGTATGTCTTCTGGTGCAGACCCTGCACGATTTTGATTGCCCTCCTCTGAACAACCTCCACTCTGTCTATGTCTTTGTGGAGATGGGGTCTCCAGAATTGCATGCAGTACTCCAGATGGGGTCTCACTAACTGTCTGTACAGAGGGATAACAACTTCCTGTTTTCTATTGTTGATGCCTTCCCTATGCATCCCAGTATCCCTCCAGCCTTCCTTACTGCCTTTTCCGTTGCTTGCCCACCTTTAGGTCATCTGATATAATTACTCCTAGGTCTCTTTCAATTTTTGTTGTTGTTATTAACTCACCCTCCATTGTGTACTCTTCCCCTAGGTTTTTGTTTCCCAGATGCATTACCTTGCACTTCTTTGCATTAAATCTGAGCTGCCATATATATGACCATTCCTCCAATCTTGCCAAGTCCCTTTTCATTCTTTCTACTCCACCTTGTGTAACAACCCTGTTGCAGATCTTTTTGTCATCTGCAAAGAGACATACCTTTCCTTCCAGGTGCTCTCTAATGTCACTTATAAAGACGTTAAAGAGGACCGGTTCCAGTACCGAACCCTGCGGTACCCCGCTAGTTACCTCCTTTCTTCACTGTGGACTCCGTTTACTATTACCCTTTACATCCTGTTCTCCAGCCAGTTTTTTATCCAGGCTACCACCTTGGGACCCACTCCAAGGCTGGCTAACTTGTATATTAATCTTTTGTGTGAGACTGTGTCAAATGCCTTGCTAAAATCTAGGTAGGCCATATCCACAGCCCCTCCCTGGTCTACTACTTTGGTCACCCAGTCAAAGAAATCTACTAGGTTTGTCTGACATGACCTTCCTGCTGTGAAACCATGCTGCCTTGGGTCCTGTGCCCCACTGGCCTCTAGGTACTCAACAATTCTTTCCTTTAGAAGTGACTCCATCATTTTCCCTACCACTGAAGTCAAACTAACTGGTCTGTAGTTTCCTGCTCTGTCCTGCTCCCACTTTTGTGAAGTGGAATCACATTTGCCCTCCTCCAGTCCTCAGGTCCTCCAATGATTTGTTAAAGAGAGTAGTCAGTGGTGTTACTAGCTCTACCCTTAGTTCTTTAAGAATTCTTGGTTGAATCCCATCAGGCCCCGTTGCTTTGTCCACCCTCAGTTTCAAGAGTTCTTTCAAAACCCTTTCTTCTGTGAATGGACTGGTATCGATCCCCCTATTCAGAGTTTCTCTCTTGTTTGGTTTAGGTACCTCCCCCTCCTCTTCCGTTGTGAATACTGAGCAGAAATATTCGTTCAGTATCCCTGCTTTTTAACTGTCACCCTCTGCACACATTCCCTTCCTCTTTATTAAGTCTCTGTATCCCTCCCTTGGTCTTTCTTCACTCCCTAATGTACCTATAAATGGTTTTATCCCCTTTCTTAACAGAGTTGGCTATCTTTTCCTCAGTTTGTGCCTTTGCTATTCTGACTGCCTTCCCTGCCTCCTTCTGCTTTAACTGAGAAAGTTCTCTGTCCAGCTCCTTCTGTGTTTCCTTATATTTCCTGCATGCAATCCTTTTCTCTTTAACTGTCGCTGTCACCTCTTTTGAGAACCATAGTGTTTTTTTCCTTCATTTTGTTTTGTTGATTTGCTTCACACAAAGGCTTGTTGCCTCTGTGATGGCTATTTTGATTATTCCCCATTGTTCATCCACCCCTCCTTCCTGTCTGTTTGCTAGTTCTTTTCTGAGACACTCTCTCATTTTCCCAAAGTCAGCCTTCCTAAAGTCCAATACTCTTGTTTATGTATGGCTTGACTCTATGGCTGTGTTTATTGTGACCCACTGTTTGGTGGTCACTTGTTCCCAGATGGCTACCCACTTCTAAATCTGAGATCCTTTCTCCTTCCCCATTTGAGAGTACCAGGTCTAAGATTGCTCCCTCCCGAGTGGGTTCCAACACTAGCTGTCTGAGGCATGCCCCCTGTAGGGCATCAAGAATGAACCTGCTCTTGGATGTGCCTGCAGCAAAGGTACTCCAGTTAACATCTGGCATATTCAGGTCCCCCATCAACTATATATCCCCTTTTTCTGCCATTTTAAGGATGCCTTCTATAATTTCCTTGTCCATTTCATCCCCCTGAGATGGGGGTCTGTACACAACCTCCTTGCAGATTGTGGTGCCATTTCCTGTCTCCAGGGTGACCCATAGTGACTCATCAACTTCCTGTTTACTCTTTAGCCCTGTTGCTTTAATCCCTTCCCTTATATACAGAGCTACTCCTCCTCCTCTTTTACCCACCCTGTCCATCCTGTAGACTGTGTATACTGGTATGTTGACATCCCAGTCATGGTTCTCATGGTTCTCTGTGTGCCATGTTTCAGTGACTGCCACAATATCCAGACATCCCTCTTCCATCAAGGCCACTAGTTCAGGGAGTTTGTTGTACAGACTGTGGGCATTGGTAATCATCGCCTTCCATTTATTTTTTATGACCTTACCCCTTTTATCTCCATCCCTGTCCTTACTGCCTTTTTCTGCATTTATCCCTGTCCTGCTCTCTACTGACTTCTCTACCTTGGTGTTTACCTCTCTAGCTACTGTGTTTTGTGGGGGAGGCTGGGATTTCCCTGCTCCTTTTCAGTGCCTTCCCCCTTGGCTAGTTTGAATGCTTGCCAATGAAGCATTTAAACCTGTCACCTAGGATTCTGGTTCCCCCTGGACAGATGCAGACCATCGTGCCATTATAAGCCTGCATCCCCTCAAGGTGGCTCCCCAGTCCCCAATGAAGCCAAAATCCTGAGCTCCACACCAGGTTTTCAACCATTCATTGAATCCCATGGTGTGGAATACCCTAGCATCATCCTTGCCATAGACAGGCAGCACCTCTGAGAAGGTTACTGTACATGCTACTTGTCTAAGGCCCCTTCCCAACTCTACAAACTCCACTTGCACCGCTCTGATCCCATTCACAGTCAGGTCAGTTGTCTCTAAGTGGACTATAACATCCAGCTCCCTCCCTCCCTCGTGCAGCTGCTCCCACGATCCTGAGGATTCGCTTCCTGTCCCTCTGAGCCATGGTGCCAGGCAGGCACCTTACCTCCCTATCCCCTTCTTCCCCCACTTCTACCCCCCTAATGATTGAGTCACCCACGAGGAGTTGTTTCCTTCCCCTGTGGGGTCTCATGCCACCCTCCTGTGGGTCTCCTTTGTTGAGGTTCCCAGCATCCTCCTTGGTCTCCACTGCAGGTGCCTCCATAGAGGAACCACTCTTTGCCAGAACAGCATATGACTTGTGGAGAGGTACAACTGGAGGGATGCACCTCTGTTCCACCACTCTCTCCCTCCCTGAGCCCACCTTGGTCCAACCACTCCTCTTTCTTGGCAACCTCTGAGATAACGGTGGTGGCCCTGGTGGTCCCTGGGTGGGGGAAGAGGGTTCACCAATCCTAGCCAGGTCAGCCTGGAGATGGGCAACTTCCTCCCTCAGACCAGAAAGGTGTTTGCAAACAGGGCAGCATTGCAGCCTCCAGAATGTCTCCCGGAACACTGCTGCCCCACAGCCATTGCACTATACCACTCCCATCTTGACTTATTTTGTGTCCTATTGCTTTGTATGCTTACTGTCTCCTCCCTCTATATATTTTTGCACTTACTTTTCTACTGCCTATGTGCCCTTACAACTCTTGCCCTTCCTGTTCTGGGACAGACAGGAACTTCCTATAGTCTTCAGTAGTCTCCTTCTGTGCTTGGATTCAGACCTCCAGCAGCCGGGGAGTTATTTTTCAGGTTCCTTCAAGTTTGATGAAACTAATGTGTCGCCGTGATCCTTCCCTTCCTACTGCCAAACAGGAAGTTCCTGTTGTCAGTCAAATCCAGTGGCTATAAAAGTAGAACTGGCTTTGGGTGGGAAGGAGGGCAATTATTAAAACATCTGTAGTTCTAGACTGCTATTTCTTGCTCTGAAACCAAAGTTCTCCTCTGTCAAAGACAGCAGGAAGCAGCAATTGGAGACACCTGCTTTTGTACTCCTAAGCTGCTAAGCCACACCCCCAATTAGATTCACCCTCTGCTCTGACTCAGTGAATTAAGCTGATACAGTCCCCTTCCTCAGAGAAACACACAGTGACTTTCTTCCTTTTTTTACTTAAATGAGACCCCCTTCTTCTAATAAAGTATCTGTTTGCTTAATCCAAACAGGTACTGACTCCTGCTGAGATAGAACTGATTTATCACTAACAAATCTGTAGTTCTAATGGTCTAATTTTCAATCAGATAGCACCACACACTATCTGACTGAATATAGCAGCAGCTGCTCAGGTGCTAGCACCAGTGCAGCACAAATATTTGCATTGCACATACGCTCATTTTCTGAATATCAGGCCCTTCACAATCCCACAGAATATTCATCCAACAAAACAACAGCAGCACTATTACCAACATTGACAGCTGCTTCATAAGAACATTTTGGGTCATCCCCTCTCCTCATGCCACATGATGATCAGGATTGCCAAGTCTGCACCCTTCAGCTTGAGAATGGAGGGGGGCTGCTTTTGCAGCCAATGTCAATCTCACATCTTGGTTTTCTGGCATATGGTGCACAATGCCAGACTGCCTTGGAGCTGAGTGCCTCACCTCTGAAATGCACTTTGCTCCTCGCTGGTCCTATTGTGACATTTCAGGGCTTGCACACCAAATCTGATTTCTGCATTACAAAACCAGCCTATAATAAAATGTTTTAATTAAAATCAGTGGGGACTGGGGAACTTTGGCATTAGTTGGCCCCACATATTAATCAGCAAGTAGCCAGGTGAAGATGAGGGAAAGGCTGCATCAATCTATTTAAAGGAAGCTTCTAATCATCCCCCTACCTTGTTAAACCCAAGGGATCATTTTCAAAGTAAAGTTCTGCAAGTTTGTTGAATCAATTTGGACTCTGAACTCTTTCATTATACAGTATGCCATAAAGCTGTAGACTCACTGCTGCCACAGTTCCCAGCTGATGTCAACCTCTGCATAACCAAATATGAAGTTTGTGGGACTGTAGCATATTTCTTATCTGTAAAAATTCAATGAGATTATGATTTAAAAGCTGAAATGGAGTCCTCATTTATAAAAAGGATTTCACTTTTCCTTCCTGAAAAAGCTGTCCCAAAGTATGAATATGTTTTTCTTTGTCATATGGCCTGGCGCAAATATTTTCCTGTATTGTTGTTTTGCATTGTACCATAAAGAGGCTTTAAGCTGAAGCCAGTGGTTTGCTTCAATTGGTTGTACTACTACTGCATATCATGTCTGTGGAGCAGGAGATTCAAACCTTAAATAAATAAGCCAGTCCAGGTACATAGCAGACTAAAGACTGGGGCTCATGTCCGAGTTCCAGCAACACTAATGGTGGGCATAAACTGACCCATCCTAGTTGTTTGTTTTTATGAGTATGGGCAGAGCCAACAGGAGTACTGCATGTAGAAAAGGAGTGATTTCATGTTTTCTGTCCATGGAACTGACTGAAGGTGTAAATAGTCTCCTCCGCCTTACCCTCCTCCAAGAAATGTTTTCCACCCTCAAATAAATACACTTTCATGTTAGTAAATGGTTGCAGGGTACTATTTTCTTTCTTAAATGGGTGGTACAAGAACTGGAACCTGAGTAGAGGGAGGCAGCATTGTTTTTTTGGGGAAGTAAGATCCAACCCACCTTCACCAAGAAGCTCCTAAAAATCCAGCCCACCTTTTTTTTTATTCATGTGGGAGGGGCATGAGGTGGATCCTATCATGCTGAAAGAAGAGTCACTAGTTTGGTATCTGGACAAGGAACAAAACAAATCTGTGGAGTACCTGCATTTTGTTAAGGACTAGGAGAACAGATAATACTTAATGCATTCAAACTGACTTAAAAACCCTGGAACAATTGATTATCATAGTCACCTGGTGTCTCTAAAGGAAAGACTCAGCTTTCAGGTATTTCTTAAACATTTTATACTAAAAACAAAGTTCAGCTTTTGGGATTAACAATATTTGTTTACCATATTCTGTCTATCTATCTATATATATAGTTTGTCTTTTTAGTAGTTGGTGTTAGTAATGCATTTAGAAATACAATTTTTAATTGTCTTTACAGATAAATCATGCAGGTTCATGTACTTGGTGTAAACAGTCTGTGATTAAATGTATTTTACTTTTTTCCTGGCTCAGTTTCTATCAGTCAAAAGAAAGAATGGAACTACTATCAGAGCTGCCATCCCCCTAACATTCCTGCTGAGTTTATACTCCTTGGAACCTGTTATTCCAGTTTCTGTGCCTGTGTGTAGTATATAGGAAGCTTTAGATCACTATGTTTCTTCTGCTTGAGGAGTTCATTGAGACCACAGAAAGTTAAAAGAGTAGTCCACCCAGAATGTGCAAAAAACATATGTTATGTAGAGTGTTTTGATATGTATGTTAAATCCTAGTGTGGCCTTCCCTCTGTCTGCTATTAGGAGTTTTTCCTAAATTAACTTGCTAGCTGTATGGTAGTTTTACGACCCCTTGGGATCTCCATAACAAATAGTTTTATTGGTTTTATTTCTTCTACGATGCCCCCTGTCTCACGTGACAGTGATGTAGCCATACCCTTAGATGTAGCATGTGTACTGCTTTAAAATTAGTTTAGCAACAGTAGGGGCTTGTAACTGTTCTTATCCAGGGAGCACAAATGTAAGTAGTTAGTTTAGCAGATACCTGAGAGCAAGCTAACTGGGGTTTCTGTAAGACAACAGCTACTAAATAGCTCTAATTCACTACCTTTTTTTTCTCTGTGCATCAGGTCTAGCTAGCAGGAGTGTTTTAACATCAAAAACACAAATAATGAATTAGAGCTAATTAGCAGTGTCCTGTATATTATTATCTATGATTGCCTGTTTTAGATGGTCCGTTATTTGCTTTTGAATATCCTTATCTTGTAGCAGGGAGATGTTTAGCCTCCAAAATGAGGTTTTCCTGAGTGTCTACAGCCACCTCTTCTGCTTAAAGGAAAAGTCCACCCAAAACTTTAAAAAATATATGTTGTGCAGAGTGTTTTAATTTGTATGTGAAGTTCTAGTGTTTCCTTCCCTCTGACTGGTATTAGGAGTTTTTCCTAAATAAGCCTGCTAGCTTTATGCTAGTTTTATGACCCCTGGAGATCTTCATCCCTGATAGCTTTCAGCACACACATGCCAAACAAACTAAATATCTTGGAAGCTTTACAAGCTGCACAAAAATTACCAGCAGCAAAGTTTTTCAGGACAGTAAGACCTTTACGATGAGGGTGGTCACCAAGCTGAATTTTACAGATTTTAAAATATAGCCATCTCTACTGTTGAGAACTGATTGTAAAGCAATGCTTTCTGCTGGATTTATGGTCTCTGCTACATCACCATCACATGAAACAAGGTGCATTGTAGGACAAAGAAATACAATTAAGCTGTTTCATATGGAGATCTCCAGGGGTCATAAAACTACCCTAAATCTAGCAGGCTAACTTAGGAAAAACTCTTCTTAGCAGAAATTGGGAAGGACACACAATAACTTAACATACAAATCAAAACACTCTGCACAACATATGTTTTTGCAAGTTTTGGGTGGACTTTTCCTTTAACCTTAAAAGGATTGCAGATTGCTGCCCTAACCAGCACTTTGTCCTCTCATGATTTAAAAACAGGTAAAATCCACCCCACCCATTTCATTCCACTACATTCTAACCAGGAATATCATAGGTGGGGTAGATACCTGGATGCCCAGTCAAGTACTCAAATGGATAATAATAGGTTAGTGGGAAGAGTCTGCCTTTATACTAGAGCCACAGAAAGTTTATGGTGTAAAGAGCTGCTCCCTGGAAAATTACCTGGTTTTGGGGGTGGGGGTTACCACAAGTGGAATGGGACTTCACGGATGGGAGAGCTCATAACAGAAGAAGTGGCATGTTGGCATTAAAAGCTTAGTGGTATGGATGTAGAAGCACAAGTATTTAAGCATGACTTTGGTATAGGATTAATTGTGATGAGGGGAGAGTGAGTCTCGATATTTTAAACATAATGATTTTCTAAAACTTTAGCCTTCAATGGGTTAGACTTTGTAGCCATCTGTACAGTGTATCACTAAGCCACATGCAGTGGGGTATGGGTAAAACCCAGATCACCAGACCCAGGCCAGAGCTGTAAAATCTGGACTGGGCACAGCTTGTGCAAATAGTGCTGATCCAGTGGAGCAGCAATAAAAGATAAACTACACAATGCCCTCAATAACACACCTATCCCAGTTTGTATTTACCTGATGCCCATTTTTAGGCCTTACATAAAATCTTCCTTCAAGAGAACAGCTTGTAATGAAATGTGGCATTTGGGCATATGCACTTTTATATTAGATGAATTTTGTGTGTGAACTGTATATCAGTCTCTAAAAAAAACAATGATTGTGTTTATCTTCCATTTTGTCACAACATATAGTTGTCTCAGCAGTGTTTTCAGTTAGGGTACTGTACCCTCATGTATAGGATGGCCTGGTTCTGTTGAGTTGATTGCTATAACAGTGCATAGAATAAATTGCAAAACATATAGGTAACTATAATACAGATGGTGGCATTATTTTTAATTATACAATGGCAAGGACAAATGTAAGAAGCTGATTGCCTGCTGACCCATTGAAACAGTGATGTTATTACTCAGTAACATCACCGTAGCTTTGGATTTGGATCATTCCTTGCATTTTCTCATAAGAAATATTTTTCCATACTAACAAAAACATCCTTTAAATTTTGTATATAACAAGCCATTGCATAGTTGCAATAAGGCACTCCAGGGTGTGTGTTATGATGTAATAATGTCACTCCTGGGGTGGTGGAAGCACTCGGCTTTGCCTCTGCTTAAATATGCCCTTTCTCAATGTACTGTACTTTGATTCAGTTAGTGTATGCAATAGCCTTCATGTGAACACTCTGGGCTTCTCTGTGACTCCTGATGTCTATTTGCTTTAGCTATTGTATATTGTTTGAACTGCTTTGGTCTTTTTGATGTGGTGCCTGTGTAAATGAGTATCTGACTCAAATGTTTATAAATCTGATATTTTTTTAATAAATAAATAAATGTTTATGTTTAAGCCCATGAAACACCCTTATCTAGTTAATGCATTCACAGTCATAGTGGCTCTACCAGATCTTGTTTCACTTGAGGTGAGGAGTAGGAGTGCAAGCACCTATTCTTTTCAGACTCTAGAAATGCCCCTGCCAGCAGTAACTGACTCTGAGACCAGCAGGACGTATAGTATATATGGAGGTGTGCTCATCTCCCACAAAAGAAGAGAGGGAGGGTGCAGACAGACTTGAGACTAGAGAGAAAATAAAAAGAAAAAAGTAGAAAAAAGTACAATGGTGGACTGGTGCATGATGGACTTAAGTAGGGGCATGAAATAGCTATTACTACACAGACATGATGAAGAAGACACTAGACAGAAGTGTTCAAATGAATGGGCTAGTATTAGCTGTCATAAGAAAGACAAGTTAGCAGCCATCAGAGAATCAATCAGTAGCTGCTGGCTGGAATGGATATAATGAAAATTGAATCCCATTATCCTCCTCCTGGCAAGCCTAGATATAACCTACTAGCAGGAGGATGATAAAGAGAAGGAGCAAAATGATCTGTAACAGGCTGTATGCCAAAGATTAAGCCTACACAACCACAGGACACAGCAAGCTTGTTCCCTGGTAAAATTGAAATCATCTTTCCCTCCTCCTCCCTCCCTCCCTCCCTCCCTCCCTCCCTCCCTTCCTTCCTTCCTTCCTTCCTTCCTTCCTTCCTTCCTTCCTTTCCCCATCTCTTTCTCTTTCTCTCTTTCCCTCTTTCATTGTTTTCTTTTTGTTTCTTTCTTATTTCAAAGTTTTACAAGGAAAGGCATGCTGAGCTGCTAATAACTCATTTCCACATGCATTCTGTGGGAGGCCTGGGGGGGTGAGGGGAGGACTAGAAGAACCCGGCTTCCAGCAGCAGCAGCAGCAGCAGCAGCAGCAACACTCAGCCTCCCAGAGCTCCTGCAATAAAGATATCCATTTTACTGATTGGTCAGTCAGGGAGTGGAGGGGAGGAGAATGAATGCAGCTGAACTGTTAGTCCCCTTATATATCATTTTTTGGCCCTTTATATATAATTTTGGGGAGGGGGGGAGGTCACCACCAGATATGAGCTCCACCTCCCAGTTACATGTCACCAACCTGCTCCAAGTTGTTTACCTGACTGTGGGCCCCCAGGCTGTAAGCCTGTCACTGTTATCTTACTGTTTTTGCTTGCACTGATTTGAAAAGAAAAACATAGTTTGATTGCATCAGGATAAAGAAAATTAATATGGCATGGCATAGTAAAGGTAAATTCAGGCAGGCTACTAAAGAAATGCACAGGTATGATTATTATATTGCAAACACTGATTTTTAAACAAAGGTTCTGCTGTGTTTCTTGTTTAGTGGGTTTTAAGGCGTTTCTACTTGTCATTTTGTTTATGTTGTTCTGTCATGTTTTAGCTCTTCTTGCTGGACATCCTTCTGCTGCTTGGTGATGAATACTGTCTGTAAATGGTAACCAAAATATAGTTTGAGAATATTTATTTTGTATATTAAGGGGTGTCGTGTGTCACTTCAACATACCCTTTATACATTCATTTAATTCAAAGTCATGTAAAGATGCCCTCTAATCTAATATTATCATAACCATGTTTGAAGAAAAGAGGGATATCAAGAAGTACTACATGAATATGATAGAATATTTTGACTGGGTGTCGAAGGAAGCAAACCGGTCAGCTGTTGGGGGGATGTCACCTACCTAAATTTCAGCAAGGCCTTCAACACTGTCACACAGTCCCAGTCCCACATAAAAAGGCTGGTTAACAAAATGGGTAGTCTAGGAATGGGGCAGAAGGTAGTAAATTGGCTAATGGGCAGGAAGCAGAGGGTGGTGGTAGTAAATGGGATCCAGTCCAAGGAGAGGGAGTGATGAGCAGCAGGGTAACTCAGGGATTAGTCCTTGGGCCTGTCCTGTTTAATGTCTTCATTAATGACATTGTGGTAGGGCTGAAGAGAAGGTCTGGCTGTTTTCAGATGACACCAAGATTTGTAACAGGGTGGATACTCCAGACAGGATGGAGAGAATGAGAAGGGACCCGGGAGAGCTAGGAGAAAAAAGAGTCTGAGACTGAGATGTAGCAAGTTGGCAATGCAACTGAGGTTCAAATAAAAAAATGCCAAATAATGCACCTGGGGTGAGGGAAGGAACCTTCACTGAGGAGTGCTACAGGATGAGGGGTTTGCTGACGATCACCAAGAAAGAAAGGGACCTGGGGTTATCATTTCAGATTACCTAAAGGTGTTCAAGGTGACCTAAGGTGTCTAAGCAGACTACAAAGGTTGCAGAGAGGGCCAGTGGCATTCTGGGGTGCATTGGCAGGGGCATCACTAGCCAGGAGGGCTTCCAGTTTCTATAACCAGGGATTCCAGGCAGATTTTGTTCCCTGTAACTACATGAGCTCTGTCCTGAGCCTGTAAACAACTTTCTTCCCTATCTATGGCAACCACTTTTCTGTTTCCTACTACAGGACATTCCATACAATAGTAATAGTTTCCTGCAGACTGTTCTCATACTAAGATTCATACTAAGGTGAAGAAAAAGAGCTAGGTGGCCAAAGCCCATAATGCTCTTATGCTAGGCCAGAGAATAGTATGATAAATTATACCCAGAGTCAAATTAACTTATCCAGACAGTGTTTGAAGGTATACTTAGTAGCACTCATGACCACAGTAGATGGAAGTTTATTCCATGGTCCTATTGTATGGAGAGTAAAGAAAAATTTCCGATTGTTGTGTTTGAAAGATTTCCCAACCAACTGAAGTGGATGGCCTCTAATATTATAAGGAGAGGACATGAATTCGAGACCTAACTCAGTCATGACATAAGGGTCATGTACAACATCATACAGAAATAGAAGATCCCCTCTCAAGCGTCTAGTACAAAGTGACATGAGCTTCAAAGTTTCCAACCTATATTCATAAGATACAGATTCGAGACTGGATATTTTTAGCGAATTTTCTTTGAATTTTTTCAAAGGACACACAGTCGGATTTTTTAAATGGGCACCATACTTGTGAGGTATACTCAAGATGAGGTCTGACATATGACCTAAACAGAGGCATTAGCACTTCAAGGTCTCTAGATTTGATGTTGCGAAGAATCGACCAAACAACCTTGTTTGCTGTACAAATAACAGAGTGCAAATGTTTAGAATATGTAAGATCATTGGAAACAGTAATTTCTAGGTCCCTCTCATCCGTGGTAGCACTAAGCAGTGAACCATTCAGGGTATATGAATAGCTGGGATTTTTTAATCCCAAATGCATCACATGACATTTAGTTTCATACCCCATGTATTTATCCAATCTGAAATAATATTAAGGTCATGTTGGACGAGAGCTATCTGGTCAGAATTAGAACAAGGTCCCCTAATTTTCACATCATCTGCGTATTTTGTTGTAATGGAGATGCAATGTTGAGTTAAGTCTGCAATAAAGGCCTGGAAAAGGCATGGACTGAGGACAGATCCTTGTGGCATACCACTCAAAACATTTCCGCTATTGGAGAGGTTACCATTTACAGTCACTCTTTGTGTTCTATCACAAAGCCAATTTTCAATCCAGACTATTATGTAATAATTTATATTAAGTCTCCTGAATTTGTGATTTAAAGCCCAATGAGGCATGGTATTAAAAGCCTTACTGAAATCTATGAAAATGACGTCACATGGTATCCTACTGTCCAAAAAGGTACTAAAATGTTCATAAAAACAGAGTGAATTAGTTGAACAACTTCTGCCCCTTCTGAAGCCATGTTGCTCCAAATCAATTGCATCTATAACAGGTGTGATGATATCCTTAAGCAGACTCTCCATGACTTTACAGATAGAAGAAGTTAGACTTACGGGCCTGTAATTTTCCCAGTTATGTTTAGAGCCTTTTTTATGAATTGGTACAACTGTTGCTTCTTTCCATTCAATAGGAATATAATTATTTGTTCTGTGACTGTCTTCTGGTGAAATACATAAACCCCTGTGTCCCAGGGGTTTATGTATTTTACCAGGAGACAGAACTGTCTTATGCAGGAAAACTTTACATATCTTGAATGTCTTGTCTGTGACTGTGAAATCTTTCTGAGTTCAGTGCTGTGATAGGTGACAGTCACTGACACGCATTATATAAAATGTGCTGCTGTGATGTATGTTATTTGTAATCTGTTGATGGGCTGCCTGCCTTCCCACAATTTCCCAGGGTATGTCTGCTTGGAATGATGTGCAGAGTACTGCATGCCTGGTTGCACATCGAACATGTCATCATGTCTCCCACAACCAGAAATGACGTGTAATGCTTACAACCTGGAAGAATTCATGTGCCATGGTGGTCAGGCTGTACATGACAGTGTTACATGGATGAATGTAAGGCTGTTGCTAGCTTAGCAGCCAATCAGATTGCAGCACATGAGGCTACTTTCAAGACCAACACAAAAAAGTCTATGGGTTAATGTCCAACTGAAAGGACAGCCGCAAATAATATTTGGCACTTGTTACCAGCCACCAAATGCTAATTCTAACTACACCAACATTCTACTAGAGGAAATTAGGAGCATTGCAGACAAAGGGAATATTATAATTATAGCGACTTAAATTTACCAACTGCTAACTGGGATACTCTATCTGGCGAGTCTTTAACAGATAAAACCTTTATTTCTACAGTGATTGATCTAGGACTCGACCAAATAATTAATGAACCCACCAGAGGTAATAACATACTAGACCTCTTGATTACCACCCCCGACAATAATATCTCTGACCTCTCCCTGTCTGACCCACTGGGCACTAGTGATCATAAGTCAATATTTTTCAGCCTGGCATACAATCAACAAATTATTTCAAATAGTACAGTGTTGAAGAATTATGACAAAACTGATTTCAAAACCATAAATAGCCACTTAAACAACATATCCTGGGAAAGTGTTTTATTACCCTTAACACTTGAGGAATCCTGGAACTTTATGAAAAATACTATTTTAAATCTAGAAGCAGAACACATCCCTGTTAAGGATAAATATAATAGTAAAGGGCAGATACCACCTTGACTAAATAATGGTATAAAAACACTAATTCGGCACAAAAAAATACTTTAGAATAAAATTAAAATATGCACCTATAATTTGAAAAACAAATATTTGTCACTTTTCCAAACATCAGTAAAAAAATTAAAACAGGCAAATAAATTGGCTAAATGAAATTTGGAATTTAAAATTGCACATACCAAAAATGGACATGAATCCTTATTTGCATACTTGAACAAAAAAAAAGGTAATACCAGGCAAGTTGGCCCATTAAAAATTGACAACAAATTAATTACTACTGACAAGGCCACACCCGACATACTTAATCAGTACATTTGTTCAGTATTTTTGAAAAAGGACCCTATAGCACACCCAATAATTGCAAGCACTAAATCAAAAGTATTTTGTGTAACTTAAAAACACACAGAGGAGGTACTAAAAATGTTAAACAAAAATAGGAGTCCAGGACCTGATGGTATTAGCCCTAGATTTCTAATCAAAACAGCAGACATTATAAAAAATTCCACTAATTATAAATAGAGAATATTGGATGGACAACTATGCAGAACCAGTGTGTTCTGCCACAGAGGGATTCTGATTCCCTCTGACCTTGAGTATGAAGCTTGAGAGGTCCATGGGAATCAGAACCCCAGGGTGGCAAAATACACTGGCTGTGCATAGAGTTGCTTATCCTGTATTTTTTATAGTGTATAGTACTGTGTGAAAAATGTGTTTTGTGAGTTCTTTTGCTTTCAAAATGAAACTGACTCATGCAGTCTCTAGAGGTTCTAGAATGCTGTTCTGCCACAGTAGGGTAGAACAGCACTCCATGAACTTGGAACTGTGGTAGAACAGCATTTTGAAAGGGATGGAATTCTATACAGAACAACACTCAACTATACACTATTATTTTACAAATCACTGGAAGAATCTTCTGTTCCCCAAGACTGGTTAAAGGCTAATATAACACCCATTTTTAAGAAAGGACATAGAGCCAACCCCACAGATTACCATCCTATTAGTCTAACCTCAGTACCCTGCAAGTTACTAGAAAAAATAATTAAAAACTCATTAGAATCAGAACTACAATTACTTAACATAAATGATAGTACACAACATGGCTTCAAGCAGGGACATTCTTGCACCTCTAATCTCATAGCTTTCTATAACAACATAAATAAAGGGTTATACTCTAACATACCAATGGATGTAATCCTCTTAAACTACAGTAAAGCCGTCAATTGAATCTCTCACACCAAATTAATTAATAAACTTCAGTATCTAGGTCTCCCTACTAACTTGGTCACCTGGGTCTACAGTTGGCTGACCAACAGAACATACTAGGTCATAATGTCGTATGCTTAATAGTGTACGGCATTATGCGTGAACCCCGGACCTTTGCGCTCTCTGTGTTGGACCTCCCTGAGTTAGAATCCTAAGTGGGGGGGGTCCAGGGGTGCAGCCCTCAGACTGGGGGTTGTGGGGTGGATCCCCACAGAACAAAATAAATCTAGAAATCACAAACGTTTATTAAGTTGCACAGCATTTTGCAATGCAATATTTTGATCCCATTCCCCAACAGAATGCAGCAGGTTAGAATTAATGGTGTATTGCCTGACAGGGGGGACGTATCTGGTGGAGTCCTCAGGGCTCAGTTCTTGGGACAACCTTATTCAATCTGTATATCTCTGACATGCAAATAAACTCTATCCACACACTTTCTAAATGACGACGACACAAAACTAGGTGGCAGAGTGGACTCTGCCTATATATATGTCAATTAAAAAAATTACCTAGCTGAGATCAACTAATGGGCCATTACAAATTAAATGGATTTTAATATTGACAAATGCACAGTACTTCACTTTGGCAGAAACAACCCAATGCAACCTTACAAACTTAAAGAAACACACTAAAAGTTTCCAACAGTGAAAAAGATCTCATATCATAATAAATAACAAACTTACTTCTACTGACCACTGTAGTAAGCTAGCAAAAACTCAAATGCACTATTAAGAAGAATAAACCATACATTTATTACAAAAATTGAAGAAAGTATAATTCCTCTGTACAGAAAGTATGTTAGACCATACTCTGACTATGGATCACCTTTTTGGAGCCCTCATTTAAGAAAAGACATAGATAGGGTGGAACAAATACAGAGAAGAGCAACCAGAATGATTCCCCACCTATCACACATAGACTACCAAAGCAGACTTCAGAAACTCAATCTGCAATCCTTACAATTAAGGTGTAGTAGAGGAGATCTGTTATTTCTTTACAAACTGTTACAAACACCATCCCTAATGGAGCAGTGTGGCTTATATTAGTCCAAAAGAAAATTGGTCCCAAGACAACATTTAAGATAACTTGAAGTTCAAAAAGTAAAAACAAATTGAAGGTTAAACTACTTTTCAGTTCAGGCCCCAAAATTGTGGAACAAACTTCCACAAAGCTTAGTAGACAGCAAAATATTTGAAGCCTTCAAAAAGGGATTAGATACATGGCTAAACCATAATCAAATGTGACAATGTTCCACAAATTTGTGGGGGGCATTCCCGATGGGATCACACCTACTTATCCCCCCAAAATACCAAGTAATACCAAGTAATTAAAATCCCTTCATGGCAGTGATTAAAACTGGACTCCAATTTCCACAACTCAATCAAGTTTATTCCCTGAGCTCCTAAACGATTAGAGAGCTCAGGGGTCCCAGTGGCTTAAAACTTGAAAAAATACAGCTCCATGGGACAAACTTGTTTATACCAACAGATTTGTTGAGAGAGAGAGAGAGAGAGAGAGAGAGAGAAAGAGAAAGAGCTACAGGCATTCTTAGACTTGGATGTTCCGTACGACAGAAAAAGCAACAAAACTTAACCCCAGGGCCAGAGACTTACTTCTGCACGTTCCAAGCATGAAACTCATGAAGACCCACTGGCATTGGTAAGAACCTTTCTTTGTCATCATTTCCTTTATGCTAACCCTTTCACCCATTTTCCTCCTCCTCCTCCTCAGGGGAGTGATGTACTCGTCTGCCACCACCAAACTAATTCATGCTCAGGGCAAAAATTTAGCAGCCTAAAACCCCTACGGCTGGTCCCATGAATGTTCCTCCCTTTAGTCCTGGTACTGACCTGGTCCCTGGTACTCTCTCCCTCACACAATCCTGTGGCTCTCCCCAGAGCTGAGACCTCCACACAGTTACAGTGGTTCCCTCCTTCCAGCAGAAATCCTGTTGCCCAAGATGGATGTGGGCTATATAGGCTTAAAAGCTTAACCAATTGTAGGCCCTGGGGCCTGCCCCAGGCATGGGCATGGCAGGCCCCATTGAGTCCAGGCCACCCCCCACTACCACTTCTATCCCCTGAGCTGATGTGCCACATGGGGAACTGGGATTGGAAGGAGCTGTCTCCATCCTCTGATCTCCTGTAGAGGCCCTACCACCACCTTGACATCCCCTGATGGCTCCAAAATATCAACACCTCCACAAACTGGGCCCTAACACCCCCTGGGGTCCTATACTACCTGCCCTCCAAACTCTTCTGCTCCCACAGATGCTCTCACCACTCATCCCAAGGGAACCCTGGACCCAAACAACTGCAACTGCCTGTCTGTTCTGCCATCCTCAGAGATCCCTGCCCAGGACTTAATGCACTGCTGCGGAAACTGCCAACCTGCCTAAAGGGGGTGGGGGCCTCTGAACTGCCCTGCAACAAACCAGCCTGTCTCTCCCAGTTTCTCTCTAACTCCATACACATATAAGTATATAACCATTGCAAAAATCTTTGTTAATGCAACAGTTAGGGTGAGTACTATAGTGACAAAATGAGAGAAATGAGGTGTTAGGGTTTCCAACCCTAATACTCCACCCCCCCCTTCAGAGATTGACAGACATGGGGGGGTGCCTTGGGGTCACTGGCCATAATGTTTATGTCATTCCAGTACCACCCCCACCCTGCAGACACTGACAGGTGTCAGGGTGTGCCTTGGGGTCATTGGCCCTAACGCTCACCCCATTCTCCTATACCATACCAATCTCAGCCTATTTACTTATGGAATGGGATGAGTATTAGGACGGAAGACCCCAAAGCACACCCTGATGCCTTTCAGTGTCTGCGAGGTGGAAGGGGTGGTGGTGGAATGGCATGAGTGTTATGGCCTATGACCCCAAGATACCCCCCCATGTCTGTCAGTCTCTGCAGGGTGGGGTGGGGCGATAGGGTTGGAAACCCCAGTGCCTCATTTCCCTCTTTTTGTTGCTATAGTACTCACCCTAACTGATGCATTAATGACGTTTTTTTGCAATGAATTTCCTTACTTTTTGATATAGTATAATAGTTTCTTTATTTTACTGTGGGAGTGCAGGGTCCTTCGAACCAAAATTTAAAATCCCTGCCAAAACATAATTCTGTGCAACCGCAACACCATTCTACACTGCAGGTGTGAAAACACATTTTGGCCATGATTTCAAAAATGACAGCTATGGCATACATGATGTGGGGTACTAAGATGACTATGTTGAAAATCTGGGGTGAAAATATTGAAAATGTCCAATGTTATGAGCATGCGTAGTGAGATTGCAAGGAATGGACAAAACAGAGCCATTTTCAGCAATTTTGACCCCAAATTTTCAATATGTCCTTTTTGGGATCTCACCTCATGAACAGTGGTACCAACATTTTGTTACTCAGTCTTGAAAGGTGATTTCGTGCAGTGAGCAGGTCATTCCACGCCACAGGTGTGAAAACACATTTCAAACAAGATGTGGAAAATGACAGCTGTACTCTGCATGAGGTGATGAGAAAATGTGACTATGCTGAAAATTTGGAGTGAAAATATTAAAAATTACCAAAGTTACACTCATGCACAGCAAAATTTCAACTACTGTGCATTACTTGGTAGTTGATTTTGCACCAGATTTTCATGATAGACTTACTCATGAACACTGGCAATGCTATGTCATTACTCTGTCCTGAAAGATGATTTTGTGCAACAACTGCAAATCACCTTTGGGACTGAGTAACAAACAACAGTGCTAATGTTCATGCTGTGGGTTTCAAAAAGCCTATACTGAAAATTTGGTATAAAATACCTAAAAGTGGCAGAGATAGCAACAAAACTTCAAAATACCATTGACAGCCATTATACAGCACTTACCTTGATTCTTCTGTTCGCGGTTCAGCTTTGAAGAGTACAGACATGTCCCAGTTCACAGAAGATGACAGCTGAAGATCTCCAGTTGTAAGTACAGAGTAAGGGGTATGTGTGGGGTGGTGGGTTTCTCAGTGGGAGGGTCAGGCTGGGGGAGAGGGATGGGGAAATGATGAGGAACTGTTTTCTTTTTTGGGGGGAAAAGACATTAGGGGACCATTTTCTTTTTTCACAGCTATAAGGGTTTTTTTACAGTGCTGACAGGGGGTTTGGGCACCCGCTGTTGGCAGAAATATAAAAAAAAACATGTTTTGGGACACTGGGAGTGGGCTCTCCAGAGTCCCACAGTGTGGGGGGGGGGTTACAGTGCCAATAGTGGTATTGGGCACCCCACTGTCAAATATAAAAAAAAAATGTTTTGAGATACTGGGAGTAGGCCCCCAGTGTCCCACAGTACTAGGAGGGTGTACAACATAACTGGAGACACTGAGAGTGGGCTCCCAGTGTCCCACACTGGAGGCAGAAGGAGGTGGGGGTTCTAGTGCCGACATGGGGATTGGGCACTCTGATGTCAGCAAAACAAGTGTTGCATTTGTTTTAAAGTAATATTTTAAGCCAGCCCATCAGCAGAGTGGTTGGATTTCTACTTGCGAAGCTTGTGACCCGGGTTCAGGAACAGACCAGGGGCATCAGAGGGCTGGCAAGGGGGGGAAGGATGGAGTATCCTGAGGACTGCTCTCCTTCTCTGGAGGGAGGGAGGGGAGTGTGTCCAGTGCTTGACATACCCATGGCGGAGGCTGAGGGTACTGCAGCGACCGGTGCCTGAATGTTTGGGGGGGGCCGGGTGGATGCTGGACATCATTGCATGTCCCTGCCTCACAGAGAAACCAACAAAATGCTATCTCCAAGCATGATGGCTCATCGCGCTGCCACCCCCTGACACCAATGCCTGCAAGGGGGGGGGGTCCCAATCTCATGGTCCCTACCCAGGGGGTAATCCGGGGCTTGCTCAAAATGTCTGTTCAGGAGTAGGAAGCCCCCTCGGTGGCCCCACCCAGAGGGGTAAGCCTGGACATGGGGGAGGCAAGCAGATGAGATCTGAAGGAAAAATGGGAAGGCTGGATGAAAAAAATAAGAAATAAAAAAAAAAGCTATATTTTGGGACACTGGAAGTGGGCTGCCCAGTGTCTCATACTGCTGGAGTTAGGGGATATATGACTAGGAGGTGCCAGCAGACACCAGTAATAAAGGACAATGAGCTGGCGGGTGCCACTTGAAACCTGGGAAAACAGGCAGATCAAGGATGACTCTAATGCTGGCAGCATGAGTTCCAGCTGCAGCTGCAGAAGTCAAGAAAATGCTGTTGTCTCATACAGAGAATGCAGTGCAAGTGGTACTCTCACAAGCCTGGGCACCAATGGTTTCAGGTGCCAACAAAAGGTGTTTGTGGACACAATATAAAAAAGAGAACATTAGAATTTAACTAAACAGATCCCATTTAGCTAAGTTCTGATGTTTCTTTTTTATGTATCACATACATTTTTACATTTTCTTTATATTCTGTAGCTCTCGCTAAGAGAAAATAAAATGGTGGACAAAACAGAGCACTGCAAAAGAACAGCAGGCTCTATATGTGCCAAAGAAATCTCTGTATGTATTGCACAAAAAGTGTTGCATGGGACTTCTTACTTTTTCCCATAGGAAATAATGGGATAAAACAAAATTAAATAACTTTTGAACGGATTAATATTTTTGCACCAAAGCTTCAAAAGGCACATCTGTGGGCCAAAGGCTTTCAAGAAAAAAAATCACACCAATATCTAGAGCCATTTCTGAGACACAGCAGTACAAAGAAATGAGAAAAAGTTACAATTTTAGGGATTTGTGAAGTTCAATACTTTTGAACAGTTCAACAGATTCACACAGAATCCGGCATGTCAACAGACCTACCCCCTGGGGTTTTTTTCATACCACATTTCAAATCCATTGAACGGTTCAAAAGTTATTAAGGTTTAAACATTCGGCCCAGTACAATAAATATATGTGTATCTATCTATCTATCTATCTATCTATCTATCTATCTATCTATCTATCTATCTATCTATCTATATTATACTGGTGCAGTAGCAGCAGTATATTAGGGTTGAGTGCAAACTTCTATGTTAAACCCAAAACTTTGAAATTTAATAACTTTGTAACCACTCATCAGATTTGAACAAAATTTGGCATGCTTAATCTCCAGGCATATTTCCTATGTGCAAATTTGTTGTGTGGTTTGTGAGATGGAAACTGTCAAAAAATCCTAAATTTACCATTTTTTTCATGTTTCTTTGTCCACTTGCATCTCAGAAATGCCTTTATGTTGTGGTCTAAAATTTTCAGGGTAGAAAGCCTTTGAGACTCAGATGTGCCTTTTGAAGTTTGGTGAAAAATATTAATCCATTCTAAAGTTATTACATTTTTAATTTCCCATTATTTCCTATGGGAAAATGTATATGTATATTGAAAGTCAAAGTTCTTTTCGCACACTGTCATCCAGTTATGCATAATTTGCACCTTAATAACTTTGCAAGCCTTTGAAGGATTTACATGACATTTGTCATGCATAATCTCTGAGAGCAGGTCTTCTGATGTTCCAGATTGTGTGTGAATCAGATTTCTGATTGCTGAGAAACAGAGCATCAAAGTATTCTAAATTTACCATTTTTTTTTACATTTCTTTGTCCACCTGTATCTCAGAAACGACTTTAGGTAGTGATCTGAAATTTTCAGGGTAGAAAGCCTTTCCTCACAAATATGCCTTTTGAAGATTTGGTGAAAACATTAATTTGTTCAAAAGTTATTAAACTTTTAATTTCCCATTGTTTACTATGGGAATATTTATATGTCAGACACGAAAGTTGCAATTTGTGCAAGTTACATAACTTGCACAAGATACTGTTGTATTTTGTTCAAATGAAGTAATTTGTGCAAAATACTATGGTATCTTGTACACATTTTGTAATTTGCACAAATGGGAGTGCAGGGCCCTGTGCTCTCATTGTAACATAAGGATTCTGTTATACTGTCTCAATGGAGGAATGGGAATGCAGGGTCCAAAAGACCCTGTGCTCCCACTGTAAAATAAGAATACTGTTATAGTGCCTCAAGGATACTGATGTACTATCTCAATGGAGGGACACCTTAAAATAAGAATACTATTATACTATCTGAAAAAGTAAGAAAATTCATTGCAAAAAACTTTGTTAATGCACCATTAGGGCTGAAGCGTAAAAAGTAGGGAAATGCCATCTTAGGGTTCCCAGACATAAGACCCTGCCCCAGTCATGGCTTCCAACTTGAACACCCCACCCTCACCTTCAGCTTCCAAGCCTAAGGCCCATCTCCACCCTGCATGCAGGAACAGGTGTGAGGGGTGTGCCTTGGGGTTGCAAACCCTAATGTTCACCCCATTTCAACAGTTAATAACCTGGCATGGGTACAGAATAAAACAATGGAATGAGCATTAAGATTCACAGCCTCAAGGCACACCCCTCACACCTGTTCCTGCATGCAGGATGGAGGTGGGCCTTAAGGTTGGAAGCTGAGGGTGAGGGTGGGGTGTCCGGGTTGGAAGCTATGGGTGGGGGCAGGGTGTTATGCTTGGGAACCCTAAGATCGCATTTCACTACTTTTTACACTTCCAACCTTAATGGTGCATTAACAAGGTTTTTTGCAATGAATGAATATATATACATATATATAGATAGATATATATCTATATATATCTATATATAGAATATATCTATATATATGTATCTCTATATACTGTATATATATATGTATATATATATATATATATATATATATATATATATATATATATATATATATACCCACTCTGTTGCTCCCAGGTGGCGGCAACAGAAAATATACCCAACAGCATGAAAACTCTCTAAGCACGGGGCCCTAAGGGTAGAAATAAGCTCACCCATGAGGGGGGCTTACATGTAATACAGGCAATATCCAGGAATTACATTACACCAGTTCGATGCTTCATCCCACTATGTTTCATTTGTTGCTGCTATATATATTTCACGTTGGTTTAAAATCACTGTCAACTTACTTACCTTAACTATATTAAGGCTTCTGGCATTAGTGGCCAAGATTTTGTAGCCTTTTGTGTTTCTTGTGGTGAGCTTGCCATTTAAGGAACCCAATTGCCACATCCCAGTTAGTTTAAATGGTCATTTACGTGTGCAGCAATAGTTCTCCCAAGTGTGGCACTTCCTCTTCTGCTTAGGTGTCACCCATCCCAACTAAATAGACTCTGGTTACTAATAAACTTTTTCCATTGAGTTAGGCAGCCAATAGATTTCTTTAGGGACCACTTACATAATCATTCATTGATTGTTTTTATTTTGGCCTGTTTAGTCTTACTTGCTCTGGGTACAGGCAGAATTTCTGATAGGAAAGCTTCACAGCTCCTCTTCTCTAGTGCAGTGACAATGGAAATAAAATCATTTTGAATCTCTTCTACACTTGATTAATTTATGTAGTTAGTGTCAGCATGGATCACAACTAAAGGCTTATCTCCTGTATTCTGTAGGATATCATGAGCCATGTGCTAGATGTCCCTAAATCTGGCTCCTCTAAAACTTGAGCAGATGTGGTTTTCCTTATCTTGATATGTCCTTGTCAGTATATTTCAAGATTGAGTCCCCAAAATCAGGACTTGTCTATGTCCATTCTCACTCACACTTCCCTTATCAACCCACCTAAAAAGTAGAACATATGATGACTGATTAAAGGAAACTGGTTTATTTGATCTAATAGGTTGAAGACAGTGAGGGGACTTACTATTGCTATTTAAAGATCAAATGCACACCCAGACATGCTGCCAGCAGGCCCCCTCCAAATAGCACAACAGAAAACACTGCAACTCCTGGACCAACACAGACTGTGTGTAATGCAATGAAAAGGTAGCCAGACCTACCAGAAGGCACACTGTTGGAAAAGAGTGACCCAGGGCTTGTTTACAAGGCTCAGTCTGAGATATCTGGATGCATCTAGAAGCACGTCACAGTCTGTGATATCAAACCTGTCCTGGATCCCCCGTAGGAACATGCACCCTGCCACAGTAGCAAGCAAGGTAGGCCTGCAGGAGCGTGTGCTCACAGACAAACATGATACACAGCACCCGAGGGGATGTGCATGCCCACATTCCAACATGCCTGTCCACCCCTGCAGGAACGTGTGCCACGCCAATCAAGGAGAATGGACAGTTCAATGATTGAGAGCGCACGTCACTGCAGCCAATAAATGCAGCCGCATTGCAGTCTGCAGCTTGCCAAACAAACTGAGAAAAGCGAGCCATAGATCACAGTCCACTGCCTGTAGACCACGAAGTACAAGAAGAGAGGTGAATGAAAAGCATGTTTCGGCAGTAGGCACACTGCACAGTCCGCGGGAAAAGCCATTGGGCCAGCAGCCATCCCTGACACACCACAGACACATGCAAAGGCAGCAGCATAGCAACTCTGCCCATCAGAAATAAGCACCTCCCCACAGTAGGAGTAACAGATACAGACCTATGCCCTACTGTGTGCTGCCCCAGGGTACACCCTGCTGTCAGGCACCCCCCCCCCGTTGTCACCATCAGTACACACCTCAGGAGACACTCAGAGAAAGCATCACTCACCGCTCAAGTACAGATAATAGTGGCATATGGCAGAAGCTAGTGATCTAGCTGACAGTACCCCATCCAATTGCCCTGCAGCAACCCCATCCAGGACACACACAGTGTGACCCCCTCTGCCAGCAGAGAGCCGTCAGAGTGCACAAATGTAGGAGACATCCTCTTTGCTCACAGTGAGGGATTCCAGTGTGTGTGCCAGTGCCACCAATGACACATGGCAGTCCCGGACCCACTGTATAGTGACTGTATCCCACTCAGGGTCAATAGCGTCTGCCCCACTGTACACTGGAGCTGACCCACTGTGGCTAAAGCAAGCTGTAACCCCCATAGACAGTGCACACCACTCCTATAAACTGTGACCAGGCCTGCCAACATAACCACACTACAAAGTGTGCCCTCACCCTCCTGTGCACATATGGGACATGTAGCACATGACAACCACAGCATAGTACCACCACCCATAATAGGACAGTGACTTCCCCACACAGAGGTACACTGCAATGGACTACATCAGTGTCTGCCACCCAAAAGGTGGAGTGACAGTATCACATTGTCATGTTGCACTACATGTAGTGTTTGTCAGGTCCATCAGAGACCAACTGACGTGTCTGCCCATTGTTATAGTGGAAATGCACTGTGCACAATGACAAACCTGTAAATTGATATCAGTGGCACAGCGGTAAATACAGCACACAACAGAAGGGCTGCAGCATCCATGTAACATAGGGGAGCACAGCACACACCATGGACATCAGCCCTGGACCAGCAAGACCAGATGTCAGTGGACACATTGCCACCGGCAGTACCTGTGCCCACCACCCCTGAGGACACCACATACCATGCTGTGTGTGAACACAGTACAGAGAAGCTGCAGTGTGTCGGACACCATGCCACACATCTGCTGACAGTACTCTGAGGCTGTGCACAACCTACACAGTGATGTGTGCACAGAATCACACAGATGTCCACAAGGCAACTACAATAGGGGGGAGCAACAAGTACAGCTCCATTGTCCAACTGTAGCTAGTGTTTGTGAAGGCAAATGGTACCTGCCACCCACAGGCAACAAGGCACAATAGGTGTTGTACCTGTGACATTGTAACAGGCAACAGCAGTGATACAGCACCCATTGACAGGAAGGAGGGCCACAAGTGTAGTGCATCATGTGCATGTCACTGTGGACCATTGCCTGTGCATAATCACTGGTTGCATGTGTGTACCACCACAATCACATACTGCCACAATGCTGTATGGCTAGATCACACTGTAGGCAGCATCACAGCACCCTGAACAGTGTTTAACAACACCACTGCAAGTTGTAGGTGTACAGCAGATGTGTGCCACTGTATGGCACACTGTATACCACACTCTCACTGTGTGACCTGGGGTATCTGTACACTGACTGGCCAAGCACAGTGTGACACATAGCTGTGCAGTTGCCTTGTACAGTAGAAGCCCAGAGCACCCCCACTGTCCAGTGTCCCCTGAAAGTGTACACTGCGACTGGCAGTGTAACACGTGTTTAATGCATCAGAGAGGTACATAGCACATAGATCCAACCAAAACCACAACCATGCCATATTATGTGGCAGCAACCTGTAAAAATAGAAGCCCCCTTGGAAAGAGTTTCCATGCCTTCCCAAGAGACAAAGACAGACGTGCAATGTGAGTGACTGTGGTCAACAGGGATGGATGGCAGCCCATGGAGCATAGTCACCTATGCTCAGATCATTTCTCTGACGACCAGTGTGACATCCACCCAAGTGTCCTGCAAAGTGTTGGGTAGAAGCCTGGCAAATGATGACTCAGGAGGAATGCTGTACCAGATCTGCTCCCTGGCACCATGAAGTCACTGGTGACTGTGAGCCCAACACCACATAAAATACCCAGAATAGAGGTATGTAACACAACCACTCATATGTTCCATGGTAATCCACACACAGCATGCATGTATAACACACTGCTGAATAAGTGACACACTGGTGTCACATGGTGGTCACAATTGTTCACTCTGTGACACATGTATGGGCCCAACACCATGTGGACAGAACATGTGTACCACATGTATCATCACAAGAGGAGTGTCAACATACACGTACATGGACTGCATGGTGTCGCAGTGTCAACAGACGTGGCAGCAGTGCAAAGGGCCAGGAGTAGACTAATGGTGGTGGCATGTATATGAAGTGAGCATCTGGCACACAGCATGTGGCCATCACCCAAGAAACCAGCAGGAACCCACACACAGTGAAACACATCATGCACTGTACTGCCATGCCCTTCAAGTACATGCAACACCAGGATACCCTGCCATACTGTACACAATATCTTCCAGGGTGTACATTATGTGGATGGACTACCATCCCACTGTGCCCACTGTGAATGTTGTACTGTGCATGAAATGGTGGCACATATGCTGGCAGACACAATTCCAGATCGTGTAGTGTAAGTGCACAACACCAGAGGTGGTAGAAGACCAAAACCAATATACTGGATACACCAGTGAACACACTTGACAAGTGTGAGAGGCCATCGCAGTGTGACCAACTGTGTTGGCTTCTGTGTGTATGCCCACAATACGGGGCACCTGCTGTGTAACATCCAGCTATCCACATGCATGGGGCCACACATCGTGTAGTGCAGACATAAGTGTCTGGGTGGGTGATTGTATGTGTATCAGGCCATGAAGACCCAGCCATACATGGCCATGATGTGTGTGACACCTGACGTGAATGACAGATGAATGCAGGATACACACTTGTAGAAAGTGTGAAACATGTAGAGGCCACTAAACAGTGCAAATATGCACATAGTGTGGTAAGTTGCAAACAGAGACACATGTGGGCCAACAACATTATGGATACAGTAGTATGAAATGTGTACAGACACACATATGCAACAGTGAGTGTCCACCAGTGTAGCAATGGGCCACCTATCCCTGCCATAACAAAACCATGATGAGTCATATGTACACATAGAAGGCATGGAAACACAATGGTGTGGAAGCTTGCGACCCAGGTATGCCATGCAATGTAATATATGACTATATAAGAATGTGTTGGCAATCCAGCATGGGAGTGTGCTTATAATGAATATAGGAAAAGCAGAACATAGCATTGTGCAACAAACAGGGGAGGTATCCCACTGAGACAGTAACAGGAGTGCCTGGACATATGATACTCAAGCTGATGCACCCAGGTGGTGAAAGTAGACTGCAACATAGGCACATATGTCCCCATGTATGAAGGAAAAATGGGATAAGTGGTGAGCAGGTAGGATGAGTCAGCAACACAGAGTGCATAAACCAGACATGATACACCAGACAAGGTGCAGGACAGTTCCCACAGGCATGTTCAGGAACATAGACAACAAGACAGGGACCTAAAGTGGCACATGTAAACTCCAGGGTGTGCACAGATGCAAAGGTGGACACAACATGCATAGCACCCCACGTGGTGTCAAGTGAAGCCATGGAAGTAGATGCCATATTCCCCTGAGGAAGGGAAATGGTGATATGGTGCATGCTGTGTCAGCCCATGAAAGGTGACACTAATATATGTCCACTTAGCAAAAGGAATATGTCCACACCTCAGTGCAGAGGCTACCAAAGATAAGGGTAGTGGTTGAGGGGTGGAGGGAACAAACCACTAACTGTTGTACATACAATGGTCTGCCTGATGGCACTGGGAATGGGTGTTGCAGCAGTGCAACACAGGAATGTGCACACATGTAGGATGGTCACAGCTGCAATATGATGCATGGTACAGGGGTATGGGAAAGACATACATACCAGAAAAATACCAGGAGGCTGACAGGGTGTGGTTGTTCCATGTCCTAACCAATCATGGCCCCAACCTATATACGTGGGGTACACGACAGCAGCACAGCACAACATGGGTACATGGACACAACTGACTGTCAAATGGCTGTGTGTAGCTGCACAATTGAATGGTGCACACAACAAAGGGTTGGCAAGTAGGCCACAGGGGAGTGTACCAGGGTGAGAGACCTGTAGTGGGAAATGCACAAAGACATGCAGGTGTCACCACTACTATGTGTCCATGTGGCTCACCAAACAGGGTATGGGAATGATGGTGATGTGGCCATATGGACAGGGAATCCACACTGGCAGTGCAGATTATACAGAGGCTGTAGGAGTGAAATGCACTGTTGGCATGCCTGACAGGTGGACTTCAGGCACACAGGGTAGCCACAATCAGCATGGCCATGTCTGGACACTCACTGCTGATGACTGCCCTGTAGGTGCCTGTGTGTATTGCAATGGTCATGTCGGATGGGCAGCTCACGTACGATATAATCTCTACACCGGCAGGGTCAAATGGAACTCCACACCACTTAACAGACAGAGAACAGACATGGTACTGTGGAGGACAACCACCAGGAAGAGGCTGCCAGACAAACAGAGGAGCACTCAACAAAGCAGGGAACTGACACCACCACACAGATAGATCTGGAAAGAAATGTACATATTCCACATTGGCACGACTAAGCGAGACAAATTATATATGGGCATTATATCGGCCACAGCAAAGCTGTCCTTCTGAGACACTGGAAGGACTTGACTTCCCCACCAATTATAGAATGGTACAGAGAGGTGATACTTGCCTTACAATTGGAGTTACATATTGCCAAGATGAGTAACAGAGCTCAACTATATGACTCCATATGGGGACCATTGGGAGCCGTCTTGTCAACTTGGCAAGATAAGATTACCTAATAGCAGACACTGCCCCTTTACTAGATGTACTGTTGTCCTGTGACTCCCCTATTATGGAGAATCCTAGGGTTACCTCAATTAGTATGTGGATGCCATGGAAGGTATGGGTGGTGGGTGGGGTGGGGGAGTATTAGGCTGGCTAACTTGTTATTCTCTTAGTTTTATAGACATTTTTAACACGTGACCTGCAAGAATGCTAGTATGTTAGTGGCACACTTAACTTGCAAATGTATATCTGCGTAACACTGTACAATCTGTGCCTTGTCAAGAGTGTCAATAAAATTAATTGAATTACAAAAAAAAAGAAATGTACATATTCACCATCAACATGATATACAATACAGTACACAGTGTGTCACAATGGACATCATCCAGTGTTTACCAATGACCTGTGTGACAACTCCTGTAGGTCATGAAGAACAAAGGTGTGCAGACCCTCATATATAAACCACATTTTAGTGGAAGGCTGCATAACACAAGGGGAACAGAGACAGTCCTGCAGAAATCAGAGATGTCCACGTATGTGAACATACCACGTGCTGTCACCTTTGATGCTGTGGTACAGTGTGAGCCAAAGATACTGTGCACCAAGGATATTGAAACTGTGTGCTAGGACAACACCATTGTGGATGAGGAGAGCATAGATCAGGATGACAACAGCTCAGAAGATGACAGTGCTGAGTATGCTGAACATAGCTGGGATGACAGCTATGATGATCCAGACTGGGAACCAGACAGAGATGTGCACAGTGAAGAGGAACATGGACATGTCAGTGAAGGTCTGGACATGTGCGTCCACACATGTGCATTGAGGAGTACACAATGCAGGAATGCTGGTGTTAGGGACAACTGTCACAACACTGTATGTAGGCATAATATCCATGTCATGTGAGGAAGACATGTTCAAAGGGAAGTGGGTGACATACATGTCTGCAACCTGAGTGCCAATGTATGCACAGAAGCCAGTCTACACACATCCAGAACTGCCATGTAAGAAGGACCACAGGGTGCACAACACAGACTGTTGACGTACAACATATGTGCAGGACAAAGATGGTTACTTGTCCACATGCTGTGTGACACACATGTGCTGTGCAATGCCAATCAACAATGTACACCCTGCCCAGTTACCACAAACACATGATGGCACCTGCTCAGTGACAGTCACTCCCATGTCATGGTTGACAACATGTATATGAGGGAACAGAACACATTCCGACTGTGAACCCACGCTAATGCTCACAGCACTGGCTGCTGCCCAGGTGTGAATGCTGTCAGTGCTGGGAGCACCATGTCATGTACAGCCACTGGGATGTCAGCATGGGGGTAGCTGAACATGGTGTGTATGTGCAGGGAAACACTGACATGTGGCAGTGTGATGGTAGGGTTTAATTGGGGAATGGGAGATGTGGACAGTGGTGCTGCAATGACAGGAAGTGCCTTACAGATTGGTGCAGACCAGGCCATGCACAACAGTAAAACTGTTATACTACCATCAATACAGTATGCACATTGCTGCTGACAGTCTGTGATGTTGTGCTATACAGTGTCAACAGTGCCCAGATATAACAACAGCCAGAACTGTGACAGCAGTGTGAAATGATAGCCGGTACACTGTAGAACATGCTGTACAGCACTTGTCAGCTGCACGTGTATGTGCATGACCTGATACATGAACCATGTCCAGGGGTATGTGCCAACATGTGCCAGGGACCACTGCAAATATGGCCTCATGATCCACAATGGCAGGAACTGTGACTATCATACTGATGACATGTGGCCCACACATAGTACCTGACACACTCTGGACTGTGTGAATACTGTACACACAATGGCTGTGCAAACACATTATGAAACATTGTGAGTAAATGTATGTGACTTGTGAGCATAAACAGCACTGTCACAGTGTGGAATGTGCAGAGAATTGTACATTCCCAACAGGGACCCTGGAACAGGTGACAACATGAGGGTGAGCTTGTCTGCAGATGGCTGTACAGCATGCTAGCAAAACACACCGGAAGAGCATGATACGTGACATATCAACAGTGCCAGCTACCACAGTGTCATGTGTGACAGTGTTGCCCATCACAGGGACAAGCACAGTATGCCACATAATTGTTACTGAAACATTGTCATGTCATGTACTCTAACCCTGTTGTTTACTTGTACAACAGGTCAACAAAGGTCAGAGATGACTGCCCTGTGCACTAACAGTACAAGTTCATAGTGTTCCAGTGTGCATTGCTGTGTCTGCTGAGGACATGTCTGGTGTGCCTGCATGATGCAAGGTGTATCTCAAGAGACTCATGGGTACATTGGTAGTAATCCAACAGATATGTCAGAAGGGTCACAGCTGGATATAGGAGAACCAGCCATGGCACAATGCACTTCCTTTTGGGAACCTCATGGCCACAGCCTCCATAATGTTCATGGGCTCCAGTACCATTCGGGAGATCAACATCTTCAGACATCTTTGGATCTCAACAATATCACAATGCACTTATTATAAGATGCAGTCCAGCTATCTCATACCAGCAGTGTGGAATGTGTGGACACATCAATAACAGGAACTGCTGAGAACATTCCCTGATGGTGTGGCTGTACTAGGAGGCGATGCCTGCTGCTGCTCACCAGGTCACATGGTGAAGTTTGGATCTTACAGCTTGATGGACCTTGTCTGATCCAAGGTTGTGGATCTCCAACTGGTGTAGGTGTGTAATGACAGAGGTAGACAAAGAGATGTTTCACTTGATATGTAGCCAGTGAGGGTGATACACATAAATATATATGTATGTTCATGGCTGTGTATGTAACAAACAATACAAGCATACCAGTACTATGTGACAGTTCCATGTGCAGCTGTCCTGACAGTACAGTTGTATGTCATGTGTGCATACCCAAGCAGCTGTCAAAAGCAACTATGCATATCACCATTTACTGCAGTGCTGTATGTCAGTGCCACTGCTTGCCAGGAAGGTTTCTGGGTGAGAGCCAGCATTGCGATGAAGGTGCAAGCGAATGCCCCTGACACTGTGTTGGCTGACACAAACAGGCTGCAGACATTGATGGGACTGTGTAGTCAGTGTGCGACATGCAAGGG
Source organism: Neoceratodus forsteri (assembly GCA_016271365.2). Taxonomy (NCBI): domain Eukaryota; kingdom Metazoa; phylum Chordata; order Ceratodontiformes; family Ceratodontidae; genus Neoceratodus; species Neoceratodus forsteri. The sequence goes on from CM028134.1 coordinate 846,558,255, forward strand.
TGTGTTGTCATGCAGTGTGTCACCAGGCATCCATGTCATCAGCATGTGGTGGTCACCCCTGTGCCATGTCACAACTGAGTGTCTAACCAGTATCACAACATGTGACATCCATTAAGCATTGTTGCTATTGTCCTAATGGAACACATGGGTGACATTAGTTGTTATCATGGTCCTGGACTATAGGAGTATCTTGGTGCTTCACACACCACCAATGACAACCTTGCACATGTAATGACACCAACAAAACTTCTGAGATACCACATATGTCACAGGATGTGTCCAGCCCCTGCTGTGCAGCCACTGCACATGAGTGTATGGCAGCAGCCTTCCATGTAGGTTAACATAGGTGCAGTGTGTCTGATGCCTATGGCAGTTATGTGTTGGACACTGCACATGTGGATATACTGTGTGCAGATAGTCCTCTGTGGTGATGTCAGCCTGCATGGAGTTGGGACCTGTGCTCAGTAAGGACACAGTTGGACACAAGACCATGTTGAAAAGGAAAAAACTGCACAGTAACAGTGGCATGCAATGGCCGCATGTGCACACACAAATGCAGGGCAATGTGTTAGTTTGACTGACACATGAATGATATTGTGTGTACTGTCTCCCCATTGCAATGAGGTAAAAAGCTCAAATGCAATGGAGCTAGAAGGGCTGAAGAGGGGCCTGAAACATCTGAAGCTGAATGGTGTCAACATCCAAAGCCTTACCACAGACAGACATGTTTCAGTGAAGAAGTACATGTCAGAACAGGAGACATAACAGGAGACATAAATACAACATTGCTTTGATGTGTGGCATGTGACCAAAGGTGAGTACACAGAGGTAGTCTGATTCCAGTCACTTGTGACTGGTCTCCACATGCATAAAGGGACACTTGCACACAGACGTCAAGGGGGCTGCCACTAGCACAAGCATATTAAAGTTAGTGGCAACATGTGCAGCATGTGTGTCATGGATGACCTAGAGATTGACTCAAGATGGTGTATACAGCCCCCCCATTGGGTAACATAGCCTAGTCAAGGTAACTGACATGGTGAGAACAATGTTACACCAACTGCAGTGCAGTGTGACCAAGGTGTGCTACACAGTTGGTGTTACAGGGCATGTCCCATGATGTACCATGCCTGACGTACAGTAGCATAAGCATGTTGGCCATCAACACCACACAATATCCTAGCTCTATGGAGACAGCATGCTCTATGGATGAAGGTCATTGGTCAGTGATACACTACGTCCAGCTAGGTGTTAGGTTGCAGGAACACATGCAGTGTCACTATTGGGTGATGTATGTGTGTGTGCCACAGGTGGCAAAGCCAGGCTATGTGTTATGCTCACACAGTTGTATAGCCTGTATACCATGTACAGTTGGCCAACATGCCACAACTATGGTGCAGCAGATGAATATGTTGAGCCAACCCAATTGCTGTCATACTCACATGTCTGTCATTCCCACATAGGTATATGGAAGAAACTGGATGCAAAAGGGAAGAGGAAGGACTGCATGACACTGAGAGAGTGGTCCCACTAAATTAGCAACCACCACTACTGGTATGCATCATCCAGTGATGGGCATGGGGATGGGGACATTATCTTGGCAAAGTGGCTGTCTGTTGGTAACCATATCTGCAATGTGCATGAGGGGCACGGGGGCATCTATGATACCTGTTCCCAGGAGCCACTGGAGGACTGTTACTGGATCAGGAAAAGTAATCATCCAAGCACCAATGTTACAGTTCACATACATGACATAAACTGTAGCTGCACTGCAGGCATTTTGTAGTAGGCATTATTGTGGGTGTCTGTCACTGCCTGCAATTGGCCATCACATGCAGGATGTACATAACATGGGTAAATGCTAATTAACTGTGCAGGTTGTGCAATACAGGTATTGGTTGGTGTGACTGTGATTGCTTCATTTGCCATGCACAAAGGCACTTTGCAACAGTACCATGTTCATGGTGAGTGTGGTGAATGAGCGATACTGTACCCATAATGTGTATAACCTGTCAATGTTATCGACTCTGCATACCATACTGTAACAGCCATGTGTACAAAACAGACATGCACAGTACTATCAGTCTGACAGGGACTGTCTGAGGCCTGTCTGGCACTGGCAATACACAATGTGTCGTTACACAGCAGCATTCGTCAAGGGGTGGATTTGTGGATAGCACATGCAAACAGTGTGTGTGTACCACACAAGGTACTATGGTAAGGCACAATGTCACGAATACAGTAGCAGTGCAACATACATGGCTGTCACAGCATTGCACTACACAGCTAGCTATTGTCCCATAGAGAGAGACCATGACACATCAACATGTGCAGGCATAATGACATTGTCAACAGTAAGACACTTGTACATCAAGTCCACAACCCCAGTAGCACCCCTGTGAGGTAGGCTGTACTGTAATCTTTGCGTCATGTGTTAGACATTGCCATGTGGTCACACATGTCACCATGCTGCCAACTGCATCCACCATAGCCATCTCTCCACACTCACAACACCATATAAAGACATGCTGCACAATGTGAGGGTGCCATGACAATGCACATCACACGTGGACTATGTTGGGCAGGAAACATGACATTACACTCCAACTAACACGTGTGGAATGACAATGAGCTGCCCATCACACATTGTCACCCTGACCACATGCAGATATCTGTGTGTGCAGATGTAGCCCACTATGCAAGGACATGCATGCAGACCCAATGTATGTGGCCCCAAAGATGGTACCTTATTTCCAGTGACCCAACCTGCAGCATTCATTGGTGCACTTCCATGACCCAGCAGTAATATGTACTTAGCAATGGCCACACCGATTATGGTAATGGGTCAGACAGTCACAAACACATACAACAGTCCATGTTGTCCAGAACACGCACAAAAGAAATGGTCACACAGGACAGGGCCAAGCCTTGCAGCACACAAATTGACTCAGTCCATATACCTAGTCATGTAACAATGGCATATTCACGATCCTCAGAAGGCTGTCAGTCCTGGTTGTTTCATAGCAATGCAATGCAAGGCAAATTTTATTTTTCAAGCACCCAGTCCCAGAGGCTCTGGGTGCTGCACAAAGTACATTAAAAAACTATTAAAACACTATAAATAAAATATAAAACATTCCAATTAAATACTTAAAATCAGACTACCCAAAATTGGGGTCTGACATAGCAGCAGAATTCTAAGAGGCCATTTCACAGAATATCACAGAAACAATATCTAAAGGACAGTGTCTGGGAATGCTCAGCTGAATAAAAAGGTCTTGAGGCAGGCTTTGAATGGCTCAACTGAAGGGCCTCCCTTACTGATGGAGAAAGTGAATTCCATAGGATGGGGCTGGTGACAATAACTGCTCTGTCACCAGCAGTTTTTAACCTCGTCCTGGGAATTGCAAGGAGGCCCCTAGAGCAGAACTGGAGGGAGTGGACCAGGGCAGCAGATGTTAGAAGGTCCGACAGGTAGCCAGGGCCCAGTCCATGTAGGGCCTTAAAGGTGAGCAAGCCCACCTTAAAGAGAACCCTCCATCAAACAGGCAGCCAATGCAGTTCGCACAGCATTGGGGTGATGTGACATTATTTAAGCTGTCCTGTCAACAACCTGGCAGCTGCATTCTACACTAGCTGCAATCGATGGAGGTTACCTCCAGAGACCCCGCTGTAGTGCACATCACAGTAGTCAAGCCTTGATGCCATGAATGCATGTACCAAGGTGGGGAGGTCCAAGGGCGGAACTAGGTGTTTGATCCTAGTGATATTCCTCAGGTGGAAAAAGCTTGATCAGACAACGACAACACCTGAGATTCAAGTGTCAATCTGCTGTCAAGGATAACACCAAGACCGTGCACCCTAGAGAAGGCCTTCAATGGCACAGATCCCAGAACCAATCCGGTCTCTGCACCAGAGGCCATCCTATCATGCCTACTGTTCGACTCCACCACCAGTACCTCCATCTTATTGGGGTTCAGTCACAACCAGTTAGAGGTGATCCAGTCATCAATCTTGGTCAGGCAGTTATTTAGTACATCCACTGCATTGGATGTCCCAGGGGCAAAGGAAAAATACAGCTGGGTATCATCGGCACAGCAATGAAAATCCAGACTGTACTTCCTAATGATTTCACCCAGGGGCAGCTTATACATGGCAAGCAGCACTGGTGACAAGACTGAACCCTGATGTACTCCACAAGACAGAAGGCTAGGGGAGGAGGAGAAATTCCCCATCACAGCCCTTTGCCTCCTGTTTGTGAGATAGGACTCAAACCAGCAGATGACAGTGCCGGTGAGTCCACAAAATTCCCTCAGGAAGTTGAGTAACACACAATGGTCCACCATGTCAAAAGCTGAGGAGAGATCAAAGAGAATGGGAATTGCCCCTCTCCTCGATCTCTCACCCTGATTAGATCATTATGCACCCAAACTAATGCGGTTTCCATACAGTGCCCGGCACAAAACCCAGACTGGAGTGGCTTGTAGATATCAAAGGCCACAAGGTATTCTCTGAGCTGCTATGCCATAATCTTCTCTACAACCTTTCCCAAAAATAGGTTGGAGACAAGGTGGTAATTTGCCTTGACGTCAGGGTCTAAAGATGGTTTCTTCAGAAGGGGTCTCACCAGTGCCTTCTTTAAGGCATCTGGGAAGACCCCCTCTGACAAAAAACATCGGACAATCAAGGTGAACACCAGGCCTACAGAGTCAACACATCCCATTAAGAAATGAACTAGCACTGGGTCCAGTTTGCAATATGTGTGTTTCAGCCTCACGACAACCTCAATGACTTTGGCCACCTCCACTGGTTTAAACTTCCCCCAACCAGGTGGAGTGCACCTCGGACAAACAAGGCTACCACTGTTGGCCACACTGTGGCTCACTGGTGGAATTCTCTGCCTGTTAGCGGACACTCTGTCCGAGAAGAACAGAGCAAACTCATTGCATAAAGCATCAGAAAATGCTTTTTTTGGCTGTAGACAAGCTGAATGTAATCGCCTGTCCATAGTCTGAAAAAGCATAGCTGGTCGGTTCTTCCCAGCAGAAATCTCCCTGGACAGCAACACTGCCTTATTACTGTTGATTTTCCCTAGTACACAACATAGTGTGCAGGGCCAGTCTGTCTGCCTCCAGTCCAGTCCTCTGCCAACAGTGCTCTAACCTCCGACTCTTGATCTTTATCACCTTGAGCTCCCCATCAAACTAGGGGGACTCAAGTGAGAGGATCTGAGTCATACACGGACTGGAGCAAGGGAGTTGAGTGCCTCAGACATCACCTCGTTATAGGCGGTGACTGTTTTACCCACACCCCCTATGCATGCACTGCCCACACAAGATAGGTCAACCACCACTATAAAACCCTCCTGGGTCAAACCCATCAAAGGGCAGTAGCCTACCATCTCTGCAGTGGGAAGGCTCACAGGGAGCACCCTGAGCAAGAACTCAGTTGTGCAATGATTGGACCAAGTGACCTGATCAATCTTAAGATTATCAATCTCAAGCCCCAGCGAGGAGACCAAGTCTAACATGTGACCACCCTGGTGAGTCATGGTAGAAACCTCTTGCGACAGGCCCAGAGATTACATTATCTGGAGGAAGTGATAACCCAGCCTCGATGATTCATCATAGGGCCAAACATTGAAGTCCCCTGGAACTAAACACCTGGGGCCCTCCAATGTTTCACCGAAGACAAAATCAGCTACCTCCTGCAGGAACTCTTCTGCAGCCCCGGGGGGGCAGTAAATCAGGAGAATCCTGAAACCTGTGCCCGGACCACCACGGATGACCAAACATTCAAATGAACTTGGTGTTATCACTGGGTGCACGGTGAAGCCTTGCTCAGATCTAAAACAGATGGCCACACCCCACCCCTGCATTCCACTCTGGGGCAGTGCGCAACAGGGTACCTGGGGGGATGGCACACCCTGTAGATGCTCACATCAGACACCATGTATGTCCCATCTGTGTGTGTTCCAATGCACACTCCATGGTTGTTGTGGAATACTGCCACTGGGCTGTGGAGATACACATTGTATTTTTCTTGTTACCCCCGATAACCCAACAGCTGTGGCCCACTCACATGCACAACACAGGCTACATTATCTGTAATGGCCATCAATCCCCCAACCCAACCCACCCTACTCTCAACATACAGCTATTGTGCATACAGGGTACACACAGTAAACAGCAGTGTAAAAGTGCCCATTGCTGTGTTGGCAGGTATGTTGTTGTGTGACCATGGTTGTGTGGGGGTGGTGTGGAATAATGTTACAATACATGTGGCCTGCACAGTGCTATGTACTACACCATGCCTACAGTGAGTGTATGTTGTTTCAGCTGTCCCATGCACAGACAGCTGGCACATGTTGTCTGTCAGGGCACAGAGGAGGGCATACGATGTACAAGGGAAATGCCAGACCTCATCCAACAACTAACATACCGAAATCTGGCCAATGGAAAATCATGTACACTAATGCTCGCAGTCTGGGAAACAAGATCCCAGACCTGCAGGCAATAATGACAGAGGCTAAACTGGACATAGTAGCAATTAACGAGACGTGGTTTACCAGTAACCACACTTGAGACTTCAGTACCTGGTTATGTACTGTTCAGAAGAGACCGAGGTGCAAAAAGGGGGGTGGAGTGGCCCTGTATATCAGTGAAAATATCAAAGCTACAGAAATTCAGAATACACATAAGGAGCCAGAAGAACTGTGGGTCACCCTGGAAACAGGAAATGGGACAGTAATAAGAACTGGGGTTGTCTACAGGCCCCCAGACCAGGGGAAGGACACAGACAAATTACTGTTAGAAGATATACAAAACATGACAGCTAAAGGGGAGGTTCTGATAATGGGAGACTTCAACATGTCAGATACAGATTGGTCAATACCAGCAGGAACGTCTGGCAGAACTAGACACATGATGGATTCCCTGCAGGGGAGGGCCTCAAACAACTGGTACAACAACCCACAAGAGACAGGGCTCTCCTAGATATAGTACTGACTAACAGGGAAAGGATCACAGATCTCCAGGTAGAGAGGTCACCTGGGGGCCAGTGACCATCACATAGTATGGTTCAGTTTGGCCACTACAACTAAATCATCCCATTCCAAGGCAAAAATATGGGACTTCAGAGGAGCTGACTTTGATAAGATGGGCAACAGAGTTAAGCTAGCCCTGGCAAAAACAAAAAGAAATACAGGTGAGGGGGTACAGGCAAAGTGGGCAAGCATTAAGGACTCAATACTTGAAGCAACATTCCATTGTGTTAGAGAGAAAAGGAAGTGCAAAAGAAGAAGGAAACCGCTTTGGTTCTCAAAAACAGTAGCAGAAAAGGTCAGAGCCAAAAGGCTGGCCTTTAGGAAATATAAGGGAACGCAGTGGGATGAAGATAGGGAGGCATACCAAACTTCCCTAAAGGAAGCAGGGAAGGCAGTAAGGCAGGCAAAGGCCCAAACTGAGGAAACACTAGCACAGACAGTAAAAGAAGGTGACAAGGCTTTCTATAGATACATTAGTGAAAGGAGAAAGTCCAGAGGGGGTTTTGCTAAGATCAAAGAAGATAAGGGGGCGTGTGAGGAGGAGGAGGACCATGTAAGAGCATCTATCCTAAATAGATACTTCTGCTCAGTATTTACTGAAGAGAAGGTAGGGCAGTGCCCACAGCTCAGCACCATGGACACAGGGGGAAGGAGGTGAGCACTAGTCCCTTCACAAAAGAAAGGGTCCTACAAGAGCTCGGTAAGCTCAGGGTGGACAAGGCAATGGGACCTGATGGCATACATCCCAGGATACTAAAGGAGCTAAGGAACTAGCAGAGCCATTATCAGAACTGTTTAGTGAGTCTCTGAGCACAGGAGAGGTCTCAGAAGACTGGAGAAGGGCTAATGTGATCCCGCTCCACAAGAGTGGTAGCAGCAAGGAGACAGGGAACTACAGACCAGTCAGTCTTACCTCAGTAGTGGGCAAGATTATGGAGGCACTCCTTAAGGAAAGGATAGTACAACACCTGGAATCCATAGGAGCACAGGATCCAAAACTGCATGGGTTTACAAAAGGAAGGTCCTGTCAAACTAATCTCATAGATTTCTTTGACTGGGTAACCAGTGTGGTGGACCAAGGGGAGCAGTTGATGTCGTCTACCCTGACTTCAGCAAAGTTTTCGATACTGTTCCACATAGAAGATTTATTAATAGGCTGGGTAGGCTCAGGGTGGGTCAGACGTTGGTCAGCTGGGTGGCAAACTGGTTGACAAGCAGAAAACAGAGAGCGTTGGTAAACAGTATACAGTCAGAAGAGATGCAAGTCACAAGTGGGGTACCTCAGGGATCAGTCTTGGGGCCAGTCCTCTTCAATATCTTCATCAGTGACATTGCAGATGGACTGGAGGGTAAGGTTTGTTTGTTTGCAGATGACACCAAGATCTGCAACAGAGTAGATGATCCAGATGGGGTGGGCAGAATGAGAAGAGATCTGGATAAACTAGCAAAATGGTCAGAAGAGTGGCAAATGGGGTTTAATGCAAAGAAGTACAAAATCATGCACATAGGGAAGAGAAACCCTGAAGCCACCTATAGGCTAGGAGGGGAGTTGCTGGCAGTCACAAGACAAGAAAGAGACTTGGGCATCATCATCACCAATGACCTGAAATCATCAAAGCAGACCACTAAAGCAGTAGGTAAGGCTAGGGGGATGTTAGGGTGTATTAGTAGGGGTATCACAAGTCGGAAGAGGGAGGTAATAATCCCTCTTTACAAGACACGGGTTAGGCCCCATCTGGAGTACTGCATGCAGTACTGGAGGCCACACCTTCACAAGGACATTAACCAAATTGAGGCAGTCCAGAGAAGGGCAACCAAAATGGTGCAGGGACTGCATAAGAAAACATATGAGGACAGATTAATGGAGCTCAATATGTATACCCTAGAGCAAAGAAGGGAGAGAGGTGATATGATCGAAACATTCAAACAGTTTAAGGGCATTAACAAGGTGAAAGAGTCTAACATGTTTCAATATAAGAAAAATAGCAGGACAGGTGGACACAGCATGAGATTAGAGGGAGGTCTATTAAGGGGTTATGTGAGGAAGTTCTTTTTCACAGAAAGGGTGGTGGATGCAAGGAACCGCCTACCTCAGGAAGTGGTGGGTATGAATACAGTGCAGGGCTTCAAACAGGCATGGGATAGGCATAAGGGAACAATACAGATGAGTATGAATAGATAGGCCATTGACAGAGCAAAGGCCGATGGCACATTTATGAGGTAGAAAAAGAAATGGGCAGACTGGATGGGCTTTGCGGTCCTTATCTGCTGTCAACTTCTATGTTTCTATGTTTCTAAGAAGGAGACTAAAATAGGGGTAGCCACCAATAGGTACACACATGGTAGACATCACTCAATGGTGTCTTACTAGCATCTGTATAACCCTAATCCCTGTGTGTGGTGTTCTGTTAAGCATTGGTGGTCCTGGTCAGGCTGCGACCTGGCGCGCACACACACACACACACACACACACACACACACACAATGCAGTTGTACTGTGTGGTGTGCTCATGTCAACTGCCATACCATGCAACAGTGTTGCACACATGGACATGCAACATGGCACACAGTGTATGATCTGACATGTACAGTAGTGCCCGGGTAGCTACGGCTAAGGGGACATGATGGCCATGATGTATCATCTGCACATGCTTGCAGTGTCCATCATGTGGGATTGTGTATGGTGTCACATTGTGGGTTGCAAAGGGATTACCCATGAGCCATGCCCTGGTGTGTAGATCAAGGTAGCAATGGGTAGGCAATGCATATCAGCTGCACAGTGTGTCACCCCACTGACTGCTGTTACCTCCATGCTCAGATTATCTGCTAAGCATTGTTCAAGGTACCACAGCACATTCTCACACATGTTGTCTTCTGTTATTGTTGCAGCAAGCAAGGCATACAAGGAACTAGAATATATCTGCTTCAGCAAACTACTCTGCAAGGACATCACCAAACTATCATCTGCAGAGCAGCTATCCAGTCTGAAATTATTTCATCGTATAGTGACTTTCTTTGCACCCAAGGGTGTGCAATTTTTCCACAAAGGTATGGAGGCACGGTTTGTCTGGCAGCAGAACACAGGTCATTGTATGGACAGGGCATCTGACTGCTTGCATACCCACACCATGTACATCCCAACATACCATATAATGTTACATCCCCCAGTGTTTTGCGACCACTGACGTTGTAACATGGCTGTGATGCAGGCAGGGATGGGTCTGACTGTACATCTCTGTAGGATTACTGCTGGTACTGTGTAGTGTACAGAACTGTGAGAGTGTACAGACATTCCATATTGTATACTGCTGTTAGGCAACAGTCATGGACTCTTGGAGAGACATGTGAGTCATGTACACCCCTGGTGGGCTGATCATGTGGGTAGTTTTTATAGTATTTTACTGCATGACATCAGCAGTGCAACACAGCATCATACAGTTATAACAATGTTTGCTTGTCATGCGGTTACTTCTGGCTGCCCTACATTTCAATGAAAATGCATGCAGAGCACAGCGGGTGACACAGTCTGGATAGAGATAGTGGGCAGTGTAATTTCCAAAATCAAGGGGTGGTACAGCAGCTGTGAAACCCATCACAGTTGTACCAATGTACGATATGTGTACTGTGCCATGCGCAACCTGGTACTGTTTGCAAATCACCTTTATGTGGTGTACATGTGCATGTCACTGTCAAAACATATGTTCTGACAGAGGATGTCAGTCACATGCCAATGTACTGGATAGGGACTTACGCATGTGACAGTCCGTGATTGTGCCTGCCTTCACATGATCCAGCATGCCTGCAAATCAAAAAAATCAACCAGGTTCATTCCACAACCAGTGTACACAATTGCCGCACCAGGTTACTAACAGTTCAATGTTTTGGGAATAGCGATGGGGTATTTAGTGCTTGTGTAACTAGTAAACTTAAATAGCGTTAACACTCCTACACCCAGGAATGCTGCTGAAGGTACCCCAGCTCTTCTCCAATTAAGGCTTCATCAGAACCCCCTGATGAAGCCTTAATTGGCAAAGTGCTGGAGTACCTTTAGCAACATTCATGGGTGTAGGAGTGTTGAAGCTATTTAAGTTTAAATAAAACATTTATTTTGAAATACTGCAATACGTTTTGAGAATTATTGGCATTAACTGCCACCTTCACTGGGGAATACTCCCCTGGCTCTGGAGTGTGAGTCTTCTCTTTTGTTTTTGTCTTTAGTGGGGTGGCAACCCCAGACTTGCACCCTGCCCAAGCATGGAGTGCAGAACTTTGATGTCTCATTTTACTCTATTCCCACCCTTGGGTAGTAGGTAAATAGATAGAAATTTGTAGGGAATAGAAGGCCCATGAACAAGGGTGAGAAGAGTGCCGGAGAAGGAGGAGGAGGAGAAGGGGATGGTGGTGGTGGACAAAAAACACTCCCTAAGCAGGGGAGGTGTGTTACTGAAGGGTTTAAGTAGAGGTTGTGGGAGGAACTATTCCCCATATTGAACCTCGGGCCTATGTGCTCCCATTCAATGTTTGGGGAATAACGATGGGGGTATTTAGTGCTTGTGTAACTTTCAGTACTTTTTGTGGCTTTACTCTATTCCCACCCTTGAGTAGTAGGTATGTAGGTAGGAATTTGTAGGGAATAGAAGGCCCAAAAAGATCTCCTCCAACTCCTGGAGAGTATGACCACTGGCACGCAGGAGAGGAAAAACACCCAGGTGGAGAAAACCTCTTAGGACCCATGGCCATTGGTTTGTCCATCCTCTGGGCTTATTAAGAGGAGAAGGACCTAGGTTCTAGTAACCATAGCTAATTTTGAGGAAGGTGAGCTTTTTGGAGAGATGATGGTCCATCCTCAATCTATGGATAATGTAGTTTGGATGATGATCCTGAGGTTGAAGAAGTAGGTATTTTCTGAAAGAGCAGTAGAATCCTAAGTGTGAAGCAGATTCAATCGAAGAAGGGCCAATGAAGTCCTGATTTCCAAGCTGATGAAGGATGCTTACCCAAAGGGATGTAATAAGCGGGGAGAGCATGATTTGATTGACATGCTACGAGACAGTGAACGGTGGGAAATGCGATGATTTATGAAGTCATAGGTGAATGATCCAAGTTGTGTAAGGTTTGACGTTCACAGTAAAGTATGGAGGTAGGGAATTCGTAGTGAGCGATAAGTTGCTAAATAAGCATCCATGAAGTGGAACAAGGAGTCAAATAAAGTCTTTGAGTGCTTGATAAGAGAATGTCATAAGTAATTTTTAGACAAATACAGAAGATTGGCGTATGCAGTCCAGATGGTAATTGAATATATACGAAAAATGATTGGAAGTTTAGTATGAGGAACTGGATAGTTTATTTGGGCATTGATGTCGTAATTATACTTGTACATGTTCTGCTGGACCACTGGCTGAAGTAAATATGGATATTTCTGTGGTGCAATTGCCTATGAGATGCACTGAGGTGGCTGAGGCTGGTTAGGTTTACAGGTAATCCGATGCCTAAATACTTACTAGAAGCTTGTAAGTGAATATATGGAAATGTCTATAGGCTAGGTTGGTAGTGAAGTTGAGTAGTGTGAAACGCCAGAGAATCCTAGTGCTATAGTTGATTAAGACTTGTTGGGAGGCAAGAATGGGATCAGAAGTTCACCATAACAGTTGCGGATTTCCAGATTGAGAATTGGAGGAGCTTGTTCTTGATGAAAGTCTTCACTGGAGGGAGTAATGGAGCTAATTCATGAAGGATGGACTAGAAGGATTGCTGGATGGGCAGCTAACTTGATTGATGGTAATAGGTGGAGAATGCAGATGAGTAAATCACTAAATTCACTAAGTTCGACAGGAGCAAAAAAGGCATAGCCCATAATAGCTCTTATTAGGGCAGATTATAATATTTAAGGGTCCCACTTGTAGAAATATAATCAAGATTATTTTTTGAAATTTTCTTTTGTAATACTTGAGATAACTTTAATAGGTAATCTATTCCAGAGTAAAATTGTTCATAGGGTATAAAAATATTTTCTGTCTTTAGTTTTGAATCTCTCATTCTTAATCTGTAATGTATGTCCTCTAGTGTTCAGCAGGTCATTCTTAAATTTAATTTCTAGGTCCAGTATTAATAAAGGATTATTTAGTACATTAAAAAAGAACAATATATCACCTCTCTGCCTTTTAATCTCCAGGCTGTGCAGCCCTAATCTATCCAATTTGTCCTTGTACGAGTTTTGGTTCAACATGGTTATTGATTTGGTATATCTTCTTTGTATTTTTTCTAATTTATTAATTTCTGTTATTTTATATGGAGACCATATCTTAGATCCATAATCCAAGATAGGTCTCACATATGACAGATATAATGGCAGTAATACTTCAGATTTTCTGCTCTTAATATTTCTTTTTTTTTAATCTGTTTTCTCTCCTGCCATGCTCTGGTGACCCCCACTCCTTCAGGCTCTGCAAGTCCTCCCACGACCCCTACCAGCCCTATCCGAACCTCCCCGAACCTCACATTGCAGCCAGTCCCCAGGATATCCCAGACGTAACCCTTTGCCGGTCTGGTCCCCCTCCTCCGAGGGGGGAGGCACCGGGTTGGGTGGCCCAGTGTACTCATGATAGGGCCCAGAGATGCTGCTGAGGGGACGGTGGGCTCACTGAAGACACCAGAGGTGTCTGGGGGACAGAGAGCCATCATCCAGTGGCCACCTGAACGGTATTTCTGCTTTTCTAGTTCCCCATCACAATGCTCGTGTAGTGCCTCCAGTCTCCACTGGGGGCCACTACTGAGTGAGGTCTTCCCCAAGCCCAACCCAGGATAGGAGAGCAGTCCATCGGTTGCTTGATCCTATCCTCCCCTGACGACCCCCAGCCCCCCGAGTCCGTTCCTGAACCCGGGTCACCAGCGTGGTTCGAGGTGTGGCATCCAGCACCTCAACCCTCTGCGCCACCGGGCCGGCCTTAATATTTCTTTTGATTGCTACTATTACCCTGTTTGCTTTGGCAATAAAGGCTGTTTTTTGTGCTTTAAAATGTAATTTGTTGTCAACAAGAATCCCTAGATCTTTTTTGGTGATTTTAATTTCAATCGGTACCCCATCCAAATAATAAACATAATTTGGATTGTGTCTACCTATATGTAAAACACTACATTTCTAAATGTTAGGTTGCATCCCCATTTATTTACCCATGCACTTATTGTGTTGATATCATTTTGTAGAGTCTGAATTTGATCAGTGTTTTTACAAGGGTCACACATTTTTGTGTCGTCAGCATATTTCATAATAATGCTACTAATGTTATCATCTAAATCTGCCATAAAAATCTGAAATATTAAGGGTCCAATTACAGATCCTTGCAGTACTCCACTTGTTACCTGACCCTCAATAGATTGGTGGCCCCAAACTGAAACTACTTGGGATCAATCATAAAGCCAGTCATCTATCCACCTGACAATAAAGTTATTTATTTTATACTTTTTCAGTTTTTGATGTATTGTCCAATGCGGAACTCGATCAAAAGCCTTACTCAGGTCAAACAGAAGTACATCAACGGGGACACCATTATCCCTCATTTTGCTGACATGATTGTAAAAACTAACCACATTTGTTGCACAGGAATACCCCTTCTTAAAACCATGATGATTCTGGTCAAACAATGGATATTTGTTAATATGTTGGTTTATTCTATCTTTTATAAGAGTTTCCAGTATTTTACATGGTATTGATGTAAGACTTATGGGCCTATAATTGGAGAAAAGGATTTTGCTGCCACCTTTATGAATAGAGGTAACCTTTAATTTTTCCATTCTTTGGGTAACTTCCCAATGTTCAGTTTTTTTTCATACAGTAATTTTAATGGTAACCAAATATTTTCTTTCATAATTTTAAGCAGGGTAGAAGTTATGTTATCCATTCCAGGGGCGCTATGATCTTTCATTTTTTCAATTCCTGTAATTATTTCTTCTTTTGAGAAGCTGTGGTTTCCTTCCATTATCCCATAATCATTCTGTATATTATGCACAGTCTGTTCTGCATATACAGAGCAGAAATAGTTATTGAATGAATTGGCAATCTCTGTATGCTCTGTAATAACAGTATCATTAACTGTGATTGAAGTTAATTCTCCTTTACTCTTTTTCAGCGAGTCAATATAGCTGAAAAACTGTTTACCATTAGATTCTGAGGTCGTTTTTGCTAAATGTAATTCATGCTCTTTTTTTGCTTTATTTATTTTGCTCTTAAATTTTTTTTGAATTTGCTTAAGTTTTAACCAATTTGGTTCTGTTTTCTTCATAATGTATTGTCCATATGTTTTGTTTTTCTTTTTTATTAACTTGATTAAGCTTTTGTTTAACCATCTGGGTTTTCTTCCATATTTATTATATTTATTAACTTGTTTAATGTGAGTTTTCATAAGGTTGTGTATAGTAGTTTTAATAAATGCCTAGGACTCATCTACAGATTTTCCCGGCAATACAATATGAGGTATGGTGATGTTCAGGAGCTAGAAAATGGTGGGTTGGATGGCATGACGTTGGTAAAGCAGCTAGTCATGGGAGATCCAATGATGGAGGTTCTCAGAAGGCAGCTGTGAAAGTCTTAGGACAAGCAATGACTGTTGAGAAGTAGGAGTCGAGTAACATGATCAAAAGAGTCAATGTTGATAGGAGAGGTTACAGAAGGTAAAATGGATAATGTCCATATTGGTATGAGGTGTCTTGCAATTCCCTGTATCCGTAGCAGCAATAATGGTTATGAAATTGGAACATAACAGAAGGATTTAGGTTCTTTCCATGTAGGAGGATAGCTTGTGAGTCATGGTAGACAGGGAAGTCATGATGATTGAATAGACAGGATTCTAGGGAGTAGCCAATAGAGAAGGATGAGATCTTTCTCTTGTCCAGATGAATGAGATTCCAGGAGTGATCAGGAGGAGCTGATTGGGTAGTATATAAAACTCTATGATGACGTACGAGTCTATGAGTCAGATTATCCAAGGGATGTTTGCTAGAAGTTGTTTTCCTTAAGAGTAATGAACAAGTGATCCATTGAGTAGTGGATGGGAATTGCTAGAATGGCTAGAGTAGGAGTATGGGATGGATAAACTAGAGGAATGGTTGACCAGGTAGGAATACCAGTTGGAGATAGGGAAATATGCCCAAAGAAGCCACAATCAGCAGGATGAAGCCCCGAGCCTGGAAGTGGGAGAAGAAAGGCATTTATCCAAAATGGCAGGACAGTCCGGAGTGAATCTTAATGGACAGAAGGAAGGATCCTAGGAAGTAGATTGGCTAGGCAAAGCCGATGACATACAGTGCAGGAAGGTACAGGACTGGGTCAGCACCTCGGTGAAGAGCAGCAGAATGCGGGAAGTCTGTAGCAGGTCACCATGGATGAGCCATGGAAGGCCAAGGAGCAAAGCCAAGTATCAAGAGCAACTGAGTTGAGATACAGGAGTCCCACATCTGACGTAGGCTTCAAACGACAAGTGGAAGGGTGAAAGTGCTGGAGTGAATAAGGAGGAGATTCCCACATCTGAAGGACAAAAACAAACTCATACAGCAGATGGAAAGGATGACCCGCAGCAAGGAAGTCCATGAGGTAGTTGAAGTGGAGTAAGGTAGAGACTGAAGGAGCTGGCATGATCCAATTCAAGAGGGAAAGGAGGCCAAGGCAGGGTTGGGTAGGAAGGTCCATGGAAGTGTAGGATGGGTACTGGTAAGGAATGAGGTAAAGCAGTCGGGGTATAGGAGTTCTGTTTCTGGAAGGAAAGTCAATCTGGCAGTAGGTAGAAATGCAGAAGGATGAATGGTCAGTTGCGGAAGCAGGCTCCTAACCGAGGTAGTGTAGGTGAGACGACTTGGACGCAACACGCCAGGTAAGGCGTGATGGTGAAGGCTAGTTCGATAAATGGTTCAGGTTCAGGAAGGAGCAGCAAGTTTTGATCCAATAGTGAACAGAAGGTTGAAACAGTCACTTGCCGAAATAAGCGTACATTTCTGGCAAACGAGGAGAGATAACCCATATCCAATATCAACAAGCAGAGGTAAGCGGATGGAGGTAACTGAGTGGATGAGATCTTGCTCCAGACAGAAGCGGTAATCAGTATTTGACAGATATGGTAAGGAACTAGTTGAGTCATGTAAACGGGCAACTAAACCAGGTAGTCAGTGCGTGAAGATCCTCATATGATGGCTGGAGGCAGAGTTTGGAGGTGGAAGGTAATAGAGGTTCCGTTTCTGAAGGGAAGTGGCAACCAGTATCAGGGAGAGGATGTAGAAGGTGGAAACAGTGGAATGCAGACACAGGCCTCAAGCCATGGAAGGTAGCATAATGAATCTTGATTCGAGGCTGCAGGCAAGGCAAGAGGGAGAGGTAGGCAGGAGAATGTCTCGTTCAGAAAGGAAACTGCATCCGGGTAGCGAGCTGAGAACGCAAAATGGTGAAGCAGTTGTATGGAGAGTCTGGCACCCATCCGAGGCGGTTGAGGTGAATTGATCTTGAGTTGGTGCAGGTAGGCAAAGGTAAGATGATGGGTGCACACTGGGTGAAGAAGTTCCATTCCCAAAGGAAGCAGAAACTGATATGGGTAGAGAAGGCATGTTATGGCATGGTAGATAGCAGACATGGCTCCCATCCCTGGTACTCAGGGTGAGTTAATCTTCACTCGATGCTGCCCAGCAGAGTTAGGGATGGAGGAAGTCAGGTTGGTAAGTAGTAGGAGGTAGTGCATGAAACAGAATCCCATCCCTAATAGACAGGGGAAGCCTACCTTCGCTCAGCACCTCAGAAGTTGAGAGTTAGGAAAGGGGTCCAGAGTACTGCTGGTATGGGCTGGATGACAGCACAGAACGCTGCTGTAGGAAGAGAGTAGAGTAGGGAACTGAAATGGGATAGCATGAAGAATAGTACACAGTTATGGTAAAACATACATAACATGCTGTGAATGTTTGGCACAGAAACAGGATTGCTGTAGGGATGGTCCAGCCATGGAAGCAGTAACAATGTATGGGAAGAAAGGTCCCATTGTAAACTGAAGTAGGAACCAAAGAAGAGAAATATGGGGATATAGGCATCTGAGGATGTAGGCAGCATTAGTGGGTAGGTCAGGGCAACTAGGTATGGAAGAATGGGAGCACCCCCCCCCCAGATATCCTGATGCAGGTAGCACTACTGTTCCTGGAAAGGGACAGTTACCGCAGCAGCTGGCCAAAGGAGTAGGGAAGTCAGGAATAAGATACTGGAGGAGTTAGGGGAATATCATGGCTCCCCAAAAGAATGCATTCCACAGTGCAATCCGAGTCGGCCCTGGCAGCCTGACATACAAGACCCCCTTCCCACCTACACCCAGCACTAGCACCACATGAAGGTGGAGCAGTGGAATATGGAGCCTCCCACTAGATGCTGTAAGTCTCTATCCTGAATGGGAAACAACAAACAGAATCACTGAATGGTAGGTGGGCAGCAGATGCAGCACAGGGCATAGGTTTGGACAATGCATGTACTGACAGATGGAGACTGAATTAAATGGAGAAAATGCTTCCAGGAAAAGGAGGGAGACAACAGTGGATGTATAAGGAAACAAACAGAATGGGAACAATAGGCAAGACATATAACAGTGATATGGAGCGGAAAAATTAAATCCACATGGAATACTGTTGCCTAGTCAGGCTTGAATGATGAATGGGCAGTGCCGTCTTATCGCTGAGTAAGTGTGAGGTTCAATTACAAACTGAGCTGTCAGATACCAGATGCAGAAATGTACCTGTGTAGGGTCAGAAGAATAGAGTCACCATATAGCTGGCAAGGTGTCTGCCAGGGGGCCACAAAATGAACAGGACAGGTTTCAAAGAGCCAATTGCTATATTGCCAGTATGCCGAATGAGACATCTTGCAGAGTTGGCAAATGGTAGGACTTCCCCAGGTAAGCATGGCATCAACCCACCAACCAATGAAGGAGGGAGGAAGCACAAAAAGATAGGCACTCTGGTGAGTCCTGGATCCACAACCTATTTCAGCCATGAGTCGAGTGGGGAATCACAATTCAGAGAATAGGCTGCACTCAGTACCTAGGAGAAGTAGCATGCATAGCTGTCAGGTCAGCGCAGTCATATTGGTGATAGTTGGATGGCATGGAGCAGAGCATGGTCAAAAAGGTACTTACATTTAGAGCTGTCTGGGGTCAATAGGCATTAAGAACTCCAAATGAAAAGCTTGAGGAGAGACGGCAGGCAGCAGGGTAGGACAATTGAGGAGGAGAATGGGACACTGCAGGGATGGGCAGGAAGTGGGCATGTGTCAGGAGGGAGATGGAGGAAGCCCAAAAAATGGAGAAGTAGTTGGAGACGATCAAAGGGTTGGTGGCAGAGGGGACAGAAAGCCCAAAAGAAACACACAGGGGGAAAATCCAGGACCAGCGAAGGAGGGAGATCAATGGAGGAAGGGAGCGGGGAGGTGGAACGAGCCACTGAGAGAGGGGAAACAAGTCAAGGCATGGAACAACAGGTGAGAAACACAAACAAAAATGGAGAAAGCAAACTACAGAGGAAAGGAGGGGGGGCATGCAGGGCAGTGGAAAACAGACCAGACAGAGCAGCAGGAGGTGAAAGAACAGCACAGCCACACAAGCCATGCAGGGAGCCCAGGGATAAAAAACACTCCCTAAGCAGGGGAAGTGAGTTAGTGAAGGGTTTAAGTAGAGGCTGTGGGATGAGCTATTCCCCATATTGAACCTCGGGCTTAAGCCCTCCCATCATCTGTATTCCCACTTGTTTCAGGATACAACAAGAACTTATGCAGGAGGTCCTCACCTTGAGACTCGAATATCCCAGCTACAGGAATGCACTCATCATGCCAGATAACACCTGGGTGCCCTTGCCACTCTCCTGTAAAAAGAGGGACAAGATGGAACTCATCCATAATCACTGAAGTAATTTCAACAGGAATGACCAAAGCAGGGGGTAAGCATGCTTCAATGCACACAAGATATCTGCATGCCACAATGCAATTATTATACAGGGTAACACCCCTCTGGTGGTATATTTGCATGTCAGGATAGCTCAGCAACAGACACATCTCACAGCACCACTTCTGATAGTAGCACATGCTGTTCTGGCGGCAGCGGTGAGTGACATATTGATTGTTGACAGGCACACACATGTAGGGACAGATGTCACTATGTCTGGGTGGACATGCAGTTGTAGGAAACACATGTAAATCCTCTACAATCACTGCACTGTGAATTACTCCACCCTAGTATGAATTAGTAATGAACATGTCACATTCCTTACCCACACAACTCAGGTCATTTGGCTGCAGCTGACAACAGGGAGGATGGTGATGAAGATGGCAGAATGCTGTATGGACTATCATACTAGGACATGTACCATCTCTTGGGACCACTGTAAGCATTGTCATGTCCAAACATAGCAGTGACCAACCCATGTATCAGGGTCTGTGGATGATACACATGCCATATACATGACAGGACATGTGCATGGAAAGATGTAAAATGCTCATTGTGAACTAACTCTGTTGTTCTATATGCCTTATGTACTGTATGATATATGGATGTTAGAGATATTTCCAATAATGTTTCCTGCTGTGGTGTGCAGGTGTATGCCATGCACCATGGTGGTACTTAGTGCAAGAGATGGGGGTTCCCTGTGCAACCAGGTCACACACATTTGTGGCAGATGACATTGTGTATGTCTCAAAACATGGGATTGCCTGGCACATGTGTTCCATACATATCCAGTGGAATGGAATCCTGTGAGACATGTAGAACAATGACCAAGGTGGCGGCCACATACATGCAGACTGTACACATGTTGATGTTGCCATGTAGACATGTGATACACTGTCACCCTGCCTCTCACACACTGTTCAGTACAGCCACATGCACCCTGCATGTCCCCTTCCTAGGCATCATAGTAAACAACTGTGTATCATGGTTTCTGTTCAATGCAGGCAGCATGACCCACCCCTGTCACTCCAGGTACGTGTTGGCTACAATTGGGGCATTGTCCACACACTGACCATCAGTCACACCTCTTTGTTGGTTCAGGTGATGTGTCATGTATGCAGCAGTGTACCCACAAAACACACCTGCAGGTGCTACCTCAAACACCCATGCAGTGGACAACATTACTGAACGGAGAATGGCCAAGCATGGGTGTGAAACCTCCACAGCCCTGGAGACTGGGCATCCCAGTACTGAGCACCATCCCTGGCAATTACATCAAGGGTGCAAACTAGACTCATGACTGGTGTATGCATGTGCCACACACCACAGTGGTGCACCCTTACCTACGATACTGTGCACCTGCACTTTGTCACTCATGCCCTGCACTGTTGTACCTCCTCCCTGGTGCCCTGTGCATCCACAACATGTTTGGTCATGTGGCACTGCTGTTACCCATGGGACATAGGACACATAGATGTAACAAGACTGGGAGATACACAGACTGAGCATGGTTACTGGTGGGTGTGGGTGATGGTTCCCTAGGGACATGTTGGGCAGCAGGGTTGCAACATCCACCAATGGCATACATTAAAATGGGTTGTTACACCTGGTCACTGTTCATGTTGTTGGGTCTTACTGCAGAGCACATGGTGTGTGTGGATCACTGTTTCTTACACTGTTCAGGATACCTGTAGAGCCACAATGGGGCCAGCATGGACATACTCTTCTGCAGTGACTGTTTTCTACTTTGACTGCATGTGTCTTTACTCTGCCATGGCACATGGGACAAGCAAGTGTTTGCAGGCCATGTTACACATCACATTGCACAGCCACATGTATTACCTGTGATATAGTTCCCTCATTATGTAAGGAAACAAATGTTGTAGTACACATGTGCAGGCTTCACATGGGCACACAATACCATTCCACCATTCAAGCATGTTGTTGTCTCTGTGTGGCCTCTCCTGTAATTCCATGACATTATATCCATGTCCCTAACATTGCACATGGCTAGTGGTACATGTATGTCACCACACGTTCACGCCACAACTCACTGACATGTTAATGTTGTTAGGCATGCTGTCCAACATACACACACTGTGTAGGTTAGACAGGGAAGTGTACAGGCCTACAACTGTGTAACACCACCCTCATCTGTGATACTGCCTTTTCAATAAGTTATCAACTGTGGGCCATGTGCACCGCCACTTATGTATCTTCTCATGCTAGTTCCTACCCTGGCTGTCCCCATCGTATGCTCTCACAGCAACTTTCATCTCGTGTTCCCGGCCTTGTATGGCTGCACCAACTACCCTCCCACATGACAACAGTGATGTAGCATGTGTGAGCACTCCCAGCTGGTAAAATTACCCTGTTATCTGCTACAGGCATTTGCATTCTGTGAGGATTGTTATGACAGGCAGTACAATGAATGACACAAGCATGAGGTTTATGCAGATTTATTGTCAATGAATATACACATCTTGCATCACATATTCTCTGTGTAACCTGCACTGTGTAAGTACATGTTCTCCATGAAAGATATCACAGATTGCTTTTGTAACAGGTACTGAAAATAGAAAATATATCTCCTCAAACTTATATCGCACATTTCCTTCCTAACTGGTACTGTGTAAAGAAAGATGTTCTCCATAAACTGAGATCACATATTGCCTGTCTAACTGGCACTGTCTACAGAACTAGATCCTCCATAAACTGAGGTAACGTATTGCCCCTCTAACAGGCACTGTGTAAATAATCCCATCATAAGAGGGATCCAGCTAGGAACACAGGAGGGGGAGGACAGGGAGGTGAGGTGCCTACCAGGTGCCACGGCATGGAGGGATGGAAGGAAGATCCTGGGGATCACTGGGAAGGCAAGACGGGATGGTGAGCTGGATGTCATTATCCACCTAGGTACTAATGACCTGGCAAATGGGGAGCCAAAGGAAGTTCAGGAAGAGTTTGAAATTGGGAGGGTCTGCCAGTAGCTACTTCTGTCACTTCTCAGAAGTACTACTCATGTAGAGGCAAGGGAGAGCATAGGGTGCATGCACCAGGAACTTAACTCATGGTTGAAGAACTGGTGCTGTGAGGAAGGGTTTGGATCATTGGTGACTGGGGACCCACCTGGAGGGATGGAGGTTTGTTCAAGCCTGACGGCCTGCATCCATCCTGCAGGAGAATCCAAGCGCTCAATGATAAGTTTAAATGCTACATTGATCAAGCATTTAAACTAGCAAAGGGGGGGCGGCAGGCCAGCAAGGAGGCTACCTACTTGCTCACCCCCCACAGCTAGCAGTGGAACCAGTGAACCAGAGGAGTGGCTATCTCTACAAAGCAGTGTGCAAAAGATGGAGATTAGTGCCCAAGAGGTGGATAGGCAGAAAAGGGGCAAAATTCAGCAGAAGGGCAGACAGCAAGGAGAACCAGGGATAAAGGACAACCAAGGAAGGGGCTGGAGTAGAATAGCTAAACAGTCTAGGGAGGTCAAATCATGGAAAGCCATGTGTGCAAATGCCAGGAGCCTTAGCAACAAGATGGAAGATCTGGAGGCTGTCATTGTGCAGTCAGACCTGGACATTGTGGCCATCACTGAAACCTGGTGTAATGATAACCACGACTGGGAGATGGCCATACCTGGCTACAACATATTCTGAAGAGACAGGGCAGGTAGGAAGAGAGGAGGAGTGGCACTGTATGTGAAAAATGACATAAGGGCCACAGAGATCCAGGAGGAACAAAAGGGGAGAGGTACTGTGGGTTAAGCTGGAAAGGAAAATGGGGCCAGTCATCCACACAGGTGTGGTCTATAGACCACCAGCCCAGGAGGAAGAAACAGATAGGAGTTGATGCTAGCCATCCAAAGGATGGCAGACAAGGGTGAGGTAGTACTGGTTGGAGACTTCAATATTCCAGACATGGACTGGAGCTTCCAGCAGCAGCATCAACTAGAGCAGATTTATCCTGACTCCTTCAGGGTGCCTTCCTCAAGCAACTGGTCATGGAACCAACTCAGCAGAAGGCAATACTGGACCTTGTGCTCACAAACAGGGACAGTGTGATGGGGGTAACAGTGGGGAGCACCTGGGGAACAGTGACCACCAGTCATTGTGGTTTGAAATCACAGAAAGAGCAGAACCAAACCACACAAAAATACATATCCTGGATTTTAGGGGGGCAGACTTTGGGAAAATGGGGAGATACTTGAAAGAGGCATTAAGGGGAATGGGGCAGGAATCAGGGGTTGAGGAACAGTGGGCAGTATTTAAAATGGGGATTACAAGAGCAACAGAATTATGCATTAAGCAGGTTAGCAAGAGGAAAAGGAAGAGAAGACCATTATGGTTTTCCAAAGAGGTAGCAAAGAAAGTGAAAGCCAAAATGATTGCATTCAGGCAATACAAAAGACACAGGCAGAAGGGATAGGGAGAAGTACCAGGAGATGCAGAGGAGGCAGAGAGGTCAGTAAGGGAAGCCAAAGCTCAGACAGAAGAACACATTGCAAAATCAGTGGTTAGAGGGACAAACCTTTACAGGTACATAAGCGAAAAAGAAAGGCAAAGGGAGGGATAGTGAGACTGAAGGGGAGGATGGGGCCTCGTGAGGATGACAACAGTAAAGCTGACATATTGAACAGGTATTTCTGCTCAGTCTTTACTGAGGAAGAGGAGGGTAATGGGTCTGAAGGAGTACAAAGGGTGAGAATGGTGCAGAAATGGACACAAGTCCCTTTACATGAGAAAGGGTCCTGAAGGAACTGGAAGCAAGAGTTGATAAAGCAATGGGCCAGATGGGGTGCACCCTAGGTCCTTAAAGAACTAAGAGAGGTGGTGGCTGAACCTCTGACTATCCTGTTTAGCCGATCACTGGAAACAGGGAGGTACCAAAGACTGGAGGACAGCAGATGTAGTCCCTCTATACAAAAGTGAGAACAAAGAGGAAGCGGGAACTACAGACTCAGTCAGCCTCACCTCGGCAGTGGGGAAGATCATGGAAGCACTACCAAGGAGAGATTGTGGAACATCTGGTTGTCAATGGACTACAGGACCCAAGGCAGCATGGTTTCACCAGGGGAGGTCATGTCAGACCAACCTTGTTGAATTTTTGACTGGGTTACTAGGGAGGTGGATCAGGGGATGGCAGTGGACATGGCCTATCTGGACTTCAGCAAGGCCTTTGACACTGTGCCACATAGAAGACTATTCATAAACTGGGGATATGGGTGTGGCAGGACAGCAGTGTGGTGGGTAGGTAACTGACTGGGTGGCAGGACACAGAGGGTGGTGGTAAATGGCTGTCACCCACAGAGGGAAGAGTGACCAGTGGGTACCACAGGGATCAGTGCTTGGACCGGTCCTATTCAACATCTTCATCAGTGACATTGTGCAGGACCTAGAAGGCAGAATTTCACTGTTCGCTGATGACACAAAGCTCTGTAATAGAGTAGACACACCAGAGGGTGTAGACAGAATGAGAAGGGACCTGCAGAAACTTGAAAATGGTCAGGGTTTGGCAGTTGAAATTCAATGCAAAGAAGTGCAAGATAATGCATATGGGACACAAAACCCTGGCACAATATATCAGTTGGGGGTGAGGATATAGCATGCACCCAGCAGGAAAGGGATCTTGAGTTATCATCTCTGATGACCTCAAGGTAGGAAACAGTGTGACAAGGCAGCAGGTAAAGCAAATAGGATGCTGGGATGCATAGGCAGGGGCATCACCAGCAGGAAAAGGGAGGTCATAATTCCACTATACAAGACACTAGTGAGGCCCCACCTGGAGTACAGTGTACAGTTCTGGAGACCTTACCTACGTAAGGACATAGACAGGGTAGAGAAGGTTCAGAGGAGGGCAACAAAGATGGTGCATGGATTGCATCACAAGTCCTATGAAGACAGGTTGAAGGAACTGAACATGTACTCCTGGAGGAGAGGGAGGGAGAGAGGGATATGAGAGACATACAAGTATCTTACAGGGAGGAACAGGGTGCAGGAATACACTATTTTAAGTGAAAAGATGTTCCAGGACTAGAGGGCATGGGATGAAGTTGGAGGAGGACGATTCAGAAACATGAGGAAGAATTTTTCACGGAACAGGTGGTAGACAAGTGGAACACCCTGCCAGAGGAAGTGGTGGGGGCTGAAACAATCACGGGATTTAAGAATGCAT
Source organism: Neoceratodus forsteri (assembly GCA_016271365.2). NCBI lineage: Eukaryota > Metazoa > Chordata > Ceratodontiformes > Ceratodontidae > Neoceratodus > Neoceratodus forsteri. Next base: position 846,584,424 of record CM028134.1, read on the forward strand.
GGGATAGACATAAAGGAATTCTGGAGGTCAGGGGTAAGGGGCAGCAGACTTCTAGGAAAACTTAAACTGAACTTACAAGCTCAAATGGGCAGACTGGGTGGGCCATAGGCCCTCATCTGCTGACACTGTCTATGTATCTATGTAATTATGTTCTCCATAAACTGAGATAACATTTTGCCTCTCTAGCAAGTACTGTGTCAAACAAATATTCTCCATTACTGGCACTGTGTAAATAAAACTTTTCTCCATTACATGAGATACCTTATTGCCTTTTCTACTGGCACTGTGTACAGAAATATGTTCACCATAAAGAGATAACATATTGCCTCTCTTAACTGGCACTGTGTAAAAACAAATGTTCTCCATTATTGACACTGTGTAAATAAAAATGTTCACCATTACCTGAGATAACTTATTGCCTTTGTAACTGGCACTGTGTACAGAAATATGTTATCCATAAACTCACGTATATTACCATGGCAACATGTACTGCATTGGTGCAGAGTGTGTGTATCTATGAAGATGTCACATAACATTTATACTCCAGTGACATTTGATGGCTATGTCTGTATGCTTCCTTGTAGGCAAGTGAATAGTGTTGCTGTGGCCAACTGTGTTGCGGCTGTCCTAAGCAGCCAACATCATCTTTCCTACTCATATCACATCCATGTGTGTGAAACAGGTCTTGTGACATAGGATAAATTTGGCTTTGTCTCAACAATGTCTCTATTGCCAGAGAGGACCAACATGTAGTGCACCTGCAATTGGCACACTTGAAATCTGCTGGGCTGTGGTAAGACTCTTGGTAGAAATGTGTCAGCACTCGGCACATGTTACACTCACAGCTCATGGAAAGATGATATTGGTGTGTATTCAATTCACAGTCAGTATGTTATGCAACATTTGGGGAGGGAGGAGCTTGTGACAATGGGCAACATCAGTCATACTGTACACACCATTGTGCACTGTGTCACCTATGTGGCATGGTTAATGTGTGTATGCGGGATTCTGGGAGTGGTGTCACACACATGTGAATTCATGGAAAGATGATGTTAGTGTGTATTCAAGTCACAGACAGTATGTCATGCAACATTTGGGTAGGGGGGAACTAGTGACAATGGGCAACATCAGTTATTTTGTACACACCATTGTGCACTGTGTCACCTATGTGATGTGGTTGATGTGTGCACGTGAGATTCTGGGAGTGGTGTCACACACATGTGAATCCCCGGGGTTGGTTGGAAGGTGGGGTTTGACCCTGTGATGACACCAAGGGAACTGTTCAAAAACTGTCCATAGACAAGGGGACAGTGATTGACCAGTATGATGTGCAGGTCACACATGTGTGAGGCAGCCTGAAGTGTAGGACTAGTCAGAACACCGTGTCATGTGATCATTGGTTTGGATCATTGTACCTAGCCCTAGACAACACTCACCAGTCATCCCACATTCTGTACGGTGGGCATCAGGGAATATACCCCCCCACCACATTAACAGTATCACAAAGGGCAAATGGCCATGCGGTACCAGTGCACCAACCCTGCCCATACTTTGTAACAGCTTTGACATTATATGTGTGGTACATGATCCACAGCCCCAACCATGTGATCCATCCCATGGCATGTTATTCATCTAGGATGCACCCTTCAGGCACGAACACCTGCACATTGTGTCAGTTGTGCAGTTCTTGTAATAGTCATTCCCCATATGAACCTCTACCTGGACAGGACTGGCCCCAACACAGCAAACTGTAACCCCAATCCACGACAGTGGATGCAGCATTGCGTCAGTTGTGCTATCAGGGTCAGTGTGCATTTCCATGCAATGTCCACCTGGACAACAGCATGGCTGATACAGGCAGCCATGCCCCTTCTAGCATTACAATATAGCAACATATGTCTCTCAGCAGTCTACACACTGTGCATGATGTCCTTAATTTGCTGTTGTGTATATTGTGATGGATCACACATTCGGTCACGCGGACAATTGCGTTATGACAACAGTGTGTGACTGTACGACCCACTGTTGCTCAGCATGCAATTGTCCACGTGACTGACTGTGGTGATGCATCACAGTGTACAAAACAGCAAATTACAGAATGAACACACCCGAGGGGAAACAGCAATGTACACATTCGTGTACATTGGTCAAGACAGTCTGGCACCTAAAAGCAGGGTGCACCATTGGCAACATGAGCTGAGACCATATCTCATCCTGCCATGTTATGCACATGCCTATGACCACCACATGCCCATGCAGTTGAGAGGGGTGCAGTGCATGTTTGTGACACACATGCACACACCACACAGGTACACATGTTGGATGCGGTGTGGCAGGCATGCTGTGGCCCCAACAGTTGCCTCACAGACAAGAGCAGTTCTTACATTCCATATGCTCAATGTTTCAACAGCTGTGCACAGACATTGCTCCATTACAATATTGGCGGGGGCATGGCTGTCAGTTCCATGCATGCAACTGTTGTGGGTGCAGAGTATGTCTACCACAGGTCATACAACATGATAACCTGTATGGTGTTCACATCTGTGTGTCTCACACATGTAAGACGACCCTGTCAACTGTATGGGCATGTGCTAGTCATGGGCACATGCATACCATGGCAAGGTGTTGTATAATTTCAGCCCATGATGAAGATAGTCCACCCTGATGTTCACTGGCACAATGTCCAGCTCAATGGACACAGCTGCATACATTGCTGTCTCAGCCTCAGTGTTTGTCATCACAGTCCACAATTGGCTATTGTGTGTGCTGCGATTGCTCACACCTGCTACCCAGCAACAGGCATGTACTCACAGCACACACAATCTGTCATATGGATAATGTAATGCATGCCACACACTCTAACGGTGCCTATTTGCAGATGCCATTGTGGGCATGGACAGGGGATAAGTCAGCACACACCGTACACAGTGATACACCACCACAGTGGGCACATGGACAAAATGCCATGGTATTAATTGATGCGATTAAGACGCCATTGTCTTTACTTCAAAAAGACATTCCGTCAATGGATTTTAGGCCGCGGACATTTCGGCACACATTTTTAGAATTATCCCATGACGAAAAACCACAGTAACATTGCAACACTCTTTTGTACTGCTTCCCAAAGCCTGTGCTTCTGTTTACAGTCAGTGCTAATGGTTACACTCCTAAAACACTTTACAGTATCATAGGATAACTCACCACTCATAGTTTAATGTAGACACTGCTTCCAAATGCCTGTGCCACTGTTTACAGTCTGTGCTACCATTTACACTCCTTCACTTCCTTCGTGGTCAGTTTGTGCATCACTGATTTCGGCCCCAACATCCGCATCAATTTAAAGAGACACAGTACAATCTCCATAATCCTGTATCTGCTGGAACCTATTCCCAGTATTTTCTGGTACAAATCTGCACCAATTCCAGGGTTCTATATATTCTGAAGCAGAACAGTTTCTGCCATGCAACAAACTGCTTGCAATGGAATTTGTGCCGACACAGAAAGGAAGCAGAAGCTTGCACTGGACAATTTTCTGTATACCAAGGAGAAGGAAAAATGGCAAGATATTTTGGTGATGCGAACAGAGAACTTGCCGTGCCCGTCTCCATACCTTGGGGGACACTATCAAACTACCTCCCTCAGAACACAATCATATGCCCATTCATGGACACGTAGAGGTGTTAGCAGCCCGAGCTGTCATGAAAAGGGAGATGCATATTCAGAGGAGCTGACAAGAAACATTGTACACCAGGGGTTGCAACAAGTTTCTGCCAGCCATGCCCACCTGTTATCCTCGCAAGAGACACTGCGGCGAGATGTTAGGCAACAATGGCAGCATGGAGGGCACAATGATGTTGATGTGGTGCAATATGCACTCACTGTAAGTGGGGAACCTTTTCTTCATGGAGATTTGGCGCAAACTGCCACAAAGCAAGTAAAGTGTTGCAACGGCACCTGAGATTGTAAAATCATGTGCTGTTGTGGCAGTCAGGAATGCCACAGCTGTGGCAATGACAAGGTCTGATGCAAGGCTTGACAGAAGCCTTGTGCCACCCTTTGAAAATCGGGGACACCATTTCAGAATGCAGTGGGAACACACAATTTTGGAATTTGGTGTGGACATGCAATCCCAGAAAAAGGAGGAGATGTGCAATTTTGGAATGTGACTGGGACACACTATTATTAAGTATAAAATATAAACTAGATCTTTGTCTCATTCTTAAATTGCATGTCACTGTCACATTTTAAAACTGTGTTTCTACAGCACAATTGAAAATTCTATGTCCCTGTCTCATTTCCAAATTGCACACCCAGCCAGTTTCTGAAACTGTGCATCTCTGCCACATTCCAAAACTGTGCATTCCTGCACAATCTGAAATGGAGCAAGCACCTCCACCTCATTTTGAATGTGCACATCCCTACCTCAGTCTAAAATTGCATATCCTTTCCTTAGTCTTAGGGAGGCAGTATAGCACAGAGGTTTAAGGCTCTGAGCTGCAAATCTGGAGACCTGGGTTTGAATTCCATAGCCCCCACTTGCATACTGTGTGACCCTGAGCAAGTCACTTAACTTCCATGTGCTCCCAGGTTGCACCTGTAAATGAGCTTTCAGCTTGGTGTGTCTCTCCTGGTAAAACAATTGGAAAGAATAGTCTGAAATTTCATGTCCTTGTTACATTCTAAATTTGTGTGGTTCCACTTTCTGAAACTGTGCATCCCTGCCCCATTACAAAATTGTGTCCCAACAAATTCTGAAATCACTCATCCCTGCCACATACCAAAATTCTGCCACAGTACAAGATTATGCATCACTCATATTCTGAAATTGTATATAATCTCTGCATTCCAATATTGTGCTATGGTGCAAGATTATGCATCCCTCACATTCTGAAATTGTATGTTCTTTCTGCATTCAAAAACTGTGAATCACTGCTGCATTCTAAAATGATGGGTCATCACCACAATTTGAAATTCTCCATGTCTCATTCCACAGTTGTGCTTCCTATCCACATTCCTAAACTGCGTCCACCCATATTCCTAAATTGCACATCCCCTCATCAGTCAACAACTGTATAGAGATGCAACAAATTTAAATTCCGTCTGCAAAGTGTCTGCGAAGTGGGCACTTCGTGTTGCCACTCCGCTACGCGGCGTGGGCAATGCAAAGTGCTCACTCCAAAACAAAGGTTAGGTGGATGCACTTGTAGGAAGAAAAGATGCCAGGAAGCTTTTCAAATTTTGAAATTAAAGCTGTTTATTCTCCAAGCGAGGTGATGCTGCACTAACGAACCCCAACATTTCGACCGCAAGGTCTTCCTCAGGGGGCGTGTCACATTGGGGTAAAAGGCCTCTATTTATGTTGATATAGTTCTGACATCATTAAATATTTCTATTGGCTCAATTAAGCTTTAAATCATTAAAGATCAACATAAATATTTACAACATATGGAAGTACATTATGATATATTTTTGATATAATTTTAAACATACATCAGTCATACATCAACATAGCTTTCTTATTAGATAAGCAAACATCTTAAATAAATGATTAATGGGTGTTTAACCCTATTGTTAGGAGACAGCTAAAGTGGAACAATTATCATTTTCTTTAAAAATTAAAAATAATGAAAAAATCATTCATATTCCTGCTTCCAAAAGGTTACACCTATTGTTTCTACTTATATAGTAATAAGACACAGAAATAGTAGAGATTATTATTATTATTACAACATATCTGTTCCAAAAGAAACACATAATTAATCCTATTATACCATAGGAATGTGTATATGTTGCCAGATGTGGAATGTTTTCATATTTGATCCATAACAAGTCCAAAGGTCTAATACTATTTAAATTAATAAATCAGATTGAGGAACAAGAAAGATACTGAGAACCAAACTATATTGGAAAGCTCAGAAACATTATAATAATAGGACTTCATATTACCCAAATCATATATATGTGTGTATATATATATATATATATATATATTCTCTTAATTTCTTATAAAATAATGATAGCAAGCTTCAATAATTTTTTCATTTTTTTCCTTCCTTTTTTGATTTTATTTTGTTGGAGTATTATATATATATATATATATATATATATATATATATATATATATATATATATATATATATATATTCTGACTAATTCCCAGATTAATTTCAAAATTATCTGTTCCAGTATCCATCCTTGAGAAAAAGAGAAGAAAAGGCAAAATTTAGATTTGATACATCAGTAACATTTAACTTGTATTCAAGGATTTTTCAAAAATGGTCTTAAATCTATTTCCTCATTCATGCCATGTGGGCTTAATGCTCCTAGAGAGAAAATCTACCTACTTTCTTTTCTCTGTAACTCATTGGCCCTATCGCCTCCTCTAAAAAAATTAGGCACTTGTTCCAAAGCTGTAAATTTCAGACCAATTGGACTAGAATGGTGGGCTACCCCGTAGTGGGATCCAATAGCATGCTCACTCCGCCTCATCATTACCACTTCGTGTTAAGGCAGAATGACAATGCAAAGTGAGGCAAAGTTGTTTTCAGTGGACTTCACCATGCTCTTTAGCCACAGCCAGGCAGGAAAAGGAAGGAAGTGACAAGTGAGTCATTCAAGCAGACACTTTCACTTTCTCCTGTGCAGATGGAGACAGAGAGAGAGAGAGGAGTGTGTTGTTTTGTCACTGCTGAAATTTGGAGATCAGAGGGAGGAGGAGATTTAAACTTCGATTTAGACCCAACAGCTTTTTTAAAAGCTACATTTTTTTGTCTTTTCTGTACTCTTTTTTACTTAATTTGTTCTTTCTGTAAATTTATTTTTCTTACCTTTATAAGTAGTTAGTTGTTTGTCTGTGTCTGCGTGGCTGTGTGTGTGCTGTGTAACAGTATGCGTAGTCATTGCTCAGACTGAGGGAGTGCAGTAGGAGAGATGGACCAGGGTGAGGGAATGTCTGGGGTGGGGGCAGCTCTGGGAGAGCATGGTACTGGTAGGCGTCGTACCATGTGCATGTGTGGTGAGCATGGCCACTGGTTCCTGTTGGACCGATCGAAAATTCTGAGTGCCCCCAGAAGCAGGACTGGACCAGCACTGCCTCCTGACTCTGAGGCAGTTGAACCACCACTACCACCACTACAATGTCCATCACCAGCTCCAGCACCAGGTCCTCTGGAGCAGGATGTGCCTGTGCCCCCAGGCCCAGGTGTGGATCCCAACCCTGCTGAGCACCATGACCAGCTGGCTGCCAGTTCATCTGGCCCTCCCCTGCCTATGCCTGGTCCTCCCCACACCTCTGTTGTTTGGCAGTTTTTTGACTGTGTTGTGGGGACAGCAGCATGGTTAGGTGCCATCTATGTGAGGTGGAGGTGCACCCTGGCCCCCGGGGAACTCACCTGGGGACTGGGGGCCAGCACACCCATATGCTCAATCACCACCAGTTGGAGTGGCAGGCTACCACAGAATGGGTCATGCCTGCACCTGCTGGCCCTTCTGTGGCAGAGGGTGCAGCTGTGTGTGGTGGCAGCCCTAAGAAGAGGAGGGCCAGAGCAGCACCTGCTGCTCCACCAGCACCCAAACCACCACCACCACCAGCAGATCAGCCCGTAGAACGTCGACCCCAGAGAACTGTGTGTAACACAGGCTGACTTGGCAGTTCTCTGGAGTGCTGTCGAGGAGAACAATGAGAGGGTGAGTGCTGTCGAGTAGCGGCTGGATCGCATAGAGGGACATGTCACATCAGTTGCAAATTATGTCCATGCTGGAACTGCTGCTGGTGGATCACCATGGGATCCCACATTAGTTTTTTTTCCTCACACCATGTGCCCCCCATACCTTCCTTGCTGTGTTATAAAATGTATTCCTCCACCATCCCCAACCCTTGTAGGTAATTATGCCCTTTTTTGTTGTCTTCCGTATGCGTGACACTTTGTATTCTGGCCCTCCTTCCTTATGTTAAGTGTGTGTGTGTGTGTGTGTGTGTGCATTGTTTTGGTGCATCATTAATGTTTACTTTCTGTCACGGAGTGTTTGTGCAAAAGCAGACTAAGCAACGCAAGTATACTGTGCTAAACTGCATGTGTGCAGTCAGTCTTCTTTCCTGTCTGTGAATGTACTGCAGACACTGTCCAACTCCCCAACTTAAAAACACTTATTAATGAGTACAGTGGTGGGGTGGTGGATAATTGCAAGAACGTGACTTGGTGTTGACAGTGTGAGATAAATATGGAACTGTATTGGAAACGCAAATGCCTACAGCTGTACTTCCCTGATGAGCTGTAGCACCAAACTCCCCGACTTAAAAACACTCATTAATGAGTACAATGGTGGGGTGGTGAAGCATGGAGAGATACTACAAACAGGCTTACAATACATCCAAGTAACTAATAACAAAATTAATGTTGTGATTCATGAGTGACGTGATCGTAAATCGTGATTTGAAATTGTTACTGCATTTGTGACTGTGATGATGAAGAACGTGATTCTGTGTCGACAGTGTGAGATAAATATGGAACTGTATTGGAAACACGAATGCCTATGGCTGTACTTCCCTGATGAGCTGTAGCACAAAACTCCCCAACTTAAAAACACTCATTATTGAGTACAATGGTGGGATGGTGAAGCATGGAGAGATACTACAAAACAGGCTTACAATACATCCAAGTAACTAGTAAAAAAATTAATGTTGTGATTCATGAGTGACGTGATCGTGAATTGTGATTTGTGACTGCATTTGTGACCGTGATGATGAAGAACGTGATTTGTATCATGAGTGACTCGTGAACGTGATGATGGTGCTGACTTAAAAATGCATATTAATGAGTACAATGTTCTTGCAGAATTATGTACTACACCAGTCCAGTACACTGAAGAGAAGCCAAAGAAACAACTGTGACATGTTACAGATGGAGATTGGGCCCTAAAGAGATGCAAATGCACAGACAGATTAAGATTGTGCTGCGCACTGAAGAGATGCAGACACAAAGGCACAAAACCTAACCAGTGCTCACCATCAGAAATTCAGATCTGGAAAAGAATACCTTTGCCGGTTGGAGCAGGCCGTGGGGGGTGGGGGCAGTGTACTGCACTGTTGCAGTAACAGTCACTAGTACAAGTACTAGTACCAGTAAAGATACCACAAAGAAGTACAAAAATCACACAGCTGCAGTGGATATCAGGTTCACATTGCCGAAATTACTATGTGGCATAATAAAAGGTATCTGATTTGATTGCATCCATCACACACATAGTAACACACACACTAAGTAATGTGTAGCAGATTGAAAACTTCAGTAATATAACCACATATTTTAAACAAACTAAAATTATGCACTGCTGCACCACAACAATCAGCGAAAAAAATGGCAAGAATTATTGAAAATATTACTCTGTGTACATTAACACAGTTATGCAAGAAAAATATCACCAAAACAGAAAGAACTTTCTTTTTCTCCAAGTTAATCTACCTACACCACAGATACGCCCCTCCCCCAAAGCACACTTTCACTGTCTCTTACTACACAGACTCAGTGTTGTACATCAACATTCAAAATCCACATACAAACAATAAACGCTCTATGATATGAGCACAGGAGGGTTTCCTACAATTGATAAGCTAAAGTTTGAGCAAAAAAAATTACTAAAAAAGGCTTTTTGAACAGCTTTTAGAATGTTTGAATCACAGCGAGCTCTCAGAGCAGACTGTCTCCTATATCCTACAGCTTCCTACACACACACTACCCCGAACTGAGGCTGTGCAGAACAATCTAGAGCCCATGTGACCTGAAATCCCATGAATCACTGCAAAATTCACCTTCAGGCTTAAAAACAAGGCGAAGTGAGGTGAAGTACATTGTTCTAAATGTACTTCACCTTAAGAGTTGGTGGAGTAGTGGTTTGGGAAGGCGGAGTAGCGCAAAGTCATAATTTCCAATGGACTTTGCGTTACCCGTTATGATGTGAAGTACTGTGCTTCACATTGCTGAGCACTCTGCAAATCCTCTTTCGCTTCGCGATTCACTTCGAGAAGCGGATTGGGGACACTTTGCCCATCTCTACAACTGTACAGCTTCCCCATATTCTGAAATTGCACACTGTCGCAGAGCCACTTGCTGACAACTTGTTTAACACAGTTCACCTACACTATGTTGCCACCAATCTATTGCAAACTCACTACTGGAATGTTTCCTTCTCGTATCTCTTTATGCATTTGCTCCTGAAGTACAAGGCTTGAACATAGGAACTGCTGTTTCTCATATACACTTCTGACCTTGATTCTGTACTAAAAGGAGTTTCCCTTTGTTTCCGTATCATACTGTCAGAGATGGAACACAGATTCCCAGTAAAATAAATAACTTGTACCTTTTTGAAAGTAATTATTATCATCCTACACTTTTGCTGGTCAAACCTGTGAAAGCAATGAATTGTAAGGGCTGCTAGATGAGAGATCAAAATGTTAGCAAAGTGATCAAGGGCATAAGATGAATCAAACAATTTAGTTGCAAACTACACAGGGCCAGAATTTCAAACATGCTGTAGAGCGGCACACGGTGAGCCAAAGGGCCACCCTGCATCATACTTTCTGCGTCAAACCCCGTGCATCAGAAATTGCAAGAAATGGTCCCGCAGCTGCAAAGACCAGGAAAATGACACAAGGGCCAGCCTGCCCCATAAATATGACTCACGGTGTGGAATGACACAAGGTACCCAGAAGGCCTACGACAAGGAGAATGGCGCAAGCTACCAGACATAGAGGGGAACCAAGCCATACCCAGAAACACAATTTCACGGACAGAGAAACAGATGTCCTTATCGAGGAGGTGCACAAACAGCATGAACTACTGCTATCCCAGGGTGGGGACAAGCAACAAAGGGACAAGAGGCAGCAGGCATGGACACAGGTGACAACAAAAGTAAACACCGTTACACCAGCAAAGCAGACTATCAGGGAACTGCAGAAATGGTACCATGACCTCAAGAGGTGGTCCAAGGATAAAATGGCACACAATGCATGCTGTGTGACAGCCACAGGAGGTGGCCCATCAGAGGCCCAGGTGTTCACCCCACAGGAGGAGAGTGTCGCCAGCCATCTGAGACACTGCACCATTGCAGGAGACAGTAAGCTCGACTTCTTCAGGCAGCAGACTGCCATGCAAAGTACAAGCCAACAGAGGCCAATGGTGCACACACCATGTAGAGACAGGACTGCACTGGGGGGGGGTGCAACATATGCACTGAAAGCCCCTGCACACAAGGGTGTAGGCAGGCACACGCACTGTACTCAGATGTGCACAGTACTGCTGAGTTCACATTGCCAGACATATGCCGGCCTGAGATCATGTCCAGTCAAATCAGTAGGTAATGGGCAGTGTTGACATCTAAGCAGTGTGCCACTGGAAATCTCTGCTGGTTTGGAGACAGGGACATGTCCAACCCCAGTAGCTATGACAGGAAGCATCTGTAAACATACTGATGTGTATGGAAGGGGGGTACCATGTGGAAGGGATGTGTACATATAGCAATGGGGGGGCAACTGCAGGAGACTGTGTACACAACGCCCCTGCCAGCACACAGAAATGTGATGGCAAACAACATGCCTGGGCCCCAAGGCACCATGTGCCGCACCAATAGAGAACTCTGAGACCCGGTCAACTACAATATGTGGATGCAGACAGCCTGTCGCTGCATCATGTCCTGGCCAGGGGGACAGAAACAGTGGTGGATACAAGCAAGGAGCAACACATGAAACAGCAGTGTGGTGTGATAGGAACCATGCCCATGCGTAGCAAGCAGGCTGGAGTCTGAATGGTGGGATACCAGGGTACAGCAGAGGGTACACAGTCAATGTAATGGGTGGTGTGCAGACATTGAAAGCCCCCTTCCCTGCCAGCAGCCGTAAGAGCAGGATGGCAGTGGGAACCTGATAGTAGGTGTAGCAGAGAGCTGAAGCACACAACATGAGGGTGGGCACTGCCACACCGCAGGCACACACACCAACCACTGCATAGTATCCCCCTCACCAACAGTAGGAACAGCGCACCTGCAATATGGGTCCACCTCAGCGCCAGCCACTTAAGAAAGGCCGACCATGTGCAGCCCATGCCAGCAATGTGACAGGACTGGAGAACAGCATGGCCACTGCACACAGGGCACACAGGCAGGCAGCAATCGAGTCTGCTGGAGCATGGGTGCAGGCACATGGCCAACATCACAAGGTGAGCCATATAGATGCACAGAACACTGACCCAGCAGCATGGTGCATGCGACAGTACTGTGGACAGTGCTGATGGAGGAACACATGGCCCCAACCAGGCAGCCCAGGCCCCAACAGGCAACAGTACGTGGCAAGCCACCAGGGCCCCAACACACACCCCAGCCCCCCAAGATGCATGCATAACCGGTATCCCCCAGTACACACCATGCCCCCCAGCATGGCCCAGACCCACTGAATGCACAGCTCAGACATGCACACAGCACTGCAGCACACAGACTAGGGCACAGTCCCATGCCCCCTCTGTACAGCACTACACCCCCATGGTACCCATGAATCCACCCCCTGTCAGTACCCAGTCATGGCATTGTGAATGCAAACAGGAACACAGGCCACATAGCACCCTGCAGTCCATGTCAAGAAGGAACACTGTATGACACAAGCACAGCTCCCCACACCCATCTGGCCCACACTGTGTGCACATGCAATTCCCTGTGGCACACAGCATGATACCAACAAAGCCAGCCCCACAACATGCGTGTAGCACAGCACTGATAGCTGGCAGCCACACAACAGCAGCAACAGAGCTCCGGGAATGCAATGTGAGGTGTGTGGACAGGCCAGACCCAACAGCATCGTGCAACACACATGTACTGTGGACTGCACATAGGTAGGTATACACATGACACAAACAGAACTGCACCCACACAGCACAACATGGGGACACCAATGGGGATCACATGATGAGGACCCAGCCACATAATGTATGTGCTTTATACCCACAGATGATGCCACGGAGGACCGAAGCTCCATGACAGACAGTGAGACAAGCAGCATGACAATGCTACCATGCAGCCCAGGCACACAAACAGATGCAGTGGCACAGGAGGAGGAGGTGCAGCAGTACCACAGTGATCTAAATGCAAAGCCCAATGAGGGTGAGGAAGAGTGGTACACAGGTGAACTGCCAGACACAGACAGCCCTGCAACAGCCACCACAACAGGGGATGTGGAGAATTCAGTGCAGAACCCTGCAGCGTCAGCCGATGAGGAAGGTGACATCACACAGGGTGCGCATGGCCAAGCAGGGGAGGCAGACAGTGACAGTACATCAGCAGTGGACATGCACATGGACACCCCACAACCGACAGAGGACAGTGATGGAGGACCGACACACAGTGACAATGGGCTGAGACAGTACTTCCAGGAGAAGGTGAATGCCAAGGAGTTATTGGCCAGTAGCATGAGTGGGGTGCGTGCAGCACTCGAGGCACACACCATTATCACCATAGCAAGCCTGGGCTGCACCAAGGGAACCATAGCTGCGATGCATGTAATGGTGCAGACCAGTGTGGCCAATAGCCAAGGCTAACAGGCACACATGAAGGTCATACTTCAGGGCATACAGGCAAGTATCCAGCAGCAGGCAAACAGCCAGGAGATGATGACAGCATTACTGCAACAACTGGTGCAGTTACAGCGGGAGCAATCACAGGTCGCACAAGCCATGGCCACAGCATTGCAGGTGATGGCCCAGGTCGTGCTCAGTGGTCAGGCACAAGGCCATGCCATGCATGGCAGGAGTAGTCGATGCCACAATGCAGCACGTGGCACAGGGCCACAGGACACATACCACAACATGAGCCAGGCAGGAAGTGCACCACATGCACAATACACCACAGACTGCAGAGTATGGCAACACACAGGACGCCACCATACCATCCGATACCATGGCAGGTGACAACAGCAGAGGTGGGACATGCAGACCCACAGAAGGGACAATGGTACACAGACACACTAGAGACCCACAGCAGCACAGTGGAACACGACCAGCCCAACATGGCACAACAGTCCCGCAGTGCAACAGCACCACAGGCAGCATATGACCAGGGTGCACAGCCAACCACCGTGCATGACAGCACAGCCAGCATGGAGGGACAGATGCATGCCACTACTGCACACTGCACCAGCCAACAGAGCATGATAGACACACAGTTGGGTGACACATGTACACATACAGCAACAGGGCAGACGCAAGGAATTGCACAGCAGCATGGACCACACCACAGGTCCGCAAACAGCATTGCCCACCATGGGCAGCACTGACAGTGCAAGGTCCACCATGGCACACAGTGTGCAACACAGCGAGTCTGCACAGGAGTCAGCACAACAGCCCGTACGCACCAGGGAAAGGCCGTGCAAGGTATCTGTCATACCAGGTGGGACTTCAGTGGTGAACACAGCAGTGGCATGTGAGGCAACCAGTGCTGGACAACATGGGCACGCAGAAGTCAACAGGGCAAGGGGCAGCACAGCACAGGTGACAGCTATGGAGGCATGTGCGGAATCCAGTGCAGCTGCTGCTGCTGGGACCATGGACACCACTCGGAGTGGAACAGCAGATGCACATCAGTGCAGGACCAGTGCATCAGGGAATTGATGCTCCAAAAGGACAGCAGCAGCAGTGCAAACACAAGTGACCACTGCACAGCAAGGGAAGATGCCAAAGACAGACATGGAATGACATGCCCCACCACACTGCACATGCACAGTGCTAGGATGGCAAACACACACACACACCACATGGTATGGGGCAGCTGTCCTGATGGGACTGTCACACACAGCAATGAACAGTGGCTGGGATGGTGGACATGGCACATAGCACACCACAGCCCCAGACACATAACACTGTGGTCCCTGAACACACATGCCCACCCATGACACACATCCTGTGCATGGGTAGCACTGCACAGCAACACACACATACGAATGCACATACATGATGTAGGTCACACCCATGGACCACTGGTGGCAACCCATTATGCACCAACGTCCGACATGACAGGTGCGCAATACACCACTGTAGGGATGGAAACATAGGATCGTAGAGGGTGCCGCACAGGGGTACCGCATCACACATCCAGACTGCCCATGTCCATGTGTTACCAATAAATGTGACATCTGTTGTTGCACTGTCACTGGCCTGATAACACACTCACAGCCATATTGCCCCCACATGCCAGTGCCATGCCTGTGCAATGCCCTACACAGGTTACAGAATGGCCACACCCTGGGGTAGACCGTACCATGCAGCCACCACCCATGCTGTACATTACACACCTGCACAGTACCCTGTATTCTGCCACCTCCAAAAACATGCGGTATACACCTGTTCTGATATGTGGCCAGCATAGTAACCTGTGAGGTCCTCCCAACGTGGCACTGTCCCGTAGGTGACCGAGTGTTCCAATCACTACACTGCACTCCCTCAAGTGCTCTAGGGTACATGCATCTGCTGATGACACATGCACGCATCTGTGGCCATGGCAGCACAGAGTACAGTACACAGCTGACAATGCAATGGCAGTGCACACAAGACACACCTGGAGGTGCCCCTGCACAATGCAGTGGCCGCTGAGGCACCCCAACCACACCAATCACAGGAATGCATGCACACTCGGGTGGTATCCACACAAGGGCGTGTACCACTGGACAGAATGGTGCCCAGATGGATGACAGTGACATAGATTTTCCTCCGAGCAACAGACAATGGCAGTGGATGATGGCCATGTGGCCGATCAGGCACAGCATGTGGCGGTGACCCAGCCCCTACCCCCAGACCACCCATCCTGGGGGCACGGTGCAGGCACTCACGCTCTGTTGCAGCCATACCATGACCTGACCACTGTCTGGTGGGAGTGTCTCCTCCCCTGGATGTGCATACCAGGTCCCTAATGTCAACGCCACATAGTCCTGGATCATGGCCACCCACCAACACCCCCCACCTGCTAGCCACTGACAGTGCCCCCTCACGCTAAGGCTGCCACACAGCAGGACAGAGACATCCGTATCCACCATGATGATCCCTGTCATGGACCTGTGGGACCCACACATGGCCCCCACCCCAGCATCTAGGGTGTACATGTGCAGTGCACACATGCCCTATCGGAAGCCATACGCCATGGTCCTGCCATCGGTAGTGCATCACCACTGTGGACCCACCATGGTAGGGCACAGTCCATGACATGTTGTGGGCAGTGGTGCCGACCACCTGACATGTGCCACTGACCAGGCAGTTACTGGCACAAGGGTGGCCGCACAGCTCCACACTCACTACTGAGCCACCTGGCCATGCATCCCAGCAGCCTTTGTGCCATTGGAGCCACTGACCCAAACTGCGTGGTTGTGGCAGCCCAATGGTGAGCATCACTACCAGGACCGGTAGCTCTACCGATGCAGCTGCTGGCACCACACATAGGTGGACCTGTGTCCTCTGATACATGTCCCACTATGCACACCCCTGCATGGCCTGTCAGTGGAGCCATAATGTGAGATGCTGGAGCACCACTCCAGCCATGCATGTGTGGCCTATGGGTCCTGTAGCCCAACTGCTGTGTCCACACTCCCACCAACTATGGGACCCCCCTTGGTGGGCACAGGCTGACCACAGAGACATCCCAGGAACACTGAAAAGGCAGTCACTGGCACTGCCCCTGCTCAGAGAACAATGGTACACCACTGGACACCCATCCCATGCCCCCAGATGCACCACCCACATATAGCGACACCTGCACGTGTTGACTGGCACAGTGGCACATGGCACACGTGCTCCACCTGACAAGCAAATGCAATGCACAGCCATGTAAGGCACACATTGCACATGCTCAGTATACACAGTCTTGGCACAGGACATACATATCAGGTGACCGACACAACCCTGGGGTCCATCCGGCTCGCCTGTATGTGCAGTGCACACCCACAAGGCGTAGCTGCACCTACCCACCCACACGCTTACTCTCTGGCAACACGGCACACCATGTGCCATGGCCTGACACAGCTGACCACCCACCCAGAGGATATGACATTGGGTGGTGCATGGTCCACTGTAACCATGGCTCACACTGCGCAGTGCCCCCTTCTCAACAGCACCTCCGGTTATGTCCTGCCGACAACATGGCTCCATGTGCCCCTGTGCTGCACCACCACACCATCTGGAATGGCACATATGTGCCTGGGCTGACAGTGCCCTACATGTACACTAGGGTATCATTCCCATGTCCACGAACACACAACACCACCAGGGAGTACAGTGACATCGGGTGGTCGGTACCCCCCTTGCAACTGGCCCATCCCAGTGTGCCCCTGATGCACATCAGCAGCCAACACACAGCCTGCTGGTGACGGTCAGGCCACCACCACACAATGGGTGTATGCACCGACATGGGCAACAGCCAGAGGCTACAACAGAGGTGGCATGTCTGCATGCTTATCTGTGGATAGCAACACATTGTGGCTACCACCCTCCTCCCCCACATACTGTCATGGATGACCGGCAAGTACTGGTGCCCAGATGGGGCTAGTCATGTGTGGGCCAATGACTGGGGGACATATGCCCAGTCCAGTGGGGACAGGCAGTACCATGTGCATACCACGGCATGTGGATCCCGGCGGCCACCAGGACTGGCAGCACTACTGCCCATTGGGGCCCCATCACACAGCTCTGCTGAATAGTGGATGCCCATGGGCGCCACCATGCCCATGCTGGAATACAGTGGCAGTATTGGGATACCAACCCGTGTGCCTGTTGTGGGGCCTGGCCCAGAGTGCCCACTCACCTGGAACTTGTGGCATATGTGCCACCATATGCGACACTGACACAGACCCCAATGGTGCTGGGGGCATAGACCTGAACTGGGGCGGGTGCCTACCCCAACATCTGGCTGGGACCCATCATGCAAATGTGACATACACCACCTCTGTGTAGTGTGCCATCCACATGCACTCTGCAGCGTGGCCCATGTGACTGGATGTGGGCACCCGCAGCCAGTCCATACCATGCTGTCCACTATCTGATCCACGCACAGTCATGTGACCCTCCTCTGGTTCCATGCTCAGTGTTCCACATGTGTGCCCTGCCATGTGGTGTGGCCCCTGTACACCAGCACAGCCCACCCCTAATGTGCACCTTTCACCACCGGTCGACAGTGTGTGTGCCACCACTGTCCCAGCACAGGCACCTCTGAACAGTCGCCTGCCCAACACCCATTGCCATGGTCCATACCCATCATGGCGGACACTGTGTGCACAGGGTGTTGCTGGCAGCCCTGTGGCTACCGGCCATGCCACACATGGCTGGATGGGTATTCACCCACCACTGTCTCCCACCACCACAGTGACACAGCAGTGCAACTTCCCTGCCCCTGCCCCATGAGGGTGCGCACCCCCCATTCCACACTTGGGCCCCTGCAGACATATCATGGTGCCCACACACCCACACACAGCAGTTGTATGGACATCGGATGGACAACACACTGTACCTGCATCACCCAGTCCTACCACCCATTCAGGCATGCCCATCCTGTGGTACCTGTGAGGGGCCCATAGTGCCAACATACCCAGTTATCAGGCACCCAGATAGGGCTGCATGAACCTGTGATGGGTCTGCTGACAGGTGTTGTCAGACACCATGTGCGGGCAATGGTGTGGCCAGGCAAACCCACCCCACACACGTGTGTCTCCCATACCAGATCCTGTGCAGCCCTGTATGTGACCTGCCCAACAACATGCACTGTGCGCTGCCGCACCTGCCATTACATACATTGCTATGTGTCCGTCACACTGTGCACATATGCTGTCCATCACCCATGCAAGTAGAACACAGACCATGTGGACCGTGGTGTGCAATGGTGTCACAGACATCTGTAACAGCCATGTAGCTGTGTACGTCCTGTGTATGGGATGGAGATGTTGCAGTATGCCCTGATACACCACCACCAGGGGGACGGCCATGTGTGAAGCTGTGAACCAATGGTCACAGGGCGGCTGCTTCAGGGTGTGCATTCAGCAACTGTACCCACTGTACATGAGAAGTGCCGTGTGGCCTACTGGTCTGTCCATCAGTGGGCCGGCGTGCATGCCACACATGTGGTGGGCCGATACGCGTGCACAACCATCGCCCTGCCAACATTCCTCTGTGCCCAGGGAAGTGCATGCCAGGTCAGTGTGCCAACTCACACAGATGTAAGCCATTGCAGCCATCTTCAGTGGGTGCATGACATTTAGGACAGATGTGTGACCTTGGTCACCCACGATGTCTACTATCCCCTATCAGCATGGCACTTTGGTACCCCCAGCCAGCACATCATCACAGATGGGCCCACTGTCCATGCCACTGGCATACACTGTCATGCCAGGCCCTACATGGCCATGGACTGTTGCCCATGGCGGCCACCACAGCAGACCCACTGACCCTACCAAGTGACATTGCCCTGTGCGTGTACTGTACATGGACTGTGCCCAGTCTGTGACATGTCATGCATGTGATGGCACATACCTGTTTATTGCGCAATGCCCAACAGTACATGACTGTGTCGGCATCCCCCTCCCCCCCAATGCAACATATGGCACCCCACAGTGTAGGAATGACACAGACAACAATGGGTATGGCAACTCAACAGTGCATATATTGTGTAAGAACAGTAACAACAACAAGTACAACCAACAACTGTACATTCACTCTGCTGCAGGTGTGGTACAATCAGTACACTATGTATCAACATTGGCATGGCTGTACAGCAACAGTGAACATTGCAATGGTGCTGCCATGTGCCACAGCCCAGCTGTGTACACACCAGCATGACCCAGTACACACATATATGCAAATCTAAACACTGTGGTGACTGTTCCAACTCTGCCGTTCGGCACATGCTACGCTATATACCAAGAGATGGTCAACTACAACAATTTAACAAGCTTCCAGTCCCCCAGGCAATGTGGTACACACAGTCCACACTGCCGGTACTGTGTGTCATGGCACACCACAGATGCATTCCACACCACCAAGGTGATGTATGCATGCGTGGTGGCACCACACTAATGTTCAAGCTCCCCAAGTGTGTCTATGACTTCCCTTATGGACACCAGTAGGCTACCCAACAGCCTTACCACATCCTGTAGCTGTTGCCTGGCAGTGGCAGTGACACCTTGCACATGGGCGTCATGGCAAGCAATGCCCACAGCCCCCACAACATCATGTCCATGGCCATCACCAGCAGGGACAGCAGGCCATGTGGCCTGGTCCACATGAGCTTCACTTTCCACATTGTCCTATCCTGTGTGTCCTGCAGTTGCAGTGGTTCCCACCACTGTGGAAGGGGCAGGGGCCAGCTGTCATGTGCATTGTTGGGGCACACGGTCCACATCAGCTGACTGTGTGCCCTGAGCTGTACTGCACCCGGAATGGGTCACCGTTGACTGCTCACCACCATGGCCTGTACCTGTTGTCAGAAATGCACGGGCCTGCATCTGCCGTGTGCACTCTTCGTAACTCTGTGCCTCCTGCCACTTCAGGTTCCTCATTGCCATTGTGAGGACTCTCAGACGCTATGTTGGCATGTCCTCCTCCACCTAATCCACATCGCCCTCATCATCCTCACTGTCCCCTGCAATGACAATAGAGGTGGGCCATGAGTAGCATCCAGCTGCACATGCACACATACAATGTCACCCATTCCGCCTGTGGACACACCCCGCATGTCACAGATGTTGGCCATAGCTGGCAGCGTAGGCTGTAGTCATGCTGCCGTGTTGCATGGACAGTGTGGCATGTACCTCTGCACCCTGTGTAGCATGCATATGGTACCTGTTCTGGGCCACATACCCATGGCTTTGTGGGCAGTGTGCATATCAGTTGCCCATCACCATGTTTGTGTACAGCATGCCCACTGTTGGTGCAGAGTGTGTGCACAAATCATGTACAGCTGTCCCTGTTGCCACTCCAGCGCCGCCGTCCCTCCACCATATCCTGGGTGACACACCCACCAATGCCCTGGTGTTGTGCACCTACATGTGCCAAGCCCCTCCTCCTATGTGCCTGCGGGCACTGTACACAGTCAGGGGTGCTATAGCCACAGGGGGAAGTGGTGCCTGCAGCAGGGTGTCATGGCTCAGCACAGTGGCGATGTGGGTTGGCACACACTGTGCCTAACTGTGTCCATGCCGTGACATCTGTGTGCACTGGTTGCCAGGTCCCTGCTGTCGGTTGTCCATTGCACCCATGCAGCTATACCATGTTGCCTGTGGTGTTGGCTGCCCCTGTCCACATACACCTTGTCCAGTGTCACACTGTGGCATGGCACTGTCCATGCGCATGATGATGTGCAGGCAGCGGTACTGTCATGCTTGCCTAGGCACATGTGTGCAGGCATACATGTCCTACACGCCAGTGGCACGGTGGTGTTGCATCTGTTCCCTGTCACTCATGCGACACTCCGGGCCTGCATTGTTCGCACAGCACCACGTGTACCCTGGCACACCTCCTATAGCACTTGTTGCTGGGGTGCTATGGGCTTGCTGTGCTGAGTGGTCTGATTACACCTTCACCATCTACAGTACTATGCTGTGGGTGCATTGGAGTGCTATGCTGTGGGGCACAGTGGCACACAGTACCTGCACTAGCTGTGCATATCTGCCCAGGTACCCCGTGATCCCCCCCCACACACGCACACACCTTGTATTGTTGCGTTGCTGCCCCTGTTACCTTGTGGGCTGTACACCTTTGCACAGCCATGGCTGGCTGCCCTGGCCCTCATCTGTGCATCAATCACATTGCCCATGCACACATCACACACATGGCATGTGTCATTTACCCTCCTCGCTCATACTCGAGCCATCCTCACTTTGTCTGGTCATCTCAGTGTCCTGCGGTGTGGCGCCGTGTTCCTCTGCAGTCGCACAAACCTGTGGATCTGTGGAGACAGTGACATCATATGGGTTAGACATGTGGTTGGTACAGGCCCTGTTGGAACCAATGTCTCTACCACTATGTGCATGTGGTGTGCTACCCACCTATCTGTCTATGATGGCCACCATGCATCTGTATGTCTTCCTCTCTGGCCTGGTCTGTGAGGCTCTTCAGGATCCCTGGCTCCCTGTGGAACATATCATTCAGTTTGTGCTTCAGCTGTCGGACTGTGCACTTGATACCCCTCAGCATCTGCAGTCTGCTGCCTATGCTGCGCCACACCCTGTCCCTGTCCCTCACGGAGTGTCTTGCTGAGCCTGATGGCAACAGCAGCCTTGACCACTTTGTCACACAGCTGACCAGCATGGTAGTCTCCTCATCGGTGAAGTTCAGTTTCCTGGGCCCTGGACCTGCCATGCTGTGCAGTACTGGGTCAGCTACACCTATTGCACCTGCTGGGAATGAGGTGTCTTTGTGTACCACACCTGTAGGGCCTGCTGGGCCTGCTGCCTACAGTTCCCCCTAGACCTGCCTGCATGTGCTTCCAGCTGTGGGAGGGCCCTGCAGTACCTACCCAAGGGATTGTGGCACAGTAGGCTTGGGAGGTGTTCTTGCACCCCTGTGAGCGCTGTTGTGGGCAGCGTGTACTGTGGAAGTTGTCCACATGCAGGCTCCTGACACGGTGTGACTCCACTGGCTGTCCTCTGTGCAGCATGACGCACTCCAGCTGCATGTGCATTGGATGCCCTAACACAGAGGTATGCAGGGCTGTGGTACCGATGCCATTATGGCTGCGTTGCCTGCCATGACGCACTGTGATGCAGGGATGGGGCTCTCATGCAATGGTCTCTGCATCACCTGCCATGACACACCATGATGCAGTGATGGGGTTCTGCTGCACCAGTGTCTGCGTCACCTGCCATGGTGCACTGTGATGCAGCGATGGGGTTCTGCCGCACCGGTGTCTGCATCACCTGCCATGGCTCACCATGATGCAGAGTTGGGGTTCTGCCGCACCAGTCTCTGCATTACCTGACATGCCACACTGTGATGCAGCGATGGGGTTCTGCCGCACCGGTGTCTGCATCACCTGCTGTGACGCACCATGACACAGCAATGGGGTTCTGCTGCACTGGTGTCTACATCACCTGCCGTGGCTCACTGTGGTGGAAGGTTGGGGTTCTGCCACACCAGTCTCTGCATCGCCTGACATGCTGCATTGTGGCACAGGGTCCTGGGGTCACTGGTGGCTGTGATGCAATAGTGCCTACATTGCACACACACACACATACCCACCCACTGCATCACTGTGCAGGGCATGGGGTGGTGCACACACAGGGCATTCTTGGATGGCTGGGGAGGAGGTCCAGGGTCTGGCTGCTTGGCTTCAATGCCAAGGACTGCGGGGTTATGCATCCAGGGGGCTAGACACCCAGGACAGATTATTACCTGGGTGCAGACTGAGGCCCTGCATCTGACGGGGAGGGGGCCGTGGGTGTGATGCACACTAGGGACCGGACGCACACCATGCTGTGTGGGTACGTAGCGGCACAGGCACACATGCCGCTAGGATGCATAGCTAGGTGGATCGATAGTAGGTGTGGGGAGGATGTAGTGCCCTTGTACAGGTTACTGGTAGGGCTGCATCTATAGTACAGTGTACAGCACCGGTGCCCACACCTCACCAAGGATATTCTCTCTTTGGTGATGGTACCGGGGAGGGATACATAGCTGGCTGCCAGTCGGTGGGGACTGGCACATGTGGGTGGGTTGGGGCACTGCCCATGTACTCCCTGGGTGACAAGTGGGTGTGGGGGGTCATGGGTATGATGTACAGGTATTTGCCAGAGATGCATGTGGTCCATGGGGGAGTTACCTGAGGCCAAGTGGCACCCATAACACATGGGGGCACAGACGTCAGCTGGGGGGTGGGTGGTTTGGGTGAGAGGTTGGGAGGTATCCCCTCAGTACGTGGGTGGTGGCCACCTGTCTGTGGTGCAGATGTGGGCATCCCATCATTGACAGTGGTCAGCAGTAGGGGAGGCTGTGTTAGGCATAGGGGGATGGTGGGACTCATGGGCAGGGGGGATGGGAGAGGTGGGGTGGGAAGGCAGGGACATTTGCTCAGGCTGTGGACCCTGCAATATCAGCAGGCATGTTGGTCCAGTTGGCAATCCTCTGCTGGCTACTTCATCTGTTTGTATGTTCGTTTGTGCCACCAGTGGCACCAACTGCACACATTGCACTGCACTGTCACAGGGTTTGGCATTGCACTGCATGGCCTCTGTCCTATGCCGGCACCCTGCTTCACACTGTGACAACTACATCATGTGGCATGCTGCGTCTCATCACTGTGGTGGCCCTCAGTGAGTGATGGGTCTGTTGCTGGCTGTGGGGGGCACAGTGGCCTGTACCAGTCAGTGGCATAGCAGGGATAGTGTTGCACTATGTGTGGGCATTGTGGTGCATGGGGTAGCATGGCTGTTGGCCATGCATTCCCATGCATGCCTTACTAGCAATACCACCCCACAGTGGTGTCCATATGCCATGCCTCATGGGTGGGGGGCTGGGACCTATCATGGTGTCCATCGCCACGTGCCATGCCAGTGATGGTGCAGTGCTGTCAGAGCATTGCACCCCACATCTGGCATGTCTGGATCGTGCACACCCTATCCCCATGTTGCATGGGATTCCATTGTGGAGGTAGTGTTTTGTGCCCCTTTCCCAGGGGTGTGCCTTCTGGGGGGGGTGTGGGCAGTCACCACTGCTTGTGCCACCCTGAGTGTGGTGCTGCATGGGAGCTGGTGCCCTTCCTCCATGCTGGCCATGTGTGTCTGGGTACATCTTCCGAGTGGTGCACATGGTCCAGGGACCCAGGCCACATCTGTGCACTGCCTGACTGTCTGTCATGTGTGGTGTCCATTCTACACGGCGGTGGTGTCATCCTTGGTCAGCAGGGCATATGAGCCTTGCGGTGGTGTGCCATTGTACTGGTGCATCCATCAGCACAACTGTGTGGACATGTGGTGGCACTCGTGACCTGCCTGGTTACACTTCAGTGCCACACCGCCACACTTGTACCCGTGGTGTCTACACCCATCAGTAGCCATGTGCTTCTGTACGTCTGTGTTTGGACATGCCAGTTGCCATGGTGTCCTTCAGAAGCACCCAGGCCCATTCTCACATTGGCCATGCCAAGGTCACCTCAGCATGTGCATGGCATGTGTTTTCAGGCATGTGCCCCACCATGCACACATCCACACATCCACTCTGTGCAGTGCACATCACCTGGTACCGTGGTTGTGTGTGCCTTCCTCTGTTGCCATTGTCCTTCTCTGGTTGTTGCTGTGTACTGCTGCCATGGGCTGTCAGTCATTCAGCAGACAGTGTCTGTGTATCATCACTAGTCCAGGGATGTTGTTCAGGCATCTGTGTTCCATAGGTGTTTGGCCTGGTTTGTTCTACATGTTCGTATGGCACTATGGTGTAGTGCTGCACAGTTGGTGTGTGCACATTGTGTGGCATGTGTTCTGGTTGTGATCATTGGCTGTTCTGTCCTGCTCATGGTGCTGCTTGCTGTGGCATGGTGTTATGCATAGTGGTTCCATACCAGCTGTGCCCTGGCCCTGTATCCGGCTGCCGTTGTTCCTCTTGGATGTTGGCCTTAGTTGTCCTGTGCTGCACTGGCTTCTTCATTGTCACCCACCTCATCATCACTGTCATCCATGTCCTCCTTATCCGGCATGTTCACTCTGTTGTCGATGACAATGTTGTGGAGGATGCAGCTGGCCACAGCGATCTTGCATGCCATGCTGGGTGTGTACTGCAATGTGCCTCCAGAGTGGTCCAGGCACTGGAACTGCATTTTCAGGAGTCCGAATGTTCACTCAATCACAGCCCTTATGGCTACATGTGCTTCATTTTATCGTGCTTCGACTGCACTCTATGGTCTTCTGATTGGTGTCATTAGCCATGGTAGTAGGGGTTATCCACTGTCACCTGTGAACATGTTGGCACTGGTTAGTTGTTGTGCCTACATTGTTGATATAGTGTGCATCTCTTCTGGCATCTCACTGTGTCCTCCACCCACCACGTGTGCTCTGTGCTGCAGTTACCACGATGGCTGTTGCACCCAACTTACACTGTTTGCCCCTTCATGCATGTCCATGTCTGTACTGTGTGTGTTCCCTGTGTCTGCTGTGTTACTGTCGCCTGCATGGCCAGTATACCTCCTAATAGCCACATGCTGTGTTGCACTGCATGGCTGTGCTGCCGTATGGTGCTGGGTTGGGGTGTGTGTGTATGGGGGCAGGGGGGACATCCTACATGCCACGCATGCCTGTGTTTGTACATTTGGACCCAGGGTTGTGCTTCCACCGGCACTGCCATCCTGGTCTTGGTCACTGTTGCGTGTTGTGCTGTGCTCCCCGTGGCACCATTGCTTCCAGGGGTACCCCCAGTGCCATTCCTGTGTCACCTGTCACTGTGTCGTGTGTGCATGTGTGTTACCTGTCATGGGGGGTTTCAGTGCTTGGCCAGTCCAGTGCCCGCACATTGTCGTGTGCACCTGCTGTGTGTATTTTTGTGTCAGCAGTGTTTTCACCTGTCTCATGGGGCACCATGCATGTCCTGGGTTCAGTGTTGGCTATGTTCAGCATAACCTGTGTGTCACTTTGCATACTGTTGCACATGCACCTACCTATTAGCCAGCCAACCTGCATTACTCCACGCTCAAATCCGTCATACAGGCCACTGTGCCTATAGAGTAGGCATCATGGCATGAACCTGAGTACCATGCCACTACATTCAGGATCCTACAGCACTGTCACATATGACCTGGATGTTCATTGAATGGTATCCCTTTCTGTTCACATATGCATCCCCATCCACTGATGGTACCTTTATAACTATGTGGGTGCAGTCTACTGCGCCCAGTAACCATGGTAGTTGGGCAACACTGTAGAAGCCCTGCTGGATAGCCTGCTGCTCATGGGCATCCCATGGGAATCTGATGTACTGTGCTGTCCTGCACAGTAGTGCCTCCAGGAACTGCTGTAGGCTTGTTGAGACTGCTGATTGTGAGATTCCCAGCATGTCTCCTGTGGGCATCTGGAAGGTGCCTGTTGCAAGGACCCAGAGTGTGACTTTTATCTCCACTGGTAGAGGGTTTCCTCTGTCTGTCCTGCTTTGTAGGTCTTCCCTTAGCTCATTGCAGAGCTGTGTGATGGTGTCCTTGTTCAGCCTGTACCGTGACAGGCACTGTTTATTTGTCAGGTCTGTGTACATGATTCTTCTGTGGTGCTCCCTTGGCTTATATGGGCGCCATGCTGGGTGTTGCTGCTGTTGTCTGGCCACTGCTAGTCTCCTGGCAGCCTCCTGTCTCTGCTGCCTGGCAAGTTGTCACCTTCTGACCACCCTTGCTGCCATGTGGAGGAGTATTGCAGCTGCTCCTGGCATTCCTCTGTGTTATCTTCCACCTCTCTGTCTCTCAGATCCTCAGCCATGTCCAGATTTCAGCATTGTCTGTTGTGCTGTGTGCCTTTATGTATGCTCTAGGGCTGCTTAGACCAGCTCTGGCTGGTCTAGTGGCTGACAGAACTTTGACCTGTTGGTTGTCAGGGGTGCATGTTTGAAATTCCCGTGGGTGTGATCTTGCACCATTTCTGTGGTGTAGGCTGTCTTGCATCGTGGCGCTGCCATTATTTTAGCGCAGGGCTGATGCAGTTACCTTTGGTGCAGGGTTGTCTGGCTTTGACGCAGGGCACCTTTGAAATTCATGTCTGGCCCAGTGTTTGATGCAGGGCTGTCTTGTGCCACTGTTGTTTGGTGCAGGCTCCTTGCGTCATGCCTGGGATTTTGAAAATCCAGCCACAGTTTCTAATTAAATAACGTGTAGCTCTGCTAACATTCAGACATAAAACATATACAGTTTTTAAAAAACAGTCATGTACTACAATTTTGTGTATCGATTAAAACAATTGCATTGATACAGTCCAAAAATAGTATTGATATTATGTGTTTGCTGGTTTTGGCTGTGTCACACAAAAAACATGTATTAAATAATATACTCATTGTGGTTTCAGATAGTTATTGATACTTGGAGAATAATATTGACACATGAAAACTGTGCCTATAAGACTGATTTTTAACCAACTGACTCCAGTTTTTCTCTCAAAATAAAAAAAAGTTTCTAGCCCCAATGGTCACAAAGAAAGACGTTTTTAAAGATAACTTCTTTAAAATGGGATCATTTTGGAATCATTAGAACTGGAAATGTTACAATAATCTTCCAAATATTAATACATAAAAACATGAAAATGGTTAAAAACTGTTATTTTTAACAACATAGGAACATAGAATCTAGATCCACATGTGTTAACACATAAGAACTGTATCATGATCTAATCATATTAGTCAGATGACACGCTTTCTTTAAAAAAAAATTCAACAACCTTGGGTTTGATTTTCAAAGGGCTCCCTAGAATGACACAATCTGTGATAAACAGTAGCTTGCACTAAAGCCCAGTGCACCAGGGACCCTGCACCTAATTTTACAATGTGAGAGTTCCTGGCACCAAAGTCAGCAAGAGCGTGACAAATGCTCCCATGTGCCAAACCAAGGGCACACAGGAGGGGAATGCCACAAGCCCTGAGATAGTCATACAGCAGTGCTCTGCAAGCCAGTGTCCATTGCTTGTGTGCCCAGGAGCTCGGCAGAGACTGTGACGCTGCCAAATGTCATGTGGATGGTGGTGTTGGCATGGATCCAGGGGAGGGACAGGCAGACAACGGGAGCTTGGGGATGGGCAGCACTCTTACCTATGCCGTGGGGGGGGGACCCTGAGAACATCACCGAAATGAGTAGCGTAAGAGCCCATGGCCTCCTGTAGTCCCATTGCCAGACTGTGTGGCAGTTTTCTGCTGGCTCTGGGGTTCCCTCTCATGCTGTCACCAGTCACTGTGCTGTTCTCTGCACCACTGCCCAATTGCCACCAGTCCGTTAGACCAGCTATGTGCTGGTCTAACTCCAGGCAGGATTCTGCACCTGTTATGATTCTTTCAGAGTCCTACATATGGGGATATGGCAGCACCCCCATGGCACGTCCCTCTCCACCAGGTTGCAGCTGTGCATCTGCCACAAGAATGGCACAAGTCCAGCTAGCACAGCTGGTCCCCCATATGGGTCAGGTGGCATCTGAAAATCTGGAATGACACTTGGTGCAGTGCAAGATGCCCCTTTTGCCATTCCTTGTTGGTGCAAGCACCATGTGCCATTCCCAATCTTTTGAAAATTGTGCCCCTTGAGTTTCTGTGTCTAACAGTTCAAAGACTATAGCGTTTGAAATGCAATATCAAGCATTATAAAATATCACAAAATGGTTAGATACTACTGGTTATTCTGTTTAAGAATAAACACATTTTTTCTGGTTGTTTCATTTATTTATTTGTAATTGTTGAGCAGGAAAGGCACACTCAGCTGTGGCAGCTTGTTTCACAGTATGCTTTTGGGAATGGGTGTGTTACATGGATCTGTTTTATTGACTAGGGTAATGTTGGCCAGGACAACAGGGGATACCCACACCTCTTATGATCAGTGCCATGGGATCTTTAACTTAAGCACTGATTGTATATTTTGGAAAGCTCCCTTTTATGTACTGTATTGTGTATAAAAGAGGACACAGTGATGATGTTTCATCTTGACAAAGTGCACAATTTTGGAGTGAAACATTGATGGTGTGGGGGTCCTGCTACTGTTATGGCAAGTCCTTGTTTAATGAACTTCTTAATATGTGCACCAAGTTTTTGGTTCCAGCTATCTTCTTTTAGTCCAACTTTCTGTTTGCATTTGATTCAGTCCTTACACTGTGGCTCCAGTTACTGTGTTTCCTGAGCAACCTATTGATAACACAAGTTTTAACTTTCACCTGGATAGCCACTAGAGATTGTAGAAAGGCACATCTGTTTAACATCTTATCCAAATGATAGCACTTAAACAGTGTAGATCCCCCAGTACTGCCCTATGGTGTCATTACAGGGTATTAAGCCAACATGTTTGGTATGGAACTAGAACCCACAACCTTCTGATCTTCCAGATGCAGAGTAAGCTTGCAGCTTGCTGAGCAACTGACATGACTATGCAATCACAGATTTAATACAAAATTTTTAATACCTACAAAATATACAATGCAGACACATATTGTTGAAGAATAAACTTAACACATTAGAGAAATTGAAATAAATGATTTGTAAACAATATGAACACTGACGGAAAGAGACTAAACTGAACTATACTCTAAATTGGCTTTCACACAGGTCTTCTTTCAAAAAGGACTTTGCACACAATGTTACTTCTCTTAAAAAGAGTACACAAATCAATTTGGGGACTGGCCCTTTTCTTAGATACAGGATAGTTCAGTGATAACTTAGCACCATCCCCACCTTCAGAGGTCTGTCTTTCTTTGATCCCCTGGCCCTACTAACCCCCAGAAACTAATGTATCCATGACAAAGGGATTGGCTCCCAGAATTCCACAGGCTCAACCCTCATTATACCCCTGGGTAACTTTCCTGCTTTTAGAGATACTTGATATATCTTAAAAGGCTGCTCACCCCCTTCCCATCTTTGGGACTTTCTGGAAGGTTGCAGGCCTTAAAGCTGTTTATTTGTTTGATCAACTATATGCAGTTCAAAACAATTGAACCACCCATTGATATTCCACCCACCCTGGCTACATGTCTGACTCACTGCAGGTAGCCATTCAAACACCCTTATAACCTGCAAAAGAGGAGGATCTGCAAAAGGGGAGGTTCTGTTGCTGGGTGATTTCAATATATCAGATGTGGACTGGACTACCCCAGTAGCTACTTCAACTAGAAGCCAGGATATCCTAGAGTCCCTACAGGGGGCAGGTCTCAGGCAGCTTGTGTTGGACCCCACCAGAGACAGAGTGATACTGGATCTGGTACTGACCAATGGGGACAGAATCACAGAAGTCTGGGTAGAAGGTCAAGTGGGGTCCAGCAACCATGTCATAGTGTGGTTCAGCATGGGGCAGGGATGCAGTCTAATCACACAAAGGCAAAGGTCTTGACTCTTCGATTTCAGAAGGGCAGACTTTGCTAAGATGGGGGCCATATATCAAAGAAGCACTTGTGAGAAGGGGGGAGTTGAGGAGCAGTGGGAACACCTGAAAGTAGCCATAGGGAAGGTGACAAACCAATGCATCAAGTTGGTAACCAAAGACAAGACAAGGAAAAAAAACACTACGGTTCTCAAAAATGTGGCAGACAAAGTAAGGGCTAAAAGGGCAGGGTTCAGGAAGTACTGTATAAGGAGACTCAGAGGGAGGAGGACAAGGAGGTGTATCTAGAACATCTAAGGGAAGCGGGGAAAGCTGTAAGGAGAGCAAAGGCACAGACTGAGGAAAGATTAGCACAGACAGTGAAGAAAGGGGACAAGACATTCTAAAGGTACATCAGCAAGAGAAGGAAAGCCAGGGGGTAATTGTAAGGTTCAGAGTGGATGAAGAGAAGTGTAGGGAGGGAGGGAGACCTGGAAAAGGCAGCAATACTGAATAAATACTTTTGTTCGGTATTCACCAAAGAGAGGGAGGGTTAGGGTCCACAGTTGGGCAACAGATATAAGGGGAGAGGAGAACACTAGTCCATTCCCAGAGGAGAGAGTCCTGGAGGAGCTTATGAAACTGAAGGTGGACAATGCAATGAAACCAGATGGCATACACCTGAGGATATTGAGGGAGCTGTGGAGGGAACTAGCAGCACCTCTGGCAGCCATATTCACAGAGTATCTAAACATAGGTGTAGTTCTAGAGGACTGGAGGATGGCACATGTGGTTCCTCTGCACAGAAGTGGTAGCAGGGAGGAACCAGGGAACTATAGGCTGGTCAGCCTAACCTCGGTAGAAGGGAAAATTGTGGAGGCTCTACTTGAAGAAAGAATAGTGGGACACTTGGAATCCAATGGTGTGCAGGATCTGAGGCAACATGGATTCACAGAAGGGAGGTCATGTCAAACAATTCTGATAGATTTTCTTGACTGGGTGATTGGGGTGGTGGGTGGTGGTGGATGTTGCCTGCCTTGATTTCAGCAAGGCCTTCAACACTGTCCCACATAAAAGACTGATTAGCAAGATGGGTAGTCTGGGCATTGGCCACAAGATAGTAAACTGGGTAAGGAACTGGTTAACAGATAGAAGGCAGAGGGTGGTGGTAAATGGGAGCCAATCAGAGGAGAGGGGGTGACCAGTGGGGTACCTCAGGGGTCAGCCCTCTGGCCAGTCCTGTTCAATGTCTTCATTAGTGACATAGCAGAGGGCTGTAGGGAAAGGTCTGCCTGTTTGCAGATGACACCAAGATCTGCAACAGGGTGGATACTCCAGATGAGTTAGAAAGAATGAGAAGGGACTTAGGAAAGCTTGAAAAATGGTCCAAGGTGTGGTAGCTGGGGTTCAACTCAAAGAAGTGTAAAATAATGTACCTAGGATGAGGGAACCTTGGGGAGAGCTACAGAATGGGGGGAGTTACTGACATTCACTAAGGATGAAAGGGATCTGGGGGTTATCATTTCAGATGACTTAAAGATGTCTAAGCAGAGTACAAAGGCAGCAAGGAGGGACAGCAGCATGCTGGGGTGCATAGGCAGAGGTATCACTAATAGAAGGAGGGAAGTGGTGATGCCATTGTACAAAACACTAGTGAGGCTACACCTGGAGTACTGTGTACAGTTCTGGAGATCACATTTACATAAGGACATTGACAGGGTAGAGGTGATCTAGAGAAGGGTGACAATGATGGTACAGGGCTTGAACCAGAAAACATATGAGGAGAAGTTGAGGGACCTCGATATGTACCCACTGGAGAATAGAAGGAATCAGGGGAACATGATAGAAACATTCAAGAACCTTAAAGGCATAAGCAAAGTATGGGGGGTGACATCTTCCATTGTAGGAGGTGTACAAAAACGAGGGGACATGACATGAAATTGGAGGGTGGCAGATTGAGGGGAAATGTGAGGAAGTTTTTATTCATGGAGAGGGTGGAGGACACATGGAATAGTCTGCTGCAGGAGGTGGTAGGAGCAAGCACAGTGGAGAGATTTAAACATGCATGGGACAGACATAGGGGAACCCTAGAAGTGGGAAGGAGTAGTGAAGGCTGTTGACCTAGTAGGGTCAGTGGCAGCGAATCAAGGGGAGGGCTTACAGGAAGACTAGATGAGCCTGGTGGTCCTTATCTGCTGACAATGTCTATGCCTCTTAGCCAGTGCTAGGCTTTATCTGCTCAATGGCTTTAAAATCAAGTTCTTAAGGGCCTAAATACAGAGATATGTGTGATAAAGTAATCCTTTTGAATGAAGCATTTTAACACAGAAAGCAATCTTGATAAATGGTTTATAGAATCACTGGAGATGGATCAAAGATGGAAATTCAGAGCAGCTAGATGTTGCAGCTCAGCAGAATCCCTGCTGCATGAGGAATTCATGGCCCAGTGACAACTCCACTTAGAACAAGATAAATCCTGGAAGAAACTCTAGCTATTCTTAATACAACGTACCCCAGATATCACCAGGAAAGAAGAGGGAGCCTACAAAAATGTTAAAACCAACCTGGTGTTTGGCTTTGTTATGACACCCAGGAAAGGAGAAAAATCCTTGAAACAGCACGGTCCGGGGAAGCAATAAACCAAAATGGTGAAAGCACTCAAAATGCAAACTGGATTGAAAGCACATAATAAATGATATAAGCTGGTGTCAATGAATTGTGCAGTAAATGCTGTGGTTTCTCCTGAGAATACAAAGGAAGGGGAAGGTACGACTAGTATGGCATGGTAAATGGAGAATATCCCCCTCTTACAAAAGTGGCCAAAATCTGAGCAACACCTATTTTTGCCCTTTAAGAGAAACCAAAGGGAGAATAATTGTGACTCTTAGACCAGAAACTAACCAAGACATGACTGCATCTGAGAGTGATGGTGCAGTTGAAAGTGAAGAAGCAGAAGACTACCTAGAAGAACTGGAGCAAAGTGAAGAGGAACTCAGATTTGAACAAACAATACCTGAATGGGCAAATCTAATGTTAAAACAAATGGACAAAATGAACACTAAATTAGCAACAATTGAAAAAATTTGAAAAAAAGATAGACTCAACTCAACAGTAAACTGCTTGCTTATAGAAAATCAGGAGATGAAAAAGGAGCTCACACAACTACAAACAAGAGTTTCTGCAATGGAAGATGAGAAACTACCAATGCAAAGGCAACTAACAGAGACTGAAAAATTGAAAAAAGACATCAGAGAGAAGATGACAGAATTTTGAATTAAGATCCAGAAGGAAGAATGTCAAAATACTAGGAATTCCTGAAGTCTGGGATACAGCGAAAACTCTAAAGGAAACTTTGAAGCAAGTTACAGAGGCAAACCTTGATGTCCTTGCAGCAGAAATTATTATGAAAATTGACAGAATTCATAGAGTTTTTTGACAGAACTATTCAAATCAAGGACCACCCAGACCAATTATAGTTAAATTTATAAAGACACAAGATAAAGACTAATGTCAGCAGTCTATAAAAAGAGAAGAATTGCACTTATAGGAGGCCAAGTAGAAATCTATAATGATTTACTGCAAGAGATACTCGCAGAAAGGAAAAAAAAATGATGCAATACGTAACAAATTATGGCACAATAAAATAAAAGCAACAATGATTTTTCCTGCCAAACTAAAAGTAGTACTAGAAAGTATAAGTTATGTGTACAGCAGAAGCGGAGAAATATCTAAAATGTAAATGTCCCAAGGTGTTTTAGCATTATGAATAATTAACTAGACTATATCCTAGATATAACAAAATAATGGGAACTTGTTAGAGGAATGCTTCAAGTGTAAAGATAGCACTATGAAGGTAGCACCAAGTTTATAATAGTAACTTAATTATCAGGAAGGGAGGGGGGATTGCTTGGGCAACAATAAAGATGGTATCAACAGGAGATGCATCTGAGATCAAGTCCTAAACTTTGTAAAGGAAAAAAAAGGAGATAGAGCCTTGGGAAATGGGGTTGCAGAAAGGATATAGAGTACTGATACTACATTTTTGTTATCATTATGAATATTTTTTGAGTATGAAATACCAGGTGGGTGAAATGTACTATAAACAATTATTTCAATGGATATTAACTTAACCAATTTTAGATATGATTCATGGAATGTTAATGGAATAAATTTCCCCATAAAGAGAAAGAGAATTTTGAACTATTTGAAGAAATTTAGAATAGACTGTATTGCATTACAGGAACCAATTTGGAAACAAAAGAAGTAAATAAACTGAAACATAAATGAATCTCACACATATTTTTGTCACCAGGCACAAAGAAAACAGTGGGAGTATCTTTTTTGATTAAGAGAAATCCAAACTATTCTATTTTAGATACCTTCAGAGACAATAACGGGAGAATTATTCTAGTCAAACTAAAAGCAAATAGTACAATATATACTATAGGTTCTATACAGTATCTGGCCCATTTGTGAACTTCTCAGATTTTCTTACAGAACATACCTATGCATTGATATCAATTCAAGCAAATGATATTATCTTACAAGTTGACTTTAATAATTTGTAAGGCCCAGAAATTCACAAGTCCTCAAAAGTATTAACAATAAATAAGCTACAATCAAAATTATTGAATGGATTACTGCAAAACCATAACTTGGTAGACCCTTGCATTTGAAATACCCAAATTCAAGGAAGTATACACATTATGATATGAAGAATAAAGGATTCTCAAGAATTGATTATATTTTTATTTCAAAATCCCTATTTACAAATGTTTTGGCTGCAAATATTAATACTACATTATGCAATGGCAAGAAAGAATGCTGGCCTCTGATTGGTCAGACTGGGACTGGACCCATGATGTTATCCCAGTACAATATCACAGGTCTAGTCCCAGCACACAGAAGACCACGGCAACTGTAGTGGGAATCACTCCTTGCTCCCGATCTCGCTCGGCAGTCCACTTCAGTAACTCCCACTCTGCAGTCACCTTCAGTGATCCCAACTCATTGCCGCCAGCTTTCAGCAGGTAGAAGCACATACTGTTGCAAGATTAGACACCATAGCAGCTCCTCCCACAATATACTCCCAAACAGAAAAATCATTTAAATGAAAAAGCCATCTTGTGAGAGAGCATTTCAATTCACCTGCAGCAGTAGCATGAATGCTTTGAAATTGTCATGCTCAATGCTGCCTGGAGAAACTGCTCACTTCCTGGTATGTCTTTCTGCCTCAAAAAAATATATATTTAAACACATTTTACCTGTCCCAGGGTAGGGAGTGGGACCTGAGCAAGCAGCATCATTCTGTGAGCTATACCAGATCTGCTTCACAACTTG
This sequence comes from Neoceratodus forsteri, assembly GCA_016271365.2. Lineage (NCBI taxonomy): Eukaryota > Metazoa > Chordata > Ceratodontiformes > Ceratodontidae > Neoceratodus > Neoceratodus forsteri. Next base: position 846,620,772 of record CM028134.1, read on the forward strand.
CAGTCCCTCCCACTCAGAAATGTTAACTGCCATCATGGCAGTCTCTCCTTGTCTGCTTGCAACCCACCACATTGAGCACACGCTTGCCTTACCAGATATATATCACAGCCACAAGACAGCAGAGTGGCAGGCAATCACGCTGATCAAACACAGAAAGGCTGGCAGTAACTGTCCCCCATGTACCAACAGCTGCCAGCTGTACTCAGGGAAAGCAAATACATAGACATAGCCAGTGGGGGGGGGGCACAGTTCACAGAGATAGCCAGACTGAATTTGTAACTTTGAAGCTGCATAGGCAGAAACAGTAAGAGATGATTTTCAAATGTGGAGGACAAGATTAGACACCATAGCATCTCCATCTAGTGGCCAAAATAAACAGCACTACTTTTGTTCTAAGTATTCCTACACATTAAAAGATATGAAAAAAATAAAACAATAATAATTTTAAAAGTACTTATTTTTCTTTTTATACAGGAGCCATTGTATAATAGCAACACATGTGCAAGGTAATGCACCTGGGAAACAAAAACCCAGGGGAAGAGTACACAATGGGGGGTGAGATACTAACAACAACAAAAATGGAAAGGGACCTGGGGGTAGTCATATCAGATGACTTAAAGGTGGGCAAGCAATGTGAGAGGGCAGCAAGGAGGGCTGAGGGGATACTGGGATGCATAGGAGAGGCATCACCAGTAGAAAACAGGAAGTTGTTATCCCTCTGTACAGACAGCTGGTGAGACCCCATCTGGAGTACTGTGTGCAGTTCTGGAGACCCAATCTCCGCAAGGACATAGACAAGATGGAAGCTGTTCAGAGGATTGCACTAAAATGGTGCAGGGTCTGCACTGGAAGACATATGAAGAGAGACTAAAGGAGCTTATTATGTATAGCCTCGAGGAAAGGAGGGAGAGGGAGACATGATAGAAACTTTCAAGTACCTCAAGGAATCAACAAAGTCCAAGAGGGTAGCATCTTTCAAAAAAGAGGTGTGTACAGAACAAGGGCACAATTTGAAGATAGAGGCAGCTCAGAGGTAACGTAAGGAAGTATTTTTCACAGAAGGGTTGTGGATGCATGGAACAGCCTCTGGAGGTTGTGGAGTCAAAAACAGTGGTTGAATTCAAGCATGCATGGGACAGCCATAAGGCAATTCTAGGTGGTGGGGGTAGAAAGAAGTAGGCTGCTGGTTAACTAGGATCTGCAGCTTATCCATTAGGTAGGAAAATGGGCAGACTGGGTGGGCCAAGCGGTCCTTATCTGCTGTCAAATTCTATGTTTCTGTGTTTCTATAATGCACTCCAGGGTATGTGTTGTGCTGGGATACTGTCGCACCTTGGGTATTGTATGCACTCAGCCCCAGCCACCCCAGGCATGATGTTATCCCAGCACAACACACACCCACATTATTCCTTAAATCTATTCTGACCATGCATCAATAACTTTAGATCAGAAGAATCAGAATAAAGCCAGGATATATACCACAAACTGGAAATTTTATAGTCAATTAGTTTCTGATGATAAATTCCTCCAAACAATAAAGGAAACTATACAAGAACATTGGTACTTTAATTATAATGGGAATACTCCAGTAGTTAAATTATGGGATGCTTTCAAATCAGTTTTAAGAGTTATCTGTATTTCCTACCAGGCTCATATAAATAAGCACAAGAAAAATGAGAACAAGCAACTAAACCAGAAGTTAAAAGAACTAGATGCACTAGTAATAATTGACTATGCAAAGTGTCTTTTGTAGTTTTCTTCTTTCTCTACTTTGGGCTTCCCATGACCCAAACAAACAACATCCCCTTAAGGGTGGCTGGCTCCCTCTCCCTGTACTAAGACACAGATATGGCACACTGATGAGTCCAAATGAGGATGAAACATGTGTAAGTGCCTGCTATTCTTATCCTTTGCTGATTGCACTGTGAGGCCCTCTGGCACCATGCAATTTGCTTAAAGTTGAGCCCATCCAAATTCTCTCATGGGGATTTGATTATATTTCCCATGAAGCTTTGCATTACTGGGTATGTGCAATAGTGTTTTCTTTAACATTTGGCTGTATGGCCAATATCCTCTGGGATAACCCATGCCTCAGGGCATTTGCTCTGAGGTTCTTGTATAGATCATAAAGAGTGGTACCAATCCAAAGCCCAATATGTAGAAAAGAATAATCAAGAAGTACTTTCAAATGTTAAAATGTAAAAAATAATTAAATTCTTTCAAGGGGACAAGTCAGGGAAACTATTAGCAACACTACTTAAAAAACAAAAAGAACAAACCATTATAGAAACTTTAATAGACACCTAAAGGAACAATATAGTAGAAGATGACAGAATGGCAGAGCTAATTTTGGCAGAGTATAAGGAAATATATCAGAGACCAAGGATCTGTGGAAACCAAGATTTTAGATATTTATCTGAAAAGAGCCAAATTAGGAGTTCTGAAATGCAATGATATCATATGTAGTAAGGTGGAAATAAAAGAAACTATAAAACCCCTGCCTAAAGAAAAACACCAGGCCTAGATAGCTTTATAGCTGAATTTTTTATTTCCTTTATGGAAGAGTTGACTCCCTGGATTGACCTAATCCTTAAGGAAGTTTCACAACAAGACCTTGACTTCCCTAAATCATGGCAAGAAGCTCAGGTGATATTAATACCTAAAGGGGGAAAATCCTAAAATAGTAGAAAGTTCTAGATCAATATAGCTTCTAAACATAGATTATAAAATAATAGCTAGATTAATTGTTAACAGAATAAAAAAGGACTTCCAGGGCCATACATAAAGATCAATTTGGATTTATTAAAGGAAGGCCAATGTTTCAAGTTACAAGGAGAATCCAACAAATCATCCAGGAAGACCATATAAAAAAGATAACTACTACACAGTATCAATAGATGATACAAAAGCATTTGATTTACTAGATAGGACAGTTTTATTTAAATCCCAAGCACACTGGAGTATTTCAAAAAAATTACTAGACCTTATTAAAAAATTATACCAAATATAACAGTCAATTTCAGTCAATTCATATATTACGCCATCTTTCACTATGTTAAATGGGGTAGGACAAGGCTGCCCTACTGTATGTCACCAATATTATACTGTATATATTATCACTGAAACGCTTCCTTAATAACTTGAGGAACAATAACTTAATACAAGGTATAAATTCACAAGAGGATTTAATTAAAGTAAATGTGTTTGCAGATAATGTTTTGTTAATTTTGAAAGAAATTAACTTTTCATTGCCGCATTTCAGGTCTGAAATATCAAAGCATGCCAAGGTGTCTGGATATGAATTGAACAAACAAAAATCTGTGATTTGTAAAATTTCCAAAAAAAGAGTATGTTCTGGACCATTTGATTAAGCAAGACTTCATATATAGTGAATCTTTTAAATATTTGGGAATTGAAATTTACATTTACATTTACACGGAACAGAAAGAGACAATTCCTAAAGACTAGGATAAAGCAAAAAAATAAAATTACAATCCTACTTGACAAATGGTTAAAGCTCCCTATTTCTTTGTGGGGAAGAATTGAAACATTAAAAATGATGGCCCTGCCCTATTAGATGTTTGTTTATCAAGCAGTACCAGGTACACCCTATATCATATGGTTTAAGAACATGAGAATCTTCTTTACAAAATATTTATGGTGGGGGGGGGGGCAAACTAAGGATTGCATGGACTCAACTAATTACATCAAGAAGTATGGGAGGTTATAGCTGTACTGATCCCACTCAATATGCGATTGCAAACCAAATAAGGATACTATGGGAATGGGTGTTCCATGATTCAGAATTAAACTTAGAAAAACCTATGTTTTTTAGACATATTAATAAAAAGAATATTATACTATTGTATATGTTAGATATGCCCAAATTAATACCAGAACAATGTGAAGCCTTTTTTTTGGCGCCTGTCCCATATTATCAGCCCTACCTCCTGGATACACTGCCCCCATAACCAATTCCTCCGATTCACTTGACTTATCTCCAAGGTGCGGCCACTGAGATGACCCCATCCCATGGAGACAGGTCCTGGAAATGGCTGCATCACTGCAACCAGCAGGGCTCCCTAAGATTATCCTCCCCAGGTGGGCTGTGGTGGTGTGTGCCATCCAGCAGAACATGGTCTCAATTGGGGTCCAGTACTTTGGGAGGCCACTATACCAGGAGATGGCATCATCCATGGGAAAGGCAACATTTTTTGTGGATGCTAATCTGTTCAGGAGGCAGGACATGCAATGACGTTAGTGGGACAAAGCTGACGTCTATCCTGCCTCCTCATATATCAGGCGCCAGTTGCATCATATCCCCCAGCCTCTGCCAGGGGTCCACACTTTTGCAGCAGATACTCAATCACACTCCCCCTTCCCAGAGGAGGAGAGCAGTCCATGGGATGCTCAATCCTATCCCTTGGCAGGCCCTCTGATGGCCCAAGTCTGGATTCAAACCCAGGTCACCAGCATCACAGGCGAAAATCCTACCCCTGTGCCAATGGACTGGCTCGAGTGTGAAGCCTTAAAGGCCCAAATTAGGACTAAGTTTAAATTTTTGCTATTAAACAGAAGTGTTCCATGGTTATTTCTTAATATATTGTTAAATAAAAGTTTATGGCCGGAGGAACATAAAGAGACATGGTCTTTCCTGAGTAAATCTAAATTTTAAAAAAATGGAACCAATTAATTTATGAGGACCAGTTCTGTTCATATAATAATTTTCTGCAGATATGCCCTAAGGAGGTTTCAATGAACTATCTAAATTACTAAACTATCAAAGCAAAATTTAACAAATTAATGATAACATGTCTTGACTCAAAAGTGATTGACTTGGAAAGAGCACACTACTATCATGAAAAAGGGCCAAGAAAAACTACTGACTAGGATTTATCAAATGTTTTATTCAAATCAAAAAGACCCGTGGGAGAAAACCAAGTTGACATGGAATAAAGAATCAGGGGCCCATTTGACAAACCAACAATGGAGAAACTTGAGAATTACCTCTATTAAAGATTATTATTAAACAAGACAATACAAAAGAAAATATTAGATAGATATTACTTCACACTGAAAATTTTAGGACAAATTGGTAAACACGGTGTGCACTGGCTGCCAGTACAATGGCAGATCACCTTTAAAGTCTATTTTTTTACTTATGAAGCCCTATACAGACAGGACCCTGACTACCTGAAAGAGCTTCTGGTCCCCTACCACCCTGGGCGATCACTTCACTCAGCTGGCGAGGGGTTGCTAGAGATCCCAAGGGTGTGTTTAAAATTGTCAGGGGCCCAGGCATTTATGCATGTGGCCCCATCTCTTTGGAATTCTCTAACCCGCCAGTTACATGAGTGTGCAACCGTGGAGGGATTTAAAAAAGCCTTAAAAATCCATTTATGGACCCAAGCTTTCGGTGACTGATGTATTTGTTTTAATTTAATGCATATTGTATTATTTAAGTTAATTGTGTGTCATCTGATGAGTTTTTAAAACTGTGAGGCACCTAGGTTTTGGAAAGGCATCATGAAAATAACATTTATTATTATTATTATTATCAATTATGTTGGCATCAATATAGCCAAATTGCTGATTTATTCCACTGCTTATGGGCATGTAAATATATACAAATGTGGTGGCAGCAGACTAACAAAATATTACATGAGGCAACACAAATTATAGTACCCCCTTAAATCTGAAATATGAATTCTAGGTGATACAACTGGATTAAAGCTTAACAAAACTCAGAAAAAGACAATTGCAATGGTATCTATGACTACAAACAGGTTGATACTGGACTAAGGGAAAGCCCAAAAGATTGATGAATTTGAAAAACTAAGATGTTGGTATCTATTCCAAGAAGCTTCGTCCTTTGAAAAATTATGGTTTGATGTAGCAGATCCAAAAGATGATGCAGACTCACCATGGAAAGAAATTATAGCAATACTACCACCTCTGATCACAGTATGAATTCTAATTTTTGAGTTAACTGGTACTTTGTTAATATTGTAGTAGGCTCTATATAATTTTATTTTCTGTTAATATAATTAAGGATAGAAAATGTATTATTTTCTGTATAATTGCTTTGAAAGACTATGGGCCAGATATTCAGACTGCACTGGGCAGTGGCACAAGCCTGGGTGCAGCGCAACTAGGCTGCGCCAGGGCCAGGACCAGGACCAGGCGATATTCAACGGTGATGCGCCATGGCTCAGCACCATTGAATATGGCACAGTCGGTGCACAGACTGGGCATGGTGCAGTGGCATTGCACCAGTACAAGCCACAGAGAGGGAGCACGGGGATGCGCCAGCGCAAGTGTAGTTGTGCTTGAGGCATCACCCATGATATTCATCCGGGGGCATGCAAATGAGGCCATTCACAGATCTGGACCTGTGTAGTACAGTATGGTCTGCAAGCCCATTGGTCCACACTGTGGCCCAATGGGCATACAGATCATACTGTATGCTGTCATTAGGCGAGCAGCCAGGCGGTATGAGGGTGGGGTGCTGCCGCCTGCCGAGAGGGGTGCTGGGTGGCCAGGGGCCTCCATGGGTGGGTGGGTGGGGAGGAGGGTACCACTGGACCAGCAGGTGGACATCGGTTATTACTACAGCCCATGACTGGGCTTTTGGAGTGGGTTCCACTAGACCACCAGGAATCTATTTCATTATACTACAGTCCACGATCGGGCATACAGGAGGGGGGTCCACTAGTCCATCAGTGATCTATGTCTAGTCACTACAGCCTGTGAATGGGCATAGGTTTAATCAGATTCTGACAACTGCCCACGATCGGGCATATGGGGAGGAGGGTCCACTAGTCTACCAGGGGTTTGTCTATTCTAACTATTGCCCACAATCAGGCATAGGAATGTGCTTAATTCTACTACTGCCCATGACTGAGCATATGGGGAGGGAAGAGGGTTCATTAGACCACCAGGCTTGTCTATAAGCATACTACTGCCCACAGTCATTCATAGGATTATGTATAGTCTACCTACTGCCTGTGATCCATGGCTGGCGGCTGTTGTGTTGCACCTTGCAATACAATCGCCCACCTGTGGGTGGCCAGCTTTTGAGCCTATAGTGTACGCTAACTTTGAGCACCTGTGTGTGGCGCATGTAGGGGTTGTGCCAGCATATGCACCACACATCCCGGGCTGAATATCGGAATGTGCCTCATATGCACATGGGCGACACCTGCATCCTGTGCCACATAGGATTACATGTGCCCCTGGCGCATCGGGATTTGTGCTGTGCCGGGCAGCCTTTTCAATATCCCATCGGAGTGCAATGCGGGGTTGCGCCTCGTGCAACCCCTTTGTATATTCCGGCCTATGTAATGAATTGTAATGATAAAATCAATAAAATTGATTTTGTCTTAAAAGAAAGCAATCTTGATAAATACCAGGAACTAAGTTTATTTACATATGTGGGGACAAAACCATCACATTGCTGCCCCATCAATATGACACTTTTCCTGTTTGTGGTCCAGTCCTACTCACTAGGTCTCACTTTATGTGGGTTTTACCCCTTGTTTTCTTTATTACAAGGCCCAAACTACTGTTTCCAAGCCACCTTCTTGTTTCACTCCCACAGGGACCTAATATGCTGCCTGCTTCAGTGGGGGACTATGTCCCTGTGTCCACAAGATATTTAGCTATTGTGATGTACCCTGTTTCCCTATGAACATATCACTGACAGATTGCAGCACTACGTTCATGTTGTCTACCTGTGCCTGAATTAGCTACAGTACTTGAAAAGAAAAATGGCATCTTCAGAGTATCCTCAGAGTATCCCATAGCTTTGCCTCCCTTTCTCCTCGCTGGTATTCCCTGATCTTCCCCAGCCCTCCTCCCCCTTGCCTTGCCCCATCCCTTCCCCACCCTCTCACCCTTCCCCTAATTCTCCCCTTGAGACCCTCTCCACTCCTGCTCTTTCACCTCTTACCCCCTCCCGACTCCTCTCCTGAGTCTGCTCCTCCCCTTCTTACCTCTCCCCTTCACCTGCTATCCTCATACCTCCCCTCCCCCCTGCCAGTTTAATTACTCACAATAACGCTTGCTCGTTTTGGCACTTGGGGCTCCTCCTCTCCTCTTCTTGCACTTATCTACTGCTAACCCTATTTCCCTCCAGACAATTGATTGTTTTTTCCTTTCAGGCATCTTATACCCATAAGTGTTTTGTTAGCTCCCACTTCCCATATCCTAACTTCCTCTGTAACATGTACTACCCTGTTGTATCTGCTGTATACACTACCTTTGTAATTTGTACCACTCCGTTTGTATTGTTATCATGATGTAGAACCTATGTAAAGAGCTCTGAGCTCAAGTGGTGTTATCCTAGACTTCAATAAATAAAAAAATAAATAAATAAACATCTCCAAGGAGATCTACTGGTGGAGCCATCACATTTTCCTACTCTGGGTAGCTACTCAGAGCTAAGATAATTTCTTCCCTGTTGTGGTAAGGTTTTGTCATGTTTACATGATATTCCTGCAGCTTATGCATATTGCTGGGTACTTGCACTACATAATTTATCTCATTTACATTCCTTACCATAGAATATGGACCTTGCCACACTGCCTGAATTTTATTTTGAAAGACGGAGAAGAGTACTATCAAATACTACCCAACCTTGTACTCCCAGGCTTTAGCCCAATGATTATATTAGATTTGCTAATGCTGTTGTGCAGCAGCTGGGTGGTCCTGAGTGAGTAGCAAGAACTCCTTACACTATGAATCATGAAGGAAGACCCCTCACAGAGTAATTCTAGATAGGATTACCAGGGTAGACTGGATGGACTAATGGTCTTTTCTATCTATACCTTCTTTGTTTCTATAATCTGAAGTTCAGAACATACTCCACAAAAGACTCCAATTGAAATCAAGTTCACCCTTCTATTTATCTTGGACTAGATCTTGGGGCCCCCTCACCCTGCAGCCAAGCAAGAGCTCATTTAATTAAATCCCTGTATGTCTGTTAGGATTTCCCTATAAATGAATAAAATATAGTATAACCTTATCCCAACCCTTCCCATGTTAGTGTAAGTGCTCTAAGACTTGTTGTCAGTAGTGTTAAAGCATTCAACCAAACCATTAACCTCTGGGTGGCATGTGAAGGACATATGCAGCTGCACTCCATACTTCTACAAACTTGACATAAGGGCAGACAAAGTTCATGTCGTGGTCAGATAGACACTCCTGGGAAATCTTACTTAGCTGAATATCCGGAGGAGTTCATTTGCCACTTTCTCCACCTCCATGGAGGACACAACAACAGCATTTAAGTACCTGGTTGTGTAGACGATGACAACCAGTACGTACCTCTTAACTGTGCAATGTTCAATACTCAGTCCCACAGTGTCCATGGGTACTCACTGAAAGGGTTCCTTTATCGTAGGTAGGGGACCAAAGTCCATTAGTGTTGTTCTCAATCTTTCCCACCCTTTGGCACTTCTTTACAAGCACTGGGCCAGGAAAAAGTTATTCATAAGCTACTTTTTAGTTCAACTACAGTGACTTCTTGGTATCATGAGAAGGAATATCATGGGCTAAGATTTGATTCCTGTGTTCCTAAAGGACCACTAGAAATGGATACACTCTTTCCTGTGGCTCTTCTTTGGGTACCCCCTGCCAATAAAGGAAACCATTTTCCCAGTATATCTCCTTTTTACCTCCTTCCTTAAAGCCACTGTCAGATCTGGTTGCCAGTTCCCTCAGCTTACATATGGATGAAGCAGTCTGCTGTGCTCTGTTAAGTTTGACATACTTAACCCTCCCTAACATACTTCCCATGAGTGATTAACCTACTCACAGCTGAGGATCCACTTCTTTCAGAGTAGGTAACGAACTTCTATTCCAGACTAGTCACACAGACTACTTCCTTTGCTACAGGTATGGAGTGCTTCTGGCTGCATTGCCCTATTTGTCTCCTTAGTAGTTTGCCTCTTCACTAAACTGCAGGTACTGACACAGGCAACAGTTCATCTGCTGTTAGTTATTTCCCTTAATTACATCGAAGAGGTGGTCTGGTGTCACCCTGCCTCTTGTACCTCTTGACTAGAGATATGCAAAGTCAGAAAACTTCACGTCACAAAATATGTCATAAAATTTCCTGACTTTGTGAAGTGTGACATTGTGTAGTTCTTTACATACCAAAGTGCCTGCTTAGCTCAGTGAAAACTATATGTACAGTAGTGGCACTATGCCAGCAAGTTTGCTGGCAAAGTTCTACGACACATAGTTTTTGTTGATCCAAGTAACACATCACATGTGAAGAACTATGCAAAGTGGCATAAACTGATATGCTTAAGAAAAAAACATATCCCACTCTGTGGGCCATAGTCAACCCCCCCACCAAGTCACATGATATAAGATATCTCCCACCTATACCCCTGTTATGCCCACACCTCCCTCCTACTCCTGTGAAGTTCTAGAAAGCAGCACAACCCACAATTGCATCCCTTCACCTACCCACAAAGCAAGTTCTGTCCATATCCCCCTCCCTGCCCCTGTAAATCATCCCTCAAACCCCCCACCCTTCACCACCTTCTTGCCAATAAACCCTGCTCCTACTCCCAAAAGCATCTAAACCCCAATTCCAAGTCTTAAAAATAACAATAAATAAGGACACTGCCCCTGCTGGAGACAGCATCATTTCTCTTCAGTGTTTGCAATCTGAGTGAATGGCGAGTGACATCTATTCTAGTAGAAATACCCATTTGGCTGATAATCAAACAAAAAAGGTATTACTACTATGATGGACATCACTATCCATTCATTCTGATTGCAAACACTGAAGGCTTGAAGATGCACACTTCACTGATGGAAGGTTTTTGTATTTATAGGTATTATTAACACTCAAACCTGTGATTTGGGGGCTTTGCAGGGAGGAGGGGGTTTATTGGAGAACTGACCTAGCATAATCTGATCCTCATTTATTAAATCTTGCTAAACCATTGAAATGAAAGCCTCCACATCCCTTAAACCTCGTGTGATTTTTGCCATTTAAAAATACAGGCTGTATATGTGCAGCAGAATTTGTGGGTACTGCATTCCCTGCACAGGCTGCTAACTTCTAGGCACTCAGAATTACTCCTCCTGTCTGCAGTATATCCTTTATTTTTATCCTTTGTGCACCTGTAGGAGAAATAAGAGAAATAGCCCAGTTTCTATCATACAAGTCCTCTGTTCCCCTGACTCTTACACCCCATTGTTCTAACACATTGCATAGTTGAACACACATTTCATAATAACTCTCCACAGTGCTTTCTTTATACCCCTAAATTTGATCTACATGCTTCTGAACTCAGTTCAATACCTAACATGTTTAACTCTACATTAGTCCTTTAGAGCTGTGCTGACTGTGGGTTTCTACCAGCAGAATTTGTGCAGAATGACAATTCCAGTTCTGAAATGCAAAGCATTGAATTATAGTCTGTGGATCAAGAAATCCATGGAACAATATTCTGTAGTTTGTGGAAATTGAATCCATGGTTTACATAAACTATGCAAAATGATTCCACAGTTAACATACTACTGTCAGAAGTTTGGAATTTCCCTTCCAATTGAATTCCATGGAATTTGGTGGAATAGCTGAAATTCTGCGCAGCTATATAGTCTCTGAAATTAGCACAGTCCTTTCTGGTAAATGCCTCTAAGGCTTTGCTCATGAGCAATGGTGTGAGGCGAGTTACCAAGAAACCCTCTCTAATTTAAGCTGTCCACATAATCTTTTAACACGTTTTCTGATAAGGGTTCAGATCATCTTCCTCCTGTTGATGAAAAAGCATTTTCAAATTAACATTGGCATCTTGGGGAGGTCATCCCATGCTAGTGCATACAATTCTTGGCACTACTTGTATCTTCCTCTCTCTCTCAGTTCTCATTTTTGTCTCTTATGTTTATGCTTTGTCTCTCTCTCTCTCTCTCTCTCGCTGAAGATGCAACTGCTCTTACTCCTCTCACATCTGGATCTTGTTTTGGTGCTCTTTCTCTCATTCCTGCTGGAATTGGTGCTAGTGTACTCTTTCTCCTCTGCCACCATCTTTGCCTTTTGTGGCTTAGGCTCCACTTCTGCAATCAATGCCACCTCCATTCTCCTCCTCCTCTCTATCCAGTTCAGTGTAGTTGCTCAGCCACCCCTGTTTTGGTCTCTTAATCACCTAACTCTGTGACCACAGTCTCATGACTTTTGTTCCAGTCTCCTCTGACTGTAAACTCTTCTGCTGAGCATTTTCTTAAAGGACTGTATGAGTCTTAGCCACAGCTGCTCCTAATAGGCTAGTCTTCTCTTTTGGCAATATTCTAGCCCAGTTGTGTCAGGTTGTGCTTTTTGCATGCTAGGCATAGGGCTTACGTGCTATAGTATCCTCACTAGGGAAATAAAAAAGCAACCATCTCCTCTGCAACCACATTTGCCTTTTGCAACTCAGCCTCTGCTTTTGTCAGCAATGTCTCCTCTAGTCTCCTCTCTGATTCAGCCTGGTTGATCAGCCGCCATGGTTTTGGTCTCTTTTTTTTGGAAAATCTTTTTATTATGAGTGTGGTTCAGCTTACATTGCTTCCAGATAGCTACACTCTGAGCAATATACAGTCGAAAGGAAGGCATTATACAGAATATATGATACAAGTATATATATATGTAAGTGCCTTAACATCTGCAGTCTCACTATGAAAGGGTCATACATTGATCAGAGGATATGGTGTGAGGTGAGTTACCAAGAAGCCGTCTCTAATTTAAGCTGTCCACTTTTAATAAATTTTCTGAAAAGGGTTCAGATCATCTTCCTCCTGGTAATGAAAAAGCATTTTCAAATTAACATTGGCTTCTTGGGGAGGTCATCCCATAATAGTGACATGTGTCAGTGGCTCAGTAGGTAGCACACTTGCCTCTGAGGCCGGGAGATCAGAGAGCTGTGGGTTCAGTTCCCACATCTGGCACTTGGGTTAATATCCCAGTACTGACACTGTAATGCAGCATGAGAGGGGTGCTGCACTTCCGAGGTACCATCTTTCGGATGAGATGTTAAACCGAGGTCCCATCTGCCTGGATTGGTGGTAGTTCAGGTGGATGTTAAAGATCCCATGGCACTTATCGAAAAGAGTAGGGGAATTGTTTTAGTAAAATCATAACATAATCATAATAACATATATACCAGTCAGTATCACATCATACATCTCCAAAAAGAAAAAAATTATATTTTAACATAAATATTAATCCATACATTTTTCTTAAACAGAGAACAAAAACAGATTACTCAATCCCTCCCAACCCCACTCTTTAGAGTAGGAGAAAACTATATCTCTATATTTCCCCAAAGGTAGACTATACACACCCTAGTGTTATTTTACTTAAACAATGTGGAAAATCATCAATACACAATCAGAGGTATTTCATCATAATTCCCACACAAAATTTCCTGTTATCCAGCAGAATCCCCCTTAACTTTTTTTTATGCAGTATATAATCCACTAAATGCCACCACCTAGACCATTTCTCTTATGTATTTTCATACATTCTTCTACCTTCCATTGACGTAAGTCTGAAACCAGCATTTGAGTAAGTTCATGGGTGTAATTTGTTGTTGCTGTAACACTAGTCGCATAAATGTCCAACTAAATCCAATATAACATATGAGACATAATATTTGGGCAAGTACTCTCATGTATCTGTGCCACCTGATCCACCTTTGTCCCATAATATAATGACCTAGAGTCTGGTGGAATTAATAGCTTCCCTTTCCATCTATGTTTTAAAACATCTCAAAATTCTTTTATATAAGGGCAATTATAATATAGATGATCCATTGTCTCCAGTTTTATAATACAACATTCTCTAGGACAATATCTATCTTGAATAGATTTATGTTTTTGATTATTCTTTACATTTATTTTCTGTTGTATCCCTAACCAAACCATGTCCCATTCTTTTTCTGGTAATCTTCTATCACTAATATATTGTGAAATTTCTTCACATTGTTTCCAGTAAATGAATTTTCATAATAATGGGTTGACAATATTCCATAATATAATTGCTTTCTTGTTGACTTAAGCACCATTTCACAAGAAATACCCCATTTAATTAACCCATCCACCACCCCTTCCCATCTTTTAACCAGCCTAGGTTCCCTTACCCCTTGTACTAATAAATATCCCCACTTACTCCAAAGTTGTGCCCTGTCCTTAACAAGGGGAAGACAATTCTTATACAAGAAAATAGAATAAAAGAACAAAATGTGGTTAATCATGTCTACTCCTCCATTTTTAATACTTTGGTAAAGCACATTTCATTTTATTTGGTTCAATCTGCTCCCCCCAAAACAAGAGAAAAAAACTCCTAAGAACAATGTTTCTAAATTTTTTGGGACCAGAAAAACTGCAGTAACATATAAAAATATAGGAATTAAGAATGTTTTTATTAGATGTATTCTTTTTTTTTAAACTTTCCATTGATTCCAAAAGTTCACCTTTTCTTTCCCCTTATCAATGACTTTAGTCCAGTTAAACACTGCCATATTCTCACCTCCATAATATATTCCTAATATTTTACATGGACCCCAGCTATCTAGCAATCTCCAAACTCTTTTGGTTCTATCTGAAATCCACTTAGATCTAAACACTTTGTTTTCTCTATATTTAAACTAGCCCCAGTTACTGCTCCCGTTTCTTGAATAAGACAACCAACTTCCAAAAAAGACTGCTCATTTTGTAAAAAAAGACAAAGATCATTCGCATATGCTAATACTTTACAATCCCTAATTTCCTCACCCAATAACCCTTGTAGTATTGGGGAATTCTGTACCACACGCAACAGAGGATCAATCATAAACACATATAATAATGGGCTCAAAGGGCACCCTTGCTGTACCCCTCTTTTTATAATACATTTTAGTCCTTGATGTCCATTATCATATGGTCTTACGTATGCCAATGCATAACATAGTTGTAACCAACTTATAAAACAGGCTGGGATGCCATATGCCTGTAGACAGTGCCAAAGAAAAATATGCAAAACTCTACCAAATGCTTTCGATTGGTCTAGACTGACCAAAAACCCTTGTTTTGGGTTATGTCCATACCCGTTTTCTCCTTCTACTATCTCTCTCAATAGGAATAATGCCTCTGAGATTTTCCTCCCTGGCACTGAACAAAATTTTTTTATTTTTTTTAATTTAGTTTTTGTTGACTGGGTAAGTGCACTAGACAAATCCTGCCCATTTTCAGGCATGACCCGGGGGAAGGGAATACAGATGAATGCCAACTGTCCTTGAACCAGATTAAGCTGTTGGTGGTATTTTTAGTGAATGAGGGAAATTTGGCCAAGACACTGGGGAAATTCCCTACTCTTTTCGATAAGTGCCATGGGATCTTTAACATCCACCTGAACTACCACCAATCCAGGCAGATGGGACCTCGGTTTAACGTCTCATCCGAAAGATGGTACCTCGGAAGTGCAGCATCCCTCTCATGCTGCATTACAGTGTCAGTACTGGGATATTAACCCAAGTGCCAGATGTGGGAACTGAACCCACAGCTCTCTGATCTCCCGGCCTCAGAGGCACGTGTGCTACCTACTGAGCCACTGACACTGCTGAAATTGAAACGGACTGATTACCTTATTCATTACCTATGCTAACCTATTGCTTAATAATTTAGCAAACACTTTAAAGTCCATATTCAAAAGTGTAACGGTCACCAGTTCCCCAGATCTGTCGTATCCCCTGACTTAAAATGAAAAATCATCAGACCCCTCATACATTTGGGTAGGTAAAAATGTTGTGAAAGAAAATTTATAAAGAAAGCATCTCATTTGGAATAATGTTCCATAATATTTTATATATCTCACCTGGAGCCCATCTGACCCCGGTACTACCCCGTCACGAGGGATGATATAACCATGTCCATCTCTTCCTTTGAAAAATAGCATAATCATGCATTCTCTATCCTTGATTCTACACTGGGAAGGGGAGCTGTACGAATATCTGCCAAGCAATTTCAGAATCTGCTACCAGTCGCATACACTCGGTCGATAATTTACTAATTCTTCCATTATTTTATGTTCTCAGTCTTTAAACTACCATCCCTTGATTTTAACTCCTGAATTTGAGTTTTTCCATTTCTGTTGGCATGCAAAAAGGATTAATGTCTGCAGATTTCCTCTGTGTGCGAAACACTGCTCTTTTATTAACAAATGTGTTCTATTATATTGATAGGTTTTCATTTCTACCATAAGTTCCTGAATCTCATCCTTCAAAACTACTTTCTTCTTACTTGCCTTGTTAATAATTCTCCCAAGTTCTGTCTTAATACAGAAATATTGTTGTTGTTTCATTACAACCTGCTGTTTACCCATAAATTGTGAAAAGCTGGTTACTAATTCTTTTACATCTGTCCACCACAAACTAATGTCCTCATATAAACAGATCGTAGTTTTCCTTTCCGATACCAAAGTCATTAGATCCTGTTGTATTTGTGGATCTTCTAATAATGAAACATTCATTCGCCAATATCCCTTCCCTCTCTCTCCCTTCCTGGTGGTACAGCTATCTTTACTCCAATTAATACATGATCTGATGTTTCAATCAGGAAGGTAATCATTTGAAACACTGGCAGAGATTGCTTTAAAAACATAAAACAGATCCTTGAGGACACACAACCTTTGAAAACAGTAGATTGCTCTTTTTGTCTCCCTCCACCTAAAGCATCCTTTAACCCTGCTTGACATATAATTGATTGCAGAAATATTTTGTCACAATATTGTTTTCCCAAGCCTACTCCTTTTGCATATTTATATTAAAATCTCCACCCCAAAACAACTGTCTACTCAGTATATAAATATGGCTTAATTTTTTCAATAAATCAATTCTTAAGGCCTTGGTCTGAGGTCCATAAATTGTGATTAGCCTAAACAACAATTTATTCATCTTCACATCTAGTAGTAAAGCTCTACCTGGTTCAATCTCTATTATTCTCATAATTAATACTTCTGGAGAACGAAAACAAACCCCTACCCCACTGCACGTTTCTTCCCCCAAAGACCATTTTGATTGTCCCCATTTCCATTCCTTTGTTGTTTGCCTGACCTCATCCAACATATGTAATCTCATATCTTGTAACATGATAACATCAAAATTAGATTGTTGCAAAATTCCGAAAGTCATTTTCCTTTTTTTCCCTGATTTGATGCTATTTACATTCAAGCTTGCCAATCTTAATGAAAATTGCTCAGGGAGGAGACTTCATAATTTTTTTACTAGACCTTGTTACTCCTTTCAACAAGACATCGGCCCCGTCTTCCTTAATTCTCTCTGTGGTAACTCCTCTGATCTTTGTGGTGATAAGGGGGGTAACTCCTTCTTCCATAGGGTTTTCCTGTTCTGCCTGTTCCCCCCAAAAAGAAAACACAGCAAAATGGTTTGTCAGTGGTAGTGGTGATAATTGTTTATCATCCACCACCGATCATAGAAACATAGTAACATAAAATTTGATGGCAGATAAGGACCGCTTGGCCCACCTAGTCTGCCCATTTTCCTACCTAACAGATAAGCTGCAGATCCTAGTTAACGAACAGCTTACTTCCCCCCCCCACTAGGACTGCCTTATGTCTGTCCCATGCATTCTTGAATTCCCCCACTGTTCCTGACTCCACAACCTCCTCAGGGAGGCTGCTCCATGCATCCACACCCCTCTCTATAAAAATACTTCCTCCACATTACCTCTGAGCCGTCCCCTCTATCTTCAAATTGTGCCCCTTGTTCTTACGCATCTCTTTTCTGAAAGATGCTACCCTCTTGGACTTTGTTGATTCCCTTGAGGTACTTGAAAGTTTCTATCATGTCCCCTCTCCCTTCTTTCTCAAGGGTATGCATCTTAGCTCCTTAGTCTTTCTTCGTATGTCTTCTGGTGCAGACCCTGCACCATTTTGGTTGCCCTCCTCTGGACAGCCTCCACTCTGTCTATGTCTTTGCGGAGATGGGGTCTCCAGAACTGCACACAGTACTCCAGATGGGGTCTCACCAACTGTCTGTACAGAGGGATAACAATTTCCTGTTTTCTACTATTGATGCCTCTTCCTATGCATCCCAGTATCCCCCCAGCCTTCCTTACTGCCTTCTCACATTGCTTGCCCACCTTTAGGTCATCTGATATAATTACCCCCAGGTCCCTTTCCATTTTTACTGTTGGCAGTATCTCACCCCCCATTGTGTACTCTTCCCCTGGGTCTTTGTTTCCCATGTGCATTACCTTGCACTTCTTTGCATTGAATCTGAGCTGCCATACATTTGACCATTCCTCCAACCTTGCCAAGTCCCTTCTCACCCTTTCCATTCCATCTTGTGTATCAACCCTGTTGCAGATCTTTGTGTTGTCTGCAAAGAGACATACTTTTCCTTCCAGTTCCTCTGCAATGTCACTTATAAAGACATTAAAAAGGACCGGTCCCAGTACTGAACCCTACGTGCACCGCTAGTAACCCTCCTTCTTCACTGTGTACTCCATTTACTACTACCCTTGTGTCCTGCTGTCTAGCCAGCTTTTATCCAGGCTACCACCTTAGGTTCCACCCAAGACTGGCTAACTTGTGTATTAATCTTTTGTGGGACTGTATCAAATGCCTTGCTAAAATCTAGGTAGGCCATGTCCACAGCCCCTCCTCGATCTACTACTTTGGTCACCCAGTCAAAGAAATCTATTAGATTCATCTGACACGACCTTCCCATTGTGAATCCATGCTGCCTTGGGTCCTGTGCCCCACTAGCCTCTAGGTACTCAATTCTTTCCTTCAGAAGTGATTCCATCATTTTCCCTACCACTGAGGTCAAACTAACTGGTCTGTAGTTTCCTGCCTCTGTCCTGCTCCCACTTTTGTGAAGAGGAATCACATTTGCCCTCCTCCAGTCCTCAGGTACCACCCCATCCTCCCATGATTTGTTAAAGAGAGTAGTCAGCAGTGTCACTAGTTCTACCCTTAGTTCTTTTAGAATTCTTGGGTGAATCCCATCAGGCCCCATTGCTTTGTCCACCTTCAATTTTATTAGTTCTTTCAGAACCTTTTCTTCTGTAAATGGACTGGTATCAACCTCCGTCTTCAGAGTGTTTCTCTTGTTTGGTTTAGGTACTCTCCTCCTCTTCCTTTGTGAATACTGAGCAGAAATATTTGTTCCAGATCCTGCTTTTTCACTGTCCCCTCTACCCACATTCCCTCCTTTATTAAGCCTCAGTATCCTCCTTTGGTCTTTCTTCACTTCCTAATGTACCTATAAAAGGTCGTATCCCCTTTTTAACAGAATTGGCTATCCTTTCCTCGGTTTGGGCCTTTGCTATTCTGACTGCCTTCCCAGCCTCTTTTCTGCTTTAACTGATAAAGCTCTCGTCCTGCTCCTTCTGTGTTCTCCTTATATTTCCTGAATGCTATCCTTTTCTCCTTAACCTTCCTGCCACCTCTTTTGAGAACCATAGCAATTTTTCCTTCATTGTGTTTTATTGATTTGCTTTACACAAAGGCTTGTTGCCTCTGTGATGGCTGTTTTGATTACTCCCCATTGTTCCTCCACCCCTCCTTCTTGCCTGTTTGCTAGAGCTTTTCTAAGGCACTCTCTCATTTTCCCAAAGTCAGGCCTCCTAAAGTCCAATACTCTTGCTTTTGTAAGGCTTGATTGTATGGCTGTGTTTATCGTGAACCACACTGTTTGGTGGTCGCTTGTTCCCAGATGGCTACCCACCTCTAAATCTGAGATTCTTTCTCCGTCCCCATTTGAGAGTACCAGGTCTAAGATTGCTCCCTCCCGAGTGGGTTCCAGTACTAGCATCTGAGGCATGCCCCCTGTAGGGCATCAAGAATGACCCTGCTCTTGGATGTGCCTGCAGCAAAGGTGCTCCAGTTAACATCTGGCATATTCAGGTCCCACATCAACAATATCTCCCCTTTTCTGCCATTCTGAAAGCCTTCTATCATTTCCTTGTCATTCCTCCCCTGAGATGGGGGTCTGTATACAACCCCTGTCTGGATTGTGGTGCCATTTCCTGTCTCAGGGTGACCCAGAGTGCCTCATCTGCTCCCTGTTTACTCTTTAGTTCTGTTGCTTTGGTCCTTCCTTTACATAGAGGCTACTCCTCCTCCTCTTTTTACCTTCCTATCCCTCCTGTATATGTGTATCCTGGTTTGTTGACATCCCAGTCATGATTCTCTCTGTACCATGTTTCTGTGACTGCCACAATATCCAGGCAACCCTCTTCCATCAAGGCCACTAGTTCAGGGAGCTTGTTACACAGACTATGGGCATTGGTACTCATCACCCTCCACTTTTTGATAGCCTTACCCCTTTTAGCCCCATTCCTGTCCTACTGCCTTTGCCTTTTTTACATTTACCTCTGTCCTGCTCCTAACAACTCTCTACCTTGGTGTTTACCTCACTAATTACCATGTTTTGTGGGGAGGCTGGGATTTTCCTGCTCCTTTCAGTGCCTCCCTTGGCTAGTTTAAATGCTTGCCAATGAAGCATTTAAACCTCTCACCTAGGATCCTGGTTCCCACCTGGACAGATGCAGACCATCGCACCAGTATAGGTCTGCATCCTCCAGGTGGCTCCCAGTCCCCAATGGAAGCCTAAACCCTGAGCTGCACCAGTTTTTCAACCACTCATTGAATTACCTGGTGAGGAGTGCTAGCATCACCCTTGCCATAGACAGGCAGCACCTCCGAGAAGGTTCACGTGGACGCTACTTGTCTAAGGCCCCTCCCCAACTCTACAAAACTCCTCTGCACTGCTCTGATCTCATTCCTAGCCAGGTCATTTGTCCCTAGGATCCTGATCTATTCGAAGATTCTGAGCAGGAAGGAAGAGTATGCTCCTCTATCTGCTGCTCCAGGTTAGCATTTGATTCCGGTGCTGATACCAGCTTATTCCTACCTTCATGGATTGGACTGAGAAGTGGAACTGGTGCTCTTTTTGGTGACCCCTGAGGAGTCACGAAGGGAGTATTGTTTATACTTGCCAAACCTTGCTCCATCTCCCCCACTACTGCACTTATTAATGGAGCAGAAGGAATCACTTGGCCATCTCCTAAGGGGCTTTCTTCAATATCTGCTCTTTCCCTCCTACTATCCCTATAACCCCCCTTCCTCTCCCTCTGCATCTACTTTGGGTAAAAGGATTAATATGCTCCACATGCTGGATATTCGTGTGCTTGTGGGCCTGTATCAGAATTAAATCTTGGTCTGAATTCTCTTCTAAATTATGTGCTGCCCAGGGACACTCTTGGAAAGAGTGCTCTTCATCACCACACAAATTACACACGGGGGAAGCTGTGCACTGGGCTGCTGAATGTCCTAATATCCCACAAAGAAAGCATTTTATTGTATCACAATCTGTATTTAAATATTGCAATGACCCACATCTGTAACAACTTTGAGGTTGTCCTGCATAGAACACTATTCCTCGATCTCTCCCTAGATAAAAGGAACTGGGTAGATGTTGGATACCAGAATCTGTTTGTTTCAATTGTACCCGAAAATGCCACTCCCCAGTCCAAAACCCATTATCATCCATTATTGGTCTAGGGTGTTCTGATACCGTACATCTTTTTTCCAACCAAAAAATAATATCGTTAACATCCACTCCCTCATTCCTAAATAGAACAGTCACAGTCTTCATCATTGGTTTAGTCATTGGTATGGCTACAAAATCTCACCATATTTCCAAGTGTTTGATGCCATAATACAGTTTCCAAAATTTGTCTAACAACGGCATGGTGCAAAAGCTTATATCATAGCTCCAATCCCCTGGTGCGTGAATAAATGCATAAACTTTGCTAGGCGAAAATCCCAGCGACAGGGTTGTCCCCACCCACAGTCTATCAGGGGGAAGGGGGGCTGCTCCTTTATAGCAGAGTCGAACTAAAAAGTGTATTTTAGCTGCTTCTACTGGATTCCCAAACAGTCCTGCATAGAAGCGTGGCCTATCTCCAGCAGTTGTATTGGAATCCCGATTCCCCCTTTGCTCACTTCTTGTTCCATTCTGTCGTAATGGTATTGAATTCTCATTTTCCTCTCTTACCTGTTCCTGTTCAAACATCGATATAGTCTCATTTGTCCTACTTTCTTCCATTTCAGTAGTTTGTTTGTTGGTTTCTGAAGCCTTTCCTTGTAATCCATCTAGAATTAACCTAGCAACCACCCGATCAGCCTCAGATCCAATCTGCGCCAATGTACTAGGAGATGATTTAGACTTACAATTTTGCAGAGATATATTCCCCCTTGCTTGAGGTTGCATTATCATTTCTCTTTTCTGTCTTAAAGCTAAACTTTCCGGAGAACCCAGAATAGGCAGAGATGAATCTGGAACCCATTGATTTCCATGCCATTCCCAGTCTGCCCTCTGAATTGCCGTTTCAGGCATCCAGACCTCTGAGTCCACCTGTTTGTCTTCTTCTTGCACTTCTGTGCCTTGTTTGTCCATACCATTAATATCTTCCACTCTCGGATCCGATGTAACATCAAAGGGTACTCTTTTGCTTGCGGGTGGAGAATTTGATGGCTCGGGTTAACCAACGATTGCCTTCTTTTACCAAGAAATGGGGTAAGCTGTATGCCCTCTGCCTCAAATGATACCTGGATTTGGGATAGGCTGCGGGCTCCTCTATGATCTGCATGTTATACTGCTGCTTATTATATTAATTTTGTTTAGGAGAGTACAAAGTGTTAATTCTGGGTCAATCTTTTGTTTTCTGGTGAGATTTGACTCCTGGGGTAATGACTCATAACACTCCTTTTCTTTTTTCTCCCTTTCGTTTTCTCTCTTTCTCCGTTACCTAAACAGATAACATGGCTTTGTGTATTTGAGTTAATATGCACCACAATGGGGGGGGGGGCTCTAAAGGGGGGGAGGGAAAGGGAGAGGGAGGTTTGTTATTCAACTCAACTTAAACCCTGCAATGATAAAACATGTAGGTTCTTACTTCTTTTCTATTTCAGAATACTCTATACGTGTTTAATATTTAGATAATTCTTCAGTGTTAACTGCCTGTCATTTGTATTGTTTGGTTAACTAATAAAATATATTAAATTAAAAAAAAATAAATAAATAAAAGGGTGGCAAACTTTATAAGAATGCAGTGTGGCTGACAAGGGGATTCCGTGGAAGTGTAACCTTATTTTTCACTGCAACAAAATGCCTGTTTCATGAAAATTACATTGACATTGCTCTATAAAGAAAAAAACACATGGAAAGGCAGCGATACCGAGGCATTCTGTTCAGTACAGAATGTCATCCTTATCTATAGAATTGATATCTGAGGACACTGGTAGTCCTATGGTGGATATCTGGGCTCCAAGATCTACATGGTTTCATATTTTTTATTTGAACACTGCATAACTTGCAGGTGCATTGTTACCTATTATGTTTTTCCGGCAAATTGACCGATCCTGGCTCCATCACTGTGCCAGTTAATGGAAATGGTCAAATATGAGTATTATCGTTTAAAGATTACTAATGGAAGCGTCAGTAAAATCACCCTAGAGTTAAAAGAAAAGGGTTGAGACTGAGCCAGGAGCAGTGATGCAGTAAAGCAGGGAACCAAGACTTCTAAACTAAAAATTCTCCTTATTAGCCTGCCTTGTAAATGTTATTAATTCATTGTCACTCAAACGCTAAAATGCCTTTGATAGTAGGAAATTGTGAGTTTAGTTAAAACCACATAGAATTCTGCTTGTGTGTTTTCTTTCACACACTGTCTTTGTTGTGCAGAGGCTGAGAGTTTACACAGCATTTTAGTGCTAGGTGTATATGTGCCTTCCTATTAAAACGTATCTCTGTGTTGTAGTTACACACCAAAGGTTGCCTAACACAACGCAGTGCTGAACTTTTAGCAAACCATACCTTTACATCTAGCAACAGTTTTTTTAAATACATGCTTTAGGTTTAAATCTAAGAAAACCAGACTTCAGGTCCTCACCTCAGACATGCTACTTCATAATTTGCTCGGATAAAGCCATGTTCTTTTCACTGACCACACTATTTCTCTAGGTAGCCCTCTTGATGGCGAGTGTACTATTGGGTGGTGGTGGTGGTAGTGGTGGTGGTGGGGGGGTAAGATAGATGGGTGGGTTGTTGTTTGCAGGGGTGGAGTGCTTTGAAACAGAACATGCCATGAATCTAAAGAGCTGTCCTGTATTTGCATTACTCTTCCCACAATCACACCATCTTGACTCACAAAACACAATAAAACTCATTGATCGGCCACTTCTTCTAATTTTTCGTCATTGCATTGGCTGTAGCAGGTAAGCCGTGTAATTGTAAGGGGCTTTAAAAGAGCTTGGAACAGCCACATGGGTCTGGTACTGGGAGGTTGTGTGAGGAAGTCCTAGCCTTCTTCTAGGCACCTTGGGCAGACTTGGTGGTCCAGGCGGTCCTTTTCTGCCAACATGCTTCTATGTTTTCAAGATAAGAGTGCTGAAAGTCGCTGCAAGTGTGGCGGTGTTAGCCTTTTGGAAATTTCTCAATTTCAGAGCACTATAACTATAGGCACATTGAATGTTTTGGGACAAACCACCAAAAGGCACATCTGTGGTATCAGGGCTTGCCACTTTGCAAATTGCAGCCCAAAAGCCCCCAACTGTTTTTACTGCGGGGGAATATTTGCTGTTTTAGGCAATGTGCTGTACTATAGTTAAATGGTTTTGCAAAATAGCACAACACTTTCATTAACTGCAGTGTTGTGGCCATTTCTATCAAATTTGCGACAGTACTGAGGTCGATTTTTAAAAGCGGCATTTCTGGGTTTTCTCCCGAAAAAGATAGATGTCATCCTCAGGACCCGAATAGGTAAACACAACAGTTAGTGTTTACCCAGGGGGTTCCAAATTTAAATACCAAGCATTTTTCTCTCTTGCTAACTGAAAACAAGATAGCCACTACACGACAGTAAAAGGGCCATTTGTGACAGTAAAACGTAGTGATGGCAGCTTTCGAGAAACACATTTTTTTTTTTTCCCATTGACTATAATGGGAAATCTGATTTCTGAGTAACTTTTGAATGGTTCAATAGTTTTTCAACAAATCTTTGCAAGACACATCAGTGACACAGACTGAATCCTCCCTAAAGATTTCAGACCAAATGGACAAATTGTGTGGGCTGTAGCCACAAGCAAAGAAACACACAAAAACCCATTTTCTGCATTTTTGGCCACTCCATAGTTCTGCAACCGCTTATCCAACCATAACGCAACTTGCCAGATCAAGAGGTCTATGGTACCAGACCACGCATGCACAATTTCTGGCAAATCTGTCATATGGTGGCAACGTTATTAAAGTGCACAATTTGGGGTTTAACATAGACATGGCTGTACAACCCTAACTATGCCATAAATGTGTGTAATAGATAACCCACTCTAAGGTGTGTGGTTGTGCTCTGATATACTCATGCCTTGGTGTGCATCAGCCACCGAAGGCGTGCATATATTGGAGTGTGACTGCACACCCTAGAGTGGAATATCTATCTTATAGAATGGCCAAATTGTTTTGGAGGGGGGTGAAAGTGCAGGTGTGCGGTTGAGCTCTGATATGCACATAGTTATGTGATGTGTTTCAACCAATCAGCACAGAAATTTTTCCTACCCATTTTATAAATATATATATATATATATACTGTATATACTGTGTATATATATATATATATATATATATATATATATTTTAGAGCAAAAAAATCTGTTTATTGCATTAGTTAGTTTGTTGTTCCTGGCGACAAAGTGAAACAAATTCAGTGTTAGGGTTGAAAGCCCCTTGGACCCCATACCCCCAACCAGCATCGGGTGTGCATCGGAGTTGCCAATCTAATTCTCACCCCATCACATGTGTGAAGAAGCAGAGGTGTAGGAGAATGGGGTGAGAGTTTGGACCAACAACCCCAATGCGCACCCCGATGCCGGTTGGGGGAGTGCCCGGGGGGGTCCAAGGGGGGCTTTCAACCCTAACACTGAATTTGCACACTTTTGTCGCTGTGGAACAATCCTAACTAATGCATTAAATGGAGTTTTTTGCCTGTAATTTCCCTTCTTTTTGAGAATTTGTTAACGAAAATCTCCTCGAACCTGCCGCTAGGAGTTGTTCCCAAAGTCCCCTTCACCCTCTGCCGGGACAAAGTCGCACCCTGAGACCGGCATCAAGGTACTCGGCTAGGCCAGAGGAGAGCAGATCAGAGTCCATCGCCACCTACCGCAGCCTGGGTGTGGCCATCTGCTCACGCCTCGGTACACCTGGTCCGGGAACCTGCCTCTAGGAGTTGTGCCCAAAGTCCCCTACGCCCCTTCCGGGGAACCGAGGTGCACCCTGAACCTGGCCTCCTGGAACTCGGCTAGGCCAGAGGGGGGGCAGATCTGAGTCCATTCCCACCCTCCGGAGCCAGGGTTGGGCCACCTCTCGCCGTTGGGACTTGGCCTCCCGGCCCCGCGTCACGCCGGTGTCGTGCCCAAAGTCCCCTTCGCCCCTTCGGGGGGACCGAGGCGCACCTTGAGCATGGCCTCCTGGAACTCGGCTCGGCCCGAGGGGGACAGATCTGACCTCATTCCCGGCTTCCAGGCAGAGCTCAACCCGGCGCCCGCTCACGCGGCCGGGGAGCTCACCTCGGCCCGAGTGCGGGCAGTGCCCACCGGCCCGGCGACCTCCGGTGGGACTTAGTCTCTGGCAGGCGCGGGTCTCCTGCAGGCGAGGCCCAGGAAGGCACCTCATCCTGGGCAGAGACAGTCCCAGCAGCCACCGTCCAGCTCTCGGGGACTTGGTCTCTGGAGGAGTTGGGACTTAGTCTCTGTAGGCCCAGCCCAGCTCTAGCTCACATATGTTCCGGAACCTGCCTCTAGGGTTGTGCCCAAAGTCCCTCCACCCCTTCCGGGGGACCGAGGTCACCCTGAGCCCAGCCTCCTGGAACTCGGCTCAGCCAGAGGGGGCAGATCTGAGTTCATTCCACCCTCCGAAGCCAGGGTTGGGCCATCTCTGCTTGGGGACTTGGTCTCGGCCCAGCCATGCCAGTGTAGTGCCCAAAGTCCCTGCGCCCTTCTGGGGGACCGAGGCGCACCCTGAGGCCCGACCTCCTGGAACCGGCTCGGCCCGGGGGGCAGATCTGACCTCATTCCTGGCTTCCAGAGCCAGGCTCCGCCCAGCGCCCGGGCTCCCGGGCTCACGGACCCGGGAGAGCACCTCGGCCAGTGCAGGCAGTGCCCGCAAGCCTGGTGACCTCTGGTGGGACTTAGTCTCTGGCAGCCCGGACCCCCGACTGAGTCTCCTGCGACGAGGTCAGGAAGGCACCGTCCAGGGCAGAGACAGTCCCCACGGCTCCCCGCCCAGCTCCGGGGACTTGGTCTCTGGAGGAGAGTTGGGACTTAGTCTCTCATGCTGGCTACGCCCAGCTCGCCCCTACATATATTCCGGAACCTGCCTCTAGGAGTTGTGCCCAAAGTCCCCAACGCCTGGGGACAGTGCGCAGGCGGCCTCCGCAGAACTCGGCTCGGCCGAGGGGCAGATCTGACCTCATTCCCGGCTTCTAGAGCCGGGCTCCAGCTCGGGGAGAGCACCTCCGGCCCGGGTATGGGCAGTGCCCACCGGCCCACGGTGACCTCCGGTGGGACTTAGTCTCTGGCAGGCCCCGGGTCTCCTGCCGACGAGGCCCAGGGAAGACACCTCGTCCTGGGCAGAGACAGTCCCCGACGGCGCCGCCCAGCTCCGCGGGGACTCGGTCTCTGGAGCAGAGTTGGGACTTAGTCTCTGCGCGCGCCCAGCCCAGCTCCGCTCTCGCCCCTACATATATTCCGGAACCTGCCTCTAGGAGTTGTGCCCAAAGTCCCCTTCGCCCCTTCCGGGGGACCGAGGCGCACCCTGAGCCCGGCCTCCTGGAACTCGGCTCGGCCAGAGGGGGGCAGATCTGAGTTCATTCCCACCCTCCGGAGCCAGGGTTGGGCCATCTCTCGCCGTTGGGACTTGGTCTCCCGGCCCCGCGTCACGCCGGTGTCGTGCCCAAAGTCCCCTTCGCCCCTTCCGGGGGACCCAGGCGCACCCTGAGCCCGACCTCCTGGAACTCGGCTCGGCCCGAGGGGGCAGATCTGACCTCATTCCCGGCTTCCAGAGCCGGAGCTCCGGCCCGACGCCCGGGCTCCCGGGCTCACCGGGCGCGGGGAGAGCACCTCCGGCCTGTGTACGGACAGTGCCCACCAGCCCACGGCGACCTCCGGTGGGACTTAGTCTCTGGCAGGCTCCGACCCTCCAGCCCCGGATCTCCTGCCGACTAGGCCCAGGGAAGGCACCTCTTGCTGGGCAGAGTCAGTCCCCACCAGCCCCTGTTCACTTCCAAGGGGACTTAGTCTCTGGTGAAAAGTTGGGACTTGGTCTCTGGGTGCATCGAGCCAAGCTCCGCTCTCACCCTACATATGTATTCGGACCTGCCTCTAGGAGTTGTGCCCAAGTCCCTTCCTCACCCCTTCAGGGGGACCGAGAGGCACACCCAGAGGCCCGGCCTCTAGACTCCATCAGCCAGAGGGGCAGATCTGAGTTCATTCCACCCTCCGGAGCCAGGGTTGGGCCATCTTCACCTTTGGGACTTGGTCTCCCGGCCCCGCGCCACGCCGGTGTCATGCCCAAAGTCCCCTTCGCCCTCGGGGGGACCGAGGCGCACCCTGAGCCCGACCTCCTGGAACTCGGCTCGGCCCGAGGGGGGCAGATCTGACCTCATTCCCGGCTTCCAGAGCCGGAGCTCCGGCCCGACGCCCGGGCTCCCGGGCTCACCGGACCCGGAGAGGCACCTCCGGCCCGGCACGGCGCAGCCCACCGGCCACGGTGACCTCCGGTGGGACTTAGTCTCCTGGCAAGCCGGACCCCCCGGCTGGTCCCTGCCGATGAAGGGCCCAGGAAGGCACCTGCGTCCTGGGCAGAGACAGTCCCAGCCCCCCAGGTCACAGGGACTTGAGTCTTGAGGAGTTGTGGGACTAGTCTCTGCGCATGCTAAGCCCAGCTCCGCCTCGCCCTACATATATTCCAGAACCTGCCTCTAGGAAGTGTGCCCAAAGGGTCCCTCTTGCCCTTGGGGACCGAGGCACCCAGAGCCCGGCATCCTGGAACTCGGCTAGGGCCGCGGGGCAGATCTGACCTCTTCCGGCTTCCAGAGCCAGAGCTCTGGCCCCACTCCCGGGCTCACCAGCCGGGAGCACCTCCGGCCGGCTGCAGGCAGTGCCCACCCCAGCGGAGACCTCGGTGGGACTTAGTCTCTGGCAGGCCCCAGGTCTCCTGCCAAGAGGCCCAGGAAGGCACCTCGTCCTGGGCAGAGACAGTCCCCGACGGCCCCCGCCCAGCTCCGCGGGGACTTGGTCTCTGGAGCAGAGTTGGGACTTAGTCTCTGCGCGCGCCCAGCCCAGCTCCGCTCTCGCCCCTACATATATTCCGGAACCTGCCTCTAGGAGTCGTGCCCAAAGTCCCCTTCGCGGGGACCGAGGCGCACTGAGCCTGGCCTCCTGGAACTCTGCTCATGGCCATGGGGTAGATCTGGTTCATTCCACCCTCCGAGCCAGGGTTGGGACATCTCGCTGCGTAGGACTTGGTCTCCCGGCCCGCCACACGCTGTGTATCGATGCCCAAAGTCCCCGCCGCCTTTCCTTCCGGGGACCCAGGTGCACCTTGGGCCCGACCTCCTGGAACTCGGCTTGGCCTGAGGGGGGCAGATCTGACCTCATTCCCGGTCAGAGCCGGGAGCCCGCCCATGCCAGGGCCTCCCGGGCTCATTTGGGCCCGGGAGAGCACCTCTGCCTGCAGATGTGGTAGTGCCCACTGCCCACCAAGCACTCCTCCGGGGGACTTAGCTCTGGCAGGCTCCGATCCTCCAGCCCCGGGTCTCCTGCCGACGAGGTACCAGGAAGGCACCTCTTGCTGGGCAGAGTCAGTCCCACCAGCCCTGTTCACTTCGAGGGACTTAGTCTCTGAGTGAAGATGGGACTTGGTCTCTGAGTGCATCGACCCCAGCTCTGCTCTCGCCCCTACAT
Organism: Neoceratodus forsteri; assembly: GCA_016271365.2. Classification (NCBI taxonomy): domain Eukaryota; kingdom Metazoa; phylum Chordata; order Ceratodontiformes; family Ceratodontidae; genus Neoceratodus; species Neoceratodus forsteri. Next base: position 846,650,794 of record CM028134.1, read on the forward strand.
ATATTCTGGGACCTGCCTCGGGAGTTGTGTAAAAGTCCCTTCACCCCTTGAGGACGAAAGTCGCACCCAGAGCCCAGCCTCCCCTGAGACTCGACTCAGCCGGGGGGCAGATCGACCTCATTCACCCTCCGGAGCCAGGTTGGGCCACCTCTGCGCCGCTGGGACTTGGTCTCCCGACCCGCGTCACACCAGTGTGTTGTTAAAGTTCCCGCCCTTGAGAGGGGCGTGGGGCACCCTGAGCCCGACCTCCTGGAACTCTGCTGGGCCGGGGGCGGCAGATCTGACCTCATTCCCGGCTTCAGACCGGATGCTCAAGCCTGGCCAGGACTCCTGCCGGCCCGAATGCGGACGTGTGCTCAGACGGCCCATGAAGCGACCTCTGGGTGGGATTTGGTCTCCTGGCAGGCTCCGACCCTCAGCCCCCGGTCTCCTGCCGGACGAGGCCCAGGGAGGCACCTCTTGTTGGGCAGAGTCAACCCCACTCAGCCCCTGTTCACTCCGAGGGGACTCAGTCTCTGGTGAAAAGTTGGGACGGTCTCTGAACACTATCAAAACCCAGCTCTGTTCTACTTCACATATTCCGGCACCTGCCTCTGGGTGTGCCAAGAGTAAACAGGAAGTTGATGAGTCACTATGGGTCACCCTGGAGACAGGAATGGCACCACAATCTGCATGGAGGTTGTGTACAGACCCCCATCTCAGGGGGATGAAATGGACAAGGAAATTATAGAAGGCATCCTTAAAATGGCAGAAAAAGGGGATATATAGTTGATGGGGGACCTGAATATGCCAGATGTTAACTGGAGTACCTTTGCTGCAGGCACATCCAAGAGCAGGTTCATTCTTGATGCCCTACAGGGGGCATGCCTCAGACAGCTAGTGTTGGAACCCACTCGGGAGGGAGCAATCTTAGACCTGGTACTCTCAAATGGGGAAGGAGAAAGGATCTCAGATTTAGAAGTGGGTAGCCATCTGGGAACAAGTGACCACCAAACAGTGGGTCACAATAAACACAGCCATAGAGTCAAGCCATACATAAACAAGAGTATTGGACTTTAGGAAGGCTGACTTTGGGAAAATGAGAGAGTGTCTCAGAAAAGAACTAGCAAACAGACAGGAAGGAGGGGTGGATGAACAATGGGGAATAATCAAAATAGCCATCACAGAGGCAACAAGCCTTTGTGTGAAGCAAATCAACAAAACAAAATGAAGGAAAAAAACACTATGGTTCTCAAAAGAGGTGACAGCGACAGTTAAAGAGAAAAGGATTGCATGCAGGAAATATAAGGAAACACAGAAGGAGCTGGACAGAGAACTTTCTCAGTTAAAGCAGAAGGAGGCAGGGAAGGCAGTCAGAATAGCAAAGGCACAAACTGAGGAAAAGATAGCCAACTCTGTTAAGAAAGGGATAAAACCATTTATAGGTACATTAGGGAGTGAAGAAAGACCAAGGGAGGGATACAGAGACTTAATAAAGAGAAGGAATGTGTGCAGAGGGTGACAGTTAAAAAGCAGGGATACTGAACGAATATTTCTGCTCAGTATTCACAACGGAAGAGGAGGGGGAGGTACCTAAACCAAACAAGAGAGAAACTCTGAATAGGGGGATCGATACCAGTCCATTCACAGAAGAAAGGGTTTTGAAAGAACTCTTGAAACTGAGGGTGGACAAAGCAACGGGGCCTGATGGGATTCAACCAAGAATTCTTAAAGAACTAAGGGTAGAGCTAGTAACACCACTGACTACTCTCTTTAACAAATCATTGGAGGACCTGAGGACTGGAGGAGGGCAAATGTGATTCCACTTCACAAAAGTGGGAGCAGGACAGAGCAGGAAACTACAGACCAGTTAGTTTGACTTCAGTGGTAGGGAAAATGATGGAGTCACTTCTAAAGGAAAGAATTGTTGAGTACCTAGAGGCCAGTGGGGCACAGGACCCAAGGCAGCATGGTTTCACAGCAGGAAGGTCATGTCAGACAAACCTAGTAGATTTCTTTGACTGGGTGACCAAAGTAGTAGACCAGGGAGGGGCTGTGGATATGGCCTACCTAGATTTTAGCAAGGCATTTGATACAGTCTCACACAAAAGATTAATATACAAGTTAGCCAGCCTTGGAGTGGGTCCCAAGGTGGTAGCCTGGATAAAAAACTGGCTGGAGAACAGGATGTAAAGGGTAATAGTAAACGGAGTCCACAGTGAAGAAAGGAAGGTAACTAGCGGGGTACCGCAGGGTTCGGTACTGGAACCGGTCCTCTTTAACGTCTTTATAAGTGACATTAGAGAGCACCTGGAAGGAAAGGTATGTCTCTTTGCAGATGACAAAAGATCTGCAACAGGGTTGTTACACAAGGTGGAGTAGAAAGAATGAAAAGGGACTTGGCAAGATTGGAGGAATGGTCATATATATGGCAGCTCAGATTTAATGCAAAGAAGTGCAAGGTAATGCATCTGGGAAACAAAAACCTAGGGGAAGAGTACACAATGGAGGGTGAGTTAATAACAACAACAAAAATTGAAAGAGACCTAGGAGTAATTATATCAGATGACCTAAAGGTGGGCAAGCAACGGAAAAGGCAGTAAGGAAGGCTGGAGGGATACTGGGATGCATAGGGAGAGGCATCAACAATAGAAAACAGGAAGTTGTTATCCCTCTGTACAGACAGTTAGTGAGACCCCATCTGGAGTACTGCATGCAATTCTGGAGACCCCATCTCCACAAAGACATAGACAGAGTGGAGGTTGTTCAGAGGAGGGCAATCAAAATCATGCAGGGTCTGCACCAGAAGACATACGAGGAGAGACTAAAGCAGCTTAATATGTATACCCTTGAGGAAAGGAGGGAGAGGGGGGACATGATAGAAACTTTAAGTATCTCAAGGGAATTAACAAAGTACAAGAGGGTAGAATCTTTCAGAAGAAGAGATGTGCAAGAACAAGGGGGCACACTTTGAAGATCTAGGGGGGACGAGCTCAGCGGTAATGTTAGAAAGTATTTTTTCACAGAGAGGGTTGTGGATGCATGGAAAAACCTTCCTGAGGAGGTTGTTGAGTCAGGAACAGTGGGAGAATTCAAGAATGCATGGGACAGGCATAAGGCAATTCTGGGGGGTAGGAAGAAGTAAGCTGTTGATTAACTAGAATCTGCAGCTTATCCATCAGGTAGGGAAATGGGCAGACTAGGTGGGCCAAGCAGTCCTTATCTGCTGTCAAATTCTATGTTTCTATGTAGACCATTTCTGTACAGTGCCAAGTGAAATTATGCTGTCCCAACATGGACCTAGGCTGTATATAGCTCACAGCAAACAGCACTGCCTGAAATTGACAGGGCCAAGACCCCTGTGGGCTATATTCAGTCACAACATGCAAATGTACCCATTGGGCATGCAAGGCTCTATGGGGCCATTTGTATGCTCATGGGCTCATTTGCATGGTGTGCAGCAGCCTATTAGCACCCCTCCTGTAGTGTGTTCCAAGAAATTCCCTGATGCCTAGTGGCACCCCCACCCCAATCACCCATTTCTTATTTCCTTCAAGCTGTCCCTGGTGTCCAGTGGAACCCTAACCCTCCAATCTCCAGTTTCTTATTTCCTTGAAGCTAACTCTGGTGTCTAGTGGCACCTCCACTCCCCAATCACCCGTTTCTTATTTCCGTGAACTATCTTTGATGTCTAGTGGCATCCCCCACCCCCAATCTCCTATTATGATTTAACAGAGCTATCCTGGGGTCTAGTAGCACCCACCACTCCCTGATCACCCGCTTCATGAATAGAAAGATATCCCTGGTGTCTGGCACTACCAGCCCCCCACAGCACTCAATCTATGCATGTAAAGCTGTCCCTGGTGTCCAGTGGTTCCCCCACCCCTGATTGCTTGTTTACAAAAGTAAAAGGAATCAGTGGTGGTCCAGTGTCCCCTACCTAACCCACCCACTCACATACCACCACCTTGCACCCCCCCTTACATGGGTGTCCATCAATCAGGGAAGTCTGGTACGGCAACCAGCACAGCGTTCCACTCACCTACTCAGCCAGCTGATACATGAGCTGTCAGAAAGCATGCACACAGTATTTATACATGCTCTCACTGACAGCTCATATGGTGGCCAGCCAAGAAGGTGAGAAGAGGGCTATGCTGGTCACTGTAGCAGGGTTCCCTGATTGATGGACACCCAGTTAATAGGGTGGGTGTGGGATGGTGGAATGTGAGCACACGGGGTGGGTGAGGGGAGTCACTGGACCACCACTGATTCCTTTCATTTTGTAAATGGGTGATTGGGGGGGGGGGTAACCACTGGACACCAAGGATGGCTTTACACGCATAGATCTGGATGGGCACTCATGGGGGAAGGGTATTGCTAAACTCCAGGGACATCCTTCCATTCATGGACTGGGTGATAAGGGTGGGGGTATCACTAGAAGCTAAGGATAGCTCTATTTAATCATAATCTGTGATTGGGTGGGTGGGGGTGCCAATGCCACTAGACACCAGGAATAACTCATTTTCTACATTTCTCTCTGTTACTACACAAAAGTGCCGACATTCCTTTTGCATCAGGTTGGTGGGGTTACCTATATGATGCAGCAACCCACCCGCCCTTCCCTTAGCAGTGTAATAAGAATGTTAACTTAAATTAGATAATTAATGTAACAGGGTGACTTCTCATACAGTATGGACATTTGAGTTGGGAAAAAAATGCATTACAACACTGGGAGTCTGGGAGGGATAAAATACAATATTAAAAATAGTAGCTCAGTGGTATGAAGATCAGTTCAAGTCAGAAGATAGAAACTGATTCCCTCCCAAGTCTAGTCTGTCTGTGCATGATGCACCAATGCTGCCTGATCCAGATCGTGTACTTTTAGTTTAAGTTCTTTAAATTTTTTACAACATACCTAGCCTCCAGCAGCCTCCTCCTCCTCCTCTGTCTGTGACTGAGACAATCGACCACTGGATTTCTCATTGACTCATCGATCTCGACCCGCCCCGGCCTGAGCAGTCTGTCTCACCCCCCGGTCCCCACCTGCAGGGCCGCAGCAAACAAAATGCATGTCGCAGTCACGTAGTTACTTCTCTCTCTCTCTCTCTCTGACTGGATTGGTCAAGAGACAGGAGTGGGACCATGGATGTCACGGTCACTCTGAGTCTCTGCTCACTGTTTCCATCAATGATGATCGGTCTGGTCCATCTGACTCCTGACCTGGTGGCTGATCTCTTAGTCATTGAGTCTGTCGAAAAAGATGACTTCTTGGCTCACAGTTCACTGCATGGATGACCATGGCCCTGACCCTGAGACTCAACAATGGTTACGCATGCACTGCCAGTCTGCCCCACAATTCCTGCACCTCAGTAGCCACACCTCCAGAGGACCTAGTCAAACACATTCTGATTGGTGTGTGGTCAGTGCAGAGGTGGAGCCTAAGCCAAGAGTCTTGCTTGCTGAGTGTTGGGGGGAGGTGGAGTCCAACTGTCTGTGGAGTGGCAGGTAATGGTTGCTGCTTCAGGGGAAGAAGAAATTAGAAGAAAAAATAGTACAAAACTTACAATACATGTTGGGCATATGGCGGAGGCCCTCCTGAACCATGGGGCCCTACGCCATGGCGTCATTTGCATACAGGTTAATCTGGGCCTGATTTTGGAGACCTTATATAAAGAGAACTGTTACCCTTTTGGAGAGAGTACAGTGCCACAGAGATGATCCACGGCCTGGGGGGAATGTCCTACAAGGACCGACTTGGGGAGTTGAACATGTACTCCCTGGAGGACAGACAGGACAGGGGGTTATGATACAGGAATTCAAATATATGAAGGGATAATTAGGGTAAACACAGAGGGTCTGTTTATGTTGAAGGGAGGAAATACTAGGGACATAACCTTAAGCTAGTAGGGGAGGTACGGGGGATAAGGAGACATTGTTTCACAGAGAGGGTGGTGGCACCTTCAAACACACTACCAGGGGAGCTGTTGGCAAGGGAAACAGTGGAGGGTTTCAAGGTGTGGTGGGACAGGTACATGGGCAAGGTGCAGGTGGGGGGGAGGTTAACAGCAGGGTGCTAGGGGCGTGCCAGGTAGAAGGAAGAACATGAATGGAGGGAGGGGGCAGCTGCTGAAACTTAATCAGGAGCTGCATCTTGGGCAGATGAGATAGACCGATGAGCCTAATCTGCTGGCAACTTTGTATTGTATGTATGTATGTACAATGGCACTGTCTAACAGCAGGCTCTGTCACTGTTTTTGGATATCACCTTAATGGCTGGGTTAGAACAGTTAGTGATGGAATCTACTAGGGTCAGAAATATTCAAGATTTAGTTTTAACTAACATAGTCTCAGAAATCACTGAACTTTCGATCTTTGCCCCATTGGCCAACAGTGATCATAACGGTGTAACTTTTAATATTGCCAGACATAGAACCCATTTAGGTAAGCCATGCTATCAGTACAATTATAATGAAGGCAATTATAATTGTATCAGATCTGTCCTTCGGAAATATGATTGGGAAGCATTAATGTCCAAATTAATACAAAATCACACATGCCTCTACAATGCAAAGCATCATGGGCTGCATATGCAAATCACCAAAAATTGGACAGAATGTCCAATTTGACAACAAATGAGTGCTGGGAACTGTTGAAAGCTACCATCAAGGAACTGGAAACCCTATATGCCTCCCTGAAGCAAATACAGAATAGGAGGGGTAAGATCCCACCCTGGATAATGCCAAAAATCAAGAAACAAATAAAAAGGAAAGAAAAAGCTCTTACAATTTTCAAAAAAATACAAAACTAATGTACTAAATCAGTATACAAAACAGAACAATAAAAAAGCTAATTAGAAAAGAGCGAAGGAAATTAGAATTTAGACTATCTGTCTCCAAAGACAAACAACAGTCATTCTTCACTTACATAAACAATAACTAAAAAAAGAGAATAGACTGCATCCAATTATGGAACATGGGACTGAGCTGAGGGAAAATAAGGAAGTGGCAGACATTTTTAATAGATATTTTGGATCTGTACTCACTAACAATGACCCAGTAAAAAAAAAGTCAAGTTATCTGCTCTTTACAGTGAAATAAGTTAATAGGGTTATAAAGGCATTAAAAAACAATTTCCCCCTGGGCCTGACAACATAAACACAAAATTAATTAAAAAAACAGTTAAATAATTGACCCTACCCCTTAGTATATTTTAAAAAAAAATCATACAGTACCAGCACAGTACCGAGGGACAGGAAAAGGGCAACAGTAATTCCATTTCATAAAAATGGCAATAAAAATATAACTGGAAATTACAGACCTGTTAGTTTAACATCGGTGGTCACTAAAACAATGAAAACACTGTTTACAAATAGGTTAGAAACAGAAATTTCAGCAAAAGGACTAAATGATTCAGTGCAGCACAGATTTGTTGCTGGTAGATCTTGTGCAACTAATCTCATCTAATTTTATGAGCGAATTAGCAGCAGTATTGACAGAGGAGTTCCAGTGGATGTGATATTCTTAGATTTTCGAACGGCTTTTGATGTTGTCCCTCATGTGCTGCTAATCAAAAATATGGTCAAGCTTGGATGGAACACCTACTGTACACTACCAGATGGGTAGAACAATGGCTTACTGACAGGACTCAACAAGTTAAAGTAACAAACACATTGTCAGGGGAAATTAAGGTCATTAGTGGTGTCCCACAGGGATTCGTGTTAGGCCCAACACTATTCGACATTTTTATAAGTGTGCTCCAAAGCAAGGTACAGAATAACATCAGCAAATTTGCTGGTGATACTAAGATCAGCTCTGAAATAGATATTGAAGCTAAAATTGCAACACTTGCCAATGCCATGGACCTATTACACACTGAGAGCTGGGCCCATTCAAACAAGCATTTGTCAGTGCCGAATGTTGTCTTGCCGGCATTGGCAATTGGTAGTGCAGGAGTTAAGAGAGATGCATAATAGGAGTGACAGTGAAATATTGAACTGACGCTAACCCCACCCACCTGCAGAGACTGACAGGCATTGGGGTGTGCCTTTGGGTCATTGTCCATAATGCTCATGCCATTTTACCTCACCCTACCCTATAGACACTGACAAGTGTGGCGGTGTGCCTTGGGGTCTTTGGGCTTTACGCTCACCCCATTCCATAAGGAAATATGCTGACATGGGTGCAGTATAGGAGAATGGGATGAACTTTGGGACCAAAGACTCCAAGGCACACCTCGATGCCTGTCACTGGCTCCAGGGTGGGGTGGGGGTGGGTGGGGTGGAATGGCATGAGCATTACAGCCGGGCCATCCCAAGTCACACTCAAATGTCTTAGTCTCAACAGGGTGGGGCATTATGGTTGGAAACCCTAACACCCTGGGTGTTTGTTGGTATTTTCATTCCAAATTTTCAACATGGGCTTTTTGTGACCCCACCTCATGAACAGTAGCACTATCAGTTTGTTAGCCGGAAGGTGATTTTGCACAGTGACTGCACCATTTGGAGCCACAGGTGCGAAAACATATTTTGGGCAGGATGTGAAAAATGACAACTGTACTGTTCATGAGGAGGTGTAAAAAAATGGCAATGTTGAAAATCTGGAGTGAAAACATGAAAAATTGGTGAAGTCATGAGCATGCGTAGAAACTGCACAATGCATGCCCGTAACGCAATTATTTTTGGCATTTTTTTAACCACATTTTCAACATAGGCATTTTGGGACCTCACCTCATGAACAGTGGCACTGCGATTTTGTTAATCTGCCCTAAAAGTTGATTTCCCACAGCAACCACGCCATTGTGCGTCACAGGTGCGAAAACACATTTCAGGCAGGATGTGAAAAATGACAGCTGTACTGTTCATAAGGAGGTGTGAAGAAAGGGCAGTGTTGAAAATCTTTAGTGAAAATATAAAAAAATTGTCAAAGTTATGAGTGTGCATGGAAACTATGCAATGCATGCTCATAACGCAGTCATTTTTTGGACTTTTTTCACCAATTTTGCAACATGAGCTTTTTGGGATCCTACCTCATGAACAGTGGAACTGTCATTTCAGTAATCAGTCCCAAAAGGTGATTCCATGCAGTGACCATGAAATCACCTTTCAGGACTGAGTAACGAGATGACAGAGCATGTGTTCATGAGATAGGACGCCAAGAACCCAATGTTGCAAATCTGGTACCAAAATTCCCCAAAATGGCTGAGATATCCACCTAAGTTGAACCCCCCACTGCCTGCTATTATAAAGCTTACCGCATTTTGTTCAGTTCCCAGTCGGCTTTTGAAGAGTTGGATGTGTTCCCGCTCTACAGAAGATAGCGCCTGGCCCTCCAGAGGTAAGTATGGGGTGAGAGAGGGTGCGGGGAGATGGGGTGCACAGAGGGTGGGTGCAGGTTGGGTAGGGGGCACAGTGGGATGATGAGATCCTTTTTTTCTTACAGGTTAAAAAAAAAAAACCGGACATTGGGTGGACAGTTTTCTTTCTTTACAGGTAAAAAAATGATTTTGAGCACACTGGGGTGGGCTCCCAATATGCCATGAGTTTGGGGGGACATGATGCCAACAGGGATTGGGCACCCCCATCAGCAAAGAAAGTGTGTGTGGGGGGAGACATGATGCCGACGAGGATTAGGCACCCCCATCGGCAAACAAATTGAACTGGGGGGACATGCCAACATGGGAATTGGGCATCCCCGATGTTGGCCTTGTGGGGATTGTGTGGTGGGCAGCAGGAGCCACCATATTTATTGGAATGTTTCAGCAGGAAAGGCACGTAACAGAGCCTTGTCATCTGATGCTCTAATGAGGAAACTGCATCTCATTGGAGCGGCAGACTTCTTTCAACTCTGTGGTTCTCTCTGAAACTCCTGTAATCACCAGCATGCTCGCTAATTGGTGGCTGAGAGACACACCCACTAAAGTGCTACATGCATTTGCCACAGCACTGACACACCTGCTACTTCATTCTGGGCCCCATATTTGATAAAATACATTAATTTACTGGATAATATCCAGAGAAGTGCAACAAAATTAGTCCCATGAGTGAGAGATATCCCATATTCTGACAGACTCCAAAAACTCAATCTCTATGACCAACACCTGCACAGAGACAGAGGAGATACATTAATGTTATATAACATCCTGCAGGACAATGACTCAGTTAATGGATGCAATGTGATTATGGCTACAAAACCAGAAAACTTAAGATACCACAGTAAACAGCTCTGCATTCCATGGGCATTTACTAATAAAAAGAAAAATGGTTTCACAATAAGGGCATGTAAACTATGGAATGCCCTACCACAGCACATAGTAGATAATACAGATTTTAGCAAATTCAGAAATGCATTGGATAAGTATCTATTTGTCAGGGATGGATAATGTACCCCACACTTTGTGGAGAAGGCAGTCTCGATGTGCCTAGGGCCTGCTTCTGCCTTTGAATACCGAACAATACCGAGTAATAATATTCTTCTTTTGAAACCTTACTCTATGAATGAGTCCATGTTATTCATCTTTCCATTTCCAACAGGCTTTACATGAGGTCATATCGCTTTGTTAGGGCTTTGGTTTTTGCAGTTAATGAAATTAATCAAACTCCAGAACTACTACCCAACATCACACTGGGATTCCACATTTATGACACTTGCTTCTCAGAAACCCGAGCAATGGAGGCTGCTATGTGGTTATCATCAGCACAGAAGGACTCCATTCCCAACTACCGCTGTCCGTCACAGTCAGTGATCCCTGCCTCATTGGAGATGGACCCTCAGCATGTTCACTTGCAGCTGCTAGAGTAATCGGTCTATACAAATTCTCACAGGTATGAATAAAGAATGTCATTTTTTAATTATACATAATCAGTGTACTGGGGTGATAAGTGGTGGTATGGTTTGGGAACTGTGCCTAACAATGGGGATCTAATTTACCTTCCAAATAATTCTTTTGTCAGAAATTGTTGCTTTTATATTAAGAAGTTTTATTTAAACAGCTAGATAATCTTTTCAGTATGCCATATAAACTTAAAACAGGAAGTTACTAGAGCCGTTGTGCTTTGTCTGGATTCATTTGTAAAGAGATTACTTTGGAAGCAATACAGCAAAATTGACAAGAAACATAAAATAAGGTCAGCACACATTGAAGCAGGCCAACAACAATATTGTACATAATGCAAATGAGAAATACTGTGAATAAAAAAATCAATAAAGAAACCAGCATTACAGTAACAGTAGTAGTAAAAATTAGTCCTGATAAGGAACATATGTATCTTAGTGAGTACATATTTATTGATCAGCGTCAAAGCTATGACAATATACTACAAAATTTAAAAACATTCATTATAAACATGGTCTAGGACATATAAATACACTTGATTTAGCTATACAATATGTGTTTTCAATATCAGTAAACAGAATCAGACAGTTGTACTGTATTCTAAAAAGGCAAAAGTTCAATTAAGATGTAAATATAAAGATATATGAAATGTAAAAAGTTGCCCTATGTAGCAAGGAAGGTCATGTATGATAGCTTCAAGGAAAGAAACTGCTACAGCTTGGTAGGGTACCATGGTGGGCTTGAGGCAGCAAAACCAGTATAAACAAGACAGATGGTATGGGAGTTGGCACATTGAGGTCAATGACACAAGGCGAGACAGGGTCAGTAACCAAGAAATGAAGCAGAAAGTAACAGACTGGGGTAGGTATAGGACGAAATCATAGTGAAGAGAAAAAGGAGGAGATGGAGAGTTTGTTGCAGTAGTAATTATGTGTGGAGAAGTCACTGGAGGACAATGCTGTTCCAGAGAAGAGGAAGGCAAGATTAAAAAGCAGATTATCTAGACAAGATTTTAGAGTGGAGTCCAGCAGAGAAATGGGAATCCAATGTGTTGAGGGAGTAGGAGGCAGGGAGAGAAGGAAGCAGAGAAAGCTGAACCAGAATTCAGAAGGAATGAGGCACATTGTGATTGGTGCTGGGAGTCAATAGGGGAAAGGAATGTTCCGTATGGAGAGAGCAATAATAGGTGCAGGAAGTGGAACAGAGGGCAAAATGGCAGAAAGAATGAAAGAGGGGTCCAGTCTAGCCAGGGAAGATTTAGGAGCAGCACTGTTCACCACATCTACAAAGTCAACCACCACAAGGATCACCTTAAGACAACATCCCAGTGGACAGAGAGTGGGAGACAAGAGCCTAGCAAGATTCTGTTTACACCAACAAGCATAGAGACCATCTTTTTAGCATCAAGCTATAGCTGATTAGAATGGGACCAGTGCTGACTGTTGTCAAAAATCACACAGAAGAATATGTTCCAGCTCCAGGACTACAGCTTCAGATGATAGACAAGCCCTCAATGAATTTGTCAAGTAGTAGAGAATGAAAAACAGTGAAGTACTTTGTGAGGTTGGCAAAGATGGTAGAAGTGAACAATCATCCCTGGTCCACCCCTTCATGATGGAATCAGGGAATTACAATAGGCATGAGACTGGATGTTTTCATATATCTATCTATCTATATATATATATATATATATATATATATATATATATATTCTATATATATATATATATATATATATATATATGCAAGACAGGAAGAGGCAGATGAAGGAAGAGTCTGTCGAGAAAGGAAAAAGCTGAAGGAGAACGATTTTTTCTTTCACTGTCCAGCGTACTTTTGAACTTACCTAATTTGCACACTTGTTTTGACTTAGCATGCTTTTTATTAAACAACCTATTGCAATTTGTGGCATTACTCTCTGTACTGCACTGCAACTTAAGCACTGTTTGTCATTGTTTTTGTAATTATCATTATCAGCCTGGTTTGTATTTCTTTGTAACTGTGCTTTCTCCTTCCCTTTTCCCCAGGTCACACATGGAAATGAGGCTTGGCTCAGTGTGCCTCTCCTGGTGACCAATTTTCAAATAACAAAATAAATAAACAAAATAATATACTTTTGATAGGGTAGGGAAAAGAGTGATGAGGTGTTAGTGACCTGAGAAGGAAAAGTCACCCCCCTCGTGGAGGAGAATAACTTTTGGCCACTTCCAAATCATGAAACACAAAAGCAATAATGGCAACACTTTTCAGAACATACTAACACTGCCAATATGAACAGTACATACAAGGTACAGGGCACCAACTACATAGATACATAGAAGATGATGGCAGAAGGGGACCACATGGTTCATTTAGTCTTCCCATGATTTGCTGCTTAAAGTAAAGAATTAGCTCCTTAAATTACCAAAGGTAATTAAAGGTGAGAGTTGAAAAATTCAAGATAGCTGGAGAGCTAGATAGATAGATAGATAGATAGATAGATAGATAGATAGATAGATAGATAGATAGATAGTTTTATTTATATGGTGCTCCATCCCAGAGGTTCTGGGTGCTGTACAAAAAAACATAAACAAATAACCAACAGAAATTCAACATAAATATAGAGCATAAATACAGTAACAGCATAAAATACATTATCATTAAAAATCACTAAAAGCCAGGGTAAGCAAGCAGGTTTTCAAAGCCTTCTTTAAAATCTCCACCAAGGAGCTAGTGCAGACATAGTGTTAGAGAATTCCATAGCCATGGCATCTCCATAGCTATCACCTGACAACTTGAAGCAGGCTCAGGGAATAACCAGCATATTCTCCCCAGTAGAGCAGAGGGGCAGCATGGAGAGAATGGTCATAGGAGGTATATAATGTAGCCAGAATCCAGGTCATGCAGAGTTTTGAATACCATCAGGCACATCTTGAAGGAGATACATCATCTGACCAGATTGTGTACTGGATCCAGTTTTGCACAAAATAGGTGGTACTATAGCCAGCTCTACCAAAGAGATCACAGTGAGCAGAACTGTTTAAAATTCAATTCAAAAAACTGGGGTGATAGCAATATAGAGATTTATGCACCTGGGCAGAAGAATTTTACATTTTATTCCAGCCCACACCAGGGTTATTCATACACATCATGCCATAGTATCTCAAGAGAAATTCAAGTCTGCCTGTAGTACTACTGTAGGGCCACAATACAGAATCTCTTTAGAAATATTGTTTAATATCTGGAAATATCTGACTATGTCAATGGTTGTAACAGTAGATATTTTCTCCTTGCCTAAAGATTAGGTATATGCAGTTCAGTGTGTTGATATATATAGTATAACCAGTTTGAAGAATACACCAATCTGTTTTGACTTGATGCTGGGACACTATTCTTGGTTGTGGGGCAGTGGGGTATTAACACACCCTGTTTGCTGGATCCACTGTTCTAAGTTAAACTGAAACAAGTTGTGCAGTAGTATTTTGATGAGAATGGCAATGGAAAAGTTTCCCAGAATATGCTGTTGCATGCCTTAAAATCAGTCCTTAGGAGCCACATAATCTCACACCTTCCACATACAAAGAAGCAAAAGTTTAAAGCTAAGCTCAGTTTGGAGCAGTAGCTAAGGGACTAGGAAGCCAGTCATAAACATATTAAATATTTGAAGGTCCTGAAGAGACTAGGCTTAAACTCATTGAAATAGATTTGAGTAAGGCAGAAAGGATCCCTAAATTTACACAATTTCAGTATTATCAATGAGGTATTAGAGCAGGGAGGCTTTTAGCACTACAAATAAGAAAAAAGCATACATCCCAGATAATTCTAGGCCTCAGAACTGAAACAATCTGAACAGGTAACTATGGATCCACAGGAAATAGCAAAAGTTTGCCAAGGTTTATGCAGAGATATATCACACTTATTGTATTTATTTATTTATTTGTACATTGGTTTACAACCTTTGAGCCAGAGGCTCATTTCCAAAGGTACCTTGTCACATTTTGGACAGACAGAAATAAATTTAGGTTACAGCATATAAATCACATACTTAGAGTTACACAGAATAATATCTTACTCTCCAGCTCTGCTGCAGGTAATTTTTTGTAGTAGAAACATAGAAAGGTGATGGCAGAAAGAGACCAAAGGTCCCTCAAGTCTGCCTGTGAGTTCACAAAACCATAGGAGATCCCGGGACCTAGCTCATATTTTTACCCATGGATTTAATTGAAACATACTCTTTATCCCAACCCTGTTTGAAGGCTGACATGGTCTTAGCTCCCACTACATCCGCGGGTAGCCTGTTCCAGGGTTGCACTATCCTTTCTGAGAAACAGTGTTTCCTAAGATCCTTTTTGAATTTCCCACCCCTCAGCTTCCATCCATGCCCACTTGTATTTCAGCTGGATGCCCTGGTAAATAGTTTAGAGTAGGGCACTGCATTATATCCCCTCATATACTTGAAGGTTTCTATCATATACCCCTTTCCCTCCTTGTCTCCAGTGAGTACATGTTTGATGCCTCAAGATGCCCTTCTTATGGTAGACCATGGAGCCCCTGGATCATTTTGGTCACCCTTCTCTGTATAGTTTCCAGCCTGTTCCTGTCCTTTTTAAGGTGTGAGCTCCAAAACTGGACACAGTATTCCAGGAGGGACCTCACCAGGGATCTCTGCACAGTGGCGGTATCAACTCCTGATGCCTACTGTCAAATCCCCTGCCTATACACCCCAACATTTTGTTGGCTCAACTATATGCTGTATTACATTGGCTGGCTTGTTTTAGGGTGTCACATATGATAACCCCTAGATCCTTTTCCTCTTGTGAGGCATTGAGCTTGACCCCATAATGTGAAGCTCCTTCCAGTAATTGCCAAGGAACAGCATGCCCTAGAAATTTTCACATCCCAGGAGGAAATCATGGGCATGATAAAAACCTTTAAAACTGATAAGGTGTCAGTGGAGGATGGCTTCCCAGATTTGATAAATGTCTGCAAACAGAGGTAACCTGGCAATTCTCTAAGGCCTAGCAATATAACTTAGACCAGCAGTTTTTTTCCCTGAATAGAAATCTGCACTGATTATGGTTAACCACAAAGCTGGGAAAACCCCAGACCAGTGTTCTTCAGATTGCCCCATATCACTCTTCAGTATTGATTACTGATGATCAGATAGTGGTTTTCTGCATCTATCCTCCCTGCATTGATAGTGCCAGTGTCTATCTCCAAGTCAGATTGTAATTCAGTAAAAGTCAGACTTTTGGATCCGTGGTCAAATTGTGATATATCTGAGGCTGGATCCAAACATTGAGGTTGGATTTCATTACCCGAGATAGGATATTTGAATTTGGCATTGAAAATGAATATTGTGTACTGTATGATCCTTTTTAATGATGTAACATCTCAAATATTTATAAAAACAACATTCTGTTACATACTGTCATCAAGGGAAAGTGATTACTCATGGTAACAACATGTAATGTTCAGCTTTGTATAAAATAAATATTAGTTACCTTGCTTTCAATGTCACTAAACTTCAAGCTAGAGTAGTTCATCATTATAAGAGACACCTCTGGTTCCATCTGATCTGTTCATTATAACGAGAGTTCATAATAAGGAGGGAATAACCTTTTTACAGTATTAGAAATACACCCTGGCATAAATCTATGATTCGATCACAATCTCACCTTTTAATTGCTGCTGCCAAATACAGTGCTGTACACTGTTTTCAGGTAGAGCCAAACAGTAATAATGGGAAAGTACTGTACAGCTCTGAATACTATAGTTTGTTTTATGTTTAAGAGCCTTTTAATAAAACCTGCCATGCTCATAAAATTCCCACTCACAGCTCTCGCTCTGCTTTTATACTGCATACCATATTGAGATTTGGCTCAATGCTCTGTTCTGCTGTTTAAATTACCAACCACTGTATCTGTACTATATCTTTATTATACACACAACATCACTACATTCAAAAGTTAAGTTTAAGCAGCATTACTTTGTCAAACTGCCAGTTTCAATTTTCAAAAACCCTGATCCCGGGACTCATTTTTTTATATAAAATTCCCTAAAAACTGCAGTTTCTTTTTTGAGCCAATTGACACAGCTGATTCTGTTTTCCTTAAAATTTCTTCACAACTAGCAGAAGTGTATGAATTGATTCCTTCAGGATGGAGCCTGTCTTGCTGTCTTGGAATATCTCCGCTCTCTACTCCATTCTTCTACAGTATATTACTGGTACCAACTGCCATACACGAAACTGGAGTGCAAGAAAGCCAGTTCATATTTTTTACCATCTGATACAGCAAACAAATCTAAACTATCATAGCATGTATGAATATATGAGACTCAGCTCATTGCTCCATTCTGCTGTTATCGATTACTGACCACTCGGCAGAAAGCAGGATCATGAAAAGTGCACCTTTGTCTTTTTTCTAAAAATAAAAACATCAACTTGATATGCAGCAGGGATAGAGAGGGACCATAAAAAGGTAACAGAAGTCTGCAATAGGAAAATAGTGGCAGTGAGATGGCAGTGAGAGACAGCTGCGATGGCTCCCATTCTTTTCCATATAACTGTTAATACCCACCTATTGATAAATATGTTGCAAAAAACTCTGTTAATGCTCCATTGAGGGTCGAAGCAACAAAAGTTGGGAAATTAGGTGTTTATGGTTTTCAACCTTAACACCCCACCATCCCAAACCAGGCAGGAGAGCAGGTGTGGCATGTGCCTTGGGCTTCTCAAGCCTAACGCTCACTCCATTCTCTTAAAAGTCTACACATCTAATCTTATTTACAGATGGAATGGGATGAGTGTTAGGCTTGAGATGCCCAAGGCACATCCCATACCTGCTCTCCTGCCTTGTTTGGGAGGGTGGGGTGTTAGGGTTGGAAACCCTAACGCCTCATTTCTCAACCTTTGTCACTTTGACCCTAACAACAGTTTTTTGCAACATATATATAAGTTGCACAAAACTTTGTAAATGCTCCAGATAGGGTCAAAGTGACAAAAGTTGGGAAACGAGGCGTTAGGGTTTCCTTGACACATCATCCTCCCAAACCAGGCTGGAGAGCAGGTGTGGGGTGTGCATTGGGCTTCTCAAGCCTAACACTCACCCCATTCTGTCTGTAAATAAGGTCAGATGTGCAGACTTTATGAGAATGGGGTGACTGTTAGGCTTGAGAAGCCCAAGACACACTTGATGCCTGTTCTGCTGCCTGGTTTGGGAGGGGAGGGTGTTAGGGAAACCCTAACGCCACATTTCCCAACTTTTGTCACTTTGAGCCTAACTGGAGCATTAACAAAGTTTTTTGCAACTTATTTCCTTACTTTTTGAGATTATATAAAACTGGTGGGAGAAAGCAACAACTATCTGAAACAGCAGATAAATGAACAACAAACATGCATATGCCTCCACCCCCCCCCTCCTCGTCAAGCTTAGCATTGCCTAGCTTAGTTTCCCCTTCAAACCTATGTCAGATAAGTAGATATGTGTTACAGTAATGTGGGCACAGGGATGATTCAAGCCACAGTGTTGACAGTATTTCTATAATTAAACAAGAGAGGGGTTCAGGGTTTGTGCCCTCTGTGGCGGGGGGCCATGGCTGAAAATCTTTTCAATGAGTATAATTCGAGTACCTGTGATCATCATTCTGAGAACCAGAAAGAAGATTTCATCCAGTGCACTAGCCTAAGAAAATTGTCCTTAAAAAAAAAGTATTTAATTGATGTTTCAGGATCTGGGTATAAAAAATAGAGTCACACATAGAGTTTACTGCCTTTCCTGTGGATTAGTGGCCTTCCAGCCCAAAGACTTTTCTTTTCAATTTTCCAGTTTACACATAATGGTAGAAAAGCTATAAAAATATGGACAAAAAGGGAAAGAGAATTTGAGAATAGAAGGCTACTACCTCTCAGCTTTCCTGGAGTACCTTTGAAAGACTGGAGTTCATGGATGTCATGCGGATTGTCCAGGGTACTCACCCTATGTGCTGTAGTTTGAATCCAGGACCAACTTCCCTGATTTTGGGTTGTATTGACTTTATCGGTCCAGTCCTAGCATGGATAGTCTGGTGCTCCTTGGAAACAGGTGAGTTTCCTAGCTCCCTGAAGGAGGTGGTGGTAACACCCCTCTTAAAGAAAGCTTCTTTAGACCTAGACTGCCATGCAAACAACAGACCAATCTCTAACCTTCCCTTTTAATGGAAGGTTATTGAGAAAGTAGTAGCTGTGCAGCTGGAGAACCATTTGACCATCCATGACATCTATGAATCCCTCCAGTCCGGATTTCTTAAGAGACATAATATTGAGACAGCATTGGTTCAGGTGCTCAATGATCTCCTGATGGCTAGAGATCAGAAAAACTGTTCCATCTTGGTTCTTCTGGATCTCTCATCAGCATTTGACACTGTGGACCATGGGGTTCTGCTTGACCACCTGAGGTTCATCTGTGGATTGTCGGGTACAGTCCACAGGTGGTTTACATCCTTCCTCACTGGAAGAACTCAGAGAGTGGTGTCCAGGGTTTATTCCTTGGACCCAGTTTTTCTGTCTGTGGGGTTCTTCAGGGCTCAGTGATGTCCCCCATGTTGTTTGCAGTGTACATGCTGCCCCTCGGAGACATTGTAAGAAGATATGGGCTGAGGTTTCATTGCTATGCTGATGATACCTAGCTCTACCTTTCTTTTGCACCTGACCAAGATGGAGCTCTCTCAGTCTTTAATGGCTGCCTCACAGAAATTCAGGAGAGGATGGATTCCAGTTCGTTAAAGTTGAACTTGGAAAAGACTGAGGTGTTGGTTGTGGACCCAGCGTGCTGGATAGGGGCCCGGGGGTGGGTTTACCCACAGGGATTTTCTTGGGGGCGTATCACTCCCCACCTCTGAATGGGTGCAAAACCTGGGGGTAATCTTTGATGAGGGGCTGACTCTGCATTCACAGGTGTCAGCCATTGTCAAATTCTCTTTTTACCATCTGAGGAATATTTCCAGGATTAAGCAGCTTGTTCCGTCCGGTGATCTTCCTACACTGGTCAACGCCTTCATGTCCTCGCACCTAGATTATTGCAATTCCCTTTACCTAGGGCTACCTGGGGTGGAAATGCGCCACTTGCAGCTAGTGCAGAATGCTGCAGCCTGGCTTTTGGTGGGAACTCCTAGATCCTGCCATATTACGCCGGTGCTGCGCAGACTGCACTGGCTGCCAGTACAGTGGTGGATCACCTTTAAAGTCAGTCTTTTCACATTTAAAGCCCTACATGGACAAGACCTGGCCTACCTGAAAGAGCTTCTGGTTCCCTACTGCCCTGGATGATTGCTCCGCTCAACTGACAAGGGGTTGCTAGAGATTCCGAGGGTGTGTTTGAAATCTTCTGGGGCCTGGGCATTTTTGCACATGGCCCCAACCCTCTGGAATTCTCTACCCCATCAGTTGTGGGAGTGCATGACCTTGGAGGGATTTAAACTGTCTTTAAAAACATACCTGTGGATTCAAACTTTAGGTGAATGAATGACTTTCGTACTAGATTATCTGTTTTATATCTTTTATGATTGGATATTTGACGTCTTCTTTTAAATCTGTAAGGTGCCTTGATATTCTGAAAGGCACCATAGAAATAAAGTTATTATTACTATTATTATTATTATTATTATTAAGAAGGCTCTTAGCCATACTGTTATTAATGTCTGGAACAGTTCACCCCCACTCAGGTCCCTTTTACCTCATGGTGGTGACTGTGAATCATCTTTATCTGTTAATGATAACTCTGGTCAAACTCTTACAATATCAAAAAGTTCATTGAAATGTTCAAAGTCTTCCTGCTAAGTGGACATAATTTGTAGCCTGGGCTGAGTATCACAGTTTTGATGTTATTACCTTATCTGAAACTTGGCTTAACAACAGACTCTCTGATTCTGAAATTTCCTTATTAGGTTATAACATACTACACAGGACAGGGCAATAATAAAAGGGGGAGGGGTTATGATATACATACATGAGAAGTTTAACCTTTCTGTTATAAATAACTCCCTAGGAAACTCTGGATGTGATTTAGTTACAGTGGATCTTTTATTTGGTCAGAATAAACATTTAACAGCCAGATCCATTTATGTCCCTCTGGGTGAAATTAATCATGGAATGAGCTCATGAGAACAATAAATAATGAACTGACAACAAACAGAGAGTGGATTCTTGTTGGTGATTTTAACTGTAATTGGGAATCTGACCTTAAGGGTGGAGTTAGGGAAACCCTTTCGGACCTAGGTGTCCAACAAATAATTAAGGAGGTAACCAGGCCCAGCTATAAGTCAGGTGTTGGAAGCATCCTCAACTGGATTGTGGTCACTCATGCAGACAGGTTCACCAACTGCAGGACCCTACCTGATGTCCTGAGTGACCACCATCCAGTCCAGTGTGAATGGTCTGTTAAGATATTTACGGGACCCCCTAAGTATATTGAAATTAGAAGTTTAGCTCAGTTAACTCCTGCAATGGTAGAAGCTGCATGTATGGACATTGATTGGTCCCTCTTTGATTCTCTGAATGATATGAAGTTACTGTTAGATACTCTTGTTAGTGTATAACACCATCGCTAATAAGGTTGCCCCACTTAAGAAAATTAGAATTAGAGCTAACAAACAAAAATGGGTAATCAAGGATTTACATCACCTTATGAGAATCAGATCCAGAAGAAAATAGTTTGATACCTTTTATTGGACCAACATGGATGATACAAAAAGAAAACAATGTCAGCTTTCGGACCAACCAAGTCCTTCCTCGGAGTCTTATGACAGTTATTCAGTTGTTATGAGAATCAGGGATAACAGCTGGAAACAGTTCAAGATCCATAAAGATCCTGTCTTTCTTCAAAATTATGAGTCTTGGAAATAAATGCAAATCTGAGATCAGGAGAGCCAAAATTAAGTATTGTAAGATTACTTGCTAAGCAATGCAGACTTTATAATCCTGCACCAGACAGAAAAGGCTGAAGGTCTCCATGATGGAAAGTTCTTAGTAATTGTGATAATTTCAGCTAAAACTTAATGAAGTGAACTTCAACTTGACTGCCATCTGAACTTACTCCTGCCAAACAAGACAGACATGCTCTGAACACAAACACAACAGGGGGATGTTTCAGGCATAACCCTCCTCAGACCACTTACCCCAGCACACAGCCCTTGCCATAGAATCTTCTTTGAATGCCAGTAGTTAATTGGATCCTCATCATGGGGAGCAATGTAGTTATCTGCAAAACATGACAGCATAAGTTGTGCAGATGACAAGAGCTTCAAAAGAGACATCCCACTTCATGGAGGAAAATCATCCTGGCCAAAAATATTTCTCTACTTCTCTAACATAGGTGTCTCTTTTTCTTCATTTCCTCTGCCCGATGGGGTCCTGTTGGTACAAACTGCTCTCTGCTTGGAGACATACTTGCCTCCTTGACATACATGGTTTCTTTCCAGACATCAAGCTGAGCATTCTCTTGCAAGATGTTCACCATCTGGTTCTTGCGTTAAGGATCCAGTAAGGAGGAAAGTACATGATATTCCTCATGAAACATCTTGTTCACCTGATCCTTTTCTGAAAGTATGTGTAACAAGGAGTAACTAATGGTGACAGTGTCCTCATTTTTTACCAGGTCTTTCTGATAACTGCCGAACTCATGGCACAAGAGAAAGGGAGCATGTAAGAACCATAATAACTGTGTCAGTATGATGCTCAAGCAGGGTGACTTACTGCTGACCTCCCTTATAAATGCATCAGATGGTTCCAGAATACAAACCAGCATCCTAACCATCATCCAGTCTGGGCTAGATAGCATGATATCAGCCCCACTGATCTTATGATGGAGCAGATAGATAATTATGCACTGCTTGCATATGTTCCTAGAACCTTATAGTGTGTAGAATTCTAGTGAGTGGCAACACCCTGTTTTAAAGCATGCTTAGGAAGGTGTTTCCCAAATTTGATTCTGTGCAGCTCCTTGCAGGACTTCTCCGAGTGTGGAAAGTGACAGCAGATGGTCTTCATTGTTGCAGTTATGTCCCTGGCCACCTTATTCTGGGATAGGGAGTTTGTGACCATGAGGTTCATGCAGTGGGCAAAACATGGAACATGAGTATAAAATCCATCATCAATCACCCTAAAAATGTTCTGGACATTTTCAATGATGATCCATCCCACTTCCTGACCTGCTTCTGCATTTCAGCAATTTTAAAAAGACCTCTCTCAGCTCCATGAGCAGATATACAGATGTATGGAAACCTGTTACACATAGTGCTGCCTTCCCTCTGTAAGCAGACCACATAAATGTATTGGAATAAATGATAAGTATTGCTCCTCGTAGCACACTGTGTGTGGTCACTGACATGTATTCCTTCACTTGCCATGCCCACTTGTCCACATATCAATGTGTTCCCTTTGGCAGGAAGACAGTTTAGACATCAATGGATCACACAGCGTACACCATCATAAACATAGAAACATAGAATTTGACTGCAGATAAGGATCGCTTGGCCCACCTTAGTCTGCCCATTTTCCTACCTAACAGATAAACTGCAGATTCTAGTTAACCAACAGCTTACTTCCTCCCTACTCCCCACTAGGACTGCCTTATGTCTGTCCCATGCATTCATGAATTCCCCCACTGTTCTTGACTCCACGACCTCCTCAGGGAGGCTGTTCCATGCATTCACAACCCTCTCTGTGAAAACATACTTCCTCACATTACCTCTGAGCCGTCCCCCTCTATCTTCAAATTGTGCCCCCTTGTTCTTGCACATCTCTTTTTCTGAAAGATGCTACCCTCTTGGACTTTGTTGATTCCCTTGAGGTACTTGAAAGTTTCTATCATGTCCCTCTCTCCCTTCTTTCCTCAAGGGTATACATATTAAGCTCCTTTAGTCTTTCTTCATATGTCTTCTGGTGCAGACCCTGCACCATTTTGGTTGCCCTCATCTGGACAGCCTCCACTCTGTCTATGTCTTTGCAGAGATGGGGTCTCCAGAACTGCACACAGTACTCAGATGGGGTCTCACCAACTGTCTGTACAGAGGGATAAAACTTCTTGTTTTCTACTATTGATGCCTCTCCCTATGCATCCCAGTATCCCCCCAGCCTTCCTTACTGCCTTCTCACATTGCTTGCCCACCTTTAGGTCATCTGATATAATTACCCCCAGGTCCCTTTCCATTTTTACTGTTGGCAGTATCTCACCCCCATTGTGCACTCTTGCCCTGGGTTTTTGCTCCCCAGGTGCATTACCTCACACTTCTTTGCATTGAATCTGAGCTGCCATACATTTGACCATTCCTCCAACCTTGCCAAGTCCCTTCTCATCCTTTCCACTCCATCTTGTGTATCAACCCTGTTGCAGATCTTTGTGTCGTCTGCAAAGAGACATACTTTTCCTTCCATTTCCTCTGCAATGTCACTTATAAAGACATTAAAAAGGACCAGTCCCAGTACTGAACCCTGCGGTACCTTGCTAGTAACCCTCCTTTCTTCACTGTGGACTCCGTTTACTACTACCCTTTGCATCCTGTTGTCTAGCCAATTTTTTATCCAGGCTACCACCTTGGGACCCACTCCAAGCTGACTAACTTGTCTATTAATCTTTTGTGTTGGACTGTATCAAATGCCTTGCTAAAATCTTGGTAGGCCATGTCCACAGCCCCTCCCTGGTCTACTACTTTGGTCACCCAGTCAAAGAAATCTATTAGATTTGTCTGACACGACCTTCCCATCGAGAATCCATGCTGCCTTGGGTCCTGTGCCCCACTGTCTTCTAGGTACTCAACAATTCTTTCCTTCAGAAGTGATTCCATCATTTTACCTACCACTGAGGTCAAACTAACTGGTTTGTAGTTTCCTGCCTCTGTCCTGCTCCCACTTTTGTGAAGAGGAATCACATCTGCCCTCCTCCAGTCCTCAGGTACCACCCCATCCTCCCATGATTTGCTAAAGAGAGTAGTCAGGGGTGTCACTAGTTTGACCCTTAGTTCTTTTAGAATTCTTGGGTGAATCCCATCAGGTCCCATTGCTTTGTCCACTTTCAATTTTATTAGTTCTTTCAGAACCCTTTCTTCTGTAAATGGACTGGTATCGACCCCCATCTTCAGAGCGTTTCTCTTGTTTGGTTTAGGTACCTCCCCCTCCTCTTCCTTTGTGAATACTGAGCAAAATATTCATTCAGTATCCCTGCTTTTTCACTGTCACCCTCTGCCCACATTCCCTTCCCTTTATTAAGCCTCATTATCCCTCCTTTGGTCTTTCTTTGCTCCCTAATGTACCTATAATAGGTCTCATCCCCCTTCTTAATAGAGTTGGTTATCCTTTCCTCAGTTTGGGCCTTTGCTATTCGGACTGCCTTCCCTGCCTCCTTCTGCTTTAACTGATAAAGTTCTCTGTCCTGCTCCTTCTGTGTTTCTTTATTTTTCTTGAATGCTATCCTTTTCTCCTTAATCTTCCCTGCCACCTCTTTTAAGAACTATAGTGGTTTTTTCCATCGTTGTGTTTTGTTGATTTGCTTTACACAAAGGCTTGTTGCATCTGTGATGGCTGTCTTGATTACTCCCCATTGTTCCTCCACCCCTCCTTCCTGCTTGTTTGCTAGTGCTTTTCTGAGGCACTCTCTCATTTTCCCAAAGTCAGCCCTCCTAAAGTCCAATACTCTTGCTTTTCTATGGCTTGATTGTACAGTGGTAGCCACAGACATTGCCAGCTATTTCCAGATAGTTCGTGAAATTCCTGAAGAGGTTCTCACTGCTGCCCCTACTGTTTAAATGCAGAAAGCATCAGATATTTCTGGAGATATCACAGAAATTTGGGGAAATAGCTGGCAGTGTCTATGGCTGCTACTGTATGGCTGTATTTATCATGAACCACACTGTTTGGTGATTGCTTGTTCCCAGATGGCTACCCATTTCTAAATCTGAGATTCTTTCTCCATCCCCATTTGAGAGTACCAGGTCTAAGATTGCTCCCTCCCGAGTGGGTTCCAATACTAGCTGTCTGAGGCATGCCCATTGTAGGGCTTCAAGAATGACCCTGCTCTTGGATGTGCCTGCAGCAAATGTGCTCCAGTTAACATCTGGCATATTCAGGTCCCCCATCAACAATATCTTCCCTTTTTCTGCCATTCTAAGGATGCCTTCTATCATTTCCTTGTCCATTCCCTTCCCCTGAGATGGGGGTCTGTATACAACCCCCATGCAGATTGTGGTGCCATTTCCTGTCTTGAGGGTGACCCAGAGTGCCTCATCTGCTCCCTGTTTACTGTTTAGTTCTGTTGCTTTGATCCCTTCTTTAAATAGAGAGCTACTCCTCCTCCTCTTTTACCCTCCCTGTCCCTCCTGTAGATTGTGTATCCTGGTATGTTGACATCCCAGTCATGGTTCTCTGTGTACCATGTTTCTGTGACTGACACAATATCCAGGCAACCCTCTTCCATCAAGGCCACTAGTTCAGGGAGCTTGTTACACAGACTACAGGCATTGGTACTCATCACCCTCCACATTTTGATGGCCTTACCCCTTTTAGCCTCATCCCTATCCTTACTGCCTTTGCCTTTTTTTATCTTTACCTCTGCCCTGCTCCCTAATGACATCTCTACCTTGGTGTTTACCTCACTAATTACCATGTTTTGTGGGGAGGCTGGGATTTCCCTGTTCCTTTTCAGTGCCTTCTCCCTTGGCTAGTTTAAATGCATGCCAATGAAGCATTTAAACCTCTCACCTAGGATCCTGGCCCCCGGACAGATGCAGACCATCACACCAGTATAGGTCTGCATCCCTCCAGGTGGCTCCCCAGTCCCCAATGGAGCCAAAACCCTGAGCTCCACACCAGTTTTTCAACCATTCATTGAATTCCTTGGTGAGGAGTACCCTAGCATCACCCTTGTCATAGACAGGCAGCACCTCTGAGAAAGTTAATGTATGCACTACTTGTCTAAGGCCCCTTCCCAACTCTACAAACTCCTCTTGCACTGCTCTGATCCCATTCCTAGTCAGGTCATTTGTCCCTAGGTGGACAATGACATCCACCTCCCTCCCTCATGCAGTTGCTCCCACGATCCTGAGGATTCACTTCCTGTCCCTCCAAGCCATGGTGCCAGGCAGGCACCTTACCTCCCTCTCCCCTTCCTCCCCACTTCTACCCCCCTAATGATTGAGTCCCCCACCAGGAGTTGTTTCCTTCCCCTGTGGGGTCCCATGCCACCCTCCTGTGGGTCTCCTTTGTGAAGGTTCCCAGCATCCTCCTTGGTCTCCACTGCAGGTGCCTCAATACAGGAACCACTATCCACCAGAAGAGCATATGAGCTGTGGAGAGGTAAAGCTGGAGGGATGCAACTCTGTTCCACCACCCTCTCCCTCCCTGATCCCACCCTGGTCCAGCCTCTTCTCTTTCTTGACAACCTCTGAGGTAGTGGCATTGGCCCTCGTGGTCCCTGGGTGGGGGAGGAGGTTTCACGAATCCTAGCCAGGTCAGCCTGGAGACGGGCAACCTCCTCCCTCAGACCAGAGAGGTGCCTGCAAATAGAGCAGCATCGCAGCCTCCAGAATGTCTTCCGGAACACTGCCACCCCACAGCCATTGCACTGTACCACTCCTATCATGTTTTATTTTGTGTCCCCTCTCCTGTTTCTCTGTATGCTTACTCTCTCCTCTCCTTACAACTCTCACCCTTCCTGTTCTAGGACAGCAACGTCCTATATTCTTCAATATCCTCCTTCTTCCTTGCTCAGTGTCAGACCACCAGCAGCTGGGGGGGGGCAAGCTACTTTTTTCATTTAGGGTTGACAAAACTAATGTTTCTCTATGATCCTTCCCTTCCTACTGCCAAACAGGAAGTTCCTGTTGCCAGTCAAATCCAGTGGCTATAAAAGTAGAACTGGCTTAGGCTGGGTGGGTGGAGGGGTGGGATGGAGGGCAATTAGTAAGAAAAAAGGCTAGCAACAGGAAGTTGTAATTGGAGTCACCTGCTTTTATATTGTCTAAGCCACACCCCAATTAAGCTCTCTCTCCTCCTACTGATTTAGTAAAATAAGTTGATACAGTACCCTTCCCAGCACAGAACACACACTGACTTTTTCTTTTCTTTTTTAACCTAAATAAGGCCCCTTCTACTTCTAATAAAGTATCTGTCTGCTTAATCTCAACAGACACTGACTCCTGCAGAGATAGAAGTGTTAAATTAGTAAGAAAATGGTAGCTTCTTTTAGTTAGTTGCTTTCTGCTCTGCAAGCAAGATTTCTGTCTTCCAAAGGCTAGCAACAGCTTGGGCATTGCCATGTGGGTGAAGAAGTGATGAGATGGCACACTGTAGCATGGTTCAACCATGGACATTAATTTGTGGAATCTAGGACTAGAAGCAAAGGAGAATGGCAGCAGATCTGCAACAACCAACTGAGTGAAAAGTGACATGCAATCCCAAAGCTGTGCTAACCAAGGAAGGCATCCACACTCCAATTGCTTTGAAAACAGATAAAAATTATTTATGAAATAAAAAAGATGCCTTGAAGAAGTGCTAGTTTCTGGCATTAAACATTGATGGTGGCAGGGGTGCCTACTGCTGCTTTTGATTTAATAAATAATTTGTATCTGTTTCCAAAGCAATTGAAAAGTAGATGCATTCCTTGGTTAACACAGCTTTGGGGTTGTATGTGGTAGTTAAGAAGATGCTGGAGCTCCTGAGGTCTGTTTTCAGTGCTAGCTGTTGGGACTTGCAAGTCAGTGAGCACTGAGTCAATCTCCTTTGAACAATTATGACCAGGTGTAAAATTTTGCACTGGTCCATAAATTCAGGCAATGTCACTTGTCACCATGTTACAGATGGTGTCTCACATTTTCTGGTCTTCCTGAGGGAATGGTGCTCAGCTCAAAAGTGTGGCTAGATTGAATACACAGCCTTCACCTGTACCACCTTGACCAGTCTCCTCTTCCTCCTCAAGGTTGATAATTGGAATACTCTCTTCAACATTGGCCATTCTAAACTACTCATTATTATGCTTTAAATGCAAATGGTTCAGCATTCCAATGGACCCAGGGCAGTAACCAATCTGCAACAGCTCAGTCTTTCTTCACATTGTTGACACATAGCATGTGTGATGTCTTTAGTGCATTTGTGAAATAACAGCCAAAGATCTAAGGAGTCATGACCACTGCTTCAGGGGGTGATTTTCATCTTTTGTGCACTAGTACCAATATCCACCTCCTCTTCATGACCAGTATCATCAGTGCCACAAGAACAGAAAGAATGAAATGCGCTCAAGTATAGTATAAACTTGGCAGGTGATATAAGGCTTGCTGAATAAAATACAAATGTAATATTGTTTGTGCCTAGAAGGGTCACAGTATCAGCGAAATACAAAATTTACTGAATTGGTGACCCTTCTGGGCACAATAAATATATTTTTTTATTTTCCAGCAAGCCTTATATCTAACTTCTAAGATTATACTGTATGAGAGTGCATTTCCTTCCTGCTGTTCTTGTGTGCTTGGGGTTAGCTGCCCTAGAAATTGCACCCTCCTTATTGCTTGAGTGCTGCTGTTTTTGTGATACCACCAGACCTACCACTGTCACTAGCACCACCTGTCCTGTAACAGCAAGGGGATACAGATGCTGCCTTCAGGCCACCACGTACTAAAGGGGCATCTACTTGAGATGAGAAGCTCTCCAACCTTCTTGATCTTCCTGCTTACCCTAAAGCTGAATGTCAGTATCCTCTTATTCACCATGAGGTAATTCTGATGGCACATAGCCAATATCCAGGTCATCATCAGGCTCATCTTCAACAAGGGAGACAGAGTATTCCTCCTCAGCAGCAGAGTGAATTAAGATGTGTATGTCAAATGCCTGTTGTCCACTTCATGTGGTAATAGTGAGATACTTTCCTTTCTGAAGTACCATAACCCACAGAAAAGATGCGTCTTCTTGTAGAGCAGCATCTCGATCTGATTCAACAGACAGCATCTTCAGAGAATAAGATCCTGCTGTCTAATTACATCTATGATCTTTGCCAACCTTGCAAAGGCTTTTGACACTGTCTTCCACCCTCTCCTCCTAGATAATCTGTGATTTGCTAGCCTGTCTGATTCAGCCACAAACTGGTTTAGCTCTTACCTAACAAGCTGGACACAGTCAGTCAAAATTGCTGATTCCATCTCTCACCCCCACTCTAGATTAATGCTGGCACACCTCAAGGCTCCGTCCTTGGCACCTACTATTCTCCATTTTCTTTAATGACCTCCCATCAGTATGCACCTCTTCTTCCATCCATATGTATGCTGATGATACTCTTTTCTACTCTGGCCAATCGCCAACTGATGTCGCTTCCACACTTCAGCATGACTTTGAGAAAATTCAGCAATGGCTAAGGTCCCATTAGCTTTTCCTCAATGCCAAGAAAACAGCCTCCATGACCTTTGGCACTAGACAGAGACTGTCTAGGCTAACTAAATTGCCCTCCTTTCACACCCTTGATGGCTCTACTCTGGAGGACACCTCCTCCTTTAGATATCTTGGGGTCTAGCTAGACCAGCACCTAAACTTCGCTGGACACATAGACTCCATTCTGAAAAAGCTATGCCCAAATTAGGTGCCTTTTACAGGAACCGAAGTTGCCTACCTCTATAGGCCAGGCGGGAGATTGTCCAGAAAATGATACCACCCATCTTTGACTACTGTAATGTAGTCTACAGTGCTGCACCAGCATCATCCTTAACCAGATTGGACACCCTTTTCAATGCTTTATGTTATTTCACTCTGGATGCCCCTACTTTTACCCACCACTGCGATCTATATCCCTGTCTAGCTTTTGCTTCCCTGGAAAACTGTCATCTAGCCCACTGCATAAAATTTGTCTCTAAATTCTGGTTTGATATGCTTCCTCCTTACCTTGCCTCCTCATTGTTCTCCCACCCTACTGCCCCTCCCTCCTTCAGATCTGGTGAATCCCGTACCCTAACTATATCACGACACACCACCTGTATAGGCCAATTGTCATTCCTCTATATGTTCCCTAAGCTCCAGAACTCAATGCCTCATCAAATCAGGCACTCCTCCTCCCTGTGGTCCATCTCAATCTCCCTTCTCAACTTCTTCTCTCCATCCTGCAGCTGTTCCTAATTTCCTCTCTGGCTTCTCACTCCTCCTAATTTCCCCTCTGGCTTCCCCATCCCCTTTCCCAGCCTAGCACTTAACGTGAGGAGAAACCAATGCACTTTATTGCATTTCCTTGTCTGCATTGTATGTATTAGTCTGCAGTACTGTTAATTTGCTCCTCTCACATCAGATCCCAATGCTTATCTAATGCTACTAACTGATTACTTTTTTTTTCACTCCATTGCTTCTCTGTTTTATATTACCTTTGGAAATGTGTTGTTGATTATTGTATATATACTTTTCTATAATACTGCATGGAAATGTGCTTTTGATTATTGTACTACCATGTTCCACTTCCCCCAGGATGCTCCATGAGACAATCAATTTTATATTGCTCAGTGTGCCTTTCCTGATGAAACCTTTCAATAAATAAATAAACACATTAAGCTGTGTCTGCTTCATCATTCTAAGCACACCTGCAGTGATGTTCCTCTTCTAGCTGACAGACTCAGCATCTCCACTGCCACCAGTACCAGAAGAGCTGGACTGCTGACCCTAAGAGATATCCTCCTTCTCCTCCCTAGTAACCCCAGCAGCACACTTGTCTCCAGTAGGTGCCAGACACTTATTTAAGTATTTTTCTACATAATACTATCTCTAGGACTAGATGTAGGAATTGGATAGACAATCCATAAGGATATGAAATACTCAAAACAGATTGCGATGCATTGCTTAACATAAAAACAGGTCACACAACTGCAACATGATAGTGGAAAAGACTAAGAAATCAGGTGAAATGTTAGACAGAGCCAGAAATCCAGTAGGAGCACAGGGGAGAATATCTAGATTGTGGCAATGCACACCAAAAATATACATTTTTTATCCAAACATAAAACATCCCAGGAGGCCCACAACTCCCTGTTCTGGCCTGTCTCACCTTCTACACTTCAATAACCAGATTGTACACTCATCCACAGTCCAAATGCAAGGAAAAGAGCAAGAGCAACACTGGAACACAATTTTCTGAGGCAATATATCCAAAACACTGGGGAAGATCAAAAAGACACAATTTCATTGGAGAACAGCTAGGTCTATCTGCAGAGCATGCAAGGCAACTCTATAAGTAACAATGAAATACCAGATCAGACAGCAGCTGCTTCCTGTCTAGTGAAATACATTGGAAGATGTGGATTCATCAGATCCATCTGATATTTTGCTCAAATACATTGAAGCCACACCCCACATGGATCCATTCATTGCATCTGAGATGAATAAATACATGGGCAGATATCATCGCTATTTAATGGAGGTCTAAATCCAGATATTAAAGCACTATCTGAGGGTATCTGATCAGACTAGATACTATCTGAGCACCACTAATATTGATATACAAATCTTTACTGCCACAGGGGTTCAAAAACCCATTAAAATGTTAATTCATCCAGACCCAAATGGTTATATTCCCAATAGGCTGATCTAGTATAATGTTGTAAAACTTCTGTACAGTATCTAACATTATTTTAAATACAAGCCATACAAAACCAAACTCTTGCAGTCACACTGGGATTTCATGGTATATACTGTACTGAAAGGAATTTTAATTTTGGGGAGCTGCTGATTGCATGATTTAGCTTTATACAAGGGATTCTCAGTGAGGGTCTGAGTAAATGGGGTCACTGTCATCCAAATGTTCAGTACTGAGTGGTAAAAGGCAGTGCATCCCCTTTTCCCAATTGCTGTTTTCTCTGGGTATGGAGCCCTAGGTAGCTTAAATCAGGCAATATGCACTGATCATGAGGTTAGAATTGGATAGTCAGACACAAAAGATAGCATTACATGCAGATAACACTATGTTCTTTTTTTAAGAATCCTGAAAAGTCTTTAATTCCCTTATTTACTGTAATACCATGGAGGAGTTTAGTGCCATATAAGATTTTAAAGTTAACTATAAAAAATTGGAGGTACTCCTACTTAGTGGGGCAATATCACATGAGGTGACATAGAGGCTATCCTTTTAAGTGGGCAGCAAAAGTTTTTTTTTATCTAGGCATTGGCATTAGAAAAGACTGACAGTAGCCCAATGGGGGTAATCATGAGAAACTACAGCCAGAAGTTAGTAGGGACCTGTAAATGTGGGCAACAGTGCACGTGCAGCAAACCACCAGAACCCATAATTCTCCACAAATGAGAAGGGCAAAAGATCAATTGCCAGCATTTCAGCTACAGCAGCATTAAGTTCACGTGACACGGTATGATTGGGTGGATACTTCAGCTTATGCACAAAAACACTCTGTAACATGGGCTGACTTAAATGTTTTACATGGGGTGTGATGACAAATGATCCTGTTCTGTGAATGGCAGGGGTGGAGTGTGGATGTTTGATAAAGAGAGTTGCACAGGTGATGATGACAAACCCACAAATGCAGTTATTTTGCCACATTTACCAACTGGGGTTGACGTATCACTTGCACTAGACATACTGCATTCACCACCACCACCACCACCAAAACTGCTACTCTCACCAGCACTAGACAACATGTCAAAATCATTATGCTCCTCCACCTCATCATGCCTGTAGTAATCCTCTGCTCTTATTTCTTCATTACTGCACACATTTAATTTTCTACTGGATTTATCAGTCATGGAAGGGGATAACATGGTCATTATGGTTGATAGCGGTGATACCCCCACTGTGGTATTAGCTGCCATCTTGTGCTGGGTCCACAGTGCCATGTGCCTATTCTTAAGATGAGTATGCTGTCCGCCTGCGCCCAGATGGCTCCCCTTTTTACCTTGACTCACATGCACATGGCAAACCTGGCAGATTGCAACTTGACTCATCATTTGCATCTTGCACAAAAAATCCCAAACAAGGGGTTGTGATGCTCTACTTTTAACATGTCCATGATGCTGCTTATTGGACTCTGTTCTTTTAAGCCATGAAGTGGGGGGTGTGCTACGTGACTTTTTCAGGCAGAGCACACTTGGAATGCAACTGACCACCACGACTACCTATCATTATTACTGGGTCATCATCATCATCATCATCGCCATCAACTGAAACTGGTAAATCACAAGTTTTTACGGGATGGATTAATGCAAACAGACCCAGACACAGCCACCTTGAATTTCTTTTTCTCTGGTTCCCAACTGGGGTCAATTACATCGTCATCATATTCATCAACATCACCCACATCTACATCTTCTGCTTGGATGCTGGCATGTGGACTGCATGTTGCACCCATAGCAATAGCAACATCATCATCATCAGATTCATCATCATCATCAACACCACCATCACCTGATATTTTTTCACCACACTGTAAATCACTGTATGGAAAATGTGTGACCTGAACTGCGGTGGAAGAATTGTCACATCATATGCTATTGTTGACATGATGATCAGAATCCTCATGTTCAGTTACTGGGATGTTACTGGGAAGTTTGACATCATCTACACTGCCACTCACTAGCAATACTTCACACTCCACTATATTTTTGGATACGGTACTCTGGTCAGAAGTGGAACTTGAGGCAGCAATACTCATACTACCATCACCAGCAACTGCACTAACACCACCAGTTCAGACAACATCATCTCCTCCAACTATGAGTGAAGCTACTGATTGGACTATAAAAAACATTGCAGGAGAAATACCTTTCCTCATATCAGCAATGCACTTCTGTGTCTGTGTACTACCATGCCCACAGACAATCTTACTACTGGCAGCAGTGCCATGGTAAGAACCAGCTTTGCTTGCACATCTCTTTGCGGGCATTTTGAGGGATCAACAACAATATTGTAAACAAATTTAGATTTTGGAACATTCATTCTGGGAGGGAGGATGCTGGATGTGAAGCCAAAAAATCAACTGTGGATTCAGCAACAGATACAGATGCAAATTCACAAGTGAAAACAACACCTTAACTAACCAGTGGTGCTGAAGTCACAAACAATCCAATCTGTAAAACAATTCCTTTTGCCAGTGGGGGGGGGTGGCACTGACTGCAGATTTTTATGGCAGTGCAAGCAGCAAAACAAAGAAAATATACCACAATGGCAGTATAAAATCATGCAGCTGCAGTGAGTAGCAGGTTCACACTGCTGCATCTGCAATTACACTGTGGTACAATAAAAGGTGTATTATTTGATGTCACGCAGTACTGCACACACACTCACACACATACACAATTTATCTACAAGTAATGTGTAGCAAATTGAAAAGTTCAGTAATATGCCTCGTATTGTAAACAACCTGAAAATATGAACTGCTGCACCAGATCCACACAACACACAATCAGCAAGAAAATGTCAACAATTACTGACAATATTACTGTGTGTACATTAACACAGTCAGTTATATAGCAAAAATATAACCAAAAAACAAAGAACTCCCTATTTCTCCAACTTAAATCTACCTACACCACATATACACCCCCCCACAAAGCACACTTTCACTGTCTCTTACTACACAGACTCAATGTTGTACATTAACATTCAAAATCCATACACAAACAAAAATGCTCGATGATATGAGCACAGAAGGGTTTCCTACAATCAATGAACAAAAGTTTGAGCAAAAAAAAATTAATGAAAGAGGCTTTTTTAACAGCTTTTAGAAGGTTTGAATCACAGACAGTTCTCAGAGCACACTGTCTCATACAACTTCCTACACACACTATCCTGAACTGAGGCT
The DNA here is from genome assembly GCA_016271365.2 of Neoceratodus forsteri. Classification (NCBI taxonomy): domain Eukaryota; kingdom Metazoa; phylum Chordata; order Ceratodontiformes; family Ceratodontidae; genus Neoceratodus; species Neoceratodus forsteri. Next base: position 846,686,377 of record CM028134.1, read on the forward strand.
GTGCAGATCAATACAGAGCCCATGTGATGTGAAATCCCATGAATCACTGCAAAATTCACCTTTAGAGCTTAAAAACAAGGCAAAGTAAGGTGAAGTTCATTGTTTTCAATGCACTTCACCTTTAAAATTGGTGGAGTAGCGGTCTGAGAAGGCTGAGTAATGTGAAATCATTGTTTTCAATGGACTTCGCATTACCCATCATAACGTAAATTACTCCGCTTTTCATTGTGGAGTACTCCGCAACTTCACCTTGGCTCCGTGAATCACTTCACAGAGCGAATTGAGGCCACTTCACCCATCACTAGTTGCTAAGTGTTCTGGAGTATATCATTTTTCACAAAATACCTTGAAAGTAGAATTAATATCCTCTTCTGAGACTAACAATTCTCCATTTTCACCTTTAATATTATATATTCTGTTTCTATTAGATTCACAACATAACTGATATGCCAGAACTTTACCAAGCAGGTCTCCATAAACGTAATACTTTACTATAGCTCTATACATGTCTCTGTTGGCCTGATCATATAAAACATTTTCCAATTTATCTCTAATTAGCATCACTTGTATTTCAACTTGTTCAGAATTTAAGTTTGCATGTTCTTCTTCTGCTCTGCTAATTCCCTTTCTAAGTTTATCGCTACAGTGCATTTCTTTTTCTTAATGCTTGTTTGAGACATGACTCATCCCTGCAAATATGCTTTCATCACCTCCTATAAATTTTAATACTCTGACCCTGTGAATTATATAAGCCGAGAACCAACGATCTCCTCCCGCATCCCTTCCCCCAAACCAGGAGAACACCACAGAGTGTTATCCATTCTCCATCCATTGAACCTGTTTAGAGATTGACCTTGAAGCTGAAGTTTCAAAAATACAGGGGCATGATTGGAGATCCTTACTGCTTCATATATAACTTGTGAGATATCTTTAATAACACCTTGTGAAACCAAAAAAGTAATCTATCCTCGAATATGTATAATATGCTTTGGAAAAGGGAGAATATTTTTTTTAAATTTGGATGTCAGTGTCTAAATGGATCCAAAAGGTTCAAATCACTAGAAAGTTGTTTTAAAAAAGTCCCAGAATTCCTTTTTTCTTTCCACTACAGGGAGATCCCTATCTAATAAACCAATGGTTACATTAAAATCCCCCCAATGAGTATAGGTGAATCAAACCGAGAAAGTTTCATAAAAAAATCTGAAAAAAATTCTAAATCCTTATTATTGGGACCATATACGGTGGCCAATGTTAAAACCTTGTTTAATAATACAATTTCTGTAATAACAAAACGGCCTGATTTATCCACAATTATTTTGTTAAACTTGTGCTCTTAGCATCTTTTAATAAAAACAGCTTTTCCCCTTGCTACGTTAGAAAAAGCTGTATAATAGCCTACTGCCTTGAAAAGGTTATCAAAATAGGAAGCGTCTTTATTACTGAAATGTGTTTCTTGAAGCAGAAGGCAGTCCACCTTTCTTTTGTTTGCAATTTTAACTACCTTTCTGATTTTTATTACTTTTAAACCATAATGATGTTATGACTACTTAAGCTTGATTTGACGTGGAACCTATGTAGTCAGCTTGTTCTCAAAGGTTTAATCTGAGATTCAAATAAATAAATAAAATAAAAATAAAATTAGACATAAAGATATATAACGCGCCCCTATTTTTTCAATAGTTCTTGACCCACCGTATCATTTGAGATCTGCTAGAGCAATGTTGTTTGTAAATATAGTTTAGCTAGTATGACTCATTTTAACATAAATCCTATAAACTTACTCTCCCCATCTGAATGAAAGCCAGTTTGATTTTGTAGCTTAAATTGGTTTGAAATATTAACTGTATTGAGCACCCATGCAATTTGTTTTTTGTTTCATAATGAATTTTTGTTTAGGAAACCACAAACCACCCCGCCCACCAGAAATTAACCATAGACAAAGCAGCCAATGCTAATATTGGATTATTCCTTTCCTAAACTTTTGAAAGCTGCTTAAATCCCAGAAAAAAATGGCATCCTAATGACAGATGGGCAGCCTCCCCCCCCCAAGAGGTTGTTGAATCTCTGCTGTGCATAAAGACTTTTACAAACAGAGAGAAAGGACCAGTATTCCTGCTGTGATAACTTACTGAAACAAAAAAAACAGTTCTACATGACTGCTGCCTAGGTGTCTAGATGCTATCAGTTCAAGACCCTATAGTTCCCCTACACTGTTTACTGCATGCCCCAACCCTCTTCTATATACAAAACCCCTTTGCCTCCTAGATCCAGTATCAAAACTGTATATGCTCCTCCTTCACTCCCAAAAATTAGGTTACTCTGAAAATTCAACTACTAGTCAAGCACATGGGACATAATTCAGGACCATTAACGGGCCTCCCCATAGAAAACTTTTTCGCAACCCCTCCCAGGAAGGCTCCCTTGTTCCCACAACGCTAAATAGTAGAATGACCCTAAGAATTTAACTCCCAGCTAGACATTAAGGGCAGAGGAAGAGGTCCCCCCAAATCAGATGGCTCAGGTGTGTATTTAGAACTTTTGGCAAAAGCTTCCTCCACCTCTGAGGGTGAATGAAAGAATAACATTTTCCCATCCAGGTTAATTCTAAATTTAGTGGGGTATAATAAAACAAAATGAATACCATCCTTGTGAAGACTGTCCCTGATTGAGTCAACAGTTTTTCATATTGCAAGGATTGTAGGTGGAGTATCAGGAAAAATCAGAAGCTTCATTTCTTTATAATGTAAGCCTTTCTCTATGCATGCTTTTGTTAAGTTTTTTTCTTTTTCCTGGTATCTGATAGGTTTTACAAACATGAAACAAGGCCTTCCTAGGTTATCTCCGGGGCCAAAAGCCCTCCATGCTCTATGCAGCTCCACCTTTCATTGTGGGAATGGTAGGCACAAAACAGTTGAAAGCAGCTCTCACAGTAACCCAGTAGATCCAAGCCTTTGATACCTCTGGAAGGTTACCAATTTTCAAATTTGCTCTTCTGGACCTTCATTCCAAATCCTCAACTTTAAGTTTTAGTACTTCAAGTTCTTTATTGCTATTTTCTATGTTTTTTGAGATTTTAGGAATAGCATCTTCTATCTTGCCCACACGTTCTTCACACTCTAGCACGGAGGGACAGGCTCTCAAACTTCTCTACAACCTCAGAAAGTTTTAATGTTAATAAGTAACTGCTGAGTTTAATGTTTTTTTTTGAAATTATATTTCTTTATTATTTCATATAGAGGTAATATACCTAAGGGAATAGTACAGGGATTACACATTATGACCAGTGACATAAACTGTATAGCAACAACAGTGTGACAATATACAACATTTTGCAGAAATACCTGATTCTGGAAAAACAATGAAAAATCCCCCACCCCCCAACCCAAATCCCTTGGCCCCATCCTCCCTCCCCAGGATGTGCCTTCTACAAAAGAAAAAGAAAAAAGAAAAAAAAGAGGAAAAAGAAGAAAGGGAGCTGAATCTGATACATGTAAAATGCATAAAGGTGTATCAGCTGCCAAGGTAGCTAGAGGTGTACCCAACAGGACATTAATTCAAATAAAGAGCATATAATTTGCCCCATTTCTGCTCAGACAAAATCAAACAATTCCAAGAACTTGCTGTTAACCTTTCAGTCCGAAAGCAGAGAGAAATTTCGCTGATCCATTCTGCATGTGAAATAACCTATTGGTCCATCCAATGCCTAAGAACCAATCTTTTAATGACCATCAAAATTAAAGCCATATGGAATCTACGCTCCAACATCTGTATATTGGAAAACATCTCTAAGATACAAACTTCTATAGTAAATAAATCACCTAGGCCCAAAAGAGGGTCTAGGTTAGATTGGATGGTCTGTCATAACGGAGCCACCTTCTCACAATGCCAGAAGATATGTACCAGGTTCCCTTCCACTGTGCCACACCTTGTGCATACAGTTGAAGATAATCTATTTAATTTAACCAGTTTAACTGGGGTGTAATACATGTTATTCAATATATGGTATTGGGTGAGTCTCTGTCTGTCTTGAGAGAGATACCGATATGTGTCTGCCCAAATCTGGTCCCAATCTAGGAGGGTGTCTGGCAGAAGAGAGGACCAACATTTGGAGCCAGTCAGGGGGACCGGGAACTTGGTGTCCAGTAGGAAAGAATAAAGCTTAGAAATACTATGGGCCTTGCTTGCCTGTTCCTGTATCTGATTTAGGAAGGGTTTAATTTGAGACGGTATGGATTGGGGCGAAGCTGGAAGCCGCTAGGTGTCTTAACTGAAAGACTTTAAAAATATGCTTCTGAGGAATGTTATACTTGGTCAGAACCTCCCCAGAGGGTAGAAGAGAGTTATTCAGGAATAGGTCATCCACACAACAATCTCTCAGCTGAGGAAGCCAGTCTAGAGAAAGCGGGAGACCACCGATCCTAATATTTGAATTTATGGTAAGAGGTTGGGAAGTGTCTTTCCTAGGAGAGAGACTGAAAAAATGCCAGCATTGATTTAGCACCTTAATAGAGGTACCAATGATGCTCCCCTGTAAGAGTGGAGGCAAGGTAGATAGGCTATAATAGATGATTCTGGATGGGGGAAGGCCAAACTCAGTTATTAAAATTGGTAGATATTCATCCGCCCTCTGGTCATACCACCTCCCAATTTTCGCCATGTGACTTGCCCAGTAATAGAACATAAAATTGGGAAGATGAAGCCCCCCCTTCTCTTTGGGTAAATTAAGTTTTAAAAAGGCTTTCCTGGGCTGTTTACCCTGCCAAATGAACTTAGAAATAGACCTATGAAAGTGATGAAAATAGGACATCGGCAGATAAATATTCATTAGGCTAAGTGGATAGAAGACCCGAGGCAACACACTCATCTTAATAATATTAATACAACCCCACAGCGATAAAGGAAGGCAGACCATCTCTGAAGGTCTTGTTGAATTTTAATCAATAGATTATCTAGGTTAAGCTTCCTGAAGAGTTCAAGATCTTTAGTAAGGTAAGTGCCTAAATATTTGAGGGAGGAAGGGGCCCATTTCATACCAAACTGGGAGAAGTTGACCTGAAGTGTATTTACATTCAGTGGGAATATGACTGATTTAGCTAAATTCAGCTTGTAATTAGCCACTTGGCCAAACTGGGCAATAATGTGTAGTATGTGTGCTAGAGACACTTCAGGATTAGTCAAATGTAAAAGAATATCATCGACATAGGCCAAGAGAACCAGAGACTGTTGCTGAATGAAACATCCCGTGACCAGTGGAGAGTTTTTAATACTGAGAAGGAGAGGCTCCAGATATAGATTAAACAGGAAAGGTGACAGGGGGCAGCCTTGCCAGGTGCCTCTGAATAACGAGAATCGAGAAGAAAAACCCTGTTACAATAAATTCTGGCAGTAGGGGATTGGTAAACCGATTTGATCCATTGAATAAAGACCTCCGGGAATCCCATTCTCTTCAATATAATCCGGAGAAATTCCCAGTGGACTCTATCGAAAGCTTTCTCCGCATCTAATGATATCAGAGCCATAGAGACTTGGGAGTTCTGGGTGGCCTGGAAAATATGTGGGAGAGTATGCAGGTAGTCTATAGAGGATCTGCCCTGCACAAACCCTACTTGTTCAGGACTCAGCAAGCTGAGCCAAACCGTTTGAGTCTAAGGGATAGGATTTTCATTAGAATTTTAATGTCATAATTAAGAAGTGAAATTAGGCGGTAACTAGAGGATCCATGCAGGGATTTGTCTGGTTTCAGTATCAAAACAATAGTGGCTTCCAGTAGGGAAAGGTCCAGGGTATTAGCGCTAAACATGTACTCAAATAATTTTGATGAGAGAGGGCAAGTTCCTTCCCAAAAATTTTATAGAAATTGGAGGGGAAGCCGTCGGGTCCCGAAGCTTTGTCTGGGCAAATTCCTTGATCACCTCCTCCACCTCCATTACCGTGATAGGAGTAATCAGAGCTTACTCCTAAGTGAGTTTGGAGGGTAGGAAGGGGAAGGCCCTCTAAAATCTGGTCCACAAGGGAATGAGAGAGGTGAAAGGAACCACTGCCATAAAGTTCCTTATAAAATTACTCAAAAATTTGTGAGATAACCCTGGGAGACATTTTAAGGGAGCCATCGGAAGATAATAATGAGAGAATCCATCTAGATCCCTCTACCTCCCTCAAACGTAGAGCTAGCATCTTACCCAATTTCTCCCTTGATTGAGGTAGAGGGCCTTTGTTTTAAGGAGAGCATACTCTGCCTTGTCTCTTATCAAGTCTGAGTACTCATTTCTAAGTTTCATTAGGGTTTCTAGATCAGCTTGGGAAGATGAGGAGGATAACTTATTCTCTGCCAACCTAATTTGGTTTGACAATAACATGATCTTGGCCTCCCTCTGCTTTTTCCTCCTAGATGTGAGTTTAATAAATTTGCCCTGATGAAGCATTTAAGGGAGCGCCAAAACAGATCCTCCCTCTCGATTGAACCTGTGTTGGTCTCCACAAATGAGGTGATTAGGGATCTAATGTGGGAGACTGTACCCTTGTCCTTTAGAAGCTGGGTGTTTAGTTTCCAGGTGGTGTCTCTTTGCACCTGCGGGTTCGGGGAGACCAGAATCCACGCCACCGAGTGGTCTTACACCACTATGGGCTCAATACCAGACTGGAGTACTCCAGACAAAAGGTTATTGCTGACTAGGATTAGGTCAATTCTGGACCATGTCTTGTGTACTTGGGAGTAAGAAGAGAAAGAGTTGTCTTGTGGGATTAAGTAGGTGCCAAGGGTCACACAAGCCTAGTAGGTCCATAAAGTTCCTCAAAGCCAGCTGTGAAGAGGAGAATGGTTTCAGGGTCTATAAGATTTATCCAAATCTTGAGAGGGAGCGATATTCCAGTCCCCCCCAACTATTAACATTGAGGGTAAAGTCCACTCAGCTTTTCAGCCAGGGACATGAGAAAATCTGGTCCCCCCTACTGGGGCATAAATCGCCCCAGTGTTATCTTCCGCATTATAGAGCGAACCTTTCACAATAATGAATCTTTCCTCATGGTCCGATAAAGCTCTTCTGCCAGAAAGAATGTGCTTCTTAACCAGAATGGCCACCCCCTACTAGAGGACAACCCTCTGAGGCAAAAACCTGAGCATAATCCTGTCTGCGAAGTCCATTGACTTCTGATGAGAGCAAATGGGTTTCTTGCATCAAGAGAATGTCAACATTCAGTAGAACACAGTTTTTGAGAACCTGGTACCTTTTAGTTAGGTCTCTGACACCTCTTACATTCCACGTAGCAATTTTAAGTGCTGTAGCACTCATTGTCAAATATACAATGCAACAATAAAATATGAAAACATGAAAGGGCAGGCCACCCTAGAAGGCACATCCTGCCCTCCCCCCCGTGAACCAACCACCAACCAGGTCACCCCTCCACCCCCCTCCTGAAAACCAGTAGAGAAAAACTGGAGCGGTGTAAATTCCAGACTTGGTATTATAGCCTTTATCAGGTCCCGAGCTAAGAAAGAGAGACCTCCCCCCTCTTCATCCCTCAAACTATATACAAGTGTTCTCCCGACTGCCTCCAAAAAGCTACCACCAGGTGGGAGTACCAGGAAATAATCATGAACCGGTACCTTGAAGAAGTGTCGGCTAGTAAGTAGAGATAAATCCCCTCGTAAGCACTGGGAACTTCCTGACTAAAGTATCCCCCATCTGGGCTGCTCTCCCCCCCCCTTGGTGTGTTTAGCAGTCCCACTAGTGCCGACTCTCCTGCGGAGCCTCCCCCCCAGAGGAGTCTGAATAAATCTTACAAGAAGACCTGAGAGAATTGAGAACCTGACCAGAATCTCTAGATTATCTAAGCCTTAGCCATGCTTTACTCCCATAACTTGAGAAGGATTGTAATCATACACGTGGAATGTACTCAATAAATCTATTCAGAGATAGCACCATTAATCTGGGTATGGTGCAACCAGACCTCAATTGAGAGTGAGAGCCCACCAGGGCCCCCTGAGATTCGCTCTTCACCATGAGAGAATGGTTCCTGACTGAAGCGTGACTGACTGGGTCATCACATGCCTCCGACCTCCTGACTGTTATCTGAACCCCTTAGCCCTTCAAGAGGGATAGCGAACTACCCTACATGCATGAGCTTCAAGCTGGATAGGGAAGGGAGTAGAACCCTGAGACCCCAATGGCAGTGCTAGGTGGAGTCAGCCCCCCAGCCCAGGGGCCAACTGAAACTTCGCCGCCATCAAAACTGCCAGCGGTAAAAGTATATTCTCAAATGTAGAGGTGTGTTGGGCCTCAGGCAGAGTCCACTGACGTCTTGCAAACCCCCCTCTGAAATGTTCACAATAACGGCTACAATCCTCATTGCCTAATATCAGCCTGGCTCATCGCCCCTTCTCAAAAGGCCTCCCTAACCTATCCTTCACACCTGACAAATACCCAAGGATTTCCTAGTGACCACTTCTGTCTAACTTTCTGTAAAGTTAAGTGAACCTAATTACCTGAGCCAGGGAAGCACGGGGGGATCCTGGGGAGCAATAGATACTAGAGGGACCAAAAGGTCCCACCGGTCCTGCATCGTGTGGAAACCGCCTCCACTCCCCAAGTTCCCCCCCCCAGCGAGCAGGCCCCATGAACCATCACACAGACTGAGCCCACCAAACACCCCAACGGTCCTCTTCCAAAGCCGCCCTCAGCCACCAGAGAAACCAGATGAGAGAGAAGAGAAATCAAAACAAAAGGTGAGAGTCCAGAAATGCAGCATGTAGCAGGAGGTAACTTCTTGGCTCTGCCTCAGCAATTCAGCCAGTTTAAACAGGTTATGTAACTTGAGTGAGAGATCCGATGCCGCTTTATCTGGGGATTCGAGAGGAGTACAAGAACCATCAATGGCAACTTGTAGCTTAGCAGGGTAGCTCATTTTGTAGTGAGTGCCGCTGCGATCAACTGATGACTGTAGGATGGAACACAGAGCATTTTGCCTCATCTCATAGGGAAGATCCTGAAATGTCGCAGCTTAGAACCACTCCATAGAATTGCTTGTAGTTCTCTTGCCTTTGATAATACATGCTGTTTCTCCAGAAAGCTTAGAAATTTGATAATGATAGGTCTTGGCGGGGTTCCAATGGCAGGTTTCGGTCTAAGAGAGCGATGAGCACGCTCAATGTCATATTGTGGATTGAGAGGGAAGGCCCAACAACTTTGCTTAGAAACTTCTGGAGAAAGAGATTAATGTCAGGGCCCTCCTCAGACTCGGGAGGCCCAGGATCTCAAGTTGTTCCTTCGGCTCCTTCTTTCTAAGTCCTCCATTTTGAGTTGCAGTTTACTGATCTGCTGTCTGGGGGAATAATCTCTGGGTCTATCTTCTCCTCCAAGTCTCCAAAGGAGATTCTGGCTTCCAGATCTCCCATTCTGGTAGTTAGGCGCTGAGATCTCCCCTTAGTGATTTCAACTCAGCAGAAATATCATCCAATGTTTCCTTAAAAGGTATGAGCTCTTGTAAGAAATGGTCCTCGGTAAGAGGAGTTAGAGAAGTATTGGAAGGGGGTGATTTTGCTGCAGGCCCCAAATTCTGATTTTTAGATTTTTTTGAAGATTTCTCAAGCGTGGATGGTGGAGTGTGCTTCATGCCAGCAGGCCTCATCTCCGCTTCCATCTCAATCATCCTCCAAGTGCATTAGTATGCAAAACAAGATGCTGCAAGTACGAAGGTGTTATCTATACTCCAGATGTAAAACAGGACTTTAGATGTCGAATTTTAGGCTGAAAATAGTTTAAAGATGGGTGGGTAATGGGAGCGCTCATGAAAGCTGCCCTAGCTGCACTGCATCATGTGACCTCCTCCTGGAGAGTTAGTTGAGAAACCCTGCTTCATTTCTTTCAAATGTTTTTTTTTGGTTTCTTTAATATTTTCTTGATCTTCCTTATTAAAGTCTTCCATAGCATCCACCTTTTTTCCTTTTCCAAACTAACCCCCAATTTCTCTTTGTCTTTATCCTGATTCTTAGAACCCCTGGTTTTCACTGAAGAGGTCATAGTTCAGTCTTGCAATTTCTGGGAGGGCTGCTCTTTATTTTTTTTTGGGGGGGGGATGTTGTACATGCACACAGGAGAGTTTAAAAAGATTGCAGCTGGATGGGAAATATCAACCTTCAAAGCTGGAGATCTTTTACTCCTCTTTTTAGCCCCAAACAATTGTGTTTTTTTTTCTTTTTTGGTTTTCAAACTAAGGGCTAGATAACTCATTTTGTTTTCTTTTTAAATCAGGTACAGGTGATGTGGCCTCCAGCAACTGTGAGCCCCCATTGTAACTTTTACTAGTGACTGCCAGTGGCTCGCTACCCTCTTCTTTTGACTCACAAGATTTATTCCCCTCAAATATAAAACTACCCCTCACCTGGTGCTCCCAGATGTAGGGTTTACTTCCATTTAACTCCAGTGTTACAGAGTCAGATTCTGCAGGTAAATGCACATCAACGGTAGCCTTAGGGTTAAGATGTTCCATTCCTTGCTGCTGATCAGGACAGTGCAAAGAAATCTGCATTATCTCTCTGTGGCAGAAGCCGATGATTTCTGATATTTGCCGATACACTTTGCACCCCACACCAGTGGAAACTACTGAACAATAAGGGCTTCCATATACCCCGCCACTACAGCATTACACTCGAAAAGATACCTCAAAGTGTTACGACTGGAGAATTATGCAGACAACAATGAGGGGAAATAGAAGAGGGTCTATCTGCTGAATTTATCAAAAACTTTAAAACAAAAACACTGAAAAGCATCTACAAGATTAAACAGAGTCCCATTTTTGTTACTTATCCCGCATCACAGACCATCAAGCAGGACTGGTGCTCTCTGATGCACAGCTCACTCAGCACGATGCCTGACATGTGCATTGCATTGCCTCCACCCACCACTGTACAGGCTTCCTATATGGCGCTTTTAACCACCTGGTGATTGTTACCTGATAAGTTTAGTGAACCTTCTTGGACTCCTGCATAAGGATGAACAATCACTTGGATTTCCTGAATGGAAAAGTTCTGATGAGGTAGTCCTTGACTGCTGTAATGACATACAAGGTGACCAAGGAACCTCTTTCTTAGGTTCTGCTGGTCCCAGGTCAAAGGATGAAAGCAAACTTTCTTGAGCCAAATGAAATAGAGATGACACCTTGGATAGGAAAGACAAGACCGACTTGATGACTACCTATCCATATGGAATATCAAAAAAGGTCCCATGCAAGATAAAGCTGGGAGTATGTGCACTCACTGGGAAGAGCAAACAGTAAGTAGAAAAATAATTTTGAGCCTCATAAAGTACAGAGGTACTGAGTTCAAAGGCTCAAAACATGGTCTAGTGAGGGCTTCAAGAACGCGATTGAGTTGCCAGGGTGACACTGTTGCTGTCTTCTTGGAGTGAGTGTTCTCTGTTGCTCTAAAGAACCTCACTACAGTGTGTGGGTTCCCAGAGTCAGCCATTAATCACCCATCAGATAGGCCCTATTGCTGGAGCCTGGACTCTTAGTGACACAGAAGACAAAGCCTTGTCAAAACCATCTTGTAAAAAATCTAGAATCTAGGGAATGGAACACTACAGAGGGTTGACATTCCTGTTGCTGCATCATTCCTTGAATATTGTCCCATGTCTGTCTCTTAGGTGTGATTTGTGGATTGTCTGCATGACCATAGCATAGTATCTATAACCTTGATGGAGAAACCAACAGCTAACAATCTGTTCCTCTGATCAGCAAGGAGACTGAGTCTGTCTGGTGTCAGATGAAGAATCAGCCCCTTTTCTAACAGATTCTGGCAGACTTGGAGTTGCGTTCAAGTGCTGGAGCTGATGGCTGCTTGAAACAAATGCTCTCTCACTGATTGTGATAGTTTCAAAAAATGAAATCTTAAAATTCACATTTAGCCACCATCATTGATGGTTTTCATTTTAATTCATCATCTGCCAACAAACTATTAAGTTTTACCTTAAACAAGTTAATTTTGATGAAGATATTTAAGTTTAATGATTCACCAACTGCTGCATCAAAATATGCCCAGCCACAGCAAGAGTGGAGCAGGACAATCAAGCAGACAGAGCAGGGCTTCTTCTCCTGAGCTAAATAAATGCAATGGGTAAACAGGACAAAGCTTAAATCCATCAAACTGGCTATTGTGGACATAAAAAAAGCTAAAAGTGACACAAAAGTGAATGAATGAATGAATTAAATGAAAGAGAGACTAGTGCTAAAAAAAGAGTCTCGCACAAAAGTCAAAGACTCCAGTGACTGTAGCACCTCCCACTTAAGCAATTTATTGGAAAGGTTGATGACCTTGAAAACAGAATGAGTCATAATAATTTAAGACTAGTTGGGGTACTTGAAAATTTGGAAGGCAAGGACATGACTGGGTTTTTACAGGACTTTACCCTCCCACCACCTCTACTTATCCTTCAATGAACATGTCCCTTAGAGATTGAGAGGCACATTGAGCACATAAACCAAAACCCCAAAAGAGACCAAGACCCAGATCTATCATTAAGTTCCTGCATTTTGCTATAAAAGAAGACATTTTATCAGTTGCCAGGCAGAGAAGGGTGTTGATGTGGGGCAGGATGGAATATAATTGTTTCAAGATTTCTCTTCTGACATTGTGAAGTATAGGAATGCTTTTTCTGAGGTTCTAATTGTGTGCCTTATTTTATTAATTGCCTAGCTGTGTTTATGATGTCAAGGGGAGGAGAGGCACATGTGATACACTCAGTCGAAATGCCATGAGAGTTTACTGGTAGATCCTGACCAGAAGCCACTCATAGCTCTTTCAAAAATAACTTAAAAAATTCTAAACAATTAGCAACCCAAGCTGGCATGAGCATGAGTCTAACAATGTTGTCAAGGAAACAAGCATCTCCTCGAGACAACTCTCAGGAGGTTCAGCACCAGTTTCCATGAAGTAACCTAATCATAAAATGAGTATGCTGAAGTTATGAAGCAAAATAAATGTCAAACTCCTCCATTCACATGCAGGAAAAAAAAATCATTCTGAAATCTGTGGCCTGGACCTCAAACCCTAACAGAAAAATTCAGTCATTTTTTTCTACACCAGGAACAGATAGTTATATAGTACCAACAAAAATATTTCAAAATTACACTAAGTGAGCAATTACCAGAAAGACAATCTAGTTGCAGACTCAGAAACTTCTGCACTGAATGGATCCTCATTCTTTGGTAACATGGAAAACCTGGTGACTGATATGCTGTCTGCTCCTCCTTCTTCCCCAACAGTGCAAGACAAGGACACTCACCATCTTGTTCTCTGGGGTGGAACATCTAGATCTATTAGACTTTGTTTCTTGGCTACATCTGCCTTGCCTGTGATCTTATTGGAGGATTTAGACAAGTTTTTGATTAAATGGGCTTTTGCTGGAAAGTCCGTGCAATGTCATTTTGTTACAGAAAGTGTCAACCTGGGGTCAAGCTGATGTCACTTTTGCCCTGCTCACTTGACAGGATTGAATGACTGACAGTGAAGTCACATACTTTATTGCTGCTCAGAGACTGACTGTAATATGCTAAAGCTTTATTCAATGCAAACAGCCTAACAATGTAAGTGTTTATGCTAATCCATCAGATTTTCAAAGTTGCAGCATGGAAGTCTCTCTTATTCCCTGATGGATAGGTCAGGGGGGCAAGTGCTACCGTGGCAGAGATTATGCTGATCTGGGGTAAATTACTCCTCTGGCTAGTTAACTGTGTACTTCACTATAATCACATTCTCAGACAACTGAGAACACTTGTTAGCTGACCATGTATGCCTGGTTGAATCCTGCAAAGCTCAGACTGGTGTCGGTTGCCCAAGGTGTGACTCACAGGGACGAGGGGGGCACATCTCAACCATACTCTCCAGTATATGCAGAAGCATTACAAAGTAATGGGTTGAATGTAGTAGAGGTAGCACGGAACTGATTGCATGAATAGTGTGGATTACGTTCACTCTAAATATTTATAGTGGAGCTTTTTAACTACTTTTGCTCTCTACTAATTTTCCAATACTGGTACAAGTTGTTTGTGCTTTTGCTACTGGTCCTTTTCTCCTCAACTCCTACCGGGGAGGCAACAAACATCATATAAAGCCCTGATGGTTTGGGGTTCATTATGCACAATATGTCATACAGTATGTGCCTTAATATGCTTAAATATATTGGTCCTATGGTTGCAGGTTATGTTATCAGTCTGAACATCTAACAAATGCATATCAAAATAATTAGTTAATTATGTGAGATTGGTCAGACTTCTGGTGCAACTTGAGATAATAATAAGCTTAACAGCTCAGCTCCCTGCTCCCACAAGCTACAATTCTGCATTTAGCATTCAGAGAGCTTCTAAAATATAATTTAAAAGGCAGAATCCTGATGGTTAATAGCAGATCTAAAGGGGGAAATAACAGATTCCACTTACTTGCACCAGAATCGGAGCCTTCTGACCGTGAATTATCTGAGGGGGAAATACCACGAACTGTGGCTCAGAAACCATGAGCTCAAAGTAAATCTTCGAGCTACAAAAACAGAAAGACTGCCAGCATGGACCAGAAACTAGGCAAGATATTGAATGAACTTATAGAATTGAAATCCGATTTTTCCTCCTTCAAGCAGAACCAAAAGATAAAGCAAAAAGAAATTGCCGAAACAACCTTAACGGTGTCTGAACTCAAGCAAACAGTGCAGGAACAGTGCAAGACAGTAAGCCATATGCATACCACATTGGAACAATTAACTACCCTCTGCCATCTTATCATGGAAAGGCAGAAAGACATCAAGAATCAGCATCACTGACTCAACCTCAGAGTGTATGGCATTCCAGAGAATAGTGAAGGGCAAGATCTAGAGGGGTTTATCACTACAGTTCTCCACACTTCTCTTACCTTAGACCCGAAGCTAGATTTGGAAATTGAATGCATGCATAGAGTGCTTGGCCCGAAACCCTCTTAGGCAAGGCAAGGCAAAATTTATTTAAAAAAGCAGCCCAATCCGGAGGCTCTGAAGCATTGACAGATTTTAAAACAAAATTTTAAAAGCACAAAATTTAAAACACAAAATTTTATACAGATTGAATAAATAAATCTAATACAATCACAGTCTTTACTGTATATACTAATCTAAATATCAAAAGCTTGGAAAAAGAAAAGTCTTCAAGCGGGCTTAAAATAGCCACTGTGGGGCTTCCTGACTGAAGCTGGCAAAAATTCCACAGAACAGGAGCTGTAACACTAAAGGTTCTATCACCAGCTGATTTTAGCCTCCTTCTGGGAATGGTCAGAAAGCCACCACTAGAAGATCAAGAGGGCGGGTGGGGGTAGGTGACAGAAGGTCTGACAGGTAACCAGGGCTCTGCCTGTGTAGGGTCTTATAGGTGATGAAGACCCACCTTAAAAGGACTCTCCACCAGACTGGCAGCCAGTGCAATTCGCATAAAACTGGTGTAATATGACAAAGCGTTTGCTGCAGTCAACAACGGACCAGCTGCGTTTTGCACAGCTGCAGTCTGTGGAGAGATCCTTCTGTGACCCGAGATAGAGCGCGTTACAGTAGTCAAGCCTAGATGTGACTAAGGCATGTATCAAGGTAGGGAGGTCCAGAGGCGGAACAAGGGGCTTAATTCTGGCAATGTTTCTGAGATGGAAAAAACAGGTACGAACCGTGGAGGATATTTGAGCCTCCATGGTTAAATTCCTATCAGAATCACTCCCAGATTTCGCACCCAAGAGGATGCTTTCAATGGCACAGCTCAAGGACAAGCCCAGTTTCTGAGTCAGAGGCCATCCTATCACGAACTCTGTTTGACTCACTACCAATACCTCCATCTTGTCAGGGTTCAGTCACAACCAACTGGAGACCATCCAGTCATTAATCTCAGCCAGACAGATGTTAAGCACATCTACTCCATTAGATGTTCCTGGGGCAAAGGAAAAATATAGCTGAGTGTCATCGGCATAACAATGAAAACTCAAACCATCCTTCTTATGATCCCTCCCAGGGGCAGCATGTACACTGCGAACAACATTGGGGCCAGTACCGATCCTTGAGGGACTCCACAAAATAGAAGACTGGGTATAGATGAAGAATTCTCCATCATAACCTGTTGCCTTCTGTTGGTAAGAAAGGACTCAAACCAGTTGATGACAGTACCAGTGAGTCCACATAGCTCCCTAAGGTGGACAAGCAACACACAATGGTCCACAGTGTCAAATGCAGAAGAGATCAAGGAGAACAAGAAATTGTTCTGTCGCCCGATCTCTTGCCCTGAGGGAATCATTCTGCACCTGAACAAGTACAGTTTCTGTGCTATGTCTAGCCTGAAATGCCAACTGGAAAGGTTCATACAACTCGTGAGTCACGAGATGCTCTTCCAACTGAAGCACTACCACCTTTTCCATCACCTTCCCCAAAAATGGAAGGTTGGATATAGGACGGTAATTCACCTTGATCTCTGGGTCCAAAGATGATTTCTTTAAGAGGGGTCTCACCAGAGCCTCCTTCAAGGCATCCAGAAAGACCCCCTCAGAAAGGGAGCACCGTACAATCAAGGCAAACACCGGGCCAACAGAGTCAATGCATCTCATTAAAAAACGTGTTGGCACCGGGTCCAGTTCACAAAAGGTATGCTTCATGTTGGCTGCCACCTCAATAACCTCACTAGCCTCCACTGGTCTAAACTCTCCCCAACTAGGTGGAGTGCTCTCAGAACACATCAGGCCACCACTGTCAGCTATAATATTACTAGCTGAAAGCCACCTGCGGATCGAGGACACCCTGTCCGAAAAAACGAGCAAACTCCTCACAATCTAAATTAGAAAAACCTCCCGGGCTGCAGACAGGCAGGATGAAGAAGCCTGTCCACAGTCCGAAGAGTAAAACTGGTCAGTTTTCCCAGCAGCAATCTCCCTAGACAGGAACAGTATGCAATATAATGCAGACGCAGAGACAGTTTATCCGCTCAGGCAGGATCTTCTCCAACAGCACTCTAAACTCTGACCCATCTTCTTCATCTCCCTGAGGCTCCCCGTCAAACCACGGGACCTCAGGTATGAAGTTCTGAGTTGTACACGGACAGGTCGAGGATTTGATGATGTCAGATAGCACCCTATTATAGGTATCAACCCCGACAGCAACACCTCCGATGCATGCAGCACCCACACACTAAGACAATTTAGCTGCCGCCAAAAACCCTCAGGGTCAAACCCATAAAGGGCAACAGCTAATCATCTCAGCAGGGGAAGGGCTATGGCAGGAGCCCCAAGCGTGAACTGCACCGTGCAGTGATCGGACCAATGTGCCAGATCAATCCTGAGATCACTGATCTCAAGTCCAGTGAGAACACCAGGTCCAACATATGGCCATCCTGATGAGTTGGCGCAGTAACAGCCTCGTCAATCCTAAAGAGGACATAGTCTGCAGAAAATCACAGCTACATCTATGATTCTAAGTCATCAACCAAACATTGAAATCCCCAGAAAACACATCTGGGGATCCCAATGTTCCGTCAGAACGAATTCTGCGATCTCCTGCAGGAAATTCCCATCGACCCAGAAGAGGCGATAGATGAGGAAGATCCTACAGCCCGCATCAGGTCCTCCACGAATAGCCACACATTCAAAGGAACCTGGAGTTCTCACTGGGTGCACAGTGAAGGTCAAGCTGGATCTAAAACAAATAGCTACGCCGCCACCCCTGCATTCCACTCTGGGGCAGTGCACCATGGTATATCCAGGAGGGACTGCAGCCTCAAAAATCAGGCCCACATCATCTCCCACCCAGGTCTCCGTGATGCAAGCCAGATCGACTGAAGAAATCAAGGCAGCAATAACTGGCATCTTATTTCTGATTGATCTGGCATTGCAAAGCACTGCCGTCAGGGGATTGGAGGGTGGTGCAGCCCCTCGGGTTACCAGACCACTCAATCTGGTGGACTCAATGGGGATGGGCACCAACCATGTCTGGCCTCTCCCAGATGCTCGTCGTAACCCAGGGCGCCTTCTGGACCTAACAACCCCAATCCTACCACCACCCATACATAGGTCTCCCCACTGTCCATGACAAGCACAATCCCTTCCAATCCCCACTTCCAACAGCGTCTGACAATAGTACCTGACACTGGGAGGGGGGATAAAAGGGCACAAGTCATGCAACAGTGAGCTCCCATAAATAATCCTGGCCCCTTAAATCCTCCCATATAGCCCTTACACATCCCAAGCAACTAATACAGTACTTAGCTATCAGACTGTAAGCAAACACAATTTTATCTAAAATATCTGCCTAGCTCACTTAAATAACAAAACTTCTACTATTAATTAACATTTAAAACAAACCACAACTGCTTCACACTAATGCTCTCTGGCTAGGATATTCCTGCTTCCATAATAATTTTTAAACAATAAGATATGAACTAATAAACTTTAACACTACTTAGAAGGGATAAAGAGAAAGACCTGCTCTTTTCCTCCATTTATTACTAATAAAATTTTCAATTCAGTGGTACTTTCCACTCACCGCTTCAGCTGCAAGCTAGCGTGGCAATTTAAAGAATACTATCCCGCCCTCGGACTCTCAGGGTCTTAACCCCACAGTCCCCACCTCTTCAGCTGACAGCAATCAGCCCCAAGCCTCCTTCAAGCAGATGAAATTAGGAATAATACAGTCTCTCACACTGCACCTCCAAATTGCTAGTAGGGGAATCACTCTTCACTCTTCACATAGAGGGCATCTGAATGCAAGCAACAGCAGGAAAAACAGCACCAGCAGAACAACACAGTCAGATATCATTCAGCTGCTTGTTACAATATATAGCCCCAAGTCCCACCTCTTCAGCTGACAGCAATCAGCCCCAAGCCTCCTACAAGCAGATGTAATTAAGGAATAATACAGTCTCTCACACTGCACCTCCAAATTGCTAGTAGGGGAATCACTCTTCACTCTTCACTAAGGGCATCTGAATGCAAGCAACAGCAGGGAAAAAACAGCACCAGCAGAGACAACAGAGTCTCTTACCCAGATGCTAGGCCATGCTCCATCATAATCAGGTTCCTAAGGTATAGCACTAAAGAATTTATCCTCAGAAAAGCCTGTTCCACGGGTAAAGTGACATATGGGACACAGCGGATCTTTCTAATATTGACTACACCACAACTAAGCAGAGGAGGAGGCCTATATCCCCCTGTTTCCCATCCTCGTCAACAGCAGCTTAAATTCAGAACTCCTTACCCTAGCAGACTATTAGTGCAATACCCTTCAGGGCAAGTGGCATATGAATCAGCAGAGGAGGCATTGCAGGACTTTTCAACCAGGGGTCTCCCACTCCTACCCAACGCTTCCAATACCCGAGGATTCAGAGGGAAGATCGTTCATCCTGAGCAGGCCAATTAGACAAAGTCAGCAGGAGGTTCTCGCTGGCATCAAGAAATTACTGGCCCAATTTGCAAGACAGGACAATTGGAAGACATTTACCAGAGCCTGGAAACAGTGAGGTGAGTGACACTAGGCTCCATTGCACCCTCGCTCTTCCCCACGGGAGTTAACAAGGGTCCAGTGGGGGAGCTGTCAGAGGGCCTAACAGAGGCAGAGGGCCAGGCTGGGCTCCCCACAGTGAGGATGAGGTTGATACTCCCATATATCTCCTATAACCGTGAGGCCTGGGACAGGGCAGTCAGTATCGTGACCTGAAATCTCTTAGGGACTAGAACGGTGTGGGGCAGTGACTTGAGACTGCTGTGTGTTGAGTCTGGATTGAGGCCTACTCTGTTAGAAACTCTTAGCTTGTATAGCAGTCCTGGCTCCTAAACTTTTCTCCAGAATGGCAGCAGAAAAAGCCACCTAGGGGAGTGTGTAATCCACTGGGTGAGCTGCGGGTCATAATACCACCAAAACAGACATAAATTAATTTCCCCCTGTGGAGTTCCTGTGGGTTAACCCTCAGGGGCTCCTGGGAGACAGACATAATTTGAATAAAAGCGGACTTACACAGCACTCAGTTTACCATGCTTTTGAATCTATTAACCCCCAACAAACTAGGCGATTGCTCTAATCTGGACTGTTTATGGCTCTGATAAATTGCAATGACTGAAAGCCAGGACAAAAACGGAGTGATTGGCGTTCTCTCCTCGAAGATCTGATCCCCACACTGAGGCTTGGCGAGGCAGTAGCAGGGATCAACGCTATTACCTGCTGAAGGTGTAACATGCCTCACCCTTGATGATAACCAATAGAAGGAGTCCCTGGGAGGCCCAGAGGATCCCACCCCTTTAAAATGAGCCATAAGCTAACCAACATACCCGACTTCTTGGGGTGCCCTGGTGCTCCCCTTTGTGGAGAGACTGGTCCACCATATTGGACCTGAGTTCCTCTGATATGGGAAGAGGGGAGGGTGCTGGTGGATCACCATACTGAAAAGGTAATCCAAGATGAAGATAAATGTGGAACATGTGAGAGTGCATCTTTAGACTTCGGGACTCAGAAATAACCTGAAAATAGACAAGAACCTTTTTCTTTATAGCCATTAAGGACCTAATCATGAACGTCTGGGTCCAGATATAAATCTTTTGTGTTTGTTTCCTCTTCGGGTTGTTTAGAATACATGGGGTGCCCTGAAGTACTCAACCAGCAGTAAAGAAAACCACTATTACTCAGGTGGGGGCATTCTTATTACACCAGGCTCCGATCATTAAGCCTTCCCCCCTTTGCAACACCAAAGGCTGACCCAGCTTGAGGGACAGAGCCACACATGACCTGGTGATCTGTGAGCAATGCACTTTCTTCCCCCAACCCCAACCCTATTCTCTCCCCAAGATAGCTTGGATTGGAATTATAATTGTTTCCCTAATTCCTCTACCCTATCCCCAACCATACATTAGGGCAAGAGCATCCCCAGGGGCACATCTCCTTGACTGAGGAAATAGTTCCCATCCAGGCGGGATCTTTCCCAGCCTCCCTCTCCTCATGAGAAGTGGGAGCAGGACTTGGAAGTCACACTACCCAAATCATTGTATATAGTTATTGCCTCTCCAGGCTTAATTAGACCCTGTTGGTCTTGGTTATACATTAGTCTCACACTGAATGTTCTTACTTTATATGTTTTTTTTATTTCTTTAAAAAAAAAAAGACACAGACTCAGGTATGTACAGAATCTTTATTCAGATAGCTTGGAAGATATTTAGCGACAGAGATTCCACACATAAAAGCAGGATGGAGTGGGGAGAATGCAGGAGGAGGCTCATTTTAGA
This sequence comes from Neoceratodus forsteri, assembly GCA_016271365.2. NCBI lineage: Eukaryota > Metazoa > Chordata > Ceratodontiformes > Ceratodontidae > Neoceratodus > Neoceratodus forsteri. The sequence goes on from CM028134.1 coordinate 846,707,621, forward strand.
AATTCCAGATTACTGATACCAGAATGGGATCCCCTGTTAAAACAATTTCTCATAATGTAAATGGGTTTAATAGGCCCATTAAGAGATACTAGTCTCTTAGGGCCTTAAGGCAAATGAAACCTGACCTCCTGTTGCTACAAGAAACCCATCTTGATACCACTGAACATCAAAAATTATTGAAATTCGGATTCTCTCATGTGATAGAATCTTCATACAGGAGAGGTAAGAGACGAGGAGTGGTTAGCCTCATCCCAAAGTCTTCTCCCTTTATACTATCAGAGCACTATTCTGATCCAGAAGGGAGACTAGCTATAAGCATAGGCACGGGTCCAGGGGCAGTGGGTTACTATATGCAGTGCATACATCCCATCTCAGACTGATGCCTCGACCATCCAGAGATTATTAGACCATATATTCACAAGGCAACATGGAGTACTGGTGTTGGGCAGGGATCTCAATTGCCTTATGATTCCTTCTTTGGACTCCTCAGCGGCACACCCTTTGAGGCAAACTGTGGGGCAAAGACATCTTCACTGCCTACTGAAGGATATAGGCATCATTGATATCTGGCATCAACTGAACCCCTCAATGAGAAAATGCACATGCTATTCACCGGCCCACAGCCACTACTCCAGGCTGGATTACATATTTCTTAGCCAAGAACATAAGACTCTAATCCATTCAGTAGATATAAAGAATATTCACCTATCCAATCATGCCTCAGTAGAGCTTGATCTCAATATAATCCAGGACAGGAAATCCACACAGTGGAGATTTAATCCCAGTTTCTTCAAGCCCCTCTTCTCTACTGTCCTTAAACTATGACCCGTCTTCCAAGAAATACAGACTGACTTACATAGATGGTCACAACTACCTTTATCTGTACTACCTAGAGTACAATCAATACAGATGAATGTTCTACCTTGGCTACTTTACATCATGCAAATATCCTCTGCCCCCCACGAAAGCAGCTACTCAAGTGTCCAAAAGCTATTTCTAAATTCTTGCACAAGAGAACAATAAAAAGACCCAGATTGGCTCTATCTAGGCTCAGTTTATCAAAGAAGAGGGGAGTCTGGCACTTCCGGACTTAAGTAAGTACTTAACAGCCACAGTACTAACTCACATGGCTAAATGGCTCATTGCTGTGAATCAATCCCCAATTTGGATGCAGCTAGAAAGGAACCAGACAGACATCCACCTGGGTGGAGATCAAATTTACCACCCTACATCCCTGCGGAGAGAAGATCGAGTTTCAGTATTTACCAGAGCTGTTCTTCAGTACTGGAGGCAGTTTCTCAGGAGTAGGAAATGCCGTCCACTAGCAAAGTGGATGGTGCTTCCAGGACCACACCCTTTACTCATGGCGAGAGGGGGGTGGGTTAGCCCACTCTTTTCAATTTTACCAGGATGGAGTATTTAAAACATTTCAACAGTTACAAGGGGAATATTCATTACCCCATCAGGATTTTTTCTGATACCTACAAGTTAGGCATTACCTGACTTCTGTCTTGGGATTTTCTATCCCAGAACAGCAAACTTTCCCTTGGTGACCATACTACCTCAACTGGCTTCCTTGATGCCTGCAGCATCTCATCTCCCATTTTTATAAAGCGGTACAACAAACCTCAAATCAAGCCATCAAACTTGCCCAGACACAATGGGAATCTGAGTTGGGGATAGCCATTGGAACTAAAGAGTGGGAGAGGGTATGGTGAACTCAACATAAAACTACATGTTCCTATACATGGCAGGAATTTTCTTGAAAATAGTAGCCGATTCCTTAGAACTCCTCAGATTACTGCTAAATTCATAGGAGGAGGAGATCCCTCCTGTTGGAGAGGATGTGGAACATCCCCGGCCACCCACACCCCTATATTTTGGTACTATGCAATGCTCTCCAATTTTTGGGGTGTGATTAACCAACAACTCAAGGAACTCTTCCCATCTCTGGTTGACATTACCCCACAAATCTCCCTCTTACTCCATCATCCAAAGAATTTCCGGGAAAAACATGCAATTTACTTATTAAATATTTTAATAAGGGCAGCCCAAATAGTAATAACTAGATTATGGTTGACGCCTCATCCTCCCTTATTTCCACCTGGGAAAACTTTATCTATGATATATATATAATGGAAAACATGACAGCTCACCTGCAAAACACTATGCCAGCACTTCTCGAAAGATGGTCCAGGTGGTTCCTCTATATATCCACTCATCACCCAGAATTCCTCCCTTAGATTCAGAATGTGACCCATCTGAAGGAGTCCATTCACTAATATTTAGATCTATCTTTAAATGGAACATACTGACCAGATACCTTTCAGGTTGAAGTAGCCAGGTGGGGATACATCCTTCCTTCTGTTTAACCATGATAAGCTGGAGAGAGATAGCCAGTGATGTTGCCAATACTGGATTTACTTACATAATAGAGCCTCCTTCCTGCATCTCTCAGCATTAGAACTGTCAATTTAATTCTAAAAGATACCTGCAGATAATGTATTCAGTCTCCAATAGTTGATTTAACATATTTATTTCTATCTTCTTATTAACAATCAATAGACTGCAGTGCATTGAAATGTATTTCTCCTGTACATTGGAAAATGTAATATATACCTGTCTTGAAGTCTTTTAAATCTTATAATAAGAAAGTTTCAAAAAATATATGCTGAGATTATTATGTGGACAGCAACTACTAAACAGATGTGTGTAATTTTTGCCAGACATGAATTCCATTTATAGTGTTTGGTTAATTTATCACGAATTATTTGTTCTCATGCTTCCTGAGTTGTATGGCTCTGCACTGGAATTGAGAGCCCAGTGAGCTTCATCACAGCTGTGTGTGTGTGTGTTAGTATTGTCAGTTTTACCTAATCTTATATGTTCATTTTAGCAACGATTATTGATTAATAATTCAGATGGTAGAATAACAGTCAGGTAGCTGGGGCCTAGTCCATATAGGGCATTGAAGATGAGCAAGCACACCTTATAGGTCACCCTTCACCTGACTGGCAGTCAGTGCAGTTCCTGCAGCACAGGGTTACATGACAGAACCTTGAAAGGCCCATCAGCAACCTGGCAGCTGTATTCTGCACCACCTGCAGCTAGTGAAGGATACCTCTGAGGCCCAAAGCAGAGAACATTCCAATAATCAAGCCTGGATGTCACAAAGGCATGAACCAGTGTAGGAAGATTCTCTGAAGGACTAGGGATTTGATCCTGGCAATGTTCCTCAAGTGGTAAAAAACACTTTGAACCACAGATGACTCCTGTGATTCAAATGTTAATCTGTCATTCAGGAGCATGCCAAGATCTCACACCCTAGAGGAAGTCATCAACAGAGTAGGCCTTAGTGAAATACCTGTTACCACACTGGAGGTACTTGTATCTTACCCTTGGCCCAATTCCAAAACTAGGACCTCCATCTTGTCAAGGTTCAGCTGCAACCAGCGGGAGGATATTCAGATATTGTTCTTGGCCAAGCATATATTAAGCACTCCCACAGTGTCAGATGTTCCAGGGACAAAAGATAAGTACAATTGGATATCATCTGCATAGCAGTGAAAACCCACATAGTACTTACTAATGAGCTCACACAGGGGCAGCAAGTATACTGCAAACAGCATCAGTGACAAGATTGATCCCTGAGGTACTCCACATGACAGGGGCCTCGGGGAGGAGGAGAAATTCCCCATCACTATCCATTGCTTCCTATTGGCAAGGAAGGACTCAAACCAGCTGATGACAGTGCCAGTGAGTCCACAATACTCTCTAGAGATACATCTTGTTCCATCAGAGGCAGATAAATTATTAAGAGAATGGGTAGCCAGTGTAGACTACAGCTGTTTCTCTTTGAATATACTCTTGTATGAGCCAATATAACTGCAAACTGATGTTATTGTCTCCATAGACCCCACTTGACATGTGGATCCCTCACCTGCATTTCACTTCCTTAGTACCTAATACCACCTTTCTCCTAATGCTACCTTCTAATTTAAAGGATGCAAGATTAGCGAAGATGGCACTACATACAAAGTTTAACAATTATATCTTTTATTTTGTCCCCAAATTTTCTGGATAATCATTTTATAATTTGCCTTATAAATATGACATGTACCATCTATAGTATATTGACTGAAATGTCATTTCACACCAGAAGCATGAAAACACGTCTCATCCAAGATTTTAAAATGACATGTCATGTTTATGAGGTGGTGTGGAAAATTACTGTGCAAACGCTTTTAGTCAAAATATTGAAAATTTGTAAAGTAATGAGTGAATGTTGAAATGCTGCAACCTTTTGACATAACTGGCATTTTTTCCATATTTATTTATTTATTGAAGTCTTCCCAGAATTACAATCCTTTGAGTCAGAGACTCTATTACAAAGGCTCCACATCAAACAGTACAAGTATCAAGTGAGTACAAACAGTGCAAGGTTTACAAGGCACTGCATCAAAAACAGTACAAGTAAGTACCAACAGTGCAAAGAAGTTAGCAGTAAAAGTTCACAATGCATACAGAACAAAACATCAAATATGTTGAGTAAAAGAAGAGGAAAAGAAAAGAGAGGAGAACAGGGTGCAGTGAGGTTATAACAGTTAGGAAAATAGGGGAGTGGATTGTATACATTATTAAAAGACTCGGACAGAAATAGTGCTGGTGGAGAAGAGAATGGTAGAGAATGGTAGGAGACAGGAAGAGAGGCCTAAGAACACAGGACCAGGGAAAAAAGTGCTCAGATAAAAGGTAGAGTTGCGAGTAGAGTTGGCAGTCCATGGGACATTGTCAGAGAGCCTAGGGCATGAGGAAGAAAGTGCCAGCAAGGCACAGAGAGACAATTACTAAAAATAAGAAAAAGGTCAAGAAGAGAGAGAGGAGAGGGGAGGAAGGGAGGGGGGTGAAGGGAAAGAAAGAATAGGGAAATGACAGGAGGGCAGTGAGAGGTTAGAATAATAAGATGTACAACACATTGTTAGAATAGCCTCCTTATTACCCCAGCTCATGAACCTGCTAGGTAAACATTTTCAAACCCCCACCAAAACTTCATTCTCTGCCACCAAAATGTCATTCCATGCCAAAGGTACAAAAATGTATGTTGGCATTGATTTGAAAAATGACAGGTGCCACATTCATGGGGTGGTGTGAAAAAATGGCTATGTCGAAAATTTGGGGTAAATATATTTTAAATGATCAAAGTTGTGATGGAGTATAGCACATTTTCAAAGTACATGTATAACTTTGCCATTTTTATATAATTTGACTCCAAATTTTCAAAACAGCCTTCTTATGACCACACCTCATGAGCAAGAGTGGTGAAATTTTTCAAGTCCTGCCTAAAGGCAATTTTGCAGTGCAACAGCAAAATCATCTTTTGGGCCAGATTTGCATAATTCAACTACCATTGGTCATGAGGTGGGATCTCAAAAAGAATATTTTGAAAATTTGGAAGCAAATATGCAACAATAGCAAGGATATGCATCAAAGTTCAAAACCCCTTTGAAATATGTTGAACTGCACTTACCTTAGTTTCTCATATTGTAATTGCCAGTTCCAGCAGCAAGACATGCCTTTAATTGGAGAGTGGATCTTCACCCTAGGACATGTTCAGGTGAGTGAGAGTGTGTGGGGGGTGGGGGTGAGGGTGGGTGCTGTGTGGGAAGTTGGGGTGGGGTAGGTGCGTGTGTGGTGGGAAAGATTGGAGAGGGACCATTTTCTGTTTTACAAGGTTTGGAAAAACATTGAGGGACAGTTTTCTTTATTTCAGGGCTATTATCCCCAGTGTCAAGCTGTTGTTCAGTGGTACCAGAGGTGGGCACCCTGGTGCCACCACCTACATAAGGGGAATGAAGGTGAGCTACCTGGAGGTGAGAGAGGTCAAGAGAAGTGGTACCAGGGTTAGGCACCCTGGTCTGCTTATATAGTTATAACTATATATAATGATTGGAAAGGGTGTGCAGGTGACCTGGAGAGGAGGGGGAGACAGAAGTAGTACTGGGGGAGGACACCCTGGTCCACTTAATAGCTAGCTAGCTAGAACTTTGAACTATTGTATCTGAGTTCAGAATTGTGTAGTCATTAGTATACCTGTGGTGTGGCTATGTCTAGGACTTTTTATAATAATCCTGAAAATGAAGGAATGCTCACTGACCTTCTTGTTCAGCTGAACCCAGAAGCAAACCGGAAGTGAGATGGAATAAGAAAATAGTACACCGGTGGTGGTGGGACAAAGAGCAGCACCGTGATCAATGGAGAGGACCAATGTGCTTCAATTCTATGTGAAGGACACAGTATAGGTATCCAGTTATGTGCTTCCAGAGTCCCCTTTATCTACTGTGTAATAGCAATACATCAGCATACACAGTTGTAGCATAAGACATGGTCAGATATTTCCAGATATTGCAAGAAATTTCTAAAGAGATTTCTCTGCTGCCTTACTATGGAACTTCAGAAAACAGGAGATTTCTAAAATATTACAGAAATGACAGGAAATATCTGACTGTGTCTTGTAGCTCTGCTATGCAGCCATAAAAAGAAAGGTGGCAATTTTGATTAAAACAGGTGTAAACTTCTTAGCACAACCATATATCTAACACAGCATGCATATATCATATTTTATCTGAAACTTTGTATGGTTAAAAAGTGACTTTTGTAACTTATTAACCACCACATCTGATAAGCAGAATTTTTCATAAATTACAGTACTTTTGAAATTGGCAACCTGAAAGATTCAACAGTGACAATTCAACAGCGAGGTCCCCTACAGTGACTACAGCACCATGCCACTGTAGGAGACCCACTGGAACTGGGCACTGTGTGTCAGGGTCCTGCACCCCCAGTCAGCTCCAACTCAGAGTTGACAATCTTAAGTGAGGTGCACCACCTGTGCACCCCCATGTGGGGGTGGGGGAAGCCCCCAAAAAAACACTTTGTGGTATGGAACCAGCAGACCAACTGCAAAATGTGGTCGACCTGCCAATTTTGCTGTCGAACACCTATCATGGATCCAAGTTATGCTAGGAGGGACTTCAATGAAATTATTGACCCTTTACTAGATAAATATAATGTAAAACTCAAACCACTGTCACTAAATCTAGGAAAGCTCTTTAAAACACTGTCAAGGAATTGGGTCTATTAGATGTTTGGAGATTAGCTATCCACAGGACAAAGGATATTCCTTCTATTCAGCAAGGCATGGTTCCTTCAGCAGGCTGGATTTTTTTTGTCTCCTCTAAACTTAAGCATATTAGTTTCTAATATAGTATATGAAGAGTTAGTCATTTCTGATCAAAGTCTGCTGAAGGCATCCATTCATTTTGACTATAATGCCCACAGACGTTCCATATGGAAATGTAATATCTTGCTTTTGCAAGACCCCAAATTCAAAGACTGGTTTAATAAGGAAACCTTACTGTATTTTGAGATAAATGACAATAAAGCTTACATTAGGGGTAGAATTGTTAGTTCTCCCTCTAATAAAAAGAAAGAACAACACAAAGAATTGACAAAGAACATCAGTTATCCAACTGCAATAGAAGTTTTAAAAAACTTTCCTAGAAATAGGAGGTTCTATACCAGATTACACAACTGAAAATTGAAACTAACAAACTCACATTCTTCTGGGATTGAACATGCTTTATTTTTACAAAACAATCTTGTTAGAAAGCTGGTGAAAAGGTTGAAATCTGTTATCTTACTATCTCAAAATCAACAAATTCAGACTAGCATTAACATGAGTAGCGATGATAAAGGAAAAAATCTGTATGGTTTGAAAGAGATTAACACACATTTTAAGGAATTCTAAAAACTTGTATACATCTCAAGAAGCCTCAGACATATCTCTAGAGTCCATTTTAAATTTAGTTTGCCTAAAATAACAGAAGCTAAGAAACAAAATATTGATAAGCCTATCTCTATAGAAGAAGTCACAGAAGTAATTAACAAATTCCCCAAGGAAAATTCACAGGACCTTGTATGCCTGCAAACATTATAAATATTTATGTCACAATAGCTGTAAACACTTAACTCTATGTTTCAGACATCTTTAGCTATGAGTAACTTACCTAAAACTATGAATGAAGCACTAATTTGCCTGTTAACAAAAAGGGCAAAGAACCTTTAGAATGCGTGAATTATAGACCCATTTCATTACTAAATTTTGATTATAAACTATTAACAAAAACCCTAGTTAATAGGTTGGTACAAGTTATGCAAACCTTGATTGGAAAAGAAAACAAGTAAGCTTCATTAAAGGAAGGCAAGCCTCAGATAACTTATGTAGTTTATTTTCTGTGCTTTGGGCAGCACAACATTAAAATAAATCTCCTATGATACCAATTTCCCCAGACATTGGAAACACCTTTGATTCTTTAGAATGGGAATTTTTAGACAAAGTCTTAGACTCCTATAACTTTGAAACTATGCTAAATAAATGCATTTCAATAATATACAAAAAAGCCCTACAGCATATATTATTACAAATGACCTAATCTCATACTTATTTATAGGCAGAGCATATGCCTGTAAATTTCGAAAGTCTCAGACATATCTCTAAACTCCATTTTAAATTTAGTTAAACTACCTAAAATAACAGAAGCTGAGAAACAAAATATTGATAAGCCTATCTCTATGGGAGAAGTCACAGAAGTCAGTAACAAATCCACCAAAGGCATAAGACAGGAGTGCCCCCTATCCACCTTAGTTTTTGTGTTAGCCATACAGCCCTTGATCAGAAGAATAATGAGCTCCATGAGAATACATGGGATGCAGATGGATAATTATTCTAATAAAGTATTTTAGTTTGCAGACAACATACTACTTACTTTAACATAGCCCCACTTCTCACTAGGGAACCTAAAATTAATTCTATATGAATTTTGAACATTGTCTTGTTTATTCATTTACTGGTCCAAATCAGTAGGAATTATGCTCTCAAAATCTCTCTCTGAAAAAATGAGGCCAAACAAAGATTATAAACTCTCATGACCATCTGAGGTGGCTGTCATATCTAGGAATAAGGATATTTAATTCTACTGAAAAAAAAACAGTTTTAACCTACCTGCTGTTATGAATGAAATAGTCACTGAGTTAACTAAATGGTCTAATTTTCATCTATCCTTATGGGAAAATAAATCCAATTAAGATGATCACTGCTCCAAAAAATCTTCTATGTTCTAAATAACACGCTGCTTAAATCAAGGGAGTTTGATTTCAAAACTGAATAAGTTGATATCCTATTATTTATGGATAATAAACCACCTTGTTTAAACATCCAGAAATGGAGAGCGTCTAGACAATATGGTGGCTTCACTCTACCCTGGTGGAAATGGCATTAAGGGGCTTTCATACTAAAACAGGCTGCAACATCCTTATATCTTCCTCAAATTTATCATTATACTTTGTGGGCAAAAGTAGAAACTGAACTAGTGAAGCCCCTGAAATTAACAGATCTCTTGTTTGTATATACTCCTAAATTGTTATCTAACCATTCCTCTATATTTAATACAATGTCGCTGTGCAAGAAATTCACTAATCTCAAAATGATAGTTCTTTGTCATAGCAGTTCCTACCTATTTGTAATAATACAGCCTTTACCTTTAATGCCAAAAATGAAGACTGGCTGAATCAAAAATGGTGTCAGGGCTATTGCAGACTTGTTAGATAAGAAGAATCATTATTATCTTTGAGGACTTCAAACAAAATGTAACATCCATGAACTGTCACTTTGGCTTTACTTACAAATCAGAGGAACAGTACTGACTGGAATAATAATGTCTGACTATAAACTTCCAGATCACTCAGAATAGAGTAACCTTTTCAAACTAGCTTACCTTAGGAAACAGGGCTAGTTATATTTACAATCTCTGTTCTCACAATGATAATAGTTTGATTCATCCAGACATAAGTGGGAAAATGGATTTAAGATACAAATAACAGAAGGAACGTCATTCGAACTTTGGAAAAATGCTTACAAAACTGCAGAGAAGCACAGGGAAGGTTAATTTAGTTTACAGTCCTTTATCCTACTCAACATTTTAATACTGCCATTACAACTAAGAAAATTACATCCATAAACTGTCATTTTGGCTTTACGTACAAATTATTACTGAATGGAATGATGATGTCTGACTATAAACTTCTAGATAACCCAGAATAGAGAAACGTTTTCAAAATACCTCACCTTAGGAAAGAGGGCAAGTTATATTTATAAACTCTTATCTCACAATGATAATAGTTTGACTCAGTCAGACATAAGTGGGAAAATGGATTTAAGATACAAATAACAGATTATACAATGTGGTAAATCAAAATGACCAATCCCTGAAATCTGATTGCTTGGCTGGCATCTTTCAGTGTGATAACTCCTCCAGCGTATCCACTGGAAAAGGTGCCAATCAGTCTCTACACCAAGATCAGTATGAGCCCCTCCCAAAACATACACCCACCATCTTGATTCTCTGCTAAAGTGCTCCACAACCCAAAAAGGTAAAAGCACAGCCACAACAACTACACAGCTCTCCCAAAACAAGTGGCACAAAAAAAACTACTAATCAAGTTAAAAAAAAAAACTTGTACTCAGACCTAATCAGTTCCCAGCCATGATGGTTCCTTTTTGCCGCCTGTCTAGCAGTAATGCCAGCTCCCCAGACATATTTCTCCCTGTAGCCTCAGTCTTCTAGTAACCCCAGGAACACACCATAACAAGCACTAGCTCCACCCTTTTGACAACAACGATACTGCTGTTCCACAGCCTTACTTCCTTGACCCATGATGGAAAATGGCCAGAAAAAACATTCCCAAAACCGCAATAGACGATATAACAGAACGGAGCAGCCACTGCTCCATACTTTCTATTGCACCACACACCAACTTCACAACACTGTCCCAGCTCCTACAACAAAAACAGAGCCAGGACACAATAAAGTAACAATATGGGACACAATCTAAAAGGCTTCCTGTCCACCCAAAAATCAAGCCTACAAACAGGAAAAATGTTCTTATGCATGTGCAGAAAATGTTACCCTAGCAACCCAGGACTGCAGCCCTAGCAACCGAACTATTTTTCTCCTGGACCCAAACATTCAATCAAAATAATTTATAATACAAAAAAAATCTTTCAATATTTTCTTCTATCACAAAACACAAACTGGCCATAGTATAATTACGCACTATACCATGATAGGTGTGTGGGTGTATGGGTGGATTTACACCACGCCTGGTGTGGTTAAGTCACTCAGCCTGCAGTCTCATGACTGAACCACACCAGGCATGGTAAATCCACCCAAATATCCACACCCTGTCATGATATATTGCTTAATTATATGATGGGGTACATTAAAGACCAAAATCCTGCATTCTAATTGTTGACTGGCACATTTTCAGTGTGGTAAATCCTCCAGTGTACCAACTGGAAAAGGTGCCAGCTGCCAGTCAGCAAGAACCCCCACTGAAATCACTCTGACCATGGAGTGGGAAAGATGGTGATGGACGGCGAGCCTATCTCCCTCTCACAGCCTTGTGCACTTCACTCAGCAATTTTACATGACACACTCTGCTCCATGGTTCCACAGTTGAAACCCACAACCGGTTTCACATCACGCCATCTCCCATGACCAATGAGACAGATGCTAGAAAAAGGCAACCCAAACAAATGTTACCTTTTTCCCTGGCCCAGAACAACAAAATGACAGGGGAACCACTGTCACAGATGGCAGCACAAATATATACTACCATGCATGCACCCCAAATGGAATCAGTGCTCTTTAATTCAAATTGGCCACGGAGCAAACTAACAAGTTTGTCCCAGCTCTTACAACATAAATAGTGCCAGAAACAAAGTCAACTGGTGACATGAAGCACACAGTTTTACATTTTCTGGGCCCCTAAAAAAAGCACTCATCTCACAATACCAGGACAATCCTGGGAATGTGCACTAAATAAAACCCCAAGCAAACCAGCATACCAACCCTAGCAACCCTGGACTATTCTTTGTTGGGCAGTAACAAATTCAGGAAAAATGACTACAAATAAAAAAAAAGTTTTATCTCATTGTCCCAGATCCTCCCCCTTTTCCCTGCAAAAAGACAGAGACCATTGTATGTTGTTGTGCTCAAATTGGCAATTAATATATTTATATATCATAATTCCATGTTCCATTTCATCATCTTTTATTATTATATCTTTCACAATTGCTTTTATTGCATCCATATATCAATCTCTGATCATCAAGGCCACTGTTTTTCGGTTTTACCGGAAAATCTGGTAAAATTCCGGAATTAGGGTTGCCGGAAAACCGGTAAAAATGAAGATTTCATGGAATCTGGCATTTTCTATCAGATCAGTAAATCTATAAAAAAGTCTGTTTTTCTTTTAATTCCTTCCTATACTATTTTCAGTTTGCTTTATTTAATGCTCTGTATATTAAGCCTTCTTTAATTCTGATTATTTATGCACATACTAAAGGAATGATAACAGAATCCCGATAAAATCCGGAAATTAAAGTAACAATCACCGGTGAAATTCTGAAATCTTAAGTCTTGAAAACGGAATTTAATTGTTTTAATCACCGTAAATCAGTGGCCTTGCTGATCATCCCTCTTTCTTCCTCTTCTTGCTCCCCCAGGTGAAAACCTGGGTGCCTTCTTCTTTTTTCCTGTTAGGTAAGGGTGAGAACTGAGACTGCTTTTCCTCCTTCAGCTTTTCTTCTTTTCATCCTGTTCCTATTTCTTCCCCCCTCCCCCCCTTTTTTCCCATTTGTGTTGGATGACTGGCTTTCCCTCAATTTAGGGTATTGTTCCCCCACCACTTAGGGGACCTCCTTCCTTTTTCTTCTCTCTCTTTTTTTTTTATCTTCTATTTTCTGCATGTCTCCTCCATGCTTCTATAAAACCCATCATTTCTGTATTAAACATATCTATGGCTTGATCTGACAGATGCACATGATCTGACCTGTAGAAATCCTCTACCCACTCTTCCACACCCCGCAGTATTATGTGTCCTCCCATTTTCATTATCAGTGTTCCTACCCTTCTATTCATCTTTCTCCTGGCCCTATCTACTGCTCTATGACTGTGTTCATGTCTCCAAACCCTTCTTGGGATCATATCTGACCAGGCAAGGCATACCCCTGGCCACCACTGCTGTATTTTCCCTAAGTCCCTTTTCACTTGCATGTATGTGTCCACCCATGGCTTACCCCCATTTTGTTACTCCCAGATGTACAATAATTAGGTCTGGAATGGGTCACCGCTCCTTCAATTCTTTCAGGGTAGGAAGCAGTTGTGCCCATCTCATCCCACGGATGCCGCACCAAACCAACATACATTTTCCACATCCTGGTACAACTGTTTCCCCCCAGCCTTTTTCTCAGCTCTCTTTTGCCCAATAAATGTAGGAGTGGCCAAAGGTCCATACTTCTGTGAACCTCCCTCTTCCTATAGGGTTTAAGGAAAATAAATATCTTATATATGGTCTTAGCTTCCTTTCTTCATATCACATCTCTATGCCCCCTGCCCAATGTGGCTCTGCATCTGTAAAACAAAACACAGGTGATACATTAGTCTCCATACTGCAGTGCTCAAATGTATCTCTTGTAACTGGCAGACCTCCAGCACCCTTCTCCAATATATTATTGACTGTCTCACCTGCTGCTGCCCACTGATGCAGCCCCATCCTGCAGGGGTGGGATGGTGATAATTGGATCCTCCCCAGGAATTGCACATTTTTTGAGCATGGCCGTGATTTGATAACTTGTGACCTTCTTTCCATCTCCATGTACAAATAATCTCCCTGTCCTATTCCCATGCTCTGTGACGTAAACCCACAAAGCCTTTACTGGGCACACTGTGTCATCTACGTGAGCCTTCAGGGGTACCATAAAACCCTGCCCCCCTTGATCCGTCTTTGACCTCTTAATCATGATTTGTATCACTTTCATCCCCCAGCTTATATCTTCCCATTCCAGTCCCCCTTCTTCATCCTTACTGCCATGACCCACAGCCTCACTCACTCACTCTCATGGCCCCTGCAAACATTACCAAATAGATCATGTGGAATAGCTGGGCCTTGGCTTTTGATCTGTAGATTGCTTTTAAAACCTGTTTTAGATTTGCAAGCCACTGCTCCCTATTGTGTTCTACTGTCCGTAGCTCTGCTTCCAACCTACCCCACCCTTGCATCATTCTTCTAATGAACATTGACTTTGTTGGGTCCTTCCAACCCTTCAGGCTACAAACTACACTAATCCTGCCAGATAGATCTTCATTGTCGTGTGGTGTTTTTGCTCCTCTGCTGTTGGTGCTAGCCTCTGGAAATGATCCAGCTGCAGGCAGGAAAGACTGTCAGCCAGGTATTGTGCACCCCTTCTATGTGTTTGACTCTGAATGACATGTTCAATTTCAAGGCCATTAACACCAACTGTTGCAAGACCTGCATGACTAGCCCCTCCCTTCCTGTTGCCTGCCTATTGTTCTGTCTCCTGTCCCTCCCTTCCCTTCCCTCCTCCCTTCCGAGCACACCATCTCAGGTGAAGGAAGAGTGCACCAGGACAACTTGGTCTGCCCTTAGAGGGTAAACTCCATTATAAAAAAAAAACAAGGCAAATAGTATGATATCAATATACTATGGCAGAGTGTTGGATATGGTGGGATTTGCACACTTCTGGACCAAACCACACTAGGCATGGTAAATCCCACCATGTACCTACACCCTGTCATGGTATATTGCTTAATTATACAATGGGTATCAAATAAACCTCAAAATCCTGCAGTCTGATCGGCTGACTAGCACCTTTCCAGCATTATCAATCTTCCAGTATACCAAATGGAAAGGGGGCCAGTCACTAGTCAGCAGCATGAGTAACTACCCCTGAAATCACTCCAAACAATAGCAAACCAGGACTCACAAAGACAGAAACAGATGGCAAGATTGACAACTCCGAAGTTCAGAGTGCCGTTGTTCCCACCATGAACCCTGGAATGTCCAATTCTCTAAAGAACACACAAAACATTTCACCAAGAAAGATATCACCCAACAGCATTTACTCCTTCCCCGTTACCAGGCAGACCTCACACACCTCAACTTCACTGAATCTCTTCAAAGCGAGTATAGTTCATGGGTCCAGTCAGCAGATTTAATGTGCCAGCAGCTGTCTCCGCTCACTGCCACTCTGTCTCTCAGCTCCTTCCAGCTCTGTATCACTCATGCTCTATAAACACCACATTCACTACAACCCCCATCTTAAAAAAAAAAAAAAAAAATGGAAAGAAAACAGAACACTAACTGACAGTGTCAGTCCATCATTACCCCAACTGGAAAAAAACTGTAACCACAGCAACCATATATGCCTTCACCTCCATCGTTTCTACACTTGTGTATGGCAGTTCCACTGCCCGCTCATGCCTCTGCACAGTTTCAGGTACAAAGGAAAAAGCATTTCTTTTTTTTCAGTTTCTTAGATCTTAAAAGCAGTATCTTAATGTTCACTTGGACTCTGCTCCACCACCCGACACTACCAATTTCATACAAAAAACAGCACAGTCTCCCCATTTACCAGCCAAAGCATACTACTAAATGTGTACTGCCTTTCTCACTCTTTCTCCTTCACACATCGATCTCCAATCTGTCTGCCACATACAGTATTTAAATTAAAAAAACTGACAAAATTAACATTCTTGTGGACACATGTCTCAATGGAGGGCCCTCAAAATTTCTCCTTAGCAATAAGGAACTGTATTTTCAGGCATAAGAATAAACTGAAAAAAAATCATTTAAATACACAACAAATTGCATTTTCCTTTATTTTTTCTTACAAAACAAAATACAAGGAGACATTGTATAATCACAATATACCACTCCAGGATGTGGGTATATGGGTGGATTTACCATGCCTGGTGTCGTAAAGTCACTTAGCCTGCAGCCTTGTAACCAAACCACACCAGGTGTGGTAAATCAACCCATATACCCACACCCTGTTGTAGTATATTGCTTAAAGGAACTTCATCCAAACTTTGGAAAAATGCTTACAAACACTGCAGGGAAAGTTAATTCAGTTTAAAATCTTTGATCATTTTCTTCATTTTTACTACTCCCCATTACAAATTAAGTAAATAGGAAAATACAGAACCAACAAATATTGGAAATGTGTTGCCCCAAAAGCAGATTTAAGCAATTTTTCTGGTATTGTCTTGAAATACTGAAACTATGGGAAAGTATTCATTCACAGTGCCAGTTAATACTTGGAGCTCTATTCCCTTCTCCCTGGCTTTACTTATTTTGGGAGATACCGTCTTGATCGCTTTTTTTCAGAAACAGATCTGGATATTATCTGTATCTTTAGCATTTAAAGAGTTAATCTTAAAACACTGGAAAGAAAACAGAACACCATCATTAAGGGAATGGTTTGATTCCTTATGATCCTTGGTGAATAATGAAATTAGGCACATTATTTTAAATACAGTTTAATTATGTCACCTAACATGGGACCATTTTTCAAACACAGCTCAAATTCATAATTACTCTCAAAAGACAGGACTGGATTCTTTGAAAAGCACATTAAGTAGTGTGAAATGCATTAGGCAGCTCACACCTTGTGCAACTTGATTTTTATGTTTGCTTGCGCATGTGCAAGAAACATAGTGCCATCATCGGAGATTTGGAGGTGTCACCTCCTCCTCAATTCAGTCAGTGTGCTGGCAGGCGCGGCCCTGTAAGCCAATGCATTTTGGAACTGTCTGTGCAGCTCCAAAATGCAGTGGCACTCCCTGATTGAAAGAAGACTATGCCAGGTGACAGCGATAAGATAAGGCTGCTCACGCTCAGCTCCCCCAGTCGCTCCACTGAGGCGTGCGGCTCCCCGCGTACACGCTGTATAGCCGGCGGGTACCCAATCCCGTCGGCTGTGCTGCGTTCCCTCCACCTCCCCCCCAAACGCTTACAAAATGCCATGCTAGGTGCCCACCCCAGCATGGCAACTAATCATATAGCCGATGGGGGTGCCCAATCCCCCGTCAGCTGCACTGTCCTCCCCCCCAGTAGTGAGTGCCATGCTGGGAGCCCACCCCATCATGGCAAGCAATTCGTAGGCTGCCGGGGGTGCCCAATCCTCCGTCGGCTGAACGGGCCCCCCAAGGTCCTTGTGCCACACTGGGAGCCCACCCCAGCGTGGCAAACGCCCCACGTCAGTCCTTTTTTTTCACCTGTGAAGAAAAACAGTCCCACGGCGAGTCTCCCCCCCTCCCACAACCCGCACCCACCCACTGCGCACCCAGCCTCCCACTCCCCTCACCCCATACTTACCTCGGACCTTGGCGCGATGATCTTCGTGGACTGGGAACACGTCTGCACTCTTCAAAGGCGACCGCGAACTGAGGAAATGCCGGTAAGCTGTATAATGGGCTAGATAGGGGGTTTCAACTTTATTGCATATCACAGGCATTTTTGAATTTTTGCGAATTTTTCAACATGGGGTTTTGGTTGACTGTTGCTGTCTGGTGATTATTCAGGGCCGATGGCTGATTTCGGCGCGAGTGACTGTGCAGTGTCTGCGAAATCACCCATTCAGACCTGAATAATGCCATGACAGTGACATCAATCATGAGAAGGGGTCTCAAAACCCCATGTTGAAAATTTGGTGCCAAAATTCCCAAAAATGACTGTTTTACGAGTGTGCGTTGCGCAGTTCTTACGCAGGCTCGTAAGATCGCGAATTTTCAGGAATGTACAGGACAAATTGAGAAAATCACAGTGACACTGTTCATGAGTAGACATCTTAAAATGGCTATGTTGAAAATTTGGTGAAAAAAATCCTAAAAATGACTGTTTTACGAGCGTGCGTTGTACAGTTCCTACGCACGCTCGTAAGGGCGTGAATTTTCAATATTTTCACTCCAGATTTTCAACATTGCCATTTTATCACACCTTGTTATGAGTAGTACAGCTGTCATTTTTCACATCTCACCCAAAATGTGTTTCCGTCCATGTAGCGCACAATGGCGCAGTTGGTGTGCGAGATCAATGTACGGGACAAATTAAGAAAATCACAGTGACACTGTTCATGAGCAGAGGTCTTAAAATGGCTATGTTGAGAATTTGGTGAAAAAATTCCTAAAAATGACTTTTACGAGCGTGCATTGCACAGTTCCTCTGCATGCTCGTAAGTTTGCAAATTTAATATTTTCACTCCAGATTTTCAACATGTCCATTTTATTAAACTTCCTTATGAATAGTAGAGCTGCAATTTTTCATATGTCGCCCAAAATGTGTTTTCGCACATGTAGCGCACAATGGTGCTGTTGGTGTGCGAAAGCAATGTTTAGGACAGATTAAGAAAATCACAGTTACACTGTTCACGAGCAGAGGTCTTAAAATGGCTATGTTGAAAATTTGGTGACAAAAGTCCATAAAATGACTGTGTTACGAGTGAGCATTGCACAGTTTTCACGCACCCTCATTAGTTCATGACTTTGTAATATTTTCAGTCCAGATTTTCACCAGTGGCATTTTTCCACCACTTCCTTATGAACAGTACAGCTGCCATTTTTCACAACATGGCCGAAGTGTGTTTTCACACTTTCAGTACAGAGATGCGTGGTCGCTGTGGGAAATCATTGTTTGGCACAGATAAAGAAAATCACAGTGACACTGTTCATGATCGGAGGCACCAAAATGCCTGAGTTGACAATCTGCTGTAAGAAATCCCCAACCTAATTATATTACGGGTGTGCGTTGCACAGTTTCTATGTACGCTCGTGACTTCACCATTTTTTTAAATATTTTTACTACACATTTGCAACATAGCCATTTTTACACCTCCCCATGAAAGGGTACAGCTGTCATTTTTTACATCCTGTTCGGAATATTTTTGCACCTGTGGTGCAAAATGCCATAGTCACTGTGCATAAGCAGCTTTCGGCTAACAAACTGATATTCCCCTGTTCATGAGGTGGGGTCACAAACAAACATGTTGAAAATTTGGAGGAAAATACCAACGAATGCCTGAGGTATTAGGTTTTTCAACAATAACGCCTGACCCTATAGAGAATGACAGGCATCAGGGGTGTGACTTGGGATTCTTGCCTGTGATGCTCATACCATTCCACACCCTGCAGTCACTGAGAGGCATCGAGGTATGCCTTGGACTCTTGACCCCAAAGTTCACCCCATTCTCCTATACCGCACCCATCTCACCGCATTTCCTAATGGAATGGGTGTGCATAAGGACCAAGATCCCATGGCACACCGTGACACTTGTCAGTGTCTGCAGGGGTGGTGGTAAATGGCGTGGCCATTAGCCTGATGACCCAAAGGCACACCCCAATGCCTGTCCATATCTGCAGGGTGGTATGGGTTGATCAGTTCAATACTTCACTGCCATTCCTATTATGCAGCTGTCTAACTCCTACACTACCAATCCCAATGCCAGCAAGCAAACATTCGGCATTGACAAATGCTTGTTGTGTTTTGTACTGAGACACTGTGATAAATAAAGGATATTTGAACTAGCCAGTGCCTCTGCTGATTTTTTGGTTACAGGTGCTTCGAATGGATGTTCAATTACTCTTTATTTGTTGAGAAAAAATCATGCAACGTTTTAATAACGTAAGCTCTATTTCTAGTCTGGTCTGAGTTGAAGCTGCAAGACGATTATTTGCTTAATCAGAAAAATGTTATGACATATAAATATGATTTGCCATAGTTTTATATGGAGAATAATGGCTATGCAACTGTGTGTTATGGATTTGTTTTACACACCCATGGTGTGTGGTGACCCATAAACTTAAGAGTGAAGTTCAAGAGGTTTATGTGGTAATCATACACCAAGGGTGTGTAAAAGAATCCATAAAATCACAGTTTCATAGACATTATATTTTATAATTTCTGGTGCAGGGAGTTTTTCTGTTAAAGCTTGAGAAAGTTGAGCAGTACTCAGAGAAAGAGAGAGAGAGAGACAGACAGAGACACACCCACTCACCACTTAGCTATGTCTGTCAGTCTCTCTCTCTCTCTCTCTCGCTATTAAACATTATTTTCTTTTTTCTTATTTGCTTTTTTATGTTGCACTGTGAAGCTCCCAGGATGGCAGTGAGAGTAGTCAGTTACTGCAGTCCATTTGTGATCTAGGATGATGTCTCCCAATGCTGCAAGCAAATCCTAACAACAGCAGGATCAACTGGATAGATTTTTTTTTTGTACAGGCAGGATTAACCAGATGAATCATAAGAAACAATTAATAACTTGCCTCTGAGGATAGTGACAGGCAAACTCGTAAGTCCGGAGAATCAGTACGGTCCTTGGAAATGGAACCTCCATTTTTTTTAGGTGTTTGGCCACCCACACAAACAGCGACAGCCAATCATGTGGCTCGCTACAAATGAGTGACAACGAGTGATAAAAATTTTGAGAATGCCATAATAACCAGTTCTATGGGTTATTACGGTGCTTGAAACACAAGCCTAGTCCATGTGTTAAAGGGGGTCATCAGTAAATTACATACAATTTATCCATTTGTAGTGTTTTATGCACTGATATGATTTGTGATTTGTCTTAAAAATTAAATAAACTTTGAATTAAGAAAAAAGATTCCAGTTGACTGGTTGCCTCTGGCAGTCTCTTTGGTTGGTCATCGAACACTTGTATTAGGAAGGCATACCAAGTCCTCTTGGGCCAGTTGGGAGTTAGGAAGACATCTGAGCTCTAGACTTCTGAATCTTGCAGACCACCTGTGCTATGACTGGTATAGTGGAAATATGTATGCCCTTCTGAACTGCCATGCATGGATATTTCTGCCATCTCACATTCTCTGTATCTGAAAAATACTTTGTAACTTGTCTGCTGGCACTTGTTGCCGTTAGATGTAATTGATCAGACCCCAGTGATCCACTATTGCCTGGAATATGGCTAAGTTGAATTGACGCTCCCGTGGACTTAGTGTTGGTAGACTGAGCCAGTCTGCATGCTTGTTGAGGTCTCCTGTGATGTGTACTGATGAAAGACTTTGAAGATACCTATAGATCTCTGCTCATGTTATAAGAATTGCTGTCTCCCAGGCCATTTGATGTCTTGTTGTTCACCCCCTGCTTGTTTATATAAGTCATGATCACCCTGTTGGCTGTCCTTATTCTGATGTGTTTCCCAAGGACCTATTTTTGGAAGTGCTTTAGGGCTAACTCGACTGCTCTGGCCTCCAATACGTTGATGGGCAGTGTAGATTTGATCTGTGACCATCTGCCCTGGACCATCAAATTGTTGAAGATGGCTCCCTAACCTAGGAGACTGGTGTCTGTGTTGATAGTTATTGGGATTTCCTGACCCAAAATTGTCCATTGTTGGAGATTGCATTTGACTGTCCACCAACAAAGTGTTTGTCTTACTGTGAGAAGAAGTGAGAGTCTTATTTGGTAATTCTGAGTTATGTGGTCCCACTTCTTGAGTATAAACTCTGGAGTACTCTCATGTGCCACCTTGTCCATGTATGAAGATCTAGCCACAATGCCATGAGACTGAGCAGTTGCATTAAGTCCCACAATGTGGTTGCATCTTGAGCAGAATTCGCTGCATGGCAGCCCTTATGTTTGAAACTTGTGAGTCTGAGGCTCAAACTGTTCCACTAGCCATGTCAAACACTGTGTTTAGGTGTTCCAGTGTGGATGAGGAGTTAAGATTGCTTTGGGTTCTGTTTATTATCCAGCCAGGCTCTGTGAGAATGTGTTGTGCCCTGAGTGTGGCTTGTTCTGCTGTTCCAGTGATCTTGCTCATATTAGCCAATCATCCAGATAGGGATTGCTTGAATTCCTCCTTCACAGATTTGTTGACAGAGTTGCCATCACCTTTTTCAAGACTTGTGATGCCAATGTTAGTCTAAAGTTTAGGTCTTGATATTGGAAATGCAGATTTAACACTCAGAATCATAGTTATTTGTGATGTGTTGAAGAATGGTGATGTGAAGATAGGCATCCTTTAGGATTATTTCTGTTAGGAAGTCTCCTTTCCTGACTGCCACTATTGGTGACCTCAGTGTCTGTATCTTGAACCATTTGTGTTGTACAAATTGGTTATGAATTTTGAGTCCAGGATGGGTCTAGGTCTCCTATCTTCATTTGTACAAGGAGGAAGGTGGAGTAAACTGTGTGACATTGTTCATTCCGATGTACCTGGGTTATGGTGCCATCCTGCAACAGTTGGTTCAGGAGTTCTCATACCTGCAGTAAGGAGATCTGAAGCCAAAACATGGGGCTGTAGTAATCAATTGTTTTTGAATTTGTTGGAACGTGAATGAATAACCCTTGGAGACTACTCCATTAATCATTTCTCTTCACTGTTTCTTTGTGTTGATTTCTTTCTCCTCCAGATCAGTACAAGCATTCATCTGACTCAACCCCAACTCCTTCACCCAGTGTCCCAGGGCTTACCTTCCAATCATGTTCTTCCTGCATGACTTACATCCTATTGCAAAGTCAGCAGCCCTCTGCTTGCTGTCAATGGACCTGATTTCTGGGAGAGGGCCTGCAGCTGGTGCAGAGCCTGTGAGGGGTTGGTCTGCCATCCTGTTCTGCCTCCAATTAACTTTCTATATTCACTGCCAGGAGAATCAGATGAGCAATGCTGTCCATATGGCCAGCTACATGTGTCCCATGAGTAGGACATTGGCTGTTGTTTTCCCACTCCCAAATGTGCAGTTCAGACTGCCTTGCCTCACCTGTGTTAGGGACCAGGCTAATGGCATGCACCCCAACTCTCCTCACCAGAGAAGGAGGAGAGCAGTCCTCTGGATGTTCAATCTCTTCTCCTCAACTGACCCTCTGAAGCCCCGAATTTGCTCATGAACTTGGGTCACTAACACCACAAGCAGTAGAGATACCACTGCACCATCAGGACAGCATTATATTTCACTGTTGTTTCCAGATTAAGTGTTTTAGTCTTTCCCCTACTGCAAGGTCTTACTGCTGGCCCAGCCTCACCTCATGTCTGATATCATCTGTTGCCATAATTTTTTTATATTGACTTTTTTCTCTTCTGGGTCCCTAGTCATCCCTAGTGTCTTCATATCCCTCACCTCCAGCTGCTGTCTGATCCGCACTGGTCTCCCACTGAGGGCCATCACTCATTACCCCACAGTTTGCCCCCCTTGGCAGGGTAGTAGGGGGCAACCAACTCCCCCCACCAAGATCGGATCCATACTGGTGATCCCTCCTGGAGCTGATGCAGGTACCTCAGATGACCCTCAGCTGCTACTACTGGGGCCTCTTTTCTTCCATGTTTCTCCCTTGGAGATGAGGTGTAATGATGCCCATGGAGAGAGTGCACACACATCTGCATGGTCTCCTCCAAGCATCTGCCTCATCTTCTCCCCTTCTGCAGCATCAGCACACTACCCCCAGCCTCCATTAGGGGCCAGTCAGATGCCGACCACTTGCAACCTCTCCCAGAGAAGGAGAGCAGTCCATCAGACACTCAATCCTTCTCCTCCCCTGCCAACCCCTGGTGCCTGTGCTCATTCCCAAACACAGGTCACCAGCATACTATGAGGTAAGGCATCCAGTGCCTCAGTGCCACTGGGCCGCTCTGTTGCCATAATTGATCATAATCCTTCTTCTTGAATTGTCCACCCTATTTCTGCTGTTGAAGTTCCTTCAGTGGTTAAAGATGTTGTTCTTGAATTGAAATTCACAGGTATCAGCATTTTGAATATAACTTCTGTTGTGATCCCTCTGAAAACTGTAAAGAAATCTATTCCTGAAAGTCAGTAGACTTCCTGTCTGATACCTCACCACATCTTTGTCCTCAATGTCCTGCTTAATGTATTTTTCCAGTCCAGGACCAAAGACCACAATGCCCTTGAATTGGAACTGGGTAAGTATAGTTTTGGTGTATTGATCTGCCTGTCACAGCTTTAGCCATAGGAGTTGTCATACTTTACTGATGGATGTTATAGCACAGGCTGTCATTTTGAAGGTGTCAACCACGGCATCTGTGTCATACCTGATTGCATGCACAGCCTAATCTAGGGTTGTTCAGTGCTTGCTGGTAGGGGTATCTTTTATAAAGGTTCCTCTTCTCTGGTCCTACCTGGGTCCGAGGCATTACATTTTGCTAACAACAGACATTCAAGGGACTTGAATAAAGGAGTAAAAGCCAATTATTTGTTTCCTTTTCCTCACTAGGAGGTCCACCTTTTGTTCTGTTAGGTAGGATCCTCAAGTTTGAGTGTCTCATAGACCATACAGTTATCTTCATAGATGGCCTCATAAGGGTAGAGGAGAGCACTGAGATCCTCCTGCTCCTCAGCCGTATCCTCATCTGTACCCTCCCCCATCATAAGTCTCATCTGTCAGGTTCCACTGGATGCTCTGTTGCTCTTCTCACCTTTTTTTGGCTTTTGCACTCACCAGGTAGGGAGCCTTCCATATCATCCTTAGGATGTTTGTGGTCTGCACAGGCCTCTATCCTCCTCAACAACCTTTTAAACATTTCTGCTATGGTGCCTTGGGTGACACAAGGGAGGGTTGTGGGCACAGTGAATGTCAACCTTTTGAAAAATGTTGATCCTGCTAACCATGACATTTTGTGTAAAAGAGTGATTAAGACAGGTGTAGCACCTGAGAACTTAAATTGGTTCCAGAACTACCTTTCTGGAAGATTGTAGCTGGTTAAGGTTAATAATGTTCAGTCTATTGTGGGGCAGCTATTTAGGGTAGTCCCCCAAGGGTCTATTTTAGGCCCATTTGTGTTTTTGATACAGTATATATATGATTTAACAAAAGCAATAAAAAATTCAGACATAAAATTATATGCTGCTGGCATGGTTCTGATTAGTTCGTCACATGATAAAGCAAAAAATGGAAGTTAAACTTCAGGAAAATTTTAATAGATAAGAAGTATTGTTCCAAAACTCCAAATTAGTTTAAAGTCACATGAAGACTCAGTCCATCTTGTTCTCATCTTTTACTGACAAAAAAATTACAGTATATTAAATATCTGGCTATTAAATGGAGATTTCATTACTACAGTAAATGAATATAAATACTTCAATGTACTAATCAATAATTTCTTAGAATTTGATAAGCATTTAATAAACACAATCAGAAAAGTAAACTGCACAATAGGTGCATTAAGAAAGAATTCAGTTGCTTTAAATAGAAAAGCAAGAGCAAGCACAGCAATACAGCTTATATTACCAATATTAGAGTATGGTACTCATTAGCTCATTAGCTCATTAGACCTGTGGCAAGATGGCGGCGGTATGTGTGAACTGCCTGAGCCTGAGCTCTGAATTAATGTGTTTTCTAAGCTCTATTTCATTTTATTTATTTTATTTTGTGTTTTTTAAACAGTTTATTTGTTTTGTGATTTCTTTTTCATATAGCCATTTTGTTTTTTCGGCTGTTGCCGGGAGCGTGTGGAGCGAGCGCTGAGCTGCTGTTTTGCAGCTGCTGGGGTGTAGTGCCTCTCGGTTTTGGTGGCTCTATTTTTCATCATGGCATGTCGGAGGAGATAACATCGCAGGTGGTTCTGGCTTGTTTGGGATCTGAGTGTGGAACCTCGGTCTTGCGCCAGCTGGCTTGTTGCATTTTGAGCAAACTGCTGAGGCTGGAGTTGGGGAGTTCTCAAGGAGTGTGTTCCCTGACTTTGCCTTTGTCAGACTGGCTTCTGGATTATCAATTGGTGCTTTCTACAGACTTTGTAGATTGACTTTTAGAAGGTTGAGGAGGAGGTCTGCTGATCGAAGCCCTAAGAACTGGATGGTGATCTACCAGAACTAAAAACTGGGATAGTGAGTGGAGATCTCTTTCATTTTCTCATCCTAATTCAAGATGGAGTGTTTGTAGATTCTGCTGACTGTTAACTGACTGTTAACTGCCCCTATATATCGGTCTGGGTGGTGAGAGCACCCGGGCCTGGGGACATTAAACAAAATCTGTTTCTTGTTTCTGGATTCTGACACTTTTGTGGAATACCATGGTCATAGGGAAATCTTCCTGATGGTTTAGGAGAATGCTCCTCTCTCTGGTGGGTGATTCCTTGGGAATTTTTGGCTGTCTTAGGAGGAATCACGGGGACTTTGGCCGGAGGGCCGCTTCCTCTGTGGTTGTTGGTTGGGGATCTCAGTGGCTGGTGGGTGGCTGGGATCTCAGGATCCTCCTGGGTGGCCTGCTTTTCTGTAGGTCTCATTCCTGTTGGGGTGGGGTTTGCATTCTCCTTTTGGGTCCTTTCAGATTACAGCCCTCTGACCTGATCTTAGCCTAGGTGTCTGGGCATGGGTTTTGAGGATACAGCTTTTTGGAGAAGAGTCATTTTTTTAAAGAAACCTTTTCAGTAATCAGAATAAGAGTGGGCGAGAGCCCCTCTTGCTGTCAGCTGGATTCTGAAATGTACTAGCACTTTGTTCGATAGTTTGCTGGTTCTCGATCCTTCACGACTCTTGGATTTAATTGGCTTATTTAAAGCTGCTGTTGGATTCGCTATGACTTCTCCTACCGTTGGTTGACTTCTTTCCCAGACTTTTTATTTTTCAGTCTCCTGGTTGGTGAGAGGACCAGGACACCTGTATTTATTTTAATTTTGTTTTATTGTGTTGTTTTTGTTTTCTTCTATTTCTGTTTGATTATTGTATGTATTTTGGGTAGTGGGATTGCCCAGAATTCTCCCTTTCCCTCAGCTGTGAGAGGGTTGGGGGGTGAATTTATATTTGTATATGTATTTTATCCTGTGAGAGAGGATTTTTATTTATTTTATTTATTCTGTTTTTCAGGGTTTGAATTCTATCCAGTTGGGGAGGAGGGTGGTTTTGCAGGTTTTGTTGGGTTGGATTTATTGTTTAAGTTATTATTGTTTTGAAGGATTTCAGGATTTTAATTGTTAGTAATTTTGTTACAGGTATTTAGAGTTTTTAGATTAGTTTAGTTATATATTTTTGTATCTTGTCTAGTTTAAGCTAAATCATGTGTTGGCCGGCAGGCTCCATGGTGGTGCGCTATTCATCCTCCTCTCTTCGTGGCCTCTGCTCTTTTTATACTCCTCCCCTACAGTTTGAGACATACCAGCACTGTAGAGCACTGGGGATTGTTCATAGGAGAGTGAGGAAGGCGGGGGTGGGTGAACAGGAGAGGATGAAAGAGTGAGGCCACCATATTGGGGTTATTGTCCAGAAGGTGCCCAGGGTGAAATGGAACCCAGACCAGGGTTTCTCGTGTCTGGTGCCCATACCCAAGGGCACTACTGAATTTGGTGGGCAGATAGGCCGGACAGCTTCCGAGGTTTGTCCAACTCGGGCAGTGTTATGCAATGCCAGATCTGTTAAGAATAAGACTGATATTTTAGCCAATCTTATTGGTTTGACTGACCTGACTTGCATCACCGAGACCTGGCTGGATGAAAATTCAGGCCCATATTGCAGGCCATGATTCTGGCCATGTACTGGTGATACACTGCCGAGATTGGACCACGGGGGTTGCAGTCTCTTTTAAGACTAAATTGGGCCTCAAGAATGTGATAGTAGGTAGAGGCTGAATCCTTTGAGTGTACAGTTGTAGCAGGTGTAGGCATTTGAATCGCTCTCATCTACCATCCACCCAGAGATGGAAATGCTTCTTACAGGAAGTAGCAGACTTTCATCGATATGTCATTTGAGTTGCCCAGATTGATGGTTCTGGTGACTTTAACGCCTGGGTCGACGATGAACTCTCACAATTTGGTAATCACTTCCTCCAACTTATGTCTTCTCTGGGCCTTACACAGATAGTTTCCAATGCTACACATAAATCTGGGCACTCTTTGGATTTAGCCTTCCTCTTAGGGATTGACTCATCCGACGTGGGGGTGGAACCAGTCGCCTGATCTGACCACCACACCGTGAGGTTCAATTTCTACACCCCCCTGAGAAGGGCTTCCCCTGTGGAGATGGTCAGGTACCGCCCATTATGGAATATTACTTCCCAAGGCCTTGTAGCAGTCCTTGACCTCTCATCCCTCGTGTTGACTAGCAGTAACCCAGAGGCACTGGTGGCGGCCTATATACGCCATTACAGGGGCCCTGGATCTTATTGTTCCTGTTCATGAGTGCCCCTATCCCTTCATCCCAGGTCCCTTTGGTCTGATGGGACATTGAGGGAGTTATGAGACAGGGGCGTAGGTTGAGCGTTGTTACGCAACTACCCTTGAGGCTGATCACCTTAGATTGATGGAACATTATTCTATCTATCAATCTGCAATCACCCATAAGAAGGCAGAATTCCTGTCCAGGGAGATTGCAGTTGCACAGAATCAACCGGCTCAGTTGTTTCAGACTGTAGACAGACTGTGCAACCAAGCCTGTCTGCAAGTCCAAAAAGCCTTTTCGCAAGTAGAGTGCAAGGAGCTCGCTTGGTTCTTTGCAACTAAGGTGGCTGACATCAGGGTGGGCTTGCGTCTGGAAATCTCTAAGGGTGATGTTGTGGAACAGTGCAAGTTCACAATACCTCAATTCTCTTGGAGTTCCTTTTGCCAACTGGAAGTCGTGGATATTGTGAGGATCATCCATAGTGTGACCTACGAGCTGTAGTTTGGATCCTGGACCAACTCCTTAATTTTGGGCTGTTTTGAGACCATCAGTCCAGTTATGGTAAATAGTCTGGTGCTCCTTAGAGTCTAGGGAGTTTCTAACTCCTGAAAGAGGCGGTGGTAGACACTCCTCTTGAAAAAAGCTACTCTGGACCCAGACTGTTTTTCAAACTACAGACCTATCTCTAACCTTCCCTTTATTGGGAAAGTTATTTAGAAGGTAGTGGCAGCCCAATTGGAAGACCATTTAACCATCCATAATGTCTACAAATCCTTCCAATCCAGTTTTCGTAAAAGACACAGCACCGAGACTGCGCTGGTTCGGGTGCTTAATGATCTTCTGAGGGCGAGAGATCAGAAGAGATGTTCCATTCTAGTTCTTCTTGATGTCTCGTCAGCTTTTGACACTGTGGATCACTTGGTGTTGTTAGCACGCCTGAGGTCAATCTGTGGAATGTCGGGAACTGTTTTAAAATGGTTCACTTCATTCCTCACTGGGGGATCACAAAGAGTTGTGTTGGGGGTTCATTCCTCTGGGTCAACTCCTTTGTTGTGTGGGGTGCCTCAGGGTTCAGTGCTGTCACCCATGTTATTCGCAGTGTATATGCTGCCCCTCGGAGACATTATAAGATGGTATGGGCTGAGGTTTCACTGCTATGCAGATGATACCCAGCTATACTTGTCTTTTGCACCTGACCAGGATGGAGCACTCTCGGTGTTTAATAACTGTCTGGAAGAAATCCAAGGGTGGATGGATTCTAGTTGGTTAAAGTTGAATTCAGAGAAGACAGAGCTGTTAGTGGTGGACCGGGTGGTCAGATGAGTGAGGTCACATGGTGGCACGCCCTCTGGAATTTTCTGCGTCGGTGTCGCTTTTGACCTCTGAACAGGGCAACCTTGGGATTGTCTTGGGCGATAGGCTGACCTTTCAATCTCAAGTGTCAGCCATTGTCAGAACTTCCTTTTACCATCTTAGGAATGTTGCCAGAGTGCGTCACCTTGTTCCATCTGACTCCCTACCAACATTGGTCCACGCTTTTGTGTCCTCATGCGTGGACTACTGCAACGCCCTTTACTTTGGGCTTTCTGGGGTTGAAATCTGTTGCCTTCAGCTGGTGCAGAACACTGCAGCCCGGGTTTTGACTGGGACAAGGAGATCCAGTCATATTACCCCAGTGCTGCGCGAACTGCACTGACTTCCTATACAGTGGCGGATCACCTTTAAAGTCATTTTATTGACTTTCAAAGCCCTTCATGATCAGGGTCCGACCTATCTGAAAGAACTTTTGGTGCCTTACTGCCCCGGCCAATCGCTCCGCTCGGCTGACGAGGGGTTGTTAGAGATGCCAAGACTGAATTTAAAATCTTCTGGTAGAGGAGCATTTTCTTATGCCGCACCCACTCTTTGGAATTCTCTACCACGCCAGTTAAGGGAGTGCACCTCCGTGGAGGTATTTAAGAAAGATTTAAAAACCTACTTATGGGATTTGGTTTATCTGGATGATTAATGGAAACTATTTATATATATCTGCTGATCGTATGGATGATCGCATAGCTTGTTTTAACTAAGTGATGTTTTAATGTATTTATTTTTATATGTTTAAAATTGATATTGTATATTGAGTTTTGATATAAAGCGCCTTGATATTTCTGAAAGGTGCTTTAAAATAAAGTTATTATTATTATTATTACAGTATATAGCAATGCACCCAAATATATATTAGGTTGATTAGATATACAGTAATTTGTAGAAAAGCTGACTTGATTTGTATCAAATCAACCACTGACAACCCATCACTGCAATCTTTATTATATGCTAGAATGGGACCCTCAGTCTGTTAGACAGGAAAATATAAAACTATACTGACTTACAAATGAAGCCTTGACTGATGAAGATCTGGGGCTGGTATTTCCCAGGTGACTAGCTGATATTCCAGCCTGCTTGTTACTTGTAGTCAGTTTAACAATGCATTTTAGCTGCAGTTTGAAGTCTGGCATTTTTCCGATACTGGAGTGTGGCACCGCTTTTGTTTTGGGTTGTCCATGACTGAGTGACAGCCCTTTTATTCAGTGACAGCTGCCTGCCTCATTACCAGTTGGGTGCAATGTCTTACAGAAAATGACAGTTACTGGATGGTTACATAATTCAAAAGGGTATTAAACTTTGTTGTTTCTGTGCAGAAAATACAACATCATTAACCACCACCCCAGGGTATAATCATTGATAACATTATCATGTCAACAGAGAATTTGTGACTATCAGTACAGATTCATGATTTTGAAAGCTTAGTTGGGGGATAGGGGTTGTTTCATAGAAGGAAAGGGCTGTTGATGCAACAAATACAGGAAACCCAGTACAAAATGGGTTACATATGCCATAGCATCATCTAAATGAGCTTCATACCATTTAAACATTTAATGAGCACAGACTAACTGTGGTAGCATGGCTAAATGAAACACAAATTAGCCTCCAGTAATTCATATTCCAATTCTATCAGCTCAGAGGATACTGAAATGATTACTGGAGACCAAATTGCCTTCCACATTAATGCTATGATCTCCCATTGCTGCTTGAAGTCAGGCTCGGGATCCATCATGCTTTTAGTATCCAAGAATTCCTAGGAAGAATCAGTGAAAAGGGAGACATGAACAAGAACTTAAAACAGTCCTTTTTAGCTGCTTGATGTTATGTTTCCTAAGAAAAGGAACTTCATTACTTCATAGTATACAAAACAGACATACAAGTTGTACAGTACCTACTGATTGGCACCTAGTTCATATAATATTAGAGAATAATGAACCAACATAACCTCAAAATGCCAAAGGTAGAATTTGATATAAGGGCATTACCCCATGAATTAAGTCACAATTTTCATTGAGACCAGTTGGGTTCAAGGTCTATAAAGTAAAAATCCAGTGTTTCTCTCCGCAGGAAGCACTGCAGTCTGTCATCCCCTCTCATGCTGACCCTTACACATCCTAATCCCAATCCCAAATAAGTTGATAAAATGGATAACCTTGTTATAAAACCTGTAGACAAAGGGGGACAATATTGTGCTAATGATGGCAGATTTCTATAAAAACAGGTCATGGATCTGCAAATGAATGAAACAAACTACAGGAAATTGAGGAGTAACACTATTGCAATTAATAAACAAATACTGGCCAGGCATGATAGGGTTGCAGATGGGAATTTGGAGTAAAATATTAAAATTACCAGTTAAAAGCCTGCATTAGAAAAATGTAATGTAGTATTATAAATTTATTATTTTGTAATATTTTTACACCAAATTTTCAACATAGCCTTGTTATAACCAGGGCTCATGAAGAAGGGCAAAGAAAATGTTCTTCTCCTGGCCTAAAGGTGATTTCATTCAGGGAACTGTGAAATCAACTTTTGGAATGCAAACACACATTTTGGTCAGGAGTTCAAAAATGACAGCTGTCACATTCATGAGGTGGTGTGAAAAAATGGCTAAGTTGAAAATTTGGGGTAAAAATACTACTGAATATAATCAAACTTACTAGCCTGCATTTGCAAAATTCAACATAGCCTCCTAACATTTTTGTAAAATATTTTACACCAAATTTAGAACATAGCCTTTTATGACCCCATCTAATGAACAATGGCAGAGGACATTTGGATCTCCTACATAAAAGGTAATTTTGAGCAGAGACTGCAAAATCATCTTTCGGGATGTAAAAAAACATTTTGGCCATTATGTGGCAAATGACAGCTGTCACATTCATGAGGCACTGTGAAGATATGGCTATCTTGTAAATTTGGATAACAGTATTCAAAATTACCTAAATTATGAGCCTGAGTACTCAAAATTTAACATAGGCTTATAACGCTGTCTTAATATTTTTACACAAAATTTTCAGCATAGCCTTCTTATGACCCAACCTCATGGACAAGGGCAGAGAAAATTCTCAACTCATACCTGAACTGCGATTTAATGGAGGGACTGCAAAATCACCTTTTGGGACAGATTTGCCTAATGTGAGTTCAATTATTCATGAGGCGGAGTGCCAAAAAAGGCATGTTGAAAATATAGGCCAAAAATATGCAAAAATGGCCAAGTTATGCCACTAAGTTCAAAACACTTTTGAAATACATTGAACTGTATACCCATTTCTTCAGTTCATGGTCCAGCTTTGAAGAGTGAAGACATGTCTGTGGTCCAGAAAGGGTTACGGAGTTGGATGCCCAATGGGTATATAAGGGTTTAGGGGGTGTGGAGTCATGGGTGCTGTGTGGCAATGTTGGGTGGGAGGACAGGAATGGTCACAAAAGACAACAATAGATGGTTTTCTTTTTACAGAATTAAAAAAAATTAAGATTCTGGATCACAACACTTGGGGATTGAGCACCCCCCAGTGTCACTCCTATGTTTCTGAGGGGGGGGTGATGTCTGGCTCATGACACTGGGGGATGGGGCACCCCCAGTGTCACTCTTATGTTTTGTGGGGGTGCTGAGAGGGAGAGCCATGTGGGGGGAAAAAAAAAAAAAACACAGAGTCTTGATTGCAACACTGGGGGACTGAGCACCCACAGAGTCCACCTTATGTTTCTGGGTGGGTTGGTGCTAAGAGGAGGGTTAGATGGGGATATCTATAACTAAAAAATGGTGGTCATGGCAGAACACAGCACACCTGTGTGTCCAAGATGGATGTTGAGCTCTATTATGCATGAGCTAATAGTCACTCATGCACAGGACAGTTTGGACACAGCGAAGAATGTCATGTTCCACTATGACCACCGACAGAGGAAAAATAGTGCAGTGTGAATGCTAATGGAGTCAGTGAGCAGAGTGCTTCACAGACACTGAGGCAACTGTGGTGCAACTCCAACATGTTGTTTGGTTGGAAGGAATGCACTGAGTCCTTTTATCTTAGCAAGAGATCTGCAGGGCTCTGTCCACTGCAACACTAAAAAGATCAACTTCTAGAATCTGCTAAAATACAGGGGTATAGTACTGGGGATGAGTTGACATATATATGGTCAGATAACTCCATCATTCCAACATTATTTACATTGCCAAAAATTCATATGTCCATTGAACAGCACCCCGGGGATACCTATTGTACTAAGGGCAGACTGCTTAACTGACACACTACAAATTTGTAGATTTCTTTTTAAAACCTTGTGTTGCTATGCCAGCTCAGTGGTGCTGAGGGCTGAGGAGCTGGGTGACGCACAATTCACGCCACGCCAGTGACCTGTGTTCAGGAATACGCGTGGGCCACTGGGGGTCAGCAGGGGAAGAAAAGGTTGCGCATCCAGGGACTGCTCTCCTTCTCTGGGAGGAGGTTACCAGTGGTCAGCATATACCAGGCCTCTAGCAGAGGTGGGGGGCAGCACACCAATGCTGTAGATGTGGGTGGAGATGGGACAGATGCCTGGAGAAACACACACACAGGAGCATGTGCACTGCCACCGTTGGCATCATTGCATGCTACATCTCCAAAAGGGGAGAAAATGGGAAGAGAAAAAAGGTTGCTGCAGTGGATGACAGAGCCTTGCAGGTCCTACTCCCAACTAGCTATGGTGCTGGCCATACTGGATCTGGTCTTCAGCGGGGTTGGGGAGACCCACCAGCCCCACCGGGGAGGTAAGCCCTTGGGGTAAGGGTCAGTGCTAGCTGGTGGACACTGGGACATGGGAATGGGGACTCCCTCCAGAGGTAGGGCTGCAGCTACAAGGATTACAAATTGATAGCGAAGAAACAAAAACTTGTGTTGCTACACTACCATCATTTCTTAAAGACACAATGGACTTGTTAAACAAACTGAAAAATGTTACTTGGCAACCTAGCAATTTACTGATTGGGATTGATGGTGAGGTTTATAAACTTCAATTGAACATGGGTGGGAATTCAGAGCTCTGAGAACTTCCTTTATAAAAGTCCATTAAAGTATATACCAACAGAGTTCATCTTGGAAGCATTGTGGCTTATTTTAACATATAATGTGTTCAAATTTAGTAATGAGTTATTTCTGCAGGTTTGTGGAACAGTGATGGGTGCCTCCATGGTCCAATCATTTGCAAACATCTCCCTTGGTCACTTGCAGGAGTTTGTAGTGTTTATCAGAGAACATAACTCGCACACAGACCACATACAACATTGGTTTTGTTTTATTGATGATGTGGTCTGTGGGTGGGATTGTAAAAAGGAGGAAGCCACCAACTTCATGAACTGGCTCAAAAGAAATGAATGTAGCCTTAGATTTACATACACAGTGAGTAGAAGTCAGCTACAGTTTTGGAAGTGATTCTTACAGTGAATAATGAGTGAAGGATTTCCACCAAGAATCTTTGAAAGCCCACATCCACTAACACCTTGCTACATTTTGACAGTGGCCATCCTAGAAGTTAGGTGACTTCTATACCCTTTAGCCAATTTTTAAGAATTAGGCAGAATTGTTCTGAACAGGATGAATTTGAACTTGAAGCCAAGAACCTTTGAGAAAGGTAGTTGGGGTACTAAATGTCACTAGATACTTCAAGAACTGAAAACTACATGGCCCAAATAAAGTTCCTTTTCATGGGGTGAGAGTAAATCTATGTTAGATGAGGCCTTAGATAAGATACATTAAATTGAAAGAGGAACATTACTAACCTCAAACTAAGGAACATAGAAAGTGAACCACCCATTTGCTTCATTATGGATTACAATTCCATAAGTAGCAGAGTCAGAGTCAGCATTAGACAGTTTTGACCACTAAGTCAGAATGACCCCAGTCAAGGAAAAATCAATGTACAATCTCCCAGAATTTCATCCAAGAGAGGAACCAGCTTAAGGGATAGGCCAGTACACAGTCACATACCTCTCAACTGTCCCTGATTTTCAGGGACGTCCCTGATTTTGCCTCAAAATTTTCCTCTGTCCCTCATAAAATTTTTGTTTTTGTGACTAAACAGTGGGGATTGTAAGCATAAAATAATGTTAAACATTAAAGTTACAGACTAGTTCTTCATCAGAAAATGCTTCTTGCATTAATTCCCTTATTCCTAACAGCTTTCTGAGTGAGTATTACCAATTTTAAGGTGTGTCCCTGATTTTGGTCTCTGTCCCTGATTTTTTAAGCCTTGTCCCTGATTTATGAGGTAAGAGGTTGAGAGGTATGCAGTCAGTTTGTCAAATCCAGATCTGAAACAAAGTAATCTTAATTGACTACTCCCTCAAAAGGCATATTTTGATGTGGGAAGTGCAATGTCTGCACATACTGTAATCAATCAGCAATATTTTAACTTACACACATCAAGAAGATAGTAAAAGTTAAGGATTTCCTTAACTGCACATCAACATTTGTGGTGGACACATTATGGTGCGAGTATAGTAAACTGTATGTGGATAAGACAATCCATCCTCTTATGAAGTATATCCATGAGCATATAGTGTATGCAACATTAAACAAACTCACAGCTATACAGCAGTGAGTAAGCATTTTGCAACTGTACACAACACTGATCCTGCCAGTCAGAAATTCATGGACCTTAAATGTACAAGGATCAGCAGGAGAGGGATGACAGAGTGCAGCATTTGCTACAGAAAGACACATATTGAATTTTAATATTACACACCTTGAACCCAAAAGGTCTCAATGAAAATGTGCATTAGGAGGCTGATTAAGGGGTAATGTGAGGAAATTATTTTTCACAGAAAGGGTGGTGGATGCATGGAATGGCCTACCTCAGGAACTGGTGGATATGAATATAGTGCAGGGCTTCAAACAGGCATGGGATAGGCATAAGGGAGCAATACAGATGAGTATAAATAAATAGGCCATTGACAGAGTAAAGGCCTATGGCACATTCAGAAGGAAGAAAAAATGGGCAGACTGGATGGGCCTTGCAGTCCTTATCTGCCATCAACTTCTATGTTTCTATGTTTCTATGACTTAAAGCCTTTCCTGGGGTAATGCCTTTATATCTGATTCTGTCTTAGGCATTTTGAGGTTATGCTATGTCTGTTGTTCTCTAATAGTATATGAACTAGGGGTCTGATTCTCAAAAAAGCACAAGTTGTACCAAAAGATGGCTTATGGTGATTGCTGGTGCACCAGGAACCCTGTGGATGATTCTCTATGGGCTAGAGTCTCGGTGTCAAAGTCCCATGGCTTGCAGCAAACTTAGCCCTGCAACAAACAGACAGCACTTCAGGAAGGTTTTCTGCAAGCTGTGAGTTTGCCATGTGGCAACAGCACCATAGATAGGTGCCTGTTGGCTAGCACCCCCACAGCCCCAATCCCCTGTCATACAGAAGCATGTTCCCTGGTTGTCTAGAGCACCCCACCACCCTGATCCATGATTGAACATATAAATGTTCCTTGGTAGTCTAGGGTACCCCCCCAGCCCTGATCTCCATAAAAGATTATGACAAATCCTTCCCTGGTAGTCTAGTGGTCCCCCTATCCCCCTATCCCAGGTAGCAGTGCCCCACCAACCCACTGCCCCCAAGCCCCGATCTTCTGTTATTTTTTAAGAGATTACTTTTTAAGGATTCAAACCATGTTTTTAGCTAAGTCCACTACAAGCCAAGTATTTCTTAGAATATTGCATTGTTACAATACTGGTACCTACTAGCTTTAAAAGGTTACTGTGTTTAAGGAATTGTTCCTATGTGTGTTAGGTGCATGCTATCAACTGAAATCCCCTGTTTCCCTATATTTTTGAGAGTAATATGTTAAATTACCCATATGATTGAGAGTAACTTGTTAAATTAAAACAAAATTAAGTCATTAGTATTACTTTTGGGTCTTGCATTACCTGCGCTCTGCTCCAAGGAGGAAGTTTGTTAGAGAAAATAAGCTCCTTGGAGGTGTACAGTGGAGCACAGCAGGGGTGGTATGAAGTGAAAAGTGATGAATGAGCATCAAGGGAGGCAATAGGAGAAATAAATTTACTCAAATTTGCTTACAAGCCTTGAACCTGATGAAAACTAAGTTTTCATCTGTACTACAACTGAATAATATAAAAACTAAATTATGTTTAATTGTCCTGTTATCAGAGGATATAGAAATTAGCCCAGGTCCCCAAAACCTAGGATATCAAAATACTACCATATATGGAATGCAAGAAGCCTGAAAAATAAAGTGGACCTCTTAAAAACATGGGTAGCTACAGAGAACCCAGAAGTCATCTCATTAACAGAAACTTGGTTAAATAACAAATGCAGAAATTTATATAGAAGGATACTATATTCACAGATTAGACAGAGAAGGAAAATGGGGTGGGGTGCTATTGTGCTGTTGTATACTAAATGGGAATTAGGCCAAACAGTAGTTATCTATGCATAACAGATAGATAAAATTGACTGTCTATTAGTAGAAGTCCAGGGATGGGACTTAGTTTTAGGAGTAATTCACTCTCCTCCTATGGTTAATTTAGGCTCCTTTAACTACTTTTCACAGATAATAATGAACTACACTATGGGGAAAGACCTGTTGTTAACTGGAGACTATAATGCAGCTTGGGACCAGAACAGAGGAGAGGCATTTTATAATAGCTTAAGATTCCTAAATGTAAAACAAGTTAGATTAGAACCCTCGAGAAAAATTACCTTAAAAAGTAAATGCAACATTCTGGACCTTATCCTTGTCTCTCCAAATATTAAACCTTTAAATATAAAAACTGATCAGCCTATTCTAGGGGACCATTGTTCAATTATAGGCACCTTTTTAGTAATGGAACAAAATGTACAAAAGACAGACTTAGACTTTTTGGATAGGAAAAGTAGATATTTTAAGAACTACTCCAAAGAAAGTCTAATAGCAGAATTAGTTAAAATAAATTGGAATCGTATATTTCTGATACCAGAATAAGATTTAGCAATAAAGGACTTTACACAGACCTTTATACAAGTATGTAATAAAGTAGCTCCATTTATTAAAACAGTTCAGCAAAAAAATCAAGCTCCATGGATTACAGAAAAATTAAGGAAAGAAATAAGAATCAAAAATCGTCTATGGAAATTGGCAAACAAGACATTAGATACAGAAACCTGGATAAATATAAACCTGCTAGGAATTGGATATAACAAAAATTAAGGAACACTAAGTGAAGGTTCTATAGAAGTAAATTTCAAAAATCCAAAAACTCGAATCAGGACTGGACTGTAATTAAATCAATAGAATCCCTGTAAAAACCAGACCTGTAGTATAGATGATTAGTAATGGAGTACTACAAAATCCAACACAATCTTCAGATATATTAAATACATATTTCATCACTCTGCCAGATGTAAACATCCCAACTCAAGAATATGAAATTAAAAACAAAGTTAGGAAACATATGAGCAGGACAGACCAACATTTAGGTTTAGATTAACTCACTGTAGCCAGGGGAAAAATACATAGGTAAATTACAAGTAAAAAGGCATGCTGCCCAGATGGGTGGAGAGCAGATTTTAAAAGATTCAAATGAAATAAAAGCTCTTGTAATGACTAAGCTGTTGGACTGGAGTCTAACAGAAAGAAAATGTCCTAGTCCCTGGAAAATTGCCACAATAGTGCCTATATAAAAGGAGGCAAAAAAACTGATCCAACAAACTACAGGCCAATAGCTTTACTATCTATCCTTTTAAAAATATTAGAAGATCTGGTCCAGGAGCAATTAAGAGAATATTTAGAGCAATACTCAATAATAAATAAATATCAATCAGAGTTTAGACATGGGCACTCCACGGACACAACACTCACCAACCTGTTTGATTTGATTTTGATTCCTTTAAATAATGGGCAGGAGGTGGGTGTGGTGTTCATGGACCTGTCTAAAGTGTTCAATGCACTGAACCATCAAATTATGAGTGATAGACTTCTAGAGATAGGCATAGCTGAAGACACCATCCAATGGTTGATTCCTATTTGAAAGACCAGTTACAGGTCCAAATAGGAAATGTTTTATCCCATAGACAATCAGTGTGTAGAAGAGTTCCAGAGGGGGTCCATATTGGGACCTACACTATTTCTAGTTTATGTAAACCAGGTAGCAAACTGTATAAAAAATAGGAGCCTGTGATTATATGCAGATGATATGGTACATGCAGCAACAGGAAATAACTTAAAGGAAATGAAAAAACAGCTTCACAATTATTTTGAAACCTTATACACCTGGTTTACAAATTCCAAATTAGTCTTAAATGGCAAAAAAATCACAAACTACAATTTTTAATAAAGTGGCTACTAATGAAACAACAAAACAAATTAATATCAAAGCAATATATAATGAGATCCTATCATAAGTAAAAGAATACCAATACCTAGGGGTATGGGTTGATGCAAACCTAAAATTCAAAAATCATATCAATGTGATGGTTAAAAAGGTTGATACAAGGTTGGGAGTTTTTAGGAGAACCCGACACTTTTTAAATCATAGGCTGCAAGAAACCGTAGTAAACCAGATGCTAATTCCAATAATGGACTATGAGGAACATATATACAGTTTAGCAAACAAGACTGCACTGGTGGAAGTGGAGAAACTCTCTAATTGATTGGCCAGATTTGTACTACAATGTGATTTCCACACACCACTGTACAGTGTACAGAAGACAACATTGGTTGGATTTAGAGAACAAAAGAAAAATGAAATGGACTTGTCTGATTCATGGGACATTAAAATCTGGAAAAATAACGTATTTGATCGATAAATTGAATAAAAAGGAAAATGCTCATAATCTAAGGAATAATAGCATACATAAATTCCATATCTTAAAAACCAATAATAAGAATGTAAATATGATTTTTCAAATTTGGTAGCAAGGCACTGGGACAAATTAGAAGATCATGAAAGTCAGCTAGAAAGACATCCCAAATATTTCATGATATGCTGAAAATAACATGTTCGTGAAATTCATGCACAGTTAAACCTAATGTTCTGACTCACAGATATAGTATTTATTATGTGTAGGGAATCTATAACTACCTTGTGCTTATAGAAATTTAAACTTTACAACATTAAATGTAATTGCTGGACTGTAACTGATAACAGTGTTTATATGGATCTTTTTTATGTATGTTTTTTGTTATATGTTGTATTATTACAACAAACAAGGAAGTATACTCTTAGGACAACGCATAAATTCCTATATCGATAAACATTTAAACTAAGTCAGTGGAATGTATATTATTGCACCGTTATCCAATCATTGATTCCCAGATGTAAATAAAGAAAAGATATCAGCTAAAAATAAAAAAATAAGTAAACTCCAATCAAAAACTGAGAAAGAAAAATGCCCTACTGATGTAACACGGTCACAAAGTCAAAAAAGCAGAACAACTCCAATGAACTAAGTATACTATTGGTTAATGCAAGAAGTCTACAAAATTAAATGGATGAACTAATATACTGTATATGCTAGCATCTAATAAAATTGATATATGTGGTGTCACTGAGACATGGTTCACAGTTAATGACTGGTGTACAGATATACCAGGATACATAAAGATCTCTAAAAATAGGAAAGACAAAAAAGGTGGAGGCATTGCACTATACATAACAGAAAAGTACAAATGTTATCAGATAGGACAACAGGATACTAACAGTGAAATTATATGGACAAAAATATATGTTGATAAGAAAATATTAACAATAAGCTTAGGATCTCATTCTCCGAGCTTCGGAGCAGACGAAAATAGAATCTTTATGGATGAACTGGAAAACATGGACGTGTCTGATGACTACATTCTAATGGGTGATTTTAATTTGCCTAACATTAAATGGGTCAACACTAGAGGTTAAAGGTCAGTTGGAGAAAAGATTTCTAGAAGTTACTCTGCAACATAATCTGGAACAACTTGTGGCAGAACCCACTAGAAAAAATAATATAATTGACCTAATACTTACTAACATCACAAATGCTGAATCATCACCATTAATATTACCACCTCTTGGAGACAGTGACCACAATATAGTCCAGTTCAATTTAAAAAGAGTTACTAACATTAATAGAGGAATCACCAAAATAAGGGATTACCATAAAGCAGACTATTTAAGCATAAAAAAGTTTTGGCAACATGGAACTGGAGTAATGAACTTAAAACCTTGGGCCCGATTCTAGAAGGTTGGTGTAAGTCACCGCCAAACGTGACTTGTGCCAACTGGAACTGCAACATTGACCCTGCACCCTATTCTAGAAGGGCAGGTCTCTGCAACTAAGTTCTGTGACTTGCGACATGCAGCCAGGTCGCCGAACAGAGGCGTACTGGCGAGCATGTCATGAGTCAGTAACACAGGTCGCAGTGCACCCCTGCCCAAGCCACAGGCAGCACGCAGGGCTGCCACACCCCAGCTCCCCCATAAAGTGAAATGTCAGAGGCCGCAGGGCTGCACACAGCAACTGCCTCCCAAAGACATCTGTCAGAGCCCCTCATGGCTGCCCACTCCAACTGCCTCCCAAGCATAGAATATGTGCCCTGTAGGGCTGCCCACACCCCCAGCCCCTGAAATCCCCCATTGTGAAATGCCCCACAGGGCATGCTGTCATCTCCCCACCCATACCCCAGTCACAACTGCAAATGCGGCAAATACCCTTTGCTGCCAAACTGCAGCAGTACCTCAACAGGGCCCCAATACCCATTACATATGTGTGCCTTTTACAATCAAATAACATACTGAGGTGGTACATGCTTATAGTTGCGGAGGATTCCTCCCTCTAGTATTGCACCTTAAACATGTGACAGCTGGTGTTAAGATGCCTACAGCTGTCATCTTAGGGACCAGATGTCCTAATATCCTGCAAAGTTCCAGTGGATTTGTGTGGTGGTATTGCTAAGGCTGTCTAATGTGATGTACCTTGGGTGGCAGATGGAAGGCCTGCTCACCACTTGGCTCAAACGTGATTTCAGATGTATAATTGATTGGCAAAACCTCCAGGAAGGGTACACATTGCTTCCTCTTCCCCTACCAACTAAAAGTAGCATTGGCTTTGGCATCCCTGAAAGCAGAAAGATCTGGCTGCTGCACAATACCCAGCCCTGGTAGTCTAGTGGCCCCAACCCTCACCTAGCCATGCCAGCCACCCAGTACCTCCCCACCCATCCCCAGCCAGCAACTGGCACAGCCCACCTCTCACCTCCATGGCCCAGCCACTGACTGAGTTCAGTAGAGGCGTGCCATTGAAGACACACTCAGAAACAAATTCCCTGAGTGCGCCTTTTCAGCACGCCGCCCAACTGGACTCAGTCAGCGGCTGGCCATGGTGGTGAGAGGGTGGGCTGTGCCAGTCACTGACTGGGGGTGGATGGGGGGTGCTGGGTGGGCTGGCATGGCTAGGTGGGGAGGTGGGGGCCACTAGACTACCAGGGCAGGGCTGAGTGTATGCCACATTTTCAGCTGGCGACTAGGGGGTCGGGGTACGGGTGGGGTGGTTGACTGCGCCGCCCTGTGGGGCTTATCAGAAAGGTAGAGTTGGGGGACAGGGTGTGTGGGCAGCCCTGTGGAGCACATATCTTATGCTTGGGGGGGCAGTTGGTGTGAGCAGTCCTGTGGGACCATTACTGTATGGGGGCATGTACAGAACGGGGATGGGGTGGGATCATGTGTGATGCCCATCAGGGCAACAACGGGGGTGGTCTAGGTATGGGGGAGCACATGAACTGGGTTCTACAGGACCCTTGGAGGATGTATATAAGTTACACCAGTTAAATGCAGGTGTAACATACGTTGCCAGTTCTCCTCTGGGGGTTCTTGTAGAATCCCAACATTGGGGACTTTGTTGCTGCCCTTCTGGAATGATTGCACAACTGCTGCAGTAAACCCCCTAGTGTCATGTCTCAGGGGGTTTATGGTGCAACTGCCGGCGTAACAGCTGTTCGGCACAAGTGACCTATGTCATGTCACAGGCCACTTTGTAGAATTGCACAAGTCAGAAATGCTGGTGTAAGTTGCTACTTGCACCATTCTACTTGGTGCAAGTGCTGTTACACCAGGCGTAACTTTTCTAGAATCGGGCCCTTGAACTTAAACAAATTTGGGAAAAATAAATAATAAGATTGAATACTACATAACCAAATGGGTTCCAGAATGTATTAAATACAATACATAATAATAAGCAAAGAATCCCTTATGGTAGACCAATGAAATAAAACAAAATATTAATAAAACACAGAGCTTATTGTAAATTTAAAAACACCAGACTGTACAGTACCACACTGGAACAGATTTAAGATATTGGCAAAAAACAAAAAGTATACATTCTGCTAACAGAAATTAGAACTGCAATTAGTTGAGAACTCTACATA
Source organism: Neoceratodus forsteri (assembly GCA_016271365.2). Lineage (NCBI taxonomy): Eukaryota > Metazoa > Chordata > Ceratodontiformes > Ceratodontidae > Neoceratodus > Neoceratodus forsteri. The sequence goes on from CM028134.1 coordinate 846,751,400, forward strand.
CAAAAAGAAAGGTTTTACAACTACATAGGATTACTGAAAGGAAACCCAATTGGTGCAGGACCCTTGAAATTGGAACATACAGTCATAAGTGATGAGACCGAGATGGCTAAAGAACTAACTCTTACTTTATGAATGGTTTCAACCAAATGAGTTCACTGACATAAATAATTTATCAAACAGTGATACTTTAGTCCCATTTTCTGAACAAAATATTGCAGCGGCAATTGGTTAAATTAAGGCAAACCTTCGCCAGGCCCTGATGGATTGTGCCAAAATTTTTAAAAAGAGTTAACCAAGGAAATATGTGGTCCCTTAACCATTTTGTTTAATACCTCCTTGAAAGAGGGGAAAACATTGAAATCATGGAAGATAGCCAACATTACACCAATACACAAAGGTGAAAGTAGGCAACTGGTGAGTAATTATAGGCCTATTAGTCTGACATCAACAATATGTAAACTCACGCAACGGCTTTTACAACACAAGATTATTGACCATATCCAAAAAATAGGCTATACAGATATATCACAGCACGGTTTTACTCCTGGAAGGTCATGCTTGACTAATCTTATTAATTTTTTTGAACCAGGTAGTGAGGCATTAGACAACAGAATGCCTGTTGATATTATTTTTTGGGGCAACGCAAAGGCATTTGATACAGTATCCCATAAAGTCCTAATTGATCAATTAATTAAAATAAATTTACATCCCAACATCATAAGATGGATAGTGTCCTGGCTTTATGATAGACAGCAAAGGGTAGTCATTTGAGGACACATGTCAACATGGGGAAGTGTTACAAGTGGAGTCTCTCAGGGCTCTGTGTTGGGACCACTATTATTTAATATATTGGTCTCTAGCATGCAGACTACTAAAAGCATCTGAATAAATAAGTACGCAGACAACTGCAAAATAGGGTGCATAGTAAATGATGCACAATCAGTAGCACATTTACAAGCAAACTTGAATATATTATCTGACTGGGCAGTAGAAAACAAAATGACCTTCAATGAGTCTAAGTGCAAAATAATGCACTTGGGCAAAACTAATATCAGGGCAAGTATTCACTGAATGACGTATAATTAGAGGTAACATCTGAGGAAAAAGATCTTGGTATTGTAATTTCAGAAGATCTTAAATTTGATATGCACACCAAAAAGACTGTAAAAAAGTGTTATGGAATCTTAGGTTTTATCCTTAAGCGTATTAAAAGTAGGAAGCCTGAGGTTGTTTTTCCTCTCTACTCAAGCCTTGTGCGAACCCACTTAGAATATTGTGCCCTGTTCTGTGCCCCCACCTCTATTTGTGGAAAGGTATTGGTTGAAAAGGTACAGCGAAAAGTCACCACGAGAATCAAAAATATGACTAAAATAAATTATGAAGACAAGCTTAGAACATTTGGTTTATACACCTATGGAATACAGAGCCTTAAGAGGAGACCTGATTTATATTTATAAAGCCTTCCAAAAGAATCTGCATTAGATATAATTTGCTTAGAAAAGCAGCTAGAAAATAATATTACTAGATCACATAATTTTAAATTAAAAAGTTCATTATGCAAAACAACCAGACGGTGTAATTTTTTACACTGAGAATCCCTTCTTTCTGGAACTCTACCACATAACATTGTTACAAGTGAAAATAAGGAACAGTTTAAAAAAGCTCAAGCAATACATGGGGGATAAAAAAATACTCTTTCCACTGTTAGAGATTAATGGTGGCAAGTTCATTATGGGCTTTTGCCTTTAGAACTTGTACTTATCTATGAAACTATATTACTGGACCACCTTGAAACAGGACTTGTGGTCCTAATGATGTGTTGTTAATATCTTCCTGTTTAAAAATAAAGTTTTTTTACTACTACTAATGCTATTTATATTTGACACAGACACCTTGCATCAATTTAAGGGCTTTGAGAATCGGGCCCTAGTTGTCAATCAGTAGGTACTGTACAACTTGTATGTCTGTTTTGTATAGTATGAAGTTATAACGCCTCTTTTGTTAGGAAACATAACATGATGAAGTGGCTGTAAACATTTATGTTAAGTTTTTGTTCAAGTTTTCCTTTGGTCTCCCATAATCATATCAGTATTCTTTGAGGTGATAGGAAATAGAATTTGAATTACAAGCAGACTAATTTGTGTTTTGTTTAGCCATGCTACCACAGTTATTCTGTGCTCATAAAATGTTATGAAGTTCATTCAGATGATACTGTGGCATGTGCAGTTAGTTTTGTTTTGGTCTCCTGCAGTTTTGTGTCAATAGCCCTTATTCTTTTCTAAAACACATGCCACCCTGACTATGCTTTCAAAATCATGAATTTGTACACGATAGTCACAAGTTGTGTGCTGATGTGGCGGCTAATAATATTGTATTTTGTGCACAGAAACAGAAAAGTTTAAAACCGTTTTAATTACTGTATGTAACCATCCAGTAGCTGTCATTTGCTGTAAAACATCAGACCAGCTGGTAATGATGTTGACACCTGTCACTGGATAAAAGGATTGTCACTCAGGCATGGAGTCCACTGCCTGATGATGGTTAAAAACTGAAATGCTGGGGCACCTGACAGCAGTACTCTGTGCTGTGTACGGTTTCTATCTAAAGGTGACAATAAAAGTTTTGGAAAATGAAATCCAGCATGTGTACTGAATACTTTCTACACTCCTCAGGTTTGAACTCTTTGAAGAGGCAAGTTGTGGCCTGTGCATGGTCCATAGCACTGAGCTCTGTGAGTATTTCACCTGTATCATTTCTTTGACTCTAGTAGCCCACAGGTTGTTGAGCAGCAAATCCAATGCCCATCAGGAATGTTTAGTAGCAGCCTTGCAGCCTGGAAGATTTCTGGAACTGATGGTGCAGCAGAGACCAATTTTGCCATGGGGCTAACTGCCCTGAAACCTCCTACGACCAGAGTGGCACAGTGCCAACAGCAACCAGCACATGATGTGTTATAGTGGTCAGACTGTCACACAGACCAAGGAGACCTGAAATCTTATGCCAAGCTACCCCCACATCACACAGTCACAGCAAGGCACACTCCATAAACCTATTACCTATTCTGCACTAATATTCCCCTTTTCATCTCTTTCAATTCATTTGCATTTGCTTTATATGCCCTCTCCATATCATGCCAAATCTGAGGCAGCAGCTCCCAAACTGGGACGCACTGAGCACTATAACCTGAAACCAGAAACAGAGGTATGGGATGCTCACAGCAGCTATGATAACATATTGGATAATGGCTGGGGTTCAGGTGATAACCACTCTGTAATCACCTCAAGTGGTTGCTAGGAAACATGGTAAACTTGAGAGTGCAGCTCAAGAGGTTTTCTTAGCTCTAGCAACCAAAAGAGGTGATTACATGCATGGTTATCACCCGAAGCCTCAGCCATTGTCATTTATAGTGTATGGTGGGAAAAAAATCAACATTATTAGCCCCTATGCCATGTCGTGTTGTAGAAATGCTTACCTTAGTAATGAATCAGAGCCTCGGGTACAGTTTCAACCAGCCAAATTTATTGATAACAGTGTAGCACTGCACTTACATAAAATGCCACTACATCAAGAAATAACACAGTTAAGCATGTAAAATAAATCATTTACAGAAGGAAAATGTCCATTTCGACAGTCTGATTATTTTGGAGATTTAAAAGAAAAGACCACAATGATCTGGTTGATCACTGGCAGTCATGTGGATAGGAAATGTGAAGAATTATGGGATGCAATGCTGCATCCTCTTCTGGGGCCCAAATGACCGAAGAGTCAAGATGATCAACTAAGCCTACAATGCAGCATTCTTGTTTACCGAGACAGGTGGTTGCATTCTAGGCAGTGAATGCTGGCTTGTTCATACTAAGGATGGAAAGGTGCTAGGAGGCTTTTTGAGCCCATATTTGCACCTGTGAAGTTATATGTAGTGGCTAAAATTAAACCCAGATAGAATAAGGTTGCTGAGACAACGTTTGAATTCAGCTTTTGTCCTGCTCACAATTACATCAATTGGAAGTATATTCCAGGGGGTTATAATTCTTTGAGTAAAGAAATATTTATGAGCTACAAAATTAAACCTTTTCCTAGTGATGCTGGAGTGGATGCCCTCTGGTGTTGTGTGGTTATTTTTAACTCAAGTCCCAACTCAGACAATAGAGAAGGGTCCTGTATGAGATCAAACATAAAATGAGATCGCCTGCACAAGTTACCAAGGGCATAAAATTTAATAGTTGGATTCTATTTTCATATGATTCATTATACAGTCCAGATATATGCTTTGTATACTTTCTCTGGACGCTTTCCAGTAGTGTTATGTCAGGTTTTTATCGGGGGACCAAAGTTGAGTCATATTCTAGGTGAGGTCTAGCATAAGCCCTATAAAGTGGCATCATCACGTTTTTATCCCTTTATTTGATGTTTCTTTTTATGGACCAGATCACATGGTTGACTCTGTTAATAACTTCATGTACTGTTTTGAGTGGCCTAGATCTTCTGATATAAACACCCCCAGATCTCTTTCATCTGTGGTCATGCTCAGATTGCAACCACCAATGGAGTATCCTGTTAAAGGATTCAGGTGACCTAGGTGCATGACTTTACTCTTACTATTGTTTATTTTCATGCCCGATCTGTTACCCATTGTGATATTTTATTAAGATCATTTTGGATGATTTGGGATTGTTCAATTGTACTACAAGGGCCTCCTATTTTACACCATCAGCATATTTAATTGTGGATGATAAATAGTTGTTTGTTACGTCAGAAATAAATTCTTGAAATAAACAGGGGCCCAGTACAGAGCCTTGGAGGACACCATTACTAACCATACCTACTTCTGATAGTTGTCCTGTAATTAGTACTCTCTGCGATCTGTGGCTGAGCCAGTTTTCAATCCAGTTTATTATGTTTTATTAATACTTGTTTTATGTAATTTGTAACTAAAGCGTTAGGAGTCATAACATCGAAGCCTTACTGAAGTCAATAAATATAACATCATATGGTGTTCGATTATCCAGCTGACAACTGACTTCTTCATAAAAACACATAAGGTTGGTAAGGCAACACCTCCCTTTTAAACCCATGTTGTTATGAATCTATTATATCTAGAACTGGGCTAATTATATCCTTAATAGTGCTTTCCAACAACTTACAAATAGACAAGGTGAGGATGATAGGCCTGCATTTGTCCCAATTGTTTTGGGTCCTTTTGTGTATTGGTACAATGTGTGCTGTTTTTCATGCAGAGGGACAAAATTGCTATTGAGACACCTTTTGAATAGTAATTTTAGTGGGTGAGTGAGACCATCTGTAAGTAAATATAGAAGATGGCCAGCAATATCATCAGGTCGGGCACATTTTACCTTTGAGGATAGTATGTTTTGTGTATAGATTTGTCAGAAAGATATATACTGTAAATTCATCCTCATTGAGGGGGACCACCAAATTGGTAGAATTAGATTGATCAAATATTTTACAGAATTTGGTGCTGAGAGTATTGGCCATTTCTTTAGGTTCATATACCAGTTTGTTATTTATTAGAAGAGGTCCAATCTGACATATAGGGTTTTTAATGGGTTTATGTATGAATAGAAATACTTACTGTTTGTTTTATTTGTTGTCCTTGCAAGATTATGTTCCCATTTTGCTTTATTTTTTTTTATTTTTGTTTTGCATTTTTTTTATTTTAACATACAAGGCTCAGTTTTCTGATGTATGGGATTTTACATAATTTGAATATTTTTTGTTCTTTTGTTTTAGAAGTCTGTGTATTGTCTTGTCAATCCATTTTGGGTTATGTTTATGACCACTATTTTTATTTTTGAATGAAATATACTGTATTTATCCTTTAATGAGAGAATGGTCTGGTGTAAAAACTCCCAGGCCTCCCCTATTGTTTTTGTAGAAAAAAATATCATCCCAGTTTATGGAAACCAGTTTTGAATTTATCAAGTCGAAGTCTGCTAATTCATAAAGATATGTTTTTGTAGTACTAGAGCTATATGTATGATTGGTATCATTGCATTGATGCATTCCTTTTTGCTATGCCACTGCTGTGGCATTCTGAAGAGTGGTTAACAACATTCAGATGTCATGACAGTGGTATAACAAGCCTGTGTGTATGCTGATTGGGGGGCAATTGATACTAACCATACATTATAAACTAGTATCAGGGCATAATTTAAAATGACACCAGGATGGTAGAGATATGGGAGCAAGGTGAATACTGAGCATAAGAAAGGAAAGTGTGATGGGGCCAGAAGAGGGAAGATGGGGAGAAGGTTAGTTGCAGAAGCAAGTGATAGATGAAAATTTCTAGAGCAGAAACTTGAAAGAAAAGGGGAGGAGGTGGGTAGAGAAAGGAAGAGAGGTTGCTCCAGATAAGAGGCAGGAGGTAGGAGAAAGCAGCCTGACAAGCACATGTCTTGCAGCAAGGGATGAGGGAGGTATGTAGTTTCAGACAATCTGAGTGATTAGGAGGATAGAGAAATTGTTATCATGCTGGATAATGTTTACATGAAGAATATCCAACCCAGTGGCAGCAGCTGGTAGAGCACTGTACTACTACAGAGGAGACCTCAGACTGAAACTAGTTCTCGACTCCCACAACCAAGTAAGTGGGGCACAGGACAGGATGTTGAGCCATTGAACACTGGCCCCAGAGAAGGGTACTGGCTGGCATCGTATGGCAGTGCATATTATAATGGATTAGAAGGGTGATGATTTCATAACCATGTGATGTCTGCTGTCTGCCTAGAACACCAGCAGAACCATGCTTTGGTCTGACTTTATACCCTGTACTGCGTGGTGGGATGGATGTAGTGCACTGGGAAAACAGTGACTTGTAGCATCTGACATTGGGCCAATACTCTCCCATCTCAAAGCCATGACTCCTCCACACTAGCTCCCACTGTACTGGATGTGTTTGCCAGCAGATGTGGAATGGCACATGAGTTGTGCCCCACCTCAAGAAGCAAACTGTGGAGATCTGTGGAGATTAACAAAAATCTGATTTGGGAGCTCCAGTGAATCAGTAAGCATGTCAGATGAGCAGCTGAGGGGCAAATACTGAGGGAAGGTGGTAGCTGGAAAAAATAGAATAAGGAACCCAAAATGTTGTGCATTCACCACCTCATATATAGGGACCCCATGCCCCAAATTAATTTGCTCTATTGTCCTTTATTAAAAAGTAACAATCTCACATATTTATAGAAAACAAGAAACAGACATACAAAATGCCCACCTGACATGTTTCGGATTCCAGTCTTTTTATTTATGATAAAGAACTGAAATCCAAAATGCGTCAGCAGGCATTTTTCATGTCTGTTTCTTGTTTTTTTATAAACATGTGAAATTGTCACTTTTTAATAAAAGACAACACAGCAAATTAATTTGGAGCATGGTATCCCTATATGTTAGGTGGTGAGTGCCCGTTTTGGTTTACTGACTGTTGCTATGTTAAGGAGCACCACCTTTCCTGTGCACACCATTTGTTGTTTTGAAAATAGAACGACAAATAACATAACACTCTAGGAAATCAATATTTCTACCTTTTATATAACTACAGTTGAACTCTGTGATAGGAACTGTGATACAGTGAACATCAACCCCTGTCCACAATGGTTGTTACTATTTCTGTTGTTGTAAAAGTGATAGGAAATAGTTGTTTTTAACTTATTTTAACCCTTAGGCTGCCGACAGAATTAGAACAGATAGGAATTCTGGAATGATATATCAGTCCGTGGCCTTGCAATGGTTAAATGTTATTATGAGTCATTTAAGCAGCAAAACACAAAAAGGTATACATTATAGTGAGTTGTAACATGGCAATATTCAGAGAGGTGGAATGGGCAGCAGCGATTGGGAAATGGCATCACAGGATCAAAAGTGGAGCAGGTATTAATCCCGATAGATGCCATGCCCGATAAGGTAGTACCGAAATGAGCCAGACCACCAGTTTAGCAGCACTGGGCACAGGTGGGGAGTGAGTTGTAGACAGGCAAGTGTGGCAGAGGAGAGGAGATGAGCTACACGCAGAGCGCAGTACAGCAGAAGGCAGCACACCAGACACCAGGCCAATGTCAGACGAAAAGTGCAGAGGAAGGGGAGTGACCCGCTGGCATGTAAATTTGGGACCAATCGCACACCGCAGTGAGTGAGTGAGCAGTGCACCGAGACCTCCAATGCCTGGCATGAAAGAAATAGCCACGCAGATCGGCACATTTTCCGGACTGGCATGTGAGGCGCACTGATTGCTGTAATTAGACATTGTGAATATTTTGACCACATCAGCATGTTAATGCTGTTTTGTCACACATTTGAAAGTGTAGTAAAATGTATCCTCAGAACTCCGACTCCTCGTGATGCTGTTCAATGCACACAAAATAGGCTCCTGGCGACTCTGTCCTCCGCGCCCATGTTACAGCGCATTAAGCCACTTTGGCGGTGGCATCTACGACCATGACACAGTGAAGACTGCCGGCCTCTGGCCCGAGCCACAACCCTCCGAACTATGCATCAACTAGCATTAGATGCCACCTTCGTCGTGGCTTAATGCTTACATAATTTGAGGCCTTGGTGTGAGGTTAGGGGGCCACATGGCTGACTGATCTCATCCAATAGAGATGTGACATTAGCCCCAATAACACACATCCTGGAATGCCTTATTGTTATTATAAATGGATTCATTTTGTGGAATTAAAATGTTTTGAAATATTTTTCTGATGATTTCTTAATATGTACTGGTACATATAAAAACATTTCTTGGTCTCTGCATAGCTTGCAGTAGGCAGCACTGTTGAAGACATCCATTTGAGCACAGACATCATCTCACCCATTCTACCCTGGACACATGCACAGTTTGATCAAACCGTGACGGTCAGGTGAAGCTATGGTTTGCTGTTGTTTTAACTAATAACACCGGAGAGTGTGAGTAATGGCCCCACTAGTGGTAAAATCTTCATCAACAGTGTTTTACTTGAGATGCTAGGTGGGCACATGAATTTAATGTGCCAAGAGGGGTGTAAATGGTAAACAGATGATGTAACTGGAAGCTACATGAAACAGCTATTTGTAGCCAAAGAATCAGGTGGGAGACCCAGCAATGTACAGTAGGTACACCAAATAGGTGTTTGCAGGGATAAGTGGGCCAGACTGAGTGTCTTTTTTGAAGTTGGTAAGCTGGGCTGCCGAGTGGGAGGGTGAGTTTATGACTTGTTTTTAAATGGGGCCCTATACTGGCAAACAGTAAGGCAGTGATGACAACTGAGGGCAGAAAGGTGTCAGGAAAGGAAGCATTGTTGTTCAGTATCAAGCAGGCTGTTTTGTGGGCACTAGTTTCACCAGTGATGTGCTGGAATAACTTCATGGCTAAAACAAGCTCTCCACCAATCAGCTTTAAAGAGTTGTTCTATCCATTTTATAATTTACATTCATGATGTGCCTTCCACTGGGTTCTATTCACCCACATGTATAGAGTTTTTGTGTGCATGTCACTTGTGACTTTATCATTGGAGAGTCTTATTAGTAACATGGTATTGTAATGATGAAAGGGATTAAGGGTCCATCTTGTCCTCCCCTCCTGCCACATGGCAGTGACTATATCTAATTTGAGTGTGACCACCCATCCAAGATTAACACTCAGAATGTAATCTTAACTCATGTTATGTAACCCTCAATGCTCTCTCTCAGGAATCTGTCTAATCCTGGTTTTACACCCTGAATAGTACTAGTTTCCACAACCTCACTGGGTTGACCATTTCATATGTGATCCATCCTTTGTGTGAAGCAATGTTTTACATTGATACATAGATGTTGTCATCAGATAAGGGTCTTCATCTTACCTAGTCTGCCCATTATGCACATAACTGTGCTTCTTCAAGCTTCACTAGAACTAGGCTGTCCCTTTTCCCTGACTACCAGGATCATCTTATGTCTATCCCATGCATTCTTAAATCCTGTAATTGTTTCATCCCCCCCCACCTCTTCCAGCAGGCTATTCCATTTGTCCACCACCCTTTCTGTAAACAAGCTCTTCCTCACATTCCCTCTGAACCTTCCCCCTCTAGTTTCATCCCATGTCCCCTAGTCCTAGTGCATCTTTTTCTTTGAAAAATTGTATTCTCCTGTACTTTGTTTCTCCCTGTGAGGTACTTATGTCTCAATCATATCCCCCTCTCTCTCCTTTCTTCCAATGAGTATATATTTAAGGCGTTAAGCCTGTCCTCATAGGGCTTGTGATGTAATCCTTGCACCATCCTGGTTGCCCTCCTCTAAATTGCCTCCACCCTGTCTATGTCCTACCATAGATAAAGTCTCCAGAACTGGACACTGTACTCGAGGTGTGGCCTCACTAATGTCCTGTATAGTGGCATCATGATCTCCCTTTTCCTGCTGGTGATACCCCTGCCTATGCATCCCAGCATCCTGTTCACTTTTCCTGCCACCTTGTCGGACTGCCTCCCCCTACTGAGGTCATCAGAGATGATAACCCCAGGTCCCTTTCCTGGTAGAAGTATTCTATATCCCACAGTTGATATCTTGTTTCTGGGGTTTTGTGCCCCATGTGCATTATCTTACATTTTTGGCTAAATCTCAACTGCCAATCCCTTGACCAGTCCTCAGGCTTCTGCAGATCTCTCTCATTCTATCCACACCCTCCAGCATGTCCACCCTATTACAGAGCTTTGTGTCATCAGTGAACAGGCAAATTCTCCCTTCTAGGTCCTCTGTAATGTCACTGATAAAGATATTGAAAAAGACTGGACCCAGCAGTGATCCCTGAGGAACCCCACTGGTCACCTTTCCTCTGCTGAGTGACAGCCATTAACCACCACCCTCTGTGTCCTGCTATCTAATCAGTTCTCCACACACTTCACTACTGTCCCACCCACTCCCATGTACCCCAGCTTGATTAACAGCCTTCTATGTGGCACAGTGCAAAAGGCCTTGTTGAAATCCAGGTAGGCCACATCCATTGCCCCCCATACACCTCTCTTGTCACCCAGTCGAAGAACTCAATGAGGTTAGTCTGGCATGACCTCCCTCCAGTAAAATCATGTTGCCTTGGGTTATATAGACTATTGGCAACCAGGTGTTCCACTGTTCTTTCCTTCAGTAGTGTTTCCATGATCCTCCCACTACTGAGATCAGGCTGACTGGTCTGTAATTTCCGCCTCTCTGTTTCTGCTTTTGAATAGGGGACTACATCAGCTGTCCTCCAGTCTATGGGTACCTCCCCTGTTTCCAGTGACCTGCTGAGCAGGGTCATCAGAGGTTCCACCACCACCTCTCCTAGTTCTCTCAACACCCTGGGTGTACCCCATCTGGCCCCATAACCTTATTGACTCTTATTCTTTCCAGTTCTCTTAGGACCCTTTCCCTTGGAAAGGGACTTGTATCCATTTTTGTAACCATCCTAGCCTTTCTGCTCCTTTTCTGGCCAATTTCCTGTCCCCTGGTCTGTAAAGACTGAGCAGAAGTATTTGCTAAGTGTGCCTGCTTTATGGTTGTCATCCTCCACTTTACCCCTGTCCTCCCTTTTCAGCCTCACCATCCTTCCCTTTCCCTTTCTCTTTTCTCTGATATACCTGTAAAAGGTTTGGACCCCTCTTCCCACTGATTCTGCAATGCATTCCTCCATTTGTGCTTTGGTTTCCCTAACTGTCTGCCCCACCTCCCTTTGTTTCTTCTGGTACCTCTCCTGTCTCTTTCAGCCTGCGTCTTTTGTACTGTCTGAATGCAATTTTTTTCGCTTTCAGTTTCCCAGCTACCTCCTGGAATACCATAATGGTCTCCTCTAATTTTCCCCTCATTAACTTGTTTTACACATAATTGTGTCACCTTTGTTATCCCTGCTTTAAACACTGCCCATTGTTCCTCCACCCTTCTTTTCCTTCCGATTCCTGCTAATGCCGCTTCCAAGTATTTCACCATTTTTCCAAAATCTGCCCTCCTAAAGTCAAGGATTCATTTTATTGTGTGTCTGGATTCCACCCCTTCAGTTATCTCAAACCCCACTGAGTGGTGGTCATTGTTTCCCAAATGCTCCCCAACTGTGACTCCTGTGACACTGTCCCTGTTTATGAGCACCGGGTCTAGTATAGCTGTCTCCCATGTGGGTTCTGTGACCATTTGCTTAAGGAAGGCTCCCTGTAGGAAGTCCAGGATAAACCTACTCTTTGTTGTTGCAGATGTGGGGAGACTCCAGTCCATGTCTGGTATATTGATGTCACCAGTTCTAATGTTTCCCCTTATTTTGCCACACACACACACACACACACACACACACACACACACACACACACTCAGATTTTGTTTTAAGGAATGCCCGGTAGTTCTGTTTGTATTCAAACATCTGTGTATGGCCCATACCCTTCCCTGCTTATCTCTTTAGTATCATGAAACCATGATAATGTCCCCTCTCATCCTTCACTTTTTTTAGACTAAATGATTTGAGTACAGTATGTCCAATCTCTCTCTTAGCTCTTGTCTACTAAGCCACAATCAGCTTTGGTTTGTGCTGAACTCTCTCAATGTCATTAATGTCCTTTCCTTTTTCTTTTATTTATTTTTATTACTTTCAGATGCAATAACATACATTTTCTACTGTGGTGACCAGAGCTGGTACAGCACTCCATTTGTTGTTGATTGAAGGCCACATCCCCTGAGGTTGCACATCTAGTATTAAATATCTATAATGAGGGCAGTCACTAGACTGCCTTCTCGGTCAAAAATTTTTTCCAACTTTGGTCTTGATTTTGAAATTCTTCACATACAGTAGTGTTCAAAGGTAATTTAGCAACAGTGTTTTGCCTCAGACTCTCAATAAAGAGTTAGTTACAGGAGCTGGAACCACACTCAGCAAACCCAATAATGTGAAGACTGCATACCTTGCTACTAAGCAGTATAGTAATAAAGCCAGAAATGCTGCTATGGTGCACAATTGTGGATGAAATGCACTATCCAATTTATTTATTTATTTTTGTATTTATTGAATGTTTACAAATCTAAGATACATTCTATGACATGCAAGTCTCATTTAACAGAACATCCTATGTGAATAAAAATATACAGAAGATAACAGTATAATAAGAGCATAAAATAATAAGGCTGAAAATCAAACAGAAGCATAAACATGTTGAGATATTAACAAATGAGCCTTCAATGCAGCAGAAATGTGGACAAGGTTGGTGCAGTTACTAAGGTGATGGGGCTTGGAAGTTCCAAGAAAAAAGGAATCAAATAAAAAAGCTTCCCCAGATTGAGAAGATACTTTTGGCAAAGATTAACACGTGATATGGAATGTCCCTAAAAAAATGATTGCTGAGTTGGCATATAAAGTTTATTCATAAGGTTAGGAGCATTACGGTTGTGTAGGGATTTGTAAATATGATTACACCAGCTTAGTCCTCATAAAGAAAGCAAATTCAAGTTAAGAGACAGAAGACAGAAGTCTATAATATAATGTTGATAATGGGAAAACAGTAGACTCTGAAGCTTAAAGATAAATGATGCCCCACATTCTAAAATAGTTAAGGCACCCTGAAGAACAATATGATGTCATTCAATATGAGATAGGCAATGCCTAACTCATCTAAGGTGCACCAGACATGCAAAAACTTTAGAATCTGTGTGATTAATATACCATTTCAGGGGAAGGATCAAAAATGGGGTCAGGGTATTTAAACTGGGTAACAAGTTTTAGAAGAGTAGCATCAAGAAAAAATAGCATAGGGAAATGACAGTCATTTTAAAGAGAAGGGTGTACCAAATAATACAGATTCAGTTTTGTTTTCTTCCTATTACAAAGCAAGTTGTGAAGAAACTAAGATAGCATAGTATCAATATCTAGCTGTAGTTGGGACCTGAGACAACCAAATGATTTGTTAGCCAAGAAGGTAGAAACATAGAAATCTATGGCAGAAAAAGATCCAGTGACCCATCTAATCGCTCTCTATACTAAGATGCAAATGCCCTAGTGGTCACTCACTTCCCCTGCCCCCACATTATACTTGCCTGGTATCCTCACCAGCTCTACATGTCTGTCCCATCCTTGCTTGAGACCCTGTACTTATTTGATGAAGATCAACCCCTCTGGCAGCCTGCTCCACTTATGTACCACCCTCAGGGCAATGAAATATTTTCTGATGCCCTTCCTGAATTTCCTACCCACCAGGTTCATTGAGTCTCCCTGTTGTGCCCATGTTTTTACAAATTGTGAAAGTTTCCAGGTGCCTACCTTTCTTATCCCATTAAGAAACTTGTAAGTTGCAATCACGTTACCCATGATGCCCAGTATCACCCTAGGTATTTCTTGCGGTGCTTATCATGTAAGTTTTCATTATGTACAGTACCATGGTTCCATTGGTGCTGCTCATATTTTAGGTCTGTACTGTTTTCCACTTGTACTAACTTGTTTTTGTTTGCACTGTCTTATACTGTTATTTTGTTTTTACCTATGTGATGCAGTCTCCATGTACCCTTTCAGTGGTGGTCATACCTGGAAAACAGCCTTGATTCAGTCTTTCCTTGTCACTAATTTCTTACTAAATAAATGTTCCCCTCTCCCTTTGTCACCAGTGTATATGTGTTGAGGTCCTCAACCTCTCTCAGTTTCTCTTGCTGTGTCTGAAATATTTTGTTGCTCTCTTCTGCATTGCCTCAGCCCCTATCCCTGTCCTTTTTCAAGTATAGACACCAGAACAGTGCACAGTGTCATGACAGTGTCATTAACATACAGTTGGACAAAACTAAATATAACAGATCAGGTAAAGAGTATCCTTATCAGAATAACTTTTGATTTGGAGGCAGTGTGCTCTACTGGATAGAGTACTAAGTTGGGAACCAGGAAATCACTGGTTCAAACCCAACCAGTGCCATAATACTCAATACGTGAGCTTGAATAAATCACTTGACATGTCAGTGTTGCAGTCCACCCTGGTACAGAAATTTGTGGAAGCAGAACCTGTACTGAAAATGAAAGGTTGCATCTCAGCTGGCCTAGCCTGGGTGATTAAATAGCACAAAGAAAAACTTGTGTGGATTAATGCATTAACTAGCTATGTATTGGTCTATTTCTAAAAAAAACTATGTTATGAAATTGCTATAAAAATATATTTAATTGATAACTATGTTGAAACTACATGGGAAAGGCTCTTGATTTGGATACTGCAATTCATTAGTAGTAAACAGTCTTTTAACAGAAAAATAATATTTTTTGTAATCACGTTGACAGTCCATTAGAGGGCAGTATCAGTATGTAAAAATGAATCTAGGATTTAAGTTTGAAAAAACTACCATGATAGCACAAACTCACATAGACACACTCTCTAATTAAGGGGCCACAAAAGAGCTGAAACTAATTATGTTTGCATGATTTTCATGCTAAAAAGCAATGAAGAAATAAAAGATCTTTTGGCCACCAGTTACTGAAAACTTATTTCTGTCGATGGGCCAGAGAGGTTCTTTTCTACCATCAGATTTCTGTAATTCTATAATTCTATAATCTACACAAATATGTGTGTGTTGTTTTACTTCACCTGTAATTGTCAATCGTGCTGTTGATTTAATTTAACTCACCTTTGTTACCAATACTTGTTCTTGTAATTGCCCCTGGACCCTGGTTTGTAACCAAGATGTGGATATTGTGGTATGCAGAAACCTAAATTAATTAAAAATCCTCTCTCTAACTGATATTCAACAAGACATATATTGGCAGTGTGACCACCATAGCAATCAGTTGGAGTTTTTATGGCTAGCCTAGTCAGACCCTCTATATCTGCAGTCAGAAAATCTACCTCTACCTCATAAAGTTGTTGCAGTACCAGTAGTGCTGACTGAAATTGAAATTATGCCTGAAACTGGCAAAACATAGTTACTTTAGCATTCATGTAATGTTTGTAAAATTGCATGAGAATGATACAAAGTCAACAATGGTGCTTTTTGTCCAAATTGTGTGTTTTCAAAAACCCACTTTCTAAAATATTTACAATTTGGAACTTCCTTGCACACAATATATAGAACTGCTCCAGTTTTCCCAAATTGTTATTTAGTTATTAAATAAAAAAATTAATTTGGAACAAACATACAAAAATACCTGAATTTGCAGTGGTATTAAATAGTCAGTTCTGCAGTTGTCAGTAAAGGAATTCATTACTTCAAAGTAGAACTTACAGTGTAAGTCGTACAGTGTAATTCGTTTATATTTCTTTAGTGTTTCAGTGCCTAGAACTTACAGTGTAAGATTAGTACAGTGTATTTAGTTTATATTTCTTTAGTGTTTCAGTGCCTATTCCTGTTTGTACTGTTGTAAAATTGCCAATATTTCTGTATTATTGCTGTTATATTGCCTTCAAATGTCCCCCCTGGGACACTGCTAGAAAAAGGTATTATAGCTCAGTAGCCCATTTCTGGTAAAACTCAGTCAATAAATAAATAACTTTATTATAAAGCACATACACTACTGTGAAAAAGTCTGTCAGTATCAAACAAATTACAAACAGTTTAACACTGGAAATTGTCTTAATAATAATCTCTAACCATTTTAAGTATATAAGTCCACATTCATTAACACCACAGGGAGACTCCAAATACCAGAGTACTAAACTAAGAATAAAAATTATATTTACAGTACAACTCATGCCTTAGCTGGATGCAATCTATGTTAGATCTTCAGTTTAGAAGAAATAGTTATAACCGAAAAGCATCTGCAGGAAACTGGTATAGTCTCCATAAAATATTAGAGATTAACATGTCTTTAACACCATTCACAACAGATTAAAGTATTATAAAAACTATCACTTTATCTAGCTAAAGGCTCCATTGTTACACAAAATCCAAGTAAGAAGGGAAAAGTCTGAATTGGAAAAGTCAGAGGATGAGTCTTCTATGTGCTATAGCTCCTTCTCCTATTGATGGTACTTGGATAGTATCCAACCAACCTGGATGCCATCAGATAGTCAGAAAAGTGTTGAAGCAGTGATGACATCAGAGAACAACAACCGACAACCTTGGAACCCATCCATGTATCTGATGGATCATACGAACATGAAGAAGCCAGCAGAAGAAGGTAATTTGGTCTATTTAGTCTGCTTGTATTGCAGGATCCAGAGCTTGAGCTACTGACCTTGCCCCTCCCCACTCCTCCCTTCCTTTCATCCTTCCTATCCATGATCCTTACCTTCCTCTATAGCTATCCCATCCTCTCTGGAAGCTGACCACCATCTTCAACAAGATCACCTCTACTGCAGGGCATTTCAAGTGTCCACCACCTCTCCATGAAGAAGTGCTTCTGACCTCTCTCCTAAACCTACCCCTCCCCCACACACACACACACAGCTTAAGACTGTGCCTCTGCATGTTATGGTTGCCACTTAGCTTAAAGAGAGCCTCCTTATCAACCTTATTTATTCCTCTTAAGTATTTGAAGGGCTCAATCATGTCCCCCCCCCCCGTCCTCCAGGGAGCACATTCTCAGTGCCCTCAATCTCTCCTCTCATGCCTTACCCTGCTGACCCACTATCATCTTTGTAGACCTCTTATGAACCTTCTCCAGCAGGTTAATGTCCCTTCTGAGGTGTGGGCATCAATACTGAACTCCATTCTGTAGATGTGGCCTCACCAGTGACCTGTACAAAAGCAGTAAAACCTCCTCTCTCCTACTACCGATCCCGCCAGCTCTGCATCCCAGCATCTTGTTTGCTCCTGCTGATGCTTTCTTGCACTGCATGGAGTGCTTCAAGTCAGTAATGATCATCACTCCCTGGTCCTTCTCCTTCTCTGAAGCAGATACCTCCACCCAGGTAGTACTCTGTCCTGGGATTCTTGACTCCGATGTGCATAACTTTGCATTTCTTGGCATTGAAGCCAAGCTGCCAGATCCCGGACCATCTCCCCAGCTTTTCCAGATTATCCTGTAGGTCGTGTATCACTTCAGCTGTGTCCACTCTCCCACAGAGCTTGGTGTCATCTGTGAATAGGCACATTTTGCCATTAATGCCATCCCCAATGTCATTGGTGAAGACATTGAACAACACCAGCCTCATCACTGCACCCTGCAGAACCCCACAGGTGACCCTTTGAGCCAGATAACTCTCCCCCACAACTGCCCTCTGGGTTCTGTCCCTCAGCCAGTTTTCCACTTATTCAGTTATCTTCTCTGCAACCCCGAGATCCTTCAACTTCCTGATCAACCTTTTGTGGGACACAGAGTCAAAGGCCTTGCTGAAATCCAGGTAGAGAATGTCTGCTTCCTGGCCTATGTCTACTGTCTTAGTGACCCAGTCAAGAAGTCAATCAGATTCATTTGACATGATCCCCCGATCCCCCATGAACCCATGCTGCTTCACATCCTGAGACCATACCTCTTGATCGTCTACCAACCTCTCCTTAAGTATGGTCTGCATGAGCTTGCATACAATTGAAGTCACACTGACTGGTTTGTAATTTCTAGACTCAGAAGAGCTGGGTTCACAGGATCTGATACAACCTTGTACCCAAAAGAATCTGACCCTGATCTGAAATCTGACTTTGGATCTAAAACCAAATTCAGATGAATAAATATCAGAGTCAAAGATGGATGCCAGTACTATCCATTGTAGGACAGCTGGATCCTCAAATGCAACATCTCAACCCCACTGTTCCCTACGTTTCTCCTTCAGGAATCTTAGCAGGTGATCTATGTTAAAAAAAGATAGTGCAAGTTCTTTCAAGTGACTTTCATTTTACACAGAAAGTGAAGGTTGAAAATGCATATTTTTAAAAACTGTGTTTTATTTAAAAATTAGCAGTTTGGAACACAAAACATGTGAAAGTGCTCCTTTTTGTCCATATTGCTCATTTTCTTAATAAACAGGTCTTAAAAATGCACAGTTTGAAATTTATAAGTGCAAAATGTTTGAAAATATTTCTTTTTGTCCATAGTGTGCAATTTTTAAAAATCAGAGCCACATATTCAAAGGAGATGCACAGCACATCCCTAGATGTGCCTGCACCATCTCCAGACATGCAAGATCAGTCAGGGGCGTGTAATATTCAGAAGCACCCAATGTGCCAAGCAAACCTAACTACACTGAGGTGCAGAATATTTTGATGCAGGCATGCAAATGAGAGGTCCCTCATGCATATTCCCTGCATCCCAATATTCGAAATTCCCCTGGTGAAGACACCACTGGATGTGCCGGCACAAAAATAAGTTTGACAGACCCTACCCTAACTTTGTGTGGGGCAGGGTGGTGCCCCACACACAGTCCAGGGCTAGTCACATTACCCCCCAGCCCCGATCCTTAACTGAAGTAAATGGTACAGCCATCCATACCCTGGTAGTCTAGCGGTCCCCCTTCCCGTCCTGATCACAGAGTGACATAAACATTTGAAAACTAACCCCATTTCCATAGTGTAGGGTCCCCCCTCCCTGCCCTGATCACACAGCGACAGAAACATTCAAAAAATATCCCAATTTCCATAGTGTAGAGTCCACCCTCCCAACCCCAATCACAGAGTGACAGACACATTAAGAAAATATCTCAGTTTCCATAGTGTAGGTCCCCCCCCCCAGCCCTCATCCCCAACAGAAGTATAACAAAACAAGTCCCCAGTTTCCACAGTGCAGTGGTCCCCCTTCCCAGTCCTCCCAAGTCCCCCTCCCCAGCCCCGTTCCCTGATTGAAGTATAACACAAGTTCCAAGAGCTGCCGGACCAGTTTTTTTGGGTGGTGCATTGATGTGTGTGCGCTTCTGGCCAGCTCTGAATATGGGGCCCTGGATTCCAAAAATGTGCAGTGCAAATTATTTTATGTAAAAATTATATGAATGTGCACTTTCACATAAAAAAACATGCTATCTGCATAATTGCACACTTTACAAATGTGAAATTATACACTTTATAAACAATATGTGAAAACTGTTAACATTTCATGAAAACTGTGAGAAATGGAATTTTCCTGATTTTCCCCAGCCCTGACTAGAAGCCCATCTCCAGTACTGTCAAAGACCCCACACCAGAGAGTGACAGGCAAAACTCTCCATTCACCTCCTCGGCCAGCTGCCTTATGAATTAAATTATTGCAACTGCAATTTATGAAATAAACACAGTGTGTATCTATTTCATAAACTACAATTTGTGATACCATACTTCTTTTTCTTTGCATTTTTTAAATAATTTTATTTTCTTAAGCCAGCCCAGCAGGGATGCATCATCTTGTTTTCAATGGGGTCCTGCTTCTACCCATTTCTGCAGCAGGGTGGACTGGAGCACTGGGAAGTTACATAACTTGCTCAAGGTCACAGTGAGTATTTGGCTATACTGGTACTTGAACCTGCAGTCTGCAGGTTACCCAGCAAGTGCTCTAACTATTGGACATCACTGCCTTGTTTAGACAGCAGACAGCTAAGGAGTGAGTAGAGGGTTTGTGCCAACTGCTGTGGGGGACTGCTGGTGAGGGGACAAAGTGAAGGAATGGGGTACCACTTGATACCAGTGACTACTTGGCTTTGGCAGGGTGAAAGAGTATGTTACTAGACAGAAGGGACTTTATCATTTGGGACAGGATGAGGGAAGGAGTGCCAGTGGATGCCAGGAACTGCTTGACACGGACATGGTGTGAGAGGAAGACAGAAGATGGGACACAAGTGTGCTTGGCTTGGGCAGGGCGAGAAATGAGAGTGCCACTGGACACAAAAGACCACTTAGTGTGGTGCATGGGGAGGGATAGTAGTGTCACTGCTTGTTAGGGACTGCTTAGCACAGGATAGTGAGGGGGTGGGGTGCCTCTGGATGCCACAAATGACTTGGCATGGAGACATATTGAGAAAGGGGGTGCCACTGAACATCAGGAACTGTCTGGCACAAGAGTGGAGTGAGGCAGAAGGTATCAGGGACAGCTTGACATGGAATGGGGTGAAGCTGGAGAGTGCCACTGAACACCAGGGATTCCTTCACACCAAATGTAGTAACAATGCCAACAAAAGGTCTGCATGATCAATACAAATTATTGTGCATTTATTAAATATCCTTTTTAAAAAAAGATGGAAATTAACTACAAGAAAATACATTTAGGCATTAGTTATGATGAAGCAGAAAGTCACAAAAGAAGGAAATGCAACATTACCTTTAATAGACTCACAATCACGCTTAAACAGATCTTGTAGACTGGTCTCCAGATCCGACAGGTGCAAACACATGTGATCTTTTTGTGCAGACAAACTGGCTCCCTTAAGGGTAGGATTAACTACAAAGCTGCTTGTTTGCCAAGAAAATTCAACTGGGATAAACTCCTCCTGCTGCCCTGCCTCTCATCAAGCCTTCCCTTAATCTATGTTCAACCTGCAGTTCTTCAAAACAAACATTTTTTTTCCCATTTTGTCAGACCTCCCAAGCCCACCACACCTTTAGTTACAGGGCTCCCACATGACTTAACAAGCTTCCCCTTAATATTGTGAGTGAGACTAAACTTAGTCCCTATAAGCTCAAGCTTCACAAGCACTTTACAGCCCTAAGCAGCTGTGATTGTGTCCTTTAGTGGACCTCCCCCCTCATGTCCCGCATGCATGATCCCTCCAGTGGCTCCTCCCTCCTATTATTTCCCAATGTCTCCTTCCCCTCCTTTATTTCCCACCTTTGTTTCTTTACCTCCCTCTAGCCCCACCTCCTTTACCCCTCAACCCTAACAAATTCCTCTCTGAGCTAACCCCACTACTCCATGCTGACTGTCCCTCCTCCAACCTACTGCCTCTCCACTCCCCTCCATATACCTCTAGCCTTACCATACCACTCTTTTCCCCTCTCCCATCCCCACTCCATTCCCTCTAACCTGTTTGCCTTTTTTCTCTCTCTGACATTGTCAACAATGGCTGCCCCCACCATCAGGCCCACTCCTACTCCTAGCCTCCCTCCTGGCTGCACTCCTGTGCTCTCATTTGACAAGGTCTGCTTTAACTGCCCTGCGCCCACCCCTACTCCTCCCCCTCACATTTAACCTTACCCTGCCTCCCTCATATCTTTTGCTCATTACTAGGTTCCTTACCCTGTCTACCTATCTATGATATAATATTACATTTCTTATGCTCTGCATGCTATGTAGCCTAGCTAACATCTTGTTTGCTGTTCCTTGACACATTTATTCTCATGTTTTTAACTGATCCTTTTGTTTTACTATGTATCTCGTTTGTCTGCTGTTAATTTGTATGACACGGAACCTTTGTAAAAAAACCTTTGGTTCAAAGGTATTTGTAATCCAAGATACCAATAAATAAAAATAAATAAAATGTCCCTCACAAATCAATTGTGGTTATGTGGTATGGTGTTCCTCTGGGTTTGAATGATTGCTCAAAGCAGCACTAACATTGCCCTAATATATTTGTTTGTTTGTTTCTTATTTTTTATTTGCTTGTAATGAGAAAAAGTGTACAGCCATTTGAGCAAAAACCTGCTAATGTACAAGTGGGTCTCATTACTCTTTAAACACAGTTTCAATTTAAATTACATTGAAATACAAACATTATCATGCATAATTCACTTACTGTCCTATTAAAAATATAGTGTTACTACTAATATGCATAACAATGGAAAATACTGTCAAATAGCGATTTCAAGTAATATTGTGTACATAATACTATGAATTCCTTTACAAGATAGTGTCATGAAAATTGTGTTAGTCAGCCAAAAAATGTAATGGTGTGAATTTTGGCAAAAACATGTTTCTCACATCCTAAGAGTCACCCTCAGCATATTTTTGCTCCCCTTAACTATTTTTAAAACCAATTTCATGGCTTATTTGAATGAAGGAAAAGGAGGGGTAAGATGGGTATAGTCATGGTTTTGCCAGAGAATCATTATTGCTGAAAAGACTATATATAGAGGATTTGTATGTGCAATCATACACAACAAGACAGTTATACAATCGAGAGGTTTCTGTGGTAACAAGCGCACAGCTCGAGAGGTCCATTACCACAGGAACCTCGAGATCGTAAATCTGCCTTGTTTATGTATGATTACTCATACTCCATCTTTTTTTTTTTTATAAAGCTGTTTTTCCTCCTTGACCTGGTAGCATGTCCCAGCCTTCTACCAGTGTACTTTCAGCTGCTATGCCACCCCAGCGCCCCGGACCCTTTATCCTCCATGGATTACCCACCATGGTAGGGCAGAAGGAGGGAAGGCCATCCTCCCCCCAAGTGATATCTGGAGTGAGTCCTGAGAGTGCTGTGAGGCCGTGGAGCTGGAGTACTGCTAGGGCTTCATTAAGCCAGCAGTCATTTTTTACCATTTTTTGTGTCCCTTCCCCCAAGGTGGAGAACTCGCGTGCGTGGAGGTGCATGTGCTCCCTGATGCAATGTTCTTGTGCCTCCCATTGTCCAACACTGCCCTCTATCCTCCACCAGGGCAGCCAAGGAATGAGATGATGGACCACCCTCCCCTAGGAGAGGAAAGCTGGGGTGGGATGCTCAATCCTCTCCCTCCCCTGCTGACCCCTTGCAGCCCAAGCTCATTCCTGAACCCGGGTTGCCGCATGACATGAGGTGTGGCGTCCAGGGCCTCAACCTCACACCACCAGGCCAGCCTCATGCACAATCTTTTATAGTGTATGGGCATCATACATTCACTCATTTTCAAAAAAAGGCCACATCAATGCTAAAAAGTATCTTCTTGATGCGGTTGGTTCAAGCTACTTGCTTCGCTTCTGTTGTCATCATGTTTTCACCACCGTGGCTATACATGTTATGCACAAGTGCATTTGATCTTGTTGTGCTGCACTAGTGATGTACTCAGTATAGCACAACATCATGATGCATTGAGTGCAGCACAACAGCGCTGTTCTGAACATGGATTTCCATGCTTAATGGTGTTCTACCATACACTTTAGTGAGTTTTTTTTTTTTTTCTGTCTGTATTGTAGCCTGCATGTAACTGTTTCTACTGGACTATGTTGGGTTGCTGACTGCTGCTATTCTTCCTGGGATCCCCAAGCAAATGAGATGTTGCATCTCTTGGGGTTATTCTGGTTGGATTAATTTCAAATAAATAAATGAATAAATACTAACTAACAAATACCGCTGTTTAAAAGTCTGCTTTTAGGAAGGCCTTTGTAATATAAACATCAAAAAAACTTATGGGCATCCTGCTGTCACATTCCATCCTAGTAAAGGGGTCTGCAACTCCAAGCTGATTTATAAACTTGTACTTGAAAGACTGCCCTTGTTGTCTATGCATATATCAATTTATTTGTAGCCCTGCAGGTCCATTGGCACTAAGGGTAGAGGTGCTGGATGCCACATCTCATGCCACCCCGGTGACCCAGGTTCAGGAACAAGCCCGGGTCATTGGGGGTTGGTTGGGGAGGGTGAGGATTGAGCATCTGACTGACTGCTTTCTGCTCCCTGGGGAGGGTTCATGGCTTGCACCGCTCTGCAGTGGCCCCCAATGGTAAGTTGGGGGCACTACTAGTGCGGTGCATCTAGTGACTGGAGTATGGCAGACATCGGCATGTAGTGTCTTGATGTCAATGCACATCCATACCCCAACAGGGAGAAAAAAACAGAGGTAAAATGGTGGTTGGTCATGGTAGCTTGATGGCAGTGCCTCCATGTCCAAGGACTCAGAGGATCCACGCTCAGGTATTGAATCCAGACCCAGTGGGGAGGTAGGGGGCCATCCCATGAGTACTGTGTGTTCCAGCCTCAGCACAGTGTGCCTTACAGGGGATTCAGTGGGGTCGCAGGAGGATGGCAGCTGGATTATTGTCGACCAAACTGCGGGGAGCAGAAATAAATACATAAAAAACAATTTATTTGTAGCTCTCTTGCTAGTTTGCTACTTTGTCAACAGAACTGTCACAGTCACGTGCAGAAAGCTTATTTGTACCTGAAGTACTTGAATTTATCCTCATGAATATTTAGTTCTCTGTATTAAATCTTCTCCATGTAGCTGTGGTATTACAATGCCCGATGAAGAGGCTTATGTCTCCCCAAGACACCAGAGGATGATCCGGAAACTGAGAAGGGAGTTGGCTGCCCTACTTATGAGGCTATTCAACTTGTCTCTGGAGTCAGGGAGGGTACCATAGAATTGGAGGAGGGTGGACGTGGTGCCAATATACAAGAGGTGTAGTAAGAAAGTGATGGAAAACTATTTCCTGGCCAGCCTCACCTCAGTGGTGGGGAAGGTCATGGAAGCACTAATAAAGGAGAGGGTGGTGGATGACCTGGAGGATAGTGGCTTGCAGGACAATGGGCAGTGTGGCTTCATGAAGGGGAAGTCATGCCAGACAAACTTGACAGAGTTCTTTCATTAGGTGACGCAGGTGGTCAACCAGGTAGAGGCTGTGGACATATCCTATCTGGACTTCAGTAAGGCCTTCAACACCATCCCTCACAGAAACTTGGTGAGCAAGCTGGACAGTGTAGGAGTGGGTGGTAAAATAATCAGGTGGGTAGAGAACTGGTTGGGTGACAGAAGCCAGAGAGTGGTGGTAAATGGAGTGCACTCCAGGATGGGGAGGGTCATGAGTAGGGTGCCACAGGGGTCAGTATTGGAACCCCTCCTTTTTAATATTTACATCAGCAATATAGTGGAGGGGCTAAGGGGGAGGGTGTGCCTCTTTGCTGATGATATGAAAATCTGCAATAGGGTGGACACCCCGGGGAAGTGGAGGACATGAGGCAAGCGGAAGTCTCTTGAGGATGGTCAGAGACTTGACAACTGAAATTCAATGCCAAAAGTGTGCTGTGATGCACTTGGGATGTAGAAACCTGTGAGTTCCTTCTTGAGAGCCAGAGCTCGCTCATACATGGTGGATTAGGAAGTCATGGTCCTTATTCCGTCCGGAAAGACAAGCTGCAGGCTGAGTGGGCAGGACCATACAAAGTAGCTAGGAAGGTAAATGATGTGAACTATATTGTAGAGTTACCTGACCGAAGACAGACAGAAAGGATGTCAACATGATGGAGCCATATGCTAATAGGGATGACATGGTGTTTGCAGTGTGTAGTCCTGGGGAGGGACAGATGAAGGAGACACCCTTCTGGACTTGCTGGAAGAAAGTAATCGGGAGTTCTCTGTGTAGGCAGTAAAATTGTCTCCCCAGCTGGCCCCAGATGAGATCCAGGAAGTAAGGGAGGTTCTAGCAGACTTTGCCCCCTTGTTTAGTGCCAAGCCTGGACTAACCTCCTTAGCGACACATGATGTGGAGACAGGGACACAGACGCCCATACGGCAGACAACATATCAGGTGTCAGAGGCTGTCCAAAAGGACATTAGGAGGAAAGTAGATGAGTTGTTGGATTTAGGGGTAATCCAGAGATCCCACAGCCCCTGGGCCTCATCCGTAGTCCTTGTAGCTAAGCCAGATGGCTCTACTCATTTCTGTGTAGACTACTGTGGACTGAATGCAGTCACAAAGTCAGACACCCACCGATGCCCTGGACAGATGAACTCCTGGACAAGTTGGGGGTGGCCTACCTTACGACTATTGTCCTGACCAAGGGTATTGGTAGGTAGAGTTGACAGACAGAGCTAGAGAGAGTTAGCCTTCATCACTCTGATAGGCTTATTGGAGTTTAAAGTAATGCCTTTCAGAATGAAGAACCCCCCGCCACTTTTCAAAGGTTGCTGAACCAGGTGTTAAATGGTGCTGAGGATTACGTGGTGTACCTGGATGACATTGTCATCTTTAGCTGTGGGGAACATCTATCCCACCTTAGGGAAGTGCTGGGCAGAATACAGAAGGCTCACTATCAAAGCCCAGACATGCCGGGAGGTCATGGGAGAAGTGACATACCTCGGGCATGTGGTAGGCCAGGGACAGCTCCACCCCAATCAAATAAAGATAGAGGTAATCCAGGCATGGCCCAGACCAGAAACTCAGAAGCAGGTCAGGAGTTTTCTAGGGACAGCAGGGTGCTATAGGAAATTTGTATCCAATTACAGTGCCCTGGATTCTCCCCTATCTGACCTGGTAAAAGAAAAGGATGCCAAAGAAAATTACTTGGGAACCAGCCTGTGAGAAAACCTTACCAGTCTGAAAGAGGCACCGTGCAGTGCTCCTGTATTGACAAGTCCTGACTATAGAAAACGCTTTATAGTTCAGACTGATGCCTTTAGACATGGGCATCAGGGCAGTACTGAGTCAGACATCCAACCAAGGGAAGGATCACCCTGTAGTGTATCTGAGTAAGAAGTTACTTCCCAGGGATCAGGCATACTCTATTGTGGAAAAAGAGTGGCTTGCCATAGTGTAGACCCTAAAGAAATTAGAGCCATATTTATATGGGCAGCATTTTGTAATATGGACTGACCACAACCCCCTGGTTTGGCTGACGCAGATGGGCAGAAATAATGGGAGATTACTGAGATAGAGTCTTACTTTGCAAGGGCATGACATGACAATCATACATAGGGCCAGAGCTAAGAATCAGAGATCAGACGGGCTGTCTTGTGTCTACGAGGAGTGAACTGATTTGGGAAGCTCACCCCTTGCAGGGGATAGAGCCACAAAATTCAGTCTAGGTGGGGAGGATTATGACACTTGGACTGCTGGTTCTGATTACACTTTGATTTTTGCAAAATAAAATATGTAGTGGGATTGTCTGTCAGGAGAAAATACTGTCTTGCTGAAATGACATATAACCCCCCCCCCAGGTATAATTTCAAAGGACAGGATGTAGGTTAAACTACAGATATCTGTAATGCAATTAACTTGTCAGTTGCTTGGAAATCAGTAGCTAAACTATGCATTTTATAATGCCCTCAGGAAAATCCTTTGATTGCACTTGGTGTCATGAGGAAGGGCCATATGCATTTGTTTGGGCGTCTCCTGAGGAAAAGTCCTTTGATGGCACTTGGTGTCATAAGGAATTGGCATATGCATTTGTTTTGGCATCTTCAGAGGAAGCCAGTTAATTTCATTAAAGATTCTTTCATGTCTTTGTGAAGCAGGACACTGCTCCTGGATGAAAGGAGATGCTAGCAGATCACAGACTAGATTGGAAAATCATATGAAGAGACGAGGTTCGCTGATGTCACCTATTTTTAAAATACCTTATTAGGACATCCTGTGTTGTAAATATAAATGTTAATACACCGAGGAGGAGCTAGGTGACCTCAGAGAGAAGGCCGGCTCAAAACTATTTTTAAGTATGCTGTAGCTGACCTTTAGAGATAGACATTCATATACTTGGACTGAGAAAAGGAATATCTAAGAGCATTGAAAGATTATAAGAAATACCTTAGATAAATAAGTCTAATGGTTGGTAGGAATTTTGCACTTTTAAACCTGTTTTGTTTTTAAGATTGTATGCGTGGGATATTTTGTTCTGTATTTACTGTTTATCTATTTTTATCTATCTTAAAGTAAAGATATATATTTTAAAACAGAAACTGTCTGGTGTGCCTTGAAACTTCTTTTTTTTCTGTAAGTGAAGCTTAGATTGTTAAAGTTGACACTGTGCTTAAGCTTATTGGGATACCATATTGGGAAACAGGTAAGAGTTTCTCTAAGATCTTGCAGAGAGTTTTAAGGGTTCATTTTGTAATATATGGTTGGGTGCTTGTGGCAAAAGATATCTGGCATTTCCCCAAAGAGCAGATTATCTGAGCCTGACAATTGGGTACGCTAGCAAGAGGTTAACAGTTTGAATCCCTCTAGAACTTGAGACCAAAGTTTGATTCAAACCCACAAAACAGACAGGAGGGTTACCCTGTTCTGTTAACTGTTCACAATGCTATACTCAGAGGTTGGCACTTTGGGAGTAGAGGGCTGACCTGCTGAGTGGGGTTGTGACACTGATGCCCCTCTACAAAGCCATGGTGAGGCCAGACTTGAAGTACAGAGTCCAGTTCTGGAGACCCCACCTACACAAGGACATTGACAGGCTGGAGAGAGTTCAGAGAAGGGTGTATGGGATGGTGCAGGATATGCAAGGGAAGACATTCGAGCAGAAGTGTAAGAAATTGGATCTGTACACATTGGAGACTAGGAGGGAGAGAGGGGACATAATTGAAACTTTCAAGTACAAGAAGTGGATCAACAAAGTAAATGAAGGATGTTTACTTAAAAGGAAGGAGGGGGCTATAACTAGAGGGAATAGCCTAAGACTGCAGGGAAGAAGATATAGAGGCAATGTGAGTGGGCGATTCTTCACAGAGGTTGACAGAGGCCTGAAATGGACTGCCAAAGGAGGTGGTGGGAGCTAAAATGGTGGAGGGATTCAAGAGGGCACGGAACAGACATATGTGGCTGAGTAGTAGGGGGAAGGAGGGGGCCAGTGGGAGGAGGGATGAGAATGGGGGTAAGAGGCCGACTAGATGGAGCAGTGGAGTCCTTTTCTGATGCCAAGTTTCTATGATACTATGTGGCCTCTAAAGTTTGTAAAATAAGTTTATGTTAGTTAAATAAAGGGTATTAAAATTTTTTTTCATTCAACATAGTGTAATAATGACTAAGCCAGTACACACAAGATACAACAGCGTGTGGGTAGTCATGTGTTAAATGCACACCCTGAGGCATTGGGCCCTATGCATGAAATGTGTGGAGTGGCTACATATGCACAACTGGGGCGTGCAACCACTCTGTGCCCTACGCACCCCCCATGCAGGATGCACAGAGGGGGCTTGCAGCACAGATATGCCTGATCCTCTGGCCGCATGATCAGCAATGCACCAGGGGTGGGCCGGCACTACATGCCATGCACAAAGGTGCATAGTGCTGGCCACGGTGGGGTGTAGGGGTCATGGTGTATGCCAGGAAGACCTTGCCGTAAACCCCCTATGTGCCCCATGAACGTGCCACAGGACTTGGTGAGCTGCCTGCAGTAGGTGCCAGGGTCATGGGACAGGGATGCCAGCAGCCACCCACCCACCCCTGCACACAGTGGTGCGATCAGTGACCCCCCCACCATAACACTCACGTACCTCACACAGGGGCACAGGCACCAGCACAGGACTACACCCCACCAGCAGCACCTTATGGCAACCACACCCCCATCAGCAGTGCAGATCACCCCGACCCCCCGTCTGCCTAGCGGTATGACCACCGACCACCACCCAAACCATGGTCTGGAAAAAAGCTCAAGAAAGTAAAGCTATGAGTAGTAAGAAGGGGATTATAAAAGGAAAGGAAAGGACATTTTTTTTTCTTCAAATTTTAAAGAGGACAGACAATTATTTCTAATTAGCAGCTATTTATAGAGTTCCTGTTCTCAAAAATTATATTCATCCCCTAAATTATCCATAGCCAACTGTACCTGAATGAAAAGTAATGTGAAAAACTGTATTTTGCATTCTTTTAGTTTTATGGGCAGCATTCTGTTATAGTTCTCTTCATGGAACTAGAGACCTGGGGCCAGATATTCAAAAGTAGAGTAGACATTAAGGGGCTATTTGCCTGCACTAACCAGGTTTTGCACCCAGTTCATGGGTGGGGTCTATATTCAGACACCCCTATAGTGTAGACATATCCTGTTAATGCCCAAGCACCAACTTACCATTGTGTCTATCCAAATCAGGGGGTCCTTCCCAGCATAGGAGTGCAGCAAAAAATTCAGAGGTTTACACAGATGGTAAATGCCATCCAAATGACTGCAAGTTACTGCCTTTGCAAACCCCCAACTTAACGGGGCAAAAGACCCTGGTGGTGGGCAGCATTACTGCAGCTGCCCTCTCCACACCCTCCTGAATCCCCTACTGTTGCATTAGTGGATGCTCTGGTGTCCAGAGGCACCTCCCCACAAGATCCCCCATCCTGCAATTGTTGTGAATCCCTGGTGCCCAGAGGCACGCCCCCCCCCATCTGCCATTAAGCCACCCCATAATAGTCTTGTTTTCTCTGGCTTCTAGTGACACCATTCACCCTCTGATCACACATTCCCATATTCTTTTCTGAGCCCTGGTGTCTAGTGGCACCCCCTCACATCCTCCAATCAAATGTTCCTGTACTCTTTTTGTTGTCTCTGGTATCTAGAGGCACCACCCACCCACTGATCACCTGTTCCCATACGAGGTTCATAGTGGCACCCCCACACCTGCTGATTCCCCATCCCTGCAGGTGTTTTGAATTCCCTGGTGTCCTGGCACCCACCACTCTCAGATCCCATGGCCCATCAGACTTTTTTAGTCCCTGGCTTCTAGTGGTACCCGGCACCTGCTAAGCACCTGTCCCTGTGCCCCCCAGACTTCCCAATAGAACCCGCCACACCATCCACCCCAAGCACGCCACCCTGTCAACCCACCCTATAGACTATGCCTCATGGATAGTCTGATATGGTGACTGCCACAGCCATCCTCTAGCCTCCTCAGCCAGCCACCATATGGGATGTCAGGGAGTGCACATACAGTATATTGTGTACTGTATTCATGCACCTTGTTTTCCCCATACAGCAGCCAGCCAAAGAGGTGGGAGGAGGGCTGTGCCGGTCATCATATTGGACCCTCCACACAGCATGGTCTACAGAGATATGGAGGGTTGACTGGGTGGTGTACATGGTGTGGGTGGTGGGAGGAGGGCCACTAGCCACTGGAGATCCTGGGAACTTTGGAACAAGTACTCGGTAGGTGGGGGTACCACTAGACACAAGGGACTAACTAATCCTTTTTTGAAATTTAAATTTTATTAAAACAAAACACTTATCAGAGACACAGTACATAGTAACAAGAACATTTTGTACTTTCATAACAATTGACCTAAATTGAATCAAATTCCCAAATTCCTCCCCCCACCCCCCAAAAAAAAAAAAAAAAAGGACCTCTTTCATCCCCCAACCCATCCAACCCTTACTATACTACCACCCCTCAGGAAGATCCGCTCACCCCATTCCTTTCTAATATTTCCAAGCTAATTCTGACTACCCCTGGGGAAGGTATAACTCTTGAAAACGACTCCAAATCTTTTCATATATATGAACTCGATTGTCCCTACCAGCACCTATTTTTTCCATATTTAAATTAAACAACATCTCCTGTAACCATTCCGTGTACGTGATTGGAGAATCTGTCAGCCAATGTCGCAAGACTATCTTTTTAAGCGAGCCGGAAATCAGAGCTATGTAGAATCTATGCTCCTTGAATGTGATTCCAGAATAATCTCCTATCAAGCATATATCAGGAGTAAAATATTGATCAATACCCAGCAATGGGTCTGCCTTTTGTTTAATCTGTGCCCACAACCACTTTATCAGTGGACACTCCCAAAAAATGTGATACAAATCTCCAACTGCCTGACGGCACCTGAAGCAATTTTGGTCAGGTCTGCTACCAACTTTATATAGCTTGGAAGGGGTCCAAAATAAATTGTTCAAAAAATAAAACTGCATCACCCTTAATCTATCCTGCCTAACATATTTATACATGTGACTCCAAACAGTCTTCCAATCCCGCTCTTGTTCCCCCAGACAACCAGTCCAATACTTGGGCTTGAAATCCATGTCTACAAAGATTTGGTCAAGGAGTACCTTATACACCCTAGAGACCGCATGTGGTTCCCAAACAATTTGGGCTAATGACTCAAACCAGTCCCCATCCACACGCCCTGTACGAAGATTGGTCACCACCCGCGCTAATAAGTGGGTAACCTGGTATAATTTAAAAATCTGCTTAGTCTATATTATATTTTGCCAGGATGTCCCTTATTGGGAGAATACGGCCCTCCCCATTAAATCCTCAACCCGTGATACCTTCTAGTTGGGAAACCATTCTCTCAAAATCGTTTTCCCAATCTTCAAATTAACATTTTGGCATATCGGTTGACGCTTGTCCCTATCCGGAACATAACCCAACCTACCACAAATCTGTCTGTGAATACGCAGAGAATTTACTATTGGGTTAGCAGCCAATTTAGGGGGCACTTTCTTGGGAGTGGAATAAAGCAATGCAATTGGGTTTGTCCCGGCCTCCCTAATCGCTTCCATTTCCAAACCAATCCAAGAGGGAACATAGGGCGAAGATTCAAAATTACCTGCAGGAGCCAGCCATCTTAGATATTTACAGAGGTTGCTTGCCCAGTAATATAAGCCAAAGTGTGGAAGTTTCAGTCCCGCTCTCTCCCTAGGGGCTGCCAACTTACTATAAGTCCTAACGGGCCTCTTTTCTTTCCAGATAAAATCCGAGATCAACAAGTGTAATTCTTTAAACCATTTTAGTGGGATTAATACATTAAGCATGTTGAGTGGATAGAAAACCCTAGGTAGGATGTTCATTTTGACTATGTTAATCCTACCCCAGAGAGAAAGCAGCAGACCAATCCATCTTTGCAGATCTTGCTTAATATTACTCTTAATGACGTCTAAATTAAGTTTAACCAATTTTTGATCAGTTCTGGCCAAGTAGATACCCAAATACTTCAAAACATGCGGAGCCCATTGCAAGCCCATTTCCAAGACTTCAGACTTATGCACTCTCATGTTTAATGGGAAAATTTGGGTTTTCTCCACATTAATCCTGTAATTGGATAATCTACTATATTCTCCAATAATAGACATCACTGCCCTGATTGAGCCACTTGGTTGAGCAACATGCAATAAGATGTCATCCGCATATGCTGAAACTTTGAGCTCTTGTGACCCAATTCTGATACCCACAACCCTAGGATCTACTCTCAGTTTAGTGAGGAGAGGCTCCAGGTATAAATTAAATAGAAGAGGCGAAAGGGGACAGCCCTGTCTAGTGCCGGAATTAAGAGTAAAACTTGCAGAGAATACTCCATTACAATATACTTTAGCTTTGGGATTCCTATATAAAGCAAACACATAATTGATAAACTGGGCAGGAAACCAAATTTCTCCAAAGCAGTAGCCAAAAACTTCCAGTCCACTCTGTCAAATGCCTTCTCTGCATCCACTGACATCAAAACACATGGGATTTACAATCCCTGGAGACAGAGAAGACATGAGACAGTTTACGCAGATGGTCCGACGCCAACCTGCACTTCATAAACCCAACCTGATCAGGATGAACTAGCCTAGGCATGACCTTGGACAACTGAGAGGCTAGGATCTTCGCCAGAATCTTAATGTCATAATTAATCAGTGAGATAGGCCTGTAACTTGTGACTTTATCTAACTCTTTCCCTTCTTTCGGAATAAGCACTATCAAGGCCTCAAATAAATAGCCATCTACTGTGTCCAAGGTCAATATACTCTGAAATAATCTTCTCAAACCGGGACATAACAGGGTCGCAAAACATTTATAAAAATTAGGTGTGAACCCATCTGGACCGGGAGCCTTATCATTGGAAAGCATTTGTATTGCCTCCAAGATCTCTGTTTCAGAAATGGGGAGTGAAAGTTCTCTCCTCTGAATTTCTGAAACCTGGGGAAGGTTACAATTAGTTAAGTAGTCATTCACTTCTGTCGTATTAGGCCTAGGGGTCATTGGGCTATATAATGCCTTGTAATACTCCTCAAACTCCCTAACAATTTCCATGGGTAATGTTTTAACCGACCCATCAGCATGGGACGTGATGCTCTGTACTATTCTGGATGCCTCCGCTGCCCTTAACCGCATAGCCAAGAACCTACCAGATTTCTCTCCTTGGTTCAAGTAAAGGGCCTTAGTTTTCTTAATCGCATACTCTGCCCTCTCACCCAGGATCCCTTCATATTCGTGACGTAATTTGATCAATAGTTCCCTGGTCTCCTCTGGGGTATTCTGCACAGAGCCTTTCTATATCCCTGATTTGTGCCAATAAAGACCTAATCCTTTCCTCCCCCTTCTTTTTCCTTGCAACCGCCAGCTGGATAAACTCTCCTCTTAACACGCACTTTAGAGCACACCACGACAAATCACCCCTGGTAGTTAAATGACTATTCTCCACTTCATATTGTTCAATCCGACGTCCAATATACTCCCTTATTTCCATGGAACGAAGTATTTGATTATTCAACTTCCAAATGGTTTGTCTGGGAGTGTTAGGGGCCAGATTGAGGGAGCAACGAACTATAGAGTGATCAGAAAGAATCCCAGGAATAATATTACTATTCAGTAGTCCTGACAATAACCCTCTACTCACTAAGAAATAATCTATCCTGGATCTAGACTTATGGACCTCTGATAAGAATGTGTACTCCCTGCCTGAAGGGTGCAAAGTCCTCCACGGGTCACATAATCCCAGGTTATCAACTAGATCCCTAATAGCTCTCTGAGCCGGAAATAGGCCTTTATTTCGCTTACCATCCTTGTCCAAGTCCGGAGTAAATGGTAAGTTCCAATCACCCCCCAGCAGTATCGGAAGATGATGACATGGACTTAGTATTTTCAGTAAGTCCATAAAAAACCCAGGGGTATCTGCATTGGGTCCATATATACTTCCCATTACTAATCTTGTTTGGTTAAGGAGCCTATCACAATTACATAACGGCCTGCCGGTCTACTATTTCCTCTCTCACACAAAAGCCACACTCTATGAAATAAGAGTGCAACCCCTCTGCCAGATGTACTAAAACCAGCCCCAAAAACCTGACCAACAAACTGACATCTAAGCGAGGTCAGCTCCTGTTAAGCAAATGTGTTTCTTGTAGACATATTATCTGCTCTTTAATAGTTGCAAATGTTTTAGAATTTTATATCTCTTTATTTTTGCCTGACTCCTTAACATTCCATGGAAAACTCGAACGGGCTACCCATTCTCCCAATAATATTCAGAAACCCTCTATTTACCATCTCAACCACCTTAATCACTCTTCTTCCTGTACCTTAGGGTGAGCGGATCTTCCCTACCTATCCCTCTAAACCCTTGCTAATACCCCTTCCCCTCCCCCTCCTAAACCTAATACATACATCTATATCTAATAGAATTGTAATCCCTGCACTCGAACACTCTCCCCCAAACCCCCCCCTCCCTCCCAAAACACATTGGTCCATGATAACCATAGCTCTGCTAACCCTAACCCTTTCTCCAGCCCCCGACAGAACCTTTAGATACCTTACCCATTCTAACCTAAACCTCATATAAACCCCATTTTCATTCCGCTGTCCACAAAAAGTGTGAACCATATACTTATGTAAAAGCCCATTTCTTCATTAATTAATTAAACCCTTCATATTCCAACCCCACCCCAAAACACAAATTATTTCCTGCACACAGCAGCCCAACTAAATTATGAAATGGTAACATCCCCAATTCTTCTATAAACTTTGCATTGTCCAATACTGTAACGAGAGAGCAAAAAAACAAACAAAAAAAACGGCAGCAGTCTTATCTATAAGGGTTCCAACACATAGTTCCATCGAGCATGCAGTTCCAACATAAGGTACTAAAAACTTGTAGATTCTGACAGCCAGGTCCCATGAGTTCCCAGCAGACCAGACCCTGGCTAGCACTCTTTTCCTTCGGTCTAGAAATCCACAGTCAAGGGAAATAAGGTAGTCCAGACACCAGACGATGGATATCAACTTCTCCCTTCATTAGCATGCCATCTCTAAATAAACAGCCAGCCAGGGACACTAAGGAAGATCGATCTCCCCGAATCCAAAAAGGCCGAAAGGAAAAGGTGCCATCATTCCTTTCCAAATGATTACCGCAGCATTCCACGATGGCGTTGTTGAGCATCCCATGGCATGAACAAGTCCAAATCAGGCTCGCTATCTACTGTTATGCAAAGGCTACTGGAGGTACTCGAAATTACCCTCTCCCTTCTCTCCTACGGTCCTCCATGCGCGAGGGTAATTTGCACTCTCCGGGATCGAAAACCAAAGTCCCAACTCAGAGAGAGAAAAAAAAAAAAAACTTTTATCGCTTCTGCCAAGAGCTTTTAAAACCGAGAACAACCGGTTAACTTTGTCTCCGGGCAACAGCAGAAAAAGGAAAGTCCAAAACTTTGTCGGTAGTCTACGTCTACCGGAACATCCTAGTTCCTTACCTTTAGACCCCAAGCAATTTAACCAGATTGACAGCCAGCAGCAGATAGCCGTTCACCCTTTTAATATCCCGGGGGCTATTTAAAGAGATCCGGTAGGACAGCGGCCAGACTCTTCCTCGCAGTAGTTGCATCCTCGTATGTAGACCATTGACCAGTGATTAACACCTGCAGTTTAGCTGGGTAGAGCATTTTAAATTTAATACCGCGGGAATTAACTTGGATACAGTCGGGTGGTACTCTGCTCTTCTTTGCCGTACAGCCACGTGTAGGTCTTATGTGATTCTAATAGAGACCCCTTCCACTTCAGGTCTTTAATCTCTTGCTTTCAAGATCACCATTTGACGCTCTTGATAATTTAGGAAACGGACTATGAATATACGCGGGGCACCGGTGGTGGAGCAGCACGCAGGAGCCCGGGAGCCCTTTCAATTATGAATTTGTCTCCAAAGGGCGCCGGGCCTACTACCCCTTAAAGAAGGCCTGAGCAAACGAAATCGGGTCGGATCCTCTTCATGCTCCAGGAGACCGATGACAACAGTTATTCCTCCGACCCGACCCTCTAAGTCTTCAATTTTCGCCCATCCTTGTGATCTTTTGTCTCAGGCTAACGATCTCTGGCTCCTGTTTCAAGAATTTCTTCTCTAGCGAGGAGACTTTCACCTCTGTGTCCCCTGTACGACGAGATAGATCTTCCAGAGCTACGGTGACCACCTTCAGTTCCTCAGTGACCGCACATAACTCTGCACGAAAGGGTTTAAATTCAGACAGAAATTGTGCCAGCATAAGAGGCTCATTCTCTTGAGCAGGACCTTCATTTTCAGGGCCTTCCGCGTCTGCAACCACCCTCTCTTTCTTCGCTTGGGCCTTCATCGGGGAGACAGGTGGTGTGTGTCGGGGAGTATTCACCCTCATTTCCGCCTCCATGTACTTCAGAATCTCCACAAAATCAAAACGGATAGCCTTAGACAACCTGTTAGAGCTGACTGGGTACCCAAACTCCTTTAAAATTAAGCAAAAATAAGTTTCAATTCGGCAGGAGGCTGGAGCCAAGGGATCAGGCTGCGCTTACAGAGCTTGCATCACGTGACTCTGTCCGGGACTAACTAATCCTAACTAGATGGGGAATCAGAGGTGGGTGCCACTGGACAGCACAGAATTCACAACACTTGCGGGGGGGGGTCAGTGGGCTAGGGGGTGCCACTAAACAACAGAGCAACAAACACTGCACGGGGATGGGTGATCGGTGGGTGGGAGGTGCCACTAATAACCAGGGGCAACAAGTATTGTGCAGGGGCAGGCAATTGGCAGGTGGGAGGTGCCACTAGACACCAATGATAGCAAAAAGATTATGGGGATGTGTGATCAGAGGTCAGGGGGGTGCCATCAAGACACCTGGGAAAATGAGATTATTATGAGGATGGGTAATAGGAGGGTGGGTGATGCCATTAGACACCAGGGCATCCATGGCTATTATTTGGACAGGTGACTGGAGGGTTGGGGTGCCATTGGATACCAGGGAGGACATTGCATTGAGGCAACTGCTGTTCAGGGAGGGGGCCATTCACCACTATGCCTGATGTGTCAGGTGGCTACAGGATGGGCACAAGCCTGCCACCACTTCCCAGGCAAATGAGTCCATAATGGGCATGCATATGGCCCCTTTAGCACCTTGCATGTCCAGTGGGCTCATTTGCATTTTTCCACTGAATATCATGCTGTGGGCTTCTGGCATTATCTGATCTGGAGGCTCAATTCCCTATGGGCTGCATACAGCCTAGTTCTATGTTGGAGCAGTGCTACTGTGCTCTCTAACTAAATATAGCAACCTCTGGGTCAGGCACAAGGGCAAGCATAGCACAAACCTTTGCACTCTGCTTTTGCCCATATTTGAATATTGGGCCCCTGGAGTTTTAACTATGTCACAGTTTGTGTACAGAACTCTGAGCATGGTTCTGATAGGCTAACAGCTCATTCTTAGCATTCTGTACACAAACCATGGCATAATTAACATTTACACAATAAGACATGATGGGGTGTGCATTGTAGTGGGATAATGGCACACCTCAGGTGTGTTGTGAGGCACATGGCATCACCGAGTACCTTCAATCACCCAAGAAGTGCCATTATCCCACCACAAAGCACACTTTGGAATGTTTTTATTGCAATTATTAAGTGGGTTCAAGATTTATAACTATGTTAAGCATTTTAATAATTTTTTTTAAATGTTCAGCCACCCCCAAAATAGTCCCAGCACATCCCAGTATTTGGCATGCCATCTCAGTTTCAAATATAATGCACATCTTTCCTCCCTTTTCTCCACTTTGTTTCTGTTCTATATTTCCTACACTCAGTGAATGGAATGTTTACTATAGATGGAATACACAAATTCAAATCTCTGCTCAGTTTTAATGGCAGAATGTTCATCCCATAACTGACACAACAGAAGGCCTCAGATGGGACCAGGACTTTTCTTGTATCTGTAGTAGGTTAAACAGCAGAGATTCCCATCGTAAGTAGGTAAGGATAGAAGAGGGGGTTCATGATCAGTAAGAAACACCAGAAATTAAAACTGTAAGTGCTGTGGTATTTATACTAAGGATTATACTAAGTGATTTAGGATAGCAGAAGGCGAAGTGCCCATAATTGCCATCCCCACTTCTCAGCGGATCAACTTGTAAGGATCACTATTGTTGTAATAATCATCTTATTTGGATTTAAAGCCCAAAAAGCTAGATTGAATAACTATGTCATGTGGGAGTTTATTCCATAACTTCATTTTTAAATGTGCATGTGTGAGTGTAAGAAGAAGACTATGAGGGCAAATAATATCCACATTTGTTTTAATTTAAAGCAATTTTATTTTTAGAGCCTAGTTGAAGGCTTTAAGGAAGTAAAGGTGGCAGTCATGTTTGTGATGGCAGTCAGGGATGTGTGGTTAGTATTGCTTTTACTGTGAGGAGGCTGTTGGGTCTTTATCCAGTGCTGTTGTGCTGAGATAACAACATAGGTAAAGATGGCCCTCAGTTGAACAAGTCTCACTATTTTTCAACCCCATTTTATAATCTTAATTATTGATTTCATGATGAGAACTGCACAGAACGTTGTCCATTAAAACAAAACAACTGAATACACAATTTTTCATTGATATTTATTCAGATACAGTTAAATGTGGATCATTTGAGGTATTAATTGTATATCTGTAAATAGGAACATTATTGACTACTGCCAATTTGCACAAATGTCCCGACCCTTAGTGAGTTTAATTTTCAGGGCCTAGCTAACTTCTTTAAATAGAGAAAAGATGGCAGGCATGTTTGTAATGGAAGTCAATAATGTTTTATAAAGATATCGATATGTGTCACAACCTGATCACACTTAGGATGCAGCCTTCAACAGGTTGCCAATTTTCTCATCCTCAACACCTGTAAGAGCATCTTGGTAGCTGCTATCAGTCAGAAGTGATTATCTTACCTGGGAGTTTCTTGATCCGAATCCCACCAGAGCCACTGCTCACACAGTACAGTTCTCCTTTGGCTATAGATAAACTGCCTCACCTGTCACTTACTCCTGAGAGAACACTTCACTTCTTAGAATATGGTAACTGTACCTGGGGTCAGGAGTGACCTTAGGGCATTGGGGTTGGCCAGGAGAGGAGGATTGAGCATCCAAGGACTGCTCTCCTCCTCCTCCTCCTCCAGTGAGGAAAGGGATCAGTGGCCGGTGTTAGCCTGACCCAGCAGAGGCTGGGGATTGACACACTGATGCTGCATAATGGGGCAGAGGCAGGACAGACACCTGGCATGCTATGTGTTATGTATGGAGCATGCATGACACCGCCATTGGTGTCATTGTTGCCCTTTCTCCACGCTTGGGAGAAAATGGGGAAAAATCCCAGTCATGCACAATGACCACTGGCCTCTGCAGGCTCTGCACCCTGGTGACTCTAGCACCTCCTGAATTTGTATCTAGTCTGGTGGGTCGAGAGGACTCCTTGCCCCCTGCCACAGAGGGCAAGCCATGAGGGTTTCCAGAAGAAGGTAAGTCCCATGTAATGCTGGGTGATGGGACTGGGAGGTTCGATGGGAAGGAGGGGCTGGCCAGGATGGGGGAGACAAAGAAACTGAAAAAAAAGAATATAGTAACTGCAGCCCTCTGATCACCCGTCAAATATGGATTGTGGATTCTCAATACCAACAGTTAACTATTCCCCAAAAGTTTCAGTCACAGAGGCGTGATATAAAAACAGTTTTATTCCTTTACAATATTTACACAGTCTACATTATATCACAATACACAAAGACTATGGGAATTATAGGGTTACTATAGACATTGAAAAGAAATGGTTTGCATCCAGCAGAAGAAACATATAGGAAAACCTTACTTTTAATTCTTAACAAATTTCTACCACATCAGGGTCTTAGTGAATTAGGCTGACTTGAACCTTAGTAACTGCTCAGAGTCCCAACTTAATTCCTCAGTCTCTCACAAAACTCAGGTTTACTTGGTTCCCAAAAAAACAGTCTCTACCCATTCTTGGTACACATGTTCAATGACATCACTTCCAGGCCAGTTTGTTGTGTCTCTAGGGACAGGTCCTCTTGGGAAACCAGTTTGATCTGGACATCAGGAGTTTGTGTATTCAAAGAACACCTCCTTTGAGCAAGAGTGTCTGCACCAGTTGTTAGCCAAAACCTCTTACCATGACACGAAAGGGCTTTTTTGGCTTTGAAATTCTCCCATCAGCTGGCCGGGGGGGGGGGTCCTGTTGTTACAGGACAAAGAGAATGTAATCACTCTCATGAGATGGCTGTCGTGCTCTGACATTTATCTTAATCTAATTTTCTCCTCACAGATCCATTCAAACGTATCAATATAGCTGGAATGAAATAAAAATTACAGTGTAAAATTATTGTTACAATATGTTGAAGAGCTGCTGACATTAACAGTCCTACCTTGCAAAATTTGATCAGTGTTTGGCATGTATACTTATAAAAAATGATTTTGTAACCTTTGTGTCCTTTTCTTTATTTCTACTGTTGATCATGTTTCTCTGAGCTCTCACACTTGCTCCAGCAACCACCTTATACTCATTCCCGCTTTCCACATCATGGCGTAAACCAAGGAATGTGTGTTGGCAGCAGGAGCAAGCTGTCATTTATTTCAATGGCACAGTGTCTGCAAAATAACACTACTGCTGCTCCATTCTGCATCATATTAATTGGCAAAATCTAATAGTCCTGGTACTTTGTGAATGGCAAAGTGTTGCCAGAGTGATTTACATATATCCTGAATATTTTAATGTACATCTATTCAGAGAATCATTTGGGATGTTGTGATCTTCTTCCTCTTATTAACTCAGTTACTGTATTTGGTTGATGTTGTATTTTTATATACTGTTATTCTATTTGTAATTCCATTTCTGTTTGCCTGTATCCTGCACAACGTCCTGAACCTCAGGGAAAGGGCACTTAAGAAATAAAGCCTTACTTACATGTGTATACTCTATAAATTGGTAAAAGGCTACTACCAGCACACATGGTGTGGTTTTTACCATCTGTCACACAGGAGTCTGTTGGGCCACATTTATTATATTTGATGATATTTCTGTAATTTTATGAATGTGAATAGAATCATTTAGTTGAGCGATTTATTTTTTTTACAAGTGTAGACCCTATAATTTATTAAAGGGCTACTTCCAGTGCACATTTCATGAATTTACACATATCTTCCCCAGGACAATTCCCATTCACAGCAAATTTGATGTATAGCTGCTGTTTTATACAGGCATTGATTGCAATAAAATGTGTTATTTCCCATTACTCATGTTCTGCATATAACTTATGTGCAGGCTGTATCATCTATATAGCCCATACAGGTTTCAGTTAATATGTGGCCTCTGTTACATTATTCAGTCATTTTGTAACAGATTATTTAGTATTCATCTGTATTCTGTGCCCTACAGACTAGATTTCTACAGTGCATTGTTTGCACTGTTGGCCAACACACAATCTTATTACTTATCAATAAAGTGTTAACACAGGTTATTAATCGTATAGTGAATGGTCAATAGATGTGTATCATATGGGTGTACAGACACCCACAAAGACCATGTTAGTCTACACAAATTCACTAATAATCCAGAAATATGTAAATTATGAGATGCAGCAGTGGGCAGGACTAGACTCGATTGGCATGGGGCATCTGATAGCAGCTGGCTGTGCAGTGTCCAGTTCACTGTTGATGTATTTGAGACTAGTATGTTCTGCAACATCAGATTGGAGTTCAACCAACACACATGTGCCCCATCTGAAGTTACACACTATTTCAATGATTTTCAAGAAAACACCTCCACCTAACTAGCATTGGAACAATACCAAAGCTACCAAGACATTCTATGGCTATTGAGAAGAGAGAATATTAAGAGGTATGTTATTAATTTAAAACAATTAATGGTTGTATATATTTGTTCATGTATTCATTCTTATTTTGACTTTCTTTTTCTCCCACAAACACCAGCCCATACTTTTCCAATGACACCCCAAACCCATTACCCACTGTCTGTGGACTCACCTATGGCCTGGTTGTCCATCTACAGCTTTCCTTCTGTGGTGGGGCAAGAGGAGGGTACATCAGTTCCACCTCCAGAAGCCTCATTTGGTCATGCCCGCCCTGAGCTCAGTAGGTGGTGTTGGGTCTGTGGTGGGCTGACCACTTCATCCTTCCAGCAGTTGTGATTTTTGCTCTTTTCTCGTTCTCAGGGGCAGTACATGGAGCATGCTAATGCCTTCTGCAGGAAGTGTCCTCCCATCCCAGCTGCCATACCCTTGCCCACTCTGTGAGTTTTCTCAGGTCTCTGCTCATCCTTTCCACACACACACACCCCGGAGGTGTCCACCATATTGCAGATTTTGGAGTCATCTGTAAACAGGCAGACCTTCCCTTCCAGCTCTTCCACAATGTCACTTGTAAAGACATTAAAGAACACTGGTCCCAGCGCTAATCCCTGAGGCACCTCACTTGTCACTCTCCTTCCTCAGATGAAACTCTATTTACCAAACACCATCTTCTGTCATCTTTTCCTTAACCAAATTTCTTACCCAGTTTTCCACCTTTGGACCCACTCCTAATCTACCCAGCTTGCTTTCTAGTCTCCTATGAGGAATGGTGTCAAAAACCTTAC
Source organism: Neoceratodus forsteri (assembly GCA_016271365.2). Classification (NCBI taxonomy): domain Eukaryota; kingdom Metazoa; phylum Chordata; order Ceratodontiformes; family Ceratodontidae; genus Neoceratodus; species Neoceratodus forsteri. Next base: position 846,795,413 of record CM028134.1, read on the forward strand.
TGAAATCTATGTAGGCCATGTCCACTGCTCCAACCTGATGTAATTACTTGGTCACCCAGTCAAAGAAATCTATCAGATCCATTTGACATGACCCCCCCCCCCCCGCCGTGAATCCATGCTGCTTTAGGACTTGTAACCCATTTTATTCAAGATATTACACAATCCTTTCCTTTCCTTCAACAATGATTCCATTAAATTTTCCACCACCTATGTCAGGTGTACTCTACTATAATTGCTAGCCTCCTCCTTGCTACCTCTTTTGTGAAGTTGGACTACATCTGCCATCCTTTAGTCCTCTGACACCACTCCAATTTCAAGTGAATTTATAAAAGAACTGTCACAGGTGCAACTAGTACCTCTCTCAGCTCCCTCAATATCCTTGGATGCACCCCATCTGGCCCCATTCCTTTGTTCACTTTTCAGATTAGTGAGTAGCTTCTGGACTGTCTCATTTCAGAAAAAGGAATAGTGTCCACCCCCCCACCACCACCACCACCAAAGCACCTGTTACTTTTTAGTGGTCCCTTCCTTTCTCCTCCTTCTCCTCTGTGAACACTGAACAAATGTATTTGTTCAGGATGTGTGCCTTTTCCTGGTCTCCCTCAGCACAGTCCCTCTTTCCATGTCTAACCTTTCAATCCTTCCTCTGGTCTTCCTCTTTTCACTTAGATACTGAAAATTTATATTTCCCTTTTTTGTTGCCATTTTGGCAATCTACTCTTCAGTTTACATCTTTGTGTGCCTTACTGCTTTGCTTGCTTCCCTCTGTCTCCCTTGATACACCTCCATATTCCCCTCCCTCTGCATCTCTTTATAACTCCTGAATGCTACTGTACATAATTTGTAGTGCCATACTATGAAACATATTTATCTTTTAGTACTAATTTGTGTGTGGTCAAATGATGGCTGTCTAAGTATTACAGCTGAAGTTTGTGTATGTTTACTTTATTTGTGCTACACCTTCTCTGGACACTGCATTGAGCCAACTGTATGTCTTTACATGCAGTACATGCTGTAGTCTTACACACTGCATGTCTTACAGTCATCATTCACTCCACAGGCAACACCACCTACAGTATGTTCACCAACACTGAGGTCTTACAGCAGACAAACATCTATAAGATATTTATGCATATTTTTATTTACATTCAAGTAAAGGTTTCTGGGTCAACTTTTCCTCTGCTGATTATGCATAATAGCAAGTGTAATATAAAAGACAATTTCTTATGACATGGTATTTTGTCAACACACATTGTTTAAATGTGTATTTTATATTTGTTGTTTATAACAAAATGCACTGACTATTGTTTTTTATTTTAACAGTTAGTCAATGCAATTCTTGCCCATAATGAGCATGAAATGCAAGTGGATGCACCAGATTCATGTGATTTGACAATCGATTCTCCAGCATATATCGCAAATTCTGTACAGACTTAGACAATCCAACCACAATTGTTCAACTTTCTAGTCAGGTTAAGACACATCAAGTCATTAAATTTCCATGCAAGAAAACACTGACTTTATCAGCGGATATGATAAAGGTGTATATCATTGCATTGTCCTCAATGTATCCAAAACCCAAGCCATGTTATTTGGTTCATATGCCAAGCTCAAACACTCCTTACCTTATTTCAATGTCTCCACAATTAATGGCACATCTGTACAGGTGACCAATTCATTTAAATATCTGGGTATCACCCTTGACCCATCTCTAAATTTTGACTTTCATATCCAGGAGACCTGCAAGTCCATTAATATAAAACTAGGCATTGCCTACCGTTCCAGCTATGTGCCTACTACCACCGCTAGACTAGCCATAGCTCGTGGCATTCTCCTCCCATCCCTCACCAATGGGGTGGCAACCTATGCTGCCACAAGTAAATCTAGCAGAAGTGGGATGTTATCTATAATAACATCTGTCGCTATGCCTCCTCTTCTCACTGGCTTAAACACCATTGTCTCCTCTACTCTGAACTTGGTTGGCTTTCACCTCCTGCGTCCTGGTCCTTTGCATATGGATTGTTTATTGACAACATCATCAGAACCCACATACCTAAACCCCTGGAAGGGCTGTTTCAAAATCATACGTCTGGTTATGGCTTGTGCTCTGTGGACAATGCACCTGTCCTCATCCCCAGGCATCACTCCTCTAAAGGGGCTAGTGCTTCTGCATGTCATGTCCCCAATACTGGAACACTCTCCCCCTAACTAAATGCCTTGCTCCATCCCAGGCCTTTCAAAAGACTGCTATACAGATATCTAGTTGATTCATGCAGCTGCTCTTGCTTCCGACCTCCTTAGCTTGTTTCTCTCCCTCTTACCTTGACTCCCTAGCCACTATGTTTCCAGTCTTCTCCCAAGAAATGCTCAGCACTTCCTTCTTTCTCATTACCTGTATGGCCTACTCTAAATCACTCTCTGTACTCACCTCTTCCCTTGTCACTATCTTCTTTTTGTGCTCCATCCTCTATCCTTCATTCTAACGTCACTATGGCTTCCTTACTCTCCTATACCTATCCTGTATGACCATGCTTGTGTTACTGCCTTCTTTGCTTTATCCTAACCTAATTTGTATGGGATCCTGCTCATATGACCTTAGAAACTGTTTGCTTCTCCCTCTCAGATGGTGAATTACTCTGTTTTATATTCTTACCTTGCTTGTTATTAATTTACTCCTGCATCAATGTATTCCCATCCTCGCAAAATGTTTATATTAATGTAATGACATGTTGTACAAGTATGTTGTCTCTTATGCTTTGTATATGTTTTTTGTTGTTTCTGTACCCTCCTGGTCGGCCTGAAAATAGTCAATATCATGGCCTGTGCACCATTACCGTCAACAAAAACTAAATAAATAAATAAATAATGTATCAACTTTACTGTGCAAATTTACCACAAACATATTAAATGTATATATCTTTCACTTTTAAAATAAATGAATTACACTGTGCCAAATTATAGTTATCAATTATTATTAATTTTAGTCATGGGTAAGTAGCCAGCATCCATGAGCATAGCATAACATTGTTAGCCAACTAATAATGCTTGAAATGTCTTTTGGTATTGTGTGTTCACACGTAAGTGGCAATGTGTGACTAAGTGAACAAATACATTTGACATACTAGAATCAGACACCATTATTGTTTTAAAAGGCAAAAAAATGATTCATAATATCTGTATTCTTTACCTTTTTTTTAGCCCGCTGGGCATACATAGACAGCATTATTATTCCATTTGTATGTGCAATAATGGTATCATTTGTATGGTGATCAGCAATCAAAAGGTGCATTAACACAGTGTGAGCCAACACTTATCACATGTATTGTATAAATTGCTGTTTTTATAGGGTATGCACAATCACTTAAAGTTCATATAGCTGCTGGCTGTTGATGTGACTTGATGTCTGTGCCATTGTCCATAAGTAGTTGTTCATAATGCCAAGCAGTGGGGATCAGGGGAGGGGGATTTGAAGAGGGTTGACTGCATTTAATGAATGGGAAATTTAAGCAATGGGGAATTAGGGTTAGGGTAGTGAGTGGAATGTGTTACACAGTACAACAAGGGTTTGTACCATGACAGTTAATGTAAGCTCTGCTGCTGTGTTTCCATTACAGCCACAGTGCCTTGATGGTGGTGGAACAGCATGTTAAGTATCCATAAAATATATGGTTTTGGTTGCTGATAAACTTCTTTGCTTGTGAGTCTGTTTACAGTTATCGACAACCTTTCTGTATCACGGTACACTGACATGCATAAGGGAACATCATAATTTGCATATTCATAGCAGTACTTTTGCACATTGACACTTTAGATTTTTGTAAGTGCTATGGCCTCTGACTATGTCCCTGCCTCTAGTGGTAGTGCTTACATAAAGTAGCATCACAATAAACAACACTCCGCCAATGATAAACATTTCAAAATCTTTCCAGTCCCATTTGTTGTATTTTATTTCAATACAATAGAACTGTTAATCTGCATTTTGTTTGTACCTGTTAAAGGGACACGGACTATGGTTATAATGAATGATGCTGCAGTACAGTGTGAATTACTTGTTTCACCATCAAATGCTGACATGATTTCTTCAGAAAAGTATGAACTATCATCCTTAGAAGATAATGACTAATACCTGAAGATGACATAAACTATGACAAAGATCCTGACTACAGTCCTTCATCACCAATTGGAAGTGACTCACATGATGACTCAGAAACAGATTTATTTCAAAAAGAGGTCAAACAGCTAGCACACCAAAATATATTGTTTTTCTTTGCTGCCCGCAACAGTTAATTAAATGGTGCCACTGTTTCATTTCAGGGAAGTAACTGCTCATTGCTGGTTTTATTGCCTCTTTTGCTGCTTAGTGTTGATTTCACTTGGTAGCAGGTTGCTTTTTGGCTTCTTTTGGAAAGGTACGTAATAGGGGTTTTTACTGGTGCAGCTGATTGTTTCTGAGGGTTTTTTCTGGTGTAGCTGATTGTTTCTGGTGGTCCAGAGGGCCCAGCCCACCCTCCCCACAACCACCCATCCTAGAAGAAAGCAAAAAAAGGGTCAGACAAGTAAGGGAAAAGACAGGCTAAGGAAAATGATGGGTGTCATGCAATGCAGTGGTTGTGGGACAGTGGTTTTTGGGAGGACCTTCTGGGCATTGTGGTACTTCCCTATCTGCAGAAACCTCTCTGTGTTGAGGGTGGAGGTTGCAGGACTCCAAGCAGAGGTAGTAAGGATATGTGTAACCTCCCCCCACACAGGGACCACCACATCTGCCACCACTCCCTCAGAGAATGCCAGTTAGGAGGGCTGGATGGACTACAGTGGGCTCAGGGACAGTGAGGGAGGGTGGATGGAGGCACATCCTCCAGCCAGTGCCACTTCAAAACTCATATACCATCATGGCAGAGCAGGATGATTGCACTGCATCTTCAGAAATGGACACTAAGGGGGATGAGCAGGTCATCCATGATGGAGCCCTGAGAGCAAAGGGAAGGGAATGCACAGGAGGGGTGAGGAGGAGGAAGCAAATCCTGTTCAGCAACTCCATCATTAGAGGGACAGAGCTGAGAGTGAGCAACAATGGGGAGAGAGAGGTGGTGTGATTACTTGGAGGCACAGTTCGGAAGGAGGGCAGGTGGATCCTAGGGATCAGTAGGGTGGTGGCCAGGAGGGGGAGCTGGACATCATTGTCCACATAGGGACAAATGACCTGGCAGGTGAGGGGACAGATGTAGGAAAAGTGAAAGGAATTTAAGGAACTGGGGCAGTGTCTTGGGCAAGTAGTGCACTCTGTTACCTTCTTGAAGGTTCTACTTGTCCATGGCAAGGAGAAGACCAAGACATCCACACCATGGAATTCAACACATGGCTAAAGAAATGGCATGGAGAGGAAGGGTATGGCTTCATTGAGGACTGGGATCTCACCTGGAGGGATGAAGGACTGTATTCACCAGACAGCTTACATCTATTCAGGAGAGGCAAAGGTATCCTTATTGAAAAGTTCAAATGCAGGTACTACAAGAACCATCAATGGCAACTTGTAGCTTAGCAGGGTAGCTCATTTTGTAGTGAATGCCTGCTGCGATCAGCTTGCTGACTGTAGGATGGAACACAGAGCATTTTTGCCTCATCTCATAGGGAAGATCCTGAGTAATACGCAGCTTAGAACCACTCCATAGAATTGCTTGTAGTTCTCTTGCCTTTGATAATACATGCTGTTTCTCCAGAAAGCTTAGAAATTTGATAATGATAGGTCTTGGCGGGGTTCCAATGGCAGGTTTCGGTCTAAGAGAGCGATGAGCACGTTCAATGTCATATTGTGGATTGAGAGGGGAAGGCCCAACAACTTTGCTTAGAAACTTCTGGAGAAAGAGATTAATGTCAGGGCCCTCCTCAGACTCGGGGAGGCCCAGGATCACCAAGTTGTTCCTTCGGCTCCTTCTTTCTAAGTCCTCCATTTTGAGTTGCAGTTTACTGATCTGCTGTCTGAGGTGAATAATCTCTGGGTCTATCTTCTCCTCCAAGTCTCCAAAGGAGATTCTGGCTTCAGATCTCCCATTCTGGTGGTTAGGCGCTGAGATCTCCCTTAGTGATTTCAACTCAGCAGAAATATCATGCAATGTTTCCTTAAAGGTATGAGCTCTTGTAAGAAATGGTCCTCGGTAAGAGGAGTTAGAAGTATTGGAAGGGGGTGATTTTGCTGCAGGCCCCAAATTCTGATTTTTAGATTTTTTTGAAGATTTCTCAAGCGTGGATGGTGGAGTGTGCTTCATGCCAGCAGGCCTCATCTCCGCTTCCATCTCAATCATCCTCCAAGTGCATTAGTATGCACAAAACAAGATGCTGCCAAGTACCGAAGAGTGTTATCTATACTCCAGATGTAAAACAGGACTTTAGATGTCGAATTTTTAGGCTGAAAATAGTTTAAAGATGGGTGGGTAATGGGAGCGCCGAGAGAATGCTGCCTCTAGCTGCACTGCATCATGTGACCTCCTCCTGCTGAGTTTAATGTTGAGAAACCCTGCTTCATTTCTTTCAAATGTTTTTTTTTGGTTTCTTTAATATTTTCTTGATCTTCCTTATTAAAGTCTTCCATAGCATCCACCTTTTTCTTTTCCAAACTAACTTCATTTCTCTTTGTCTTTATCCTGATTCTTAGAACCCTGGTTTTCACTGAAGAGGTCATAGTTCAGTCTTGCAATTTCTGGGAGGCTGCTCTTATTTTTTTGGGGGATGTTGTACATGCACACAGGAGAGTTTAAAGATTGCAGCTGGATGGGAATATCAACCTTCAAAGCTGGAGATCTTTTACTCCTCTTTAGCCCCAAACAATTGTGTTTTTTTTCTTTTGGTTTTCAAACTAAGGGCTAGATAACTCATTTTGTTTTCTTTTAAATCAGGTACAGGTGATGTGGCCTCCAGCAACTGTGAGCCCCCATTGTAACTTTTACTAGTGACTGCCAGTGGCTCGCTACCCTCTTCTTTTGACTCACAAGATTTATTCCCCTCAAATATAAAACTACCCCTCACCTGGTGCTCCCAGATGTAGGGTTTACTTCCATTTAACTCCAGTGTTACAGAGTCAGATTCTGCAGGTAAATGCACGTCAACGGTAGCCTTGGGGTTAAGATGTTCCATTCCTTGCTGCTGATCAGGACAGTGCACCAAGAAATCCTGCATTATCTCTCTGTGGCAGAAGCCGATGATTTCTGATATTTGCCGATACACTTTGGACATGCCCCACACCAGTGGAAACTACTGAACAATAAGGGCTTCCATATACCCTGCCACTACAGCATTACACTCGAAAAGATACCTCAAAGTGTTACGACTGGAGAATTATGCAGACAACAATGAGGGGAAATAGAAGAGGGTCTATCTGCTGAATTTATCAAAAACTTTAAAACAAAAACACTGAAAAGCATCTACAAGATTAAACAGAGTCCCATTTTTTTGTTACTTGAGCCCTGCATCACAGACCATCAAGCAGGACTGGTGCTCTCTGATGCACAGCTCACTCAGCACGATGCCCTGACATGTGCATTGCATTGCCTCCACCCACCACTGTACAGGCTTCCTATATGGCAGCTTTTAACCACCTGGTGATTGTTACCTGATAAGTTTAGTGAACCTTCTTGGACTCCTGCATAAGGATGAACAATCACTTGGATTTCCTGAATGGAAAAGTTCTGATGAGGTAGTCCTTGACTGCTGTAATGACATACAAGGTGACCAAGGAACCTCTTTCTTAGGTTCTGCTGGTCCCAGGTCAAGGATGAAAGCAAACTTTCTTGAGCCAAATGAAATAGAGATGACACCTTGGATAGGAAAGACAAGACCGACTTGATGACTACCCTATCCATATGGAATATCAAAAGGTCCCATGCAAGATAAAGCTGGGAGTATGTGCACTCACTGGGAAGAGCAAACAGTAAGTAGAAAAATAATTTTGAGCCTCATAAAGTACAGAGGTACTGAGTTCAAAGGCTCAAAACATGGTCTAGTGAGGGCTTCAAGAGTGCGATTGAGTTGCCAGGATGACACTGTTGCTGTCTTCTTGGAGTGAGTGTTCTCTGTTGCTCTAAAGAACCTCACTACAGTGTGTGGGTTCCCAGAGTCAGCCATTAATCACCCATCAGATAGGCCCTATTGCTGGAGCCTGGACTCTTAGTGACACAGAAGACAAAGCCTTGTCAAAACCATCTTGTAAAAAATCTAGAATCTAGGGAATGGAACACTACAGAGGTTGACATTCCTGTTGCTACATCATTCCTGAATATTGTCCCATGTCTGTCTCTTAGGTGTGATTTGTGGATTGTCTCATGACCATAGCATAGTATCTATAACCTTGATGGAGAAACCAACAGCTAACAATCTGTTCCTCTGATCAGCAAGGAGACTGAGTCTGTCTGGTGTCAGATGAAGAATCAGCCCCTTTTCCTAACAGATTCTGGCAGACTTGGAGTTGCGTTCAAGTGCTGGAGCTGATGGCTGCTTGAAACAAATGCTCTCTCACTGATTGTGATAGTTTCAAAAATGAAATCTTAAAATTTACATTTAGCCACCATCATTGATGGTTTTCATTTAATTCATCATCTGCCAACAAACTATTAAGTTTTACCTTAAACAAGTTAATTTTGATGAAGATATTTAAGTTTAATGATTCACCAACTGCTGCATCAAAATATGCCCAGCCACAGCAAGAGTGGAGCAGGACAATCAAGCAGACAGAGCAGGGCTTCTTCTCCTGAGCTAAATAAATGCAATGGGTAAACAGGACAAAGCTTAAATCCATCAAACTGGCTATTGTGGACATAAAAAAAGCTAAAAGTGACACAAAAGTGAATGAATGAATGAATTAAATAAAAGAGAGACTAGTGCTAAAAAAAGAGTCTCGCACAAAAGTCAAAGACTCCAGTGACTGTAGCACCTCCCACTTAAGCAATTTATTGGAAAGGTTGATGACCTTGAAAACAGAATGAGTCATAATAATTTAAGACTAGTTGGGGTACTTGAAAATTTGGAAGGCAAGGACATGACTGGGTTTTACAGGACTTTACCCTCCCACCACCTCTACTTATCCTTCAATGAACATGTCCCTTAGAGTTGAGAGGCACATTGAGCACATAACCAAAACCCCAAAAGAGACCAAGACCCAGATCTATCATTAAGTTCCTGCATTTGCTATAAAGACATTTTATCAGTTGCCAGGCAGAAGGGTGTTGATGTGGGGCAGGATGGAATATAATTGTTTCAAGATTTCTCTTCTGACATTGTGAAGTATAGGAATGCTTTTCTGAGGTTCTAATTGTGTGCCTTATTTTATTAATTGCCTAGCTGTGTTTATGATGTCAAGGGGAGGAGAGGCACATGTGATACACTCAGTCGAAATGCCATGAGAGTTTACTGGTAGATCCTGACCAGAAGCCACTCATAGCTCTTTCAAAAATAACTTAAAAAATTCTAAACAATTAGCAACCCAAGCTGGCATGAGCATGAGTCTAACAATGTTGTCAAGGAAACAAACATCTCCTCGAGACAACTCTCAGGAGGTTCAGCACCAGTTTCCATGCAAGTAACCTAATCATAAAAATGAGTATGCTGAAGTTATGAGCAAAATAAATGTCAAACTCCTCCATTCACATGCAGGAAAAGAAAAAAAATCATTCTGAAATCTGTGGCCTGGACCTCAAACCCTAACAGAAAAATTCAGTCATTTTTTTACTCATAGGAACAGATAGTTATATAGTACCAACAAAAATATTTCAAAATTACACTAAGTGAGCAATTACCAGAAAGACAATCTAGTTGCAGACTCAGAAACTTCTGCACTGAATGGATCCTCATTCTTGGTAACATGGAAAACCTGGTGACTGATATGCTGTCTGCTCCTCCTTCTTCCCCAACAGTGCAAGACAAGGACACTCACCATCTTGTTCTCTGGGGTGGAACATCTAGATCTATTAGACTTTGTTTCTTGGCTACATCTGCTTGCCTGTGATCTTATTGGAGGATTTAGACAAGTTTTTGATTAAATGGGCTTTTGCTGGAAAGTCCGTGCAATGTCATTTTGTTACAGAAAGTGTCAACCTGGGGTCAAGCTGATGTCACTTTTGCCCTGCTCACTTGACAGGATTGAATGACTGACAGTGAAGTCACATACTTTATTGCTGCTCAGAGACTGACTGTAATATGCTAAAGCTTTATTCAATGCAAACAGCCTAACAATGTAAGTGTTTATGCTAATCCATCAGATTTTCAAAGTTGCAGCATGGAAGTCTCTCTTATTCCCTGATGGATAGGTCGGCGGGGGGGGCAAGTGCTACCGTGGCAAGAGATTATGCTGATCTGGGGTAAATTACTCCTCTGGCTAGTTAACTGTGTACTTCACTATAATCACATTCTCAGACAACTGAGAACACTTGTTAGCTGACCATGTATGCCTGCTTGAATCCTGCAAGCTCAGACTGGTGTCGGTTGCCCAAGGTGTGACTCACAGGGACGAGGGGGGCACATCTCAACCATACTCTCCAGTATATGCAGAAGCATTACAAAGTAATGGGTTGAATGTAGTACAGGTAGCACGGAACTGATTGCATGAATAGTGTGGATTACGTTCACTCTAAATATTTATAGTGGAGCTTTTTAACTACTTTTGCTCTCTACTTAATTTTCCAATACTGGTACAAGTTGTTTGTGCTTTTGCTACTGGTCCCTTTTCTCCTCAACTCCTACCGGGGGGAGGGGGGGCAACACACATCATATAAAGCCCTGATGGTTTGGGGTTCATTATGCACAATATGTCATACAGTATGTGCCTTAATATGCTTAAATATGTTGGTCCTATGGTTGCAGGTTATGTTATCAGTCTGAACATCTAACAAATGCATATCAAAATAATTAGTTAATTATGCTGAGATTGGTCAGACTTCTGGTGCAACTTCAGATAATAATACTTAACAGCTCAGCTCCCTGCTCCCACAAACTACAATTCTGCATTTAGCATTCAGAGAGCTTCTAAAATATAATTTAAAAGGCAGAATCCTGATGGTTAATAGCAGATCTAAAGGAAATAACAGATTCCCTTACTTGCACCAGAATAAGACCTTCTGACCGTGAATTATCTGAGGAAATACCACGAACTGTGGCTCAGAAACCATAGCTCAAAGTAAATCTTGAGCTACAAAAACAGAAAGACTGCCAGCATGGACCAGAAACTAGGCAAGATATTGAATGAACTTATAGAATTGAAATCCGATTTTTCCTCCTTCAAGCAGAACCAAAAGATAAAGCAAAAAGAAATTGCCAAAACAACCTTAACGGTGTCTGAACTCAAGCAAACAGTGCAGGAACAGTGCAAGACAGTAAGCCATATGCATACCACATTGAAACAATTAACTACCCTCTGCCATCTTATCATGGAAAGGCAGGAAGACATCAAGAATCAGCATCACTGACTCAACCTCAGAGTGTATGGCATCCAGAGAATAGTGAAGGGCAAGATCTAGAGGGTTTATCACTACAGTTCTCCACACTTCTCTTACCTTAGACCCGAAGCTAGATTTGGAAATTGAATGCATGCATAGAGTGCTTGGCGAAACCCTCTTAGGCAAGGCAAGGCAAAATTTATTTAAAAAGCGCCCAATCCTGGAGGCTCTGAAGCATTGAGATTTTAAAACAAAATTTTAAAAGCACAAAATTTAAAACACAAAATTTTATACAGATTGAATAAATAAATCTAATACAATCACAGTCTTTACTGTATATACTAATCTAAATATCAAAAGCTTGGGAAAAGAAAAGTCTTCAGGCGGGCCTTAAAAATAGTCACTGTGGGGGCTTCTGACTGAAGCTGGCAAAGAATTCCACAGAACAGGAGCTGTAACACTAAAGGTTCTATCACCAGCTGATTTTAGCCTCCTTCTGGGAATGGTCAGAAAGCCACCACTAGAAGATCAAGAGGGCGGGTGGGGGTAGGTGACAGAAGGTCTGACAGGTAACCAGGGCTCTGCCTGTGTAGGGTCTTATTGGTGAAGACCCACCTTAGAAAGGACTCTCCACCAGACTGGCAGCCAGTGCAATTCGCATAAAACTGGTGTAATATGACAAAGCGTTTGCTGCCAGTCAACAACCGGGCAGCTGCATTTTGCACAAGCTGCAGTCTGTGGAGAGATCCTTCTGTGACCCCGAGATAGAGCGCGTTACAGTAGTCAAGCCTAGATGTGACTAAGGCATGTATCAAGGTAGGGAGGTCCAGAGGCGGAACAAGGGGCTTAATTCTGGCAATGTTTCTGAGATGTAAAAAACAGGTACGAACCGTGGAGGATATTTGAGCCTCCATGGTTAAATTCCTGTCCAGAATCACTCCCAGATTTCGCATCCAAGAGGATGCTTTAAATGGCACAGCTCCAAGGGCAAGCCCAGTTTCTGAGTCAGAGGCCATCCTATCACGAACTCTGTTTGACTCCACTACCAATACCTCCATCTTGTCAGGGTTCAGTCACAACCAACTGGAGGCCATCCAGTCATTAATCTCAGCCAGACAGATGTTAAGCACATCTACTGCATTAGATGTTCCTGGGGCAAAGGAAAAATATAGCTGAGTATCATCGGCATAACAATGAAAACTCAAACCATCCTTCTTATGATCCCTCCCAGGGGCAGCATGTACACTGCGAACAACATTGGGGCCAGTACCAGATCCTTGAGGGACTCCACAAAATAGAAGACTGGGTATAGATGAAGAATTCTCCATCATAACCTGTTGCCTTCTGTTGTAAAAAGACTCAAACCAGTTGATGACAGTACCAGTGAGTCCACATAGCTCCCTAAGGTGGACAAGCAACACACAATGGTCCACAGTGTCAAATGCAGAAGAGAGATCAAGGAGAACAAGAATTGTTCTGTCCCCCCGATCTCTTGCCCTGAGGAGATCATTCTGCACCTGAACAAGTACAGTTTCTGTGCTATGTCTAGCCTGAAATGCCAACTGGAAAGGTTCATACAACTCGTGAGTCACGAGATGCTCTTCCAACTGAAGCACTACCACCTTTTCCATCACCTTCCCCAAAAATGGAAGGTTGGATATAGGACGGTAATTCACCTTGATCTCTGGGTCCAAAGATGATTTCTTTAAGAGGGTCTCACCAGAGTACTCCTTCAAGGCATCCAGAAAGACCCCTCAGAAAGGGAGCACCGTACAATCAAGGCAAACACCGGGCCAACAGAGTCAATGCATCTCATTAAAACGCGTTGGCACGGGTCCAGTTCACAAAGGTATGCTTCATGTTGGCTGCCACCTCAATAACCTCACTAGCCTCCACTGGTCTAAACTCTCCCAACTAGGTGGGTGCTCTCAGAACACATCAGGCACCACTGTCAGCTATAATATTACTAGCTGAAGAAGCCACCTGCGGATCGAGGACACCCTGTCCGAAAAATGAGCAAACTCCTCACAATCTAAATTAGAAAAACCCTCCCGGCTGCAGACAGGCAGGATGAAGAAGCCTGTCCACAGTCCGGAAGAGTAAAGCTGGTCAGTTTTTCCCAGCAGCAATCTCCCTAGACAGGAACAGTATGCAATATAATGCGACGCAGGACAGTTTGTCCGCCTCAGGCAGGATCTTCTCCAACAGCACTCTAAACTCTGGCCCATCTTCTTCATCTCCCTGGGCTCCCGTCAAACCACGGGACCTCAGGTATGAAGTTCTGAGTTGTACACGGACAGAGTGCGAGGTTTGATGATGTCAGATAGCACCCTATTATAGGTATCAACCCCGACAGCAACACCTCCGATGCATGCAGCACCCACACACTAAGACAATTTAGCTGCCGCCAAAAACCCTCAGGGGTCAAACCCCGCAAAGGGCAACAGCTAATCATCTCAGCAGGGGAAGGGCTTATGGCAGGAGCCCCAAGCATGAACTGCACCGTGCAGTGATCGGACCAATGTACTTGATCAATCCTGAGATCACTGATCTCAAGTCCCAGTGAGAACACCAGGTCCAACATATGGCCATCCTGATGAGTTGACGCAGTAACAGCCTGCGTCAATCCTAAAGAGGACATAGTCTGCAGAAAATCACAGCTACATCTATGATTCTCGTCATCAACCCAAACATTGAAATCCCCCAGAAAAACACATCTGGGGGATCCCAATGTTCCGTCAGTAACGAATTCTGCGATCTCCTGCAGGAAATTCCCCATCGACCCAGAAGGGCGATAGATGAGGAAGATCCTACAGCCCGCATCAGGTCCTCCACGAATAGCCACACATTCAAAGGAACCTGGAGTTCTCACTGGGTGCAGTGAGGTCAAGCTGGATCTAAAACAAATAGCTATGCCCCACCTGCATTCCACTCTGGGGCAGTGCACCATGGTATATCAAGTGAGGGACTGCAGCCTCAAAAATCAGGCCGCATCATCTCCACCCAGGTCTCCGTGATGCAAGCCAGATCGACTGAAGAAATCAAGGCAGCAATAACTGGCATCTTATTTCTGATTGATCTGGCATTGCAAAGCACTGCCATCAGGGGATTGGAGGGTGGTGCAGCCCCTCGGGTTACCAGACCACTCAATCTGGTGGACTCACTGGGGATGGGCACCAACCATGTCTGGCCTCTCCCAGATGCTCGTCGTAACCCAGGGCACCTTCTGGACCTAACAACCCCAATCCTACCACCACCCATACATAGGTCTCCCCACTGTCCATGACAAGCACAATCCTTCAATCCCACTTCCAACAGCGTCTGACAATAGTGTCTGACACTGGGGAGGGATAAAGAGGCCAAGTCATGCAACAGTGAGCTCCATAAATAATCCTGGCCCTTAAATCCTCCCATATAGCCCCTACACATCCCAAGCAACTAATACAGTACTTAGCTATCAGACTGTAAGCAAACACAATTTTATCTAAAATATCTGCCTAGCTCACTTAAATAACAAAACTTCTACTATTAATTAACATTTAAAACAAACCACAACTGCTTCACACTAATGCTCTCTGGCTAGGATATTCCTACTTCCATAATAATTTTTAAAACAATAAGATATGAACTAATAAACTTTAACACTACTTAGAAGGGATAAAGAGAAAGACCTGCTCTTTTTCCTCCATTTATTACTAATAAAATTTTCAATTCCGAGTGGCGATCGCACCACTCACACTCTCGCGCTTGCAAGCAGCGTGGCAATTTAAAGGAATACTATCCCCGCCCCTCGGACTCTCAGGTCATAACCCCACAGTCCCCACCTCTTCAGCTGACAGCAATCAGCCCCAAGCCTCCTTCAAGCAGATGAAATTAAGGAATAATACAGTCTCTCACACTGCACCTCCAAATTGCTAGTAGGGGAATCCTCTTCACTCTTCACATGGACATCTGAATGCAAGCAACAGCAGGGAAAAACAGCACCAGCAGAACAACACAGTCAGATATCATTCAGCTGCTTGTTGCACAATATATAGCCCACAGTCCCACCTCTTCAGCTGACAGCAATCAGCCCCAAACTCCTACAAGCAGATGAAATTGAGGAATAATACAGTCTCTCACACTGCACCTCAAATTGCTAGTAGGGGAATCACTCTTCACTCTTCACTAAGGGCATCTGAATGCAAGCAACAGCAGGGAAAAAACAGCACCAGCAGAGACAACAGAGTCTCTTACCCAGATGCTAGGCCATGCTCCATCATAATCAGGTTCCTAAGGTATAGCACTAAAGAATTTATCCTCAGAAAAGCCTGTTCCACGGGTAAAGTGACATATGGGACACAGCGGATCTTTCTAGATAATGACTACACACCCACAACTAAGCAGAGGAGGAGGGCCTATATCCCCCTGTTTCCCATCCTCGTCAACAGCAGCTTAAATTCAGAACCCCTTACCCTAGCAGACTATTAGTGCAATACCCTTCAGGGCAAGTGGCATATGAATCAGCAGAGGAGGCATTGCAGGACTTTTCAACCAGGGTACTCCCACTCCTACCCAACGCTTCCAATACCCAGAGGATTCAGAGGGAAGATCGTTCATCCTGAGCAGGCCAATTAGACAAAGTCAGCAGGAGGTTCTCGCTGGCATCAAGAAATTACTGGCCCAATTTGCAAGACAGGACAATTGGAAGACATTTACCAGAGCCTGGAAACAGTGAGGTGAGTGACACTAGGCTCCATTGCACCCTCGCTCTTCCCCACGGAGTTAACAAGGGTCCAGTGGGGAGCTGTCAGAGGGCCTAACAGAGGCAGAGGGCCAGGCTGGGCTCCCCACAGTGAGGATGAGGTTGATACTCCTCATATATCTCCTATAACCGTGAGGCCTGGGACAGGGCAGTCAGTATCGTGACCTGAAATCTCTTAGGGACTAGAACGGTGTGGGGCAGTGACTTGAGACTGCTGTGTGTTGAGTCTGGATTGAGGCCTACTCTGTTAGAAACTCTTAGCTTGTATAGCAGTCCTGGCTCCTAAACTTTTCTCCAGAATGGCAGCAGAAAAAGCCACCTAGGGGAGTGTGTAATCCACTGGGTGAGCTGCGGGTCATAATACCACCAAAACAGACATAAATTAATTTCCCCTGTGGAGTTCCTGTGGGTTAACCCTCAGGGGCTCCTGGGAGACAGACATAATTTGAATAAAAGCGGACTTACACAGCACTCAGTTTACCATGCTTTTGAATCTATTAACCCCCCCCCCCAACAAACTAGGCGATTGCTCTAATCTGGACTGTTTATGGCTCTGATAAATTGCAATGACTGAAAGCCAGGACAAAAACGGAGTGATTGGCGTTCTCTCCTCCGAAGATCTGATCCCCACACTGAGGCTTGGCGAGGCAGTAGCAGGGATCAACGCTATTACCTGCTGAAGGTGTAACATGCCTCACCCTTGATGATAACCAATAGAAGGAGTCCCTGGGAGGCCCAGAGGATCCCACCCCTTTAAAATGAGCCATAAGCTAACCAACATACCCGACTTCTTGGGGTGCCCTGGTGCTCCCCTTTGTGGAGAGACTGGTCCACCATATTGGACCTGAGTTCCTCTGATATGGGAAGAGGGGAGGGTGCTGGTGGATCACCATACTGAAAAGGTAATCCAAGATGAAGATAAATGTGGAACATGTGAGAGTGCATCTTTAGACTTCGGGACTCAGAAATAACCTGAAAATAGACAAGAACCTTTTTCTTTATAGCCATTAAGGACCTAATCATGAACGTCTGGGTCCAGATATAAATCTTTTGTGTTTGTTTCCTCTTCGGGTTGTTTAGAATACATGGGGTGCCCTGAAGTACTCAACCAGCAGTAAAGAAAACCACTATTACTCAGGTGGGGGCATTCTTATTACACCAGGCTCCGATCATTAAGCCTTCCCCCTTTGCAACACCAAAGGCTGACCCAGCTTGAGGGACAGAGCCACACATGACCTGGTGATCTGTGAGCAATGCACTTTCTTCCCCAACCCCCAACCCTATTCTCTCCCCAAGATAGCTTGGATTGGAATTATAATTGTTTCCCTAATTCCTCTACCCTATCCCCAACCATACATTAGGGCAAGAGCATCCCCAGGGGCACATCTCCTTGACTGAGGAAATAGTTCCCATCCAGGCGGGATCTTTCCCAGCCTCCCTCTCCTCATGAGAAGTGGGAGCAGGACTTGGAAGTCACACTACCCAAATCATTGTATATAGTTATTGCCTCTCCAGGCTTAATTAGACCCTGTTGGTCTTGGTTATACATTAGTCTCACACTGAATGTTCTTACTTTATATGTTTTTTTTATTTCTTTAAAAAAAAAAAGACACAGACTCAGGTATGTACAGAATCTTTATTCAGATAGCTTGGAAGATATTTAGCGACAGAGATTCCACACATAAAAGCAGGATGGAGTGGGGAGAATGCAGGAGGAGGCTCATTTTAGAAATTCCAGATTACTGATACCAGAATGGGATCCCCTGTTAAAACAATTTCTCATAATGTAAATGGGTTTAATAGGCCCATTAAGAGATACTAGTCTCTTAGGGCCTTAAGGCAAATGAAACCTGACCTCCTGTTGCTACAAGAAACCCATCTTGATACCACTGAACATCAAAAATTATTGAAATTCGGATTCTCTCATGTGATAGAATCTTCATACAGGAGAGGTAAGAGACGAGGAGTGGTTAGCCTCATCCCAAAGTCTTCTCCCTTTATACTATCAGAGCACTATTCTGATCCAGAAGGGAGACTAGCTATAGCTATAGGCACGGTCCAGGGGCAGTGGGTTACTATATGCAGTGCATACATCCCATCTCAGACTGATGCCTCGACCATCCAGAGATTATTAGACCATATATTCACAAGGCAACATGGAGTACTGGTGTTGGGCAGGGATCTCAATTGCCTTATGATTCCTTCTTTGGACTCCTCAGCGGCACACCCTTTAAGGCAAACTGTGGGGCAAAGACATCTTCACTGCCTACTGAAGGATATAGGCCTCATTGATATCTGGCATCAACTGAACCCCTCAATGAGAAAATGCACATGCTATTCACCGGCCCACAGCCACTACTCCAGGCTGGATTACATATTTCTTAGCCAAGAACATAAGACTCTAATCCATTCAGTAGATATAAAGAATATTCACCTATCCAATCATGCCTCAGTAGAGCTTGATCTCAATATAATCCAGGACAGGAAATCCACACAGTGGAGATTTAATCCCAGTTTCTTCAAGCCCCTCTTCTCTACTGTCCTTAAACTATGACCCGTCTTCCAAGAAATACAGACTGACTTACATAGATGGTCACAACTACCTTTATCTGTACTACCTAGAGTACAATCAATACAGATGAATGTTCTACCTTGGCTACTTTACATCATGCAAATATCCTCTGCCCCCCACGAAAGCAGCTACTCAAGTGTCCAAAAGCTATTTCTAAATTCTTGCACAAGAGAACAATAAAAAGACCCAGATTGGCTCTATCTAGGCTCAGTTTATCAAAGAAGAGGAGTCTGGCACTTCCGGACTTAAGTAAGTACTTCAGCCACAGTACTAACTCACATGGCTAAATGGCTCATTGCTGTGAATCAATCCCCAATTTGGATGCAGCTAGAAAGGAACCAGACAGACATCCACCTGGGTGGAGATCAAATTTACCACCCTACATCCCTGCGGAGAGAAGATCGAGTTTCAGTATTTACCAGAGCTGTTCTTCAGTACTGGAGGCAGTTTCTCAGGAGTAGGAAATGCCGTCCACTAGCAAAGTGGATGGTGCTTCCAGGACCACACCCTTTACTCATGGCGAGAGGGGGGTGGGTTAGCCCACTCTTTTCAATTTTACCAGGATGGAGTATTTAAAACATTTCAACAGTTACAAGGGGAATATTCATTACCCCATCAGGATTTTTCTGATACCTACAAGTTAGGCATTACCTGACTTCTGTCTTGGGATTTTCTATCCCAGAACAGCAAACTTTCCCTTGGTGACCATACTACCTCAACTGGCTTCCTTGATGCCTGCAGCATCTCATCTCCCATTTTTATAAAGCGGTACAACAAACCTCAAATCAAGCCATCAAACTTGCCCAGACACAATGGGAATCTGAGTTGGGGATAGCCATTGGAACTAAAGAGTGGGAGAGGGTATGGTGAACTCAACATAAAACTACATGTTCCTATACATGGCAGGAATTTTCTTGAAAATAGTAGCCCGATTCCTTAGAACTCCTCAGATTACTGCTAAATTCATAGGAGGAGGAGATCCCTCCTGTTGGAGAGGATGTGGAACATCCCCGGCCACCCACACCCCTATATTTTGGTACTATGCAATGCTCTCCAATTTTTGGGGTGTGATTAACCAACAACTCAAGGAACTCTTCCCATCTCTGGTTGACATTACCCCACAAATCTCCCTCTTACTCCATCATCCAAAGAATTTCCGGGAAAAACATGCAATTTACTTATTAAATATTTTAATAAGGGCAGCCCAAATAGTAATAACTAGATTATGGTTGACGCCTCATCTCCCCTTATTTCCACCTGGGAAAACTTTATCTATGATATATATATAATGGAAAACATGACAGCTCACCTGCAAAACACTATGCCAGCACTTCTCGAAAGATGGTCCAGGTGGTTCCTCTATATATCCACTCATCACCCAGAATTCCTCCCTTAGATTCAGAATGTGACCCATCTGAAGGAGTCCATTCACTAATATTTAGATCTATCTTTAAATGGAACATACTGACCAGATACCTTTCAGGTTGAAGTAGCCAGGTGGGGATACATCCTTCCTTCTGTTTAACCATGATAAGCTGGAGAGAGATAGCCAGTGATGTTGCCAATACTGGATTTACTTACATAATAGAGCCTCCTTCCTGCATCTCTCAGCATTAGAACTGTCAATTTAATTCTAAAAGATACCTGCAGATAATGTATTCAGTCTCCAATAGTTGATTTAACATATTTATTTCTATCTTCTTATTAACAATCAATAGACTGCAGTGCATTGAAATGTATTTCTCCTGTACATTGGAAAATGTAATATATACCTGTCTTGAAGTCTTTTAAATCTTATAATAAGAAAGTTTCAAAAAATATATGCTGAGATTATTATGTGGACAGCAACTACTAAACAGATGTGTGTAATTTTTGCCAGACATGAATTCCATTTATAGTGTTTGGTTAATTTATCACGAATTATTTGTTCTCATGCTTCCTGAGTTGTATGGCTCTGCACTGGAATTGAGAGCCCAGTGAGCTTCATCACAGCTGTGTGTGTGTGTGTTAGTATTGTCAGTTTTACCTAATCTTATATGTTCATTTTAGCAACGATTATTGATTAATAATTCAGATGGTAGAATAACAGTCAGGTAGCTGGGGCCTAGTCCATATAGGGCATTGAAGATGAGCAAGCACACCTTATAGGTCACCCTTCACCTGACTGGCAGTCAGTGCAGTTCCTGCAGCACAGGGTTACATGACAGAACCTTGAAAGGCCCATCAGCAACCTGGCAGCTGTATTCTGCACCACCTGCAGCTAGTGAAGGATACCTCCTGAGGCCCAAAGTAGAGAACATTCCAATAATCAAGCCTGGATGTCACAAAGGCATGAACCAGTGTAGGAAGATTCTCTGAAGGACTAGGGATTTGATCCTGGCAATGTTCCTCAAGTGGTAAAAAACACTTTGAACCACAGATGACTCCTGTGATTCAAATGTTAATCTGTCATTCAGGAGCATGCCAAGATCTCACACCCCTAGAGGAAGTCATCAACAGAGTAGGCCTTAGTGAAATACCTGTTACCACACTGGAGGTACTTGTATCTTACCCTTGGCCCAATTCCAAAACTAGGACCTCCATCTTGTCAAGGTTCAGCTGCAACCAGCGGGAGGATATTCAGATATTGTTCTTGGCCAAGCATATATTAAGCACTCCCACAGTGTCAGATGTTCCAGGGACAAAAGATAAGTACAATTGGATATCATCTGCATAGCAGTGAAAACCCACATAGTACTTACTAATGAGCTCACACAGGGGCAGCAAGTATACTGCAAACAGCATCAGTGACAAGATTGATCCCTGAGGTACTCCACATGACAGGGGCCTCGGGGAGGAGGAGAAATTCCCCATCACTATCCATTGCTTCCTATTGGCAAGGAAGGACTCAAACCAGCTGATGACAGTGCCAGTGAGTCCACAATACTCTCTCTAGAGATACATCTTGTTCCATCAGAGGCAGATAAATTATTAAGAGAATGGGTAGCCAGTGTAGACTACAGCTGTTTCTCTTTGAATATACTCTTGTATGAGCCAATATAACTGCAAACTGATGTTATTGTTCCATAGACCCCACTTGACATGTGGATCCCTCACCTGCATTTCACTTCCTTAGTACCTAATACCACCTTTCTCCTAATGCTACCTTCTAATTTAAAGGATGCAAGATTAGCGAAGATGGCACTACATACAAAGTTTAACAATTATATCTTTTATTTTGTCCCCAAATTTTCTGGATAATCATTTTATAATTTGCCTTATAAATATGACATGTACCATCTATAGTATATTGACTGAAATGTCATTTCACACCAGAAGCATGAAAACACGTCTCATCCAAGATTTTAAAATGACATGTCATGTTTATGAGGTGGTGTGGAAAATTACTGTGCAAACGCTTTTAGTCAAAATATTGAAAATTTGTAAAGTAATGAGTGAATGTTGAAATGCTGCAACCTTTTGACATAACTGGCATTTTTTCCATATTTATTTATTTATTGAAGTCTTCCCAGAATTACAATCCTTTGAGTCAGAGACTCTATTACAAAGGCTCCACATCAAACAGTACAAGTATCAAGTGAGTACAAACAGTGCAAGGTTTACAAGGCACTGCATCAAAAACAGTACAAGTAAGTACCAACAGTGCAAAGAAGTTAGCAGTAAAAGTTCACAATGCATACAGAACAAAACATCAAATATGTTGAGTAAAAGAAGAGGAAAAGAAAAGAGAGGAGAACAGGGTGCAGTGAGGTTATAACAGTTAGGAAAATAGGGGAGTGGATTGTATACATTATTAAAAGACTAGGACAGAAATAGTGCTGGTGGAGAAGAGAATGGTAGAGAATGGTAGGAGACAGGAAGAGAGGCCTAAGAACACAGGACCAGGGAAAAAAGTGCTCAGATAAAAGGTAGAGTTGCCAGTAGAGTTGGCAGTCCATGGGACATTGTCAGAGAGCCTAGGGCATGAGGAAGAAAGTGCCAGCAAGGCACAGAGAGACAATTACTAAAAATAAGAAAAAGGTCAAGAAGAGAGAGAGAGAGGGGAGGAGGAAGGGGGGTGAAGGGAAAGAAAGAATAGGGAAATGACAGGAGGGCAGTGAGAGGTTAGAATAATAAGATGTACAACACATTGTTAGAATAGCCTCCTTATTACCCCAGCTCATGAACCTGCTAGGTAAACATTTTGAAACCCCCACCAAAACTTCATTCTCTGCCACCAAAATGTCATTCCATGCCAAAGGTACAAAAATGTATGTTGGCATTGATTTGAAAAATGACAGGTGCCACATTCATGGGGTGGTGTGAAAAAATGTCTATGTCGAAAATTTGGGGTAAATATATTTTAAATGATCAAAGTTGTGATGGAGTATAGCACATTTTCAAAGTACATGTATAACTTTGCCATTTTTATATAATTTGACTCCAAATTTTCAAAACAGCCTTCTTATGACCACACCTCATGAGCAAGAGTGGTGAAATTTTTCAAGTCCTGCCTAAAGGCAATTTTGCAGTGCAACAGCAAAATCATCTTTTGGGCCAGATTTGCATAATTCAACTACCATTGGTCATGAGGTGGGATCTCAAAAGAATATTTTGAAAATTTGGAAGCAAATATGCAACAATAGCAAGGATATGCATCAAAGTTCAAAACCCCTTTGAAATATGTTGAACTGCACTTACCTTAGTTTCTCATATTGTAATTGCCAGTTCCAGCAGCAAGACATGCCTTTAATTGGAGAGTGGATCTTCACCCTAGGACATGTTCAGGTGAGTGAGAGTGTGTGGGGGGTGGGGGTGAGGGTGGGTGCTGTGTGGGAAGTTGGGGTGGGGTAGGTGCGTGTGTGGTGGGAAAGATTGGAGAGGGACCATTTTCTGTTTTACAAGGTTTGGAAAAAACATTGAGGGACAGTTTTCTTTATTTCAGGGCTATTATCCCCAGTGTCAAGCTGTTGTTCAGTGGTACCAGAGGTGGGCACCCTGGTGCCACCACCTACATAAGGGGAATGAAGGTGAGCTACCTGGAGGTGAGAGAGGTCAAGAGAAGTGGTACCAGGGTTAGGCACCCTGGTCTGCTTATATAGTTATAACTATATATAATGATTGGAAAGGGTGTGCAGGTGACCTGGAGAGGAGGGGGAGACAGAAGTAGTACTGGGGAGGACACCTGGTCCACTTAATAGCTAGCTAGCTAGAACTTTGAACTATTGTATCTGAGTTCAGAATTGTGTAGTCATTAGTATACCTGTGGTGTGGCTATGTCTAGGACTTTTTATAATAATCCTGAAAATGAAGGAATGCTCACTGACCTTCTTGTTCAGCTGAACCCAGAAGCAAACCGGAAGTGAGATGGAATAAGAAAATAGTACACCGGTGGTGGTGGGACAAAGAGCAGCACCGTGATCAATGGAGAGGACCAATGTGCTTCAATTCTATGTGAAGGACACAGTATAGGTATCCAGTTATGTGCTTCCAGAGTCCCCTTTATCTACTGTGTAATAGCAATACATCAGCATACACAGTTGTAGCATAAGACATGGTCAGATATTTCCAGATATTGCAAGAAATTTCTAAAGAGATTTCTCTGCTGCCTTACTATGGAACTTCAGAAAACAGGAGATTTCTAAAATATTACAGAAATGACAGGAAATATCTGACTGTGTCTTGTAGCTCTGCTATGCAGCCATAAAAAGAAAGGTGGCAATTTTGATTAAAACAGGTGTAAACTTCTTAGCACAACCATATATCTAACACAGCATGCATATATCATATTTTATCTGAAACTTTGTATGGTTAAAAAGTGACTTTTGTAACTTATTAACCACCACATCTGATAAGCAGAATTTTTCATAAATTACAGTACTTTTGAAATTGGCAACCTGAAAGATTCAACAGTGACAATTCAACAGCGAGGTCCCCTACAGTGACTACAGCACCATGCCACTGTAGGAGACCCACTGGAACTGGGCACTGTGTGTCAGGGTCCTGCACCCCCAGTCAGCTCCAACTCAGAGTTGACAATCTTAAGTGAGGTGCACCACCTGTGCACCCCCATGTGGGGGTGGGGGAAGCCCCCAAAAAAACACTTTGTGGTATGGAACCAGCAGACCAACTGCAAAATGTGGTCGACCTGCCAATTTTGCTGTCGAACACCTATCATGGATCCAAGTTATGCTAGGAGGGACTTCAATGAAATTATTGACCCTTTACTAGATAAATATAATGTAAAACTCAAACCACTGTCACTAAATCTAGGAAAGCTCTTTAAAACACTGTCAAGGAATTGGGTCTATTAGATGTTTGGAGATTAGCTATCCACAGGACAAAGGATATTCCTTCTATTCAGCAAGGCATGGTTCCTTCAGCAGGCTGGATTTTTTTTGTCTCCTCTAAACTTAAGCATATTAGTTTCTAATATAGTATATGAAGAGTTAGTCATTTCTGATCAAAGTCTGCTGAAGGCATCCATTCATTTTGACTATAATGCCCACAGACGTTCCATATGGAAATGTAATATCTTGCTTTTGCAAGACCCCAAATTCAAAGACTGGTTTAATAAGGAAACCTTACTGTATTTTGAGATAAATGACAATAAAGCTTACATTAGGGGTAGAATTGTTAGTTCTCCCTCTAATAAAAAGAAAGAACAACACAAAGAATTGACAAAGAACATCAGTTATCCAAACTGCAATAGAAGTTTTAAAAAAAACTTTCCTAGAAATAGGAGGTTCTATACCAGATTACACAACTGAAAATTGAAACTAACAAACTCACATTCTTCTGGGATTGAACATGCTTTATTTTTACAAAACAATCTTGTTAGAAAGCTGGTGAAAAGGTTGAAATCTGTTATCTTACTATCTCAAAAATCAACAAATTCAGACTAGCATTAACATGGTTAGCGATGATAAAGGAAAAAATCTGTATGGTTTGAAAGAGATTAACACACATTTTAAGGAATTCTACAAAAACTTGTATACATCTCAAGAAGCCTCAGACATATCTCTAGAGTCCATTTTAAATTTAGTTTGCCTAAAATAACAGAAGCTAAGAAACAAAATATTGATAAGCCTATCTCTATAGAAGAAGTCACAGAAGTAATTAACAAATTCCCCAAAGGAAAATTCACAGGACCTTGTGGCGTGCCCTGCAAACATTATAAATATTTATGTCACAATAGCTGTAAACACTTAACTTCTATGTTTCAGACATCTTTAGCTATGAGTAACTTACCTAAAACTATGAATGAAGCACTAATTTGCCTGTTAACAAAAAGGGCAAAGAACCTTTAGAATGCGTGAATTATAGACCCATTTCATTACTAAATTTTGATTATAAACTATTAACAAAACCCTAGTTAATAGGTTGGTACAAGTTATACAAACCTTGATTGGAAAAGAAAACAAGTAAGCTTCATTAAAGGAAGGCAAGCCTCAGATAACTTATGTAGTTTATTTTCTGTGCTTTGGGCAGCACAACATTAAAATAAATCTCCTATGATACCAATTTCCCAGACATTGAAACACCTTTGATTCTTTAGAATGGGAATTTTAGACAAAGTCTTAGACTCCTATAACTTTGAAACTATGCTAAATAAATGCATTTCAATAATATACAAAAAAGCCCTACAGCATATATTATTACAAATGACCTAATCTCATACTTATTTATAGGCAGAGCATATGCCTGTAAATTTCAGAAGTCTCAGACATATCTCTAAACTCCATTTTAAATTTAGTTAAACTACCTAAAATAACAGAAGCTGAGAAACAAAATATTGATAAGCCTATCTCTATGGGAGAAGTCACAGAAGTCAGTAACAAATCCACCAAGGCATAAGACAGGAGTGCCCCTATCCACCTTAGTTTTGTGTTAGCCATACAGCCCTTGATCAGAAGAATAATGAGCTCCATGAGAATACATGGGATGCAGATGGATAATTATTCTAATAAAGTATTTTAGTTTGCAGACAACATACTACTTACTTTAACATAGCCCCACTTCTCACTAGGGAACCTAAAATTAATTCTATATGAATTTTGAACATTGTCTTGTTTATTCATTTACTGGTCCAAATCAGTAGGAATTATGCTCTCAAAATCTCTCTCTGAAAAATGAGGCCAAACAAAGATTATAAACTCTCATGACCATCTGAGGTGGCTGTCATATCTAGGAATAAGGATATTTAATTCTACTGAAAAAAACAGTTTTAACCTACCTGTTATGAATGAAATAGTCACTGAGTTAACTAAATGGTCTAATTTTCATCTATCCTTATGGGCAAAAATAAATCCAATTAAGATGATCACTGCTCCAAAAAATCTTCTATGTTCTAAATAACACGCTGCTTAAATCAAGGGAGTTTGATTTCAAAAACTGAATAAGTTGATATCCTATTATTTATGGGATAATAAACCACCTTGTTTAAACATCCAGAAATGGAGAGCGTCTAGACAATATGGTGGCTTCACTCTACCCTGGTGGAAATGGCATTAAGGGGCTTTCATACTAAAACAGGCTGCAACATGCCTTATATCTTCCTCAAATTTATCGTATACTTTGTGGGCAAAAGTAGAAACTGAACTAGTGAAGCCCCTGAAATTAACAGATCTCTTGTTTGTATATACTCCTAAATTGTTATCTAACCATTCCTCTATATTTAATACAATGTCGCTGTGCAAGAAATTCACTAATCTCAAAAATGATAGTTCTTTGTCATAGCAGTTCCTACCTATTTGTAATAATACAGCCTTTACCTTTAATGCCAAAAAATGAAGACTGGCTGAATCAAAAATGGTGTCAGGGCTATTGCAGACTTGTTAGATAAGAAGAATCATTATTATCTTTTGAGGACTTCAAACAAAAATGTAACATCCATGAACTGTCACTTTGGCTTTACTTACAAATCAGAGGAACAGTACTGACTGGAATAATAATGTCTGACTATAAACTTCCAGATCACTCAGAATAGAGTAACCTTTTCAAACTAGCTTACCTTAGGAAACAGGGCTAGTTATATTTACAATCTCTGTTCTCACAATGATAATAGTTTGATTCATCCAGACATAAGTGGGAAAATGGATTTAAGATACAAATAACAGAAGGAACGTCATTCGAACTTTGGAAAAATGCTTACAAAAACTGCAGAGAAGCACAGGGAAGGTTAATTTAGTTTACAGTCCTTTATCCTACTCAACATTTTTAATACTGCCCATTACAACTTAAGAAAATTACATCCATAAACTGTCATTTTGGCTTTATGTACAAATTATTACTGAATGGAATGATGATGTCTGACTATAAACTTCTAGATAACCCAGAATAGAGAAACGTTTTCAAAATACCTCACCTTAGGAAAGAGGGCAAGTTATATTTATAAACTCTTATCTCACAATGATAATAGTTTGACTCAGTCAGACATAAGTGGGAAAATGGATTTAAGATACAAATAACAGATTATACAATGTGGTAAATCAAAATGACCAATCCCTGAAATCTGATTGCTTGGCTGGCATTTTTTCAGTGTGATAACTCCTCCAGCGTATCCACTGGAAAAGGTGCCAATCAGTCTCTACACCAAGATCAGTATGAGCCCCCCTCCCCAAAACATACACCCACCATCTTGATTCTCTGCTAAAGTGCTCCACAACCCAAAAAGGTAAAAGCACAGCCACAACAACTACACAGCTCTCCCAAAACAAGTGGCACAAAAAACTACTAATCAAGTTAAAAAAAAAAACTTGTACTCAGACCTAATCAGTTCCCAGCCATGATGGTTCCTCTTGCCGCCTGTCTAGCAGTAATGCCAGCTCCCCAGACATATTTCTCCCTGTAGCCTCAGTCTTCTAGTAACCCCAGGAACACACCATAACAAGCACTAGCTCCACCCTTTTGACAACAACGATACTGCTGTTCCACAGCCTTACTTCCTTGACCCATGATGGAAAATGGCCAGAAAAAACATTCCCAAAAACCGCAACAGACGCATATGCACAGAACGGAGCAGCCACTGCTCCATACTTTCTATTGCACCACACACCAACTTCACAACACTGTCCCAGCTCCTACAACAAAAACAGAGCCAGGACACAATAAAGTAACAATATGGGACACAATCTAAAAGGCTTCCTGTCCACCCAAAAAATCAAGCCTACAAACAGGAAAAATGTTCTTATGCATGTGCAGAAAATGTTACCCTAGCAACCCAGGACTGCAGCCCTAGCAACCGGGAACTATTTTTTCTCCTGGACCCAAACATTCAATCAAAATAATTTATAATACAAAAAAAAAAATCTTTTCAATATTTTCTTCTATCACAAAACACAAACTGGCCATAGTATAATTACGCACTATACCATGATAGGTGTGTGGGTGTATGGGTGGATTTACACCACGCCTGGTGTGAGTTAAGTCACTCAGCCTGCAGTCTCATGACTGACCACACCAGGCATGGTAAATCCACCCAAATATCCACACCCTGTCATGATATATTGCTTAATTATATGATGGGGTACATTAAAGACCAAAATCCTGCATTCTAATTGGTTGACTGGCACATTTTCAGTGTGGTAAATCCTCCAGTGTACCAACTGGAAAGGTGCCAGCTGCCAGTCAGCAAGAACCCCACTGAAATCACTCTGACCATGGAGTGGAAAGATGGTGATGGACGGCGAGCCTATCTCCCTCTCACAGCCTTGTGCACTTCACTCAGCAATTTTACATGACACACTCTGCTCCATGGTTCCACAGTTGAAACCCACAACGGTTTCACATCACCCCTCTCCCATGACCAACGAGACAGATGCTAGAAAAGGCAACCCAAACAAATGTTACCTTTTTCCCTGGCCCAGAACAACAAAATGACAGGGGAACCACTGTCACAGATGGCAACACAAATATATACTACCATGCATGCACCCCAAATGGAATCAGTGCTCTTTAATTCAAATTAGCGGAACAAACTAACAAGTTTGTCCCAGCTCTACAACATAAATAGTGCCAGAAACAAAGTCAACTGGTGACATGAAGCACACAGTTTTACATTTTCTGGGCCCTAAAAAAGCACTCATCTCACAATACCAGGACAATCCTGGGAATGTGCACTAAATAAAACCCAAGCAAACCAGCATACCAACCCTAGCAACCCTGGACTATTCTTTGTTGGGCAGTAACAAATTCAGGAAAAATGACTACAAATAAAAAAAAAGTTTTATCTCATTGTCCCAGATCCTCCCCTTTCCCTACAAAAGACAGAGACCATTGTATGTTGTTGTGCTCAAATTGGCAATTAATATATTTATATATCATAATTCCATGTTCCATTTCATCATCTTTTATTATTATATCTTTCACAATTGCTTTTATTGCATCCATATATCAATCTCTGATCATCAAGGCCACTGTTTTTCGGTTTTACGGAAAATCTAGTAAAATTCGGAATTAGGGTTGCGGAAAACGGTAAAATAGAAGATTTCATGGAATCTGGCATTTTCTATCAGATCAGTAAATCTATAAAAAGTCTGTTTTCTTTTAATTCCTTCCTATACTATTTTCAGTTTGCTTTATTTAATGCTCTGTATATTAAGCCTTCTTTAATTCTGATTATTTATGCACATACTAAAGGAATGATAACAGAATCCGATAAAATCCGAAATTAAGTAACAATCACCGGTGAAATTCTGAAATCTTAAGTCTTGAAAGCGAATTTAATTGTTTTAATCACCGTAAATCAGTGGCCTTGCTGATCATCCCTCTTCTTCCTCTTTCTTGCTCCCCAGGTGAAAACCGGGTGCCTTCTCTTTTTCCTGTTAGGTAAGGGTGAGAACTGAGACTGCTTTTCCTCCTTCAGCTTTTCTTCTTTTCATCCTGTTCCTATTTCTTCCCCCCTCCCCTTTTTTCCCATTTGTGTTGGATGACTGGCTTTCCCTCAATTTAGGGTATTGTTCCCCACTTAGGGGACCTCCTTCCTTTTCTTCTCTCTTTTTTTTTATCTTCCATTTTCTGCATGTCTCTCCATGCTTCTATAAAACCCATCATTTCTGTATTAAACATATCTATGGCTTGATCTGACAGATGCACATGATCTGACCTGTAGAAATCCTCTACCCACTCTTCCACCCCGCAGTATTATGTGTCCTCCATTTTCATTATCAGTGTTCCTACCCTTCTATTCATCTTTCTCCTGGCCCTATCTACTGCTCTATGACTGTGTTCATGTCTCCAAACCCTTCTTGGGATCATATCTGACCAGGCAAGGCATACCCCTGGCCACCACTGCTGTATTTTCCTAAGTCCCTTTTCACTTGCATGTATGTGTCCACCATGGCTTACCCCCATTTTGTTACTCCCAGATGTACAATAATTAGGTCTGGAATGGGTCACGCTCCTTCAATTCTTTCAGGGTAGGAAGCAGTTGTGCCCATCTCATCCCACGGATGCCGCACCAAACCAACATACATTTTCCACATCCTGGTACAACTGTTTCCCCCCAGCCTTTTTCTCAGCTCTCTTTTGCCCAATAAATGTAGGAGTGGCATGGTCCATACTTCTGTGAACCTCCCTCTTCCTATAGGGTTTAAGGAAAATAAATATCTTATATATGGTCTTAGCTTCCTTTCTTCATATCACACCTCTATGCCCCTGCCCAATGTGGCTCTGCATCTGTAAAACAAAACACAGGTGATACATTAGTCTCCATACTGCAGTGCTCAAATGTATCTCTTGTAACTGTGCAACCTCCAGCACCCCTTCTCCAATATATTATTGACTGTCTCACCTGCTGCTGCCCACTGTGAAGCAGCCCCATCCATGCAGGGGTGGGATGAGTAGATTGTCTGGATCCTCCCCAGGGTTGCACACCTTTTGAGCATGGCCGTGATTTGATAACTTGACCTTCTTTCCATCTCCATGTACAAATAATCTCCCTGTCCTATTCCCATGCTCTGTGACGTAAACCCACAAAGCCTTTACTGGGCACACTGTGTCATCTCGTGAGCCTTCAGGGTACCATAAAACCCTGCCCCTTGATCCGTCCTTGACCTCTTAATCATGATTTGTATCACTTTCATCCCCAGCTTATATCTTCCCATTCCAGTCCCCTTCTTCATCCTTACTGCCATGACCCACAGCCTCACTCACTCACTCCATGGCCCTGCAAACATTACCAAATAGATCATGTGGAATAGCTGGGCCTTGGCTTTTGATCTGTAGATTGCTTTTAAAACCTGTTTTAGATTTGCAAGCCACTGCTCCCTATTGGTCTTCTGTCCGTAGCTCTGCTTCCAACCTACCCCACCCTTGCATCATTCTTCTAATGAACATTGACTTGTTGGGTCCTTCCAACCCTTCAGGCTACAAACTACACTAATCGCTGCCAGATAGATCCTCATTGTCGTGTGGGTGTTTTTTGCTCCTCTGCTGTTGGTGCTAGCCTCTGGAAATGATCCAGCTGCAGGCAGGAAAGACTGTCAGCCAGGGTATTGTGCACCCCTTCTATGTGTTTGACTCTGAATGACATGTTCAATTTCAAGGCCATTAACACCAACTGTTGCAAGACCTGCATGACTAGCCCCTCCCTTCCTGTTGCCTGCCTATTGTTCTGTCTCCTGTCCCTCCCTTCCCTTCCCTCCTCCCTTCCGAGCACACCATCTGGTGAAGGGAGGTGCACCAGGACAACTTGGTCTGCCCTTAGAGGGTAAACTCCATTATAAAAAAAAAAAAAACCAAGGCAAACAGTGAAATATCAATATACCATGGCAGGGTGTTGGTATATGGTGGGATTTGCACACTTCTGGACCAAACCACACTAGGCATGGTAAATCCCACCATGTACCTACACCCTGTCATGGTATATTGCTTAATTATACAATGGGTATCAAATAAACCTCAAAATCCTGCAGTCTGATCGGCTGACTAGCACCTTTCCAGCATTATCAATCTTCCAGTATACCAAATGGAAAGGGCCAGTCACTAGTCAGCAGCATGAGTAACTACCCTAAAATCACTCCAAACAATAGTAAACCAGGACTCACAAAGACAGAAACAGATGGCAAGATTGACAACTCCACGGTTCAGAGTGCCGTTGTTCCACCATGAACCCTGGAATGTCCAATTCTCTAAAGAACACAAAACATTTCACCAAGAAAGATATCACCCAACAGCATTTACTCCTTCCCGTTACCAGGCAGACCTCCACACCTCAACTTCACTGAATCTCTTCAAAGCGGTATAGTTCATGGGTCCAGTCAGCAGATTTAATGTGCCAGCAGCTGTCTCCGCTACACTGCCACTCTGTCTCTCAGCTCCTTCCAGCTCTGTATCACTCATGCTCTATAAACACCACATTCACTACAACCCCCATCCTAAAAAAAAAAAAAAATGGAAAGAAAACAGAACACTAACTGACAGTGTCAGTCCATCATTACCCCAACTGGAAAAAAACTGTAACCACAGCAACCCTATATGCCTTCACCTCCATCGTTTCTACACTTGTGTATGGCAGTTCCACTGCCCGCTCATGCCTCTGCACAGTTTCAGGTACAAAGGAAAAAGCATTTCTTTTTTTTCAGTTTCTTAGATCTTAAAAGCAGTATCTTAATGTTCACTTGGACCTCTGCTCCACCACCCGACACTACCAATTTCATACAAAAAACAGCACAGTCTCCCCATTTACCAGCCAAAGCATACTACAAATGTGTACTGCCTTTCTCACTCTTTCTCCTTCACATCGATCTCAATCTGTCTGCCACATACAGTATTTAAATTAAAAAAACTGACAAAATTAACATTCTTGTGGACACATGTCTCAATGGAGGGCCCTCAAAATTTCTCCTTAGCAATAAGGAACTGTATTTTCAGGCATAAGAATAAACTGAAAAAAAATCATTTAAATACACAACAAATTGCATTTTCCTTTATTTTTTCTTACAAAACAAAATACAAGGAGACATTGTATAATCACAATATACCACTCCAGGATGTGGGTATATGGGTGGATTTACCATGCCTGGTGTCGTAAAGTCACTTAGCCTGCAGCCTTGTAACCAAACCACACCAGGTGTGGTAAATCAACCCATATACCCACACCCTGTTGTAGTATACTGCTTAAAGGAACTTCATCCAAACTTTGGAAAAATGCTTACAAACACTGCAGGGAAAGTTAATTCAGTTTAAAATCTTTGATCATTTTCTTCATTTTTACTACTCCCCATTACAAATTAAGTAAATAGGAAAATACAGAACCAACAAATATTGGAAATGTGTTGCCCCAAAAGCAGATTTAAGCAATTTTTTCTGGTATTGTCTTGAAATACTGAAACTATGGGAAAGTATTCATTCACAGTGCCAGTTAATACTTGGAGCTCTATTCCCTTCTCCCTGGCTTTACTTATTTTGGGAGATACGCCTTGATCCTTTTTTCAGAAACAGATCTGGATATTATCTGTATCTTTAGCATTTAAAGAGTTAATCTTAAAACACTGGAAAGAAAACAGAACACCATCATTAAGGAATGGTTTGATTCCTTATGATCCTTGGTGAATAATGAAATTAGGCACATTATTTTAAATACAGTTTAATTATGTCACCTAACATGGGACCATTTTTCAAACACAGCTCAAATTCATAATTACTCTCAAAAGACAGGACTGGATTCTTTGAAAAAGCACATTAAGTAGTGTGAAATGCATTAGGCAGCTCACACCTTGTGCAGCTTGATTTTTATGTTTGCTTGCACGCATGTGCAAGAAACATAGTGCCATCATCGGAGATTTCGGAGGTGTGTCACCTCCTCCTCAATTCAGTCAGTGTGCTCAGGCGCGGCCCCTGTAAGCCAATGCATTTTGGAGCTGTCTGTGCAGCTCCAAAATGCAGTGGCACTCCCTGATTGAAAGAAGACTATGCCAGGTGACAGCGATAAGATAAGGCTGCTCACGCTCAGCTCCCCCAGTCGCTCCACTGAGGCGTGCGGCTCCCCGCGTACACGCTGTATAGCCGGCAGGGTACCCAATCCCGTCGGCTGTGCTGCGTTCCCTCCACCTCCCCAAACGCTTACAAAATGCCATGCTGGGTGCCCACCCCAGCATGGCAACTAATCATATAGCCGATGGGGTGCCCAATCCCCGTCAGCTGCACTGTCCTCCCCAGTAGTGAGTGCCATGCCGAGGCCCACCCCATCATGGCAAGCAATTCATGAGGCTGCGGGGTGCCCAATCCTCCGTCCGGCTGAGCGGCCTCCCCAGGTCCTTGTGCCACACTGGGGCCCACCCCAGCATGGCAAGCGTCCACGTTGTCCTTTTTCACCTGTGAAAAAAGCGGTCCCACAGCCAGATCTCCCGCCCCCTCCCACGCCCGCACCCACCCTGCGCGCAGCCACCCTCCCCTCACCCCTACTTACCTCCGGACCTCGGCGCGCGATCTTGAGTGGACTGGGAACACGTCTGCACTCTTCAAAAGCGACGCGAACTGAGGAAATGCCCGGTAAGCTGCCATAATGGGCTAGATGGAGGGGTTTCAACTTTATTGCATATCACAGGCATTTTGAATTTTTGCGAATTTTTCAACATGGCAGGGTTTTGGACCCCTTCTCGCGATTAAATATCACTGTCATGGCGTTATTCGGGCCGAAGGTGATTTCGGCAGTGACTGCGAAATCACCCATCAGACCCGAATAATGCCATGACAGTGACATCAATCATGAGAAGGGTCACAAAAACCCATGATGGAAGTAGGTGCCAAATTCCAAAATACTCATTTCTGGCGATGCATTATTTCAGTTCTATGCCCATGTAGCGCATTAACGGCCTCGTCGGTATAGCGAAATCAATGTATCGACAAATTAAGAAATCACAGTGACACTGTTCATGAGTAGATGTCTTAAATGGCTATGTTTAAACTTGGTGAAAAAGTCCTAAAATGACTGTTTTGACGTGCATTGTGCAGTTCCTCCGAAGCTAGTAAGTTCGTAATTTTCAATATTTTCACTCCAGATTTTCAACATTGCCATTTTATCACACCTTGTTATGAGTAGTACAGCTGTCATTTTCACATCTCACCCAAATGTGTTTCCGCCATGATAGCACAATGGCGCAGTTGGTGTCTGAGATCAATGTACGGGACAATTAAGAAAATCACAGTGACACTGTTCATGAGCAGAGGTCTTAAAATGGCTATGTTGAGAATTTGGTGAAAAAATTCCCACAAAAATGACTTTTCTGAGAAGCGTGCATTGCGCAGTTCCCTCTGCATGCTCGTAAGTCTGCCAAATTTAATATTTTCACTCCAGATTTTCAACATGTCCATTTTATTAAACTTCCTTATGAATAGTAGAGCTGCAATTTTTCATATGTCGCCCAAAATGTGTTTTCGCACATGTAGCGCACAATGGTGCTGTGGTGTGCGAAAGCAATGTTTAGGACAGATTAAGAAAATCACAGTTACACTGTTCACGAGCAGAGGTCTTAAAATGGCTATGTTGAAAATTTGGTGACAAAAGTCCATAAAATGACTGTGTTACGAGTGAGCATTGCACAGTTTTCACGCACCCTCATTAGTTCATGACTTTGTAATATTTTCAGTCCAGATTTTCACCAGTGGCATTTTTCCACCACTTCCTTATAGACAGTACAGCTGCCATTTCACAACATGGCGAAGTGTGTTTTCACACTTTCAGTACAGAATCTTTAGTCGCTGTAGGAAATCATTGTTTGGCCCAGATAAAGAAAATCACAGTGACACTGTTCATGATCGGAGGCACCAAAATGCCGTAAGAAATCCCCAACCTAATTATATAACGGGTGTGCGTTGCACAGTTTCTATGTACGCTCGTGACGTCACCATTTTTAAATATTTTTACTACACATTTGCAACATAGACATTTTTTACACCTCCCCATGAAAGGGTACAGCTGTCATTTTTTACATCCTGTTCGGAATATTTTTGCACCTGTGGTGCAAAATGCCATAGTCACTGTGCATAAGCAGCTTTTGGCTAACAAACTGATATTCCCCTGTTCATGAGGTGGGGTCACAAAACAAACATGTTGAAAATTTGGAGGAAAATACCAACGAATGCCTGAGGTATTAGGTTTTTCAACAATAACGCTGACCCTATAGAGAATGACAGGCATCAGGGTGTGACTTGGGATTCTTGCCTGTGATGCTCATACCATTCCACACCCTGCAGTCACTGAGAGGCATCGAGGTATGCCTTGGACTCTTGACCCCAAAGTTCACCCATTCTCCTATACCGCACCCATCTCACCGTGCTCCTAATGGAATGGGTGTGCATAAGACCAAGATCCCATGGCACACCGTGACACTTGTCAGTGTCTGCAGGGGTGGTGGTAAATGGCGTGGCCATTATGCCTGATGACCCAAAGGCACACCCCAATGCCTGTCCATATCTGCAGGGTGGTATGGGTTGGCTTCAGTTCAATACTTCACTGCCATTCCTATTATGCAGCTGTCTAACTCCTACACTACCAATCCCAATGCCAGCAAGCAAACATTCGGCATTGACAAATGCTTTTGTGTTTTGTACTGAGACACTGTGATAAATAAAGGATATTTGCACTAGCCAGTGCCTCTGCAATTTTTGGTTACAGGTGCTTGAATGGATGTTCAATTACTCTTTATTTGTTGAGAAAAATCATGCAACGCTTTAATAACGTAAGCTCTATTTCTAGTCTGGTCTGAGTTGAAGCTGCAAGACGATTGATTATTTGCTTAATCAGAAAATGTTATGACATATAAATATGATTTGCCATAGTTTTATATGGAGAATAATGGCTATGCAACTGTGTGTTATGGATTTGTTTACACACCCATGGTGTGTGGTGACCCATAAACTTAAGAGTGAAGTTCAAGAGGTTTATGTGGTAATCATACACCAAGGGTGTATAAAAGAATCCATAAAATCACAGTTTCATAGACATTATATTTTATAATTTCTGGTGCAGGGAGTTTTTCTGTTAAAGCTTGAGAAAGTTGAGCAGTACTCAGAGAGAAAGAGAGAGAGAGAGACAAAGAGACAAAGACACACCCACTCACCACTTAGCTATGTCTGTCAGTCTCTCTCTCTCTCTCTCTCATTTAAGACATTATTTTCTTTTTTTCTTATTTGCTTTTTTATGTTGCACTGAAGCTCCCAGGATGGCAGTGAGAGTAGTCAGTTACTGCAGTCCATTTGTGATCTAGGATGATGTCTCCCAATGCTGCAAGGAAATCCTAACAACAGCAGGATCAACTGGATAGATTTTTTTTTACAGGCAGGATTAACCAGATGAATCATAAGAAACAATTAATAACTTGCCTCTGAGGATAGTGACAGGCAAACTCGTAAGTCCGGAGAATCAATACGGTCCTTGGAAATGGAACCTCCATTTTTTAGGTGTTTGGCCACCCACACAAACAGCGACAGCCAATCATAGTGGCTGGCTACAAATGAGTGACAACGGTGATAAAAACTTTGAGAATGCCATAATAACCAGTTCTATGGGTTATTATGGCTTTGGAAACACAAGCCTAGTCCATGTGTTAAAGGGGGTCATCAGTAAATTACATACAATTTATCCATTTGTAGTGTTTTATGCACTGATATGATTTGTGATTTGTCTTAAAAATTAAATAAACTTTGAATTAAGAAAAAAAAGATTCCAGCTGACTGGTTGCCTCTGGCAGTCTCTTTGGTTGGTCATCCGAACACTTGTATTAGGAAGGCATACCAAGTCCTCTTGGGCCAGTTGGGGTTAGGAAGACATCTGAGCTCTTAGACTTCTGAATCCTGTAGACCACCTGTGCTATGACTGGTATAGGTGGAAATATGTATGCCCTTCTGAACTGCCATGGCATGGATATTTCTGCCATCTCACATTCTCTGTATCTGAAAAATACTTTGTAACTTGTCTGCTGGCACTTGTTGCCATTAGATGTAATTGATCAGACCCCAGTGATCCACTATTGCCTGGAATATGGCTCAGTTGAATTGACGCTCCCGTGGACTTAGTGTTGGTAGACTGAGCCAGTCTGCATGCTTGTTGAGGTCTCCTGTGAAGTGTACTGATGAAAGACTTTGAAGATACCTATAGATCTCTGCTCATGTTATAAGAATTGCTGTCTTCCAGGCCATTTGATGTCTTGTTGTTCACCCACTGCTTGTTTATATAAGTCATGATCACCCTGTTGGCTGTCCTTATTCTGATGTGTTTCCCAAGGACCTATTTTTGGAAGTGCTTTAGGGCTAACTCGACTGCTCTGGTCTCCAATACATTGATGGGCAGTGTAGATTTGATCTGTGACCATCTGCCATGGACCATCAAATTGTTGAAGATGGCTCCCTAACCTAGGAGACTGGTGTCTGTGTTGATAGTTATTGGGATTTCCTGACCCAAAATTGTCCATTGTTGGAGATTGCATTTGACTGTCCACCAACAAAGTGTTTGTCTTACTGTGAGAAGAAGTGAGAGTCTTATTTGGTAATTCTGAGTCATGTGGTCCCACTTCTTGAGTATAAACTCTGGAGTACTCTCATGTGCCACCTTGTCCATGTATGAAGATCTAGCCACAATGCCATGAGACTGAGCAGTTGCATTAAGTCCCACAATGTGGGTTGCATCTTTAGCAGAATTCGGCTGCATGGCGTCCTTATGTTTGAAACTTGTGAGTCTGAGGCTCAAACTGTTCCACTAGCCATGTCAAACACTGTGTTTAGGTGTTCCAGTGTGGATGAGGAGTTAAGATTGCTTTGGGTTCTGTTTATTATCCAGCCAGGCTCTGTGAGAATGTGTTGTGCCCTGAGTGTGGCTTGTTCTGCTGCTTCCAGTGATCTTGCCCATATTAGCCAATCATCCAGATAGGGATTGCT
Organism: Neoceratodus forsteri; assembly: GCA_016271365.2. Lineage (NCBI taxonomy): Eukaryota > Metazoa > Chordata > Ceratodontiformes > Ceratodontidae > Neoceratodus > Neoceratodus forsteri. The sequence continues at coordinate 846,835,002 of CM028134.1, forward strand.
TGAATTCCTTCCCTTCACAGATTTGCTGACAGAGTTGCCATCACCTTTTTTCAAGACTTGTGATGCCAATGTTAGTCTAAAGTTTAGGTCTTGATATTGGAAATGCAGATTTAACACTCAGAATCATAGTTATTTGTGATGTGTTGGAAGAATGGTGATGTGAAGATAGGCATCCTTTAGGATTATTTCTGTTAGGAAGTCTCCTTTCCTGACTGCCACTATTGGTGACCTCAGTGTCTGTATCTTGAACCATTTGTGTTGTACAAATTGGTTTATGAATTTTGAGTCCAGGATGGGTCCTAGGTCTACTATCTTCATTTGTACAAGGAGGAAGGTGGAGTAAACTGTGTGACATTGTTCATTCCGATGTACCTGGGTTATGGTGCCATCCTGCAACAGTTGGTTCAGGAGTTCTCATACCTGCAGTAGAGGAGATCTGGAAGCCAAAACATGGGGCTGTAGTAATCAATTGTTTTTTGGAATTTGTTGGAACGTGAATGAATAACCCTTGGAGACTACCTCCATTAATCATTTCTCTTTCACTGTTTCTTTGTGTTGATTTCTTTCTCCTCCAGATCAGTACAAGCATTCATCTGACTCAACCCCCAACTCCTTCACCCAGTGTCCCAGGAGCTTACCTTCCAATCATGTTCTTCCTGCATGACTTACATCCTATTGCAAAGTCAGCAGCTCCCTCTGCTTGCTGTCAATGGACCTGATTTCTGGGAGAGGGCCTGCAGCTGGTGCAGAGCCTGTGAGGGTTGGTCTGCCATCCTGTTCTGCCTCCAATTAACTTTCTTTCTATATTCACTGCCAGGAGAATCAGATGAGCAATGCTGTCCATATGGCCACATGCATGCTCCCATGAGTAGGACATTGCTGGCTGTTGTTTTCCACTCCCAAATGTGCAGTTCAGACTGCCTTGCCTCACCTGTGTTAGGGACCAGGCTAATGGCATGCACCCCAACTCTCCCTCACCAGAGAAGGAGGAGAGCAGTCCTCTGGATGTTCAATTCTCTTCTCCTCAACTGACCCTCTGAAGCCCCGAATTTGCTCATGAACTTGGGTCACCAACACCACAAGCAGTAGAGATACCACTGCACCATCAGGACAGCATTATATTTCACTGTTGTTTCCAGATTAAGTGTTTTAGTCTTTCCCCTACTGCAAGGTCTTACTGCTGGCCCAGCCTCACCTCATGTCTGATATCATCTGTTGCCATAATTTTTTTATATTGACTTTTTCTCTTCTGGGTCCTAGTCATCCCTAGTGTCTTCATATCCCTCACCTCCAGCTGCTGTCTGATCCGCACTGGTCTCACTGAGGCCATCACTCATTACCCCACAGTTTGCCCCTTGGCAGGGTAGTAGGGGCAACCAACTCCCCACCAAGATCGGATCCATACTGGTGATCCCTCCTGGAGCTGATGCAGGTACTCTCAGATGACCCTCAAGCTGCTACTACTGGGGTGCCTCTTTTTCTTCCATGTTTCTCCCTTTTGGAGATGAGGTGTGTAATGATGCCCATGGAGAGAGTGCACACACATCTGCATGGTCTCCTCCAAGCATATGCCTCATCTTCTCCCCCTTCTGCAGCATCAGCACACTACCCCCAGCCTCCATTAGGGGCCAGTCAGATGCCAACCACTGGCAACCTCTCTCCCCAGAGAAGGAGAGCAGTCCATCAGACACTCAATCCTTCTCCTCCCCTGCCAACCCCTGGTGGCCTGTGCTCATTCCCAAACACAGGTCACCAGCATACCATGAGGTAAGGCATCCAGTGCCTCAGTGCCACTGGGCCAGCTCTGTTGCCATAATTGGATCATAATCCTTCTCTCTTCTTGAATTGTCCACCTCTATTTCTGCTGTTGAAGTTCCTTCAGTGGTTAAAGATGTTGTTCTTGAATTGAAATTCACAGGTATCAGCATTTTGAATATAACTTCTGTTGTGATCCCTCTGAAAACTGTAAAGAAATCTATTCTGAAAGTCAGTAGACTTCCTGTCTGATACCTCACCACATCTTTGTCCTCAATGTCCTGCTTAATGTATTTTTCCAGTCCAGGACCAAAGACCACAATGCCCTTGAATTGGAACTGGGTAAGTATAGTTTTGGTGTATTGATCTGCCTGTCACAGCTTTAGCCATAGGAGTTGTCATACTTTACTGATGGATGTTATAGCACAGGCTGTCATTTTGAAGGTGTCAACCACGGCATCTGTGTCATACCTGATTGCATGCACAGCCTAATCTAGGGTTGTTCAGTGCTTGCTGGTAGGGGGTATCTTTTATAAAAGGTTCCTCTTTCTCTGGTCCTACCTGGGTCCGAGGCATTACATTTTGCTAACAACAGACATTCAAGGGACTTGAATAAAGGAGTAAAAGCCAATTATTTGTTTCCTTTTCCTCACTAGAAGGTCCACCTTTTGTTCTGTTAGGTATGATCCTCAAGTTTGAGTGTCTCATAGACCATATAGTTATCTTCATAGATGGCCTCTATAAGGGTAGAGGAGAGCACTGAGATCCTCCTGCTCCTCAGCCGTATCCTCATCTGTACCCTCCCCATCATAAGTCTCATCTGTCAGGTTCCACTGGATGCTCTGTTGCTCTTCTCACCTTTTTGGCTTTTGCACTCACCAGGTGGGAGCCTTCCATATCATCCTTAGGATGTTTGTGGTCTGCACAGGCCTCTATCCTCCTCAACAACCTTTTAAACATTTCTGCTATGGTGCCTTGGGTGACACAAGGGAGGGTTGTGGGCACAGTGAATGTCAACCTTTTGAAAATGTTGATCCTGCTGACCATGACATTTTGTGTAAAAGAGTGATTAAGACAGGTGTAGCACCTGAGAACTTAAATGGTTCCAGAACTACCTTTCTGGAAGATTGTAGCTAGTTAAGGTTAATAATGTTCAGTCTATTGTGGGCAGCTATTTAGGGTAGTCCCCAAGGGTCTATTTTAGGCCCATTTGTGTTTTTATTACAGTATATATGAGTTTAACAAAGCAATAAAAATTCAGACATAAAATTATATGCTGCTGGCATGGTTCTGATTAGTTTGTCACATGATAAAGCAAAAATGGAAGTTAAACTTCAGGAAAATTTTAATAGATAAGAAGTATTGTTCCAAAACTCCAAATTAGTTTTAAGTCACATGAAGACTCAGTCCATCTTGTTCTCATCTTTTACTGACAAAAAAATTACAGTATATTAAATATCTGGCTATTAAATGGAGATTTCATTACTACAGTAAATGAATATAAATACTTCAGTGTACTAATCAATAATTTCTTAGAATTTGATAAGCATTTAATAAACACAATCAGAAAAGTAAACTGCACAATAGGTGATTAAGAAAAATTCAGTTGCTTTAAATAGAAAAGCAAGCACAACAATACAGCTTATATTACCAATATTAGAGTATGGTACTCATTAGCTCATTAGCTCATTAGACCTGTGGCAAGATCGGCGGTATGTGAACTGCCTGAGCCTGAGCTCTGAATTAATGTGTTTTCTAAGCTCTATTTCATTTTATTTATTTTATTTTGTGTTTTTAAACAGTTTATTTGTTTTGTGATTTCTTTTTCATATAGCCATTTTGTTTTTTCGGCTGTTGCGGAGCGTGTGGGCGGCGCTGAGCTGCTGTTTTGCAGCTGCTGGGGTGTAGTGCCTCTCGGTTTTGGTGGCTCTATTTTTCATCGTGGCATGTCCGGAGGAGATAACATCACAGGTGGTTCTGGCTTGTTTGGGATCTGAGTGTGGAACCCCTCGGTCTTGCGCCAGCTGGCTTGTTGCATTTTGGGGAAACTGCTGGAGGCTGGAGTTGGGGAGTTCTCCAAGGAGTGTATGTTCCCTGACTTTTGCCCTTGTCAGACTGGCTTCTGGATTATCAATTGGTGTATTATCTGGGTGCTTTCTACAGACTTTGTAGATTGACTTTTATGGAAGGTTGAGGAGGAGGTCTGCTGATCGAAGCCCTAAGAACTGGATGGTGATCTACCAGAACTAAAAACTGGGATAGTGAGTGGAGATCTCTTTCATTTTTCTCATCCTAATTCAAGATGGGAGTGTTTGTAGATTCTGCTGACTGTTAACTGACTGTTAACTGCCCCTATATATCGGTCTGGGTGGTGAGAGCACCCGGGGCCTGGGGGACATTAAACAAAATCTGTTTCTTGTTTCTGGATTCTGGACACTTTTTGTGGAATACCATGGTCATAGGGAAATCTTCCTGATGGTTTAGGAGAATGCTCCCTCTCCCCTGGCGTGGGTGATTCCTTGGGAATTTTTTGGCTGTCTTAGGAGGAATCACGGGGACTTTGGCCGGAGGGCCGCTCTCCTCTGTGGTTGTTGGTTGGGGGATCTCAGTGGCTGGTGGGTGGCTGGGATCTCAGGATCCCCTCCTGGGGTGGCCTGCTTTTTCTGTAGGTCTCATTCCTGTTGGGGTTGGGGGGTTTGCATTCTCCTTTTGGGTCCTTTCAGATTACAGCCCTCTGACCTGATCTTAGCCTAGGTGTCTGGGCATGGGTTTTGAGGATACAGCTTTTTGGAGAAGAGTCATTTTTTTAAAGAAACCTTTTCAGTAATCAGAATAAGAGGGGCAGAGCCCCTCTTGCTGTCAGCTGGATTCTGAAATGTACTAGCACTTTGTTCGATAGTTTGCTGGTTCTCGATCCTTCACGACTCTTGGATTTAATTGGCTTATTTAAAGCTGCTGTTGGATTCGCTATGACTTCTCCTACCGTTGGTTGACTTCTTTCCCAGACTTTTTATTTTTTCAGTCTCCTGGTTGGTGAGAGGACCAGGACACCTGTATTTATTTTAATTTTGTTTTATTGTGTTGTTTTTGTTTTCTTCTATTTCTGTTTGATTATTGTATGTATTTTGGGTAGTGGGATTGCCCAGAATTCTCCCTTTCCCTCAGCTGTGAGAGGGTTGGGGTGAATTTATATTTGTATATGTATTTTATCCTGTGAGAGAGGATTTTATTTATTTTATTTATTCTGTTTTTCAGGGTTTGAATTCTATCAGTTGGGGAGGAGGGTGGTTTTGCAGGTTTTGTTGGGTTGGATTTATTGTTTAAGTTATTATTGTTTTGAAGGATTTCAGGATTTTAATTGTTAGTAATTTTGTTACAGGTATTTAGAGTTTTTAGATTAGTTTAGTTATATATTTTGTATCTTGTCTAGTTTAAGCTAAATCATGTGTTGGCCGGCAGGCTCCATGGTGGTGCGCTATTCATCCTCCTCTCTTCGTGGCCTCTGCTCTTTTTATACTCCTCCCCTACAGTTTGAGACATACCAGCACTGTAGAGCACTGGGGATTGTTCATAGGAGAGTGAGGAAGGCGGGGGTGGGTGAACAGGAGAGGATGAAAGAGTGAGGCCACCATATTGGGGTTATTAAGTCCAGAAGGTGCCCAGGGGTGAAATGGAACCCAGACCAGGGTTTCCCGTGTCTGGTGCCCATACCCAAGGGCACTACTGAATTTGGTGGGCAGATAGGCCGGACAGTTTCCGAGGTTTGTCCAACTCAGGCAGTGTTATGCAATGCCAGATCTGTTAAGAATAAGACTGATATTTTAGCCAATCTTATTGGTTTGACTGACCTGACTTGCATCACCGAGACCTGGCTGGATGAAAATTCAGGCCCCATATTGCAGGCCATGATTCTGGCCATGTACGGTGATACACTGCCCGAGATTGGACCACAGGGGGTTGCAGTCTCTTTAAAGACTAAATTGGCCTCACGAATGTGATAGTAGGTGAGGCTGAATCCTTTGAGTGTACAGTTGTAGCAGGTGTAGGCATTTGAATCGTTCTCATCTACCATCACCCCAGAGATGGAAATGCTTCTTACAGGAAGTAGCAGACTTTCATCATATGTCATTTGAGTTGCCCAGATTGATGGTTCTGGTGACTTTAACGCCTGGGTCGACGATGAACTCTCACAATTTGTAATCACTTCCTCCAACTTATGTCTTCTCTGGCCTTACACAGATAGTTTCCCAATGCTACATAAATCTGGGCACTCTTTGGATTTAGCCTTCCTCTTAGGGATTGACTCATCCGCGTGGGGTGGAACCAGTCGCCTGATCTGACCACCACACCGTGAGGTTCAATTTCTACACCCCCGGAAGGGCTTCCCCTGTGGAGATGGTCAGGTACCGCCCATTATGGAATATTACTTCCCAAGGCCTTGTAGCAGTCCTTGACCTCTCATCCCTCGTGTTGACTAGCAGTAACCCAGAGGCACTGGTGGCGGCCTATAATACGGCCATTACAGGGGCCCTGGATCTTATTGTTCCTGTTCATGAGTGCCCCCTATCCCTTCATCCCAGGTCCCTTTGGTCTGATGGGACATTGAGGGAGTTATGAGACAGGGGCGTATGTTGAGCGTTGTTACGCAACTACCCTTTTTTGAGGCTGATCACCTTAGATTGATGGAACATTATTCTATCTATCAATCTGCAATCACCCATAAGAAGGCAGAATTCCTGTCCAGGGAGATTGCAGTTGCACAGAATCAACCGGCTCAGTTGTTTCAGACTGTAGACAGACTGTGCAACCAAGCCTGTCTGCAAGTCCAAAAAGCCTTTTCGCAAGTAGAGTGCAAGGAGCTCGCTCGGTTCTTTGCAACTAAGGTGGCTGACATCAGGATGGGCTTGCGTCTGGCAATCTCTAAGGGTGATGTTGTGGAACAGTGCAAGTTCACAATACCTCAATTCTCTTGGAGTTCCTTTTGCCAACTGGAAGTCATGGATATTGTGAGGATCATCCATAGTGTGCGACCTACGAGCTGTAGTTTGGACCCTGGACCAACTCCCTTAATTTTGGGTTGTTTTGAGACCATCAGTCCAGTTATGGTGCAAATAGTCTGGTGCTCCTTAGAGTCTAGGGAGTTTTCTAACTCCCTAAAAGAGGCGGTGGTGACATCCCTCTTGAAAAAAGCTACTCTGGACCCAGACTGTTTTTCAAACTACAGACCTATCTCTAACCTTCCCTTTATTGGGAAGGTTATTGAGAAGGTAGTGGCAGCCCAATTGGAAGACCATTTAACCATCCATAATGTCTACAAATCCTTCCAATCCAGTTTTCGTAAAAGACACAGCACCGAGACTGCGCTGGTTCGGGTGCTTAATGATCTTCTGAGGGCGAGAGATCAGAAGAGATGTTCCATTCTAGTTCTTCTTGATCTCTCGTCAGCTTTTGACACTGTGGATCACTTGGTGTTGTTAGCACGCCTGAGGTCAATCTGTGGAATGTCGGGAACTGTTTTAAAATGGTTCTCTTCATTCCTCACTGGGGGATCACAAAGAGTTGTGTTGGGGGTTCATTCCTCTGGGTCAACTCCTTTGTTGTGTGGGGTGCCTCAGGGTTCAGTGCTGTCACCCATGTTATTCGCAGTGTATATGCTGCCCTCGGAGACATTATAAGATGGTATGGGCTGAGGTTTCACTGCTATGCAGATGATACCCAGCTATACTTGTCTTTGCACCTGACCAGGATGGAACACTCTCGTGTTTAATAACTGTCTGGAAGAAATCCAAGGGTGGATGGATTCTAGTTGGTTAAAGTTGAATTCAGAAGACAGAGCTGTTAGTGGTGGACCGGGTGGTCAGATGAGTGAGGTCACATGGTGGCACGCCCTCTGGAATTTTTCTCGTCGGTGTGTCACTTTTGACCTCTGAACAGGTGCGCAACCTTGGGATTGTCTTAGACGATAGGCTGACCTTTCAATCTCAAGTGTCAGCCATTGTCAGAACTTCCTTTTACCATCTTAGGAATGTTGCCAGAGTGCGTCACCTTGTTCCATCTGACTCCTACCAACATTGGTCCACGCTTTTGTGTCCTCATCGTGGACTACTGCAACGCCTTACTTTGGGCTTTCTGGGTTGAAATCTTGCCTTCAGCTGGTGCAGAACATCAGCCCGGGTTTTGACTGGGACAAGGAGATCCAGTCATATACTCCCAGTGCCCGGAACTGCACTGACTTCCTATACAGTGGCGGATCACCTTAAGTCATTTTATTGACTTTCAAAGCCCTTCATGATCAGGGTCCCACCTATCTGAAAGAACTTTTGGTGCCTTACTGCCCGCCCGATTGCTCCGCCGCTGATGAGGGGTTGTTAGAGATGCCAAGACTGAATTTAAAATCTTCTGGTAGAGGAGCATTTTCTTATGCCGCACCACTCTTTGGAATTCTCTACCACGCCAGTTAAGGGAGTGCACCTCCGTGGAGGTATTTAAGAAAGATTTAAAACCTACTTATGGATTTGGTTTATCTGGATGATTAATGGAAACTATTTATATATATCTGCTGATCGTATGGATGATCGCATAGCTTGTTTTAACTAAGCGATGTTTAATGTATTTATTTTTATATGTTTAAAATTGATATTGTATATTGAGTTTTGATATAAAGCGCCTTTGATATTTCTGAAAGGTGCTTTAAAAATAAAGTTATTATTATTATTATTACAGTATATAGCAATGCACCCAAATATATACTAGGTTGATTAGATATACAGTAATTTGTGAAAAGCTGACTTGATTTGTATCAAATCAACCACTGACAACCCATCACTGCAATCTTTATTATATGCTAGAATGGGACCCTCAGTCTGTTAGACAGGAAAAATATAAAACTATACTGACTTACAAATGAAGCCTTGACTGATGAAGATCTGGGGCTGGTATTTCCCAGGTGACTAGCTGATATTCCAGCCTGCTTGTTACTTGTAGTCAGTTTAACAATGCATTTTTAGCTGCAGTTTGAAGTCTGGCATTTTTTCCGATACTGGAGTGTGGCACCGTTTTGTTTTGGGTTGTCCATGACTGAGTGACAGCCCTTTTATTCAGTGACAGCTGCCTGCCTCATTACCAGTTGGGTGCAATGTCTTACAGAAAATGACAGCTACTGGATGGTTACATAATTCAAAAAGGGTTTTAAACTTTGTTGTTTCTGTGCACAAAATACAACATCATTAACCACCACCCCAGGGTATAATCATTGATAACATTATCATGTCAACAGAGAATTTGTGACTATCAGTACAGATTCATGATTTTGAAAGCTTAGTTGGGGGATAGGGGTTGTTTCATAGGAGGAAAGGGCTGTTGATGCAACAAATACAGGAAACCCAGTACAAAATGGGTTACATATGCCATAGCATCATCTAAATGAGCTTCATACCATTTAAACATTTAATGAGCACAGACTAACTGTGGTAGCATGGCTAAATGAAACACAAATTAGCCTCCAGTAATTCATATTCCAATTCCTATCAGCTCAGAGGATACTGAAATGATTACTGGAGACCAAATTGCCTTCCACATTAATGCTATGATCTCCCATTGCTGCTTGAAGTCAGGCTCGGGGATCCATCATGCTTTTAGTATCCAAGAATTCCTAGGAAGAATCAGTGAAAAGGGAGACATGAACAAGAACTTAAAACAATCCTTTTTAGCTGCTTGATGTTATGTTTCCTAAGAAAAGGAACTTCATTACTTCATAGTATACAAAACAGACATACAAGTTGTACAGTACCTACTGATTGGCACCCAGTTCATATAATATTAGAGAATAATGAACAACATAACCTCAAAATGCCAAAGGTAGAATTTGATATAAGGGCATTACCCATGAATTAAGTCACAATTTTCATTGAGACCAGTTGGGTTCAAGGTCTATAAAGTAAAAATCCAGTGTTTCTCTCCTCAGGAAGCACTGCAGTCTGTCATCCTCTCATGCTGACCCTACACATCCTAATCCCAATCCCAAATAAGTTGATAAAATGGATAACCTTGTTATAAAACCTGTAGACAAAGGGGGACAATATTGTGCTAATGATGGCAGATTTCTATAAAAACAGGTCATGGATCTGCAAATGAATGAAACAAACTACAGGAAATTGAGGAGTAACACTATTGCAATTAATAAACAAATACTGGCCAGGCATGATAGGGCTGCAGATGGGGAATTTGGAGTAAAATATTAAAAATTACCGAAGTTAAAAGCCTGCATTAGAAAAATGTGTAAACTTATAAATTTATTCTTTTGTAATATTTTACACCAAATTTTCAACATAGCCTTGTTATAACCAGGGCTCATGAAGAAGGGCAAGAAAATGTTCTTCTCCTGGCCTAAAAGGTGATTTCATTCAGGGAACTGTGAAATCAACTTTTGGAATGCTAAACACATTTTGGTCAGGAGTTCAAAATGACAGCTGTCACATTCATGAGGTGGTGTGAAAAAATGGCTAAGTTGAAAATTTGGGGTAAAAATACTACTGAATATAATCAAACTTACGAGCCTGCATTTGCAAAATTCAACATAGCCTCTAACATTTTGTAAAATATTTTACACCAAATTTAGAACATAGCCTTTTATGACCCCATCTAATGAACAATGGCAGAGGACATTTGGATCTCCTACATAAAAGGTAATTTTGAGCAGAGACTGCAAAATCATCTTCGGATGTAAAAAACATTTTGGCCATTATGTGGCAAATGACAGCTGTCACATTCATGAGGCACTGTGAAGATATGGCTATCTTGTAAATTTGGATAACAGTATTCAAAATTACCTAAATTATGAGCCTGAGTACTCAAAATTTAACATAGGCTTATAACGCTGTCTTAATATTTTTACACAAAATTTTCAGCATAGCCTTCTTATGACCCCACCTCATGGACAAGGGCAGAGAAAATTCTCAACTCATACCTGAACTGCAATTTAATGGAGGGACTGCAAAATCACCTTTTGGGACAAATTTGCCTAATGTGAGTTCAATTATTCATGAGGCGGAGTGCCAAAAAAGGCATGTTGAAAATATAGGCCAAAAATATGCAAAAATGGCCAAGTTATGCCACTAAGTTCAAAACACTTTTGAAATACATTGAACTGTATATACCCATTTCTTCAGTTCATGGTCCAGCTTTGAAGAGTAAAGACATGTCTGTGGTCCAGAAAGGGTTACGGAGTTGGATGCCCAATGGGTATATAAGGGTTTAGGGGGTGTGGAGTCATGGGTGCTGTGTGGCAATGTTGGGTGGGAGGACAGGAATGGTCACAAAAGACAACAATAGATGGTTTTCTTTTGACAGAATTAAAAAAAATTAAGATTCTGGATCACAACACTTGGGGATTGAGCACCCCCCAGTGTCACTCCTATGTTTCTGGGGGGGTGGGTGATGTCTGGCTCATGACACTGGGGGATTGGGCACCCCCAGTGTCACTCTTATGTTTTGTGGGGGTGCTGAGAGGGAGAGCCGGTTGGGGAAAAAATAAAAAAAAATACAGAGTCCTGATTGCAACACTAGAGGACTGAGCACCCACAGTGTCACTCATGTTTCTGGGGGTGATGTCTGGATCACAACACTGGGGATTGGGCACCCCAGTGTCACTCTTATGTTTTGTGGGGGTGCTGAGAGGGAGAGCCATGTGGGGGGAAAATAAAAAAAAACACAGAGTCTTGATTGCAACACTGGGGGACTGAGCACCCACAGAGTCACCCTTATGTTTCTGGGGGGGTTGGTGCTAAGAGGGAGGGTTAGATGGGGGATATCTATAACTAAAAAAAATGGTGGTCATGGCAGAACACAGCACACTCCTGTGTGTCCAAGATGGATGTTGAGCTCTATTATGCATGAGCTAATAGTCACTCATGCACAGGACAGTTTGGACACAGCGAAGAATGTCATGTTCCACTATGACCACCGACAGAGGAAAAATAGTGCAGTGTGACTGCTAATGGAGACAGTGAGCAGAGTGCTTCACAGACACTGAGGCAACTGTGGTGCAACTCCAACATGTTGTTTGGTTGGAAGGAATGCACTGAGTCCTTTTTTCTTAACAAGAGGTCTGCAGGGCTCTGTCCACTGCAACACTAAAAGATCAACTTCTAGAATCTGCAAAATACAGGGGTATAGTACTGGGGATGAGTTGACATATATATGGTCAGATAACTCCATCATTCCAACATTATTTACATTGCCAAAATTCATATGTCCATTGAACAGCACCCAGGGATACCTATTGTACTAAGGGTAGACTGCTTAACTGACACACTACAAATTTGTAGATTTCTTTTTAAAACCTTGTGTTGCTATGCCAGCCCAGTGGTGCTGAGGGCTGAGGAGCTGGGTGACACACAATTCACGCCACGCCAGTGACCTGTGTTCAGGAATGAGCGTGGGCCACTGGGGGTCAGCAGGGGAAGAAAAAGGATTGCGCATCCAGGGACTGCTCTCCTTCTCTGGGGAGGGAGGTTACCAGTGGTCAGCATATACCAGGCCTCTAGCAGAGGTGGGGGGGCAGCACACCAATGCTGTAGATGTGGGTGGAGATGGGACAGATGCCTGGAGAAACACACACACAGGAGCATGTGCACTGCCACCGTTGGCATCATTGCATGCTACATCTCCAAAAGGGGAGAAAATAGGAAGAGAAAAAAGGTTGCTGCAGTGGATGACAGAGCCTTGCAGGTCCTGCTCCCATCTAGCTATGGTGCTGGCCATACTGGATCTGGTCTTCAGCGGGGTTGGGGAGACCCACCAGCCCCACCGGGGAGGTAAGCCCTTGGGGTAAGGGTCAGTGCTAGCTGGTGGACACTGGGACATGGGAATGGGGACTCCCTCCAGAGGTAGGGCTGCAGCTACAAGGAGTACAAATTGATAGCGAAGAAACAAAAACTTGTGTTGCTACACTACCATCATTTCTTAAAGACACAATGGACTTGTTAAACAAACTGAAAAATGTTACTTGGCAACCTAGCAATTTACTGATTGGGATTGATGGTGAGGTTTTATAAACTTCAATTGAACATGGGGTGGGAATTCAGAGCTCTGAGAACTTCCTTTATAAAAGTCCATTAAAGTATATACCAACAGAGTTCATCTTGGAAGCATTGTGGCTTATTTTAACATATAATGTGTTCAAATTTAGTAATGAGTTATTTCTGCAGGTTTGTGGAACAGTGATGGGTGCCTCCATGGTCCAATCATTTGCAAACATCTCCCTTGGTCACTTGCAGGAGTTTGTAGTGTTTATCAGAGAACATAACTCATACACAGACCACATACAACATTGGTTTTGTTTTATTGATGATGTGGTCTGTGGGTGGGATTGTAAAGAGGAGGAAGCCACCAACTTCATGAACTGGCTCAAAAGAAATGAATGTAGCCTTAGATTTACATACACAGTGAGTAGAAGTCAGCTACAGTTTTGTAAGTGATTCTTACAGTGAATAATGAGTGAAGGATTTCCACCAAGAATCTTTGAAAGCCCACATCCACTAACACCTTGCTACATTTTGACAGTGGCCATCCTAGAAGTTAGGTGACTTCTATACCCTTTAGCCAATTTTTAAGAATTAGGCAGAATTGTTCTGAACAGGATGAATTTGAACTTGAAGCCAAGAACCTTTGAGAAAGGTAGTTGGGGTACTAAATGTCACTAGATACTTCAAGAACTGAAAAGGCCATGGCCCAAATAAAGTTCCTTTTTCATGGGGGTAGAGTAAATCTATGTTAGATGAGGCCTTAGATAAGATACATTGAATTGAAAGAGGAACATTACTAACCTCAAACTAAGGAACATAGAAAGTGAACCACCCATTTGCTTCATTATGGATTACAATTCCATAAGTAGCAGAGTCAGAGTCAGCATTAGACAGTTTTGACCACTAAGTCAGAATGACCCCAGTCAAGGAAAAATCAATGTACAATCTCCCAGAATTTCATCCAAGAGAGGAACCAGCTTAAGGGATAGGCCAGTACACAGTCACATACCTCTCAACTGTCCCTGATTTTCAGGGGCGTCCCTATTTTGCCTCAAAATTTTCCTCTGTCCCTCATAAAATTTTTGTTTTTGTGACTAAACAGTGGGGATTGTAAGCATAAAATAATGTTAAACATTAAAGTTACAGACTAGTTCTTCATCAGAAAATGCTTCTTGCACTAATTCCCTTATTCCTAACAGCTTTCTGAGTGAGTATTACCAATTTTTAAGGTGTGTCCCTGATTTTGGGTCTCTGTCCCTGATTTTTTTAAGCCTTGTCCCTGATTTATGAGGTAAGAGGTTGAGAGGTATGCACAGTCAGTTTGTCAAATCCAGATCTGAAACAAAGTAATCTTAATTGACTACTCCCTCAAAAGGCATATTTTGATGTGGGAAGTGCAATGTCTGCACATACTGTAATCAATCAGCAATATTTTAACACACACATCAAGAAAATAGTAAAAGTTAAGGATTTCCTTAACTGCACATCAACATTGTGGTGGACACATTATAGTGCAGTATAGTAAACTGTATGTGGATAAGACAATCCATCCTCTTATGAAGTATATCCATGAGCATATAGTGTATGCAACATTAAACAAACTCACAGCTATACAGCAGTGAGTAAGCATTTACAACTATACACAACACTGATCCTGCCAGTCAGAAATTCATGGACCTTAAATGTACAAGGATCAGCAGGAGAGGGATGACAGAGTGCAGCATTTGCTACAGAAAGACACATATTGAATTTTAATATTACACACCTTGAACCCAAAGGTCTCAATGAAAATGTGTACATAGGAGGCTGATTAAGGGGTAATGTGAGGAAATTATTTTCACAGAAAGGGTGGTGGATGCATGGAATGGCCTACCTCAGGAACTGGTGGATATGAATATAGTGCAGGGCTTCAAACAGGCATGGGATAGGCATAAGGGAGCAATACAGATGAGTATAAATAAATAGGCCATTGACAGAGTAAAGGCCTATGGCACATTCAGAAGGAAGAAAAAATGGGCAGACTGGATGGGCCTTGCAGTCCTTATCTGCCATCAACTTCTATGTTTCTATGTTTCTATGACTTAAAGCCTTTCCTGGGGTAATGCCTTTATATCTGATTCTGTCTTAGGCATTTTGAGGTTATGCTATGTCTGTTGTTCTCTAATAGTATATGAACTAGGGTCTGATTCTCAAAAAAGCACAAGTTGTACCAAAAGATGGCTTATGGTGATTGCTGGTGCACCAGGAACCCTGTGGATGATTCTCTATGGGCTAGAGTCTCAGTGTCAAAGTCCCATGGCTTGCAGCAAACTTAGCCCTGCAACAAACAGACAGCACTTCAGGAAGGTTTTCTGCAAGCTGTGAGTTTGCCATGTGGCAACAGCACCATAGATAGGTGCCTGTTGGCTAGCACCCCACAGCCCCAATCCCTGTCATACAGAAGCATGTTCCCTGGTTGTCTAGAGCACCCCACCACCCTGATCCATGATTGAACATATAAATGTTCCTTGGTAGTCTAAGGTACCCCAAGCCCTGATCTCCATAAAAGATTATGACAAATCCTTCCCTGGTAGTCTAGTGGTCCCCTATCCCCTATCCCAGGTAGCAGTGCCCCACCAACCCACTGCCCCCAAGCCCCGATCTTCTATTTTTTAAAGATTACTTTTAAGGATTCAAACCATGTTTTAGCTAAGCCCACTACAAGCCAAGTATTTCTTAGAATATTGCATTGTTACAATACTGTACCTACTAGCTTTAAAAGGTTACTGTGTTTAAGGAATTGTTCCTATGTGTGTTAGGTGCATGCTATCAACTGAAATCCCTGTTTCCTATATTTTGAGAGTAATATGTTAAATTACCCATATGATTGAGAGTAACTTGTTAAATTAAAACAAAATTAAGTCATTAGTATTACTTTTGGGTCTTGCATTACCTGCGCTCTGCTCCAAGGAGGGAAGTTTGTTAGAAAATAAGCTCCTTGGAGGTGTACAGTGGAGCACAGCAGGGTGGTATGAAGTGAAAAGTGATGAATGAGCATCAAGGAGAGCAATAGGAGAAATAAATTTACTCAAATTTGCTTACAAGCCTTGAACCTGATGAAAACTAAGTTTTCATCTGTACTACAACTGAATAATATAAAAACTAAATTATGTTTAATTGTCCTGTTATCAGAGGATATAGAAATTAGCCCAGGTCCCCAAAACCTAGGATATCAAAATACTACCATATATGGAATGCAAGAAGCCTGAAAAATAAAGTGGACCTCTTAAAAACATGGGTAGCTACAGAGAACCCAGAAGTCATCTCATTAACAGAAACTTGGTTAAATAACAAATGCAGAAATTTATATAGAAGGATACTATATTCACAGATTAGACAGAGAAGGAAAATGGGGGTGGGGGTGCTATTGTGCTGTTGTATACTAAATGGGAATTAGGCCAAACAGTAGTTATCTATGCATAACAGATAGATAAAATTGACTGTCTATTAGTAAAAGTCCAGGGATGGGACTTAGTTTTAGGAGTAATTCACTCTCCTCATATGGTTAATTCAGGCTCCTTTAACTACTTTTACAGATAATAATGAACTACACTATGAGGAAAGACCTGTTGTTAACTGGAACTATAATGCAGCTTAGGACCAGAACAGAGGAGAGGCATTTTATAATAGCTTAAGATTCCTAAATGTAAAACAAGTTAGATTAGAACCCTCGAGAAAAATGACCTTAAAAAGTAAATGCAACATTCTGGACCTTATCCTTGTCTCTCAAATATTAAACCTTTAAATATAAAAACTGATCAGCCTATTCTAGGGGACCATTGTTCAATTATAGGCACCTTTTTAGTAATGGAACAAAATGTACAAAAGACAGACTTAGACTTTTGGATAGGAAAAGTAGATATTTTAAGAACTACTCCAAAGAAAGTCTAATAGCAGAATTAATTAAAATAAATTGGAATCGTATATTTCTGATACCAGAATAAGATTTAGCAATAAAGGACTTTACACAGACCTTTATACAAGTATGTAATAAAGTAGCTCCATTTATTAAAACAGTTCAGCAAAAAATCAAGCTCCATGGATTACATAAAAATTAAGGAAAGAAATAAGAATCAAAAATCATCTATGGAAATTGGAAACAAGACATTAGATACAGAAACCTGGATAAATATAAACCTGCTAGGAATTGGATATAACAAAATTAAGGAACACTAAGTGAAGGTTCTATAAGTAAATTTCAAAAATCCAAAAACTCGAATCAGGACTGGACTGTAATTAAATCAATAGAATCCCTGTAAAACCAGACCTGTAGTATAGATGATTAGTAATGGAGTACTACAAAATCCAACACAATCTTCAGATATATTAAATACATATTTCATCACTCTGCCAGATGTAAACATCCCAACTCAAGAATATGAAATTAAAAACAAAGTTAGGAAACATATGAGCAGGACAGACCAACATTTAGGTTTAGATTAACTCACTGTAGCCAGGGGAAAAATACATAGTACATAGGAGTAAAGGCATGCTGCCCAGATGGGTGGAGAGCAGATTTTAAAAGATTCAAATGAAATAAAAGCTCTTGTAATGACTAAGCTGTTGGACTGGAGTCTAACAGAAAGAAAATGTCCTAGTCCCTGGAAAATTGCCACAATAGTGCCTATATAAAGGAGGCAAAAAGCTGATCCAACAAACTACAGGCCAATAGCTTTACTATCTATCCTTTTAAAAATATTAGAAGATCTGGTCCAGGAGCAATTAAGAGAATATTTGAGCAATACTCAATAATAAATAAATATCAATCAGAGTTTAGACATGGGCACTCCACGGACACAACACTCACCAACCTGTTTGATTTGATTTTGATTCCTTTAAATAATGGGCAGGAGGTGGGTGTGGTGTTCATGGACCTGTCTAAAGTGTTCAATGCACTGAACCATCAAATTATGAGTGATAGACTTCTAGAGATAGGCATAGCTGAAGACACCATCAATGGTTGATTCCTATTTGAAAGACCAGTTACAGGTCCAAATAGGAAATGTTTTATCCATAGACAATCAGTGTGTAGAAGAGTTCCAGAGGGGTCCATATTGGGACCTACACTATTTCTAGTTTATATAAACCAGGTAGCAAACTGTATAAAAAATAGGAGCCTGTGATTATATGCAGATGATATGGTA
This sequence comes from Neoceratodus forsteri, assembly GCA_016271365.2. Taxonomy (NCBI): domain Eukaryota; kingdom Metazoa; phylum Chordata; order Ceratodontiformes; family Ceratodontidae; genus Neoceratodus; species Neoceratodus forsteri. The sequence continues at coordinate 846,852,964 of CM028134.1, forward strand.
CATGCAGCAACAGGAAATAACTTAAGGAAATGAAAAAACAGCTTCACAATTATTTTGAAACCTTATACACCTGGTTTGCAAATTCCAAATTAGTCTTAAATGGCAAAAAATCACAAACTACAATTTTAATAAAGTGGCTACTAATGAAACAACAAAACAAATTAGTATCAAAGCAATATATAATGAGATCCTATCATAAGTAAAAGAATACCAATACCTAGGGGTATGGGTTGATGCAAACCTAAAATTCAAAAATCATATCAACGTGATGGTTAAAAAGGTTGATACAAGGTTGGGAGTTTTTAGGAGAACCCGACACTTTTTAAATCATAGGCTGCAAGAAACTGTAGTAAACCAGATGCTAATTTCAATAATAGACTATGAGGAACATATATACAGTTTAGCAAACAAGACTGCACTGGTGGAAGTGGAGAAACTCTCTAATTGATTGGCCAGATTTGTACTACAATGTGATTTCACCACACACCACTGTACAGTGTACAGAAGACAACATTGGTTGGATTTAGAGAACAAAAGAAAAATGAAATGGACTTGTCTGATTCATGAGGACATTAAAATCTGGAAAAATAACGTATTTGATCGATAAATTGAATAAAAGGAAAATGCTCATAATCTAAGGAATAATAGCATACATAAATTCCATATCTTAAAAACCAATAATAAGAATGTAAATATGATTTTCAAATTTGGTAGCAAGGCACTGGGACAAATTAGAAGATCATGAAAGTCAACTAGAAAGACATCCCAAATATTTCATGATATGCTGAAAATAACATGTTCAGAAATTCATGCACAGTTAAACCTAATGTTCTGACTCACAGATATAGTATTTATTATGTGTAGGGAATCTATAACTACCTTGTGCTTATAGAAATTTAAACTTTACAACATTAAATGTAATTGCTGGACTGTAACTGATAACAGTGTTTATATGGATCTTTTTTATGTATGTTTTTTGTTATATGTTGTATTATTACAACAAACAAGGAAGTATACTCTTAGGACAACACATAAATTCCTATATCGATAAACATTTAAACTAAGTCAGTGGAATGTATATTATTGCACCGTTATCCAATCATTGATTCCCAGATGTAAATAAAGAAAAGATATCAGCTAAAAATAAAAAAATAAGTAAACTCCAATCAAAAACTGAGAAAGAAAAAATGCCCTACTGATGTAACACGGGTCACAAAGTCAAAAAAGCAGAACAACTCCAGTGAACTAAGTATACTATTGGTTAATGCAAGAAGTCTACAAAATTAAATGGATGAACTAATATACTGTATATGCTAGCATCTAATAAAATTGATATATGTGGTGTCACTGAGACATGGTTCACAGTTAATGACTGGTGTACAGATATACCAGGATACATAAAGATCTCTAAAAATAGGAAGACAAAAAGGTGGAGGCATTGCACTATACATAACAGAAAAGTACAAATGTTATCAGATAGGACAACAGGATACTAACAGTGAAATTATATGGACAAAAATATATGTTGATAAGAAAATATTAACAATAAGCTTGGATCTCATTCTCCGAGCTTGAACAGGCAAAATAGAATCTTTATGGATGAACTGGAAAACATGGGCGTGTCTGATGACTACATTCTAATGGGTGATTTTAATTTGCCTAACATTAAATGGGTCAACACTAGAGGTTAAAGGTCAGTTGGAGAAAAGATTTCTAGAAGTTACTCTGCAACATAATCTGGAACAACTTGGGCAGAACCCACTAGAAAAAATAATATAATTGACCTAATACTACTAACATCACAAATGCTGAATCATCAACATTAATATTACCACCTCTTGGAGACAGTGACCACAATATAGTCAGTTCAATTTAAAAGAGTTACTAACATTAATAGAGGAATCACCAAAATAAGGGATTACCATAAAGCAGACTATTTAAGCATAAAAAGTTTTGGCAACATGGAACTGGAGTAATGAACTTAAAAACCTTGGGCCGATTCTAGAAGGTTGGTGTAAGTCACCTAAGCGTGACTTATGCCAACTGGAACTGCAACATTGACCCTGCACCCTATTCTAGAGGGCAGGTCTCTGCAACTAAGTTCTGTGACTTGCGACATGCAGCCAGGTCGCCGAACAGGGCGTACCTGGCGAGCATGTCATGAGTCAGTAACACAGGTCGCAGTGCACCCCTGCCCAAGCCACAGGCAGCACGCAGGGCTGCCACACCCCAGCTCCCCCAAAGTGAAATGTCAGAGGCCGCAGGGCTGCACACAGCAACTGCCTCCCAAAGACATCTGTCAGAGCCCCTCATGGCTGCCCACTCCAACTGCCTCCCAAGCATAGAATATGTGCCCTGTAGGGCTGCCCCACACCCCCAGCCCTGAAATCCCCCATTGTGAAATGCCCCACAGGGCATGCTGTCATCTCCCCACCCATACCCCAGTCACAACTGCAAATGCGGCAAATACCCTTTGCTGCCAAACTGCAGCAGTACCTCAACAGAGCCCCAATACCCATTACATATGTGTGCCTTTTACAATCAAATAACATACTGAGGTGGTACATGCTTATAGTTGCGGAGGATTCCTCCTCTCTAGTATTGCACCTAAACATGTGACAGCTGGTGTTAAGATGCCTACAGCTGTCATCTTAGGGACCAGATGTCCTAATATCCTGCAAAGTTCCAGTGGATTTGTGTGGTGGTATTGCTAAGGCTGTCTAATGTGATGTACCTTGGGTGGCAGATGGAAGACCTGCTCACCACTTGGCTCAAGTGATTTCAGATGTATAATTGATTGGCAAAACCTCCAGGAAGGTACACATTGCTTCCTCTTCCCCTACCAACTAAAAGTAGCATTGGCTTTGGCATGCTCCTGAAAGCAGAAAGATCTGGCTGCTGCAGATACCCAGCCCTGGTAGTCTAGTGGCCCCAACCCCTCACCTAGCATGCCAGCCACCCAGTACCTCCCCACCCATCCCCAGCCAGCAACTGGCACAGCCCACCTCTCACCTCCATGGCCCAGCCACTGACTGAGTTCAGTAGGAGTGCGTACAGAAAAAGACACACTCAGAAATAAATTTCTGAGTGCGTCCTTCTCAGTCTGGCCGCTCAACAGACTTTCAGTCAGCCAACTTAACCAGCAATGGTAATTAAATATCTCAATCCATAAACTAGGGGTGGATAAGTGCTAGAGTGAGTGGCATATTGGAAGTAGTGGGGCCACTGTTTTCAGGCTTGAAACAGTGTATGCCACATTTTCAGCTGGCCGACTAGGGAGTCGGGTACGGGTGGGGTGTTGACTGCGCGCCCTGTGGGGCTTATCAGAAAGGTAGAGTTGGGGGACAGGGTGTGTGGGCAGCCCTGTGGAGCACATATCTTATGCTTGGGGGGGCAGTTGGTGTGAGCAGCCCTGTGGGACCATTACTGTATGGGGGCATGTACAGAACGGGGATGGGGTGGGATCATGTGTGATGCCCATCAGGGCAACAACGGGGGTGGTCTAGGTATGGGGGAGCACATGAACTGGGTTCTACAGGACCCTTGGAGGATGTATATAAGTTACACCAGTTAAATGCAGGTGTAACATACGTTGCAGTTCTCCTCGGGGGTTCTTGTAGAATCCCAACATTGGGACTTTGTTGCTGCCCTTCTGGAATGATTGCACAACTGCTGCAGTAAACCCCTAGTGTCATGTCTCAGGGGGTTTATGGTGCAACTGCCGGCGTAACAGCTGTTCGGCACAAGTGACCTATGTCATGTCACAGGCCACTTTGTAGAATTGCACAAGTCAGAAATGCTGGTGTTAAGTTGCTACTTGCACCATTCTACTTGGTGCAAGTGCTGTTACACCAGGCGTAACTTTTCTAGAATCGGGGCCCTTGAACTTAAACAAATTTGGGAAAAAATAAATAATAAGATTGAATACTACATAACCAAATGGGTTCCAGAATGTATTAAATACAATACATAATAATAAGCAAAGAATCCCCTTATGGTAGACCAATGAAATAAAACAAAATATTAATAAAAAACACAGAGCTTATTGTAAATTTAAAAAACACCAGACTGTACAGTACCACACTGGAACAGATTTAAGATATTGGCAAAAAACCAAAAAAAGTATACATTCTGCTAACAGAAATTAGAACTGCAATTAGTTGAGAACTCTACATACAAAAAGAAAGGTTTTACAACTACATAGGATTACTGAAAGGAAACCCAATTGGTGCAGGACCCTTGAAATTGGAACATACAGTCATAAGTGATGAGACCGAGATGGCTAAAGAACTACACTCTTACTTTATGAATGGTTTCAAACCAAATGAGTTCACTGACATAAATAATTTATCAAACAGTGATACTTTAGTCCCATTTTCTGAACAAAATATTGCAGCGGCAATTGGTTAAATTAAGGCAAATTCCTCGCCAGGCCCTGATGGGATTGTGCCAAAATTTTTAAAAGAGTTAACCAAGGAAATATGTGGTCCCTTAACCATTTTGTTTAATACCTCCTTGAAAGAGGGGAAAACATTGAAATCATGGAAGATAGCCAACATTACACCAATACACAAAGGTGAAAGTAGGCAACTGGTGAGTAATTATAGGCCTATTAGTCTGACATCAACAATATGTAAACTCAAGCAACGGCTTTTACAACACAAGATTATTGACCATATCCAAAAATAGGGCTATACAGATATATCACAGCACGGTTTTACTCCTGGAAGGTCATGCTTGACTAATCTTATTAATTTTTTGAACCAGGTAGTGAGGCATTAGACAACAGAATGCCTGTTGATATTATTTTGGGGCAACGCAAAGGCATTTGATACAGTATCCCATAAAGTCCTAATTGATCAATTAATTAAAATAAATTTACATCCCAACATCATAAGATGGATAGTGTCCTGGCTTTATGATAGACAGCAAAGGGTAGTCATTTGAGGACACATGTCAACATGGGGAAGTGTTACAAGTGGAGTCTCTCAGGGCTCTGTGTTGGACCACTATTATTTAATATATTGGTCTCTAGCATGCAGACTACTAAAAGCATCTGAATAAATAAGTACGCAGACAACTGCAAAATAGGGTGCATAGTAAATGATGCACAATCAGTAGCACATTTACAAACAAACTTGAATATATTATCTGACTGGGCAGTAGAAAACAAAATGACCTTCAATGAGTCTAAGTGCAAAATAATGCACTTGGGCAAAACTAATATCAGGGCAAGTATTCACTGAATGACGTATAATTAGAGGTAACATCTGAGGAAAAAGATCTTGGTATTGTAATTTCAGAAGATCTTGAATTTGATATGCACACCAAAAAGACTGTAAAAAAGTGTTAGGGAATCTTAGGTTTTATCCTTAAGCGTATTAAAAGTAGCAAGCCTGAGGTTGTTTTTCCTCTCTACTCAAGCCTTGTGCGAACCCACTTAGAATATTGTGCCCTGTTCTGTGCCCCACCTCTATTTGTGGAAAGGTATTGGTTGAAAAGGTACAGAAAAGTCAAGAATCAAAAATATGACTAAAATAAATTATGAAGACAAGCTTAGAACATTTGGTTTATACACCATGGAATACAGAGCCTTAAGAGGAGACCTGATTTATATTTATAAAGCCTTCCAAAAAGAATCTGCATTAGATATAATTTGCCTAGAAAAGCAGCTAGCAAATAATATTACTAGATCACATAATTTTAAATTAAAAAGTTCATTATGCAAAACAACCAGACGGTGTAATTTTTTTACACTGAGAATCCCTTCTTTCTGGAACTCTACCACATAACATTGTTACAAGTGAAAATAAGGAACAGTTTAAAAAAGCTCAAGCAATACATGGGGATAAAAAATACTCTTTCCACTGTTAGAGATTAATGGTGGCAAGTTCATTATGGGCTTTGCCTTTAGAACTTATACTTATCTATGAAACTATATTACTGGACCACCTTGAAACAGGACTTGTGGTCCTAATGATGTGTTATTAATATCTTCCTGTTAAAAATAAAGTTTTTACTACTACTAATGCTATTTATATTTGACACAGACACCTTGCATCAATTTAAGGGCTTTGAGAATCGGCCCTAGTTGTCAATCAGTAGGTACTGTACAACTTGTATGTCTGTTTTGTATAGTATGAAGTTATAACGCCTCTTTGTTAGGAAACATAACATGATGAAGTGGCTGTAAACATTTATGTTAAGTTTTTGTTCAAGTTTTCCTTTGGTCTCCCATAATCATATCAGTATTCTTTGAGGTGATAGGAAATAGAATTTGAATTACAAGCAGACTAATTTGTGTTTTGTTTAGCCATGCTACCACAGTTATTCTGTGCTCATAAAATGTTATGAAGTTCATTCAGATGATACTGTGGCATGTGCAGTTAGTTTTGTTTTGGGTCTCCTGCAGTTTTTGTGTCAATAGCCCTTATTCTTTCTAAAACACATACCACCTGACTATGCTTTCAAAATCATGAATTTGTACCGATAGTCACAAGTTGTGTGCTGATGTGGCGGCTAATAATATTGTATTTTGTGCACAGAAACAGAAAAGTTTAAAACCGTTTTAATTACTGTATGTAACCATCCAGTAGCTGTCATTTGCTGTAAAACATCAGACCAGCTGGTAATGATGTTGACACCTGTCACTGGATAAAAGGATTGTCACTCAGGCATGGAGTCCACTGCCTGATGATGGTTAAAAACTGAAATGCTGGGGCACCTGACAGCAGTACTCTGTGCTGTGTACGGTTTCTATCTAAAGGTGACAATAAAAGTTTTGGAAAATGAAATCCAGCATGTGTACTGAATACTTTCTACACTCCTCAGGTTTGAACTCTTTGAAGAGGCAAGTTGTGGCCTGTGCATGGTCCATAGCACTGAGCTCTGTGAGTATTTCACCTGTATCATTTCTTTGACTCTAGTAGCCCACAGGTTGTTGAGCAGCAAATCCAATGCCCATCAGGAATGTTTAGTAGCAGCCTTGCAGCCTGGAAGATTTCTGGAACTGATGGTGCAGCAGAGACCAATTTTGCCATGGGGCTAACTGCCCTGAAACCTCCTACGACCAGAGTGGCACAGTGCCAACAGCAACCAGCACATGATGTGTTATAGTGGTCAGACTGTCACACAGACCAAGGAGACCTGAAATCTTATGCCAAGCTACCCCCACACACACAGTCACAGCAAGGCACACTCCATGCAAACCTATTACCTATTCTGCACTAATATTCCCCCTTTTCATCTCTTTCAATTCATTTGCATTTGCTTTATATGCCCCTCTCCATATCATGCCAAATCTGAGGCAGCAGCTCCCAAACTGGGGACGCACTGAGCACTATAACCTGAAACCAGAAACAGAGGTATGGGATGCTCACACAGCAGCTATAGATAACATATTGGATAATGGCTGGGGTTCAGGTGATAACCACTCTGTAATCACCTCAAGTGGTTGCTAGGAAACATGGTAAACTTAGAGTGCAGCTCAAGAGGTTTACTGTAGCTCTAACAACCAAAAGAAATGATTACATGCATCAGATTATCACCCGAAGCCTCAGCCATTGTCATTATAGTGTATGGTGGGAAAAAATCAACATTATTAGCCCCTATGCCATGTCGTGTTGTAGAAATGCTTACCTTAGTAATGAATCAGAGCCTCGGGTACAGTTTCAACCAGCCAAATTTATTGATAACAGTGTAGCACTGCACTTACATAAAATGCCACTACATCAAGAAATAACACAGTTAAGCATGTAAAATAAATCATTTACAGAAGGAAAATGTCCATTTCGACAGTCTGATTATTTTGGAGATTTAAAGAAAAGACCACAATGATCTGGTTGATCACTGGCAGTCATGTGGATAGGAAATGTGAAGAATTATGGGATGCAATGCCATCCTCTTCTGAGCCCAAATGACCGAAGAGTCAAGATGATCAACTAAGCTACAATGCAGCATTCTTGTTTACGAGACAGGTGGTTGCATTCTAGGCAGTGAATGCTGGCTTGTTCATACTAAGGATGGAAAGGTGCTAGGAGGCTTTTTGAGCCCATATTTGCACCTGTGAAGTTATATGTAGTGGCTAAAATTAAACCCAGATAGAATAAGGTTGTTGAGACGACGTTTGAATTCAGCTTTTGTCCTGCTCACAATTACATCAATTGGAAGTATATTCCAGGGGGTTATAATTCTTTGGGCAAAGGAATATTTATGAGCTACAAAATTAAACCTTTTCCTAGTGATCTGGAGTGGATGCCCTCTGGTGTTGTGTGGGTTATTTTTTTAACTCAAGTCCCAACTCAGACAATAGAAGGTCCTGTATGAGATCAAACATAAAAATGAGATCGCCCCTAAAGCGACAAGTTACCAAGGGCATAAAATTTAATAGTTGGATTCTATTTTCATATGATTCATTATACAGTCAGATATATGCTTTGTATACTTTCTCTGGACGCTTTCCAATAGTGTTATGTCAGGTTTTTATCGGGGACCAAAGTTGAGTCATATTCTAGGTGAGGTCTAGCATAAGCCCTATAAAGTGGCATCATCACGTTTTTATCCCTTTATTTGATGTTTCTTTTTATGGACCAGATTACATGGTTGGCTCTGTTAATAACTTCATGTACTGTTTTGAGTGGCCTAGATCTTCTGATATAAACACCCCCAGATCTCTTTCATCTGTGGTCATGCTCAGATTGTAACCACCAATGGAGTATCCTGTTAAAGGATTCAGGTGACCTAGGTGCATGACTTTACTCTTACTATTGTTTATTTTCATGCCCGATCTGTTACCCATTGTGATATTTTATTAAGATCATTTTGGATGATTTGGGATTGTTCAATTGTACTACAAGGGCCTCCTATTTTACACCATCAGCATATTTAATTGTGGATGATAAATAGTTGTTTATTCGTCAGAAATAAATTCTTGAAATAAACAGGGGCCAGTACAGAGCCTTGGAGGACACCATTACTAACCATACCTACTTCTGATAGTTGTCCTGTAATTAGTACTCTCTGCGATCTGTGACTGAGCCAGTTTTCAATCCAGTTTATTATGTTTTATTAATACTTGTTTTATGTAATTTGGTAACTAAAGCGTTGTGAGTCATAACATGAAAGCCTTACTGAAGTCAATAAATATAACATCATATGGTGTTCGATTATCCAGCTGACAACTGACTTCTTCATAAACACATAAGGTTGGTAAGGCAACACCTCCCTTTTTAAACCCATGTTGTTATGAATCTATTATATCTAGAACTGGGCTAATTATATCCTTAATAGTGCTTTCCAACAACTTACAAATAGACAAGGTGAGGATGATAGCCTGCATTTGTCCCAATTGTTTTAGGTCCCTTTTTGTGTATTGGTACAATGTGTGCTGTTTTTCATGCAGAGGGCACAAATTGCTATTGAGACACTTTTTGAATAGTAATTTTAGTGGGTGAGTGAGACCATCTGTAAGTAAATATAGAAGATGGCCAGCAATATCATCAGGGTCGAGGCCACATTTTACCTTTGAGGATAGTATGTTTTGTGTATAGATTTGTCAGAAAGATATATACTGTAAATTCATCCTCATTATGGGGACCACCAAATTGGTAGAATTAGATTGATCAAATATTTTACAGAATTTGGTGCTGAGAGTATTAGCCATTTCTTTAGGTTCATATACCAGTTTGTTATTTATTAGAAGAGGTCCAATCTGACATATAGGGTTTTAATGGGTTTATGTATGAATAGAAATACTTACTGTTTGTTTTATTTGTTGTCCTTGCAAGATTATGTTCCCATTTTGCTTTATTTTTTTTATTTTTGTTTTGCATTTTTTTTATTTTTAACATACAAGGCTCAGTTTTCTGATGTATAGGATTTTACATAATTTGAATATTTTTGTTCTTTTGTTTTAGAAGTCTGTGTATTGTCTTGTCAATCCATTTTGGGTTATGTTTATGACCACTATTTTATTTTTGAATGAAATATACTGTATTTATCCTTTAATGAGAGAATGGTCTGGTGTAAAACTCCCAGGCCTCCCTATGTTTTTGTAGAAAAAATATCATCCCAGTTTATGGAAACCAGTTTTGAATTTATCAAGTCAAAGTCTGCTAATTCATAAAGATATGTTTTGTAGTACTAGAGCTATATGTATGATTGGTATCATTGCATTGATGCATTCCTTTTGCTATGCCACTGCTGTGGCATTCTGAAAAGTGGTTAACAACATTCAGATGTCATGACAGTGGTATAACAAGCCTGTGTGTATGCTGATTGGGGGCAATTGATACTAACCATACATTATAAACTAGTATCAGGGCATAATTTAAAATGACACCAGGATGGTAGAGATATGGGAGCAAGGTGAATACTGAGCATAAGAAAGGAAAGTGTGATGGGGCCAGAAGAGGGAAGATGGGAGAAGGTTAGTTGCAGAAGCAAGTGATAGATGAAAATTTCTGGAGCAGAAACTTGAAAGAAAAGGGAGGAGGTGGGAGTGAGAAAGGAAGAGAGTTGCTCCAGATAAGAGGCAGGAGGTAGGAGAAAGCAGCCTGACAAGCACATGTCTTGCAGCAAGGGATGAGGGAGGTATGTAGTTTCAGACAATCTGAGTGATTAGGAGGATAGAGAAATTGTTATCATGCTGGATAATGTTTACATGAAGAATATCCAACCCAGTGGCAGCAGCTGGTAGAGCACTGTACTACTACAGAGGAGACCTCAGACTGAAACTAGTTCTCGACTCCCACAACCAAGTAAGTGGGGCACAGGACAGGATGTTGAGCCATTGAACACTGGCCCCAGAGAAGGGTACTGGCTGGCATCGTATGGCAGTGCATATTATAATGGATTAGAAGGGTGATGATTTCATAGATAACCATGTGATGTCTGCTGTCTGCCTAGAACACCAGCAGAACCATGCTTTGGTCTGACTTTATACCCTGTACTGCGTGGTGGGATGGATGTAGTGCACTGGGAAAACAGTGACTTGTAGCATCTGACATTGGGCCAATACTCTCCATCTCAAAGCCATGACTCCTCACTAGCTCCCACTGTACTGGATGTGTTTGCCAGCAGATGTGGAATGGCACATGAGTTGTGCCCCACCTCAAGAAGCAAACTGTGGAGATCTGTGGAGATTAACAAAAATCTGATTTGGGAGCTCCAGTGAATCAGTAAGCATGTCAGATGAGCAGCTGAGGGCAAATACTGAGGGAAGGTGGTAGCTGGCAAAAATAGAATAAGGAACCCAAAATGTTGTGCATTCACCACCTCATATATAGGGACCCCATGCCCCAAATTAATTTGCTCTATTGTCCTTTATTAAAAAGTAACAATCTCACATATTTATAGAAAACAAGAAACAGACATACAAAATGCCCACCTGACATGTTTCGGATTCCAGTCTTTTTATTTATGATAAAGAACTGAAATCCAAAATGCGTCAGCAGGCATTTTTCATGTCTGTTTCTTGTTTTTTTATAAACATGTGAAATTGTCACTTTTTAATAAAAGACAACACAGCAAATTAATTTGGAGCATGGTATCCCTATATGTTAGGTGGTGAGTGCCTCATTGGTTTACTGACTATTGCTATGTTAAGGAGCACCACCTTTCCGTGCACACCATTTGTTGTTTTGAAAATAGAACGACAAATAACATAACACTCTAGAAATCAATATTTCTACCTTTTATATAACTACAGTTGAACTCTGTGATAGGAACTGTGATACAGTGAACATCAACCCCTGTCCACAATGGTTGTTACTATTTCTGTTGTTGTAAAAGTGATAGGAAATAGTTGTTTTTAACTTATTTAACCCTTAGGCTGCCGACAGAATTAGAACAGATAGGAATTCTGGAATGATATATCAGTCCGTGGCCTTGCAAGGTTAAATGTTATTATGAGTCATTTAAGCAGCAAAACACAAAAGGTATACATTATAGTGAGTTGTAACATGGCAATATTCAGAGAGGTGGAATGGGCAGCAGCGATTGGCGAAATGGCATCACAGGATCAAAAGTGGAGCAGGTATTAATCCACGATAGATGCCATGCCCGATAAGGTAGTACCGAAATGAGCCAGACCACCAGTTTAGCAGCACTGGGCACAGGTGGGGAGTGAGTTGTAGACAGGCAAGTGTGGCAGAGGGAGAGGGAGATGAGCTACACGCAGAGCGCAGTACAGCAGAAGGCAGCACACCAGACACCAGGCCAATGTCAGACGAGTGTGCGAGAGGAAGGGAAGTGACCGGCTGGCATGTAAATTGGGACCAATCGCACACCGCAGTGAGTGAGTGAGCAGTGCACCGAGACCTCCAATGCCTGGCATGAAAGAAATAGCCACGCAGATCGGCACATTTTCGGACTGGCATGTGAGGCACTGATTGCTGTAATTAGACATTGTGAATATTTTGACCACATCAGCATGTTAATGCTGTTTTGTCACAACATTTGAAAGTGTAGTAAAAATGTATCCTCAGAACTCCGACTCCCTGCGTGATGCTGTTCAATGCACACAAAATAGGCTCCTGGCGACTCTGTCCTCCCGCGGCCCATGTTACACGCGCATTAAGCCACTTTGGCGGTGGCATCTAATGCAATTGATGCATGGTTGGGTGGTTGTTCGCCCTCGGCCTCTGGCCTCGAGCCACAACCCTCCGAACCATGCATCAATCCAGCATTAGATGCCACCTTCGTCGTGGCTTAATGCTTACATAATTTGAGGCCTTGGGTGTGAGGTTAGGGGGCCAATGGCTGACTGATCTCATCCAATAGAGATGTGACATTAGCCCCCAATAACACACATCCTGGAATGCCTTATTGTTATTATAAAATGGATTCATTTTGTGGAATTAAAATGTTTTTGAAATATTTTTCTGATGATTTCTTAATATGTACTGGTACATATAAAAACATTTCCTTGGTCTCTGCATAGCTTGCAGTAGGCAGCACTGTTGAAGACATCCATTTGAGCACAGACATCATCTCACCCATTCTACCCTGGACACATGCACAGTTTGATCAAACCGTGACGGTCAGGTGAAGCTATGGTTTGCTGTTGTTTTGAACTAATAACACTGGAAGCGTGGTAATGCCCCACTAGTGGTAAAATCTTCATCAACAGTGTTTTACTTGAGATGCTAGGTGGCACATGAATTTAATGTGCCAAGAGGGGTGTAAATGGTAAACAGATGATGTAACTGGAAGCTACATGAAACAGCTATTTGTAGCCAAAGAATCAGGTGGGAGACCCAGCAATGTACAGTAGGTACACCAAATAGGTGTTTGCAGGGATAAGTGGGCCAGACTGAGTGTCTTTTTGAAGTTGGTAAGCTGGGCTGCCGGTGGGAGGGTGAGTTTATGACTTGTTTTAAATGGGCCCTACTGGCAAACAGTAAGGCAGTGATGACAACTGAGGGCAGAAAGGTGTCAGGAAAGGAAGCATTGTTGTTCAGTATCAAGCAGGCTGTTTTGTGGGCACTAGTTTCACCAGTGATGTGCTGGAATAACTTCATGGCTAAAACAAGCTCTCCACCAATCAGCTTTAAAGAGTTGTTCTATCCATTTTATAATTTACATTCATGATGTGCCTTCCACTGGGTTCTATTCACCCACATGTATAGAGTTTTTGTGTGCATGTCACTTGTGACTTTATCATTGGAGAGTCTTATTAGTAACATGGTATTGTAATGATGAAAGGGATTAAGGGTCCATCTTGTCCTCCCCTCCTGCCACATGGCAGTGACTATATCTAATTTGAGTGTGACCACCCATCCAAGATTAACACTCAGAATGTAATCTTAACTCATGTTATGTAACCCTCAATGCTCTCTCTCAGGAATCTGTCTAATCCTGGTTTTACACCCTGAATAGTACTAGTTTCACAACCTCACTGGGTTGACCATTTCATATGTGATCCATCCTTTGTGTGAAGCAATGTTTTACATTGATACATAGATGTTGTCATCAGATAAGGGTCTTCATCTTACCTAGTCTGCCCATTATGCACATAACTGTGCTTCTTCAAGCTTCACTAGAACTAGGCTGTCCCTTTTCCCTGACTACCAGGATCATCTTATGTCTATCCCATGCATTCTTAAATCCTGTAATTGTTTCATCCCCCCACCTCTTCCAGCAGGCTATTCCATTTGTCCACCACCCTTTCTGTAAACAAGCTCTTCCTCCATTCCTCTGAACCTTCCCCCTCTAGTTTCATCCCATGTCCCCTAGTCCTAGTGCATCTTTTTCTTTGAAAAATTGTATTCTCCTGTACTTTGTTTCTCCCTGTGAGGTACTTATGTCTCAATCATATCCCCCTCTCTCTCCTTTCTTCCAATGAGTATATATTTAAGGCATTAAGCCTGTCCTCATAGGGCTTGTGATGTAATCCTTGCACCATCCTGGTTGCCCTCCTCTAAATTGCCTCCACCCTGTCTATGTCCTTCCATAGATAAAGTCTCCAGAACTGGACACTGTACTCGAGGTGTGGCCTCACTAATGTCCTGTATAGTGGCATCATGATCTCCCTTTTCCTGCTGGTGATACCCCTGCCTATGCATCCCAGCATCCTGTTCACTTTTCCTGCCACCTTGTCGCACTGCCTCCCTACCTTGAGGTCATCAGAGATGATAACCCCCAGGTCCCTTTCCTGGTAGAAGTATTCTATATCCCCACAGTTGATATCTTGTTTCTGGGGTTTTGTGCCCCATGTGCATTATCTTACATTTTTTGGCGCTAAATCTCAACTGCCAATCCCTTGACCAGTCCTCAGGCTTCTGCAGATCTCTCTCATTCTATCCACACCCTCCAGCATGTCCACCCTATTACAGAGCTTTGTGTCATCAGTGAACAGGCAAATTCTCCTTCTAGGTCCTCTGTAATGTCACTGATAAAGATATTGAAAAAGACTGGACCCAGCAGTGATCCCTGAGGGACCCCACTGGTCACCTTTCCCTCTGCTGAGTGACAGCCATTAACCACCACCCTCTGTGTCCTGCTATCTAATCAGTTCTCCACACACTTCACTACTGTCCCACCCACTCCCATGTACCCCAGCTTGATTAACAGCCTTCTATGTGGCACAGTGCAAAAGGCCTTGTTGAAATCCAGGTAGGCCACATCCATTGCCCCCATACACCTCTCTTGTCACCCAGTCGAAGAACTCAATGAGGTTAGTCTGGCATGACCTCCCTCCAGTAAAATCATGTTGCCTTGGGTTATATAGACTATTGGCAACCAGGTGTTCCACTGTTCTTTCCTTCAGTAGTGTTTCCATGATCCTCCCCACTACTGAGATCAGGCTGACTGGTCTGTAATTTCCCGCTTCCTCTCTGTTTCTGCTTTTGAATAGGGGGACTACATCAGCTGTCCTCCAGTCTATGGGTACCTCCCCTGTTTCCAGTGACCTGCTGAGCAGGGTCATCAGAGGTTCCACCACCACCTCTCCTAGTTCTCTCAACACCCTGGGTGTACCCCATCTGGCCCCATAACCTTATTGACTCTTATTCTTTCCAGTTCTCTTAGGACCCTTTCCTTGGAAAGGGACTTGTATCCATTTTGTAACCATCCTAGCCTTTCTGCTCCTTTTCTGGCCAATTTCCTGTCCCTGGTCTGTAAAGACTGAGCAGAAGTATTTGCTAAGTGTGCCTGCTTTATGGTTGTCATCCTCCACTTTACCCCTGTCCTCCCTTTCAGCCTCACCATCCTTCCCTTTCCCTTTCTCTATTCTCTGATATACCTGTAAAAGGTTTGGACCCCTCTTCCCACTGATTCTGCAATGCATTCCTCCATTTGTGCTTTGGTTTCCCTAACTGTCTGCCCCACCTCCCTTTGTTTCTTCTGGTACCTCTCCCTGTCTCCTTCAGCCTGCGTCTTTTTGTACTGTCTGAATGCAATTTTTTTTTCGCTTTCAGTTTCCCAGCTACCTCCCTGGAATACCATAATGGTCTCCTCTAATTTTCCCCTCATTAACTTGTTTTACACATAATTGTGTCACCTTTGTTATCCCTGCTTTAAACACTGCCCATTGTTCCTCCACCCCTCTTTTCCTTCCGATTCCTGCTAATGCCGCTTCCAAGTATTTCACCATTTTTCCAAAATCTGCCCTCCTAAAGTCAAGGATTCATTTTATTGTGTGTCTGGATTCCACCCCTTCAGTTATCTCAAACCCCACTGAGTGGTGGTCACTGTTTCCCAAATGCTCCCCAACTGTGACTCCTGTCACACTGTCCCTGTTTATGAGCACCGGGTCTAGTATAGCTGTCTCCCATGTGGGTTCTGTGACCATTTGCTTAAGGAAGGCTCCCTGTAGGAAGTCCAGGATAAACCTACTCTTTGTTGTTGCAGATGTGGGGAGACTCCAGTCCATGTCTGGTATATTGATGTCACCAATTCTAATGTTTCCCCTTATTTTGCCACACACACACACACAGATTTTGTTTTAAGGAATGCCCTGTAGTTCTGTTTGTATTCAAACATCTGTGTATGGCCCATACCCTTCCCTGCCTATCTCTTTAGTATCATGAAACCATGATAATGTCCCCTCTCATCCTTCACTTTTTTTTAGACTAAATGATTTGAGTACAGTATGTCCAATCTCTCCTCTTAGCTCTTGTCTACTAAGCCACAATCAGCTTTGTGGCCTTGTGCTGAACTCTCTCAATGTCATTAATGTCCTTTCCTTTTTCTTTTATTTATTTTTATTACTTTCAGATGCAATAACATACATTTTCGTACTGTGGTGACCAGAGCTGGTACAGCACTCCATTTGTTGTTGATTGAAGGCCACATCCCCTGAGGTTGCACATCTAGTATTAAAATATCTATAATGAGGGCAGTCACTAGACTGCCTTCTCGGTCAAAAATTTTTTCCAACTTTGGTCTTGATTTTGAAATTCTTCACATACAGTAGTGTTCAAAGGTAATTTAGCAACAGTGTTTTGCCTCAGACTCTCAATAAAGAGTTAGTTACAGGAGCTGGAACCACACTCAGCAAACCCAATAATGTGAAGACTGCATACCTTGCTACTAGCAGTATAGTAATAAAGCCAGAAATGCTGCTATGGTGCACAATTGTGGATGAAATGCACTATCCAATTTATTTATTTATTTTGTATTTATTGAATGTTTACAAATCTAAGATACATTCTATGACATGCAAGTCTCATTTAACAGAACATCCTATGTGAATAAAAATATACAGAAGATAACAGTATAATAAGAGCATAAAATAATAAGGCTGAAAATCAAACAGAAGCATAAACATGTTGAGATATTAACAAATGAGCCTTCAATGCAGCAGAAATGTGGACAAAGTTGGTGCAGTTACTAAGGTGATGGGGCTTGGAAGTTCAAGAAAAAAGGAATCAAATAAAAAGCTTCCCCAGATTGAGAAGATACTTTTGGCAAAGATTAACACGTGATATGGAATGTCCCTAAAAAATGATTGCTGAGTTGGCATATAAAGTTTATTCATAAGGTTAGGAGCATTACAGTTGTGTAGGGATTTGTAAATATGATTACACCAGCCTAGTCCTCATAAAGAAAGCAAATTCAAGTTAAGAGACAGAAGACAGAAGTCTATAATATAATGTTGATAATGGGAAAACAGTAGACTCTGAAGCTTAAAGATAAATGATGCCCCACATTCTAAAATAGTTAAGGCACCCTGAAGAACAATATGATGTCATTCAATATGAGATAGGCAATGCCTAACTCATCTAAGGTGCACCAGACATGCAAAAACTTTAGAATCTGTGTGATTAATATACCATTTCAGGGGAAGGATCAAAAATGGGGTCAGGGTATTTAAACTGGGTAACAAGTTTTAGAAGAGTAGCATCAAGAAAAAATAGCATAGGGAAATGACAGTCATTTGAAAGAGAAGGGTGTACCAAATAATACAGATTCAGTTTTGTTTTCTTCCTATTACAAAGCAAGTTGTGAAGAAACTAAGATAGCATAGTATCAATATCTAGCTGTAGTTGGGACCTGAGACAACCAAATGATTTGTTAGCCAAGAAGGTAGAAACATAGAAATCTATGGCAGAAAAGATCCAGTGACCCATCTAATCGCTCTCTATACTAAGATGCAAATGCCCTAGTGGTCACTCACTTCCCTGCCCCACATTATACTTGCCTAGTATCCTCACCAGCTCTACATGTCTGTCCCATCCTTGCTTGAGACCCTGTACTTATTTGATGAAGATCAACCTCTGGCAGCCTGCTCACTTATGTACCACCCTCAGAGGCAATGAAATACTTTCTGATGCCCTTCCTGAATTTCCTACCCACCAGGTTCATTGAGTCTCCCTGTTGTGCCCATGTTTTTACAAATTGTGAAAGTTTCCAGGTGCCTACCTTTCTTATCCCATTAAGAAACTTGTAAGTTGCAATCACGTTACCAATGATGCCCAGTATCAGCCTAGGTATTTCTTGCGGTGCTTATCATGTAAGTTTTCATTATGTACAGTACCATGGTTCCATTGGTGCTGCTCATATTTTAGGTCTGTACTGTTTTCCACTTGTACTAACTTGTTTTTGTTTGCACTGTCTTATACTGTTATTTTGTTTTTTACCTATGTGATGCAGTCTCCCATGTACCCTTTCCAGTGGTGGTCATACCTGGAAAACAGCCTTGATTCAGTCTTTCCTTGTCACTAATTTCTTACTAAATAAATGTTCCCCCTCTCCCTCTTTGTCACCAGTGTATGTATGTTGAGGTCCTCGAGCCTCTCTCAGTTTCTCTTGCTGTGTCTGAAATATTTTGTTGCTCTCTTCTGCATTGCCTCAGCCCCTATCCCTGTCCTTTTTCAAGTATAGACACCAGAACAGTGCACAGTGTCATGACAGTGTCATTAACATACAGTTGGACAAAACTAAATATAACAGATCAGGTAAAGAGTATCCTTATCAGAATAACTTTTGATTTGGAGGCAGTGTGCTCTACTGGATAGAGTACTAAGTTGGGAACCAGGAAATCACTGGTTCAAACCCAACCAGTGCCATAATACTCAATACGTGAGCTTGAATAAATCACTTGACATGTCAGTGTTGCAGTCCACCCTGGTACAGAAATTTGTGGAAGCAGAACCTGTACTGAAAATGAAAGGTTGCATCTCAGCTGGCCTAGCCTGGGTGATTAAATAGCACAAAGAAAACTTGTGTGATTAATGCATTAACTAGCATGCATTGGTCTATTTCTAAAAAAAACTATGCTATGAAATTGCTATAAAAATATATTTAATTGATAACTATGTTGAAACTACATGGGAAAGGCTCTTGATTTGGATACTGCAATTCATTAGTAGTAAACAGTCTTTTAACAGAAAAATAATATTTTTTGTAATCACGTTGCCAGTCCATTAGAGGGCAGTATCAGTATGTAAAAATGAATCTAGGATTTAAGTTTGAAAAAACTACCATGATAGCATAAACTCACATAGACACACCCTCTAATTAAGGGGCCACAAAAGAGCTGAAACTAACTATGTTTGCATGATTTTCATGCTATAAAAGCAATGAAGAAATAAAAAGATCTTTTGGCCACCAGTTACTGAAAACTTATTTCTGTCGATGGGCCAGAGAGGTTCTTTTCTACCATCAGATTTCTGTAATTCTATAATTCTATAATCTACACAAATATGTGTGTGTTGTTTTTACTTCACCTGTAATTGTCAATCGTGCTGTTGATTTAATTTAACTCACCTTTTGTTACCAATACTTGTTCTTGTAATTGCCCCCGGACCCTGGTTTGTAACCAAGATGTGGATATTGTGGTATGCAGAAACCTAAATTAATTAAAAATCCTCTCTCTAACTGATATTCAACAAGACATATATTGGCAGTGTGACCACCATAGCAATCAGTTGGAGTTTTTATGGCTAGCCTAGTCAGACCCTCTATATCTGCAGTCAGAAAATCTACCTCTACCTCATAAAGTTGTTGCAGTACCAGTAGTGCTGACTGAAATTGAAATTATGCCTGAAACTGGCAAAACATAGTTACTTTAGCATTCATGTAATGTTTGTAAAATTGCATGAGAATGATACAAAGTCAACAATGGTGCTTTTTGTCCAAATTGTGTGTTCAAAAACCCATTTTCTAAAATATTTACAATTTGGAACTTCCTCACACAATATATAGAACTGCTCCAGTTTTCCCAAATTGTTATTTAGTTATTAAATAAAAAAATTAATTTGGAACAAACATACAAAAATACCTGGAATTTGCAGTGGTATTAAATAGTCAGTTCTGCAGTTGTCAGTAAAAGGAATTCATTACTTCAAAGTAGAACTTACAGTGTAAGTCGTACAGTGTAATTCGTTTATATTTCTTTAGTGTTTCAGTGCCTAGAACTTACAGTGTAAGTCGTACAGTGTATTTAGTTAATATTTCTTTAGTGTTTCAGTGCCTATTCCTGTTTGTACTGTTGTAAAATTGCCAATATTTCTGTATTATTGCTGTTATATTGCCTTCAAATGTCCCCCGGACACTGCTAGAAAAAGGTATTATAGCTCAGTAGCCATTTCTGGTAAAACTCAGTCAATAAATAAATAACTTTATTATAAAGCACATACACTACTGTGAAAAAGTCTGTCAGTATCAAACAAATTACAAACAGTTTAACACTGAAATTGTCTTAATAATAATCTCTAACCATTTTAAGTATATAAGTCCACATTCATTAACACACAGGAGACTCCAAATACCAGATACTAAACTAAGAATAAAAATTATATTTACAGTACAACTCATGCCTTAGCTGGATGCAATCTATGTTAGATCTTCAGTTTAGAAGAAATAGTTATAACATAAAGCATCTGCAGGAAACTGGTATAGTCTCCATAAAATATTAGAGATTAACATGTCTTTAACACCATTCACAACAGATTAAAGTATTATAAAAAAACTATCACTTTATCTAGCTAAAGGCCTCCATTGTTACACAACATCCAAGTAAGAAGGGGAAAAAGTCTGAATTGGAAAAGTCAGAGGATGAGTCTTCTATGTGCTATAGCTCCTTCTCCCTATTGATGGTACTTGGATAGTATCCAACCAACCTGGATGCCATCAGATAGTCAGAAAAGTGTTGAAGCAGTGATGACATCAGAGAACAAATCCGACAACCTTGGAACCCATCCAAGTATCTGATGGATCATACGAACATATGAAGAAGCCAGCAGAAGAAGGTAATTTGGTCTATTTAGTCTGCTTGTATTGCAGGATCCAGAGCTTGAGCTACTGACCTTGCCCCCTCCCCACTCCTCCCTTCCTTTACATCCTTCCTATCCATGATCCTTACCTTCCCTCTATAGCTATCCCATCCTCTCTGGAAGCTGACCACCATCTTCAACAAGATCACTTCTACCGGCAGGGCATTTCAAGTGTCCACCACCCTCTCCATGAAGAAGTGCTTCTGACCTCTCTCCTAAACCTACCCTCCCCCCACACACACACACACAGCTTAAGACTGTGCCTCTGCATGTTATGGTTGCCACTTAGCTTAAAGAGAGCCTCCCTTATCAACCTTATTTATTCCTCTTAAGTATTTGAAGGTCTCAATCATGTCCCCCCCCGTCCTCCAGGGAGCACATTCTCAGTGCCTCAATCTCTCCTCCTCATGCCTTACCCTGCTGACCCACTATCATCTTTGTAGACCTCTTTATGAACCTTCTCCGCAGGTTAATGTCCCTTCTGAGGTGTGGGCATCAATACTGAACTCCATTCTGTAGATGTGGCCTCACTAGTGACCTGTACAAAAGCAGTAAAACCTCCTCTCTCCTACTACCGATCCCGCCAGCTATGCATCCCAGCATCTTGTTTGCTCCTGATGATGCTTTCTTGCACTGCATGGAGTGCTTCAAGTCAGTAATGATCATCACTCCCTGGTCCTTCTTCTCCTCTGAAGCAGATACCTCCACCCAGGTAGTACTCTGTCCTGGGATTCTTGGCTCCGATGTGCATAACTTTGCATTTCTTGGCATTGAAGCCAAGCTGCCAGATCCCGGACCATCTCCCCAGCTTTTCCAGATTATCTTGTAGGTCGTGTATCACTTCAGCTGTGTCCACTCTCCCACAGAGCTTGGTGTCATCTGTGAATAGGCACATTTTGCCATTAATGCCATCCCCAATGTCATTGGTGAAGACATTGAACAACACCAGCCTCATCACTATGCCCTGCAGAACCCCACAAGTGACCCTTTGAGCCAGATAACTCTCCCCCACAACTACCCTCTGGGTTCTGTCCCTCAGCCAGTTTTCCACTTATTCAGTTATCTTCTCTGCAACCCCGAGATACTTCAACTTCCTGATCAACCTTTTGTGGGACACAGAGTCAAAGGCCTTGCTGAAATCCAGGTAGAGAATGTCTGCTTCCTGGCCTATGTCTACTGTCTTAGTGACCCAGTCAAGAAGTCAATCAGATTCATTTGACATGATCCCCCGATCCCCCATGAACCCATGCTGCTTCACATCCTGGAGACCATACTCCTCTTGATCGTCTACCAACCTCTCCTTAAGTATGGTCTGCATGAGCTTGCATACAATTGAAGTCACACTGACTGGTTTGTAATTCTCTAGACTCAGAAGAGCTGGGTTCACAGGATCTGATACAACCTTGTACCCAAAAGAATCTGACCCCTGGATCTGAAATCTGACTTTGGATCTAAAATCCAAATTCAGATGAATAAATATCAGAGTCAAAGATGGATGCCAGTACTATCCATTGTAGGACAGCTGGATCCTCAAATGCAACATCTCAACCCCACTGTTCCCTACGTTTCTCCTTCAGGAATCTTAGCAGGTGATCTATGTTAAAAAGATGAGTACAAGTTCTTTCAAGTGACTTTCATCTTACAAAAGTGACATCTGAGCTTTTACTGCAGCAACTTTAATTTACGCTATTGGGCTGGATTACACGACTGCTGAACAGACTTACCCTCAATGATCCTCGTTAAAGTTTAAAGTGTACTCATTCCAATTACAGACTCGAAAGAGTCCTGTATTATTAAATACACTACCTCCCAGTCGGAGTGGGTAATTCTTGGCCTGCCTTCCTTGGATGTTAGCCATTTCAAAGCTCCTCTCCGAATCGAACCCTGATTCCCGTTACCAGGTCACCATGGTAGGAACAGATAGTACCATCAGTTGATAGGGCAGTCATTCGATGTCGCGTCGCCATACGAGCATGCGATCGGCGGTTATCTAGAGTCACCAAAGCTGCCGGGCCAAGACCGGATTGGTTTTGGTCTGATAAATACACGCATCCCGGTGCTCGTCAGCATGTAATGGCTCTAAATTACCACAGTTATCCATGTAACATTGGGCGATCAAAGACATAACTGATTTAATGAACCATTGCTTTTCACTGTACCATCAGTTGTACTTAGACTGCATGGCTTAATCTTAGAGACAAGCATATATGCTTGGCAGGATCAACCAGATATACGCACCGAAGGGGCAGCCAGAGGAGGGGCCGGGCCTGGACATCCAAGCTGGGCAGGGGCCTCTGAGGAGAGACTCCCGAGTGTGGTCGAGAGCCGCCCGTCCCGGAGGACTGGGGGTGGCAGCCTCGGGATAGAGGCGGGGTGGCCCTTGCAGACCTCAGTGCTCGGAAGCGGATGTGCTCACAGCGAGGGATGGGGGCTGGCAGGGCGGCCAGGGTGTGGCCGCCTGCTGCCGACAGGACCCCTGACATCCCAGCCAGGGCTACCGGTCTCGCTCTGAAGGGAGGCCAGGACAGGTCCCAACCACCTGTGCTCCGTGCGAGGAGAAGCCACTCCGTGACTCGGACGAGCCAGACCAGGAGGGCCCTCCCAAGTTGGAGCCATCTGCCAGATCGATCGGTGGAGTGTTGGTGGCCGGTGCCCTGGCTACGGCCAGGAGGTGTCTCCAGAATGCCCAGCCATGGTGGCAGGCGGTCACGGTGTCGGAAGAAGGGGCTGGGTCCAGGGTGACCAGGTCTCCCTGACCCAGCAGCAAGGCATCAGCCCTGGGTCGAGAGGCACCACCAGGCCCCAGCGCGAGAGATCAAGACTTTGGATTTTGTCGCAAGAAGTCAACTCTGAACCCAGCCTCCGAGCCACCAGGCACTCAGCCCGAGAACTAGCCCTGGAGGCATTTTCGTCCCCGGATCCAAAGTGCCCCTAGAGATCCTCGAATACTTCAGTAGGAACTTAGTCTCTAGTTTTGCACAAAAAACCGTGTTGATGAAAATCTCCTCGAACCTGCCTCTGGGGTTGTTCCCAAAGTCCCCTTCACCCTCTGCGGGACTAAGTCGCACCCTGAGACCCGGCACCGGGTGCCTCGGCTAGGCCAGGAGGCGGATCAGTCCATCCACCACCTACACGCGGCGGGTGTGGCCATCTGCCTCACGCATACTCGCGGGACACCTGGTCGGGAACCTGCCTCGGGGTTATGCCCCAAGGTCCCCGGCCCCTTCCCGGAGGACGAGGCGCACCCTGAGCCGGCCTCCTGGAACTTGGCTCGGCCAGAGGGCAGATCTGAGTCCATTCCACCCTCCGGGCCAGGGTTGGGCCATCTCTCACCATTGGGACTTGGTCTCGGCCCGCGCGTCACGCCAGTGTCGTGCCCAAAGTCCCCGCCGCCCCTTCAGGGGACGGCGCACCCTGAGCCCAACCTCCTGAACTTGGCTCGACACAGGGGCAGATCTGACCTCATTCCCGGCTTCAGGGCGGACTCACGACCCAGCCCGGGCTCCGGGCTCCACCGGACCGGGAGAACACCTCCGGCCAGAGTGCAGGCGGTGCCCACCGGCCCAGTGACCTCGGTCAGGACTTAGTCTCTCTGAGCCGGACCCCCGGCCCAGGTCTCCTGCCCGATGAGGCCCAGGAGGCACCTCATGCTGGGCAGAGACAGTCCCCACAGCCCCTGCCCAGCTCCGTGGAGACTTGGTCTCTGGAGGAGATTTGGGACTTAGTCTCTCGCGCGCACCCAGCCCAGCTCGCTCTCGCCCTACATATATTCCGGAACCTGCCTCTGGGGTTGTGCCCAAGTCCCTTAGCCCCCATCGGGGGACCGGCGCTTGCCAAACCCGACCTCTCCTGGAACTCGGCTCGGCCAGAGGGGCAGATCTGACCTCATTCCGGCTTCCAGGCAGGAGCTCCGACCCGCCCGGACTCACCGGCCCGGGAGGCACCTCCGGCGGGCAGAGCAGTGCCCACCCGCCCCAGCGCGACCTCCGGTGGGACTTAGTCTCTAGCAGGCCCGGGTCTCCTGCCGGCGAGGACCAGGAGAGGCACCCGTCCTGGGCAGAGACAGTCCCAACGGCCCCGCCCAGCTCGAGGACTGGTCTCTGGAGCAGAGTTGGGACTTAGTCTCCTCATGCGCCCAGCTCCGCTCGCCCCACCCCCGTGTTCCAGGACCTGCCTCTAGGAGTTGTGCCCCAAGTCCTTCACCCCTTCCGGCGGACCGTACCCTGAGCCGGGCCTCCTGGAACTAGGCTCGGCCAGAGGGGGCAGATCTGAGTTCATTCTCACCCTCCGGAGCCAGGATTTGGGCCATCTCTCGCCTTTGGGACTTGGTCTCCCGGCCCCAGCGCCAAGCCCGGTGTAGTGCCAAAAGTCCCCTTCGAGCCCCTTCGGGGACGGCGCACCCTGAGCCTGATCTCCTGTGACTTCGTCTCGGCCCAAGGGGGCAGATTTGACCTCATCCGGCTTCCAGGGCGGGCTCGGCCTGATGCCGGGCTCCCGAGCTCACCGGGCAGGGAGAGCACCTCCGGCCAGATGCGGGCAGTGCCACCGGCCCATGGTGACCTCCGGTGGGACTTAGTCTCTGGCGAGCCCGGACTCCCGCCCCCGGCCCGGGTCTCCTGCCCGGCCGAGGCCCAGGGAGGCACCTGCGTCCTGGGCAGAGACAGTCCCCCACGGCCCCCGCCCAGCTCCACGGGGACTTGGTCTCTGGATCAGAGCTGGGACTTAGTCTCTGTGCACGCCCAGCCGAGCTCCGCTCTCGCCCCTACATATGTTCCTGAAACTGCCTCTGGGAGTTGTGCCCAGTCCCCTTCACCCTTCGAGAACCGAGGTGCACCCAGACAGCGGCCTCCTGGAACTTGAGCTCGGCCAGAGGGGGCAGATCTGGAGTTCATTCCCAACCTCCGGAGCCAGGGTTGGGCCATCTCTGCGCCGTTGGGACTTGGTCTCCTGCCCCGCGTCACGCGTTATGCCAAAGTCGCCAAAGCCTTCCGGGGACCAGGCGCACCCTGAGCCGACCTCCTGGAACTCGGCTCGGCCGAGGGGCAGATCAGACCTCATCCCGGCTTCCAGAGCCGGGCTCGGCTTGACGCCCGGGCTCCCGGGCTCACGGGCGGGAAACACTGCTGGCCCGTGTGCACGGTGGTCCCCTGACCTCGGCGATCTCCGGTGGGACTTAGTCTCTGGCAGGCTCCAGACCCTCCAGCCCGGGTCTCCTGCCGCGCAGGGCCCAGGAAGGCACCTCTCTTGCTGGGCAGAGTCAGTCCCCACCAGCCCCTGTTCTCTTCCAGGGGACTTAGTCTCTGGTGAAAGTTGGGACTTGGTCTCTGAGCGCATCGAGCCCAGCTCCGCTCTCAACCCGACATATATTCCGGGACCTGCCTCTGGGAGTTGTGCCCAAGTCCCTTCACCCCTTTGGGGGAACGGCGCACCCAGAGCACCGGCCTCCTGGAACTCTGCTCTTCGGCCAGGCGGGGCAGATCTGACCTCATTCCCACCCTCGGGCCAGGGTTGGGCCAGCTCTCGCTGCTGGGACTTGGTCTCCCCCCACACGTCATGCCAGTGTGTGCCCAAAGTCCCCTTCGCCCCTTTGGTGGGACGGAGGCACACCCTGAGTCCGACCTCCTGGAACTCTGCTCGGCCCGAAGGGGGCAGATCTGATCTCATTCCCGGCTTCCCGAGCCGGAGCTCCGGCCCGACACCCGGGCTCACCGGGCCCGGGCAGAGCACCTCCGGCCCGGGTACGGGCAGTGCCCAACGGCCCACGGCGACCTCCGGTGGGACTTAGTCTCTGGCAGGCTCCGACCCTCCAGCCCCGGGTCTCCTGCCGATGAGGCCCAGGGAAGGCATCTCTTGCTGGGCAGAGTCAGTCCCCACCAGCCCCTGTTCACTTCCGGGGACTTGGTCTCTGTGGAAAAGTTGGGTCTTGGTCTCTGGCGCGCGAGCCCAGCTCTGCTCTCCTTCATATATTCCAGCTCCTGCCTCTGGGTGTTGTGCCCAGAGTCCCCCTTACGCCCTTTAGTGGGAGTCGAGGCAGCTTCAGACCTGACCTCCCGGAACTCTGTGCGGACCGAGGCAGGCAAATCGATCTCATGCTGGGCTTCCAGGGCCCGAGTTCGACCACTTCCCAGTGGCCGGGCCCCAAACTCATGGGGTGCTTGCCCCAGATCCCTGATGAGACCCCAGGTGGAGAAGACTCCCGGAGGCCGACCACCCAGGTTCGGTGTTCGGCGGCCTGCTGCTCACCTTCCTCAGGGGCTGGGAATCTCAAACTCGCAGGGTAGCTTCCATGCACCGTCCAGCACTTTTCTGGGTAGGGACGGCCATCCCGGCACCAGTCCCGGGTTCGAGACCGTCTTCGCCCTGTTGAGGCCCAGAATTGCATGGTAGCTTCCCCGCACATACCCCGTCCTCAGGGCAGGGACGGCCGTCTCCCAGGCGGTCCCGGGTTCGAGCGTACTCGACCCGTCGCTCAGCTTCCCGGTGGCCGGGAGGCCCAGACTCACAGGGTAGCTTCCCGCATGGTCCCGGCCGCTGGGTAAGATGGCCATCTCCTCTGCCGGTCCCAGGTTTGAGACGGACTTGACCTGTCGCTCAGCTTCCAGCGGCCTGGGCCCTGACTCACCAGGTAGCTTCCCTGCACAGCCCCCGGCCACTGGGTTGGGACGGCTGTCTCCCCTGGCTGGTCCTGGGTTCGAGACAGACTTCAGCCCATTGCTCAGCTTTCCCGGGGGCCGGGAGGCCCAGAATTGCATGGTAGCTTTCCTGCATGGCCCCCGGTCAGTGTCTATGTAGCTATGTATGATTTAGTTATACTGGCCAAATTGAACCATATCATGTGATGGTCACTGGCTCCCAGATGACCTTCTACCTAGAGATCTGTGATCCTTTCTCCGTTAGTCAGTACTAGATCTAGGATAGGCCCCTCTCTTGTGGGTTGTTGTACCAGTTGTTTGCGGCCCTCCCCCTGCAGAGAATCTACTATGTGTCTAGTTCTGGTGGTTGTTCCTGCTGGTATTGACCAATATGTATCTGGCATGTTGAATTCTCCCATTATCAGAACTTTCCCTTTAGCCGTCATGTTTTGCATATCTTCTAACAGTAATGTGTCTATGTTCTCCCCCAGTTTGGAGGTCTGTAGACAACATCAGTTGATATGGCTGCCCCATTTCCTGTTTCCAGGGTGACCCACAGTTCTTCTGGCTCCTTACGTGTATTCTGAATTTCTGTAGCTTTGATATTTTCATTGACATAAAGGACCACTCCCCCTTCCCCTTTTTGCACCTCGGTCTCTTCTGGACAGTACATAGCAGGGTACTGAAGTCTCCCAAGTGTGGTTACTGGTGAACCATGTCCTGCTAATGGCTACTATGTCCAGTTGAGCCTCTGTCATTGTTGCCTGCAGGTCTGGGATCTAGTTTCCCAAACTGTGGGCATTTGTGTATATGATTTTCATTGGCCAGATTTCGATGTGTTAGTTGTTGGGCGAGGACTGGTGTTTCCCCTGTGCGTCATATGGGGAGCCGGACCTTTTTCCATACCTGGTGATGCAAATGAACTACTAACATGCTGAACTCCTGTCTGATCACTAGCTGAGGGGTATTCTTCCCATCTAATGTATCGGGTGCTGCACTACTCTCCCCATTTGCTAGTTTAAGTATTCTGCAAAGACTTCAAACTTCTGCCCCAATGCACTGATTCCCTCCTTAGTCAGATGCAGTACATTGAATTTAAAGAACTTTCACTCACCAAACTGTTGCCAGTTAGATACAAATTTGAGTCCTTTCTCCTGGCACCAGCCCTTGAGCCACATGTTTAGCTCCCCTATCTCACCTTCTCTGACCTTCCGTCCATCTGCCCCCCCAAACTGGCAAGATCTCAGAGAAGGTGATGATGGGCTGGCGAGATCATTAGTCCCTATGTGTACCAGGACATCGAGTGTTCTCCTGCTTCCTGCACAATTTTAGCAATGCAGTCAGTGTCTCTCCACGCTGATGTACCTGGGAGACATCTGACCACTACCCCTGGCTGGAGGTAACTATCGACTCCCTGAATCATGGAGTCTTCTATGATCAGAAGTGTGTTGGATTTCCTTTTTGCTTTTTTTGTTTTGGTCCATGTTTTGGGTGAGTTTTGTTGCCCTAGCTCCTGTGCTGCAGTGTCCTGCTATGCAGTGTCCTCTGTCCCTTTGTTTGATTTTGGAGATAGAGGCAGATACCTGTTTGTAGTTTTTATATGGTTTGTGGAGGTGATACGTTGGAGAGCATTGAGTGATGGGGCACCTGATTTGCCCCCTCCTAACCATCTGCCAACCTCCTGGACCAACTAACCTCTGTGGTCGAGGTGCTTCAGTTGGATGTTAGGGAAATAGCGGTGGTTCTTATAATATATTTCCCCCTGAATACGCGATTTGAGGTGTGCAATCTCTGCCCATGCTGCCTGGAGCTGAGCTCTTAGATCTCCAATGGTTCAGCATGTAGGACAGGATCCTAAATCCTGTATAACTGCCCTTTTGAAAAGTGTCCCACAGTACCTGCAGTTAATAATATCCATTCCAGATGAGTTGCCAGGTGTATAACCTGGTCCGAGTAATTAGAAAGAGGAAAATAGTCCGTGGAGAGGAGGCGGACACAGCAGACACTGCACCAGATGGCTTATGCTCACCAGGTCCTCACAGCCACTGGGATGCCAGGCTCTTTGGGTACTGGGCTGAAAGGGAACCCATGTTAGTCACAGCAAACTTTTGATGAAATAACTTGCAGCAACACACTTTTTAGAAACATGGTGAGGATCCCATTAAATAAAGTAATTAATGCAACTCCATGGAGCCTGAAACAGTGGATATAGTTCAATGAGGTAGCATTTCACATTTGACTGAGATGGTCGCACAGTCCACAAACACAGTCCAAACTCTTGGTGAAGGATTTAACCTTTAGTGTGTGATACTGACATCCCCATAACCTTAGGCTGCTCTGTATTCCCAGTCCATTCTTATCAACTCAGGCAGCTCTGTATTCCCAGTCCATTCTTATTCCCCCTACTCCCATAACATCTCCCCATGGGGTAAGCTGGCCTCTCACCTTGGGGCCACCAGCTCTGTCTTGACTATCATCTCGACTTCTCATAGCCTTCAGTGAGCGACAGTCCCCAAAAATTATGGGTGACCCATCCCCAAGTCATATCCTACAGCTGCTCATCTCTTCTAGATCTTTCTCACTCTTAAGGGCCATAAAACTGGAAGCTCCCCAGACATCACTTCCAGCCACCCTATCCTTAGCTCTACCTTGAGACCTACTCTTTAGCTACAGTCCCACCTGGGCATGTTGCTCTAGTTCAACCGGGGTGGCATGAATACAGTCCCACATGAGGCGTGAAACTCTGGCCACCACCATGTCCTTTCCCAGGCTCTCTCTCTTCAAACTACAGGCCTAGAAATCTTCCAGATACCTGGAGCAGGCAATCACCCCACTACAGTCCTCACTCTCTCTCTCTCGTTCCCTCTCAAAAACCTCCTCCCACTAACTTTTCACCTGGCTTAAATTCAGCCTGCACATGGTGAGTTCCCACCATCAGAAATCCTCCCCACTTGGTGACCAGGGCTGTTCTAGCCCAGATTATTCCCATTGGTGCATGAAATGTACAGTGCCTTAAGCTGTATTCCCCAAAGGGGGTTACATGTAGAATTCCATCTAGTAGTGACATCCAGTGACAAGGAGTGTTGAGGAAGTTTTGCTAGTTGCTGGAATCTCAGTAGTGTGGCAGTTCCTTTCACAAACCTGTAAAATTGGCTGGCTATTCTAAGTGCCATTGCAATAAGATTGCTGATACCTGTACTCCTGTCAAAGCCTTGGCACACAACTGTATTTAATGTGCATGCAAATCAGTTCATATTTATTCTCTCCGTCACTGAAAGCTATTATTATGTTAGCCACATTATCTCTCACTGTTATTCATACTTGTAATCCATTTCCAAGTATCTATTCCTCCCATCGGTTTTCTGAGGTGTTACATACAGTATGTTGCCTGCACTGTGTTCACCATCCATAACACTGGCAGTAAGAAATACCAACCCCCTCTACTGCCCTTTTGGTGTCAGATTAGACTTCTTTTGTGACTGTGAGAAAGAAACTCAGTGCACGGTCAGAAAAATATGTGCATGAGTTGATGCACTTGCCCAGACATCTGTGGTAAAGTGTACAATTCCACCCTCTGCCTCCTTAAGTGTGTGCTCAATGCATGTTTTTTATTAATTACATTTTATTAGTTTTAAAAGAAAACATATACATCAAATTACACTCATAATACATTGATAATTGCAAAAAATTACAGTCAGCTATAGAAACTAGTACTATACCATGAAAATATACAAGCAGTAAATGATAAAAAAACTACAATCCTGTTTATATAATAAAACATACAGTAAGTATTAAGAAAAATTCAAATAAGATTTTTGAAATCTGAAAGCAAATCCACTACTACTTGTTGATCAGTTTTCCCTGAACTTACAGACAGAAGACAAAATGTAAAAGAAAGAAAAGGAAAGAAAATATCTGAGAGGAAAGAAGAATTAGATGAAAGATCTACCACTATCAACATGTTGTAGTGTCAATAAACTAGGCTACTGTTGAGCCTGTAGCAAAGAAGTTGTAGTTTGTGTTCCAGTTAAACAGAAAACACTCTTTCTGCTCAATCATCAAGTGAGCAAGTCTTTCTGACCTGAGGACTTCTATGCATTCTATGCATTCTCTTTTCCATGCCTCAATAATGGGGGCTTTCTCTTCCATCCATATTTTTTAAATTTTGTTACTGCAATTAAGGAAGTAGTATATTTCTGTTCCTGAGACCAATGCTTAGTTTCGCCAAAGTGACCTATGAGATGTGGCTCTAGTTGTATGATGTCATCTAACTTAGTAATGGATTTTAGTAAAGTTTTAATATCTGACCATAACTTTTGCATTTTTTTACATCCCCAGAACACATGAAGCAGGTCACAGTTGTCTTCCCCACATCTTCTACATCTGGAATTATCTCTAAGTCCCATTTTTATATAATTGTTTAGGGGTGTAGTACAGATTATGTAAGGATTGAAACTGGACTAATTTTATATTTACAGTTTTAAATGCCTTAGTGGAGTGTAGCCAAATCAAGACTGTGACCACCATCTTACATTTTTTTCTGTCTGAACCTCTTGTGATGTCCAGCAATAAGTATTAAGTTTTGACTGTTTGGTAAATCTCTGGAAATACTCTGTGGGTAAATGTAAACCTGGATGGTATTTTATAACTTGGCTGCAAGCCACCTAGAGAATCCAATATTTTCCACAATGGAAAAGTGCTGTAGATCTATCCCTATCATCTCATCAGTAAGCCATTTAATTTGGGATGTGCTCAGGTCCTTGGGGTCAGATTCAGTCTTGCGATCAAGTGGCTATGTTATTGTTAATTGCTTGGCTTTTGGAAAAGGACTGGCCAAGGAACTGGTGCTGCTGCTCTCTCATAGGAGCGGTATTGGTGATATAGGTACTGTATCACCTGATGCTGCTGAGTCCACAGAAGTTGACCTCCCTCTTGTGTGTGATGGGGATGGAGGCTATGCAACTGATCTCCCACTGCCACCATGATTGCCTGGGGGGACTGACTGCTACTGCTATTATGCTGTGGCTCTGACTCATGACTATCATCACCATCATCTGTATCACCACTGTGCGGCTCAATGCGAACTGTAGGATGAGTAACTACATAAGGGTGCTGCTGCACAAGGTGTCACCTCAGTCATGGCACTGGTTCCCATGCCACTGACTTTCTTCCCTCTAATAATAATTGCTTTACGGTGAGCACATAATGCTTTCAGTTCAGAGGAATGTTTTCACCCATTCAGGGCACAGGCGGCAGTGCACCCAGTCATTAGGGTGCCACGTTTTCAAGTCACTGTCCACTCTTTTTGTAGGGGCTGTGCTCCTCACACCCCTCCCTTTCTAAATATTATAACTCTTGGGGGCAGACCTCAGGGAGGGGTCAGCGAATTCCATTATTTTGCACCCTAATGATGGGCGCACTGCTGCTAGTGCCCTGATGGCTGGAACTCAGAGAAACTTATCAAAATATGATTCCTCACCATGCTCATTCTTCTTTTGATTTTAAAGCCAAGCAAGGAATAGTTTATTTATTTATTGGAATTTCAGAAGTACCTTTGAGCCAGAGACTCTTTTACAGAGGTTCCACGTCAATAGAAACAATACAAAGTCTGATAAGTACATACAATTTCTGGCATTGAAATGCAACATGGTATAAGAAGCAATGAAGTACATACAGGTTATAGGAAATTACCATACAGAGGATATACAGGGCAAGACAATTATCAGCATAAGCAATAGAACTCATATTAATGATTATAGAGGGAACCAAAACAACATGGTGAAAGAGACCAACATCCACAGTTGCCATTTAAAGCAGCCACTGTTGTCTAAGTGCAAGGCTGGGGATACAGTGCATACAATTCACAATGAGCGAGTTGACCAATGTGCGGCTAGCACAAGTCATTAGTCCTTCTAGCAAAAGTGGGAGGAGACCAATCTACTGTGAGAGGAGGGTATGGAAGGAGAAAAGGAGGGAGGAAGACCAAGTGGTTTCAAAAGGCTAGGCAGAAATAGCAAGAGGCAAGGCATTGGAAGGTGGGAGAGAGAAATAAGGGTGTATGTTTGACCTTAGGAGGAGGGAAGATAAGCATTGAGAGAAAAGGGTCAGAATCTAAAAAAGAAAAGGTAGCCATTGACAATAAGAGGGGGTGAGATTTAAGAAGAAAGGAATAGGTAAGTTAAGGAGAGCTAGAGGAAAAGAAGGGGCATGGAATATGACTGTGATCTGTATCTTGATGGAGGTGCAGCAGGTACAGGAACTGAACTGGGGCTGGTAGTAGCAGCAGACAGGGGTCTGGTGGCAGAGGGAAAGAGTAGGAGGGAATCTGTGAAGGTAATAGTAGTTTCTCTGGTTTCTATAATTACTGTGGCAGTGGGCAAGGAGGTAGAGGAAGGTGTTTTACTCTTGTCAAAGCTGGGTGTGATTCTGGTGTCAGTGTTTTTATTTGACACCACATCATCATCATCATCAGATGCATCAACATCTCTCACATCTTCATCATGGTCATAATCAATTGGTATATATTGTCTCTATCAGACACATGTGAGGAATAAGTATCATTTTCTGAAGACTCTGCTCTGATATTGTTAGGATGAGAGTCAGATCAGATGGAGTGTTTAGCTCCTCATTCTCAGCCACTGCCAAATCTGTATGTGGAAGAAGTGGAGATAGGTAAAAGGGCACTTCAAGAACCTGACATGGAAGCTGTGATGACAATGGGGGACACACTGCAGCTTGGTTCAGCACTGGGATAAGTGTAGAACTGCTTACTTCTTGATTTAGTGAAGTTGATGAGGGTGAGGATGATGTGGCAGTGGCACCTGATGTCACTGACTGTCCTGAATGTTTTACAGGGCTAAAGCAGTTGGGCTTTACAGCCTGACCAGACCTGCTAGATTTTGTCAGTTGTAATGGACTTGACATTATCGTCTTTGCTGTTTTGGTTGAGGTAGTCTCAAAAGGCCATTTATTTATTTATTTGAATGCTGGTGACCGGGTAAGCCCACTAAAATGTAATGTCAATTTTTCAGGGGCAGGTACAGACTCAGTAGAGGATCCACTGAGGTGGATGCCTTACCTTTGCTTCTACAGGCTTTAGTGTTCATGTAGTCTTATTATTCTTTGGGGGAACACAACTGTATATGATATTCTCTGACTGAACACTGCTGGGTTAAAATAAAATATGCAAGTACTTAAAACAAACTGCAACCAGCTCTTTATAGTACTGGGTCACAGCAGTACGTAAGTGAACAGTACAGTAGTGATAATCACATACAATACTGTACTCATAGTCTGTGACTATATAAAGTGAAGCTAACTTGTAAAGTGCAACATATAGTAATAATTCCAGAGTGTTTTACCCTCTAATGCAAAGATCAGCCACAAACTCCAGCACTTAATTCATGAAAGTCTGTTGGGAGAGCTGCATTTTATATAATCATAGACTTTATGTATGTGATTGTTACTACTGTTAATTGCACTGCCTTTTTACAGTTTTGTGTGTTGGTAGGAATTTGCTGTCAGAACAGTAAGTCAGAGTTGGATACATTTGCATTAAAGAGATTTGTACTTTTTGAAAGTGTAGCAGCTTATACTGTGTGCAGTATTTCCCACAAACCCTGCCCTATTACTCACTCATCTCTCTTATATAAGGATACTTTGGATCTGACTTACCCAATTCCTGCCTGCCAGGCCCTGTTACTGCTACTGCTCCAGTCTCCATCTTTCTATTCAATTTTGTTTTAAGATATTATTTTCTTGCCAATATTTTTTTCAGTGCAGTTCAGCTCTTGCCCCCGCCTGCCCAGTACCCAGCCTCCTGCCAGGCCCTGCTACTGATCCAATCTTTGTCTTTCTCTTTCTCTTAAATTTTTTTGAAAGATATCATTTTCTTTCAGGTATTTTTTTTTCAGTGCAGTCTAGTTCTCCCCCTCCTTCTCAATGCCCACAGCCTTTACCTACCTCTTGCCATGTCCTGCTACTGCTACTGCTTCAGTCTTCATCCTTCTTCTCTTTGATCTTTGTTTAAGAACAGTATTTTGTATTGGCCATTTTTTCAGTGCAGTTTAGATGCAGTCCCCCTCCCCTCAATGCCCAGTGCTCACTGCCTGCCAGGCCCAGGCCCTGCTACTGCTCCAGTCTCTTGGTCTTTCTCTCTGCACTCTGATTTTTTAAGATAGTTATTTTTTTTCAGTGCAGTTCAGCAAAATTTATCTCTTTTTCTTGGGATGAATTTCAAATGACCACCACAATCCATCAAGCTGAGCTCACCGCCACCCAGTATTTCTCTCCTCTTTCTCTCTCTCTCTTTGGCCCCCTCTCTCAGCGTGAGCTCTGTGCTGCAGTTGCAGTGTGAAAACAATCCTCAGGAACCCGCCCCCTCGGGAGCCAGCCAGTCAGTATGCTTTTCCTCTCTATTCCCTCCCCTGACAGGCACCAGATTCAGCCCATGATAGTGATGACAGAAAATGGCATTGAGTGATTTGTTTATGCTGACTGGCCCACAGTCAGGCTGCCTCCAATCAATCACCACCACCACTGGGTTCTACCTCCTGGAGCCAGTCACTAGACCGAAGCCATACTTCCATCTGTTCTTGTTTGTCCCATGACCATCCACTTTTCATCCCCACAAGTCCTCTAAGCAGCTTCCTCCCACCCACTGCCAAGCCTCATTCTAAGGATGCAGTCCAGCCCAACTACTACAGCTTCCAGTAGCCCCTCCCTACCCAGCCTGCCACACTGCAACCCACTGCCATGCTTGCATGCTTCCTCTCTCCTCCCACTGGCCACAGCCCATGTCAATCATGTGCTGGTTGGAGGGAGGATGGAGGATGCCACAGAATCCTAGTACCCTGCTCTTTTACTATCTGAACCAATTAAGGGTTTTGGCCAGATTGGCTATATGGTGCAGTGGGCCTAGTCAAAATGGATTGGACTGGCTGTGGCCCGAGTCTGACTCACTACGTTGGTTCAGGCAATACCACATTGAGCAGACTCTCTGACTGGCCCACTACACACCCCTACTGGTTTAACACTATTTACCTTTGCTACTACCAGTCTATTGTAAACACTCCTGCCCCAGCTTGTGTACTGGAAGGGGTCAAACTTTGGAAAGAATGAGTTAGTGGCCTAGATATGGCATGACCATGTGTTCAACTTAATCAATAAATAAATAATCATATTGTCCCTTAGGACTCAAAATTTGCCACCAAAAGAAAAATTTCTGACCACCAGCAGTCTTAAGAACAAAGAATACATTTACTGTGAAGTGAGGCAAACCACAAAAGATTGGAACAAGTCTACCCAGAAATCAGTTCTACTGGTTGCGAACACACCAGTTATTTATACCTCCACATAGTCAGTCAATACATCAGGCACAAGCATTCAATGCATCAATAGTTCATAAACAATAATTAGTTACTATTATCTGGCAAGATACACTTGTCAAAAAACTGTACATTTATGTACACAAAAGTAAAGTTCAAAACTAGTCTCTGTATCATCATAAATAATGATCTTTGCAAGATTGGCAGTTGGAATCCTGGTAAAATTCATTAAGTAATATTCTATATCAAAGCTGAATTATAATCCTCCTTTACTACGGACTTAATTTAAGACATTATAGAACTTTTTCTGAAAAATAACTTTCATGTATGGTAACACGTGGTACAAGCAGAATTCAGGAACTGCCATGGGTGCCTGCTTTTCACCTAATTATGAAAATTTGCTAGTGAGTAAATGGGAAGCAGAATGTATTGGTGTATTTTACTTTTTAATTTGCCCTTGCAGCAAATATTATGTAGGGAGAACTAGTGCTGTGTAAATGTTTTTATCCTACAGGTAAAATAGTGGTTTTTTTTTTTTTTACTCCCGCCCTGTGCCATCGCCGGGCTCTCCTTCAGGCCCCCACATGGACTTCCCCACCACTGCTACTCCTGACCCCTACTGCCCCACAATACAGCCATCCCAGGTGACCCCAGTGTATCCCTTCACCAGATGGGTCTCTTACCTTCGTAGGAGAAGGGTCTTGATGGCCATACCAATGACCCTGGGTGCTGCTGAGGTGGCATATGGGGTCTGAGAGCCCGGTGGTGAGGGTTTTGGGAGGCTGTCACCCGATCAGCCAGAGTGCCATTTTCCCATTTTCTACCCTGGAGAGTGACGTGCCACAGATGTCACGGCTTATGCCGATGTCTGTCACTCCCCTAGTGCACTGTGGGCTACATCCTGCTGTACCCCCAGCCTCTGCCAGGGGCCAGCAAGCACTGAACCATGCCCCCCCCACCCAGAGAAGGCAAGCCATCATTGGACTCTCCTTTTCTTATCTCCCGGCCGGCCTTCCAGTGACCCAAGTAAGTTCTCAAACTTGCAGATGGAAATCCAACACTGCACTGATGGGCCAGCTTGGTGGGTATTTTTTAGATCTGGTCTACATAGCAGACCAGTTCTTATTGGATCAGAGTCATGAAGTGATTTTAAGGTTTGCCATAGGAATGTACTGGGAGGTTTTGCAATTTAAGTTTTACAGCGGTGAAGAACTGAGTAGTGTTGCTTGGTATTAGTTTTTGGTAATGAATTTCCTTTCTTTTTGTGGTAGTCAAATCATATCCTCATTCATGACCTGAACGTAACAAAATAAACAAAATATTTAACATTTTGAGCCCTGCGTTACCAACCACCTTCATGCCAGGTAGCAACACAACAGTCACTGTCAATGACTTTACACAGGGCCCTGTGGGCAATACATAAAAACAAACTAACGTACACAACCAAACCACAACAAGCATATCTTATTGAGCCAATCAAAAGATTTCCCACAGTTCCATTTAAAACACCCACACAACCTAAATCCTTCACAAAACCATTTCTATACGTTGTAACACCTATCTCACAAAATCATAAACTGGTCTTTGGTTTTGGCACTAGTGCCTCAGCAAATTTTGATTTTCTGTGTAAAAATTGCCAGTTTTCAGCAAAAAACATCAAAAAGAATCACACATACAAGTTTTAAACTCTCAACCTCATAAGCTACAGTCATAAAATCCACCTTGATATGTTTGCTTGCACGCATGTGCAAGAAACATAGTGCCATCATCCGAGTTTTTGTAGGTGTGGCACCCTGTCTTCCAACTCAGTCAGTGTGTTTGCAGGTGCAGCCACAGTTCACCAATGAATGCTGCAGCTGTCTATGATAGCAGCTGAAAATGTAGTACCGTACAGTTGAAAGGGAGAGCTCCGCTTCAGTGAGCAGTGATAAGATAGTGTTGATTAGCATATTGCCGGCAGTCTTGCTTGTATACATCTCTGCTTTCTCTTCCTGGAACATAAATTCAGTTCGAAGTGAACTTTCCCTAGTACTATCTTTCCAGGAGAAGGCAACGGGGGTGCTCAATCCCTGTCAGCTCAATTAACCCCCCACAAAAGAAACATCTTCCAGTTGCCACGCTGGAAGCCCACCCCAGCATGGCACATGTCTGTATGGCCGATGGGGGTGCCCAATCCTCCGTCGGCTCCACTGGCTCCGCAAAAAATCACAGCTGCCATGCTGGGAGCCTACCCCAGCATGGCACAAGTCCTGCGTCATCATCCTCATTTCCACTGCCCCCCCCAAAAACAAATCTTCCAGCTGCCATGCTGGGAGCCCACCCCAGCATGGCACATGTCCTGTGTCGTCCACCTGAAAAGAAAACAAATACCTGAAAAGAAAAAAACAGTCCCTCATTGATTGTCTTGCCCCCCAACCCGTGCCCACCCTCTGCGTGTCCACCTCCCCACACCCCCACCTCACCCCACACTTACCTCTGGAGGCCAGCGAGACGATCTTTGGTGGACCAGGAACACGTCTGCACTCTTCAAAGCTGACCGCGAACTGAAGAAATGCCGGTAAGCTGTATAATGGAATAAATATTTTTTTTTTTTAACTTCGATGCATATCTTAGGCATTTTTGGGAATTTTGGCACCAAATTTTCAACATGGGGTTTTTGGGACCCCTCCTCATGAATTCTGGCACTGTCATGGCATTAATCAGCCTGGAAAGGTGATTTCGCAGTCACTGCGTGGAACCACCTTTTGGGACAAATTTATTAAATGACAGTGTTGCAGTTCATGAGGTAGGCCCCCAGAAACCCTATGTTGAAAATTTGGTCAAAAAATTCCAAAATGATTGATTTATGCGGTACGCGCAGTTCCAACGTGACGCCATAAGTTCACAAATTTTATTATTTTCACTCCAGATTTTCAACATTGCCACTTTACCACACCTCCTTATGAGCAGTACAGCTGTCATTTTTCACATCTAGCCCCAAAATGTGTTTCCGCACATGTAGCACACAATGGCGCAGTCGGTGTGTGAAATCAATGTTCAGGACAGATTACGAAAATCACAGTGGCACTGTTCATGAGCAGAGGTCTTAAAATGGCTATGTTAAAAATTTGGTGACAAAAGTTCATAAAATGACTGTGTTATGAGCAAGCATTGCGCAGTTTCCACGCACCCTCGTCAGTTCATGAATTTGTAATATTTTCAGTCCAGATTTTCACCACTGGCATTTTTCCACACTTCCTTATGAACAGTACAGCTGTCATTTTTCACACCATGGCCGAAATGTGTTTTCGCACTTCCAGCACAGAAATGCGTGGTCACTGTGGGAAATCACTGTTCAGGACAGATTAAGAAAATCACAGTGACACTGTTCATGAGTGGGGGTCCCAAAATGCCTGTGTTGACAATCTGCTGTGAAAAAATCACCAAACTAATTACATTATGGGTGTGCGTTGCACAGTTTCTATGCACGCTCGCGACTTCACCAGTTTTTTTAATATTTTCACTGCAGATTTTCAACATTGCCATTGTTTACACCTCCCCATGAACAGTACAGCTGTCATTTTTCACATCCTGTTCGAAATGTGTTTTCACACCTGTGGTGCCAAATGGTCTAGTCACTGTTCAAAAGCAGCTTTTGGCTAACAAACTGATATTGCCACTATTCATGAGGTGGGGGTCACAAAAAAAAACATGTTGAAAATTTGGAGTGAAAATACCAACGAACGTCTGAGGCGTTAGGTTTTCCGATCATAACGCCCCACCCTGTAGAGAATGACAAGCATCAGGGGTGTGACTTGGGATTGTTGCCTGTAATGCTCATACCATTCCACCCTCACCCACACCCTGCAGCCAGTGAGAGGCATCGAGGTGTGCCTTGGACTCTTCAGCCCCAAAGTTCACCCCATTCTCCTATACAGCACCCATCTCACCATATTTTCTGATGGAATGGGGTGAACATAAGACAAAGACCCCAAGGCACACCATGACACTTGTCAGTGTCTGCATGGTAGGGTGTGGTGAAATGGCGTGGTCGCTATGCCTGATGACCCAAAGGCACACTCCAATGCCTGTCAGTATCTGCAGGGTGGTGGTGGGGTTGGCTTCAGTTCAATACTTCACTGCCATTCCTATTATGCAGCTCTGTAACTCCTACACTACCAATGCCAATGCCAGCAAGCAAACATTCGGCATTGACAAATGCTTGTTTTTGAATTGCTACAGCGCAATCAGTTCTGGCATTTTGAAGTGCAACAAAAGCAAGAACAAATGAGAAAAGTGTGAGCACAAGTGACAAAACCTGACTCACAACACCATAAACATTATTTATGACTTTACCACTCAATATTTTTTAAATTAGTATTTAAACTCAAAATGACAAACTATAGAGGCACAGAGGACTGAGGCAACAGGTGCCTCACCTACCACCATGCTAGTGACCTAGGTTTGGGAATAGACCAGGATTGCTCGAGGGCTGCCCAG
This sequence comes from Neoceratodus forsteri, assembly GCA_016271365.2. Lineage (NCBI taxonomy): Eukaryota > Metazoa > Chordata > Ceratodontiformes > Ceratodontidae > Neoceratodus > Neoceratodus forsteri. The sequence goes on from CM028134.1 coordinate 846,894,619, forward strand.
GGGAAGGAGGACTGATCATCCAGAGACAGCTCTCCTCCTTCAGGGAGGTGGGACAGCGTACGTTACTACTTGGCCATCACCTAGTGGATGCTGATTGGCTTGGCAGTGACAGCATCATATCTGGCCAGATACAGGGGCTGAGAGTGTGTGTGGTGTTTTAATAGCACATGCCAGCTCCATAAAACATTTGCTGGCCTGGGACTGGGCAACAAGAAACATGGAAAAGGAATATGTGCCATGTCACCATGCATGGTGGTGATCCAGAGCCTTTGGACCTCTCCCCACATTGATCTCCACTGGTACAAAAGCATAGGGAGTGGTGGCTGAGGTTAGGGACACTGAGTTACATGATGGATGAGCACAGGTGGTGACTAGGAGGCCAAACAGCTACATGACAAAAAAAAAAACCGACATTATTTACTGACAAAAGTACCAAGGATACATCCTTTCACACCAGTATGTGGATCACAAAAGCCCAAGACCACACCTCCATCTCAATTGTCTGTTTTCAGCATGCAAAGCTTTTTATTATGGTTTCCTGGCTGTAAACTCTCACAAAAATCACATTTTTAGGCTCACAAAACCTCTTTTAACTGACAAAACTATAACAAAAATTATTTTGTGAATATTTGGTTGTCCTTGGAAAGTTCATTTTCACTTCTGCTCATGCATGAAAATGGGACACAATCTTACAAATATCTCAAAAACACTTAGAAAAATCTAATTAGCAAAGAATCATCCTTGGACCAAACTCTATCAAACATAAAGATTACAGATTTGAATTCCCAACCATTTTTAATCTATTCTTGAGGAAAAGAGGTCTTACTTTTGTGTGTGTGTGTGGGGGGGGGGTTATGTATTTTTATCCTTGCAAAACCTTGTAATCACTCATTGCTAAATTTACAAAATCCAGAGATCCTCAGATGGGTCTTGGCACAGGTGAACACCTCTTCAGTGGTGTTTATCCTGGGGGCCATTTATGGACCTAATGCATCTGATCTGGGATTTTTCCATGAGCTGTCTCAGACTCTGGCAGACTTCAATCTGCAGAAACTTCCTGTTCTGCTGGGAGGGGACTTCAATCTGCCTATGGACTTGGTTTTGGATAGGAGCTCCCCAGTTTTAGGATCCCCCAGCCCAGCCCATCAAGCTCTCCAGATGATGTTGCAGGAACATTCCCTGGATGACAGCTGGTGCTTCTTAAATCCTATGGCCAGAGACTATTCTTTTTTCTCACCAGTACATAAGTCTTATGTCTGCATTCACTACTGGCTGATATCCCAGCACTTGGTGCTGGCTTTGACTTCTGCCTCTATCAGCAACATAATCTTTTCTGATTATGCAATGATATCCTTATCTCTGTGATTGGAACCTGCTTGCCCTTGATCAGCTAGTTGGTGCCTTACCAACAGGAACTCAGATGTATCTCCTGAGACTTTGTGGGAAGCTTACAATGCTTACTTACAAGGGACTCATCAGTTTTACTGCCCATTGCAGGAAGCTGAGACAGCAAGAGGAGAAGGATCTACAGTCAGAGTTGCATCAAAAAGAAGATGCCTGCAAAGATGGCTCTGATATCTTAGCTAAGATCTTAGCTGACATCACTCACCTAAAATATTCACTTAACACTCTCCTATCTAGAAAGGCTGAGTTGGCATTAACTCACACCTGACACCGATATTGGGAAGGTGGGGAGAGGGCAGGGAAACTGCTTGCTCATCACCTTCAGGTTCAACAGTGAGCCTGGTACATTTTGACTCTCAAGGACAAGGATGGCAATATTCACAGTAATCACAAGGCTATCAATGAGGGTATGGGCCAGAAAATAAATAAAGGAACAAGATTTTGGACTTAAAAAAAGACCTGTCTACGTATGTGTTTTTTTGTGCCAGCCCCCATCTTTAAAAAAGAAAGAGCTTGTTTTATTGGACACATCAGGAGAGGCAGCACTTTGAAGGATTTAACAGAAATAGGACATTACCTGTTGACTGTCTGGAGTATCTCTAGAACTTTGTGTTTCTTTTATCAGTGATATCGTGCATTTATTTTATCAAAACCTGTATCATGTAGCCAAGGCCCCTGATGACCAATGCATTTCCTCCTTCCTCTTGGCCATCCCCCTTCCCCATCTCTTGGAGGAAGAACAACGCACCCTGGATAAATCAATCATGGAGGAAGAAGCGGTTTGAGCGATTAAAGTCCTCTCCCCTTCTAAGACACCCAGGGATGATGGTATCCCTGCTGATTTATACCAACTTATCTCTGACTTATCCCAGCAATGGTGAATATGTTTTGACATGTCTATAACATAGGCACTCTTCTTTACTCACTGTGAGTGGCTGTTATCATTGTCATCCCCAAAAAGGGCAAGGACTTGCAGTTGTGTGCCAACTACTGCCCAATCTCATTCATAAATGTGGACTGCAAAGTTCTGGTGACAATTCTTACATCTCAGCTGGAGGCGAGGATCCCTTGACTTAGTCATCCATCCCAGGTTGGCTTTGTGAAGGGGAGATCTGGCTCAAATCATATATGTTCCCTTCATACAACAATATCCTTTGCCCAAGCCCCCATCTCCCTGCAGCAGCCATCTCAATTGATTTTGAGAAGGCATTTGATTCTGCCTTTGGCCTTATCTTTTCAGTTGCTCTCACACTTTGGATGTGGGGTGGAGTTCCAGAAATGGATTTGAGTACTGTATGTAGATCCAGTAACTGGAGTGCTCACTAATGGTCTGATATCTGACCCATTTCCCCTTCAGCAAGGTACCTGCCAAGGCTGTCCCCTCTTTCCTTTGCTTGTTTTGCTGGTCATTGAGCCTCTGGCAGTGGCAATCTGGTCCAACCCTGATATCTTGATGTATTAGTATAAATGGCCATGAGTTTTCTATGTTACTTTATGCAGATGATCTTCTGGTGCTCCTCCTCTCCTGGTGTCTCAGTCCCTGCCCTTATGCAAACAATGCAGTCCTTTTTGGAGGTGTCAGGTCTTTGTTTCAACACCTCGAAGACACATGTTCTCCCTTTACCTTAAGTTACCCCCCCACAGCCCTTACATTAGTGGGTTTATCTTGGTCCCCTGCAGGACTTAAATATCTGGGGATTCAAGTCACACCAGATATCCCTTTCATACCAAAGGCCAAGCTGGGCCCATTGCTTCAGTCTTTTTGGACAGACTGTGATGAATGGAAAGCCCTGAACCTTTCCCTGCTTGGTAATATTGAGGCCATCCAGATGGTAACAGTTGCCAAGCTATTGTACTTTCTTGGTCATCTTCCTCTTTCAATCTCTGACTCTTGGTTCTCTAAAATTGATAAGCTGGTTGGGTCCTTTCTTTGGGAGAGCTGTCCTTCCAGATACAGTCACCCTAAATTATGAGCTCATTGGTATGCTGGGGGCTGGAGTTTCCCCTGGTTTAAAGGTTACCATTTTGCTTTTATGGCTGCGAAAATGCTGTACTGGTTTCTGGATGAGGCAGACCACACCCTGGTATGGTTTCTAATTAAGTCCATGCCTCTTGCTGAGGTCTTCATTGGGCTCATCCCCTATTTTACCCTTCTACAACATTTTCACCAATACCCTATAATTGTAGTTTTTTGCTCCACCTAGAGGGGCTTTGAGTAAGTAGCTCCATGCTGACTTTTATCCTTTGGAGATGATGCCCATCTGGAATAACCCTCATCTTCAGATTGCTGGCTGCTCCTTTTTATTGAATTCTTAAAAGGCACATGGATTCTGAGGGTGAGGTACCTGCTCCTCCCCAATTTTACTCAGCTTCATGCTTTTGAGTCTCTTGCCAAGCAGGTGGACATTCCTTAGCAGGATTTCTGGAGGTACCTGCAACTCCATAGCTTGCTGCAGAAGGACTACTTATCCCCTCTGCAAGTGTCTCCCCCCTAAGCAAGAGTTTTCTATTTATTCCTGGCTTCGTTCCAGCAGAGGCAAGGCTGGGCTTATCTTCAAGGCAATTAGAGACTCCACATTTGACCAGACACAGTCAGTCAGACAGTGATGGGAACATGATTTGGGCCTTGCCGCTACACCTGAAGACTGGACTCAGGCCTTGTCAATTGCACACTGAGCTCTAAGGGATGTGCAGAGTCATCTTCTCCAGAATAAAGTGCTCTACTATAGGTACCATACTCTGCTTTCTCTCTCTCTCTTTGAGCTTCTGTAGGTCTTACTCACAATGTGAAGTGCTGGAGATGCAACTTAGAGGGTGGCTCTTTATTTCAATTCTGTGGTCCTGCCACTTCAATTGCCCCTTCTGGCAAGGGGTACATGCATTTTGTCAAACTATCCTCACAGCCTATGTGCCCTTTTCCCCTAGTGTGTTTATTTTTGCCTTACCCTGAGTAGTCTCATACATTTCTGTAAGTTAGCTGAAGTGGCTCGCTGCAGCTGTAACTGAAGCAAAGTGACTGCTGCTTCAGAGATGGCATTCTACTGTAGTCCCCTCAGCTGATATCTGGAAAACCTCATTGGCCACACTGGCTCACAATGAGCACCTTAGTCATAACGCGATTGGTAATCTTTCCAGTTTCAACCATGTTTGGGGCCCCTACCTAAGACATCTGGATGCCCAGATCACCTAACATTTCTTGGTCCATTGCATTCCAGGAAGTCACTCTATTCCTGTTTATATTTATGGTGCTTCTTGCCCATCTCTTTTTGTCTGTCCACCAGTTATGCTGTTTTTATTGCTAGATTTGCACCCCCTATTCAATTTACTATTGTTGCTTTTACTTCCTTTGTTTAAAATTTCAGGTTATTGTAGTTTTTCTATTGTTTATTCTCTTTGGCTTTTCTTCTCTTTATACTGATTTTTGACACTGGTAATTTTGGCAATAACTGTTTGCCAGGTCTCTTCAGTAGGGCTTCTATACTTCATTTCTCTATACCTTAAGGGAAATATATGCTTATTACTTTTATGTGCTAGGAAATCATTAATTTTTTTCTTAATTCAGTATGCCATGTTATTTGCAGCTCATGTGCATATTTTTGTCCCTCTGCATGCTTGGCTACTGTTTATATTATTGAATGTATTATTTACATATGTTGAAAATCAATAAACAAATTTTAACTGAAAAATCCAGAGATCCCAGCACTGACTCTGTCTATGGTGAATATCAGGTGAATTGGCTGAACGATAGCAGAGTTATTAATGTGCACAAATCAGGTACTGACATTATAATGCCTACTAACTCTCAAAATGTAAAATATTATCCCACAAAGGGTTTTGTTAAAATTCACATATCCTTTGGACAGTCACAAAAACAGAAACAATGTTTGTTAATAACTCAAAAAAAAATTACATTCCCCAAAAAACAATTTGTGAAAAATCATTTGGGCCAAACTCCATGAAACCTTAAAGTTTCAGTGTTCGCATCTCAACAGCTTTTTGCTTTCAGTGAGAAAACAAAAATTCTTTATTTTGGTGAATTTATGTACTTGCAAGTTAGACATTTGCTATCACTGAAGCTAACATTATAAAATATACAGGATCTAGAGATCCTGGCACCAAATGTGTGCATGCCAGTTTTTAGATGACTCGGCCGAATGATGGCCAAGTTATTAAGGTACAAAAACAAAGGTTTAACATTAAACAGCCTACTCAACCCTTATATATGGGCAGTACTGCACCTGTACTATATGTAAGCAATAATCACAACAGGGTGTGCATTAAATATAGAATATAGTATGGCATGGTGTGTGTAACAAGACATTTACACCCCCCTGAGGTGTTAAATGCTACATAAACCCCAAGAGCGAAGCTTGAAGGGTTTATCAAAGCATCTAGCACTGAGGGTATGTGTGTAAACTTTGAGTTTACACACATCACCCCATATTTTATTTAATATAATTGCTGGGTTTCCCTTTTTCACCACAGCAATTATATAAAATACCAGCCTTCGGGGTGCAGTGGCTCTCTGGTTCCGTTTTGGCCGTCCTCCAATTTTTGTTTGTCCAAGATTTTAAAATGTTTGAAGTGGTTGCTTATCCCCCTACATGTGAAACATGAAATCCACTTTTTGTTTTAAATAACTTACTGCCAAGTTCCTCTGGTGGTCAAGGTTCAGACAAGAAGGAAGCAGTGAGCAGCAAGAAAGGACACACTGTATTTGGCGCATGTGTAGAGCAAGGGAAACCATATGAGTGTTTGCCATTATAAACACTCCTTTATAAAGGCAAATTACAGCACGGTCTCCCTATGGGAAAAAAGGGGAACTAATTAATTATAACATTTTAATGCATGCTCCAGGGGAGTGAGACACAAAGCTGAAGTCCAAGCATCTTTATGACCAAGGAAGTGAATTTAAATCCTTTAATACACACCCTGGAGTGGTTTACTGCACTTATAAAATGGCTTGCTGCTCTTTTGTATTATATGTAAAGTGAAACATTTTTAATATTTTTTTAACATAAATCATGTGTGTGAAACATTTTAAATGACAAAATACACACATGCAGTAGTCCCAGATTTTGTTGGTAATGAAAGTCCCATTTTCAGAGCTGGCTGGCTGCACACAAACACAGGTGCATCATGCGATAAAATAGGTCCATCCATCTGAGGCACAATATTCAAACAGATAATGCAATCTGAAATGATCACGCTAACTGTCTGAATATCAGACCATGGTAGTGTGCACATAGCAGGAAGTCACTATGATTTGTGCTGCACTACCAGAGTGCTGTGCCAAAGGCCGCCCAAATGGGTAAAGCGCGGCACACAATGGTTAGCACCATGGCTCATATAGGTTATATTCAGCCCAAACAAGCAGATGAGCCCATTGGGCATGCATGGCAATAGCTGGCCATTTGCATGTCCATTATATGCTCATCTGCATGCATGGGCTGAGTGCGCTGGGCCAGGTCCCCCCTCCCTAGCCCTGATCCCCTCCCAGGTATTGATTTGTAAATTCCTGGTGGTCCAGTGGTTCCTCCCCAGCCCTGACCCCTTCTCCCTATATTTAAATGTAAGTCCTGGTGGTCTGAGCAGACTGTGTTCTCATGATGCACGTACTATACATTCGGCCCATGCACATAGATGCCATATGCAATAAACACCACACCAAGCTTGATGCCCTCTACAGGAACAAAAGCTGCATCCCTCTTCATGCCCACTGTGACATCCTTACAAAGATGATTCTCCCCATCTTTGATTATGGTGACATAGTCTATGGTGCTGCCCCAAGGTCCACCCTGGCCAAACTGGACCCCTTCTTCCTATCCATCTGCCATTTTACTCTGAACTGTTCTTGCTGCACCCACCACTGTTCTCTTTACTCTACATTTTTCCTCCCTTCCCTAGAGGATCGCCACCTAACTCACTGCGCCATCTTCTCATCCAAGTTTTGGCTGTCCTCCCTTCCTCCCTATCTGAACTGTCTTCTCTCACCTACCCCCCTCCTCATGCTCCCTCCATTATTCTGGCTATTGCTCCCTCCTGTTCCACTCTAGTAAATCCCTTGATGGTCAAGCTGCTTTTCCTTCTGTTTTCCTAAATTTTTGAACTCCCTCCGAACACTCACTAACCTCACAACTCCACACCCACACCACCCCTCCTGTGAATGTCCCTAATTACCACAAGCCCATTTGTTTCACTCAACTCCTTCCCCTCAGTGCCCCCAACAGTCTACTGTCCTTCCAATCCTCCTCACTCTCTCTCTCTCCTCTCTCCCCCCCCCTTACTCTCTCTCTCTCTCTCTCACCTCCCTTCCCCTTTTTCCTCCTTTCCTCTCTCTCTCTCCCCTCATTCTCCCTTATCTCCTCTCCCCTATCCCTCTTCTCCTCTCACTCCCCATTTACCCCTTTCATTACCTGCTCCAATCCTCCCCATCTTCCCCTCTCCTCCTCCACCATCCTTCCCTCATTTCCCTTCCTCTCCTCCCCCATGTCCCCTACCCCTAACCCCTGACTAAATCATGTTATCAATCACCCTGCATTGGGCCTCTACTCAACTACCCATGATGACTCAGCTGCAGTATTACCTTGCATATTACCTGTATATGATTGTAAATGCTGTAAATAACTGTTTATTGTAACAAGCAAAACTACTGCGCATTGTACTATACAGTATATACACTGTTATTCTTGATCACTCCCTTCCCCCCTTCCCCCAGTACGCATCTGGAAATGAGCTAATTCAAAGCTCAGTATGTCTTTCCTGGTGAGAAGTCTTAATAAATAAATAAATAAAATACAAAATGTATATATGATACATATGTGTATATGTGTGTGTATATGTATATGTATATGTATATGTACAGTATATGTGTGTATACATGTACATAATACATGGATGGGACCTTTTCCCCATACAAAAGGTCATCATTTATTTCCCTGTATACCTATGACTAACCTATTAATTAAAGGTATAGACCTACATCAATAAAACAATTAAAAGTGTATACCTACACTAATAAAACAATTAAAAGTATGTACCTACTCTAATTAAAAGTATATACCTACACTATATTAAACTCTATAAGACCACAGTAAATGCAGTTCATTACCAATCCCTTAAACCAATTATCCTACCAATTAGCATGCCTAACAAATCAAGAACACACTCAACTGCCATCCCCCCAAAAATACTAGAACCAAATCAAAAAAACAAACATAAAACCTCACAATAACATTTAAAATTCCCCACACTCTTACCAAACAAACTGCACACCCAGTTCCCAGACACATGGCTTACTCCCCACAGCATGCCTGACCTTACACCCAGATCACGACCGCACACCTGACACCCGACCGCAAACTACACAACACCAACTAAAGGACAGCACTGCTCAACTATGGCCCCTCATATAGGAGTCCATTACACTACAGAAACACCGAACACCCCAGCTAAATGCACTATACTATGGAAAACCCAGAAGTGATCATAACTGTGATTTTAAATAGTGACCATCCTAATGTATTATATTGAATAAAGAATTGGTAAGTGTGGTACACTCAGAAGTTTACCCATCGGAGGGGTTATTAGAGCAATAAGCCACTCGCTCTTCAGGCTCGTGGCCTTATAACCCTAATTATCCCCCTCAATGGGTATACAACCTTGTATAACACACTTACCCTTTATTTATTCTATATTTTATATATATATATATATATATATAGAGAGAGAGAGAGAGGTGTGTAAGTGTATGTGTATGAGTATGTGTATGTATATGTATAAGAAAATGGATTATATATGTGTGTGTGTGTATACTGTATATGTATATAGATATTATAGTGGCGTGGTTGTGCCACTATAGTTAGGGTTTAGTGGGGGTTTCTATGTTAAACCTCAGATTTTGCACTTTAATATCTTCACAACTGTTTAACAGATTTGTACAAAAGTTTGCATGTGCGGTCTCATGGGGTAGATCTCTTGACGTGCCAAGCAACGAAAAAATAATTTTGTCCATATGAAAAAGGATCCTTTTTAGGGTTGTGGGTGGCGCCTACAGCCCTTCTGTCATCTGTAACTCTAAAAATGGCTTTTCCTAGAACTTCCTTTTTAGACATTTGTGTGTATTCTTCCACAACTGCAAAGTAGTGCACTCCCCCTCTGATTTTTGCTATTTGTTGCTCTAGGTTAAAGGCATCTGAAGGGGGGAGGTGGATGCTACTGTATTGTACCTCAGAACTTCTCAGGATATTAATAAAAAAAAACTTTCTAAACTGCTGTTTCTGTCATCTGTCCAGCTCCGTCTAACAGATTTGTTCTATTTATTTTAGCAACCTATGGGATAACTCATTTCCTCTAGGTTTTTGTGAAAACAAAAGTTAGACTCAGTGTCAGATTACAAATAGTGGAATTGCAGTTTATTAGCAGACATTCCTTTCCACAGGACAAGTTAGAGGCAAGCACTGGAAGCAGAAGACTGTGGTTTTCTTATTTTATAATATGATGTGCTAAGTGTATATTTAGTTTCAGGGTCAGGGCCTTGAAGAAAATAATAACATTTACGTAACTCATTCAAGATTCCATCAGGTGGTCAGAAAAAGGTCTGAGAGAATTTATGTAAAAACTAACAAATGAAAAATGCAAAAAAGATCATGCACACTGGCCTCTGAGACTGGAAGACCAGAAGGCTGTAGGTTCTATCCCCACACTAGGCATGTGACTTAAAGAGCTTGTGTACTGTCTAAAACTAATATTAGATTTTAAAAGCAGTCAACCGTTACCTTTTATATTTGAGGTACTTTATCTTTTCCCTTTGTTTAATTAGAAGATTGTTTACCTGATGTTAATATGTGTGATATGTGGAATAGCACTCTGTGTGACAGCTGACATAGCTAGCTATACTGCCCTCACTACATCACCAGCATTGTGACCTCACTAACTGTGACATCACTGCTACTTAGGAACAGCAATTCAGTGACTGCCAGGTCATTCACCTGCGATTTCACTGTCAGCTTGACATATAATTTTAATACCTAACAGCAAATCAGAGCCCTTTACCTGACCAAAGGTTGCCAACATATTACATTTAAACAAACAACAAAGTCACAAGTAAGGAACTAGTGGCTTATGGAAAAATCTACAGGGATTTATATAGAAATTTGTTGCTGCCTCTACAGGAAAAATGAGGGTTTGTTACAGGAAAATGGTTATTTGGATCTGGGAGCACTGTGATGATTGTGACTAAATAGCACTATATGGCACCAACAAGAAAATGACTTTGGTCATCTGGTAGCTCTTCACAGCCCTATCGGCTTTGGCTAGAGATTGTTTTGTATGGGACCAATCTTTTTTCATGAGGAAAAAATCCTTTTTCATATGGTCACCATTTTGTTTTTACTGTTTAAACTTACAAACATTTAAAGTGCAGAAAAATAATGCCTTTAAAAAAAAAAAACACGTGAACCAAGCTAAACGGGACCTATTTTGCTAGAGTCTGGTGTTTGTTTTTTTAAAAAGTTGCCAGAAATATGTGTTCTGGGCACCCAAAATACAGGGTGCCCAGCTTAGTGAGAGGAGCTGTTGACCCACATTCTCTGTATGAGAACAACAGGACTTTCTTGACTTCTGCAGCTGCAGCTGGAACTCATGCTGTGTGCTGCAGCGACAGCAGTGAGCCTCTGTTTTCCTGGTGTCTAGTGGTGCCGCTACCCTCTGATCACCATCCCTATATTTATTTATTGTTTCCCTGGTGTCTAGTGGCACCCCCAACCTCCGATTGACATCTCCATAATGTATTTTTCTTTCCCTGGTGTCTAGTTGCACCCCCACCCTCTGACTGCCATCCCTGTAATTCATTTGTCTTTCCCTGGTGTCCAGTGGCACCCACCCCCTTGAGATCACTGTCCTTTTAATGTATTTGTCTGTCCCTGGTGTCTAGTGGCACTCCCACTCCCTGATCAACCTCCCCATAATATGAGAAGACCACATGATGCAGAGCAAGCGTTAATAGTTCCTCTCTACAACTCCTGCTACCCGATCTGATTTTTAAAACTTTTCTACTAATTGTATACACTAAAAATCACCTGGCCTGCTTAGGTAGCTTGTGGACTACACCAATCTTCCAGCCAAATAATCTAATGGAGGTGGAAATGAGGAGAGCCCTGCCAAAGCACACTCCTCCAGTGACTCCAGAAAAGGCCCCTAAAAAGCCTCGGGCCAAGGGTTTTGCTGAGCCTGCCACCTCTGCCTCTCCAACAATGGATCATGAACCACTCACGCTACAACAGCTCCAGGCCAAATTTGCCCCATTTAAAGAGGAACTTCATTTCATTTCCACGGAAATGAAAGCACTATCACAGGCCATGGAAGATGTGTCTCAAAGAGCCTCAGACAACACGGCTCCCATCATCTCCCTAGAAAATAAAATGGAAAAAATGGATCCCAAAATAACTGCTATTAGGCAAAAAATAGCAAAGCTGCAACTGAAAGTAGAGGATCTTGAAGGTAGAAGCTGGTTCAATAATGTGGTGCTAATGGGGCTTCCTGAAGGAGAAGGCTCTGATACCATTTTATTTATTCAAAAATTACTTGAGAAACTTGCAGGCCCATCTCCATTAGAGCACAAGTATATGAATGAGCACATAGGGCTCTTCACCCTAAACCACCGATGGGCTCCCCTCCACGACCACTGATTTTTAGATTTTTAAAGTACCTAGAAAGGCAACATGTTTTCTTGAAAATTAAAGAGTTATAAACTGTGTGCCGGGAAGAGAAAAACCATTCGAATCACACAGGATTTACCGACTACTGCCTGTCAAAAATGAACTGCTTTCCAACCACTGGTTTCCCATTTAATAGTTGCTGGGATCAAATTCAAAATGTCTTGCCCAGCTAAACTTCCAAGTTCTAATAACAGGTAAGTGGTTGTCCTATGAGGATCCTGAAGTAGGGGCCACAGTGCTGAAAATGGCCCTTCCAGATCTCTTTCGTGATCCTTGAAGTAGTCTTATAGGAAGGGGAGCTCAGCTGTACATATACTGAAGTGAAAAATATGTTTTACTGACTAGAGTTCTGGTGTATGGAAGTAAACTAGAACTTGCACCTTGTTGGTTTGATCTGATTATCTGCACAGGGGTCAATAACCCTTGCGAACTTTCACTTGTCTGATTGTTCAATGATTGAACTATACGTGGACATCTAAGTGGTAAGAAATCCCTGATTGTCCCGATACTAACAAAAAGCAGCTTGTTCCAATGGCACTTCCCTGTTTGTTCTGATCTCTGTATGGAGGCTTCTGTGCTATACGGGGGTGCACACCATTGATCGACTTGGGTACATTGTGCAGTTCCTTGTGGCCACCAATTTTTAGAACCACCAGAGGGAGTCCACTATCCATGTACTGACTTAGTCCATTGATGCACTGTACACTGCTTTGATTGACTTCCCGATTCAAATTACACAGCTGCAAGAGACAAGAAAATCTCTCTACGTTTCCTACTAGATGCTCAAGGGGCTAAAAGAAATGTTTATGGTGTCCAGACTCGAAGGTTTGCCGTGGATCATCAGTTCCTCCTACGTTTTAAAAGGGGGATATATCATTATTTCTGACTTTAAGTTTGCTGGGCTAACAAGTAAATTTATCCAGGAAAATCACAAAGACATTAGATCCTGGATATTTACACCTTTTTATTTAACCTACTAGGGTCTATTTATATATAGTGTATGGTGGAACGTCATTCTCCACCGAAATCGATCGTTTTCCAAACCTTGTAGTCACACAGTAGTGATGATCACAGAGCAGCAGAACTATTAGTCTCACTGCACTGTGCACATCACAAACCATGTCCCTCGAGCACAATTTGACAGTTAGGGTTCATTCATTTGACAGTACAGATAGCGTTAGCAGCAATGTCGGCGGCGGTACTTTGAAAGCCGCTTTCTGTGAATTGCTATGCTGTTCCGGGTGCTGCTGTATGTGAGTTTTCAAAAGTTTAAATGTTAATCTAAACATTTCAAGCGTGAAAACGCAAAGAATGTAAATTTAAGTTGTTCCAGTAACCAAGTAAACATTTTTGTAAGCAGCAATACAAAGTAGTGATTGTTTTTTTTTTGTCAGAAAACGCCGTTCCACCATACACTATAAAGAAAAGTACATGGGGAACGGTTGACAACAGGGCTTCTTCCACCTCGTTGTCATAGTGCCAACTCAGTGGAAGAATAGCCCTGTTGTCAACCATTCCCCATGCACTATCCTATATGTTCTTTCATCAGAATTCTTTCAACTGGAAAATTACTTTTACATACGACTTAAAGAGGTTTTCTCCTTTTAAAGCCCTGAATATGGTTCATGTTTACATCTGCTTTCAAACTGTTCAGTTTTCCATGTTTAACAATTTTGTTATACAGTTATTTCTTCACTAGTTATGCAAGAGATTAAGAGAACTGCTTGTTTTGTTGAGATGAAGAGGTTTGTTAAGCAAGGTTGGCTCTTTCTGAGTTTTTTTAGGTGAAATATTAATGCCGCCCATAATTTTGAAGTTCGGACAAGTTTAACTTCTCAGGACGATAAAGAGGAAACCGTCCCAATGCATCTTTTAATAGTTTTTGCAGAGGTAGTCCTTATATTTTCACTAGTAAAAAATAAATCAGATAGAGTTTTAAATGTGGATTCAGTATTTTGTCCTCTAACAGTTCACCTGTTATTGTTATGGGCTGCGCTTAATTCCATTAACGCATATTAAGTACTACCTCTTATTTCTTTTGTAGGGCATAGAACTGGGTAAACTAGATATGTTACCAGGTAGTTCACTAGATCTTTTCTTTACTTTATATGACCTGATTTAGGATTCAGGGAAGAAAGAAGCTGGTTATGTTATATCAGAATATGCCATTGAAAGGCAGAGACACTGAGAAGTTTAATAATATAACCATATATTTACTGTATTCAGGATTGGTCTGATGGGGGGAATACAATGGTAAATATTACTCATTCAATAGGGTGGCTGGAGAGATGAGGAGTTAAGGGGTTGTGAACTGCAGAGCGCTGTTCAAATGAAAAAGGGAGGGGGGTGGGCTGGGTATATTATCTTTATTTATTTATTGAGATCTAGGATTAAACACCTTTGAGCTGGGACCTTGTTTGCAAAGGTTCCACGTCTTGGTTTAGGGATACCATGGGGATCAGGATTTCTGTATAAGTTGGTACAATACTTGTTTCCTATAACTGTTGGGGAGTGGGATTGTTGGATTGGGAGGGAGGGTTTGGGGACTAGGTTTAGGGAGGGCATTGCAGAGAGTATACTGAACAGGACAAGGAGGCTTTATGTTTTATTTCTCACAAATTTATAGGGATATCTTACAAACCGAATGACTTAAATGGCTAGGGATTTAACATTTTTAACCTGGAATGTTAAGGGAGCCAGACATAAGGTCAAACGGTATAAACTACTTAAACATTTGAGCCTATTAAAGGCTGGTATCACTTTCTTTCAAGAATCACATCTGCTCCAGTCCGAAAGTTTACAATTAAGACAGCAGCAGGTGGGACAGTTTTTCTCAGCGGAAGGAAGCACAAAAAGCTCCAGGGTTATGATATTGGTGGGTAGGAATGTTCCCTTTACTCCAACTCAGATCATAAGGGATCCTCAAGGCAGGTTCCTTTTGGTCCAAGGTAATCTCCACACGACTAAAATTGTGTTAGCTAGTCTGTACGGTCCCAATACTGACTCACCCGGCTTTTTCATGCAGTTACTTAATGTTCTCATTCCATACCTGTCTATTCCAATAATACTAGGGGGTGACCTGAATATAACCTTTGACCCTCTTATGGACAGATCGGGTACTTCATGTAAGGGGCTTTCTGCAGCGCAGAGAGCACTACAAGATGTGCTCAATCAACTGGGCCTTTGTGATATCTGGAGAGTTATCCATCCTAATACCTGTGAATATACATTTACTTCCCCAGTGCATGGTTCTTCTTCTTGGATAGACTATTTACTTATTCCCCAATCTTTGATACCATGTGTTATAGATTCCTCAATTCACCCCAGCCCACCCTCGGACCACTCTCTGGTTTCATGCACAATTAATTTTTCATTCCTCCCCAAATTAGGGGGTCGATGGAAACTGAATGATCAGTTATTGAAAGATTCTGAGGTGATCAATTACATCTCATCCCAGATTAAAATTTTCCACTTGTCTAACTATAATACCACCGGCAAACCAGATGTGGAATGGTATGCCTTAAAAGCTTATATTCAGGGAATTCTAATAGGTCTCGCCTCCAAAAATAAAACAAAAAAAAAACAATAAACAGGCAGCCCAACTTTCTTCCCTTCTTTCTCAAATCCAAGATAAAGAAAAATACATGTCCTCCCAGTCCTTAGAAGAAGAAATACAATGTCTCATCCAACTTCGTAATTCCTACTTAGAATTATTAAGTGAAAAAGCTGAGTTTGCTATACAAAGAGCGAAAGCTACTTATACTGATCAAGGAGAGAAGGCAGGCTGTTTACTTGCTTTGTGGATTAAGCAACAAGAATCTTTTAAATATTTTGAAGCTATCCGCCCAGCGGACAATACCACATTAAAGACCTCCCCAATAGATATAGTGGCAGAATTTCAAAGCTACTACCAATTATTATATGGGCCAATGGACACACCTCCCTCCACAAGCTGTTTAGAGGAATACCTTAAGGATTCTAACCTGCCCACATTAAATGAACAACAACAGCTTTTGTTGGTCTCAATTATTTCTACTTCAGAAATAGAGCAAGTAATTAAATCCCTTCCTACAGATAGAACTCTGGGGCCCAATGGTTTCTCAACAAATTTCAATAAAGCATTTGCAAAAGATTTAATTCCTATCCTCCTTCCCCTTTACCAACACATTCTTTCAGGAGTTCAGGTGGACACCTCCCTATCTGAGGCATTGATAGTGCTTTTGCCCAAACCGGGGAAATACCTGCAATCAGAATCAAGTTACAGATCTAACTCACTATTAAATCAAGATATTAAAATTTTGACCAAACTATTAGCTGACTGGATAAGTGACATGGTTCCTGATCTCATAGGGCCAGAACAAGTTGGTTTCATGAAAGGACGCTCATGCGTTGACCATCTACATACTCTTTTAAAGTAAAGGTCTGTGTAAGTTTAAAAGATGGACATAAATACTTTAGTTCTTCAGCGGGCCTTTGATTTTGTAAGTTTATGGTTATCTACATGTTGACTTCTCACCTTAACACTGTGGTGAGTGTGTTTGAGTGTGTGTGTATATTGATGTATGTATGTCTGTATGTATGTGTGTGTTTTGTGTGTGTTGTGGGTAGTGTGTGTGTGTGTTTGTTGTGCGCAGTGTGGTGTGTGTGGATTGTGTTTGTTATATTTGTTGTGTGTTGTGGTTGTGTGGGGTGTGCAGGGGTGTGTGTGTGTGTGTGTGTGGGGTGTGGGGTGGTGTATGTACACACATATGTGTGGGGGGAGTGTGGCATGTGGCAATTGTTATGTGGCTAGGACACTTAGTTTTCACATATAGTGTACATTTACTTCCTTCTACTAGTTGTCAGTGGTTGGATTACACACTGTCACATTTTTAAATCTGCTCATATTAAGATGCATATCTCATTTACGTGGGGGTTCATAAAAGGTGTAATTCCATTGGGTTTTCATTTAGATTCCTTAGACTGATTCTGTTTGTTTTTGTTATACACTGACTCTGTGTTAAAATCTGCACTTATCAGGCTCATGGTCTCATTTTCTTGGGGGTCCTTGACAAGTATTTTTGTATTTTTTTATTTGGCACTTACACTTAACAAGTGATACTATCATGCATCATGTATATATATGTGTATGTTAATTTGAGGCTAGTTTTCAACTTGCAGTTACACCTAATTTCAGGATTTTGTCTCTCATTATCTGTTTTTATGTTTGCTTGCACGCATGTGCAAGAAACATAGTGCCATCATTGGAGATTTCAGAGGTGTGTCACCTCCTCCTCCAATTCAGGCACTGTGCTGGCAGGTGCGGCCCCTGTAAGCCAATGCATTTTGGAGCTGTCTATGACACGCTCCAAAATGCAGTAACACTCCCAGTTGAAAGGGGAGCTACGCTTGAGTGAGCTTAGCGATAAAGAAGCTGCTCACGCCTAGCCCTCAGCCACAGGCGCGGCGCGCCTCTACACGCAGTGTAAGCCGACGGGGTGCCCAATCCCGCCGGCTGAGCTGCATCGCCTCCTCCCCAGTAGTTGGTGCCGCTGGGAGCCCACCCACAGCATGGCAATCAGTAATTTGCTGATGGGGTGCCAATCCCCTGTCAGCTGAACGGCCCCCCAAAGTCCTTGTGCCACGCTGGGAGCCCACCCCAGCGTGGCAAACGCCCCACAAGGTTTTTATATTTTTTTTTGCCGACGGGGTGCCCAATCCCCGCCGGCTGAACGCCCCTAAAAGTCCTTGTGGCCATGCTGGGAGCCCACCCCAGCATGGCAAGCGGTCCCACGATGTCTTTTTGTTTTAACCTGTAAACAAAAACGGTCCCACGCGCCTCCCAACCCCTCCCACAACCCGCACCCACACCCTGCACACCCAGCTCTCCCACACCCCTCACCCCATACTTACCTCCGGACTCCGGCGCGACGATCTTCGGTGGACCGGGAACACGTCTGCACTCTTCAAAGCCGACCGCGAACTGAGGAAATGCCGGTAAGCTGTATAATGGGCTAGATAGGAGGGGTTCAACTTTATTGCATATCTCAGGCATTTTTGGGAATTTTTGCACCAAATTTTCAACATGGGGTTTTTGGGACCCCTTCTCATGAATGATGTCACTGTCATGGTGTTATTCAGGCTCGAAGGGTGATTTTGCGCAGTGACTGCGCAGTGACTGCGAAATCACCCTTCGGGACTGAATACCACCATGACAGTGACATCATTCATGAGAAGGGGGCCCAAAACCCCCATGTTGAAAATTTGGTCCAAAAATTCCAAAATGACTGTTTAACGAGAGCTTCGCGCAGTTCCTACACAGGCTCGTAAGTTTGTAAATTTCAATATTTACTCCAGATTTTCAACATTGCCATTTCACCACACCATCTTATGAGTAGTACAGCTGTCATTTTTCACATCTCACCCAAAATGTGTTTCCACCCTTGTAGCGCAGAATGGTGCAGTCGGTGTGCGAAATCAATGTATGGGACAAATTAAGAAAATCACAGTGACACTGTTCATGAGCAGAGGTCTTGAAATGGCTATGTTGAAAATTTGATGAAAAAATTCCTAAAAATGACTGTTTTACGAGCGTGCGTTGCGCAGTTCCTACGCACGATCATAGGTTTGCGAATTTTCAATATTTCCACTCCAGATTTTCAACATTGCCATTTTTCCACACCTTCTTATGAGTAGTACAGCTGTCATTTTTCACATCTCACCCAAAACGTGTTTCCGCCCATGTAGCGCACAATGGCGCAGTCATGCAAACTCAGTGTATGGGACACATTAAGAAAATCACAGTGTCACTGTTCATGAGCAGAGATCTTAAAATGGCAATTTTGAAAATTTGGTGACAGAATTCCTAAAAATGACTGTTTTACGAGTGTGCATTGCACAGTTCCCACGCACGCTCGTAGGTTTGTGAATTTTCAATATTTCCACTCCAGATTTCCAACATTGCCATTTTTCCACACCTCCTTATGAGCAGTACAGCTGTCATTTTTCATCTGCCCAAAACATGTTTCCGCCTCATGTAGCGCATAATGGTGCTGTTGGTGTGCTGAAAGCAATGTTTAGGACAGATTAAGAAAATCACAGTTACACTGTTCATGAGCAGAGGTCTTAAAATGGCTGTGTTGAAAATTTGGTGACAAAAGTCCATAAAATGACTGTGTTACGAGTGAGCATTGTGCAGTTTCCACGCATCCTCATTAGTTCATGACTTTGTAATATTTCCAGTCCAGATTTTCACTAGTGGCATTTTTAACACTTCCTTATGAACAGTACAGCTGCCATTTTTCACAGCATGGCCGAAGTGTGTTTTCACACTTTCAGTGCAGAGATGCGTGGTCGCTGTGGGAAATCTTTGTTCGGCACAGATAAAGAAAATCACAGTGACACTGTTCATGATCGGAGGCACCAAAATGCCTGAGTTGACAATCTGCTATAAAATATCCCCAACCTACTTATATAACGGGTGTGCGCTGCACAGTTTCTATGTACGCTCGTGACTTCACCATTTTTTTAAATATTTTTACTACACATTTGCAACATAGCCATTTTTACACCTTCCCATGAAAGAGTACAGCTGTCATTTTTTACAGCCTGTTCGAATATTTTGCACCTTGGTGTAAATCCCATAGTCACTGTGCATAAGCAGCTTCGGCTACCAAACTGATATTCCCCTGTTCATGAGGTGGGGTCACAAAACAAACATGTTGAAAATTTGGAGTTAAAATACCAACGAATGCCTGCGGTATTAGGCTTTTCAACTAAATCACCCAACCCTATAGAGAATGACAGGAATCAGGGGTGTGACTTGGGATTCTTGCCTGTGATGCTCATACCATTCCACACCCTGCAGTCACTGAGAGGCATCGAGGTATGCCTTGGACTCTTCGGCCCCAAACTTTACCCCATTCTCCTATATCGCACCCATCTCACCGCATTTCCTAATGAAATGGGGTGCGCATAAGGGCCAAAGACCCCAAGGAACATGTGACACTTGACAGTCTCTGCAGAGTGGGGTGTGGTGAAATGGCGTGGCCATTATGCCTGACGACCCAAATGCACACCCCAATGCCTGTCACTCTCTGCAGGGTGGTGGTGGGGTTGGCTTCAGTTCAATACTTCACTGCCATTCCTATTACGCAGCTCTGTAACTTCTACACTACCACTGCCAATGCCAGTAAGCAAACATTCAGCATTGACAAATGCTTGTTTAATATACCAGGACAATTGGAATGCAAGTTGTAAGCTCATCTTACATGTATTAGAGAGAATGCCACCCCAAGGTTTTTTTTTTATCACTAGAATGCTTTCTTGGCATACTGAGACATTTTAAAATTTATGTGACAAGAACTCTCTGGCTGTAGAAAAGTCTTGATAACCTTTGCCCTTCTGAGGCTCCTCAGTTAAAGGCATACTGGTGTTAATTAGCTTCTCTGACGTAATTTTCTGTTATGTTTTAAATGTATATGTTAAACCAATGAAAATGATTTCTGTTTTTTTCAATATAATCTGGTGTTAATAGTATGGGATATTTGAAATAACTGCCACAAAGCTTCTGAAGAAGGACCTGGTTGGTTCGAAAACTAGAGCACTTTGTTCTTTTCTGTAACATCCATGTTGGTCCAATAAAAGGTATCAAATCATTTGTTTCTGGATCTGTTCTTAAAAGGACCAATACGGCACCTACAACATTTTTTTTGGTGCTTATTTAGAAACATCAAATCAACAAAATTGAAATAATTCAAAGAAGAGTTACTAAATGTATCACATTTGTAAAGAACGAAATGTATGAAAATAGGCTCAGATCACTGAACCTTTTGCTTCTGTCTGTCAGACACCTTCAAGTGGACCTACAGCTCATATTGAACATCATTCAGGATCTCTATGTGTATGTGAATTAAATATAGAATATAAAACTAGCCTGGAGGAGGGATGCAGGCCTATACTGGTGTGATGGTCTGCATCTGCCCAGGAGGGGAACCAGGATCCTAGGTGATAGGTTTAAATACTTCATTGGCAAGCATTTAAACTAGCCAAGCATGGAGGCACTGAAGAAAAGCATGGAAATCCCAGCCCCTCTCCCACAAAACAGGGTAGCTAGTGAAGTAGACACAAAGGTAGAGAAGTTGATAGGGACCAGGACAGGGGTAAATCCAGAAAAAGACAAATGCAGTAAAAACAGGGATGGGCCTAAAAGGAGTAAAGCCATCAAAAAATGGAGGGTGATGAGTACCAATGCCCACAGTCTGTGTAACAAGCTCCCTGAACTAGTGACCTTGATGGAAGAGGGATGCCTGGATATCATGGCAGTCACAGAAACATGGTACACAAAGAACCATGATTGGAATGTCAACATACCAGGGTACTCAGTCTACAGGAGGGACAAAGAGGGTAAAAGAGGAGGAGGAGGAGCTCTCTATATAAGGGAAGAAATCAAAGCAACAGTACTAAAGGGAAACAGAGAGGGGAAAAGGCACTGCAGGTCACCCTGTAGACAGGAAATGGCACCACAATCCACACATGGGTTGTTTACAGACCCCCATCTCAGGGGGAGGCAATGGACAAGGAAATGATAGAAGGAATCCTAAGAATGGCAGAAAAAGAGCAATATTGTTGATGGGGACCTGAATATGCCAGATGTTAACTGGAGCACTTTTGCTGCAGCCACATCCAAGAGAAGGGTTATTCTTGATGCACTACAGGGAGCATACCTCAGATAGTTAGTGTTGGAATCCACTCAGGAGGGAGCAATCATAGACCTGGTATTCTCAAACAGGGATAGAAAGAGGATCTCAGATTTAGAAGTGGGTAGCCATCTGGGAACAAGCGACCACCAAACAGTGTGGTTCACATTAAACACAGCTGTAGAGTCAAGCCATACAAAAGCAAGGGTGTTGGACTTTAGGAGGGCTGACTTTTGGAAAATGGGAGAGAGCCTCAGAAAAAAACACTAGCAAAAAGGCAAGAAGGAGGGGTGGAAGAACCTTGGGGAAAAATCAAAACTGCCATCACAGAGGCAACAAGTCTGTGTGTAAAGCAAATCAACAAAATAAAATGAAGGATAAAGCCACTATGGTTCTCAAAAGAGGTGGCAGGAAAGGTTAAGGAGAAAAGGATAGCATTCAGGAAATATAAGGAAACACAGAAAGAGCAGAACAGAGAACTACTGTATATCAGTTAAAGCTGAAGGAGGCAGGGAAGGCAGTCAGAATAGCAAAGGCCCAAACTGAGGAAAAAATAGCCAACTCTGTTAAGAAGGGGGCTAAAACCTTGTATAAGTATATTAGGGAGTGAAGAAAGACCAAGGAAGGGATACTGATTAACTAAGGGGAGGGAATATGGGCAGAGGCTTACAGTGAAAAAGCAGGGATATTGAACAACTACTGTACTTCTGCTCAGTATTCACAAAAGAAGAGATGGGGGAGGTACCTAAACTAAACAATAGTACTCTGGATAGGGGGGTTGATACCAGTCCATTCACAGAAGAAAGGGTTCTGAAAGAACTCTTAAAACTGAAGGTGAACAAACCAATGGGGCCTGATGGGATTCACCCCAGAATTGTAAAAGAACTAAGGGGAGAACTAGTGAGATCAATGACTACACTCTTTAACAAATCATGGAAGGATGGGGAGATGGTGCATGGACTGTATCACAGGTCATATGAAGCAAGACTCAGGGATCTGAACCTTTACTCCCTTGAGCAGAGAAGAAACAGAGGGGACATGACTGAAATATTGAAGTACATGAGGAGATTTAACACAGCTCAGACAGGCAATCTATTTCAACAGAACACAGCAGCACACATGAGAGGGCATGATATGAGACTGGTAGGAGGAAGGTTCAAAAGCAACCTCAGTAAGTACTTCTTCACAGAGAGAGTGATAGACCCATGGAATAGCCGGCTCCAGGAGGCGGTAGCATCAAAGACAATCGGGAAGTTCAAAATTGCATGGGACAGACATAAAGGACAAGTTAGGATGAATGTTGCATAGAAAGGGGGGTAATTTCTTGAGCAGACTAGATGGATCACACGGTCTCCATTTGCTGACACTTTTCTTATGTTCTTATGGTACCCAAGGACTGGAGGAGGGTGGATGTGGTTCCACTTCACAAAAGTGGGAGCAAGG
Organism: Neoceratodus forsteri; assembly: GCA_016271365.2. NCBI lineage: Eukaryota > Metazoa > Chordata > Ceratodontiformes > Ceratodontidae > Neoceratodus > Neoceratodus forsteri. Next base: position 846,917,861 of record CM028134.1, read on the forward strand.
CAGAGGCAAGAAACTACAGACCTGTTTGTTTGACCTCAGAGGTAGGGAAAATGATGGAATCACTTCTGAAGGAAATAATTGTTGACTACCTAGAGGCCAGTGGGACAGGACCCAAGGCAGCATGGATTCACAGTGGGTAGGTCATGTCAGATGAATCTAATAGATTTTTTTGACTGGGTGACCAATGTAGTAGACCAGGGAGATGCTGTGGACATGGCCTACCTAGTCTTTAGCAAGGTATTTGACACAGTCCCACACAAAAGATTAATAAACAAATTAGCCAGCCTTGGAGTGGGTCCCAAGGTGGTAACCTGGGTAAAACACTGGCTGGACAACAGGACACAGAGGGTAATAGTAAATGGAGTCCACAGTGAAGAAAGGGGGGTTACTAGTGGGGTACCGCAGGGTTCCTTACTGGGGCCAGTCCTTTTTAATGTCTTTATAAGTGACATTGCAGAGGGACTGGAAGGAAAAGTATGTCTCTTTGCAGATGACACAAAGATCTGCAACAGGGTTGATATGCAAGGTGGGGTGGGAATGATGAAAAGGCACTTTGCAAGGTTGGAGGAATGGTCAAATGTAAGGCAGCTTAGACTCAACGCAAAGAAGTGCAAAGTAATGCACCTGGGAAACAAAAATCCAGCGGAAGATTACACAGTGGGGGGGTGAGATACTGACAACAACAAAAATGGAAAGGGATCTGGGGGTAGTCATAGCAGATGACCTAAAGGTAGGCCAGCAATGTGAGAAGGCAATAAGGAGGGCTGGGGGGATACTGAGATGCATAGGGAGAGGTATCACCAGTAGAAAACAGAAAGTTGTTGGCCCTCTATACAGACAGTTGGTAAGACCACATCTGGAGTACTGTGTACAGTTCTGGAGACCCCATCTCCACAAGGACATAGACAGGGTGGAGGCTGTCCAGAGGAGGGCAACCAAAATGGTGCAGGGTCTGCACCAGAAGACATATGAAGAAAGACTAAAAGAGCTTAAGATGTATAGCCTCAAGGAAAGGAGGGACAGGGGGGACATGATAGAAACTTTCAAATACATCAAGGGAATCAACAAAGTCCAAGAGGGTAGCATCTTTCAGATAAAGAAATGTGCAAGAACAAGGGGGCACAATTTGATGATAGAAGGGGGACGGCTCAGAGGTAATGTGAGGAAGTATTTCTTCACAGAAAGAGTTGTAGATGCATGGAACAGCCTTCTTGAGGAGGTTGTAAAGTCAAAAACAGTGGGGGAATTCAAGAATGCATGGGACAGACATAAGGCAATTCTAGTGGGGGATTGGAGGAAGTAGGCTGTTGGTTAACTAGGATCTGCAGCTTATCCGCTAGATAGGGAAATGGGCAGACTAGGTGGGCCAAGCGGTCTGTATCTGCCATCAAATTCTATGTCGCTATGCAATTCCAAAAATAAAATAGAACTCATAATAAATATCTTATCAATTAAACACAAGTTTGAGATAAAATAAGTTAAAATAAATAATCGAATAAATAATAATAAAAGTCTTAATAAACAGCCAGTGTGTCAGGTGCCTTATCCATAATCCAAAGGCCTCCCTAAAAAAGTGAGGATTCAGGCCCCTCTTAAAGGCCTCCAATGAGGAGGCCTCCTTCAAGGATCTTGGAAGCAAGTTCCACAGGGTGGGGCCAGTTCCCTCAAAAGCACTGTCACCATATGATTTAAGCCATGCCCTGGGAACTGGTAGGAGGCCCATCTCTAAGGAGTAGAGAGAGCGATGAGTATGATAAGGATTCAGGAGGTTACTCAAATAGCCAAGGCCCAGTCTGAATAGGGCTTTATAGGTCAGTAGACCCTCCTTGAAGGTCATTCGCCACCTAACTTGCAACCAATGCAGGTCATGCAGGACAAGGGTCACATCACAAGACCTCGGAAGGCCTGTCAGCAACCTGACTGCTGTTTTCTGCACCAGCAACAGGTGACATAGGACCCCTCCTAGGTGCAGAGCATTGCAGTAGTCAAGTCTGGAAGTCACAATAGTGTAGACTAGCAAGGGCAGGTCATCAGGTGGGATCAAGGCTTTAATCCAGGTGATATTCCTGAGATGGTAAAAGCCACTCTAGACAACATATGACAGATGAGCCTCAATTGTGAGACTATCATCCAGAATAACTCCCAGATTCTTCATCTAGTCATAGGCAGTAAAAGGAGAGGAATCAAGCATTAGGCTAGTCACCTTTCCTGCCTCTTCACCCTGCCGATGACCAGACTCAGTCACCAGAACCTCCATCTTATCTGAGTTAAGCCTCAGCCAGCTACATGGCATCCAGTCCTTAATCTTTGCCAGGTTGGAATTCAGTACTTCAACCGCATCCTGTGTCCTGGCTGAAATGACAAATACAGCCGGGTATCATCTGCATAGAAATAAAATCCTACACTGTAACATCTGGTGATCTCTCCCAGAGGCAGCATGTACAGCATGGGTGAGAGGATTAAGCCCTGAGGAGCTCCACAAGACAGAACTTTGGGAGAGGAGAAATTCCCCATCACCTCCCTCTACATTCTATCTGTGAGAAAGGACTCAGATCCAGCTGATGACAATACTGGTGAGTCCAAAGAACTCCTTAAGGTGATCCAACAACACAGCATGGTCCATGGTGTCAAATGCTGAAGACAGATCGAGTAGAAGGAAAACTGATCATCCCCCTCTATCTCAAACCCTGAGCAGATAATTTTGCATCCTGACTAATGCAGTCTCCATACTGTGTCTGGACCCAAATCCGACTGGAGAGACTCACAGACATCAACGGTAGTGAGATGTGCCTCGAGCTGCAGTGCCACCATTTTCTCAGTAATGTCCCCAAAAAGGGAAGATTAGAGACCGTCTATAATTCACAAAGAATTCCAGGTCCAAAGAAAGTTTCTTCAGAGGGTGCTTCACCAACACCTTTTTCAAAGTGCTAGGGAAAGACCCCTCTGAGAGTGAGCACCAGACAATCTCAGCAATGCTGGATCTATGGACTCCACACAGCCCACTTAAAGATGTATTGGGCCTGGGTCCATTTCACAACAAGAGGGCTGCAGCTGTCAGATTGTCTCACTAACCTCTTCCACCCTCACTGGCCTAAAGTAATTCCAGACAGGATGAGTGCTCCTAGTGACAACCATGTCTCCACTGCAGAGCCGTGACAACCTTATTGGGCAATCCTGGACCTGATAGGGAACACTGGATAGGAGTTTGGCCTTCTTATGAGAGACTGATCTTTGATACTCACCATAGTGATTTCTCAAAGTCAGTCTAACCTCCTCAGTCATGGACCTCCACCAACAACACTCCAACCTCTGACCCCTGGCCTTCATCTCCCTGAGTGCCCCACCAAACCATGGGGATCTCAGGCCAGAAGACCTGGGTCATATACATACTGGTACAATAGAGTTGAGAGTCAAGGCAACAGCCCTGTTATAAGCTGTCACCGCCTCTTACGAACTTGCCCCACAAGCAACCATCCCTCCCAATAGGTCCATCACCACCTGCAGTCCTGCTGGAGAGAACCCCTTTAAAAGGCGGCTGTGGACCATCCCCACAGGGAAGACCTCCTGGGGGGGGTCCTGACAGGAATGTTACCATGCAGTGATCCGACCAAATGACCAGCTCAGTGTTGAAGTTGTCTACCTCAAGCACCAGTAAGAATACTAAGGTCAAGTTGTGAGCATGTCTGTGGGTCACAGAAGTAACAGCTTATGCAAAGCCCAGTGAATCCATTGTCTGGATGAAGTCTTGTCCAAATTGTGAGACTTCATTGTCAAACCAAGCACTGAAGTCTCTCGGACCCAGCCATCTTGGTGACTCCAACACTCTTTCAGTGATGAAGTCTACCACCTCCTGCAGAAATTCCCTCTTGTGCCCTGGAGGCTGAAAGAAGGATCCTGCAACCTGCACCTGGATCCCTATATATGGTCGTGCATTCAAACAACAAAGTAGAACCCATTGGGTGCACCAAAACGTTCAGGTCAGATCTAAAACAGATGGCCACACCCCGGCCCCCTGTGATCTCTCTTTGGGCAGTGAACCACAGAGGATCCAGCCTGGATATTTTTTTTATTTTATTTCAGTCTTTGGTAGCTGGGTGAGGCCCACTAGGCACAAATGCCTTTTTTCAGGGGTGACCTGGGAGCACTGGGGAGGTTAAGTGACTTGCTCAGAGTCACACAGTATGCAGGTAAGGTTGTGGGAATCAAACCTAGGTTTGCTGGATGTACCAAGCTCATTCACAGCTCATTACTCTAACCTCTAGGCTATACTGCAAGCCCCAATAGTTGCCTCCAAGATGGCTGGCACCATCACTCAGCAAGGTCCCTGTGAAGCAAGCCAGATCAACTGAGGAAATCAAATCAGCTATAATTGCGGTCTTGTTCCTGATCAATCTGTAATTGCAAAGCACCACGTGAAGGGGACTGGCAGAGGTTGCTAGCCTAATTTCTTGCTGCCCACTCAGTCCTATTGGAGCCTTGAGTATTCCAACCAAATACGTCTGGCCTCTTCCTAAGTTTTACTTCACCCCAGGATGCCTCCTAGTCCTCGCCACCATAATACGCTCTCCCCATTAGCAGTCCCCATACCCCATTGCCTACCATCCTGTCTCTTCACAATGCCCACCTACCTACAATAACTGTATGTCAGTGCTGGCTGGGAATAGTACAGAAGGGGCGGACATCCAGTAGCTGGGATGGAGAATAGCTAAGCCTAAGTGGCCCAAAACCCACACACATAGCTACACCGGCTGATCCAAACATCCCGATACAATATCCTACTGTACTTCTTCCACTAATTTAACACTAAGCTTAAAACTGCCACACCTTTCCCTCATTTACTCTATGCCCTATACACACAACCAAACATTCAGACTGTCCTAATACAGTAATATAACTATTCAAGCACTTTAACCATCCAACCACTAACTTAACATACAGTCAACCAATCCTCTTCCCCCTGCCAATTCCCCCAAAACACAATTTACAATAAAATTAACAACAAAACCAAAAGATTGTTAGGACAAGCCAGATACTGTGCCACTGGAGGAGCAAATTACTGTGCAATAAATATTTAGTCTCAGTCGATATGTCTAATTCAGCTTTGCTGCCACCCGAGCAAGTCCAAATATAATATTAATAAAAGATGCCCCGTTAGCAGTACTCTCACCACTATGGTTACCATCTTTTAAGAAACCCAAAGTGGGACATTTCTTACTGAAACATGTTTTTTTTTTGCAGGACAATATGTAATCTCAACCAATGTAACAGACCTGTTTTCTCTAAATAATCAGAATTAAGACTAAGTGTTGTAGTTTTTTAGCTGTTTCTAGTGTTTCTTATTTTAAGGTATTTTAGTTAAGGTATTCTATTGTTTTGCAGCATTTAGAACAAAGTCAGAAATATTTTTTCTACTATACTGTCAGGACATGTTGCATTTTTCATGTTTTATTGCAGGACACAGCTGTCCAAGTCAGGGCTGTCCTGCGAAAATAGGGACAGGTGGTAATCCTACTCACCACTGCTAGGGGAATAATGATGAAAGCAAATGAGAGAAAGAGGTAACAGTCTACAGTCTACCAAGTGCTCTCACTACTTGATTCTTCCAAGGTTTCAATGGGAATTCAGATATTTGTTGGAGCTTGCTTTCCTGTCTGTCAGGAGAACAGCTCACCAGAGTTTGCCAACATTGTGAACCCTGGCGCGCCACTAGACAAACCTTGCAACAAGATCTTTGTCCTGCAACTGCAGGATCCGGGGGGAAGGGGGTCTCATTGGCACTGTGTTTGCTCCTCAACTGACTTCAAACACAAACTCCAGAGCTTTCACTGACTGGCCATAGCATGCCAGACACCACTTACAGTCAGTCATCTTGGTTCTTGAGTCTTCAGACCCAAAACCATGGCTGCTACACACCACTCTACATCAGGGTCCTTCTTCACTGAGCTGCCACAATCCAATGCTGTGGATGCAGCGGTAAGTCCAGAAATAATATGTATAACTCCAAGAAATGCCAAATTAAATTACAGGTGTAGGCTCTCCTTAGAATGACACACTATATGGATGTAACTAAAAATAAAATAGCTAAAGTCCTACACACTGTCTCACTACCCAACCCTATCTACTCTCGAGCCCTCAGCCTCCAACCTAGCTAACCAATGCCAACAAACCTACTTAATTAATTTAAAAAAAAAAATATCTTTACACTGAAAGCTTAACTCTTTGCTTTCAGTGTAATTCTTGGATTCTACATGGGCTGTAAGCTAAAGATTTTATAAACACAGTACAGAGGATAATAAGAAAACTTAAAACTGCACTCCTAATGGACGGCAACCTAGCCTGGGCACCCACTACAGATCTGCAGAAATAGATTCTGTCTTCTTGAAAGAAAATATATCTGTACACACAATGCATAGTCAACTGCTGGAATTCACTACCCACTGAAATTGTAATCAGTAAGAGTAAAGCTGAATTCAAAGCTAAACTTGATAGATGTATCTTGCAGGGTTTTAAATAATTGATTAGCAGTTTTTTTCTTGGGACAATACTAACTGTACAGAAAGTATTTATATAGGTTTTCTAGAAGTTTTATGCTTGTTAAACACAGTGAGGCAAGTGCTATGCATTTTCACAATGTGTTAGCACTTTTATGAGCAAAACGCTAATCAATTTTTAGAGTTAAATAAAACCCTGATCTTGGATGGGAATGTGCATGGATACTATAACTGTTGGATGAAACTTCCGCAGGGCTTACTGCTCTCGCAGTTGGTATACAGCTTAGTATTCACCTTCGTCACTGTGACAGATAAAGCAATTTATTTAGACACAAGTATGTATATGGGATACACAATGGTTTGACTCGGAATATGCCATATACAGTACATTATCTTCATGAGTGAGGTGGCAGGACCATAACTCATGAGTTATCTCCAAGTGGTAAATGAACTTCAGTTAGATACGTAAAATATTTGGGTATCCCAGATGAGGATGTGCACCAAGCAATAGCTATGCAAACTGTAGAACACTAGGTAATGCAACTAGCTATGTGAACTACAGGGTATTACAGGCCCTACAGTACTCAAAAACAGCAGAGACATAAACAAAGGTTCCTGGCAAGGTAAGTATAAGACTACCCCTGACTAGACAGTAAGTCTGTGATAGCTTTGTAGATTACAAGGGGGGATAAGCAGTTCAGTTCATTAGACAGAATATAAAGATACCTTGGAAGATAAACGCACACCAAACAACAACTTCCACAAATTACAGAATAATATGAAATGTAGTTAGTTACACAGAATGTACGGATACTCCAGATGAGAAGGAAATTCCAAACTACAAATTAAACAAATTGCAATGAATTAAGCAAGATCTCATGCCAATAAACAAAGAAACTCTTCTACATCTTTTCCAAAAGTTCTCAGACCAATTTATCAATAATAGGTCAGTAACCAAAAATGTTGCAGACTCCAAATTTCATGTAACATCTTACTGTGTAACATCGAACTAACTCTGCCCGGCATGGGGTCATGATGTCGCAGATGAAACCATACACATCACACCAATGCATGGAAAACAGTGTGCAGCAACACAGCAGTGATACATAATGGGGCTTGCCATTTAAAAGGTAAGCCAGGTTATCCTGGTAGCCAGCCAGAAAGGAATGCTGGAAGGGGGAAGGGGCGGGGTCAGCAGGGCAGGGGGAAGGTTTATGACCTCAAAGATGAGTCACATGACCTGGCAGGAGTGCGCTGGCTATTGGCCAAGGGGAAGGGCTAGTAGGGGTCCTGATTTGGGGGTCCTTAGGGGTGTTTAAAGACAGGAAAGCCCAAAATTGGCCTCTTTCTTGCTGTAATGTTCGAATGCATCTCTTTGAGTTACAGCACATCTCTGGCAATCAAGGTAAGGCACTGATGCTTGAGGGCTTGGGTCCTCTGAGGTGCTCAGGATGGAAGTGTAGGTGGGTCATATTGTGACTGGTTGTATATTTGTTGCATTTTGTTCAGCCTAGGAGGGTTCTTTGTGTGACCTGTGGTCTGCCATGGCCCGGTCAACTGAAGGCAGGATATACTGGATTGAGAAACTCCTGTGGTGTGGTTAGCTGGAATTAGCTTGGTCTCCAAATTTAGCTTAGTCTCTGATGCAGTGTGTGTATGGTTGTGGCAGATCTACAGGTTGCAGGGTGCATGGCATCATGCACCATGGGTGGCCAGCACAATGGCCTAGGGGAAGAGCCAGACAGCTAGTGGGTAGCTTGGCCCAGGGCTGGGATGAGCTGCATCAGAGGTACTGTGAGGAATCAAGCAACTGCTGAGCCTTGAGCCGTGAGGGACGGGTTGCATTGTGGCAGCAGGTTTATGCGCTTGGGGTTGAGAAAAGGAAAAAATAAATAAATAAAAAGGGAATGTGATTTCGAGCAGGTGCTTCCCTGCTGTGATGAGCTGTTGGAGCCATTCCTGGGTGGCATCTTCAGTCCACTGGGGCGGGGTCTGATATCGGAAGCAGGCCTATGCTGATCCCAAACATGCCAGATGGGTGGCGTGTTGCAATGAGTGCCAGAACGTGAGGGCTAACAAGAGGCCTGCATGGTGGTGGTGCCGAGTGGTGTTATGGGGCAGCAGGTAGGGGGCCTGGTCAGTTTCACCCTGGAGGGCACAGCACAGGGGATGGCCACCTGGCAAAGCAGGCATTTTATGATGCCGCATGTTATCGGGAGAGCCTTGCAGGCCTGATGGCAGTGGGGGCGATTGCTTGTTGAGGTGCACCACAGTAGCGGGTGAACATGGGCCAGTAGGCCTAGTGGTGATTTGGGGTGTTTCATGTGGTACCATAATGGGGCATTACAAGGGGTTGGCCAAGAGGCCTAGAAGAGATCGGGGCATTGGAGGTCAGGCTGCATGGTGCGGCACCATCTTGGGTGCAGGGGTGCGGTGGACTGGTGAGCAGGGTGGCAGTTTTGGGGTCTGCTGAGGCCAAACCACATGGTATGGTGCCATATTGGGGCCTCAGGACCGGGTGGTTTGGAGGCACAGATGAGATCAGGGGGTTGTGAGGCCTGGCTGTGGGGTGCCATCTGTGGGGGGGGGGTTTGGATCACGGGCCCTCCGAGGCCCAACTGTGTGGTGAGGTCACCATCTTGGAAGCACTGTGCATGGGTGAAGACCAGGAATGTCAGAGCCAGGAGGTGGGGCCATTGCTGCCCAGGTTCGGGCGGCACATGAGCAAGGCATAAGCCCACCTCCCCTTTTGTTTAAAAAAAAAATGGGGAAAAATGAAAACAAAACGATGAAGAAGAGGCTTGAAGAGGTAATGTGGATCAGATGGGGGGCTGAGTGTGCTCCATGGGGAGGGAGGCAATGTGGTGGCATAAAAAAAAAAAAAGAAGGGAAACCGCAGCGTTCACGGAGCTGCAAGGTCTATAAGGGCTGAATGATTTGCTGGATTTACTGGATTTCCCAGAAGCAGCGCATGGGTGGTAGGGGAATTTTAACAGTACAGTGGGGGGCAGTAGCTGTTGCTGCTTTGGGGAGAAGGTCGATGAGCGCTGGGAAGCCAGAAGGCATCTGATCCTGGTGAGAGTAATGCCACAAGGGCATGCTGTTTTGACCATTCGGGGGCCGCAAAGGTGGGCAGCCATACCAAGGGGCTGCAGAATAAGAGAAAGCCTGGAGGAATGGTGGGCCGATCTTTGTCATTTTGTGCAGCCCAGGGTCATCAGACACAATGGCACTCAAGAGAGCCCCGGCGTCAAGCGTGGCCATGTTGGTGGAAGCAGGGAAGCTAATGGCACAGATGATGGAGTTGGTGGAGGCAGCAAAGAGAAGAGAAGTAGAAGAGGAGGCCCAGAGGAAGAGGAAAGAGTGAGAGGAGAGGGCTGGACCCAGAAAAGGGAGCAAGAGGCAGAAGCAGTCAGTACCTAGCCCACCTATGGAGTCCATCTCTGTCCCAGCAGGACCCCCTCAGGATGGGGTTAAGGACAATGTAGATATGAATAATGATGCTGATTTGAAATAATATATGGAGGGATTGCTGGGGGACATGGGGTGGATGGGGCTGCGAGATTGGAGCAAGCTCTGAAAGCCATCAAGGAGGGAGGAAAGGGGGGAAGGAGGGCACAGGCACCTCAGGTGGCACGCGGAAGCTGTATGAGGGGCTGCCTGTTTTTATGCTGGGAGGCCAGGTGCCAGCCTCAATAAAAGAGAAGATCTGGAAGGGGGAGTACGTGGATATTTTTGGGCTAGTAGGTGAAGAGATGGCAAAATAGTATGATCAGAGGGAGTCGGTGGGCAAGTCGGAGATGGCTGTAGCGCTGGCAGTGGTAGGGCATAAAGTGGAGGAGGAGGCCCAGCTAAAAGGGAAGAGCATTGAAACGTGGCAAGTGGGCTTCATAATTTACAGTGCACTGGTTTTAGAGAAACAGCTGGAGCTAGCGATACCACTGTTGACGTACACAGCAATTATCTGGGATGCCTATCAAGCCACGTGGGCTTCGGGTAGCTAAAATACAATGAGGCTTTCCAGAGGAGGATGGCGGTAAAAGGGGACCTAAGGTGGGATTGTACCCATGAAGAGTTATGGGTCAGGATGCTGTCTGGCTCAGTCAGTGAGCAGGGGGCGGAATAGGTGAAGTGGGTAGCCCTGTCAGGGAGGGCCAAGGCATGCTGGGCCTATAACAGGGCTTCGTGCACATGGCCCAGCTGCAGATTTTAGAATGTTTGCTCTCAATGCAGAGAATCACACCCAGCAATGACATGCAGGCAAGGGGGTGACAAGAGTGGGCAGGTTAGTGGGCAGCTGCCAGAGCAGCTTTTTTGGGGTGGCCGGAGGGGACCCCGGAGAGGATGGGGGGCCTGGGGAGGCGGATTCAGCCTCCAGCTATGGGTGGAGCTATGGCAGGAACAGGTGGTGGGCAGTGTGGCTATGCGTTGGCCTGCACCCCCCTCAATCTGGGTGTGGTAGAAACCTGGACTGTGGGGTACCCTGACAAGAAGGGGGTGGCCCTGCTGAGGGAAGGGTTTAAGGAAGGTTTCCCATTGGGATTCGAGGGAGCATGGGTAGGGATGTGGGCCAAGAATTTGGCCTCAGTGAAAGGGAAAGAGGACATAGTTCGGGGAAAAATCAAGAAGGAAGTCAGGGCAGGGAGGGTGGAAGTGCTACTAAATGAACCTCCCTGCAGGCAGTTCTGTACCTAAAAAGCAAGCAGGGAAATTCCAGCTCATCCACCACCTGTCTTACCCAGAGGGGGGTCAGTGAATGTAGGGATCCCAGAGGAATTGAGCATGGTCTCATACGCGTCCCTGGATCAGGAGGTTGAGCTTATATGGGTGGCTGAAGGAGCATGGCTTAGAAAGATGGACATCGAATCTGCATTCCAGATGTTGCCAGTGTGCCCAGCAGACCAGGACCTGCTGGGTTTCCAGTTCAAAGGTGATCTGTACTTTGATAAAGCCATGCCCATGGGATACTCTGTGGCTTGTTCAACATTCGAGGCATTCAGTTCATGGGTACAGTGGGTGTTTGGGTCATGGAATGGGCACAGGAGGGTGGTGCACTATCTGGATGATTTCTGCTTGATAGGGGAAAGCCAGGCGGAAGCTCAGAAGATGTTGCGGGACTTCCAGGACATGTGCAGGGTCATAGGGATCCCCTTTGGCAGTAGGGAAGATGGAGGGTTTGGCCCGCAGACTGGAGTTTCTGGGGATTGAAGTAGACACCAAACAAGAGTATTTTCACCTGCTGAGGGACAAGGTGTCCCGTTTGAAGGGGTTACTGGCGCCGGTGGTGGGGAGGAGGAGGGTGCCGCTGGTACAGGTACAGCAGTTACTGGGGCACTTTAATTTTGCCTGCAAGGCCATAAGCCCAGGTGGGGCCTTTACAAGGCAGTTAGGGAAGGCCACGGACAAGGTCAAGCAGCCCCACCACTGGGTAGACATTAGTAAAGGGATGCAGGAAGATCTCCAAGTGTGGGAGATTTTCTTGGAGTCTTACAACGGGGTGACATTCTGGCAAGAGGAGTAGGCCCATAATGCGGACTTTGAGCTGTTTACAGATGTGGCAAGGGGGCTCGGGTTGGGGGCCTACTTTCAAGGGGAATGGGTATTGGAGGCATGGCCAGAGTAGTGGAAGTGACGGGGTGGATCAAGGATATCACATTTCTTGAGATCTTCCCCATATGGGTGGCCTTGAAAATATGGGGCGAATGTATGGCGGGGCGGCGCATCTCCTTCTGGTGTGATAACAGAGGGGTGGTGGAGGTAATCAACAGACAGAGTGGCCAGACGGAATCTGTGGGGCAGGTACTGAGGGGCTTGGTGTTGTTGGGGCTGTGCTTGAACTTGTCCTTCAAGGCGCAGCACATTGAGGGGATACAGAATGAGGTGGCTGACTGTCTTTATCATTTGCAGATCAATCGTTTCCAGGAGTTGGCACCACAGGCCACACCTACCCAGACCAGGGTCCCATCCTGGATGTGGGGGATTTGAGGGGGACAGCCAGGGCCTTGTATAGAGGGTCATGGGCAGTCAACACCTTGAAAGCCTACGAAGGAGCATGGGAGGGCTTCCAGGCATTTTGGGCTGGGATGGGGTGGGGGGCTAGGGAGTCAGTGCAAGAAGAGCATGTAGTGAGGTACATGGTGAAAAAATGGGAGGATGGGGTGGCCTATGCCACCATGGTGGCACACCTGACAGGGATCAGCTGGGTATGCCAGGAGTGGGGATGACCTGATGTGGCTGGTGGATGGGCCATAAAACGGATGGTCATGGGGTGACAGAGAGGGCAGGGTGAGTGGCAGGATGGCAGGAGACCCATTCACAGTTCCCTGCTCACGAGATTGCTATGGGCACTGGACCATGTCTGCCACTCCTCAAAGGAAGTCTGTCTGTTTTGGGCCATTTTTGCAGTCTTGGCTAGGGGGCCTTTCGGGTTGGGGAGGTGGTGGCACCATGGAAGGGGGGCAGCCACGTCAGGGCTACAAGAGCACAATGTATGAGTGGAAATGGAGAGGTGGTCATCTGGCTCCCAAGGTCCAAAACGACTGGGGGGGGGCACCTTGGAGATACGCAGGCAGATGAGTGGGGAGCCATGCATGGTCCAGGCCATGAGGGAGTGTAGTAGAACACGGGGGATACTAAAGGTGGCCTGGTCCATGCATGGGGACGGATCCCTGGTGACAGGTTATTAGGTGTGAGCAGTACTGAAAAAGGTGGTCGCATTTGTAGGCGAGGACCCCACCCAGTTTGCCCCACACTCTTTTCGGATTGGAGGGGCAATGGAGCTAGCTGCTGCTGGGGCAGGAGAAGCCGATGTCAAGTGGGTGGGGAGATGGAAGTCGAATTGTTAGAAGCATTATGTGAGGTGCTGACAATGGCTAATGGGTGTTCTTTTCTCTCCCCACAGCAGGTTACAAGCGGCAAGTGTGGATCGTGGGGCACTCGTTCATATATTGGGCAGAGAGGTTTGCAGCTGCCATGAAGACAGGAACACAGCTGCGCCTGGGAGAGAAACATACCAGAGTATGATGGAGGGGCCTGAGAGGCATGAGGTAGTGCAGTTGCTCCCCCTACTGGGAGAGCTGCGGGTTCATTGGGGCTGGCCGGACTGCATTACTGTGCATCTGGGGGGCAATGACTTGGGGTCATTGCCTTGGGGGACCCTGATGAAAGATATCATTTCAGATTTGGAGAAGGTGAAGAGCTGGTGGCCCAGAGTGATTATACGCTGGTCGGAGATCACCTCCAGGAGGGTTTGGAGGGGACCAAAGGCGATAGAGGTGGCATAAAAATGATTGAACAGGAAGGTAGTCAGGGCGGTGGTTGAGATGGGGTGGGGTTCACATTACGCATAGGGACATCTATGAGGAGGAGGCAGTGTACCCGGGGGTCAGGGTTCATCTGACCGAATTCGGTATGGGCCTGTTCCTCCTCCCATTTGGGGAATTAGTTGGGGAAATTAACAAAAAAGGTTTGAGGGGTTAACCCACAAGGGGGGAGCCCCATCTTCCATTCAAGCTGGAGATGGGTCAGTGGAAGGCTGGAGAGCAGGAGGGAAGGGGGCAGGTAGGGGAAGGAGGTAGTACCATGGGCTGGGGACAAAAGAACCAGGCATGGGAGTGATGGGGAAGGGAGGGATATAGAACTGGGGGTGGATCAGCTGTGTCCACGCCTAGTGGGAGAAGGGTCTGGGTAAATGTGGCACCCGGATATGGTGATGGAAAGGGGGGGCTGGATCACGGTGTTCAGACCCTGAGAAGCAGTGTAGTAAGAAGAAGAGAGCCAGAAGAAGAACCACATGAAAGAGAAGACGGGACTGTTATGTCCCAGAAGAGATTGGGGACTGTTATGTCCAAATTGTAAATATGGAATTGTTCGACATAAAATGGGATGTAAATGTATGAATTTAACCATGCCTTTATAAGTAAATAAATACTGCCAGTGAGCATCCAAAAGTAACAAGGAATGGTCTGAGTTATTTCTGGGTGGGGATCAAGGGACAATGGGGCTTGTCATTTAAAAGGCAAGCAAGGTTGTCCTGGTAGCCATCCAGAAAGGAATGCTGGAAGGGGAAGGGGGAGGGGGCAGGGTCAGCAGGGCAGGGGAGGGGTTATAACCTCAGGGATGAGTCACACAACCTGGCCAGAGCTCACTGGCTATTGGCCAAGGGAGGGGCCTAGTAGGGGTCCTGATTTGGAGGTCCTGAGGGTATTTAAGGCCAGGCAAGGCCAAAACCCTCTTTCTTGCTGTAATTTTCCACCAGCCCTCCCAGCAAGAAGGGAGGAAAAAGCGGTATAGGCACTGTAGGGAAAGTGCAAGGAGGAAGCACTGTTAAGGGGGCCCAGCATGGGCCAGGTGGGGCTGCAGCTGGGTGGCTGAGGCCGAGAGGCTAGGTGGAGCCCCACCGGCAGGTATGTGAGTAACAAGAGGGAGACTTGGGGAGAGGAAGGGGGAAGGTTGGGGAGCAGGAGGGAAAAGGGAGAGCAGGTAGAGGGGGAAGGGGGTAGGTACCATGGGCTGGGTACAAAAAGAACCTAGGGTTGGGAGTAATGGGGAAGGGGAGGATATAGAACTAGGGGGTGGATCAGCTGTGTCCACACCTAGTGGGGAGGAGAAGGGTCCGGGTAAGTGTGGTACCCAGACATGGTGATGGAAAGGGGGAGCCGGATCATGGTGTCCGGACCCAAGAAGCAGTCGTAAGAGGAGGAGAGCCAGAAGAAGAAGAACCATATGGGAGAGAAGATGGAACTGTTTTGTCCCAGAAGAGATTGGGGACTGTTATGTCCAAATTGTAAATATGGAATTGTTAGACATAAAATGGGATGTAAATGTATGAATTTAACCATGCCTTTATAAATAAATAAATACTGTCTGCAAGATTCCAAAAGTGACAAGGAATGGTTTGAGTTATTTCAGGGTGGGGATCCAGGGACAATGCCATCTGCACATGAACGCTGCACACATGATCCTTCAGTTTGTATTTTTGAAGGGGCTCTGCCCCCTGAACCCCATGCATGGGGGGCTTTGCCCCCCACATCTCCTGGAAATAAATAAAATCAACTCCATGAGGGGTGGACAGTGGGGCAAGTTAAAAAACCGACTGTGGCACTTAGTCATGGCAGCCCAGTTGGAATGTAAGAAAAATTCTCGAGCAGGGTTTCAAACCCTGTTTTTTCCTCTCATCTACTGCTGGGTTGGGTGCTCTAGCTACTCCACCGTGGGAGTAGCTCGACTGAGGAACCAACTGGCAGTGATTATATCCACTTCATCTTTGGTACAGAGTGACTGGGGGTAGTGATATAGTCATATAGCTTATATACCCCTGTTGCTCTTATACCATACTCACTATATGATAGAAGGCATTCTTAGAATGGCAGAGAAAGGGGAGATACTGTTGATGGGAGACCTGAATATGCCAGATGTTAACTGGAGCACATTTGCTGCAGCCACATCCAAGAGCAGGGCCATTCTTGATGCCCTACAGGTGGAAGGCCTTAGACAGCTAGTTTCGGAACCCACTCATGAGGGAGCAATCTTAGACCTCATACTCTCAAATGGGGCAGTGAGAGGATCTCAATCTAGAAGTGGGTTGCCATCTGGGGACAAGTGACCATCAAACAGTGGAGTTCACGTTAAAACTCCTTACAAGAGTCAAGCCATACAAAGTGAGGGTTTCTGGACTTTGGGAGGGCTGACTTTGGCAAGATGGGAGTGCCCCAGAAAAGCACTAGCAAACAGGCTAGAAGGAGGTGTGGAGCAGCTATGGGGAATCATCAAAACTGCCATCACAGAGGCAACAAGCCTTTGTGTGAAGCTAATAAACAAATCAAAATGAAAGAAAAAGCCACCATGGTTCTCAAAAGAGGTGGCTGTGAAAGTCAGGAAGAAAAATATAGCATTCCAGAAGTATAAGGAAACACAGAAGGAGCAGGACAGAGAGCTGTACCAGTTAAGGCAGAAGGATGCAGGGAGGGAAGTCAGAATAGCAAAGGCCCAAACTGAGGAAAAGATAGCCAACTCAGTTAAGAAGGGGATAAAACCTTTTAGAGGTACATCATGATGAGAAAGACAAAGGGAGGGATAGTGAGGCTGAATAGAAGGAATGATGGTGGGGCAGAGGGACAGTGAAAAAGCAGGGATACTGAATGAATATTTCTGCTCAGTTTTCACAAAGAGAGAGAGGTGACTGTCCAATTAACAGAGCACTCTTGATGGAAGTCGATCCCAGTCCTTTCACAGAAGAAAGGTTCTGCAAGAACTCCTAAAACTGAAGGTGGACAAAGCAATGGGTCCTGATGGAATTCACCCCAAAATTCTAAAAGAATTAAGGGAGGAACTAGTGAAACCACTGGCTCCTCTTTTTAATAAATCATGGGAGGATGGTGTGGTACCGAGGACTGGAGGAAGGCGGATGTGATTCGCCTTCACAAAAGTGGGACCAAGACAGAGGCAGGAAACTACAGACCTGTCAGTCTGACCTCTGTGGTAGGGAAAGTGATGGAGTCACTTCTGAAGAATAGTTGAGTACCTAGAGGCCAGTGGAGCACAGGACCCAAGGCAGCATGGGTTCACAGCAGGAAGGTCATGTCAGACGAATCTAATAGATTTCTTTGACTGGGTGACCAAAGTAGTAGACCAGGGAGGGGCTGTGGACATGGCCTACCTAGACTTTAGCAAGGCATTTGACACAGTCCCACACAAAAGATTAATAGTCAAATTAACCAGCCTGGGAGTGGGTCCCAGGGTGGTAGCCTGGGTAAAACATTGGCTGAACAACAGGACACAGAAGGTAATTGTAAATGGAGTCCACTCTGAAGAAAGAGGGGTACTAGTGGGGTACTGCAGGGTTCAGTATTGGGTCCAGTCTTTTTAATGTCTTCATCAGTGACATTGCAGCGGGACTGGAAGGAAAAGTATGCCTTTTTGCAGATGACACAAAGATCTGCAACAGGGTTGATACACACGGAGGCGTGGAAAGGATGAAAAAGGACTTGGCAAGGTTGGAGGAATGGTCAGAAGTATGGCAGCTAGGATTCAATGCAAAGAAGTGCAAAATAATGCACCTGGGAAACAAGAACCCAGGGGAAGAATACACAATGGGTGGGGAGGTAGTAACAACAACAAAAAGGAAAGGGACCTGGGGATAATCATGTCAGATGACCTTAAGGTTAGCAAGCAATGTGAGAAGGCAGTAGGGAGGGCTGGGGGTATACTAGGATGTATAGGGAGAGGCATCAGCAGCAGAAAACAGGAAGTTGTTGTCCCTCTGTACAGACAGTTGGTGAGACCCCATCTGGAGTACTGTGTCCAGTTCTGGAGACCCCATCTCCACAAGGACAGAGACAGGATAGAGGTAGTCCAGAGGAGGGCAACTAAAATGGTGCAGGGTCTGCAAGAGAAGCCGTATGAGGGAGAGACTAAAGGAGCTTAATATGTATACCCTTGAGGAAAGAAGGGAGAGGGGACATAATAGAAACTTTAAGGTACCTCAGTGGAATCAACAAAGTCCAAGAGGTAGCATCTTTCAGAAAAAGACTTGCAAGAACAAGGGGACACAATTTAAAAGATAGAAGGAAGGTGGTTCAGGGGCAATGTGAGGAAGTATTATTTCACAGAGAGGTAGTGGATGCATGGAACAACTTCCTGAGAGGTGTGAGTCTAAAACTGTGGGAGAATTCAAGAATGCATGGGACAGACATAAGGCAATTCTTGTCGGGATAGGAAGAAATATGCTGTTGGTTAACTAGGATCTGCGGCCTATCCTGTAGGTAGGGAAATGGGCAGACTAGATGGGCCAAGTGGTCCTTATCTGCCGTCAACGTCTATGTTTCTATGTTTCTATGTACTACTGACCGTGCAGTTCTTCATGCACGGTTTACTCCACACTATACTCACCTGGTACCCTCTGCCCTAAACTAAATTTATGGCAGCATCAGATTTTGCTGCTGGTAGGTAATTCTGATGTGTTTGTAAAATTTTATGCTAAACCATTCATAGGGAAATATTTTTCACTTTACAGCAGCAGTGCATGAGAAAGGTGAAAATTTTGACTTACATTTTTTTATTGTATTTTACATTGCCCCTTATCGCCTAACTTGCATGTTTCCATCTTTCCCTATTTTTAATCTGCTTTAGCACTTTTCTCACATTTGAAATAATAAAAAGAGTGTTCTTTCTAATATGATGCAGATCAGGTTTTCATTGGTATTTTCAGAAATTTTTGTACACTTGTTGTCCCAGAAGGTCAAGAAGCGATGTCTACTGCATGTTAGCTCATTATAGTCACAAGAGAAGTGATCTTACACAATTGGGGTCTGATTTTTAGGAGTTCTGGGGCTATGTCCCACTCTGCAGCTACTGGTTTGGTAAAACATCTCCACACTTATGGACATTCTCGTCTTCAGCACATGCTCCACAAGGGCAATATGCTCAGGATGTTATGCCTGGTCCAACCAGGCATAACAATGTGGAATTGCTACACCAGAAATAGCTGCAAGCTGCCATAAATGGTGTAGCTGGCTGTAAAATGGCTCCATCCTTGAATATCTGGTGCATGCAGGAAAAACAGTGGCTCCAAAAGTGAAGATCTGTGCTGATTTCTGGGGACTTTGAAAAGTTGGCCATGGTGGTTCAAAAGCAACAGAGAATACTGATGAAAACATGGTCTAAGCTATATTAGGAGTGCTGTTTTTATTTTAACTGTAAAACAAAAGTGATTAAAACTGCAGTATTTGTTAATCACCATATAACTTTTGCAGCAATAATATTTTCTGGCAAACATATCAAGATATTCATTTTTCTTTTTGTTTTCTTTCATTACTGAACAAAGATATAGGATTCTGAAGTTTTTAAAAGTTCCCACTCTCATGCCATGCCTGTCATGAAAAACACTGAGGGCTGGATATTCAAACTGCGCTATTCTGTGGCGCAAGCCCTTGCGCTGCACAAAATTGTTGCGCAGGGGTGTGGCCTGGGCGATATTCAACAGAGTTGCGCTATTGAGCAACTCCTTTGAATATCACCCCCGGCCACAGCCACTGTGCATGGTGCAGTGGAACTTGCGCCACCGCAAGTGGTCAGAGTGCAGTATTCAAGATGCGGTGGTACAGGTACCATTGTGCCATGTGCAAATTTCCCATATTCAAAAGGTGACATGCAAATGGGGCCATAATTCATGCAAGGTGCAGGGGGGGCCATTTGCATCTATTTATGGCCCCATTTGCATGCCATTAGCATGCAGGTGCGCCAATCCCGAGACTTCGCCTGGCGCCCTGTCAGGCAGTGGCAAGTGGGGACCAACGCCTACAGCCAGATTGCGGCATAGTGTAAACCTCCCCTCCCGGGCTGGCCCATATCAGTGGCAAATCTCCCCCAACTGGCCCGGTCAGCGGGCATGTGTAACCTCCCCTTCCCCCCGACTGGCCCGGTCGCGGGCAGCGTTGAAACAGCTCCCCACCCCCGACTGGCCCGATCGCGGGCAAAGTGAAAAATCAACCCACCCCCACCAGCCCGGTCGTGGCAAAAAGTCAACCCACCCCAGAACATATCCCTGGTGGTCCAGTGAACACATGAAGCCAGTATGGCAGCAAAGTCCAACCCCAGAACATACCCTGGTGGTCAATGGACCAGAAAGCCCGTCGTGGGCAGCAAAGTGTTCAGACCCCACCGAGGACCACCTACCTGATCTGTAGCATCCCACCACACCCACGAAGCCCCACCCAGCTCCCCCGTCAGCGGTGGCGAGCAGCATCCCACCTGCCTGCCGCCCAGCTGACCGACAGCTGCCGGTGAGGCACCGCAGTGCCGCAGGCAGAGCCAATAAGCGTACAGCCCACTCTGTCTGAGCCAGTCAGATATGTGAATGAGTTCATTCACATATCTGGCTGCTGTATAGACTGCAGCCATTGGCTCTTGCCTCACCTAAGCGCAACCACTGGGCAGTCGTCGGCGGCCCGGCGGCGGGCGTGGAGAGATGCTGACGAGGGGGCGATGGTATCATCGTGGGTGGTGAAATGAGGACCTAGATCCGCAGAAAAAGTCCTGAGGGATTGAAGATGCCACTGTCGGCCGCGATCACTGGACACCAGACTATTGCTGCAGCGTCAGCTGGTGAAATAGGTTTATTTCACACGCCAATGGACCAGTCGGGGGTGAACTGTTCAGCGTTTGCCCACGATGGACCAATCGAGGAGGAGAGCTATTTCAACATTTCTCCTGGTAGCCAGTCGGGGAGGGGGGTGTTACAGTGCCCGTGATCGGGCCAGTCGGGGCGAGGGGGGTGTTTTACACATATGCCCATGATCGGGCCAGTCGGGGGGAGAGGGGTTACTATATGCCCACGATTGGGCTGCAGGGGAGGCACAGGGAGTAGGTTGAGGGTCACCCACAGGTGGCAGCTGCTGTGTTGCACCCTGCAATGCGGCAGCTCACCTGTGGGTGGCCCTCGACTTACTCCTTTTTTTTGGCTCAAAGTTGTGCAGGCATAGTTGGGGGTTGCGCCTGCACAACTCTGCACAGCCCGCTGAATATCGGGCTGTGCAGTTTATGCATGGTTCCTCCCCCTTCGGTTCAGCATGCCTTCATTAGCATTGCGCTGTTGCTCAGCTTGACTTGGGGGGCGCAACTGCCTCCTGCTGAATATGGCAGAATGGTGCAATTTCAGACTTGCGCAGGTGCAACCCTATTGCGCATGGTGCAACCCTTTTGAATATCCAGCCCCGAATATTTTGGTGTGGTGCTGTATACACTGAGAAACATATGGTAACACCATCCTGATTTATCCACGTTATGAATCTATCATGTATAATCAACAAGTAACCTCAATGGAAGAGATTTTTAAAAATTGCAAGAGGCAGCCAACTTTAATGACATGAGTCATTAATTACAAAATTAGCTACCAAAGCAGTTTTAAAAATATATGAGAAAAGTACAAATACACTGAGGATGAATCTAAACATGTCAGAAATACATTATTTTTTGCTAAAAATCTATATGAGTTCATGTTTTTCTAACAAATACTGCTGCTTTAAGCAGACTCAAAATAGAGAAAAAGAGTACCATACAAATTAAGAGATATGGGGCAATTGAACATAGTATAAAAAAGTATAGGTCAACATTTTCATAGCTACAATGCTGCTTTTAAACAAAGTCTGCAAAAACATCAGGGTTACTGCTAAAAAATCAGGTAAAGGGCAGTCAATCAGCTTTTAGGGGTAGGAGGACAGCAATTTAAATGAGGATGGACAGAATTTGGAGTTTTAACAAAGGCACTTCTTTGATAATGGGGCTTGCCATTAAGAGGCAGGCCGGATTGTCCTGGGAGCCAGCCAGAAATAAGGGTGAAAAAGGGGAGGGGGTGGGGTCTGCAGGACAGGGGGTGGGGCTATAACCTCAGAAAGAGTCATACGACCAGGTCAGAGGCTTGCTGGCTATTGGCACTAGGCCTGTCGTGTGAGTGGGCAGGACATGGTTTGTTGCACAGCTGAAGGAAGGAAAGGAATCGGGCACCGAATAAAAAGGCATGGAGAGGACGGCACTCAAACATCGAGTCCACTTTCTGGCTGCTACTGGTCCGTCCCGCAGATTGGGACCTGCTAGGTTTCCAATTTGAGGGTGGCCTGTATTTCGACAAAGCCATGCCCATGGGGTGCTCCGTGGTGTGCTCCACATTTGAGATGTTCAGTTCATGGGTACACTGGGTGTTTGGGGCATATTATGGGCACAAGAGGGTGGTACATTATTTGTATGATTTCCTGCAGATAGGTGACAGTCGGGCAGAAGCCCAGCAGATGCTAAGGGACTTCTAGGATATGTGCAGTGTTATCGGGATCCCCCTGGCGGTGGAAAAAATGGAGGGCCCGGCCACAGGTTGGAGCTCCTGGGGATTGAGGTAGACACAGAACTGGAATGCTTTCACTTGCCAGGTGATAAGGTGTCCCATCTGAAGGGGTTGCTGGTGCTAGTAGGTGGGAGGAGGAGGGTACCGCTGGTACAGGTACAGCAACTACTGGGGCACCTTAATTTTGCCTGCAAGGCCATAAGCCCAGGCAGGGCCTTCACGAGAAGGATAGGCAGGGTCATGGGCAAGGCCAAGCAGCCCCACCGCTGGGTGGACATCGGTGGAGGCATGTGGGAGGACCTCCAGGTTTATTTGTTTTTTTCTTGGAATCGTACAACGGGGCAACATTTTGGCAAGAGGAGTGGACCCACAATACGGACCTTGAGCTGTATATGGATGTGGCTGGGGGCTTCGGTTTGGGAGCATACTTCCAGGGGGAATGGGTTATGGAGGCATGGCCAGAACAATGGAAAGAATGGGGATGGACTAAATACATCATGTTTCTTGAGATTTTTCCCATATGGGTGGCTCTGGAGATCTGGGGTGAGAAAATAGCAGGGCGGCGCATCTCCTTCTGGTACAATAACAAAGGGGTGGTGGAGGTGATTAACAGGCAGTGGCCATACAGAATCAGTGGGCCAGATTCTGAGGAGTTTGTTGTTGTTGGGGCTGTGCCTGAACCTGTCAATCAGGGCACAGCATATTGAGGGGATTCGGAATGAGGTGGCTGACTGTCTCTCTCGTTTGCAGATAGACTGATTCCGGGAGTTGGCACCCCAGGATGCACCTACCCAGACCAGGGTACTGGATTGGATGTGGGAGATTGGAGGAGAACATCCAGGGCATTGTATGGAGGTACATGGGCAGCCAGCACCTTGAAGGCCTATGAAGGGGCCTGGGAGAGCTTCCTGGCCTTTCGGGTAGGGTGGGGTTGTGAGACAGGTGAATCAGTGAAGGAGGAGCAGGTCATGCAGTATATCATGTCAGAGTGGGAAGAAGGAGCAGCCCACACTACCATGGTGGTGCAGCTGTCAGGGATCAGCTGGGCTTGCCAGGATCGGGGATGGGAGGATGCCATGGGCAGTCAGCCATCAAACTGATGGTCATGGGATGGTGAAGGGGGCAAGGTGGGAGGCATGATAGGAGGAGACCTTTAATGGGCCCCCTGTTACTGAAGGTGGTATGGGTGCTGGACAAAGTCTGTCACTCAGTGAACAAGGCCTGTCTGTTTTGGGCCATATTGACAGTCATGGCGAAAGGGGCATTTTGGTAGGGGAGGTGGTGGCACCCCAAAAGGGGGCTGCCACAGTGGGCCTGCAAGATCATGGGGTGAGATTGGAAGTGGATAGAGTCATTATCCAGCTCCAGAGGTCCAAAATGGAACAGAGGGGAGAGGGCACCACAGTAGAGATACGCAGACTGGCAGAGGGGGGAGCATGTGCAGTCCAGGCCATGACGGAGTATAGTAGAGTGCAGGGCCACATGAGGGGGGCCTGGTTCATGCATGGGGACAGATCACCGGTGACAGAGTTTCAGGTGGGGGAGGTGCTAAAAAAGGCAGTGGCATTTACAGGAGAGAACCCCCATGAGTTCGCCTCCCATTCCTTCCAGATTGGGGTGGCAATGGAAGCGGCTGCAGTGGGAATCAGGGAATCTGAGATCAAGCAAGTAGGGAGATGGAGGTCAAACTGCTACAAGAGATATGTGGGTTGTTGACAATGGCTAATGGGTCCCTTTTTTCTCTCCCCACAACAGGTTCCAAGCATCAAGTCTGGATCATGGGACATTTGTTCATATATTAGGCAGAGAGGTTTGCAGCCACCATGAGGATAGGGACACAGCTGCTCATGGGAGTGGAATACATCAGAGTGCAATGCAATGGAGGGGCCTGAGAGGCATGAGGTGGTCACAGTTGCTACCACTGCTGGAAGAGCTGTGGGTACATTGGGGCTGACCGGACTGTGTTATTGTGCATTTGGGGGGCAACAAGTTGGGGGCAATACCTTGGGGGTCCCTAACAAAGGACATTATTGCAGATTTGGAGAAGATGAAGAGCTGGTGGCCAAGGGTGTTTATAAGTTGGTCAGAGATCACCTCACGGAGGGTATGGAAGGGAGACAAAGGGCCAAGAGTGATAGAGGTGGTGCGGAAGCATCTGAATAGGAAGGTAGCCAGGGCAGTGATTGAGATTGGGGGGTGCATATCCAGCATAGGGACATCTTGTATGAGCAGGAGGCAGTGTAGTGGGGGGTAGGTGTTCACCTGACCGAGTTTGGCATGGGTCTGTTCCTCCGCCCCTTTGGGGACCTAGTCAGGGACATTAATAATAAAGGACTATGGAGTTGACCAGCAAGGGGGGCCCATCTTCAATTGCAAGTGGGAGATGGGTAGTGGAAGGTATGGGAGCAAGAGGGAAAAGGGGGGCAGGTAGAAGGGAGGGTAGGTACCATGTGCTGGGGACAAAGGAACCCAAGCATGGGAGTAGAGGGAGAGGGGAAGGATATAGAACTAGGGGGTGGATCACCATGTCCACACCTTGTGGGGTGGAGTGGTATGGGTAAGGTGGTACCCGGTACAACGGTGATAAAAGAGGGGGGGCTGGATCATGGTGTCCAGACCCCAAGAAGCAAGGGCAGAAGAAGAGCAGAGCAAGAAGAAGAACCACACGAGAGGGAAGATGGGACTGTTATGTCCTAGATGTGATATGGGACTGTTATGTCCAAAATTGTAAATATGGAATTGTTAGAAGTCAGATGGAAACGTATGAATAATTGTGTCTTTCTATAAATAAATAAATATTGCCAGCGAGCATCCAAAGCTTAACATGCAGTGGCCTGAGTTATTTCTGGGTGGAGATCCAGGGACAATGGTACTTGCCATTAAAAGGCAGGCCAGGTTGTCCTGGGAGCCAGCCAGAAATAAAAGTGGTGAAAAGGGGGAGGGGGTGGGGTCTGCAGGACAAGGGGCGGGGCTATGACCTCAGAAGGTGTCATATGACCAGGTCAGGGGGCTTGCTGACTATTGGCCAAGGGGAAGGGCCAGGAGGGGTCCTGAACTGGGGTCCTAAAGGGCTATTTAAGGCCATGTAACCCTCAACTAGCCCTCTTCCTTGCTGGAAATTTCCCCACCCACCCTCTCGGCAAGGAAGAGGAATGGTACGGGGAATAGGCATTAGCATGGCAGGACATAGGGGAGAGGTGCCTTAAGGGGCTGGCAAGGGCCGGGCGCAGCAGGGTAGCCAAGGGCTAGGAGGCGGGTGAACCCCACCGCAGGTGTTTGAGACAAGTGATGAGAAGAAAGGGAGAAGAATGGAAGGTGTGGGAGCAGAGAGGAAAAGTGGGGGCAGGTAGAGGGAGGGGTGGGTACCACGTACTGGGGACAAAGGAACCCAGGCATGGAAGTAGCTGGGGAGGGGAGGGATACAGAACTAGGGGATGGATCACCTTGTCCACACCTGGTGGGGGGAGTGGTCCGGGTAAGGTGGTACCTGGTTATGGTGATGAAAGGGGGGGGCCGGATCATAGTGTCCGGACCCCGAAAAGCAAGGGTGGAAGAAGAGCAGCGCAAGAAGAAGAACCACATGAGAGGGAAGATGGGACTGTTATGTCCTAGATGTGATATGGGACTGTTATGTCCAAAATTGTAAATATGGAATTGTTAGAAGTCAGATGGAAATGTATGACTAAATTGTGCCTTTCTATAAATAAATATTGCCAGTGAGCATCCAAAGCTTAAGTCACAGTGGCTTGAGTTATTTCTGGGTGGGGATCCAGGGACAATCAGCGACAGCTAAAATGCCCCATATGATAACCTGAAGTTCAACCACAACATCTTAGAAGAGTTATCTCTAACCTCTCAGTTTTCTGACAAAATCTTAAAGGTTAATGAATTATTTATAATCTTACAAACATATTTGTATCTTCTCATTTCTGTTCTAATGCATAAGGTTTCAAATTGGAGTTCTTATGCACTTATCTTATGTGAATGCTACAGGATGAGGCTATGACTGGGAAACAGCTTTGTAGGCTCTAACATCTAATCTGCCTGCTACTATAGAAAAAACATGGGCTCCCTTCAAGGCATTGTCATAATGACTGCTTCTTTCTTTTATAATTAATATTGTATTGGATTTTCCAAAGATACAACCATATTTCATACATCCAATTATAAAGTTTTAACAGAATAATAGCATGACAACTTACAGAGATATGTACAAACACAGTAACTTGAAATTATTTACATATAAACATATTTTATATATATAAAGGTGGCAGGGAAGGTTAAGGAGAAAAAGGCTGCATTCAAAAAGTATAAGGAATCACAGAAGGAGCACGACAGGGAACTATATCAATTAAAGCAGAAAGAAGTGGGGAAGGCAGTCAGACTAGCAAAGGCCCAAACCGAGGAAAAAATAGCCAGCTCAGTTAAGAAGGGGGGATAAAACCTTTTATAGGTACATTAGGGAGCATAGAAAGGTTAAGGGAGGGATAGTGATGATTAATAAAGGAGAGGGGAGGTGGGCAGAGGGAGACAGTGAAAAGGCAGAGATACTGAATGAATACTTTTGCTCAGTATTCACAAAAGAAGATGAGAAGGAGTTATCTAAACCAGACAATAGAAGCACTCTGGGTAGGGGGGTTGACACCAGTCCATTCAAGGAAGAAAGAGTCCTGAAAGAACTCCTAAAACTCAAGGTGGACAAAGCAATGGGACTGTGGGATTCACCCCAGAATCCTAAAAGAACTAAGGGACCTAGTGACACCACTGACCACACTTTTTAACAAATCATGGGAGGATGGGGTGGTACCTGAGGACTGGAGGAGGGCAGATGTGATTCCCTTTCACAAAAGTGGGAGCAAGGCAGAAGCAGGAAACTACAGACCTGTAAGTTTGACCACAGTGGTAGGGAAAATGATGGAATCACTTCTGAAAGAAAGAATTGTTGAGTACCTAGAGGCCAGCAGGGCACAGGATGCAAAGCAGCATGGATTTACAGTAGGAAGGTCATGTCAGATGAATCTAATTGATTTCTTTGACTGGGTGACCAAAGTAATAGACCAGGGAGGGGCTGTGGATATGGCCTACCTAGACTTTAGCAAGGCATTTGCCACAGTCCCACACAAAATATTAATAATCAAGTTAGCCAGCCTGGGAGTGGGTCCCAGGGTGGTAGCTCTGTATAAACTGGCTGCACAACGGGACACAGAAGGGTATAGTGAATGGAACACATTCCAAGAAAGGGGGGTTACTAGTGGAGTACCTCAGGCCTCAGTACTGGGTCCAGTCCTCTTTAACATCCTTATAGGTGACATTGCAGAGGGTCTGGAGGGAAAGGTATGCCTCTTTGCAGATGACACAAAGATCTGTAACAGAGTTGATACACAAGAGGGGTAGAAAAGATGAGGGGCTTGAGCAAGGTTGGAGGAATGGTCAGACATATGGCAACTTAGATTCAATGCAAAGAAGTGCAAAGTAATGCACCTGGGAAACAAAACCCAGGAGAAGAGTACACAATAGCAGAGGAGGTACTAACAACAAAAAATGGAAAGGGACCTGGGGTAGTCAAATCAGATGACCTAAAGGTGGGTAAGCAATGTGAAAAGTAGATAAGGAGAGCCAGGGGAATACTGGGATGCATAGGAAGGGGCATCACAAGTAGAAAAAGGGAAGTGGATATTCCTCTATACAGACAGTTGGTGAGACCCCATCTGGAGTACTGTGTGCAGTTTTGGAGACCTCATCTACGCAGGAACATAGACAGGATGGAAGCAGTCCAGAGGAGGGCAACTAAAATGGTGCAGGGTCTTCAGCAGAAACCATATGAAGAGAGACTGAGAGAGCTTAATATGTATACTCTTGATGAAAGGAGGAACAGGGGGGACATGATAGAAAAGTTCAAGTACCTCAAGGGAATCAACAAAGTCCAGAAGGGTAACATCTTTCAGAAAAAGAGATTTATAAGAACAAGGGGGCACAAGTTAAAGATAGAGGGGGGACGGCTCAGGGGTAATGTGAGGAAATTTTTTTTCACAGAGAGAGTGGTGGATACATGGAACAGCCTTCCTGAGGAGGTCGTTGGATCTAAAACAGTGGGGGAATTCAAACATGCATGGGACAGACACAAGGTAATTATAACGGGGGGTTGCAGGAAGTAGGCTGTTGGTTAACTAGAATCTGCAGCTTATCCAGTAGGTAGAGAAATGGGCAGACTGGGTGGGCCAAGTGGTTCTTATCTGCCATCAAAGTCTATGTTTCTATGTTTCTATAACAAACAATGATTATATCATATTTGTGGTGTCTTGACAAAACCATGAAAGCAAAATGGCATGGTCAAAACAGCATCGTCATAACAGTATGCGTAACTTCGGAGTTAGTTTATCTAATCTAGTGCTGTTTTGGACTGCGTCATATTCTATAGACCGCATAGTGCCCTTTTTTGCTTTTGCTCTTTTGACATGGAACCCATATTTGTTATGGTAAACATGAAGTTATGTGTCATAAGTGTACATAGAAAGATGAAAAGATGTTAAGTAGCTCAATAATGTTCTATATACATATGTAACTGAACTTGTTTACAAGTTTCATTCCATAATTTTGCATAGAGGTGAGTTAAGGAAATGGTTCCATATCTCAAAGAATTTATCCACTCTACCTTGTGTTTTATGACAGAATTTATTACATGCTGCCCTACTGGCCAACTCTTTAGTCCACTCTGAAACAGAAAGTGCATTAGATCGTTTCCAATGCCTTAATATCACATGTTTAGCTGTGGTGCACGCCATTAACTGGTTACTAGAGAGGTGAGAAAGGTCAGAAACAAGACCCAGTAAGATAAATTTGAACTGATTTTAAAGTTACATTTTAGTATCAATTGGTATGCTAGCCAAACCTCCTCCCAGAAAGCTTGTATATCTTTGCAGACTCACATTAAATGAGATATGGTACCTCTTTCTGTTTTACATCTTCAGCAAAGATTGTCCTGTGAAATGCTCAAGTTAAAAAGCCTATCAAGGGGTATAATGTCACCTGTGAATTACTTTAATATTGCATGCATCTGGCTTGGGGTTCTTTACAAGATTGGAGTGTCACGTTCCAACAATTTCCCATTCATCACATGGTATATTTATATTCATTTCATTTTCCTATTTTAACTTCAAGTCTTGCATAACATCCTTCTTCCCATCTGGTGGCAATTTATAAATCACCTTACTAGGGTAAGTGTTTGTAATCCTAGACTTGATAAACAATAAAGTGTTTATGAAGGCCTTATCCAGTACATTGTTATAGGACAGTGCTAGACTCTGAACTATAAGACCTCGAAGTACATCTCTTAGTTGTACATAATTGTTGAATTCTGTTTTGGGTAGCAATTTTCTCTTAGCTGGGTCAGCGAATGATATGAGCGTGTTACATATTGGTTCTATCAGATTACCAATTATACTAATTCCTTTTCACATCCATATATCCATGTGAGACTTTTGCCATTAATTTGAATTAATTTGCTGTCCCATAAAGGGCAGAACAGTGACCGGCTAGGATTCCAATCTAGAGTTTTAGCAGCTTGACCAAATTCTTGCTTGATTCCCCATTATTGGGTGAAAACCTAAATGTCTTGGTAGGCTAGAAAAGAGAATATGACTTGGATTTGTGCTCTTGAATATAGATTTCTCCATCCTTGCCCAGAACAACAATTTATCCCCTTTTTTTATGATAGAGCCCTCAAATATTTTGTGATACATTGAAAGCTCAAAGGCACAAATGGATGTCAGGTAATTATACTCCTCCCTTATGTCTAGGGGTCTGTAGTCTAGATAATGCAATCCTAGTTGTATTTTTGTCCCTCAAGAATTCATTTATTTTCTTGTACAATAGTTTGAATAATGAGCCACACCATTTTTAAGGAATGTGATGCAATATGTCTTAAGTTGCAGCTGCCACAAAATATTTTATTAGAAATTGAAGCTTTTCTTGGGATTTCTTTTTTGAGGAACTATGAAAATTCTTCTTGGGTGCTGGGGAGAATGCAGTGGTAAGGGTGTGAGGCCATGTTTTTTGGTTATGCCCTGGCTTGAGCGCACACAACCCCTCCCCCATTGATGTCACATTTCACTTATTTTTAGTACCTGTCATTACCTTTGGCACTTATATTTTCTTTGTAATTTGATGTCCTTCCAAAGCTCAAAGTAGCATTGCAATATAGTGTCAAACTGATACAGGCCAAAAGAAAAATGGAACACTCCTACATGATGCAAACATACACTAAAAATTACCTAAAAACATTATTTACTCTGAGAATTTGAACTACTAATTTAAGTAGTACATATGGCTAATCAGTAAATGCCTGGTTAACTAAATAATTACAATCACATGAATTTTAAAACTATTCTGGTTTGGAGTCAGGTGGATAACCTTATAATCAATTCACTGTCTAACAGGCAGCAAGTGAAGAACTCACGATGAGGAAGTGATATGATCAGAATTCTACATGGAGGCCAGAAGCGTCACTGCCACATTATGCCCCATCTGCAGATGGTGATGCTAGTGACAAAGTAAGCACTAACAGAGTAAATTACAACCATCCAAAGGAGATGAGACAAAAGCCTGCACTAGGGTCCTCAGATCAGCAGGTCCCAGCTAAGGGCACAGTAATAATGCTGCTGGCTGAACTCTGCAAGCTCAGGCACTCAGTAGCAAATCAGCAGGGCTGAAAGCATCATGATAGTGACACTTTTTTTGCTTTCACTTCACTATTTCCCATCTCAGCTCTCATCCACTTGCCTACATTGAATGAGAATTGTGCCAGAAAGAGAGGATTGAACTGGAGCATGCCACAGCACCAGTGCATGCAGAGGTAATCCCAAGACCAGTTGTTTTGATCCACTTTTATCAATTTTTTCCCACTTCTCTGTTGGCATCCTGGGTCTTGTGTGTGCTACTTATCTATCCCAGCCATGTCCCCATCCCACCCTTACCATGCCTCTCATCAGTTCTGCATTAGGAGGGACATCCCTCATTTTACTGCTCTGTCCATACTGTACCTCAACTGTCCAACATTAGGAGGAACACTGCATCATTTAACCACTTAGAGTTCCTCTGTCCACATCTTTCAACTTCTCCATGTTAGGAGGGCTGTTTCCTTGTTCTAACACTCAGAATTCCTTCATTTCATATCGGTCCCACATGAAAAACATGCTTTCACACATTGTAAACTCAGACTTTAAAGGTTTAATTTATAATTTAAAATTCTAACTTAATATTAAATGTTGCAGAAATAAAAACATTACATTCCAGATTGGGCATCTCTAGATGTGTCTTACATTTTGAGTGCCAGTGTCCCACATTACAGTGACAAATCAAAATATCTGAGGTACAATATGGCCCTTTCTTGACCAATCTTAACAAGTACATGACTGAAATATGCTTTCATGGCAGAGGTACTGGCTAGAGAAGTAGAGGCAATGTCAGTTTGTTAAGCACCAGCATCCAATGGGCAAGTAGGCAAAAGTGTGGCATGCAATCATCATTGCAGACATCCCTGTTGGAGGCAGTAGTAGCTAGTCAATTGCCACACTGTATGTGAGACCATGATGAGAAAATGGAGTCAAGAGGGGCTACTGAAAACCCATCCAAGAGAGGAGATGGAAAACAGAGTGAGGAGAGATTAAAGCAGAGAGATACTGCTGATGAAAGAAGAGCAAGTGCATAGCCAAGGCATGTACTGGTGTGAAGATTGCCAATGCTCACTTGGCCCACCCACAAACAATGATAACTAAGCTATTCAGCAGATCATGAATGGTGTGGCTAGTGCACTGTGCAAGCAATTCTAATAACTAAGGACAGTTTCTGATGGAGTGCTTCTTATATAGGTTATACAGCTATTGAATACCTAGGTTTCTTTGATTTTATTATTTTATTTGAATGAAACAACATAATACTCTTATATATGATAGTTTGTGATACATTATTGGCATTTGTCTAACCATGTTTGTGAGCAAAGGACCTCTAAATTTGCCTTTAAATTTGTTGCCAGATTTACCTAATATACAGTGTATTGAATTGTGTCATGAGTATTTAGTTGGTATTTTTCCTCTGGACAAACATTGAGGTTCTTTATAAATAATAAAAAGAGCAGAAGCCCAAAAGCTGATCATTAAGGTAATCTTGCAGTATTAGATTTTAAACCATAAATGATAATATTAGGGTTAGCCATCTGTTGTCTCTGTTTTAAACAACTATGGAATCAATTTCACACATCCTTTATAGAGTGGCACTCGCATAACTGTTGTATAGTCTGCTAATGTTCAATGTTAGGTTCAGAAAAAAATCATCCCTTGATTAAAATCCTGTAGGACATCACCAATGATATCAGTCCTGCTATGAGTTGTGCTTCAGACTTAAACCATACTGATGTTCTGTTAAAGGCTTTTTTTCCTCAGTTTGATTATTTAGTTGATTGACATTTTGAAGAGTTTGTATTACAGTATCCAAACTATATCAAATTTCAGGCATTTTCTCAAAAACAAGATCATACCTATCAAGTGCTACTGCTATGGATAACATATGTTGCTGTGTATTTTACACCTAAATTGATACTCACTCCACAAACATATGTTCAACATAATGTTTGAGTTATTTCTGGACATAAAATCATTAGAAAGTTAAACTTACTTTCAAGAAGCATTCTTAGAAACTAAACCTATGATGCCTACTCTTTGTGTCCTTGTTATCCATCAGTTTAGAAATGCTAGTTGTTACAGTCTGTTGCTTTACATTTTAAAAGTCAGTCCCTTTGAAACCTACTGTAGTTAACAATGCATTTA
Organism: Neoceratodus forsteri; assembly: GCA_016271365.2. Lineage (NCBI taxonomy): Eukaryota > Metazoa > Chordata > Ceratodontiformes > Ceratodontidae > Neoceratodus > Neoceratodus forsteri. Next base: position 846,951,004 of record CM028134.1, read on the forward strand.
GCAACCTCAAATACTGAGCACATAGCAGGATTCCCTTTACTAACAATAACAGCAAGAACTTCAAAACAACAGAATATCTTTAATATTTGTGTTTTGTTTTCTTTATATGTCCCGAACAACTAATCTGAGGTAAGGACTCTTGTCCAGTAAACCGTTTTTTTTAGCATTTGCTAAAAAAGATATGATTGTACAGAAAGCACTTTAAACCAGATTTTTGACTGTATGAAGAACAACAGGAACTGTCATGGAGTTTTCAATGCTTACAGTTAATTTCCCACTCTGCAATTGTGCCTGTTTTCAAAATATTTCTAAAGAAGATATTGTAACCAATGTTTTCATTTACAAAGGCCATGGAAATCTATTGAAGTACTAGTATACAGCTAAAAACAGATTCTTAAAGAAGCAAGACATACCAAATAGATGACCCCTCTGAATTAGCAAAACAAACATACTTTGAAAACATAGTTAACTGTAAGACCCCAGATTGCTGATTCCTTAAACAAAACCTTTCAGCGTTTCAATTGTTAAAACTGTATATACTATAAAATTGAAGCTGCTTACCTTTCACAGTAGTAAGGTTTGGGAATCTTTGTGAAAGTAGCATCAGAATAAATTATGTTTAGGTTGACAGGTAAAATGAAACCTACTATAACATCACCATCCTGAGAAAAAGTTTGGAGTTTGAGGCTTCGGAGTCTGCAGTTAGTTGGCCTAGCATCACAGGGACAGCTAGGAATCATAAGCAAAAATAAACTAACAAGGGTGACAATTTTTACTGGGAACCTACTAAAATATTTAATTGTTACTGCTTTGGAATGTTCCCAAATATGGATTTGATCTCTTTGTTGTTGCATCACATATACAATAGTGAAAGCTTGCCAAACTTATCAAAATGCCAAAATAATGTCAAATTATATATCACCTACCAAATCAGACTTGAATACACACTCTGACATACAGTATTAACGCAATTATATTTCAGAGTTGTAGAAAACAATTAAATAATTTTTTTGGGGGAAAAAATGTGAATAGCATGCCAATGAAACTGAGGAGGGTGAATGAAAATGTAACAGTCCTGAATTGTTCAATACAGAATTAGTGGTGTGCTGAATTGCCTGACTTGTAGGCTTAAGTAGACTTCATTCTGCAGGATGCTTATGTAACACTGTGTTTGATAATGAAAGGGTTCTGAAAAAGGCTGCATGTTTACAATAATTAAAGGTTACTTTGATAACCAGGTGTCTCTGCAATTGAAGTTTCACTTAATCATGCTTGATAATATAAAGAACTTCAACGTCCACCTGAGCTTCCCCTAGTAATAATACTCTGAGTGGATATTGGTTTAGAAAGCTTGAAAACACATAATGCTACACTGATTAAAAAAGTTAATAGTTATTAGAGTATTCTTTTTAATATATTATAATAACATTATATGGTGTTATGGGTACAGGTAGTAACAACAAACTTTCTCATATTCACAGCGAACAACAAAAAATGCTTTGAATTGGCCCATCTTTGAAGGGTTTAGCCACATTGTAATATGAATAACCAGAACCAGGTTGGTGACTTTGCATAGTTTTTGATTAAAGGAATAATGCCTGACAGGGTGGGTGTTATGCTGGGATAACATCCCACCTTGGGTGGTTGGGCCCGAGGCCACTGGCCAAGGGTGTCCAACACCTGAAAAGGGATGTTATCCCAGCATAACACCCACCCTGGAGGGTATTATTCTATTATACAATGGCTCATTGTTTTATACAAAAAATAATATTAAAGATTTTTTTTTTAGTGTTTAAAAATATTTTTTAAGAAAAGATGCAAACCATCATCAAGCCTGGCAAGCCTATCTATGCCATCATCATCTAGTTGATCAGCAGGGATGTTATGGCAGCATAACAACCCTGCTGTGATGGCCAACTAACCAATCAGGAGCCAGGATTCTTTCTTGCCATTGTATAATATAGGAATAGTAGTTGTGGACTAGAGTCTAAAATATAATAGATTCAACAAAAAATTTAAAAGGATTTCTTTATGTGCTTTCCATTTGTTTTATCAGTGTCCTGTAGTGAGAACCGAACAGTGAACTTGACGTTACTATTACAGAATTGAAAATTAGCTATGAAATGGAATGTGAGGACATGTTGGCATCTTTTTAGAAGTACTCAGATCACAGTATATTAGAATAGTAACTAATTGATATTATGACTAAAGGAACGTTTATTGTACATTTTTATTTGTTCATAAATTTAGAAACACCAGTCTTTGTCCTGAAGAAGGGTTTACCCCAAACGTTGAATACTATGTGGACTGGAGTGGTTATGTGGCAATAAATTATTATGAAATAATTTAACCAGGAGTGATACTTATTGGTTTGAGGGTGAGTGGGACCAGTTTATTTTTTTTGTTTGAGCATCAGCTTTCAACTGGTAGCTTGTCCTCTCCCCAGATTTATTGATACATTTTTTACTTTATTTTGAGGTACTGGCTGTACTGGATCATTCTTTCATTGTAATATAAAGAACTTCAGTATCTACCTGAGCTTCCCCTAGTAATAATACTCAGTGTGGTTTGGTGACCCTGCAGTGAGCTAGGTGAAAACATGAATTTCTTTATGATTGTAACACACTGGAGCACTGCAACTTTTACAAGTGTACAGTATCAGGAAGAAACCTAAAACAAAAAAAGTAAGACAGTGGACACAGGGGACTCAATCCTGAGATTCACAGATTGACAAGTAATCATAAGACAGAACATAGCATATTCTGTTTGTAACCTGGAACAATAATTAACTATATACTGAATAACTGAAGGAATAGACAAACTGTTGGAGCTCTTTGGTGATCAGCCCCTGGTAGTAATACATGTTGAAACAAATTATACCCATGGCAAGAAGAAAGAACAAATTAGAAATGACTTCATGAACCTCTGAAGGAAGGTGAAAGTCAAAAAAGGAGACACAGTCTTCTCAGAAATGCTACCTATCCAGTTTAAATACTAAAGATGTACAGTACAAGCAAGCATTAGATGAAAAAAATGTTTTTATATCAGCTGCTGGTGTAAGGAAGAAGGATCTGGCTTCCTTAGAAATTGGATAGCACTTAATGGAATGAAAGATTGTTTTAAATGATATGGACTGCACTCTAAACATGAGCTAGCATACTGGGGGACTGAATCAGCATGGCTTTACATTAATTAGGGGAGAGACACAAGAGGTTTATCAATCAAACAATCAATAGATCAAAGCTTTAGTTGTACAGCACACATTTCAAGGAAACAAAGCACTTTACATACTATCAACACTTACAATCTATTTAAATACTTTAACAAAACACACTTTAGTAACAACCACAATATTTAAAAATCCTTAAGTTAAACCCCATCAGGGAAGACCTGGCTAAATAAAAATGTTTTCAGTTCAGCTTTAAAATGGTCAATGGTTTGGCAGTCTCTAATCTAATAAGGTAGAGAATTTTACAGGGTTGGGGCTGCAAAAGCAAATGTACAGCCCCCAGATGTTTATAGTTTAACCCTGGGAATCTCTAGCAATCCCTCATCTGTGGAGCAGAGTAGATGGGAGGGGCGGTAAGGCTGTAGAAGGTCTTGCAGGTAGCAGGGTCCCAGGCTGTGTAGGGCTTTGTAGGTTAGCAGACTGACCTTGAAGGTGATCTACCAATTTATCAGCAGCCAATGCAGATAGCAGAGCATAGGTGTGACATGGCAAGATTTCGGCAAGCCAGTCGGCAACCTGGCTACCACATTCTGCACTTGCTGCAATCGGTGAAGATCTCTCCCCAGTAGCCCTAGGTATAGGGCATTGCAGTAATCTAAATGAGAGGTCACAAAGGCGTGAGCTAATGTCACCGGGGGAGATCAGGTGTTTGATCTGGGCAACGTTTCTCAGATGGTAAAATGAGACTTTCACAACAGCCGACACCTGTGATTTCAATGTCAAGCTGCTGTCAAGCACAATGCCCAGATTTCTCACCAGATCTGAGGTGAGCAGCTGGGAGTTTATGAAGCTACAAGAAAAATGGGAACAAATGGAAGAAATATCAATATCAATATCAAAAGTTTATTATTCAACCATTTTTGGGTCATTACAATTTTACAGAAAAAAGAAACACCTGAAATATATAATAAAACTATTTTTACAGTAAAAAGAATACATGAGAACAGGTACAGTAATAAATATCAACAGCAGCTAAATAGTAAATCTCTCTATCTAGTCTATTCATGTTAAATTAATAATTATCAAACAGTAGTCCATTTAGTACCACATACAGTACATTAAATGCTGGTTAATGTTCCTTTGCAGAATCAGTAGCTTACTAACCACTTTTATTTTATGCACCCATTATACCCACATTCAGTTTACCTAAGTCAGGATCAGTTGCCTAATAATCTGTTTATATTAAGGCACATTAATTACTATATCCTAGATAGACTAGGGCTTTTCCTTGCAACACTTCATTAACAATTTTATGCTCACTCACCATAATTATACTTCACCAGAAACCTTTGTTGAGCAAGGCTTCAAAAAATATAAGTGCATATATCCCCTAACAGGTAAATACTTACAGTAGCTCCCATCCTTATACCTTATTTAAATTGTTTTAATTGTTTGTCCTAAATTAGTATTCTCAGCAGTGACTAATAACTGTCAGGATCATCAAGTCATAGATACATTTCATTCAATAATATCCCCATTGAAAATTTGCTTGCATTATCCATTTAAAAAATAGATATTATTGGGGCACGGTTGTGCCCCTATAGTTAGGGTTGAGTAGCCTGTTTAATGCTAAACCTCACATTTTGCACTTTAATAACTTTGCACATGATCAATGTATTTGCACAAAATTTAGTATGTGCTGTCCCATGGGGTAGATCTCTTGACATGGCAGGTTTTGCTCTGGTTGGATGTACATATTCTGAGATCCATATAATGCAAAAACTTTAAAAGTCACCAATTTGTTTGCTGTTTTTTCCTCATTGTCTTGCACCCAGAAGGTATGAAATTCTGGTGTGTTTTTCTACGGTAGAAACAGCTTTGGTAACATAACTGCCATACATTTGTTTGGTGATTAAATATTAATCTATTGCAAAGTTATTCAATTTTTAAGTTCCCATTGTTTTCAATAGGAAGATCACTTTTCAGGATAGAGGGAGAAAGTTCGACAAAGGAGTTGATCTCATGAAAAAATAATCTTTCTTGCAAGATCCTTTACTTTTTTGTGAGGAAAAATTCCTTTTTTGTGAACCGCCATCTTCTTTTTTTGCCCAGGAACTAAAAAGTGTGGAAAATATATTGAAATATCATTTTACAAATCAAACACCAGAACCTAGCTAAACTTGCCCCATTTAGCTAGATTCTGATGCTTGTTTTTCAAAATTAGGGCCAGAAATATTTTGTCTGGGCATCCAAAATCCTGGGTGCCCAGCTTAGCAAGAGGAACCTCCACTGCATTCTCTGTATGGGAACAGCCATTTTCTTTACTTCTGCAACTGCAGCTGAACTCCTGCTGCTGGCTGTAGTGTGAGCTGTTAGCTACCCCACCATTTCCCTGGTGTTTGGAGGCATGACCACCCCATACCCACACTGTCACCATAAATAATATCTTCCATGGTGTCTAGTGGCACCCCCCACCCTCTGATCACATCCCCATATTTTTAATTATTCCTGGTGTCTAGCGACACCCCCTTCTGATTGCCATCCCCATGATTTTCATAATAATCCCTGATTTCTAGTGACACACCCTCTGATCACCCTCCCCATTGTTTTTTATTGATCCCTGGTGTCTAGTGGCACCCTTTCACCCTCTTATCACCATCACCATTGTTTTCTGAATTATTCCTGATGTCTAGTGGCACCTCTACCCTCTGATTGCTGTCCCTGTAATTCTGGTTTAATATTTATATAAACCAATACCGGGATGCCCACTCCCGTTGTTGGATGCTCCCACAAAGCCTGTTACTTTATTAACTGTAGCTGACATCAGTGAGCCCAATCCCCATGTCAGCATTTAGAGCCCCCCTAGCAGTGTGGGACACTGAGGAGCCCACCCCCAGTGTCCTGAGATGGTTATTGGAGCCTGCAATAGGAAAATCACCCCATGACATCTTTTTTTAACCTAAAAGAAAGAAAATGGTCCTTCATCATTGCTGCTGCCCCCTTCCCATTCCAATCATCCAGCTGAGCACCCACCTCCCCACACCCCTTACCCTATACTTACCCGCCAATGTAGAATTATTTCATTTTCTGTGGACTGAGGCACATCTGCACTCTTCAAAGCTGAACCACAAACTGAAGAATAAAGGTAAGTGCCACATAATTTTTTCAATAATGTTTTGAACTTATGATCATAACTTTCCCATTTTTAGGAATTCTTTCACCAGATTTTCAACATGGCCTTTTTGGGACCCCACATTAATCAGGCCTGGAAGATGATTTTGTGGTCATTGCCTGAAATTAGCTTTCAGGAACAAATAATGAAATTTCACCACCAGTGCTCATGAGATGGGGTCCCAAAAAGGCCATGCTGAAAATTTGGTGGAGAAATCCCTAAACGTGGCAGAGTTATGAGTGTTTGTTAATGTTTTTCTACACATGCACATAACTTTGGCAATTTTCAATATTTTGACTCCACATTTTCAACATAGCCATTTTTCACACCACCTCATAAACAGTACAGCTGTCATTTTTCACTTCCTGTCCAAAATGTGTTTTTGCACTTGTGGCATGGAATGTTGTTTTGGCCTGGATTTGAAAATGTTCACCTATGGAGTTTATGGGGTGGAGTCATAGAAGACAATGTTGAAAATGTGGGGTTAAAATATGAAAAAATGCCAAAGTTATGACCATCCATTGCAATTTTGCTATGCACGCTAGTAACTTTGGAAATGTTAAAAAATATTTTGACCCCATGTTTTCCATATAACCTACTTATTACCCACCTCATGATGCTTGTCACAGCTATCAGTTTTAAAATCCTGCCCAAAATGTATTTTCACACCTCTGGCATGGAATGGTGTTGCAGTTGTGCAGAATTACATTTTGGAGGGGAATTAAAAACTTTCTGTAATGGGTACATGAGGTGGGATAATAAGGTGGTTATGCTGGCAATTTTGTCACTGTTGTCCTGGAAATGGAAACACAGGGCCCACACAGCCCTGTGCTTCCACAGTAATATATATATATATATATATATATATATATATATAGATAGATATATATCACACATATACATATAGTCATGGTGAAAAACTCTGTTAATGCTTCAGGTTTGTTCCACAGTGACAAAAGCATGGAAATTCAGTGTTAGGGTTCAAAACCCTAACTCCATATTCCCCACCACCACACACACACACACACATATATACATGTAAGTAGGGGAAGGACCAAGGCAATACAACAAATCACAGACAAGCAGCAGGAGGTGTATACCTGTGTTACCATAGTAAGTAGGGAAACAATTCAACTTCAGGTATCATACAGTATTTCTGAACTTGTTCCACAAGGTTAGTTCACCTAAAGGTGAACCAAGGTGCCAGTAGTGAAAACTGTGTACCTCACTTTGTTTATGACATATGGGTGCTGAAAAGCATGATTGGCACTGCAATGGTAGCATACGGGAAATTGGTCAATTTCGGAGCAGTGTAACTTTGTCATCCTTAACTATTTTTGCATCAAAGCAGCAAAAAGCACATCTGTGGGACCAGGGCTTGCAACCCTGCAAATTTCAGCCCAAAGGACCCAACCATATGCTTGCAGGAGAATGGCAAAGATGTGCCATTATCAGGAGCATAGTTTCACAAAATACTTTCACAAACATGAATGTGTCACAAATGGGAAACATGACAGTTTCGCATTTATGAAAGCATGTAAAATACTTTTGCAAAATACTACCACAAACACGAAAGTGTCACAAATGGATAACATGACCCTGTCACATTTACAAAAGTGATTTGCAAAACTATTTCCAGGAAATGTTCAGAATCCTGTTTTGAGGCTTGTAAACCCCCAAAAAGCATATATGTTGTCTGTGGTATGCGTTGGTGGCAGCGTGGGGCCCAAGATGCCCAGTTGTCCATAGTGATATGTATTTAGCAGAGCGTGGAACTTCCAGGATCAGAGTTAGCAGTGATGACCCCATGCCACACCCTGACATCTGTTGGTGTGTGGAAGATGGGAGCATGGGGATGTGGTTTTGTGGTTTAGATAGTTGTATGTTATTTCTGTTATCTGCTGCTGGTTGTGTGTGATTGGTTGTGTTGCCTTGGTCCTTCTACTACTTGCATGTATGTGTGTGTGGTGGTGGTGGGGGGGGAATGTGGAGTTAGGGTTTTGAACCCTAACACCGAATTTCCCTGCTTTTGTCACTGTGGAACAACCCTAACTGATGCATTAACAGAGATTTTTGCCATGAATTTCCCTTCTTTTTGAGAATGTGCACTATAAATAGTGAATGGTATGTGCTGGTGGGAGCACAAGGCCCATGTGAGTAATAACCCTAATGGTAACACTAACAGTAATGGTAATGGTAATCCTAATGGGGATGTTAATGCCAAGGCTAATGGCAACAGTAACAGTAATGAGAACAGTAAGGGAAGTGCAGACATATATGCTAATGGTAGCGGTAATACAAATGGTAACATTAGTGCAAATGCAAACGTTAATGGTAACAGTGACTCAAACACAAACAGTAATGGTAATGCCAACGCAAATGTGAACACAAATACAAATGCTAACAGTTAGGGTAATGCAAATGCAAACAGCAACGAAAATGCAAACATAACAGTAACAGTGACAGGAATGCACACGGTTACCATAATAGCAATGCAAGCATCAACAGAAACAGAAACAGTAACAGTTACGGTAATGGAAATGCAAATGCGCATGCCAACGCAAACAGTAACAAAAACACAAATGGTAATGGTAAGGGAAAAGCAAGCGCAAATGGTAATGGTAACACTAACGGTGATGCAAATGGGAATGGTAATGCAAACAGTAACAGAAATGCAAGTGCAAATGTAAATGCAAACACAAATGGTAATGCAAATAGTAGCAAAAATGCAAACGGTAACAGTAGCGCAAATGGAAGTGCAAATGGTAATGGTAATTCCTACAATGACGCAAAAGGAAATGGCAATGCAAACGATAAAAGAAATGCAAGCACAAACTCAAATACTAATGGTTACGGTAACGTAAACACAAACGGAAATGGTAAAGCAAATGGTAACGTAAACATAAGAGCAAACGTAAATGCAAACAGAAATGGTAACGCAAATGGTAAAAATGCAAATGGTAACAGTAATGGAAACAGAAGCCGAAACACAAACACAAATGCAAATGGTAATGGTAACACCAACAGTGATGCAAAAGGAAATGGTAATGCAAACGCAAATGCTAATGGTTATGGTAATGTAAATGCAAATGCAAATAGTAATGCAAATGCAAACGGTAACGCAAACGCAAATGCAAATGGTAATACAAATGCTAACAGTAACGCAAATGCAAGTGCAAACGTGAACACAAATGCTAATGGTAATGGTAAAGCTAATGTACATGCTTTGTGTCCATAAGAGGTGCATCCAGAAGCACAGTGAATGTAAAGAATGTGGGCATAATAGTGGCCCTTGAAGAGGAAAATGAGCACTTGGAATACTAAATTGCTTATATCTCAAGATCTGTATGACGTAAAAAAAAATTACAATGTCATATTATTTATGACTTTCCAGTCTAGTTTTGTACTTATTCCCCAGTGGGGGTCTAAGCATTTTTATGATGAAAAGTCTGTATCTCAAACCGTTTTCAAGATACGGAACCTGAAAGGAGTGGCGGGCACCATAATGTTATCCTATGGGAAAAATGGTCAACTTCAGAGTGCCAGATCTTTGCAGTCTTGTAATATTTTGGCACCAAACCACCAAAAGGCACTTCTGTGGGATGCTGGCTTTCTTCTCTGCAAATTTCAGCCCAAAAGACCAAACTGTTGTTTTGTAGCAGGGTGGCAAAGATGTCCTGTTGTTTTGGCCATACTTTTGCAAATTACTTTCGCAAAAGTCATGACATTTTCACAAATAAAATCTCGAAAGTGTCGCATTTGCAACACTATTTTGTGAAAGTACTTTTTACAAAAATTTTAAAAACATATTTCTGGGGTGTTTTACTCCCCCAAAAAGACATAGCTAGCATCCTCAGGACTCGACTAGATGAACACAACAAGAATTGTGTTCCTAGAGGGTCCCAATTTTAAATGCCAGGCATTTTTCTGAGCTCTAACTGAAAAGAAATGGCTGACTCATGAAAGTAAAAGGCTCATATGCAAATTAAAAAGCAAAACGCAATGGTAATGTAACCATAAAAAGTAACAGTAACAGTGATGCAAATGTAAATAGAAACACAAATGGTAATGGGAACGCATGCACAAACCATAATGCAAACGGTGAGGGAAATGTAAATGCAAACAGAAACAGTAACAGTAAGCTGATGTAAGGCAACAGTAATGAAAAGTCTGTATCTCACTTCATTTCCGAGATAACGGTGGAAAAGTGATGTGAGCCAACAGTAGCGAAGTTTGTATCTCACTTCTTTTCTGAGATCACAGCACACAAAGACAATGTGAGCCAACAGTAGAGAAAAGTCTGTATCTCACGTTGTTTCTGCAATAACAGCGGAAAGGTGATCTAAACCAACAGTACCAAATAGTCTGTATCTCGCTTCATTTCCGAGATAACGGCATAAAGACCATGTGAGTCAACAGTAGCAAAGTCTGTATCTTGCTTTGTTTCTGAGATGATGGCGCAAAGGGTGATCTGAGTCAACAGTAGTGTATCTCGCTTTGTTTCCGAGATAACGGCGCAAAGGCTATGTAAGTCAACAATAGTGAAAAGTCTGTACGTCGCTTCATTTCCGAGATAATGGCACAAAGGCTAATGTGAAACAAACCACTGAAAGGCACCTCTGTACCACTAGGGCCAACTACTCTATAAATTTCAAGTCACAAGCATCATGCATATCACTATGCGTAAAATGTTAACTGTGTCATGCAGTATCTCTGCAGCAAGTTAGTTTACCAACATGTAAACAGCATAATTTACATCTACAGAACATCCACTCCACACCCTCCAAATTTCATGTTAAAAGACCAAACTGTTCCAGAGATATTCAATTTTAAAGTTTGTGCACCTTTAAGAAGTCTTCCACCTCAAAATGGTGGAACTCACGGCAGAAGATGTGCTAAAATGGAGGACCTGGCGGCTGAAAAATCTTTAACCACAAAGGGTGACAACTTCAAATGGCAATAACTCTGGAACAGAATAAGATTTTTTTGTCAAACAAAAAGTGGCATGTTTCTTGAAGACAGGGTGCTCTATGTCCCAAGTTTCAGAGCAATAAACCACATAGTGGCTGTGCTATGTGTCACACAAGACAGTGCAAAAAACCAGCAAAAACAGCATGTTTTGCAGTTCACTGCACAAAAACCATATGTACCAGTGAAATAGAAATTGGTAAATAAATAGATGTACCATTCCACTCCATGTGTACCAAATATTATCCAAATCTCAATGGTTACAGAGCAGCATGAGTGTAAAACTGCACACGAGTGGCGAAAAATAAATTTCTGGTGCTTCACTGTGCAAAAACATGCAGATGTCAGATGAAAATTGGAATATGCGCAGAAGTTCCATAGTAGACCAAGTACAGAGGCAGTATAGTGCAGTGGTCTAAGGCTCTGAGCTGCAAATCTGGTGACATTCAGCAGACCAGAGCTAGGTTTGAATGCCACATCTTCCACTTGTATACTGCATGACCTTGAGCAAGGCACTTAACTTCCTTGTGCTCCCAGGTCGCTCCTGTAAAAATGCTTTCACCTTAGTGTGCTATTCCTGGTTAAACAACTAAAAAAAAAAAAAAGTATTACAAATGTCACAAAAATTCATTCAACAGTGGTAAAGTTATAATCACACAAAGAATGTGACATTTAAGCGCAAATGCAAACAGTAACACCAAGTGGGGCCAACTTCAAATGCTTATAACTCTGGAACTGAACTGCATGTTTTCAGCAAATGAAAATGGGCATCTTCCTTGAGGAAAGGGCTTTCTACATGGCAAGTTTCAGACCAATATTCTACACAGTGGCTGTGCTATGCATCGTGCAAGACAGTGAAAAAAGTAGCAAAAACTGCATTTTTTGCAGTTCATTGTGCAAAAACTGTATGTACCAGTGAAATAGAAATTGGGAAATAAATAGATGTTCCATTCCACTCCATGTATGCCAAATCTTATCCACATCTCTTCAACAGTTGTAGAGCAGCATGAGTGTAAAAATTGGTCTTGAGGGGTGGGGCCATTGCCTGGCTAAGTGCGTGGAAATTGTCACAGTCCTAACTTCTGTACACCTGGTATCAGTGAGGTATAACATTGATGTCTATGGCTTTTTTTCAGCTCTACCTCTGCATTCAATTTCCAACACCTGGTCTAGGAGGGTGAGGAATTGCCTGGCTGAGGCAGAGCCACTCCTCAGAGTGCTAACTTCTCTGCAGCTGCTATCAAGGAGGTATAAAGTTGATGTGTATGACTTCATTTGGGCAGTAACTCTGCACTCAGGGTCCAATACCTGGTTTTGGGGGCTGGGGACATTGCCTGGATGAATCCATGCAACTCCTGTGTCCTAACTTCTGTGCAGCTGGTATCACAGAGGTATTACATTGATGTGTATGGCTTCATTTGGACTGTAGCTCTGAACTCAGAGTCCAATGCCTATTCTTGGGGAGTGGAGGCATTGTCTGGCTGATGCTATGCAACTCTGAAGTGTCCTAACTTGTGTACAGCTGGTATGACAGAGGTATAACGTTTATGTCTATGACTTCATTAGGGCTGTAGCTCTGCACTCAAGTTCCAGTAGCTGCTGTGGGGGGGTGGGCTGATGCCATGCAACACCTCAGTGTCCAAATTTCTCTGCAGCTTGTATCAGGGAGATATAATGTTCATCTTTATGGCTTCATTTGGGCTGTAGCTCTGTAGTTCCTCTAAAGCTTTAACACGCCATTGCTAATTCAAATAAATGGAGTCACTTTTGTGTGTTTTTTTTTACATTTTTGGGACCATTGGTAAAAGGCTTCCATTTCATGGAGTCCTCGTGTGACTTTTAACTCCAGCATAGCATTTCCACAAATATTGTTAAAGAGCTAGTGCACCACAATCGCAATTTATTAAATCTGACACATAGTTCCATTTCCCATTTTGATAAATTTTTACAGTATTCCACTTAGTTTGTGGCCAGGCTTTCTAGATTTATGTATTTGTTTTATTTTTTCTGTTTGCTTCCCATTAAGGTAATGGACCATTTCACTTCTGAGTCCAGTAACCTATAAATGACGTGCTGTAGGGGTCCCTGTCAATCAGTTGATGACATGCTGTAGTGGGCGGTCTTGTCTCACACGCAACACCTGCAACTGGTATGCTAGCATTTCTATCATGAGCACTGCAGTTTGTGGAAATAACAGGCTTAATAGTTCCACTTCTTAAATTTTGTTACTGACAAGTAAAGAAAAAAAGATATTGAACTTCTGAGGTTCAAATTTTGATGGTTTTAATCCTGAAATGGGCAGTATCAATTTATCGTTATTGAGTTAATCTGAACAATTCCAGCATACTCACATACAACAGAGTCACAGCTACAGTACTGTGGTTAATTTGGATTTTATTGTGATATAATTTTATTTTTGTTTTAACTGTATTCTCGCTCATTATAATTATGCCAAAATGCTGTGTAGTTTATGAATACAGCAAAACCACTTCTACTTCGGTTTCCCTGCATCTTTTCCTGAAAGAGCAGTCCGTCCGTAACAAATGGATTTCATTTGTGAACTTTCATAGCATTAACTTCGTTGTGTCCTGTCATTCAATGATTTATAGTGCACATTTTAATAATGATAATTTGATATCAGTGAACAAGTCAGACAATTAGTTGGTTTTCTAGGTAGTCCAGGGTAAGATGTACAGTGATACCTTTATTTATTTTTTTATTCTGCTTTCCTTGTAATTATTATTTACACAATGGGACTAGGCTGTATCATTAACAGTGAGGAGTGGGGGTTTTGGGTATTGGCCAGGTTGTTGTTTTTTTTTGGGGGGGGGATTGCTTACATTCACTTTCAATCCCGGAGCGAGTTTAGAGAGTCATTGATAATAAAGTTTTATTCACTTTCATTCCTGTTCTTGCCCTAGATGGATCAGTGTATGAAAGTGTAAATCCCATTATTTGTATATCACTTTTGTCTCTAATACTTGACTGCATGTATGCAATGGAATGAAAATGTCTCGGGCTATAGCGAGCAGCTAGTTTGCGTTGCACAATTCTGCTATGATCGTGCATTATGACAAGTGTGTGCATCATATACATTTTGTTAAATGAACCATATTTTTGATGTCAGATTTGAAATATCACTTGTCCGAAAAACATAGTCAAATCTGTATCGGTTGTTATTTGTTACGATCCCACTCCATTGTGTCTGTGCACTGAGTTGTTTGTAATGAATTTTTTGTTTTCCTTCTTTAAAGTACCTTACACATTCAAAACTGATGCTCCATTCTTTAGCTCCAGTGCTACAACAACATGTTTTTGCTGATACAGGGAGATCTCTCTCTCTCTCTCTCTCTCCCCCCCCCCTCCTCCCCCCCTTCCTCTCTTTCTCTCTCCAGGACTCTTGCAGCATATCCAATGGTGTTCTAACTGCAGCTCCGAAAGAGATCAGCCTCAAACTGTAGACACGTTCACATTGCCCAATGTTGCAGTGGCTCTCTTGTGATGGTTCAGAAAAATTATTCTGAAATCTCTAACAGCAGCGTTCACACAGCATTTGCTTTGGTGTTTCCCTTTTCCTTTCAGGTAGTGTGGGTGTTCTTCAGGTCACAGCATTGGTAAATAGATGAAAAGAAAAGCACACCGATGCATGTGTTCACACGGCAAAGGAACCCCTCCCCAACAATGTGCTGCAAACTAAGGAAATCTGGGATCATGATTGCAACACTATGCAATACTACAATGCAAACATGGTAGGATTCACATGTGGGAAGGGGCACCAATGTGATGGTTGTGAGCCTCTGGCAATGACTCACAGTCGCTCGTGTGAACGAGCCTTCTGGCTTTGTGACAGAGATCACTGTGTGAGAGATGATCTGCTTCAAAATGTTGTTGGCTGAGTGGAAGGGCAAGGACAATTGACTTTGACAGCTAACATAAAATAAAAAAAGAGAAGAAATGTATGTGTATTGGGTTCTGACTGTCAGTGTCTAATTACAGTACTTTCACTCTGAACTGCCATCCTTTTTGCTGCAATTGTTATTGCATTTAGCTCTGTATTAGATCTTATTAATGCCAGTTTAGATCTAAAAATCAAATTTTAAATAATAGGCGAGATATGCCTTTCATTTCATAGGCAACTAATTTGAGTAAAAGAAATCATTACTAATGCATTTTTTTAAAAAAGATCGTTGAAGATCTAAGCACCTTGTGAATGCTTGAAGTTTCACTAATCAAGTCTTATAATTTTTTTTTGTTTTAAGACATTTTCTTTATTGATGCTTTCATTTGTTACATTGGTTTTTCATTATAAATCAGATTTTAATTCTATTTTTTTTGATCTAGCAATATTCCTTGTTTGTGCTCCTGCAATCAGCAGTCATGCCCCCAACCCCACACACACACACCATTATTTGTAAGATGTAAAAATAATACAGGTAAAAATTAGAACTTCAGTTTTATGTTATTTTCTGTTTCCTTATATCAAAATGAAAAGAAATTCATGTTGGCATAAATCTCTTTTTTAGTGGGTTGGACAATGCAAAAGGTATGTAACCAGGGATCACGTGATGCAGAGCACCTAGTGGCAGCACTGGTCTGGAGCTCCTGCCTTCTTCCCGCTATTAATGTTTTTTATCCAATTCATCTGAGTAATTAATTTCTACAATCTGCACAGCTAAGCCTTACTGCCTTCAGCGATCATCTACTGGTTCAAAACTACATCGCAGTTGGCTCCCTGGCCATGATGGATGCTGAAATGAGGCAGGCCCTGATCAGGCACACACCACCCACCATGCCAGAAAAAATACCTAAGAAGCAAAGGGCTCAGATGTCAGTGATGGCTAAGAAAAGCCCCTCTGCAGTGGCAGCAATTCCCCTAACTGAAGATCGTTTTCTCCAGGAAATCATCCCCTTTCGAGAAACGCTGACAGACATCTCCATGGAGCTTAAAACTATCAAACAAGATTTATCCACACTCACCAGGAGAGTTGGAGATTCAGAGGCCCATTCAGCCTCTTCGGAAACTTGGAGAGGGAAAATGGAGCCCGAGATCATACAACTATGTCAACAAATAAATAAATTACAATTAAAAACTGAAGACCTTGAGGGGAGGAGCAGGAGAAATAATCTACTGATTATGGGTTTACCGGAGGCAGAGAAAGGTCCCAACATTATTACCTTTCTCCAAAAGTTTCTCCAGAAAATCATGGGCCCATCTCCACTCGGCCCTTCCTACTACATAGAACGAGCCCATAGGTCACTTAAACTGTGACCTCAGCCAGGAGCTCCCCCCAGACTAATCATCATGAAATTTCTCAGTTTCGTGGAAAAATATCATGTCTTGACCAAAGTTAAGGAGCTACAATCAATCACCTGGGGCAGTTCTAAGCTCTGAATTACACAAGATTTACCATTTGGGATCCAACAAAAAAGATCAGCTTTTCATCCTATAGTCAGTAAGTTGATAGCGGCAGGTATTCCCTTCTGAATGCTGTACCCTGCAAAGCTGCAAGTCTCCATCACCGGATCCTGAGTATCCTTTGACACTCCAGCTCAGGCAACAACCGACCTCACCACTAAACTACCCAACCTTTTCCAAGCTGGCTGACTGTCCGGAAAATAAACTCGAGTGTTCCAAACTCTAGGAGTTTCATCTCCTGATTGTTACAAACAGAAAATGTATTTCTTATTTACCATCTAATGTTGGATCCTTGTCTTTTTTGCTCCTCCATGCTCCTTTTTAAGTTTCTTGGTGTAGGCCATGTTCACTACGGGTAGGCCAGAATTTCCTTTGCAGCTGATCAAGTCCCCTAGAGTAATAAGGGTAGGAACCATAGTGCTGGTAGCGGTTTCACGGCTACCCATTTCGGGTAGGACAGCATTTAGTCCTATAGCAATTTCCCTCCCCCTAGCACTTCCCTTGCTATGAGCTATCATCGGGAATGTGGATATTTTATTGCACTTCCCAGTGTGAATTGAAATACTGATAGGTTTGCCTCATTTTTGTGGAATGCTCTGAG
Organism: Neoceratodus forsteri; assembly: GCA_016271365.2. Classification (NCBI taxonomy): domain Eukaryota; kingdom Metazoa; phylum Chordata; order Ceratodontiformes; family Ceratodontidae; genus Neoceratodus; species Neoceratodus forsteri. The sequence goes on from CM028134.1 coordinate 846,968,330, forward strand.
AATAATTCTGGTAGGGTGAAAACACGATGGATACCAAGCCGTAGTCTTGATTCTCAGGGGTAAGTCCCAAGTCTTATTACTAGCTCTTCATTCTTCGAGGCCTTCCTATTTCAACCCGATAACCATCTTAAGAGGGTGTCCAGGACACTGGTATAACAACCAGGGAGGGACTTGGGTGTACAGTCTCTCCAACAGCCTTGTTCCTTCATGGTTCAAATATGAATATTATACATCTCCCTATAGGACCATGGCCTTATAGAAACACAGAAACAGAATTTGATGGCAGATAAGGATCACTTGGCCCACTCAGTCTGCCCATTTCCCTACCTGATGGATAAGCTGCAGATTCTAGTCAATCAACAGCTTACTTCCTCCTGCCCCCCACTAGAATTGCCTTATGCCTGTCCCATGCATTCTTGAATTCTCCTACTGTTCCTGACTCCACGACCTCCTCAGGAAGGCTGTTCCATGCATCCACAACTCTCTCTGTGAAAAAATACTTTCTAACATTACCTCTGAGCCGTCCCCCCTCTATCTTCAAATTGTGCCCCCTTGTTCTTGCACATCTCTTCTTCTGAAAGATACTACCCTCTTGTACCTTGTTAATTCCCTTGAGATACTAGAAAGTTTCTATCATGTCCCCCCTCTCCCTCCTTTCCTCAAGGGTATACATATTAAGCTGCTTTAGTCTCTCCTCGTATGTCTTATGGTGCAGGCCTTGCACCATTTTAGTTGCCCTCCTCTGAATAGCCTCCACTCTGTCTATGTCTTTGCGGAGATGGGGTCTACAGAATTGCACACAGTACTCCAGATGGGGTCTCACTAACTGTCTGTAGAGAGGTATAACAACTTCCTGTTTTCTACTGTTGATGTCTGTCCCTGTGCATCCCAGTATCCCCCCAGCCCTCCTTGCTGCCTTCTCACATTGCTTGCCCACCTTTAGGTCATCTGATATAATTACTCCTAGGTCTCTTTCGATTTTTGTTGTTGTTATTAACTCACCCCCCATTGTGTACTCTTCCCCTGGGTTTTTGTTTCCCAGATGCATTACCTTGCACTTCTTTGCATTGAATCTGAGCTGCCACGTGTTTGACCATTCTTCCAATCTTCCAAGCCCTTTTCATTCTTTCCACCCCACCTTGTGTATCAACCCTGTTGCAGATTTTGTGTCATCTGCAAAGAGGCATACCTTTCCTTCCAGGTGCTCTCCAATGTCACTTATAAAGATATTAAAGAGGACCCGTCCCAGTACTGAACCCTGCGGTATCCCTGGTTACCTCCTTTTCTTCACTGTGGACTCCGTTTACTATTACCTTTGTGTCCTGTTGTCCAGCCAGTTTTTATCCAGACTACCACCTTAGGGACCCACTCCAAGGCTGGCTAACTTGTATATTAATCTTTGTGTGAGACTGTGTTGAATGCCTTGCTAAAATCTTGGTAGGCCATATCCACAGCCCCTCCCTTGTCTACTACTTTGGTCACCCAGTCAAAGAAATCTATTAGGTTCATCTGACATGACCTTCCTGCTGTGAAACCATGCTGCCTTGGGTCCAGTGCCCCACTGGCCTCGAGGTACTCAACAATTCTTTCCTTCAGAAGCGATTCCATCATTTTCCCTACCACTGAAGTCAAACTAACTGGTCTGTAGTTTCCTGCCTCTGCCCTGTTCCCACTTTTGTGAAGGGGAATCACATTTGCCCTCCTCCAGTCCTCAGGTACCACTCCATCCTCACAGGATTTGTTAAAGAGAGTAGTCAGTGGTGTTACTAGTTCTACCCTTAGTTCTTTTAGTATTCTTGGGTGAATCCCATCAGGCCCCATTGCTTTGTCCACCCTCAGTTACAAGAGTTCTTTCAAACCCCTTTCTTCTGTGAATGGACTGGTATCGACCCCCCTATTCAGAGTTTTTCCCTTGTTTGGTTTAGACACCTCCCCCTCCTCATCTGTTGTTAGTGATTAGTGATCTAGTGGGTGGAAAGGGGGGAGCTTCTAGCAGACGCTGGGTTAGGATAGAGCTGTATAGCATACTAGTTCAGGGGTGGGGATACTTCCTGCCCATACTTCATATGTATCTGGTTGAGATATGGATTCAGGTAACACAGCTGCCAGGTTCAAAATTCTGTACTTCAGCAGGTACAATGTGTCTCGTGTTTATTTATTTTATTGAGCGAAGTCTAGTTAGTGGGAATAGGCCCCTTGTGTTGTCCAAGCTATTATTTGGTTTAAGGATCCACATCAAACAGAGGCCTGTTGTATATAGTTGCTGGGGTAAAAAGGGGAAGGGGAAGGGAGGGAAATAAGGGGGATGCTCCCAAAACATTGGAGTGTGCCTTTACTACTCAGTTATATAAGTGTTCCTCTGTTGAGGCACCTAACAAATATGCTACTATTTCCCAGCATTGTTATGGGAATTCTTCAAGTGCAAGTTCTTTTGGTTTATAATTTAAAGGTTTGGGGAGGGGGGAGAAGGGGAGGACTGGAGTGTGCCAATTAGGTAATGGTTGCTTTATGTTTTATTTTGTATGGTTGTTCTTACTTTATGATGACAATGGCTAATAAACCACTAAGAATAGTTACGTGGAATATCAGGGGGGCCAGGGAAATAACAAAGAGATATCAGGTCCTCAAACATTGTGACCTACTCAATGCCAACATAATTCTACTTCAGAAAACCCATTTATTAGTAAACAAAGCAATTTGGCTATGACGACAAGGTATATCTCAAATATTTGCAGCGAGGGAATCCTCCTCAAGTAGGGGAGTGGCTATTTTAATTAAAAGACACTTGTCATTCCAGGCAGAAACAAAGATAGTAGATCCTAACAGAAGGTTTGTTCTAATCAAAGGGGTTCTTAATAATACCTCAGTAGTTCTAGGGTCCATATATGGCCCAGTGGGCAGAGATCCTAAATTCTTTATGGATCTAGCCAAGAAAGTAGCTACTCTCCTGCCCTCCCCCACCCCCAATTCTGGGTGGGGACTGGAACACACCACCGACTCAAGATCTGGATAGAACATACCTCCTTTAAAGCCCCCTTCCCCATCCCAAAAAGCTCTAGCTGATTTCATAGATCTTCTAGGGCTATGTGATCCTTGGCGGCTTCTTAACCCTTCTCATCGCCTTTTTTCATTCTTCTCCAATGTCCATCAATCCTGGTCCAGGTTATATTACATATTGATCAGCCTTCCTCTTTTACATGGTCTTTGTCAAGCTAGTATTGAGCCTATAGTGATCTCGGATCATGCAGTAGGGTGGCTAGGGTTATCCCCAGATCCAGATATGAAAAAAGATGTATCCTGGAAACTAAACACACAGCTACTTCAAGAAACATATATCATTTCCCACATAAAAACACTCATTCTTACCTTCATGGAGCTTAATAGGAACTCCACACATAGACAGGACCTGGTATGGTGTACACTTAAATACTATCTCTGTGGTGAATTTATTAAGTTAGCATCAAGAAGGAAAAGACAAAGGGAAGTTAAGGCAATATCGCTGTTATCTCAAATTAGGGAAGCTGAAAAAGCTTTATCATCTACCACCCCCTCGGCCACTCTACAGCAAATATTAACATTAAGAAATGAATATGCTGATTTGCTAAGAGAAAAAGCTGAATTCTCTATTCTTAAAACAAATTCTAGATATGTTGCGCAAGGAGAAAAAAGCAGGGAGACTACTAGCTCTCCGGCTACGTACTATGGAACTCTCTAGATTAATCCCTTCCATACTTGCTGCGGACGGCTCCACCAAAACTAAACCCCGAGATATAGCTCAAGTTTTCGAGTCTTTCTTCTGCTCACTTTATGGTAAAAACCCTTCCTCAGCATCACCTCATAGGATAGAGGCGTATCTAAACTATCTGGATCTTCCCAGTCTCTTGATACAACATCAGATCATCCTGTTGGCTCCAATCACGTGGGAGGAAATAGAAAAGGCAATTAATATTTTACCCCTAGACAAGGCACCAGGTCCCGATGGAGTTCTCTTCAATTTCTATCGTACTTTTTCTGCTGAACTTTCTCCTTTTCTTCTTAATTTACACAATTATATGTTTAAAGCAGATAATTTAGATCCCACATTATTAGAAGCCACAATAATTCTCCTACTTAATCCTGATAAACCCCATACTGATCCAGCCAGCTATCGACAAATATCACTTTTAAATTGTGGTATTAAAATCTTAACAAAAATTCTTTCACTCCGGCTTAAGAGCATCTGGTCTTACTTGTTGAGTGCCGAACAAGTCAGGTTTGTACAAGACCACTACGCAGTGGATCATCTTAGAATGCTCTCCCACATTTTTCAGGCTGCACAATCAGCTCAGTTCCCTATGGCTCTAATTTCGTTGGATGCTGAAAAGGCCTTTGATAGGGTTGATTGGGTATTTCTTTGGTCTGCACTAAAGAAGATGGGGTTCCCCTCAAATTTTACACAGTGGATTCAAACAGTTTACTCTTCACCCTCAGCTAAAATCTTCTGCAATGGTGTTTTCTCCTCCAGATTTCCTCTCTATACTGGCACTAGACAAGGGTGTTCTCTCTCACCTTTCCTCTTCAACCTCTACTTAGAACCTCTCCTTCACTACCTCAAAAACTGACCCCAAATTAAAGGTATCCCTATTCTTCATCAACCCCTAACACTCTCAGTTTATGTGGATGACAGTCTTCTTCACTTGGACCAACCAGTGTCATCCCTTACACATGTTCTCAGTATTATTACTGAATTTGGGCAATTATCTAACTACAAACTTCATCTCTCGAAAACAGAAATCTTCCCGCTAAATGATTTCACCCATAAAGTGGACTTTAGCCATTTCGGAATGAAATGGTCACCCACTCAATTAAATATCTGGGTATATTCCTAACCAATAGCCCCATATTATTTAAAAAATTAAACCTTGAAGATTTGGTGACTACAATCTAACAAGACCTTCAAAGATGGGTTGCTCTTCCCCTTTCTTTATGGGGTCATATAAATATCATTAAAATGAATGTTCTCCCCATCTTTTTTATCCCTTAAATATGATGAACATATGGCTACCGATATCCTTCTTTCACCACATACACGCTATTATCTCTAATTTCATCTGGGTAGGTAAACATCCCAGAGGATCATTCCTTAAGCTTAGCCTCCCCAAAGATTTGGGTGGTCTCCGTCTTCCCAACTTTTTATTGTATTATTGGGCTAGTCATTTATCTAGACTGGGCAGATGGTTTTCTGTCATATATAATATGCACGCCCCCATCTGGCTCCAACTGGAAGGCCGACTTCTGAGGTCTTTTGACTTGCATTCTTCTATCATTTTCTATCAAAATCAACACATCCTGCTCCACTCCACAACTCGGTTATCAGTACTTCTCTTAGAGTCTTGTCTCAGTGCTGGAACTATCTCAAAATTCCTCTTAAACAAGATTTCAATCAAACCCTGTTTCACAACCCAAACATTAAACTAAATGGATCATCTCTACCACCCAGCTGGCTTCCTCAGCTACAGGGCGTATTAGTGGAGAACCTCTATTCTCAGGACTCTCTTCTCTCCTCTTCTGAAATTCTGGTTAAATTTAATATACCAGAGAATCTCATCTTTAAGACTTTCCAAATAAGACATCTCCTTAGTACTTCTTTTGGTCATATACCTAAACCATCCCAATCTAGACCCATGTTGGTCCAGATACAAGATCTCACAACTAAACCACACTGTGTATCTGCAATACATAATTTTCTCCTATCATACACCTTCCCAGAACCTCTCGAAGGATCTAAAATATGGTCTTCCTTACTACTTGATTTATCTCCCAATTGGGCTCAAATCTGGAAAGATATGTATAAAGATCACACCCAAGATAGATTTAGACTCACTCAATATCATATTATAAATAATATGTACTACACCCCTGTTATACTCGCTAAATTGGGCAAACTTCCGGATTCTACTTGCACCAGATGTGGTAAAACAGAAGGTAACCTGGTACATATATTTTGGCAGTGTGAGAAGGTGGCTCTCCTCTGGCAAACAATACAATCTAACTTAGACCCACTTTTAGGGTTAGAGGATCTGTTCACAATTGAAATATGTCTTCTGGGTATATTTTCCAACATTGTGGTTAAAGAACATAGATTCCACATGGCAATAATCTCAGTGGTGGTCAAAAAACTTGTACTTAAACATTGGCTGGATTAGCTAGTCATAACATATTCTGAGTGGCTTAATGATTTATCTGTTAGTTTCAGAACTGAACGTTTAATTGCTAGCTTTCATAATAACTTATTATCTTTTGACAGGAAATGGGGCAAATTATATGCTTTGTATTTACATTAATTTTACTCTAAGTTTTAGTTCAATAGGCCCCCAGGTTGTAATTCTCATAGTGGTATTCCATGTATATAATATTGGCACACTCGGGGTAGGGGGGGGGAGGAGAGGAGGGGAGCACGAGGGGGGGATTGGGGTATAGAAGTTTTATGTATATGTTTTCTGTTTTTGTTGTGTATCATGTACTGTTCCTGACACTGACTATGTTTTTTGTACTTTTTGGTTCTATATAAAAACTAATAAATATTGTTTGAATTAAAAAAAAGTATGTAACCACTGATACTTGTAAGGCAGAAGTGCAAAGTGCAGTATATATGCCTACTTCTGCTAGAGCATCATGTGGCCATATTGAAGATGTGCCCCTATTCAAGTAAAGACCTGGGCCTGGATATTCAAACTGCACCAGGCTGTGGCTCAAGCCTGGGCGCAGCTCAACTTTGTTGTGCCGGGGTGTGGCCTGAGCGATATTCAAAGGAGCTGTGCTATGGCGCAGCAGCTTTGAATATCGCACCCTGGCCACCCCCACTGTGCATGGTGCAGTGGCACTGCACCAGCGCAAGTGGCCAGAGTGGAGCATGGAGATGAGCTAGCGCAAGTGTCATTGCGCTATGCACAGCACCTGCGCTATTCAAAAGGGGACATGCAAATGGTGCCATAATTTATGCAAGGCACACAGGGGGCCATTTGCATCTCATCATGGCCCCATTTGCATGCCATTAGCATGCAGGTGCGCCGATCCCCGAGGACTTGCACCTGGCGTCCTGCCAGGCAGCAGCCGTCGGGGACCGATGCCCCCTGCAGCCCGATCGCGGGCATTCGTGTAAAAAAAACCCTCCTATGTCCCTGGTGGTCCAGTGAACCTCTATGTGCCTGATCGCGGGCATCTGTCCTGAAGATTATGCCCCCCAAGTCCAATATCCCTGGTGGTCCAGTAGACCGATTGCTACCCAATCACGGGCATCTGTACCTCATCAAATACTCCTAAGACCGTGGTGGTCTAGTGTACCCCACCCACCCACCACTGAGCCTCACCGCCCGCTCCCCATCAGCGTTGGCGGCAGCACCCACCCGCCTGCTGCCCTGCCGCCCACCGATTGACAGCTTTCATTCACATATCTGGACTGAGTAGTGCGGTATGGGCTGCATGCCTATTGGCTCACGCTGTGAACCAATGGGTGTGCAGCCCTACCAACTGTCAGTCGGCGGGCGCGGGTGGCAGGCAGGTGGTGCTGCCGCCCGCCGGCTGATGGGGGAGCGGGGCGGTGGGGCTCAGTGGGCAGGTGGGGTGGGGGGTATACTAGACCACCAGGATCTTAGGGGTATTTGATGAGGTACAGATGCCCGCACTCGGGCTCAGTGCGGTCCACTGGACCACCAGAGATATTGGACTTGGTGGGGGTTCTATTACTGATGCCCGTGATTGAGCTCAGTGTGGTCCACTGGACCACCAGGGATATTGGACTTGGGGGGATTTCGCTACATGGATGCCCACGATGGGGCATGGGGGCACCACCAGGTGCAGCAGGAACTCGAGTGGCCACCCACAGGTGGCAGCTGCTGTGTTGCGCCTTGCAATGCGGCAGCTCACCTGTGGGTGGCCATCACTTGTTCCTTTTTTGTTTTGGTGTAACTTTGTGCAGGCGCAGGTAGGGGTTGCACATGCATGACTCTGCACATCCCAGGCTGAATATCGGGCTGTGCAGGTTATGTATGGGCACACCCCCCCCCCCCAACTGTGCCTGCATATATTACTGATGCGCTCTGGCGCATCGGGATTTGTGCGGTGCATTTTTTCCTTTTGAATATCGTGCCGGGGTGCATCAGTGGGTTGTGCATGGTGCAACACTGTTGCGCCATGTGTAACCCTTTTGAATATCTGGGCCCTGGTAGAGAAGTGGTACGGATTTGTTAGTTATTTCTTTTTCTTCCACATGGTTTTATACAATTTTAAACTTTTGATTTTACATATATTTTTATGATAGAAGTAACTTAAAGTTTGATATTTTCCTTGAAGACTGCACAGCACAATACTCTATTTTTTTTATTCAGTCCTGGGAGGGAGGGAGGTGAGATTTTCGTATTTTTGAGGGTACCATGTTATCTATTACTGCACAACTGCCTTTGCCCTAGTTCAGTACTTGCTACTGTGCTGTAGGAGGGGTGATGCATTTTATGTTATGAACTTGCTGAACACAGATTTGACCATACTTTCTGGGAGAATTTTGTTATATTTACTGTAAGCCGTTCTCCTTTGTTGTGGTTCTTCTTACTCAGTATCATAGGTTTTACATGTGTTATCCTTGCAAATAATAAGACACCTGCCTGTAAGTTTTATTAATTTCAAACACTCCACCATTCATGGATGCTCCCCCAGGAATGGGGAGCCTTTCAAAATAGACAAGAAGATAAAATAGGAATGAATAGCTCCCCCAGCTCCTCAGCCACCCACCACCATGAGCCCAACAATCCCCACTTTGTTCAGAATAAGCCATCAAGTTCATAACATAAAATGTATCTCCCTTCCTGCATCACATACTGCATTTTTTTGTTAACCAGGTGGTGTGCACTAGGCAATTATTTGACTATTTTCATGCATGAAAAAGTAGCAAGTACTGTTAGGGAATGGCACTTGAACAGTACTTTATATGGTGGAACCCCTGGAAATACTAACTTCTCACTTTCCCTTCCCAGTACTGAATAAAAAATAGAGTATTGTATTGTGCAGCCTGGAAAGAAAAGTTCCAAGTTTATATTAGTGTTGACATACAAAGGTATGCAAAATATAAAGTTTAGAATTAAATACTACCCCGTGGGGGAAATAGAAATATCTAATGAATCCTTGCCACTGTGCTAGGAGGTCTTTTCTTGAATTCAGGCACACCTTTAATACGATTCCCCAAAGTTTTTTTTTTATGTTGTCACTGTTTACATCCTTTTATGTGACTGCTTGATAGAAAAAAGATCCTGTTTGATGAAGGACTTTGGTTTCTGCATAGGCACCTACCCATAGTATTATTCCATTTCAGTCCTTGGAGATTGTGTCACACCATAACCATGCACAAAATTTAACATTTTTCTCCATATATGGCTATAACACAACCTTCCTTTTTTTATTTATTTTTATTTACAAGGTGGCGGTACTGTATTTATGCAGTTTACATTACTACATAACATTTTGAGTATAGACACTTGGCTTGTTTTCATGTTTTGAGGCAAATTACATTATTAAATAAGCCATTAAATAATTCATTTTAGATTAGTTCTAATTATTCTTGCCTGCCCAGTGGCACTGAGGGCTGAGGCACTGGACACCTAACCTCGCGACACGCCATTGACCCGTGTTCAGGAACGGGCATGGGCCACTGGGGGTCGGTATGGAGGAGAAGGATCGAGCATCTTTAGGACTACTGTCCTTTTCTGGGGAGGGGGGATACTGGCTCTTGGTGCACTACTGGCTCCTAGCGGCGGCTGGGAGCTAGGGGTGCTGAAGGCAACAGTAGGGGAAGTCGAAGCAGACGTTCAGAGGAACATGTACGGGAGCATGCCCGTTCACTCCTTGGATGTCATTGCATGTCCTCGGTTTGGGGGAAAAGTGGAAAAATGGTCCTGGCTTCATGATGGTCGGTCCCCGCAGGTGACACCCCTGCGACTGGCAGCAACACACCTCTGGCACCGAATCCTAGTGTGAGGTGGGTTGAGGGATTCCCGACACCCCACCATGGGGGGAGACCTGTGGGGTTGCCGGGGTTGAGCTGCGAGTGGGGGATGGGGCTGGGAGACCAACGAGAGGAGCGGAACGGCCACCAGGGACCAAGGAGGAAAAAGAAATAACAGTAAAAAAAAAAATTCTAATTATTCTTCAGTCTTACTCATTTGTACTGTACTGCATGTAAAACAAAGTGCTGTGGTGAGTTCAACAGTTAATCAAAACTCCTCTCCTGTGCACCAAATCAGATTTGAACTCTTAAGAGTGCCAAAATATATTGTTTCCCTAACCTATACAAACATGATGTCAATGATCTCTTAAAGAAATTGTCTGATGAAGAAAACACATCATACACAAATATAGTGAATATAGTGAATAAAATAACTTACAAAGGAAAGACTAGAATAAAAATTTATAGAAGGGCTGATTATTCGAAATTATACAATGGCAAGAAAGAATCATGGACAGTCATTGGTCAGTCTGGGGCTGGACCCGTGATGTTATCCCAGCATAACATCACGGATCAAGTCACAGCACACTAGCTGACCACATCAACTATTAATAGAATGAATCACTTCATGCAGTCCACTTCAAGATCCCCACTTGGCATACCACTTGCTTGCTTCCCCGATTCCCGCTAGGCAAAAGTGTTCACTGTCTCTGGCTCATTTACTGAAAAAAAAATACAGAAAACAACCAAAAAGAACCCAACACGCCTGACATATTCCCCTCAAAATCATAAAATATTCCTTTTCACATTTCAATTTCATGGACCATCACCGAGCGACCCCAGTGATTAAGCGAGCAAGTATGCGACCCGTCAATAGTCACACGCCTCTGTCTTTAAAACGCTTGCTTACTCCTAACGTCACTGTGTTGATTTTCCCCAAACTGGAACATGTAAAACAAATAAAAAAAACATTCTCCCTGCAACCTCCCTACCTTCTCTCATCTTTCTTCACAGAAATCTTCACAGCATTCAGTAGCCGGGAAGATGGGGGGACCAATTCCCAACCAGCAGCAGCATTTAAAGCCAGTCATGAAAAGACAGACAGGAAAACATAAACTCAAAATTTTGTCTAAACAGAACTAAAACTGCAAGAGAATAGGGCAGACTAACTAAAACTGTCACCACTGACAAACGTGCTATGAGGAAAACAGACTCAGAGCCACACAAAAAAATCCACAGCAGCTCCATCTACTAACTGAATCAGCACTATTTTTTTTATAAAGTAACACTACTCATTCATAAAAATTACAAAAATATATTTTAAAAGTAATTTCTCTTCTTTTTTTTGCACTACAAAGAGCCATTGTATAATAGGAATAATGCACTCGAGGGTGTGTGTTGTGTTGGGATAACATCACTTCTGGGATGATTAATCGCACTTGGCCTGTGGCCTCCTGACATTATCCCAGCATGACACACACTCTGTTGTGCATTATTCCTTTAATAAAACAGGTTTTGGCATTCATAGACTGGAAATATGAACTGAATGGCCTAACCCTGAAAGAATCCTGGGCAAGGCTAAATTCTACCATCCAATATTGTATTACAAATGACAGTATGTGCCAGAAAAAACAAAGTACAGCTGCAGAGGCAGAATACCCAAATGGTTTTAAAGGTCTATTAAAGCATTAGTAACAAAGAAAAATAAGTTGTATAAGAAATATAAAAGATGCCAAACACAGGAGAAGATGATAAAATATAAGAGGGTGTCCAAATTGTGTAAAAGCGCTATAAGGAAAGCAAGGGCCAGGGCAGAAATTCGTTAGCAACTGACAAAGCTACTAACTGTAAACAATTTTATAATTATGTTGGCAGTGTAAGAAAGTCCAATAGTTAATAATGACTCTCACTGATAGATTGCAGAAGGTTCAGATAAGGGGATTCCTATTGGATTGGGGCAAGGTGACAAGTGGGGTGCCCCAAGGGTCTGTTCTGAGCCCCCTGCTAGTTAACTTTCTGGTTTCCTCAATGCAGGTGACTGATGGTGCTTAGATGTGTAAATATGCCGACGACACAAAAATTGGGATGATAGTTGGCAATAGCCCTGCAAAATCAACTGCTGACCCTAGAAAACTGGGCTAGGACACAAATTAAATTTTGGTGAATAAAAATGTAGAGTAATGCATTTTGAAGTGAATACCATACTCTGCTAACACAGATTAAATCATATGCTAATACAAGAAACAGATAATGAATTGGATCTTGGTGTACTGATAGCTAATACCCTCAGTTTCAATGGTCATAACCTAGAGGCAGTTAAGAAAAGTAATAAAATACTGGGGAATATATTCTGGAACATAAGAAGTCGAAGGAAGGAGGTTTTATTGCTACTGTATAGGACTTTGGTGAGGCAAGTGTTTGCATATGGGGCACCTATCACAATGCCACAAACAGTAGGAGTATCCAATAGAGTGGAGCAGGTGCAGAGGAGGTTCATGAAAAAGGTGAGAGGAGGGCTAGATCAGAGTTATCAGGATAGATTAAAAAAGTTAAACCTGTATTCACTGGCCAATCGTAGGTTAAGAGGGGACTTATGTTATGTTTACAGGGCATTTAAAGATGAGGTGATTTGGGTAACAGCAGCTTTCAGTAGGAAAGAAGTAATTCCAACTGCTACTCAATCACATTCAAGGCAACTTCATGGTGAGAGGTTCTACACCATGAGGAGAGCTAAATGGTATAGTCAACGAGTAGTAAGTGTGTGGAATGCACTTCCATCGGAAGTGGTTAGCACTGACAGTATGGCCAGTTTTAAAATATTGTTGGACTCCTATATGGGTCCAAAGACATGGGCCATTTGATCACTGCTTTTCAGTGGCAGGTCCTGTTTTGGGCTCTAGTAGCTAACTGGACCTGCAACCCCATCTATGTACCTATGTACCTATAGTACATTTACCATTAACACAGGGAAACAGCCATCTCTTTAAACAGCTGGAAGTCAAGTAAAGTGAAGGGTTGTTTTCCTGTGTTAATTTTATATTCTTAGGATCATAGGAGAGTATGAGTCATGAGCCTATTGGCCATTGGGACTCAACTGTTTTAATCTAAAAAGGCATATTTCCTGTCACCCAGAAATATAACTAAGAATGCTTTAAAACCATCACTCACAGTACTGGTCACCACCTTGTTTGGTAGTTTATTCTATACAGTAACCACTCTCTGGTTAAACCACTGTCCCCTTATATTTGTTTTAAAGGACTCCCCTTTTAATTGATATTGATGGAATCGGCTACTTCTGTCTGTATTCATAGTTAGGTCTTTGGATTCCCACAGATCAGCATTATTAACAGTTCTATACAACAGACACAAGACTCCTCTAACTCTTCTGTACTCAAAACTATATAATCCAAGTTATTTCAATCTATCATCATACTGCATGTTCTTTAGCTGGCTAATATTCCTTCTTGCTCTCCTCTGGACTCTCTCAAACATTTTTATATCACTGTCTTTATGAGGTGCCCAAAACTGGACACAATACTCCAAGTGTGGTCGTACTAGTGATGAATATGTTGGGAGCACCACATTCATGTGCATACTTTTGATGTTCCTATGAAAACAGCCAAACATCCTATTTGCTTTACTCACTGCTTCTTTATATTGTTCAGATGCAGATAGATTGTCTGTCACCAGTACCTCCAAGTCTCTTTCTGTCTCTGATACCGGAATCTGTTGACCATACAATTAGTATAATGCCCTTGAATTTTTGCCTCCTATATGCACAATTTTACACTTATCTAGATTAAGAGTAAGTTTGTTTTCAATTACCCATGCCACCACTTTATTTATTTCCATCTGCAGCTGCTTAATAGCTAGATCATCATTCACTATACTACAAATTTTAACATTGTCTGCAAATTTGGAATTCGAGCAGCATCAGGACATCTCCAATGGTGCCACATAGATACTAAACAAAGTGGGGTCCAGCACCAAACCCTGAGGTACCCCACTGCCAGGATATCAGCAAGCAGCTTTAGCATGGCTGGATGCAGATTATCTGGATCAGGTGATTTGTGTATGTTTAGGTTTTGCAATCGTTTAACCACATCACTCTCTGTGATAATAAATTTATTGATTGGTAATCCCATAAATAGTTGTTCCCATTGTTCAGGTGACACTTCACTCTTAGGTGTATAGATATTGGCAAAGTGTTCATTAAAGGTGGTCGCCATCTCCCTTTCCCCTCTAACAACTTGGCCATTTACTACGAAAGGCTCAAATACTAAGTATCGATTTTTAGTGCTATTTACATAGCTGAAAAATACTTTTTATTATCCTTTGAATTTGTTGCTAAATGCAACTCATACTTTCCTTTAGCTTTCCTAACAGTGATTTTACAATGTTTGCATTTCCTTTTATATTCTGCATAATTGTTAGGTGAGGGATTTGTTTGTATTTATAGAAAGCCTTTTGACGAAGATTTTTTTTTTTTTTAGAGTTTTGCTAAACCAGGCAGGAATTTTACCATTTTTGTTGTATTTAGTTTTGACTGGGATATACTTTTTGGTACTATAAGCTAACCCCTCCAGTAACCTTTGCCATTAGTTTTCTATTGTTATGTCCTTAAACTCATCCTTCCCTTTCAACTTTCAATAAACTGCTGTATATTTGCATAATCAGCCTTATCATAACACCTAACCTTCATGTTATTATCCAGTGGGTCCCAATTTTTACGAATAGCAAACTGGACCATAATATGGTCACTAGTGCAGAGTTGTTCTCTTACTGTGCAATTAATTGTATTATCCTCCAAATTTGTCAGTACACCATCCAAGATATTATATGCTTGTGTGGATTCAAGAACTAGTTGATGCATATTATTAAGAGTAATATAATCCAGTAGTCATTTTCCATAAAGAGTTGAAGCTGAATTATTATTCCACTGAATATCTGGGTGATTAAAGTCACCCATTATTATGGTGTTATCCCAGATTCTATTTGTTCTAATTTATCAAAGAATAAACTGTTTCCGTCACTTGATAACCCAGGTGCTCTATATCCCTCAGAAATCTGTATTTTTTTATTTATCTTTGGGCAGATGTTTATCCAGACTTGCTCAACTTTATTATTTATTCCATTTACATTTGGAAATTTGCTGAAATCCAGTATATTTGAAACATGAACAGCCACACCTCCACCTCATTTA
Organism: Neoceratodus forsteri; assembly: GCA_016271365.2. Lineage (NCBI taxonomy): Eukaryota > Metazoa > Chordata > Ceratodontiformes > Ceratodontidae > Neoceratodus > Neoceratodus forsteri. Next base: position 846,983,506 of record CM028134.1, read on the forward strand.
TCATTTTGGTTAACATGGTAAACCTTGTATCCTGGTAACGATAGACTCCAGTTTCTATCATTCCACCACATTTCTGTAACTCCACAGATACAACCCCCCTCTGATATCAATAAGTGTTCTAGTTCATCTTTCTTGTCTGTCAGACTTCTGGCATTGGTTAGAAGTATTTTTAACTTATCATATTTTCTTATGGACCCTCCCCCTTATGACTCAGTTTAAATCGCTTGTATTTTCATTATTTGTTTCAAGACTCCTGATATACTTCTAGCTAGAATATTTTTGCCTGCTTTGCTCAAATGTAATCCATCCTTAACATAGAGATATGTTTTCCCAAAACACTGTTTCCACGTTTCGAGGAATGTTAAACCCATTTGCTTAGATTGATACTCCAATCTTGCATTTATTCTTTGTGTTGTATACTTTTTTTCAGGATGGCATTTGTTGATGGGGAGAATTCCCAAAATTACAACTTTTGCCCCTTTTTCTTTTATAAGGTTTCCCACTTTTAGTAATTCAAGTGAAATATCTTTCTCGTGTTCTTTTCCGTAAATCATTTACCCCTTTGTGGACTACTACAGTTTTGTGTTCAATGCCACTATTGAGTAGTTTCTGAAGAATTCAATTTATATCTGTACTCCTAGCTCCTGGTAGGAAATTTACTTCCTTGGTTAACTTGTCATTGTTACATATCACTGAATCACATCCTCTCAGTATGGAGTCTCCTATAACAAGCTTCATGACTCTCTGCTCATCATCAACCTCTGTATCCACTGTAGTGTTATTCTCCATATGTGTGGTGTTCAGAACTGTACTATCATTCATGTTAGTTAGTGTTGAACACCTATTTGACAGGTCTATCATAGTGTTTCCCATTGCCCTCCTGCATTTTTTAGCATTAGAGTGCATACCTCTTAACCTCCTGCCTCACAAATAAGGGACAAGGCTTAAAAAAATCAGGGACAAAGCACCAAAATCAGGGACACATCTTTAAAATAGGTGATATCCACTCAGGAAGCTGGTAGAATAAGGGGCTTAATGCAAAATACATTTTCTAAGGAAGAACAAGTCTGTAACTTTAATGTTTGACATTATTTTGTGCTTACAATACCCACTGATTGGTCGTGGAAACACAATTTTTAGGAGGGACAGAGTAAAATTCTGAGGCAAAATCAGGGATGTCCCTGAAAATCAGGGACAGTTGAGAGGTATGTTAGAGTGTGTAATCATAGCCTAATTCCTATCTCTCATGCCACTACTTCCCCCGATTAGATTTTACTAGATATTTTACTATCATTTTTTCTCTTACCCATTTTTATTTTATTTGGATGATCTTTATTGTCCAATAATTGTTTTAGCACTGCCAGTTCTGATTTCAGTTTGTCTATTTCCATACACTTTGGACAGTTAAAGTTTGACATAGTCCTGTCTACATCCTCTGATAGATACATGTTATAGGATCCACATTTAATCACTGATCCTGTGTCACAGAGAATATCTAGCAACTGTTCACTTGGCTTCACCATTTTGTAGAGTAAGTTATCTAAACAGAATGTTAGGAAGTGTCTGTCTGGATTATACAGTAAAATACCTTGTTATATAAGCAGGAAAACAAAAACACACTATGCAATTGCTGATATTACCCTCCTGCCAGTTTCTTGCCATATTCCTCTAATCAGGCTATAACAACATGTATAAGGAATTGTTAACAATCCTGGTGGCACTTCATGTGGTGCTTTTTCAATAAAAGGAACTCCCCACCAATAGCAAGAGAGGAGAAAAGAAGAAAACAAATTATCATTGCTTTTTCCCAGTATGATGCTAGTATAAATCTACATACAAACACCACTCACACACACTTTAATATGGTTTGGTAACTAAACATTTGAAGTCTGCTATGATTCGTTTCTTTATTGTAAATGTAAATGCAGTTATTGGAACTGTTTTTTATAACCAGTGAAATGAATAGGGGATCCTACCAATGTGGTTTCTGATGGATTTGTGTTTTTCAATGAAAGTCTGATATACAGTACGTCGACTTAGTGACTATCATGCTCTTCTCCCCTTTCAGCCCCATTAGACATGCTTGACTCTTGCCGAACGCTCGTGTCTAAGTGTGTGTCTCCATGCACAATACCATGTGCTCGCCCCACCCAAACTGTACCCGCTTGCTGGGGGGGGAAGGGGCATGTATTTACAGGCTTTAGTGACCCAGAAGATATCCCATTGTCACGGCTCTCATGTGAGCCTTCAAATGAAGTAAAAGATATAAAAATATGCAGCCAAGCTCTCAATCTAGAGCTTACTAGCTTTCACAAAACATTAAAGTCCCTTTTGTGCAATTTAAATGCTTGTGTACTGAGTTGAAGTCCATGGAGGCTCACCCAAGGACTACTTGATCCTCCCCTTCCTGTTCCCTGCCTCTGTACTATCACAGGGGCAGCCTCAAGCAGTTGACTGTTGCACTAATCACACAGCTCAGAATATACATTTAAAAAACTACTAAGTAATAAACTAACTGTTCACCTGTCTCACAGTATGACCATCACACAGGTCAGCTAATGTAAAAAAAATCCATGCATTGGATCCAAGATGCATGTCCTGGTTTATGGTGGTGTGTTTTTTTGTTGAATATAAATTACACATTGAAACCTGCTGATCCATTCATTAACTCTGGTATTATTCCCCCCATTATGAGTCCAATTGAATTTGGAGCCTTTCATCCTCATAAATAATCATCAGCTCGGAGGCTCAAGCTGGTTCACAGTTCTTTCCCTTTTCCAATCTTTGATTGTTGAGCTGGAGACAGCTCCTTCAACTCCAACCCCAACACATACTGTAATTTACAATGCTCATCATTTAAATAGGGACAGTCAACTCCATCCAAGATGTTCTCCTAGTTTCCCCATCTTTATTTTAAGCCATGCAGCATCCCTCTAATAAGTGAAGTTAAGAAGACTGAGTATGTTTGAAAAAAAGTTGACGTTTTCATTTCTTACCCATTTCTTACATTGCACCATTCTTTATCTGAAAACATACAAAAAAGGTACAGTAATAGTCAACAGTTAAAAATAAGAGCGATATACATATTTGCAAAGGAATCGTTAATGTTATCAATAAATATAGCTGTATAGCTGATTCTATAAACAACATAAGTTTCTATTGATCAAATGTATGTACATACCTACACATTGTGTGTGTGCATGTGTGTGTGTGGGGGGCAGTTTGTACATTACGGCATACCGCCATTGGTCTCAATGTCCCAAGGACCCCTATTCCAATTTGGCACTTTGCTTCAGAGTCTGACCCTGGTGTTGCATAGTTTTCCTCCAATCTAATCAAATCACGTACTTTCTACATGTGAGGTGAAAGAAATACAACCTCATTCATTAATGATTTAACATTGAGGGAAATCACTTTTTTGTACCCCTTCAGCTCTTATTATATGCCTGGTGTCTCGTGGTTATCTGTAACCAATGAAACCTCTCAATCCAAAAATAGCATTGTTGTGTGTATGATTGCCCATACACAAGCCTTTATATAGTGTATCGTACAGCATTGTTCTATGTAGAAATCAATCATTTTCAAAATGCTGTTGTACCACATTTCAAAGGCCATAGAATGTTATTGTAACTTCTGTCGTAGAACAGCATTTTAGAACCTCTAGAGACCGTACAAGTCAATTTCATTGTGAAACAGAAAAAAACACCATGTACACTTTTCACATAATACTATACACTATAAGAAATAAAGGATGAGAACTTTATGCATATCCAGTGTGTTCTACCAGGTCGTGGTACTGATTCCCATGGACCTTTCAAGCTTCACTCTAAAGCTTAGAGGGAATCAGAACCTCTTTGTGGCAGAACACACTGGTTGTGAATAGTTGCCCATCCAGTATTCTCTATTTATTCCACTCATAGCTACTTCATAACCACCAAGTTCCAAAAGTTGCACCATTTAACTTTTAAAAGTCAGTAAATGAAATTCTGATAATAGAACAGAACTAATAGATGGCAACTTTTTTTGTGTGTTTTCTTCTGTGGGGGTCTGCCACTCTGTTGTTATGGGCAACCACACAACTTGACGTCTGTTTCCACCTCGGGACTGTTAAGACTGCATGAACCACCGCAAATTTTTATTTGCTTAGGCCTTATTGCTGTCAACTATAGTTCAGGTATTCTCAAAGCCTTGTATATTCATTGTCACAGTTTTCCATGATGCTGTATAGTTTTTTTTTGTTTTTCAACTTTGGTGGAAACTGTTGGTTGAATGTAAGCATTCATGTTTCAAAATGCTTAATAAAGTATATTAAATAAAAAAAGACTGCATAGAAACATAGAAACATAGAAGTTGATGGCAGACAAGGACTGCAAGGCCCATCCAGTCTGCCCATTTCTTTTTCTACCTCATAAATGTGCCATCGGCCTTTTCTCTGTCAATGGCCTATCTATTCATACTCATCTGTATTGCTCCCTTATGCCTATCCCATACCTGTTTGAAGCCCTGCACTGTATTCATATCCACCACTTCTTGAGGTAGGTTGTTCCATGCATCCACCACCCTTTCTGTGAAAAAGAACTTCCTCACATTACCCCTTAATTGGTCTCCCTGTAATCTCATGCTGTGTTCTCTTGTCCTGCAATCTTTTTTATATTGAAACATGTTAGACTCTTTCACCTTGTTAATACCCTTAAGGTGTTTGACTGTTTCAATCATATCACCTCTCTCCCTCCTTTGCTCCAGGGTATACATTATGCATGAACCACTTGAGAATCATTCTCAAGGTTCATACAGTATGCTGTCATCCTAACCCCTCTTTGAGAACACAGCATTGTTGTGTATTGCTGCATACACATTATTCTCTATATTGTGTCTTAAGTAATTTAATGTACCGAGATGGTTGGTGCATGACTGTTAAATATAGACATAATTCTTAGGTTACATACACGGACAGCAGCAACTAAAATTGTATAATATGTATTTGTTTGTAGGCAAAGATTTAAAAAAGGTGCAGTGCATACTGTATACTTGCCTAGCAATGAACTCCCAAATAAGAAAGCAAATATCGTGGCTGGGATATTCAAAGCAGTTGCGCATGATGCAACTGGGTTGTACATGCATAACTGCAGAATTGCACCATGGAGCGATATTCAGCAGGAGCCATTGCACAGTGAAAGTAGCAGTGCACCAATGTGCATCTCTAGTGAATGCATGTGTAAGGGCAGGGGCGTTCCCATGAATACGTGTCGCAGTGCGATATTCAACCCCCGACCCATGGCACAAGTGTGGAGCAATGGCCAGATGCGCCGAGCAGACTTGAACCTATAAATACAGGGAACAAGCAGGGGGACAGCACTTGCGCCAGTGGAGAGTGAGACAGAGAGAGAGGTAGAAAGACAGACAGAGACAGACAGACAGAGAGAGAAAGAGAGAGGGTGACAGAGAGAGTGTGAGAGAGAGAGAGAGTGAGAGACAGGGAGACAGAGAGTGAGAAAGTGAGAGAGAAAGAGCCACCCGACCCTGGAGGGAGTGACACAGGCATCCACAGGGGTGTGGGACAGATGTGGCAGGCATGTGCAAGCCAGGGGCAGGTGTCGCAAGAGGGAGCCCAGCAGAGTGACAGGCAGTGCCCCACAGTGTCAAGTGGACCACTGAAGCCTGACACCCAGGGGGAGACAGGACAACAGGGGCCATGGCTAGTGCAGCCTTCCAGATGGAGGCCATAATGAAGGATGTGAGGAGGCAGGAGACAGAGCAACATGGCCGTGGAAGGGTCTGTCCATGGTATGCCTTTAACAGGTGGTACCGTCCCCGCATAAGCTTCAAGATCCACACTGATACAGAGATCATGGGCTGGTATTGCCTGAACCGGGGGATTCTGAGGTAGCTCTGTGAGCTGTGCAGTGAGGAGATGCAGGTGCCCACTAGATGGAGCCACACCCTGACAGTGGAGATGAAAGTGACAGCCGTCATGTGACTTCTCACCACAGGAACCTTCCAGAGACCAGCAGGGGACACTGCAGGCATAACCCAGTCAGCCACATCACAGCTCCCTCACACAATTTCTCAACTCCCTGCTGCCACATGCTGCAGAATACATCCATTTCCCCAGCACACAGGCAGAGCAATCAGCAACCATGCAGGAGTTCTACAGGGTAGCACGGATACCTGGAGTGCTAGGGGGCCATCGACTGCACCCATGTGGGGCATCCACATGCCACTTGGCCCAGACTGGGTAGCATATGTGAATAGGAAGGGCTACCCCAGTGTCAACTGCCAGGTGGTGTGCGATGCTAGGGGATGCATAACCAATGTCTGTGCCACACACCTGGGAGAGCACATGATTAATTCATCTGGTACAGCTCAGCACTGTGTCACAGGTTCAAGATTGGGGAGATCCCCACTGGCCACCTAGTGGGTGAGTATGGGATGACCATGGGCAGCTGGGAACAGCAGGGCACGGGATGGAGGTGGGCAGGGCAGGTGCAGTGGCGGAAGCACCAGGGATGGGCAAGGGACACAGCAACAGCGGACACCAGGCTAACCATGTATCTGTCCACACAGGTGACAGTGGCTATCCACTCAGACCCTGGCTGTTCACCCCCTACCGGTGCCTGTCATCCCCAGCAGAGGACCAGTACAATGAGGCACACACTAGCTCATGGAACATCATTGAGCATGTGTTCGGGATGCTGAAGGCACAATTCCACTGCCTAGACAGGTCTGGTGGTGTCTACAGTACAGCCCCTCGAAGGCCTGTGGCCTATTCCTGGCCTTCTGCATGCTGCACAACATGGCCGTTGACTGTGGGATAGCTGTCGAGGCTGAAGAGGGGGACAGCAGTGGGGGACAACAAGGGCAATGGGCTGGGGGGCAGTGGGCAGCCCCCCCGGGTAGTGGGATCCCCAGCTCCTCAGGATGGCACACCAGCATCGGCACTTGATTGCACAGGAGCACTTTGGTGCACACAGGAATGTGGAGAAACACCAATGCAGTGAACAGACACAATAGCACAGTGCACGGGCATGGGCAGGCATGGCTATGGGCATGCACACACAGGTGTGGGGAAGGGGCGGGGGTGGCGGTGCCACACAGTCACACACAACACCATGCAGCACCATACAGCAACACACACACATGCACACACACACTAGCACATGCAGGCATGTGTCCAGGCACAAGCACATGGTGTGGATCAGATGCAGGGCACCAGTGCACAGGCACAACCAGTACTGTGCTGCTATCATCACACACACACCACACAGGCCAGCGGCCGGGCGGGTGCACACACAGGCAGTGTGTGGCATGACACACAGTTGCTACGACTGTGGCATGCACTCACATACATCGCATATGTGCACACAGGGCAGTGGCAGCAGACCACAGACAGGGCGGAGCTCACATCAGGTCTGCCGCACGGAAACACAGCCGCCGCTGACACGGGGGCGGCTGCACTGGGGCTGCTCAATGGCCACTGGGGGGGTTATGCAACTGCCCCCAGGGGTCAAACAGTAGGAACATGATCGGGTCCTCACAGGGGGTTGTAGGCACCCAAAAAGGCCTGCCCCAGGCGTACCTGGGATGCCAACAGCACAGCCTGGTGTCAACAATAAGGGTGTTGCCCAATGCTGGATCTGTGGGGTGGACAGTGCACTCCACAGTGTCTGTGGCTGGTGGCCATGCCCTGTGGCAGCCAGTGGCGCAATGCCAACTGAGATCGCATTGGTAATGCGGTCCAGGGATGTGGTCGTGTCCTCCCTCAGGCACTGTATGGCCTCCAGGACCTGCGCGGTGCCCCTCTCTCACTGCTCGGCTGCCTAGCACACCTCTGAGTGGAGTGCATGCACCCCAGCTGTGAGCAGCACCTGTTGCTCCATGGAGGCCCACAGGAATCGGGTGTACTCAGTCAATGGGTTGGCGCCCAGGGGTGCATGGGTGTGCCGCCATCCTGCTGGTGGCGTACAACCATGTTGCATGGCCCCCTGCTCAGGTGGACACTGCACAGCCGGGTCCCCATAGTGTAGGTCATTGTCAGGTGCACCAGCAGTGAACTCTGCATCTGGTCGCCCAACATCCCCAGCCATCTGCCTCTGTTGCCACTGCGGCCCCTGTGCACTGGCCAGCGGCTGAGAGGTTGCACCACCACCACCACCCAGCACCACTGTGGCTGCACACACAGTGGCACCAGGGGCAGCGGCGGGCAGCAGTTCCATGCTGCCAGTGATGGTGGTAGGTATGGGTGTCTCCCCCACGACCCCACCCACGCTGCCCAGGATGATGGTCATGTTGTCATCAGTGTCAGACCCTGCCTGATCTGTGTCTCCATGCAGAGCATGCTGTGGCTGGCAACCTGCTGGAACACAGCCAGGGCCTCATCCATCACCAAGCCCAGGACATCTGGCTGGATAGCGGTGGTGTGCTGCAGCCGATCGGACCCCCAGATGCCCGTGGAGGTGGATGGCTGGTTTTCTGGAGCTGGGTCTACCCCCAAGGCAGCTGCTGGTGCCCCTACCACTGCATGCTGGTGTGCTGGTGCTGTAAGGGAAAACAGATGTGTTAGTGCCGCCATACCAGAACCCCCCCCCACCATGGCATACATACCATGCAGTGATGGGTTCCCTCTTGTCTGGAAGCCACCACCCGGCACACCCTCAATGGTGCTGCACCACATGGTGGCCACCACCAGCTCCTCTTACACTGTGAGCTGTGGCACAGCTGCATGGACCCCACCAGTGGCTGTCCTGGCAGCCCGTATGGCTGCCACCTTCTTTTTAATCCAGCATTTGTCAGTGCTCACCTTCTTTCTGCACTCCTGTACAGACCGCTGGTGGCTGCCCTGCTGATTCACGGCTGCTGCCACCTCCACCCAGGCCACAGCCCTGGCCTGTGGTGTGCCAGTGATGCCACTCAGCAATTGCTTCCTGTTGAGGTAGGCCTCGAACAAGGCATCGGCTTCCACTTTCGTAAGGTTGGGCCTGCGCTTGCAGGCAGGCCCACGCTCCTCGGTCTCCTCATGCTCGGACATGTTGCTACCTGTGGACATGGACAAGTGGTTACTGGCTGCAGTGGCCTACCCCATCCAACCTGCTGTGCTGGCCGTTCCCACGGTAGGCACAACTCACCTCAGATGGTTGCAATACTGCAATACTAGTTCATAGCTTGTGCAGTTGTGCAGCACCTTTATAGGGCATGGAATGCAAATGAGTTGTTGTGCAACAGTAATGACATGCTAATATTCCCAGTGCACCATGCATTGGTTGATGAGCTCATTAACATGTGATGGCTGAATATCATGCACTTGCTCCTTGCGCAATGGGATTGCTTCAGCGCATGTCATGGCGTAATGCCATGACATGCACAGTGCACTGCCCACAGTGCGCATGCATCATGGCTTGTGCTCCCACCTATTGCACACTGAGCGCTCGGAGTGCTATAGGGGCCATGGTGCTCAGGTGCTATAGGGCCCATGGTGCATAGGCATTATAGGAGCTATGGCACTAAGGTGCTACTGGGCCCATGGTGCATAGTGTGCTATAGGGCCCATAGCACTCAGGCACTATAGGGCCTATGGCGCACTATGCAATATGGCCCCTATGGTGCTCCTGCGCAGTTTGCGCCGGGTGACCCCGACCCCTGACCTGACCCTATGCCCCCTTGAGAGTCCAGTGCCACGTGCCAGGCCACTGGCTCCATGAGGCGTGCATCCAGTGCACTTTGTGCATGTGCACTACTGGCCACCATCTTGATGCACCAATTGTATAGGTAGCATGGTGCGGCGAGGAGGGGGACGTGCTCGCCACTTGAGTGAGGTTGAATTGGTGAACCTTCTGGCCCAGGTTGAGCCACATGCACCAGGCCTATTTGGACAGGAGCCCCTGCAGCAGGCCAGTGCAGATGTCTGGCAGGCCATTGCTGCTGGCCTGGTCCAGGGCACCAGGGTGCAATGCACTGGTGAGCAGTACTGACACCGGTATTGTGACCTCATGCGGAGGGACCCTGAGAGGCTGAGTACGCTGCAGGCACATGTCCACAGGGGGGCCGTCGCACAGCCAAATAAGTCAGCACCTGCTGCTTCTGTGCTCAACCGCCATACTGTGGTGTTGGCTGGGCTGCCTGACATGCCCTGAGGGGGCACTGTTGATGTGTGCCATGTGGTGTGGCATTGCCAGACACTGAGTGCACTGTGCCACTGCCCTGCAGGTCATGCCCAGCTGGGGCGCACACTGTGCACAGGGGTGCGGATGGTGGGATCATGCTGTGGTTGTGTTCTGATGTGTACCTGTCTGTGTTCCTTTCCTAGGACCTGAGGACCATCACCGTGCCAGGGCAGCAGGGGTGTCTGGCAGGCCGCAGCAGGACATCCGGCTGGGGGAGCTGGCCCAAGTGGCGGAGGTAGAGCAGCTGCGGGACCAGCACATGCAGCACCACAGCAGGCAGGTAGGCACTATTCTCTTCCTCTACTTCTTACCGGGTGGTAAGCGGGGTTGGGGGTGCGGCCATGGCCACCTGTGCCATGTGCCGTGTCAGTTGTGTGCAGCACACTGTGCAGTGGGCATGCCACTGTGGGATGGCCATTGCACACATGTGGCAGCTGTTGGTGGGATGGGTGTGCATCCAGCTGCCACCAGTGCTGCTGTGGTGCTGCTGCAGCACTGTGCCACCTGCCTGTCACTGAGCAGTCAGGTGGCCCTTGGGTGGCAGTTTCCACTGCTGTGCACTGTCGTGGCATGCTGGGTTGTCAGCAGGCATTGGCCCACCCACTGTGGGTGGATGGGGTGCCACTCCAGGGGCGTGTGTTCCCACTGTCTGCTGCACACAGTGGAAGGGCATGGTTTTTATGGACTTGCACTGATCACCTGTCTATTCTTTTGTCATAGGCATCCAGAGGAGAGCGCGGCTGCTGCTTTACTGCCAGCTCCTGCGGCAGATCATTCTAATAATGTCTACCACATTGGAGGTGGTTCAGCAGACGAGGAGGATGGTGCTGCATTGCAGGCAGCATTGGAGGAGCCAGGCGGCAGGCCGTGGCTGCCCATAGCAGACCTTGTGCATCCTTCTTGCCCCTGCCTTCCCTTCCCCTGCCTTCCCCATCCCACTGTACAGTCCCTGTCCCCATCCCTCGCTCTCCTACCCTATCCCTCTGTTTTTACTTGTACATAGTTGTTTAATACAGTTTACATGCTTACCCGCCTGTGTCCGTGTCTGCTTTGCAGCTGGCGAGTGTAGCCATGCTGCAGTGGCATGGCATGGTGGGTGTCTGTGTGGTGTGCCTGTGTCATTGTGTGGGCCGTGCATGGTGGTGTCCTGCCCCTCGGTCAGTGGCTGTGCCTTGGGGTGGCCATGGGCTGGCTGTGCAGGATGTGTGGTGTGTGTGTTGGATGCCATGTACCAGGGTCTGGCTTGCCATGGCCTGGGTGGGTGGGGGCAGCCATCCAGCAGTGGGGTTTCGGTGGCAGCTCACCCTTGTCCATTGGTGCCACCTGTTCCCTTCGTCCACTGCCCTGGTGATGGGGGGTGGCTGCCTGTCTGCGCCCTGTGGGCAGTGGTCACCTGTGGCCCACCGCTGTGCTTCTCTGCCACTGTTCCCAGCTGGGTTCCACTACCTCCCCACACTGCCCCCCCACTGCCTTGCTCCTGCCAGTGCCTGGGGCTGGTCCTTCTGTGCTGTGGTGCATCTCCCTTTGCTCCCTTGCTCATCTCTGATTGCGCTATGCCACAGGTCAGATTGCTCCCTGTGCACCTCTGGCTGCTCCATAGTGCATCCCTGAAATATTCAGCCATGTTGCGCTGATGCATGCTGCCGAGTGCAACTGTTGAATATCGCAGTCACTGTGCCATGGTGCATTTGTGTTGTGCTGCACTGGGGTTGCGCCAGCCTTTGGCGCATTTCTGAATATCTGGCCCTGTGTGTTTAACTCAAACTGATAATCACAAGACAAACATGTAATGAGAACAGTATGAGCTGGTGCAGCTGGAAGTTTAAATTATTAAATAAAATGTAATGCTGGTTCTGTATCCAGCGCTGTTATGCTAGGTAGACAGATATGGAAATGGTTGGGACAAATAATGCAGTGTTGAAAGCATTGTGGCAACACACAGTTGTTGCCATATATGTTGTCATACAATAGATGTGATGGAATCACCTAGTGTTTAAGGTCTGCAAACTGGTGAGGTGTTTTCCATGTACATACATAGACATGATCTTAGCGTGGTACTAACCTTGAAGCTGTACCATTTGATGAAAACTAGTGTGATCATGAATGTGGAATGTTGGTGCTTCAAGATGAGAGAAACCATTGGTGTATGGTAATGGTAGCCGCTAACTGCCATAATCTTCTCGTAGAAATGGTGTGACTTATGAAGGAATGGTCATGTGGAATTTAAACTGGTTACAAATAAACACAAGCTATATATATATTTAAACAATAATGCATGAGCAGGGGATAGATTAACAATCTGTTAATCACCAAGATGTAATGTGGCACTAGAGCAGCAGAGTGCAATATTGCCCCTAGCAGTAATTAACTGGCTGTTAATCTAACTCCTGGAAATGCCTTATTGCCATTATAAAAATTATTCCAAAAGAAAAGTGTACTTGTTGAATGATTTCCTCATGAAGAAAGTGATTCTTAATAAATTAGTTCTTCCACCAACAGTTTCAGATTGCTGGTTCAGAATCAGAATGCATCATTCCAGTCATTCAGAAGTGCTAGAGGATGTTATGATAGCAGAAACAATGCATGTGCTATGGTGATCAGGCTGTACATAACAGTTTGACAGGAATTGATGTAAGGCTGTCAGAATCCTTACAGCCAATCAGATTACAACATTTTTGAGACCCTTTTTATAATTATCGCTTAATTAACATTCTGTAACTAATTTAACTAGCTTTTTTATTTCCTAGTATATGTGAAAGAACTGTTCAATGAGCTAGACTGTGTGATTTCATCACATGATAAGATACATGTTGTTTTACCTCCACCTTTGTGTTCTGAACCTGAAAGACCAAATGAAGAAGAAGCAGTCAGAGGAATGTATTCAAGGTTTAATGAGAAATGGGTAAGAATGAGCATGTAGTATACATTCTATTAAGTGGATTAAGATAAACTATTAATAATTGAGTACAAAATGTTATAGACTTTTTAAAAGTCTAACCTCCTTAATCCTGCTCAATCTGGGTTTAGAACCATGCATAGCACCATCTCTGCCTTGGCAAAAGTTACAAATGACTGGCAGACTGAATTAGATAAAAAAAATAATATCTGTGCTGTATTTCTGGACTTAAGTAAAGCCTTCGATACTGTGGATCATGATCTACTAATCTCCTCACTGCATTCCTTAGGCCTTGACCCAACCTCTCTTATGTGGTTCAGATGTTACCTCACTGGTAGAATACAGCAGGTAAAAAATGAAGGCGACCTATCTTCCTCAAAACCACTCCTAAGAGGAGTACCTCAAGGTTCCATCCTGGGCCCTATCCTCTTTGCCATATACATCAACAACATTGATTCCAGCCTCACTAAAGCCAATGTTCACCTTTTTGCAGATGATACTGTCCTATATGTCAGCAATCCATCACCAACAAAGGCCTGTGAACTATTACAATCTGAGTTCTCCCTGCTGCAACACAAATTACTTGAAAAGAAACTCCTATTAAATGCCAAGAAGACTAAAGCTATGTTCTTCTCCACCAATATATATTCTACCACTCTCTCACCGAACATTCTTCCCCAGCTATCTACCATCCTTGGAGAAAGCCTTGAATATGTTGATAAATTCAAATATCTGGGGGTTTGGATTGATAACAGGCTTGACTACACTCAGCACATTAACGAGCTCCTGAAAAAACTCAGACAGAGACTCGGCCTGTTCTTCAGGATCAAACATTATCTAACCAGTGAGTCTAAACAGAAACTAATCCAGGCCTCATTTCTATCACTCATCGACTATGCAGACTTCCTATATGGCCACTGCTCTCAGTCCTACTTAAATAAACTGGATACCTTGTACCATAGAGCTCTAAGATTCATCACAAACCTTCCTTTCAGCACCCACCACTGTTCTCTCTATACTGCAGTTGGCTGGACATCCCTACATCACAGAAGGAATAAAAATGCTGCTTTATGGATCTACAAAGCTCTGACAAACAAACTACCATCCTACATCTCAGATTGCTTTACTCTGGTTACACCCAGGCCATATGCCCTAAGAAGCAATAGCCTCATCACTTTGAAGGTACCAAATGCTAGTACCCGGCATGGGAGGGCTGCAATCAGCTACATTCTAGCACTTATCTGGAATTCCCTGCAGAAGACCATGAAGTTGAACACCTTCATTCCTATAACATCCTTTAAAAAGCTGTATATAAGTCTCTTCCCAGAGATATGCAACTGCTTCCACAAGGCCTAGTCCCTTCATACCCCTTACCCCCCCTGCCCCTTTTATATTCCCCCACCTTTACTTGTTTAAGCATTCTTCCACTTACACCTTACCAGATTATCTCCCAAATCCCAATACCCTACCTTTAGTTAGTCAATTCTGTCTCTTTTTCTTTTTGTTTTGGTGCCCAAATTCACTGGTTAACCACCTTGTATATATGTGTTTATTACTGTACCTATTCATTTATAAAGTCTCTGTTCTTGTACTCAATTTGTATTTGTATATATGTGAAATTATACCTTTATGTTGTTTCTGACCAATCAGGTCCATCTTGTAAATGAGCTTTGCTCAATGATGTTCGCCTGAATGAATAAAGATTTTGATTGATTGATTAAAAAAAGTATTGAATTTTGTTTTATTTAAAATATGATGAAGATAGATGGATACAGAAAACAAATGTAAATGATTTATAAACAAAATGGTGATTAATCTGCCAGTGCTAGGATATTGGCAGCTGTTATAAACTGCATACTGATTTCATCATTCAGTCATTGTTATCATCATTCATACTGTTATTGAATCACATAATGGGAAACAGAAACAGAGACTATATTATACAATAACTGGGAATCAACTTAGCAAAGTAAATCACATGGACTGAGATATTCAAAGGGGTTGCGCCTCGCACAAGCAAGTTGTGCTGGTACAACCCCACATTGCGACCCGGTGGGATATTGAAAAGGCTGCCTGGCATCGCACAAATCCCGATGAGCTGGGGTGCAATGTAATCCTATATGGCACAGATGCAGGGGGCGTGCCCATGCACATGCGGTACATCCCGATATTCAGCCCAGGATGTGCGGCATACATGCTGGCACAACCCCTACATGCGCTACTCACTAATGCTCAAAGTTGAGCCAAAAATGAAAGGCTCAAAATCAGGCCACCCACAGGTGGGTGGCTGTATTGCAAGGCGCAACACAACAGTTGCCAGCCGTGGGTGGCCAACCGCCCAGCAGGAACGCCATCCACAAGCACCTGGACCCTCCCTGGTAGTCTAGTGGACCCTCCTCCCACACTGTATGCCCGATCATGGGCTGTTGTAATAATAAAATGTAACCTGGTGGTCTAGCAGTTCCCTCCGATGCCTGATCGTGGGCTTCTGTATTAATGAAATGTAACCTGGTGGTCTAGCGGTTCCCTCCGATGCCCTATCACTGGCTTCTGCAATAATAAATTGAATTCTGGTGGTCTAGCAGTTCCATCCGATGCTCGATCGCGGGCTTCTGTATTAATGAAATTAATCCTGGTGGTCTAGCGGTTCCCCCCGATGCCCAATCGTGGGCTGTTGTACTGGCAGATATTAGCCTGGTGATCCAGTGGTACCCCCCTCCCCAGCCACACTGAGGACCTCCAGCCACCCAGCACCCCCCGTCATCAGCGAGTGGCAGCATCCTGCCCGCATACCACCCAGCTGCCCTCCGATTGACAGTGTACAGTATGATCTGTACGCCTATTGGTCCACAGTGTGGACCAATGGGCTTGCAGACCATACTGTACTACAGAGACCAGATATGCGAATGAACACCTCTGTGGGTGGGTGGGGAGGAGTACCACTAGACTTCCAGGCTAATATCTGCTAGTACAACAGCCCACAATCGGGCATCAGGGGAAACTTCTAGACCACCAGGGTTCAATTCATTTTTACAGAAGCCCATGATCAGGTATTGGGGAAGGGACCACTAGACCACCAGGATTCAACTTGTTATTACTACAGCCCACAATCAGGCATTGGAGGGAACCGCTAGACCACCAGGGTTCAATTTAGTATTACAGAAGCCCGCGATTGGGCATCAGGGAGAGGACCGCTAGACCACCAGGATTCAACTTATTATTACTACTGCCCATGATCGGGCATCGGAGGGAACTGCTAGACCACCAGTGTTCAATTTACTTTTACAGAAGCCCGTGATTGGGCATTGGGGAGGGGACCACTAGAACACCAGGATTCAGCTTATTATTACTACAGCCTGCAATCGGGCATTGGGGAGGGGACCACTAGAATACCAGGATTCAACTTATTATTACTACAGCCTGCAATCGGGAATTGGGGAGAGGACCACTAGAATACCAGGATTCAATTTATTATTACTACTGCCCATGATCGGGCATATGGGAGGGGGGCTACAATGGCCCACCAGGGAGCCAACCCCCGATAACAACAGCCTGGCAGGGTGCCAGGTGCATTTCACCAGGACGCCCAGCATAACGCATGCAAATGGGGCCATAATGACATGCAAATGGCCCTATTTGTGCCTTGCATAGATTATGGTCTCATTTGCATGCCCCTGGCAGAATATTGCAGGTGATGCACCTAGCGCAACGGCACTTGTGCTGGCGCAACCCTGTGCACCCCCTCTGTGGCTTGTGCTGGTGCAGTGCCACTGTGACATGCACAGTATGTGTGCGGACCTTGCCATATTCAACGGTGCTGTGCCATGGCGCATCACCATTGAATATCGCCTGGTCTTGGCCCAGGCGCAGCCCAGTTGCGCTGCACCCCATGCTTGCACCACTGCCCGGCACAGTCTGAATATCTGGCCCATGTTAGACAACCATAAACTACCTTGAAATGTTTCTTGTAGGCATTAGGTAAATATTAAAAATATCATATCCAATGACCATGTAATGTTTAATGGTTCTATTAAAAAAAGCTAGAGGAACCAAAACATACATAGATGAAAATGATACATATTCTAAGAAGTAGTTCTATTTTTTATTTGAAAGGTATTTGTTTAGTTTTTTTCCTCTTGCTCGTGAGAAAGTTTAATTTGAGATAACACTGTAATTGATGGGTGGAACAGCTGTCAGCCTGACAGCTGATATATCTACATCTATCCACCATCAATATATATCCATCATTATGACATCATGGACAGTGACATCACAGGGAACTAACCTGGCAACTACTCCAAGCCATCAGTGATGTCATAGCCAGTGAGGTCCCAATACTGAATATGTAATGGGGGAGATCAGAGCTAGATATGTCAGCTGCCAGGCAGAGTTCTGTTCCACACATCAAACCTACTAACATCATGTTAAAAAATCTTACAGTTTACAGCAGCAGACTACAGATACCAAATGTTGCTTGCATAATCTGTAATTGACTGAGACATGGCACTATGGTTTGCGGTAGTAGCATACTACCAGATCATCTAAAAAACAAGTTAGCAATGGTCATAGAGTGTTAATCTACCAATCCCGTGCCCCAATTCCCACTGTCAATATTATATATGCCTCCAGTGGTCTACCATCTGTCTCCACCACAGCCCTCATGCTTTTTTGACTTAGTGTAAATCAGGATATTTAAATCCTACAAGTACTTCATCAGTAGACTGCTGTGGAATTGCCATGTGAATTGCATTGACAGCACCTGAAGGTGTTGGTACATGAATACATCTGCCAGGAAAGCCCCAGCACCAACATACAAGACGACGATAGGTAACACGTCTGTACTTCTTATGCAGTGGTCCCTCATATGAATTATCATATTGTTCCATGCCATCTACAAACTCCAAACATCCAGGCAGATTGCATTGAAACCAGGATTTTCAGTTAAACACACTGAAATTGTTTTTAATAGCATTGGCTTAATTACATTAATCTCAACACAACAAATACTCTCTGATTCATTACATTGACATTCAAGACAAATACTCCTAAAAAAAGTACAATTTCAATAAAAAATAATTATTTTATAGTTTGAAGAGCACATTTATCAAAACTATTTATAGCAAAAATCAACTGAAAAATGTAGAGTAACATGATACTGTATAACTCTTCATGCTGAAATCCAGATCCGTATTATGGTGCAAACTCAGAAGGTGCTGCCTGCATGCCACTCGCATGCACAACAACAGAATGAGAGAAACTCAAGAGACAGAAATGTCACTGTCACCATGTATGGAAGAAAGGGGGAGTCTCAGCACCCTTCACCTCTCTTTCTCTTTCTCTTTCTCTCTCGCTGTGCTATTTCCCTATCCCGCTCAGACACCATACAGAAAGGAGTAAGTCTCTACTGCCAAAATGTCCTGTGTGTGTGTGTGTCTCTCTCTCTCTTCTACAGAGACAACTTTGCATTACGCTCTCTCCGATTGCATCCACTTACACACAACATGGATCACAAACACTGAGAAATCCCGACAAAGTGATGAGAGACAAAAAGATAGAGACAGTGACACATACATGACAGTGTGGCAATTCTGCACTTTTGCGGGTGCTAACAGCTCTGTCAGGTTGTACTCTGTACTGTTTTGATCACTGGGGAATGATTGCTGCTAGACAGGCTGCGGAAGACAACTGCTGCTGACAGAAAACACATGCTCATCTGCTTGAGTGAAAGCTCTCTCAGTAGGATGGGTTGCACAATAGGAAAGATGCTCTATTTATGAGAGACAAGTAACGGTGAGGTGTCATGGTGTCATCTGATAAGTGGAGATCCATGGGGTGGGTGCGTGGGTGGGTGGGGAGATGAACACATGGCAAGATCTCTCACTCGGTCCATGGGAGAAGCTGCTAACATTGCTGTGCTGGTTGGAAGGGTGTCACTCAAATGAATTTCACTGTCTGGGGGTGCAGGTGACACCAACTTCATGGCTGCCTTGCTGTCTTGTTGGGTTGTGAGGGGAACAAGCACACACAAAACAAGAAGCACAACATGCTGCTGCACAACAAGGTGACACTTCTCTCCAGCCAGGGCATGAACTCTAATTAGTACTGACACAAGGTTCAGAGTCTGCTGTTGGCAGCACAAATTGACATTACCATATATGCAAGGTACAGGTCAGATGCCAAGGTCCCGCTCACTGACTGGCAATTTGAAATGGCTGCCTCTACATCTTCATTCAGACTCAAAAGAAGAGGAAGATGTAATGGTGGATCTCCAGAGTCACTCTACAGAACCGTGGATTAATGCAAACTTAATACAATGCTCTACAAAACGACTCACCCAATCAGGTTGCACGTTTGTGTGAACCTATGTTATAATTAAGCAATAATGCACAACAGGGTGTGTGTCATTCTGGGATAACATCACACCTTGGGTGGCTGGGCACCAGGTTGCAGGTTGAGTGCATCCAGCACCTGAGAAGTGACATTATCCCAGCAGGACACACACCCTGGGGTGCATTATTACTACTATACATTGGCTCTGGTTCATAAAAAAGTAAAAAAAAATTAAAAAATGCAGTTTTAAACTGTATTTTTGTCATTTGTTTTGTATGTGTAAGTATACAGTTTAAAAAATGTGTCCTGATGTTCTTCTTCTTTTGACCACTAGGTGGTGCAGCATTCTTATCTGTAAGTGTTTTTCTCCCCACCCATGTCTGTGTTCTGTGTCCCTCTCTCTCTCTCTCTCTTTTTGTTGATATTTATGTTCTCTGATTGTGTTCCTGGTATTAATTTATCTGGTCTCGCTGCCTTTACTGGGACCAGGTGAATGTTTTTAATGCAGAGCTGTTCAGCATGAAGCGCATTTGCAAGACCAAGGTGACTGATCGTCCAATTGACTTGCCTTGCGGGGACCGAGAGACATGTGCTTCATATATGATCTGTAAGTCTCTCAGTCATCCTATTGATTTTTATATTTTCTTTTAATACAAAAGTACTTAAATCATGTCATCATGTGATTTTTCACAGAACCAGACTGCACAGTATGTGACTTGCAAAGATAGCAAGACACTGTGAAACCATACATGGTGGCAGGGTTTGGTGCTCAGCAGGTGGAACAGGAAGAAATTAATTAGCTGCTCTGTTGAAAACTCTGTACTTATTTTCCAGGACAGCAGATTGCGGCTTACTGGAAGGGAGTTTGTGGTTTGTGTGGTTGTGGCTGGTGGGGGAAACTAAGTGAGCTTCATGAGTGAACATGGGGGGAAGGGGTGTGAAGCTGACAATGGCTTTGAGATGAAGGGTGCAGTGCTTTTTGTTTTATATTTGCTGAGGTCCTCTTGCTGCTGGTCCTTCATACAGTGATGTTATACTGAGATAACATCACTGTTGAAGGATGGGACTGACCAATCAGAGCACAACATTCTTTCTTGCCATTGAGTAATAAACAATACGGTATGACCAGAGGTTAGATTAACAGTCTGTTTATCACCACTGCATGGTGTAGTGTGTCACGAGGTGCAGCATGGTGCCATATTGCCCCTAGGTGGTGAGTAACTGACTGCTAATCTAACTGCTGGGATTGCCTTATTGCAATAATAAAAAAAATATTTCAAATAAAAATAGTTAAAACTATACTTTTTAAATGCTTTCCTCATTTAGAGGGTGAGCTTTACTAAAATAGCTGTTCAACTAATTGTTTAGGAAAGCTGGTTCAGATTCAGAATGCCTCATTACAGTCACTGAGCAGTGCTATAGGTTGGAACACTGACAGAAGGGATCCATGTGCCGTGGAGATCAGGCTGTATGTGACAGTTTAAAAGGGTTTAATGTAAGGATGTCAGGCTCCTTATGGCCAATAAAATAAAAGCATTACTGGGACCATTTTTATAATATTTATTAGTCTACTATTTTCATTCAGGCAAGTAGTATTACAAGCAGCACACTATCACTTCAAAACTTAGTTTACTGCTTATTATATAAAGAATTACTGAACATTTTAAGATCCAGAAAAAAAGAGATAATTTGATACCTTTTATTGGACCAACATAGATGTTACAAAAGAAAAATAAGCTGCTTTTGTAACATCTATGTTGGTCCAATAAAAGATACCAACTCATCTCTTTTTTTCTGGATCTTTTGTCATAAGAACCAATACAGCAACATAACAAATTTTCTGAATATTTGAAGGTAATACAAACAAATACTAACCAATCTAGATTACCTTTCCTAAATCTAATGTCTCTATTTTTCTTTTTAGTGGCATTCTGTTCATCTGAGTCTGAACCAGATGGCTCAAACTGGTGTGGTGATATTCCTAGAATACATGTTTTATGTGTATCTATACTGATATCTTCATCAGTCTGATCTGATTTGGATATTAACTTAAACATATTTTCTAGAATTATTCTAGAAAGATTAACAATCGAAGTAGAAAAGTCATGGGGACTGTCTGATTATCAAGCTAGATTCATGCCCCACTTTTCTACATTAGATAATATCTACATATTACATCATTTAATAGAAACGTATGTAAAAATAAGGCAAAAAAAATCTGTACACCCTTTTCATAGAGTATCCTTCAGGCTTTTATCTTACATCAAGAGAAATGTTATGGGTAGCATTACTTGAGAGAGGTAGAGATCATACCTTGGTGTCAATAATTTCACAATTTTATTCAAACAATTGGACCAATACAATGTTAGGTAATAAAGATTGAATATCAGCCTAATTTAAAATCAATAGAGGTGTAAGACAAGGTTGTGTCTTGGCGCCATTACTATTTTCATTGTATATTGTTCAAATGTTACAAGATAGTACAAAGGAACTTACTGATGCACTGAAAATACAATCTTATAAGTGTCCACTTCTTGCTTATGTGGACAATATAGTATTATTTTCATTAACAAAAGCAGGTTTACAAAGAATCATCAACTTTAAAGCAAAAAAAATCATCTGCATTAAAGCTGAAAATTAATATAAATAAAACAAAGGTTTTAATTTTTTCAATGGGAACCAGGAAAGATTCTACCTTCTGGACAATGGGGAAGGAGAGACTTGAAATAGTTAAGGGTTATACATATTTAGAGGTCCACTTTCAAGAAAATTCTAATTGGACACAACACCTACAATTTCTAACAGATAAACATAAAGGTACAGTAGCAGGGCTTACATGTTTCAATATAAAATATGGTGGGATGACTTTAAAACCTATGATACAAGTCATAAAAGAAAAATGTGACTCCCAGCTACTATGCAAGGCCAAACTATGGGATTCAAGAAATCTAAATAAGGTGCTTGCACCTTTATACAAATACCTACGTATAATAATAAGAGTGGGCCATTCGAGGCCTGCTTCTTATTTGAGATTGGAACTTGGTCTTAGCAACTTTGAAACTCTAATAGAATCTAGAAAAGTAAATTATTGGATTGGTCTCACAAGAAAGGAAGAAATGTCAGTTGCCAATATGGCCCTAATAGAAAAGGAAAAGTGGCATAATACAAGATTTGATATGGGACTTTCGTTTACAATCTTTACGAAAATATAAAAAAAAAATACAAACTGATTAACCTTAAAAGGGCAACAGAGCAAGGAATCATACTTAGTTTAAAATACAAAGCATATACTGTATCACTAAGAAAACTGCAAATAACTGGATATCTTTTTTTTTTTTATTGTTTAACCAGAAGAGACACACTAAGCTGAAAGCTTGTTTACAGGTGCAACCTGGGAGCACAGGGAAGTTAAGTGACTTGCTCAGGGTCACACAGTATGCAAGTGGGGGCTGTAGGATTCAAACCCAGGTCTCCAAATTACCAGCTCAGAGCCTTAAACCACTGCACTACTGCCTCCCTGCAGTAGTGCAGTGGACTTACAGTTAATTAAACAATTGCATTATTCTAAATGGTTCTCAGAAAATAACTATTATTTCAGTTTTATGCCATATTTGGAGATTTTGACAGATGGTAAGCTGAGAGCTATAATACAGAACTATAAGTTTGAACAAGATAAGAGCAATATGTTACTTTATCATTGTAAATTAAAGGGCCTTACATCGGCCAACTGTGACTGGAGTGGGGGGCGGGTGTGAAGAAAATCTTATTAATGTACTATGGTTTAATACGTGGTATCAAGTGCAAAGGGTCTACTGGTTGAACCCATTTTTTTTTTTTGCAAGTAACTTTATTTTAGAAAAATACAAAAAACATGTAAATAATACCATACAAAAGCCAACACTTGCTTGGATCACAAGATCATATACAAAGTATTCAGTAAAAACTAAACATTAATGGAAACCCAAAAAGAAATATACATAAAGCAAAACATCCCTCCCCACCCACCCACCTGACCTCCACAGCCATGCAGCCCACCCAATATAATAATGGTTAGTAATGTGCCAAAACCGAAGGGCCCTCACTGAGACCCTACATAGCTGTAAATGTAAATAGGAAGGCACAGCTCTGGACCAACTAATTGAGAAAGAGTATTATATGATGGAGGGAAGGAAAGGGTGTTACAGAGAAAAAATGTTAGCATGATAAACTGGGAAGAGGAGAAGGGAAAAAAAGGTAGAGGACATCTAGTCCCCTTAAGACTACCTAACAGTTAAGATTTCCCCCTCAGAACATCGAACACGTAAGTCTTCTATAAGAAAAAAAGGACTAAGGCAACAGGGGATTAAGTTAATAGCCAAATTTGTCTTTAAGAATTGAAAACAAATCACGCCAACCTTTCTGGAAATTTTCACTGGTATGAAAAAAATGGGCTACACATCTTTCAGCGTTTAAGGCAGTAAGAATTCTGCCCACCATTCCTTAAATGAGGGTACCTAGTCCTCTTTTCAGTGCCTAAGTATTACCAGCTTAGTGACCATAGCAACCAAAGCTACTTGCACTTTTTGAGAAAACGTAGGGATCTGTGAATACATACCTAACAAGCATGTATCTTCATTAAGGAATACATCGATATTAAGATAGGGTGCCACCCATTGTTTAACTAGATTCCATAATTTGAGAATTTTGGGGTACGCCCATAGCTTATGGTATAGGGTAGCAAAGTCCGAACCACAGTCCCCACATTTAGGGGAGGATAATCTCTTGATCTGGAAAAGTTTAGCGGGCGTATAGTATAGATTGTGAAGAATATTAAACTGGATACCCCTCAGGCGATCCTGTTTAATTAAAGCATAATTATCTGTCCAAATCTTTTCCCAAGTTTTGATCGAAAAATCTTTATTATAATTATTTTTCCAATAATAAGCTATGGGGATAACCTTGGTCAAGGTATGAGTCAAAATTATTTTATATAGTTAAATATTACCTTCCACCCCTTAGATGCTGTCCAGAAATCATTTAGCATCTTTCCCACCCCATCTGACCATGGAGGTTTCCCCAAGAAATGGTAAATACACTGGCGTAATTGAAGCAATCAGTACCGGTTCTTTTGAGTCACTCCAAATTTTGCTTGTAATGTAGGGATAGAAAGGAGTGAATCACCCAGAACAAAATCTGCTAGATATAGCTTATTAAGGGACTTACCGTAAAAAAAATGCATAGGTTTCTTATCTATTTTAAAATTGGGGTTGTTTAATAAAGGTTGCTTTAAATCTTTTAAATTGGATATTTGAAGCAGTGAACAAAGTTGCTGCAAAGCTCTCATGTCCCAACCAAGGGGAGAGTTATTTAGTTTCCACAGAACACTAAGCCATGGAGCATATAAGAGAGCTTCTAGGTCTATCTTACAAGATTTTGCCTGTTGCCAATCTAGGAACAGCCAAAAGGGGCTGTCCAATGTAGAAGCCATGGCTGAGAGCCAATACAAAAATCTACTAGCATGGATTGCTAAATAATAAATGTAAAAATCAGGTAATTGAGCCCCCCCAGCATTCTAGGGCGAGTAAGTTTTGCATAACCCCTATGAGAAGCTTTACCTTTCCAGAGAAAATCAGAGCAAAGCCTGTGAAGGGGCAAAAAAAAAAAAAAAAGACTTGGGGAGGTAAAGATTAAGATTAGACAAGGGATAAAAGAATCTCTGCAAAATTGACATTTTGAGAATATAAGCTCAGCCCCAAAAGGACAGTGGTAATTTATTCCATCTCTCCAGATCCTCCTTTGTGGATTTTACCAAAGGGACTAAATTGAGGTCTTTAAGATTAGCCAAGTCTTTAGATATTTAAATACCCAAGTAAGTTAAATATTCATCTTCCCATTGTAGGCCCATGTTTATAACCCATTCTTTCGCTAGAAGAGAGGATAAAGAATAAACCGTAGTTTTATCTTTATTAAGCTTATAACCGGAAAAAGCACTAAATTGGGAAATAACTTGTAGGGCTCGGGGGAGGGAATGCCTACTGTTCAAGACATGGAAAAGCAGATCATCAGCAAAAAGGGATAACTTACACTCAATATCTCCCAAATAAATGCCCATTATATCTTTATCCGATTTTAAAACTCTAGCTAAAGGTTCTATATAAAGGTTAAATAAATAAGGAGAAAGGGGGCAACCCTGGTGGGTGCCCCGATGTAAAGGAAAAGTTTCTGGAATGAGGTTATTACACTGAAGTCTTGCTGATGGGCAAGAGTATAAAACTCGTATATAATTGATAAAGGGGTGTGAGATACCAAACTTTTTCAAGGCCGCAAACATATAGTGCCATTCCACTCTATCAAAAGCTTTTTCTGCATCCAAGGACACCAATGCTGCTTCCAGCTCTGGGGCCCTGGATGCAGATATTAGATTGAACAATTTTCTAAAATGGTCTGCAGAGGTGTGACCTGCCACAAACCCTGCCTGTTCGGAACTTAATAGGCATTCCCACACACTCCCCAGCCTATTAGCCAACATTTTAGCGTATATTTTAATATCCGTATTTAAAAGTGAAATAGGTCTATAGTTACTGATCATTAATAGGTCTTTCCCTGGCTTGGGTAAAAGGGTTATTCTCACCTCAAATAATGACTGATCTAAGTCGGGATGGGAACTCCAATAACTATATAACTGAAGTAATAGAGGGATTAAGTATTTTTTAAAGGTTTTATAAAATAAACCTGTGAACCCATCTGGGCCCGGTGCCTTATCTGGTTTTAAAGAGTCAATAACTGCCGAGATTTCTTCTCCAATGATTGGAGCTACTAGAAGGTTTTGGCTGCCCTGGGGCAAAGATGGAAGATCTGCTCTCTCTAAAAAACCCACATTTGTCCACTATAATCCCTAGACATCGGATCCGGAGAATATAAATCTTTGTAATAATCCTGAAATTGAGTCAGGATCTCTGAAGAACTGGTCACTAAAGCTTCTGATTGAGGAAGTCTTAGGGCTGCAATCCATTTGGAAGCAGCCTGTTGCTTTAGTCGCCAAGCAAGTAATTTACCCGCTTTGCTCCCCTGTCCAATGTAGGTGGCCTTTAATAGAGAAGCAGACTTCTCCACCTTCTCAAGTAGAATACTGGCATAATGTGCCCTCACTCTTGATAGTTCTTAGTCTTCTAAGGGTAAAATCGTATCTACCCACTTGCTTTCCAAACTTTTAATTCTCTCCAAACAGCTATTCAATTGACTGTTTTTCCTTTTCTTTTGAATTGTGGCAATGCATATTAATTCACCTCTGCAAGTTGCTTTTAGGGCTGCCCAGACTTGGTCTACAGCAGGAATCGAATTCCAATTAGTTTTGATGGAATTTTGCAAAATATTTTGAAATTTTAAGATAATTGTATTGTCCTTTAAAAGATTATTGTTTAGAGACCACGTATGAGATCGGATAGAAATATTAGGCAATTCGCACTGGATTAGGATTGGAGAATGATCCAAAATTACCCGAGCTAATATTTTAGCGTCAACCATACTAGACATTAGCTGATGACTGACCAGAAAATAATCAATTCGGCAGTAGCTTTTATGAACTGGAGAGAAAAAGGTAAACTCTTTATTTAATGGGTTAGATATTCTCCATGGGTCTAAGAGGCCCAAGGAGGAAATAAATTCAGATGAAGCTTTTTGTGCAGAAGATGGACCTACTCCCCTTTGGTAGGTACGATCTAAATCATTAACCTGAACCAGGTTCCAGTCTCCTCCAATTAAAATAGGGTAGTGCAGAAAAGGGGCTAATACCATAGCTAGGTGAATAAGAAAAGAAGGGGTTTCTGTATTAGGGCCGTAAACTGAACCCAACACTATATCTAAGCTGCCTAGTTTACCAATTACAAAAATATACCTCCCCTCAGGGTCAGAGATGGATTCCATCGGGATAAAGGGGATCTTCTTTGCTAAAAGAAGAGCCACACCACATTTACTAGAGCTAAAATCCGCTCCGAAGACTTGGCCTACCCAACTCTTTTTAAGAAAATGTAGCTGCTCTGGAAGCATATGTGTTTCCTGCAGAAAGACTATTGAAGGGTCATATTTGGCAAGATGGTTTAAGATAATATATTTTTTCTTATTATCTTTCCCTTCCTTTATGTTCCAAGAAACAATATTTAACGCATTAAGCATACAAAAATCTAAACTGAGCCATATATTTGGTATTAAGTGAAGGGCTGCACCGCTGCCATCCCCCCACCCCTAAAAAAACATAACAAAGTATCCCAGTAACCGACTTCCAGCTCCCTAAGTATAAACTAGTCCCAAAAATGTTTAATTTATCCACCAGTCTACTCTCCCAGGCCCTAGGCCTCCACCTAATCAAATGGCCCATGGTACTCGCAAAGGAGCGAGCTTTGCACCCCACCTCCCCACCCACAAACAAGAGGCTGACCAGAAAAGCTGACGAAACAACGTCCTCCTAACATCCATAGATAATCTCCCCCTAATAATAGGATACTGTATCTCTTTAGCACCTTATTTCAGACCTACTAGACAAAACGAAAGTCACCAGAATAAAGACAATGAGAAAGAGAAAAAAAACAAATGTGGTCAGCGACAGCTGCTAAACCACATAACAGCTTGCTTAGCACCCATTGAACCTATAAAACAACCATTTTTCAGGTTATGAAACACTTTCTCTGAAAAGCTGACTTAGTTATGATCCAGCTCCAAGGTATAACAAGATTGGGACATAAATGAGAAAATTAGCAAGCAAGAAAGAAATCTACGGGGCTAAACCCAGACAGTACTCTACTAAAAAATAAGTGCCCCATATTTTACTTGATGCCCAGTATGCTAGAGAGCGAGATATTCATATATTCCCTCCAATTTAACCAAAGGGATAAGCCCTACCAAGAACCAAATTGAGAAACTAGATTTGAAGTATCGAAATAACCAGAAAAAAAATGGAAAATCAGCTCTAGCAACTGCCCAGCCATCGTATCATATGAGCAGTAATATATTGCCATCTGTCGGATAAAATCAGGTATAGCAGCTCTCGTTCCTTCAATACTCAACAGTTAGAAAGAGAAAAGGAATGTTGAGAAATATTAAACCGATAATCAGGCATCACTAATGACTCGAGAAAAATATTATCTATAGCTAGGAAAGCCAAATTATTGTTTTGTAGCTCAATATTAGAAAGGCGATCAGTCAAAGCACAATTAAGTAGCTTGGGGATATAACACCCTTCTAGAAAGTTCTCAATACAAGTCTTAAGTTTCTTGTGACTGGGTTAGAACCCCCTCATTTAGGGAACAGATCAGGATAGCACTTCTTCAAAATCTTGACAGCCTCTTCTACGGTGTCAAAGCGCTTCGTTCCTTCCTTTGAGGACACCTCCAAATGGGCTGGATACAGCATTTGATGTTTTATACCTGCTGCCCATATCTTTGAAGTGACAGGATGAAAAGCAGCTCTGAGCTGGCAAGTTTTCAGAGTCAAATCAGGAACTATTCTCAATTTTTTCCCTTCCCATAAGATCGCTGATAATTTCCTGGCTTCTCTAATAATAAACTCCCGATCCAAATAGTTCAGTAGTTTAAAGACTACGGGTCTTGGCGGGTCAGACACAGCAGGTTTTGCCCTCAGGGATCGGTGGGTTCTTTCTATAATAAACTCTGAGCCATTCGGAGAAGGACCCACCGTTTTTCTCAAAAAGTGTTGTAGAAACGGGATTGTGTTTGGGCCCTCTTCCCTTTCCGGCAACCCTATCAGAACCAGATTGTTTCTTCGGTTTCTCCCCTCTAGATCTTCGAGGCAATCTTCTAGTTTAGATACAGACTTTCTGCCTTCCACTATTTCTGGTTCCATTTTATCTTGTTTCCTTTCCACTGAGGCAATTCTGGCTTCTGTATCTGTTACCCTGCGAGCTAGTTGGGTAAGTGCAGGCTTGAAGTCAGCCACCTCTTCAATTAGCTTCATCAGCGCTTCTTTAATTGTTGCTAACTCCACATATATGTGGGAGGGTGAAAGTTCTTCCGAAGGACTCTGGGGAGAGGAACTATGACAAGGGCACTTGGCTTCTAGCTCCTGTGTGGCCTCCTCTCATTCCGGTAACATAGACATATCACAAATGTATTTTTTTACCGCAATCGACATCACTTATAAATCTCGAGCTTACTAATATCCAAAATAAATAGAAGAAGTTAGGATAATTAGAGGTTGTTTACAATCGGGAGGTGGAAGAAGCGGAGCTCTGACAAACACGTCTTATCCCCTGCACAGCATCACGTGACTCTGTGGTTGAACCCATTTTTAAACAGTATGTATCCAATAGATAAAAGATTACTAACTAGTATACTGTTTCATACAGAGGATGCATGGTCCATTGAATGTTTAGCGAAGTTTCTGTTAGCAGCTGATAAAATCAGAAGATAGATCTAACATAAATGGATGTAACATAGTTTGTTCACATGTAGTTACTTTTATATATTTTATTTTTTTAGTCTTTGGTAACCGGGTTAGGCCAATGAGGCACAAGTGCCTGTTTTCAGGGGCGACCTGGGAGCACTGGGCGGTTAAGTGACTTGCTCAGAGTCACATATGGAACTTAGGATATATTGTAATTTTTAAAATGTGCATGTAATCTATATTGTTAAGCCATGCCTGATGCTGCCATGCTTCTTGATTTATACGTATTGACCTGTTATGATGTTTTGTACTGTTGTTATGTTGTCAGGCTTTTTAGACACACAAATAAAGCTTTTGATGAGACTGATCTGACATATCAGTCTGGTCATCATCAGATGCATCATCACCACATCACGGATTAGTGACATTCATATGCATCGCTTCTGCGTTGAGACATAAAGAAAAGCAAGATGAAAAAAATAGCAAATAGCATGAACATTTTGACGTACATTTATGTCATGCCTATCACTATTGTATTTTATCTTTATTAGGAAAGGAACTATTTGTAAATAACAAAATGTAGTAAACTTGATCTGATTACATATAATTTTAATGATTTTTGTATCATATCCTGTCTAGATTCAAATAAAGTGTAAGGATGTAAGACACATGTAAGCCAGTTAGATAATAGTAGATGATAGTGATTAATTAACAAGAGAGCAAATCAATGGGAAGTGTATGAGTAAAGATATGTGTGAATTTGATTAAAGTGAAGAAACAAATTAATGGTAAATTAGGTGGAGAGTGAAAATGAGAGGAAAATTATGGGGCAGAGCAACACATTAAGGGTAGAGGATAGGATAAAGTATACAGACGGTAGACTAGGGCAGGTGAATTGAATGATAAGGTATGACTATCTATTAAGAGAGAAAATATGAAGCTGATGAAACAGCAAAGTCCAAAGGGAGTAGAGCCAAATAAAAACAACTGGTGGAATGGGGTCACTTTTTTTGCAGTTCAGAAGGTCCCTGTAACTGTTTTTAGAAATAACCATAAATGCTTTTTGTAAGTGTTAGGGAATTTTTCGTTGCAGGGCTTGTTTTTTCAGTGTGGGGTGGGGGAGGGGTTAGGACAATAGAAAACAATGCTACATGACAGAGGGTAAAATCAAGACAGGTAAGGTGAGAGTGTGAATCCAGTATAAGATGTTAACTGGTGCCTGTACACTATAAAAGACAGTACAGAATTTTTTTTTAACTATTGTCCATCCATTATACTATGCTGCCAAAAATGTAAATGAAGTAACTGCGATGATTTACCAGCTGTTAACAATAATGAGATGTGTAAATCAAAATAAGTGCAAGTTAAAACTAATTAAGCTTCTGTAAGGCATCTATATCAGAAAATCATAAATGTCTTTCCTGTAGGACATTAAATCATAATTTCATATTTGTTCATTCTGATCTATAATTAAATTGTTTTCTTAACAATTGAATAAATCATTTATTTTTGACTGACTGATACAATTTGGCTGCTGATAGCATGTGCTAATAATATGCATTTAAAGGGTGTACATGTACATATTTAGATGGTCATCCCTGGCGGTACCACCAAGATCACAACCGTCCACACCTCTCAGCTGTTATATATTCAGAAGAGACATCTCTCATTTTACACATGAGGTTCAGGCAATGTACAAAGATTGGTGAAAGAAACAAAAACAAAGGAAACTGGTTAGTGACCTGCGGGACATCATAATTAAGAACATAAATCATGTCTATGCAATGTCATGGTAAAGTGCACTTTGGGTACACTTCTGCCTAGTTCACATGTGCTTTTGCTGTTCACTTTGGGTTCACTGGTGCCTAGCAAAGGAACACGACAATGTTCAGCATTGGGTTCACTGGTGCCTAGTACATATACAGTATGCCAGCAATAAGCCACAATGAGGTGTGGGTTATGGCCTGATAAGAGCCCACCCCAGGTGCATTATGACGCATGAGGTGCTGGCACTGAGTGCCTTTAGCACCTGGGCTGTGCTCTTATCAGGCCATAACCCACACCTCAGAGTGTCTTATTATGCTTATAAAATGGGCCCCTGAGTAGACTGAAAAGTGAAAAAAGAGAAAAAACTGTTAAAATCTTAAAAATGAAGGAAGAGTAGTTTTTTAGTTAGAGGAATAAAGTAGCCCCTCTTTGTAGGGTCCTGTATACAATGTATTTGGCTTGGTTGGCAGTACTGTCCTGTGTTGTCCCCCATCACAGATAGTGCTTAACTCTCTCACTTTCATACTGTGCATGTTTTTCCCTCTCAGAATCTGACAGCCTGTTTTTTAAACTGACTATGGCAGTAATGTAGGGAGCGAGCACATCCCTCTTCAGCTACCATATTTGTATTGCTCTTTCCATTAGCGCTTATCCCAGGCAGGCACTAGCCTGTGTAAATGAGCATGTTTTTTGAGGGTGGCAGAGGAAGCTTACTTCTGATGACAGTCTGTGGTATGTCAAAGTTGCAGTGGCTCTTACAAATGCGGTGGGGAGATATTTTACTTCTGGTGACAGTTCGTGATGTGGGGAGGTTGTGGTGACACTTAGACATGTGGAGATGGGAGAAACTGAGAAACGAAGTGGGACTGGAGGGAAGCTGCTGCAGTATCCAACTCAATGGAGTTTGCCCTTTAGGGGGCAGACCAGGTTGTCCTGGTGCACCCCTTCCCTTTCCATCAAGATGGTGTGCTTGGAAGGGGAAGGGAGAGGGAAGGGGAGGGTCAGGGGATAGAAACAATAGACAAATAACAGGAAGGGGAGGGACAAGAGGAGGTACTTAATGGGCTGCACAGGAGTGGTTCAGCCACTTTTGACGAAGTTTTGATTTGATCTACATGAAACAGCAGCACGTCGGATTGGCAGAGTAACTTGGAAGATTTGTGCACCAAGATAAAGAGGTAAGGAAATAAAACAACTAACATGGATAAAGATGTTGGAGTCTGTTTAAAAAAAAAAATAATATATAATATAAATCATAGAAAGGATAGAATGAGAAGCAGGAGGCTTGTAAAGTTGTAGAAGCCTGTGAAGTTAAATAAAAAAATAAATAAATAAAAAATGCACAGTAAAAGTTTTTGCACAATGCAGCGATAACAAGATGTGCTGTGGAGCACAGGCGAAGCATTGTGGTGAAAAAGAGAAGCATGAGGCTTGTAAAGTCATAAGAGGCTGGAAGCCCTATAAAGAGAGAGAAATGCATATTTTAAAGGATTTTTGCACAGTGCAGCAATAACAAGGCAGTTTGTGGAGCAGAGGTGAAGCATTGCTGAGTTTGAATCATGCATCGCCAGCCTGGGGGGGGGGGTTGTGATGAATGCAGCAATACAGTAATAACAAGACTGCTGGTAAAACAGAGGTGAGGTGCCAAAGGGAAAAAAACTGATGTGGAATGGTGCAGGTCATGGGAGACTGAAGGAACACCATCTAAAAGGGGGGATGGTCTTTGTATGCAACAGTTTTGCCCGGTGTGGGCCTAGCAAGGGAATAGGCCATGGTACAACATTTTGGGGAAGAACATGGCATTGTTGAAAGGAGTTTTAGCTAAAGAAAGATTTAGCATGTGGACTGCAGCGGGCCTGGTGAGGTATGGTCAGAGAATTGGCAGGAGATTGTAATTGAAGGGCCGAGAAAGTCGCAACGCTGATTTTGAGTTGCAACGCTGATTTTGGACTGGGGAGAAGCCTGGGGACTATGGGCAGTTATCACCACATTCCGGTCTGATTAGAGGATAGAGAATTGAGCAGGAGACTGAAATAGTGGGCCGAAAATGTTTTGCAGCACGGAATTGGACTGGGAGAAACATGGGGACTATGGGCAATTGTAACCGCTTTTGGTTTGCTTAGAAGGGACCTAACTCACAATGGACAGCATGGGACCAACATGGGCGGCCATGTGGCGTGACGTCACACACCACACGGAGGCCGCGAGGTGAAGGGGAATCAAAATGATAAGTAGGAACAGTAAGGAGCTATAGGGGGAGGTACAACCCTGTGAGATGGCAAGCAAGAGGATGAGGCGGCCGATTAGAGGCCTGGTCGCACGGGCTAGTGCTGTAAAAATGGAGGAGGTGATGTCACACACCCGAAGGACCATGCGGTCCAAACAAAAGGGGTCTGGCAAGCTAACAACGGCAGACAGGGGTGCAGCGCACAGTGTGGGGAGGCAGCCCAAACTAGCAGGTTTGCTACAGAAAAGGGGAATGCAGCCAGAGGCTTGAGAGGGTGCGCAGGGTGGGGGAGGCATTAGGCCCAAAAAGGCCACAATATGCAAGGAAAAGAAGCAGCGTGGTTTACAGGCGATTGGAAACCGGCTGGGGGGGAGTGACAGGGGCCCGACAGGCCAAGAGCATGGTAGTGTTAGCCATGGGAGAGAGTAGGCCCGAAAAAATGCGGGGCCCTCAAGGAGAAGGGATGGGAATTTAGGCTGAGAAGCCACATGGTGCAGCCAAAAGAGAACGGGGAAAAGGGGAAGGAAAATGGATTAGCCAGGAGGGGCAACAACTAGAGGTATGCGAGGGCTTGCGGGGAGGGGGGATGCTTAGGCCAAATATGCCACAAGAGTTGGCACTTAAGATGCTTGACAGCCATGAGCAGCCTGAGGCCCGTGAGGCTGGGCACTGGAGGAGATATTGGGCCTTGCTGGCAAGAGATGTGGGGAAGGGGTCAGGAGACATGGGAGATCAAAGGAACAGGAAGATCACCTGTAAAGAGGCCTGGTTTTGACCAGTTACAAGGGAAGAAGACCCTGTGCAGAGGCTGGTCACGAGGCATGGAGGAAAGTTTTTCATACCTTCAGCATGCCTCCTGGCAAGGGAATGAGAGGGTGCAGCAAGCATTCGGGGAAGAAATGGGTCCGACAGCTTTAGATGGCTAGGCTCAAATCAGGTGATGTCCAGAAGGACGGATCAGGGCAGAAAAAGGCACGTTTTGTTGCCAGTAGTAGAATATTTTCCAGAAAAAGGGGACGGGCCACAAGAGGGACTGCTGTAGACAGAGTTTCTAGTAATAGAAATTTTCTTTTCTTTTTCCTTCAGTTGTCTTCACAGTTTGAAAGGAGCAAGGAACATGACACCAAATAAGAACAGGCCTTCAAAGGAAGATGCCTACAGGGCTATAGTAGAACTGGCGGAAAAAGCCAACAGAATGTGGGAGCTGGTGGAAGGGGAGGAACCAGGGAGATCTGGGGAGAAAAGAAAAGCGGGGAAGGGTAAAGGAGGCAGAGGGAAACAGCCAGCGGTGAGCCCCCGCAGTCCAACCAGGGTACAACTACTGATAGTGGGTCCCACGAAAGGGGTTGATCCAGTACCTCTGCAACCTGTTGACCCAGTGCCGCCAGTACCTCCTCAGGACCAGGTCGGGGTTCCCCCGGTGGAACCCAGATTGGATCCCCAGAGCATAGTGGTTCCTCCACAGCCACTATTGGTGCAACCACCCCCTCAACCACAGGGGACCATAATTGGGCACCTGGAGGACAGCAGGCAACAAGGAGTGGACAAGGCCACAGGTAATGCACCCGGTTCAGTGGGTGACAGCATCAAAGAATATATAAGCCAAATTGTGTCAGCACTTGGGACAGGGGGTTTAGGGCAGGTGAAGTCAGCACTGGCAGAGATTAGGTCTGAAAAAGAGGTGCCCAAAGAAAAGGAAGGAGAAGTAGAAAAAGAAGGACAAGGAACAAGGGAGATAGGTGCCCCTGGGATGAGGGTAGGTGAATACGTCCCGTTGGCCACAAAAGAGAAAATATGGAAAGGTGAGTATGTGGATATTTTCGCTTTAGTAAGCTGGGAAGCGGCAGCAAAATATGAAGAAGCAGCGAGTATAGGAAACAGTGAAATGGCAGCAGCAGTAGTCTTGTTAGGTAAGCAAGAGGAGGACAAATTCACAAAAGGTAAGACTTGGGATGGGTGGTTTGTAGGTTTCACTATATTTTCAGCCATAGTATTGGAGGAAAAAGCTGGAGTTGGGCATCCTACTCATCACATACTCCCTGATAATAAGGCGGGCAAAGGCAAAAGGGGGTGTGGGGTGGATATACTATGACGAATTCTTTCGGCAGAGAATGGCGACATATGGGGATGTAAAATGGGACACAAAGCAACTAGATTTGTGGACAGATTATGTAACCAATCAGTCCACACCTGAGGAGGATGTAGGGAAGAAAGGAGCCATGCCCCAGAGGTGTTGCTGGGCTTACAATAGGGCCTTTTGTTCCTGGACACAATGCCGCTTTTGGCACGTATGCTCAAAGTGCCGGGGAACACATCCAGCAAGCAGATGCAGGACAACATGGGGCCAGGGAGCCCAAGGATCTGGGGGTCAAGGAGCAGGTCAGCAGTTTTTTCGTTAGGGACAGGGGTATAAAGGGCAGGCATGGAACAGAGGGGGGAAGGGCAGGGGGCATGCAAGTAGAGGGAGTCAGATCCACTGACCAGCAAGGCCAGACACCGAGCATGGGGGAGAATTGGGTGGGGGCAAAGGGATGAAAGCAAGGGAGCAATTTAGAGAAGCTAGTACTCCCATCAGGATAGAGGCATGGCAAGAATGGTTGGATAGATACGTGAATAGACAAGTGGTAGAGATGATTAAGAAAGCTTTTC
Source organism: Neoceratodus forsteri (assembly GCA_016271365.2). NCBI lineage: Eukaryota > Metazoa > Chordata > Ceratodontiformes > Ceratodontidae > Neoceratodus > Neoceratodus forsteri. The sequence goes on from CM028134.1 coordinate 847,019,906, forward strand.
GCACAGGTGTTTCATTGCAATGTGAGGGCCCAAGGCAGGCGAAAGAGGCGAACAATCTGGGGTCGGTGAAAGGGAGAGAAGAAATGTTAAGACAAAAGATAGAGAAGGAAAAAGCAGTAGGGAGAGTAGAAGGACCATTCGATACCCCCCCATTGCAGAATATGAGAATTTCTCCATTGGGTTTGGTCCACAAAAAGCAGGAGGGAGAATACAGGGTGATTCACCACCTATCCTTCCCTGAGGAGGATTTGGTGAATGACTTCATCAGCGAGGAATATAGTAAAGTGACATGTGCCACATTAGAAGACACAGTCTGGATCATCTGGGCAACTGCTGATGCATGGATGACACAAACGGATATAGAGTCCGCTTTCAGATTACTTCCAGTTAGGAGCAAAGACTGGGACCTGTTAGGGTTCAAAATTGGGGGACAGTACTATTTTGACAAAGCCATGCCCATGGGATGTTCTACAGCATGTGTGACATTCGAAGCATTCAGCACCTGTCTACAGTGGATATTTCAAGAAAGAACTGGTTACAAAACAGTTATTCACTATTTGGATGATTTCCTCTTTATAGGCAGTGGGAGAAGAGAGACAGAAAAAATGCTGGCCAGCTTTCAAGAACTGTGCAAAGAACTAGGGGTTCCATTGGCACCAGAAAAAACAGAAGGGCCTAGTAAGGTGTTAGAATTTCTGGGTATTGAGATAGATGCTCCGGGGGAAATATTTAGGCCGCCAGACAAAAAAGTGAACAAACTGAAGGAGCTGATTCAGATTCATATCAGTAGAACAAGAATACAACTAAAACAGGTACAACAAGTATTAGGACATCTGAACTTCGCGTGCAGGGTTATTGGACCAGGGAGGGCTTTCACTAGAAGATTAGCAAGGGCTACAGCCAGGGTGACCAGACCACACCACTGGGTAGACATGACAAAAGGAGTCAAGGATGATTTTAAGGTATGGGAGGAATTCCTCAGGGCATATAATGGCTGCTCCTTCTGGCAGGATGAATGGGTCTATAACACAGACCTCGATCTTTACACAGATGCAGCAGGGGGCCTAGGCATGGGAGGCTATCTGAGGGGCAGATGGTTTGCAGAACCATGGCCTGCAGACTGGGTGAGGGACGGTAAAGTAAAAGATATAACATTGTTATAGATCATGCCCATCTGGGCCTGCACCCTGGTTTGGGGGGAAGAATTCTGGAATCAAAAAGTGACATTCTGGTGTGACAATAGAGCAGTCGTAGAGGTATTAAACAACAGGAGAGCCAGGTCAGAAACAGTCATGCAGGTTTTGCGACTTTTGGTGCTAAGGGCCTTACAATTGAACATGTCATTCAGAACAAAACACATAGAAGGGGTACACAATACCCTGGCTGACAGCCTTTCACATCTGCAGCTGGATCGCTTCCAGAGGCTGGCACCAACAGCAGAGAAGCACAAATGCCCATACCAATGAACATCTGGGACATTGGCAAGAAGGAACAGAACTGTTGTTTCACAATTCATGGGCACCATGGACTCTGAGGGCCTACGATGGGGCCTGGCAAGTGTTTCAAACATTCAGGGCAACACACCACATGGAGGTAAGTAGGCCACTCACAGAAGAGCAACTAGGGATGTTCACTGTGGAACAATGGCAAAGAGGAACAGCTGACACCACAATGGGGGTCTATTTAGTGGGAATTAGTGTAGTTTGTAGCCTAAAAGGTTGGAAGGACCTGACTAAATCAATGTTCATCAGAAGAATGATGCAGGGGTGGGGTAGGTTAAAACAGTGGGCTGCGGATAGTAGAAGACCAATAGGGGAGCAGTGGCTTGCAAAACTAAAGGATGTTTTACCAGCAATCTGCAGATCAAAAGACAAAGCCCAGCTATTTCACACGATTTACGTTGTAATGTTTGCAGGGGCCATGAGAGTGAGTGAGGTGGTGGGGCATGGCAGCAAAGAAAAGGAAGGGGGATTGGAATGGAAAGATATAAGTTGTGGGATGAAGGAGATATAAATCATGATTAAGAGGTCAAAGATGGATCAAAGGGGGCAAGGTTGCATGGTAACACTAAAGAAACACGTAGAGGGTACAGTGTGTCCTGTGAAGGCTTTGTGGGCTTTCGCCGCAGAGCATGTGAATAGCACAGGGAGATTATTTGTGCATGGAGCTGGGAGGAAGGTTACAAGTTATCAGGTCACAGCGTTGCTCAAAAAAGGCATGCAATTCCTGGGGGAGGATCCAACTAATTACTCATCCCACTACCTACGGATAGGGGCTGCCTCACAGTGGACAGTGGCAGAGGAGACAGTGAAGAATATCTTGGAAAAGGGGTGGTGGCGGTCTGCCAGTTATAAGAGATACATCAGAGCACTACAGTATGGAGACCAACATATCACCTGTGTTTTTGTTGTTACAGATTTGGAGCTATGGGGGGGGGCAGGGAGGGGTGTTATTGTGAAGAAGGAAACTAAGACCATATATAAGATATTTATTTCGTTTAAAATTATAGGAAGAGGGAGGATCATGGAAGTCTGGATCTGCGGCCACTCTTATATTTATTGGGCAGAAAGGTGAGCTGAGAAAAAGGCAGGGGGAAAACAGCTGTACCAAGATGTGAAACAATGTAGGTTGGTTTGGCGTGGCATCCGGGGGATGAGATAGGCACAACTGCTTCCTACCCTGAAAAAGTTGAAGGAACGGCGACCCATTCCAGACCTAATTATTACATATCTAGGGGGTAATGACCTTGGGGGTAAGCCATGGGTCGACACACACATACAGGTAAAAAGGGACCTAGAGACAATACAACAGTGGTGGCCTAGGGTATGCCTTGCCTGGTCAGATATGATCCTGAGAAGGGTTTGGAGACATGAGCACAGCCATAGAGCTGTGGATAGGGCCAGGAGAAAGATGAACAGAAGGGTAGGGATGCTGATAAGAAAAATGGGAGGACAAGTAATACTACGGGGTGTGGAAGAATGGGTAGAAGATTTCTACCAGTTGGATGGCGTGCATCTGTCAGATCTAGCCATAGACATGTTTAATACAGAAATGATGGGTTTTATAGAAGCATGGAGGAGGCATGCAAAAATGGAAGTTAAAAAAAAAAATAAAAAAAGGAAGAGAGAAGGGCTGGGAAGGAGGTTTCCCTGAGGTAGGGGGGGGACCATACCCTAAATTGTGGGGAAAGCCAGTCATCCAACGCAAGCTGGAGACCAGCTAATGGGGAAAAAGGGGGGGAAGGGGGGAAGAAAAAGGAATAAGATCAAAAGAAGAAGAAGCTGAAGGAGGAAAGCGGTCTTGGTTTTCACCGTTACCTAACAGAAAAAGAGAAGAAGAAGAAGAAGGCACCCAGGTTTTCATCTGGGGGGAACATAAAGAGGAAGAAAGAGGCTGATATATGGATGCAAATAAATGCAATTGTGCTAGATATAATAATAATAAAAGATGATAAAATGGAACATGGAGTTATGATATATAAATGACTGAATTGCCAATCTTAGCACAACAACAAATTATGGTCTGTCTTTTTGTGAGTGAAAAGGGGGGAATCCGGGACAATGGAGTTTGCCCTTTAGGGGGCAGACCAGGTTGTCCTGGTGCACCCCTTCCCTTTCCATCAAGATGGTGTGCTCGGAAGGGGAGGGGAGAGGGAAGGGGAAGGGAGGGTCAGGGGATAGAAACAATAGACAAATAACAGGAAGGGGAGGGGCAAGAGGAGGTACTTAATGGGCAGCACAGGAGTGGTTCAGCCACTTTTGCTAGAGTTTTGATCCCTCCCACCCACCATGGAAATATGGAACAAGAGGGGAAGACAGTCAAAACGGGACTGTAGGGTATGCCTGTCAAAAGTGGATGACAGAACTGTCCGGTAGCACGGTTATGGGACTGCCAAAGTTGGATGACAGGAAAAAGTACGGTTATTGGACTGCCAAAGGTGGATGGCAGAGAAGTGGGGAAAAGTGGGGGGGGAGGAATAAGATCAAAAGAAGAAGCTGAAGGAGGAAAGCGGTCTCGGTTTTCACCGTTACCTAACAGAAAAAGAGAAGAAGAAGGCACCCAGGTTTTCACCTGGGGGAAGCATAAAGAGGAAGAAAGAGGCTGATATATGGATGCAAATAAATGCAATTGTGAAAGATATAATAATAATAAAAGATGATAAAATGGAACATGGAATTATGCTATATAAATAAATTAATTGGCAATCTGAGCACAACAAATTATGGTCTCTGTCTTTTTGTGAGGGAAAAGGGGGGAATCCAGGACAATGGGAGAGTTGTGAATGGTCAAAAGAACAACAAGGTGAGAGTAGCACAGCACTTGTTTTTTCCGAGGTGTACACAGAGTATAGGAGGTTTTCAGGACAGCAGCATGCCTTCGCGTAGGCTGTCTCGGGCAGAGAGTTCTTACATTGCTGGCAGTAATGGCTTCAGCTGGAATAGAAAAAAGCTTTGTGGCAGGCATGGATCTTTGCAAGTGCTGCGCCCTGGTTGGCTAAAGAGGTACCAACTGGCACAATATGTCCTGATAAGGACACAGCCAAAGGTACATCTTAGCCAATCAGGAAGCAGGAATTTCTTAACCCATTTTATAAGCATTTGTATTGTCTTCAGAGGGCAGTATTGCCTTGAAAATCTGTAAATGTTGTAATTTCAGAGAAAATCTATCCTTGGCCTAAAATAAGCTGCCCACTCAAACCAGGTTGCAGAGAGACACCGTCTGATTACAAGTCTTGGGTTGGTAACATAGCTCACCAATATGATATTTCATTCACAGATATATGATTCTACCACATGCCACACCAGTGACCATGGTTCAGGAGCAAACTAATTTGCTGGGGTTGGCTGGTGGAGAGGATTGTGCATTGGCTGGAATGTTCTCTCCTCCCAGGGAAGGAAGACTTGCTGTCTCAACCCTTGACTGTCACCAGGTGGAGGTCTGGTGGTAGCACAGGTGTGAACAGCATGAATGTAGGAACACTGGTTTAATTGGTGCATGTGGGCTTAATAAAAACTAAGTAGTGCCCATCTGCAGTCACTAAAGAACACTCCTGCCATGCTGTATATTCAACATTAGGATCATCACAAGGCAACTCACATTACACATGAGGCAGGCGATAAAAATGTGCAGTCAGAGGTTGCAGCTTGCTCGTCCTCTTCTTGCTTGCAGATCTTGCAGCTTGTCCCCTTCAGCCCATTACAGGCCTGTCGCAGGGCACATGCACAAGGCCTGGCAACTACAGAGGACCCAGACCTGGGAGTGGCTCCACAGCCCAGCTCCCTCCAATCAGATTGCTCTAGCACTCAGGTACAAGACCCATGATCCCCTGCAACAACAGACCCCACTTGATGGGGGTTAGCGAGTACCCCAACAGGCCCTGGGTCTCAGCAGAAACTTTCAACACATCCTCTGCTTCTTCTCTCTTTCTTTCTCTCTCTGTCTTTTCTGCCATAGTGTGTAGCCAAGGCAATTTGTTTCTTTTTTTTGCTATATCTCAGGAGCAGACAACAGGTACCCAACCCTGAAAGGCACCTCTGCATCCTTCTGCTTTCACAGTCTCTCAACTACAACACAGCCACATTCTCACTCTGGTTCACACATATCTCCTGCACTCAAAGTCCCTTTTCTCACTGTGTAGGTACATAACAATTCTCCACGTGAAGAGGCTCACTCTTCCTTGCCTTCTCTCAGCACACTTATATTCTCTTGTTCCTCATCTTTCCTCTGTATTCTGTCTTTTCCCAGGCTTAGATGTACTCTTTGTCCTTTTACCAGGCTCAGAACACAACCTTTGTCTTTTCTGAGGTTTAGACACAACCTTTTTCCTTTTTCCTGAGTGTCTTTTCCTAGGTTTAGACACAACCTTTGTCCTTTTTCCAGGCTCAGGACACATCCTCTTTTCTCCTCTTCCCACCGCTTGGGTGCATCTTCCATTCAACGTAGATTCTTGAAACCTGCAGCTTTCCCTTTTCCATTCGAGCTGTGGTGCACTTTCAGAGCAATGCAGAACATTCAGCAACCTGCAAATTTCCTTTTTTCACTTCAAAGCTGCTTCTTCCTTGCTTCTGCTTTCCCTTTTCCTGATGGGACAGGCACTCGATGCCCTGGGGACAAATTGCTGGCAGCCCCCTGGCAGGCCCATCCTGCAGCCTCATTCTCTCCAGGGGCCAGAGTCCCCTCCTTCTGGAGGGGCTCCCACCAAACTGACTCAAAACTCAAGAGTTCTGTCCTCTTGGGAGCTTTCTGGCAGCTCCTCATTGGCTGGAGCCACAGTCCTTCATAAAAATTAATATGTATGAGGCTCCCTCAATGCTTCATTAGTAAAGAAAAAAGTGCCTAAACTTTCCCCGGCATTTTCCCCAGAAAATCTCTTCACACAGTCCCAGAGTCCTTGGCAAGAATCCCAGCTTGGTGATTGGTCGGATGGTGTCACATGGCTGCAAAACATGGTGGCTGGGATAAACAGTCCATCACAGATTTTGCAGTGTCCTAGGTTTAGAGTACTACTGTAGCCAAACCCTTTCCTTTTATTTATTCATTTCCCCACATATTTGTTGCCACCCCTGTGCCCTGTTGAGTGACTACACACTTTACCCTGTTGCATTAACCCTCTTGCAGTCGCTTCTGCCATTTCTGAATGTCCCCAGGTAGCACACACAGACCCAATGCTAGTCCCTTGATTTACCCCAACTTTCTCACTCTGTTGCCACTTGAATGCACACATTTTATATTGCCCCATGGTTCTTTAGGGCTCTCTTTGCCCTATTTTACCAGTGCACTCCTCAACATTTACATTTATTTCCCTGCCTGTCGCTTGCATTAACTTTGTGCCCCAGTGCTAGACAGGTTCCACTCATCTTTATTCATGACCCACCTCATGAATATTAATAAGGAAGCTCCCATATCACGAGCATGACTGGTGCTCACAAAAACTAAGATTTCCACTTCCCCACTGCCCCATTGCCTCTCCAGTCCTGTTAATGGTCCCGGTCTTTCTCTTGTCTTTCCCCTGGGGCTGGGACCACTGGATAGACAGCACAAACTGGCCACGGAACGGGCAAAAGAAAATGTACTACCACGCATGCATGGAGCTCACCATCACTGAAGTGTCATTCCTAAAACTGGTGGCTCCATGAACTGGCTCCTGCAGCCCAGCTCTACCTCAAAAACAATGTGGGGGCAAGCCAGGAAACTGGGAAAAAAAGAATGGGGATGGAGCCAAAACCCCAAAGAAATGAGCCTTCTTCGAGGGCTCACAGGTAAGCCCCAGACAGGGAGATTACATAAGGTATTTTGTTCTCCAGAGGTGAGTTTTTTCTGTGTGTTTTGATGCTATAGCTTGTTCTTTGATGAAACAGGGAATGAGTAGGCAGTTGATTTGGGAGAAGAGAGGTAGACTGAGTTAAAAAAAATTAAAGATTTTGACTATTCCAAGCTGACTCTCTTCGTACCATTAACATTAAAGAGCAGCTGACAACTTCAGGAGAACTTTAACAAAACATAATATTTAGATAAAGTTCAGCTTGTATTTCACATTAATTCTTTATTCCTCCTCCCTATTATTTATTGCTGAGGTCAACTGAATGAAAACAGGATTTTTGCTCCTGAAGAGTTCATCTATTTTTGTTGCTGTCTCCCTACCTGAGGTGATAATGCACTGCTTGTGATGTCACAGTTACTCTCATGACAACAGATTGTGATGTCACAACAGAGCCTTATGACTTGAAGTAGGGAATGACCCATAGAGGCAGATTAACTTTCTGTAAGGGATAAAACTTATGTATTCATGCACATTTCCTCAGTAATAAATAATGAGGAGGAGAAATCTAGAATATACAGTATATGGAATACAAGCAGAAGTTTACCTACTTATTATATTTTTCAAAGCTTTCTTTCAGGTGTCAGGAGCTCTTTCACAGGAGGGCCATTAACAAGAGCTTAACGTAGTCATGTCTGCTATTATTTGCATGCAAGATGTGCTGATTTGACCAGATTTGCTTTAGAGTCTGTTTAATACTAAAGAAATGCTCTTACTACATCTGTATTGTTAGGCACCTTATGAAACATAGAAACATAGACTTTGACAGCAGATAAGGACTGCTTGGCCCACCTAGTCTGCCCATTTCTCTACCTACAGGATAAGCTGCAGATCCTAGTTAACCAACAGCCTATTTCTTCCTACCCCACACAAAAAGTGCCTTATGTCTGTCCCATGCATTCTTGAATTCTCCCACAGTTTTAGACCCCACAACCTCCTCAGGAAGGCTGTTTCATGCATCCACCACCCTCTCTGTGAAAAAATGCTTCCTCACATCACCTCTGAACCATCCCCCATCTTCAAATTGAGTCCCCTTGTTCTTGCACATCTCTTTTTCTGAAAGATGCTACCTTCTTGGACTTTGTTGATTCCAGTGAGGTACTTAAAAGTTTCTATCATGCCACCCCCCTCCTTTCCTCAAGGGTATACATATTAAGCTCCTTTAGTCTCTCCTCGTATGGCTTCTCTTGCAGACTCTGCACCATTTTAGTTGCCCTTCTCTGGACTGCCTCTATCCTGTCTATGTCCTTGCGCAGATGGGGTCTCCAGAACTGGACGCAGTACTCCAGATGGGGTCTCACCAACTGTCTGTACAGAGGGATAACAACTTCCTATTTTCTGCTGGAGATGCCTCTCCCTATACATCCCAGTATCCCCCAGCCCTTCCTACTGCCTTCTTACATTGCTTGCTAACCTTAAGGTCATCTGATATGATTACCCCAGGTCCCTTTCCATTTTTGTTGTTGTTACTACCTCCCCCCATTGTGTAATCTTCCCCTGGGTTTTTGTTTCCCAGGTGCATTATTTTGCACTTCTTTGCATTGAATCCAAGCAGCCATACTTCTGACCATTCCTCCAACCTTGCCAAGTCCCTTCTCATCCTTTCCACACCTCCTTGTGTATCAACCCTGTTGCAGATCTTTGTGTCATCTGCAAAGAGGCATACTTTTCCTTCTAGTCACTCTGTAATGTCACTTATAAAGACATTAAAAAGGACTGGACCCAGTACTGAACCCTGCAGTACCTCACTAGTAACCCCTCTTTCTTCAGAGTGAACTCCATTTATAATTACCTTCTGTGTCCTGTTGTCCAGATAATGTTTTACCCAGGCTACCACCCTGGGACCCACTCCCAGGTTGGTTAATTTGACTATTAATCTTTTGTGTGGGACTGTGTCAAATGCCTTGCTAAAATCTAGGTAGGCCATGTCCACAGCCCCTCCCTGGTCTACTACTTTGGTCACCCAGTCAAAGAAATCAATTAGATTTGTCTGACATGACTTTCCCACTGTGAACCCATGCTGCCTTTGGTCCTGTGCCCCACTGACCTCTAGGTACTCAACAATTCATTCCTTCAGAAGTGATTCCATCACTTTTCCTACCACAGAGGTCAAACTGACAAGTCTGTATTTTTCTGCCTCTGTCCTTGTCCCACTTTTGTGAAGGGGAATCACATCCGCCTTTCTCCAGTCCTGAGGTACCACACCATCCTCCCATGATTTGTTAAAAAGGGTAGTCAGTGGTTTCACTAGTTCTCCCCTTAATTCTTTTAGAATTCTGGGGTGAATTCCATCAGGTCCCATTGCTTTGTCCACCTTCAGTTTTAGGAGTTCTTTCAGAACCCTTTCTTCTGTGAAAGGACTGGGATCTACCCCCCTATCTAGGGTGCTTCTGTTAATTGGATTAGGCACCTCCCCCTCCTCCTCTTTTGTGAATACTGAGCAGAAATATTCATTCAGTATCCCTGCTTTTTCACTGTTCCTCTCTGCCCACCCACCGTCCATTCTATTCAGCCTCAGTATCCCTCCCTTTGTCTTTCTACACTCCCTGATGTACCTCTAAAAGGTTTTATTCCCCTTCTTAACTGAGTTGGCTATCTTTTCCTCAGTTGTGCCTTTGCTATTCTGACTTCCCTGCCTGCTTCCTTCTGCCTTAACTGGTACAGCTCTCTGTCCTGCTCCTTCTGTGTTTCCTTATACTTCCTGAATGCTATATTTTTCTCCCTGACCTTCCCCGCCACCTCTTTTGAGAATCACAGTAGGTTTTTCTTTCATTTTGATTTGTTTATTTGCTTCACATAAAGCTTTTTCCTTTTACTGCAGTACAGTACATTGTATCAGACTCATTTTATTGATTTGCAAACAAACTGACATTATCCATAACTACAAATCCCACAATCCCCGGCACATAACACAGTACACCCCTGCCACATACACAATGCAAGGAAACATTCGGCATTGAAAAATGCTTATTTTCTTCCCCTTTTTGGTTTTGCAGTAACATATTATTTGGGATGGGCACCTTTTGTGTATCTTCCAAAAATGTAAGAAATGGGAACAATTTGGTACTGAAGAGCCTTGCCTGCAACCACAGCTTCATATTGAGTTGCTCCATCACTCTTATACTTTTACACTGGCTCACCCAGTCCTCCAATTTGGGTCCCACCAGTGACAGCTATCTGCATGTCATATGCTTTGCAGTAGCAATAAGTATTCTGAATAAATGTTTAAGGTGTGCCATCCCCACCCCGCCCCATCCCAATTTCTGCCACAAGCATGTGGAAAGCCTCCAAATCTTATCAAATGTGTAATATGTAAAGCCCCAAAGTTGGGGCATCCCAGTAATGAAAATAAAGTCTTAGGGGGTTTCAAATGCCCCAGGGGTCCCTCTTTGTGTGCCCTAGCAAAATGTTAGGCAGGCCTTCTTAGTAAAAATAAATAAATGTTTTATCCTCCCTCCTGCCTGCCTGCTCCATTCCACCCCCCTCCCAGAGCAAGCAGCAGAAGAATGGGCACCCGTGTGCCAGGTTCGCTGCCTCTGGCCAGCACGTGGTGCCTTTTGCAGAGTTCCCTAGTGTTTGTTTGGTGCAAGCTCGGGATTTGAGAATCTGAACCCTGAGCACTTTTTGAAACAAAGTTTTGTCCGTTTTAGGACAGTTATTCATGCTGGGCTGTGGAGTGGTAGGACCTGTGGAGAGCAAAGGAGACTGGGCTTACCTTGGTTCGGTTTGAAGCCATCCCATTAGCTCTGCCTGGTGCCTCCTCCAGCCAGCGTAGATCCCTGCTGTTTCCTGGTGCTCCTGTTGTGAGTGCGGTCGAGTCCGGGTGGTTCCCTCCCCCAAAAGAAGAAGTCATCCGTTTGCCATGCGTTGGGCTGTGTAGCCCCATTGATTTATTATTTTAGCCCCCTCTATGGTTTTATGTTTTTATGGTTTTATGTTTTATTCCAGTCCCCCATCGGCAGCCCTGCCAGCTGCATCATGGCGCTCTCCCGGTTGGCCTTCCGAAGCCCCCTAGTCATCCCCCCCAGCTGCCTGAAACAGTCCCTCCCTCTGCCAGCAGACCTCCTGCCTCCTGTCTGCCTCCTGTTGTCCCGGTGTGGTGCGGTGAGTCAGTGGCAGCACGCGATTCGTGCTGACTGCCTTAAATCCAAGGGGTACTGTATTTTTTTATTTGAAAAAGCACAGTAGGTGCATAGAAAGGCGGCCGAGCGCCGCAGGGGCATCGGTTCGCTTCGACCCTGAATTTAAATATTTACGAGGGAGGCGGGGTTAGTGACGCCCACAGGAGGGCCTAAGAGGCAAGGCCAGTATCGCGGCCTTATAAATATTCATAAGGGGCAGGATTTGGGGGGTGGCGATGTGCTATTGAGTGACAGCAGCTCACAGAGAGCTGCACATCTAAAGGGACACAACCACTTTTGCCCTAATAATTATTTAAAAGGGCAATCCAGGCCCAACATAAAGTAGGGCACCAGGCCCAGTTTTGAGAGGGCTATCAGGCCCAGGGTTTAATAAGGGTTACCAGGCCCAAAACAAGGTAGGGCTATCAGGCCCATAGTTAAAGAGGGCGCAAGGCTCATGGTGTTGGGAGGGCTTCCAGGCCCATAGTAAAGAGGGCACCAGGCCCACTGTATTTAGGGCATCAGGCCTGAGTTACTGTAGGGCATCAGGCCCGAGGTAAATGTAGGGCATTAGGCCTGAGGTAAAGAAGGGTTCGAGGGCAGCCAGCCTAGTGGTATTACGGGTAGCCCTGGCCTAGTGGAGTAGGGCAAGCCAGCCTAGTGGTACTAAGGGCAGCCCTGGCCTAGTGTAGTAGGGCAAGCCAGCCTAGTGGTACTAAGGGTAGCCCCGGCCTAGTGTAGTAGGGCAACCCAGTCTAGCGGTACTAAGGGTAGCCCTGGCCTAGTGGAGTAGGGCAAGCCAGACTGGTGGTCTTGAGGGCATCCTTAGAAAAATGTTCAGGGGTAGCCAGATCCTATTTGGGAAGACCCTACATTTAGGAAAAGGGGTCCATCCAAGGGTGCTCAGTTCGCATATACTGTGAAGCTACTGTAACAACTGTACTGTTTACACAATTGTTATTGCTGAAATACTTGAAAGACTGTGAACTTGCAAAGAAGCACCAGGACTGTGTTGTATTGGATTGTGGTTATTTACCCCAGGTTATCTGAACTATTATCCCTGGTTATTCAAACTATTATCTCTGGTTATCTGAACTATTGCCCAAGTATCTGAACTATTGTTCTAAGTACCAAACTATTGCCCCAAGTATCTGGGCTATTGTTCTAAGTACTGAACTATTGCCCCAAGTATCTGAACTATTGCTCTAAGTATTCAAACTATTGTTCAAAGCATTCAAACTATTGCTCCAAGCACCTGAACAATCGCCCCACCTGTAGCAATTACCCAGAAATTTATAATTTGCCTTTCTTCGGCAAATCATCAGATCATTCCACAGTCCCCTTGGCAGTGCAGTAAAGTGCATCTTCAGCTATATTGTTACTACTGTATGGGGACAGTCTCAATCTTCCACCACACTACAGTCCCATAGTGTGGCCTGTATTACTCCTCACTCAGAATCAGTCTCTACTCAGAACAGGACGTCTTCTCAGCATTCTTCACTCTAGTGAGATCATCCATCAGCTCATCTCTTCTGTCTGTGTCATCCGCCGAAGTCGAGTCCGTCGCCAGTTGTACAAGTCGTACCGGCCGTTTTCTTGTTTTCACAGCTCGAAGGTACTGTGTGTCCGCCGAAACACATCACGACAGCCGTGCCGGTGTTGTTTTGTATGGTTCCTGTTCCAGATGTCCCAAAGTTGGTTGTCCTCCTCAGAAGAATGTGCTCATCCTAGAGAACCTGGTCTGTACCCCTGGTCATTCACCGAAAGTCGAGTCCGTCGAAGCCCAGTACAGGACGCGTCCACCGTTTCTTTGTTTTTGTTCTAGTTTCTGATGCCAAGATTGCAGAATCAACCATCATCTCTTCAGATTCTTCTGGTTCCTGGTCCTGTCGGAAATCATTCAGAGTTTAGCTGGCCCTTGGTGTGCTGCAGCATCCTTCAGGTCGTGGTAGTCCTTCATTGGATTCGTCGCCACGCAGGTCCTGATTTCTCTTCGTCCTTGGCAACCGTGGAAAATGGGTCTTGGCCAAGGAACCCTTTGTTTATAGTAGGAATCCGACACCCCATCAGTAGGCTGTTTCAGGAACCAGTTGCTCTGGTTCTTTATTCCAGCAGCCTTGGAGAGAGTGGGTTTTGCTGAATAATCATATGGTCTGTTTAACAAACCTCTCACCACCCAGTGGCCTTGACAAGGTCCCTGCTGGGGATTACATTACCATTTATTGTTCTGTTTGCTTTTCCCTTCGTAGATACTGTACCATCGCAGATCGATGGTGTACACGAAGATGCCGGATATCTGGACTCTTGTAACTTCTGGACTTGGGTGGAAGTGTGTAGTGATAGCTTAACTAAACTCTGTTCTGAGTAGTGTATGTCATCTGATCCTCACCTATGCTTATTGAATTGTAGAGTAATTATAGAATAAGAGTGGCAGTAAGCCTCTAGTCTATTCTTGTTGTAATAATTTTAGCAGTCATAGATAAAGTACCGGTCTTGTTTATCGCCCTATTGTTTGGGTGACTTCTCCTTTCTCTTGTGACTGTGTCTCCCTACCCTTTGGTACAAAATAAATGCCCTGCGGGCACTGAATCTCTAGGTTGACTCCTGCCTCTCCTTGTCTGGGTAACGGCTATCTTATCCACAATAATTCGGACCTTGGTGCCTCACTTATCTCTTTTCACCACCTTTAGAGCAGAGTACCACACAGAGCACCTCTAGACCATCACAAATATCTTTTGAATTGATTTTGTTACCACTCCCCAAAATGGGGTTATTGCTGGTCAGTCCCACTATATAAGTCATGTCTGTAGAGGACACTTTTTTTTTAAACTTAGATTTTATTTCTCTGGTTAAAAACTGACAACATACAACCATATGCCATTACTGGCATTACACAATTTCAGGTTACAGGATTACACAGGGTGCAATTAGAATGTTAACATGGCTGTTGATACTTGCATTTCTGATAGATACAGTCTATTTGTTGCAGTCTCTTGTAAAATCAGTTCAAGGAGGCCCCCCAAAGGAGACACAGCAATTTTCCTTCAGGGTGAGCTCCCTACCTTCCAGAATAAAGTTCATCTGAGAGGTCTGTGGACTGTTTCATGTCTTATTCCTTTACATTCCTTTAGTCCTGTTTACCCAGTAAAATACGTTATAATAATAAAAGTTAAAACGTATCAACATAAACTAGATACAAAGTGTGTGTCTCTTTTTCTTTTTCTTTTGTTCCCTTCTACATGCTTTGACAGTATAGGTTAAAAAAAAAAAATCAAAATAGACCAATACTGATACTAAGTATAGCAGTGGCACTAACCATAGCATTGCCCCTTGGTGGTTAAGTACCTTAACATGACCTATTAGAGACATGAAATCTATGGCAACAGGATTCGAGCAAGCCTCTCTAAGAGTCACTCTCCTGAAGAGTACTCACAGAATGCCAGGGTCTCCATAACTCCAGGAACGTATCCCTTCTAAAATAGAGAAAGGCTGTTAATCTTTCCATAGTTTCCATGTCTCTCATCTTCTCAGCCCACATTGTGGGGGAAGGAAAGTCAGAGGAGAACCACTTTGAGGTTATGCATTTAACGGCCACTACTCTCATAATATGAAAAAAACTGTGCCTTCCTCGAGCCCCCTTAATCCTTCCTCCCATCCCCAGGACCATAGCCTGAAAAGAGCATGAGTATGGAAGGCCCTGTCTGTCCTGAATTCTGTCCCTAACCTGCTGCCAAAATGATTTTATTTTTGGGCAGCTCCAGAAGACATGAACATGCATGCCCCTACCACCATACAGTCTCCAACACCTATCTGAGCCTGTTGACTCAAAGTATTTTGTTCGGGTTGAGGTCAGGAAGAACCTTGTCAGAATCCTCCAGCTGTATTCTCTCCATGTAGGAAATGAGGTAACTGTCCATCCCTTCTTCAGTCTGCATGACCAGGCCTCCTCCGGGATCGTCTGCTCGGCCTCTTGAGCTCAGGTCATCTGGAGGCAATATGTTCAGGATGGAGAGAAGTCCATCCATAATTTATACAACTGTGAGATAGGTCTCATCTTTTGCTGCTAACTTTACCCACCAGTAAAAGAGGTCTTCCAACTCGGTGCACTGCCTTGTAATACAGTTTTGGTTATTGCCATGGTGAATAAAACTCCTGACCTATAGAAACATATAATGGTCTTCCTTCCGCAACTTAAAGTTAGATTGCAACTGGTGAAAGGTCAGGATACACATATCCCTTGTTTTAAGAATTGGGAGAAATAGACTAGTCCCTGCTATTCCCAATATCTGTAACCTCTATCAGACTCAGGATGTTGAAACTTCTCATGAAATCTGATCAGGGACAGTGGCCACAGGTCGTTTGGTGTGTTCAGATGATGCCTTAATTTACACAGGGAGGTAATGGTGTGCCTAGTCCAGGGATTTTTAATTCTCTGAATCAATGGGCAGGCAATTTTGCCAATGGGCAATGTTCTAAGGGGGGATCCCTGATATCTGTTCCTGTTCCATTTCATACCATCCTGAATCTAGTCTCTGTTTCAACCAGGAGTAGAGCCAAGGGCCCTGCGCTGCCCAGCAGTAACCTTTTAGATCTGGGAGACCTAGACCTCCCCTATCTCTGGGTTTCCTAAGGAGGGCAAATGACAGTCTAGGTCCTTTGCCCCCCCTACAGAAACTTCCTAATAGACATAAGCAGTTCTTTCCAGTAAAAACTTGGTATATGTATGGGGAGCATCTGAAAAAAACCATATACAGTGGCAATACATTCATTTTAATTATTTGTGTTCTGCCATACACTGTTAGGGGGAGTACCCTCCACCTAGCCATGTCTTGTTTAACAGTACGCAGTGTTTCATGTAGTTGCTGGGGAACATCTTAGTAAGGTCAACTGATATTTGCACCCCTAGGTATCTGATAGTGTTATTAGGGGCCCAAGCAAAAGGGAAGGAACACTTGAGGTCCTGTGAGGTGAGGACACTCAAAATAAGGGCTTCAGATGTACTTTGGTTAATTTTATAACCTGCCAGGTTTTGGAATTGTTCTGGTATTTGAAGTAGGTGGGGGAGAGAGCCAGAGGGATTGTCCAAGAAAATGAGGGCATCATCCACATATAGGGCTATTTTGTGTTCCATATTTCCTACCCTAATTCCCTGTATCAGCGGGTTACTGCAAATCTGTGCTGCCAGTGGCTCCAAGGAGAGGACAAAAAGCAATGGGGACAGAGGGCAGCCCTGCCTGGTTCCCCTGCTCAACCTGAATCTCTCTGATAGCTGTCCATTTACCTTTCCCAAGGCCTCAGGTCCCTCATACAGGGCTGTGACTGCCGTCACAAAATTATTACCTAGCCCAAACTTGATTAGCACCTGCCGGAGAAAGACCCAATCTACACGGTCAAAAGCTTTCTCCGCTTCGACTCCAATAGCCACCTGAAGGTGGCTCTGTTGTTTCTGAGAGGAGATAATATTTAGGAATCTGCGGATATTATCCTGAATTAATCTCCCTGCCATGAGTTTGGTTATGGTGGACCAGGGTGCTTATAACTGTTTGGAGTCTGGCAGCCAGGATGCTGGTGAAAATTTTCAAGTCTGTGTTTAGCAAGGAGATAGGTCTATACGAACCACATTCCTGTGGGTCTTTACCGGGTTTATGTATAACCGTGATTTGGGCATATCTCCAGGAGGGGAGGAATAGGAGTTGCTTTGGTAAGAATGGAATTCAGCATGTTTTGTAAAATGGGGAGCAGATCTGCTGTGAAAGTTTTGTAGAATTCAGATGGGAAACCATCCAGCCCAGGGGCTTTTGAATTTTTGAAGGAAGAAATTTGTTGACTTACTTCTTAACTGGTGATAGGGGCCCCTATTGCATCTGCCTTTGCCTTTTCTAGGGAGGGCAAGGCCAGGCTTTCCAGGAAATTTGTTACCTCTAGTTCATTCCCTGGACCTCTCTCTGTTGTATAAAGGGTTTTATAGAATTTGGCAAAACACTGGGCAATCTCCTTAGGTTTAGAAGTACAATCTAGATGGGGTCCTTTCCTGATTTTCAAAACTGTTCTTTTCGCCCTTTCCTTTTGGGTTTGGGCTGCCAATAAAATTCCAGCCCTATTTCCCATTTCAAAGTAGAGCTGCTTAACATATCTCAGTATCCCCTCTATTTTGTATTCTATTAGCTGTCCTAATTTTGTTATGGCTTCTTTTAACTTTTCCACATGGGGGGCCTAGTTCTTGTTTATGCTTTGCTTCTAAGGTTGCCATTTCTTGTTCAGCTGGTAATGGTGCATCATGTTTTCTTTTTAGCCTAGAGGCAAAATAGATGATCTTCCCTCTTAGATGTGCCTTTAAGGCATCCCAGCAGATGGGGCAGTGGTGTCCTCTGGAGGACTGAGCCCAGGAATCTTTTTATTTCTCCCGCCACCGTCTCCTTAAAGTCCTCTCTGTTCAGTAAGCTAGCATTTAGATGCCAAACTGAGACTTTAACGGATGCATTAAACTCCAAGGAAATGCCCACCGGGGCATGATCAGAGAGAGTCGAGAGCCCAATATCTGCCTTCCCCACTTCATGAGCCCACCTGGCAGACACCAAAAAGTAATCCAACCAAGAGTATTGATTATGTCTTGGGGAGTAGAAACTATAGTCCCACACTGTAGGATTAAGAAATCTCCATACATTCAGGAGGCCAAACTCTGTCATAATTTTGGTTAATGTGGAAGTCGCTCTAGAGCAGTTCCCTCTTTCTCTCCTTCCCGATCTAGCGAGTGAGGGGGTTAAGATTGTATTAAAGTCCCCCCCCACAATGTTTATGTATGGGGAATCTAACTGTGTTCAGGTTAAGTTTCTAGGAAAAAATTCATGCCTGTTGTGGTCCTCGTTGGGAGCATAGATGTTCACCAAGTCTGTGCTCTCCCAGTTCCCCCTGAACTTTCACTAATCTTCCCTCTGGGTCTCTTATTTCCTCTATCACATGAAAAAGAACAGTTTTTCTTACTAGTATTGCCATGCCCCTTTTCGGGTGCTACCAACACAGTGAGATGCAAACAACTCTCCCACCCAGGACCTTTTAAGCTTTAGATGTTCCTAAGCACTCAAGTGCGTCTCCTCTAAGAAGACTATGGGCTCGATTCTAGAAGGGTGGTGTAAGTAGCCACCAAATGCAACTTGCACTACCCGCAACTGCGACATTGACCCTGCGCCCTATTGTAGAAGGGGCAGGGTCATCACAGCTAAGTCCTGCGACTTGCGACATGCGGCCAGGTACGCCAAACTGTGGGCACACCTGGCGAGCATGTCGCAAGCTGCAAGGCAGGTCATAGGTGCCCCCTCCATGCCCAGCAAGCCATAGGCACCCACAGGGCTGCCGACACCCCATCACCCCTGAAGGGATCAGATGGCACCCGCAGGGCTGCTGATACCCCTATCCCCCCAAAGTGCTCAGATGGTTCCCCACAGGACTGCCCACACTCCCATCCCCAGACTACCCCTTTGCAAGATGACCCACAGGGTGGTGCAGTCAACCCCCCACCCGTGTCCCGATCCCGAGTCGCCAGTCACAAATGCAGCATATGCCCAAAGACGCACTGGTAGTCTAGTGACCCCCCAAGTGTTGTAAAGTAAATATAATCACCCCCATATCCCTGGTAGTCTAGTGCCCCCCGAGCATTATTAAAGTAAATACAATCACCCCGTATCCCTGGTAGTCTAGTGCCCCACCCAATTACTGTAAATTAAATACATCTCCACCCCGCATCTCTTGTGGTCTAATTACCCCTCCTTTTCATTGTAAATTAAATACATCTCACCCTCATATCCCTGGTAGTCTAGTGGCCCCGATCGTTGTAGTGTAGATAAATATCACCCCGTGTCCCCAGTAGTCTAGTGGCCTCCCACCCCCACCCAGCTGTGCCAGACCACCCAGCACCCCCCCACCTGTCACCAGCCAGCGACTGGCACAGCTCACCTCTATGGCCAGCCGTCGACTGAGTTCTGTTCTGCATCCAGAACATTCAGCACAATATTTGAAAGTCCCATCCAATGCAATGAGAGTGATGCTTCTGTCAAGCATCCTAAATGCAGTTTAAAAGTGGTCACATCCAGTACTTTATATACCAAAGGCATCCATCCAGAGTAAATTGACAAAGACACTTTCAGCAAGCATCCCATACTTTAGTTACAGGCAGCCACATCCAGTACATTCTATATACCAAGAACATTATTCCCAAGCAGAGTCCTATCCAGCACATCTAGAACTGTACACTTATCCCAAGCACTCTCAGACAAAATTCTGGTCAAACACAGGTGCATTCTTTTTAAGGTATCTTAGACATAATATGCTCTAGGGCCTCCTGTCTCATGAAGTGGAAAACACATCTTGGCAGTCAGCTCCATGATGGCAGGACTCTAACCCATAGTTACATAACTTGCAACACATTTACATGATTCACTATACCAGGCTTCTTGCTGCACCTGCAACTTAAACATTTGAGCCACAGACAAGATGCATCATTTACTTGAACTAGGCAGTCTCTTATGGGGTTAGTAGCCCAGACTGATAACTTCAATGCTTCAAACTTAGCAGCACACATTTCTCAGTGGGGCCTCCAAGATTACTTGCTTAGCTTGTCCCTCACACGGGGTATGAGGGTACTCACTCAGGTCCTCCATGGGTCTCATCCTCAATCGAAGGCATCCTGAAGCTTCTTCAGCTCTCTCACCGCTGAGGTACTCGGTCAGCGCTCTCACCACTGCATGATGTCATCTGGGCAGCGCTCTCACCACTGCTGGACATCTGATCTTTGGTCCATATTTCCCCGACATGGGAGAAAGGCTAGCCTCTGGAGGACAGTACTGGCAACCTCCAGACTAGCTGTTGCAGAGAGCACAATTACTGTAACTGGTAAACTGTTACTTAAGAAAATAATAACTGCCCCCTGAAGACTGAAGGGGCTTGGATTAAGTGGCCCAAGCCTGGAGGCATGGTTGGAGCCTGAGCCCCTCCCCCAGTGGGGGCTCCCAGCTGGCTGGAGCCTCCCCTGGCTGCTCTCTCTGAATCTCTCTCTCAAAAACTTCCAGACAAACTGGCAATACTGTCTCTTTATAAAGCTCCTAGCTCGACTCTTGATTGGTAGCAGGGACGGGGTGACATGTCTCCAAGTTGCTGAAGGACCTGTCAGTCAGAACACTCGAGGCACAATTGGGTTGTGGAATTGGCACCTAAAATAATGTCCCTATAAGTCCCCATAAGCACTTGGGTGCTTACCCACAAAATGCAGTGAATGTCCCACAAGTCCTGGCTTTCTATTACTGGTATTCCAATTGGCTGTACTGCTGGCAATGGCTGCTTAGCCCACTGTCCCTTATAGTAGATTAGATACAGTCCTGAACAATGTCCTGGTGCAGCCAGAAAGAAATAATTATTTGCCCCAACTGACCCACAGTTTTGTAGCTTAAAGGCTGCACTTGCAGTCGCTGCACAGATAAAAAACTTTTACTTTTCCTGTTGCTACAGCACTTATGCAAGCTCCCCCTGCAGCAGCTGACAGGCTGACACACAGAGTCCAAAAATGCTGGAATTGCCAGGGAAAAGGTATCTATTTTAATTTGTTAACATTCTCCCCCACATACACAGTCAATCCCCAATATACAGCAACAAGTTTCATTAGTTAAAATGTTTAACTTCTCTTACTTTTCGGTTGGAGCCCAACATAGCTACCCTGGAGGCAGCCAGGCACACACTTATTCATTATACAGATGACTGGAGCCCCTTTCAGGCATACTTAAATGAGCCCTGGTCAAAACTCTTTCAATTTTCACCAAAGCGGTCCCCCAGCAGCTGTCCATGGTCACCGGGTCCCAATTAGGTGGAAGGGGTCCCGGGACCCACGATACAGTCCCCAAGGTGACCGAAAAACAAGCGGCTCCAAATCAAAGGTGCTTTGCGCGCCAACATGACTACCGCTGTCCTGGAGGCAGCACTTTTGCAGCGGGAGAGCGCGGTCAGTGTTGTCAGCCTCGAGGGGCTGGATTCTCATTTGGGATGCAGGCTGGGGCACACATGAGGGCAAACAGGACCTAGAAAGCCAGAAAAAATTAGGGGCCAAGTAGGGAGAAGCCCGAGTGACAGCAGGAGAAGGACAGAAGGACAGGGCTACATGCTGGGGGCTGAAGTTGGATGACAGGGACCATGTCAATACAAGCATGCCTCCCTTCACTTGACCACGGTCAAGTGTGGGGTCCTGTTCCCCAGCACTAGTTAATGGTGTACCAGCACCATCCTGCCTGGGGGGCTGGGGTGCTGTTATTGGGCTGACTCCCCTGGCTACTACTCGATATGGGGTGGGTATCCATATCCATCCCTCCTACTATGCATGCACTTCTGTGTGAGAGCATCAGTGGGCCATGTACTTTCAACTCCATGGTTCACCATATATGGTCAGGTCATGGCGTGTTCCTGCCTCTGGCAGTCCCTCCCATGCCCTGCACCACATGCTCTAGCATGCTTCTATGCAGCACCCCATCCACACATAGGAGCATTGGTGAATTCTGTGTAATTTGTGTGCTTAATGGGGTGTGCATGTACACATCATCAAATCACCATGTTTGTGAATAGAGGCTACAATAATAATCTTAAGTGGCTCTACATCTGTAAACAAAGCAAATTCCTTACTTTTCTGCTGTCTTTGAGAATTGAAAGAGAAATGGAGGTACACATCTGTGATTAATTCCTGAATAGGTGAGCATAAAGCTTTCACAGGAGCTTTACTGCAGCAATCTGCTAAGTGACAGAGACTGTCTATATTTACGTCTGGATTTTCAGCCTTTAAGTGGAATAAGACAGAATTGTCCTTTTCAATTACAGATGCAGCATTGCCAGATGAAAAAGTTACAATGCTAAAGAAGTGTTCATTTCTTCCTTGTAGTATGCTTTGAAGTTAACCGCTTTTCTGAATTTGCTTGTCACTGTACAATACACAGTGTGTTGGGCACCATGGTGAACAGTGAAATCTGTGCCCCAGGTTTTGCAGAAACCATATTTCTTTCCATGCTTGCTTCCTGTTAATCAGTCTCTTCTTTTTTCTCCAGAGGCTTATCACTGTCCTGATCCTCAGCATTGTCCAGTGTGTTTGTATGCAAAATGATATTTTTCAACTCAGTGTTTGAACTGTACATGTTTAGTGTTTTTTGTAGAAGGGTGCATAGAAAAAACTGTAATATTAATTTATTTTTCACTGCTGCCTTCTCTTGCCAAAAATATCTGCGACTGCCACATGCGCCTTATTGGCAGACCCAAACTCGCTCTGGTTACACCTCCTCTGCAAACACAGTAAATCAACAGCTCTACGCTATGTTGGGCTTGTTTCTGGCAAAGATGATGAAGACAATCAGTTGGAGTGCACACTTGAGTGCATTCTCTCAACTTGGCAAGAGATGGCAGCAGAGTCAAATGTGTAATATGACTGTTTTTAAGTTCGCCATGCACGCCCATACAAACTTCTTCCTACAATTGGCTTTGAGGTGAGTGTGACACTGTCTGTCCAATGCAGAGTGGCCAGCAATGGGCGAGATAGTGCCAGGTCAATCATCAGTGAGGCAAATACTTACGGCAGTTTTGCCTTGGTGGGCGTAAACTGAGTGGAGGGCAAAAGAAAAAGCCAAACCAATAATATGGTGGCTTTTTCCTTTGATCTACAGGACACTGCTCAGCAAGCAGCTGATCAGTGTCATAATGTGACTGACGTCGCCACTTTCAGTTTTGGCAGCGATGCCTCCGACAGTATGGCTGCTGACAGTCTTCTGACTTTGACTGCTAATGAGGCACCACCCACCCTCTGATCATTGTCCCTGGTGTATTGTGGCACCCCCCACCCTCTGATTGCCAGCCACCCCTCATCCTCCACCCCCCCCCACCAAGTACTCTGTTGTCTATTTTATGCTGCTGACATTGGGGTTTCCAATCCTCGTGTCAGCTTTACAAGCACCCCAGTAGTGTGGAACACTGGAGCCTACAGTGTCCTAAAATATTTATTTTAAGTATTTATCATGTGGAAATAAAAAGTCCCCAATGTCTTTTTGTTTGTTTACCTGAAAAAAAAAAATGGTCCCTTGTTGTCAGCCCTGTCCCCCCATCCCGACCCTCCCACTGAGCATCAGCACTCCCCCTTACCCTATACTTACCAGTGGAGGTTGTAGGATGTCATTTTCTGTGGACTGGGACATGCCTGCACTTTTCAAAGCTGAACCGCGAACTGAAGAATAAAGGTAAGTCCCATATATTGTTTTTCAATGGCATTTTTAACTTATGTTGATATTATTGGAATTATTTTGAATTTGTTCACCAAATTTTAAACATGGCCTTTTTGGGACTTCACCTCATGAACACTGTGACTGCTGTTTCATTAATCGGGCCTGGAAGATGATTTCAAGGTTGCTGCATGAAATGACCTTTTGAGACTGAATAATTAAATTTCACCAGTAGTGTTCATGAGGCAGGGTTCCAAAAAGGATATGTTGAAAATTTGGTGTAAAAATGAAAAGAAATGGACAAGTTACATGCGTTCATGTAAATATTTCTATGCAGGTGCATAACTTTGGTAATTTTCAATATTTTGACTCCAAATTTTCAACAGAGGCATTTTTTCACACCACCTCATGAACAGTACAGCTGTCATTTTCACATCCTCTCTGAAGTGTGTTTTCGCACCTGTGGTGTGGTATGCCATTTTGGTATGGAACTGAAACTTTTCACCTATAGGGTTTATGAGGTGGGGTCATAGCAAGACTATGTTGACAATTTGAGGACAAAATATGTAAAAATGCCAAAGTTATGGCTATTTGTTGCAGTTTCGCTACGCCAGGTCATAACTTCTGAAATGTTAAATATTTATGCCCCAGAATTTCAACATAGCCATCATATTACCCCCCTTCATGTATGTCACCAGCTTTTATTTTTCAAATCCTGACCAAACTGTGTTTCCACATCTGTGGCACAGAATGGCATTACAATTGCACAGAATTACATTTTGGTGATGATTTGAAAATTGTCTGTATGGGGTACATGACGTAGGGTTACAAGGTGTCTATGCTGATAATTTGGTCACTGTTGTCCTATAGGGCCCTGTGCTCCCACAGCTACATACTGTACACATATGCATTTACAGAAGGATGGGAGCACAGGGAAGCATATGTTTGTTTTAAGGCTGCTCCTGCAGCAACACAGAGGCTTCCCCTATGGTCCTGGACACCCAAATCACCTAACCGGGGTCCAGAAACATGAGGTGGGGGGATCTGGGACTGCAAAATGTGTTTTTTAAAAGCACTAAAAAGCGCATGTAAATAAGCCAGCAGCCAAGGTTGCTGGAAACTGTAGTCTTGCCCTACCTGGTGCAACAGCAATATCAATGACAAACATTTGGCATTGACAAATGCTTGTTTTCTCTGCTGCTATCTCTTGCCAAAAATATCTATGCCTGCCTCATGCTCATTATTGGCAAACCCAAACTCCTCTGCACACACCTCCTCTCCAAACACAATACATTAACAACTCCATGAGATGTGGGGATTGTTGCCCACAAGGATATTGAAGAAATACAATTGGAGTATGCACCCCCAACATAGCAAGAGAGGGTGGCAGAGAAAAAACAATAATATTATATTTTTATGTTGTTTTGCATGTGCGCAGGCAACATCTTGTGGTAGTAGCAGGTTCAGAGGTGTGTCAGTGTTGGTGAATGCAGGGAATGCTTTAGTGGGTGCGTCCCTCAGCCACCAGTCAATAAGCATAGTGGCAAAGACAGCAGTTTCAAAGAGAGCCACGGAGCTGAAAGAAATCTACCGCTCCAATGAGGTGCAGTTTCCTCATCGGAGCATCAGATGACAAGGCTCCGCTACGTGCCTTTCCTGGTGAAACAGTCCAATAAATATGGCAGCTCCTGTCACCCTCCACACAATCCCCACAAAGCCAAAATTGGGGATGCCCAATCCTCATGTTGACATGACCCCCCCAAGTTCAATGTATTTGCTGACGGGGGTGCCCAGTCCCCTTCGGCATCATGTCCCCACACACACACAAAATGATCTCAAATTCAGAACATCTCTCCCACATCTGGAGCAGTTGATAGGTATGCAATTACTGGAGGGACAATCTAGTTACATCTGTAAAATTTGGTGGCTCCCTCAGTCAGAAACAATACTTGATTTGCTGCCACAGCATCCATTAATCCCCTAATC
Organism: Neoceratodus forsteri; assembly: GCA_016271365.2. Taxonomy (NCBI): domain Eukaryota; kingdom Metazoa; phylum Chordata; order Ceratodontiformes; family Ceratodontidae; genus Neoceratodus; species Neoceratodus forsteri. Next base: position 847,045,561 of record CM028134.1, read on the forward strand.
CTGAAGGCAATCGCCCTGTGCCAGGTCAATCTCCCATCTGGTGCAAGGATGTCACCCTTTGGCTGGTGCCTCATTTCACAGCTCTGCTATTCATCGGATGGTGTTTTTATTTATTTATTGAAATGTTTCACCAGGAAAAGCACACTGAACAACCAGGTTGCTCGTCTCACAGTGCGTCCTGGGGGAAGGGTACTTGTGAGGCTATATACATCCAGTAACCATAAAATAATATACAGAGCACACAGGTGTGAGCATACAGGCAATGGAATACATGCAATGTGCTAGACATTGGGCAGCAGCACATACTCCAGCCTGTCCACTGGCAGTGGACAGCCATTGGCCCAGCCCCTCTGCAAATGGCAGCATCTCTGGTATTATCCTGGCAGCGGATCTCCCTATACTTAATGTAGGCCTAGCTCTTACCTTAGTCAGCTACCATATCTCTCACCAGGTCACTCTCTACATCAGCAATTTGGGTGGCAGCATCACTTGGGCACAGGACCACAAATGCCCCCTCCCCACATTATTCTATTTTGGGGATCCCTCCTGTGCTGCAAGGCTGCCAGCAGCTCATCTTGAGGGTTTGCCTCTCATGGTCTCCACATCCTCCCTGTGTGTCTTTTCACATGGTTCCTCAATTTACTAGTGATCTACATAAAGTGCTCCCAGATCCCTTTCCTGTATCTGCACTGCTGTCTTTGGACTGTCCCTAGAGGCTTCCAGGTAGCTAAGCATTGAGTTGATCTGGTCTCAAAAGTCTGATCCAGTGACAGCTGGTAGATGTGATGTCTTTGTTACCTCAGAGCAAAAGCTCCTCAAGGACACCCTAGCACTCTCCTTTCTATCACTAATCTCTTACTACTAGAAAAGGTTCTGTTCTGGGTCTAGAAAAGTAGTAATCAACCCTGGCCCCTTAGTGGTAGGAGGTGATTGTTACACAACCTATTAATGTAAGGAACAATCCACAGTCTGGTGTGTAGCAGTACTGCAATAACTGAATGTCCTGGGTGGGATATGAGGCATGAGATGCAGCTGAGGGACTTCAACACCCAGGAAATGAGGCTATTACAGCATTGACACACACCTGGAGTGGATTATTAGCATTACACAATGGGCAAAGTTCAAAGTCAAAAATCCTGCATTCTGATTGGTTCGTTGGCTCCTTTCCAGTGTGGTAAATCCACTAGTGTGCCAACTAAAAAAAGTGCCAGTCAAACTTAGCTCGTGTCAATTAAAATATCACTGCAACCCTCCAACATCAAAAGAAACCACCGCCTTTTTTTTTTTTGGCACTTCAGAAAGAAACAGTGGTAAATTTAAAAACATGAAATGGAGAACTCAGGTCCCACAGCAACACTCAAAGTAATTCAATTACTTACAATAGCAGTTCGGCCCAAAACAACATTGTGCAACTCTTCCCCCGTAACTGCTTCTACCCGACTCACCTTTGTCCACCAATTTTTTTTTTTCAGTGTCACTAGCCTCCATCCACATATTCACCTTAACGGCTTTGAAAACTGCTCACTCCTTCTACCTTTACAGCGCTGCTGCTCAGCTAGTAAACCACAGAGAGATCACTGGAGAGAGGGGGACTGGGACAGACAAGAGCCAGGGGGAAAGAGAAATGGTGGGTGCTGGCGAGTAGAGAAGACTCTCCAAGCAGCTCACATTACTACCAGAAGGACTGGTGAAATGCTCAGAGTTGGAGTGCGTGAACCTGATGTTTGGCGGTATGTGGGTTACAACACTTTCTTGTCAAAATACAGTTTTGTCCTCACATTTGGATTGCATCACTCTCCCTAACGACTCTTAGCTGACACCACCTAAATAGCAATCTGGCTCCAGAGAGACTATTTAACCTAGCAAGGAAGGATATTTTATTAAAAATCAATAAACAATCTATAAATTTAAGTTTCTCTTTATATGTTGTGAAATAAATGAAGCTAAACATTATATAATAGCAATATACTACACACATATATATATCTATATATAAATATATATATATATATATATATATACTGTATATGTGTGTGCACACATTTGCTACTGGAGAGATCTGTTGTGACTCTGAGGGCAAAAAATAAAGACTGTTTGTTTCTCATGACTATGCCTCTGTTAAGATGCATATGTATGCTACTGTTGGTATGCAAAATATAAAGATAGTTCATGAAGTCTATGTTATTGAAAAATATATTCAAAGTTAGAATATGAAAAATCTAACATGGGTAACATGGTGACTTGTTTAATTTCTGGTTATGTAAATAAAAGCATCTTTTTATAGTACCATGACTTCTGCTTCTATTTATGGTCTGTAGCATGGATCTTTCATTGTTTGTTTCTTATACATTCTGGAGGAGGCGCTTAAATAATTCATCTTAGGACACCATTGTATGTTAAAGTTTGGAATATAGCAGTTACATTGTAACTTGGATCTTTCTAATATTCCTGAACAACCATGCTGTGCAGCCTTCAGCATCATTGTTTCTAAGACAGACAACTCTGCATCTCCTAGATAAAAAAGGAAATGTTATTTTTAGCAATTTTCTTCAACAGTTAATGTGTGCTACAGAGACACCACATTATCACAACGATACTGTCTCACTATACAAACTAAAGCTAACTACTACTTGTTCATAAAACAATGCCATATGGACAAACACACAACTAAGCTACTTACAAAGAACTAAATATACTTAATTACGCTATGTACAAGGTATATAATTTCACTTGATATATCTCAGCCATCCTCATACCAGCTGGTCCCAAAAGCAGAAAAGAGTGATGGAATCCAATGTAGTAAATTAATAAACAATAACCATCCAAATATTGCATTGATAAAATGACTGTTGGGTTTGAGGCAAAAGGCACAGCTAAGGGTTTTGCAGTGGATACAGTGTTCCTAGACTTCAGTAATGCATTTGACATCATGATGCATAGAATGTTTCTGTACAAAATGAGAGCCCTGGGGGTGACTCCAGAGATGAAGAGATGGATGAAGACGTTGCTCAAGGGAAGGAGGCAATGGATGATTATTAATGGAGTTCCATCAGGGCAGGGAAGGGTGACTAGTGTGGTACCACATGGTCAGCACTGGATTCTATTCTGTTCAATAATTTCATTGGGGACATTGTGGAAGGGCTTAAGGGAAATGACTATCTATTTACAGACAGTACAAAGCTCTGCAACAGAGTAAACACTGTTGATGGGGTAGAAAAAATGAAAAGGGATTTGCACAAACTAAAGGAGTGGCCAAAGTGTGGCAGTTGAGCTTAAATGCCAAAAAGTGCAAAGTTATGCCCAAAGGGAATAGTAATCTAAAAGCAGAGTACTGGAAGTGATAGAGCAGGAGAGAGAACTTGGTATAATCATATATAATGATCTCAAGGTAGCTAAGCAATGTAAGGGAGCAGTAGTGAGGGCCACTAGAATGCTGGGATGCATAGGCATGAGTATTATGAGCAAAAGGGGGGAGGTGGCAAATGCCACTGCAAAGAGCTGGTGAGGTCAAACCTTGAATATGGTGTCCAGTTCTGGAGACTGTACCTAAGGAGGGATGTGGAGAGAGTGGAGAGGGTCCAGAAGAGGGCAATGAAAATGGAGCAGGGAGTTAGCCACTTAACATATGAGAAGAGAGGTCAAAAGACCTCAACATGTATACCTTGGAGCAAAGGATGCAAACAGTGGACATGATAGAGACCTTTAAGTACCAAAAGAGTATAAACAAGGTCAGAGATAGCAGTATATTCCAGAATAAGAGGCTCTTAAGGACAAGGGGTTATGACATGAAGATAGAAGGCAGATGATTCTAGGGAAACATTAGGAAACACCACTTCAAAGAAAGGTTTGTAGAAGGGTGGAATCCACTCCTTTAGGAAGTGGTGAGGGCCAAACCAGTGATGGGATTCAAGGTTGAATGGGATAGGTATGAGGCAATTCTGGAGATGGGGGATTACCCAGATCACCTAGGATCCTTGAGTAACATGGAGATAGAACACTTGAGCAGATTCGGTGGGCCTGAATGTCCTTATCTGCTGACAGTTTCTGTTTCCATGTTAACTAGCTGTATCAGTAGACAGTCATGGGAGGTACACAGCAATGTCTAACTCCTGGTGATTTTGGCCACCAGGATCTCCCAATTAATGCCTGGCAGATTCAGTTATCTGACCACCATGACTTCATCCATTGAGAAGCAGTAAATCATAGTCACTGGGGCACTGAGCTGCACTCTATGACCTGGAAATGATAGACCTATCAGTCTGACCTCAGTGGTGGATACAATTATAGAATCTCTGCTAAAGAAAAGGATAGCAGAAAACTTTGAATCAAGTGGAGCCAAAGATCCAAGGCAACACAGATTCAGAGCAAGAAAGTCATGTCAAACTAATCTGATTGATTTCTTTGAAGGGATCACTAGGGATGTGGATTGCGGGGGAGCAGTTGATGTGGCCTACCTTGACTTCAGCAAGGCATTTAACATCGTTCCACATAATAGACTTGTGAACAAGCTGGGCAGCCTGGGACTGGGGCATAAGGTGGTGAACTGGGTTTGAAACTGGCTGAAAGATAGGAAACAGGGTGGTGATAAATGAGATAAAATCCAAAGTAGGAAGGGCGATCATCAGTGTGCCACAGGGTTCAGTTCTTGGACCAGTGCTGTTTAATATCTACATCAGTGACATTGCAAAGGGGCTGGAGAGGAAGATGTGCCTATTTGCAGATGACACAAGATCTGCAATAGGGTGGACTGTCAAGGAGGGGTGGAGAGAATGAGGAGGGACCTAGCTAAAATGAAAGAGTGGTCCAGAATGTGACAACTAGGATTCAATGCAAAGAAGTGCAAAATCATGCACTTGGGGAACAAGAATCCAGGGTGGACTACATGATGAAGGGGGGAGATATTAGCAGTCACAAAAGAGAAAAGGGATCAGGAGTCATGATATCTGACAACTTAATGGTTGCCAAAAAATGTACCAAGGCAGTGGGGAAAGCCAGTGGGATGTTCAGGTGCAATGGGACAGGTATCACTAACAGAAAAAAAGGAAATCATAATGCCACTATACAGGTCATTGGAGAGACCTCATTTGTAGTATTGCATCCCTCATCTCAGGAAGGACATAGACAGGGTTGAGACTGTTCAGAGAAGGGCAAGAAAAATGTACAGGGTCTGTACCACATATCGTATTAGGTGAGACTACAGGAACTCAATATGTATATCATGGAGGAGAGGAAGGAGAGGGGAGACATGATAGACACCTTCAAGTACCTCAAGGGGATTAATAAGGTATAGGAGGGAAGACTCGTTCATGACAGAAGCTGTTCTAAAAGAACAAAAGGGCATAACATGAAACTACAAGGGAGTAGACAGAGGGACAATGTAAAAAAGTACCTTTTCATGGAAATGATTGTGGATGCTTGGAATGACCCACCCCAGGAGATGGTTGGGGCAAACACAGCTGGGGGTTTAAACAGGCATGGGATAGACATGAGGAAATCCAAGAGGGGGACGGAGAGGCAGCAGCAGTGGACCAGTAGAAACATAGAAACATAAAAACATAGACTTTGACGGCAGATAAGGACCGCTTGGCCCACCTAGTCTGCCCATTTCTCTACCTACAGGATAAGCTGCAGGTCCTAGTTAACCAACAGCCTATGTCTTCCTACCCCCCACAAAAATTGCCTTATGTCTGTCCCGTGCATTCCTGAATTCTCCCACAGTTTTAGAAGAAGGTTATTCCATGTGTCCACCACCCTCTCTGTGAAAAAATACTTTCTCACATTACCTCTGAACCGCCCCATCTTCAAATTGTGTCCCCTTGTTCTTGCACATCTCTTTTTCTGAAAGATGCTACCCTCTTGAATTTTGTTGATTCCACTGAGGTACTTAAAGTTTCTAGCATGTCCCCCCCTCTCCCTCCTTTCCTCAAGGGTATACATATGAAGCTCCTTTAGTCTTTCCTCATATGGCTTTTCTTGCAGACCCTGCACCATTTTAGTTGCCCTCCTCTGGACTGCCTCTGTCCTGTCTATGTCCTTGTGGAGATAGGGTCTCCAGAACTGGACGCAGTATTCCAGATGGGGTCTCACCAACTGTCTGTACAGAGGGATAACAACTTCCTGTTTTCTGCTGGTGATGCCTCTCCCTATATATCCCAGTATCCCCAACCCTCCCTACTGCCTTCTCACATTGCTTGCTAACCTTAAGGTCATCTGATATGATTACCCCAGGTCACTTTCCATTTTTGTTGTTGTTACTATCTCCCCCCCATTGTGTAATCTTCCCCTGGGTTTCTGTTTCCTAGGTGCAGATTTTGCACTTCTTTGCATTGAATTCTAGCTGCCATACTTCTATAGAAACTTAGACTTTGATTGCAGATAAGGTAGGGTCAGTAGGGACAGTAGCAGCTAATTAAAGGTAGGCTATATGGGCAGATTGGATGGGCCTAGTGGTCCTTATCTGTCATCAATTTCTATGTTTCTCAATCTGTAGACATATGTTTGAATTCCCTCAGCCCCTGCTTGCATAATGTGTGACCCTAATGGCTAGCAGCTCAACACAACCTTTATTTGCTTACATCCATGATTGTTGACATGGCAAACGACTATCAAGTTTTAATACCTTAAACCCCCTTTTTCTTGCCTTGGGAATGAAATGAAGCAAAAAGAAAGCCATATACATTGAGATTTTGGTTTGCCTAACTGCCCACCAAGTTATTTAAATTATTATTAACTGGTACTGCTGCTTTAAGAATTTTAATCTGTGTTGGGAGGACTATCAGAAAAAGGTTTGTTACTCTGAGACTGGAACAATAGGTATGAGAAAGGTATGAGTTGTCCAATTTTCCTAAATGGAATATAAACTACAAAGCTTGTTTTTGAATAGCATAGTAAGTTTCTGTCAGGGCATGCTTTCAATCTGAATGGGGCTGGCAGTATAGCATAGGGGTTAGAGTAACAAGCTATGAATGAGCTTGGTGCATCCAGCAGACCTGTGTTTTATTCCCACAACCTCCACTTGCATACTTTGTGACTCTGGGTAAGTCACTTAACCTCCCCAGTGTTCCTAGGTCACCCCTGCAAACAGGCATGTGTGCCTAGTGGGCCTTACCTGATTAATAAAGAATAAAATAAAATAAATGGAATTTGATTCAAGTGTTTGATGAGTTTGAATGGCTCTTCAAGTTATACATGTGAATGTGCTTTTGGGGGTGTTGGTAACAGTGAGCCATTGCTTGGTGGTCTGGCATACTTTCATGCACACATACAAAGACAGTCTTTTCCCAGGTTCCAAACAATTATTTTAGCATCTCTTTTCCCAAGAAAACGCTATGGAAGACCTTACATGCACATGGTACACCAAAACATTACTGAAAAGCAACATCCTTTGCTTTAAAATTAAGAAAAAACTCAAACTTTCAAAAAGAAAAGTGTCCTTATATATAAGTATGTTAGCACTCTGCAGTCAACTTGGGAAAAAATATGTAAATTATACATTTAAAGCTGTGTTCGGTACAAAGGAAACAGCCACCTTAGTTTCCCCTGTACTGAACATCAACTGGAGCAACTAAACAGACCAAATGTTACAAAAAAAAACCAAAAAAGTACAAAAGTACTAGCATTGAAGGTAACTGTGGGCTAGTTATAGGCCAGAGCTGGCTCCTTTTACAAAACGTTATTTTGCATCTCTTTTCACCAGAAATGGCCATGCAGGGCCTTACATTCGGCACATGATACACCAAACAATTACTCAAAAGCACCAGAACATGCTCTGAAGTACATTAAAAAATCTAAATTTCAAATACAAAGGTGCTTACAGATGAATTTATTAAACCTCTACATGCATCTGGGGAAAAGAAATTTAAATTGAGCATTTAAAGCTGTGAGATTGGCCCAAGCTTATGTTCAGTACAAAGGAACCAGCCATTTTAGTTCCCCCTGTACTGAACATCGACTGAAACAACCAAACAACTCAAATGTTACAAAAACGAAAAAAATGTGAAAATACACTAGCATCAAAAGTAACTATGGGCCAGTTATAGGCCAGAGCTGAGCCAGGTTACAAAACTTTATTTTACATCTCTTTTCATAGGAAAAGACCATGCAGGGCCTTACATGTAACACATGGTACACCAAACAATTACTCAAAAGCACCAGAACTTGTTCTGAAAAGCAATAAAAATATCCAACTTTAAAATACAAAGGTGCTTATAGATGAACTTGTAAAAACTGTGCAGGCATCTGAGGAAAATAAATTTAAATTAAGCATTTAAAGATGTGAGACTGGTCCAAGCTTATGTTCAGTGCAAAGGAACCAGCCATTTTAGTTTCCTCTGTACTGAACATCAACTAAAACAACCAAACAACACAAATGTTACAAAAAGTAAAAAAAAAAAGTGAAAATACACTAGCTTAAAAGGTGACTATGGGACAGTTACAGGCCAGAGCCGGACCAGGTTGCAAACCTTTATCTTACATCTCTTTTCACCAGAAAAGGCCATGCAGGGCCTTACACACATCACATGGCACACCAAAAACTTATTCAAAAGCACTTGAACGTGCCCAGAAATGCATTTAAAAAATGTAACTTTCAAATACAAAGGTGCTTACAGATAAACTTGCAAGAACTCTACAGGCATCTGGGGAAAAAGAGATGTAAATTCAGCATTTAAAGCTATGAGATGGCCCAAGCTTATGTTCAGAACACAGGAAACAGGCCTTTTAGTTTCCCCTATACTGAACATAGATTTAAACAACTAAACAGCCTAAATGTTCCAAATAAAAGCCTCAAAATGCAAAAAAGAACTAACATTGAAGGCAACTAAGAGTGAGTCATTGGTCAGTCTTGGCCCAGGTTACAAAAAATATGTTACATCTCTTTTCCCCAAAGCACCCATGCAGGGCCTTAAGTGAAGCATACCGTACACCAAGGAGTTACGTCTAGAATTATTGCAGGTGAAACAAGCAATGCAGAAAAGTACAGTTGTTGAAAAGGCTGGAAGGGATCATCAGAAAGCTGATGTGCATTTGAAGATAATGCTGGCTGACTGAGTAGCATATGTTCATTACAAAGGAACACTGTGAGGATGGCAGAACATTCACCGGCCAAAAGTGTGACTGAAAGAAACCGAGAACTGTAAGTCAAGCCTTTTTAAAGACCTGGTGGATAACAAAACCAGGTGCTGATGTATACTTTCAATTCTCATTTGTCTGGACTGCGACTAGGACAGTACCTTACATGGGTAAATATGGGAAACTAAGGAGGGATCACCGCAATCTGTAAAAATGAGAAAAAAGGAAAACTTATACAAAGAAATTAATTTTAAAATATGAAAGGGGACATGAAAATGCATCACTGCAGAGATCTGTACTGAACTTGCACAGCTCTATAATAAATTGGATAACACCAGTCCAGCAAGGTATATAAAGGACATTGTATGTTGTGACCATAACAGGGCAATCCAATGTGGAAAAAAATGCCAAAATACGTTTATTTAACCTAAACATCTAAGTAGGGGGGATACAACATGTTATCTAGCAATGAATGGAATCAAAGTTTGTTAAGTAGAGCACTGTGTGCATGAAAATAATTACAGCACAATTTGTGATAGGCAGGAATGTCACAAAATGGATGCCAATTTAAGACAGTGTGAAGGCAGTTGAAGGGCCATAGTAGACAAATTAAGTTTAACAACAGGTCGTGTTATGCCCAGTGTGTCTTATGATGGATCACTACAAAACAGAGATGGAATAAAAGCAATATAATACTGTTTTAAAAAAATTACAGGGTAAAATTGTGCATAAGGTATGAATCTCTCCAGTACTGCACACAGAGTCATATATCTATCGATCTATATATCTATATATATATATCTATATATATAGATATATATATATATATTATGGTAACACGGTAGTGCTACCATAGTTAGAGTCGAGGAGCCATTTCTATGTTAAACCCCAAAATTTTGCACCTTAATAAGTTTGCAACTGTTTGACGGATTTGCCTGAAATTTTGAAAACTCGATCAAGAACCATAGGCCTTGGCACCTGCCAAGTTTTGTACTGGTCGGATACACGGCTGCGGAGTTATTAAGCATGATCTGCGTGTGCGTTTATGCTTTTTCTGGAATTCTACGGTCACGCGTACAGGTTGCATGGTTTGTGCGACCGGCCCAAAATCTTCAGGGAATGTGTGGCCAGGGTCCCGATGTGCCTTTCAAAGATTTGGTGAAAAAATATTAAACAGTTCAAAAGTTATTCAAAAACAATTTCCCATTATAAGTCAATGGGAAAAGTTAACAAAAAGTTCAACACTTTCGCAAATGCATTTTTACTTTCGTAAATGGGCCTGTTACTTTCGAAAATCCACCATTTTGTTTTCAGTTGGTGATCAGAAAAATGCTTGGCATTTAAATTTGGGACCCTCTACCAACCTAATTATTTTTGTATTCACCTAGTCGGACCCTGAGGATGCTAGCCATGTCTTTATTTTGGGGTAAAACACCCCAGAAATATGTTTTTCAAATTTCTGGAAAAAGTACTTTCGCGAAGTACTTTCATGCTCACGAGTGTCACAAATTTTTCGAGCTTTGCAAGTGCGACAATGGATTTTCTAGTCTGTGGGAAAATGACAGCAATTCTTTGACACTGAACTGCAAAAGAACGGTTGGGAGTTTTTGGCTGAAATTTGGAGGGAACGCAGCTGACATCTCACAGATGTGCCTTTCAGTGTTGTATTGAAAAAATATTACACAACAGCAAAGTTACAGCACTCCAAAGTTGACAGTTTTTCCCATAGGATAACATTACGGTGCCCAATGCATTACTGGAATCCTTTGGCACCCTGCTGCAAAATAACGGTTTGGTCTTTTTTCCTGAAATTTGGAGGAAAGACAGCCAACAGCCCACAGATGTGCCTTTCAGTGGTTTGGTGAAAAAATATTACAGGGAGACAAAGTTATGGTGCTCCGAACTTCTCTTTTTTTCCCATAGGATAACATTACGGCGATCGCCGCGCCTTTCAGGGCCCGTATCTAAGCGGTCGGAGATCACGGACTTTTCATCAGAAAAATGCTTAGCCCCCAACAGGGGCTAAGTAAAACAACCAGGACAGTCATAAATCATATGACTTTTACATTTTTCTCGTTAAATGCGGTTCCTGAGATATAACCTATTTAGTATTCTAAGTCCTCATTTTCTGCTCCGATACCCATTATTATGCATACATTCTTTGTACTCACTGTCTTTCTCTATTCAGCTTTTGGGGAAAACCAGCCTGTGCGCTTACATTACTGTTATCGTTGCCCTTTCCGCTTGCGGTTCTGTGCCTATTTCACTTACCATTGACGTCTACGCCACCATGTGCGTTATCCTTTGCGTTTTCATTTGCGCTTGCTTTTCTGTTATTTTTTGCCATTTGTGTCTACAGTACTGTTTCTCTTTCTGTTTCACTTTGCGTCACCATGCCCATTGACATTTCCGTTTGCAGGCACCATGTTACTATGTGACAACACATCACGTGGCAGACTGTTCCCGTCTACGCCACCGTGTGCTTTACCCTTTCTGTTCTCATTCGCACTTGCATTACCATGTGTGCCACTGTTAGCGCTTCTGTTTGTGTTGCTGTTCCTGTTACTATGCCACAAGACATCCTGTGGCGGGGCCCCGCGCTCCCGCCGCTGCATTACATTCACTATTTCTCATTATCATTCTCAAAAAAAAAAGGAAATTAGAGGCAAAAAACTCCATTTAATGCATTAGTTAGGGTTGTTCCACAGTGACAAAAGTGAGGAAATTTGCTGTTAGGGTTGAAAACCCTAACTCCGAATCACCCCAGCACCACACACACACACACAGACACACACACACACGTGCAAGTATGGGGGAGGACCAATTCAACACAGCCAATAACAGACATCCAGCAGCAAGTGACAGAAATAACAAACAATTGTCTAAATGTACTACGAGACATCCCCACCCACCTGACCAGGTACTGCATGCTCAGTGGAGAGCAACAGCAAAACTGAGGCCAAGTACACCAAACGTACACATCCCTGACTGCAGCTGCACACAACGTACCACACTTAGTAGTTGCATGGCCTTACCTACCGATGCCCCACACCACACCACAACTGGTACTGTGCCGTTAGTCAATATAAATGCTAAAGGTGCATGATCACAGTTGTAGAAAGGTTTTAACACTAGTGAGTATACATTAATTAAGAGAAGTACATAAATTAACTATAAGACACTAGCATGCTGAAGATAAAAGTAGTGTTACATTTAGTAAGTGATTTTCATCGTAGTACATTTACTGCAACTGGTTACTGAAGATAGAGAGGCTGATGTAAACGTATGGAAAAGCATTGCCTGTTCAATGCTGTGAAATTCGTACTGCGAGTATCAGATGCATTCTTACTGATGAAGCTGTACTGCTAATGTACATACAAAGACCTTCAGTGTGTTTCAATACTAAAGATACAGTAAGTATTCTTTGTAAGAAACAGTGTAATTGCATGGATCAGGCCAAGCAACTTCTAAATATCATAGGACTACTGAGCCAACAATGATGTACCTGTATCGGAGATGTCTATAGGATAGATTTTCCTGTAGGCACTTACTCAGAATGTTGTACCTGATAAAGACAATCTTATTGCATCTGTGATGACTAACTTATTCAAATAGTGATACATTTATTATTGTTGCAATGAGTGATCTATGCTACTTATGGACACAGCATAATTTTTTTAACAGTTGTTTCATACTCAGGCTGTATACCTAGTGTTTGGGTTTGCCTCACTTCTGTCACTGATGCTATCAAAGTGATAACTATGTTAATTGTGGTACAACAGCAATCAAGTAGGTATAGTGTAGATATAAACAGAATGTTTTTAAGCAATAAGGCACTCCCAGGGGTTATGTAAATGGTCTGTCAATCACCTTCTAGGGGTATGATGTGGCACGAGGTGTAGCCAAGTGCTCCATGCCCCAAGATGGTGATTAACTGACCATTAACATAACCCCTGGGAGTGCCTTATTGCTATTATAATAAAAATATTTTTAAAATAGTGCAAAACATTGTTCATTATATGATTAGGCTGTACATGTATGTTAATGAAAGATTAACATAGGGCTGATAGAATGTTTACAACCAATCAGAATGCTCTATTTCTCAGACCCTTTTTACGTTCGCTTGCACGCACGCGCAAGGAATGTCTTGGGAGAATGGGACACTTTGGAGGTGTGCCTGTCCTGTGCAATCCACTGCTCCGTTGAGCAGGTGTGGCGTTCCAGCACCAATCGATGTGATGCTGTGTATGACAGCGGTGGTCTTCTCTTCAAAGAAAACCACCGCTGTGTGCTGGCAGCACATCCGCCCCAAATCTTTGGTGCCATGCTGGGGAGCTCACCCCAAGCGTGGCAAGCACGTTCTGTCGTCTGCCGGCCGGGGTGCCCAATCCCCGTCGGCTCCCTCCCAAACAGCTTTCCCTGCTGCCACGCTGAGGCCCACCCCAGTGTAGCAAACGTCACCATCATCTGCCAACAGGGTGCTCAATCCCCCATTGGCTCTCGTCCTCCCAAACAGCTTGGTCTGCCGCTGGGAGCCCACCCCAGCGTGGCAAACGCTCTGTGTCGCTCTGAGTAAAAAAAAAACCCAAAACAGAAAACGCTCCATCGCTGTCTCCCCACCCTCCCACAACCTGCACCCACCACTGCTCACCCTGCCTCCCACACCCCCACCCATACTTACCTCAGACTTGGTGCTGTGCAGGAACAACGTCTGCACTCTTAAAGCCAACGCGAACTGAGAAATGCGGTAAAAGCTGTACAATGGGCTAGATGGGTTTTCAACTTTGTTGCATATCTCAGGCATTTTGGAATTTTTGCACCAAATTTTCAACATGGGGTTTTTGGGACCCCTTCTCATAATTCTGTCACTGTCATGGCGTTATTCGGGCCCGAAGGTGATTTCTGATCACTGTGTGAAATCACCTTTGGGTAATTAACTCAATGACACTGCCAGTGTTCATGGGTGGGCTCTAAAAAGCCTATTTTGAAAATTTAGTGAGAATCCTAAAATACCGTTTCTGATGTGCATTCTGCGAATTCCTATGCAGGCTCATAAGTTCGCGATTTAATATTTTCACTCCAGATTTTCAACATTGCCATTTTACCACACCTCCTTATGAACAGTATAGCTGTCACTTTTCACATCCTGCCCAAAACATGTTTCTGCCCATGTAGCGCACAATGGCACAGTCGGTGTGCGAAATCAGTGTATGGGACACATTAAGAAAATCACAGTGACACTGTTCATTAGGAAGGACAAAAATGGCTATGTTGAAAAGATTGATGAAACAATTCCTAAAAATGACTGATTACGGCGTCTCGTTGCGCAGTTCCTTACTTTCGTAGGTTCCTGGAAATTTTTCAATATTTCCACTCAGATTTTCAACATTGCCATTTTACCACACTCCTTATGAGCAGTACAGCTGTCATTTTCACATACCCAAAATGTGTTTCCGCCCATGTAGCGCACAATGGCGCAAGTCGGTGTCCTGAACTCAATGTATGAGACACATAATAGAAAATCACGGTGACACTGTTCATGAGCAGAGGTCTTAAAATGGCTATGTTGAAAATTTGTGAAAAATCTCTAAAATGACTGTTTTATGAGCTCGCGCTGGCGCAGTCCAACGCACGCTCGTAAGTTCGCGAATTTTCAATATTTGCACTCCAATGACTTCCAAATACCTAAACAGCACATAGAATCAAGCAACATTCGGCACTGACAAATGCTTGTACTTCTTTGTCACTGATTTTTTTAAGCCATGTCCAAGTGCCAAATACCACTGCAAATACCTGCAAGCGAACGTTCGGCATTGACAAATGCGTGTTATAATTAGTACTGATTTAACTGACAATGGGATAAGTGTAGTAGGACGGCAAGGGTTATTCTCTATCACTGACTCTGTCAGTTATAATCACACTAAGGTTTTGATGACTGTAATGATAAAGTTACACCGTTCACCTTCATGAGTTCATATTCACAGCCATTCTCCAGTAAGTAGACAGAGTATGGTGTAACTGGGTGTGACACTGTGTTGCAAAACTCCTGCAGTGCCTAGCAGAGGGACAGTATCTAGTCATAAAGACAATTAAGCAATAAGGCATGACCAACGCTTATGTTAAATGGTCTGGCAATCACCATGTAGGGGTTTAATGTTGAATGAGGCATAGCCGAGTGCCACATTTTGCTAGAGAGTGATAAATTGACCATTATACAATGGCAAGAAAAAATCTTGGACTCTGATTGGTCAGTCTGGTACTGGACCCGTGATGTTATCCAAGTACAACATCACGGATCAAGTCCCAGCACACTTATGACCGCATAAAATGTAAAAACAAATTAGTCCACAGCCATCTCTGTCACCCTTCAAGACTCCCCACAAAAGTAGCATTTCAAATGCACACCACTGTAACCAGTACTTCACATATTCCCCGGATGTTCTGTTTCTTCATAAAAAAAAAACAAAACAGAATCTGAGTAAGCCGTCTTTATCATCGGCTTTACAACAATTCCCGCTCCACAGCTGTTCCACCCCAACGTAGCGAGAGCACCCCCACAGTAATTTCCTCAGCATAAAAAAATTTCTTCTGTTCCATTGCCAACCCATGGCCAGACAGGACAGGTGTTATGCTAAATGACATAAAGCTTTGTAGCTAACAGAGGGTGTTACGAGATGGATTAATTACGAGACTGTTGTCGAGTAAAGAAAAAGTACTGCGTTTTTTTCCACCACGTACCAAAGTGAGTGACGTTACTGAAGCGCGTGACCAGCGAGTCTGAAGAAAAGCAGATTTGAAATGTGATACCGCTGGCAGAGGAGCAGTTGATTCCGAATATGTGTGACAGTGTGAAACCAGAAAAGGCTGGCAGCTAAGCGGGACTTTTAAAAAATAACAGAATGTGAGTGAAAGCCGTCTTTATCATCAGCTTTACAGCAATTCCCACTCCACAGCTGTTCCACCCCAACGTAGCGAGTGCACCCCCGCAGTAATTTCCTCGCCATAAAAAAATTTCTTCTGTTCCGTTGCCAACCCGTGGCCAGACAGGACAGGTGTTATGCTAAATGACATGAAGCTTTGTAGCTAACAGAGGGTGTTACCAGATGGATTTGACATCACACAATGGCGATGGGGGCACAAAGAATAGCATGTCAGAAGGACACCAATACATAGCAACAGCACCACCTTCTGGACACAATGAAAATTGCGCACTATTTTGTTAATTAATATACCTCCACATACAAAAAAATGAACTGAAAATGTAAAAAAAAAATATATTTTTCATATATTTTTTCTGATTTTACAAGTGAGCCATTGTATAATAGCAATAATGCACTCCAGGGTGTGTGTTGTGCTGGGATAACATCACTTCTGGGGTGATTAGTCGCACTCGGCCTGCGGCCTCGTGCCTAATCACCCCAGGCGTGGCGTATCAGCACTACACACACCCTGTCGCATTATTGCTTAATTAACATAATACCTAGGAGTGGCTTATTGCTATCATAATAAAACTGTTTTTTTAAACAACATTAAAGCATGTTCATCATATGGTTAGGCTCTACATGTATGTTAATAAAAACTAAACATAAGGCTGTTACAATGTTTACAGTAAATTAGAAAGCTGCATTTCTCAAATCCTTGTTATAATCAGAGATATTATACCCGTAAAACTGCTTGGTTTTGCTCAACTCTACTGCTCAGGTGGCCCACCACATGTGGTGTCGTCTGGTGTGGGGCATCGGTAGGTAAGGCCATGCAACTACTAAGTGTGGTACATTGTGTGCAGCTGCAATCAGGGATGTGTACGTTTGGTGTACATGGCCTCAGTTTTGCTGTTAATCTCCACTGAGCATGCAGTACCTGGTCAGGTGGGTGGGGATGTCTCGTAGTACATTTAGACAATTGTTTGTTATTTCTGTCACCTGCTGCTGGATGTCTGTCATTGGCTGTGTTGACTTGGTCCTCCCCCATACTTGCATGTGTGTGTGTGTGTCTGTGTGTGTGTGTGGTGCTGGGGAGGTGAATTCGGAGTTAGGGTTTTCAACCCTAACAGCAAATTCCTCACTTTGTCACTGTGGAACAACCTAACTAATGCATTAAATGGAGTTTTTCCTCTAATATATATATATATATATATTATGGTAGCACGGTAGTACTACCATAGTTAGGGTTGAGGAGCCATTTACATGTTAAACCCCAAATTTTGCACCTTAATGACTTTGCAACCGTTTGACAGATTTGCCTGAAATTTGGAATACACGATCAAAACCCATATGCCTTGGGATCTGCTAAGTTTTGTACCAGTCAGATATACGGTTGCAGAGTTATTAAGCATGATCTGCGCGTGCATTTACGCTTTTTTTGGAATTCTACGGTCGCACCTACAGATCGCACAGTTTGCACGACCGGTCCAAAATCTTCAGGGAATGTGCTGCCAGGGTCTCCAATGTGCCTTTCATAGATTTCATGAAAAATATTAAACGGTTCAAAAGTTATTCAAAAAACAAGTTCCCATTATAAGTCAATGGGAAAAGTTAACAAAAAGTTCGACAGTGTCACAAATGCAGTTTTTACTTTCGCAAATGGCCCTTTTACTGTCGCAAATCAGCCATTTTGTTTTCAGTTAGCGATTAGAAAAATGCTTGGCATTTAAAATTGGGACCCTGTAGAAACCTAATTCTTTTTGTATTCACCTAGTCGGACCCTGAGGATGATAGCCATGTCTTTATTTTGGGGTAAAACACCCCAGAAATATGTTTTTCAAATTTCTGGAAAAAGTACTTTCGCAAAGTACTTTCATGCTCACGACGCTGTCGAATGAATTTGCGAAGCTTTCGCCAAATTGTGACAAATACTTTTCTAGGCTGTGGGAAAATGACAGCAATTCTTTGGCACCCCGCTGCAAAAGAACGGTTTGGTCTTTTGGGCTGAAATTTGGAGGGAATGCAGCCGACATCTCACATATGTGCCTTTCAGTGTCTTGTTGAAAAAATATTACATGGCGCCAAAGTTATGGCACTCCAAAGCTGACATTTTTTCCCATAAGATTACATTATGGCGAGTGACACATTACAGGAATCTTTGGCACCCTGCTGCAAAATAACGGTTTGGTCTTTTTTCCTGAAATTTGGAGGGAAGACAGCCAACATCCCACAGATGTGCCTTTCAGTGGTTTGGTGAAAAAATATTACAGGGAGCCAATGTTATGACACTCCAAACTTCTCTTTTTTTCCCATTGGATAACATTATGGTGTTCGCCGCGCCTTTCAGGTCCCGTATCTCGGAAACGGTGCGAAATATGCACTTTTTGTTGGAAAAATGCTTAGCCTCCTAAAGAGGGCTAAGTTCAAAACTAGCCAGGAAAGTCATACATCATATGACTTTTAAATTTCTTTTCTACGTCATACGCTTCCTGAGATATAAGTAATTTAGTATTCTAACTCCTCATTTTCTGCTCCGAGAAACATTACCATGCATACATTCTTTGTACTCACTGTCTTTCTCTATGCATCTTTTGGGGAAAACAGCCTGTGCGCTTTCATTACTGTTACCATTACCGTTTCCACTTGCAGTTCCGTACCCATTTCACTTACCGTTCACGTCTACCCACCATGTGCATTACCCTTTGCATTTTCATTTGCGCTTGCTTTTCTGTTGCTTTTAACATTTCTGTGTACAGTACTGTTTCTCTTTCTGTTTTGCTTTACGTCATGATGCGCATTACCATTTACTTTTGAGGGCACCATGTTATTATGTGACAACACATCACGTGGCGGACCGTTCCCGTCTACGCCACAGTGTGCATTACCCTTTCTGTTCTCATTCGCGCTTGCGTTACCATGTGTGCCACTGTTAGCGCTTCTGTTTGCCTTGCTGTTCCTGTTACTATGTCACAACACATCACGTGGCGGGCCCCGTGCTCCCGCCGCTGCATTACATTCACTGTTTCTTGTTATCATTCTCAAAATGAAGGGAAATTAGAGGCAAAAAATCCATTTAATGCATTAGTTAGGGTTGTTCCACAGTGACAAAAGTGAGGAAATTCAGTGTTAGGGTTGAAACCCCCTTGGATCCCCAGCCACCCCACCGGCATCGAGGTGCGCTTAGGGTCGTCGGTCCTAACTCTCACCGCGTTCTCCTATACCTCTGCTTCTTCACATCTGATGGGGTGAGAGTTAGGCTGATGACCCCAATGTGCACCCTGATGCCGTGGGGTGGACCTGGGGTCCAGAGGGGTTTCAACCCTAACACTGAATTTGCCTCACTTTTGTCGCTGGGGAACAACCCTAACTAATGCATTTATGTATATATATAGCAATATATAGCACTGCAAAGTGTAGGTATATGGGAAGATTTACCACTTCAGTTGTGGTTAAGCCGGTCGGCCTCGTGCAGTATAGTGTGTCGCTACATCAATGCACACCCTGGAATGGCTTATCACACTTATAAAATGAGCCACCATCATAAAATCATTTGTTTGACTCACTCTGATAGGGACTAAAACTTCTTTACTATTTTCAAACAAGTGTACAATACATCAACTCTAAAACTTTAAAACTGAAATAAGTAGTCCCTATTAATGCATAAAATAGCATATTTCAACAATAGATTAACTAGTACTTTGCAAAAAAAGTATTTATTAGTGGGATTAGTTGAAAATATAAATTTTCTGTGTAACATGTAAATTCTCATATATCTATCAATCTTTTATTGTTGACCGTAAAAAGGCCTTACAATATATAACTTACAAGCACAATACAAATAGTGACATATGACATAAAAAGAAAAGTTTAAAACCTTAGATGTAAGAATTTCATTAAATTCTCATACAAATGCACTGTAACATCTGTAAATTTGTAAAAATAAACAGTGTTTAAAACTTCATTTATAACACTGCAGTAATATAGTTTCAATGAAGGCAACATTCTCTTTATGTTTGTTTTTTAATTATGTATTGTGGTCTAGTACTTATGCAGAAAACTGCTATAGGATTGAAGTGAAAGGTTAGTAAGAAAAATACATGTTACCTAGCTTTTCAAATCAATACAAGTACTGCCATTTTTGCAGGTCTTTAAAGTAGCAGATGGGGAGAGGGGTCTGGCACCAATTACATCGCACAGGAAAACTGTCACCCCTCCCCCCAAGCTAGCAAACCACTGGAAGAACAAAGCATGGTGAGTACTGTAAATGGTAACAAACTTAGATCTCTAGAGGAATATAAAAGAGGTAAAAATGGTACACAGAGGGGGAAGGGTAAAAACAAGGAAGGAAACCAGGCATGGAAGGCAATGTGCACCAATGCCCGCAGTCTGGCAAATAAGATACCAGACCTTACTGTCATGATGGCAGATGCAGACCTGGACTGGGTAGCAGTGACAGAAACATGGTACAATGAGAACCATAGCTGGGATGTAGCCATCTCAGGATACAACTTGTTCAGAAGGGATCGGAAGGGGGGAAAAAAGGGAGGTATAGCTATCTGTGTAAAAGAAGGGATCAAGGCTACAGAAATCCAGGGGACTCACAGTGAGGCTGAGGCCCTGTGGATTACTCTTGGATCTGAAAACAAGGCCTCCATATGGGTAGGAGTGATATACAGACCCCCATCTCAGGAAGTAGAAAAAGACAAGGACATTCTAGAAAATATACTAAAGATGGCACACAAGGGTGAGTTAATACTGGTTGGAGACTTCAATTTACCAGATGTAGATTGGTGCTCCTACACAACTACATCAGAAAGGAGTAGAGAATTCCTAGTGGCATTCCAGGGAGCAGACCTAAGCTAGCTGGTGGAGATCCCCACTAGAGAAGAAGAAGTCAGGACCTTGTGCTGTCAAACAATAACAGGGTCTCAAAAATGCATGTGGGAACTCATCTAGGATCTAGTTACCATAGGACCTTCAGGGTGCCTTCCTCAAGCAACTGGTCATGGAACCAACTCGGCAGAAGGCAATACTGGACCTTGTGCTCACAAACAGGGACAGTGTGATGGGGGTAACAGTGGGGGAGCACCTGGGGAACAGTGACCACCAGTCATTGTGGTTTGAAATCACAGAAAGAGCAGAACCAAACCACACAAAAACACGTATCCTGGATTTTAGGGGGGCAGACTTTGGCAAAATGGGGAGATACTTGAAAGAGGCATTAAGGGGAATGGGACAGGAATCAGGGGTTGAGGAACAGTGGGCAGTATTTAAAATGGGGATTACAAGAACAACAGAATTATGCATTAAGCAGGTTAGCAAGAGGAAAAGGAAGAGGAGACCATTATGGTTTTCCAAAGAGGTAGCAAAGAAAGTGAAAGCAAAAAGATTGTATTCAGGCAATACAAAAAGACACAGGCAGAAGGGGATAGGGAGAAGTACCAGGAGAAGCAAAGGGAGGCAGGGAGGTCAGTAAGGGAAGCCAAAGCTCAGACAGAAGAACACATTGCAAAATCAATGGGTAGAGGGGACAGAACCTTTTACAGGTACATAAGTGAAAAAAGAAAGACAAAGGGAGGGATAGTGAGACTGAAGGGTGGAGGAATGGGGCCGCGTGGAGGATGACAACAGTAAAGGTGACATATTGAACAGGTATTTCTGCTCAGTCTTTACTGAGGAAAAGGAGGGTAATGGGTCTGAAGGGAGTACAAGGGGTGAAAATGGTGCAGAAAAGGACACAAGTCCCTTTACACAAGAAAGGGTCCTGAAGGAACTGGAAGTAATAAGAGTTGATAAAGCAATGGGGCCAGATGGGGTGCACCCTAGGGTCCTTAAAGAACTAAGAGAGGTGGTGGCTGAACCTCTGGCTATCCTGTTTAGCTGATCACTGGAAACAGGGAGGTACCTAAAGACTGGAGGACAGCAGATGTAGTCCCCTTATATAATGTGGAACAAAGAGGAAGCAGGGAACTACAGACCAGTCAGCCTCACCTCGGTAGTGGGGAAGATCATGGAAGCACTACTGAAGGAGAGATTGGTGGAACATCGTTGTCAATGGACTACAGGACCCAAGGCAGCATGGTTTCACCAGGGGAAGGTCATGTCAGACCAACCTCGTTGAATTTTTTGACTGGGTGACTAGGGAGGCAGATCAGGGGAGGGCAGTGGACATGGCCTATCTGGACTTCAGCAAGGCCTTTGACACTGTGCCACATAGAAGACTATTACACAAACTGGGGAATATGGGTGTGGGCAGGACAGTAGTGTTGCGGGTAGATAACAGGCTGGGTGGCAGGACACAGAGGGTGATGGTAAATGGATGTCACTCCACAGAGGGAAGAGTGACCAGTGGGGTACCACAGGGATCAGTGCTGGGACCGGTCCTATTCAACATCTTCATCAGTGACGTTGCGCAGGCCTTAGAAGGCAGAATTTCATTGTTTGCTGATGACACAAAGCTCTGTAACAGAGTAGACACACCAGAGGGTGTAGAATGAATGAGAAGGGACCTGCAGAAACTTGAAGAATGGTCAGAGGTTTGGCAGTTGAAATTCAATGCAAGGAAGTGGAAGATAATGCATATGGGGCACAAAAACCCTGGCACAATTTATCAGTTGGGGGGTGAAGATATAGCATGCACCAAGCAGGAAAGGGATCTTGGGGTTATCATCACTGATGACCTCAAGGTAGGGAAACAATGTGACAAGGCGGCAGGTAAAGCAAATAGGATGCTGGGATGTATAGGCAGGGGCATCACCAGCAGGAAAAGGGAGGTCATAATTCCTCTATACAAGACACTAGTGAGGCCCCACCTGGAGTACAGTGTGTACAGTTCTGGAGACCATACCTACGTAAGGACATAGACAGGGTAGAGAAGGTTCAGAGGAGGCAACAAAGATGGTGCATGGATTGCATCACAAGTCCTATGAAGACAGGTTGAAGGAACTGAACATGTACTCCCTGGAGGAGAGGAGGAGAGGGCATATAGAGACATACAAGTATCTCACAGGAGGAACAGGGTGCAGGAATACACTATTTTTAAGCGAAAAAATGTTCCAGAACTAGAGGGCATGGGATGAAGCTGGAGGGAGGATGATTCAGAGGAAACGTGAGGAAGAATTTCTTCACAGAACGGGTGGTGGACAAGTGGAACACCCTGCCAGAGGAAGTGGTGGGGGCTGAAACAATCACGGGATTTAAGAATGCATGGGATAAACATAAAGGAATTCTGGAGGTCAGGGGTAAGAGGCAACAGACTTCTAGGAAAACATAAACTGAACTTACAAGCTCAAATGGGCAGACTGGGTGGGCCATAGGCCCTTATCTGCCGACACTGTCTATGTATCTATGTATCTATGACTATATGACTCACAGTGAGCAGGACTGAGGCCATCAGTCGCTCTAAACAGATGGTTCTGGACTTCAGAAAGGTGGACTTCCTCAAAATGAAATACTGTCTAAGATAAAATTTAGGTTGCAGGGCAGAAGGGGGAGTGGAAGAATACTGGATGAAACTGAAGGAAACAATAATGCTAGTCACATCACAGTGCACCAAGCTAGTAAGCAAAACCAAAAGGAGAAGGAATCCACTCTGGTTTTCAAAGGATATAGCAACTAAACTCCTGGAGAAGAAGAGAGCATTCAGGAGATACAAGGAAACAAAAAAGGAGAGTGATAAGGAGGTATATAGGGAATTACTTAAAGAGGCTGGGAAGTCAATTTAGACTGCAAAGGCTCAAACAGAGGAGAGGATAGCAAAGGAGGTCCAACATGGTGAGAAAACATTCTACTGGTATATGATGGAGAAAAGAAAGCGCAAAGGGTGAATACTGTAGTTAGATTAGCAAAAATTAATGGCCAGCACACAGAAGATGACAGGCAGAAAGCAGAGGTACTGAACAAATATCTCTTCTCAGTTTTCACATAGAAGAAAGCAGGCAAAGCACCATCTCCATGTAGAAAAGAACACCACCTCGGGAGAACAGACAAAAGCCCTTTCACGGAGGAAAGAGTCCTGGAAAAAAATCAAGAAATTGAAGATCGACAAAGCAATGGGGCCAGATGAAATACATCTAATGATACTGGGGGAGCTAGGAGAGGAACTAGAAACACCACTGGTGGAACTCTTAAATCACTGGAGTGCGGGGAGGCCCCTAAAGACTGGAAAAGGGCTACAGTAGTGCCCCTGCACAAGAGTGACAGTAGAGAAGAAGCAGGAAACTATCACTGAGTCAACCTCACCTCAGTAGTAAGGAGGCTAAAGGAATCCCTACTAAAGGACAGCATAGTGGTATTCTTAGAAAAAGTGGATAGCTTGACCCAAAGCAAAATGGTTTCACAGCAGGAAGGTCCTGCCAGATTAACCTAATTAATTTCTTTGACTGAGTCAGAAAAATGATCACCCAATTGCTGAATGTGGTGTACCTGGACTTCAGTAAAGCCTTCGACTACATTCCACACAAGAGGCTTATAAACAAATTGGGGCACATGGCCATTGGGTCAAACATTGTAAACTGGATCCAAAACTGCTTCAATGGGAGGACTCAGAGGGTATTGTTAAATGGCACACTGTCAGAGGAGGGTAGAGTTACAAGTGGTGTTCCACAGGGTTCAGGGCTGGGACCAATCCTTTTCAATGTATTCATCAGCAACATAGCTGACAACCTAAAAGGGAAGGTGTGCCTATTTGAGGACAACACAGAGCTCTGCAATACAGTGGACACAGTGGAAGCGGCTCAAAGGATGAAGTCAGACCTTAGGAAATTGGAAGAATGGTTAAGAAACTGGCAGTTGAAGTTCAATGCCAAAAAGTGTAAGGTTATGCACTTTGGAATATGCAACCCAGGGAGGAAATATTTTCAAATGGGGAAAAGTTAGCGGTAATAAAACATGAGCTTGATCTTGGGATAATCATCGCTGATGACTTGAAGGTAGGCAAACAGTGTGAAAAAGCTGCACTAAAGGCCATCAGCATCTTGGGTTGCATAGGGAGGGGCATAACCAGTGGAAAAAGGGAGGTGATTATGCTACTTACAGGTCCCTGGTGAGGCCTCATCTGGAGTACTGTGTCCAATTATGGAGGCCTTACCTTAAGAAGGACATAGATAGACTAGAGAGTTTATAAGATGACCTAAAGGTGGGCAAGCAATATGAGAAGGCAGTAAGGAGGGCTGGCAGGATACTGGGATGCATAGGGAGAGGCATCACCAGTAGAAAACAGAAAGTTGGTATCCCTCTGTACAGACAGTTGATGGGACCCCATCTGAAGTACTGCATGCAGTTCTGGAGACCCCATCTCTAAAAGGACATAGATAGGATGGAGGCTGTCCAGAGGAGGGCAACAAAAATGGTGCAGGGTCTGCACCAGAAGACTTATGAAGAGAGATTAAAGGAGCATAATATGTATATCCTCGAGGAAAGGAAGGAGAGAGGGGACATGATAGAAACTTGCAAGTACCTCAAGGGAATCAACAAAGTCCAAGAGAGTAGCATATTTTAGAAAAAGAGATGTGCAAGAACAAGGGGGCACAATTTGAAGATAAAGGGAAGACGGCTCAGAGGTAATGTGAGGAAGTATTTTTTTCATGGAGAGGGTTGTGGATGCATAGAAAGGCCATCCTGAGGAGGTAGTGGAGTCAAAAACAGTGGGGGAATTCAAAAATGCATGGGACAGACATAAGGCAATTCTAGTGGGGGGTAGGAGGAAGTAGACTGTTGGTTAACTAGGATCTGCAGCTTATCCTTTAGGTAGGGAAATGGGCAGACTAGGTGGGCGAATTGGTCCTTATCTGCTGTCAGATTCTATGTTTCTATACAGAGAAGGGCAGCAAAAATGGTGCATGGTCTGCATCAGAAGCCATATGAGGCAAGGCTAAAACAACTCAACATGTATTCCTTGGAACTAAGAAGGGATGGGAGACATGATAGAGACTTTTAAATACCTGGAGGGTATCAACACAGTGAAGGCACATGATCTCCTTCAGGTAACAAATTGTACCCAGAAGAGAGCTCACGACATGTGCCTGAAAGGGGGGGTTAGGATCAGCAGCAATGCAAGAAAGCTATTCTTTACAGAAAGGGTGGTGGAGCTTTGTAACATAGCCTTAAAAAGCAAAAAAAATGAAGCACGCTGATTTGTTGAAGCATAACGTGTGGTACCTTAGCAGTCAGGGTCTAATTCCACAGAAGACCATGCTTGCTAATGCAGTACTAAACTAATGAACCAAAAGGAAAAGCAGCATACCAGAAAATACATAAATTAATTGTAGCAATAAGTTACTTCCCACCCACCTGCCAGGCTGTCTGTCTGGATCCATAAACGTAGAGTGATACACCCGTGATACTCACTATAGAAATGTTATCGTTTTTGTCAATGTTAAGAAGTTTTAGAAAAAGTTAAAACATGTTAAATTCTTGTTGAAAATAACAATAGCCCATCACGAGTATCATAGCTGCATGTTTCCCATGTTCCAATGCAGCAATGACGTGACGTAAGTCAATCCCACAATGCACCAGACTTTTTGTGGAGATCGCGCCGCACTGAACAATTTTAGGGGAATACTGTGAGTAAATAATTGAAAAAAAGTACTCTGTAGACATTAAAGAGTTTCTATCAATTGCTGTCTTTTTTCAGTGGGATATGTTTAACACCCGTGATATGTGTAACCGAGGTGTTCTAATTTTTCAGCACTATCAAAGAACTGTATTTCAATTGAAGTTATAAAATATTTAAACAACATTTGCTGTCTGTGTTATTATTTTCTGAAATATTGTAATATGGCATTACTCCTACATATAATACCATGTTACAAGTGTATTAAGACATGAGAAAGGATGGGTCTAGTGTGGAATTAATCCATGGTTGGGTTGTTGGAGGCACTCGGCCTTCTGACTCATGCCCCACCCCTACCCAACCATGGATTAATTCCACAGTAGATCCATCCTTTCTCATGGCTTAATCCTTATTATACAATGGGCACCAACAAAGCTATATTCTGATTGGTCAGTTGGCACTTCTCCCCTGTTATAAATCCTGAACAGTACCAACAGGAGGAAGTGCCAACTGATCTCAGCTACTGCTCACCTGGCATGTATCAATGTGTCGCCCCCTCTCGTACACACTTTTGCGCGCCAGCATTTGATCTCACCTACGCGACTAACAAATCTACCATGGCAGCTTTAAAAAATGGAAACAACATTTGGGCTAATCAAGACTCCCTACTCCTAAAACACCTCTCTAAACTCAAAACATTTACCTGCTTTTAGTTGAGACAGCGAGACCAGGTGAATTAAACTTAGAAACAAAACTAGAGACTCACAGAAAGGAATGCTTGTAGACATGCTGGAAGGTGAAGATCTGAGCTCTACAATGACAATCAACCTATGATCTTGAGCATGCCACACACCAAATACAGGCGCAGTAGTCTATAATTAAAATCAAATCGGTCCTGCACCAACTGCTGAAGACTATTCAGGCTACTCAAACAAAAACGAGGCATGGACATAATAAACTGCCACCATCCCGTACACCCTACAAACTTTTCCCACTCCTTGAGAAAGCATCGGAGCTCGAAATCGCATGACACTGCACATGCTCTTCACTACAAACCAAGAACTATTTTTTTCAGGCGTAGCAATAAATTTATTAAAAAAAAAAAAAAAAAAAAAACTACACAAAAGTGATATTTTTACCACAAAGCATACAGAGGCACATATCACAATATAACATAACAGGGTGTGGTCATGCTAGATTTAATGGCTGGTGTGTTTTTGCTCACTGCCTGCATCCTTGACCAAACAACACACCAGCCATTGTAAATCATAGCATGGCCCACACCCTGTTGTGGTATATTGCTTAACTTGGAATGGTCTTTCCCCAGAGGTGGTGGGGTCAAAAATGATCAGAAAATTCAAGCTTGCATGGGACAGACAGTGCAGTAAACTCAGGATACTGTAGCAGCCAAATTGTGTGTTGGGGGGTTAGTATACATGGGCAGACTAGATAGTCCACATGGACCCCAACTGCCGACACAGTCTATGTTTCTATATTTCTATGGTAATGGAAATGTGTTCAGAACTTTCAATTTGCCAGGTTGCCTTTCTTTTTGGTGGTGGGAGTGATAGATTTCACCTGAAAATACCCATATATGATTCTAATGTACTTGCTTTTATAAACTTCAGGAATGTATTTGAGCAGTTTGGGTCTGCCTGAGCCTATGTAACTGTGTTTTCCCACCTTTTCTCTTTGTTTATAAAGTATTATCGCCTACTTTCTTCATTCTGCTTTTTTTCCCCTGTTTTTCCCCACATTCAAGATATGGGGACCAATTTAAAAAAGGGTTTTGAGGGACGTAAGGGACTTGCATCAAAGGTGTTTGATGTAGGTTGTTATCTGTGTTACAGTTTGCATTGAACATAATTTTATAATGCGGGCTGCTTCTGTTTCAGACTCAGCTGCATCAAAGTCCACTTGCGCTAAGGCTGTGCCAAGCAACCCGGTGCAGCAGGTCGCAAATGGGCTTGCTCCATGGCGGGGCTGCCACATCCCCTTTTTGGGGATTTTGGAAGCCCCACAGACACAGGAAGGGCCACCAGTTAGACAAGCCAGAAGGTGGTCTCACTGGCTTGGGCCAATGGGGTGAGGTGGGACAGGGGAATGTAGGGGTGCACCAGGAGCAGTACATGTCATGGTGGGGGCATGGATGGGAGGTTGCCACGTGTGTGGTACCTGGTCAAGCCACTCCCGTGGTGGAGTGGCTAAGGCACCAGCACATGGCAGGGCCAGAGACTTGGGACCATGATTCGGTTCCCTCCAGGTCTCCCTGTGTTGCAACTTTTTAATTTTCATTTTTTTTTTAAAGTTAAGTTTCCCCTCTCCTCAAGTTTTGCCCCTTCCCTGAAATCCACACCCCCTCAGAATTTGTTATTTAAAGTCCAGGGGGGGCAAAGCCCCCCCAAAAAAGAAAGTCCCATTGTTTTCAATGGTGTGCACTGTTTTGTTCCAGTCTGTGTTTTCTCTGACCATGTTCCAGGATTCACTGTTTTGCCTGTGGCATTTATTGCCGTGCTGTTTTTGTCGGCACTGTTATGACCCCGTGCCATTGGTGGTATAGTGACCCCCCTCCACCAATGATTGCCGGCACACACACACACACACACACACACACACACACACACGGTGCATACGTACAGTACACAGACATACACACACACACATATGTACACACCTTTCTTTTCTCTCTTGTGCATCACTCCATCTAATGTGCCTGGTGTTTGTGCATACTCTGTTGCCTAATCTATTGTATATACTTGTATCCAGGCATCTTTGTCCTCAGGAGTGGCATCTGGCTGCACATGCTCAGTTTATATACAGCTGTGTAGTGGGGGGAAGAGAATGACTTCATCTGTGACATCACATGGCCTCCAGAATGCAATGCTAACTGATGCCTGTGGAACTGCATATCCTGCTGGCAAGGAAGGAAAGTGCTGGTCCCTGGAGCTCCCCGCCCAGAAGATGCAGAGGACAGTGATTTTTCCCCTCCCACCCAGAGATGTTAGTCCCTCAACTCTCTTTATTTTGTAGTTATTGTTTTTAGTCCTTCTCTTATATATATTTCCACTTTGTTGGTTCTAAAGAATTTTCCTTTTTACTAAGGGGGTTGTGTAGCCTCAGGTTGACCTATCAGGGAAACAGTTCTCAAATCAAATCAAATCAAATTTTATTTATAATGCGCTTTTCAAGTATCAAAGTGCAAATACATAACAAAATAACAATCATCACAATAAATATAAATATAAAAACAGTTCAAGGGCAACAGGGTGACCTATTCAAAGGCTTGTTCAAAAAAATAACTCTTCAAAGATGCCTTGAATGATTCTGTGGACAGGCACTCTCGAATCCAACAAGGTAGAGAATTCCACAGGTCGGGGCCACAAAAGAAAAAGCTCTGTCCCCTGATGATTGAAGGCGAACCCTGGGAATCTCTAGCAATCCCTCTTCGGCAGAGCAGAGTGGGCGAAGAGGGCGGTAGGGTTGAAGGAGATCTTGCAAGTAGCCCGGTCCCTGACCATGTAGGGTCTTATAGGTCAGCAACGTGACCTTGAAGGTGATTCTCCATCGCACCGGCAGCCAGTGCAGTTCACGCAGCACAGGTGTGATGTGGCAAGTTCTTGGCAACCCAGTCAACAACCTGGCTGCAGTGTTCTGCGCCAGCTGCAGGTGATGGAGATCCACCCCCGGCAACCCTAGATATAGAGCATTACAGTAGTCAAGACACGAAGAAACAAAGGTGTGAACCAATACCAGAAGGTTATCATGTGGAACAAGGTGTTTTATCCAGGCTATATGCCTCAGATGGTAAAAGGAAGACTTGACAATGGCTGACACCTGTACCTTCAGAGTCAGCTCGCTGTCAAGAATTATGCCCAGATTCTGCACCTGTTCAGAAGGTCTCAACTGGTTACCCCTACCATAAGGCCAGAGGAAAACCCAGGAGTTGACTTCTCTGCACGGTGACCCAGGTCCACCACTAGCACCTCAGTCTTGTCCAGATTCAGTATTAACCATTTAGCACTCATCTAGTCCTGAATCTCAGTGAGGCAGTTGTTAAAGACTGATAATGCGTCATTCTGTTTGGGTACAAAGGACATATAGAGCTGAGTATCATCTGCATAGCATTGAAAACTCAGCCCATAACACCTTATAATGTCTCCCAATGGCAGCATATACACAGTGAACAACATGGGGGAAAGCACAGAACCCTGTGGCACCCCACAGGGCAAAGCAAAAGGAGCAGAGGAAAACATTCCTGATACTACCCTCTGGGTTCTGCCCATGAGGAAAGAATGGAACCATTTGAGAACTGTTCCTGACAGTCCACAGAGCAGCCACAGGCATTCTAGCAACATCCCATAGTCCACGGTGTCAAATGCTGCAGAGAGATCAAGGAGAACCAAGATCGAATGACTCCAACGATCTGTCACGATTAGGAGATCATTCAGTACCTGAACCAACGCCGTTTCAGTACTATGCCTCTTCCTGAAACTGGACTAGAGAGGATCATAGACTTCATGGGTGGTAAGAAAGTCCTCGAGTTGCAACGCAACTACTTTCTCAATAACCTTGGCCAAAAAGGGCAAGTTAGAGATCGGTCTGTAGTTAGCGAGACAGTCTGAGTCAAGGGAAGATTTCTTCAAAAGAGGCATTATGAAAGCCTCTTTTAGAGACTACGGGAACACCCCTTGGTCCAAAGAGTACCAGGCTATCTCAGCAAGGACTGGTCCGATCGCATCCATATACCCCACAAGGAGGCGTGTAGGACCAGGATCCAACCTACAGCAAGTCGGTCGCAAGCCCTGGACAATCTTCATGATATCTGTGATTGCTGGCTGGTCAAAGTCTGTCCAGATAAAGCGAGGGCCTGTAACCTCTCATCAATCACCACCATGCTCATTTGAATTCATACTGCGAATCTCTGACCTGATCAATGACACCTTATCATCAAAAAACCGAGCAAACTCATCACACTTTATTTGTGCAAAAGCTCTCCAACACCACAGACAGACTGGATTGCACAGTCTGTCCATGGTCTGGAAGAGCTGAGCTGATCGATTTCTTGATGCAGCTATCTCCCTGGACAGGAACTCTGCCTTCTTACGGGAGATTTCTGATTGATAGTCTGTATAGTGGGCCATCAATCTAAGTCTGTCATCTTCCAGGCCAGATTTCCGCCAGCAGCGTTCAATCCTTTGCCCCACTCTCCTCAGCTCCCTCAATGTCCCATCAAACCAAGGGGACTGAGGATGGAGGGAGAGGGGACGAACACGGACAGGAGCTATGGAATCCAGAGCCCTCAGCACCATGTTATAATAGTGCACTACTAAGGCATCTGGTTCCATGCACTCTATTGGCCAACTCGATAGGTCCAGCACTACCATCAGAACCTCAGGGGTAACTTCCCTCAAAGGGCGGTACTGGACCATCTCCAAAGGGGTTGGTCTCAAGGGGGGGCCATGAAATTGAACCTTAAGGACTGATGGTCAGACCACCCAACTGGTTCCACCACCAGTTCCGTGATCTCCATCCCCAGGGTAAACACCAGATCCAAAGAGTGACCCTGAATATGGGTAGCAGCAGTAACAACCTGTGTAAAGCCCAACAAAATCATCAGTTGGGGGAAGTTTTGACCAAAATGCGAGAGTTCATCATTGACCCAGGCATTGAAGTACCCCAGGACCAACCACCTGGAGGGCTCCAACACCAGGTCGACAATGAAGTCTGCAGCTTCCTGCAGAAAAACTTTCTTGTCACCGGGTGGATGGTAGACAAGTAGGATTCTGCTGCCCACACCTGCTCCCATGATACACTCGAAGGATCTGGGGGTCACCACTGGAACCACCACAATGCCCAATTCCGATTTAAAACAAATAGCAACCCCCCCTCGATCCAGTCTCGGACAATGTAAAACCAAGTACCCAGCTGGAATAGCAGACTCCAATATGGGACCAGCATTTTCATCCAGCCAGGTCTCGGTGATGCAAGCCAGGTCAGATGACTCAACAAGATCAGCAATAATTGCTGTCTTGTTCTTTATAGACCTGGCATTGCATAACACCACCCAGGTTGGATGAGAGACCTTGGAGGAGCGGGCCACTTGCCCACTGTCAGTGGAACCCTTGGATATGGGAACCAGGCATCGCAAACCCCTATCCTGGACCCATTTCACCCCAGGGCATCTCCTTGACCTCACCACCCTTATCTGCCCATTCCGCTCCCCCCCCGGCCGGAGAACCTCCCCCTCTGCCTCCACCATGCAATCCCCAAGGCACAACTGTGCCTGTATACCTCGATTTGCAAGGGGAGGCTGTCGAAGGGGCACAGGTCCCTCAGCCTAGAGGTGAATAGCGCCTGCCCAAAGAAGCTCGATCCCAACACATGCTGCCATGAATTTAAAAATTACTGTTTATCAGCCACAAACTTGTTTAAATTAACTTCTATAACAAATATTTAAACAAAAGAAACAGTAATTAAACTATCTTAAAACTAAATTAAACCAACCCCCCCATCTCTCACATAGCAAAGGAGAGCATTTAACACAAAACCAAAATAAAACAATAGTCCATTCACATCAAACAGACTTTTGGATCTTTAAGAGGAGTTCAAACGATCTGGGCACAGAGCTACAATCAGTTTTCCATTTATAAACCACTGAAAACAGAGACTGGTAGATACCCCTCAGGGATCTCACCCCTGGAGAATTTATACCCAAACCTATCTCTCACAAAGGTAGGGTAATAATTGAACAGTCACGTAAATGTTCTAGATAAAAGGAAAGAAGCACTCTCACTGCTTCACCAAAGTACATAAGACAGAAAAAGGAACAGTCTGACCTGGATAGTTCTCAGTTGCTCCACGATAATACAATCTGCCTTGCAGCCAAGAAATCACTTCAACTCCTTGAACTGAGTTCAAATATCCGCTCAACAGGAGCTACCCAGCTGAAAAGGTTTTCATCCCACTCCTCCCCTGAGCGGTTACCGGGCAAGTCAACACGCGACTAGGTCCAAGCAAGCAGGCTCTCCAGCACGCCTGCCAAAAGCCCAGGAACCACGGGCATACTGGGGCCTTTCCTCTGACAGCACCAGCCCTGATCTCCTCTTGTGGTCAACAACCCCAGTAAACTGCCCAGGGTTCAGACCAGGATTCAGCCTGCTCGCCGTAAGCCAACACTCCATAAAAACAGCACCAGAGACGCTGCAAACCATAGGGCTACAATGAAGAAATTGCTAAAGTCTGATGAGACCCAGCCTCAAAATTCCTCCACAAAACCTGCAGCATGAATCCAAGGTGACACAAAGTCAGCAGTCAGCTCACCATCCCGACATCTTCCAGGCACTCCAAGAAAGCCATAACACAGCCCCAAAGCAGTACAAATCCAACAGTCGACTCTATCCCAGTCTTTCAGTCTCAATAGAAAATGATGAACATCCCGCTGTTACAACAGAGTGATCCAAAAAGTCTCAGATCTTAATCCTGGACTTACAAGCTCGGGGGTAACAGCAACGCACAACGAGCAATTGCTATCACTGCTGTCTGCTGACAGCTACCGGCAGGTATTTTGTATCAAAAATAGTTAGGAAAACAGAATAAAAATGGCAAAATAACCTAAAAGTGAATAAAATACTAAACAAAAAAAATGCTGTGGCCTGGCATGGCCCAACGTGGCCGCCATCTTAAAAGTCATCAGGCAAACAACATACAAGCTAACTATACCATCACTCCTGGTTAGCAGTCCATAAGTATATAATAATAAGTTTCAGATACCCCATAATGCAAAGCATCATGGGCTGTATATGCAAATCACCACAAAATATTATGCTGGTTCAACTGTAAGCAGAAATGCATGGTACCGGCTTTGCATTATGGGGGTATGTGTGATTTTGTATTTCTTTGAAACTTGGCTTCCTGGCCAATGCCCTTTGGGGTAACCCATGCCTCAGTGCTTTTGCACTAAGGTACTTTGTCTATTAATAAGTTTGTTGTACTCTAGATTTGTAATATTTTACCTCATGTATTTCTGTTGTTAATTTCTTTCTTTCTTTTACAATTGCTTCAATCAAAGTTAACATGAAGTCAGTGGAACATTTGTTCCTGATTTCTATCCATTTATCAAGGAGTTCAGAGGTCATAAACCCCAAATTAGGTTCCACTAGGACCCTCAATCCCCTTCAGAACATGATTTTTCTTGATGTATTCTCCTAAGGATAAAGCGTGCCATCCTGGTCTGATATCATGCTGTTCCAAATATTCAGTTTTATTTAATACACTCTTGTCACTTGTGGTATCTGTCCAAGTTCATATGTCAACTTATATATGTGGGAAATAGAGCAGACTTATGTTTTGGACCAAACAGTAAATCCATTTCTAAATAAATTAATAATATGGAAGCGATATATTGATGACATTTTAATGATATGGTCTGGTACAGAAATAGACTTGGATAAAATCTATGACTACTTAAACAGTAGAAACCAAAACCTAGAATTCACAATGACAGCAAACAGAGAGAGCTTAGCATTCCATGATTTAAAGATATACAAAGGACAGAAGGGACTGAAACCAACACTGTACCAGAAAGAAACAAGCAAAAACACCATTTTAAATTTCAGGAGTTACCATGACCCAAAATTGAAATCAAGTACACCTAAATTACAGTCTATTTGAGCTAAGAGGAACTGTAGTGAGGATTCAAAATACACAAGGGTTGCAGAAGACATGGGGAACAGATTTGTCTCATGGGGATATAAGTATCCCTTAGTAAGGGACAGCATGTGAGAGGTATCTGACAAACCAAGAGAAGAATACCTAACAACACAACCCACTGGATAGGAGATAGGATAATATTTTCTACAGCTTGCAGTCATTTGGAAGGTCAAAAAAATCCTTTTGGACAATTGGTACATAGTGCAATCGAGAAATATGGGGGTAGCATGTTTTAGGAACCCCCCATGGTTCACCTGAGAAAAGAACCACACAATCAGGGATAAACTAGAGCATACACAACATTACACCCCTGAACCAGTAAGAAGACAATTGTTACTGGGCGGACCGGCAGAAGGAAGTTTTCCCTGCTGACATTGTTTCCAATGCAGAAACACAAACAAGAAGAACATTTTTGAAGATCAGTACGTAAACAAGAAATACCCAACAAAGCAACATATCAGTTGCATGATGGATCATGTTGTCTATGTGCTTCATTGCCCTTGTGATAAATTATATGTATAGAAGACAGCCCGGGAATTGAGGAATCGCATGAGTGAACACAAAAATGATATTCACATGGGAGACAAAAAAATTCATCAGTTGCTAAACACTTTAATGGAGTGAGCCACTCTGTTTCCTCATTGCGTTTACTTTCTGGGGTCTGGAGCATGTAGATAAACCCATTAAAATTGATATTGACTGGGATGCTACACTTCATAAGAGAGAAGTATACTGATTTTTACTTTGGACTGTTTAAACCCTTGAATCAGACTAAATGAAGAGTGTAAATGAAACCTATATTGGTGGGATTTCCATTGGGATGCCCCCCCTCCCTTTTGCTCACTGACAAAAATAATGTACAAAGGAAAAAGTGGTATTGCAAATTGGAATGTAAAAATGTGAGATGGCAGAGAAGAATGAATAAATACAGGAACAGAGAAATGACTAAGTGAAACTTATTACAATATAGTTATGGACTGCGAACCAGGAGAGACCTGTTTCCCTGATCGGTCAACCTGATGCCACATAACCCCCTTAGTAGAAAAGAAGATTCTTTAGAACCAATAAAGTGGAAATATATATTAGAGAAGGATTAAAAACAATAATTAC
This sequence comes from Neoceratodus forsteri, assembly GCA_016271365.2. Lineage (NCBI taxonomy): Eukaryota > Metazoa > Chordata > Ceratodontiformes > Ceratodontidae > Neoceratodus > Neoceratodus forsteri. Next base: position 847,081,924 of record CM028134.1, read on the forward strand.
AAAATAGAGTTGAGGGACTAACATTCCTGGGAGGGGCAACAGCTGTCCTCTGCATCATCTGGGTAGGGAGCTACGGGGACCAGCACTTCCCTCCCTTGCCAGCAGGATATGCAGTTCCACGTGCAGCAGGCAGCAGTTAGCATTGCATTCTGGAGACCATGTGATATCACAGATGATGTCAGTTCTCCTCCCCCCACCACCACACAGCTGTATATAAACTGAGGATGTGTGGTCAGTGACCATCCTGAAGACAGAGGAGTTTGCTGACTGGTGTGCCTGGATATAAGTACTGTTAGATATTTCCCCTTACTCAAAATATTTAAGTGAGATTTAGAAGATTAGAAATAAAAAGGAAAAAAGTTTAAAGATACTACCTTTCCGTTACAGTTGAAAAGAAGGCTTTGAAACACTAAACAATTTGAAAATGAAACATCAACAAATAAAGGAATAGGTGAGCAAAAGCAAAAGATAACCAGGAAGTAATAGTTTTTTTTTGCATTCGATGAGAAAAAGAGCATATTACATAGAAAGTCTTTTTCTAATGTATAGATACAATAGAAGGACAGAACAAGAGCAGTTCTAGCAACCTGAAAGAAAAATAGAGTCTTAATGAAAAAGGTATAAAACTAAGTTGAAAACGAATGTAAAAATGTGGTCATTATCTTTGGGGAACCGGTCATATAAAAATATGAGGGAAATGAAGGAGGTAAATATGTAAATGTGAACAAGGGAGAAATAAAGGAACAAAAGTAAGAGTAATGAATTTTAATTTCCGGAATACATGGCAAAAGAATAATGAATAAGGTCAGTGGAGGAAGTAGCCATGGTATTAAAAGCAGAGTGCAAAAGAAAACTGTTGGTGTGAGGAACGCATGAGTCTGCTGATAAAAGAAATAGAAAAGAGAAATTGTAACGAACATAGTGAACTTATTTTGCTTTGTATATTTTTAATAGAAAGAATCACAGTATTGGGCCTGAAGAAGTGGTGACAGCATGAAACTGTCACCCATGAAATTCATGTGTGAAGTTACTAAATAAAAAGAAAAAAAACATTTATTGGATATACCTTGGAGTACATCCAGCTTTTTTCACATTTGCATGGAACCCCAACTGCCATGCTCTTGACCACTCCTCAAGTTTCCTACACATTTTCTCCACACCCTTCTAACTGCCACCCTATTACAGATTTCAGTGTCATCTGCAGAAAACATACCTTCCCTTCTAGTTCTTCTGTAATGTTGCTTATAAAGACATTGAAGAGGACTAGTCCAAGTACGGAGCCCTGAGATAACCCCTCAGTCAGTCTCCCATCCTTCTAGTGAGGGCCATTAACCACCACCCTCTGTCTTTTATCTGTAACCAGTTTCCAACCCAGTACATCACTTTGCATCCCACCCCAGGCTGCTCCATTTTTTTATCAGTCTTCTGTGCAGCACAGTGTTGAAGGCCTTGATAAAGTAAAATCTTGATTGAAGAGTGATCTCCGTGATCTGTCCCACAGCTTCTGTCACTTTAATCCCTCACCTTAATGGGAGATATTATGTTGGCAGTGGCAGGGGCTGGCAGTATAGCCTAGAGGTTAGAGTAACAAGCTGTTATGAACATCCAGCAGACCAGACCTTGGTTTGATTCTCACAACCTCCACTTGCATACTGTGTGACTCTAAACAAGTCACTTAGCTGCCCAGTGCTCCCAGGTCACCCCTGAAAACAGGCACTTGTGCCTAGTGGGCCTTATCCGGTTATCAAAGACTAAAATAAATAAATGTGAATCCTCCTTTTTTTATTTGAGTCAATCAGTTTATTCTGAACGAGCAATAATTGAACTGCATCAAAATCTGTTCTGAGTTTTTCTTAATCTCTTAGTAAAAAGTACTGTGTTTTCTGTATAGAGAATTAATTTTGAGTTTCTTCAGGCTGAAGATATATAGTTCATAAATGAGCAGAACACTATGGGACCCAATATATAGCCCTAAAGATCTCCTATGTCATTCTGCATAAATGGTGAGAAGTTGTTTCTGTTTTGATTCTCTGCTCCCTCCCCCAAGATAATCCTGGAACTTGTCCAGCACCAGTCTAGATGAATCCGTTTTATGTAGTTTTAACAAAAGCAATTATGATTAAGTCAAAAGCCACTGATAAATCAATGACAAGGGTAGCAACAGATGAGCCCATTACAAGAGAACTATGTAGAAAATCAGTAAATCCCTGCAGAGCTGTCTCTGCACTGTGCTAGGGTCTGATGCTGTGCTGAGCTTGTGTAAATACCATACGTTACATTTGTTCAGGTAATCAAACAACTGATCAGAAAACACTCTTTCAATGACTTTTGACAGAGGAGAGAGCAGGGATATTGGTTTGTAATTATCTTTGCCTGCGTTTTAAATATAGATCAGCACTACAGTACGTCAGCATGTTCCCACTCTTCTGGAATTATCTTTGCACAGACATGTTAATCTTAGTTGGACTGCAGCTGCCTCTTTGGCTAGTCAAATAAGATTCATGTTTATTCCATCTGGACCAACTCTTGTATCATAGTTTAGGTTGCTCAGGATTTTAAATTCTGGTTTAGTTTAGCTGCTTTGAAAAAAAAAAAAATTGTATGATCCAGGAATGGATTGTGTAAAATTTCCATGTTTGTTTTGTTCTTGGACTTTTTACTGAGGAGGGAAGCGTAGTCTGAAATCTATCTGGGTTTCCAAGCAAGTCATTGAAGTGAGCCACACTTCTCAATTTACCGGTATACAATTTACCATAAATTTCCAATAAGTTTGGTAAAGTGGTGAAGTATGTACCAGGTACTGATTTCACTGTGTTCCAACATTTTTGACTTTTTCCTTGAAACTCTTTTTGATATTTTATAAAATAGTGACTTTTTAAGTCTTCTACTCCTTGAATTGCTGTGATATTGAATAAGTACATGTTTTAAAGGGGATCCGTCATCACTGAGAGACCCACCCTCAATTTCAAATGTGGGGCTGGACCTGATTTGTACTTTGTGTGCAAAGAAACATTTTTTTTTACTTACTGTTCATTGATGTACAAAGATCATATCTAATTGATCCTATGGACTCCCACCCCAAAATCTCCCCAGACCTAGAATCCCCTGCAGCTGAGGTCAGAATCGGGCTGCAGTCCCAAGAGATTCCTTCAACAAACTCGGGTTCATGTTAGAGCTCTTAAAATCTCTGATCAGCTGTTTGCTAGTGCTGCTCTCCTCCCAAGGCTACATACAGTAATTGAGGGCTGTATTTAGTTCTGAAAGGACAGTGGGACCACTTAACAGCTAATCAACTGCAGTCTATTGTGTCTCCCATTGTTGTAGCTTGGCTAATACGTCAGTTGTAGAGGATTCTACAATTCCTGGTATGAGCAAACATTGGGTTGAAAGTTGGCAGGATCAGCTAAATACTATTCTACTACAGTAAGCTCTAAGTAAATAAAATGATTCTTTGCGCACACAGTGCAAATCCCAACCGATCCCACACTTGGGTGTGGGTCTCTTAGTGATGACTGTTTCCTATAGCAGGGAGCAAAACACTTTGAACTCTGAGTGGCCCTTTTTTGAAAGGGTAAAACACCCTACCCTGGGTGAATGATGACAGTCGCCAACTCACCCACCTCAAACATGAGAATGCTCCCAGGACTTCCCTTCAAATGCCATTGGATTTGTTTCCCTGCTTATTTCCATAACTCAGCCCAAGATAAGAGGGACCCACAGTTTGGGGAAGGGGACTGGTAGGGGAGTCTGCAAAGGCATTATATGGTCACAGGATCAAAGGTGGGGGTTTCCAGTGAGTCAGTAGCAGGAAGTCTGGAGTAGTAAATCCCAAAGCAAGGGGGAAACAGGAGAAGCATTGGTCGGGGGGGGGGGATCAACAACAGAAAAATAATCTAACCTGGATGCACCATTTATAGTAGGAAAGATATTTGCCTCACTCATGCTTTAGCTGTTGACAGTCTGGACATAGTAAAATAGTAATTTAAGGTCAAAAGGGACTCTAGGTGCCTCCCACCCCCACTTCATAAGGACAGATGAATAAGTATGCCATGCAAAGATGATACAAATTAAAGAAGTTCCCTTTTTCCTACTCACCCTACTAACTAGATTAAGATACCCTGTGTTCCCGCAGTAGGCAGACATTTGTGTAAGCTAACCTTAAAGGCACATACTGTCTATGCCCACTGTCTTCAGGTAAGCTGTGCAGTAGGTTTACCTCCCTTTGGGAGAAGAAATGTCTCCTAACATTACACTTGCACTTACCACCACTGAGTTTCATGGCACGTCCTCAGGTCCTGCCAGAGAGCACAAGATTAAATTCACTAAAATACCACCACCAGCTTAATCTGGTTCAAGGTCAGCTGGCATTCATCTGTATCCCCCTCCCCCGGGTCGTGACTGAAAATAGGCAGAATTTGTCTAATGCACTTACCCGGTCAACAAAAACTAAATAAAATAAAATAAAATAAATAAATCTCTCTGCCACTTCAATTTTGTTGATGCCCTTGACTGTATAGAAGACTGATATGATGTCACATGTCAGCCTCCATTTATTATTATTTGGTAACTGGGTAAGGCCCACTAGGCACAAGTGACTGTTTTCAGGGGTGACCTAGGAGCACTGGGGAGGATAAGTGACTTGCTCAGAGTCCCACAGTATGCAAGTGGAGGTTGTGGGACTCAAACCCAGCTCTGTTGGATGTATGAAGCTCATTCACAGCTCATCACTCTACCCACTAGGCTATACTGCCAGCCCCAAGGTGAGTGTGTTAATGGCCACCAACCTCTCCTGATAACTTTTGTCTTACATACCACTGATCATTCTGGTGGCCCATGGGTTGCATCCCCTCGACTGCCTCAATGTCCTTTTCATATTGAGCAGCACAGAACTGCATACAGTACACAGGAGGGGGCCAGACCAGGGCTCGTAGAGTGGCAGATTTACTTCTTAATGCTCTGCTGGTTATCCTTTTTCTAGAGGCAGTATAGTCTAATGGTCACAGCACTGACTTGGGAATCAAGAGAGTGCAGATTTATTTCCTGCTAGAGGCAAATACTCTGTGTAACTTTAGGTTAATCATTTAACTTCTCAGTGCTTCAGTCCACCCAACTGCAGAAATCCACAGAAGCAGGACCACACTGGAAACAAGATGCTGCAAATCATCTGGGCTTAAATAAATTGAACAGATACATATGCCCTGTCTGCTTTCTTGACAGTGGCCTGCACACACTGCTCAGTGTGCTTCAGCCTCTTATTAGTATGATCCCCAGGTCCTTTTTTTCCTCTGCTACAGCAAGAGGAGCCCCACATAGTGTGTAGGTCCTACCTCTATTATTTGTCTCTCAAAGCTGGCCTTTACATTTGTCTACATTGAATCTGAGACTCCAAGGGTCTAACCAATGATCTAGCTTGTTCAGCTCCCCCTGAAATGTGTCCCTCTCCTCAAGAGAGTTCACCACCCTGGATAGTTTAGTGTTTTCAATTGACTTAGTAAGCCTGCTGGAGGCCTGTGCTTTTGGATCATTGACTAAAATATTGAACAGCTGTGGTTCGATGAGTACCCCATACCACTCAGAGTAGTGCCCAATCCCACTGATCTTAAGCCTCTGCCTCCTTCCCCCAAACCAGGTAGCAATCCACCCATACACGCCACATGCATACTGCACTGGTGTACTTTGCTCAGAAGTTTAAAATGCAGCACAGTGTCAGATGTCTTACTGAAGTCAAAATTAACTGTGTCCAATACCTTTCCCCTGTCTAAGTCCTAGGTCACCCCTTTGAAGAAGGTGATCCGGTTGCCTTGGTAAATTCTGTCCCTGATAAACCCTCTGCTGAGAGAAGACAAGAACCTTGGTCTCAAGTCAAGTGCTCCACTATCCTGTCTGTGACAATGGCTTCCAGGATCTTATCCAGCACTGATGTCAGACCACCCATCATGTGGTTGCACTGGTCAAACCTTTTCCCCCTTTCTGAATATTGTGAGAACAGTAACCACTTTCAAGTCCTCTGACACTACACCTGTATGGAAAGACTCATAAAAGATTACTGCACGTGGCCGCACTGATTGCTCTCTTAACACTAATCCTATGGTGAATCTCATCCATGTTCTAGGACTTACCTGACTTCACCTTCACCAGGTAGTCCACTAACAAGGTGGGTGTTCAGTCCACAAGATGCATTATGGCTACTTTTCATGAAGGGCCCCTCTGAATAATCAACCTTCTTCCTATCAGACATGGGGAAAGGGCAATAGCTCTGTGTACTGGTGGTGTAACTTTACTGCACATTTATCCTATTATTGCTCTTTTAATTATGCACAGCATGCATAGCCCTTGGATGGGAACCTATATAAATAAAAGTTGCCTTGCCTTCCCTGGTGGCCTCCTTTGTGAACACTGAACTAAAGTATTCCTTCAGCATATCAGTCATTTCCTTGGCTCTTTTATAGGTTCATAGAAAAATAAAATCTGTCAGCAGATAAGGACCACACAGCCCACCTAGTCTGCCCATTTCCCTACTTGGTTTGGCAATCCCTACTCTTATCCGGACTGCCTTTCCCCTGCTCCACTGTACAGCAGGGTGGCTTTATGCTTATCCCATGCACTTTTGAATCCCTGTACTGTTTTCGCTTCCACCACCTCTGCTGGTAGGCTGTTCCACAGATCCACCACCCTCTCTGTGAAAAAATACTTACTAGCAGTCCACCTAAGCCTCCCCCCCAGCCTCATGTTATGCCCCCTTATCCTTGTGTACTTTTGTCTCTGAAATAAGCTCCCCTCCTGTACCCTGTTTATTCCTCTAAGGTATTTGAAAGTCCCTATCATATCCCCTCTCTCCTCCAGTGAATAGCTGTTTATTTCCTTGAGCCTTTCCTCATAAGGTTTGTGGTGCAGTCCATGTATCACTTTTGTTGCTCTTCTCTGGACTGCTTCCATTCTGTCTATGTTCTTCCTGAGATGCAGTCTCCAGAACTGGACACAGTATTCCAGATGAGGCCTCACCAGTGATCTATACAGTGGCATCATGAGTGTAGGCAGGCATACTCCAAGCACTCCATGGTGTGCAATTTTATTTAAGGGGGGTAGCAAATAGGCTCTGAACTGCTTCCTTTTTCCATGAAAACTAACTAAGAAAATACTGAACCTTTCTGTAATTTTATTCATAGGAGTCGAAACTAGAAGGACTGGTCACTAATACTCTCTTTGCATCCTAAGGACAATACAACTTTACAGGCTTTGGGCTGGTATGTGGGTGTCTTAGGAGCAATGCATGGCATTTGTACTTACCCATGCATGGCAACAACCATTATCATGAGATACAAAAGTTGTATTTATTGTGCCAGATGAGGCAACAAACATGATCCTTATGTACATTTGCATATTGTCTGGCTACACCACTGAGTGGCATCACCACTTCACTTCATATCCGGGTTCACCAATTTTCAGGGGCTCCTTCTTCACCTCAGTTCTTCCATTTTATGTACTGCAGGAAGACATACGAATATACAAAATGCCAGCAGAAACAGGCCTCACAGTCCATCATGTCTGCTTGATTGTGCGGCTAGCCCCTCAGCTTGCAGCTGCTCCACTCTCCCCTTCCCTTCTCATGACAACCCCCCTCATTCTGTCCCATCCCCTCTTAAATCCTCCCACTGTTCTACATGATACCACTTCCACGGGCAGAGTATTCTACTTGTCTACCATCCATTCCATGAAAAAGTGTCTCCTGATTTCCCCCTGAATCCACCCTTCAGTCTCAGCAGATGCCCTCCCGTGTCCCTCCCCCTTCTGATCTGAAGAAACCTTTCTGTATTAGTCCTGTTAATTCCCTTCAAGTACTTAAAGGTTTCAATCATATCCACCCCATCCTTCCCCTCTTTCAGGGAATATATTTGCAGCTCTCCCAGCCTCTCCTCGTAGGATTTTCCCCTCCAGTCTATGGATCATCTTCATTGCCCTATGCTGCACCCCCTCCAGCAATCAGATGTCCTTCTTTAGGAATGTTTGCCAGTACTGCACGTAGTACTCCAGGTGCGGCCTGACCAGTGACCTGTACAGGGGCAGGATTGCTTCTCTGCACCTGGAGGAGATTCCCCTCTCTATGCACCACAGCATCTTGTTTGCTTTTGCAGCCACCTTCCTGCACTGAGCTGAGTGGTTCGTACTCCCTGTTATTAACTCCCCTAGATCCTTTCCCTCCACTGTGCTTTCCAACTGTACCCCTCCCAACAGATATTTCCTCCCTTGGTTCCTTGTTCTGAAGTGCAGTACCTTGCACTTCTTGGCATTGAACCCCAAATGCCATGTCTCCGACCACTCCTCTAGTTTGGTCAGGTCCTCATGCAGCCCCCTCCACCCCTCTATGTCATCTACCACAGCTCCGATCTTAGTATTGTCTGCGAACAGACTGATCCTACTCCGGATCCCGTTTGAGATATCGGCTATGAATATCCCAAACAGCACTGGATCCCAGTACTGATCCCTGGGGCACCCCGCTCATAACGTCCCTTTGTGATGAGAGTTCCCCCACACACCCCCACACTTTGCTGCCTACCCCTCAGCCAGTTGGTGATCCAATTGACCATTTTTGTTTCCACCCCAATGTATTCCAGTTTTCCACTCAGCCTCCCATGTGGCACTGAGTCAAAGCCCTTGCTGAAGTCCAAATACAGGATGTCCACTGCATGGCCCCTGTCCAGTTCCCTGGTAACCCAGTTGTAGAACTCGACTAAGTTCATCTGGCAGAATCTGCCTGATACAAAACCATGTTGATGGCTGTCTTGGAGCCCATTGTCTTCCAAACAGGTCACCAGCCTCTCTTTTAGGATTAACTCCATGAGTTTCCCCATGATTGAAGTGAGACTCAATGGTCTGTAGTTGCCTGGATCATCCTTCAGGCCACTTTTATGAAAGGGCATCACATGGGCCATCCTCCAGTCCTTTGGCATGCATCCTGTGTTCAGTGATGTACTGAACAGGTCTGCCAGTGGTCCTGCACGATCTCCGCTAGCTCCCTAAGTACCCTAGGTGAATGCCATCTGGCTCTGGTGCCTTGTCCACCCACAGCACCCTTAGTCCTTCCAGCACCCTGTCCTCTGTAATCCTGATATCAGTCACCCCTGCCCCCCCTGCCCACTCCACCCTTCTCATTGGGTATCTGCCCCCACTTTCCTTCATGAACACAGAGCAGAAGCACTCATTCAGTGCCTCTGCCTGGTCCTCCCCTTCTCCACCCACCCCCCATCTTTCTTAATCTTCACAGTCTGGGTTTTGTTTCTTCTTCTCTCCCCAATGTATCTGAAGAAGTCCTTTTCCCCTTCCTTGATTTACTGTACCAGTCTCAGCTGTCTGGAAGCCTTGGCCACTCTGACTAGAATGCTAACGTCCCTGGACTTCTTCATGTACTCATCTTTGTCCCCTTGCCCTCCTGATTTCCTTAGCCTCCAGAATGCTTTTCTCTTGGCCCTCACCCCTTCTATGACCTCCTGAGTCAGCCAGCTTGGCTTCTTTGCTCTCCCCTATTTGCTTCATGTCCTGGTACAGGTCTCAGTTGCCTCTGCCAGCCCTTTTTTAATGATATTGCATTTTTGACTGGCACTCATGCATGTCTGAATTCCCACCAGATGCGCAAACAAGATTTCCCTCAATCCTTTTAAAGTCCACTCCCTTAAAATCGATCAACCCAGTACCCATTCCTCCCATTTCCCTTCCCATATTGAATGTGAACCACACCGTATCATGATCATTCCCTGCAAGGGGTCTGCCACTCTCAGATCCCTTACAGCCTCACCATTTGTTAATACCAGGTCAAGAGTCCTACCCTCCCTAGTCGGATTTTGGACCAATTGCACCAGGAAGCAGTCCTGAAATGCATCTAGTTATCTCTCTCCTTAGCACACGTGGTGGTTGGGGTGTTCCAGTCCACGCCAGGGAGGTTGAAGTCCCCCACCACTTCTGTGTTCCCCTTCCTTCAGACCCTTCTAACCTGCTCAGCCAGCTCCCTATCCAGTTCATCCCACTGAGCTGATGGCCTGTACATCACCCTCACCCTCAGTGACTTTCTTTTAGAATCTTGAAACTGCATCCATAGGGCCTCTGTCCTGCCCTCCATTCCCTCCTCTCATATACACCTTATCCCTTCCCTCATGTAGATCGCCATGCCCCCTCTTTCCCTCTAGCCCTGTCCTTCCTGAATATTTTGTACCCTGGGATCATCATATCCCAGTCCTGGTTCTGGGGGGCCCATGTTTCCGTGATGGCCACAATGTCCACCCTTCCCACAAGAGACCCTGTAGTTCGGCCAATTTGTTACCTAAGCTTCTTGAATTCAGCGAGACCACCCTCCAACCAGGTCTTCCCCCCACTCTAGTTACATAGAAACATAGAAGTTGATGGCAGATAAGGACCACGAGGCCCATCCCAGTCTGCCCATTTTTCCTACCTTATGAATGTGCCATAGGCCTGTACTCTGTTAATTTCCTGTCTATTTTATTTATTTATTTTATTTAGTTCATAAATCAGATTTACAACCTTTGAGTCACAGACTCATTTACAAAGGCACCTCGTCACAGGGAGGGGAAACAACAAATAGTGCGGTGAGACAGGGTGGAACAATACAGGTGCAGTACATACATTATACATAGCATAAGACATAGGTATTTTACCAAAGTACATTATACATAGCGTAAGACATAAGTATTTTACCAGAGAACAGAGCAGAGAGCGCTGTTAGGACCTGGTAGGTCATGAGGCTATAGCCATAGGAAAATGGGGTGGGGCAGGCTAACGAACCTGGGGAACAGCGGTAGGACTCACCGTGGGCACGTACACTTCCGGGCGCCAAGTAGGTGGTTGCGTAGGACAGTTTTGAACGGACCAATTTTAGGGGTGTCTGAGATGTGCTTGGGGAGGGAGTTATACCAGGATGGTGCTCTGTAATAAAAAGACCTTTGGGCAAGGGAGGTCCTGGCTCTAGGCACCTGGAAGGCGGCCTTGGAAGCGGTGCATGGGTGGCGGTTGAGGGAAGCAGGCTGGAGCTGAGTAGTGACACCAGGGGGACACAGTCCAAGAAGAGTCTTTTGCTAGGATACCTGTGTGATATTGCAGACGTTCTTCCAGATTGAGTATGTTCATTGTGCATAGAGCCGACATGTGTGAGTTCCGCTTGGGGCACCGGCCAGGAGCCTGCAGGCTTTGTTGATGGAGGTCTGGACTTTGGTGAGGGTAGTGGGGCCAGCGGCTGCGTATATGGGGAGGCCATAGTCAACTAGTGACAGGATGGAGGAAGTGATGGCCAACCGTAGGGCGAAGCCAGGGAGGCAGTCTTTGTGACGATAAAGGAGCCCAATCCGGGTGTTCATGGCAGAGGATAGGGCACTGATATGGGCATGAAAGGAGAAGGCCGAGTCAAAGGTGATGCCCAGATATTTGTATGTTGACACCTGCTCAAGGGGATGGAGGGTGTTGGGAAGGATGGAGAGGGGGGCATTTTTGGAGCTACTTTGGTGGTGTGTAAAGATCATTGACTTTGTTTTCTTGAGATTCAGGACCAGGCGGTGGTCGAGGAACCATTTTTCAGCTTGGCTGAAGGAGGTTTGTAGGCTGCTCTGGAGAGTGGCTGGATTGGGTGCAGAGGAGAGCAGGACTGCATCATCTGCATATAATAGCAGCTTTCCTGCACAAGAGCTGGGAAGGGTGTTCAGGAAGAGACTGAATAACGTGGGACCCAGAATGGAGCCTTTAGGGACTCCGAAAGGACAGGCAACGCCAAGGATAGGCAATCAGTTAGCTTGACGCTGTGGGATCTACCATAAAGGTAGCTGGAGAACCAGGCTAATGGGCCAGATGACAGCCCTACTTTACAGAGGGTGTCAAGCAATAGTGGGTGGTTCACAGTATCAAAGGCCTTGGACAGGTCAATGAATACTGCCCCAGCCAATTCCTGCCATCTAATGCCGAGTGTATATGGTGGGAGAATTCCAGTAGAGCTGTGGTAGTGCTGTGACCTGGGTGAGGCCATGTTGTTCAGGGCACAGAATGTTGTGATTGGATAGATAAGTCACAAGTTGTGTGGATACTATTTTTGAGCGCTTTGGAGGGAGGATGGAGATAGGTCTGTAGTTATTTGGTACAGTGCGGTCTCCATTCTTATGTATAGGGATGATTCGGCCTGCTTCCATGCCTTGAGAATTAGCCGAACACAGGGATCGATTGAGAGGTCAGTGAGGGGACTAGCATGACATCCAATGTTAGCGGAGTATCCATGAGTCGAGGGTCATCACTCGGGTTGCGGAAGAGAGGGCGTTTTGGAGGATTGGTTTCGCGTCCTGTGGGGAGATAGTCCTAAAGAGAAGTAGGGGCGAGCAATAGCTGGATTGTTGCATACCGGTATGGGGTCAAAGAAGTGGGCGGGAGAACTGAGCTTAGATCAGTGAAGGGGTTTAGATTAAGGCAGTTGTCTGGGGAAGGGTCCGCATTAACAGCGCCATTTATGATCATTTGAGTGGGAGGGGTGGAGCAGTTTGTCCCGTTTAGCTCTTTCACATTATTCCAGAAAGTGCGGGCATTGCCCCATGTGGATGTTAAGGCGGATTGGTAGTGGCTGGCTTTGGCTTTTCTTATGGCCCAGGTGCACTGGTTGCGAGCTGCGTTATAGGCCTGCCTGTCAGCTAGTTTGCCAGTATTGACAGCAATGTGCCATAGATTATCACGTTGCTTCAGCTGTTGGATCAGGGGGGTGGTTATCCAGGCAGCTGAGTGTCTCTTTGTATGGGTGCGGGTGACAGGGGCCAAAACATCACAGGCCTTGCAGAAGGCATTGGTGAGGAAAGCAAGGGCGACGTCTATATCCATAGCAAGGGAGATCGGGGACCAATCAAGTTGTGCAAGGTGACGCTTAAGTTTGCGTAGACCTCCGGGGTGAAAATGACGGCAGGGGGTGGCGTGCTATGCAGTTTTGAGTGTGGGGGTGGACCAGTGGCAAAGAATTGGCGAGTGGTCACTGAGGGAGTTGGGCAATACATTAATATCCTTTATTTTGTGAGGGCGGTTGGAGAGCACAATGTCAAGAAGCGTGCTAGTCCCATTTGATTGGTTAAATCTGGTGGGTTGAGTCACTAGTTGGGATAGATCGAGGGCTGTGAAGGTATCTTTGATTTGAGCAGCGGTAGCACTGAGCCAGTTGATGTTAAGATCACCCACTATGAGCTGTTCCGCCTTGTGTGGCAGGGAAGTGAGGTACTCAGTGAGGGAGCGGATAGCTTGGTTTTGTTCTCGTGGGGGTACATATGTCGTTGTGAGGTAAAGAGGGCCACGGCCTGGGTCAGGGGAGATTTTAACGGTGATTGCTTGGGCTATTCATACTCATCTGTATTGCTCCCTTATGCCTTTCCCATGTCTGTTTGAAGCCTTGTACTGTATTCATATCCACCACTTCCTGAGGTAGGCCATTCCATACATCCACCACCCTTTCTATGAAAAAGAACTTCCTCACAGTATCCCTTAATCGGCCTCCCTCTAATCTCATTCTGTGTCCTCTTGTCCTGCTATTTTTCTTATATTGAAAGGGTATACATATTGAGCTCCGTTAATCTGTCCTCATATGTTTTCTGATGCAGTCCCTGCACCATTTTGGTTGCCCTTCTCTGGACTGCCTCCATTTTGCTAATGTCCTTGTGCAGGTGCGGCCTCCACTACTGCATGCAGTACTCCAGATGGGGCCTAACCAGTGTCTTGTAAAGAGGGATTATTACTTCCCTCTTATGATTTGCAATACCCCTACTACCACAAGATCCCTCTAGCCTTACCTACTGCTTTAGTGGTCTGCTTGGATGATTTCAGGTCATCTGTGATGATAATGCCCAAGTCTCTTTCTTCTCTTGTGATTGCCAGTAACTCCCCTCCCAACCTATTGGTGGCTTCAGGGTTTCTATTCCCTACTGCATGATCTTGCATTTCTTTGCATTAAACTCCAGTTGCCAGTCTTCTGACCATTTTGCCAGTTTATCCAGATCTCTTCTCATTCTGCCCACCCCATCTGGATCATCTACTCTGTTGCAGATCTTGGTGTCAACTGCAAACAAACAAACCTTACCCTCCAGTCCATCTGCAATGTCACTGATGAAGATACTGAAGAGGACTAGCCCCAGGACTGATCCCTGAGGTACCCCACTTGTGACTTGCATCTCTTCTGACTGTATACCATTTACCACCACTCTCAGTTTTCTGCCCGCCAACCTGTTTGCCACCTGGTTGACCAACTTCTGACCCACCCCTAGCCTACCCAGCTTATTAATCAATCTTCTATGTGGAACAGTATCGTAAGCTTTGCTGAAGTCAAGGTAGGCAACATCAACTGCACCCCCTTGGTCCACTCTGGTTACCTAGTCAAAGAAATCTATGAGATTAGTTTGACAGGACCTTCCTGTTGTAAACCCATGCTGTGTTGGATCCTGTGCTCCTATGTATTCCAGGTGTTGCACTATCCTTTCCTTAAGGAGTGCCTCCATAATCTTGCCCACTACTGAGGTAAGACACTGGTCTGTAGTTCCCTGCCTCCTCCCTGCTACCACTCTTGTGGAGCGGGATCACATGAGCCCTTCTCCAGCCATCTGGGACCTCTCCTGTGCTCAGAGACTCACTAAACAGTTCTGATAATGGCTCTGATAGTTTCACCCTTAGCTCCTTTAGTACCCTTGGGATGTATGCCATTAGGTCCCATTGCCTTGTTCACCCAGAGCTTAGCAAGCTCTTGTAGGACACTTTCTTTTGTGAAGGGACTAGTGCACACCTCCCTCCCCCCTGTGACCATGATGCTGAGCTGTGGGCCCTGCCCTACCTTCTCCTCAGTAAATACTGAGCAGAAGTATCTATTTAGGATAGATGCTTTTTTTGGTCCTCCTCCACACACTCCCCCTTATCCCCTTTGATCTTAGCAATACCCCCTCTGGACTGTCTCCTTTCACTAATATATCTATAGAAAGTCTTGTCCCCTTCTTTTACTGTTCATGCTAGTGTTTCCTCGGTTTGGGCCTCTGCTTGCCTTACTGCCTTCCCTGCTTCCCTTAGGGAAGTTTGGTATGCCTCCCCATCTTTGTCCCACTGCATTCTCCTATATTTCCTGAAGGCCAGACTTTTGGCTCTGACCTTTACTGCTACTGTTTTTGAGAACCAAAGTGGTTTCCTCCTTCTTTTGCTCTTGCTTTTCTTTCTAACACAATGGGATGTTGCTTCAAGTATTGCATCCTTAATGTTTGCCCACTTTGCCTGCACCCACTCACCTGTATTTCTTCTTGCCAGGGCTAGCTTCGCTCTGTTGGCCATTTTATCAAAGTCAGATCCTTTGAAGTCCCTAATCCCTCCTTGTGTCCCCACCTCCAAAGCCTCTCCGATAGCTTGAGGGGTAGGCATGCTCAACTCCCTCCCAGGATCCAGGCCTATTAGCTGTCCTCACGTCAACCCCCCACCTAGTTTAAATCTATCCTTGATGCTATGTAACCCTCAGACCTCTGTTTTAATACCCCTTTCCCCTTCCTGCTCAGGTGCAGCCTATCCCCTGCATATAGATCCTTATTGTCCCAGATACTACCCCAATCCCTCACTACCCTAACATAGAAACATAGAATTTGATGGCAGATAAGGACCACTTGGCCCACCTAGTCTGCCCATTTCCCTACCTGATGGATAAGCAGCAGATTCTAGTTAATCAACAGCTTACTTCCTCCTACCCCCCACTAGAATTGCCTTATGCCTGCCCCATGCATTCTTGAATTCTCCCACTGTTTCTGACTCCAACCTGTACCCCTTATACCTACACCATTCCCCCAGCCATTTGTTGAACTCCACAATCCTCCCTTACCTTCCTGTGCTTGCACAGGGTGCAAGGAGCACCTCTAAAAAGGCCACTGACTCCCTCACCTCTTCATATAGCCCTCCTAGTTCCTCAAACCTCCTCCTCACTACTTCCATCATCTCCCCACCAGGTCATTAGTGCCCACATGCACCCCTACATGTACCTTCTTCTTGTCCCTCCTTGTGACATTCTTGTTGTATGCAGCTTTTATGATTATCTTTGCTTCCACCCCCTCCTTCACTTTCTTCATTCTAGTATTTCAGTCCCTTAGTGCTGCACTGTAATCCTTGCAGGCCTGGAGACAATCCATCTCCTTCCAGGGGCCATACACTTTTTTTGTTCAGGATCAGTTGCCTTAGGTGCCTGAGCCAGGAAGCCACTTCTTGGCCCTGTTTCCCCAACTGCTACTAGATTGCAGACTTTTGTGACTTCTTCAAGCACTTTCTTCAGTGAACCTCACATGTGTTCTTTGTTATTATCCTTATATAATTTTTCTAGACCCTTGGACTCTACGTTCTTTATTTGACCAAGTTCATCTTTCTCAAGTTGTGTGTCCTGGTGACTGAGGCCCAGGTAGTTTCTGTTGTCCCCAGTGAGAAAGTTACCAGGTTGTGGCCACTACCACCACTGGTTCTTTGACAGTCCCACCAGAAATTGCTCCATCCCTCATTGCTGAAAATGTTGTCAAGGGTAGCTAAATGATTGTCCCATATTGGACATGTTGATCTAGGAAACAGTCCTTGAAGGTGGACTAGAACTCAGTCTCCGCCATGCTGTTAGCCCTCTCAAGATGACAGTTTATGTTTAAAAAAATAATGTCCCACTGAATCACAACTCAATCCGATTTGGTTGCTCTTAAAATTTTACTCCACTAACTGGGTATGCTGCTCATCTGAGCTGTTTGGGAGTCTGAACACCCTCCTCTGCTGATGACCCCCTTTCCTGTCTGGCCTATCCTTTCAGAATAGGCTTATTCCTTTATCCTGGTGTCCCAGTTATTCCCCACCCCCCAACCCACATTAAGACTAGGCCTTCATAGTGCATCAAGCCCTTGAACTTGCCCATTTTGCTAGGACTGTTCCTCATATTTGCTTAAATGCAAGTGAGAATACTTGCCCTTCCTTGGTTCCTTGCTCCCTGTGGGTTTCCTCCCCAGGTGCCCTATTACTTTGCTTTTCTTTCCCTGGCAATGTCCTACATCTGCCTTCTGCATTTGGTGGTCTCCTGCACCAGCTCCATCCAGCTATTCTTGATTTTAAATGCCCTGGGATAGTCTCCCTCTTTCACAAGATTTTTAGCTGAACATTAACCTGCAGAACACTCCGCTGCCACTTCCCACTAGCCCCCAGGACAGGGAGGATTTCAGATAATATCTTCCTCGATAACTTTTCTTTCGGAAACATCCCTAGTTGCTTGAATTACCTCCTCATACTCTCTGGACTAGATCTGATATATAATACAAGCCTATATAAACAGTGCTGGTCTTACTTTTCCCCAGCTATGTTGCTTGACTCTGGAGGTACTCCTACATACAGAAAAGGACATCAGTATGTAAATCCTTAATCAAACTTTGCTCACAAAAATGATTTCATTTGTTGCAATCATAGACACAGAAAAAAGACTGACAATAGTTAGACAGCTTTAAATCTATAGCATTTGTGAATGTGCCTGCAGTTAGTATTTATTTAGCAGATAAGTATAACACTGAAGAAAAAACAAAGCTATATCTGCATGCTTCTTTAATCCATAGAGCTGTGCAATAAACAGGCCACACTGCCTCCTTTAGAGTCAATAAGGAGTTACTATAATTAAATAACAAAATAAATGATGATAAAAACTAAAAAAAGTGTCTTGTGAACAAAACCTTTCTGTGGAGTCATACACTAAAGGGGATCAGGAAGCTATTGATCACCGCCATTGAAAAACAGGATGAATATACAATTATACTTTTTGCTGCTAGTAATAGAATTGATTCATAACTCTAACACATCTATCATCATAGTTCAAATATAGCTTAGTGTGTGCAGCACTGACATGTGATTTAGAACTTCATATTTCCTGTGTAACAATGAAATCACAGTAGCATAATGCAAAAACTCCACTGAACTTCATGCAATTGTGTGGCCTCTGTTGCTGGCATATGTTGAAAAAAAATCTATGATAAGTAGTTATGAAGTTCCTTATCAGTGTAGCCAGCTTCAATAAGAATAGTTTTGTATATCCAATAAATCACTGAAGAACTCATTAAAGCACGGTTGCTTACAAACTGCTCAGTTTACCCTGTACAATATTGTGCTCAATGTCTAGGTCTTTTTTTTCCCCATTAATTGTTCTCTGGTGTTTAATTCGGGTCTCACTAATATAATATAACATTTAGGGAAAAATATACAACCTAACATTCCAGCAGTGGAGGACAGGATGGCGAATATCTCCACGGCCACCATGTACTTCCCTTTAGTGCTCAAGTATGCTGGGATAAAGGAAAGCCACACACTGACAAACACCAGCATACTGAAGGCAATGAACTTGGCCTCATTGAAACTGTCAGGCAAGGACCTGGCCAAGAAAGCTACTAGAAAGCTCACAGTAGACAGAACCCCCATGTATCCCAGCATACACCAGAATGCGGTGGTTGAGCCTTCATCACATTCAACAATTATCTTTCCCCCTTCAGATTCCATATTATGTTTTGGGAAAGGAGGCGCACTCACAAGCCAAACCATGCATATCAGCAGCTGAATGAGGGAGCCCAAAATGATTACAGAATTTGAGATTCTCAGTCCAACCCACTTCCGTAATCTGCTGTCTGGGTTTGTAGCACTGAAGGCAATGACTACAGTTATGGTTTTGGACAATATGCAAGAGACACTAATGGAGAAAATTAGCCCAAAAGCCGTCTGCCTTAGCACACAGGTTGTTTTCATTGGACGACCAATAAATATCAAGGAGCAGAGTGAACAGAGCATGAGAGACACGAGGAGGAGGTAGCTGAGCTCACGATTGTTCGCTTTCACAATGGGGGTGTCACGGTGTCTGATAAAAACACTGAGTACTAAAGCACAGAATAGGAAGATAGACAGAGAGCTGCCACACAGTATTCCACCCAATGGCTCTTCATAGGAGAGGAACTCAATGATTTTGGGAATGCACTTCTCATGCTTCTCATTGGACCAGTATGTTTCAGGGCACACATAGCACTCACTAGAATCTAAAGAAATAAAGCAGAAATAACCATCAGTACAGAAACCACTACTAACAAATTAATCAAGATCTTAAGTACCCATATTTCTGAATTACATCAACCAAAGCCCATAGTTATATAATAACTTAAGGTTAGAAAGGACTCGCTCTAGGTCCATCATGTCTGTTCCCCCTTCTTCATAAGCAGGTATAAATAGGTATGTGATGCAATCATGTACAGTACTAATACATAGGGTCACCCTTCTCACTCTGTTATCCAGGGTATCCAGTGATTCTCTTGGAAGGCAGAGATTTATCCAGGCTTAATTTGAAGGCATTTACCATTTTCATGTCCACTGTTTCCACTGGTGGGGTGATTTGTAGGTTCACCACCCTCTGGGAGAATGTGTTTTTCCTAATGTTACCCCTGCATTTTCCACCACTGACATTCAAGGTGTGCCCCTGTGCCCTGCTGGAGGACACCCATTCAATGATTTCTGTCTGTTGGATTTTGTCAGCACCCTTTGGTATGCAAACTGACTTCTCCCAAGGTGGGTGGAAAGGATGAAAAGGGACTTGGCAAGGTTGGAGGAATGGTCAAATGTATGGCAGTTTAGATTCAATGCAAAGAAGTGCAAAGTAATGCACCTGGGAAACAAAAACCCAGGGGAAGAGTACACAATGAGGGGTGAGATACTGACAACAACAAAAATGGAAATGGACCTAGGGTAGTCATATCAGATGACCTAAAGGTGGGCCAGCAATGTGAGAAGGCAGTAAGGAGGGCTGGGGGGATACTGGGATGCATAGGGAGAGGCATCACCATTAGAAAACTGGAAGTTGTTGGCCCTCTGTACAGACAGTTGGTAAGACCACATCTGGAGTACTGTTTACAGTTCTGGAGACCCCATCTCCTCAAAGACATAGACAGGGCAGAGGCTGTCCAGAGAAGGGCAACCAAAATGATGCAGGGTCTGCATCAGAAGACGTATGAAGAAAGACTAAAGGAACTAAAGATGTATAGCCTTGAGGAAAGGAGGGCGAGGGGGGACACGATAGAAACTTTCAAATACCTCAAGAGAATTAACAAAGTCCAAGAGGGTAGCATCTTTCAGAAAAAGAGATGTGCAAAAACAAGGGGGCACAATTTGATGTGATGCAATCATGTACAGTACTAATACATAGGGTCACCCTTCTCACTCTGTTATCCAGGGTATCCAGTGATTCTCTTGGAAGGCAGAGATTTATCCAGGCTTAATTTGAAGGCATTTACCATTTTCATGTCCACTGTTTCCACTGGTGGGGTGATTCGTAGGTTCACCACCCTCTGGGAGAATGTGTTTTTCCTAATGTTACCCCTGCATTTTCCACCACTGACATTCACAGTGTGCCCTGTGCCCTGCTGAGGACACCCATTCAATGATTTCTGTCTGTTGGATTTTGTCAGCACCTTTGGTATGCAAACTGACTTCTCCCAAGGTGGGTGGAAAGGATGAAAAGGACTTGGCAAGGTTGGAGGAATGGTCAAATGTATGGCAGTTTAGATTCAATGCAAAGAAGTGCAAAGTAATGCACCTGGGAAACAAAAACCCAGGGGAAGAGTACACAATGAGGGGTGAGATACTGACAACAACAAAAATGGAAATGGACCTAGGGTAGTCATATCAGATGACCTAAAGGTGGGCCAGTAATGTGAGAAGGCAGTAAGGAGGGCTGGGGGGATACTGGGATGCATAGGGAGAGGCATCACCATTAGAAAACAGGAAGTTGTTGGCCCTCTGTACAGACAGTTGGTAAGACCACATCTGGAGTACTGTTTACAGTTCTGGAGACCCCATCTCTGCAAAGACATAGACAGGGCGGAGGCTGTCCAGAGAAGGGCAACCAAAATGATGCAGGGTCTGCATCAGAAGACGTATGAAGAAAGACTAAAGGAACTAAAGATGTATAGCCTTGAGGAAAGGAGGGCTTAGGGGACACGAGAAACTTTCAAATACCTCAAGAGAATTAACAAAGTCCAAGAGGGTAGCATCTTTCAGAAAAAGAGATGTGCAAAAACAAGGGGGCACAATTTGAAGATAGAGGGGGGGACAGCTCAGAGATAATGTGAGGAAGTAGTTCTTCACAGAGAAGGTTGTGGATACATGGAACAGCCTTCCTGAGGAGGTCATAGAGTCTAAAACAGTGGGGGAATTCAAGAATGCATGGGACAGACATAAGGCAATTCTTTATTAATTTATTTATTTCAAATCCGGATAATACCTATGAGCTGGGGGCTCGTTTACAAAGGCTCCAAGTCAACATGGAATACAAGACATTTACAGGTGATGAAACCTTGCAGAACAGAAAGACATCAACTAACAAGTGGTATTAGTGTGCAGTTACAACTCTAGTGGGGGTAGGAGGAAGTAGGCTGTTGGTTAACTAGGATCTGCAGCTTATCCGTTAGGTAGGTAGGGAAAAGGGCAGACTAGGTGGGCCAAGCGGTCCTTATCTGCTGTCATATTCTATGTTTCTATGTTTCTTTTTTCCAGTGTGAACATATTAAGGGCCACCTGCCTCTCCTCATAGCTTTGGTCTTTCATATCCCTGATCATTTTGATGGCTCTGCACTGCATTTCCTTTACTACCTTGATGTTCTTTTTGCATTAGGAGACCAGAACTGTATGCATTTCTCCATTTGGAACCTGACTAGGGCCCTGCAGAGAAGAAGGATTACTTCCACTGACCTGCTAGTCACCCCCTCCCCCTTTTGATGCATCCCAGCATTCTGCCATCCCTAATAATAAGTTGGGAAATTGTATAAGGGATTATATTCCCTTAAAAATAAAATATAAAAAGGGGCACAATACCTAGCTGGATAAACGGTAAAATCAAAAAACTAATCAAAAGAAAACAAAAGTAATTTAGGAATCTAAATAGAGACAAACAGGAAATAAACTGGGTTAACTTCAGAAACATACAGAGACAGGTTAAAAAAGAAATAAAGAAGGCAAAGAAATAAAATCTGAAATCAAATTAGTAGTCTCAGCTGAGAGTAATTATAAATCATTCTATGCCTATGTTAATGGGAAAAGAAACTCCGGAAATACAATAGGTCCACTCTTTGGCCCTGATGATTCAGTCATAACAACAAATAAAGAAATGGCAGAGATTCAAAATAAATATTTTGCAAATGTTTTTTGTGAAAAGAAAAACCAGGACAATGTAGAAGAGGACAAAGAGATGAATAAAAGCCCAATTATAATTGATCCAGTAGACATAACAAAAAGACTCTGTGAATTAAATCCATATAAATCCCCAGGACCAGATGGAATCCATCCACGAGTATTAAAAGAACTAGCAGCAGAACTTTCACTTCCAATTGGTCATATCTTTCAACTCTCTCTTGACAAATGAGAAGTTGTACCTCCCTAGAGAGAAGCATCAGTTGTTCCCATCTTTAAAAATGGAAAGTAAGAAAATCCAGCAAATTATAGGCCAGTAAGCTTAACATCTATACTGTGCAAAGTTTTGGAAGGAATAATAAAGGAATATATGGAGGAAATTTATAAGGGAGAACAATCTAGGGAATGATACACAGCACAGCTTTAAGGAAAATAGATTGTGTCAGACAAATATGCTTCATTTTTACAGCAAAGTCAGTAAGGCATCGGATATGAAAAAATCAATTGATGTGGTATTTTTGGATTTTACTAAGGCTTTTGACAAACTGCCTCACTTTGAATTGACTCAAACTTTAAAGACCTTGGGCCTCCATGAAAATATTGTCAAATGGATCAATTCATGGCTGACAGAAAGAAAACAAAGAGTCAAAATTAGAGTAGAGGTTTCGGATTGGAGTGAAATTACTAGAGGGGTGCCACAGGGGTCAGTCCTGGGTCCATGCCTTTTTAATATCTGTGTAACGTCACTCAAGTATGAGCACAAAAATGTGTGGATGACTAAATTTGCAGATGATTGCTGACTGGGGGCAAAAATACAGGGAAGCAACAAATTTTATCGGCAGCGACAATGCCGACCTCCCCCACAGCAACAGCTCAATACTGACGCAGGTATTGTGCTGCCTGTTCTATGGGTGTTTTCTGTAGGGACTGTGCCTCCCACACCCCCATGCAGGGGGGCTGCACCCCCCAAACCCCCCAGACTTTAGGATTTCAACTCCAGGTCAGAGTTGGTCCGGGGAGGGGAAGAAACACTGGGGGAAGGTGAAACATGGAAAAAGAACCATTACCGCAAATGTCGCCGTAATGGTCTTTTTTCCTGTTTCGCTGTCAGGGTGTAGCCATAAAGGGGTGCACCTAAATACAAGATATTGGAGGGATCTAATGCATTACAAGACACACTAAACCATATTAGGTACTGGCGAGAACTGTACAAACTCCCTTTAAATGGGGATAAATATATTGTCATGCACTTAGGAAATAAGAACAATGGCTGTACATATTATATAGGAAACACACCCTTAAAAGTAGTTATTGAGGAAAAGAACTTGGGTATTACAATCACAGATGACCTCCAGTTCAAATCCCATTGTAGGAAAGTGGTAGGAAAAGCAAACAGTGTCCTAAATTGTATTCTGAAGCATATAGCCAGTAGACACAGTGGGGTGTTGGTTCCACCGTATGGAACATTGGTGAGCCTGCTAATGGAATATGGGGTTCAAATATGGTCACCACAGCAGAAGAAAGAGAAACTATTATTGGAGAGAGTACAAAAAAAAGTGACATGCTCCATCAGAGGAATTTAACATAAAGATTATGAGACCAGATTGAATGAGTTGGACATGTTTTCCCTTGAGTACAGGAGACTCAGAGTGGACATGTGCTTACTTCATAAAGCATTTTCAGATGAGGAACTTTAGGAAAGTTTTGGTTTAAGACTTAATGAGTCGATGCACAGTACTAGATCACACCATCTTCAATTTAGGGGGGAAGTGGATTACCTGGAAGCATAAAGGTTAGTTTAGCCAGAGAGTAATATCATTTTGGAATTCATTGCCTGACTAGGTAATGGCTAATACAACAATAGAGAGCTTTAACTGTAATTTAGACAGATTACATAAAAGGGGATGTATATAGGAGTAATATGGTGAACAAATGGACTAATCATCTTTAAAAGCTCTGTACAGACCTATGAGACCTATAAGGTCGGTGGGTGGCCACTGTGATTAATGTTTGCCTTCAACTGCAATATGATTACTGTGATTCTAAATGCAGTAGCAATAGCAATCTAAACCAAATGCCAATGCAGTCTAAATCAACTGTAAATAGCTAATCTTTGCTTCCAATTTCCCAATCCTAACCCTCACCCTTTGTAAATAGTTTGTTGCTTTTGCATAACTTTCGTGTGTGAGCATATTATTAGAGAACATCAAGAATTGTAAAATGTTTAAGATGTCGGGTTTCAAATTGTGGGACATGTTTGGGGTGACTTAATGGTAATGTGGGTGAGTACAGCATCCCAGGGGGTTGTACCAGGTATTATTCTAGCCCACGTAAAGGTATATTCTGGGTGGAGGCACTGCGCATTTATGTTATCTTGGGAAAGAACCAGTTTGAAAGTGAAGTATGAACTCAGGCCCCTCAACCTTGGTGTGACCAGCTCAGAAAGGGGTAGTGTAGCCCTCAGATACCCATCCAAACATTTATTGCAGGTGCTGGGGGAGTTTTCTTTGCTCCTGGGAGTTACACACAGGGACTTAGTCCTTGGGCTATGTCTGGCCTTTAAAAATGTGGCCCCAAAGTATTGCCATTTACATATTTTTCTGAAAATTACTGTAACCCCCTTCAGGGGCTTACCTGTGAGCTCCCGAAAAGGCTTTTTCCCCAAGGATTTGATCCACCCCCCCATATTCTTTTGGCTGGGTCAGGGTTTCCGGGCTGCTGCCCTTGTGTCCCCTGTTTCTCCTGCCAATGCCCACATTATTTTTTAGAGAAAGCAGGGCCAGAGGAGCTGGTCAGCAGAGACACAGGTTCCAAAAATGGCACTTTGGTGCCGACGAGCTCCGCGCATGCACAGTAATGCATTTTCATTCAGCCATTTTGGCAGCAGTTCTGGCTCTCTCCCTGGTAGTCCCAGTTCTAGGGTTGAGGAAAAGTGGGACCGGGGCCATTGGCAGGACCGGGGAGACAGCTGAAGGAAAAGAAAAGCTGAATTTGTGAATGCCAATCATGCTTGAGGATTCTTGGGTGGCCTCATTAATATTCATGAGGTCATCTGAATATTAAAGAGCTGATCCCTGTCCAGTGCCTAGGGGCCATAGATATTAGTGCTTCTGATAGGAAAGAAAAAAGTATAAAATTAGTAAAGGCAGCCAGTGTGTACAAGGAAAAGGACTCTACAGTTCTGTGGGGTTTTGAATGATACAAATGTAAATAGTGGGCTGTAGTCAGATGGGGATACTGGGACACAATATGAACTGCATTAGGGCTTATGTGTGCTGCCTAGCGGTAATGATAAATGGCAGCAGTGACAGCCAGAGGGTTAAGTAGATTTATTAAAAGGTGTTGTCACTTTACAGGACACAGGGGTGGCTCTGACTGTGTGGGGAAATGTTTATAAAAACAGAAAAACAGAGAGTTTTGCTACAGAGACACTTGAAATCTAGGACACTGATAAACTGAGAGGCACTGTTTATATCAGCAGCCATGATTAGCAGCAATCTGACACCAGCCAGCCAGCCACCAAGCCAGGATCCTTGCCAGGAACTCTGGAACTGTTTGAAATGACTTTTGGGGGAAAATACCAAGGAATGTTTAGGCGCCTTCTTCTACACCAAAGAGGCATCAAGGGAGCCTCATGCATATTAATTTTTGCCTAAGGACAGTGGCTCCTGCCAGTGGGGAGTTTATCCCAAAAGCTAAGGACAGTTAGAGTTTGAGTTGAATCTGGTGGGAGCCCCTCCAGAAAGAGGGAGGCTTTTGCCTCTGGAGAAAATGGGGCTACAGGATGGGCCTGCCTGGGGGTTGCCAGTAATTTGTCCTCCAGGGCAGGCAGTGCCTGCCCCATCAATAGAAGCAGAAGGAAGAGAAAGTTTGTTAAAGAAGCAGCTTTGTTAAGAGATAAGAAAGCTGCAGGTTGCTGAATGTTCTGCATTGTTCTGAAATTGCACCACAGCGGTGAGATAAAGGCAGCCCAGATGATTAAGGGAAAGCTGCAGGTTGAGCCTGGTAAAAGGAAAAAGGTTGCGTTTAAGCCTGGGAAAAGATGGAATGTAGAGAAATAATGAGAAATGAGAATATAAATGTGCTGAGAGAAGGAAAAGGATAGTGAGACCCTTCAATGCAGTGAATTGCTATGCACCTGCTCGGTGAGAAAAGGGTCTTTGAGTGCAGGAATTAAGTGTAAACGAGAGCACACAGTTGGCTGTGTTGAAGCTGAAAGACTGTGAAAGTAGAATGGTGGACAGGTGCCTTTCGGGGTCAGGTACCTGTTGTCTGCTCCTGAGATACAATGATAAAAAGAGACTGTTATGGTAAATCCTGGATTCTCAGACTCTGAACAGTCCCCCCAGTGACTGATGTTCAGGAAAAGAAACAGATTGCTTTGGCTACACACTGTGGCAGAAAAGATAAAGAAGAAGGAGAAGAAGCAGAGAATGTGCTGAATGTTTCTGCTGACACCCAGGGCCAGGTGGGGAACTCGCTTACCCCATGAAGTGGGGTCTGCCACTGCAGGGGATCATGGGTCTTGTACCCAAGTGCTAGGATGCTCTGATCAGAAGGAGCCAGGTCTGGGTCCCCTGTAGCTGGCAGGCCTTGTGCACGTGCCCTGCAATGGGTCTGCAATGAGCTGAAGGGGACAAGCTGCAAGATCTGCAAGTAAGACTTCACTACTTCACTGGAAGTATGCAGGCCGAGAAAGACTTAATCACACTCATGGTTGATATGGGCCTTGAACAAATCGTTACAGAACCAACACGAGGTGACAATATACTGGACTTGGTTATTACTAATATAGGGAACTTAATATCCAAAGTTATAATTGGTGCCCCACAAGGATCAAGTGATCACTACACCATTTCCCTTACACTGTCATTTTGTCATCATATCACCAACTGTACTGAATTGAAAAACTATAAAAAAGCTAATTTCAATGCTATTAATAACCAATTAAACTCAATTCCTTGGGATACAGCACTATCCTCTCTTTCCATGGTACAATCCTGGGACTTTTTTAAAACTTCCATTTATAACTCAGAAAAATTATATGTTCCTACAACAAAAAAATATAATAAAAAGGGGAAAATACCCCTGTGGTTTAACAAAACTATCAAAGCTCTAATTAAGAAGAAGCAGAGTCTATTTGCACGAGTTAAAAACAGTAAGGGTGACACCAGAAAATTATTGTTCACTCAATACAGGGAAACTCTAAAATCACTAAAACAAGCTATTCAGCAATCTAAAAAGAAACTTGAGTTTTGTCTTGGCCATACCAAAAACAACTATAAATCACTATTTTCCTACCTAATAATAAAAAAATAAATAATAGACACATGGGGCCCCTATGCATACATGACACAAATATATCTACAGACAGAGATATGGCAGACACATTTAACAAGCAATTCTGCTCAGTATTTACCAACAAAGAGGTTCCTAAATGATTCAAACCTGCGAACAATGTTACCCCCTCTTACATCATCACCAAGGATGATACACTAAAAGCAATTTTATCCCTAAAACCTAATTCCAGTCCAGGTTCTGATAACATCAGCCCCCAATTTCTAATAGCGACAGCTGCTGCTATTACTAAACCACTCTCAATTATATTCAACAAATCCTTATATGAGGGAATTATCCCTCAGGACTGGACAATGACTACTGTAGTCCCAATCTTTAAGAAGGGTAACCATTCTAGACCAGAAAATTACCGTCCGATAAGTCTGACTTCTGTTATAAGCAAGATCATGGAGAAAGTTGTTAAGAATCTACCAGAGCACGAATCTATTGGGGTAACTTGACTGACACTACACAACATGGCTTTAGACAGGGATACTCCTGTACTACTAACTTGTTTCCTTTTATAATCATGTCAGATGGGTATTGGATAATGGCATCCCTATGGATGTGATACTTCTGACTACAGTAGAGCATTCGACAAAGTCCTCATGACATCCTACTTGACAAAATGAATGATATGGGATTTTCTTGCTACATAATCAACTGGGTGTCAGGTTGGTTGAATGGAAGATATCAGCAAGTCAGAATTAATGGCTCACTTTCCCACCCACTGAGTGTGACCAGCGGGGTCCCATAGGGGTCTGTGTTGGGACCCACCCTGTTTAACATCTTTATTAGTGATTTGCAGGCTAGCCCTGAAAATGTTCTCTCAAAATTTGCTGATGACACCAAGCTGTGTGGCTCTGTTCTTACATCAACAAACAGAGAAACCATGAGGAATAACTTAAAATCCATTGAAGAATGGGCAGTTTTAAACAAAATGACACTCAACTCAGACAAGTGTCATGTTGTACACTTTGGTAAGAACAACCCTAGGCAGACTTATTTTCTGAACAGTGTGGCCCTTTATGTGTCACCATTAGAACGTGATCTCGGGGTAATCATTAATAATAAAATATCCTCTAGTGATCATTGCAGGATGATAGCTAGGAAATCTAACGCCTTGCTTACTCAAATCCAACGTTTGTTTGTGTCTAGGACACAGGAATGCATAATCCCCTTGTTCAAAGCTTATGTCAGGCCCCATCTGGACTATGGATCCCCCTGCTGGAGTCCCTACCTGGGGCAGGACGTTGACAGGGTTGAGAGGGTGCAGAGAAGAGCCACAAGAATGGTCCCTTATTTATCCGAACTTGACTACGAGGAAAGATTAAGAGTTACAGGGTTACACTCACTACGCACAAGACGTACTAGAGGTGACCTTCTCCTATTGTACAAAATCAAGAATTCTCAGGAGTTAATGCACCACTGTGGCTTACATTTCTCTTCCAGCTGGACTTCCCCACAGTATCATAACAACCAGATATTTGTATCTAAAGCTAAAACAACAAAAAGGTTAAACTACTTTACAGTAAGAACCCCCAAACTGTGGAATCTCCTTCCACAATACTTAGTGAACAGTAGCTCTAATACAGTCTTCAAAAAGGGCTGGATTGTTGGCTCGAGTCTAACAACTTCAAGGTATAATTATCCCACCAATGTGGTGGGGGACAATCTCGATGGGCAGTAGCCTTCTTTTGTCCTTTGAAACCAAGTAAACCAAGTAAGAGGAAGAAAGAGCAAGCTTCAGCCTCTGTCTCCTCTATTTCAAGAGTTGAGCCCGGTTCTGTATGTGTTTTCATTCAACCCCCAGGGCTTCAGTGAAGTGTGTCATTCAAGGACTGATTCTGCAGAACCGTGAGTAAAAATTGTTTCTCCTGGGGACTGTAAACAGTTAAAGCATGCACACCAGGGCTGGAGATAGAGCCAAGAGTTAAGCAAGGGAAAGGATTGTAAAAAGTTAAAGTCAAATTCTTCAAGCGAGTCAATGCCGGCTACCAGCTGCACCTGAGGCCTGCAACTTTAAAATCTGGGTGCCCAGCGACAGAACTTTTGGGTTTCAACTAGACTGGGACCTGTGGGTCTGGGTAATGGGTACACCTGCAACATTTAGCTAGTCAGACAGATCTGGAGGCTGCATTGATTACAATGTGGGTTTTGAATTCAAAGGGGAATGTGATTATTGAGAAGTGTAAATTGTTAAAAATGATAATCACTAAAGGTGTTGCTTAAATTCTATTCCACTTAACCCATCCTAAAGCATCCCTCTTGTTAATAAACCGTGATGTTATTGTTTTGCAGCAGAGATGACTCCAGAGCCTAATTTTAGTGATCACATTATTGGTTGAAATGGGAAAGGTAAATGTTTTTATCTGAATGTGGGGAGGTTCAAACTTGGTAATTCTATGTCTGGGGTAACTATTGGGGAGGTGGGTTGGTACGACATCCCAGGGGGTTGTACTGCAGGTAATCAGACCCACTAATCTGTACTCTCGGTGGAGACCCCGTCATTTTATTTTAGCTTTTGGGAAAGAATCCCTGTATGTCAGCTATGGGAACCCAGGCCCCTTTACCTGTATCCTAGGTAGCAGGCAGGGGTTTTGGCTTTCTCCCAGATGAGGTCAGAGAGGGGTTACATAAATGGAGGCACTGCTTGGATCTCCTGAGCCCGCGATGCATGCCCCCCAGCTTGCTAAAATGCTGGGACCCTTAGAAATGTCAGGAAATGGTAAACTGGTTATGAGAGGTATTGGAGAAGTGATTTTGATGCCATAGCTGTCTTGGGCTGCTCATCACTGGTCGATAAGGTAATTGGGAGTGCACACCTCCTAGTGGCCAAAGGTGGAAGTTGTGTTTTAAAATTGTGCCACCTGGAACACTTTAGTGCCAAGGGTCCACGGGAAGGGATAATACCATCAAAAGCTCTGAGTTGATGGGGTAAGGTGTAAACTTGTGGGAATAGATGATGATTGTTGAAAATCAAGAATGATTGGATGTTATTGAATAGAATAGATATCTCTAAGTACAGAGTAGGATGTCTTAGGTTTTGACATTAATGTTAATGTGAATGGGTTACAGGGATGACTTGAGGGTAAGTACTTGGCTTGGTGTGGATGCCAAGCATTTAATGGGAAGGGAGTTTATCTCTCCTGTCAGGGGCTTACCTGTGAGCCCCAGAAAATGCTGCCGTTTCCCACAGGGGTTTTCATCCCCCCTCATCTTTTTTTGGCTGGGTCCAGGTTTTCTGGCTGCTGCCCTTGTGTCCTCTGTTTCTCCTACTGGCCACCACCTGTTTTTTAGAAAGAATGGGGGCAGAGGAGCTGTTCCATGGAGCCGCCAGTTTTAAAAATGGCACTTTGGTGCCGGCGTGCCCCGCGCATGCACAGTAACGCATTTTTGATAGGCCATTTCAGCTGCCATTCTGGCTCTCTCCCCAGTGGTCCCAGTTTCAGGGTTGAGGAAAAGAGGGACCAGGACCATTGGAGGGACCGGGGAGACAGCAGGAGGAAAAGGAAAGCTGAATTTGTGAGCTCCAGCCACGCTCAAGGATCCTTGGGTGGCCTCATTAATATTT
Source organism: Neoceratodus forsteri (assembly GCA_016271365.2). Lineage (NCBI taxonomy): Eukaryota > Metazoa > Chordata > Ceratodontiformes > Ceratodontidae > Neoceratodus > Neoceratodus forsteri. The sequence goes on from CM028134.1 coordinate 847,113,032, forward strand.
ATGAGGCTATCTGAATATTAAGGAGCTGATCCCTGTCCAGTGCCTAGCGGCCATAGATATCAGCACTTGTGACAGGAAAAAAAGTATAAAATTAGTAAAGGCAGCCAGTGTGTACAACTGAAAAGGGGACCCTACAGTCCTGTGGGGTTTTGAATGATAAAAATGTAAATATTGGGCTGCAGCCATATGGGGATTCTGGGACACAGTATGAACTGCATTGGGGCTTATGTGTGCTGCCTGGGGGCAATTATAAATGGCAGCAGGTACAGCCAGAGGGTTACGTAAATTTATTGAAAGGTGCAGTCACTTTATAGGGTGCAGGGGTGGCTCTAACTGTGTGTGGAAATGTTTGTATAAAAAAAGGGTTTGGCTGCATGGACACTTGAAACCTGGGACACTGATAAACTGAGAGGCACTGTTTACATCAGCAGCCATGTTTAGCAGCCATTTGACACCAGCCAGCCAACACCAAGCCGGGATTCTTGCCAGGAACTCTGGGACTGTTTGAAAGGACTTTTGGGGGAAAATACCAGGGAATGTTTAGGGGCATTTTTCTGTACCAATGAGGTATTGAGGGAGCCTCATGCATATTAATTTTTGCCTAAGGACATTGGCTGTAGCCAATGGGGAGTTTATCCCAAAAGCCAAGGACAGTTAGAGTTTGAGTTGAGTCTGGTGAGAGCCCTTCCAGATGGAGGGGAACTTTTGCCCTTGGAGGAAATGGGGCTACAGGATGGGCCTGCCTGGGGGCTGCCAGTAATTTGTTCTCCAGGGCAGGCAGTGCCTGCCCCATCAAGAGAAGTAGAAGAAAGGCAATGTTTGTTAAAGAAGCAGGAAAGACAACGTTTGTTAAAGAAGCAGCTTTGTTGAGAGAAAGGAAAGCTGCAGGTTGCTGAATGTTCGGTGTTTGTTCTGAAATTGAGCCACAGTGGTGAAATAAAGGCAACTCGGATGGTTAAGGAAAAATCTGCAGGTTACTAGAATCTGCATTGAATTGAAAATGCACCAGAGCGGTGGGAAGAGGAGAGAAGAGGTTCCGTCCTGAACCTTGAAAAAGGACAAAGGTTGCGTCTTAATCCTGGAAAAAGACAAAGGTTGTGTCCTGAGCCTGGTAAAAGGACAAAGGTTGCGTCTAAGCCTGGGAAAAGATGTAATGTAGAGGAATAATGAGAAACAAATGATAATCAATGTGCTGAGAGAAGAAAAGGAAGAGTGAGACTCTTCGATCCAGAGAATTGCTATGCACCTGCACGGTGAGAAAAGTGTCTTTGAGTGCAGGAATTAAGTGTAAGCCAGAGCGTACAGGTGGCTGTGTTGAAGCTGAGAGGCTGTGAAAGCAGAAGGATGGACAGGTGCTTTTCCGGGTTGGGTACCTGTTGTCTACTCCTGAGATACAGCAAGGAAAAGAGACTGTTGTGATAAATCCTGGATTCTCAGACTCTGAACAGTCCCCCACAGAGACTGATGTTCAGGAAAGAAACAGATTGCTTTGGCTACACACTGTGGCAGGAAAGGTGAAGAAGGAGAAGAAGCAGAGAATGTGCTGAATGTTTCTGCTGACACCCAGGGCCATGTAGGGAACACGGTAACTTCCATTGAGTGCGGTCTGCTGCTGCAGGGGATCATGGGTCTTTTACCCGAGTGCTAGGGCGCTCTGATTGGAGGAAACAGGGCCATGGGGCCACTCCTGGGTCTGGGTCAACTGTAGCTGGTAGGCCTTGCACATGTGCCCTGCAATGGGCCTGTAATGGGCTGAAGGGGACAAGCTGCAAGATCTGCAAGCAAGCGGAAGAAAGAGCAAGCTTCAGCCTCTGTGCCCCCTGTTTCAAGCATCGAGCCCAGGTTCTGCATGTGTTTTCATCCAACCCCCAGATCTTCAATGAAGTGTGTCATCCATGGACTGATTCTGCAGAACCATGAGTAAAAATTGTTTCTGTGAATGATATTGTTTCTTATTATCCCATGATGTTGTTTGTATTTGTGATATAACTATTTATGACCGTTTTGTAATGTTTTCAATTTTTTGTATGTATGTTAACTTGTTGCATATGAAAATGGGCAGATATGCTCATCGTGAAACAAGTATAAAATAAAGGGAAAAAAAGTAGGAACTGCCCTTCTCCTGGGGACTGTAAATAGTTAAAGCATGCACACCAGGGCTGGGGACAAAACCAAGGGTTAAGCAAAAGAAAGGATTGCTAAATGTTAAAGTCAAATTCTTCAAGTGCATCAGTGCTAGTTACCAGCTGCACCTCAGGCCTGCAACTTAAAATCTGGGTACCCAGTGACAGGACTTTGGGGTTTCAACTAGACTGGGACCTGTGGGTCTGGATAATGGGTACACCTGCAAAAGTTAGCTAGTTAGACAGATGTGGTGGCTGCATTGATTACAACGTTGGTTTTGAATTCAAAGGAGAATGCAATTATTGGGAAATGCAAATCATTAAAAATGCCTATCACTAAAGGTTTTACTTAAATTCTATTCCACTTACCCCATCATAACCCCTCCTTGTAAATAAACCTTAATGTTATTGTTTTGCAGCAGAGATGACTCCAGAGCCTAATTTCAGTGAACCCGTTATTGGTTGAAATGAGAAAGGTAAATGTTTTCTCTGAATGTGGGGAGGTTCAAACCTGGTAATTCCATGTCTGGGGTAACTATTGGGGATATGGGTTGATATGACATTCCAGGGGGTTTGTACTGCAGGTAATCAGACCCACTAACTTGTACTCTGGGTGGAGGCACCACCAATTTCTTTTAGCTTTTGGGAAAGAACCCCTTATGTCAACTATGGGAACCCAGGCCCCTTAACCTGTATCCTAGGTAGCAGGCAGGGGTTGTGGCCCTCTCCTGGATGGTGCCAGAGAGAGGATACATTACATTTACTCAGATCAACTAGGATCTGTGGTTTGTAATAGGTTGGCAAAATGGGCAGACTGGGTGGGCCACACAGTCCTTATTTGCTGTCAACTTCTATTTTTCTCTCCCCAAAAAGAACAATGTCCTCATTCAACAACTAAATAGGAAATGATTCATGTAAAACTGAACAAGAGTAGGTAAGAAACTTCTACATTTTTCTATTACATGGTACTTTATTCTGAGTCCACAATAAACTGTGTGGTGGACCAGTGTTCCACTTTGGTTTTGAGATAGGATCCCAGGAATTCTTTGTTTCTAATACTGTCTTGTTCTAAACTTTAAATCTAGTGTGCATTAGTGTCTCTCTTTCTTTGCTTAGTCTTTTTCCAGGTTTACGGTGGGGTGGCCACCTATCGTGGCCCTGTCCTGTCCTCCTTATTGCTTATTCTGTCTTTTGTATTTTTACAGTTTCCTTTTCTTTCCTTGGGTTGGGTCTTGAAACTGGAAGATAAATAAATGTGCCAAAAGTACAGTAAAGGCATTGAATGGAATGTGCCAAAATCAGTTATTGGCAAAAAGAGTGCACTCATATAATGAATGGTGCCTGGATAATATGAAAAGGCTGAAACCATTATGAAATTAAAGGAACATGCATGCATGAGTTTGTAGTACAAATGCTGAATACCGTAGAAAGTAAGGACACAGTTAAAAGAAAGTTTGTGCAAAGTCTTATAGAGCTCCAGTGGAAAATGGTACTGCTGTAGCATTTAAATGTAGAAAATATGCCCCTTGTGCAAGAGAAAAAAAAAAAGGGGACATAAGTTTTCTTTTTTTCCTTTGGTTTGTTGAGAGCTGGCAACATTGGGTTGAAATGCCGCTCCCAGTGTTTGTTGCTTTCAGCCAGAAAGGCTTAGTTTGCACAGCAACAGAAGTGCAGTTTAAAAATAGGGCGGCATGTCGTTGTAGCTTTCAGTTCGCCACCCCATGCTTTACTGTGCTGCTGCTTTGAAGGGGGGGGAATGGGACTGTTCTTCCCCTCTGTTGCTGAAATTAAACATAAAAAGTAATTATGCATTGTTGGGAAGCAGTAAAAGACTGCAAAAAAAGAAAACATAAGGAGTTGCAGTTTGTGTAGAAGTGAGTGGTTGGCACTGAACTTAAATATTTCAGCTGCTGCTTCTTTCAGCAACTCACTCAGAACTATGAATAAACATAAGAAGAGGGTTAAAATAAGAGAATGACTATAATACTCAGGTTCACAAGGAAAAGAGAGACTACTAACAAGAAACTAGTTTTAAAGCAGCAGTACTACAAAATCAGGAAGTGATCTATCAAAATTCTGTTTTTTGGCTGTAAGCATGCAGCCAAAGTTCCAGTTTCCATACCTGTTAATGTTTTTTTCCAGTCATTTTTAGTTTTTTAGATATTTGCAATTTATTTGAATGGTTGTAGAGCTACAACAAATATGGCGGCTGACAAATTTTCCGTGAGCTTTTTCTACAGGTCACATCATGTCTTTTGACAACAGCAGAGGGACTCTCTGCTGACCATTCCCGATGTCCCTGCAAGTCATTTATATGTGCAGTTGGCAGCAGAGGGAGTTCCAGTGCAACATGCTTACTGGCAGAAATGTAAACAAAAGCGGAGAATAACTGAGCAAATTACTTGGCGATAGTACAATGCCGGTGAGAAAGAGTACCAGGTATATGATTAGCAGGTCACAGGGAATAAACTGTCAAAAAAGCAGTTTTTTTTTCGTAGTACTGCTGCTTTAAAGTGTGTGAAATATAAAAGTGCAGTGCCCTGCAGTTTCATGTTTTTTTTCCTTTATGCTTTATCAAATAATTATAAAACTACACTCAACTACTTCAAACTTCAAAAACAACTGCTTATTCACCTGCATTGTACTTTTTAAATGTTGTCAGTTAAAAGCCCCTTGTTTGGCAATTCTTGTACACATTTTTGCCTTTGTGCAGTTTAAAAAGGGTATTACCTCTGTGTAGGTGAATCAGTTTTTCCATGTTTCTTAAATCCAGGAGTCTGGAGAATGCACAGCTCTAGGGGAAACAGTGCCCTCTAATTCCTATTTTTATAAGAAGAGAGGCTGTCACTTTCAGATTATAGGATGGGCTTTAAGGCTTATTGAAGCTCACTGTCTATTCTCAGAGTAGTTTAAAGCCCACAAAGTCTTTTTATGATGTTAAAAGGAGGTATATGATACAAATGCTTAGCCTGTTTACGTTGAGTGGTCACCCTGACCTATTTTGATAACATAGAGCTAGAAAAAAGTATGTATAGATTAAGGGCCTGGTCAGGTGACCCAGCTAGGGGCTATATATACACCTCTGGGAGGTGAGGTTAGTCAGAGGAGCCTTGGTAATGAACAAAGCTACCTAATGGAAGTAGCCGGCATAGTCCCAGAAGGTAATATACCTGTATTGACAGGTTACAACTGTGAGAGCTACCGAATGCAGCACATTTTTGTTTTGTATTTTGATTTTTCCATTTTGTTTGCTTCTTTTGAGTTTAATAAATATCACACTCAGGTGTGTTTTAAAAACTTAAAAGCTGTGTCCGTGTTATCTATACCACACCCATCCACACAGCATTCGCTGACTGCAGTTTGTCTTAAACATCACAGTTAACTGATCTCCCCCTTTGCAGGAAAACACCCATCTCTAACAAAAATATTCTCTCCCTGAGGTAACAAGCATTTTTCAATGCCGAATGTTGCTTGCTTCTATGTGCTGTTTAGGTATTTGGAAGTCATTGGAGTGTAAATATTGAAAATTTGCGAACTTACGAGCATGCGTAGGAACTGTGCAACGCACGCTCGTAAAACAGTCATTTTTAGGATTTTTTTCACCAAATTTACAACATAGCCATTTTAAGACCTCTGCTCATGAACAGTGACACTGTGATTTTCTTAATGTGTCCCATACACTGAGTTTGCACAACGACTGCGCCATTGTGCGCTACATGGGCGGAAACACATTTTGGGTAAGATGTGAAAAATGACAGCAGTACTACTCATAAGAAGGTGTGGTAAAATGGCAATGTTGAAAATCTGGAGTGAAAATATTGAAATTTCGTGAACTTACGAGCCTGCGTAGGAACTGCATAGCATGGCTCGTAAAACAGGTCATTTTTGGAATTTTGGCACCAAATTTTCCAACATGGAGTTTGGGCCCCCTTCTCATGAATGATGTCACTGTCATGGCGGTATTCAGGCCGAAGGTGATTTCATGATCCTGCACAGTCACTGCTGAAATCACCCTTCAGGTCACGAATAACACCAGGACAGTGACATCATTCATGAAAGGGGTCCCAAAAACCCCATGTTGAAAATTTGGTGCAAAAATTTCAAAATGGCTGAGATATGCAATAAAGTTGAAACCCCCCTATCTAGCCCATTATACAGCTTACCGGCATTTCCTCAGTTCGCGGTCGGCTTTGAAGAGTGCAGACGTGTTCTGGGTCCACCGAAGATCGTCGCGCCAGAGTCTGGAGGTAAGTATGGGGTGGGGGTGTGTGGAGGCTGGGTGCACAGTGGGTGGGTGCAGGTTGTGGGAGGGGGGAGATGCACGCGGGACCGTTTTGTCTTACAGGTAAAAAAAAAAAAGACATCGATGGGACCATTTGCTTGCGCTGGGGTGGGCTCCCAGCTTGGCACAAGGATGTTGGGGGGGCATTCGGCCGACGGGGATTGGGCACCCCGTCGGCCAAAGAGTGATTGCCACGTGGGGTGGGCTCTGGCGTGGCACACCAGCTTTCTGGGGGAGATGGCGCCAGCTCAGTCGGCGGGGATTGGGCACCCGTCGGCTATACAATGCGTCTGGGGCCATGCCTGCAGTGGGGAGGAGCTGCACATGAGCAGCTTCTTATCGCTGCTCACCTAGCGTGAGCCCCCTTTCAACTGTATGCCACTGCATTTTGGAGCGTGTCATAGACAGCTTCAAAATGCATTGGCTTACAGGGGCCACGCCTGCTAGCACACTGCCTGAATTGGAGGAGGAGGTGACACACCTCCGAAATCTCCGATGATGGCACTATGTTTCTTGCACATGCGTGCAAGCAACATAAAAATCACTAGTGCCATCCTTAAACCAGTCCCACGGGGAAACAATGACTTGAAAACATTTTTTGCAGATTCTTTCTACTCTTGTTACTTAACGTGCTCTAGTTTTTTATTTCTAAACTCAGTAATTCAAACATCAAAGCATTGGTATTTATATATTTTTCTGAACAGTATACCCCGAAATGGGCAATGTCCTCATTTTGTAACTAAGTAGAAAATGATTCATGTAAAATTGAAAACATTAAGATACATTAGTTGTAAATTTTGGTTAGTGCAGAAACACTGTAAAGTCTCAAGTAAATATTTTTTTTTGTTTAACATTTTTATTGCAAATGCCTGAGTTAAAATCTTTATTAGTACTGAATAAGGTCTCTCAAATAATCCAGGGCCTTATGAGGCAGCCAGTCCCTCTTGTGATGTGAGGTACTGACTGTATGCATCTCCTTAGCACCTTGGTTTGGGGAAACATCAACCTGAGAGTTATGTTTAGTGTCTGTCAATTTACTTATACACATTAAGATTTCTTCCTTTACGTATTTATCTAATTGTTACATTACTGTAATCAGTTAACTTAAAAAGCCTGCTGAAGCCTGCTAGAGGCACCCCCCCCCCATTTCCAAGACTGTTAATAAAAATGTTGAACATTGGTTTCCCCAGCACCAGTCTCTGAGGGATGCCACTGGGTACCCTTCTCCACTCAGAGTACTACCCCTCTACCACAACCCTCTGCTTCCTGCCCCCATGCCAGTTACCAATGTAGCTTCTGTATGCCTTGTGTTCCTTGTGAATACAGTATCTGCCCTGAAGATTGTCATGCACCACAATGTAAAAAACCTTACTGATGTCCAGACAGACTATGTCTATGGGCCTGTCCCAATCTATCTCTTTTCAAAGAAGGTGATTAGGTTAATCTGACACAATCTGCTCTTCATAAAGCCGTGCTAGGAAGGAATAACAGCCTTGGCCTTAACCAAGTACTCCACTGTTTTGTTTTTGATATTGGCTCTTGAACCTTGTCTACCACTGACACTAGACTGACCAGCCTGTAGTTCTTAGGTTCCAGACTTGCCCCCCTTTTGAAGATGGAGACAACATCGGTCATTTTCCAGTCCTCCTGTACCACATCCGTCTGGTCAAATTCCTGAAAGGTTACTGCAATTGATACTGCCAGTTGTTTCTTTAGCTCCGCTATGATCCTGGGGTGGATCCTGTCTGCCCCTTGAGACTTACCTGATTTGATAATCACCAGGTTGTCCATGACCACATGAGTGTGATGTTCACAGACTGCACTATGGCTACTCCTGGTGGAATGGGCTCTCCTAGTAATCACCCTCCTTCTCCCATTTGGCTGCCTGGTAAACACCATAGTGAAGTATTCAGTTAGCATCCCAGTCAACAAGCCTTTCAGCCTCTCATTTTAATGTTTATGACCTACCTTTATATAGCTACACTGTCTCTAAGTGTAGTCATATAAATACTTAAAAAAGAAACCCTCCAGACATGAGAAAGCTACTGTGAATACACCCCACATGATTTGAGTTTAAGTCAAGACGCGTTCCTAACTCAGCAGGTGGGGGAACCGACCAGGGAGGCGCGGGTACTGGATGTAGTCCTGGCAGACAGTGACCAGATTAGGGGCCTGGAGGTAAGGGACCCATTGGCGGGGAGTGACCATGCCACGGTCTGGTTCTGCCTGGACCTAGGAGGGCTAGAAGGCTGCACAAAGACGGAGGTAACTGACTTCAGGGGAATGGATTTTAAGGAAATGGGAAGGATCCTTAAGGAGCATTTGGATGTGATTGGGTCAGACATGGATGCTGATAGTAGGTGGGAAATCATCAGGAGAGGGGAGCAAGATGCTACCAGTGCCTGTGCAAGAGTAAGACGAAAATGCAGTAGGACCCGAAAACCCTGCTGGTGGACCAGGGAGGTCCAGGAGGTGGTGCAGGGAAAGAAGGCAGTCTATAGGCAATTCAAGTGCTCAAGGAGTGAAAGGGATCGAGGGGAGTATGAGCCGATGGCTAGAAGGGCCACTATGGTGGTGAGGGCGGCTAAGGCAAGGAAGGAGCAGAACCTGGCCAGGGAAATTAGGAGAGGGAACAAGAGATTCTTTAGATACATTGGGGAAAAACAAAGGGTGAAGGGGCAGATTAGCAGGATTAATTCAGGGGAGAGATGGGCACAAGACCCGGGGGAGCAGGCTGAGGTACTAAATGAGTACTTCACCTCAGTTTTCACCAAGGAAAATGGGGGTTCTGCATCATGCATGGGAGGAGACAGAGATACTGAGGAGGGGGGGACCCTACCGATTGGTGGGTCTGGGGAGAGGGGGAGACATCACTGGCAGGAGGGGGGAGGGCTAAGCAGGGAGAAGAGGTACCAGAAGTGGAAATCACAGCAGAGAGAGTGAGGGAAGCCCTCAGGTCCCTTAAGACAGAGAAAGCACCGGGGCCACATAAATTACATCCCAGAGTGCTGAAGGAACTTGCGGATGTCCTGGCGAAACCCCTGGCGGAACTTTTCACCATCTTTCTGAGGACAGGGTGGGTGCCCCAGGACTGGAAGGTGGCACATAGAGTGCCTATCCACAAGGGGGGATCAAGGAAGGTGGCACGGAACTACAGGCCTGTCAGCCTGACATCGGTGGTGGGCAAGGTGATGGAGGGCATTGTCAAGGAGAGGCTAGGGGGGGACCTGGAAAAGTCAGGGTGCCTGGACGATAGACAGCATGGATTCGTCCCGGGGAATCGTGTCAGACAAATCTGGTGGAGTTCTATGACTGGGTGATGAGTGCCTTGGACCTGGGTAGACCAGTGGACATCCTCTTTCTAGACTTCAGCGAGGCATTTGACTCTATTCCTCATGTGGGACTGTTGGATAAGCTGGGAGAAATGGGGGTGGGGAACCAGATGATCTGATGGATAGGCAATTGGCTCCAGGACCGGATCCAGAGGGTCGAGTTGGCGGGATAGTCTCATCCCAAAGAGGGTCATTAGTGGGTCCCACAGGATCAGTCCTTGGGCCCTCCTGTTCAACGCCTACGCCTCTGACATAAGGACAGGAATTAGGAGGAGATGAGTCTCTTTGCAGATGACTCAAAACTGGGGGCGGTGGTGGATGGGAGGAGGGAGGGTGGCTCACAGGGGACCTGGAGGCTCTGGAAAGATGGTCTAGAAAGTGGAAGCTGAGGTTCAATGCAGGGGAAATGCAAGGTACTCCACCTGGGGGCCAGAAACCCAGGCCAAGTGTACACCCGGGGGGTGGGAATGCTACAAGTCTCGGTGGCTGAGAAGGACCTGGGGGTGGTGGTGGATGTCAAGCTGAACAACTTGGAGACTTGTAGGAGGGCAGCAGCCAAGGCCAACAGGATGCTGGGATGCATCGCTAGGAGGATCACCTCCAGAAGGAGGGAAGTGATACTCCCTCTGTATAACTGCTTGGTGAGGCCACACCTTGAGTACTGCGTGCAGTTTTGGAGGCCCCACTTAAAGAGGGACATTAAACTCCTGGAGAGGGTCCAGAGGAGGGCAACCAAAATGATTTGAGGCTTGGGGGACAGGACCTATGAGGAGAGGCTCGAAGAGCTAAATATGTACACATTGGAAGAGAGAAGGGACCGGGGGGACATGATAGGAGGCTTCAAGTACATGAAGAGGGTAAATAGGGAGGAACAGTCAGGGTGCTTTGAAGGAAGGAGGAGGGGCCACTAGAGGGCATGGGTGGAAGCTGGAGGGGAAGATCCAGGGAGAAAGGAGGAGGTGCTACTCACTGAGAGGGTGGTGGAGCCATGGAATGCACTGCCTAGGGGCTGGTGGAGGCAGAGATGGTGGAGGGGTTCAAGAGGGGCTGGGACAGGTACAGGGGAAGGGTGCTGGAAGCAAAATCCAATGCAGCAAGAATATCCAGAACTGGGAAGGGAGAAGCCAGAGAAGGCGAGGGGGGCAGCAAGGTCAGCACCCAGGGTGGGGGCTGACCAATCGAGCAGACTCGAAAGACCGTTAGGCCTATTCTGCTGGCATTTTAGTATGTTAGTATGTTAGTCAAGTAGCCTTCAATTTCTGAAACTTTTGTTACATTTTTTTATCCTGGTTTCTGATTTTTTCTCTTTTATTTGTATTCTGAGTCATAATGGATGGTATAAAATTGCAGTTATTAAGAAAGGTATTTAAACATTATAGTGTTAAGATGAGTTGTGAAACGATATACTGTACATATTTGCTGCCTGTGGTTCAGTAGGCTGCATACTTGACCTCTGGGACTGGAGGATCAGACGGCCATGGGTTCTAGTTCCATTCCAGGAATTTGAGATAATGCCCTTTACTGACACTAATGTAGCACTAGGAGCGTGCTGCATCACAAAGTGCCTGCCTTTGGATGAGGTGTTTAACCAAGGTCCATTATGCCCATCTCTGGCAGCCGATCAAGTGGAAGTTAAAGATTTCATGGCACTTAATCATAAGAGTAAGAGGTTTTCTTCAGTATCTTGGCCAAGATTCCTTCTGTCAAGAAATTCAGTCCATGTAACCCACTTTCCAGGATGCACCTGGAAATGTATGCATTTATTTAGTTATTTATTTAAGTGTTTAACCCGGAACACATGCTGAGCAGGCTACTGCTCAATTTCAGAAGTGCCCTGGGGTTAGGTGGATAGGGAGAGTATACAAACAATACACAGTAAGGAGAATTACATGATACATATACGAAATGAACGTAAGCAAGGTAGAGTGCATTTTCTACAGGCAGATACATAACCCAGAGCTTCAGGGAGGTTATACATACAAGGTAACCATATTTACAGTAGAGTGCGTTTACGATAGGTTGAGTACAAAACTGTATGACAGGAGACTAGCTTCCAGGAGGTTCCAACATCAGGTAAGTGAAAAAAGTGGTATTTGGGATGGAGAGTACTAGGGGTATTATCCAGACTCAGGAGTTGGTGGACACCTAGTTAGTGAGCTCCCAAGGGTGCATGCACAGGGAGAGTGGAAGCATGTTTTGAGAAGGGAGTTAAGGTGCCAGCCAGGGGTGGCGTGCTGGATATCCGATGAAAGAGAGTTCCAGAGATTGGGCATGCAATAACTGAAAGCTGACTGGCCTGCCGAGGTTGACATGCGTGGGATGGCCAGTAGACACGAGTCATTGTTCCTCAGTGCATAGTCCAGGTTGGGTGCGGGCTGATAGGACCACGATGAGATACATGGGGAGGGACTGTGACCAGTATTTGGCCATGAGACTAGCACAATGGGATAGACGCCGGTCCTTTAGTGAGGGTAGGTATAGGTTGTGGTTCAGGACACAGTGGTGAGTACTAGGAGGACAGTTAAGTGCAAAGCGACAGAAGGAATGGAAGGGAGTGTCCAATCTGGCTGGGTGGACTTTGGAGTGGCACTGTAGACTATGTCCCCGTGGTTGAAGGTGGGAGAATCATCCTCTGCACTAGAGCATGTCTAGCCGGCAAAGGGATGCATCCACGATTTCGGTAAAGTGCACCTAGCTTGGGTTGAAGGTTTTTGTTGATGGCATCAATGTGTGTAGAGAAGTAAGGTGCTGGTCAAGCCAGACGCTGAGATACCTGAAGGAGGAGCAGGTTTCAATAAAAGTCCTGTCCAGGATTTGGAAGGAGGGGTTGGATGGTAACCTTGAATGTCTCTGCCTTGTTGCAAAGGGCATGGAGTAGTTTTCTTGGCATTGAGAAAAAGCTGATTTGAGTGAAACCAGCCTTGAACTTCATTGAAGTCCTGCTGGAGTCTGGTTGCTACATCAGCAGTCGAGGGGCCAGATGCATACAAAACTGTATCATCGGCATACATATGAATGGATGTGTTAGGGCAGGCAGTGGGCAGGTCGTTGAGGAAGACAAAGAACAGGAGAGGGCCAAGGACTGAGCCTTGAGGGATCCCAGAGGTGACAGGAAGGGAAGCAGAGGTGGCATTGCAAATTCTGACAGATTGGTATCAGTCTAGTAGGTAGGACTGAAACCACTTGGTGGCTATGCCTGAGAGCCCTGCATGAGAGAGCTTCAATGGCAGGAGTGTGTGGGAGACAGTGTCAAAGGCTTTAGCCAGGTCGACAAAAATGGCTGAGGTAATTTGGCCCTTATCCATACCAGTGAGTATGGAGTCTGTGAGTCTTAGGAGGGAGGTGGCAGTGGAGTGAGACTTCCCAAAGCCAGACTGGTAAGGGTTGAAAAAGGAAGAGGAATCAAGACAGGAGGAGAGTTGAGAGAGAACTATTTTTTCTTGGATTTTGGCCAGGATAGGTAGCAGGGAAATTGGGCGGTAAGTACCAGGAACAGAAGGGTCACCACCTTTGGGAAGTGGGATGACTGTAGCGTGTTTTCACTCAGTGGGTATAGTGGCAAGAGAGAGAATGAGAAGTTGTAGAAAGATACTAGGGGGACTGTGATGGCAGGAGCTAATAAGTAAAGCAGTTTGGAGTCAAGGCCTGTAGGGCATTTGCCCTTGTTGGGATTTAGGGCAAGTAGAGCTTTGTAGACCTCACCAGGGGCAATCCAGAAAGTGAAGGGGAGCCTGCTGGGGGAGCATTATTGGGGGGGATGGTGGTGGGGATTGGGGGGCCTGAAAGTTGAGGGTGCCCAAGAGTAATGAAGTGCAGTCCGTAAAGAAGGAATTTAAATGAGAGGCAACGTTGAGGGGGTCAGTAATCATGAAACTTCCAAAGTTGAGAGCAGGGGTAGGGGTTTGTGAGTGAGGGACAAAAAGAGATTTAATCACCTTCCAAAATTTGGGGGGCTGGTTTAGGTTAGTTTTGAAAATGTTGCTGAAATGGTTTGCCTTTGCCCTGCGTATCTGTCTAGTGCAGGCATTTCAAAAGGCACGATACTTTTGTTTGTGTACCTGCAAAGCTGAAGACCTTGAAAGTCTTTCAGGCTGCATCCCTGTCTTTGAGGAGTGTCATGATGTCCGTAGTGATCCATGGCAGGTGGGCACCCCTCACCCAAACACTTTTGACAGGGGTCTGTGAGTTCCAGACCATGATGAACCTGGTCTTAAAATACTCCCAGGCTGAATCAATAGAGGTGGCCCGTTGGATATAAGATCAGTCTAGCCTAGACAAGTCAAACAGGAGACATGCAAGGTCCAAGGATTTGTAGGATCTAGTAAGGATGGTTCTGGGTGGGGCTGCTTTAGGACGATGGATTTTTCTAACTGAGCAGATCATATTATGATCACTTACAGAGTCCGGTAGAAGGTCGGAGGTGAGTATATGATGTGGGTGTGATGTAAGGGACCAGTCTAGGAGAGAGTGGTTTGAGGATTTGTGGTTGAGGCATATGGGTTTTGTGATTAATTGGGCTAGGTTTAGTGTAGTCACCTGGTGCCGCAATCTGGAGCTGCTATTGAAGAGCCAGTTTTGGTTGAAGTCACTGAGGATGTGCATCTCACTCCCTGTGGCCATTGAGGTGATTACATTCAGATGTTTCAGGATGGTGGGTGAAATTGAATCAGGAGGACAATAGGACCCAGCTACTAATATGGGGAGGGCGTGGGCTATGGAAAATTTGATTAGTATGGCATCAATGGAATGCATGGGACTGGCTAGCAGGATTGATGTGAACTGAAGAAAGGAGTTGATAAACATGGCAATGCCTCCCTCTCTTTGGGAGCCAGGGCAGTCTTGGCGAATAAGGGAGTAGCCCAGGATAGCAAATTCCACATTAATATTGTGTGGTTTCAGCCATGTTTCAGTAATAGTCAGTATGTCAGGTTTAAGTGAGAGGGCAATTGGTTGCAGCAGGCTAATTTTGTTTAAAATGCTACAAATATTTAGGTGCACTCATTTAAGACCACGGGGCAGTGAGAGACTGGGGGCAGGATTTGGGCAAGGTGGTTTGGGGTGTGGGCCCGGGTTGCATTCAACGTCACTGGCTAGCAGGAGCAGAATGGTTAGCAGGAACCTGCTGTTTGGAAATGCCCATAGGGGTTTCCAACATGAGTGCAGTGACTGTGCAGGTGCTGCAGGGGAGGTTAGAGCATGAACTTTTACAGCGGGTAAGACAGCGTGGAAGGAGGGTGGGAGGACAGAAGCATAAGCAATTAGAATTAGTTGCAGGGGAATAGGGGAAGGTTGTATTGTTGAGGTGTGGGAGGGGGAGATGTGGAGGCTGGAGAGTGAAGTTGTGGAAGGCAAGGCTGCTTCTCTGGGTAAGAGGAAGGGGGTAACAAAAGTAGAGGAGCAAGCAGTAAAATTGCTGCTATCCCTGCAGTCCACATTTTGGACATGTTCCTGAAAGGAGGAGGTCTCAGAGGTTGCTGACTCTAGTGGTGGGAACCGATAACTGGCAAATGGAAAAATGGGCTAAAGAGTTCATGTGATCACCACTATAAATTGCACAGATGATCAAGGGTGGTGGTGGGGGCAGAGGGGCCAAAACGGAGTTAGAACTCCTGGTCCCTTTTTCCACCGCACTGCATCACGTACCTGCTAGCTTTCTGTGTGCTTTGGTTGCAGCTTTGGGGAGGGCCGAGACACGCTGGCCCTCACGACCACCACAAGGAGCTGTGGGGGAACAAAGAAAATAATGCAGGATTTAAAACAGGTACACTGCGTGGAGCAATTAGAACAGGTGAGGGGCATCATGAAATGAGAAATGTGCTGTCATAGCGTAATGCATCTTTCCTGGTAAAACAATACCAATAAAAAAAAATGCATTTATTGATTTTGTTCTTTTTTACCTGGGCAGGACCCACTGGGAATAAATCTAATTACAGGGCCAACCTGGAAAATAAGAGCTGGCCCAGTAGCACTGAGGGTTGAGGTGCCGGACGCCACACCTTGTGACATGCCAGCGACCCGGGTTCAGGAGCGGACTCGGGTCGGCTGGGGAGGAGTAGGATTGAGCATCTGGAGGACTGCTCTCCTCTCCTGGGGTGGGTGGGTTCTGCCTTATGCAGCAACAGTGACCCCTGGGGTTCTGGGTAACTCTTCAGCCTGCAGGCGCACAGCAGTAGGGGTTAGGTGGTGGCAGGCATCTTTCAAACAGGCGTGGGAGCATGCCTGGCATGAGCAGGATGCCATTGCACATCTGTGCCCTTGAAACACCAGCAGAAGAAAAAGCTGCTGCTCCCTGGATAGGGTGACGGTGCCCTCCAGTGCCCTGTTACCACACACTAAACACTGGACTTACCCCACGGACTCTCCCCGTCCTGCCTTGGCTCCAGTGGTAGGGGCTGGTCATCAGACAAGATGGGTAGGGAAGTGTCTGTCCCTGATTCTCCTGTGGGGTGGGCTTCAAGTAGGTGGTAGTACGGTTGGTGGCATGCAATGATTGCCTGAGAGAGTTCCACAGGAGTAGGAGGCAAAAGAAAGTTCACAAAAAAAAAAAAAACCTGGAAAATAAGATAAATATATGAGGCCGGATTTTCAAAGGGTGCCACAGGGCTTATACATCCAGTTCTATGTCAAATCCATTTTTTGATGCAGCTGTGCCAAACTCCTTTGCTACAACTGCGCCTGATTTTAGTAGGTTGAATACAAAAACCCAGGGAAGAGTACACAATGCGGGGGAGAGGTAGTAACAACAACACCTCGGTAGTGGGGAAGATCATGGAAGCACTACTGAAGGAGAGATTGGTGGAACTTCTGGTTGTCAGTGGACTACAGGACCCAAGGCAGCATGGTTTCACCAGGGGGAGGTCATGTCAGACCAATCCTCGTTGAATTTTTTTGACTGGGTGACTAGGGAGGTGGATTAGGGGAGACCAGTGGACATGGCCTATCTGGACTTCAGCAAGGCCTTTGACACTGTGCCACATAGAAGACTATTACACAAACTGGGGAATATGGGTGTGGGCAGGACAGTAGTGTGGTGGGTAGGTAACTGGCTGGGTGGCAGGACACAGAGGGTGGTGGTAATGGCTGTCACTCCACAGAGGGAAGAGTGACCAGTGGGGTACCACAGGGATCAGTGCTGGGACCAGTCCTATTCAACATCTTCATCAGTGACATTGCACAGGACCTAGAAGGCAGAATTTCACTGTTCGCTGATGACACAAAGCTCTGTAACAGAGTAGACACACCAGAGGGTGTAGACAGAATGAGAAGGACCTGCAGAAACTTGAAGAATGGTCAGGGTTTGGCAGTTGAAATTCAATGCAAAGAAGTGCAAGATAATGCACTATAGGGCACAAAAACCCTGGCACAATATATCAATTGGGGGTGAGGATATAGCATGCACCAAGCAGGAAAGGGATCTTGGGGTTATCATCTCTGATGACCTCAAGGTAGGGAAACAGTGTGACAAGGCAGCAGGTAAAGCAAATGGGATGCTGGGATGTATAGGCAGGGGTATCACCAGTAGGAAAAGGAGGTCATAATTCCGCTTATACAAGACACTAGTGAGGCCCCCACCTGGAGTACAGTGTACAGTTCTGAGACCATACCTACTGTAAGGACATAGGGTAGAGAAGGTTCAGAGGAGGGCAACAAAGATGGTGCATGGATTGCATCACAAGTCCTATGAAGACAGGTTGAAGGAACTGAACATGTACTCCCTGGAGGACAGGAGGAGAGAGGGATATGATAGAGACATACAAGTATCTCACAGGGAGGAACAGGGTGCAGGAATACACTATTTTTAAGCGAAAAAGATGTTCCAGAACTAGAGGGCATGGGATGAAGTTGGAGGGAGGATGATTCAGAGGAAACATGAGGAAGAATTTCTTCACAGAACGGGTGGTGGACAAGTGGAACACCCTGCCAGAGGAAGTTGTGGGGGCTGAAACAATCATGGGATTTAAGAATGCATGGGATAGACATATAGGAATTCTGGAGGTCAGGGGTAAGGGGCAACAGACTTCTAGGAAAACATAAACTGAACTTACAAGCTCAAATGGGCAGACTGGGTGGGCCATAGGCCCTTCTCTGCCGACACTGTCTATGTATCTATGTAACAAAAATGGAAAGGGACCTGGGGGTAATCGTATCTGATCACCTTAAGGTTAACAAGCAATGTGAAAAGGCAGTTGGGAGGGCTGGGGGGAATACTGGGATGTATAGGGAGAGGCATCACCAGCAGAAAACAGGAAGTTGTTATCCCTCTGTACAGACAGTTGGTGAGACCCCACCTGGAGTACTGTGTCCAGTTCTGGAGACCCTATCTCCACAAGGACATAGACAGGATGGAGGCAGTCCAGAGGAGGGCAACTAAAAGTGCAGGGTCTGCAAGAGAAGCCATACAAGGAGAGACTAAAGGAGCTTAACATGTATACCCTTGAGGAAAGGAGGGACGGGGGGGACATGATTGAAACTTTAAAGTACTTCAGTGGAATCAACAAAGTCCAAGAGAGTAGCATCTTTCAGAAAAAGAGATGTGCAAGAACAAGGGGACACGATTTGAAGATAGAGGGGGATGGCTCAGGGCCAACGTGAGGAAATACTTTTTCACAGAGAAGGTGGTGGATGTATGGAACCACCTTCCTGTGGAGGTTGTGGGGTCTAAAACTGTGGGAGAATTCAAGAATGCATGGGACAGACATAAGGCAATTCTTGTGGGGTTTAGGAAGAAATATGCTGATGGTTAACTAGAATCTACGGTTTATCCAATAGGTAGAGAAATGGGCAGACTTGGTGGTTCAAGAGGTCCTTATCTGCCATCAAAGCCTGTTTCTATGTTTCAGTTGTGACACTTTACCCAATTTATGGCAGTTTGCTCCAAATATTTGGTGCGAGCCCCGTAAAGAGGGAATTCGGGATTGCTGCAAGTTAGGCCAGAACAAGTTGGTCTAATTTTTGGCAGTTGGTGCACAGGATGGAAAATCCCGATCACCAGCTGGGAGAATTCCACAAGCCCCATGCAATATTTGTTTGACACACTCATGGCTTGCGCCATTTGGGAGCCTTTGAAAATCTGTCCTGGTTGAGTCTGTATGTAGCTAGGGAGCATAGTATATGAAGCCACAATGGATGAAATAAGGGAGGCCAATAGGAAGGTAAAAAAAGCATGAACAAATGCAAAGTTAAGAACAGACTAAGGAGTAAAGAGTGGAGAAAGGGCGTTTTTGTTCACTGTTTCACTATATTAAGGAAAGATGAAAATCCAAGAAGGGGATAGCCTGCTTGAGAAACAGGAAAGAAGGTGCCACTACTAATTGCTGAAACTCGGAATCCCAACTTTCAGGATCCTGAGTTTGGCTGCCTGTCACACACCTGCCCGGCAGATGAAAGCTGGCGCAGACAGGGGCAAGGTAGCAGATGTGACAAACTGCTACCCTGCCCCTAGTCATGCACCACAAGAGAGGGGAAAATCCTGAGGTTGGCTGAGCTGCTCCCGTGGCGTGGAGGGCTAAGCCACTAGTAGCTCAGCCAGCATCGCAGTCAGACCTGGGTTATGTTCCAGGACAGAAATTTTGGTGTAGCTCTCTTTTGCCCCCCATAATTTTTTAACCTATTCTGAGGTCCTCTCCACCTCGGAATTGGTTATTTTAGTTGGGGGTGGGGGGACTTGCCCCCATGTTGCACTAAGACCTTATCGGTCTTCCGACAGTCGGTCTCCTGAACTCAGGCTTATGGAGTTCGGGAGACTGACTGATGGCATTTCATAGTAGATCAGGAAAGAATGGATGGAAGAGACCTGAGGGGATCTTAGAAGTAAGGCGGGGAGGGGGGTGAAAACCGGAAACCATGTAGGGTCTGTGATGGCATGTAGGTAAGGAAAATAGAGCAGATTAGGTGAGCCAAGAGGTCCTTATCTGCCGACAACTTCTATGTTTCTATGAGGAGGAGAAGGAAAAGAAAGCAAAGGCAAAAATACTCTATGAGTACCTGTACCTTTGTTCAGTATTTGTAGTACAGGTCAAGGTTCCTCTACCAAAAGGTGTATTTAAGGTCAAAAAGGGTGAGGGTGTGTTGAATGCATATGGGACCCGTCACTGAGAAATGTGTGCTGAAAGATCTTAAAGCTGTGAACATTAATAAATCAATGGGTCTGGAAAGGATGCACCCTAGGGTTCTGAAGAAAATAAGAAAGGAGTTGGCAGAACCCTTAAAATATATATTTAACAGCTTGCTGGAATCAGAGGTGGCACTTCAGCACTGAAGAACAATAAACGTGGTACCGACACATAAGAGTGGGAAGAGAGATGAGCTGGCTAACTATAAAATCTGTAAGCTTGACATTTCAAAGCTTGTTGAGGTTCAGTCAGTGGTTAGCTGATCTCCCAATGCCCCCAGTCACTATTTAAACTGGCTGGAGCCACACCTAAGGGCTCTGGCCATTTTTTTCTGGTTGCTCTGGCCGTGCAGGGTTGCTTATTAATGCTCAGTCTGTCCTTTTGTTATTTTTGCTCTTACCTTGCCCTTCCATCTCACTTGCTGTGATCCTGGTGTGTTTTGGCTTTCTTTGATTTGTGCCTCCAGCTGCTGTTTGGTATGTATTTTGTGTTCTGCTTCCATGGCTGTAGTAGTTTGCTTCCTGCTTTCACAACAAGAAACATAGACTTTGACAGCAGATAAGGACCGCTTGGCCCACCTAGTCTGCCCTTTTCCCTACCTGATGAATAAGTTGCAGATTCTAGTTAATCAACAGCTTACTTCCTCCTACCCCCCCCACTTGAATTGCCTTATGTTTGTCTCATGCATTCTTGAATTTTCCCACTGTTCCTGACTCCACAACCTCCTCAGGAAGGCTGCTCCATGCATCCACAATCCTCTCAGTGAAAACATACTTTATAACATTACCTCTGAGCCATCCCCCCTCTATCTTCAAATTGTGCCCCCTTGTTCTTGCACATCTCTTTTTCTGAAAGATGCTACCCTCTCGGACTTTGTTAATTCCCTTGAGATACTTGAAAGTTTCTATCATGTCCCCCCTTTCCCTCCTTTCCTCAAGGGTATACATATTAAGCTGCTTTAGTCTCTCCTTGTATGTCTTCTGGTGCAGACCCTGCACCATTTTGGTTGCCCTCCTCTGAATAGCCTCCACTCTGTCTATGTCTTTGCAGAGATGGGGTCTCCAGAATTGTATGCAGTACTCCAGATGGGGTCTCACCAACTGTCTGTACAGAGGGATAACAACTTCCTGTTTTCTACTGTTGATGTCTCTCCCTATGCATCCCAGTATCCCCCAGCCCTCCTTACTGCCTTCTCACATTGCTTGCCCACCTTTAGGTCATCTGATATAATTACTCCTAGGTCTCTTTCGATTTTGTTGTTATTATCTCACCCTCCATTGTGTACTCTTCCCATGGGCTTTGTTTCCCAGATGCATTACCTTGCACTTCTTTGTCTCAGCATGGCTCAGTTGGTAGCACATCCGCCTCTGGACCAGAAGGACGTGGGTTCTCGTCCCACACAGGATTGGACTTGTACCTAAAAACCGCTGGCATCTGAGTGCAGTATTGGGGGGTGCTGTACTGCTGGGGTGTGCCGTCCTTCCGATGAGATGTTAAACCAAGGTCCCTTCTGCCCATCCTGGTGTTGTCCTGTGGGTGTCCAGGTGGAAGTAAAGAACCCAGGCACTCTTCGCAAGAGCAGGAACATTCCCGTGTCCTGGCCAACATTCCTTCCCATAAACTGGTTCATGCAATTATCCAGGCTTTGTGTGGGTGATGATGTGTGATATGGCCACCACCACACATTCAGTCACTTCACTACCAGTCTAGCATTGCTTGTAAAGTGCTTTGGGATACTGTGTATGAAAAGCGTTATATAAATGCTGATTCTTCTTCTTCTTCTTCTTCTTCTTCTCTGCATTGAATCTGAGCTGCCATATATTTGACCATTCCTCCAACCTTGCCAAGTCCCTTTTCATCCTTTCCACCTCACCTTGTGTATCAACCCTGTTGCAGATCTTTGTGTTGTCTGCAAAGAGACATACTTTTCCTTCCAGGTGCTTTCCAATGTCACTTATAAAGACATTAAACAGGACCGGTCCCAGTACTGAACCCTGCGGTACCCCGCTAGTTAACCTCCTTTCTTCAGAGTGGACTCTGCTTACTATTACCCTTTGCGTCCTGTTGTCCAGACAGTTTTTTGTCCAGGCTACCACCTTGGGACTCACTCCAAGGCTGGCTAACTTGTATTTTAATCTTTTGTGTGAGACTGTGTCAAATGCCTTGCTAAAATCTAGGTAGTCCATATCCACAGCCCTTCCTTGGTCTACTACTTTAGTCACCCAGTCAAGGAAATCTACTATGTTCATCTGACATGACCTTCCTGCTGTGAAACCATGCTGCCTTGGGTCCTGTGCCCCACTGGCCTCTAGGTACTCAACAATTCTTTCCTTCAGAAGTGATTCCATCATTTTCCCTGCCACTGAGATTAAACTAACTGGTCTGTAGTTTCCTGCCTCTGTCCTACTCCCACTTTTGTGAAGTGGAATCACATCTGCCCTCCTCCAGTCCTCAGGAGAGCAGTCAGTGGCATTACTAGTTCTAACCTTAGTTCTTTTAGAATTCTGAGGTGAATCCCATCAGGCCCCATTGCTTTGTCCACCCTCAGTTTCAAGAGTTCTTTCAAAACCCTTTCTTCTGTGAATGGACTGGCATCGACCCTCCAATTCACAGTGTTTTCTTGATTGGTTTAGGTACCTCCTCCTCCTCTTCTGTTGTTAATACTGAGCAGAAATATTCATTCAGTATCCCTGCTTTTTCACTGTCACCCTCTGTCCACATTCCCTCCCTTTTATTAAGTCTCTGTATCCCTCCCTTGGTCTTTCTTCACTCCCTAATGTACCTATAAAAGGTTTTACCCCCCTTCTTAACAGAGCTGGCTATCTTTTCCTCAGTTTTGTGCCTTTGCTATTCTGACTGCCTTCCCTGCATCCTTCTGCTTTAACTGATAAAGTTCTGTGTCGTACTCCTTCTGGGTTTCCTTATATTTCCTGAATGCTATCCTTTTCTCCTTAACCTTCCCTTCCGCCTCTTTTGAGAACCATAGTGCTTTTTTTCCTTCATTTTGTTTTATTGATTTGCTTCACACAAAGGCTTGTTGCCTCTGTGATGGCTATTTTGAATATTCCCCATTGTTCCTCCACCCCTCCTTCTTGCCCATTTGCTACTGCTTTTCTGAGGCACTCTCTCATTTTCCCAAAGTCAGCCCTCCTAAAGTCCAATACTCTTGTTTTTGTATGGCTTGACTCTATGGCTGTGTTTATTGTGAACCACACTGTTTGGTGGTCACTTATTCCCAGATGGCTACCCACTTCTAAATCTGAGATCCTTTCTCTGTCTCCATTTGAGAGTAAGCAGGTCTAAGATTGCTCCCTCCCGAGTGGGTTCCAGCACTAGCTGTCTGAGGCATGCCCCCCTGTAGGGCATCAAGAATGACCCTGCTCTTGGATGTGCCTGCAGCAAAGGTACTCCAGTTAACATCTGGCATATTCATGTCCCCCATCAACAATATCTCCCCTTTTTCTGCCATTTTAAGGATGCCTTCTATCATTTCCTTGTCTATTTCCTCCTCCTGAGATGGGGGTCTGTACACAACCCCCATGCGGATTGTGGTACCATTTCCTGTCTCCAGGGTGACCCATAGTGACTCATCAACTTCCTGTTTACTCTTTAGTTCTGTTGGTTTAATCCCTTCCCTTATATAGAGAGCTCATCCTCCTCTTCCTCTTTTACCCACCCTGTCCCTCCTGTACTGTAGATTGTGTATCCTGGTATGCTGACATCCCAGCCATGGTTCTCTGTGTACCATGTTTCAGTGACTGACACAATATCCAGGCATCCCTCTTCCATCAAGGCCACTAGTTCAGGGAGCTCGTTACACAGACAGTGGGCATTGGTACTCATCACCCTCCATTTTTTGATGGCCTTACCCCTTTTAGCCCCATCTCTGTCCTTACTGCCTTTTTCCTGCATTTACCCCTGCCCTGCTCCCTACCAACCTCTCTACATTGGTGTTTACCTCTCTGACTACTGTGTTTTGTGGGGGGAGGCTGGGATTTCCCTGCTCCTTTTCAGTGCCTCTCCCCTTGGCTAGTTTAAATGCTTGCCAATGAAGCATTTAAACCTATCACCTAGGATCCTGGTTCTCCCCATGACAGATGCAGACCATCACGCCAGTTAGGGCCTGCATCCCTCCAGGTGGCTCCCCAGTCCCCAGTGAAGCCAAAACCCTGAGCTCCACACCAATTTTTCAACCATTCATTGAATCCCATGGTGCGAAATACCCTAGCATCATCCTTGCCATAGACAGGCAGCACCTCCGAGAAGGTTACCGTACATGCTACTTGTCTAAGGCCCCTCCTTAACTCTACAAACTCCTCTTGCACTGCTCTTATCCCATTCCCAGCCAGGTCATTTGTTCCTAGGTGGACAATGACATCCAGCTCCCTTCCTTGTGCAGCTGCTCCCACGATCCTGAGGATTCGCTTCCTGTCCCTCTGAGCTGTGCCACCAGGCAGGCACCTTACCTCCATATCCCATTCTTCCCCCACTTTTACCCCCCCCAATGACTGAGTCCCCCACCAGGAGTTGTTTCCTTCCCCTGTGGGGTCTCATGCCACCCTCCTGTGGGTCTCCTTTGTGGAGGTTCCCAGCATCCTCCTTGGTCTCCACTACAGGTGCCTCCATAGAGGAACCACTCTTCACCAGAACAGCATATGAATTGTAAAGAGGTACAACTGGAGGGATGCACCTCTGTTCCACCACCCTCTCCCTCCTTGAACCCACCTTGGTCGAACCGCTCCTCTTTCTTGGCAACCTCTGAGGTAGCGGTGGTGGCCCTGGTGGTCCCTGGGTGGGGGAAGAGGTTTCACGAATCCTAGCCAGGTCAGCCTGGAGACGGGCAACCTTCCCCTCAGACCAAAGAGGTGCCTGCAAATAGGGCAGCATCACAGCCTCCAGAAGGTCTCCCAGAACACTGCTGCCCGACAGCCATTGCACTGCACCACTCCCATCTTGACTTATTTTGTGTCCCCTCTCCTGTTGCTTTGTATGCTTACTGTCTCCTCCCTCTATGTATTTTTACACCTAATTTCTTACTGCCTATGTGTCCTTACAACTCTCATCCTTCCTGTTCTGGGACAGGAAGTTCCTGTCTTCAGTAGTCTCCTTCTTTCTTGCTTGGATTCAGGCCTCCAGCAGCTGGGTGGGGGGGAGAGAAAGAGATATTTTTTGGGTTCCTTCAAGGTTGATGAAACTAATGTGTCTCAGTGATCCTTCCCTTCCTACTGCCAAACAGGAAGTTCCTGTTGTCAGTCAAATCCAGTGGCTATAAAAGTAGAACTGGCTTAGGGTGGGAAGGAGGGCAATTAGTAAGAAAGCTGTAGTTCTAGTCAGCTGTTACTTTCTCTGAAAGCAAGATTCTCCTTTGTCAACAACTAACTGCAGGAAGCTGTAATTGGAGACACCTGCTTTTGTACTCCTAAGCCACACCCCCAGTTAGCTTATCCACTCTGCTCCTGACTCAACAAATTAAGTGGATACTGCCCCCTTCCTCAAACAGAGAAACACACAGTGACTTTCTTCTTTTTTTTTCTTACTTAAATGAGACACCCTGCTTCTAATAAAGTGTCTGTTTGCTTAATCCAAACAGGCATTGACTCCTGCTGAGATATTAGTAAGAAAGCTGTAGTTCTAATCAGCTGTTACTTGCTCTGAAAGCAAGATTCTACAACAGCCACTCATGCTGCTTCTGTGTTCTCATTTGGCTCCTGTGTTTACCTTCAGTTTTGTTTTTGCTGCTTTTCTCAGTTGATCTACCTGCTATTCATACCAAGCAACTTGCTAACTTTTACTTCAGTTTCATTGTTTCATTAACTTCACCTGTCTCAGGAAGATAGCTACTTGTACTCTGTTAGCACCCTTTGCAAACTGTGTGAGAGGCCTTTCGGCACCATGCAATTCTGCTTAAAGTTGGACCAGCATAACATTCTGTGGTGATTTGCATATGCAGCCCATGATGCTTTGCATTGTGGGGGCATGTGTGATTTTGTATTTACTTGTACTCTGCCACTCATTCAGCCAGCTTTAATTAATCAATCTGTTTCAGTATCTGCATCACAGTCATGGTTCTAATAGTCTCCTGCTCTCCTGCTCATGACTATGATACAATCTACTACATGTGTTTCCTTAGCACTCCTCCACAGTTTTACTCTTATAAGAGTCTTGTGGGACTGCACATGGCCAAAAATGAGGCTCCTGTCTGACCTCCCGTGCTGCTTGAAAAGGAATACTATCTAGTAGCAATCAGGGCACACCATTGCTTTTCCATTTAGTGAATTACATGCTCAGGCAGTTAAAAGGAAGATCATTCAAGCTTCTTGCATGTAGATCTGTGCCTGCTAAAGTTGCCAGATACAGCATGTAAACAGTTCAACACTGAACATTATTTTTGGGGGCTCCTCATCATTACTGGGAAACAAGCAGCTAATTAGCAGACTACTTCTAGTCTTGCCTTCAACCGCTTTTTCCAGAATCTGTGTCTCCCTGCTTCAGTTGCCTCCTGTTACTTCTGGTCTTATTGCTACTAAGCCTTTTCATGCACTACAGGAACCCCTGCCTTATTACCATGAAACCACTCTTCTCAGATACTGTTGACTTCCTTGACCTCTATTCCTAACTTCTTGTACCTGTTGTACCTGCTATATGTGGCCCCTCCACCCAGCGCTATCATCATCTGACCTGTGGCTGCAGCCCCTCCACACCGTACTGTCATCATCTGACCTCTAACTGTGGCCCCTCCACCCAGTGCCACCACCCATCCTAACCTCTGGCTATGGTCCCACCATCCAGAGCTGCTACTCTTCATAGAAACATAGACAATGTTGGCAGAAAAGGACTGCTTGACCCACCCAGTCTACCCAGATGTTCCCTGCTTATTCTGTATCCACAGACCCTCTCTGACCTCTGGTGACCCTCCCACCTCCCTGCCTATTTACCAGTATTCCCCTATGCCTATCCCATACATGCCTGAAGCCCCCAACTGTCTTCAACCCCGCTACCTCTGTTAGTTGACTTTTCCAGGTGCCCACCACTCTGTCAGTATAGTAGTATTTTCCTCACTTCCCTTTTAAATCTCCCCCCTTCCAGCCTTAGGAGGCTGTAATTCTTCCATGCCTTCCTGTCCTGTTGCACTTCCTCATTTGAAACAGACCCACTTCCTGTATTCTGTTCACTCCTATGAGGTACTTGTACATCTCTACCATGTCTCCCGTATCCCTCCTCCACTCCAAGGTGTACATGTTGAGATCTCTTAGTCTCTCCTTGTAGGGCTTCTTGTGCAACCCCTGCACCATTTTAGTTTTCCTCTTCTGGACTGCCTCCACCTTGTCTATGTCCTTCTTAGAGGTAGCCTTCAAAACTGGACACAGTACTCTTGGTGGGTCTTACCAGTGAGTGAAACAGTGGTAGCATCACCTCCCTCCTCCTCCTCCTGCTGGTGGTACCTCTCCCCTATGCTCCCTGGCATCCCACTAACCCTGCCTACTGCCTTATCACACTGCCTAGTCACTTTAAGACCTTTAGATATGATAACCCCAAGGTCTCATTCTTGCTTAGTGACTGTTAACCCCCTCATCCTTCATGCTCAGCTCCTGGGTTTCAATGTCCTAGGTACTGTACATGATTTTGTACTTTTAGGCATGGAACCCCAGCTGACATACCCTTGATCACTCCCACAGTTTCTAAGGTTTCTACTCATTCTCTCCACCCCTTTCTGAGTAGTCACCCTATTACAGCATTTGATGTCTTCTGAAAAAAGGCATACCTTCCCTTCTAGCTCTTCTGCAATGCCACTAATGAAGACATTAAAGAGGACTGGTCCCGGGGGGGGGGGCGTGGCTAGCTGCTCAGCCATCAAGATGCTCTTTCAGAGAGCTCCCAAAGCTTACTATTTAAATATAAATGAAAATAGACTTATAACTTATTTGGTGAAGTAGAAATATACATACTCTAGTACTGAAGGTGTGTGCATCGCTAGAGGTGGATTTTGTTATCATGGGGCGGAAAACTTCAGAAAATAAAGCCAACTTCTTTGCGCCTTGTGGCGGGGCCGTGAAGGCACCAACAGCATCCTCAGAGCATGCGTTGGAGGATCCCAACAAGGATGACTCCCACCCAGCATCACTTGACTTCACGCTCTTTTGACCCTCACCAAAACGGTCCAACATATGGACAAAAAAATGGACTCTTACCACGACTGTATGCTGGCTATGGAGCAACGTATAGAAGGCCTGGGGAAAGCAGCAGCAAATGCTGAAAAAAACTCAAACAAAGCACTGACTACAGCAGTGATGTGTGAAAGAGCACACCCTTTTACAAAGTCGGTTGGAGCACCTTGAAAATACAGTGAGGGCCTTGCATGTCCGGGTACTTAGAATCCCTGAGAATACGGAAGGTGATGACTTATGTGCATTTATTATATCCTGGCTCGATCAGACCTATGGACTAGACCTTCACAACCTTATCCTCCAAGCTTACCGGATCACACCACGGAGACCCGGCTGGGTAGAGGTCAGAGCCCCGTACTATCCTGGTGGTCATAGAATCGTTGGTGATTCAAGATTGAATCCTGCAAGCTGACAGAGCCAAGAGGAATGTGCACATCGATGGGTCCCAGGTAATGTTATTCCTGGACCTCTCCTACACAACCCAAACAAAAAGAAAGGGTTTTGATGCAGTGAGGCAGCGATTCCGCAATCTGGAGATCCCCACTGGCATGCTGATGCTGGCAAGACTTCATGTGAACATCAGGCGGAAAACATACATCTACACTGACCCTAAAGAGGCTGGGAAAATGGCTGAAAAGCTCAAGGTGGAAAAGGCAGCCCAAGAGAGAGAGATGTCCTCAGAGTCGGAAGGTGAAGAAGAGACTTAAAAATAGACTTGTGAGCTGGGTCATCTGCTCAATTTTAAGTTAAATTTGCAGACAATGCTGAAATTTCTGGGGACTAATTTTGAGAATGTATGAAAGACACTGCAAATGACACTATGGGACTTTTCCACAGAACTCAATGAACAGTGGACAGTATCCTTTGGACTTTTGGACTGTATGATACGCTGACTAACCATAATTCAAAGCTACTTTGGAATTTCTTTTTCTGTGGATGATTAAGTCTCTAATGTTGTCCAATTAAGCATGAATATAACGCTCTTTTAATTGGCACTGCATATAGTTAAAATGGTAGTCCTGATACTGATTGTTCCATAAGAAGGACCCTCATTCTTTTCAGTAGGTGAAGACATGCTTCTAGAGTAAATACTAAAAATTCTCCTAAACTTGTTTTTGACAGGCAGTTGTAGGAAAGTTATATAAATGGTATGTTATTCACCGAATAGGCTAAAGGGAGCAAACTGAGAGGGACATTTTTCTTTGCTTTACTTATGGACTTTTTTAAATAAAGGCTTATATGGCCGTTTCTCTCACTGTATAAAACTTATCAAGGTTATAGTAGTTTGAGGCATTAGCAGCACAAAGCCATTCTGTATAACTCTGGAATAATGTCTGATATTCCCCTATATCTTGTAACAAAGGTAAAATTGATTCATATAACCTAATATCAACTTAGCATGGAAATATGTTGTATGCTCTGTTCCGAGTGAAATTCTTGTACTGTATAGTATAAAAATATAAATAAAAAGTGAAAAAAAAAAAGGGGACTGGTCCCAGTAATGAGCCCTGTGGAACCCTGCTGGTCACTCTCCCTTCATTAGAGTGAGTGCTGTTTACTACAACCCTCAGTCACCTAGCCAGTAACCAAGATTTTACCTAGTTTACCACTTTGGATCCCAGCCCTAGACTGCCCAATGTCTTTAGCAGTCTCCTATGTGGAACAGTGCTGAAGGCCTGCTGAAATCTAAGTAGACCATGTCCCCTGCCTTTCCTTGATCCATTTTCCTGGTCTCCCAGTTGAACAAATTGATCAGATTCACCTGGCATGACCTTCCCTCCTTGAATTCATGCTGCCTTTGATCATGTAATTAGTGGGATTCAAGATATTCTGCTATCCTTTCTTTAAGCAGGGTTTCCATTCATTTCCCCAACACTGATGTGAGACTGACCAGTCTATAGTTGCTAACCTCCTCCCTGCAGTCACTCTTATAGAATGGGACCATGTCAGCTCTCCTCCAGTCCTGTGAAACCACTCCTATTTCCAGTGAGTTATTGAGTAAGGCCATCAGTGGTGCAGTAAGCACCACCCTGAATTCCCCTATCACCCTTGGGTGTATCCCATCCTGTCACATGGCCATGTCCACTTTCAGATTTGCTAGTCCCTTCAGGTCTCTTTCCTCTCTAAATGGACTTGTGTCCACCTCCCTCCCTCCCATTCCTACTGATCCATGGTGGTTTGTACCCCTCTCCTTCCACTGTGAAGACTGAGCAGAAGTGCCTGTTACATACAAACATGCAATGGTGCCAGCAGAATAATGCCTTGAGGTTTATCGAGTCTGCTTGTATTGCAGTCCCCAACACCAGCTAAGGACTCTGTCTTCCCCCCCAAACTGATACCCCATTCTTTCCGGCTACACCCTTTTTGACCCTGATTTTCTCCTTTTCCCTGTCCCATTCTCTTTTGAAGTCATCCATTGTTTCATGTAATACCACTTAGTGAGAGAGTCCAGTCCACCCCACCACCAACCTCCCTGTAAAGAAATGCCTCCTGGACTTCCACATAAACCTCTCCCCTCCAAGTTACAACAGTGCCCTCTTGTGCTTTTGGTTCCACTCCTCAAGAGGCACTCCTTGTCCACCCTGTTTATACCTTTCAGATAATTGAAGGTCTCAATCATGTCTCCCCTCTCCCTTCTCTTATCCAGGGAGTGCATGTTCAGGGCCTCAGCTTCTCCTTGTATTTCCTCTGCTGACCTTTTACCAGCTTTGTCTTCCTCCTTTAGACTGCTTCCAGAAGGTTTCTATCCTTTTTTTTTTTAGGAAAGGACACCAGTATTGCGTACTGTACTCCAGGTACAGCAACACCAGCAACCTGTACAATGGCAGTATTACCTCCTCCTACCTGGTGCTGATCCCTCTTTCAATGCAGCTCAGCATTCTATTGGCCTTTGCTGCTGCCTTCCTGCATTGCGTGGAGTGCTTCAAGTCACTAATGATCAAGGTTATCAGGATGTCTGCATTTTCCTGATCCTCCTCTGAGCAGCCACTCTCTGCAGTTCTCCTTATTCTCTCTATCCCTCCCCTTGGCTTCCATTTCTCACTTATGTACCTGAAGAATGTTGTGTCCCCTTTTGCTACCCCTTTGGCTTTCCTTTTCTTTGTTTGTGCCTTTGCTTGCCTCACTTCCCTCCCTGCTTCCCTCCCTTTTACCTGGTACACTTCCCTATCATCTTCCCTCTGTGTTTCTTTGTACTTCCTGAATGCCATCCTTTTTTCTTTCACTTTCATGGAACCACTGGCTTTTATTTTCACTGAACCTAGACTGACCAATTATACCTCCTTCCTACCCTTCTGCCTCCTTCCTATACCCCGTTTCCTTGCTTCTCTTACTGACCTCTGGCTGCAGCCCCTCTCCCCAGTGCTGTCATTGGCCTCATGACCTCTTGGCTGTGGCCCATCCACCTAGTGCTATCAGCCAGCAAGGGAGCCATTCTGCTCTGAACAGTTTGGTGCACTTCTCTGCATTCTAACACAAGTCAGCTACACAACATACCACTCATCCTACTCATAGTGACAGCAGCAAGATTTATTGTGAGATTGGGTGGGTAATGATGGACCAGAGAGGCAGGATAGCAGCAAAATAAAATATTTATTTTGTACAATTATAAAGCAAACTGAAGGTGGCAAAATCAAATAGAAGCAAAATGCAAAATAAAGCAAAAACAATACAGCTAGAAACAGCTAGCTTTTTATAGGATGTTAATAGCTTCATATCCTCCTACACAACTTACTGCCTGTTCAAGGTGACCAGGTTATATACTGTTCAGGGACATGTGACAATCTAACTCTGCCCGAGTCTTCATTCAAAGATTATTCATTTAAAACACTGTACAAATAATTTTATTTACAATGCCTATACATCTTTAAGTCAGTATAACAGCATATATGCAGTTCCAACAAAAGGATTACACTCTTTTAGGGGTTTTAAGTTCCAAACTGGCATTAGGAAACACCACCCCTCCTAGCTGTAGCATAAAGATGGATAAGATTTGGCCAGCCAGCTCCTAGGAGAACTGCTGCAGCTGAAGGAGGAGTCATTGCGGTGCCCTAGAACGTTTAGACAATAGGAAAAAAAACTTGTTTTTTAGAAGTTCCTAAAACAGCCGAAGATCTCATTGTTCCACCTCCGGAGGGTATGTACAGCATATCCTGTTGGCTTATTTAACACTCACATTAGTGTATGAAGCACTAGCAAGTAAAACTCCTACGCCATAGTGCGAACATTCGCGCGATAATTATTTTACCGGCGCTTGCACTACCGCACTGCCACATCAGTACTTTATGGAGATACTGCCTTTTAATATTGTTTTGTTTACAGGACACTTGCCAAAACGAGCATAGCAGGGCAAAAATGAAAGGACCAGGAGGTTCATTAATTATTTCTAAAACTTGCAAAGCGCAAGCTAGCCCTCAGGAGAACAGCAGAGCACAATGGGGCTTTTCGGGGCATTTTAACACAATACCCTGACAATTTAAGATACAGAGGGGTTTCTTTACTAAACCCTCAAACAAATGGGCTCAAAGCAGGCATTTTAAAACAGGGGGAGCCTGCAAATCTGTTTCAGTTTCAAAGTACCAAATTAACCAGGCACATATTCATTTTACGTTAAACGCACCGCGCAAGAACATTTGGAGAGTAGCACGCTGGAGGTGTGCCTCTCACCAATGCACTGCTCCCTTGAGCAGGCGTGGTCGTCCTGCAACAATGGTGCAGGAGCTCAGTATGAGAAATGTGTTCCTCTGCTTCAAAGGAAAGCACCGCCTGCCATACTGAGCGCCACCCCTCGCACCACGCGCTACCTCCCCCGCACGCCACGCCGCCCCCAAGAGCTTTGGTGCCACGTTGGAGCCCACCCCAGCCTGGGCAAATGGCTGTTTACTTTGCCGACGGGTGCCCAATCCCGCCGGCTCCTCGCCCCGTGCGTAGTTTGCCGACGGGGTACCCAATCCCATCTGCTCCTCACCCCCAGCCATCTTCTGCCATGCTGGGAGCCCACCCCAACATGGCAAGCGTCACGTCGTCTTTTTATTTTTCAGCCTGTAAAACAAAAATGGTCCCGCGCGCATCTCCCAGCCCCCACCACAACCCGCACCTACCCTCGCACCCAGCCTCCCCACCCCCCCCCCATACTTACCTCTGGACTCCGGCACGATGATCTTGGTGGACGGGAACACGTTGCACTCTTCAGAACCGACGCCAAACTGAGGAATGCGGTAAGCTGTATAATGGCCACATAGGGGTTTCAACTTTGTGCATATCTCAGTCATTTTTGGAATTTTTGCACCAAATTTTCAACATGGGGTTTTGGGACCCCTTCTCATGAATGATGTCACTATCATGGTGTTATTCTGGCCCGAAGGGTGATTTCGCAGGCACTGCGCAGTCACTACGTGAAATCACCCTTTGGCCTCAAATAACACCATGACAGTGACATAATTCATGAGAAGGTCCCAAACAATTTTGAATATTTAGTGCAAAAATTCCAAAAAATGACTGTTTTACGAGCGCGTGTTGCGCTGTTCCTACGCAGGCTCGTAAGTTCGCGAATTTTCAATATTTTCACTCCAGATTTTCAACATTGCCATTTTATCACACCTTCTTATGAGTTGTACAGCTGTAATTTTTCACATCTCACCCAAAATGTGTTTCTGCCCATGAAACGCACAATGGCGCAGTCAGTGTGCGAAATCAATGTATGGAACACATTAAGAAAATCACAGTGACACTGTTCATGAGCAGAGGTCTTAAAATGGGTACATTGAAAATTTGGTGAAAAAATTCCTAAAAATGACTGTTTTATGGGCGTGCGTTGCGCAGTTCCTACGCACGCTCGTATGTTTACGAATTTTCAATATTTGCACTCCAGATTTTCAACATTGCCATTTTACCACACCTCCTCATGAGCAGTACAGCTGTCATTTTTCACATCCTGCCCAAAATGTGTTTCTGCCCATATAGCGCACAATGGCGCAGTCGGTGTGCGAACTCAATGTATGGGACACATTAAGAAAATCACAGTGACACTGATCATGAGCAGAAGTCTTAAAATGGGTGTGCTGAAAATTTGGTAAAAAAATTCCTAAAAATGACTGTTTTATGACTCTGCGTTGCGCAGTTCCTACGCACGCTCGTAAGTTTGCAAAGTTTCAATATTTTCACTCCAGATTTTCAACATTGTCATTTTACCACACCTCCTTATGAGCAGTACAGCTGTCATTTTTCACATCCTGCCCAAATGTCTTTCCGCCCATGTAGTGCACAATGGCACAGTTGGTGTGCAAAATCAATGTATGGGACACAGTAAAAATCACAGTGACACTGTTCATTAGCAGAGGTTTTTAAATGGCAATGTTAAAAATTTGGTGAAAAAAATCCTACAATGACTGTTTTATTTAGCCAGTGTGTTGCACAGTTCCCACGCATGCTCGTAGGTTTGCGAATTTTCAATATTTCCACTCCAGATTTTCAACATTGCCATTTTACCACACTTCCTTATGAGCAGTACAGCTGTCATTTTTCACATCCTGTCCAAAACTTGTTTCCACCTATGTAGCGCACAATGGGGGTAGCAACAAGGTCATGCTGACAATTTAGTGTGCAATTACCAGCAATCGCACAGGGCATTAGGGTAAAGCACCATACATGCCAAACACCACTGCAAATACCTGCAAGCGAACGTTCGGCATTGACAAATGCTTGTTATTTTACTAAGGGAAGTTCACACAGGCTCCAGACACGCAGAACCAAGGAGCTAGACTGCATTCAAAACATAGTAGCAGTCCTGTCATCTTGATTATAGTTACTAGGTATGTTTTGAAGGTATAAAAGTGTTCCTAGGATGTACTGGAAAAGACCAAGGAGAGATGGAAATTTAGACATGATAAGATAAGACAAAGCATACAAAGTGGGTGGCCAGCCCAACAAACAGACATAGAACAATACAAATATGACACTGACAGGGGATAGTAGTACATCCTGGACCTTTAATCAAAAAAGAAGGGGGGTACCTTACCCTTTCACACTTACTGTATCTCCCTACATTGTTTGCCTCCTGTTGCACTTCCACTCTCACGGCCACATTGTCCTAACCAGCATCACAGGTACTCCTGCTTTTAATACTCTTTCTGACCTCTTCCTCTGTTTCTGACCTCTGGCTGTGGCCCTTCCACCCAGTGCCATCATCCATCCTGACCTCTGGCTTTGGTCCATCCACACAGTGCTGCCATCCATCCTTTTTTTTATTTTTTTTCTATTTATTCTGCTTCTTGCCTCCTACTGCCAGCTTCCTGGCACCTCAGCCTGGTCACGGACCTCAGCTTCCAGCTCCATATATGACAGTGGAGTTTGTGGCATTGACTCCACAACAGTGCCACAATGATGGGACTAGGTTGGAGGGCCAGCCTGCAGGCTAATCAAAGCCAAGGCAGGCTTCATCAAGGGCAGCTGGCAGTGAATGTTTTTTTCTGTTTTTCTTGGGGGGGGCCAGGGATGTACAGTGATGTCCTGCATCCTTCCCACCCCGTGAAGCAGTCTCTGTGGTCCCCCTGGCCTCTGCCATGGGGTCCATCAAGCTCTAGACATTCTCCCTACCCTCCCACCGGAGAAGGAAAGCAGTCCTTGGGATGCTCCATCCTCTCCCCCGCCAGCCTTCTGATGACTCGTCCATTCTCGAACCCAGGTCGCCGCGTCGCAAGTGGAAATCCAACCAGTGCACCATTGGGCCAGCCACTGCCACCCATCTGACCTCTGGCTGCTGCCCCTCCACCAAGTGCATCATCTTCCTGACCTCTGACTGCAGTTCCTCCACTCAGTGCTATCTCCATCCTCCTGATCTCTGGCTTATCTCCTCCAAAAGTGCTGTCTCCCTTTCCTTTCAGCACATAAGATCAAGAATAGCAGCCTCCTAAGGCTCAAGCCTCACTCAGAACTCATACTTATATACTGCGCAATTCCCGATAAGTCAATCATATTTTTGACCGTATTGACCACTGCAGTTCACTCCCTAGTTGTGTCTCTTCCTGCCTCCCATTGGCATTCCTTCTAGCTGTTCCCTGTCTCTGGTTTGCTTCTTCACAACCTGCAAGGCTGCTTTGATTAAACCAGCATTTTGGAGGATGATCACCCACAACAGGCTCTTCAGAAGCCGCAAAGCTGTCGGTGCCCTAGAGCCGCAGGGCAGGCATTGTTTGCCTCAGAACTTGAATGTCACTGTTATGGCACCAAATCCATTTCCAAAGTTTGTTGCCTAATTCCCTAAACCTCTTTACTGCACCTTCTTCTGCTCAGATCCTAGTCTCAGCAAATGCTCAGTTTAGTTCAGGCATTCAGTACTTCCAAAAAGCCCTACAGCTCTGCTACCATTTCTGTCTAGAACTCTAGCCAAGCCTCCCTCTGGTCCTACCAGCAATATCTGACCTTCATAAGCACTACTTCACACTCAACAACTATAGACCCACTCTCAGCTGTCGAGTACAGCCATCAACTGAGATCAGACATCAGCCTTCTGTCCGTTGGGCTTGCCCACTCTGTTCAAAGGCACAGTATGCTTCGCCCTCCACGGCTTTGTACTACCAGTAATGCCCAGCACCAATGGCAGCCTTAACCCTCTATCAGTCAGCCTTCCTCCACTCTCCCCTCAAGGAAGCTGTATGCCAACAGCAGGCATCAGTCCTCCATCTATCTAGCCTCACCTACACTCTGCTCATCAAGGACACAGTGCACTTTCACTTTCTATGGCTTTGTACTACTGGCAACACCTGGCACCAACAACAGACATCAGCCCTCCATCTGTTGAGCTTCTTCTACCTTCACCACAGTGACTCAGTATGCTTTGACCTACAGTGACTTCACACTGCCTGCAATACCTCCAACAGAACCAAGCAGCAGCCTTCCATAATTCGGACTGTCACTTGCTCTCTGCCCCAAGAGTGCAATATTTATTTATTTGAATTTTGGTAACCAGGTGAGCCAGCTGAGACTGTGCAGTCCCTTTTTCAGGGATGACCTAGGCATACAATACAATGCAATACAATACAATCCCATACAACACTTAGAACCTGAATTCAAATTATGAGCTGCAAATGTTATGAACAGCAGATATACTATCAGTGAATAGCTGACAAGGGCAACTAAACAGCAAAGAGAGTTCTATAAAGTCGGGGTGGGGGGGGGAGGCAAGGTAACCAAAGTTACAGTAGTGGGTGAATAAAATCAGAATACATAAATTACAGGTTATATACAGTGACATAGACAAATGTACAGAGAAAACATACATAATTACAAAAATAGAAAGAAGTGGATTCACTTGTGAATTTCTGCAGCAGAATACAGAAAAATAGGATTAGGGTGTACATAATAGAGCAGGGAGGAAACTTTTGCTGAAAACAAAATGCACCAGTAATTTGATAGTAAATAAGGTACAGAGAAGGCTGGAGTTGACGAAAACAACTTCTGTCAGGAGGTTTGATCAGGCGTGCAGCAAGCATTTTTTTGAATAGTAATAGGGAAGAGCAGGAGAGGAGATGAGGCGGATAATGATTTTGCCCTTTATGACTTTGTGCTGCAGGTACTGGCCTCCAACAACAGGCATCTGTCCTCCATCTGTCGAGGTTCACCTATGCTCTGCCCATTAATGAACAGAATACTTTTGCCTCCTAGGGCTTCACACTATGGGCTGTGTCCATCAACAACAGACAGCAGCCCTACTTCAGTTACCAGCCAAACTTACATTGTTTAGAAATTAAAAAAAACTTCTATTTATTTCAGCATAAAAACAGGTACACCACCCCTCCAAGGGTGAAAAACAAAGAACACCCGATGATCGTTTCACACCTTTGCATGTTCTTTTTCAGGCGTAAAATGATAATTGGGTGTTCTTTGTTTTTCACCCGTGGGGGTAGTATACCTGTTTTTATGCTAAGATAAATAAATAAAAAAAAGGTTTTTAATCTCTAAACAATAGAGGTTTGGCTGTGAACTTCTTTGAGGCATTGAGTGGGGTCCCTTCCTTTGTTTTGTTTGATACCTGTTGAGACTCAACGCACTGCCCAATCCCAGGGAGCCACTCTTTTGCGTTTTACAGAACCTCCTTCAGTTGAGCCTTCTCTGCTCTCAACTTGAAGACTCAGGGCACTTTGACTCCTATGGCTTTGTACTACTGGTAATGCCACTGGCAGGACACAAGCATTGGCCTCTGTTTGGCTGTCACCTGCTTTCTGCCCCCTAAAAGCACATTATGCTTTTGCATCCTATGGCTTCGTACTGCATGCAGTTCCCACTGACAACATGCAACAGTCTTCTAGCAATCTAGCTTCATCTTTGCTGTACCCCTCAAGAACACTGTATGCTTTCATCTTCTCTGGCTTTGTAGCAGGGCAATACCCACATCAGCAGCAGGCATTGCATTTCATTATTCAGGCAGTCATGTGCGCTCTGTCATCAAGGACTCTGTATTCTTTCATTTCCTATGCCTGCTTACTGCTAGCTTTACCCATCAACAAAAGGCAGCAGGGTCTCATGATGCTTCACCCCTTATAGTTTTGTCCTCCTACTATTTAAGCCACTTGTGGGATTATTAGAGGGAGTGGGTAAACAGATAGGCAGCACTCAGAAATTTCAAGTTTAACACACAGAATGTGTGGTTTTATTGCACAAATCAGAAACAAAAATAACAACCTAAAATCAAAAATACTTAAATGAAACAGGAATTCCTCAAGATAGAACAATATTTTCTTATAGGACTTCAAATCCTATGTTGGGTACTGTTTCCCAAGGAGCTTCTTCCACCATCAATTTGGTTTTGTGGACAGGAAAGATTTCATGTCCTCTCTTCCTCAGGTCAGAGCTCATCTGAACATGAGGGGCCCGGTTCACAAAAAGCCCTTAGATTGGTGCAAGGTGCAGCAATCTAGAGCTGTGGCAAACTCCAGTGCGCCAGAGACCCTGTGCCCGATTCTTGATCGGTTAGGGTCCCATCGACAAAGTCCCATGACTTGTGGTAACCATGACAGTGTGCTGAACAGAGGGCACACCTGGACAGGGTGCTACAAGCTGTGGGCGGTCATGTGGCATCATGTTCCCAGACATTCCCTGATGATCTAGTGGACTCCCCTTCCTGATGTCCCCATGTTACTGTCATTGGCACAGTTCCCTGGTGGTCTAGTGGACCCCTTATCCCCAGGTGCCCCCATATATGTAAACAGTAATCAAACCTCCCTCCCTGGTGGTTTAGTGTACCCCCTTCCCTGATCCTCAATGTCCCCATAATGTCATAATTTATACAAATTCCTTGGTTATCTAGTGGCCCCCCACAGCCAAAGTCCCGATCCCCCGCTATGCCATATTCTGATATTGTTGGTGGTATAGTGACCCATCACCCCCAACCCAAAAAGCAGTGGCCCCCACTCCACTCCTCCATCCCCAAAATTGAGCTGGTAACTGGCACAGCTCACCACTTAGCACCACAGACAATCACTGACTGAGCTCTGAATGAGCGCATACTGTATTCAGTACGTGCTCAGTTGTTGACAGCTGTCACTGAGCATGTACTGTATACTGTATGTACTCATTCAGAGTACAGTCAGCAGCTGGCCATGATGGTGAGTAGCAGTTTCTGCCAGTTGTTGACTCAATTTAAGGATGGGGGAGCATGGTGGTGCAACACTGCTTCTCAGGGCGGGGGGCCCCTATGCCACCAACAATTACAGAATATGGCATAATGAGAGAGCAGAACTTTAGGGGGGGTGCAAGATCACCAGGGGATACGTATACATTATGACATCATGGGGACATTGGGGAGGGGAGTCCACTAGACCACCAGGGACTTTTGATAAATAGTTGACTCATGGAGATATTGGGGATGGAGGTTCGCTTGTCCACCAGGGAGGGAATTTAGATGACTATTTATTTACATGGGAGTATTTGGGGATCGGGCGTCCATTAGGTTACCAGGGAATTATATTTCTTAGGGACATTGGGGTGGGGGGACCATGGTACATTGCTGCTACAAGTCAACTCTTCCGGTGGAGACATTTCTAAGTACTCTTAGACCAGCCTTGGCTGGTGTAATAATACTTAGAAATTTGCCCTCTGGGGGATTTTTGTGAACCGCGATTTAGGGGATTTGGCAGCCTACATCTGCCACAAGCCCCTGGTGCCATGCCACTATACCACAGCCCATTGTGTGGCTCAAGACCCATTTGGTGGAGGCTGCCTGTGGTAGACACAGGCTGCCTCTGTGAATCGCTCCTGAGGCATCATTTAGTGCAAGGGGTACTTTGCACCGAGTATTGGGATGCAAGCCCATTGTGCCACCCCAGGAGCTTTGAGAATTAGTCCCCAGATCTTTAGCAAACCATCATGTTTTAACATATCAGAGCTGTAAAAAAGCATGCTCTCATAGAGCATATGGCTCCTATATCTTTATTTAAAACAAAATCAACACCCCGTAGTTAATAATAAAATATCAGTATTTGGGCATTATGCTAGCTAGATTTTTTCTTATTTGAGCCACTTTCAGGAGCTTGGGGCACTGTGTAGAGACTAGAAAGGAAAATATGAATTACAGAGAGAGATAGTATAGAGATGGGGGGGTGCAGTTGGCCTTCATAACTGAAGAGAGAAAATGAAGGACAGAAAAAGACAGTGAGGCAAGCAATATGCTGTTGCAACAGACTTTTTGGAAGTAAAGAAGATAGTGCAGAGTCCCTCCTTGCCCTAGCAGGGTACAACCCTATCACAGGGATCTGCTTCCTTTGACTTGCACAGTTGGTCAGTTGTAAACTAAGAATCACAAGTCTTCCTCACAAGCTACAGTATGTCAGCCTTCTACCTTCCCAGGAAACACCTTTACTGCATCAGCTACAAGACAGGCTTCCAGCAGTATCTGCAGCCTGGCACTTCACTACTTCCCTATGACCTACAGTCTAACAATCCTATGACCAAATAAACACCTCATGGTTCCTGTGCTTGTTAACTTCTGCTGAAGACATTTGACTGGCACACTTCATCAGCACCTGATCTACCAGCAGCGCTTTGCATGGTGTAACCAACTGGGGACCACAACCTTAAACTAGCCTGTTCAAACCTAGACCTAGAAGCACTGGACTGGAAAACATAACAGGCTTGATTCTCAAACCCCCCCCTGCTCAGCGCAAGGGGCTTACACCACAATGAATGGCACAAAGTGCCCCTTGCACTAATCGATGCACAGGAAGCGATTCTCAATGGCAGCCTGTGACAATTGCAGGCTGCCTGCCTCAAATGGGACTGCTCGTGCCCATCAAAATGGGCTGCAACATGGTGCTAGGGGGCATGTGGCATACACAATCTGTCACATCCCCGAATGTGGGATTCTCAGAACTCTTTCAGAGGAAGAAATTCTAAGTACCCTTAGACCAGTCAGGGCTGATCTAGGGGTACTTAGAAAATTCTCCTCTGGGAGAGTTGTCTTTTTACAGCAATGTGTGGCTGTCCCACCTCCCCAATCCCTGATGCCCCATAGTCCTATGTGCAAAGATACTTCTTCTTGGTGGTCAAGTGGTCCACCTCCCTGTTTCCCGGTGTCTCCCCTATATGTAAAGAAAAACCTCAACCCATCAGTGGTGGTATAGTAAACCCCCCCTCACCATTTTCTGATGTTGCCCCTGTACATAAAGAAAAAATGCAACTCATCTGTGGTGGTAGAGTGAACTCTCCTCTCTGATCCCAGATGTCGCCCTTATACATAAAGAAAAACAGCACCCCAGCGGTGGTGGTATAGTGAACCCCCCACCATGGCAGGTTTTGTGCACCACCACCCCATTCTAAACCCTGAGCCAGCAACTGGCACGGCCCTTCTGTCACCACCACAGCTGGCTGCCAACTGACTTGTCACTGAGTGCGTACTGTATAATACAGTAGGTGCTCATTGATTGACAGT
This sequence comes from Neoceratodus forsteri, assembly GCA_016271365.2. Classification (NCBI taxonomy): domain Eukaryota; kingdom Metazoa; phylum Chordata; order Ceratodontiformes; family Ceratodontidae; genus Neoceratodus; species Neoceratodus forsteri. The sequence goes on from CM028134.1 coordinate 847,154,967, forward strand.
TGCGGTTTTTCAGACATTTCATGAAGCCTGTGATCAGGTGAAACATCAGAGTTTTTTTGTTCATTTCTCTCTCTCTCTGACCCAGGAGGGTCAATTTGTACTTGCCACTGCTGCTGTTTGAAAAAAATTGACTTTTAAAAGGCTGCACATGTGTGGAACTTGAACTTTTGTGTGCCTGGTGAGTGCTGTGACTTTTTGTCCTGTTGGTTTCTTATGTCACTGAGCACCACATTCTACCTTGGTGTGGCTCTTTTGTTTTCCTCCCATTGAGAGGAGCTGTTGACTAGATCAGAGGGGGCCCTGGCCCGAAGGGAATATGTAGGGATCTGGGGCCTGAGGACTGATTACCATCCAAAATCAATGAGTAGAGGTACTAGTGGGAAACTGGCACCTGTAGTTTAGTGGTGATGTAGCCCAGGAGTGTGCCAGTGAGGAAGATGACTCTGGAAAGGATTATGGCCCCAATGTGCAAGGTCAGTGGGACACAGAGACCTAGTGACTGCTGCCTGCAGATGGACAGTTTAGCGAGCAGGGACGATAAAGCTGCCTATGGATTGATATTGTCTTTTGTTTGAGGAGGTTGTCTGATTAATGCCTCCTATTCATGGACTCTGTATTCCCAGATCAAGGACATTTTCGGACTATAAAATAATGTGATCCCTGTGGTCTGTTTGAAATTATGCTGGAACCTAAATAGTAGCAATCAGTCAATCAGTCACTTCTTTTTTTTTTAAAGTGCAATTCCGTGTGATCAAAGCACTTATACAAGATAAAAGCTTGAAACAATAAAATAGATACAAAGAAATCCATGTTTAACAATAATACAGTTATTAAAACTCTTATCAGTATATCTAAAGAGAGTCAGGGAAAGCTAACCCCAGAGTGTGTTTCAGGCGACCTGACACTCCTGCCCTAGACACAGACACCCTCCTCTACCTTAACTCACAGGACTCCCGGGGAACCCCCCACCCATCTCCAACCACTGTATTCTAGGTCTTACCTCCTGCTGGTCACTGCCTTGTTTCACCTCTCCCTTCCTAAGGGATATGCCCACCCCTGTCTGTGTGCTGCTCCCCGCTTGTACTACCTGAACATGCTGCAGGGTATTAACAAATCTGAGGCTTGCCTCCCTATGGGTATTAATGCTACTCACTCCTCCTGATCTCTGGAAACATCCACCCTAACCCAGGTCCTACCCTCTTGCTGCCAACTAATCATACTGCAACCAGGGAACTCTGTATAGCCTCCATCAACATCTACAGTTTGCTAAAGAAATTTGATAATCTACAAGGGTGCTCAACAGTGGCCAGACATTATATCGGTGGTAGAAACCTGGCTAAATGGCTGCACTCCTGACTCCGCAGTAGCTCTGCCAGGGTACACAATATTTCAGGCTGACAGACTAGCCAAAAAAGGGGGAGGTTGTGCAATTTGCCTCTGTGACACCCACCAAGGTCTCACTCTACCTTCCCCAGCTCTTGACTATGGTGCCCAAGTCCTCTCCCTCCAAGTTAATGTTGCTCCTTCCAGGGCACCTGTCTTTATCTCCTCTATCTACATCCTGCCCAGGAATCAAAAAAGTGCATTCCAGTCAGTTCTCGCCCACCTCCAGCAACCCCCTGATAAGGCAGAAATTATTGCCCTGAGTGATTTTAATATCAATTGGTTAGCAGACACTGCTGCTTCATATAGGGATGTTGCAGCCGCCCTCAGTCTATCTCAGGTTGTGCCCACTACCATGTGACACAACCCGAGAACAGGTACCTTGACCCTCATTGACCTAATTCTTACTAATCACCCTCACAAATTCACCCAGGTCTCCGTGCTACCTGACGCAATGAGTGACCACTCCCCAGTACTCGGGCGCTGGTCTTACTTGGCTACAAAGGCCCCATCTAAAGTTAGCTTTCAGTGAAAACTCAGGCCAGGCATGCTACAGTCCTTGAAATACTACCTCATCAGCTGGGACTGGTCTCCCATTGCTGCCTCACCTGATAGTGACTCTGCCCTAGAGTACTTTGTCAATTCCTTTAATTCCACCTGTGACCTTTTTACACCCTTCTGCAAACAAGTCATTAAAGGACCTGACACCCCATGGATGTCCCAATCCCTTCTGGACCTCATGGGCCACTGAGACAATCTCTGGCACATAGCCTTGGAGACTGGGAGGCCCGCTGATTGGCAACGTTACTGTGAGGCCAGGAACCGCTGCACCTGACAGGTCCAGTAGACAAAAGCAGAATACTACAGAGCAGCCCTCACCACCTCCTGGGAGAAAGGGCACAATTTCTGGGACTCCCTCAAAGATCTTAGTGGCAAAATCTGTAATGCCTCCCCTCCCAGATACTGGTAAATGGTGGCATCTCCATGGACACTGACACAATAGCAAATGCACTGAACTCCTCGTTCTCAGACCTCAGCAGCATGTTCCCTGCCAACTTTTTTGCAGCCACCCCCACTATAACATCGACAACCACCAAAGTACCCCCTTTCCACTTCAAGATCATCTCCCAGTGTGATGCTGCCCCCCCTCCTGCTAAAGGCTCTCAGCAAATCCTGGTTCAGCAGTGACAATCTCAATCTGAAAATACTAAGGCTCACTCTCCCTGAAGTACTCTACCACTTCACTGCCCTGCTAAACCACTCCCTTGCTCTAGGTCAGTTCCCCTCCATGTGGAAAACTGCCCTCATCACTCTGCTCCTGAAGAGTGGTGACCAAACCCTGTCTAGTAATTATTGACCCATCTCAATTCTACCCCCCCTCCAAGACTCTTGAAAAGATAGTCGCCATCCAAGTCACAGACTACTTTGGTCAACACAGTCTTGTCTGTCCTGAATAACATGGTTTTTGGAAAAAACCATAGCACCACAACTGCACTTTTGGAATATACCAACACTATCCATATGACCCTGGATGCCGGCCAGATTGCTGGTGCTATCTACATAGATCTCTCAAAAGCATTTGACACCGTTCACCACTCACTTCTTCTAACCTCGCTAACCCAAATAGGTGTCTCACAGGATACCACCACTTGGTTCTCAAACTACCTGTCTGACAGAACCCAGAGAGTCAGATTAGGGCATACCTTATCATCCCCCCTCAGAGCTACATCTGGGGTCCCCCAAGGGTCAATCCTTGGCCTCCTACTTTTCACTTTATTCCTTAACTCCCTGCCCAAGGCCTGTTCTGGGAGTCTCCTTCTATACGCAGATGATGCGGTTTTGTTCAGCACCCACACCAACCCTACCACCCTCCAGGTAGCCCTCCAAGGGTCATTTAATGAGGCTGAATCCTGGTTTACTAAACATAGGCTTGTTCTAAACTATAAAAAAATAAAATCCATGCTGTTTGCCCATGCCCAAAACAAGTTCAGTAACCACCCCCTGCTCATCCATAATTCCCATGATGAGACCCTGGAACAAGTTTCTACCTTTAAATACTTAGGGGTTATGCTAGACTCAGGGCTAACCTACCATGAACATATCCGCTGACTTAATACAGCTGTAAATGTGTGCACTGGTCTGCTACACCGCTACATGCACTGTCTTCCCCCTGAAGCCCTACAGCTAGCCATCTCCTCCTCCATCTTGTCACTCATTGATTACGGGATTATTTTCTATGGCACTGCTGACAATACCTCCCTCAACAAAATTAGGATTTCCCCTGAATAAAGCCTGTAGACTGGCCACAGGATGTGACCAGCTTACACACACCTGTATGCTGTATACCAGTACAAACTGGCTTAATTTTGATGATTGCCTAAATACCAGACCTGTCTCCTTGCCAAGAAAAGCATGACTGGCCTCATGCCCCCAGCTCTTGTGACGCTGCTCCCCTCCTCTAACAGCACCAGACACACACGTCATACTGAGAAAACTCCCTACCAAGTTCCCAGCTTTAAAACCTCCTTGGGGCAGAGAACTTTCAGATATCGCCCCCACCCCCAATTGGCTGAACTCACTGCCCATACCAGTTCTCCTGGCTCCTACCCTAGGACTGTTCAAATTCCTTCTTTGTAGCAATGTCTTGCGTGACTCCACCTGTGACTGTACCTGATCTACCCACGACCTATAACTGCCATGACAATGGACCCATTTGGTCCTGCTTCTAGAGTGCCACTGTTGTTACTGTATTTATTGCATTTTGCCACTGTACTGCATTGTCTTTGATTGTTGAAATTACCCTGTAACACATCCACCTGTTGTGATTTACCATGTATTTTTCATAACATGTGATATTGCCCACACTACTATTTATACTGTGATGTCTGTTTACTGTATACTCTGTATTGTTTTCTATGAAGTGGAGCCTTTGTAAAGGAGTCTCTGACTCAAAGGTATTAATTCCAATTGTATTCAATAAATAAATAAATAAGTCTTGAGAGCTGTCTTGGAGCTTTTGATGGTCAGGCACCCTCTCACCCGATGTGGTAGAGAGTTTCACAGGGTAGGGGCCACAAAAACCAAACAGCAGGTCCCCAAGATCTTAAATCAGACCCTGGGAACCTCTAGTAATCCCTTGTTGGAGGAGCGGAGCAGATGGAGGGGGTGGGAGGGACAAAGAAGATCATGCAAGTACCGGGGTCCCTGACCATGTAGAGCATTGTAGGCCTGTAACCCATACTTGAAGGTGATCTGCCACTGTACTTGCAGCCACTGCAGTCTGTGGAGCACAGGCGTGATGTGACAAGATCTTGGTAAACCAGTCAACAGCCTGGCTGCTGCATTCTGCACCAGCTGCAAGTGGCAGATATCAACCCCCAGAAGGCCTAAGTATAGGGCATTGCATTAGTCAAGGAGGGAGGTCACAAAGGCGTGGACCAAAGTTGGAAGATCACCAGAAGGGACCAGATATTTTATCCGGGTGATATTTCTCTGATGGTAAAACGAGGTCTTTCAAACTTTCAAACTTTATTGTATATCAAATTGAGATAGAAGTATCTCTTTTGCAATTGAATCCAACATATAACATAACATCACATAAAGACAAACATACATACACAATTTCAGTTTCAATATAACCTAATTTAAGTTATAATACAAACTTAAATGTAAATAATTTATCCATAACAATTACAGTGTTTACTGTATAGAGTCATTAATAAAGACTGCAAGCATTTAAATGGTAGCAATACTGTACTTTTTAACTGTTTAGATACTCGTTCCCATGTTTTGGGCACTAAATTTGATATAGTTTTATCACCAAATTTTGTCCTTGATCTAGACCTATAAAAACTTTTTCAAGTGGAAGATCTTAAGAAATGCTGTTTTTGTATCCTTATTTGTAATAAATTTAACAAGAAAACAGGCAGTGATTGTTGTACAAACTTATACACAAGCAAGTTCCAATGATAATCTCTCCTATCAAACAATGAAAAGAGGCCTGCATTTTAATATAACACAAAGCAATGAGTTCTAAATGGAAGGTTTGTTACAAATCTTAATGCACTATTAAAAAGGACGTCCAAAGAACACAGCAATGATTTTTTTGCATTTTTATAAATTATGTCACCATAATCCAATATTAGTAAAAATAAAGCAGAAACCAATAATTTCCTAATCTTAAAACTAAAGAGAGTTCTATCTCTATAAAAGAAACTAAGAAGTCTCTTTAGTTTCATAGATATAGATGTTATATACATTTCAAAGGTCAAGTTTTTGTCTAGTGTAACCCCTAAATATTTATAGGAGTCTACTCGTTCTATGTAAATTGCTGACAAAAATCTAAGTTCTTTAATGGTTGAATCTTTAAGATCTTTTTTTCCAAATAACATCCACTGTGTTTTTTGCTCGTTCAAAACCAATCTCAAATTAACAAGTTCCCTTTGTATTTTATTAAAGTCTTGTTGCAAAACAATCATTGCTGTGTCCACATCATCACATCTGGTGTACAAAATAGTATCATCCGCATAAAGTTGTATATAAATTTTAGATGAACAATAATTTGGTAAATCATTTATATATAGCAAAAAAAGGAGGGGGCCAAGCACAGACCCTTGAGGTACCCCATTTAATAGGGTGGTTGATGTAGAGCACACACCTCCTACCCTAACGGATTGTAAACTCCCATTTAGATAACTAGAAAACCAGCCTAATGCTGGAATACCTAAACCAACCTTTTTTAATTGATTTAACAATACAATATGATGTACAGTGTTGAATGCCTTCGACAAATCCAGAAATAATGATGGAACTTCCTGGTTTTTGTCAAAGGCATTCAACATGTCATCGACTACTTTTAGAATTGTGTACATAGTATTATGCCCTTTTCTGAAACCTGATTGTAAATGTGTTATTATGTTATATTTAAAAAGATAATTTGTTAATTGAGTACTCACAAGTTTTTTAAGTATTTTTGCACATATTGGTAATACCAAAATGGGTCTATAAGAACCTGGATTTGATAGGTCACCCCCTTTAAATATAGGCTTGACAAAAGCTGTTTTCAAATCAATCAACTATCCAAAGAAAAATTAAAAATGTATGTCGAATGAGGTGCCAATAATTCAGCTGCCAGTTTCAGAAAAAAAGGGGAAATCTCATCACATCCAGGACCTTTTCAAATATTTAAATTCTGTAACTGTTTTTTAACATCATATATTTCAATTGGACTAAAAGAAAACACAGGTCTTTTAAGCTTATTACTAAAATCAATATCCAAAGTAGGAAGTGGCAAGTCTGGATGCATTTTGTTAAATGCATCACCAACAGAAACAAAAAAAGAATTTAACACATTAATCTCATCAGCATCTGTGGTAAAAATATTCCCTTCAACTGCCAGAAATGTTGGTAAATTAACTGAGCATTGCTTTCCCTTCATCAGAGTAATACCCTTCCATAATGCTCTTGTATTTTTTTCTTGACATCGGTTGACTCCTGAGATTTAAGTGTCAGACTATCATCAAAAATAACAGCCAGATTCCACACTTGGTCAGAGGTCGCCAGCTGGGGGACACTGAGCCAAAGCCCGGAAGGCTGTCCTGCCAGCAACCCCATACCCTGATGACTTGGGCCCACCAACAACACCTCAGTTTTATCGGGGTTCAACTGCAGCTAGTTGGCACTCATCCAGTCCTGGATTTTAGAGAGGCAATCGTTAAAACTGAGACAGCTCCACCCTGTTTGGGCACAAAGGACATGTATAGCTGAGTATCATATGCATAGCAGTGAAAACTCAGTCTATACCACCTTATAATGTCTCGTAAAGGCAGTATATACACATCGAACAACATGTGTGACAAAATGGAGCCCTGCTGAACCCCACAGGATAGGGGGAGAGGGGCAGATGACATCATTCTTTGAGTCCTACCCATGAATAATGATCAGAACCAGCTGAGAACTGTACCTGACAGTCCAGAGATCAACCACGGGTGCTCCAATAACACACCATGGTCCAAAGTGTTGAATGCTGCAGAGAGATCAAGGAGAACCATGATTGAATGGGTCCAACCAATCTCTCGCTATTAGGAGATTATTTAGTACCTGAACCAGTGCTGTCTCACAGATATCATGGGTGGTCAGGTGATCATCCAGCTGCAACACAACCACATTTTCAATAACCTTACCCACAAAGCGTAGGTTGGAGACAGGTCTATAGTTGTCCAGAGAGTCCTGGTCAAGGGAATGTTTCTTAGGGAGAGGTCTCACCATCGCCTCCTTCAGGAAACACCCCTGTCTCCAACAAACACCAGACTATCTCAGCTAGGACCAGGCTGATCACCTCAACACATCCCACAAGGAGGTATTGGGCCCGGGTCCAAACTACAGCAAGTTGGTCGCAAACTCTAGATGATCCTCACAATGTCAGTTAACATTGGCCAGCTGAAGTCGGATCAGACAAACTGGGCACTCACAACCTCCTGCCAACCTCCATAACACCCAATAGAGGGGGCAAGAAGAGATCCCAGATCTGATGCTGGCAAACTTATCTGCTAAGAAGTGAGTGAACTCATCACACTTATTTTGTGAAAATGCTCCCCAAGTCTGAAGACAGATTGGATTGCACAATCTGTTGACAGTCCAGAAGAGCTCAGCCAGTTGATTCTGCACAGTGGCAATCTACCTGAACAGAAACTCTGCCTTCTTATGGGAGACTGCCGATGGATAGTCTTTATAATGACCCATCAATCTAAGTCTGTCAAGGCTGGCCCAGTGGTACAGAGGGTTGAGGCACTGGATGCCACACCTCGCACCACGTTGGCGACCCGGGTTCGGGAGTGAGCCTGGGTCATCAGAGGTCAGCAGGGGGAAGGGAGAGGAAGTGAGTGGCTGGTGACTGGTGGCCCTCTGCCTCAGGAGGGTGTAAGAGGGGTCCTTGAAGCTTGGTTGCCCCCTGGTGGAGGCTGGAGTGTTGGAGCCACTCCAAAGAACTGCTGGCATTAGGCCGAGGGAGGGTTGAAGAGGCTGGCACTGGAGCTGTGGTGTGCATGTGTGCCTCCACGCACATGCACCACCATTTTTGGGGTCTTGGGTGTAGGACCATGGGGAGTTAATGGAGGAAACAGAGGGGGCCACTGAGGATGATGCCTCTGGACTGGCTATGGGTTTCTGCCAGGGTGTGCATGGCACTTTAAGACCATGAAAGACCCTGAAACTAGTAGCGTTGGTGGACAATGAGGGTGACCAGCCACAGGAGGATAAATAGAGTTGCAAAAAAAAAAATCTAAGTCTGTAATTAATCAGGCCCCTTTTTCCACCAGCGCCTCTCTAACCTTTGACCCATTCGCCTCAACTCCTTCAATGCCCCATCAAACCAGGGGGACTTTAGATGAAGATTGAGGGGGAGAACATGGACAGGAGCTGTAGAATCCAGGACAGCTGTCACTGCCTTATTATAGGCATGTAAGAGATCTCCTGGCTCCAAGCTTTCACTCGTCATGTCCGATAGGTCCAGTACCACCATCAGACCATCTGGGGTCACACCCCTTAAAGGGTGATACTGGGCCATCTCCATAGGGGCAGGTCTATTAGGGAGTGCCACAAAACTGACCCCTATGGTGTGATGATCTGACCATCTGACCGGTTCCACCACCAGATCAGAGATCTCCATCCCCAGAAGGAACACCACACCCAATGAGTGACCATGATTGTGGGTAGCAGAGGTAATTACCTGTGTGAGGCCCAATGAGGTCATAAGTTGGAGGACATCTTAACCAAATTGTAAGAGGTCATTGTGGACCCAGGCATTGAAGTCCCCCAGAGCTAACCATCTGGGGGACTCCAATACCATGTCGACAATGAAGTCTGTGACTTCCTGCAGGAATTCCTTCTCACCACCAGGTTGACGGTAGAGGAGAAGTATCCTGCAACCTACACTTGCACCCACGATACACTCAAATGATCTGGTTATCTCCACTGGAACATCTACTAAGCCCAGTTTTGATTTAAAACATATGGCTACACCCCACCCCAATGATCCACCCTTGGGCAGTGTATCGCTGAGTACCCAGCCAGAACTGATTTTTCTCCAGCCAAGTCTTGGTGATGCAAGTCAGGTCAGTTGTACTGACAAGATCTGCTATCACAACAGTCTTGTTTTTTATAGACCTTGTGTTGAACAACACCGCATGAGTAGGATGGGTAACCAAAGAAGTCTGTGCTACTTGCCCACATAAATTAGAGCCCTTGGGTATGGGGACCAGGCAGGGAGCTCCCCTATCCTGAGCACATTTCACCCCATGGTGTCTCCATGTCACCACAACCCCAATCCACCCAATCCCCTCCACTCCCCCATCAGGCCCAGTTCCATCCCACTTCTTCCTCCTTCTAGCTATCCCCAAAGCATGACAACATCTATATGCCTCAGCAGATAGAGGGGGACAGCTAAAAGGGCGGCGGCCCTGAGCCTGGTGGGAGAGTAGTACTTGACCATCTGTGCCTTCTGCCAACACATATTAAACTAAAGGCAGCCAACAGCAGACAAACAGCACACGGCAGTATATCAAACATACTCACACACCTTCCAGCACACAATCCACAAATTAACCCACTGTCTCCCACCAAATAAGAAAACACTACCCCCACCGCCACAAATCAAAACACAACTTATAACCGCAATCTATACAAAATATATAACAAAGCACAGCAAGAACAACAACAACATAAGATGCAAAAAAAAAGTAATAATGGATTAAAATGAAAAGTCTTTTGGCAGTTTGTGTCAGTCTCTTCACAGCTTAAAAAGAATTGTTGATTCTCTTGAGCAGTCTAATAAAAGTCAATCAATCAATCAATCAATCAATCAAATCTTTATTTATCCAGGCGATCACCATTGAGCAAGCTCATTTACAAGGTGGACCTGCTGTTGGCAGGGAAAATTGTACAGTTACATATAAATATACATAATACAAAAGGAACAACATGTTAACAATACTGATAGGAGCAAAGTATTTACATTCCAAGTCACATGTACAAGAAAGATATACATAACACAACCTGAACGTAATATATATATATATATATATATACAGTTCCCACAGGAGCAGGATGTGTATGGATGTCATACACAAACCATAGAAGAAAAAAAAAAAGATTATTTATATTCCTGTCCAGCAGAAATACGTTACAGGCCTGAATGGAAATTCCTAAGCTATGGAGGTGCGCATAACAGTGTGTAAGCCTTAGGTAAATGCGGCAGAAGGGGAATGGTGAATAAGAGGGATGCAAAGGGTGCTAAGAGCAAGTGGGGCAGAGGAGGGGGAGTAGTAGTGGCAAGGGCTGATTTGGATAAGCAGCTGGAACTAGTGTTGAAGAAGAGAGGAACAATAGTCAAGCTGCTAGGAGCGATAGAAGCAATTACAGATTCCAGCAAATGTTTTGTCATAGAAGGTCTTAAAGAAGGGGGGACTGACAGGTGAGCTAAGTCTCAACAATTTTTGTATCCTATTCCAGAGAGTAGGCAGGGCATAGCTTATGGTGGCCCTTCCAAGGCGAGTGTTGGCCCTTGGGACATTCAAAGAAATCAGCGATTGACTTCTTAAGGCATAGTCCTAATAGGATTAAGAGGGAGATAGTCAACAACATATTGTGGGAGTTTGTTGGTGAGGGCTCGGAGTGTCCTTAGGGCTGCATTTCTATATTGCCTGTATTGAAGAGAGGGCCACCCTACAGCTGTGTGTAAAGAGCAGTGATGTGTGGAGTACAGGGGCCAGTTATGAATCTCAGTGCTCTATGATATAATACATCCAGTTTTGCAAGATATAAGGCAGGGCAATGGCCATAAATGAAGTCAGCATAGTCAATTAAAGAAAGGAACGTAGATTGGACAAGCTGTCCTTTTGCGTCTGTGGTCAAGAGGCATTTAATTCTGAAAAAAAGACCAAGCCTCTGCCTCAGTTTTTTCTGCAGTTCTTCTGTGTGTTCCACAAAAGAGAGTTTGTTGTCTAGCCAAATACCAAGGTATTTGAATTTAGTCACAAATTCAAGATTTTCTCCTAATAAAGTGGAGATTGATAGTAATGGACTAGCGACAGCAGAGTAAGCCCCAGGGCCTGATGGTGAGAAAAGAATGGCCTTGTTTTTTTTTGCATTTAGTAGTAACTTTTTGCTAAGGAGCTGGTACTGCAGAGTATTAAAGTCAGCTTATTACTCAGCGCAGGCAGCTTCAGGGGATTCCCGGCTTAAGTAGAGCACCGTGTCATCAGCAAACAAGTGAATACTGGCATCTTTGATGCCTACGTCCAAGCTGTTGATATAAACAGCAAACAGTAATGGGCCCAGTATGGAGCCCTGGGGGACACCTCTTTTTATCGGTTTAAGTGGAGAAATCTCTGCATCAGCCTTAATTTATTGCTGTCTATCAGAAAGGTAGTCTTGGAACCATCCCAGTGCGGTTGAGCCAATGCCTATAGTTTTTAAGGTGGAGAGGAGCAGGCAGTGGTCGACAGTGTCGATTGCCTTACTGAGGTCCAGAAACATGGCACAAACAAATTTTTTGTTGTCTAGGTCCTGTTGCCAATCATTAGTAACTTTTGCCAGTGCTGTAACTGTACTATGCTTAGCTCTAAAGCCAGACTGCATTGGGTTGAGTAGTCTAGCACTGTCTAAGAAAGATCTCAGCTGCGTATCCACAATTTTTTCCAGAAATTTTGAAAGTATGGGAAGAAGGGAGATTGGTCTATAGTTATTTAGGTCACAGGGGTCCCCGGCTTTAAACAGGGGAATGACGTGAGCAGTTTTCCATGCCTTGGGGATGGAGCCTTATGCTACGGACAGATTGAATTAGTGTGTTAGAGGTGTAGCAAGTAAATGGTATGCTATTTTCAAGAAATATGGGCCGAAGGAGTCAGCCCCAGCACATCTTTTAGCATTTAGTTGTAGAAGAAGATCTTCAACTTCTTTTATGGTGGTAGGTGAAAAAGAGAAGTCCAAGTTATTACTACTTGGTTCTGAAGGCTGGGTGTTGGTCTGAGGAAGAATGCTACTTACAGGTGCATTACCAAACACCAGGTCAGCAGTGGCAAAGTGATTGTTGAAAGCCTGCAGTATCTCTAATTTATTGTTAATGATAATATTATCAGTGGTAATTTTGGAAGGAAGCACACTTCCTGGAGAGTGGCTAGATAGCTCTTTTATGGTGGACCAGAACTTGGTAGGGCAGTTTGACGCAAAAAGTAGCTCGGTTTGATAAAAGTTGGCTTTGGCCTCCCTGACCAACTTAGTACAGACATTTCTAGATGCCCTGAAGAGACACCAGTCTGCATCGGCACGAGATTTATGAGCCTTTTTCCAGAGGTAATCTCTTTTGAGTAAGGTAGCCTTCAGATCTAGTAAGAACCAACAACAGGTTCTGGCTTTTATTCGTACTTTAACCAAGGGAGCATGGCTGTTTAGGGTGCTGGATATGATTTCATGGAGAACGTCATAGGCATTGCTCACTGACTTAGCCAGGTAGAAACTCTGCCATAGCAGAGAGTTATTTAGATCATTGAAGTATGCAATAGGATTGAAGTTCTGTCTGGATCTTTTAGTGGAAAACTTTGATGTAGATAGAGGTTTGGAAACAGTTCTTCTGCCACCAATAAAGCAGTGGTCACTAACGTCCGCTACAAGGATACCAGCATGGGAAAAGGAATGAGGTCTGTTAACAAGGAGAATATCCAAGAGGGCGCTTCTCGCTGAATTTTTTTTGTTGATGTGAGTAGGCTCAGTAATAAGTTGAGTGAGCCCATGAAAGTCGCAGAATTGTTTCAGGGGTAACGAGATCTTAGTCAGCCAATCATAGTTAAGGTCACCTAGTATGATTGTTTCCATTGGGATAGTATCCAGGTGGGATGACAGGTGTGTCAGAAGTTGCGGTCCTACTGCTGGAGGTCTATAGCAGCCTATGATGTGGAATGCTACTGATGGGGAAAGCTCGACTTTAAGAGACAGGCATTCAAATCCACAGGCAAGGGAGGTAGCATCTAATATAGATATTGAGAATTTGTTTTTAATATGAATCGCTACTCCTCCATCCCTGGTCTGCCTGTCAGTTCTGAAGAGGAAGTAGTTAGGGATGTTTACCTCTATGTCTGGGGTGGACACCCGGAGCCATGTTTCCGAAAGCACGAGTACTTCTGGTGCAGTATGAATAATCCAAGCCTGGACTGAATCGAGCTTCTTTAGAAGACTGCACACTTTAGTATGCAAGAAGCTAATTCCTTTCAAAGTTGTGAGTTCAGAAGGAGATGACAGCACTTTCGTAAGGCCAGGGTTAAGTTCGATGTCACCTGAGCATAGGAGTAGAAGGAGCACAGTTTTCCTCAGGGCAGCAAGGAGACGTTTAAAGGCACGAGCCTTTCTATGTCTGGTATAGGTTTGAGTACATGGGTCCAAAGACCGAATCATCTTATTGTGCTGCCCTATCTATACATATCCTAGGATCCATGCATAATAGCACCAAGCCATACCTAGTTTGAATGGATAGGGTATAGGACCACGTAGAGGATATTGGTTAGCAGTTCCACTTCGAGGAGATTCCGCAAACTTTGAGGAGATCAAAGGCATACAGTGGCAGCATAATTTGTTCATAGTGCTGGTATATGGGGAGACTAGCATGGAAGAGCATGCACCTTTGTTGGAATCAATTCTGTCAGGTTGCCTAACAACATAGGCTATTATTCAAAGGCTGGCAAATAAGCGTAGCCAAACAAGGCCTGTCATGGTTGCCCTTCATGTAAGTAAGGAGCGTACTGCAGTAGCTTCTGCTATCTAAATTATATAGGTCCCAGGGGTCGTTGTTCCATATGCGACTTGTTTGGGGAAGTTTAAAAACAGAGTTACGCAAGATAAATGTATACTGCCCTCGGCTAGAGAAAGGAGAGGGGAGAGAGTAGCTCAAATTAATAGTGAGGCAACACAAAGGCTAGCAGTCTGAGCGAAAACAGCTCAATTAGCAACTGAAAAGCCTGCGATTTCCTTGGGGCCTTGCAGTCTGGAGAGAGCTACAAAGTCACGAAGGGGCTGCAACACTTGGTTGCTGGGAACATTTTTAGACAATAAACACAGTTTTTTGGCAAATCAGTCACAGTTCAGTAATTTGTTTTTTTTTTCAGTAAAAGGGATGTTTCAAGTAAAACAGTGCCTTAGAAAGACAGAATATGCTAATCAGCAGGACAGGATATGCTAGTCAGCAATAAGCAAACCTAAAGTACCAAAATAGTATGCCTCAGCAAGACAGAATGAGATAAGGCTGCTAGAAGGCTTAGTTGCAAAAAGGAGATGGGATGAATTGTAGTTGTTGACAGTAAAGTAACCAATAAATTGAAACATCAGATAGGAGTGGGCGGAGACTGTGTGCATTTAAAGGAGGCCTGAGAGGGGGAGGGGAGCGAGACGAAATCAAGGGGAAGTTTGAAGAGCTAGCACTGAATCTCTCCACATATAGTTGGAGAGAAACTGCAGCGGGGGGAATGGTAACTTACTTTACACAGGCCAAGCAGAACAGGCTAAATTAAAATATATAAATTAGAAGCTGAGTACAGGGGTGCAGGCCTACATTAAGCCACATGTCTCGGGTGCTTCTCTCTCAGGTGAGTGAGACCAGCCACTCAGGGAGCTCTACACATTCGTGGAGCCAATAGTGCTACCCTGAGAAGGCGCTGAAATTGAAAACAGCAAATTGCAAGTGATGATCCGGTTCAGCGTTCACACAGCCCAGAGAAATTGTGGCAATTTTTCAAACATCGTACCTTATCTGTCTCTTTGGGGGGTAGGTGGATCATGCTCCTTGCACCGTGGAGGTGCTATGGCTGGATCATGACCGCTGCCCAAGGGGCCAAGTGGCACCTGTAAGGAAGGAAACAGCAGATTAAATAGGAGCAGATGGGGGGGGGTGTCTAAACAGAGACACACAAGGAGAGCTGAGCACCAACTTGAAAGACAAATCAGGGGGCAGTCTCAGGCAGAGACAAGGTGCCGACTAACTCGGGAATCCAAAACAAGCACAAAAGAGCAGACTGATGAGGGAGGACAGGAGGGACAGAACAGAGACAGAGGAGGACAGGGGGACAAAGAACGATGATTAAGAATGAAAGTCAAGGGCAGAAGTCTTAGGCTCAAGACAGAGGCTACACAGATTTTACAATTCACTGAATTTTCTAAGTCCATAGCAGTAAACATGTAAACCCAGTACAGTCTTAAATAGGATTAAAAAAATATATTAACAAACCCAGTAAAACTTTTTTACAATCTCAGTTCAAAGCAAAAATCAAGGGGAAGTCTGCAAAACTAGCACTGAATTACTGCACATACAGTTGGAGAGAAACTGCAGCGAAGGGAATGGTAAGTTACTTTACACAGGCTGAGCAGAACAGGCTAAATAAAAATATATAAATTAGAAGATGAGTACAGGGATGTAGGCTTACATTAAGCCACACGTCTCAGGTGAGTGAGACCAGCCAATCAGGGTGCTCTACACAGGCGCTGAGCCAATAGCGCTACACTGAGAAGGCGCTGAAATTGAAAATAGCAAATTGCAAGTGATGATCCGGTTCAGTGTTCACACAGCCCAGAGAAATTGTGGCAATTTTTCAAGCATTGTACCCTATCTATCTCTTTGGGGGGTAGGTGGATCAGGCTCTTGCACCGTGGACATGCTATGGCTGGATCATGACTGCTGCCCAAGGGGCAAAAGGCTGATGGACCTCTCACCTCCTCAGGCCACTAAGTCTCAGAAATACTCCAAGGTAGATACAACTATAGGATTTGTTTTTTCCTCTGCCCATTCTCCCAGAAACAGCACTTCTCTGCAGCCAGGCGGATCACTTGCCACCTCCGGATGCCACCGCCCGACTCCCTGGACACTCTGTAACTGCCCTCGCAGTCCTCTGCCCTGGATTCAAACCCCAGGGTACAGCACCAGAAGCGGTACTTCTCTGCAGCCAGATGGATCACTTGCCACCTCCAGCACTGCCGCCTGACTTCCTGGACACTTTGTGACTGCCCTTTTGGTCCTCTGCATCGGATTCAAACCCGAGAGACCAGCGCCAGAAGCAGCGCTTCTCTGCAGCCAGATGGATCAATTGCCACTTCCAGACACTGCTGCCCAACTCCCTGGACACTCTGTGACTGCCCTCATGGTCCTCTGCCCCGGATTCAAACCCTAGGTACTGCCGAGCTCTGAAATTTTTGGCTCCAAGGCCTCCGATTGGTGCGGCGCTTGGCGAGAAGGATAATTATTGGTCTGTTCTGCCGCCAAAGCCTGTCTTGATTGTTGCACCTTTCTGTATTGGCTCTGCACTGCAATTCTGGACTGTTCTTTTAAAGAGCTTATTTCTTGAGCGCTGCCAAAGCAGGCTACATTTTTAATTTGTGTTCTGCTTGTGCTGTTACCTAATTACCATTTTGGAGACATTTAAAGTTTTTTAACCTGCCTGCTGTGTATTAGAGTATAAGTTTATCCTTGCCTGCTCATCTACTCCTACTCACTCCTTGCCATTTTATGTAGCTCTGCCTAATCCTCTTTTTCCTTGCTGCTCTATCTTTGTCTAAATCCTAAGTCCTAAAAGCTTTGCTGTCTCTGCCATCTCATCTCACCCCTGCCTTTCTCTTCATTGTCCCTCTCTCAATCTCATTTTGGTTGTAAACCCTGCCCACATCTCTGCAAACTCTCTCACCTCCTTGTCTCCACCTTCCCTCTGTCGATTTGTTTTTTCCTCTTCTCACCTTCACCCCTGTCCCTTTCTAATGTTGCTCAGCTTTTGTATTCTTAAGTGCCAGCACCCCACTCCCTGCTGATGGACTGGCGCCACCACTCCTCCCCTCTTTCACTGAGCTGCTATATTTATCTGTTCCCCCCCCTCCCCAGGGGCCAGCGCCAGAAGTGGCACTTCTCTGCAGCCAGGTGGATCACTTGCTGCCTCTGGACTCCACCGCCCTACCCCCTGGACACTCTGTGACCACCCTCGCAGTCCTCTGTCCTGGATTCAAACCCCAGGTACTGCCACACTTTGAAATTTTCGGCTCCGAGGCCTCCGATTGGTGCGGCACTTGGTGAGTGGATCATGATTGGTCTGTTCTGACACCGAAGCCTGTCCTGATTGGTGTGCCTTTCTGTTTTGACTCTGCACTGCAATTCTGGACTGTTTTGTGAAGAGCTTACTTCTCGAGCGTTGCTAAAGCGGGCTAAATTTTCTCCTGCCCCCCCAACCCCTCCCAGGCCGCCTTAAAATACTGAATTGCTCCTCCTCTTTCTATTGATCCCAGCTTCCATTGGCTGCCTATACCTTACACTCTTCCCTCACTCCCCTGTCAGACAAAACCTTGTTCTTCACCTCGCTCTTGAATTATTCACAGATATCTGGATCTCTTTCTCCACTGCCAGCTCTGTTCTCTCACTTCTGTTTCCTCCTGGGTGCTCCTGACACTCACCCTCTTTACAAGACTGTTCCAGGGTCAGTAAGCAATGAAGCTCTCCATGTTACTGTACTTTCTTGTGCCATCAATTGCTCTGCTCCACTTATCCTTGCTGTCTGTCCCCCAAGCCCCCTTGGCTATCCCACATTACTTGCCCCATGACTACCAATTCTCTAACCTTCTCCTGTTGTCTCCTCTTCATTGTGACCCTACTCCACTTTTATTGCATAGGCATTGGGTCCATATAGTTGCCTATAAGCTAAAATACTTCCCCTTAAATATGCGTAACTGGCACCCTTTCTTGTGACATAAACTCTGGTATCTCCTCCTGTTGGCCCTACTGCTCTCTGGTGATTTTCATTCTAACCCTGGACCAACCAATGACATAGGATGTCACCTTTCGAATGCAAAGGGTGTTACTGTGGTGCACCACAACATCAGAAGCCTGTTACACAGTTTTGCTGAATTTGAATCCTGGGTCACCCTATATAAACCTGATGTCATATGTCTTACTGAAACATGGCTTAAACCTTCCATCCAGGACTCTCGTTGCTCACTAACTTCCTACAATCTCTTGAGATTTGACAGGCCTGCTCCCAAAAGAAGTGGTGGTACAGCTGTCTATTTTAAAGATCACTTCAACCTCGCTGCAATCTGCTCATCCCCCCTAGTCCATAGTGAAGCTGTACACGTTCTTCTCACCCTTGGCTCAAAAAAACTTCATATTGTTTGTGCTTATAACCCCCCTTCCAGTGGCTTAAAAGGTCTTGATGAACTGCTTGATCAAACCTCTCTTCTCTTGGGGAGAAATGAGGTTCTTTTACTTGGTGATCTCAATATAAACTGGCTGGGCAACTCCCAACCCACACTACTATCCAAGATCTAAAGTTTCAGCTTTCACCAGGTTATTAATGATCCCACTAGAACTGCCCATCACTCTAGCTCCACTACTCTGCTAGACTGGATTATGACCAACCACCCGAAAAATATTATCTCCTCTGGCACACTAGCAGATGCCATCACAGATCATTCCTTCACCTTCTGTACTTGGGGTAAGACTAGGCCCCCCCCCCATCAAAGTGTCAGTTTATCACATTCCAAAACTATGTGCACCTCTACCAACAGTCCTTCCTACAAGATATTGCTTCTATCAACTGGACTCCTCTTTTTGAATTGGATGACCCTCAGACTAAACCTATTCCTGAATCGCTTTCTGGCAATTCAGGACAAACACTGCCCCATCATTACCCGTCGTGTAAAAAACAAGCATACCCGGTGGCTTAAGTTAGACCTTCTCTCAAAACTACGACTGCGTGATAAATGTTGGCTCCACTACAAAAAGACAGGACTGCCTGCCAACCTTAATTCCTATAGGGCACTCAGAAATTCCTTCAAGAAGGATATTAAAATGGCAAAGAGCATCTACTGTAAAGATCTAACTAAATCTTATGGTGACTCCAAAAAATTCTGGTCCCACATTCAGAGCTTCCTAGGTTCAAATCCAGCCACCACCCCAACTGACATGTCTCTCAATGGTATCCACTGCAACAATCCTTCTACTAATGTAAACTTTTTCAATACACAGTTTTCTGACCTTACAAATTATACATCATCCTTCCCAGCTTCACAAAATTCACATGCTCAACCCAATGCCTCCGAGCCTAAATTTCATTTAAACTCTATCACCCATCAGGATGTACTGCTCAATAACATTTCCAACCTTTCCAAAGCAGGCTCTGACAGTATTGAACGTAAGCTGCTAAAACTTGATGCCCCTTACATAGCTGCACCTCTAGCTTGGATCTTTACCCTCTCCCTGTGTTACAGCTATGTTTCTGACCTCTGGAAGATGGCCAGGATTACCCCGTCTTCAAAAAGGGTAACCGCAATAAACCCTCCAACTATAGGCCTATTGATATATTGTCAGTCCTCAGCAAAATCCTTGAGAAACTCGTAGCCTCCTAAACAATAGACTTTCTTCAGAAATATGACCTTCTTATGACTGCGCAGCATGATTTCCGTAAGGGTCATAGCACCACCACCACATTACTCAAATTCACATCTGATACCCTATCGGCCGTGGACTCTGGTCTCCTAACAGAGGAAATTTTTATAGACATGAAAAAAGCATTTGACCTGGTCAACCATCCTATCCTCCTTGCTACTCTTAGATCCCTAGGTTTCTCACCAAATGCCGCAGCATGGTTTGGCAGCTACCTATCAGGTCGCACCCAGCAAGTTAAATTCAACTCCACCTTGTCTGATTTTGCAACCATAAACACTGGCATGCCACAAGGTACTATTCTTGGTCCGCAGCTTTTCTCCATTTATGTAAGTGATATTACCTCTAACCTTTTCCAGACTGCCTCCCTGTTATATACTGATGATATTGTCCTTTATGCAAGTGCGAAAAGCATTACAGAAGTTAATCAACGACTTTCCCTTGACTTTCAATGGATTCAGCAGTGGCTATTCAGCCATAAACTTCTCTTGAATGTATCTAACACACAAGCCATGCTATCTGATTCTCATGCCAAACTCAAACTCTCTCAACCCACTTTCAAAGTTACTACCCCAAATGGGTCCTCTGTTGGAATGGTACCTTCATTTAACACACTCGACCCAACTCTTACTTTTGATCACCATATTCAACAATCCTGCAAGATGGCCAACATAAAACTTGGTATGGCCTTTCATTCTAGCTATATGCTTACACCATCATCGAAGCTTGCCAAAGCTCGTGGCATACTCCTTCCATCACTCACCTATGGAGTTGTAGTGTATGCCTCAGCTAGTAAAACTATTTTCCGGAAGTAGGATGTCACCTACAACAACCTCTGTTGGTACACGTCCTCCTCACATCGAATGAAACACCATTGCCTCCTATACGCTGAACTAGGATGGCTTTGTCCGAATGCATCAAGAGACTTTGCATATGGCTCGGTCATAGATAACATCATCCGTAACCAAACACCGAAGACCTTGGCAAAACTATTTCTCATCCAGTCATCCAAATATGGTCTTCGCTCAACTGCAAATGTCCCTGTACTCATCTCTCGACACCACTCCACCAAAGGTGCTAGTGCTTCCTCCTGTTATGCCCTCATCACTGGAATTCCCTCCCTCTAGCCATAAAGTTAGCACCATCCCATGCTTCTTTCAAGAAATTGCTTTATGATCATCTCGCTGATTCCTGCTCATATTCCTGCTTTAAACCACCCTAGCCCGTTATCTTTTTCCTGATCTATGCAACCTCTCACCTCAACAGGTAAGCACTGTATATTCCTCCAGTCGCCTCCTTGCAATTTTTTAGTATACCAAGTCCCCATCCCCTTACCTTTGCCTTCTTTCTATACTATCCTATCCTCCTCCCTTTTTAATTGCTTCCTCACCCTAGCCAATTCCTGACTCTACTAGATCCTTTATTACAATTATAATTATGGGTATTAGTTCTTGTAGTATCTTACCCCATTTTTCTCTACCTGGATTACTGCCTAATGCTTTTATCTACTGTATTTGCTCTCTTATTCACTCTATGCTATATGTTATTGTTGATTTAATTTGTACTTTTGTTCTTTCCTGACTACATTGTATTATTACTGTCTAAGCTTTTACTGTATAGTATTGTTTCTACCTCTGTTCAGCAAATGTTAATCAAATGTTTTGTCTCTGTAAACTCCTGGGTTGTACCTAAAAATAGTCATTGCTATGGCTAGCGCACCTTACCCGGTCAACAAAAACTAAATAAATAATACAGACGTTCTTTACTTCTGAGGCTGTCTGATGTTAGCCCTCCATCCTGTGCAGACCTCCCCAGTGACCACTACCTCTGCAGTTGATACCGAGGCTTCGCACAGGCCTCAGGCAGGGGCATGGATTGAGAGTGAAGATAGAGCTCCAGAACACCTGCCCCCAAAAGGCAGCCACCCAACCCAAATGATCCCTGCTATGGGGCTGCATCTGCCCACTGGCAGCCACCACCAGAAAACAAAAGGTAATTGGAACAAACGTCTGCCCTTAAGCAGACCCAGACCAACGCCCCCATCAAGGATCAGACAAGGTAGCCATCCCTTGGACTGGTGAAACAGGCCCCCCCGACACTCTTATCAGCCTCCAAATTCAAAACGGCCTTTGACTGGATCCCAGCAGATCTCCAAAGACTCTCTGGCTTTACACAGCATGCCCCAGTCAATGACAACGAAGATCTGGGCGACGATACAGCTCCCCCACAGTTCTTCACATGACTCCTCACAAGGCTCCTTCTTGCCACTACTCCTCTCATCTTCTCCATGAGCTGTGCATGCTCAGCTGGATTCCAGGACATCCTGAACACCCATACAAGCAGGTAGGGCAAGTTTACCAAAATGCATAAGCACTAGCGCATTAAAGTCACTGACGCTAGTGCAACAAAAAGGTAACAAAAAAGAGAAATTAATGCCAATTTCTTTAATTTAACACTAATCTTAAGATTAGCTGTGCTATACTATCCTGATAACATAATTTTTCCTACCCCACCAACTCACTCAAATTCCCTAACTGCCACTAAAACAGATCTAAACTAAATCCTAAAAGAAAATAAACACAAAAACACAAAATTAACGAAAAATACATAACTATAAAATAATAAAAACAGCAACAGAACTCCTAGATGCTGCTGCTGCTGCTGCTGCTGCTGCTGCTGCTACAGCTATTCCAATGCAGCCACCATCTTGGGTATCAGACAATCATGGTAATTAAGTTCTTTGTTGGCTCCATGGAGTTATCAATTTTATTATTAAAATAGGATCCCATGGTTCCTTGAATTACAATTGATCTCCAGTTATCTAAAATTGTTGAGCTTCATTGCTAACTGCTATTGCCTCCTAGCCCAGCACCCAAGAAAGATGGATGGCATCCTCTTCCAGAAGAACAGGTAAATGCAGCCAGGTCAAGTGTTTCTGCTGTGGTCCCCCCCTCCTCACGAACATTTACCATCAGCATATCCCTAGACACTGGGGAGGGGGTGGGCTACAGTATTATGATTTAAACAGGGGTTCTTAGTTAACAAACATGAGCTGAGATTTGAAAAAGCCTAATCACCACTTCATGGTGACCCTCTTTGGTCAGATCCTACACTATGCTATATTTATTTTTATATTTACCTGTCTGATATGAGTTGAGGTCATGCCGTTTCATTCTCCTTTTATGCAAAGACCTTCCTCCAGCTTTCTTGTTTAATGTTTATGAAGTGCAGCCTGAAACAATGTTCCCATGTGGTGGCTGTGATGCAGGTTAAAAGGAATCAGCAACACCCCCCTCTAGTCATTTACAAATTTATGATGTAACCTGCTCAACCATGACTAGTTTAGTCAGTTTAGTTATATAGGAGTACCCTAAAATATAACTAAACTGAATAAACTCACTGAGGTGGAACAAGTTACAGCTTGAATTTGTACAATTGTGGACAATTATACAGTGAAAGACCATCACCCCGTCCATGTACGTTCCATAGACCATATACAGTGTATGCAACCATGGTTTATTCACTATTGTAAAATGGATAGAACACTTTCTGGCTTTTGATTGGCTAAGAGGTGCCATTTGCTATGTCCTTATCAGGACATATTCTGGCAACTGGTGCTACTTATGCCAACCAAGATGCAGCACATGAAGATATCAGTGCATGCCAAAAAACTTCTTTAAAAAAAACAAACTTCTGACAGCCTTGCTAGCATAAATACTGTACATGCCTTACCATACACCCTAATATACATTTCCCATCCCATTTTACTACATACACGTTACCACTCTACAAGAAACAACACAACAGGTTTTAAAATGTAATTTTCTTGAATAACTGACCAGTTTTGTTGTTACTGTGTGATTCTCAGAGGAGCTCAGCCCACCCACCTGGCTATCCATCACCTCACCCATGACATTTCTTGGCCACAGAACAGTCAGTTTTAATTGTCTTTAGTTTATGGGCATATTTAGAAAACAAAACACAAAACCAGGTTACTGTATCTTAGAGTGAACGGTCCAATGAAACCGCAGTGATTGTGAAGCTGCTTGCTCGAGAAGCATGATGCAGAAACCGTTCAGTACGGCAGCTGCTGAGGGACACACTTGCTTCACATCAAACCAGTCACTTATATGCAGTCACAGAGGATACTCATTCATACAACCATAAAAAAAAACTACAAGGAAACAACATCGATAAAAAAATAAATAGATAAAAAAATAGAAGCTAACCAATTTGTCTGTCTGTGCCTCTCTGGTGGGGTGGGAGACAGGGCAGGGGGCTGGAGAAATATCACTTACCCACAGTGAAACTGGCCACTCTGTAGCTGGCCGCTAAAGACACCCTACCAAAACAAATAGAAAAAAGTGTGTGGGGGGGGGGCAGAGGGAGAGACTGACAGACATCACCTCCCTGAAAAAAATTAAAAATATGTTTAAAAACATTATGTAGTTCTGCACTAAAAGGAACTATTTTCTTCACCCTGAAAAAAAGGTGAAACAAATATAAATAAATTACATTTTACTTTTTAAACTGTGTTAACTTGTTCGGAGTCTGTTTTGAAAATGTTCTACTCATTTTATAAGCAGAATCAGACACTTTGAGGTGTGGTTTATGGCTGATATGAACATTTCCCAAATGCTAAAGGCACTTGATGATGCACCTGGGGCATGCTCTCATCAGCCCAAAAACCACACCTTGTTGTGTCTTATTTCTTGCACATAAGAGCAGGGAAATCACAACATAAACAAATTCTGCTCAGATCCACCATGGTTGCATAATGACGTTAGTGAATTTGTGTGAAATTGTTAAGGAGGTATGGAAAAACAACACAATGATTTGTAAGTAGTAAGATTTGTTTTGGTTTCTATTCTAAGGAAGGCATACACATTATTAGGAAAATATATGGAGGTGTACATTTTAATGGAAGGAATCAGAAGCTTACAAAAGAACCCCAGAGCAAATGCCACTGATGTGTATGTTATCCCTGATGATACTGGCCAGACAGACACATTTTAAAGAACACACAATTGTACATATCCCAATACTGCAAAACATCAAGGGAAACATATGCAAATCCCCATGATGGTACAGAAGGTGGCAGTACATGAAAAAGTAATGGCTGGCATATATTCAGCCTTGGGATTATTTACACATTTATTTTTAATTTTTTAAGAGAAACAGGGTTTTTGTCCATTAGGTGATGTAAGTTATGTTTAAGCAAAGTTTTTGTATGTTAGGAAGTCAGGTGTAATGATGATGGACTGTTAGAGAAAATGTGATATTAACTTTCAGCGAGGGGCGCTTTTGATAAGGGCAAGGTAGTTATGCATGTGATAATGGGAATATTAGGAAAGTATGAGGTCTATGCAGAAGTGAAGTACAAATATGCAACGTTTCATAAGTATGTGCTCAGATTGCAGGCAAATGTGATATGCAGGTTTGTTTTAGAAATAGGTAAAACTAGCGATACATACAATTAATAGAAAGATAGATAATTACATAGACGTATAGACAGAGAGCGAGAGACACAGACAGACAGGCAGAATAGGAATGGCAGTGAAGTACTGAAGTGACACCAACCGCACCCCTTCCCTGCAGACATAGACAGGCATTGGGGTGTGCCTTTGAGTTACTGGCCATAACACTCATGCCATTTCACCTCACCCTACCCTGCAGACACAGACAACAGTCGAGGTGTGCCTTAGGGTTTTCAAACTTTACACTTACCCCATTCTATACAGAAATATGCTGAAATGGGTACAGCATAAGAAAATGGAGTTAACTTTGGAGTTGAAGATTCAAAGGCACACCTCGATACCTGTCACTGGCTGCAGGGTAGGGGTGGGGTGGAAAGGCATGAGCATTACTGTTGACAATTCCAAGTCACACACTGATGCCTGTCAGTCCCTACAGTGCAGGGTGTTATGGTCAGAACCCTAATACACTGGGTGTTTCTTGGTATTTTCACTCAAAGTTTTCAGCATGGGCTTTTTGTGACCCCACTGCATGAACAGTGACACTATCAGTTCATTAGTTGAAAGGAGATTTTGCACAGCGACTGTGCTATTTGGCACCACAGGTGTAAAAACACATTTTGAACAGGATGTAAAAAATCACAGCTATACATTTCTTGCTTCAGTAACAGCACAGCACATCTGTTGCATGACCTGCTTATTGACATTTTATATCTGCTATGCAATGTACTGCTGCTATGGCTGTATGGCTGAGAGGGACCTGGGGGTGATGTGGATGTCAAGATGAACAACTCAGAGACTTGTAGGAGGGCAGCAGCAAGTCCACAATGCTGGGTTGCATCACTAGGGGGATCACTCCAGAAAGAGGGAAGTGATACTCCATCTGTATAACTGCTTGATGAGGCCACGCCTTGAGTACTGCATGCAGTTTTAGATGCCACACTTAAAGAGGGACATTGAACTCCTGGAGATGGTCCAGAGCAAGACAACCAAATTATCTGGGGCTTGGGGGAAAGGACCTAAGAGGATATATACACGTTGGAAGACAGAAGGGATGGGGGGACATGATAGAGGTCTTCAAGTACATGAAGGGGTTAACCAGGGGTGGCAAAGTCATGGTGCTCCAAAGGAAGGAGGGGGGCAACTAGAGTGCATGGGTGGAAGCTGGAGGGGGGATACTCAGGTGAGAAAGGAGGAGATGCTACTGCAGTGAGAGGGTGGTAGAACCATAGAATGCGCTGCCCTGGGGACTGGTGGAGGCAGAGACTGTGGAGGGGTTCAAGAAGGGGTGGAACAGGTACAGGGGAAGGGCTGTGGAAACAAAGTCCAATGAAGTGGGAATACCCTGGACTGGGAACAGAGAAGCTCGAGAGGGTGGGGGGGTGCAGCAAGGTCAGCTCCCAGGGTGGGGACTGACCAAACAAGCAGACATGAAAGCTCACTATTCCTATTTTGCTGGCATTTTTGTATGTTAGTATGTTGGTATGCTTACTACTGTACACCAACATCATGAACCATAAAACAGATAACTGCTGTAACTAGGGAGGCAGTATAGTACAGTGGCTTAAGGCTCTTAAAGGAGTAGTCTACCCATAATTTGCAAAAAAACATATGTTATGCAAAGTGTTTTGATATGTATGTTAAATTCTAGTGTGTCCTTCCTTCTGTCTGCTATTAGAAGTTTTTGCTAAACTAGCTTGCTAGCTGTATAGTAGTTTTACGACCCCTGGGGATCTGCATCACAGTCAGGTTTATTAGCTTTCTTTTTCCTATGGTGCACCCTGTCTCATATGCTTTTTTGCAAATTCTGGGTGGACTACTCCTTTAATTGCAAATCTGGAGATCTGTGTTTGAATCCCACAGCCCCCACAAAAAAAATGAAAATTTTCTTACAGAGCTAATTAGCACTAACTGCTTATAGAATGCTGATACCTACATTTACAGCTTAGCAAATATTTGAAATCTAACTGAGTGGGGTTTCTGTAAGAAAACAGTCAGAGTTTGTATTAATTATAGCATTGATGATCTGGACAGTTTCTGTGCTTTTATGGTTTTGTATAGTTTGATAAAATTAAGTTTATAAATTGAAACACTCCTGCTAGCTAGACCTGACACACAGAGAAAATAAAAATAGTGAATTAGAGCTATTTAGTAGCTGTTGTCTTATAGAAACCCCAGTTAGCTAGCTCTCCCCTGGATTGAGAAGGGAGAAGCCCAAGCTCTCCAGGTTTGTTGCTCAGAGCCTTAAACCACTGCCTACTTAACCATTTACTAACACCAATGCTTCATGAATAAAACAATTTCAACCCCTCCCCCGTGACAGATTATTGCATTCTAGGAAGATTGCATTGGCAAGATGCTATAAAAAACCTGAAAAACAGGTTTAAAGGAGTGAATGCTGACATCCTAATTTTAGTGTCCATGATAAAATAAAAAATAGTTAAGATTTTTTTTATGTCAGCTCTGATCAGAATAGCTTTTAAAATAACCAATTGTTTTCTTGTTCAATGTTTTCTAATACATCTCAAACTTAAAAGAAAAAACACACTTTATTATCAAAGTCTGTTTTCAGCTTCCTACCATACACTTCATTTGTAAAAAAAAATGATTGTCACAGACCACAATCAGCACTAACTACTAACACAATGCTGATACCTACATTTACAATAGCAAATACTTGAAATCAAACTGAGTGGGGGGTTTCTGTAAGAAAACAACTAGAGTCTGTTAATTATAGCATTTTATAGCATTGATGATCTGGGCAATTAGATCTGGGTTTGAATCCCACAGCCCCCAACAAGAAAAAATGACAATTTTCTTACAGGGCTAATTAGCACTAACTGCTTATAGAATGCTAATACCTACATTTACAGCTGAGCAAATACTTGAAATCTAACTGAATGGGGTTTCTGTAAGAAAATAGCTAGAGTTTGTATTAATTATAGCACTGATGATCTGAGCAGTTTCTGTGCTTTTATGCTTGTGTATAGTTTGATCAAATTAAACATTTTAAAATTGAAACACTCCTGCTAGCTAGACCTGACACACACACAGAAAATAAAAATAGTGAATTAGAGCCATTTAGTAGCTGTTGTCTTACAGAAATCCCAGTTAGCTAGCTCTCCCGTGGACTGGGAAGGGAGAAGCCCGAGTGGGCAGGGAGGGCAGCAAGGTCAGCTCTCAGGGTGGGGACTGACCAAAGGAGCAGACACGAAAGCCTGCTAGGCTTATTCTGCTGGCATTTTTGTATGTTAGTATGCTTACTACACCAACATCATGAACCATAAAACAGATGACTGCAGTAACTAAGGAGGCAGTATAGCACAGTGGTTTAAGGCTCTTCTCTGCAACTCTGGAGATCTAGGTTTGAATCCCACAGCCCCCACACAAATGTGGAGTATCTTTTTAAGAAAGTATAAAATACTGTGAAATGATTTTAAAGCAGTGCATATGCTAAATCCTACTGCCACATTCAAGACATTATACCCTACCTACTTACCACATATAAACTCAACTATATTAAAAAAATAATTCTAGGCACTTTTTTTTGTTTACCAGGAGAGAGACACTAAGCTGAAAGCTTGTTTACAGGTGTGACCTGGGAGCACAAAGAAGTTACATGATTTGTGCAGGGTCACACAGTATGCAAGTGGGGGCTGTGGGAGTCAAACCCAGGTCTCCAAGTTTGTAGCTCAGAGCCTTAAACCACTGCCTACTTAACCATTTACAACACAGTTACACATATATATAATACATACTTCTCAAACTTGAAAGAAAAAATACACTTTATCATCATAGTCTGTATTTACTAAGTAATGTGCCCATGTTTAAAATAATTTGAACTCCTCCCAAAAATGTGCCCTGACATGAAACTGCATGTTTAACTGTAAAGACAATTAAAAATTGTATTTCTAAATGCATTACTAACACCAATGCTTTCAAAGTTTTGAAACTACTAAAGACAAATTATATATAAACTATACATATATAAAATGTTTAAGAAAAATATGTGGCTCTTACTGTAAATTAGAATGTGTGTCTAGGTCTCCTTCTGAGGCCCCAGGTGGCTCTGATAATCATTTGTTCCAATTGATTTTTAAGTGTGAAGGCATTAAATATCTTCTGTTCTGTTCTGTTCTCCACTGCACAGTCATATCTGTTGGTTGATAAG
The DNA here is from genome assembly GCA_016271365.2 of Neoceratodus forsteri. Classification (NCBI taxonomy): domain Eukaryota; kingdom Metazoa; phylum Chordata; order Ceratodontiformes; family Ceratodontidae; genus Neoceratodus; species Neoceratodus forsteri. The sequence goes on from CM028134.1 coordinate 847,184,449, forward strand.
GTCCCAAACTAGTGTACCATGTTACAGCATGATAGAGCTATCTTATGCCCCTCCCACATGAATCAAATAAAAGTCTGGGGTGGAGGCGGAGGTGGATCTTACTCAAAAAAAAAAAACCTAATGCTGTCTCCCACTACTCAGGTTCCAGTTCTTGTACCACCCATTTAAGAAAGAAAATAGTGCCCTGCAACCATTGACTAACATGAAAGTGTATTTATTTGAGGGCAGAAAACATTGCTTGGAGGAGGGTAAGGTGGAAGAGACTATTTATACCTTCAGTCAGTTCCACGGACAGAAAACATGACATCACTACTTTTGTACATGCAAAATGTCTGCAGGCTCTGCCCACAGCCATAAAAAGCAGTCAGTGCTTTTTGGCATCTAACCCCACCATAGAAACATAGACATTTGATGGCAGATAGGGACTGCTTAGCCCATCTAGTTTGCCCATTTCCTTACCTATTGGATAAGCTGCAGATCCTAGTTAACCAGCAGCCTACTTCTTCTTTATCCCCCTCCTACCCTCCCACTATAATTGCCTTATGTTGGTCCCATGCATTCTTGAATTCCCCACTGTTTTTGACCCCACAACCTCCTCAGGAAGGCTGGTCCACGCATCCACCACCCTCTCCGTGAAAAAATACTTTCTTACGTTGCCCCTAAGCTGCCCCCCTCAATCTTCAAATTGTGCCTCCTTATTCTTGCACGTCTCTTTTTTTGAAATATGCTACACTCTTGGAATTTGTTGTTTCCCTTGAGGTACTTGAAGTTTCTATCATGTCCCCCCACTCCCTCCTTTCCTCATGGGTATACATATTAAGTTCTTTTAGTCTATCTTCGTATGGCTTCTGGTGCATACCCTGCACCATTTTGGTTGCCCTCCTCTGGACTGCCTGCATCCTGTCTATGTCCTTGTGGAGATGGGGTCTCCAGAACTGCATGCAGTACTCCAGATGGGGGTCTCACCAACTGTCTATACAGAGGGATAACAACTTCTTGCTTTCTACTGGTGGTGCCTCTCCCTGTGCATCCCAGAATCCCCCAGCCCTCCTTACTGCCTTCTCATATTGCTTGCCTACCTTAAGGTCATCTGATATGAGTACCCCCAGGTCCCTTTCCATTTTTGCTGTTGTTAATACTCCCCCTCATTGTGTACTCTTCCCCTGGGTTTTTGTTTCCCAGGTGCATTACTTTGCACTCTTTGCATTGAAACTAAGCTGAAATACTCTTAACCATTGCTCCAACCTTGCGAAGTCCCTTACACAATGAACCAACTAGTCTGTGCTGATTGCCAACTAGGCACCTGCTAATTATAGTCTTGCACAAACTAGCAAAGTAGTTTTGGGACATAACTACTGGTTCTAGCACATGTCTGGTTTAATCTCCCTTATACCTGTAGCTCCACAGGGAATGACACATGGATGATGACATTCTTCTGAAATGGTTGTTCCTCTGTTTCTCAATTCTTGTTTGCAGCATTTGATATTTCCAGTATTGTGAATCTGCCAGAAGGGAAATTTTTGTCACATTGCCTTCTTTTGCATCATTAATTATAGGAACTAATCCAGTATTAAAATTGATAGTTACCATATTGCATGTTGTTTGTGCAAATGCTCTTTTATTTCTCTTCCCTTAGTTATTAATGCATTTTGCTGTGATAGATGTACAATGTGCTATGTGAAGAGTACAGGTTTCTGACTGAAACTGGCAGATTAGTAACACCTGTACTGTAAACCCTGTATCTGCATATTTGATATGTAATAATATCAATATATCTTACACGCACCACTTTGGTTGGCTATCTGTCCCTTAGAACAGGGGGCACAGTCATAGCAGCAGGCTGGCTCTCCCTGGCGGGCTGCTTTCCAGTGTCCAGGTGGGCAACTCTCACTGCAGACAGACTTGGGTACCTGAGGGAAAAAGCAGACTATCATTACTGGAGAAGTGAGCCTTCTGTGATGAATGAGACACTCTACTACTGTGGAGGGGGAGATCCAAACTGTTCTGTTTCTCCTGTGTAAAATCTAATCTGGCTACATTTTAATGTAGTTATAAATGTCCTCAGTCAGTAGAAATCCCTTAGATTATGCAAAAAGGAATGGAAAACTTAGTGAAGTATTTACCCACCTGTTTAGAGGTAAGGTCCTCCACAGAGCCACACTCTTTGATAAGAGGTGATAGAATCCCACGGGACTCAAGACTTTTTGTGTGCTGAGTAAGCATATGCTGCTGCTGCTATGTAACAGAGTCAGACAAAACTGTCTCAGGTCCTCTTTTTCTCACTGTTGAGTCTGCACTTTTCTCATGAGCACTGGGACTTTATGCTGATCACCGTTTGCAAATCAGCTGGCGGACCTGGTATGGCTCACCATGGGTGAGTCGGGGCAGACGAGTGTGGGAGTTGTTTGTGCTGAATGGGTGTGAAGGGGTCAAGGGTTACAAATATAGCAGAGATTGAGTGGGAAGGGGGTACTACTGGACTACAAGGGATAATCCTATTTTACTCAAGGATTGGGAGGGAGGATGGTACCACTGGACTATCAGGCATAATCTTATGTTACTTGGGGATCAGCCAGATAATCTTGCTTTACTCAGGGACTGAGTAGGAGGAGGATGCCATTGGATTACCAGGGATAATCTTGTTACTTTGGGATCAGACGGAGGTGGGTTACTACTGGGCCACTGAATTACCAGGGGTAATCCTATTTTACCAGAGGATCTGGTAGGAGGATACTCTTGGAGTGATAATCTTATTTTACTAGGGGATTATACTGGGGGTACCAATGTATTACCAGGGATAATTTTATGTTACTTAGGGATCAGGTGGGAAGTGGGGGGGTACCCTTTGACTACCAGTAATAACCTTTTTTAATAGGGGATTGGGCAAGAAGGGGTAGAAGTTGCCGAAATCAGTGCAGTTGGGGGTAGGTGGAGGGTTGTGCACCACTCCGCATTTTGAAAGGAGCAGAGTTTTGAAGGCATTAAATGAAGAAGATGAACCCTATGAGTTGCTTTTTGGGATGACACTACATTAAACCATTGTCTAACTCCTCTATCAGTTTCTTACCGAAATGGAGCCTTTGTTACCGCTGTTATATCCTACAGTTACCTAAGTATCACCCTTGACCCTTCCCTTGATTTTTTACCACATGTGGCAGGTATTCATAAAATTGTCCACTCCAGACAGAGTATTTCATGTAAGGTCAGTTATAATCCTACCCCCCATGCCCATTAGCCATTACCCTTGAGTACTTCTCCCCAAGCTCCTTCTTGGGGCCCCAGTCTTCTCAGCCTCTGCCAAATGTATCCTTCCCATGTTGGGCATGGTGTATAGTAATACATAATAATAAGCACTGGCCTCCAAGCAGTTTGGCCATTTATTTTATTTATTTATTTTATTTATTCATTCTAGGATTACAAATACCTTTGAGCACCAGGCAGCTCATTTACAAAGGTTCCATGTCAGGAGGGAGGGTTACATACAGATAAGGGGAAACAGACAAGTTATACAGAACATTTCAGAACAGATGTAGTTAGCATTATAATATAGAACAATTAAGCTTCAGTTATATCCACATTAAGTAAAACCTGACCTGAGGAAGAGAAAGAGAAGTGGGGCGGGGGGATCCAGAGGGAGAGGAGCAGCCAGGCAGCCTTGTCAAATTTGCAGCTACTATAGAAGGGGAGGAAAGAGTCTTAGAAAGAGGGGAGAGAGAGGGGCAGAGGAGGATGGGGAAAAGGCAGGGAAAAGGGTGGTGAGGACAGAGGTGATAGAGGTCGTAGCAGTGAGGGGAGGTCCAGGAAGAGTGGGGAAGGATGGAATGGTGGAGGTCCTGGAAAGGGACCTGGAAATTAGGTGGACCAATCACAGGAGTTTTTGGTTAGGAGGTGAATTGGAGCTTAAATTTGAACTCTCCAAGTTTAGTAAGGTTAGCTAGACTTTTCTGGAGTCCATTGAACCAGGAAGGCACTCTGAAACAAAAGGCATGTTGGCATTGCGTGGTCTGGCTCCTTGGGACTAGTAGGAGTTCAGTGGATGAGGTGCATGTGTGTTGGGTCTTAGGAGATTTGTGAAGTAGACAACACAGTCCCATCGGCATGAAACCAAGGAGAATCTTTTTTGGTGAGAAGGCAGGTGTGGTATTTAATTCTCCCATATAGATTCAACCACCCAGTCTGTTTATAGAGATCACAGGTGTAGGTGAGGTGGGATGCCCCAGTTTGGAGTCTGCAAGCCTTGTTTAGTGCAACAGTGAGCCTTTTGAGTGCTGTATCGGAAACAGCTCTAAAAATGACAAGGCCATAGTCGATAATAGAGAACAATGAACTGTGAATTGCCAGATTGAGAGCCTCAAGTGTTAGACACTTTGTGAGTCGGTAGAGAAGACCAATCCTAGCGTTGATGGCTCTGACAACATTTTTGATGTGGGGTGTATAGGTGAGGTGACTATCAAGGGTGACCCTAAGGTACTTAAAGTGCTATATTTGTTCAAGGGGTCACCTTGGCTATTTCTGAGAGTAAGAACATGTCCTTTGTATCTACTGTGGGCAGAGGAGAACAACAGGACTTTCGTCTTCTTGTAGTTTAGCATCAGTTTCTGTTTGGGGAACCAGTGCTCAACGTCCAGGAAACCATTCTGTAGGTTGCTTTTGAGCAAGTGTGGGTCAGTGTGGCTGTCAATGACAGCATCATCCACATAGGGCAGTTTGCATAGGTGGCAGGTTGATGGTAGATTGTTAATGAAGATGCTGCAGAGGAGGGGACCCAGAACTGAGCCCTGGGGTACACCAGACCGAACTGGGTTTTGGTCTGAGATAGCACTGGAAATCTTCACGCATTGTGATCTATCACTGAGATAGCTTGTGAACTAGGACAGTGAATCAGGGGAGAGGACAGTTAGAGAGAGTTGTTGAAGGAGGAGCTGATGATTAACCATGTTGAAGGCCTTGGTTAAGTCTATAAAGACTCCCCCCACAAGACTGCCTTGGTCAGTAGATTGGCAAACAGAACTGGTGAGTTCTACAAGAGCAGTGGTGGTGCTGTGCCCTTTTCTAAAACCATGTTGTTGTTCACACTGTAGGGAGTATTTACTGAGGTAGTCCACTAGTTGATTGGCAACAATACGCTCGAGTATTTTTGAAAGGGGAGAGAGGATTGATATAAGCCTATAGTTGCTATGTAGCACAAGGTCCCCAGCTTTACGAACTGGTGTTACAATGGCTGTTTTTCATACCAGTGGGAACTGAGACATGGAGAGAGAGGTTAAGAATCTTAGTGATAGGTGGGAGTACTTCCTCTATGGTAAGTGCGATTAGTTTAAGGTCTAGGGAGTCACCAGTATGCCGTGACTTACCCAGCACTTCGCTCAGTAGCTTCCTGACTTAGGCCACAGAGACATGTTTAAAGTAGAATGGGGGGGGATCATTTGTCTTGTTCTCTTGCTGGTGCACAGACTTTAAGGTGGTATCATCAAAGAAATCCTGCAGTAGAACACTGCTTAGATCTGTAAAGGCATCATTAATAGCATTTGCAATTTCCAGTGGATCCAGGATGTGGAAGCCATCGAGGTTTAGCACAGTGGGTGCCTTTTTTGGGTCTTTCCCAGTTATATCTTTAATAGTTGACCAGAATTTCCTGCTATCACCCCAACTGTTGGTAAGTTGCTCCCTATGGTGATTGCTTTTCACTTTGCGGATGGCCCAAGTGCAGGAATTTCTTGCAGCTTTATAGGTTTGCCAGTATTGAGGCTTGCCAGATGATTTAGCACAGTACAAGAAGTGGTCCATTGTTTTGATGGTAGCAAGAAAATTGGGGTAATCCAGGGATGTACAGTGCTGTGCACCTTCATTTTCTTGAGGGGTGCATGTACATCACAGGTGGCATTGAAAGTACTGATAAAGTATTGAAGAGCTTCATTAGTGTCAGCAAAGGAGTCCAGTAGAGACCAGTCCTAACAGTGAAAGTGTTGTTTTAGGTGCTTCAAATGGCCACGTCTAAGCACTCTGTTGAATATAGTCAGAGGTGGTGGGGATTGGAACTTGTTGGTCCAGTTACAGGTGACAGGGTAGTAGTCACTTAGAGAGTCAACGTACACAGTTACATTGGAGATACAGTCAGGGTGATTTGAGATTACTCAGTCAAGAGTGGTGCTTGTCCCAGTTTTATAGTTAATTCTTGTGGGAGAACTGACAAGTTGAGAAAGATGTAGAGTCAACAGTGCATCCTTTAAGAGGCCTATGGAAGCTGACAACCAGTTTATATTGAAGTCACCAAGTATTATTGCCTCAGCGATGTGTTTTGGGGCTTTTAGGTAGTCCAAGACTTCATAAAGGCCAGTGTTAGGGTCTTTGGGTGGTATATAAACTGACAGTATTGTGAGAGTCTTTTGGTGTGATCCCATCAGTACTTTGATTGCTAATACCTGGGAGGGGCATCCAAGCTCAGTCACAGGCATGGCTAAAGCCTTTAGTGAGTCTTTTAGGTAGATGGCACAGCCACCTCCTCACTTGGTCAGCATGTCCAATCTGAACATTGTGTAACCAGGTATGGCAACTGCTGAGTCTGGTATTTTGGAGGATAACCATGTTTCCATGACAAAGAGTATGTCAGGGTTGTTTTGTGAAACCCAGACTTTAAGGGAGTCTATTTTACACAGGAAGCTGCAGATGTTGAGAGTAGCCACTAGCCAGATTAAGAGTTCCCTGTTTGCAGAGAGTAACCTTTGGATTGTGGCGTGCTGGTCCTGGGTTAGGGTGGATGTTGCCTGACAGTAGAAGTAGCAGGGAGTGCGAACCTAAGGAGGTATTCTCTTATCAATTTAGATGCCTGTTTAGCAGCCTTTTTGGAGCTATGTTGCCTTGTCATTTCCCTTTCTTCCCCTGGTGGTGGAAGACAATGGGTCCTGAGAAGGTGATGATAAGGGTAAGTTGGTAATTAGAGATCCAGCTGTCATGTTGGGGAAAGATAAATAAGGGGAACCATGGCACATTTATGTTGTAAAAATCCCCGATGTCCATCCAGTAGTGTAGTGAAGGTATATTGCCCAGACACTTGGTTGGGGAGTAGAGTCCTGCTAGGGGAAGTGTTACTAGGGTGACTGAGCAAGAAGAGAATGATACAAAGGAAGAACAGTGTTGCAGGGGTAAGTTAGAGCACAGTGGCTAGTTAAGAATTAAAAGAGAGAGAGAGAGAAAGCAGGGACCGGACTGCAAGGTGGTAGTCAGTTGAGACAGACAGCCTAGATAGACAACAGCAGAGGAGTCAGTGCTGGCAGATGCACCACCTTTACAGAGAAAATCAGTGGGATGGGCAACCAATCAGAATGGAGTCAGGAGAGGAGGGAGGGACTTGGGTCTATTTAATAGCAGCTGGTGTTGCGCAGGGTGGGTGGGAGAAAAATAAAATACAGTTCTATCAGGTTAGAAATTTTGAAAACGCGCTAAGCAGCCAAAAGTTTTGAGAGTCTCACTGGCCAGCCAATGGTCGGGTAGCAGGGAATCGGTGGTGTCCAATTGCCCTGCAGTTGCTAAGTTCTGGACCAATCAGGCGGCTGTAGCAGAACCAGAGGAGTCCCGGGACACGTACCTCAGCAGGATCTGGGCAGGGTGGCTTGTCGGTGGTCTGGTGAGGAGATGGCCATTGGCCGGAGGAGCCAAGACCATGTCAGCTTCATGCCCACATCCAGGGCACAGGTCTCGGCAGGATCCAGGCAGGGTGGCTTGTCGGTGGGCTAGCGAGGAGGTGGCCATCGGCTGGAGGAGCGGCGGCCACTGCAGCTCCATGCTTGTGTCTAGGGCACAGCTCTGGAAGTGATCTGTACTCTGTACACTGTACATCCCTGTACACTGTATATGATGCTTGTCTGGCTCGTCTCATCATCCTTATGTGACTTCACTTTGGGTGGTGTGATCCATAATATCATGCATAATCAGCTATCTCTGCCTCTGGCGTCACTACCTCCAGCATGCTTGAAGTTCTTATTCCTCGAGACTGAGTGAACTTGCTCCCTTGGCTGAATCTAGGATGTGTACAAAAATAGTTGAAATAGTGTTCTCTAAGTTCCAAAGTTTTGGAACTCAGTTCCTATTGAGCTGTGCCTAAACCGGTCTATCCAGGCATTCCATAGCAGGTACCATAACTACCAACACAGTGTGTAAACTTGTTCCTGCTCCTAGCTAGTAATGTCTGTCTTGCATCTCAATGAATATTGAGCTCCTTGCCTTCTCTGTAAAAAATGTTTTGATTGCACTGTTTCTTATGTAAATTAAAAGTAATGGTTCATTTCATACTTGCCATTTTCTTGTAGTTATCACTATGCCATGTGTTGCCTATATTTATTATTTGCCTTATATGTACTATATTTATTGTTATGACTTACTGTATTCTTACTTACTGTTTTTAACCTCGCAGGTCGTGTCTGAAAATAGGCATTTGATTGTCCTACACATACCTGGTAAATAAAAACTAAATAAATAAAAGAGTAAGTAAATGTCAACAACATGTATAAATACAGAAAGGAAGGGAGTACACCAAAATAAATATCAATAACAACATGTGCAAATATGCACCACGGAAAAGGTGTGCAGCACAATTAAGTGTCAATAACATGTGCATATATAGACCAGAGAAAGGGAGTACAGCAAAATAAATGCCAATAATAACATGTACAAATGCAGAACAGAGGCGGGAGTACAGCCAATTTCAGTGTCAGTAACAACATGTAGCAGACCTCCTGGGGCTCTTGGGGTTCCCCTCTTCCAACCCTCCAAGGGGGCTGGCCTGGGTTACCTACAGATGTGCCACACTGAATAATCAGACCTATGTGTACAGTGTCTCCACCTGGGAGTAGAATATGGGGTACCTGGATGCTGATACACAAGGCTATTACCCGCCCCAGGAAACAGTGCATAACCTATCCTCACATTCCCATCCCCAGAACAAGTGACATTGTAACAGCAATAACAACCCCAAACCAAGAAATGCAATTTAACATATACTTTATTTAAGAAGGGAGGTTGTGGAAAGAACAAGTGAGCAGAAGGCTAAATAGGAGCAATGGGGTAGAAGGAATACTTGAACTCTATGCAGTAAAACACTTGTATTCTATGCAGGCAATAGAACAGTTTCAGCACTTTCCTCACAGAATTTGCCAACCCCTCAGGAGTCCTCAAACCCCAATGCGGGTGCACCCATCTTAATTGCTCCCAAAGGCCATGGGCAAGAGCTCTCTATAATTTTTGGGTTGCATTCAGTACCACTGGAGATGCTAATGCTTCTGGCAGGGTGGAGCTCAGTGGTGCACTTCAAATTTTTGCAGGTAAAATACACTTTAAACACAACTGTTCCTGGCCCTGTGGCACAAAGAGCTGAAGCCCTGGTGCCTTACCTTGTGCTACACCGGTGACCTGGGTTCGGAAATGGCCTCAGGTCATCAGGGAACTGGCTGGGGAGGTTGGCTGGAGTGGGATTGAGCGTGCTCTCCCCTCCAAGGGGTGGCTGCCCACTTGTCCATAGTCCCGCTTCCACCGGGTGAAGGTCTGGTAGGTGCTCTGGTGGCACAGAGTGGTGATGTAAGTCAGGGAGGGGCTGATGTGGACACCAGATCCTGGTGTGTGCGTGCACCTCCACATGCTACATGCATGTGTATGCCATGGCCTCGGGGGGGGGGAGGGAGAAAAAGCAATAAAAGTACATATGGAAAAAAGAAAACACAACTGTTGCAGAAAAATAAACTGCAACTGTTTTAAGGGTTGAAAATGGATTTGCAATCCACAGAGGTCCTGTGGCTGTGTGGCCTCCACAGGTCTTCTGCCTGGGCCTCTCCCACTGGCAATATCCCTCCCAGGACTTCTCCCTCTGTCCCAGGCATATGACACTTTCTTCCCCATTGCAGGGCCAAACTCAGGTATTTAATCATGGTTTTGCTGTCTCAAATGATACATCTGGGGTGGGATATTCAGAGCAGATGCGACATGTGCAATATGGATGAGCCTGCGCAGGAGCAGATATGCGCCAAAATGCGATGTTCAGCGGCATCAGATGCACAGTAAAAAACCCAATGCAACGTAGTGCAATGGTAATGAATGCATGCTCAAGTGCAGGGGGCGTAACCAGGAATATTGTGCGCAGTGCGATATTCAACAGCAAGCGATGTGTGCAATAGTGGAGCAAGTGGAAGTTGCGTGGTAGCAGATGTGAGTGAAAATGAAAGGGAGCAAGTGAGAGGAGGATGAATGAGCTAGAGAGGAGCCGTAGCGGGAGAGTGTGGAGACAGAGTGGCAGGGAGCCAGGGAAAGAAACAGGTGGTCAGGGGTGGCCAAGAGGTGGACGGGGGGGCTACTGGAAGCGTGTATGAGTGTGTGAGAGTGTGCGTGTGTGCGTGAGGGTCTGTGCATGCCACAGAGGAAGGAGAGCAGTTGGGCAGAGGCAGGGCATGCAGTGGTGTAGTGCCTTGGGTGCACCCGGTGCAGGGGCAGTACCGGCAGCACACAGCCGGGGGGACCAGGTAGTCAGCTGCCCGGGGGGACACCAACCAGGGACATGGCCAGTGCCACCTTTCAGATGGAGGCAGTAATGAGGGGTGTGAGGAGGCAGACTGCAGGAAGGCACAGCCGTGGAAGGGCCCATCGCGGTATGCCCAGAGCAGGCTGTACAGTGCCTGTGCCAGCTTTGAACTGTACAGTGACATCGAGATCGTGGGCCAGTACCACCTGAACTGAGCCATTCTGAGGTCGCTCTGTGAGCTGTGCAGTGAGGAGATGCAGGCACCCACAATACGGAGCCATGCTCTGTCTGTGGAGACAAAGATCACAGTTGTCATGTGCCTGCTCACCACGGGCACCTTCCAGAGACCAACAGGGGACACAACAGGCATAACCCAGTTGGCCGCGTCATGCCTACTCACACAATTCCTCAGCAAACTACTGCCACATGCTGCGAGTACATCCATTTCCCCAGCATACAGATGGAGCACACAGCAAACATGCAGGAATTCCACAGGGTAGTACGGTTGCCTGGTGTGCTCGGGGCCATTGACTGCACCCATGTTGGCATCCTCATGCCACCTGGCCCGGAGGGGGTGGCATATATAAACCGCAAGGGATACCTGAGTGTCAACTGCCAGGTGGTGTGTGATGCCAGGGGGTGCATAATCAATGTCTGTGCCACGCACCCTTGGGGAGCGCACAATGCCTTCTTCTGGTACCAGTCTGCACTGTGCCACAGGTTCAAGAGTGGGGACATCCCCACTGGCAATCTGGTAGGTGAGTATGCAGTGCACTGCAGATGCTGGGTGCAGCTGGGTGTGTGTGTGTGGGGCAAGGGCAGGGGTGCCATGGGGAGCAGCCTGGAAGGCCAGGGGCACAGTGCCACAGACCACCATGCTAACAATACCTCTCTACACACAGGTGACAGTGGGTACCCACTGCGGCCCTGGCTGCTCACACCATACCGGTACTCCTCGACCCCAGCGCAGCAACAGTACAATGAGGCACACGCCACCACATGGAATATCATCAAGCGGGTGTTCAGCTGCTGAAGGCACGGTTCCATTGCCTGCACATTTCTGGTGGTGCCTTACAGTACAGACCCTCAAAGGTCTACAGGCTATTCCTGGCCTGCTGTATCCTGCACAACATGGCCACCGACTGTGGGATAGCCGTTGAGGTTGAGGAGGGGGACAGCGGTGGGGACGAAGAGGACGCCAGTCCAGCTGGGTGAAGGGCTCCCCGGATGGCCAGCAGCAGTGGGACACCATTGCAGAGGAGCACTATGGACCACACAGGTAGGTAAATAGGGCCACGAGCAAGCACCAGGGGCAATGGCACAGCTGACAGACAGGCAGGGGCGGACACCAGGGCAGGTTCAGTGGCAGGGGTGCGGGAATGGGCGGGGGCCACACACAAAAGCAGAGAACAGCAGAGCTGCACACAGCATGCACACACAGGCGCAAACACCCCATCCCATGCCCACAGGGCCACATGCACACCCACACCCATAAGCCCCCCCACACCCACACAGGACCCAACATAACCACACCCATTGGCAGGCACTGTGCTTGTCTCAGACGCTGAGCACTGCTGCACAGTGGTGGACAGCACTATGCTGGCATCATCATGCACATGCCACAGTGGTCAGCATCTGGGCAGGTGTGCACAGGGACCGTGTGAGTGCAGGACAGGGCACCACACCCATGCGTCGCACACGGAACACCACAGTGCACACTGGGCAGCGGCAGGCAGTGGTCGTGGAGAGGGAAGCATCAGTCATGCTGCACAGTAGCACAGCTGCCACAGATGTGTGGGCGGCCCCGCTGAGACCTGCCAGCTGTAACAGGCTAATCAGTGGCCTCATGGGGTGGCAACAATGGTCCCCCAGAGGTGACGCTGTGTAAATGTGACTATGTCTGCGCAGGTGTCTGCAGGCTACCAAACATGCCCACACTAGGCGTGCTTGGTATGCCCACAGCCGATCCCAGCATCGACATGGCAGGGGTCGCCCGACACCGAGAATGAGGGGTGGACATTGCACTCTGTGGGGTGTGCGATGGCCGGGCACACAGCCTGTCAGCCAGTGTAACCATGTAAGTCACCATCACAGTGGAGTGCCTATCGATGGCTGTGGTCACATCCACCCGCTGTTGATCTAACTCTGCCAGGAGCAGGGCATGGTCCCTGCTGTGCCGCTCCTCTGCCTGGCACAGCTCCGCACAGAGTGCATCCACCGCCACCACAAGCTGTACCTGCTGATCCACAGAGGCCTGGAGAAGATGGCTGTGGGCATCCAAGGGGTCATCTGCATGGCCAACATGCTGACCCCATGTTGTTCCTGACCCTGCGGCACAGTGCCCCGCAATGGTGGGCGCTGCATGGCATTTCCTTCTTGGGGTACATCCTCACGTGGTGCACTGTTGCCGTTCCCTGCCTCTGTCCCCTCGTCAACACTGTCCAGCTGCTGCCCCTCCAGCTTGTGAGTGCCAGGCACCACCAGCGTGGCTGCATCAGCCACACCAACACCACTTCCACATCTGCACACCAGTGCTGCCCCACTGGATGCTGCAGACATGACTGGGACAAGGGCTGTTGGGCAGGCAACCATGCCAGCACTGCCCGCACTGCCACCTAGGTGGATGCCAGTCCTGGGATCCCCTGTGACCCACCAACATCACTGCCCGGGACGTGCGACACGTCAACATCGGTACTGGAATTGGCCCCAATCTGTGTCTCAACAAGCAGGACATCATGCCTGGCATCCTGCTGGAACACAGCCAGGGCTTCATCTGCACCCACACCACAGGAATTAGTCTGGACAACTGTGCAGGGCTGCAGGCGGTTGGTCCCTCGGACACCAGTGTAGGTGGATGGGTGCTCCACCGGTTCCAGGGCCACCCCTTGGTGGACACACCCACCACCGCTGCCCCATGCAAACACTCAGGAGCTGTAAAGGAACACAGTACCGTTAGTGGTGCCGCCTGAGCCCTGGACCCCACCCCCCTGCCACCCACACACTGCCAGCACCGGTCCTACCATGTAGTGATGGGCTGATGCCCATCTGGAAGCCTCCACTGGGCACACCCTCAATGGCACAATGCCACATGCTGCCGGCCACCTGCTCCTCCAGCAGCGTCAGGCGAGGCATGTCCTGATGGCAGCCACCTTGTCCTTTATCCTCCTCCTGTCCATGCCAACCTTCTTCTTGCACTCCTGCATGGAATGCTGGTGGCTGCCCTGCTGGTTGACCACACGTGCCACCTCGCCCCAAGCCACTGCATGGGCCTGTGATGTGCCCCTCTGTCCACTGAGGAGTGGCTGCCTGTCAAGGTAGGCCTCAAACAGGGCATCCAATTCTGCCCTAGTGATGTTGGGCCTCTGCTTCTGCACCCTCCCCTGCTACTCATCCTCCTCATGTTTGGTCATGCTTGTACCTGGGGAGATTGACAGGTGTTACCATGGACTGTCCAGTCCCATACAGCCCTCCCAGACCAGTGTCCCCATGTCTCCACAGCATGGCACGTATCTCCTAAGGCTGCAATACCGATCCATGGCCTGTGCAGTTCCATGGCACCTTTATAGCGCATCGCATGCAAATGAAGGTATGCGCAACTGTAATGGGATGCAAATGCAGCGGATGCACTACGGAATGGATCATGAGCTGATTTGTATAACCTGGCTGAATATCACGCAGCAGCACCTTGCGCAATGGTGTTGTGCATGCTCAGCTCATGGTGCACCACTGTGACGTGTGCAATCGGACCAACACCATGCATGCCCGCGGTGCTGACATGTATGTGAGCAGCACAGCATACTCACATAGTGCAGGAGGCAGTGCAGTGCACAGCCATTACTGTGCCTGTGGCACTCGTGCACTGTACGTCCTATGGGGCACACGTGACATAGTGCAGATGGCGCAGTGCCATCATGCCTCATGGTAGGCCACTGCATGGTGTCACACACATGCATCCTACCGCGCACCATACCGGGGCCTCCCAATAGCGCAGTGGCACTCCATGCATGGCCAGACCTTTGACCCTGTGGCTGACCATTGCCCTCTAGTTGCCATGCGGCCACATGGCTGCCCCCCATTGCACAGTCTGGTTCCAGCCGGATTGTGACTGGCAGTGCAGCACCGTGCTGCCACAGCACGTGGGCCACGTGCGCTACCGGGTGCAATTTTGCACTGTGGACAGCCTGGATTATGCCAAGCACCAGAGCCCCTGTGTGGAGTGCCATTGAGCTGGCCAACCTGGTGGCCCTTCTAGAGCCACATGCAGGTGCCCCTCCAGAGGCCTCGCACCGCGGTGTGGCAGGAGGTCACAGATGGGCAGGAAGAGGCCACTGGGAGCCGTCGTTCTGGGGAGCAGTGTTGCCACTGCTATGGTGACCTCCAGCAGCGTGACCCTGACCACCTGAGGCACCTGCAGGCACGTGCCCAGCAGGGAGCAGTGCCACGGCCAGGTAGGTGCTGCATGAATATCACTAGCCATCTCCAACTGTCCTCAGGGCACAGCGGTCAGCAGGCCAGGCCACCGGGGGGGTCAGCACCTGTGTTGTTGGGTGTGGGGGAGCATCATGTCCACCCTACGCCACCACAACACAGACAGGCTGTGTGGGCCGATGCCCGGGGGACCTATGGGTCAGATGTGTACTGATGTGCCTCTCTCCTTGTTTCCCCCCAGGCCCGGAGGAATGCTGTAGAGCACGGATGGCCGGGGAGCAGCAGGGCCAGGACCATGCCGGGGGAGTGGGCATGCAGGCAGGCCACAGTGGTGGTGCTGCAGGTCATCAGTGCCCTGCAGACCAGGATGCAGGTGAGTACTGTGATTCCTTATACACCTGTGCAGGGTGGGTTGCGGGGGTGGTGGTGTGGCATGGCCCCTCTGCACATGGCCCCTCCAGCTGTGCACTTCCCACAGTGCCCCCTGCACCATCCTGTGGGCCTGCACATGTGGGTGGGTGTCACAGGTGGGCTGTGGGTGCACTCGGTGCCTGGCTGTGTCACTGCTGTCCCACTGCACTACCATGATGCCGGATGGCCAGGATGGTACTGTGCAGTGCATGGGCGGTGATGGTGTGTAGCGGTTTGCATGGCTATGGTTGCCCGCATGGGTGGCTCATGTAGGCGCACTCACTGTGGGTGGTCGCATGACATCCCAGGGGCACCGGTCACTGATGCATGCCGTGCACATTGGATGGGCTGCATTAGTCTGGGCAGTCACTCATACTGCTTCTGCTCCCTTGTCCTAGGTGGCCATCATTAGGAGGCCATGGAGCAGACCCTCTGGGAGATCCTGCAATTCACCCGGGCGACACTGGAGTTGCTTGAGAGGATGGATGGGGGGACCGGCGGCGGCGGCACCACAGTTGCCACATGGTGGCAGGGAGGACCGGGGCCACCAGTAGGGCCTGCAGCATGTGGAGTCACTCAATTCCTCCCTGGACTGTACCCCACACCCCCATGTTCCCCAGCTTTGCCTTACCCATTGTCCCCTGACCCTTTCCCCTCCCCCCTTGTAGCGTCCCCACCCATCCCCTCTCTGTTGTACATAACTGTATATAGGTTTTGTTGCTGTTGCTGATGTTGTTGTTCTATTTTAATACATTGATTTATATCTACATCTGTGTCAGTCTCCGATTTGCAGCGGGTGCATGGAGCCTTGCTGCAGTGGTGTGCATGGCTACTGTGGGGTGGGGCTGGCTTGGGTATGGGTGTGCCTGGCGGGGCTCCTCCACTGGTGTGGGTGGGGGCCATGGGCTCTGTCTAGGGGCATGTGTGGTGTGCCCTGTGCACTGTTCACCTGTGTGCAGCGGGCTGTGGTGCATGTGTTGTATCCCATCCGCCCCTGTAAGTGTGTGCTTTGCCTGTGAGGCTATGGCCATCACTGCTACACTGCCACCATGCGTGACTGTGGTACGCATGGTTGTGTGGCCCCCACCACCACATGTTAGGCTGACGGCGTGCCTTCAGGGGCAGCTCATACCTGTCCCCTTGCAGGCACGCCACCCTTGCTGCTGGCATTACGGCCCCTGGACTATCGCACATCTGTCCCTGTTGCCACTGTGGATGGTGCTATTGGTTGCTCCCTCCATGCAGTCCATGGTGACTGGGGCGGTGCCTGTGGTCTGGTGGCTGTCACATGGGGTCCTACTGCATGTGGGTGGTGGCCTGGTCACAGGCCCCTGCGCCTGCCATCAGGGTGGCCAGGCTCATGGGGTGACCACCACATGTCAGGCTCACCAGCACCCTGGGAGTGGGCAGGCCGCAGGTTACATGGCACCATGGGCCTCATGATGGCAGAGCCTGTCGCACTGCTTTGTGTGGCTGTTTGCAAGTGTGCCCATGTTACTAGGTTGGGGGAGGCATTGTGTGTGCCCTGTGTTGCCTCCTGTGTGGCGCATGCCTCCATGCACCACGAGAGGGTGCTGTGTTGCCTGGTGGGGCCGGTGCTGTGGTGGGGTGGGTGCATGGGTGGTGGACCTTGCTCTGGCCCTGTGTTTGAAGTGCCTTCCTGCTTGTGGTGGCATCCAGGGCGGCCCTTGTCACATGCAGAGTCCCTCAGGTACTGGTGCCAGGTCACCCACCTTGCTGTGCCTCTGTGGGGGCCATGCTGGTGGACCTTGTGTGGGTTGTGGTGGCATTGGTGGATGGTGTCACCACCTGCGTTGGGTGGCATGGTGGGGTAGTGATACTTGTGCATTGTGCTCCAGGGTGACTGGTTGCCTTGGCACAGTGGTGCCGGACTGCCTTCAGTGCCATGCACTGTTTGGTCCTGCTTCTGGGATAGGTGTCTCGGGCACTCTGTACTGGGGCGGCGGCAATGGTGTGATGCCGTGGCATGGGTGGGGCTTGGCCATCATTGGGTCCTGGTCCCTGCTGGATGGTGGACGGTGCAGGGGTGCCATGCCCAGCAGGTGGGGACTACTGGGTTACATCTGCTGGTGGTTCAGCACTGGAGTTCAAGGGTCAGTGGTCCGTCCTGCACCTTTTTGGTTGTGCTGCTCATGGATGCCTTGCCCTGGTCAGGTGGGGGGGCTGGAGGTTGGGGCGATGGTCTGTCTGTCCTGGTGCATGCTCCTCAGCACATGGCGCATCCATGGCTGCTGCTCAGCTGCTTCCTGTCTTTGTCCATGCGCATCCCTATGGGTGCTATTGCTTATCAACCCTGCTCCATGGTGCATCCCTTGTTGTGCCATGGCACTTCTAGTGCAATATTCAGCCACATTGCACAGGTGCACCTTTTCCTGCGCTTGGTTTGAATATTGTGCCCATTGTGCAATGGCACACTGGACATGCACCTGCTCCCTCTATTGCGCATCTTTCTCATGCAGTCTGAATATCCCACCCCGGTGTCATTTGCTGGGAAAGGCAGGATGGATGAGGTTGCTTCCAGCTGGGACCCAGGCTTCCCCAGCATCATGCATGGTCTTTCACTAGTTTCACTTCTCTTTCTCTCTCTGGCTGTAGATGCTGTAGGATCTAGTCCCCAGAGCAGAAAGTCTGTAGCGAGGGCAGAAAATCTCCATCTCCCAGCTTGCCTTCATTTGGTACTTTTGGTTAAACTGCTGCTTTTCTTCACATAAACACTTTCACTAGGATCCTAGACTCTTCAGGTTGGCCAGACATGCAGTGCTTAGACAGACAGTGGCACACCAGCCCATGTGCCAGTCCACAGTCACACACTTGACAATTTGGCTGAACTGGCATCAATCTTTGGGAACAGCCTCTTTTATTTGGTATAAAACTCAATACCTGATTGGTCAGGCTTGACCCCAGGCACACAGTCTTTAGAACATTAACATAACCATGCTGGGCTTGTATACAGGCTGATTTATACTGAAGGTTCCTGACTAGCCAGAATTTGCTGGCAAATCTTTGGCCAACCTCAGGACCCTCCCAGACGTCAGTGCAGGGCTGTGGAGACATAGGTGCTGCCATCTTTGTTTACATACACTGTACCAACTTAAGCAGCTTTCAGGGTTCCATGTCAACTAAGCAAATATTACTGGGCTAAAATAATGACGGCAACTGCATTACAGTGAATGCATAGTCAGCGACCGTATACCCCAATGACTGTATTGTACAGCTATTTCAACATGGACGAATGGTCATGTAGGGTGACTGTCCTACAATCTATACATCTACAAAAATACTCCAGCCTCGGTGACAACCTCCACCATCTGATCAGTCAAATAACAGTATCGCCTGTGACTGATACCATCCACTGCACCCGACACCACCTGCCCCATTTGCACCTCTGCCCCAGCACCACCCCGCCTTCATCCCACAGGTCCACCAGGGGTGACTGTGCCCCCAGACCCCCACCGAGGCTAAGCCCCTCCATCATTGTATTCTTACTCCACGACACTCCTGGATGGTGGGGTAGGCTAAATATTGGGTCCCCGTATCTGTGAGTCACTCTGTTGGTGAGATCGTTCAGGTAATACAGTCGTTGTGATAGTAAGTTGCGTATATGTGCCAGTCGCACAATACAAAGTCACTCAACTGCAGTCGCTCAGATTGATTCATGCAAATTCCCATGCTAAATTGATGTGATACTGCTTTGAGCAGTTTGCTGCAGTTTTTCTCTTCAGTCCTTCCTGATCAGTTGTTTTTATCTTGCCCTGGATCTGTTGACAGCCCTGGTATCTGGGAGATGTTTCCTTAATTTGGCAATTGCACTATTTTCAAACCCTGGCTCCAGTGTGAGAGGTGGCCTTTGAGCTGCTCTCCCATGTGGGTATGCATGCACACTATGTTCTTTTTCCTGGTTCCTGGCCAGCTGCCTACCCTTGACCAGGAATCCTGTGTCTGCACCAGACAGTGCATTTTATCTTTGGTCCTGGCTGCGCTGCCTTCCCCTGGATCAGGGACCCTCCTTTGATGCGACCGCATGGCTTGGTTGCTGAATGTGAGCTATGGTTCCATGGTGCACCCACTGTACATTGGCAATAACATGAACGATGTTGGCCGCTGCTTTTTTCTTTCTTCCCAAACCACGGTGCACTATAGGGTTGAGGAGAGCCACAAAATGGGCCCAATGGTGTTCCTCCCTACCCAGTCTTGGCCCCCACATGCAGTCCCGGGGCTGAGATCATGAGTACTGTTAGAGGCATCCAGTCGCAAAGTTCAGAGGGCAGCCCTGGCTTGGATCCTACCAGGGCTCCTGAACATCCAGCACCACTGCCTTGCCGGTCCCCCAATTACAATCCTGGGGACCAGAGGGTGAAGGAAGAAGAGGGGGCATCATGGAGGCAGAAGGTAAGTCCCCAGGTTTGAGGGGCGGGCTTACAAACACATATAAATCCAGAATAGGGAAAGGGAGTACACCACAATTAAATGCCAAGATTAACATGTAAATACTGACCAGGGAAAGAGAGTACATCAAAATTAAATGTGAATACCGACATGTATTGCAACCCGGGTGCCATGTACCAGTAGGCTACTACACCTGCCTGATGACCACAGTACAGGTTAAGGGGCCTGGGTTCTATTCTGGTGATAACTGGGTGTTCTTTCCCAAATTATATAGATAAATAGCACGGTGCCTCCACCCAGAGTAAAATTATAGTAGGCCAGATGTTTGCATTGTACAATCCCCTGGGATGCTGTACCTACCCACCTCCACTTCCAGCCACACCACACACAGAATACCACTTTAAACTGTACTACTGTATAACACATGCAGTTAGTGACTGTGGCTAATAATATGCTCACTGACAGTTTTAACAATAGCAACAATAACACTTTTATTATAGGGAAAGGGGAATAGGAAAGCAAAGAAAGCAGAAATTATAATACTGGACAAGCTGGTGAATCAATGAACAATAACAATAACTGTGCCCACCCACATCAACAGCAACACATTTAACTTGCCCACCTCCCCACAAGTACTAGTGTCCCTAAGAGTCCAAACTGGTTACCCAGATTGAGGAGCAGGCCTGATCATTGCCACAGCCTGGCCTGCATTGGGGCCCTTGGAATAAACTTAGAAGCAATTGTAACTTGTTGCAAACTTTAAACTAACTCCCCAGGTCAGGGCAGGCCATGTTTTACTCACGGTTCTGGAGTCCCAGTTCACGGGGCCTGAAGCAGCATCTGAAGGCAGGCCAGAGAGCTGGGACCTTAAGCAGCAAAATGGATTAGCAGCAGGTTTGCTGGATGAGGTAGGCTGGTCTAACAGCTTGGCACCTTCTGGCTGGTTTGCAGGATCTAACAGCTTGTTACCTTCTTCTGTGCTGGAGAATAGGAGCACTGTACAAGGTTTTCTGGTCCACAAAGGGCCCAGACTCAAGGAGCGACCCCACGGTCCTACTCCTCCTGATGGGTCAAGAGTGCCCAAGCACTCAGGCATGCACTTGTGGGTCCCTGTATCCCGATCCAGCCCACTTGATAAGGGCTGGCTGGTCCCTTACCTGGCTCCAAAGTGGTCTGAGCATGAAGACTTCTGTATCAATTTGAGGTGGCTGCAGGCTGAACAGCATACAGTCTCTTAATGGAGAGCCCCTGGTTTTAAACAGCAGTAGTTCTCTGGTTCTCAGACACAGGAGCATCTGTAGTCTTCTTTCCACTTCTGGCTTCATCTTAAGGCCAAACTAGGCTAACTGCCATCTCTGGCAGACAGTGCAAACCCCTTTTCCAAGCTGAGAGCATTCTCAGGATGCTATAGGATTCAGCAGCAGATACTCTCACCATGGGCTTCCTGGTGCTGAACGCAGGCAAATCTCCCAGTCTTTTTGGCTGTGGAAGCCTTGGGCCAACTTCCAAACTTGTCTCTCAACTCAGTCTGAGCCCTCCTGTCTCTCCAAGAGCCCAAGCCAGACTGCCCCAGACTGTAACTGTCTCTGGGGTTTTACTCAGAAAATGGCAGCTTTTGATTGGCTGAGACATGCTGTCCATCAGTAAAATTAATAAACATCAAATCCCTTTGATTATTGATTGGTGATCATCTGGGCACCAAGAACATTGTTCAAAATTGCTCCCAAGATTCAGTTCTTTTGAGTTTTGAGCACCTAAGTTTCTGATTGACTGTCTCTGGGGGTCAAGGTATCAAGTATGGCTGCTAAATACACAGCTCAGCATAGTTCCAAATTTAAAGTACTCTTTCAGCCAGCCAGTATATTTTTATTTAACACTGTCCCAAATCCTGTAGCAGCCTGTCTTCCCTATCAACTGACTGCAGAATTAACATTTAGAACACTTTTCTCTGCCTGTCACTGCTGCCAAAATGCAGTGTCCCCAGGATCAGGCAAGCAGCTCACTAATATTCATTCATGGCTCATTAATATTTATGAATGACTCCCACAGTACTTATTGGTGCTCCTTAACTAAAATATTTTGGGGCATCTGATGTGCGTCCCATGTGTCTCCAGATCTCGACTAACAGATCCTGGGGTCCAGGAGCACCGGGGAGCTTTTGATTAGCCGCTACAGTGGCTAGAAAATGACCCTGCACTACTGAGCATGTGCAGACCACTACTTGCACATTAGTGCAGCATGCTGCACGTGGTTCTGTGTCTTTACTCCTCCAGCCCCAATTAACTGAAAAACAAAGTGGGGGACATACAGATACCTCAGTGCCACACAGGACCCAAGACTGGCAGTGGTGAGGCAGTGGGAGGAACGGGCACTGCCCCAGGGGCAGAATAAGGTAAGCCCCACCTGAGGGGGGGTTACATGTATAAATACAGAACAGGGTAAGGGAATACAGCAAAGTAAGTAAGCAATAAGACTTGACAAGGTATGCATTATGGTGATATAATCAAACACCTCAGATGCATTGTTAGACATGAGGCAAAGTCGAATGCTGTTAAATGCACTTGAAAAGTATGATTAGATCACCATAATGGTACACCCTGGAGTGTCTTACTGCACTTATAAAGTAGTATTAAAATGTTTGACTTAAGTTAGCATAAGAAGAAATAAAAAAAAAAAACAAAAAAAACGAAGGAGAGGACCTGTCATTGAAATATGCTTCCAGTTAAACTTTGAAGACAAAATAGTCCATACTCTGGTAACTAGAGGTAGCTAAATCATTAAAAGACAATGAAAATCATGTGGCATGCAGTTTTATAAAAAAAAAAAAATGGTTACCTATAGGTATTTTAATGGAAATGTGTTCAAAACTGTTGAACCTGCTATATTGTATTTTTTTTTTTTTTGTGGGGGTAGACTTTGGAAAGCACCTATATACTGTATGCTTCAAATGTATGTGCTTTTATGAACTTCGGGAATTTATTTAAGCAGTTTGGTCTGCCTCTGCCTATATAAATGTTTTCCCCCTTTTTTTGTCTTTCTTTATGTTATTGCCTCTTTTCCTCACCCTCTTTCTTTCTTCTCTTTTTCCCCCTACATTCAACATTTGGAATGTTTATCGTGGAATAGAGTTCATTCTTAAAAAGATCATCCAAGATTTGGTAAAGGCACATTCTCACATACTCACACCCTATTTAACCAGTGTCACGTGATCTGGGTGACTCAATAAGTGCCAGCCCAAAAACAGTGATGGCATTTCAGCTAGG
Source organism: Neoceratodus forsteri (assembly GCA_016271365.2). Lineage (NCBI taxonomy): Eukaryota > Metazoa > Chordata > Ceratodontiformes > Ceratodontidae > Neoceratodus > Neoceratodus forsteri. The sequence goes on from CM028134.1 coordinate 847,207,462, forward strand.
GCACAAATGGTGAGGGTACATATCAGCGATCGCCAAACCAGTGATAAATTATTTTTCCCCTTCCTGAGTTGCTACGACCTTGTGGCAGGATGAGAAACATGAATAAAAAATGTAGATAAAATTATTCTTTTCCCTCTGTTCTATCCCCTTATTCTTTTCTAACTATCCTTAATTTCACATCAGGGTGGCCAACCTGGCATTTCTACCTTCCTTGTACTATCCCTTTAAATAGAAGTCCCTTAGTTAACTGCCTAAACTGCCAGATTAAGATTTAAAAATATTGCCATAGAGATTGACGTAGCCTATGAGCATTTGGAACTAGTGAGGATACCCCAATTCACATAAACCCAGAATTAACCCCAACCCAGTGCCAAGAGATTGACCAACTCTTAACTTACTACAAAGGCACTTTTACGAAAGCACCAGGTCAAGCGAAAGGGGTTGGGCATGATATTAAAATCTCTCAGATAAGGTCCATATATCAGAAACCGTATAGGCTTCCTGAAAAGATTAGGCAGGAGGTAATGGAGGAAGTGAAATGAATGGAACAGGTTAAAGTAATTGTACCATCAAGCAGTCCATGGTCTTCACCTTTGGTAGTGGTTAACAAAAAAGAAGGTTGAGTGAGGTTATGCCTGGACTTCCGACACATAAACACTGTATCTGAATTTGATGGATAACCCATGCCCTGGATCGCTGATTGTTAGACTAAATAGGATCTGCTCAGTACATCAGTACCGTAGATTTGACAAAATGGTACTGACAGATCCAGTTAGCACCAAAGGCCCAGGAATTGACAGCATTTTGTACACCAATTCAAGTTTCAAGTTTATTGCAGGAAAACTCCATTGAGCAAGCTCATTCACAAGGAGGTCCTGTGACATAAACACTTAAAGTACAAACACAGATAGGTAATAGCAGTATATACATGAAATGCACGTTACATGATACAGGCTGGATATACATACAAGGGTACCACATAGAGTGACCGCAGGTGGTAAACATTGATATGAGACAGGGAAGCGACTTACAGGTTGCATACTGATAAATGAAACATGATGACAGACAGGGTAGAGAAGGTTCAGAGGAGGGCAACAAAGATGGTGCATGGGTTGCATCACAAATCCTATGAAGACAGGTTGAAGGAACTGAACATGTACTCCCTGGAGGAGAGGAGGGAGAGAGGGGATATGATAGAGACATACAAGTATCTTACAGGGAGGAACAGGGTGCAGGAAAACACTATTTTAGCGAAAAGATGTTTCAGGACTAGAGGGCATGGGATGAAGTTGGAGGAGGACGATTCAGAGGAAACATGAGAAAGAATTTCTTCACTGAAAGGGTGGTGGATAAGGAACACCCTGCCAGAGGAAGTGGTGGGGCTGAAACAATCACGGATTTAAGAATGCATGGGATAGACATAAAGGAATTCTAGAGGTCAGGGTAAGGGAAATAGACTTCTAGGAAAACAAACTGAACTTACAAGCTCAAATGGGCAGACTAGGTGGGCCATAGGCCCTTATCTGCCAACACTGTCTATGTATCTATGTATCTATGTATCTATGTATGACTGGTGTGTGCAATACATATATTCTGGCAGCTAGAACAAACAACAGACTACAACTGATATGGGGGGGAGGAGTGATTTGATAGAGTAGCAGTGGAGTGTAAGCATAGATAAAGCCAGGAGTAGAAGGGGAAGGGAAAGCAGTTAATATGACAAATAAATTATACCTTACCAGTGGATGAATATGGCACACATGGGGAAGGAAGAGACTTAATGACAGTTACAGGTGTCTTTTATTTTGGCTGAACTTAGCGATTTGTAGAAGTTTATTGAAACTGTGCTAGTTAGTTTCAATGCGGTTTGTAATTGGTTCCAAATGGAGGGAAGGGCATATGCAATATACGTTTACCAAAGGAATCCGTCCTTGGTATGTCAAGCATAATAAAGTCAGATTTTCTTAACGAGTATGCACTATGTGAGATACTAATAAGGGAAGAGAGATAGTTTGGCAATTTCTGCAGGAGCAGTTTAAGAGTCCATAGCCCAGCATGGAGCAGGCGTCTAGTAGTAAGGGATGTCCAACCAACAGCTGCATATAAGTCACAGTGGTGCAAATGGTAAGGGGAGCTGGTAATGAACCGTAGCGCACGGTGATAAAGGATGTCCAGTTTACTTAGATTTGCAAGAGTGGTGGAGGAATAGATTACATCGCCATAGTCTAGTAGTGGGAGAAAAGTGGCTTGTACAAGCTTGTTTCGAGTTTCAAGGTGGAAAAGGGCCTATTTCTGTAGAAGAAACCTAACCTTGCTTTTAACCTTCTAGAGACATCTTCGACGTGGTCTTTGAAAGATAATTTATTGTCGATCCAGATACCCAGATATTTAAATTTGGTTACAACTTCCAGAGGCTCGTTTAGCGTGATGACAATGAAGTCTTGGGCAAGGGTATTGGGGGGGCCTGTGACAGCACTGCGGGAGAATATCATTGCTTTAGTCTTCTTAGCATTGAGCAGAAGCTTTGCCTTTATTAGATTATGCTCAAGTTGTGCGACGTCTGCTTGAAGCACTCCCTTGACTTCAGATAACGATGAGCCAGAAGTATACAACACAGTATCATCTGCAAAAAAGTGCAGATTGGACGTAGATATGTTAGCATCTAAGTCATTAATGTACAAAGAAAACAAGATAGGGCCTAAAATGGATCCTTGGGGGACTCATCTTGCAACTGGCAAGGCAGCAGAAAAAAAGCCTTCTGCCTTTACTCTTTGGAATCTTCCAGTTAGGTAGCTAGAGAACCACTGGGTAGTATGGTATGTGGCACCCAACTTTGCAAAGCAATTGACTAATAGTTTGTGATCAACAGTATCAAAATCTTTGCTGAGGTCCAAAAAGACTGCACCAGTTACCTTCTTAGCATCTATAGCAGAGATCCAATCATTGGTTACTTTTGCTAGTGCAGTGATTGTGCTATGATTAGCCCGGAAGCCAGATTGAGTTGGGTTAATGAGATAGAAGGTTTCCAAGTGAGATTTTAACTGAATATGAATCAGTTTTTCGAGAACTTTAGAAAGGATAGGCAATATGGAGATAGGCCTATAGTTGTTTACATCGCATGGGTCACCAGATTTAAATAGGAGGATATGTGCTGATTTCAGCAGGACGGCACAGTAGCAGATGTAATGGAAAGATTGAAGATGTGGAGATTGGGGCAGTGAGATGGGCATAGCCTGACCTTAGGAAAAAGGGTTCCAAGCCATCGTCCCCTGCACTTTTTTTGGTGTCTAAGTTAAGAAGATAATCTTCTGCTTCTTTATAAGTTATCTTGCGCAGTTGGAAGGGGCTGAGTGCAGGACTAGATGTAGGGGGAGGTGTATGCTGGCTCACCGCAGCACCAGCATAAGGTGACGAGTCAAAAGCTAATCCAGCTGTGGCAAAGTGGGGGTTAAGTTCCTCCAGGATTAGGCACTTGTTTTCCACAATCTTGCCACTTGCAACTATCTTTGTTGGGACAGAGGGGGCCATGGGCGCCTTCTATAGCTTTGATAGTCTTCCATATTTTATGAGGGTTACCTTTAGCTTGTTCGAGAGTAGAAATATAATAGTTAGCTTTAGCAGAGCAAAGTTTTTCACACAGTTATTCCTGGCTGTTCTAAAGGCCTGCCAATCCGAAGATTCTTTGGAATGTCTAGCTTTAGCCCAGACCTTATCTCGAGCTATAAGGGCTGCCTTGAGATCCGAGGGGAACCAGGGGTTGGAATTGCTCTGTACCCTTACTTTGATGAAAGGGGCATGCTTATTTATTATTGTAGTGAGTTTGTCATTAAGGATGTAAACTGCCTTGTTGACATCTTTGGCTAGGTAGAGATCTTGCCATCTGATCATGCTCAGGTCAGATAGAAAGTTTATTGTACTGAATTTGTGAAAAGATCTTTTTGTTATAAAGATGGGTTGCGGCCGGGCCTTAATTTGAGATCTTGTGCAAGCAACAATTTCATGATCGCTCATGTCATTGTGAAACACTGCCGAATTAGATATTTTGTGTGGATGGGTGGTTAGTACCACATCTAGAATGGAACTGTTGGCAGTATTTAGAGTGTTGTTCCTAGTAGGTTCACTGACTAATTGCCCAAGACCTGGCTCGTCACAAAGGGATTTGAGGCTGTGTGATTTAGATGACAGCCAGTCCATATTTAGATCTCCTAGAAATATTGTTTCAGTTTTTGCATCTACAAACATGGATTTCAAAAGATTAAGGACTTCATCACCACCAGACAGGGGTCTATAGCCACCTAGGATAGTGATACATGACCATGATACAATGGTCAGAAGTACGGCAGCTAGGATTCAATGCAAAGAAGTGCAAAATAATGCACCTGGGAAACAAGAACCCAGGGGAAGAATACACAGTGGGTGGGGAGGTATTAACAACAACAAAAAAGGAAAGGGACCTGGGGGTAATCATATCAGATAACCTTAAGGTTAGCAAGCAATGTGAGAAGGCAGTAGGGAGGTCTGGGGGTATACTGGGATGTATAGGGAGAGGTATCAGCAGCAGAAAACAGGAAGTTGTTATCCTCTGTACAGACAGTTAGTGAGACCCCATCTGAGTACTGTGTCCAGTTCTGAGACCCCATCTCCGCAAGGACATAGACAGGATAGAGGCAGTCCAGAGGAGGGCAACTAAAATGGTGCAAGGTCTGCAAGAGAAGCCGATGAGGAAAGACTAAAGGAGCTTAATATGTATACCCTTGAGGAAAGAAGGAGAGGGGGGACATGATAGAAACTTTAAGTACCTCAGTGGAATCAACAAAGTCCAAGAGGTAGCATTTTCAGAAAAGAGACTTGCAAGAACAAGGGGACACAATTTAAAGATAGAAGGAGGGCGGTCAGGGGCAATGTGAGGAAGTATTATTTCACAGAGAGGGTAGTGGATGCATGGAACAGCCTTCCTGAGGAGGTGTGGGGTCTAAAACTGTGGGAGAATTCAAGAATGCATGGGACAGACATAAGGCAATTCTTGTGGGGGTAGGAAGAAATAGGCTGTTGGTTAACTAGGATCTGCGGCCTATCCTGTGGAGTGAGAAATGGGCAGACTGGATGGGCCTAGCGGTCCTTATCTGCCATCAAAGTCTATGTTTCTATGTTTCTATTCGAGGAGGGGAGATGAAGGCTCAGCGAAACTAACTCAAATTCCTTGGCTAGAGATTTGCAACTAATATTGGTGACCAAGTACTTAGATTTGGCGTAGATAACCACACCCCACCTCTAGACTCTCTATCTGCTCTAAATAAATTGTAGCCCTGCAGTGATATTTGTTGATCAGTGTTAGTCTTTTTTAACCATGACTCAGTAATTATGATAAGGTCAGGGTTAACGTGTGCAGCCCAGGCTTGCAGCTGTACAAGTTTTTTAGGCAGGCTTAAAATGTTGACCATCATCATTTTGAGACCTGTGGCCTCAGCAAAATCGATAAGCGAGGTAAGTTGTAGGGGTGGGGGCTTGTAGGTTGAGCTCCACATTTCCTGAGCAGAGAAGAAGCAGAAGTATAACTTTCTTTAAGGAGCTTATAAGAATGGAGGCTGCTTTTTTATTTCTTCGCAGCAACCCATATCGTGCTGCGCAAGAGGCGGCACCGCTGTAATGACAGTTGATCACGATCAATGTAAGTGCTTGAGTAGACATAGGTGAGGACAGTAGCAGGTGGATGAAGGCTAACCGGGGGAATAGGCTAAAAGGGGAGAGGAGAATGACATAGTGTCTGCACGGTAGACTGTTATAACATTAGGTATTGATAAGGTACATTGGAGAACTGAATTGCATTGAGGTACTTCGAATTGCACTGTATTGCCGAAAACTCTGCACCTTAGGAGCAATAAAAACACGATAAAGAGAGCCATGGTCCCAGATTGAGTGGTCTCGTGATTTGTATTAGTGCAATATTTTCTAGGCAAGTAATTTGCCCACCTAGGTACTCACTTAAAACCTAGATGAGAAAATACAGCAGAAAGGGGAACAAGGAGAGCAGGAGCAGCTTTGTTAGTGGCGGACTGTATCAACTGGACTGTATCAATTCACAACTATGCCTTTTGGTTTGTATGGGGCCCCTGCAACGTTCCAAAGGTATATGGATCATGTGTTAAGACCCCATAAATCCTACAGTGCAGCCTATCTGGATGACATAGTGTTCTATAGTCCAGATTGGGATACCCACCTGATACATTTAAGTGCTGTTATCCAGAGTCTTAAAGATGTTGGCCTACCCATTAACCCAGCAAAATGTGCCCTTGCAAAAACTGAAACCCAGTATTTAGGTTTTATTATTGGCAATTGATCTGTAAAACCAGAGGTTAACAAAGTTGAGGCTGTGGCTAATAGTCCAGTACCCACTATAAAGAAACATGTATGATCTTTCCTAGGTCTTGCCAGTTATTATCGCTGGTTTATACTGGACTTTTCCACCATTGCCATGCCCCTGACAGACCTTACTAAGAATAGTTTTCCAACAAAGGTTAAATGGACACCAGACTGTGAGACTGCTTTTAGAAAAATAAAAGCCATTCTATGTTCTGCTCCAGTTTTAAACAACCCAGATTTCACCAAACCATTTGAGGTACAAACAGACGCCTCTGATACAGGCATTGGGGTAGTCCTCATTCAGCATGACAAAAAAGGGGAACATCCCATCCTTTTTCTGAGTAGGAAGTTGCATGAAAGAAAAAGGAGGTATTCTACAGTGGAGGAGGAGTGTTTGGCCGTGAAATGGGCCATAGAAGCCCTAAACTATTGTCTGTGGAGGAATGAGTTCACCGTAGTAACAGACCACAATCCCCTATGCTGGCTGAATCTTATGAAAGATAAAAATATGAGGATCATGCGGTGGTACCTCTCTCTACAGCCCTATAATTTTACAGTTAAACATTGGTCTGGAACCCAGCATAAAAATGCAGACTTTTTGTCCCAGTTTGTTGCAGAAAAAACAGTCTTAGTAGAAGAAAAATGACAGAATCTATGTTTGTAGTGATTGATTGTTGACAAACCGTTAAATACATGTACCAGTTTGATGTGAACACACCTTAGGGAATTGTTTTGTATTGGAACAATAAAATACTGTATTGATAATTAATTACCATTAAGGTAATTGTTCCAATCAGCTTTAAGGGTCCCGGAAGGGAATTTCTGGAGAGGGTGGGCAGAAGTTCCAACCCTTCCTAGGGTTATAGAGATAGGCAACAATGTGTTGTTGTTTTCTTGAATGGGGAGGAATGTGACAGGATGAGAAATACGAATAAAAAAAATTAGGTAAAATTATTCTTTTCACCCTATTCTATCCCCTTATTCCTTTTTAACTGTCCTTAATTTCATGTCACGGTGGCCAACCTGACATTTCTACCTTCCCTGTACTATCCCTTTAAATAGAAGTCCCTTAGTTCCTAAACTGCCAGATTAAGATTTAAAAAATATCCCCATAGAGATTGCCAAGTCTTTAATGTGAAAGACTTACGAAGTTTCTTTAAAAGCAGTTCTTTGTTAATTGCATTGCTGGTGAGAAATGTATGCAGAGGAAGGTGCACATGATCGCACGATCGCACAGGTATTGTGCGCACTATCATGTAGCCTGAGTGTGCACATTCATGCAGGCTAATTCTATTTCAGAGCCGCAGAGTGCTGAAAAAGTGGACTGCTTGCTGGAACAGGCAATCAATAATATCCAACAGTGTGGGTGGTATTGGGCAATACCGGAACGCCCAGGGGCGTAATGAGGCCCGACGCCACAGGTGAAGTGCCTTATAGCCCCTGGAAGGTCCGGTAATGCCCATACCACCCACCCTGGAGGGTATTATTGCACTTAGAAAATGTGTAATTGTGGTTGTGTTATGTGGGATTTAAAAACATTAAATAAAAGAATACAAAAAAAACAGTAACAATAAAGTTTTACTATGTTGGCTGTGAAGTAGTCCCTTTGTTTTTTTTATTTTTTCATAGCGCGATTGTACTTACTCCCCCACCTCTGGAGAAGACATGTTTTTTTTTTTTTTATGTAAAGTTTTACCACCCAGTAGTTTTCAGCTTCCTTGTTGCTTGCTACAGAAAAAGCAGCTTTTTTTTCACCTTCAGCACTTGCAGCTTATAGGAACGTGACCCTACTTGACCCTGCCATGTAAGACCAGGAAGTGCCATGCAAGAGACATGATGTAGCAGCCAGGGAAGAGCTGTTAATTTTTATATGTTTAGAAAATGGGTTGCTTCTTTTTTAATTTGTGGAGATGACAACATCAATATGAGACAGCCCGTCTGGTGCTTGTGTACTACTTCCGTGTTTTTGAGAAGGATCGCATTGGGGATATGGTTCATCATGATGGATGTTTTCGTCAAGTCTTTGAAGAAGAATGCCAGGTAAATGTTTTCTTGCTTGAATACCAGCATTTTTAAACAAAAATAAAAAGTGCCAGCGAAGGTCGCAGGTTGGCCCAGTCAACAGAGGTGTTGTGAACTTCCCACTTCCGTGGCGCTAGACAAGAGTCGTTTTTCTGTATGACTTTCATCTTGTCATTTTATTCCCCATGAATGAAATAAATTTTTTTGGTACAAATCAAGCAAGATTTGGGGATGGACAACTGGAGTTGTTGCTGCTCGCTGCAAAGGAATGTCCACTTTCAGAGAAGAACCCAAAATAAATTTAAATGAGTGCTAAGGCTTTAGTGTAGGGTTTAGAGAAGAGCCCTGCAGTAGAATTTATAAACAGTGATTAGCTTTATGCACAGAATCATTATAAGAGATGTATGCCTTGTTGGGAGCCAAGAATGAAAAGTTTACCCGACGGCTGCAAAGTCAAGCAGTCGGGAGTGTGCAATTTAGACAAGTGTTGTATAAATACAGTCCTAGCAGTATAAATAAAGGTTCTAGGCTGCATATTGTATGCTTTTTGAAAATAAATATATAAAATGCAATGGTTCTCCTGTGAAAAACTTAAAAATGAGTATGAAATAATTTAATGCAAAACAGGGTATAAAGGAAGGTTATACAATTATAGCAGGAGATTCTCTGACTTTGCAAAGTAAATGGATAAGGAGTGCTCCCCTAATTTATTTGTCCCTGTGAAGGTTGGAGATCTCAAGTAAACTGAATAAAAAAATGATGATTTTGTTTTTTTTTTTCTTCTTACCTGAATGTAGTGCTGGTTAAGCGGAGGGTCTTTCTATAGTGCTGGCAGTGCAGGAAATGGCTGTTTATATGGTAAGAGTATAGTAATGTTACCTAGAGAGGGAGGAGCTACACACCCCTGATGTTGCCCCAAACCCCTAATTAAGGTTCTTTTCAGTAGATTGACACCTTTTTTATTTTGTATTGTTATAGAGGTACGTGGGATTATGGTGACATATTACTAGGGGAACCTATAGCATTGTGAACCTTACTAGTACAAAGACAAAAGGTTTAAATTCAAAATTGGTTGGTCACATGACTATGAGGTCTTTATGGTACACTATATAACCTCCCCACCAGGGGGCTATTGAATGAGAGGTTATTCAGTGTCTTCTGACCAAGTGTAGAGTGAGGAGGTGTGAGAGTTTATACACAGAGAAAGGTGATATTGTATGCTCAGAGAAGAGCAGGGAGTATGAAAGGAGACTTGCCTGAAGGATTTATTTTACATTTATTTTGGAGTGAGAGTTTTAACACCCCAGTAAATTTATTTTCTGTAAATATCTATTTTTTTATTTTACTATTTTTTGAAACTAAAATGATAAACACAGTACTTGCGTTTCTTATGGACTAAAACTTTTGACTGGTATCTATTATTGAACCCACTCGCTTACAGACCTCAGTGTTGGTTATTTCACTAAGGGTGCTATGAGGGGCAAAGCCCCTTCCACAATGGGGGCATGGGGTGGAGCCCCCTGCAGAAAAACATTTCTTGTTGTTTTGGCGATCACTGACATGTACCCTTGCTGTTTGTGTCCTCACTGAAATGTCGTCGCTGTTTTGGGTTTGCTCTTATTGAGTCGCACCAATCACATAGAACTGTTTGACCACTCTCTGTTTCAGATTGAATGTCTGGAACAGTGTATAGCACCTTGTTGCTCTGCAAATCAGTATCATATCTCCTCTCTGTCACCTCCTTGGTGAACATATTAAGGTCCCTCAATCTGTCTTCACAAGTCAGATCCTTTATTTTATTTATTTAACTGTTTGTTTATTTATACCAGTAAAGGCAAACTGAGTTGGTAACAGCTTATTTCCAGATGTGTCCTGGGGGATGGGGATAGGGAGTAAACAATGCAAGATGTGCAAGAGAAAAAACATAATGAAAGCGCATTGTATTAAAATACAATACAGTAAAAATACATTACAAAAATAAAAGTAAAATGCATTACAGTTGTGCAGCCACAAGGTACAGGCAGATTAAACAGGGCAAACAAAAGTGAAGATGTACAAACAACGTATTAAGGTGGAAGTGCAATACAGAGGCACAGAAAAGTATTTCTATCCAGACTACGGATGAACAAGTTATCACTGCCAGTGCAGTAGGGTAGGTACAAGAGGAAAACATTATCAGTTGAGGGTCACTGATGGGGCATAATATAAAACCACACAGACCAGAGACCTAGGGTGAGTAGGGAAACACAACTGTCGGGTACAGTTGCAGGATGGTGAAGTAAAGTCCCAAAGAAGGGACTTGAGGGAGGAGAAGGATAAGGCTGAGTGGATAGACAGGGAAAGAGAGTGCCAGAGCTTAGGAAAATGGTATGAGAAGGCCACTGAAGGTTTTCTGGAGGGCAGAGAGAGGATGTGGGAAGCAGTTTCCAGAGAGAGTATGAGGAAGGAGGGATGGAAGATAGGAGGGCAGAGATTTAGGAAGAGAACATGCCGAGCCAGAATTTGGGGTGAAGGAGGCACAGTAGACAGGGCATCTGCCTTCAAGGGAAGGGAGGGAGAGGGAGAAGTAGAGGGAGCAGTAGTGTGTATAAGGAGGGCAGTCCATTGAAAAACATCAGAATGAGGGAAAGGGGGTCCAGTCTGGCAAGGGTGGACTTTGGAACTGCCCTGTACACAATATCACCATAGTCAAAGATTGGGAGAATCATCTTCATGACTAGCTCACAGTATGCAGAGAGAGGGATGCTGACTTTGTTTCTATAGAGTGCACCCAATTTGGGGTGCAGTTTGTGGAGATGGCATCAATGTGTACCAAGAAGTCAAGGTGATGGTCCAGTCAGACCCCATGGTACTTAAAGGAAGAGACATGCTGAATTGCAGTAGCATCAAATGTATAAAGGAGGGAAGAGGAGAGCCTGATGAGACTCTGCTGGGAGCCAAAGGTCATAGAGACCATTTTCTTGGCACCAAGGGACAGGCAGCTGAAACAGAACCAATTCTGGACACAGCTGAAATTCTGCTGGAGATAGCAAAGCAAGCAGCAGGGGAGCCAGAGGAAACAGCACAGTCTCATCTGCACACATGCGGAAGGACACAGAGAAACAGGTTGAGGGGAGGTCAGTAAGGAAAATGAAGAAGAGTATGGGGCCCAGGACAGAACCTTGAGGAAATACCTCAGCAGATAAGAAGTGGGGAGGAGAAACATTTTCTCCAATAGAGACAGCTTGCTACATGCCTTCAAGGTAGGAGCGGAACCAGCTGACTGAGGATGTAGAGAGCTCTGCAGCCTAAAGCTTGACCAGGAGGAGGGGGTGTGATACTTTGTCAAAGGCTTTGACCAAATCAGCAAAGATGGCAGATGTGACTGGCCCTTGTCAACACCAGACAGGATGGAGGAAAGAGGAAGGTGGTTGTGGAGTTGACTTCCTGAAGCCAGAATAAAAAAAAATGAAAAAGGAGGAAGAGTCAAGGAAAAGGGAAAGTTCTGATAAGACAATGTGTTCCTTGAGCTTGGCCAGGGTGGAGAGCACAGAGATGGAATGAAAGTTTCCTGGAAAGGAAGGATTACCCCCTTTAGGGAGGGGGGTGACAGTAGCCCAATTCCAGGCATCTGGGACGGAGGCAGAGGAGAAGGAAAGGTTAAGGAGAAGGGTAATAGGGAAAGTGTTCGGTGGTGCAGAGATGTGAATAAGTTTGAGATCAAGGCCATTTGAACTCATACCTTTATGGGGGTTAAGACCTAGATTTGGCTTAAGTGAGGCAGAAGGAGTAACAGAATTTTTCATCAGAAAAGGACTGCTTGCCCCCACTCAATGTGCCCAGACAGTGCTTGCTTAGTCTGTCTCTGCAGACCCTGAATGGTCTCTGGTGACTCTCAGTCCTCCCTGTCTATTTACCTATATTCTGCTAAGTCTATCCCATGTATGCTTGAAGCCCCTACTGATTTTGCCTCCACTACGTCCACTGGCAATCTGTTCCAGATGTCTAAAACTATCTCAGTGAACTAGTGCTTCCTCATATCCCTCTTAACCCCCCTTCCCAGTTTCATTGCGTGCCCTTTGGTCCTGGTGCTCTTTCTAATTTGAAACAGACACCCCTCCTGTACCCTGTTTACCCATGTGATGCACTTGTAGGTCTCTGTCATGCCCCTCTTACTCTTCTCTCTTCCAGGGTGTACATGTTGAGATCCCTCAGCCTCTCCTTTTTGGGCTTTTGGTTCAACCCCTGCACCATTTTAGTTGCCTTCCTCTGGACTGCCTCTACCCTCTTTGTCCTTTCTGAGGTGCGTCCTCCAGAACTGGACATGGTAAGTACTCCAGGTAGGTTCTCACCAGTGAGAAATACGGTGGCAACACCACCTCCCTCCTCCTGCTGGAGATAATATACCTCTCCCTATGCACCCCAGCATCCCTCTGGCCCTAACCACTGCTTTGTCACATTGCCTTGCCACTTTGGGGTTATCAAATATGATAACCCCAAGGTCCATTTTCTACTTAGTGACTGTCAGTATTATCTCCCATTCTATACTAAACTCCTAGGTTCCTATACCCTCGGTGCATGATTTTCTACTTTTTGCCATTGAACCTCAACTGCCATGCTCTTGACCACTCCTTGAGTTTCCCAAGATCTCTATGCATTTCTTTAGCCCCTCCTGCCCACCTTATCCCACCAAGATATCCTGTGAATATAGTGAATCAATTTCAGTGACTCAATTTGGGCGAATTGAAAATAACACGTGAAAAATGGGCTATGTGCTCTAAACAGCACATTTTTTTTATAATTAACTGTTTAACTGTACTTTATTAAAGATTAACAAGCAGCCAACCAAAAATAACAATTCAGTAAGAAAGTAAAATGAACACCGAAGCAGTATAACATAAATAATACAACATGATAATATATCAAACTCTACCACTGCCCCCCCCATCCTTCATTTCTCCCCGTCCCAGAGCATAATGGAAATGTGTGAGAAGCAGATAGGAACAGAGTAGAGGCAAAACCAGCAAGGAATAGGGGAGTTTGGTAATAGATGAAAATAGAGGCTGCAATGAATTAAGTAGACAGTTAAGACGATCAAGGTGGGGGGCAAAAATCTAGATGGGGCCCTCATACGTTACGGTCCAATTTAGGCCCGATTATCCACCAAGCTACTTGAAACCTGCAACAACGTGGACAGAGTTTCCAGCTCTCAGGTGTAGACAGTTGCCTTACAGTACATTCTAGCAATCTGTTTTTCAACTGCTAGTGCCTAAATGATCTCCTGGCACCACTTCTCATAGGAGGGAGTGTCCTCTCCTCACCAGTGGCAGAGAATAATTATCTTAGCAGAAATAGAAATAAGGGCCATGTGGCTTTTATGCAACCTGGAAGAAAGGGAGGAAAAATCTCCAAGCAAGTGAATATTGGGAGTAGAAGCATGATTTAGCCCCAACAGTGGGTCTAGAGATGAATGGATCCTAGCCCACAGTGTTTGAATTTGGAGGGCAGTTCCATAGCCTGTGTTAAAGGTCACCCTCGGATAGTCTACACCGGATACAAGTTGGAGTTGGGGATTTCCCCATTTGATAAAGCTTAAGGGGGTAAAATATAGATCATGCAGGATCCTGAACTGAGTCCATCTATGCCTGTCTCACTTTAGAAAACAGTAAAGATTAAGCCAAATCGATTGCCATTGCATTGGGGTATAGTCCAAATTCAGCTTATATTGCAAGTAATAGCTGATCCTGGTTGATGAATTGGGGTCTACAGCCTGAAAACAAGAACAGAGGTTGGCAATTACATGATGTTGTAGGGCAACAAGGAAAAGGGAAGACAGGGATTCTGACTTGGGTTGACCAAGGCCCTGGAACATAAAACATCTACAAGGCTTTTGTTAACTGTAAGTATTTAAAATTGTGGAGAAGAAGGATTGAGAAGGCCTTCTGCAGCTTCTTATGTGATAATAACCTATTCTCCTTGAGGAGAGAGTTCATTGTGACTCCACAGAGCTGTGGGCAGAAAGCCTTCTGTATAGGATGATTTGCAAGCAGGAAAAGACGGTTACCCAGCACCGGTTGGGAGAAGTCTTTAACCCAGTCTTGATTCAAGTATTGGCAGAGCTACTCAAAAGCCTTCAGGGACCATATTAAGGGGGTGTGCCACAGCTCTGAAGGTAAAGCAGATGGAGAAAGGTATGGTAAACTGGCTAGGTGTAACCCCTTTTGCCTGCAGATGTCCTCCTCTCTACAGAGCCAGATTGGGTGGTACCCACCCAATGGTTCACCAAAGGCTGAGCTGCCCCACTGTAGTCACTTGGAGCCATGCAAAGCCAGGTGGTACAAAATGAAGTTGGGGAGTCGAAGCCCACCCCTCTCATGCCGCAGAGCTAGTTTAGAGTGGGTGCACCAGACCGCTACCCCTCCCCCCGAGAAACCAGCTTAGCATGCTATGTACTTGCCAGAACCAAGACTTGGGCAAAAAGATCCCAATCATATTTAGGGGATACAGGAGTCTAGAAGAATGTTCATTTTAAGGACACTCACCCGGCCCCATAAGGACAATGGGAGGGTAGCCCATCTCTGGAGGGCTTGTTTAATAATTTGAAGAAGGGGGGTCAGGTTCACCAAACTAATATTAGATGTAAGGTGGGGTATCCAGATCCCAAGATATTTCAGTTCTTTGGGGGCCCATGCAAGACCTAAGTGTTATACATCTGCCTTAATGAGTAGGCTGTTTAATGGCATGACTAGCAGTTTCTCTACTTTGAATTTATAGCCCGTTATTTGAGAAAATCTCAGAATTTCAGACAGAGCCACAGGTATGGAGACTAAGGGATGCTCCACATGAAGAAGTAAATTGTCTACATAGGCAGAGATCTTATATCTGGCCCCACCCACGAGGATCAATATCACCGAAGGGTTGCAGTTTAATCTGTAAAGTAGGGGCTCTGAATACAAATTAAATCAATGGGGGAAAGGGATCACCATTGTCTTGTGCCCCTTTGGAGTTGGAAAGGGGTGGAGGATAAACCATTACATCGAAACTGGGTGGATGGCTTATCATAAAGGATCCTTACTCATTTACAAAAGTTTGGGGGAAGGCCAAATTTCTTGAGTAGCTCAAATAGATATGGCCAGGAGATGCGACTGAATGATTTCTCCATGTCCAGGGAGAACAGGGCTGCTAGAGCTCTGCCCTCTCCAGACACAGAGACCAGGTAAAGAAGCTTCCTGAGATGATCACTGGAGAGGGGATCAGTCATGAAGCCAACTTGAACTGAAGAGATCAGGCCATCCCAGACCAAGTTTAGGTGCTTGGCGAGGATTTTAGCTAGGAGTTTCAAATTGCAGTTGAGTAGGACAATTGGGCAACAGCTAGAGGGTAGAAGCTCATCCTTCCCTTCCTTGCAGATGAGGGTTATCCAAGCCCTGTTAAAAGAAGGGTCCACTGATCCCACAGCAAGTAGGAAATTAAACAGTTTCATAAGCAGAGGAGAGAGCTCTGCCTTAAAATGCTAGTAAAATTAATTACTAAGCCCATCGGGTCCTGGGGACTTGTTCAGGAGCAGTTGATCTATCGCTCCAAGCACTTTCGGTGGAAGAATTGAGCCATCAATGATAGCTCAGTGTGATGGATAAAGGGAAGGAAGTGGAAGATTAGCTAGATAATCTGAGATCTGAGAAGGAAGTTCAGTAGTAGAGAGATTGTCCTGATAAAGGTTGCTAAAAAAGACACAAAAAGCCTCTACAATATCTCTTGGATGAGTAATGGGAGTAGGAGACGAGGTGGATTATAATCCTGGGATGGCTCTCAAAGCTTCCAAGTGTCTGAGACGCCAGGCCAACATTCTCCCAGTTTATTCCCCAGATTCAAGGTACCTCACTGTAGTGTAAAATAAAGTGAGGTCAGCTTTTTCCACTAGGATTTCATATTAGCGGGCACAGAGGAGAATACGTTCACTCAGAGATTCTGGGGAATAGGAGGGGGAGAGGCAATGTTCTTGCCTCCTATTCTCTTCGAGGAGCCAATCTTCCTCTGTAATCTTCAACCAGTTTTTGATAGTGGTGAGCCTGATATGCTCTCCCCTGAAGCCAAACTTTACTGTGTCCCAAAGGAGATCTAACCAGCCTACTGTCCCTTGATTGTCCTTGAAGAACTTCATTAGGAAGTTGTGTAACTTTTACTTGGGGATGGGTCCTCCAGTAGCTGAAAATTAAGCTTCCAAACTATGTCCCACTCTTCTGAAATGTTTAAACAAGCTGTTAAAGACTAGATGGTGACTGGATATCACCAATGGCATTATAGCCCAAGCCATCAGCCTAGGGAGAAGGGTCGTGCTGAGGAGGAAAAGTCAATGTGGGAAGATGTCTTGTGTGGGGCCGAGTAAAAAGTATACTGTCGATCAGTCAGATGCACAACACACCAGGGATCAATGAGATCATGTTGGTCCATGAGGTCACGCAGGTTGGTTTGAAAAACTAGGTTCCAGCCCCCTCCAGGAGGGTTGGAACTACTGGGAAGGAAACAAGCTGGAAGCTTAAGGCCAAGAAAAAATTGGGGGAAATCAGTATTAGGGCCGCAGATCGAGCCCAGGATCATCTCTGTGATCCCCAGTCGAGCATAAATAACAATATAACGGCCTTCCACATCCCAACTTTCCCACAATAATTGAAAGGGGATTCCTTTTGCTATCAAAATAATTACCCCATCCCTTTTGGCGCAAGAGCAAGCCCCAAAGACCCAACCCACTCAGTTCCTTTTCAATAGATGTTCATTTTCTATACACAGATATGATTCTTGGAGCAGTGTGACACTTATCTGAGATTTGTGAAAGTATCCTAAAATCATGAGTCACTTTTGCTTATTCTGGGCCCCTTTATGTAATAAACTTGTAGGAAATGCTACTCATATATAGGCATAACGGGGTATGACAATAAGACTAGGGAGACATGTAAGACCCCTGCTGAAGGAATAGAGGTGTGCTGCAGGAAGCCCTCCCCCTAACACCCAAATCCCAAATTACAACCAAAGCAAAACTTTTCCCCAAAACAACAGCAGAACAACAGCTTCATGCTCAAAATAACTATTTACAGATAGATACACTAGTCCCAGTGACTGCAATCCACACATCTCACCACCCGTGATGTGAAAACCCTGCCCTCCCATACACCCTCCTCATCACTAAACCAAAGAGTGAGAAAAATACATCACCATATAAATAGTGTCCTTCCATTACTGAAGTACCCAGACCCCCTCTCTGTGAACACCCCATTCAGGTGCCACACCCCATCTTAGAGGGCCAAGGGTCAGATTAAGGGTGAAGAAGATAGCAGTAGGGGGTTAAGGCCACAGAAATTCAACAGGCAAAATAAAGAAAACGAGTTCTGGGAACTTAATTAAACCATGTCCAGTGTTGTCCAAGGCATTAGGGCAAAGCAAAAAGAGTGGCAAATCACTGTCCAGGGCTGTAATAACATTAAAGAACACTCTGGCTCCACAGAAAAGTCAGAAAAGGCTGATATCACCTGAATTAGGGGGTTAGTAAAAGTGTCTGAGGACTCCACAGGCTTAATCATTACCATACCAAAGATGAAAGCTCCACAGGGACCCTCTGGGCAAGACACAGTGCAATCCTTAGTCCACATCAAATCTCATGTCTGATAAGATCCAGGAAAGCATTAAATCGATTACCGGGGAGTAAAGACATCAGTCCAGTAAAAATAACACACTCTGAAGATCTTATAGTATGATCAGGGGTTCAGGTCCATTTAAATCATATAGATGGAAACTGTTCTCCATGCAGCCGGCGTAAATAAGTGCAAAGCAATCTTGAGGTAAGGAGGAGAGCTAGGGGGAGAAACAGCACTATCTAATCCTCCCTCACCCAGATCTGTACCACGGCAGGCAGCATTTGTAAAAATGTGTTCCATTACCACAGACACAATAATGTCTAGGATAGTCTTCCCCTCCGGTTGCAGTTACTTGTTGCATACTGTAGTTCAGTAAAATGGGTAAATGTCTCTCAGGGAGCATCACTCCCTTGATGTTTCAGGGAGTGGAAACACTGCCTGTATGTCCCTGTATTTATATCAGAAAGCTGAAGTATTTCCTTTTTTATGAGATCATACTTCTCAGTGGTTCATTGGTCCCTGTGGCTGTAAGCCAGTTGCGCTCAAACTGTCATCTAGGGAGCCAACCTGACTACCCACTGCTCTGCAGGCCACACACAAACCTTCTCAACCCTTTCAAAGGTTGTGAGATATATTCCTCAATATCATCAGTGGCTGACATTTTTGTTAGTTTTATGTCTTTAGGTCTGACATGTGTACCTTCAGCAGATTTATTGGTCCCAATGATCTGTAAGGCCCTCAGTGTATCTGCCCAATGCTCATCCTGCCGTCTTCTTTCCCTCTCTCACTCCTGCTCCATTTCAATTTGCTTTCTGGCAAGCCATTTCAAAAACTTGCCCATGTCTTCTGGGGGTTCCTCAACCTGGACTTCCTCCAGTTCTTCCTCTTTTCCATCCTCATTGATATCTTCTCCATAGGAGGTTGTCAATCTCCTCTCCGGTTTGGCCCTCAGTCTCTTTCCAAACTCCAGGCCAGGGAGCAACTACTCACCTGTCAGCTCAGCCTGTGCACTGTCAGAGCAGTTCTTGCTGGTGTCATCATCTCTGAAATACACCACCATGCCACAGGTTATCTTGGTGTCAGGTCTGACACCTACTGAAATCCACCCTGTGGCTTAGGACTTTCGGTATCCCACTGCTGACATCATATGTCACAGGTACGTGGGTTGCAAAGATAACACAAGACACAGTTATTGGGTACAACACACCAGCAGTGTGTTTTATTTGATACAAAAGTCTCAAAATACAGAAATAAATAAATAAAAAAATAGAAATAATCAGCTCAAACTGAACTAGAAAATAAACAACAGCTCAGTGCTATTCCACCTTACTTCAGGTATCTCTACAAAACAATACTCAGCTTCTTTTTTCTGCTTGCTTGAGATAAACTCCTGTTTCAGGCACAGGTCCTTCTTTTACCTTGTCCTCAGATAAGTGAGACTGGTTGGATAGCTAATCTGACTCTTGGTGTCTGGGGAGGGCTTATATAGCCCTCCCACTAATGGGAAAGTCTCTCCCATAACACCCAACTAGTTCCAGAATGGTCCCTAAATAGGGAAACTCCTCCTCTATTACATAATGAGATTTTACTTATGGGAAGTTCCTCTGTAGGAAGACCCCTTCTTGAGGTCTTACTTATGGAAAATCCCTTATTTTATAAATATGCAAACAGAGCAAACATTTATTGTATTTATGCATGTGCTGTATTATTATAGCATGCACACTAGCCCTTTAATTTATATCTCAGGGCTCTATACATAATGGGGTTCCTTTAGAGACCTGCAGTGTCTCTTTATTCTTTAATTTAATTTATTTTTTGTGTTTAGTTTATCTTGCAGCCTTCTCCTTATTCTGAGGGCTGTTCTACTGTAGAGGATTTCCATACATAGGGATGTTCCTGTCCCTTTAAATCATTTGTTTTCTATGTTGTAGCAGAGCAGCAGACTGCTAGACAATCGTTGTCTAGCTACTCTGCTTTGGGGATCTGTATGGATTTGGTAAACCTACCTCTCTAGCTGCATAGCCTGGCTGTACAAATGCTATGGACTCCTCCACAGCTAACTGGCACCATTCTACAACATATTGTATACAAATCCAGCAGCTGGGAGTCCTAATAATGCAGGGGCATCAGTAATTATTTACATAAATACCGAGTGGCAGCAAAAGTAAAAGAAAAATTTGCTGCTCAGTTCAAACAGTTCTTGCTTCGACACAGGATTTATTTGGCATAACATTCTACACAACAACGGAGCGGCAGCAAAATAATTCAAACAACATAAGCATAATGCCTCTTTGCTTGTATCCATAATCCACCTATCAGAGTGGATGTTATTTTGTATTTAACTGTCATTTTAAACATTTTTAAACATTCCTGCACCATATACATGAAAATGGCATTCGCATTAACTTAATTAAGCACTGCAGCACTTTAAACTCATAATATGGCACAAAATGCACTCCATGCACTTCATTCAGCCAGCACCTTATTTCATTCCTACCAGTTAGCCTTAGCCTGGTGCATTATTTTGGGGAGTTCTTGGTGAGGGATGGAAATATGGAAACTAGAAATAAAGGCAGTAGGAAAAAGATTTAGTAAGAAATAGAAAAGACAGACGTAGGTGGCCAACCTATGCCAGGGGATAAGAAAGGTAAAGTATAGCATAGGAAGATACTTTTGCACAACAGATTTCTGTACAAAAAAGAAGAAGATAGGAAATGCATTCCTCCACCGGGGTTATCGAACTGGCAGAACACAGTTCTTCCACAACATCTCCACCACTCATGGATCACCCCAGACCTTCTATCACTTTATAAATCCAGTGACCATTCCTGTACCCTTTTCAAAGCCTGCCAGTCCCTATCTGAACTCCAGTGCTATAGGACTCTATGGAATAGTTGCACTAAAGCTGTCCACCAGGCCAAAGCAAACTATTTCAAGACACGTCTGCAACCATCTACTTTCTCTACCTCCTCATTCTGGAATGACAGCCGCTCACTTCTACCCCCCATCCCCGAGCCCTCTTCACCTACCCATCAGGAGTCAGGAGTTCTGTTCTCTGAAACACAGGCAGTTGCTGATTTCTTAAACAAATATTTCACAACCTGCACACTCCCTGATTACCTTCCTACCACCTAAACCAATAGCTCCCTTCCACCCCGACCCAAAGATTTTCACTTCTCACCTATCTCTCAATTAGAAGTCTGTCAAACAATTATGACCCTAAACCCAGTCAAATCCAGCCCCAATGGCTTCCACCCCAGATTTCTTAATATTTACGAACATATGAACATATGAATGTGCCAGCAGAAACAGACCACCCAGTCTATCTAAGTCTGCTCGAGTGTACAGCCAACACCGTTAGTTTGCAGCTTCCCCAACCCCTCTCCCTTTTGTCATCCTACTGCCACCCCCCACCCTCACTCTTCTCTGTTCCCTGTCCCATGCCCTTTTGAGACTGTTCACAGATTTACATGATATCACCCATTCTGGTAGGGTGTTCCATTTTGCTACCACCCCCTCTGTGAAACAGTGTCTTCTCATTTCCTTCCTAAATCTTCCCCACTCCATTCTTAGCCCATGCCCCCTGGTGACCCTTCCCCTCCTTAACTTAAAGACCCCATCTGCCCCATCCTTATTGATTCCCCTCAGATACTTGAATGTCTCTATCATGTCCCCCCTGTCCCTTCTATCCTCCAGGGTGTACATATTGAGGTCTCCCAGCCTGCTGTCATAGTCTCTCCCCTCCATTCTACATATCATCTTCATTGCCTTCCTCTGCACCCCCTCCAGCAGCCTGATATCTTGCTTTAGGTATGGCCTCTAAAACTGTACACAATACTCTAAGTGCGGCCTTACCAGTGATCTGTAGAGGGGCAAGATCACCTCACTTTTCCCGGACAAAAACCCCCTTGCTATGCACCCAGCATTTTGTTCACTTTTGCAGCCACTCTCCTGCATTGGGCAGTGTTGTTCATGGTCCACGTTATCATTACCCCAAGGTCCTTCTCCTCCTCTGTGATCCCCAGCTCAACCCCCACCCCAGCCAGTATTCTCTCCTTGGGTTCTTCACCCCAAAGTGCATGACCTTACACTTCTTTGCATTGAACCCCAGCTGCCACCTCTCTGACCACTCATCCAGCTTACTTAGGTCCTCCTGCAGCTGCTTCCACCCATCCTCTCCATCCACCACTGATTTTGGTGTCGTCAGCAAACAGACTTACCTTGCTCACCATCCCATGTCCAATGTCTGATATGAAGAGGCCAAAAAATACTGGCCCCAACACAGAGCCCTGTGGCACCCCACTTGTCACCAGTCTTGGAGTTGAGATCTCCCCTCTAACCACCACCCGTTGTAGCCTCCCACTCAGCCAGCTTGTAATCCAGTTAATCATTTTTGCCCCTACTCCTACACCAGTTAGTGTACCCTCAAGCCACCCTTGAGGCACTGAATTGAAGGCCTTGCTGAAGTCCAAGTAAAGAACATCCACAGCATGACCCTTATCCAGCTCACCTGTCACCCAGTCATAATATTGTATCAGGTTGGTTTGACAAGACTTCCCTGAAACAAACCCATGCTGCCTCACATCCTGGAGGCCATTGTCCTCCAGGTATGACACCAGTCTTTCCTTTAGTATCATTTCCATGAGTTTGCACACTATGGATGTGAGACTTACCGGGCGATAATTACCTGGTTCATCCCTTGGCCTGCTCTTGTGTAATGGCACTACATGTGCCATCCTCCAGTCCATTGGCACACATCCTGACTCTAGGGAGGTGCTATACAGATCCGCCAGTGGCTCTGCCAACACCTTTGTCATCTCCCTCAGCACCCTAGGGTGGATACCATCCGGCCCAGGTGCCTTGTCTACCTTCAGTGCCCTCAGTCCCTCTAGGACTCTACTTGCCTCAATTCTTCCATCTGTCGCCTCCTCTCCTCCTGTTCCCACCCTCCCAGCCCATGCTGGTAGCAGCCCCCCCTTTTCTTCTGTTAACATGGAACACAAGTATTTATTCAGTGCTTCTGCCTTCTCCTCCCCCTTTTCTGTCCACTCCCCAACCCTTTTTATCCTCACTATTGCCTCCTTGCACTTTCTTTTCTCCCCGATGTATCTGAAGAAGTCTTTCTCCCCCGCATTAATTCCCTGTGATAATCTCAGCTCCCTCTGGGCCTTGGCTTCTCTCACTTTTCTGGTCACCTCCCTGGACCATCTTGCATATTCCTCCCTCATTTTGCCCTCACCACCCCCACAACTTCGCTGTTCAACCAGCATGATTTTCTTACTCTGCTTCTATTACTCTGTGCCTTGGTGCGGGCTTCTGTTGCCTCCATAACCCCCCATTTAATAATATCTCATTTCAGCTCCACATCCATCTCATGCCTTATGCCCTCCAGTTTCCCTTTCAGTACCTCCTGCATCCTCCCAAAGTCCACCCCCCTGACGTTTACCACCCGAGTAACTGATTTCTCTGGCCCTCCACACATTGTGATATTAAACCACACTGTTTGGTGATCACTGTTGGATAGTGGGTCCTCTACCTTTATTTCCCTCACTGCCTCCCCATTTGACAATACCAGATCTAAAATTTTCTTTAGCCTAGTAGGTACAGTAACCAACTGTGTCAGGAGACCATCCTGGATCACAGCCAGGAGCACTTGCTCCCTAGCACTGGAGGTGACCGGAGTGCTCCTGTCAACCCCTGGCAAGTTGAAATCCCCCACGATGACCACCTTTCCTTTTCTACATACCTTTTTGATTTGTCCCACTAGAGCCTGTCAAGCTCCTCAGACTGGGACGGCGGCCTGTATACCACCCCAAACCTTAGTTTCCTACCCCTTGAGTCTAAGAACTGTAGCCAGATTGCCTCTGTTCTCCTTTCTTCTCCCTCATCCCTTGTGCATTTGATCTCGTCCCTCACATAGACTGCCACCCCACCCCTCTCCCCTCCTTACAGTCCTTCCTGCATAATTTGTATCCTGGGATTGCCAGATCCCAGTCCTGGTGCTCAGTTGCCCACGTTTCTGTGACAGCTGCAATAGCCACCCTCCACACTGCTAAGAGTTCCTGTAGCTCAGCGGATTTGTTTGCTAGGCTTCTTGCATTCAATGAGACCACCCTCCATAATGCCCCCTTCCCTTCACTAGCCTCCATCTTGTCCCTTCTACTCCCTCCTTTTTTGGCCTCCCTGAGTCCTTCCCTGCTAGCCTGGGGGGTAGGCTGTGACTCCACTCTATTGGATCCCTGCCTACCTGCTGTCCACTTGCCACCCCACCCCATCTAGCTTAAATCCACCGTTTTTGCAATATACCTCTCCAGTCTTTGCTTTAATACCTCCGTCTCCTCCCCACTCAAGTGCAGCCTAACCCTTGCAAACAGATTGTTATTATCCCAGGTACTTCCCCAGCTGCCCACAACCCCATACGCCTTAGTTCGACACCATTCTATCAACCATGTGTTCAACTCTGTAATCCTCTCCTTTCTCACTGTGCTTGTGCAGGGTACTGGGAGCACTTCGGAGAAGGCCACAGACTCTCCAGTCTCCTCACACAACCTTCCCACTTCCTCAGTCCTTTCCTTGTTACTCCACCATTTCCCTGCTAGGTCATTTGTCCCTACATGTACCACAATGTGTGGTTTCCTTCTACCCCTCTTTATGCACCTTAGGATTGCCTGTCCTGCCATGTCTGCCTTTAATCTTGCTATGGACTCCATCCATATCTGACTGTGCCTCTCCCCCTTGCCACCCTATCTGATCCCCTTGAGTATGGAGTCCCCCAACACCAGTACACCCCCCTCCTCTTTCCTTGTGCCTGTCGCCACACTCCCATCCAGGTTCTCATTTTTGGAGCCATTCAAAACCTTTTTTTTGCTGTGCGCCCCAGTGTCTTCCCCCCGTCCCTCACAATCAAGACCCCTCCCTCTCCACCTGTTTGACTGCCAACCTCCCTCGCTCTTCTCACCTCTCCGAGTATTATCCCTTCTCCTGTCACACCATGCTCAATCTCTCCACTAGTAGTGCCCTTCACACCCTCTTCTTTGTGAGTGCTATCCCTTGTGCATTCACATCCTGCATCCTGTTTTCCATGATTTTCTAGCAAAGTTAACATGTTCTCTATCCCCTTTGCCTTACTATGTGCTTTCTCCTCCCTCCTGCCTACTGCTGCTCCTCTTTTTTTAGGTTCTACTAGAGTACACCTTCCATCAGCTGGCGTCCTATCTAGTTTGCCCTTCCCCCTCCCT
Organism: Neoceratodus forsteri; assembly: GCA_016271365.2. Taxonomy (NCBI): domain Eukaryota; kingdom Metazoa; phylum Chordata; order Ceratodontiformes; family Ceratodontidae; genus Neoceratodus; species Neoceratodus forsteri. The sequence goes on from CM028134.1 coordinate 847,232,690, forward strand.
TGACCCACTGTTCCTTCTCTGTGGTGCCCCCACAATACTCTCAGATGCCAGCCCTCCTACCGATGAAATCCTCCCCTCATCCTTCAACCTTCCCAGCTCCCTGCCCAGTCACTGAACCTCTTCCTTGAGACTCCTTAGCCTGTGGCATATTGGGCACCCTCCCAGCCTCCACAGTATATTCATCTGCATTGCTGCCCCACAACCATTGTACCTAACAATCCTACCCATGGTCCACACTACCTATACAGCCTCTGCACACTAACTATCTTTACAGCAAGTAGAATTAAGTAATCCTAGCACAGCCTCTAACAGAAATACCTGATATAGTCCAGTGGAAGTCCCCCCACAATATCCACCTATCACACTATCAGAAACTCACTGTGGATGCTGTACTCCTATTTGAGACCTACCTATGCTTTTTCCCCTGCCCTGTGGCTGCATTTTTGAATGGAAGTAAATGAGCTGCACCTGAAGCCCCCTCTGTTGTAATCCCCCCAACACACCTCCTTAACATTTCGTTCTCTTTATCTACAGTCCTGTCAGCCTGGAAATACACCAGTGTTATTCCCCTCCACAAAGGTGGTGACCCATCATCCCCAAGTAATTAGCGGCCCATCTCCCTACTCCCATTCTTAGCCAAGATACAAGAATCCATTGTCCATAAAAGACTCAATGACTTCCTTACATCCACAAATACCCTCTTCCCTGTCCAGTCAGGGTTCAGAACATCACATTCCACCACTTCCTCCCCACTACACTTCACCAACTCCATTTTCTGGGCCATAGACCTAGATCACATTTTAGCTCCGCTGTATTCATTGACCTCGCAAAAGCCTTTGATTCCATCTCTCAGCCCCTCCTCATAAACAAACTCCATGCTGCTGGACTGTCAACTCCGGCAGTTAATTGGTTTAACTCTTATCTTTCTGATAGGATACAAGCCATGCAAGTAAGTAATGTCTTCTCTTCCCCCCTCCCCATCCTTTTTGGTGTTTTTCAGGGCTCCATTCTTGGACCCATCCTTTTTTCTCTCTTTATAAATAATCTCCACTCAGTCTTTTCCAACTCCCATATACACATGTATGCTGATAACACAGTCATATACATGTCTGGCCCCTCTGCTTCAGATGTTCGGATCCCCCTTCAACATGACTTTCATGTGGTGATTAAATGGTTCCAGGATCACAGTCTTAAAATGAACTTCCAAAAAATCATTGCCATAATCTTTGGCTCAAGGCAAAGACTAGCCAGGCTATCACCCCCTCTGATCTTCACTACATTCACAGACACCCTCCTTGAAATGGTTTCTTCCTACAAATATCTTGGAGTCTGGCTTGATCTGCCTTCAGAGTTCTCCTCCCATCTTGCTGCCATGCACTCAAAACTTCACCTGAAACTAGGTCTGCTCTACAGGCATAAGGGCAGTTCCTCCCTCCCAGTCCGTCGTGATCTAATAACTAAATGGATTTTTCCAGCAATCGACTATGCTGACAACATCTACAGCTCAGCATCTGCCTCCTCCCTCACTTGGCTTGACGTGCTCTTCAACGCTTTCTGTCACTTTCCCTTCAACTCCCCTCTATGGACTCACCACTGTGACCTATACTCCACTCTCTCTCTCTCTCTGTCTCTGTCTCTCTCTCCCCTCCCTTCAGCAGAGAAGACTGACTCACAACCTCAGTTTCATCTCTAAATACTCCCTCCCATCTTACCTTTCCTCTCCTGCCACCCCCTCCTTCTACCTCCTCCACTCCTGTCGTTCCCGAGCCCACACCTTGGCAGGCCAACAATCCTTTTCCTTTTGTCTCTCTTTCCTCTGTAACAAACTTCCCACTTCTGTTTATCTTATCTTCTCATTTCCAGCCTTAAAGTGTTTGCTCAGACCACCTCCAGTAACCTCCTGCTGCTACTGCTACTCATGAGCCTTTAATCATTAAAAACTTAGACCATCAATCCTCTCCTCAGCTTCCTTAACCTTTATAATGAAAGATTATCTACTTGTTTGTTTTTCTGCCTTACTAGTCTTTTCCTACACTGCCACATTATCATTTACTGTTTATTCTCAAATGACCCATTATGATGCAAATCGCCATCATCAGGTATCAGCTTTTTAATTTTAAATCAGCTTTCTTGAAGCCTCCCCAAGGAAGCATATGCCTTATAACTAGTCTTACAAACATGGTGATGCTGGGTCCTGCAACTGAATCAACATTTTCAACATTCTCATCTTACCACTCTTAAAGCAACTGCACTTGTGGACTTTAAAGAACAAAGGAATTTTAACACATTTTGTGACTGAATCAACATTTTTGTCTGACCTTTTCCAAAGGTATTGTACTTGTCTCTGAGGACTTTGAAGATCAAAGGAAACATACAGACAAAAGGATTTCACACATTGCATATGCCTACTGTCTGACCTTCTCCCAAGGTATTGTACTTATCTCTGAGGACTTTGAAGAACAAAGGAAACATATAGACAAAAGGATTTTACACATTGCATATGCCCAGGCCACAGTTTATCACCTTTCAGGAACTCTAACATATTATGTGATCCTGGATCTCAACAGTACTATAGTACTTCTCTTAAACCCTCTGGCACCAAACCCTCTCAGTCTTTTTTTCATTTTCTCTACCTCGCCATAGTGCTTAGCTATCCACCTTAGCCCATCAAAATCCGTACCCCACCACCCTCCTATTGCCTGCCCCCTGACTGCCTAGCCCATACCACTTCCTGCTCTCTCCTGCCTCGCTAAAATGCTTTGGCTTAGTCCCACCACCTGTTCCTGCTCACCCTCACCCTCCTTTTCCCTTTATGCCAACTCCTCCGCCTACCCTACCCTCCACCTACTCACCTTTCTATACCTACACCAAAACATTGTACCATGGCTTTTACTCTGAAGTCTTAAACAAACATCACCCAATTAATACCTGGGTGCAAAGAGCCATATTTCCTAATTGGAAACTGCCACATCATTATAACTCACTAACGATCACCCTCTACTGGGACTCCAGAAGACAATCCAAGCATCTTAAAAAGTACAAGCAGAAACTCACTCCAACCTATTATGAACTACGAATGGCATCGCTGAAACTCCTGCTCCTCCTACTTTTAATATCTGGTGGGATACACCCAAACCCTGGTCCTGTTGCACTGAAGCCGACAAAAACAGGAAAAGTTGGTAGTGGTCTCTCCATTATCACTCTAAATATCTGCAGCCTCCTTCCCAAATTGGCATCTCTTCAAACTCTCGCTGGACAAAAAAACCCTGATATACTAGCCATTGTGGAAACCTGGCTATCTCCCAGCACCCCGGATCATGCGGTCTGCTTGAAGGCTACAATCTTTTCAGACTCGACCGGGCAAGCAAGAAAGGTGGGGGCTGTGCTATCTACATAAAGGACAACCTCTCCTGTCAACGTGGCAGCTTCACCCCCACAAATACGCAGATGCAACTCCTCCCTATCAAACTGCTTCTTGGTGCACAAAACAAAGTTCTCACAGTGGCCGCAGTCTATATCCCTCCAAAAGACCACCGTGCCAGTATTAAGTCTGTACTTGATTTTGTTAGTCTGCAGCCCTCTGAAAATGAGCTCCTCCTCCTCGGGGATTTCAACATAAACTGGCTCGCCTCTGACACTGGCTCTTACAAAGATGACATCCTAGCAGCAAACCTGACTCAGATGGTAACCTCCCCCCGGAAAAATTACAAAACTGGTACAAGCACCCTTTATTGACTGGGTTCTCACAAATCACCCTGACCGGATAAAAACATTAAAGTCCTCCTGACTCCCTCAGTGACCACTCCCAGTGTCCTGTACCTGGTCTAATAAATTTCTGAAGCCACCCCCAAAGTTATAACAAGCAGAGTATTGCCTTATGGGAATCTTATCAAGTTGAAAACCCATCTCCTACAACAGGACTGGACGCCAATCCTTGAATCAACTGATATTAATACCGCACTAGAATACTTCATTAAATCTTTCAACTCTGCATGCGACTTATATGCCCCAGTAAAAAAACGTAAAATCAAAGCGCTATCAAATCCATGGATTATTGCCAAACTACTTGCCGAGCTCAAGGTTCGGGACCACCTCTGGGCAGTTGCCAGAGACACAGGCTCACCTCATGATACCCTAAAATACAAGCAGGCATGAAATAGATGTACCTCACAAATTAGGAAAATGAAGAGTGCCTATTTCAAAAATGCCCTTGAATCCACCTGGGGTGATGGAAGAGCTTTTTGGGACAACATCCGAAACATAATGGGTAAACAATCAAAATCGTCACCTACCATTATGAAAGTTGATGGATCCACCACTCTTGACCCAAATTCTATTGCAGATGCGCTTAATAAGACATTCACAGACCTTAGTGGGGTCTTCCTCCCAGATTTCTTCTCGGACTTACCTGTGCCTAGCCTAGTATCACAAAACACCCCTCGTGACAAACCACAATTTTACTTCAAGAAAATCAAAGTGCACGAAGCACACAAGTACATAAGAAAGGCCTGCTCCAAATCCAGAACAAGTAGTGGCACGCTAGATCTAAAAATCCTGTCTCTCACCCTGGAGGAAGTAATTCACCCCCACCCCCTTGCAAAAATTCTTAATCTGTCACTTTGCCAAGTCAATTTCCCAACAATGGAAATCTGCCATAGTTACGCCAGTGCACAAAGGGGGACAAAACCTCAACAGGAAACTATCGACCAATATCTATACTCCCCTCTCCAAAGCACTTGAACGAATAGTGGCAGACCAACTCTCTGATTACCTGGACAAATACAATCTACTCTGTAATCAACAGCACGGCTTTAGGAAAGGACATAGTACAACAACAGCCTTGCTTGATTTCTCTGGAGAAGTCCACTCAGCCCTGGACAAAGGGTGCCAAACAGGTGCAGTCTTTATCGATCTTACAAAGCTTTCACACAGTCCATCATGGCCTACTTACCTCCCTACTTTCTAGCCTAGGCCTGGCAAGGTCCTTGTGCTTGGGTAAAAAGTTACCTGTCCAAACGGTCACAGGCTGCAAAATCTCTAATGAACTCTCCGACTTCAAACCAGTTCTCTCGGTGTACCACAGGGACCAATTCTTGGACCGCTCCTCTTTAGCCTGTTCCTTAACTCCCTCCCAGATATCTGCCAGGAGAAAATAATCTTATCGCTGATGATGCTGTAATTCTCTCTTCCACAAGGATCCAAACTCCTGCGAAAAAGCCTGCAACTTGCTTTCTAGTGTTGAAAGGTGGTTCCTGGATAGTAAACTTGTGCTAAACCACAATAAAACAAAAGCCATGCTCTTCTCCAATCACCAAAACAAAAATAGGCATACTCCACTCACCATACAAACCTCTGCGGGAATTACACTGGACCAAGTAAATACTTTCAAATACCTTGGCATCACTTTTTACCAAGGGCTCACCTTTGCAACCCACATTGACAACACTGCGAAAACAGTGAACCAACGCCTTGGAATATTATTCCGTAACTATCAATTTCTAAATCAAGTGGCATTGAGAATAGCTATACAGAGTTCCATAATCTCAATCATTGACTATGGCCTTATTATTTATGGCTCAGCTACCTCCACTGCTCTAAGGCGTATCTCAATCGCTCTAAATAAGGCCTGCCAGCTCCTCACGGGGGCTCAAAGACTGACTCACACGTGTGATCTGTACTATGAATCAGGCTGGTTGAACCTATCAAATCGTCTTATTTATCTCACCTGCACAATGGCAAAAAAATCTATCTTGGGACTGACTCCATTATGTATTCAAAACCTACTCCGACTGAATCCTGGCTCACGACCCTCCACCAGATCTGAACGCCAACCTTTCCTGGTTCCGAGATGCCGGACTGCACAGAGACAAAGATCTTTCGCATACAGGGCCCCGACATGGTTCAATGCGCTTAGTCCACCTACTCTATCCTCAACCTCGCTTGAAGCTTTCAAATCCATGCTCTATGCCCACCTCACCACCACTAGCAACTGTGACTGCGCTAGATAAAGACTACTACTCCTCATGTCCATCCTCACATCTGAGGCCTCTTCCTCCCTGACTAATGAACCCTCTGGTACCTCTACTACTTCCTGTCTCCCACCCAAACTCACTCCCCCCCTTTTTTCCTGTTCCCTCTCACTTACTCTCCAGCTCACCACCTTTTCTCCTCTCTAGCCTCCTTTGGTGCCTAATGATCACCCTCTCCTGGAAGTTTCTTTAACCTCAAAATTGTCTACTGCTTGAACCTGTTATAGCTTGTTTTTCTATGAAACTTAAAAATGTTACTGCCTTAAACTGTTAATGGCAAATTTATGATGTAACTTTCCTGCCTGGTTTTACCTGTAATGTGTATCGTGCTTTGTTAAATGTTCTTTGTGACGTGGAACCTTTGTAAAAGAGCCCTGGCTCAAAGGTATTAATTCCTAGACTAATAAACTAATGATCATCAAAATTCATTACTTTGTATTACAGTCATGGCCAAAAATATTGGTGCCCTTGCAGTTCTTTCTAATAATGCACCATTCCTTCCAGAAAATTGTTGAAATTAAAAAATATTTTGGTATGCATATATGTATTTCTTTGGTTTCCAGTGGAATAAAACACAAAAAGCAGAAAAATTTACTAAGTCTTAGCTTATTCCACACAGAAATCCTTAAATGGCCTGGACAAAATTATTGGCACCTTTTAGAAGTAGTTAGAAATAATTAGATTTCAAGCAGGTGATTCTCCTTCACTTTGGAACTAAACTCACCTGTGGTGAGTTGCAGGTGCTTGCAATATAAAAATCACTCATTCAACCAGTTTGAATAGAGAAAAGGACTCATTCTTCTGTGTTGTGTCACTGTGTGAACCGCAATGAGCATGGAGAAAAGAAAGACAGCCAGAGAATTGTCTGAGAAGGTCAGACAGAAGATTGTAGCCAAGCATGGACAATCTCAAGGCTACAAATCAATCTCCAGAGACCTTGATGTTCCTGTTTCCACCGTACGTGATGTTATCTGGATGTTTAAGGCCCATGGCACTGTAGCCAACCTCCCTGGACGTGGCCGCAAGAGAAAAACGTGATCAAGACTGCAGCAGGATTGTTCAAATAGTGGAGAAAGCACCTCGATCAACTGCCAAACAGATTCAAGCTGACCTTCAGACATAAGGTACGACAGTTTCAACTCACACCATCTGTCACCCACTCAATGAAAGGGGGTTATATGGTAGGAGGCCCAGGAGGACCCCACTGCTGAGAGAGAGAGACATAAGAAAGCCCGACTGAGGTTTGCCAAAACACACCTGAACAAGCCAAAATCCTTCTGGGAGAATGTTCTGTGGACAGATGAGACCAAATTAGAGCTTTTTGGTAAAGCACATCATCTCTATGTTTACAGAAAACAAAATTAAGCCTTCAAAGAAAAGAACACCTTCCTACAGCCAAACATGGGCGGTTCAGTGATGTTTTGGGGTTGCTGTGCTGCCTCTGGCACTGGGTGCCTTGAACGTGTGCATGGCATCATGAAATCTGGAGATTACCAGGCCATTTTGGAGTGCAATGTTGAACCTGGTGTCAAAAAGTTGGGTCTCCATCGAAGGTCATGGGTCTTCCAGCAGGACAATGACCCCAAACACACTTCAAAAAGCACCCAGGAATGGTTCAAGACAAGATGCTGGACTGTTCTGAAGAGGCCAGCAATGAGTCCAGATCTAAATCCCATTGAAAACCTGTGGAGAGATCTGAAAACAGCAGTTGGGAGAAGGCACCCTTCAAATCTGGGAGAACTGGAGCAGTTTGCACAAGAAGAGTCGGCCAAACTGCCAGTAGAGAGATTCAGGAAGCTCATCCATGGCTATAGGAAGCGGTTGATTGCAGTTATTTTGACCAAAGGCTGTGCTACCAAATATTAAGTCTAGGGTGTCAATAATTTTGTCAATGCCATTTCTTTTCATTTTCTGATTTAAAAGGATATATTAAATTCTGAATCAAAAACAAAGGTTCTGTAATATTAACAGAGAAATAAAGAATTGTGGAGACCAAATACTGTACTGTTGTTAATTTCAACTTATGTTTAGAGGAACTGTAAGTTATTTGAAAAAGTGCAAGGGCACCAATATTTTTGGCCACGACTGTATGTTTTTATCTCTACAGAATTTGTAAGTCTTTACTATGAACTGTTTATTTTATCATGATGTATTTTGTATCATATGTGTAATTGTCACTCTATAATATTATCTTAATCCTAATTCCCAATTTTTCCCCAGGTTGCACCTGGAAATGAATTCTGGCTCAGTGTGCCTTTCCCAGATACCAATCTTTCAATAAAGAAAGAAATAAATTAAATATTACAGATTTTGGTGTTATCTGGAAAAGGGCATCCCCTTCTCTTCCAGTTCTTCTACAATGTCACTTATGAAGACATTGAAGAGGACCGGTCATAGTACAGATCCCTGCAGCATCCCCAATGGTCAATCTCCCATCATTAGAGTGAGTGCAGTTAACCCCCACCCTCTGTTTCCTATCAGTTATCCAGATTCTAACTCATTTCAAAACTTTGGATCCCACCCTTAGACCGCTCAATTTCATTATCAGTCTCCTGTGCGGCACAGCATCAAAGGCCTTGCTAAAATCCAGATAGGCCATGTCCACTGCCCTTACCTGATCTATTTCACCGATCACCCAGTCAAAGAAAATCAATGAGATTCATCTGGCATGACCTCCCCCACAATCTATGAATCTGTGCTGCCTGTGGTCTTGCAGCCCACTGGATTCAACATACTGTACCCTCCGTTCCTTTCCTTTAACAGGGTTTCCATTAATTTCCCTACCACTGAGGTGAGAATGGCCAGCCTACAATTGCTAGCCTCCTCCCTGCTACCACTGTTATGTAGAGGGACCACATCTGCTCTTCTCCAGGTCCTCCAGAACCATGCCATTTCCAGAATGCTGTTGAATAAAGCCAACAATGGGGCAGTTAGCATCTCCCTGATTTTCTTTAGTACGCTGGGGTGTACCCTCTCAAGTCCCATAACCGAGTGCGCTTTCAGAGGTACAAGTCCCTTCAGGACTCCTTCCTCTGAAAATGGACCTGTATCCACCTTCCTCCTTTATTTCTGCTGCTCCCTAGTGGTCTGTCCCCCTCCACTGAACAGAAGTAACTGTTCAGGATGTCTGCCTTTTCTCGGTCCTCTTCTGCGCAATCCTCCCCCCTGTTTCTCTACTTATCCTCACTATCCTGCCCCCTGCCTTCCTCCTCTTACTTATGTGCCTAAAGAAAGTCTTATCCTTTTTAGTTACCCCTTGGCTATACTTTCCTCTGTCTGCACCTTTGCTTCCTCACTGCCTTCCCTGCTTCCCTCTGTTTTACTTGGTACACCTCCCCATCTTCCTCCCTCAGTGTATCCCTATACCTCCTGAATGCCACCCTTTTTTCATTCACTGTCTTGGCCACTTCCCAGCAGAACCTTAACTGTTTGTTTTTCCATCTGCTTTTACTCACTGTGGTAGGAGAGAAGGATAAACAGTGCAAGGGAAGGGGGAGGGGGAGGAAGGGAGAGGAAGGGAGAGGAAGGAAATGAGAAAAAGGGCACAGCTGGTGAAGAAGGACTTGAAGGAAGAAACAGCAGCAGGGTCAGTGATGTGGGAGTTGCCAACCTTGGGGGTGGGGAGGGCTCAGGACTTGTACTTTATACCCGTGACCATTCTTATAAAGTGCTGCTGTACTCCATCTATCCTTGTAATGTCCCATTTGTTGTAGGGACAGTAAGACTGCACTCGTACTAGGTCATAATGTTGTATGCTTGATAGCGTACAGCATTATGGCGCCAACTAGACCTGTGCACTTTCTGGGTCGGACCCCCCGGAGTTAGAATCCTTAGTGGGGGGTTCCAGGGGGTGCAGCCCCCTGTAACAGGGGTGGGGCGGAGCCCCCCACAGTACAAAAGAAAACCGGGAATCGCACTACATGATTATGTTGTACGGCATTCTGCCCTGTGACATATTGATCCCGCGCTGACTGCACTCCATACTCCATGTGTGGCCTGACCAGAGACCTGTAGAGTAGTACAACAACCTCTCCTTCTACAGGTAACATTTTATGCTATACATGTCAGTATCTGGTTCACTTTTTTAGCTGCTGCATGACAGTGCTATCCCCATTTAAAGCAGCCGTGCATGACAGCTGTGACAATTTTGACCTATACTTTGTTATTCTTTTTTGGATTGCCCCTTCTCTCCTGACTTGTATGATACCATTTTTTCCTCATTTTGAGTCCACTTTAGCACTTTATTTTCACATTTGAAATAATAAAAGGAGTGTTTCTTTTAATATGGCTTGGACCAGGTTTTCATCAGTATTCTCAGCTGTTTTTGCACATCTATTGTCCCATAAGGTGAGTCAGTTGTTCAAAATCACTTCTGTTGTGACAAAAAATAATCATTGTGCAGCAGGCCGTGCTCTCTGACCTTGTGGTACAACAGATGTTGGCAAAACAGCTGAGAATACTGATAAAAACCTGGCTCAAGCAATATTAAAAGGAACACTCCTTTTATTATTTAAAATGTGAAAAGAATTACTAAAACAGACTAAAATGAGAAAAGAATGATATCACACAAGTCAGAAGATAAGGGGCAATCCTCAACAGAATATAAAGTAAATGTCAACATTTTCACCACTATCTTACACTGCTGCTTTAAGTTTGTCTGAGACTAGTATCCCAAGTCCCTCTCACTAGCTAAACTTCTAATTTTGGTAGACAAGGGAAGGCATTGCAGCAAAACTGAATGTCAATAACAACATAAAGAAGCAGTGGAAAACCAAAATCACTGAACTGGAACATGGGAAAAAAAAACTGCAGGAGACTTAAGGCTTCTAGGGGACAAATTCCTTGAAAGATGGGGGCCATGGGATAGCACCCTTCTTCTAGCAGAAAGTGAGGAAGATAACTTGACGCTGGATGTCTAAATCTAGAAGAATGGGCCAACCATCTAGACTGTTTGGATGTTCACAAACAAATTACACAAAAATATTGCCAACTTAGGGACTTGAGGGGGTTGGGTAGGAACATGTTGATTTTACCTGTTTCTTTTTGCCATATGGCTAAAGACATACAATAATGGTTGTATTTCAATGTCTGACCATTGAAACCAGTGGTCTTAAGTTAAGATACTGTGTGGTAATTTTGACGCATTGACTCTCTCAATAAAATATGCTACAGTGAAAAAAAAAAACGACAGCAACATCAACAAATGCAGAACAGGAAAAAGAGTTCAGCCAAATTAAATGTCAGTAACAATGTCAGCAAATTACAGGGAAATGGAGTACAGCAAAGCAAAATGGGTAACAACATATGCAGATACAGAACAAGGGACAAGAGGATAACAAAATTTAATGTCAATAACAATGTGCCAATACGTATAAATACTGAACAGGGGAAGGGAGTACAGCAAAATTTAATGTCAATAAAAATGGGCAAATATAGAACAGGGGAAGGGAGAATACCAACTTTTAATGTTAGTAACAAAATGTGCAAATATAAAGCAGTTCACATTTATGCAATGAGAAAATAAATATACAGTCACAGGGCAGTGCAAAGACAATAAAAAATAACACATACAAATATGGAATGGTGCAAACTTGTGGAATGGGAAAAATTAAGCAATAATGCCCGACAGGGTCTGTGTCGTGCTGGGATAACATCATGCCTGAGGTGGTTGGGCACGAGGCCACAGACCGAGTGCGTCCAACAACTGAAGCGTGACGTTATCCCAAATGACGCACACCCTGGAAGGCATTATTGCTATTATACAATGGCTCATTGTTATACAGAATAAAAAAAATCATTTTAAAGATGTTTTTGTGTGGAAAAATATTTTTGTTTTTTAAGAGCAGATGAAACAATCATGGAGGTGCTCAAGATGCTCAGTATCATCTGTAGGTTTACAGTGAGGCTGAGACTAGTCCCATGATGTTGTGCTGGGATAACATCACGGGTCCAGCCCAAGACTGACCAATCAAAGTCCAGGATTTTTTTCTTGCCATTGTATAATAAATGTTCAAGGAACTGCAAGGTGCATGTTAACTTTTATCAATACTGCTCACTCTGTTAATACTGCACTTCCTGTTCCCCCACAGAACATAACCAGACCTGTGCTTCCTGTCTGACGTCAGGATCTGCTTACTTTTTCTTTTAACTTGCTTCAGTTCTCATCACAGTCAGTTGCTGCAAGGTGAGATTGATCATTTACCTGACTACATGAAGAACCTCAGTACTTTTCCTCTTCAGCTTCAGGATCTACTTGTGGCAGCATTTTGTTTGCAAGCTGCATGATTTACATAGACTACCATTTATTCTATTGGGCAAGTTTATGTGTTGAATGAGCAATTTATTCACTCTAAGTAGTCACTATACTGAGTTACATCTGGCATAATTTTTATAAGTTGTTTTATTTAACACATTACTGTCTGTTGTGGCTCAGAGTTATTGGAAACACCCGGACTAGAAACCACTTCTCCACGAACCCTTCTATTCTGTTTTTGTTACCCTTTATTTTAATATACTGTTTTACCTCTTTTTGAGTAAGCTGACCTTCTTATTTACCAAGATGCATGTCTAGCTCTTTAAGCTCATACTATTCTTAACATTTTAATTTGCAGAAATGGTGTCTGCTTCTTAAATAAAGATACTTGTTAGCACTAATGGACTCTCACTTGTACTGGGGTCTCCAGAATAGATCTGATTAGGCTAATGTGACCCACCTGGCTTTAGCTGACAACATAGCAGTCAACAGATCTGCTGGTATAAATGGAGACAGTGGTCCCGTTCTTCGCAGTCTCCTTTGCTTTTATTAGTCAGATGCTTTGAGCAATGTAATTTCTAAATTAATTAATAGGAGACTCCAGCCTAGCAATCTGCACCCAAAAGCCAGCTATATACTGTATAGAGAGACATTTATTTACTCAGAGGTGTTTTTTTTCTCTTCTCTTCCCTTCCCTTCTCAATTCTTCATATCTTTTCTATGCTGCTTTCACTTATCCTACTTCCCTACCCCCTGTCAATGTAATTATCCCCTTCTACCCTCCCTATCCTCTAGGGTACAGATAACTCTTGGAATCACTCCTCAACTTACTCATACTGCTTATGCTCCCCCCCCCCGTAACAAATGTATAACATCATGATCCATTCATTTTATGCTGCAAGAGCACCTAAGGTATATTCATTTACAGAGTGTAAGCTACCTACACAAAGTTCGCCAGCACTTTTGGACTTCCATGTCAATGCCACCTTGGACTTGAATCAGTTAGGTGACCTTAAGGCAGTGCAGTAGAAACCAGCCTACTGCTCCTAGTGTGTTTTAACTGTTGTTCTGTTCTGATTAGTAATTATTATCTATTTCCATCTTCTTATTACAGAACTGTGGTTGGTCTTTACTAATCTTCAAAATATTTTACATTGTCAGCCTGTGCATTAATATAGCCACCCATTGATTTTCTTCCTGTAATCTTTTCAATATATTACTGGTGGTCATACTGTTCTAAGCACCTAAGGTTTGTTACTCATTCTTTTTTTTAAGTTGCTACTTCAAATTGCTTAAGAAAGTTGTCTTTTACATTGTAGGTCACAAGATCTAGATACTCAGTAGTAAATTTTAGTGGGTCATCTTTCATTTCCTAACCTTCATAATCTCAGAGATGCACCCTTACAAAGTGGTTTCAAGGAGTGTTAATGAGCTTGGGTCCCCCATCAAAAGGAAAAATGTACTGACCTATTTAAATAAACAAAATGCTGATATTACCATGCTGCAAGGGACTAATTTGGATGTTGATAAACTGCCAAACTATGCAAATCCTGGGTTGCCCAAGCTGAGTATAACTCCTTTAACAGCAAGCAGAGGGGAACTGTTATATTAACTAGGAAGGGTATCGGCTTTGTTAAATCCTCACATGTCTGACCTAGCTGATAGATTTCAAATTTTGACAAGCTCGTTGGATGGTCTGAATATTGCATTATGTAACATTTATGCACCTAACTAGGATCAGCATGTTTTTTTTGAGAAAATTACAGCTATGCTTACCACTTTCCAGGATCACAAAATAATTCTAGGTGGAAACTTTCATGATGATATAGATCCCCTTTTGGATAGGAAACCTCCTAGGATCACTATAACCCCGACTAAGGCACAGAACTCTCTTAACAATTTATCAAGTTCAATAGCACTAACTGATGAGTGGAGATTAGTAACCCCCAGGACAAGGACTACACATTCTTTTCAAATTGACACTTGACTTACAGCAGAATAGGCCACCTTTTTGTTTTGACTGACCTGGTTTCCTTTGTATTTGATGCTAGAATAGATAACATTGTTATTTCTGATCACGCCTTATTATACTTAATATTGTTCTGTGGGAAGGACGCACAAAAGAATTTGGATGGAGACTTAATGCCTCTCTATTAAAAGACAAAACATTCAGTGACTGGATATCGAATGAAATGGAAGAATATTTTCAAACTGATAATAATGGTGAGGTATCCCAGGCAAGCCTATAGGAGGCCTATAAGACCTATATACTGGGGAGAATAATAAACTTTCCCCTCAGCCCAGAAAAAAAGAAAGAACCAAACTTTTGGCAGATAAGCAGGCAACCCTTACAAATCTAGAAGCACAGATTAAAAATAAAAATGTTACAGACCATTCACTATAATATAGAGTGGCCTTTATTAAATTTTAGATTAACAAGCTTCTTTCTGCACAGGCAGAATACGCTCTGTTCTGCACCAAGCAGAACTATTGGGAATCAGGGGAAAGGTCAGACAAGCTATTAGCCTTTAGGTTTAAGAAACTCAAAGAACAAACCACCATCCTAGGGTACAAGATACAGGTGGGAAGATATTTAATAACAATAAAGAGATTAATAGTATCTTTCATAGATTTTATACCCAGATCTTTGCACAAAAAGCTATTGACACTCAGGTAGTTACTGAATTCTTTACTTCCCTTCATATCCCTAGGCTTTTGCAAGACATGATGGAACAACTAAATAAAGATCTTTCCTTGGATGAAATCTCCTCAGCCATTGCCCTTATGCCTAGTGGGAAAACTCCAGGGCTAGATGAACTTCCAGGGGAATTCTTTAAGTTCTTAAGTCCCAAGCTCACCCCTCATCTGTTAAATGAGTATAATGAGTCCTTGGAAAAAGGCAACTTACCACTACCCTTACCCAAGCTCTTATAACACCTCCAGAAAAAGGGTAAAGATCCTGTGTTGTGCACTAGCTATCACCCAATCTCCCTAATGAACACAGATTATTAAATCTTACCTAAAGCATTATAGGTACATATCCAAAAAGTTATTTGTAATCTGATTGGTAAGGAGTAGGTAGGGTTCATCCAAGGGAGATCTGGAGCTGACTGTGTATGAAAGCTTCTGCACACGCTTTGCCAAGCTAACAAATCTAAAGTGCCTTACCTTGTATTGTCCCTGGACCTATTTAAAGCATTCTACTCATTATTATAGGGCTATTTGTTTTTACCTTTGGATCATTTCAGTTGTGGTGGTAACTTCAGCATTTGGACTTCCTTATTGTACAAAAACTCCTCTTCCCAAATACTCACCAATGGTCTCATATCCCAGTATATTCCGTTGAAGTGTGGTACCCACCAAGTCTGTCCTCTATTCCCTTATTTGTTTATACTAGCCATTAAGTCACTGATTAGAGCCATAAATGAGCATCCTAGCATTGCCGGCATTAAAACTACCTCAATTACAAACACTACTTTTGCATATGCTGAAGACCTTCTTTTGACCCTCTCCAGACCAGTACAACCCTAAAATATCCTTAAAGAATTACTGCACCAGTTTAGTGCACTTTCTGGTCTTAAAGTTAACTGGGATAAAACACAAGTAATATGCCCTACTCCACATCATCTATCTTAAAAAAAACATAAAATATATTTTTTGATAACAATTGGGTTAAAGAACAACTGATGTATTTGGGTCTGCAAATCTCCACAAAACTAGACACTCTGTTAGATATAAACTACCTACCACTGTTTAATGAAATATAATTGGATCTGAAAGTCTGTGGAAGTCTCAGTTTATCTTTGTGGGGTAAAGTTAATTCAATTAAAATGATTGTAGCACCTAAGATGTTCTATTTGTTTCAACTTATCCCTATTTTACTTAATAAAAAACTTTTAACTTTTAAGTCAGATTAAATCCATCATCAGGATTTTCCCATGGGATGGTAAGCCACCAAGGTTAATTATCAATAAACTTCAGGCATACAAGAAATGGGTGGGTTTGCACTTACTAACTGAGAGTGGTACCTGTTTGCTTTTCTGTTTAAACAGATATCTGGCCACTTCCAGGCAGTAGAGGAGGATCCCTCTCCTCACCAGATGTGGCTTCAAGTGGTTCCATGTCAATTCAGTGAATAAATAACAGAGAGTGCAGTTTCAGCAACTACAAAACAGTGACGGCAATTATAGTGCACAACAGTCACAACGCATGCAATTTCAACTACCATATTACATCTGGAACTGAAAGTTGTAAGCCAATTCACACAAATATTCATAGCAAGACCATACCCATACTTGCTCACAAACCGGCAAAGCTGTTCCATTAAATCACGGTACCGCCGTCTACTGCCCCCTGCTGCAGCACCTGACACAACCTACTCCATCTTCACCTCTGACATACTCTGTTTCTCCTGCATACAGTGAATAAAATGCCACATATTGGGATGACTGGCACTGAGATGTGTATTCAATGCTCGATGCCAACCCCACACCTGTTCCCATTATCCACTTTATGACATCATGCAGGGGGGCTATGCCCCCTGCACCCACTTGGGGGCTGCACCCCTGAATCCCCCTATTTCTAAAATGGCATTCTCCAAGGCACACCTGGACCTCAGAGGTAGGTTATAACACTGGTGTCATTGAAGTTGCGCATCGCTGATATTTAGCACACTATAATTGCAGTCGATGTAAATGAGTCGCTATAACTGAGTCACTGTTATTGAAGTGCTGTATTGACATGCTGATACTTCAAGTTGAAAGACAGCTGCTCAAGCCTAATCATGTTATGGACTTCATCTACTTACCCATCACCCCCAATCTGAAAGAGAATCCTTGCCTGACTAATTAATTTAGGGTACTTAAACAAAAATCAACAAAGCTATCAACCCTTCCCTCCTTCCACTTAAAACTATGCCACTCTATTCCAACCCATGTATCAATGAAAGAGGGGTTTTGCTAACCAATACAGAATGGCCTAAAGCAGGCATGTCTCATAGTGAGGATCTGCTAACCAGTAACTCTCGTACATTAATGTCTTTCTCAGATATCAAGGAGAATTTCCACCTACCATGGTTTCAATTTCATTGTTATCTCCAGCTTAGGGAGGTGCTTGTCCCGCATGATGACCTTCCTGTGTTGGTTCACTTCTTTGTTTCCTTGCATCTAGATTACTGTAATGCTCTATATCTAGGGTTGCCGGGGGTAGACCTCCGCTGCCTGCAGCTGGTGCAGAACGCTGCAGCCAGATTGTTGACTTGGCTACCAAGAACTTGCCACATTGCACCTGTTCTGCATGAACTGCACTGGCTGCCGGTGCGTTGGAGCATTATCTTCAAGGTCGCATTGCTCACCTATAAGACACTACATGGACTGGCACCAGGCTACTTGCAAGATCTCCTTCGGCCTTACTGCCCACTCCATTTCACCAATGAGAGATTGCTAGAGATTCCCAGGGTTCGTCTTCAATCTTCGGGGGCCAGAGCTTTTTCTTTTGTGGCCCCAACCCTGTGGAATTCTCTACCTCATCAGTTTAGAGAGTTCCCATCCATAGAGTCCTTTAAGGCTTCTTTGAGGAGCTTTCCATTTGAATCAGCCTATGAATAAATTTATTGTACTGTCTTTTTAACTGTTTTTATATTTTCACATTTTTATGTATTATTGATGTATGTTTTTGTCATGTATTTGCACGTTGGTATCTGAAAAGCGCAATATAAATAAACTGTGATTTGATTTGATTTAGTAAGGAAGTCCTTTTGGCAGATTTCTTTTTGCCATATAATAGTGACTGGGATCAAAAAATCTAAATAAGAACCCTTAAGAAGGTGCTAGTTTTGTTTATAAATACATTACAAGTTCTCTCACTTCTTCATCTTTACCCTCTTCTGCTAGGCAGAAATGGGCAAGTGAAATCGGTAAGACCAGTCAGTCTTACCTCAGTAGTGGGCAAGATTATGTAGGCATTATGGAGGCATTCCTTAAAGAAAGGATAGTGCAATACCTGGAATCCATAGGGGCACAGGATCCAAGACAGCATGGGTTTACAAAAGGAAGGTCCTGTCAAACTAATCTCATAGATTTCTTTGACTGGGTAACCAGAGTGGTGGACCAAGGGGGAGCAGTTGATGTCGCCTACCTTGACTTCAGCAAAACTTTTGACACTGTTCCACATAGAAGATTGATAAATAAGTTGGGTAGGCTTGGGGTGGGTCAGAAGTTGGTCAACAGGGTGGCAAACTGGTTGACGGCAGAAAACAGAGAGTGGTGGTAAATGGTATACAGTCAGAAGAGATGCAAGTCACAAGTGGGGTACCTCAGGGATCAGTCCTGGGGCCAGTTCTCTTCAACATCTTCATTAGTGACCTTGCAGATGGACTAGAGGGTAAGGCTTGTCTGTTTGCAGATGACACCAAGATCTGCAACAACGAGATGATCCAGATGGGGTGGGCAGAATGAGAAGAGATCTGGATAAACTAGCAAAATGATCGGAAGAGTGGCAAATGGGATTTAATGCAAAGAAGTGCAAGATCATGCACATAGGGAAGAGAAACCCTGAAGCTACCTATAGGCTGGGAGGGGAGTTGCTAGCAGTCACAAAGGAAGAAAGAGACTTGGGCATCATCATCACTGATGACCTGAAATCATCCAAGCAGACCTCTAAAGCAGTAGATAAGGCTAGGGGGTGTTAGGGTGTATTAGTAGGGATATCACAAGTCGTAAGAGGGAGGTAATAATCCCTCTTTACAAGACACTGGTTAGGCCCCATCTGGAGTACTGTGTGCAGTATTGGATGCCACACCTTCACAAGGACATTGACCAAATTGAGGCAGTCCAGAGAAGGGCAACCAAAATGGTGCAGGGACTGCATCAGAAGACATATGAGGACAGATTAACAGAGCTTAATATGTATACCCTTGAGCAAAGGAGGGAGAGAGGTGATATGATCGAGGCATTCAAACACCTTAAGGGCATTAACAAGGTGAAAGAGTCTAACATGTTTAAATATAAGAAAAATAGCAGGACAAGAGGACACAGCATGAGATTAGAGGGGGGCCGATTAAGGGGGAATGTGAGGAAATTCTTTTTCACAGAAAGGGTGGTGGATGCATGGAATGGCCTACCTCAAGAAGTGGTGGCTATGAATACAGTGCAGGGCTTCAAACAGGCATGGGATAGGCATAAGTGAGCAATACAAATGAGTATGAATAGATAGGCCACTGACAGAGCAAAGGCCGATGGCACATTTATAAGGTAGAAAAAGAAATGGGCAGACTGGATGGGCCTTGCAGTCTTTATCTGCCGTCAACTTCTATGTTTCTATGTTTCTAATGTCTGACCAGGATTGGATGTCTGCATGGCATCATGCTTTTCATGGAAACCGAGACATACAAGCTAAGCTCATACAATACAAAATTCTTCACTATTTTTATACGTCTCCCACAAAACTCTATGAGCTATATTTTTCACCTGACTCAGAATGTTGGAGATATAAAAGTACTGGAGCCAATTTATTTCACGTGATCTGGAATTGTCCCGTGCTTTGGCATTTCTGGGCTGAGATACACAGGAAATGTGTAGAGTATCTCTATCATACATAGCCTCAGTTGCCACTGATATACAACAAAAATTATGGCTTTCATAACTGCAGTTTGCACCAAACAGGTAATACTAAGACATGGGAAGGACCCCATAGCACCTTTCATTTCTGAATGGTTTGATACAATGAGCAGCACAGCCAGCTATGAGAGAATCACATATATCCTAACAGATAGGTTAGACAAGTTCATTGATGTACTGGGCCCATTTCTGAAGGAGCCAACAGTTTAAACTGTGAATTTAGATGCTCAGATTTGTAGTATATGTTTGGTATTATTCTCAAAATAATAGTTTAGTTATACTAAGGTATTTGTTGTTATACATCTTTTGAGGTTCCCAATTTCACTATGTTATATAAGCAGAGACTTGACCAATCAGTTATTTCATTAACTGTCTAAGGATAGTCTTGTCAATGCTAAGTCAAACAACTTTCTTTAAAGAATGTTTTTAAGTGTGTTAAATGTTATTTTTTTATTAAAATACAAGCTATACTGCATTACATTCTTTTGCTGTAATCCTATATTTGATCTCAATAAAAAAAAATGATAAAAAAAGGTAAAAAAGGTGCATGACAAGATTAGAGACTGTCGGTTCTGTGACTGTAGTAGTTAGTTTACTGTAGCTATATTTTTTTTGACTTAAAGGAGATTTTCACTGACTCTGTAGGTCATTTTTCCCAGTAGAAGCTGTTTTTTAATACTGGTTCCAATTCAGTTATTGTTCCATCTACAAGGGCTTATTAGTAACCTCAGTGGTACCATATTACCAAAGAGTTTTATATATATATATATCACACAGTATATATATATATATATATATACACACACACAGTATATATATATATATTCATGGCAAAAAACTCTGTTTAATGCATCATTTAGGGTTGTTCCACAGTGACTAAAGTGAGGAAATTTGGTGTTAAGGTTGCCACCCCTGGCACCCCAAGCCCATCCCGTCCCTACCAACAGGCATCGGGGTGTACGTTAGGGTCATCGGTCCTAACTCTAACCCCATTCTCCTATACTGCATGACCTCAGCATGTTTACATGTGGGATGGGATGAGAGTTAGGACTGATGACCCCAACGCACACCCCGATGCCTGTTGGTGGGGATGGGGTGGGCTTGGGGTGCAAGGGGTGGCAACCCTAACACCAAATTTCCTCACTTTTGTTGCTGTGGAACAACCCTAACTGATGCATTAAATGGAGTTTTTTTGCCATAAAAAAAAAAATACATATATATATATATGTGTGTAATAGATAACCCACTCTAAGGTGTGTGGTCATGCTCTCATATACGCACGCCTTGGTGAGCATCAACCACCCAAGGCATGCATATATTGGAGTGCGACTGCACATCCTAGAGTGGATTATCTATTTTATAAAATGGCTAAGTTATTTTGGAGGGGGGAGAAAGTGCAGGTGTGCAGTCACGCTCTGATATACGCATAGTCATGTGATGTGTTTCAACCAACCAGCAGAGAAAATGTTTCCTACCCATTTTGTAAATATATATATATATATATGTGCAGCGCAACTTGGCTGTGCAGGGGCGTTGACCTGGCGATATCCAACGGAGCTACGCCATGGCTCAGCATCGTTGAATATCACAACCTGGCCACCCACAGTGCTCATGGCACAGTGGCACTGCACTAGTGCCAGTGGCCAGAGTAGAGCATGGGGATGCACTAATGTAAGTTCCATTGCACAAGGTGCAGCAACTGCGATTGACATGCCAATGGGGCCATAATGTATGCAAGGCACAAATGGAGCCATTTTCATGTCATTATGGCCCCATTTGCATGCAGGTGTGCTGATCCCTGATGACTTGCACCTGGCGCCCTTCCAGGCAGCAGCCGTTGGGGACCGACACCCCCTGCAGCGTGGCAATGTGCCCCACAGCCTGATCGCAGGCTGCAGTAAAATATAGTATAATCCAAAATTCCTGGTGGTCCAGTGGACCGCTGACCACCCAATCATGGGCTAAGTAAATAAAGAAATATCCCAAATCCCTGGTGGTCCAGTGGACTACTGCCCGCCTGATCATGGACTAAGTAAATAAAGAAATATCCCAAATCCCTGGTGGTCCAGTGGACCTATCCACCTGATCGTAAGCTAAGTAAATTAATGATAATTCCAATATCCCCGGTGGTCCAATGGACCTGTGTGCCTGATCTTTATTAACTTAGCCCGCGATCGGGCAGGCAGCGGTCCACTGGACCACCAGGGATTTGGGATAAATCTTTTTTACTGATGGCCACAATCTGGCATGGGGGGTGCCACCACGAAGGTGCAGCCGGAGCTCGGGTGGCCACCCACAGGTGGCAGCTGCCGTGTTGCACCGTGCAATGTGGCAGCTCACCTGTGAGTGGCCATCCGTTGTTCCTTTTTTTTTTATCAGCTTTGTACTGGAGCAGGTAGGGGTTATGCATGCATGGCTCTGCACATCCCGGGCTGAATATCGGGCTGTGCAGAGTATGCATGGGCATGCCCGCCCCATCTATACCTGCATACATTACTGATGCACTCTGGTGCATCGGGATTTGTGCCGCGCCGTTCAATTTGAATATCGCACCAGGGCGCATCGAGTGGGTTGTGCAGGGGTAACGCTGTTGCGCCCATGCGCAACCCTTTGAATATCTAAATACTGTGTATATACTATATATATATATATATATATAAATATATTTATATTCTATGCAAAACTTTGTTAATGCATCAGTTAGGGTTCTTCTACAGTGAAAAAAGCGAGGTCCTAACTCTCACCCCATCCCATGTGTAAACAAGCTGAGGTGGTGCAGTGCAGGAGAATTGGGTGAGAGTTAGGGCCGATGACCCCAACGCACACCCCAATGCCTGTTGGTAGGGGCGGGGTGTGGGGTTCAAGGGGTGGGAACCCTAAAATCAAATTTCCTCACTTTTTTCACTGTAGAAGAACCCAAATTGATGCATTAACAAAGTTTTTTTGTATAGAATTTCCTTACTTTTTAAGAAAGAATAGAAAAGTAGAAAGTTGTGCAAATTGGGGCCCCACACTCCCACCAACTTGTAAGTGTTGAGCCACATTAAACACCCAATGACTAAAAAGTACATTGACAACAGCAAGGCCAGTCAACAAACAATGTTAATCTAGTAAAACAATAGAAAACGCTGTCCACAAAATGTAAACTGTGCCACACAAAATCTCCGCAAAAAATATATTGTCCGACACATAAACAATTGCAGGCTTGCGAACAAAGAAATCTCACACTCGCAACCAAAGAATAAAAAATAGTGAAACCCAATTTTTTGACCAATTTAAACAGAGGCAACAACATGCCTTGATAGAACAAAGCTCCCTAATCAAAACCCACCCTCATTTGTATCCCCAGCCCACCCCAAGCCGAGATATTTGTATATTTAGCTCACAATGCAGGATTGCGATCGAAGAATCTCGTAATCAAATAATTTGCATACTCGTGATCAAAGATCATTAGCAAGCCGTGAACAAAGATTTTAAAAGCTTATAACTATATTTTTTGACCAATTTGAATGAAACCAAAGGCATGGCTCGATAGATCAGAGTTCCCTGAGTAAAACCATTCAAGTTTTACTTCAAGAGTGACCCCTGAGCCGAGATATTTGGGTTTTTCTGATTGGAAAACAAAAACCAAGATGGCGGACCTCACAATCAAAGAATTTAAAAAGTTCTTGGGGACAAAGATTCTTGAACCATGAGGCTGCAAATTCTTTGATTGCCAGGTGGGACCAGATGGCCAGAACCCCATTCTTTGTTCGCAAAACATACATGTAAATTTTCCCATTGCCTTATAATGAGAACTTAAAACTGCTATAACTTTTGAATGCCTCAATGTTTGTTCACCAAACAAAAAGCGGCATGTTCGGACAGTAAAGCTCTTTCAACTGAGCCATGTCACAGAGTGTCACACCACACAATATCCATGCAGGGCCATGTCCAAAATCCCAAAAGCTGCCTCCAAAAATGGATAATTTTGCATTTTTCAGTGTTTTCGTACGCAAAGGCTATAAGTCCGACCAAAACATAATTTGGCAAATCAAGAGATCTACTTTTCCCCACCGTGCATACCATATTTCAGGCAAATCTGTTGAATGAGCCCAAAGTTATTAACGTGTAAACTTTTGAGTTTAACATAGATGTGAAAACTGAACCCTGAACATACTGATGAGTCCTGGTAGGACGAAACATGTGTCTATGTCTTCTGTTAGCATCCTTTGCAAACTGTGTGAGAGGACTTTCGGTACCATGCAATTCTGCTTAAAGTTGGACCAGCATAACATTCTGTGGTGATTTGCATATGCAACCCATGATGCTTTGCATTGTGTGGACATGTGTGATTTTGTATTTTCTTGAAACTTGGCTTCCCAGCCAAATGCCCTTTGGGGTAACCCTTGCCTCAGTGTTTGCACACAGAGGTTCTTTGTCTTATATATATATATATATGTATATATCTGTGTACAGCACTGGAGAGATGCATACCTTATGCACAATTTTACCCTGTTATTTTTTAAAACAGTATTATATTGCTTTTATTCCATCTCTGTTTTGTAGTGATCTATCATAATACATAGTGTGCATAACATCACCAGTTGTTAACTTTGATTTTGTTTGGCCCATCAACTGCCTTCTCACTATCTTAAATTGGTGTCCATTTTGTGATATTTTTCCCTATACCAAATTGAGCAGTAATATTTTGCATGCATACAGTACTCTGCTTAACAAACTTTGATTCCATTCATTGTTAGATAATAAGTTGTATCCCCCTACTTAGAGGCTATGATTAAATAAAGGTATTGTTGCCTTTTTTTCCACTTTGGATTGCCCTGTAACATTCACAGCATGTGATGCCCTTTATATGCCTTGCTGGACTGGTGTTATCCACTTTTTGCAGAACAGTGTAATTTCAGTGCTTTTCTCTGTTATGATGCACTTTCATGTCTCCTTTCATTTAAAAAAAAATTCATTTCTTTGTATAAGTTTTACTTTTTTGCTAATTTTTACAGTTTGTGGTGATCCCTCCTTAGTGTCCCATATTTACTCCCATAAGGTACTGTCCTAGCCATAGCCCAGACAAACAAGAATGGGAAGTGTACATCAGCACCTGGTTTCGTCATCCATCAGGTCTTTAAAAGGGCTTGACTTGCAGTTCTCGGTTTCTTTCAGTTGCACTTCTGGCTGGTGAAAGTTCTGTCATCCTCACAGTGTTGCTCTGTAATGGACGTATGGTACTCAGTCAGCCAGCATTAACTTTAAATGCACATCAGTGTTCTGGCTATCCTTTCCAGCCTTTTCAAGAACTGTACTTTTCTGCATTGCTTGTTTCACCTGCAATAAATCTAGAGGTAAAATAAGTGCTTTATGTTTTATTTTTTTGGGTTTGCAAAGAGTACCCAAATTAAAATGAGCATTTGGTAGAAATTGGGGTACCTGCATTAAAACAAGCATTTGGGATATTCTTATTTAAATCACTGGAGTTTGGGTGGGTTGTATTAAATAAAATATAAGATGCAGATGAGCGCTCGTGGAAGAATTTGGGAGTGCAATGTAACCAAGAAGTTTGGCGAGGGTGGAGGGTACATGAAGTAACAAGAGCAGAATGTACCTTATTTAAAACTACCATTTGGTGGAAACTGGGGTACCTGAATTAAAATGATGATTTCTGGGTTTCATATTCAAATCACTGTAGCTTGGGGGAGTTGTATGAAATAAAACATAAAATGCAGATGATCATTTCTGGAGGCAAGGGGGGGGGTGCAATTTAACAAAGAAGTTTGGCAGGGAGAAGGGTACATGAAGTTAGAAGAGCAGCAGGTACCTGAATTAGGACTAGCATTTAATGGGGAGAAGGGTATCTGAATTAAAACTTGCATTTGGGGGTTTATACAGTTCCTATTAAAATCACTGGAGTTTATGGAAGTTGTATTAAATAAAATAATAAAATATAGAAAAAGTTGACATTTATTTGTGGAAGCATGGTGGGGGGTGCAATGGGGAAGGAATTAAAGTATTTTCAAGGTCTGCTTGCTTTGCCAGTTAATGAACTGTAAAGGGATTAATAAGGGATTTTTAAATACAATAATAGAGTTTCCACAATCTATGGGGATTTACACTAAAACTATGCAGAATGTTTGGGGAGGTTGAGGGGGCAACAGAAGGAAAGCGGTTTGCAGTACTGTAAAATAGTTTTCCTGGTGTGCCTGCATTACCTGTTCCTCAACTGCAAGGGGATACAATTGACTTTTTTAGGAAGGGGCATGATAAAGAAATACATTTGCACAAAAGTGCATTTTTTGTTTGGGGGATGGAAATGTAGCACACAAAGGTTAACAGGAAATTTAAAGTTTTTATGCATCACTGTGATTTTATGAAAATCTGTGGTTTCCATTGAGCTGCATGTTAGGCACCTCTTGGTGCTGGTGTTAAATGTATGATGTTACAGTAGTTTTCTAACTGGGGTTATGCTGGGAGTTACTGACCCAGAGTCTTCCTCAGTTCTAGTCATTTTTTGGCATTTGTTTTGCCTATTTTCTGCTGTTTTGTTGCTCTCTGCAATGGCCAGTCCATATGAATAGCTCCTTGGTGAGTCACATGCTTCACGTAAAGCCCTGCATGACTTTTTTTGGGAAAAGAAATAAAAAATATTTTTTTGTAACCTGGGCCAAGACTGACCAATGACTAGCCCTTAGTAGCATTCAATGCTAGTTTGTTTTTAGCATTTTGAGTCTTTTTTTGGAACATTTAGGCTGTTTGGTGGTTTCTGTTGATGTTCAGTAGAGGAGAAACTAAAATGGCTGTTTCCTTCATACTGAACTTAGGCTTGGGCCATCTCACAGTTTTAAATACTGAAGCTACATCTCTTTTTCCCCAGATGCCTGTAGAGTTCTTACAAGTTCATCTGTAAACTTCTTTGTATTTGAAAGTCTATTTTTTTAACATATTTCTGCATACCTCTCAACTGTCCCTGATTTTCAGGGATGACCCTGATTTGGCCTCAAAATTTTCCTCTGTCCCTTGTAAAATTTGTGTTTTTGTGACAGAACAGTGGGGATTAATAACACAAAATAATGTCAGACATTCAAGTTACAGACTTGTTGTTCTTCAGAAAATGCATCTTAACACAAATGCCATTATTGTATCATTTTTCTGAGTGAATAGTACCAGTTTTTAAGATGTGTCCCTGATTTGGGGTCTTTGTCCCTGATTTTTTTAAGCTTTGTCCCTGAATCACAAGGCAAGAAGTTGAGAGGTATATATTTCTGGGCAAGTTCTGATGGTTCTGAGTAAGTGTTTGGTATACCATATGCTGTATGTAAGGCCCTGCATGGCCTTTTCTGGCAAAAAGAGTTGTAAAATAAAGTTTGGTAACCTGGTCCAGCTCTGGCTTGTAACCAGCCCATAGTTTCCTTCGATGCTAGTGTGTTTTCACTTTTTTTTTACATTTTTGTAACATTTGGGTTGTTTGGTTGTTTCAGTCAATGTTCAGTACAAGGGAAACTAAAACAGCTGGTTCCTTTGTACTGAACATAAGCTTGGGCCAATCTCACATCTTTAAATGCTTGATTTAAATCTCTTTTTCCCCAATGCCTGCAGAGTTTTCACAAGTTCCACTGTATGCATCTTTGTGTTTGAAAGTTACATTTTTAATGCATTTCAGAGCAAGTTCTGGTGCTTTTGAGTAAGTGTTTGGTGTACCATGTGCTGCGTGTAAGGCCCTGCACAGCCTTTTCCTGTGAAAAGAGATGTAAAATAAAGTTTTGTAACAGGGACCAGCTCTGACTTGTAACTGGTCCATGGTCACCTTCGATGCTAGTGCTTTTTCACTTTTTGGGGGACTTTTTTTGTAACATTTGGGCTGTTTGGTTGTTTCAGTTGACGTTCAGTACAGGGGAAACTAAAATGACTATTTCCTTTAACTGAACATAAGCTTGGGCTATCCCACAGCTTTAAATGCTTAATTTACATCTCTTTTCCCAAGATGACTGCAGAGTGCTAACATGCTTGTATATAAGGACACTTTTTGTTTTGAAAGTTTCAGTTTTTTCTTAATTTCAGAGCAAAGGATATTGCTTTTCAGTAATGTTTTGGTGTACCATGTGCTACATGTAAGGCCCTGCATAGCTTGCTCTTGGGAAAAGAGATGTTAACATAATTGTTTGGAACCTGGGCCAAGACTGTCTTTGTATATGTGAATGAAAGTGTGCAAGATCATCAAGCAATGGATCACTGTCACCAACGCCCCCAAAAGCACTTTCACATGTATAACTTGAAGAGCCATCCAAACTCATCAAACATTTGAATCAAATTCCATTTATTTTATTTTATTCTTTGTAACCAGGTAAGGCCCACTAGGCACATATGCCAGAGTTCAGGGGTGACCTGACAACACTGGGTGGGTTAAGTGACTTGCTCAGAGTCACACAGTATGCGACTGGAAGTTGTGGGAATACAGCACAGGTCCGCTGGATGCACCAAACTCATTCACAGCTTGTAACTCTAACCTCTATGTTATAATGCCAGCTCCATTCAGACTGAAAGGGTTCCATGTGATAATGGGGATCGCAGAAAGGCAATCGCTGTTTGGGCAAGTGTACTGTACATTGCTGAAAATCAATTTCAGTGATGTACACTCCTGGCACACAACAAAAGGGTGCCAGAGACTTGGATTTTTTTTTTTTTATGCAGGGTGCTGTGCACCCGCACCCCCTACCAAAAGATTCTCAACTCCAGGGGGGTGCATGTTGGGGGGGTGCAAAAGAAAAAAATCCCAGGGCGGCACAAAAAATGAGCACACCCAGAACCAAACCCAAAACCCTCCCAACCCTAGTCTGCCGCCAACCCACCATGACACATGACCAGCTCAGAGGCCCAGCACCACACTACACCCCACAATCCCTCCCTCCCCTTCTACCCATCACATGGTGTGGTTCTACCCCCCTGCACATGTGTATATATAGCGACATTTTGTCACTATATTCGCCGAACCCCCTATCCAGTCACCTCCACTGCCAGGTAGCCCTGTGCACAGGTGCTATGATTGAGCTGCCCTTTTTGAAAGCATTCAGTCGCGGTGGCCATCATCACGGACTACTGACTGAAAGTATGCCTTGACAGAAACTTACTGTACTATTCAAAAGCAAGCTTTACAGTTAATGCACCATTTACATTTAATTAGCTGCCACTGACCCTACTGGTCCACTGCTGCTGCCTCTCCTTCCCCCCTTGGGTTTCCTCATGTCTATCCCATGCCTGTTTAAATCCTATACTACCTCCTGGGGCTGGTCATTCCAATCATCCACCGCCCTTTCCACGAAAAAGTACTTCCTCACATTGTCCCTCAATCTACTCCCTTCCAGTCTCATGTCATGCCCTCTTGTTGTTTTAGGGCAGCTTCTGTTCTGAAAGATTCTGCCTTCCTATACCTTATTTATCCCCTTGAAATAATTGAAGGTCTCTATCATGTCTCCCCACTCCTTCCTCTCCTCCATGGTGTACATATTGAGTTCCTATAGTCTGTCTTCATATGATATGTGGTGCAGGCCCTGTACCATTTTTATTGCCCTTCTCTGAACTGTCTCTACCTTGTCCATGTCCTTCCTGAGATGAGGAATGCAGTACTCCAGATGAGGTCTCACCAATGATCTGTATAGTGGCATTATGACTTCCTTTTTTCTGTTAGTGATACCTCTCCCTGTGCACCCAAGCATCCCACTGGCTCTCCTTGCTGCCTTGGCACATTGTTTGGCCACCTTTAAGTCATCAGATGTGATGGCCCCCAGATCTCTTTTCTGTTTTGTGACCGCTAATATCTCCCCCTTCATCATGTAGTCCTCCCCTGGGTTCCTGTTCCCCAAGTGCATGATTCTGCATTTCTTCGCATTGAATCCTAGTTGCCACAGTCTGGACCACTCTTCCATTTTAGCTAGGTCCTTTCTCATTCTCTCCACCCCTCCTGGACTGTTCACCCTATTGCAGAACTTTGTGTCATCTGCAAAGAGGCATATCTTCCCCCCAGCCCCTTTGCAATGTCGCTGATGTAGATATTAAACAGCACTGGTCCAAGAACTGAACCCTGTGGCACCCTAATGGTCACACTCCCTGCTTCGGATTTTGCCTCGTTTATTACCCCCCTGTGTCCTAACTTTCAACCATTTTCAAACCCAGTTCACCACCTAATGTCCTAGTCCCAGGCTGCCCAGCTTGTTCACAAGCCTTGTATGTGGAACCTTGGAGTCAAGGTAGGCCACATCCACTGCTCCCCCGATCCACCCCCCTAGTAACCCAGTCAAACAAATCAATCAGATTACTTTGACATGATATTCCTGCTCTGAATTCATGTTGCCTCAGATCTTGTACTCCACTTGATTCAAGGTATTCTGTTATCCTTTTCTTTAGCAGAGATTCTATAATTTTATCCACCACTGAGGTCAGACTGACAGGTCTATCATTTCCAGGCCATCTTGTGCAGCTCAGTGCCCCAACGACTATGCTTTACTGCTTCGCAACAGAGGAAGTCATTGTGGTTGGATATCTGAATCTGCCAGACATTGATTGGTAGATTCTGGTGGCCAAAAGCACCAGGAGTCAGACACTGCTGGATGCCTCCCATGACTGTCCCCTGATGCAGCTAGTTAACATAGAAACAGAAACTGTCAGCAGATAAGCACCTCCAGACCCACTGAATCTATCCAAGTGTTCCAGCTCCATGTTACTTAAGGATCCTAGGTGATCTAGGTAATTTCCCCCCTCTCCAGAATTGCCTCGTACCTATCCCAAGCAACCTTGAATCCCGTCTTGTTTTAGCCCCCACCACTTTCTCTGAGAGTGGATTCCACCCTTCCACTACCCTTTCTTTGAAGTGGTGTTTCACAATGTTTCCCTTTCTATCTTCATGTCATAACCCCTTGTCCTTGAGAGACTCTTATTCTGGAATATACTGCTATCTGGGACCTTGTTTATACTCTTTTGGTACTTAAAGGTCTCTATCATGTCCACCCTTTCCATCCTTTGCTCCAAGGTATACATGTTGAGGTCCTTCAACCTCTCCTCATATGTCAAATGGCTATGTATTTGCTCCATTTTCATTGCCCTCTTCTGGACCCTGTCCACATCTCTCCTGAGGTACAGTCTCTAGAACTGGACACCATATTCAAGGTCTGACCTCACCAACTGTTTGCACAGGGGCATCACCATTTCCCTCCTGCTCATAATACTCATGCCTATGCATCCCAGCATTCTATTGGTCCTTGCTACTGCCCTCTTGCATTGCTTAGCCACCTTCAGATCATTATATATGATTATACCAAGTTCTCTCTCCTGCTCTATCACTTCCAGTACTCTGCTTTTAGATTACTATTCCCTATGTGTGTAACTTTGCCTTTTTGGCATTAAAGCTCAACTGCCACACTTTGGCCACTCCTCTAGTTTGTGCAAATCCCTTTTCATTTTTTTCTACCCCATTGGAGTGTGTACTCTGTTGCAGAGCTTTGTATTGTCTGCAAATTGATAGACCTTCCCTTCATGCCCTTCCACAATGTCCCTTATGAAAATATTGAACAGGACCAGACCCAGTACTGACCCCTGTGGTACCCTATTAGTCACCCTGATGGAACTCCATTAATAATCACCCTTTGTCTTCTTCCCTCCAGCCAATTTTTCACCCATCTCTGCACCTCTTCACCTCTGGTGCCAACCCCATGGCTCTCATTTTGTGCAGAAGCCTTCTGTGTGTCATGGTGTCAAATGCATTACTGAAGTCTAGGTACACCACATCCACTACAAAACCCTTAGCTGTGCCGTGTGCCTCAAACCTAACAGTCATTTTATCACAGTACTATTTTGATGGTTATTAATTTACTACATTGGATTCCATCACTCTTTTTCTGGGTTTGGGATCAGCTGGTATTATGACAGCTGAGACATACCAGATGAGATTAAATGCCTTGCACATTGTGTAATTAAGGGTATATAGTTCTTTGTAAGGAGCTAAATTGTGTGTTTGTCAATATGTCATTGTTTTATGAACAAGTAGTAGTTAGCTGTAGTTTGTATGGTGAGACAGTACCACTGTGATAATGTGGTGTCCCTGTAACACACGTTAACTGTTGAAAACACTGGGAAAAATATAACATTTCCTTTTTTAACTAGGAGATGCAGAGTTGTCTCTTAAAAACAAAGGTGTAGAAGGCTGCACAGCATGGTTGTTCAGGGATATCAGAAAGATTCAAGTTACAACAAAACTTCTACATTCCAAAGTTTAACATACAATGGTGTCCTAAGATGAATTGTTGAGTAAGCCCCCACCCAGAATGAATAAAAAACAAACAATAAAAGATCCATGCTACAGACCGTAAACAGAAGCAGAAGTCATGGTATTATTAAAAAGCTTTTAATTACATAACCAGAAATTAAACAAGTAAGACACCATGTTATCCACATTAGATTTTTCATATTCTAACTTTGAATACATTTTTCCATCACTTAGACTTCATGAACTGTCTTTATGTTTGGCATAGCAACAGTAGCATATAGAGTATATGCATCGTAACAGAGGCATAGTCATAAGAAACAAACAGACTTTATTTTTTACCCAGAGAGTCGAAACAGTTCTTTCCAATAGCAAATTTGTGCCTATATTATATCTGTCTATCTAGCTATCTGTCTGTCTATTTATCTATATGTATGTATGTATATAGATATATATATATATATATATATATATATATATAATGGTAGCACTGTAGTGCTACCATAGTTAGGGTTGAGGAGCCATTTACATGTTAAACCTAAAGTTTTGTACCTTAATAACTTTGCAACCATTCAATGGATTTGCCTGAAATGTGGAATACACAATCAAGAACCACACATCTTGGGATCTGCAAACTTGCGTGCTGTTTGGATATACAGCTGTGGAGTTATTAAGCCTGATCTGCACACACATTTACACTTTTTGAATTCTTTGCTCATCCCTACAGGTCGCACAGTTTGTGCAACTGGTCAGAAAACGTCAGAGAATGTGTGGCCAGGGTCCCCTATGTGCCTTTTGAAAATGTTGTGAAAAAATATTAAACGATTCAAACAATTCAAAAGTCATTCAAAAAACAATTTCCCATTATAAGTCAATGGAAAAAGTTAAAAAGTTCAACAGTGTCGCAAATTCACTTTTTAGTGTCACAAATGGCCCTAGCAGTGTTGCAAATCCACCATTTTATTTTCAGTTGGTGATCCAAAAAATGCTTGGCATTTAAATTTGGGACCCTCTAGCAACACAATTATTTTTGTGTTTACCTAGTCAGACCCTGAGGATGCTAGGCATGTCTCTATTTTGAGATTAAACACCCTGGCCCAGATATTCAGACTGTGCCAGGCTATGGCGCAATCCTGGGCACAGCGCAACTCAGCTGCACAGGGGAGTTGACAGGGTGATATTCAACGGAACTACGCCATGGCACAGCATCACTGAATATTGCACCCTGGCTACCGCGAGTGCACATGGTGCAATGGCACTGCACCAGTGCAAGTGACCAGAGAGGAGCAGGGGGATGCGCTAGTGCAAGTTCCGTTGCGCTAGGTGCAACAACTGCGATATTCAAAAGTGCACATGCAAATGATCCATAATGCATGCAAGGTGCAAATGGGGCCATTTGCATGTTATTATGGCCCCATTTGCATGCAGGTGCACTGACCCCGGCAACTTGCACCTGGTGCCCTGCCAGGCTGCAGCCACCGGGGACTGACACCCGCTGCACATTGCAGAAAAGTGCTCCACTGCCCAATCACGGGCATATGTTGTAAAAGTACATGTCCAATATCCCCGGTGGTCCAGTGGACAGCTTGCAGCACAATCACAGGCTTAAGTATAGAAATAACATCCCATATCCCCAGTAGTCCAGTGGACCACTTGCAGCCCGATCACGGGCTTAAATATAGAAATAACGTCCCATATCCCTGGTGGTCCAGTGGACCACTACCAGACCAATCGTGGGCATCAGTAAAACATTAATGCCACAGCAACCCAACCCTGGTTGTCTAGTGGTACCCCCCTCCTTACCCGCCCACTGAGCCCCACTGCCCCTCTCCCCCCAGATCAGCGGTGGGTGGCAGCTCCACACCTGCTTGCCACCCTGCTGCCCAGTGACTGACACCGTATGGTAGGGCTGTATGCCCATTGGTCCACAGCATGAGCCAATGGGCATGCAGGCCATACTGTACTACACAGTCCAGATATGTGAATGGATCCATTCACTTATCTGGACTGTGTAGTATGTTATGGGCTGCACGCCCATTGTCTCATGCTGTGGACCAATGAGCATACAGCCTTACCATATGGTGTCAGTCGGCGGGTGGGGGCAGCAAGTGGATGGGGAGCTGCTGTCTGCTGCTGACTGGGGGGAGCAGGGTGGTGGGGCTCAGTTGGTGGGGAGGGGGTATCGCTAGACCACCAGGGTTGGGTTGCTGTGGCATTCATGTTTTACTCATGCCAGTGATTGGGCTGCGAGCGGTCCACTGGACCACCAGAGATATGGGATGATTACTGTATTTTTATGCTTAAGCCCGTGATTGGGCTGCAAGCAGTCCACTGAACCACCAGGGATATGGGATGATTATTTTTATACTTAAGCCCGTGATTGGGCTGCGAGCGGTCCACTGGACCACCAGGGATATTGGACGTTTATATTCTTCTATGTATGCCCATGATTGGGCATGGGGGGCACTGCCATGAAGGTGCAGCAGGAGCTTGGGTGGCCACCCACAGGTGGCAGCTGCCGTGTTGTGCCCTGCAATATGGCAGCTCACCTGTGGGTGGCCAGCCATTGTTCCTTTTTTTGGGGCTCACCTGTGTGCAGCATAAGTAGAGGTTGCACATGCATGGGCTCAGCACATCCCGGGATGATGTTGGGATGTGTGGAGTATGTATGGGCACGCCCCCCCCACCTGCACCGCATACATTACTGATGCACTCCGGTGCATCAAGATTTGTGCCAGGCACAATCCTCATTTGAATATCGTGCCGGGCCCAACCCTTCTGAATATCTGGGTCCCTAAAAATATGTTTTTCTAATTTCTGGAAAAAGTAGTGTAGCAAAGTAGTGTCGCACTCACGAAAGTGTCACAAATTTTTGCAAAAGCTTTCGCATACTGTATCACGACAGTACTTTGTGATACTATGCCCAAAATAACAGGAATTCTTTGCCACCCTGCTGCAAATGAACAGTTTGGTCTTTGGGTCTGCAATTTGGGTGGAAGGCAGTCAACATCTCACACATGTGCCTTTTGGTGGTTAGGTGACAAAATATTGCAAGGATACAAAGTTATGGCACTCCAAAATTGACACTTTTTCCCATAGGATAACATTACGGCATCCGCCGCATTACAGGAATCATTTGTCGCCCTGCTGCAAAATAACGGTTTAGTCTTTTGGGCTGAAATTTGGAGGGAAGAAAGCCAACATCCCACAGATTTGCCTTTTAGTGGTTTGGTGAACAAATATTACAGAGAGCCAAAGTTATGGCACTCAGAACTGCTCTTTTTTCCCATAGGATAACATTATGGCGTTTGCCGTGCATTTCAAGGCCCATATCTCGGAAACGGTGCTAGTTATGGACTTTTCATCAGAAAAATGCTTAACCCCATAACAGGGGCTAAGTACAAAACTAGCCAGAAAAGTCTTAAATCATATGACTATTACATTTTTTTCTACGTGGTACGGTTCCTCAGATATAAGCAATTTAGTATTCCAACTCCTCATTTTCTGCTCTGAGACCCATTATTATGCATACATTCTTTGTACTCACTGTCTTTCTCTATGCAGCTTTTGGGGAAAACCAGCCTGTGCGTTTACATTACTGTTACCCTTACCGCTTCCACTTGCAGTTCCATACCCATTTCACTTACCGTTCCCATCTACGCCACCTTGTGCGTTACCCTTTGCGTTTTCATTTGCACTTGAGTTTGCATTATTTTTACCATTTGTGTCTACAATACTGTTTCTCTTTCTGTTCACTTGCGTCACCATCGCGTACCATTTCGTGTTTGCGGTGCCGTGTTACTATGTGACAAGACATCACATGAGCCCAGGCGGAGCCCGCTTCGGACCCTCGCTCCCCACTCCACATTCACTATTTATCATTATCATTCTCAAAAGAAGGAAATTAGAGCAAAAAATCCATTTAATGCATCAGTTAGGGTTTGTTCCACAATGATAAACGAGGAAATTTGATGTTAGGGTTGAAACCTCCTTGCACCTCAGCCCACCCCCAACTGGCATCGGGGTGCATGTTAGGTCGTCAGTCCTAACTCTCAGCTAATTCTCCTATTCCTCAGCTTCTTTCCACATGTGATGGGGTGAGAGTTAGGGCCGATGACCCCAGCACACCCCGATGCCAGTTGGGGAGGTGGGCTGGAGGGGTGCAAGGGGGGTTTCAACCCTAACATCAAATTTCCTCACTTTTGTTGCTGTGAAAACCCTAACTGATGCATTAAATGGATTTTTGCCATATATATATATATATATATATATATATATATATATATATATATTTGTATGTTATAGTGGCAGAGTAGTACCACTATAGTTAGGGCTGAGTACCACATTATAGTGGCACCCCATCTAAGGTTAAATCTGAAATTTGGCAGCTTAACACCTTACCCCACTGAGGGACATCGGGTGCATTGGGGTCGCCGGGTCCTAACCTCACCCCATTCTCCTATACTGCACCACCTCATCTTATTTACACATGGAATGAGATAAGAGTTAGGGCTGATGACCCCAAATCACACCCCGATACCTGTAGGTGGGGGAGAGGTGGGTGTGGGATGCAAGGGGTAGCAACCCTAAAACTGAATTTCATTGCTTTTGTAGCTGTGGAACAACCCTAACTGATGCATTAAACTGAGTTTTTTGCCATATATATACACATATAATGTAGTTAGGGTTGAGTACCCCATTTAAGGTTAAATCTGAAATTTAGTAGCTTAATATCTTTGCCACCGTATGATGGATTTGCCTGATATTTGGAATGAACGGTCTGGTACCATAGATCTCTGGATTTGCCAAGTTTGTAATGGTCAGATATACAGTTGTGGAGCTACAGAGCACTGAAAAACTCACAAATTACACATTTTTGCACATTCTTTGCTCATGCCTACAGGTGGCATGGTCTGTGGAACCAGTCCAAAACCTTCAGGGAACATGCAGCCAGGGTCCCCGATGTGCTTTTCGAACATTTCATGAAAAAACTCTTCGAGATATGGACGTTTCCATTTGTGATACTGTTCCCTTTGGTGTCATCATTTGTGTTACCGTAAACGTTTGTGTTTCTAATTGCATTACCATTACTGTTTGTGTGTTCATCACCATTTGTGTTTCTTTTGGCCTTAAGGTTTGCAGTTTTGGTAGCGTTTCCATTGTCAATTGCATTACTGTTTCCTTCTGCATCGCCACTGCCGTTACCATTTGCATTCCTGTTTGTGTTTGTGTTACCATTTGCATTTTCGTTACTGTTTGTGTTTGCATTTCCATTGGTGTTAGCATTTGCATTTCTGTTTTCTTTGACATTCACATTTCTGTTGCCATTAGCGTTTCGTTACCATTTGCGTTACCATTTCTGTTTTCATTAATGTTTGCACTTGTGTTTCTCTTACCGTTTGCATTATCATTTATATTTGCATCACCATGTGCGTTACCATTTGCACTTGTGTTTGCATTACTGTTAGTATTACTATTTTATTTTACCTCACTATATACATTACCATTTGCGTTAACATTACCGTTTGTGTTTTTGCATTTGTGTAGTGCAGTGCAAAACATTATGTTTTTTTCTATTTTTCTGCACTGTCTTCCACGATGCATAGTGCAGACAGTGTGTGTGGTTGATTGGTCTGAAGCTTGACAGGTTGAAAGACCTTTGTTCAAGAAACATGGCAGTTTTTGTTTGGTGAAAAACTGCTGTTCCATTCCAGAGTTATGGCCATTTGAAGTTGGCCCACTTCACAGTTACTGATTTTTCGGCCACCAGGTCTGGCATTTTAGTACATTTTCAGCCACGTCTTCTGCAATTTTGTAGTGGAAGACTTCTTAAAGGTACAGAAACATAAAAATTGACTATCTCTGGAACGGTTTGGTCTTTTCACATGAAATTTGGAGGGTTTTGAGTGGATGTCCTGTGAATTATGCTGTTTACATGTTTGAAAAGTAATTTACTGCAGAGATACTGCATGACACGGTTAATGTTTTGTGAGTAGCATTCTGCATGGTGCTACTGCCTTTAAATTTATAGTGTAGGTAGCCCTAGTTGCATGGAGGTGCCTTACTGTGGTTTCATGTGTAAAACATTAACAGGTGTGGAATTATGCCACTCCGACAAATTAAAATTTGGTTCATTATGCTTCAATAACTTCTGAACCATGTGTCCCAATTGCCTGGCAGTTGGAAAGTACAAGGATGTGTAATTCATCTTTCACTGTGCCACTTTTTGAGTTGCTGGCATTTATGGTTGCTGAATTGTGCATGTTACATTGTTTGCTTGTAGCGCTGTGCCACCATTGCATGTATGTACACACAATTCTGGACACACAGTGTGCCATGACACGTGTCTTCATTTAACAATTTTCATTTCAGTTGGTCATACAGTTTTTGTGCAGTGAAGTGACAAAAAATCACATTGGGCCCCACACTTCCACCACCACATTCCATTCACTATTTATAGTGCACATTCTCAAAAAGAAGGGAAATTCATGGCAAAAAATTATGTTTAATGCATCATTTAGGGTTGCTAACGCGAGGCTTGAGGTTAGAAGTGCCACCCCTGTATCCCACACCCACCCTATTCCCATGAACAGGCATCGGTGTGCATTGGGGTCATCAATACTAACTCTCATCCCATTCTCCTATACTGCACTGCCTCAGCTTACTTACACATGGAATGGGGTGAGAGTTAGGCCGATGATACCAACACAAAGCCCGATCCCCGTTGTTAGATGGTGAGCGAATGGCAAGGTGGCAAACTCCTAACACCAAATTTCTTGCTCTTGTCACTGTGGAACAACCCTAACTGATGCATTAAATGGATTTTTTCCATGAATTTATATATATATATATATATATATATATATATATATATTCATGGAAAACCATTTTGGGGTTGGATTGATGACAACCCTAACTAATCCATTAAATGGATTTTTTGCCTCTAATATATATATATATTAGAGACAAAAAACTCCATTTAATGAATTAGATTAGGGTTGATCCCACAGCAACAAAAGCGAGGAAATTCAGTTTTAGGGTTGAAAACCCCTTGAACCCCCCACCCACACCTTAACTGGCATCGGGTTGCACGTTAGGGGTTGCCAGACCTAACTCTCACCCCATCAGATGTGTGAAGAAGCAAAGGTATAGGAGAATGGGGTGAGAGTTAGGACTGACAACCTCAACGCGCAACCCTATGCCAGTTTGGGATGTGGGAGGGGGAGTTCAAGGGGGGCTTTCAACCCTAACACCAAATTTACTCGCTTTTGTCACTGTGCAACAACCCTAACTAATGCATTAAATGGAGTTTTTTGCCTCTAATTTCCCTTCTTTTTGAGAAGAATAATGAGAAATAGTGAATGTAATGCGGCGGTGGGAGCGCGGGGCCCCTCCCACCACATGATGTCTTGTCGCACACTAACAAGGTGCCCACAAACGCAAATGGTAATGCGCATGGTAATGCAAAGTGAAACAGAAAGATAAACAGTACTGTAGACACAAATGGTTAAAATAATGGAAACGCAAGTGCAAATGAAAATGTAAAGGGTAACGCGCATGGTGCCATAGACGGGAACAGTAAGTGAAATGGTTATGGAACCGCAAGCAGAAGTGGTAAGGGTAACAGTAATGTAAGCACACAGGCTGGTTTTTCCAAAAAGCTGCATAGAGAAAGACAGTGAGTACAAAGAATGTATGCATAATAATGGGTCTCAGAGCAGAAAATGAGGAGTTGGAATACTAAATTGCTTATATCTCAGGAACCGTAAGACATAGAAAAAAAATTTAAAAGTCATATGATTTATGACTTTCCTGGATAGTTTTGTACTTAGTGCCTGTTAGGGGGTTAAGCATTTTTCTGATGAAAAGTCCGTATCTTGCACCGTTTCCGAGATACAGGCCTTGAAAGGTGTGGCGAACGCCATAATGTTATGCTATGGGAAAAAAAGAGAAGTTTGGAGTGCCATAAATTTGGCTCCCTGTAATATTTTTTCACCAAACCACTAAAAGGCACATCTGTGGGATGTTGGCTTTCTTTCCTCCAAATTTAATCCCAAAAGACCAAACTGTTATTTTGCAGCAGGGCGGCAAAAGAGTCCTGTAATGCGGCAGACGCCGTAATGTTTTCCTATGGGAAAAAGCTTCAACTCTAGAGTGCCGTCACTTTGCTGCCCTGTAATATTTTTTCACTGAAATACTGAAAGGCACATCTGTGAGATGTTGACTGCTTTCCCTCTGAATTTCAGCCCAAAAGACCAAACCGTTCTTTTGTAGCAGGGTGGCAAAGAATTGCTGTCATTTTCCCACAGCCTGGAAAAGTATTGTCGAACTTTGCAAAAGCTTTCACAAATTCATGCGACAGTCTTGCAAATGCAAAAGTACTTTGCCAAAGTAATTTATCCAGAAATGTAAAAAACATTTCTGGGGCATTTTACCCCAAAATAAAGACATGCCTAACATCCTCAGGGTCCGACTAGGTGAATACAAAAAGAATTCGGTTGCTAGAGGGTCCCAAATTTAGATGCCAAGCACTTTTCTGATGACCAACAGAAAACAAAATGGCAGATTTGTGACAGTAAAAGGGCCATTTGTGAAAGTAAAAACTGCATTTGCGACACTGTCGAACTTTTTGTTAACTTTTCCCATTGACTTTTAGTGGGAAATTGTTTTTTGAATATCTTTTGAACTGTTTAATATTTTTTCATAAAATCTTCAAAAGACACATTGGGGAGCCCAGCCTCACATTCCCTGAAGATTTTGGACTGGTTGTGCAAACTGTGCAACCTGTAGAGACGAGCAAAGAATTCCAAAAAAGTGTAAACGCACGTGCAGATCACGCTTAATAACTCCGCAGCCATATATGCAAACAGTATGAACATTGGCAGATCCCAAGAAGTATCATTCTTGATTGTGTTTTCCAAATTTCAGGCAAATCCGTTGAATGGTTACAAAGTTATTAAGGTGTAAAACTTAAGATTTAACATGTAAATGACTCCTCAGCCCTAACTATGGTAGCACTACCGTGCTACCATAATATATATGTATGTGTGTGTGTGTGTATATATATATATATATATATATATATATATATGAAACAGAGAGAGAGAGAGAGAGATAGTGCCACTATACTTAGGGTTGAGTAGGTAGTTTAATGTTAGACCTCAAATTTTGCACTTTAATAACATTGCAACCTTTTAAATGGATTTGCACAAAATTTGGTATGCATGGTCCTTTGGGGTAGATCTCTTGACATGCCAAGTTTCATTTTGATCAGATGTGCAGAGTTTGTGCAGCGCATAGTGAAAAGGTGTAAGTCACTTTTTTTGCCCATTTTTGCAGCTATTTACTCATCATGCTGCAACCACAGCGTTTGGAATTTTGGCCTGAAAATTTCAGGATAGAAATAACTTGCCCAATGAAGGCTCTGTGATGCCAGTTCAACAATTATGTTGTTGACCGACATCACAGTGACAGATTTATGTCGACTGCAAGTTGCGGTTGACATAAATTCGGCAAGAGACCCCAGCTGTTTTTCCATCAGGGGTTTTCCCCCGAAACCCCTTATGTGGAGGCCGCTGCCGCTGAACTTAGGGATTATCAGCTGTGAGTTGGAGTTGATTCAGAGAGGGGGTGCAGGACCAGGGGACAGAGTGCTGGTGTCTCGGGTGGCCTATTGCAGTGAACTGTCGATGTTGTCGGCATCGATGTGTTTGCTGTAATGGTATCACTGTACAGGGGGAATACCCCCAATAAACAAGCCAGTGTTGGTTTGGTGAAAAAATATTAATCCATTCCAGAGTTATTCAATTTTGAAATTTCGGGTTCTGAGCATGCTCAGTTCAGTCTTCTGGATAGCTGTGGTATGAAAAGGGATTTTGGCCTCACCAACAGGGATTTTGACAGCTCATGAAGAGGGATTCAGAAAATCCCTCTTCGTGAGGAAAAAATCTCTCTTTGAAATCTGCCATTTTGTTTTCATTTCTCGCATAAAAACAACATTTTATAACTTGCCCCAGGGATGTGTTCGGAAGACATCCAAGCATGGGTTTTGTTCATTAGGGACTGTTCTACAAAACTATGCCTTTTGTTTACTTTACTTCAGCCTCAAAATGCTCATTTTTAAATTTTAAAATCCCTTTTCATGATTTGCTTCTGATTCCCTTTTCGTGAGGTGTCAAAATCCTTTTTCGGGGGCCAATTCCTTTTCGTGAACTGTCAAAATCCCTCTTTGTGAGGAAACAACCAGATGGCCCTATCTCTCAAAAAGGGATTGGCTCATGAAGAGGGATTTTGACAGCTCACTAGCAGGGATTCAATTTTCAAATCCCTTTTTGTAAGTTGTCAAAATCCCTCTTCGTGAGTTGTCAAAATCCTTCTTTGTGAGCCAATCCCTTTTTGTGAGCTGTCAAAATCCCTTTTAGTGAGGGGACAACCAAATGGCCCAACCTCACGAAAAGGGATTTCTCATGAACAGGGATCTTGACACCTCATGAA
Organism: Neoceratodus forsteri; assembly: GCA_016271365.2. Classification (NCBI taxonomy): domain Eukaryota; kingdom Metazoa; phylum Chordata; order Ceratodontiformes; family Ceratodontidae; genus Neoceratodus; species Neoceratodus forsteri. The sequence continues at coordinate 847,275,323 of CM028134.1, forward strand.
AATGGATTTGGCTCACAAACCAGGATTTTGACAATTCACAGAAAGGGATTTTTAAAGGTTACTATTTCTTTGACATTTTATTGCAAAGAAACAATTTGGAATTAAGGGCCAGAATTTTCAGGGTAGAAAGGGCTTGCTCCATAGATGTGAATTGTGCTGGTTTCATGATAACATTTACATTGCTTCCCTATTTATAGCATTCTGAAGTTTGGGCATTTCCCATAGGATAGCATTGTGGTGTACTCAGTACCTTTTGACTGCTACATCTTGAAAATAGTTTGAGATCCAGATTTTTCACTAAGTGTAGCCTAGTACACCTTTAGGTGTACTAAGCAGGTGCACAGGTTGCCAGGTCATGATTACAACTGCAGTGGAATTTGTTCCAAACTTCCTATGGTTACTGAGATTTCGTCCGGCATCTCCTTCTCTGAGATCCTGCCAGTCTGGGAGAGGGGAGCAGATGGACGGAAGGTCAGAAAAGGGGAGATAGGGGAGCTAAACACGTGGCTCAAGGGCAGGTGCCAGGAAAAAGGACACAGATTTGTAGGGAACTGGCAACAGTTCTGGGAGCGAAAGTTCTTTAAATTTTATGGACTGCATCTGACTAAGGAGGGAGTCAGTGCACTGGGGCAGAAGTTTGACATCTTTGCAGAATATTTAAACTAGCAAATGGGGAGAGGGGTGCAGCACCCCATATGTAGAATGGGAAGAACACCCCTGCCCCCTCAGCTAGTGGTCAAACAGGGATTCAGCATGTTTGCAGTTCATTTGCATCACCAGGTAAGAAAAAAGGTTTGTTTCACCATACGACACACAGGGGTAATGTCAAACCTCACCCAACAACTAACACACCAAAATCTGGCCAATGGAAAATCATGTACACAAATGCTCACAGCCTGGGAAATAAGATTCCAGACCTGCAGGCAATAATGTCAGAGGCTAAACTGGACATAGTAGCAATTAGTAAGATGTGGTTTACCAGTAACCACACTTGGGAGACTTCAGTACCTGGCTATGTATTGTTCCAGAAAGACGAGGTTGCAAGGGAGGTAGCCTGTATGTCAATGAAAATATCAAGCTACAGAAATTCAGAATACACATAAGAAGCCAGAAGAACTGTGGGTCACCCTGGAAACAGGAAAGGGACAGCCATAAGAACTGGGGTTGTCTACAGGCCCCCAGACCAGGGAGGACATAGACTCATTACTGTTAGAAGATATACAAAATATGACAGCTAAAGGGAGGTTCTGATAATGGGAGACTTCAACATGCTGGATACAGATTGATCAATACCAGCAGGAACATCTGCCAGAACTGGACACATAGTGGATTCCTGCAGGGAGGGCCTCAAACAACTGGTACAGCAACCCACAAGAGACAGGGCTATCCTAGATCTAGTACTGACTAACAGGGAAGGGATCACAGATCTCCAGGTAGAAGGTCACCTGGGGCCAGTGACCATCACATGGTATGGTTCAATTTGGCTACTACATCATTCCCATTCAAGGCAAAATATGGGACTTCAGAGGAGCTGACTTTGATAAGATGGCCAACAGAGTTAAGCTAGCCCTGGCAAAAGAAACACAGATGAGGGGTACAGGCAAGTGGGCAAGCATTAAGGATGCAATACTTGAAGCAACATCCCATTGTGTTAGACAGAAAAGGAAGTGCAAAGAAGAAGGAAACCACTTTGTTCTCAAATAAAGTAGCAGAAAGGTCAGAGCCAAAAGGCTGGCCATCAGGAAATATAAGGAAACACAGCAGGATGAAGATAGGGAGGCATACCAAACTGCCCTGAGGAAGCAGGGAAGGCAGTAAGGCAGGCAAAGTCCCAAACTGAGGAAACACTAGCACGAACAGTAAAAGAAGGTGACAAGACTTTCTATAGATACATTAGTGAAAGGAGAAAGTCCAGAGGGGGTATTGCTAAGCTTAATGGAGAAAAGGGAGCATGTGAGGAGGAGGACCCTGTAAAGGCATCTATCCTAAATAGATACTTTTGCTCAGTATTTACTGAAGAGAACGTAGGGCAGGGCCCACAGCTCAGCATCATGGACACAGGGGGGAAGGAGGTGAGCACTACTCCCTTCACAAAATAAAGGGTCCTACAAGAGCTTGCTAAGCTCAGGGTGGATAAGGCAATGGGACCTGATGGCATACATCCCAGAGTACTTAAGGAGCTAAAGGTGGAACTAGCAGAGCCATTAGCAGAACTGTTTAGTGAGTCTCTGAGCACAGGAGAGGTCCCAGAAGACTAGAGAAGGGCTCATGTGATCCCGCTCCACAAGAGTGGTAGCAGGGAGGAGGCAGGGAACTACAGACTAGACAGTCCTACCTCAGTAGTGGGTAAGATTATGGAGGCACTCCTTAAGGAAAGGATAGTGCAACACCTGGAATCCATAGGGGCACAGGATCCAAGACAGCATGGGTTTACAAAAGGAAGGTCCTGTCAAACCAATCTCATAGATTTCTTTGACTGGGTAACCAGAGTGGTGGACCAAGGGGAGCAGTTGATGTCGCCTACCTTGACTTCATCAAAGCTTTTGACACTGTTCCACATAGAAGATTGATAAATAAGCTGGGTAGGCTTGGGGTGGGTCAGAAGTTGGTCAACTGGGTGGAAAACTGGTTGACGGGCAGAAAACAGAGAGTGGTGGTAAATAGTATACAGTCAGAAGAGATGCAAGTCACAAGTGGGGTACCTCAGGGATCAGTCCTGGGGCCAGTTCTCTTCAACATCTTCATTAGTGACCTTGCATATGGACTAGAGGGTAAGGCTTGTCTGTTTGCAGATGACACCAAGATCTGCAACAGAGTAGATGATCCAGATGGGGTGGGCAGAATGAGAAGAGATCTGGATAAACTAGCAAAATGGTCAGAAGAGTGGCAACTGACGATTTAATGAAGAAGTGCAAAATCATGCACATAGGGAAGAAAAACCCTGAAGCCACCTATAGCCGGGAGGAGGAGGTAGCTAGCAGTCACAAGGAAGAAAATACACTTGGGCATCATCACTGATGACCTGAAATCATCAAGCAGACCTCTAAAGCAGTAGGTAAGGCTAGGGGGGTGTTAGGGTGTATTAGTAGGGGTATACAAGTCGTAAGAGGGAGGTAATAATCCTCCTTACAAGACACTGGTTAGGCCCCATCTGGAGTACTGCATGCAGTATTGGAGGCCACACCTTCACAAGGACATTAACCAAATTGAGGCAGTCCAGAGAAGAGCAACCAAAATGGTGCAGGGACTGCATCAGAAGACCTATGAGGACAGATTAACAGAGCTCAATATGTATACCCTTGAGCAAAGGAGGGAGAGAGGTGATATGATCGAGGCATTCAAACACCTTAAGGGCATTAACAAGGTGAAAGAGTCTAACATGTTAAATATAGGAAAAATAGCAGGACAAGAGGACACAGCATGAGATTAGAGAGGCCGATTAAGGGGAATGTGAGAAATTCTTTTCACAGAAAGTGGTGGATGCATGGAATGGCTTACCACAAGAAGTGGTGGCTATGAATACAGTGCAGTGCTTCAAACAGGCATGGGATAGGCATAAGGGAGCAGTACAAATGACTATGAATAGATAGGCCACTGACAGAGCAAAGGCCGATGGCACATTTATAAGGTAGAAAAAGAAATGGGCAGACTGGATGGGCCTTGCGGTCCTTATCAGCCGTCAACTTCAACATTTCTATGTTTCTATGTTTCTATGAGATATTGCCATATTTACAGCACAAGGGTTACTTGGAATGTCTGTAGGAGTGCACTAAGTCTCTACAATTGTAGGTAGATGGGAGCAGGGCCCTGTGCTCCCACATATAGATACTACTGGGTGACCAAAGTAGTAGATCAGGGAGGGGCTGTGGACATGGCCTACCTAGACTTTAGCAAGGCATTTGACTCAGTCCCACACAAAAGATTAATATACAAGTTAACCAGCCTGGAAGTGGGTCCCAAGATGGTAGCCTGGGTAAAGAATTGGCTGGAGAATAGGACACAGAGGGTAATAGTAAATGGAGTCCACTCTGAAGAAAGGGGGTTACTAGTGGGGTACCGCAGGGTTCAGTATTAGGACCGGTCCTCTTCAATGTCTTTATAAGCAACATTGCAGAGGGACTAGAAGGAAAAGTATGTCTCTTTGCAGATGACACAAATATCTGCAACAGAGTTGATGCACAAGGTGGGGTGGAAAGGATGAGAAGGGACATGGCAAGGTTAGAGGAATGGTCAAATGTATGGCAGCTTAGATTCAATGCTAAGAAGTGCAAGATAATGCACCTGGGAAACAAAAACCTAGGGGAAGAGTACACAATGGGGGGTGAGATACTAACATCAACAAAATTGAAAGGACCTGGGAATAGTCATATCAGATGACTAAAGGTGGGCAAGCAATGTGAGAGGGCAGTAAGGAGGGCTGGGGATACTGGGATGCATAGGGAGGCATCACCAGTAGAAAACAGGAAGTTGTTATCCCTCTGTACAGACAGCTGGTGAGACCCCATCTGGAGTTCTGTATGCAGTTCTGGAGACCCAATCTCTGCAAGGACATAGACAAGATGGAAGCTGTCCAGAGGAGGGCAACTAAAATGGTGCAGGATCTGCACCAGAAGACATATGAAGAGAGACTAAAGGAGCTCTATATGTATAGCCTCGATGAAAGGAGGGGAGGGACATGATAGATACTTTCAAGTACCTCAAGGGAATCAACAAATTCCAAGAGGGTAACATCTTTCAAAAAAAGAGGTGTACAAGATCAAGTGGGCACAATTTGAAGATGGGGGGCAGCTCAGGGGTAATGTAAGGAAGTATTTTTTCACAGAGAGGGTTGTGAATGCATGGAACGGCCTTCTGAAGTAGGTTGTGGAGTCAAAAACAATGGCTGAATTCAAACATGCATGCGACAGTCATAAGGCAATTCTGGGGGTGTAGAAAGAAGTATGCTGCTGGCTAACTAAGATCTGCAGCTTATCCATTAGGTAGGGAAATGGGCAGACTGGGTGGGCCAAGTGGTCCTTATCTGCTGTCAATTCTATGTTTCTATGTTACTATGAAGTACTGGGTGTGCAGGGCCTTCTATTTTGAAGTAGTGGGAGCACAGGGTCCAGAGGCCCCTGCACTCCCACTGGGAGATGATAGTTCTTGACAATGTCTAAACACTTATGGCTAAATGGGAGTGCAGGGCCCATAGGGCCCTGCACTTCAATGAATGGACACCATTATGGAGTGATGGGAGAGTGATCAGAGCACTGGGCTTGGAGGGCCCTGTGCTCCCACAGGGAGATGACAGTTGATTACAATGTGAATACAGTTATGGTAACATAGGTGTGCAGGGCCCAGAGGGGCCCTGTGCTCCTACATGATGGAGGTTCCTGTGCAGCCACAAGACACTATGGACTGTGCCCTGTGCTCCCACAAACATATAAAGGTGAGATTAAACTATCTCAGAAAGAAAGGAAATTCATTTCAAAAGACATCATTAATGCATCAGTTAAGGATGAAGCAACAAAAGTAGGAAAATGAGGTGTTAAGGTTGACACCCTAACACCCCCACCACCTGGCCACCCTACCCCATCCTCACCCTCCACAGATCAACAGGTAATGGGGTGTGCCTTGGGGTCATTGGGCCTAACTCTCACCCTGTTCTCTTATACTGTACCATGTCAGCTTTCTTACACATGGAATGAAGTGGGAGTTAGGGTCGATGACCCCAAGGCACACCCTGTCGCCTGTTGGTCTGTGGAGGGTGGGGATGGGGTGGTCGGGTGAGGGAGTGTCAGGGTGTCAACCCTAATGCCTCATTTCCCTATGTTTGTTGCTTCTACCCTAACTGATGCATTAACAAAGTTTTTTTGAATATATTATAGTGGCGCGGTAGCCCCACTATAGTTAGGGTTGAGTAAGCAGTTTAATGCTAAACCCCAAATTTTGCTCTTTAATAACTTTGCAGCCATTCAATGGATTTGCTTGAAATTTTGTATGCTGTGTCCTGTTAGATGGCTCTCTTAACCTGCCAAGTTTTGTTTTGATTGGATGTGTGAATTTTATGGAGCATATTGTGAAAAACATGTGTTTTTTTTTGCCTTTTTCCACCAGTTTTTGCTGATTTTTGGCCATCTCACTGTGACCACACCATTTGGAATTTTGGTCTGAAATTTTCAGGGTAGAAAAAGGTTGCCCCAAAGAACAAACCAGCATTGGTGTGGTGAAAATGATATTAATCTGTTCCAAAGTTATTACATTTTGAAATTGTTGGATCCAAGTATGCTCAGTTCAGGCTTTTGGATAGGTGTATAAATTGCGAACAAGGTTTTGCCTCATGAACAGGGATTTTGACAGCTCACAAACAGAGATTCATAAAATCCCTGTCCATGAGAAACATTTCCTGTTCACGAGCCACCATCTTGTTTTCACTTTTCCTCGTCAAACAAAATGATATAAGTTGCTTCAGGGAAGTACTGTGAGGTAAACCAAGCATGGGTTTGTTCAGGGCAACATCCTCTACAAACCCATGCCTTTGATTTGTTTTAGTTCTGCCCCAAAATTTGGTTTTGAAATTTTAAAGAGGTACTCTGGTTGAAAGTGCTACATTGCAGAATTAGAATAAGCATACTCCCTATAAAGCTCATACCAAAAATTAGGTTACTGTGTTACTTAATTTTAAAGTTATGTTATTTTGTAACCCTGATTTCACTACCTGTTCAAAAAAGCCAGTTTCAGTGAAGTGCTGCTGCTGATGTCATCTCCTGAACTCACAGTCTAATCCTACCTGTCAGCAAGCTTATATTACCTGTTTCTCCAAAGTTTAAAGATCACGAGCAGTGGTTTTCATAAGTGAAACAGGTAGCACCATTCAAAAAACCAAACAAAACAAAACAAAAAAAAACATTGCTATAAAAACAATGTCTCTCATGTTTTGTAACAACTTTGACAACTTTGTATTTTTTTTAATTCCTTTTTGGTGTGGTTCATTTCTCCAGGGTTGCTGTGTGCTGAGTCAACATGCCTCCAGGCTGCTGATACCAACTGGGGTTCTACTTTACTGTGCCTGTTAGGCAACTGTACTGCTACTAGAAATGTAATGCTGGTAATTTCATTGCTGTTTGTCAGTGCCTGATTTACAATAAGTTTTAATAGTGGCCTTATATGTATTAATTCCTACTAGGTGGAGGTGCTAGCCCTGGTAAAATGATAATTTTAATGTGGAGTACAACATACTGTAGATGAGCCTGAACGTAAGTCAATTAACAGCCTACCAGGGAGAAAACATTGGGCTGGCTTCTGCATAGAAACTTGTAGTAAGGTTTCAGAACAACTTTATCTGTCCCAACTCTATTTACAAGGAGATGGTATAATTGTTTAAAAGTGCCATCCTGAGAAGTCACTTCAATTCAATGACAGGTGTGAATGATCACAACCTTTCACTACTGCATCAGAGTTACCCAGTTTGCAAATCTCACAGCAGTGTGCTATGACTCAGCATCCAGCAACCCTGGAAAACAGTACCACAACAAAAAGCCCCCCCCCAAAAAAAAAATTTGTCAACTTTATTACATAGAGAAAAAAAAATATGTTGCAGGTGATACCTTCCATTGGACTAACAAACTTATTTCTAAGACTAGTTTTCAAGAGATAAAACCCTCTTTCTCAGGTCAAAGTGGAAACAGCTGAGCAGTATGACAGATATTAAGGTTGGATGTGGATTCAAAATATAGACTAGCAGTTTACAGATCAAAGCATTGCAGTAAATTTGCACCTCTTACAAACAGGAAGACTCATTTTCACTGGAGTGTGTCTGTTGGAGAGATCAACTTGTAAGATCAAAGTGCTGCTTAATTTTATTATGACTCTGGACCATCAATTAACAACATTTCTAAAAAGTCAAGACAGAAAAAAATGCATACCATTGTCTTAAGAAGGTACCTGTTCAAAGAGACAGAGGGTGCTGATGTGAGGGTTTAAAAAGAAACTCTGAACCACTGCTTTAAGCATAATCACTGGTAGAGTATTAAAAAAACACATCTTTATTAAGTCCTTTTTCTTTAGTGTCAAAATATTGTATAATTTTTATTTCAAATGTTTGCCATTCCTGGCTGTTTTTGAAGTTACCTTTTAGCACTCTTAAAGTAAAATCACTGGTGGAGTGATATGGTCTTGAAAAATGTTCCCCTACTGGCGTATTTTCATTTTTATGGGTAACTGTGAATCTGTGGTGATTCATTCTTGTTTTGAGTTCCTGTCCAGTTTCACCAATATAGCAGCCCTCATCACATTTTCTACATTGTATCATGTATACTACTTTGCTAGAAGAACACGTACAAGAGTTTTATATTGTAAATGTTTTTCCATTATGACTGACACATGTCTCAGGAGAGATATGTGTACATAGTTTGCAGTGAGGTGCTTTGTATGGTTTTGTACCTTTGTCACCTAGTTGGAGCTCAGAGGGAAGTTTGCTTCGCACCAGTTTCTGCTTCAGGTTTGGTGGTTACTGGAAGGCAAGCACTAGTGGAGTGGGAAATATATTTTTTAGAGTTTCATCTTCAGACAGTAGTGGCTGTAGATCTTTATCGTCCATAGTTTTTCCAGTTCTGGGTTGTAGGTTACTACCGGAGGTGTGCATTCAGATGTTCTCTGTGGCTTGTACCATACTAGTTCTTCCCTAGACCTACGGAGTGCAGAATGGATATTCCTGTCAATGAAGTTGGTTTATATCCTTTCTGTCTGAAAGCTTCTTTTAGTGTAGTAAGTTGTTTGTCCCTGTCGTCTTGATTTGAGCAAATGCGGTGGTACCAGATGGCTTGGCTGTGTATAATGGATGTTTTGGTATGAGAGGGATTGCAGCTCGAGCTGTGCAGGTAACTGCATCAACTTTATTATAAAACTTGAAACACACATAGTTTATAAAGCAATGTTTATGGAATGGTGCTGCCTGTTTTACTTGTGAAAACCATTGCACATGATCTTTACACTCTGGTGAAATAGGTCCTATAAGCTTGCTGACAGGGAGGACTAGACTGAGTTCAGGAGATGACATCATCAGCACTCTTCACTGAAACTGACTGTTTTGAACAGACAATGAATTTAGGGTTGTAAAATGACTTGTGACTTTTAAATAAAGTAACTTAGAGATCTCATTTTTGGCATGAGGCTGATTGGGGCTATGATAATTCAAATTCTGAATTTATTGATGCCAGAAATTTTGACCATAGTCCATCTTTAAAAATCTTTGTTCGTGAGGTGTCAAAATTCCAGTTTGCAAGCTGATCCTTGTTTGTGAGCTGACAAAATCCCTGTTCATATGGGGATGACCAGATGGCCCTATCTCTTGAAAAGGGATTTCTCATGAACAAGGATTTTGACACCTCATGAACAGGGATTTGGCTGATGAACAGGGATTTTGACACTTCATGAACAGGGATTCTGAAAAGGAATCCCTGTTCATGAGGTGTCAAAATCCCTCTACGTTAGCTATCAAAATCCTTCTTCATGAGAAATCATTGTTTGTGAGCTGTCAAAAATACCTGTTTGTGAGATGACAAGCCGATAGCCCTAAACATCCCTGTTCATAAGCTGTCAAAATCCTTGTTCGTGAGGTGTCAAAATCCCTATTTGTGAGCCAATCCCTGTTCATGAACTGTCAAAATCCTTGTTCGTGAGGGGACGACCAGATGGTCCTACCTCATGAACAGTGATTGACTAATCAACAGGGATTTTGATAGCTAACAAACAGGGATTTTTAAAGACTGCTGTTTCTTTGCCACTTCACTGCAAAGAAACGGTTAGGACTTTTGGTTTGAAATTTGCAGGGTAGAAAGGTGGTGTCCCAGCGATGTGACTTATGCTGGTTTGGTGTAAACATTTGCATCATTTACATAGTTATTGCATTCTGAAGTTGAGAAATTTCTCATAGGATAACACTGTCGTGAATATGGCACCTTTCAGTGCCTATATCTCAAAAGTGGTTTGATATATGAACTTTGCTAAACACAGCTTAGTACACCTTTAGATGTGCTAAGCATACGAGCAGGTTACCAGTCCATGATTACAATTGCAGTGGAATTTTTTCCAAGGTTGCTACACTTACTGAAATACTGTGCCATTTGTAGCACAAGGGTTACTTGGAATGTGTCTAGGCCTGTGCTGTGTCTCTAGAATTATAGGTAGGTCTCCAAGCCCTGTGCTCCCACATATGGATACTGTTATGCATTAATGGGACTGCTGGGCCATCCATTATGCAATACTGGGAGCACAGGGCCAGAGGGCCCTGCACTCCCACAGGGAGATGACAGTTCATTACAATGTCTGTACACTTATGGATAGAGGGACCTGCACTCCCCAAACCATGTAAGAGTAAGATTACTCTTTCACAAAAAGTAATGAAATTAATTGCAAAACACTTTGTTAATGCTTCAGTTAGGGTTGAAGTGACAAAAGTAGGGAAATGAGGTGTTAGGGTCGAGACCCTAACTCCCCCCACCCTACCACCTCAACCCAATCTCCACAGACCAACAGGCAATGGGGGATGCCTTGGGGTTGTTGGACCTAACTCTCACCCTATTCTCCTGTACTGTATCATGTCAGCTTTCTTACACATGGAATGGGGTGAGAGTTATGCCAGATGACCCTAAGGCAGAGCACATCACCTGTTGGTGTGTGGAAGGTGGGGGTGGGGTGGTAGGGTGGGGGTGGTGTTAGAGTCTCAACCCTAACACCTCATTTCTCTACTCTTGTCACTTCACCATAACTGATGCATTAATAAAGTTTTTTGCAATGAATATATATACACACACACATATATATATATATATATATATAGAGAGAGAGAGAGATATGTAATAGATAACCCACTGTTTGGTGTGTGCGGTCATGCTCTGATATATGCATGCCTTGGTGTGCATCAACCACCCAAGGCATGCATATATCAGAGCATGACCACACATGCTAGAGTGGGTTATCTATCTTATAAAATGGAAATGGAAAAATTGTTTTTTAAGGGGATAAAAGTGCAGGTGTGTGGTCGGGCTCTGATATATGCATGGTTATGTGATGGTCTAAGGCCAATAAATCTCAAGCAATTTCCCTACCCATTTTATAAATATATATATATATATATATATTATGCTGGTGTGGTAGTGCCAGTATAGTTAGGGTTGCAAGGCCACTTCTATGTTAAACCCCACATTTTTCACTTTAATAACTTTGCCACCATATAATGGATTTGCCTGAAATTTTGCATGCATGGTCTGGGAGTATAGATCTCTGGATCTGGCAAGTTATGTTATGGTTGATTAGCAGTTGTGGAACTGTGGAGCATCCAATAAAACCAAAAAACAGGGTTTTTGTGTGTTTCTTTGCTCATGGCTACAGCCCACTCAATTTGTCTGTTTGGTCTGAAGTCTTCAGGGAAGATGCAGTCTGGGTCACTGATGTGCCTTTCGAAGATTTGGTGAAACAATATTACAAAGTTCAAAAGTCATTCAAAAAACAAGTATCACATTATAGTCAATGGAAAAAAAATGTATGTGTCTCTCAAAAGCTGCCACCACTACATTTTACTGTCACAAATAGCCCTTTTACTTTCATGCAGTGGCCATCTTGTTTTCAGTTAGTGAAAGGGAAAAATGCCTGGCATTTAAATTTGGGACCCCCTTGGTAAACACTGACTGTTGTGTTTACCTAGTCTGGTCCTGAGGATCACAGCCCTATCTTTGTTTGGGGAAAAAAAAAAAGAAATGGCTTTTTAAAGATCAGACCCCCTGTAGTGTCATAAATTGCAACAGAAATGGCTGTGACACTTTCTTAAATCACAAAAGTGTTGTGCCTATTTCCGCGAAAGTGTCACAATTTGCGACAGAACTTTGCCCCCAAAAAGCAATTCTTTGCTATCCCATTGCAGCAAAATGGTTGGGGTTTTTGGCCTGAAATTTGCAGGGTGGCAAGCCCTGGTCCCACCGATGTGCCTTTTGGTGGTTTGGTCAACAGGCTCATAGTTACAGTGCTCCAAAGTTGAGACATTTCCTATAGGATAACATTGCAGTGCCTGTGGCGACTTTCTGTGCCCGTATCTCAGAAATGGTGTGAGATACAGATTTTTTGCTACTCAAAGACTAAGCCTGTGAGTAAGTTTTGAAGTTTCAAAGTCATAGATTACACCTACAGTGGAATGTTTTCCCTACTTGCTACGGTTCCAGAGATATTGCCAAAATCATGTTACAAGAGTTCCTTTGGAGTATTATGGTGCTGCTGCATGGCTCCGTACTTATGTGTAAATGGGAGCACAGGGCCTGGAGGTCCTGCACTCCCACATACACATACCATTACAGAAAAAATGGACAATGTGAAGGGAGAGCAGGGCCCAGGGGGCCTGCATTCCCACTGACACATACCAGTTACATTTCACTTTCTCAAAAAGAAGGGAAATTCATTGCAAAAAACTCTGTTAATGCATCAGTAAGGGTTGATAGCACAGTGACAAAGGTATGGAAATGTGATGTTAGGATTACACCCCCCTACCACCCCATCCCCACCCTCCACATACCAATAGGTGAGTGGGTGTGTGTTGGGGTCACCGGGCCTAACTCTCACCCCATTCTCCTATACTATACCACCTCAGCTTGTTTACACATGGAATGGGGTGAGAGTTTGGCTGACAACCCCAATGCATACCCCGACGCCTGTTGGTGTGTGGAGGGTGCGGTTCAGATGGGGTGGTAGGGGTGTAACACTAACATTACAATCCCATGCTTTTGTCACTGTGCTATCAACCCTAACTGATGCATTAACAGAGCTTTTTTGCAATGAATATATATATATATATATATATATATATATATATATTTGTATTGATATTTTGAATAGCAAAATTGACTTGCACATTGTTCTATATAAAGCTTCAATGTAAGAGATATAATATACAATATAAAATATAAGAAAATATATAAATACTTTATCAATGTATTAATGGAGGGAATAAAGATAAGAATTTATTCCATGCAGTTGACATAATATCCTCTGGAGTTTCAACTTGAAACCATAGCCTTTAAAACATTAAGGTTTCTTTGATCTTATGCCACCAAATCTGTTTTATAGACTGTGGGAGGGTTTAGCAGTTCCAGTATTCTGATGTAATCCTTTTGGTGGCCATGGTGCCTAATGCTATTACTTTTTCCTGGTCTCTATTAATCTTGAATGTGTTAAATTTATAAAAAATATGTATTTCTGCTAACACTGGAATTTTAATATTTAAGAATTGTGAGAGAATTATAGTTGTATCCTTAAACCAATTATTTATTAATGGGCAACTCCATAAATGATGTGCTAGATCTGCCACCATTCCACAGCGACACAAGCATTTATTGGATACTCCTGAAGATATCTGATTTAAATATTTAGGCATAATATATGCTCAATGTATTATTTTAGCTTGAACAGACTTATTTTTGGTTGAAATGTAATTTTTATTTTCCGCTTTCTAGATTTGTTGCCATTGTTGAGGGGTAAAATTTATCACTAGTTCTTGTTGTCATTTCTTGTAGATTTTTATTCTACAGTTTATTGTATCATTTATCAAATTTTTACATGTTCTATAAACGGTTTCAATTTTATAACTAGTAATGATACCCTTCTTAGTTTTCAAATGAACAGCAACATTTACATTTTGCAGTTCAGCATTTTTAAGCATCTTTTGAAATTGTTTGAAAATGGAATTGTAATATAAAAAAATTGCTTGAAATGCCCGTATCAACTCTGGCTCTATATTGAGTATATGATAAAAAATTGATGTCATATATTATGTCAGACCATACAGTCTATTAATATTTTTAGTTTGTAGGAATTTTGTGTTTTTTTTTTTATATTCCTTAGTTTTTGTGGACATACTCATATTAAGCCTGGCATGCAGCCATGGAATGAATCTATTGCCCATTAATTTCAAAGCTTGCTTAAAATAGAGGTGAAATGCTTTTAATATGATTATATGTATACAATGCTTAAAGGAATTCTGATATAGTATAGTCTCAATTGTATCCTTATAGCCCATCTTCTCAACCAATTCTTGTATCACCACAAAATCTTGCTTCAGATAAAATGTCCATTTCCATGCAGTAGCTACCAGCTGTGCCAAAAATATATTTAAAAGGGTCTGATCAGCCAAACCCTCCCACGGTTCTAACACGAACCATACAGTTCCAAGTGATACTGGGTTTCCCTCCTCTCCAAAGAAACTTGACAAATGTATGTTTAACCTCTGAGAACAATTTATTATCAGGAGGTCTGTATAAGGCTTGTAATACAAAAATAAAATGTGGCAAGGCCATCATTTTAATAACTTCGACTTGACCCCATAATGAAATTGATAGATTCTGTTATTTAGATAACTTATTCTGTATCTTCTCCTTTGCAATTCTATAATTAATATCTGTGTTAATTCTGATATCATTTGTAAGCAACAATCCTAAGTATTTGATGTTATGTTCTTATTAAAAAAAGGTTTAAGTTAATATAGTCAAGGTCCCTTGTATCTGTAGTTAAAGACATAATCACTGCTTTGGAGGAATTAAGCTTATATCCTGTGAACTGTGAAACATTTTCTGATTATGTCTATTAATTCTGGAATTGAAGATGAAATATTTTAAAAAATAAGTAATGTATCATCTACATACACACTTAGTTTAATAACATTTTCTTTTATATTAACCCCCTCTATCTCCTTACAGGATCTTATTGCCTACAATAATGGTTCCAAACACAGTAAAAAGATTATGGGAGAGAGCAGGCATCCTTGTCTTAGTCCATTCTTCATTTCCATATTCCTACTTACATGCTGGTTGACAAGGAAACAGGCTCTCAATTTACTATACAGCTGTGCTATAATATTTAGTTGTTGGGAGGGTACACCCTATAGCTTTAAAACCTTCATCATATAGGTTCTAGTCACAATGTCAAAGTCCTTACTGGCATCTAAGGCTAGCGCATAATAGCTTTTAGGAACGTACTTAGTATATTCAAAAATAGCCTCGACCCTACTAACAGCTTGAGTTAAAATTCTTTGAAGTACAAATCCAAACTGATCTTGATGGATGGAAAGGTGTAGAGAAGTATTATTCTAGTGACCACTAATTTTGCTAAAAATGTTGTCATCAACATTCAATAAATGCTATAGGTGTATAGCTTCCTATGTATTATCTAGGTTTTCCTTCTTATGGTATCAATATTATTTTAGCATCATTCATGGTGCCTGGTAATACATCCTTTCCATTCATCAAGTCATCAAGGATCAATTGTAACCATGGTACTGTATGAGTTCAAAACCAAATGCTTGATAAAATTCCATTGAATAACCAGCCAATCCTGTGGATTTAGTTTTAGGCGTGACTACTAGCTCTTCAATTTCTCTTAGGTTAAATTTATTTCCTTGTACTTGCAGTTTATTGAAATAGATCTGAGAAGAGTCATGTGATGCCCTTGTCTGAGTAGCTGCTGTCCTGCATCTCTCCTCTCCACCCTGCTACAAATGACGTAATTTAGCTATAAAATACTAACTTCTCACCGTTGTTGCTGAAGGAACTGACCACAGAGTGTCTCTGCAGTACCTGGGTGGCTTTTCCTGCTGAGTTTTTGCTAGCATGTCTGAAATAGAGATGAGGCCTGCTGGCCTCAGCCACACGCCTTGACAGACACCGGAGAAATCCAGTAAGAAGACAAATGACCATGGCTCAGGCTCAGGCAAATGTACTACTCCTACCCCGGGGGCTGTTCCACTCTCTGAGGAGCATTTTCTCCAAGAATTTGCACCATTTAAGGAGTTGTTTCAAGAAATCAAAGAAGAGCTGAAATCACTGCATTCTGGTATTGGAGAGCTTAATAAAAGAACTGGGGATTTAGAGGTCAGAACCTTCTCTCTGTAAAAATGGAAAGAAGACATGGGCTCTGAAAATACTCTTTTATGCCAAAAAGTTTGTTCCCTTCAAAATAAGTTGGAGGACCTAGAGAGGAGAAGCTGGTGGAATAATCTTATCCTTTTTGGGCTTCCAGAGGGTGAGTATGGGACTGCCCCAATTCAGTTCACCCAAAAGCTATTAAAGTGGATTGCTGGGCCCTCTCTGAATGACCCTACATACATAGTGGAATGTGCACATCGTTCTTTGTGCCCTAAATGCCCTGGTGGCTCACTCCCCCACACTCCTTTATGTTTAAACTCTTAAACTTCCTAGATAAATAGTATGTGTTGCAGAAAACCTGGGATTTAAAAGATATTCTCTGGAAAGGTACTAAGTTATGGATTTCCCAGGACTTGCCTGTGGGCACTCATCAAAAAAGAACAACCTTCCACCCTGTGGTGGTAAAACTCATTGCTGCAATCATCAAATTTAAGATGTTATACCCTGTTCACCTACAAGAGCTACTTCAGGGTACCTGGCAATCCTACTAAATGGTTGACTCTGCTATCCAGTCACTCAGAAAGGCACTCCCTGACCTGTTCAAGGACCGATGACATCTAGGAAGTAACAGGTTCGGGTTTTTGGTTTTAGTCGGGTGAGAACCTCTTTTTGGTGTTGTTACTCCTTGGAAGTCTGAATTACGAGTATGCGACCAGCTTTCTTGTGCTCTGGATTTCCTGTTCTGATCTGTTTTTTCTTGAAATGCCCTACTCCTAGATATTGCCTAGAAGTGACCAGAGATGCTACCTTTTGTTTTTTTCTGGACTGTACCTAATTTTTGGTACTTTTAAATTGGCTTTATGCCGATCTTTTTCTCACAGATGCTACCATGCACCAGGCAGGTGAACTCCCTTCCTTGGCTTTTGTGTGGGTGACCTCTCCTCTCTGTCTATTTCTTTCAGAGGGATGGATCGTTCATGCGAGGGGCTATGGTTGCAGACTACATGTTTCAATCCTCCAGCTGATGCACATGGGGCTTTTGTGTTTCTTAATTAAGAAAATTGAACAATATAATGCACGTGACCATTTTATTTCTTAAATAGTGTCAGTTCATGAGATTTCATTGTACTTCCTGGATTAACCAGGCGGAGCCTCCAATAATGTTATTTATCATTAGGTTTGTACTGTAAATTCTCCCTGACCTGTTGAGTATGAGCGGACATAATTACCTCTGGTTTTCCTAGGTTCAGGGTTATTTGTGAGGCTACTCCCTGCTATTGAGTAGCTTTAGATATTGGTAGGGTGTTTAAAATTCCACAACTTTAGTTATTGTTGAGATGTTTGCTTACATAAGGGTGAGATATAGATTTAGGTCACGGGGGTGGGGGGAGTTGGTGGGATGAGGTGCTAGCTATGTCGGAGAGGGACATCTTGCACCATGCTTGTTGGGGTTGGATGCTTTGGGGGGTTGCAGAGGTGCAGAGGGTTTTCCTGATAAGAGGTTTTGGTGGGACAGTATTTCATTTTTCCTTTCACATGGGTGGGTGGGGGGAGGAGGTAGGGTTTGAGGGTTGGGGTGGGGTGGAACAGTCTGTCTCTGGTTGAATTATGATATAGCATGTGGTATCCAGTTGCCATTTGTTGACTGACATATAACAGTTCCACTAACACCTATTATTTTTTCAAAAGGCTATGGCATCCAATTATAGATACTGCTCCTGGAATGTCAAAGGGACCCAATCCTCAACCAAAAGAGCCAAGGTCCTGCTTCATCTTCATAAACTGCAAGTGGATGTGGTTTTCCTTTGGGAGCTGCATCTTTCTCCAGCTCAGATCACATTTCTAAGACATTCCTGGGTGGGACATTTATTTGGCTCGGGACAGGATTCCTGTAAATGTGGGGTTGTTATTTTGATCTCCAGATCTGTCCCATTTCGCCTCCTTCAAGAGGTTGCAGATTCCCAGGGCTGGTTTATATTTCTGTGGGCCTTAATGGAACACCTAGAGGTCATCCTGGGTTCAGTTTATGGCCCTAATTCCCAGGACCCCTCTTTTTTCTCTCAAATACCCTCTATCTTATCCCAGTGGTCATCTCTCCCAATGAGTCTCATGGGGGACTGGAACATAGTTTTAAACAACTGTTTAGGTAGATCCCCTCCTCAGTCCCAACCCCTCACCTCAAGTCAATTGGCTTTAAGGGGGGTAATGGACACTCTCGACTTAGTTGACCCTCGGAGGCTTATGTTCCCTGATATCACTGAGTATTACTTTCACTCCATCCAACATAATTCCTTCCCTCAAGTAGATTTTTTTCTTTTAAGCACTGAAGCTCTGCCAGGAGTCCTAGCCTGCTGTTATAGTGCCAAAGTTATCTCAGACCACTACCCAGTCATCTTACAGGTAAATTTGGCACCCTCAGTTACAAGAGATAAAATGTGGCACTTAATAACTTCTTATTAAAATGCCCAGATATAGCTCATAAAATACAGTAGTTTATCTTAGAATTTTTCCATCTCAACCAGTCCTCTATGCCCAAATTGGACATCCTTTGGTGCATTTCTAAATGCGCTCTCAGAGGTGAACTCATCAGGATAGCCACTAGAAGGAAGGAAGCAAGAGATGTCTCAAGCCATGGCCTCTATTTCTGTCTCAGATTTGTGTAGCTGTGAAAGGGCTCTTGGAATCCTCCCCTCTATCATGTTGGGAACACCTTGAAACCCTAAGAGCTCAGTACCACACCCTCATAGGAGAAAAGGCAGAACACCGTCTTTTAAAAACCAAAACCCAATATTTTGACCAAGGGGAGAAGGTGGCTAAACTCCTCGCGCTGCGTTTACATAGCCAGCAGGCTGACCGGATTATTCTATCCATCCAGTCAGACTCTGGCTGTTTACTCACCTCACCTAAAGATATTGTTCATAAATTCCAGACCTTTTAAAGCTCTCTTTATACAGCTCCCTCAACTTCTCTGGACCCTTCTACCCTGAACGCCTTTCTCCAGGACATCGATTTACCAATGTTAAATGAGGTACAGGTGAGCTGGTTGAAAGCCCCTTTAACTCTAGATGAAGTTAAAACGGCTATAGAAACCTTAACGCCAGATAGATCCCCTGGCCTGGATGGTTTCTACACCATTTTTTACCAGAAATATAAGGACTGTCTGGCCCCTTATCTTCTGTAGTTATTTCAATATCTCCACCAGACTGGTCTAACAGACACCTCTCTCACCACTGCCACCATAGTTGTCCTGCCCATGCCTGGGCATGACCCCTATCGGTGGCTAACTACAGACCAATATCTTTCATTAATGTAGACATTAAGATCCTTGCAAAAATATTGGCCACGAGGTTGAAGGTAGTCTGGGATGGTTTTGTTTCCAGCAGACTGTCAGCTGATCATATTCAGAAAATTCTACATCTTGTCTCTACATCCAGGGATTCCACCACTCCCACCGTGTTGGCTTCTCTGGATGCAGAGATAGCCTTTGATCGAGTCTCATGGGACTACCTGTTTTGTCTGCTCCCTAAATATGGCTTGCCGAGAGAATTCATAGCATGGATCAAAATACTATACACCAAACATTCAGTCCGTATCTTTTGCAATGGGGTGTTTTCTGAATTTTTTCCCCTTGCAACAAGGAACATGGCAAGGGGGCCCACTTTCTCCTTTTTTGTTTATTTATTTATTTATTTGCTTTTGTTAACCAGGTAAGCACACTAGACAACCTAGTGCCTATTTTCAGGTGCGACCCAGGAGAGTTACAAAGCATACAGGAAACAAAAATACAGAGTCAAGATTACAAACAGGAGCCACAGGCTCCAACAGGTGGGAGGTACAGGTCATGCTCAAGCATGGTAAGTCAAGCAGTCAAGCAACAGGTTACAAATAACAATGTAGGGATTCAAAGATTTCTAATATGACTATAGACTGAACACATCTCAAAGGCAATTAGAGAAATAACACATTGAGGTTTACATCAAGGATTGTTGCAGTACAAGTTTGTGATAAACATTGACAGACAAAAAATAAATACATAATAAGCTCCTAACATGGGGGGTAGCAAGTACTATACAGAAGGAGGAGGGTGCAGATAGAACGAGGGCGCCATACACAGAGGGGGATGGTCAGAGCTTTGGCTGGTTTCACAGGGGGATTTAACAGCAGCCGTTCAGACAGTACTCATGGCGGCACCCACGGAGAGTCAGGAGGGGTAGAAGGTACGTCAGGTCTAAGCGGAACATAGACAGGCCACAGTAGACTTGAGGAAGCTCCATAGGGATCTTTTAAAGCAGTGGTGGGAGGGTGAGGCATGCACTAGGGTGGGAAGGGAGTTCCACATTTTTGGAAAATTAACTATTCCCCACAAGTCCAGGTTATAGCCATAGGTCCTTCACAATACAAACTTTCCATATATGCGGAAAATAACCAGAGGCCTTGAACATTATCACTTTATTTGGTTCCTTCTCTAACTATAAATTAAACTTATCTAAAACTGAACGTATGCCCTTGAACATTTCAACCCACCGCTCCAAGGTAGAGCACCTGGGGCTGTGTTGGGTAAAGGACAAGCTAAAGTATTTAGGTTTATACCTCAGTACTGATCCACTTAAGGTCAAAAAGTATAATTTGAATCACTTACTTCTTGTTATAAAGAAATACCTCAGTCGTGGTCTTTACTCCCTTTGTCCCCCTGGGGCCGGGTGAACATTCTCAAAATGAATGTCCTTCCCAGAATTCTGTATCCCCTCCTTATGCTAGGCCTACATCTCCCTAAAAGTTGGTTTACCCAGATTAATAGGCTTTTCTCCCACTTTCTCTGGCAGGGAAAGTCACCCCACAGATCACTAGTTAAATTAATGAGCACTAGAGAGGCTGGGGATCTTAAAGTTCCCAACATTTACCTGTATTATTTGGCTATACACTGTTTCTGACTCTCCCTCTGGAATTATTTTGTCTCAGGCACCTCACTTCCAAGTTATACTTCCCAATGGTTTGACATAGAGGGTTTCCTGACACAACAGTAGGGTCTGTGTCTCAATTCATTATTGCATATTCCCATTAGGAAGATTCCCAATCCCTTAAATGCTACTTCTATTGGCTATTCCCTTAGGGCCCATCACCAGCTATGTCAGCTGCTAACCCTAAATCCTTGTCAAGATACTACACAACCAATATTGGCCAATTGGAATTTTTGGATAGCTGGCAAAATGTTGACGAGGTTAACCTGGCCCACACTGGACACCCTCTCAGTAGAAGACTTTTTGCCTTCTAATAAGCTTCTTACCTTCCAGGAAGTCCAGCAGAAACATGGATGGCCCATATCCATGTGTTTCAAATATTTACAGTTTCGTCATATTCTCTTCAGTCATTTGGATGTGGACTCTGGTCCGATGAGTATGGAACCTTAATATGTCCCCTGTTACTGTCCTATCCCACTTCCCATGTGGTATCTTTTTTTCACACACAGTTTCGGGCCCTCCTTGCTGATAAGGAACATGCATTTCACTATTATTGGAACATGGCCCTTCCTCAGCAGGACCAACCCTGAGACTGGATCCGCATTTGGAAAGGACTTTACAAATACATAAAATGGGACAGATACCATTTTATGCAATTTCAGATTTTGCATAATTTATTCTATACACCTATCAAATTATACAGCATGGGCAGTCTTCCCCAAAATGTATGTACCAGGTGTCAGGGTGACAGGGGCTCTTTACTTCACATTCTCTGGCATTGCCTTGACCAGGCATTTACACCAGAAATCTGTATTCTTGGTAATTTCTCCTAATTTTTACTAGGTAATCAGAAATTGCATATGGCCCTAATATTAGCCTGTTGCAAAAAAGTTATCCTGCGTCATTGGTATGATCCTGTCACCCCCACCTATCGGGAACGGCTCCAAGAAATCCTGCTTGTGCTTCAGGCTGAGCGCATCATTGCCAGTATGTCCTACTCACTTACCAAATACAAACGAATTTGGGACTGTCTATACACTTTGCTGACACTTAACCCTGGGTGACAGCAGGAATATGTTTGTTGTGGTACATCTAAGGTCTGCCATTTACAAATTGTTACTCTTGATGTCATCATGACAACCTTGATTATTGTCCATGTCCATGGTATTGGGGACTCTTCTTGTTATGTCATATCTAATGTCATCACAGAAATTTATTATTAAAGAGACATTTGGGGATGTGGGAGGGTAGTTGGGTGAGTGGCACATGTATTGTAATTGTAACCTGATTTAGTGTACTTTATGTTGGGATACACCTTTTTCTGTTTATGTGCTTGAATTTTGAATTGTTAACAGCATATATTGGTCTGTACTTTGTTTGTAGTACGAATTTTACTTCAGTCAGGTTTAATGAAGTATACTGAATGTTAAAAAAAAAAAGAAATAGATCTGAGAAAGAAAATATTCCATATTTTCATTGTCTACTACTTGATTCTTTTCATATACAGGTTTTTGATATACCTGTTTATAATAATTCAGTGCTATTTCTTCCATATTTGGTATCTCAGCTACAGATATTCTCATATTATTTTTTAAGAAGGGTATTACATTACGTTCTTTTCTCTATTTCAGAAGATTTGCCAATGGTTCCCCAACTTGTGCCCCTGCAGATATCTTAATCCTTTCACCTTTAACCTCCTTCTAAGAATTCAAGGCTCCCTGAGGGTGCCTGAGGGTCATGAGGGCAGGACAACACAGCCCTCCCCCACAGCTTCAACCTCATTCTAAGAATTCAAGGCTCCCCCGAGGGTGCCTGATGGTCATGGGGGCAGGACAATGCAGCCCTCTCCCACAGCTTCAGCCTCATTCTAAGAATTCAAGGCTCCCCGAGAGTGCCCAATGGTCATGAGGGCAGGACAACGCAGCTCTCCCCCACAGCTTCAACCTCGTTCTAAGGTACGAATTGAGGTCCAGGAGCAAGCAGGAGCTCCATTGCGCTTGGCTGGAACAGCTAGGAGAAACTGTCTTGGTGCCTTTTTATTTGTGTCCCCATACAAATGCTGATAGTTTTTTGTGCAGCTTGTTCTTAGCCAAATGTAGTGCTTATAGGCAGTTTTAACAGGACACCTTAAGAGATACTAGTGCTAGCATTTGATTTTTCAGCCAGATGTTTTGTTTTTATGCTATTTTAGCAGTACACCTAATGAGATACTAAAGCTAGCATTTCTTACCAAATTTAAATGGTTTGGCACATTTAATTTGCATCCTTTAAGGGATTTCAAACTGCCTTCTACTGTCATTATGTTAGTTTAGTTCTCTGCCTTCCTTACATGGCACAAATGTTAGTACTGTAGCCAACTGAAATTGTATTTGTGCATTTAGCAAACCAAACAGCCTAGTGTACTGCAATTTTCTTTGTTTCTGCTTCCCCCTTTTTGTTTAAATAACGACACACCACTGTAACAAGCTGCATCCCCCCCACTTGCTTAAATTTACCACCTCCTTAAATTCTGAATTAAGCAGCAGTCCCCACTCTAGTTGCTGAATACTAAAACTCATTTTCAGTATTTTAAAGTCCCCAGAGACATCTCCATACATTTCGGTGCCATTTCTTGTTCTGCAAGGTATCGCGACTCTCATGCCCCCCCGCTTAATCAGCCACTCCTGCAACTACCTGCTCGATAAATAATTTCCTCTTTTCTCTCTCTCTCCACAGAATTCAAGGCTCCCCAGGGGTGCCCAAGAGTCGCGAGGGCAGGACAACGCAGCCCTACCCCACAGCTTCAACCTCATTCTAAGGTACTAATCCAGACCCAGGAGCAAGTGGAAGCTCTATTGCACTCAGCTGGACTGGTTAGGAGAGCCCTGCCGATGTTCTGCGTCAGCTGCCCTGCCACCCCCACCACCACCCTTGGTGGACTCAGAGCTATATAGCTCTAATCACATGTCGGGAAAAAAACCTATCAGGCACTTTCCCCATTTGCAGATTTTCTGCTCTTGCCTCTAGTGGCTGCTAGCCCTCTAATCCGGCGTTGTCAGCAGAGATTCCTTTTCTGCAGCTTGCCTTCTCCTGCCTCTAGTGACCGCTACTGTAACTACATGCAGCTGCATTACTTTGCACTAGCTGAAGCCAATATCCAGATGCTTCTACTAATTTGCGTTCTCTTAGAAACAACCCTTATCTCAAGACCTGAATCACCCCTCATTAACACTCCTGTTGCTAACCTCTCCCCCGCCCTACAATCCTCCACCCCCTCCACTCCCCTGCATTTACCACCCCATACTCACTGCTCTCTTCTCCCCTTCCCCTTTCTTCCCTCCTTCTCTCCCCTATCCACCCTTTCCTACCCTCTGCATCCACTCACCCCTCTCTACTCCACTCCCACCTTCTCAGCCTGGAGGCTCTACTACGATGCCTGAACCTCCACACCACTCCATCTAATCGTTGCTCCAGAGCATCCAAACACTCCCCTCTCCTCACATTCTCCATCCTCCTCTTGCTTCTGGGGAGGTGACATACATCCCAACACTGGCCTCGCTGTGTCCAGGCAAATCCCTAAATCATCCCCTACCTCCTTCGGTCTCCCTCTTGCCCCTCCCCTGACTCACTCTATAAGGGCCTCCGCATTTTCCATCTCAATACCAGAAGCCTCCTCCCGATATTGGACACCCTAATCGTATGGGTTACTCAGTACTGCCCAGACATTCTCTGCATCACAGAATCATGGCTATCTGCCAAACTCCCTAACTCATCTATTGCCATTCCTGACTACAGCTCATTTTGCCAGGACAGAGGCAAGCAAGAAGGGGGCGTGGCACTATACATCAGGCAATCCCTCCCGTGCTCTATCATTTTCAGTGAATCCAGCCACTCTTTTCATGAATCTATTGTTGAGCACCTAGCCTTCCCCTCCTCCACCCCCTCTACATTGGAGTTCTTTATGCTGCACTGAAGACTTTGCCCGACTCAGTCATTAATGCCATCCCGTCAATCTCATCCAGAGCATCAAATGATGAACTTGTGCTTCTAGGTGACTTCAATCTTGACTGACTCTCCTCCTCCGTCAAACACACCACCCTGAAAATCGAAGCCCTGAACCTCTCTCAGCTAATCCGGGAACCTACCCGCCTAAACCATTGGTCCCAAAACCACACGCTTCTGGATCCTATCCTCCCATCCCCACCGTATATCTGCCTCAGGAATTTCCTCTGATGCCCTTAGTGACCACTGTGTAACTTACTGTGTCTGCAAAATCCACTTCCCTCTCTCCCATCCCAAATTTATCTGGTTTCGCTCTCGACACCTCCTAAATGAATACACCCTGCAGCATGACCTCTCTAATGCAGATTGACCACCAGTCCTCTCTGCGTCTGATGGAGACATCACTCTTTCCCAGTTCTGCCATATCTTCCAGCATATCTGGGACCTACATGCACCCCTCAGGAAGGTCAGGGTAAAACGTCACCACCACCCATGGATTACACCCGACCTTACCTCCCTGTGTTGCACCAGGGACAAGACATGGAGACTTTACAAAGCCTCCCATGTCTCACAGGACCTACAATCCTACAGGCATCTTAGAAATAAATGTACCAAGGCCATCCAGCAATCTAAATCTTCATACTTCAAAGCGCAATTCATGCAGAACCAGAACCCCATGCGTCCTTCTGGAAGATAATTAACTCCCTTCTTGAACCCCCTACTAAACGGGCATGCCCTACCCTTAACAAAGACGAGAGCACCATCTCAGACCCAGCTTCTGTGGCAGAGCGCCTTAATAAGTTCTTCATCTCTGGTGCCCTCCCTAACTCCCCCCTTCCTGCCCTAACTTGGCTGAGCCACCCTCTCCATCCTCTGGCTTCTTCTTTCCTCCTTTCATGCATCAGGAAGTCTACCATGCACTATCTTCCCTTAGTATGACCAAAACCAGCCCTGATGGTATTCACCCCCAAACTACTCCATATCTCTGCCACCACTATTGTGACCCCCTTCACTCACATACTAAATCTCTCTCCATACATAGCCACTGTCCCAAAAGCCTGGAAATCATCCATAATCATCCCTCTGTACAAAGGTGGTGACCCTTCCCTTCCGGGAAATTATAGGCCTATTTCGCTCCTCCCCACCTTTACCAAAGTCCAGGAATCCCTCATACTGTCCAAACTGTCAGCCTTTCTCTCCTCCAACAGCTTTCTCTCTCCTGTACAGTCAGGTTTCAAAAAGCACCACTCCACCATCACCGCCCTTCTAAGCGTGACCGACTCCATTCTTTCTGCCATGGACAACAGCCAAACCACAGCCACCATATTCATAGACCTGGCTAAAGCTTTCGACTCTGTCTCCCACCCGCTGCTACTCTGCAAACTTAGTTCTTTCAGCATCACACAATCTGCCATTTCCTGGTTCCATTCGTATCTTCATGATAAACAACAATCTGTTCAAATAGGCGACGCTATCTCCACTCCTCTCCCTATCTTATCAGGTGTCCCTCAAGGCTCTATACTTGATCCAATCCTCTTCTGTCTCTTCATTAACGACCTTCCCTCCACCTGTCTCTCCTCAAATGTGCATCTATACGCAGATGACACTATCATCTTTGCCTCGGGCCCCTCCTATGACTCTGTCCTCACCAACCTCCAAATTGACTTCAATAGAGTCCAGTCCTGGTTTCTCAACAGTCTGCTCACACTCTACACAAAAAAAAACTATCATCAAGGTCTTTGGCTCTAGGCAAAAACTTGCTACCCCCTGCCCGCCCCGACGATCACCACCCTGGGTGGCTCGCCGCTGGAGATAGTCCCAGCTTTCAAGTACCTGGGTGTTTGGCTGGACAGCCACCTTAACTGCTCCACTCACATCGAGGCCATCTGCTCCAAATACTGGCCCAAACTCGTCATCCTCTATCACCTCAAATCCAACTTGCCTATCCCCACCCATTGTGAGCCTGTACACAAAACAATCCTGCCCATCACAGATTATGTCGACATAGTCTACGGAATGGCCCCAGCATCCTCTCTCTCCAGATTAGATATCCTTCTCAACTCTTTCTACTGCTTTGCCACTGCCTCCCCCCACTCACTCACCACTGCCTACTCTACGCCATACTAGCCCTTGTTCCGCTCTCCCACAGGACAGCCATCCAATTCATATCAAAATTTTGGTTTGACTCACTGCCTCCTTACCTCACTTCCCACCTCACATCACCCACTTCCCTAAACTACACTCTTTGCCACAGGGACCCACGCACTTTCCACCTGCCCCGACCACACACACTCTCATCGGCCAAGCTGCCTTTTCTTACCATCTCCCTCTTTTCTGGAACAATATCCCCTCCAATTTCCACCTGCCCCCCACTCGTTCAGCCTTTTCCTAACTTCTCAGGCTCCTACCTACCCCACATTGCCTGAATTGCACTAATGGTCCCAGCATGCAGCAGAGGCCCCTCACAGTCTGTACTCACCCTCCCTAGCCCCCCGTCTGCAACCCTGCACCTTTCTGCTCATCTACTCTGCTCACTTACAGTTTGTTTTAATATAGATAATGTATTATAAATAATGTATTATATTCCCTGTAAAAATGTCTGTACATACTGATTGTATTCCACTCCATTTGTTACTCCTTTTTTTTTCACTGTATAATTTGTACCCGGGTTACACCTGGAAATGAGCCTCGGCTCAGTGTGCTTTTCCCAGTCATCAAATTTTAAATAAAATAAAAATAAAATAAATAACATTTTTTTTATTTTCTTTACATATGTGCTGATGTCTTTCTAGCCTACAAGAAATCCATTCATTGTAATAAAAAGCTATATTTTTAATTACCAAGGCATCTAATTGTTTCAATCTATGTTGTTTTTCGGATTCTTGCTCTTTTACATTTTTTTTTTAAACATGCCTGATAGGACAAAATTGCACCCCTCAACACTGCTTTAAATGGGTCCCATAAAGATAGTACACTCTTTTGCCTGGAATAACTAACTTACCAATATTCTGCTATGGCTTCTTTTATTTTAGAGATGAAGTCAAGGAGTTTTAAAAGTTTATTATTAAAAGTTCAGCATCTAGAGTTATATTGTAGATTATCTTTAAGTAGTTCCATTTATACAATGGTGTGATCCGATATTAGAATAGATCTAATGGAGGTGGTAAATACATCATAAATATAGATTTAGATATAAAAATATAGTCCAGCATTGAAAAACAGTTTGCTTTATTATCATAATGAGTATATTCCTTTGACATAAGGTTCTGTGTATGCTATGCATCTATTAGTTGATGTTTGTCCTAAGAATCATTCAATAACCTAGCTATTCTCATATTATTTTTAGTGTGAAGGGTAGATTTATCCAAAACTGGGTTTAAAACAGCATTATATAACCACTACTATGCCCCGATCAAGACCCTCAATCTTGTAACTGGGACCCCCCCCCCACTTGTTACACAGACAAGGCAACAAACCATAAGTTGGCAGAAAATAAGTATTACCCCTGGCATTAGGGCAAATTCTTGGCTTGGGCATCTCAGAGGTTGGGGGTAGTGCACAAAACATTTTTTTTTACCCAAGTCAGGGAGAGAGAGAGTGGTGTCAGGGCTGTGCTGTGTCTTCAATCTGAGGGGCCCCAAGAATTGTCATACAGGTACTAATAGGATGGATTGTTCACAACCAGGAATTTGGGATGTTACTGTCTGTTTTTTTTTTATTCCTGACACAAGGTTAACAGTGAATAAAGTTGGTGACCTCAGGGCTTGCACTGTATATGACAGGTGACACTTTAGCAGGCAAAACATTCAAACAAGTTCTTTCGGGTAAACTGTTCTTTTCCCATAAACATTTTACCACACCATGTCCAGCCCAATTTCAGGGTTCTTGGACTTCTACAATACAGCTGCCCAGCCCTATTTCAGGGACCTTGGACTTATGAAATCTGCTACCAGTCCTATTTCAGGATTCCTGGCTTATTTAAAGAACACTAGGTGACTATAGTTAACACCTAACACATTTTCCTCTGGGTAACCAGTTAGATCCATCTGTGCTTAGAATGAGGACTGCTTACTTAGGCTACCAACTGGATCATCTCTGCCATTACATTAGGATTTATGGATTCTCCAACACCACTGGGCTGCTAGAGACATCCTACTTCACAAATGTTGGGCCAAGGTTCATGGCACCTGTATCAGACAGACACCAGTAACCCCCCACCCCAAACAGTTTACACTTTACACTCTTTGCTCCTCAGGGTCCATGGCACCACATATCTGACAAGGCACCAGACAACCTTGCTTAAGCAGTTCATGTTTCACACACTTGTGCCCCTCAGAACACTTGAAAAGTACTTGAAATCCTCAGATCTCATTCAAGTCCATTTCTTTAACTTGTACACACAAAATTTCTACAAAATGGCCATTGCTGATAGCTCTTACAGTCAATTGGGTGTTGTTCCAAAACTCTTACTGAATCTTCAGTCCCATTCCTCTTTACATTTGAAGCATCTTCACCACCTTGGGGTTTCACAGGATCTGGTAGCTATCACTTCCAGGAAACCAGCCTTTTGATTACTGTTTTATGGCAGAAACACAAACGCAGGGTCCTTCCCTCTCGAACAAAAGTGCCAACAGGCCAGCTCTTGCCCTCAGAGCTCTTGCACTCGAACTCCAACCTCATACTACACTCTGACAGCTCCAGCAACAACTGTTAGCCAAGTGTGACTAATGCTGCTGTGAGAGTTCCGGATAGCATTACCTCATTCTCTGCTCAGCAGAACAAGGCAAATGATGATATAATATTTTACAGAGAGCATTTAAAACCTTCTAACACTGCCCAGCTATCTGTCTGATCTAAAACTGATGAGATTCTAGTAACCCCAGGAATTGGCAGGTTACAATTATAATCCTCCATTAGTATCAAATTTTCTGCTTGAATCTCTAGTAATCCCTTAGTTACATTGACTAAAAAGCTATCATAAATCTGAAAAGGTGCATATAATGAGCCTATTGTAAATATAACACCCTGTATACAGTAGTTCCTTTAACCAATAAATTACAGCCTTTATTATCTGACCATTTTTTTATGAAATACAAATTTTAATTTTTTTTCTAAACAAGAGTGAAACTCCTGCTTGTTTTCTTGTACCAGAAGAAAAGTAATTTGCCTCTGTCCAATTTATTTCTAGTTTTTTTTATTCATTTGAGCCTAAGTGGGTCTCCTGTAAAGCAATAATGTCTGATTTTATTTTATTTATGTAGGTTAAGATTCTTGCTGGGGTTTTTTTTGTGTAATAATACAATTTACATTAAAGGTGGCATATTTAATTTGTGGCAATATCTGAGTCATTATATGGTATTTATAAAACAGTAGGCTGATTGGATTAAATTGAGAAGAAAAAAGCACAAAAAATAACAAAGCCCTCCATATAAGTCGTACAATCAGTAGTAATTGGTTTAATCTCTCACATCCTTATAAAGTTATCCCCCTAAAACAGATTTAACCCTCTCCCTTCCCAGACTCCACCAAGGTTTACAATTTTTTCCATATAAAAATTAGAATATATCTCTAAGTAGATAAACTGATATCTTCCAGATCTGCTACAACAATAAATTCCTAATAGAAGAAGCAGGAAAAGATCCCCCCAAAGAAGATTATCCAAAAACAATACCCCCACCCCAATCTCATAAGAGACTGGGTTCCTTTCCTTGCCCATTTTAAAGCAAGCTAAATTTATCAGAAAAAATGAGGTCAAATGAATTTTGGTTCCCCTAAATCCCAGACCCACTAGCCAAAGTTGAAATAATATTTTCTTAACACCCAACTAGTTCAGTAGAATTGGAAACATTCAGATTATACTGAATTCATCCCCTCCCCCTCCCTAAACTACCTAGATTTTTTATATAATACTTAAAGTTTTTTTTTAGGACAAAAATCTCCAGAAGCCTGTTTTTAAGTTCCTCCAGTGCATCTTTTGGTGTAGGAAAATTATTTTTTTCTCCATTAATAACCACCCATAGCATTGCTGGAAACATCATTGAGGTCTTGTATCCTTTAGTCCACAGTTTATTTTTTATAAAGTCAATTTTTTTTTCTTTCAGAGACTATATTTGGAGGTAAGTCATGAAAAATAGAAATATTGGCCCCCATCAGGTTAATTCACTTTTTTTGATAAACCTTGGTCATTAGTTTATCTTCTGAGTGTAAACATTTTGCAATTATTGCTCATTGGTGGGGCTACTTCAGTTGGTTTAGACCTTAAGGATCAGTGTATTCTGTCAAGGTAAAAGTTAATCTCTTCTGGCATAGTATCCAAATATGCAGCAGCAATCTTGGAAAAAGTTTGACGTAAAGTTGCATCCGGGTCCCATGCCTCTGGGACTCCAACTATGCGAATATTCTTTTGCCTGGTGCATGATTCAAAATGAATAAGCTTATTTTGGAGCTCCTTTTGAACATTTTACACAGCCTTTAACTGTCTACGAAGGGGAAGTTGTTGCTTTTCCAGGTCAGACACCCTCTGTTGGACTGTGGTCAGTTCCTTTGTAAGTTGTGAATTATTAGCCACAATGTTAGAAATTGTTGCAGGGATTTGATCTACTTTCTGCTCCAAATCTTTGATTGCTGATAATTTGTTATTATTTTTCATCATTTCTTCCAGTAATCTTTTTGCCCATTTCGGCATTTCTGCAGCTTCCTTTTCTTTCTCATGTCTCAAAGACTCATCCAGTGAATCTGAAGCTGCAGAGTCAATTCCTTTTGGCGCATTATATTATTGCTTTGACTTTTTGTTGTTAGATGCCCCAAGCTCATTTCTTCTTGAACACCTATTAACCTAGTAGTCTGTGCCTGATTTGTTGTAGTAAATTGTCTCCTTTGCAGAGTTGTCTGGCAACAAAGCTCTACTTTGGCTTCTGCAGTAGGCTTCGGTTGGGAGGTAGCTTCTGCCTTTTTTGTAGTGTCCAAGACTGCAGGATTTAAAGGGCTCATTTGAATGGGAACATTACCAGAACATTCTTCTGTTTGCTCTGTTGTAAACAGTTCAATTTGCCTATTTCCATTATTTACAAGAGTTTCGTTCATAGACATTAATTCGGCTGGCATTTCCATGGTACTATTTTTCTCTGTATAACAGGCAGACAATCTTTGTACAAGAACTGCAAACTCCTTCTCCTCCTCTAATTCTGAGGCAGCAGTGTGAGCCTGTGGGCTTTCTGTACTTTAACTTGCTTGCCCTGCTACTTCTTTATTAATATTTTGCAAGGGTCCAGATCAGGTATTAACCCCTCCACCTGCTTGTCAGAGCTGATAACCAGGGCTGAATCCTGTGGCTGCAAAACGTTTTCTGTGCTGGCAATTAAAGGTAGGTGAAACAGATAATTGGCGTTCAGTTTCAGAAGGCATATTTGTCTGTGTCATATCAAACTGTATTTGTTTGTTTGCTACAGCAAGAGAAGATGTTTTTGACTCAGAATTAGCTGCCAATCCTCATGGGGCAAATTATTCCCTGCAGGCTGTGAAATGGCTAATGAAGGTGACTTAACTGCCTTAACAGCAACAAAGCCAACACTAGCCACTTTAATTAGTTGTGCACTTACTGCTGTAGACTAATGTGCATAGTTTTAATCACTTGCTTAAAGACATTTGGTACATTGCCTAAGGTATCTTTTTTTTAAGAAATTTGACAATACATTTTTCCTTTTGTATTGAAGCAGGTGGATCATTGTTTTTCTGTCCAATATCTATAGAAGTAGTAGTAGTCTCACGGTACTGAAGAAATTCATTGCTTCCTTTAGGAGCACCTGGCAGCATACATCCTAAGTCTGCTACCACTTTGTCTTGGGCAGGAACCACAGCAGCTCTATGTTTTTCCACCAAAAGTTTGGTTGTAGCAGAATCAGAGCCAGAGCTGTCCGACAAGGAGTCAGTATTTTTATTTTTTTTAGACTTTGTGCTATTTGCCTTCTAGCTGTAGCTACCAGGGTTTCTTTGTCAATTTGCTCCTGACTTTAAATGTTAGTGTTTTCCCTCTAAGCTCCTTTTTTGGAGTAATTTTTCAATATTTCTCAAGTCTTAGGTTACTTACAACAGACCAGAACAACTGGCTGTTCAAAAGATTTCTTCACACATCAGCTCCATTGTCTTGGTGACTTACACTCAAACGAATGTCACAGAATGGTACAGGGAGCAGCTTAACTGGCTGTTCAAAAGATTTCTTCACACATCAGCTCCATTGTCTTAGTGACTTACACTCAAACGAATGTCACAGAATGGTACAGGGAGCAGCTTGCTCCAGTTTCTTACTTCCATGCCATCTTCCAGAAGGCTCCCCTCTCACCCAAAGAGTTCTGTAGTAGAAGACAGATGCATTGTGCTAAAAGTAGAAAAACTATGCAAAGACATAAACTCCATTACACAGTTCTAAAATGGTACTTACTACCTGGGCAAGATATTCAAAAGGGTTGCGCCATGCGCAATAGGGTTGCACCTGCACAAGTCCAAACTTGCTCCATTCTGCGATATTCAGCAGGAGGCAGTTGCGCCACAGAAAATATGCTGAGCAACAGTGCAATGCAAATGAATGCATGCTGAACTGGAGGGGGAGGAACCATGCATAAACTGCACAGCCCGATATTCACCCGGGCTGTGCAGAGTTGTGCAGGCGCAACCCCCAACCTGCACCTGCACAACTTTGAGCCAAAAAAGGCTCAAGTCGAGGCCACCCACAGGTGAGCTGCTGCATTGCAGGGCACAACACAGCAGCTGCCACCTGTGGCTGGCCCCCAACCCACTCCATGTGCCCCCCTGCAGCCCGATCGTGGGCTAAACAGTGTAAAATCCCCCCGCCACTCCCCACCAGCCCGATCGTGGGCAGCAATGTATTTCCCCATAGCATTCCCTGGTGGTCCAGTGGACTGAAAATCCCGATGCGGGATGTCATAAATAAACACCCCTGAACATAGCCCTGGTGGTCAGTGGACCAAAATCCATTCACAGGATGTCATAAATAAACACACACCCCGAACAAAGCCCTGGTGGCTGGTGTCCCCACCCCACCCACCATGAAGCCCCACCACCCGCTCCCCTCAGCAACGGCGGGTGGCAGCATCCCACTGCATGCCGCCCTGCCACCTGCCAACTGACAGCCCGGTAGGGCCTACATGCCAGTAATTGCAGAGCAATAGCCAATGGGCATACATCCCATACTTACAAGACAGTCAGTTTTGTGAATGATATGTATTCATTCAAATCCTGAACTTTGCTCTGATCTTATAAGACTACACACCCGATAGCTCTTGCTCTGCGCAATGGGCGTGCAGCCCTACGCGGGCAGATCCAGTTGGCGAAGTGACAGGTGGAATGGATGCTGTCACCTGCTGGCTGCCGGGGAGCCGGCAAGTGGGTCATGTGGTGGGTGGGTGGGGGGACAATCAACCACCAGGGCTATGTTTGGGGTGTGTGTGTTTATTTATTACAACCCGCGATCAGGATATTTGGTTCACTGGACCACCAGGCTAAGTGTCAGGGGGTGTTTATTTATGACATCCCGCATTGGGATTTTCGTCCACTGACCACCAGGCTATGTTGGGGGTGTTTATTTATTACATCCCACGATCAGGATATTTGGTCCACTGGACCACCAGGGCTGTGTTGGGGGGAGACACATTGCTGCCCATGATCGGGCTGGTTGGGGGGGATTTAAGCTATGCCTGCGATTGGGCCAGTGGAGGGTGGTGGTGGGGATTTTACAGTCTTCTGCCTGCGATCGGTCTGCAGGGGGCATCAGTCCCTGATGGCTGCTGCCTGGCAGGGCGCCAGGCACAAGTCCTCGGGGATAGGCACACTTGCATGCTAATGGCATGCAAATGGGGCCATAATCAGATGCAAATGGCTCCCCCTGTGCCTTGCATGACTTATGGCCCCATTTGCATGTCACCTTTTGAATATCGGGATTTTGCGCATGGCGCAATGGTACTTGTGCCACCGCTAGTTGAATGCTCCCTCTGTCCACTTGTGGTGGCGCAAGTTCACTGCACCATGCACAGTGGCTGTGGTTGGGGGTGATATTCAAAGTAGCTTGCGTCGGCATGCAACTTCTTGAATATCACCTGGCCACAATTTTCAGGCAACTATTTTGTGCAGCGCAAAGGCTTGCTCCACAAAATAGTGCAGTTTGAATATCTGTCCCACTGTGTTTAAATCAGGAACACCCACTAGGATAACTTAAAAGCCTGTTGAGATGAAACAGTAACAGAACTGGAACAAGTATTTAACAGTCAGCTTTTACTGTGGGAAAATGCCTTCCAGGATCAGCACTGTTCTTCTTTAAAATATTTCACTTGATGAAAATCTTCATTGGAAAAAGGAGTAGTACCAGAAGACTGGAGGGGGGTGAACATGATACCCCTTCACAAAAGTGGGAGCAAGGTAGAAGTGGGAAACCTGTCAGTTTGACCTCTGTGGTAGTAAAGATGATGGAATCACTGTTAAAGGAAAGGATTGTACAGTAGAATATCTAGATGTCAGTGGGGCACAAGATCTAAGGCAACATGGATTCACAACAGGAAGGTCTTGTCAAATGAATCTGATAGATTTTTTTGACTGGGTGACAAGGGTAGTAGATCAAGGAGGGGCAGTGGACATGGCCTACTTAGATTTTAGCAAGGCATTTGACACTGTCCCACACAAGAGGTTAGTAAACATGTTTGGCAATCTGGAAGTGGGTCCCAAGGTGGTAAACTAGGTCTGAAATTGGATGAGCAATAGGACACAGAGGGTGGTGGTAAATAAAGTTCAATCTGAAGAAAGGGGGGTTACCAGTGGATTGCCACAGGTTCAGTACTGGGGCCAGTCCTCTTTAATGTCTTTAGAAGTGACATTGTAGAGGGACTCGAAGGAAAGGTATGCCTCTTTGCAGATGACACCAAGATCAGCAATAGGGTTGACACTCGGGGGTTGATAAAATGAGAAGAGACTTAGGCAAGTTGGAGGAGTGGTCAAAAGTGTGGTAGCTCAGATTCAATGCCAAGAAGTTCAAAATCATGCACTTGTGGAACAAAATCCCTGGGGAGGAATATACAGTGTGGGAAGTACTAACAACAATCAAACTGGAAAGGAACCTGGGGGTAGTAATAACAGATGATCTAAACATAGCCAAACAATGTGAGAAGGCAAACAAGGAAAGCTGGTGGGATGCTGGGGTGCATAGGGAGCGGTATCACTAGTAGAAAACAGAAAGTAGTGATGCCGCTGTACAGACAGTTGATGAGACCTCACCTAGATTACTGCATGCAGTTCTGGAGATCACATCTCTGAAAGGACATAGATAGGGTAGAGTCAGTCCAGAGAAGGGCAACAAAAATGGTGCTGGGACTTCACCAAAAACCATACGAGGAGAGACCGAGGGAACTCAATATGTATGCTCTAGAAGAAAGGAGGGAGAGGGGAGATATGATAGAGACATTCAAATACCTCAAGGGAATTAAAAGAGTTCAAGAGGGCAGAATCTTTCAAAAAAGGAGATATGCAAAACCAGGGGTCACAACATGAAGCATGAGGGAGGAAGACTCGGGGTAATGTGAGGAAGTATTTTTCCACAGAAAGGGTGGTAGATGCATGGAATTCCATACCTGAGGAAGTTGTTGGGGCAAAAGTAGTAGGCAAATTCAAGAAAGCATGGGACAGACAGAAGGCAACACTAGCAGTAGGAAGAGAGGTGGTAGGAGGTAGGCTGCAGATCAAATAGAATCTGGAGTTTATACAGTAGGTAGGGGAATGGGCAGACTAGGTGTGCCAAATGGTCCTTATCTGCTCTCAAATTGTATGTTTCTATGTTTCTAAAATCTTGTCTTCTTCAAAAGCAAGAAACAGACAGAACATTGTTTTCTGCATTGAAACCCAACCTGAAAACACAACAATTTTCATTTTACTGAGTGTGTGGATTAGGCTGAGCTGTGCAGCAGACCCCTGGGGCCAGGCATTAGAGTAAGAAAGGAATTCAGGAGGGAGAAGGAGGGAGAGTGATTGGCAGTGGATTGGGCTCAAGTGGGTTTTCCTAGACTGGTAGCTTGGCAGTGCCCATTACCAGTTATCATTTGTTTTCAATTAAAAAAAATAAAGAAAGATATTAAACAGACTCTTTTGCTGGCTGCTCTGTGTTTCTATCTCAGTCGTGCTGACCCCTGCAACCTAAGGTTAAAGTGGGCAGTGGGCAACACGCAGGTGGGTTTAAGGTGGCAGTGTCCACTGTCAATTAATTACCAGGCACTTGAGTTAATATCCCAATACTGACATTGCAGTGCAGCATGAGGGGGGTGCTGCACTCCTGAGGTGCTGTCTTTTGGATGAGACTAGGTTTGCTGGCCAAGGCACCTAGCTTCACCTGAGCTCTTTCCTTCTAGGTTGTTTGAAAAGACAGAGTAAAGAACCTTACCAGAGCAAGGAAAAGGATTAAGGCTTCTTTTGGCTAGGCAGATTTACTGTGTGTTGTTATTTTTATTTTGTACTCATAAGGATTGTTACTGTTTGTTGCTGACAGTTTATTGCTTTATTTTTCTCTGATTCAAATTGTTGTTGCTGGGTATACCTTCTGCTGCATTATTACAGGGTGTGCCTACAGGTGTGTGCTAAAAGATTACTGCTGTAATCTGCTGATTCAAATTGTCTTTTGCAAGGTATATCTCCTGTTACTGCTTTATTTTTCTCTGTAGCAACGTGTTTCTTACAGGGTATATCATCTATGAAATTATTACAGGTAGCACTTTACAGGTTTTACAGTTTTATCTGTCATTAGGCTAAGCTTTCAGGGCTACTGCATTTGTTGCTGACTGATTGTTTTTGCTCTTACCTCCTTGTTTCTTTTGTCCATGGTTCTACTTTTTCAATAGGGGAAGGGTCCAGCCACCCCCCCATCCCCAACCACCCCACACTACACTCCTTTTATAGGGTAGCACAGTCGTGACATTTCCTGTGGCAAATCAGGAAGAGGCAGATCAGTGGGGAATCCACACAGTGACCTCATTTACAGGGGCACTAGTAATTTAACTTGTTATAACAAGTTATTCAAAAACAAGCAAAACACAAAATCAAACTTTTGCTTTCATTTTCTTCCTTATAACTACTCTGACCAGGTTATAAACCCAGAAACTTATCTGGAATGGATATCACTAACTGCAGGTACTGCGGAACATTTTTCAGAAAGGCAGTTTAACAGGATTTAGGACACTCTCCTACATGCTGAGCCATTGGAGAGCTAAGGGCTCAGCACAAAGCAGCATGAGCAAAGACTGCAAGCTTCAAATTAAATTGCATATTCAAGAGGAAATATATTATAAGAACCACCCACCATTTCCCCAACATCCAAAAGAAGCACCTTGACTGCAAAGGGTAGTTGGTCTGGGAGGTTGGCAGGTGGTTAGAAGGGGCAGATCGGGTGCCCCAGTCACTTGGTGCTCTCCAACATATTACCTCTAAAAACCATATAAAAACTACAAACAGGTATCTGCCTCGATCTCCGAAATCAAACAAAGGGACAGCTGACACTGCAGAACAGGACACTGCAGCACAGGAGCTAGCACAACAAAACTCATCCCAAAACAGGAACCAAAGCAAAAAAGGCAAAAAGGAAATCAAAAAAACTTCCGATTATAGGAGACTTCATGATTCAGGGAGTTGATACCTATCTCCAGCCAGGGGTAATGGTCAGATATCTCCCAGGTACATCAGCGTGGAGAGACACTGACCACATTGCTAAAATTGTTCAGGAAGCAGGAGAAAACACTGATGTCCTGGTACACATAGGACTAATGATCTTGCCAGCTAGTCAGTTGTGGAGACCAAGGAACACCTGACCAGGCTGGGTGACAAACTATCATCCATTTCATCTGGCATCTCCTTCTCTGAGATCCTGCTAGTCTGGGAGAGGGGGGCACATGGACAGAAGGTCAGAGAAGGGGAGATAGGGAAGCTAAACATGTGGCTCAAGGGCTGGTGCCAGGAGAAAGGACACAAATTTGTAGGGAACTGGCAACAGTTTTGGGAGTGAAAGTTCTTTAAATTTGATGGACTGCATCTGACTAAGGAGGGAATCAGTGCATTGGGGCAGAAATTTGACGTCTTTTCAGAATATTTAAACTAGCAAATGGGGAGAGGGGTGCAGCACCCCATAAGTTGAATGGGAAGAACACCCCTTCCCCTCAGCTAGTGGTCAAGCAGGAGTTCAGCATGTTTGCAGTTCATTTGTATCACCAGGTAAGGAAAAAGGTCTGGCTCCCCATACGACACACATGGGAAATGCCAGACCTCACCCAATAGCTAACATGCTAAAATATGGCCAATGGAAAATCATGTACACAAATACTCACAGTGAAGGAAACAAGATCCCAGACCTGCAGGCAATAATGACAGAGGCTAAAATAGACATAGTAGCAATTAGCGAGATGTGGTTTACCAGTAACCACACTTGGGAGACTTCAGTACCTTGCTATGTACTGTTCAGAAGAGACTGAGGTGCAAAAAGGGGGGGGGGAGTGGCCCTGTACGTCAATGAAAATATCAAAGCTGCAGAAATTCAGAATACACATAAGGAGCCAGAAAAACTGTGGGTCACCCTGGAAACAGGAAATGGGACAGCCATACAAACTGGGGTTGTCTACAGGCCCCCAGACTAGGGGGAGGACATAGGCACATTACTGTTAGAAGATATACAAAACATGACAGCTAAAGGGGAGGGTCTGATAATGGGAGACTTCAACATGCCAGATACAGATTGGTCAATACCTACAGGAATATCTGCCAGAACTAGACACATGGTGGATTCCCTGCAGGGGGAGGGCCTCAAATAACTGGTACAACAATCCACAAGAGACAGAGCTATCCTAGATCTAGTACTGACTAACAGGAAAAGGATCACAGATCTCCAGGCACAAGGTCACCTGGGTGCCAGTGACCATCACATGGTATGGTTCTATTTGACCACTAGAACTAAATTATCCCATTTCAAGGCAAAAATATGGGACTTCAGAGGAGCTGACTTTGATAAGATGGCCAACTGAATTAAGCTAGCCCTGGCAAAAATAAATACAGGTGAGGGGGTACAGGCAAAGTGGGCAAGCATTAATGATGCAATACTTGAAGCAACATCTCATTATTTTAGAGAGAAAAGGAAGTCTAAAAGAAAAAGGAAACCACTTTGGTTCTCAAAAACAGTGGCAGAAAAGGTCAGAGCCATAAGGCTGGCCTTCAGGAAATATAAGGGAACACAGCGGGATGAAGACAGGGAGGCATACCAAGCTTCCCTAAGGGAAGCAGGGAAGGCAGTAAGGCAGGCAAAGACCCAAACCAAGGAAACACTAGCACAAACAGTAAAATAAGGTGACAAGACTTTCTATAGATACATTAGTGAAAGGAGAAAGTCCAGAGATGGGTATTGTTAAGATCAAAGAAAATAAGGGTGTGTGTGAGGATGAGGACCATGTAAAAACACCTATCCTAAATAGATACTTCTGCTCAGTATTTACTGAAGAGAAGGTAGGGCAGGGCCCACAGCTCAGCCCCATGGACACAGAGGGCAGGGAGGTGTGCACTAGTCCCTTCACAAAAGAAAGGGTCCTACAAGAGCTCGATAAGCTCAGGGTGGACAAGGCAATGTGACCTGATGGCATGCATCACAGGGTACTAAAGGAGCTAAGAGTGGAACTATCAGAGCCATTATCAGAACTGTTTAGTGAGTCTCTGAGCACAGGAGAGATTCCAGAAGAGAAGGGCTCATGGGATCCCACTCCACAAGAGTGGTAACAGAGAGAAGGCAGGGAACTATAGACCAGTCAGTCTTTTCTCAGTAGTGGACAAGATTATGGAGGCACTCCTTAAGGAAAGGATAGTGCAACACCTAGAATCCATAGGAGCATAGGATCCAAGACTGCATGGGTTTATAAAAGGAAGGTCCTGTCAAACTGATCTCATAGATTTCTTTGACTGGGTAACCAGAGTGGTGGACCAAGGGGGGGAGCAGTTGATGTCACCTACCTTGACTGCAGCAAAGCTTTCGATACTGTTCCACATAGGAGATTGAGTAATAAGCTGGGTAGGCTCAGGGTGGGTCAGAAGTTGGTCAACTGGGTGGCAAACTGGTTGACAGGCAGAAAACAGAGAATGGTGGTAAATGGTATACAGTTAGAAGAGATGCAAGTCACTAGTGGGGTACCTCAGGGATCAGTCCTGGGGCCAGTCCTCTTCAATATCTTCATCAATGACATTGCAGATGAACTGGAGAGTAAGGTTTGTCTGTTTGCAGATGACACCACGATCTGCAACAGAGTAGATGATCCAGATGAGGTGGGCAGAATGAGAAGAGATCTGGATAAACTAGCAAAATGGTCAGAAGAGTGGCAACTGGGGTTTAATGCAAAGAAGTCCAAGATCATGCACATAGGAATGAGAAACCCTGAAGCCACCTATAGGCTGGGAGGGGAGTTGTTGGCAGTCACAAGGGGAAGAAAGAGACTTGGGCATCATCATCACCAATGACCTGAAATCAACCAAGCAGACCACTAAAGCAGTAGGTAAGGCTAGGGGGATGTTGGGGTGTATGAGTAGGGGTATCACAAGTCAGAAGAGAAAGGTAATAATCCCTCTTTACAAGACACTGGTGGAGAATTCAAGAATGCATGGGACAGACATAAGGCAATTCTTGTGGGGGGTAGGAAGAAATAGGCTGTTGGTTAAATAGGATCTGCAGCTTATCCTGTAGGTAGGGGAATGGGCAGACTAGGTGGGCCAAGAGGTCCTTATCTGCTGTCAAAGTCTATGTTTCTATGTTTCTATGATCTTAGTACCTTCCACTGTCTGAGTCTGCAACATGAGACAAATACTTTTGTCTGCATTTAGTTTTGCACCAATCACAGATAATAATTGCTTGAGTACCCAATACCTCAGTCCCCCTAATTCCACATCCTGAACAAGGAGACATACGTAGTCTGCAAATGCAATAGTCCTGAGTTCCAGACTGTCAGATAACTTCACACCAGACAAGCGAGGGGACATGTTAATGATTCTAAGTATAGGGTCGAGCATAAAAATATTAAGCAGCAGGCTGAGCAGATACCCCTGTAATACCCTCTGAAACAAATCACATCTGTTGCCCAACCATCCATTTTCATAAGGTCTCACATATGCTAATGCATAGCAGATAGATATCCAATTACAAAATATGTCCTTAATACTAACCATAAAAAATCATATGAAACACTGTCGAATGCCTGTGACTGATCAAGGCTTAAAATAAATCCAGATGTCATATTTGCTGATCCTTTATCCATTAATTCTCAAACCATAATTAATGCAGCCACTATATTTCTAACAGGAACAGAACCAAACTGAGAAGAATGAATCAATGATCTAGTCACTTTTGCCAATCTATTAGCTAGCAATTTTGAAAAAATCTTATAATCTACATTTAATAATGTAATCAGTCACCAATTTTGCAATTTGGTTCTATCTCCCTTTTTATATAGAAAAATCATATAGCCCTCATACAAACTTTCAAGCAAACAGTCTTCCTGTAAAAAGGAATTTAAAACTTTCAAAAATTCCCCCGGAATCAAATCCCACAACACTTTATAAAATTCCACTGATAAACCATCCGATCCTGGTACTGTAGCATTATGCAATGATTTAACAACACAGTCCACTTCAATGGATGTAAAATCCAACTGCAGCAGGCCCACCAATTCACCGAGAGTCGGCAGGGCTACGGCTTGCACTAACTGTTTCATCTGACACATGTTACCATGGGAAAAGCCAAACTGTAGTTTGATAAAGGACTCCAGTGTATTCATTATACCTCTGTTATCAGTAGCTAAATTCCCCATTCCTGTTTCCAAGGCCGTAAATTTACGATGCTCAATGCGTACTTTACAGTCCTCAAATGGATTGATCTGATTTTTTTTCCCTTGGGTTCAAAATTTTTGTTCCTTCTATAAGGATATCCTTCTATTATATTGGACAGATGCCATTTTATTTTTTGCCAACTGAATCGCTTCCGAATGATCACCTCTGTCGGTGGTCTGTAAGAACATCAACTCTCTTAGTTGATCCCGAAAAAGCAAATACGCTTGATATTTTTCTCCCACCATTTGTCTGGAATGAATTTGAAAGAACTCCACTAAACATAATTCAGTGTCCGACCACCAATCAATCAAGGAGTCATAAAGAAAAACTACAGTCCGCCTATCCTGCAGGATCATAGAGATCTCCTTCACAATATCTGGCTGTTTTAACAAACTAACATTTAAATGCCAGTATGCTCAGCCTGAAACTCTTGGAGGATGAGAAGCTATCTGCACCCCTATAAGGGCATGATCAGAAGTTCTCACAATCCTAGTTTGTGCTTCATACACTGGCAACTCCAGAGTCACAAACAAAAAATTTATCCAGGAGGAAAACTTACCCCTATAGAAACTGACTTTGGGGGTCTGACCTTCAAGTAACAAAGAATCTTTTAAACGTACTTGCCTTAACAGTCCTTTTTGAGCTAACACATCACAAAACAATTTAGTAGTGGATCACTGTGCTAAATTAATTTTAAAATCTCCCTCCCAAAGGCACTGGTGACTAGAATATAAATAGGGTTGAATTCTTTACAACAGATCTATCCTTTGCGCTTTTGTCTGTGGTCCATATATGTTAATCAGGCACCATAACACCCCTTGGTAGGAGATATCCAACACCATTGCCCTACCTGGATCAATCTCCATTAACTTTTGAATCACAATGTCTACCCCCTGAAAACAAATACTTAGACCAGAACATAGCTCAGTACCGATAGACCAAACAGAAACCCCCTGAAACCATTCCATGGCCACTTTTTGGGTCTCAGGTACTGTGTAAAGGCGGGTGTCCTGTAAAAAAATAATATTATACGGTAATACTTGTAACATAGAAATGGTCAATTTTCCCTTAAAGTCAGATAACACTGTTGACATTCAAGTTTGCCAGTTGAAAGGAATGTAGATTCACTATTATTTTTTAGATTTTGGAGAACTTGATCTAGTCACCCTCTTTTTCACTTTAGCTGGAAACCGGTCTTGTGGAACCACATCAGTTGGGGGTTCACTCTGCATGGATTGGAAGGAAACATCTAAGTCTTCCTCATCCATCAGCTCCCCCAACTTTGAATTGGGTCAAATCTATTGGCTATCATAATAGGGTCTGGTAGAACAACCACTGAGTCCTGTTTCAAGAGGATACTGCGCTGTTTTGGGAAGGGTCAAAATTCTGAAGTCTCCAGCTTTTCCACCTCCACTATTCATGTCACTAAACCAAGCACAGATGTGGGGGGCATAACCTTCACAGCCTCCTCCTCTGGGCTTACTGGCATTTTTGAGCTAGGGGAAGTACTTTGCAATCACAACATTGGACCCTTCTCAACAGAAGGCAACTGTACA
Organism: Neoceratodus forsteri; assembly: GCA_016271365.2. Taxonomy (NCBI): domain Eukaryota; kingdom Metazoa; phylum Chordata; order Ceratodontiformes; family Ceratodontidae; genus Neoceratodus; species Neoceratodus forsteri. The sequence continues at coordinate 847,319,588 of CM028134.1, forward strand.
GAGACCTGTGGGTGTTCCTTTTTCGGGGTTGGAGCCCTTTGCCGAACATCACCAGGCAAATTCTTCCTGGTTGCTCTGTTTATGTAGAAGTCCTGTGCCGTATAATCTGAGGTATTATGTGCTGCCAATGGACATGCAGGGAAGGTATGATTTTCTGCCCCACATAAGTTGCAGAGCCATACAATCTGGAGCTAAATGCCCCAGTGTCCCACACATCAAGCATTTTAACTCCCGACAGGCAGAATTCAAATGTGAAGTGGGACCACATCTATAACAAGATCTAGGCTGGCCAGGGTAGAATATAATACCCCTGTCCCTGCCAAGATAAAAACAGTTTGGTAAATGTTGTATTCCCTGCTCCATCAATGCAAGCTGTACAGAGATTTGCTAGCCCCCAGTCCAGAACCCACTGTCATCAATCACTGCTTCAGGAGAGTTATTAACTGTACACCTTTTCTCCAGCCATACTAAAACATCCTGAACATTAACCCCTTTATTATGAAAGAGAATTGTTATTGTTTGTACTGTAGGTTTTGTTATGGGGATAGCCACAAATGACTGCCAAGGCTGTGTATCCTTAACTACATAGTATGAAATTTATCCAACAGACCCACAGATCTGAAACTAATGTCATAGTTCAGATCTCCAGTGGCATGAATAAATGCGTACACCTCTGTGGGTGTAAAATGGAGTGAATCAATCAATAATTAATTCCCTACCCAGTTACGGTTTGGTGGAAAATCCATATCCCTTCTGTATCGCAGATGTACAACAAATCTGCGTTTTGCTGATTGTACTGGTTTCTGAAATAAGCTAGCATAGCTAGTCTGTTGTGATTGGGTTTTTTTTTGAAATTCTACTACTTTTGGAGTCATATCCAGAACTTCATCATCCCCTGGTAGCTTACCCGCCAGAGAGTGCGACTCATTGTCTGACTCCATAGCATCCCCTGGTACGGTTTGTCCTGCACCATTCAGTGGGCCCTTTTCCTGCATATCCTCTGCAACAGGTATGGAAACCTGTCCCTCTAACTGTTCCTCATGAGTGCCCGGTGCCTGAGAGATTTGTCATCCTATTGCAGAACATGGCAAAGCTTTTGCAGCCACTGACAGATTCTTTGATGAACTACCAGGTGATCCTGGCAATGGGATACTTGGGTCTGGAACCCATATCCCATCCAAAAAAAGCAAACCTGCTTTCTGCAAAGCCGACTCAGGTGCCCATTCCACCTCACTACCATGAAAGGGAACGAATTGTCTTGTAACGCCTCTGGGTTGAGGCCTTCTCCAATGCCCAGGCCCCTATCGACCCCAATACACCTACTTTTCACCATAGCTGGTGTAGTTGGACTCTGTATGGAGCACTTCCACTTTTTCTTGTCATCAACCATTAATTGTAAGTCCTCATCTGAATCAGACATAGCCAACAAATGCTCTAGGTACTGAGCCTCATTCACCATGAAATCCATATTTACCTCCTCTGTTCCAGTGTGAATATCAGCCCTCCGTATAGTACCATTAGAGGAATCTGCTTCCAAGACAGTGCTCTGCAAAGCACAACCATCTTTTTGCTCAGTTGCTTCCATACTGACTTCCTTCCTCTCTCTCTGGCTGGGGCAGCAGCTCCCCCTACCTACGAGTAGGGGGATTTATTATTCAGACCATAAGAAACAAATAAATACAAACCAGTATTACATCATACAAACACATAATAAGAAAATCAAAAATATAAATAAATACTTTATCATACAGTAACCCCAAGCTTAACCAACCCCCCCCCCCCAATAAAAGAGTTGGGGAATTTTTTTATTAGAACATAAAAATAAGGTATAAACCAAACTGTGTTTCATCACACAAAATCAAAAGAACAGAAATAAATATTACATCATACATAGATGCAAGATGTGCTCAAAAACAATATTTCCCCACCTGAAACCATAAGAAATAAAAGGACAACCTAAATGAGTATTACAGCATACTTCCACCAAAGAAAACATAAATTGTACATAACCCCAAAAACTAAAGAAAGGGGAAATACCACCCTTCCTCTATGAAAAGAGTAGGGGAAATCTTTTTCCCCCCACTTCATAAGAAACAAAAATGTATATAAATCAGTATTACATCATATGAATTTTAAATAAGAAAACTCAAGGAAATATTTCATCATTTAAAGACCTCAAGTCTTTACCAACCTCCCCCTCCAAAAGGAGTACAAAAAAAAAACACATTTTTTGACAGAAAGGCAAAATATAATTAATCCATTATAACTGGAAGACAAAGCTTTACCCTAAATATTTCAAAATTATAGTTCATGTAAAATATTCTGCAAGTCTTTGTTCCCTTTGCACTTCCTATGATAGTCTCATAAATATCACAAAAAATAAAATAAAAAACATGCCCTTTTCCCTTGCTAATATGAGATCTCATCAATAAAAGTAAAACATATTTATCCAGAAGAATTTTAAGTGATCATTTGGTGAAGATGTAATCTTCTAGGGAAAATAGTGTCAATATCTATCCCAGATGCCTCTCTTTAAAGAAACAAATTCTGTGTTTTTAATCTAAAAGATACTTTCATGGATAAATGAAAACAACATAGCAGGAGATATGTCTTGTTGTAAAATAAATCTACATCTAACTTGCCAAAGCCAATATAAAATATGAGCTACAATAACAGTAGGAGTGCTATTATTATATTTCTTCCATGACAAGGGGAAGAAACCATAAAATAGTTGGTTATCTGACCATTTAGTGAATGGAAATTAATTTCCAGTAGTCTTCCCATATCAGTCAAAATATAAGTGATTTGGGGATTCAATTTGTAAGATGCATGAATTTCTTAAACAAAAATGTTCTGACACACTTTTGTGTTTGTGGTTTCCCCTCGTATTTATTTTATTATGAACCCCCAGCCATACAATGTCCCACATATGTTGTAGGATTCCACTGTCTGCGAGTCTTTCACTTATTTGTTTTTGTTCTATGTCTGTAAACTGTGGAAATGGTGTCTCAAAGAAATTGTTCTGTATAATATTTTGGTATATCCCTTTCCCGGAGTGTTGCACAGCATCTGAATATGTTAAATTCCATTTACAGATGTAATCAAAGAATGTATTCCACTCAGGGAATAATTTATATTTTCCTCTTATTATTATGAATAAATGAAGAGCCTTGCCATTCTAACAAGATGTATTGTAAATGACTAACCACTTGTGGTTTCCATGGTTTGTCTATAACTCAGATTATAGGTTGTAAGTTGGTTGCTAAAAAGGCTGAAAAGAAAAATACCACTGGGTGAATCATATTAATGCCACCCGTTCTGAAATCTAAATCTAAAATATTTATTTTTATTGGGTTTAACCTGCTGTCCCAAAAACCTGTGAAGAAGCAAGCTAGTAATGCAGACTCAAATTTGTGAGTAACAGAAAGATATGACTTATGAATAAATAAATGGGTACAAGAAAGATTTTAATCATAAAGATTCTTTTTTTCTTGCCCATTTTCCAATTTGTCCATGAACTTGTTTTATCCTTCCCTCTGTTAATGCATAGCTCCCAATTGTACTGTGCCATATTATCTATCCCAAAATATACCCTTAAGATTTTCTGTGGAGACTCTGAGATAGGGACATCAACAATACTGTCATTGTTGTCTATGTTTCCTGTCAGGCTGAGACAGAAACTCTTATTTTTAATTATACTAGACCCAATAATTTGTAATAAAGAAATTAAAACTTTACAAATTAGAATTCCTATATTTTTATCTGGGAAACAAACACACAAATCATCAATGTATCCAATTGTTTTTAAGACTCTTGACCCCGGACGAAATAGCCCATTTATTGCAGGTGATCCATTTAGTATCCTAATTATTGGATCCAAAGCCAAAGCAAACAATATCAGGCTGAGGGGGCATTCTTGACGAACCCCTCTTCTAATATAACAGGTATTCCCTATCCAACCATTTACATAAGGCTTCACATAAGCCAAGGCATAACATATTTTAACCCAGTTAATAAATTCAGTCGGGAAACCATATGCTTGTAGTGCTATCCATAACAAATCCTGTGAGATCTTAACAAAGGCTTTGGTTTGATTGAAATTACTTCAATAACCGGTATTAGATTTCTCTGGGTAAGGGGTAAATAATTATTTTAATAGAAGCAATGCACCATGAATATTCTGACCTGGTACTGAACAGAACTGAGATAGGTGTATTAAAAAGTACATAGTCTGTACCATTCTGTTGCATAAAAGTTTTGAAAAAATCTTAAAGTCTATATTTAATAACATAATAGGGCACCAATTGTTAATTAAAGTTTTGTCACCTTTTTTGTACAACACAAAATCATGAGACCATCATACATGGAATTCAGGATTCTGTCTTCGGTCAAAAAAGCATTATATAAGGACACTAATATAGTCAGAATATATTCCCACAGTACTTTGTATAATTTTGAAGGGAGACCATCTGACCCTGGTGCAGTATTATTTTGTAATCCTTATAGTAAGACTGATCTTAGCTCATCAGTGGTAAAATCTGTTGTTAGCATTGACTGATGTTGCTATGTTAGCTTTGGGGAATTTGCCGCTTGCAGTAGTAGTGTCATGTCCTCAGAAATTTTGAAGGGACAGCCAAATTTTGAAGCAATGTCACTTTCTAAAATGGATAACATATTCTGACCAGAGACTAATAACCCCGTATTGTCATGTATTGACCCCATCCATTTTTGTTGCATTCTTCTTTTGCAATCTCCAAAAGGATTGTTTTTTTTTTCCTTGTGTCCTAAACTGTTGTTCTTTTATCAATGATTTCTGTCTGTCATATTGTAAGTTGGTTAGTTTATCTTTTAATTTTGAGATTTCTCCTATTTCCACTTTGTCACCTTAACTTACTAATGAAACTAGTGTATTTAATTTATTCCTTAGAAGAATATAGTCCTGCTGTTTTTTATATGCAAAGGCTCACAATTGATTAAAAAAAATCAGTTATACAGGTTTTTGTGTCCTCCCACCAATCAATGGGGGAATCATACAAAAAAACAATGGACACTCTGTCTTCTAGAATTTCTTTACATTTCTCAAAAAACTCAGGGTTCTCTAGTAAGCTAACATTGAATCTCCAGATTCCTCTACCTGGTAAATGAGTAGGTTGAGGCAGAATTTTGAGACTCAATAAACAATGATCAGAAGTCTCTATTACATGAATTTTGGTATCTGAGACCGGTAATTGGTCTGAAATGAAGAAATAATCGATCCTTGTTTTTAATAAACCTTTAAAAAAGTAGGGTTGATATTAGAGGAAAACCCATCCTTAAGAGCTGCCTGTTTAAGTATTTGCTTCAATTCATTTACATCACAATATGTTTTGCAATTTGTTTTCATTTGAATGTTTATGTTGAAGTCGGCCCCAAAATAATTTGTTTGCTAGTGAACAAAAAAAGTTATATTTTTTTGAGAAGCGCTACTCTTGCTGCTTTTTGTTGTGACCCATATATATTAATTAATCTATAATTTACTTCTTGATTAGTTATATCTAACACCATTGCTCTTCCAGGCTCTCTGTCAACTATTTTTTGCAGGGTAGAATTTGAATTGGTAAAGCAAATACCCAAACCAGAACAGATGTCTTGTCTCAAAGACCAGAAAGATTTTCCTATGAACCAGTCCTTTGATGCCTGTAGTATATCTTGATCAGTATGTAAATGGGTGTCCTGTATAAAAAACATATTATGAGGAAGAGGCTGTAAAGTAGCATAGGTAGCCTGTCTTTTAAAGTCTGATCTGATACTATTTACATTCAGACTGGCTACACTTAGAAGTAAAGCAGTCATGATCGAGCAGAAAAAAGTGTTAAGAGCTTTTTTCTTATGGGATCTGTATACTCTTTTCTGGGTTAGAGGTGCCTCTTGTTGTTGTTCTGCTTTTTTCAATGGTGGGTCACTCTGGGTTGAGTGTAAAGATCGAGTCCTCCTCTTCCATAATGTCTCTCCATCTTTGCAAAGGTTCATACAGGTTAGACATACTGACCAAAGGTTTTGGAACTGATTTTGAGGACTTTCTTGTTAATGTTCTCTTTTTTGGGACTGGTTGAAAGTCAGAATCTTTATGTTGAGGAGGAAGGGTAGCCATGTTTTCTTCAGCTCTAGGAGGTGTGGGTTGGGGGGCATAGATGACTTAGACCCTGTGACAAGACCTTGGCCTTCTTTTGAACGTGGGCTAGGTTGCTGAAGAGGTTTGTGATTAGACCGCAGTGTTTTAAATGGATCTCCAGAGTCACCTGGGTGCTTCTGTGTGGATGATTGAATTTGAGTTGCCTTATTGATGTAAAAATCATGTTCTATGAAGTCAGAAGTGTTATGAACTGCCCACGGGCAGGAAGCAAAAACATGATCTTATGCTCCACACAGATTGCATGAGAGAGGGACTATGCAGGGAGTAGCAGAATGGCCTAGTGTGCCACAAACAGAACACTTAAGCTGATCACAGTCTGAATTAAGGTGGGATGTAGAACCACAATGGTATCAAGAACAGGGCTGTCCTGGTAAAAAGTATCCCTCTGTCTCTTCCAATATAAAAACAATTTAGTAGATGTTGTGTGCCGTCCTCTGTAAGTTTTAACTAGACTGCGAATTTCCATCCCCGGTCCAAAAGCCATTTTCATCTATAATTGCATTTGGGATCCCATTAACAGTGCACCTGTTCTCAAGCCAGTAAATGATATCTAGCACATTTACTCCCTCATTTCTGAATAAAATAGTAATTACTTTAGCAGTTAGTCTGGTGATAGGTATTGCAACAAAAGATTTCCATACTGGCGTGTGCTGAATTTCATAATAGTCTGCCCTGAATCTGTTTAATAATGACGCTGGTCTGAAGCTAATATTGAAATTATGATCTCCTAGGGCATGCATGAAAGCATAAACTTCAGAGGATGTGAAGTGTAGAAAATCAATAATTAATTTTCTTCCTACATAATTCCTGTCCGGTGGTAGTTCTAAATCTTCTTTATAGTAAATCCGAAATGCAAAATACCTTCTGGCGGCCTCCTCAGGTTTCTTAAATAAGTTAGCACAGCTGGAGGACCTTTCTTTGTCTCCTGCCTTACCCAGTTCTCTAGTATTGTTTGCCTGTGTCTTAAGTAGCAGATCTAAAAGAAGAAAAATTACCTGTGTTGCTTTGCCTGTTTGTTGAGGCTTCAGGTGCCTTTGCAGTTTTCTCAGGATGTTTACCAGAGTCCTGGGTACTTCCAGATGACAGCGTGTTGCTTCTGTCATGGATAGTGTCTGACATAGCATCATCAAAGGCCCAAGACACACTCTTTGATCTCACCGATGATGTACTTTCTCCAGAGTGCAAATTGTCTATTCCCTCATGTATTCAGGCTTCATTTGGGAGGGGGGGGATATGGACCTGCTTGATTGAATATCCACACCAGGTATCGGAATGCTAGGATCGGGAATCTATGTATTATTTTGAAATATCCATCTTGCTTTTTGCAATGCATTTTCAGGTTTCCAAGTTACATCTTCCACTGCAAATGGTGATAGAATAGAATCCTGTGATAGGGAACCAGGTAAAGCTTTAGAGTTTGATTCATAAAAAGGCATTTTCTTCATAGGAATAGCATTCGGGCTTTGTTCTGATCTTTTACTTTTTTTTCCTCTTCTGTATTATTAAACTCAGTTGTTTCCTTTTCAAAGCTAGTTTCTGCTTCAGACAATAAAAGTTCTAAATGTAACTCCTTTTGTAATAAATCATGTTGCAATCCTACTTCATTAGAAATACCAGTAACATTTTGCAGTATAGTGTCCTGAATCTCAATCTCTTGGTCTGGTACTGCTTCTCCTGAAGAGATACAACCTTCCCCTTACAGATCCAGTGTTGAACTAACAGACTCCATGCTTTTCCACATGCAAGGGGTCCCCCTACTGGAGAGTAGGGGCATTTCCCCAGTGCCCTGGCCAAATTTCCCTCCATTCACGAAAAAAATACCACCAACAGCTTAATCTGGTTCAAGGTCAGTTGGCATTCATCTGTATCTTCCTCCCCCTCCGGGTTGTGCCTGAAAATAGGCAAGAATTTGTCTAGTGTACTTAACCTTGTCAACAAAAACTAATTAACTAACTAAATAACTAACTAACTATTGACATTGTGCAATAAAAATAAAAAAATTAATTAGATTTTGATATTTGAGGATCTGCTGTGCTTTACGTGGCACCCTTTAGCTGTATGTAGAACCTCTCACTGTCAGCTGGAGAGTACCCATTGTAATAGAAAACAGCCACAGTCATTTCGCTCAATAAAGCTGACAAAAACTGTGAGATTTCTGATTACCAGCCTGTTTCCCTTGTGGCCATGTTGTCAAAGATTCTCGGGAGACTGTTATTAACCCCAGATATTACATATCTGTTTGAAAAGTATTTGTAAATCAGTTGCAGTCTGGATTTAGACCTGTGCACAGCACTAATTCTACACTAAACACAGTTTCAAGACTTACAATGACAGTAGGTAAAAACTACATGCAGGCTCAATATGCATTGATCTCTTCTAGTCCTTTGACATTGTGAACCATGGACTGCTGCTATAGAAACCTGGCCATTTTAGTTTTAAATCCCACTTCCTAACAAGCATTTGTCAATGCCGAATGTTTGCTTGCTGGCATTGGCATTGGTAGTGTAGGAGTTACAGAGCTGCATAATAGGAATGGCAGTGAAGTATTGAACTGAAGCCAACCCCATCACCACCCTACAGATAGTGACAGGCATTGGGGTTTGCCTTTGGGTCATCAGGCATAAAGGCCACGCCATTTCACCACATCCTGCCGTGCAGACACCGACAAGTGTCAAGGTGTGCCTTGGGGTCTTTGGCCCTTATGCGCACCCCATTCCATTAGGAAATATTGTGAGATGGGTGCAGTATAGGAGAATGGGGTGAACTTTGGGGCCGAAGAGTCCAAGGGGGAGGAATGGTATGAGCATTGTAGGTGACAATCCTAAGTCACAGCCCTGATACCTGTCATTCTCTACAGGGTGGGGTGTTATGGTCAGAAACCCTAACACCTCAGGCATTCATTGGTATTTTCACTCCAAATTTTTGATATGGGAATTTTGTGACCTCCCACCTCATGAACAGTGGCAATATCAGTTTGTTAGCCAAAAGCTGCTTTTGCACAGCGACTCGGCATTTGTCACCACAGGTGCAAAAACACATTCTGAACAGGATGTGAAAAATGACAGCTGTACTGTTCATGGGGAGGTGTAAAAAATGGCAATTTTGAAAATCTGCAGTGAAAATATTAAAAAAAATAGTGAAGTCACGAGCGTGCGTAGAAACTGTGCAATGTGCACCCATAATGTAATTAGTTTGGGAATTGTTTACAGCAGATTGTCAACACAGGCATTTTGGGACCTCCAGTCATGAACAGTGTCACTGTGATTTTCTTTATCTGTCCCAAACAATGATTTCCCACAGCGATCATGCATTTCTGTGCTGAAAGTGTGAAAACACATTTCAGCCATGTTGTGAAAAATGACAGCTGTACTGTTCATAAGGAAATGTGGAAAAATGCCACTGGTGAAAATCTGGACTGAAAATATTACAGATTCATGAACTTACGAGGGTGCATGGAAACTGCGCAATGCTCACTTGTAACATAGTCATTTTTAGGAATTTTTTCACCAAATTTTCAAAATAGCCATTTTAAGACCTCTGCTCATGAACAGTATCACTGTGATTTTCTTAATGTGTCCCATGCATTGAATTTGCACACTGACTGCGCCATTGTGAGCTACATGGGTGGAAACATGTTTTGGGTGAGATGTGAAAAATGTCAGTTGTACTACTCATAAGGAAGTGTAGTAAAATAGCAATGTTAAAAATCTGAAGTGAAAATATTGAAAATTTGCAAACTTAAGAGCATGCATAGGATCAGCGCAACAAACGCTCATAAAACAGTCATTTTTGGGACTTTTTTCACCAAATTTTTAACATAGCCATTTTAACACTTCTGCTTATGAACAGTGTCACTGTGATTTTCTTAATGTGTCCCATACATTGAGTTCACACACCGACTGCGCCATTGTGCACTACATGGGTGGAAACACATTTTGGGTGAGAAGTGAGAAATGACAGCTGTACTGCTCATAAGGAGGTGTGGTAAAATGGTAATGTTGAAAATCTGGAGTGAAAATATTCAAATTCACAAACTTACGAGCATGCGTAGGAACAGCGCAATGTGCTCGTAAAATAGTAATTTTTGGGAATTTTTTCACCAGATTTTTGACACAGCCATTTTAACACCTCTGCTCATGAACAGTGTCACTGTGGAGGATCACGTGATGCAGAGCAGGAGATAGTAGCAACCTCCCGGAGCTCCCTCCACCCGTTCCTAAAACAGCAGTTTTCTTAATTCATCGCAACTCCCTCTCTGCCTAGGAAAGTGTGGGAAAACCTCAGTGAGTGTCCGGTACAAGAAAATGGAACCAGATTTCCAAGACTCGCTGCCCAAACACACGCCCCCATCGACTCCCGAGAAGGCCCCAAAGAAAGCCCGGGCCTCGGGTAATCTGCAGTTTACCTCAACAACGCCAGGTATCCCTGAAACAGAGCCACTTACGTTGGCAAACTTTTTAAAAGAATTCCAGCCGTTTCGTGAAGAAATGAAAGGAACTTCTGGCTGAAGTTAAGGCATGTCCGTGCTCTAGATGATCTTACTGCAGGGGATGACTGATGTGGAGTTCGCATTATCTCGGTGGAGCGGAAGCATGATAAGCTGGAACTTGATATAGTGGCGATGAAACAACGGATCAACAAGTTAGAAAATAAGGTCGAGGACCTTGAAGGCCGATCTCGCCCGTAACAACGTAGTCATCATAGGCCTCCCAGAGAGAGAGAGGGCTCGAGCCGATTAAATTTGTCCAGCGCTTTATACAGAAAATAGCTGGCCCTTAGCCTTTGGCCAGTATATATCATTGAGAGGCGCATAGAGCACTGAGGGCCATGCCACCGACTGGTGCACCACCCATGCGTTCATTTTCAAGTTCCTAAATTACTTAGAGAGGCAGCACTTCCTAAATAAAGCCAGGAACTGAAGGAAATATCTGGGAAGGCTCAAGAATAAGGGTGGTTCAAGACCTGCCACTATCCATTCGGCAGAGAGAGCATCGTTTCATGTTTTGATCACTAGGCTGATAGCTGCAAATATTCGATTCCAGATGAGGTATCCAGCCCGATTCAAGTGCTGGCAAAAGACACCTGGCATACTTTTGACAACGCGGAAAGTGCGAATCGGGGCTAAAACAGCTGTTTCAGATCTATTTGAGACCCATGAAGTTGCTACTGGTACAGTTATTAAAACTCCACTTGATGGGATGACCCTTTCATCTGACATGGACATGGAGATGTGTACTTTATTTTAGTGTTGACCCTTGTGAAGCCTTGGTCCATAAGAGTGCTATTTGGAGCTGAGCCCTTTGTATATAATTTTTTTTTTTTTTCTTCAGTTCGGATGGTGTAGCTTGAGACTCCTCCCGAGAAGGAGGATGCAAGTTTGTTTTGAATTATCTCTTAATGTATGTTTCGTAATACATGTGCCACCATACTTCTGTTCTGTCACTCCCAAATACGTTGTGAACCTCTAATTTAATTTAATTTAATTTAATTTGTCTTGGTCCTATGGCACACCGTGAACTTTGGAGACCATGGAGAAGGAGAATTGGTCCTTCCTGTAGGTGAGATAAGACCGACAGAACTGTGATGTATCTGATCGTTTTGGTACACTACCTGTATAGCTCATTATGGCATTCTGTTAAGGAACACTGAGGAGCCTACGCCTCTATGGTTTTATTTTATAATCTATTGTTTCCCTTTTTTGGTTGCTTTGTCAACCCAAGCTTGAGCATTTGAGGCGAGTTTAGATAAAGTATGGACAGAGAGGATAAGAGTTAAGTCAAGCCAATAATAACTCTGCTAATTGTGGATTGACCTACTTTTGAATACATTAAGATGGGTGGGGGTGGATACTCTCATTGTTCTGGTATCATGTTCGTTGGTAGTTCAGGTGGGTTAGGGGTGGAGGGTTTTGGGGTTTAGGGTATGTCTTTGTTATGGGGTTTCGGTATTTTGGTGGGGGAAGGGGACCTCTTGCACAGCACTTCTTATATTTCTAGGCCTATTAAGCAGGACTGGTCTCTGTTTGCTTAGGTTCTGAGCATACCTTATCGTATGGCTAGGCACATTAATGTCGTGACCTGGAATGTGCATGGACTTCCGCCATAAATCCAAACAGTATAAGGTCTTAAAGCATTTAGATTATGTGAAAGCAGATATTATGTTTTGCAAGAAACACATTTGATGAAAGCAGAAATCAGCCAGTTATGCAGACTTCAAGTTGGTCAGGTTTTTACCTCAGAAGGGAGTTCCCAAAGTAGAGGGGTTATGGTTATGATTCGTAAATCAATCCCATTTCTTCCGATTCAAGTAATTGAAGATAAGTTTGGGAGGTACATTTTTGTAAGGGGTACTTTGTCATCTTTAGAAATTATTTTTGGTTCAATCTATGGCCCCAATGTTGATACCCCAAACTTCTTTGTCCAAATTATGGAATTACTCTCTTCCTGGAGTAATTTGCCAATAGTGTTGGGGGGTGACTTTAATCTGGTCATGGATCCATCAATGGACAGATCTCGCTCTGTTGGGAAGGGATTAACCCGGGTCAGAGGGCCGTTAGGGAGATGATGGATGGATTAGGTTTATGCGATGTCTGGAGAGTGTTTCATCCATCTGTAAGATATTTTACCTTTACCTCACAAGTGCATAACACTCTATCCAGGATAGATTATGTTTTAATCTCAAATACTCTCTTGGCTGGAGTGTTAGACACCAATATTGTTTCCGGGCCATTATCGGATCACTCTATAGTAAGATGCATTTTTACTTTTTCTGCTCTACCTAAACCAGGGAGCAGATGGAAAATTAACAATCAGATACTGAAGGATCCCAAATTAGTTAAATACCTCTCAGAACAAATAGCTGAATTTATCTCCTTCAACCTTAATTCCACCAATAAACCAGACATGGAGTGGGGAGCTTTTAAAGCTTTTATCCGGGGTATTTTGCTTGGTCTGGCCTCCATAGAAAAAGAAAGGCAAAATCATATTTCTGAGTTACTAACCAAAATCCGTGATAAAGAAAGGGCCTTTCTGATTCCTCTTCAGAGGGCTATAGACAGGAATTATTTTGTTAAGGACTCGTACCTTAAAATACTAAATGAACAAGCTGAATGGGCATTCATAAAATCTAAAGCTATTTTCACAGACCAAGGGAAAGCCGGCCGACTATTAGCTAGAAGAATTAAGCAACTAGAGTCTTCTAGGTGGGTGCCAGCTATTAAGCCCCTCAGAGAGGTCAATCAAAACTTATCCTGAGGACATTCTAAATGAGTTTGTTAAATACTTTAAAGGGATCTACGGACCCATGAAAGACCTTCCGTCTGAAGATAGGATAGACCATTTTCTGGGGAAATTAAATTTTCCATTATTGGGTGAATCAGACCGACTTCAGCTATTGGCCCCCATTACGGTAGAAGAAGTAGACCGGATTATTAAGTCCCTCCCATTGGATAAAACACCTGGCCCAGATGGCCTTTCCGCCAATTTTTATAAAACTTTTTCCAAGGAATTAATCCCTGCTTTATTCACGATTGTTCCAATGTATCCTGGATGGTGAGCCTCTGATAAATCCCTTTTTGAAGCTTTAATTGTGCTTTTACCTAAGCCAGGTAAACCCCATGATCTCGTTGCCAATTATAGACCCATTTCCCTTCTCAACCAGGATATTAAAATTCTCACAAAGTTATTGGCTGATAGAATAAGTAAGGTCCTTCCTGGCTTAATCGGACCTGAACAGGTGGGATTTATGAAGGGTAGATCTTCTGCGGACCACTTGAGGGTCTTGGATCATGTCTTCTCGGCCTCCAGGGATTCAGATCAACCTATGGTCCTTGTCTCTCTGGATGCCGAGAAGGCCTTCGACAGGGTATATGGTAACTTCCTCATAAAAGCTATGAGATCTTTCGGTTTCCCTCTACAATTTTTGGGATGGATCCAAGCCATTTATAAATTTCCATCTGCAAGAATTACCTGCAACGGAGCTACTTCATCTTTATTTAGACTTTTCCTAGGTACCAGACAAGGTTGCCCCCTTTCCCCACTTCTTTTTAATTTATATATTGAACCCCTTATTATACGGATTAAACATGAACAAAGAATTCAGGGTATCCAAATTTGGGAGCACACACTAAATATTTTGGCATATGCAGATGATCTCCTTCTGCAAATATCACATCCATCTTCCTCCATTCCTATCTTGCTAGATATTATTGATGAGTTTGGCTCTATCGCTAACTATAAGCTTAACATCAGCAAATCGGTAGTTTTTCCCTTAAATTTTAGGACAAATGCACATGAGATTGCCCCTTTCGGGCTAGCTTGGAATGCTAAGCTTATCAGATATCTAGGTCTTACGTTAACCAGAGACACGTCTCGCCTAATACAGAATAATTTAGACTCGGTGTTGCGTGATATTGAGGTGGATCTAAGGAGATGGGCGATTATCCCCTTGTCTATTTGGGGCAGAATTAATCTGGTAAAAATGAACATTTTTCCTCGATTATTCTATCCCATTAGTATGTTAAATATTTGGCTCCCAGTTAAATGGTTTAAGAAAGTACATAGAATTATCTCTAGTTTTATTTGGAGCTATAAAAAACCCAGATTGTCCTATTTTAAATTGTCCGCTCCTAAGATTTCCGGAGGCTTGAAACTCCCCCACTTTGCGGTATATTACTGGGCTAGCCATGCATCGAAATACCTTTGCTGGATTAAAAAAATGGGTGATTCACATGCTGACAATTATGTACCACTATGTTTAGACATAGAGATATCCCGGTTATGGACTCTGGCCTTAGACCGGAGCCTTGCTATACTGTCCTCTAGAGGCTCTCCCCAGCTCTTGAGACGTCTATTGAAACCTCAGTTAGGGTACATGTGCAATTATGTTCATTTTTAAAGTATTGTCACACTGGGGATCCGGCTCAACCAATAACTGGTAATCCTAATTTTCTAATAGGTGGAAAACCCATTCAAGATATGTGGCTACCTTGGTTGGGAAAAGTATCGATTAAAGAGTTGGTTGATGAGGGGTAAATTACTTACTTGACGGACATTTTGAGCAAGTTTCAGATTCCCCCGTCTGATATTTAAAATTTTCCAGCTTCATCATCTCCTAGTGGAGAAGCTGAGTAACCTGTCCAACGACATGGACTATCTGATTTTGAAGTAACTCTGCGCCAGTAGTCTGTAAAGCTCATGCCATTTCGGCAATATATAGTATTTTGATTGCCTGGTTGCACCCTAATATCCATGCCCTAAACAATATTGGTTGCAATTGTTTCCAGAACACGTCTTTAAATGGGATGAAATCTGGAGGCGTGCCATAACTTTTAGTACAAGACAGGCTGAGGTTAATGCAGTTTAAGTTATTACATAACTCTTACTTTTCCCAGTAAAATTAGCCGAGAAGGGCATGGCCTCCTCATCTTCATGTTTCAGATGTCAGCAAGGGTTGGGATTTACTTCATATTTTGGCACTGTCAGAAAATTACTGGGCTATGGGAGACTATAAAGAACAACCTCGATCCCCTCTTGGGACTCGAAATTTATTTACCCCTGAGGTCTGTATTTTAGGAGACATGACTCAGGTTGGTATCGGTGTAGGAAATATCATATGGGGTTGATCTCGGCTTCAGTCAAAAAGCTAGTTTTGAGGCATTGGAAAGATAGTATAGAGATTTCATATGGCGAATGGTTGCAAAATTTTAGCTAACCTTAGAGCCGGATAGAACCATTGCAAACTTGCAATATAAACTCTCTAAGTTTAATCATACCTGGGGTTCTTTATATACCTTTTTTCTGTGCCATTGTAATATGTAATTAGTTTTCCAGTCAGCCTGTAGCTGAGTGCTGTGCAAAGGTGAGTGGTTGGGAGGGTGGGAGTTTTAGGAGGGTAAGGTCTACATCCGGATACTTTGTCTTGTTTTTTGCTGTGTGGCAATTAATTTTGCTGTCATCTTGTTACCTTTCTGGATGTATTCCTTAAAGTTGTTAAATCTTAATAAAAGTTGAATGGAAAAAAAAAAAAAAAGAACAGTGTCACTGTGATTATCTTAATGTGTCCCAAACATTGATTTTGCACACCGATTGTGCAATTGTGTGCTACATGCACGGAAACACATTTTGGGTGGGATGTAAAAATTTACAGCTGTACTACTCATAAGGAAGTGCAGTCAAATGGCAATGTTGAAAATCTGGAGTGAAAATATTGAAAATTCGCGAACCTACGAGCGTGCTTAGGAACAGCACAATGCACGTTCGTAAATCAGTCATTTTCAGGCATTTTTTCACCAAATTTTCAACATAGGCATTTTGAGTGATTACCTTATGAACACTGGCACTGCCATTTCATTACTCGGTCCCAAAAGGTGATTTCATGCAGTGATCACAAAATCACCGTTCGGGCCCGATTAATGCCATGACAGTGACAGAATTCATGAGGGGTGTCCCAAAAACCCCACGTTGAAAATTTGGTGCCAAAATTCCAAAAAATGCCTGAGATATGCAGCAAAGTTGAAAAAACCCTATTCATTACATTATACAGCTTACCAGCATTTTCTCAGTTCGTGGTCGGCTTTGAATAGTGCAGACGTGTTCCTGGTCCACCAAAAATCATCGCACGAGCTCAAGAGGTAAGTATGGGGTGAAGTGGGGGTGTGGGGAGGCAGGGTGTGCAGAAGGTGGGGGAAGGGGCAGGGAGACTGCGAGGGACCATTTTTGTGTTTTCAAGTTTTGTTTTTTTTAATTACAACGCGGGACATTTGCCATGCTGGGGTGGGCTCCCAGCATGGCAATTACATGATGCAGGATGTTTGCCATGCTGGGGAGGGCTCCCAGTGTGCCAGCTGGAAAGCTTTGGGGGAGCAGTGGAGCAGACAGGGATTGGGCACCCGCGTCAGCCATTCTGACTGTTGCCTCACTGGGGTGGGTTCCCAGCGTGGCACTCAGTAATCTCTTGGGGGGGCTGTGGAGCTGACTGGGGATTGGGCACCCCTGTCTGCCAAACGCATTGTTGCCATGCTGGGGTGGGCTCCCAGCATGGCACCTGGAAGATTGTTTGGGGGGGAGAGCACTTCAGTGATCACTTCCCTTATCTAATCGTGCTCACTGAAGCGTCTCTTTCCCTTTCAACTGTAAGCCACTACATTGTCAAGTGGTGTCATAGACAGCTGCAGCATGCATTGGGCAACTATGGCCATTCCTGCAAACACATGGAGGGAAATGGAAGAGGGGGTGCCACACCTCCAGAAACTCGGATGATGGCACTATGTTTCTTGCACATGCGTTCAAGCAAACATAAAAATGGGTGGAACATTACCTAACTGATAGGTGACAGCTGGTAGCAGTAAGGGGTATACACTCCAGCCTGTTAAAGGTTGGAAAGGGTGTTTCCCAAGGTTCAGTGCTAGGACCACTCTTTTTGTTCTTTTTCGTGAATGACCTGGACAGAGGCATACATTGTAGGGATAGGCGAATACCATTTTTCGAATATTCTGCTGAATAATTGCATTTGAGGTTCAAAATATCTGGAAATTCAGTATTATATTCATTATTCGTGAGCCTGTGGGGGCAAAGAAAGGGCTCCACACCATCCTGCCCCACCAAATCATTTAAGAAATAGTCCCCATCCCTCCAGGCCCAGTCTCACCCTCCCCCCTTCAGTATCCACAATTTAAGATTGTAAACAAAACAAAAAAAATTTCCATGATGGGTGACCAGCATAACCCATGGCTGGCCACAGTCTTGTCTAGTGCTTTTCCTATTCTATAAATCAATTTATTCCCCCCCACATCACCCCCCCCAGCAGCAGCACCTAACTCCCACCTCCCCCCAGCACCCAACTTTTGTCTTAATGGAAGGCCCCAGATGCAGTGAAGGTGGCCAACAGTCTGCCCACCTCTATGTCTGGCTGCCTTCTAGTGAATGCACTTGCTTGCATAGTAAAATAGCTGACAATGGGATGCCCACCATGGGAGTTTTTTTTAAACCTAAAATTGTGGGTGCTGGGGGGAGGAGAAGGTGATTGGGCTTGTAACAGAGGGTTGTGGGAGTAGAGGGTTGTATTTTAAACGATTGGGCTGGGGAAGAGGTTGAGGGCCTTTGTTTTGTTTAGTTTAGAAACACAGAAACATAGAAATTTATGGCAGATAAGGACCACTAGACCTATCTACTCTGCCCATTTTCCCTGCCTACCATAAAAGTCGCAGACCATACTTGATCTCTGGCTTTACCTCCTTGTTCCTATTGTTAGGGTTCCCCCATGCCTGTCCCATGCATGCATGCTTGACTTCTCCCCCATCACTGTGTTTGCCTCCACCACCTCTGCCGGGAGTCTATTACATGCCTCCACCATTCTTTCTGTGAAAAAATACTTCCTTACGCTACCCCCTAGTCCACCCCCTTCCAACTTCATGTCATGTATCTCCTCGTTCCTGGACATCTCCCTTTCTGAAAGATGCTACCCTCTGGCAACCTATTTATGCCGTTTTGATATTTGTTGGTTTGTATTATATCTCTCCTGTCTCTCCTCTCCTCCACGGTATACAGTACATATCATGGTCTCAAAGTCTCTCCTTATATGACTTTTGGTGCAGGCCCTGTTCCATCTTCATTGTCCTTCTTTGAACTGCCTCCACCCTGTCTACATCCTTCTGGAGATGTGGCTTTTAGAACTGGACACTGTATTCCAAATGAGGCCTCACTAATGAGCTGTACAGTGGCATCACTACTTTCTTCCTTCTGCTCGTGATGCCTCTCACTATGCACCCCAGCATCCCACTGGCTCTCCCCATAGCCTTGGCACATTGTTTGGCCACCTTAGGTCATCAGATATTATTGCTCCCAAATCTCTTTCATGTTTGGTGACTATCAGTTTCTCCCTTCCCCATTATGTAATCCTCCCTGGGTTCTTGTGCCCTAAATGCATGATTTTGCACTTTTTCATATTAAATCTCAGCTGCCACACTCTGGACCATTCCTCCAGTTTACCTAGACCCCTCCTCATTTTTTCCACCCTGTTGCAGGTCTTAGTGGCATTAGCAAAGAGGCACACCTTCCCCTCCAGCTCCTCTGCAATGTCACTTATGAAGACATTAAACAGGACTGGGCCCAGGACTGATTTCTGTGGCATCCTGCTGTTTAGCCTCCTTTCCTCAGACTGAGCACCATTTACCAAACCCTCTGTCTTCTATCACTCAGCCAGTTCCTAACCAAGTTTACCACCTTGTGACCCACTCCCAAGTTGTTCAGCTTGTTCATAAGTCTTCTATGTGGAACAGTATCGAAGGCCTTACTGAAATCAAGGTAGGCCACATACACCACTCCCCCGATCATGCAGTCAAAGAAATCAATTAGATTTGTTTGACATGACTTTCCTACTGTGAATCCATGCTGTCCGGATCCTGTGCTCTGCTGGATTTAAGGTGTTCCACGATCCTTTGTTTAAGTAATTTCCATAATCTTCTCAAATATTGAGTGAGGCTGAGTGGTCTGTACTTTCCAGCCTCCACCGAATTGCCACTTTTGTGAAGAAGGATTACGTATGCCTCCTCCAGTCCTCCAGAACCATTCCCATATTGAGTGACTTTTTGAGTAGGCTGCCAGTGGTGCCACCAGCACTCCCTTAGATCCCTTAATATTCTTAGATGTATCCCATCTGGTCCCGTTGCCTTGTCCACTTTCAGTTTTGTCAGTTCTTTTAGGACTCTTTCTTCCATAAATGGACTGGTGTCCATGTCCCTCCCACATTTTTTCATGTTGCCTAACTGTGGTTCCTCACCTTCTTCTGTGAATATAGAACAAAAATATTTGTTCAATATTGATGCCTTTTCCAGGTCTCCTACCACACACTCTTCTTCTTCCCCTTTAAGCCTTACTATCCCACCCCTGGTCTTTCTCCTTTCACTAATGTACTTGTAAAATATCTTGTCTCCCTTTTTTACCTCCTGTGCTATTTTTTCCTTCCATTTGTGCCTTATCGCTCCTGACTTTCCCTGCCTCCCTCTGTTTATCCAGATACACTGCCCTGTCCTCCTCCTGCTGTGTTTCCTTGTAGTTCCTGAAAGCCATCCTTCTTTGCCCTTACCTTCCTGGCAACTGCCTTTGAGAACCATCATGGCTTCCTCTTTCTCTTGCCTTGTTTACTTGCCTAATGTAAAAGGTTTTCTCTTCCCTTATGGCTCATTTCAGATGGGCCCACTGCTCCTCCACCCCCCCCTTTGGTCCCTCCCTGCCAGGGCATGCTTGAGACATATCCCCATCTTAGTAAAGTCTGCCCTCCTAAAATCCAGGACACGTGCCTTTGTGTGGCTTGACTGCCACTGTAATCATGCTGAACCACACTATGTGATGATTACTGGATCCTAGGCATTTGTCCACCCTGACTTCCTCAATTCTGTGTCCATTGGTGGGTACCAGGTCCAAAATTACACCCTTCCTGGTGGGCTCTAGCACTAGCTGCCTGAGGCCTGCCCCTTGCGTAGCATATAGGATGTCTCTGTTCCTGGATGAGGCAGCAGCTGAGATGCTCCAATCCACATCTGGCAGATTGAAATCACCTACCAGCAGCACCTCCCCTTTAGCTACCATGTTGTGGATGGATTCCATTAGAATCCTGTCCACCTCCTCCCCCTATGCTGGAGGTCTGTATATCACACCCGTGCAAATAGCAGTGCCATTGCCCATCTCAAGGGTGACCCAAAATACCTCCACTCCCCCCTGCATTCCCTTTATCTCTGTCACCCTAATACCCCCGATGTAAAGAGCCACCCCCTCCCTTTTTAACCCCTTGTCTCTATTAAACAGAGTATAACCTGGTACTGCTACATTGCAGTCATGATTTTCAGTATACCACGTCTCGGTAATAGCTACAATGTCCAGGCCATCCTCCGTTATCAAGGCCACTGGGTCTGGGATTTTATTTGTAGGCTGTGGGCATTGGTATACGTGGCCTTCCACATCCTGCCATTTGTCCTTTAATCATCCCCCGCTGCTGTCTTTTTGCCTTCTTTGTTTGTCCTTCCTGTTTTCAACTCCCTTCTTCCTGGTTCTGTGTGATAACGGTGAAAGCCTAAAGGCAATCACCGTTATCAAGAAGTCTAGAGTGCCGAAAACATTTTCGGCACTCTGACACCCTATCGCACATGGAAACAGTGCTGGGGACTTATTTTGTAATGTTTTCTGTGGGGAGGACTGTGCCCCACCCCCCCTCATGCAGGGGCTTCACATCCCTTTTACACCCTACTAAAGTTCTCAACTCCGGGGGTGCATGATGGAGTGGTGAAAACATAAAAAAATAAAAGGTTCAGGCCAGGTGCAATAAAATCACAATAGTGCCCGGACCCGGAGCTGGTACCACACCCACCGCAGCCGCAGACCAACCTCCGAAGCCAAGATGCAGCTCAGCAGCACACCACAGGGCCACTCCCTACAGCTCCTCCATCCCCTCCCAGCCCACGCTTGGTGTGCTTGCTTCTCCCACTGTGCACATACGTATAGTGGCATCCTGTTGCTATTTTCACCGACCCCCCCAATCCAGCCACCCTACCCTCCTATCGCCATGAGGGATTCGCTGGGGAGTGGTTCGCCGTTATGGACGGCACCCTTCCCCATGCACCCTCCTCACAGGATACCCTTCTTCCTGTCCTCTGCTGTCCCCCTTACTATGGGTTTCACTTCCTCTGGCAACACCATAACTTTATGGTCCTCCATGTTGACTCCACTGTTAAGTAAGGGTGGGCAGTTTAGTTCCTACTGCATCCTTCTGCCACCCGCCCTTACTAGTTTAGTTAGGTCCTAGTCCTGGTACTGATTGGCCTATGTCTCTGTGATGCCAGCTAATGTGTATTGACCCCCCCCCCGTCCTCAGTGCCTGGAGCTCTGATAGCTTATTCCCTAGGCTCCTTATGATTATGGAAAACACCCTCCAGCTAGACCCCTGGCCACCCTTATCCTTCCCTTGCCCCCCACTACCTCCCCTTTCTGAATTCTTCTCACTTCCCTTATTGCCAGCTTGGGGGGAGGCCAAAGTCATTCCAAACATTGTATCCCAGACCATTTCCCCAAGTCTTAGCCCCACCCTTCTTAGTTTAAATTATATGTGGCTTCTGCAAACTCTTTCAGTTTCTGCTTCAGGACTCCTGATCCCTCTCTGCTCAAGTGAAGTCTATCCTGGGTATACAAGGACCAGTTATCCCATGTTGGCCCCCATTTCCCCACCAGTCCAAACGTTGTAATTTTACACCAACCTGCCAGCCTGCTTTGCGACTGCTCCTGCACGCCCACCAAAACCCTCCCACCCTTAGCTGTCGTTGAATTTATACTAGAGGGTCTCATACAAAGTCATCTTTTTTTTCATTGTCTCCCTAAATTCCCATCTGCACTTTATACATGATCCCCTCTAGAGGTCGCCTGTACTCCGGTTGATCCTAACTCCCTGTCTCTGCTCTCAGTGCTTCTCTGTATCTACTGCTCTAGTGCTGGATTCCACTTCTCCTCATTTGTCTTCTCTTATCCCTGCCTACCTCCCTCTGCCTATAGTCCTTTCTCACTATGTACCCTAAAACTATTTATCCTCTCCTGTTATGTTGTTTCTTGTAGTATTAACTGGCCCTACCAAGCATCCCTCTACTCACTTCTTTTGCTCCCCTGACAACTTCTGCTACTCCAACTTGCTCTCTGACCCCACCCCTAAACCTTTACCTATGCTGGGGCTCAATAATAAATCCATTGGGGTTTTACTTAGGAATATCTTACAGAGATGCACTCTCTCCCCTGTGAGTGTCTCCCATGCATTTGTCATTTCCTCCCTCTGGATAACTAGCTTCTCCCTTACTCTTAATGGTAATGTTAAAACCAATCCCGGACCCTCTACAGCTAATGTCCCCTCCCAGTCTCCTACCAGCAATTGCTGGCATCAAGCACCCAGTTTCAACTTTGCCCACCTTAACATTAGAAGCCTTACTGCTAATCTCTCTGAACTAGAAGCTTGGGTCACCTCAATTAAACCAGATGTTCTGGCCCTGTCTGAAACTTGGCTGAAACCTTCTATTACAGACTCCCTCTGCTCCTTGCCTGATTATAGTATGCTTCAGTATAATCACTCTAATGCCAAAAGAGGGGGTGGCCTGGCTGTGTACTTTAAGTCTCACCTCAATGTGTCTTTTATGCAAAGTCCCCCCTGGCTAACTTTGAGGTGCTCCATTCACTTCTGCTACTCAGTGCATTTAAAAAAAATTATATCTTCTGCATTTACATACCCCCTAGAAACTCGAGGCTGGGTCTGGAAGAGTTGATTGAACTTGTGCCCTCTGCGACTGGGAAAAAAAAAGTCATTTGCATGGTCGATTTTAATCTGGACTGGGCTGGACCCAGTTCTTCCCTCTTATCCTCCATTACAAGCAAGGCAAACCTCACTCAGCTTATCAGGAGCCCCACCAGAATCTCCCATGGGGGCACCACCTCCACCCTCCTAGACTGGATACTCACCAATAGGGCTGAGAACTTCCCCTCAGCAGGAGTCCTACCCGACTCCATAAGTGATCACTGACCAGTGTACTGCACCTGGGACACCTCCCCTTCCTCCTAACCAGCCAAAGTCTTACCTTTCTCTAACATCTCTAAACTTAACCATGCTGCATTTCTGCACTATCTTAGCATGGTTGACTGGTCCCCTCTATACACAACTATTAATGTCAACAAAGCAGTAGGTTACTTTAATAATACCCTAATCTCCCTCAAGAGCCTTCATGTTGCTGTCACTACATGTAGAGTAGAAGGTAAAGTCACCAAATGGTTCAAGCGGCCCCTACTTCAGCTGCTTAAATGGAGGACAACCTCTGGTCAGTTTGGAAGTCTACTTCCCTTCAAGCTGACTTCAAGGCTTACAGGTTCTTATGGAATGCCTGTAAAGGGGAAATTAGTGTGTCCAAGAGCTTATACTACCGTAACCTTCTCAGTACATCGTTCTCTAACCCTAAACGGTACTGGTCCCATATTAAAAAAATTCTGGGTAATAATAAGCCTATGACCCCGAACGAAATGCTGATAAATGATACTCATTGCAGTAACTCTCTTACCATTGTTAATGCTTTTAACTCCCTGTTTTCCACCCTTCCTATCCCTCCTTTATCTGCCAATACCTCCCTTGTATCTCCATGCCCGTCAGCCACTGCTCCCCCGGCCCTTGAACTATCATCGGTCACTTATCTTGAGGTGCTTAAGCTACTAAGGTCTTTACCAGCTAATGGCAGTGCAGGCCCAGATGGTATATATCCTAGGATTCTCAGACAGTTTGCCTGTGGTCTCGCTGTACCTGTAACCAGACTCTTCAACCTCTCCATCTGCTCTTCCTCCATGCCTTCGGTTTGGAAAGTTTCCAGAACTATACCAATCTTTAAGAAACCAGGGACACCAGGATCATGTCCAACTACAGGACCATTTCACTCCTGCCCACTCTCAACAAGCTGCTCGAGAAACTTGTTCACCAGCAGGTCTCTGCGCTTCTTCTTAACTTCAATCTACATAACTTCAACCTACAATCCCTCGTACAACATGGATTTAGGGCAGGGCACAGCACTACGACTGCGCTTACTCAGCTGACCAGCGATGTAAAAAATAATATGGACAAGGGCTTGCTTACTGGAGCAGTTTTCATTGCTCTCTCCAAAGCATTTGACATGGTTCATCACTCACTTCTACTGCCTAAGCTGAACACTCTTGGTGCCTCTGACTCTACCCTATCCTGGCTGGGCAGCTACCTAGAAAATCTGTCTCAGGCTGTATCCTTCTGTAAGTCTATCTCCTCCCCTGACCCAATTACCTGTGGCATTCCACAGGATTTAATCCTTGGTCCTCTACTTTTCTCCCTCTATATTAATGATATCTCCACTCCATCTTCTCACTGTAACATTATAATGTACGCAGACGACCTGATGCTTTATTCGTCTTCCAAGTCTATTGCCAACATCAGTCTTCATCTCTCCTCTGCATTTCAGATCCTTCAGTCCTGGTTCTCATCCAACTGCCAAGTCCTAAACATATCTAAGACCCAGGCCATGCTTTTTTGGTCCCACCGAAAGGTGCCCACCGAGCCCCCTAAACTCCTGGTGTACAGCTGCGATGGGACTGCTGTATCCAACACTTCATCCTTCAGGTATCTAAGGATGATGGTGGACCCTGTACTTGACTACTCGATGCATGTTAGCGAGGTGTGTCACGTGGTTAATGCCCAGATTGGTGTGGCCTACAAAGTGTGCCACTCTCTCACCCCGGCTACCAGGATCTCTGTTGCGTGAGGGGTTTTACTCCCACAACTGCTTTATGCCCTGCCAGTGCTTTCAAATGTTGACACGGGCGTCCTTTGCAAATGGGACATGTCTTACAACAATATCTGTAGATTTGCCCTTTCTGCTCCCTGCCTTACACTTCTCTGTCGTCTCTATACTACTTTAAAATGGCTGTCTCCTGATGCCCTTCGTTCATACTCCCTAGGTTGTTTTGTTGACTCCTTGTCCAGAACACCTCATCCTGCCTCTCTGGGGGACATGTTTAGCCCGTTCTCTTACTCTTGCTCCCTCAGGTCCTTGACCCTCCCATTACTATCTACTCAGACTGGCTCCATGAAAATGGAAGAGCAAGCCTTCTCCTATTTTGGTCCTAAGTTGTGGAACTCTCTCCCATGCCATGTCAAGAACTCCTCATCTCACCTTACTTTTAAGCATGCTCTTTTTTCCCACATCCTTGTTTCTGGAACCTGTGACTGCACGTAACAACTTTTCTGTCTCTCCTCTTGTCACTTCTGTCGACCTGGACTATCTGTTTGTGACCTGCCCACCCCTCAGAATTTCCGTTTGTCTTAGAGTTTCTAACTGTCTGCCTCCCCATCCCTAGGCTTAATGTATGTGTCTATCATGCTATTTTGGGTATCTGCAGTTAGCTGTGCCTACCGGACTGCTCGCTCCCAGCTAGGCCTCCTGAATGATTGCCTACTGCCTTTTGTTATTAATGACTTGCTGCAATAACTTCACACTGTTTGCTGTTATCCATGTTTTGTATTATCCTCTATGGCAGTCCTCTGTCAATGTATTTTGCAGATAGTTCCACTGCACTTACCTGATTGTTTGTCACTGCTGTATTATGATTTTGTACTCTGCTGTATTAACATATTGTACTCTCCCAGGTCTTGCCTGAAAATAGGCAGGTTATGTTGCCTAGCACATTTACCTGGTTACCAAAAGCAAATAAATAAATAAGTTCATTAAACTCCTTAATTTTTTGTTTTCTGTCTGTGCTTGGTCTTAGTACAGACAGAACTTCAGAGAAGGCAAATAATTTCCATTCATAGATGCCTTCTCTGGCCAGCTCTCTAAATCTTGCCTGAACTTCTTCCACACGGTTTCCCTCCAGATAATTTATACTGAGGTGCACCACTACGTGAGGCTTCCCCACTTGCTGCTTTACACAGGTTGGTATAATGTGTCTCACTTTGTGCACTGTCATACCTGGCCTACAATTCAACCAGATAGAACTTCTCCTATCCCCCTTACCTCCCCATCTTGATACCTTCTAGTATGGAGTCCCCAGTATGATTACTCTACTGCCTTCTCCTTGTTGCCTTCCTCTAAATCCTCCCGCTTTCTTTTTCTTTTTGTACACTTTATTTCTTGCTCTGGGGGGACTAGGGCATCTCTCAGGAGTGCCGTCTCAGTCACTACCTCTACTCTAAGCCTGAAACCTCCATGCCACCTGGAGACATGTTGCTGAGCACCCCCTCTGGACCCAGGATCCCATCCAGCACCCCGGATCGCCCTCCTGGGGTAGGGCCCACCTCACTTACTTGGTGGCCTATTTGGAATTAGAAGGATGGTCCTGGGTCTGGATCGGGGGGCTCAGAAGAACTGGTGGTTGGCAGGTCTGGCAATAGGATGTGGGCAGGCTACTGGGGCCTCCATCACCTCCTTTGGTCCTCCAGGGATTTTCTTGTTCTGTTTCTCCCTCGGGATGTGGCATGCAGTGGCTCCTGCATGGCTGTTCCACTGTGCCTCTTGCCACTGGTGCTCACCATCGTACCACCCCCTTTCATGTCCTGTCTGCTTGTGTCACCTCAGGTCTCCACCAGAGGCCACTACAGTGCCAGAAAGCCCCATCAACCCACCCTGGGAGAGGACAGCAGTCCTCTGGATGCTCAATCCTCTCCCTCCCCTTCTGACCCCCGACGGCCCAGGTCCATTCCCAAACCCAGATTGCTGGTGTGGAATGAGATGTGGCATCCAGCTCCTCAACCCTCAGTGCCATTAGACCAGCTAATCCTCCCACTTCCTGACCCCTGTCTTGCTACTCCAGACCTCTAATCCTACCTCCCCCCCGCACCTGGTTCCTCATGCCCTGTGATCTCCTCTAGGATTTCATCCTCATTTCCCCTAGGAAGGATTGTCTGCCCTCCCCCTTCCTAATAGTTTCTATGTTACTGATCTTTGCCCCACTTCCTCCTTTCCCATACCAGTCTCTACAATGTGTGTGTTTCCTCCTGCACCCTCTTCCCTCTGCCTATTGCCCATTATTTGGTTTCCCCGACCTGTGCTGCCTTTTTGCTTATCTGAAGTGTATGCCTGTTTCTCCTGCTCCCCTTTCTGGCCAGCTCTACTCTGATGTTTCTGCTCTTTACTTTCCATCTCCCTTACTTCTTCTGTATGACTCCCATTTCTCCACTTTTCCTTGCTCTGCCTCCTGTTGCCTTCTCTACTTTCCTGCTCCCATCCATTTGTTTTTCTGACCCCCCTACTCCCTTGGTGAATACTGAGTCCAACTCCCGAGCACTGTTTATCATCTTTCCCCTTTTGATCTCCCTGTTCTTGCAATGTAGCCAACAGTGAAAACCTGCTTGATACCCTAACACTGCCTCATGTGGTAGCCCATCTGACCCCCATTGCATTGTCCCTGCCATTTGTTCTTGTCCTTACCCCTTGCACCTCTCCACGCTTCCTCCTCACATCCTTCTAATAGTTACCCTCCCTACAACCCAGTCTGCCACCCCACCCACCAAACATCCCCTTCATTCCTCTGCCTTCAGTGTGTCACCAGCTCACAGTGTTTCCTGTGCAGTTTCTTCCATCTTCCTCTCCTACCTCGATCTGCCTCTCGACCCCAACTCCACCTCCTTTCTCAGACAATTAAAAATATGCACTTTCCTCAGAGCTCATTCAAGATAGTGCCTCTTCTAAGTTCAGTAGTTTCAAGGCAGCTGTCTCCTTTGATAGTTAGGCTCTTTCTGGGATGGGTCTGGGTAGAGTAGGGCTATTCCCAAATTCTGTACTAAGAAAAATAATCAGAGCAAATTGGTTTGAACCACCTCAGACTGTCTATCTGCAGACCAAAAGAAAATCCACTAAATAGTAGGAATGAAATTAAATAGTACTGTATGTGCCAAAAGCCACAGCAGTTAGTGAATTCTTTACAATTGTAACCTTGGCACTGGGTATTGAAGGGCTATTACCCCTGCCTGCATGGCCACTAACCAGGTTGGTGGGCCTGGGTTCCCATTTTAGATATTAAAACTGGTTCTTTCCCATAAATAGCATTAGTGCACAGTGCCTCCACCCACAGTATACTTTCAGTGGGTCCAATATAAGGCTTGTACAACTCCCTGGGATGCTGTACCCAACCACAATACCACATTGTCATCCCACACATGGATTAGCCTTCACAGTCCTCAAATTACACCAGACTTATAAAAAAAAAAGGTTAACCAACAATTTATTTAAGAATAGAGGGAGGGTTAGGATTAGGTAAATGGAAGTAGAGTTTAAAGAACAGTTGCAAGGACTGACATCAGGTAAATCAGCAGTTGGATTAGGATCAGATGATCTGCAATAGAGGATAATCATTTTGCATTTTAAATTCAAACATTTACCATTTCTGGCCAGCCACCAACCTTTTGATGGATTCAAGATATTATTTTCTCTATCTCTCTAGCTGCACAGATAATTAGGTGACACATGCCCAAACTGGTACCAGTCCCCAGTCTACAATAGAACCCAGCAATTTTATCTTTAAACTTGGTACCCAGTACTAAATAATTGTTGCAGGCCTGTTACTGTTGTACTTAGTTGGACAATGTTGGGGCCCTTAAAAAGAATCAGACTAACCTTTATCTATTTCTTGGATGCATTTTAAATCTTGATTCTGTAGATAACAGGTAATTTCCACACTGTGGTAGCTTGGGCATTATGTACTGAACTTTGCAAAGCAGAACAATAACTATTTACAGTCCCCTCTATGTGCAGAGCTAGTTTGCCTACTCACAATTCTGTAGTTATCATCAGGTTCAGAAGGTTCTTTCAGGTAGATATGAAGTAGATATAAATCAGGTGAAGAGGTTTAAGCTGAGGTGCAGCCAGGAACTTGTGCTGACCCCTCTTTTGGACAGGCTCTTGCAGCTTGCAGGCTAGAACGTTCTCAGCTTTTTAGCTGATGCCCCTTTCTCTTGGCTTGAAGTCATATTCTGGAAACAGACCAGACTGGGACCACAGCCAGCACACCTCAGACCCACATGTCTAGGCTATGCCCCTCTGGGGAGATGCATATGGCAGTGCCTTGGCTGGCACACTGCCAAGCTGACTCCCAAGTTGATCTAGAAGACAGTCTCTTGTTTAGATTCAGGCATCCAGTTGCTTTAACCATCTTAGGAATTTCAACCATTCTGCCAGCATAGCAGACATGGTCATTTTTCAACACACAGGATACAGGTGCAAATGTGGGTGCAACCCTGTGGGCCAGGAAAGAGCCAAACTCTGGCACAGTCTCAATTGGTAGGCAAATCCTCTTCCTTTTTCCAAGCCAACACAGGAGCTTAACTCATGACTCCTCACCAAGTTAGACAACAGAGCTTCAGGCATGGCTCCCAGCCAAGTTAGACATTTCATTAGTTAGCAAATTCTGTTCACAGCAGCTTCTACAAGCTTAAATACTAGCTTCTCACAACCCGAATCACACAGCACAGTTCCTTTTGGCCAGCTGGCAGTTTGCAGTACCAGTTAGAAGTCAAAGTTAAATTTATTTAAAAAGACGCCCAATCCCAAAGGCTCTGGGCGCCGCACGAAACTGTATAGTATGTCATACCGTATACATTACATTAAAATATAATACGCATAAAAACTTAATCCCCAAAAGCCTGCATAAATAAAAAGGTCTTCAGACGACTCTTAAAGGCCTCTATAGTGGGGGCCTCCCTCACTTTGAACGGCAACGAGTTCCAGAAAGCTGGAGCAGCAACTCCAAATGCTCGATCCCCTGCTGATTTCAACCTTGCTCTCGGAACTTTAAGGAGGCCACCACTAGAGGAGCAGAGACCTCGGACAGAGGTGGAACATTAACAGAACATTAACAGAATCCTCACAGGCAACTTCTGGCAAAGCTCCAAAATAATGATACTTTCCTTCCATCCCTGTAGGCACACTAAACAGTCACATCAAAGTTTCACAAATAGAGCACCATCCATGGTCATTCAGACAGATGTCCACCCTATCCTTGGTGCTGATCAAACACAGGTGCAGAAAGACATTGAACACCTCTTGGCTTCTTGGTCCCAAGAAGGACTCTGAGTCACTTGTATATTAAGTGGACATTTACTCACTCAGGATCAGCATGCAGCTTTCTATTAACTGAAGTCACGGGATTCATCAGCACTCTCACTGTTGAAGTAGAAGCATTCTTGCAGCTCTCCCACAACTGCAGGCAGACTTCTTGCAGCTCTCTCCCAGGTGAAGTTAATTCAAGATTTTTCCCCACACTTCTCCCAAATGTGGAAAGATAAATGCCAGCCCTGGGGGACATGTATCTGGCAACCCCCAGGCCAGCCACTCCAATGTGCTTACAGCCACATTTTCTTAGCAAGGGGGAAAGAGCCCCCCTCCTTGTACAGAGGCTCCCACTGAACTGACTCAAGAACTAAAAGTCTCCTGTTTTTTTAATTTTATTTATTTCGTTTTTGTTGACCGGGTAGTGCACTAGACAAATCCTGCCTATTTTCAGGCATGACCTGGGGGAGGGGGATACAGATGAATGCCCACTGTCCTTGAACCAGATTAAGCTGTTGGTGGTATTTTTAGTGAATGAGGGAAATTTGGCCAGGACACCGGGCAAATTCCCCTACTCTTTTTGAAAAGTGCCATGGGATCTTTGACATCCACCAGAACTACCACCAATCCAGGCAGATGGGACCTCGGTTTAACGTCTCATCTGAAAGACGGCACCTCAGAAGTGCAGCACCCCTCTCATGCTGCACTACAGTGTCAGTAGTGGGATATTAACCCAAGTGCCAGATGTGAGAACTGAACCCACAGTCCTCTGATCTCCCAGCCTCAGAGGTGAGTGTGCTACCTACTGAGTCACTGACACTGACAAGAGTTTTGGTAGCTCTTGGCAGCTCCTGATTGGTGAGTTCCATTGTCTCTCTCAAAAATTAATATTAATCAGACTACCTCAGTGCCTGATAGGTTCCTGAATTAGGTGCCAACATTTGTCCCTGCTTTTTCCCCACAAGTCTTGGCAGAGTCCCAAAAGTCTCTGCTCGAAATTCTGGCATTCCGATTGGCTGCATAAAGGTCAAAGGCTACAAATATGACTGCATTTTAATATAGTCCCCAGGCAGTCCATAAGACTCCCTACAGTAAAATCCTGGTACAGCCAGAAGAAATATTATATTTAAATAATTTTCCCACAGTTCAATAGCAGACCCTGTGCCCAGATAAACGCTCACACTATTCAGTATTTATATGAACTACTGTGCTTGTTGTTAGTGTTAGAATACACAGTCCCCAAGTGCTAACAAGGCTCCCTCATTAATATGCATGGAGCATGCATTAATATTCATTAGCCCTGAACATACCCCAATTTGTACTTCTTATTTACAATTTTTATCCTTTATGGACCCTTCCTTGCATAAATGACTGGGCTTTACGTAGATCGAATGCCTGCACTGCTACTCTCTCTGATCCCTTCATCCTTCTCATACTGAGCAAGAAAAGGAAAAGGAGCCATAGACCCAGAAGGACTGTTAAATTATCCTCAGAACTGCTGAGAAAACCTCCTTAGCATCTCCCTCCTGTTGCTCCTATTAGCTGGCAACATCCACCCTAATCCAGGATGTGCTGGCCTGGCTCTAAACAATGCTCATCACAAGCAGGGCACTTTTAAATTGGCTACCATCAACATCTGTAGTCTTTTGTGCAAAACTGAAAGCCTCAAAGTCTGGGTCTCACAACATGGCCCTGACATACTGTCTGTGGTTGAAACCTGGCTGTCCCCCTAAAATTCTTGACACGATGTTGCCTTACCCAGATATACCATTTTCCGACTGGATAGGTCAACCAAATGTGGTGGTGGCTGCGCCATCTACCTAAAACTCTCTACAGGGTCTGGCCTTACCTGAGACTGACTTTGGATGCCCCACTCAGGCACTTGCAATTAAAGTACTTCTTAGGGCCAGTAACAAAACACTCACAGTCCTGTCAGTCTACATACCCACTAATGACCCAACCTCAGGTCTCCACAGTGTCCTGGACTGTCTTCGTACCCAACTCATACCACTGAAACAATTCTTTTGAGTGATTTCAATACAAACTGTCTGTCACTAGCCGCTGCCCCAATAAAGGATGCCTTATTGGCTCTGCACCTCACTCAACTTGTCAACTCGTTAACCAGAATAAACTATAAGAACGGGACAAGCACCACACTGGACTGGATAATCTCCAGTCACTTTGATCACATCTCTTATGTAACTGTACACCTTGACTCTCCCAGTGACCACTCTACCATTACCTGCAGTTGGTCCAACAAATTTCACATCCCCCACCACAAACTAGTTACAATAGAGTACTTAAACGTGGTCACCTTGACCTCCTAAAACAACAGCTACGTCATCATGACTGGGCTCTGCTTGGCTCCACTGATGACATCAGTGCAGCACTTGAGCACTTCATTAAAGAGCCCCTATGCACTTCAGCATGTTCTTTCATAAATAAGATTTTCAGCTGTTACAATTTACTAGAGAATACATTTTTTTCATTTTCAGTGTTCCTTTCTAAGATTAACAGCACATCTTTGTAGTCCAGCTAAAAAGCCTGTATAGAAAACATTTGAAAACATTTGTGTCTCTCCTGTTAACCTCACAGTGCCTTGGTTTTATGACATCATAGTGCTCACCATGACAACACATTGTGATGTCATAAACAACAATTGTGTGGCTAGTAGGGGAGTCCAATACATTTTAAAGGACTCAGTGAAATAATTGCTGCATTAGCTACAATATTTGGTAGATCAACAGCAGGGGGGGAATTAAAGAAAATAATGAATGACTAGAAAATAATAAAATTAAAACATAACTGGTACAAATCTAGTGTTTTTACACTTTTTATTATAACAAAGAGTTGCTCTTTAAGGTCTTCAATGCTTGGAACTGCCTTCCAGAGGAGATTGTGGAGTTAAAAACAGTGGTGGAATTCAAGCATGCATGGGACAGTCATAAGGCAATTCTAGGGGGTGGGTAGGAAAAAGTAGGCTGCTCGTTAACTAGGATCTGCAGCTTATCCATTAGGTAGGGAAATGGGCAGACTAGGTGGGCCAAGTGGTCCTTATCTGCCGTCAGAAAAATTCTATGTTTCTATGCCTGTGATACACATGCCCCTTTTAAAAAGATGAAGGTTCAAGGCACAGTGCACTCCTGGATTATGCCTGAACTCATAGCTAGCATGAAACAGTGGAACCACCTTTGGCTCTGTGCTAAAGTCTCAGGTAAACAACTGGACCTACAAGGCTACAAAGTTGCAAGAAATGCTTGCACACACACTATTCATTAGGAAAAATCTAAACACCATAGGGAACTGTTGACCAACACATGGGGGAATAGCAGGAAAATTTGGTCGAATATTAAAGATATCACTGAAAAAGATTCAAAGATGTTACCTTTGATGCTAAACACTGATGGCACACCCACCCAGGACACTCTTAAAATTATGACTATTTTAATGAATCCTTCATCAACCTGAGCAGTGTCTTACCACAGGACTTTTTTGATGATACCTCTGTAAAGACCACTAGTCACTACAAGGACAAGATCCCTGGTAATCCTCTTTTCTACTTTAGGAAGGTCTCAGTGTCCCAGGTTAGAAAACTCTTAAAAAAAGTGCTGGGAAAATTGGTATACTGTTGTTACATTGATGACTTTACAGCGACATGGTCAATACCAACAACATCACCACATTGCTGTAAAGTCCACATGGGGCCCTGGCACCCTTCCTCAAGGTCTTGCTCCCCATCCCTGACTCAGCTCCATCACGGAGTTGAGAATCTTAAATTGGAGGGTGCACGTGTGGGGAGGCACAGAACCCCACAAAACAGGAAGTTTTATCTTGTTGGTACCACCCCAACTGCAATTGCGGTCAATGTAGTGGTGTCAGGGAAACATATCAACAAGAAATGTTAGATGTGGCATCGTGGATCTGGGTAAATCTAGATACAGTGGAGATTCAGTAGACCTCAAACTTATCTTGCTCACTTTAGAGGAAGTACTTTTACCTATAACAAAGATCCTTAACCTTGCCTTAACCCTGTCACAATCCCCACATGCTTGGAAAGTGACCCTAGTGACTCCGGTACATAAATCTGGTGATCGTGCCCTGCATAACAACTATAGGCCTATATCAATCCTCCCTCTACTATCTAAAGTGCTGGAATGTATTGTTGCAAATCAGCTGGTGGATTACCTCAAAAAATACTCCATCCATTCCCCTCAACAACATAGATTTAGAAAAAAGCATAGCACCTCCACAGCACTATTTGAATTCACCAGCTTCATTCAGCAATCACTTGATCAAGGCAGTCTGGTAGGGGTGGCCTTTATAGACTTAATGAAGGCCTTTGACACTGTTAATCACCCACTTCTCCTCTGTCAACTAACATTGGCCTTTCACTTGAAACACTGCACTGGTTCAGAAGCTATCTCAAAGATAGATCCCAGCCGGTGAAAATTTCCAATGTCACCTCCGAGCAGCGGGTCATCCAATCTGGAGTACCTCAAGGATCAATCCTGGGACTGATCCTCTTTATTATCTTTCTGAACAACTTGCTGTCCTCCTGTCACCAACGGATTCTCCTGTATGTGGATGATGCTGTCATTTTCTTGAGCCACCGAGATCCTAACACTCTTGAAAGCAATCTGCAACTCGGTTTCAAGGAAGTTGAGCAATGGTTTATTGCACACAAACAGGTACTAAACTATAAGAAAACAAAAGTTATGTTGTTCTCCTCCTCGCGCAATAAGTACAGGACCCATGCACTTACCATTAGAAATAACCAGGGAGCCCCACTTGAACAAGTCCAGCACTTTAAGTATCTAGGAGTAACCTTGGATAATCATCTCACCTATGTGCCTCACATTGAGAATGTTGCCAAGGCTGTTAGTATTAGGACTGGACTCCTTTATAGATACAGGCAGTATCTGACTCCTGAAGTTCTCAAACTCACAATTCACAGTTCGGTGTTGTCAATCACTGATTATGGCTTGACCATTTATGGAGCTGTTACCACTACCCCTCTCAAAAGACTAACTATTGCTTTGAATAAGGCATGCAGACTACTCATGGATGCTCCTTGCCTCACTCACGCGTGTGAGCAATGTGCTCAAACTGGTTGGCTTCATCTAAGTGGTGGACTCCTGCCTCAAGGAATAGAAAGCCTTTGAACAAATCTGTCAGGACTCAACATGCTTGCACTTCAACCACTGATCTTCTTTTTATCCCTAAGTGCCGGTCAGCCCAATGCCAGCAATCCTTCTCTTATAGAGCCCCTCTATGATTTAACAGACTACACAATGAAATAACTAATCTACCCAAACTTGGCCAGTTTAAGCACACACTCCACCAACTTCTCATCTCTGAAAGCTCCTGTGATTGTTTCACCTAACTGAAGATAAGCCTGTCCATACCCCACTACCAAAGGAGTACTTCCTGCTCACCGCCCACCTCAACCTGCTTCATCAGTTGGTAACACTGACAAGGCCCATGGCTGCTACTCCCTCTTTGTCCCCTGTCCTAGCTCCCTCTCCTCTTCCCACACTCCTCCCTCTCTACATCTCACTCACCCCTATCAGTATCTTCGACAAATCCCCTGGCTGCTGCCTCACTCCTCTAGGTCTGTAAATCCTACTACGCCCTGCATCTCCCCACTATTTGCTCCCACCCCTTCTCTTATACTGAACTATTGCTAATTATTTATGATGTATTATACACTGTTCATTGTATGTTAGTAACTCAACCTGTTAGTTACCCCTTTGTTTGTTTTTAACCCTCCCCATTGACGTGGAACCTTTGTAAATGAGCTGAGTTTGTGCACAAAGGTACTTTGTAATCCAAGAATGAATAAATAAAAATAAATAAATAAAAAAGAAATTTATCATGGCTTCTCTGAACCCTTGTTCAAGTCTCTGGTCACCGGTCAGCTCTAGCTGGGGACCAGAACCAACAAAGGATCACCTGTTTTAATGCTACAGCAGTAAGGAAAATCAAGAGCACTTCTGTACATCAATGAACCACCAGCCTTGAAGCAAATGACAAAAATGCTGGCATCTCACAAGTACTCCTCTTGCCACTACCCAAAAGGATGAAAGAAGC
Source organism: Neoceratodus forsteri (assembly GCA_016271365.2). Lineage (NCBI taxonomy): Eukaryota > Metazoa > Chordata > Ceratodontiformes > Ceratodontidae > Neoceratodus > Neoceratodus forsteri. The sequence continues at coordinate 847,356,421 of CM028134.1, forward strand.
AGGGGCCGGACAGAGAGTTTAGACACACTTTGGGGCACATCAGGACTCAGGCTGTGGTAGTGCATGAATGGGGGGAAGAACGGGGAACACCACCAGGCAAATGGGAGGCAACAGGAGATCAGGAGCAAATTAGGTAAGCCCCACAGGGGTGTTACACGATATCACAAGAGTTTGAGGCAAAATGCAACCAAAAACTAATAAGCTACAAACAACAAACACTCTATAGATAAATCAGCTGTATTACAACTCCTTCTGGATTTAAACTAGCAATCTCCAACTATGATAAGCAGGAAAAAAGTTTACAAGTTTCAACAAAGAAGCACTCTACATATAAAACACTAGAAAAAAGTTTAGTGAAAATGTACACTTTCCTCAGAGCTCATTCAAGATTATGAATCTTCTCAGTTCAGTAGTTTCAAGGCAGCTGTCTCTTTTGATAGCTAGGCTCTTTCTGGGATGGAGTGGGTACAGTTGGGAGATTCCCAAATGCTGTGCTAAGACAAACAATCAGAGCAAACCAGTCTGAACCACCTCATGCTTTCTCTGCAGGCCAAAATACAATCCACTAAATAGCATGACTGAAATGAAATAGCATATACCAAAAGCCACAGCAGCTAGTGCATTCTTTACAATACCACAAAAGTTTGAGGCAAAATGACACCAAAAACTAACAAGCTACAAACAACTATCACTCTATTGATAAATCAGCAGTATTACAACTCCTACTAGATTTAAATTAGTAATCTTCAACTATGATAAACAGAACAAAAGTTTACAAGTTTCAACAAACATGCACTCTACAGAAAAACCACCAGCAAAATGTTTAGTAAAAATGTACTTTCACAAGCACTGGCAGAGCCACTATGGCTGCAAATGCATTAACTAGATAAGGGTGTTTCATGGGCTTAAACATATACATGAATTGCCATTGCATACACTATCTGAATCAATGTATGGTACATTGAGAAAGGGCAGATAAAAAAATAATGCAACCATCTGCATTCCAATTACCTATATGTTTTACGTTTTATTCTATGCACTGTTATAGTAATCAACTCAGCAGAAACAGGCCATCATATACATGAAGGTACTGTACCTTAACTGCAAACATTGCTGAGACAACTATATGTTGTGACAAGGTGGAAGAGAAACACAATGTTGAGACATGTTTACAAAGACATTTGATGTGTTTAATTGATTTTTTTAGAGATTGTTATACAGTACACACACACACACACACACACATATAATTAGTATTACATAAAAGTGCATATACCAAAATGTCAATGTAAATCTTACACATTTCATTACAAGTTGTTCTCCAGAAGGAAGGTCTTACTGTAGAAGGCCTAAGAAATGGGTGTTAGGTAAAAGTAAACTGGGGTAGGTGTGTTATTGAGGGCATAGCATAGTTTATATTTTATTGCTGTTTCACCCCAGGTACACACAATTTGAAACTCAACAACCCCTTGATATGAAACAACAGGAATTACTTAGTACAAGAATAGAAACAAGTAGGAGACTGAGTAAGTGGGTAGATGAGCATGAGTATGGTAAGTCAAATGACATTTCAAAAAGTCTTACTAATATAATTAATAATTTTACAGATGTGTTTGCCCAGTTGACAATTTTTGTAAAAAAAAATAAATAATAACAATGGGAGTTATACCACATACCACATAATTTAAGTGAGAGGAATGAAGTTAATAAAAATAAAACAAAGTGGAATACAAGAGAAGTAGCTATAAAATTAAAGGGGGGGGGTGAGGGGACAAATACAGAGCTATTCCAGCGGCAATATGTGATGTGTTCAAATGCTCTGCATCTCAGGTGGGTGCACAGGCAAAAGTAACATAACACATGTGGTAATAAAGAAAAATAAATAAACTACACCTCTCTGCAGAGCAGATTTGCAGTCATGTATGAGCCAGAACAAGTTAAGTGATCAAGTGCCCTGCCTTACAGGGAGTAGCACTTTCCATCACTTTCCAACACAGTACCACACAAAACATGAATGGAAAATTAAGTTGCAGCTAGTGGAAAAAAATTCCAATTGGAGTTAACAATTTAGCTGCAGAAAAAGTAAAAAACAGTAAGACCACATCAGTAACAGTATTAGATACCAATATAGAAAAATGAGAAAGGGGGAGAAGCAAGTATGTAGCAAAATGACACAATGCATTGAAGCTAATTAAGATATACAGGCTGTGAAAGGAAAATATGACTGCAAAAGAAACTATAATAAGCATTTGTCAATGCCGAATGTTGATTGCGTTGGTGTGTTGAGCTCGCTCACTGCCCCCTGTCACTCTCTCAGTCTGTGTCTACCTCTGCAGGCTGCTCTTTTGTACTGGGCTCCTGCCTGCGTTAGCACCTTATTCTGCCCAGTAAGACATCTGCAGCTGTCCCAACAGAGCTCCGTTGAGGTGGCTCACTCCACCTCTCTCACTCGCTCATTCTTGTTCTCCTGGCACTGCAGGCTGCCCTTTTGTACTGGGCTCCTGCCTCTGTTGGTGGCTTTTTCTGCCCACAAAGAAATCTGCAGTAGTCCCAACACAGGTCTGTTGAGCCTGCAGACTCCCCCTCTCTCAGCGCTCATTCTGTTTCTGCCAGCACTGCAGGCTGCCCTTTTCTATTGGGCTCCTGCCTGCCATTGCCTTCATCTCAATTATTAGGGGGATAGAACTGGGTGGAGCAGGGAAAACTGAAGTAAGGTGCCTGCCTGGTGCCAAGGCTTGGAGGGAGAGGAAGCGCATCCTCAGGATCACGAGAACAGCTGTACGGGAGTCTGAGCTGGATGTCATTGTCCACCTAGGGACAAATGACTTGGCTGAACATGAGATTAGAGCAGTGCAGAAGGACTTTGTAGAATTGGGGAGGGGTCTAAGACAAGTAGCACACACAGTATCCTTCTCAGAGGTGCTGCCTGTCTATGGCATGAGTGAGGTGAGGGTACTTTGCACCATGCAGTTTAATGAATGGTTGAAAAAATGATGTGGAGAACAGGGGTTTGCTTCATTGGGGACTGGGGTTCCACCTGGAGGGACACCAGCCTATACTGGCAGGATGGTCTGCATCTGTCCAGGAAGAGAACAAGTCTTTTGAGCAATCGGTTTAAATGCTTCATTGGCAAACTTTTAAACTAGTCAAGGGGGGAGGCACTAATAAGCAGCAGGAAAATTCCAGCCTCTCCCTACAAAACAGGGTACTAAATGAGAAAAGACTCGAAGTAGAAAGGTCAGTGGGGGATGCTGCAACAGAAGGTAAAGCCATCGAAAAATGGAGAGCAATGAGTACCAATGCCTGTAGTCTGAGTAGCAAGCTTCCTGAATTAGTGGTCTTGATGGAGGAGGAACATCTGGATATCATGGCAGTCACAGAAACATGGTACACACAAAACCATGACTGGGACATAAACATACCAGGATACGCTATCTACAGGAGGGACAGGGAGGGTAAAGAGGAGGAGGAGGAGCTCTTTACATAGGGAAGGAATCAAAGCTACAGAACAAAAAGGGAAAACAGGGAGAGAAGAAGACTGTGGGTAAATTTGGAGACCGGTAATGGAACCACAATCCCGCACAGGGTTAGATATAGACTTCTGGGGAATTGGACAAAGAAATGATAGAAAGTATATTTAGAATGGCAGAGAAAGGGGAGATATTCTGATGGGTAATCTGAATATGCCAGATGTTAACTGGAGTGCAGTTGCAGCAGCCACTTGAAAGAGTAGGGTTATTCTAGATGCCTTACAGGGGGCATGCCTTAGACAACTAGTATTGGAGCCCACTCAAGAGGGAGCAATCATAGACCTGGTTCTCTCAAATGGAGATGAAGAGAGGATCACAGATGTAGAAGTGGGTAGCCATCTGGGAACTAGCGATCACCGAACAGTATGGTTCACAATAAACACAGCAACAGAGTCAAGCCATACAAAGGCAAAAGTACTGGACTTTAGGAGGGCTGACTTTGCCAAAATGGGTGAGTGCCTAAGGAATGCACTAGCAAATGGGCAGGAAGGAGGGGTGGAAGAACAATGGGGAATAATAACTGCCATCACAGAGGTAACAAGCCTTGGTGTGAAGCAAATAAACAAAACAAAACAATGTAAGAAACCACTATGGTTCTCAAAGGAAGTGGCAGTGAAGGTTCAAGAGAAAAAGAAAGCATTCAGGAAGTACAAGGAATCACAGAAGGAGCAGGACAGAGAAATATATCAGTTAAAGCAAAAGGAAGCTGGGAAGGCAGTCAGAACAGCAAAGGCCCAAACCGAGGAAAAGATAGCCAACTTGGTTAAGAAGGGGGATAAAACCTTTTATAGGTACATCAAGGAGCAAAGGAAGACCAAGGGAGGGATAGTGAGGCTTAATAAAGGGGAGGGAGGGTCGGCAGAGGGTGACTGTGAAAAGGCAGAGATACTAAACAAATATTTTTGCTGGTATTTACAAAGGAAGAGGGGGAGGTACCTAAAACAAACAGTAGAAACACTCTGGATGCAGAAGTTGATACCAGCCCATTTACAGAAGAAAGGGTTCTGAAAGAACTCTTAAAACTGAAGGTGGACAAAGCAATGGGATTCATCCCAGAATTCTAAAAGAACTAAGGGTAGAACTAGTGACACCACTGACTACCCTCTTTAACAAATCATGGGAGGATGGGGTGGTACCCAAGGACTGGAGGAGGGCAGATGTGATTCCCCTTCACAAACGTGGGAGCAAGGCAGAAGCAGGAAAGTACAGACCTGTTAGTTTAACCTCAGTGGTAGGGAAAATGATGGAATCACTTCTGAAGGAAAGAATTGTTGATTATCTAGAGGCCAGAGGGGCACGGGACCCAAGGCAGCATGGATTCAGAGCGGGAAGGTCATGACAGACGAATCTGATAGATTTCTTTGACTGGGTGACCAAAGTAATAGACCAGGAGGGGCTATGGACATGGCCTACCTAGACTTTAGCAGGCATTTGACACAGTCCCACACAAAAGATTAATATACAAGTTAGCCAGCCTGGAGTGGGTCCCAAGATGACAGCCTGGGTAAAGAATTGGCTGGAGAATAGGACACAGAGAGTAATAGTAAATGGAGTCCACTCTGAAGAAAGAGGGTTACTAGTGGGCAAATTAAAAGAGGGATCAGATAGGGACCAGTCCTCTCTCAATGTCTTTATAAGCGACATTGCAGAGCGACTGGAAGGAAAAGTATGTCTCTTTGCAGATGACACAAAGATCTGCAACAGAGTTGATGCACAAGGTGGGGTGGAAAGGATGAGAAGGGACTTGGCAAGGTTAGAGGAATGGTCAAATGTATGGCAGCTTAGATTCAATGCTAAGAAGTGCAAGGTAATGCACCTGGGAAACAAAAACCCAGGGGAAGAGTACACATTGGGGGTGAGATACTAACAACAACAAAAATGGAAAGGGACCTGGGGTAGTCATATCAGATAACCTAAAGGTGGGCAAGCAATGTGAGAGGGCAGCAAGGATGGCTGGGGGGATACTGGGATACATAGGGAGAGGCATCACCAGTAGAAAACAGGAAGTTATTATCCCTCTGTACAGACAGCTGGTCAGACCTCATCTGGAGTACTGCGTGCAGTTCTGGAGACCCAATCTCTGCAAAGACATAGACAGGATGGAAGCTGACCAGAGGAGGGCAACTAAAATGGTGCAGGGTCTGCACCGGAAGACATATGAAGAGAGAGACTTAAGGAGCTTAATATGTATTGCCTCGAGGAAAAGGAGGGAGAGGGGGGACATGATAGAAACTTTCAAGTATCTCAAGGGAATCAACAAAGTCCAAGAGGGTAGCATCTTTCAAAACAAGAGGTGTGCAAGAACAAAGGGGCACAATTTGAAGATAGAGGGGGGGCGTCTCAGAGGTAATTTAAGGAAGTATTTTTTCACAGAGAGGGTTGTGGATGCATGGAACGGCCTTCCGGAGGAGGTTGTGGAGTCAAAAACAGTGGTGGAATTCAAGCATGCATGGGACAGTCATAAGGCAATTCTTGGGGGTGGGGGCAGAAAGAAGTAGGCTGCTGGTTAACTAGGATCTGCAGCTTATCCATTAGGTAGGGAAATGGGCAGACTGGGTGGGCCAAGCGGTCCTTATCTGCCGTCAAATTCTATGTTTCTGTGTTTCTATCTGCCTACAAAGAAGTTTGCAGCAGTTACAATAGAGCTCCATTGAGCTCGCTCACTCCCCCTCCCTCACTCGCTCATTCTGTGTCTTCTGCTGCTGCAGGCTGCCCTTTTGTACTGGATTCCTGCCTGCATTGGCAGCTTGTTCTGGCCAGAAAGAATTCTGAAGCAGTCCTGACACAGCTCCATTGAGCTTGCTCACTCCCCCCTCTCTCACTCACTCATTCTGTTTCTGCTGGCACTGCAAGTTGGCCTTTTGTACTGGGCTCCTGTCTGTGTTGCTACATTTTCTGCCCAGAGAAATCCACAGCAGTCACAATACAGCTCCGTTGAGCTCGCTCACTACCGAGCTGTCGCTCACTCATTCTGTGCATCTTGGTGCTGCAGGCTGTGCTAATGTACGGGGCTCCAGGCTGCATTGGCACCTTTGTCTGTCCACAAAGAAATCTGCAACTGTCCTGACAGACCTCCATTGAGGTCGCTCAGTCTCCCTCTGTCACGCGCTCATTCTGTTTTTCCTGGCACTGCAAGTGGCCCTTTTGTATGGGTCTCCTACCTGCATTGGCACCTTTTTCTGCCCATAAAGAAATCTGCAGCAGTCCTGATAGAGCTCTTTTGAGCTCACTCAGTCCCCCTGTCTCACGCACTTGTACTGTTTCTCCCATGGCTGCAGGCTGGCCTTTTCTACTGGGCCCCTGCCTGCTTTGATGCCTTTTTCTGCCCACAAAGAAATCCGCAGCAATCCTGATGGCGCTTTGGTGAGTTCGCTCACTCCCCCTTCCTTACTAGCTCTCTTGTTCTGTTTCTCCCAGTGCTGCAGGCTGCCCTTTTGTACTGCGTTCTTGCATTGGGGCCTTTTTCTGCCCACAAACAAATCTGCAGCAGTCCTGATAGAGCTCAGTTGAGCTTAGTCACTCTCCCCTCTCACTCGTCCGATCTTAATCTGTCCCAAACACTGATTTCCCACAGTGACCGTACAATTCTCCGGCAGGAGTGCAAAAACATATTTTAGCCAGGATGTGAAAAATGACAGCAATACTGTTCATAAGGAGGTGTGAAAAACTGCCACTGTTGAAAATGTGGCGTGAAGATATTACAAATTTGTGAAGTTACAAGGGCGTGTGGAAACAGTTCAACGCACGCTTGTAACACAGTCATATTATGGAGTTTTGTCACCAAATGTTCAACATAGGGCTTTTAGGACCTCTGCCCACGTACAGTGCCACTGTAATTTTCTTAATCTGTCCCGAACATTGATTTCCCACAGCGACCACGTTATTCTGTGCCACAACTGTGAAACCACATTTCAGTCAGGATGTGAAAAATGACAGCTGTACTGCTCATAAGGAGGTGTGAAAAAATACCACTGTTGAAAATCTGGCATGACAATATTACAAATCTGCAAAGTTACAAGGGTCTGTGGAAAGTGTGCAGCGCACACTTGTAACCCAGTCATTTGATGGGCTATCATCACCAAATTTTCAACATAGGCATTTCAGGACCTCTGCTCATGAACAGTATCACTTTCATTTTCTTAATCTGTCCCAGACAGTGATTTCCCACAGCGACCGCTCTATTCTGCGCCGGAAGTGCGAAACCACATTTTGGCCAGGATGGGAAAAATGACAGCTGCACTGTTCATAAGTAGGTGTGGGAAAATGGCAATGTTGAAAATCTGGAGTGAAAATATAAATTCGTGAAGGTACGAGTGTGCGTGCAAGCTGCGCAAACCACGCTCGTAAGACAGTCATTTTATGGAGTATCGTTACCAAATTTTCAACATAGCCATTTCAGGACCTGTACTCATGAACAGTATTACTGTCATTTTCTTAATCTGTCCTGAACACTGATTTCCGACAGCGACCACGCTATTCTGCGCCTGAAGTGTGAAAACACATTTCTACCAGGACGTGAGCAATGACAGCTATACTGTTCACAAGGAGGTGTGACAAAATGCCAATGTTGAAAATCTGGCATGAAAATATTGCAAATTCATGAAGTTACGAGTGTGCGTAGCAACTGCGCAACATACGCTCGTAAAACAGTAATTTTTTGGATTTTTTCCACCAAATTTGCAACATAGTCTTCTTGAGAGCCCACCTCATGAACACTGGCACTGTTATTTCATTAATCAGCCCCAAAAGGTGATTCCATGCAGTGACCACAAAATCACCTTTCGGGGCCGATTAACACCATGACGGTTCAAGAATTCATGAGGAGGGGTCCCCAAAATCCAGTGTTGAAAATTTGGTGAAAAATTCCCAAAAATTCGCAAGATATGTACTAAAGTTGGAAAACCCTATTTATAACATTATACAGCTTACAGGCATTTCCTCAATTCGTGGTCGGTTTTGAAGAGTGCAGATGTGTTCTCGGTCCACCGAAGATTGTCGTGCTCAGCTCCGGAGGTAAGTATGGGGTGAGGGGGGTGTGGGAAGGCAGAGTGCACAGTGGGTGGGTGTGGGTTGCGGTTGTGGGGGGCCGGGAGACTGCAAGGGACCATTTCCTTTTTTACAGGTGTAAAAAAAAAACTTCACTGGACTGTTTTTTATTTGCAGAGGCATGTGGCATGCTGGGGTGGGCTCCCAGTGTGCCACTGGAGTCTTGCTTTGGGTGGCAGCTGTAGCCGACGGGGGATTGGGCATCCCAGACAGCAAACAACAAAAGGGGGAATACCTTTCTGCCGATGGGGATTGGGCACCCCATCGGTAAACAGCAAAAGGAAATTCTTTCTGCCAGAGGATTGGGCACCCGTTGGCAGATAATGAAACAGCGAGGTGACATTATGCTGACAGGGAGTGGACTCCCCTGTTGGCAGATAAACATGGTGGGGGGGTAATATTGCTTGTGAACATGGCGGCAAGCCACTGCCATGTTCACAAACAATATCAGGGTTCCTACATCCTGCCCTGCAATGACGGGTCACTCCCTCATTGCAGTGGATGGCTGATGCTGCAATGACAAGGCAGCCCATGATTGCAGTGGCTGATTTGTTACAAGTTGGTGCAAACATTCCAAACTTGTGTCATCTGCAGCCTTCAACGGCATTTGGGGAAGCGGGACAAGCCTTTGCAGGCTGTGGGGGCATTGGCCGCAACAGTGCCATGTCTCCACAACCTGCTTCTGAGCAAGCTGCTGCAATAAGTTTCTTGCACTGCACGCAATCAACATAAAAAGGAAAAAAATAAGGATTATGGATGGAAATGACATAACCAAAACAAAGAGTGTAATGAATTATAACAAAACATACCACTCAGCTGGAAATACTGTAACTGTATAATGCTGTGCATAAGTGAAGTGCCTGATAGAAAAAAAACAAAAAAAACAGACAAAATATTTTTTTTAATCAATGAACTGGAATCCTATGAAAAGGTAGACAACTCCAATGTCTTCACTAGAAGATAAATGTACAAATCAGAAATACCGCAGTACACTGTATATCCAGGGAAAACATACATCATAACCAACAGTTAATTAACAGGTCAGGTAAATATACAAAAAATCCAAAGAGAGGTGTTTCTGGTTTTTATTTTGTTTATTTTTTGTATTCATGTTATGATATTTACTGTTTTGTACTGTTCCCCTCTCCCCTGCCCAGGAAGCTTCTGGAAATTAGCCCTTATCAGCTCAGAATGTCTTTCCTTGCAAAAAATAAATGTTTAGAAGGAAAACCACTCCTCATTAGAATCTGTGCCCCAAAAGTCATGTAATCAGCCATTCTGACCTTACTACGAACCTACTATTACACAAAAACATCAGGCCAGTGGCTTGCATGCATTGCACCAAACACCATATGAATAAGTAAGCTATTCCAATGAGCCTGCATCAGGGTTTATGCACTTTTGGGATAAAAGGTGAGGGACTGCATGTTCAGAGGAGGGATGCTAAGTTTTGATTGTAAGAAGTTTACCAGGCAGTCACTCCAACAACTGGATATGATGTGTGCACAGAACAACCTAAAGGAAAACAATAAGTAACTGTGCCATTTGAAAAGCTTGGGAGGGGTGGATTTGATTTATTAAACAGATTACACCAAAATAAAAGAAAACTTGAAAAGTAATGTGTGTTGAAAGGTAAAAAGAAAATAAAAGTTAGGAAAAGAAAAGGAGCAGAAATTAAGCTGACGCTTAACTGTATCAGCACACATTTTTTGCTAGAAACACAGATTAATAAATGAAGTGAAATAAGGTTAAGAGATGCTTAGCTTTAAGTGAAAGGAATGAAGTTAATAAAAATACAACAGAAAGTGGAATGGAAGGGAAGCAGTAGCTAGAAAATGAAAGGGGGGCAAATATTGCTCTGCATCTCTGGTGGGTGCATAGGCAAAAATAACATAACATATGCAATAGTAAAGAAAAATAAATAAAATACAATTCACTGCAGAGTGCAGCTGCAGGCATATATTAGCCAAAACAAGTTAAGTGATCAAGAGCCCTGCCTTACAGAGAACAGCACTTTCCAACATAATACTCCCCCGACATTCTCATGCTTGCTGAAACCTGGCTCTCCTCCCTCACGCCTGACTCAGCCATCTCTCTTCCAGGTTTTTCCCTGTTTAGGGCCGATAGGATGGGCAGGCGTGATGAAGAGTCTTCTACTTGTGACTCGGTCCTCGGTCATGCCCTCCCCAACCCTGAGCTTAACTACGAGGCGCAAGCCATTACTTTAAAAATCTCACCCTACCCTGGACGTGGCCCCCTTTACCTAACCGCGGCTTACCTACCCCCGGGTTCAAAAAAAGATCTTGCGGTCACCTCCCTCCTTGACTACCTATCCACCTTACCCCAGAAGGCTGAACAACTAATTATGGGTGACTTAAACACCAACTGGCTCAGCCCATCATCTGATAATATGAAGAATGAGCTTGCAGCCCTTGACCTGTCTCAACTTGTCACTCAGCCCACTAGACTTAACAAAGTAACAGGAACTAGTTCCCTCCTAGATGTAGTCCTCTCTAACCAACCACATAAAGTAGCATCTGTACAAGTCCTTGCGGACTCACTCAGTGACCACTCCCCTGTCATCTGCTTTTGGTCATCCCCCACTCTCAGCCCTGTGTACTGCAGGACCCCTCGATGCCGATTTCTCCCCAGAGGTCTCGTCAACCTCAAACGTCACCTTGCCCAAATCAACTGGACCCCAGTGGCCTGCGCACTTGACATTAACTCTGCCCTAACCTACCTCACCACGGTTTTCAACCATGCCTGTGATCTGTTTGCCCCCTTCAACACACCAAGGATAAAAAAACAGACTGCTGCATGGATAACTCCTGCACTGATCCAACAACTAAAAAGAAGAGATAACCTTTGGCACTTAGCTAATGACTCCGGTAGAGTGGCCGATAGGCAAGCCTACAGGGCAGCCCGCAACCAATGCACCGGACCATCAAGCAGGCTAAAGCTAAATACTACCAGGCGCTTGACATCCTCCTGGGGCTCGTCCAGAGCTTTCTGGGACAACATTAAAGAACTGAATGGTAAAACCCGCTCCCCCACCATCCCAGATTGTCATAAATGGGGCTGTCTCGACTGACCTAGCGTGTATTGCTTGACTGCCTTAATAAGACCTTCACAGATTAAAGTGCTGTCCTCCTGCCCACTTTTTGACCCGTTGCCACACCACTCATACTCCCATTTCCAGGCCACAATTCCACTTCCAAATGATCTCACCTCATGATGTCAAACCTTTCTTAATAAGGTCCCTTGCCTCTCAGAACCCAAGCAATGACCCTCTTGACTCCAAGATACTCCGCCTCACGCTGGATGTCATGCTTATCCCCCTTACGCTTATCATAAACAAATCCTTATGCCTAGGCCAATTCCCGGAGGCCTGGAAGCATGCTGAAGTAACCCCCATCCACAAGTCTGGGGACCGTACTCTGCCTAACAACTACAGGCCCATCTCCATCCCCCCCTATCCAAAGCCTTAGAAAAAATAGTAAACACACAGCTCATGGAATACCTTACTAAATACAACCTTCTATGCCCGGAGCAACATGGGTTTCGTCCTGGCCATAGCACATCCACTGCCTTTCTGGAATTCTCCCACCACATACACTCTGCACTTGACAAAGGCCAGCTTGCAGGGGCGGTTTTCATAGACTTATCCAAGGCCTTTGACACGGTGTGCCACCCCCTGCTATTAAACTCCCTAAACAAACTGGGTTTCTCATCCGACCCCCTGAAGTGGTTCATAAGCTACCTACACAACAGGTCCCAAAGAGTCAAGCTAAATGGGACCTTCTCCTCCAACCTACCAGTACTCTCTGGGGTCCCTCAAGGCTCCATCCTTGGACTGACCCTTTTCAGCTTATTCCTGAACACCCTTCCTAGCTCCTGTTCCAGCAAAATACTACTCTATGCAGATGACGCTGTAATCCTAGCATCACACCCTGACCTACTACCACTCCAAGTCATGCTACAAAAGCGCCTTCCTCCAAACCGAAAAATGGTTCAATAACCATCGTTTAGTCCTGAATCTAAAGAAAACAAAGTCCATGCTATTTTCACATCGGCAAAACAGCGCCAAGGACTTTCCCCTCCACATCACCACCAGCATGCCCCTCCCTCTTGAACAGGTAACATCCTATAAGTACCTGGGCATCACCTTTGACTCCGGCCTTACTTTCCACGCCCACCTTAAAGCCCTGTCATCTGCCATGAACTCCAGGATTGGGCTTCTCTACCGCCACAAAGACTGCTTCCCTGAACCCGCCTTAAAACTAGCCATCACCTCATCTGTGTTATTGCTGGCCGACTACGATCTCCCAATTTACACTGCTGCCGACGCCTCTGCCTTATCTAAAGGCCAGACTTCTATTAACAAAGCCTGTAGGCTCCTTACCGGTGCCCACAGCAGAACCCACACCTGTCTGCTATACTCCGCCACAAAAATACTCACTCTTGAGGAAAGACTGAAATATCAAACCTGCCTGCTGGCCAAAAAGTCCATGTCAGGTCTCTGCCCTCCTGGGGTCTCTGGACTCTTGCAGCTGGCTGCCCAGTCCCTGCATACCCGCAACTCCACCACCGTCACCTTCAATGTTCCCAGAACAAGGACCTCTCGCTGCCTAAGATCCTTCCATCACTTAGCCCCGCCTTGGTTCAACTCCCTTCCTGAATCGAACTCCAAGATCCCAGGGATTGGCCGCTTCAAAATCGCCATCCGCCAACATATTATTGACAGCCGATGTTGTAAATGCTTGTAGCTACCCTAAACTGGTCCCGCCTTAGCCCATCCGGCCCCCTGGCACCGGTTTTGGTACTACATAATTGTCTAAGACTTGATGTTTAGATGTATGATGTATCTCTTGCTATATAACAATGCGTGTAACTTTACACATGTTTGTACCAGTATAACTGCTGCCTGTAATCTCCAAGTGTGTTTATGTATCTCACCCATATGTTCATCCCTGTCCCTAACTCACTTAATTGTTGTCTCCCCCCCCCAAATGATGAGGTACCTTTGTAAACAAGTCCATGACTCAAAGGTTGTAAAACTGATCTCTCCAATAAAATAAAAAAAAAAAATAAAAAAAATAATACCACATGAAACATCAATGGAAAATTAAGTTGCAGCCAATGACAAACAATTCCAGTTGGACTTAACACTTGAGCTGCAGAAAAAGAAAAACAGTATGACCACATCTGAAATAATATTAGGTACTATTATAAAATGGCAAGAAAAAAATCTAGAAATCCCATTGGCCAACAGATGTCAACTGACCATACATTAAACCTCTGTAAACAAACAGTCATCCTGGTTCTAAACCCCATCACACAATGAGCAAATCAGTCCTCCAACAACCAGAAATATCTCCCATAAATTCCCCTACAACCAGAGCTGATCGTCTATCACAAACATGGCTGCTACCTTTACACTGTAAAAACCTTTAACTGGGCCCTAAAAATAAAACTACCTTAAATAAAAAAAATAAAACAAATTAATTAAGTGTTGTTTTATTGATCATCACACTCACCTTACACACATAAACAAATTAGAAACATTAAGAATTGTTAATAGTTTTCATTACAACTGTTTCTTTGCTGACAGTGAAAAATTCCCCTTCTGTCTTTACCATGCTCACCAGTGAAAGCTCTTCTGCTTGCACTGGCAGTGAGATAATTGAGTCTGTGGCTGTAGAATAAGCCTTTTTTACGTGTCTGTGTATGTACAGTATGTTAGGAGAGGAACATTCCACCAGTGGAACAGAGCATTTTGAATCCCTGTGTTCCATGGTACACATTCCATAATAAAATTCCATATCTTGACTGTGGAGAAAAACAAAGAAAAAAAAAGAAGAAAGTAGGCAATAATACTTTATTATCAAAGAGAAATGGTGGTAAAACACAATTATGTAGGCAGAGGCAGACCCAAGCTACTTAAACACATTCCTGAAGTTTATAAAACATGTGCATTTGAATCATATACGGGTATTTTCAGGTGAAATCTATCACCCCCCTCACTTCCACCACCACCAAAAAAAGACAACCTGGCAGGTTTAAAGTTTTTAACACATTTTCATTAAGAGACAGTACATGTACTGATTTGAAAAGCAAGGTAACATGTTTTTTCTTACCAACATTTTGCCTCAATCCTATAAATATGAGAAGGTTGCCTTCAAAGAAACTATATTGCAACTCTGTAATGAAAATTAAGTTTTAAACATTGCTTATTTTTAAAAATGTACAGATGTCGCAGTGAATTCATATGGGAATTTACATTACAGAGAAAATATGTATTTTCAACTAACACTACTAATAAATACTTTTACTGCAGAGCACTACTTTATTGCTGAAATATGCTATTTATGCATTGATAGGGACTACTTTTTCAATTTTTTTAACAGTTTTAGACATAATGTATTGTACACTTATTTGAAAATAGTAAAGAAGTTTTAATCCATATCAGAGTGACCCAAACTAATTCTTTTATGATGGTAGCCCATTTTAAAAGTGTGATAAGCCACTCCATGGTATGCATTGCAAGGATTTTAATGTACTTCCCAGGGGTGTAAGGACATTTGGCCTTCAGCCTCATGCCTTAGCACACCCCTGGGGCGTGCATTAAAATCCTTGAACTGCACACCCTGTTGTGGCTTATTACTTACATATAGAACTAGAGCTTGGAGGTCATGGGAGTCACAGTGACCTAATGTGTAACTGTTAAGCTATTACTACAGTTTGTAGCAGTTCTCTTTTTACAATATCAACTGACTGCCAGTTGTTTGGTATACAAAAAAAATAATAATAAAGTAAGGGCACTTTACACACAATCCTAACAGAACAACTATTTAATAAAACTAAGTTCTTCATTTTGCTGGTCATACTTTTAACCCATATCTGTCTACTAAATCTAGATGCATATTCACCAATCATATAAATGAGAGGCCACATGGATAAAGTGGAGCTAATATGCTGTTATCAGAGTATTGTTTTATCAAATTATGTTTCAGTTTTTCCATTGCCTGTTTTTTTTTATTTTATTTTATTACTTGCTATATAGAGAATAAAGGATGGGGTGGTGTGTGTTATAAGATTTTACACACACCCGAGGTGAGGGATGCTACATAAACCCTGAGGGCCAAAGCCTGATAGGTTTATGAGAAGCATCCCACACTATGGGTGTGTGTAAAATTGAGTGTTACACACTGCCTCATATTTTATTTTATATAATTGCGGGTGGGTGCTTTTTTGCCACAGCAATTATATAAAATAAAAAATGAGATCTTTTATTTCACTTACAGCTGAGTGGCAGTTATGGCAGGTGTCCAGCGCGAGTAAAGGGAGAGAGCAACTGGCGCATGTGCGCAGTCAGGGAAACCTGGCGCATGTTTGCCATAATAACCAGTCAGTTATTACAGCAAATATCAATCTGGGTTTTCTTAGGGAAAAAGTGCCCACCAGTTATTTTAATATAGTACCAAACATCAATTCATACTATTATAATAAAAACAATCAAACTTATTCCAAACACAGACCCTCAGGCTGCAGTGCCCAGCGGATGATCGAGTCAGAACCATGCTACCTTTCATGCATTAGCCACATGAATCTGCTGTATACTCGAAAAGAGAGGTAATTCCTTACACCTAAGGCAACAAAATATTTCTCGGAGATCAGCAACCCAATTCCATTGCTCCAGTCAATGGGAAGTCAGTGAGATCAAGGGGAACCTGTATCCTCTTAATGAAAATGTTATTTTTTCCTGGAAAAACACTAGCACAGATGTTACTGTTACTGTCAGTATTTTGCACGTGGCTTCAAGTTCCTACACTTCTTATTTCAGATAACCCCTTACAACATTGTCCCATTATTATGCTTACAATGGTCAACACTATGTAATTTAAACTGCACCAGCTATGTTGTTACTTTACCAATAGAACACAGTTCACTGTAAAAAGGTCATATTAATACTATATCTTCTTACAATATTGTTAAGAAAAGTACTGCAGTATATACCCTTATAAAGGTATAAGACTTTCATTAAGTACTGTCACACAATTACTCACTAGCTGAAGAAATGTGAATTGCTTGTAAACAGACTCTGACAAAGAAATGACCATTCCATATCTGTACTGAAGGAATCACAGCTCCACTCAGGGCCTCCGTGCAAGGTACGACATTTCTGACTGCACACTAGAGTTTTAGGTAACTTTATTATAGTTCCTTTAAAAAAAACAAGTCACATGATAATGACAGCACTGTCAGCACACCTGTGTAAATTTCTCCATCCACCCTCCCTTCTTTCTGTCTGTCTACATATCTCACAATATTCACTGAGCATGTCAGGAGTGGAAATAAAAATAGAATTTATAGTGCAGACTTGTGCAACTCCAAATGCATTGATCATCAAATTGAAAGGCACCGTTACATATCTGTCATCTGTACATATCTTGTAGAGATTCATATATTTTTACAATTGATTTCCATGCAGAAATTTACAAACAGCTATACATACTGTCATGTTGACATATATATATGTACACAAATTAAATCTACCTTTTTTTTTTAAGCTCCTGACATTCATGGTGTTTACTGTGAGCGGTGTGGAGAGACAGAGACAGACAGACAGACAGAGGGAGAGGGCGATGGAGAGAGAAATTTACAGAGTTGCACTGACAGTGCTGTCATTATCATGTGGCTTGTGTTTTTTCATAAACAGCAATAATAAAGATCACTAAAAGTATAGTACAGTTTGCAGAGTTATCACACATCGCACGGAGGTCCCAAGTAAAACTGCAGCTCAGTGATGCTACCTTAGTAAATTTTTCAGGACAGACTCTGTTACATGAAATGATCATTTCTTTGGCAGTCTGTTTTCAAGCCATTCACATTTATTCAGCTACTGAGTTATTGTGTGACTGTTTATCTGTCATAGCTGGTGTTGTAAAATGCATTGTTGGACTACAGTACAGCTATTTTTTTCTGCCTCTTAATATGTATGTATTGATGTTTATTTTTCTTTATCCAGATGAGGTGTGTAATATGTTAAATGTGCTAAATTGTAAAGGCAATTCCAAAGAAATAAAAGATTTCTTTTTCTTTTTTTTTTGGGGGTGGAGTTTCACCTATGAAACAATGTCTAGCTTGCTAGATGCAGAAGAAAAAATAAAGTCAACTAGTTCTAACTGTTCTGTGAACATCTGTTTATGGGGCTAAATGAACATCGGTATGTTTTGTAGTTGTTGTAGACTTTGCTCCATGTGTAGTATGAGCAAACCACTCAGTTGTCACTATCTTATATCATTTGTACAGCACACTACTCACCTAGGACATTATCCTGTGAATTGGGGGGGGGTGCACAGCTGATGGGTAAAGGAGTGGCCTGCACTATCCAGGGTGAGGGAGAATAATAGTATAGAATAATAAACTCACAGTATTAAACCATGTTCAAAACACAGGAAAAAATAGGAATCAGGACCTCAGTTGAATAATGCCTTGCAACTTTGTGACAGTAAGGGGCCTGTGAGAAATTGAAATGTTGACATTAAAAATGAGATTCAAACATTGTAGAAAGGCAGAACATGTTATTGCTCTTTACATGGAAGCCTCTGCAATACTCACTTATGTAAATTATCCTGAGCAGACCATGTCAATTTTACTGTTGTCCACTATGCTTTGCATTACGGTCTCTCAGCGACCATTTCATTTACTCTCAAGACCTCAGATGAATGGAATCTCAAATTAGCAGCCCTCCTAAATACATACAGTTCAGTAGGAGTCATTATTGGCAACATTTGAATAAGCATTTGTAGAACAAAATGTACTGTATAATATATTACAATACAATTAGCATAGTTTGAGGAGGAAAATGAACATAACGAGTGTGGGAGAGACTTCTATGTAAAGACCTGTAATTTTATTTCCATATCTCTCTCCCCCTTCCTTTGTTTACCTTTCATGTGCTGCTCGGCTTTCACCACTATTGGTTGTCATGTGCAATATTTCCCTAGCTCGTCACCTTAGCCTATTTTGAGTAACCAACTATTTTTTGGCCTCTGTGCTTGCACTGATATTTCAGTTTCTACTTTATTTATATGGTACTGTGCACATTTTATGTCTTTATCATATCACCCAACTGTTCATGTTCCTGAACTGTACCTCCAACTGTTCCTGAATTGTACCTCCAGCTATATGCCCATGCCATAAATTTGTCACTGTTATTTAGTTCAAAAAATCTGGGCATGGGATGATAGAGAGGTGTTCATGAAGGCATCAAGAGAGGTGACCAGGGCAGTCCTGGCAGCCAAGTTGCAAAGGAGCTGAAGTTGGCTTAGGGGATCAGAGAAGGGGAAAGGGGTTATTTAAATACATAGGGAGAAGAGAAGTTGTAGAGATGGCATTGTTAGAATCAAGAGAGAGGGAGATGGGTGGAACAAGGAGAAGAATAGGCAGAGGCACTCAATGAGTACTTCTGCTTGGTGTTCACAAAAGAAAGGGATGGCCCAATACCGCAGATGAAGGGGGAAAAGGTGGAGGGGGGCAGAGATAACAGATGGGGTTATCCAAGAGGATAGAGTTCTGAAGGGCCTTAAAGCCTTGAGGGTGGACAAGGCACCAGGGCGCGATGGTGTACACCCAAGGGTCCTGAAAGAACTGGCAGAGGTGTTGGAAAGCCCTCTGACAGACCTGTTCAACCCCTCCTTGGAGATGGAGAATGTACCCAGGGATTGAAGGATGACTCACATTGTGCCTCTTTACAAGACTAGACCCAAAGACCAACCAGGCAACCACACACTGGTGAGCTTGATTTCCATAGTGGGGAAGTTGATGGAGACCATTCTGAAGGAGAGGTTGATAACCTTTCTCGATAGTAGTGATCTACAGGATGAGAGACAGCATGGGTTTGTCTCGGGATGATCATGCCAAACTAACTTGATCGACTTCTTCGACTGGGTCACTTGTGGATGTCCTGTATCTGGACTTCAGCAAGGCTTTCAACTTGGTGCCGCACATTAGCTTAATGAGTAAGCTGAGGGATATGGGGGCGGGGGAGAAACTGATGGGGTACAATGAGAGCTGGTTGCAGGCCAGACAACAGAGGGTAGTTGTAAGGGGAGAACATCCAAGCCATGGCCAGTAATGAGTGGGGTACCACAGGGTTCAGTGCTGGGCCCTGTTTTGTTCAATGTCTTCACTGGAGATATTGCAAAGAGGATCAAGAGTAAGAACAGCCTGTTCACAGATGATACTAAGATTTGTGCAAAAGTGGACTATGAGGAATGGAGGAAGGCACTCAGGGAGGATCTAGCTAAACTCGAACACTGGTCTAGGGAGTGGCAGTTGGGGTTTAATGCTAAGAAGTGCAATGTCATGCACCTTGGAGACAGACATCCCAGGACCAGCTACTGGCGGGGGAGAGGGCAGGTAGCATCTTCAGAGGAGAAAAGGGACCTTGGGGTAATAGTCACAGCAGACATGAAGGTATCAGCACAGTGTAGGAGGGCAGCCACAAAGGCAAATAGGATGCTGGGGTGCATTGCCAGACAGATCACCTCTAGAAAGGAGGAGGTCATCCTGCCCTTGTATAGATCACTGGTGAGGCCACTCTTGGAGTACTGTGTGCAGTACTGGTGCCCATACCTTAAAAAGGATGTAAGATTACTGGAGGGGATTCAGCGCAGGGCTACGAAAATGATCATGGGACTAGGGGAGTTGCCATATGAAGAAAGATTGAAGGAGCTCAACATGTATTAACTAGAAGAGAGAAGGGAAAGAGGGGACATGATAGAGACCTCTGAGTACTTGAAAGGCATAAACAAAGTCAGAGAGGGAGGATTATTCCCCTTAAAGGGGGAAAGGGTCACTAGGGGGCACATTCTGAACATTCAGGAGGGAGATGAGGAGGCACTACTTTACAGAGAGAGTGGTGGCATGTAGAAACACACTACTGGAGGAGTTAATCAAACTGAAGACAGTGGCTAGCTTTAAGTGGGATTGGGATAAAGTCAAGGGCAGGGTTAGTACAGACAAGAACACAAAGGGAGGAAGACTGGGAAAGGGGAGGAAGGGAGGGGTTTGGGTGGGGTGGGGCAGCTGTAGTGATATGAAACTAAGAGCTGCACAAATGGGTAGACTTGATAGACCTGTGGGCCTTTTTCTACCTGCAATTTCACATGTTCATATTTGCTTCCCCTTTCTTCTGTTCATCCCTCTAGATCTCTGTATTAGACCTGTTTATGTTAGACCCATTTATACTGTATTTTATTATGTAATTGTTTAACCTGGTGTTCTGTTCTCTTTTTATGCTTAACTGAGTGTTTGTGTAAATGGGCATTTTTACTCACATACCTTTCACTAAAAATAAAGATTGATTGATTGATTAAAAACTGGACTGACCGACTGGAACCACAGCAGTTCTGTAAAAATTCAAACTGGCAAGACTGGGTGCAACTTGTACAAATACTGCTGGTCCAGTCACTCTGGCTGCACTGTTCAGTCCAATCAAATTTTGGGTCCACTCCTGGAAATCTGTTTTTCAACCCTTCCTTGGTATGGTTGAAAACTGAACCATCAGGACCAGACCAGATAGGTAAAAGTCAGACCAGATCATCTGGAGTTAGTGGATCAGCGATATTTGCACAAGCTGTGCCCAGTTCAGATTTTACAGCTCTGGTCTGGGTCTGGTGATCTGGTTTTTACCCATACCCCACTGCATGTGGCTTATTGACATACTGTACAGATAGATGCAGAGTGTAACCCAGTGAAGGTTGAAGTTTCAGAAAACCATTATGCTAAAAATACCAAGAATCACTCAATTCCTTAGTTCTCTACCAAAGTCATGCTCAGATATTGGTGCCTTTACATCCACACCATTAAAAAGCTGCTGACGCCTCAAAGAAAACCTGAAAAACACAATATTTAGATACAATTCAGCTTGCATTCCATATGTATTTTGTATATTTCTTCTCAACATTATTTACTACTGAGGAAATGTGCATGAATACATGATCTTTATACCTTAAAGTTTATCTGCCTCTGCAGCTTACTCCCTACTACAAGTCATAATCCTCTGTTGTGACATCACAATTTGTTGCTATGTGAGTAATTGTGATGTCATAAGCAGTGCATTATAACTTCAGGTAGGGAGAAAGCAACAGGAATAATAATAAATCTTTATTTATACCGTGCCTTCCTTAAAACCAAGGAGCCTTACAACAATTACACATAAAACAGAAATAACTTAAATCTAAAACTAGATGAACTCTCCATGAGCAAACATCCTGTTTTCATGCAGATTACATCAGTTATAAATAACGGGGAGGAGGAATACAGAATTAATGTGAAATACTAGCCAAACTGTGTCTAAATGTTCTGTTTTGTTAAAGTTCTCCAGAAGGTGTTCACTGCTCTTTAAGATTTTAATGCCATCATGCCTTTCTGTTGCAATGAGCTCCCCCTCCTTGAAGTTGTATTCTGCTCGTGGCAGCCCCCCCAACCCCAAATCAGGTAATTTTCAAGGCAGCAGCTCTTTACACCACATCAACTAAATTACTGCTCAACTCCTTATTTTTAAACATTTCGTTGAGGCATTTTTGTTTTAGTATGTCAGTGGTCAGGAAAAATAAATATGTAAAAGAAACCAAAGCCCCCATTTATTAGTTCATTTAATCACAATACAGCATGTTATGAACTGATCTGATTCTGTCTATGTGACCTTCTGCCTCCTTACTGCCCCTTCTGCCAACTACGATAATCCAACAAGGGATTGCTAGAGAGTCCCAGGGTCTGTTTGAAAACCTCAGGAGGTAGAGCATTTGCCTATATGGCTTCAAACCTGCGAAATTCTCTTCCTCCTTTGATACGTGATAGCCTGACTATGGAGGGATTTAAAACTTCCCTCAAAACATATTTATTCAACCAGGCCTTTTCTGGCACTTAAGTCTAAAATATTGCTGCTTTGAAAAGAGGGAATATATAACCCTGTTTTAAGATATGTTTTATTATAGGCTGGTATGTAATATGTGTAATATTGTTGATTGTTGCCAGCCCATCTGCACAGTGGTTGGATTTCCACTTGCAACGCTGGTAACCCGAGTTCGGGAGCCAACTCGAGCACCAGAGGGCCAGCCAGAGGGAGGATGTCTGAGCATCCGACAGATCGCTCAGCTCCTCTGGAGGACAGGGGTGCACTGGCTCTGAGGTGGACTGCCCTTTGGCAATAACCAGAGGTAGTGCGGCCCTGACACCTGCAACAGAAGCAGAGTGCGATGCTGACATAATTGCCATGGTATCATGTGGCACATCGCACTAGAGCGGGACACAAAAAGGAAAATACTCCTCTGGAGCAACACTGACATGAAGGTCCATAAGTGGGCCTTCCCTCCGGCTGCCAAAAGCTGCAGTACCGAGGTCCTGATGTGGACTTGATTTCCTGGGTCAAGGGGAGTATGGGGAGGCCCCCGCCACTGCAACCTCACCAGGGAGGTAAGCCTGCACTCTATGGGAGACCTCGGTGATGGGTAGTAGAGGTCTTGAGGAGTCAAGTACAGCACCGGAGGAGAGGGTAAAAATAGAAAGTAAAAAGAAGCAAATGTGGTTACTGTACTATCATTCAGTTGTAAACAACTATAGTCACAAATTGCAGGTTAAGAACACAGTACTATATATAGAGAATAATGGCTACACAACTATGTGTTATGGCTTTTTTTACACATCCAAGGTGTGTGATGACCTATAAACCTCGAGAGTGAAGCTCAAGAGGTTAAGAGGGTCATCACAGGCTGAGGGTGTACAAAATAAAAGCCATAACTCCAATTTAATAGCTGTCATTTTTTTTATCACTACTTTCTTTTACTCCTTTCCTGTGGAGCAGGTGGTGTGTCATCTGGACACCAGCACCTGCACCCCCGGACCCCGTCTAGCCAGTGATGTGCTCTCCCCACACAGGCAGGTGCGCAGAGTCCGCTCCCTCTGGGGACCTGGTACCTGGTACCTGATCCCTAGGGGGTGCACTGCTTGTGTCTGGGGGCATAGGGCATGGCCATCAGCCGCCATGATCGCCCTGCAATTTCTGCCATTTTTTTCCCTTGGAGCCAGCTGTGCAATGGCATCAATGCACTAACATTCTGATATCCACCGTGCTCCAGCCCTCGACTATGCATACTATCCCCAGTACCTCTGTCCTCTGCCAGTTGCTACTGCAGAGTGATGTAGTTCCCCCACCCACCCCAGTCAAGAACTTGAACAAAACATATTTAGACAAATAGACACAGCTCCAGGCAGCCTATATTTCACATTAGGGGCCCAATTCCAAAAGGGGCTATGCATTTTGCAAGGTGACTTGCGCCAAACCCTATGGCGCAAATCACATCTTGCGACATGCATTACACCCCAACACAATTACAAGAGGAGGCCTG
Organism: Neoceratodus forsteri; assembly: GCA_016271365.2. Classification (NCBI taxonomy): domain Eukaryota; kingdom Metazoa; phylum Chordata; order Ceratodontiformes; family Ceratodontidae; genus Neoceratodus; species Neoceratodus forsteri. Next base: position 847,380,413 of record CM028134.1, read on the forward strand.
CAACATGGCGCAGGCTGCCTGTGCCAAATGTGGGTTACACCACCCACTATGCCTGGAACCCCCTGCAACATGGCGCAAGGCGGATTCTGGCAATGATTACAACAGTATTCCAAGAAGGCATCTGGTGGAATCACAAATCGTGATTCCAAGTGGGACCCAGTGGACCATGGCATAAGTACAGTTAGACCAGTTACTAGCTGGTCTATCTGTACCTACGTCAACCAGGAATGCACCACTGAGCCAGCTGCCCCTCCAGCCGACCCTCCCCACAGTCGCCCATGGGTGCCCACCACAGCCCCCCTTGACAGGACTGCCTACTGTGGGTCACTGGCACCCCCTTTCCCCAACTCTGTGCAGTGGGTTCTCATTCCCCCATGCCAGGTGCCCTAGGGTGGTCCTGTGGTCCCCAGCCCTGTGGGGCAATGCCATGGTGTTGGGGTGTGGGGCTCTCTGGGAGGCCATGCCTTGAGTCAATTGCACCCTGCAGGCAGTGGATTGTGGCACCCGTGTCGGGTGCACCCTTCCCATGGTGCAGCCCTGCAGCTGCTGCCAGTCACAGGCATAAGTGCTGGGGAACCTGCTTGTTCTGGAATAGGGCACAGGGTCCCAGGCATAGCGGCACATGTTGCAACTCGCATACGCCTGTGAGTTACAACATGTGTCTTGGAATCAGGCCCAAGCTCTTTATTTCTTCTCCATTTGCATGAAAACAGGATATTTGCTCCTGAAGAATTCATGTATTCCTGTTGCTTTCTCCCTATTCGAGATCATAATGCACTGCTTGTGACATTATGGTTACTCCCATGACAGATAATGATGTCATGACAGAGGCTTATGATTTCAAGTAGGAAGTAAGCTATAGAAGCAAATCAGCTCTAAGGGATAAATATCATGTCCTGGATATCCAGGCTGTGGCACAAGCCAGAGCGCAGCACAACTTGTATATGCATTGGCGTTGACAGGGTGATATTCAACTTAGCTGCGCCATGGCACAGCAGCATTGAATATCGCACCCTGACCACCTGCAGTGTGCATGGTGCAGTGGCACTGCGCCAGCGCAAGTGGCCAGAGTGGAGCAGTGGGATGCACGCGCGCAAGTTCCGTTGTGCTAGGCATAACAACCACGATATTCAAAAGTGCACATACAAATGGGGCCATAATTCATGCAAGACACAAGTAGGGCCATTTGCATGTCATTATGGCCCCATTTGCACTGAAATCTTGCGCTGATCCCGGAGACTTGCTGGCACCTGCCGGAGCTGCAGCAGATTGAGGACTGATGTCCCCTGCACAGCGCAGCAATGTGCTCCACTGCCCAATCGCGGGCATACATTGAAAATGACATTCGTCCTATATACCTGGTGGTCCAGTGGACCACTCGCAGCCCGATGTGGGCTTCAGTGTGTAAAAAAAATTGTCCAATATCCCTGGTGGTCCAGTGGACCACTCACAGCCCAATCGCGGGCTTCAGTTTGTAAAAATATCGTCCTATATCCCTGGTGGTCCAGTGGACCACTCGCAGCCTGTTCGCAGGCTGAAGTTAACATAAATGAAGTCCAATATCCCTGGCGGTCAAGTGGACGGCTCTCAGCCCAATTGCGGGCTGAAGTTAAAATAAATGAAGTCCAATATCCCTGGTAGTCCAGTGGACTGCTCACAGCCCGATTGCGGGCTTCAGTTTGTAAAAATATCGTCCTACATCCCTGGTGGTCCAATAGACTGCTCACAGCCTGATCGCGGGCTGAAGTTAACATAAATGAAGTCCAATATCCCTGGTGGTCCAGTGGACCGCTCACAGCCTGATTGCCAGCTTCAGTATGTAAAAAAAATCATCCAATATCCCTGGTGGTCCAGTGGACCGCTCGCAGTCCGATCGCGGTCTGAAGTTAAAATAAATGAAGTCCAATATCCCTAGCGGTCCAGTGGACCGCTCACAGCCTGATCGCAGGCTGAAGTATGTAAAAATATCGTCCAATATCCCTGGTGGTCCAGCGGTATCCCACCCACCCACTGAGCCACACCGCCCCGCTCCCCCCGGTCAGTGGCGGGTGGCAGCACCCCACCCGCCTGCCGCCCCGCTGCCCACCGACTGACACCATAGATAGGGCTGCACACTCATTGGTCCACAGCACTGCGAGCGGCCCACTGGACCACCAGGGATATCGGACTTCATCTATGTTAACTTCATCCCTTGATCAGGCTGCAAGCGAGTCCACTGGACCACCAGGGATACTGGATGTGTATTATTTTTACTTCAGCGCCGATCGGGCTGCAGTGGTTCACTGACCCACATGAATCACTATTTCTACGTATGCTCGCAGTGGGCATGGGGCACCGCCAGTGCAGCCAGAGTTTGGCCACCCACAGGTGATAGCTGCCGTGTTGTGCCCTGCAATACGGCAACTCACCTGTGGGTGGGCAGCCATTGTTCCTTTTTTTTTGGCTCACCTGAGTGCAGCACAAGTAGGGGTTGCGCATGCATGGGCTCAGCACATCCCGGGCTGAATATCGGGATGTGCAGAGTACGCATGGGCACGCCCTCCCTACCTGCGCCGTATACATTAGTGATGTGCTCCGGCACATTGGGATTTGTGTCAGGCACAATCCACATTTGAATATCGCGACGGGGCGCATCAGTGGGTTGTGCATGGTGCAACAGAGTTGCACCATGTGCAATCCTTATGAATATCCAGGCCCATGTATTTATTTCCACAGTAATAAATAATGTGGAGGAGAAATCTATAGAGTGTGTACTGAATGCAAGCTGAATTTCACCTAAATATGTTTTTTAAAGTTTTCCTTGCTGCGTCAGCAGGTCTTTAAAATTATTTTGGTTCATGGTACTGCAATGTTACAGAACACAGCTTTTAAGAGGGTTTTTTTTTTTTTGATGTTGTACAGTTTATATAGTACATCCCAAGTGGTTGTTAGCAGGGGTTGGGCAGAACTAATAGGACTTTATCTGGTGGGTGAGGTGATTGTGCTGGCTGGTGGCTGAGTGGGGATTGGGGAAGGATGTTAAAGGGTATAAGTGATGCTCCCCAGTCCTCACCTCCTGTAGCCTGACTATCTGACTAGGCTTTTTGTATGAAAAAACTTGCAAGTGCCTGCACTTACTGATAGTCCCCCTCATAAACTCTGTTGCTAGGCAACTTGGTGGATGCAGTGCAGTGCCCTCTAATGTTACTGTGTGGCACCGCACTGCTCTCTCATGAAGCATGCGAGAGAATAGTGTGTGTGTGTCACAGCACACCAACACGAGATGGGACCGTGCAGCAGTGCCTGGTATGCTGCCAGCTGGTGAAGTTTATGAGGATGAACATCACTGTGAGTAAGTGTGTGGGCACAATTTTTTTTTTCTTTCTTTTGTTTCTTTTGAGAAGTCTACTTGGGTGGTCAGGCTTCCGGGGATGGGGGATGGGGAGTGTTGGCTAACTAGTTCTCTTAAATTTGTAAACTGAATGTCGACATCCCTACTTAGTCTCTTAGTTGCATAGTGTGTGTCTCTCCAGATTTATGGTCTTCTAACTTGTAACAGCTTGACTAATTATGTTAATGTTCAATCCTAGCCCCCCCCCAAAAAAAAAAATCAGGGTAGTAAATGAGGTAAACACCAAGACAGAGATGTTGATAGGGAGAAGGGCAGGGGTAAATGGAGAAAGTGACAAAGGCAGTAAGGACAGGGATGGGGCAAAAAGGGATAAGGCTAACAGGAAATGGAGGGTAATGAGTTCAAATGCCCACAGTCTGGGAAACAAGCTCCCTGAACTGGTGGCCTTGATGGAAGAGGGATGCCTGGATATTGTAGCAGTCGTAGAAACATGGTACACGGAGAACCATGACTGGGATGTTAACATACCAGGGTACACAACCTACAGGAGAGACAGGGAGGGGAAGCTCTCTATATGAGGGAAGGGATTAAAACAACTGAACAAAAGTGTAAACGGGGTGGAGAAGTGGGTCACCTTAGAGACTGGAAATGGCACCACAATCCACACAGGGGTTGCATACAGACCCCCGTGTCAGGGGGAGGGAATGGACAAGGATAAGATAGAAGGCATTCTTAGGATGGCATAGAAAGGGGGGATGCTGTTGATGGGAGACCTGAATATGCCAGATGTTAACTGGAGCACATTTTCTGCAGCCACATCCAAGAGCAGGGCCACTCTCGATGCCCTACAGGTGGCAGGCCTCAGACAGCTAGTTTTGTAACCCACTTGAGAGGGAGCAATCTTAGACCTCATACTCTCAAATGGGGACAGTGAGAGGATCTCAGATCTAGAAGTGGGTAGCCATCTGGGAACAAGTGACCACCAAACAGTGTGGTTCATGATAAACTCAGCTACAGAGTCAAGCCATACAAAAGTGAGGGTACTGGACTTCAAGAGGGCTGACTTTGGCAAGATGGGAGAGTGCCTTAGAAAAGCATTAGCAAACAGGCTAGAAGGAGGGGTGGAGCAACAATGGAAAAACATCAAAACTGCCATCACAGAGGCAACAAGCCTTTGTGTGAAGCAAATAAACAAATCAAAACAAAAGAAAAAGCCACTATGGTTCTCAAAAGAGGTGGGGGGAGGTCAGGGAGAAAAAGATAGCATTCAGTAAGTATAAGGAAACACAGAAGGAGCAGGACAGAGAGCTGTACCAGTTAAGGCAGAAGGAAGCAGGGAGGGAAGTCAGAATAGCAAAGGCCCAAACTGAGGAAAAGACAGCCAACGCAGTTAAGAAGGGGAATAAAACCCTTTGTAGGTACATCAGGGAGCGTAGAAAGACAAAAGGAGGGATAGTGAGGAAGAATAGAATAGATGGTGGAGGGACAGTGAAAAGGCAGGGATACTGATTGAATATTTCTGCTCAGGATTCACAAAAGAGGAGGAGGGGGAGGTGCCTAATCCAATTAACAGAAGCACTCTAGATAGGGGAGGTCAATCCTAGTCCTTTCGCAGAAGAAAGGGTTCTGAAAGAACTCCTAAAACTGAAGGTGGACAAAGTAATGGGGCCTGATGGAATTCACCCAAGAATTCTAAAAGAATTCTGGGGAGAACTAGTGAAACCACTGACTACCCTTTTTAACAAATCATGGGAGGGATGGTGTGGTACCTGAGGACTGGAGAAAGACGGATGTGATTCCCCTTCACAAAAGTGGGACCAAGACAGAGGCAGAAAACTACAGACCTGTCAGTTTGATCTCTGTGGTAGGGGAAAGTGATGGAATCACTTCTTAAGAAAATAATTGTTGAGTACCTAGAGGCCAATGAGGCACAGGACCCAAGACAGCATGGGTTCACAGTGGGAAGGTCATGTCAGACGATCTAACTGATTTCTTTGACTGGGTGTCCAAAGTAGTAGACCAGGGAGGGGCTATGGACATGGACTACCTAGACTTTAGCAAGGCATTTGACACAGTCCCACACAAAAGATTAATAGTCAAATTAACCAGCCTGGGAGTGGGTCCAAGGGTGGTAGCCTGGGTAAAACATTGGCTGGACAACAGGACACAGAAGGTAATTGTAAATGGAGTCCACTCTGAAGAAAGAGGGGTTTACTAGTGGGGTACTGAAGGGTTCAGTCCTGGGTCCAGTCCTTTTTAATGTCTTTATAAGTGACATTGCAGAGGGACTGGAAGGAAAAGTATGCCTCTTTGCAGATGGCACAAAGATCTGCAACAGTGTTGATACACAAGGAGGTGTGGAAAGGATGAGAAGGGACTTTGCAAGGTTGGAGGAATGGTCAGAAGTATGGCAGCTTTGATTCAATGCAAAGAAGTGCAAAATAATGCACCTGGGAAACAAAACCAGGGAAGATTACACAATGTGGGGAGGAGCTAGTAACTACAGCAAAATGCAAAGGGACCTGGGGGAATTATATTAGATGACCTTAAGGTTAGCAAGCAATGTGAGAAGGTGGTAGGGAGGGCTGGGGGGATACCGGGATGTATAGGGAGAGACATCACCAGCATAAAACAGGAAATTGTTATTCCTCTGTTCAGACAGTTGGTGAGACTCCATCGGGAGTACTGCGTCCAGTTCTGGAGACCCCATCTCTGCAAGGACATAGACAGGATAGAGGCAGTCCAAAGGAGGGCAACTAAAATGGTACAGGGTCTGCAAGAGAAGCCATATGAGGAGAGACTAAAGGAGCTTAATATGTATACCCTTAAGGAAAGGAGGGAGAGGAGGGACATGATAGAAACTTTTAAGTACCTCAGTGGAATCAACAAAGTCCAAGAGGGTAGCATCTTTCAGAAAAAGAGATGTGCAAGAACAAGGGAACACAATTTGAAGATGGGAGGGGCGGTTCAGGAGCAATGTGAGAAAGTATTTTTTCACAGAGAGGGTGGTGGACACATGGAACAGCCTTCTTGAGGAGGTTGTGGGGTCTAAAACTGTGGGAGAATTCAAGAATGCATGGGACAGACATAAGGCAATTTTTGTGGGGGATAGGAAGAAATAGGTTGTTGGTTAACTAGGATCTGCAACTTATCCTGTAGGTAGGGAAATGGGCAGACTAGGTGGGCCAAGCGGTCCTTATCTGCTGTCGAAGTCTTTCTCTGTTTCAAAAGCAAGCAGCCTGTATCACATTATAAAAAACAAGTTGTAAACTGAAAATGCATTTAATGGAATTGTGAAATAGAGGATGTGTGTTTTTTTGAGAAAAAGTATGATGTATTTGGGAACAAAAGACCTGTTACCAATACTCTTACTGTGTCAGTATGTTTGCTGGCAAAGAAATCATCACATGGCCTTTCAGCAACATTGTATTTCTCACATCCTATGATCATGCTTAGTATATTTGTGGTTTTCTCAGACCTTTTGCAGGTCATGTAGTAATTAATAACTCGCCTCATTAAAGATGGCCTCCACTGACCATACGCAATTATTAAAGATTTCTGGTTACTGAGGTTACCTGTGAAATGTATATGCTACATTCATACTGTGGATGTATTAGGATGGTGTTGCCAAATGTTTCTGATGGTAAACATGCTTGACTTTGCAACTGAAGCAGTTGGTGGAGGGAGTGTGCCTGAGTCGGGGTGGGCCACCCCCCCTTCCATGGACATCACACAGTACTCCCTCCCTGGTGTGCAGTTTATCCCCCTCCCCTCCAAGCCTGCTCCAGTATAGTAGGGAATGTGTTGAATGTGTAGTGGTGCATCCACCCCTCCCTGCTCTGATCACAATCCCTTATAAAGAGGAACATGTGCCTCTGATACCACCCCCCAAGTGCGAATGGTTCCCTAATCTCTTCCCTGGTGTCGTGTTCCCTCACCCACCTGCACCCATGACCTAGGTCATAGCCAAAACAATGAAGAAAGAAGACCAGAAGACAGTAAGACGCCACACTAGTACAATGTTTATTATTAACATTCACATACAGCAGCAAACAAAGTATCAGGTTTCTTAGGGTAATCACCACCCCAAAATGCCCCCCCCCAAAAAAAAATGTTTATTCCTGTTAAAGTTTAAAAACAAGTCTTTTAAATAGTGTTTCAGTTCTTTTTTCATACCTGAGGCCATGGACTTAACCCCCAGACACCCATGTTATACAAGGCGCTCTGCTCCCATAGACCCCTAGTGGTGGTAGGTAGACCACTGACCCCTGACCCTTACACCCCCTGTGGTGGTTGACCTCTAACCCCTGGGCCAGAGGGTGGGGCTTTGACCCCTAGGCCATGGGGCAGAGATTTGACCCCTGGGCCATGGGGCAGAGCTTTGATCCCTGAGCCAGGGGGTGGGGCTTTGACCCCTGACCCCTGGGCTCCACTATAAATTTAACAAACCCGGCTCCTATGTCTCTCTCTCCCCACCATCCAGGGTTAAGCAACAGCTCTGCAAGAAATGCTGCCTCACTTCTCAGCACTCTCACTCCTTGTATTGTGCAGTGGGGCGGGGGGCACACTGAAGGAGCACAGACACTAGGAGATCCACAGTGCAGGTCAGTGGGTACCATCACAGAGAGCAATGCTCTGGCTGGGAATTGTGGCACACATAAAGCATCGGAGAGAGAGGAGCTCAGGGGCAAGAACACACACTGTCATTCACACAGGCACAAAGAAGTTCAACATGGACATCTGTTGGGGGAAGGATAAATAATATTTATTTGTTCTTTACTGCTAGGACTGTTTACTGCTTATGGCACAGAGAGTGAGGGATGCAGTATATGGCTGGGTATCTGGACATCTGCTGGATGGGTGGGGAGGCAACCAGTAAGATCAGTAATGGCATGAATGAAAGGAATGAAGCACTGTTATTTGAGTGCTTCATTTCTTTCAACTAGAGAACGACTTCCGGCTGTGAAACTGTGACTAGTGTCACAGTCTGGTTGCATGCTCACTGGTCTGTTATGGATGACCCACTGTAGATTGCTTTGCATTGGCCTCATCCCTAATACACCTCTGAACAACAAGATGTTTCTTGCGCACTTGCAAGGAAACATAAACAAGCATTTGTCAATGCCGAATGTTGTCTCGCTGGCATTGGCATTGGTAGTGCCAGAGTTAGAGATGCATAATAGGAATGGCAGTGAAGTATGGAACTGATGCCAACCCCTGCCCCACCCTGCAGAGACTGACAGGTGCTGGGTGTGCCTTTGGGGTGTCAACTATAACACTCATGTCATTTTACCCCACCCTACCTTGTAGACACTGACAAGTGTCATGGTGTGCTCTGGGGTCTTTGTGCCTTATACTTACCCCATTCCATAAGGAAATATGCTGAAGCAGGTGCAGTATAGGAGAATAGGGTGAACGTTAGGGCTGAACACTCCAAGGCACACCTCGATACCTGTCACTGGCTGCAGGGTGGGGGTGGGGGTGGAATGGCATAAGCATTACAGCCAATGATCCCAAGTCACACTCCTGATGCCTGGCAGTCTCTACAGGGTGGGGTGTTACACTTGGAAACCCCAACGTTGTAGGCGTTTGCTGGTATTTTCTCTCCAAATTTTCAACATAGGCTTTTTGTGACCCCACTTCATGAAGAGTGGCGCAATCAGTTTGTTAGGTGAAAGGAGGTTTTGCAAAGTGGCTATGCCATTTGGTGACACAGGGACGAAAACACATTTTGTGCAGGATGTGGAAAATGACAACTGTATTGTTCATGAGGAGGCATAAAAAAATGTCAACGTTGAAAATCTGGAGTGACAATATGAAAAATTGGTGAAGTCATGAGCATGCATAGAAACTCCGCAACACACGTCCGTAACCCAATTATTTTTGGGAGTTTTTTAGCCACATTTTCAACATAGGCATTTTGGGACCTCCCCTCATGAGCAGAGGTACTGTGATTTTGTTAATCTGTCCCAAAAGTTGATTTTCCACAGCGACCATGCCATTGTGTGCCAGAGGTGTGGAAACACATTTTGGGCAGGCTGTGAAAAATGACAGCTGTACTGTTGATAAGGAGGTGTGAAAAAATGCCAGTGCTGAAAATCTGGCATGAAACTATTTCAAATTTGCGAAGTTACAAGGGTGTGTGGAAACTGCGCAACACACGCTTGTAACACAGTCATTTAATGGACTTTCTGCACCAAATTTTCAACATAGGCATTTTAGGACCTCTGCTCATGAACAGTGTCACCATCATTTTCTCAAATTGACCTGAAAACTGATTTTGCACAGCGACCGCACTATTCTGCGCCGGACGTGCAAAAACACATTTTGCCCAGGATATGTAAAATGACAGATGTACTGTTCATAAGAAAGTGTGACAAAATGCCAATTTTGAAAATCTGGAGCAAAAATATCACAAATTCATGAAGTTACAAGCGTGCATGGAAACAGTGCAATGCACGCTCGTAAAACAGCCATTGTCTGGATTTTTTTCACCAAATTTGCAACATAGGCTTTTTGAGAGCCCTCCTCATGAACAGTGGCACTGTCATTATATTACTCGGTCCTGAAAGGTGATTCCACGCAGTGACTACGACATCACCTTTCTGGACCAAATAACTCCATGACAGTGACTGAATTTATGAGGAGGGGTTCCAATAATCTCATGTTGAAAATTTGGTACAAAAATTTCAAAAAATGCCCGAGATATGCACCAAAGTTAAAAAAAAAAAAACTATTTATGCCATTATACAGCTTACCGGCATTTCTTCAGTTTGCAGTCGGCTTTGAAGAGTGCAGACATGTTCCTGGTCCACCGAAGATCATCGCACCGAACTCCAGAGGTAAGTATGGGGTGAGGGGTGGGGAGGCAGGTGCGCAGAGGGTGGGTATGGGTTGTGGAAGGGGCAGGAGACCATGAGGACCATTTTCTTTTCACAGGGGTAAAAAATAAATAAATAAAAATTACCAGACTTTTTTCCAGGGCATTTGGCACACTGGGGTGGGCTCCCAGCATGCCACCAAAGTGTTTTAAGGGGATGCTGTAGCTGATGGGGGATTGGGCACCCCCCTCAGCACTTAACAAATGGGGGGGTGCATTATGCCGACAGGGAGTGGGCTTTCCTGTTGGCCCATACAGTGGGTCAGAGCATGCCGACAGGGGGATTGGGCACCCCCAAAGTCGGCATTATGGCAGGCAGTGTGCTGCCATGTTTAATGTACTTTTCCACCAGGGAAAGCACATCAGGAGAAGCTGCTGCGTATGATGAGCTTTGTTCTTATTGCAGTGGACCTTTCATTAGATGTGCTTTCCACATTATGTATTCATGGTGTGGCACTGGCATGCAGGCTTATTGGGGAATGAGGGACGCACCTACTGATGCGTGCCCTGCATTCTCCCAACAATGACTGCACCTCCAAATCTGCTACTACTGCAAGATGTTGGCTGGCGCGTAAGCACGAGCCAACATAAAAAATATAAAGAATTTAGATTAGTGACTACCCTCATTTGAAAGGTCTTTTTGTCCTAAACACAAAAATGTAAAATAATGCACTTGGGGCACAGAAATCCAGGGGCAGAGTACAAATGAGTGGAGTGGTACTGACAACATTAAAAAAGCACACATTCCAAAAAAGGAGGTTTTACATACAGTTTGTTACTGTTTAACAATATTATGCATCTAAGGCTGCCACTGTACATCTGATGCAAACCCATAATCACGTTTTTCACTTGAATTGAAAATGGGGGGGGGGGGCCATAACTGACTCCTTGTTTTTGTGTTAAAGGGGTCAGTTTCTTGACAGCAAAAACTAGGAAAGGCATCATTTCTAAAATGTGCAGATGAGTATGGGGACCACTTTTTCCAGGGCATGCCGCCACTGGCAGCTACCACTTCAAGACTGCTACTACCCCCACCTAATACAATCAGGTGAAAACCAGAAGTAGTCTACCAGCACTGCGATCAATATGGTTAAGGCACATTTGCCAGAAATTACTGCTTAGAAAAGAATGAGAAAGTGACTGTGATGATGAGCATGTCCCAGACCAGATCTTTAGTTTGTTAATGGACTCCTCCTGAGTCTGATTTATACAGCTGTATGGGCAAAGCTCCATGGATGTTATGCCTTCATCAGATTTGTATAAGAGCACTGTGGAAGCACGTAACTGGACCCCTGTCTTATGTGTTGCCATAGTGCTCCAACATAGTTTCCAGTGATTCTGTTTATGCAGTCCTTCCCCTCCACGGGCCGCATAAACATATCCACTTCCTGGCACACTACTTTTCCATTCTGCAACTGCAGTAGTGACAGCTGCCATGTGCAACATGGTGACATTGACTTAAACAGCAAATGCATAACTATCATGCACACAGTTATGTCAGCACCGCCATGTTGCACAGGGCTGACTATAGGGCAAAGTGTACGTGCTAGTATTACACATGCGCAGTACTGTAATCACTGCAGTATTACTTACGGCTGACTCCAGTGCAGCGAAAGCAACACATATTCTTTTCCATGCTATTGCCACTCCTAAAAGCTCTCGACAGCCATATTAGCTCTGACCAGAGTTTGTTCCTTTAGGTACAAAAGGAGGTTTGGCGAATGCAGGATTTCCTGCTTTAAATTCAAGTAAAACGGAGCAAAACATACCTGAAGGTAGCTCCTGACTCCATTGAATACCTCAGCCTTTCCTTCTACCTTTTGACTGGCCAGTCATGTTTATTTAAATGATTATCAGTGCAATAAATTATTTTGAGTATGCAAAAGCCCAATATGAATTAGTACATGTTAACAGTAGCTATTATTTAGGTCTGAATAGATACTGTTTTATTTTCAATTTATGATATTGAAACATAATTATTTTGTAGTGAATATGAGTATTTGTGCATTTTTGGTATTCTTGCCATCTGAGCTTGTCATTGCTGCAAACACAGGCCCATGCTGACCTCACAGCTGATTTGCAGCTATTTGATTTATATCACAGTGACATCACTGGTATTGTCAGCACATAAGGGACTTCTTTTGCAACAGGTACCCACACCCTGGTGAAGTTCAAACTGAGCAAAGCACTGGGGTACCGGAACTGTGTTCTTGGGAATAACGTTGGTTTCATTAGCAGTTTACCTGCTGTCTCATTCATGTGTGAAATACATTTTCTATATTGTTTTTGACAACATAACTTTGGCATCCAGTCTATTTACTTGCATCAGCTAAGCTTGACTGTTGGGGGTGCAGATCAATATGTGACATTTCTTATTTGAATTTGGAGCCAGCTACCCCTGGCCTGCACCATGTCTTGCACCAGATAGTGCAGACTCTCCACCAGATACCTCCAGGTTTCATCTAGTAAGAAATAGACATGCCACTGTCAAGTTGTACAAATACATATTTCAGGCAGTGTGCACACTTTTTTAGTCTGCTACTACATATATGCATAGGGAACACATTGATAAACCAAATATATTTATTTATTTTTAGAATTTTGTAACCAGGAGTGGCACACCGATCTGAGGCTCGTACAACCAGTGGGAAAGGAGGCTATACAGCAGGAGTGGAAGTATAAAAACAATACATTTAAGAAACAACAGCAGTCCCATAAAACATAAAAGGGGTATACGAACATACGAAATTTGCCAGCAGATAAAAGCCTAGAGGTCTATCAAGTCTGCTCGAATGTGCAGCTAGCACCCCTTATTCTGCAGCTGCCCCTCTCTTCCACCCTTCCCCTTCATTAACTCTCCCCCTTGTCCTGTCCCATCCTGGTTTGAAGCAGTCCACTGTTCTAATGCATACCACTTCAGTAGGTAACGCATTCCACCCAGCCACCACCCTCTCTATAAAAAAGTGTCTCCTCATCTCCCTCCTGAACCTTCCTCGCTCCAGTCTCATATCATGGCCCCTGGTGGCCGTCCCCTTCCTTACTTAGAACAGCCCCTCTGTACCCGTCTTGTTTATTCCTTTCATGTATTTAAAGGTTTCAATCATGTCACCCCTGTCTCTCCTCTCCTCCAGTGAGTACATGTTCAACTCCTTCAACCTCCTCTCGTATGATAAGTCCCCCAGCCCCTTGATCATCTTTGTGGCTCTGCGCTGCACCCCCTCCAGTAACTTAATGTCCCTCTTCAGATACGGATGCCAGTACTGCATGCAGTACTCCAGGTGTGGTCTAACTAATGACCTATACAGTGGCAGAATAACCTCCTCCCTCCTCGAGGATATACCCCTTGCAATATAACCCAGCATTTTGTTGACCATTGCAGCTGCCTTCCTACATTGTGCTGAGTTGTTCATTGACCCTGTAATGAGCACACCCAGATCCTTCTCCTCTTCTGTCTGGGCTAGCTGCACTCCCCCTAGCTGGTAGCTCCTCCTTGGGTTCTTCATCCCAAAATGCAGCACCTTGCACCTTTTGGCATTAAAGCCCAGTTGCCAGGTGTCTGATCAGGTTTCAAGCTTTGCCAGATCATCCTGCAACCCCTGCCATCCCCTAGGTCATCCACCACCACGCCTACCTTGGTATCATCAGCAAACAGACTGATCTTGCTCTTGATGTCCCATGATATGTCTGCAATGAATAGCCCAAACAACACTGGTCCCAACACTGGGCCCTGTGGACACCGCTCATCACTGCCCTTGGGTGTGAAGCTCCCTCCCACCACCACCCTCTGTTGCCTTCCCTGAAGCCAGTTTCCTACCCATCTCACCAGCTTTGCACCCGCCCTGTGCCTACTAACTTCCTTCCCAGCCTTCCATGTGGCACTGGGTCAGATGCCTTACTGAAGTCCAGATACAGGACATCCACTGCATGGCCCCTGTCCAGTTGCCTAGTTACCCAGTCATAGAACTCGACCAAGTTGGTTTGGCAGGATCTGCCACATATGAAGCCATGCTGTCTGCTGTCCTGTAGTCCTTTGGCCTCTAGGAGGGCCACCAGCCTCTCCTTTATGATAGTCTCCATTAGCTTACCCACGATGGATGTGAGGCTCACTGGTCTGTAGTTTCCCGGTTCATCCTTGGGGCCACTCTTGTGGAGGGGCACCACATGAGCCATCCTCCAGTCCTGAAGTACACACCCCAAATGTAGTGAGGTATTAAATAGGTCTGCCAAAGGTCCATCAAGGACCTCTTCCAGCTCCTTCAATACCCTGGGGTGGATGCCATCTGGGCCTGGTGCCTTGTCCACCCTCAGTGCCTTCAAACCTTCTCGAACTCTGCTCTCCATGATTTCCCCATCTGTCACCACTCCCCGCTTCTGCCATTTCTCCCACCTTGGGTGTCACCCCTCTTCTCTTTAGTAAATACTGAGCAGAAGTACTCATTTAGTGCTTCGCCTTATCATCCCTGCTTCCACCCAACCCCCCTCCTTCCTAATCCTTACTATGTGGTCCTTACAGCTCCTTTTCTCCCTGATATACTTAAAGAAGTCCTTCTGCCCCTTCTTAATGCCTTGTGCCAGCCTGAGTTCCATAGATGCTTTGGCTCCCCTTACTGCCCTTGTCACCTCCTTCGATTCTGTCAAGTACTCCGCCCTGTCCTCCCACCTCCCTGTTTTCTTGTACTTCCTAAAGGCAATTGTTTTCCTCCTTACCTTTTCCATGACCTTCTTACTCAACGAGATCGGTTTCTTAGCCCTAGCCTTCTTGCTCTGGGCTTTGCAGCAGGTTTTGGTTGCCTCCACTATCCCCAGCTTTATGAGCTCCCACCTCTGGTTAGTGTCCATACTAGATTGAATTTTGGCCAGGTACCCTTTTACCACTTCCCCCATCCTCCCAAAGTCGGCCCTCCTGAAGTCCAGCACTATTGTACCAGATTCCACTCCTTCCTTGCCCATATCCAATGTGAGACATACTGAGCGGTGGTCACTCCCTGACAGCAGTTCCTCCACTGTAAGTTCTCTCACAAAGTCCCCATTTGCCAGCACAAGGTCAAGGGTATTTCCTAACCTGGTTGGTTCGATGACCATTTGCAGCAGGAAGCTGTCCTGGAAGGCATCCAGCAGTACCTGCTCCCTTCTGTTCCTGGTTGTTGAGTGCTCCAGTCCACTCCTGGCATGTTGAAGTCCCCACAATCACCACACTACCCTTCTCGCAGGTCCTCCTGATCTGTTCCGCTAGTTCCCTGTCTAACTTCTATGTCTGAGATGGTGGCCTGTATACCACTCCCATTCTAAGAATCCTATTCTTGGAATCCTGGATTTGCATCCAAAGTGACTCCGTACTACCCTCCTCCCCTTCCTCCCTTACACACTTCAGTCCTTCCTTCACATATGGTGCCACCCCCCCTTTCCCAATCACTCTGTCCCTACGAAATAATCTGTACCCTGGTACAGACAGGTCCCAGTCATTGTATTGGGTGGCCCATGTTCCATGATGACTGCAATGTCCACCTCTCCTCTGCCATGAGAACCTGTAACTCTGCAGTTTTCCTCCCAAGGCTCCTAGCATTAAGGGTAACCACCTTCCACCCTTTCCCCCCTCCCATCCTGCCCTCCTTTCCTAGCATCACCAACAGTACTTGCCATTTGTCCTTTGTCACTGTTATGGGGCATAAGCTCATATGGTTTCCCAACTTGTGGGCTCTGCATATCCCTTCCCCAACTGCCACCCCCCACTCCTAGTTTAAATTCCCAACTTCCTCTATGTACTCCTCGATCCTCTGTTTCAACACTTTCTTTCCCTCCTCACTCAAGTGTAGTCTGTCCTTGGCATAGAGACTACTGTCCTCCCAGGTCCCTCCACCCCCAACAGCCCATACCCTTTAGCATAACACCAGGTTCTTAGCCATCCGTTAAATTCCTCTATTCTCAGCTTTCTTGTTGTGCTTGCCTTTGGCACAGAAAGTATCTCTGAAAAAGTTACTGATCTTCCTGCCCCCTCACATAATTGTGCTAGTTCCTCAAACCTCCTCTGGACTGTAGCTGTCTTGTCAGCCAGGTCGTTTGTCCCAAGATGTATAATTAAATGAGGCTTGTCCCTACCCCTTCTAGCATATTTCAGAACAGACTGTCCCACCCTTTCTGCTGTCATTCCTGGCATGGCTTCCACCCAAATGCGACTATGCCTCTCCCCCTTGCTACCCCACCTAACTCCTCTTAGTATTGAGTCCCCCCAGCACTAAGATTCGACCCCTCTTACTCCCTGCTTGCTTCCATTCATCTCCCTCTCTCATTTCCAGCTCCTGTTCTTCCTCCTGCACATTACTTCCCCTTTTTACCCCTGTTGCAATTCTCCCAGCAGAACTTCCCCCCGCTCCAGTTTGGTCCAGGCTTTTATCAATTACTCCTCTAATTTCATCATTTCCCTCCTCCACCTTCTTCCTCTCTAGCAGTGCACAACTATTTTCTAAAGGCCCTTCATAAATGCCTTCTCCCTCTCTCTTCATAGTAACCTGTTCTTTCCTTTCCACTCCATGACTTTTGCCACTTCTTCACCCCCCCCCACAAGTCCCTATCTCCTCCTTCTATTTGTCTTTTGTCTCCTGACCTGGTTTCCCTGGCAATTGTTCTTCCTGGCCTGGGCCCCTTTGTCTCTGCTTCCCTTCTTCTGACCCTTTCCTCACCACTGTTGGCTTAAATCACCCTCCCTCATCTCCCCTTCTTCCTCCCTCCAGTATTGGGCTAAACCCACCCCCAATCTGCCTTGCCTGTCTTAGTTCCTCCTGCAGACCCTCAATCTCCTTTCTAAGTTTTTCTATGTGGTTGCACACTAAAAATCCTCCCACACTCCAGGCAATTTTTAGAAAGATTGGTGCAGCACAGTTGTTGCAGACTACCACCCTACCCATTGCTGTCATTGCCCACCAGCGACTCCCCACCCTTCCAGATGCAGGATACCAAACACTCCCCCAAGTCTCCCCTCTCCCTCCTCTATCTGTGCAAAACATTTTCTTTATTTCCCTTACCTCCTTTGTTGCACATGTTTATATATATTGAGCAACTGCTTTTTGTATTCTTATCCTTCCTATCCACACTCAAAAACAGACTTTAAGTAGCCATTGCACAAGCTTCTTCAAACTCCTACTCCTCCTTTCCCCAATGCAATATCAATGCGAAGAAGTAATAATGAAAGCTCCTAGATTTGCATTTACTTCCTTTCCACTGAGAGAGCAATCACCTCTTCACTTGCTGCTGTTCCTTTCCTGGATGTCTGCTTTTGCTATGACAGGTGCATATCCTTTGCCTGTTTTGAGGAAGTGATGTCAGAACCCTGGTATAAAGGAAATAATGGACCAAGGGTGGGACCAGCCCAAGTCTTCCAGAAACAATCAGGTAGCTGAGGCCTCTGGTCAGACCTTTAGCACCCTTCCCCACTCTGCACTCAAACTTTGCAGCTAGTGAAGCCAGCAACAATGAATCACAATTCTACTCAAAGCCCCAAAATAAGTTTGCACCCAAAGAAACAGGACTCCAATTCAAACAGCTTCACCAACAGCAGATCAAAATAGGCTTGGAATTAGAAGATATATGTCTCCAATTCAAAGAAACAGACCCAGTTAAATCACACCAATTATGTTTTAAAACAGAAGAAATAGGTCTCTACAAATGCAGCCTGCCACACAGTGAATCAAACAAATGAGCCCACTTACAGCTACCAAAACAGGTTTCAAAATTCCAACAGCCCCAAACAATACCCTGCTAGCCCCGTAGTAGTAAGAAAGAAAAGAAATAACCTTCTACCAGGTAGAATCCACAAGAAACAATGTAAAACAAGAAGAAGCTACTGTACTGTAGATCTGATCTTGTCCCCCTTCTAGTTCCTTCTGAGAAGCCAAAGCACTGAGTTCCAAACTCTGTGATTTCCCTTGTGCTGCTTTCAAAATCAGACAGTTCCAAACTCTGTGATTTCCCTTGTGCTGCTTTCAAAATCAGAGTTCCAAACTCTTTGACTTCCCATGTGCTGCTTTCAAAATCAGACAGTTCCAAACTCTGTGACTTCTCTTGTGCTGCTTTCAAAAACAGACAGTTCCAAACTCTGTGACTTCCCATGTGCTGCTTTCAAAATCAAACAGTTCCAAACTCTGTGACTTCCCTTGTACTGCTTTCAAAATCATACAGTTCCAAACTCTGTGACTTCCCTTGTGCTGCTTTCAAAATCAAACAGTTCCAAACTCTGTGACTTTCCTTGTGCTGCTTTCAAAATCAAACAGTTCCAAACTCTCTATAATAATATAATAGCTGATTTCTGTTAATTCCCGTAGGAAAACTGGGTTATAATTCTGTCATTATAACCAGCTGGTTATAATGACAAACACGTGCCCAGTTTTCCTACTTTGGCTCATGCGCCTGCCACAAACTTCCTGCTCTCTGCACCGTCTGTTCCCACACGTTAGCACTGGAAACTTCCCTGACAGAAGTCAGCGATAAGTTCTTTTTTATTTTAACAAAATACTACTGGGCATAAAAAAACAACTACATAATCATCCACAAGTTAGAAAAAAATAAGCTGCTTCAGGTTACCAGCCAGCAGCTATAGACTGCGCTATAACCCCAACAGTTCGCGGCCTGACTCCATACAGAAATCTAGTTATTTTGTATAATTGCTGTGGTGAAAAAATTACCCCCAGCAATTATACAAAATAAAGGATGGGTAGGTGTGTAAAACTTGGATATTACACACCCCTTCAGGATGGGATGCCTTAATAAACCTCTAGAGCTTTGCTCTCGGGATTTATGTGGCATCCAACCTCTTGGGGGTGTGTAAAGTCCTTGTTATAACTATCTACCCATTTATTATTCTCTATGTGTGGATAAATTTACTTATGACAGAGCAATGATTCAACTCACCAAATGATGAGTGGATTGTAGAAAATAAGAAATATACATAAATATGACCCTAAGGAAACCCAGTTATATACCTGTGGTCCCCACTGCCATGGGTTTTTACTTGCATAAGCGTCCAGCTCTCAGGAGTGGTACTCAATGAACATTTGCATTTACTCAGGACTTGAGCAGAGGGCTAAGGACATTTTGAGGCTGGTTGGGGCACCAGAAAAAACACATACCACACAAGCGGCAATGTCCTCATGGAATGTGGTCAAATAGCAGCTTGCCATTTTTTTAACCACAATATTACAGTCAGTCTCTCAAATGCAGCAACAGGTGTATACATTCCTATGAGTATCTGGCTTACTTCACATACAGTCCCAATAAGGAACTATAGTATAATTGTCCCAAACTCACACAAAGATCTATTGGGTCACTTAATGCCCTCCATAGCTGTGTCTTTCTGGATTAGCAGTACACAAGCAGTTATGAACAACTCTGGCACTGTTGAGGCACACTTCAGAAAGTTCAGAATAGTTCAGAATAAAGGTTATGAAAACCCACAGGAATACATGCAATCCCATTCCCTAGGGCAGTTTCTGTCCTTTCAGTTCTAGGGCAGCAACCCCAAAACAACCTTCTCAGAATTGGGTAGGCACCCTCAAATTCTACTTAAAAGACCCAAAGCATCACTTCAGTTCAGGAAAAGCACTGTGGGCACACAGTGAGATAGCCATCACCATGAACTCAGTGTTGATGGTTTCAGTCAACTTCACAAACTTTCGATTCCTCATCAAGGACAGGCACAGGACCTTGCGTGAAGTTCTTCTCAGGCCAAACTGACAGCATACTTCCACTGGAAGGTTAATAACCCCCATTTAATTGTGGCCTATGCTGCTGTGGCAAGCCCCTTCCAGCTGGCACTAGTGCACATGAGGCTGGTAGAGGGACCATTTTTTATTGGAAATATTTACTATGAGGTGTACTATAATTTTTGAGTGTGCTTGTCCATAGAGCACCATTGGAATTGAACTTCAACTTTGTTTCTGTGTTACCACCTGAAAATAAACATAAAACAAAGAGAGAACCTTGAGTGTTAACCCCTTGCTGCCCAGAACTGCTGCTTTAGAAACAAAACAAATAGAAGGCACTAGTAACCCCTAAGGGTTATAGGGGTTATACTTACCACTACACTTACCCCCCACCAGAAACCATGCTGTCCTCAGCAAGGACATCAGACTGCAATCAAATTTCCTCACTTGACACCCTACAAGGGGGTTTGCAAGACCACTCTCTACATGTGCACAACATAGGCTGGATGCTACAGGGGACATGGAAGCCATGGCAATAGGGAATGGGAGGGCTTTAAGCCTGAGGGTCAATGGGTGGAGCAACAATGTCACTCCCCCATCTGGCTTAAAAAAGCCATTCATCCTGGGGCCTTCTAGGATTTGTTTTTTCATTGAGGCTGAAGGTGCTGCATCTCCCTCACTCCTACTCCAGTCCTCCTTCCTCTGCTCGATGTGTTTTTGGGTGCCTTCTGTCATCCACTCCCTACCTTCTGTGCTTCTTCTGCTTGTTTGTCTCCTCCTGTCCATATCTGGTTGGCTACTGCAGCGTCCATCTATCTCCCCTGTTCACTCACATTTTCCCTTTCTGTGCACTTCCCTCTCTCTGCTGTGGTTTCTGGCCTCTGCATCTCAGTCCTTTGGCCTCGTGGGTACCTCTTCCCCACCCTTCCAGATCACCCCCTCATTTTGTTGCCGCTTGTGCTGCATCTCTCTTTCTCCCTCGTACCTTCCAAGTGTTTCTCTCATTTTGCCTCCTCTGCTCCATTGCTTGGGCTTGGCCGAGCATTGGCCAGACCCCGTTGCTCTTCCCATGCTGCCCGTTTTAATCCTCCACCCTACTTGGGCTCACCTTCATTCCTTGCCTGCCCCACTCCCTCTTTTATCCTGCTTGTCCATAGTTTTCTGCCCCACCTCAGCCACCATCGTTGGGGTGCATAGCTTTCCTAGCTACTACAGCACATCCAGCAGCTATCTGCTTGCTTTTCCTCAGCCTTGTACCTCATTTGCTTCTCTACCTTGACCTCTGATTCTCTCTCTCCGTGCAATTGAACCTATGTTTTGATCCAATTTATGAAGCCCAGTTCCACAGCCAGCCTTTTATATTAATGCACCACTGGGATGGGATATAGCCTCCCTCCCACCAGGCTGTTATGTGCCATACTCATGTTTCCATGTTCTCCATCTGTACTATGCAGCTCTTCTATCTGCATTGGCTTTGCTGTGATCATAATCCACCCTCTGTATGTTCACTGTTTTTCTCACCTGCTCACAAAAAAAACAAAAATTACATTAGGCTGATCTTTATGTCCTAGTAATTTAGTTCTTTTGCATGTCCTACTGCACTATTTTACAGTTATGGTGCAAGAATCTGGATTGTCTGCTAGAAGCAGTTCTGTGCTGGCACCCTCTACAGTACTTTTCATCCTGGTTTTGCGTCCTGCCCTGGCAGCCGATATGAGATTGATGGGGACTCCCAGGGTTTGTTTACCATCTTCCGGAGCCCATGCATTTGTAGTATATCCATAGCCCCTCTCTGGTCTACTACTTTGGTCACCCAAACAAAGAAATCTATTAAGTTCATCTGACATGACCTTCCTGCTGTGAAACCATGCTGCCTTGAGTCCTGTACCCCACTGGCCTCTAGGCACTCAACAGTTCTTTCCTTCAGAAATGATTCCATCATTTTCCCTACCACTGAGGTCAAACTAACTTGTCTGTAGTTTCCTGCCTCTGCCCTGCTCCCACTTTTGTGAAGAGGAATCATATCTGCCCTTCACCAGTCCTCAGGTACCACCCCATCCTACCTAGATTTTAGCAAGGCATTTGACACAGTCTCACACAAAAGATTAATATACTAGTTAGCCAGCCTTGGAGTGGATCCCAAGGTGGTAGCCTGGATAAAAAACTGGCTGGACAACAGGACACAAAGGGTAATTGTAAACTGAGCCCACAGTGAAGAAAGGAGGGTAACTAGTGGGGTACCACAGGTTTCAGTACTGGGACCGGTCCTCTTTAATATCTTTATAAGTGACATTGGAAAGCACCTGGAAGGAAAAGTATGCCTCTTTGAAGATGACACAAAGATCTGCAACAGGGTTGATACACAAGGTGGGGTGGAAAGGATGAAAAGGGACTTGGCAAGGTTGGAGGAATGATAAAATATTTGTCAGCTCAGATTCAATGCAAAGAAATGCAAGATAATGCATCAGGGAAACAAAAACCCAGGGGAAGAGAACACAATGGGGGGTGAGATAATAACAAAAATTGAAAGAGACCTAGGAGTAATTATATCAGATGGCCTAAAGGTGGACAAGCAATATGAGAAGGCAGTAAGGAGGGCTGGGGGTTACTGGGATGCATAGGGAGAGGCATCAACAGTAGAAAACAAGAAGTTGCTATCCTCTGTACAGACAGTTGGTGAGACCCCATCTGGAGTACTGCATGCAATTCTGGAGACCCCATCTCTGCAAAGACATAGACAGAGTGGAGGCTGTTCAGAGGAGGGCAACCAAAAGGGTGCAGGGTCTGCACCAGAAGACATATGAAGAGAGACTAAAGCAGCTTAATATGTATACCCTTGAGGAAAGGAGGGAGAGGGGGACATGATAGAATTATTCAAGTATCTCAAGGGAATTAAGGAAGTACAAGAGGGTAGCATCTTTCAGAAAAAGAGATGTGCAAGAACAAGGGGGCACAATTTGAAGATAGAGGGGGAACGGCTCAGAGGTAATGTTAGAAAGTATTTTTTCACAGAGAGGGTTGTGAATGCATGGAACAGCCTTCCTGAGGAGGTTGTGGAGTTAGGAACAGTGGGAGAATTCAAGAATGCATGGGACAGACATAAGGCAATTCTAGTGGGAGGTAGGAGGAAGTAAGCTATTGATTAACTAGAATTTGTAGCTTATCCATCAGGTAGGGAAATGGGCAGACTAGGTGGGCCAAGCAGTCCTTATCTGCCATCAAATTCTATGTTTCTATGTTTCTAGGAGGTCTATGAGTTTATCATATATGATTCTCTCAAGAGCTTTTGAAATGGGTGGAAGAAAAGATATAGGACGGTAGTTTGTGTGGCTATTCCTATCATCACCTTTGAGTACTGTGGTAATGATTGCAGCTTTCCATAGCTTAGGAAATTTACCAGAGATCAGGGAGAGGTTGAGTATTAGTGTGAGTGGTTCCAAAAGGATGTCTAGGGTGAGGGAAATAAGTTTCACGTCAAGCCCCTAGACACTAAACCGGGCTTTACTGATTGCTGTTGAGAGATACTTTTTTGCCTTTGTTCTTATGATTATTTTCAAGTAGAATGGGGGGGGGCTTAGTTTGGGTGGCAGATGACAGTTTGTTCTGGGTTACATTGTTAGCGGAGTAAAGGTATTCGGGGGGAGCACCCCACTGACGTCAGTGAACGCTTTGTTAAATGCATTCGCTATGGTCAGCTGGTCCTGAGTAATGGCCCTGCCAAGGTTCAGCATAGACAGGACCCACTTGTCTGGCTTTCTGGTAATGTTTTTTATGTTTTGCCAGATTTTCCTGCTGTTCCCTCAGGAAGAGTTGAGCTCTGAGCCAAAGTGGTTGGCCTTCACCTGGTGGATGGCTTGAGTACATTGATTCAGGGCCACCCTATAATTATGGAGATCAGAGGGTGTTCCCATACTTTTAGCCTTGTGCCAGAGGTAATCCTGAGTATGTAACTGGTCGAGGAGGTTTGGGGAACTCTACAGTTTATTGGTGTCCTCGACTTTGCTTTTGGTAAAAGGAGAAAACATGTCGCAGGCAGCGTCAAAGATTCCTATGAAGGTGTCAAGTGTTATTTCAGCATCCGAGGTTGCAAAGATTGGGGACCAATTCTGCTGCATAAGGTGCTGTTTCAGGTGATTTAGTTGCCCTTTCCTGAGTAAATGGGCCATCTTCACATTTGCTGGAGGACGTAGCAACTTGTTGGACCACGAGCAGAGGATGGGAAAGTGATCACTTATAGAGTCAGAGAGTACGTTTACACTTGTGATTCAATCTGGATGCTTTGTGTGCAACCAGTCTATAGGACCCCATTCTATAGTTTGTGCAGGTTGGTGAGGTCACCAGTTGATGTATGTCTATTGATGAAAGTGAGTCCTTAGAGGGAGCCAAGTCATGTGACAACCAATTTATGTTAGTCACCGACCACTAAAACTTCAGGGTTAGTGTGGAGTTCTGTATGGTAGTTACAAAGCACATTGAAGCCCTCTGCATGCTTCTTTGGGGGGATGCATGCTGAAATGAGGGCTATTTCCTTGTTATGAGAGCCAGTCAGTAGCTTTACCAGTAGAATTTGTACATTTTTCCCCATTTTTAGGAGCAGCAGGACAGTACCTTATAAGTGTCTTTTTTTTCAGTAAATTGTGCAGCCGCCACCTCTTTTTCCTATTCTATCAAGCTGGAATATGATGTAGCCAGAGAGTTGGATTTCATTGTTAGGGGTTCAAGGCATGAGCCAGGTCTCTACCACTGACAAGACATCAGGGTTGTGAAGAGCCACCCATGCTTGCAGCAAGCCCATTTTTGGCAGAATGCTGCATATATTAATAGAGGCAATGGAGATGTCTCCCATCTTACTTATGTAACTAGTATCCTTGGATTTAGGACCAGGATTAGGGAGGATGTTGCCTGATAACATCAGTAGCAGCCATATGATCCTTGTTGCCTGAAGCTTGAATTGCTTTTGAGATTGTATGTGATGATGGCAGGAATAGGTTATATTCCCACCTGGGCAGTTGACAAGGAACAACTTAATGATGGGGGGTGGGGCCACCCAATGCAGATGGTGATGGGACCAGGCTGCATGTGAGCTGGTTACCTGCAAATATTGATATTGCTGGGGTAGATGCTGAGCTCAGTGGACCAGTATGTACAAGTGCACAAGGGTTCCATCCCTTGTGGTTTGTGGCTTTTTGCTGTAGATTGGGCAGGCGCATCATGAAGAGTATAGAGAACACTAAGCATCGATTTGAGGGGTGCATAGTTTAAGTAGCCAAGCAGGACAGTACTACTGAATAAACTGCCTGTGGAGTTAGAGCACACGCTAAGGTAGACTTAGGTATGGGCAAATTAGGTGATGTGGGCCTTTAAGAGAGTAAGTATTGCCTCCTGTGCAGAACCAGAAAATCAGAAGGTAGGCGCATTGTTATTCAGCTCAGAGAAGTGGATTTAAAGAGTGTTGTGGTGGGGGAGGATGTGTGGGACGAAAAACAGGGTTATGAGATACTGGTAGGCAAAGAGCCATGAGTCTGGGGCTGGCTGAGCATGGATATGGCCGGAGCAAGTCCCAGAACAGTTCTTGCAAGCAGGCACAGGGCCTACTGGAATTGTCCAGACCAGGTGTCCAGTGGACCAAGGTAGTATGGGCATCACAGCATTAGAAGACAGTTATTCAAACAGAAAAAAATTAGAGAAACTTTGCCCTACCAGTTCAGATGTGCAGGCTGACTTTTCTGCATCATCTCTGTCACTTCTCGGGATCTCTTCTCTCCTATGACTGAAGACAAGACTTCAGATCAAACTCTTCCACAAAACCTCTGGATCTGGTTTTTGCTGACCAAAAAAGAAACTGCAGCTACGACTTCCTTGTTGCTCTCAGGGGAAACAATGTACTTTGACCTTCCGGGTCTTCCTTTTTTTGTCAATTGCCTGCTGATCCTGTGGTTTGCTGACCATGGCTTACAGTCTTTTGGGTTACTTGTGCATACCGGATCTCCAGGTACTGCACAGCAGGCAATACCTACTCTCTCAGGTTTGTCTGAGTTGGGAGAAGGGAATTATCTGTGCAGTTAGCTAGGTGAAGAAGGAAACTGTGAATTAGGGGAGTGGCTTAGGCAGCAGGAAGCCAGGTGTTAAACACTGCCCTATATAGCTTTTGGCAGAGAACAGCAAGAGGAAGGATATACTGTTAGAACTTTACTTCTCTACTGGGACTAAAGAACTATAACTCCACTATTGGGACCTTCAACTTAGGATAAAAAACAAATAAAAAAAAGAGCTAGCGTGTTTGTCTGAGTTGGGTGAAGGGAATTGTTATCTGTGTAGTTAGCTACAGTAGATGAAGAAGGAAACTGTGAATTAGGGGGAGTGGCTTAGGCAGCAGGAAGCCAGGTTATAAAAACTGTCCTAGATAGCTTTTGGTAGAGAACAGCAAGAGGAAGGAGGTGCTGTTATAACTTTAATACTCTATTGGGACTATATTGCCCTCCCTTCCCTCCACCCCATCATTAGCCAGTTCTACTTTTATAGACACAGGATTTGACTGACAACAGGAACTTCCTGTTTGGGAGCAGGAAGGGAGTGATCACAGAGGTAAAAAAGACTCACCATCCTAGAAGGAAAACAGTAGCTCTCCATCCCCCCTGCTGCTTGAGATCTGACTCTGAGCAAGTAAGAAGGAGACTACTTGGGAATATAGGAACTTCGTGTCCCAAAAGAGGAAGTTCAGGAACTTTAAGGGCATGGAGGCAGTAGGGAAGGAGGGAGAAATAAATGTATATAAAATTAAAAAAAAAACAGAGAGAGGAAAGAGTAAGCATACAAAACAACAGTTAAGAGGCCACAAATAAGACATGATGGGAGTGGTGCAGTGTAGTGGCTTTGGAGCAGCAGTCTTCTGGGAGACATTCTGGAGGATACAATGTTGTCCCATCTGAAGGCACCTCTCTGGGCTTAGGGAAGAGGTTGCTCATCTTCAGACTGAGTTGGCCAGTATTTGGGGGACCTCCTCTCCAGGGTTCGACCTTAACATACATTTACTAGCCCGGGGCATAGTGCAGATTGCTGCGGGCTAGTGCAGATACTGCCCTACCTGTCCGCATTGGCTAGTGCAGTTAATCGAGTCAGCGGTGCTTCCGGTCGTCCATAGAAGTGCTGGAAGCAACAAAATCATACCAAGCCCTAAGCGGCTGTAAATCAGCCGACCTAGTACAGGAGACCCAAACAAGCGCTACTGCCACCGGCTTCCTCGTCATTTCGGAAGGACTTCTCCCTAGAGGACGGGCATGTGGGCTGTCAGCCTGTCACTCACCATTTGCCTTGCTATGATTTGCCAGCAAAGGTCGTCGGGGTGGGGGGTTGGCAGGAGGTGGGAACAGCCAGGGAGCGCCGACGTCACCAGCAACAGTTTACACCAATCTGATTCTCCAGAATTGGCCCAAAGCCTATAGCTGAGCATGTAATGAGGCAGACTGCCAGCAGCGATTGGCAGTGAGCACTGAGGGGGAGGGACTTCATGGTGCTGAAGGTAAGATTTAAACCCCTGGTTTTCCCATAAAATGCGTGGAGGATTTGATTTTCTGGATGCTGGCTGTGGTGCTTCAAGGCTGTAGGAAGGACTGTTTGGCGTGCGCGGGGTGATCGGAAGTTCGGCGCTTTCGGTGACTTTACTGGTTTCGACGGTCACCAAGATTCAGTGGCAGCACAGTGGTATGGCT
This sequence comes from Neoceratodus forsteri, assembly GCA_016271365.2. Taxonomy (NCBI): domain Eukaryota; kingdom Metazoa; phylum Chordata; order Ceratodontiformes; family Ceratodontidae; genus Neoceratodus; species Neoceratodus forsteri. The sequence continues at coordinate 847,408,025 of CM028134.1, forward strand.
GTCTGCACTTTAGAGTCTTTGTCCTGTATTTGCCTAGAAGACTGTCAGAGATCAGGTTGGATTATTGGGAGTGGAAAGCCGGACTTGGGTTGGACATCGGTGGGAATTGGGTCCAACAAAGCACAAAATGTCAGGTCAGTTAAGGCAATTGAATTGAACTCATTTATAAAAAATGCTCATCTCACTAATGGTACAGTGTTCAACTTCTGCAGCACTTCCAGGAGGGAACTGAAATAATTGATTTCTGTGCAGCCAGTACGTGTCGTGTGGCGCCTCTCTGTGGTGGACTGACCAAAGCTGAATTTTTTGTGTGTAGTTTCAGCTCAGCTCAGTACTTTGTCAACAGCACATACTGAGCTGAAAATAAAAATTGAGTAATGGTGGCTAGCTGGTGTTCTGCACAGCACTGGTTGAGACACCCCACCTCAATGCATTGTTGGGGACTTGGGGAGGGTCTGAGTGTCTCAGGAAATAGGATCATAAAGTGCTTATTAAATTACTGGGGTGGGGGTGTGGAATGGATGTCTGGGCCTTGTGGGGCTGGGCTGGCATGTCTGACTGGTTTTCTTCATACTGAGCAGGCTGCCACTGCAAGGCAAGCGTACTGGGAGCTGGATTGCCAACAGTAAATAAATGCAGTTTCTGACTGACTGATTGTGTGACTGTGTGAAAAAGTGGCATTCTTTGATTTGGCACCTTCTCTTGTTTGTGGCGTAAATTACTGCTTTGCTGACCTGACCTGATCTGAATAATTTGATTTTGCAGCACATCTGTCTTACTCAGCTCTGCTCATTGTGTTTTGTTGTCTGGGGGGAGGGATGTCTGTGGTTTGTTGTGGGCTGAGCAGGCATGTCTGTGGCTTTTTCATTTGCAGTTGAACACAAGCAGAAACATAAATGTTTTAACTGCATTGCGTTGTCCTTATTCATTGTCTGGCAAATGCCCGCAGTGAACAGAATGCTGACTAGTGCAAATCACCGTGGGCTAGTGCAATTTTAGACTGACTTGTCCTGCTGGCTAGTGCAAAAAAAAGTTAAGGTCAACCCCTGCTCCTCTCCCACCCAGGGACCACCAGGGCCACCGCTGCTGCCTCAGAGGTTGTCAAGAAAGAGGAAGAGGATCGGTTGGACCACAGTGGGCTCAGGGAGGCTGAGGGTGGTGGAACAGAGGTGCATCCCTTCAGTTGTACCTCTCCACAATTTGTATGCCATTCTGGCAGAGTGTAGTTCCTCTGTGGAGGCACCTGCAGTGGAGATCAAGGAGGATGCAGGGAACCTCCACAATGGAGACCCACAGGAGGATGGCATGGGATCCCACAGGGGAAGGAAATGACTCCTGGTAGGGGACTCCATTGTTAGGAGGGTAGAACTGGAGGAGGGGAGAGGGAGGTAAGATGCCTGCCCAGTGCCATGGCTTGGAAGGACAAGGAGTGAATCCTCAGGATTGTGAGAAAAGCTGCAAGGTGGAAGGAGCTGGATGTCATTGTCCACCTAGGGACAAATGTACTGGCTGAGAAAGGGATCAGAGCAGTACAAGAGGAGCTTTTGGAGTTGGGGAGGGGCCTTAGACAAGTATCATGCACAGTAACCTTCTTGGAGGTGCTACCTGTCTATGGCATGGGTAAGGCTAGGGTGCTCTGCACTATGGGATTCAATCAATGGTTGAAAAATTGGTGCAGAGCTCAGGGTTTTGGCTTCATTGGGGACTGGGGGTCCACCTGGAGGGATACATACCTATACTGGCACAATGGTCTGCATCTGTCCAAGAGGGGAACCAGTATTCTAGGTGTAACCCCCTACAAATGGGGGTTCCCAAAAAGTCTTCCTTGAGCTTGCCTAAATGCTCACTGCCAGGCTGGTGTCCTGCGTTTTAGCAGTTTAAAAGTGATTGCCAGAGCCTGTATATCCTCTGTGTACTGTCTCTTTAAGAGCTGCCTGATTGCAGCCTAAGTAATCTGAGAAGGAGCTCTGTTGAAAGATGTAACTATTTGCTGAAAATCATTTATCGCGATAATGATAATGTAGTTTGTCTAACCTGCCTTCTTTATAGCAAGGACTGTTTTGTTTGTCTCCACTATCTTGGTCCTGGACTGCAAATTGGACCAATCAGTTCTGGTGGGACCTAAAATGTAGCCGGACTACATGAGCTGTCTGAAGTCAAAATCTGTAGGAATTGTTGTTTTGAACTTTTTGCGCCTTTTTTGCAACTGAAGGTGGATCTCTTGCTTTGACTGACAGTCAAATCAGCCAACTGAATCTTTTGATTCTTGAAGAAGTCTCAGGCTGCTGGCAGTTTTCAGTTAGTTCTGAGCTGGGAAGTGAAATAAGAAGAGCTCAGGTGTATTTTGGGCAGCAATGCTGATTGGATTCGCATGGAAAAACTGAAAGGGCTGAGTTTTTGGCTTGCATGTCTGCTAGCTGCTCCAGAGAGGGAGAGAAGAGAATTATTTTGGACTAAATCCAAGTTTGTGTGACTAAAGTAAGCTACTGAAGTGGGCCAGGCTCAACCTGAAGAAGACCAAAGAGTTTGCTGAATGCAATCAGCCTGTCAGGAGTTCCAGCTACCCCTAAGCTCCTGGTGTGTGCAGAGACTTTGCGATTGTGACCGAGGAGTGCTTTGACTGGTACAGTAGAATTCCTGTACATGTAAATGTGGTATGAGCTGCTAGTGTGTTATGAGCTAGTTCCCCACTGTGTGAACTGTGTTCTGCTTGCTGGAAGCTGTATCCAGCCCAAAATGGACTGCACCCGAATTTGTCTCCATGTGGTTTGGGCCTTGCCAGACTGGTCCGGCCAGACTACCCACTGCACAGAAAAGCCATTGACGAGAGACCTGCCTGGAGATCAGGCCCCTGCTCCATGCTTGAACAGGAATAATGCCTCTGTGACTCGTGTGGGCCCTACTTCTCCTGGCATTCCAGATCAACCACCTGCAGTCTCGATTTTCATCCAACCTGTGTCCAGTCTTGGGTATTTTGAGTAAATACCAGGGTAGCTCCTTGCAACAACAGCTTAATCTGAGAGTGTCATCTGATTGTCTTGTTGTTTCATTTCCTTTACGAACTGAGCCCTCTAGCTCTGGATTACAAATATTGTGTACTGCGCATGTTGTGTTTTCCATCACAGGGCCCCAACCAGCTGCAACCCCAGGCAATGGTCCTGGTTAGCCCATCTCTTCTCCACCTGGGTACCCAGAGGTGGACTGTGTGGGAGGACTCAAAGCACGTGCATAACTGCTTGATTGTTATAACCTTAAAGCAAAGCTAATTAACCTGATTTTGCCCCTTCCTTGTTCAAGTCCCCTGAATAAATCAGGTCTAGCTTTTTCTGCATGTAATCTGACTGTGGTTCCAGTTTGTGCTCAAAGTACTGTACTGTTACTATTTGCTGTGCATAACCTTGTTTTACAGGGAGTCCCCAGGGTCAAGCCAGCGGAACCAGCCCTGGTGGTAAGTGCAAACAGTGTGGGTACTTGTGTGGTGTACCAGGGGTATTGTGAAAGTGATTATTGTACAGTGTTCAGGCCACTAGAGGGGAAAGAGGGGGGTTACAGTGTCCTGGAGGGCTGTGCCCAGGTTAGCTTGACCACTACTAACCCTGACCTCTGGGTGGAGTCACCCATTTCAGAACTCAGGCCCCTTAACCTGCTACTAGCCAAGTAGGTAGGGGTAGTAGCCCTTGGGATAGCACCACATAGGGGTTACATAGGTGATAGATTTAAATGCTTCACTGGCAAGCAGTGAAACTAGCCAAGGGGGATGCACTGAAAAGGAGCAGGGGAAATCCTAGTCCCTCACAAAAAATCAGGGTAGTTACTGAGGTAAACACCAAGATAGAGAAGGCGATAGGGAGAATGGCAGGGGTAAGTGGAGAAAAAGACAAATGCAGTAAGGACAGGGATGGGGCAAAAAGGGGTGATACCATCAAAAAATTGGGGTAATGAGTACCAATGCCCGTAGTCTCGGTGACAAGCTTCCTGAACTGGTTGCCTTGATGGAAGAGGGATGCCTGGATATTGTGGCAGTCACAGAAACATGACACACAGAGAATCATGACTGGGATGTCAACATACCAAGGCACACAATCTACGGGAGGGACAGGGAGGGTAGAAGAGGAGGAGTATCTCTCTATGTAAGGTAAGGGATCAAAGCAATGGAACAATATAGTAAACAGGGAGGTGAGGAGAACTGTGTGTCACCCTGGTGACTGGAAATGGCACCACAGTCCACACAGGGGTTGTATACAGACCCCCATCTCATGGGGAGGAAAGGGACAAGGAAATGATAGAAGGCATCCCTAGGATGGCAGAGAAAAGGGAGATATTGTTTATGGGGGACCTGAATACGCCAGATGTTAAATGGAGCACCTTTGCTGCAGTCACACCTAAGAGCAGGGTCATTCTTGATGCCCCACAGGGGGCATGCTTCAGACAGCTAGTGTTGGTACCCACTTGAGAGGGAGCAATCTTAGACCTTCTACTCTCAAACAGGGATGGAGTGAGGATCTCAGATCTAGAAGAGTTTAACCATCTGGGAACAAGTGACCACCAAACAGTGTGGTTCACGATAAACTCAGCCACAGAGTTAAGCCACACAAAAATGTGGGTACTGGACTTTAGGTGGGATGACTTTCTCAAAACGGGAGCGTGTCTCAGAAAAGCAAATCAAAACGAAAGAAAAAACTACTGTGGTTCTCAAAAGAGGTGGCAGGGAAGGTTAGGAAGAAAAAGATAGTATTCAGGAAGTATAAGGAAACACAGAAGGAGCAGGACAGAGAACTGTACCATCTAAGCAGAAGAAAGCAGGGAAGGCAGTCAGAATAGCAAAGGCCCAAACTGAGGAAAAGATAGCCAACTCAGTTAAGAAGGGGGATAAAACCTTTTATAGGTACATTAGGGAGCGAAGAACGACAAAGGAAGGGATAGTGAGGTTTAATGAAGGGGAGTATGGGTGGACAGAGAGGGATAGTGAAAAAGCAGGGATACTGAATGAATACTTCTGCTCAGTATTCACAAAAGAAGAGAAGGAGGAGGTACCTAATCCAGTCAATAGAAGCACTCTGGATGGGGGGGTTGATAACAGTCCTTTCACAGAAGAAAGGGTTCTGAAAGAACTCCTAAAACTGAAGGTGGACAAAGCAATGGTCCTGATGTGATTCACCCCAGAATTCTAAAAGAACTAAGGGGAGAATTAGTAACACCACTGACTACCCTTTTTAACAAATCAAGGGAGGATGGTGTGGCACCTGAGGACTGTAGGAGGGTGGGTGTGATTCCTCTTCACAAAATTGGGAGCAAGACAGAGACAGGAAACTACAGACCTGCCAGTTTGACCTCAGTGGTAGGGAAAATTAAGGAATCACTCCTGAAGGAAAGAGTTATAGGGTACCTAGAAGCCAGCGAGGCACAGGACCCAAGGCAGCATGGATTCACAGTAGGAAGGCCATGTCAGATGAATCTAATTGATTTCTTTGACTGGGTGACCAAAGTAGTAGACCAGGGAGAGGCTGTGGACATGGCCTACCTATACTTTAGCAAGGCATTTGACACAGTCTCACACAAAAGATTAATGAACAAATTAACCAGCCTGGAAGTGGGTCCCAGTGTGGTAGCCTGGGTAAAACATTGGCTAGACAGCAGGACACAGCATAATAGTAAACGGAGTCCACTCCGAAGAAATGGGGGTTACTGGTGGGGTACTGCATGGTTCAGTACTTGGTCAGGTCCTTTTTAATGTATTTATAAGTGACATTGCAGAGGGACTGGAAAGAAAAGTATGCCTCTTTGTAGATGACACAAAGATCTGCAACAGGGTTGATACACAAAGGTGGGAGTGGAAAGGATAAGAAGGGACTTGGCAGGGTTGGAGGAATGGTCAGAAATATGGCTGCTTAGAGTCAATGCTAAGATGTACATAGTAATGCACCTGGGAAACAACAACCCAGGGGAAGGGTACATGATGGGGAGGGGAGTAGTAACAACAACAAAAATGGAAAGGGACCTGGGTGTAGTCATATCAGATCACCTAAAGGTTAGCAAGCAATGTGTGAAGGCAGTAGGGATGGCTGGGGGGACACTGGAATGTATAGGGAGAGGCATCACTAGTAGAAAACAGGAAGTTGTTATCCATCTGTACAGACAGTTGGCGAGACCCCATCTGGAGTACTGTGTGCAGTTCTGGAGATCCCATCTCTGCAAGAACATAGACATGATGGAGGCTGTCCAGAGGAGGGCAACTAAAATGCACAGAGTCTGCAAGAAAAGCCATATGAGGGGAGACTAAAGAAGCTCAATATGTATACCCTCATGGAAAGGAGGGAGAGGGGGGACATTATAGAAACTTTCAAGTACCTCAAGGGGATCAACAAAATCCAAGAGGGTAGCATCTTTCTGAAAAAGAGATGTGCAAGAACAAGGAGAGACAATTTGAAGATAGAGTGGGGATGGCTCAGGGGCTATGTGAGGAAGTATTTTTTCACAGAGAGGGTGGCGGATGCATGGAATGGCCTTCCTGAGGAGGTTGTGGGGTCAAAAACAGTGAAGGAATTCAAGAATGCATGGGACAGACATAAGGCAATTCTTGTGTGTAGCCCATGACATGTGTGACCGCGACTGAGTGAAACCAAAAATGGTGACTCTATCACGGTGCATGTCATGGGTGCTACTGATGAGGGGGTGGGTTCACATATATAGCAGCAGGATGTTGCTACATGTGTGCAAGTGTAGGGGTGGGTGGGAGCGAGCATGTTTAATGAGGGGAGGGAAGGTTTTTGAGGGTTGGTGGCATGGTAGGCTGCCGAGCTGGCCCTGTGATGTGGTGGGTGGGTTCACAACTTGGGTGGACAGGGTGCTGGGTTCAGGTCTGGGCACGGGTACATTTTTGTTGTGCCCAGCCCAAATTTTTTTTCCAGGTTTTGCACCCCCAACCCAACATGAATCCACCTGGAGTTGAGAATCTTTAAGTAGGGGGGGTGCAGAGGGCGAAGTCCCCAATGGGGAGGATGTAGGGGGTGCAGACCCCCACATAAAATGTCCCCAGCACTATTTTGCTGGACACCGGGGAGTCACAATTGATTTTTGGTGATGTGACTTCTCCGTAATGGTGATCGCCTTTCGACGGTTGCTGTTATGACATAGAACCTTCTTGTTGGGGGTAGGAAGAAATAGGCTGTTGGTTAACTAGGCTCTGCAGCTTATCCAATAGGTAGGGAAATGGGCAGGACTAGGCAGGCCCAGTGGTCCTTATCTGCCATCAAAGTTTATATTTCTATGTTACTTTTAGGGTTAGTACCACCGGTGATTTGGACCACAAATGTAAGTGTTCCATCTGGGCGGGTCATCCCTACTGAGTGCACTGTTTAATTTCCAGCTATATCAGTTACAATTATTGAGTCCAGGTGGAGGGTGCAGCCCACCTTCCAGGAGTTAACTTTGTCTTTATACACTTTTTCTCTGCCAGACTGATTAATTCCTTTCATCAAGCACCAAAGCAGACTTGTGGATGCCCTGGTTTCCACCAGGAACCATTCTTCTCTCCAGTCCTTAATTTCTTCTCACATCCACCTTGGCATGAATGGGTACTTTAATTTGAATTCTTTTTCTACTGTCCACCAGATCACTCTTTCCTCCTTACTGCTCTTGGACAGATACAGGGTCACAGCCTGGCTTGGGGATGACAACCATGCTTCTCTGTCCCACACAGGAAAAATAAAGTCCACTCCTGTGTCCTGCTCCACCTCTTGCACATTGGAGCCCCTCTCTTCTGCTGAGGGCTCTTTTGACTGCTGCATCTGGTGGCCCAGTCTCACCACCAGACTGCTCCGCCTCCTCCAATGCTTCCATAAGGGCTGCCCAGGAGCCAGTTGCTGGTTTGACCCCTGTGAACACCCATTCTTCACTGCTGCCAAAGGCATGGGCCTCCCATGTGATGAGGTCCTCTAACTCCTCATCCTCCCCGAGCACACTCGAATTTGGGCCCTCTTCCTAAGGGTTCACAAGTTGTAGTCCTGCCACTGCCAAACCCCTCTTAGCTTCTTCCTTGGCATAGGGGCTACCTGCACCTCTTTATTGCACTCAGCAACACCTTCACAAAATTCCTTGTGGAAATCCTCTGCTTCTTCCTGCTCACATTTGGTACCGCTCTGTATTTTACAGCTAGGCTCTGCACTAAGAGTCCATGTAGGGGCCAGCCGGACACATTGGACAGTCTGTCTGGGAGGGCCATTAGCCATACACATGCTGAAATTTCTCCTGAAGTCCTGGCAGTGGGGGATGGCTATGACATCGTATCTAGCTTTTAGGCATACTGCACACACACTAACTGAGTAACCAAGGAGCGCTATGTCGAGGGGAGCTCCCACACAGTCATAGTTTTATTTGAACTGCCTTAGCTCTTGCTCTTTCTGTGCCACCCATGTTTTGACATGCAATGGGTATTGTTTGGATCCACTTGCCATGTTTACTCTCTGCAAAAACATTTTCAGACAAAGTTGCTGTTACTATGTGCACAATTCTCTTTTTTTGCTATTTACAAAGTCTTTTCTGTAGCCTGCCCACTTTATCTGGTGACCTGTGGTTTGCTTTTATCACTAGCTGTTACTTTTGAGTCTTTCTCCTGCCTTAACATGGCATGCTGCATTTGCTATTGTGCCACCACCAAGTTCACACTTTGTTCCACTTTGCTCTCTTTTATTTGCATGCAGTTCTTTTTTACTCTTCAACTGCCCAGATTACTTTTTTACTTTCATGTTGCACAGGAGGTTTTTATTTGTACTTACTGAAGCTGTTCTCTTCACTTTCTGTGCATTAGACGGTGGTAATCACACTCACGCTGTGGACAGTCCCGCCTAATGACCAACATGGAAAACGCTGGGGTGGCTACTAGAATGAACGATTCCGTTTGCAATGGGAAAATGCAAGATTTTTTCCATAGTTTCTGTACTTTTTACACCTTAAATCCACAAATCCACCAATGAAGCACTTTTGCTAGGCCTTGCCACCTTGCACACTCCTGCTCTCTCTCCTCCTTGAACACAGTAAAAGTCCGCAGAAATTCTAGCCCAGAGGTGGAGCTTAATGGAAAGAGCCAATCACTTGACGTAAATGCAAATGAGCTATGGTCTCTCTTTCTCTCTCTCTCTCTCTCTCTCCTCGGTGATTCTTGAGCCATGAGAACCAATTTCAATGTGCAACCTGTCTTTTTTTTTTCCTTTGGTGTTTCTGTGTACAGTCCCAACTAGCGATTTCACTGCTTTTTTCACCCAAAGCCCAGTTCTTTACCACAACACCACTACTTTTCTCCTCAAGCATTGGGTAAAATTGTATTTACAGCAAACAAGGGTTTCTTTGCTCAAAATCACTCTGCAGCTGGCAGTTTTGACAATTTTGACAGTTTTCATGCACTTTTAAAGCAGGGTTTCACAGTTCCACCAAAGCAGTCCTTGGCAACATATTTTTCACAAAGTCCCACACTGTAGTCCACTGTCTCAAAGCTGTACATATGCAGAGGGCATTTTTCTTAGCAGATTGCAACTTTTTCTTCACAAGAATAGTCCTTTAGGGGGTGCACCACCACCAGACAAAAAGACCACAACAATACCCTGTGCTTGAGAATATTTGCTCTCCACCAAAATCCTAGGACAGCTCCAATTTTTGTAACCCAAGCTCCCCCTTTTTTACTGGCAGCTTGTCACTAAGGCAACTTTCACCACAACAAAGAGTATCACCCCTGGCATTAGGGCAACCCCTGGCTCAGGCATCTGGGAGGCAGTGGAGTGGTACAAAACAGCATTTCTATTTATACCCAGGTCTGGAAGAGAGGTGCCTGGGCTATGGTGTGTCTCCTATCTGTGGAGGCCCAAAAAACTCACACAGATTACTCATAGATGGAATATCCACAACCAGAAAATAGGGACTGCACTGTATAGCTTTTATTCCTGATAGAATGGTAACGGGAAAACAGTGGTGCCCCCAGGACTTGTAGCTATATGAACAGATGACACACTTGTACTAAGCAGAAACATTTCACAACTCTTTCTTGCAGTACTGAGATTTCTCTCAAGAACACTTCCCATGGATGTCCACCCCTTTGTTCAGGGATCTCTAGACTTTACCAGTGCAGTTATAGTGGATGTTGCCTTAGCAGTAAATTTGAACACACTCTGGGTGAAATACCACCCCTGACCCTTTTCTTGTAATCAGTTAGTTCCCTTGAAACCTGGAGTGAATGGTCAGCTCCACTCTGACCAAAGCTAGACTCTGCCATTACAGTTTAGTAAAATCCCAAATCGCCAGCCACACAGGGGCCACAGGAGACATCCTTATTGCATATACTTGTGCAAGGGTTCTGAGAACCTGCATCTGAACCTATCTAGGCTCCTAGCAAGGCACCAGACAACCCACAGCTGAACAACAAATGAACCTTGTACTTAAAGCTGATAAGGACTGCTAGGCCTGTCCCATCTGCCTGTAAGCTCTGTACTTGATTATGGCTTCTGACCCTCCCTTTGCTTTACCTCTATGTTTCCCCTGTGCCTGTCCCATGCATGTTTAAATCCAACCACAGTGCTTTTTCCCACCACCTCCTGTGACAGACATCTACCACCCTCTTTGTGAAGAAAAACTTCCTAACATTCCCTCTTCACTTACCTCCTTACAATTTCGTGTCATGCCCACTTGTTTGTGTACTTCTTCTGTATTGGAAGATGTGTCCTCCTCCATCTTGTTTATGCCCTTGAGGGGCAGTACTTGAATGTTTCTATAATGTTCCCGCTCTCCTCCTCTCCTCCAATGAGTACATATTCAGGTCCCTTAATCTCTCCTCGTAAATTTTGTGGTGCAAGCCCCGTACCATCTTAGTCACCCTTCTCTGGACTGTCTCCAGTCTGTTAATGTCCTTTTGAAGGTGCATCCTCCAGAACTGCACACAATACTGCATATGAGACCAGACCAAGGTTTTATATAAAATGGCATCACTTCCTCTCATCTTTTGCTGGTGATACCCCTGCCTATACACCCCAGCATACAACTGGCCTTCCCTGCTGCCCTTGTACTCTGCTTTGACATTTTCAGGTCTTATGAAATAATAATAATCCCCAGGCCCCTTTCTTCCTTGGTGATTGTCAGGCACTCCTCTCCCCCATCCTGTAGTTCTCTCCAGGGTTTCTATGTCCCAGGTGCATAATGTTGCACTTCTTTGAATTAAACCTCAGTTGCCAGTCCTCAGACCATTTCTCAAGCTTCCCCATGCCCTTCCTCATTTTCTCCACCCCTTCTGGAGTATCCACGCTGTTACAGATCGTGGCGTCATCCTCAAACAGACAGACCTTTCCTTCCAGCCTCTCTGTAATGTCACTAATGAAGACATTGAACAGGACTGGCCCAAGGACTGATCACTGAGGTACCCTGTTGGTCACCCCCCTCTCCCCAGATTGTACCCCATTTACCACCACCCTCTGCCTCCTATTCATTAGCTAGTTCCTAACTCAGTTTACCACCTTGTCTTCCATGCCCAGACTACCCATCTTGTTAACCAGCCTCTTATATGGGACAGTGTTGAAGGCGTTGCAGAAACTGAGGTAGGCAATATCAATTACCCTCCCACCAGTTTACTTCCTTCATCACCCAGTCAAACAAATCCATCAGATTTGTCTGACACAACCTACCTGCTGTGAGACCATGCTGCATTGGGTCCTGGGCACTGATGGCTTCTAGATGTAACACTATTCTTTCTTTAAGCAGTGTCTTCATGATATTCCCTTCTAATGAGGTGTGGTTGACTAGTCTATAGTTCTCTGCATCTTCTCTACTACTGCTGGATTTGTGTAGAGGGACCACATGTGCCTTCCTCCATTACTCTGGTACCACTCCTGTGTTGAGTGACTCTGTGAACAAGGCTGCATGAGTTTCTACTTGCTCTCATCGCAGCTCCCTTAATATCCTCAGGTGTGTGCTATCTGGCCCCATCATTTTGTCCACCTTCTGTTTAGTGAGCTCCTGCAGGACTTTCCCTCTTGTGAATGGACTGTTGTCCACCTCTCACCCACCTTGGCTTCTGTTGCCTTGGCTATGGTCCCTGTCCCTCCACTCTTCTGTGAATACTGAACAGAAGTATTTAATCAGTATTTCTGCCTTATCCATGTCTCCCTCCTTGAACTCTCCTTCCTCCCCTTTGAGCCTAACAATCCAATCCCTGGTTTTCCTTCTTTTGCTGATGTACCTGTAGAATGTCTTGTCCTCTTTCTTTGCTGTCTGCACTAATTCTCCTTCAGTCAACGCCTTTGCTCTCCTTACCACCCTCCCCACATCCTTTAGACACTCTAAGTACACTTCCCTGTCCCCCTCTCTTTGGGTCTCCTTATATTTACTGAACCTTGCCTTTTTAGCCTTTACTTTGTCTGCCACCTCTTTCAAGAACCATAATGGTTTTCTCCTTCTCTTGCCTTTGGATACCAATCTGATGCACTGGTTTGTCACTTCCGCCATGGCTCCTTTTAGGTGCTCCCATTGCTCTTCCACCCCATCCCCCTTTTCTCCAGGACTATTTTGATAGCTCTATAGGTGTCAGCATGGCTCAGTTGGTAGCACATCCACCTCTGAACCAGAAGGTCATGGGTTCTTGTCCCACACTGGGAATGGACTCATGCCTAAAAACACTGACACCTGAGTGCAGTATTCGAGGGGTGCTGTATTGCTGGGGTGTGCCATCATTTGGATGAGATGTTAATCCAAAGTCCCTTCTACCCATCCTGGTGCTTTCCTGGTGGGTGTCCAGGTGGAAGTAAAAGAACCCGAAGCATTTCTTCGCAAAGAGTAGGGGACATTCCTGGTGTCCTGGCCAACATTCCCCTTCCCATAAAACTGGTTCTTGCAATAGTCCAGGCTGTGTGTGGATGTTGATGTGTGATATGGCCATCACTACACATCCGGTCACTTAACTACCAGTTTAGCATTGCTTGGAAAGCACTTTGAGATACATTTTGTATGAGAAGCACTATATAAATGCTTATGCTTCTTCTTCTCCTCATTTCAGTGAAGTCTGACTTTTTGAAATCCAGAATGTTTGACCTAGTATGACTTGACTGAGTCCCTTTTCCCATGCTGTACCACACCGTGTGGTGCTCACTCGATTGCAGTTGCCCTTCTACCCAGTCATCTGCAATTCAATCCCTGTTGGTCATCACTAGATCCAGAATTGCCATGTCCCTGCTGGGATCAAGCACAAGCTGCCTGAGTCCTGACTCCTGTAGGAAATCTAGAATGCCTCTGCTTCTGGCTGAAGCAGCTGCCTGGGTGGTCCAATCTTCATACAGCATATTGAAATCCCCATCAACAGAATTTCACCTTTCATTGCCATCATGTGTATTTCATCCACTAGCTCCCTGTCCACTTCCTCCCCCTGTTTTGGAGGCCTGTATATTACCCCTGTGCATATTGCTATGCCATTTCCAGGTTCAAGGGTGACCCACAGTGCCTCAGCCTCCCCCTGCTTACCCTGTATCTGTGTTGCCTTTATACCTTCCCTGACATACAGGGTGACTCTCCCCTTTTTTACTCCCCATCCCTCCTGAACTGAGCATAACCTGGTAAACTGATTTCCCACCCATAATTTGCAGTGTACCAGGTTTCCATTATTGCTACTATTTCCAGGTCTGCCTCTACTGTCAATGCCTCCAGGACTGGAAGTTTATTTTCCAGGCTGCAGGCATTAGTTACCATGGTCTTCCATGTTATGCATTTTAGACTACTCCCTTTGCCCCATTACTGCTCTTCTGCTTCCTACCCTGACCCAATTAACTTTCTTGTGTGGTCCTGATTCCACCACTTTGGCCCCCCTCTGACAACTTAATTTGTAGTTGTTTTCAATTTATTTTCCTGCATGCGCCCTTGGGGGAAGGGTGTTACTAAGTCTCCTGATGCTCCTGGCTCCACCCCTTGGCCAGTTTAAATGCTCACTTTTGAAGCATCAGACTTGTCACTCAGGATTGTGTTCCCTTTCCTGGATGGATGTAGGCCATCGTTCTTATACAGGCTCGCATCCATCCAGGTAGGGCCCCAGTCCCCCATCAAGCCAAACCCCTCCCTTCCACACCATTCCTTCACCAGGAGTTGAATTTCTGGATGTGGAGTGTCCTAGCCACCACCCCTGGTGTGGACAGGTAGAACCTCTGCAAAGGAGATGGAGTCTGTTACCTGCTTCAGGCTCCCACCCAGCTTCCTGAAGTTCTCCTGTATTCTGACTAACTCCACTCTGTCTTCTGCCATGTCATTCATCCACAGGTGGATGAGGACATCCAGTTCTTCCTTCCTTGCTATTGCCCTTGTGATCCTAGTGATCCATTTCCCATTCCTCCATGCTGTGCTTCCTGGGATGCACTTGACCTCCCTGTCCTGCCTGCTAAGTTTCCCTAAAGTAACATCCCACACAAGTGAGTCCCCCATCAGTAGTAGCTTCCTTCTCCTCTGGAGTTCTCTACCCCTCTTCCTAAGGCGGCAGTATAGTGCAGTGGTTTAAGGCTCTGAGCTGCAAACCTGGAGACCTAGGTTTGAATCTCACAGCCTCACTTGTATACTGTGTGACCCTGAGCAAGTCACGTAACTTCCTTGCACTCCCAGGTCACACCTGGAAACAAGCTTTGGTTTAGTGTGCCTTTCCTAGTTAAACAATTTCCCCAAGCCCCTTCCCTTGGGTTCCATCATGGAGGACTCACTCATCTTCCCTGGTCTCAGCTGCAGGTGCACCTGGAGGGCTGTCCCACTCCTCCAAAATAGCATATGAGTTAGTTAGCTGGACTAGTTGGGGGATGTGCTTCATACCCCCTCTCTCCCTCATTCTCCTTGAGCCCACCTTGATACAACCAGTCCTCTGCCTGGGTATCCTTTGAGGTTGAGGTTGTGGACTCATTGGCCTCTGAGGGGGATGAACATCCCCTGTAAACTGGCAAACTTGGCTCAGAGACAGATGACCTCCTCCCTCAACACAGAGAGGTGCCTGCAGATTGGGCAGCACTACAGACTCCAGAACATCTATGTGAAGATTGCTGCTCCACAGCCACTGCACTGCACCACTCCCATCCTGTTTGTTGTGATTTCCCCTTAAACAGTCTGTTGCTATGTCCTCTTGAGTTACCTTCCTGCTGCTCCATTTCACTGTTAGGCACTTCCTGTATGGTGGTAAGAAAGTGTAGTGCAATAATGGACCACTCCCTATAAAAGGAGGATGAACCCTGGGGTGGGGCGGTTGACGGATGGGGTGGTGGGAGTTTACTTCATTAGTAGTACAAGTACAAAACAATCAACTGCCTTTTCAGCTGCTTTCTTGATCCCCAGCACCACCAAAGTCTGTTCCAACACTCGGTAAGTTAGGACAAATTCCAAGCTTCCCATAACTATGTACAGCCCCAGAATGTTACTCCTCCCCAAATATTGCTATAATTGCCTACAGCATACAGCCTCTAAAACAGCTCCCTTGCTATAGCTGCTTACAGCCTCTGAAACAGCTCCCTGATACACAAGGTGCCATTTCAATAGCACACTCTGAATCAGATGTAGTCATACTAGAAAAAAATACCTGCAGTTATATGCCCAAATTCCAACCAAGCCCCAATCAATAAAACAAAAAAACAAAAACATTCCAATCCCCTTTCCTCTGTTACCAAGGAAAACAATCAGCTCAGCACAAGATACTTAGGAACAGCCTATTCAACCTATTCTGCTTACCAGAACTCAATTCTGCAGCTCTTTCAGTGTCCGCTGCTCCTTGCCCTTTAATGAAAAATAAAATAAAACAAGAGTCCTGCAATAAAAAATAGAGTAAAGCAAAAGCACCCCCAAAACAAAATATTGATTTGAAAGTCAACACTTCCCTGCTGCTTGATGAGCTTCTCCAGTCTTTGGACCTCTGGTGCAGTGTTCTCCCCACAACTACTTTCTCCCAGTTCTCTCGACATTACACTCTGCAGTTCTCTCCTATAGAAGACATTTGTAAAACACTTGAAACTACTGTACACAGTTCCCATCCAAAATCCATAGCTTTTGGTTGTAAAAACACACAGTATCTATTCTGTGCAGTTCTGTTAGCTCTCTCAGTCTTTTAGGGATTGCCCCAAACTACTCACTGAAACCTTCCATCCAATTTACTACCGCTGAGAAATCTTCACCCCTCTGGGCTTCACAGGATCTGGTAGCCATCACATCTCACAAACCGGGTGATGTGTACTGTACTAGGGAGGAACCTAACAAGTTGAGGGTTCTTCCCTCTGACAAGTGGTCTTGGCAAAGCTCCACTTGCCTATAGAACTCTCAACTCCAAACTCCATCTTTAGACTACTGATTCACAGACTCAAACAGCAGAGCACTGAGGCTCATGCTGCTGTGAGAGTTCTAAATTCCATTACAGCATCTCCTGCCTCAGCAGAGCTAAGCAGGTGATGATGTAATATATTGCAAAGAGTTTTACACCCTCTGGAACTGCCTAGACTTCCTGCCTGATCTAAAACAGATGGGATCCTAGTAACCCCAGGGACTGGCTGGTTATGTTTATATCCAGTAAGAAGTGGGACTCCAACCTTCTTCCTAGGATGAGATGTCATTGGATGTGGGTGAAGGATAACACAGCAGACCAAGAATTAGGTGCATACAAAATGCAGTCATGCGTTTATCATTTTATTTTACTCAGAAAATTGAAAAAATAATAAAAAAAAGTATATAGAAAAAGCAAGGTTATTCATACTCAGCAAATGGTGGCTTAGATTCAGCCTGAAATCAGTCAATCTGGCAATGCTTGTTCAAGCACACTCATGAGGTCTTTCTCTTCCGATGGTCAGTGTTCAACTGACCTTCCAATCCAAATAATGCCCCAAGTAGTGGGCTTTTCTACAAAAAGGTCTGGTCACCTAATTCCCCCATTATCTAATACAGGGAAATAACTAACTATCCCTGAAACAAATGTGTCAGGATGACCCACCATAATAACCAGCTTTTATTATTACATAGGACCACATAAGAACATTTGGTACAATTGTGAAAGAACAATAGTTATAGACTCATGCATGTGTAACAAGCACTTAATAAGTACTTAATCTGTTCTATTTCCACAATGAGTGGCAGGTCAACTACTATAAATAGAGTCTGAAGAGGGTGCTGCTCCCCTATAGAGAGAGAGCTCATTCACCTACAGGCAACAGGTAGACCCAGTTCTGGCTTAGAAGGGTGGAGGAAAGGGACACAGGAAAACAAAATTGAGAACCCTCCCTGTTGCTTTTTTTCAGGTATTTAAACAGCTTACAATATTGCAGTAGTTTTATTTCAAGTCTTTCCTTTACTTAAAGTTTGCATTTAATGAATCTGTTTTTTAAAATGGGAGGGGTTAGTTTATAACAAAAATGTGCTTTCTCTTGAACAAACACTGCCATGGTCCTTCTTTTTGTATTAAAGGTAATAGAGGAGTAAGCATGTTCCTTTTTCATTTAACAAGCCTCTCTCTCTATCTTTGCTTTCTGCCACTATTTAGGCAAATGGAGTTCTCAAGCAAACAAACTTCAATTGGTATTTACAGTATATTCAAAAATAAAAAATAAACGGACTGGGGCACTTTAACTATATGCATATACATTTTTATGTAATTAAGCACTGCAATCACTTTATCAGCCAGCAAGTAAGCTAGCAGTGCTTTATATTCCTTTAGATCCAAGGCACAAAAGGCACTTTATGCATGTTTTCTCTTTGCTGGTGTTCATACATTGTAAATATGTGAATTTAGCTATCTTTGCCTTCACCTCTCTATCCATTTTCTTAACCTGTATATTTAGGCACCTTATAGTTTCTTTAAGCATTTTCTGTTTCAAGCATAAATTTAGCACTGCATGCACTTTAAAGTCCTAATGGTGAGCATATACAAACCCATTTATTTTCCTAAAGCCCATGGCCCAGATATTCAAAAGGGTTGCGCCATGCACAACAGGGTTGCGCGTGCGCAACTCCAAAAATGTGCCATTCTGCGATATTCAGAAGGGGCCAGTTGCGCCACCGAAAACATGCTGAGCAACAGCACAATGGAAATGAAGGCATGCGCAACCGAAGGGGGCGGGTCCATGCATAAAGTGTGCAATGCGATATCCGAACACTTGCGCAATGTAAGAGTGGACTCAGCCCGGAAGTTGCGTCGTACCGGATTTGAGCCAAAATAAAAAAGGCTCAAGGAAGCTGCAAGAACCCTAGCAGGCCACAAACTGGGGAGAGAGAGAGAGAGAGAGAGAGAGACAGGAGCTGGATGGGCAGAGAGGGACAGTGGGCCCAGGAGGACAGAGAGGCCAGTGGGGGTGCCGGTGCAGTGGAAGCAGCAGTGGGGGCAGCGGGGTAACACAGGAACAGCAGCCGGGGCAGAAGCCAGGAGATGGACAGTGTCAGCTTCACATGGAAGCTGTAATGGGGTGAGACACCATGCTGCAGGGGGCGTGGCTGCAGAGGGGCCCGTCGGTGGTATGCCCCGACAGGTGGTATCGTGCCGCATCAGCTTGAGGCTGTACAGGCGTCGGTTGTGGGCGTGCTGCCTGAACAGGGGTAATACTGAGGCGGCTCTGCGAGCTGTGCAGTGATGTGATGCAGGCACCCTCACGACGGAGTCATGCTCTGTCCGTGGAGACCAAGGTGACAGCCTGCATGTGCCTGCTCGCCACGGACACCTTCCAGAGGCCGACAGGGGATGCCACAGGCATTACACAGTTGGCCACGTCACGCATCCTCACCCAATTCCTCAGCGCACTGCTGCCTCATGCTGCGGAGTACATCCATTTCCCCAGCACCGCGGCAGAGCGTACAACAAACATGCAGGACTTCCACAGGGTAGCACGTATGCCTGGCATGCTAGGGGCCATAAACTGCACCCATGTGGCCATTCGCATGCCACCTGGCCCCGACGGCCAGGCTTATCAGAACCGAAAGGGCTTATCCAGTGTCAACTGCCAGGTGGTGTGTGATGCCACTGGGTGCATTATCAATGTCTGTGCCACACACCCTGGCGAAGCACATGATGCCTTCATATGGCACCAGTCTGCACTGTGCCATCGATTCGAGAGTGGGAACATCCCCATGGGTCATCTAGTGGGTGAGTACACATGTATGGAATGCAAACTCTGGGCAAGGGTGGGAATGACACAGGTGCCATGGTAGTGGCACACAAGGATATGGGCAATATGGACCTGACATGACACTGATCTCCACTATCTCCACACAGGTGACTGTGGATACCCACTCCGTCCCTGGCTGCCCACACCGTACCGGTGCCCCACGACCCCAGCACAGCTATGTTTCAATGAGGCACATGCCGCAACACGTAACATCATAGAGCGGGTGTTTGGGATGCTCAAGGCACACTTCCGATGCCTGGACACCTCCGGCAGAGCCCTACAGTACAGCCCCAAAGGCCTGTGGGATATTCCTGGCCCTGTGCATCCTGCACAACATGGCCAAAGACCATGGGATAGCCGTACAGGTCAAAGAGGGACAGCGATGGGGGACGCCAGTGGCGACCGGTGATGTGGGTGATGAGCAGCCCCCCCTAGGACGGAGGGACCCCCGACTGACCCGGCAGGCCCAGCTGCACCGGGACACCATTGCAGAAGAGCACTATGCCCAACACAGGTAAGTCAAGGGGACATGTGCAGGCAACACTGTCCATGCGCAAACCACAGGCACACAGGGGAACACACGTGCATGAAGGTCAGGGGAGTTGATGGTTCCAGGCATACTAACACACCATCAGAGAGGGGTGAGCACTCATATGGACACACACACACCAGGCAGCATACATGGGCAGCAGCACAGCACTGCAGAAATGACATTGCCAACACACAGCACCACCAACCACCCCCACCACCTGGACTGTCCACGTACATGTGTCAGGACCTGGGCACACTTGCACCTTGGTGTACAGTGCAATGCAGCCATCATCATGCACATGCACCTGTGGACAGCAGTTGGGAGAGTGTGCAGGTGGTCCATGTCAGCGTGGTGAGCAGAGCACCCAGCAGTGCACTGCCCACCATGACACACATTGCACAGGGCAGCACCAGACAGGGCCTGCACTGGGAGACAGCTCAGTCAGGTAGCACTGTCCCATGGCCTGCGGATGCGTGCGGCCCGCCGTGTCCAGCAGCACTGGCAGGCTGAGCAGGGACCACATCCGGTGGCGCTGGTGCACCACCAGGGGTCCCACTGCGTGAACACGACCTTGCCCGCACAGGGGTCTGCATCCTGCCAAACAAACTTGCACCAGGGGTGCTCGGGATGCCCACAGCAGAACCTGGCATCGACAGGCCTGGTGTCACATGACGCCGGGAACGGGGAGTGGAGAGCGCACTGTGTGGGGTGTGTGGTACAGGGGCATCTGACAGTGTGGCCAATGTGTCCACCACAGAGACCACTGCCTGGGTCAGCCTGTCAATGGCAGCGGTCACATCCATCCGTATAAGGACCAGCTCGGCTCGGTCCCAAGCACACTCCCTGCTATGCCGCTCCACGGACACAGACAGTGCCTCCACAGACCTTGCAACCCGGCCCTGCAGCTGTACCGAGTCCTGCAGCAGGCGGTGTGTGCATCCAATGGGTACTTTGCCCCAATGGCCTCGTGACCCACAGGGTGTGGATGGTCCTGGTGCACAGCACCCCTTGAGGGTGGGCGCTGTTCACCAGGACCAGGTATGGGCGGATCAATGAGCAGTGGACATGTGCCACTGATTGACACTGTACCCCAGACCTGGTGTGCGACTGCTGCTGCCGCCCAACTGCTGAGCCCCCAGGTCCACCTGTTCCACCTCCATGCTGACAACAGTGCCAGACACCTGCACAGCCACCGGTGCTGCCCCACGGTGCTGACAGGCACAGCCTGAGACTGTGCCAGCATGCTGGTACACAGGTGTGAACCAGGAAGACCCAGGGGCACGTGCTGGCCTACCATGTGTCCGTCATGGGACACACACCTATCACTGCCCATTGCAGGCCTGCTATTATCAATGGTGCAGGTGCGTGCCACTGCCATAGGCACAGCATGCTGGCATACCTGCATGCCAGACTGCTGTGACACAGGCTGTGCACCCCCTGCACCCGTATCACTGACTCCAGAGTTGTAGGCCCAGCGTGCATGCTGCTGCAGTGCCTGCAGGCTGGTGGTGGAGGTGGATGGTTCCTCCTCCGCCCAGCAGGTCTGCCTCACTCTCTGGACCCACCACCACCACCGTCTCCTGCAGACGAACAGGATCTGTAACAGAAAGAGAGTACATGTGAGTGCATGTGAACAACAGCCCCCCCCAACAACACCACCATGTCATACCGTGCAGTGATGGGCTTCTACCTGTCTGGAATCCTCGGCCTGGTACGCCCGCAATGGCACTCAGCTGCATGGCTGCGACCAGTGTCTCTTCTGTAGGGGTCAGCTTCAACACCACTGGTGGGCCCCCACCAGTGCCAGCACGTGCCGCCCTGAAGGCTGCCACCTTCTCCTTCAGCCTCCTGCGGTCAGTCCCCATCTTCTTCCTGCATTCCTGCACGGAGCGCTGGTGGCTTCCGGGCAAGTTGATGGCCCAAGCTACCCCTTCCCATGCAGCTGCATGCTCCTGAGGGGTGCCCCTCCGTCCACTCAATAGTGGCTCATCCTCCAGGTAGGCCTGGAAGAGGGCCTCTGTCTCTGCCGCGGTGAAGTTCAGCCTCCTCCTACGCCCGCCGTCCACACCCTCAGCTTGGCTCTAGTCAGTCATGGTGATCTGTATGGGTGGAAGTGGACACCTGTCACTGTGCAGTCGACAGCATTTCCCCATGAGCATAGCTGCCGGCCCGGGGGGGCGGAAGCCCCCACGCTTCCTCTCCGCATGGCAGATACTGATAGAAAGGGTGCCTTTGTCCCTTTCTAAGTGCCTCTTTCATGCTCAGCCCCTCAGCCTTTATCATCCTCCGCACCCTGCCCATGAGCATTGTCCTGAGCATCACACAGCATGTAACTCACCTCTCACCTGCAGTAACCAAATTGGCCAGCACAACCCACTGTCGCATTTTTATAGCGCAACATATGCAAATGAGGTGTGGCGCAACTTTAATGACATGCTAATCGTGCCACTGTGCCTTTGAATGGCTGATCGAATGATTTGCATATGTCGGCTGAATATCGTGTATTTGCGCTTTGCGCAATACGGAAGGTCTGGCTGAGCCAATGGCACAGGTTTGTGGCTGCGTGCTACACTGCATTGCGCATGCCCAGACAGCTTACACATGCGTCTATTGCGCTGCAGACCTGCTGAGCATGATAGGTGATTCAGGCCATGGCCACCATTGTGCCAGTGGTGCTACAGCACTGGGCACTATATGGCACTGTGGCACTACTGTGCGATAGTCCACTGTGGCACTGGTGCTCAGCTTGGCAGTCGCGCAGGATGCCTATATGTCCTATGGTGCTGTGCGTAGCCTTGCGTCATTGCCGTGACCTTGTGTATGCCCTCTGCCCTCTGGCGCTGTTCGCATGCCATGTGTACGTCCCTATTGCGCTGTCTGGTGACAGCACCATGTAAAGTGACGGCGCTGTTCGAACAGCGCGATTGGAGCCTGTGGTGGTCTATTGTGCAACAACTCCACGTGGGGTTACAGTGCAGCGGGGCACCATATTGCCTGCTGTAAAGTTGGTGCCATGGCTAGGAGGAGGGCGGTGTCCTGGAGCCAGCTTGAAGTGGCCAACCTGGTGGCCCTGGTGGAGCCCCACTGTGAGGCACTGTATGGTGAGGCCCCCCTCACCATGCCTAGGACCCACGTGTGGCAGCAAGTGGCCACTGACCTGGTGGAAGTCACTGGCTGGGGTCGGTCTGCTGAGCAGTGCTGGCACCGGTACAGTGACCTCCGCCGGAGGGAGCCGGAACTCTTGACGCGGCTGCGTTCGCATGCCAGGCGGGGCGTGGTGCCTAGGCCAGGTGAGTGTACCATCTATGCACCTATATTCTCTGTAGGGGTGTGTGTGTGCTTGGGTGGCTGTGCATAGGTGCCGGCTCGGACACGGTTGGCTGTGTCAGTGTGTGCAGCTGTGCGATGGATGGTTATGGCTGTGTGGGCAGGCACTCTCACTGGGGCAGGGGGCACTCTGCTTTTGAGTCACACTGATGTTTGTCTCAACATATGTCTCCCACAGGCCAGATTTTGAGGACGCCGGGCGAGGGTGAGGTGGGCCGTGCCAGGGCCCCGGTGCCGGGGGTGTTGTGCCCCAACGCGCAGCAGCAGCAGCAGCAGAGCCAGCTGCTGGAGGAGTGTGAGTATCATTACTTCATGGATGCTATTGCATGCTGTGGTGGGGGGCAAGACCACCAGCCATGCACAACACAACCAAAGGGGAGGTCATAATTCCACTATACAAGACACTAGTGAGGCCCCACCTGGAGTACAGTGTACAGTTCTGGAGACCATACCTACGTATGGACATGGACTGGGTAGAGAGGGTTCAGAGGAGGGCAACATGAATGGTGCATGGATTGCATCACAAGTCCTATGAAGACAGGTTGAAGGAACTGAACATGTACTCCCTGGAGGAGGGAGGGAGAGGGGGATATGATGGGGACATACAAGAATCTTACAGGGGGAAACAGAGTGCAGGAAAACACTATTTTTAAGCGTAAAAGATGTTCCAGGACTAGAGGGCATGGGATGAAGTTGGAGGGGGGACGATTCAGAGGAAACATGAGAAAGAATTTCTTCACAGAACGGGTGGTGGACAAGTGGAACACCCTGCCAGAGGAAGTGGTGGGGGTTGACTTGGTCACGGGATTTAAGAATGCATGGGATAGCCATAAAGGAATTCTGGAGGTCAGGGGTAAGGTGCAACAGACTTATAGGAAAACAGAGTGAACTTACAAGGTCAAATGGCCAGACTGGGTGGCCCATAGGCCCTATCTGCCGACACTGTCTATGTATCCATGTATGTAGGCACGACACAGGTGACATGCATCACAGTGCAGTATCACAGCACGCCTGTGTATGCGCCACTGGTGGTCCAGGCATGCACTGGGCACATAGCTGTGTAACTGGCATCGCATCACATTGCCACATCACTTGCCAGCCTAGTTTGTACTGTGATTGACGTGGGTAGTGTGTGGGGCGGTGGTGCGCGCATAGCTGGTGCCGCCTGTTTGTGATGGCCTATGTGCATGTTCACTGTGGGTGGGTGTATGCCATCACAGGTGCGGGACATTGGGCTATATGGCTTGCAGGTTGGGTGGTGTTCAGGGTTGTGGTCAGTCACAGCCATTGACTGTGTTCCCAATTTCCTAGGCCTCGAGGTTCTACGGAGGATGCAACAGGATGTCCGTCGCCTCACAGAGGTCAGCATTGCAAACCACAGGATCCTGCAAGCCATCCGGAGGCATGGACACCATCAGGGCCGGGATGGAACGGGGCGCCAGCAGGGGGAGGACCAGGAGCCGGCTGGGCCGTAGCCCACATTACCCTTCCCACTTCTCCCATCCCTACCACCCTGCCTTCCTCTCCAAGTTTTTAATCCCTTCTTGAACACCCCTTCCTTGTACCTGCTCCCTTGTAAATAGTTTTATTGTTCTTGTTGAAATATGTTTAATATACATTTCTATTTTGATATATGAATACTGTGTTTGTTCTCTGATTTGCAGCTGGCTATGGGTGCTCAGTTGCAGGTGTGTATATGCCATCTGGGCTGGTATGGTCCTGGGTATGTGTGTGTGTGTGTGTGCATGGGGAGGTATCTCCAGCATGGCAGTGACTTTCGGTTGGTCTTGCCATCTGCTGCCACCCAGTGCTGGGTGCACAGGGTGTGTCTGGCTTGTAGGCTTCTGTGTTGCACGGGGCTGACATGTTCTGGGGGGACTGCATGGGTTCCTGCAGTGCCAGTCACTGCACATGGGTGGTGTCTTGGGGTCACAGTGCAGGGTGTGCTGTGCATATGGGGGGCTGATGTGCACTGTGGTTGTCAACCCCCTGTGTGTGGCACTCTCCGGCTGCCAGTGGTTGTGCTGGGCTGTCAGGGCTCTGCTATGCTTTGTTGGCTTGTCGCCATGGGCACGTGGATCATCCGTCCCACCCACAGTGATGCTGTGTTTGGGGTGTGCCGTGTGTGTGGGTTCTGCAGTGTGTTCCTGTGCCCATGTGTGGCATGGCTGGCGGTGGGCCCCAGCCTGCCTCCCTGGATGTGCAGTTCCATTGCTCTGGGGGGCTGTGCTTGCGCTATGGCAGCTCTGGACTGCTCAGCTGAGCTTCCCTGGTTGCACCATAGCGCAACATTTTGGCTCAGCTTCTCCTTCCTGGTTGCGCGATGGCGCAGTATGTGCGATATTCAGACGTTGGTTGCTTGCGCAATTTGCTCTGCTCCATGTTTGAATATCGCACCTGTTGCGCATTTGCGCAACTGGTTTGCGCTTGCTCCTGCTGTTGCGCCAGTTTTGAGCGCAGTTTGAATATCTGGGCCCATGAGTCCATTATTCAACCTCCAGCAAACAGCTTGCCATTATTACTTTGTGCATTCTGCACTTTAAATCTAGCAGCTCTTTGGTATTTGTGAAGGCAATATAATCCCCTTATAAAGCATGTGCAAATAATTTTTTTTTTTATTTTACACAAGTACCTTGTATCTTTATGCATCATAAGCACTTTTTCCCAGAACAACAAAGGGCCAGAAAGTGAAAGTTAAATACTAGAATAAAGGATAGTGAGAGGGGAGGGTACTTAGATTGGTGGCCAACCTACCTAGGCAGAAAAATGAAAAGATAAAAAAAATAGAAAAAAAAAGGATGATGTTGCAACAGATGAAGCAGAATGAAGGGGAGAATATAGGAATATGTCCCTGAGTGCTATACCATTTGTTAGGTTGAGCACATTGTTTCCAGATAATACTGGATACAGTCTTCATTCTGGACATATATATGGGATTTTATTCCACAGAAGAGACTTTGATATCTGTCTGGAACTCTAAAACAAAACAAACAGCAATTAATAAATGCCTTAATTTTACTCTGCATGTGTCCTGAATTGTAAGTCCTGCTATGTTTGCTATGTGTAAGAAGTTGTAACTACACTATCTCTCTCAATAAACCTGCATTGCAAAAAAAAAGTGAAACCTCTATCTTAGGCATTACACATTTAAAGAGGCCTGGCAGAGGCCATAGTTATTCATCCCACTCCTCCATACTTCAGCTGTCACTGAGGGTGTGGGCTGATCTGGGGAGGATTTTAACTAGTTCTTCATGGGTGCTCTGAAAGCTGGATGTTGTTCCTCCAGAATATGCCCACACCCCTGTGACACCAGAGCAATCCATGAGGACCTCATGGTCCATCTGGGTTTCCTTAGATGACTCTTGGGGGTTGGGGTCTGGTACAACCCCTGCTGCTCCTGGACTTTTCCTAGCTGGTGTCACCTACAGAGGTCTGTAAAGTCATATCCTTGGCACAGCCTTTGCCCTTGGTGGAAACAATTCTCAGCTGGGGCCCTGCATCTTCTTGCCTATGTAGAAGCTCCACTCTCTTTGGAGCAAATCAGGATGGGGAAGCAAAAACAAATTCTTCACTATGTTTTCCAGTGCACCCACATCCATAGTACCTGTGTTGCTGTGCAGACCGGTTTCTGTCTTAATGGAAGCCAGGGTCTTACTGGAGGGGCAGTAGGTGCTGCCGCCTCTGCTCCACTAGTGGGAGAGTCTTTCCAGGGCCATCTATTTGTCAAATACTCAGCCCCTGAACTAGTGCCACTATGTTGTTCATGGGGATGGCAGAAACCATTTGGATAGGTTTTCACCACAGAGGCCGATTATAAACAAGCTAGACTGAGCCAGATCACTCACCAGATATGCAGGAGAGAGAGGCTTTGGCTGGTTTAGTCCCTGCTCTTCTCAGCACAGCCAGAACATCTTGCCCACAGTGTAAGCATAAATCGCACATGGTTGTAATGCACCTCAGCCTGGATATAATTGTGGAGTCACTCTTTCTATATCCATGCCAGCCAACACAGTCATCAGGGCCTCTTTTTCAGCTATCCAGACACAGATTTGTGCAGGGGGAGGGAGATAATGATTTTCATCCTCCAAAACCACTGTCTCTTCCTGGCTGTCACAGGATAACACAATACAGCCAACTGGGGTTTGGCATGCTGCCTGTGCTAGGGTTTATACTGAGGTTCATACTAAGGTATTCAGGAGCCAAAAGGGCGGTAAGCCCATTTAGAATGCTCCTGTCCTGTTTATCCATAATACTGCACATTATTACCATTATATATCTATCTAACTGCTGTTTAAACTGCTGCTTATTTTTACTTATGATAACTTCCAGGGGTAAACCAATCCAGGGTGACACCACTCTCTGTGTGAAAAAGGCATTTCTTCTATTCGTGTTGAATTTCCTAGGCTGCAGCTGCAGTGGGTGTCCCCTGGTGCTTACCGAGTTATTTTTAAATTCTAATTGTAGTTCATTTATTAAGTAGGCATCTTAGATAATGTTATAGCACAACAAGAGGTCACCCCATAGTCTTCTCATCTCCAAAGTCATACGATTTAAGTCGTGAAGTCTTTTCCTGTATGATCTATCTCTTAAATCATATATTATTTTTGTAGCTCACCTCTGCACCCTCTCCAGTCCGTCCACACCACCTCTGGATATTAGACTCCACACGGGGCTATTGTAGTCAAGCAAAGGCCTCATATATGCTCTAAAAGGTGGCATTATCACGTCTTGATTTCTACTCTGAAAACTTCTCTTTATGGCCCACAAGAAGCTATTAGCTTTGTTGATTTGGTTTGTGCACTGAGCTTTACATGTTAACCTATTATCTATAACTATGCCCAAATCTTTTTCCTCAACTGAGTGCCTTAGAGTTTGTCCATTTAGGGAATAATCTGCCAGTTTATTTTGTCTACCCAAATGTATGACACAGCATTTGTCTATTCACTAAAAATACCACCAACAGATTAATCTGGTTCAAGGTCAAATTGACATTCATCTGTATCCCCCTCCCCGGGTCATGCCTGAAAATAGGCAGAATTTGTCTAGTGCACTTACATGGTCAACAAAAACTAAATAAATAAAAAATAAAAAGCCCTTTTTGGTAGCCCAGTTACTTATTCCATCCATATGGTTCTGTATTGAGGTGATGTCCTTATCCTGGGCCAAGATTCCTGTGAGTTTTGTGTCATCTGCGTATTTACTTAGCCTACCTGTTGTGTCCCTCCCCATGGTGGATATGAACATCCTAAACAGCACCGGACCGAAAAGCAACCCCTGTGGCACCCCACTTGTCACTGGTACAAGATTGGAATAATGTCCATTTATACACACACTCTGGGTCCTAATCATCAACCATTCATCAATCCGTTCCACTATCCCTATATCCAATCCTATATCCATCAGGCTATAAATAATTTCACAGTGGGATCCTTAGCAAAATCCAAATATTTGCAATCCACTGGTCTCCCTTTGTCTAATGCAAGGTAATGCACCTGGGAAACAAAAACCCAGGGGAAGAGTACACAATGGGGGGTAAGATACTAACAACAACAAAAATGGAAAGGGACCTGGGGGTAGTCATATCAGATGACCTAAAGGTGGGCAAGCAATGTGAGAAGGCAGCAAGGAGGGCTGGGGGGATACTGGGATGCATAGGGAGAGGCATCACCAGTAGAAAACAGGAAGTTATTATCCCTCTGTACAGACAGCTGGTGAGACCCCATCTGAGTACTGTGTGCAGTTCTGGAGACCCAATCTCCGCAAAGACATAGACAGGATGGAAGCTGTCCAGAGGAGGGCAACTAAAATGGTGCAGGGTCTACACCAGAGGACATATGAAGAGAGACTTAAGGAGCTTAATATGTATAGCCCGAGGAAAGGAGGGAGAGGGGACATGATAGAAACTTTCTAGGCACCTCAAGGGAATCAACAAAGTCCAAGAGGGTAGCATCTTCAAAAAGAGGTGTGCAAGAACAAGAGGGCACAATTTGAAGATGGGGGGGCTCAGAGGTAATTTAAGGAAGTATTTTTCACAGAGAGGGTTGTGGATGCATGGAATGGTCTTCCGGAGGAGGTTGTGGAGTCAAAATCAGTGGTGGAATTCAAGCATGCATGGGATAGTCATAAGGCAATTCTGGGGGGGGTTGGGGTAGGAAGAAGTAGGCTGCTGGTTAACTAGGATCTGCAGCTTATCCAGTAGGTAGGGAAATGGGCAGACTGGGTGGGCCAAGCGGTCCTTATCTGCCGTCAAATTCTATGTTTCTATGTTTCTAATGCAGAGTACATTTTTTCATAAAAACACAACAAGTTTGTAACACATGACCTTCATGCCTGAAAGCCATACTGCTCATAGTTTACATAACCACTTCTTTCAAGATGGGAGTTATTTCATCTTCTACTATACTTTCTAACAGTTTTCCTGGAACTGATATCAAACTAATTGGGCGGTAATCTGCATAACCCACCCTGTCACTTTTTTTGTGGATAGGCACGACATTTACAGCCAGCCTGTCCTGTGGAATCTCGTTTTCCTGTAATGATTTTGAAAATATTTGCCATAATGGTTTCACAACTTTGGGGGATAACAATTTTAACATAGCATTTGACATAACTGTCTGGTCCGGTAGAGAACGTATTTTTGAGCCTAGTTATTTTTTCGTTTATAACTTTTTCTGTTATCTGGATAGGTGGTGTGGTATTTGCCCTTATTTGGTGGTTTGTTGCAGTTTTTTGAGAAAAAAACAGTCCCAAAGTATGAATTAAAATTTTTTGCCATACTTCTAGGCTAATCTACCATTTCACCCTCTACTGAAAGAGTGCATAAACCCTTATTTATTTTCCTAAGTGAGATTACATATAGAACTGTTGCATGTTGTCCTTTCTTGCCCCTCCAGCTAGCTTTTTTTCCATCTTCTGTTTACTTTTCTTAATTAAGTTTTTACATGCCCTTTGTGCTGTTTTGAATTTCTCCCATGATTCTTTTGATACATCCTTTTTATATAATTCATATAATCTCTGTTTTCTTTTTAGTGACTTCCTAATTTTATTGGTGAACCACTTAGGTTTTATTCTATTATTGTACTTGTTTAGTTTTTTGATGCATTTGTCACACATTGCATTAATGTGTTGTTTCAAAATTTTCCACATCTAATTGACTGATCGATTTTCAAAAATAGTTTCCCACTGTATCTTTTGTAGCTCAGTACTAATAAGTTCTTTATTTGCTGTATTGAAGAGGTAAATCTCCTTACATCCTTTGGTGAGAGGGATATGTTTATTTATGTTAAAGAGGACACAGTTATGATCACTGTTCCTGGGGTGGGGGGGGGTCACCCTGCAGTCAGTAACCCTAATGTCCTTTGTTGACATCACTAGGTCCAGTATGTCATCCCCTCTTGTGGGGTGTATAACATATTGGGTTATGCCTATTTGGCTTATTATTTCTAACATTATTTTAATAGTTACTGCTTCCTTTCATTTTTATCCAATTTATGTTGCTAAGGTTAAAATCTCCCATCAGTAATACCTCCCCCATGGTGCAAGCTCTTTTGATTTCCTTCTAGATGGGGGCACTGTCTTCATGGCTAAGTCCTGGGGGTCTATAGCAGACTCCCACAATTATAAAGGTGTTTATTCCTGTTTCTAGTCTTATCCATATGGTTTCTGCCTCTATTGGCCCTTGTTTAATTTTATCTGAAATGTCTGCTGACTTGACTAGAATTGATATATATGCTGCCACCCCACCACCTTTTTGTCCCTTTCTGTCCAGGTGATATAGTGTGCAACCAGCTATGTCTCTCCCCCATTTATATGGGGGGGGGTCCACCAAGTTTCAGTTACACCCACCACATCCATTTCATTAAAATTATAGCTTCAAGTTCATCCATCTTATCTCTTATACTTCTTATGTTTGTTAGCAATCATTTCAGGTAGCCTTTATTATTTACCTAGTTCTGTCCATTTCTGGGCTTGATCTGATTACGTTGGGTGGATTTATAGCTTAGGGAAGATTGATTTCCTATTTTTCTCCCACCCCCTCCTACTTAGTTTAAATGTTGATGTACTTCATTTGCAATTTGCGTTGCCAAGGCTGAAGATCCAAGGGGGCTAAGATGTAAATCATCCTTTGTGTACAATTTTGTGTTTTGAAAGAAGGAGTCCCGAGTGTGTAAAAAAACTTATTTTTTCAGCTGCACATTTATTTATTAATCTGGCATTTATTCTTTGGATAGTACAGTTTTTTCTGCATCAACAGTTAATTTAGGAAGCAATCCTGAAATTATTGGGGTTTGACCAGCTTGCTTGACGATATCTGCGCATTCAGTTAGTTCTCTTACCACATCTTTCTCATGATCCTTCTCTAAATTATTAATCCCCACATGAATTACCACAATTTAACTCTTTTTTTCTGTCTTTAATAGTTTCAGAAGTCTTTCTTTGATGTCTTGTACCTTTGCCCTGGTAAACAATTTAAAACTGTATTTGCTTTGTCATGTCTACATATAACGAAGTCTGTTTTCCTCAATATTGAGTCCCCAATAACCAGTACATTTTTGTGTTCTTTTTCCATGATAGTGGATAAGGAACTAGACTCAGCAGTATCCCTTTGGCCAAGATCTGATAGTGCTTCCTTGTCCTCTATGCCAAAGGGAGTGTATCTATTGTGAAGAGCAATTTCATTGCTCCCTAATGCCCGCCCTCTTTTATTTTTGGGAAATTGTACTATAGTGGCCCAGCTAGCGTTCCATTTCCTCTGCCCTCCCAGCCCCTGAATCCATTGTATTCCACCTGAAATTCAACATTCCTTAGATTAGGTAGTGGCATATTTTGTCTGTTTACTTCCCCTTCCAAATGAGTTATTTTACTTTTGAGGGTATTTATTTCTTCCTTCAGTGCCAGTAGTTCCTGACATTTGTTACATGTAAATTGTTCCTCCAGTGTTGCTTCTGTTTGGTTAGTAAACATCTGACAGTTGCAACATTTTTTAATGGCCCCATTTTGTAGCAACACCCTTAGAAGGCCCTCAGTTACACCAATAATCTGCATTCTTATGGCATCTTTTATATCTGCCTCAGTATTTATTTACTTATGTAGTTTACCAAGTACCCCCTTATTGTTTTATACAAGATGTTAGTCTGATTCGTTTTACCTGATTTGAAGTATACGAGTGGACCCTTGTCCCCTAGTCTCTGCTAGACACATGCTTGAGACGCACGTGTTTCTGTGCACTCGCCGAGCTTGTAGTGCTTGTTCTGGAACTTGTTTACATGTCCCGAGGAGTGGAAGTGACGTCGCTCCCACCTCATGGATTTCCCCTCATCCAAAGTATTTGCTAAACTGAAATTATTTGCTTTGGTGTATCCCCTGATGCTCTATGCACTGATTAAGAGTCTGTACTGCTCAAACTTTCAAGATTTATATAGAACAACTGTGCCTTGTAGTCCACAACAGGCATCAGTAGACTACAGTGGCTTAGCTCTTCCTCCTTCCTATCTACAGTCCCAAGTTTCACAGCGATTCCAGTTATTATATAGTACTCAGAATTTGGTTTGATTCACTGAACGGGCTCATGCACCATTTTTAGGCTTCACAAAAGCAAACAAAGAGGTTGGCTTACAGCAAAAGCATTGTGCTCACTCCGGAGCCTGTTTATATGTCCTGAGGAGTGGAAGTGACGTCACTCCCACCTCATGGATTCCCCCTTATCCAAAGTATTTGCTAAATGGAAATTATTTGCATTGGTATATCTCCTGATGCTCTATGCACTGATTAAGAGTCTGTACTGCTCAAACTTTCAAGATTTATGTAGAACAACTGTGTCTTGTAGTCCACAACAGGCGTCAGTGGACTACAGTGGCTTAGCTCTTCCTCCTTCCTGTCTACAGTTCCAAGTTTCACAGTGATTCAGGTTATTATATAGCACTCAGAATTTGGTTTGATTCACCGAATGGGCTCATACACCCATTTTAGGCTTCACAAAAGCAAAGACAGAGATTGGCTTACAGCAAAAGCAACAAGGATAGGCCCAAACCACATGGCTCCAAGACTCCACCATTTTGTCTGCTTCAGTCCATCCTTTTTACAGCTGCGTTGGTGGATCCTGCAGCCATTTTGATAACAGCTCAGAAAACTGAACTACTAGATCAGGCCCTGGAATACTTCCATTTTGAACTTTTGGAATGATCCTTCTGAAAGTGCAAAATAGTCGGTATCAGTCCACAATGGCTGCACTATTTTGTCAGTGCTCCGGCACTTCCGCATTCAACAGTGTACTGCACATACATCGTGCATGCACAGTTTTGCCAGTGACACCATCTTGGGAATGGCATATGCCATTCAAAAGAATTATGCATGCGCAACTATGGCACACATGTAGTTCTGTCAGTGCTGTCATCTTATGTGTGGCATTCAAACGCAATCTGCGGCACTTGTTCACTGGCAGTGGCTCTCATACAAGCTTGCCATATCGGCTCTGGTGAGAGCTTATTTTTTTTAGTATGGCTCATGGTCCCTGACACAGTGCCATCCAGTTATAGGTTCATAGGGCAAATACAAGTTCAGGAGGCCTTAGGCCTTTTATGATCTCACCACTATTCAAAATTCTAGTGGTGGTAGGAAAATGTTCTGATACTCATGTACTCATCTAATCTTTTTTTAAACATATTCATATTATTGCTTTCAACTATATTCTTAGGGATAGAATTCCAAGTTGTGATTATTCTTTAGCTATACCACTGGTTTCTTTTAGATGTTTCACCCATTAATTTGAAACCATGGGATCTAGTATTATTATTATTTGTGGGTCTTACCAAACCTATTGTCTCTCTGGTTAAGTCAGCCTGTAACGCTTTGGAGGTTAGATACAGGTCTCCTGGGTCTATGTGATAATGTCGATCGTGGAAAGGTGATCGCCATTAGGGTGACTGTGCATAGGCGAAAATCCATTTTCGCCAGTAACCCTCCCAGCACACAGCAAAAGGGTGCCGAAACTTGATATTTTTGTTGCTGGCCACTGCATCTCTCACTAAAGATTCTCAA
This sequence comes from Neoceratodus forsteri, assembly GCA_016271365.2. Taxonomy (NCBI): domain Eukaryota; kingdom Metazoa; phylum Chordata; order Ceratodontiformes; family Ceratodontidae; genus Neoceratodus; species Neoceratodus forsteri. The sequence continues at coordinate 847,442,042 of CM028134.1, forward strand.
CTCGGGGAGTGCATGTGAAGGGGTGAAAATAATCCCAACACGTCCAGCACTGAATCTGGCACCCTCCCACCATAGCCTGCCAAGAACCCACCATGCCACACAGCCAGCTCAGCAACCCACCATCATGCTACACCTCACAAACTCACCTTCCCCTTCCACCCGTGGCACGGTGTGCTCGCTCCCCCCCACACGCATGTATACATATAATGACAGGATGTCACTATACCCTCATTTGCCCCCCTGTCCACTAGCCCTGAGAACAGACACCACTATTGAGTTGCCCTTTTTGTAAGTGCTCAATAGTGGTCACCCTTCTCATGGGATACCGGTCTCCCCTTAGTTTTCTGTAATCCATAGAGTATACAGTAGACCTAGCTTGTTTATTAGTCTTTGTCTGTAATTTAGGTCTTTCATGTTTTTGACTCTTTTGGTTGCACGTCTCTGAACACTTTCTGTCATTTTTACGTTCGCTTGCATGCATGCGCAAGGAACGTCTTGGGAGAATGGGACACTTTGGAGGTGTGCCCCTCCCCTGCAATCCCCTGCTCCATTGAGCAGGCATGGCAGTCCTGCACCAATCGGATGCAGTGCTGTGTATGACAGTGGTGGTCTTCTCTTCAAAGAAAACCACCGCTGCCATACACAGCACCGCGTCACGCCGCCCAAATCTTTGCTGCCATGCTGGGAGCCTACCCCAGTGTGGCCAATGTTCCACGTCATCTGCTGATGGGGGTGCCCAATCTCCCATTGGCTCCAGGCCCCCCCAGCCATCCTTCTGCCATGCTGGGAGCCCACCCCAGCATGGCAAACCTCCGTCCGTGTCGTCTGCCGACAGGGGTGCCCAATCCTCTGTTGGCTCCACGGCCCCCGCAGCCATCCTTCTGCCATGCTGGGAGCCCATCCTAGCATGGCAAACATCCCACGTCATCTTTTTTTTTTTTTTAAACCTGTAAATTGAAAACGGTCCCACAGCGCTTCTCCCAGGCCCCCCTCCCACAACCCGCACCCACCCACTGCACACCCCGTCTCCCCACACACCCCACCCCATACTTACTCCGGAGCTCGCGCGACATCTTCGTGGACCAGGAACACGTCCTGCACTCTTCAAAGCCGACCGCGAACTGAGGAAATGCCGGTAAGCTGTATAATGGGCTAGATAGGGGTTTTCAACTTTATTGCATATCTCAGGCATTTTGATTTGGCAACAATATGGGGTTTGGGATCTCTTCTCAATGATGTTTGTCAAATGATATTTGGGCCTAAAGGGTGATTGCAGTCACTGCACAAATCACCCTTGGGCCTTGAATAATGCCATGACAGTGACACTTATTCATGAGAAGGGTCCCAAAACCCCATGTTGAAAAATTTGGTGCAAAATTCCAAAAATTACTGTTTTACGAGCGTGCATTGCGCAGTTCCTACGCAGGCTAGTGCGTTCGCGAATTTTCAATATTTTCACTCCAGATTTTCAACATTGCCATTTTACCACACCCCCTTATGAGCAGTACAGCTATCATTTTTCACATCCTGCCCAAAACATGTTTCCGCCCATGTAGCGCACAATGGCGCAGTCTGTGTGTGAAATCAATGTATGGGACACATTAAGAAAATCTCTGTAACACTGTTCATTAGCAGAGGTCGTAAAATGGCTATGTTGAAAATTTGGTGAAAAAATTCCTTAAAATGACTGTTTTACGAGCGTGTGTTGCGCAGTTCCTATGCACACTCGTAGGTTTGCGAATTTTCAATATTTCCACTCCAGATTTTCAACATTGCCATTTTACCACACCTTCTTATGAGTGGTACAGCTGTCATTTTCACATCTCACCCCAAAACGTGTTTCCACCCATGTAGCGCATTTACGGTGCAGTCGGGTGTCGTAAATCAATGTATGGGACACATTAAGAAAATCACAGTGACACTGTTCATGAGCAGAGGTCTTAAAATGGCTATGTTGAAATGTGGTGAAAAAATTCCTAAAATGACTGTTTTACGAGTGTCGTCGCAGCAGTTCCTATGCACCGTGAAGTTCACTAATTTTCAATATTTTCACTCAGATTTTCAACATTGCCATTTTACCACACCTCCTTATGAGCAGTACAGCTGTCATTTTTTCACAGCCTGCCCAAAGCGTGTTTCCGCACAATGGCGAGTCGGTGCAAAATCAATGTATGAGACACATTAAGAAAATCACAGTGACACTGTTCATGAGCAGAGGTCTTAAAATGGCTATGTTGAAAATTTGGTAAAAATTCCTAAAAATGACTGTTTTAGAGCGTCGCTGCGCAGTTCCTACGCACGCTCATAAGTTCGCGAATTTCCTATATTTGCACTCCAATGACTTCCAAATACCTAAACAGCACATAGAAGCAAGCAACATTTGGCATTGACAAATGCTTGTACTTTTTTGTCACTGAATTTTTTAAGCTATGTCCAAGTGCCAAATACCACTGTAAATACCTGCAAGCGAACGTTCGGCATTGACAAATGCGTGTTTTACCTGTTATAGTGCTCGGCGCACAGAAGGAGGAACAATATTCCAGATGTGGTCTGACCAGACTATAGAGGAATAATGACGTCAGGTTCTCTATTTTTAATTTTCTTAAAAATGCATCCTAATATTCTTTGGCATTTTTTAACTGTATTTATTGTGTGACTATCAAAAGTTAGATTCTGTGTGATATTTATTTTCAAGTTTTTTTTTCGTTATTTGTTTTTTGTAAAATTTTGTTTAGTTTATAAGAGGTACCTATATTATTATGTACCAAATGCATAACCTTGCATTTTGTTTCATTGACGGTCATCTTATTTTCAATAGTCCACTTTTCTAAGAGTTTCAAGTTATCCTGGAATTTTTGGGCTGTCAGTTGATCATAGACAATAGCAGCAACCTTACAGTCATCTGCATACTTAAACAACCACACATTATTGGATGATTGCATGGTGGAAACCATTATATTAAAAAGTGTAGGCCCCAAAACAGAGTTCTGCAGGACTCCACGTGTGACCTGTCTCTATGGCAACATGTACCCCTAATGGCAACATGTTGCTGTCTATTTTCTAGCCAGAAGATGACCCACCTTATTATGTTTGAGTGGAAATTAAATTTGACTAAATGTTCAACCAGGATATTATTGGACAAAAGGTTTGTCAGGTAAGATTTACCTTGGAAATCGCCACACTGTGTAATGTCTATAAATCAATTTTGTTGTAAATGAGTAGTAATACTCTGTTGTACTAATCTTTCCAGTAATTTACCAATGACAGGTGTTAAGCTAATGGGTCTGTAATTTTTAACATCCAATGTGCTGCTGTCTTTATGAATTGGAGTGACTGTGGCCACTCTCCTCTCTGGTAATGTTTTTCCTTCATTGAGCGAAGCATTAAATAAAAGTGCTATTGGTCCTGATAACTGGGATGGCAATTCTTTCAAGAATTTTTGTGTAATTCCATCTGGCCCAGCTGAATTACTACTGTACAATTTTATTTGGGGGAGGGTTAATTTTCTTTTCTTTTCCATCAGCCATGTGTGTCCATTGCAGGGTAGTCTTGCACTTATACAAGTGTGATGGCAGTGGACAACCCTCTCAGGACTGGACACTATCCACTGAAATCCCAAGAGTTTTCTTACTCGTTGAGGTATTCAACCCTCTGAGGTCGGAATGTCTCCTTTTCCCTGGGAGAAGCACCATTTTTTACACAGTTCAGTCCCATGTTTAAATTCATTTGCCCAGTGTCTCTGTTCTAGCTTTCAGTTTTAAGTCAGGCTTGATCACAGTCTCACTGTACTGTGTCTTTCCATGGTCAACCTGCACTTTGAGTGGATCGTGAAAAAAGTAAACTGCTTTTTTACCTTTTCACTTTTTGGGTACTCACTGTGCACTTATTCCAGGGGCAAGATTAGGGGGTCTCCTTCTCTCACTCTTTGTCTGCTCTCAAGGTTTTTAGGCTGCACCTTGCTTACTCAGTCACTGAGCCACTCACTCACTTTTTGAAACCCAGTTGAATGGATGGATGCAACAAGCCATGTTCATCTCCCAGGCTATATTTGGTAGCGATCGGTGGCCCACTGTAGCATGGCACCCCAACAGCAAAACCCCAAAACAGACCATTGCAGTGACAGTCACTGTAATGGTTTGTATTCACCGATGCAGCTTCTCCTGGTGTTCTGTCCCCTCCTCGGAACAACTCCGACCTGGAGTTGATTATAATGAAATACGGGAGGCATTGCCCCCAACAAAAAAAACACTGTCTTTTGGGATGGCACAATACTGGTGTTGGTATTGTGCCATTGCTGTGCGGGATGTCAGGGAATTTTGTGTCAAGCATAAGTGGTGCTTCTGGTAGCGATGCATACTCTCTCCCAGTCAGACTACTGGCCACACTCTAGTTGCACTTGCAAGACAACATTCTTTTTTACAGTTTGGCCTAGTCAGCACCTCTTTTCAATGCTCCAGTCGACTGCACTCCAGGGCCCAGTCAAGCATTGTTTCCCTCCATGGATGTCACTCCTCTGCATGGATTCAGCCTGCTCCCTGCCTGTAGCTGGAAGTCATTGGGTGGGACTCTGTATAAGATGCTCAGTGTCATGATGCAATGCTTATTATGGCAAGGGCACTCTCCCCGCTATCTTAGACTCATGCCCAAAATGAAATGTGGGATAATATACTGCAAAAAGGCACAGACCCATTTTTTTTTTCTTTGCAGTTTCAGACCACCCCTTTGGAACACTCCAAATCTTCAGTATTTTCAGTGCACCATTACTAGACTTCACTACACCCATGCCCCAGCATGGCAATGCTATCCAAATCTCATATGAATTCCCAAAAGTGTCCTTCCTCCCACTAAGGGTTTTTACTAGCATAAGGCTCTGGCTCCTGGGGGATAAGTGCACAGTAAGCATGTACAGTACATTTACTCAGGACTTGGGCATAGGGCTACAGACAGCTTGAGATCAGCAGGCGCACCAGAAAAAATAGTAGGTGGCAAAATGCTAGCAATGCAGTAAAAGATTTTTTAAACAAAAAGTCACTTCCTCAGGACACTCCATTAATCTCATTAATATTCCTATTTGGCCTTTGTATCCTTTGAGACCTACTGGATCAGGATTTTGCATTCTTACTAGGCTTTGGTTCTCTGACCTCGGCTTTTGATATGTTGCTAGCATTTTGTCACCACTGGTTGTACTGACATAACAGTATGGCATGCCAGCCAATTAGCTTATTATTAGGCTATTACTATTATTCTTTTTTTTTGTTTACATAAAGATAAAAATAAAATGTAAAACCCATTTTTAATGATCCAGTGAGTATATAGGGAAATAATTGTATACCTTTCCACCCTTTTTTTTCTGCTGTAATCTTCCTTGAGTGAGCTGGTATCTGTGATTTGTATGCTGCTTACTTAGCCAGCAGACGACTTGGTGCTTGCCTCTCTGGGCCACAGTAGCACCGCTAGTCTCTCTACCTTTTGTTTCAAGGGTACTATATCTCTGCAGAACTTGTAAGGATGAGACATGCACTGAGATGAGCATTTCCTAGACCACAAAAACAAGATCTATGGCACCCTGTGAAGGTGGTAGTCCTGATCTCATTGTGAACTGGACTCATGTCACCAGATTCATTACCTTTAGTCGAAGTGGACCATGTCACTGAAGCACTTCAAAGTATACCCCAGGGAGCCCTGCTCCCCATAGGTGTACTAGGCCTGTAAGTATGAGTACTTAGTGTGCCATTTAAGAGCTCTATGTCAGCAGGACACTGACTGAGCATTCTGGAAGTGAAGTCAGCTGCTTAGATCTAACAAGCCCTGGGAGTTGTGGGTCAGTTGGAACTGGGACAGAGAAGCTGCTGCATCTCCTCAGGTTCACTGAAAATTCTTGCTGAGTGACCCTTAGAGAAATCCTTTGGCTTTTTAGCAGAGGACATTTTGCATCAGTGCCCCCCCCCACCCCCGGAGTAAATTTCACCACTTGTTAGGATTTCTGAGGGACAGCTTAGCACTTAAAGAAATGATAGAAAATGGACTGTATATAATCTGGCAACATAAAAGGGAACTGACAAGAAGACCTGAGACAACCTGATAACATGAAGCTGTGAACTTCAAGTGTTAGAGGTTGAGCAACTGCATTAACTGGTTTCCAGTGCCCTTCCTCCTAAAAGGAAGCTGAAAAGTCAGCAAGTAAAGGTCTTATGGTTAACTGCTTATATCCTTGAGGAGAACCAAGGATAGGTGTGCAGTTATAAGGACCCCCCGAGGGTAACTAGGTCTGGAGAAATGAGCTAGCAACTGTAAATGTATGGCCATATTCTCCTGAGCCCCAGTCATCTAGTTCTGTAGCCCCTATTGTAAAAGACCAGCAATGTGGTCACAAGACAAATACTGTATTAACCTGTATGTGTTAACTTGAATATCTACTGTGAGAGAGCATTCCCAGGTAGTGAGAGGAACCAGTAAGGTGCTGTGAGACAGCCCCAAATTTGTTGAGAAGATTGACTTAATTAAGCATGAAATTACCTGTACCCACTGAAGTTTGCCTGCTGCCCCCTCCTTACCTAAAGCACTTGAACCTGATTGGACAACATCCCCTGCAAGAAACTAGACTTTTCCCTCTTGGGAAAGTGAATGTAAGCTGTTGCTGTATAAGTGATAATGTGAACCTTGCTATGTATCATGTTGTTGAACCAATGTAATAATGAATTATGCTCGTGAGATGAAGATTAGTAAACCCTCTGGTTTGACATTTGTCTGTGCTGTGGAAAATAAATTATTTCAGGACAAATGTTGTTTGCTAACCCCAAATGATTTTTAGCCCTGCACCTGCTTGAAGAAGCCTGTACTCCTGGGAAGTCACTGCAGTCTCAGATTGTCAAGTACTGTAAGTGGTTTCATGTTTGTCCATCCTCTGAAAATGAACTGTGCCATTTGAAACCCCTAGACTGGGGGTTGGGGGCTTACACAGTGATGGAACTCTCAATGGAATGTACTTTCTCTCAGCCACACAATCAAGTTCTGTGACACACTTCAAGAGTGGTTGTTTGCAAGTCTGTCTGGGTAGATCTTGGCTACCAGCTTATTTGCTGCTTATCTTTCCATCTGGACTAGCATCACCAGCTTCTCTACTTTTAGTTACAAGGGGACAATGTCCTTGCAGCAACTCTAAGGGTGATATACTTACCAGGATGAGAGTTTATTTTTGTGGGCCACACGACAGAGTTCTGTGGCAACCTGCAAGGGTGATAGTTTGCAAGCCTGTCTGGGTAATGCTTAGCCACCAGACTACTTGCTGCTTGTCTGCCAGGGCAAATGTAGCATCACCAGACTCTCTACCTTTGGTTACAAGGGGACCTTGTCCCTGTAGCACCTCTACGGTGAGACACTCATTTGGATGACCATCTCCAAATCCACATGACCAGATCTGTGGTGCACTGTGAGTGTGGAAATCCACTATCTCTGGGTCAGGTTCATATCACCAGATTCCCTAGCTTTATCCTAAAGGGGACCATGTTCCTGTGACACCTTCAGGGGTGGAAGACTATAAGAGGGTTAACTTGATCACTGCACACACAGCAGAGAGGCCCCATGTAGCAGTGACAGTAGACTGGATTCTTACTACCCTAGCCCATCTACACCTGCCCAGTTGGGAAACAATGGGGATGGAATTCTCAGCTACCTCCCCCCCCCAACCAGATGAAGTGCAGTAACTTGTATAAGAGGAAAGGTGGGACTGCACTGGACTGACTTGGAGACTGCAGGAAATGAGTAAGATTCAGGCAACCTTGGAGAAATCACTCAAGACAGTTTTCAATTGAACAAATGGGTAAACATTTATTGGTTGTTCCCAGTTTTAAAATGGCATCACATTAAATATATGCTTACTTCCCTAAATCCATTTTTACATTCACTATCCTTTTATCCACCAGCAGCCTTCCTAGGAGACTGAAGGCCTCAATAGCTTCTTAGCTCTTCTTTAAATAACTAAGCCTGTTACTATGTGCCTGTATCAGTGCACTGACTTTGCTACTTTGCCATAAGGGCAACAGTGGCTGCTTGGCCTATATCCTAAACACAGCCAAATCACTCCCTTAATAACCTGATAAACTCACTGGATATCTAACAAACACTGGCAAATAAAAATACTGCACACCTTTTAACTTATTCTCTGTACACTGGCCATCATCATGCAAGCACCATGTAGCAGCAGTCACAGTTAACATTTATTAACAAAACTGCAATGAAGCAATTTCAGACAGTACACTGAGAAAAAAAATCCCTTTTTAAGACTTCTACAATGTCCATTTAAATAAAAAGAAGTCCCTTTAAAGAAATGGTAATTCAGCAACAGCGCAGTTCTTGGCAGTTGAAGCTCAGAGACAGTTGAATATATGAACATACAAAGATGCCAGCAGAAGAAGGCTATTTGGTCTATCTAGTCTGCTCATATTGCAGAGTCCACAGCTTGAGCTACTGACCATGCTCCCCTACTCCTCTTATCCTTTCTGTCCTCCCCACCCTCAACCCCTACTTTCCTCCTATGTCTGTCTCAGCCTCTCTTGAAGTGGCCCACCATCTTCAATGAGACCACCTCTTCAGGCAGTACATTCCAGCTGGCTACCACCCTCAATGTGAAGAAGTGTCTCCTGACCTCCCTCCTAAACCTTATCCCTGTAGCTTAAGACTGTGTCCCCTCATGTTATAGCCATCATATAGCTAAAAGAGACCCTCCTTATCCACCTTATCTATTCCTTTCAAGTAGTTGAAGGTCTCTCATGTCCCTTCTCTCCCTCCTGTCCTCCAGGGAGTACATGTTCAGTGCGCCCTCAACCTCTCCTCATAAGCCTTACCTGCTAACCCATGATAAGCTTTCTAGCCCTCCTGTGGACTGTCTGCAGCAGTGTAATGTCCTTTTAAGTACCTCAAGGGAATCAACAAAGTCCAGAAGGGTAGCATCTTTCAGAAAAAGAGATGCGTAAGAACAAGGGGGCACAATTTAAAGTTAGAGAGGGGACGGCTCAGGGGCAATGTGAGGAAATTATTTTTTACAGAGAGAGTGGTGGACACATGGAACTGCCTTCCTGGAGAGGTTGTGGGGTCTAAAACAGTGGGGGAATTCAAACATGCATGGGACAGACATGAGGCAATTATAATGGGGAGTTGCAGGAAGTAGGCTGTTGGTTAACTAGAATCTGCAGCTTATCCAATAGGTAGGGAAATGGGCAGACTGAGTGGGCCAAGTGGTCCTTATCTGCTGTCAAAGTCTATGTTTCTATGTTTCTATGAGGTGTGGGCACCAGTACCAAACTCCATACTCTAGATGTGGCCTCACCTGTGACCTGTACAAGGGCAGTATAACCTCCTCTCTCCTACTGCTGATCCTGCTAACTATGCATCCCAACATCTTGTTTGCCCTTGATGCAGATTTCTTGCACTGCATGGAGCACTTCAGGTCACTAATGATCATCACTTGCAGGTCCTTCTCCTCCTCTGTTGCAGATCCCTGGCCCCCTCCCAGGTAGTACTCTGTCCTAGGATTCTTGGCTCCAATGTGCATAGCTTTGTATTTCTTAGCATTAAAGCCAAGCTGCCAGATCCTAGACCACCTCTCTAGCTTTTTCAGATTGTCCTATAGGTCCTGTATCCCTTTGGCTGTCATCTGCAGATAGATACATTTTGCCCTTAATGAGATCCTCAATGTCCTTGATGAAGACATTCAACAATGTCGGTCCCAGCACTGAGCCCTGCAAGACCCCACTGGTGACTTCTCTGGTGCTACATAAATCTCTCCCCACTACCACCCTCTGGGTTCTATCCGTTAGCCAGTTTCACACCCATCTGATCATCTTGTCCCCAACCCCGAGATCTGCCAACTTCATGATCAACCCTCTTGTGGGGTATGGAATCAAAGGCTTTGCTGAAATCCATCTAGAGGATGCCTACCACTTGGCTCCTGTCTACTGTCTTAGTAACTCAGTCAAAGAAATCAATTGGATCCATTTGACGCGATCTCCCCCTGATAAGCCCATGCTGCTTCACATCCTGGAGACAACGCACCTCTAGATATTCTACCAACCTTTGCTTAAGTATAGTTTTCATGAGCTTGCACACAGTTGAGGTCAGACTGACCAGTCTGTAATTCGCTGGGTCATCTTTGGGGTTGCTCTTGTGGAGGGGCACCACATATGCAATTCTCTAGTCCTGCGGCACATACCTGACTCCAGTGAACTATTGAACAGGCCTGCCAACGGCCCTGAAAGCTGCTCTCTCAGTTCCCTCAGTACCCTTAAAGCTTCTGGAGAGCAGCAGTTGGACGAGTTGTGGAGATGTCTGATAATGATATGCTTCACTAGACTGGAAATAGATGAACTGGAACATGCAGACTTCCAGGCATAAACAGCACTTCAGGAATACAGGTACCACAATGCTGTGGGTAAATACTGAGCTTTCCCCAGACTCACTTACTGCTGTACTGTTCCTATCACTGGTGTTTAGGTGTCCCCTGTTTCCCATTTACTTTAATGAGAGCTAGTCCCTCAAGACCTACCATGGCCATAGGCCTCTATAACTGGACAGATTCTCCCTTAGGTCTGATCTGGCTTATCTCCCTTCTTGATCTTACTGAATTTTGGTTGCGCAATCTCTTTTAAACTCTCAGAAATTCTACATAAATTAAATCCTGTGCTGTGAATGGACAAAACCCTGTTCCTCTTCCGCAGTATTAATCAGCTGGCACTTCTCTTCGAATTGAAGCAGCAAAAGCCACACTGGAATGTTGAGTTTTAAAATATCTGGGGAACTGACACTTAGGCTCCACCTTCTTTGTTCACAGGTAAAAATAGCAAAAAATTGCACACATTTCACATTAGCAAAAAATGTTTTTTTTTAATCAAAGTTTAAGCATCAAACCACCAATACAGGAGAAAGGCTGACAGTTCTGTTTCTTTTCTTGAAATTTTCCTGTAAAATTTCCTCAATGGGAACCCCAAGTCACTAAAAAGTGAAGTTCCCCAAGTGTGTGTCCCTCCTCGACATCTTTGTTCTATACCACATTCTGAGAGAAAACTGAGAGGAGAAATTCTCACAATTTCTTTACATTCATTATTAAGGATGGTTAACTTTAAGGTACGGGACTTTAAGCAGCGGTATCCCCCCCCTTCTGCCCCCCCCCAAATCAGGGCTTACTTTGAGGGCTCCTGGGAAATTAGGTGTGCCAGCAGGTGCATGCAGTACTTAGCAGGAGCTGCAGTTCGATGGTGCCTCCTGCACATGATTGAAACTGGGATGTTTTTGGTTAACAGCACTCAGTCACACATCAAAGACTAGTGGCTGCCTCAGCTGGGACAAATTTCTAGCTGCTCCCATCCCTCCACCACTGGAAGACTCTCCCTACCCCTGCCACCAGAACCTGGGGCTGGGCATGCTAAATGAGGGCAGTAGCCCTCTAGAAATACAGGTAGAGGACCAGTGCCCCTGGATGGCATGGATGTTGCAATCATGGTGACCCCTTACACCTAGGACAACCAATCAGGGGATTAGGGGCTCACAACAGGCTGGTGGTGATTTTTAGGACAGGGAAGGAATGTAACTTGGGCACAGGGCACACCTATAATTGGACTCATATGGCATCATGGAATTGGAGTGACAGCTGTATGAACCAATGGGAGCTAGTTTAACGGGTGCCTATGAAAAGGGGACTGTGCTAGAGGCTGGCAGATCTGTGAAAGATCTTGGTGGCGCAGGACCGGCAGTTGGGCCAGAGGCTGAGCTGTGCCAGTTTGGCCTTGTCCTGAAAACAAACAGTAAGAAGCTAGCAAATGTGACAACGCTGAAGAGATAGCATGGAGCCGAGAGGCTGAAATCCAGAGCTGCTGATCCCAGTCCTGTAGCTAGCACTACAGCTAAATGTCAGCCTGCATTGGCCTGAGGGTTTTAAAGCCAAGGTGTACGTGATCAGTCCTGGGCTTCATCAACTGAGAGACAAGAAGATGGAAGAGCCAGCAACATGTTCATGAAGCGTCTGAGAAGCCAGCCCTTGAAAGAAGTGGAGTGAGTCTGAGGAGGCAGCCATAGTGATCCAGAGGTACACAGGAGATCAATGTGTAAGAAGCCTGCATTGCCAGTAGGAGCCATCCCATTAGGGAACCATGAGTAAAATCAGGGCTTATCCTGCCTCAGGGAAATACTATTTGTTTGGAGTTTGTAAGTTGGCCATCAGGCTGGATTACAAATACCTCATTTTTAGAGGCTTAAAGCCATTTTAGCAATTGCATAGCCTTTAGAGGCATTGTTAAGGAGCATCTTGATTTGAGTTTAACTTTAAGTGCACCAATGCCAGCTGACCCCCGGAAACAATCTACAGATCTGCAATGATCCAACATTGGGTATTCAGGGACTGCTGGGTAGGAGCTCCTAACTAAATTAAGGGAAGTCCTGGTACCAGGTGGGAGACAGTAGCAGCCTCCAGTTCAGGAGGGCCAAGATAGCATTGTAAATAAATGCATATTTCAGAATGGGTACTAGGGGCTGCTGGCGGATGCCTTTTGGAGGCCCTGGACACCAGGTCTCCTATACACCTTTCCTCCCTTTCTCCTGATCCACAAAGTTCTGATAAGGTTCAGAGGGACAAGGCACAGATGATACTGGTGGCTCCAAACTGGCCACACCAGTTCTGGTACCCATATTTCCTCAACCTCAGCAGCAGGCTTCTGTGGTGACTGCCACTACATCTGGACAAGCTCTCTTGCTCTCAGGGAAGTGGCCTTCACTCAGATCTTCAGTCCCTCCACCTGACAGACTGGTTCCTGAGCGGCTAAAGTTCCAGGCTTTGAGTGTCTCGGACGAAGTCTTCCATGTAGTGGAGGCCTCTCAGAAATTATTGACTTGCCAATGCTACACTTTCAAATGGAAAAGGTTTTCCATCTGGTGTCAGGGCAAGGAGTTAGACCCCTTGTCCTGCCCGGTGACAAGCATTCTGGATTATTTTTGGTCCCTCTCTCAGTCGGGCATCAGGTTGATGACTGTCAAGGTGCACCTGGCAATGCTCCCCTCCCTCAAAGAATCCAACTAATAATAATAATAATAATTAATAATAACAATAATTGTATTTATATAGCGCTTTTCATTTTTCAAAGCGCTGTACAACTTAAAACAATACAAAATCAAATATTAAAATCAGGTATCAAACATAGATAGAGACATAGATAAAACCAACAAGTTCAGAAACATTCAATTTTCTATAAAGGCCATTTGCCAGAGATGGGTTTTCATACCCCTCTTGAATTCCTCCACGGAAGTGCACTCCCATAACCGGTGAAGTAGAGAATTCCAAAGAGTGGGTGCAGCATAAGAAAATGCCCTACAGCCAGATGATTTAAGATTCACTCTTGGAATCTCCAGCAACCCCTCGTCAGCTGAGTGGAGTGATCGGCCAGGGCAGTAAGGAACCAGAAGTTCTTTCAGATAGGCTGGATCCTGACTGTGAAGGGCTTTCAAAGTCAGCAAACTAATTTTAAAGGTGATCAGCCACCGTAAAGGCAGCCAGTGCAGCTCGCGCAGCACTGGGGTAATATGACAAGACCTACTGGAGCCAGTCAAATCCCAGGCCACTGCATTCTGCACTAGCTGCAGGTGGCAGATTTCAACCCCTGAAAGCCCAAAGTGAAGGGAGTTGCAATAGTCCAGATGCAAGGACACAAAGGCATGGGCCAACGTTGGAAGGTCGTCAGACGAAACCAGGTGTCTAACTCTGGTGATATTCCTGAGATGGTAAAAGGAGGTCCTGATGACTGCCGACACCTGTGACTGCAGTGTCAGCCTGTCATCCAAGACAACCCCCGGGTTATGCACCCTTTCAGAGGTCGGGAGTAAGACGCCGCCAAGAAAAATTCCTGAGGGGGTACCAACAGACGACCCCTCTATCTGGTGACCCGGGTCCATGACCAAAACCTCTGTCTTTTCTGAGTTCAACTTTAGCAAACTAGAATCCATTCACTCCTGGATTTCTTTCAGATAGTTGTTAAACACCGAGAGAGCTCCATCCTTGTCGGGTGCAAAAGACAGGTATAGCTAGGTATCATCTGCATAGCAGTGAAACCTCAGCCCATACCGTCTTACAGTGTCTCCGAGGGGCAGCATATACACTGTGAATAGCATGGGAGACAGCATTGAACCCTGAGGCACCCCACACAACAAAGACGTTGGGCCGGAGGAAAAAACCCTGGAGACAACTCTTTGTGATCTCCCAGTGAGGAATGAGGTGAACCATAGAAGGACGGTTCCCGATATTCCGCAAATATGCCTCAGGTGTGCTATCAACACTATGTGATCTGTGGTGTCAAAGGCTGAAGAGAGATCAAGGAGAACCAAGGTGGAACATCTCTTCTGATCTCATGCTCTCAGAAGATCATTGAGCACCTGAACCAGCACTGTCTCTGTGCAATGTCTTTTACGGAAACTGAACCGGAGGGGTTCGTAGATGTCATGGATGGTTAAGTGGTCCTCCCATTGGGCTGCCACTACCTTCTCAATCACCTTCCCGACAAAGGGTAGGTTAGAGATTGATTTGTAGTTTGTGAAATAGTCTGGGTCTAAGGTAGCTTTCTTCAAGAGTGGTGTCACCACCACCTCTTTCAGGGAGCTAGGGAACTCACCTGACTCCACGGAGCACCAGACTATTCACACAAGGACTGGACCGATGATATCACTACAACCCAGAATTAAGGAGGTCAGTCCAGGATCCAAACTACAGCATGTAGGGCGTACACTATGGATAGTCCTCATGACATCCACGAAATCAGGTGGACTAAGGAACTCCAAGAAAATTGAGGTGTTGTGAACTCACACTGTTCAACAGCATCCCCCCTAGACAGTGGTGGTTGCAGATCCATCCTGATGTCAGCCACCTTAGTTGCAAAAAATTGAGCGAGCTCCTTGCACTCTAATTGCGAAAAGGCTTTCCAAACTTGCAGACAGGCTGGGTTGCATAGTCTGTCTACAGTTCAAAAAAGCTGAGCCAGTCAATTCCGAGCAACCGCAATCTCCCTGGACAGGAATTCTGCCTTCTTACGGGTGATTGTAGATTGATAGACTGAATAATGGTCCATCAATCTAAGGTGGTCATCTTCAAGGGTGGACCTGCGCCAGCACTGCTCTAACCTTCGCTCCTGTCTCTGCATCTCTCTCAATGTCCCATCAAACCAGGGGGACTTAGGGTGAAGGGATAGGGGGCGCACATGGACAGGAGCAATAGAGTCCAGAGCCATCGTAACAGCCATATTATAAGCCAGCATAAGGGTCTCTGGACTACTGCTGGCCAACATGGGGGACAAGAGGTCAAGGACCACTGCAAGGCCTTGGGGAGTAATATCCCATAAAGGATGGTACCTAACCATCTCCACAGGGGTAGGCCTTCTCAGGGGAGTGCAAAAACTGAAGCTCACAGTGTAGTGATCTGACCAAACGACTTGTTCCACCCCCAAATCGGATGTTTTGATCCCTAGTAGGAAGATTAAGTCCAGAGAGTGTCCAGATTTATGGGTGGCAGTGGAAGGTCCCCAAGGCAGCTCCCTCCACCCAGCTGGATGGCACACTACCCAGCATCACCATGCAATGTCAGATCTTGCAGGCTGGAAGCAAGAAGGTGTGTTACTTGCCAGGGGAGGTCGGGTGGGCTGTGTGGATGTACACCATATACCACTCCCAGAACTACAGTTACACATGAGTAACCCTTATTTCTAGGATTGTGGATATGGTGTACTATCCACACTTCTGGCAGACTCCTAGCAATTCTCTGGGAGGAGGGGACAAGGTGGACACCTCCTATTTGGGAAAAAGAGACTACAGAACCAAGGCCCTAAAACCACCATGCTGGCGTGATTCAAGGTCGATGTGGTAGTGGTAAATGAAGGTGTGGGCTGACTTCCAGGTAGCAGCCCTGCAGATTTCCTGGATAGGGACACCCCAGGAATCAGCTACTGAGGCTGCAGTATGTCTTGTGGAATGAGCCCTAAGCCCAACAAGAGACTCTCTACCAGCCAACCTAATGCATAGGTCAATGCAGGAGACTATCCATATGCCAATCATCTGCTTAGTTGCCTGTCTGTAAGGTATGGCTTCAGCATAGGTGGCAAAGAGCTGACTAACCTCACTCTGATCTCCAGCCATATGATCCTTATAATAAATGCATGTTAACCTCAGGTACAATGTATGGAGCCTATGCTTGGCCTCTGAGATTGGGTTGGTAAAGTATACCAGGAAATACATCACCTGATTAAGGCGAAACTCCAAAACAACCTTCAGAAGGAACTTTGGGTTGGGGTGAAGGACAAATCTGTCCTTGAGGAAAACCAAATAAGGAGACTCCAAAGAGAGTATGTGGAGCTCACTGATCCTTCTGGCAGAGGTAATGCCCACCAAGAAGGCAGTTTCCATGACAGGTGGGAGATGCGACACCTATGCCTAGGCCCAAATGGCTTGTCAATAAGCATAGCCAAAACCAGCAACAAGTCCCGTGGTGGTGGCTCATGCACCGGTGGGGACAGATGGTCAAGGTCTTTGCAGATGTGCCCGACCACCTTCTTCTGTGTCACCATCAGTATACCAACCCACGCCCTGTATGCCGAGAAGGTATTTTGATGGACCTTGTTAGTGCAGTCAAAATACCAACTGTCAATCCATGCCTTCTTAGTACTGAGTAACAAGTGGCTTGTATACCCAGTGGCAGTCCAGACCACCCCCCCCAAGAATGCAAGTAATCAGGGCCTAATATGTTGGGGCACGTGAGTTAACCTACCTTTTCCTTGCAAGGGCCAAGGGTGCTAAATAAACCTGTGTTTACCATTTAAATAGATTATTGTTACTGATTGCAATAAGTCAGTGCATACAAATTGGGGTAGACTGTTGCATTTGTGTGAGGTCTACAGGAGGTATGACCACAGTGGGAAGATGGGCAAGCACAGCATCCTAGGGGTTGTATTGACATGTCACCTAGTCAATGAAACTCTTTCTCTGGTGGAGGTACCATACATTTCATTCCTTTTGGATACAAACCCCTCTGACCGCTGGGTGAGAAAAGAACCCAGAAGCCACTGCAAACATCCACACCAGAAATACAAAGGTAATGCACTCAGGGGTATAAGTAAAAACCATGCTAGTAGCCAAAACACGACTATAAAACAGCAGAGGGGCATACAGGAAGTAGCTGTTCTACTGTTTTACAGCTATACCTGGATTCTGTTGACTGGAATTGTTTGGAACTTCTTACAATTGCTATCACTGCTGTTTTTAATCTGTCTGTCTGGGCACAAAGTGAAGATGTGGGGATTGTCATGGCAACATGCTGTACCTATAAATAAAGTAAGCACTTCAGCTTTGTTCTTGGGCTGCAGGTATGGTTTTTACTTATACTACCAAGTGCATTAACATTGGGTTTCTTGTATTTTACGTGGGCTAGCCACCCTTGTTATTTTCACTGCCCCGCACCATTTGAGGCGTAGTCACTCCTGTTTTGGGTAACCATCTCTACCAACCTAATGGCAGTGTAAGGTAGAGGCACCTCAACCCCTAAGCCAGTTGGGATGGGTGTCCACCTTGCAGGGGACTTACACAGCTAATTATTCAGTCTTCTTCCAGCCTTTTATAAACAGCAATACAATTATAACAATGTGTGCCAGAGAGGCTGCCCTATCCCTGTACTGTGCACTGTAACATAAGCCTTTCTCATATCTACCTTGAATAACACATGTTGGCCTTTAGTGATTACTCTTCTTGGCCACCAGTTTCTTCTAAAATACTCATAAATGTGAGTAGTCACTTTATTACATCCCGTGAAACTCTGATGCATGTTGATTAATATATAGGCACGTGCTCCATGCAGAGAAAAATGTTGTCTTTTTCTGCAGTTTAAACTAACCACTTGGCTGGCTGCCAGCAGCACCCTCTACCTTCATTTAACTTTTGTACTGTGGTCAGGGGAGTGATATTATCTGTCCTATTTACTACCCCAATTACTAATTCACTCCCCTGTGTGTTTTTGTGCACTTTTTTTGTAAATGAGTTTACTGGGTGCTATTCTTGCGCTATACTGAGCCCTCAAGCTCTTATTTTATTTATGTGTAACTGGTAAGACGGGCTAAGACCTATATCCTCTTTCAGCAATGAACTAGAGATAGAATTCAATTATATCAGTTTGACATATATAAAATACAGTACAGATGCCAGACAGCAGGGCAATCATCTAGATATACAGCAGGCAAGCACCCAATTGAATTCAGATTTTTGGTATTCAGACTACAAAGCAAGACTTGTTGTCAGGTCAAGTAGTAACGATGTTCAAGTTTGTACTTTAAAGCAATTACATAAAGAGGGATGGATGCAAGATGTCTTACAACACTGTTTTTAACCAGAACGTAGTTTGTCTAATTTTGGGCACCAAATGGTTACTTATTCTGTAGCCGTGGTCCTCTAACTGGCACCTCTTGGTCTTCTTATTAATATTCAGACTTCTTCCCTATTCCTAAAGTTTTGTTTACACTTGTAGCCTGACAACTGCATTTATTATTTCAAATTGATGTCCCTCCACTCTACAATACATGATAGTAAAGTGTCACATGCTGCCTCCTCTGTGCTCCAATGACAGGCTACAGCCTGTCTTCCAAATGGACTGACAGTTCAAGTGGACAGGCTACTCATACTCTCTTTTCAGGCCCATTTGGTGGTAGCAGCAAAAGGGGAATTCCTAGCAGTGTGTAAACACCACTCTCAACACAAAACAGGCAGATTTAGTTAATATAATGTGTGCTTTGCCTTGCAGCTGTCACTCTACATGTACATTACATTGGAGAAATTTTCAATAAATAGTGGCCTGCTGGACAATATGCTTTTATAAGGCAAATACAGTTTATGACAGACCTACTTCACATTATGGTATGAGGTCAATCCTGGTGTAGGACTAAAACTAAGAACCTTTTGGCCCTGAGGTTGTTCTGCTACCAACTGGGACATATTGACCCCTAAATACAGGATATTCTGAATTAGGATGGGTACCAGAGCTTCTGTCTCTGGCAGGGGGGCTGGGGTGATTGACAGCTGCTGCCAGTAGGCTGGATGAGTATGGGCTGCGGCTCTGTATCCAGCACACCTGCCAATGAGTGAGGAGACACTGATGTGAGGCACTCAGCACAGGGATGGCCTCAGGGTTCCAGCGGGGAGACTGGTCTTGTATGGAGCAGCTGCCTTCAAGATCAGTGAACTCCTGCCAATGAACTGAAGTCTGAGAGAGAGATATCCCTACAGTGGTGACATATTCTTCATCACTGGCTGACTGCAGAACTGGGAAATGCTGGAGTTAAATGTAGCAACATATGTAATGTGGCAAGAAAGACTAAGGTTGAAGCAGAACCAGGAAGTGCTGGAGTTAAATGTAGCACAAGAAGCTGAGGTTGAAACAGATTGTGCTGTACTATGCATGACTGGGAAGCTGGAAAAAAAAAAGGTAGAACCAGGAAGTACTTGGGTTAAATATTGTTAAAATAAGTCATGGAGCAGAAATGTTTCCCTAGTGAACATAGATGTAAGGTACAGTAACTTGTTAGACAGCATATTTTATCACAGACAGCAACTTTTTTTTTTTTTATTTGCCCTTTTTCCTGGCTGGACCACCGTCTACTCCCTCCGCCCTGGTCACGGCCTCCGGAGACCTCTACCACCGCCTATAGCTGCAGAGGACCCTCGGTCACCCCCAGCTCACCCCCCGGAGGGTGGGGCCACAGGCCACCTTCGTGACCCCGGAACTGTGACTGGTTGGGGTCCCGCAGCGGCGGTGGCAATGCTAGGACCTCCGGGGAGGCCTTCATCCTACGGTGGTCCAGCCTGCCTTCTTTTTCTGATTTTCTCCCCAGAGGAGGCGGGGACGTGCAATGACGCCAGCGTCTGCCCCACCTCCTTCCCCTCCCATGTCAAGCGTCGGCTGCGTGAGAACTCCCGGCCTCCGCCAGTAGTCCCCAGTGCTCCGAGCGCTACCCACACCCTCCCCCCGGAGAAGGAGAGCTGTCCAGCGGACGCTTGATCCTACTCCCCCCCCCGGCCGGCCCTCCGATGATCCAGATCCGTTCCCGAACCCGGGTCGCAGGCTTCGCAAGCGGAAATCCCACTGCTGCGCTGACAGGTCACAGACAGCAACTTTGAAAAAAGGAATTGCAGCTAATCCTGACCCTTTTGAAAAATCAAAAACTGAGTATTATGCATTGCCCGGTAGGCCCCAGGTCTCCCCCTTGTCAAGAAGGACACCACACAGATCTTGGAGAAAAAATGGCCTCAGCCATGCGTTTAATTTCTAATTCTTAATGATAATCTTTATTGAATATCTTAAATCAATTTATAATATTAATATTCTAGAGTAATACCTGCTAACCTTTTTACATTGAGCAGTGGGTGCTGCCCGGAGGATACACCATAGCTTAGGCCCTGGCACCACCCATCAATCTGGGAAATATCTTCCGGTGTGGGCTGAAGTATCCCTCAGCGGTAGCAAGACAGGTCACATGGCCAAGGTTCTGGCAGCTGCCCACCGTCTGGCGGTGCCGACCTTGCAGTCTACACTGCTGAGGCTGGACTTAGACTCCCCATGTAAGTACAGGTCTTGTGATCCCCCATCCTTATGCTGACCAGGGACCCCGACACCTTTGGGAGAACTGGCATTGTCCCTTATTTTCCCGCTACCTTCCTCATGTGCTCCTCCTGTGCCACCCCGCCACCTGGCTGTGACAGATTGCAATACCACATACCTTGATACTTATCTATTTTGCTAATTGTGCTAATACTTACTTCCTACTAGCTACCATATTCTTTTAACTGATGATTAAGCCTATGTATAATACTAGTTTATTTTGTTATACTGATAAATCGAATATATGTTTTACTTATATGTTTTCCTAATCATTACATCCCTTTCTGGAGGAGGTGAAAAAACCCGGGAAAAAAACCATTAACATAGAAACATAGACTATGATGGCAGATAAGGACCTCTTGTCCAGCCTAGTCTGCCCACTTCCCTACCTACTGGATAAGTTGCAGATCCTAGTTAACCAACAGCTTATTTCTTCCTACCCCCCACAAGAATTGCCTTGTATCTGTCCCATGCATTCTTGCATTCTCACAGTTTTAGAAGCCGCAACCTAGTCAGAAAGGCTGTTCCATGCATCCACCACTCTCTCTGTGGAAAAATACATCCTCACATTGCTCCTGAGCCATCCCTCCTCTATCTTCAAATTGTGTCCCCTTGTTCTTGAACATCTTTTTTTCTGAAAGATGCTACGCTCTTGGACTTTGTTGAGTCCACTGAGGTACTTAAAAGTTTCTATCATGTCCACCTTCTCCCTCCTTTCCTCAAGAGTATACGTATTAAGTTCCTTTAGTCTCTTGTCATATGGCTTCTCTTGCAAACCCTGCTGCATTTTAGTTGCCCTCTTCTGGACTGCCTCCATCCTGTCTGTGTCCTTGCGGAGTTGGGTTCTTCAGATGGGGTCTCACCAACTGTCTGTACAGAGGGATAACAGCTTCCTGTTTTCTGCTGGTGATGCCTCTAACTATACATCCCAGTATCCCCAGAGCTCTCCCTAATGTCTTCTCACATTGCTTGCCAATGTTAAGGTCATCTGATATGATTACCCCAGGTCCCTTTCCGTTTTTGTTGTTGTTACTACCTCCCCCCCCCCATTGTGTACTCTTCCCTTCTGTTTTTGTTTCCCAGGTGCATTATTTTGCACTTCTTTGCATTGAATCCAAGCTGCCATATTTCTGACCATTTCTCCAACCCTTCTCATCCTTTCCACGCCTCCTTGTGTATCAGCCCTGTTGCAGATCTTTGTGTCATCTGCAAAGAGGCATACCTTTCCTTCCAGTCCCTCTGCAATGTAATTTCTGAAGACATTAAAGAGGACTGGATCCAGTACTGAACCCTGCGGCACTCCACTAGCAACCCCCCTTTCTTCAGAGTGGATTCCGTTTACTATTACCTTCTGTGTCCTGTTGTCCAGCCAATGTTTTACCCAGGCTACCATCCTGGGACCCACTCCCAGCCTAGTTAATTTGTTTATTAATCTTTTGTGTGGGACTGTGTCAAATGCCTTGCTAAAGTTTAGGTAGGCTATGTCCACAGCCCCTCCCTGGTCTACTACATTGGTCACCCAGTCAAAGAAATAGATTAGATTCATCTGACATGACCTTCCCGCTGTGAACCCATGCTGCCTTGGGTCCTGTGCCCCACTGGCCTCTAGGTACTCAACAGTTCTTTCCTTCAGAAGTGATTCTATCACTTTCCCTACCGCAGAGGTCAAATTGACAGGTCTGTAGTTTCCTGCCTCTGTCTTGCTCCAACTTTTGTGAAGGGGAATTACATCCACCCTCCTCCAGTCCTCAGGTACTACAGCATCCTCCCATGATTTGTTTAAAAGGGTAGTCAGTGGTGTCACTAGTTCTCACCTTAACTCTTTTAGAATTCTGGGGTGAATCCCATCAGGCCCCATTGCTTTGTCCACCTTCAGTTTTAGGACTTCTTTCAGAACCCTTCCTTCCATGAAAGGAATGGTATTGACCCCCCCCATGCAGAATGCTTCCTTTAATTGAATTAGGTACCTCCCCCTCCTCCTCTTTTGTGAATACTGAGCAGAAGTATTCGTTCAGTATTCCTGCTTTTTCACTGTCCCTCTCTGCCCACCCACCGTCCATTCTATTCAGCCTCACTATCCCTCCCTTTGTCTTTCTATGGTCCCTAATGTACCTATAAAAGGTTTTAATCCCCTTTTTAACCGAGTTGGCTATCTTTTCCTCAGTTTGAGCATTTGCTATTCTGACTGATTTCCCTGCTTCCTTCTGCCTTAACTGGTACAGTTCTCCCTCCCGCTCCTTCGGTGTTTCCTTATACTTCCTAAATGCTATATTTTTTTCCCTAGCCCTCCCCACCACCTCTTTTGAGAACCATAATGGCTTTTTCTTTCATTTTGATCTATTTGCTTCACACAAAGGCTTGTTGTCTTCATGATGGCAGTTTTGATATTTCCCTATTGTTGCTCCACCCCTCCTTCTTGCCTGTTTGTTAATGCTTTTCTAAGGCACTCTCCCATTTACCAAAGTCAGCCCTCCTGAAGTCCAGTACCCTCACTTTTGTATGGCTTGACTCTGCAGCTGAGTTTATTGTGAACCACACTGTTTGGTGGTCACTTGTTCCCAGATGGCTACCCACTTCTAGATCTGAGATCCTCTCACTGTCCCCATTTGAGAGTATGAGATCTAAGATTGCTCCCTCCCAAGTGGGTTCCAACACTAGCTATCTGAGGCATGCCCCCTGTAGGGCATCAAAAATGGCCCTGCTCTTGGATGTAGATGCAGCAAAGGTGCTCCAGTTAACATCTGGAATATTCAGGTCCCCCATCAACAGTATCTCCCCTTTCTCTGCCATCCTAAGGATGCCTTCTATCATATCCTTGTCCATTCCCTCCCCCTGAGATGGGAGTCTGTATACAACCCCTGTGTGGATTGTGGTGCCATTTCCAGTCTCTAAGGTGACCCACAGTTCCTCCTCTCCTCCCTGTTTACTCTTTTGTTCCATTACTTTTATACCTTCCCTTACATAGAGAGCTACTCCTCCCCCTCTTCTACCCTCACTGTCTCTCCTATAGGTTGTGTACCCTGGTATGTTAACATCCCAGTCAAGGTTCTCTGTGTACCATGTTTCTGTGACTGCCACGATATCCAGGCATCCCTCTTCCATCAAGGTCACCAGTTCAGGGAGCTTGTTGCCCAGACTACCAGCATTGGTACTCATTACCCTCCATTTCTTGATGGCCTTACCCCTTTTTGCCCCATCCCTGTCCTTATTGCCTTTGTCATTTTCTCCAGTTACCCCTGCCTTTCTCCCTATCAATGTCTCTATCTTGGTGTTTACCTCACTTACTTCCCTGATTTTTTGGGTGTGGCTAGGATTTCCCTTCTCCTTTCAGTGCCTCCCTCCTTGGCTGGTTTAATAGCCATAATGAAGCATTCAAACCTATCACCGAGGGGAAAAACTGGAAAAAGCTACTCCCCAACCCCTAGTGTGGTCACCCCAGTGGGTCAAAAAGGGGGCCATTTGGTGCCTACCCCGCCCCCGAAACAGAAGAGGCCAGGTTGGTGGGTGATCAGAAGGAGAGAGGAGATAGAGTACTGGACTCAGGGCAGCAGTCCAGTTATCCTCTTGATTCCTCCCCCCTCCAACCCCTTCCCCACTGGAGGGGCATGGTGATGCCCTATCCCAGAATGTGTCCAGGGGCTGCCGACCACACCGCAGGACAGGCATCTTGTTACCAGTGCTTGGCTACTGGTGGGGGAAGGACACACCCCTGACAAAAGTCCGGCTGCTGCAATGCTTGGGCAGCCTCTACGATAATCTATAGCATACTAAATAAGTAAAAACAATGTGAACAAGGGAACAATATGTGGAAAATATGGTTTAGTATTTAAGATAATATGAACTACTTTTGATTGTGTTTACAGAGAAAGAAAGTTGCTCAGAAAAATGGTACAGTATTACTAAAAATATAAGATAAAGTACCAAGAGTGCCCTAGGTAATTATAGTCTTATATCTATGATTAAGCTATTATTATTTTATATGTTTATGACAATATAATTATTCTTTAAGACTCACAATTGATACAAAGAGTTTAAATATACTATGAAAATATTAGGTATTTTACCCATGATACTATGCCAGATATAAATTGAGAACAATGGCAATGCTATTAGAAAAGTAATACATAAGCATTATGAATGAGAATGAATAGAACATGCATATGAGTAGTGTTCTAGATTTAGAGTATCATGTGACTTGAAAATTATAAAATTATATTTTTTATGATATACAGTATAATACAATGGTATAATATGAACAATTATGCATTTACCATAGATCCTAACCCCTGAGGAAGACCTAACTGGGTGAAATGTTGGGAAATCCGGGGGATTGTGGTGTTTATGAAATACTACATTAAAATACATTTTTCCAAAGATATTTGATATATGGCTGGCTTCTCTCATATACAAGAAGTCAGACTGTTCTTTTTACCAGCCCTGAACTTAGCATTCTCAGTATCTGAAACTAGAAGTGTACCCACCTATACAACATTTTTTGCATCACTGACTGACTAAACACTGCTATGTCCCAAAGGTGTGTAATAGTGTAAATTCAATAGCATATTTGTAAAAATGGTAAAGTTATGCAGAGCAGAACAGCCTCTGTTTCAAGGTGTAGCCTTACTCACTGGTGTATAAAAAGAGGAAAAAGAGGGGTCCTGTGACTCGTGCTGTGACAGGAAGGTACAACCTTTACAAAGTGACCCTATGGTCTTGACTAATGTCCAGGGTCAGGATTGAACCTGTCTGTACAGTCATAAATGGCAGAGCTTTCGGAATCTGTGTTCTTGCGTGTGTAACTGAATATAAGTACAGTAAGTAAACCATCCTACTGCTTAAACCAACTTGCAGTGTGATTTGTCATCAGGACAGAGATCTGAGCTGAGCTCTCCGCATGGGCAGGGAAAAGTACAGTGTGTATTTAATGAAGGGGAACCCTCTTTTGGCCAGTCCAGTCCAACATACCCCAAGATAAAGAGGGTCTCTCTGGACCATGCCTGCCCCCCTCCCCACTGTCACCAATAGAGAGTTACCATATGGTGCTAGCCTCAGATGAGAAAATAACTGTACAGTAGCAGCTGAGAGAAACCCAATAACTAAAGGCCGGGATTGCAGGAGTGCAAAAGTTAACCAAGGAGAAGTTGCACTTGTTACTTTTACTATACCTCAGTGCTGCCATTGACACTGTTGATTATTCTGTATTCCTGTCCTAATTCGAACAGTGAGCCTTTTTATAGGACCCATTCTATTTTGGTTCAAATACTGCCTTATAATCACATTTTAATGCTTCTAGTGGTGAATGCTTGTCGCTGCATGTCATACATGTTTCATTATGGGTCACCAAATGGCTGTATTGTGATTCTTCCTATTATTTCTGTGTATTGCCTTTTGGATCGTTTATATCTCAGTCTGACCTTATCAGGTCTATGCTAATGCTATTGACCTCAACACCATCTTTTGACTCCTTTAATTAATTTCTTCTTGGCTGATATAATTAACTCTTACAGTACTGCCATGTCTTTTTTTATTCAACTATCCACTTTGCCACCACAGTCCATAACCTTGGTGACACTATTGACTCTGAATTTATCATCACACATTTCATAAATAATATCTGAACATATATATTTATCTATTTACATCACATCACCTGAATAAATCTCTTTCTAAATTCCTTCTGTGGCTGAAATATGGATTTATGAATTGTTTTCATCTTGTTTCAATTACTACAATTCCTTTCTCTTTGGTCTCTGTTAAATCAAACTTGTTAAACTTCAATACATCCAAAATATATCTGTCTTCTCAATGGGACCAAGAAATACAATTACATCACCAAGGCTGCAAAAGATTTACTTACCTAGCCATTTTATTTTTTTTTAAATCTCTTTTCATCCCCTCCTACACACCAGAGCCCCACTCTGTCAGGAGGCGCCTAAGCACCAGCCCCACTTCACTGCCTTACCTGATTCCCAGGTGGATCTCCATAGAGCTGTGGCTGTACCCCCCAGGTGGGTATGAGGTGGGTCCCATACACCCCAAAACAATTCTTGTTTCATCAGATCCCCTCTGGTGGTTAGACAGGTGGGAGCAATTAGGATCTGTGCTGGCACTCCTTCCCTTCAGTGCTCCGAAGCTATTTTTCCCTTGTTCTGAAGGAGTGGCAAGCACCCAATGTCAAGGCATTTCTGCAGATGTCCACCACTCCTCAACCCTCTTGTTGTGTGCTTCACACTTGCTGTGCCTCCGGCTACCACTAGATGGCAGTCAAGCACCGAGCTGGCACCTCCCCCCCCGGGAGAGGAGAGCCATCATCCAGATGCTCGATCCTCTCTCTTCCCCAATGGCCCGGGCTCATTCCCAAACCTGGGTTGCCGGCGTGGTACGAGGTGTGGCATCCAGTGCCTCAACCCTCAGCACCACTGGGCCAGCTACCTAGCCATTTAAGAATACACTTTAAAACCACCCTTATTTTTTTTTTTAATTCTACAGGAAGTTCATCAACTTACCTTGTTGAATTTATTTTATCCATACTCGTCAACTTGGTCACTGTACTCCTCCTGACTATTTTCACTTTTTCTACTCACGAACATTTTACCAGTGGTGGTCAGTCTATCTACCCTGCTGTGTCTTCAGTCTGGAATGTTTCATAAATCTATGTGTTCATTTGATTTTCTCCTGCATTTGAAAATCTCAACTAAAACCTAGGGCCCAAGTCACAGTCACAAGGTGCCATAACAATTTCTTTTCAACAACAATTTAGCGGCAGTTCCTTGCCTGCAACCCCAACAAGATATCCTCAAAGAGGGTTGCACTTCTTCACTGAATGGTCAAGAACTACTTTGCAACCACATGGGGGGTGCCATGCAAATGACTCACAAGGCTATCCGAACAGCATGGAAACCCTTTCCTCTCTAGTGACGCTCCCTATAGTAAGCCAGAGAAAATTCTGTTTACCAAGGAATCACAAGATACCATAGGTAGTAGAGTGGGTAGAGAATTCCTATATATTGATATGTGTTCACACAGCATACTTTTTTCATCCCTGCTTTAAAGTGGAGGGAGGGGCAAACATGATGCCCCTGGAGTCCCTTTTGACATTACATTGCTATGTTACTGTGTGCAGTATATAGTGTAGAACCATTAAAGGCTGTTCTGTGGGGTGTTGTTAAAGAGCACTGAGGACATCTAAAGATGGCAGGGGAAGTAGAGCAGTGTGGGACTGTACAGGCAAATATGAGGAGAGAGGACGGGGTTAGGAAGGGGTATCCACTGGATGCCAGGGACTTGGGCATGTGCTAGGGATAGTGGGAGTACACTGGAGGGCTAGAGGAGGCAGCAAAAAAACCCATCATCAGCCCACATGCATGCCTAAAGGTACAGGTCAGAGGGAGGGCTAGGCAGTAGTGTCCCTATCATGGCCATCTGGATGGCACAGCACCATGTGACTGGTGCTGTGCCAACCACAGAAGACTGTCAGTGTCCCAATGCACATATTAATTGGTGTAAATCTTGTCTGTACCCAATAGCATTTGGTGACCATAATTCACATGTAAGCAATAAGCCATGACAGGGTGTGTGTTAGACACTTTAACACATGGCTAGGAGGCATAGTGAGGCACAAAGCCATCGGCTGAGTGCATCCAACCTCCTAGCCATGTATTAAAGTGTCTAACGCACACACTGGAGTAGCTTATTGCACTTATGAAATGGCCGTCTGTAGTACAACTGCATCTGGAAGGTAAAATTCACAATTTTAAGTAGGAAAAAAGATGTATGTTTGTGTCACTTTTAATAAAATTGTCCCTCTGCCTAAGTGTGTTATGTGTTTGGTTTTTTTTGACTGAAGGAATTTTGTCCTACAAAGGCTTCTGTAGTTTAGATCTGGTTGTCATG
The DNA here is from genome assembly GCA_016271365.2 of Neoceratodus forsteri. Lineage (NCBI taxonomy): Eukaryota > Metazoa > Chordata > Ceratodontiformes > Ceratodontidae > Neoceratodus > Neoceratodus forsteri. The sequence goes on from CM028134.1 coordinate 847,470,594, forward strand.
GAAGTAGTCACCCCCCAATGCTGTGTGGAGACAACTAAGATGAAAAATTTCTTTTTTAAATGTGTTGCTGTTTCACTGGTGCACAGGCAAAGAAGTTGATTCTGAACGAGTGGGTGGGCTGCGACCTCGCAAAGAAGTGGATTCTGAGTGAGTGGGTGGGCTGGGAGACAAATTGCAACTGTTCATTTTTTTTTTTTTCCAAGAAGTGGATTCTGAACAAGTGGGCGAGCTGGGAAAGAGATCGCGGCTGTACGTTTCTTTTTTTCCCCATTTACTACATGGTGAACCCACAAAGAGATAGGTAGATGGAATTAAAGCAGAAACATTCAAGAGCAAGTGGGCAGGCTGGGACAGAGAGATCGCGGCTGTTCTGTTTTTTTTTTCATTTAATACATGCTGCATCCTCGAGGAGACATGCAGATGGATTTAAAATAGAGAAATTTTGAAAGTCTGAGGCGAAGTGAACAGGAGGTCAGAGGTACTTATTTTATTTTTTACAGTTAGGCTGGCACCACTTCTGGCATTAACAAGATGGCTGCAATTTGTTTTCTTATGGTTCTGAGTGGGCAGCATCACCTAGATCAATGTCCACAGGGCACTGCTGGTCCTTTTTCCTGTGCATCAGAATGAATATCACATCCCTACTGCCAATCACAGCTCCTATTTTATGATGCCCATTTCATAATCCTGCTTAGTCACCATGAGAACTCCAGCCCCAATGACTAAGTCAGCTCTTTGTGGATAGCCACAATATAGGTGACTGCTACAGGGAGACAGTTGGCATGCTGATTCGCAGTTTCTTAACTGTGAAGAAGGACCCTTATTTTTCTATCTTGCCCTTAAAAATTATCTTTATCTTCCATCAACAGCCTAGCTATTGTATTGGAATTTAATTGCTGGTTACTACAAAAAGGTGCTTTTTAATTTTGTGTGTCTCTATTAAATTGAACAGTCTTTAATTGTTCACTGGTTTCTACCAGATTTTGTAGTTTCATTATTGGCACGTGTGAAGTGTTTTGCGATACTTTTGCTGTGAAAGACACTGTATAAAAAATTGTACTGCATTAAGCATTATATTTTATCAACCAAAACTCTTCCAAAAAACACAGAAACATAGAATTTGACGGCAGATAAGGACTGCTTGGCCCACCCAGTCTGCCCATTTCCCTACCTACTGGATAAGCTGCAGATCCTAGTTAACCAGCAGCCTACTTCTTCTTACCCCCACCCCCCAGAATTGCCTTATGACTGTCCCATGCATGCTTAATTCCACCACTGATTTTGACTCCACAACCTTCCTCCCGAAGGCTGCTCCATGCATCCACAACCTCTGTGAAAAATACTCCTAAATTACCTCTGAGCCTCTATCTTCAAATTGTGCCCTCTTGTTCTTGCACACCTCTTTAAGCTTTCCTTATATGGTATAATATCAGAGTAAAAGTTTATATCAGAAAGAAATGTGATAACAGTTTGGTGTCTGCTTCAGTTTTTAATGAAAAAAGTACCATGCACATTGAAATATTTCATTAATTGATTGTTTTACTACTGGATTGCAATGAAAAACAAAATAGTAGCTCAGTTCTCTCTGCCCACATTACTTAGTAGAATGCTAATTCTCTTGTTCAAGTTCTAGAACTTTTTTTTTGTAATTCAGTATCTTCCCTGTGCTCCAGTACCACTCCTTCAACCTAACTAGTTGATCTTCCAGCCCAAGCATTGCCACCTTTGTCACTTACCCTGAACCCTGTGGCTTTCTTCCTGTTGTGGTCTCTCTGGTTATCATCCCCTTTGGGTTATCCATTGGTGTAGAGGATATTCCATGATGTGGGGCCTAGCTGTCATTTTGCCAAATGCTGGGTTTTCCCTCCCTCAGATTGCTGACATTAGGATGCCAACCACATGCACAGAAGATATACTGCCACTGTGGCACCCATAAGCATCCTTTCTCCCGACTATGGGGCTTCTCCCTTCAAAGCCACCCAAGTAGTGGTAGTGAAGTGCGACCAGTAACCCTCACTCACTGACCCTCCAATGCTACTGGCTCAGGGTCTTGAACCTATCACTTGTGTTGCAGGTGTCATGATGCCACTGGCCAACAGGACAGCCCAAATTATATATCTTTTAATCATAGTGTGAGATATAATAACAATGTAAATTACCTGGGAGTACCCTGTATTCCACAGAATGGCACTTTCATCGATGGAAATTTCATGACTTCCTGGTGCAACAGATTCATAACTGCCAACATTTGGATTTCTTACGGTTCCATTTGGCAATACTTGCCAGTTTACAATATCATATCGAGAACGCCCTTCTCCATTTTCATTGAAAAAAACCTCATCTCCAGCTAGATTCTTAAAGCGTACATTCTTCACATAATGAAAGAGCTAATAATTTAAATAAATTAACACAAATTTACCCTTAAGTGCTTTGATAAATATTGAAGATTTGTGTCTTTGAACAATGTATGTGTCAATATTGATGATTTTACTGAAATGTGCAAAATAAAAGAGCTTTTCAGCTTAGTCTCTTTATTTTTTCCTTACGGTTTTTATACCCCATTGTCAGATATCCCCATACAGTTTCTGTCAGGCATCAGCCAGCCCAGTCATCCATTTTCCCACTACAAACGTCTTTCAAGGCTTCAAAGAAAAACTGTTCCTGCACCCAGCAATCCAATCCCAAGAAAAGCACAGAAAGCATAGAGTAAGGTGGTGATTTTAATTTATTCAAAGTGCTGTTAAAGACCAGCCTGAACATGCTGGTATGCATACCTTAGGCAAAAAGGCCCTTGATGCATTTTGCACCCAAGTAAGCACCAGTTATTGGGTGGAAAACGGTGTCAGGGGCTCTTTTGTTGAGAATAACCACACCAGCAGGTTAAGGTTCATCTTTTACAGCAGTCTTAAGTAACTGAAAATCTGCACCTTACTCGGTGCTTTTTGTGCTTTTATTGGGATTGGGTTGCTGGGTTCAGGAACAGTTTTTCTTTGTCACCTGTGACTTTTTTCCCCCCTATCACCACCATACTCAGGTGAAATCAATTTTACTTGTATTCCTCCATGGCTTGTCCCTCATGGCTGGATCTTTCGGAGTGTCCCCTTCCCTTTCCCCACCAGAGCACAAGCTGGCATGGGAGCAGGAAGCAATGAAACATAGAAACTGATGGCAGATGAGTACTGCTAGACCCAGTCAGTCTGCCCATTTCCCTACCTAATGCAAAAGCTGCATACCCTACTTGATCTCTGGCTTTAACTTCTTGTTCCTATTGCTAGGGTTCCCCTATGCCTGCTCCATGCATTTTTGAATTCCCCCAGTGTGCTTTCCCCCACCATCTCCACTGGGAGTCTATTCCATGCAACCACCACTCTTTCCATGAAGAAATATTTCCTTACTTTACCCCTTAGTCTACCTCCTTCCAAGTTCATGTCATGCCCCTCGTTCCTGAACATCTCTATTTCTGAAAGATGCTTCCCTCTGGCACCCTATTTATACCGTTTAGATATTTGTAGGTTTCTATCATATCTCCCCTGTCTCTCCTCTCCAGCAGGGTATACATACTGAGATCTCTCAATCTCTCCTCATATGACATTTGGATCAGGTCCTGCACCATCTTTGTTGCCCTTCTTTAAACTGCCTCCACCTTGTCTATGTCCTTATGGAGATGTGGCCTCCAGAACTGGGTACAGTACTCCAAATGAGGCCTCACTACTGATCTGTACAGTGGCATCACATCTCTTTTTTTCTGTTGGTGATACCTCTCCATATGCACCCCAGCATACCACTGTTTCTTCCCATAGCCTTGGCACATTTTTTGGCTGCCTCTAGGTCATCAGATATGATTATCCCTTTCCTGTTCAGTCACTGTCAGTATCTACCCCCATCATGTAATCCTCCCCTGGGTTCTTGGACCCCAATCGCATGATTTCACATTTTTTCACATTGAATCTCAGCTACCACATTCTAGACCATTCCTTCAATTTACCTATATCCCTCCTCATTTTTTCCACCCCCTCTTGGAGTGTCCACCCTGATGCAGATTTTAGTGTCAACTGCAAAGAGGCACACCTTCCCTTCCAAACCCTCTGTAGTGTTACTTATGAAGACATTAAACAGGACTGGCCCCAGAGCTGATCCATGTGGCTCCCCGCTGATCACTCTCCTTTCCTCAGTTTGAACTCCATTTACCATCACACTCTGTCTTCTATCACTCAACCAGTTCCTAATCCACTTTCCACCTTGTAACCCACTCCCAGGCAGCCCAGCTTCTTCACAAATCTTCTATGTAGAATAGTATCAAAGGCCTTACTGAAATCCAAGTAGGTCACATCCACTGCTCCCCCAATCCACTTCTCTAGTCACCTAGTCACAGAAATCAATTGGATTTGTTTGACATGACCTTCCTGCTGTGAATTCATGCTGTCTCAGATCACCTGCTCTGCTGGATTCAAGGTGTTCCACAATCCTTTCTTTAAGTAGTGATTCCATAAATGTCCCCACTATTGAGGTGAGGCTGACTGGTCTATAGTTTCCAGCAGCCTCCCTACTCCTACTTTTGTGAAGAGGGACTACATCTGCCCCCCTCCAGTCCTCTGGAACCACTCCTGTATTGTGTGACTCATTGAAAAGGGCTGCCACTGGTGCCACTAGCACCTCCCATAGTTCCCTTGATATTCTAGGGTGTATCCCTTCCTGTCTCATTGCCTTGTCCACTTTCAGTTTTGTGAGTTATTTTTAGACTCTGTCTTCTGTAAATGGACTGGTGTCCACCTCCCTCCCATATTTGTTCATGCTACCTAACTGTGGTCCCTCACTTTCTCCATCTTCTGTGAATACCAAACAAAAATATTTGTCCAGTATTGATGCTTTTTCCAGGTCCCCTTCCACACACTCCCCTTCTTCTCCTTTAAGCCTTACAATCCCACCCTTAGTTTTTTTCTCTTTTTACATAATGTACCTATAAAAAGTTTTGTCCCCTTTTTTTACCTCCTGTGCTATTTTTTCCTCCATTTGCACCTTTGTGGTCCTGACTGCTTTCCCTGCCCCCTCTGTTTATCCAGGTACACTACCCTGTCCTTGTCCTTCTGTGTTTCTTTGTACTTCCTGAAAGCCATCTTTTTGCCCTCACCATTTTGGCCCCTTCCTTTGAGAACTATAGTGGTTTTCTCTTTCTTTTGCCCTTGTTTACTTGCCTAATGCAAATGTTTGTCACCTCCACTATGGCTCCCTTCAGATGGACCCACTGGTCCTCAACTTCCCCCCATTCATTCCTATCTGCCAGGGCATTCTTGAGACATATCCCCATCTTAGTAAAGTCCACCCTCCTGAAATTCAGGACCATCACCCCTATGTGACTTGACTGCCACTACATTCATACTGAATCACACCATACAATGGTTACTGGAATCTCAGGTGTCTGCCCACCCTACGTTCTACAATTCTGTCCTCATTGGTGAGTTCCAGGTCCAAAATTGCACCCTCCTGTGTAGGCTCTAGCACTAGCTGCCTGATGCCTGCCCCTTGCATGGTGTATAGGATGTCCCTGTTCCTGGTAGAGGCAGCTGCTGGGATGCTCCAATCCACATCTGGCAGATTGAAATCATCTACCAGCTGCACCTCCCCTTTAGCCGTCATCATGTGGATGAATTCCATATGAACCCTGTCCACTTCCTCCCCCTGTGCTCGAGGTCTTTATATCACTCCCATGTGAATAGCTGTGCCATTTTCTGTCTCAAGTGTTGCCCAAAGTACCTCCACCCCTCCTTGCATTCCCTATAGCTCAGTCGCTCTAATACCCTCCTTGATGTAAAGAGCCACTTCCTCCCTTTTTACCCTATCTTTCTCTCCTAAACAGAGTATAACCTGGTATTACTACATCCCACTTATGGTTTCCAGCATACCATGTCTCGATAATAGCTACAATGTCAGGTCAGCCTCCATCATCTAGGCCTCCAGGTCTGGGATTTTATTTGCTAGGCTGCAGGCAATAGTATACATGGCCTTCCATGTTTTGCCATTTCTCCTATTATCATCACCCATTTTGTCTTTTTGCCTCCTCCATGTGTTCTTCCTGTTTTTAACCCACTTTCTCCTGTCTTCTGCTGTTTCCTCCTTTATAAATTTAGTTACCTCTGGCGATATCATATCTTCAAGATCCTCCATGTTGATTGCACTATCCTGTGGGAGTGGGCAGTTTGATTCTCCCTGCTTCCTACTACCCCTTCCCCACAGCTAATATAAATGTATGCTAATGAAGCATTTAAACCATTCACTGAGGACAATGGTCCCCTTCCTGGATGGATGTAGGCTGTCACCATTTTACAGGTCCACATTCCTTGAGGTGGGTCCCCAGCCCCCAATGAAGCTGAAACTCTTCTCTCTGCACTAATTCTCCAGCCAAGTGATGATGTCCCTGGTGCAGAGGTTCGCAGCCTCCCTCTTACCATGGACAGGCAGCACCTCTGAGAAGGTCACGGAGCTTAGTACCTGCCCAAAGCCCCTCCCTAACTCCTTGAACTCCTCCCACACCCTTTCTATCTCTGCTTCATTCCTAGCCAGGTCATTTGTCCCCAGATGGACAATGACATCAAGCTCCCCCTCTTTACTACTGCTGTAGCAATTTTCTGGATACTCTCCCCATCCCTCCAAGCTGTGCTTCCAGGTAGATAGTTTACCTCCCTTTCCTCCACTGTACCAGTCCCCAAATCCACTTCCTGGACTATTGAGTCCCCACCCCTTGGAGAAGTTTTCTCTTCCTTTGAGGTCCTCTACCACCTGCCTGTGGGGCTGTCTTGTGAAGAACCCGCTCATCCCCCTTGGTCACTAATTTGGGTGACACTGTGGGATCCTCCTGCTCCTCCAAAACTGCACAGGAGTTCTTCAGCTGCACAAGGTGGGGGATACACTTTTGATCTACCCACCTGACCCTCCCTGAGCCTTCTGTAGTCTACCCACTCCTTTTGCTGGTCCACCTTTGAGGTACTAGGTGTAGACTTGGTGGCCCTTGGGTGGTGGAGGAGATTGCCCAAAACCTAGCCAACTCTGCCTGCAGGCTGGCAATCTCCACCCCTCAGCCCAGAGAGGTGCCTGCAGATGGAGCAGCACTGTAGTTCCCAGAAAGGTCTTCTGAAGACTACTGCTCCACATCCATTGCACTGCACCACTCGGTATCCTGTGATAATAGTGCTAGCATATGGGTGACCATCAAAACAACGACCCATATGAGAGTGCTATTATCATGAGTGATCTGCTGGAATACCCAGGAGTGTGACTGCGAGGGGTGGGAAGGGTGAACAGAAAGGGAATATAGCTAGGGGAAGGTGAGGGATAGGGGAAGAGAGTTAATACCCTCTAGTGGGGCTGCTCTACTGAACCAGCCATGTGGTGTGGTGGGTAGGGAGGCTGGCTCCAACAAAGTAGGTCCTGATTTCAGAGCTGGGGGCCAGGAAAAGTTTGCTTATTCCCACGGCTGTGGGACTTAAATTTTTTTTAAAGTGGGCTGTGCCCACTCCCAGACATGTACCCTCCTGGAGTTGAGAATCCATAATCAGGGGGGTGCAGGGCCCCCACACACAGACTTACAGTACTGTGTGTGCCCAGTCACCTGCAAGTGCAAATCACTGAATTGCCTTCTAGCGGTAACGCACTTGCCGTAATAACGATCATCATTTAATGATCGCTATTATCACATGGAACCTAACCACTCTTAACATGATACCTTTCTGATCTGCTTCTGTCAGCCCTGATTGTTGCTAGGGATCCACCCTTCTCCTTAGTACTGTAACCCTTATCCCAGTGACCATTTACCAGGAACCCCTAATGTAATATTTATTTATTTGTTTGTTTACCAGGTAGGTGTACTGATCCAATGGACCATTTTTAGGCACAACCCGGGCAATAAAGATGGCACAATGGTAAATACAGACAATACAGTTACATTACAGAGACTGGTATAGGAACATGACACAATAGCAGAAACAGTTAAATTTACAGAGTTGATATAGGAGTTAGACACAATAGGATACATTGGGTACACTGATGCCAATAGGGTGCAAGTAAAGTGAAAGAATACAATTGAAATGCAGTGGAGCTCCAAATAAAGTGCAAACACAATATATACCCAAGTACAGGCTGTCAGTCTTATGACAGGTCAGTAGAGTACAGCGGGACAGTTTAGACACAGGTATGGAAGGAATGGACTCTCTTCCAAAGGGTCACCCAGCTGAGCAGTGACATAAAAGCATAGAATGTGAAGACAGAAGGTACCTCGAGGTCCATCTAGTCTGCCCATGGTGTTTACTTTCTTACTACCCCCACCCTGCTACCTTATCATTTGTTTTACAGCTCTCTGCTTATCCCATGCATTCTTGAACCCTACCACTATTTTGGCCCCTACGAATGATACTTGGATTCAGTCAACAGCCATGCTTTAAAGTGTGACTTGAAGGTAAGATGCAAGTCTAGAGAGCACAGAGGGAGGCTGATAATTTGTTCCAGAGTGTGGGACCAGTGAAGAACAAGGCATTGCTGCTGAGACATGTGGAGACCCTGGGAACTCCAAGGGTGAGACAGTGGATTGCTGGACGTAGTGGGAAGAGGTTTTTGCTTGAGCAGTAAGGAGTTTGAGAACAGGATCCCACTTCTGATGGCGTTGTTTATAATGCATTCAAGGATGAAGTGATGCCTGGCCTGGAGGGGGGACCAGCCCAAGGACTGGTACAAGGAGTAACGGTGAATGGAGTATGGCACCATAAGTGCATACCTGCAGATACTATTGTACAGTAGGCTGTACTGAGCCTTGCTAGCAGAAGCAAGGAGGTTTGAGAATACATAGGGGCACACTAGTCTACAAGGGGAAGAAGGTTGCCTTGAGCTGTGGCTTGGCAAGCCTCTGGGGTCAGGTAGCACTTGAGTCAGAAGCCTGCTCCCAGCTTCTGGTTGATGAGCATTACAGTGGTATTGATATGAACTGGGAATGTTAGGGAAGGGTCCAGGGTGACACCCAGGTACTTAAAGTTGGGTAGTAGGTGGGCCATTGGGTGATAGTACAGTTAGGGTGGAATGTGTTCTGAAGAGTTTTAGTAGGTTGGCTTTCGACTTCAGGAGCATAGCCTTAGTGTTGTTTGCATTTACTAGAAGTCTGTTGTTAAGGAACCAATTGTGGGCAGCCCCATAGTTTAGGGTGATGGTGTTAGATAAACCAGACAAAGACTTGTTGCTGCAAAATATGCAAAGATTATATACTTTGTGTGTATATGTGTATATATATATATATATATATATATATATATATATTTACTTTGATACAGTAGCAATTTTTTTTACTTTGATTACTTTGATACATAGCAATCTCAAGAAGATAGCCACCCAGATTATGCAGCACTGCCTGGCTGCCTACTGTTGTTCTTCCCACCCTGTCCTGTTTCTGAGCAAGAAGTTGCCACACCTTCTGGTTTAATACCTATAAAAGTAGTTGAGCTGAGGGTGGGTGGAATGGTGGGGTGGGTGAAATAACCCAGCTGATCCTGTGTTGTTGAACCAATCAGTGCACACCAGCCTTAAGCAGCTAGCCACAATGTCTGGGGCCAGTACACAACACACCCCACTGAACAGCAAGAAAGAAAGAAAGAAAGAAAGAAAGAAAGAAAGAAAGAAAGAAAGAAAGAAAGAAAGAAAGAAAGAAAACAGCAACTCAGCTAATACTGAAATAGTGTATAGTGGAGTGTTGTTCTGTATAGAATTCCATCCTTTTCAAAATGCTGTTGTACCACAATTCAAAGGTTATGGAATGTGATTCTACCCTACTGTGGTAGAACAGCATTCTAGAACCTCTAGAGACTGCATTAGTCAGTTTCATTTTGAAAGCAAAGGAACTCACAAACTCATATTTCACACAGTACTATACACTATAAAACATACAGGATAAGCAACACTATGCACAACTGGTGTGTTTTGCCACCTCAAGGTTCTGATTCCCATGGACCTCTTGAGCTTTTCAGTCAAGGTCAGAGGGAATCAGAACCCTTCTGTGGCAGAACACACTGGTTGTGCATAGCTGGCCATCCAGTATTCTCTATTTCTTAGCTGTACCAAAATAGTCTGATGCAAAATGTCATAAAAAACAAAGGCAATTTAGAAATTCAACTAGCAAACTAACAAATAAATAAGCGGTATTTCAATCACCTCTGAATTCAAAAAAGCAAATGAAAATCAATAAATTCAGCCTCTGCTCCAGCAGACTAGCTCAAGGAAATCAATAATCTCACTTCCTTCCCCAGTAATCTAGTACTGAGGAATTTAGTATTTCAGCCCCCTATAATTTAGCAGCAGAACTGTTCAAAAAAGCAGCGAAAACCCTCTACCCTTTCAGTCCACAGCCAAAACTAGAGGAAAATTAAGGTAGACTTCCTTCAGCCAAGTTTATGCTGCTCTCTCTCTCTCTCTCTCTCTCTCTCTCTCCCTCTCTTTGGGATCACAGAAGCAATCTGGGCTTCTAGTTCATTACATTTTTAATGCAGCCTTCTACTTGTCCAGGTAGACTTCATGAATTATGCCTGGTTAAAAAAAGTGATTGATTGATTGATTTATGAATGTTGGGCCTGAGCATACAGGCACTTTCATCTTGATAGCCACCATTTTTCCCTCTTGTTTTGCACTTCCACCTCCTCATAGTGCCATGTACAAACCCTAATATGAGCATTCAAGCATGCAGATCGACCCTGCACAACAGTATGCTCTTTGGCCTAACACAGAGGGATGCTGTAGTGGTGGAATGGGACACCTACCCACCCACCCCAGTCTAGATTACACTGGTATGAGTGACCTGAGTCTGCTTCTGAACTTGGGTCCTCTTCATGAACCATGAAGCAGCTCAGTCATAGCATCTTTCTGTCAATTGCATAGTGCTTATGTATTATACATTATTATCATACTGTAAGGGAGCTAAACATGAAAATGTAATTACATGAACATGTATTATGAGGCACAGATACTTTCTAGCATAAATTATAAAAACACATTATTCTTTATTGTTTAAACTAATGTGTACATTTTTTATTGAAATTTTTCATCAGGAGAGAACACACTCATTAGTGAACAGTTCATTTCCCAGTGTGTAATAGACAAAGGGTACACAGAAGAAAAACAGGGCTGCCTCTATGGGGCAGCCATGGTGCAAGTGACCTGGATTCAGAAGTGGACTCTGGTCACTGTTATCAGGGGGGCACAGCTGGAACAGCTGCCAGTGCTCATGCTGCTCAGCTTGGAGAGGATCAGGATCAGGTTCCAGAACCACAGAAACAGCAACCCCTGCTGAGGGCCAGCACTCTTGCTCCACTACAGGGGTATGCCATGCATGTGAGCCTGAGGGGGCCATGTCTTGTGAAGAATTGAAGAAAATGGGAGAAACAGGAGGAAAAAAACATTTTGCCATGGGGCTTATTTCCAATGTTGCTCTTGGGGCCTGCACCATGGACCTCCACCAGAGAGACACTGGGGTTAAGTGATAAACGGGGCTGGGAGAACTGTCACAGTGCTACAGCCTGAGGACACAGCTTGACTGGAAAAAATGGAGAAAAACAACCATAATAAACAGAAAAATATTATAGCAAAGAACAGCAGGCAATACAAAAAGAGCTGACAGTACAAGTGGGTAGAAAAATAATCTGATATGCATTAAAGACTGAACAAGCAGCAGACTTAGGTGCTCTGACAACAAAACTAACAGAAAGAAATAGGGTGGGCAGCATCAGTGAGCGTGCCAGTCATGGTGGGATAAGAGATTTAGAGTGTAGAGTAATGCAGGATCACTGCCAACTAGATTGGGAAGTAGTCACAAGTGGGTCTAGTCAGCAGCTCCTAAACCATTCTCTTGATGGTGACACACAAGAGTAAGGACTGAAGCTGAGATTGAAGGAAGTTCCAAAGAAAGAAAAGACCCCCAGACTAGAATTTGCTCATTTATGCGTACGTTGGAACAGCTCATCATACCAATCTATAGAAGTTATGTACGCCCAATATTAGACTATGGGTCCCAGGTGTGGTTACCTTCACAGGTTAAAGACACTAAAATAGTTGAGGAAGTACAGAGGTCACTCACCAAGATTATACCCAGGCTAAAAAACAAAAGCTATCAGGATAGATTACTAGAAACTGACCTCAAGTCTCTTGAAGCCAGGGGACAAAGGGGAGACTTATTGTTCCTATTTAAATTACTGCAGCCCCAAGAACTTATGGCTGACTCTGAGTTAAAATATAGTACAGCTAGTTGTAATCAAAGATCCCATAACAAAAAACTAGAAATCCCTAGAGCCTCTACTACCAAGAGGGATAGTTTTTACACCATTAGATCCATTAAGTCATGGAATAGACTTCCACAATATCTTATAGATATCACCTGCTTTAATAACTTCAAGAATATCTTAGACAGGCTTTATTGCTCTAAACAATTGATGGTTTAATTAGCTTACTTGTGTGGGGGGAACATTCTCTATGGGGCAAGTGCCCACTTATGTCCAAATCTTCCTAGTAATCCTAGTAAGAATGTAACCTATCCAGCTCAGCATGAGAGGAAAGCTAGATAGTCAGGTCCAGAACTTAAAGGTTAGTAGGACACCATACAGTACATTGTCATCTGACTTCAAGGGAAGGGTAACTCAAGCTTTAGTACTGTACATGTTGCTGTGGTGAGTACAAGGGGAGAGGGGCATTTAGGTGTGAAGCAGCAGAAACATGAACAATCAGATCTAGTCTGGATAGAAAAGCTTTTGGTGCTGCACAACAGACAACATTGCCATTGTAAAAGTCTGGGAGCATCATTATGTGGGCAGTCTCTGAACTGGAAGCAGGGGTGAAGCAGAATGGTCCTTCATGGGGAGCATGGAGGTTTGGGAAGAGTTACAAAGAAATAGAGTATGTGTGGATGGTCAAGCCAAGGGACTGAGCCAGCCAGACTCTGAAATATATATTTTTTCAATATAATTTTTTACTCCATGAGCAGGATACACCACCCTTCCTTCGGTCCTCTGGTGACCACCCAGCCTATCCACCACTTACCACACCACTTCTGCCAGCTCCCATGGTTATTATTTCCTTGGCAGAGGTCTTTCAGGGAGTGAGTATTCTTCCCCTGATGACTTAGTCAGGATCCAAGGCAAGTGATGGGCTTCATAGCGTGGGACCTAATCATACCAGCTGTGGCCATCATTCAGATGGTGTTTGTTTTATCCCCAACAGTACTGGACCCTCACAACACTTCAGGGCACATTATAGCTGCTGGTGGCCTCACCAGCATGCAGTTTCCCCAGTAGCTGAAAGGGGAACCTTCAGGGGCCCCTACTACTGGGGTTGTGGATACTCTGGAAGTGCAGTGTGCCCTATCCAAAGTAGGACATGCTGCCACTAGCAGCAATCCTTGATCATCAGGAGCTCATTTGCCAGCATCCTGGGCTCATTCCTGGACCTGACATGCTGTCAGTGGAACACAGAGCATTATTTGCTTGGCTATTGGGTGTCCTGATACTGAAATTGTTTTATAGAATACAGCATGTTCTTGGGGAGATTTCAAGGGTTTTAAAGAGCACCAGGTTTGGTACTTCCAAAAAGACCCCACTTACTGTTTACCTTTTTATGACTTTCATAGTCCTATGCCCATCATTTTTCTGTTTTTTTTAATTTAGGAGTAGAAGGGATCATAATTTTGCTCCAAGAAGATGGCTGCCATATCCCTTCCCTTATCTGATGTGCCAGTCCCTTTCCTACACTTAGATGTTTTGTGACATCATAGTTTTGGAGATCACAGGGGTGGACTTCATAGAAAAACATGAGAGCATCTTTGTAATGGAGACAGGAAAGCGAAGAGATTTAGCGTGTTGGCAACAAGGGCAAAAGGGCTAAGCAAAGGCTTGCTTGGTTGTCCAAGAAACATCAAGAGAAATTAAGGGAGAAAAAGATGGCATATGACAAGTGGAAGAATTCTGAGGACAGTGAGGAATAAAAAAAAAAAGAGTACAAAGTATTATAAAATGAATGTATGTCCATGACTGTACAGGCCAAGGCTGGTTTGGATGACAATATTGTGCAAGGGAGAATAATAAACCTTTAATACATGCACTAAGCAACAAAAAGATAGTCTGGTGCCTTGAAACTGGCCCTTGCTCAGTGGGGAGAGGGGGACCATTGAGCAAGGCAACAGTAATAGCCATGGCACTAAATAATTACTTTCTATCAGTATTCAACCTGGAAGTCAGGGGGCAAATTGAGCTGAAAGTGGAAATTATGGGAGAGGTGCAGGCCAAACAGGATGCAGAGCTGATCATGCCAGAATTAGTATGTAAGTAGAGTGTGTGAATCCAAAAAAAATCCTAGGGTATGTATAGTATTCACCAGAAAATCCTTTTTTTGTAAAACAAGTCAGGGTACCTACTGCGCATAAAAGATGTGCTGTACAGAGAGCGCATGTAAGAAGAGCAACAGGGGTAGAACAGCAGTAGAAAATACTGCTACCCCTGTCACTATGCGCGCATACTGGGAAAGGTTCAAATTTCCATGTGCTGGGTGCCTGGTCAAGCCACTCCCATGGTGGAGTGATAAAGACACCAGCACACAGAGGACATGGAGACATGTGATCGTGATTTGATTCTCACCAGGTCTCTATGTGCTGCTACTTTTTGCTGCCTTTTTTCCCCCTAAACAAACTTCCCCCCTCCCAACTTACTCCCCATCCCCAAAGTCCACAACCACCTGGAGTTTGTTATATTAATTCTGGGGGGTGTAGGGGGCAAAGACCCCTGCAACCAAGCACAGAAACCCATTATTTCTTATGCAATTTAAAAGATTATACAAAGCAATATTCTTTCTGCCTCCATTCTGTGACTGTAAATAATCCCTGCTTTGTTCTACATGTCCTCCCTCCCTCCTGCTCACAGGTGTTCCCTCCCTTACCATGCCTGCCCTCTTTCCCAATCATGGTCCCCCCTTCCTCTATCCCATATGTCTTACTGAGCACAGCAATTTCAACTCCTCACCTATGTTTTTTTCTCTCTTTAATGCTCAATCGATATTATTTATGTGTGTATACCACACTGCTTTTAATAGACCTACCTAGTACTCTAATCCTGTGTCATTATGTTAAGCTTGTCTATTTTTGAATCCCTTGCCCTGTTAATTGTATGATATATTGAGTATGACCGCAAGTCACAATGTATCTCTGCACATATATGGTTTAATTTCATGTATTTATAAGTGTAATTTTTTCCCCCACTGAATAGCAATGTTTATTTTATGTATGGAATGCTTTTATTCCCTTGGTCACCCCTGAAAAAGGGACAGCTTTTTCACAGTGGGCCTACCCAGTCAGCAAAATTCAAATAAAACAAACAAATAAAATAAATAAAATTTCTAAGGGCTTGCGCTGTTTCTGTCAGGTCGGTGTTTTGCCAGACAAGATTCTGGCACATACCCTTTTGCCTCCAGCATTTGTTGCCACGTGGTTTTAACATTCAGCAACATGAACCCTGCCATCAGGGTAAATGCTTGTTTGCTGCCCAGGCTGCTTGCTAGATGAATGAACTCCCAGAATTCTTGGTGGAACTCCCCAAAATTTCACATTTTAAGAACTCCCTGAAAAAATAGCTCACAATGAAATCTACCTGCTTTTGTTTTAAATGACTAATTACACTTTGTTTTATAGGATTAACTACTTTTGCATGTGGCCTGACTACCCCGCTGGTATACTCTTGTCTGTTACTCCAAAATGATTACTGCCTGATTTTGTCTTATATTTCTAATTATCCTTCAGTACTGTTTTAAATGACTGAACATCCTTTTGTATTTTATTGTCTGGTTTATCTGCTTCCATTACCATTGTCTGAAGCTCCTTTATCTGTACATGACCAGGCTCTACTTGAGCTGTTATTGTGCATGTTTGTGTAAAATGCATCGTAATTCAATACTGACCTGGAACCTTTGGAAAAGAGCACTTGTGCTCAAAGGTGTTATCCAAACTACAAATTAACTAACTAACTAAAATGTTCTGGCTGTGCTCCTCACTAATATCCTTTAGGACCCTTATAGACAGGATACATTAGACCTGTGATATTTGCCTTGGTGCTTGACAAAATGCTTAAGTCCATCATGAAAGCTGTTGTGGTTCAGCACATGGATGCAAGCTGTTGGTTTTCTTGCACACAGCATGGTTTCACAAAAGGAGGCTCCTACCAAATTAACCTGATTCCTATTTTCTAAGGGATATGTGGTGGATGTAGTTTAGCTGGTCTGCTGCAAAGTCTTTGACACTGTACTGCACTGAAAACTCATGGAGAATGTAGTACAATATGGAACCCAGTGTACTGGGAATGAATAGTCAATGGTCTGCAGGTAGAAAGCAGAGAGTTGTAGTGGATGGGGTCTGTACTGGGTCCCTCTCTCTTTTACACATTTATTAGTCTAGCGGCCACTTTTCAAAAGGACCTTATTTTAGGTTATTGTTGCACCCCCCTGGTAGAGAACGTTTGTCATGTTCATGAGTTAGCTATGACCTTGAGCTTTCAGGAAAAGTATGTTGTGGTGTTAGGTCAATGGCAGGTACCGAGATACAAGCCTATCTTTGTTGAGCCCTTACCCCATGAAAGAGACATCTGGCACTACCAATGTGAGAAGCTTAACTGGCACTAAGGGATCTATATCTCAAAAAGGTTTAAAGATATGTGTTTTTTGGTAGTGGAAACTTAATAATGTCATTTCCTTTTTCATTTTATTGCATGTTTAATATAAATATTTTCTGTTTAATTGCAGAAAATGACAAGTAAACAAGATATTGGACTTGTACCATCTCCAGAAAAAAGTTTCGTAGATCACACCAAGACTGTGCAACTATTTGTATTATTTGCCAAAACAGAGATGCTACAGAAAATCTTGTTGCAGCCAAATCCAGAGGTCAAGAAACTCTGTTCAGATGTATGAGAGAAGCAGATGATGAATTGTATAGAAGTGCTAAAACATTAGGGGTGCTGTATGAGACAGGATTCACTGCTGCCATTCGTTATCATCACTGGTGCTTTCAGAATTACACCAGCAAAGAAAACCTTTCACACAAACACAATCCACAAGCAGATCATTCAGAAAAGATTTGGAACAAGCTACCAGGAGCTGGCTATAAGAACAAGACTTACATCCACAACATTTGCAGCTAACAAATGCATCATCTGTGATTGTGTGAAGAAACATAGTGATTCACGTGTTTTTCAAGTGAGAACATTTCAGCTGCAAAGGAACATTCAGTCAGCAGCCACGTCTCTCAGCAATACAGATCTATTGACTATGGTATACAGCCAAGATCTCATAGCCTCGGAGGCTAAGTACCACAAAAAATGTCTAGCCCAGCTACTGGTAAGGGCCAGAGGAGCCAGTGAAACTAGCACTGAACAGACATAAGAGAGCATTGATGTCTTCACTAGAGCATTTGACATGTTTGTAAACCACATTCAGGATGACTTAGCATGAGGCAGGGCATTTGATATGAAATTTCTGTTGACAAAATACAGAGAATATTTGGACACATGTGGTTTTGCTGAATCAGGGACATACCATGCTGAAAAGCTGAAGAAACATCTTGTTAGACACTTTCAAGGTTCTCTTACATTCCATCAGCCTCATTCAGCAAACGAACCAGAGCTGCTATATAGTAGCTAAATGAATTTGAAAGAAACAATCAACAAGATTGCTGGGTTTCAAAGAAAGGTCCAGGAAGTAGCCACGTTGAAATCTCTAGAAGGTGATTTTGAGGAGTTCATTAACCAAGGACAAAAGCAGTGGTCAACATTTCACTTCTAGCAGCAATATATCACATAGGTGCAAATTGCTCTTGACTACATCGCAGCTGAGAAAATTCCAGACAGGAACCAGCACCTAAAATGCTTTGCTGACATCCTTTGCTATGCCTTCACATATGATTGCCAAAACTATGCCAGATGGGATCATGTGTACCTCTTAGAAATGTTTCTGCTTCCCAAGACTGCACTAGCAGTGCATGAGCAATTTGCCAGTGGAAAGCGTGTTGTTACACAATCAACCTCTGACTGTTTTAACAACATCTGGTCAGACTTAGGCCTAGAACAAACTGTGGTCAGAGATTCCAAGTCAAGGCAAGGAGGGGGGATCATAGGAATGAGCAAACACAAGAAAGCAACTCTCAAGTGGTATCTTACAGTACATGAAAGAAGTGCCATCATGAAGAACTTCAAGTACATGTGTAGACTGGACAATCCGGAAGAGCAGATTAATCATAATATTTGACCACAGTCAATCAGGAAAGACAACAAAGACATCATGAGGATTATTAGCATAATCTTGGACCGTTACAGAAATCCATTTGCTGTGGATGCATTTGAAGACTCAAGAGATGGACCTGAAACTCTTATGAATATAGCTACAGGAGTTGTTGCTCGATTGCATGTTACTACTGTCCAGTTGACTGCAAAAGTACGTGGTAAGACTGCCTTAAGGGAATTTGTTGAAGAAAGACTAAGTACTGTGCAGTCTCATTCAAGGACCCTATCAAAAGGATGAACCTGCCCATGTTTACAAACATACAGTCCTAACAAACCCAAATGCATGGACAGGGTAAAATCCATAGATTCAGATAGACATCTCTTTGCCAGGCTTCTGGTGATATCAAGAAACAGAAAGATAGACCTGCAGAGGTTCTTTGAATATGAACTGTTAAGCCAACCTCTTGCTAGTGCCAATGTATATGGTTCACTAGCAAAAAGAAACAAGGCACAAATGCTCAGGGACCTGGAGGCCATAGGTGATTCTTCACTAGATCCATCTACCTTCATGAGAAACATTAACTCAGAAAGACACAAAACAACCACTTTCATAGACCATATGGCATGTCTTCAGAAGCTGAAATTGAGAACTGGTATTTGAACTTTTGGTGAAATGTTGGATGGACTACAAAAGTTTGTGGAGAGTTTCATTTAGGGAAAGCGACACAGTTCAGGTCATATCAGACAGGTATGACAATGATGTGTCTATGAAAGCCGGTGAAAGGAAAAGATGAGGAGAGACAGTGGCATCTCCAAAAATCATAATTAGTGAGTGCAAGAAACAAGGTACTAGCCAGAAACATAAAGGCATACCTTTCAATCTCCAAAACAAGGAGAACTTCAACAACTTCACTTTTGAGGAGTAGTGTAAAACCATGCCTCATGTTCTCACACCATCCCAAACATTAATGCTACTAGGAGGATTTCAAAAGCATGAAAGGGTGGTAGAAATAACTCATGGACAAGTAAAGGATCTTCCTGAACTCTTCTCTACCGAAGAGGAAGCCAATAGTAGGATATATCTGCATGTTGGGGACTCAGTCACTTGCTACAAGACAGAAAATGTGATCATATGTTCACCAGACATGGATGTTCATGTGCTTGGAACATATTTTGCAGAGGATCTTGGCATCAAGTTATGGTTCAAAATGGGAACCAAACTGTGGTACATATTGGGAACACCTAATATGTACCACTGCAAATCATATCTGAGAATCTTGGCAGCTCAATATGCAAGTTACTTCTGCCATTCCACACCCTTATAGGCTGTGATAGTATCAGCTGTTTCAAGGGCACAGGCAAAAATAAATCCTTGCAAATACTAAGAATGAACCATGAAAACTTGCAGAGGTTAGCTGAACTTGTAGGCTCTTTTGAAGTCATTAATTATGTCATTGATGTCTGTCAGAAGTTTGTATGCAGACTCTACCAACCAACAGGGTGTATTAGTTTTGACATCAACCTACTAAGGTACAAACAGTTTTGCAAGCAAGCAAAGCAGAATGACAGCTTGCCACCATGTATGGACAGCCTGGTACAGCACATAAAGAGAGCTAATTACGAGTGTGATGTTCGGAAAGTAGCACTAGTGGCTAAGCTGTTTATTGTGTCATCTGATGGATGTGGCTGGAAGCAGATAGAGAATGGTCTTGAACATTGACTAATGATGCAAGAATCAGGTCCAAAAGACTTGATAGAACTTACCACATGCCAGTATACAAAATCTAAATGCTACTGAAGGAAGTGCAGGTGTATGATGATATAACTAAAATGCACACCACTTTGCGGGTGTGAAGGACACCCAAACACATGTGGCAATACTCATGAAACAGGTGAAGACAATATCAGTTATAAAAATGGTGATTTGGAATCAGATTATGATGCTGACAATGATTGCTCTGAGTAAACAAGTTAAATGTGCCTCCAAATTAAGAATACATGCTATAGTGAAAAGTTGCATAATAATAAATATGGTTGTAAGTCTTCATTAAAATTTGCTGCACTAGGATTAATAGTTTAATTTTTGCTCAAGATGGACCCTATTACAATAATAACATCTTGTAGTAAACGTGTGGGTGATTGTTTTGGCTGAAAGACATTTGCATTCCCATGGGTGTCATTATTATTCAAAAGTACATTTTCTCATGCTTTCTATTCAGCCCAGAAATACACTTATTGCTTAAAAAGGTGTTGTTTCTCTGTGTGTGTGTTTAGTGTATGCCTTCAGTAATGAGATTCGGTTATAGGAATGCATTCTTTTTTTTTTTTTGTAGCATTTCTTTATGTGCCCCTTCTGATGGGCATCCTTCTGGGGTGCTCACATGGCAAGGATTGCTACTCCTGGCCTGAACCCTAGATCCACAGTAATCCCATCCTGTTGACCAGGCAGACTCTAGTGCCTCGGGTCACCCCCCAGGCCAGGCCTTCTTCTCCCTGTGGCCTTATCTGCAATTAGAGAGAGCCTTACCTGGATTGATGGGTCAGCCTGGAGATCACCGCGGTGGAAGTGGGCAGGCGATGGGATGTGCATCCTGCTCCTGGAGCCCCCTTCATCTCCACACCATTGTTTTTTTTTTTCCCCTTATTGCATGCTTCCCCCCAAGGAGTGCAGCATGCAATGACATCTGTGCACTGCTACCCTGCTGATGTCTGCCACACTCCCTCCCCTCTACAGTTCAGCTGGCATGCCTGCAGTAGCAGTACTCTCAGTCTCCACCGGGAGTCACTAGGCAGCCGAGCTAACCTTGAAACCCTCCCCAGAGAGAGAGGACAGCAGTCCTCCAGACACTCGATACTCTCTCTCCCCTGCCAACCCCTGGTGGCCCAGGCTCATTCCCAAACCAGGGTCACCGGCATGGTGTGAGGTATGGCGTCCAGCGCCTCAACCTTCAGCGCCACCGGACCGGCAATAGGAACGCATTCTTAGTCAGCAACCTTAGTGTGCATAAATCAGTTATTACTATGAAATTGTGGTATAACTTCTAAGAAAATGGAAGAGAAGTGAGAGCAATAAAGAACATAGTTAAGATGCTATTAGACAATTACAGGACATAAGGCATAACAAATTGGTTTTAGATGTTATGTTTTACTTATATTTAGGGTTCATTTATGGGCATTTAAGTTCAGTTTATTCAAACTTATTTTAGCAATTTACAAAAAGTGGAAACTAATACCCAAACTATACAAATCTGATGTTAAAAAATAATAGTTTTACCATTTCTTCAAAATTCAGGATTTACTCGGTTTCACTTTTTTTTCCGGTATATTGTCCAGATTTTCTCTTCAAAATTCAGTATTTTAGATCCATGTGATGAACACCACAACATACCTTTTCTGAAAGCTTATGAGCAGAGCCATCTTATGCAACCATCAAACCTTCTCTAACAGGGGGTGCAACAGGATGAATATTTAGAAAATTGTCCCCTAGATTATATAACGATCCAGGAGGAAGGGGTGATTAGTAAGCTGCTGAAATTTGGTAATGACACAAAATAGATAGGAAGAGTAAACAGTGTGGGGGAGGGCACTACAGTACAGGGGGCTTGCAAACATTTGGGCTGTGGGCCAAGAAATAGTTGGTATTTCTTCAACACTAGGAAGCGCAAGGTACTATACAGTACTACACCTAGGGGTGAGGCATCTGGGTTGCACATACATAGTCTGTGGTGCAATCATGGGCGGCACAATCAAGTCGAGGGATTTATGAAAATGGTGGACAGTAAACAGAAGCCAGGGAGGTAATGTGCTTCCTCATAAAATAATGATAACACAATGTTGGTAGGTATTAGGAAGGGGTAAGGTGCAGGTCAAGGGAAGTGATCCTTCCCCTGTTCACAGCCTTGGTTAGACCTCACCAGGAGAACTACATCCACTTCTGTTCACTGCAGTATGAAAAGAACATTGAAAAGAATGAGACACTCTGGTACAGGGACAACTAGGCCACTAGGGGTTTAAGGTATAAGGGCACTGAAGAGAGACTGGACATTGTCAAATGATGTAACCCCAGGAGGAGAAGGCTGAGAGAGTACACGATCATGATGTTTTGAATGCGAAAGTGGATGACCAGAGCAGAGGATACATAGACATTTGAGTTGGTGAATGTTAGCAGATGTTGATGACAAGAACATCATTAGAAAGTATTGCTTCACACATATGTGGCTAGCATGTGTAACTACCTACCCCGTGAGACTGAGAGAGCTACTGTAACACTGCTCATGTGTTCAGAACAGGGCTAGAACAATCCTAAGGGAGAATGGCTTTGAGGCTCACACAACATAAGAAGGATTAGAACTCTTGCTGATAAATCTGGATGTGTGTCCATACTCAGATTTGCCATATAGTCACTGCTGTGCAACAGGAACAGTCAGCAAGTGGAACCTAAGTCTCAGTTATTAAATAATTTACCAGGCCATTTCAGACCCCAAATGAGGAACTATATCCTGGAGTTCCATAAAAACATGGATTGTAAATGCTGCTGAGCTGCCAAAAACTTGCTGTGATTCAGCTGTATATTATAACTAATTGTGCCAATATTGTATTAATTTTGTACTGTCTGTAATCAATATTTTAAGATGTGAAACTGTTCTTTGCACCTTGGGGACCCATGGTAAATGAGCCTTGGTTCAGCTGGGCTATCATTTTCTGGAACTACAGAATAAACTTTTTTACTACTACTACAGTACAAGCCACTTAATGGGGATGTCTGCTTTATTGTGACATCCCCCCAGGAACCGATTAAGTAAACATGTATCTCTATGGACAATGCAGCTGGTTAATTGGGATGTAGGCGCCATTTAAATGGGATGATTCAGTCCCAGAAATGCCCCCTAATCCTATGAGGCTTTTGCATTGTTCTTCACTAATCACTCTTGTCATCTGCTTAGCACCCTATTAGCAGCGGTCATGCCCTCCAGCGAGGAAGCGAGGGAGGAGAGCTTAAACAAAAGGCAATGAACCAGATGGATGACTAATAGATAAAATAACATAAAATGTTAAATGTTCTCTTGATGCTTGCAACTGTACCTTTTTCTCACCCATATCATGCTGCCTCAGTCTGTACGTTAAACACTCTTGTTTGGTCAGCTTGCCCCACCCCCCGTAACTGCCACTGCCTACTCCAGCCATCACCACACTGTTCCTACAGTTGATGTAAAGGAGTTTTCAGCTCCTGTTAGTTTTTCCCCTGATTTTGGCTACTGTATTAACACGTGGTTCTGAGCTACTGCAAGAATGCAGCTGTCTGCCTTATCAATGTAGTTGCCACTGCCGACACCACGCTGCTGTCTGCTGAATAACACTTATTAGTACAGCACCACAGTGTAATAGAAAAATAAATATAGTAGCTCCATATAGTTTTTCTGTGACTCTGGCTGCCTGATTTTATATTGGCACGTAGTTCCAATTTACTGCACAGAGCTGTTGGCTGGTACATGTAATGAAAGCATGCTTTTCTGATAATCAGGACAACCACTTAGTTAGGTTGAAAGGGTTGCCACCAGGCCACCTCATTTAAGTGGCTTCTACTGTACTACATCTGGCACCACAATACTTTTATTAATGTAGGATCTAGTTTAGAGTGCAGCTACATAAACGTATACAGCACTTTTAATTTAAAGGGGAACACTCATGAACTGTGCCAGTCATAGTGTGAAAGACCATGAAAAGCTGTTAAAAATTAGGTATTGAGCTTACACATAGCTGGCAGCAGTCCACAGATATTGATGACTATGTCTGCCTCTAAGCCATCACTTTTAAAACCTTCTGGTGTCACCGATGATCATGTTGTGGCTAACATCATTGTAGTCAAGCACAGCCTGATCACCAGTGGCATCACAAGGCTCTAAAAATGGTAGCAATGTCATATCTATGTGGAGAAGACTTAGTCATTGATACCTCTGGACTGCTGCCAGCTACAGAGGAGATCAATACCTTATTTAAAATATATTTTCATTAACATTTAGACCCATGATGGGCACTATTCATAAATATTCCACATAAAGGACGTTATTTCTTTTCTGGGGCAAGGACCCCCATATGCCTTATGTGATCCAGCAATACCTTCTTCAATGTCTGTGCAGAGCTGGCTATAAAATTGCTATATCAAGTCTTTCTACAGTGGTAATACTGTAAAACCTCTTATTTAGTGCATCCTTGTTTTTGTGTTTGGCCTCCTCTTGGATTCATTGCATCATTTTATTTTTGCACTCTGATACCCTCTGATCACTGGATAATGACAACAATTAATGATACCTGTAGTTTTCATGGGTATCAGCCTTGTGTAGGGTAAGTGAAGTGAACTACGTGAGTGAAGGGTAGGAAAAAGGAGAGAAACTTGAGATAGCACTGATACCTGCATGAACACACAGAGGCAAGCCCCAATATCCAAAAGTTAGTGCTGGCACAAATGTGGTATGCGCTGGAGGTTACTGACTCTCCTACACCTGCAGCCCTGCTCTGATGTCAGCTGCAGAGGATTCTGGGATTTCTGGTTACAGTACATATCAGCTTGTGAGTCAGCAAAATCAGCTTGATATTAATGGAAAAGAATATGTTGTACTCACCTGCCATGGTTGAATCTCTTTTGCATTAGCACATGAGCCATTAATAAAGGGTCCCTGGGAAGGAGTACAGGAGTAAAGATTGTGGAGGGCATGAGCTACTGCATATGCTGAATTATAAACATTGTACGTATACCTAAAATTAATGACATCATACACAGTATTATCCAGGGAACTCAGCTTTTCTTTCTCTGTGCAAACTGATTTATTTTCATTCCTCTGTGTCTCCTCTGTTACAGGAATGCCATCATGATCTGGCCATTGGCAATGAAATGCATACTCCCATACAGACTTGATGAAGATGTCATTTGGTGAGGTTGATGGATGAACACTATGAAGGGCTTCTTTCAGTCCATTAATTTGACCCCGATGATATACAAATGCCAGGGTGCCATTGGCAATTTTTTGCACCTTAGTGCTGTAGAAATCTTCACCACTGGGCCAAGAAACTGTTGCAATCCACACTTTTCCAGTAACATCCAGCAGAAATAGTTCTTCTATTAAAGGATTTATTTTCTCTGTGGTGGAAAACAAAACAATCACAGTCGCAGTGGACTTTTTTATGATCTCTGCAATTTTCTTCATCCGTTCAATAGAGTTGTGAATGGGAATAATTTCCAGAAAAGCCACGCATCCCCCAGCATTGACAAACTCTTGTTTAAGACCCAGGCTTCCCATAATTCCATAATCGTTATCGGAGGCTATGACCCCAATCCAGGTCCAGCCAAAGTGAATCAGCATGCGAGTAATCCCAACTGACTGGTACTTGCTGTTTGGGACAACAGCAAGAAATGAAGGAACCTGTCTCTTATCACTGATCATAGGAAGGGTTGAACCATGGCTGATCTGCAAGAGATGATAACATGGAAACAATATGGTGGGACTGACTTAGAACACGTTAGTGTTTGGTGGAGATACTGTATATGGTTAACAATCATCCATCTTATCGACTTAGTAGACATTAATGTTTCGTGAGGATACTCCATTATAAATGTTTACCTATCAGCCATCTTACCTACTTAGAAGACATAAGTGGTTTGTGAGAATGTTGTATATGTTTAACTATCATCCATCTTACAAACCACACTAACACAATGGTGGTGGACTTCAGGAGCACAGGTTTTAGAGAAATGGGATGCTACCTTAGGAAATACCTTAAAGGGGGGATTGCTGTGGGGGGGGTGGAGGCACAATGGAGAATAAAACAGGGAAATAACTGAGGTCATGGCAAGCTGTTTAAAGGTAATACGCAAGGGTAAGAGGAGAAAGAGGCCAGTATGGGTCTCAAAGGAAGTGGCTAAGGTGGTAAAAGATAAAAAGAAAAACAGATTTCAGAAAGTACAAAGGAGACCCAAGTGGAGTCAGACAGGGAGGTATATCTAGAGAAATAAAAGGAAGCAAGAAGGTGGGCAAGGACAGTGCAGGCTCAGACTGAGGAAGGGAGTACCCAAGAGGTCAAAAATGGGGATAAGGTATTTAAATGAAAAGAAGAAGACAAGGGGTGGTAAACTGTAGCCAGGAGGGTGGACTGTACAGAAGAAGACCAAGAAAACTTTAAATGAATATTTCTGCTTGGTATTCACAGGGGTTGGGGCAGGCCAAAATGCATTAACAAGCATGGGGGAGGGTGGACACAAATCCATTTACAGAAAACAAAGTTTGCCATAGATTGGAAGCCCTAAAGGAAAACAGGGCAATGGGGCTGGATGGGATCCACTCAAGGGCACTTAAGGAACTGAGCATGGTGGCCCTCTAGTAACACTATTTAGCACCTCATTATGGATGAGGTTGGTTCCAGAGGAATAGCAATGAGGTCCCTCGGTACAAGAGCGGTAGCAGGGAGAAGTCCAACAATTACAGACCAGTCAGTCTCACGTCAGTACTGGGAAAGCTAATGGAGTCCCTGCTGAAGGAGAGAGCGATAGAAGATCTGGAGATATATGGGCTGCAGGACCAATGGCAGCATAGCTTCATGGGGGAGGGGGTGGCCATGTAAAACAAATCTCATAGATTTCTTTGACTGGGTAACTAGGGGGGTGGATCAATGGAGAGTAGTTGATGTGACCTATCTGGACTCCAGTAAGACCTTTGACACTGTACCACACAGGAGGCTGATAAATGTAACAGCCAGGGGAAGAAGACGGTGTACTGGGTATCAAACTGATTGAAAAATATGAGGCAGAGGTGGTGGTAAATGGCAGTTACTTGGAGGATGGGGGTGTGACTAGTGGAGGAAATGGACAAGAAAATGATAGAGGACATTCGCAAAATGGCTGAAAAAGGGGAGATACTGTTAATGGGGGACCTGAAAATGCTAGATATTAACTGGATGACATGTACTACAGCCACATCCAAGAGCAGGGTCATTCTCAATGCCCTGCAGGGGGCAGGCCTTAGACAGCTAGTGTTGGAACCCACTCGGGAGGAAGCAATACTAGACCTGGTACTCTCAAATGGAGAGAGGATCACAAATTTAGAAGTCAGTAGACATCTGGGAACAAGTGACCACTGCACAGTGTGCTTCACAATAAGCACAACCATGGAGACAAGCCATACAAAAACAAGCATACTGGACTTCAGGAGGGCTGACTTTGGCAAAATGGATAAATACCTGAGGAATACACTGGCAAATGGGCAAAAAGGAGGGGTGAAAGAACAATGAAGAAAAATCAAAACTGCCACCATAGAGGCAACAAGCCTTTGAGTGAAACAGAGAAAGAAAACAAAGCGGAGTAAAAAACCACTATGGTTCTCAAAAGAGGTGGCAGGGAAGGTTAAGGAGAAAAAGACTGTATTCAAAAAGTATAAGGCATCACAGAAGGAGCACGACAGGGAACTGTATCAATTAAAGCAGAAAGAAGTGGGGAAGGCAGTCAGAATAGCAAAAGCCCAAACTGAGGAAAAAATAGCCAAGTCAGTTAAGAAGGGGGATAAAACCTTTTATAGGTACATTAGGAAGCATAGAAAGGTTAAGGGAGGAATAGTGAAGATTAATAAGGGAGAGGGGAAGGGAGGTGGGCTGAGGGAGACAGTGAAAAGGCAGAGATACTGAATGAATACTTTTGCTCAGTATGCACAAAAGAAGATGAGGAGGAGTTACCTAAACCAGACAATAGAAGCACTCTGGGTAGGGGGGTTGACACCAGTCCATTTACAAAAGAAAGCGTTCTGAAAGAACTCCTAAAACTCAAGGTGGACAAAGCAATGGGGCCTGATGGGATTTACCCCAGAATCCTAAAAGAACTAAGGGAGGACCTAGTGACACCACAGACCACACTTTTAACAAATCATGGGAGGATGGGGTGGTACCTGAGGACCAGAGGAGGGCAGATGTGATTCCCTTCACAAAAGTGGGAGCAAGGCAGAAGCAGGAAACTACAGACCTGTAAGTTTGACCTCAGTGGTAGGGAAATGATGGAATCACTTCTGAAAGAAAGAATTGTTGAGTATCTGAGGCCAGCGGGCACAGGACCCAAGCAGCATGGATTTACAGCAGGAAGGTCATGTCAGGCGAATCTAATAGATTTCTTTGACTGGGTGACCAAAGTAATAGACCAGGAGGGCTGTGGATATGGCCTACCTAGACTTTAGCAAGGCATTTGACACAGTCCTGCACAAAAGATTAATAATCAAGTTAGCCAGCTTGGGAGTGGGTCACAGGGTGGTAGCCTGGGTAGCAAACTGGCTGCACAACAGGACACAGAAGGTAATAGTGAGTGGCACACATTCCGAAGAAAGGGGGGTCTCTAGTGGAGTACCTCAGGGCTCAGTACTGGGTCCAGTCCTCTTTAACATGTTTATAGGTGAAATTGCAGAGGGTCTGGAGGGAAATGTATGCCTCTTTGCAGATGATACAAAGATCTGTAACAGAGCTGATACACAAGTGGGGGTAGAAAGGATGAGAAGGGACTTGGCAAGGTTGGAGGAATGGTCAGACATATGGCAACTTACATTCAATGCAAAGAAGTGCAAAGTAATGACCTGGAAACAAAACCCAGGAAAGAGTACACAATAGCAGGGGAGGTACTAACAACAACAAAATGGAACAGGACTTGGGGGTAGTCATACCGGATGATCTAAAGGTGGGTAAGCAATGTGAGAAGTCAGTGAGGAGAGCCAGGGGGATACTGGGATGCACAGGAAGGGGCATCACAAATAGAAAAAGGGAAGTGGTTATCCCTCTGTACAGATAGTTGGTGAGACCCCATCTGGAGTACTGTGTGCAGTTTTGGAGACCTCATCTACGCAAGGAAAAAGACAGGATGGAAGCAGTCTAGAGGAGGGCAAGTAAAATGGTGCAGGGTCTGCATCAGAAATCATATGAAGAGAGACAGAGAGAGAGCTGAATATGTTTGCCCTTGATGAAAGGAGGGACGGGGGGACGTGATAGAAATGTTCAAGTACCTCAAGGGAATGAACAAAGTCCAGGAGGGTAGCATCTTTCAGAAAAAGAGATGTGTAAGAACAAGGGGACACAATTTAAAGATAGAGGGGTGACGGCTCAGGGGTAATGTGAGGAAATCTTTTTTCATGGAAAGAGTGGTGGATGCATGGAACTGCCTTCCTGGGGAGGTTGTTGGGGCTAAAACAGTGGGGGAATTCATACATGCTTGGGACAAACACAAGGCAATTGTAGTGGGGGGGTGGCAGGAAGTAGGCTGTTGGTTAACTAGAATCTGCAGCTTATCCAGTAGGTAGGGAAATGGGAAGACTGGGTGGTCCTTATCTGCCGTCAAAGTCTATGTTTCTATATTAATACCACAGGGATTGGTACTGGTCAATATTCTTTTTACTATCTTCATAAGTGACATTGATGAGGAACTGGAGGGGAAGATGTGTCTTTGCAGATGACACAAACATCTGCAACAGGATGGATGTCCAGGAGGGGGTGCAGAGAATGCAAATGGATCTGGTGAAACTAGATGAATGGTCTAGGAAGTGGCAGCTGGAGCTCAATGCCAAAAGCTGCAGTCATGCACCTGGGGTAACCCTGGACATCCCTCTCAACTGTACCACATTACGAGGAATGTTCCTCATTTTACTTCACAAAAGCTCCCTGTTCCACATTGTGAGGACTTGTTCCACATTCAGTATTAGCATTTTAAAGCAAAAATCTATAGTAAATGATGCAAAAAATATATTATTCAAATAATAACAGACTTTCTGAACATAAATGCAAACCTTTTAACAGTGTTCTGAGCCTCCTAGGTAAAGATCTGATTAAGTGTTCCACATTTTGCACATTTGTTCCACATTTTGAGAGGCAATGTTCCACATTTGGGGGACAAAAGGTTGAGAAGTATGACCCTGGGTCAGAGTATAAGATGGGGAGGGGGATACTTACAGTTACAAAGCACTGTGTCACTGAAATTGCTTAGCTTTGTATGCTCTTCTGCATCTCACCTGTACTGCTCACTGAATTTTGCTTTGCTTTGTATGCTCTTTTGTATCTCACCTGTATTGTTCCCCACTGTTTTGCTCCACCAATATGTTGTCTCCCCTCCCTGTGATGAGGTGCCTCTGTAAATGAGTCTTTGACTCAAAGATTGTAAATCCGAATTGTGAATAAATAAATAAAATAAAAACAAAATGAAGAGAGGGAGGACCTTGGGGTGATCATATCTGATGATTTCAAGGTGTCATTGCAGTAGACAAGGCAAGCCTGATGCTGGGGTGCATAGAGAGGGGATCTCTAGCAGGAGAAGGGAGGTGATATTGTCTACGTATCGCTCACTGGTGAGACCCTATCTGAAGTACTGCATCCAGTTCTGGAGGCCGCACCTCTGTAAGGACATAAACAGGGTGGAGGCTGTCCAGAGGAGGGCTACTAAAATGGTGTAGTGCATGAGAAACCATACAAGAAGGGACTGTGAGGACTCAACATGTGCTCCCTGAAAGAGAGGAGAGCGAGACGGAATATGATTAAGTCCTCTAAGTACCTCAAGGGGGTGAACAAAGTGTAAGAGTGGAGCCTTTTTCAAAGAGGAGGAGTGCCAGTACATGGGGGCATACTGAAGCTTTGGGGGGAGTTTAAAAGGGATGTGAGGAAATGCTTTTTTTAATCCATCTTACAGTTTGTTCCCTTCTCCCTTTGGCCCACATTCTGGAGGAGCTCCGGCCCCATCCTCCCGATGTCTACCGGCCAATGCTGATCTTCTTCTTCTTCTTCCAGGGCTAGCCCCCAGCAGGGTCAGTTGGGGTACCTCAAGCCACCACTGGAGTCTGGATCCAGTTCGAGTTGTCACTGTGGCTGGTCGGGGAGTGGGACCTGTGAACCTCTCCTTCATCCAGCTGTCAGAGATACCTTTTCTGGTTTTCCTTCAGAGGCAGGGCGTGCAATGATGCCAATGACGGTGACGAGCATGATCCCGTGCGCATCCCATAGGGTGTCTGCCCCGCCTCTGCCCACTGTCGGCAGCATTGGTGTGCCAGCCTCCAGCCTCCACTAGGGGCCATGCAAGTGCCAACCACTGCTTGCCCCTCCCCAAAGAAGGAGAGCTTTCCCAGGGACGCTTGAGCCTTCTTCTCCCGGCTGACCCCTGACGACCCGTTCACACAGTTAACATGGGTCACTGGCGTGGCAGAAGGTAAGGCAGGATGCCTCAGCCCTCCATGTCATCGGGCCAGTGGATGTGAGGAAATACTTAACAAAAAGGGTGGTAGACGTCTGTAACAGCCTACCAAAAGAGGTGGTGGGGTGAAGACAGTGGAGAGCTTCAGAAATGCATGGAGTAGGCACATGAGTGTAATACGCTGAGGTAAGGGAGGTGGGAGGGATGACTGTGACAAGGCAGGGTCCAGAGTGTAGTGTTAGGGAAAATAGGGAAGACTAGATTGGCTTATGAGTCTTTTTCTGCTGGCATTTTCTATGTTTCTGTGTTTCTATACATAAAATCTTTATTAGCCACCACTGTATAAATAAAGATGCAAGTCTGTATGCAGAGGCGCATTGCCAGGGTTTTGTCAAAAACTGTTCTTTTTTTTTTAAAGAGGAGGATCGTGCCCTTCCACAGAACATTTTTTAAACTTTAGTTGCTACAGTATTCAGTTTCCAGCACCTCCTGACATCCTTTCCAGTGTTTCTACTAACAATAGCTGCTATTAATTTTTTTAAAGAAATGACAAAACTTACTTTTAAAAGCAATGCCTTTTCATAAACAATGGCAAAATTAAATTTTAAACATAGTAACATAGTAAACAGAACAATGGATAGATTAGAGACATAGAAACATAGAATCTGTCGGCAGATAAGGACCATACAGCCCACCTAGTCTGCCCATTTCCCTGCTTGGTTTGGCAATCCCTACTCTTACTTGGACTGTCTTACCCCCATTCTGCTGTACAGCAGGGTGCCTTTATGATTATCCCATGCACTTTTGAATCCCCATACTGTTTTTCCTTCCACCACCTCCGCTGGTAGGCTGTTCCATGGATCCGCCACCCTCTCTGTGAAAAAATGCTTCCTAGCATTCCCCCTAAGCCTCCCTCTCTCCAGCCTCATGTTATGTCCCCTTGTTCTTGCGCACTTTCATCTCTGAAATATGCTCCCCTCCTATACCCTGTTTATTCCTCTAAGGTATTTGAAAGTCTCTATCATATCCCCTCTCTCTTCCCTCTTACAGTGAATAGATGTTTAGTTCCTTGAGTCTTTCCTTATAAGGCTTATGGTGCAGTCCATGTATCATTTTTGTTGCTCTTCTCTGGACTGCTTCCATTCTGTCTATGTCCTTCCTGAGATGTGGTCTCCAGAATTGGACACAGTATTCCAGATGAGGCCTCACCAGTGATCTGTACACCCGGCATCACCACTTCACTCCTCCTACTGGTAATGCCCCTTCCTATGCACCCCAGCATTCTGTTTGCCATCCCCACTGTTTTTTTAGCATTGTTTGGCTGACTTTAGGTCACTGGATATGATAACCCCCAGGTCTTTCTCCTGACTTGTGGTGGCTGGAACCATCCTGTATTCCTGTCTTGGGTTTCTGTGTCCCAGGTGCATTATCTTGCACTTCTTAGCATTGAAACGCAACTGCCAAACCTTTGACCATTCCTCAAGTAGTCTTAGATTGTTTCTCATTTTATCTAGCCCCTCCTGTGTGTCAACTCTGTTACAGATCTTAGTGTCATCTGTGAACAGGCATACTTTCCCCTCCAGTCCCTCTGTAATATCGCTTATGAAGACATTGAATAGAACTGAATGCAGCACCAATCCCTGTGGAACCCTGCTGGTCACCTCCCCTTCTTCTGATTTTATGCAGTTTACTAGCACCCTCTGGGTTCTGTCTTTTAGCCAGTTACCAACCCATTTTACCACTTTAGAGCCCACGCCCAGCTTCCCCAATTTGTTAAGCAACCTTCTATGAGGAACGGTGTCGAAGGCCTTACTGAAATCCAGGTAGGCCACATCCACCGCTGTCCCTGATCCACCACCCTGGTCACCCAGTCAAATAAATCGATGAGATTAGTCTAACAGGACCTATCCTTAGTGAATCCATGCTGCCTTGGGTCTTTTTCACAGCTTGACTCCAGAAACTTCACTACCCTCTCCTTAAGCAGAGACTCCATCAGCTTCTCCACCACTGAGGTCAGGCTTACAGGTCTGTAATTGCTTGCCTCCTCCCTACTTCCTGTCTTGTGCAGGGGGACCACCTCTGCCCTCCTTCAGTCTCCAGGTACCTTCCCCCCTCTCTAGTGATTGGTTGAAGAGGATTGTCAGTGGACCTGCTAGGACTTCCCTGAGTTCCTTCAACACTCCAGGGTGAATCCCATCTGGCCCCATTGCCTTGTCTGTCTTTACTTTTCCTAGTTCATCCAAGATTCTATCCACTGTAAATGGATTGGTGTCCACCTCTCCCCCTGTACATCATTCCTTGAGAGTCTTGTCCCCTCCCCTGCCTTTTCCTTGGTAAATACTGACCATACATATTTGTTCAGTACTGCAGCTTTTTAAAGGTTGTCCTCCATCCACCCACCCTCTTCTTTTTTTAGTCTAACAATACCATTTCTGGTCTTCTTCCTTTCACTAATACAATGGAAGAAGGTCTTGTCCCCCTTCTTAATAACCTGTGCTATTCTTTCCTCCGTTCTTGCCTTAACCCCCCTGACAGCTTTTCCAGCTTCTCTCTGCTTCTCCAGATATTTCAGTTGGTCTTCTTCTTTCTGTGTCTCTTTGTATTTCCTGAATGATTTACTTTTTTCTCGCACTTTCTCAGCTACTGACTTAGAGAACCACAGCGGCCACTTCTTTCTTTTCCTTTTGCTAAGCAATCTGACACATGGATCTCTTCAGCCTAACCTCTCCCTTTATATTCTACTGCCAGGGCAATTTTGAGCTGTTCTCCCATCTCCATGAAGTTGGCCTTCTGGAAATCTAGGATCTTAATCTTTGAATGGCCTTCTTCTGCCAACGTGTTGACTCTAAGCCACAAAATTCTGTGGTCACTGGTACCAAAGGGACTTCCCACCTCAACATCCATGATTCTGTCCCCATTTGTCAGCACTAAGTCCAGTACAACCCCCTCCCTGGTGGGCTCAACCACCAGCTGCCTTAGGTTAGCCCGATTCATGGCAGACATGAGGTCCCTGCTCCTTGATGTACTTGCAGTCTGGGTATTCCAATCTGCATCTGGCATATTGAAGTCACCCATTAGCAGTACTTCCCCTTTGGCTGCCATTTTATAGATGGCTTCCACTAATACTAGATCTATACCAAGGAGTAATACCATTGAGAGGCTCTGGACACACAGGAACCTCAAGAGTGAAGCTCAAGAGTTTCCAATGTGTCCAGGAGCTCAAGATAGTAGTACTACCTGGTAATGCACGTGTAACCCCCCTTACAAATGGGGGTTCCTGAAAAGTCTTCCTCGAGCTTGCCTAAATGCTCACTGCCAGGCTGGTGTCCTGCATTTTAGCAATTAAATGTTATTGCCAGAGAGTGCATGTGTACTGCCTCTTTAAGGGCTGCCTAGATTTGCAGTGGTGACTAATCTGGGAGAGGGCTGAGTGTTGTCATGCTCGAGTCCCGCTCGGGCTGCCTGGTAATTGCTCCGCTTCTGCCATCACTAATTGCGCAGAGGGAGATCTGTTAGAACATGTAACTGTTTGCTGAAAACCTATTAGAGTGATAATGATAATATAGTTTGTCTAACCTGTCTTCTTTGCAGCAAGGACTGTTTTGTTTATCCCCACCATTTGGCCCAGGACTGCGAATTGGACCAATCAGTACTGGTGGGACCTAAAATGGAGCCAAACTACAGGAGCTGTCTGGAGCCAAAATCTGTAGGAATTGTAGTTTTGGGCTTTGGCACCTTTTTGCTTCTGAAGGGGGAGCCTTTGTTGTGACTGACAGACAGATCAGCCAACTGAACCTTTTGGATTCTGGGGAAAGTCCCAGGCTTGGTAGCAGATGAGTGAGATCTAAGTTGGAAGCTGAGGAAGCAACAGCTCGAGACAGTCGAGCAGCCATCTGCGTAGTTTTGCATAGGAGAACTATGGAAAGTCATGAGTTTTGGCCTGCATGTCTGCCTGCTGCCCTGAGAGGGAGAAGAGAATCTTTTTGGCCAAATCCGGGTTTGTGAAAATAAAGCAAGCCACCAAAGTGTGACCAGGCTCAACCTGAAGAAGACTGAAGATTTGCTGTATGCGATTGGCCTGTCAGGAGTTCCAGCTACCCCTAAGCTCCCGGTGTGTGCAGAAGCTTTGCAATTGTGACCAGAGAGTGGTTTGCCTGATACAGTAGAATTTTCTTACATGTCAATGTACTGTGTATTGAAAGTGGGTCATGATTTGGTTCCCCACTGTGTGAACTGTGTTCTGCTTGCTGGTACCATAGAAACTTTTACATGTAAATGTGCTGTGTATTTAAAGTGGGTCGAGATTTGGTTCCCCACTGTGTGAACTGTGTTCTGCTTGCTGGAAGCTTTATCCAGCCTAATCGGACTGAATCCGTGTTCATCTCCATTCGGCCTGGGCCATGCCATGCTGGCCCTGCCAGGCTACCCCACTGCACAGAGAAAGCCACTGACAAGAGACCTGCCTGGGGATCAACCCTCTGCTCCATGTTTGAACAGGAACGATGTCTTGGTGAATCGTGTGGGCCCTGTTTCTCCTGGCATTCCAGATCAACCACCTGCTGTCTCAATTTTCATACTGTCTGTGTTCAGTCTTTATTTATTTATTTCATAATTCGGATTTACAACCTTTGAGTCAAAGACTCATTTACAAAGGTACCTCATCACAGGGAGGGTAGACAACAATTGGTGGTGGAGTACAACAATGGAGAACATTACAGGTGAGATACAATAAAAGAACACACAAAGCAATTCCAGTAATACAAAGGTGTACAAAGACTTCAATTAGTTACAATTAGTCTAATATATAAATAATAAGGCACTGCTAGGGGATCTAGAGAGCGATACCTGGGGGGGGGAAGGGGTGGTTGCTGGGGTAGAAGGCAGTCCAGAAGGACGTTGTCTGTAAATTGGGCCAGGCAGAGATCTAGGTATGGGTCAGTCTTGTGTATCGTGAGCAAATATCAGGATGGCTCCCTTCAACAATAGCTTAATCTGAGTGTGTCATCTGATTGTCTTGTTTCTTTTTCTTCATGAACTGAGCCCTCTGGCTCTGGATTACAAATAGTGTGTACTGTGCATGTTGTCTTTTCCATCACAGGGCCCCAACCAGCTGCAATGCTGGTCCACCCCGGGCAACGGTCCTGGCTAGCCCATCTTCTCTCCACCTGGGTACCCAAAGGGTGTGACTGTTTAGGGACTCTGAAGTGCATGCATATTTGTTTGATTGATAGAGCCTTTAAGCAAATCAACCTGATTACTCCCCTCCCTTGTTCAAGTCCCCTGAATAAATCAGATCTAACCTTTTCTGCATTTAATCTGACTGTGGTTCCAGTTTGTGCTAAGAGTACAGTACTGTTTCTAGTTGCTTTGCCTAACTTTGTTTTACAGGGTGTCCCCAGGGTCGAGCTAGAGGAAACTGCCCTGGTAGTAAATGTGAACAGTGGGGGTACTTGTGTGGTGTACAAGGGGTATTGTGAATGTAATTATTGTACAGTGTTCAGGCCACTAGCAGAGAAAGAAGGGGTTACATTGTCCCGGAGGGCTGTGCCCTGGTTAGCTTGACTGCTACCAACCCTTGACCTCTGGGTGAAGGCACCCGTTACAGAAGCCAGGCCCCTTAACCTGATACTAGCCAAGCAGGCAGGGGTAGTAACCCTTGGGATAGTGCCACTTAGGGGTTACACACACTAACCTATCCATTTTTTTAATATACAGATCTGATTTAAAAAAAATATATCTGTTGGATAACGGTCACTTGAGAAGTTCACTGTAGACTGTTTTAACAATGGGCGCTCGATGAGTGCACTGAACACTCAGTCACACAAGGAACATTGCAGTGAACACTCCTTTTGCCTGCTGGTTCACTGTAGTGCTGAGTGAAGGCAGGATCAACCAGATTGTTTTTTTTTTATGTAAAAAGAAATCACACAACTAAAAATGTTGCCAAAGCTAGGGGGCAGGGAAATTACTCTTGCTAAGCGACAGAGGCAGCCACCATGTTTCAAAAATGTTCTGCCCTCCCAAAGATGAGAAGTGGCCAATCAGAAGGCACGCTTTGAAATATCTTACATCGCCTGTCTGGGAAGGGGAGTTGGCACCGTAGCAACCAGGTTGGTGTCTTAGGTAGACGTGCGCTTTCTGTGTTGTATTTCAGTGATAATAGAGCACCGAACAAAAGTATTACAGGCTTAGAATGATAGCATTATCACTTTTCACCTATAATATTATTACTTGTGGAGAGATGGTAGTATTGGATTTTTTTTGGTATACTTTACTATGGTATTAAATAGGCTTATCCAGATATTAAATATAGGATAAAGTATGGGGAGAAGTGTGTTACGAGAATTTAACACACACCCAAGTTGTTGGATGGCACATAAACCCCGAGGGCGAAGCCCCAGGGGTTTATGAATGCCATCCAACAACGAGGGTGTGTGTTAAATTCAAGTTTAACACACTTTTCCCCATATTTTATTTTATATAATTGAAGGGCTCCGTCTGAAAAGTCTGAGGTCATTTTTGTTTTTTTGAATTGTGTTGCGGTTTTCCTGCTCTTGTCTTTCGGTTTCGTTCGGTGTTTGGAATCGGCTTTTTTTTTTTTTAACTTCTAGGCTATGCGAGGCTGCTGGAGGCTATTTGGTATAGAGGCAACCCTCGAGAAGTGTGTATTTTAGTCAGTGCCGCTTGAGGTGACAGGGACAATTTGAACATCGCTTTGTTTAGTCTCGGAGCTTTGTTGTTCAAAGGGAGCGCGTGAATGCCGTAACACCTACTCAGGTGTTACGGCATTTAACACACGGTTTTGGCAATGGGCGAAAACGGAGACCATTAATTATAATATAGTAATTGATGGCAGATAAGGACCATTAGGCCCATCCAGTCAGCCCGTATAGCCAACCTTTATTTGTGGTCACTGACATTAAAAGCAAGACTCTTTTCATAAAACAGATGAAAAGCAACATTTAAAAGCAAGACCTTTTCCTAAAAAAACAGCATAAGTCGCTTTAAAAACATGATCTTTTCATACAAAAAGGCAAAACCAACTTTTAAAAGAGAGACCTCAAGTCCAGCCCAGTGGCATGGAGGGCTAAGAAGCCGTATGTCTTACCTCCTACCACACCGGTGAACCAGGGTCAGGAATGGACTTAGATCGCTCAGGAGTTGGCTAGGTGGGGAAGGATGAGCATACATAGACAGATCTCCTTCCCTGAGGAGGGGGATTGGTGAGTCACGCTGCTTGCCTGACATCCAGTGGTGGTTGGGTGTTGGCATATGCATGCCACCATGCAATACGGGAAGGGATCCCATGTTCAGGATGCTGGGGCTGCCTCCAAGGAGGTGGAGCTTGGACATTGTGTCTATTATTCAACATGCCAGGAGTGGACTGGAGGACCCCAACAACCAGGAACAGAAGGGAACAGGTACTGCTGGATGCCTTCCAGGACAGCTTCCTGCTGCAAATGGTCAGTGAACCAACCAGGTTAGGAAATACCCTTGACCTTGTGCTGGCAAATGGGGACTTTGTGAGAGAACTTACAGTGGAGGAACTGCTGTCAGGGAGTGACCACTGCTCAGTATGGCTCACATTGGATATGGGCAAGGAAGGAGTGGAATCTGGCATAATAGTGCTGGACTTCTGGAGGGCCAACCTTGGGAGGATGGGGGAAGTGATAAAAGGGTATCTGGCTAGAATTCAATCTAGTATGGGCACTAACCAGAGGTGGGAGCTCATAAAGCTGGGGATAGTGGAGGCAACCAAAACCTGCTGCAAAGCCCAGAGCAAGAAGGCTAGGGCTAAGAAACCGATCTGGTTGAGCAAGAAGTTCATGGAAAAGGTAAGGAGGAAAAGAGCTGCCAGTAGGAAGTACAAGAAAACAGGGAGGGGGGAGGACAGGGAGGAGTACTTGACAGAATCGAAGGAGGTGACAAGGGCAGTAAGGGGAGCCAAAGCATCTACGGAACTCAGGCTGGCACAAGGCATTAAGAAGGGGAGAATGACTTTAAGTACATCAGGGAGAAAAGGAGCTGTAAGGACCACATAGTAAGGATTAGGAAGGAGGGGGTTGGTGGAAAGCAGGGTGCTTATAAGGCGGAAGTGACTAAATGAGTACTTCTGCTCAGTATTTACTAAAGCGAAGAGGGGGTGACTCAAGGTGGGAGAAATGGCAGAAGCAGGGGAAGTGGTGACAGATGGGAAATCATGGAGAGTGAGTTCGAGAGGGTTTGAAGGCATTGAGGGTGGACAAGGTGCCAGGCCCAGATGGCATCCACCTCAGGGTACTGA
Source organism: Neoceratodus forsteri (assembly GCA_016271365.2). Taxonomy (NCBI): domain Eukaryota; kingdom Metazoa; phylum Chordata; order Ceratodontiformes; family Ceratodontidae; genus Neoceratodus; species Neoceratodus forsteri. The sequence continues at coordinate 847,510,333 of CM028134.1, forward strand.
AGGAGCTGGCAGAGGTCCTTGCAGGACCTTTGGCGAACCTATTTAATGCCTCACTGCATTGGGGTGTGTACCTCAGGACTGGAGGATGGCTCATGTGGTGCCCTCCACAAGAGTGGCCCCAAGGATGAACGGGAAACTACAGACCAGTAAGCCTCACATCCATTGTGGGTAAGCTAATGGAGACTATACTGAAGGAGAGGCTGGTGGCCCTCCTAGAGGCCAAAGGACTACAGGACAGCAGACAGCATGGCTTCATACATGGCAGATCCTGCCAAACCAACCTGGTCGAGTTCTATGACTGGGTAACTAGGCAACTGGACAGGAGCCATGCAGTGGATGTCCTGTATCTGGACTTCAGTAAGGCATTCGACTCAGTGTCACATGGAAGGTTGGGAAGGAAATTAGTAGGCACAGGGGCGGGGTGCAAAGCTGGTGAGATGGGTAGGAAACTGGCTGCAGGGAAGGCAACAGAGGGTGGTGGGTGGGGAGCTCTCACACCCAAGGGCAGTGACGAGCGGTGTTCCACAGGACTCAGTGTTGGGACCAGTGTTGTTTGGGACATTCATTGCAGACATATCATGGGACATCAGAAGCAAGATCAGTCTGTTTGCTGATGATACCAAGGTAGGCGCTGTAGTGGATGACCTAGAGGGATGGCAGGGGTTGCAGGATGATCTGGCAAAGCTTGAAACCTGGTCAGACACCTGGCAACTGGGCTTTAATGCCAAAAAGTGCAAGGTGCTGCATTTTGGGATGAAGAACCCAAGGAGGAGTTATCAGCTAGGGGGAGTGCAGCTAGCCCAGACAGAGGAGGAGAAGGATCTGGGTGTGCTCATTACAGGGTCAATGAACAACTCGGCACAATGTAGGAAGGCAGCTGCAAAGGCCAACAAAATGCTGGGTTGTATTGCAAGGGGTATATCCTCGAGGAGGAAGGAGGTGATTCTGCCACTCTATAGGTCATTAGTTAGACCACACCTGGAGTACTGCGTGCAGTACTGGCGTCCGTATCTGAAGAGGGACATTAAGTTACTGGAGGGGTGCAGCGCAGGAGCTACAAAGATGATCAAGGGGCTGGGGACTTAACATACAAGAGAGGTTGAAGGAGTTGAATATGTAATCACTGGAGGAGAGGAGAGACAGGGTGACATGATTGAAACCTTTAAATACATGAAAGGAATAAACAAGACGGGTACAGAGGGCTGTTCAAAGTAAGGGAGGGAGGACACCAGGGGTCATGATATGAGACTGGAGCGAGGAAGGTTCAGGAGGGAGATGAGGAGACACTTTTTTACAGAGAGGGTGGTGGCTGGGTGGAATGCATTACCTGCTGAAGTGGTATGCAGTAGAACAGTGGACTGCTTCAAATGAGGATGGGACAAGACAAGGGGGAGGGTTAATAAAGGGGAAGGGTGGAAGGAAGGGGCAGCTGCAGAATAAGGGGTGCTAGCTGCACATTTGAGCAGACTTGATAGACCTCTAGGTCTTTATCTGCTGGCAAATTTCGTATGTTCGTATGTTCGTATTATATGTCCTGTGGGCCTTGGGAGAAAAAACAGAGGAAAAAATCCCCAGGGTGGCAGGACGAAGACAGATCCCCTGCAGGCTCAACAGCAGTGGCTGGGCACAGCCACAGATCCTATGTCAGAGGACCGAAGGTAAGTCCCAGAGGAGTAGGGTGATGGGGCTAGGGTGGTTGATTAGATGGGGGGGCCACCAGGGGTGAACAGGAGAGATAAACAGATGAAGGAAAACAAAGTAAGACCTCATAAAAAACAGTAAAACAAACCTTTAGAAGCAAGCAAGACCTTTTCATAAAAAAATGGCAAAACCAACTTTTAAAAGCATGCTGTGTTCATAAACTATGGTAAATTCTACTTTTGAAAGCAAGACCTTCTCATAAAAAATGGCAAAACCAGCTTTAAAGGTAAGGCCTTTTCATACAAAAAGGTAAAACCAGCTTCAATAAGCAAGATCTTTTCATAAACAAGCATTTGTCAATGCCAAATGTTTGCTTGCTGGCATTGGCACTGGTAGTGCAGGAGATAGAGAGATGCATAATAGGAATGGCAGTAAAGTATTTAATTAATGCAAACCCCCAACCCCACCCTGCAGAGACTGACATGTGTTGGGGGTGTGCCTTTGCATCATTGGCCATAACGCTCATGGCATTCCAACTAACTCCACCCTGCAGACACCGACAGGTGTTGCGGTGTGCCTTGGGGTCTTCAGCCCTTACACTCACCCCTTTCAATAAGGAAATAAGCTGAGATGGGTGCAGTATAGAAGAGTGGGGTGAACATTAGGGCCAAAGACCCCAAGGCACACCTCGATGTCTATCACTGGCTACAGGGTGGGGGTGGAAAGGTGTGAGCATTATGGCCGACGACCCCAAGTCATACCCCCGACACCTGTCAGTCTCTACAGGGTGGGGCATTACTGTTGAAAACCCTAATGCCCTGGGCGTTTGTTGGTATTTTCACTCCAAATTTTAACATGGGCTTTTTGGAACCCCACCTCATGAACAGTGGCACTATCATTTCATTACTCAGTCCCGAAAGGTGATTTTGCGAAGCAACTATGCCATTCTGTGCCATAGGTGGGAAAACATATTTCAGGCTGGATGTGAAAAATAACAGCAGTACTGTTCATGAGGAGGTGTGAAAAATGGCAATGTTGAAAATCTGGAGTGAAAATATGAAAAATTTGTAAAGTTATGAGCATGCATAGAAACTGTGCAATGCACGCCTGTACTGCAATCATTTTTTTTAATTTTCCCCCAAATTTTCAACATGGGCATTTTGGGACATTCCCTCATGGACAGTGGCACTACGATTTTGTTAATCTGTCCCAAAAGTCAATTTCCCCAGCGACCACGCCATTTTGCACCTCAGGTTCAACAGCACATTTCAGGCAGGATGTGAAAAATGACAGCTATACTGTTCATAATTATGTGTGAAAAAATGACAATGTTGAAAATCTGGAGTTAAAATATAAAAAATTGGCAAAGTTACAAGTGTGTGTCAAAACTGTGTAATGCACATTCATACCGCAGTCATTTCTTGGAATTCTTTCACCAGATTTGCAACATGGGACGCCACCTCATGAACAGTGGCACTGTCATTTCATTAATTAGTCCCAAAAGGTGATTCCATGCAGTGACCACAAAATCACCTTTTGGGACTGAGTAACAAAATGACAGTGACTTGTTCATGAGTTGGGGTCCCAGGAACTCATGTTGAAAATTTGGGACCACAATTCCTATAAATGGCTGAAATATCAGCCTAAGTTGAAATCCCCCATTGACTCCCATTATACAGCGCTTACCTGATTCCTGAGTTTGGAGTTTGGTTTTGAAGAATGCAGATGTGTCCCAGTCCAGAGAAGATTGCTGCTCCCTACCTCCCAAGGGTAAGTATTAGTTGGGTGGGGTGCGTGGAGGTGCATACTCAGTGGGAGGGGGGACTTGGGAGATGACGGTGGACCATTTTCTATCTTACAGGTAAAATAAGAAAAAAGATGCTGGGGTGATGGTTTTCTTTGTTTTACAGATTTAAAAAAAAATTAAACATTTCAGCACACTGGGGTAGGCTCCCAGTGTGCCACAATAGTGGTGGTGGGGAATGCCAACAGTGGGATTGGGCACCCCGATGTCAGCAACTAACATACGGGTTTTGGGGGAAGGCACATCTGACACTGGGAGTGGACATCCCGGTGTCGGAAACATTTTGGCACACTGGGGTGGGCTCCCAGTGTGTCACATTAATGGAGGGAGGAGGGATACATGCTGACACGGGGATTGGGCACCCTGATGTTGCCTTTCCTTATAGTATGTGGTGGGCGGCCGGAGCTATGGGGCATTGCTTGTTTCACCAGGAAAGGCACACAGAACAAACAAGTTGTTGGTGGAGCAAGGGCCAAGGACAGAGTGCTGGGTAGCAGGAGCCAACAATGTTGTGAGGGAGGGGGGAGGTGCCGCTGCAGTGATGAAACTGTTTGTGATTGCAGCGGCAGATTCATTTCAACTCCATAGCTCTCTTTGACATAGCTGTCATTAGCAGCTTCTCCCTTGATTGGTGGCTGAGGGATGTGCCCAGTAAAGCATCCGCTGCATTGGCCACAACACTGACACACCTCTGAAATGTGGTACTGTCACAAGATGTTTCTTGTGTATGTGCACAAGCAAACATAAAAAGTACTGTTCATTGTTTTGATTCTGGTGTTTCTTTGTTGCCTAGGAAAAATCTCCCTTCTGTCCTTGCTTGCCAGGGTAGTAGCTGCTGCTTACTCTGCACGGATAAGATTGAGGTCATGGCACCATACATTTCACAGCAATGCAGACACCCTGCCATGTCTTAAGGCCCAATCAGCAACAGTCCATTAAGGACTTCCACACTCAGGGGGTGTAAGGAGGTTGCAAGTACACAGAGTTGCATCTCTGCATATGCAGAAAGTTTCACACACCCACAGCCCTCAGTGGAAGCCTGTTTGACCTGATCAGTGCCGCGTATTAACAGAAAGCAATTCAGGCTGGAGAGGGGTTGTGGAGGCTGGCAGCATTACGCTATGGAGGGGCAGCAGTAATGCTTGTGCACCCTCTGTATAAGTGTCTCCCTGCACTCCCAGTATGTTTTTGGAGCTAAGTGTTGCCTGGGTCAGTTGCTCCCAGACCTCTGAGCTGGCCTTGTTCCAATTTGATTTTTATTTTTACAATAAGGTGGTCCTTTTAAAGAGCAGCAGATGCCTTCAGAAGAACTTTAACAAAACATAGCATTTAGACACAGTTTGGCTTGTATTTCTCATTAGTTCTGTATTCCTCCTCCCCATTATTTATTACTGAGGTAATTTGTGTGAAATCAGGATCTCTGCTCCTGAAGAGTTCATCTATTCCTGTTGATTTCTCCCTACCTGATGTCATATTGCACCCCTTGTGATATCACTGTTACTCCCATAGCAACAGACTATGATGCCACAACGCAGTATTATGACTTGAAGTAGGGAATAAACTAAAGAGGCAGCTGAGCTCTAAGATATAAAGATCACGTATTCATGCAAATTTCCTCGGTAATAAATAATGGGGAGGCGAAATCTATAGAATATATATGGAATGCAAGCTGAATTGTACCTAATATCATGTTTTTCAAAGTTTTCTTTGAGGAGTCAGTAGCTCTTTAAGGGACACATCAGTCCTTGAAGGACTGCCATATCCCACATTTACCAGCTTTGTGTGAAAAAAAAGAGAGCCACTCTATCCAAGGGCTGGGGCCATTTCTGCTCTTCACTTAGACAGCAGCCAGCCAAAGTTGTCAGAGCAAGGTTTGTGCCAGTTGCCATCCACCAGTCTGCCTGCATTCACTGACAGGCTTCTTATGGTGACTTAGGTGACAGATCCAGATGGGGTTGGTTGGTGCTGAGTGGGTGGGCCAGGGAAGGGGACATTATTACATAATGGGGCAGGATCAGGGCAGAGGTGAGGTACCACTTGACTACCAGGGTATTCTTCCTTCAACAAGAGGCATCAAAACTTGGGGGGGGGGAGGACCACTAGATTACTGGGGTATGCTTTCTTCTACTATGAGGATTGAGGCAAGCAGGGGGCACCACTGGACTACCAGGTATGTTTGCTTTACAATATGGATTCAGGTGAGGGTTGTGCAAATACCTTTTCCCAAATATTTGGCCAAATATTCAGTATTTGGCAGCCAAATATTCAGGTACTCGTTAGTTGGGGTAATAAGAAAAAGTAAAAAAATTCCCTTTCTCACCCATGGCTATGTTCCAAATGTCTCACTCTCTTCCTCAGCCCAAACCCGTAAGTAATTCAACCTCTTAGGAACATAGAATTTGTTAGAAGAAAAGGACTGCTTAGCCCACCTAGTTTGCCCAGATGGTCCCTGCCTAGTCTGTCTCTGCAGACTCTAACTGGTCTTTGGTGACCCTCTCCTCCTCCCTGACTATTTATTTATATTCCCTTATGTCTGTTCGAGACATGTTTGACGCTCCCTCCTGTTTTTGCCTCCACCATGCTCCTTGGCAGTCTGTTTTAGGCATCCACTGCTCTTTCAGTGAAGTAGTACTTCCTCATTTCCCTCTTAAACTCCCCCTTCCAGCATCTTCCTATGTCCTCTGATCCAGGTGCTTTTTCTCATTTGAAAGAGACTCCCCTGCTGCAATCTGTTCACTCCTGTGAGGTACATGTAAGTCTCTATCTTCTCCCCTCTAGCTCTCTTCTCTTCCAGGGTGTACGCGTTGAGATCCCTCAGTCTCTCTTCATAGGGCTTTTGATACAACCCCTGCACTGTTTTAGTTGCCCCCTCTGTACTGCCTCCACCCTATGTCCTTTCTGAGGTGTGTCCTCCAGAACTGGATACAATATTCCAGGCAGGGTCACACAAGCAAGTGACACAGTGGTAACACCACCTCCCTACTCCTGCTGGAGAAACCTCTCCCTATGCATCCCAGTATCCTGCTGGCCCTATCCACTGTTTTCTCACATTGCCCTGCCACTTTTAGGCCATTAGATATAATAACTCCAGGGTCTCTTTCTTACTTAGTGACTGTCAATGCTTTCCCATATCTTATATTTAGCTCCTGGTTTACAGTGCCCTAGGTGCATGATTTTATACTTTTTGGCATTGAACCCCAGTAGCCATTCTCTTGACCACTCCTTGAGTTTCCTAAGGTCCCCACATTCTCTCTCCCCTTGTCCCCACACTGTGTTAGTACCCTAATCCCACCCTTCTCACCCCAGAACACACAATTTTTAGTATTACATAATTCCACGGTGGGCGACTGGCACAACCTACCAGCTTGCATGATCGGCCACCATCAAGAATGAAAAGCACTTGTTTGTGCCAAGCAAACAAAGTCCCTAGTGTCTCCATACCCTGCAACACCCTAAGCCCACCCTCTTCCCACCAACACCCAATTCTGATGTCTGATGGTGACCATCACAACCTCCCCTCCTCAATGACTGTCAGCCTTTAGAATTAATGAAAGTGCTCAGTCTGTAATGAACTCAGCTGATCTGCTAAACATTAGAAACTATACAAAACAGAAAACATAAGAAACATTCCTGGGTTCTGACCTTTTCTGTGATGATAAATCAGTGCCTTTGATTATGGTACATCTTGTTCATAATTTATAGAGTGATACTGGAAGCAAAGCCTCAGCCTATGGTGTGCCAATCAGCTGAAATTCCTTACTTGTGGAGCTAAATTATGTCTTGTTACAGTAGTATGCATTAAAATAGGATAGTTACAGGATTACCAAGCCGCTGATTAAAATGCACATATCATCCAAGATTAGGGCAAGTAATGAAGTTTAGTAATTATATAGTCATTCAAAACTGGTAATCAGGAAAGGCACACTGAGCCAGCCATTCCCAGGTGCGACCTAGGGAAGGGTACAAGGAGAAAAAGTACCTGTATGAGAAAACACATGACAGGATGTGTAGTTAAAAGAAAGTAATGCATGCATGGAGTGCCACAACCACCTGCAAAGTGTGCATTATTCCCTTATGACTGCACACCCTGAAGTACGTTATCCCACTTTTAAAATGGGCTTTACAAAGCTATGCTATTCAAGTGAGGCATGTGTTTATCAGAAAATAATCAACAATCACATGATATGTTTTGACCAATGAGGTTACAGGATTTTCACAGCCCATTTTATAGATGGCAAAAAAAAGTACAGGCAACAGTATTGTGCAAAGAACACAATGCTATGCAGATAGCAAACTATGTATGGCTAATTAAGCTAAAATGTAAGAAGCACGGTATATAACGAGTGTAAAACAAAAACATGGCAGATATGTACTTAGAACTGTAAAATAGGCAAAAGGAAATGAAAGTGGAACTATGCAGAAATACGAACAAGGAGATCCAGGTTTGAATCCCAGTAGAGACACTTGCTCACAGTGTGACTGTCCTTGAGAAAGTCACTGGGCCATTTAGTATTTCAGCCTGCAGTAGTTTTAAAAGGGTCAAAGCTCCACCAGTGAAATGAAACATTGCACCGTACTTGGGTAATTCAAGGGAAATAAACTATAACATAAACAAAGCTAAAAGTATATAGTAACATACTAATTACCAGTAGATTAGGCCTTATGGTCTATCGAGTCTGCTCGAACCTCAGACCCCTAATTGGGTACCGCGGCCCTCCCCTCCCTTGTGTTCCAGAAACCCCTATCATCCATCCCCCACACCCCTGGGCCAGGCCATCATCTGATACATCCACTTTCTGTGTCTGTCCCACCCTCTCTTGAAGCCCTCCACTGTGGATCTCTGAACCAGCTCACCAGGCAGCAAGTTCCAAGGATCCACCACCCTCTCAGTGAAAAACCTCCTCCTCTTTTCCCCCCTCACCCTTCCACCTTCCAACTTCAAACCATGCCCTCTGGTGATACCTCCCTGCTTTAGTCTAAAGATCCCCTCTGTGTTTACCCTAATTATTCCTTTGAGGTACTTGAAGACCTCAATCATGTCCCCCCCGTCTCTCCTCTCCTCCAATGAAAATAGGCAGAACTCCTCAAGTCTGTCCTCATACATCAAATCCCCTCGTGCTCGTATCATCTTAGTAGCTCTCCTCTGTACCCTCTCCAGGAGCTGTATGTCCCTCTTCAAGTGTGGTCTCCAGTATTATACATATGCACAGTACTCAAGGTGTGGTCTAACCAATCCATTGTACAGCAGCAGAATCACTTCCTTGCTCCTAGAGGTGATCCCCCTTACGATGCATTCCAACATCCTGTTTGCTTTGCTAGCCGCTCTCCTGTACTGCTTGGGAGTTATTCATACATGCATCCACCATGACCACTAGGTCTTTTTCCCCTGTTGAGGCCTCCAGCGCCTCCCCTCCCAGGGTGTACCTGTGTTTAGGGTTTCCCCGCCCAAGATGTAACACCTTGCTCTTGGTGATATTGAAATTTAATTTCCATGTGTGAGTCCACTTTTCCATGGTGTCCAGGTCCCATTGCAGGGCCAACCTCCCCTCTTCCCCCTCAACTACTACTCCCATCTTGGAGTTGTCAGCAAAGAGACTCATTGCACACCCTATACCCTTCCTGATGTCTGATATGTATGCATTAAACAGGATTGGACCCAGGACAGAGCCCTGAGGTACCCCACTACCGACCTCTCTAGGGTTTGAGAACTCCTCACCGACCGCTACTCTCTGAGTGCATCCAGCTAGCCAGTTTTCAATCCATCTGACCATCAATGGGCCTACTCCCAACCCCGTCAGTTTCTCCACCAGAGCACTGTGGGGGACAGAGTCGAACGCCTTGCTGAAGTCCAAGAATAATACATCCACAGGCTTTCCACTGTCCAGTTCTGATGTTACCCATTCGTAGAACTCCACAAGACTGGTTTGACACGATCTACCTGGCAGAAATCCATGTTGCCGACTATCCAGACCTACCACCTCCTCCAAGTACACCCCCAATCGTTCCTTTAGTGTACTCTCCATTAATTTTCCCACCACCGAGGTCAAACTGATGGGTCTATAGTTACCTGGTACTTCCCTCGACCCCCCTTTATGGATTGGCACCACATGTGCTTCTTGCCAATCCCTAGGTACACTCCCTGTCTCAAGTGACCTGTTGAAGAGCTCCACCAGGGGTGCAGCCAGTATGTCTGCTAATTCCCATAGTACTCTTGGATGAATGCCATCCAGCCCAGGAGATTTATCTTTCTTTAAGCCCTTAAGGGCTAACCACACCCTTTCAGTGGAGATAGCATCATTTGTCCCCTCCACCTTACTTTCCTTTTTATCCTTATCCTGATGTGACACCCCTTGGGTACCTCTCCTTCCCTCTTGCTCCATTTCTGCTGCTCTCCTGATCCCACTCACTACCGCTTCTATCCCCATCGTGCCTTGCTTTGTAGATATCCCATCCCTCTCTCTAGTGAACACAGAGGTGAAGTACTCGTTTAATACCTCTGCCTGTTCCCTCACCTTTTCCACCCACCCTCCTTCTGATCTCAACCTGCCAAGATGGCCCTTAGTTTTCTCCACTCCCAATGTACCAGACGAACCCTTTTCCTCCCTGTATCCCTGTGCCAGCCGCTGCTCTTACTGGACTTTGCCCCTGCACCATCCGGGTGACTTTTCTAGATGTAAGATGGTACATTTCCTTTCCCTATCCCTCTCGTTGTTTTATATTTTTGTAGGCAGCCTTCTTTCTCTGACCACTACCTGAACCTCACTGGACCACCAGCATGGTTTATGTGACCTTGTCCTTTACGCTTCACCTTAGCGCAGGTCCTGACTGCCTCATGAAGTCCCCATTTTATGACCTCCCATCTCTTTTCCACATTTGTCATTGTTGTAATCCCCTTCAAGTGATCCTTGAGAATATTTCCCATGCCCACAAAGTCTGCACCCTAAAGTCCACTGCCAGTATCCTAGATCTCCCCCCTCCCCCATGCTTATTGAAGCCAGATAGTATTGTGGTCGCTCCCAGTCAGGTTATCCTCTACAACCAGGTCCCTTACCAGATCCCCATCTGCCAGAACCACATCCAGGACATGCCCCTCCCTTGTGGGCTCCATCAGGTGCTGTGTTAAGAACACATCCTGGAAGCTGTCCAGCAGCCTCTGCTCCTCGGCCACCTTAGAGGACATGGTTCCCCAGTTTGTAGCTGGCATATTAAGGTCCCTCAGGCAATGATGTTGTCCAGAAAACCATCCTCCAGAACATCACCCATCTCGGGGGGCCTATATACTACACCCAGCTTGACCTTACCTCCTGCCAGGGTTCTTAAAGTGACTCATAAGGCCTCCACATTTCCCTCTGCCTTTTCTACCCTAGCAGTTTCTAAGTCATCTCTAATGAACACAGCCACTCCACCCCCTCTGCCCTCCTTTCTATCCTTCCTAAGCATAGTGTAGCCCTGCATGTTTAGGTCCCAGTCATTGTTTTTGTTGGCCCACGTTTCCATGACCACCGTCACATCCACCCCCGAACAGCATGGCCTGGAACTCTGGCAACTTGTTTCCCAAGCTCCTGGCATTTACTAACACCATCCCAACCCTTGTCCCTGATCCTCTTTGTTGAACTCCACCCAGGTTCCTTATACTTCATCCACCTCTGCTCCTCCTGAAACCTCCTCCCCAGTCTGTTTCCCCTCCCTCCCTTGGGTTTGAAGGCTACTCCCCTCATCTGGAGGAGAGGGCTTCTGGTCAGCCCCTCCCTTATCCCTCCTCCCCCACACAAGTTTAAACCCCACTTTCTTGAATGTAGTCAGCCACCCCCTGTTTAAGGACTTCCTTCCCTAACGGGGCAAGATGAATCCTGTCCTTGGCATACAGTCCCTTATCCTCCCAAACTCCTTTCCAGTTCCGTAACACCCCCGACCCACTTTCTTCACACCACTCCCTGAGCCAGTCATTAACCTCTGTGATCTTCATTTTTTTCTCCACCGAGGCCTTTGGTACTGACAATATTTCTGAAAAGGAGATGTTGCATCCTTTATCCCGACAGACTCTGGCAAGTTCTCGGAACCTTGCTTGGATTTTCAAAATGCTATTTCCCTCTAGATCGTTAGCTCCCAAATGCACCAGAAAATCTGTTTTCCCTCCACAATCCCTAACCAGTTTGTACACCATGAACTTTGCTCTGTGCACCGTCAGCCCAGAGATACTCACTACCTTCACCTAGCTATGGCATCCACCCCCTTGTCCCTCCCAAAGGATACCCCTAATCATCAAGTCTCCCAATAACAGAACCTTCACACCACCATCATCCTTATGGTTACCTCCACTATGCGCTGTCAACCCCCAATCCACCCCTTTATTCGTGATCTCAATTCCATGGGAGTTTTCCCACCTTATTAGAAACCCCCTTTGTCACCCTCCCCTTTCTGCCTCCCTTGTTATTTTGCCCACTTAACTCAGACCCCCCCGAATAGGTGTCCCCTTTAACCCTCTCTTATCAGAACCATTTATCCTGGCCCTGATGGTTTCCCCTTCCCCCATACCACTATCCTCCTCCATTGTAATAGTACCCCTGCCTCCAGAAGCCCTCTGTGGGTCCCCTTTACCTAGGGCCCCATCCTTGGTAAAGACCCCCCTCCTGAAGGGGGACCCCTTCCCCACCTCCTTGTCTCCCAGTTTCTCTCCAGTTGTGCTCTCCTCCCTCATGTCTGCAATACAGTATGTTGCATCTCCCCCATCTGCTTAACATTTACATTTCCCCTTCTCCCTCTGGGACTATTTTTATCCTTTTCATTGCCTGTCTGTGATGCCCTCTGGGTATCAGATTCCCTCCCCCCGGCCTCTGTATCAGTTTCCTCATTTCCACCAACCCCTTCCTCCCCCTCTAGGTTGCTTAGTACTGTAGCTCAAATTTTTTTTTTTTTTTTTTATACTTTCTTTTTCTCCCTCCTGGTATTTCCTACCCTCTTGGTCCTACTCCTTCGGGCCTCTCAATGCTCTTTTGCCATCCCCTAGATCTGCCCCAGAGTGCCTCCTCTCCTTCCTCCTGCACAGTAGGGGTCTTGTCTGGCGTGGCGGCTGCGGAGGCCGTCATCAGAGACCAGGTGATTTTCCTGTAACTTTTGGCCTCATACCCTGGGGGCCCGGCGCTTGGGACTCGTCCCGAGGTAACGTGCTGAAGCACAGACCTCTCATGGCCTGCGCGACCCCCTCCTCGACCCTAAGTAGGAGTCGCCCGTCCCTTTCAGGAATCAGTGCTTCCACCGAATTCCTTTTATGGGAATGATGGACGCTTACAGCGTCCCAGGTATCCCCACTGTTGAGGAGAAAACATCCGTGAGGCTCAATCCTCCCTCCCCCCCACCAGCCCCCGGCTCCCCAGGTCCGTTACCGAACCCGGGTCACCGGCGTAGCGTGAGGTGTGGCATCCAGTGCCTCAACCCTCATCGCCACCGGGCCAGTGTAGCTCAAATTTATTGTAGCACTCTATGCCAGCCTCCATCAAGTAACCTGTGTTTCCCCCGACTGCCCCTCTAAACTGCCCCTCTTCCTCCCCTCTTGCCCTGTTCTCCTTAGGAGCTCCCTTCCCACAGTCTGCTCTTTTTGGCTTCCCCACAACAGCCCCTCCTGACTTTTCCCTCTCCACTCTCTTTATATTCGGAATGTTTACCCCATAAGTTTTCCCCTTAGCGTCAACATCCCTATCTAAGGGTCCTCTGTCCCTAACATCTCCCCTCCTCCTTGGTGTAACATAACATCCTGTAATTTCTGAGCATTGCCCCAGCCTCCCCTCAGCCCCTCCCCGCCGCCCATATCCACACCCCTTATCCTTGGACATACCCTCCAACTTCCCCCGTTTACTCCTTTGCATTTGATACTGTTCACCATGGCTTATTTATCACACAACTACACAGTCTTGGGCTCTCAGAAGGACCAGGTGTCTGGGTTAAAAGTTACCTGGACCAACGCTCTCAATCAGTAAAAATCTCATAAGTTCTCTCAGACTCAAAACCGGTCCTCTCAGGTGTTCCACAGGGGTCAATCCTAGGTCCCCTCCTTTTCAGCCTTTTCCTAAACTCTCTCCCCAAATCCTGCCCAGAACAAATAATCCTTTATGCTGACAATGTCGTGATTCTCTCCTCTCATAAAGACCCGAAACCCTTACTCCAGAGCCTGCAACTTGCTTTCTCCAATGTTGAAAAGTGGTTCCTAGATCACAAGGTGATCCTAAATCACAAAAAAAAAACAAAATCCATGCTTTTCTCCAGTCCACAAAACAGAAAAAGACAAATTCCACTTACTATCAAAACATTCCCAGGAAATACCCTTGAACAAGTGTCAACATTTAAATATATTGGAATCACCTTTGATCATGGTCTTACCTTTGCAACCCACATTGATAACACAGTGAAAACGGTGAACCAGCGCATTGGCATCCTGTTCTGAAACTGGCAATTCCTTACCCAAGCTGCGCTGAGGATTGCTATCCAAAGCTCTGTCATCTCAATCATAGACTATGGCTTAATTATCTATGGCTCTGCCACTACCACTGCACTAAGGCACATCACAACCACCCCAAACAAGGTCTGTCGGCTGCTCACTAGAGTGCAAAGATGTGCTCATACATGTGAGCTCTACACTGAAACAGGATGGTTGCAACTCTCAAATTGCATAAGGTACCTCACATGCTTGATGGCAAAAAAATCCATCTTGGGCCGCACTCTGCCATGTATCCAAGACCTACTTTGCCGAATACCAGCATCCGTCCCACCAGAAGATCAGAACACCAGCCTCTCCAGGTCCCCAGATGCCAGACCACACAGGGCAAAAGATCTTTTTCCTATCATGCCCCCAGCTGGTACAATGCCCTGAGCTCACTCATTACATCTTCCTCATCACTAGGAGCTTTTAAATCTATGCTTTACTCTCACCTCTCAGCCTCTAGCTCCCGTGACTGCCATGACTAATGATTCTTCCCTCATGGCTGTTTTTATTGTTTTTTATCCTCCTCCTCCTCCTCCTCTGCTCCTTTTTGACAAAGGCACCTGAGTACCTCTAACTACTCTAAGTCTGCTCCCCTCCCCATATCTGCTCCTACCCTTCCCACCTTGACCATTCCTCCAATGTTTTGTTTTTTTCCTGTGATGTACTGTATTATACTGGCTTATTGAAACCTTTATAATTTGCTGACCATTCTATGTAACATATCTTGTTTGTTTGTACATTGATGACGTGGAACCTTTGTAAAAGAGCCATTGGCTCAAAGGTAATAATTCCTGGAACAATAAACTAAAACTAAAAAAACTAGCCAATATACTTCACTCCTGATATGAGATAGCTGTCTACAGAGTGGGCAGCCTCCCTCTCTCCAGGCCCAATTGAGAATTATTGCCACCCCACAGCTAGATTACAGAATTATAAAATAGATTCAAAGATGGCTAGAGGGCAGAACTCAGAGGGTTACCATAAATGGTTACTCATCAGAACCTATAGCGGTGACTAGTGGGGTGCCGCAGGGATTGGTGCTCCGGCATGTCCTGTTTCAGATATTTGTGTCTGATTTGGGTCAACATGTCACAAATTGGCTAAGCAAATATGCAGATCACACAAAGCTCACTGGCACAGTAAGAACACAAGATGATGTGGAGACAATCCAAAGGGATCTAGATAACATAACAAAATTGGCCAGAACTTGGGGGTGAGCTTTAATGATGAGAAGTGCTGTGTTATTCATTTGGGCAGGCACGAAAATAAAGTAAACTATAACTTAAACCAAAAAACTCTAAGAGAATCAAATGAGAAAAAAGATTTAGGAATAACAATCTCCAAATCGCTAAAATATGACAAGCATTGCAATGCTCAAGTTGCAAAGACAGAGAGACTACTAAGGACTTTAAAAATGAAACTTTAAAAATAGGGATGAGGGAGTAATAATGTCCCGGTACAGATCCTATGTTAGACCACTACTGGACCATGGAAGCCCTGCATAGGGACCAATCACTAGAAGTACTACAAATAGAATACAAAGGGTACAGAAACAGGTGACCAGAATGATATACAACTTAAATACTGTGGCATACAATAAATGGTTAAAAATCCTAAACCTCATGACCCTGGAGACAAGAAGAGTACAAGGAGATCTACTGGTATGTTACAACATAATGCAAACAATTATCTGATAAGTGAACTGGGTCTTGAGTTTAAAAATGATAGGTTAGGTACAAGGGGCGATCCACTGCAACTTAGACCGAAAAAGTTTAATACATATAAAAGGAAATCCTTTTACACACAGACAGTGGTTAATCCATGGAATAAACTACCATTAAATATTATAATTAGCAAAGACTAAAAAACAGTTTAAAAAATGACCTGATGACTACATCTCAAATGGAAATACTCTGCCCTATTATGGATGAATGACAGGAGCATATATGGGCCACCAGCCTTCTTAGCCCCTTACTCCTTAATATGCACCTTAGTATTCATGGATGTTTATAATACCAAACATTGCAAGTCACTGTTTATCCATGTTATTGCTCCTTTCAGAAAATCCATATGAAATCAACAGACATTCTGTTGTTTTTTTGTAAATACGGAGCTTTTGATTGGGATAGTTACTTTGAAACTTTGTACCAAAAGCTTCCTATGGTCTGGCATTCCACAAACATATACTTCATTGTACTGTTGCCCAGCCTGCATTGGGGATATGTATTTAAACATTCTGAGTTCATTAAATTGAATCTATGTGGAGTGTAATAAATTCTATGGCGTGAATTAAAACAAATCTGCAATAATCTGGATGACTGAATATCCCAAATTTGTTTGGTCGATAACATGAGTCCACATTTTGTTGGAGATAGTGCTGGATGATTTCATTTCCCATTTGGCTTTTAAATTATCCGGATTAGATCCACATTTATCAATCACCATCGAGTATATCTTTGAAATTTATTTGGTATTATCTGTCTGTCTAAACAGTCCTTCCCATATAGTTGGTTGGGGACTTGTTATTAGATTCCAGTTTTTGCATACTTGGAGCCAGATATTCAAAACATTGCACTGAGTGCAAACCGTTAGTGCCACAATTGCGCCACATTTGTGCTCGGCAACAATATTCAAAAGCCCAGTTAGCACTGGCACAACCTGATAGTGCCAATGCTAAAAGGTAATGTATGTGAGGGAATGGAGTGAGGGGAGGAGCCATGAATACCAGCACTCTGGCATATTCAAAAGAGGAGTGCCACGCTACAGGGGTTTATGAGACCTGTAGTGCAGCGCACAATACTGCAAGGAAAAAGAAGGGGGTAATGCCAAGCAAACACAGTCAGGTGGGGTTCCTGACTGGCCCCTGCCTCCCATGTCCACAGTCACATGCCATGATGTCCTATAGCAAACATTGAGCAATCCCTGGTAGTCCAGTGGACTGCAACAGCCCCAGTCCCCATATAAGGAAACCCCACATACCTGTGGTCTAGTGGCCCCCCAACCCCACAATGCTTACCACCCTGCTCCCCCATCTGTAATGGAGCCAGCGACTGGCTCAGCCCACCTCTCACCTCCGCAGCCAGCTGCTGACTGAGTTCTGCATGAGCGCGTACACAATATGCACTCATTCAGTGCTCAGTTGGCAGCTAGCCATGGAGGTGTAGGTGAGCTGAGCCAGTCACCGGCTCCATTACCTGATGGGGAGTGCAGGTCATAGGCACTGCAGGAGGGCTGCATTTCCTTTATGTTGTATTGCAGCAAGCCACTCTGCATGTCAACCATCAGCCATTTGATCTCTGTGTAAAGACATTCTATAGAAGAGACTTATTCAGAGAGACAAAGGAAAACTGTGTATCCTCTGTATGTCCTTTGCATACAGAATCCAGAGAGGTGGCAGCACATATAAGAAATGTGATAGTATACTGGCAGGCTATGAATGACATTGTGCTGCCACTGGCATGCCATCCCCTGTGTCTCATGCCGTCCCTATGCTTCCTGTCTACAACACCATGCTCCAGTGATAGACAAGAGATTGAATGACTGGAGACCTTATGAGACAGACAGGAATGAACAGTATTCAAATGTAAGGGTAATCCATGGACTGAGCATTGCACCAAGAGTGTAAAGTGTATGGAAAAAGAGCTCTGCCATGGCACCAGATAATACCATACACCCATAAATGCATAACTGTGTGTAGAGGACTCTGATGAGTACTTAATGAGAGGTTGGATGTCTGTGCTCTGAGGAATGAACTCAGATCTGGGTGTTTGAAATAGCATGAGAGAGACATCTGACATGGAGCAGCTTCACTCTCTCTTTCAGACTACTTGCAGAAGCCACTCCTAAACTGAAAGTATCCCCCTTGTGCCTCACAATATATCCAAACAAGGTAACCATTAAGAGTTCTAGCTGTCATGGAGAAAAAGGGATGCATAAATACAAATAAAGCAAAAGACTGCTCAGGGACTTGTTATAAGATACCAGCGGCTCTGTTGTTTAACCCCAACTTTTGAGTGTTGCTGAGACTGGCAAGATGTTTGGCATGGGTCTGTTGACTTTGGATGAGTATCTTTGTTCCTGCTGAACAGGGGGTCAGATTTATTTGTCAAGCATGAAACATTTGTAATGCCTGTTTGGTGGAAAGAGAGTGGGGCTGGAGCTGTCCACTGGACCACACGGGTGCATTACATTGTCATACTGGGAGATCGGTCGGGGGGGGCACTAGACTATCAGGAAATCAAAACTATATAACTGAAATTAACTCAATTAACTGGTTGACTGTATAGTTGGAAAAATGTCTCCAGTTATGTTTTAAACTGTATAACAGTGTGTGACAGTTGCTCACACTAGGTTAACTTTATTTTAAACTTTCTTAATGCTATATACAGAAGATTTTAGTTATATACTGTAGTTTTGGTTTCAACATACAATAATATCACATTTTAACATGTACTTAAGTGAAAATTGAATCCAAAGATTCATTAAGACTGTATTTGCTGCACATGCTGAGACATTTAGAATGTATGATAGTTGAACTTTCTGCTGGAAGGTTATCTTATTGAAATGACACTTTGACCTTGAAGGCATCTCAACTAATAGCAAACTGGTGAGGTCTGGTTCAATTGTTTCTAACTTCAGTGATGGTTTAAATGAGTATTTTAAACCAATGAGAATTATTTCTGTTTTTTATGTATGATCTGGGTGGTAATAGTTTGTGAGTTTCTGAATAACTGTCATAAGCTTCCAAGGAAAGTTAGTCCGAAAGCTTAAGCACTTTGTTCTTTTTGTATCAGCTATGTTGGTCCAATAAAGGGTATCAAACCATTTGCTTCTGTATCTGTTAATATCTTAAGGTCAGAGTTGATAAGCAATATAGGTCTGTATGAACCGGGTAAGGTGGGGTCCTTATCTTTTTTCTTAAATAGAAGTATAGTGGCTTCTTGTGCTGATGTGTGTAATGTATGGTTCTCCAGGATATAAACAAAAAAAGTTTTTAATTGTGTAACTGTGGAAGGGTGTGGGAATAGATAACATGAGACAAAACAAGTAGGTTTTTTAAACACACAGATGCTTCGTGTGAATTTTATTTTCTTAAAAATAATTAACGCAGTAGGAAAAAATAAACTTAAATAAAAAACAATGAACTAGCTCAAACTGAGCTCCAGCATTACTCTTCCCTAGTAGTGCTGCCACAGAGTGGATACGTTGACTTCAGTGCTTCCACTATCATCTGTGCACATCAATCAGCAGTACTTACTCTCAATACAGCTCCCAAGGCTGATCTGCCCTAACTGAGCACAAGGGATGCTTTTATTCAGGCTGTCTAAAGCATCATAAGGTCAGCTGATCCACTCCTAAACTAATACATCAGAACACCTGGTCTAATACAGACATTTGGGTGATAAGCATGATAAAATACTTGTTATTATTATGTTCATCACTGTTAGAAAACAAACTTAAAATTATCTTCACAGAAAAAGCAGATATTAAGTCTGCATGCTTAATTGTTAATTGATGGACCCAAGCTCCTGCTCCAATACAGTGTCATAGCTTGGAGTGGTGCCATAAATAAGCCTCTGTCTGATGCCACTAGCTCCTAATAGAATATCAGATTACCAGAGGCATGCATGGCAGCAAGTAAAGAGGGATATTTCCTCACATTTTATTAATTTAAAAATACTTGTGCCTTTTCTCTGCTTTTGGGTTTATTTTGCACATTAACATACTAACATACTATTTGCCAGCAGATTAGGCCTTGGTCTATTGAGTCTGCTTGAACCTCAGATCCCTAGTTGGGTGCCGAGGCCCCCCCCTTGTGTTCCAGAAACCCCTATCATCCATCCCCACCCCCCTGGGACAGGTCATCATCTGATACATCCACTTTCTGTGTCTGTCCCACCCTCTCTTGAAGCCCTCCACTGTGGATCTCTGAACCAACTCGCCAGGCAGTGCATTCCAAGGGTCCACCCCCGTGTCAGTGAAAAACCTCCTCCTCTTTTCCCCCCTCACCCTTCCACCTTCCAACTTCAAACCATGCCCTCTGGTGATACCTCCCTGCTTTAGTCTAAAAGGCTCCTCCATGTTTACCCTATTTATTCCATTGAGGTACTTGAAGACCTCAATCATGTCCCCCCTGTCTCTCCTCTCCTCCAATGAAAACAGGCAGAGCTCCTCAAGTCTGTCCTCATACGTCAAATCCCCTAGCTCTCATATCATCTTAGTTGCCCTCCTCTGTACCTTCTACATTCTTATACTTCTGGCATAATGTTACCAATGATTTGGCAAGGTATGAGCTTAAATATAAATGTTTATTTACCTGTCATCTGAAATTTACAGCCGACGGGTAACTTTTTCATTTGGGCCTTTCTTTTGCTCCCATAACTGAAGGCTTATCTATAGCCCTCCTTTTACTTGTATTGTCTCTTTTATTACCTAAAACCCTCTATTTAGGGTTTTATATAAAATAAATTCCTCCAGGGACTTAACATCCCCACTGGTGACTCGGCTCCAGACCCAAAACACCTAGGGAGCCGTACGCCTTTTCGTGTATCTTTGTGCACACTTTCCCAGTTCTTGGAACTCTTTCCAGCTCCACAATCTCTGAAAGAGGGTCACACCATGCATCTAGGTCAGAGCATGGCTTGCTTTGACCAATACTGGTGTGACTCTCAGTGCGTCTCCTACATTCTTGCTGCAAGAAGTGGCAAACCAATTTGCAGTATCATATTTCTTTTTCATACCGCAAGCAGCGGTATACGAAGGGAGGTCCTCCTTGCATTTTTTACCTCACCAGGAGCAGATGGGGCATGGAAGCAGCAACCGGTGTGCTTTTACATATGTTACAGACCTGCACACCTCATAACATTGTCATATTAACTGCTTTCCCTTCCCCTTCTACTCCTGGCTTTATCTTTGCTTACGCTCCACTGCTACTCTATCAAATCACTCCTCCTCCCCCCCCGTATCAGTTGTAGACTGTTGTTTGTTCTAGCTGCCAAAATACTGTATATGTATTGCACACACCAGTCATCATGTTTCATTTATCAGTATGCAACCTGTAAGTCGCTTCCCTGTCTCATATCAATGTTTACCACCTGCGGTCACCCTATGTGGTACCCTTGTATGTATATCCAGCATGTATCATGTAACGTGCATTTCAAGTATATACTGCTATTACCTATCTGTGTTTGTACTTTAAGTGTTTATGTCACAGGACCTCCTTGTGAATGAGCTTGCTCAATGGAGTTTTCCTGCAATAAACTTGAACTTGAACTTGAACATCAAGTGGCTTTGTTTTAATCTCCCGAACAAAGTTTTACCTAAAAGGGGCACCAGAACCGACAAGGTGCAGTAAGCACTGTTTCAAACATGCTGTAGGGTGCCTGTACCTAAAGGGAGCCTTCAGGCTCTAAATCATGCCCATTATTTATTCTTAGTGGCAACACACATTACCAGGCAGGGGCTCCCAGCACTGCAGAGATTGTATTCTTTATTATTCCACACTAGATCAGGGGACATACTCCATTTAAATACCAATATATGTGTGAGCAGCATCAGGACCAACAAGTGCTGCAGGCACTTAAACACATAAGCGTTCTCTCCATGTGGAGAGATAGTCTGACCCCTTCTTTGCCCATTATTCAGACTTTTGGGGCAAAACAACTTAGGAGCTTGACTGGATGTAGGCATTACAACTGCCTATACTTAACACCTGAAACAGGAAAAGAAACATAGAGGGGAAAGAACAGTAGAGAGATACCTTGGCAGGTGGCCACCCTACCAAAGTAGAAAGAGGAAGATATGTAGTATAGCAAAGAATTAAATGCTGCTGTAACAGGATTTAGCAAAAAGTGAAAAGATAAGGGGAATGTCCCAGGGTGTATTCAGAATTTGGGGGGGAGGGGGGCAACTCTGCCACAGCAACTATTCAACTATTGCTCTGGAGAAGGTTTTAAAACAGTCTGTAGGAATGCCGTCTGGGCCTGGAACTTTCCCACTTCTAAGAGATCTGATAGCAAGTTCAGTTTCTGGTATGGAAATTTCTGCATTTAAGGTCAACATTTTAGAATCTGTAAGAGAAGGTAAAAGGACTAACTGAAGGGATGATTCAATATAATGTGTGTCATCAGTCCTTTCAGAGGAGTTAAGTTGTTTATAAAAATCTAAGAATGTTTGATTTGTCTCCCTAGGGTCCAAAATAATGTTACCATTGTCTTTTGTAATTTAAATGATTGTTTTCAATTCTTGTTCTTTTCTTAGCTGCCAAGCTAGTATTTTATCAGGGTTTCACCTAATCTGTAATTCTTAGTTCGTGTTAATATCATCTGGTTTCCCACTTCATATTTTACTAGTTTATTATATTGGTTCCGTAGATCAAATAACTCTTGTAATATCCTGGAGTCTTGAGATATTTTATGTGAATTGTCTTTCTGATTAATAAGGCATTCCAGGGATTCAATTTTCCTCCAATCTTTTGTTCTTTATTGTTATATGAAGATGTAATGCCCCAATAAATGCTTTGAAAGCATTCCATAGTACCGTGGTTGATGAATGTTCTAGTCAATTATTTAATAAAAAATAAAGTGATTTCTTGATCAATTTATGAGTGCTAACCTGAGTCCTTTAATAAAGTAGAGTCTAAGCAAGCAACAGTACCCAACAGGGTGGACGGTATCAGGCAATACTGGACTGCCCAGGGGTGTAATGAGGTCCAATGCTGCAGGCGGAGGGCCTTATAGCCCCTAGAAGGTCCAGTATTGCCCATAACGGCCACCCTGGAGGATATTATTGCACTTAGAAAATGGGCACTGTAAAACAAAATAACTTTAGTGAAATAAATGTTTGTAAAAAATTAGTATTAGACATGTTTTAGAATAAAGCATTACCTCCGCCTAGTCTTGGTTGTCATGGTTACTCCCTCTCCCAGTAGGAACAGAGCATCACATCACTGGTAGAGCTACTGTTATTGCTCTATGGGGCAAGTCTATTTTGAATGGGAAAAATGTCTTCTGTGTGTTGTTTCTTTTTATTGATTTGCCTGCTGCAGCTTGAGTTTTGGCGGGAAGACCAAAAGTGCTGACATTTGGCATTTGGGAGGGAGGTCTATGCATGTGCGCCATGAGCAAGTGAGTGAGGCAGAATGCAGGAGAATGAGAGAGCAGGATGTACCAGAAAGGAAAACAAAAATGAATGGGGATACATCTGAGAAGCTGGTGCATCTTCAATAAAGAGTGTGAGCCATAAGATTTTAGCAGAGCTTCTGCAAGCCATACACATCTGAAGCACTTTCATTTTCAGGAGTCACTAGCTGGAGAAGAGGGAGCGTGGTCGGCTCTCCGAGAATAGGGCTATTTAGAATTATAGAGCATGGCAAATGCGTGTACGTGTGTGCTATAAGTAAAGAAAATAAATATAGCGAGAAATTGGGAAGGACTGATTGTGTGAGGTTTACTTGGGCTGTTGGCATTGCACTGATGAGTGTTGGGGGGCTAGAATGTTTCACTAAGTGAGACAAAAAAATGAAGGCATTTTCAAATTGAATCAGGATGCTTTTAACCAATGGGAAGGGATGGTGGGCACATGGATTTTTGCGTGGGTACAGGGGCACTTTGGCTGATACTAGTTACTCACAGGGCTCCACCTGTAAGTTAATGTACCCCTGCCAGCTAATCAGGTTGCTTAGATTTTAAAGCCCATTTTCTAACCCAAATGAATTCAGAGTATCATTCTTTTCAGTTTTAAAAGTCAGCATAACTGGGGCTGGGATTCTGTGTACTCAACTCTGGCAGTTTATTATTGTTGGGGTTGTTCTGTATACATTACAACTACTCTAATGGTTGCTAAACCATGTGTGTGCATGCTTGCTCAGTAGCACTTCTTCATTGTCACCTCTCATGGCCCCATGGCCCCCACCTGACTCATGACCAGGTCAGGATGGTCAGACAGAGTTCCTGCCCGGGGAAATTGCTACAGCAAGGAACAGACCAGCCCAGCTCTTCCGGACTGTGGACAGACTGTGCAATCCAGCCTGTCTTTACTCTGGTCGAGCATTGTCACAAAAACAGTGTGAGGAGTTTGCACAGTTCTTTTCTGATAAGGTGTCCATCATCAGGAATAAGATCAGCCAGTGCCTTCCCATTGGTCCTTGTATTAGTCAACTGGGTGGTACTAATACCCAGCTGATCTGGTCCACCTTTAGCCAACCAGTAGTCGTGGATATAGTGAGGATCATCTAGACTCTGCGGCCAACCTACCGTAGTTTGGACCCAAGCCCTACACGCCTACTAGTGGGGTGTGTAAAGGTCATTGGCCCAGTCCTTGCTGGGATAGTGGAAGTTTCATTGGAGTGAGGGATCTTTCCAGATCCTTTAAGGGAGGCAGTAGTTCTCCCCCTATTAAAAAAACCCTCCCTTGATCCCAACTGCCCAGTCAACTACAGACCAGTCTCAAACCTACCCTTTGTTGGGAAGGTTATTGAGAAGGTGGTCACACTGCAGCTGGAGGATCATTTGACCAACCACAATATCCATGACCCTCTCCAATCTGGCTTCAGAAAAAGGCATAGCACTGAAAGAGCCCAGGTGAGGGTACTTAATGACCTTCTGATGGCGAGAGATTGGAGAAGCCATTCTATCTTGGTTCTCCTTGATCTCTCAGCAACATTTGACACTGTGGACCATGGGGTGCTACTCGAATGCCTGTGGTTTTTCTGTGGACTGAGAGGGGCGGTCCACAGTTGGTTTAAGTCCTTCCTCAAGGGTAGGTCTCAGAGAGTGGTGTCAGGAATTTATTCCTCGGTCCCTCATGGACTACCCTGCGGGGTTCCACAGGGCTCGTTGCTGTCCCCCTTGTTATTCACAGTGTATTTGCTTCCATTAGGAGACATTATAAGGTGGTACATTTTGGGTTTTCATTGCTATGCTGATGATTCTCAACCATACATGTCCTTTGTGCCCGACCAGGAATTAGATTCCGTTACGGTGTTTAATAACTGCCTACTGGAGATTCAGAACTGGATGAGTGCTAGTTGGCTACAGCTGAACTTGGAAAAAACTGAGGTACTGGTTGTGGATCCTGGTCATTGGATGAAAAGGGCATGGGCGAGAAAACTGTCAGGATTAAATCTTGGTGGGATCCTGCTTATTGCCTCTAGTCAGGTGCAAAACCTGGGCGTTGTTTTTGATGAAAGCCTGACCCCGAGGGCACAGGCTTCGGCTGTAGTCAAATCTTCCTATTACCATCTTAGGAACATAGATCAGGTGAAGCATCTGGTCCTGCCTAAAGATCTTCTGACCTTGGTCCATGCCTTTGTCACCAGTCGTCTTGATTATTGCAACACTCTCTACCAAGGGCTACCGGGGGTAGACTTTCACCGCTTGCAACTAGTGCAGAATGCGATGGCCAGGTTGCTGACTGGAGCTTCTAGATCCAGTCATATTACACCTGTGCTACATGATCGGCACTGGTTGCCAGTACAGTGGCAGATTACCTACAAGGTCACATTGCTGACCTGTAAGGCCCTACAAGAGCAAGGTCCCCACTACCTGAAAGAGCTCCTGTGTCCTCACTGTCCCTCCTGCCCACTCTGAACCTCTGGCGAGGGACTGCTAGAGAGTCCCAGGGTATCCCTTAAAACATCTGGAGGAAGATCGTTCGCCTTTATGGCTCCTACCCTGTGCAATTCTCTTCCTCACCAGATATGAGAAAGCCAGACGGTAGAAGGTTTTAAAAATCTTTTAAAGACATGTCTATTTAGCCAGGCCTTCTCAGGAATGTATTGAATTCTGAATTTATATGGATATGTTTTAATGTGTTTTTATATGTGTTTTATGATACGTGGTGAGTTCTTAATGTTATAATATAAAGGCGCCCTGAGCATTGGAAGGGCACCTTATATAAATAAAAATTTGATTGATTGATTGATTGAGTTTGTTGAACCCACCTGGATCATTGTGGCAATTCCCCATGGGGTGCTCATAAAACAGTGATTAGTCAGGTGCAATACAGTACCCTACAGTGCCAGCGGCCATAGTGTTCTGTTCTGTTAGGGACGTAGTGTCCTACATGGATGCATAAGAGATGTGATGATGTAGCCATTGTGGATGCCATACAACACATAATAAAACTAACAGTACATAGGCATCGGTTGCAAACAAGGTGTAGAACCTGTGAGTAATCATTGCTCAGGGACGAGTCGGTCACCTGGAGGTGAAATACATTCTATTAGATCCAGATGACAGGTAGTGGATGTATGATGCCATCATCAGTGGCTAGACACAAATTGTATGTATAATCAATAATGTCAGAGTGGGCAGAATCATTGATCAGAATATGGGTTAACCGGACCATTGCATGATGAACAACTGTATTAGCCGATACATCCGCTGACCGAGATAATGCATCCCGATTTTTGAGACGGATGGTGGTGAAATACTGAATATGTACCATAGATGGTGTGGACTGTAGGATCGGGGGATGTTAGTAGACATGCAGACAGTCATGTATTGCGAGTCTGGCAGTACTGTTGTACTCGGGAGGTTTGTGAAATAAATGGATGTTGCACGGCTTATGCACCAGCATGCACAAATAATTATGCATGGCAGCCTCACTAGGATGTTGCTTTCACCCCATCAGGTACCAGTAGCAATGAGGGCAGCTGAGTCATTCATGGGACCGAGCCACTGTGAATTACATAGGTATCGACACTCACCATCAAGAATCATTGTCACACACTACACTCGCATTACAGTCCCTGACTGTATCAATTCATCTCACTACAGGGGTGAACTGTGCCATTGTGTACCATATTTATACATCCCAATTCACAAGCAGTTCTGCTTACTGCTAGAGCCCAATGACTAGTCACGTCACAGTAACAGGAGCCCTTGTATGGGTTTTCTGGACAGATGTACCACTCCAGTGGATGTATAATCACTCAGAACATTTGTTTGTTACACATGTAGACACTCATCGATGCCTGTTCGTATTTCCCACTCCACTATATGTACTACACACCTGGACTGCTGCATGATTCTGACAGGACTCAGACTGTCAGGACTCAACAGTGACACTCCAGCACGACAGCCATGGCTTGATGTCATGGACTATGCATGAGTCGACTCTCAGTGAACGGACATACAGGATACAGACAACTCAACCACACAACGCCGGCCATGAAGGTAAACTGTTGTGTTATGCGGCTCACCAATACAGCACAGAATGATAGTGGCCGAACAGTCTGTGAGGGTAATAATTGCCAAAGACTACATAGACATAGGTCTCTGTGGCATTGTTGGGGATAAAACACACTTTTGGTTCCTTTTAAGACCAAATTAGACCACTACATTAGTGATTGTAACTTGGATTACCCCCACTGAGAAGTGGGGGTAACATTTATGGGCCTCGTCCTTCTGTTGTCCTAAAATCGAAGTATTAACTGAAGAGATAAAATCTGAATGGTTGGGAAGTAAAAGAAATCTGTACTTTTTCTGGGGTATCATGCTCACATCCTCCTGTCCTTGCTGCTTTTCTTTTCGTTAATTAACATTACATCCTGATACCTGACAGAAGTCTTTCAAGATCTGAATCACATGTTATGCTGCTTCTTCATGTGCCAGAAACAGACAAATGCTGCCTGTATATACTTGTACTTGATAGGAAGAGAACCCTCCATCACATTTATGCCCATGACAGACCTGGAACAGTCAATTTTATTCATCAGAATGTCTAAACATAGTACAGGGTACCCACTGTCTTACCCCCTTACAAATGATCACAGGTTCTCTGAGGCAGCCATTAATCAAAGGTCACATCTTCGCAGAGTTACATATCCATTCAGTAAATATCCCTGGAATACCATAATACTACATGACCTGAAACAAATAGGCACAGGATACACAAACACCCTTTCTTGATCTAACTCTAACAGCATTCCCTGTAAGCATTCCTGATTTCCCCTTTCAAGCACTTCTCTGATTATTCTTAGATTATCCCTTTATACTTCTGTTTTTAATTGAGCATTATTAGGCTGGAGATATCAGTTGGGTAACTGCCTTAGCCAATCTTAAGCATACAATTTTTGTAAAAATGTTGTTGTCTACATTGATTATATTAATAGGCTTCCAGTTTATTTTTTAAATTTGCTGTATCTCCCATCTTACAAATATGAATAGTACCTGAGCCATTGCTAGGAATTCTGAGGTTATGAAAATATCATTGAACACTGCTTTTAGTTCCTCACATAGGCACTCACTGTATTTAATATTTAATTCACTTGTGTGAGGTGCTATGTCAAGACTGCATGGTCAAAAACAGTGCAGTAAATAACCATGCCATGCAGTCAGTAGAAAACCATGCAGTCCAAAACTGCACTAGATTGGATATACTAACTCCGAAACTGTGCAGTGCTATTATGGCCGTGCATATTTGCTGTCGTGGATTTGACCAGACACCCTTGTGAGACCATTAGGTCCCAGTGCAATGTTTTTGCTGAGGAATTTTATGGCTTCCCTTATCTCCTTACTGGAAACAAGGACATACAACTCCCATAGTTTTTTCCAGCGTCAGGAACTCTACAGGTTATTTCCTAAAAAAACTTCAAAGTTTTATTTAAAGGAATGTCAGTCCACAAAGCAGTAGTTAGACAACTACCGGTAACTTTTTAAAATCCTTCCAAATTCCGGCCTGGTGACGCTGAGGGTTGAGGCGCTGGATGCCACACCTCACACCATGCCGGTGACCCGGGTTCGGGAATGAGCCCAGGTCATTGGGGGTTAGCAGGGAAGGACTAGGATTGAGTATCCACCGACAGCTCTCCTAGTCCTGGGGTGGGCTGGGAAAGCACACTGTGCTATTGAGGCCCCTGGGGACACCCAGAGGTAATGCAGGCACAGGTGTTAGCAGAGGGAGAGTGCAGTGGACGTCTGCACATCAGTGCATGGACATCATTGCACACTTTCACTCCATTGGGGGACCTTAATGGAGGAAAAATGGCTAGGAGCGACTGTGCAGCCTGATAGCCGCACCCTGCCTCGCCAGAAGGACTCTTATGCAATCGTGCTGGGGTGGGGTCTGGGGCCGGTCTGACTGAACAGGGTATGAGGAGGCCTTGTGGAAGATTGGCGACAGCCATGCCAGATTCCCCATCATGCGAGTGAGCCTGGTGCTCTCCTGGCAGGTAGGGCCAGAGGCTGGATGCCCCCGCTGGTAAGCTGCGCAGCAACACGGAAAAATCGCGACATGATAAAAACAATCCTTCCAAATTAGTTGCAGTGATTCTATCAGCATATTTTAGCTCTGTGGATATTTTACACTGCATGCAAATTTGATAACTATTAAAAAAAAATCTAGATTTACTTGGTACCCTGAGCACTGAACCACATTTCTGCTGTTAAGGATTTTGCCTGTATCATACTGGTAGACGTTTAACTCCACTTTCATTTTATAAATTTGAGAAGTAAGAAATCCATTTGCTACATTCTTCTGCGTTATTAACCTAAACAGGATTACCTTTAAATCCAAATATTTATGGTATCATCCTGTGGGTAACCTTTTGCTTTGAGCTTGGCAGATGGCCTGAAAATGTATTTTTGTGTCCCATCACTGTACAGCCGTGTCATAAAAACATTGGACTGAGAGCCTGGCTGTATATAAATTCAGCCAAGCTGATTGCATATTGGGATTATCCATACTAGTTTTATTTAATCTTCAAGGGACTCTACCAATTGAATTTGCATTCACCACTTGTAAGGAAACCATGAGGCTTAAATGATCGAAGTTTCTGCAACTTCCAACTTGACTGAGTTTATTTAGGCAAAATTAGATAAGAAAATGTAATCAATACATGTTGAGACTGATCCTTTGATAATGGTGTGTCCTCCCAGGTTATGTAAAACTCTGTGTGAATCCAAAAGCTTAGCTGTCTATGTCATCTTTATTAGATAATTAGTATCACATAACTGCTTGTTCTTGCTTCACTGTTTTATCCTATAAAGAAAGGGTATAATAAAATCCTCATCCAGAGTTAGAATCCTAGTAGTATGAAGGTAAGGCTACTTAATTTGAATAAATCTATTCTGGTAGCTTTGGTCTGACATGCAAAAACAAATACTAGCCTATATCTATGTTCTCCCATTGAGTGGACTTACATTAAGGGGTAGACAAAATGAGGAATGACCTGCTGAAACTGGTAGAATGGTTTAGGGTTTGGCAACTAGGTGTTAATGCTAAAAAGTGCAAAATTATGCACATAGGCTAAAGAAACCCAAGGGCAATGTATCAACTGGGGGGAGTGACAACAACAAAACAGGAAAAGGACCTGCAGGTCATCATATTTGACGGCCAGTAGGTGGCAAGACAGTATGACAAGGCAGTAGGTAAGGCTAGTAGAGTGCTGGGGTGCATAGGGAGGGGTATTACAAGCAGAAACAGGGAGGTGGTATTACTCCTATATAGATTGATGGTGAGGGCCCGCCTAGGGTACTGTGTCCAGTTCTGGAGGCCACATTTCAGGAAGGACATAGATCGGATGGAGGTGGTACAGAGACAGCAGCCAAAATGGTGCAGGGTCTGCAACACAAGCACTATGAGGAAAGACTCAAGGAATTAAAAATGTACTCTCCAGAGGATAGGAGGGACAGGGGAGACATGTTAGAAACATTCAAATACCTCAAGGGTATAAATAAGGTACACGAGGGTGGTATTTTAAATAGAAAGAGATGTGCAAGAACAAAGGGGCATGGTATGAAACTGGAATGGAGGAGGCTTAGAGGGGATGTGAGGGAGTACTTCTTCACAGAGAGGGTGGTGAATGCTTGGAACATACTTCCAGCAGTGGTGGTAGATACCAAAATGGTAGCAAGATTCAAGTATGCATGGGATAGACACAGGAGGACCTCAGTAACAGGGCTGGGAGGGGGAAAGGCTACAATGTCTACAATGACACAAGACTTTAAATACCCCCAGCTCCTCAGGGAAGAGGTTCATCCTGACTGTGGTGGATTATGCCACTCAGTATCCAGAGTCAGCCATCTATCCTCACTGAGGACAGACAAAGTGGCAGATGCCTTACTTGAGATTTTCTCCCATTTTGGGTTTCCACAGGAGGTTATCACCTATCAAGGGGGTTCCTTCATGTTGGATCTGATGAAATGTTTGTGGGAGAAATGTGGGGTGGTGCAGAGATGCACAACACTGTATCACCCACAAGCCACTGCACTTGTGGAAAGATTTAATGGTACCCTGAAGTCAATGCTCCGAGCATTTGCTGAACAGCATGGGAGGGACTGGGAGAAATACCTTCCCCACCTGTTGTTTGCATACAGGGAGGTGCCCCAAGAGTTGACAGGATTTCCCCCTTCAAACTCTTATGCGGACGCTGGGTACATGGGCCCCTAGACTTGATCTGGGAGGACTAGGAAGGCAAGCATGCCACTCAGGGAACTCCCATAGCAGATTATGTTCTTAGGTTTAGGGAAAGGCTGAAGGAGCTTATGGGGATAGCCCAGAGCAACCTGGCAGCTGCCCAACAGAAACAAAAAGTGTGGTACGACAGCAGAGCCAGAGCTCACTCGTACATGGTGGGCCAGGAAGTCATGGTCCTTATTCCGGTACAGAAAGACAAGCTGCAGGCTGAGTGGGCAGGACCATACAAAGTAGTTAGGAAGGTAAATGAAGTAAACATTATTACAGAGTTACCTGACAGAAGACAGACAGAAAGGATGTACTACCTGGGAACCAGCCTGTGAAAAAGTCTTTACCAGACTGAAGGAAGCACCGTGCAGTGCTCCTGTATTAACAAGTCCTAACTATAGCAAACCCTTTATAGTTCAGACTGATGCCTCAAACATAGGTATTGGGGCAGTACTGAATCAGACATCTAACCAAGGAAAAGATCACCCAGTAGTGTACCTGAGTAAAAAGTTACTTCCTAGGGAGCAGGCATACTCTACTGTGGAAAAAGAGTGTCTTGCCATAGTGTGGGCCCTAAAGAAGTTAGAGTCATACTTATATGTGCAGCATTTTGTGGTATTAAATGACCACAACTCCCTGGTTTGACTGATGCAAATGGGAAAAACTAATGGTAGATTGTTAAGATAGAGTCTTGCCTTACAAGGGTATGACATGACAATCTTACATAGGGCTAGAGTGACCAATCAGAACAGTGATAGGCTTTTGCATCTTTATGAGGAGGGAACTGATTTGGGAAGCTCATCCCATGCAGGGAATAAAGCCCCCAAATTCAGTCTAGGTGGGGAGGAATTGTGACACTTGGCCAGCTGGTTATGATTGTTCTATGATTTTTGTAATATAAAAATGTAATGTGTGAGTGTCTCCCTAAGA
The DNA here is from genome assembly GCA_016271365.2 of Neoceratodus forsteri. NCBI lineage: Eukaryota > Metazoa > Chordata > Ceratodontiformes > Ceratodontidae > Neoceratodus > Neoceratodus forsteri. The sequence continues at coordinate 847,542,594 of CM028134.1, forward strand.
CAGCTGGGCTATGGGTGCTTCTCCCCCCCAAGTTTCAGTTAAAATAACAGGATACATTAACCTGAAACTAGGAGGTAATTACATACTAGAGAGACATAATTGAGGGTCTCCTGTTTATCTGACTTAATTGAAGCTGACCAGTTGCCAGGCTACAGGGATTGTAAACTTTTATGACATTTTAGGAGTTGCATTTTATGGCCTCCTGCCTTTGAAGCTGGGAAACTAAAAATCCTTAGATGTGCCATGGGAAGAGAGAATGCTCGAGATCAAAGAGGGAATGTAAATTAAGAAGTCATATTGGGAAATGAGTTTTTGCTGATGTCACCTTATTTACTATACCTCCTGATAGGACATCCTGTGTGTATATTTTTTTTATATTTAACAAGGAGGAGCTATGTGACATCATGGAAGTGGTGTGATTTGAGAGACAGTTTAAGCTATTCTGTGTCTGATCTTTACACAAATTTCTTTATGGGCTCTTATAAAAAATATCTAACTTTAAGCACTGTAAGAAGGTATACATTAGACAGGAAAGTCTAATTGTATTGTGGTAGGAGTTTATGTTTGTACTTTAACCTTGTTCTTTTAAGGGATTGTATGTTTTGTGATAAAGTGTTCTGTATTTACATTTTACATATTTTTATGCATTTTTAAGTAAAACTCTTATTTTAAAGAGACTGCCTGGTGTGCCTTTGAAATTCTTTCTTTTGCATGTGAAGTATAGATGGTTAAACTTGACAACTGTTCCTAATCTGAATGGTGTTATGAACTGGAAAGGTAAGAAATACCTAAGGTCTTTCGTAGAGTTTTAAGGGTTCATTTTGGATACCTGGTTAGGTGCCCTTAGATGAAAGATATCTGGCATTCCCCTGAAGAGCAGAATTATCTGAGCCTGTACATTTGGGTATGCTAGCAAAAGGTTTACAGTTTAAATCCCCCCAGAACTTGAGACCAATGGTGATTTGGACCAACAAGCAGACATGAGGGTTACCCTGTTGTGTTACCTGATCACAATACTGAGCTCGAAGTTTGGCACTGTGGGAGCAGAGGGCCTTACCTGCTGAGTGGGTTTGTGATAGGTCTTTTCCTGGTGACCAAAAGGATGGTCCCCATACCTCTATTTTTTTGTGCTTGTACTATCTCAGAGACAGATATTAGTCTTGTACCTTGCAGGTAAATGACCTCTGAAGTGTTATCTCACAGGATTGAGTATGTTTTTAGTTTGCAATAAATGTTCTTTACACTGTTTACATTTAAAGTGCATACCTGTAAGAATGTCAAAGTACTAAAATATAAGCAGGATAACACAATTCTTTCCATGCTTTTATTCTTCCCTCCTTATGCTCATAGCCTAGACTGCCTCCTTTTTTGGGTTATACAGGGTAAGGCCCCCTACAACATGATTGTTTTTACATGCTTTAAGTTGGATATGTTGATTGTATGTTAATATGAGGGTGGGTGGTGCAAGAATGTGCTCAGGGGCACCTTTAACTTATGCCTAACCCTCTGAAAAGACATCACCTGCATATTTATGTGCTTATATTCACCATGACGTAACTAATATTGGTAATTCTTTATGTTTGGAATGAGAACAGTGTTTTGCCTAAGTAAATCGGGAGGTAGTCCACTTTGGGTCTTATCCCTACATCCTTTGTATGCAGACTCATATCAAATAGCACTTAGCAAGCACATGATATGGAATGCATAATGTCACAATGATCTTTGAAGTAGTGATGTCATCATGTGGCACCTAGAGTCTAGCATTCATCATTGGAGACAAGGGGGATAAATATAGAAGAAGAAGGATGCAAGACAACATGGTTTAGCTGTGAAGGTGTGCACATTGAGAGTGTCTACATAGAGGTGCTAAAGGGGCATAGGAACTGTTTGGTGAGTTGACCTTTCTGGCTTTGATGAATCATCCTTCCCAAACAGCCTTACTGACATACACTGGGGACTATAAATGACCTCCCCAGTATTGACTTGGCACTTGACTATTTTGATAATAACTTTCTCAGTGTACCCAATAAACATGCCGCACTCAAGCAGTGAAGGGTGAAGGGTCACTTCTCAAAATGGTTTTACAGAGACCTACTGAAGGGAATGAAGCTGAAAGACAAGGCCTAGGGACAATTTAAACTCTTCAGTCAGGTAACTGATAAGCACAGCTATAGAAAGCTCAGACATTCCTGCAAACTGAACCTAAACATTTTGTGATCCAAAAAAGGTATGGACACAAATAAACTGTCTCTTGAGAGAGTGCTCAGGGGCCCCTGTTCATTATATTATTGCAGATGGTAAAGTTATAACTGATCCCTACTCATTTGCTTACTGACATTGACAGGGTTATGGTTGCCCAATTTTGAGTATTGCCTGGGTTTTCTAACTTGGACCTAACCACCATGCAATTTCACAATTGGCTAATAAATAGGAAGGAGGTTCTCTCCCAGCTGGTGAGGATTAGAAGTGATGCTACCCCACGAAGACTATGACAAACTTAAACCAAAATTCTTAAAATTGCTGCTCCAGTTATTGCCACTCCCCTTTCAAACTTATTTAGCAAGTGACTACTCCAAGGCACCATTCCCAAAAAATGGAAAACTGCCACTTTTGTTCCCATACACAAAAGTGGGCCTAAAGACCTTATTGAGAACTAATGGCCCATCTCCTTCCTTTGCTCCTTTGCAAATCCACAAGAGAGGCTGTTTTTTAACCAACTCAATGAATTCCTAGAACTCCATCACACCCTATCTGATGTCCAGCATGGTTTTAGAAAAACATCATGGCACAGATACTGCTCTGGTCTGTCTGACCTCCAACATGCTTAGGGCATTGGATCAAGGACTTTACACAGGAGCCATTTTCATGGACCTTGCCAAGGCATTTGATCTGGCAAAACATGACTTTCTGTTAATTAAGCTAGGACAGACAGCTGGCTTAAACACTCCCTGTCCAATTGGAAACAACTGGTTAAGTGGCAAGGGGGCATATCTGGTCTTAAAGACATAACCATTGGTGTGACCCAAGGATTCATTCTAGGTCCCCTGCTCTTCTTGCTTTATATTAATGATCTGCCTGTTAAGTGTGGGTGTCACAGGAAGGAGATGATCCAGCACTGTGTCCAACAGATAATGAATTTGAGATGTAATGCTGAAGTCGCAATTATTTACAAAATATGAAACAAACTGCACTCCTAACACACTGCACAGATCATATCAGTTCACAAAACAACCTACTGGAGCCTCAGTGCAGCTCCCTGGTGCTCTGTCAAGGCAGCATTACATCCTGAGTGCGTTGTCTGTTGTACAGAAAGCTGGATCCCCTCCTTCTTGTGATACTGTACTGGATCTGCAAGCACCACGCTGAGCAAATGCTCCCCCTGCAGTAATTATGGGGGTGCAAAGTTATAGCATTATGTGGTTAATGCTGTTTTATACAGAAGCTCTACTGACCTAAACCAGATTAACCTTGACCTAGGCAATGATTTCAAACTACTTGAAACCTGGGTACTAAATATTAAACTTGTCCTAAATTAAAAAAACAGAACAAAACCTGGAGCTCTAACGTTTGGCCCCAGACACCTAGGTCATGAAAAACAAGCACTACTCAAATTATCCACCCTCTCTGGTATAAAGGTAGAAATGGTTAACTTAATGAAATACCTAGGGGATCATCTCGATCAAGAACTAACCTTGAGACATCATGTGAATGCTGTTACAAAGTCTGTTCACCAAAATGTCAGTCTATTCTACATGCTTAATGCTTACCTCACCAAGGAGGCATGACTAGCCATTGCCACCAGAATGCTGCTGCCTGTGTTAAGTTATAAAAGCACAAAGTCGGGCACTCACCACCTCTAAAAAGGACACACCAGGCTCCAAATAAATATAGCTTCATTGTCTTTATTAAAAATGAGAATCCAACATTTAAAAAAAAAGCAGACACCCATGTGAGTTATGCCCGGCTGACATGTTTTGGACTGGTCCTTTATCAAAGGCTGAGGCAGATGAGTACAAACTCATATTAAATAGACCACATGTGATGACATCACCATTATGTAATAATTAGAATTTTAAATTCATGGGACTATAAATACAAAACATATTAACACTCAAAATAAAAGACTAGCATGGGGAGGGAAGGAAAGAGAATAAGGAGGAGGAAGGGACAGAAGGTGAAGGTGAGGGGATGGAGTGGTGGGCGGGATGGATGAGGGACAAAACATCTGATAACCATGCTATAAAAACAAGCAAATCTGTGGAACAACAAGCTTGATATAAAGCACATGAAACTCATCTCATACATGAGTAAACATTTTTAAAAAACAAGATCAGTGATGGTTATAAAAGTAAAAAATTCCAAAATGCCATAACAAGAGCAGAGATGCAGAACCCCCCTCGAAAAAAAACACCCAAACAGAGCAGTAATGTACCTAAAATCTGTTTCTTTTCTATAAATGGTCTGATATGAAATCTAGCTTTGAACCTGTTTTTTCAGTTGCCTCCAAATTAATTATCCTAAATACTTCATGTTTCAATGATAAATTATTAAAATCACTACCCCATAGTTTTGGATTAGTTTTATTAATGGCCCAGAATGTAAAGTTATGGTCCATTCTATCTAATGCTCCTAAAACATGTGTTGCTATAGCATATGTTCCTTTCAATTGTTCCAACATGTTCCCTAACCCGTGTTTCAAAATTCCTGATGGTTTTACCTACATAGAAGGCGTTACATGTGCATTCTGCCAGGTAGAGAATCCCGGCAGAATTCCATATAATGAGTTGTTGGATCTCCAAGGTTTTGCATGTTTGATAACTTCTGAATTCTTTCCCTGCTATGATGTGTTTACAGTTTATACATCTTTTTCATGGGTAGTGCTAGCACTCAGTAGTACCACTATTTAACCAGGTGGTATTATTCCTTTCTATAAAGTGACTTTGGATTAAATGCTCCCTTAATGTAGGAGGTAAAGTTTGTAGGAGAATAAATATGTTTTTGACCCTAACCAAAATCCTTTCCTTCAGAAATTGTTTCTTTTGGTGCCGATATATTGATGATGTAATAATAATGTGGCAGGGTGACTTAATGGAATTGGAAGCTTTCATTTGCTTTTTACATGGAAAACACCTGACAAAAAAAATCTATTAATTTTCTGGACTTGACTGTAGTAAAACATCAAGATGGAGCAGTCATAACAGATATTTTTAGAAAAGAGACAGATGGTGACACATTACTGATGGCTTACAGTTGCCTCTTTTGCCACAATATTCAAACTATACCTAAGGGTCAACTTTTATGTATTAGACATAACTGTGGCACTGAAGAAAATTTTTAGAAGGGAGCTGCTGATTTAGTAAAACGATTTGAGGAAAAGGGGTACAGCAGGGACACAATTTCACAAGCAAGGGATTTTGCCTGCTCCCAGGACTGGCTTTATTTATTGCAGGACAAAACAGATAGGGAAAATTCTGAGTTAAGGTTTAACTTTGTGACTACATACTCTGTACATGCCAGATACTAGAAACCATTACAGTAGAAGCTGTTTAAAGGGAACACCTCCGTGGACACACTTGTGTCCCCTTTAAGTGGCCATCCCGTTTATCAGAAGTAGCCATTTTTACTCCCCGTCTGACTTAAGCACTCACACACACAGTAATAAACGAGCAACGAACATTGAACAATGAATAATGCATTGTAAACATACAAATAACGTACAAACACTGTATGGTAGTGATTACAGTTCTTTTTTGATAAATTGTGTTTTGGTTTGGCTCAATCTTTATTTCAGTAAGTAAAGCGTGTGTTAAAATCACTTATCTTCTTCAGCTGGGCCGGCGTTTTCGGTAGCAACATCCTCCCTCCGTTCACCTCCGAAAAAGTCCATAATCCTGGTCTGCTTTCTGGTAGACACAATTTGTTGCAGAATTAAGCCCTCCAGCTCAAACACATGCTCCATGTGTTCAAGGTAGTTGTTATGCACACACCAGTCTCTCAGTGCTGCGGCGTGCTCTCTCGCTTCTGCATTGCTAACGTACTTTGGCACAGGCTCATCGTCAGCATCTTCTGTGATTGGCTGTTCTACTCTGTGCTCAGCTAAACTTGAGCAAATGTCAGGAATGGAAAGCTCACCATTGGTGTCTTCATGAATGTCAACATCTACATATGCTTCAAACTGGGAGTGGGACATATTTGTGGGGCATTCAACATCATTAAGTGGGTCGTTGGAGTTGCAGTCTCATCAGTCAGGTCTGTCTCCTCATCCCCTAAATAAAACCCTGCTTTCCTGTAGCAATTCTCAAGTGTGCTCTGTTTAAAATTGACCCAAGCCTTAGCCAGCATCAAAATGGCATTGAGCAGTGTTAATTTTTTTGCAATTTCATTTGCGGACGTCCCCTTTAACTGCATCCCCTTTAAGTGGCGTTTACTGTATAAAAAAAAAATATTAAAAAACATTGGCAGATTTTGTCCAGTGATGTAGGTCTAAGGGACATTACACAATGCCCCCTAAAATGGCTTACAATATGGTGTCTGTGTTAAGGGACATGTTAATCTAAAGTTGCTCTATGGAAAGGAATAATACCACCTGGTTAAATGGTGGTACTACTGGGTGCTACCCATGTAAAAGATGTGTAAACTGTAAACACAACGTAGCAGGAAAAGAATTCAGAAGATATCAAAGAGGCAAAACTCTGAGATCTGACAATTTATTACTGTAATTTCGCTGGGATTATCTACCTAGCTGAATGCACATGTTATGCCTTCTATGTTGGTAAAACCATAAGGAATTTTAAAACATGTGTTGGAGAGCATATTAAAGCAATTGAAAGGGTTGACTTAATGTGTGCTATAGCAACACATATTTTATAAGCATAGATAGAAAGGATCATAACTTTACATTTCAGACCATTGATACAATTAATCTAAAACCAAGGGGTGGAGATTTTAAGTATTTAGCACTGAAATGTGAAGCATTTTGGATAATTAATTTGGAGGCAACTGAAAAACCAGGTTTAAACACTGGATTTGATATCAGATCATTTTTAGGAAAGAGATAGATTTTATGTACATTACTTCTCTGTTTGTGTGGTTTTTAAGAGGGGTTCTGCATTTCTGTTTTTTTATGACATTTTGGAATTTTTTACTTTTAGAACCATCACTGATCTTGTGTTTTTTCTTTGTAAGTTCTTTTTCTGCCCTGGTCCAGTCTGCCTACCTTGACATCCTGGCATCACTTTGGTCTTCAGGCCGCCATCCCGAAGATCCCTCCAGCTCCCATTCAGGTCTCACAGCTTCTACCCCTGTGGTTTTCCCCCCACAGTGGGGCAGTGGAGAGCCCCACCCATGCCCTTCCACTGAAACAGGATCCAGTATGTGCCATGCACCGTCGGAGCTGAACGGTCCCCCATGAGAGGGCCATCATGTCACCACTACTGGAGCCATTTTCACTTTTCCTTTCCCTGGCGTGAGCTTGGGGCATGCAAAGATACCAATGGAGGGAGCGTGCATGCATCCGCACATGCCTCCTCCCAGCGTCGTGCCCCAAACCAACCTCCTTCTGTGCAGTGCCAGTGCACCAATCCCCAGTCTCTGCCAGAGGTTGCTAATGCACCGACAACTGGTGTCCCCCCTCCCCAGAGAGGGAGAGCAGTCCACAGACACTCAATCCCTCTCTGCCCCTGCTGACCCCTGGCAACCTGAGTCCATTCCCGAACCCAGGTTGCCAGCGTGGAGCGAGGTGTGGCATCCAGAGTCTCAACCCTCAGCGCTACCGGGCCAGCACTGATCTTGTTTTTAAAAATGTTTAGTCATGTATGAGATGTGTTTAGTGTGATTTATATCAAGCTTGTTATTTCAGAGATTTGCCTGGTTTTTATAGCATGGTTATCGGTTGTTTCGTCACACATCCATCCCTCCCACCCCTTATCCCCGTCCCCTTCTATCCCTTCCTCCTCATTCACTTTCCTTCACTCCCCATGCTAGTGTTTTATTCTGGTTGTCAATTTGTTTTGTATTTGTAGTCCAAAGAATTTTAAATTCTAATTATTATATCATGGTGATGTCACCCCATGTGGTCTATTTAACGTTTGTTTGTACTTGTCTGCCTTAGGCTTTGATAAAGGACCTGCTGGTCTGATAAGCATTAGGCAGGCATGAATTACATGGGTGTCTGCAGTTTTTAAATGTTGGATTGTCATTTTTAGTAAAGACAACAAAGCAATATTTATTTGGAGCCTGGTGTGTCCTTTTTAGAGGTGGTAAGCACCCAACTTTGTGCTTTTACTAGTTTCTTGTTTGTCGTGGAGCACCACCATGCCAGTGTGTACCTTTTGTGTTATTTAGCTGTAATACCTTACGGTACTCCTCTACTTCACTGTAAAACAGAGATGGGTAGACTGAAGGAACTGTATAACAGAATCACATGTTTTATGGTTGATGCCCACCCCAGGGTTCACTACTGCACAGTTCTTTCTGCCCTGAACAGGACTCCACTTGAGGCAAGACAAGGCTATCTGCTACTCTGCTTCACCTTCAATTTCACCCAGGACACTACTACCCTTTTCAGTATTAGGGAGCTCCTCATACTTCAACCCCAATGATGCCTTCTCTGCTTCTCAGACTGTCTCTTGCTTTCTGTTCCATTGGCTAGGACAAACTTGCATTTGAGATAATTTGTTGTTTCAGCCCTGTCCCTTTGGAACAAGCTTTTGTAAGAAGTACAAAATTAATCAGGACCACTTCCCTTGAGAAAGCCTCTTACATGGAGGTGAGATGCTGTGATTATGTGAGTGGCCAAATATGAAAATGATACAAATAAAAAAAAAAGATATAAAAGAGGCTGCCTACATATTGCTTCTGTAGTAGGGTAACAAAATCGGGCAGACTGAATTTACTAATGTTCTTTTTCTGCCAACAATGTCTATGTTTTTATGTTTCTGTGTCACTGGATAATGCTGTAATTGTATGCCTGCACCTTACAAAAAACATACTTGAGCAAAACATGCAGTACAGTATGCTACAAATATGTGTATTATATGTTGTTAATATGTCATTTGACCACTGTTTTGACTTTTATGGTTTTATCGACCTAGAAATATCAAGGGGTGGAACGACTTGCTCTTATTTGGCATTTAACTATGCTAGACTTCTAAAAATTGTTTCAAATTAAAGGGAATCTGGCAGAACTCAATTTATTTAATGTAGGTTTTAATTTGATTTTAAAAATGTGGTCCTATGTAAAGTTATTAAATTGCACTACCTCCCAACTTAAACCTGCATCTAAGTTAGCTAAACTCATACAATTGATTCTTCTTTTGTTATTGATCTCAGGTACAGTGCATCCTGGTCCAGGTCCAACTACTCCAGAAAGTACTCTAAAAGTTGAAAATGAGAGACAACTCTTCCTGAAATTTGTGCATTTGAACGTTAGGAGTATCTTAGCAAAGAATGATTATTTGGTGACATGGACATTACTATATAAATTTGACTTAATTGGCCTCACAGAATCATGACTGAACAACAATGTACTAAATTATTCCAGGTTTCAAGGTTTTTAAGAGAGCTAGGATAGGAAAAAAGGGAGAGTGTGTTTCTAGTAGCTAATAGGTTCGGTGTTTGTGAAAGTCCCAGCTCAGTCAATACTACTAACTGTGATTTTCTTTCACTAGAGCTTACACTGGGAGTTGCAAAAACTCTTGATGATCTTAGTCTTGGATGTTCCATCTGCATTTAGAAATAGGGAAACAGAATATGATGGCAGATGAGGCCACTTGGCCCATCCAGTCTCTCCATTCCTCCCTACCTACCTACACTATTACCACACACCACACCTAATCTAATGCTTTCTCCCTTCCCCCTTCTTTCCACTATGATTCCCTTGTGATTATCCCATGCATTCTTGAACCCCACCACTGTTTTTGCTGCCACCACCTCTGCTTGAAGTCTTTTCCAGGAATCCACCACTCTTTCTGTGAAGAAGTACTTCCTCGCTTCTCTCCTGAATCTACTCCCTCCAGCGTCATAGCATGTCCCTTGTTCTTGAGCTTAATTTCTTCAGAAAAATACTTCCCTCCTTTATCTTATTGACCCCCGTGAGGTATTTAACAGTCTTTATCATACCCCCACCACCCACCTCTTTTCCAGGGTGTACATATTGAGGTCTTTTAGCCTTGGGCTTTTGACACAGACCCTGCATCACTTTAGTAGCCCTCCTCTAGACTGCCTCCACTCTGTGGCCTTCCAGAGAAGTGACCTCCAGAACTGGACACAGTACTCTAGGAGGGGTCTTAGCAGTGATCTATACAGTATCAACACCACTTCCTTTTTCTGCTGGTGATACCCCTCCCGATGCACCCAAGCATCCTTCTAGCCCTCCTGACTGCCTTGTCACACTGCCTGGCCACCTTTAGGTCATCTGATATGATTACCCAGGTCTCTTTTCTAATTGGTGGTCATCCACCCATTCCAGTGTTCTACATTGTGTGAAAATATAGAGTGGTGGTATTGGGGAAGGGCCACAGGGGCGAGGTCACTGGGGGAGGAGCTACTGGTGGGCAGAATCAGTAACAGGATGCATTAAATGCATAAGAAGCAAGAAATAGGAGTAATATGATGATCTGGAGGCCTTGGGTATTGTATAGTAGCAAAAGAAAAGTGTGGTAAAACATACTGGAGAACCTCTGCATTCTATTTGCAGGCTACGCAAGAGTTTGTGAGAGTCTTGACATTTTAGTGCAGCCATTCTACATCTCTTTACTAGTGCCTGCAAGACCAAGATCTAATCTTTGGTTTTGCAGTCCTGCCCAATGAGCTGCAGCTTCCAAATAAGGGAAATTTTCAACATCAGGGCCCTCAATTGAGATAAGCATAAGTGCATTTAGCACACTGGCACCTAATCTAATTAGTTCCTGTGTTTTTATTCGATTCAGTGCAGAAAACCCCCTCTCACAATCTGCAGTCAACATTAGTATTATCATTGCAAGTTCTGCCAAAGTAGATATGTTTGGATACAGGTCTACACACTTAGTAGTTAGAGAATGCAGCACATCAGAAATAGTCTTAAAGGCCATCTTTTCCGTGAACATGAGACTACGCAGGGAAGCCCATTCCAGTGCAGAAGCATCTACATCCACAACAGTAGCTTACTGACCAAGAATAATGTCAAGGCTTTCACTACCATACACTTCCAACTCTTCAGTATCACCTTCCAGTATCATGCTGGGGTCAAAGATACTGAACGCATCCAAAAGTTCTGTGCTTGGAAACCTTTGCTCAATTTGAGCAATTAGGGCCCTCATAAAGTTGTCATGCACAGAGGTTCTGAAACGATTTAACTGTGGTTCACTAAATGACAAGTTCAGACCATTATCATTCAGGAGGACTAGTTCAGGTGAAACGGAGAAGTACTGACCAGGTACCAGTAGGCATGCTTTAAGAATCTCTAAAGTGGAATGTAAATGTCTCTTTATATCAGTAAAATTCAGAGCTGATGTTTGAAAGCATTTAGATAAGATGCTAAGGTGTGGAAGTATGTCATACATCATGCATAAAATAGAGGAAAAACCTCCCAATTTTCCACCATTTTTACTAGGCCCACAGCTTGGGGATCATGTCTTTCAGAGGCCTCTCTATGCAAGGACGTAACAACGGATGGAAAAATCTTCCTTAGTGTGTCACATGCTGCATCATGGGACAACCACCTAACTGCTTTTGCCTGTTTAGGCTTTAAAACAGGGTTCTCCATTGCCTGCTGAATTTCTTTCAGAGCAGCCATGTGAACAGCAGAATTTTCATATTATCTGTAAAAGTGATCTAGTGTTTGATTAAACTTTTTAATGGCATTAACTTAATTTGCTGCTGCCTTTACAGCCAAGGCCTCCTGATGAGCCATACAGTGATTTTAAACAAGAATTGGGCTGACTTCTTTCAGCTTTTTAGCAACCCCATTTTGCCTGCCCAGCATAACGGCTGCTCCATCACTGCCTAACCCTGCAAGGTGATCAACCGAGATTTTATTGTTATCAGAGAACTCCAGCATTTTTTCAACAATTGTGTCTGCCTTTCCATCAATTAGTTCATCAACTCCCAGGAAAGAAACTCTGGTTTCCCTTATTTGCAGTACATACCATACAAAATGAGCTGCTTCATAACAGCAATATCAGTTGTTTCATCCACCAAATACGAAAAAAATTTGGCAGCCTTCAAATCTGTAAGAACGGATCGCCTGACCACCTCACCCTGAGAGAGAACCATTTCTCTGACAGTTTGATCAGAACGATATTTAACAGCATCAGCAATACAGGACTGGTTCTAGGATTTACTGGGCCCTACTGCAAGACTGTGTAGTTGGCCCCTGCTTTTCTTGATCTCACAAAACAAAAAAATACTAATACTTAACTGTGTATATGAGAGAATAAGACTGACTGAGTAGAGTGGCAGTGAGATATATTATATTTCTATTTCCCTCCTTCCTCAGTTCCTCTGACGGCACACTAACTCGCAACACATTTTTTTCCCTCAGCCTGCCTGAGTTGCTGACAATAGTAACAGTAATTACTGTAAGTAATGTCCCTGATTTCCTGCAGACTCTGCCCAGTGCCCACAAGAAACTGCAGGTTAAAAAAACAAAACTCTCCCTCCTCTCAGGCTCAAACTCAGTATACACACACACACACATACACACACACACACAAAAACACCCCTGAGGCCACCTGGGCAAGTTGGGCTGACTGGATCTCTTCTCTCCCATCCCCCCACTGGGGCTTGGGCTCTATATGTATACTCGCAAAAACCATAGCCCTTCATCATGAGGAATGAGTGTTTTCTTTCGAATTATGAGCCTGCATTATTCATTTGTTGTTTAAATTCAACCAAGATTTTCTGCTGGTAGTTTATTCAGATATCCCTAGTCTATCCTCTCCGCTGGACTCGTTAAACAGTAAACACCACACAGTGCGATCTTATATGATGGGTCCCAGGAATGTGTCTGTTGCATCGTCCTTGCTAGACAATTTACTGTCTTACAATGAAACTGATTTTTTTGCATTGCAATTTGTTTTTCACTACAGTTCATACTCACCGGTGTTTTTTCTGCGTCAGACTTTCATTGTCAGTGGTTCTGTTGTTATGTCACCCCAAATCCCTCCATCGTATGACTCGTAAGAAGACTTAGCTGGAACAGCTCTTTCACTCAGTAGTGGGCCCTGAGCATGACTGATCGACAGCTAGCCCAGGCAATAATTGACTGCAGTCAACAATGATGGCACGAAACGCTGCCCAAAGGTGGGACCTCGGGATGGCATCGCCTATGGCATGCTCCTCCTGCGAGGCGGGCTTGCAAGCAGTCACCTGTTGGACTCGACTTGTGCAAGCGCAATTTCAGCTGCTCCTGCTCATACCCATCACTGTGGTTTAAATGGATTTAAATGGCTCAGGGATGAGAGCTGAATGCAGGGTGGAGGAGGGCCGTGGCTGGTGCCGGCTGGGCGGTGTGCGGGCATATTACTATTGCTGCTGTGATGCTTGAGAGAGGTAGGTGAGAGCACAGCAAAGCACTAGAATTTTTGCCAACTGGGCCAGCATTAAAAGTAATATTAATTTACTATTTTGACATCTGGGGACCTGGTCCCCCCTGCACTCTGGGCCCTGGTGCAATGGCATCCCTTACACCCCCCCCGACACTGGCCCTGCAGCAATGTGTATATTGTCTAGGTGTTTGCATCCCAATGATTTGGTGAGATCCAGCAGTAAGCCATATTTCATTGTGTGAGGCAGCTCATTTTTTATTAGCCAGTACATGCAACAAAGGGATGTCACAAAAGCTTCTTGTTCCAGGGTCAGGGCCTGCTGCATTGCCTGCTCTATTCCACCTTTTGAAGCTGAAATTCTGCAGTTAGCTTCCAGTTCAGAAGCAACGGTGTGAACTGAACAGTTCTGATGCCTTTTTATAGCATCTTCTCTGAATGTCTTGCACTCACCGATTACCCAAACTGTTCTTGATTTGGGCATCTGTTTATGTTTTACGCAAAATGCACAAAACATGCCATCGTTTTCTTTGTACTGTAACCAACAGTATTTGTTAAGCCAGCCAGTATAAAAACCTCTTGCTCTATGCTCAGAGGTGTTTTTTTCTGTATTACAGGAGGAGGTGCAGGGAGTCTGTTGGACATTGATGGCAATATCAACTGGACCTACTGGCATTATCTCAATCATCGACTCACGATTGTCATCTTGATCAGGATGTTTCTGCTTTTGATTTAATTTGAAACCAAAGTTAGTTAGTTTCTGCATTGTGTACAATAAAGCTTTTTTTTTTTTCCTAAGTGTTGTCGTGTATTTATTTGTCAATACAGAATGAGAGTTTGGTAATGCTGGTTGAGCCCCAAATTTTTTTTGTCACACAAATATTTTTTTGCTCCTTGAATCAGGGTTTAAAACAAGTGACCACTGATGAAGCAAGGCTGCACAACCTGACTGGTGGGACAGAGACTGTAGACCCCCTGGTGACACAGTTATGGAGCCCCGAATTATTTTCTCACACAAATATTTTTTTTTTTATTTCCCTGAATCAGAGTTTAGAAACAAGTGAACACTGATGAAGCAAGGCTGCACAACCTGACTGGTGGGACAGAGACTGTAGACCCCCTGGTGGCACAGTTACGGAGTCCTGGATTTTTTTCTCACACAAATATTTTTTTATTCCCTGAATCAGGGTTTAGAAACAAGTGACCACTGATGAAGCATGGCTGCACAACCTGACTGGTGGGACAGTTAAGGTGGGACCTAACTGCTGACTCTGCTGTGCACTTTATATATCTGTGGCACAGTACAGTCTGCCTTTTTCTTTTGCAGTAATTTATTTTATTTTTAAACAGCACTTATAATAATACAAAGCTTGAAGAGCTGCCCACCACTTCTCCCTTCACTAACAATGATTCCACAGTAGTAGAATAATATCAGGCTCAAAATATTCCAGTATTTCAACGGAAATTAAGTCTGAATGATTTTCCACTACTGATGCAGGAAGGTGCAGGTGATTTTTGGAGAAGGAGCTCAAGTTTAAAGAATGAGGGACAGGTCAGAATAAACAGATGTGGAGCCCCAGGATTACTTTTTCACACACAGTACACAAAAATCACTGGGCAAATATGGGTTCAACTAGAAATCTGTTGGTGAAGTGGCTACAACTTTTTTTGGGGGGGGCAACACAGGCTAAAGTCCAGGACAACAGTGTCTCCTCACCACCACGATATGTGGTCTTTCTGCCAGCTTTATTTTCTTTTTTACTTTTTGCAGCTAGTAATTCTCTCCTTTTTTTATAAAGCAGCACTCAGAGGGCTTTCTACCAGCTTTTTTTTTTTTACTTTTTGCAGCCAGTAATTCTCTAATTTTTATGTTGCTTGCACGCATGTGCAAGAAACATAGTGCCATCATCCGAGTTTTCAGAGGTGTGGCACCCCCTCTTCCAATTCAGTCAATGAGTTTGCAGGTGCGGCTGCAGTTCTCCAATGACTGCTGCAGCTGACTATGACAGAAGTCAAAATGCAGTGGCCTACAGTTGAAAGAGAGAGCTCCACTTCAGTAAGCAGAGCTCTCTCCCCCACGCACACACACGCATGCAAGCACGCATATTGCATGCAGATGCGCCTCCCCACGCACACACTGTATGGCCGACGTAAGCCCAACTTCTGTCGCCTCCACACCCCTCCAACAAAAGTTGTCCAGGTGCCATGCTGGGAACCCACCCCAGTGGCAAATGTTATAGCCAGCGGGTGTGCCTAATCCCCCGTTGGCTTCATGGCTGCACGCCCCCCCAAAACCTTTCCAGGTGCCATGCTGGGTGCCCACCACATCGTAGCAAATCTTGTTATAGCCGATGGGGGTGTCCAATCCCCTGTCAGCTCCAGCCCCCCCAAACAGCCTTTCCAGCTGCCATGCTGGGAGCCCACCCCAGCGTGGCAAACATCCCGCGTCGTCTTAATTAAAAAAACCAAAAAAACTCTGTAAATAAAAAAAGGTCCCTCGCATCTCACTCTCCCACCGAACCCACCCACTCGCACCTGCCTCCCCACCCCCCTCACCCCATACTACCCTCCGGAGCTCAGCGCGATGATCTTCGTGGACCGAACACGCCTGCACTCTTCAAAGCCGATCGCTAACTGAGGAAATGCTGGCAAGCTGTATAATGGAATAAATAGGGTTTTTCCAACTTTGTTGCATATCTCAGGCATTTTTGGGAATTTTGGGCCCAAATTTTCAAAATGTGGTTTTTGGGACCCCTCCTCATGAATTCTTGCACTGTCATGGCGTTAATCGGGCCCAAAGGGTGATTTGGCTGTCACTGCAGAAATCACCTTTCAGGACCAATTAATGAAATGACACTGCCAGTGTTCTTAAGGTGGGCTCTCAAAAGCCTATGTTGAAAATTTGGTGAAAAATTCCTAAAATGACTGTTTTATTTAGCGCACGTTATGCAGTTCTCATGAGGTCATAAATTCGTGAATTTTCAATACTTTCACTCCAGATTTTCAACATTACCATTTTACCACACCTGCTTTAAGGCAGTATAGCTGTCATTTTTCACATCCTGCCCAAACGTGTTTCCGCCCATGTAGTACAATGGCGCAATCGGCGCAAGTAAATCAATGTATGGACACATTAGGAAAATCACAGTGACACTGTTCATGAGCAGAGGTCTTAAAATGGCTATGTTGAAAATTTGCTGAAAAATTCCTAAAATGACTGTTTCACAGGCGTGCATTAGCAGTTCCTACGCACGCTCGTAAGTTTGCGAATTTTCAATATTTTCACTCCAGATTTCCAACATTGCCATTTTACCACACCTCCTTATGAGCAGTACAGCTGTCATTTTTCACATCTTGCCCAAAACATGTTTCCACCCATGTAGCACACTATTGCTCAGTCGGTGTGCAAAATCCATGTATGGGACACATTAAGAAAATCACGATGACACTGTTCATGAGCAGAGGTCTTAAAATGACTATGTTGAAAATTTGGTTAAAACATTCCTAACAAGCATTTGTCAATGCCGAATGTTGCTTGCTTCTATGTGCTGTTTAGGTATTTGGAAGTCATTGGAGTGTAAATATTGAAAATTTGCGAACTTACGAGCGTGCGTAGGAACTGCGCAACGCATGCTTGTAAAACAGTCATTTTTAGTTTTCTAGCAAATTTTCAACATAGCCATTTTAAGACCTCTGGTCATGATCAGTGTCCTGTGATTTTGTTAATCGTCCCTTACATTGAGTTTGCACCAAACTGTGCCATTGTCGCTACATGGGCGACACGTTTACATAGATACATAGATACATAGACAGTGTCAGCAGATAAGGCCTATGGCCCAACTAGTCTGCCCATTTGAGCTTGTAAGTTCAGTTTGTTTTCCTAGAAGTCTGTTTCCCTTACCCCTGCCCTCTAGAATTCCTTTATGTCTATCCATGCATTCTTAAATCCGTGATTGTTTCAGCCCCACCACTTCCTCTGGCAGGGTGTTCCACTTGTCCACCACCCGTTCTGTGAAGAAATTCTTTCTCATGTTTCCTCTGAATCGTCCTCCTCCAACTTCATCCCATGCCCTCTAGTCCTGAAACATCTTTTTGCTTAAAAATAGTGTTTTCCTGCACCCTGTTCCTCCTTGTAAGATACTTGTATGTCTCTATCATATCCCTCTCTCCTCCTCCTCCAGGGAGTACATGTTCAGTTCCTTCAACCTGTCTTCATAGGACTTGTGATGCAACCCATGCACCATCTTTGTTGCCCTCCTCTGAACCTTCTCTACCCTGTCTATGTCCTTACGTAGGTATGGTCTCCAGAACTGTACACTGTACTCAGGTGGGGCCTCACTAGTGTCTTGTATAGTGGAATTATGACCTCCCTTTTCCTGCTGGTGATGCCCTGCCTATACATCCCAGCATCCTATTTGCTTTACCTGATGCCTTGTCACACTGTTTCCCACCTTGAGGTCATCAGAGATGACAACCCCAAGATCCCTTTCCTGCTTGGTGCATGCTATATCCTCACCTCGAACTGATATATGGTGCCAGGGTTTTTGTGCCCCATATGCATTATCGTGCACTTCTTTGCATTGAATTTCAACTGCCAAATCCCTGACCATTCTTCAAGTTTCTGCAGGTCCCTTCTCATTCTGTCTACACCCTCTGGTGTGTCTACTCTGTTACAGAGCTTTGTGTCATCAGCGAACAGTGAAATTCTGCCTTCTAGGTCCTGCGCCATGTCACTGATGAAGATGTTGAATAGGACTGGTCCCAACACTGATCCCTGTGGTACCCCACTGGTTACTCTTCCCTCTGTGGGTGGCAGCCATTTACCACCACCCTCTGTGTCCTGCCACCCAGCCAGTTACCTACCCACCACACTACTGTCCTGCCCACACCCATATTCCCCAGTTTGTGTAATAGTCTTCTATGTGGCACAGTGTCAAAGGCCTTGCTGAAGTCCAGATAGGCCATGTCCACTGCCCTTCCCGATCCACTTCCCTAGTCACCCAGTCAAAAAATTCAATGAGGTTGGTCTGACATGACTGTTTTGGACAGGATGTGAAAAATGACAGCTGTACTGCTCATAAGGAGGTGTGGTAAAATGGCAATGTTGAAAATCTGGAGTGGAAATATTGAAAATTCGCAAACCTACGAGCGTGCATGGGAACTGTGCAAGTTTCAGAGGTGTGGCACCCCCTCTTCCAATTCAGTCAATGAGTTTGCAGGCACGGCTGCAGTTCTACAATGACTGCTGCAGCTGTCTATGACAGCAGTCAAAATGCAGTGGCCTACAGTTGAAAGAGAGAGCTCCACTTCAGTAAGCAGAGCTCTCCCTCCCACGCACACACATGCACGAAAACACGCATATTGCATGCAGATGCGCTCCCCACGCACACACTGGCATGGCCGACGAGGTGCCCAATCCTGTTGGCTCCACACCCTCCAACAAAAGCTGTCCAGATGCCAGCTGGGATCCCACCCAGCGTGGCAAAAAATGTTATAGCCAGCGGGTGTGCCCAATCCCCCGTTGGCTTCATGGCTGCACGCCCCCCCAAAACCTTTCCAGGTGCCATGCTGGGTGCCCACCCCATCATGGCAAATCTTGTTATAGCCAACGGGGGTGTCCAATACTCTGTCAGCTCCAGCCCCCCCAAACAGCCTTTGCAGCTGCCATGCTGGGAGCCCACCCCAGCATGGCAAACGTCCCGCGTCGTCTTAATTAAAAAAAACAAAAAACCCTGTAAATAAAAAAAGGTCCCTCGCAGTCTCACTCCCCCACCTGCACCCATCCACTCGCAACCTGCCTCCCCACCCCCTCACCCCATACTTACCTCCGGAGCTCAAGCGCGATGATCTTGGTGGACCGGGAGCACGTCTGCACTCTTCAAAGCCGACCGCGAACTGAGGAAATGCCGGTAAGCTGTATAATGGAATAAATAGGGTTTTTTCAACTTTGTTGCATATCTCAGGCATTTTTGGGAATTTTGGGCCCAAATTTTCAGCATGTGGTTTTTGGGACCCCTCCGCATGAATTCTTGCACTGTCATGGCGTTAATCGGGCCCAAAGGGTGATTTCGCTGTCACTGCACGAAATCACCTTTTAGGATGAATTAATGAAATGACACTGCCAGTGTTCATAAGGTGGGCTCTCAAAAAGCCTATGTTGAAAATTTGGTGAACAAATTCCTAAAAATGACTGTTTTACGAGCGCACGTTGCTCAGTTCCTGCGCACGCTCATAAATTCGCGAATTTTCAATGCTTTCACTCCAGATTTTCAACATTGCCATTTTCCCACACCTCCTTATGAGCAGTACAGCTGTCATTTTTCACATCCTGCCCAAAACATGTTTCCGCCCATGTAGTGCACAATGGCGCAGTCGGTGTGCGAAATCAATGTATGGGACACATTAGGAAAATCACAGTGACACTGTTCCTGAGTAAAGGTCTTAAAATGGCTATGTTGAAAATTTACTGAAAAAATTCTAAAATGACTGTTTACGACCGTGCGTTGTGCAGTTCTCATGCGGCTCGTAAGTTTGCAATTTCAATATTTCCTCCAGATTTCCAACATTGCCATTTTACCACACCTCTTATGAGCAGTACAGCTGTCATTTTTCACATCTTGCCCAAAACATGTTTCCGCCCATGTAGCACACTATTGCTCAGTCGGTGTGCAAAATCCATGTATGGGACACATTAAGAAAATCACGGTGACATTGTTCATGAGCAGAGGTCTTAAAATGGCTATGTTGAAAATTTGGTTAAAGCATTCCTAACAAGCATTTGTCAATGCCGAATGTTGCTTGCTTCTATGTGCTGTTTAGGTATTTGGAAGTCATTGGAGTGTAAATATTGAAAATTTGCGAACTTACAAGGCAGTGAGGGAACTGCGCAACACACGTCAGTAAACAGTCATTTTTAGGATTTTTCAGCAAATTTTCAACATAGCCATTTAAGACCTCTGCTCATGAACAGTGTCACTGTGATTTTGTTAATGTGTCCCATACATTGAGTTTGCACACCGACCGCCATTGTGCGCTACATGGGTGGAAACACATTTTGGGCAGGATGTGAAAAATGACAGCTGTACTACTCATAAGAAGGTGTGGTAAAATGGCAATGTTGAAAATCTGGAGTGGAAATATTGAAAATTAGCAAACCCATGAGCGTACGGTGGAACTGTGCAACACACACTCGTAAAACAGTCATTTTAGAATTCTTTCACCAAATTTTCAACATTGCCTTTTAAGATCTCTGCTCATGAACAGTGACACTGGATTTTCTTAATGTGTCCCTACACTGAGTTCACGATAACGACTGCGCCATTGTGCGCTACATGGGCGGAAACATGTTTTGGGTGAGATGTGAAAAATACAGCTATACTACTCATAAGAGGTGTGGAAAATGGCAGTGTTGAAAATCTAGAGTGGAAATATTGAAAATTTAAACCTACGAGCGTACGAGGGAACTGCAAAGCACTGCGTCAAAATAGTCATTTTTAGGAATTTTTCACCAAATTTTCAACATAGTCATTTTAAGACCTCTGCTCATGAACAGTGTCACTGTGATTTTCTTAATTTGTTCCGTACATTGATTTCACACACCGACTGCGCCATTCTGCGCTACATGGGTGGAAACACATTTTGGGTGAGATGTGAAAATGACAGCTGTACTGCTCATAAGAAGGTGTGGTAAAATGGCAATGTTGAAAATCTGGAGTGAAAATATTGAAATTTCGCGAACTTATGAGCCTGCGTAGGAACTGCACTCTGCACGCTCGAAAAACAGTTATTTTTTGGAATTTTGGCACCAAATTTTCAACATGGGGGTTTTGGGCCCTCTTCTCATGAAGGATGTCACTGTCATGGTGGTATTCAGGCCCAAAGGGTGATTTGCAGTCACTGCACAGTCACTGCGTGAAATCATCTTCACCTGAATAACGCCATGACAGTGAAATCATTCATGAGAGGGGTCCTAAAACCCATGTTGAAAATTTGCAAAATTCCAAAATGGCTGAGATATGCAATAAAGTTGAAACCCCTGTCTAGCCCATTATACAGCTTACCGGCATTTCCTCAATTCGCGGTCCAGTTTTGAAGAGTGCAGAGCGTGTTCCTGGTACAAGATCATCGGCGGAGTCGGAGGAAATTGGGGTGAAGAGGGGTGGGGAGGCTGGAGTACGAGGGGTGGGGTGCGGTTCTGGGGCCAGAGACTCACCGCGGGACCGTTTTTGTCTTACAGGTAAAAAAAAGACGTTGTGGGACCGTTGCCACGCTGGGGTGGGCTCCCAGCGTGGCACAAGGGCGTTGGGGGCGTCCAGCTGATGGGGATTGGGCACCCCATCGGCAAAGGACTGATTGCCATGCTGGGGTGGGCTCCCAGCGTGGCACCAACTACGGGGAGCGGCGCGGCTCAGCCAGCGGGGATTGGGCACCCCATCGGCTATACAGTGCGTGTGGGGGCGTGCGCTTGCAGGTGGGGGAGCTGCGTGATAGCTTCTTATCGCTGCTCACTCAAGCGTGTCCCCTTTCAATGTATGCCACTGCATTTTGGAGGGTGTCATAGACAGCTCCAAAATGCATTGGCTTACAGGGGCCGCGCCTGCCAGCACACTGCCTGAATTGGAGGAGGAGGTGACAGCCCTCCAAAATCTCCGATGATGGCACTATGTTTCTTGCATATGCGTGCAAGCAACATAAAAATGACTGCTTTACGAGCGTGCATTGCGCACTTCCTATGCATGCTCGTAAGTTTGCGAATTTTCAATATTTGCACTCCAACAACTTCCAAATACCTAAACAGCACATACAAGCAAGCAACATTCGGCATTGACAAATGCTTGTTTATAAAGCAGCACTCAGAAGAGAAAATAATGCAAGAGCCTGGAAGGTCCTCCAGAGCATGCAAATCTTTTCCATCTCTCTCCCCTCACTCACAACCCCACTCCACAGTAATGCAGAAATATAGTATATCAGGCTCAAAAGAATAATATAGACATACAATTTAGGTCTGTGAACAGTCAAGTTTACACACTATTGGTTCTGCTGTGCACTTAACATATATGTGGCACAGTGCAGTCTGCTTTTTTCCTTTTGCAGTAATTTTCTTGTTAAGCAGCACTTGAATGATACAAGGTTTGAAGAGCTGCCCATCACTCCTCCCTTCACTCACAACCCACAGATGTGAAAATATCAGACTCAAAATATTCAGATATGTAAAGTCTGAAGTCCACTACTGGCTCTGCAGTACTGCACTTAACTAGTGTAATAATCTTCCTTTTTTTTTTCTGTTTACAAAATTCTTTTTTTTAAAGCAGCAAGAAAACCAAGCTGAGAAGTGAGCTACCTAAATTAGTACTAGTCTCTGTGAAACCACGCGCTCTGTCCCTCCCTTCCCCCCTCACTCACGACCCCACTCCACTACTGCTGCTACTGTCAGAAATGTAATTATTATCAGGCTCAAAAATGTGCTCAAATAAAGTCTGACTGAAAACAAACTGCTCAGTATAAATGCAACCGATGCTGACACTCTGAACATAAAGTCAGAGATCCACTCTTGATGCAAGACACAAGCAGAATGTCAAAAGCCCCAAAGTGGTAGCAGACAGTACCTAACTGGGACTTACTCAAAGTGTAAACTGCTCAACTGATAGGGCAAGTCAGCTGTCACTCCCTACATCCTCTGGTGACTGGAGCACAGATTTGGCACCTTTCTTCCTGAGCGACTGTCTGGTGACCGTTGGAGAGCCAGTCACATGATCCTGGACTGCCAGCACCTGAACTATGGTTGTGCAACCTCCATCAGACAGCACACCATCTTTCTCACACATGACAAGGAGATCGAATGGGTTCTCGTGCTCATGCATGCTCCTAGTGCGAGTACAAGGATTTAAAGTGAGAGGCGGCAGATTTAAAGTAACAGGCGGCTTTTACCTGTACAGAAACAGTGGCGAGACTTTAAAATGAGAGGCAGCCATTTAAGATAGCATGGTGGTCCACCTCTCAGTTGTAATGAACGGGGAACACTGCATTCAGTACTCTGCCTCTGGGTTTCTGTGCCTTAAGTGTATTACAGTATTTTTCACTTTTTTGCATTGAAATCCAGTTGCCATACCCTTGATTACTTCTTTAGTTTTCTCAGGTCTGTGCATATCTTTTCCACCACCCCTTGAATTGCCACCCTATTGCAGATTTTTGTATTATCTGCAAAGAGGCAGACCTTCCCTTCCAGCTCCTCTGCAATGTCACTCAGTCACTCATAAAGACCTTAAAGAGGACTGGTCACAGCACTGATCCCTGAGCCACCCTGCTGTCACCCTCACTTCCTCTGAGTGAACTTTGTTTATTACCACCCATGTTGCCTATCTTTTAACCAATTTCTTATGTTCTTTACCACCTTTGGACCCACTCCTAAGCTACCCAGCTTGCTTACTAGTCTCTTATGTGGGAATGGTGTAGAAAGCCTTATTGAAATCTAGGTAGACCATATCCACCACTTCACCCAGATCTAAATCCTTTGTCATACAGTCACAGAAATCTACCAGATTCATTTGATATGACTTTCCACCTATGAATCCATGCTACTTCAGCTCTTGTAAGCCATTGGATTCAAGATATTCCACAGTCCTTTCCTTCATCAATGATTCCATTAACTTTCCCACCACTGATGTAAGGCTGGCTGGCCTATAATTGCCAGCCCCCTCTCTTCTACCACTTTTGTGTAGTGGGACTACATCTGCCATCCTCCAGTTCTCCGGAACTACTCCTGTTTCCAGTGAGCTGTTAAATAAAACTGTCAGAGGTGCAGCCGGTATTTCCATGCACTCCCTCAATATCCTTTATGCACCCAATCTGGCCCCATTGCTTTGTCTACCTTCAGATTAGTGAGTCCCTTCAGGATTCTCTCCTCCAAAAAAGGAACATTGCTCACCTCCCTACCTCCAAAGCTTCTGTTACTTTTTTTGTGGTCCCTCCCCTTCTCTTTCCTCTGTGAGCACTAAACACAAGTATTTGTTCAGGCTGTCTGCCTTTTTCTGGTCTCCCTCTGCATAGTCCCCCTTACCTTTTTAACCTTACAAGCCCATCCCTGGTCTTCCTTTTTTCACTTACATACTTAAACAAGCATTTGTCAATACCGAAAGTTGTCTTGCTGACATTGGCATCGGTAGTGCAGGAGTTGGACAGACACATAATAGGAATGGCAGTGAAGTATGAAAGTGACGTCAACCCCACATCACCCTATAAAGACTGACAGGCACTGAGGTGTGCCTTTGGGCAACGGCCATAACGTTCATGGCATTTCAGCTCACCCTACCCTGCAGAGTGTGACAAGTATTGCATTGTGCCTTGGGGTCCTCGGGCCTTACACGCACCAGATTTGGCCATAATGCTCATGACATTTTATCTCACCCTATCTTGCAGACACTAACAAGTGCTGAGGTGTGCCTTGGGGTGTTCGGCTTTACAGTCATCCCATTTCATAAGGACATATGCTGAAATGGGTGCAGCATAGGAGAATGGGGTGAACTGTGGGTCTGAAGAGTCCAAGGCACACCTCGATGCCTGTCAGTGGCTTGTGGGCGGGGGGGGAGGATGGTATGGTATGAGCATGACAGCTGGCAATGCAAAGGCACACCCCTGACACTTGTCAGTCTGTACAGGGTGGGATGTTATGGTTAGAAACCCTAATGTCCCTGCCGTTTGTTGGTATTTGCACTACAAATTTGCAACACAACATTTTTGTGACCCTCCACCTCATGAAAGTGTTTGGGACCTCTGCTCATGAATAGTGGCACTGTGATTTTGTTAATCTGCCGAACATTGATTTCTCATGGTGACCATGCCATTCTGTACCAGATGTGGGAAAACGCAGTTCAGGCAGGATGTGAAAAATGACAGCTGTACCATTCATAGATAGGCGTGAAGAGATGGCAGTGTAGAAAGTCTAGAGTGAAAATATTAAAAATGCTTGAATTTACGAGCATACATGGAAACTGTGTAATGCACACTCATAACACAGTCATTTAGAGGAATTATTTCACCAAATTTTCAACACAGGCATTTTAGGACCTCTGCTCATGATCACTGTCATTATGATTTTCTTCATCTGTCCAAAACGTTGATTTCCCCCATCGACTGTGCCATTGTGCGCCAGTTGTGCGAAAACACATTTTGGGCAGGATGTGAAAAATGACAGGTACATTGTTCATAAGAAGGTGTGCTAAATTGACAGTGTTGAAAATGTTAAGTGACTATATTACAAAATCTCAAAGTTACGAGTGCGTGTGGAAACTGCTCAACACACACTTGTAACATACTCATTTTGTGGACTTTTGCCACCAAATTTTCAACATAGGCATTTTAGGACCTCTACTCATGAACACTATCACTGTGAGTTTCTTAATCTGTCCCAAACACTTATTTCCCACAGCAACCGTGCTATTCTCTGCCGGTGGTGTGAAAACACATTTCGGCCAGGATGTGAAAAAAGACAGCTGCACTGTTCATAAGGAGGTGTGAAAAAATACCAATGTTGAAAATCTGGAGTGAAAATATTTCAAATTTGCAAAGCTACGAGTGTGTGTGGAAACTGTGCAATGCACGTTCGTAACACAGTCACTTTTTTGAATTTTTTTCAACTAATTTACAACATAGGATTTTTGGGAGGCCACCTCATGAAGAGTGACACTGTTGTTTTGTTACTCGGTCCCAAAAGATAATTACATTAAGTGACCGTGGAATCACCTTTCGAGACAGAATAACTCCATGACAGTGACTGAATTCATGAGGAGGGGTCCCAAGAACCCTATGTTGAAAATTTGGTGCCAAAAGCAAAACAAAAATGCCCGAGATAACCACCTAAGTTGAACCCCCCATTTATGCCATGATACAGCTTGCTTATTAGTCTCCTATGTGGGAATGGCATTTCTTCAGTTCACGGTCAGCTTTGAAGAGTGCAGACATGTTCCTGGTCCACCGAAGATCGTCGCACCCCGCTTCAGAGGTTGGGTCATGGGTTGGGTGTGTGTGTGAGGAGGTGAAGTGCATAGAGGGTGGGCGCAGGTTGGGGGAAGGGACACCGAACTCAATAAGGTACTGTTTTTAAATTGTACAGGTTAAAAAAAATGGCGCAGGAAGGTTTTCTTTTTTGCAGGTACTTTTGCACACTGAGGTGGGCTCCCAGCATGCCACCTAACTGTTTGATGTGGGGATCTGTAGCCGATGGGGATTGGGCACCCCCATCAGCAAATGCAGAGTGGGGGGGGGGCTCATGAGCTGAGAGGGATTGGCCACCCCCTTGGCGCACAAGAAATGGGGGGCATTATGCCATCGGAGATTGGGCACCCCCATTGGCAAATTCATTTGAGAGAGGGCATGCTGACAGAGGGATTGGTCACCCCCATTGGCTTTCAGGGGCACTGTGATAGGCTGTGACTGTCTGTCGGCTTCTGTGGGCACTGTGAGAAGCAACGGGGAAGCCACTGCCATGTTTCTTGACAGAGAACACCAGATGAGGAAAGCAGTAATTGGCTGCTGCAATCAGGGACTGCCCTGGGGTGCTCCCTGATTCTCTCTTTGGTTTGTGCCTTTGTACTTCTTACTGCTTCCCCTGCTTCCCCTGATACACTTCCATATCCTTCTCCCTCTGCTTTTCCTTACACATTCTGAATGCTACCCTTTTAGCCTTTACCTTTTTAGCCACCTCTTCTGAGAACCATAGTGGTTTCTTTTTCCTCTTGCTCTTGCTCACTTGTTTGATACAGAGGTTTGTTGCCTTTATTATGCTCCCTTTTAGTCTCACCCACTGTTCCTTCACCCCAACCAGGTCAACCCTCCCACCAAGTCATTCCTGAGGCATTCACCCATCTTTGACCCTTGCCCTTGTGAAGTTCAGTTCCACAGTCATCCTTAAATTGAACCAGACTATACAGTGCTCACTGGTCCTCAGGTAGCCTCCCACCTTGATGTCTGCAATACTGTCCCTGTCATTGAGTACCAGGTCCAGTATTGCCCCATCACAGCTGGGTTCACTGTCTAGTTGTCCGGTGAACACCCCCTGCAGACAGTCCAGATGCCCCTGCGTCTAACTGAAACCACTGCTGGGAGGCTCCAATCTACATCTGGTGAGTTGAAGTCTCCCACCAGCAGCTTCTTCCCCCTTTCTGCTATCTTGCCAATGGCTTCCACCAGTACCTTATATAATTCCTCCCCCCTGTGATGGAGGTCAGTAGATCGCTCCAGTGCAAATAGTGGATCTATTCACTGTCTCCAGGGTGACCCACAGTACTTCTCCCTCCCCCTGTATTCCCTGTATCTCTGTCACTTTTATACTTTCCCTCACATAAAACACCACAGCCCTCCTTTCCTTCCCACCCAGTCCTTCCTTAACAGAGTATAGCCTCGTATGGCCATGCCCCAGTCATGGTTTTCAGTGTACCATGAGTCAGTAATAATTGCCACAATAGCCAGGCTGACCTTTGACATGATGGCCTCTAGGTCCAGAATCTTATTCCCTAGACATCTAGCATTTGCACACATGGCCTTCCAGATTTTGTTTCCACTCTGCTTATTGCCCCACTTATTTTCCTTTTTGCACTCCCTCCTTCCCCACTCTCTTTTTAATGCTCCTATTCACTTCCTCCTTTATACCTACCTTCCTGCTTCCTTTACTAATTTGCATCCTGGGGGATTCCTCTCCCCTCATGTTCTTACTCTCCACTTTAGCCAGTGCGTGTGTGTGTGTGTGTGTGTGTGTTTGGGGGGTTCTGCCTCCCTCATTCCTTCCACCACTTCCCTCTGCTAGTTTAAATGTTCATCAAAGAAACATTTAAAACCATCCACAGAGAACTGTGGTTCCCCTCCTGATGGATGAAGGCCTGCAGACCATGACCCCTGTATAGGCCCTTAATCTCTGAGGTGAGTCTCCAGTCCTCAACGCAGCTGAACCCTTCCTCTGTGCTCCATTCCTTCAGCCATGAGTTGAAGCTCCTGGTGAAGAGATACCTCTTTTCCCACATTGTAGACAGGCAGCATCTCAGCAAAAGTCACTGAGACAGCTACCTGTCTAAGATCCCTTCCCAGCTCCTAAGCTCTGCAGTACTATCCCAGCACCATCTCTAGCCAGTCCCCAGGTGGACAGTGACATCCATCTCTCCCTCCTGTCCTGCTGTCTTAGCGATCATCAGGATCCACTTACCATCACTTTGGGCTGTGGCACTGGGTAGACACCTAACCTGTCCCCCACTTTCCTATTCCCAAATCTATGCTCCTCACAATTGAGTTCCCACCAGAAGTTGCTTCTTCCTCCTCTGGGGTCCTCTACCACCCTCCTTGGGGGTCTCCATTATGGAGGGTCCCCACATCCTCCTTGGTCACTACTGTGTGTGGATGCTTCATCCTGGCAGTCCCACTCTGCCAGAGTGGTGTAGGAATTATGTAGTGGTACTGGTTGAGGAATGTGCCTCTGTCCACCACCGCCACCCTTCCAGAGACCACCATAGTCCCGTCGTTCCTTCTCCCTAGCATCCTCTGAGACAATGGTGGCAGATCTGGGGGTCCTTGGGTTGGGAAGAGGTCTTCCAAATCCTAGTCAACTTGACCTGGAGCCTAGCAACCTCCTCCCTCAACCCAGAGAGGTGTGTTCAGATGGGGCAGTACTGCAGTCTCCAGAAGGTCTCTATGAAAACTGCCATCCCACAGCCACTACACAACACCACTCCCATCATTCTCAATGTCTAGTCTCTTACTTTCCTCTATCTACCTATTACCCTTAGACTAGAAAGGGAACACTGTTTACCCAGGAATAGCACTTAAGCTGAAGCTTGTTTCCAGATGCGACCTGGGAACACAAGGAAATGACTTGCTCAGGACCACACAGTTAGCATCCAGGCAGCTGTGGGATTCAAACCCAGGTCTCCAGATCTGCAGCTCAGAGCCTTAACCCACTGCACTATACTGCCTCTAGTATAGTACTAGTATATAGTATAGTATAGTACTAGAACAAAAATATATGGAGTACTTCCTAAACCTCCCTTACTCCCTTAACATTACATAAATACAATATAATATACAAAAAATATGCAGATAAGGGGAAAACAATTATCAAACAATCTGCTAATTTACTCCCCAAACAGAGGGGCTGAATTATTATAGGCAATTTAATAATAATAATAGTAATAATACATTTATTTATTAAGCACTCTTCACAGAGTATCAGAGTGCTGTACATCTATAAAACAACAATTAAAACCATAAAATTCTAAAATGAGACATCCATCAATATATATAAAATACAACTGCAGTAATTTGACATAAATTAAAAAACATCTCCAAAGGCAAGTCCAACTAAATAAGTTTTTAAAGCAGTTTTAAAGCTCTCCACTGTCAGGCACTCCTGTGTCCAATGAGGCAAAGAATTCCACAGGGTTATGGCTACAAATGAGAATGCCCATGATCCAGAAGTTTTTAATCGTACCGTGGGAATCTCCAGCAATCCCTCATCAGTCGAGTGGAGTAGATGGAGGGGGCAGGAAGGATGCAGTAGATCTTGCAGGTAGCTTGATACCTGTCTGTGTAGGGCTTTGTAGGTCAGTAAGCTGACCTTGAAGGTGATCTGCCACTGAACTGGCAGCCAGTGCAGTTTGCGCAGCACAGGCGTAATATGGCTGGATTGAGATGATCCAGATGACAGCCTGGCTGCAGCATTCTGGACCAGCTGCAGGCAGCAGATATCAACCCCTGAAAGCCCTAGATAAAGGGAGTTACAGTAGTCCAGGCATGAGATCACAAAGATGTGGATCAAAGTTGAAAGGTCGCCAACACAAATTGGGCAGAAAAACAGGATATATTTTAACCAGTTAGAGTATAACATCACCCACTCACAAAAAAGGAACTGTTTGGCAGGTTTATAAAAAGTTATCAGGGGGTATTACAAAGGCTGATCATCAGGCATTGCAGTCTGATGGAAACATTTTAAATGACCCACATGAAATTGCCACCAAATTCATAATTTTTTTTTGGGAGACCTTTCAAAGTATAAATAAAGGTCAAAATTAAAAAAGGGTAAAATGGCTTAGATCATGCTCAATTACTCATCCAACTTTTTACATTTGTGCTCTGTCTATAGAACAGGTGCTTAAATATCTTGAATGGTCAGATCTTCACCCTTAACTTGAACTGGATGGCCTTGAGTTCAGATTACTCAAATTAAGTAGGAATGTATTAGCAGAGCCCATAGCCAAAATTTTTAATTTATTCATGGAGTTTTCCCAAAAGTATGGAAACAGGCCACTAGAAGATTTGCATATAAATCCAGCTCAAAAACAGTACAGTCTTTTTTTTTAAATAACAGCACCTTGTTAGAGTCACAGCAGTATATAATGAGTCACATCAGTGTATAATAAAGAAATATGTAGCTTGTAGCTAATACAGACAATGTTACAGTTTGATTCTCACAATGTCCACTTGTATTCTGTGTGACTCTAAGCAAGTCACTTAACTGCCCAGTGCTCCCAGGTCACCCCTGAAAACAGGCACTTGTGTCTAGTGGGCCTTACCCGGTTACCAAAGACTAAAATAATAAAAAAAAAGTAATGGAAGGCAAAATGCTGAAGTTCTGAAGAGTGATATACAGGGAAGTACAGGCCAAAAAGAGCAATCACAGGATTTAAATATGATCCATACTGCACAAGATCTGACCCAGAATGGGGATGAGGGCCTAAATCAGCATGAATCTCAAGAGTCCCAGGAAACTCAGACCTTAACTGGGATTCTAGAAAGTTTGCCTAATAACAATGAAATGGTGGTAATGCAAGTAACCGTGGAAAAACAAATTTAAGGCCCCCAGGAAAAAAAATGCAGAGAATGAGCAGTTTAAATATGTAGTACTGAAGGCCATAAATACCTTGAAATAGGAAATGTTAGAAGCCGTGAATGATATAAAGGGCTCTCTCCTAACAGTTACTAAAGCATTAGGAGATATGAATGCTAAATTCCAATCCCTAACCTCAAGAACCGATCATCTTGAAGAAAGAGTGTTACAGGTCAAAGATGCTACTCGTCTGGTCCCCCAAGAAATACAGCATTTAGAAAAACATGTGCAGACTTTAAGAGTGAAACTAACGGAACAAGAAGACTGCACAAGAAGGGTTAACATTAAATTGTGCAAGATTCCAGAAGGTGGAGAAGGAACAGAACCCCTATTGCTTATTTTGAAAAAGTTCTTACTGTTGCTCCGGATAGAAAATACCCAGATGATAAAGTGGTACTCGACAGGATACACTGTGACTGGTCACAATTTGGAGAAAACACTGATTACCCAAGGACAGTATTTGTAAAATCTTAAAAATTTCAAGATCGAGAAGCACTACTACAAAAGGCTTGGGTTGCTAAAGGCTTAAAATATGAGAATCAAAAGTTCAATGCCAACACTGATCTATCCATTTAAACATCAGAAAAAAGGAGACAATATAACCCCTAGAAGCAGCTTCTTTATAAAACGAGAATTTGCTTCTCCATACTTTAAACTGCTAAAATAAGATGTGTCATAAATGGGCGTCTTCACATGTCTCAAACACTGGATGAAACAATGGGTGCTTATAGACAAACACATGAGCCTTCTTAATTAATAACCCCCCCTTAGAAATCAGTCTCTACAAATATTAATTTGACCCCCCCGCTTCCCTAAGTAATGATACAAAATAACACAGACAGCTTGGGGAGGGCTATTCTAAGCAAAAGAGGTTTGTTATGGTTTTGGGCAAATTATACAAAAGGAGAGAAGAGTAACCAACCAATACTTCAAATTAGTAGAAGCGAGGCAGGAAGGGGGACATGAGTAAAATAAAAAAGCTGGAATAAATTAGGGGAAAAGAATAAATTGGAACTATGATCTATAGGGATAGAAGCCGTGGGCTAAAAGGAAAGTGGTGACTGTGCAGCACCTAAGTAAGGTTTCTTAGTGTCTCAGGATGATTTTCTTTCATCTCATCTAGTGAGGTGGGCAGTGGGAGGGAAGGGTAGGGTGGAAGCCAATTCTATGGGGATTATGTCTATAGTATCTATTCGGAATATGTGAGGTCTGTTTCTTACAACTTCAGCATGAAATTGGTGCACATATGGGTTAGCAAACAACATATTAAAAATCTATATGGTAAAAGGGGGATTCTAAAAATAGTAAAATTGAAAGTATTAACGTCTAACTTATTTAATATAGCCACCCAGAACATAAAAGGACTACAAGATAGAAAGAAAACACTAAAGGTACTAAGGCATATGGAAGACAAGAAGATTAATATGCTACTGTTACAAGAAATGCATCTGACTCAGGGAAATATTACCTAGTTTGAAAACCAGTGGGGAATGGTCTATCTATCTGAACATACAACAAATTCTAGAGGTGTACTTATTGCTTTATGTAAACATACAGTAATACTGAATGTGATTAGAAACTTGGCAGATGAACAAGATCTATTTGTCCTCCTGACACTTCAATTATTTAATTTAAAGTTCACATGTGCTGTGATATATGCACCGAATCAAAAGTCCCCTAATTTTTTTTTAGATTTTTTCTCACTCTTTCCACTTTTGACACACCTTATTTAAACGGGAGTGATTTTAACTTGGGATTACAACAACTGGAGAAATCATCAGGCTTAGACAGAGTTTTTGCCGCATCACGTATGGTGATAAAGAACTATGATTTGGGACTGGTAGATCCTTGACATAAATGTAACAGAGATAGAAGGGTATATTCCTTTTTTCTTCTGTACATTACACTTATTCACGTATTGATTCTTTTTTTAGTTTTCAAAATATTGCTCTTCCATATTCAGACTGTTAAATATTTAGGTATAGTTGTTTCTGATCATTCGCCATGAATAATATGGATCAAGGGGGATTAACATTAAGACTTTGGAGAATGGATAACACATTACTAATGCAGGAAACAGTAAGAAATAACATTATAGACCCCGCCAGAGAGTTTTTTCAACATAATTTGAATCAAGACATCTCAATTATTGATGTCTGGGAAGCATTTAAAATATGTAGTAGAGGGATTTTAATAAATTCAATTACATATTATAGAAAAAGATGCTTAAACTCTTTAACAATTAGAAAAAGAGATCAATAAATTAACATGACTTCATAGTTCAACTTTGGATCCAGATGTATATAAACTTTTGCTACAAAAGAAAGGACAGCATAATTTATTAACTAATGAATTAGCAGAAAAACAGATATAAAATGCTCAATTAAACTATTACTTTAACACAAATACAGCATTAAAATTGATGTCTTGGCAAACAAAACAATCTCAAACAAAGACTACTGTAAATGCCATTAAAGATGAGAAAGGAAATAATCTGAGTCACCCAAAATAAATTGTTAAATGCTTTGGGAACTTTTATAATAGACTTTACTCCTCAGAGTATAAGGGTAATATGCAGCAAATATTACAATATTTGGAAACAATTACTCTTCCTGCAATTCCGGTTTATGTTGGAAAGATGTTTGATCTACCCATTTCCAAACTAGAAATTGATGAAGCGATAAATGATTTATCAAATGGGAAAGCTCCAGGACCTGATGGTCTAGGTGCTGAATTTGATAAAACTCAGAAATAAATTTGGTTGAATCTGCTATTACATCTAATTTATTTAAGAAAACTAACCCAATACCTGAATCTTTTAAGGAAGCAATTACTGTAATTTAATTCAGAAGGCAGCTGGCCGAGGAGGTGAATGGAAGGTTTTGCCTGTCACTCTCTGGTGTGGGGGTCTTTGACAGTACTGGAGATACTGGAGATGAGCTTCTAGTCAGGGCTGGGGGAAATCAGAAAATTCCATTTCTCACAGTTTTCATGAAACGGTAAAAATTTTCGTGTACTGCTTATTAAGTGTGTAATTTCACATTTGTAAAGTGTGCAATTATGTAGATAGCATGTTTTTTATGTGAACATGCACATTCACATAATTTTCACATAAACAAATTCTCACTGCACATTTTTGGAATCCTGGGCCCCATATTCAGAGCTGGCCAGATGCACACACAGATTGATGCACTACCCAAAACAATTGGGCTGGCCAGCTCTTGGAATTTGTTGTGTTATACTTCAGTCAGGGATTGGGGCTGGGGAAGGGGACTGGGAAGTGGGGGCCACTACACTGTGGAAACTGGAAACTTGTTTTGTTATACATCTGTTAGGGATCAGGGCTGGGGAGGGGGAACCATACACTATGGAAATGGGAATATGTTTCTAATGTGTCTGTCACTCTGTGATTAGGGCAGGGAAGGGGGACACTACACTACAGAAATGGGGAATTTTTGAATGCTTCTATCACTCTGTGACCAGGGTGGGGAGGGGGGACCCTACACTATGGAAATGAGGATGTTTTTCTAATGTTTCTGTCACTCTGTGACCGGGCAGGGAGGGGGGACCCTACACTATGGAAACAGGGATATTTTTATAATGTTTCTGTCACTCTTTGATCGGAGTGGGGAGAATGAATCCTACACTATGGAAACAGGGTTAGTTTTCTAACATTTATGTCACTCTGTGATTGGGGCAGGGAGGGGGACTGCTGGACTACCAGGGTACTGATGGTTGTACCATTTACTTTGGCCATCAATCAGGGCAGATTGGGGCTTGTAAAGTCATGTGGCTGGCCCTGGACTGTATGCAGGGCACCCCCCTGCCCCACACAAAGTTAGGGTAGGGTCTGGCAAACTTATCTTTGCACTGGTGCATCCAGTGGTGTCTTCACCAGGGGAATGCTGAATATTGAGATGCTGGGAGTATGCATGAGGGACCTCTCATTTGCATGCCTGCATCACAATATTCTATGCCACAATGCTGTTGAGTTTGCATGGCACATTGTCATGCCCCCGACAGCTCTTGCATGTCTGGAGATGCGCAAGTACATCTAAGGATGTGCTGTGCATCTCCTTTGAATATGTGGGCCATGATTTTTAAAAGTTGCACACTATGGACAAAAAGGAGTATTTTCAAGCATTTTGCACTTAAAAATTTC
The DNA here is from genome assembly GCA_016271365.2 of Neoceratodus forsteri. NCBI lineage: Eukaryota > Metazoa > Chordata > Ceratodontiformes > Ceratodontidae > Neoceratodus > Neoceratodus forsteri. The sequence goes on from CM028134.1 coordinate 847,578,142, forward strand.
AAACTGTGCATTTTTAAGACCTATTTATTAAAAAATGAGCAATATGGACAAAAAGGAGCACTTTCACGTAGTTTGTGCTTAAACATTCCGAACTGCTCATTTTTAAATAAAACACAGTTTTTAAAAATGCACAATTTCAACCTTCACTTTTTGTGTAAGATGAAAGTCACCTGGAAGAACTTGCACTTTCCTTTTTTTCACCTAGATCACCTGCTAAGTTTTCTGAAGGAGAAATATAGGGAACAGTGGGGTTAAGATGTTGCATTTGAGGATCCAGCTGTCCTACAATTGATAGTTCCGGCATTATTCTTTGAGTCTGATATTTATTCATCCAAATTTGGATTTTAGATCCAAGATCAAATTTCAGATCCAGAGGTCAGATTCTTTGGGTGCAAGGCTATATCAGGTCCAATGGACCCAAATATTCTGAGTCCAGAGAATTACAGACCAGACAGTATGACTTCAATTGTGTATAAGCTCATGCAGACCATACTTAAGGAGAGGTTGGCAGACTATCTACAGGAGCATGGTCTCCAGGATGTGAAGCAGCATATGTTCATGGGGGGGGGGATCATGCCAAAAAATCTGATTGACCTCTTTGACTGGGTCACAAAGACAGTAGACAGAGACAAGACAGAGGACATTCTCTATCTGGATTTCAGCAAGGCCTTTGTCTCTGTGCCCCACGAAAGGTTGATCATGAAGTTGGATGATCTCAGAGTTATGGAGAAGATGACAAAATGAGTGGAAAACTGGCTGAGGGACAGAACCCAGAGGGTGGTTGTGGGGGAGAGTTATCTGGCACCAAAGGGGTCACCAGTGGGGCCCCGCAGGGCTTGGTGATGAGACTGGTGTTGTTCAATGTCTTCATCAATGACATTGGGGATGGCATTAAGGGAAAAAGGTGTCTTTTCACAGATGACACGAAGCTCTGCTGAAGGGATACATGACCTACAGGATGATCTTGAAAAGTTGGAGAGATGGTCTGGGATCTGCCAGCTTGGCTTCAATGCCAAGAAATGCAAAGTTATGCACATTGGAGCCAAGAATCCCAGGACAGAGTACTACCAGGGTGGATGTATCTGCATCAGAGGAGGAGAAGGACCTGGGAGTGATGATCACTAGTGACTTGAAGCACTCCACGCAGTGCAAGAAAGCAACAACAAGAGCAAACAAGATGCTGGGGTGTATAACTGGGGGGATCAGTAGTAGGAGAGAGGAGGTTATACTGCCTTTGTACAGGTCACTGGTAAGGCCACATCTAGAGAATGGGGTTCAGTACTGATGCCCACACCTCAGAAAGAACATTGACCTGCTGGAAAAGGTCCAGAGGAGGTCTACAAAGATAATAGTGAGTCAGCAGGGTAAGGCATATGAGGAGAGGTTGAGGGCATGGAGAATGTTCTCCTTGGAGGGTAGGAGGGGGACATGACTGAGACCTTCAAATACTTAAAAGGAATAAATAAGGTAGACAATGAGGGTCTCTTTAAGCTAAGTGGCAAACATAACATGAGGAGGTACAGTCTTAAGCTGTGTGTGTATGTGTGTGGGGGGTAGGTTTAGGAGGGAGGTCAGGAAGCACTTTTTCATGGAGAGGGAGGTGGACACTTGAAATGTACTGTCAGAATAGGTGGTCTTGTTGAAGATGGTGGGCAGCTTCCAGAGAGGCTGGCATACGTATGAAGGGAAGGGAAGGATCATGGGTAGGAAGGATGTAAAGGAAGGAAGGAGTGGGTAGGGGGCAAGGTCAGTAGCTCAAGCTCTGGGCCCTACAATTCAAGCAGACTAGATAGACCAAATGGCCTTCTTCTGCTGGCTTCTTCGTATGTTCATATGATCCATCAGATACATGGATGGGTTCCAAGGTTGTTGGATTTGTTCTCGGATGTCATCACTGCTCCAACACTTTGCTGACTATCCGATGGCATCCATCTTGGTTGGATACTATCCATGTACCATCAGTAGGAAGAAGGAGCTAAAGCACCTAGAAGACTCATCCTCTGACTTTTCCAAGTCAGACTTTTTCCCCTTCTTACTTAGATATTGTGTAACAATGGTGGCCTTTAGCTAGATAAAGTGATAACTTCCTTAAATACTTTAATCTGTTGTGAATTGTGTTAAAGATATGTTATCATCTAGTATTTTATGGAGAGTATACCAGTTTCCTCCAGATGCTTTGAGGTTATAAGTATTTCTTCTAAACTGGAGGGACCTGGGAGGACAGTAGTCTCTATGCCAAGGACAGACTACACTTAAGTGAGGAGGGAAAGAAAGTGTTGAAACAGAGGATGGAGGAGTACATAGAGGAAGTTGGGAATTTAAACTAGGAGTGGGGGGTGGCAGTTGGGGAAGAGATGTGCAGAGACCACAGGTTGGGAAACCATATGAGCTTAACCCCCATAACAGTGACAAAGGACAAATGGCAAGTACTATTGGTGATGCTAGGAAAGGAGGGCAGGATGGGAGGGGGGAAAAGGGTTGAAGGTGGTTACCCTTAATGTTAGGAGCCTTGGGAGGAAAACTGCAGAGTTACAGGTTCTCATGGCAGAGGGAGAGGTGGACATTGCAGCCATCACGGAAACATGGGCCACCAATATAATGACTGGGACCTGTCTGTACCAGGGTACAGGTTATTTCGTAGGGACAGGGTGAAAGGGAAAGGAGGGGGGTGGCACTATATGTGAAGGAAGGACTGAAGTGTGTAAGGGAGGAGGGTAGTATGGAGTCACTTTGGATGCAAATCCAGGATTCCAAGAATAGGATTCTTAGCATGGGAGTGGTGTACAGGCCACCATCTCAGACGGAGGAGTTAGACAGGGATCTAGTGGGACAGATCAGGAGGACCTGCAAGAAGGGTAGTGTGGTGATTGTGGGGGACTTCAACATGCCAGGAGTGGACTGGAGCACCCCAACAACCAGGAACAGAAGGGAGCAGGTACTGCTGGATGCCTTCCAGGACAGCTTCCGGCTGCAAATGGTCAGTGAACCAACCAGGTTAGGGAATACCCTTGACCTTGTGCTGGCAAATGAGGACTTTGTGAGAGAACTTACAGTAGTGGAACCACTGTCAGGGAGTGACCACCACTCAGTATGGCTCACATTGGATATGGGCAAGGAAGGAGTGGAATCTGGCACAATAGTGCTGGACTTCAGGAGGGCTGACTTTGGGAGGATGGGGAAGTGGTAAAGGGTACCTGTCCAGAATTCAATCTAGTATGGACACTAACCAGAGGTGGGAGCTCATAAAGCTGGGGATAGTGGAGGCAACCAAAACCTGCTGCAAAGCCCAGATCAAGAAGGCTAGGACTAAGAAACTGATCTGGTTGAGCAAGGAGGTCATGGAAAAGGTAAGGAGAAAAAGAGCTGCCTTTAGGAAGTACAAGAGAACAGGGAGGGTGGAGGACAGGGAGGAGTACTTGACAGAACTGAAGGAGGTGACAAGGGCAGTAACGGGAGCCAAAGCATCTATGGAACTCAGGCTGGCACAAGGCATTAAGAAGGGGGAGAAGGACTTCTTTAAGTACATCAGGGAGAAAAAGAGCTGTAAGGACCACATAGTAAGGATTAGGAAGGAGGGGTTGGGTGGAAGCAGGGATGCGATAAAGCTGGAAGCACTAAATGAGTACTTCTGCTCAGTATTTACTAAAGAGAAGAAGGGTGACACCCAAGGTGGAGGAATGGCAGAAGCAGGGTGGGAAGTGGTGACAGATGGGAAATCATGGAGAGCAGAGTTCAAAGAGGGTTTGAAGGCACTGAGAGTGGACAAGGCGCCAGGCCCAGATGGCATCCACCCCAGGGTACTGAAGGAGCTGGCAGAGGTCCTTGCAGGACCTTTGGCAGACCTATTTAATGCTTCACTACACTGGGGTGTATACCTCAGGACTGGAGGATGGCTCATGTGGTGCCCTCCACAAGAGTGGCCCAAGGATGAACCGGGATACTACAGACCAGTGAGCCTCGCATCCATTGTGGGTAGCTAATGGGACTATCCTGAAGGAGGCTGGTGGCCCTCCTAGAACAAGGACTACAGGACAGCACACAGCATGGCTTCATCACGTGGCAGATCCTGCCAAACCAACCTGGTTGAGTTCTATGACTGGGTAACTAAGCAACTGGACAGGGGCCATGCAGTGGATGTCCTGTATCTGGACTTCAGTAAGGCATTCGACTCAGTGCCACATGGAAGGCTGGGAAGGAAGTTAGTAGGCACAGGGGCGGGTGCAAAGCTGGTGAGATGGGTAGGAAACTGGCTGCAGGGAAGGCAACAGAGGGTGGTGGTGGGTGGGGAGCTCTCACACCCAAGGGCAATGAAGAGCGGTGTTTCACAGGACTCGGTGTTGGGACCAGTGTTGTTTGGGATATTCATTGCAGACATATCATGGGACATCAAGAGCAAGATCAGTCTGTTTGCTGATGATACCAAGGTAGGCACAGTGGTGGATGACCTAGGGGGATAGCAGGGGTTGCAGGATGATCTGTGCAAGCTTGAAACCTGGTGAGACACCTGGCAACTGGGCTTTAATGCCAGAAAGTGCAAGGTGCTGCATTTTGGGATGAAGAACCCAAGGAGGAGTTACCAGCTAGGGGGAGTGCAGCTAGCCCAGACAGAGGAGGAGAAGGATCCGGGTGTGCTCATTACAGGATTAATGAACAACTCGGCACAATGTAGGAAGGCAGCTGCAAAGGCCAACAAAATGCTGGGTTGTATTGCAAGGGGTATATCCTCGAGGAGGGAGGAGCTGCCACTGTATAGGTCATTAGTTAGACCACACCTGGAGTACTGCGTGCAGTACTGGTGTCCGTATCTGAAGAGGGACATTGAGTTACTGGAGGGGGTGCAGCGCAGAGTGACTAAGATGATCAAGGGGCTGGGGGACTTATCATACAAGAGGAGGTTGAAGGAGTTGAACATGTACTCACTGGAGGAGAGGAGAGGAGAGGAGAGGAGAGGAGAGACAGGGGTGACATGATTGAAACCTTTAAATACATGAAAGCAATAAACAAGAGAGGTACGGAGGGGCTGTTCAAAGTAAGGGAGGGGAGGGACACCAGGGGTCATGATATGAGACTGGAGCGAGGAAGGTTCAGGAGGGAGATGAGGAGACATTTTTTTTCAGAGAGGGTGGTGGCTGGGTGGAATGCATTACCTGCTGAAGTGGTATGCAGCAGGACAGTGGACTGCTTCAAATGAGGATGGGACAGGACAAGGGGAAGGGTTAATGAAGGGGAAGGGTGGAAGGGAAGGGTAGCTGCATAATAAGGGGTGCTAGCTGCACATTCGAGCAGACTTGATAGACCTCTAGACCTTTATCTGCTGGCAAATTTCATATGTTCATAAAATAGATTGCATCCAGTTGAGGCATGAGCTGCACTATAAATATGATTTTTATGTTGCTTGCATGCATATTCAAGAAACATAGTGCCATCATCCAAGTTTTCGGAGGTGTGGCACCCATCTTCCAATTCAGTCAGTGTGTTTGCAGGCACGGCCCCAGTTCCCCAATCACTGCTGCAGCTGTCTACGACAGCATTTGAAAATGCAGTGGCATACAGTTGAAAGGGAGAGCTCTGCTTCAGTGAGCAGAGCTCTCCCCCCCACACATGCAAGCACGCATATTGTGTGCTGATGCGCTCCCTCCTCCCACTCACACACTGTATAGCCGACGGGGGTGCTCAATCCCCCATCGGCTTCATGCCCCCCCCCACAAAAGCTGTCCAGGTGCCACACTGGGAGCCCACCCCAGTGTGGCAAAAACTGTCACAGCCAATGGGGGTGCCCAATCCCCCATCTGCTCCATGGCTGCACCCCCCCCAAAAAAGCTTTCCAGGTGCCACGCTGGGAGCCCACCCCAGTGTGGCAAAGCTTGTTATGGCTGATGGGGTGCCCAATCCCCTGTCAGCTCCCACCCCCCAAACAGCCTTTCCAGCTGCCATGCTGGGAGCCCATCTCAGCGTGGCAAACGTCCCATGTCATCTTTATAAAAAAAAAAAAAACCTGTAAACAAGAAAATGTTCCATCGCCGTCTCCACAGCCCCCCACAATCCACACCCACCCACTGTACACCCTGCCTCCCCACACACCCCCTCACCCCATACTTACCTCCAGACTGCGGCGTTACGATCTTCTTGGACCGGGAACACGTCTGCACTCTTCAAAGCCGACCGCAAACTGAGGAAATGCCAGTAAGCTGTATAATGTAATGAATAGGGTTTTTTCAACTTTGTTGCATCTCTCAGGCATTTTTGGGAATTATGGGCCTAAATTTTCAACATGGGGTTTTTGGGACCCCTCCTCATGAATTCTTGCACTGTCATGGTGTTAATTGGGCCGAAGGGCAATTTCACAGTCACTGTGTGAAATCACCTTTCAGGACTGATTAATGAGAAGCGATACTGCCAGTGTTCATAAGGTGAGCTCTCAAAAGCCTATGTTGAAAATTTATTAAAATCTAAAATGACTAGTTCAAAGCATGAGTTGCACAGTTCCTATACCCGAGCATAAGTTCGCGAATTTTCAATATTTTCACCCAGATTTTCAGCATTGTCATTTTATCACACCTCCTATAGGCAGTATAGTTGCCATTTTCCATCTCGCCCAAAACATGTTTCCGCCCATGTATGCACAATGGCGTAGTCGGTGTGCGAAATCAATTTTTGGGACACATTAAGAAAATCACAGTGATACTGTTCATGAGCAGAGGTGTTAAAATGGCTATGTTGAAAATTTGTTGAAAAAATTCCTAAAAATGACTGTTTTACGAGTGTGCGTTGCACAGTTCCTATGCACCCTCGTAAGTTCGCGAATTTTCAATATTTGCACTCCAATGATTTCCAAATACCTAAACAGCACATACAAGCAAGCAACATTCGACATTGACAAATGCTTGTTATTTCTAGTTTAGTAGTTGGAGTCTTCCTGAGATGTTGAAGAATGTGGATTTATGTTTTTAAAATGGTCAGAGATTATTGTTAGGACAATTTCCAGTGTTAGACTGTTTGTAATTTTTTTGATACTGACAGGCTTTTTACAGTAGTATATGTGCTTTATAATAAAGTTATTTATTTATTGAATGCATTTGACCAGAAATAGGCTACTGAGTTATAATACCTTTTTTTCTAGAGGTGTCGGGGGTTCATTGAAAGGCAATATAGCAGCAATAATACAGAAATATTGGCAATGTTACAACAGTATGAACAAGAATAGGCACTGAAACACTAAAAGAAAAATAAACTAATTACACTGTATAATTTACAGTGTAAGTTTTACTTTGAAGTATTTCATTCCTTTTACTAACAACTGCAGAACTAACTATTCAATACCACTGCAATTTCCAGGTATTTTTGTATGTTTGTTCCAAATTAATTTTTAAAAATGTAATAAATAAATAACAATTTGGGTAAACTGGAGCAGTTCTATATATTGTGTGCAAGGAAGTTCCAAATTGCAAATATTTTAGAAAGTGGGTTTTTAAAAACACACAATTTGGACAAAATGCACCATTGTTGACTTTGTATCATTTTCATGTAACTTTACAAACATTGCAGGAATGCTAAAGTTGCTATGTTTTGCCAGTTTGAGGCATAATTTCAATTTCAGTCAGCACTACTGGTACTGCAACAACTTTGTGAGGTAGGGGTAGATTTTCTGACTGCAGATATAAAGGGTCTGACTAGGCTAGCCATAAAAGCTCCAACAGATTGCTATGGTGGTCACACTGCCAACATATGTCTAGAGATGCAGCAAATTTAAAATCCACTGGTGAAGTGGACGTGAAGTGGCCACTTCGCGTTGGTGGAAGGCTATGCGAAGTGGCTATAAGTGTTCACTTCACCTTCTCATTATGACTTCAATGCTGTCATTCTGCCTTAATGTGAAGTAAGACGGAGTGACAACAATATAAGCAGCGCCCCTCACATCACATGGCTTACAGTACTGTAAGTCACATGCTTTAGCCAGGCATGAAGGAAGTGAGTCAGAAAAGCAGTTACTTTCACTTTCTCCTTTGCAGTTGTAGGAAGAGGAAGCCTTTTTGGTGTAGAGAGAGGAGAGTTTGTTTTCTTGTTGCATCTTGTGATTTTGAGCACAAAAAACAGCTTTTTTAAAAGCTACATCTTGATTTGTTTTTGTACTGTGTTTTTCATTTTTTTTTGCTACTGAATTTTTTTTATAAGTTTTGTTTTGTGTGTGTGTGTGTGTGTGTGTGTGTGTGTGTGTGTGTGAGACTGTGAGTGCGGGTGAAGAGTCGGATGTGGGGCGTCGATCAGAGTCAGGGACTTGTGTACGATGGACCCGGGAAGAGGAGAGTCTGTGGCCCGTGGGCATGGGCAGAGGAGAGGAGTGTGCACATATGGGGGGTTGGGCATTATTAGACCGCTGCCGACTCTTGGGTGTTGCGTTTCCCCCTGTGGAAGCAGAAGCACCAGTGCCATCAGTGGTGGGGCATCCACTTAGTCTGCCACTACCACCACCAGTAGCAGCAGCACGGGCTCCAGCAGAACGCCCTCCACCACCTCCACAGCCCCAGGTGGAGTCCCAGATAAATGAAGGTGCTTCTGGCAGTATATCTGGTCCCCCCACAGCTCTCCAGTGTGGCAGTTTTTTAACTGTGTGGGGGGAGACAGCACCATTGTGGTTTACCATCTGTGTGGTGTGCAGATGCACTGTGGCCCCCGGGAGGACACATTTTGGGACTGGTGGCCAGCGCACACACATGGCAAGCCACCACAAGGAGGAGTGGCAGGCTGCCACTGAAGGGGCCAGACATCCAATTGCTGGCCCTTCTGTGGCAATGGCAGAGGGTGCTGGGGGTGTTGTGCCTCACCGCTGCAGCAGGAGCAGGGCAACTGCAGCAGCTGCTCCATCACCACCACCGCTACCACTGCCACCAGCACCACCCTCACCACCACCACCACTACCTGGCTTTCCTGCTGCAGTGGACCCCGTCACAGTGCTTGCTATGCAGGCAGACATTGTACTGGTGTGGGTAGCCCTCGAGGAAAGCAACAAGAGCGTGGGTGCTGTGCAGCAGCAAGTGGATCAAATCCAGCAACAGCAGCTGCAAATACTGACAATGCACCACCTGCTGCAGGAACACCATGGAATCCCCCATTAAGGGACTTTTTTCTGGACCCCCCTCCCGCTACTGTGCTGTACCGTTTTTGTGTGTTTTTTTGTTGTTTAATAATAGACATTTGCCCTTCTGTTGTTGCAGTGCTTCAGTAATGTTGACTTTCTGTTGTGGAGTGCTTGTGGACAAGCCGATGTGAGCAGTGCAAGTGTGATGTGCTAAACTGCATGTGTGTGCAGTCAGTGTAGTTTCCTGTGTGTGTATGTGTATGTGTGTGTGTGTGAGACATCAGACATTGTTCAGCATGTTGCAAACATATATTGCTGTTGCTGACTTGTTGCAGTGTTTATGGTATAAAGAATAGCGAGTAGAACAACATATATTTTATTGTCACCATCATCATCAGTGGACTAAGTGATACGATACTTTTTCAGAGGTGTCTGGCCAGAGTGCACCTTAGTCACATACTGTACACATAACTTTTAGGAGAGCATGTGTTTTTTGTGCTATGATCTCCGAAAAGTCATGCGTGCACTGTGAGTGACTGAGGTTCACAGTGACCCGATACCTCTGAAAAAAATATCATATCACTTACTCCGCTGGTGCTGATGGTACCAATAAAACATACATCAGGTATTCTTTGTTATCTTTATTCTTGATACTGCAGCAAGTCTTACCATATACTGTATATGTCTGCATGAAGCTGGACAATGTATGCACACACAGGAAAGAACACTGATGGCACACATGCAGTTTAGCACAACATACTTGCATTGCTCAGTCTTCATGCTTTTTGCTAAACACTTCAAATCCAATTCATGAGCCCTGACACAAAGTAAACATTACTGAGGCTCTATAACTATTTTGTTTGTGAAATAGACATGAAAGAGATTCTCTAACGTACAGCATTGCACCCGATATATGGGAGCCATACTTCCAGGTGAATCTTTCTTGTTCCACATGTCCTTACATAGTGCAATACATTTCTGTCAAAATCTCCCATAATTTTATTAAAGTGTGTCATGTCACAGAGGAATTCCCGTTCTGAAAAGCCACCCAAATTCTGCCCCGCTTTCTCAGCAACATTAGGACGTGATGCCAGGGAGAGTGCAGGTGCGTGCTCCATTATAGTGAATGTCTGGCAGCTTTCCGAATGTTTCTTTATGTTGTAATGGGTCAGTTTGTGATGAAACGTGTGGGCACATTTACAGTAACAAGAGCCTTCTTAGTGGAAACCATTTAGTGAAAGATCCAGATCTTTACAGTGCCAGGTTTCTTGTAGGCATATTATGCCAAGCTTAGTTATGAAATTCTTCCATTCTTTAGCTACTAATTTATTTGCTAAATCTGAGATGTTCCAGGAGACCAACAATAGCCTTTTATTATCTTCCATTCCAAAAATGTGGTCGGAATCACTCAATCTTCACATGTAGCTAGATCTTGAAATTTATTTGATGTCGATATATTATATGTTAAAATTGAACCCTTTTTTCTGTGTTTAAAACTTTTTCCATTGTCTTAAAAATGTCCTGTAATTCTGATCTTACTACCTTTAACTCATTGTCTCCTAGCAGACGCCTGTAGTCATCAGTAAAAAAACACTGGTGTGTCCTGAAGACGTCTGCAGAAGTCGGCTACTGACTCCCAGTGTGCCCAAGCAACATCTGGAGAAGTCACATATATTTTAATATATAGTGTAACAGAATATAATATATATTTGACTGCATAGCACCATTGGAAAGGTAATGTTATGCTGAACAACTCTGTCACTGATATTTTGTGCATATCATGTATACTTTAGGAGTTATTTGCATTTGTTTATGGTATGGTGTGTATGGCTTATGTTGCCTCTTTTAGTGAAAAAATATATATTTTTTGGCTGTTTCAACCAGCTTAAAAAAAATTACATATTATTATTTGCATACCACCATTGGGAAGGTAATTTTGTGCTGAACAACTTTGCCATTGATATTGTGTGTATATCATGTATACTTTAGGAGTTATTCACATTTGTTTATGGTATGGTGTGTATGGCTGACATGTTTTCCATCAAGATTCACCTAAGCAGCATGAATAAAATTCACTTTTTTTGGCACTTCAGCAGCCCGGGGGAGCAGGCTGAGGTACTAAATGAGTACTTCACCTCCGTTTTCACCAGGGAAAATGGGGGTGCTGCATCATACATGGGAGGAGACAGAGATAATGAGGAGGGGGGACCCTTACCAATCGGCAGGTCTGGGGAGAGGGGGAGGCATCACTGGCAGGGGGGGGAGGGCTAAGCAGGGAGAAGAGGTACCAGAAGTGGAAATCACAGCAGAGAGAGTGAGGGAAGCCCTCAGCTCCCTTAAGATGGAGAAAGCACCGGGGCCAGATAAATTACATCCTAGAGTGCTGAAGGAACTTGCAGATGTCCTGGCAAAATCCCTGGCAGAGCTTTTCACTATCTCTCTGAGGACAGGGTGGGTGCCCCAAGACTGGAAGGTGGCGCATGTAGTGCCTATCCACAAGGGGATCAAGGGAGGTGGCAGAGAACTACAGGTCTGTCAGCCTGACATCGGTGGGGCAGGTGATGGAGGCATTGTCAAGGAAGAGGCTAGGGGGACCTGGATAAGTCAGGGTGCCTGGATGATGAGCAGCATGGATTCATCCTGGGAAATCATGTCAGACAAACCTGGTGGAGTTCTATGACTGGGTGACAAGTGCCTTGGACCTGGGTAGACCAGTGGATGTCCTCTTTCTAGACTTCAGCAAGGCATTTGACTGTTCCTCCACGTGGGCCTGTTGGATAAGCTAGGAGAAATGGGGGGAAACCAGATGATCAGATGGATAGCAATTGGCTCCAGGACCGGACCCAGAGGGTCATAGTTGATGGGATAGTCTCATCTCCAAGGAGGGTCATTAGTGGGGTCCCACAGGGATCAGTCCTTGGGCCCTTCTGTTCAACACCTACATATCTGACATAAGGACAGGAATCAGGAGTGAGATGAGTCTCTTTGCAGATGACTCGAAACTGGAGGCAGTGGTGGATGGGAGGAGGGAGGTGGCCCTGCAGAGGACCTGGCGGCTCTGGAAAGATGGTCTAGAAAGTGGAAGCTGAGGTTCAATGCAGGAAATGCAAGGTACTCCACCTGGGGCCAGAAACCCAGGCCAAGTGTACACCACCCTGGGGAATACTACAAGTCTCAGTGGCTGAGAGGGACCTGGGGGTGGTGCTGGATGTCAAGATGAACAACTCTGAGACTTGTAGGAGGAAGCAGCCAAGGCCAACAGGATGCTGGGATGCATCACTAGGGATCACCTCCAGAAGGAGGAAGTGATACTCCCTCTGTATAACCTTGGTGAGGCTGCACCTGGAGTACTGCAATGCAGTTTTGGAGGCCACATAAAGAGGGACATTAACCTCCTGGAGAGGGTCCAGAGGAGGGCAACCAAAATGATTTGGGGCTTGGGGACAGGACCTATGAGAGAGAGGCTCGAAGAGCTAAATATGTACACATTGGAAGAGAGAAGGGACCGGGGGGACATGATAGAGGTCTTCAGGTACATGAAGAGGGTAAATAGGGAGGAACAGTCAGGGTGCTTCGAAGGAAGGAGGAAGGGGCCACTAGAGGGCATGGGTGGAAGCTGGAGGGGGGAAGATTCAGGGAAGAAAGGAGGAGGTGCTACTTCACTGAGAGGGTGGTGGAGCCATGGAATGCACTACCTAGGGGGCTGGTGGAGGCAGAGACAGTGGAGGGGTTCAAGAGAGGTGGGACAGGTACAAAGGAAGGGTTCTGGAAGCAAAATCCAATGCAGCAAGAATATCCGGAACTGGGAAGGGAGAAGCCAGAGAAGGCGAGGGGGACAGCAAGGTCAGCACCCAGGGTGGGGGCTGACCAAATGAGCAGACACGAAAGACCGTTAGACCTATTCTGCTGGCATTTTAGTATGTTAGTATGTAAAATAAAAACCGTATTGATTACAACTGGTTGCATAGCACCGTTGGAAAGGCATTTTTGTGCTAATCAACTTTAATGCTGATACTTTGTGTGTATCATGTATACTTTTGGAGTTATATGCATTTTTTTATGATATGGTGTGTGTGGTTGAGATTCGGCTCTCAAATCTCACCAAAGCACCTTAACTAAAATGGGGAAAAATTACGTTTTGTAGTAAAAAGATATCTTTTTTTTAACTAACATAGTATTAAAACACCATCTAATGTCTGTATGCATAATTTGGTGTTGATATTTTACATATTTTCCAACAAAAAATGGCTTATGTTGCCCTTTTTTAGTGAAAAAAATATTTAGTTTGCTCTTTCGACCAGCATAGAAAAAAAACAAAATTACTTATTATTACATGCTTGCCACCATTGGAAAGGCAATTTTGTGCTGAATAACTCTGCCACTCATACTTGCTGTCTAGCATGTACAGTTATTGAGCTATTAGCATTTGTTTGCAACATGCTGACTATGGCTTGATTTTGCTTAGAAAGGCCCAGGATTCACTGTTAAAAGTATACAGGAGATTCAGGAGGCAAGTGGTGTAATCTCAGAGTTAGCCTGTGGAGGCAATGAGTTAAAGGAGTTTCAGCTTTGATTGGAACTATAAACAAGCCCAAAGCATCAAATAATGCGAAATTTCCAACTACCTTATTATTCAAGTATTTGGCTGTTATAAAAACTGTGTCACAATCTGGATCACCTCTCTGTCTCTCTACCACCAATGCCTCAGGATTCTCTATTGAGCCATTTAATAGTTGCTCCAACAAGTCTAACACTGTGTTTTTCAATTTAGCATTATTCTCATCTTTAGTTCTACCTAAACCATATAAATGTAGTAAGTTAGTAGTCTTTTCTATCTGATTCTCATTTTTATTTTGAATAGCAGTGGTCTTAGGTTCATTCAAGATCTCCCCATTTACTATATGTACTCCTGCTTCATCTAATAGTGAGGCCTTGCCCAGGATCAAATCTGCAATTTCTTGTGATTGTAAAAATACATCTACTCCACCCATTCTAGAATAATTTTGCCCTTTTATCACTTTTAAAATTCTTATTTCTCTATCTGTGATCCTTAACACATGAGAAACAAGATTAATAAGATTTTTTTCAGCTTAAAAACTGAATCATTTGGAGAGTTTTTTAATCCATAAATACAAATTTGAGCTGATTGTGTCCTAGTGGTTAGACTCCTTTTATTTAACTTGTCCCTATTGATATAAACTAAGGTGTGCTCAGATTTTTCCAGGGATTCCCTATTAATCCAAATTTGATTTGCTGTCCTAGAAACTGTGCAAAAAATAAATAAGCACTCCACTTCCTCAAAATCCCTATACTTCTATACTTGTGCAATGTCTGAATTAACAATATCCACTCCTGTGGCTGCCCTAAGCAGGTTCACAATCCTTTCTCTTAATATCACATATGTCCCCTTTGGATCAGTTTTGAAACCATACAAGTTTAAGATTACTCAATCAGTAATATCAATGGCTGCATTATTTATTGTATTTGTTGTAAACATTTGTGATGCATTACTTCTAAATTTATCACTTCTCTTTGTAGTTACAGTAACACTATCTTCCTTGTAACCAGTTTTCAACTTATTCCAATCCTCCCTAAATAGGTTAAAATTAAGTTCAAACTCCTTCATTTGTGACATTAGGCTCTCTAAATAGGAACCCTCAGGTTGTGTACTGGCCCCAAAACTAACCTGCTTAGTTTGTGAATTCTCATGCTCCTTTTGTACTTTGTTCTCCTTGGATGCAATGACTTAGGGTATCTACACCTGTAGCAAGGTGTCATCAGAGATACTGTCAATAGTTAATGCCTGATCTGATTTTTTTCTGTTTTTCTTTCCCATCTTTCTTTTAATTTTATCCTCTCTCTTCTTCCCATTTCTCCTAGACTATTTTTGTAATGGAGACTTGGGAAAAACGATGGAAGAAAAATCAGGCCTCAATTGCTTGTTATCATACTCAGCGTTATTCATAACTATGGATGGGGAACCTTCCTGAGGAATTATTTTATTTAACTTTAGCAGCACTTCATCCAGTCTGCCTCCATTAATGGCTAAATTTTCTTTAATTTTATCAAGCACAAATTTGAGATTAATTAAATGATCTATAATCATCAGATGTGCTGTATGCGAATTTTGCACAAATATCTTTAGCTCCTCGTTAAGAGTGAATGGATAGGTAGCATCAGGTTTATTTAATAATTCTGTCTGAAGCAGGTAAGGATGAATCAGCTGATTAGGGATAGTAAATTGTTTGAGGCCATTTATGGTCTCCTGCAATTCACTAGCAATGTTTCTCAGGTCACTATGCCACAATGGTTTAGGATTTGATTCACAGAAATAATCCGGAGAAAATTTTAATGAATTAGTGGTGCTTAAAAGGTCATTCTGATTCATACTCCTTGATGCCTCAATCATTTTATGCAAATCTGTATCTTCTATATCTTCTGTACATTTATTACCTGTAACAACCTCTTCTTCTTCCATGCCTGCAGCATTTTCTACCACTCCTTTACAACAGTTGGAGTCTGTCCTCCAGTTTCCTTTGTTTTCCAAAACTTTAGAAGAGCTAACTGTATGAATACACTGCTTATGACTTTCCTCATTACTAAGTAGCTCAGCACTTGCCAAGTTAATAGGACTAGGTTGGGCAGATGGATGAACCCCCCTTTTAGAAAAATGGTCTATAATTTAATTTGTTTAAGCTTTTTCCCTTTTTGACTCCCCACACCTACTTCCTTTCCGGCTTCCAATGTTGGCTTTGCTACCTTGCCTCCTTTATTAAATCCTTCTTTGAGTTGTTTTCCTTTAGATTGTACTGAGGGTTTAGGCTTTACCCCTTCTTATTATTTCTGCTTACTTTCCTTTCATCTTGTGTGGTATGGTACTGCGGTTCTGTATTGCATATAGTTATGATATTTGATAGACTCTTGGAACTATCAGTGCTATATGATAACAGATTAGCACCTGCTTCTACATTTTTGGGTGTGGTTGGGAGTTGGATGAGTTAAAAGACTCCATTAAAATATTAGTATCTTCACCCCTTGCCCTTTCCTTACCCTGCAGCTGACACCTAGTTCATACCATAATCAGAAAAAAGGGGGTAAAACAAGGCTTAGAAATCACAATAACAAAGGCTTAACCCCTCTATACAATTTTTCTAAGAAAGCAGTGTTACTGCATTAATAGAACACACAAGCGTACATGATGTATAGTTTTTTTTTGCTCCTCACTCTGATTTCTTCACAGAGGAGTTCCCTTATGCAGTCATCTTGCTTTGAAAGCTTGACAATAAAAAGTCAGTAGAAAAGACTTCCTACACAATTGACCTAATTTGTAGCACGTATCCAGAGTCCATTGACCGAGTATTCACTTCAATGACTTGATTTTCTATAACAACCATGATTCGCTTCTTAATCGTCCAGTAAACAAATCCAATCCTGGAGGTAACCCCATGATAAAACTCCACAGTTTTCCTCAAATAACCTATGGATTGCTGGGACAAACTGAGCTGAGTGTTGAGTGCTTCTCTTGCTTTTTCTCTTTAGCCACAGACCAAGGCTGCAACCACAGTTTAAAACAGAGGACACTAAAAGCACCATCAATGTCAATATAAATAAACTGTTCTCTTTCCACCAGCAGATGATCCAGTTGATACACTGGAAAAGAGAACAGAAAAAAATTCTACCAACTTAAAATCCAATAAATTATATCATACAGCAGTGGAAGCTCACGTTACTTCTGCATATGACTACTACATGCAAGGCAGCATCCGTAACAATCTAAAATCTGTCCTATCCTGAACACCCTATCATTTTAAAAGTTTAGAGGTATTTGCGCTATCTAAAAACCAGAGACAGCAACAGAATGTAACAGGAAAAAGGTACATTTTTATATAAGGTGGACTTACTGGTACTGGATTCAAACTCCAACTTCAGCTTGTGGTTAGGTGAAGTTAAACTCCAAGATGACCACAGCAATGCCCCTAGATATTCAACATGCAAGAAAAGATAGCAGCAAGAATGGCGTCTGTCACAACTCTAAATGCCAAGCTCCACAGCTGTGCATTATAAAGTGGTGGTCATGTGGTAACCACAGCCCACGAAAATAGGGGCTTTCAAAAATATAAAACAAAACCCATTTAGTTAAAAATTATGATTTAAAAAATGACATTTAAGAATGACCTTTAAAGAATATAAGCTGATTAGGCTTTCTATAATATTTGTAATAATATATGTTTAGTCGCTATAGGTGGAATATATTCCTCTTTGTCTGGGGGTGGTTTGGTAGCTTTTCCAAAGTCTCTTTTCATAAAAATCCCTTTTCATCCATCTGACCAGTGGTTCTCTAGTTTTCCCGTCATACCGGCACAGGAGTGGTGCCAGCATCAATGTCTGTGTCGAATCTAGGCCGCCACTTCTAGAGGACACATTGGGATTTCTTCCCTGGGAAACAAGAGAGAACAGTACAGCCAACACACCCAGTACTCGAGTGCAATAAGGTTTACTGGAAAGGTTACATGCATAGGCAACAATATCATACCTGTTGTAAAATAAAATGAGTGGTGTAACCCTGTTTCTTGGGTCTCCTCTACAGACACACAAGAGTGCATAGCTTCAGGAGTACTTCCTTTCCATTCAGCAGAACCTCACAGAGTCTGTGGGAGCACAGTGTTCTGCTTGCCAGTTCTGGTATTGATTTTGAACCATGAGACTTTAGATACAGTTAAAGCAACACATTATGTATGGTCTCAGGCCTCTAAGATAGTTAAAACTCCAAAGAAACTATCCAGGATGACCCCCATATACAATAACAACAGTTTTCAACTATCAATGATGGATGTGTCATTCAAAACTTGATATTTTTTCAGGAGGATTCAAACTATAGAAGTCTTTTATGACAATATTAATCTAAGGTTTTTTGAATGAATTAAAGCTATTTATGAGATTCCAGATGGACAACAATGGCAATGTATTTATTTATTTATTTCAGTTTTGGAATTACAACCTTTGAGCCAAAGGCTCTTTTACAAAGGCTCCACATCAGCATTTTAAAACACAAGACAAGAATAGTAATAATAATGTTGTGAGGGGCAGATATAATAATACAAACAATATAAGGTAATAACAGTAGTTGTACAGAGTTGGTTTACAATAGACAGGGATAACTGGGGTAGAAACTTCTGACAATGCTGGTGAGTATATACACCATCTGTACCAGGCATCAACTCAGTTAACAAGTGCTAGACGGTATGAGGAGGCACAGGCAGCCAGTAGAGGCATTGTTGGGACCAACGACTTGAGGAGATGGGTGGCTGCCAGTAGAGGCTTTGTCCGATAGGTGTGGGTTGTGTGAGTCAGGGGTGATTGGAGGAGGGGAGTGGGGGTTAAGGTATCATGCCAAGTAACCAGAGTAATCAGGTGGGACAAGTAGGAGCAGCCATAGGACTAGTTTAGCCAAGTACCATATAGAAAAATTGAAGAGGCCAGTGGGTAAGGGAGATCAGGGGGCTCACAGGGCAAGAAGCAAGTTATACAAAATCCTGTATTTCTAACTGCAGGTGCAGCAGGTGTTTGCAGGTGGGGAGATATGGGAGGAGCGAGTGATTTGGTAGGTGGGGATAGGGAAATGGGGTAGTGTGGTGAGCAGCAGGTTTGCAATATATGCAAGTGAAAAACTTTATTCACAAAAAAAAATAATACTTTTTATCTACTGTAGGTGTCTTCCCCTTAGAGGATTTTTTTTTTTTTGACTTGGAAACAAACATTTAATTTCCAGATTATATAAATTCTTATTACAGGAAACCTCAACACAGTTTTCTGAACTTAGAATGGCTTGGGAATGAGACCTTAAAAATATAATTACAGAAAGTAAATGGTCTGAGACAATAAATTTAGAGAGGATAGGAGTTAAAAATTATAAATTTCTTTGGATACACTTTAATTCGTTACATAAAATTTACATGACTCCAGCAAAACTACACAAAATTGAAAATGCCATCTCTGAGAGCTGCCAGAGGTGCAGAAAAGAAAAAGGTTCCTTGTCCCATATGTTGGTGGGCTGTTGAAAGTTAAAAGACTATTGGTTGTGAATCTGGGTCACTCTTGGTAAAGTTTTGGGGTACGACTTTCCATTTGATCCAGGGATTGCCATTTTTCTCCAAATACTCCTTCAGGATCAATTGAGATATCAGAAAAAGCTTTGGAATATATGAACATTAGTGGCAAAAGAAAACAAAAACTATTGTATCTTTCAGCATTGGAAATAAATAGAGCCCCCATCATATAAAGAATGGATAGAAAAAATGATACATAGCAGTAAAGTGGATAAAGCAAACTATTTGATAGAAGATGATTATTGGAAAAATGATTTAATATGGTCCCATCTATTTAATATTTGGGATAATTTGGTTTGATATTTGGCCTATTTATTAAAGTTATCTATTATGATGTGTTAAGCCTTCATGAGTAGTGATGATGACTGAAGCACCCACGCACTGAGCTGACAAAAAAAAAGAAAAAAAAGAAAGGAAGCCTATACAGCACAAGGCATTGCTACTCATTCAACCAAGGTGATAGCCATGTACTGGGCAGAAAGGAACATGAGGCAGTCCAGAAGAGGGAAACCAAAATGGTGCAGGGTCTGCATCAACAGCCCTACATGTAGAGGCTAAAGGAGCTTGATATGTACTAGGGATGTGCGAAGTTTAATTTCCGCTGGTGGAATTTTGGCAAAAGTGCAAATTTCACTTCTGTGAAAGTTCGGAAATCATTTTCGGAACTTTCACGGAAATTCTGCCTTAAAACTGTGGAAAAAATATAAAAAACTATGGGATAACTTATTAAACTGTGGGGAAAAAATCCACAGAAAGGATCATTGGCAGTGGTCATTTCTGAGGCTTTTTATAACTGCAGTTTAACTCATTAATCCACCCCCCCACACTGATCAGGGGTCCCAGTAAAGACCTCCAATCCCTTTCTTGGACCCTCATGGTTTCTAGTGCCCCCCCACCCACCGATCATGGCTCCCAAAATATTTTATTTCCTTGATGTCTAGCAGACCCCCTCCCTATCCTGGATTCCTTAGTCCACAAATAAACAACCGGCAGTCCACCAACTCATCCCCCTCTAGTCCCAGTATTCCCTGTTGTCTAGCAGACCTCCCTATCCCAGGTTCTGTGTAAAAAAAAATCTAAATTCCCTGGTGTCTATTAGACCCCCACAAACACCACCCTGATAGTTCATCTGCCACCATCCAACTCCCCTCCCCACCCTGACCCCTGAGCAGGCCACCAGCGCAGCACTCCTCTCTCCTCCACTACCATTGGCCCACTGAACTATCAGTGAATAACCACATGGTTGTAAAAGCAGGCGCTCATTCACTGATAGTTCATTAAACTGTGGAAAGAATAAATTCTGCAATTTATATGCATTTTTTCACAGTTCTCAAAAAAAGTACGCAGAACTCAATGAAAATCCACAGAAAATCCTACTTTCGCCAATGGCAAAAGTTCGGCAATTTCCACGGAATTTTGGAAATTTAGTGGAATTCGAAACTTTTGCCTACTCCTAATATGTACACCCTTTGAAGAGAAGAGAGAGGGGGTGATATGATAGAGACCTTTAAATATCTCAAGGGAGTAAATAAGGTGCAGAAGGGGAGAATTTTACAAATACAAAAATACTCTAGAATAAGGGGATATGCTATGAAGCTGGAAGGGGGTAGATTCAAGAGAGAGAGAGAGAGAGAGAGAGATGAGGAAGTACTTCTTCACAGAAAGAGTGTTGGATTCCTGGAACAGCCTTCCCACCAAGATGGTGGAGGTGAAAAGAGTGATGGGGTTCAGAAATGTCTGAGATAGGCAAAAGGGTAATGTAGGGGTAAGGGGGGAGAAAGTGCTGTGATCTACAGCTAAAATGAAGATAGAAAAAATTGGCAGACTGGGTGGGCCAGGTGGCCCTTATCTGCAATCAGATCCTATGTTTCTATGTTTCAAACTCAGTCTCAATATCCAGTATCTGCTTGTCTACCACATGGTCATCAGCGCACATGCTCTACTGATACTACTGTTTGGATACTTGGGGCTAGATTCACAAAGCCCTAAGCATGAGGGAGAATTTCTAAATGCCCTTAGACCAGCCAGAGCTGATCTAAGAATTGCCATTAATACTCCCTGGAGAGTAACCTGCTCAGACAATGTGTTGTAGATCCCGATCCCCAAATACCGCACAGTAAAAAGCCCTTTTCCCTGGTGATCACTGGGGATAGGGATTTTCAACTCTATGACTATGACACTCACTTTGGGGAAGGAGGACAGATTATTATTTTTATGAACAGCGGCATCGGGGTTCGGGAGAAGAGCACTGTATTAAATCATATGGTGGAAGTGGGAATTGGGGAGAGGTGACAGTCTATTAATTGAAGAATCTGGCAGCATCAGGGTTCGGGGAGCACGGCAGTGAATAATGACTATGATAGCAGCAGGGATCAGGAGAGGGGAAAGTTATTACATAAGGAAGATGGCAGTGTTGGTGAAGGGGGGATGTTGTAGTATGCCAATCATTGGGGTGAGGGGGCATTTTGCCAATTGTAGGATATGGCACCATCTGGGTTCAGGGACTGGGGATGGGGTCACTAGACCACCAGGAAGAGGGTTTCCATACTATACTTGGGGATTGGGGGGGACCACTTTCATTTGCGATGGGGCCAGTGGCAGACCCTTCCCAAATGGAAGTGGTTGTTGCACGTGTGGGAACTTATGCACTGGAACTCCTCCTGTACCAGAATCTGGTGCAGGGTCCCTCGCACACTGAGCTTCAACGCAAGCTGCTGCTTGCACAGATCCTAGCCTGTTTTGAGAATCGGGCCCTCGGGATTCAGAGAAGGCCACCTTTGGATGTACTGTACTTTAATCTATTCTGAAGCTGCTCCCTTTTTACATCAACCAAAACTTTTCTGGTACTGCTTCCTAATCACCCAATTGTGATGACCTGAGTGCTGTAAAGGGTGCAGTTGGTTAATGCAAATTTACTCACCTGGTAAAGGTGATTATAGGAGCACCCTTTACAGCACTCCAATTTTCAACCAGTGAAGAGGAACCCAACTGTCTTGAAAACAAGGTTGTAAAACCTTAATGACATGATTTATACCTGCATAAAAATAAAGATTTTATCTATCTAAATACGGCAACATACCTTACACCACCTATGGTGTTATAATGTTTGATGGATTTCAATCTTTTTAACTTAGTAGTATGTAGTGACTTTTTTTGCTTGAAGCATACCCTTATGTGTTTTTACTGTGATAATAAAGCCTACCGAATCTGATATCTGTTGTCTCCAGTGTTCTGGTTTTTTGATGTCTTCTGGTAAGCATATTACTTTTCAGGATAGAGATGTTCTGGAAGTTTCAAACTGAAGAACCTCCACCAGGAAGTGGCAGAGACAGGATCAGACTCAAAGTTTCGGTTTGTGCATCAGCCTATCAGAAAAACCCTATAGAACCCAATTGTGATAACCTCAGAGTGCTCTAAAATGTGCTGCTATTATCACCTTTATCAGATAAGTAAATTTGCATTCACTGTTCCTGGATGAAAGTGAGAATTGTAACATGTGGGGATTAGCCTTCTCATGTTACTCTCTGCCTTATTTCTTCCTCAAAACAGCACTGCGGCTCTCAGTGTTTGAGCTGTCCAGAGACTGGAAATTGAGATATTTTTTATTTGTTTTACCAATAAGAAGGGGCTGCTGGATAACAGAGTAGTTGGAAGGTCACTTTATTCTACATCAACACAACCCAAGGATCAGATTGATTAGAGCCAGGTGATTACTTGTGCCACCAAGTAATAGTCTGTACAATGAGGTAAATTCAGACCTCTAGATTTTTTCGATTGAACTAGGACCTGCTGCATAATTCTGGGATACTTACTATAACATAGGAAGTCTGCAATGCATTTATCCAATTGTGCCCAGACCTCTCCAAGCAGTGCCACAGGTTGCATGCAGAAAAGGAAAAGGAACCAAGGTAGTATATTCATGTTTAGTGCCTCCATTCTGGCCTGACGACCATGGCAATGTTACCCACCTTTAAAGGTATCTACTAACTTCTAGCAGTAGTTTCTCATGATTAACCCCCTTGGGCTCCTGCCAGTCTTTCCTAATGCCAATGTCTAGATAAAAAAAATGTTTGCTGCCCACTTAAAAGGATATCCTCTATCTCACCTCATGTGATATTGCCCCACTCAGTAGGAGTGCCTCCATTTTTTTACCATTAACTTTAAAATCTGATATGGCACTAAACTCCTCCATGGTACTAAATAAGGGAATGAAAGACTTTTCAGGCTTCTTAAAAAAGGAACATAGAGTTATCTGTGTGTAATGCTATCTTTTGTGTCTCACTATTCAGTTTTATCCCATGATCAGTGCGTATTGCCTAATTTAAGCCACCTAGGGCTCCATTCCCAGAGAAAACAGCAATTGGGAAAAAGGGTAGCCCTGCCTTTTACCACTCAGTATTGAACATTTGGATGAAAGTGACCACATGTACTCAGACCCTCACTGAGAATCCCTTATATAAAGCTAAAATCTATGCAATCAGCAGTTCCCCAAAATTAAATTTCCTTTCAGTACAGTATATGCTATGAAATCCCAGTGTGTATGATTAAATGCTTTTTCCTCATGTAGTATGACTGCAAGAATCTGACTTTTGGTATGGCTTGTATTTGAAATAATGTTAGGTACTGTACAGAAGTTTTACAACATTGTAATAGATCAGCCTATTGGTAATATAACCAGTTGGGTCTGGATGAATTAACATTTTAATGGGTTTTTGAACCCCTGTGGCAGTAAAGATTTTTATATCAGTATTAGTGGTGCTCAGATGGTATCTAGTCTGATCAGATACCCTCAGGTAGTGCATTAATAGCTGGATTTAGAGCTCCATTAAATAGTGAAGATATCTACTCATGTATTTATTAATCTCAGATGCAATGAATGGATCCATGTGGGGGTGTGGATTTAATGTATTTGAGCAAAATATCAGATGGATCTGATGAATCCACATCTTCCAATGTATTTGAATAGATAGGAAGCAGCTGCTGTCTGCTTTGGTATTTCACTGTTACTTACAGAGTTGCCTTGCATGTTCTGCAGATAGACCTAGCTGCTCTCCAATGAAATTGTATCTTTTTGATCTTCCCCCAGTGTTTTGAATATATAGTCTCAGAAAATTGTGTTCCGGTGTTGCTCTTGTTCTTTTCCTTGCATTTTGACTGTGGATGAGAGTACAATCTGGACTCCAAGGGAAATCTTAGGCGCCACTGCCAAAAGCGGCTCTCAACGGCCACCACGCCGATTCCTTCTCCAGACTCTGCCCACCTCCCTGGAACTCCACATTAGATCCCACTACCAGGACTCCAGGGGAAATCTTAGGCACCACTGCTGAAAGCAGCACTCAACAGCCACTGCGCTGACTCCTTCTCCAGACTCTGTCCACCTCCCTGGAACTCCACATCGGATCCCGCTACCAGGTACTAGCGCCAAACTCTATATGAGCTCCACATTCAGTGGCTGCTCTGTAATTGGTGCGGCATTACTGCCAGTGGTCTGTGATTGGTCGAAACAGCTCTTGCTCCTCAGCCATTGGTCCGCACATGGACTGCTGCCTAGTCTGTCTCTCATACTACTTGTGCTACTCCAGGTCTCCTTTCAGACCTGTTTTTTTTACCTGAGAATTGTTTTAATTTATCCTTAAAAACAGCTGTTTTAACCTCACACTGCTTATCCTAGCCTGTGCATGATTATAACAGCATAATATTTATGTTAAGTACCAGGCCAGTGATGTTCCTAGCCTAGCGATTTCCTACTGCTTATCCTAGCCCTTGCATGACTATAACAGCATCATTGTTTAAGTTAAAGAACTAGCTTAGTGATTTTAACAGTAGTTAAAGCCGATGTTAGCTCCTGTGTTATGTATACCTATTGCTGAGCTTCTCCGTTCTCTCTCTCCCTCTCTACTCTCCCTGTAATTTCGTCCCCCTGCACCTCTATCTCACCTACAATCCTTCTGCAGTCTGAATAGCTGCTATTCCTGCATGCACTCCCCTTAACCCTCTGGCTCTCTAGCTCATGCTCTCATCTCTGGAAAGATAATTTTCCCCTGGTTGATCGCCACCTCTCCCCTTCCCCGATCTGTACCTCTCCCCTTTCTCTCACTTAATTGCGACCTCCACTCCCTTTGTCATCCCACCCCACCCTTAGCTTCTTCAGTCTATTGTCATTTAATTTTTTTTCCAACACCCTCACCCCCGCTGACAGTCTGCCACCAGCCCCCCCTGCCCACAATTTGCTGCAGTTAACATAGCCTGCTGCTTCTTTCTGGCACACTAGGACTCCAGGGGAAATCTTAGGCACCACCGCTGAAAGCGGCGCTCAACTGCCACCGCACTGACTCCTTCTTCAGACTCTGCCCACCTCCCTGGAACTCCACATCAGATCCCGCTACCAGGTACTAGCGTCAAACTCTATATGAGCTCCACACTCAGTGGCTACTCTGCAGTTGGTGCAGCGTTACTGCCAGTGGTCCTTGATTGGTCAGAACAGCTCTTGCTCCTCAGCCATTGGTGCGCTTATGGACTGCTGCCTAAGTCTGTCTCTCATACTACTTTTGATACTCTGGGTCTCCTTTCAGACCTATTTTTTCTCCCACCCCCACCACCCCCTCCCAGGCCTCCTTTAAATACACTGATGCCCCTTCCACCTGGGCTGCTTCACCTAACAGAAGCAGCACTCTCTAGCGCACCCATCCTACTGGTCTCTGCTGATTCCCTAATGTTCTGAAATTCCCTATTTCCTTCCCAAACAGTGCCCTCTCTCAGTCAAACTGTGTCTCCCACATTCCCCTTGACATGGCTGCTTTTAACCTGCATCCAACACTGCTATTTTTTGTGATGACTGTGCTGCACTGCCCCACCCATCAAGTGACTACAACCCTCCATTCCCAAGGCCAGCT
Organism: Neoceratodus forsteri; assembly: GCA_016271365.2. Taxonomy (NCBI): domain Eukaryota; kingdom Metazoa; phylum Chordata; order Ceratodontiformes; family Ceratodontidae; genus Neoceratodus; species Neoceratodus forsteri. The sequence continues at coordinate 847,604,217 of CM028134.1, forward strand.
CATATCAACCCCAGCTCTATACTACACATTAGATATGACCACTGGGATCCAGTTTACTAACTTTGTGCCTTTCAGCTCCCCTATCTGGCACACTAGCGTCATTCTGAAGCACCAAGGGTGTAGCCCCCAGGGGAACATATATGTACTAGCAGCTCTCTGTAATAAGCCAGACTCACACCATTGCCTCAACACACAAGCACACAGAAGGATTTACAGCAAACAAGCCCTCAAAATACTTCAAACCTCCCTTCTGAGATTTTTCCTACTGCTACTGCTTCTCTCTGGAAACATTCACCCTAACCTAGGCCCACCAGGACCATCTGCCTACTGTCAGAACTGGAAGTCAGGGTCTCTTACCTTGGTGTCCATCAATATCTGCAGCCTGCTTAGTAAACTTGAGAACCTCCAAACCTGGATTTGGCAATGCAATCCTGACATCCTATCTGTCATTGAAACATAGCTAAATCCAATGGTCCCTGATACTCCACATTGCTATTCCTGGATACACGATTTGCAGGCAGGATAGGAGCTCTAAGCATGGTGGTGGTGGCTGTGCCATCTACCTGAGGGATACTCTCATGGGACATGCCATCCCTCTTTCTAACCTGGGATCAACATCTCAGGTCCTCGCTATCAAAGTTCTCCTTGGGGCCCACAACAAAAACCTCACTATAGTCTCTGTTTACACCCCTCAAAGGACCTGGCTAATGGCTTCTATAATGTCATGGAATGTCTTAAGGGTCTACGCCATAACTCAGAGTCCATCATCATGGGAGATATTAACATCAGCTGGCTTGCACCTGAGGCCTGCACCTACAAGGATGCAGTTACAGCACATCTCACACAGCTAGTCCCCGCTCCTACCAGGTGTAACTACAGGACAGGGACCTACACCCTTATTGACTGGATTCTGTCCAACCACCCTGAAAGAATCTCTATGGTATTGGTTCTCCCTAACTCCTTAAGTGACCATTTGCCCACCATCTGCACTTGGGCTAATAAATACAAGCCCCCCCTAAAATAATACACGCCAGGGTACTCAAGAAGAGACATCTACAACTACTAAAATCCCATCTAAGTAGTCTAGATTGGTCAAAAATAGACTCATTCAAGGATGTAAACAAAGCACTAGATCTGTTTATCAGATGATTCACTGAGGCTTGTGATATCCATGTACCACCAAAAAAAATGAAGGTTAAAGGTGGATCTGACCCTTGGATAAACGCTGAGCTTATCATGCAGCTCAAACAAAGTGACCACCTCTGGCACTGTGCTTGAGCCACAGCTGCCCAAGCAGACATTCAAAAATACAAACAAGCAAGAAATAGCTGCACCCGTGCTATACGACTGGCTAAAAGCAAATACTTTAGAGAAGCATTCTCCAACTCTTGGGGGGATGGGAAAAATTCTGGAACAACATTAAGGATCTCTCTGGAAAAGACCCCAAGTTTCCACCCACCATGCTCAACAATGATGGCACTCATACGTTGGACCTAGATACCATCACCAATACATTCATCAGTGCATTCTCCAACCTGAGCAGAGTCCTCCCACCTGACTTCTTCGACACTCCCACCACCAGCCCCACCACTGCCACATCATCTCAAGCACACTCAGCTCCACAGTTCTTCTTCAAAAGGATCCCAATGCACTCAGCCAGAACCTATATTTATAAGGCTATCAGCAAAATTGGCTATAGTGGTGACTCACTCAACTTAAAGCTGTTTACACTAATCCTAGATGGGATCCTTGAACCCCTGACAATGATCTTCAACCTTCCCCTAAGGTATGGCCAGTTCCCATCACTCTGGAAAAAGGCTACCATCACACCAGTGCATAAGAGTGGAGACAAGTCACTGCACACCAATTATAGGCCCATCTCCATACTCCCACCATTATCCAAAGCACTTGAACATATAGTGTCTGACCAGCTTGTAGAGTTCCTGGAAAAACATAATATTCAGTGCCCGAGCAGCTTGGCTTCCGTAAAGGGCACAGTACCACCATGGCATTGTTGGAATTCACTGGTTGTATCCATTATGCCTTGGACCAAGGACTTTATGGGGGGTGGCCATATTCATTGACCTGACAAAGGCCTTTGATACAGTTAACCACCCCCTCCTACTCAGACAACTGACTGCTCTTGGGCTCTCCAAGGATGCACTGCCCTGGTTTGCTAGCTACCTTAGGGAGAGAGTTCAAAGTGTTAAAATTGCTGGAGTCTCCTCAGTTGAAAAGACAGTCCTCTCGGGTGTCCCTCAGGGGTCAATACTGGGCCCATTACTCTTTTCTCTCTTCCTTAACAACCTCCCTGGCATCTGCCAACAGAGGATACTACTTTACGCAGATGATGCAGTCCTCTTCTCTAGCAACTGGGACTTTAGCCTACTTGACAGTCAACTGCAACATGATTTCAGCCAGGTGGAAAAATGGTTTGGCTCTTACAAACTTGTCATGAATTATAGTAAAACTAAGGTCATGTCTTTCTGCAATGCACGTAGCAAGTATAAACACCTACCCCTCACCATCAAGAATCAAGATGAGACCTCACTTGATCAGGTTCACGAGTTCAAATACCTCAGCATCACCCTGGACAGCTCACTGTCTTACTCACAGCACATTGGGAAAGTTGCAAAATCTGCCAACATACGCCTTGGCCTGCTCCACAAGTACAAGCACTGTATGACTTCTGAAGCCCTTAGACTGGCTATCCACAGCTCTGTTACCTCCATTGTCGATTACAGTCTAGTCAACTATGGCTCTGCCTCTGCTACTGCCCTTAAGAGGATATCTGTGACACTTAATAAGGCCTGTAGACTTCTTATGGGAGCTGAATGTCTAACGCACACCTGTGACCTTTACACCAAGGCTGGATGGCTACCTCTGATTAGTAGAATACAATACCAGACCTGTATTGATTGCCAAAAAAGTTCTTCTCAGAGTCATGTCTCCAGGTGCAGCGAGACTCCTTACTACCAACAGCTGCATCCAGCCAACATGCAGTTCTCAATTCCAGATGTTCCAGGTCCCCAGTCGCCGGACCTCACTGGGTCAGAGATCCTTCATGCAATTGCTCCTCAGTGGTTCAATACCCTTAACAAAGAAACTCTTGCTGCTGCAATGCTAAGCCCTTTTAAAAGGCAGTTGCATCTATTCCTCCCTTCTACCTCACATTGTGACTGCCTCCCCTAAGCCATGGTCATCACCACCTACCCTTGTTGGAACTTTTGCCATCACAGCCTTGCATTTGTGGCACCAGCCCCTTTCTCCTCTCCTCTTGCCTCCCCTCACCCACTCATCCCCTCTCTATGGACTCACTCATACCTCTGGCCACTGGCCCCTGTTCCCCTCACTCTTTTCATCCCTGTCTGACAATGGCACCTTCCAGCCGGCTTCCTACTAAGTATACCATTTCACCATGAATTCTGATAGATGCTAGCTAGTGTTGATCTACTTCAACATATTGTCTGAACTATTTATGTACAAGTAATCTGTATGTTATGACTGTTACCATTGTTTACCATTGTTGTATGTTAGCCCCCATCCTCCGATGTGGAACTTTTGTAAATGAGCAGTTCCTGCTCAAAGGTACTTGTAATCCTAGAGTTTAATAAATAAATAAATAAATATTGAAGTGTAGAATGTGAGACAAGCCAGAACAGGGAGTTGTGCACCTCCTGGTAGGTTTTTTGTTTGGATAAAAAATGTATATTTTTGGTGTGCGCTTTGCCACAATCTAAATATTCTTTCCTGTGCTCCTACTGGATTTCTGGCTCTAACATTTCACCAGATTTCTTAGTCTTTCCTCTATCATGTTGCAGTTGTGTGATCTGTTTCTATATCAAGCAGTGCATTGCATCCTGTGCTGTGTATTTCATATCCTTATGGATTGTCTATCCAATTCCTACGTCTAGTCCTAGAGATAGTATCATGTAGAAAAATAGTTAAATAATGTATGGTACTACTGGAGACAAGCATGCTGCTGAGGTTACTAGAGAGGAAAAGGAGGATATCTCTTAGGGTCAGCAGTCCAGCCCTTCTGGTACTGGTGACAGTGGAGATGCTGAGTCTGTCAGCAAAATGGGGAGCATCATTGCAGGTGTGCTTAGAATGATGAAGCAGACACAGCTTAATGTGTTTATTTATTGAAAAGTTTCACCAGGAAAGGCACACTGAACAATATAAAATTGCTCATCTCATGGAGCATCCTCGTAGATGTGGAACATGGGAGTACAGTAATCAAAAGCACATTTCCATGCAGTATTATAGAAAAGTATATATACACAATAATCGACAACACATTTCCAAAGGTAATATAAAACAGAGAAGTAACAGAGTAAACAACAATACATCAGTTAGCAGCATTAGATAAACATTGGGATCTGATGTGAGAGGAGCAAATTAACAGCACTGCAGACTAATACATACAATGTGGACAAGGAAGTGCAATAAAGTACATTGGTTTCTCCTCACACTAAGTGCTAGGCTGGGAAAGTGGATGGGGATGCTAGAGGGGAAATTAGGAGGAGTGAGGAGCCAGAGGGGAAACTAGGAGCAGCTACAGGATGGAAAGAAGAAGTGGAAGAGGTAGGGAGGTCGAGATGGAACATGGGGAGGAGGAGTGCCTGATTTGATGTGACACTGAGTTCCAGATCTTAGGGAACATATAGGAGAATGATAATTGGCTCATAGAGGAGGTATGTTGTGGTATAGCTAGGGTGTGGAAGTCATTGGATCTGAGGGAGAGAGAGGCAGTGAGGTGGGAAGACGGTGAGGAGGTAAGATAAGGAGGAAGCGTATCAAACCAGAATTTAGAGACAAATTTTATGCAGTGGGCTAGGCGGTGTTTTTTTCAGGGAAGGAAAAGCTAGAGAGTGATATAGATTACAGTGGTGGGTAAAGGTAGGGGCATCCTGAGTGAAACGACAGAAAGCATTGAAAAGGGTGTCCAATCTAGTTAAGGATGACTTTGGTGCGGCACTGTAGACTACATCACAGTAGTCAAAGATGGATAGAATCATTTTCTGGACAATCTCCCACCTGGTCTGCAGAGGTAGGCAACTTTGGTTCCTGTAAAGGCACCTAATTTGGAGAGTAGCTTTTCCAGGATGGAGTCAATGTGTCCAGTAAAATTTAGTTTCTGGTCTCTCCAGTCCCTGAGATACCTAAAGGAGGAGGTATCCTTCTGAGTAATGCCATCAAGGGTGTGGAAGGAGGGCAATTTAGTTAGCCTAGAGAGTCTCTACCTTGTGCCAAATATCATGGATGCTGTTTTCTTGGTGTTGAGGAAAAACTGATGGGAGCTTAGCCGTTGCTGAACTTTCTCAAAGTCATGCTGAAGTGTGGAAATGACATCAGTTGGCGATTGGCCAGAGTAGACAAGGACAGTATTGTCAGCATACATATGGATGGAGGAGGAGGTGCACACTGATGGGAGGTCATTAAGGAATATGGAGAATGGTAGGGGGCCTAGGACAGAGCCTTGGGGTATGCCAGCATTAATCTGGAGAGGGGGAGGTGGAATCAGCAATTTTGACTGACTGTGTCCAGCCTGTTATGTAGGAGCTAAACCAGTTTGTGGCTGAATCAGACAGGCCAGCAGATCACAGATTATTTGCTGGATTTTCTGGATGTTATAGGACAAAAGGAGGCACAAGGCCCATCACAATTGTCCCCCACCAATGTGGGCCATTAATTGATGGAATAATAATGGTTCAACCATTTATCAAGTAGATTTTTAAAAGTGTCAAATTTGGTAGAGTTTGCAAGTTCTTGAGGTAACATGTTCCATGCTTTATACACTCTAATACAAAAAAAGTTATCCCTTTTATTGGTTCTTGCTTAATGGATCATGAGTTGTGTATTAAAAATTCTACCCACTATACATTTAGTGGCTAGAGATAGTCCACGTTGTTGTATCAGGATCAGTGAACGTAGTATTTTAAATGTTAATAAGAGCTCATCCCTGTATCTTCTTAAATGTAAAGGTGATAGTCGTGCTTTTTAGCCTAGTTTCATAATCAAGGTCTGAAATTTTAGGTATCATTTTTGTCAATCTTCTCTGAACTTTCTCCAGTCTATTAATGTCACCTCTCAAGTACCGATTCCAGAATGGAGATGCAAAGTCCAGATATGGACAAATATAGGCTCTGTATAATGGGATTAGGCAATCTTCAGTTTTATTAATGAATGTTCTGTTAATTTTTTTCAGAATAATATGTGTTTGTGGGCAGTTGTTGTGCAATGTAATGATGAAGATAGTTTGTTATCAATCTGGACCCCTAGGTCATATTCACTAGTGGATGACTTTATTAATGAGTTATTTAGATAACATTTATTCATAGGATTAGTTTTTCCTAGTTGAAGAACAACACATTTGTCCACATTAAATTCCATGAGACTATCATGTACCCATGTTTCTACAGATTGTAGGTCAAGTTTAAGTTATTCGATACTCTCTGAATTATGTACTCTTCCTCTGATCTTAGTATCGTCTCCAAATTTTGAGACAAAATTGGAGCTACTAATAGTCATGTCACTAATGAAGATACCAAACAGTGCAGGACCCAAGACAGACCCCTGGGGAACACAACTTTTGACATGGCCGATTTGAGAGTCAATGGAATTAATTCTTACCTTTTGTCTTATGCTAGTCAGCCAAATTTTAATCCAATTAATAAACATGGTATTAATATTTAAAGAATGCAGTTTGTTAATTAGTTTGAAATGTGATACCTTATTGAATGCCTTACTATAATCAAGTAGAATTTCATCAGAGGGAATGTTTTTATCAAGCAGAAGGCTGATATTATTATAAAAAGAAATAAGGTTAATGGTGCATTAATGTCCAGATTTAAATCCATGTTAAGATTGGTCATGCAGTCCAAGTTGTGGAATTTCTAATTCAAGATGTTTCTTAATGATTCGTTCCATTACTTTGCCTAAGATGGAAGTAAGGCTTATGGGTGGAAAATTTTCAACATTAGTTCTGCTACCCTTTTTATTAATTGATATTACTATAGCCTGACGCCAATCATTTGGAATTTGACAGTCAGTGATAGATTTGTTAAAGAGCAAAGTCAAGGGAGCAACTAGAAATGATGAGGTTTCTTTTATGAGTTTAGACTGAATGCCATCAGGGCCTGCACTAGATGACTGATTGACAAATGACAAGGCTTCAATAACATCTTCTTTGGTGAAGATAATGGGTGAATCAATATTAGGGCTAATTATAGATGATGACCTACTGACACCAAAAACAGAACAGAAATATTCATTGAAATTATTTGCTATTTCAGAAGGATTATTCATAGTAGCTCCATTTATTCACAAAGGATCCACAGACCTAGAGTTACCTTTTTTTACTATTGATATATGAGAATACTGATTTTTAATAGTTTTTAAGTGTGCTAGCTTTAATTCAAGGCTACTTTTGGATTGTATGATTGCATTCTTTAAAATTCAAACTGAATTTTTGTATTTAAAGGTATTAGATTGATTAGGATTGATTTAAATGTTTAAAGAACTTTTCTTTTTTATGATAAGTTTAAGAATTGTTGTAGTAAACCAGATAGGGATCTTGCCTTTTTTTGTTATATGTATACTCACTAGGAATGAACAGTTGTTCAAGTTTTAGAAGTTTAGTTTTTAACTTTTCCCATATTTTGTTAGTGTTAATGTTATCGAATTATTTCACCCAGTTGATTTTATTCAGAGTGTCATTTATTTTTCTAAAGTTTGCTTTTGTATTATTTCTGTAAGTAGTGCAGTTATTTGTGAGAGTAGTTTTAGAATTAAGATTGAATAGGATTTAGTTGTAGTCACTACCACCAATAGGGCTTAGAATTTGAATATCTGAAATGTTAGGTTCCAGGCTGGTAATGATTAAATTGAGGATATTATTGCCTCTAGTTGGTGCCCATACTAATTGTTCTTGACTAGTGTCAGTAATGAGAGAAGTGAACAGTTTCTCATGGTTGGTTTTCCCAGTATTGTTATCCCAATCAATCTTGGGCATATTGAAATCACTGAGTATCAAAATGTCTCCCATGTCCACCATGTCTGTGATAGTGTTGATCAAAGAATGTTTATACAATAAATCCTTGGAAGGATATCGATAGCAAACACCAATTGTTATTTTAGATTGATTTTTGGGATGAAGGGAGACCTAGATAGATTCTGTATCAATAGTTCAGGAATCTCCAGTGAAGGTATGTCACTACGAACATAAAGACAAACTCCACCTCCTATTTTATTTGTTCTATCTTTATGAAAAAGTTTGAAATTTAGGATATCGTTGATCCATGCTGAGGCAGGGTCCCACCATGTTTCAGTGACAGCTATGATGCTTAGATCATAGACAGCGTATTTAGTCTCTAGCTCTGATATTCTAAAATGATTTAATGATCTTGCATTGAATGTTAAAATATTATGATTGTTTATGGATTTGTTATTATTCCCACGTATTAGAGGAAAAGGGCCAATCTTTTTCTCCCCCCTGATAAATTAGTTTAAAGTTGTCTGAATGGTCACTGAGTTTATTACAGAAGATATGGACTTTCCCAAAAGGGCACTACCTCTTCTACTGCGGTGAAGGCCATCCCAGCAGAAGAGGGAGTCTCTAACACAGAACCTTTCCAAATGGGTGATACAATGAATATCTTGTTTAAAGCACCATTTTCTCAGCCATTCAGTGATGGTTTTGACTTTATGAATGATATTGGGAGTTGTTCTGGGTATTGGAAGAATTTCAGAAAAATAGACAGTACAACCTTTGTCTACTAATAAGTTATTTAACGCAATGTAATCCTGCTTTATTTGTAAAATACCAGAATGGTTTATATCGTTAATGCCTGCATGGATTATCACCAAGGGATTTTAACCAGCATCTGAAAGAATATTAGGGATCAGAGATAAAATATCTGCAACCTTTGCCCTCTAAAACTTGAACAGGTTCAATTTTGTTAATCTGGATTACAAATTGCTATATCAATGTGTTTAATGATTGAATCCCCCAGGACATAAATTTGATGAGTCTGTTCATTGGTGAAATTATTTTCACTTGAATCTACTGAGATATGCCCGGTTACAGGAGTTTTGTGGAAAAGAAGGGGGTTTATTGATTCAGTACGTAAACTAGGAGATTGTTTTTGTAAGTTCGAAGTGGTAGCACTAGATTTAATATGAACATTTTGGTCTGGTATCAAATTGTGATCTATGTAGAGTATTTTGAGTGGAAACTGAGGAAGACTTGGGGACTGTTGCATAATTTCCATCATTTAACAAAGGTGGGGACATGTCTTCATTATCCATATCCAGTGGGCTGAATGGGTTATAGAGAGGGATATTAAAGTGGTTTGCCTTACGTCCCTTTTTAAAGGCTCTTGATGAGGGAACTGACACCCAATCTGTTGAATCCTTATTGTCATCTTTTTCCCTCAATCTCTTTTGCAATGCAATAGATGAGTTATTGGGAATATTACATTCTGCATTCAATGAAGGGACCCTTATACTAGAGAGAGAGATGATGTTAATAGATTCTTGAGGACTCTCAGAAGTATAGTTATCATGCTGTGGTGGATTCAGGCCTATCTGTGAAGATATGTTAAAGGATGCCAGATGCAATGCAGGGTTATTGATGTCATTATAACATTTTAGCATGTTGGCCTGACTTCTCTCCAAAGAGGAAAGCCTACAAGAAAATGTCTCAAAATCATTCTGAAGTTGTGAGTTGAACTTACATTTCTCACATAACGAATGTATTAGAAAAGGGCGTGTCATGCGGAACCAATTGGTACATATTGCAGTGTACACATTTAATGCTTAAATCCCAATCGATTGTCATAATAGATGTTAGGATTATGCCCTGAGGAATATTGATATCTACTGGTATGGTGTATGATTGTTTGTCCATACTTTCGGGTGCATAATGCCCTGTTAATACCTGGTAGCAAAGTAAAAGCTAGGCAGTATTCCCTTTGCCTAGGTTGACATAGTTGATTTTACCTCGTGTAGTATTGTGTTATTCCTCTTTCAGTGGAGGGGTGCTGGCGTGCTGACCACACTGGACACGACAAACATGCACTGGACACTGTTACATGAGGTCCCTGCACCCTAATTGGTACTCCCAGAGGTACGCCATAGACAGCTAGCATTCAGGCATATGTTATACTAACATATAGGGCTAAGGGCATCTATTGTAAAAGAGTAGATGTCAGGCTATGTATGCACATTATTGTTATACACTTTACTTTCCAATATATACATGTATTTCTTGCTTACAAGATGTTAGGACATCTGTGTCCTTGTAATGATTATGATATAAGAGTCGGCATTGCCATCTTCTGATGATTTGCATTATTACACGGCTATGTACAAACTGTACCTCTTTGTTTCTACAAAGTGATGACCACTACAGAATGGTATAATGTTATCTTGGACTATGGAGCTACCTCTAATTTAGCCAATAGGGCTCATCTCTGTAACTAGAAATGTTTCTATCTTACAGTAACCATGGTAGTTATCATAGGTATATAATGTAAGACAGTACTTCTTCTACATCAGAGACCACAGGAGACACAAAGATTCCTTGAGGTATAGGGAACGCTTAGCATTGGCTCCCAGTTCCTTTTGGTAAGAACTGCTTAGGGCAACTGTAATCTTGGTAGTAATAAACAAGCTTTATTACTCTTATGCAATGTGTCTGTGATTCCTTGCATACCCATTATTGCCAAGAACCTGAGAGAGAGGTTTAGACCTCCTGACAATTGGTGACCAAGAGCAGGCAATAGCTGGTGTTTGCAAAGTTTCACTTGTTGCTTAAACTATTCCCTTCCCAACAGGGACTGTAGGTGTGCATTTCCTCACCACCGCTCCCGTTTTTCACCCACTTTGTAATTATTTGCAAAGTCTGGCTGCCTACTGAGTGTGGTCAATGCCGACTCAACCCACCCCATGGCAATTTTGAAATGCAAACTTACAAGTGCACAGTAGCCCGACTGTGAACAAGTGCACCTACAGTGAATCAATACACAGCATGGCACCTTTTCACAGTTTGATTTTTTGTTCCCTCCCACACAATGGCCATCGTATCAAACATCTGCACAGAACTGAGACTCGTCTCAAACTTCCTTGCCTCCCATGGGGGACGGGCTGACTTTGCACAGGACGCAAGTCAACCTGACAACCCTATACTGGGTATTTCAACCCAGTATACTGAGATGAGACAAACAGCCAGAAAGCAAGAAGCTAAAGGGCTGTTGGTCTCGGCTCTTTATGCTGCTCTGGAAGCCTCTGAAGAGAGGTTTGATCCCTTGAACTGCAAATCTCATCTCTTAAGCAGAAGATTGGGTTGCAGGAAACTGTGTGAGAAGAGAGCAGGATTTGGAGTCTGAACTCTAAACTCTGCAAAATGAAAAGGATTCCCTTTTGTATCATTCTGAGCAGGCAGGCAAGCAGGAACTTTGCACGTTGAGGCAGGAGTGTGAAAGCTTGAGACAGGATACGGGGCAGGCTTTGCAAATGAATGACTTGAACAGGGGGTGCTTTGAAACAACTGAGAAGCTGCATGGGATATACTATATTGGACTAGAAATATGCAACAAATCTCTCTTACTTACATCTGAGGGAAGTTTTTCTTACTTTACAGTCTTACATTGGTATTGCTTTGTGTTTAATTATTTTCGTTTTTAAATCAGGAAGGGGTTTTCAAAACTGCTCATCTTGTGAGCAACTTCAGAAGGGTTGAAATAACCTCATATTTGATTTTCCTTTGTGGGTAACTGGACTGTCTACTAGTATTCTGTGACAGTTTGCGTCAATATATTTTGAAATAATTTACTGGTAGTGGCTGTGTACTTTGAATAGCAAAGGCTGCAGTTTGTAATTTGATGCCAGACACAGCCTCAGGTGGGGAAAATTGTCTTCACTAGTCAGGGAGACCTTGCATCATAGCCAATTGTTTTGGGTAGAGGAACATTCCAGCACTGATCAATTACTATAAACTACTGGCGTGAGCCTGCTTCAGACAGAAGCCCATCTCTTCAAGTTGTATAACAGGGGGTGCTTTGAAACAACTGAGAAGCTGCATGGGATACACTATATTGGACTAGAAATCTGCAACAAATCTCTCTTACTTACATCTGAGGGAAGTTTTCCTTACTTTACAGTCTTACATTGATATTGTTCTGTGTTTAATTATTTTCATTTTTAAATCAGGAAGGAGGGTTTCAAAACTGCTCATTTTGTGAGCAACTTCAGAAGGGTTGAAATAACTGCATATTTGATTTTCCTTTGTGGGTAACTGGACTGTCTACTAGTATTCTGTAACAGTTTGCATCAAATTACTTTTAAATAGTTAACAAATCAGTTACTGGAGGTTAGCTGAATTACTATAAAGGGCAGTACTCACCAGGGTGGTGGAGCAGTGATGTATTTGATTGTTTGTAACAGTCACCAGTGGTTGTGCAAAAAGAGCAGGCATGGGGGAAAAAGGATAAAGCCAACATTAAATGGAGAGCAATGAGTACCAATGCCCGTAGTCTGGGAAACAAGCTTCCTGAGCTAGTAGCCTTGATGAAAGATGAAAAATTGGATATTGAGGCAGTCACAGAAACATGGTACATGGGGAACCATGACTGGGATGTCAACATACCAGGGTACACAGTCTACAGAAGGGATAGGGAGGGGAAAATAGGAGGTGGAGTAGCTCTATAAGGGATCAAAGCTACAGAACTAAAAAGTAAAGGGGAGGACAAAAGGCACTCTGGGTCACCTTGGAGACAGGGAATGGCATCACAATCTGCACAGGGGTTGTATACAGACTTCCATCTCAAGGGGAGGAAAAGAACAAGAAAATGATAGAGGATATCATCAAAATGGCTGAGAAAGGGGAGATACTGTTGATGGGGACCTGAACATGCCAGATGTTAACTGGATGACATGTACTGCAGCTGCATCAAAGAGCAGAGTCATTCTCGATGCCCCGCAGGGGGCAGGCCTTAGACAGCTAGTGTTGGAACCCACTTAGGAGGGAGAAATACTAGACCTGGTACTCTCAAATGGAGAGAGGATCACAAATTTAAAAGTTAGTTGACATCTGGGAACAAGCGACCACTGCACAGTGTGCTTCACAATAAGCACAACCATGGAGACAAGCCATACAAAAACAAGCATACTGGACTTTAGAAGGGCTGACTTTGGCAAAATGGGTGAATACCTGGGGAATACACTAGCAAATGGCCAAAAAGGAGGGGTGGAAGAACAACGGAGAAAATCAAAACTGCCATCATAGAGGCAACAAGCCTTTGTGTGAAACAAATAAAGAAAACAAAGCGGAGTAAAAACACTATGGTTCTCAAAAGAGGTGGCAGGGAAGGTTAAGGAGAAAAAGGCTGCATTCAAAAAGTATAAGGCATCACAGAAGGAGCATGACAGGAACTGTGTCAATTAAAGCAGAAAGAAGTGGGAAAGGCAGTCAGAATAGCAAAAGCCCAAACTGAGGAAAAATAGCCAATTCAGTTAAGAAGGGGATAAAACCTTTATAGGTACATTAGGGAGCATAGAAAGGTTAAGGAGGAATAGTGAAGATTAATAAGGGAGAGGGGAGGTGGGCAGAGGGAGACAGTGAAAAGGCAGAGTTACTGAATGAATACTTTTGCTCAGTATTCACAAAAGAAGATGAGGAGGAGTTACCTAAACCAGACAATACAAGCAATCTGGGTAGGGGGGTTGACACCAGTCTATTTACAGAAGAAAGAGTCCTGAAAGAACTCCTAAAACTCAAGGTGGACAAAGCAATGGGACCTGATGGGATTCACCCCAGAATCCTAAAAGAACTAAGGGAGGACCTAGTGACACCACTGACCACAGTTTTTAACAAATCATGGGAGGATGGGGTGGTACCTGAGGACTGGAGGAGGGCAGATGTGATTCCCCTTCACAAAAGTGGGAGCAAGGCAGAAGCAGGAAACTACAGACCTGTAAGTTTGACCTCAGTGGTAGGGAAAATGATGGAATCACTTCTGAAAGAAAGAATTGTTGAGTACCTAGAGGCCAGCGGGGCAGAGGACCCCAAGCAGCATGGATTTACAGCAGGAAGGTCATGTCAGATGAATCTAATAGATTTCTTTGACTGGGTGACCAAAGTAATAGACCAGGGAAGGGCTGTAGATATGGCCTACCTAGACTTTAGCAAGGCATTTGACACAGTCCCACACAAAAGATTAATAATCAAGTTAGCTAGCCTGGGAGTGGGTCCCAGGGTGGTAGCCTGGGTTGCAAACTGGCTGCACAACAGGACACAGAAGGTAATAGTGAGTGGAATACATTCTGAAGAAAGGGGGGTCACTAGTGGAATACCTCAGGGCTCAGTACTGGGTCCAGTCCTCTTTAACATCTTTATAGGTGACATTGCAGAGGGTCTGGAGGGAAAGGTATGCCTGTTTGCAGATGATACAAAGATCTGTAACAGAGTTGATACACAAGAGGGTAGAAAGGATGAGAAGGGACTTGACAAGGTTGGAGGAATGGTCAGACATATGGCAACTTAGATTCAGTGGAAAGAAGTGCAAAGTAATGCACCTGGAAAACAAAAACCAGGAGAGAGTACACAATAGCAGGGAGGTACTAACAACAACAAAAATGGAACAGGATTTGGGGGTAGTCATATCAGATGATCTAAAGGTTGGTAAGCAATGTGAGAAGTCAGTAAGGAGAGCTAGGGGGATACTGGGATGCATAGGAAGGGGCATCACAAGTAGAAAAAGGGAAGTGGTTATCCCTCTGTACAGACAATTGGTGAGACCCCATCTGGAGTACTGTGTGAGGTTTTGGAGACCTCATCTATGCAAGGACATAGACAGGATGGAAGCAGTCCAGTGGAGGCAACTAAAATGGTGCAGGGTCTGCATCATAAATCATATGAAGAGAGTCTGAGAGAGCTTAATATGTATACCCTTGATGAAAGGAGGGATGGGGGGACATGATAGAAATGTTCAAGTACCTCAAGGGAATCAACAAAGTCCAGGAGGGCAGCATCTTTCAGAAAAAGAGATGTGTAAGAACAAGGGGACACAAGTTAAAGATAGAAGGGGGACGACTCAGGGGTAATGTGAAGACATTTTTTTCACAGAGAGAGTGGTGTATGCATGAAACTGCCTTCCTGGGGAGGTTGTTGGGGCTAAAACAGTGGGTGAATTCAAACATGCATGGGACAGACACAAGGCAATTGTAGTGGAGGGTGGCAGGAAGTAGGCTGTTGGTTAACTAGAATCTGCAGCTTATCCAGTAGGTAGGGAAATGGGCAGACTGGGTGGGCCAAGTGGTCCTTATCTGCCATCAAAGTCTATGTTTCTATGTAGAGTGAATGAACAAATGCATGATGAGTTGGGAGAGCTACAGGATGAGATCAACCAGGTACATAATGATTTAGGGTTAGCTACTAAGAGCAATCGCAAATTGAGCACCTTGCATAGAGTGTTACAGAAGCAGATGCAGAATGAAGTGGATTTGAATGCTGCAAAAGTGAGTCATGATGAATGCGAATCCAAAATGGTGAAACTGTGCCATCAGCAAGAGGTGTTGGCTGGTTACGTCAAGGCGATGGGAGGTGTAGCCCCTGCCTTGATGACATCATCTGAAGGGGTGGTGTCAGATGATGACATCTAACAGTACAATGCCTAGTCACACCCCTACTATGGCCCAGACACCCCTTCCCACCATCCAGAACATGGCGGACCCCTCTCACATGACACCCATACCCTACCTCGTCAACGGCATGATGCACATCATGGGCAATGCCAACATGGTGACCCCCATGATGGGGGAAGCAGGCCCAGGCCTAGTCCCTACGGCACCACTGATTGCTGTTATTAAGGTGGAAGACAGGCAGGAGATAGAGAGAATAATTGAGAGTGCCTTAGGCACTGTGCCCATTTCTGAGAAAAACAAACGGGTTCTCAAGACTCAGATTAGACAGCTTCTACATGAGGCTGGTACTCAGGAGGGTATGGTTCATACTGTGGCAGAAGCCACAGCTCAGGCAGCACTGGATGGTGCCCGAGGTAATCTACCTCTGCTTGATTGTCCCAATAATCCCCTACAAATGGCCTACTTTGTTCAGCAAATAGCTGACAACATTGGTCGGATGAGCCAGTCCGACAGCCTCAGTGGTCACTTGGAAAAGGTCTGTGCTAAATGTGAAATGCTTAGTCTCACTGCAGACTACCAGATCCAGATCCTAAGCCAGACCATTGATCCTGGACTGTGGGCAAAACTCCCCGATATCATCCACCAGGATGGCCACACTACCTTTGATGAAGTGGCAGCTGAGCTCATTTCTGCACACAGCCCAGGTGTAGTAGGAGTGATGCTCGTATACCCTGTGAAACAGAATGTGAAAAAAAGTCCAGTGACTTTCCATTAGAGGCTCTGGATGGCTTATTGAGCAGGGAAGCACCTTGCAGGAGAAGCCACAGATGTGGACCTCATTGAATACAAAACCCTGTTCCTTAGGAAAATGATCCCTACATTAAGAGAAAAGGTAGAGCCAACCACTTATCCCACCACAGAGAGGTTTGCCAATATCCTTTGGAAAACAGAGAGAGTTTATCAACTCTACATCTGTGATTCAGGCTCCGGTTCCAAAAAGTAACTGCTGTGGAAGCCAGCCCGAAGGCCACGACACTCTACCTGGTGGAGAGGCAGGCCCAAGAGAAACAGCCCCTCCCCACGGACAATCAACACCCCCAGCAGGCCCAACAACAACAACAACAATCCTTTGGTGGGAACAAGAACTACCATAAAAACAAGAAACACCATAAGAATAACAAGGGTAAACCACAAAGATAAGGCCCTTCATATAGGGAAACAGCCATTGAGAACCATAAGTTCCAAGACCTTCTCGGACAAGTGTGATCCGTAACGGATGCCATACCCATTCAGGCCCTTGCAGCAATACAACCAGAACAGGCCTCAACAGGCCGTGGAGACACTGGAAGTCTAGACTCTCAGGCTCCTACAGGCCTAAACCCAGAACCGGATCCCTATATAACATTAGTGCAGCATGGTGAGATGGTTCAAAGGAACCAGGCCCAGACTCTTTTTCCAGAGCTCATCCATGCTTCCACAATTACAGATTGACAATTACGGGCCCCAGTCCAGATTGTAAACAAGCTGGTCTTGGATACCAATGGAAGGCCCCGCACTGAGGCCAAGGTCGGGGGCTGCCTACTGACAGTACAACTCGATAATGGTGCGACTGTGTCTGTATTACAGGTTGACTGAACTAGACATCACCTTGGTCCACCGGATGGAGGACCAACGTGTCTGGTGTTAACGAACTAGGTTGCATGCATACCGCTCCCTGCCACTACCTGTGACACTGGGACACCTGAAGGCCTATCACACCTTTTAGCTAATGGTAGTGCATGACCACCCTAGTATAATTGGAGTTTAGTTTTTGGCACCACATTGCTGTGTGGAAAATCTGGCCAACATGTTACTGATACAAATTCAGGGACAATATCACACCATTATGATCCCTGACTCACATGTGGTTGCAACAATATCTGCGAACAACAAAGAGTATGATGTCATAGATTTTTTCAAGAACCACAAGCTTTTCCCAAAGCTCCTCCCCATTCTACAAAGACACTTAGAGGCATTCACCACCAATAGGCATGATTGTGGCAGGATGCATACTGTCATTGAAGTGATAGACCCAGCACATGAGAGGCAACGGCAATACCCCTTTCCACCTGAGGCCTTGCCTTCTCTTAGGGAAACAATAAAATCACTCCTCAAGCAAGGTGTAATCAGGACATGTGTTTCCACCGTGAATTCCCCAGTGTGGCCTGTGAAAAAAACCACAAGTGCCTGAAGACTTACTATTGACTACAGGAAGCTAAACCAGGTCACCCCCAGTTGTGCCCCAACTGTGGCATCAGCACCAGATGTGCTGTGACTACTGACCCCTGACCAACAATGGTTTAGTGCCCTGGACATCTCCAATGGTTTCTGGTCATTGGCATTGGTCCCCAAGAGTCAATATAAGTTTGCCTTCACTTTTGAGTGTAGGCGGTTCACATGGACCTGCTTACCACAAGGGTTCCATATCAGCCCCTCCCTGTTCCATTTACACATGATGGATGCCCTTGAGGGTTTCTCTATACCACAGTGTCTTTTGCAGTATGTGGATGACCTCTTGTTGGCAACAGTCACACAGGAACAACACCTAGATCTCTTGGATGAACTACTGACCCTCATACAGAGGGCAGGCCTCAAATGTAACCCTGCAAAAGCACAACTATGTCAGAAAGAGGTACTCTTTCTGGGTCTGAGGATAACAGGCCAAGACCAAAGCCCTGCCTGGAAGAAGATACAAGGATTGCAAGACTTGCCACTGCCCACCAGTGTGGCCATTTTTAGAAGGTTTCTAGGTATGGTAAATTATTCTAGAGATTTTATTTGTGATTTTGCTCAGAAGGCTGCCCCTCTGTATGAACTACTGAAAAAGGACATCTCCTGGAATTGGTGTCCCATACACACCCAAGCTGTGATGTAGCTGAAACAGGCCTTGGCATCAGTTCCAACTTTGATCAACCCCAATCCAGCTTTGCCATTCCATCTGGAGTGCGCCACCTCTGACATTGCTATGTCTGCAGTGCTGGCCCAGAAGGTTCATGGCACCCTGAGACCCACTGCATATGCATCATGACCCGAGTGGAACAGAAGTACAGCCTTCATGAAAGGAACCTTCTGGCCACCTACTGGGCTGTCAAACACTTCCTGTATATCATTGGGTACTCCCCACTGATCATCAATACAAACCACACCCCAACAACCTTTTTGCTATCAGACAGAGTAAAGGATGGGTCAGTCTCTAACACCAGGCTGACACACTGGTCTCTCCTTCTCCAGGACAAAAACATTAAGTTCCACCCAACCAAAATGCTATCTATGCTGGCACATGGTCTCCTCTTCCAAGGAGAACCCCATGACTGTACACTGCAGCTACCTGATCTACCAGATCCAGGTCCTTTCCTTCCCGCTACACCACAACTAGTTGAGAATACCTCACTGTGTCATGTTTTTACAGATGGCTTAGCTTCCTACTACCAGGGAGGACAGATAGCAGGAATGGGCATATTAGTCATTTACCCTTTTGGTAACACTGTTAAAATTTCTAAGCA
Source organism: Neoceratodus forsteri (assembly GCA_016271365.2). NCBI lineage: Eukaryota > Metazoa > Chordata > Ceratodontiformes > Ceratodontidae > Neoceratodus > Neoceratodus forsteri. Next base: position 847,623,407 of record CM028134.1, read on the forward strand.
TTGCAGTGTAGCATCATCACAGTATGCAGAGATGGCAGCAATAGCCTGTGCTCTCAAGTTCATCCGGCATGGAACTGAGGACACCATTATCTTCATAGACTGTAACTGGATTTGTTGTTCCCTTACAGAATTTCTCCCTTACTGGCAGAAGAACTCCTTTCTGTCCTCTGATGACAGCCCAGTGAAACACAAGGAACTGGTAATATACATTCATTCACCAACACAAAGGTTTGCACACAAACTCTACGTACACAAAGTCAATGCTCACTCCATACACAACCCCTATCATGCCTTCAATGACACTGCTGACACCCTTGCAAAGGAAGGGGCCCGAGGTGGGACACCTGGATGATGGATCATTCAGAGGCCAGTGCAGCAGTGCACAGTGCAGCAGTCAGGAAGAAACCTGAACCCTTTTCCTCCTTGGATTTGTCAGCAGCCCAACATGCTGACTCTGAACTCAAAGATGTGTTCAGATTCCAGGACAAAGGTACAGAGAAGAATTTACCTACCCACAACCCCTACCAAAGGCATGAAGGTAAATTACACCTGTCCCCTGATGACAAGCTCATCTGATACCAACCAGATGACACCTCCACCAAATTGTGAGTGGTTTCTCATCATCTTAGGTCTGAATTTCTCCACCAGGTGCATGACACCCCTACTGGTGGACACCAGCGAGTGGAAAATACACTCCAAAGGCTTAAGACCACCACCTGGTGGCCTGGTGTCACCAAGGATGTCAGACAGTACATAGACAACCGCCTTGTTTATGCACAAAATAATCCCATCCCTACCAAACATAATGCCAAACTGCTACTGCAAAGGCATTCTGGCCCTTGGTATACCATACAGATTGATTTTATTGGCCCTCTGACCAATACTAGCAGAAGCAATAAATACACCCTTGTGGTAACTGATCTCTTCTCTGAGTGAGTCAAAGCTTTCCCCCACTAAGACGTACTGTTAAAACCACTGCCAAAATCCTGGTGAAACAGATTTTCTCTAGGTGGGGTCTACCTCTCAAGGTAGACTCAGACAGAGATACCAGTTTTACAGGTCAGTTGATGAAAGAAGCATTTGAACTCCCTGGAGTTCATCAGAAATTTCACATTCCTTATCACCCACAATCTTCAGGTCAAGTGGAGAGAGCCAACAGATGGATTAAGCAAATGCTTTCCAAATTCATTGAGGACAATCCCAAGGATTGGGATTCCCTATTGCCATTAGTCCTTATGGCAATTAGGGGTACACCCTCAGCCACCACCTTGTTGACACCCTTTGAGGTGATGACTGGTAGAAATATGAGATTACTTGAACACCTGTTGTTTGACCTGCACACCCCCACTGCAGACTATGTGTCTGTCAACCAGTATGTGGAAAAACTTAGACAAGATCTCATACATACTCATTTGTATGCTGTTAATTGCATGAGCAAGGCCCAGCAACAGTCCAAAATTCAGTTTGACAAATACACGCAAGAAGTGGATTGGCAAGTTGGGGAGCAGATAATGGTTCACAGATTTGCATATCCCACACAGTCCTTCTCCAACAAGTGGGAAGGACCCTACCCCATTGTAAACAAGCTTAGTCCAGCAGTCTATTAGTTTAGACTCATGCAAAACAACAAACTGACTGACAAATGGTTACATGCAAACCAACTGAAACTGTATAAAGTAGTATAATTACTTTTCCTCACCCCATTGGGAGGAATAGTACTAATTTACTGATGTTTGATATTGCTTTTCAGATACACTGACAAGATTGCTATTTTGTTCCATTTTCTCCTCATCTCAGGAGTTATCCCCTGCATCCAAGGCATAGTAAAGCACATCCTTCATCACCCTGATCCACCTCCATCTGCCCAGGAAGGAGTTTCCATCGATATTCCTGACAATTTGATTATTGTCCAGGAAGATTCAGATGCCTACCTCACTGCCTCGGTTGTTGCTCCTGATAAATCTACCCTACAGACTGAGTGGCAAACCACATCTCAAGAACAAATACTCCCCATGGCCAAATTCTCCAAGGGAACTTTCCATGGATGGACCAATGCAAAATGAACTCCAAATGGTTCTTTGTCCTTGCTCCAAATCTCTTAGACATTCTGGTTCATACAATATTACTGCCTTAATTGACCCCTCATATTGTAATTCCTTGTTTAAAGACTCTGCAAGAAAATGTTGTGCTATACACAACATGGCCTCTGCTGCCATGTATCTCTCTGTGTTACCCCTTACTGACAAACAACTTTTGGAATGTCCAAAACACACCCCTGGTCCTCGTAGTGGTCTAACAGCCACTGCCTTACCTGGTACACTTATTAACAACTAACAATTTATGCATATACCTGTATTGTTTAACTTGACTTACTGGAATATGAAAGAATTTGGTATGTGTCATACTACTAATAAGAAAATACAAAATCACACATGCCCCCACAATGCAAAGCATCATGGGCTGCATATGAAAATCACCACAGAATGTTATGCTGGTCCAACTTTAAGCAGAATTGCATGGTGCCGAAAGGCCTCTCGCACAGTTTGCAAAGGGTGCTAACAGAAGACATAGACACGTGTTTGTCCTACCAGGACTCATCAGTATGCCTCTGTCTGTTTGACACCCCAGTGGAATGGACCAGCTACCCCTAAGGCAGTGTGCCTGGGATATATTGTGGTGAACCCATTAAAATAAAAACTATTTAAAGACAAAGAACCTCTGTGCGTAAACACTGAGGCAAGGGTTACCCAAAGGGCATTTGGCTGGGAAGCCAAGTTTCAAGAAAATACAAAATCACACATGCCCCACAATGTAAAGCATCATGGGCTGCATATGCAAATCACCACAGAATGTTATGCTGGTCAACTTTAAGCAGAATTGCATGGTGCGAAAGGCCCTCTCGCACAGTTTGCAAAGGGTGCTAACAGAAGACATAGACCGTGTTTGTCCTACCAGGACTCATCAGTATGCCTCGTTTGTTTGACACCCCCATGGAATGGACCAGCTAACCCTAAGGCAGTGTGCCTGGGATATATTGTGGTGAACCCATTAAAATAAAAAACTATTTAAAAGACAAAGAACCTCTGTGCGTAAACACTGAGGCAAGGGTTACCCCAAAGGGCATTTGGCTGGGAAGCCAAGTTTCAAGAAAATACAAAATCACACATTATACTCATATTGTCATCACACTCATACTACTAATACTTCATTGTTTTACAGTAATTTGTTACTTGATAGCTTAGCAGCTTTTCAAATCCCCAACCAAGACCCTATTGCCGTGGTGCACACCACCGAGTATAGAGGCAATTTTAGGAGAAAACCTAATACTAATGATCAAAGTCATGACCGAAATACACGTGACACATCTGATGTCACTGGTGCCACAGGCAATGTTACTGGTGTTTTTGGTAGAGCCATGTCCATCTGGAACAAAGCTGACATTGCTGCTATCAATTCCCATGCACAGAAATTCCAAACTGGTTTGGTAAACGATATTATACCCCCATTATTGCATGGTGTGGATGGCCTTAGTCAGGAAGAAAGATATACTGTTTATAATATGCATGACATTGCTAAGGCATTTACAGATTCTAAAAATAAGATTAACACACTTATTGCACAGAACAGTAAAGAAGCAGAACAGCAATACATTGCGCATGAGATATTATGCTCAGCCTATGGCTTTTACATTATCACTACCATCAATAACCCTCTTTCATGATCTAGATTCTGGAAGAATCCCTGATATCATACATGATAGACATATCTCTAAATGGTATTGTCCTAATTACAAATCCTCTAACTGTGTTGCCATGTGTATGCTTCAGACTTTAACTATTCCAATTTCTACTGCTAGGAATTTGGGGTTTGTGACCAGGCACCCTAATACTGGTCGATGTTTCACTTCTAGGAAATGTTCAATTAAGGATACTATGTTTGTCTCTTTCACTGTTTCTTTACCACATTTTGGTTCTACTACAGCTATATTTGATAAACTCACATCTGTACACTACAATGGGCACATCGATGATGAAATCTACAGAGAATGCCTCGATTTGCCTCTTCTTTTGGTTTTCCATCCTCTTCTGGACGCATGGGTCTTGCTGCACATGGACTGCTGTGCAAAGAAAGGGTATATTTATTTGTGTTTACGTGATGCATTTGATGTTATTAAACCTGTATGTGGCTATTCTACAGACAGTATTGATTGGTTCTTTTCCATGGACGATGACATCACCCCTAATGGCACAGAATACCAGGACTCAACATCTGCTCCAGACGATTCCAAGTTATACCACTCTTACCGGGAGGAGGTTCAATGCCTGTCAACATGGATTTCAAAACAGACTTGTACTTGCCCAGTACAGTTGCAAAAATGGAGACTGCCTACAGTGAAAATGCAATATAATTCAGGTGGTGAATATTGTATAGTTGCAAATTATAAGTCATACACTTGTGGTTTAAAGACATGTTCTATTGATACTTCAAACTTTTGCTTTGTTCTCCACCAGAAAACAGTTATTGGGTACACATTTATTACCCCGTTCCCCTTATGGATGCTGACATCATTGATGGTAACCCTGATTATCTGCTTACTCTTTCAGAGTATTTAACTTACTTTAATGTACACATTGATTGCTTAACTTTGACATTGAAATCACTTTTAGAGAGAAAAGACACCCACCTCTTCCACATCAGCAATAATGTTTCCAAAGCTAATGAAGATGTCCTTGCACTCATTAATGATGGTGATATGAATATTGCACTGACTAACACTTGGTTAGAGATTACCTTTAAAGGTTTTGTTATTATACAAGCATTTTTGATATTTTTTCTCATTATTATGTTTTGCTGCCTACGGCGCACATTACGCCAACACTGTGAGCAGCTGGAGTTCTTTATAAGGCTCGCATGTCAGGTCTGTAAACTACCCTTGCTCCCTCTCCACTTCCTTACTCTTACTGTGTTGCCCCTTGTGAGGCAACAAGGGGGGAATGTTACACGAGGTCCCTGCACCCTAACTGGTACCCCAGAGGTACAATTGTGAGACAGCTATCATTTAGGCATGTTATACTAACATATAGGGCTAAGGCATCTACAGTATAAGAGTAGATGTCAGGATATGTATGCATATTATTGTTATACACTTTACTTTCCAATATATACATGTATTTCTTGCTTACAAGATGTTAGGACATCTGTGTCCTTGTAATGATTATGATATATGAGTCAGCAATGCCATCTTCTGATGATTTGTATCATTACATGGCTATGTACTTACTGTACCTCTTGGTTTCTACAAAGTGATAACTACTAAAAATTGTATAATGTTATCTTGCACTGTGGATTTAGCATTGACTCCCAGTTCCTTTTGGTAAGAACTGCTTAGGGCAGCTGTAATCTTCCTTTTGGTAGTAATAAACAAGCTTTTTTACTCTTATGCAATGTGTCTCTGATTCCTTGCATACCCATTATTGCCATGAACCTGAGAGTGAGGTTTAGACCTCCTGACAACACACGTCTTTGCATGCATCTTCATGTGACTTGCCCTGCTCAGCTGACCCTGTTCACTACCTCGGCAACTGTTATACTGGTGAGTGACTCGGTAGGATCCTCCATGGGTCAGTAGTCCTTGGTGACAGACAAAGCTTGCAAAAACTTTTAAAATTTAAAAGAACCACTTATTCATGGTGATATTTCCCACAATAGCCCCCCAGACATCTCCGTGAGGAGAAATTAAAGCTCCTGGCTGAGTTTGTAGTTTTGCTAAGATCGTAACAAAAACTGCAACTCCTTTTCCTTCTTCTGGAATATCAGGGATCAGGGGTCAAGGTACAGTTATGAAGCACAAACAGTTCAAGCAGGGCTGGCCCAGTGGCACTGAGGGTTGAGGCACTGGACGCCACGCCAGCGACCCAGGTTCGGGAACGGACTCAGGTTGCCGGGGGTTGGAGGGGAGGAGAAGGATTGAGTGTTCCAATGGATGCTCTCCTCCTCCATGGGGTGGGATCCTGGGGTGCCACAAATACCCAACGCTCTGGGACCGGTGGAAGCACGGGCACCGGGGCACAGGTGGCTCTACAAGAGCCAGGGAGGGGAGGACATCTGGGCACTTGACAATGGCGTGCTTTCAGCACGCCATCTGTCTGTACATCAGTCCAGCATGCCGACATCCTCAGGGGGCAGGGGGACAATGAGGGAAAGGAAAAACTGGAAAAACACCTGCTCAACCCTGGATGACGACTGGTCCCCCAGGGTCTCCTACACACGGGCAAGACTCCAATGTGCAGGCACTCCAAGGGTGGAGAACGAGTGAAAGGCAGGAGTTGGCCGGGCACTCTAGGGGCATAAACCATGGATGGGGACCCACAAGGGATTGAACAAGTCCGAAGGAGTAGGGTGAGATGGCAGTAAGGTGAGATAAAGATGATAGTAAAAAAAAAAAAAGTTCAAACAGTGATAAAGTTCAATATTAAATAAAAGTTTAGTGGGGGCGTGGGCTAGCTGCAGAGCAATATGGATGCTTAAACCTAGAGCTCTGGCTTAATCTGCTGAATATCCCCTCCATTCCATGTTATAACCACTACTTTTTAGAAAAATATACTAGGAATTTGAGAGGTCCAAATGTCTACTTCTGCTAGACCTGCAAAAAAACAGGCAAAATTACTTTTTAGCAAGCCGAGGAACCAGACATCTGGGAGGGGCCTACCAGCTTCTTCTGCCCCTGAGAAGCACCGATATCTACCAGAGAACTCCCCAACTCTCTCGGCTAAACAGCGATGAACAGAATCCTGTATGTAGTTGGCTGATAACTACCAGGCAATTGACAGGCTAATTCAGGACCTTAAACATGATTTGGGAACTCGTATGGAAATGGGGTTTGAGAATGTCACCTCGCAGCTGCAGCATTTACAACAGACTGTAAATACAGTCTCTGAAACAGTAGACAATGATGAAAATCATTTGGGGGAACTGGAGGCTCAGGTGAGCTCCCAGTAGAATACTAGTCACACAATGAACATCGACCTGCAAAATGCTTTGAAAGAAATCAAGACACTCAAACAAAATATTGATGACCATGAAAACCAGAAGAAAAGATGTAATGTTCAGATTATTGGCCTACCTGAGTCTGTGGAGGGGTGTGACTGCACCACATATATCCAAACATGGTTCTGGCAGTCCCTACAGCTTTCTCCTGAGGCTCTGCTGGAGATCCAATGGGTGCATAGGTCCCCTGGGGCTAAACCCTCACCTGATCAGAGGCTACGGCATGTAATTATTAAATTTCTCCATTACCAGGACCAGCAAAAAGTCCTAGAAGCAGCACAGAAACAGGGTCCCTTGATGGTGCAGCAATCTCAGGTAAGCATTTTCCCAGACTACTCATATCAACTCCAGCAGCAGAGACAGGCCTATGCTGAGGTCTAAAGAAGGTTGCACACTTTGCACTGCCAGTTTTCCTTGGTCTACCCTGCCCGACTTGTGAACCAGTGCTCCTTTTCATCTCCAGAGGCTGCTCTATCTTTTGTGAAAAACCTTGAAGAGGAGAAGAAACAGCAGGATGGTCAGAGGGAGTAATCGAGGTACTTGGGGCAGCAGATTACTGGCTCAGTTACTGGAGGACCGGGATCCTAAAGTACGGGACTGTGGGGCTGACTGGGGGAATAAAAAGTTGTTTCTGTGATCCATAACACCAAATGGTGGTCTGTTATGGCTGGATCCGAAGGTCCCTAGCCGAACCCCTGGTGCAGTTTTGCCGTGCAGTTTTGTCTTGCAGTTTTGAATTGTTCATCGAGTTCTTTATGAGACTGTCTGGCCATGTGAATTAAGATAGGCCGAGACTACAGACTGAGACCTTTCTAAAACAGAACTTGAATTGACTTGAGTGCTGGGTTTAAACTTTATATTTTAAGGGATGACTCATGTACAATCACAAGGAAAGAGAGATGAAGTAATGGAATTAAGTAGCTGTATAGAGACCGTTGAGGGGCACCAATCAGAGGCCTACAGCATAGCGGTCCATGGTATGTTTTATATGGTAGGAGAGGAGTGGGCTGTGGGTGTTTAGCCCCCAAGGTTTTCAACACTGGCTGGTGGCCTATTAAGGCAGAATCCAGGATATTTTTGTTCAGTGGCAGGCAGTTTTTTTTTTATTCTAGGCTTTTGTTCACCCCTTTCAAAAGAATGCATGGGCCTTTTACATTAAGTTGTATGGTGAAATGGGCCACTGTTTCTCATTTTCTTGCTGGGCAATATAAAGTCTTTGCAAGGTTGACATGGATTAGTACTAGGCTCAGGGGACCTGATATACTTTAATCCTTATTGGGAAAACTAATAGAGGAAACTTGCACCTCTTTATGTCCAATATTCGAACATAGGTGGCGAGATCAGTTGTCGCTATCAACGGCCTACTTTAAAATGACTGCTGCCCTACTCCTCACCCTAGGGAATTTATGATGGTAGAACAGTCTAGGAACTGCCCTGAATAAGGTATGAAAGCTCAGGGGGTTCAACACGCTCATTCATAATGGATATCAGAACAATCTTTGTTAATCTGTTGTAAGCCTTTACACTAGAGCTTTTTCTCCTCCCCTTTTACAGGTTCAGTTGGGGATGGGGACTCTCAGCGAGGAACCTCCTGGAACAAATTAGGACTATGGATTCCTTGGGGTGGGGGGCAAATATTACTGTTTCTCTCTAACTTCACTTACGTTCCTTTTACTAGTCTTAGTACTTAGTTAATGGGACTGGAGGGGGGGGAGATTTACTCTCCCATATATTTATGAAGAATGGGGATAACAGTGGATTAAATGGTGCAATCTACAAAAGATAGTGGAATGTACAGTTTTGGGGAGGGGAAGAAAGGGGAAAAAACTTGGAAAGTGGGTAGTTCTGATGTGTATACAACCTCTCCCATTGGAGGGGCTTTATAGTAGTTGTGTTGGGGATATGTGTTGAAAGAAGGGGTAACAGTTGGGGTTGTTTTGTTTACAGTTTTTAAAATACACAGAGTTATTCCTCATGACTTTTGCCTACAACAGAGGGGTGAAAATATGGCAACAATGATGACATATGGATCAGATAAGCTTTTTGTCATGGAATGTTAGTGGACTTGAAACTGTTGTTAAGAGGAAAAAAGTGTGGTCATTAAAAAAGAAACTGAAAGGGGATATTATTTGTTTACAGGAGATACATATGGATAAGCAGGAGGCATTGTGACTGGTGGAGTCTTAGGGTGGTTCTTTTTTAGTATCCCCATTTACATCAAAATTGAGGGGAGTGGCTGTCTGGATCCATCTTGGCCTCCCCCACTAGGTCCATTCAGTCCTCTCGGACCCACAAGGTAGATATGTTTTGGCAGAGGTGGAGGTTGGATCTAGGAGGTTAACAGTGGGGTCAGTGTATGGACCAAACTTTGATTCCCCAGACTTTTTTACCCATTTAGGGGTGATGTTGGGCCCATACACCGACAATATTATTTTGGCAGGGGATTTTAACACCTACTTGGACCCCAATTTGGATCACTCAAAGGGGAAGGTGGGCCCCCCCCACATAGTACAGCAGCCCTTAAGGCTCTGGTGAGGGGAGGGATCTTTGGGAAGCTTGGCAACTCTTCCACCCATGGGACAGGGAATATGCATTCTATTCTCATGCACATGAGGTATACACCAGATTGGATTATGTATTCCTCCCCTCACAATGTTACAAGAGATTATAGAGGCCTCATATGGACTGATGACAGTCTCAGACCATGCCCCCCTCAAGGTTATCCTCAGTTTGCTGGATAGCTGTCAAGTGGATGCCCAGTGGAGGATGGATCAGGCTCTCTTGGTGGATCCCCATTACTTGGTCCAGATCAAAGAAAGACTACAGGAATTTATAAGGTTAAATCCTCCGGAAGACACTAGTATAGGAAATGTGTGGGAGCATCTCAAGGTCTTTATTCGGGGAGAGACCATCTCATATGTAGCCTTTTAAAAAAAGACCGTGAGCCAGGAGGAGGTAGATCTGGAAGAAAATATAGTATGTTTGGAAAGACAGAATATGATATCCTATTCTCAAGTATCTGAAACATTGAAGACACTCAAAGGACAACTTAGTCAACTGTCCTCCAGGAAACTGGAGTGTCATTTAATAGTTACAAAATCACACACATATTTTGATGGAGGTGGAGGGGGAAAGTGGTTGGAGAGTCTAATTAACGGAAGAAGGGTGAAGAGGTCGATTGTATCAATGGAAAGTACCCTTGGGAACCTTACGTATAACCAGCAAGAAATAAATAATGCTTTTAAAGTATTCCATTCCTCCCTTTACACAACTGAATTTCCAGCAGGGGCAATTATAAATTCCTTTTTGGACAATGTTCAGCTACCCTCCCTCACCCCAAATGAAGCAAAAAGGAATGGATTTACCACTCCTGTCATCTGAAGTTAGGAATGCTGTTTGGAAAGCTAATAAGGGCAAGGCACCTGGGCCGGATGGTATTCCGATAGTTTTTATAAACTCATGTGGGATTCCTTGGGTCCTCTTATGTATCGGATGATCAAGGAGACACTGGATGCTGGGGTCCTTCCACCTTCTCTCCTTATGGCTACAATAACTGTCTTGCCAAAACCAGGGAAAGACCCAACCAAATGTGGATCTTATCGCCCAATATCCCTGCTCAACTCTGATTACAAGGTGATAACTAAGATACTGGCCTCCAGACTGGAACAATATCTCCCAAAGTTAATACATCCAGATCAAGGGGGATTTGTGAAAGGCAGACAAGCAAAGCACAATTTGATGAGAACAATAAATATTATGCACCTCTGGAGGGGGAAAACAGAGAGGGACTAATAGTATTAGATGCAGAGAAAGCCTTCGACCGTATCAAATGGGCATTTATGATGGCAGTTCTGTGTAAATTTGGCTTTGGGGAAGGAATACTGGGCTGGATTCAGGCTCTGTACAAAAATCCACAGGCTCAAATTCTAATGAACAATACCATCTCATCCCCCTTTGTCCTCTCTCAGGGAACGAGACAGGGTGTCCCCTGTCCCCCCCTGCTATATGTCCTAACTATTGAGGCATTGGCTGGGGCAATTTTACAGGAGGAATCTGTGGAGGGGTTGTTATGAAAAGGAAAAAATAATGTGACATCCTTTTAGCGGATGATATTCTCCTCTTTTTAGAGAATCCTGATAAGGCACTCCCAGCATTAATTAATATATTTAGAGTGTATGGGCCAATTTCAGGCCACAAAATAAACTGGTCAAAATGTGAATGGTTATCTATGGGTAAGGTTAAATGGTCCATAGCTTTGGGTTCGGTAGTGGTACCCCCATCCACTTTGATTAAATACTTAGGAGTACTATTAACTGCCAAGATATCTACCATGGCCTGAACCAATCTTCTCCCAATGATCCAAAAAATAAAAGAACATTGCATTAACTGGAGGGCCCTACCTTTGACATTAATTGGATGGGTCAAGTTAGTGAAAATTAGCATCCTCCCACAATTTTTATATATGCTTCAGACCTTTCCAATAGGCATCCCAAATAAATACATTAAAGCATTAGAAGGAGCTATAACTCAGCTATCATGGCAAGGTAAACATTCTCAGATAAAAAGGGAGATTCTTTGATTGTCAGTGGGTGGGTGTGGTTTGGGGCTACCGAGTGTCAGACATTATTATTTGGCCACACATCTGGCACATATACAAGATCTGATGGGGGAGGGGACACCTTGCCCAGGATGGGTAGACATGGAGAACTCTAAATCAAGTTCATTGTATAACTGTACCTTGGTAGGGTACCTTTATGATGGAATGTCTGGAAGACTTTCCAAACCATGTTCAAACACTACCCTTAAGGCATGGAAGGAAGCACACCATATTCTTCAACACCCCCATTCCTTCTCCCCGGATACAGACATGGGAGTCATATTGAAGGGGGGGCTGGTATTTCAGCCCAGGAGTATCAAATACTTAAGATTTGGAGGAAACAGGGCCTGCATACTGTAGAGCAAGTATGAGAAGATGGTGAGGCTGTCCCCTTCAGGGTACTACTGAGAAGATTTAGTCTTGGTGCGTCCCACTTCTTCTTATGAGCTAGAATTCAAAGTGACATAAGAGCCAGATGGGCACAAGGTAGCGCTTTTTCCTGCACTCCATTAAAGGAGCTACTTATAGGTCACAGAGCAGATAAATCCTTTAAACCTTTGAGAAGTTGTTATAAATTACTAATGTGAGCACTCCGAAACCCCTTGGGGAATCTTGTATCCAGATGGGAACAGGATATGTTGCCGGATGGGTTCACGTGGGGAGACTGGATACAGATCCTCAAAAATCTTTTAAAGGGTTCAGTTAATAATAAGCTTCAAGCCATCCAATACAATATCTTTATCTGAGCTTATTTTACTCCAGAACTGGTGAACAAAATAGACCCAAATGCCTCTGAGTTATGATCAAAGTGTGAGATCTATGTTGGATCATTATTTCATATGATATGGGAAGGCCTGAAGATCCAGATCTTTCGGAGGGGCATATTGGCGCTCTTATCACAAATTTTGGGTTATCTTGAGGGGTTGGACTCCATTGAGAACATCTTGGGGCTCCCTCTAGGGTATGGTGCAGCTAACCGACCACATATGAGTCTAAATAGGCTGAGAATTGCTGTGGCCCTTAAAAGAATTGTAGTGTATTGGATGGCTAAGTAGGCTTCTTCTGTAACTGTATGGCTTAGCTCACTGTTGGAGTGTATGAAGCTGGAAAACACCCAGTATAAAGTGAGGGAACAAATGGATAAATATATGACTTTATGGGATCCAATGGAGTGGGCACTACAACAAGACTGGTTTCCGATGTTCTGTGTTAACAGTTCTTTAATTTGGCATTTTCCTCTGTGATAAATTGTGACACATGAATGGCATAAGCTATATCTGTTATACTGTATAAAAGTTATACCCTTCTGTGTAACTAATATAATTTTACTCTGTGATTGAAAAATAAAGTTTATAAATAAAAAAAAAAATTAAAGTTTAGCTTCAAAGTAGCCAAATGGACAGGGAGCACTGAATACTGCTAAAATACAAATAGAAACATAGAAACATAGAAGTTGATGGCAGATAAGGACCGCAAGGCCCATCCAGTCTGCCCATTTCTTTTTCTACCTTATGAATGTGCCATTGGCCTTTGCTCTGTCAATGGCTTATCTATTCATTCTCATCTATATTGCTCTCTTATGCCTATCCCATGCCTGTTTGAAGCCCTGCACTGTATTCATATCCACCACTTTGTGAGGTAGTCCATTCCATCCATCCACCACCATTTCTGTGAAAAATAACTTCCTCACATTACCCCTTAATTGGCCTACCTCTATTCTCATGCTGTGTCCTCTTGTCCTGCTATTTTTCTTATATTGAAACATGTTAGACTCTTTCACCTTGTTAATGCCCTTAAGGTGTTTGAATGTTTCAATCATATCACCTCTCTCCCTCCTTTACTCTAGGGTATACATATTGAGCTCCATTAATCTATCCTTATATGTTTTCTGATGCAGTCCCTGAACCATTTTGGTTGCCCTTCTCTGGACTGCCTCAATCTGGTTAATGTCCTTGTGAAGGTGTGGCTTCTAGTACTGCATGCAGTACTCCAGATGGGGCCTAACCAGTGTCTTGTAAAGAGGGATTATTATCTCCCAATTCTGACTTGTGATACCCCTAGTAATACACCCCAACATCCCTCTAGCCTTACCCACTGCTTTAGTGGTCTGCTTGGATGATTTCAGGTCATCGGTTATGATGACGCCCAAGTCTCTTTCTTCCCTTGTGACTGCCAGCAACTCCCCTTCTAGCCTATAGGTGGCTTCAGGGTTTCTCTTCCCTATGTGCATGATCTTGCACTTCTTTGCATTAAACCCCAGATGCCACTCTTCCAACCATTTCGCTAGTTTATCCAAATCTCTTCTCATTCTGTCCACCCCATCTGGATCATCTACTCTGTTGCAGTTCTTGGTGTCATCTGCAAGCAGGCAAACTTTACCCTCCAGTACATCTGCAATGTCACTGACAAAGATATTGAAGAAGACTAGCCCCAGAACTGATCCCTGAGGTACGCCACTTGTGAATTACATCTCTTCTGACTGTATACCATCTACCACCACTTTCTGTTTTCTGCCCGTCAACCAGTTTGCCACCCAGTTGACCAACTTCTGGCCCACCCCAATCCTACCCAGTTTATTAATCAATCTTCTTTGTGGAACAGTATTGAAAGCTTTGCTGAAATCAAGGTAGGTGACATCAACTGCTTCCCCTTTGTCCACCACTCTTGTTAACCAGTCAAAGAAATCTATGAGATTAGTTTGACAGGACCTTCCTTTTGTAAACCCATGCTGTCTTGGATCCTGTGCTCGTTTGGATTCCAGGTGTTGCACTATCCTTTCCTTAAGGAATGCCTCCACAATCTTGCCCACTACTGAGGTAAGACTGACTGGTCTGTAGTTCTCTGCCTCCTCCCTGCTACCACTCTTGTGGAGCGGGATCACATGAGCCCTTTTCCAGTCTTCTGGGACATCTCGTGGGCTCAGAGACTCACTAAACAGTTCTGCTAATGGCACTGCTAGTTCCACCCTTCACTCCTTTAGTACCCTGGGATGTATGCCATCAGGTCCCATTGCTTGTCCAACCTGAGCTTATTGAGCTCTTGTAGGACCCTTTCTTTTGTGAAGGGACCAGTGCTCACCTCCCTCGCCCCTGTGTCCATGGTGCTAAGTTGTGGGCCCTGCCCTACCTTCTCTTCAGTAAATACTTAGCAGAAGTATCGATTTAGGATAGATGCTTTTACATGGTCCTCCTCCTCAGTTGCCCCCTTATCCCTTTTGATTTTAGCAATACCCCCTCTGGACTTTCTCCTTTCACTAATGTATCTATAGAAAGTCTTGTCACCTTCTTTTACTGTTTGTGCTAGTGTTTCCTCAGTTTGGGCCTTTACCTGCCTTACTGCCTTCCCTGCTTCCCTTAGGGAAGTTTGGGATGCCTCCCTATCTTCATCCTGCTGTGTTCCCTTATACTTCCTGAAGGCCAGTCTTCTGGCTCTGACATGTTCTGCTACTGGTTTTGAGAACCAAAGTGGTTTCCTTCTTCTTTTTCACTTCCTTTTCTCTCTAACACAATGGGACATTGCTTCAAGTATTGCATCTTTAATGCTTGCCCACTGTGCCTGTACCCCCTCACCTGTATTTCTTTTTGCCAGGGCTAGCTTAACTCTGTTGACCATCTCATCAAAGTCAGCTCCTCTGAAGTCACATATTTTTGCCTTGGAATGGGATGATTTAGTTCTAGTGGCCAAATTGAACCATACCATGTGATGGTCACTGGCCCCCCAGATGACCTTTTACCTGGAGATCTGTGATCCTTTCCCTGTTAGTCAGTACTAGATCTAGGATATCCCTGTTTCTTGTGGGCTGTTGTACCAGTTGTTTAATGCCCTCTCCCTGCAGGGAATCCACCATGTGTCTAGTTCTGGCAGATGTTCCTGCTAGTATTGACCAGTCTGTATCTGGAATGTTGAAGTCTCCCATTATCAGAACCTCCCTTTTAGCTGTCATGTTTTGTATATCTTCTAACAGTAATGTGTCTATGTCCTCCCCCTGGTCTGGAGGCCTGTACACAACCCAAGTTCATATGGCTGTGCCATTTCCTGTTTCCAGGGTGACCCACTGTTCTTCTGGCTCCTTATGTGTATTCTGAATTTCTGTAGCTTTGATATTTTCATTGACATAAAGGGCCACTCCACCCCCACTTTTTGCACTTCAGTCTCTTCTGAACAATACATAGGCAGGTACTGAAGTCTCCCAAGTGTGGTTACTTGTAAAACATGTCTCACTAATGGCTACTATGTCCAGTTTAACCTCTGCCATATTACCTGCAGGTCTGGGATCTTGTTTCCTAGACTGCAGAACATTTGTGTACATGATTTTCCATTGGCCAGATTCTGGCGTGTTAGTTGTTGTGCGAGGTCTGGCATTTCCTCTGTGCATCGCATGAGGAGACAGACCTTTTTCCTTACCTGGTGATGCAAATGAACTACAAATATGCTGCATTCCTGTTGGACCACTAGCTGAGGGGGGAGGGGTGTTCTTCCCTTTCAAGGTGTGGGGTGCTGCACCCCTCTCCCATTTGCTAGTTTAAATATTCTGCAAAGACTTCAAACTTCTGCCCCAATGCACTGACTCCCTCCTTAGTCAGATGCAGTCCATCAAATTTAAAGAACTTTCACTCCCAAAACTGTTGCCAGTTCCCTACAAATTTGTGTCCTTTTTCCTGGCACCAGCCCTTAAGCCACATGTTTAGCTCCCCTATCTCCCCTTCTCTGACCTTCTGTCCATCTGTCCCCTCTCCCAGACTGTCAGGATCTCCGAGGAGGAGATGCTGGATGAAATGGATTATAGTTTGTCACCCAGCCTGGTCAGGTGTTCCTTGGTCTCCACAACTGACTGGCTGGTGAGATTGTTAGGTCCTATGTGAACCAGGACATCAATGTTTTCTCCTGCTTCCTGAACAATTTTAGCAATGCGATCAGTGTCTCTCCATGTTGATGTAACTGGGAGACATCTAACCATTACCCCTGGCTGGAGATACGTATCAACTCCCCGAATCATGGAGTCTCCTATGATCAGAAGTTTTTTGGATTTCCTTTTTGCTTTTTTGTTTTGACTTCTGTTTTGTGTGAGTTTTGTTGTGTTAGCTCCTGTGGTGCCGTGTCCTCCTCTGCAGTGTCCTCTGCCCCCTTTGTTTGATTTTGGAGACAGAGGCAGATACCTGTTTGTAGTTTTTATATGGTTTGTGCAGATGATATGTTGGAGAGCACTGTCGGAACAAAGGCTTATAATATCACTTTTTATAAGAATGTACTTGGATTTACCTCAGGCCTTACCCAAAAATAATTTCATAGATTACCAAAAATAATAAATATTCACATGTGATATTATTCTATGCTCTCCAGATTCAAGTATAATGGTAAATTACATTATTTACCCCATGTAGAGTTAGATGAAAAATAGATATTTTATTTACACCTATACAATGGTTCTAAATATTCCTCATTAGCATAAATATCAAGTCTAATCTTGTAAACATGAACAAAATTGTTTCCAATTAGCCAGCAACTAATAAACAACTTCTAGCAAATAAACAATGTAAAGAAATAAACAATACATCGCATAATAAATGGTAACAGTTTTACTACTTTTATCATACTTAGTATTTAACATAACCTTCATGCATAAGAACATATACTTATCAGGTCAGTATCTGAGATTATTTCTTTATAAAAGTTGTTTAAAACTTCATTGCATGTAAAATGTATTTTCTATGAGAACTGGCAATAACTCAGTACATCAATGATTTGTACTACTTTCGAAAAACTTAGTTTAGCTTTTCAAATCATGCAAAATTATTTTTCAAATGTAAAGCTTTTAAGCTATATGCCCAGATTCTGTAGTTAAAAGCAAATTCCCTCTTACTTTCCCAGATAAGCCAATTTAAATTTCCAAGACTATTAATTAAAATTAGTGAAAGTAATTAAAAAGGAATACTTATATTTCTGGTTGTAGAAGTGTGTCTTCTTTTCTTTACTTAGAACTCTGGCTGAGTCTGGCTTTTGATGACAAGGTTTCTTTGTCAGCTAAGTTTGACACTGGTACTTCTTTTAGCATGGATATACTCTGCAAGTTAAACCTTTGCTGAACATCACTTTACCAAAAGTCAGTTCTTAGAGTTGTAGAACACAGCTTCTCTCTGCACAGTCCATAGCAATACTGGATTCAAAGAACATTCTTGTAAGTAGCAAGCTGTTTTAATAACTGAAGCTTATTGACCCTTTCATGTTGTGCATCTGTCTTTAAAACCTTGGGACAAGAGACCTCTTTTTGCTCAGCACACTGTGCAGCTTGTGTGAGTCTTAAAAGTAAGTCTGTCTGGTTTTCAGCAGGCAACATTACTTGTCAAAATGCTTAGCAAATAACACAAATATTGCTTCTTTCACAATAAAAAGGTCCTTATACTTCTTTCTTGCCTCTGGATATATTCAGCAGCACTGAGATCTGGCTTTTCCTTGGCTAACCCCTGCATTTCAAACAGGCGTGGCCCAAAGTTCTTTGGCCTAGCATCAGTATAGAGCCATAAAATTCTTAGTTAACTAAACATAGATCTTCCTACATTGATGGTTAGCTCCGATCTGGGGAGTGGCCAGCAGTGTTTACTATTATAAAACTGCTCTGGTGATGTCATCACCAGAGTTGGATTGGTTTGAGTCACAAAGAAGGTAGGGCATCTCATAAGATGAATGGTGACATCTAGACATACCTCTTTAAGACAGCCCCTTCTCCTCAAACATATTTTTGTGTCAAAATGATTTCTTTAAATAAAAGTTTTATTTAATGAAATTTGAACATTAAACTTGCATATCTAAGTGTTTTACATTAAGCCAAACATTCTAGAAAAAGTCTGATATCTGTAGTATGGATACTTTTTAAACTCCACTATTAAGGTTATAACTTTATAATTTTAATAAAACTTCTTAAAACAAAACAATAATTTTACTCTTAATAGTCTAAACTACAGAATGATATAATATTTGTAAGAAAATCCATTCCTAAAGTTCTTAAAACATTACTTTTTGTAAGACACACAAGATTTGTTTGTTCTGTCTTAAAGACATCAATCACTGGCAGAAAAGTTTTTCACTATAAACTTTTAGGTGGTATGTCTCTCAATAGCAACAAACTACAGATTTAATATTCATCGTGTTAGACTTCCTAAGATATGAGCTAACACAGGATACTAGATTTGTCTAGTTTTCTAATAAGAAAATAATATTAAATAAATAATATTCATAACTTTTGAATGCTTTATTGTGCGACTATGAAACTTGGTAAGCTCATGTATCATACTGTTGTTCAATAACTGGCCAATTTTTATAGTGGCAGTACATTGCATCTTTAAACTATGAATAAAACTTCTTATTTCTATACAGGGTAATAGGACTTTTAAAGTTTAAGACATTTTTTTTCTTCTTGCTGCAGCCAGTCACATGATCTCTTATCTTGATTGTAGCCACGAATACCTAGCTCCATTTTAGATTTTTCCATACAAACACATACATTCTAATAAAAGTGACTTCCTGGGAATGTGGAACATGTAAATTAGGCCCCATCTTATCTCTGTTTTACAGCTAGGGCACAGAGCCCTGAAATTTAAAACAGTCTCTTTAAAATATATTTTTTTTAACTCTGAATCTGACTCCATTTTAAATGGCATTATTTCCATTTTACTGTTTTTTTAAGACTTAATCAACATTAATCTTGACCAGAAATAAAAGTAAACATTTCGCATCTTAATACCATATTAAATCAGATAAAATAATAATGATAATTAATTTTTGAAAATAAAAATAAAATATTTTTTCCATCAAGGCTTTGGTCCCTACAGCACCGAGTGATGGTGCACCCTATTTGCCCCACCTAACCACCTGCCAACCTCCTAGACCAATTACCCTCTGTGGTCGAGGTGCTTCTGTTAGATGTTGGGGAAATGGCAGGCAGTCCTTATAATATATTTCCTCTTGAATATGCAATTTGAGGTGCACAATCTCTGCCCATGCTGCCTGGAGCTGAGCTCTTAGATCTCTAATGGCCCAGCATGTAGGACAGTGTCCTATATCCTCTAAAACTGCACTGCCGAAAAGTGTTCTGCAGTACCTGCAGTTAATGATATCCATTCCAGATAAGTTGCTGGGTTTATAATCTGGTCAGAGTAAATATAAGAAAGAAAATGAAAGGAAATGTTTGATTTTGTGTTTTGTTTGTTTGTTTTTGTATAACTTGTTATAACAAGTTAAATTACTAGTGCTCCTGTGAATGAGATTACTGTGTGGATACCCCTCTGATCCACCCCCTTCCTGCTTTGTTACAGGAAATGTCACAACTGTGCTACCCTATAAAAGGAGTGTAGTGTGGGGTGGTTGGGGATGGGGGCGGGTGGCTGGGCCCTTCCTCTGCCAAAAAAGAAAAACCACGAATGAAAGAAACAAGGAGGTAAGAGTTAGAAACAATCAGCCAGCAACAAATGCAGTAGCCATGAAAGCTTATCCTAATGATAGATAAAACTCTAAAACCCATAAAGCACCACCTGTACTAATTTCACAGAAGATGTACCCTATAAGAAACACTTTGCTACAGAGAATAATAAAGCAGTAACAGAAGATATACCTTGCAAAGACAATTTTTATTTGAAGATTACAGCAGTAATCTGTAAACACACACCTGTAGGCACACCCTGTAATGATGCAGAAGAAGGTATACCCAGCAGCAACAATTTGAATCAGAGAAAAATAAAGCAATAAAACGTTAACAACAAACAGTAACAATCCCCGTGAGTACAAAATAAAACTAACAACACACAGTAAATCTGCCTAACCAAAAGAAGCCTTAATCCTTTTCCTTGCTGTGGTAAGGTTCTTTGCTCTATCCTTTCAAGCAACCTAGATGAAAAGAGCTCAGGTGAAGCTAGGTGCCTTGGCCAGAAAACCTAGTCTTTCACCTCCAAGATATCAACTAACCCAACCTTTTAACCCTTCCCTCTGCTGGAAGTTATTGACAGTTTGTCAGCTCTACCCCCATATACACACCTAATCTCCTAGAAGAGCTGTGGGAGGAAAGCACTTTGCTCCTTCAATGTGAGAAGGAGACTGTAACACCTCTGAGACAAACAAAAAAAAAAACTTTCAGCAAAAAAAAAAATTAAATAACATAGTGGCAAACAGTAATTTTGTTTAGCCTAATAATAAAAAGTCTCCAAAATGTAAGTACCACCTGTAATGATTTCACAGAAGATATGCCCTATAAGAAACACTTTGCTACAGAGAAAAATAAAGCAGTAACAGAAGATATACCTTGCAAAAGACAATTTGAATCAGTGGTAAACAGTAATTTTGCTTAGCCTAAAGATAAAAAGTCACAAAAATGTAAGCACCACAGGTAATAATTTCACAGAAGATATACCCTGTAAGAAACACTTTGCTACAGAGAAAAATAAAGCAGTAACAGAAGATATACCTTGCAAAAGACAATTTTAATCAGAAGATTACAGCAGTAATCTGTAAGCACACACCTGTAGGCACACCCTGCAATAATGCAGCAGAAGGTATACCCAGCAACAACAATTTGAATCAGAGAAAAATGAAGCAATAACATTCTAGCAACAAACAGTAACAATCTCTGTGAGTACTAGATAAAAATAACAACACACAGTAAATCTGCCTAGCCAAAAGAAGACTTAATCCTTTTACTTGATCTGGTAAGGTTCTTTGCTCTGTCCTTTCAAGCAACCTAGAAGAAAAGAGCTCAGGTGAATCTAGGTGCCCTGGCCAGCAAATCTAGTCTTCCACCTTCACTACTGTGCTCGCTATCTCAGCAACCTTAATACTGTCTCTTGACCCAGAAGGATCCTCCGTGGGTTGGCAGTCAGTGGTGAGGGACAAAGCTTGCAAAAGCTTTTAAAGTTTAAAAGAACCACTTATTCATGGTGGTATTTCCCACAGTAGCCCCCAGACATCTCTGTGAGGAGAAATTAAAGCTGAGTTTGTAGTTTTGCTGAGTTCGCAACAAAAACTACAACTCCTCTTCCTTCTTCTGTAGTATCAGGAAACAGGGCTCAAGGTACATTTATCAAGCACAAACAGTTCAAACACTGATAAAGTTCAATAATAAATAAAAGTTGATCTTCAGAGCAGCCAAATGGACAGGGAGCACTAAATACTGCTAAAATACTTGGAGGAGAGGGTGGGAGACATTGTCAAAAGCCTTTGAAAGGTTGATAAATATTGCAGATATTATTAGACAGCAGGATCTTATTCTCTGAAGATGCTGTTTGTTGAGTCTAATTGAGCTGCTGCTCTGCAAGAAGACACAACTTTTCTGTGGGTTATGATAGTTCAGAAAGGAAAGCATCTCACTATCACCACATGATGTGGACAACAGGCATTTGACTTGCACATCCTGATTCACTCTGCTACAAAGGAGGAATACTCTGGCTCCTTTATTGAAGATGAGCCTGATAATGGCCCGGATATTGGCAATGTGCCATCAGAATTACCTCATGGTGAAGAAGAGGATACTGACATTCAGCTTTAGGGTAAGCAGGAATATCAAGAAGGTTGGAGAGCTTCTCATCTGAAGAGAATGCTCCTTTGGTAGTGGTGGCCTGAAGGCAGCATCTGTATCCCCTTGCTGTTACAGGGCAGGTGGTGCTAGTAGCAGTGGTGGGTCTGGTGGTACCACAATAAACAGCAGCACTCAAGCAATTAGGAGGGTACTATTTCTAGGGCAGCTAGCCCCAAGCATACAAGAACAGCAAGAAGGAAATGCACTCTGTTACAGTATATTCTTGGCAGCTGACATAAAGTTTACTGGAAAAATAAAAAAATTAACATTGCTCATGCCCAGAAGGGTCACCAAATCAGTGAATGTGTTATTTCACTGATATTGTGACCCTTCTAGGCACAAGCAACATTAAATTTGTATTTTGTTCAGCAAGCCTTGTGTCACCTGCCAAGTTTATACTGTACCTGAGTGAATTTCCTTCTTTCTGTTCTTGTGGCATGGATGATACTGGTCATGAAGAGGAGGTGGATGATGGTATTGGTGCACCAAAGATGAAAACCACCCCCTGAAGCAGTGGTCATGACTCCTTAGATGTTTGGCTGTTGTTTCATGAATGCACTAAAGACATCACAGATACTGTGTGTCAACAATATGAAGAAAGACTGAGCTGTGGTAGATTGGTTACTGCCCTGGGTCCATCTGACATGCTGAACCATTTGCATTTAAAGAATCATAATAAGTAGTTTAGAATGGCCAGTGTTGAAGAGAGTATCCCAATTATCAACTTTGAGGAGGAAAAGGAGACTGGTCAAGGTGGCAGAGGTGAAGGCAGTGGATTCAATCTAGCCACACTTTTGAGCTGAGCACAATTCCCTCAGGAAGACCAGAGAATGTGAGACACTGTCTGCAACATGGTGACAGATGACATTGCCTGACTTGTGGACCAGCACAAAAATTCACACCTGGCCATGATTGTTCAAAGGAAATTGACTCAGGGCTCACTAACATGCAAGTCCCAACAGGTAGCACTGGAAACAACCTCAGGAGCTCCAGCATCTTCTTAAGTACCACATACAATCCCAAAGCTTTGTTAACCAAGGAAGGCATCTACACTTCAATTGCTTTGGAAACAGATGCAAATTATTTATTAAATAAAAAGCAGCAGTAGGCACCCCTGTCACCACCAATGTTTCATGCCAGAAACTAGCACTTTCTCAAGGTGTCCTTTTTATTTCATAAATAATTGTTATCTGTTTTCAAAGCAATTGGAGTGTGAATGCCTTCCATGGTTAGCACAGCTTTGGGATTGCATGTCAGTTTTCATTGAGTTGATTGCTGCAAATCTCCTGCCATTCTCCTTTGCTTCTAGTCCTAGTCCTAGATTCCACAAATGAATGTCCATGGCTGAACCATGCTACTGTGTGCTATCTCATCACTTCTTCACCCATGTGACAATGCCCAAGATTTATGATGGTGTGTGCTGTGAGATCCACTGATGTCTAAATTGTCTTCCTGTAAAAGTGCACACTCAGTAATATGTGGGCAAGTGAACATGGCAAGTGAAGGACTCCATGTCAGTGAACACACACTGAATGTGCTATGAGGAGCAATATCCATCATTTTTTTCAATACATTTTGTGGTCTGCTTACAGAGGGCAGGCAGCACTATGTGTATCAGGTTTCCATACATCTGTAAATCTGCTCATGGAGCTGAGAGAGGTCTACTTAAAATGGCTGAAATGCAAGAGTCAGGAAGCAGGTCAGGAAGTGGGATGGATAATGCCCAGAACATTTTTAGGGCAATTGATGATGGATTTTATACTCATGTTCCATGTTTTGCCCACTGTATTAACACAAACTTCCTGTCCCAGAATAAGGTGACCGGGGACATAACTGGAATAATGAAGACCATCTGCTGTCACTTTTCACACTCAGTGAAGGCCTGCAAGTAGCTGCGCAGAATCAAATTTGGGAAACACCTTCCTGAGCATGCTTTAAAACAGGATGTTGCCACTCACTTGAATTCTACACACTATAAGGTTTTAGGAACATATGCAAGCAGTGCATGATTATCTATCTGCTCTATCATAAGATCAGTGGGGCTGATATCATGCTATCTGGCCCAGACTGGATGCTGGTTAGGATGCTGGTTTGTATTCTGGAACCATCTGATGCATTTATAAGGGAGATCAGCAGTAAGTCACCCTGCTTGAGCATCATACTGACACAGTTATTATAGTTTTTACATGCTCTTTTTCTCTTGTGCCATGAGTTCAACAGTTATCAGAAAGTCCTGGTGAAAAATGAGGACACTATCACCATTACTTACTCCTTCTTACACATGCTTTCAGAAAGGGATCAGGTGAACAAGATATTTCATGAGGAACATCATGTACTTTCCTCCTTACTGGATCCTCAATGCAAGAACCAGATGGTGAACATCTTGCAAGAGAATGCTCAGCTTGATGTCTGAAAAGAAACCCCATATGTCAAGGAGGCAAGTATGGCTCCAAGCAGTGAACAGTCTGTACCAACAGGGATCCCATCAAGCAGAGAAAATAAAGAAAAAGAGACACCTAATGTAGAGGAGAAGAGAGATATTATTGGCCAGGATGACTTTCCTCCATGAAGTGGGATGTCTTTGCTGAAGCTTTTGTCATCTGCACAACTTATGCTGTCATCAGTTTTGCAGATAACTACATTGCTTCCCGTGATGTAGATCCAATTAACTACTGGCATTCAAAGAAGATTCTATGGCCAGGACTGTATGCTGGGGTAGGCGGTCTAAGGAAGGGTTATGCCCGAAACATGCCCATGTTGTGTTTGTGTTCACAGCATGTCCTTCTTGTTTGGCAGGAGTAAGTTCAACTGGTAGTCAAGTTGAAGTTCACTTCATTTGGGTTTTAGCTGAAATTATCACAATTACCAAAAACTTTCCCATCATGGAGACCTTCGGCCTTTTCTGTCTGGTGCAGGATTATAAAGTCTGCATTGCTTAGCAAGTATTCTTACAATACTTAATTTTGGCTCTCCTGATCTCAGATTTGCATTTATTTCCAAGAGTCTTGTAATTTTGAAGGAAGATAGATTCTTTATGGATCTTGAACTGTTTCCAGCTCTTATCCCTGATTCTCATAACAACTGAACAACTGTCATAAGTCTCCGAGAAAGGACTTGGTTGGTCCGAAAGTTTAGACATTGTTTTCTTTTTGTAACATCCATGTTGGTCCAAAAAAAGGTATCAAACTATTTGCTTCTGGATCTGATTCTCATAAGGTGAGGAAATCCTTGGTTACCCATTTTTATTTGTTAGCTCCAATTCTAATTTTGTTAAGTGGGGCAACCTTATAAGCTATGGTGTTATACTCTAAAAAAAGTATCTAACAGTAAATTCATATCATTCAGAGCATCAGAGAGGGACCAATCAATGTCCATACATGCAGCTTCTACCATTGCAGGAGTTAACTGAGCTAAACTTCTAAATTCAATATACTATGGGGGCCCCTAAACATCTTACAAGGCCATTCACATTGAACTGAATGGTGGACACTCAGGACATCAGGCAGGAGCCTGTGATTGGTGAACCTGTTGGCATAAGTGACCACAATCCAGTCGAGAATGGGTCCAACACCTGACTTATAGTTGGGCCTGGTTACTTCCTCAATTATTTGTCTGACACCTAGGTCCGAAAGAGTTTCCCTAACTCCACCCTTAAGGTCAGAGTCACAATTACAATTAAAATCACCAAGAAGAATCCACTCTCTGTTTGTTGTCAGTTCATTATTTATTGTTCTCATGAGCTCCATTCCATGATTAATTTTACCAAGAGTGTCATAAATGGAACTGATGGTTAAATGTTTGTTCTAACCAAATAAAAGATCCACTGTAACTAAATCACATCCAGAGTTTCATAGGGAGTTATAACAGAAAATTGTAACTTCTCATGTACGTATATCAGAACTCCCCCCTCCCTTTTATTGCCCTATCCTGTGTGGTATGGTTATAACCTAATAAGGAAATTTCAGAATCAGAGTTTCTGTCATTAAGCCAGGTTTCAGATAAGGTAATAACATCAAAACTGTGATATTCAGCCCAGGCTACACATTGTGTCCACTTAGCAGGAAGACTTTGAACATTTAAATTAACTATTTTTGATGTTGTAAGAGTTTGACCAGAGTTATCATTAACAGATGAGGATGGTTCACAGTCACCACCATCGAGGTAAAATGGACCGGGTTGGGGTGAACTGTTCCAGACATTAATAACAGTATGACTAAGAGCCTTCTTAATCTAATTCTATTCTCAAATTGTCTTTTCCTTTTTGTCCACATTTTTATGGCTTTTCTACCATTATGTATAAATTGGAAAACTGAAAAGAAAAAGGCCACTAATCTACAGAAAAGACAGTAAACTCTATTTGTGACTATTTCTTATACCCAGATCCTGAAACATCAATTAAGTACTTTTTTTTTTTTTTAAAGGACAATTTTCTTAGGCTAGTACACTGGATGAAATCTTCTTTCTGGTTCTCGGAATGATGATCACAGGTACTTGAATTATACTCATTGAAAACATGTTCAGCCAGGGACTCCCACCACAGAGGGCACATCCCCCTGAACCCCTCTCTTGTTTATTTATGGAAATACTGTCAACACTGTGGCCTGAATCACCCCCGTGCCCACATTACCATAACACATATTTACCTATCTGCCATAGGTTTGAAGGGGAAACTTAGTTAGGCAATGCTAAGTTCGGCACCAAGGGGTTGGAGGGTTATGCATGTTTGTTGTTCATTTATCTGCTGTTTCAAAGTGTTGTTGCTTTCTCTCACCAGTTTTATACAACCTCAAAAAGTAAGGAAATAAGTTGCAAAAAACTTTGCTAATGTTCCAGTTAGGGTCAAAGTGACAAAAGGTAGGAAATGTGGCGTTAGGGTTTCCCTAACACCCTTCCCTCCCAAACCAGGCAGCAGAGCAGGTGTCGGGTGTGTCTTGGGCATTTCAAGCCTAAGGCTCACCCCATTCTCATAAAGTCTGCACATCTGACCTTATTTACAGACAGAATGAGATAAGTGTTAGGCTTGAGAAGCCCAAGGCACACCCCACACCTGCTATCCAGCCTGGTTTGGGAGGGTGGGGGGTGTCAAGGAAACCCTAATGCCTCATTTCCCAACTTTTGTCACTTTGACCCTAACTGAGCATTTACAAAGTTTTTTGCAACTTATATATATGTTGCAAACATTTTTTTTAATGCTCCAGTTAGGGTCAAAGAGACAAAAGTTGAGAAATGAGGTGTTAGGGTTTCCAACTGTAATACCCCACCCTTCCCAAACAAGGAAGGAGAACAGGTATGGGGTGTGTACCTTGGGCATCTCAAGCCTAACACTCATCCCATTACATCTGTAAATAAGATCAAATGTGTAGACTTCATGAGAATGGGGTGAGCATTAGGCAGGAGAAGCCCAAGGCACACCCCACACCTGCTCTCCTGCCTGATTTGAGATGGTGAGGTGTTAAGGTTGAAAACCCTAACACCTCATTTCCCAACTTTTGTCACTTTGACCCTCACTGGAGCATTAACAAAGTTTTTGCAACATATTTATCAATAGGTGGATATTAACAGTTATATGGAAAACAATGGGAGCCAACACAGCTGTCTCTCACTGCCATCTCACTACCACTATTTTAATATTGCAGACTTTGGTTCCCTTTTGATGGGCCCTCTCTATCCCTACTGCATATTAAGTTGGTGTTTTTATTTTTAGAAAAAAGACAAAGTTGCACTTTTCATGATCCTGCTTTCTGCCGAGTGGTCAGAAATCAAAAACAGCAGAATGGAGCAATGAGCCGAGTCTCATACATTCATATATTCTGTAACAGTTTAGATTTGTTTGCTGCATCGGATAGTAAAAAAAATACAAACTGGCTTTCTTATGCTCCAGTTTTGTGTATGGCGGTTGGTACCAGCAATATAGAAGAATGGAGTGGAGTGAGGAGAACTTCCAAGACAGCAAGAAAGGCTCCATCCTGAAGGAATCAATTCATATGCTTCTGCTAGTTGTGCAGACATTTTAAGGAAAACAGAATCAGCTGTGTCAATTGGCTCAAAAAAGAAAATGCAGTTTTTAGGGAATTTTATATAAAAAAATGTGTTCAGGAATCGGGGTTTTTGAAAATTGAAAACTGGCAGTTTGATAGTGTAATGCTGCTTACAACTTAACTTTTGAATGTAGTGATGTTGGGTGTATAATAAAGATACAGTACAGACACAGTGGCCAGTAATTTAAGCAGCAGAACAGAGCAGTGAGTGGAGTCTCAGTACAGTATGCAGTATAAAAGCAGAGCGAGAGCTCTGAGTGGGAATTTTTTGAGCATGGCAGGTTTCAATAAAGGCTCTTAAACATAAAACAAACTTAGTATTTAGAGCTGTACAGTACTTTCACATTATTACTGTTTGGCTCTTCCTGAAAACAGAGTACAGCACTGTATTTGACAGCAGCAATTAAATGGTGAGATCGTGATCGAATCATAGATCTATGCCAGGGTGTATTTCTAATTCTGTAAAAAGGCTATTCCTTCCTTATAATAAACCCTTATTATAATGAACAGATCAGATGGACCCAGAGGTGTTTGTTATAATGGTGAGCTACTCTAGCTTAAAGTTTAGTGACATTGAATGCAAGGTAACTAATATTTATTTTACACAAAGCTGAACATTACATTTTGTTACCATGAGTAATCGCTTTCCCTTGATGGCAGCATGTAAAAGAATGTTGTTTTTATCAATATTTGAGATGTTACATAATTAAAAAAGAGTCATACAGTACACAATATTCATTTTCAATGCCAAATTCAAATATCCTATATTGGGTAACAAAATCCAGCCTCAATGTTTGGATCCAGCCTCAGACACATCAAAATCTGACCATGGATCTGAAAGTCTGACTTTTGCTGAATGACAATCGGAATTGGAGATAGACACTGGCACTATCGATGCAGGGAGGATAGATGCAGAATACCACCATCTAATCACCAGTAATCAATACTGAAGAGTGATATGGGGCAATCTGAAGAACACTGGTCTGGGTTTTTTCCAGCTTTGTGGTTAACCATAATCAGCGCAGATTTCTATTCAGGAGGAAAAATTGTTGGTCTAAGTTATATTGCTAGGCCATAGAGAATTGCCAGGGTTACCTCTGTTTGCAGATATTTATCAAATCTGGGAAGCCATCATCTGCTAGTGCCTTATCAATTTTAAATGTTTTTATCATGTCCATGATTTCCTCCTGGGATGTGAGAAGTTCTAGGGCTTGCTCTTCCTTGGCAATTACTGGAAGGAGCTTCACATTACGGGGTCAAGCTCAGTGCCTCACAAGAGGAAGAGGATCTAGGAGTTATCATATGTGACACCTAAAATAAGCCAGCCAGTGCAATACAGTGTATAGTAGAGACAACAAGATGTTGGGTTGTATAGGGAGGGGATTTGATAGTAGGCATCAGGAGTTGATACTGCCACTGTGCAGATCCCTGGTGAGATCTCACCTGGAATACTGTGTCCAGTTTCGGAGTCCATACCTTAAAATGGACAGGGACAGGCTGAAAACTATTCAGAGAAGGGTGACCAAAATGATACAGGGGCTCCATGGTCTACCATAAGAAGGGCATCTTGAGGCATCAAACATGTACTCACTGGAGACAAGGAGGGAAAGGGGTATATGATAGAAACCTTCAAGTATATGAGGGGATATAATGCAGTGCCCTACTCTAAACTATTCACCAGGGCATCCAGCTGAAATACAAGTGGGCATGGATGGAAGCTTAGGGGTTGGAAATTCAAAAAGGATGTTAGGAAACATTTTGTTTCTCAGAAAGGATAGTGCAACCATGGAACAGGCTGCCCATGGATGTAGTGGGAGCTAAGAGCATTTCAGCCTTTAAACAGGGTTGGGATAAAGAGTATGTTTGAATTAAATTGGTGGGTAAAAATATGGGCTAGGTCCTGGGATCTCCTAGGGTCATGTTAACTCATGGGCAGACTTGAGGGACCTTTAGTCTCCTTCTGCCATCACCTTTCTATGTTTCTATCACAGAAAAAAACCTGCACCAATGCTGGGACTAAGATATTATGTAAGTGTGATATATCTCTGCATAAACCTTGACAAATGTTTGCTGTTTCCTGTGGAGCCATAGTTACCTGTCGAGATGCTTCAGTTCTGAGGCCTAGAATTATCTGGGATGTATGTTTTTTCTTATTTGTAGTGCTAAAAGCCTCCCTACTCTAATACCTTATTGATAATACTGGAATTTGGTAAATTTAGGGATTCTTTCTGCCTTACTCAGATCTATTTCAAAGAGTTTAAGCCTAGTCTCTTCAGGACCTTCAAATATTTAATATGTTTATGAATGGCTTCCTGTTCCCTTAGCTATTGCTCCAAATTAAGCTTCACTTTAAACCTTTGCTTCTTTGTATGTAGAAGGTATGAGATTATATGGCTCCTAAGAACTGATTTTAAGGCATGCCACAGCATATTCAGGGAAACTTTCCCGTTGCCATTCTCATCAAAATACCACTACACAACTTCTTTCAATTTAACTTAGAACAATGGATCCTGCAAGCAGGATGTGTTAAGCCTCCACTACCACCCCAACCAAAAATAGTGTTTCAGCATCAAGTCAATAGAGATTGGTGTATTGTTCAAACTTGTTATACTGTATATATCAACACGCTGAACTGCATATATCCAAGCTTTAGGCAAGGAGAAAATATCTACTATTGCAGCCATTGACATAGTTAGATATTTCCAAATATTATGCAAAATTTCTAAAGAGATTCTGTATTGTGGCCCTATAGTAGTACTACAGGCAGGCTTGAATCTCTCTAGAGATACTATGGCATAATGTGTATGAGTAACCTGGGTGTGGGCTGGAATAAAGTGCAAAATTCTTCTGCCCAGGTGCATAAATCTCCATATTTCTATCATCCCAGTTCTTTGAATTGAATTTTAAACAGTTCTACTCACTGTAGTCACTTTGGTAGAGCTGGCATTAGTACCACCTATTTTGTGCAAAACTGGATCCAATCCACAATCTGGTCAGATGGTGTATCTCCTTCAAGACATGCTTGGTGGTCTTCAAGGCTCTGCACGGCCTGGATCCTGGCTACATTATATACCTCCTATGACCATTCACTCCATGCTGCCCCTTCTGCTGTACTGGGGAGAATATGCTAGAGAGTCCCAGAGCCTGCTTCAAGTTGTCAGGTGATAGCTATGGAGATGCCATGGCTATGGCATTCTCTACCACTATGTCTGCACTAGTTCCTTGGTGGAGATTTTAAAGAAGGCTTTGAAAACCTGCTTGCTTACCCTGGCTTTTAGTGATTTTTAATGATAATGTTGTATGTTATGCTGTTACTGTATTTATGCTCCATAATTATGTTGAATTTCTGTTGGTTATTTGTTTATGTTTTTTTGTACAGCATCCAGAACTTCTGGGATGGAGCACTATATAAATAAAAATTATCTGTCTGTCTGTCTGTCTGTCTGTCTATCTCTCCAGCTATCTTGAATTTTTCAACTCTCACCTTTAATTACCTTTGGCAATTTAAGAGCTAATCTTTTACTTTAAGCAGCAAATCATGGGAAGACTAAATGAACCATGTGGCCCCTTCTGTCATCATCTTCTATGTATCTATATAACTGGTGTCCTGTACCTTGTATGTACTGTTCATATTGGCAGTGTCAGTGTGTTCTGAAAAGTGTTGCCAATATTGCATTTGTGTTTCATGATTTGGAAGTGGGCAAAAGTTCTTCTCCATGAGAGGGTGACTTTTCCTTCCCAGGTAACTAACACCTCATCACTCTTTTCCCCACCCTACCAAAAGTATTTTATTTTGTTTATTTTTTTGTTATTTGAAAATTGGTCACCAGGAGAGGCACACTGAGCCAAACCTCATTTCCAGGTGTGTCCTGGGGAAAAGGGAAGGAGAAAGCACAGTTACAAAGAAATACAAACCAGGCTGATAATGATAATTACAAAAACAATGACAAACAGCGCTTAAGTTGCAGTGCAGTACAGAGAGTAATGTCAAAAATTGCAACAGGTTGTCCAATAAAAAGCATGCTAAATTAAAACAAGCGTGCAAATTAGGTAAGTACAAAAGTACGCTGGACAGTGAAAGAAAAATGAGTCCTCCTTCAGCTTTTCCTTTCTTGACATACTCCCCCTTCACCTGCTCTTTCTAGTCTTGCATATATATATATATATATATATATATATATATATATATGTATATGAAAACCTTCAGTCTCATGTCTATTGTAATTATTTGATTCCATCATGAAAGGGTGGACCAGGAACGGTTGTTCACTTCTATCATCTTTGCCAACCTCACAAAGTACTTCACTGTTTTTCATTCTCTACTACATGACAAACTCCTGGGGGCTTGTCATCATCTGACGCCTTAGTCCTGGAGCTGAAACATATTCTTCTGTGTGATTTTTGGCAATAGTCAGCACTGTTCCCATTCTAATCAGCTATGGCTTGATGCTAAAAAGATGGCCTCTGTGCTTGTTGGTGTAAACAGAATCTTGTTAGGCTCCTATCTCCCACTTTCTGTCCACTGGGATGTTGTCTTAAGGTGATCCTTGTGGTGGTTGTCTATGTAGATGTGGTGAACAGTGCTGCTCCTAAATCTACCCTGGCTAGACTGGATCCCTCTCTCATTCTTTCTACCATTTTGCCCTCTGTTCCACTTCCTGCACTCATTATTGCTCTCTCCATGCTGAACATTCCTTTCCCTCTATTGACTCCAAGCACTGGTCACAATATGCTTCATTCCTTCTGAATTCTGGTTCAGCTTTCTCTGCTTCCTTCTCCGCCCTCCTCCTACTCCCTCAACACATTGGATTCCCATTTCTCTGCTGGACTCCTCTATAAAACCTCGTCTAGACAATCTCAATCTACTTTTTAATACTGCCTTCCTCTTCTCTGGAACAACCTCCCTCTGAATCTTCATACTGCTCCAGCTTCCTTTTCTCCATTGTCCTCCAGTGACTTCCCCACCCATAATTACTTCTGCAACAAACCTTCCCTCTGTATCCCCCTTTTTCTCTTCACTATGATTTCCTCCTATACCTACCCCAGTCTGCTACTTTCTGCTTTGTTTCTTGGTTACTGACCCTGTCTCGTCTTGTGTCATTGATCTCAATGTGCCAACTCCCATACCATCTGACTTGTTTATACTGGTTTTGCTGCCTTGATCCCACCCTGGTACCCTACCAAGCTGCAGCAGTTTTTTCCCTTATAGCTATCATACATGACCTTCCTTTATACATAAGGCAACTTTTTACATTTTATTTATCTTTATATTTATGTCTCAATTGAACATTTGCCTTTTTAGAATGCAACTGTCTGATTTTGTTTCCTGATATTGAAAACACAAATAGTATAGCTAAATCAAGTGTATTTATATGTCCTAGACTATATTTACTGTGAATGTTTTTAAATTTTGTAGTATATTGTAATAGCTTTGATACTGATCAATAAATATGTACTTACTAAGATACATATGTTCCTCATCAGGTCTAATTTGTACTACTACTGTTACTGTAATGCTGGTTTCTTTATTGATTTTTTTTATTCACAGTATTTCTCATTTGCATTATGTACAATATTATTGTTGTTCGCTTGCTTCAGTGTGTACTGACCTTATTTTACGTTGCTTGTCATTTCTGCTTTATTGCTTCCAAAGTAATCTCTTTACAAATTAAATCCTGACAAAGCACAAAGGCTCTAGTAACTTATTGTTTTAAGTTTATATGGCATACTGAAAAGATTATCTAGCTGTTTAAATAAAACTTCTTAAATATAAAAGCAACAATTTCTGACAAAAGAATTATTTGGAAGGTAAATTAGATCCCTATTGTTAGGCACAGTTCCCAAACCATACCACCATTTATCACTCCAGTACAGTGATTATGTATAATTAAAAGAACAACATTCTTTATTCATACCTGTGAGAATTTGTATAGACCGAGGACTCTAGCAGCTGCAAGTGAACATGCTGGGGGTCCATCTCCAATAAGGGCAGGGATCACTGACTGTGACGGACAGCGGTAGTTGGGAATGGAGTCCTTCTGTCCTGATGATAACCACATAGCAGCCTCCATTGCTCGGGTTTCTGAGAAGCAAGTGTCATAAATGTGGAATCCCAGTGTGATGTTGGGTAGTAGTTCTGGAGTTTTATTGATTTCATTAACTGCAAAAACCATCCCCCTAACAAAGCGATATGACCTCATGTAAAGCCTGTTGGAGATGGAAAGATGAATAAAATGGACTCATTCATACTGTAAGAATATTATTACTCAGTATTACTCAGTGTTCAAAGGATGAAGTAGGCCCTAGGCCCATTGAGACTGCCTTGCCTGCACAGCATGGGGTACGTTATCCATCCCTGACATATAGGTACTTATCCAATGCATTTCTGAATTTGCTAAAATCTGTAGTATCTACTATGTGCTGTGGTAGGGCATTCCATAGTTTACATGCCCTTATTGTGAAACCATTTTTCTTTTTATTAGTAAATGCCCATGCAATGCAAAGCTGTTTACTGTGGTATCTTAAGGTTTCTGGTGTTGTTGCCATAATCACATTGCATCCATTAACTGAGTCATGATCCTGCAGGATGTTATATAACATTAATGCATCTCCTTTGTCTCTGTGCAGTTGTTGGTCATAGAGATTGAGTTCTTGGAGTCTGTCAGAATATGGGATATCTCTCACTCGTGGGACAAATGTTGTTGCCCTTCTCTGGATATTATCCAGTAAATTAATGTATTTATGTGGCCCAGAATGAAGTAGCATGATCCAAATATGGATGTAGGTATGCGTTGTACAAGGATATGATACATGATTTGTTTCTGGTTATAAATGCCTTTCTAATGGATCTAATTAGTCTGTTAGCAGTTAGTACAATCATTCTAGTGTTCAGCTGAAGTCAGATCTTTATTGATAATTATATCAAGATCTGTGTCTGTGTTAACTGATTTTATTATAGCTCCATTCAAAACAGTTATTTAGTGTTTTTTTTTCCCCCAAATGTATAATGGAACAGTTTTCATTGTTAAATGTCATTTTATTATGTTGCCTTGCACATGCACAAGCAACATCTTGTGGTAGTAGCACATTCCAAGGTGTGTCTGTGTTGTGGCAAATGCAGGTAGCACTTTAGTGGGTGCATCCCTCAGCCACCAATTAACGAGCACGCTGGCAATGACAGGAGTTTCAGAGAGAGCTCCAGAGTTGAAAGAAATCTGCCGCTCCAATGAGGTGCAGTTTTCTCACTGGAGCATCAGATGACAAAGCTCTGTTACATGCCTTTCCTGGTGAAACATTTCAATAAATATGGTGGCTCCTGCCACCCGCCACATAATCCCCACAAGGCTGACATCAGGGATGCCCAATCCCAGTGTTGGCATATCCCCCACCAGTTCAATTTATTTGCAGATGGGGGTGCCCAATCCCTGTTGGCATCATGCCCCCCCCCAAACTCATGGCACACTGGGAGCCCACCACAGTGTGCTCAAAATAAATGTTTTTACTTGTAAATAAAGAAAATTGTTCTCCCCCAAGTCATAGATACATAGATACATACATAGACAGTGTCAGCAGATAAGGGTCTATGGCCCACCCAGTCTGCCCATTTGAGCTTGTAAGTTCAGTTTGTTTTCCTAGAAGTCTGTTGCACCTTACCCCTGACCTCCAGAATTCCTTTATGTCTATCCCATGCATTCTTAAATCCGTGATTGTTTCAGCCCCACCACTTCCTCTGGCAGGGTGTTCCACTTGTCCACCACCTGTTCTGTGAAGAAATTCTTCCTCATGTTTCCTCTGAATCGTCCTCCCTCCAACTTCATCCCATGCCCTCTAGTCCTGGAACATCTTTTTCGCTTAAAAATAGTGTTTTCCTGCACCCTGTTCCTCCCTGTAAGATACTTGTATGTCTCTATCATATCCCCTCTCTCCCTCCTCTCCTCCAGGGAGTACATGTTCAGTTCCTTCAACCTGTCTTCATAGGACTTGTGATGCAATCCATGCACCAGCTTTGTTGCCCTCCTCTGAACCTTCTCTACCCTGTCTATGTCCTTACGTGAGTATGGTCTCCAGAATTGTACACTGTACTCCAGGTGGGGCCTCACTAGTGTCTTGTATAGCGGAATTATGACCTCCCTTTTCCTGCTGGTAATGCCCCTGCCTATACATCCCAGCATCCTATTTGCTTTACCTGCTGCCTTGTCACACTGTTTCCCTACCTTGAGGTCATCAGAGATGATAACCCCAAGATCCCTTTCCTGCTTGGCGCATGCTATATCCTCACCCCCCAGTTTCTTTTTTTTACCTTTTAAAAAAAAAGGTCCCTCGTCATTCCACCATGCTCCCTCCCCCTACCTGCACCCACCCTCTGTGCAGCCCACCTCTCCGCACCCCTCTTACCCCATACTTATCTCTGGAGGGCCATCACTGTGATCTTCTATGGAGCAGGAACATGTCTGAACTCTTCAAAAGCTGGCCGGGAACTGAACAAAATGCGATAAGCTTTATAATGGCAGGCAATGGTGGTTTCAACTCAGGTGGATATCTCAGCCATTTTTGGGATTTTTGGTACCAGATTTAAAACATGGGGTTCTTGGTGTCCCACCTCATGAACACATACACTGTCATCTCTTTACTCAGTCCAGAAAGTGATTTTGTGGTCATTGTGTGTATTCACCTTTTGGAATTGATTAATGAAATGGCAGTACCACTGTTCATTCAGTAGAGTCCCAAAAAGCACATGTTGCAAATTTGGTGAAAAAAGTCCAAAAAATGGCTGTGTTATGAGCATACATTGTGTAGTTTCAACGCATGCTCATAACTTTGACAATTTTTAATATTTTCACTAAAGATTTTCAACGTTGCCCCTTTTTCACACCTCCTTATGAACAGTGCAGCTGTCATTTTTCACATCCTGCCTGAAATGTGTTTTCGCACCTGCGGCACACAATGGCGTGGTTGCTGTGGGAAATCAACTTTCAGAACAGATTAACAAAATCACAGTGCCACTGTTCATGAGGGAAAGTCCCAAAATGCCAATGTTGAAAATGTGGTTAAAAAAATCCCCAAAATAATTACGTTATGGGCGTGCATTGCGCAACTTCTAGGCATGCTCATAACTTCTCCAGTTTTTCATGTTTTCACTCTGGATTTTCAACATTGTCATTTTTTTACACCTCCTCATGAACAGTACAGTTGTCATTTTTCACATCCTGCCTGAAATATGTTTTTGCCCCTGTGGCTCCAAATGGCGCAGTCACCTTTCAGCTAACAAACTGATAGTGCCACTGTTCATAAGGTGGGGTCACAAAAAGCCCATGTAGAAAATTTGGAGTGAAAATACCAGCAAATGCCCAGGGTGTTAGGGTTTCCAACCATGACACCCCACCCTGTAGATACTGACAGGCGTTAGAGGTGTGACTTGGGATCGTCGGCTATAATGCTCATGCCATTCCACCCCCACCCCACCTTGCAGTCAGTGACAGGCATCAAGGTTTGCCTTGGAGTCTTCGGCCCCAAAATTCATCCCATTCTTCTATTCTGCACCCATCTCAGTGTATTTCCTTATGGAATGGGGTGAGCATAAGGCCCAAAGACCCCAAGGCACACTGCAACACTTGTCAGTGTCTGCAAGGTAGGGTGAGGTAAAATGGCATGAGCATTATGGTCAATGACCCAAAGGCACACCCCAATGCCTGTCAGTCTCTGCAGGGTGGGGGTGGGGTTGGCATCAGTTCAATACTTCACTGTCACTCCTATTAAGCATCTCTCTAACTCCTGCACTACCAATGCCAGTGCTGGCAAGACAACATTCGGCACTGACCAATACTTGTTTGAATGGGCCCAGCTCTCAGTGTGTAACAGGTCCATGGCATTGGCAAGTGTTGCAATTTTAGCTTCAATATCTATTTCAGAGCTGATCTTAGTATCACCAGCAAATTTGTTGATGTTATTCTGTACCTTGCTTTGGAGGACACTTATAAAAATGTCAGATAGTGCTGGGCCTAACACGAATCCCTGTGGGACACCACTAATGAACTTAATTTCTCCTGACAATGTGCTTGTTACTTTAACTCCTCTGTCAACACTACTGCTAATCCCCTCATAAAATGAGATGAGATTAGTTGCATAGGATCTATCAGCAACAAATCTGTGCTGCACTGAATCCCTTAGTCCCGTTGCTGAAATTTCTGTTTCTAACCTATTTGTGAGCAGTGTCTCCATTGTTTTGCTAACCACCAATGTTAAACCAATAGGTCTATAATTTCCAGTTATATTTTTATTGCCCTTTTTATGAACTGCAATTACTGTTGCACCTTTTTAGTCCCTCGGTACTGTGCTGATACTGTATGATTCTTTTAAAAATATTCTAAGGGGTACGGTCAATTATTTAACTGTTTCTTTAATTAATTTTGTGTTCATGTTGTCAGGCCCATGGGAAGAATTGTTTTTTAATGCCTTTGTGGCCCTATTAACTTCCTTCACTGTAAATAGCTGATAACTTGACTTTTTGTCATAGATCATTTCTTTTATTGGATCATTGTTAATGAATATAGATCTAAAATAGCTATTAAAAACATCTGACACTTCCTTATTTTGCCTCAGTTCAGTCCCATTTTCCATAATTGGATGCAGGCTGTTCTCTTTTTTTTTTAGTTATTGTTTATATAAGTGAAGAATGACTTATTTCCTTCGCTCTTCTCTAATTAGTTTTTTCTTTGTTCTGTTTTGTATACTGATTTAGTACATTCATTTTGCATTTTTTTGAAAACAGTAAGAGCTTTTTCTTTCCTTTTTATTTGTTTCTTGATTTTAGGCATTATCCAGGGTGGGATCTTATCCCTCCTATTCTGTATTTGCTTAAGGGAGACATATAGGGTTTCCAGTTCCTTGATGGTAGATTTCAACAGTTCCCAGCACTCATTTGTTGTCAGATTGGACATTTATGCTTCCCAATCATATGACTGAAGGACAGATCTGATTCAATTATAATTGCCTTCAATATAATTGTACTGATAGCATGGTTTACCTAAATGGGTTTTATGTC
This sequence comes from Neoceratodus forsteri, assembly GCA_016271365.2. Classification (NCBI taxonomy): domain Eukaryota; kingdom Metazoa; phylum Chordata; order Ceratodontiformes; family Ceratodontidae; genus Neoceratodus; species Neoceratodus forsteri. Next base: position 847,662,688 of record CM028134.1, read on the forward strand.
TGGCAATATTAAAAGTTACACAGTTATGATCACCGTTGACCAATGGGGCAAAGATTGAAAGTTCAGTGATTTCTGAGATCATGTTAGATAAAACTAAATCTTGAATATTTCTGACCCTAGTAGGTTCCATCACTAACTGTTCTAACCCAGCCATTAAGGTGGTGTCCAGAAACAGTGACTCCATGGCACAGCCTGCTCCTAGACAGTGCCAGTGTACATACATACATACAAAGTGCCAGCAGATTAGGCCCATCAGTCTGACTCATCTGCCCAAGATGCAGCTCCCGATTAAGTTTCAGTAGCTGCCCCTCTCCCTTCATGTTCTTCCTTCTACTTGGAACACACCCAGCACCCTGCTGTTAATCTTCCCCCCAACCTGCACCTTGTCAATGTACCTGTCCCACCCCACCTTGAAACCCTCCACTATTTCCATTGACAACAGCTCCCCTGGTAGTGTGTTTGAAGGTGCCACCACTCTCTCTGTGAAATAGTGTTTCCTTACCCCCGTACCTTCCCCCTACTAGCTTAAGGTTATGTCCCCTCATATTTCCTTCCCCCTTCAACATAAGGAGACCCTCTGTGTTTACCCTATTTATCCACTTCATATATTTGAAGACCTCTGTCATAACCCCCCTGTCCTGTCTGTCCTCCAGGGAGTACATGTTCAACTCCCCAAGTTGGTCCTTGTAGGACATTGCCCTGAGGCCATGGATCATCTTAGTTGCTCTGTACTCTCTGCAAAAGGGTAACATTTCTTTTTAAGTAAGGTCTCCAGTATCAAGCCTGGATTAACATGTACACAAATGATGTTGTGGTGTAGGGCCCTGTGGTTCAGGAGGGACCCTGCCATGTGCACGACATGTATTGTAAGTTTTGTACTATTTTTGTTTTCTAATTTCTTCTTCCCCCAAAGCAGCAACCATTACTTGTCACTCCACAGACAGTCTGGACTCCACCTTTCTCCACCCACACTCAGCAAGTGAGACTCTTGGCTTCAGCTCCACCTCTGCACTGACCACACACCAATCAAAATGTGTTTGACTAGGTCCTCTGGAGGTGTGGCTACTGAGGAGTGGGAATTGTGGGGCAGACTGGCAGTGTGTGCATAACCATTGTTGAGTCTCAGGGTCAGGGCCATAGCCATCCATGCAGTGAGCTGTGAGCCAAGAAGTCATCTCTTTCGACAGGCTCAACAATGAGAAGAGCAGTCATCAGGTCAAGAGTCAGACAGGCCAGACCAATTGTCATCGATGGAAACAGTGAGCAGAGACTCAAAGTGAAGAGTCAGTCACTCGTCGTCAGTGGAGGTACAGTGGTCGGTCGGTCCTCTGTGTAACTGTAAAGCCCGTGGTCCCACTCCTGTCTCTTGACCGATCCAGTCAGTCAGAAAGAGAGACAGAGAGAAGTAACTATGCGACTGTGGCATGCTTTTTGTTTGCTGTGGCCTTGTGGGTGGGAACTGGGGGGTGAGGCAGACTACTTAGGCTGGGACAGGTCAAGATCGACAAGTCAATGACAAATCGGACAGTCATTCATCTCAGTCTCAGACAGAAGAGGAGGAGAAGGCTGCTGGAGCTGAGGTATGTTGTACAAAATTTAAAGAACTTAAACTAAAAGTACACAATCAGGATCAGGCAGCACTGGTGCATCATGCACAGACAGACTAGACTTGGGAGGGAATCAGTTTCTATCTTCTGACTTGAACTGATCTTCATACCACTGAGCTACTATTTTTAATATTGTATTTAATCCCTCCCAGACTCCCAGTGTTGTAATGCATTTTTTTTCAAAGCTCAAATGTCCATTCTGTATAAAAAGTCACCCTGTTACTTTAAGTATCTCATTTAAAGTAACATTCTTATTACACTGCTAAGGGAAGGGGCGGGCGGGTTGCTGCATCATATAGGTAACCACTATCAACCTGACGCTAAAGGAATGTCTGCATTTTTGTGTAGTAACAGATAGAAATGCAGAAAATTAGTTATCCCTGGTGTCTAGTGGCACTGGCACCCCCACATACCCAAATACAGATTATGATTAAATAGAGCTATCCTTGGTGTCTAGTGCTACCCTCACCCCGATCACCCAATCCATGAATGGAAGGATGTCCCTGGAGTTTAGGAATACTCTTACCCACATGAGTGCCCATCCTGATCTATGCATGTAAAGCCATCCTTGGTGTCCAGTGGTTACCCCCCACCCCCCCCAATCACCCATTTACAAAATGAAAGGAATCAGTGGTGGTCCAGTGACCCCTCTCACCCATCCCATGTGATCACAAACCACCACCCCACACCCACCCTCTTAACTGGGTGTCCATGAATCAGAAAACCCTGCTACAGTGACCTCTTAGCATAGCCCTCTTCTCACCTCCTTGGCTGACCACCATATGAGCTGTCAGTGAGAGCATGTATAAATACTGTGTGCATGCTTTCTGACAGCTCACATGACAGCTGGCTGAGTTGGTGAGTGGAAGGCTGTGCTGGTTGTTGTACCAGGCTTCCCTGATTGATGGACACCCAGGTAAGGGGGGGTGCAAGGTAGTGGTATGTGAGTAGGTGGGGCAGGTGGGGGACACTGGACCACCACTGAGTCCTTTTACTTTTGTGAACAAGCAATTAGAGGTGGAGGGAACCACTGGACACCAGGGACAGCTTTACATGCATAGATCGAGTGCTGGGGGGCTGGTACTGTCAGATACCAGGGATATCTTTCTATTCATGAATCGGGTGATCAGGGCCTGGTGTGTGCTACTAGACACCAGGATAGCTCTATTAAATCATAATAGGAGATTGGGGGTAGGGGGTGGGGGATGCCACTAGACATCAAGGATCATTCAAAGAAATAAGAAACGGGTGATTGGAGAGTGGAGGTGCCACTAGACACCAGGGATAGCTTCAAGGAAATAAGAAACTGGAGATTGGGGGTTGGGGTTCCACTAGACACCAGGGACAGCTTGCAGGAAATAAGAAATGGGTGATTGGGGGTGAGGGTGCCACTAGGCATCAGGGAATTTGTGGAACACACTGCAGGAGGGGTGATAATGGGCTGCTACATACCATGCAAATGAGCCCATAACGAGCATACAAATGGCTCCATAGAGCCTTGCATGCCCAATGGGTACATTTGCATGTTGTGGCTGAATATAGCCAACAGGGGTCTTGGCCCTGTGAATTTCAGGCAGTGCTGTTTGCTGTGGGCTATATACAACCCATGTCCATGTTGAGACAGCATAGTTTCACTTAGCACTGAACAGAAAATGGTCTAATTTTCGATCAGATAGCACCACCCACTATCTGACTGAATATAGCACCAGCCGCTCAGGTGCTAGCACCAGTGCAGCACAAATATTTGCATTGCACATATGCTCATTTTCTGAATATCAGGCCCTTCACAATCCTACAACATATTCGTCCAACAAAAGAGCAGCAGCACCATTACCAACATTGACAGCTGCTTCATAAGAAAAATTTTTTGTCATACCCTCTCCTCACCCCACACGATGATCAGGATTGCCACGTTGGCACCCTTCAGCAAAGAGAATGGAGATGGCTTGCTTTCACAGCCAATGTCAATCTCGCATCTTGGTTTTCTAGCACAGGGTGCACAATGGCAGACTGCCTTGAAGCTGAGTGCCTCACCTCTGAAATGCACTTTGCTCCTCACTGGCCCCACTGTGACATTTCAGGGCTTGAACACCAAATCCTATTTCTGGATCACAAAACCAGCCTATAATAAAATGTTTTAATTAAAATCAGTGGGGACCCGGGGAACTTTGGCGTCAGTTGGCCCCACATATTAATCAGTAAGTAGCCAAGTGAAGATGAGGGAAGGGCTGCAGCAGTCTATTTAAAGGAAGCTTCTAATCATCCCCATCCCTTGTTAAACACAAGGGATCATTTTCAAAGTAAAGTTCCGCAAGTTTTCTGAATCAATTTAGACTCTGCAATAAAGTTGTAGACTCACCACTGCCACAGTTCCCAGCTGATATCAACCTCTGCATAACCAAATACGAAGTTTGTGGGACTGTAGCATATTTCTTATCTGTAAACATTTCATGAGACTATGATTTAAAAATTAAAATGAATCCCTCATTTATAAAAATTATTTCACTTTTCCTTCCTGAAAAAGCTGTCCCAAAGTATGAATATTTTTTTCTTTGCCATATGGCCCGACGCAAATGTTTTCCTGCAATGTTGTTTTGCATTGTACCATAAATAGGCTATAAGTTGAAGCCAGTGGTTTGCTTCAATTGGTTGTACTACATATCATGTCTGTGGAGCAGGAGATTCAAACCTTAAATAAATAAGACAGTTCAGGTGCATAGCAGACTAAAGATTGGGGCTCACGCCCAAGTTCCAGAAACACTAAGGGTGGGCATAAACTGACCCATCCTAGTTGTTTGTTTTTTCACTTGGGGTGAGGAGTGGGAGTGCAAGCACCTAGTCTTTTCAGACGCTAGAAATACCCCTGCCAGCAGTAACTGACTCTGAGGCCAGCAGGAGGTATGGAATATATGGAGGTGTGTTCATCTCCCACAGAAGGAGAGAAGGAGGGTGCAGACAGACTTGAGACTAGAGAGAAAATAAAAAGAAAAAAGTTGAAAAAAGTACAATGGTGGACTGGTGCATGGTGGACTTAGGTTGGGGGCATGAAATAACTATTACTACACAGACATGAATGAAGAAGACACTAGACAGAAGTGTTCAAATGAATAGGCTAGTATTAGCTATCATCAGAAAGACAAGGTAGTGGGGGGCACTGTGGAGCCCAAGCAAGATGAAAGGTCAGGCTTAGAGAATGGGAACTAAGGGAGAGTAATTCAGAGGTAACAAACAGGTTCTTGAATGAAGAAGCCCCACTGAAATCTAAAAAGTGTGTGGGAACCCACCAGGTACAATATGGGGAACCCTTGTAAAGCTCGATCCCAGACAGATGGTGCAAAAAGTAATGGAGCTGCAGGTGGACCTAGTACGAGGCCTGCATCAAGTAATCTAATACCCAAGGAGCCAGAAGAAGAGACATTGCAGTCACTGTGAGTGAAAATCTCCCGCCTCATCCAGTCTGTGGCAGGGTTAGCAGAGAAGTTTGACACCCTAACAAATCGAGTGGTATGCCTGGAAACAACTACGGACTCGGTTAAAACTGCAACAGCTGATTCTACCAAGCGATTGGAAGCCGCAATGGGAACAACGGCAAATCTGCTAAAAGAAAATGTCCATCTTCGTACTCGGATAGAAATGCTTGAAAATCAAGCATGAGCATCGAATATATGCATAGTGGGGATGCCGGAGGATTGTGAGGGTGACCACTTGTCCTTTTTCTTGACGTAATGGTTCCAACATCAGTTGCAGGAGTCGGGGGCTCTTAAACCGATCCCCATTCAGAAGGCCTATTATGTGGTGCCTCATGGATGAAGAGATGATGGAGAAATCCCACGCACCATCATGGTAGTTTTAGATGGAGTCGGAACAATGGATTACATTCTCGCCCTCGCTAAAAAAAAAGGAAAGCTGCTCCAAGATGGACAAGAGGTTCTTCTCTATCCAGACCTAAGCTATGCCACCCGGCAAAAGAAGAGTTTTGATGGGGTGAAAGCTATTCTGAGGGAAGTGGGCATCCCACATGGCGTCTTGTTCCCTGCGAGGCTTCGGATTGTCCACAGAGGGAAGGTCTACATTTTTAATGACCCAGCAGATGCCCTTAAGTGGTAGCAGAAATATGCTCCATTATGTAGACGTCGGGAAGATGAAGAGGACTCAGAGTCAGAGGAGGAAGAACCCTGAAGCAAGGGACATTATATTAGCCAGAGTTTAAAATGGCAGTCTGTATGGTAAGGGAACAGTGGGTATTTGGTCTGACCCCAGGTAAGTGTATGCTGCCTTATGATTAGAGAATCTATACCACTTTGGTTTCTGAGGCGACTACCCATTTGATCCTGGTGACAGACTAAGTTTTTGTTTTCTATTTTGACCTTATGTATAAAATATGAGGCTAACTGAAGTTATTTCAGTGAGACTTGATTATTTTAGTAGCTCTCAAAATTGTTGTTTGAACAGGTTAATTTCTCTAAGCATTAGAAATGTTCCCGCTCTAACACCTTATTTGGGAGAAGTTACATAGATATAACTTAATCACTGTTAAGCATGTTTGATTCCCCCTCTTAAGGGAAGAGGGATTTTCTTTTCTTTTGAAGTATAATGTGGACTCATCTTAAAAGTATACATGCTGCTCCTGGACTCTATTTAAACAGCATTGACGCATTTTTAACTAGGGAATTAACAGTAATACCCTCCAAAGATGTATCTAAATAGTAGGGATGATTATGTTATTGTATTAAGAGGAATGGCGACCTCACATGTAAATAATGACTGTATATCCTATACTTTGATGTAACAGCTGTATGTTTACAATATATAATAAACATAAAGTTTAAAAAAAAAAAAAGAAATACCAGGTAGCAGTCGTCAGAGAATCAATCAGTGGCTGCTGGTTGGAATGGATATAATGAAAATCGAATCCCTTTATCCTCCTCCTCCTGGAAAGCCTAGATATAACCTACTAGCAGGAGGGTGATAAAGGGAAGGGAACAAAATGATCTGTAACAGGCTGCATGCCAAAGATTAAGCCTACACAGCCACAGGCCACAGCAAGTTTGTTCCCCTGGTAAAATCAAAATCAATCTTTCTTTCTTTCTTTCTTTCTTTCTTTCTTTCTTTCTTTCTTTCTTTCTTTCTTTCTTTCTTTCTTCTCTTCCCCCCTCTCTTTCTCTTTCATTGTTTTCTTTTTGTTTCTTTTCTTATTTTAAAAGTTTTGCAAGGAAAGGCATGCTGAGCTGCTAATAGCTCATTTTCACATCCATTCTGTGGGAGGCCCTGGGGGGGGTTAGGAGAGGACTAGGAGAGCCTGGCTTCTAGCAGCAGCAGCAACACTCAGCCTCCCAGAACTCCTGCAATGAAGGTATCCATTTTACTGACTGGTCAGTCAGGGAGTGGAGAGAAGGAGAATAAATGCAGCTAAACTGCTAGTCCCTTTATATATAATTTTTTTGGCCCTTTATATATAATTTTGGGGAGGGGGGAGGTCACCACCAGATATGAGCTCCACCTCCCAACTACACATCGCCAACCTGCTCCAAGTTGTTTACCTGACTGTGGGCCCCCAGGCTGCAAGCCTGTAGTTGTTATACTTACTGTTTTTGCTTGTACTGATTTGAAAAGAAAAAAAAAAGAGTTTGTTTGATTGCATCAGGATAAAGAAAATTAATATGGCATGACACAGTAAAGGTAAATTCAGGCAGGCTGCTAAAGAGACACACAGGTATGATTATTATTTTGCAAACATTGATTTTCAAACAAAGGTTCAGCTGTATTTCTTGTTTAGCGGGCTTTAAGGCGTTTCTGCTTGTCATTTTGTTTGTGTTGTTCTGTCATGTTTTAGTTCTTCTTGCTGGACATTCTTCTGCTGCATGGTGATGAATACTGTCTGTAAATGGTAACCAAAATATAGTTTGAGAATATTTATTTTGTATATTAAGGGGTGTCGTGTATCACGTCACCATACCCTTTATACATTCATTTAATTCAAAGCCATGTAAAGATACCCTGTAGTCCAGTATTATCATAACCCTGTTTGAAGAAAAGAGGGATATCAATCAGTACTACACAAATATGATAGATTATTTTGACTGGGTGAAGAAGGAAGCAAACCGGTCAGCTGTCAGGGGGGGTTGATGTCACCTACCTCAATTTCAGCAAGGCCTTCAACTCTGTCCAACAGTCCCAGTCCCACATAAAAAGGATGGTTAACAAAATGGGTAGTCTAAGAATGGGGCAGAAGGTAGTAAACTGGCTAATGAACAGGAAGCAGAGGGTGGTGCTGGTAAATGAGATCCAGTCCAAGGAGAGGGGGTGATGAGCAGCAGGGTACCTCAGGGATTAGTCCTTGGGCCTGTCCTGTTTAATGTCTTCATTAATGACATTGTGGTAGGGCTGAAGGGAAGGTCTCACTGTTTGCAGATGACACCAAGATTTGTAACAGGGTGGATACTCCAGACAGGATGGAGAGAATGAGGAGGGGCCTGGGGAAGCTAGGAGAAGAAAAGGTCTGAGACTGAGATGTAGCAAGTTGGCAACACTACTGAGATTCAATTAAACAAAATGCCAAATAATGCACCTGGTACGAGGGAGGGAACCCTCACTGAGGAATACTACAGGATGGGGGGGGTTGCTGATGATCACCAAGAAAGAAAGGGACCTGGGGTTATCATTTTGGATGATCTAAAGGTGCCTAAGGTGACCTAAGGTGGCCAAGCAGAGTACAAAGGCTGCAGAGAGGACCAGTGGCAATCTGGGGTACATTGGCAGGGGTATCACTAGCCAGAAGGGCTTCCAGTTTCTATAACTGGGGATTCCAGCTAGATTTTGTTCCCTGTAACTACATGAGCTCTGTCCTGAGGCTGTAAACAACTTTCTTCCCTAGCTACAGCAACCATTTTTCTGTTTCCTACTACAGGACATTCCATATAATAGTAATAGTTTCCTGCAGACTATTCTGTGACTGTCTCCTGGTGAAATACATAAACCCCTGTGGCCCAGGGGTTTACGTATTTTATCAGGAGACAGAACCGTTGTCTGCAGGAAAACTTTATATATCTTGAATGTCTTGTCTGTGACTATGAAATCTTTCTGCGTTCAGTGCTGTGATAGGTGACAGTCACTGATACCCATTATATTAAATGTGCTGCTGTGATGTATGTTATTTGTAATCTATTGACGGGCTGCCTGCCTTCCCACAATTTTCCAGGGTATGTCTGCTTGGAATGATGTGCAGAGTACTGCATGCCTGCTTGCACATTGAACATGTCATCATATCTCCCACAACCAGAAATGATGTGTAATGCTTACAACCTGGAAGAATTCATATGCCATGGTGATCAGGCTGTACATGACAGTGTTACTGGTATGAATGTAAGGCTAATGCTAGCCTAAAAGCCAATCAGATTGCAGCATTTTTGAAAGCCTTTTTAGATAGTAGTTTTTGCATAGCCATATATAATATACCTCCCGAAATAGTGTTTTTATTTTCCCTGTAGAAAAGGCAAAGAAGTTTAAATCAATGGACTTATTCTAAATTAAACATTGAAGGATGGGTGGTATTCCTTTTTTCATTTCATGTGGCATTTGATGTTAGTATATCTTGACCATATGACTAAGAATGCATGCAAATTTGATGGGTGAGAAAACAGATGTGGCATAGAGGTGCTATAGCAAGTTCTAAAATGAGTTACTTCTTGTAATAGAATCTGAAAATAATTTTGTAATATTAATAGTATACAATGACTGTATATGTAATGGGGGATATTGAGCTTAGTAGTTTGTTACTACGAATTCTAATTCCAATTGCAAGATGTATTCTGTGGTTCTCTAAGTTTACTTAGTGTTCACTAAAATACCACCAACAACTTAATCTGGTTCCAGGTCAGTTAGCACTAATCTGTGTGGGGAATGATTGTGAAGGGAGGGGCGCTGCAAAAAAGTGGGGGTGCTAGGCAAGCTGCACACTTGAGTAGACTTGCTAGGACATGTTGCCTGTGTCTGTTGGTAAGTAGTAAGTAAGTTGCTTACTGGTTAAAATTAAGTTTTGAAGCTGCTAGCCAGCAGGGCTCTAGTGGCTGGCTGGGGCAAGACATGCAGACCTTTCCACTGGCACAGCAGCTGGTGTACTTATAGAAATGTGGGCTTCCTCAGTACAAGCCTGCAGCCAGGGGTAGTGAAATGAAAATTTGATTAGCCACTGGCACACCCTTCCCAGTTCAGAGCTGATGCCTTGCAAAAACATCTCTTGTGGCCACAGACAATGAAAGGCACACAATACCAGCTATTGTGCAATGCAGAAAGTAAGGAGTCATCGTCATCGGGAATCTACGGGGATGGGAATGTTACATTTTGATTCCGAGTGTTACTTACAATTACAATAATCAGTTGTTTTTCTCCGCTTTTTGTATGCAGGCTGGTTGTCAAGTGATATGTCTCTGTGAAAATATATCAGCGGTGCTGAAGAGGAAGTGCCAACAGCTGCAGGATGAGACAAACCAATCTATTGTGGACAGAACACCAAAGTTGGAAACTTTCTTTAGAAATGCACCAGTGAGGACAGTGAGTAATGATGACAACCCAACTGCACACTGTGAGCAACTATCTATGCCTTCTAAGAACACAGAGCGGGTATCATCTTTCGGACCTGATGCACAGCGAACTCCTGCCACCTCTGGTATCATCCAAGTCTCGTCTTCACAGACTGCCACATCGGTCACTTCTGGTTCTGGATATACTGCAGTGCCAAGTCCTGCCACCTCTGATAGTGTCCAAGTCTTTTCATCTTCACAGACTGCCACACAGGTCACTTCTGGTTCTGGATATACTGCGACACCAAGTCCTAACATTTCTGGTATCGTCCAAGTCTTCCTGTCTTCACAGACTGCCACACAAGTCTCTTCTGGTTCCAGATATACTGCTGCACCAAGTCTGCTACCTCTGGTATCATACAAGTTTTATCTTCACAGACTGCCACACAGGTCACTTCTGGTTCTGTGTCTAGCTGTAGTGCTGCACCTAAAACATTGAAAACTTCTTCTGATCCAGGTTTGTGGAGCAATCAATCCAAGGAGGACCTTGAATACTGGGTTTCAAATGGCCCTTCTTCTTGTCAAAACCATCAAGGACCCTTTGAACTTTCCCAGCAGGACATTTCAAACAGAGTACGATACTTCTCTAAGAGTCTTTTCTGTGGAAAGAAAGCGAATGGTGAAAAGTACAATTGTGAATGGCTTTTATGCTCTCCTGCAATTGAGAACATTTATTGTTTTTGCAGCAAGTTACTGTCCACAAGATCCTTACAGTTTGCCACTGATGGATTCAGTGACTGGAGTAATGCAACCAAGCTAATCAAATGGCACAAGAGCAATGAAGAGAACCAGACAGCAGTGATTGCCTGGCTAAAGAGAGCTTCTGCCAGGGGGTGCATGCAGTAGATGCTGAACTGCAGAAACAGCAGGAAAGTGAGAAGAACTACTGGCAATTAGTGCTCCTTAGAGTTGTTAAGCTGATCACATTTCTAGCTGAGCATGGACTGGCATTCAGAGGAGATGATGAGCTAATAGGATCACAAAACCATGGAAACTTTCTTGGCATGCTTGAAATAATAGCAAAGTTTGATCCATTTCTTGCTGCCCATATCTCATGGTATGGCAATTCTGGGCGAGGGAATCCAAGCTATTTATCATCTACAATTTGTGATGAACTTATACAACTAATGGGAACTGAAGTTCTGACAGCTGTGTGCAATGAGGTTCGAGCTGCAAAATATTTCTTGATTTCTGTTGATTCAACCCCGGATGTGAGTTACACAGACCAGTTGACATTTGTTGTTCGATTTGTCAATGCAAGTGGTAAGCCCAGGGAGCGTTTTTTGAAATTTGTGCCTATACACAGCCACACTGGAGAAAACTTGTGGGATAACGTGTTGGACATGCTGAAAGAGCTGGGCCTCAGTGTTTAAGACTGTAGAGGTCAAATCTATGAAAATACAGCCAACATGTCTGGACAGTACATGGGCCTGCAGGCATGACTAAAAGGGATCAACTCGCTGGCTGACTATGTCCCGTGTGCAGCATATTCACTGAATCTTGTTGGTGCTGCAAGTGTCAACTGTTGCCTAGAAGCAGCTAAATTCTTCAGCACAGTGCAGCACATATATGCTTTTGCAGCTGGTTCCATGAGGTGGTGGAACTCTGACAGAAGGTCTGACTCCCAATGAGAATGGGAGAATCCTAACACTAAAGACCCTATCATTGACACAAAGGTGTTGTCATGCAGAGTCTGTTAGGGCTCTGTCTTTGAACTATCATAACTTACATAACATATTGATGAATCTGGCAGATGATGAGCATGAACCAGCAGAAATGAGGCTCACTTGCAAGTCATTGGCCAGTGCATTACGACGACTAGAAATAGCCTTCATGTGTGAACTGTGGAACAGAATCCTGCAGAGTCCAGAAATGCAATACCCTTCTCCAAAGTACAACAGTGGATTAGACATCTGTTGCTGCTGTGTTCTTGTCTCTAGAGGATTTGATTAATTAGTTGAGAGATCAATTTGAAGATATTGAAAGGGCAGCAAAGAACATAATGCCAGATGTGGCCTAGGCCTATTCAAGTGACGGTACCAGAATCAGATGACCAAAACACCATGCTGATGACTCAGCCACACCTCACATCATCCTTCCAGGCTCCCAAGGCTTTTGGGTGGAGTCATTCCTTGTGATAGTCAACCAGGTGCATGCTTCATTACAGCAGCATCGAGCAGCTTACCAACAATTGTCTGATTATTTTGCATTTCTGCGTGCTACTGTTGATAATGATGCAACACAGTTCCGTATCGATGCATCACGCATCATTAGCAATTGTGCAAAAGATCTTGATGCAAACTGTGTTGATGAATTTATGTATTTTCTTGACTTCATATCACATGTCAATATGAAGAGAAGTGCACAAGAGATGATGAAATATATGCGGCAACACAATCTGGTCAAATCTACCTTTCCTAACATCGCAATCTCTCTCAGATTATTCCTAACTCTGCCAGTAACAGCCTGTGAAGGAGAACGTTCCTTTTCAAAACTGGCCCTGATAAAGAACTGCCTGAGATCAACTCTGACACAAGACGAGCTGAATTCACTTGCCATACTTTCTATTGAGAGTGATGTAACAAGAGTGCTCAGTTTTGCGGCTATAATCAGCACATTTGCTACTCAGAAATCATGCAGGAAGCAGTTCTAACTACTTGTCTGAGTCTGCCTTGGGTTGGACCGAAGTCATACTTTTTTGGCTTTCTACTTCTGTTGTAACTGTTTCATATTATTTATCTGCAGATTGGGTGGTAATACTCAAGTTATTTCTAAGATGCATATATACATCATTTGATGTTTTCCATAGAGGTCATATGTTTTCTACATTCACACAGAACTGATATTAGATGTCTTCCGCATGTCTGCCTTGGACTGTGAAGCTAATAGGGGATATGTGATGGGCTGCTGTGGGATGCAACATTTATTTGAATGAGCAGTGTGTGACCTCGGTTGACCTCATGAGTGGCGGAGCCACAAGTGAGGTCCCGAGGTCGCACACTGTGAGTTCAAATAAATGATGTATCCCACAGCAGCCCATCACATGTGCGATTTATGCAATGGGCATTTTTTGTGATTTTATGTGATATTCTTATTTTTGGTAATGTTTTTCTGTGGTACTATTTGTAATGCGGTTATTTTTTTCCGCAGAAGTATACTATCTGAGTGGTTTGGTGGTGTGTAAGATGTGATTGGTCATTAGTTTTATGAATGAAGGGATTGTGCATTTTGATTGGTTGTTGGAGTGTGGAAAAAGTATTTTGATTGGTTGGGGGCATGACTGTGTTTGTGGGCAGAGTTTTAGTTTGTGGAGCAGCTTGGTTTCAGTTGGCGTTGTGGAGTCGGGATGGAATGTTTCCTCCTGGAGATATGGGCTAGCTGGAGTGTTGAGAAGTGGGAGAAGGACCTAGAAGGAGCCGGCAGAGAATGGAGTGGCTTGGGAAGGTGTTATTTGAAGGATGACGGAAAAAAGGTCTGTGGTTGTGGAGTATAGATAATCGTGACAATGGCAGTGTGGTGGATGAAGAGGTCAGGTGGTCACCGATGTAAGGGTAGATTCTATTTTTGAATTTAGGGCAGGAAAAGCGTTAACTAAATGGGAGCAGGGCAGAATGAAGTATGAGGTGATGTATGAGAAAAGGAGAGCGGTAATGGTGTTGAGTGGTTTCTTTATTTGTAAAGGTCAGTGGCTGGCTTTGGGTCTGTTTTGTTCTGTTATGGATGAATTAGTTAGTATTGTTTGAAAGTAATGGCCAGTGTAAGTAGTGCCAGTCCATGGAAGGGTGATTGATGGCAGGGTGTGGGATAAATATTAGAATCACCATTATCTCACAGCAGTGAGAATAAATTAATTTATTCCACTGTTTATCTGCCCACATACATTGCATAAATATGGGATATACAATGGTGAGCTGTCAGATAAATGATTTATCTACACAAGTGCTGTTTGACCTCGGGTAACTTCACGAGTGGCGTAAGCCACGAGTGAGGTGTCCGAGGTCAAACAGTACACGAGTAGATAAATCATTTATCTGATAGCTCACCATTGCATATTTCTATTTATGCAATAGGGATGCTTCTTATCGGTGAGCGGAACATTTGGTTTTGACTGTTTATCTTCTTTTTTTTAAATGATAATTTCTGGGACTTTCTGGGACTTTCGGTTAACTTTCCTGGTGTATGTCCACCTAGTGGGGTGGTTGCTGTTAAATGAAACACCATTCATTTTGTATAGAACTTCTTGCTGAACAAATGTCATGGTGACAGTATCATGCTACCTTTTTTGTTTTAAAGTTATTCGCATTTGTTTGATGAAAAAGTGAAACAAAAATTTAATTTTATGCTGTTTTTTGCTAATTATAAAAAAACTAAAAGATATTTATTAATGAAACGCCACTCATTTTGTAGATATTTTCATACTGAACATTTTTTGTGCTCATAGTACCATGCTATCATTTTTAGTTTTAAAGTGATTCACATTTGTTTGTCGAAAAAGTGAAAAGAAAATTGAATTTTATGCTGTTTTTTGCTAATTATGAACAAACTAAAAGGTATCTATGAATGAAACACCACTCATTTTGTAGATATTTTTGTGCTGAACATTTTTCGTGCTCACAGTACCTGTTATCATTTTTCATTTTAAAGTTATTTATATTTGTTTGTCTGAAAAGTGAAAAGAAAATAGGATTTTTTGCTGTTTTTTGCTAATTATAAAAAAAACTAAAAGGTATCTATAAATGAAACACCACTCATTTTGTAGATATTTTTGTCCTGAACATTTTTCGTGCTCACAGTACTATGTTATCATTTTTCGTTTTAAAGTTATTCACATTTGTTTGTCAAAAAAGTGAACAAAAAGCTTTGATTGACAGTTTGCATTTATCCCACATATGGGGGATAAATCTAGGGTAGTTAGATTTTTCATTTGTTTATTAAGTACTAGGAATTAATACCTTTGAGCCAAGGCTCTTTTACAAAGGTTCCGAGTCAAATTAGGTACAAGCAATAAGGTTACAATGAATGACACAAGTAAAGTACATTGTGGAATGTATAAACATAGACTGAACAAATATCAAAAAAAACATTAGTGCAAGGACAAGTAATTACCAGGTGAAACACATTAATTCAATAAGCAATCAAATGAGGAGGGGGGGAAGCAGGAAGGTAATGTGAAGATAGGGCATATACATGAAAGGAGGGAGGAGCCAACCACAGGTAGTGGAAAGGAATCATCTACCAGGCCTTTGTCAGGTAAAGAGGGCTGGAGAGCAACAACTTAAATAGAAGGAATTAGTCAAGCAGTCACAGGAGTTGGAGGTGGCAAGGTGAGAGAATAGGCTAGATTTAAATGCACCTAAGGAGGTAGAGGAGGTAATAGAGGTGCTGAGTGCATTTAGCCAGGAGGGGGCATGATAGGCAAATGATCTCTGGCCCTGGGAAGTCCGGCAACGGGGGACCTGAAGGGGCTGATTTTCTGATCTTCTGGTGGGTCGAACACTTGTGTTCTGGCATATTAGGTCTTGAATGCAAGGTGGAGTGAGGCCCAAAATGGATTTTTTGGCCATAAGGCAGGTAAGGTACTTTAGGCAGTTTGAGAGTTGAAGCCATCCAGTTTCAGCATACAGCTCGCAGGTGTGAGTATGTTGATGAGCAGTAAGCAACCGACAGGCCTTGTTAAGGAGGTTGTATACGCTTAAGCGTCACTAGTAGAGGCAGACCCATATACAATTAGGCCATAGTCAACAATTGAGATGACTGAGGATTGAATAGCTACCTTCAGTGCTGGTAAGGTGAGAAGCTGTCTGTTCCGGTACAGTATCCCGAGCCACTGATTGACAGTTTTGGCTGTACTATCGATATGAGTTGCAAAGGTGAGGCCCTGATCAAAGGTGATTCCAAGATATTTGAAAGTAGCCACCTGTTCAAGAGTGGATCTCAAGGATGTGTTGATGGTGAGTGGTGTTTGCCTTTTCTTGTTTTGTGGACTTCAGAAAAGCATGGATTTTGTTTTTTTATGGTTTAGGACTAGCTTATGTGCCACAAACCACTTTTCAACACTGGCAAATGCATGCTGGAGGCTAAGGCATAAGGGGATAGGATCTTTATGAGAGGATAGAATCACAGCATCATCAGCGTAGAGAATAATTTGCTCGGAGCAGGATTTAGGGAGGGATTTTAGAAAAAGGCTGAAGAGGAAAGGGCCTAAGATGGATCCCTGTGGAACTCCCGAGAGGACAGGCTTAGGTTCTGAGAGCACACCTGCTATTTTTACAACTTGGGAGCGCCGGGTGAGGTAACTTTTTATCCAGGCCCCTGAGCCCTGGGAGAACCCAAGAAATTGCAGCTGACTAATGAGAAGGCCATGATGTACCATGTCAAAAGCCTTCATTAGATCAATGTACACAGCTCCAGTTAGGAGTCCCTTGTCCAAGGCCTTGTGGATAGCGCCTGAGAATTCAAGGAGGGCTGTCGATGTGGTATGTCCTAGTCTGAATCCATGTTGCTGGGCACAGAGGATGTTATATTTCTGCAGGTAGTCAGTAAGCTGGTCTGCCACAATATGTTCAAGAGCCTTGAGAGGGAGGTAGTATTGAAATAGGTCTATAGTTGCCAGGCAGGGACTTGTCACCATTTTTGTGCACAGGAGTGACAATTGCAGCTTTCCATTTACTAGGGAACTTGCTGGAGCAGAGGGAGAGATTGAATAATCTGGTGAGGGGGAGTAGAACTTCATCCAAAGTAAGGGACAGTAATTTAAGGTCAATAGAGTCACTGCTTGTCCGGGATTTAGATATAGCCTTCTTTATGTATTTATGGACTTCGTGTGCTTTAACTATTTTGAGATGGAAGGGCGGTATGTTTGGAGAGGCAGAAAGGATATGGAGATAGGAGTGTCAGTGTTAGAGAAGTAGTCAGATGAGAGGACACCCCTAAGGTCAGTGAATGTCTCATTAAGGGTATTTGCGATGATCAACGGGTCAAGGGTGGTAGTACCATCCACAGTAAGTATAGTAGGAGAGGACTTAACCTGCTTTCCTGTGATATTTCTTAAGTTGTCCCAGAAGGATTTGCCTTCCCCACAGGAGTTGGAGAGGGCATTCTTGAAATAAGAACTTTTCATCCGGCGGGTCTCTTTGGTGCAGTGATTTCGAGCCTGTTTATACTTTAGGATGTCAGTCAGTGAGCCAGTGGCTCTTGCAATAGCCCAGAGGTGGTCCCTATCTTTGAGAAGTGACAGTAGCTTGGCAGTGAGCCGGGGATTTGAGAGCGCTTTCACTTTACGTTTTTTACAGGTGCATAAGAGTCACAGGCAGCATTGAAAATGTTGATAAAGTGATTAAGGGCTACGTCAATATCTTGAGTGTTGTACATAGGAGACCAGTCCTTCTGCCTAAGATTTTCCTTGAGTTGAGTAAGGTTGCGAAGGTAGTACTCTACTAGAGATAGTTATAGGAGGAGGTTTTCTGAACTTATTTGACCAAGTACATTTTATGGGAGAGTGATCGCTAAGAGAGTCCGGGAGAACGGCGACATTATTTATTCGAGCAGGGTGATTTGCAAGGATCCAGCCAATTAGGGTGCTGTTCCCAGATTTATAGTTTTTCCTAGTGGGTGAATTGACCAGCTGTGTTAAATTTGCAGCAAGGATAGCATCCTTAGTCAACCCTGAGTCAGGTGATAGCCAGTTAATATTAAAGTCACCAAGGAGTAGGAGCTTGGCCTCAGGAGGTTGAGATCGGACAAATTCAAGTACAGTCAGGAGACCGGCCCTTGGATCTTTTGGTGGAATATAAATAGCAGTAACCGTGAGGACTTTGTTGTGGGCACCAAGAAGTAGCTTGATTGGGAGGAATTGAACAGTAGTTTTAGTGGTGGAAACCGATACAGGGAGGCATGTGAGATAATCCTTTATGTATATAGCACAACCACCACCCCTTTTTGAGGTCCTATCCAGCCTGAATAGTTTGTAGCCTTGTAGCGATATGGCATGGTCAGGGGTGTTAGGTGTCAGCCAAGTTTCAACAATGGCCAGGATGTCAGGGTTATGTTGGCTGGTAAAGGTTTGAAGGGAGGGCCAGTTTAGGTAGGAGACTGCAAATGTTTAGAGTGATAATAGTGAGTCCCCCCACCATGTTGGCTGGCTTTTTTGTGTTATGGGAGATAGGGCCAGGATTTGGATGTACACAACCTGACATTAAGAGAAGGAGGAGCAGAAGTTTGAGAGTCAATTGCCGTAATTCATAGTAGATAGTAGTACGTCTCCGCTGATTATGTGAATAGGTCCAGTGCAGGCGTCTAGGAACCCAGTGAAAGGCATTGGTCAGAAATAGATGCCAAGTCACCCCCAGGCCATCATCGCTTTTATTCATTATTATACAATCCATTGCCAGATGGCACCATTTGGGGGGAGATTGCAATCGTACTAGATGGAGGGTAGCTGGCCATGAGGACCAGAGTACAGTGTAGAGAGGGATAGGAAGTAATTGGAAGATGGCACAGTGTAGGAAGCAAGGAGAGGGCAAGAAGGGGCAGAAGAATATAGTTACAGGAAGGCATGATAGCTAGGTGAGAGAGGTAAGGGTGTGAGGGATATTGGATGTAACAGGGTAGGAATGAAGAAATAGGGAGAAAGAAGCCAGGGAGCTGAGAGTACACTGAGGCGTGAGTCCAGCAAATCACCCAGTGAAGCTAGCTGTGAGTAGGAGAGTGCAGGAGGAGTGGGAGGGGTTTAGCAAGTGGGACAGGATAGGATGTAAGGAGAGGGGTAGGGTAGTTGGAGGCAAGGGGCGGCGACAGGGAAGACTATTTAATAAAGGTCGGAGTGGGGGAGGGGGCAGGCATAAAATGTCGGCACTGAGCAGTGCAAGTCTATGGGCTCCGAGCCCAGCAAGCCCAAAAATCGCCCAGACCAATCAGGAAGCAGGGTCTGAGACCGGAGGCCAATCAGAGCTAGCACAATGCGCTGTAAGCCAATCGCAGCTGATCACTGCTTCCCCAGTCAGAGGAATATCCTTACCCGGCTTTCAGGCGTCGGGAGGCGGCTAGAAGCGTCGTAGGTGGCGTGGGGGGATCCAGGTCCCATCGACCGTGCCCACCTGGCACCCGGCTAGCCCTCTCTAGGCTACGAGATCTGGAAGGAGGAGAGAGAGAGGAGAGCGGTGAGTGGATTTATAAATCACACATGCGACATGACAATGATGCAAGGGCCAGTAACAGGGGGAGGGGGGAACGTAAATTAGACGTATATGCAGCGAGGAGAAGGGGGGGTTAAAATTCGGGATAGGGTGGGGGAGGACAAGGGAAACTACCAAGGGGAGGAGGTGTTAGCCAGTAACGATCAGGTCAGAAGATAACTGGCGCCAGTCTGAGGAGACAGCAGTAAGGTGGAGGAAAGAAAAGAGGACCAACAATAGGTTTTAATTTATATATATATATATATATATATATATATTTTTTTCTTTTATTTATTTAGCAGAGGTAGTGGATGGGGGTGGGAGGTGGAGGAGGAGCTGCAAAGGAGGGCAAGATCGAGTACAGTGAAGGAAGAATAGAGAGGGAGGGTCTGGCTAACAGCAGTAGAAAGGAACCAGAGTTCAGGGTGAGAGACACTCAACAGAGGTATAACACAATAAGTAGGGTACGGACACATCTAAGCAGGGATCAAACTGCCTAGTGACCGCAGAACAGAAGGGAAAACAGAGAGAGTTCCAAGAGGAGAGGCAGAGGTACAACTTAAAGTGCACAGAAACAAAGAAGATTATGAGCAGGCTGCCATTTGCAAGTCGGGGGGGGGAGAAGAGACAGCAAAGTTGCAGAACAGGAGTCAGGCAGCCACAACTGTTTTGCTCTGCAGTAAATACACTAATGCAAGCTAATTTCAAACCTATGGCAATAAAGTACACTACGGCTAGCTAATTTCAGACCTGCGGCAGGGCTACAAGGCAAGATATGAGGTCAGAATAGTCATTTAAGCAGTAACAGTATAGTAAGCAGGTAATTTATCTAACAGCCTATAAATACTGATAAGTAATAGACTTTACAGGCAGATTAAAATAGTAATTCACGGATTATTTACAGATTAAAGTAGCGCAATTTTGCAAATCAGGGCAATTAGATTTTACAGGCAGACTAAATCAAATGTCGCGGTTTGAATACAAATTACAAATAGTAACAGTTTTGCAGCTCTAGGCAATAGGCAGGAAACTAACAGTGGAAAAAAGGATTAGATTAAGTAGAAATCAAGCAGCAAATGTCCCAGCACAAAATTTCGGCACTGAGCAGTGCTAGTCTATGGGCTCCGAGCCCAGCAAGCCCAAAAATCGCCCAGACCAATCAGGAAGCAGGGTCTGAGACCGGAGGCCAATCAGAGCTAGCACAATGCGCTGTAAGCCAATCGCAGCTTATCACTGCTTCCCCAGTCAGAGGAATATCCTTACCCGGCTTCCAGGGGTTGGGAGGCGGCTAGAAGCATCGTAGGTGGCGTGGGGGAACCAGGTCCCATCGACCGTGCCCACCTGGCACCCGGCTAGCCCTCTCTAGGCTATGAGATATGGAAGGAGGAGAGAGAGAGGAGAGCGGTGAGTAGATTTATAAATCACGCATGCGACATGACAATGACCAAGGGCCAGTAACGGGAGAGGGGGAAACGAAATTAGACGTATATGCAGCGAGGAGGAGGGGGGGTTAAAATTGGGATAGGGTGGGGGAGGACAAGGGAAACTACCAAGGGGCGGAGGTGTTAACCAGTAACGATCAGGTCAGAAGATAACTGGCGCCAGTCTGAGGAGACAGCAGTAAGGTGGAGGAAAGAAAAGAGGACCAACAATAGGTTTTAATTTATCCCACATATGTGGAAATAAATGGATTTATTCAATGGCTTTTGGTCTCACACCTATTGCATAAATAGTATTATATTTTAATTCTGTGTGCAGTGTTTCATATTCCTCTACATCCTGGAGTTATTTCTAAGATGCATACTTACACCATTTGATGCTCTGTTCTTCTTCTACAGTCATAAAGAAATATTTGATTATGCGTCTTCCACATGTCTGCCTCAAACTGTGAAGCTATGGTATTACATTTTATTTCTATGTGCACTGTTTCATATTCCTCTACATCCTGGGGCTCATATTCCTCTACATCCTGGGGCATAGAGTTATTTCTAAGATGCATATTTACACCATTTGGTGTTCTTCTTCTACAGTCAACAAAAATTGATATTTGATTACATGTCTTCCACATGTCTGCCTGGAACTTTGAGGCTAATATGCTATGTGGAATTACATTTAACTGTCTGTCCACTCTAGGGATTCCTGTGACTATCTGTCCACCCACCCCCACATATACACACTGCTCTGCACTGACCCTGGGTGGTATATAGCCTCTAGGGGTTCCATCCTGTATATCCTACCACTGGTCTGCCCCTGGCACTAGGTGGTGTATGCCCTCTAGCTAGGGGATTCTTGTTCAGTCCCTGTCCCTTCCCCACTGGACTGGCCTGCTACCATGAGTGGTGCATGCATAAACTTGTCTTTATAGGTCCATTTCTGTTCATTTCAACCCAACTGATCTGTCCTGGTGGTACACTCCCTGGCTTGTAGGAATTCCATCCTGTCCATCCACCCAGTGGTCTGCCCTGGGTGGTGTGTACCCTTACAGGTTCTATCCATCCCACTGGTCTGCATTGTGTGATGTATGCCCTTTGGGGGTCCCTGTGTCAATCGACCCCACTGGTCTGCCTGGGAATAACATTATAGAGTTCTTTGGAACATGCATAACATGCATCATCATTTGGTGTTCTACATTTCCACAGAATGGATATTACATTAGATTTCTTCTACATGCTTCTACTACTTCAAGCATCAATCAATCAATGTAAAGAAAGTTTCCACTGCTTGATGAGCATATTAGCTAGGCATCTTCAATAGGCTGTTATACATACCTGCTGCTTGGAATGAAGCTAATTGTATTACTGCACTTGTCTGTACTGTTTGTATCTCTATGCACAATTTCATATTCTTTTTTATCCCAAAAAATATGAAATGGTGCATAGTGCATAAGAAAGTAAACAAAACAGTGAATGCATATATACAGAAGTAAAATGTAATGCTTCAGTCCAAGCATCCAAACAGAAGAAATCTTTGATATTTTTGGTATTTTCAAGATGTATAATATATCATTTGGTGTTTATACATTACCACAAATTATATGTTTCAAAAATAAAGAAGGATATTGTCAAAGGTGAGTTAATTTGTGATTTTATTGTCTGCATTCTGAATTGTATTGTTTATAATGACATGTGACCTGTCCATTCATTTGGCATAACACATGGCATTATTGTAAATGACATCCTGCTTGAGTAGCCTGGTCATTGCAGCCTTGCCGGCATGGCGCTGAGGAAAGTGGGATGTTGGCATTTAGGGGCCCTCCCCGGGCCTCAAAATATAACTTGGAATATGGCTCCCACATCTATTAATCTGGGCCTGTTCAAAATTGTATGTAATTCTCCAAGTGAGGACTCACTAAGGAGTTATACAGAAGCAGAATAACATTCCTTCTCCTTAATGTTATTCCCTTTGAGATACACCCAAGTATTTTATTTGCCTTAGCAGCTGATCTCCGCACTGATCTGAGTTATTCATCTTGGCATCTATGACCACCCCCAGGTCTTTTTCCACCTTAGATGTCAACAGCTGATCCCCCCAAAATAATAGTTATACCCAGGGTTCCTGAATCCAGATGCAGTACACTGCACTTCGGAAGCATTAAATCCTAACTGCCAAGTGTGTGCTCACCTTTCCAACCTGACCAAATCCTTCTGAAGTGTCCTGCTACCCTCCTCACTGTCTACCATCACCCCCAACTTAGAATCATCTGCAAATAGGCTCATCTTACTCCTTACTTCCTCTCCAATGTCCACAATAAATGCATTGAACAGGACTGGGCCCAATACTGATCCTTGAGGAACCCCCAGATGAGCCTCCTGTGAGTCGAGGTCTCTCCCCCTACCACCATCTTAAGCTACTGGTTGCTGAGACAATTTGTTATTTAGACCAACATTTTTCCCTACCCTTAGGTTCCTCAGCTTACATATCAGCCTTCCATGTGTGACCAAATCGAAAGCCTTGCTGACATCTAAGTATAGGACATCAACCAGCTTTCCATTATCCAGGGATCTTCTCACCCAGTCGAAGAATTCAATTAGGTTGGTCTGACATGATCTCCCCCAGATGAACCCATGCTGGCTTTAATCTTGAAAGCCATTTGCCTCCAGGAACTCCACCATCCTTTCCTTCAGGATGGCCTCCATTAGTTTCCCCACTTTAGATGTCAGACTGACTGGCCTTTAATTTCCCAGTTCATCCCTCGGTCCACTCTTGTGGAGTGGCACAACATGTGCTGTCCTCCAGTCCAGGGGTACACATCCTGATTGGAGGGAGGAACTGAATAAATCCATCACTGGAGCAGCCAGGACATCCACCAGTTCCTTTAGAACTCTGGGGTGGATCTCTTCTGGTCCTGGGGCCTTATCAATCCTCAAAGACTTGAGACTCCCCCCAACCCTCCCCTCTTGTATCTCACAATCTGTAAGTGTCCCCCCATCCACTGTCCCAATCCTGCCACCTCCTTGTGGTAATGGACCCTCCCTTTCCCTTAGTAAAGACTGAGCAGAACTACTCACTGAGTACTTCTGCCTGCTCTACTGTTCCTTCAGCCCACCTCCTTCCTTCTTTAACTTGTTTATCTGCCCCCTTTTTTTCTCTCATTGACATATTTATAAAATTCCTTCTTCCCTTTCCTGATCCCCTATGCTAGCCTAAGCTCCTTAGCTGCTTTGGCCACTCTTACCTTTCTACTGACCTCGTTTGAGATCCTATCTATAATGGGATGTTTACAATCACCTACTATTACTATACCAAAAAGAACTGCCAGATCTGTAAGTTTACTGAATAAACATTGGTCGTATTCCGGTGGCATGGAGGGGGGTCTGTAGAAGTTCCCTAGTAGAAATGCTCTTCCTTTTTGTGATTTTATCTGAATGTACATGTCCTCTAACTTGAATCATTGTTAGCATTAAGTTGCAACTTTGATGATTCTATGGTGTTTCTAACATAAATACATACTCCACTGCCTTTTCTGTTGTTCCTATATTTGTATGTAGCCCCCCTTCCCAATGTCTAGGGGCCAGATGTTACAGAGGGAACATGGCCCCAGACTCTAGAACCTCACCAAATTCTCCTTTGCATAAATCAGCATAAAACTATTGGTGTCTTACCTTAAGATGTTTTCAGACCCATGACACTGAGCCGCAAAGGATGTTCAGTGTCATACCTAGCAGGGAAGTCTGGTAGGCAGACTGTTCAGTTCACCTTCAAGCTTCTCCAACCCACCGGACCCAGAGTAGGAGGGCGTATGGAATTCAATACTTCAAGATCACAGGATAACTGTGAAAATCCCTAATAACTAAAGGACTTAAAATTCATTAAAATCACTCCATGGCAGTGATCAAAACTGGACTCCAATTTCTACAACCAAATCAAGTTTATTCTCCTGAGCTCCTAAATGATTAGAGAGCTCAGGGTCCCAGTGGCTTAAAACTTGAAAAAATACAGCTCCATGAGACAAACTTGTTTATACCAACAGATTTGTTGACAGAGGGAGCTACAGGCATTCTTAGGCTTGGATGTTCCATACAACAGAGACAGCAGTAAAACTTAACCCCAGGAACAGAGATTAATTTCTGCACATACCAAGCGTGAAACTCATGAAGACCCACTGGCACTGGTAAGAACCTTTCTCTGTCACCAATTCCTTTATGCTAAACATTTTATCCATTTTCCTCCTCCTCAGGGGAGTGATGTACTCCTCTGCCACCACTTAACTAATTCATGCTTGGGGCAAAAATTTAGCAGCCTAAAACCTCTGTGGCTGGCCCCATGAACATTCCTCCCTTTAGTCCTGGTACTGACCTGGTCCCTGGTACTCTCTCCCTCACATAATCCTGTGGCTCTCCCCAGAGCTGAGACCTCTACACAGTTACAGTGGCTCCCTCCTTCCAGCAGAAATCCTGTTGTCCAAGTTGGATGCGGCCTATATTGGCCTAAAGGCTTAACCAATTGTAGGCCCTGGGGCCTGGCCCAGACATGGGCACAGCAGGCCCCATTGAGTCTAGGCCACTACCCAGTCCCACCTTCTATCCCCTGAGCTGATGTGCCACATGGGGAACTGGGACTGGAAGGAGCTGCCACCATTCTCTGATCCCCTGTAGAGGCCCTGCCACCACCTCAACAACCCCTGATGGCCCCAAAAAATCAATACCTCCACAGACTGGGCCCAACACCCCCCAGGGTCCTATACTACCTGCCCTCCAAACTCCTCTGCTCCCACGGATACTCTCACCACTCATCCCAAGGGAACCCTGGACCCAAATGACAGCAACTGCCTGTCTGTTCTGCCTCCCTCGGAGACCCCTGCCCAGGACCCAATGCACTGCTGCAGAAACTGCCATCCTGCCTAAGGGGGGGAACCCCCACTGAAGTGCCCTGCAGCAAACATCCATATATATATATTCATTGCAAAAAAAACTTCATTAATGCATCAGTTAGGGTGAGTACAATAATATAGCGACAAAAGGAGGGAAATGAGGCGTTAGGGTTTCCAACCCTAATACTCCACCCCCACCCTTCAGAGACTGACAGACATGTGGGGTGTCTTGGGGTCACTGGCCGTAACGCTTACACCATTCCAGCACCACCCCCACCCTGCAGACAGACAGGTGTCAGGGTGTGCCTTGGGTCGTGTCTAATGCTCACACCATTCTCCTATACCGTACCAATCTCAGCCTATTTACTTATGGAATGGGGTGAGTGTTAGGACTGCAGACCCCAAGGAACACCCTGATGCCTGTCAGTGTCTGCAGGGTGGGGGGGTAGTGGAATGGCATGAGCGTTATGGCCTATGACCCAAAGACATCCCCCCATGTCTGTCAGTTTCTGCAGGGTGGGGTGGGGTGTTAGGGTTGGAAACTGCAATGCCTCATTTCCCTCCTTTTGCTGCTGCAGTACTCACTCTAACTGATGCATTAATGAAGTTTTTTGCAATGAATTTCCTTACTTTTTGAGATAGTGTAATAGTACCTTTATTTTACTGTCGGAGCACAGGGTCCTTTGAACCCTGCACTCCCATGATGTGCATATGTATGTAGTTATGGAAGTTTCTTTAGGGGTGGGAGTGCAGGGTCCTTTGGACCCTGCACACCCATAGTATGTCAGGCACCAACACAGTGCCCCCCAGACCCTGCGCTTCAATGGCTTTAGGGGTGGGAGCGCAGGGTCCTTTGGACCCTGCTCTCCCACAGAATATGAGGCACCAGCACAGTGGCCAACAGACCTTGCACTACAATGTCTTTAGGTGTGAGAGCGCAGGGTTCGTTGGCCCCGCCACTCCCACAGTATCACAAGCACCAGCACAGTACCTCACAGACCCTGCACCACAACATCTTTAGGTGTGGGAGTGCAGGGTCCTTGGACTCTGCACTCCCATTGCTCCATAGATGTGTATATGTATCTAACTCTGGAAACACAGGGGATTCTGGCCCCTGTGCTTCCACACTCAAAGATATGAGCAGGCATAGCAAAATTGCAACAGTCATAACTGTGCCATCTTAAATCATTTTTACCCCAAATATTCAACATAACCTTCTTATCACCTCACTTCATGTACCCAGTATAGAAACATTTCAAATCCCTGCCAAAACATAATTCTGCGCAACTGCAACACCATTCTACGCCACAGGTGTGAAACCACATTTTGGCCAGGATTTCAAAAATGAAATGACAGCTGTGGCATACATGACGGGGGGTACTAACAGGACTAAGTTGAAAATATTGAACATATCTGATGTTACAAGTATGCATAGTGAGATTGCAAGGAATGGACATAACAGAGCCATTTTTTGCAATTTTGACCCCAAATTTTCAATATGTCCTTTTTGGCACCCCACCTCATAAACAGTGGTACTGTCATTTCATTACTCAGTCCTGAAAGGTGATTTTGTGCAGTGAGCATGTCATTCCATGCCACAGGTGCGAAAACACATTTCAAGCAAGATGTGGAAAATGACAGCTGTACTGTGTATGAGGTGGTGAGAAAATGTGACTGTTGAAAATTTGGAGTGAAAATATTAAAAGTTACCAAAGTTACGCACATGCACAGCAAAATTTCAACTACTGTGTATAACTCGGGTGTTTTGGGGTTGCACCAGATTTAATATAGGTTAGACTTTCATTTTGAACACTGGCAAGAATATTACTCTGTCCTGAAAGATGATTTTGTGCAACAACTGTGAAATCACCTTTCAGGACTGAGTAACAAAACAACAGAGCCAGTGTTCATGTGGTGGGGTCCCAAAAAGCCTATATTGAAAATTTGGTACAAAATACCAAAAAGTGGCGAGATAGCAACATAACTTCAAAATGCCATTGACAGCCATTATATGGCACTACCTTGATTCTTCAGTTCGCAGTTCAGCTTTGAAGAGTGCAGACGTGTCTCAGTTCACAGAAGATGACAGATGAAGATCTCTGGTGGTAAGTACAGAGCAAGGGGTGTGTGTGGGGTGGTGGGTTTCTCAGTGGGAGAGTCGGGTTGGGGAAAGGGATGGGGAGATGATGAGGAACTGTTTTCTTTTTTTAGGGGAAAAAAAGACATTGGGGGACCATTTTCTTTTTTCACAGCTATAAAGGTTTTTTAACAGTGCCAACAGGGGGATTGGGCACCCCGCTGTTGGCAAAATTATAAAAAAAAACATGTTTTGGGACACTGGGGGTGGGCTTTCCAGTGTCCCACAGTGTGGGGGGGGAGGGTTACAGTGCCAATAGTGGGATTGGGCACCCCACTGTCGCAAATATAAAAACAAGTTTTGGGACACTGGGAGTGTGCCCCAGTGTCCCACAGTACTATGAGGGTGTACAACATAGCTGGGGACACTGGGAGGGGGCTCTCTGGTGTCCCACACTGGTGGCAGAAGGGGTGGGGGTTCTAGTGCTGACATGGGGATTGGGCACTCTGATATCAGCAAAAACAGTGTTGCATTTTTTAAAAAGTAATACTGTAAGCTGGCCCATCAGCAAAGTGGCTGGATTTCTACTTGCAACCTCAGCGACCCAGGTTCGGAACAGACCTGGGGCATCAAAGAGCTGGCTGGGGGGAAAGGGTGGAGCATCCTGAGGACTGATCTCCTTCTCTGGAGGGAGGGGAGTGTGTCCGGTGCTTGACGGACCCATGGCAGAGGGCAGGGGTAGTGCAGCGGCTGGCACCTGAATGTTCAGGGGGTGAGGTGGATGCTGGCTGTCATTACACATCTCCACCCCCCAGAGAAACCAACAAAATGCCAGCTCCCAGCATGATGGCTCATCCTGCTCCACTGCCCACTGACACCAATGCCTGCAAAGGGGGGGGTCCTGCTGTCATGGTCCTTATCCAGGGAGTAATCCAGGGCTTGCCCACAGTGTCCATTCAGGAGTGGGAAGCCCCCTCGGTGGCCCTGCCCAGGGGGTAAGCCTAGGCATGGGGGCAGTGAGCGGATGAGATCTGAAGGAAAAATGGGAAGGCTGGACCAAAAAAATAAGAAGTAAAAAAAAAGTTATATTTTGGGACACTGGAAGTGGGCTCCCCAGTGTCCCACACTGCTGGAGGGAGGGGATATATGACTGGGGGGGGGTGCCACCAGACATCAGGGATAAAGGACAATGAGCTGGGGGGTGCCACTTGAAACCAGAGAAAATGAGCAGATCAAGGATGACTCTGCAGCTGGCAGCATTAGTTCCAGCTGTGGCTGCAGAAGTCAAGAAAATGCTGTTGTCTCATACAGAGAATGCAGCACAAGTGGTACTCTCACAAGCCTGGGCACCAGTGGTTTCAGGTGCCAACAAAAAGTGTTTGTGGACATAATATAAAAAAAGAGAACATCAGAATGTAGCTAAACAGAACTTGTTTAGCTAAGTTCTGATGTTTCTTTTTTATATTACATACATTTTTATGTTTTCTTTATACTCTGTAGCTCTTGCTGAGAGAAAAGAAATTAGCGAACAAAACAGAGCACTGAAAAAGAATAGCAAGTTCTATTTGAGCAAAAGAAATCTCTGTATGTATTACACAAAAAGTGTCGCATGGGACTTCTAACTTTTTCCCATAGGAAATAATGGGATAAAACAAAATTAAATAACTTTTGAATGGATTACTATTTTTGCACCAAACCTTCAAAAGGCACATCTGTGGGCCAAAGGTTTTCAAGAAAAAAAAATCATGCCAATATCTAGAGCCATTTCTGAGATACAGCAGTGCAAAGAAATGAGAAAAAGTTGGTAATTTTAGGGATTTGTGAAGTTCAATACTTTTGAACAGTTCAATGGATTCACGCAGAACCTGGTACGTCAACCGACCCACCCCCCTGGTGTTTATTCATATCACATTTCAAATCCATTGAATGTTTCAAAAGTTATTAAGGATCAGACATTCTGCCCAGTATAATATCTATCTATCTGTCTGTCTGTCTGTCTGTCTGTCTGTCTGTCTGTCTATCTATCTATCTATCTATCTATCTATCTATCTATCTATCTATCTATCTATCTATCTATCGCAGTACTGCATCCAGTTCTGGAGACCCCATCTCTGCAAGGACATAGGATGGAGGCAGTCCAGAGAAGGGCAACTAAAATGGTGCAGGGTCTGCAAGAGAAGCCATAAGAGGAGAGACTAAAGGAGCTTAATATGTATACCCTTGAGGAAAGGAGGGAGAGGAGGGACATGATAGAAACTTTTAAGTACCTCAGTGGAATCAGCAAAGTCCAAGAGGGTAGCATCTTTCAGAAAAAGAGATGTGCAAGAACAAGGGGACACACTTTGAAGATAGAGGGGGGATGGCTCAGGGGCAATGTGAGGAAGTATTTTTCACAGAGAGGGTGGTAGACACATGGAACATCCTTCCTGACGAGGTTGTGGGGTCTAAAACACTGGGAGAATTCAAGAATGCATGGGACATACATTAAGCAATTCTTTTTTGGGGGGGTAGGAAGAAATAGGCTGTTGGTTAACTAGGATCTGCAGCTTATCTTGTAGGTAAGGAAATGGGCAGAACAGGTGGGCTAATCGGTCTTTATCTGCCATCAAAGTTTATGTTTCTATGTTTATATATATATATATATATATATATATATATATATATATATTATACTGGTGCGTAGTGGCAGTATATTAGGGTTGAGTGCAAACTTCTATGTTAAACCCAAAACTTTGAAACTGAATAACTTTGTAACCAATCAAAAGATTTGCACAAAATTTGGCATTCATAATCTGCAGGCATATTTCCCTTGACATGCAGAATTTTGTGCAAATTTGTTGCGTAGTTTGTGAGATGGAAACTGTCAAAAAATTCTAAATTTACCATTTTTTTCACGTTTCTTTGTCCACCTGTATCTCAGAAATGCCTTTATCTTGTGGTCTGAAATTTTCAGGGTAGAAAGCCTTTGAGTCTCAGATGTGCCTTTTGAAGGTTTGGTGCAAAATATTAATCCATTCTAAAGTTATTAAATTTTTAATTTCCCATTACTTCCTATGGGAACATTTATATGTATATTGAAAGTCGAAGTACTTTTCGCACACTGTCATCCAGTTATGCATATTTTGCACCTTAATAACTTTGCAAACCTTCAATGGATTTACATGACATTTGTCATGCATAATCTGTGGGCGTAGGTCTTCTGATGTTCCAGATCTTGCATGAATCGGATTTCTGATTGCCGAGATACAGAGCAACAACATATTATAAATGTACCAGTTTTTTACATTTCTTTGTCCACCTGTGTCTCAGAAATGACTTTAGGTCATGATCTGAAATTTTCAGGGTAGATAGCCTTTGCCTCACAAATGTGCCTTTTGAAGGTTTGGTAAAAACATATTAATCTGTTCAAAAGTTATTAAACTTTTAATTTCCCATTGTTTCCTATAGGAAAATTTATATGTCAGGCACGAAAGTTGCAATTTGCACAAGTTACATAACTTGCACAAGATACTGTTGTATCTTGCTCAAATTACATAATTTGCATAAAATACAACAGTATCTTGTATGCATTTTGCAATTTGCGCAAATGGGAGTGCAGGGCCCTGAGCTCCCAGTGTAACATAAGGATTCTGTTATACTGTCTCAATGGAGGGATGGAAGCCACACGGTCCAAAGGATCCTGCGCTCCCACTGTTAAATAGGACACTGTTATGGTGCCTTAAGGATACTGATGCACAATCTCAATGGAGGGACACCGTAAAACAAGGATACTATTATACTATCTGAAAACATAAGGAAATTCATTGCCAAAAACTTTGTTAATGCACCATTGGGTTGAAGTGTAAAAAGTAGGGAAATGTGATCTTAGGGTTCCCAAGAATAAGACACTGCCCCACCCATGGCTTCCAACTCAAGCACCCCACCCTCACCTCGGTTTCCAAGCACAAAAAGGCCCTCCTCTACGTGCAGAAACAGGTGTGAGGGTGTGCCTTAGGTTACAAACCTTAATGCTCACCCCCATTTCAACAGTTAATAACCTGACATGGGTACAGAACAAAACAATGGGATGAGCATTATGGTTCGCAACCCCAAGGCACACCCCTCACATGTGTTCTTGCATGTAGGGTGGAGGTGGGCCTTAGGGTAGGAAGCTGAGGGTGAGGGTGGAGTGTTCGGGTTGGAAGCTATGAATGGGGGATATATAGCCCCACTCTGCTGCTCCCAATTGGCGGCAACAGAAAATACACCCCCACAGCACAAAAACTCTCTAAGTGCCGGGGCCCTAAGGGTAGAAATAAGCTCACCCATGAGGGGGGCTTACATGTAATACAGGCAATATCCAGGAATTACAATAAACCAGTTTGATGCTTCATCCCACCATGTTTCATTTGTTGCTGCTACATATATTTGACGTTGGTTTAAAATGACTGTCAGCTTACTTACCTTAACTATATTAAGGCTTCTGGCATTAGTGGCCAAGATTTTGTAACCTTTCGTGTTTCTTGTGACGAGCTGGCCATTTCAGAAACCTGATTGCCCCATTCCAGTTAGTTTAAATGGTCATTTACATATGCAGCAATAGTTCTCCCAAGTGTAGCACTTCCCCTTCTGCTTAGGTGTAACCCATCCCAACCAAATAGACTCTGGTTACTAATAAACTTTTTCCATTGCATTAGGCAACCAATAGATTTCTTTAGGGACCACTTACATAACCATTCATTGACTGTTTTTATTTTGGCCTGTTTAGTCTAGCTTGCACTGGGAACAGGCAGAATTTCTGATAGGAAAGCTTCACAGCCCCTCTTCTCTAGTGCAGTGACAATGGAAATAAAATATTTTTGAATCTCTTCTACACTTGATTAATTTTTGTCGTTAGTGTCAGCATGGATCACAACTAAAGGCTTATCTACTGCATTCTTTAGGATATCATGAGCCATGTGCTAGATGTCCCTAAGTCTGGCTCCTCTAAAACTTGAGCGGATGCAGTTTTCCTTATCTTGATATGTCCCTGTCAGTATATTTCAAGATTGAGCCCCAAAAATCAGGACTTGCCTATGTCCATTCTCACTTACACTTCCCTTACTAACCCACCTAAAAAGTAGAACATATGAGGACTGATTAAAGGAAACTGGATTATTTGATCTACTAGGTTGAAGACAGTGAGAGGACTTACTATTGTTATTTAAAGATCAAATGCACACCCCGACATGTTGCCAGCAGGCCCCCTCCAAACAGCACAACAGAAAACACTGCAACCCCTGGACCAACACGGACTGTGTGTAATGCAATGAAAAGGTAGCCAGACCTACCAGAAGGCACACTGTTGGAACAGAGTGACCCAGGGCTTGGTTAC
Source organism: Neoceratodus forsteri (assembly GCA_016271365.2). Taxonomy (NCBI): domain Eukaryota; kingdom Metazoa; phylum Chordata; order Ceratodontiformes; family Ceratodontidae; genus Neoceratodus; species Neoceratodus forsteri. The sequence continues at coordinate 847,695,787 of CM028134.1, forward strand.
AAGGCTCAGTCCGAGATATTTGGATGCATCTAGAAGCACATCATAGTCTGTGACATCAAAACTGTCCTGGATCCCCTGCAGAAACATGCTCCCTGCCACAGTAGCAAACAAGGTAGACCTGCAGGAGTGTGTGCTTACAGACAAACATGATACTGAGCACCCAAGGGGATGTGCATGCCCACAGGAGAATGGGCAGTGCAATGATTGAGAGCACACTTCATGGCAGCCAATAAATGCAGCCGCATTGTAGTCTGCGGCTTGCCAAACAAACCAAGAAAAGTGAGCCATAGATCACAGTCCACAGCCTGTAGACCACAAAGTACAAGAAGAGAGATGAATGAAAAGGATGTTCAGGCAGTAGACACTGCACAGTCCATGGGAAAAGCCATTGGGCCAGCAGCCATCCCTGACATACCACAGACACATGCAAAAGCAGCAGCACAGCAACTCTGCTAGTCAGAGCCAGCCCACTGGTGCAGTGGTTGGATTTCCGCTTGCGATGCCGGTGACCTGGGTTCGGGAACGGACCCAGGTCACTGGAGGGACGGCTAAGGGGAGTAGGATTGAGCATGCTATGGACTGCTCTCCTACTCCGGGGGGAGAGTGCGGGTTGCGCTCAGCACACGATGGACCCTAGCAGAAGCTAGGGGCTCAAGCAGCGACAGGCACCAGCATCTGAGGGGAGGGGCTGATGCTGGACATCATTGCACGTCCCTGCCCCTGCCAAAGCAAGGAAAAACTCCTTGCAGTTGGCCACGCTAGTGAAGCCTGCCCCCAGCTTCGATTAGCCTCTGGGTCCCACTCTCCCCAGGCAGTCACTAGTCATACAGCACCAGAGTGCTGCATCCCCGCCCTTTGGCGAGCAAGTCTGGGGTACTGGGGTGAGAGCACAAGTGGCCAGGAGGTGGAAGCATGGGGGCGCCATGACCAAGCTGATGTACGGTGGTCGGCTGTGGGAGCAAAACGAGAAAAATGTAAAAAAAAAAACCTCTGACTGTCAGAAATAAGCACCCCCCCCCACAGTAGGAGTAACAGACACAGACCTATGCCCTACTGTGTGCTGCCCCAGGTTACACCCTGCTGTCTGGCACCCCCTCAGGCGTCACCATCAGCACACGCCTGAGGAGACACTCCGAGCAAGCAACACTCACTGGCAAGTACAGATAATAGTGGCATGTGGCAGAAGCTAGTGATCTGGCTGACAGTACCCCATCCAGTTGCCCTGCAGCAACCCCATCCAGGACACACACAGTGTGGCTCCCCCTGCTAGCAGAGAGCTATCAGAGTGCACAAGAGTAGGAGACATCCTCTCTACTCACTGTGAGGGATTTCAGTGTGTGTGCCAGTGCCACCAATGACATGTGACAGACCCGGACCCACTGTATAGTGACTGTATCCCACTCAGGGTCAATAGCGTCTGCCCCCACTGTGCACTGGAGTTGACCTGCTGTGGCCAAAGCAAGCAGTACCCACCATAGACAGTGCACACCACCCCTGTAAGCTGTGACCAGGCCTACCAACACAGCCACACTGCAAAGTGTGCCCCCACCCTTCTGTGCACACACGGGATGTGTAGCAGATGACAACCACAGCACAGTATCACCACCCATAACAGGAGAGTGACTGCCCCACACAGAGGTACACTGTAGTGGACTACGTCAGTGTCTGCCAACCAAAATGTGTAGTGACGGTAGCACATCATCGTGTTGCACTAAATGTAGTGTTTGTCAGGTCCATCAGAGACCCACTGATGTGTCTGCCCATTGTTCAAGCAGAAATGCACTGTGCACAGCAACAGATCTGTAGATTGATATCAGTGGCACAGCGGTAAATACAGCACACAACAGAAGGGCTGCAGAATCCATGTAACATAGGGGAGCACAGCACACACTGTGTAACATCAGCCCTGGACCAGCAAGACCAGATGTCAGTGGACACACTGCCACCCGGCAGTGCCTGTGTCCACCACCCTTGAGGACGCCACATATCATGCTGTGTGTGAACACAGTACAGAGAAGCTGCAGTGTGTCAGACACCATGCCACACATCTGCTGACAGTACCTTGAGGCTGTGCGCAACCTACACAGTGCTGTGTGCACAGAATCACACAGATGTTCACAAGGCAACTACAATAGTGGGGAGCAACAAGTACAGATCTGTTGTCCAACTGTAGCCAGTGTTTGTGAAGGCAAATGGTACCTGCCACCCACAGGCAACAAAGCACAATAGGTGCTGTACCTGTGACACTGTAACAGGCAACAGTAGTGATACAGCATCCACTGACAGGAAAGGAGGGTTACAAGTGTAGTGCATCATGTGAATGTCACTGTGGACCATTACCCATGCATAATCACTGGTTGCATGTGTGTATTGCCACAATCACATACTGCCACAATGCTGTATGGCTAAAGCACACTGTAGGCAGCATCACAGCACCCTAAACAGTGTTCAACAACACCATTGCAAGTTGTAGGTGTACAGCAGATGTGTGCCACTGTATGGCACACTGTATACCACAGTCTCACTGTGTGACCTTGGGTATGTGTTCACTGACTGGCCAAGCACAGTATGACACATAGCAGTGCAGTCGCCTTGTGTACTTTAAGCCCAGAGCACCCCCGCTGTCCAGTGTCCCCTGAAAGCGTACACTGCGACTGGCAGTGTAACACGTGTTTAATGCATCAGAAAGGTACATTGCACATAGATCCAACCAAAACCACAACCATGGCATATTGTGTAGCAGCAAACTAAAAATAGAAGCCACTCTGGAAGGAGTTTCCACGCCTTCCCAAGAGACAAAGACCGATGTGCAATGTGGGTGACTGCTGTCAACAGGGATGGATGGCAGCCCACGGAGCATAGTCACCTATGCTCAGATCATTTTTCTGATAACCAGTGTGACATCCATCCAAGTGTCCTGCAAAGTCTTGGGTACAAGCCTGGCAAATGACGACTCAGGAGGAATGCTGTACCAGATCTACTCCCTGGCATCATGAAGTCACTGATGACTGTGAGCCCAACACCACATAAAATACCCATAATAGAAGTATGTAACACAACCACTCAAATGTTCAATGGTAATCCACACACAGCATGCATGTGTGACACACTGCTTAATAAATGACACACTGGTGTCACATGGTGATCACAATTGTTCGCTCTGTGACACATGTGTGGGCCCACCACCATGTGGACAGAACATGTGTACCACATGTACCATGACAAGAGGAGTGTCAACATACACATGCATGGACTGCATGGTGCCACAGTGTCAAATGAGGTGGCAGCAGTGGAAAGGGCTGGGAGTGGAATAATGGTAGTGGCATGTATACGAGGTGAGCATCTGGCACATGGCATGTGGCCACCACCCCAGAAACCAGCAGGAACCCACTCACAACGAAACACATTGTGCACTGTACTACTATGCCCTACAAGTACATGCAGCACCAGGAAACCCTGCCAAACTGTACACAATATCTTCCAGGGTGTACTTTATGTGGATGGAATACCATCCCACTGTTCCCACTGTGAATGTTGTACTGTGCATGAAATGGTGGCACATATGCTGGCAGACACAATACAAGATGAGGGCATAAGATGACACAATACAAGATGAGGGTGTAAGTGCACAACACCAGAGGTGGTAGAAGACCACAACCAATACACTGGGTACACCAGTGAACACACTTGACAAGTGTGAGAGACCATCGCAGCGTGACCAACTGTGTTGGCTTCTTGTGTGTATGCCCATAATATGGGGCACCTGCTGTGCAACATCCAGCTATCCACACGCATGGGGCCACACATTGTTTAGTGCAGACATAAGTGTCTGGGTGGGTGATTGGGTGTGTATCAGGCTATGAAGGCCCAGCTATACATGGCCATGGTGTGTGTGTGTGTGTGTGTGTGTCACCTGATGTGAATGACAGGTGAATGCAGGACACACACTGGTAGGAAGTGTGGGACATGCAGAGGCCACTAAACAGTGTGAATTTGTACATAGTGTGGTAAGTTGCAAACAGAGACACACGTGGGCCAACGATATTATGGCCACAGCAGTATGAAACATGTACAGACACACAAATGCAACAGTGAGTGTCCACCAGTGTAGCAATGGGCCATCCATCCCCTGCCATAACAAAACCACGATGGGTCATATGTATACATAGAAGGCATGGAAACACAATGGTGTGGAAGTTGGCGACCCAGGTATGCCATGCAATGTAATGTATGACCATATAAGAATGTGTTGGCAATCCAGCATGGGAGTGTGCATATAATGAATGTAGGAAAAGCAGAACATAGCACTGTGCAACCAACAGGGGAGGTACCCCACTGAGACAGTAACAGGAGTGCCTGTCCTCCAGGAGCTGAGGACAGTTGTGGGTGCCTAGAAGAGCTAATTTAAAGAACCTCTACCAGCACCCTTGTGAGGGGGGGTTAGCCCATCGACGCGCTGTGTGTGTCGACTGCACCGCCCACCCCAGCCACCCACCCATCCAGGGTAGTCCCTTCATTTATAGGCCCTGCCTGATGACAACACTTCTTGCTGTCTGAAATACTAAGTCCCCATTTTTCCATTTGCAGGTTATACCTACCAGCCACTAGAGGGACCTTGAGACCCTGCCCAAGCTCATCTATTCCCAGAAACCCTCCCCCTATTTTCCTGCCTCCCCTCAAACTACCTATTCCTCTTCCCTTCTCCTTCAACTATGCATACCTTGCCCACACCATCCCCCACACCCAACCCTGAAACTAGCCCACCCTCGGACCTTCTGCCATTCACCCCCAAACCCATACTGAGTGACCTCCTCTTCCTGTCTCCTTCAACTACATCTACTTTGCCCACACCTCCTCCCACACCCAACTCTGTAGTTAGCCCACGCATGGACCTCCTGCCATCACCACTGAGCCTACACCGAGTGACCACTAGGAGTTGCTATTCTGCACCCATTTTTGGTCCCAAACATACCCTGCGTTCTGGCCCCAGAACATGGAGCACGACTCTCACCCAGGTCCCTTTTCCAACTGCTCTGAGTTGGTCTTGAACCTGGTACTCTGTCCACCAGAGTCCGTGTCACTACCACTAATCCAAAGTGGCATCCACACTTGCTGAAGGAATCAAGACAGTTTCAACCTACTACCCTGCTGCTACCGTTAGCAATTATGTTAGCCCACCTCTTACTAAAATGCCTCCCTCTCATCCTTTCCCTGACACCACTGTTCCCCCTTACCTGATACCCCCCCTCAGGCACACTGGCACCCACTCCTGCTCCTGTTCCGGAGCTAGTACAATCCCACCCTATTCTCACCATCTGCCCCAGCCTACAACACCCTCCCCCCAGCCATCTCCCTACTGCTTCCGCAGGCACTCACTGGAGACTTAAGTTATTGTCCTCACTTTCTCAGCCTGGAAAACCCTGCCCACCTCCTGTGCGCAGAAGCTCCCCTCCTCTCCATGACATACCTATCGAGAAAGCTCACCCTATACCATCCTCTGGCCAGGGCTGTGGTTATTTTACTACTCCTGACAGGCAATATACATCCGAACCGAGGCCCAGCCCACTGTAGCCCACCAGCAGGGTCACCTGGGCTCTGCATAGCATCTATGAATATATGCAGCCTGCTGAAAAAATTTGATTCCCTCCAGTGTTGGGTCACATTGCATAGACCAGATGTCATTACGCTGGTGGAAACCTGGCTATCAAAATCCACTCCAGACTCCTTTGTCTCCATTCCAGAGTACTCCCTCTACTGGGAGGATTGTGTAGGTAGAAGGGGGGGGCTGTGTGATCTATACAAGGGACTCTCTCACTGGACTGACACTACCTGCCCCTGCTCTCACATACGGGGCGCAGGCCCTAACCCTCAAACTGACCCCTGACCCCTCTAGGGGTCCCCTATATCTCACCACTGCCTACTTCCCCCTTAAAACAAAACTCTGGCACTGGTTTCACTAACTGATTATCTCTCAACCCTACCCCATACAGCTGACCAAATCCTTGTGGGTGACCTGAACGTAAACTGGCTCAGTCCATCTGCCAACACCAGCTGTGACTCTTTCACAGCCTTAGACATGTCCCAACTAGTTTCCCAACCCACCAGAGTTAACACAAAGAAAGGTACCAGCACCCTACTAGATGTGGTCGTCACCAACCGCCCTCAACAAATCCATGATACCCAGGTCCTTCCTGACTCTCTTAGTGACCACTCCACTATCCTTTTCCGTTGGGCGACCACCACATCCAAACCCACGGTCTTCCCCACTCTATGTCGGTGCCTCAGACCAGGTGGACTAAAAGCCCTTAAGGAACATCTTGCCCAAATTAACTGGCCTCTCATACACTATGCCACTGATATAGATACTGCCCTTACCTTCTTCTCCCAAACCTTCAACAAAGCCTGTGACATTTTCACACCCATTACAGCAGTCCGAACCAAAGTTCGTAATGCCCCCTGGGTTACCATGGCCCTGCTGCAACTGCTCAAACACAGGGATAACCTTTGGCACCTGGCCTCTGAAACAGATCGGTCGGCAGACAGACAGGCTTACAATGCTGCAAGAAACAAATGCACATGGGCCATCAGAAAAGCAAAAGCTGATCACTATCAGGCCGCACTCACCACCTCCTGGGGGAGTGCAAGAATTTTCTGGGACAACATTAAACAACTAAATGGAAGTGTGCGCACCCCACCCCCTTCTCAGATCACCATTGAAGGCTCTGTCTCCACTGACCCTGCCTGCATTGCCAACTTCCTCAACTCATCCTTCACGGACCTTAGTTCTGTCCTCCCTAGTGATTTCTTTGACCCTCCTTCCTCCTTACCTGCCCCAGATATTCAATATCCTAGTTTCCACTTACGCAGGGTCACTGCCCAGGAAGTCAGGCCACACCTGATTAAAGTTCTAAAGAGCAATAGTACTGGCAGTGACTCTCTGGAGCCCGGTATCCTCCGCCGGGTTCTGGATCAGGTCCTTGCCCCACTAACTAGCTTGCTCAATAAGTCCCTTTGCCTGGGGCAATTCCCCTCAGCCTGGAAAATTGCCACAGTTACGCCCATACACAAAGGAGGTGACAGGTCCACAGCCGGGAATTACCGTCCCGTCTCCATTCTCCCACCCCTCTCCAAAGCCCTAGAAAAACTGGTGGCTACCCAAATTATGGATTACCTGACCAAATACAACATCCTCTGCCATGAACAACATGGTTTCTGGGCAGGGCACAGTACCAGCACTGCCCTTATAGAGTTTTCAAATTTTCTTCATTCCTCCCTGGACTCTGGCTCGCTTGCTGGGGCAGTGTTTATTGACCTCTCTAAGGCATTTAACACTGTCTCCCACCCCTTCCTGCTGGATGCCCTCAGCCGCACCGGCTTTGCCTCTGGCCCGGTCTCCTGGTGCTCCAGCTACTTGTCTGCCTGCTCTCAGCATGTTAAAATTAATGGGACCCTCTCCAATACAAGTCCTATCCGCTCAGGTGTCCCCCAGGGCTCCATCCTTGGTCCTCTTCTCTTCTCACTCTATCTCAACACCCTCCCCAAAGCTTGCACTGGTAAAATCCTGCTGTATGCAGATGATGCTGTCATCTTCACCACCCACCGAAACCCCAACTCCCTACAAGACTCCTTGCAACAAGCCTTTAATGATGCTGAAGCCTGGTTCAAAGAGCACAGACTTGTAAACAATCTAAAAAAAAAAACTATGCTCTTTGCCCATCCCCAAAACAAATCCAGAAATGTCCCACTCCGCATCCTCCCTGGTTCCAAGCATCCTCTCGATCTAGTCTGCTTGTACAAATACCTCGGGGTCTCCTTTGACTCAGCCCTCACATTCCACAACCACATAGATAATCTAGCCTCTGCTACAAATGCTCGGCTAGGTATCTTTTACCTCTACAAGCACTGCCTCCCCCCCAATGCCATCCGACTAGCAGTCACCTCCTCAATACTGTCCCTTGTGGACTATGGCTTGCCTGTCTATGGTGCTGCGGACACGACCGCCCTCAATAAAATTCGCCTCACCTTGAATAAGGCCTGTAGCTTAATTACGAGAGCCCCTAGGCTAACACATACCTGCGAGCTATATGACATGGCTAGGCTGCTTAACCTGGACGAACGGCTCAGATACCAAACCTGCCTCATAACGAAAAAACCCTCATTGGACTATCCCCGCCTGGTCTGACAGCCTCTATCCACCTTGCACAACCCTTAGTCCTAACTCGTAACTCCTCCAAGGCCACCCTGCTAGCCCCTAGGTCCAGGACCACACATGGACAAAGGTCCTTCTGTTACAGAGCTCCCTCCTGGTACAATACTCTCTCCCCCTCCATCTCTGATACCCCTACAATCTCCCGTTCCAAAATCTCACTTCGGAGTCAGCTATTTAACGTGCGTAGCTGCTCTTGTCTCTAGGTGATCTAGCTCGATATGCCCTGACAAAACTCTCTGAGCGGCTCCTCACCTAAACTAACTGACAAAACTCTCTGAGTGGCGCCTCACCCAAACTAATCACAAACCATGTCCCATAGCCCCCTGAATTATTTACCTCTAGCAGTCCCTGCTCAAGACTTCTTATCCGCATTACCAATGTATGCTTTATTGCTCAATCTGTACCCATATAACTGTAATAACTTGTGAATACCAAACCTGTAACACTTAAATTGTAACAAAGAAATAACTGCCTGTATCTACCAAAACTGTAACCGCAATGATGTATAAGCTGTAACCGCAATAATGTAACTAAATGTTGTACTGTATTTGTCCTCTTTGTGACGAGGTACCTTTGGAAATGAGCCTCTGGCTCAAAGGTTGTAAACTGATGTACAAATAAGTAAATATGATACTCAAGCTGATGCACCCAGGTGGTGAAAGTAGACTGCAACATAGGCACCTATGTCCCTACGTATGAAGGAAAAATGGGATAAGTGGTGAGCAGGTAGGATGAGTCAGCAACACAGAGAGCATGAACCAGACATGATACACCAGACAAGATGCAGGACAGTTCCCACAGGCATGTTCAGGAACATAGACAACAAGACAGGGACCTAAAGTGGCACATGCAAGCTCTGGGGGGAGGGGGGTGCACAGAAGAAAAGGTGAGCATAACATGCTTAACACCCCTTGTGGTATCCAGTGAAGCCAATGAGGTAGATGCCATATTCCCCTGAGGAAGGGGAATGGTAATATATAGCATGCTGTGTCAGCCCATGAAAGGTGACGCTAATATATGTCCACTTAGCACAAGGAATAGGGCCACACCTGAGTGCAGAGGCAACCAAAGATAAGGGTAGTGGTTGAGGGGTGGAGGGAACAAACACTAACTGTTGTACACACAATGGTCTGTCTGATGGCACTGGGAATGGGTGTTGCAGCAGTACAACACAGGAATGTATGCACATGTAGGATGGTCACAGCTGCAATATGATGCATGGTACAGGGGTATGGGAAAGACATACATACCAGAAAAAACACCAGGAGGCTGACAGGGTGTGGTTGTTCACTGTCCTAACCAATCATGACCACAAGCTACGCGCATGGGGTACATGATAGCAGCACAGCAGAACATGGATACATGCACACAGCTGACTGTCAAATGGCTGTGTGCAACTGCACAATTGAATGAAGCACACAACAAAGGGCCAGCAAGTAGGCCACAGGGATGTGTACCAGGGTGAGAGACCTGTAGTGGGAAATGCACAAAGACATGAAGGTGTCACCACTACTATGTGTCCATGTGGCTCACCAAACAGGGTATGGGAATGGTGGTGATGTGGCCATATGGACAGGGAATCCACACTGGCAGTACAGACTATACAGAGGCTGTAGGAGTGAAATGCACTGTTGGCATGCCAGACCGGTGGACTACAGGCACACAGGGCAGCCACGATCACCATGGTTATGTCTGGACACTCACTGCTGATGACTGTCCTGTAGGCACCTGTGTGTGTTGCAATGGTCATGTCAGATGGGGCAGCTCACATAGGATATAATCTCTACACAGACAGGATCAAATGGAACTCCACACCACTTAACAGACAGAGAACAGACATGGTACTGTGGAGGACAACCACCAATCAGAGGATGCCAGCCAAACAGAGGAGCACTCAACAAAGCAGGGTATTGACACCACCACACAGACAGATCTGGTAAGAAATGTAGATATTCACTAACAACATGATATACAATACAGTACACAGTGTGTCACAATGGACATTATCCAGTGTTTACCAATGGCCTGTGTGACAACTCCTGTAGGTCATGAAGGACAAAGGTGTGCAGACTCTCAAGTATACCCCACATTATTGTGAAAGGCTGTGTAACACAAGGGAACAACATAGTCCTGCAGATGTCAGAGATGTCCACATGTGGAACATACCACGTGCTGTCACCTGTGATGCTGTGGAACAGTGTGAGCCACAGATACTGTCTCAAGATATCGGAACAGAGTCTGTGTGCTGGCACAACACCCCTGTGGATGAGGAGAGCTTAGATCAGGATGACAACAGCTAGGAAGAAGATGACAGTGCTGAGTATGCTGAACATAGCTGGGATGACAGCCATGATGATTCAGACTGGGAACCAGACACAGATGTGTACAGCGAAGAGGAGCATGGACATGTCAGTGAAGGCCTGGACATGTGTGTCCACACATGGGCATTGAGGAGTACACAATGCAGGAATGTTGGTGTTAGGGACAACTGTCACAACATTGTATGTAGGCATAATGTCTTTGTCACGTGAGGAAGACATGTTCAAAGGGAAGTGGCTGACATACATGTCTGCAACCTGAGTGCCATTTTCCCATGGCAATGTATGCACAGGAACCAGTCTACATACATCCAGAACTGCCATGTAAGAAGGACCACAGGGTGCACAACACAGACTGTTGACAAATGACACATGTGCAGGACAAAGATAGCTACTTGTCCACATGCTGTGTGACATACATGTGCAGCGTAATACCAATCAACAATGTACACCCTGCCCTGTTACCACAAACACATGATGGCACACATGGTGTGGAACACCATGTGTGTGTGTATATGTGGGGTTACGTCTGTGGTCTGGACACACAAACACCCTGATGTGAAGCAGTACAACATGGGAAACACATTTATTAATGCAGCCATGTCACACAGATGGGGCTATGTTGCACAACCACAGCAAAGCATGTCCCGCACATGACCATGTATGTGTAGTGCATGGGTGTAGTGTCCATGCAGGGGCCTACATATCAGTTGCTTACACAGTGAGTGTGTGGCATGGTCCGCCACTGGCAACTGTCTCAGTAGTGTCAGCTGTGCATCCCTGTGGCCCCTCGCAGATTGCTGAGCCCAAGCAGATGTTGGGGTCCTGTGGTGGCATTTGTGCAGTGACAGTCACTCCTATGCTCTGATTGACAACATGTGCATGAGAGGACAGAACACATTCTGACTGTGAACCCACAGTGATGCTCACAGCACTGGCAGCTGCCCAAGCGTGAACGCTGCACAGTGCTGGGAGCACCATGTCATGTACAGCCACTGGGATGTCAGCATGGGGGTAGCTGAACATGGTGTGTATGTGTAGGGCAACACTGACATGTGGCAATGTGATGGCAGGGTTTAATTGGGGAATGGGGGATGTGGACAATGGTGTTGCCGCTATAGGAAGTGCCTTACAGACTGGTGTAGACCAGGTCATGCACAACAGTAAAACTGTTATACTACCATCAATACAGTATGCACATTGCTGCTGACAGTCTGTGATGCTGTGCTGTACAGTGTCGCTAGTGCCCAGACATAACAACAGGCAGAACTGTGACAGCAGTGTGACATGACAGCCGGTACACTGTAGAACATGCTGTATAGCACTTGTCAGCTGCACGTGTACGTGCATGACCTGATACATGAACCATGTCCAGGGGTATGTGCCAACATGTCAGGGACCACTGCAAATATGTCCTCATGATCCACAATGGCAGGAACTGTGGACATCATAGCGATGACATGTGGCCCACACATGGTACCTGACATACCCTGGACTGTGTGAATACTGTACACACAATGGGCTGTGCAAACACATTATGAAACATCGTGAGTAAATGTATGTGACTTGAGAGCATAAACAGCACTGTCACAGTGCGCAATGTGCAGAGAATTGCACATGTCCAATAGAGACCATGGAACAGATGACAACATGAGGGTGACCTTGTCTGCAGATGACTGTACAGCGCGCTAGCAAAACACACCGGAAACTCATGATTACAAGTGGCATATCCACAATGCCAGCCACCACAGTGTCCTGTGTGACAGTGTTGCCCATCACAGGGACAAGCACAGTATGCCACATAATTGTTATTGAGACACTGTCATGTCATGTATACTAACCTTGCTGTTTACTTGTACAACAGGTCAACAGAGCTCAGAGATGACTGCCCTGCACACTAACAGTACAAGTTCATAGTGTTCCAGTGTGCATTGATGTGTCTGCTGAGGACATGTCTGGTGTGCCTGCATGGTGCAAGGTGTAGCTCAGAGACTCATGGGTACACTGGTAGTAATCCAGCAGATATGTGAGAAGTGTCACAGCCGGATGTAGGAGAACCAGCCATGGCACAATACACTTCATGTTGGGAACCTCAGGATCGCGGCCTCTATAATGTTCATGGGCTCAAGTACCATTCGAGTGATCAACAGCTTCAGACATCTTTGGATCCCAACAATATAACAACACACCTATTATAAGATGCAGTCCAGCTATCTCAGACCAGCAGTGTGGAATGTGTGGACACATCAGTAACAGGAACTGATGAAAACATTCCATGATGGTGTGGCTATGCTAGAAGGTGATGCCCGCTGCTGCTCACCAGACCTCATGGTGAAGTTTGGATCTTACAGCTTGATGAACCTTGTCTGATCCAAGGTTGCGGATCTCCAGCTGGTGCAGGTGTGTAATGACAGAGGTTGAAAAAGAGATGTTTCATTTGATATGTAGCCAGTGAGGGTGATGCATATGACTATATATGTATGTTCATGGTTGTGTACGTAACAAACAATACACACATACCAGTACTGTGTGACAGTTCCGTGTGCAACTGTGCTGACAGTACAGTTGTATGTCATGTGTGCATACCCAAGCAGCTGTCAAAAGCAACTATGCATATCACCATTTACTGCAGTGCTGTATGTCAGTGCCACTGCTTGCCAGGAAGGTTTCTGGGTGAGAGCCAGCATTGCGATGAAGGTGCAAGCGAATGCCCCTGACACTGTGTTGGCTGACACAAACAGGCTGCAGACATTGATGGGACTGTGTAGTCAGTGTGCGACATGCAAGGATGTGTTGTTATGCAGTGTGTCACCAGGCAACCATGCCATCAACATGTGGTGGTCACCGCTGTGCAATAACACAACTGAGTGTCTAACCAGTATCACAACATGTGACATCCATCACAACATCGGTGCTATTGTCCTGATGGAACACATGGGTGACAGTGTTTGTTATCATGGTCCTGGACTATGGGACTATCTTGGTGCTTCACACACCACCAATGACAACCCTGCACATGCAATGACACCAACAAAACTGTTGAGATATCACATATGTCACAGGATGAGTCCTGCCCCTGCTGTGCAGCCACTGCACATGAGTGTGTGGCAGCAGCCTTCCATGTAGGTCAACATAGGTGCAGCATGTCTGATGCCTATGGTGGTTATGTGTTGGACATTTGCACATGTGGATATACTGTGTGCAGATAGTGCTCTGTGATGATGTCAGCCTGCATAGAGTTGGGACCTGTGCTCAGTAAGGACACAGCTGGACAGATGACCATGTTGAAAGGAATAAAATGCACAATAACAGTGGCACACAATTGTCGCATGTGCACACAAATACCCACAAATGCAGAGCAACGTGTTAGTCTGACTGACACATGAATGACATTGTGTGTACTGTCTTCCTAGAGCAACGATGTAAAAAGCTCAAATGCAATGGAGCTAGAGGAGCTTGAAACATCTGAAGCAGAATGGTGTCAACATCCAAAGCCTTACTACATACAGACATGTTTCAGTGAAGAAGTACATGTGAGAACAAGAGACATAAAAAAACATTATTTTGGTGTGTGGCACATGGCCAAAAGTGAGTACACAGAGGTAGCCTGATTCTGGTCACTTGTGACTGGTCTCCACATGCAGTAAGGGACACTTGCACACAGACGTCAAGGGGGCTGCCACCAGCACCAGCATGTGACAGTTAGTGGTAACATGTGCGGCATGTGTGTGTCATGGATGCCCTAGAGATTGACCCAGGATGGTGCATACAGCCACCCCATGGGGTAACATAGCCTAGGCAAGGCGACTGACATGGTGACAACATAACACCAACTGCAGTGCATGTGTGACCAAGGTGTGCTACACAGTGGGTGTTACAGAGCATCTCCCATGATGTACCATGCCTGACGTACAGTAACAATGCATGATAGGCCAGTAGCACAAGCAAGTTGGCCATCAACACCGCACAATGTCCCAGCCCTGTGAAGACAGCATGCTCTGTGGATGAAGGTCATTGGTCAGTGATACACTACGTCCAGTTGGGTGTTAGGTTGCAGGAACGCATGCAGTGCCACTATTGGTTGATATATGTGTGTCACAGGTGGCAAAGTCAGACTATGTGTTATGCTCAGACAGTTGTATAGCCTGTACACCACGTACAGTTGGCCAACATGCCACACAACCATGGTGCAGCAGACAAATATGTTGAGCTGACCTAATTTGCTGTCATACTTACATGTCTGTCATTCCCATATAGGTAAATGGAAGAAACATGATGCAAAAGGGAAGAGGAAGGACTGCATGGCACTGAGAGAGTGGTCTCACTCGATTAGCAACCACCACTACTGGTATGCATCATCCAGTGATGGGGATGGGGACCTTATCTTGGCTGTCTGCTAGTAACCACATCTACAATGTGCATGAGGGACATGGGGGCATCTATGATATCTGTTCCCATGGGCTACTGGAGGACTGTTACTGGATCAGGCAAAGTAATCATCCAAGCACCAATGTTATAGTCCACATACAAGACATAGACTGTGGCTGCACTGCAGGTATTTTGTAGTAGGCATTATTGTGGGTGTCTGTCACTGCCTGCAATTGGCCATCACATGCAGGATCTGCACAACATGGGTACATGCTAATTAATTGGTTATGTTGAGCAACACAGGTATTGGTTTGTGTGACTCTGATAGCTTCATCTGCCATGCACAAAGGCACTGTGCAACAGTACCATATTCATGGTGAGTGTTGTGAATGAGCGGTACTGTACGCATAATGTGTATCACCTGTCAATGTTATCCACACTGCATACTGTACTGTAACAGCCATGTGTACAAGACAGACATGCACTGTATTGTCAGTCTGGCAGGGACTGTCTGAGGCCTGTCTGGCACTGGCAATGCACAATGTGTTGTTACACAGCAGCATTCGTCAAGGGGTGGATTTGTGGATAGCACATGCTGTGTGTGTACCACACAAGGTGCTATGGAAAGGCACAATGTCATGAATATACTAGCAGTGCAACATACATGGCTGTCACATCATTGCACTATACAACTAGCTATTGTCCCATAGAGAGAGACCATGACACATGAACATGTGCAGGCATAATGACATTGTCAACAGTATGACACTTGTACATCAAGTCCACAACCCCAGTAGCACCACTTTGAGGTAGACTGTACTGTACTGTAATCTCTGCATCATGTGTTAGACACACATTGCCATGTGGTCACACATGTCACCAGGCTGCCAACTGCATCCACCATAGTCGTCTCCCCACACTTATAACTCCATATAAAGACATGCTGCACAATGTGAGGGTGCCATGGCAATGCACATCACACGTGGACTATGTTGGGCGGGAAACATGACATCACGCTCCAACTAACGTGTGGAATGACAATGAGCTGCCCATCACACATTGTCACCCTGCCCACATGCAGATATCTGTGTGTGCACATGTGGCCCACTATGCAAGGACACTCACGCAGACCCAATGTATGTGGCCCCACAGATGGTACTGTATGTCCAGTGACCCAGCTTGCAGCATTCATTGGTACACTTCCATGACCCAGGAGTAATACAGTATGTACTTAGCAATGGCCACACCGATTATGGTAATGGGGAAGACAGTCACAAACACATACAGCAGTCCATGTTGTCCAGGACACACACAAAAGAAATGGTCACAGGGCCAAGCCTTGCAGCACACAAATTGACTCAGTCCATATATCCAGTCATGTAACAATGGCATATTATAATCCTCAGAAGGCTGTCAGTCCTGGTTGTTACATAGCAATGCAAGGCAAAGCAAATTTTATTTTTCAGGCGCCCAATCCCAGAGGCTCTGGGTGCTGCACAATCAAAGTACATCATAAAGCAATTAAAACACTATCAATAAAATATAAAACATTCAAATTAAATACTTAAAATCAGACTACCCAAAATGGGGGTCTTACTTACCAACAGAATTCTAAGGGGCCATTTCACAGAATATCACAGAAACAGTATCTAAAGGACAGTGTCTGGGAATGCCTGGCTGAATAAAAAGGTCTTGAGATAGGCTTTGAATGCCTCAACTGAAAGGGCCTCCCTTACTGAAAGGCACTTAAAAATAAAGCTTACTATTATTATTATTATATTACTGATGGAGAAAGCGAATTCCACAGGATGGGGCCGGTGACACTAAACGCTCTGTGGCCAGCAGTTTTTAACCTCATCCTGGGAATTCAAGGAGACCCCTAGAGGAGGACTGGAGGGAGCGGTCCAGGACAGCAGGTGTTAGAAGGTCCAACAGGTAGCCAGGGCACAATCTATGTTAAGCAAGCCCACCTTAAAGAGAACTCTCCATCGAAGAGACAGCCAATGCAGTTCGCGCAGCACCGGGGTGACATGACAGTATTTAAGCTGTCCTGTCAACAACCTAGCAGCTGTATTCTACACTAGCTGCAATTGATGGAGGGTACCTCCAGAGACGCCATGGTGGTGCACATTACAGTAGTCAAGCCTTGATGCATGAATACATGTACCAAGGTGGGGAGGTCCAAGAGCAGAACTAGGTGTTTGATCCTAGTGATATTCCTCAGGTGGAAAAAGCTGGATCAGACAACAGACAACACCTGAGATTCAAGTGTCAATCTGCTGTTGAGGATTACACCAAGATCATTCACCCTAGAGGAGGCCTTCAATGGAACACATCTGAGAACCAATCCAATCTCTACACCAGAGGCCATCCTATCACGCCTACTGTTCAACTCCACCACCAGTACCTCCGTCTTATCGGGGTTCAGTTAAAACCAGCTAGAGGCCATCCAGTCATTAATCTCAGCCAGGTAGTTGTTCAGTACATTCACTGCATTGGAAGTAGCAGGGGCAAAGGAAATATATAGCTGGGTATCATCGGCATAGCAATGAAAATCCAGACTGTACTTCCTAATGATTTCACCAAGGGGCAGCATATACATGGCAAATAACACTGGTGACAAGACCGAACCCTGAGGTACTCCACAAGACAGAAGGCTAGGGGAGGAGGAGAAATTCTCCATCACAACACTTTGCCTCCTGTTTGTGAGATAGGACTCAAACCAGCAGATGACAGTGCCGGCGAGTCCACAAAATTCCCTCAGGCAATCGAGTAACACAAAATGGTCCACTGTGTCAAAAGCTGAAGAGAGATCAAGGAGAACAAGAATTGTCCCCTCTCCTCAATCTCTCACCCTGAGGAGATCATTATGCACCTGAACTAATGCGGTTTCCATACAGTGCCTGGTACAAAACCCAGACTGGAGTGGCTCGTGGATATCAAAGACCATGAGGTGTTCTCTGAGCTTCTGCGCCATAATCTTCTCAACAACCTTTCCCAAAAATAGAAGGTTGGAGACAAGCCTGTAATTCGCCTTGACATCAGGGTCTAAAGATGGTTTCTTCAGAAGTGGTCTCACCAGTGCCTCCTTCAAGGCATCTGGGAAGACCCCCTCTGACAAAGAATACCAGTCAATCAAGGTGATCACTGAGCCTACAGAGTCAACACATCCCATTAAGAAATGAGTTGGCACTGGGTCCAGTTCGCAATATGTGTGCTTCAGCCTTGAGACAACCTCAATGACCATGCCCACCTCCACTGGTTTGAACTCCCACTAACCAGGCAGAGTGCACTTCGTACAATCAGGGCTACCACTGTTGGCCACACTGTGGTTCACTGGTGGAATTCCCTGCCTGTTAGCAGACACTCTGTCTGAGAAGAACAGAGCAAACTCATTACATAAAGCATCAGAACATGCTTTTTTCATCTGTAGACAAGCTGGATGTAATAGTCTGTCCATAGTCTGAAAAAGCACAGCTGGTCAGTTCTTCAAGCAGCAATATCCCTGGACAGGAACACTGCCTTCTTACTATTGATTGTCCCATGGTACACAACATAGTGTGCACGTGGGGCCAGTCTGTCTGCCTCCAGTCCGGTCCTCCACCAACAGTGCTCTAACCTCTGACTTGATCTTTATAGCCTTGAGATCCCCATCAAACTAGGGGGACTCAAGTGAGAGGATCTGGGTCATACATGGACCGGTGCAAGGGAGTTGAGTGCCTCAGACATTGCCTCGTTATACGTGGTGACTGTTTCATCCACACCCCTGTGCATGCACTGCCCACACAAGATAGGTCAACCACCGCCAGAAAACCCTCCAGGGTCAAACCCCTCACAGGACGGTAGCTTACCATCTCTGCAGGAGGAGGGCTCACATGGGGCACCCTGAGCAAGAACTCCACTGTGCAATGATTGAACCAAGTGACCCAATCAGTCTTAAGATTATCAATATTAAGCCCCAGTGAGAAGACCAAGTCCAACATGTGTCCACCCTGGTGAGTAATGGTAGAAACCTCTTGCGACAGACTTCAAACATTGAAGTCCCTTGGAACTAAACACCTGGGGCCCTCCAGTGCTTCACCGATGACAAAGTCAGCTACCTCCTACACAAACACTCCTGCAGCCCTGGGGGGGTGGGGTAAATCAGTAGAGTCCTGCAACCTGTGCCAGGACCACCACAGATGACCACACATTCAAATGAACTCAGTGTTCTCACTGGGTGCACAGTGAAGCCTAGCTCAGATCTAGAACAGATGGCCACTCCCCTTCCCCTGCATTCCATTCTGGGGTAGTGCGCAACAGAGTACCCAGAGGGACAGCACACCCTATAGACGCTCACATTAGACACCATGTATGTCTCGTCCGTGTGTTTTCCAACACACACCATGGTTGTTGTGGAATACTGCCACTGGGCTGTGGAGATACACATTGCACTTGGCTGGTCCCCCCCCCGTTAACCCATTGCTGTGTTGGC
Organism: Neoceratodus forsteri; assembly: GCA_016271365.2. NCBI lineage: Eukaryota > Metazoa > Chordata > Ceratodontiformes > Ceratodontidae > Neoceratodus > Neoceratodus forsteri. The sequence goes on from CM028134.1 coordinate 847,715,156, forward strand.
AGGTATGCTGTTGTGTAGCCATGGTTGTGTGGGGGTGGTGTGGCATAATGTTACAATACATGTGACCTGCACAGTGCTATGTACTACACCATGCCTATAGTGATTGTATGTTGTTTCAGCTGTCCATGCACAGATAGCTGTCACATGTTGTCTGTCAGGGCACAAAGGTGGGCAAGAAGGGGACTAAATCAGGGGTAGCCACTAATAGGTACACACATGGTAGGCAGCACTCAGTGGTGACTTATGAGTACCTGTATGACCATGATCCCTGTGTGTGGCATTCTGTTCAGCATTGGTGGTCCTGGTCAGGCTGCGACCTGGCACACACACACACACACACACACACACACACACACACACACACACAGTGCAGTTGTACTGTGTGGTGTGCTCATGTTAACTGCCATACCATGCAACAGTGTTACTCACATGGGGATGCAACATGGCACACAGTGTATGATCTGACATGTACAGTAGTCCCTGGGTAGTTACGACTCAAGGGACATGACGACCATGATGTATCATCTGCACATGCATGCAGTGTCCACCATGTGGGGTTGTGAATGGTGTCACATTGTGGGTTGCAAAGGGATTACCCATGATCCATGTCCTGGTGTGTAGACCAAGGTAGCAATGGGAAGACAACTGTCAACTGCACAGTGTGACACCCCACTGACTGCTGTTACCTCCATGCTCTGATGATCTGCTAGGCATTGTTCAAGGTACCACAACACATTCTCACACATGTTGTCCTCTGTTATTGTTGCAGCAAGCAAGGCATACAAGGAACTAGAATCTATCTATTTTGGCAAACTACTCTGCAAGGACATCACCAAATCATCATCTGCAGAGCAGACATCCGGTCTGGAATTGTTTCATCATATAGTGCCTTTCTTTGCACCCAAGAGTGTGCACTTTTTCCACAAAGGGATGGAGGCAAGGTATGTCAGGCAGCACAACACAGGTCATTTTATAGACAGGGCATATGGCTGCTTGCATACCCACACCATGTACATCCCAACATACCATATGGTGTTACATGCCCCAGTGTTTTGTGACCATTGACATTGTAACATGGCTGTGATGCAGGCAAAGATGAGTCTGACTGTACACCTCTGTAGGATTACTGCTGGTACTGTGTAGTGTACAGAATTGTGAGAGTGTACAGACATTCCATATTGTATACTGCAGTTAGGCAACAGTCATGGACTCTTGGAGAGACATGTGAGTGATGTACACCCCTGGTGGGCAGATCATGTCGGTAGTTTTTATAGTATTGTACTGCATGACATCAGCAATACAACACAGCATCATACAGTTATGACGATGTTTGCTTGTCATGCAGTTACTTGTGGCTGCCCTACATTTCAATGAAAACATATGCAGAGCACAACGGATGACACAGTCTGGACAGAGACAGTGGGCAGTGTCATTTCCAAAATCAAGGGGTGGTACAGCAGTTGTGAAACCCATCAAAGTTTTACCAACGTATGGTATGTGTACTGTGCCAGGCACAACCTGATACTGTTTGCAAATCACCTCTGTGTGGCGTACCTGTGTATGTCACTGTCAGGACGTGTTCTGATGGAGGATGTCAGTCACATGCCAATGTACTGGATAGGGACTTACACATGTGACAGTCCTGTGATTGCGCCTGCCTTCACATGATCCAGTATGCCTGCAAATCAAAAAAATTAACCAGGTTCATTCCACAAACAGTGTACACAATTGCCACACCAGGTTACTAACAGTTTAATGTTTTGGAAATAGCAAAGGGGTATTTATTTATTTTTTATTTATTTATTTGAGTCTAGGATTACAAATATCTTTGAGCCAAGGCTCTTTTACAAAGGTTTCACTTCAGGATGAGAACAAACAAGCGGGACATTAATTATTACAGGATAACAGGTTACAGTTGTTTATCATCACATGGGTACATACAGATTAGGTGGTACTAGGGGCATGCACAGGACAGGGATAACATTGATAACAAGAACTTGGTGAGACACGAGAAGAGGATGCTGCCAGAGGCAATTATCAAAGCACTTTAGTGCTTGTGTAACTTGTAAACTTAAATAGCTTCAACACTCCTACACCCAGGAATGCTGCTAAAGGTACCGCAGCACTTCGACAATTAAGGCTTCATCAGAACCCAGTGAATCCTTAATTGGTGAGAGTGCTCAGAGTACCTCTCAGCAACATTCTGAAATAGCAAAGCGAAGATATTTAAGTTAAATAACACATTTATTATTGAAATATTGCAATACGTTTTGAGAATTATTGGCATTAACTGCCACCTTCACTGGGGAACACTCTCATGGCTCTGGAGTGTGAGTCTTCTCTGTTGTTTTTGTCTTTAGTGGGGTGGCAACCCCAGACTTGCACCCTGCCCAAGCATGGAGTGTAGAACTTTGATGTCTCATTTTACTCTATTCCCACCCTTGGGTAGTAGGTATGTAGGTAGGAATTTGTAGGGAATAGAAGGCCCATGGACAAGGGTGAGAAGAATGCTGGAGAAGGAGGAGGGGATGGTGATGGTGGACAAAAAACATTCCCAAAGCAAGGGAGGTGTGTTAGTGAAGGGTTTAAGTAGAGGTTGTGAGAGATGCTATTCCCCATATTGAACCTCGGGCATAAGCCCTCCCATTCAATGTTTGGGGAATAGCAATGGGGTATTTAGTGCTTGTGTATTTTGTAGTACTTTTTGTGGCTTTACTCTATTTCTACCCTTAAGTAGTAGGTATGTAGGTAGGAATTTGTAGGGAATAGAAGGCCCAAAAAGATATCTCCTCCGACTCATGAAGAGTATGACCGCTGGCACTCAGGAGAGGAAAAACACCTAGGTGAAGGAAACCTCTTAGGACCCATGGCCATTGGTTTGCCTATCCTCTGGGCATATTAAGAAGAGAAGGACCTAGGTTCTAGTAACTATAGCTAATTTTGAAGAAGGTGAGCTTCTTGGAGAGATGATAGTCCATCCTCAATCCATGGACAATGTAGTTTAGATGACAATCCTGAGGTTGAAGAAATAGGTATTTTCTGAAGGAGCAGTAGAATCCTAAGTGTGAATCAGATCCAGTCGAAGAAGGACGAATGAAGTCCTGATTTCCAATGTGATGATGGATGCTTATCCAAAGAGATTACGAGGACATAACGAGTAGGGAGAGCATGATTTGATTGATATGCTACCAGACAGTGAAAGGTGGGAAATGCGATGATTTGTGAAGTCATAGGTAAATGATTCAAGTTGTGTAAGGTTTGGCATTCACGGTAAAGACTGGAGGTAGGGAATTCAGTAGTGAGTGATAAGTTGCTAAATAAGCATCCATGAAGTGGAACAAGGAGTCAAGTAGAGTCTTTGAGTGCCTGATAAGAGAATGTCATAAGTAATTTTTAGACAAATACAGAAGATTGGCATATGCAGTCCAGATGGTAATTGAATATGTATGGAGAATGACTCAAAGTTCAGTACGAGGAACTAGATAGCTTATTTGGGCATTGATGTCATAATTATACTTGTACATGCTCTGCTGGACCACTGGCTGAAGTAAATATGGATATTTCTGTGATGTAATTGCCCATGAGATGCACTGAGGTGGCTAAAGCTGGTTAGGATTACAGGTAATCCAATGCCTAAATACTCAATAGAAGCTTGTAAGTCAATATATGGAAATGTCTATAGGCTAGGTTGGTAGTGAAGTCGAGTAGTGTGAAACACCAGAGAATCCTAGTGCTATAGTTGATTAAGATTTGTTGGGAGGCAAGCCTGGGATTGGGAATCCACCATAACGGTTGCGGATTTCCAGATTGAGAATTGGAGGAGCTTGTTCTTGGTGAAAGTATTCACTGGAGGTAGTAATGAAGATAATTCATGAAGGATGAACTAGAAGGAGCACTGGATGGGCAACTAACTTGACTGATTTGTTTTTTTTGAAATTTAAGTTTATTGATTTTACAAACAAACAAAACCTTAAAACATACCAGATAGATAATTCACAGAAAATACATGGTAAAACCCAAAAAAAAAACCCCAGAAAGGAAAAAACCAAAACAAGTCCCCCCTTCACCCACCTTCCCACAAACAGATCCTCCCCCCAAATCCACCCCATCCCTCCACCCACCCATCCACCTGCCACCCCCCAACCATAACCCCATCCCCTCCCTCCCCCACCCAAACTAAGTGTGCCAGACAATCATTGTATCCAAACTGGATATTTAAAGATAATAGCCATTCAAGAAAATGCTTCACCCCAAAAACAGGAGATGCAGCTGACAGTATATAACAAAACACGAGTTATCCTTGCAGGTGCCAGGGAAGAGGCCAAGAACTCATAGGTGCAAGTATAGTGCCTGTAATTTACCCCATTTTTTCTGAAACAGGTCCATGCGGCAGCGCAAGCTAGCTACCAAATTTTCGGTGTTAAGATAAGCAGAGCTCAACCAACCATTCAGCATAGGTCAGTGCCAATTGATCGGTCCAATGTCTAAGGACCAGTCTCTTAACCCAATGGACACACCAAAGCCATGTGATACGGCGTTCCACACTGTCTATGTTAGCGTACGCCCAGAACACAGATCTCGGGGTGAAAAACCTGAGAGACCTAGCAAGGGGTCTAGATTATCCCGAATAGAGGACCACAGTGAACAACTTTACTGCAGAACCAAAATATGCAGAGAATCCTTCACCCTGCATACATCTGGAGCAAAGGAGATGGGCAGCCTTTAAGCTTGAAGAGCTTTTAGGGTATAGTACATGTTATTCACAATATAGTATTGAGTAAGCCGAAATCTGTCCTGGGTGTGATATTATGAAGGTCCTTCCAGATACTGGACCAATTCAGGGTGGATTCAGGAAGCAGAGAAGACCAGATACTAGAGCCCCCAATAGATTCTGGAAACTTGTAGTTTAAAAAGGAATATATTAACGAGATGGAATAAGCTTGGAAGCAAGAGTTATTATTTGAGAAAGAAGGGGTAAACTACCGACTGACTAAAGGAGTGCCAAATTTCTCAACAATGAGATGTCTCAATTGATAAACTTTGAAAATCTTAGTATTAGGAATGGCGTATTTGACAAGTATATCCACTGAGGAGAGGAGGATCCTTGGTCATAGAAATGTTCCAAGTTGGTTTCTTTAATTTGTGGAAGCCATTCGGGAGTGATCACAGAATTATCAACTTAATATTGGGATTAAGCACAACCGGCTGACCTAGATCCCGTGACGGGAAAATATCTACAAAACGCAAAACATTGAGAAAGGGATTTAAGGGATACAAGAATCGCATTTATCAGCATCCATTTTGAAAGTATTGAGGGGGGGTATAGAAAATTGCATAGGGATCCATCCTAACCTCCGAAAGGATCGACTTTTCAATTTGGAGCCAAACCGGGCAAGAAAGATCCGAGTTGACGGAGAGCCATCTCCCTAACTTAGCCAGGTGGGCCGCCCAGTGATAGAGCAAAAGGTTGGGGAGCCGAAGGCCGCCCTTATCCTTGGGGAGGGATAGTTTAAGAAATGACCGCCGTACTCCTTTCCCTCACCAGATGAAATTTGAAAACATCACATGGAATTGCTGGAAGTAAGAAACAGGCAACCAGAGGTTTAGTAAATTGAGAGGGTAAAAGATACGGGGAAGAACATTCATTTTAATAATATTTATCCGACCCCAAAGGGAAATGGGAAGGGTGGACCATCGCAGCAGATCCTGCTGGATGAGGCTTTTAAGATCATCTAGATTGAGCTTCTTAAGAAGGGAAGGCTCCGTCGAGAAATGAATCCCTAGGTATTTAATCGATCTTGGAGACCATCTCATACCAAAATTGGCAAGGTCCTGCTTATACATATGAGCATTTAGTGGGAAAATTTCGGATTTAGAAATATTCAGTCTATATTGAGAAAGGGCACCGTATTGTCTGATAACGTCTAATGCAGATCTTAGGGAATCAGCAGGGCATTCAACATGCAGGAGTATATCGTCTGCATAGCAGAGAACTAGCATCCCGCTGGTATACTGAACAACCTTTGATGAGTGCAGAAGATTTAAGCTTAATAAGAAGGGGTTCCAAATATAAATTAAATAAAAGGGTGAGAGGGCAGCCTTGCCTAGTACCGGTATGTAGCCAGAACAGTGAGGAAAAAACTCCATTACAGTATATTTTGGCCGAGGGAACACTATAGAAAATCTGAACCCACTTTAGGAAAGATATCGGGAAACCCATCCTCGCCATCACTGCCCAAAGAAAGGCCAATCCACTCGGTCAAAGGCCTTCTCTGCATCTAACGAAACTAAGGCCAAGGGCGGTGAGATGTCCGGCGTGCTGAGAGATGTGAAAGAGTTCTTAGATGGTCTGATGGGGATCTGGAGTGCACAAAGCCAACCTGTTCTGGACTAAGTAAACAAGTCCAGACCTTCTTGACCCTTTCAGCCAAAACTTTAGAGAGAATTTTCATATCATAGTTTTGAAGGGATATGGGTCGATAGCTCGCTGGTCGGTAGGGTTTTACCAGGTTTGGGAATTAAAATAATGGTGGCTTCGAGAAGCGTAGAATCTATGACACAGGAAGAAAAAAGATATTCATAGAGTTTAAGAAGTATAGGAGCAAGATCTTTGGAAAAGACCTTATAAAATTGGCAGGAAACCATCTGGGCGGGTGCCTTATCCGAAGTCATAGAAGCAATGACCTTCTCTATCTCACAGAAAGAGGAGCAGTTAAGATTTCTTTGTGAGGTGGCAGAAGCTGAGGGATGTTAATGTCAGCTAAATACGCTGTAATGTCCAGAGGGGCAGGAGATAGAGACAGGCTATATAAATCCTTATAGTAATTCTCAAAAACTACTACGATTCCTCTGGGAGAGGTTTCTATGGAGCCGGTGGGTTGGGATTATCCTGGAACCTTCCAATGCCCGGAGACGCAAAGCTAAAAGCCTTCCGGCCTTTTCCCCATGGTCAATGTACTTAGCTTGGGTTCTAACAAGACAGTACTCGGCCTTCTCTTTTAGAAGGTCCGTATATTCGTTTTTAGCTGCCAAAAGAGCCTCTAAGGAGGATAACGGAGAATCCGGAGAGTAAGCAGCTTCTAGTTCTTTGATTCTATTCATTAAGGAGAATGCTCGCGCTTGCCGGGCTTTCTTCCTTGCAGAAGCTAACTTAATTAACTCACCCCGGAGATAGCACTTTAAGGAACACCAGATAAAGTCAAATCTCGGGGTAGAGTCAAGATTATCTGCAAGGAAGAGAGAATCAAAGATCTTATTTGCACACCGTGAGGATCCTTAAGCAACTGGGTATTAAGTCTCCAGGTAGTATCCCGGTGGAATTCGGGATCCGGAGAAACTTTAATCCAAACTAATGCATGATCCGAGAGTATAATCGGCTCAATACCAGACTGAAGAAGACTCGGAAGGAGAGTTTTACTAAGCAGAACATAATCTATTCTCGACCACGACCCATGGGGTTGGGAAAAAAATTAGAAAGCCCGGAGCGAGGGGTTAAGAAGTCTCCAGGGATCACACAACCCTAGCATCTGCAGGAAATCATGCAGAGCCCTTTGGGTGGGTGTAAGAGGCCGACTATCTTGAGGGTCCCTATCCAGAAGGTATGAAGGTGAGATATTCCAGTCCCCCCCCAGAATAAGTTGCGAGGGAAGGAGAGCACTGATTTTATCAGCTGAAATCATGAAAAAGTCAGGACAACCCCCAACGGGCCCATAAATTGAACCTAGAACTACAGTGTTCCCATTAAGGATGCCCTTAACCAAAACAAATCTCCCATCCGGATCCACCACTGCCAGGTCTCTCAAGAACAGGACGTGCTTTTTAATGAGTATAGCTACCCCTTTACTAAAATTAGATCCGCCCGCCACATAGATCTGTGAAAAGCCGGCTCGAGATAGCCACTTAACCTCTGCACAGTTTAAGTGGGTTTCCTGAAGGAATAGTATGTCTATTTGTAGCAAAGTACAATGATTGAAGACTTGAGTTCTTTTGACCCGTTCCCTGAGCCCGCGCACATTCCATGACGCTATTTTAATAGCACCTGTAGCCATTTTAAATACAATGTGAAAAGGAAGCAACAACTGAGACATCCAGAAATGAAACAGAGATAAAGGCACACTTGAAACCCAAAATCCCATGTCCCAAGCCTGCCAAGGGAGCCCAATAAAGGTAGCAACAACAAAGAAATAACCACAATTAGAGTGCAATCATAAAGATATGAACTTTGGCAGGGCACCCTCCCCAAAGTACCTCCCTAAACCCAACTAAATAACTATGTACAACATGGTCCCAGAGCTGGCAACACACAGAGTCGACATGAAAAGACCAAAATTCTGGAGACCACATCCCCAATGCAGATCCAGAACATCTCACCACGCAGGGGTCAGTTAAGGGGAAAAAATGACTGAAAACCATCCAACTGGAAAATAAATCATTTCTAGACCACCCGAGGAAACCCAGCAGGAAACCTGCTGATGAGGCTGGATTGGCAAACCCCCCTTCCATAGGCTCGCGACTCAGCTACCTCAAGAAGCCGGGCCCAGGAAATGCCCCCCCCACCCACCAAACCAACTGCCAAATCTGCAGAAAAAAAAAACATTATAGCGATTGTGACCGGCGGTAGAAGCCATCTCCTATCCCTTTGAAAAAAAAAAAAAGGAAAAACACCAAGCGTGAGTTTTACTACTCACCCTAAAGTAAGAGGACAAAGGGCAAACCAAGATGGGCTGGGTAAGCCTTAGGGTAGGAGAATTATCTTTCACCGGATCACTATGTTCCAGGGGCACCATATAGTGACAGGACCAGAACTGGGTCTTACACTTAAAACCGGTACCTCTGGAAAACCCCACCCTGAATATAAAGTTCCGGAGAGGACACGAAGGACCGCTGTCGCTGACTCTAGTTCGACCCTGCTCAGCCGATCAGGATCTAGCCCACAGCAAAAACCCGAAAGCCGGCCAGAGCAGGTAAGAACACCAGAATTCAGCCAGAGAGAAGGGTAGCAAGGGGGCCAGGGCGTGTATCAAGGGAAACCAGCATATATATATATATATATATATATATAAAAAACGAAAAGGGTAATAAGAAACTATTGAGACTGATTCCAATCAAAGCTCCCAGAGACATAGTGTCCACTGTCCATTTCAGCCATTTGTCTTGAATAGATCAGGAAGTCTAGTGGCAAGGTCTTTGAGGGCCATCTCTGGAGAGTCAAAACTGTAGGTGGCACTGCCCACTGAGACTTTAAGGGTGGCTGGATACACCATCCTGAACGGAATGGATGCCGCGATCAGCTTCTGGACTATTGGGTGAAACGCAGCCCTTTTCATTCTCATTTCTTTGGGAAGGTCCTGGGCAATTCGCAGCTTAGCTGACCCCCATGTAATCGCCTGCAGCTCTCGGGATTTGTTAAACACGTGCTGCCTCTCAATATAACTCAAGAATTTAATGATGATAGGTCGTGGGGGGGAGCCGGACGGTGGCCGAGGCCTCAGCGACCTATGTGCCCTCTCGAGGTGGTAGCTTGGGTTAATCGGAGAGGGACCAACTACTTTAGTGAAGAACCGCTGCAGAAAAGCCATCAAATCCGGCCCCTCTTCCAACTCCGGCAGGCCCAAAACGAGAAGGTTGTTCCTCCGATTATGCCCCTTCAGGTCTTCAGCTTTCAGCTGGAGTTTCCGCACCTGCTGGGTCAGCCCGGACATCTCTGCTTCAGCTTTTGCCTTCCACTGCTCCAGAGAGAAAATTCTGGCCTCTGAATCCGACACCCTCATGGCGAGAGAAGAGAGGTCTCCCCGTAGTGACTTTAAGTCAGCTGTAATATCCTGGAGGAAATTTTTTATTGGGGCCAACTCCTGCATAAATTTGTCCTCTGTGAGGGACCCGACTGCTGGGACCTGTCTCGGTCTTCTCCGACCCATACCCGCCTGGTTTCGCGGCTTCTTAGCTGATTTTGAGGGTCGCAGGCGGCGTATGCTTTGTCGTGGCCTGCTTCTTATCCACATCCATCTCCTCGCCGAAACAAGAGGGTTAGCAGGAAAACCACCCGAGGGCCACAAATCGGAACATGGGCGATCCAATAATATCGATCTGGCTACACTACTGGTCCGGGGAATGCAGATTATGGCAGTTAGGGCGGTTGGAGGGGAGAGCTCTAAGCCCCTGCTGCCATTCAGCAAGCTGCCATCATGTAACGTCCAACTAACTTGACTGATGGTAATAGGATGGTGAATGCAGATGAGTATATGAGGTATGGTGATGTTCAGGAGCTAGAAAATGGTGGTTTGGATGGCATGACGTTGATAAAGCAGCTAGGCATGGGAGATCTAATGATGGAAGTTCTGGGAAGGCAGCTGTGAAAGTCTTAGGACAAGCAATGGCTGTTGAGAAATAGGAGTTGAGTAACATGATCAAAAGAGTCAATGTTGGTAGGAGAGGCTGCAGAAGGTAAAACAGATAATGTCTGTATTGGTATGAGGTATCTTGCGATTGCCAGTATCCGTAGCAGCAATAATGGTTATGAAATTGGAACATAACAGAAGGATTTAGGTTCTTTCCATTTAGGAGGATAGCCTGTGAGTCATGGTAGACAGGGAAGTCATGATGATTGAATGTACAGGATTCGTAGGGAGTATCCAATAGAGAAGGATGAGATCTTTCACTTATCCAGATGAATGAGATTCCAGGAATGATCGAGAGGAGCTGATTGGGCAGTATATGAAACTCTGTGATGATGCACAAGTCTATGAGTCAGGTTATCCAAGGGGTGTTTGCTAGAAGTGGTTTTCTTCAAGAGTAATGAACAAGTGATCCATTGAGTAGTGGACGGGAATTGTTAGAATGGCTAGAGTAGGAGTATGGGATGGATAAACTGGAGGAATAGTTGACCGGGTAGGAATACTGGTCAGAGATAGGGTAATATGCCCAAAGAAGATGCAGCTAGCAAGATGAAGCCCTGAGCCTGGAAGGTGGAGAAGAAAAGCATTTATCCCAAATGGCAGGACAGTCTGGAGTGAATCCTAATGGGCAGAAGGAAGAATCCAAGGAAGTAGATGGCCTAGACAAAGCCGATGACATACAGTGCAGGAAGGAACAGGACCAGGTCAGCACCTCGGTGAAGAGAAGCAGAATGCAGGAAGTCTATAGCAAGTCACCATGGGATGAGCCGTGGAAGGCCAAGGAGCAAAGTCAAGTATCAAGAGCAACTGAGTTGAGATACGGGAGTCCCACTTCTGATGAAGGCTTCAAACGACGAGTGGAAGGGCGAAAGTGCTAGAGCAAAAAAGAATGAGATTCCCACATCTGAAGGACAAAAACGAACGTGTACAGCAGCTGGAAGGGATGACCTGCAGCAAGGAAGTCCATGAAGTAGTTGAAGTGGAGCAAGGTAGAGACTGAACAAGCTGGCATGATCCAATTCAAGAGGGAAAGGAGGCCAAGGCGGGGTCGGGTAGGATGGTCCATGGAAGTGCAGAAGGGGTGCTGGTAAGGAATGAGGTAAGGCAGTCAGGGTATAGGAGTTCCATTCCTGGAAGGAAAGTAAATCTGGTAGTAGGTAGAAATGCAGAAGGATAATTGACCAGTTGCGGACACAGGCTCCCAAACGAAGTAGTGGAGGTGAGATGACTTGGACAAGACACGCCAGGTAAGACGTGACGGTGAAGGCAAGTTCGGTAAATGGTTCAGGTCCAGGAGGGAGCAACAAGTATTGATCCAATAGAGAAGAAAAGGTGGAAACAGTCACTTGCCGAAATAAGCATCCATCTCTGGCAAGCAAGAAGAGACAACCCGTATCTGATACCAGCAAACAGAGGCAGGTGGATGGAGAAAACTGAGTGGATGAGATCTTGCTCCAGATGGGAGCAGAAATTGGTATTTGACAGAGGTGGTAAGGAACTAGTTGAGTCATGTAAACTGGCAACTAAATCAGGTAATTAGTGCGTGAAGATCCTCATGCGATGGTGGGAGGTAGAGTTGGGAGGTGGAAAGTAGAAGGTAATAGAGGTTCTATTCCTGAAGGGAAGTAGCAACCAGTATCAGTGAGAGGATGTAGAAGGTGGAAACAGTGGAATGCAGACACAGGCTCTGAGCCATGGAAGGAAGCATAATGGACCTTGAGTTGAAGCCACAGACAAGGCAGGAGGGAGAGTCAGGCAGGAGAATGTCTCATTCGGAAAGGAAACTGGATCCGGGTAGTGAGCTGAGAACATAAAATGGTGAAGCAGTTGTATGGAGTCTGGCACCCATTGGAGGCAGTTGAGGTGAGTTGATCTTGAGTTGGTGCAGGTAGGCAAAGGTAAGATGATGAGGGCACACTGGGTGAAGAAGTTCCATTCCCAAAGGGAAGTGGCAACTGATATGGGTAGAGAAAGCATGGTATGACATAGTCAGGGCCCTGAGTTTTCCGCGATTCCGTGGATGCGGAAAACCGCGGAAATATCCGCGGAATTTGCCATCACCAGCGAATTCGGCCGCCCGCGGAACAAGCGTCGCTTCATTTTACAGCAGGGTGCCCAATCCCCGCCGACTTCACTGTCCCCACCTCCAAAAGCTTATATGCCACGCTGGAGCCCACCCAGCGTGGCAAAGCGTCTCAATATTTTTTTTTTGCCGCACGGAGGTGCCCAATCCCCGCCGGCGGAATGCCCCCAAAGTCGCATGTGCCATGCTGGGAGCCCACCAGCGTGGCAAGCGGTCCCGCGACGCCTTTTTTTCCCTGTAAACAAAAACTGTCCACGGCGTCCTCCGAGCCCCCTCCCACATCCCGCACCCACCCACTGCGCACCCAGCCTCCCACACCCACCCCCATCCCACCTCCGGACTCTGGCCCGACGATCTTGGTGGACCGGGAACACGTCTGCACTCTTCAAAGCGACCGCGAACTGAGGAAATGCCGGTAGCTGTATAATGGGCTAGATAGGAGGGTTCAACTTTGTTGCATATCTCAGGCATTTTGGGAATTTTGCAAAATTTTCAACATGGGGTTTTGGGACCCCTTCTCATGAATGATGTCACTGTCATGGTGTTATTCGGACTCGAAGGGTGATTTCGCCAGTGACTGTGCAGTGACTGTGAAATCACCCTCGACTGAATACCACCATGACAGTGACATCATTCATGAGAAGGGGGCCCAAAACCTCCATGTTGAAAATTTGGTGCCAAAATTCCAAAAAATGACTGTTTAACAAGCGTGCGTTGCGCAGTTCCTACGCAGACTCGTAAGTTCGCGAAATTTCAATATTTTCACTCCAGAGTTTCAACATTGCCATTTCACCACACTGTCTTATGAGTAGTACAGCTGTCATTTTTCACATCTCACCCAAAATGTGTTTCCACCCTTGTAGCGCAGAATGGCGCAGTCGGTGTGCGAAATCAATGTTACAGACAGATTAATAAAATCAAAGTGATACTGTTCATGAGCAGAGGTCTTGAAATGGCTATGTTGAAAATTTGGTGAAAAAATTCCAAAAAATGACTGTTTAACGAGTGTGCGTTGCGCAGTTCCTACGCAGGCTCGTAAGTTCACGAAATTTCAATATTTTCACTCCAGAGTTTCAACATTGCCATTTCACCACACTGTCTTATGAGTAGTACAGCTGTCATTTTTCACATCTCACCCAAAATGTGTTTCCACCCTTGTAGCGCAGAATGGCCAGTCGATTATCTTGAAATCAATGTTCCAGACAGATTAATAAAATCACAGTGAACTGTTCATGAGCAGAGGTCTTGAAATGGCTATGTTGAAAATTTGGTGAAAAAATTCCAAAAAATACTGTTTAACGAGCGTGCATTGTGTCAGATATGGCAAAAAAAACAAAAAAAGGAAAAAAATTAAGAGTAAAAATGTGCCGCAGAATTGCCGCAGAAATTGGTGTTGAGTGCCGCAGAAGTTCTGTGGCAAATGAGAACCCTGCCGCAAAACTTTGCTCCGATGTGCCGCAGAAAAATCGGGGCCCTGGACATAGTAGATTGCAGACACGGCTTCCATCCCTGGTACTAGGGGCAAATAAACCTTCACTCGATGCTTGCCAGCAGAGTTAGGGATGGAGGATGTTAGGTTGGTAAGTAGTAGGAGGTAGTGCATGAAACAGAATCCCATCCTCAATAGACAGGGGAAGCCAACCTTTGCTCAGCACCTCAGAAGACAAGAGTTAGGGATGGGGTCCAGAGTACTGCTGGTATGGGCCGGCTGACAGCGCAGAACACTGCTGTAGGAAGAGAGTAGAGTAGGGAACTGAGATGGGATAACATGATGATTAGTATATAGTTATGGTAAGACATACATAACATGCTGGGAATGTTAGGGACAGAAACAGGATTGCTGTAGGGATGGTTCAGCCATGGAAGCACTAATGATGTAGGGGAAGGAAGGTCCCATTGTAAACTGAAGCAGGAACCAAGGGAGAGAAGTATGGGGATACAGGTGACTGAGGATGTAGGCAGCATTAGCAGGTAGGCCAGGACAACTAGGTACAGAAGAATGGGAGCAGCCCCCAGACGTCCAGTTGCAAATAGTGCTACTGTTCCTGGAAAGGGACAGTTACCGCAGCAGCTGGCCAAAGGAGTAGGGCAGTCAGGAATAAGATACAGGAGGAGTCAGGGGAATATCATGGCTCCCCAAAAGAATGCATCCCACAGTGCAATCCAAGTTGGCCCTGGCAGCCTGACATACAAGACACCCCCCCATCCACCCAGCACTAGCACCACATGAAGGTGGAACAGTGGGAGGCGTAGCCTCCCACCAGATGCTGTAAGTCCCTATCCTGAATGGGAAACAACAAACAAAATCACCGAATGGTAGGTGGGCAGCAGGTGCAGCTTAGGGCGCAGGTTCGGAGAATGCATGTACTAGCAGACGGAGACTGAATTAAATGGAGAAAAATGCTTCCAGGAAATGGAGAGAGACAACAGTGGATGCATAGGGAAACAGAGTGGGAACAGGCAAAACATATAACAGTGGTATGGAGGAGGATACTGGAGCAGGAAAATTAAATCCACATAGAATATTTGCCTCATCAGGTTTGAATGATGAATTGGCAGTGCTGTCTTATCACTGAGTAATTGTGAGGTTCGATCACCAACTGAACTGTCAGATACCAGATGCAGAATTGTGCCTGGGTAGGGTCGTAAGAATAGAGTCACCGTGTAGTTGGCAAGATGTCTGCTAGGGGGGACCACAAAATAAACAGGACATTTTTCAAAGAGCCAATTGCTATAGTGCCAGTATACTGAATGAGACATCTTGCAGAGTTGGCAAATGGTAGGACTTCCCCAGGTAAGCATGGTATCAACCCACCAACCAGTGAAGGAGGCAGGAAGCACAAAATGACAGGCACTCTGGTGAGTCCTGGATCCACAACCTATTTCAGCTACGAGTCGAGTGGAGAACGACAACTCAGATAGGCTGCACACAGTACCTAGGAGAAGTAGCATGCATAGCTGTCAGGTCAGCGCAGTCACATTGGTGATGGTTGGATGGCATGGAGCAGAGTATGGTCAAAGAGGTACTTACATTTAGAGCAGTCTGGGGTCAATAGGCATTAAGAACTCCAAATTAATAGCTTGAGAAGAGATGGCATGCAGCAGGGCAGGACAATTGAGGAGGAGAATGGGACACCCGCAGGGACGGGCAGGAAGTGGGCATGCATCAGGAGGGAGATGGAGGAAGCCTAAAAAATGGAGAAGGAGTTGGAGACAATCAGAGCATTGGCGGCAGAGGGGACAGAAAGCCCAAAAGAAACACACAGAGAAAATCTGGGACTAGCGAAGGAGAGAGACGAATGGAGGAAGGGAGCGGGGAGGTGGAATGAGCCGCCAAAAGATAGGAAACAAGTCAAGGCACAGGACAACAGGTGAGAAACACAAACAAAAATGGAGAAAGCAAACTACAGAGGGAAAGGGGGGACATGCAGGGCAGCGGAAAACAGAACAGACAGAGCAGCAGGAGGTGCAGGAACAGCACAGCCACACAAGCCATGCAGGGAACCCTGGGATAAAAAAACACTCCCTAAGCAGGGGAGGTGTGTTAGTGAAGGGTTTAAGTAGAGGCTGTGGGAGGAGCTATTCCCCATATTGAACCTCGGGCTTAAGCCCTACCATCATCTGTATTCCCACTTGTTTCAGGATACGTACAAGAACTTATGCAGGAGGTCCTCGCCTTGAGACTCGAATATCCCAGCTACAGGGATGCACTCACCGTGCCAAATTTATTTATTTATTTATTGAAGATATCAGATTTACAACTTTTGAGTCATAGACTCATTTACAAAGGCTCCATGTGTGAATACAATACTGAACAATAGGCAGCAAACATTATACAACAAGACAAAACACAGAGTATGAATAGTACAATCAGTAAGGAGGATCAGACCTATACAATTAGGTAGCTATACAAGTCCATCTAAGGAGCTTGTAATTATCAAGGTGCAAGCAGTCGAGATTCCAACATTGTCAATAACACAGTCAATACTGTGCAAAGAGAAGTATACGTTAACAGTAGGTAATACAATTTTAACACAAACTCTCTCAACATGGTACTTGTAGTACTGATTGTTTATAACCACCAGTTGGCATCTCCACCTTGTTCCACCACAGGGGCAAGGACCGGGCTGGCCAGGCTGAGGCTCGACAGCCATATATTGGTTGGGCTAACAGCAGGCCTTGACTACCTGGTGCACTGGCAGCAACAGGTGGAGAGTATGTGGTCTTTTAGGTCAATTTTGAAGGGGCCCAGTCTGGAGACAGAGGTAACGGCAGGGAGGAGTTCATTGTACCATAACGGCACTCTGGAGGTAAAAGACCTTTGGGCTAGGGAGGTTCTGACCCTGGGAACAGACCACATCAGTTTTTACACCACATGGGTATTTGCTGAGGCATGAGAAGTACAGAAGGAGGCAGCAACCCCAAGGGGGGGGGTAAGCCCTAGTTGACTTTTTTTGGTGAGAAGACACATTTGATACTGTACTCATTCATCTAGGGTGAGGATATTTATTAGGGCATACAGATAACACCAGGGTGCCCTTGCCACTTTCACTGTCTTGTGGAAAGAGGGACAAGATGGAACTTGTCCGTACTCACCAAAGTAATTTCAAAAGGAGTGACCAAAGCAGGGGGTAAGCATGCTTCAACACACACAAGATACCTGCATGCCACAATGCAATTATTGCACAGGGTAACACCCCACTGGTGGTATATGTGCATGTTGGGATATCTCAGCAACAGACACATCTCACAGCACCACTTCTGATAGTAGCACATGCTGTTCTGGCGGCAATGGTGAGTGATGTATTGATTGTTGACAGGCACACACGCAGAGACAGATGTCACTACGTCTGGGTGGACATGCAGCTGTAAGAAACACATGTAAATCTTCTACAATCACTGCATTGTGAATTACTCCACCCTAGTATGAATTAGTAATGAACATGTCACATTCCTTACCCACACAGCTCAGGTCATGCGGCTGCAACTGACAACAGGGAGGATGGTGATGAAGATGGCGGAATGCTATATGGGCTATTAACCTAGGACACGTACCATCTCTTGGGACAACTGGAAGCATTGTCATGTCCAAACGTAGCAGTGACCAACACATGTGTCAGGGTCTATCTGTGGATGATACACATGCCATGTATGTGACAGGACATGTGCACTGAAAGGTGTCAAATGCTCATCATGAACTAACTCTGTAGTCCTATATGCCTTATGTACTGTATGATATATGGACGTTAGACTTATTTCTAATAATGTTTCCTGCTGTGGTGTGCAGGTATATGCCATGCACCATGGTGGTACTTAGTGCAAGAGATGGGGGTTCACTGTACAACCAGGTCACACACATTTGTGGCAGATGACATTGTGCATGTCTCAAAACATGGGATTGCCAGGCACATGTGTGCCACACATATCCAGTGGAATGGAATCCTGTGAGGCATGTACAATGACCAAGGTGGCAGTCACATACATGCAAACTGTATACATGTTGATCTTGCCATGTAGACTGCCCTCACACACTGTTCAGTACAGCCACATGCACCCTGCATGTCCCCTTCCTAGGCATCACAGTAAACAACTGTGTATCATGGTTCCTGTTCAATGCAGGGCAGCATGACCCACCCCTGTCACTCCAAATATGTGTTGGCTACAATTGGGGCATTGTCCACACACTGACCATCAGTTGCACCCCTCTGTTGGTTCAGGTGATGTGTCATGTATGCACCAGTGTACCCACAAACACACCTGCAGGTGCTACCTCAAACACCCATGCAGTGGACAACATTACTGAACTGAGAGTGGCCAAACATGGGTGTGAAACCTCCACAGCCCTGCCAACTGGGCATCCCAGTACTGTGCACCATCCCAAGCAATTACATCAAGGGTGCAAACTAGACTCATGACTGGTGTGTGCACATGCCGCACACCACAGTGGTGCACCCTTACCTACGATACTGTTCACCTGCACTTTGTCACTCATGCCCTGCACTGTTGCACCTCCTCCTTGGTGCCCTGAGTGGCCACAGCATGTTTAGTTACTCATGTGGCACTGCTGTTACCCACGGGACATAGGACACGTAGATGTAACAAGACTGGGAGATATACAGATAGAGCATGGTTACTGGTGGGTGTGGGTGATGGTTCCCTAGGGGCATGTTGGTCAGTAGGGATGCAACATCCACCAATGGCATACACTAAAATGTGTTGTTACATCTGGTCACTATTCATGTTGATGGGTCTTACTGCAGAGCACATGGGGTGTGGATCGCTGTTTCTTACACTGGTCAAGATACCTGTAGAGCCACAATGGGGCCAGCATGGACATGCTCTTCTGCAGTGACTGTTTTCTACTTTGTCTGCATGTGTCTTTACTCTGCCATGGCACATGTGACAAGCAAGTGTTTGCAGGCCATGTTACACGTCACATAGCACAGCCACATGTATTACCTGTGATACAGTTCCCCATTATGTAAGAAAACAAATGTTGTAGTACACATGTGCAGGCTTCACACAGGCACACAGTGCCATTCCACCATTCAAGCATGTTGTTGTCTCTGTGTGGCCTCTCCTGTAATTCCATGATATTATATCCATGTCCCTACCATTGCACATGGCTAGTGGTATATGTATGTCACCACACATTCACGCCACAACTCACTGACATGTTAATGTTGTTAGGCATGCTGTCCAACATACACACACACTGTGTAGGTTAGACAGGGAAGTGTACAGGTCTACATTTGTGTAACACCGCCCTCATTTGTGGTACTGCCTTTTTAATACGTTATCAACTGTGGGCCATGTGCACCGCCACTTATGTATCTTCTCATGCTAGTTCCTGCCCTGGCTGTCACCATCGTATGCTCTCACAGCAACATTCATCTCGTGTTCCCGGCCTTGTATGGCTGCACCAACTACCCTCAAACATGACAACAGTGATGCAGCATGTGTGAGCACTCCCAGCTGGAAACATTGCCGTTATCTGTTATAGGCATTTGCATTCTGTGAGGATTGTTAGGCAGTAGAATGAATGACACAGGCATGAGGTTTATGCAGATTTATTGTCAATGAATATACACATCTTATATAACATATCCTCTGTGTAACCTGCACTGTATAAGTACATGCTCTCCATGAAATTATATCACGCATTGCCTTTGTAACAAGTACTGAAAATAGAAAATATATCTCCATAAACTTATATCACATATTTCCTTCCTAACTGGTACTGTATAAAGAAAGATGTTCGCCATAAACTGAGATCACATATTGCCTTTCTAACTGGCACTGTCTACAGAACTAGGTCCTTCATAAACTGAGGTAATGTATTGCCCCTCTAACATAATAATTATGTTCTCCATAAAATGAGATAACATGTTGCCTCTCTAACAGGCACCGTGTCAAACAAATGTTCTCCATTACTGGCACTGTGTAAATGAAACTTTTCTCCATTACATGAGATACCTTATTGCCTTTACAACTGGCACTGAGTACAGAAATATATTCACAATAAACAGAGATAACATATTGCCTCTCTAACTGGCACTGTGTAAATAATTAGTTCTCCATAAACTGAGATGATATATTGCCTCTCTAACAGGCACCATGTCAAACAAATGTTCTTCATTACTGGCACTGTGTAAATAAAAATGTTCTCTATCACATGAGATAATTTATTGCCTTTGTAACTGGCACTGTGTACAGAAATATGTTCTCCATAAACTCACATATATTACCATGGCAACATGCACTACATTGGTGCAGAGTGTGTGTACGTGTGAAAATGTCAGATAACATTTATACGCCAGTGGCATTTGATGGCTATGTCTGTATGCTTCCTTGTAGGCAAGTGAATAGTGTTGCTGTGGCCAACTGTGTTGCAGCCTTCCTAAGCAGCCAACATCATCTTTCTTACTCATATCACATCCATGTGTGTGAAACAGGTCTTGTGACATAGGATACATTTGGCTTTGTCTCAACAATGTCTGTATTGCCACAGAGGACCGACATGTAGTGTGCCTGCAATTGGCACACTTGAAATCTGCTGGGCTGTGGTGAGACTGTTGGTGGAAATGTATCAGCACTTGGCACATGTTAAACACACAGCTCACGGAAAGATGATATTGGTGTGTATTCAATTCACAGACAGCATGTTATGCAACATTTGGAGAGATACATACATAGATACATAGACAGTGTCGGCAGATAAGGGCCTGTGGCCCACCCAGTCTGCCCATTTGAGCTTGTAAGTTCAGTTTGTTTTCCTAGAAGTCTGTTGCCCCTTATCCCTGACCTCCAGAATTCCTTTATGTCTATCCCATGCATTCTTAAATCCCGTGATTGTTTCAGCCCCCACCACTTCCTCTGGCAGGGTGTTCCACTTGTCCACCACCCGTTCTGTGAAGAAATTCTTTCTCATGTTTCCTCTGAATCGTCCTCCCTCCAACTTCATCCCATGCCCTCTAGTCCTGGAACATCTTTTTGCTTAAAATAGTGTTTTCCTGCACCCTGTTCCTCCCTGTAAGGTACTTGTATGTCTCTATCATATCCCCTCCTCTCCTCCAGGGAGTACATGTTCAGTTCCTTCAACCTGTCTTCATAGGACTTGTGATGCAATCCATTCACCATCTTTGTTGCCCTCCTCTGAACCTTCTCTACCCTGTCTATGTCCTTACGTAGGTATGGTCTCCAGAACTGTACACTGTACTCCAGGTGGGGCTTCACTAGTGTCTTGTATAGCGGAATTATGACCTCCCTTTTCCTGCTGGTGATGCCCCTGCCTATATATCCCAGCATCCTATTTGCTTTACCTGCTGCCTTGTCACACTGTTTCCCTACCTTGAGGTCATCAGAGATGACAACCCCAAGATCCCTTTCCTGCTTGGTGCATGCTATATCCTCACCCCCCAACTGATATATTGTGCCAGGGTTTTTGTGCCCCATATGCATTATCTTGCACTTCTTTGCATTGAATTTCAACTGCCAAACCCCTGACCATTTTTCAAGTTTCTGCAGGTCGCTTCTCATTCTGTCTACACCCTCTGGTGTGTCTACTCTGTTACAGAGCTTTGTGTCATCAGCAAACAGTGAAATTCTGCCTTCTAGGTCCTGCGCAATGTCACTGATGAAGATGTTGAATAGGACCAGTCCCAGCACTGATCCCTGTGGTACCCCACTGGTCACTCTTCCCTCTGTGGAGTGACAGCCATTTACCACCACCCTCTGTGTCCAGCCACCCAGCCAGTTACCTACCCACCACACTACTGTCCTGCCCACACCCATATTCCCCTGTTTGTGTAATAGTCTTCTATGTGGCACAGTGTCAAAGGCCTTGCTGAAGTGAGGGGTGGCTTGTGACAATGGGCAACATCAGTCATACTGTACACACCACTGTGCACTGTGTCACCTATGTGGCATGGCTGATGTGTGCATGTGGGACTCTGGGAGTGATGTCACACACATGTGAATCCACTGAGAGATGGTGTTGGTGTGTATTCTAGTCACAGACAATATGTCATGTAGCATTTGGGGGGGGAGCTTGTGACAATGGGCAACATCATTTACTTTGTACACACCATTGTGCACTGCGTCACCTATGTGACATGGTTGATGTGGGCACGTGGATTTCTGGGAGTGGCGTCACACACATTTGAATCCCCAGGCTTGGTTGGACAGTGGGGTTTGACCCCGTGATGACACCAAAGGAACTGTTCAACACTGTCCATAGACAAGGGGAGATTGATTGACCAGTGTGATGTGCAGGTCACACGTGTGAAGCAGCCGGATGTGTACTACTAGTCAGAACACTGTGTCATGTGATCATTGGTTGGGATCATTGTACTTAGCCCTAGACAATACTCACCAGTCATCACATATTCTGTATGGTGGGCGTCAGAGAAGATCCCCCCTGCCACATTAACATTATCACAAAGGGCACATGCCCCTGTAGTGCACCAACCCTGCCCACACTTTGTAATGGCTTTGACATTGTATGTGTGGCACATGATCCACAACCCCAGCCATATGATCCGTCCCACGACATGTTATTCATCTAGGGTGCACCCTTCAGGCACGAACACCTGCACATTGTGTCACCTGTGCAGTTCTTGTCACAGTCATTCCCCATATGAACCTCACCTGGATAGTTTTCAAAGTAATGTGTTCTGGGGCCCTTTTAAGAATCATAGACTTCACAATGCTTAACAGTTTTTCAACCTTTAATTGATTTCCCCTACGTTTCACTCTGTGCCAGAGTCTGTTCACGGTGTTCATTTTCTTCTTTTAATCTTGTTAAAAGTATACATAACTGTTACCTTTCCATTCTCAGTTATTCGTTTTTACAAAGTTTAATTTATACATTTATTCTGTACCAACACATACCAATCCTAAGGTTGTCATCATCATGTTTTCTGTCCTGCTTTTTATTCTTAGTTTCTACAACAGTCTGCATTAATCCTGTCTGAGGTATTTGCTTCTGTCATTTAAAAAAAGGAAAATGCAAGACATTTACGATTGCTGTGATTGAAATATTTGCTGGCTAATTCTATGCTGCCTAACAGGCTTGCCACTTTTTAACTGTGCATTGCTATACCTTTGTTTTGGTTTTTAAGCTGCTAAAGGTGGAGACTTTCTGGCATTTGCCCTTTACTGTTGATACATAAAGTGATTCATACATTTTTTTACCTTGCCAATTCATGGAGCTTGCTTAGTATATACTTCAGTTTACTTTTTGCTTTCTTAAATGCTTTGTTCAGTTTTAAGTACTTACCTCCAACTTGCTTTTTTATTTCCAAATCCTTTAAATGCATTACTGTGCAGTGAAAGGCACTTGCTGCTTCTCCTGTGGGCTGTGCACTGTTGCATCTTGCCTGTTTTTGTGCTAACCTCGGTCGCCCTAGTTATGACATCATATGACATCATAACCAGGTGCTGAGTGTTTTCGCACATGTTAGCATGTGTGGTCCATTGCTATGCAACAGTACACTGTTGCGAGGTTGGGCAATATGTTAGGGCACAAAAACAGGCTTGTTCATTTGCCTGGCTTCATTTCAGTTGGTACTGTCTGTTTTATGTGTGATGTTGCTTTGCAGGGTCCTGTGGTGTCTATCAGTGGGGGCTGGTGCAGTGAGAGAAGGACCAGGTTTTAGATCTCTATGTGTCCTTTATATGCTCATGAGTGGGAGATCAATAGTGATTTAACCTTCCAGGTGTCTTAATGCTATGAATGGACTTCTGGTCATTTCAGTTCATGCATCATGTTTCTTTAATAGTGACTCAACACTAAGCAGCAATACACTCTCACGTGAGTTGTGCAATCGGTAGGGGCAAAAAACAGGTTTGTTAATTTGCCTGGCTTCATTTCAATTGGTGTTAGTCTGTTTAGTGTGTAATGTTGCTTTATGAGGTCCTGGGGTTCCTGTCTATGGAGGTTAGTGCTATGGGGATCAGGCTTCAGATTTCCATATGTCCTTATGTATTTATGGATGGGAGGTCAATCGTGATTTGACCTTCCATGTGTACCTTTGGTTGTGCACTTTGTGTTACTGTTTAGATTTCTTTTACCTGGGTGTGATTCCTTAGTACTATGACTGGACTCTAGGTCATTTCAGTTACACCAATTAGTGCCTTTTTGTACTGAGTTTGGGTTTGTTCTCTGGTTAGATTCTGATTTGACAGAGAAATTTGGAGACTTGGGACAGTGAAGTTCTATTTCTTCCTTGTTGGCATACCGTGAATGTGAATTCTTGTTTTTTGCCTCTTTCTTTGTCTTCAAATATTCATTTTCTATGCATTTTAACATCTCTCGACATTGTTGTATATAACATTATGTTATGATAAAATCAGTTTATACATGCTTAACATGCTTTCACTTCAACACATTTTTGTTGATACAGTTGAACATGGCAGTTTATTTCACTGTTAAATACATTTATGTACCATATACATGATTTTTTCAGATATTTGTTTCTTGTCCCCTATTTTTTACATATAGTAACCATCTCTATATTTCATACTTAAAAATGCACTTATTTTCAATTTTACATTTCATAAAGTTAAGTCCTTAGAGCATCTTTTGTGTGTATATTCTGTATTTCTAACTCATGTTACTCTTTATCAGTTTCCATATCCTGTTTACATTGCATGTTATAGTGTGCTCAAAATATGTCTGTGCTGTGCTGATGCTATTGCTGTGTTGTGTTAATGCCATTGCTCTGGATGCCTTGTCTGTATCTGGTTATCCTTGCTTAGTTGCATGTTCCCCAATTGGTTTTTACATTCATGCCAATATTTTGTTCCAGTGTTTTCATATTGAAAATCCAGTGCATTTCGGTGCTTAGTAAAATGTCCCTAAAATGTCCACCTCTTTCTGGAAGAAATACTTTTCTAATCCCAAAATCTCAAGGAGGCTCCACTGTGGCCAGCTTGTGTAAAGTGTGTGGCTACAGGAGAGTTTTCATCCTTCCTTTCTTCTTATGTCCCCCTTATACTCTTGTATCCTTGTTTTGGGCATTTTGCTTCTTTGTTGGACATATAGCATATCACAAGGGCACTGTATGATGTATATTGCTCCTTCTGTTGTGCAGTCTATGTGTTGTTTTGTTTGGTGTCTTTGTCCTGTGTGTAGGTGTATGAATATCTGTTTTTTAGAGGTGTATTTGCACACTGAGCATTTCCCACACAGCACTATTCCTGGTGCCAACGGACCCAGTGTTAGTTGAATTTGTTGTGGTTCTGGTTTTTTGTATTGTGATTTGACCAGTTGATCTTTTAAGTTTTTAATTTTTTTGGCTGCTATGATGGTCCTCGTTTGTAATTCTGGGATGTGTTTGTTATCAATTTGGACTAGATGCCAGTTTTTACTATTTTTCTAATCTCTGGCACTTTGTGGTTGTATTTTGTGGCTAGTACCACTCTCTGTTTACTTTCATGTGGTTTCTTTCCTTTCAACAAATCCGACCTGTCCTTCTGCTCTATCCATCTCTCTGCCATTTGTAGGGTGTGTTCTAGATATCCTCTGTTCCTAAATCTGTTTATCATGTTGTTGGTCTCTTTCTTTAAGTCCCTTTCTGTGCTACAGTTTCTCTTGACTCTAGTCAGTTGGAAGTAAGGTATGCTATTTTTCAGTTTTCTTTCATGGAAGCTACTTCCGTGGTGTACCATGTTCTTGTCAGTTTCCTTTCTGTATAATGAGGTCTCTAGTCTATTGTTTTCCTTTTTGATTAATAGATCTAAATATGGTATTTCATTTCTTTGTACATTCATAGTGAATTTGCGGTTGGTAACCTTCCTATTTAGTTCCTCATGGAAATTTATAAGTTCTTCTGGGCTACCTTCCCATAACAAAAAAATGTTGTCAGTGTATCATAGCCAGGTGTGTATCTTGGTGTCTTCTCTACTGCGTATGTGGTGTCTGTCAAAGTAGTCCTTGTAGGCGTTGGCGTAGGCTGGGACCGTGGTGGAGCCCATGGCTGTGCCTTTACACTGTTCACAGTATATTCTGTCAAATTCAAAATAGTTCTTTGTGAGCATTATTTCTGCCATTTCTTGGAGAATTTGTGTTTTTGGTTTACTCCCTATTGGTCTGGTGTCCAGTAAATTGCCTATACATTGGATCTCTTCTTAGTGTGGTATAGATGCATATAAGTCTGCTACATCTAATGTGACTAGTAGGCTGTTTTCTTTGAGTCCTATGTCTGAGATGCTATGCATTTTTAAAACCATGTTGGTTGTGTCTTTTACATATGATTTGGTTTTCTCAACTAGTGGCTGCAAATGGAAGTTAATGTATCTAGAAAGTGGTTTGAGTATGGAGTCATTTCTGGATACTATCTGTCTG
Source organism: Neoceratodus forsteri (assembly GCA_016271365.2). NCBI lineage: Eukaryota > Metazoa > Chordata > Ceratodontiformes > Ceratodontidae > Neoceratodus > Neoceratodus forsteri. The sequence goes on from CM028134.1 coordinate 847,741,482, forward strand.
CCAGGAGGACATAGATTTTTATGGATTTTGGATATAGCATAAATTGCTGGAATTCTGGGATAGTTCTTGATTAATATTTCTGCTTCCTATGGTTCTATCCAACCCAAAGCTGAGTGCTCTTCCAAGACTATGTCTATTTGTTGTTTGATTTTTTTTTCTGTTGGATTTTCAGGTAGTATGACATAGTTTTCTCTGTTTTCTAATAATGTTAGACACATTTATTTGTACTGGTTTTATCTTGTAATACTATGCCTCCTTCTTTATCCGCACTTCTTATCACTATGTTCTTGTCTATTTTTAGGTGTTTCAATGCTACTTTGTCCTTTCGTGTAAGATTATTGTGTTTGGGGAATATACTGCCTCGTTATGAAAATAAGTTCATAATTTCTTTTTCTGTAATCTTACAAAATGTCTCTATCCCATGATTTCGCCCTGTTGGTGAATTATATCTAGATTTGACACCTATTTCTATTTTTAGATTCTGTTTGTACATGTCTAGGTGGGTTGTTTCTCCACCAAATTGGTTTTTCAATCTTAAAGTCCTATAGAATTTTTGCAGGTCAACTTCTAGGTTAAAAAGGTTGACAGGTTGTGTTGGGGCAAATAATAAACCCAGGTGACCCGTCAACCTTTTTAACCTAGCAGTTGACCTGCAAAAATTCTATAGAACTTTAAGATTGTCATAGCATGCAATTGTCCATATGACTGAATGAGTGATGCATCACAATGTACAAAACCACAAGCTACGGACAATGAACACACACCCTGAGTGTGAAACAGCAATGTACATATCTGTGCACACTGGGCAAGACAGTCTGGCACTGACCAGCAGGGTGCACCATTGGCAATATGGGCTGAGACCATACGCCATCCTGCCATGTTATTTACATGCCTATGACCACCACATGCCCATGCAGTTGAGAGGGGTGCAGTGCACATTTTTGACTCACATGTATACACCACACAGGTACACATGTTGGATGTGGGGTGGCAGGCATGCTGTGACCCCAACACTTGTCTCACAGACAACAGTGGTTCTTACATTCCACATGCTCAATATGTCAGCAGCTGTGGCACAGGCATTGCTCCATTGCAATGTTGATGGGGGCACTGCTGTCAGCTCCATGCATGCAACTATTGTGGGTGCAGAGTATGTCTACCACAGATCATACAACATGAGATCCTGTGTGATGTTCACATCTGTGTGTCCCACAAATACAAGACAACCCTGTCAGCTGCATGGGCATGTGTTGTCATAGGTATGTGCATACCATGGCAAAGTGTTGTAGAATTTCAACCCATGTTGAAGATAGTCCACCCTGATGTTCATCAGCACAGTGTCCAGCTCAATGGACACAGATGTGTACATTGCTGTCTTAGCCTCAGTGTTTGTCATCACAGTTCACAATTGGCTTCTGTGTGTGTGCTGTGATTGCTCACACCTGCTACCCAGCAACAGGCATGTGCTCACAGCACACATGATATGTCCTATGGATAATGTAATGCATGCCACACACTCTAACGGTGCCTATTTGCAGATGCCATTGTGGGCATGGACAGGGAATAAGTCAGCACACACCGTACACAGTGATACACTACCACAGTGAACTACCCATTACTGTCAAGCTGGTAACATGTCATGGTATGGACATAGGACTGCACATTTTGCAGCACACCCACTCTGGCATGGGCAGGCATCATAGTGCACCTTCCACATCTGTGTACTGCATGACATGTGCTCTGGCTTGTAATATGAGGTATACATCCCAGCTCACAATCCCTGGCATGCAAAGGCACCACAGTGAACTAGATCTCTGTGACTGCTAAACAGTCACACTGTTACTTAGCCTAACAACATAACATGGCACATGCCCTCCTGTGTGGGTATGGAACACAGTGCTCCTATGACAATAAATAGCATAAATCATCTGTTCATACAGCTAGATATGCATCTGTGCATTGACACTGCTAGTGATACATGTGATGTGTACACAGGCAAATAATGTTATCCAGTGGTATGGTGCATCATTGGACAGTGTGTGTATAATGTTGCATGTCATAGGGACTACTTTTGTACTACATACCAGAGGCAGGCATGTGTGTCCCATCTTTATGTACCTGCCTGGTGATCATTTTTGTGTGCATGGCCATATACCCTCAGTTGCAGATGGCACTATCTGGGTGCTGGGACACATTTCTGAAGAGACTGTGGACATGTTGTCTTTGCCTGTTTGGGGGTGGTAGTGTGCCCATTGCCACATGCATAAGTGAGGTGCTGTGGAAGTGTCTGTCAGTTCCATGTTGACATATCCATGATGGACATCACTGCATGCTATATTTTGCAGGCAGACTACCTCCAGACATGGTACTACATGCCTGTATGTGCAGTATATGCTTCCTCATGCACTAACAATTTGTTGGTCAGTGCTTGAGTGTCAGCCTTGGATGCCTGTGCATGGTGGCAAACAGCACATGGTGTCCTATAGTCACAGGGACACTGTTATATGGTGTTACAAGGCTATACAGGATTACACTTCTACATGATTGTCAAGAGGTATGTCCCTCTCCATATCACTATTTGTCTGTACCCATGATGTTTCTTGCCATAACAACTAAGCTACATAGTAAGACACATCTCAGCAGTTGTGTACATATATATCCACTATGAATAAATATTCTCACTATTCAGATGGATACTACATTTGTTGTGTGTGCAGATTCATTACATTGTATGTGCTGCCTTGTACCCTGTGTAGGACTGTGACGGAAACTATGTTCTTACATGGTACAGAGCGCATGTTGGGATGATCTTCATGTTTTCCTTGCCAAGTCTGTGCCAGATCCAGAGTGTATATCTCCTGTAAGCCATGAAACACTGGACACTACAATGGAAAAAAGGAGAGACATGCTACAGGCTTACAGTTTAGTTCCAATGCCTATCAACCGTAAAATTGTTGGCTATGCCTCTACATTGTCCACATGATGTAAACATGTATGCCCTTTAGTATGCATGTCACAGATGCTTCTGAGTACACCTCACAGACACCTGTCAACACTGTGATCTGCGGCATGTCACCTGCTATACATGGAGACCATGTCTGCTGGCCACTGCTCTGTCTCAGGGTGGGGTTGGGTCACTCAGTGTGCCAATCTGATGTCACACAGATGTTGTGCACTGTTGTACTGTCATTAGGGCATGTGGTGTTCACCACAGTTTCCCTGTTATGTGTTCTGTTGCCTGTACTATGTTATGTGCATCACTTTGTCATTGCATGGTGTTTGGATGTGCATGCTGCCATCCTGCAACTGCCAGTCATGTGTGCCATGGTATCTACTGTTCCTGGAGAAGGGGAGTGATGGCCATGTGCAGGATGACATGTTTGCATGTGTAGTACAAAAGTGTCACAGGCGTACATCAGTAAGGTCATTGTGGACCAGATATGCCTGTTGAACATTGTGTTCTAGCATCCTTGGGGGGGGGCTGTCACTAACTGCACATGTGGGATATGTACCTGACCAATCAGTGCATGTAGGCCAGGACATGCAGCATTGTGAACACATTTCCAGTACAGTCACCAGTACAAGTTGTCAACTGGCCACATCCCTGTGTATCCTACTACTGAGTGGTGTGTCCATTCTTGATTGTGCTTCCACACTAGGCCGACACAGACTAATGTCCCTCAATGGGACAGCAGACAGTTTTTTGGTGACTGTACAAGACAGATCATAGTGTGTCACAGATGGACTTCCACATGTCCATCCTTGGCCTGCGGCAAAGTGGGAGTGACCATGTCAGACATACTCAACTACATCGTATGCATATGTTGGATAACAAGGAACACAGCATTGCACTGTCATACATGTGTTGGGAGTGTAGGATATGAGGCAATGGAAATGTAACACAGGTGTGATATTGCTATCTGTCACATCATTGCATGTGTGTCTGGGGCATGTCAATGACTGCCAGGTGGTAGTGCGGTGTGACACCTTTTGGAGTGGTACTGCAGACAACATGGCATGACTTCTGGTTTGATTTGACAATAGGCCACAGGGTGTACATACTGGCCTCATATATGGTGTACACTGTGGATGATGGCATGGGTGCTATTATCTCTGGGGATCACACTGTCCATACACGATGCCAGCAATATTGTCACAGTGGTTTACAGTGTGTTGTCAGATGTGTGGTGTCTATGTTGTGCAGTGGTACTCACAACCACACCCATGCTCCACAGTGACATTCAGCGGTACTGGCCATACCCACTGGGTGTGATGTCTTCCACTACAATCCTCATGGCCCCACCCTGCACCTTTCACGTGAACATTCTGACATGTGATCACTGCTTACTTGCCCCCCAACCTAACAAAAATTGATGATCCACTGGTGGGCTTCCACCATCTTGCTACTGCCAATCTCCACGTGACCTTGCCAGTATAGGGTGAGATGTAATACATCCTTGACCCAGTTGTTCCTAACACCTCACACCACATTTCCAGCCAACCATATGTAGTGTGCAACGTCCCTCTTCCAGACCTGCCAACACCACAAACAGGGTTCACACTCACATGACAAGCACGCCCTCTACAGGAACTTGCTCTCACCACCACCTCCACCCTTGTGGTGGCATCCCACTATGATACAAACATAGATACCTGGTAATTTCTGGCATGTCACCTCTCCACATCCCAGTTGCCACAGATGCTGGTGTGGACAGTTCTGTTTGCCCAGCCCTCCTCCCCAGGGGCACACATGGTTATGTAGACTGGGTCTCTGTTGTCCCATGATCAAACACCACATCAGCATTACTGCATGCAGTTGCATGTCATGTCTGGCTACACCATTTTCACCCACCCACAGACACACCATGACACACATTACCAGTATTACATTACTTCCACTATTTTGCCTCAGTGTACCCACCACCCTGCACCCATGGCCACTGTGCTGCAGTGCCAGCCATGCAGTTGAACATTGTTCTGCCATACACAGTCAACGGGACATGACATACTTCCATGTCATGCTCTTCACTCTGCCATCAGCCTTGGCTATGTGGTGTTCACACATGCTTTTCCCTTCCAGGTCGTTTGTCATGCCCCTCCAATAATACCATGTACCCTGTATAAGTCCATGCTGCTATCACACAGCCTGGGAAGGGTACAGCAACACCCCACAAGAGGGACAATCACAGTCACATCCATGTTGTATGGTTTCATCACATGCCTACCCCATGTAACACACAGACACACACCTCACATGGGCAGACCGCACAATGCACAGCCATGTGCTGCATGCTGCTCCCATGGCACCATCAATACACAGGTGTACATGTCTTGCTTCATGAGGCTGTGCAGATGTCCTGATTGGAGATGTGTGTGCCAATGTGTTTTGCAGCTACCTCTATGGCCAGTGGTCCCTGTTCTACAAGCCATCCTGGTACATGGCATTTGTTTTTCCCACCTCTCCCTCCCTCCATACATAATGGTTTGTCATGCCTTTATGGCCATTGGGTGTTTGCACTTGGCATACAGTGTTTGCCAGGGAATTGTGCACCACATACTGTGCCAAGCACTGTGCTGGCAAGAAGACAGTAGCCCAACATGGGCACCACCATTGCATAACACCCAAAGATACAGCTGTGTTTCATGTTTGGATGACTGCACTATGCGTTGTGGGGAACAGCACACATGGTTGTACATTGTACACCGTGTGTGCTTGCACATTGGACATCACTACAGCCCCTACCATGTGTCCTGGTGAGTGTCATGTACACACATATGACATTATCAGCTGTGTTTTGCCTGCCACCCTCACACTTGCACATGGCACAGTGTTTTTCCAGGGTCACGTTGCCTGTCTTCAGAACTGCTGTCATATACATGTCAACAGCCTTGTGCAGGCAAACATGTGGCACATTTCTGTCTGGCACAGTACTCATACATGGCAGGACTCGGCACATGTGCCCACACTGCTGCTGTACCTTATTGTGTTTCTATTGTGCCATATCCACCTCTGTGCTCCGCAACAGTCAGTGGGTGTCACACCACCACATGCCAGGGTCATTTTGCTGTCACGTATGCTGTCAGGACTGTTCCATGCAACAGGTAGGGGACCATGCTGGAATCTGCCTCCAGACACACAGCTACTGACTGTGTTGGAGGGACTCCTTCAGGGGCCACATGACACCCACATCCATGTCACTCTTCTTGATATTCCATGACATTGCACAATGGTGCTTGCCATGTTGCATCCTATGTACCTGTGTGTTATACCTGTCCTACCAACTCTGCCATGCACACTTACCATGCCAGATCCATGTTATTATCCATGGGGCCTTCACACACCTCATGCTCTGCATGGGATGACTCAAGCACGTGTTCATCCATGGAATCCTGTGAGCTGGGTGACACATTGGCAATGGCCTACTGCATCCATCCATGCCCACACATGTGCATAGGACCAGCAACATCTGTTTTCAGCTTCTGTTGACATGGTCACACACCATCCACATGTGCACCTGTGTGGAGACAAGGTACAAGGCATGCATCATTGCTTTCTCATGTGCTGCATGTGACTATTGAGCAAGTACAGCTAACCATTATCATTTGGCATTTCACATTTGACTCCCATTTCTGGGGCTGAGTACAGTAATTTCTACCTCAATTACATGTTTTGCGACACACAATCTTGGACAATGTACGATGTTCCTCAGCGGATCAGTGGCAACAGTCATAACATATCTGGCATATGCACATGCACTGTATGTATGTTTGTGGTGTTCTTGGTTTAGCAGGGAGTGTCGTCTGTTTTCCACAACCCATATGTGTAGACACCACCAGGGACATGCATTACCACACCACTTCTAACATTCATTGCCATATCTTTTGCTGACATGCAGATATCTGTTCTGGACATTGTATGCTGTGCACACTGCTGATTGTCACGGACAGTGTACACTCTGGCATATGTTCTCACAGACCTGCATTACCACCGTCACTGTAAATGGTTGTCAGAGGGCGTGACATGTGTGGGAATGGTCACGGTTGACTGTGTCACTATGCATGTTCACAGTTGTGTGGCTGCCTACAGGGTGCTATCCACTGTCACATCACACAGCTGTACTCAGAAGGCAACAGTTCTGTGCACGTGGGCCAGCTATACCCTATGAAGCACAACATGGTTTCAGGTTGAGTGTTATGCTGTTATATTGTTATTGCTGCCATCTGGCTTGACAGTAGCTGTGGCTGCGTCATGACATGTAACCCTGACTCTGTACTGTGGTGACATGGTTGCAGTACATGTGTTGATTGTGGCTATACATACACTCTGCTCAGCTGCTCACATGTTGACATGGCACACATATGCCATACTCTGTCCATGTGTGGGACTTCCCATCCTTTCCACCATGGTGTCACTGGCCCCAATTACATGTGGATGGTTTATGCGCATACGGGGATGAGTCATCATCCATCACTGACTATTATCCATGGTCATGTTGGTTTCCATTTGCCACATCTAGTACCTTACTGTTACTTGTGCTGTCCCTCCACCACCTGTTAGTCCTGTTCTGTAGTTCCCATGGTGCAGGTTGTTGCATACATGGTGCCCCCTGAGTGCCATACCATGTTCAGTCTGTGCAACATATGTACACATTGCACGTGGCATGCTCGGGGTGCTTTTTTCATGGTGGATGGTTGGTACATAAGCATGCTTCCTCATTGCAATTTCCACACACTGACATGGTGGGTAGTGGGGGGTTCACATACTATATGGACCATGAGGTGTGTCGACATCACTGCACAGGGTCAGGGTCCACTGTGTGTAGCAACAGCTATTGTTTCACCTGGATGTTTGTGTGTCATGCAGGCAAGATGTCTATGGTGGTTGTGACAGCATTACACCGGTGGCACACAAATCCTGCGGTCACTGTACACACATCACACATGGCTGCCTCAGCCATTTTGCACCTCCCTGGTCAGATGTTCATGTCAACTTCACTGCAGGGACAGGTGCATCACTTGGACATCACTGGGTCACATTACTATAGTATTCTCCTTCTGTCCATGTGCTGTGTGGGGTACTATCTCCATGCCCTGCTGATCATTGGTCAGCTTGTACATTCTGCTTGCACATTCCCTGGTCCTACATTCTGTTTTGGGGGGGCACTTTACAGTGTGCAGGACAGGCAGGCATTGATACATGCTGTCCCTGTGGGCATTTACCCTGATAATAGCAGCTTTTCTTCTGCCCTTTCAACATTGTCAGGGGGTGGGTGGTGCATGTTTGCCATGTCCAGATGTTGCACTTGTACCTACCTGCTGCTCCTCACAGCATTGTCCCATCAGAACAGTGGCTGTGCTGTGTTTGGGGCATCCATTACTATCCGCAAGGGGTGTGTGGGCTGGTGTTTCATGAGCATGTTGGCCATGTCCCATGTTTACTGCCCCCGCCCCCTGCGGATATGCACTGCTCTGACTGCAGTTGTGGGGGCGGGCATCACATACATTTTGGGCAGCCCTTCCTGCCTGCCGTCCCTCCTGGGTTAGCCCTGTTCCCTGTTGCTGCAGATTCTTCTGAGTGGGCCCTTACTGTCAGTATGGGGGGGGAATGCATACATGCCTGTTCACCCTCTGGGGCATATGTCTGTCCCTGCACATGTTGAGCGGCTGTGGCGTTGTTGTTCTTTGACTGTGCCATGGAGGGGGGGGTGTCCTGGGTACATGCAATATCAATGATGCTACTGTCTTCTGGTAGTCCTTTCAATGTCACACTACATGACTGCCCCTGCACAGTGGTGTTACTGGTATTTGTACAGATACTACTTGCCAATGCAGTAGGATGTCACAGTTGTACCTTGCAGACCTTCTCAACTACTTGCTTGTCCGTGCATAGTGGCGTCACTGCTATTTGTGCAAATACTTCCTGCCAATACAGTAGGGTATCACAGTCGTGCCTTGCAGACCTTCTCAACTAACTTGACTGTCCCTGCAGAGTGGTGTTACTAGTATTTGTGCAACTACTTTCTACCACTACAGTAAGGAGTCACAGGTGTGTCTTTCAAACTGTGTTTGGTTTGTATATATTTACCTATCTCTTGCAGGGTCACTTGCTCTGCGGTTCACATCACTGCTGTCCTGCGGTGTGTCATTGAGGAGCATGGGTGTACCATGCTTGGGTGCTGCTGGCTCAAAGATGTATGGCTGGATGGTAGGGTACACCAGGATGTTATCGGTCACCTCACTTTCTTCTTCTAAGGGAATGATTCCATGCATGGTTGATCTTTGGTTCTTCTGATGCTCAGGATTTTGGTTACTTCCTCCCTGTGCTGGTGCATGTAGTAGCAGTGTGGCATGCACCTTTTATGTGCACTACCTGTGGTGGGAAGCGTGAGCGAGCAGGACAGGTTTGATGTCATACAGACATCCGTGGGTCAAAGGTCATGCTGTGCACTTGCTCATGCATCCATCTTGTTTATCCAGGTGTCAGCATCATAAACATGGTTTCATCTGGGCACTTTCTATGGCATTGGATTCCTGGCACATGGCTCCTGCTACTCACTGTCATCTCAGGGACACTATGGTGCTCTGTGGTAAGTTTCCACATTATAGGTGTGCATTTAATCATTAAAGTGCTTCAGTCACCTAATTTAATGGTCCTGTGTGGGCTCAGGTATTGTGCTAGATCTACAAACTGAAGGTCACATAAGAAACAGGTTATAATCCCTAGGGCTAACGCAAACAAAATAGATGGTTACTTTATCATATGGACAGCTGACGCATGGAACGAACTACCTTACGAGCTTGTAAATCTGACTACCATAAAGGGATTTAAAGATGGCCTTGACAAACATTATTACTCTAAGCATATTTTGGTATAATTTACCCATCTTTTGGGTGGGAGACAATCATGATGGGCAAGCTTCCTACTTTTGTCTTTTTAACCTAGTAATAGCTAGTAACCTCAGTGTCCGGCACCAGAGAGGGGTCAGTATTAGTGGCCCCATCCATGGTGCCCATGTTAGCTGTGATATCAGTTATAGTATCCTCAGTTTTGTCATTATGACTGGCCTCCCTAATTGGGGTTTACTATTCTCATTTGGTCATGTTCCACTAGGGTCTGTAGATTAAGTAGCTGCTGTGCTTTCTTCTTCTTCCATCACAGAGAGAGAGAGGTTCAAAGCTGTTTTTTTTTAGTTGGATCATAAACTCCATGGCCCTACAGCCTTTCTTTTTTTTACTTCTAGAGTGGACAGGTGTCCAGTCTGAGTCATCCCCACTGTCATGCTCTCTATTTCTTTTCAGTGATGTTTCACTAAGGTTATTGATCATGCTTCCCACACATATCTTATTGTGATCCTGTGAACCCATATCATGTTCATTAGGGCAGTATTTACTTGTGAGTGGTTTAATTTCCTGTTCTAGTTCCATAATCTTCCCCCTCAGGACTTGTATTTCCTTGCACTGATTGCATTTGAGCCTCACAAAGCCTATGCCAGTTTCCAGACTAAAATTATTACAAATGATGCATCATTGCCACTTTACCTGTGCTCAAGGTAACAAAACCTGTGTTGATATCTGTTTTGGTTGGTCAACTAAGAAAATCTGATTACAGATATCTACAGTACTTCCTTTCTCCTACTGTCTGGCTAAGAGTGCTTGTCTTGTATGAGCAATGCTAAGCAGAAAGGGCACAATGTTAAAGAGAAGGACAAGTCAACATAACCCAGAGTAGAGTGTCTTTGCCATGTCCCCAGCAGTCACAGTAGATGCGCAGACATGAATACTGTAGATATTGTTTGAAAATAAGCTGTTATTAATGAATGCTTTTTATGTTTGCATGCGCACATGTGCAAGAAACATGACGAGGCAGCTTAGGAGAGAAGCAGGTTGTGGAGGCGCGGCAGTGTTACAGCCAAGGGAGACACTGCATTAGGGGGCTTGGCAATGGTGGACCAATGGAGGCACAGTGTGGTGATGACACTGGTCTCCAAAAGTGCACCAACTTCTAACGTTTTTGCTGCAGCAATCAGGGCTGCCTCATCATTGCAGCATCAGTCATTGTGCTGCAATGAGGGAGCGACCCATCATTGTAGAGCGGAACGTTAACTAGTGTAATACTGTTTGTGAACATGGCGGGTGGCTTGCTGCCACATTCACAAACATCATTATGCTGCTGCCTCAGTGCTGAGAGGGTGTCCAATCCCCCTCGGCAGCAAGTGCCTCCCAGACGGTCTTTGTTTGCTGAAAGGGGCCCCAATCTCTGCTGGCTTCAGTGTGCAAATGTCCTGTCTGCCGACAGGGGTGCCCATTCCCCGTCGGCATGATGGCTCCTCCTTGTCTTGTGTGCTGATGGTGGTGCCCAATCCCCACCTGGCTACATGTCCCCCAAAGAAACAGTCGTTGGCGCAGCTGGGGCCCACCCCAGCATGCCAAATGCCCTACAAAGTAGAAAACTGTCCAGCGTTGTCTTTTTTTTGTCCTGTGGAGAAAAATGGTCCCTCAGTCTCCCATGCCCTCCTCCCACAACCCGTACCCACACTCTGCGCACCCTGCCTCCCCACACCCCCCCACTTACCTCCAGAGTCTGGCATGACAATCTTCGGTGGGCCGGGAACACGTCTGCACTCTTCAAAGCCGACAGTGAACTGAGGAAATACTGGTAAGCTGTAAAATGGGATAGATAGGGTTTTTTCAACTTTGCTGAATATCTCAGGCATTTTTTGGAATTTTGGAACCAAATTTTCAACATGGGGTTTTTAGGACCCCCTTCTCATGAATTCTGTCACTGCCATGGCGTTAATCAGGCCCGAAGGGTGATTTTGTGGTCACTGCGTGAAATCACCTTTCAGAACTGATTAATGAAATGACAGTGCCAGTGTTCATGAGGTGGGCTCTCAAAAAGCCTATGTTGCAAATTTGGTGAAAAACTTCCTAAAAATGACTGTTTTATGAGCGTGCATTGCACAGTTCCTAAGCAGGCTCGTAAGTTCGTGAATTTATAACATTTGCACTCCAGATTTTCAACATTGCCATTCTATCACACCTACTTATGAGCAGTACAGCTGTCATTTTCATATCTCGCCCAAAATGTGTTTCCACGTACGTAGCGCATAATGGCTCAGTTGGTGTGTGAAATCAATGTTTGGGACATATTAAGAAAATCACAGTGACACTGTTCATGAGCAGAGGTCTTACAATGGCTACTGTATGTTGAAAATTTGGTAAAATAATTCCTAAAAATGACTGTTTTACAAGTGTGTGTTGCGCAGTTCCTACGCACTCTCATAAGTGCGCAAATTTTTAATATTCGAACTCCAGATTTTCAACATTGCCATTTTACCACACCTCCTTATGAGTAGTACAGAGTTAATTTTGCAAATCTTGCCCACAATGTGTTTCTGTGCATGTAGTGTGCAATGGCGCAGTAGGTGTGCAAAATCAATGTTTGGGACACATTACGAAACTCATAGTGACACTGTTCATTAGCAGAGGTCCTAAAATGTCTATGTTGAAAATGTGGTGAGAAAAGTCTATAAAATGACTGTGCTATGAGGGTGCACTGCACAGTTTCCATGCATGCTCATACCTTTGCACATTTCCAATATTTTCACTCCAGATTGACAACACTGCCATTTGTCCACACCTCCTTATGAGCAGTACAGCTGTCATTTTTCACATCCCCACCCAAATGTGTTTTTGCACTTGCACCGCAGACTAGCGCGGTCCTTGTGGGAAATCCATGTTCGGGACACATTAGAAAAATCACACTGACACTGTTCATTAGCAGAGGTCCTAAAATGGGTATGTTGAAAATCTGGTGACAAACATCCATAAAATGACTGTGTTACGAGCGTGCATTGCGCAGTTTCCACGTACACTCGTAACTTTGCACATTTGCAATATTTTCATGCCGTATTGTCAACATTGCCATTTTTCCACACCTCCTTATGAACAGTGCAGCAGTCATTTTGCACATCCTGGCCGAAATGCATGTTTGCACTTCCGGCATACAATAGCACGGTCACTGTGGGAAATCACTGTTTGAGACACATTTCAAAACTCACAGTGACACTGTTCATCAGCAGAGGTCCTAAAATGCCTATGTTGAAAGTTTGGCGATGAATGTCCATGAAGTGACTGTGTTATGAGCATGCATTGCACAGTTTCCACGCACGCTTTTAACTTTGCATATTTGTAATATTTTCACTCCAGATTTTCAACATTGCCATTTTTCCACACTTCCTTATGAACAGTATAGCTGTCATTTTTCACATCCTGGTCGAAATGTGTTTTTGCAGTTCCAATGTAGACTACCGTGGTTGCTGTGGGACATCAGTGTTCAGGACACAGTAACAAAATCACAGTGATGCTGTTCATGAGCACAGGTCGTTAAATGCCTATGGTGAAAATCTGGTGATGACACTCCATAAAATGACTGTGTTACACACATGCATTGTGCTGTTACCACATTTGCTCAGAACTGCAAGCATTGTTAATATTCCCACTGCACATTTTCAACATTGCCATCTCTTCATACCTCCCTATGGATGCTTCAGCTGTCATTCTTCACATCCTGCCCAATCTGTGTTTTCGTATATGTGGTGCAGAATGGCATTGTCACTGTTGGAAGTCACTTTTCGGGACACATTGACAAAATCACACTGCCACTGTTCATGGGAAGAGGTCCCAAATGCTTTCATGAGGTGGGTTCACAAAAAGGCCATGTTCAAAATTTGTACTGTGAATACCAACAATTGCCCGAGGCATTAGGGTTTCTAACCATAATGTCCTACCTGTACAGACAGGAAGGCATTGGGGTGTGCCTTTGGATTGCTGACTGTACTGCTCATGCCATCCCACCCCCAACCCCTGCCACTGACAGGCATCGAGGTGTACCTTGGACTCTTCATCCCAAGACTTCACACCATTCTCCTATGCTGCACACATTTCAACGTATGTCCTTTTGGAATGGGCTGACCGTAAAGCCAAACACCTTAAGGCACAGTTCAACACATCTTGCTGTCTGCAGAATAGGGTGAGGTGACATGGCTTGACCGTCATGGGTGACGACCCAAAACCTTACCCCACACCCTGTCCGTCTCTACAGCATGGAGGTGCAGTTCTTGTCAAGTTCACTACTTTACTGCCATTCCTATTCTGCGTCTGTCTAACTCTTGCATTTCTAATGCTAATATCAGCAAGCAAACATTCGACACTAACAAATGCTTTTTTTATCTAATCATTGCATATCTTATATCCATTTTCAGAAATGTTCCTATACAGAAATCATTCACAACAAGCACAGAGAACACCAGGATAGAGCAGTTGATATGAATAAGGACAGGGGTAAATGGAGAAAAAGACAAAGGCAGTAAGGACAGGGATGGGGCAAAAGAAATAAAGCCAGAAAAAAATGGAGGGTAATGAGCACCAATGCCCGTAGTCTAGGTAAAAAGCTCCCAGAAATGGTGGCCTTGAAGGAAGACGGATGCCTGGATATCATGGCAGTCACAGAAACATGGTACACAGAGAAACATGACTGGGATGTCAACATACCAGGGTACGCAATCTATAGGAGGAACAGGGAGGGAAGAAGAGGAGGAGGAGGAGGAGTAGCTCTCTATGTAAGGGAAGGTATCAAAGCAACAGAACTAAAGGGTAAACGAGGAGGAGAGGAGGCACTGTGAGTCACCCTGGAAACTGGAAATGGCTCCACAATCCACACAGGGCTTGTATACAGACCCCCATCTCAGGAGGAGGAAATGGACAAGGAAATAATAGAAGGAATCCTTGGGATGGCAGAGAAAGGTGAGATATTGCTGATGGGGGACCTGAATATGCCAGATGTTAACTGGAGCACTTTTGCTGCAGCCACATCCAAGAGCAGAGCCATTCTCGATGCCCTACAGGGGGCATGCCTCAGACAGCTAGTTTTGGAACCCACTTGGGTGGGAGTAATCTTAGATCTGGTACTCTCAAATGGGGACGGAGAGGATCTCTGATCTTGAAGTGGGTAGCCATCTCGGAACAAGCGACCACCAAACAGTTTGGTTCATGATAAACTTAGCTGTAGAGTCCAGCCACACAAAAGTAAAGGTACTGGATGTCAGGAGGGCTGATAATGTCAAAATGGGAGAGTGCCTCAGAAAAGCACTAGCAAACAGGCAAGAAGGTGGGGTGAAGCAACAATGGCAAAACATCAAAACTGCCATCACAGGGGCAACAAGCCTTTGTGTGAAGCAAATAAATCAAAATGAAAGAAAAAAAAACACTATGGTTCTCAAAAGAAGTGGCGGCGAAGGTAAGGGAGAAAAAGATAGCATTCAGAAAGTATAAGCAAACACAAAAGGAGCAGGACAGAGAACTGTACCAGTTAAAGCAGAAGGAAGCAGGGAAGACAGTCAGAATAGCAAAAGTCCCAAACTGAGGAAAAGATAGCCAACTTGGTTAAGAAGGGGGGTAACACCTTTTACAGGTATATTAGGGAGCAAAGAAAGATGAAGACATGGATACTGAGGCTAAATAAAGAGGAAGGTGGTTAGGTAGACAGTGACAGTGAAAAAGCAGGAATACTGAATGAATATTTCTGCTCAGTATTCACAATGGAAAAGCAGGGGAGAGACCTTATCCAGTCAATAGAAGCACACTGGATAGGGGGGTTGATATTAGCCCTTTCACAGAAAAAAGGGTTCTGAAAGAACTCTTAAAACTGAAGGTGGATAAAGCAATGGGGACTGATGGGATTCACCCCAGAATTCTAAAAGAACTAAGGGAAGAACTAGTAACACCACTGGCTACTCTTTTTAATAAATCATGGGAAGGTGGTGTGGTACCTGAGGACTGGAGAAGGGTGGATGTGATTCCCCTTCGCAAAAGTGGGAGCAAGACAGAGGCAAGAAACTACAGACCTGTCAGTTTGACCTCAGTGGTAGAGAAATGATGGAATCACTTCTGAAGGAAAGAATTGTTGAGTATCTAGAGGCCAGTGGGGCACAGGACCCAAGACAGCATGGATTCACAGCAGGAAGGTCATGTCAAACAAATCTAGTTGATTTCTTTGACTGGGTGACCAAGGTAGTAGACCAGGGAAGGGCTGTGGACATGGCCTACCTAGACTTTAGCAAGGCATTTGACACAGTGCCACAAAAAAGATTAATAAACAAATTAGCCAGCCTGGGAGTGGGTCCCAGGGTGGTAGTCTGGGTAAAACACTAGCTGGACAACAGGACACAGCGGGTAATAGTAAATGGAGTTCACAGTGAAGAAACGAGGGTTACTAGTGGGGTACCTCAGGGTTCAGTACTGGGGCTGGTCCTTTTTAATGTCTTTATAAGTGACACTGCAGAGGGACTGGAGGGGAAGGTATGTCTCTTTGCAGATGACACAAAGATCTGTAACAGGGTTGATATGCAAGGTGGGGTGGAAAGGATTAAAAGGGACTTTGCAAGGTTGGAGGAATGGTCACATGTGTGGCAGCTTAGATTCAACGCAAAGATGTACAAAGTAATGCACCTGGGAAACAAAAACCCAGGGCAAGAGTACACAATGGGTGGTGAGATACTGACAACAATAAAAATGGAAAGGGAGCCGGGGGTAGCCATATCAGACAACCTAAAGGTGGGCCAGCAATGTGAGAAGGCAGTAAGGAGGGCTGAGGGGATACTGAGATGCATAGAGAGAGGCATCACCATTAGAAAACAGGAAGTTGTTGGTCCGCTGTACCCACAGTTGGTAACACCACATCTGGAGTACTGTGTACAGTTCTGGAGACCTCATCTCTGCAAAGACATAGAGAGGGTGGAGGCTGTCCAGAAGAGGGCATCCAAAATGATGCAGGGTCTGCACCAGAAAACACATGAAGAAAGACTAAAGGTGCTTAAAATGTATAGCCTTAAGGAAATGAGGGAGAGGGGGTACATGATAGAAACTTTCAAATACCTCAAAGGAATCAACAAAGTCCAAGAGGATAGCATCTTTCAAAAAAAGAGACGTGCAAGAACAAGGGGGAACAATTTGAAGTTAGAGGGGGGATGGATCAGAGGTAATGTGAGGAAGTATTTCTTCACAGAGAGGGTTGTAGATGCATGGAACAGCCTTTCTGAGGAGGTCATAGAGTCATATACAGTGGGGGAGTTCAAGAATGCATGGGACAGACATAAGGCAATTCTAATGGGGGTAGGAGGAAGTAGGTTGTTGGTTAACTAGGATCTGCAGCTTATCCATTAGGTAGGGAAATGGTCAGACTAGGTGGGCCAAGCAGTCCTTATCTGCTATAAAATTCTATCTTTCTATGTTTCTAGAGTCTGTAAGTGCATCCCTTCCACACTGGATCCCCTAGCCAGTCGTGCAGCTACATGCACAGTCAGTCCAGGGACATATATGGAGGTATGCCCACACTCCACACCATTCATATAGGCATGGAGTGCAGGGTGAGGGGGGTGCAGGATATAATAATAATAATAATAATAATAATAATAATAATAATAAAATGTATTTAATTAAGTGCCTTTCAAATTTTTCAAGGCACTGTACATAAAAACATGAGAACACCAGCATAATCAATACATACAATAAAACTACACAGCAAATATTACCAGGCTAAAATAACCAATTACAACATAACAGGAAATGCCTTCTCCCATAAAAAAGACTTTAAGGCCTTTTTAAAACTTCCCACCGTCGTACTCTCTTGGAGCTGACGGGGCAGAGAATTCCAGAAGGTAGGAGCTGCAAAACCGAAGGCACGGGCTCCAGAGGACTTCAAAGTTACCCTCGGAATCTCCAGCAACCCCTCATCAGCCAAGCAGAGCTGTCTCAGAGGGGTGTAGGGCACCAGAAGCTCTTTCAAATAGTCAGGACCAAGACCATGTAGGGCTTTGTAGGTCAAAAGACCCACTTTAAAGGTGATCCGCCACCATATTGGCAGCCATTGCAGAGTGCGCAGCACCGGGGTAATATGGGACCTTCTTGAAACCCCAGTCAAAAAACGTGCTGCCACATTCTGCACTAGCTGTAAGCAGTGGATATCGACCCCAGAAAGTCCTAGGTAAAAGGAGTTACAGTAATCGAGACGAAATGTCATGAAGGTGTGGACCAAGACCAGCAAGTCGCAAGGTGGAACCAGGTGCCTAATCTTGGTGATGTTTCTAAGATGAAAAAATGCAATCTTGACAACTGCAGACACCTGATAACAAAGGTCAGACCGGTGTCAAGCCCCACACCCAAGTTACGCACCCGTTCAGAGGTAGGGATCTGGTCTACACCCAGAATTAATCCAGAGGGGGACCCCACCCTTAAACCCTCAACCCTGCGACCCAGGTCCACCACCATAACCTCGGTCTTTCCTGGATTCAGCTTCAAACCACTGGTATTCATCCAGTCTTGGATATCAGTGAGGCAGTTATTCAGCACCAAGATAAACTAACCTGGTCAGTTGCAAAAGACACGTAGAGCTGGGTATCATCAGCGTAGCAGTGAAACCTCAGCTCAAACAGTCTTACAATGTCTCAGAGGGGTAGCATATATACTGTGAATAACATGGGGGAAAGCACCGAGCCCTGAGGTACCCCACAAGGCAGAGAGAAGGCCCCGGATGAATGCAAACCCGAGACCACTCTCTGCGTTCTTCCCTCGAGGTAAGATGAAAACCATCTGAGGACCACACCTGATAGTCCACAAATGGACCTCCGGCGTTCGAGCAAAACCCCATGATCCACAGTATCAAAAGCTGATGACAGATCAAGAAGAACCAAAATAGAGCGGTGTCTCCGATCGATCGCCATCAGGAGATCATTGAGCACCCGAACCAGAGCAGTCTTGGTGCTATGCCTCTTGCAAAAACCAGACTGGAGAGGTTCATATAAACTATGGATGGTCAAATGGTTATCCAATTGCCCCGCCACTACTTTCTCAATAACCTTCCCCACAAAAGGGAGGTTAGAGATTGGTCGGTAGTTCGTTAGGTCATCCGGGTCTAAAGAAGCTTTCTTCAGAAGGGGAGTCACCACACCTTCCTTCAGAGAGTTAGGGAAAACTCTCATCTCTAAAGAACACCAGATAATCCGAGCAAGGACCGGGACGATAGTCTCACTACAACCCATAATCAGGGAGGTAGGGCCCGGATCCAAACTACAACATGTTGGGCGCATCTCACGGACAATCCTCATAGTGTCTACAAAATCCAGTAGGTTAAAGGAACTCCAGGAAACACCGGGCTCTGCGACAAAACACTGATCAACTGCAACAACCTTAGAGTGAGGTTGGGAGCACTGCCTCCGAATGTCTATCACCTTATTTGCAAAGAATCGAGCGATCTCCTCGCAATCAATTTGCATGAAAGCTCGACAGATCTGCCAACAGACTGGGTTGCACAGTCTGTCGACAGTTCTGAAGAGCTGAGCCTGTCGATTCCGAGACAGATATTTCCCTGGTCAGGAATTCTGCCTTCTTATGGGAAATTGCTGTTTGGTAGAGCTTATAGTGCTCTAACAAAATGAGATGGTCAGCATCAGAGGCAGTCTTCTTCCAATGATGCTCCAACCTACGCCCCAACCTCTGCAACCCTCTCAATGCCCTATCGAACCATGGGGCAATGGGACGGCGCGGGAGGGGGTGAACACGGGCTGGTGCAATCTGATCAAGTGCAGCCAAAATGGCCCCATTATAGGCCACTACCAGCTGCTCAGGATCAGTGCATGACTTGTCTAACAACGAGAGGTCAATAACCACCATCAGGTCTTCAGGGACAATGTCCCACAATGGGCAGTATTTGACCAAGTCCACAGGAGCCGACCTACCCAGGGAGGCCTCAAAATTGAACCCGACTGAGTAATGATCAGACCAACCGACTGGTTTCACCACCAAGTCGGAAGCCTCGATCCCCAGGAGGAAAACCAGGTCACGAGAGTGACCTCCTTTGTGTGTAGCTGCAGAAACAACCTTTGTAAAGCCCAGAGATGTCATCACCTGGAGGAAATGTTGACCAAAAAGTGAAGATTCGTCATTGACCCACGCATTGAAGTCACCCAGCACCATCAATCTGGGACACTGCCATATTCATTGTAACCCCAACAGAGAAACCCCCACAGGCAGCAGGACAATGAACCCCCCCACAGTGCTGCCCCAGCCCTCTGGTTGGGCAGGGAGGGCTGGGGGCAGTAATTTGGGTTCTTGCCCATCTTTTGAAAATGTACTCTCTCATGCAAGGCAGGTTATCCACTAGGGGATCAGAATGGGTATCAAATTGGATACCCCTTGAGTCCTCTGAGCCAACCCCATGCAGCTGCACACCAGAGGGTGAAGCCTCATACAGGCACCCTGCGGAGGCATGGATTAGTGCATGCCATGCCCCATTGGCCTATCCACTAGGGCAGGGCTACACAGCCAGGGTACATACCTTTTGTGAGAACCCTGTCCCACTTCATGCATAGCCTCCACTCTAAATTATGTGCAATGTTTAATTGTGTGATGTATGTATATATAAATGGAGTTCATATCTTTGTATTTTCTGGTTGTTTTATTCATGGTCTGTTTTATTTAAAGTTTTGTTTTGTACAGGTACAGTGAGCTTCAGAAGTGTTCCTTTTACAGGTTAAATATACCAAACCAAAACTCGGACCCTAATCCTCACTGCCAACAAAATTATGACACTCATCACCCACATTTAGTAAAGTATAGTTGCAGTAAACACTTGAAAAAGAAAAGCTGATGCTGGGTTGGGTGCGGTGCATGCATTTCTAAGATATACAGATGTATGATACCTCAGAATGGTGTGGCAGGTGGTTTCAGAATGCAATTGAAGACCTGGTTATGGAATGCCACTGTTGTTCATGAATTCTGAATACTACAGGCATGAGATTTCAGAGTGTGACAGGGTGGCAATGTTTGAATGTACTTGAGGCAGGGGATGGATCTTCAAAAGCTTGAGACTGCTGCAAGCTGAGGGTGCACTGTGCTTGCGGCAGTCTAAAGGGATTTTCTATCTTTTGCTGTAATCGATGCCTGCTAGACCATCTTTTTTTTATCTAGCTTGAGTCCATAAGGGGACCATTTTAACAGAGCTTATGCTGGAGATTTGGTGCAAGCTGCCACAAAACAAGCAAAATGTTGCAACTGTACCTGAGATTGTACAATTGTGTGCTGTTGCAGCAGTCAGGAATGCTACAGCTGCAGCATTGACAGGGTCTAATGCAAGGGTTGACAGAAGCCTTGTGCCACCCTTTGAAAATCTGGGACACCATTTCAGAATGCAATGGGAACACACACCAAATTCCAAAATTCTAGACATGCAATCCCAGAAAAAGGAGGAGATGTGCAATTGTGGAATGTGGAAGGGACACGCTACTATTAAGTATAAAATATAAACTAGATCCTTGTCTCATTCTTAAATTGCATGTCACCGTCACATTTTACAACTGTTTCTATAGAACACTTGAAAATTCTATGTCCCTGTCTCTTTCCCAAATTGCACACCCAGCCAGTTTCTGAAACTGTGCATCTCTGTCACATTCCAAAATTGTGCATTCCTGCACAATGTGAAATGGAGCACCTCCACTTCATTTTGAATGTGCACATCCCTACCGCAGTGTGAAATTGCATATCCTTTCCTTAGTCTGAAATTTCATGTCCTTGTTACATTCCAGATTTGTGTGGTCTCACGTTCTGGAACTGTGCATCCCTGCCCCGTTACAAAATTGTGTCCCAACAAATTCTGAAATCGTTCATCCCTGCCACATACCAAAATTCCACCACAGTACAAGATTGTGCATCCCTCACATTCTGAAATTGTATGTGCTCTCCACATTCAAGAACTGTGCATCACTGCTGCATTCTAAAATGATGGGTCACCACCACAGTTTGACATTTTCCATGTCTCATTCCACAATTGTGCTTCCTATCCACATTCCTAAACTGCACCCACCCATATTCCTAAATTGCACATCCCCTCTACAGTCTACAACTGTACAGCTTCCCCATATTCTGAAATTGCACACTGTCACACAGCCACTGGTTGACAACTTGTTTAACACAATTCACCTGCAGTATGCTGCCACCAATCTATTGCAGACTTACTACTGGGATGTTTCCATCTCGTATCCCTTTATGCATTTGGTTCTGCAATACAAGGCTTGGGCATAGGAATTGTTGTTCCTCATACCCTCCTGACCTTGATTCTGTACTAAAAGGAGTTCCCCTTTGTTTCTGTGTCATACTGTCAGAGATGGAACACAGATTCCCAGTAAAATAAATAACTTGCACCTTTTTGAAAGTAATTATTATCATCCTATACTTTCGCTGATCAAACCTGTGAAAGCAAGGAATTGTAAGGGCTGCTAGATGAGAGAGCAAAATGTTTGCAAAGTGATCAAGGGCATAAGATGAATTAAACAATTCAGTTGCAAACCACACAGTTTCTAATTAAATAACGTGTAGCATTACCAGCATTCAGACATAAAACATATACAGTTTCTAAAAAACAGTCATGCACTGAAATTTTAACTAGCAATTAAAACAATTGCATTGATACAGTCCAAAAATAGTATTGATATTATGTGTTTGCTGGTTTTGGCTGTATCACAGATAAAAAAAAAACATGTATTAAATAATATACTCAGCATGATTTCAGACAGTTATTGATACATAGAGAATAATATTGACACATGAAAACTGTCTGTAGGATCAATTCTTAACCAACTGACTCCAGTTTTTCTTTCAAAATCAGAAAATGTTTCTAGCCCCAATGGTCACAAAGGAAGATGTTTTTAAAGATAATTTCTTTAAAATTGGATCATTTTGGAACCATTAGGACTAGAAATGCTGCAATAATCTTCCATATATTAATACATAAAACATGAAAATGGTTAAAAACTGTTATTTTTAACAATATAGGAACATAGAATCTAGAGCCACATGTGTCAACACATGAGAACTGTATCATGCTGCAGTCATATTAATCAGAGGACAAGCTTTCTTTAAAAAAAAAATCAACAACCTTGGGCTTGATTTTCAAAGGGTTCCCTAGACCAACACAATCTGTGGTAAACAGTAGCTTGCACTAGAGCCCAGTCTACCAGGGACCCTGCACCCAATTTTACAATGTGATTGGTCTTTGCACCAATGTCAGCAAAAGTGTGACAAATGCTCCCATGTGCCAAACCAAGGGCACACAGGATGGGAATGCTACAAGCCCTGGGATGGTTATACAGTAGTGCTCTGCAAGCCAGTGCCAATTGTTTGTGTGCCCAGGAGCACGGCAGAGATTGTGACATTGCCAAAGGTCAAGTGGACGGTGGTGTTGGCATGGACCCAGGGGAGGGACAGGCAGACAATGGGAGCTTGGGGATAGGCAGCACTCTTATCTATACCGTGGGGGGGGGACGCTGAGGTCATCACTGACATGAGTGGCGTAAGAGCCCATGGCCTCCTCTAGTCCCATTGCCAGACTGTGTGGCAGTTTTCTGCTGGCTCTGGGGCCCCCTCTCATGCTCTCACCAGTCACTGTGCCATTCTCTGCACCACTGCCCAATTGCCACCAGTCCGTTAGACCAGCTATGTGCTGGTGTAACTCCAGGAATGTCCTGCACCCATTGCAACTCTTTCAGAGTCCCACATATGGGGATGTGGCAGCACCCCCATGGCACAAGTCCCTGCCCACTAGGTTGCAGCTGTGCATCTGCTGCAAGAATGGCACAAGCCCAGCTAGCACAGATGGTCTCCAATATGGGTCAGGTGACATCTGAAAATCTGGAATGACACATGATGCAGTGCAAGATGCCCCCTTTTGCCATTTCTTGTTGGTGCAAGCACCATGTGCCATTCCCAATCTTTTGATAATTGTGCCCCTTGAGTTTTTGTGTCTAACAGTTCAAAGACTATAGCTTTTGAAATACAATATCAAGCATTATAAAATATCACAACTGATATTTTTGGAAATGGTCAGATACTACTGGTTGTTCTGTTTAAGAATAAACACATTCTTTTCTGGTTGCTTCATTTATTTATTTGTAATTGTTGAGCAGGAAAGGCACACTGAGCTGTGGCAGGTTGTTTCACAGTATGCTTTTGGGAATGGGTGGGTTACATGGATCTGTTTTATTGACTAGGGTAATGTTGGCCAGGACAACAGAGGGATACCCAAATCTCTTATGATAAGTTCCATGGGACCTTTAACTTAAGCACTAATTGTATATTTTGGAGAGCTCCCCTTTATGTATTCTGTATAAAAGAGGACACAGTAATGATGTTTCATCTTGACAAAGTGCACAATTTTGGAGTGAAACATTGGTGGTGTGGGGGTCCTGCTACTGTTGTGGCAAGTGTTTGTTTAATGAACTTCTTAACATCTGCACCAAGTTTTTGGTTCCAGCTATCTTCTTTCAGTCCAACTTTCTGTTTGCATTTGATTCAGTCCTTACACTGTGGCTCCAGTTACTGTGTTTCATGAGCAATCTATTGATAACACAAGCTTTAAATTTCACCTGAATAGCCACCAGAGACTGGAGAAAGGCACCTGTGTTTAATATATTTTCCAAATGATAGCACTTAAACAGTGTAGATCCCCCAGTACTGCCCTATGGTGTCATTATAGGATATTAAGCCAACATGGTTGGTATGGAACTAGAACCCACAACCTTCTGATCTTCCAGATGCAGAGTAAGCATGCAGCTTGCTGAACCACTGACATGACTATGCAATCACAGATTTAATATAAAATATTTAATACCTACAAAATGTACGATGCATATAAGTATTGTTGAAGAATAAACTTAACACATTAGAGAAATTTAAATAAAAGATTTGTAAACAATATGAACACTGATGGAAAGAGACTAAACTGAATTAAACTCTAAATTGACTTTCACACAGATCTTCTTTCAAAAAGGACTTTGCACACAATGTTACTTCTCTTAAAAAAAGTACACAAATCAATTTGGGGACTGGCCCTTTTCTTAGATACAGGATAATTCAGTGATAACTAAGCACCGCCCCTCTCTTTCAGGGGTCTGTCTTTCTCTGATCCCCTGGCCCAACTAACCCCCAGAAACTAATGTCTGCATGACAAAATGATTGGCTCCCAGAATTCCACAGGCTCAACCCACATTATACCCCTGGATAACTTTCCTGCTTTTAGAGATACTTGATATATCTTAAAAGGCTGATCACCCCTCCTCATCTTTGAGACTTTCCAGAAGGTTGCAAACCTTAAAGCTGTTTATTTATTTATTTGATCAGCTATATGCAGTTCAAAACAATTGAACCACCCACTGATATTCTACCCACCCTGGCTAAGTGACTGGCTCACTGCAGGTAGCCAAACATCCTTACAGCCAGCAAAAGGGGAGGTTCTGCAAAAGGGGAGGTTCTGCTGCTGGGTGATTTTAATATATCAGATGTGGATTGGACTACCCTGGTGGCTACTTAAACTAGAAGCCGGGACATCCTACAGTCATTACAGGGGCAGGCCTCAGGCAGCTTGTGCTGGACCCCACCAGAGACAGGGTGATACCTGACCTGGTACTGACCAATGCGGACAGAATCACAGAAGTCTGGGTAGAAGGTCAATGGGGTCCAGTGACCATGTCATAGTGTGGTTCAGCATGGGGACAGGGACACAGTCTAATCACACAAAGGCAAAGGTCTTAGACATACCTTTCAACTGTTCCTGATTTCCAGGGACATCTTTGATTTTGACACAAAATTTTCCTCTGTCCCTCGTAAAATTAGTGTTTTTGTGATAGAATAGAGGGTATTATAAGCACAAAATAATATCGGACATTAAAGTTACAGACTGTTCTTCTTCAGAAAAAAACATTTTACACTAATCCCCTTATTCTGTCAGCTTTCTGAGTGAATTCTACCAGTTTTTAGGATGTGTCCCTGATTTTGGGTCTTTGTCCTTGATTTTATTAAGCCTTGTCCCTGATTTATGAGGAAAGAGGTTGAGAAGTATGGTCTTAGATTTCAGAAGGGCAGACTTTGCTAAGATGGGGGCCATATATCAAAGAAGCACTTGTGAGGAGGAGGGAGTTGAGGAGCAGTGGGGATACCTGAAAGGAGCCATAGGGAAGGTGACAAACCAATGCACCAGGTTGATAACCAAAGGCAAGAGAAGGAAAAAAACACAACGGTTCTCAAAATATGTGGCAGACAAAGTAAGGGCTAAAAAGGGCAGGGTTCAGGAAGTACTGTATAAGGAGACTCAGAGGGAGGAGGACAGGGAGGTGTAACTAGAAAATCTAAGGGAAGCGGGGAAAGCTGTAAGGAGAGCAAAGGCACAGCCTGAGGAAAGAGTAGCACAGACGATGAAGAAGAGGGACAAGACATTCTATGGGTACATCAGCAAGAGAAGGAGAGCCGGGGGTAATTGTAAGGCTCAGAGGGGAAGAAGGGAAGTGTAGGAGGGAACGAGACCTGGAAAAGGCAGCAATACTGAATAAATACTTTTGTTCAGTATTCATCAAAGAGAGGGAGGGTCAGGGTCCACAGTTGGGCAACAGATACAAGGGGGGGAGGAGAACACTAGTCCATTCACAGAGGAGAGAGTCCTGGAGGAGCTCAAGAAACTGAAGGTGGACAAAGCAATGGGGCCAGATGGCATACACCCGAGGATATTGAGGGAGCTGTTCAGGGAACTAGCAGCACCTCTGGCAGCCATATTCACAGAGTCTCTAAATGCAGGTGTAGTTCCAGAGGACTGGAGGAGGGCACATGCAGTTTCTCTGCACAAAAGCGGTAGCAAGGAGGAACCAGGGAACTATAGACTGGTCAGCCTTACCTCAGTAGAAGGGAAAATCATGGAGGCACTACTTAAAGAAAGAATAGTGGGACACTTGGAATTCAATGGTGCCCAGGATCTGAGGCAACATGGATTCACAGCAGGGAGGTCATGTCTAACAATTCTAATAGATTTTCTTGACTGGGTGATGAGAGGGGTACATTGACGGGGGGGATGGTGGATGTTGCTTGCCTTGATTTCAGAAAGGCCTTCGACACCGTCCCACATAAAAGGCTGTTTAGCAAGAAGGGTAGTCTGGGCATGGGCCACAAGGTAGTAAACTGGGTTAGGAACCGCTTAACAGACAGGAGGAAGAGGATGGTGGCAAATGGGATCCAATCAGAGGAGAGGGGGGTGACCATTGGGGTACCTCAGGGATCATTCCTCTGGACAGTCCTGTTCAATGTTGTCATTAGTGACATAGCAGAGGGCTGGAGGGAAAGGTCTGCCTGTTTGCAAATGACACCAAGATCTGCAACAGGCTGGATACTCCAGATGAGGTAGAAAGAATGAGAAGGGACCTGGGAAAGCTTGGAAAATGGTCCGAGATGTGGCAGCTGGTGTTCAACTCAAAGAAGTGTAAAATAATACACCTAGGATGAGGGAACCTTGGGGACAGCTACAGAATGGGGAGGTTACTGACAATTACTAAGGATGAAGGGGATCTGGGGATTATCATTTCAGAGGACTTAAAGATGTCTAAGCAGAGTACAAAGGCAGCAGGGAAGGACAGCAGCATGTAGGGGTGTGTAGGCAGAAGTATCACTAGTAGAAGGAGGGAAGTGGTGATGCCATTGTATAAAACTCTAGTGAGGCCACACCTGGAGTACTGTATACAGTTCTGGAGACCACATTTACATAAAGACATTGACAGGGTAGAGGTGATCCAGAGAAGGGCAACAATGATGGTACAGGGCTTGAACCAGAAAACATATGAGGAGAGGTCGAGGGACCTCAATATGCACTCACTGGAGAAAAGAAGGAATCAGGGAGACATGATAGAAACACTGAAGCACCTAAAAGGCACAACCAAGGTACAGGGGGTGACATCTTCCATTATAGGAGGAGTGCAAAAATGAGGGGACATGACATGAAATTGGAGGGTGGCAGATTGACGGGAAATGTAAGGAAGTTTTTCTTCATGGCGAGGGTGAAAGATGCATGTAATAGTCTGCTGCTGGAAGATGTGGGTGCAAGCACAGTGGAGAGATTTAAACATGCATGGGACTGACATAGGGGAACTTTAGAAGTAGGAAGGAGTAGAGAAAGTCGCTGACCTAGTAGGGTCAGTGGCAGCGAATCAAGGGGAGGGCTTACAGGAAGACTAGATGGGCCTGGCTGTCCTTATCTGCTGACAACGTCTGTCTGCTCAATGACTTTAAAATCAAGTTCTTAAGGGCCTAAATACAGAGATATGTGCAAGAAAGTAACCCTTTTGAATGAAGCAGTTTTACACAGAAAGCAATCTTGATAAATGGTTTACAGAATCACTGGGGATGGATCCAAGATGGAAATTCAGAGCAGCTAGATGCTGTAGCTCAGCAGAATCCCTCCTGCATGAGGAATTCATGGCCCAGTGACAACTCCACTTAGAACAAGATAAATCTTGGGAGAAACCCTAGCTATTCTTAATACAACTTACCCTGGATATCACCAGGAAAGAAGAGGGAGCCTACAAACATGTTAAAACCAACCTGGTGTTTGGCTTTGTTATGATGCCCAGAAAAGGAGAAAAATCCTCAAAACAACTAAGTCCGGGGAAGCAATACACCAAAATGGTGAAAGCATGCAGAATGCAAACTAGATTGAAAGTATATAAGAAATGATACAAGCCAGCTTCAGTGAATTGTGCAGTAAATGCTGTGGTTTCTCCTGAGAATACAAAGGGAGAGAAAGGTATGACTAGTGTGGCATGGCAAATGGAGAATACCCCCTTACAAAAGTGGCTAAAATCTGAACAACACCTATTTTTGCCCTTTAAGAGAAAACAAAGGGAGAATAACTGTGACTCTTAGACCAGAAACTAACCAAGACTTGTCTGCATCTGAGAGTGATGGTGCATTTGAAAATGAAGAAGCAGAAGAATACCCAGAAGAACAGGAGCAAAGTGAAGAGGAACTCTGATTTGAACAAAAAACACTTGAATGGGTAAATCTAATGTGTAAATCTAAACTGGCTTGGCAGATCTCAGGACACACTTCAATCCCTGGTGCAGAGCTACAATTTGCACCAAATCATTGCTGATTACACAAGGGTGTCAGTCAACACTGACTCCAGCACCCTTATTGACTGGGTCTTAACAAATTGTGTGGATAGAATTGCAAAATTTGGTACGATGCCAGACAATATCAGTGACCACTCTCCTGTCTTTTGCATATGGAGCACCACCACAAACTCCACATCCCACCAAAACTATATATGCTTCAGAAATTATGCTAACTTAAATCAAGGTAATTTCCTATATGATGTGTCTCACACTGACTGGCCCCCTGTCTTCCATTCTACTAGTACTGAAACTGCCCTTCATGCCTTCCTGAGCAGGTTCGTACTCCTTCAAGACAAACATACCCCAGTTGTCACTCGGCATGTTCGTGGTAAACAAACCAGATGGCTGCACAAAGACCTCCTCACAGCCCTCAAAAACAGGGACAAATGCTGGAGAAAGTTTAAAATATCTGGTCTCCCAGCGGACAACTATAGACAACTATAGAGAACAGCGATCAAAATGCAAAGCACAAATAAGAGTTGCAAAAAGCCAGTACTGCAAAGACCTTCTGCTGGATGCTGCTGGTGACCCCAAGAAATGTTGGTCTCATGTCAAGACCTTCCTCGGCTCTAATCAAAGACCACTAAATAACGACATGGTATTGAAAGGCATCCATTGCAATGACTCAGGTACAACTGCAAATGCTTTTAGCTCTTACTTCTCTGACCTCTCGAGCTACACAAATACTCTCTCCTCCACTAACCTAATACCTGGATCCCCCTACCCAAAAGTAACTTCACAGATGCCCACTTTCTACTTTAAAGCTATATCAAAAAATGATGTCCTCAAACATCTAAATTCTATATCAGACAGTACTGTTGTCGGATCTGACTGCCTTGAACCTAGACTCCTCAAGCTTGCAGCACCTTTCATCTCTGGACCTCTGGCCTCTATATTCAACCTGTCCCTGAGTGAAGGCATGGTGCCCGAGATATGGAAACTAGCTAGAATCACGACAGTATTCAAAAAAGATGACAAAAAAGATATAGCCAACTATAGACCAATAGCAATATTGTCAACATTAAATAAAGTCCTTGAGAAGCTCACCTCAGCTCAGATCTCAGAACACCTTACAAAGTATAACCTCCTGCACTCTAACCAACATGGCTTTAGAAAAGGCCACAGTACTCAAACTGCTGTACTACAGCTGACAAATGATATTCTTCAAGCTATGGACCAGGGTCATCTAACTGGGGCAGTTTTTATAGATCTGACAAAAGCTTTCGATCTAGTTTACCACCCTCTTCTGCTTACCAGTCTGCACTCCCTGGGTTCCTCGCCCAAAGTTGTAAATTGGTTCCATAGCTACCTATCAAACAGGTATCAAACTGTGAAATTCAACTCGGCCACCTCAGAAGAAACAATCATCAATGTTGATGTACCACAGGGTTCTATCCTTGGACCCCTGCTTTTCTTGATTTTTATTAACAACATTCCTCAAGTGGTATCCTCCTGTTCATCTTTACTTTATGCTGATAACCTTGTCCTTTACACTAGCTCAGATAATATCCACTCTATTAATCACAAGCTCTCTATGGACCTACAAAATATTCAATCCTGGATCACCAAAAATAAGCTTGTTCTAAACGCTGGAAAGACTAAGACCATGCTCTTCGGATCCTCTATTAAATTAAAACAGCACCGTAAATCTTTCCAGGTCACTTGGGCTGACAGCTCCCCACTGGAGATGGTAACTTCTTTTAAATATCTGGGCATCTTACTTGATGAATCCCTCACCTATGATGCCCATATTATCTCCACCTATAAGGCTGTAAATGCCAAACTGAGCTTAGCCTACAAAACAAGCTAAATTCTTACCCCCACTGCTAGGACTGCCATTGCTAGAAGAATCCTACTTCCATCACTTTCTTACGGATCCATAATCTATACAAATACGTCTAAAGCCAATCTTCATAGGTGGGACACTACCTGCAACAATATATGCCGCTACACCTCTACTTCCTCCAGACTAAAACATCACTGCTTGCTGTATTCTGACCTAAACTGACCTTCTCCTATTGCACTATGTTTCCTCCTGCTGGACAGTGTATTTCAATCTAGTATGCCCACCTACCTAGCCTCCCTGCTGATCCCTCAACCCATTTTCTACGGTCTCCGATCTACTGACCTTTCCTTGATTTGCATTCCCAGATGTAGAACTACCAAAGGGAAATCAGGTTTCTTGCATGTAGGTCCCTCCTACTGGAACTCGCTGCCCCTAGATGTCTGTCTTGCACCTAATCATGCCACATTTAAGAAAAGGCACCTCTCCCTCCTTACTACTTGTGCCAATGTACCTGCTTCAACCCTCCATAGATCTAGATTTACTCTGCCCTGGCTGCCCTTGGTAACACCTTCTATGGTGTGAAATGGCACCTTGCTCCTTCAGCCTCCCTTAAACCTATCCCAATTTTACCTCTCTCCCTGACCCCCTTCCAAATCAACACCCTTTCACTTTCAGTATGTTGTAATGATGCCTCCGCTGGTAAATGTCTTCTTTCTGTACCTCATATCTTGTGTTATTTCCATGATAATCTACACTTGGGCACTTATCTCCAATTGTATAATTTTTACACCATTCTTGCCTTGTACCTTTATTTGTCCTAACTTTGTCTCACTTTATGTTTGTGAAGTATTGCACATCTCCTGACACTGTATTCTATGTAACTGTTATCTCTCTATGTTGTTGACCTCCCGGGTCGTGCTTGAAAATAGTCACTTTTGTGTCTAGCACACCCACCCAGTTATCAAAAATAAATAAATAAATAAATGTTAAAACAAGTGCACTAAATGAACACTAAACTAGCAGCAATTGAAAACATTAGAAAAAAAGATTGACTCAACTCAATGGTAAACTGCTTGCTTATAGAAAATCAGGAGATGGAAAAAGGAGCTCACAGAACTACAAATAAGAGCTTCTGCAATGGAAGATGAGAAACTACCAATGCAAAGCCAACTAACAGAGCTGAAACATTGAATAAAGATATTAGAGAGAAGATGAAGAAATCTGAATTAAGATCCAGAAGGAAGAACATTAAAATATTAGGAATTCATGAAGTCTGGGATACAGAGAAAATTCTAAGGGAAACTTTTAAGCAAGTTACAGAAGTATACCTTGATGTCCTTGCGGCAGAAATTAATATGGAAATTGACAGAATTCATAGTTTTTTGACCAAACTATTCAAACCAAGGACCACCCAGACCAATTATGGTTAAATTTATGGAGACACAAGATAAAGACTAATGTCAGTAGTCTATAAAAAGAGAAGAATTGCCCTTATGGGAGGCCAAGTAGCAATCTATAATGATCTGCTACAAGAAATACTCACAGAAAAGAAAACAATTGATGCAATACGCAACAAATTATGGCAAAATAAAATTAAAATAACAGATTTTTCCTGCAAAATTAAAAGTAGTACTAGAAGGTATAAGTTATGTGTACAGCAGAAGCTGATAAAGATCTGAAATGTAAATGTCCCAAGGTGTTTTAGTATTATGAATAATTATAAACTGGCAAGGAAAATTCCTCTATTCTGATTGGTCAGCTTGTGTCTGGCACAGTGATGATATTACACAATAACATCACTGTCATTGTTGAGCATTAGCTTTTTTCTTCTTCTCTTAGGAAAAAAAGATATACTGACTCACTAAAAATCTACTAAAAACATTTTTTAAATTTGTTTTTATTTTGTAGCACAACAAGCCATTGTATAATAGCAATAAGTCACTTCAGGGTGAGTGTAATTGTGTAATAACATCACTCCTGGGGAGGTGGAAGCACTCAGCTTCACCTCGTTCTTCAACCCACCCCAGGAGTGACGTTATTACACGATAACACACACTCTGTCATGCCTTATTGCTTAATTAACTAGACTATATCCTAGATATAAGAAAATAATGGGAACTTGTTAGAAAAATGTTTCAAGTGAAAAAAATAGCGCTATGAAGTTAGCACCAGGTTTATAATAGTAACTTAAATACCAGGAAGGGAGAGGGGACTGCTTAGAAACATAGAAACATAGACTTTGACGGCAGATAAGGACCGCTAGACCCATCTAGTCTGCCCATTTCCCTACCTACAGGATAGGCCGCAGATCCTATTTAACCAACAGCCTATATCTTCCTGCCCCCCACAAGAATTGCCTTATGTCTGTCCCACGCATTCTTGAATTCTCCCACAGTTTTAGACTCCACAACTTCCTCAGGAAGGCTGTTCCATGCATCCACTACCTCTCTGTGAAATAATACTTCTCACTTGCCCCTGAACCGCCCTCTTCTATCTTTAAATTGTGTCCTTGTTCTTGCAAATCTCTTTTCTGAAAATGCTACCCTCTTGGACTTTGTTGATTCCCTTGAGGTACTTGAAAGTTTCTATCATGTCCCCCCTCTCCCTTCTTTCCTCAAGGGTATACATATTAATCTCCTTTATCGTCTCCTCATACGGCTTCTCTTGCAGACCCTGCACCATTTTAGTTGCCCTCCTCCTGACTGCTCTATCCTGTCTATGTCCTTGCGGAGATGGGGTCTCCAGAACTGGACACAGTATTCCAGATGGGGTCTCACCAACTGTCTGTACAGAGGATAACAACTTCCTGTTTTCTGCTGCTGATGCCTCCCTATACATCCCAGTATACCCCGGCCCTCCCTACTGCCTTCTCACATTGCTTGCTAACCTTAAGGTCATCTGATATGATTACCCCAGGTCCCTTTCCTGTTTTGTTGTTGTTACTACCTCCCACCCATTGTGTATTCTTCCCTGGGTTCTTGTTTCCCAGGTGCATTATTTGCACTTTTTGCATTGAACTTAGCTGCCATACGTCAGACCATTCCTCCAACCTTGCCAAGTCCCTTTTCATCCTTTCCACGCCTCCTTGTGTATCAACCCTGTTGCAGATCTTTGTGTCACCTGCAAAAGCAGATACTTTTCCTTCCAGTCCCTCTGCAATGCCACTGATGAAGACATTAAAAAGGACTGGACCCAATACTGAACCTCATGCGTACCCCACTAGTAACTGCCTCTTCTTCAGAGTGGACTCCATTTACAATTACCTTCTGTATCCTGTTGTCCAGCCAATGTTTTATTTAAGGCTACCACCCTGGGACCCACTCCCAGGCTGGTTAATTTGACTAATAATCTTTTGTGTGGGACTGTGTCAAATGCCTGCTAAAGTCTAGGTAGGCCATGTCCACAGCCCCTCCCTGGTCTACTACTTTGGTCACCCAGTCAAAGAAATCTATTAGATCTGGCTGACATGACCTTCCGCTGTGAACCCATGCTGCCTTGGATTCTGTGCTCCACTGACCTCTAGGTACTCAACTATTCTTTTTCCTTCAGAAGTGACTCCATCACTTTCCTACCACAGAGGTCAGACTGACAGGTCTGTAGTTTCCTGCCTCTGTCTTGGTCTCACTTTGTGAAGGGGAATCACATCCACCTTCCTCCAGTCCTCGGGTACCACACCATCCTCCCATGATTTATTAAAAGAGTAGCCAGTGGTTTCACTAGTTCCTTCCTTAATCTTTTTAGAATTCTGGGGTGAATTCCATCAGGACCCATTGCTTTGTCCACCTTCAGTTTTAGGAGTTCTTGCAGAACCTTTCTTCTGTGAAAGGACTGGATCGACCCCTATCAAGAGTGCTTCTGTTAATTGGATTAGGCACTTCCCCCTCCTCTTTTGTGAATACTGAGCAGAAATATTCATTCAGTATTCCTGCTTTTTCACTGTCCCCCTCTGCCCACCCACCGTTTATTCTATTCAGCCTCACTATCCCTCCCTTTGTCTGTCTACGCTCGCTGATGTACCTATAAAAGGTTTTATCCCCCTTCTTAACTGAGTTGGCTATCTTTTCCTCAGTTTGGGCCTTTGCTATTCTGACTTCCTCCCTGCTTCTTTCTGCCTTAACTGGTACAGCTCTCGTCCTGCTCCTTCTGTGTTTCCTAATACTTCTGGAATGCTATCTTTTCTTCCTGACTTTCACAGCCACCTCTCTTGAGAACCATAGTGGCTTTTTCTTTGTTTTGATTTGTTTATTTGCTTCACACAAAGGCTTTGTTGCCTCTGTGATGGCAGTTTTGATAATTCCCCATTGTTGCTCCACACCTCCTTCTAGCCTGTTTGCTAGTGCTTTTCTGAGGCACTCTCCCATCTTGCAAAGTCAGCCCTCCTAAAGTCCAGTACCCTCACTTTTGTATGGCTTGACTCTCGTAGCTGAGTTTAACGTGAACCACACTGTTTGATGGTCACTTGTCCCCAGATGGCAACCCACTTCTAGATCTGAGATCCTCTCACTGCCCCTGTTTGAGAGCACGAGGTCTAAGATTGCTCCTCACGAGTGGGTTCCAAACTAGCTGTCTAATGCCTGCCACCTGTAGGCATCAAGAATGGCCCTGCTCTTTGGATGTCGCTGCAGCAAATGTGTCCAATTAACATCTGGCATATTCAGGTCTCCCATCAACAGTATCTCCTTCTCTGCCATTCTAAGAATGCCTTCCATCATATCCTTGTCCATTTCTTCCCCTGACATGGGGGTCTGTACACAACCCCTGTGCGGATTGTGGTGCCCTCTTCCAGTCTCCAAGGTGACCCACAGTGCCTCCTCTCCTCCCTGTTTACTCTTTTGTTCAGTTGCTTTTATCCTTCCTTTACATAGAGAGCTACCTCCCCTCTTCTCCCTGCCTGTCTCTCCTGCAGGTTATGTACCCTGGTATGTTAACATCCCAGTCATGGTTCTCTGTGTACCATGTTTCTGTGACTGCTACGATATCCAGGCATCCCTCTTCCATTAAGGCCACCAGCTCAGGGAGCTTATTGCCCAGACTACGGGTATTGGTACTCATTACCCTCCATTTCCTGATGGCCTTACCCCCTTTTGCCCCATCCCTGTCCTTCTTGCCTTTGTCACTTTCTCCATTTACCCCTGCCCTTCTCCCTATCGACACTTCCATGTTGGTGTTTGCCACACTTACTACCGTGATTGTTTGGGGGGGCTAGGATTTTCCTGCTCCTTTCCAGTGCCTCCCCCCTTGGCTAGTTTAAAAGCTTGCCAATGAAGCATTTAAACCTATCACCTAGGATCCTGGTTCCCCTCCCGGACAGATGCAGCCCATCATTCCAGTATAGGCTTGCATCACTCCAGGTGGACCCCCAGTCCCCAATGAAGCCAAATCCCTGAGCTCCACACCAGTTTTTCAACCACTGATTGAATCCCATGGTACGGAACACCCTAGCCTCTCCTATGCCATAGATGGGCAGCACCTCCGAGGTTACCGTGCGTGCTACTTGACTAAGGCCTCCCACTCCCACAAACTCTTCCTGCACTTCTCTAATCCTTTCTTAGCTAGGTCATTTGTCCCTAAGTGGACAATGACATCCAGCTCCCTCCCTGTGCAGCTGCTCCGCAATCCTGAGGATTCTGCCCCTGTCCCTCCAGGCCATGGCACCAGGCAGGCACCTTACCTCCTCCTCTTCCTTGCCCAGTTCTGCCTTCCTAACAATGGAGTCCCCACCAGGAGTTGTTTCTTCCCTGCAGGGTCCCCTGCCACCCTCCTGTGGGTCTCCTTTGTGGAGGTTCCCAGCATCCTCCTTGGTCTCCACTGTAGGTGCCTCCATAGAGGAACCACACTTTTACCAGAATGGCATAGGAATTGTGGAGAGTACAACTGAGGGATGTGCCTCTGTTCCACCACCCTCACCCTTCCTGAGCCCACTGTGGTCCAACTGCTCCTCTTTCTTGGCAACATCTGAGGCAACGGCAGTGGCACTGGTGGTCCTGGATGGAAGAGGAGGTCCCACAAATTTGGCCAACTCAGCCTGGAGATGAGCAACCTCCTCCTCAGCCCAGAGAGGTGCCTGCAGATGGGACAACACCGATCCTCCAGAACATCTCCCTGAAGACTGCTGCTCCACAGCCACTGCACTGCACCACTCCAATCATGTCTTATTTCTGGCCCCTTAACTGTTTGCAATCCTTACTCTTTCCTCTTTTTTCTCTCCTCCTTACTTTCTGCCTGTGTGCCCTTTAAGCCCTGATTGTCCTGTTCTGAGAAAAGATATCCTATATTTCTAGTAGACCGGCTACTAGTTCAGAGGCAGACCTCCAGCAGCTAGAGGGGCCGGAGAGCTACTCTTGCCCTTCTAGGGATGGTGGTCCTTGGTGGTTCTGTGATCACTCACTTCCTGCCCCTAAACAGGGAAGTTCCTGTTGTCAGTCAATCCTGTGCCTATAAAATGGAACTAGCTTTGGGTGGAGGGAGGAAGGAGGGCAATATAGTCCCAGTAGAGAGTTCAGTCACACAGCAGTCCTTTCTCCTGGAGTCTTCTGCCAAGCTATTAGCAGAATCTTTCTAAGGCAGTCTTTAAATGTAGCTTCCTTCTAGCTAAGCCACCTCCCTACTTACCAGATCTTTCTACAAGTAATTTAAACCTCACAACAGTTAAGTCCTTTCAGTCACCTGAGATTTACACCTAGATGACTTTTCAGTTACCTATTCAGTTCAGTTAACCCAAACACACACTTTTTTTTGTTTTTTTTGTATGTTAGTTTTTTTACCCTAAATTAAAGGTCTAAATACAAAAGTTCTTCTACTTTAGTCCCAGCAGAGAAGTTCAGTCACACAGCAGTCCTTTCTCCTGGAGTCTTCTGCCAAGCAACTGCTTGGGCAACAATAAAGAAGATATTAACAGGAGAGGCTTCTGAGATCATGTCCTAAACTTTGTAAAGGAAAAAAAAAGGAGACAGTGCCTTGGGAAATGGGGTTGCAAAAAGGAAATAGGGTACCGATACTAAATGTTTGTTATCATTATGAATATTTTTTGAGTATGAAATACCAGGTGGGTGAAATGTACCATAAACAAAGATTCTATAGATATTAACCTAACTACTTTTAGATATGCTTCATGGAATGTTAATGGAATAAACGTCCCCATAAAGAGAATGAGAATTGTGAACTATTTGAAGAAATTTAGAAGAGACTGTATTGCATTGCAGGAAACCAATTTGGAAACAAAAGAAGTAAACAAACTGAAACATAAATGGATTTCACACATATTTTTTGTCACCAGGAACACAGAAAAAAGTGGGAGTAGCTATTTTGATTAAGAGAAATCCAAATTATTATATTTTAGATACCTTCAGAGACAATAACAGGAGAATTATTCTAGTCAAACTAAAAGCAAATAGTATTTTTTTTTTATTTCTTTTTTTTGTTTACCAGGTAAATGCACTAGACAAATCCTGCCTATTTTCAGGCACGACCTGGGGGAAGGGGATACAGATGAATGCCAACTGACCTTGGACCAGATTAAGCTATACAATGTATACTACAGGTTCTATACAGTATATGGCTCATTTGTGAACTTGTCAGATTTTCTTGCAGAACATACCTATGCATTGGCATGAATTCAAGCAAGTAATATTATCTTACAAGTTGACTTTAATAATTTACAAGTCCCAGAAATTCATAAGTCCTCAAAAGTATTAACAATAAATAAGCTACAATCAAGATTATTGAATGAGTTTCTGCAACGCC
The DNA here is from genome assembly GCA_016271365.2 of Neoceratodus forsteri. Taxonomy (NCBI): domain Eukaryota; kingdom Metazoa; phylum Chordata; order Ceratodontiformes; family Ceratodontidae; genus Neoceratodus; species Neoceratodus forsteri. Next base: position 847,780,047 of record CM028134.1, read on the forward strand.
ACAACTTGGTAGATCCTTGGCATTTGAAATACCCAAATTCAAGGGAATATACACATTATGATATGAAGAATAAAGGATTCTCTAGAACTGATTTATATTTTTATTTAAAAATCCCTATTTACAAAAATAAAGGCCACAGAGATCCAGGAGGAACATACTTGGGGAGAGATACTGTGGGTTAAGCTGGAAAGGAAAATGGGGCAAGCCATCCGCACAGGGGTGGTCTATAGACCACCATCCCAGGAGGAAGAAACAGATAGGGAGCTGATGCTAGCCATCCAAAGGATGGCAGACAAGGGTGAGGTGGTGCTGGATGGAGATCTCAATATTTCAGACATGGACTGGAGCATCCCAGTAGCAGCATCAACCAGGAGCAGATATATCCTAGACTCCCTTCAAGGTGCCTTCCTCATGCAACTGGTCACGGAACCAACTTGGCAAAAGGCAATACTGGATCTTGTTCTCACAAATGGGGACAGTGTGATGGGGTAACAGTGGGGGAGCACCTGGGGAACAGTGACTACCAGTCACTGTGGTTTGACATCAAAGAAAGAGCAGAACCAAACAGCACAAAAACACGTATCCTGGATTTTATGGGGGCAGACTTTGGGAAAATGGGGAGATGCTCAAAGAGGCATTAATGGAAATGAGGTGGGAATCAGGGGTTTAGGAACAGTGGGCAATATTTAAAATGGGGATTACAAGAGCAACATAATTATGCGTTAAACAAGTTAGCAAGGGGAGAAGGAAGAGGAGGCCATTATGGTTTTCCAAGGAGGTAGCAGAGAAAGTGAAAGCCAAAAAGACTGCATTCAGGCAATACAAAAAGATGTAGGCAGAAGGGAATAGGGAGAAGTACCTGGAGAAGCAAAGGGAGGCAGGGAGGTCAGTAAGGGAAGCCAAAGCTCAGACAGAAGAGCGCATTGCAAAATCAGTGGGTAGAGGGGACATAATCAATGGGTTTTACAGGTACATAAGTGAAAGAAGAAAGGCAAAGGGAGAGATAGTGAGACTGAAGAGGGAGGATGGGGGCTGTGTGGAGGATAACAGTAAAGCTGACATATTGAACAGGTATTTCTGCACAGTCTTTACTGAGGAAGATGAGGGTAATGGGCCTGAAGGGAGTACAGGGGGTGGGAATGGTGCAGAAATGGACACAAGTCCCTTTACACAAGAAAGGGTCCTGAAGGAACTGGAAGGAATAAGAGTTGATAAAGCAATGCAGCCAGATGGGGTGCACCCCACGGTCCTAAAAGAACTAAGAGAGGTGGTGGCTGAGCCTCTGGTAATCCTGTTTAGTTGATCACTGGAAACAGGGGCGGTACCTGAAGATTGGAGGATAGTAGTTGTAGTTCCCTTATACAAATGAGGGAACAAAGAGGAAGTGGGGAACTACAGACCAGTCAGCCTCATATCAGTAGTGGGGAAGATCATGGAAGCACTACTAAAGGAGAGATTGGTGGAACATCTGGTTGTCAATGGACTACAGAACCCAAGGCAGCATGGTTTCACCAGGGGAGGTCATGCCAGACCAACCTCATTGAATTTTTCGACTGGGTGACAAGGGAGGTGGATCAGGGGTGGACAGTGGATGTGGCCTATCTGGACTTCAGCAAGGCCTTTGACACTGTGCCGCACAGAAGGCTATTAAACAAACTAGGGAATATGAGAGTGGGCAGGAGAGTAGTGTGGTGGGGTAGGTAACTGGCTGGGTGGCAGGACACAGAAGGTGGTGGTAAATGGCTGTCACGCAACAGAGGGAAGAGGGGCCAGTGGGGTACCACAGGGATCAGTGCTGGGACCGGTCCTAGTCAACACTTTCATCAGTGACATTGTGCAGGACCTAGAAGGCAGAATTTCCCTGTTTGATGATGACACAAAGATCTGTAACACAGTGGACATGCCAGAGGGTGTAGACAAAATGAGAAGGGACCTGCAGAAACTTGAAGAATGGTCAGGGGTTTGGCAGTTGAAATTAAATGCAAAGATGTGCAAGATAATGCATATGGGGCACAAAAATCCTGGAATAACAAAGCAGTTGGGGGGGGGGTGAGGATATAGCATGCACCAAGCAAAAAAGGGATCTTGGGGTTATCATCTCTGACCTCAAGGTAGGGAAACAGTGTGACAAGGAAGCAGGTAAAACAAATAGGATGCTGGGATGCAGAGGCAGGGGGCATCACCAGCAGGAAAAGGGAGGTCATAATTCCACTATACAAGACACTAGTGAGGCCCCACCTGGAGTACAGTGTACAGTTCTGGAGATCTTACATAGACATAGAGTAGAGAAGGTTTAGAGGAGGGAAACAAAGATGGTACATGGATTGCATCACAAGTCTTATGAGGATAGGCTGAAGGACTTGAATATGTACTCCTTGGAGGAGAGGAGGAAGAGAGTGGAAATGATAGAGACATACAAGTGTCTTACAGGGAGGAACAGAGTGCAGGAATACACTATTTTTTAGCGAAAAAGATGTTCCAGGACTAGAGGGCATGGGACGAAGTCAGAGGGAGGGTGATTCAGAGGAAACGTGAGGGAGAATTTCTTCACAGAACGGGTGGTGGACAAGTGGAACACCCTGCCAGAGGAAGTAGTGGGGGCTGAAACAATCATGGAATTTAAGAATGCATGGGCTAGACATAAGGGAATTCTGGAGGTCAGGGGTAAAGGGCAACAGACTTCTAGGAAAACATAAAGTGAACTTATAAGCTCAAATGGGCAGCCTGGGTGGGCTGTAGGCCCTTGTCTGCCGACGGTGTCCATGTATCTATGTATCTATGTATGATTTAGTTCTACTGGCCAAATTGAACCATATCATGTGATGGTCACTGGCTCCCAGGTGACCTTCTACCTGGAGATCTATGATGCTTTCCCCATTAGTCAGTAGTAGATCTTGGATAGCCCTGTCTCTTGTGGTTTGTTGCACCAGTTGTTTGAGGCCCTCCCCCTGCAGGGAATCCACTATGTGTCTAGTTCTGGTGGATGTTCCTGTTGGTATTGACCAATCTGTATCTGGCATGCTGAAGACTCCCATTATCAGAACCGCCCCTTTAGCTGTCATGTTTTGTATATATTCTAACAGTAATGTGTCTATGTCCTCCCCTGGTCTGGAGGTCTGTAGACAACATCAGTTTGTATGGCTATCCCATTTCCTGTTTCCGGGGTGACCCACAGTTTTTATGGCTCCTTATGGGTATTCTGAATTTCTGTAGCTTTGATATTTTCATCGACATAAAGGGCCACTCCCCTTTTGCATCTTGGTCTCTTCTGAACAGTACATAGCAGGGTACTGAAGTCTCCCAAGTGTGGTTACTGGTGAACCATGTCTTGCTAATGGCTACTATGTCCAGTTTAGCTTCTGTCATTGTTGCCTGCAGGTCTGGGATCTAGTTTCCCAGACTGTGGGCATTTGTGTACATGATTTTCCATTGGCAAGATTTTGGTGTGTTTGTTGTTCGGTGAGGTCCGGCATTTCCCCTGCATGTCGTATGTGGAGTCAGACCTTTTTCCTTACCTGGTGATGCAAATGAACTACAAACATGCTGAACTCCTGTTTGATCACTAGCTCAGGGGTGTTCTTCCCGTTTGATGTATTAGGTGCTGCACCCCTCTCCCCATTTGCTAATTTAAATATTCTGCAAAGACATCAAACTTCTGCCCCTGTGCACTGATTCCCTCCTTAGTCAGATGCAGTCCATGGAATTTAAAGAACTTTCACTCTCAAAACTATTGCCAGTTAGCTACAAATTTGTGTCCTTTTTCCTGGCACCAGCCCTTGAGCCACATGTTTAGCTCCCCTATCTCCCCTTCTCTGTCCTTCCATCCATCTGCGCCCCCCCCAAGACTGGCAGGATCTCAGAGAAAGAGATGCCAGGCTGGTGAAATCATTAGGCCCTATGTGTACCAGGATGTCAATGTTTTCTCCAGCTTTCTGCATGATTTTGTTTATATATTCATTTGCTTTTGTTTACCGGGTAAGTCACACTAGACATCCAAGTGCCTATTTTCAGGTGCAACCTGGGAGAGTTACAGACTTGAGTTTTTACACGAACAGTGATTAATACAACTTTTACATACAGTGAGTGACTGATACAGCTATTGATTAATACAAGTTTTACATACAGTGAGTGACTAATACAACTATTGAATACAGTGAGATGACAGAATGTATAGAGTGGGGACATTCAGTAAAAAACAGGACATTCAGTAAAAAACAACACGTGCACCTGGGGAGGTTACAGATGACCCGGGAGAGATAAGAGCTAGGGCCTACAGAGACAGTGGGAGGGTCAAGTTCGCCTGCTAAGGGAGAGCAGACAATGCTAAAAAGAGAACTCCAGTTTGTCAGGGGGTGCCCAGGCTACCAGAAGGGTAAGTGCGGTGGGCCCGTGGCTGTAGAGGCCCCCTATGTCAGCATAGAGTGGGCAACGCTACGAGGTGCAGCCTACATCAGCATAGAGTGGTCAAGGCTATGAGGTGCAGGGGCAAGTGGAGGGGGCCTTCAGGCAGTTCCAAAGGGAGGTTTTAAATCCAGTATGGGAGGGGGAGGACCGTGCTAGGGATGGGAATGAGTACCACAGTTTCGGGGCATAGTGGGTGAAGGCCTGATCCCCTGTGAGGGTGCGTGTCCTAGGGACTGGCCGGTTGAGTGCAGCCTTGGATCTAAGATGGTAGGTAGAGGGGTCAGGGTGAGGGGAAGAGCAAGTTCAGCAGGGGTGGCTGATCTGATGATGTTGTCGATGAAATTGTCTACTACAAAGATATGGTACTTCTCAGGAGGGAGCCACTCAAGACGAGTGTAGAGGTTGCAGCGGTGTGTAAGGGGAGGGGCGGATAGCGTGAATTGGCAAATGCTGTTGTAGGCCATGTCCCATTTCAAGAGGATGGTCTTTGGTATGGGGGCAAAGATCTCTAAACCGTAGCAAAGGGAGGGGAGGAGAACACCCCTGGCTAGAGCCACTCAAGCAGCTGGGGTGAGGCAGGTTTTGGCTCTGTATGCGAGACCGAGTTTGGCATTTGTGGCCTTGCAGATTTTTAGCAATGAGGTCAGTGTCTCTCCACGCTGATGTACCTGGGAGACATCTGACCACTACCCCTAGCTGGAGGTAACTATCAACTCTCTGAATCATGGGTTCTCCTATGATCAGAAGTGTGTTGGATTTCCTTTTTGCTTTTTTTTGTTTTGGTCCCTGTTTTAGGTGAGTTTTGTTGTGCTAGCTCCTGTGCTGCAGTGTCCCCTGCCCCTTTGTTTGATTTCAGAGATAGAGGCAGATACCTGTTTGTAGTTTTTATATGGTTTGTGGTGGTGATACGTTGGAGTGCACTGAGTGATGGGGCACCTGATTTTCCCCTCCTAACCACCTGCCAACCTCCCGGACCAACTGCCCTCTGCAGTCGAGGTGCTTCAGTTGGATGTTGGAGAAATGGTGGTGGTTCTTATATTTCCCCCTGAATACACGATTTGAGGTGTGCGATCTCTGCCCATGCCGCCTGGAGCTGAACTCTTAGGTCTCCAATGGTCCAGCATGTAGGACAGCATCCTAAATCCGGTATAACTGCCCTTTTGAAAAGTGTCCCACAGTACCTGCAGTTAATAATATCCATTCCAGATGAGTTGCTGGGTGTATAACCTGGTCCGAGTAATTAGAAGGAGGAAAATAGTCCATAGGGAGTGGGCGGACACAGCAGACACTGCACCAGATGGCTTATGTTTACCAGGTCCTCACAGCCACCAGGGTGCCAAGCTCTTTGGGTACTGGGCTGAAAAGGAACCCATGTTAGTCACAGCAAACATTTGATGAAATAACGTGCAGCAACACACTTTGTAGAAATGTGGTGAGGATCCAATTAAATAAAGTAATCAATGCAACTCCATGGAGCCAGACGCAGTGGATATAGTTCAATGAGGTAGCATTTCACATTTGACTGAGATGGTTGCACATTCCACAAACACAGTCCAATCTCTTGGTAAAGGATTTAACCTTTGGTGTGTGATACTGACGTCTCCATAACCTTAGGCCACTCTATATTTCCAATCCATTCTTATCAACTCAGGCAGCTCTGTATTCCCAGTCCATTCTTTTTCCCCTTACTTCTGTAATATCTCCCTATGGAGTAAACTGGCCTCTAACCTTGGGGCCACCAGCTCTGTCCTGACTGTTATCTCGACTTCTCATAGCCTTCAGTGAGCGACGGTCCCCAGAAATTATGGGTGACCCATCCCCAAGTCATATCCTACAGCTGCTCATCTCTTCTAGATCTTTCTCACTCTTCAGGGCCATAAAACTGGAAGCTCCCCAGACATCACTCCCAGGCACCCAATCCTTAGCTCTACCTCGAGACGTACTCTTTAGATGCAATCCCACCGGGGCATGTTGCTCTAGTCCCACTGGTGTGGCATGAATACAGTCCCACATGGGGCTTGAAACTCCAGCCACCACCATGTCCTTTCCCATGCTCTCTCTCTTCACACTACAGGGCCTAGAAATCCTCCAGCTACCTGGAGCAGGCAATCACCCCCCTCCAGTCCTTACTCTCTCTCTCTCTCTCTCCCTCTCAAAACCTCCTCTCACTAACTTTTCTCCTGGCTTAAATCCATCCTGCACATGGTGAGTTCCCATCATCAGAAGGCCTCCCGACTGGGTGTCCAGGGCTGTTCTAGCCCAGATTATTCCCATTGGTGCATGAAATGTACAGTGCCTTAAGCTGTATTCCCCAAGGGGGGGGTTACATGTAGAATTCCATCTAGTAGTGACATCCAGTGACAAGTAGTGTTGGTGAAGTTTTGTTAGTTACTGGAATCTCAATAGGGTGGCAGTTGCTTTCACAAACCTGTAGAATTGGCTGGCTATTCTAAGTGCCATTGCAATAAGATTGCTGATACCTGTACTCCTGTCAACGCCTTGGCACACAACTGTATTTAATGTGCATGCAAAGCAGTTCATATTTACTCTCTCCCTGTCACTGAAAGATTTTATTATGTTAGCCACATTATCTCTCACTGTAATTCATACTTGTAATCCATTTCCAAGTATTTATTCCTCCCATGTTTTTTCTGCGGTGTTACATACGGTATGTTGCCTGCACTGTGTTCACCATCCCCCTGTACTGCCCTTTTGGTGTCAGATTAGACTTCTTTTGTGACTGTGACAAAGAAACTCAGTGCACAGTTAGAAAAATATGTGCATGAGTCGATGCACTTGCCCAGACATCTGTGGTGAAGTGTACAATCCCACCCTCTGCATCCTTAAGTGTGTGCGCAATGCAGGTTTTTTATCAATCTCATTTTATTAGTTTTAGAAGAAAACATATACAACAAATTACAATAATAATACATTGATAATTGCAAACAACTACAGTCTGCTATAGAAACTATACCATAAAAATATATAAGCAGTAAATGATAAAAAAACTACAATCCCATTTATATAATAAAACATAGAGTAAGTATTAGGACAAATTCAAGTAAGACTTTTGAAATCTGAAAGCAAATCTACTACTACTTGCTGATCAACTTACAGAGAGAAACTAGTGCAGAACACAAAGGCCAGGTTGCTGACTCGAGCCTCTAGGTCTAGTCATATTACACCTGTGCTGCGTGATTTGCACTGGTTGCCAATACAGTGGCAGATTACCTTCAAGGTCAGTTGCTGACCTATAAGGCCCTACACAAGCAGGGTTCCTACTACCTGAAAGAGCTCCTCCATCCTTACTGCCCCTCCTGCTCGCTCTGTTTCTCTGGTGAAGGATTGCTAGAGATTCCCAGGGTATCCCTTAAAACACCAGGAGGAAGATCTTTTGCCTTTATGGCTCCTACCTTGTGGAATTCTCTACCTCACCAGATACAAGATAGCCAGACCATAGAAGGTTTTAGAGATTGTTTGAAGACGTATTTGTTTAACCAGGCCTTCTCAGGAATATAATGAATTCAAATTTATATGGATGTTATTTAATATGTTTTATGATGCGTGGTGAATTTTTAATGTTGTTATAAGTGTAAAGGCACCCTGAGCTTTGAAAGGGCACCTTATATAAATAAAACTTACTTATTCACTTTACTTACATAAAAGCACAGAAATTGCCCAGATCATTAGCGCTATAATTAGTTAAGACTCTAGCTGTTTTCTTACAGAAAACCAGCTCAGTTAGATTTCAAGTATTTGCTAAACTACAAATGTAGGTACCAGCATTCTATTAGGCAGAACTAGCATTTAGTGCTAATTTTTGCTCTGTGATATGATTTTCATTTTTTTTTTACAAACTAAGTGTATGGTATGAAGCTGCAGCCTAGAAACTGTAAAATACTTTAAAGTCACTTTTTCTCCTGTGTGTAGTATAGTATGAAAACAGGATGGATGACAGTGACTATTTCAGCTACACATTTGATCCCATTTTACAATGGTTCATTGCACTACACATTTAGTGTATCCCACTTTTTCAAATAATAAAACAAATATTCACCATACTAAATAACTCACACATACATATTTTTATACTTGATTAAAAAGATACTTCACATTTGTAACCCCCCCCAAAAAAATTGAAAATCATATCACAGAGCAAAATCAGCACTAACTGCCAGTTCTACCTATTAGAAGAAAGGAGGCAGTATAGTGTGGTGGTCTAAGGCTCTGAGCTGCAAACCTGGCATCCTGGGTTTGAATCCTGCAGCTTCCACATGTGTACTGTGTGTTCCTGAGCAAATCACTTAACTTCTTTGTGCTCCCAGGTCACACCTGTAAACAAGCGTTAGTGTGTCTCCTCTGCTAAAAAAAAAAAAAGAATTCTGGTACCTACATTTACAGTTTAACAAGTACTTTAGAGCTAACTGAGTGAGTTGTCTTTAAGAAAACTGCTATAGTCTTTACTAATCATAGTAGTGGTGATGTGGGGCAATTTCTGTGCTTTTTAGTATTGTGTGTAGTTTGATGAAACTGAATTTTAAAATGAAAACACACATTACTGCTAGCTAGACATGACACACCCAAAAAACACAAATAGTGAATTAGAGCTATTTAGTAGCAGTTTTCTTACAGAAACCCCAGTTAGGTAGCTCTCAGGCATCTGCTAAATTGTAACTGTTGCCATTTGTGCTCACTGGATAAGAACAGTTACAAAGCTTTTCTGCCATGCACTGATTTCAAAAGCACTGCATATGCTAAATCTATGGGCCTAGCTACATCACTGTCGCATAAGACAGGGTGCATTGTAGGAGGCATAAGACAATAAACCTATTTGCAATGGAGATCCCCAGGGGTCATAAAAGTACCCCAAAGCTAGCAGCCTAATTTAAGAAAAACTCCTAATAGCAGACAGGGGAAGGACACACTAGGACTTTACATACAAATCAAGACACTCTGCACAACATATGCTTTTGCAAATTCTGGGTGGACTACTCCTTTAATTGAGCCATCCCCAATCTGCATCCTTCCAAGAACCACTTTGTCTGGTGTGCATACCAGCGTGGTTATTTCACTCTTATTCACAGCTTTACACCTTTATCAGTTTTTAATTGCAGTTGTTTAAATGCTCCACTGTGCAGCCTCCATTCTCCCACTATACCAGCACACATTGCAGCACTGTTTCACTGCATGCAAGGAGGTCGGAGGCTACCAGGACATATACAGTTGGCAGTGTGGACCATGGGTGTAGACTGCATTATTGGGATGCCTCCATACCACAGTAACCTGACAGCTGTATGTGCATCCCCTGGGTGTACCTCCATGTCCCCACCTAACCTATCTCTCTGTCCACACTTGCCTCCCTGAGGGCCACCTCCTGATGGTATCTGTGTACTGTCCTTGATTAATCTTCTCACTGTGTCAAGTGTTGGGAGTACCCTGCCTGCCCATGTGTGATGTGGCAGCAATACTACCCGCAGAGCAGTGCCAGTAGTGAACACATACATTAATGGAGCTTCTGAGTGCATCGTGGAGAACTGCTGTGGTGGACAATAGACGTGTGGCACTGTGTACAGTGGAGAAAGTGGGGAACACTGAAGACATTAGTAGAGGGTCTGCCTTCAGCCATACAGCAGCAGTACATGAACGTCTGTTGTGCCCAGGTGCTCTAATACTGGCAGAACTGATGCTTTGTCTTCTCTCTCTCTCTCTCCCTCCCTCCCCCTCCCCTTCTCTCCTCTCACTGACGTAGTCCCCAATTCCAACATATGGATCTCCCCCTCCCTCGAACCTCTCTCTGTCACCTCCACAACATAAGTGTGTCTCATTACAGTGAAATATGGTTATTTACATAATATGACTGCCATATACACAGTACTCCATAGGACATGTAGGCGGGCATCTCAAAATGCAGTTGTCATCATCAAGTGCACCATGGGATGTGCTCTGCTACTACAGGGTTGAGACCACACACACTATCGCACTCTATGTGAACAGGCTGTAATGTTTTCAAACCATTATCCAAGCTCTTCACTGGCAGTGTGGACACACTGTAACATTTATAATCTGTAACGGTTTGAATCCATTACAGCCTTTTTGAGTGTAGTGTGGACAGGACTTGCATGTCTATGTAATTATCTATCTTTCTATCAATTGCATGTATCACTGTTTTTACCTGTTTCTAAAACAAACCTGCATATCACATTTGCCTGCACTTTGAGCACATACTAATGAAACTGAGCATATTTATACTCCACTTCTGCATAGACCTCAAACTTTCCTAATATTTCTGTTATCACAAGCAAAACTACCTTGCCCTTATCAAAAGCGACCCCCTCTGAAAGTTACTATCACATTGTCTTTGCTAACAGTCCATCATCAACACATTGCTTAAATATAACTTACATCACCTAAAAAATAAATAAATAAATAAACAAACCTGTGTAAATAATCCCAAAGCTGAACATACGCCAGCCATTACTTTTTCATGTACTGCCAGCTTCTGTACCATCATGTGGATTTGCATGATTCCCATAATGCTTTGCATTATTGGGGTATGTGTAATTGTGTTTTATTTAGAATTTGGCTGTCCGGCCAATATCGTCCGGGATAATACATACATCAGTGGCATTTGCTCTGGGGTTCTTTTGTAAACCTATATTGCTTCCTATTCCTTCCATTAAAATGTACACCTCTGTGTATTTTTCTAATAATGTGTATGCCTTCCTTAGAACAGAAACTAAAACAAATCTTACTACTTACAAATCACTGTGTTGTTTCTCCATACCTTTTTAACAATACCACACAACTTCACTAGCTTCATTATGCAGCCGTGGTGGATCTGACCAGATTTTGTTGGAAGTGTAGCAGCTTATACTGTGTGCAGTATTTCCCACAAACCCTGCCCTATTACTCATTAATATCTGTTATATAAGGATACTTTGGATCTGACTTACCCACTTCCTGCCTGCCAGGCTCTGTTACTGCTACTGCTCCAGTCTCCATCTTTCTCTTCAATTTTTTTAAGATATTGTTTTTTTGCAGGTATTTTTTTCAGTGCAGTTCAGCTCTTGCCCCCTCCTGCCCAGTACCCAGCCTCCTGCCAGGCCCTGCTACTGATCCAATCTTTGTCTTTCTCTTTAATTTTTTTGAAAGATATTGTTTTCTTTCAGGTATTTTTTTTCAATGCTGTCTAATTCTCCCCCCTCCTTCTTAATGCCCACAACCTTTACCTACCTGTTGCCATGCCCTGCTACTGCTTCAGTCTTCATCCTTCTCTTTGATCTTTGTTTAAGGACAGTATTTTGTATTGGGTATTTTTACAGTGCAGCTTAGATGTAGTCCCCCTTCCCTCAATGCCCAGTGCACACTGCCTGCCATGGACAGCCTTCCATGCCCAGGCCCTGCTACTACTCCAGTCTCTTGGTCTTTCTCTCTGCATTCTGATTTTTTAAGATAGGTACTTTTTTTTCAGTGCAGTTCAGCAAAATTAATTTATTTTTCTTGGGATGAATTTCAAATGACCACTACAATCCATCAAGCTGAGCTGACTTCCACCCACTATTTCTCTTCTCTTTCTCTCTCCCCCCCCTCTGTCAGTGTGAGCTCTGTGATGCAGCTGCAGTGTGAACCTGCCCCCTCAGGAACCAGCCAGTCAGTATGCTTTCCCACATCTATTCCCTCCCCTGACAGGCACCAGATTCAGCCCATGATGGTGCTGACAGAAAATGGCATTGGGAGATTTGTTTATGTTGACTGGCCCACAGTCAGGCTGCTTCCAATCAATCACTGCCACCACTGGGTTCTACCTCCTGGAGCAAGTCACTAGACCGAAGCCATACTTAATGTTTTTTCTTGTTTGCCCCATGACCATCCACTTTTAATCCCCACAAGTCTTCTAAGCAGCTTCCTCCCACCCACTGCCACACCTCATTCTAAGGAAGTAGTCCAGACAAACTACTGCAGCTGCCAGTAGTCCCTTCCTACCCAGCCTGCCATACTGCCCATGCTTGCATGCTTCCTCTCTCCTCCCACTGGCCACAGTCTATGTCAGTCATGTGCTGGTTGGAGGGAGGATGGAGGATGCCACAGGGCCCTATTACCCTGCTCTTTTACTAGCGGAACCAGTTAAGGATTTTGGCCAGATTGGCTATATGGTGCAGTGGGCCTGGTCAAAATGGGTTGGACTGGCTGTAGCCCGAGTCTGGCCCACTGCACACCCCTACTGGTTTAACACTATTTACCTTTGCTGCTACCAGTCTATTGTAAACAATCCTGTCCCAGCCTGTGTACTGGAAGGGGTCACACTTTGGAAAGAATCAGTTAGTGGCCTAGATATGGCATGACCATGTGTTCAACTTAATCAATAAATAAATAATCACACTGTCCCTTAGGACTCAAAACTCACCACCAAAAGAAAAATTTCTGACCACCAGCAATCTTAAGAACATTGAATACATTTACTGTGAAATGAGGCAAACCACAAAAGATTGGAACAAGCCTAGCCAGAAATTAGTTCTACTAGTCGTGACCACACCAATTATTTATACCTCCACATAGTCAATACATAAGGCACAAGCATTCAATACATTAATAGTTCATAAACAATAATTAGTTACTATCATCTAGCAAGATACACTTGTCAAAAAACTGTACATTTATGTACACAAAAGGAAAGTTCAAAACTAGTCTCTATCATCATAAATAATGATCCTTGCAAGTTTGGCAGTTGGAATCTTGGTAAAATTCATTAAGTAATATTCTATATCAAAGTTAAATTATAATCCTCATTTATCACAGACTCAATTTAAGGCATTCTAGAAATTTTTCTAAAAAAATAACTTTCATGTATAGTAACACATGGTACAAGCAGAATTCAGGAACTGCCATGGGTGCCTGCTTTTCACCTAATTATGAAAATTTGGTAGTGGGTAAATGGGAAGCAGAATGTATTGGTGTATTTTACTTTTTAATTTGTCCTTGCAGCAACTATTATGTAGGGAGAACTAGTGCTGTCTAAATGTTTTTACCCTACAGGTAAATTAGCGGGTATTTTTTTTTTTGACTCCCGCCCTGTGCCATGGCCGGTCACTCCTTCAGGCCCCCACATGGACTTCCCCACCATGGCTACTCCTGACCCCTACTGCCACACAATGCAGCCATCCCAGGTGACCCCAGTGTATCCCTTCACCAGATGAGTCTCTTAACTTCATAGGAGAGAGGCCTTGATGGCTATACCAATGATCCTGGGTAGGGCTGAGGTGACATGTGGGAGTCTGGGAACCTGGTGATGAGGGTCCGAGGAGGCTGTCACCCAACTGGCCAGGGTGCCGTTTTCCCATTTTCTCCCCTGGAGAGTGATGTACCACAGACGTCATGGCTTATGCCGATGTCCGTCACTCCCCTAGTGCACTGTGGACCAATGTCCTGCTGTATCCCCAGCCTCTGCCAGGGGCCAGCAGGCACTGAACTGCGTCCCCACCCTCCCCCAGAGAAAAGAAGCCATTGTTGGATGCTCCTTTCCTTCTCTCCTGGCTGGCCCTCCAGTGACCCGAGTCTGTTCCCGAACCCAGGTCACCAGCATCGCAGATGGAAATCCAACCACTGTGCCAATGGGCCAGCTTGGTGGGTATTTTTTAGGTCTGGTCTACGTAGCAGACCAGTTCTTATTGGATCATATTCAGGTAGTGATTTTAAGGTTTGCCATAGGAAGGTACTGGGAGGCAGTGTATTATAAGTTTTACAGAGGTGAAGAACTGAGTAGTGTTGCTTGGTATTAGTTGTTGCTGCTGTCACTCACTGTTGCTGATTATCTGGTTGGCTGTTAAGTTGAACTGTGCACTGCAACAGGATGATGGAGCAGCAAGGTTCTTGGGAACACATAGCTGATACAGTGAACAAGTGATGAGGTTCTCAGTACCATGGAGCTCAGAGCACAGCTTGTTCTTGTGTTTTGAGGCTAGGGACTTTGGTAGGGGGTGAGCATTAAGGTTAAAACCCCAAGAAGAATCACGTCATTGATTTGTCAAGGCTCCTGAGACTCCAAATCTTAATTTTATCATTTCCTCACTTTGCCCACTTTGGGTTCTTCAACCCTAATGTTTGCATTAATATAGTTTTTGGCAATTAATTTCCTTTCTTTTTGTGGTAGTGGAATCATTTCCTCATTCATGACCCGAGCGTAACAAAATAAGCAATATATGTATCATTTTGAGCTCTGCGTCCCCAACCACCTTCATGCCAGGTACCAACACAACAGTCTCTGTTAGTGACTTTACACAGGGCTCTGAGGGCAATACATAAAACAAACTAACCTACACAACCAAACCACAAGCATATCTTATTGAGTCAATCAAAAGATTTCCCACAGTTCCATTTAAAACACCCACACAACCTAAACGCCTCACAAAACCATTTCTATGCATTGCAATACCTATCTCACAAAATCATAAACTAGTCTTTGGTTTTGGCACTAGTGCCTCAGCAAATTTAGATTTTTGTTTAAAAATTGCCAGTTTTCAGCTAAAAAATTCAAAAAGAATCATACACACAAGTTAAACTCTCAAACACATAAGCTACAGTCATAAAATCCACCTTGTTTTTGAATTGTTACAGCACAATCAGTTCTGGCTTTTCAAAGTGCAACAAAAGGAAGAACAAATGAAAAAAGCATGAGCACAAGTGACAAAACCTGACTCACAACCCTATAAACATTATTTATAACTTTACCACTCAATATTTTTTTAAATTAGTATTTACACTCAAAATGACAAAATGTAGTGCCGGCTTTGTGGCACAGAGGACTAAGGCACCAGGTGCCTCACCTACCACTGTGCTGGTGACCCAGGTTTGGGAATAGACCAGGGTCACTCAAGGGCTGCCTGGGGGAAGGAGGATTGAGCATCCAGAGACAGCTGTCCTCCTTCAGGGAGGTAGGACAGCATATGTCACTGCTTGGCCATCACCTAGTGGATGTTGGGTGGCTTGGCAGTGACAGCATCCTATCTGGCCAGATACAGGGGCTGAGAATGTGTGTGGTGACTTCTGCTTCTATCAGCAACCTACTCTTTTCTGATTATGATGTCCTTATCTCTGTAATTGGAACCTGATTGCCCTTGATCAGCTAATTGGTGCCTGTCTCCTTGCTCCTGATGGACCTTCTCTTTAATGGCAGATACCAGCACCATAGAACATTTGCTGGCCTGGGACTGGGGAACAAGAAACATGGAAAAGTAATATGTGCCAAGTCACCATGCATGGTGGTGATCAGGAGCCTTTGGACCTCTTCCCACATTGATCTCTACTGGTACAACAATATAGGGAGTGGTGAATGAGGTTAGGGACACTGAGTTACATGATGGATGAGCATAGGTGGTGACTAGGAGGCCATACAGCTACATGACAAAAAACAAGACATTATTTACTAACAAAAGTACCAAGAATACCTCCTTTCACACCAGTATGTGGATCACAAAAGCCCAAGACCACCCCTCCATCTCAATTGTCTGTTTTCAGCCTACAAAGCTTTTTATTATGGTTTCCTGGCTGCAAACTCAAACAAAAATTACATTTTTAAGCTCACAAAACCTCTTTTAACTGAAAAAAACAACAAATAATGATTTGGGGAATATTTGGTTATTCTTGGACATTTCATTTTCACTTCTGCTCATGCATGAAAATGGGACACATTTTTACAAATATCTCAAAAACACTAAGAAAAATCTAATTAGCAAAGAATCATCATTGGACCAAACTCTTTCAAACCTGAAAATTTCAGATTTGAAATCCCAACCATTTTTAATCTATTCTTGAGGAAAAGAGGTCTTAATTTTGGGAGATCATGTATTTTCAGCCTTGCTAAACCTTGTAATCACTCATTGCCAAATTTACAAAATCCAGAGATCCCAGATGGGTCTTGGCACAGGTGAACACCTCATCGGTGGTGTTTATCCTGAGGGTCATTTATGGACCTAATGTATCTGATCTGAGATTTTTCCATGAGCTGTCTCAGACTCATGCAGACTTCAATCTGCAGAAACATCTGGTTCTGCTGGGAGGGGGCTTCAATCTGCCTATGGACGTGGTTTTGGATATGAGCTCCCTAGTTTTAGGATCCCCCAGCCCAGCCCATCAAGCGCTCCAGATGTTGTTGCAGGAAAATTCACTGGATGGCAGCTGGCGCTTCTTAAATCCTATGGTCAGAGACTATTCTTTTTTCTCACCAATACATAAGTCTTATATCTGCATTCACTACTGGCTGATATCCCAGCACTTGGTGCTGGCTCTGACTTCTGCCTCTTTCAGCAACCTAATCTTTTCTGATTATGCAATGATGTCCTTATTTCTGTGATTGGAACCTGATTGCCGTTGATCAGCTAATTGGTGCCTTGTCTCCTTGCTCCTGATGGACCTCCTCTTTAAGCAACACGTGGCAGCAGAAACATCAGTCTACTTTGTTACCAATAGGAATGCAGATGTATCTCCTGAGACTTTGTGGGAAGCTTACAATGCTTACTTACAAGGGACTCATCAGTTTTACTGCCCATTGCAGGAAGCTGAGACAGCAAGAGGAGAAGGATCTACAGTCAGAGTTGTATCAAAAAGAAGAGGCCTACAAAGATGGCTCACATATTTCAGTGAAGGTCTAAGCTGACATCACTCACCTAAAATTGTCACTTAACAAGCTTCTATCTAAAAAGGCTCAGTTGGCATTGACTTACACCTGACACTGATATTGGTAAGGTGGGGAGAGGGCAGGGAAACTGCTTCCTCATCACCTTCAGGTTCAACAGTGAGCCAGGTATATTTTGACTCTCAGTGACAAGGATAGCAATGTTCACAGTAATCACAAGGCTATCAATGATATCGTGCATTTATTTTATCAAAACCTGTATCATGTAGCCAAGGCCCCTGATGACCAATGCATTTCCTCCTTTCTCTTGGCCATCCCCCTTCCCCATCTCTTGGAGGAAGAACAACACACCCTGGATAAACCAATCATGGAGGAAGAGGTGGTTTGAGAGATTAAAGTCCTCTCCCCTTCTAAGACACCCAGTGATGATAGTATCCCTGCTGATTTATACTAACTTATCCCTGACTTACCTCAGCGATGGTGAATATGTTTTGACAGACCTATCACATAGGCTCTGTTCTTCACTCATTGCAAGTGGCTATTATCACTGTCATCCACAAAAAAGGCAAGGACTTGCAGTCGTGTACCAACTACTGCCCAATTTCCCTCATAAATGTGGACTGCAAAGTTCTGGTGACAATTCTGGCATCTCGGCTGGAGACGGTGATCCCTTGACTTAGTCATCCATCCCAGGTTGGTTTTGTGAAAGGGATATCCTGCTCAGATTATATACGCTCCCTTCATACAACAATATCCTTTGCCCAAGCCTCCCCATCTCCCTGCAGCAGCCATCTCAATTGATTTTGAGAAGGCATATGATTATGTCCTTTGGCCTTATCTCTTTCAGGTGCTCCCTCACTTTGGATGTGGGGTAGAGTTCCAGAAATGGATTCGAGTACTGTATGTAGATTAAGTCACCAGAGTGCTCACTAATGGTCTGATATCCGACCCATTTCCCCTCCGGCAAGGTACCTGCCAAGGCTGTCCCTTCTTTCCTCTGCTCTTTTTGCTGGTCATTGAGCCTCTGTTGGTGGCAATCTGGTCCAACCCTGATATCTCAGGTATGAGTATAAATGGCAGTGAGTTTTCTATGTTACTTTATGCAGATGACCTTCTGGTGCTCCTCCTCTCCAGGTGTCTCTGTCCCTGCCCTTACGCAAACACTGCAGTCCTTTTTGGAGGTGTCGGGTCTTTGTTTCAACACCTGGAAGATACATGTTCTCCCATTTATCTTAACTTGCCCCCCACAGCCCTTACATTAGTGAGTTTATTTTGGACCCCTGCAGGACATAAATATCTGGGGATTCAAGCCATGCCAGATATCCCTTCCACACCAAAGGCCAAGCTGGGCCCATTGCTTCAGTCTTTTTGGACAGACTGTGATGAATGGAAGGCTCTAAACCTTTCCCTGCTTGGTAAGATTGTGGCCATCCAGATGGTAACAGCAGCCCAGCTATTGTACTTTCTTGGTCATCTTCCTCTTTCAATCTCTGACTCTTGGCTCTCTAAAACTGATATGCTAGTTCGGTCCTTTCTTTGGGAGGGCTGTCCTCCCAGATACAGTCACCATAAATTATGAGCTCATTGGTATACTTTTTTTTTTTGAAATTCAAGTTTATTGATTTTAACATAGCAAACATAAAGAAGAGCATTACATATCTTATGCCAGGTATCCATACATGGTATAAAGAAAAGGAAAAAAAACACACATTAACAACCCCCCACCCCTTTAAAACCCTCCCCCACCCCATAGAGTGTGCCAAACAACTATGTACCTAGATCAGTTAGCGAGTTCATAGATACATCGCGACTCAGTCCTGCCTTCAAAATCTGAGACAGCAAATGGGAAAGGAAAGAGAAAACCACCATGGGCAGCAGGGAGGAGGCCAAAGGATCATTGGTGCAAATATAGTGCAAACAATTTACCCCATTTTTTGTGGAACAAATCCATGCGATTACGTGAACTGGCTATCAGCCTTTCCATATTAAGGTGGGCTGAAAGGTCAGCCAGCCATTCAGAATAAGTCAGGGTCAGCTGATCAGTCCAATGCTTAAGGACAAGTCTCTTAACCACTATAGACACAAGGGTAATGTGATAACAGCGCTCTAAACAGTCTATGTCGGAGTAGTCACCTAGAATGCAGATTTCAGGAGTGAAAAGATTGGTAAGGCCAAGTAGTGGGTCAAGATTGTGTTGAATAGCAGACCATAGAGGGGCAACCTTATTGCAATACCAAAAAATGTGTAGGGAGTTCCCCTCACTCTGTGAGCACCTGGAACAGAGGAAAGAGTTAGTTTTTAAACCGAAAAGTTTCTTAGGGTATAATACATATTGTTCAAAATATAATATTGGGAAGTCTAAGCCTGTCTTGGTATGGTATTTGTGCAGATCTTTCCAAATATGGGCCCAGTTGATGGTGGAATCTGGGAGCAAGGAAAGCCAAATGCGGGAACCTTCAATCGGTTTCGGGAATTTGTAATCCAGCAAGAAAGAGTATATTTGTGAAATGGAATGTGGTTTAGAAGTGAGGGTAAAGATGTGAGAGAGAAAGGGTTGAACCTTGTCTTCTAAACTGTGAGCCAATTTCGCTGCAATAAAATGCCTTAATTGATATACCTGAAAATCTTATTACTGGGAATTCCAAATTTAGTCAAATGTCCGGTGATGAAAGGAGGAGCCTTGATCATAATAGTGTTCTAAGTTAGTTTCTTAATTTGTGGAGCCACTCAGGGTAATCATCGAGTTGCCAGCTTGATATTAGGGTTAAGGGTGGTGGGTGATAGGTCCATTTAGGAGAAATTTTAAGGAAGTATAAACATTGGGAAAGAGATTTAAGGAAGTGAGAATTGTTTGGTCAGATATCCAATGTGAAAGCACCGAGGAGGAGTATAGAAAATTGCATAGGGATCCAATTTAGACTTGAAATGATCAATTTCAATTTGAAGCCAAATCGGGAAAAGGATTCAGGATGGGCTGAAAACCATCTACCTAGCTTAGAGAGGTGGGCAGCCCAATAGTAAAATACTAGATTTGGAAGTCTAAGACCCCCTTTATTCTTGGGGAGAGATAGTTTAAGAAATGAACGGTGGGCTGCCTTCCCTTGCCAGACAAACTTTGAGAAAATTACGTGAAACTGTTGTAAGTAAGAGAGTGGTAACCAAAGCCCTAGCAGGTTAAGAGGATAGAAGATACGGGGGAGAACATTCATCTTGATAATATTAATCCTCCCCCAGAGGTAGATAGGGAGAGTGGTCCATCTTTGCAAATCTTGTTGGATATGGGCCTTAAGGTTATGTAAATTGAGTTTTCTGAGTAGAGAAGGGTCTGAGGTAAAATGAATACTGAGATATTTAATCGACTCAGAGGACCACCTCATACCAAATTTAATAAGTTCGTGTTTGCATGTGTGAGTGTTTAAAGGGAATATTTCAGATTTAGAAATATTCAGTTTGTATTGAGAGAGGTTACCGTATTGAGTGATTAGATGCAGTGCATGTTCTAGGGAAGAGGCAGGGTGAGTAACATGTAGAAGTATGTCGTCAGCATAGGCTGAGAGGACTAACTCATGTTGGTGCACCCGGCAGCCTTGAATGTCTGGGGAGGATTTGAGCTTGATGAGAAGAGGCTCGAGATATAAATTGAACAAGAAAGGTGAGAGAGGACAGCCTTGTCTGGTACCAGTATGAAGTTGAAACAGTGGAGAAAAAACACCATTACAATAGATCTTGGCCGAGGGGGATTTGTATAGAACCTGGATCCACTCGAGAAAGGGAGTTGGGAAGCCCATCTTGGCCATCGTAGCCCAGAGAAAAGACCAATCAACTCTGTCAAACACTTTCTCTACATCTAACGAAATCAGGGCCATTGGGAGATGGGATGATTGGGTGAGATGAGAAATACGAGAAAGGGTTCTGAGGTGGTCTGATGGGGACTGAGAATGTATGAATCCAACCTGCTCTTGACTAAGGAGATGGGTCCAGATTTTCTTAATCCATTCGGCCAAGACCTTAGAAAGAATTTTCATATCACAGTTTAGGAGAGATATGGGTCGATAGCTCGCTGGGTCAGTGGGAGTTTTGTCCTGTTTAAGAATTAGAATGATGGTAGCTTCAAGAAGCGTAGGGTCCACGGTGGTAGAAGAGAAGAGGTAATAATATAATTTGAGAAGTAAAGGGGCAAGTTCTTTGGAAAAAACTTTATAGAAATTTGAAGGGAACCCATCCGGACCTGGAGCCTTATCTGGGGCCAAAGAGGCAATGGCATTTTCTATTTCGGGAAGTGAGATGGGGGCGGTCAGTATTTATTTTTGAGAGGGCAAAAGATAGGGAATATCAAGCTCTGCTAGGTAGGCAGATATGTCAGAGAGAGAGGCGGGAGAGGCAGGTACACTATAAAGATTCCTATAGTAATTCTCAAAAATCTGCGCACTTTCTCTGGGAGAGGTTTTGGTGGAACCAGCAGGAGATTGTAGGGCCTGGATTAGTCTGGAACTTTCTAAAGTACGAAGTCTTAAGGCCAAAAGCCTTCCGACTTTCTCGCCATGCTCAATATATCTGGTTTGAGTCTTGAAAAGGCAATATTCAGCTTTTTCTTTGAGAAGATCAGTATATTCGTTTTTGACTGCCAAGAGGGTTTCGAGGGAGGACAAAGGAGAGGAGGGGGAATGGGAGCTTTCAAGCTCCTTGATTTTGTTCATTAGCAGGGAGGCACGAGATTGTCTAGCTTTTTTCCTAGCCGAGGCTAATTTAATTAATTCGCCTCTTAGGTAGCATTTTAGGGAGCACCAGATGATATCAAATCTTGAGGTGGATCCCAGATTGTCCTCTAGGAAGTTAGAAATGAGGGTCTTAATATGGGTGACTAAGAGGGGGTCCTTAAGGAGTTAAGTATTGAGCTTCCAGATTGTGTCCCTTTGAAACTTCGGGTCTGGGGAAAGTCTTGTCCAGACAATTGCATGATCCGAGAGTACAATCGGCTCGATACCAGATTGGAGAAGTCCAGGGAGAAGAGATTTACTAATCAAGATATAGTCTATTCTAGACCAGGATCCATGGGGTTGAGAAAAAAAAGAGAAGGACTGAAGGGAAGGGTTGGAGAGACGCCAAGGGTCACATAACCCTAATATGTGCAGGAAATCTAACAGGGACCTTTGAACCGAAGAAGGCAGGCAGCTTGATTGAGGGTCTTTGTCTAATAGGTGAGATGGTGAAACATTCCAGTCACCTCCGAGTATAAGTTGGGAGGGAAGTAGGGTACTTATTTTATTTGCTAGGGACATAAAGAAATCAGAGCTACCCCCTGTTGGACCATAGACTGAGCCTAGAATGACATCATCACCGATAAGGGAGCCCTTGATCAATATAAATCTGCCTTCCGGATCAGATATTGTTGTATTGACCAAGAACATAATATATTTTTTAATGAGTATAGCAATGCCTCTGCTAGAGCTGGACCCACTTGCTACGAAAACCTGCGAGAAACCAGAGCGGGACAACCATTTAGCCTCTGAGTTAATTAAGTGGGTTTCTTGCAATAGTAAAATGTCAGTTTGGAATAACTCGCAGTGATTAAATACTTGAGTCCTCTTGACCTTCTCCCTGAGCCCACGCACGTTCCATGATGCAATTTTGACAGTACTTATAGCCATTTCAAATACAGGATAAGAACAAAACAGTTACTAGAACCCCAACTCTAGTCCAAAAGAAAAGGCACACTCGAAACTCAAAACACTAACTCATTATGGTCTGCCATAAAGAGAATGCTAAAAGTATCAGTGTGATGACCAAACAAAACATAGCTGGTTTAGCAACATACATATAAAAAGGCAGACAGGTCAACCCTCCCAGCCCCCCACCCCTTAGATCCCTTGAAAAAACCAAGCCAACTATATACATCCTGGTTCCAGGCCTGAGCATTTATAAGGGAAAGACAACTACAACAAAAGCCTGAGAACCAGGTCCCTGTTGCAAACCCAGAGAGCCCTGTGTTATTAGAGCCCTTCAGATTAGAAGATCTCCAGGACCCCAAAAGCCAAAACAAAAAAGTGATTCTCATCCAATCCGGATGGGATAAGGATAACTCAATATCTGGGATTGGCTTTGCAAACCCCCCCCTTCTACCAGCTCGCAGTGCAGCTTACGGCAATTACAAGGGGCACAAGAGCGATCCCCCCCATCAACAAAGTTGTAATCTTAATATAGGGAGTCGCGATATCACAGAAAAGCCCCTTTTATTTTCAAAAAAAAAGGAAAAGGCCCGAAGAACGGGGTTTACTCACCTCCTGAACCGGGCTATAGGGAAAGGGCCGCAGACCGGTAAAGTGGGCAGCGAGATGGAGGTACAGCCTCACTGAACCAGATTGTTTCCCCAGGGAGCTATTTTGGGGAGGGACCAGAATGAACCTACACCGAAAACAGCAGGGCTGAAATCTGCAATCACCCCAGATTGGTTCCGGGTGGATAGCAAGAGACAGGAACATCGCGGCTTACCCCAGCCTCCGCTCGGTCCGCCGGAGACCTCTGCCCACCATAGCTACTTCAGAAACGACCATCCAGGTAATACAAACAAGTACAGAAAGGGAGTAAAAAACAACAAGGGCACCAAATCTAGGCTGAAACAACTTAAGGCCTCGCCTTAAAGCTGGAACTGGGGTTGAAAAATTCAGCCATTTGTTTTAAAGAGATTGGGAAGCTTAATAGAGAGGTCTTTATAGGTCAAGTCCGGGGAGTCATAGCTTTGGGAGTTATCTCCAATGGTGACCTTGAGGGTAGCAGGATACATCATACGAAAGGGAATGTCCGCCGCAATTAACTTCTGGATGACAGGGTGGAAAGCGGATCTCTTCATCCTGGTTTCTTTAGGGAGATCTTGAGCGATGCGAAGTTTGGCTGGTCCCCACGTGATGGTTTGTAACTCACGGGATTTGGTAAAGACATGTTGCCTTTCTATGTAACTAAGAAATTTCATGATGATTAGTCGTGGGGAGAACCCGGCGGGGGTCTGGGCCTCAGAGATCTATGCGCTCTCTCCAGGTGGTATTGGTGGTTGAGAGGTGAAGGGCCCACAATCTTAGCCAAAAAATATTTGAAGAAAGGCGATGGGGTCTGCTTCCTCCTCGAGTTCTGGCAGACCCAGGATAAGTAAATTATTCCTCCGGTTTAGACCTTCCAGGTCTTCTGTTTTTAGTAGTAGCTTCTTGGCCTGTTGATTTAGTGTGGCCAACTCCGAACTCTGATTTGGTGTTCTGCTGTTCTAGGGAGTGGATTCTGGCCTCTGAGTCAGACACCCTCGTGGTGAGAGAGGAAAGATCCCCTCAGATGGACTTGAGGTCTGAAGTGATAGTTAGCAGCACGTCTTTCAGTGGGGCCAGCTCCTGTAGGAATTTCTCCTCGGTGAGAGGATTAGACGGAGGAGTTTTGTCGCCCATTTTATCTGAGGTCGAGCCGGGCTGGTTCCTCGGTTTCTTAGGCAGCTTTTCCGGAGTGGCTGGCGGCGTGTGCCTAATTGCGGCCTGTTTCTTCTCCACCTCCATCCCCTTATAAAATCAAGGGGTATGATTAGAAAACGCACTGAGGCCGATAGGTGGAGTGTAGGCTTTCAGACAGAATGTAAATTGTTGGAGCTGTTTTCCGTGAAATCGCCGATTTAAGTAGATGAAGTTGGTGGGAGTAGGGAGCTCCAAGCCCCTGCTGTTGCTCAGCAAGCTAGCATCACGTGACCCCCTCATTGGTATACTGGGGGCTGGAGTTTCCGCTGGTTTAAAGGTTACCATTTAGCTTTTATGGCTGTGCAAATGCTGTACTGGTTTCTGGATGAGGTGGATCGCACCCCGGTATGGCTTCTAATTAAGTCCATACCCCTCTCTGAGGTCTCCATTGGAGCCATCCCCTATTTTACCCTTCCACAACGTTTTCACCAATACCCTACAATTGTAGCTTTTTGCTCTACCTAGTGGGCTTTGAGTAAGTAGCTCCATGCTGACTTTTATCCTGTGGAGACGATGCCCATCTGGAATAACCCTTGTCTTCAGATTGCTGGCTGTTCCTTTTTATGGAATTCTTAAAAGACATATGGGATTCTGAGGGTGAGGCATCTGTTCCTCCCCAATTCTACTCAGCTTCATGCTTTTGAGTCTCTCACCAAGCAGGTGGGACTTCCTTTGCAGGATTTCTGGACGTACCTGCAACTCCATAGCTTGCTGCAGAAGGACTATGTAACCCCTCTGCACGTGTCTACCTTAAGCAAGAGTTCCCTATTTATTCCTGGCTTCATTCCAGCAGAGACAAAGCTGGGCTTATCTTCAAGGCAATTAGAGGCTTCATGTTTGACCAAACACAATCATCCAGATAGCTTTGGAAACATGATTTGGACCTTGCCGTTACAGCTGAAGACTGGACTCAAGCCTTGTCAATTGCACACTGAGCTCTCAGGGATGTGCAGAGTCACCTTCTCCAGAATAAAGTGCTCCACTATAGGTACCATATTCTGCTTTCTCTCTCTTTGAGCTACTGTAGGTCTTACTCTCACTGCGAAGTGCTGGAGATGCAACTTAGAGGGTGGCTCTTTACTTCAATTATGTGGTCCTGCCATTCCAATTGCCCCTTCTAGCAAGGGGTACATGCATTTTGTCAAACAATCCTCAAAGCCTATGTACCCTTTTCCCCAGTGTGTTTATTTTTGCCTTAACCTCAGTGGCCTCACACATTTCTGTAAGTTAGCTGAAGTGGCTCACTGCAGCTGTAACTGAGCAAAGTGACTGCTGCATCAGAGATGGCATTGTACTGTAGTCCCCTCAGCTGAAGTCTGCAAAACCTCATTGGCCACATTGGCTCACAATGAGCACATTAGTCATAACGCGATTGGTAATCTTTTCAGTTTTGACTGTGTTTGGGACTCCTACCTCAGGCATCTGGATGCCCAGATCACCTAACATTTCTTGGTCCCTTGCATTTCAGGAAGTCACTCTAATCCTGTTTATATCTGTGGTGCTTCCTGCCCATCTCTTTTTGTCTATCCATCAGTTACTGTATTTTGTTTTGATTGCTAAATTTGCACCCCCTATTCAATTCTCTATCGGTGCTTTTACTTCCTTCATTTAAAATTTATACTGATTTTTGACACTGGTAGTTTTGTCACTAACTGTTTGCCAGTTCACTTCAGCAGGGCTTCTATACTTCATTTCTCTATACCTTCTTCAATTAATCAATCAATCAGTCAATCAGCCAATCAATAAAACGTCATTTAACAATGCAGTTACATCATTGAGCAAGCTCATATTCAAGATGGTCCTGGACACAGAGAACACTTTTGCTTACAGTAGACAACACTTCATACAAAAGTAGACATCAGTACAGGCAGTTACAATATACAAAAATAGTACTTGGATGAATCAGACATGTAAAGCAAGTACAAATATAGGCATTTAAAGTGCAGTGTATACCGGTTGTAGCTTAGAGAGTACAAGTGAGGAGAGGAAGGAGGGACATAGAGAAGGGCAGTGGGAAGAAAGGGTATCAGATACCATGACAGAGAGGGAAAATAGGGCAGCCTAATAGAATGAGGCCCCTTGCAAAGCTAATTGATGAGAGGGGGAGGGCAATATATGTGTATCACTTCCATGTGCTAGGGAATCATTATTTTTTTCTTAACTCAGTATGCCATGTTATTTGCCACTCATATGCATATTTTTGTTCCTCTGTATGCTTGACTACTGTTTATATTATTGAATGTATTATTTACATGTGTTGAAAATCAATAAAAAAAATTTAACTGAAAAATCCAGAGATTCCAGCACTGACTCTGCATATGGTGAATTTCAGGTGAATTGGCTGAATGATAGTGGAGTTATTAATGTGCACAAATCGGGTGCTGACATTATAATGCCTACACGCTCTCACAAAATTTAAAATATTATCTTACAAAGGGTTTTGTCAAAATTCACTTATCCTTCGGATAGTCACAAAAACAGAAACAATTTTTGGTAATAACTCAAAAACCAAAAACAAAATTCCCCAAAAAATAATCTGTGAAGAATAATTTGGGGCAAACTCTACGAAACCTTAAGTTTCAGTGTTCACATCTCAACAGCTTTTTGCTTTCAGTGAGAAAAACAAATCCTTTATTTTGGGGAATTTATGTACTTTCAAGTTAGACATTTGCAATCACTGAAGCTAACATTACAAAATATGTAGGATCTAGAGATCCTGGCACCAAATGTGTGCATGCCAGTTTTCAGATGACTCGGTTGAACGATGGCCACGTTTTTAAGGTATGAAAATAAAGGCTTAGCATTAAACTGCCTACTCAACCCTTATATATGGGCAGTACTGCACCTGTACTATATATAAGCAATAATCACAACAGGGTGTGCATTAAATATAGAATAAAGCATGGCATGGTGTGTGTAGTAAGACATTTACACCCGGCCCCCAAGGTGTTAGATGCTACTGTACATAAACCCCAAGAGCGAAGCTTGAGGGCTTTATTAAATCATCTAACACCGAGAGTTTACACACATATCCCCATATTTTATTTAATATAATTGCTGGGTTTCCATTTTTCACTACAGCAATTATATAAAATACCAGCCTTTCAGGGTACAGTAGCTTTCTGGTTCCGTTTTTGGCCGGTCCTCCAATTTTTGTTTGTACAAGATTTTAAAATGTTTGAAGTGGTTTCTTAACCCTCTATATGTGGAACATGAGATCCACTTTTTGTTTTAAATAACACCACTGAGTTCCTCTGGTGGTCGAAATTCAGGCAAGAAGGAAGCAGCGAGCAGCAAGAAGGGACACACTGTATTTGGTGCATGTGCAGAGCAAGGGAAACCATGCATGTGTTTACCGTTATAAATGCTGCTTTATAACGGCAAATTATAGCACGGTTTCCTGTGGTAAAAAGGGGAACTAATTAATTATAACATTTTAATGCATGCTTCAGGGGAGTGAGACACAAGGCTGAAGTCCAAGCTTCTTTATGACCAAGGAAGTGAATTTAAATCCTTTAATACACACCCTGGAGTGGTTTACTGCACTTATAAAATGGCTTGCTGCTTTTTTGTATTATATGTAAAGTGAAACATTTGTAATTTTTTTTTTTAACATAAAGCATTTGTGTGTAACATTTTAAATGACAAAATACACACATGCAATAGTCCTGGATTTTGTTGGTAATGAGGGCCCCATATTCAGAGCTGGCTGGCTGCACACAAACACAGGTGCATCATTTGATAAAATAGGTCCATCCATCTGTGACACAATATTCAAACAGACAGTGCAACCTGAAATGATTATGCTAACTGTCTGAATATCAGACCATGGTAGTATGGCACATAGCAGGCAGTAACTATGCTTTGTGCTGCACTACCAGATTGCTGTGCCGAAGACCGCCCATATGGATAAAGCGCAGCACACAGTGGTTAGCACCATGGCCCATATTGGTGATATTCAGCCCAGACAAGCAGATGAGCTCATTGAGCATGCATGGCAATAGTGTGCTATTTGCATGTCCATTATGCGCACATCTGTATGTACGCATGGGCTGAGTGTGCCGGTCCATGTCCCCACTCCCTAGTCCTGATCCCCTCCCAGGTATTGATTTGTAAATTCCTGGTGGTCCAGTGGTTCCTACCCAGCCCTGATCCCTTCTCCCTATATTTATATGTAAGTCCAGGTGGTCTGAGCAGACTGTGCTCTCATGATGCATGTACTATACACTCGGCCCATGCACATACAGTAGATGCCATATATAGTAAACTCCACACCAAGCTTGATGCCCTCTACAGGAACAAAAGCTGCATCCCTCCTCCTGACCACCATGACATCCTTACAAAGATGATTCTCCCCATCTTTGATTATGGTGACATAGTCTATGGTGCTGTCCCAAGGTCCACCTTGGCCAAAGTGGACCCCTTCTCCCTCTCCATTTGCCATTTCACTCTGAACTGTTCTTGCTGCACCCACCACTGTTCTCTTTACTTGACACTCTCCCTCCCTTCCCTAGAGGATCGCCACCTAACCCACTGCACCATCTTCACATCCAAGTTCTGGCTGTCCTCCCTCCCTATCTGAACTGTCTTCTCTCACCTACCCCCCTCCTCATACTCCCTCCACAATCCTGGCTATTGCTCCCTCCTGCTCCCCTCTCGTAAGTTCCTTGATGGTCAAGCTGCTTTTCATTCTGTTTTCCTAAACTTTGAAGCTCTCTCCCCACCTTCCCATTCACTCTTCTTCCTCCAAACACTCACTAACCTCACAACTCCAGCCCCACACCACCCTCCCCAGACTGTCCCACCACCACAGGCCCATTTGTTTCACCCACCCCTTGCCCCCACAGTCTCCTGTCCTTCCAGTCCTCCTCACTCTCTCTCTCCTCTCCCTCCCTTACTCCCTCCTCTCACCACCCCTCTTCCCTTTTCCTCTCTCTACTCCTTCCCCTTATCTCCTCCCTTATCCCCTTTTCCCTCACTCCCTCATTTCCCCTTTCATTACCTGCCCCAATCCTCACCACTCTTCCTCCTCCCCCACCCTCTCATTTCCCTCCCTATCTCCTCCCTCCCTCCATCTCCCCCATGTCCCCTGCCCCCAACCCCTGACTAAATCCTCTTATCAATCACCCTGCATTGGACCTCTATTTCAACTACCCATGATGACTCAGCTGCACTATTACCTTGTATATTATCTGTATATGATTGTAAATGCTGTAAATAACTGCTTATTGTAACAAGCAAAACTACTGTGCATTGTACTATACTGTATATATATACTGTTATTCTTGATCACTCCCCTTCCCCTTCCTTCAGGATGCATCTGGAAATGAGCTAATTCAAAGCTCAGTATGTCTTTTCGGGTGAGAGACCTTTAATACCTGAATAAAATTAAAAAAAAGTATATATGATACATATGTATATGTGTACATAATACATGGATGGGACCTTTTCCCCATACAAAAGATCATCATTTATTTCCCTGTATACCTATAACTAATCTATTAATTAGAGGTATAGACCTACATCAATAAAACAATTAGAAGTGTATACCTACACTAATAAAACAATTAAAGTGTATACCTACTCTAATTAAAAGTATATACCTACACTATACTAAACTCTATAAGACCACAGTAAATGCAGTTCATTACCAATCCCATTAATCAATTATCCCACCAATTAGCATGCCTAACAAATTAAGAACACACTCAACTCCCATCCCCCCCAAAAAAATACTGGAACCAAATCAAAAACTAACATAAAACCTCACAGTAACATTTAAAATTACCCACACTCTTACCAAACAAGCTGCACACCCAGTTCCCGAATGCATGGCTGCCTCCCCACAGCATGCCTGACCTTACACCCAGATTGTGACTGCACACCTGACACTGACCCCAAACTACACAACACCAACTAAAGGACAGCACTACTCAACCATTGCCCCTTATATAGGAGTCCATTACACTACAGAAACACTAATGTCCTACAGTGCTGAACACCCCAGCTAAACGCACTATACTACGGAAAACCCAGAGGTGATTGCAATTGTGATTTTAAACAGTGACCATCCTAATGTATTACATTGAATAAAGAATGGGTAAGTGTAGTACACTCAGAAGTTTACCCATGGGGGGGTTATTAGAGCAATAAGCCACTCGACCTTCATGTTCATGACCTAATAACTCTAATTATCCCCCTCAATGAGTATACATCCTTATATAACACACTACCCTTTATTTATTCTAATATATATATATATATATATAATATATGTGTGTGTGTATATATATATATATATATATTATGGTAGCATGGTAGTGCTACCACAGTTAGGGTTGAGGAGCCATTTACATGTTAAACCCCAAAATTCGCACTGTAATAACCTTGCAACCGTTCAACGGATTTGCCTGAAATCTGGAATACAGAATCAAGACCCATACACCTTGGAATCTTCCAAGTTTTGTTCTGGTCAGGTATATGGCTGTGGAGTTATTAAGCATGATCTACGCATGCATTTAGCTTTTTTTGGAATTCTACGGTCGTGCCTACAGGTTGCACAGTTTGCACGACCAGTCCATAATCTTCAGGGAATGTGCGGCCAGGGTCCCCGATGTGCCTTTCAAAGATTTTGTGAAAAAATATTAAACGGTTCAAAAGTTATTCAAAAAACAAGTTCCCATTATAAGCCAATGGGAAAAGTTAACAAAAAGTTTGACAGTGTCGCAAATGCAGTTTTTACTTTTGCAAATGGCCCTTTTACTGTTGCAAATCTACTATTTTGTTTTCAGTTGGTGATCAGAAAAATGCTTGGCATTTAAATTTGGAACCCTCTAGCAACCTAATTATTTTTGTATTCACCTAGTCGGACCCTGAGGATGCTAGCCATGCTTTATTTTGAGGTAAAACACCCCAGAAATATGTTTTTCAGATTTCTGGAAAAAGTACTTTCACAAAGTAGTGTCACACTCATAAAAGTGTCGCAAATTTTTGTGAAAGCTTTCACAAATTGAGACAGTACTTTTCTAGGCTGTGGGAAAATGACAGCAATTCTTTGGCACCCCGCTGCAAATGAACGGTTTGGAGTTTTGGACTGAAATTTGGAAGGAACGCAGCTGACATCTCACAGATGTGCCTTTCAGTACTTTGTTGAAAACCTATTACATGGCAGCAAAGTTATGGTACTCCAAACTTGACACTTTTTCCCATAGGATAACATTACAGCATACGACGCATTGCAGCAATCATTTGGCGCCCTGCTGTAAAATAATGGTTTGGTCTTTTGGGCTGAAATTTTCAGGGAACACAGTCAACATCACACAGATGTGCCTTTCAGTAGTTTGATGAAAAATATTACAGGGAGGCAAAATTATGGCACTTCGAACCTCTGTTTTTTTCCCCATAGGATTTCAGGACCCATATCTCGGAAACGGTGCGAGATACAGACTTTTTGTTGAAAAACAGCTTAGCCCCCTTATAGAAGCCAAGTTCAAAACTAGCCAGGAAAGTGATAATTCATATGACTTTTACTTTTTTTTCGGTGTCATATGGTTTCTGAGATGAAATCAATTTACTATTCCAAGTCCTCATTTTTCTGTTCCGAGAGTCATTATTTTGCATACATTCTTTGTACTCACTGTCTTTCTCTATACAGCTTTTGGGGAAAACCAGCCTGTGAGCTTACATTACTGTTACCATTACCGTTTCTGCTTGCAGTTCTGTACCCATTTCACTTACTGTTCACGTTTATGCCACCATGTGCATTACCCTTTGCGTTTTCATTTGTGTTTGCATTTGCATTGTTTTTAACATTTCTGTCTACAGTACTGTTTCTCTTTCTGTTTCACTTTGCATCACCATGCGCATTACAATTTGCGTTTGCAGGCACAATGTTACTATGTGACAAGACATCATGTGGTGGGAGCGCGGGGCCAACAGGGCTGCATTACATTAACTATTTCTCATTCTAATTCTCAAAAAGAAGGGAAATTAGAGGCAAAAATCTCCATTTAATGCATCAGTTAGGGTTGTTCCACAGTGACAAAAACAAGGAAATTCGATGTTAGAGTTGAAACCCCCTTTTTCACCCCTTCAGCCCACCCCCAACTGGAATCGGGTTGCGCGTTGGGGTCATCGGTCCTAACTCTCACCCTTTCTCCCATTTCCTCAGCTTTTTTCCACATGTGATGGGGTGAGAGTTAGGCTGATAACCCCAACGCAGCACCCTGATTCCAGTGGGGTGGGCTGAGGCAAAGGGGGTTTCAACCCTAACATTGAATTTCCTTGCTTTTGTTGCTGTGGAACAACACTAACTGATTCATTAAACAGAGTTTTTGTCTCATATATATATATATATATATATATATATATATATATGTATATATGAGTGTATATATATATATATATATACACACACACACACATATGTGTGCATGTGTGTGTATGTATGTGTGTGTGTGTGTGTATATATATATATATATAGTATGTGTGTATATGTATAAGAAAATGTATTATACATGTGTGCGTGTGTGTGTGTGTGTGTATATATACTGTATATGTATATAGATATTATAGTGGCATGGTTGTGCCATTATAGTTAGGGTTCAGCAGGGGTTTCTATGTTAAACCTCACATTTTGCACTTTAATATCTTCACAACTGTTCAACAGATTTGTACAAAAGTTTACATGTGTGGTCTCATAGGGTAGATCTCTTGACATGCCAAGTAGCGAAAAAATAATTTTGTCCATAAGAAAAAGGATCCTTTTTAGGGCTGTGAGTGGAGCCTACAGCCCTTCTGTCATCTGTAGCTCTAAAAACAGCTTTTTCTAGAACTTCCTTTTTAGACATTTGTGTGTATTCCTCCACATCTACAAAGTAGTGCACCCCCGATTTTTGCTATTTGTTGCTCCATGTTAAAGGCATCTGAAGGGGGAAGGGGATGCTACTATATTGTACCTCTGAACTTCTCAGGATATTAACAAAAAAACTGCTGTTTCTATTATCTGTCCAGCTTAGTCTAACAGATTTGTTCTATTTCTTTCAGCAACCTAGGGGATAACTAATTTCTTCTAGGTTTTTGTGAAAACAAATGTTAGACTCAGTGTCAGATTACAGATAGTGGAATTGCAGTTTATTAGCTGACATTCCTTTCCACAGGACAAGTTGGAGGCAAGCAATGGAAACAGAAGACTGTTTTTCTTCTCATTTTATAATATGATGTACTGAGTGTGTATTTAGTTGCATGGTCAGGGCCTTCAAGAAAATAATAACATTTATGTAACTCAATAAAGATTTCATCAAGTGGTCAGAAAACAGTCTGAGAGAATTTGTGTAAAAACTAACAAATGAAAAATGTAAAAAGATAGCATGCACACTAGCATCTGAGACTGGAAGATCAGAAGGTTGTAGGTTCTATCCCCACACAAGGCATGTGGGTTAAAGAGCTTGTGTGCTGCCTAAAGCTAATATTAGATTTTAAAAGCAGTCAACCATTACCTTTTATATTTGAGGTACTTTATCGTTTCCCTTTGTTTAATTAGAAGATTGTTTACCTGATGTTAATATGTGTGATGTGTGGAACAGCACTCTGGGTGGCAGCTGACATATCTAGATATATTGCCTTCACTACATCACCAGCATTGTGACCTCACTGACTGACATCACTGCTACGTCATGGTCAGTTTGATATACAATGTTAATACCCAACAGCAAATCATAACCCTTTTCCTGACAAAAGGCTGCCAACATATTACATTTAAATAAACCACAAAGTCACAAATAAGGAACTAGTGCCTTATGGAAAAATCTACAGAGATTTATACAGAGATCTGATGCTTCCTCTACAGGGAAGATACAGGAAAAATGAGGGCTTGTTACAGGAAAATGGTTATTTGGATCTGGGAGCACTGTGATGATTGTGGCTAAATAGCACTATATGGCACCAACAAGAAAATGACTTTGGTCATTTGGTAGCTCTTCACAGCCCTATCAGCTCTGGCTAGAGTTTGCTTTGTATGGGACCAATCTTTTTTTGTGGGGAAAAAATCCCTTTTCATATGGCCACCATTTTGTTTTTACTGTTTAACCTTACAAACATTTAAAGTACAGAAAAACAATGCCTTTAAAAACAAAATGTGAACCTAGCTAAACACGACCCATTTTGCTAGATTTTGGTGTTTGTTCTTTTTAAAAAGTTGCCAGAAATATGTCTTCTGGGCACCCAAAATGCAGGGTGCCCAGCTTAGCAAGAGGAGCTGTTGACCCACATTCTCTGTATAAGAACAGCAGGACTTTCTTGACTTCTGCAGTTGCAGCTGGAACTCATGCTGTGTACTGCAATGAGAGCAGTGAGCCTCCATTTACCTGGTGTCTAGTGGCACCGCCACCCTCTGACTGCCATCCTCTGTAATTCATTTGTCTTTCCCTGGTGTCCAGTGGCACCCACCATGTTGAGATCACTGTCCTTTTAATGTATTTGTCTGTCCCTGGTTTCTAGTGGCACCCCCACCCTCCAATCAACATCCCTATAATATTTGATTATTTCCCTGGTATCTTGTGGCCCACACCCCCCTCCAGTTGTCATTCCTGTTACATTTTTTCTTTCCCTGGTGCCTAGTGACACACCGACACTCCGATTATGGTACTGGTCTGAAATAAAGAAAACCATCCCTCAATGTTTTTTTTTAAACCTGCAAAACAGAAAATGGCCCTTCACTGATCTGACCCCCCCACCTCCCACTCATCACCCACCACCCCACACCTCTAGTATGCCCTACACACCCTAACTCACCAGAATAGGTCAAAGGGTGAAGATCCATTCTCCAACTGAAGATATGTCTTGCTGTTGGAACTGTTGACTGCAATATGAGAAACTAAGATAAATGTGGATCAGTGTATTTCAATGGGGTTTTGAACTAGGACTTTGAAAAGCAAACCATAGATACAGTGTACTGGCAAAATATCTCACTGTGTTTTGCATAGTATGTGAAACCGTGACACGAACAAGGTCACCCAGAGTACATAACTCACTGGCAAAGGCTGATTATATCATGATGCTTTGGAAAATGCCTAAAGTTTAACTTGATGTTGCTCAAAATTCATCAGAGACAGTGTCAAAGGATCTAATGTGCATTTTACAGTGTTCTATCACTATGGTGATCATACCATATGGTCTCCCCTAATTAAATCTTTAAACAATAATTGTAGAAATGTTACAAACTAACATGCTCACCAGACACCGAGCAGGCACCAACTTGATCAAATCCAAACAGTGTTTAGAGATGCAAGGGAAAAGTAACACGATAAATACAGGCAGCAAAAAAGCATCATTATTTTTATTAACAAAAAGATCCATAATGCTTGAAAAAATTACATGAGGGAAGACTTGATTTGCTCTACAAAATTACAATGTCAGATGGAAGCCCTGGATTTATGATGTGCTTAGAAACAAAGTTTATGTTATTCAGAAAACACTAGCACAGCTGCATATGGTATTTCATGCAAGCAAACCATACCAGCATAAGCAATGAACATAGGCACCACTACATATAATGGTTCGTACTGTAGATACTGTCAAACAAAATACAAATTACAACTGTTCAGCAGCATCACTAAACCATACAATGCAGTGTGCTGAAATGGAAAATCTTGCAAAGGAAAATTTATATTAAAAACAATGACATTCCAGTTCTCTGCAGAAGATAGCAAACATTAAACATTCTTTGCCAGTTGAGTAAATGTTAATTCATAGAAAAGATGATAAATCTATGTTTTCATTTAAGTGCAGATGTTCTCGTGGCCCTAGTTTATGGATCCAAAAAATGTTCCTGCTGACCAGTCTTTTGCTACCAGTTTCCATCTTGTTGTTCAACACCAACCTTCTCAATTCTCAGGAAATATATATTATGAACTCCTGGGGATTGTTACATAGCCTTGGCAGTAGTATACAAAATGTCCCTCTCTGTATGGCCTGAATGTGTTCCCCTACACATATCTTAAATTGTTCTATTGTCTGTCCGACATAAAACAAAACCACATGACTAAAAATAGCATAAAGAACTCTGTACATGGTCAATGCCAGCATGGTTGCCATGCACAAGTTGCATCATTGTGCACCATGCAGGGAGGGAAGGAGTGGGTGAAGCTTGCAGAACGTGGAAAATAATGGTGCCCTGAGTAGGCACCGGCACTGGTCCACCATGTCCTCTACCGGGACTTCCCCGACTGACCTTCCAGGTCCTCCATTCCTCAGCCCTACCTGAGCCAGAGTCTGACTCGAAAATGCACCCAAGAGGAGAGGGCGACCCACCCCGTGCAGGTTAAACTGGGGGTACTGGCTTCGAGGAGGGGGAGGAGAAAGGAAGTGCAGATTGAGGAGGCTTCAGGCTGGACAAGAAAGGACTAGGTTGCCTGAGAGAGGATCCAGGGTGCTGCGACCAGAGGGAATGAAAGTTGGAAAAAAAAAAACCCAATATGTTTATAGAATGATTTTTTCTCATGTGAAATGAACCAGAGAAGCTCAATCTTCCACATTCTTATGTATTTAAGTGTAATTCTAACAGAAATAGGGAGTAACTTTTCTGATAGGTGCCATTTACCTCTACCCCAGGCTGTCAAGAATTCTTTTCCCCATAGTCTCATGCACAGAGACCCCATATCCTCAGTAGCTAATAACATGGGCCTAATAGTACTATAAAATAAATTACCAAATAAGTACATTAAAGGTTGAATCATATTAAGACCTACAAATTTCCAGGCTCTGTAGGTATGGGCCCGTTTCATCGGGTTCAGCCTGCTTCCCCATAAATATGAGAAGAAGAGGCCCATAATTTTAACATGCATATTGTAAGGGAGAGGGAACACATGTGACACATACAGAAAGATCAGTGTTATATATGTCTGAAGAAGAAATACCCTTTTCTTCCACGACATCTTCCAAGATTGCCTTCTAGCAATTTTCTGTTGAGCTTTGTCAAAAACCATATCCCAATTACATTGTAATGCAGCCGATGTACCGTAATATATATACCCAGTAACTTTACATTATCTGCATCAATCGGTATGACAAAATTTTCCAGAACCAAAGTCAAGCCTAATGCCAACATCTGACTCTTAGTAGGATTAATCCTTATACCTGTATAGGGCTGCAACTCCTGGAAGACTTGAAGAACCCTTTTCCCTGAATCCAAATTCGCCACAGTAAAGATACAATCATCTGTGTACACTAGCACTTTTCGGAAGGTGCAGCCCTCCGTAGCAGTAATAGGTAGCACCTGAGGATCTACATCTATCATTTGTAAAATAGGATCAAGACCAAAAACCAACAGCAAAGGACTTAAAGGACACCCCTGTTGCACCCCAATTTTAAGATTGACAGGAATGCCCATATGTCCGTTTATGAAGGGAGTAATTTGTGCCGCAGAATACATAGTTTTCAACAAGTTGAGCAAAGATTCTGGAATACCATAAAAATGTAAGACAGCCCAGATATGGTCATGTTGGATAGCATCAAATGCTGTTTCCTGATCTAGAGACAAAAGATAACCAGACAAAGTATTGGACAAACCTTGCTCAACCAGTTCTCTTAGATAATTCAGATTGTGCACAATATTTCTGCCAGGAACTGCACACGTCTGGGTCAAAATAAGCAAACTCTTTGCCACCTTTAAAAGCCTATTTGTTAAAATAGTGGCCACTATTTTGTAATCTGAGGTCAACAGGCTGATAGGTCTCCAGTTTTTCAACTGTTTTGAATCCCCCCCCCTTTTGAAGTGAAATATCATTACCCCATCACACATACTAGGTGTGAGTCTATTTTCTGACCAAATAGATGCAAAATGAACACGCAACCATGGAAGCACAGTATCTGAGTAAACTTTATAAAATTCATTGGGAATACCATCAATGCTAGGGGTAGTACATGCTGATAATTTATTGATAGCTAAATTTATTTCATAATCAGTAATGGGGGCCACCAAATCCTCCAGTTCTTCAGGTAATAAATGGGGAGTAACTACATTTTGAAAAAATGTACTATGCAAGTCTATAGAGACATCCTAAACTGTAGACTTAACATGAGATTGTACAGCTCAACAAATTCCCCTGACATCCTGCACCACAGTGCCATCACTATCTTGTAAAGCAGTCATCCCAAATTGTCCTGAACCCTGTAATGGGAGATCATATGGGTTTACTTGCTGCCTAGTACCTTTAACTAAGTATTTTTTCTGCTAGGAACATATGTCTTCTTTGATTTGAAGAAAATCATAAATTTTAATTTTAACGTCCGGAAGTTTGGTTAAAGCCATACCATCTGAAGCAGACGCCTGGGCCAGTAGTTTCAGATACTGTGCTCTATAACCCAAATATGTCAAATAAAAATTTCTGGTTTTACATTTTGAAATTTGTAGAAATAACAATTTCAAATCTAACTTAGTATCTTCCCACCAGTCAATAGGGCTATCATATAAAAAATTAAGATTTGCCCAAGCAACAAGTAAAGCTTTTACCTGATCAGCAGACATAGTATTGTGCAATAGTTCAAAATTTAGCTTCCAATAGGCACGGCCCATAGCAAGTTTTTGATATTGACCTATCTGGATTTTGACCTCCACATGATCTGAAGTTTCCATAGGTAATATTATGACCTCTGAACAAGTAAGCCTCCCTGATAAAAAACAGAAATCTATCTGAGATGACAGAACCCCCTTAAAATAAGTATGCTGAGAGGAGATTTTTAAAATATCATTTACATCTGCAAGATTATTGTTTGCAAGTACCTCACGAAGCATATTTGTATCACAAAAAATATTCTGTGTTTTCCTTCCCCAGTCCCTTGGGGCTAGACCACAATTAAAATCACCCCCCCACAACACTAATTTCGAAGTATGCTGGTATGGGGCATTCCTCTTAAACAAAGCTGCCCTATCCGCCTTCTGTTGAAGAGCATATATATTAATTATGTGATATGCACAATTAGAAAAGACAATATCTATTGACATGGCTCTACCTGGCGAAATATCAAGAACTTTCAAAATTTTAACATCTATACCAGCAAACAAAGTACCCCAACCCATCACATGTATCTTCCCCTAAGGACCACAAAGAAACCCCCACCTCCAGTCTCTTTCTGCCTCTTTCAACTGTAATAAGAACTGTATCCTAGTATCCTGAAGTAACATAATATTACCACGGCATTCCCATAAACTAGCAAAGGTAGCCTGTCTTCTATGGCAAGATTTAAAACTATTCACATTATTAGTGAGAAAACAACACCCTTTTCCATTTGAGACATATGAGGAATAAGAAAGGGCTAGAGAAAAAAAATGACCAGACAATACAAGAAATGAACATGTCATTTCCTTTTCTTTTCTTTCTCTTTTTCAGCTTAGGTTTATCACAAACTCCTACATCTGGGACCATCTCAGCATGTGAGGAGGCCACAGAAGAGATGTCTGATTCCAAACCATCCTCCTCTCTGTCCTGTTCAAATAAAAGCGCATAGGTATTTTGTAAGGGGAGTGAATCAGATTCAGCTTGGCTGTCCAGGTTGATTTTACTGGACTTAGATCAAGTCACCCTATGAAAAAATGCCTCCTGTTGCATATCTGGAGGAGGCATACGAGACATTTCCACAGATACTGTGGGAGCATTAAGTGCACCCAAGTCCATTCCTTGTAGAGTGGAATCTTCTACTGTCAAGGCCACAGGTACTGAAGGGACATCCTGTGCGGAAAGAATTGAATCCCATACCGTCTGTCACAGGGACCATATCCAAAAGGACAGGCTCCAAAGGGTCTGAAGAGGCCTCCAGTGCAGCTAGGAGCTGTGGAGGAGGGACCAAGGGGAAGGCCTGGTGGTGGGTAAGTAGGTCATGTACTTTTTGACTTTCTTTCTGGGCCATTGCCACATAGACGTCTTGCTCTGCTCGAGTGGCTGGGTCTGTGTTATTATGAGAAGCCCAGGAACATGTCCGAAATGTATGTCCAAGTTCATCACATAGATTACATTTTGGGGGATTCCTACAATGCGCACCCACATGTCCCAAATCTCCACAGAGTCCACACTTCTGCTGATCACAGGTATTACTAAGGTGGCCCAATGCAATCCCCTTATAGTACGCCCGTGGCTGCCCCGGGTAAAATATTACTCCCCTATCCCTCCCTAGGAAAAAACAATTGGGTAAATGTTTTGTTACACCATTCTCCAATTGTAAATCCACTTGAAATCTCCAACCCCCAATCCAAAGACTTTCTTCATCCAGAATATGTTCTGGTTGTCCCTTAACAATACAATGCTGCTGCAACCAGTAGGCGATGTCTGCTACATTAACCCCCTCATTACGGAATAGTACAGGGATCTTCTTCGAGACTGGTTTTGTTAAAGGAATCACTATAAAGGAGTTCCACAGAGGAGTATGCTTAAGAAGCTGGAAATGTTTCCAAAACCTATCTAGACCAGCAGAATGCTTAAAACTAACATCGAATACAGAATTGTCATGGCATATGGATCAGCGCATAAATCTCATAAGCATAGAATTTCATACTTCCTTTCAGCAACTCCCTTCCAATGAACCGTCTCTTGGGAACCTCAGACAAAGGGCCCCTGTATTTTAAATGCACCACATTCCACCTTGCCGCAGGTTCTGTTAAAAGTCCAAAAGTAGCAGGAAATAATTGTTCCTTAATTCCAGCATGCCAAACAGAAGGAGTACCATCTTGTGCAGGTTCAGTCTCCAAAGGGACCCATACTGGAATAGAAGATAGAGACTGATGTGCAATATTTTGAGGACCCCCAGAGTGTGATGTAGATAAAGGGGTGGAAGGTGACAATGCCTCTCCCTCCAAAGATTTTATAGCATCTAGAAGAGTATCCGAAGCCATAGCTGGAGAGGACTGAGGCTGTACTACAGGGGAGCCTTGTTCCGGTGGAATAGAAGTACAGGAAATTGGTACATGTGCAGAGTCAGATACCAGCAAGTCAGTGGGCAATGATGTAATATTCGCATCCCACCCCTTCACATCCAGAGATTTCACCCACCCTGCAGCCTCTAATGCTTGAGAAACCCAAACCGCTAGGGCCGGGAGCTCACCATCAGGGAGATCACTGTTTGTGGGGTCCTGCGAGGGAGAAGCGTTAGGCTTTACAGCAGGAGGAATATCAGAGTGCTCCTCTTCTGAGTTTTTTTAAATCAACATCATTCTGGGTTAGGGGCATTGCACAAACAGTTTCAGATAAGGGGGAACCCGAAGTATCAGTTGGAGGAGAAGGTAGGCCGTCTTTTCCATTAGACTGCCGAAGAGACCCTTGAGAAGAACACAATTCTCATTGTTCACAAGATGGCACTGTAACCAGGATAACCGGTCCAGTTTTACTCACTGTTTGTCCCTGTGGAACCAGGGAGGAGATCACCACTGCAGCCGTAACAGTCAGTAAATCCGTAGTCTTTCTGGGCATTTCAGCCGACACTCAATCCTTGTCCAGGGAAAGCCTTGATACTTCCTTTTCCTGCACCTCCATACAAATCTCCCATGCACAGTACAATTCCAGCAATAATTGGTTCCACAGGACAAGAAACTGATGCTCTTCCATAATAATCCATTGCTGTATCAATTCTATGTTACTGGATTCATCC
Source organism: Neoceratodus forsteri (assembly GCA_016271365.2). NCBI lineage: Eukaryota > Metazoa > Chordata > Ceratodontiformes > Ceratodontidae > Neoceratodus > Neoceratodus forsteri. Next base: position 847,822,200 of record CM028134.1, read on the forward strand.
ATTACTATGGTCTCCGACAGATTATCGTAAGACCCATTTGTGCACTAACCTGGACCATCGTGGCATTGAGTTCCCCTGCCATAACTTCCTCTGATGCCATACCAATCACCAACAGTAGAAGGATGGCCAAGGAGGTGATCAGCACTCCGGTCTCCCACACGTCCACACTCCTCGGTGTCTCAATGCACACCGAACACGTCACTCAGAATCGCAGTGCCCTCTACCTCGGAGTAGGGGAATTTCCCCAGTGTCCTGGCCAGATTTTCCTCATTCAATAAAAATACCACCAACAGCTTAATCTGATTCAAGGTCAGTTAGCATTCATCTGTATCCTCCCCTCAGTCATGCCTGAAAGTAGGCAGGATTTGTCTAGTGCACTTACCCGGTCAACAAAAACTATCTATCTATCTATCTATCTATCTATCTATCTATCTATCTATCTATCTATCTATCTATCTATCTATCTATCAACCTACCTTCCTACCTATCTGTCTGTCTGTCTGTCTATCTTTCTATCTGGAGGCAGTATAGCACAGTGGTTAAGAGCACTGAGCTGAAAACCTGGAGATCTGTGCTTGTATCCTACATCCAGCACTTGCATACTGTGTGACCATGAGCAACTCACTTAACTTCCCTGTGCTCCCAGGACACACACAAAAATAAACCTCAGCTTAGTGTCTTTCCTGGCCAAAAAAATTGTACCATTGTACACTCTCTCTCTTTTTCGCTCTCTCTCTCCATCATGTATCTATACTAAGAAGCATGAAAGAACTTGTATATTAGAGTTGAGAAGGCACTTTAATTAGATAAACTCCTATATTGTACTTTAATAGTTCAGTTGTCATTCAGCTGATTTACCTGAACTGTGGCATGCATTTAGTCTCTGGATCCTGTAAATTTTGTAACAAACAGTTCAGTGGCTGCAAAGGTCTTGAAGGTTGAAAACACAAAGTCACCAACATTTAGATTTGTATGCTCACTAATTGCTCAGAAATGGTTGGGATATGAAATCTGAAACTTGCAGACTTGATAGGGTTTGGTCCAAAGGTAATTCTTTGATGATTAGTTTTTCCTAATGTTCACCATTCTGAGATATTTGTAAAAAAGTGTTCTGTTTTTGTGCATGTTCAGAAGCAAAAATGAATGCTCTAAGAATAGATCAGTTTTTGTGATAGCGTTTTTTATGTTTTTATAAGTAAACATTGGGTTTGTGAGGTAAGAAATTAGCTTTTGTGAAGGTTAATTGTCACGAATCATTAAAAAACAAAAATATGTGCATGCTGAAAACAGAAAGCTGAGGTGGAGGAGTAGCCTGCCATTTAAATGGCCAACAAAGGAAGATTCACTGGTACTATTTGTCACTAGCTTTTGTCTTTTTTGGTGGAAGTATGATTTTTTTTCCAAAATCACCAGTGACATAAACCATAAATATTTTTATGTTTTTGTGAGAATGGGTTTTATCGCTCTCTTTTTTGCTGTTGTTATTTATTTTGATTTTGTGACAGGTGAAATGTCCATAAATTATTGTGCAGTAACAATTAGAAAACAAGGTATCAAGTTTCAAGTTTACATAGAAACATAGAAAGTGACAGCAGAAAGGGACCATACGGCCCATCTAGTCTGTCCTTGTTCCTAACCTCTTCCCTTAACTGCTAAGTGTTATGGTGTCCTTGTACCTATCCCAAGCATTTTTTAAAGTTCCCACCTTTTTCACCTCCACCACTCCACACTGAAGGCTGTCCAATGCAGCTACCACCCTCTCTGCAAAGAAGAACGTGCGAGTGTTGCCCCTGAATTTTCCAATCTCCATCCTCATATCATGCCCCTGGTTTTGGTATGATTCTTACTCCGAAACAGGTCCTGAATCTGTACCTTGTTTATTCCATTTAGGAACCTGAAGGTCTCTATCATGTCTCCTCTCTCCTTTCACTGCTCCAGGAAATACATGTTTAGGTCATGCAGCCATTCATCACATGTTTTGTTGTGCATTTCCTGTATCATTTTTGTTGCTCTCCTTTGCACTGTTTCCAGTCTGTGATTTGCTGAAGTCCAGGTATACTATGTCTACTGCACTGCCCTGATCCACTGTTTTGGCTACCCAGTTGAAAAAGTCCATTAGATTAGTTTGGTATAATCTATCCATGGCAAAGCCATGCTGTTTTGTGTCTAATTTGCTGTTGTCACTGAGAAAGGATATAATCCTCTCCTTTAGAAGGGTTTCCATTATTTTGCCCATGATTGAGGTGAGGCTTATCAGTCTCTAGTTGCTTGCACTCTCTTTGTTTCTGTTTTTATGAAGAGAAATAACCATGACCTTTTTCCATTCCTGTGGAACCTCTCCCAGTTGAAGTGATAAGTTAAAAAGGTTAGTCAGAAAAGCTGCTAGTTTCTCTCTTAGCTTTTTCAGTGGCCTTGAGTGTACTTCATCTGGTCCCGTGGCCTTAGCTACATTGAGTTTCTCCAGTTCCATTAGGACTCTTTCCTTTGTAAGAGGTCCTGAATATACTCCGCCACTGTCTGTGCTGTCCCTTGTAAGGGAGATCCCGCAACCTTTCTCCTCCTTGGTTAAAATGGAGTAGAAATACCTGTTGAGGATCTCTGCTTTATCCTTATCATCCTCTGTGCCCCCCATCATCCTTAGCTAGTCTAACAATACCTCCTCTTGTCTTTCTCTTCTTGATAAATATAGCTATAGAAGGTTGTGTCACCCTTCTTGGCCTCCTTGGCTAGCTTCTCCTCCATTGCTTCCTTTACTGTTCTGATTTCTTTGCTTGCTTCCTTTTGTTTCTCCTTGTAGTCATCCCTATCCTTGTCAGATCCAGTTTTCTTGTATTTCTAAAAGCCATCCTTTTTTCCCCGACCCTGGTGACTACTTCCTTAGAAAACCAGAGTGGCTTTCATTTCATTTTTGCTCTGATTACACTCTTTATGCAATGATTTGCAGTTTGTAGTAGAGCTGTTTTGAGATGTGTGTATTATTCTTCAGCATCCCTCCCTCATTCAGTATTTGCAAGGATTTTCTTGAGATCTTCTTTCATTTTAGTGAAATCTTGTCGTCATGACTTTAGTCTTTGAGTGCTTAGTTTCCCTTTTTGTCTTAACTTGAAGCCATACCATGCAGTGATCACTGGACCCCAGGTGACTCACAATTTCTACCTCTGAGATATTGTTCCTGTTTGTGAGTACCAGGTCAAAGGACCACTTCTCCCCTTGCTGGATCCCTCACAAGTTGTTTTAGATCTGGTATGCACAGAGCCTCCAGAAAGTCTATGCTTCTGGTTGAACTTGCTGTGTGGGCACCCCAATTTATGTCAGGTAACTAGAAGTTGCCCACAACTATCACTTTCCCTTTATCAGTAATTTTGTTTATTGTTTCTAAGATTTCTTTGTCCTCATCCAACTCTGTCACTGGGGGTCTATAAAATACTTCTACTTGAGTTACTGCTCCATTGCCAGTCTCCAGATTTACCCAAAGTGACTCATTTCCATATTGTTATTTTTGGTCATAGTGGCTTTTATACCCTCCTTTACATACATAGCCACCCCTCCACCTTTTCTACCAGTTCTGTCCTTCCAGAAAACACAGTGTCCTGGAGTAGTTGTTACCCAGTCATGGTTATCATTGAACCAGGTCTTAACGATGGCAACCTAGTCCAGATCTGTTTCCACGACAATAGCAGTGAGGTCAGCTGATTTATTAGTTAGACTCCTTGTGTTTGTGAACATAGCTTTCCAGTACTGGCTTTTCACTTTGTTGGTGCCATGTTCAACGTTAGATTATTTTGTTGTTTTGGGCTCCGATCCTTTTTTTTCTTGGTGTTTTCTCTTGTGTGTATTTATTCCTCTGATCTGACGGTGTTTTGTGGGAGAGGTAGTAGGTCCCTTTCTCTCCCCAGTGCCTAGTTTCTGTCCTAGTGCTACCACACTTTCCCTAGTTAGGTGTAAACCATCACATTTAAAGAGACCTCTGTCCCAGATCTCCTGCCAGTTCTCTATGAAGAGGTACCCCTTTTCTTGGCACCAGCTCTGGAGCCAAGTGTTTAGCTCCTCTATTTGCTTCTTGTGGGTCCTTTGCACACTGCTTCCTCTTCCCCACACCGGGGGGACCTCTGAGAAGGAAATGACTGGTGAGTGAAAGGTTAATGCATCTCTTAATTGAGATATGTGCTTTTTGGTCTCCTCGACTGTCTGATCAACCAGACAGCTGGGGAGACCAAAATGCACATATCCTCAAATTGACTGCCTGATCCCCAAGATCGTTAGTTCCTATATGGATGAAAACACCTCTGCATTTACCCTCCCATTGTATTAATTTGTTTATGTGGCCAGTATCTCTTTTCACAGAGGCTCCAGCTAGGCATTTGACTACCACCTCTGTCTCAGGCCACTGATTTATGTGTGATTCCACTCTTTGGATCATGGAATAACCTACAATCAGAACTGTCCAATTTTGTTTGCTGTTTGGTTTCTTTGATGTGCCAACTTTGCATATTTTTGTTGTGTGACCTGGTTGGCAGTGTTTAGAATTAGCATTGTACCCCTTATCATCCTCCTTGGTGAGAGGGTTGAATCTATTTACCAATTGGATTGGTGTCTCCTGATTTGGAGGCTGCTGCTGGAACCTTTGAGACTTTCCTCTGGCCCTCCTTACCACCTGCCATTCTCCTGTACCAGGGTTGGTTAGCCAACATGAGATGCTCCCCTGTTGGAGACGGTGTGGTGCACAGGGATGAGAGAGTTTATGGTTGCCAAGCCAGCTGTGGAAATGCACAATTTGATCTCAGGCATCCCTGAGTTGGGTTTTTAGTTTTCCTATTGTCCAGCATGTTGGACAGTACCCTATTGCCTGCATGCATGCCCTCTGAAAGGATGCATCACACCACTGGAAGTTTTTGATGTCCATATTCTACCAAGTATTTATTGAGGATGAAAGATAAGGAAAAAGAGTAAGAGAAATACAAACTTTTTTTATATACTATATGTTTGTGCTTTCCTCATCTCTTCCAGTTCCTAGGCAGGAAGTTGGAGTTTGAGCCAGCAGCTATAACGTGTGAGTAGCCAGGAGAGAGTGGAATTTGGGGGAGGGAAGGTAGATGCTTCCCCTGCTAAGAGAAAGGTACAAAAACAATCACCTAACTTATTTGTGCAGCCCTTGAGATTTTTTTTTTTTTTGATTTTATTCTTTGGTAAACGGGTAAGTTCCACTAGGCATGAGTGCCTGTTTTCAGGGGTGACCTGGGAGTGCTGGGTGGTTAAGTGACTTGCTTAGAGTCACACAGTATGCAAGTGGAGGTTGTGAGAATCAAACTCATGTCTGGTCTGCTAGATGTACCAAGCTCATTCACACCTCATTCCTCTAACCTCTAGGCTATACTGCCAGCCCAAAAGCTGTACCAGAAGTGGATCCTCAGGCAGCACTGAAAATTGCTATTTAAGATCACCTAAGGTCACTCAGCAGCAGTCACCATGTGAGGTTTCTGCCACTCTCACTAAGAAATAACCACTTAGCAGCTCATAGAAAAACAGAAATAGCTGCTATGTGAAAAAGCCAAGCTTCTGAATCAACTGGCTAAAGTTTCTGAAAACACACAGCTATTAAAGGTGACTTACCAGCAATCAGTCGCCAAGTGAGGTTTCAGCCACTCCCACTTATAAATAACCACTTAGCAGCTCCTAGAAACACAGAAATAGCTGTTGTGTGAAACAGCCAAGCTTCTGAAGCAACTTTGTTTATTTGCTTGACAAAAACATTGTTTAATATCTCAACAAAAATGTCATTACAATACAATCATACTAATAAAATGATATACAGAACACAAGATATAAATACAAACCACTAGATCTTGTATCAAAATATACTGTAAATAATTCAAAAGCCATACATTTCAACATATCATTGTAACATAAAAAAATCCAAAAAGAGGAAGGAACCACACAAAACCCCTAAAATGTTGCAAAAAAAAAAAAAAAAAGCTAGTCATCAGCAACTCTATTAACAAATTTATGGATACTCCTATATGAAAATTAGATAGGCTAATCACTGTAGTTACCCATTTACCTGGTGCAAGGGTTCACAATATTTATTCAAGGATAGATAAATGTGTTAGAAATTTGGGTCATAATCCATCTATAGTGATTCATGTCAGCACTAGTGACCTGGGCAAGGCCATGAAAAAGACATATATGTTATGACCTTCTAGAAATGGACGAAAAAGTAAAAGATGTGGGTGGTTATTTTGGAGTTCTACCAATTCCTATAACTTCTTAAGAAAAGAATAACACTGTTCAATGTATAAAGACATGCCTGTCAGATTGGTGCAAGACTGCTAACATTCAGTTCATGGATACCCTGGGCCTGTTTTGTGACTCTCCTTTCATTTACTCTGAAGATGGGCTGCATCTCGATAAATGAGGTACAAAGACCCTTGGAGAAAAAATTACAAAACGCTGCTAAATTTAAGCCAAACTCTTTTGGGGGAACATACAAACATCCTGTCGTCAGCTATATCTCCCAATCTGAATAACAGAAGCATGCTTAGTAAACCAAACAAAGGTTCTTTGTACAAATGGAAGTGTGCTCTGATCATCACCACCATGAACCTTACAAACAAGAAAGATGAACTGGTAGCCACAATGAATAACCAAGATCTATCTATCCTTGGCAGCAGTAACTGAGATGTGGTAGTCTCCAGAAATGACCTGGGGTAGAAGTGTAGATGGTTATAAGGTATTTTACAAAAACAGAGAGTTCAGATGAGGGCATGGAATAACTCTATGTAATTGTAAAGGGTTACAAGCCACTGACATCATGGATAACATAAAAACAATATCTAGTTGTATAATAGAAACTCTATGGGCCAAACTATATAACAGTAATCAAAAAGCTTAACAACTGGCATGTGTTATAGGCCAGCGGATGCGACATGTGACATAACTAGTATTATCATCCTTTAAACTGTATGGGCTTGTGAACAGGGAGAGACCATCATTTTAGGGGATTTTACCTTTGTGGATATACATTTATCATTACATTCTGCAACATCTTACAAATTTAAACAACTAGCTTAGCTTGTAAAGCAATTTGATTTATCTCAACATGTCTCTCAACCTACTAAGGGAAGCAACACTCTGGACTTTGTTCTGTCTACCCCAGATACATATATTAAAAATTGTCCTATATCTGAATCTCTTTAAAAAGTGACCATAATATCATACTATTTGATATCCTCACTAACCACAGTTCTAATCCTGGACTGAGATCTACTATTACCATAAAGCAGATATGGAAAAAACATAAATGCAAAAATTGCCAAGATTACCTGGCACTCAGTTGTTCAAGATAAAACCATTGAGAAAATGTGGCAGATCTTTAAAGGCATCTTCCTTGATTTAAGGGATAAACATATTCCAAGAATAATTTTCATGTAATGGAAGCTGCCAACAAATCTAAGACAGATTCAAGACTCTTTAAGATGCCAAGAAGGTACTTGATTATATATTGTTACCTCACATGTTTGAATCTTTGAAATTATATGATTTTCCTTGTACTTTGGTAAAGTTACTGTATAAAACCCCCTCTGCTACACTAATAACTAATCGGGTAATATCGTCCACTTTTCAACCAAAAAGAAGCACTAGACAAGGTTGCTCATCATCCCTGCTACTAGTTAATCTTACCACTGATCCCTTAGTCAGAAAATGTCTGGCTGAAAAGAACTAAAATGCATTGAAGTGAACAAAAATGAACATCTGGTATCACTTTATGCTGATGATATATTAATCATTGTGTCGGATCTAAAAACACTATACCTAAAATATTAGACATAATACAAAAATTTGGAGAAATCTTAAGGTACAAATTAAATTAACAAAGATCCTTCTTTTTAACCCTCAAAAATAGATGCATAAAAGGAACATTACAGAACTATAAATGGCATGGGAACAGGAAAGTGTGGATTACCTTAGGGTTGAAATTTGTAAAACAGCTGTTAAAACTATGAACAAAAATATTAATTTACTGAAGACCAAAATACAAGACGACTTTTTAAAATGGAATAGCCTTTCCTTAGGATTATGGGTTCACATGGAGACCATTAAAATGAATATTTTTACCAAGGGCCTTATACCTATGTTTAATGTTTCTCTTTTGCAGACACATAAATGGTTTATGCATGTTTAGAGTAGTATAACCACATTTCTCTAAACATAAGATACTGAATGGTTTATAACAAATTAACCAGATCCAAAGAAAAAGGAAAGGGGGATAGCTGAAAGGGATGTATGATGTTGATGTCAACAGACATTACAGCACCAGGCTCCCTGTTGACTGCAGTTTGCAGTCACCAGGGAACTGTGGACAGCAGAGACTGTTGGGGACTTCACCCCCCCTCAACCCCCATGCAGGGGCTCTGCCCCATGCACCCCCCCCATTACTATAGATACCAACATTAAGTCAGAGTTGGTTTGGGGAGGGGGTGAAGGATGAGGGAAAGTGTTGCCCAGTCCCAGGCTCAACTTCTACAGTGACATGGCACTGTTGTTGGCAGCAGTGTATGTCACTGTAGGGGTTTCACCATGGAGGTTCATACTGTTGAAAGAAAGTCCCTGATCTTTACTGTTATTGTTTAGCCTGTAGAGCATTTAAACTATCTAAATAATTTATTATCAAAGAGAGCAGTCATGGAAATTGAGGATGGCTAAAGAGTGAAATTAGTGTAGCAAAAGCACATGGCATAAGACTAAACTCACTTATTTTTTCTAAACTTTTGAAACCACTCAAAAACAACATTATGTCCAACACTATTTGCTTGATTTTCCAATGGTCTGCTTTGCTTAACATGAATTTGAATAAATTGAGACTACAGCCCATTTAGGGCAATCCAAAATTTACCCATGATAAGCAAATCTTTTTTTTTGCCTAATTTCTTTATACTTTCCTGTCACTCCCCTGATCGGCCATTCCTTCAGGCCTGCCTAGAGACCCCCTTCACCTACCAAGCTGTACCTCTCGGCCATGCTCACATCCCCCATGTGCCATAATAATAATAATTTTATTTGTATGGCACCTTTCCATTGCCAAGGTGCCTAACAATATAAAAACAAATCACAACAACATCAAATGACAGAGTAATGCAGTTAAAATCAGATACCAATACAGCAGTTGCTCATTTCAGTTAACTATAAAAGTTTTTTGCCACAGGTAAGTTTTTAAGCCCTGCTTAAATTCCTCCACAGTTGCACACTCCTGCAACTGGTGCAATAGAGAATTCCAGAGGGTGGGGGCTGCATAAGCAAAAGTTCTAGAACCAGATGACTTCAAATTTACCCTCAGAATCTCTAATAACCCCTTGTCAGCTGAGCGGAGTGATTGACCAGGGCAGTAAGGGACCAGAAGCTCTTTCAGATAGTCCAGGCCCAGTCCATGTAGGGCTTTAAAAGTCAGTAAACTGACATACCCCGGCAGCCTGGCATATCCCTTCTCCAGGGGGCCCCCCTCCAGAGGCACAGGGAAGGGGAGACTGAGAATCTGGTACACTGGGCACATGGCTGGTGATCAGCTGTAGAAGGTGATCACCCAGCTGCATGGCAGTAGGTGACCTCGCAACTGTCAGTCAGTCATGTGAATGGGAAATTTTTTTTTATTTTCTCCCTCAACCCACCCACCTCCTATATTGCTGCCGCATGCAGGTGGCAGCCTGGGAGACGCACGAGCAGCATGTGGTCACCCATGCTGCAATGCACTCTGCCACTAGGGACAACCAGGAGATGCTCATTAAACAGTTCAGGCTCACTTCCTCCCTCCAGAGAGGAGAGCATCTGGCAGTTGTTCCTAACCCTCCTCACCCGTCTCCACTCCTGCCATCCTGGGTACAGGTGCAAACTCGGGTTGCTAGCATGCTGAGCGATCCCCTATTGCTCGGTACCACAGGGCCAGCATGATAAGTCTTTAACAAAACTACATGGATTAATAAAGGTTTAATAAATATGAAGGCTTTTGCAAGCAATAATAACCTTATTCACTTTAATAGACTTGTACAGGACTTTGAAATTCCAAATACTGACTCTGCTGTTTATGATCACTTAAAAAAGACATACTAGATCATCTGACTGATAATGCTCAGTCATATAATATAAATGAAAAGACATAAAAACTTCTTAAACTGTATACAAATGAAACCCCAAATATCTAACTTCTACAATATTTTTTTTTAAGTAATATGTGTTGTATGTATAAATGTATTGTATATGGGTTATACAGGGCACTTTGTTGCAAACAGGATTTTTTCCCAATAATGTGTTCCTGTATAAAAATAAAAATAATTTATCAAAATATTTATAGATTCATTAAAAGGCTCTGCAGTAGAAAACATCATATTTTGGAGTACACATGTAGATAAAAATATAGATGACTGGAGCGGGAACAAAATATGGCTAAACTCAATGAATGCTTTTTGGACAGTAAATATGAAACTTGTTCATTTTAAATAACTTCATTGTCTTTACTATAGATCAAGGGAGCATTCCCGACCAGTGCGAGTGATCCTTTCACCTGCACATTAGACACTCTTATTCTGTCAAGAGCATCTCATACACAGATGCCCTGGAAATGGTCACATTCTGGGATGGTTAAAAAAATAATAATAACATTGATGGCTTGCTCTATATTATACAATGACAAGAAAAAATCAAGAATGCTGATTAGCTGTTAAACCACTGACACACTGATGGTATTACACGATAACATCACTGTATTGAGGGAAGGCAGTAAAACGACTGCATAGCCAACAAAAATCGCTCCACACTCAAGTCACTCTGAAGCCATGAAGCCAACTTTACTCACAGATGTAACAGCAGTCAGTTCAGTCTTTCAGTTACACTTCCTGAGAGTTTTCCCTTTAATTTTCTGCCCGGAATTCAGTGTCCATTATTCATTTTTTCCAGTTTCTTTAGTGTTTACATGAACAAATTAAAATAAAGCTGACATGCTGATCAGCTCCATGGTGCACAGTCAGTGCCACAATCGTGGCAAGCACATGTGCAGATGAAATCTGTGCCCGTTCAAGTGACGAGAAACGGAAGCACTATTCATGCAAAATTAGTCACGCTGTCAAAAGTGACTAAAAATGCTGTGGCTCTCCATTTACCATGATTCTCCTCATAGCCTTCACCTTCTACTCCACTTTGATGTAAACAGTTAGCAGAAATAACCCTATAGATAGCCTCTTTTTGACCCAGTCCCCACTCCAGTGTCACCCGATCTGACTACATTGTTCTTCTCCGGTCGTCACTGCACTGAAGGAAAAAAAATAAGTGAATGAGCAAACTCAATAGCAAATGCAGACACCATCTGTACACTGTGTCTGTATAACAGGAGGAGGAGGAAATAGTAACAGAACAAGTGGGCACATGGAGTCAGAAATGAACCACTAGGATCACCTACTAGAGAATACAGGCAACCATGTAGTAGCAGTGCCACCTGCAGGACAAGATGGAAACTATGGATTTTTTTTTCAATAGGCATACCTGTTCCAAATAAAAAGGAAACAAAAAAAGTTTTCTAAACATGTTTTCCCATTTCTTCTTCTGAAAACAAAATGAGCCATTGTATAATGGCAACAAGACACTCCAGGTTGTGTGTTATTAAAGGAATAATGCACAACAGGGTGAGTGTTGTGCTGGGATAATGCCACGCCTGGGGAGGTTGGGCACGAGGCCACAGGCCAAGTGCGTTCAATGCCCCAGGCATGGCGTTATCCCAAACGACACACACCCGGGAGTGCATTATTCCCATTATACAATGGCTCGTTGTTATACAAAATAAAAAAAAATAATTTTAAGAATGTTTTTGTGTGGAAACAAATTTTTTGGTTTTAAGAGAAGATGAAACAATCAAGCTCAAGCTCAAGCTCAGTAAAACAATCAAAGTCTCATCTACATGGGTTCACAGTGCTGAGACTAGACCTGTGGCGATGTGCTGGGATAACGCCATGGGTCCAGCACCAAACTGACCAATCACAGTCCAAGATTCTTTCTTACCATTGTATAATGTGTAAGAACGTCACTTCTGGGGTGATGGAAGCACTCGGCTTCACCTCATGCTTCAACCGACCCTAGAAGTGACGCTATTACACAATAACACACACCCTGTCATGCTTTATTGCTTAAGTGTATCAGTATGGCCCACAGTGCCACTCAATATAAAAGTGGTTTCACTTGCATTCTGCTTGAGCCAGAACAGCTCAGCTTTACTTCACTGTTCTCTCTCTCAGACAGAACATTCATGAAATCACTCATACCACAATGAGTGGCTCTGTGGGACAAATTAATATATACTATATTCCTTCTTGTTTCCATAAGACGGGCCTCAGGGCCACATCCAAGTGCAACAGATGTGAAGAAACTACTGTAATGGGAATCTTGTACATATGGGGTTCTATGCACTAATGGGGTGGGGTGGAGGTACATAGAATCCATACGTACCCCCCACCTACATAGCTGTGCACCCATGGACAGGTGCAAATCAGTGGTATTCATGACCACTGGCCATCTGTCTGTGGCCCTACCCCCTCAGTGCACGGGAGCATGGAGGACAGATATGCTGACTGGGCGGGCATCCTAGGGGATGCCTGACCCAGTCTACCAGAGGATCCTATGCACCCACAGGTGCAAAGATATGACTACCACCAGGCAGCCTGCTGCATCAATGAATCAGGCTGGTGCCCGGTCGGCTGACCCCAGACCACCATTCACTGTCCATGGTCTGGGACAGCATCGTGTGGGGGTGGTAGTCCCCAGCCCGTATGTTAGTGACTGGGGGGGGTGACCTCATAGGGGGCATGTAGACTTTACAGCAGGGGTTCCCCTGCATACTGTGTACCCCCCATGCCCAGTGCTCCACAACTCTGTGAATGTCATGGAGTGCGAGCACGCCCCCAGCACACCCCCTTTGTGCCCCGACTGCATTGCCCTCTGCACGGTCTGGCAGTAGGCCCTATTGATGAGATCCATGGCTGGCCACATAGTGGTGTGGCTACGTACCCCAGATGCATGGCCTGTAGCCAGTCTGCCACTTTGTGCATAGAGCCCAAGACCTGGAATTGTAAACATGTCAGACCTTTAAGGGAAGGCATAAGAAGTAAATTTAGACATATTCCTTGGCTAATGGGTAATTTAAACCTATAAACTTGCATTATAGGACACTGTGACCCTAAGAAATTTTGGCTAAGAGATCTAAGGTACACCTCAGTCCTAATTGGTGCTTCTGTGAAAAATTCAATACTTAAATTATGGATCAAAAACAGAACACATAGTATCAATGAATGAAAAATCAGCTACTTAGAAATCCTATGCATGGCTGACTGTATAGATGGACAGGCAGACATCTTTCCATTGAAATGGAAAACCATCTAAAACTTATTTGCATCTGGCTTTGCTAACATATATCTTCTTACAATCCTCCCCTTTGGCCATCACCTAGCTATATCCCTTAATACTAACTTTTTCTTTTTTTTCCAGTCACCCAGTCTGCCCTACTTCAGGTGGGCACCCCAGTCTGTCAACCCAACCTCTGTCAGGACTTACCATCAGAGGTCTTCCTCCAGGGTTTGTCCCCCAAATGGGATCAGTGGGAGTCCCCAGTTCATGCTGAGGACTGGATCCAGTTGGGGCTGGTGAGCCAAACTAGTCAACTGGGGGACCTGTTGGTATCCACCAGCATCCTGTCACTTGCATCTTCCCTTTTCTGGTCCCCTGGAAGGTGTGCTATGCAAGGACATCTAGGCACATGCCATAAGCTCCTGCATGAAATGCACCAACAACTGTCACACTTCCCAATCTTCTGGCCCAGGCTGCCTTTCCCCCATCTTCCACCAGAGTACAGGCAAGCGGTGGGCTCTGCCCACCCTCCCCTGGGATGAGGAGAGCAGTCTTATGGATGTTCGATCCTTCTCCCCCCCAGCTGGCCCTCCGACAACCGGATTCACTTCTGAACATAGGTCATCAGCACTGCGAGCAGTAATGTTACTGGTGTGCCAGTGGCCAGCCCAATGCTAACTTTTTCAAATAAATGTAACTGTTCTTGACCATTTCTTTCAGATTGCATCATCCTTTTTATCATAGAATATTGACTTCTGACTATGATGCAAACTATTTAAAGATATAACCAAAAGTGCTATATCTCTAGATTTCTTCTTGTCTTTTGTTAGTGTGTAGATTTTGTCTTCTCTTGCAATTGACTGTCTGTACTTCTAGCTAGAAAAAGGGGAATTATAAACTTATTTTACTTGTATGTCTGTAGTTTGTAAAGAAATTTTTAAGAGTAAATGTTTAAAAGTTTAAAGTTTTTTAGTTATTTTATAAACTTATTCATATGTAGTCTATTTTATTGTTTGATACTTGTATATTAACATTGATCTAGTGTTTGAATTACAGTTGAGTGCTATTATTTGCATTATATTGAAAATATTCAATAACAAGTTTATTGATCCCCCCCCCCAGAAAAAATCATAAGGGAACATGTCCTAAATGACTAAATGCCAAAATAATATGTGATTAAAAGAGGAAATAAATAAAAGTCTCACTAGCAGTAAATGTGAAACAAAATATCAGCAAGATATTCTATAGTTATATTAAGGCTCTGAAGCACACTGAGTGTGGTGTTGAACCAATTGTGTTAAATAATAATAGTATGAGTAACCCCTAGTAGATAGATACTGTCTTTAATACTTATTTCTGTTCAATTTGCGTGCCATCACAAAAGAAACCAGAAAACTATATGAATACTTACAAGGAAACAGTTCAGTCTTTCATAATAAACAAAATGGATATACTTAATAAACTTAAGAAATAAAAAAAACTCATTCAAGGAACCAGATAATTCCTTAGAATACTTAAGTTGCCTGACCATGTCACTACCCCTTTACAGATCATCCTCCAATCTTTTCTGGATACTGGGCTTATTTTTGGCTGACAGTAGAATGGCAAGTGTCATTCTGCTCTACAAAAATGGTGACAATAATCTTATGAGTAACTACAGACCTGTAAGTCTGACATCAATCATGGGTAAATGTTGGAAGGCATAATAGACAAAATAATTGAAATCATAGCCACCCTTGACCCTTATCAACATGGTTTCATTAAGGGTAGGTCATGTAGTACAAATTTCTTATGCTTCCATGAAAATATTAATGCGGCATTAGACTCTAAAATGCCTTGCAACATTATTTTTCTTGATTTTAGCAAGGTTTTTGGCCTTGTGCCACACTGGCTCATCATCAAAAAAATGAGAAACATTGGCATTAACCCAGCTATTATTAACTGGATGCTAATCTGGCTGTCCTATAGATGCAAAGGGTTGGGATACATGGCTATCTTGCTTAGGAGGTGTATGTTAACAATGGGTTCCTCAGGGCTCAGTTCTGGGGCCCTGTAATCTTCCACATTTTCATTTCAGACATGACAAATAACATTGTGTGCCAGGCATCTGTATATGCTGTTGACTTCAACATTAGATGCCCATGTCAAACAAAGGAACAGATTGACACCATTAAATCAAATGTAGATAGAATCACCTCATGGGCAGAAGAGCTGAAGATGAGGTTTAATTTAGAAAAATGTAGGGTTATACACCTAGGTACTAATAACCATCATGCCAAGTACCAACTTTGTGCTACAACACTTCAAACTTCCTCCACAGAAAAAGACTTAAGATTATGGACAACAGATGACCTTGAGCATAGTATGGAATGTGATGAAGTATTTAAAACATCAAACTGTGTGTTGTGGTCAATTAAGAGAAACATTACCTCTTTCAAGAAGGGATGCTGTATTCCCTCTCTAAAAAGTTTATGTTTGGCCACTCATAGATTTTGATAGACATTTCTGATGCTCACTTAGAAACATCAAATCAACAAAATTGAAACAATTCAAAGAAGAGTGACTAAATGTATCACATCTGTAAAGAATGAAATGTATGAAAATAGGCTCAAATCACTGAACCTTATGCTTCTGTCTGTCAGATACCTTCGAGGGGATCTACGTCTCATATTGAACATCATTCAGGATCTCTATGTGTATGTGAACTAAATATAGAATATAAAACTAGCCCAATGGAGGGATGCAGGCCTATACTGGTGTGATGGTCTGCATCTGTCCAGGAGGGGAACCAGGATCCAAAGTCATGGGTTTAAATGCTTCATTGGCAAGCATTTAAACTAGCAAAGGTTTGAGGCACTGAAGAGAAGCATGGAAATCTCAGACCCCCCCACAAGACATGGTAGTTAGTGAAGTAGACACAAAGGTACAGACGTCAATAGGGAGCAGGACAGGGGTAAATCCAGAAAAAGGCAAAGGCAGTAAGGACAGGGATAAAAGGGGTAAGGCCATTAAAAAATGGAGGGCGATGAGTACCAGTACCCATAGTCTGTGTAACAAGCTCCCTGAAATAGTGGCCTTGATGGAAGAGGGATGCCTGGATATCATGGCAGTCACAGAAACATGGTACACAGAGGACCATGACTGGAATGTCAACATACCAGGGTACACAATCTACAGGAGGGACAGGGAGGGTAAAAGGAGGAGTAACTCTCTATCTAAGGGAAGGAATCAAAGTAACAGAACTAAAGGGTAAACAGGGAGGGGAAGAGGTGCTGTGGGTCACCCTGTAGACAGGAAATGGCACCACAATCCACACAGGGGTTGTTTATAGATCCTTGTCTCAGGTGGAGGCAATGGACAAGGAAATGATAGAAGGAATCCTTAGAATGGCAGAAAAAGGAGCAATATTGTTGATGGGGGACCTGAATATGCTGGATATTAACTGGAACACCTTTACTGCAGACACATCCAAGAGCAGAGTTATTCTTGATGCCCTACAGGGAGCATGCCTCAGATAGCTAGTGTTGGAACTCACTCGGGAGGGAGCAGTCTTAGGCCTGGTATTCTCAAACAGGGATGGAGAGAGAATCTCAGATTTAGAAGTGGGTAGGCATCTGGGAACAAGGGACCACCAAACAGGGTGGTTCACAATAAACACAGCTTTACAGCAAGCCATACAAAAGCAATGGTATTGGACGTTAGCAGGGCTGACTTTAGGAAAATGGAAGAGTGCCTCAGAAAAGCACTAGTAAACAGGCAAGAAGGAGGGGTGGAAGAACCTTGGGGAAATATCAAAACTGCCATCACAGAGGCAACTAGTCTTTGTGCAAAGCAAATCAACAAAACAAAATGAAGGAAAAAGCCACTATGGTTCTCAAAAGAGGTGGCAGGGAAGGTTAAGGAGAAAAGGATAGCATTCAGGAAATATAAGGAAACACAGAAAGAGCAGGACAGAGAACTGCTGTATATCAGTTAAAGCAGAAGGAGGCAGGGAAGGCAGTCAGAATTGCAAAGGCTCAAACTGAAAAAAGATAGCCAGCTCTGTTAAGAAGGGGGCTAAAACATTTTATAAGTACATCAGGGAGTAAAGAAAGACCAAGGAAGGGATACTGAGGCTTAATAAAAGGGAGGAAATATGGGCAGAGGGTTATAGTGAAAAAGCAGGGACAGTGAACAAATACTTCTGCTTAGTGTTCACAAAAAAAGAGGAGGGGGAGGTACCTAAACCAAACAATATTAACACTCTGGATAGGGGGGTTGATACCAGTCCATTCACAGAAGAAAGGGTTCTGAAAGAACTCTTAAAACTGAAGGAGGACAAACCAATGGGGCCTGATGGGATTTACTCCAGAATTCTAAAAGAACTAAGGGGAGAACTAGTGATACCACTTACTGCCCTCTTTAACAAATTATGGGAGGATGGGGATATAGTGCATGGACTGCATCACAGTTCATATGAAGCAAGACTCAGGGAGCTGAACATATACTCCCTTGAGCAGAGAAGAAACAGAGGGGACATGACTGAAACATTTAAGTACTTGAGGGGATTTAACAAAGCTCAGACAGGCAATTTATTTCAACACAACACGGCAGCATGCATGAGAGGGCATGACATGAGACTGGTAGGAGGAAGGTTCAAAAGCAACCCCAGGAAGTACTTCTTCACAGAGAGAGTGACAGACCCATGGAACATCCTCCCCCAGGAGGTGGTACCATCAAAAACAATTGGGAAGTTTAAATTCACATGGGCAGACATAAAGGACAAGTTAGGATGAAGGCCGCATAGGAAGGGGGAAGTAATTTCTTGGGCAGACTAGATGGATCACATGGTCCCCATCTGCCAATGCTTTTCTTATGTTCTTATGGTACCAGAGGACTGGAGGAGGGGTGGATGTGATTCCACTTGACAAAAGTGGGAGCAAGGCAGAGGCAAGAAACTACAGACCTGTTTGTTTGACCTCAGTGGTAGACAAAATGATGGAATTACTTAGAAAGTAAATAATTGTTGACTACCTAGAGGCCAGTGGCGCACAGGACCAAAGGTAGCATGGATTCACAGTGGGAAGGTTGTGTCAGACAAAATCTAATACATTTCTTTGACTGGGTGACCAGAGTAGTAGACCAGGCAGGGGCTGTGGACATGGCCTACCTAGACTTTAGCAAGGCATTTGACACAGTCCCACACAAAAGATTAATAAACAAGTTACCCAGCCTTAGAGTGGGTTCCAAGATGGTAGTCTGGGTAAAAGATTGATTGGAGAGCAGGACACAGAGGGAAATAGTAAATGGAGTCCACTCTGAAGAAAGGGAGGTTACTAGCAGGGTACAGCAGGGTTCAGTACTGGGACCGGTCTTCTTTAATGTCTTTAAGTGATATTGTGGAGGGACTAGAAGGAAAAGTATGTCTCTTTGCAGAAGACACAAAGATCTGCAAAAGGGTTGATGCACAAGTTGGGGTGGAAAGGATGAGAAGGGACTTGTCAAGGTTGGAGGAAGGGTCAAATGTATGGCAGCTTAGATTCAATGCAAAAAAGTGCAAAGTAATGCACCTGGGAAATAAAAACCCAGGGGAAGAGTATACAATGGGGGGTGAGATACTAACAACAACAAAAATGGAAAGGGACCTTGGGGCAGTCATATCGGATGACCTAAAGGTGGACAAGCAATGTGAGAAGGCAGTAAAGAGGGCTGGGGGGATTCTGGGATGCACAGAGAGAAACATTACCAGTAGAAAACAGGAAGTTATTATCCCTCGCTACAGACAGTTGGTGAGACCCCATCTGGAGTACTGCATGCAGTTCTGGAGACACCATCTCTGCAAGGACATAGACGAGATGGAGGCTGTCCAGAGGAGGGCAACTAAAATGGTGTAGGGTCTGCACCAGAAGCAATATGAAGAGAGAGACTAAAGGAGCTTAATATGTATACCCTCGAGGAAAGGAGAGAGATGGGGGACATGATAGAAACTTTCAAGTACTTCAAGGGAATCAACAAAGTCCAAGAGGGTAGCATCTTTCAGAAAAAGAGATGTGCAAGAACAAGGGGGCACAATTTGAAGATAGAGTGGGGACGGCTCAGAGGTAATCTGTGGCAGTATTTTTTCATGGAAAGTGTTGTGAATGCATGGAACTGCCTTCTCAAAAAGGTTGTGGAGTCAAACACAGTGGAGGAATTCAAGAATGCATGGGATAGACATAAGACAATTCTGGGGGGGTAGGAGGAAGTAGGCTGTTGGTTAACTAGGATCTGCAGCTTATCCATTAGGAAAGGAAATGAGCAGACTAGGTGAGCCAGGTCATCCTTATCTGACATCAAATTCTATGTTTCTGTGTGTTCTACAGGCACTAGAGTAAGTAAGTAAACTTTTATTTGTTGAGTGCCGATTCCCTGAAACTCAGGGTGTTGTACAAAGGTCAAGAACATTCATAATTAAGACAATTCCAAAAATAAAATAGAACTCATACTAAATATCTTCTCAATTAAACACAGATTTGAAATAAAATAAGTTAAAATAAATAATCAAAAAAAATTTTATAAAAGTCTGAATAACAGCCAGTGTGTCAAGTGCCTTGTTTATAATCCAAAGGCCTCCTTAAATTAGTGAAGCTTCAGGCCCCTCTTAAAGGCCTCCAATGAGGATGCCTCCCTCAAGGATCTTGGAAGTGAGATCCACAGGGTGGGGCCAGCTTCCTCAAAAGCACTGTCACCAGATGATTTAAGCCATACCCTGGGAACTGGTAGGAGGCCCATCTCAAAGGAGCAGAGAGAGCCATAAGTATGATAAGGATTCAGGAGGTTACTCAAATAGCCAGGGCCCAGTCTGAATAGGGCTTTATAGGTCATTAGACCCACCTTGAAGGTCATTCACTACCTAACTTGCAACCAATGCAGGTCATGTAGGACAGGGGGCACATCGCAAGACCTCAGAAGGCCAGTCAGCAACCTGACTACTGTTTTTTGCATCAGCTGCAGGTGACATAGGACCTTCCTGTAACCCCGAGGTACAGAGCATTGCAGTAGTCAAGTCTGGAAGTCACAAAAATGTGGACTAGCAAGGGCAGGTCATCAGGTGGGATCAAGGCTTTAATCCAGGTGATATTCCTCAGATGGTAAAAGCCACTCTAGACAACAGATGACAGCTGAGCCTCAATTGTCAGGCTATCAACAAGAATAACCCCCAGATTATTTATCTAGTCATAGGCAGTAAGAGGAGAGGAACCAAGCATCAGGCTAGTCACCTTTCCTGCCTCTTCACCCTGCCGATAACCAGACTCAGTCACCAGAACATCCATCTTATCTCAGTTAAGCCTCAGCCAGCTACAGGACATCCAGTCCTCAATCTTAGCTAGGTAGGAATTCAGTACTTCAACTGCATCCTGTGTCCTGGCTGAAAATTACAAATACAGCTGGGTATCATCTGCATAGAAGTGAAACCCTACATTGTAACATCTGGTGATCTCTCCCAGAGACAGCATTTATACCATGAACAGCATGGATGAGAGGATTAAGCCCTGAGGAGCTCCACAAGACAGGACTTTGAGAGATAGGAGAAATTCCCCATCACAACTCTCTACATCCTAGCTGTGAGAAAGGACTCAGATCCAGCTGATGAAAATGCTGGTGAGTCCAAAGAACTTCCTAAGGTGATACAACAACACAGCATGGTCCATGGTGTCAAATGCTGAAGAGAGATCGAGTAGAAGGAAAACTGACCACTTCCCTCTATCTCAAGCCCTGAGGAGATAATTTTGCACCTTGACTAATGCAGTCTATATACTGTGTCTGGACCCAAATCCAACTGGAGAGACTCATAGACATCAAAGATAGTGAGATGTACCTCAAGCAGCAGTGCCACGATTTTCTCAGAAACGTCCCCAAAAAGGGAAGTTTGGAGACTGTCTATAATTCACAAAGAATTCCAGGTCCAAAGAAGGTTTCTTCAGAGGGTGCTTCACCAGCACCTTTTTCAAAGTGCTAGGGAAAGACCCCTCTGACAGTGAGCACCGGACAATCTCGGCAAAACTGTATCTACGGACTCCACACAGCCCACTTAGAGATGTGTTGGACCTGGGTCCATTTCACAACAAGAGGGCTGCAACTTTGAGATTGTCTCACTAGCCTCTTCCACCCTCACTGGCCTAAATTCATTCCAGATGAAGGAGTGCTCCTAGTGACAACCACGTCTCCACTTCAGGGCTATGACAATCTTGTTGGGTCAATCCTAGACCTGATAGGGACACTGGACAGGAGTTCTGCCTTCTTATGAGAAACTGATCTTTGATACTCACCATATTGATTTCTCAAAGTCAGTCTATCCTCCTTAGTCATGGACCTCTGCCAACAACACTCCAGTCTCTGACCCTTGGTCTTCATTTCCGAGTGCCCCATCAAACCACGGGTATCTCAAGCCAGAAGACCTGGGTCATTTATTTCATTTCATTTCATTCTTTATTTTTAAAAGGCGCTTTTCTCATAAGCCTGTACAATACATAAAACAATAAATAGACCAAATTTAAAACTAACATAAGTCATTAAAAGCTATACTAAAAAGATGTGTCTTCAAAGCTCCATTGAAGCTCTGGACAGTCGGGCAATTTTGCACCTGACAATTTAAAGAATTCCACAGTGTCGGGGCCATAAAGCTAAATGATCTAGCCCCTGAAGTTTTTAAACGAACCCTGGGAATCTCTAGCAATCCCTCATCAGTGGATCGGAGGGGGCAGGGAGGACAGTAGGGGCACAGGTGCTTTTTCAGGTAAGCAGGTCCCTGATCATGTAGGGCTTTATAGGTCAGTAAACTGACCTTGAAGGTGATTCACCAAAAAACTGGCAGCCAGTGCAGTCCGCTGAGCACAGGCATTATATGGCTGGATCTAGAAGATCCAGTCAACAACCTGACCGCCGCATTCTGCACTAGCTGCAGACAATGAAGTTCAACCCCTGGTAGCCCCAGGTAAAGGGCGTTGCAATAGTCAAAGTGGGAGGTAATGAAAGTGTGGATCAACATTGGAAAATCCTCTGGAGGAACCAGGTGCTTCACCCGGGCGATTTTCCTCAGATGGAAAAAGGAAGTTTTGACTACCGCTGACATATACATACTGGTACAACAGAGTTGAGAGTTGAGGCAACAGCCCTGTTATAAGCCATCACCGCCCCTTACAAACCTGCCCCACAAGCAAACATCCCACCCAATAGGCCATCACCACCTGCAGTCCTGCTGGGGACAACCTCTTTAAAAGTCAGTAGTGGACCATCTCCACAGGGAAGACCTCCTTGGGGGGGGGTCCTGAACAAAATGTTACCATGCAGTGATCTGACCAAATGACCAGCCCAGTGTTGAAGTTATCTACCTCAAGCACCAGTAAGAATACTAAGTGCAAGTTGTGACCATGTCTGTGGGTCACAGAAGTAACAGCTTATGTGAAGCTCAGTGAATCCATTGTCTGGAGGAGGTCTTGTCCAAATTGTGAGACTTCATTGTCAAACCAAGCACTGAAGTCTCTCAGACCCAGCTATCTTAGTGACTCCAGCACTCTTTCAGTGATGAAGTCTACCACCTCCTGCAGAAATTCCCTCTTGTGCCCTGGAAGCTGAAAGAAGGATCCTGCAACCTGCACCTGGAGTTCAGGTCAGATCTAAAACAGATGGCCACCCCCCACCCCCCCCCCATGATCCCTCTTTGGGCAGTGAACAACAGAGGATTCAGCCTGGATATTTTTTTATTTTATTTTAGTCTTTGATAACTGGGTAAGACCCATTAGGCACAAGTGCCTGTTTTCAGGGGTGACCTGGAAGCACTGGGGAGGTTAAGTGACTTGCTCGGAGTCACACAGTATGCAAGTACTGTAAGGTTGTGGGAATCAAACCTAGGTCTGCTGGATGTACCAAGCTCATTCATAGCTCATTACTCTAACCTCTAGGCTATACTGCCATCCCCAATAGATGCCGCCAAGATGGCTGGCACCATCACTCTGCAAGGTCTCTGTGATGCAAGCCAGATAAACTGAGGAAATCAAATTAGCTATAATTGCGGTCTTGTTCCTAGTCGATCTGGAATTGCAAAGGACCACTTGAAGGGGATGGGCAGAGGCTGCCGCCTAATTGCTACCTGCCCACTCAGTCTGTTTGGAGCCTTGGATATTCCAACCAAACATGCCTGGCCTCTCCCTAGGTCTTACTTCACCCCAGGATGCCTCCTATTCCTCACCACCATAATCCAGCTCTCCCCATTAGCAGTCCCCATACCCCATTGCCTACCATCCTGCCTCTTCACAATGCCCACCTACCTACAGTGCCTGCATGCCACTGCTGGCTGGGAATGGTCATGGAAGGGGCTAAGGTCCAGTAGCTGGGATGGAGAATAGCTAAGCCTAAGTAGCCCAAAACCCACACACATGCAGTAGCTACACCGGCTGATCCAAATATTCCAGTACAATATCCTACTGTACTTTTTCCATTAATTTAACCCTAAGCCTAAAACTGCCACACCTTTCCCTCATTCACTCTATGCCATATACACACAACCACACATTCACATTGTTCTAATACAGTAATATAACTATTCAAGCACTTCAACCATCCAACCACTAACCTAACCCTCTTCCCCCTGCCAATTCCCCTGAAACACAATTTTCAATAAAATTAACAACAAAATCAAAAGATAGTTAGGAGAAGCCAGATACTATGCCACTGGAGGAGAAAATTACTATGCAATAAATATTCAGTCTCAGTCGATATGTCTAATTCAGCTCTGCTGCCACCAGAGCAAGTCCAAGTATAATATTAATAAAAGATGCTATGCTAGCAGTACTCTCACCACTGCTTGGGGAATAATAATAAAAACAAATGAGAGAAGGAAGAAACAGTCTATAGTATACCGAGTGCTCTCACCACTTGATTATTCCATGGTTTCAGTGGGAATTCAACTATTAGTTGGAGCTTGCTTTCCTGTCTGTCAGGAGAACTGATCACCAAACAGAGTTTGCTATGATTGTGAACCCTGGAGCTCCACTAGACAAGTCTTGCAACAAGATCTTTGTCCTACAACTGCAGGATCCGCAGGTGGGGGGGTTCGTTGGCACACTGATTGTTCCTCACCTGACCCCAAACACAAACTCCAGTGCTTTCACTGACTGGCCACAGCATACCAGACACCACTTACAGTCAGTCATCTTGGTTCTCAAGTCTTCAGACCCCAAACCATGGCTGCTACACACTGCTCTACATCAGGGTCCTTCTTCACTGAGTTGCCACAATCCAACGTGGTGGATGCAGTGGTAAGTCTAGAAATAATATGTATAACTCCAAGGAATGCTACATTAAATTACAGGTGTAGGCTCTCCTTAGAATGACACACTATATTGATGTAACTAAAAATAAAATGTCTAAAGTCCTACACACTGTCTCACTACCCAACCCTATCTTCTCTCGAGCCCTCAGCCTCCAACCTAGCTAACTATCACCAACAAATCTACTTAATTAATTAAAAAAACCAAAATCTCTTTACACTGAAAGCTTAACTCTTTGCTTTCAGTGTAATTATTGGATTCTTCATGGGCTATAAGCAAAAAATGCTAAAAATGCAGTACAGAGGGTAACAAGCCAGCTTAATACTGCACTTCTAATGGACAGCAACCCAACCTGGGTACCCACTACATATCTGCAGAAATAGATTCTGTCTTCATGAAAGAAAATATATCTATACACGCAATGCATAGTCAACCCTTGGAATTCACTACCCACTGAAATTGTAATCAGTAAGAGTAAAGTTGAATTCAAAACTAAACTTAATAGATACATCTTAGATGGGAATTTGCATGGATACTATAACTGTTAGATGGAACTTCCGCTGGGCTAATTGCCCTCTCAGTTGCCATAAACCTTAGTATTCACCTTAGTCACTGTGACAGATAACTCAATTTATTTAGATACCAGTATGTATATGGGATACACAATGGTTTGACTCTGAATATGCCATGTACACTATCTTCATGAGTGAGGGGGCAGGACTATAACTCATGAGTTATCTCCACTTGATAAACGAACTTCAGTTAGATATGTAAAATATTTGGGTATTCCAGATGAGGATGTACACCAAGCAATAGCTATGCAAACTGTAGAACACTAGGTAATGCAACTAGCTAAGTGAACTACAGGGTATTACAGGCCCTATAGCATTAAAAAACAGCAGATAAGTAAACAAAGGTTCTTTGCAAGGTAAGTATAGGACTACCGCTGACTAGACGGTAGGTCTGTGATAGCTTTGCAGATTGCAAGGGAGGGATAATCAGTTCATTTCATTAGACAGAATGTAAGGATACCTTGGAAGATGAAGGCACACCAAACAACAACTTCTACAGATTATAGAGTAATATGAAATGTAGCTAATTACACAGAACATACGGATACTCCAGATGAGGAGGAAATACCAAACTACAAATCAAACAGATTGCAATGAATTATGCAAGGTCTCATGCCAATAAACAAAGAAACTCTTCTACATATTTTCCAAACGTTCTCAGATCAATTTACCAAAAATAGGTCAGTAACCAAAAATGTTGCAAACTCCAAATTTCATGTAACATCTTACTGTGTAACATCTAAATAACTCTGCCCAGCATGGGATCATGATGTTGCAGATGAAACTGTGCACATCACACCCACGCATGGAAAACAGCATGCAGCAACGCAGCGGTGGTGCATAATGCCATCTGGACATGAACGCTGCACACACAATCCTTCGGTTTGTTTTTTGAGGGGGCTCTGCCCCCTGCACCCATGCAAATAAATATAATCAGCTCCACAGGAGGGGTGGACAGTGGGGCAAGTTAAAAAGCCGACTGTGGCGCTTAGTCATGGCCACACAGTTGGAATATAAAAAAAATTCCCGAGCAGGGTTTCAAACCCTGGTTTTCCCCCTCATCTACTGCTGGTCCACCATGGGAGTGGCTTGACTGAGCACCCAACCAGCAGTGATCACATTCACTTCCTCTTTGGTATGGAGTGACTAGGGGTAGGGATAAAGTCGTATAGCTCATATACCCCTGTTGCTCTTATACCATATGCGTTACTGACCATGCGGTTCTTCATGTACAGTTTAGTCCACACTATACTCACCTGGTACCCTCTGCCCTAAACTAAATTTATGGCAGCATCAGATTTTGCTGCTGGTAGGGAATTCCTATGTGTATTTAAAATATGATGCTAAACCATTCATAGGGAAATATTTTGCACTTTACAGCAGCAGTGCATGATAAAGGTAAAATTGTTGACTTTTTTATTTTATTTTAGATTTCCCCTTATCTCCTGACTTGCATATTTCCCTCTATCCCTATTTTGAAACTGCTTTAGCACTTTTCTCACATTTGAAATAATAAAAGGAGTGCTCATTTTAGTACGAAACAGACCAGGTTTTCATTGGTATGCTCAGATTTTTTTGTCTACTTGTTTTCCCAGAAGGTCACGAAGCAGTGTCTGCTGCATGCTAGTTCATTATAGTCACAAGAGAAATGATCTTACACAATCAGGGTTGGATTTTTAGCTGTTCTGGGACTATGTCCCACTCTGCAGCTACTGGTTTGGTAAAACATCTCCACACTTGTGGACATTCCCGTCTTCAGCACATGCTCCACAAGGGCAATATGCTCAGGATGTTATGCCTGGTCCAAACAGACATAACAATGTGGCACTGCTGCACTAGAAATAGCTGCAGGCTGCCATAAATTGTGTAGCTGGCTGCAAATGGCTCCATCTTTGAATATCTGGTGCATGCAGGAAAAACTGTGGCTCCAAACGTGAAGAAATGTGCTGATTTCTGGGGATTTTGAAAAGCTGGCCATGAGTGTTCAAAAGTAACAGAGGAATACTGATGAAAACATGGTCTAACCTATATTAGGAGTGCTCTTTTTATTTCAACTGTAAAACGAAAGTGGTTAAAACAGCAGTTTTTGTTTATCATCATATAATTTTTGCAGCAATAATATTTTTCTGGCAAACATATCAAGATATTTATTTTTCCTTTTGTTTTCTTTCATTACTGAACAAAGATATAGGATTCTGACTTTTTTAAAAGTTCCCACTCTCATGCCATGCCTGTCATGAAGAAAATTGAATATCTTGGTGTGGTGCTGTATACCCTGAGAAACATATGGTAACACCATCCTG
This sequence comes from Neoceratodus forsteri, assembly GCA_016271365.2. Taxonomy (NCBI): domain Eukaryota; kingdom Metazoa; phylum Chordata; order Ceratodontiformes; family Ceratodontidae; genus Neoceratodus; species Neoceratodus forsteri. The sequence goes on from CM028134.1 coordinate 847,849,737, forward strand.
ATTTATCCACGTTATGAATCTATCATATATAATCAACAAGTAACCTCAATGGAAGAGATTTTTAAAAATTGCAAGAGGCAGCCAACTTTACTGACATGAGTCATTAATTACAAAATTAGCTACCAAAGCAGTTTTAAAAATATATGAGAAAAGTACAAATACACTGAGGATGAATCTAAACATGTCAGAAATACATTATTTTTTGCTAAAAATCTATATGAGTTCATGTTTTTCTAACAAATACTGCTGCTTTAAGCAGACTCAAAATAGAGAAGAAAGGTAACATACGAATTAGGAGATATGGGGCAATTGAATATAGAATAAAAAAGTGTAGGTAAACATTTTCATAACTACAATGCACTGTGGCTTTCTAATAACGTCTGCAAAAACATCAGGGGCACTGCTAAAAAAGCAGGTAAAGGGCAGTCAACCAGCTTTCTAGGGTAGGAGGACAGCAATTTAAATGTGGATGGACAGAATTTGGAGTTTTAACAAAGGCATATCTTTGATAATCAGTGACAGCTAAAGTGCCCAGTATGATAGCCTGAAGTCCAACCACATCTTAGAAGAGTATCTCTAAACCTTTCAGTTTTCTGACAAAGTCTTAAAGATTAATGAATTAATTATAATCTTACAAACATATTTGTATCTCCTCATTTCTGTTCTAATGCATGAAGTTTCAAATTGGAATTCCTACGCATTTGTCGTATGTGAATGTTACAGGATGAGGCTATTACTGAGAAACAGCTTTGTAGGCTCTAACATCCAATGCCTGCTACTATAAAAAAAAGTGGGCTTCCTCCAAGGCATTGTCACAATGACTGCTTCTTTCTTTTATAATTAATATTGTATTGGATTTTCCAAAGATACAACCATATTTCATACATCCAGTTATAGAGTTTTAACAGAATAATAGTATAACAACTTACAGAGCTATGTACAAAAACAGTAACTTGAAATTATTTACATATAACAAACAAATATTTGTGGTGTCATGAGAAAACCATAAAAGCAAAATGGCATGGTCACAACAGCATCGTCATAACAGTGTGCACGGTTTCGGAGTTACTTTCTCTAATCTAGCGCTGTTTTGGACTGCACCATATTCTATTGACCACATGGTATCCTTTTTTGCTTTTGCTTTTTTGACATGGAACCCATATTTGTTATGGTAAACATGTGGTTATGTGTCATAAGTGTACAGAGAAAGATGAAAAAATGTTAAGTAGTTCAGTAATATTCTATATAAATATGTAATTGAAATTTTGCATAGAGGTGAGTTAAGGAAATGGTTCCATATCTCAAAGAATTTATCCACTCTACCTTGTGTTTTATGACAGAATATCTTGTATGCTGCCCTACTGGCCAACTCTTTAGTCCACTCTGAAACAGAAAGTGCATTGGTTTGTTTCCAATACCTTAATATCACATTTTTAGCTGTGGTGCATGCCATATGTAACTACTTTTTCTGGTTACTAGAGAGGTGAGGTAAGTCAGAATCAAGACCCAGTAAGACAAATTGGGACTGATTTTAAAGTTACATTTCAGTATCAATTGGCATGCTAGCCAAACCTCCTCCCAGAAAGCTTGCATATCTTTGCAAACTCACACTTGGTGAGATATGGTACCTCTTTCTGTTTTACATCTTCAGCAAATATTGTCCTGTGAAATGCCCAAGTTAAAAAGCCTATCAAGGGGTATAATGTCACCTGTGAATTACTTTAATATTGCATGAGTCTGGCTTGGGGTTCTTTACAAGATTGGAGTGTCACGTTCCAACAATTTCCCCATTCATCACATGCTATATTTATATTCACTTCATTTTCCTATTTTGACTTCAAGTCTTGCGTAACATCCTTCTTCCCATCTGGTGAAAATGTATAAATCACCTTACTAGGATAAGTGTTTATGAAGGCCTTATCCAGTGCATTGTTATAGGACAGTGTTAGACTCTGATCTATAAGACCTCTAAATATATCTCTTAGTTGTACGTAATTGTTGAATTCTGTTTTGGGTAGCAATTTTCTCTTAGCTGGGTCAGCGAATGGTATGAGTGTGTTACATGCTGGTTCTATCAGATCACAAATTGTATTAATTCCTTTTCACATTCATATAACCATGTGAGACTTTTGCCATCAATTTGAACTAATTTGCTGTCCCATAAAGAGCAGAACAGTGACCATCTAGGATTCCAATCTAGAGTTTTAGCAAATTGACCACATTCTTGCTTGATTCCCCATTGTTGGATGGAAACCTAAATGTCTTGGTAGGCCAGAAAAGAGAATATGACTTGGATTTGTGCTCCTGAGTATGGATTTCTCCATCCCTACCCAGCACAGCAATTTATCCCATTTTTTGTGATAGAGCCCTCAAATATTTTGTGATACATTAAAGGCTCAAAGGCACAAATGGATGTCAGGTAATTATACTCCTGTCTTATGTCTAGGGGTCTGTAGTCTAGATAATGCAATCCTGGTTGCATTTTTGTACCTCAAGAATGCATCTATTTTCTTGTACAATAGTTTGAATAAAGAACCACAAGATTTTTATGGAATGTGATGCAATATGTCTTAATTTCCAGTTGTCACAAAATATTTTATTAGAATTTGAAGCTTTTCATGGGATTTCTTCTTTGAGAAATGATACAAATTCTTCTTGGGTGCTGGGGGAGAGTGCAGCGGTGAGGGTGTGGGGCCATGTTTTATGGTTATGCCCTGGCTTGAGAGCACACAACTTCTCCCCCATTGATGCCACATTTCACTTATTTTTGGTACCTTTCAGTACCTTTGGCACTTATATTTTTTTTGTAACTTGATGTCCTTTCAAAGCTCAATGTACCATTATAATATAGTGTCTTAAACTGATACAGGGCAAAAGAAAAATGGAACACTCTTACATGATGCAAACATGCACTAAAAATTACCTAAAAACATTATTTACACTGAGAATTTTAACTATTAATTTGTGTAGTACATATGGCTAATTGGTACAAGCCTGGTTAACTAAATAATTATAATCACATACATTTTAAAACTATTCTGGTTTGGAGTCAGGTGGATAACCTTATAATCCAGTCACTGCCTAACAGGCAGCTAGTGAAGAACTCATGTTGAGAAAGTGGTATGATCAGACTTCTACATGGAGGTCAGAAGCTTCCCTGCCACATTATGTCCCATCTGCAGATGGTGATGCTAGTGACAAAGTAAGCCCTAACAGAACACATTACAGTCATCCAAAGAAGACAAGACAAAAGCCTGCACTGGGGTCCTCAGATCAGCAGGTCCCAGCTAAGAACACAGTAATAATGTTGTTGTCTGAACTCTGCAAGCTCAGGCACTCAGTAGCACATCAGCAAGGCTGAAGGCATCATGATAGTGACTCTCGTTTGCTTGTACTTCACTATTTCTCATTTCAGTTCTTACCCACTTGTCTACATTGAATGAGAATTGTGCCAGAAAGAGAGAATAGAGCTTGAGCATGTCACAGCACCAATGTGTGCAAAGTTAATCCCAGGGCTAGTTGTTTTGTTCCACTTGTATCATTGTTTTCCTACTTCTCTGTTGGCATCCTGGGTCTTGTGTGTGCTATTTACCTATCCCAGTCATGTCCCCATCTCACTCTTACCATGCTTCTCATCAGTTCTGCATTAGGAGGGACATCCCTCATTTTATTACTCTGTTCATACTGTACCTCAACTGTCCATAATTAGGAGGAACATTGCATCAGTTTACCACCCTGAGTTCCTCTGTCCACACCTTTCAACGTTTCCATGTTAGGAGGGATGTCTCCTTGTTCTAACACTCAGAATTCCATAATTTAATATTGATCCCACATAAAACACATGCTTTCACACATTGTTAACTCAGACTTTAAAGGTATAAATTATCACTTAAAATGCTGACTTAATATTAAATGTTGCAGAAATAAAAACATTACATTCCAGAGTGTCCAGAGTGGGCATCTCTAGATGTGTCTTATATTTTGAGTGCCAGTGTCCCACATTACTGTGACAAATCAAAATACCTGAGAGGTACAGTATGGCACTTACCTTGACCAACCTTAACAAGCGCATGACTGAAATATGCTTTCATGGCAGAAGTACTGGCTAGAGTAGTAGAGGCAGTGTCAGTTTAAGTGCCAGCATCCAAAGGGCAAGTAGGCAAAAGTGTGGCATGCAATCATCATTGTACACATCCCTGTTGGTGTCAGTAGTAGCTAGTCAATTGCCACCCTGTGTGTGAGACCATGGTGAGAAAATGGAGTCAAGAGGGGCTACTGAAACCCCATCCAGGAGAGGAGGTAGAAAAGAGAGTGAGGAGAGATTATAGCAGAGAGATACTGATGATGAAAGAAGAGCAGGTGCCATAGCCAAGGCATGCAATGGTGTGAAGATTGTCAATGCACAATTGGCCCACCCACAAACAATGATAACTAATCTATCCAGCAGATCATGAATGGTGTGGTTAGTGCACTATGCAAGCAATTCTAATAACTAAGGACAGTTTCTGATGGAGTGCTTCTTATATAGGCTATACAGCTACTGAATACCTAGGTTCCTTTGATTTTATAACTTTATTTGAATGAAAGATCATATTACTCTTATATTTGATAGTTTGTGATATGTAATTATTGATGCTTGTCTAACCATGTTTGCGAGCAAAAGACCTCTAAATTTGCCTTTAAATGTGTTGCCAGATTTACTTAATATACAGTGTATTGAATTGTGTCATGAGCACATAGTTGATATTTTTCCTCTAGCAAACATTGGGGTTCTTTATAAATAATAAAAAGACTAGAAGCCCAAAAGTTGATCATTAAGGTAGTCTTGCATTAGTAGATTTTAAACCATAAATGACAATACTAGGGTTAGCCACCTGTTGTCTCTGTTTTAAATAACAATGGAATCAATTTCACGCAACCTTTATAGTGTGACAGTCGCATAACTGTTGTATAGTCTGCGAATGTTCAACATGTTAAGTTCAGAAAAAAATCATCCCTTGATTAAAATCCTGTAGGACATCACCAATGATCTCAGTCCTGCTATGAGTTGTGCTTCAGCCTCAAACCATACTGATGTTCTGTTAAAGGCGTGTTTTCCTCAATTTGATTATTTAGTTGATAGAAATTTTGACTAGTTAGTATTGCAGTATCCAAACAATGGTATATCAAATTTCAGGCATTTTCTCAAAAATAAGAGCATATCTATCAAGTGCTACTGCTATGCATAACGTATGTTACTTTGTATTTTACACCTAAATTGACACTTGCTCCACAAAGATATGTTCACCATAATATTAGAGTTATTTCAGGACATAAAATCATTAAAAAGTTAAACTTACTTTCAAGAAGCATTTTTAGAAACTAAACCTATGATACCTACTATTTATGTTCTTGTTATTCAACAGTTTAGAAATGCTAGTTGTTACAGTCTATTGCTTTCCATTTTAAAAGTTGGTGCCTTTGAAACCTACTGTAGTTAACAACACATTCATCAACCTAAAATACTGAGCGCATAGCAGGATTACTTTTATTAACAATAACAGCAAGAACTTCAAAACAACAGAATATCTTTAGGATTTGTGTTTTGTTTTCTTTATATGTTCCGAACAACTAAATTGAGGTAAAGACTCCTGTCCAGCAAACCGTTTATCTTTTAGCATTAGCTACAAAAGCTATGATTGTACAGAAAGTAGTTGAAACCAGATTTTTGACTGTATGAAGAACAACTGGAACTGCCATGGAGTTTTCAATGCTTACAGTTAATTTCTCAGTCTGCAATTATGCTTGTTTTCAAAATATTTCTAAAGAAGATATTGTAACCAATGTTTTCATATACAAACGCCATGGAAACCTATTGAAGTACTTGTATACAGCTAAAAAGCTGATTCTTAAAAAAGCAAGATTACCAAATAGATGACCCCTCTGACAAAACAAACATACTTTGAAGACATAGTTAACTGTAAGACCCCAGATTATTGATTCCTTAAATAAAACCTTTCAGCATTTCAATTGTTAAAATAGTATATACTGTAAAATTTAAGCTGCTTACCTTTCACAGTAGTAAGGTTTGGGAATCTTTGTGAAAGTAGCATCAGAATAAATCATGTTTAGGTTGACAGGTAAAATGAAACCTAATACAACGTCACCATCCTGAGAAAAAGTTTGGAGTTTGAGGCTTCGCAGTCTGCAGTTACTTGGTCTAGCGTCACAGGGACAGCTAGGAATCATAAGCAAAAATAAACTAACAAGGGTGACAATTTTTACTGGGAACCTACTAAAATATTTAATTGCTACTACTTTGGAATGTTCCCAAATATGCATTTGATCCATTTGTTGTTGCATCACATATGCAATAGTAAAAGCTTGCCGAACTTATCACAATGCCAAAATAATGTCAAATTATGTGTCACCTACCAAATCAGACTTGAATACACACTCTGATATATTGTATTAACACAGTTATATTTCAGAGTTGTAGAAAACAATTAAATACATTTTTTGAACAAATGCGAATAGCATGGCAATGAAACAGAGGAGGGTGAATGAAAATGTAACAGTGCTGAATTGTTCAATACAGAAATGGTGGTGTGCTGAATTGCCTGACTTGTAGGCTTAAGTAGACTTCCTTCTGCAGGATGCTGATGTAACACTGTGTTTAATAATGAAGGGTTATTCAGATAATAATGTGTTTGATAATGAAAGGGTTCTGAAAAAGGCTGCATGTTTACAATAATAAAAGGTTTCTTTGATAACCAGGTGTCTCTGCAATTGAAGTTTCACTTACAGTACTTATGCTTGATACTATAAAGAACTTCAACATCCACCTGAGATTCCACTAGTAATAATTCTCAGTGTGGTTTGGTGACCCTGCAGTGAGCTAGTTGAAAACCTGTATTTCTTCTTTGTGATTTTCACACATGGGAACCCTGCAGCTTTTACAGGTGTACAGTATTAGGAAAGAAACCTAAAATGAAACAAAATAAGACAATGGCCACAGGGGACTCAATCCTGAGATTCACAGATTGACAAGTAAGCATAAGACAGAACATAACACATTCTGTTCATAACCTGGAGCAATAATTAACTATATAGTGTATAACTGAAAGAACAGACAAACTGTTGGAGCTCCTTGGTGATCGGCCGCTGGTAGTAATACATGTTGAAACAATTTATACCAGTGGCAAGAAGAAATAACACATTAGGAATAACTTCATGAACCTCTGAAGGAAGGTGAAAGTCAGAAAAGAGGACACAATCTTTTCAGAAATGCTACCTATCCAGTTTAAATTCTAAACATCTACAGTACAAGCAAGCATTAGATGAAAATGTTTTTTTTTAACATCAGCTGCTGGTGTAAAGAGAAGGATCTGGCTTCCTTAGAAATTGGATGGCACTTTATGGAATGAAAGATTGTTTTAAATGATATGGACTGCACTCTAATTAAACAGGAGCTAGCATACTGGGGGACTGAATCAGCATGGCTTTACACTAATTAGAGGAGGGTCACAAGAGGTTTATCAATCAATCAATCAATCAATCAATCAATCAAAGCTTTAGTTGTACAGTGCAAATTTCAGGGAAACAAAGTGCTTTACATACTATCAACACTTATAATCTATTTAAATACTTTAACAAAATACACTTTAGTAACAGCCACAGTATTTAAACATTCTTAAGTTAAACACCAGCAGGGAAGGCCTGGCTAAATAAAAACATTTTCAAGTTCAGCTTTAAAATGGTCGATGGTTTGGCACTCTCTAATTTAATAAGATAGACAATTCCACAGGGTTGGGGCTGTAAAAGCAAATGTACGACATCCAGATGTTTATAGTTTAACCCTGGAAATCTCTAGCAATCCCTCATCAGTGGAGCACAGTGGGCAGGAGGGGTGGTAAGGCTGCAGAAGGTCTTGTAGGTAGCAAGGTCCCTGGTTGTGTAGGGCTTTGTAGGTTAGCAGACTGATTTTGAAGGTGATCCAGCAATTTATTGGCAGCTAGTGCAGATAGCAGAGCAGAAGTGTGACATGGAAAGATTTTGGTAAGCCAGTCAGCAACCTGACCACCCCATGCTGCACTTGCTGCAATCAGTGAAGATCTCTCCCCAGTAGCCCTAGGTATAGGGCATTGCAGTAATCTAAATGAGAGGTTACAAAGGTGTGAACCAATGTCACCAGGGGAGATCTGGTGTTTGATCTGGGCAATGTTTCTCAGATGGTGAAATGAGACTTTCACAACAGCTGACACCTGTGATTTCAATGTCAAGCTGCTGTCAAGCACAACGCCCAGATTTCTCACCCAATCTGAGGTAAGCAGCTGGGAGTTTATGAAGCTACAAGAAAATGGGAACAAATGAAAGAGATATCAGTATCAAAAGTTTATTGTTCAACCATTTTTTGGTCATTACAATATTATAGGAAAAAGAAACACCTGAAATATACAAAAAAGCTATTTTTGCAGTAAAAAGAATATATGATAACAGGTACAGTAATAAATATCAACAGCAGCTAAATAGTTAATCTCCCTAGCTAGTCTATTCATGTTAAATTAATAATTATAGAAACATAGAAACATAGAAGTTGACGGCAGATAAGGACCGCAAGGCCCATCCAGTCTGCCCATTTCTTTTTCTACCTTATAAATGTGCCATCGGCCTTTGCTCTGTCAGTGACCTATCTATTCGTAGTCATTTGTATTGCTCCCTTATGCCTATCCCATGCCTGTTTGAAGCCCTGCACTGTATTCATAGCCACCACTTCTTGTGGTAAGCCATTCCATGCATCTACCACCTTCTTTCTGTGAAAAAGAATTTCCTCACATTCCCCTTAATCGCCTCCCTCTAATCTCATGCTGTGTCCTCTTGTCCTGCTATTTTTCTTATATTTAAACATGTTAGACTCTTTTCACCTTGTTTATGCCCTTAAGGTGTTTAAATGTCTCGATCATATCACCTCTCTCCCTCCTTTGCTCAAGGGTATACATATTGAGCTCCGTTAATCTGTCCTCATATGTCTTCTGATGCAGTCCCTGCACCATTTTGGTTGCCCTTCTCTGGACTGCCTCAATTTGGTTAATGTCCTTGTGAAGGTGTGGCCTCCAATACTGCCATGAAGTACTCAGATGGGGCTAACCAATGTCTTGTACAGAGGATTATTACCTCCCTCTTGACTTGTGATACCTACTAATACACCCTAACACCCCCTAGCCTTACCTACTGCTTTAGAGGTCTGCTTGGATGATTTTGGTCATCAGTGATGATGATGCCCAAGTCTCTTTCTTCCTTTGTGACTGCTAGCAACTCCTCCCAGCCTATAAGTGGCTTCAGGGTTTCTCTTCCCTATGTGCATGATTTTGCACTTCTTTGCATTAAATCCCAGTTGCCACTCTTCTGACCATTCTGCTAGTTTATCCAGATCTCTTCTCATTCTGCCCACCCCATCTGGATCATCTACTCTGTTGCAGATCTTGGTGTCATCTGCAAACAGACAAGCTTACCCTCTAGTCCATCTGCGAGGTCACTAATAGATGTTGAATAGGACTGGCCCCAGGACTGATCCCTGAGGTATCCCACTTGTGACTTGCATCTCTTCTGACTGTATACCATTTACCACCACTCTCTGTTTTCTGCCAGTCAACCAGTTTGCCACCCAGTTGACCAACTTCTGACCCACCCTGAGCCTACCTAGCTTATTTATCAATCTTCTATGTGGAACAGTGTCAAAGCTTTGCTGAAGTCAAGGTAGGCGACATCAACTGCTCCCCTTGGTCCACCACTTGGTTACCCAGTCAAAGAAATCTATGAGATTAGTTTGACAGGACCTTCCTTTGTAAACCCATGCTGTCTTGGATCCTGTGCCCCTATGGATTCCAGGTGTTGCACTATCCTTTCCTTAAGGAGTGCCTCCATAATCTTGCCCACTACTGAGGTAAGACTGACCGGTCTGTAGTTCCCCACCTCCTCCCTGCTACCACTCTTGTGGGTGGGATCACATGAGCCTTCTCCAGTCTTCTGGGACCTCTCCTGTGCTCAGAGACTCACTAAACAATTCTGCTAATGGCTCTGCTAGTTCCTCCTTTAGCTCCTTAAGTACCCTGGGATGTATGCCATCAGGTCCCATTGCCTTATCCACCCTGAGCTTAGCAAGCTCTTGTAGGACCTTTCTTTGTGAAGGGAGTAGTGCTCACCTCCCTCCCCCTGTGTCCATGATGCTGAGCTGTGGGCCCTGCCTACCTTCTCTTCAGTAAATACTGAGCAAAGTATCTATTTAGGATAGATGCCTTTACAGGGTCCTCCTCCTCACATGCTCCCTTTTCTCCATTAAGCTTAGCAATACCCCTCTGGACTTTCTCCTTTCACTAATGTATCTATAGAAAGTCTTGTCACCTTCTTTTACTGTTGGTGCTAGTGTTTCCTCAGTTTGGGACTTTGCCTGCCTTACTGCCTTACCTGCTTCCCTTAGGGCAGTTTGGTATGCCTCCTATCTTCATCCCGCTGTGTTCCTTATATTTTCTGAAGGCCAGCCTTTTGGCTCTGACCTTTTCTGCTACTGTATTTGAGAACCAAAGTGGTTTCCTTCTTCTTTACACTTCCTTTTCTGTCTAACACAATGGGATGTTGCTTCAAGTATTGTATCCTTATGCTTGCCCACTTTGCCTGTACCTCCTCACCTGTGTTTCTTTTGCCAGGGCTAGCTTAACTCTGTTGGCCATCTTATCAAAGTCAGCTCCTCTGAAGTCCCATATTTTTGCCTTGGAATGGGATGATTTAGATGTAGTAGCCAAATTGAACCATACCATGTAGTAGCCAAATTGAACCATACCATGTGATGGTCACTGGCCCCCAGGTGACCTTCTACCTGGAGATCTGTGATCCCTTCTTATCAAACAGTAGTCCATTTAGTACCACATACAGTACATTAAATGCTGATTAATTTTCCTTTGCAGAATCATTAGCTTACTAACCACTTTTATTGTATGCACCCATTATGCCCACATTCAGTTTACCTAAGTCAGGATCAGTTGCCTAATAATCTATTCATATTAAGGTACATTAATTATTATATCCTAGATAGACTAGGACTTTTCCATGCTAAACTTCATTAACAATTTTATGCTCATGCATCATAATTATACTTCACCAGCAACCCTAGATGAGCAAGGCTTCATAAAATATAAGTGCATATATGTCTTAATAGGGAAATACTTGGCTCCCAGCCCTATACCTAATTTAAATTGTTTCAGCTGTTTGCTCTAAATTAATATTCTCAGCAGTGACTAATAACTGTCAGGATCATTAAGTAATAGATACATTTAATTCAATAACATCCCCATTAAAAATTTGCTTGCGTTATCCATTTAAAAAATAGATATTATTGGGACATGGTTGTGCCCCTAGAGTTGAGTAGCCTGTTTAATGTTAAGCCTCAAATTTTGCTGTTTAATAACTTTGCACATGATCAATGTATTTGCACAAATTTTAGTATGTCCTGTCCCATGGGGTAGATCTCTTGACATGGCAGGTTTTGCTGTGGTTGGATGTACAGATTCTGAGACCCATATAATGCAAAAACTTTAAAAGTGAAATTTGTTTTCCTGTTTTTCCCTCATTGCCTTGTGTCCAGAAGGTGTGGAATTCTGGTGTGTTTTTTTATGGTAGAAACAGCTTGGGTAACAGAACTGCCATACATTTGTTTGGTAATTAAATATTAATTTATTGCAAAGTTATTCAATTTTTAAGTTCCCGTTGTTTTCAATAGTAAAATCACATTTCAGGATAGAGGGATAAAGTTCGACAAAGGATTTGATCTCACAAAAAAGTAATCTTTCTTGCAAGATCCTTTGCTTTTTTGTGAGGAAAAAATCCTTTTTTGTGAACCACCATCTTCTTTTTTCCCCCAGGAACTAAAAAGTGTGGAAAATATATTAAAATGTCATTTTATAAATCAAACACCAGAACCTAGCTACACGGGCCCCATTTAGCTAGATTCTGATTCTTGTTTTTCAAAATTAGGGTCAGAAATACTTTGTCTGGGCATCCAAAATCCTGGGTGCCCAGCCTAACAAGAGAAGCCTCCCCCACATTCTCTGTATGGGAACATCCTTTATTTTTTTACTTTTGCAGCTGCAGCTGAACTCCTGCTTCTGGCTGCAGAGTGAGCTGTAAGCTGCCCCACCATTTCCCTGGTGTTTGGTGGCATGACCCCACTCCACACTCACACTGTCACCATAAATAATATCTATCCTGGTGTCTAGTGGAACCCTCACCCTTCAATCACCATTCCCATTTTTTAAAAAAGTCCTGGTGTCTAGTGGCACCTCCTGTTCTGATTGCCATCCCCATGATTTTCATAATAATCTCTGGTGTTTAGTGGCACTACCTCTTCTGATCACCCTCCCCATTGTTTTTTAATTGATCCCTGGTGTCTAGTGGCACCCCCTCACCCTCTGATCACCATCCCCATTCTTTTCTGAATGATCCCTGATGTCTAGTGGCACCACTACCCTCTGATTGCTGTCCCTGTAATTTTGGTTTAATAGTTAGATAAACCAACACCGGGATGCCCACTCCCATTGTTGGATGCCCCCACACAGCCCGTTATTTTATTAACTGTAGCGACATCAGTGAGCCCGATCCCCATGTCAGCATTTGGAGACACCTAGCAGTGTGGGACACTGAGGAGCCCACCCCCAGTGTCTTGAGATGGTTATTGGTGCCTGCAATAGGAAAACCATCCCATGATATCTATTTTTAACCTGAAAGAAGGAAAATGGTCCCTCATCATCACTGCTGCCCCCTTCCCATTCCGATCATTCAGCTGAGCACCCACTTCCCCACATACCCTAACCCTATAATTACCTGCCAATATAGAATTCTGTCATCTTCTGTGGACTGAAACAGATCTGCACTCTTCAAAGCTGAACCACAAATTGAGGAAAAAAGGTAAGTGCCTCATAATATTTTTTAATGGTGTTTTGAATTTATGTTAATAACTTTCCCATTTTTAGGAATTTTTTCACCAAATTTTACCAACATGGCCTTTTTAGGACCCCACTTTAATCAGGCCCAGAAGATGATTTCATGGTCATTGCATTAAATTACCTTTCAGGTCCGATGAATGAAATTTCACCACCAGTGTTCATGAGGTAGGGTCCCAAAAAGGCCATGCTGAAAAATTGGGGGAAAAATCCCTAAACATGACAGAGTTTAGAGTGTTTATTGAAAGTGTTTCTACACACGCACATAACTTTGGTAATTTACAATATTTTGACTCCACATTTTTAACATAGCCATTTTTCACACCACCTCATAAACAGTACAGCTATCATTTTTCACATCCTGTCCAAAACGTGTTTTTGCACTTGTGACACGGAATGTTGTTTTGGCACGGATTTGAAAATATTCACCTATGGGGTTTATGGGGTAGAGTCATAAGAAGACTATGTTGAAAATAAGGGGTCAAAATATGAAAAAAATGCCAAAGTTATGACCATTCATAGCAATTTTGCTATGCACTTCAGTAACTTTGGAAATGGTAAATATTTTGACCCCAGGTTTTCCATATAACCTTATTATTACCCTACCTCATGATGTATGTCACAGCTATAATTTTTCAAATTCTGCCCAAACTGTGTTTTCACACCTGTGGAATGAAATGGTGTTGAGGTTGTGTAGAATTACATTGGGGGGGAATCAAATCTTTCTGTAACAGGTACATGAGGTGGAATAATAAGGTGGTTATGCTGGCAATTTTGTCACTGTTGTCCTAGACCTGTGCTTCCGTTTACATTTGCATCACCATTACTGTTGGAGTTTGTGGTTACATTACCATTACCATTGCTGTTTCCCATTGTGTTTGCATTTGTGTCACCATTACTGTTATCGTTTGCGTTACCATTTTTGTTTGCATTTCTGCTTGTGTTACCGTAACAGTAATCATTCGCATTTGTGTTCACATTTGTGTTGCATTACAATTACCAAAAATTAAGGAAATACTTCACAAAAAACTGTGTTAATGCAACAATTAGGGTAGTTCTATAGACATAAAAGTGAAGAAATTCGGTGCTGGCTTGAAAACCCTAACTCCACATTGCCCCACCATACACACACACACACACACACACACACACTTACATACATACATACATATACATGCAAGTAGGGGAAGGACCGAGGCAACACAACCAATCACACACAACTAGCAGCAGGTAACAGAAATAACATACAACTATCTAAACGATGAAACCACACAGCCATGCTCCCATCTTCCTCACACCAACAGATCTTGGGCTGTTGCATGGGGTTGTGACTGCTAACTCTGATCCCGGATGTTCCATGTATCACAAAACACATCACTATGGACAGCTGGGTATGTTGGGCCACATTCTGCCACCAACACATAACACAGACTACACATATGGTATTTTGGGATTCACAAGACCCAAAACAAGATTTTGCACATTCCCTGAAATACTTTTGAAAATCACTTTTGCAAATGTGACAGTGTTGTGCTATGCATTTGTGACACTTTGATGTTCTCAACAGTGTTTTGTGATACTATTTCACATACTTTCACAAATGCGACACTGTTGTTGTGTCTTTTGTTTGCAACACTTTCGTGTTTGGGACAGTATTTTGTGACACTATTTTACATACTTTTGCAAATGTGACACTGTTGCATCTTCTGTTTGTGATGTTTTTGTGTTTGCAAAAGTATTTTGTGAAAGTATGCTCCTGATGACTGCACGACTTTGCCATCCTCCTGCAAGCAAACAGTTGAGTCCTTTGGGCTGAAATTTTCAGGGAGGCAAGCCCTGATCCCAGCTTTGGTGTTAAAATAGTTAATGATGACAAAGTTACAGTGTTACAAAATTCAGCAATGCCTCATAGACTAACATTGCAGTGCCCATGACATCTTTCGACACCGATATCTTGCAAACAAAGCAAGGTACACAGTTTTCACTACTGGAAGCTTGATTCACCTTTACATGGACTAACCTCATATAACAACTTTGTAAATAATGTATGATACCTGAAGTTGGATTTCTCCACTTCCTACAGTAACACAGGTATACACCTCCTGCTGGTTGTGTGTAATTGGTTGAGTTGCCTTCTATCCTTCCCCACTTGCATATATGTGTGTGTGTGTGTGTGTGTGTGTGTGTGTGTGTGTGTGTGTGGTGGGGGTGGTGGGGAATGCAGAGTTAGGGTTTACAACCCTACACTGAATTTCCTCACTTTTGTCACTGTGGAACAACCTGAATAGATGCATTTAACAGAGTTTTTTGCCATGAATTTCCATTCTTTTTGAGAGTGTGCAATATAAATAGTGGATGGAATGTGGTGGTGGGAGTGCAGGGCCCTTTGGGCCCTGTTATCCAACCATGCTGCCCATGACTGCATAAGAACCATAACAGTAATGCTAACACTAACAGTAATGGTAACGGTGAGTGAAACGCAAACACTAATGGTAACTGTAACACCAACATAAATGTGAATGCAAATGCAAGCGCTAACTGTTACAGTGATGCAAACAGGAATGTAAACACAAATGGTAATGCAAAGTGTATTGCAAACACAAATGGTAATGGTAATGTAACTGCAAACAGTAACAGTAACAATGATGCAAACGTAAATAGAAACACAAATGGTAATGAAAAATAAGCGCAAACTGTAACGCAAACATTGAGGGAAATGCAAGCGTCAATGCAAACAGTAAAGCAAATGGAAATGGTAACAATAAGCTGATGTAAGGCAACAGTAGCGAAAAGTCTGTATCTCGCTTCATTTACAAGATAACGGCAGAAAGGTAATGTGAGCCAACAGTAGTGAAAAGTCTGAGACAGAGAGAGAGAGAGAGAGAAAGAGAAAGCAGCCACAGCTTCCTTAAATCAAGGAGGTTATTTTCTAGACTACACTGAACTGAATTATTACTTTTTGGGCCTGTGTAAGTAACTAGCATTGAATCTGTTTTTGGGGTTGACTATTCTTGGTTTTAACTTTAATTTGCCAGGGAGGAACTGTAGCTGGGAGATATTTTCAGTCATTGGTGACTAGACCTATTACTTAACCTCTGTGAAATAGGTGTCTGAAAGGAAGGAAGGCACTCCCTGGGGTGGATGGTCAGAGTTGTAGCTGATTGTTTCTGGATGGCATAGGTTTACTTCCACCCACCCTACTCCTCACCTCACCCACCCTAAGCGCATAACTTCCTTTACAGCAGGGGTTCTGATATCACTTCCCCAAAACTGCTAACAACATACACCTGTTTATATCCTTAAAGGCATAGCACACTGAACAGGGGGTAGAGACACTCACAAGCTTGCACACACTAAAACAAAAACAAAAAAAGAAAATAATCTGTAACAGGAAGGGACACAGACATGTGGGGAGTAATGCAATGCACTGGCTGTTGACCAGCAGTCTTCTTGGAAACATTCTAGAGACTACATTGCTGCCATATTTGCAGGCACCTCTCTGGTCTGATGGAGGAGGTTGTTCATCTCCATGCTGACCTAGCAAGGATTCAGGAAACCTGCTCCCCCACCCAGGGACCACCCAGACCACCACCACTACCTCAGAGGCTGCCAAGAAAGAAGAGTAGTTGGACCACAGTGGGCTCAGGGAGGGTGAGGGTGGAGGAACAGAGGTGCATCCCTCCAGTTGTGCATCTCTACAATTCATTCACCAGTCTGGCAAAGCATGATTCCTCTATGGAGGTGCCCACAGTGAAGACCAAGGAGGATGCTGGGAACCTCCACAATGGAGACCCACAGGAGGGTGGCACAGTACCCCACAGGGGAAGGAAACAACTCCTGGTGGGAGGCTCAATTATTAGGGGGGTAGAACTGGGGGATGGGAAAGGGAGATAAGGTCCCTGCCCAGTGCCATGGCTTGGAGGGACAGGAAATGAATCCTCAGGATTGTGGGAGCAGCTGCAAGGGGAGTGAGCTGGATGTTATTATCCACCTGGGGATGAATGACCTGGCTGAGAATAGGATCTGGGCAGTGCAACAGGTGTTTGTGGAGTTGGGGAGGGGCCTTAGACAAGTATCACACACGGTAACTTTCTTGGAAGTGCTACCTGTCTATTGTTGAGGCTAGGGTACTCTCCACCATGGGATTCAATGACTGGCTGAAAAACTGGTGCAGAGCTCAGGAATTTGGCTTCATTGGGGACTGGGACTCCACCTGGAAGTATGCAGGCCTATACTGGTGTGATGGTCTGCATCTATCCAGGAGGGAAACCAGGATCCTAGATGACAGGTTTAAATGCTTCATTGGCAAGCATTTACACTAGACAAGTGGGGGCACTGAAAAGGAGAGGGGAAATCCTAACCCCCCAAAAATCAGGGTAGTTAGTGAGGTAAACACCAAAATAGAGCAGCCATTTGGGAGAAGGGCAGTGGTAAATGAAGAAAAAGACAAAGGCAGTAAAGACAGAGATGGCGCAAAAAGAAAAAAAAAGCATAAAAAATGGAGGGTAATGCATACCAATGCCCATAGTCTAGGTAAAAAGCTCCTCAAAATGGTGGCCTTGATGGAAGAGGGATGCCTGCATATTGTGGCAGTCACAGAAACATGGTACACAGAGAGTCAAGACTGGGATGTCAACATAACAGGGTACACAATCTACAGGAGTGGTAGGGAGGGAAGAAGAGTAGGAGGAGGAGTAGGTCTCTATGTAAGGGAAGGGATCAAAGCAACAGAACTAAAGGGCAAACAGGGAGAAGAGGAGGCACTGTGGGTCACCCTGGAGACTGTAAATGGCTCCACAATCTGCACAGAAGTTGTATACAGACCCCTTTCTCAGGGGGAGAAAATGGACAAGGAAATGAAAGAAGGCATCCTTGGGATGGCAGAGAAAGGGGTGATATTGCTGATGGGGACCTGAATGTGCCAGATATTAACTGGAACACCTTTTCTGCAGCCACATCCAAGAGCAGGGCCATTCTTGATGCTCTACAGGGGGCATGCCTCAGACAGCTAGATTTGGAACCCACTCAGGAGGGAGCAATCCTAGACCTGGTACTCTCAAATGGGGACGGAGTGAGGATCTCCGATCTTCAAGTGGGTAACCATCTGGGAACAAGCGACCACCAAATAGTGTGGTTTGCAATAAATAAATAGCTGTAGAGTCAAGGCATACAAAAGTGAGAATGCTGGACTTTAGGAGGGCTGATTTTGTCAAAATGGGAGAGTGCCTCAGAAAAGCACTAGCAAACAGGCAAGAAGGTGGGATGGAGCAACAATGGGAAAACATCAAAATTGCCATCAGAGAGGGAACAAATCTTTGTGTGAAACAAATAAACAAATCAAAACAAAAGAAAAAAAACACTATGGTTCTCAAAAGAAGTGGCAGGGAAGGTAAGGAAGAAAAAGATAGCATTCAGGAAGTATAAGGAAACACAGAAGGAGCAGGACAGAGAACTGTACCAGTTAAAGCAGAAGGAAGCAGGGAAGGCAGTCAGAATAGCAAAGGTCCAAACCGAGCAAAAGATATCCAACTCAGTTGAGAAGGGGGAACCTTTTATAGGTACATAAGGGAGCAAAGAAAGACTAAGGCAGGGATATTGAGGCTAAATAAAGAGGTAGGTGGTTGGGCAGAGAGTGATAATGAAAAAGCAGGGATACTGAATGAATACTTCTGCTCAGTATTCACAATGGAAAAGCAGGAGGAGCTACCTAATCCAGTCAACAGAAGTGCTCTGGATGGGGGCGATATTAGTCCTTTCACAGAAAAAAGGGTTCTGAAAGAACTCTTAAAACTGAAAGTGGATAAAGCAATGGGGCCTGATGGGATTCACCCCAGAATTCTAAAAGAATTAAGAGAAGAACTAGCAACACCACTAACTACCCTTTTTAATAAATCATGGGAGGATGATGTGGTACCTAAGGACTGGAGGAGGGAGGATGTGATCCCCCTTCACAAAAGTGGGAACAAGACAGAGGCAGGAAACTACAGACCTGCCAGTTTGACCTCAGTGGTAGGAATAATGATGGAATCACTTTTGAAGGAAATAATTGTTAAGTACCTAGAGGCCAGTGGGGCACAGGTCCCAAGGTAGCATGGATTCACAGTTGGAAGGTCATGTCAGACAAATCTATTTGATGCCTTTGACTGGGTGACCAAAGTAGTAGACCAGGAAGGGGCTGTGGACATGGCCTACCTAGACTTTAGCAAGGCATTTGACACAGTCCTGCACAAAAAATTAATAAATAAATTAGCCAGCCTGGAAGTGGGTCCCAGGGTGATAGCCTGGGTAAAACACAGGCTAGACAATAGGACACAGTGGGTAATAGTAAATGGAGTCCACAGTGAAGAAAGGGGGTTACTAGTGGGGTACAGCAGGGTTCAGTACTGGGGCTGATCCTTTGTAATGTCTTTATAAGTGACATAGCAGAGGAACTGGAAGGAAAAGTATGTCTCTTTGTAGATGACACAAAGATCCACAACAGGGTTGATATGCAAGGTGGGGTGGAAAGGATGAAAAGGGACTTGGCAAGGTTGAAGGAATGGTCACATGTATGGCAGCTTAGATTCAATGCAAAGAAGTGCAAAGTAATGCACCTAGGAAATAAAAACCCAGGGCAAGTGCACACAATGGGGGAGATATACTGACAACAAAGATGGAAAGAGACCTGGGGGTAGTCATATCAGATGACCTAAAGGTGGGCCAGCAATGTGAGAAGGCAGTAAAAAGAGCTGGGGGGATACTGGGATGCATAGGGACAGTCATCACCAGTAGAAAACAGGAAGTTGTTGGCCCTCTATACAGACAGTTGGTAATACCACATCTGGAGTACTGTGTACAGTTCTGGAGACCCCATCTACTCAAAGACATATACAGGGTAGAGGCTGTCCAGAGAAGGGCAACCAAAATGGTCTGGGTCCACACCAGAAGACATATGAAGAAAGACTAAAAGAGCTTAAGATGTATAGCCTTGAGGAAAGTAGGGAGAAGGGGGACATAACAGAAACTTTCAAATACTTCAAGGGAATTGACAAAGTCCAAGAGGGTAGCATCTTTCAGAAAAAGAGATGTGCAAGAACAAGGGGGCACAATTTGAAGACAGAGGAGGGAATGGCTCAGAGGTAATGTGAGGAAGTATTTCTTCACAGAGAGCATTGTAGATGCATAGAATGGCCTTCCTGAGGAGCTCATAGTGTCAAAAACAGTGGGGAAATTCAAGAATGCATGGTACAGACATAAGGCAATTCTAGTGGAGGGTAGGAGGAAGTATGCTGTCGGTTAACTAGGAACTGCAGCTTATCCATTAGGTAGGGAAATGGGCAGACTAGGTGGACAAAGTGGTACTTATCTGCCATCAAGTTCTATGTTTCTATGTATCTCGTTTCGTTTCTGAGATCACAGCACAAAGGCAATGTGAGGTAACAGCAGTGAAAAGTCAGTATCTTGCTTTGTTTCCGAGATAATGACACAAAGGTGATCTCAGCCAACAGCAGCAAAAAGTCTGTATCTCGCTTTGTTTCTGAGATAATGGCACAATGGTGATGTGATCCAACAATAGCGAAAAGTATGTATCTCGCTTCCTTACCGCGATAACAGCACAAAGATGATCTGAGCCAACAGTAGCAAAAAGTCTGTATCTCACTTTGCAAGATAATGGCACAAAGGTTGATGTGAACCAAACCAATGAAAGGCACCTACATACCACTAGGGCTACCTACGCTATAAATTTCAAGCCACTAGCACCATGCATAACACTATGTGCAAAATGTTATCTGTGTCATGCAGTATCTCCACAGCAAATTATTTTCCCAACATATAAACTGCATAAGTAACATCTCCAGGACACCCACCTAACACCCTCCAAATTACATGTTAAAGGACCAAACCATTCTGGAGATATTCAATTTTAAAATTTGTGCACCTTTAAGAAGTCTTCCACCACAAAATAGTGGAACTCGTAGCCGTAAAATGTGCTAAAATGGCAGACCTGGAGGCCGAAAAATCTTTAACCGCGAGGGGGGACTTCAAATCACAATAACTCTAGAATGGAACAAGATTTTTTCACCAAACAAAACGTGGCATGTTTCTGGAAGAATGAGCTATCTATGTCCCAGGCTTCAGACCAATCAACAGCACCATGGCTGCGTAGCACCACGTGCAGCACATTGTGCAAAATTAGCAAGAACTGAATTTTTGTCACTTTGCTGCACAAAAACTGTATGTCTGACTGAAATGAAAATTGGTAAATGACATGTACCATATCAGAACATGTATAAAAAATGTTATCTGAATCTGTTCAACAATGGCACAATGCCACACTGGGAAAACTGTGCAGGACTGCCAAAAAGGGCATTTTTGCCAGTTTGCTAAACAAGAACCATATATCCAACGGAATCAAAAATTGGTAAATGAAGACATGTACCACAGCACACCGTGTGTTCAAAATTGTGTGAACATCCATTCAACGATTTCAGAGTGCCACAAGCAAACAACTGCACTGCCACAATTCAGCAGCCGCAGTGGCCAGTGATCTGAAAAATTTCACAGTCAAAGATCTATTATAAATCTTTCTACATTCCAAATATGAGGCAAATTGAATACACGGTTTGAAAGTTATTGAAGAAGAACAAACCACATTTTTATTAGTCAGAGTGGCATAATTCTGCACCTGTTAGAAGTTTTACACTTCAAACCACTGCAAGGCACCTCCATACCACTAGGGCTACCTATGCTATAACTTTGAAGCCACTAGCACCATGCATAATGATATGTGCAAAATGTTAACTGTGTCATGCAGTATCTCTGCAGCAAATTATTTATCCAACATGTAAACAGCAAAATTCACATCTCCAGAAGATCCACTCAACACCCTCCAAATGTCATGTTAAAAGACTAAACCATTCCAGAGATATTCAATTTTAAGATTTGTGCACCTTTAAGAAGTCTTCCACCATAAAATGGCGGAACTAGCAGCTTAAAAATGCAATAAAATGGCGGAACTCACGGCTGAAAAATCTCTGACTGTGAAGGGGGGCCAAATTCAAATGTTTATAACTCTGGAACAGAACATCATGTTTTCACCAAACAAAAACTGGCATTTTCTTTTAATAAAGGTCTTTCTACTTGCCAAGTTTCAGACCAATAAACTACACAGCTGCTGCTCTATGAATCATGCAAGATAGTGCAAAAAAATAGCAAACACTGCATTTTTTGCACTTCACTGAATAAAAAACATATGTACCAGTGAAATAGAAATTGGTATAAAAATAGATGTACCATTCCACTCCTTGTATACCAGATCTTATCCAAATCTCTTCAATGGTTGCAGAGCAGCATGAGCGTAAAACTGCATGAGTGGCGAAAAAGAAATTTTGTTGCTTCACTGTGCAAAAAACATATGCAGATGTCAAATGAAAATTGGTAAATGCACAGAAGTACCATAGTAAATCAAGTATTACAAATGTCACACAAATCCATTCAACAGTTGTAAAGTTATAATCACACAAAGAATGTGACATTTAAGCGGAAACACAAACAGTAATGCCAACGGTGATGCAACCTGAAACAGTAAAGCAAACAGTAACAGAAACACAAGTGCAAATGAAAATGCAAGCAGTAATGAAAAAGCAAGCATTAATGATAATGGAAACAGAAGCACAGATGCAGACATTAATACAAATGGTAATGGTGGCACAAGCGAAAACAGCAAGACAAGTGTTAACAGAAACACAACGCAAACCTTAATGCAAACGATAATGGCAATGGTAACACAAATGGTAATGGAAACAGAAACGTAAATGGTAATGGCAATGGTAATGCAAAATGAAATGCTAATGCAAATGATAATGGAAATGCAAGTGCAAATGCAAATGAAAATGGTTACGCAACCGATTATGTAAACACTAGTGCAAATGTAAATGCCAGCACAAACAGTAACGACAATGGAAACAGTTATGGTAATGCAAATGGAAAAGCAAACGGTAGTGCAAACAGTGATGCAAAAGGAAACAGTAACACAAAAGTTAACACAAATGCAAGTGGAAATGCAAATGTAAACAGTAACACAAACGGTAATGTAAACGCAAGTACAAACATAAATGAAAACACAAATGGTAACACAAACATTAATGAAAACGAAAACGCAAATGGTATAGGTAACACCAACAGTGATGCAGAAGGAAACAGTAATGCACACGATAATGGAAATGCAAGCACAAATGCAAACACTAACGGTAACAAACGCAAATGGTAAGACAAATGGTAACAGTAACTGAAATGGTAACCCAAACACAAACACAAATGCAAATAGTAATGGTAACGCCAATGGTGATGTAAAAGGAAGCAGTAATGCAAATGCAACTGTAAATGGTAACGCACATGTTGACGCAAACACAAATGGAATGCAAACAGTAACAGTAAAGTAAGCGGAAATGTAAATGGAAACAAGAACAGTAATAGTAATAGTAACAGTAACGCAAACGCACACGCTTTCTGTCCCAAAAAGGTGCATTCAGAAGCACAGGGAATACAAAGAATGTGGGCATAATAATGGCCCTCCAATCAGAAAATGAGCACTTGGAATACTAAATTGCTTATATTTCAAGAACAGTACAATGTATAAAAAAATTTTGATCTCATATTATTTATGACTTTCCAGGCTAGTTTTGCACTTAGCCCCCTAATGGGGGACTAAGAATTTTTGCAATAAAAAGTCCATATCTCGAACTGTTTTCAAGATATGGGACCCGAAAAGCATAGGTGGATGCTGTAATGTTATCCTATGGGAAAAATCAACTTTGGAGTGCTGTAACTTTGCAGCCTAGTAATATTTTGGCACCAAACTACCAAAAGGCACATCTGTGGGATGGTGGCTTTCTTCCCTGGAAATTGCAGCCCAAAAGACCAAACTGCTGTTTTGCAGCAGGGTGGCAAAGATTTCCTATTGTTTTGAGCATAGTGTCACAACTTACTTTCGAAAATCATGACACTTTAATGAACGTGTAGAATTTGCTAAAGTAATTTGTGACACTACTTTTTACAAAAATTAAAAAAACATATTTCTGGGGTGTCTTACCCTCCAAAAAAGACATGGATAGCATCCTCGGGGCACAACTAGGTGAACACAACAAGAATCGTGACCCTAGAGGGTCCCACATTTAAATGCCAAGCATTTTTCTGAACATCAACTGAAAAAAAAAATGACCAAATTACAAAAGTAAAAGTATAATTTGTGACAGTAAAAACTGCATTTGCAACACTTTTGCATAGTTTAACTTTTCCCATAGACCATAATGGGAGTCAGTGTTTTTTGAATAACTTTTGAACCATTTAATATTTTTTTATAAAATCTTTGAAAGGCACATTGGGGATCCCGGCTGCATCCTCTCTGAAGTTTTCAGACCGATCAAGCAAACTGTTCGGGCTGTATGCAAAACCCCATAAGTTATGTGTTTTTTGGTGCTTTGTAGCTCCGCAACCATACATCTCATCGTAACAAAACTTAGCAGGTCCAGAGATATATACTACCAGACCATGAGTAGTATAAGTTCATATATCTCGTCAAATGTTAAATTTCAACCAATCAGCGCGTGCCACATCATTTGACAGGTTGGCGTGGCCTAAAACGGACCAGTCAGAATCGCCCCTTGTTAAACCGGAAGTCCCTCCCTAAAATGCACTAGCCCCGCCCACTTCTGGCGGAAATGATGCAACCTCAAACCTGGGTGGTTCCGCTTTGCGAGGGAAATGACATGGACCAACCCGTGGTCCCCGCTTCTCTTTGGCGCAGGGAAATGACATCTGCTCAAACCCGTGCGTCCCACTCTTGCGCAGGAAATGACCCACACTGAAACCCTGGAAGTGACATAACACCACCATTTTGTAAGCGTCTTACTCCCCTAATTCTCGTACACTCCTTGAACCCTGCCACCCACCATTTTGTAAGCATCCTGCGCCCCTCCTTCTCGTACATTCCTCGATCCCCTGCCAGACCATCCTGGCTGGAACCCGAGTCCCACCATGCTAGCTTGAACTCCTGCATCCCTCCTTTCTCCTGCACCCCCAACAGCCTGGCTCGAACCCCTGTCCCCCTTCTCCTGCACCCCCACCATCCTGGCTCGAACCCCTGTCCCCCCTTTCTCCTGCACTCCCACCATTCTGGCTCGAACCCCTGTCCCTCTTCACCACCGTGCTCCTCCCACCCCAAAAAATCAGTTAGTATTTATGTAGTGGTATGTGCCCCCTGTAGGCCTGGTGTATAACTGCAGGGACATGTGTGTGTTTTTTGATTAGGATATTTTCAGAAAGAAGTATCTAGGAGGGAACCTGATCGTGCAGAGGTTTCACAGATCTGTGTGGAGACCCCCGAGGGAAATTCATCTGTCTGTATGAGTACCCCTTTTTCTGTTTTTGTAACAATATACAAAATTATTTAACATGCATCTGTAGGACTGTGTCAAACTTGCATCAAAAGGATAGCTTTATGTATACGCATGTAACATTTATAAGCTAAAACGGGGGGACCTCTGTGTAAATAAGATGGTTCAGCAGTTTTCTGGATAGCATTGCAACAATCGAAAAACTAATTATTTATACTTTTATCATGAATTAGAAAGAATAAAAATATATCAGAAAAAGGAATACACATACCTATAGTTCACCCCTCAGCTCTGTGTAGTATCAAGGAGAAGGCTGAAATGAAATGTGTGTGTGTGATATTTATAATGTTTTGAAAAAATGATATGTTACAAAGAAAAGACAGAATGTAAAATGATAATGTTTCTCTTTCAGAATAATTTTAAAGCACACAGTCTTAAAATGTATCTACAGCATTGCTTAGAGTCGGTGCAAAAGAATACACACTTTGTGTGTGTGTGTATGTGTCCCTCATTAGACACGTAGGAAAAGCAATGTCTTTTATGTATGTTTAAAATATAGATGTGCTTTTTGGAGCCTGGTGGCTGTGTGGTGGGGTGTGTGTGTGTGTGTGTGTATGTGTATGTCCGTCCCTCATTAGGCACATAGGAAAAGCAATGTCTTTTATGGATGTTTAAAATATAGATGGGCTTTTTGGAGCTCATGGTCCTGTTGGCTGTGTGGTAGGTGTCTTTGTCTGTTAAGATGTGACAAAACATCTGTTGTTCATTTACACAGCCATGGCTACAAAGGACTATTGATTCTCTTTGGAAACATGTGTGTCTCAAGATTTTTGGATTACATGGTCCCTGTATTTACAGGGATCTGTAAAATGTAGCTTTATGCTTTTGTTACAAAATAAATGTCTATAGTTACATTATCAAAAATTAAAAAGTCATGTAGTACTAAATAGAAAATAAATGATATGTTACAAAGAAAAGACAGAATGTAAAATGATAATGTTTCTCTTTCAGAATAATTTTAAAGCACACAGTCTTAAAATGTATCTACAGCTTTGCTTAGAGTCGGTGTAAAAGAATACACCCTTTGTGTGTGTGTGTGTGTGTGTGTGTTATGTTTACTGAATTACTAATTTAAAGGACTCAGCTGTTTAAAAGACAGAATTTCTGTTTTGACTTTTAAAACATAACTTAAGCTGGCACTCAACTGCCATTATTATAAACTGTGCCTCTTTGTGTTTTAAGATTGATAAAAAGCATCTGTTTTAATTAGACTGTGACCAACGTATTAGCAGTATGGCATTTCTTTTTGAACTCTCCTACATTGTAAATGAGAAAAACTTGTGTTTCTCATGATTAACTTTTTAACAAAATAAGTTTTATCTTCTGATTAGTGGTATGCAAGCAGTTTTACCGAATTACTAATTTAAAGGACGCAGCTGTTTAAAAAAGACAGAATTTCTGTTTTGACTTTTAAAAACATAACTTAAGCAGGCACTCAACTGCAGTTATTATAAACTGTGCCTCTTTGTGTTTTAAGATTGATAAAAAGCATCTGTTTTAATTAGACTGTGACCAACGTATTAGCAGAAAGGCATTTCTTAATGCCTTCCAGCTGTCGCAGGAAGTGAGAAACAAAAGCCTACATTGAGTAGCATAGGGCTCATATATTTCCCCCTTCGAGAATGGGTGGGTGGTCTGATGGACAGTACCAGATGTTTTTTCACTACTTGCTACGTACTTGGAGGGGAGGGGGTCTGAGTCATTTTATATAAGCATTTCAAGATGTTGAAAGCTCAAGACAAAAGGACAGAGCGAGACTGCCGAAACTACTTCTTGAGCTAAAAAATTTTAAAAACATTTAACAAGTAGCTATGGACTTGTGGACTCCTGATGAAGAGCTTATCCAAACATTTACTCGTTTGGCTAATACACAGTTGACCACTACAGAAGGTGTGTATTTTTTAACTAGAAATAGTAGATGCTGCATGTTTTAGAGTTTAAATTTTGTCTTATAAAAGTTTTAAAATACTGAAAGTAGTGACGGGGGTGTATTTTTCTGTTTTTAAACAGCCATGCAGAGAAACTCTGGAGGGGAGAGGCTGGCTAATCCCCAGATTACCACTACAGAAGGTGTGTATTTTTAACTAGAAATAGTACATGCTGCAGGTTTTAGAGTTTAAATGTTGTCTTATAAAAGTTTTAAAATACTGAAAGTAGTGACAGGGGTTAATTTTCTGTTTTTAAACAGCCGCACAGAGAAACCCTACAGGTGAGAGAGGGAAAAAGAGATCATTACATGAAAGAGATGTTTTTAAAAGGCATGCAAGAGTTTCTGCTGGTGTCAGTGACCAGAATACGTATAGCATAACTGAACAAGATATACAGCCATCTACGAGCAGTGGTTAAAGAGTCTCTGCAGTTGTAAATGAACCAAATGTGTCAATAAACATTGTACAGCCATCTAGGAGCAGCGGCTCAAGAGTCTCTGTGGCTGTAAATGAACCAAATGTGACAATAAACAATGTACAGCCATCTAGGAGCAGCAGCAGCACAAGAGTTTCTGACCAAAGGTTTCAAGAAAGGGACATTGACATGATCAATATTGGGAAAGCCTATATTTTTAAAACAATTGATAGTTTGTTTAATGCCTTGTGAATTGAGGGCAGATTATCTAGTGAGGATTACGATCATCAGCTGTTTAAATCTGAGCTTTTAAAGTTCAGCTACTTTACTGAACAGTGTGTTGGTTTAGTGCATGCATCTAAACAGGCATGCAAGGATTTAAAGATGATGGCAAGTGCAGCCCACATGTATGAAAAGTACAGGTGTTTGAGGAAAAAGTGGCCAAAACAAAGATCAAATTACAAAGTGAAAGCACAGAAGCTCTCATAAACTGAGTACAAAGGTTGCATCACTAACAAAATGAAAAAAAAAATAACAAATGGGGTCAAAAAAGAAAATCTGGTAAAAATAAAACAATCTGAGAAAAGTTGGTAAGAAAAGTAAAACATGCCAGGAAAATATTACAACGTAGGCTGTTACAGAATGCTACAAATGGTCTGCAGTCTGAATTAGAAAACCATCATGATGATGAGTAACAGGGCACCCTTCAGTGTATTTAGAAGCTGTACAGGAATATGAACGCAGTTTAAAAAATTTAATGCTACAGAATTTCATCAAAGATATAAGTTTATAAATCTAGATAAAATAAAATCTTTACAGAGGCTATTGCTGCAATGCACCAGGCTATAGAAAGTTTGTTAGACTGTGAAGAGAAAACACAATATGGGGATTTTATACAGGTAAGATTAAAAGCTGCTTCTTTGAATCACCCTTGTTCTCAAGAAAGACAAGACCAAATGAACTAAATGCTGCAACCTTCTTAGATCAGATAGTTGATATGCTACAGAGCAATACTGAAGTAATTGCTGATGCCTCTATACATCTCGTGGTAATAACTATCAGGAATCACCAGGTTCGGGGTGGGGGAGACGGACACTGAGCTCCATCTTGTATAGCAGGATTTACAAAAAAAAGAGACTATACTGATTAATTTAAATAACAGAGAATAGTTTGTGTTTCGTGGCTCCATTTTCGCACTCTTAAATCCATATAGAGTGACAGTTAGTTGTTGAACAAGGCTTAAAATATTGTACGCTGAGCTACGTTTGTCAGACCAAACCCCTGTCACTTTTAGTGATGTGTCCCAGTTTGAACGTTTTTTAGGAGTCAAAATTAAGATTTTATATCATAATGAAGGAAACTGGCAAACATTTTCAACAGGTCCAGAAAGATTTCCTAAAACACTGTTTGTATTATTACATGAAAACCATTTTTATGGTATCACTAATGTAAAAAAATTCATAGGCGCACGGTACCTCTGCGAATATTGTGATGTAGCCTACAGCCATAAGGGAAATCATATCTGTGCACAACAGTGCAAAGTTTGTTTCGACCTGTGTTGTCTCGAAAAGGAAATTGGCACAGTATCTTGTCACAAATGTAAGAAGATTTGTAGGTCTTCAGCGTGCCTAGAAAGACATTTAGCTAGAGCTGATGGGGATACAGGGTCTTGTAAATCCATGAAACTGTGTGAACAATGTTTTGTTTTACAAGGGATCTCATATGTAAATTGACTCAGTGTAGCAGATGTGGTTCTTTCATGACAGCAGACAAGCATCTGTGTTACATGTCACCATCACAGACGTAAAAGCACTGAGAAATATATAGTGTTTGATTTTGAAGCCACACAAGAAACGGGGTGCACATACCAAATTTTGTGTATGCTAAGCAATTAGATGGGAAGAGGTCCTGGGAATTGAAGGTGAAGATTGCATAAAAGATTTGTAGGACATTTTATTGATGCCCCATTTAGACACTACACATTTATAGCACACAATGCCAAAGGCTATGACAGTTACTTTATCATTAGCCAGCTAGTCAAGGAAAGAATTGATATTAAATTGCTCACACAAGGAGGAAAAGTACTCTATGTCACAGTGACATCCCTACACATCAGATGTATTGACAGCCATTGTTTTCTTCCTTTTAAACTAGCAAAAATCCCTGCAGCCCTTGGATTTGAGAATGAGATTGCTAAAGGTTACTTCCCCAATTTTTTTAACACCAAGGCTAATGAAAATTATGTAGGCCCCTGCCCAATGCTCAGTTTTATGGTTCTGAATATATGTTGCCTGAAGAAAAGCAAGAGTTTTTGCAATGGTACCTAGCTAACAGACATAGAGAATTTAATCTGAAAAGAGAGCTTTGCTACTATTGTCAGTTAGATGTTGAAATTCTTCAAAAAGCCTGTGTCAGATTTAGAAATGAAGTACTGGAGATGACTACAAAAAGTATTTTAAAACAGTCAGACGGTGATACAGTGGAGTATGAAACAATATCCTTAGACCCCTTCCAGTATGTCACCATAGACTCAGTTTCTATGGCGATGTACAGATTTCTATTCTTGAAAGAATGCATTGTTGCTGTTCTCCCCCAGACAACTACCACAGACAATTGAAGAGATACTCCACACCTGCTATTCAGTGGCTTATGTACATATCTGAGAAAGAAAACATTTCTATTCAGCATGCGCTAAGGGGTGGTGAATTTAAGATGGGTCCGTACTTTTTGGATGGCTATTCAGTCATAAATGGAATACCCACAGCATTTGAATTTAATGGTTGTTTTTTTCATGGCTGCAACATCTGTTACTGTGAGAAAGATAGAAACCACATTACAGGGACTAGTTTTGGACAGTTATTCAATAGGTCCACTATCAAATTTCATTTTCTAAAAGACGGGTTTTGCCATTAGAGTATTGGGGAACATGAATGGAAAGCAATGCTGACTACATATCTGGGTTTGAATAATTTCTTGAGGGACAGGCAGCTACACAGCCACTAACCTATGCAGTCACTGTTTGGGGGAGAAAAATGCCATTTGTCTGTACTATAAGACAGCCTGATGAGAAATACACTATTATGATTTTAACAGCCTCTACCCTTTTGTTAACAAAACCAAACAGTATCCAGTCGGTCATCCTGACATCATTTATGACAATTTTGATGACCTCGCTCAGTACTTTGGTTTAGCAAAAGTAAAAGTCTTATCCCCTAGAGGTCTTTTCTTTCCCGTGCTGCCATCCAGGATTGGTAAAAAGCTTGTGTTTACATTATGTCGTGCATGCGCTGAAAATAGACTTCAAACATCATGCGCACATGATGATAAGCAATGGTCACTTACAGGTACCTACTGTACTGTAGAACTAAACCTGGCACTGGAAAAAGGCTATAAAATCATTAACATTTATGAAGTTTGGCATTTTAAAGAGTCATGCACAGAGCTTTTTGCAGATTACATCAAGCTGCATCTAAAAAGGCAAGCAAGAGGCATCTGGTTTCCCTTCATGGGTCAAAACTGAAGAGGATAAAGTCAGGTACATACAACAGTATTTTTGAAAGGAAAATGTACATTTGACCCCTGCAGCCATAGCTGTTAACCCTGCAAGGAGACAGATATCTAAACTGTTTTTAAATTCTCTTGGGAAATTTGGGCAGAGAGCTAATTTACTGACAACAAGCATAGTAACAGACCCACAGAAATTATTTCAATATGTTTTTGTTCCATATCACGATATCTCATCATGCTTTTTCATCGATGATGAAACAGCATGCTTAAGCTGAAAATATACCAGCGATCGTTACACAAATTCCAATAATATCAACATATTTATAGCTAGTTTTACAACAGCATATGCCAGAGTCGAACTCTACAACCTGCTAGATAGGTTACAGGACAGGTGCCTTTACTACGACACAGACTCTGTCATTTTTTGTGTCCAGACCGGGTGACTGGGCCCCACCTCTGGGCGATTATTTAGGGAGCTGACCAGTGAAGTTCCTGCTGATGAACACATTACAGAGTTCGTTTCTGCAGGCCCAAAACCTTACGGTTACAGGCTGTCCAGTGGTGAGGTTGTTCTTAAAGTGAAAGGTTTACCCTTAATGTAGCCAGCAGTAAACACATTAATTTTGAAAGTCTGAAGAACCTGGTCTTTGACTATACAGGGTCACAGATCTCTAAAGAAATTACCGTGAGTCAACCCAGCATTGTTAGGAATAAAAAGCAGTGGTCCCTTGAAACAAAAACGCTGTCCAAGACCCAGAGAGTAGTTTATGACAAGCGAGTTTTACAAGACAATTTTAAAACACTTCCTTACAGATACTGATTGTGAAAAATGGATATCAGGTTGCAGCATCCCTTTACTTGTCTGTTGGCTGGCCCTCTAATAGTGGGAAGAGCTTTTTATAAAACAGTTGTTGGAACATGCTGATGCCACTTTATCACAAAGCCTGGAAAATATTGTCTGGTTCTACAGCTGTTGGCAACCTTTGTATAATGAATTGCTGTTAAAGTTCCCTCAGATTAAATTTGTGGAGGGGCTACTGATGTCACTAGCTGACAATGATCTCTTACCCTGGAAAGGTAAATTTTGTCGTTATAGATGATTTAATGGACTATGCCTGTCAAAATAGTGAAGTGGAATATGGGTTTACCAAGTAGAGTCATCATAAACAATTGACAATATTTTTAATTGTCCAGAATGTGTTCTGTCAAGGTAAAAAAAGCAGGACCATCACGCTAAATGCCAAATACATGATTTTGTTTAAAATCCCTAGAGACAAGCTTCAGATCACAACACTAGCTAGACAAATGTATCCTGGTCAGACAAAATTTTTCTTAGAAGCTTTTGAAGATGCTACAAGAAAGCCTTCATGGCTATTTACTCGGTTGATTTAAGATCCAGTACACCAGATCACTATAGACTGCGTAGTGGTGTTTCCGACTGGCCTGTGTCATATGTCATGAAAAACACATTCTGTTGTGGGTGTGAATCTGATGTGAAAGAAGGTTACTATGAAACCAAAACAGAGAGTGACAAGAAGGAGGAGCTAGAGAAGATGGTCAGTGAGACACTGCCAAAAAGCATCAGAGAAAGTTGTGAAAAGAAATGCAAGACACAGCCAAGAGGGCCTCCTACCAAGAGTGTGATGATAATGCAGCCTTAAAGCAGTCAAGCCCAGGCTAAGAAAGGTAAGATGGAAAAATGAAGAAGAAGAAGAAGAAAAGAGTTGCTTTGATGAGGTAAATGCATTTTAACATTTAAAAATGTGAGTGGTGACATGGTGTAACTGAGGGAGATGGGAGCAGTAGAACTAAATCTTACCTATAATGAGTCAGAGGACCAATGCTGTTTTCTGTTTTACTTTAATAGACTGAAGGATTTGCGATGGAGCTAGCAGTCATATTCGGACAGCATGGATTCTCAACTTTCCACAAATCTACTGCTCGACTGTCTTTGCTGTGTGAAAGATACAAATGTGGTTGTTGATGAGATGTGAGAACCAGTATGTTAGAAATACAGAGAGAGCGACAGAATGTTTCAAATGTCACTGAACAGGCTGCTGTGATCACTTACACATCCCTCTTCTTCTACTGAGATTTAGACAGGGGACCTCACGTGAAAAACCCAGGCTCAGTAGTAAACTCCCCAAACTGACAATGATATGTATTGTATGTATATGTATCATACCATCCGTGGCGAATTGCTTCAGTGATACAGAGGGTGATACATTGTGAATTGGTCGATTCCTGTCCTGGGTGTGGATAGATGATCCGAGCTGTAAGCATTCATGTGTCCTTGATGACTTAAGGTCTACAGTATACAGAAATGTTTCTGAAGCCATACATATAGGGCAGCTCATGCCCGTGATCTTGGCAATTGCTATGAAGCATCCGGGGTTAAATATGACCAATTGTACCCTGGAAACTATAAGTCATGTTTTAATGATGTGAGAAAATCTGATGACCCCATGGTTTGTTTGCGCAAATGTTGCAACAGACAGACAGTGAAATTAAAAGATGCCTGCTCTTGGTCAGCAAAAGGTTGCTTTAAAATTTCTAAAAATAAATTCAGGAACCCTGTTTATATTGTGTAAAATTACTCACCCCTGCCCCTCCCCCAAATTATTACATGGAAACATTTCAGTACCAAAATGTCATATTTTATTTTTACAGATCATCGCGCGGGATGCAAGTGAGAGAGAACTAAAGGTTTATGTATCCCATCCTGTTACTGTCATCCATCACTGTTTGTTCATCAATACAGACATTTTGCCTTGTGAGACAAGCATGCAGCCTATGAACTGGATGATGTTTGCCCTTCCAGAAGTATGGAGGATACAGATAAATATATAATTGAATCTTGTGTTACCACTTGTAGAAAATGTTAAAGTGATTGCCGATATATTCGTGGAAGACAATGAATGTCTTTGTGGACTTTATATCATGATCGCCAGGTCATGTGTGTGTGTGTACGACAAAGCAGTAAAACCTTGTGATATTGTGCGTGTTGTTTAAACTCATCTTTCCAGGGGTGAAGATCATTGTCAACTAGTGACATTGGTAGTCTCTCCACAAATTTAATTGAGGAACTTTAACAGCACCATTTTACAAGGTTGCCAACAGCTGTAGAACCAGACAATATTTTTCAGGGTTGTGTGATAAAGGGCATCAGCATGTTCCGAACAACTGTTTTGTAAAGAAGCTCTTCCCACTATTAGAGGGGCCAGCCAACAGACAAGTAGTGGATGCTGCAACCTGATATCCATTTTTCACAATCAGTATCCATATGGAAGTGTTTTAAAATTGTCTTGTAAAACTCGCTTGTCATAAACTACTCTCTGGGTCTTGGACTGGCGTTTTTGTTTCAAGGGACCACTGCTTTTTATTCCTAACAATGCTGGGTTGATCTACGGTAATTTCTTTAGAGATCTGACCCGTATAGTCGAGAGACCAGGTCCTTCAGACTTTCAAAATTAATGTGTTTACTGTTGGCTGGCATTAAGGGTCAAACCTTTCACTTTAAGAACAACCTCACCACTGGACAGCCTTTGCCATCAAGTTTTTGGTCTGCTGAAACGAACTCTGTAATGTGTTCATCAACCCAGGAACTTCACTGGTCAGCTCCCTAAATAATAAGCCCAGAGGTGGGGCCCAGTCACCGAATGGACACAAAAAGCGAAACAGAGTCTGTGTAGTGAAGTAAAACGCTTCCTGTCCTGTAACCTATCTAGCAGGTTGTAGAGTTCGACTTCGGTATATGCTGTTGTAAAACTAGCTATAAATATGTTGATATTATTGAGTTTGTGTAACGATCGCTGGTATATTTCAGTTTAAGC
The DNA here is from genome assembly GCA_016271365.2 of Neoceratodus forsteri. NCBI lineage: Eukaryota > Metazoa > Chordata > Ceratodontiformes > Ceratodontidae > Neoceratodus > Neoceratodus forsteri. Next base: position 847,884,825 of record CM028134.1, read on the forward strand.
ATGCTGTTTCATCATCGATGAAAAAGCATGATGAGATATCGTGATATGGAACAAAAACATATTGAAATACTTCTGTGGGTCTGTTACTATGCTGGTTGTCTGTAAATTAGCTCTCTGCCCAAATTTGCTAAAGAGAATTTAAAAAACAGTTTAGATATCTGTCTCCTTGCAGGGTTAACAACTAGCTGCGGGGTCAAATGTACATTTTCCTTTCAAAATACTGTTGTATGTACCTGACTTTATCCTCTTCAGTTTTGACCCATGAAGGGAAACCAGATGCTCTTGCTTGCCTTTTAGTGCAGCTTGATGTAATCTGCAAAATGTGCCTGTGCATGACTCTTTAAAATGCCAAACTTCATAAATGTTAATGATTTTATAGCCTTTTTCCAGTGCCCGGGTTTAGTTTCTACAGTACAGTAGGTACCTGTGGGTGATCATATGGCATCATCATGTGGTATGATGTTGTTTGAAGTCTATTTTCAGCGCATGCACGCATATAATGTAAACATAAGCTTTTTACCAATCTTGGATGGCAGCACTGGAAAAAAGACTCTGGTTAAGACTTTACTTTTGCTAAACCAAAGTGCTGGTGAGGTCATCAAATTGTCATAAATGATGTCAGGATGACCCGACTGGATGCAGCTGGTTTATTGTCAAAGGGTAGAGCTGAAGTAAAAATCATAGCATTTATTTTCTCATCGACTGTGTCTTATAAATACTGAATAAATAGCGTTGTTCTCCCCAAACAGTGACTGCCTGGAGTTCAGTGGCTGGTGGTAGCTGCCTGTCCCTCAAGAAGTGTTCAAACCCACAGTATAGTCCGATTGCTTTTCATGTTCCTAATACTCTATTGGCAAACCCTGTCTTTTTAGAAATGAAATTTGTGTGGAATTATTAATAACTGTCCAAACTAGTCCCTGTAATGTGGTTCTATCTTTCTGCGGTAACAGATGTTGCAGCCATGAAAAAACCATTAAATTCAAATGCTGTGGGTATTCCTTGGCGCTGAACGCCATCCAAAAGTACGGACCCATGCCAAATTTACACCCCACATAGCACGTACTGAATAAATGTTTTCTTTCTCGAATATGTACATAAGCCACTGAGAATAGCAGGTGTAGATGTCTTCAATTGTCTTTGTAGTTGTCTGGGGAACAGCAACAATGCATTCTTTCAAGAATGAAATCTGTACATCGCCATAGGAATTGAGGCTATGGTGACGTATGGAAGGGTCTAAGGATATTGTTTCATACTCACTGTATCACTGTCGACTTTTTAAATACTTTCGTAGTCATCCCATTACTTCATTTCCTGACTATAGAGCTTTTCGAAGAATTTCAACATCTAACTGACAATAGTAGCGACTCTCTTCCAGATTAAATTCTCTGTCTGTTGGGCCCGTGCAAAACTCACTTTTCTTCAGGCAACATATATTCAGAACCATAAAAACTGAGCGGGTAGGGGGCCACATAATTTTCATTACCTTGGTGTTAAAAATGGGGTAACCTTTAGCAATCTGTTCTCAAATCCATGGTCAGTGTTTTTGCTGGTTAAAGGAAAAACAATGGCTGTAATAAATCTGATGTGTAGGTCCCTGCTGGCCCCATTTTCACTCCATGTGTGAGCAATTTAATATCAATTCTTAACAGCTAGCTGGCTAATGATAAAGTAACTGTCGCCTTTGGCATTGTGTGCTATAAATGTGTAGTGTCTAAATGGGGCATCAATAAATGTCCTACAAAATCTTGTAATCTTCACCTTCAATTCCCAGGACCTCTTCCCACCATTGTTTAGTATACACAAAATTTGTATGTGCACCTTCGCTTTTGTGGCTTCAAAATCAAACACTATATTTCTCAGTGCTTTTTACGTCTGAGTGGTGACATGTATTATAGATGCTTGTCTGCCGTCTTGAAGAACCACATCTGCTTACTGAATCAATTTGTGTGAGATCCGTAAAACAAAACCTTGTTCACACAGTTTCATGGTTTACAAACCCTGTATCCCCATCAGTTTGGCTCAATGTCTTTCTGGGCACGCTGAAGCTATAAATCTTCTTACATTTGTGATAAGATATGTGATTCTTTTCGAGACAACACAGGTGGAACAAACTTTGTACTGTTGTGCACAGATATGATTTCTTATGGCTGTAGCTACATCACAATATCAGAGGTACCATGCGCCTTGTATTTTTTTTGTATTAGTGATACCATAAAAATGGTTTCTTGTAATAATACAAACAGTGTTTTAGAAATATTTCTGATTTGTTGAAAATGTTTGCCAGTTTCATTATGATATAAAATCTAATTTTGACTCAAAAATGTTCAAACTGGGACACATCACTAAAGTGACAGGGTTTGGTCTGACAAACCTAGCTCAGTTAACAATATTTTTGGCCTTGTTCAACAACTATGTCACTATATGGATTTAAGAGTGCGAAAATTGACCGAAACACAAACTATTGTCTCTTATTTAAATCAATCAGGTATGGGTCTTTTTTTTGTAAAATCCTGCTATACAAGATGAGCTCAGTGTCCCCCCACCTCGAACCCTTGTGGTTCTGATAGTTGTTACCGCGAGATGTATAGAGGCATCAGCAATTACTTCAGTATTGCTCTGTAGCATATCAGCTATCTGATCTAAGAAGGTTGCAGCATTTGGTCATTTGATCTTGTTTTTTGAGAACAAGGGTGATTCAAAGAAGGCTTTTAATTTACCTGTATAAAATCCCATATTGTGTTTTCTTCACTGTTAACAAACTTATAGCCTGGTGCATTGCATAATGCCTCTGTAAAAGTTTTATTTATCTAGTTATAAACTTATATCTTTGATGAAATTCTGTGGTATTAAATTTTTTAAACTGCGTCATATTCTTTGCAGCTTTAAATACACTGTAGTTGCCCTGTTAGCCTGATCATCATCATGATGGTTTTAATTCAGACTGCAGACCATTTTAGCATTCTGTAACAGCCACATTGTAATATTTTCCTGTGTTTTCTTTTCTATCAACTTTCAGATTGTTTTATCTTTACCTAGATTTTTTTTTGACCCTATTTTTTTTTTTTTTTCATTTTGTTAGTGATTAACCCTTTGCCTAGTTTATGTGACTTCTATATTCACTTTGTAATTTGATCTTTGTTTTGGCCCTTTTTCCTCCAACACCTGTACTTTTCATACATGGGCTACTTGCCATCATCTAAATCCTTGCATGCCTGTTTAGATGGCTGCACTAAACTAAGCACACTGTTCAGTAAAGTAGCTGAACTTTTAAAAGCTCAGATTTAAGCAGCTGATGATCAACTACTAGATAATCGTCCAATTACCAAGGCATTAAACAACTATCAATGTTTTAAAATATAGTTTCCAATATTGATCATGTCGTGTCCTTTCTGAAACCTTTGGTCAAAGCTCGTGCTGTTGCTGCTGAATGGCTGTACATTGTTTATTGTCAATTTGGTTCATTTACAGTGAGAGACTCTTGAGCCTTTGCTCCTAGATGGCTGTACAATGTTTATTGACACATTTGGTTCATTTACAACTGCAGAGAGACGAACCCTGTCGTAGATAGCTGTACATCTTGTTCAGTTATGCTATGTATTCTGGTCACGACACCAGCAGAAACTTTGCATGCCTTTGAAAACATCTTTGTGTAATGATTCTTTTTCCCTCTCTCACCTGTGGGGTTTCTTTCAAAGCTGTTTAAAACAAAAATAAACCCTGTCACTACTTCAGTATAAAACTTTTATAAGACAACATTTAAACTCTAAAACCTGCAGCATCTACTATTTCTAGTTAAAATACACACCTTCTGTAGTGGTAACTAGGGGATTAGCCAGCCTCCTCTCCAGGGTTTCTCTGCATGGCTGTTTAAAACAGAAAATACACTCTGTCACTACTTTCAGTATTTTTAAACTTTATAAGACAAATTTGCTCTAAACATGCAGCATCTAATTCTGGTTAAAAATACACACCTTCTGTGGTGGTCAACTGGTATTAGTAAGCGAGTAAATGTTTGATAAGCTCTTCATCAGAGTCCACGAGTCCATAGCTACTTGTTAAATTTTTTAAATTTTTAGCTCAAAGTAGTTTCTGATCTCGCTTGTCCTTTTGCTGAGCTTTCAACATCTTGAAATGCATATATAAAATGACTCAGCCCCTCCCCAGTACGTAGCAAGTAGTGAAACATCTGTACTTCCATCAGACCACCACCCATTTCAAGGGAAATATATAAGCCCATGCTACCAATGTAGGCTTTGTTTCTCCTTCCTGCAACAGCTGGAAGGCATTAAGAAATGCCTTTCTGCTAATATGTTAGTCACAGTCTAATTATACAGATGCTTTTTATCAATCTTAAAACACAAAGAGGCGCAGTTTATAATAACGGCAGTTGAGTGCCAGCTTAAGTTATGTTTTTAAAAGTCAAAACAGAAATTCTGTCTTTTTTAAACAGCTGCGTCCTTTAAATTAGTAATTCGGTAAAACTGCTTGCATACCACTAATCAGAAGATAAAACTTCTTTTGTTAAAGTTAATCATGAGAAACACAAGTTTTCTCATTTACAATGTAGAGAGTACAAAAGAAATGCCATACTGCTAATCGTTGGTCACAGTCTAATTAAAACAGATGCTTTTATCAATCTTAAAACACAAAGAGGCACAGTTTATAATAATGGCAGTTGAGTGCCAGCTTAAGTTATGTTTTAAAAGTCAAAACAGAAATTCTGTCTTTTAAACAGCTGAGTCCTTTAAATTAGTAATTCAGTAAAACATAGCACACACACACACAGAGGGTGTATTCTTTTACACCGACTCTAAGCAAAGCTGTAGAACCATTTTAAGACTGTGTGCTTTAAAATTATTCTGAAAGAAACATTATCATTTTACATTCTGTCTTTTCTTTGTAACATATCATTTATTTTTCTATTTAGTACTACATGACTTTTTAATTTTTTGATAATGTAACTATAGACATTTATTTTGTAACAAAAGCATAAAGCTACAGTTTTACAGATCCCTGTAAATACAGGGACCATGTAATCCAAAAATCTTGAGACACACATGTTTCCAAAGAGAATCAATAGTCCTTTGTAGCCATGGCTGTGTAAATGAACAACAGATGTTTTGTCACATCTTAACAGACAAAGACACCTACCACACAGCCAACAGGACCATGAGCTCCAAAAAACCCATCTATATTTTAAACATCCATAAAAGACATTGCTTTTCCTACGTGCCTAATGAGGGACAGACACACACACACACACACACACACCCCCCACCACACAGCCACCAGGCTCCAAAAAGCACATCTATATTTTAAACATACATAAAAGACATTGCTTTTCCTACGTGTCTAATGAGGACACACACACACACACACACACACACACAAAGTGTGTATTCTTTTTCACCAACTCTAAGCAATGCTGTAGATACATTTTAAGACTGTGTACTTTAAAATTATTCTGAAAGAGAAACATTATCATTTTACATTCTGTCTTTTCTTTGTAACATATCATTTTTTCAAAACATTATAAATATCACACACACACACACATTTCATTTCAGCCTTCTCCTTGATACTACACAGAGCTGAGGGGGTGAACTATAGGTATGTGTATTCCTTTTTTCTGATATATTTTTATTCTTTCTAATTCATGACAAAAGTATAAATAATTAGTTTTTTGCGATTGTTGCAATGCTATCCAGAGAAAACTGCTGAACCATCTTATTTACACAGAGGTCCCCCCGTTTTAGCTTATAAATGTTACATGCGTATACATAAAGCTATCCTTTTGATGCAAGTTTGACACAGTCCTACAGATGCATGTTAAATAATTTTGTATATTGTTACAAAAATAGAAAAAGGGGTACTCACACAGACAGATGAATTTCCCTCGGGGGTCTCCACACAGATCTGTGAAACCTCTGCACGATCAGGCTCCCTCCTAGATACTTCTTTCTGAAAATATCCTAATCAAAAAACACACACATGTCCCTGCAGTTATACACCAGGTCTACAGGGGGCACATACCACTACATAAACACTAACTGATTTTTGGGGTGGGAGGAGCACGGTGGTGAAGAGGACAGGGTTCAAGCCAGGATGGTGGGGGTGCAGGAGAAAGGGGACAGGGGTTCGAGCCAGGATGGTGGGGTGCAGGAGAAGGGGACAGGGGTTGAGCCAGGCTGGTGGGGGTGCAGGAGAAAGGAGGATGCAGGAGTTCAAGCTAGCATGGTGGGACTCGGGTTCCAGCCAGGATGGTCTGGCAGGGGATCGAGGAGTGTACGAGAAGGAGGGGCGCAGGATGCTTGCAAAATGGTGGGTGGCAGGGTTCGAGGAGTGTACGAGAATGAGGGGCGTAAGACGCTTACAAAATGGTGGTGTTATGTCACTTCCAGGGTTTCAGTGTGGGTCATTTCCTGTGCAAGGGGGCAGGACATGGGTTTGAGCATGTCATTTCCTGCACAAGGGGCGGGACACGGGTTCAAACGCGTGTCATTTCCTGTGCAAGGGGTGGGACACGGGTTTGAGGTTGCATCACTTCCACCAGAAGTGGGCGGGGCTAGCACATTTTAGGGAGGGACTTCCGGTTTAACAAGGGGCGATTCTGATTGGTCCGTTTTAGGCCACGCCGACCTGTCAAATGACGTGGCACGCGCTGATTGGCTGAAATTTAACATTTGACGAGATATATGAACTTATACTACTACCATGCATTCAAAAGTTTAGGCAAATCTGTTGTATGGTGACAAAGTTATTAAGGTACAAATTTTCAGATTTAACCTTTAATAGGGAACTCAACCCTAACTATAGTGGCACTACCGTGCCACTATAATATATATGTATATATGTATATATATATATATGTGTGTGTGTGTGTGTGTGTGTGTGTGTATACATATAAATATATATATTATATATAGGTATGTATGTGTGTGTGTGTAAATATATATATATATATATATATATATATATATTTATAGAGGCAAAAACTCCATTTAATAAATCAGTTAGGGTTGTTCCACAGTGACAAAAGCAAGGAAATTTGCCGTTGTTGAAATCCCCCTGGACCCCCAGCCCACACCCCCAACCGGCATTGTGGTGCACCATGGGGTCATCAGCCTAACTCACACCCCATGACATGTGTAAAGAATCTGAGGTATAGGAAAATGGAGTGAGAGCATCATGATGCTGGTTGGGGGGTGGGCTGTGAGGGGTGCAAGGTGGGGGTTTCAACCCTAACACCAAATTTCCTCGATTTTGTTGCTGTGGAACAACCCTAACTGATGCATTAAATATAGTTTTTTGCCTCTAATTTCCCTTATTATGTAGAATGATGATGAGAAATAGTGAATGTAATGTGGCAGTGGGAGCAAGGGGGCCCAAAGGACCCTGCACTCCCGCCACATGATGTCTTGTGACATAGTAACAGGAACAGCAACACAAACAGAAGCACCAACAGTGGCACACATGGTAATGTAAAAGCAAATGGTAAAGGAAACGTTAATAGAAATGCAAGTGCAAAGTGACGCCAAAGTGAACAGTGATGCAAACGGACATTGAAGGGCATATGGAAACACAACCGGTAACACAACAGTGATGACAGCAATATTTAAAATGGAAATGTTAAGTGTCACAGCAAAAAGAATGTGAAGGGGAACAGAAATGGAAACACATGTAAATGTAAACCGTAACGTGCACTGGCATGGTGCCAGAATTGTAAATGCAAATGGTAAAGACAACAGGAAGAATAACACCAAAGAAAATGGAAATGGGAACAGAAGCACATACGGAAACGCGCATGGGCACAGTACCACAATTGTAAATGCAAATGGTAATGGTAACAGCAATAATAACACCAAAGCAAACACATGCAAAAGGAAATGCAAGCTCATACAGAAACGCAAACCGTAATGTGCACGGGCACAGTAAAGGAATTGCAAATGGTAACAGTAACAGCAAGGAAGATGTAAAATAAAAGAGAAACAGAAATGCAAATGAAAGAGCTGTCGTAAACAGAAATGGCAATGTGAACTGTGACGTAAACAACAAGCATTTGTCAATGCCGAATGTTCGCTTGCAGGTATTTGCAGTGGTGTTTGGCATGTATGGTGCTTTAACCTAATGCCCTGTGCGATTGCTGGTATTTGCACAATAATTTGTCAGTATGACGTTTTTATTACCCCCATTGTGCGCTACATAGGCGGAAACATGTTTTGGGCAGGATGTGAAAAATGGCAGCTGTACTGCTCATAAGGAAGTTTGGTAAAATGGCAATGTTGAAAATCTGGAGTGGAAATATTGAAAATTCACAAACCTACGAGCGTGTGTGGGAACTGTGCAATGCACGCTCGTAAAACAGTCATTTTTAGGATTTTTTTCACCAAATTTTCAACATTGTCATTTTAAAACCTCTGCTAATGAACAGTGTCACTGTGATTTTCTTACTGTGTCCCATACATTGATTTCGCACACCGATTACACCATTGCACACTACATGGGCGGAAAGACGTTTTGGGCAGGATGTGAAAAATGACAGCTGTACTGCTCATAAGGAGGTGTGGTAAAATGGCAATGTTGAAAATCTGGAGTGAAAATATTGGAAATTGGCAAACTTACGAGCTTGCGTAGGAACTGCACAATGCATGCTCATAAAACAGTTATTTGTAGGAATTTTTTGCCAAATTTTCAACATAGCCATTTTAAGATCTCTGCTCATGAGCAGTGACACTGTGATTTTCTTAATGTGTCCCATACACTGAGTTTGCACACCGACTGTGCCACTGTGCGCTACATGGGCGGAAACATGTTTTGGGCAAGATGTGAAAAATGACAGCTGCAGTGGTCATAAGGAGGTGTGATAAAATGGCAATGTTGAAAATCTGGAGTGAAAATATTTAAAATTCGCAAACTTACGAGCGTGCGTAGGAACTGCTAGCATGAAGTCATAAAACAGTTATTTTAGGAATTTTTCACACATTTCCATCACAGCCATTTTAAGACCTCTGCTCATGATCAGTGTCACTGTGATTTTCTTAATGTGTCCCATACATTGAGTTCGCACACCAACTGCGCCATTGTGCGCTACATGGGCTGAAGCACATTTTGGGTGAGATGTGAAAAATGACATCTGTACAACTCATAAGAAGGTATGATAAAATGGCAATGTTGAAAATCTGGAGTGAAAATATTGAAAATTCATGAACTTACAAGTCTGCATAGGAACTGCGCAATGCACGCTCGTAAAACAGTCATTTTTTGGAATTTTTGCACCAAATTTTCAACATGAGGTTTTTGGGACCCCTTCTCATGAATGATGTCACTGTCATGGTGTTACTCAAGGCCAAAGGGTGATTTCATGCAGTGACTGCGCAGTGCCTGTGAAATCACCCTTCGGGCCCGAATGACACCATGACAGTGACACCATTCATGAGAAGTGGTCCCAAAAATCCCAAGTTGAAAATTTGGTGCAAAAATTTCAAAAAATGACTGAGATATGCAATAAAGTTGAAACCCCCCTATCTAGCCCATTATACAGCTTACTGGCATTTCCTCAGTTCGCGATCACCTTTGAAGAGTGCAGACGTGTTCCCGGTCCACCAAAGATCATCCCGCCAGAGTCCGGAGGTAAGTATGGGGTGAAGGGGGGTGTGGGGAGGCTGGGTGCGCAGTGGGTGGGTGCCGGGTTGTGGGAGGGGCTGGGAGGCAGCGCCCAGCGGAACCGTTTTGTTTACAGGTTAACAAAAAAGGATGGCGTGGGATGTTTGCCATGCTGGGGTGGGCTCCCAGCATGGCAGAAGATGGCTGGGGGGCCAAGGAGCTGACAGGGATTGGGCACCCCTTGACAAACTAAATGAATGTTTGCCACACTGGGAGTGGAGCTCCCAGTGGCAGCAGGATGGCAGGGGCAGTGGAACCGAGGGGATTGGGCACCCCCATCGGCAAACAACATTTGCCATGCTGGGTGGGCTCCCAGCATGGCACCAAAGCTCTGGGGGGCGGCGTGATGCGGGGGGGGAGGCAGCGCGTGACATGAGGGGGGGCGGTGCTCAGCATGGCAGCGGTGCTTTCCTGTGAATCAGAGGGACACCACTGTCATACTGAGCTCCTGCACCCATTGGTGCAGGACCGCCACACCTGCTCAAGGGAGCAGTGCATTGGATGGGAGAGGAACACCTCCAAGTGTGCTACTCTCCCAAAATGTTCCTTGCGCATGCACGCAAGAGAACGTAAAAATGCAAAGGGAAGCAGTAGTGTAAACGCAAATGGTAACAGTAACGAAAACACAAGCACAAATGACAACGTAAAGGGTAACGCACATGGTGGTGTACACGGGAACGTAAATGCAAATTGGGACAGAAACACAAGTTGAAACAGTAACTGCAACAGTAACAGAAGTGCATACCCTGTTTTTGCTGAACAGCTGCATAGAGAAACACAGTGTGTACAAAGAATGTATGCATTGTAATGGGCATTGAAGCTGAAAACGATCATTGGAAGTACTTAATTGCTAATATCTTAGCAACCGCAAGATGTAGAAAAAAAATTTTAATTTCACAAAAATCATGATTTTTCTGGCTAGGATTTTGCTGTTACATAGCCCATAGGTCTATGCATCTTGCAACAAAAAATGTGTATCTCACATCATTTCCGAGAGACGAGCCCCGAAAGGCGCGGTGTATGCCACCATGTTAGTCTGTGGGAAAAAAATGCCATTTTCAGAGTGCCATAACTTTGCAGCCATGCAATATTATTTCACCAAACTGACAAAAGGCACATTTGAGAGATGTTGGCTGTGTTCCCTTCAAATTTCAGGCCAAAAGATCTAGTCATTCTTTTGCAGCAAGGTGGCAAAGAACTCCTGTCATTTTGGCCATAGTGTTGCAAAGTACTTTCTTGATTTGTGAAAGCTTTCACACAGATTTGCGAAAGTGTCATGAGCACAAAAGTGCTTTGCGAAAGTACTTTTTCCAGAACTTTGAAAAGCATATTTGGGGGTTAAACACCCCCACCCCAGAAATATGCTTTTCAAAGTTCTGGAAAAAGTGGCTAGCATCCTCAGGCTCTGAATAGGTGAACACAAAAATAATTGTGTCCCTAGATGGTCCCAATTTTAAATGCCAAGCATTTTTATGGTCACCAACTGAAAACAAAATGGTAGTTTTGCAAAAGTACTAGGGCCATTTGGGACAGTAAAAAGTGCATTTGCGAAAGTGTCAAACTTTTTGTTAACTTTTCCCATTGACTTATAATGGGAACTTGTTTTTTGAATAACTTTTGAACTGTTCAATATTTCTTGATGAAATCTTCAAAAGGCACATCTGGCACCCCAGCTGCACGTTTTCTGAAGTGTTTGGACCGCTCCCGCAAACCATGCGACCTGTAGGCACGAGCAAAGAATTCACCATATAGCATAAACAAGTGCGCTGAGCACGCTTAATAACTCCACAGCCATATATCCAACTGGTACAACATTTGGCATATCCCTAAGATGTATGGTTCTTGATTGTGCATTCCAAATTTCAGGCAAGTCTGTTGAACAGTCACAAAGTTATTAAGGTGTAAAGTTTGACCCTTTACCCTTTAAAAGGGCTCCTCAACCCTATCTTTGGAAGCACTACCATGCTACCATAATATATATAGATACATATCTATCTCTATATATAGATATAGATATATATATTAGAGGCAAAAAACTCAATTTAATGAATCAGTTAGGGTTGTTTCACAGTGACAAAAGTGAGGAAATTTAGTGTTAGAGTTGAAAGCCCCCCTTCCGCCACCCCAATCACTAACGGGTTCTGCATTGGGGTTGTTGGCCCTAACTCTCATCCCATCACATGGGTAAACAAGCTGAGTATAGGAGAATGGGGTGAGAGTTAGGACCAATGACCCCAATGCACTCCTACGAGTGGTTGGTGTGGCGGAGCTGGGAAGAAAGGGTGGAAGGGGCTCAAATCTGACACTAGATCTTCTTGCTTTGTCACTGTGAACAACTCAACTGATGCGATTAACTGGAGTTTTGCCTCTAATTTCCCTTCTTTTTGAGAATGTGCAGTAGAAATAGTGAATGGATTGTGGTGGTAGGACCACTACATAATTGTTTGTGACATAGTAATGGTAAGTGCAATGGAAATGCAGCCGCTAATGGTTGTGCACATGGTGGCTGAAAGGTAAATGGAAAAGCAAACGTTACTAGAAACACAAGTGCAAAGTGACGACAAAGCGAACAGTGATGCAAAAGCAGACGAAAGTGCATAAGGAAACACAAACTTTGACATGCATGGTCACGGTACCACAACTGGAAACGCAAATGGTAATGTTAACAGCAGAAATAATGCCAAAGGAAACAGAAATGCAAGTGCGTATGCAAATGAGAACTCAATGGATAGCGCTCATGGTGGCATACATGGGAACAGTAATGCAAATGAGTATGGAAACGCAAGTGGAAATGTTAACTGTAACAGTAATGGAAGCGCACACCCTGTTTTTTCCCAACAGCTGCATGGAGAAACACAGAGGGTGGGATATTCAGACTGCGTCAGAAAGATGTGCAATAGAGGGAGCAGGCGCAAGTCCAGTGCACCATGGCACAATGGGTGTGATATTCAAACCATGCACAGGCCAAGGTGTGCCTGCACAACGTGGCTGAATATCACTCCTGATGCACCAATGAGGGTTGCACAATGGAACAGGGGTGATGGCAATAGCACCCCTAGGGATGCACAGGGAAAAAGGCAGGAAGCAGCTGTGCAGCAGCCATGGCTATGCCATGTGTCAAGGGGCATGCACTAGGACAGACGAACCTCCCCTACCCCCCACCAGGGCAAGGCCCCCATGAGCTGCACAACCAGACGTGAGCAGGATGAACCACTGGCCCATGAACCCCGGCACTGATCCAACAGCAGACATGGGCCAGCAGTCCCCAACTGCTGGTCAAAGTACCCCTGCACTGAGCCCCAACCAACAGAGACCAGAACACAAGGATGGCCAGGACCAACCCATGTCATGGCACAACACCAATGTTGACCACCCCCCAGTACAGTGAGCCCAAGACACCCAGCCCAGAAGGTCCAAACAGTGCATGGCACTAAAGGCAATCCATCACCACTGTGTCAATGTATCCTGATGCCCCATGGTGCCATGCACATGCACCACACCCCACCATGACCACCCCCCACATGTGGTGACACCATCTACTGCTGCCACCACAATCCACACAAGGTCCACCTGCATGGCCCCCACAGAGGCACAGCAAGGAGGTAGACCTGGCAGCAGAACCTGAGGGACCCAGCATGTGGCAAGACACACCCCGGATGCCGCTGCCAGCAGGAAGGCACTCTGAACACAGGACCTGTGCACAGTCCGCCACCCACCACCCACCACAGAGCACAGAACCCTACTATGGTGCATGGAGGCATGCGCCTCACAGGAGGCAACACAGGGCACGCACATTGACCCCACCAACACAGTCCCAAGGGCACCTCGGCAAACAGCCACACATAGTGGTGCAACAGATGCTGCTGTCACGAGGCCCATGGTGCCATGTACCTGTGGTCCGCACACCACCACGGTGCCGGTGAGCCTGCCATGTGGTGTTTGCACCATAAACCAGGCCACTGCCCACATGTAGCAGGACCCCATGTGACAAACAACAAACCACAGGCACTGCCCCAGTCACCAGAGACTGCATGGAGGGGGCCTACAACAGCACCACCCACAGTGGCAACAGGGGCAGACATGCAATAGACCAGGGGTAGGGATGCCAGCTGCCAGGGTGCCATGCCTGGAAGGTGGCTGGTATGGACTGCCCCCAATGTCATGTCAGCATCCATGCATGCAGTGGTGGGGTTGGCATGACCATGCATACCACAGACATGTAAGGGGCACAGCTACATAGGCACGGCACACACTGCCAGGGGTGGCTGGGACATAGCACACACACCACAGCCCGCTGCACACAGGCAAACAGTGCACAGGTCACACCACACATTCCCCAGACAGAGCCCATGGCCACCACCTACACCTGTGGAGGATCCCCGCCAGACACACCCACACCCACGGCCAGGCCAGCACCACCCCACAGTAGCCATTCACGCCACTGCAGCAAGGCTCCATGCGCCCAATGCAAATCAGAGACTGACATGGACATAGTTGTAAAAGCATATATTTAGAATGAACACAACAGTAACAGAAACTATATACATATAAATACACAATGGAGGAGGGGATGGGCAAGGGCACAACATGGGGGAAGGGCAGGGGACATTGGGAAAGGCAAAGGTGGGGGACACGGTGGTGTGGGGTACAGTCCAGGGAGGGAATGTTCATGGGCACTAGCTGCCAGCCCTACTGGTGGCCCCGGTCTTCTCTGTCCAACTTGTGGTGCCTTCTGTGCCACCTACGGTCACCCTCAGTTCATGCTGTGCAACAGCTCCAGCATGGCCTGGGTGACCTGCAGGATCTCCTGTAGAGACTGCTCCATGACCAACCAGCATGGTCCACCTAGGACAAGGGAGCAGAATCAGTATGAGTGACTGGCCAGACCAACTCTGCCCACCCAATGTGCATGGCATACATCAGTGGCCTGCACCCCTGGGATGGCAAGTGACCACCCACAGTGGGTGCACCCACATGACCCACCTACCTGGTCACCCACAGCCATGCAAACCTCTGCACACCACCACCACCCATACACCGCACAGAACCATTGTGGCTGTACGGAGTCATGGCAATGCAGTGGGATTGCAGTGGCATGGTCAGGTGCCGAGTGCATCCACAGCCCACCTCTGAACCTCACCCACATGTGCAGACCCACAGGATGGTGCGGAGGGTACCGTGGGATGTGTACGGCTGTAGGGGCCATGCCTCACCACCACCTCTGCAACCCAACACGCACAGATGTAAAGGGAATCATGGCCCTCACCTGCGTCCTGGTCAGCAGGGCACTGCTGACCCCCGGCCCCACCACTGTGCTCTGCCTGCATGGCCACACTTCCAGTGTCAACCTGCCTTCTTCACTCCTGGGTCATCCCAGCCCGACGGTGGTCCTCTGGGCCTAGTGGGGAAACATAGAGAGTCTCATCAGTACACATCTGACCCATAGCCCCCCCCAACATTGTGCATGGCTGCACAGCGCGTCTGTGCCATGGTGGCACAGGGTACACTCTATGCACCCCCACAGCCAGAAACACAGGCCCTGGCCCCCTATCAGCGGCATGGCCTGCTGAACACTGTGCCACTAGGACATACAGATTTGACTAGTGATGGTGAAGGAGCACCTACCTGGCTATGGCACGGCTCCCTGCCAGACATGCATCTGCAGTCACCCCTCGGTTGGGGTCACACCACTGGAGGTCCCCATAACAGTGGTGATACTGCTCTGTGGCCCTTCAGCTCCCTGTAGCCTCCTCAAGTCCCTCTGCCACCTCCTGCCACACCTTTGTGTGTGGCCTCAGTAGGGGAACCTGCCCAAACAGGACACCTGCATTGGGGCTCCACAAGAGCCACCAGGTTTGCCAGCTCTACCACGGTCCATACTGGTGTTCTGCTGCACGGCATCATGCAATAACTGCTGAGCTCAAAATGGCACCCGGTAGCGCATTTTCCCCACGTATGGAGTCAGCGTGGTACTGCACTGCCAGTTGTAATCACGCAGGCACCAGGCTGTGCAAAGGGGGGCAGCCATGTGGCCACATGCCACCTAGAGGGCAAACGGCAGCCACAGGATCAAGGGTCTGTCCATGCATGGAGTGCCACAGTGCAATTGGGAGGCTCCTGCAGGGATTGCAGTAGGGTGCATATGTGTGACGCCATGCAGTGGCCTACGCACAGAGGTGCCATGGCACCCACAGCACACTGTGGCACTTGTGCCCTGTTGGAAATATCACACACAAGCACCACAAGCACACAGTAGTGGCACTGCTGTGTACTGCCTCCCACACACAGTGCGGCTGCTGCACTGCTAGCATAGGCGGAAGCACCACAGGCATGCATAGTGTGGTGCCAATTGCGCACATCACAGCTATAGCATGCACAACACCATTGTGCAAGGTACAACAGCATGATATTCAGCCAGGTTATGCTAATCAGCTCATGAGACATTCCACAGTGCATCCACTGCATTAGCATCCCATTACAGCTGCACATGCCCTCATTTGCTTGCGATGTTCTATAAATGCGACCAGGAAATGCACAGTCCATGGATCCATATTGCAGCCTTTGGAGGTAAGTGCCATGCTGTGAAGTCATGGGGACAGTGGTCTTGGAGGTTCTGTATAGGACTGCACAGTCCATGGTAACACCTGTCCATCTCCCCAGGCACAAACATGACCAAACATGAGGATGATGAGGAGCAAGGGAGGGAGAGGAAGAGGAGGCCCAACTTCACCAGGGCTGAATCTGATGCCCTGTTTGAGGCCTACCTCAACAGGGAGCCACTGCTCAGTGGACAGAGGGGCACACCATAGGTCCATGTGGCAGTGTGGGGCAAGGTGGCATGTGCCACCAACCAGCAGGGCAGCCACCAGTGGCCCATGCAGGAGTGCAAGAAGAAGGTTGGCATAGACAGGAGGTGGATCAAGGATAAGGTGGCTGCCATCAGGGCTGCGTGTGCTGCCATTGGTGGGGGCCAGCAGGATGTGTCCTACCTGATGCCACTGGAGGAGCAGGTGGCCAGCAGCATGTGGCGTAGTTCTATTGATGGTGTTCCTGGTGGAGGTTTCCAGATGGGCAGCAGCCCATCACTACGTGGTAGGACTGGGGCTGGCAGTGTGTGGGTGGCAGGGTCCAGGACCAGGTGGAACCACTAACGGTACTGTGTTCCTTTACAGCTCCTGAAAGTCTGCATGGGGCAGAGGTGGTGGGTGTGTCCACCAAGAGGGCGGCCCTGATACCGGTGGAGTGCCCATCTACCTCCACAGGTGTCCAAGAGACCGACCATCTGCACAGCTGTCCAGACTGAAGCCTGTGGAATGGGTGCAGATGAGGCCCTGGCATGTTGCAGTGTGATGCCTCTCACGGTGTCTTGTATGCTGGGACACAGATCAAGGCCAACTCCAGCACAGACGATGACATGACGCACATCCTGGACAATGATGTTAGTGGGACACGGAGGATCCTATGGATGGCATCCACCCAGGCGGCAGTGCAGGTAGCACTGGTGTGGTTGCCTGCCCACCAGCCCTTGTCCAGGCTGCAGCTGCAGGATCCAGTGGGGCAGCACTTGTGTGCGGCCATGGTAGTGGGTCTTTTGTCGCTGCTACAGCCACGCCGGCAGTGCCTGGCAATCGGCAGCTGGAGGGGAAGTGGCAGCAGCTGGACATTGTTGATATGGGGATGGGGGCTAGGGGCAGCAGCAGTGCACCATGTGAGGACGTACCCCAGAAAGGCACCAGCATGTGGTGCCCACCCTCGAGGGGCACTGTGTCACAGGGTCAGTAGCAACACAGGGGCTGGCATGCTGGCCATGTGGACGACTCCTTGGATGGCCACAGTCATCTACTGCAGGCATCAGTGGATCAGCAGGTGTGGCTCATGGATGCGGTGGATGCACACTGTGTGGAGCTGTACCAGGCAGAGGTGTGGTGCAGCAGGGACCATGCCCTGCTCGTGGCAGAGTTGGCCCAAAGGTGGGCAGATGTGACCGCAGCCATTGACAGGCAGACCACTGCATTGGTGACTGCCATGGTTACACTGGCCAACCGGCTGTGTGCCTATCTACCACACACCCCACAAGGTGAATTGTCCACCCCCCCGTTCCCCATGTCGGGCAACCCCTGCCATGTCGATGCCAGGTTTGACTGTGGGCATACCGAGCACACCTGGGGCAGGATGTTCGGTGGCCTGCAGACACCTGCGTGGACATGGTCGCATTCACGCAGTGTCACCCCTTGGGGCCCTTCAGTACCACCCCATGAGGCCACTGGTCAGGCTGGTACTGCTGACAGGTCTCTGTGGGGCCACCCACACATCCTTGGCAGCCATGCTACTGTGCTGCATGACTGACCTTTCCCCCTCCACAGCCACTGTCTGCCGCTGCCCAGTGTGCACTGTAGTGCTCTGTGTGTGTTGCATGGGTGTGGTGCCTTGTCCTGCACTCACACGGTCCCTGAGCACACTCTCCTGGCTGCTGGCCACTGTGGCATGTGCATGATGATGCCAGCATAGTATTGTCCACCACTATGCAATGGTGCTCAGCATCTGAGGCATGCACAGTGCCAGCCACTGGGTGTGGTTGTGTTGGGTCCTGTGTGGGTGTGGGGGGGCCTGAAGGGACGGCCTGCCTGAGGCCCTGTCAGTGTGGGTAGGGGTGTGTGCCTGTGTGTGTGCATGCTGCATGCAGCCCTGCTGTTCTCTGCCTTTGTGTGCAGTCATCCACCCATTTCCATGCCCCTGCTGCCGACCTTCCCTGGTGTCCACCCCTGCCCATCTGTGGGCTGTGCCCTTGCCCTTGGTGCATGCACATGGCCCTGTTGACCTACCTGTGTGGTCTGAAGTGCTCCTTTGCAATTGTGTCCTGATGCTGCTGGGCCATCCAGGCCAACCGGGGATCCTGTCGCCCAGGGGGTGGCTTCCCAACACCAGCCAGACCGGCGTCCTCATCATCCCCACTGCTGTCCCCCTCCTTAACCTCAACAGCTATCCCACAGTCAGTGGCCATGTTGTGCAGGATACAGCAGGCCAGGAATAGCCCACAGGCCTTTGAGGGGTTGTACTGTAGGGCACCGCCTGACATATGCAGGCAACGGAACCATACCTTCAGCAGCCCAAACACCCTCTTGATGGCAATCCGTGTTGAGGCATGTGCCTCCTTGTACTGCTGCTGCACTGGGGTCAAGGGGTGCAGGTATAGTGTGAGCAGCCAGGGCCGTAGTGGGTACCCACTGTCACCTGTGTGTAGAGAGGTATCATTAGCATGGTGGTCAGTGACACTGTGCCACTGGCCTTCTTGTCCGTTCCCCATGGCACCCCTGTCCATACCACACACACCCCCATCTGCACCCATTGTCCAGCATGCAATGCATACTCATCTACCAGGTGGCCAGTGGGGATGTCCCCACTCTTGAATCTATGGCATAGTGCGGACTGGTGCCAGATGAAGGCATCATGTGCTCCCCCAGGTGCATGGTACAGACATTGATTATGCACTCCCTGTCATCGCACACCGCCTGGCAGTTGACCCTCGGGTAACCGTTGTGGTTGATGTATGCCACCCCCTCCAGGACAGGTGGTGTGTGAATGCCAACATGGGTACATTCTATGGCCCTGAGCATGCCAGGAAACCGTGCTACTCTGTGGAACTCATGCATGTTTGCTGTGTGCTCTGCCTGTGTGCTGGGGAAATAGATGTACTCTGCAGCATGTGGCAGCAGTGCGTGGAGGAATTGTGTGAGTAGGCATGACGTGGCCAACTGGGTTATGCCCTGTCATGTACACTGTTGGTCTCTGGAAGGTGCCCGTGGTGAGCAGGCACATGACAGCTGTGTTCTTGGTCTCCACAGACAGTGCATGTCTCTGACGTGTGGGTGCCTGCATCTCCTCACTGCACAGCTCACAGAGCCACCTCAGAATTGCCCAGTTCAGGTGGTACCAGCCCATGATCTCGATGTCACTGTACAGCTCGAAGCTGACACAGGCACAGTACAGCCTGTTCTGGGCATACTGCCGCCAGGCCCTTCCACAGCCACACCTCCCTGCTGCCTTCCTTCTCACACCCCTCATTAATGCATCCATCTGGAAGGTAGCACTGACCATATCCCTGGTTGGCATTCCCCCTTGGGCAGCTGTCTACCTGGTCCCCCCCAACTGTGTGCTTCTGGTACTGCCCTGCAACAGGTACAACTCTGGCTCTTTACCACCTTGCGCCCTGCCTCTGACCCACTGCCCTCCTTCCTGTGTGGCACACTCAGGCCCTCTCACATGCACACAAACATACACACACACACGCACACACACACACACACACTGTCACTCACTCGCACACACCTCCAGTGGCTCCCCATCCACCTCCTGGCCACACCTGCCCCCTGCTTCTTGGCTTGCCTCCCTGCCACTCTGTCTCCACGCTCCCCTGCTATGGCTCTTCTGTAGCACAATCGTCCTCTCTTCACTTGCTCCCTTTTAAGTTGGCTCATTTCTGCTTTCGCGCAACTTCTGCTTGCTCCACTGTTGCACACATCAGCTATTGTTGAATATTGCATGGTGCTCATTATTCCTGGTTATGCCCCCTGCATTTGCGCATGCATTCATTTCTGAATTGGGTTTTGTCCTGTGCAACTGCTCCTGCTGAATATCATGCTTTGGCACATCTCTGCTCTTGCACTGGCGTATCCCTATTGCACATGATGCAACTGTTCTGAATATCCCATCCAGTGTGTACAAAGAATGTATGCATAATAATGGGCTTCAAAGCAGAAAATCAGCTGTTGGAATACTAAATTGCTTATATCTCAGGAACCGTGCATCGTGGAAAAAAAAATTAAATTTCACATTATTCATGAGTTTCCTTGCTAGGCTTTTGCTGAATACATAGCCCATAGGGCTACACATCATTATGACAAAAATTCCGTATCTCTCACTGTTTCCGAGATACGAGCCCAGAAATGCACGGCGAATGCCACCATGTTGGTCTATGTGAAAAAAACGTCAACTTCGGAGTACCATAACTTGGCATCCATGCAATATTTTGTCACCAAACTACCAAAAGTCACATCTGAGAGATGTTGGCTGCCTTCCCTCCAAATGTCAGTGTAAAAGACCAAACCGTTCTTTTGCAGCAGAGTGGCCATAGTCTGAAAAAGTACTGTCGCAATTTGCGAAAGCTTTCGCAAAATTTTGCCAAAGTGTCGCAGGTGCAACACTACTTTTTCCAGAAATTTGGAAAACTTATTTCTCAGATGTTCAACCCCAAAATAATGAGATTAGTTTGACAGGACCTTCCTGTTGTAAACCCATGCTGTCTTGGATCTTGTGCTCCTATGGATTCCAGGTGTTGCACTATCCTTCCCTTAAGGAGTGCCTCCATAATCTTGCCCACTACTGAGGTAAGACTGACTGGTCTGTAGTTCTCTGCCTCCTCCCTGCTACCACTCTTGTGGAGCAGGATCACATGGAAAAATGTTTGACTTAGAGTACAGTCTTTATAGTAATCTGTGCTTGTACCACCATAAACAAATGTGTAGATATGAGTGAAGGTGTGTTGGGGGTACACCAACATGCTGTGGAATCATGGTGAACACACCACTACACTTAGGGTTACATTTTAATAACTTTGCAATCATACGACTGATGTGCATTAAAATTGTGTATGTGGGGGGGGGCATAGTCTGCAGAGGAACCTGCACTTCCATAGTATGTAATGGTGATATTTCCATGGCAGTGCTGGGTCCATAAGATCTGTCAGAGACATTGTAATTAACCTTCACCTCCCTATTGAAGTGCAGGGCCCTTCGGGGGGTGGTCCCTGACCTACGCCTGGAACAGCAGCAGGGCTTGCACTATACAACACAGCTGTCATTTGTTAAAGACAGCTGTGTCATATAGTGCAGGCTACTAGTGGTGCAAAAATGCAGTTATGAATAGAATGTAGACTTTTTTTTTAACTACGCATGCTCAGAAATAGAACATTTTTATTAAATATTTTAAAATCTACTTAACTGCGGGACCTAAAAACTACAAAAGCAAACACCTACTGTAGGACCAACCTCTATAATACCTGAAAGTTTCAGGCTTCAGAGCTTCCTATTTTTTTAGTTATCGGATGGCAAAAAAAGTCTTACAATTTTCAAAAACTTAGAGTTTTGCAGTTTTTTTGCACCTGTGTAACTCTGCATCCACTGCACCAATCTACAGTGAAGCTTGCCAGGATGAAACCCAATTCTAAGGCATTCTGCAGTATGTTGCAGCAGAGTTACTGCAGTAAACAATGTAATTTCAATGGGAATTTATCCCTTTTTTGTCATGCAGGAAAATGCGACGCTGCCGGGATGAAGTGAATGTCATTGTTTCCTGCATGACCAAAGGGACTAATTGAAATTACATTGTTTTCCACAATAACTCTGCTGCAGCATGCTGCAAAATATTGCAGCACTGGGTTTCATCCTGATGAGCTTCACTGTACCTGAAAATCACAGGATAAAGAGTTCCTGGCTCAGAGACTATGCTTAATTTTTCTACAAGTGTAGAGACATTGAAATTAACCTTCAGCTCCCTAAACAGACCCTGCACTGCCATGCAAATATCACTGTTACATACTGCGGAAGTGCAGGGTCCTCTGCAGACTATGGGTGCTGCCTGAAGACACCGCATTTGACCTTGTCTGATCCAGGGTAAGGGTGTGCATTAGGGTTGATGATCCTAGGTAAGACCCCACCGCTGATTCACCAATACTCCGGAGACCCAAATCCCTAATGATTTTTCTTTTCCACTCTTTGAACACTTTGTTAATGCATACATTAGGGTTGTAAAAACACAGTTTTTTTGCAAATAATGTCCCTTCTTTTTGTGATAGTTGAACTGTATCCTCATTTGCACAGGTCCCTTTGTGACCTGTGCAAAATGAGCTAAATACAATATTAGAGACAGTCCTGATGCAGTGCATAGGCTCGGGCAAACCTTGGCACACATGTCCATGCCTTGTGAGTGAGGTTCCCTGACCCACCACAGGGTGTGTCGTCTGCACCAAAACACTGCTCCCATCCCTACTCAGGCCATGACATCCCCTTGTCCGAGTAAACTGGCTCACTGAGTTCACAACTGAACTCAGCTCACTGACACAGTAAGGCAATGTGTTCAACAGAGGTGCAACAGACATCCCTGCAAACAATGCTACTTAATAATTTCTTTGTTTTTTTAAATATTTTGACCTCAAACTTTCAACATAGTCTTCCTATGACCTCACCTCATAAACCCCAGAGGTGAAAAAATTCAAATCCATGCTGAAATGCCATTACACACCACAGGTGTGAAAACGCATTTTGGACAGGATGTGAAAAATGACAGCTATACTGTTAATGAGGTGGTGTGAAAAAATCGGTATGTTGAAAATCTGGAGTCAAAATATTGTAACTTATCAAAGTTATGTGCCTGCATAGAACATTTTTAATACATGCTCATAATTAGGCTATTTTTTAGGAATTTTTTCACCAGATTTTCAGTATGGCCTTTTTGGGACCCCACCTTATAAACACTGGAACCGTCATTTCATTACTCCATTCTGAAAGGTGATTTCACTCAGTGACTAAGAAATCACCTTCTGGTTGATTAATGAAACAACAGTGACACTGCTCATGAGGTGGTGTCCCGAAAAGCCCACATTGAAAATTTGGTGAACATTTTCAACAAAAATTACAAAGATATTAACATGAGTTCAAAACTCCATTTTGAATGGATTATATGGCATTTACCTGTATTCTAGAGTGCAGACGTGTCTTGGTCCGTCAGTCCCCAGAAGATAACAGCCAATGACCTCTGGAGGTAAGTATAGGGTATGGGGGGTGGGGTGGGGAGATGGGTACTCAGTGGTAGGGTTGGGATGTGGGGAAGGGAATGGCAATGACAGTGAGGGACTGTTTTCTTTATTTCAGGTAAAAAAATATGTTTGGAAGATTTTTTTTTTTTTTGCATGTACATATATTGCAAATATATTTCAGGACACTGGGGTTGGCTCCCCAGTGTCCTATTGTGCTGGGGATATGCTGGGGACACGGGGATTGGGCTTCCTGATGTCAGCAAACATTATTAAAACAACAGGCTGGGGGGCATCCGAAACTTGGGATGGGCATCCTGATGTCAGAGTCTATAAATATAATCAGGGTATTAAATAAATTAAAAAAATTGATTTGCAGTTTTATATGTGAAAGTGCTAATCAGCTGTAAAGATGCATAGTGCTTGACACAGAATGGTTAGCAATGTTTAATAATATATATAATTGTATTAATTTTGTCTACTGCACCATATACTCACTGAATAAAATGGTTAGCAGTCTACTGCCATGCATTTTTGGAAATGGTTAGCATTACCCACTGTTTTGCATACCGTTTTGCTATGCTATGCCAGCTTATTTAAAACCCTGCATATATTTAAAAGAAAAAGCAACACAGAGGGGGTTTTATATCACCCTGCTCCTCACCCTTAAATGCCTTCTGTCACTCCTTTGGTCCCTACCAACTACTAAGTGAGGCCACACATGTCAACTCCAGGAACCCTGCTAACAGATCCCTGCTTGACCTTATTTTAGTGAATAAACCCTGCCATCTCACTCACGCTGGAGTATTCTTCAGTGATATAAGTGATCATAGTGCTGTCGCATGCATAAGAAACCTGCCCAAACCAGCCTTCTTCTCGTCCTATCACTATAAAAGAAGCCACCACAATTTTAAACCTGCCAACTTCCTCTCAGACCTAAACAATATTAGATGGCAGGACTTTTACCTCGCCCCCTCTATGGAATCTGTCTACCTTCAGTTCAAAAACCTGCTGCTACAGGTTATAAACAAGCATGCCCAGCTAGTCAAGGTCAGGACCAGGTCCAAATCTTGCCCTTGGTTCAATGACTCACTCAGGTCTGCCCTACACAAAATAGATGCCCTTCAGAAAAGGGTGCCCAAAACCAAACCTTTTTTTTGAACTGGATAAAGTTCCATGCCACTAAGAACCTTTGCACAAAACTAATTAGAGCAGAGAAAGCAAAATATTTTCAGTCAGTCCTGGACTCTTCCACAAAGAATTCTAATAAATTATGGAAGACAATAAGAGACATTCAAGACCACTACCACCCACCACCCCTCCCTGCAAATATCTCCTCCAACGATACCATAATGTCCAAAAAAAGTGACATCCTGAACCTATTAAAAAACCATTTCACAATCGCTGGTCTTGTCTTTGGCTCTTCCCCTGCTAATATTCTTCACTCTTCCCTCCTTAACCTAGACTCCTCAAGTCTCCTGATGAAGTCACTCCCCCTTACGAATTGCTTCAGTTTTGGCCCTGTCACCTTCAGGCAGCTAGAAGACCTGCCCCTGTCACCTTCAGGCAGGTAGAAGACCTGCTACTCACCCTTGTTGACTCTAAAAGAGCTGAGACTGACCGTATTGACCCCATTTCCTCAAGCTAGGGTAAAGTGCACTGACTGCCCCATCACTCAGCATTTTAACAAGTCCCTCACTGAAGAGTTCCTCTCTCTTGACTTGAAAATATCCCATGTCATCCCTCTTTTCAAATCAGGTGACTCAAGTGACATGAACAATTACAGGCTCATTTTCCTTTTACCAACTCTCTCTAAGCTTCTGAAAAAAATAGTGAACTCTCAACTCAGACACTGTCTTGAAACTCATAACATGTTGAACCCCTTTCTGTCTCGCTTAAGACCCAATCATAGTACCATCACTGCACTTGCCAAGGTAACTAATGATTGGCAAACAACGCTCGATGCCATGAACCACATCTGTGTCCTTTTCTTAGACTTAAGCAAAGTGTTTGACACTGTCAATCACGACCATCTCCTCCTCCTTATGTTATGTTACATTGGCCTAGATCACCCCTCTCTCAAATGGTTCATCTCTTACTTAGCAGACAGCAGCAGGTTAAAGCCCAATGCATCCTCTCCCCACTCAAGTCCCTCTTGAGAGGAGTCCTGCAGGGCTCAATACTGGGGCCTCTACTATTCTCGATCTGTATCAATGATGTTAACCTTAACATTGCCTCAGCTAAAATACATCTATTCATGGATGACACTGTTCTCTATATAGCTAACCCCTCCCTCGACACAGACTTCCACCTGCTGTAGCATAACCTCCTTCATCTCAAACTGCTGTTCAATGCAAACAAAAAACTAAAATTATGTTCTTCTCCCCCCAGGCTGCCACTGCTGGTACCATTCCATCTCAAGTTAGACCCCATATTACTAACTCTTTGGGTGAATCCCTTGAGCCAGTTGAAAAATTCAAATACCTAGGCTTCTGGATTGATAGTAGGTTCTCCTTCACACTTTACATTGATGAATTAGCCAACAAACTTAAACAGAGATTAGGCATATTCTACAGAATCAAGCACCTTCTTGCTACTGAGGCCAAAACAAGATTAGTGCAATCAACATTTCTTTCTCTCCTGGACTAAGGTGACATTCTCTGCAGGCACTGCCTCTTCACCTCCCTTTGGGAGCCCTCAAATGTATCAGTAACTCTCCCTACAATACTCATCACTGTTCACTCTATGTTGAACTTGGTTGGCACTACCTAAGCACTCGGAGACTGAAAAATTCTGCCTTATGGGCCTATAGAGCCATAACAGGCAAGCTTCCCCAGTACATCACCAAGCTCCTGGTCCATTCCACAGGAACTTATTCCATGAGAAGATACTCCTGTATCACTTTCGACATCCCTAGGTTCAGAACCCAGTTCGGTTCATCTTCCCATGGCCATGCAATTCCCTCCATCTGGAATGCAATCCAAACATCTCTGAAACTTGCAAAACTTAACATGCCAACCTTCAAGGTGCTTCTTGGTGACCTACTTAAAACCTACAAATGCTTTAAACCCTAATCTCCCAGTCGTCCAGCCTTCTTCTGCCTGTTGGTTTCCACGCCCCTTTTCCTATACTCCATGATATGTATTTATTTGTATATTGTTGTAAAGACCTGCATTTTTATTACCCATGTATAAATGTGCCTGTACATACTCTGTATGTTTTATGTTCCTGTATTATTCTTTTGTATTGAATTATTTTTTTTTACTGTACTGTCCAACCAGGTCCACTTGTAAATGATTTTTTCTCAATGGTGTTTCAACTGGTTAAATAAAGATTGATTAACATCCCTGTCAGAAATATGATCTCTTCTTCACACCCATACCCAGTCCTGTTAGTGACATTTCACTATTAGTTTCCAAGGTATCATCAACAGAAGGTGAAAATGTATTTTTGAGTAAAAAAAAATGTAAAAAGATTTAAATCAGTATTGGAGTGTTGAGGAGAACAGGAATCACAGAGCAACTGTGCACCACTACAGGTGCTGGGGGGTGGGGGCAGCAACACTGAAATAGGCACAGTCAGTAACAGTGGCAAAGGAAAATAAATAAAACAAAAAAAGCACAATTGTTTAGGGATGGGGATGATGGATCACCAGGTTGTAAGGAACACTCCTTCTCTGAACCATTTTTTTTTGTTATATGTGTTTTATTGTCAGTGTTATTGACTGTGCCAATTTAAGTCCCATAGTGCTGCAGCAGTTGCTCTGTGCCTCAAGTCATTCCCCAGACTGCAGTACTGGTTTAAATAATTTTTCATTTGTTACAGAATAATAGACTTGCAGCTTGCAATGAGGATAATCAGGAAAGTAACAGTGAAATTTCATTGATGGGATGTGTATGTCTGTGAAAGAGAGATTGCAGATATGGGACACAGTTTATAGTGACTGGCATCTGCACTGGCACAGATGACTTAGTTTCTGCTTGCCCAGAGTCTACTATTTAACATCTCACCTGTTAGCATCTGGGTCAACACAACAGTTTGAAAAATTACACAGGACGATCAGGGATCAGTGGGAAATCCAGTACCAATTTTACATTACTCTGACACAAAACCAGAACAGGTTGTCATGTGGAGATTTTCCAGGGCGCATCAGTATTCAGCACTGCAAGCAGCAAGCAGCCCTGGCGAACACGAATTGAATGTGAACCTAATTGAAATGTATGACAGAACTAACACACAGAAAATATTACCGAAGAATGAGGGATGGTTTTTCAGAGGGTGGGCACATAATGCTTTTAGCTTCATAAGCTAAAAATGGAGTGCTCTGATGGTGTAACCTGACCTACTTCTGACCACCACAACTCTGGAAGTTACGAGTTAAGATGTAACCAGGGGAAATGAACATGAGAATGGGGCAGGCTTTCAGAGGTTAGCTGAGCAGGCAAAATGGGCAAGAACACTATGAGAATTCCTGAATGTGTAAAAATGGCTAGAGACCTCTTGGTCTGCTTGGGAGTCCTCTTGCAAGCATTATACCAGTATAAGATGGTTCTGGTGCCAAGCAGGCATTAAAAGGTCAAGGAAAGCTGTGCAAATAGGGCTGCACTCAGTGGAGGTCACATCTGGGCAAGCACCTTAGAGGCATAGCACAGTCCTGTCTCACTCATCATTTCCCTAAAACCTCTTAAGCAGCCCATGCCTGACTTGCTGGTGACCACAGAGCATAACCAATAACCACAACATGTAGCACTGATGCCTGCTTTCAGCCTTTGCTGCCAGTCAAGGGTTAGCAGCTGGCATAGCCCCCCTCCACCAGGGGTAGTACAAATCAACAAATGAAACTGCACATCCAAGGATTATGCTGGCACGCCAGGAGCACAGGCCTTGAGCCAGAAATCTCAAAGTGGCAGAACTGTTACTGTAAATTCACAGTGCTCTGTTTGCTAGCTTCACTCATGAATAGAACTGTACCAGAACTATTAAAATATTGCAACTAAGTGAACCGAACTGAACCCAAACTCTAATTGGATGAACTGGATGAACTTACATATAGCTACATTTATTATCAAACAGGACGCTGTGATTTACAATAAATTGCAGTACCAAAGGATCTTGGACTGCCACATGGTTGTGTATATAGGATGGACCTTTATAAATTCAGTGTTAAAATGTACTTTCTAGGGGTGTCATTATTGTTATGTAATGTGTGTGAATTATTTGTGGATCCTCAGAGATCTCTCACTTGAAGAATTGTGCAAATTCCTGGCTATTTTTTTTATTTTATTATTTATTTATTTATTTTGAAATAATTTTATTGGGATGTTCATGTTAAGCAGGAATACAAATATGGACAGCTGCAGCATAAACCCAATTAAAGTTAAAAAATTCTGGGTATATGTTGCCAGAGCTCTTTCTCAAAAAGCTTCTGCTGTTCTGCTGGCACTCCACTGTTCTTCTTTCCGGCTCCCTCGTTAAAATCTATCAATCAATCAATCAATCAATACATAAATAAATAGTGTCCTTCTGTCCACATATGCTGCACCAACCCTCTGGGTACCTCAGCTACACCGAACCACTCCCCTCACCACACACTTTGTAAGCCCAAATCTAATCTGAATAAAACATAACAGTATTAAAAACATTAACTTTGCTTAAAACTACTCTTAAAATATTAATTGCTGGGGATACTGGTGCTGACACAGGCAGGTCCCCCTGTTGCTGCAAAGTAGGGCTTTTTTATTTAATGCCTGTTTCTAAGGACAATCATTCAGAGGTTCAAGACTGGGACTCCTGCTGGGACCCCCCCTCCTTATCATAGATCTTCAGAAGACATTTGCTGTGCTACTGGACCCTCTGCTGCTCTTCTTCCTGGCTTCCTCAGAAAAAAAGGAGCTTACTTTTTTCCTCTGTCCATATCATCTGCACTGAATCTCTAGATATCTCAGCCACACTGAACTGTTTGACCACACACTTCATAACTGGGATTTCAAATTTTAATAACCATTAACAGTGTTAAAAATGTTGACTTTGCTTAAAATATACTTTAAACAAACTAAATAAAAAACTGGGGATACTGGAGTTCACACAGACAAGTACTGCCTGGTGCTGCAAAGAACAACTTTTTTATCTTTTATTAGTAAGTCTGTTTCCAAGCAACACCATTAGGAGGTTCAGAACCTGTGAAACACCACTTTGTTATACAAATAAAGCAAAATACTTCTATCTTAAAAAAAAAATAGATTTTTTCCTTTTTCAAATACAAGTAGATCATATTTTTTAGTTTTGCTAAAGGGGTCTCATTATGTAATCAATTAATGTAAATTAATGGCACCCCAACAGTTGAAGTGGTTTACAATATTTTAATATTCTAGTACTAGTTGCATACATACATGAACATAGCATTTATTTAAGAGAAATGAACCCCATTGTGTGAGTGTATACCTGCTAACTGTATAAATGCAAAATGTTTTCCTGATTGGAATAAAGAACATGCTATTACAATCCTGATTGGGATAGAGAACACAGTATTGCAAAGTTTATTTTAGCCAAATCATTAACAGACTACTTCTGAAAATGAGTTATTTCTAAAAACAGTGTTAAACTAGTGGCATGAAAGACAAAATGATTTTAAAAAATGTAATATTGTCATACCAAAGCAATTTTCATTCAGGCTGCTGAATAAATTAATAATGTATTTACAATGAGATTTTACTAATTAATTTGGAGGTTTTTTTTTTGAGAACCCATGGCTGAAAAATAATTCACCTAATCTGATTCTTGACCCTGAGTGACAGAAAGACAGATAGAACAATGAATACAGTAGATAAGATAGCGCAAGATTCAGAAACAGACAGAGCAAGGGCTCGATGGCTCACTGGTGAAATAAAGGCCTGCAGCAGGATGCCAGTTGCAGCTTCACAAGTAAAGAAAGTCCTGGTGTTCTCATAGCAATGGCTATCATCATTGTGGCTTTTTACTCCATTATGAGTGTGTTAAGGGTGGTAGGGAATGTGCTTGTCATGTATATCAGCATCAGGCAAGAGAGACATGCAACAGAGCGGCTAGGTAAAAGTTAAGTGAGCTGCTGTCTGTTGGTATCTTGTGCTGTCCATCGTCTGTCTGTGGCTTATCAGTGAATGGCACTGTGGGGTAGAGATGGTGAGATAACTGGGGGGGGGTTATGTGGTTTATCCCCATCATGTATCTAGATTATAACACTTTGAAGTGCAGAGATGTCAGTGCAGGTGGGAGACTGGACTGAACAACAAGCTGAAGCTGGACTGTCTTCTATTTTCAGGTAAGAAAAACAGATGTTGCGGGACTTTTTTCTTTTCAGGGAAATAGTCAAATAAATAACACTATTACAGGACACTGGGGGTGGGCTCCCCAGTGTCTCACACTGCTGGGGGAGGTAACTGCTGACACAGGGATTGGGCCCCTGATGTCAGCAGTGGTAATGAAACAAGAAGCTGTGGGGGAAGCATCTGATACTGGGGGTGGACATGCCAGTGTTGGATAAGAATAATACAAAATTTAAAAATAAAAAATAAATTAATTAATTAAATAAATATGTACACTGCCACCAGGCATTGGGGCCCTTGGTGTACAAATAACCAGTTTAAAGAAAGGCACAGTCAGGCTGGTGGGGCTACAATGACAGTAGCCCCATTCCTGACCTGCAAGTCAGGACAGCACCAGCCTACACTATATGACACACTTGTCTTTAATAAATGACAGCTGTGTCATATAGTGCAAGTTTTAAATGAAACAGCTGTCATTTTTATAAAGACATCTATGTCATATAGTACTTGCACTATACAACACAGCTGTCATTTATTAAAGACAGATGTGTCATGTGCGTCTTGATTTCCAGAAGTAAATATAGGATAAGGGTGTGTGTGGGGGGTGAGTGTTCAGTGGGAGGGTTGGGTTGGAGGTTGAGAGACAGTAGATGATGATGGACCATTTTCTATTTTTCAGGTAAAAAAAAGTTGCAGGACTGTTTCTTCCTTTTAGGAAACTTTACTATTTGGGGACACTGGGGGTGGGCTCTCCAGTGTAGCACATTTCTGGGAGGGGTGTGTATAAATGCCAACAGGGAGATTGGGCCCCACATTGTTGGCAGTGTTAATTAATTAATCAAGGCACTACACAGAGGGGAAGCATCCAACACTGGAGGTGGGCATCCCAATGTCGGCTAAGACTTTTGAATGAATAAATAAAGAATAAATAAATTAATTAAATAAATAAATACACTGCCACCAGGGATTGGGGCCCCTGGTGTGCAGATACAGTTGAAGGTCACAGCACAGTCAGGATGGTGGGGCTACAATGACTGCAGCCCTGTCCCTGACCTACAAGTGGTGATAGCAACAGGGGTTGAACTTTATGACACAGCTGTTGTTTAATAAGGACAGCTGTGTTGTATTGTGCAAACTGCTGCTTTTGCAAAAATGCAATTATGAATAATAGAATGTTTATTTTTTGAACTGTGCATACTCAGAAAAAGAACATTTTTTATTTAATATTTTAAAAACTACTTAACAGCGGGACCTAAAAACCACAAAAGCACACACCTTGGACCAACCAACCTCCATCAAACCTGAACATTTCAGGTTTCAAAGTTTCCTATTTTTAGAGTTATTAGGTGGCAAAAAAGGTCAATTTTCAAAAATGGAGACTTTTGCAGTTTTTTTGCACTTCTGTAACTCTTCCTACCCTGCCCTGATCTACAGTACATGACACTTGCAGGATCAATAGTTTCTGGCACATAGGCTGTGCTTTTCAAATTTCCTGTAAATCAGTTGAAAGGGGGCAAAGTTATTAAGGTGCATAAATATGAGTTTAATATAGAAGCGCTTACTCAACCCTAGTATACAGGCACTATTGTGCCTGTAACACACACATACACACACACACACACACATACACACACACTTTATTTGGACCTTTCTGCCACCAGCTTAATTGGTCAATTGTTTCATCTCATTACTTGTTCATTGTTCCTATTTGTTTGCATTAATGTTAATTTTTTATTGCTTGACTGTTTTGCAGTTACCTTTTGAATTGTATTCACTCCCTAGCCTTCCCTGTGTGCAACTGAAATAAGTCATGTGTCTCAGTTTGCCTTTTCTGGTCACTGATTTGTAAATAAATACATAAATTCACCTACTGTTTATCCTCTTTCGGTTTCCCTGATCCCTTCACACAAAACAGCTAAAACTCAAAACTGAATTACAGTACTTTTCAGACTTGCTTAAACTTCCACTGGAACAGGCTGAGGCCTCCCCTGGGAGGCTAGCCTCGCCATTTGAGAAACCCTATACTATCTCAAAAAGTAAAGAAATAAGTTTAAAAAAACTTTGTTAATGCTCCAGTTAGGGTCAAAGCAGCAAAAGCTGAGAAATGAGGTGTTAGGGTTTCAAACCCTAATACCCCACCCTCCCAAACCATACAGGACAGCAGGTGTGGGGTGTGCCTTGGGCTTCTCAAGACAAACGCTCACCCCATTCTCATAAAGTCTACACATCTGACCTTATTTACAGATAGAATGATGTGAGTGTTAGGCTTGAGAAACCCAAGGCACGCTCTACACCTGCTTTCCTGTCCGGTTTTGGAGGGTGAGGTGTTAGGGTTGGAAACTCTAATGCCTCATTTCCAAACTTTTTTCACTGTGACCCTAACTGGAGCATTAACAAAGTTTTTTGAAACTTATTAATATATAGGGGAAAAGGAAAATAAGACATATATATATATATGAGCATTTTCACTTATTCTCTATACACTGACCATATTTCCATGAATTATACTAATATATGCAGTCTATGCACAAGGGTGAATGGTTCCTTTATGTAGTTTTGTGGCATGCCAATGAGTTTAAGGTGATGACTGCTCTTTCATTCATGTACTTCTCCTCTAATACAAGACCTGTAAATCTATTTTATCAACATGAAATCAACAGCACCATACTTTCTATCAAATCCAACTGATAAGCTATCAAAAACATGCATTAGATAGTCATTATACCACTCTACTTTGGTTCACATATGTACTGATAAACCAACAAAGAGATCATTGTAGTTCCTTAACTAAAGAATTTCAACAGTTAAACTTATAGAAGGTAAATGTTAGAATAAGCATTATAATATTCCAGTTCAATTCTTAGGTTTGCAAATGAGCCAGTTCTGAACTTTATCCACCTTATTGGAAAAACAGTTTACAGGTCTGGGTGACAAGGAGCAAAATAGTTTTCAGACATGATGTGCCCAGACCACAATAAACTCCATATTACTGTGGTTCCAAAGATACAGTGGCCAGGATATTCAGAGCAGTTGCGCTATGTGCAACAGGGATGCACCTGCGCAAGTGTGGCAGTGCGCCAGAGAGTGATATTCAGTGGCAGGAAATGCACAGTGCAGTTCCCAGTGCGCCACTGCGCAATGGTAATGAATGCATGCACAAGTGCAGGGGGCATAGCCATGAATAAATGGCACACTGTGATATTCAACTGCAGGTGAATGATGCAAGCGTGGAGCAAATGGGAAATGCGCGGAGCAGATATGAGCACATAAAAAGAGGGAGCAAGGGAGGGAAGGAGGCTAGCACCACAGGGCTGCCAGACTGAGGAAGTGTGAGGGGGCAGGCCACACAGCCATAGGGGTGCCACAGAATGTGAGGCAGGCAGACAGAGGCACAGAGTGTGGCTCAGGGAGACAGGCAGGGCCAAACTCTGGCCAAGTGATTGTGTGTGTGAGTGAGAATGTGTGTGAGTGCGTGTCTGCCTGAGTGGGCATGAAACGGGAACAAGGCAACCCACAGTGAGCGGGAGTGGCACCCAGCACAGGAAGGGCAGCACAGAGGCACTGTGAGGTGGGAGGTGTAGGCCATGGGCTGCAGGTCAGGCATCCCCACACAGAGGTCTGCCCAGTGCAGGGGCACAGACAGCAGCCAACCGCCAGGGGTGCCAGGGGGGAGAGTCGCCTAGGGGGGAGGACACATAGTGCAGGCCATGGCCAGTGCCACATTCCAGATGGAGGTGGTAATGAGGGGTGTGAGGTGGCAGGCTGCAGACCAGCATGGCCGTGGAAGGGCCCGTCGGCGGTATGACCGGAACAGGTGGTACTGTGCCCACATCAGCTTTGAACAGTACAGTGATACAGAGATCGTGGGCCAGTACTGCCTGAACCGGGCCATTCGGAGGTGGCTCTGTGAGATGTGCAGTGAGGAGATCCAGGCACTCACAAGACGGAGCCACGCCCTGTCCGTGGAGACCAAGGTCATGGCCGTCATGTGCCTGCTCACCAAGGGCACCTTCCAGAGACCATCAGGGGACACCACAGGCATAACCCAGTTGGCCACATCACTGCTCCTCACACAGTTCCTCAGCACACTACTGCCACATGCTGAGGAGTACATCCAGTTCCCCATCACACAGGCAGAGCATACAGCAAACATGCAAGGGTTCCACAGGGTGGCACAGTTGCTTGGCATGCTAGGGGCCACTGACTGAGCCCATGTTGGCATCTGTGCACTGCCTGGCCCTGAGGGGGCAGCCTATATCAACAGGAAGGGCTACCCCAGTGTCAACTGCCAGGTGGTGTGGGATGCCGGGGGTGCATAATCAATGTCTGTGCTGCACACCCTGGGGGAGCACATGATGCCTTCATCTGACACCAGTTGGCACTGTGCTAGAGGTTCAAGAGTGGGGACATCCCCACTGGCCACCTAGTTGGTGAGTATGCTGTGGATGCATAGTTCTGGGTACATCAGGGCAGGGTGTGATGGATGCCAGGGCATGTGTGCCACAGGATGTGGTTGGGATGGTGGGGGGCAGGGACACAGACCACCATGCTAACCAGACATCTCTCCACACAGGAGACAGTGGCTACCCACTCTGCCCATGGCTGCTCACCCTATACCGGTGCCTGTTGACCTCAGCACAGGAGCACTACAATGAGGTACACACCAGCACATGGAACATAATTGAGTGGGTGTTTGGGCTGCTGAAGGCTCGGTTCCATTGCCTGGACAGGTCCAGTGGTGCCCTACAGAACAGCCCCTCAAAGGCTTGCAGCCTATTCCTGGACTGCTGTGTACTGCACAACATGGCCACCAACAGTGGGATAGCTGTCGAGGTCGTGGCGGGGGACAGCAGTGGGGACGATGAGGCTGCCGGGCCTGGTAGTGGGCAGCCCACCCTGAGCGAAGGGATTCCCGGCTGATGAGGATAGCCCAGCAACACAGAGACACAATTGCTGAGGAGCATTATGGAGCACACAGGTGGGTATACATGGCCACAGGCAAGGGCCAGGTCCCATGACACAGTGGGCAAGCAGGCATGGGTGGACCCCTTGCCAGGGTCAGTGGAAGGGGGGACCTGGGCAGGTGTGGGGAACAGACACCCATGCAACATATGGTGCAGACATGCACACACACACACACACACACGCATGCACACATGCACACACACATGCACACAGGACCCATGATGCCCCCAACCCGGGCACCGGGCATGTGTCAGGTGCAGAGGGGCACTGCACAGTGTCTGGAAGCATGGTACTAGCATCATCACGCACAAGCCATGGTGGCCAGCAGCGGGGTGGGTGAGCACATGGGTCATGTGAAGGGTTGCCACGCAAGTCACGGACATGGGATGTACATGCCTCACCAATGTACACACAGGGCAGTGGAAGATGGTGGATGTGGTGGTGGGGCAGTTCAGGACCACCGCACAGTAGCATGGCTGCCATGGACACATGGATGACCCCACAGAGAATGCTCAGCCAGTGCTGGCTGAGTGTCTGCCACAGGGGGTGTCATGGACGGTCCCCCAGGGGTGACACTGTAGGATCACAACCGGGTCCATGCAGGCGTCTGCAGGCCCACAAACGTGCCCACATCAGGCATGCTTGGAATGCCCACAGCAGAACCTGGCATTGACACCGAGGTGATCACCCTACGTTGGGCCTGAATGGTGGAGAATGCACTCTGTGGAGTGATTGGTGAAAGTCCACACAACAGTGTGGCCAGTGGTGCCAGTCCGGCCATGACTGCAGTGGTCAGCCAATCCATAGCTGCGGCCATGTCCTCCTGCAGTCGCGTGGTCTCTGCCAGGAGCAGGGTGCTATCCCTGTTCCACCACTCATATGCCTGGCACAGCTCTGCGCGGAGTGCACACACCCCTGCTGCAAGCTGCAGCTGTTGCTCATC
This sequence comes from Neoceratodus forsteri, assembly GCA_016271365.2. Classification (NCBI taxonomy): domain Eukaryota; kingdom Metazoa; phylum Chordata; order Ceratodontiformes; family Ceratodontidae; genus Neoceratodus; species Neoceratodus forsteri. Next base: position 847,921,504 of record CM028134.1, read on the forward strand.
AGAGGCCTGGAGCAGACGGGTGTGCTCGTCCAAGGGGTCAGTGCCCTGGGGCACATGGGCACCCTGCCGACCCACAGCTGTATCCCGACCCTGCAGCCCTGTGCCCTGCGATGGTGGGTGCTGCACAGCAGATCCCTCCTGGGGCTGGATTCCGCGTGGTGTGCTGGCAGCGGGCACTGTCCCTGGTCCCCCTCAATGCTGTCCGGCCTCCACTGCTGCCCTTCCAGCTACTGTGTGCAGGGTAACACCAGCATGGCTGCACTGCCAAAAGCTCCAACGCCACCACTGTGAGCCATAGCTGTACCTGTTGCAGCCACTGCTACAGCAGCTGTGATGGCCGGTGTGCAGGCAGCCACCTCTGAGCCACTGTCCGTGCCGGTGGGGTCATTCAGTGATATGGGTGTCTCCCCAGTGACCCTGACATTGCTGTCTGGGATGTGGGTCATGTCGTTATCGGAACCAGACCCCGCCCCAATCTGCATCTCTGCACACAGGACACCATGCCTGGAATCATGCTGAAATGCAGCAAGGGCCTTGTCCGGATCCATGCCACTGGAATTGGGATGGACAGCGGTGCTGGGCCACATATGATCCAGGCCATGGTGTTTGGTGGAGGTGGATGGACAGCCCTTCAGGTCCAGGATAGCTGCCATGGCAGACACCACCACTGCCACTGGCTGCAGGCACTCAGGAGCAGAAAAGGAAACGCAGTCACATTAGTGTTGCTGCCACCCACACCTGCCCCTGGCCCCCCTGCCACAGTGTCCCCAACAAAGCAGAGCCTACCATGCAGTGATGGGCTACTGCCCATCTGGAGTCCTCCACCAGGCATGCCCTCAACAGTGCTGCACTGCATGATGACCACCACCATCTCCTCCTGCGGCATAAGGGTGAACAGGGAGGGCTGACCCTCACCTGTGGCTGCTTGCACCACACAGATGACAGCCACCTTCTCCTTGATGCTCCACTGTTCTGTGCCACCTTCTTTTTGCACTCCTGCACAGACTGTCGGTGGCTGCCTTGCTGGTTCACAGCACAGGCCACACCCTCCCATGCTGTTGCCCCGACCTGTGGGGTGCCTGTGGAGTAACTCAGGAGTGGCTCCTGGTCCAGGTACACCTGGTACAGGGTGTCCAACTCTGCCCTGGTGAAGTTGGGCCTGCACTTCCAAGCAGGCCCATGCTCCTCATTCTCCTCAAGTTCCGACATGCTTCTTCCTGTGGGGACAGATACATATTAGTATGGGATGGATATCCTGCACCTACCCTCCCATGCCACTGCCTGGCTGTCCTGCAGCATGTATCTCACCTGTTAGGGATGCAATACCGGTCCTACCCTGTACATTTCCCGTGGCACCTTTATGGCACATTGCATGCTAATAAGAGGTTGCGCAACTATAATGACATGCAAATGCAGCTGCTGCGCCATGTTTAGGATAATCAGCTGATTTGCATATAGTGGCTGAATATCGCATGACTGAGCATTGCACAATGGGGTTGTGCATGCACAACCCAGAGTGCAACACTGTGATGTGCGCAACAGGCCGTGCTGCACACATGCACATGGGCCCATCACATTCACTAGTGGCATGTCATTCGCTATGTGTGTGATAGGCAGTACAGCGCCCATCCACTATTGCACTGGTGGCACTCATGCGCTGTGTGGCCTATGGCACCATGGCATCACATGGCCAATGGTGCTGTTGCACCATGCTGTTGATGGTGCCCCATGCACAATGGGGCCATGTACAGTGGCTCACATATGGCCCTACTGTGCAGCATGCCTGCAGTGCCCAGTGGCACTGTGGCACATGGTGCACTGTGTGACACATGGTGGCATTGCAGCACCATGTTGCGCAGCCACGTTCCTGCACGATGGCCAGTGGCAGCACATCACTCTGCTAGGCATGCGGCTCCAGCATGTGCTGCATGTGTTCTGCCGGGTGCCATTTTGTCTATACCAGAGCACTGGAGGAATGCCACGCAGGACAACACCCAGGGCACAGATATGGTCCCATGTTGAGCTGGTAAACCTGGTGGCCCTTGTGGAGCCACATGCTGGCACTCTGTTTGGTTAGGTGCCACTCAACAGGCCTCGGTCTGAGGTGTGGCAGGAGGTGTCAGATGCACTGGAGGAGGCCACAGGTGCACAGCACACTGGTGAGCAGTGCAGGCACCGCTACGGGGCCCTGCAGCAGAGGGACCAGGAGCAGCTATAGGCTCTTCAGGCACACATCCAGAGGGGCGCAGTGCCACGGCCAGGTAAGTGCATGGCACATGTGCCCATTCACATATGGGGGAGCTGTGATGTGGTGAGAGTGGCATGCCCTGCTGGGGGGTGACTGGGGCAGCATGCCCTGTTGGGGAGGTGGTACGCTGTGTCTGCTCTGTGCCACTGTGCCATGGACATGCTGCCTGGGGGGGTCACACTATGCCAGGGGGTGGAGAACTGTGAAGTTGCAAGGTTCTGATGTGTCCTTCTCCATTACTTTCTTCTAGGCCATGAAGATAGGAGGTGGGCACGCCTCATTGGCACTGTGGCTGGGCCACCACAGGGGGTGGTGCACCATCAGCAGGAGGCACTGGCATGGTGGCCAGACAGGCACTGGGAGTGCCTCTGAGTGCAGGTAGGCACTTGTTCATGTTTCCTTGTTGTGCAGGGTGGTCAGCGTGGGTGGGGGTGGAACTCAGTTCCCTGTACACATGGCACCCTCCAGTTGTGTACTCCTTGCGGTGCCCATTGCACTGCTCTGTGGATATTGCACATGTGGGTGGATACTGTTGGTGGGCCGTGGGTGCACCCAGGTTCTGGCTGTGTTGCTGCTGACCTCCTGTATGGCCATGTCACCTGCCTGCCATGGTGGTGATATGCTGCTCATGGGCAGTGCTGTTGTGCAGTGTTCAGCATGGCTTTGGGTCCCTGGGTGGTGGCTTATGTGGGCGCAATCACTGTGGGTGGTGGAATGCCAGCCCAGAGGCACATGTCACCGATGCTCACTGTGTATGGTGGGGTGGCTGTGGCCTGCTGGATATCCACTCATACAGTGTTTCCTCCTTTGTCCTAGGTGTCGGGACCAGTGATCTTCATGCACAACTCCTGAGGCAGATACTGTGTGTCACCACTGCCACACTCCAGATGGTTCAGCAGCTGGTGCAGGGCCAGTGCAGATGGAGGTGCCAATGCCAGTGTTGCCCAGCGGTGGGTCATGGTCAGCCTTAGGACCCATGTGCCGGACAGTAACTCCTACACTGTGCATCCACCCTTGCCTTCCCTTAACCCCTTCCATTGCCTTTGCACCTGATCCCTGCCTCCCATCCCTGCCCTCCCTGTCTGTGGGCAATCCCTCCTTTCCCTGACTGTTTGTATTTTTGTAAATATGTTTTCTATGACAGTTACAATACATTCATTTTGGTTACCTGTCTGTGTCTGTGTCTGCTTTGTAGCTGGTGTGAGGAGCCATGCTACAGTGGTGTGCGCGGCTGCTGTGTGGTCCATCTGGGGTGGACAGGGGTTTGTACCTGGTGGTGTTCCACCATGGGTTGTGTGTGGTGGGATGTCTGTGGCCTGTCTCTTCAGGCTCTGTGGTGATTGCCTTGTGTGCTGGATGCCTGTGTGTGTTGCTCCTTGGCTTGCTCCTCTGTGCATTCTTGGGTGCACTATGGCACATCAAGACTTGCTCCCTGGTGCATCCCTGGGTGTGCTTTGGCGCATCTGTGTGATATTCAGCCACATTGCGTGGGTACATCCGGCCGTGCGCAGCCTTTGAATATCATGCCCATTGCACCACGGTGCACTGTATTTGCACTGCACATCCCTTGCACCTCCCTCTGGTGCATTTCTGAATATCACGGCCAGTATATCTAGTTAGGCACTTGTGAAAAGTCATGGACATTTTTACCTGGTAAAGGGAGAATATCTCAGAGTTCTTCTAAAGCTTTAACACTCCATTGCTAATTCAAGTAAATGGAGTAACATTCATGTGTGTGTGTGTGTGTGTGTGTGTGTGTGTTTTTTACATTTTTGGGATCATTGGTATAAGACTCCAATTTCATGTAGTCCTTGTGTGACTTTTAATCCCAACACAGCATTTCCACAAATATCGTTAAAGAGCTAGTGCACCACAATCACAATTTATTAAATTTGACACATAGTTCCATTTCCCATTTTGATCAATATTTACAGTATTCCACTTAGTTTGTGGCCAGGCTTTCTAGATTTATGTATTTGTTTTTATTTTTTCTGTTTGCTTCCTATTAAGGTAATGGGCCATTTCACTTCCGCGTCCTGTCACCTATAAATGATGTGCCATAGGGGTCCCTGTCAATCAGTTGATGACATCCTGTAGTGGGCGGTCTTGTCTCACATGCCAGACCTGCAACTGGTATGCTGGTATTGCTGTCATGAGTGCTGCAGTTTGTGGAAATAATGGGCTTAATAGTTCCACTTGTTACATTTTGCTACTGACAAGTAAAGAAAAAAGATATTGCACTTCTGAGGTTCAAATTTCGATGGTTTTAATCCTAAATTGGCAAGTAGCAATTTATCATTATTGAGTTAATTTGAACAATTCCAGCATACTCATGTACAGCAGAGTGTCACAGTTACTGTAGTTAATTTGGATTTTATTGTGATTTAATTTTATTTTTGTTTTAACTGTATTCTCACTCATTATTATTATGCCAAAATGCTGTGTAGTTTATGGATGCAGCAAAACCACTTCTGCTTTGGTTTCCCTGCATCTTTTCTTGAAAGAGCAGTCCGTCCGTGACAAATGGATTTCATTTGTGAACTTTCATAGTGTTAACTCCATTGTGTCCTGTCATTCAGTGATTTATAGTGCACATTTTAATAATGATGATTTGATATCAGTGGAAAAGTTAGACAATTAATTGATTTTCTAGGTAGTTCAGGGTAAGATGTACAGTGATACCTTTATTTATCTTTTTAGTCTGCTTTCCTTGAAATTATTATTTACACAATGGGACTAGGCTGTATCATTAACAGTGAGATGTGGGGGTCTGAGGTATTGGGTGGCATGTTTTTTTTGGGGGGGTGCAGATTGCTTACATTCACTTTCAATCCTGGAGCGAGTTTAGGGAGTCATTGATAATAAAGTTTGATTCACTTTCATTCCCATTCTTGCACTAGATGGGTCAGGGTATGAAAGTGTAAATCCCATTATTTTTATATCACTTTTGTCATTAATACCTGACTGCACATATGCAATGCAATGAAAATGTCTCTGGCTATCGCGAATAGTTAGTTTGTGTTGCACAATGCTGCTATGATCGTGCATTACAACAAGTGTGGGCATCATATACATTTTGTTAAATGAACCATATTTTTGCTGCCAGATTTAAAATATCACTTGCCTGAAAAAAATAGCTAAATCTGCATCTATTGTTATCAGCTATGATCCCGCTCCTTTGTATCTGTACACAGAGTTGTTTGTAATGATTTTTTTGGTTTCCTTCTTTAAAGTACCTTACACATTCAAAACTGCTGCTCCATTCTTTAGCTCCAGTGCTACAACAACATATTTTTGCTGATTCAGGCAGATATCTCTCTCTCTCTCTCTCTCCCTCTCCTCCTCCCTCCCTCTCTCTCTCTCTCTCTCTCTGTCTCTCCATCTCTCCAGGACCCTTGAAGCATGTCCAGCGGTGTTTTAACTGCAAATCTGAAAGAGATCAGCCTCAAACTGTAGGCACATTCACATTGCCCAATGTCACAGTGACTCTCTTGTGATGGTTCAGAAAAATTATTCTGAAATCACTAACAGCAGTGTTCACACAGCATCGGCTTTGGTGTTTCCCTTTTCCTTTCAGGTAGTGTGGGTGTTCTTCGGGTCACAGCATTGGTAAATGGGTGAAAAGAAAAGTACACCGATGCAAGTGTTCACACGGCAAAGGAACCCACCCACAATGCTCTGCAAACCAAGGAAATCAAGGGTCATGATTGTAACACTATGCAATGCTACAACGCAAACACGGTAGGGTTCACATGTGGGAAGGGGCACCGATATGATGGTTGTGAGCCTCTGGCAATGGCTCACAGTCACTAGTGTGAACAAGCCTTATGGCTTTGTGACAAAGATCACTGTGTCAGAGATGACCTGCTTCAAATCAAACTGCTGTGGGCTGGGTGGGAGGTGAGGCTAACATAAAATAGAAAGAAGAAGAAAAGTATGCATATTGGGTTCTGACTGTCATCAGTGTTTAATTACTGTACTTTCACTCTGAACTGCAATCCTTTTTGCTGTAATTGTTATTGCATTTAGCTGTGTATTAAATCTTATTAATGCCATTTTAGATCTAAAAATCAAATTTTAAATAATAGACGAGATATGCCTTTCATTTCATCAGCAACTAATTTGAGTAAAAAAAATCATTACTAATGAGATCTTTAAATAAAAAGATTGTTGAAGAACTAAGCACTTTTTGAATGCCTGAAGTTTCACTAATCAAGTCTTATAATTTTTTTTTTGTTTTAAGACATTTGGGACAGGTACTCAAAACATTGCCCTGGGACTAAAATAGCACTGCCCAGCATGCAAAGATTGCCCAGACCAAATATCCCGAAATATTCAAAAGGAATAGCCTGGTGATAATCCTGCTGAATATAGCATGCTAAGGAAGCCAGAAAAACTGGCCTGGGAGTGCAGGGCAAAAGTTGCCCTGGAATAAGACAGCACTGGGTATAGCAACAGGGAAGTGCACACTGCAACTGCAGTCCAGTAGACTCTGGAGCAAGCCAGTGTTGCAAATGGAGAACATTGTGTGTGACTGAACAGAGATGTCCCACATCTGCTGCAAATAACAATGCAAGCCACAAACTGCAGAACTTTTGCTATGCTGAAATGTGGTTTGCCCAGGGCCAACCTGATTGCACAGTGCTAATGCAATAGCCCAGTGCAACCTGGCTAGCCTGAAGCAAATGTGAGCTATATTCAAAGCTCCCATGCAAATGAGCCTACTTAGGAAATCCAGGGGCAAACAGGCACATTTGCATCTCATTATGTGCTGCTTAGCATACATTACCATGCAGGTTGCCTGGTGCTACTGCATGGAGCACACAGCTCCACCTTTTGGTTGGAATGGAAGTACAGGCTGGACGCTGCAGGCCAAGTCATACCCACAGCATCCCCTGTTGGTCAGAATGGACTACAGAGCAATATATCCATATATATAAATATATATACACACACACACATATATCTATATCGAGATATATATATTGGGGATATGTCATGGCCTGACTGAAGATATATTTATCTTCACGAGAGGCCAATGATATCATGATATCTCATGAGTGGCGAAGCCACGAGTGAGATATCTTGATGTCATTGGCCTCGAGTGAAGATAAATATAATATCTTCAGTCAGGCTATGTCATGTTCTGTTTATACAAAATGTGTTTTGGGATTTTAAAAATGTATGTTTAAAAATTTAGCATGACAGAGCATTAGTTCTGTTTTGTGAGTTGATGGCATACATTTCAAATAATATGTAATTTGTGCAAATAGTGAGAAAATGTCAGTTTGTTTTTTGTTGACACTTATCTGGTTGATCCTGCCATGTACATCCTGGTCCCAATCATTTTTGTGAGTTCAATGATATTGTCCAAAGAATTCTAGTAATGTATACTTCATAGTCTGACCGAGTGCTGTGATCATTCTGTCATCCTGAGACAAACTGAAAATAAAATACTGCACCTCACATTTATATAGTGTCAGAAGTTTCTCTTATCTTTTTATTGCATCCTTAGTTTGATTGTAAGTAAATAAAACAGACCGCACGCTGTGCAGAGTGAGCGAGTGAGCACTTTCCGAACTAGATGTGAGCTGGAGCAAGCGTTGCTATAGCAACTCATGCTCATGCTTGCGTCTTGTTATGAAACCGCTCACTCGCTCACTCTGCACAGTCATGTGATCTGCCACTACAAGCAAACTAAGAGAATAAAAGTAACAGAGACACTTCCGACAGTGTATAAATGTGAGGTGCAGTATTTTGTTTTTAATTTGTCTCAGGATGTCAGGAGAGTCACAGCGCTCAGTCATGCAATAGTAAATATTGTACTGGAACTTCTTGAGCATAACGAATGAAGTTGGCAGAATGAACGGGGGCAGAATTAACACGGCAGGATCAACCAGATAAGTTTTAATGTACAAAAGATATTTTCAGTATTTATAGAGACTGTGTATTGTTTAAAATGAGTAGCAGAACATTAGTAGTACTAATAGCGGTCAGTGACACAGTGTTAGAGAAGAAAGTGAAAGTTGAGAATAGCAGTTTCAGTTTCATTATGACGTATAGGAGTGTGGAGATATCACAGTGATGTATAGGAACATGGAGATATCAGTGATATCATCACTGCCTAGCTGAGATATTACTTTTTATCTCCACATTTATCCCAAAACACATGTTGTATAAATATATATATATATACTGTGTGTGTGTGTGTGTGTATATATACACACACATGTATATGTGTGTGTGTATAAATAGGTATAAATCCATAGATACAGTTCTACACTACCTGAGTCCAAACACGCCCCGGAGGAGAGCCTCCATATCTCTCCAGTGTCCCTCATTATGAGGGATAGCCCTCACTCGGCCCCTTAAAAGAGATAGGAAATGATGTCTAGTTATTTGCATTGATGAAATAAACATAAATAACACCCAATGGTCTACATGTGTGTTTTTGCATTATTGTGGACATGTACATGCATATTTACATGCTGCTCTGCTGATTTTGAATCCTCCCTCGTTTAAAAGTCCATTTTCTGTATTTCTCTGTTCGTGAGTCTGTGCATGCCAGGCTGTGAAATGTCATGTCACTGACTCTGACCTTGCAGACAGCTGAAGTGTTTGCTCTGGAAAAGAAACCATTCGAATTGCAGCCATCTTCATGAAATCATGCTCCTGCTACCCCATGTAAAACTACCACCAGACTGGAAACAAACTACCATGTTTATGCGAGCAGCTCAAGACGAACTCACCCCCCCAAACACACACACTCACCCTTGGCCAGACACATACATCAAAAGTCAGGATATTAGTAAACGGCTTGGTTGTCTAACTCCATATCTGTATACACAGTACAATCTTGCTGTACAATATGGTACCCCCCCCCATATCAGGAGCTTAACTGCATACCGTATGTTACGGAAGCACCATCAACCACTGCCAAGATTAGTCCTGCAAGGTGTCCAGCCTGAAGTGGAGTGCACACAGATGAGCGGCATTGGTACCAGTCTCATATGACAGCAGCTGTTGGGGTCAAGTTGATAAGTGAGACTAGTAGAGTAAAATGAGCATACTTGTAATTCACAGTGGAGGGACCCCTGACCAGGACACGCACTGAGGAAAGCAATGCTGAGACAGCTGATTCTGAGTCATGAGTCCGTTGTAGATAATGGGCGAGACTTGGTCGGGGTGCAGAGCCAGGGACATTGTGTATGTGGAGAAGGAGAGTGTCTGATGTAGATGCAGCAGCACTTGGGATGGAGCGGAGGAGCCATGAGACATAGGCATGTAGCCAGGTCACCAATGGCAGCTTTGGTGGGGGAGGGGGGACATCAAGCAGGAAGGGAGCTGGGATGAGACTGTAAAAGCACATAACAATATGGAATAACAGAGTTAGGTGTGGGTGAAAAAATCAGTATGTGATGGAGTTCTGGGGTGCTTAGTAGCTGATTAGAAAGCTGTACAGAGAAAGGGGGGGTAGATCTGCCCACTGTGCAGTTGAAATAAACGGAAGGGGGACAACAAAGATGAGGTACTTTTATTTGTGCTGTCACATGGATGGTGGGTGGACTAACGAATGCAAGGGTTAATTAAGCTCCCGATATGGGGGGGGGTTACCATATCGTACAGCATGACTGTACTGTATACAGCCATGGATTTAGATAAACAGGCCTTTTATTAATATCCTGACATTTGCTATATGTGACCGGCCAAGGATGTGTGTGTATGTTGGGGGGGGGTAGGGGACCACTGGACTACTAGGGCTTCACATTACTCTCAGAGCTACCGTGGGTTGGGATTCATACTGGGGGGGGGCACCACCACCGCATTACCACCGCATTACTGCCAGCTTGTTCTTGGCAGTATTTAGCTCCATGCTACAGGTCACACTAATGCCTGTAGCACGGCACTGTATGTTCGAATATGCCTTGCAGTCAGCATTCCTGGGTGCTCCCCAACCCTGCCTCTGCATACTGCTATGTTTTAGCATCCCTACCACATGGCACCGGTGCTGATAGGGCTTTTGAATATTGCAGCCTGGTGCAACTCCAGCACTATTCCAGTGCTACGGATTTGTGCCAGGTGCAATGCTTTGAATATCTGGCCCTTTCTTTATTGATGCTTCCATTTGTTACATTGGTTTTCCATTATAAATTAGATTTTAATTCTATTCTTTTTGATCTAGCAGTATCCCTTGTTTGTGCTCCTGCAATCAGCAGTCATGCCCCCTACCATGCACACACACACCACTATTTGTAAAGATGAAAAAATAATAGAGGTAAAAAATTAGAACTTCAGTTTTATGTGATTTTTGTTTCCTTATATCAAATTGAAATGAAATTAATGTTGGCATAAATCCCTTTTTAAGGGGATTAGACAATGGAAAAGGTATGTAACCACTGATGCTTGCCAGGTAGAAGTGCAAAGTGCAGTATATGCCTACTTCTGCTAGAGCATCATGTAGCCATATAGAAGATGTGCCCCTATTGAAGTAAAAACCTGGTAGAGAAGTGGTACAGATTTGTTAGATATTTCTTTTTCTTCCACATGGTATTATTTAATTTTAAACTTTTGATTTTGCATTTATTTTTATGACATCAGTAACTTAAACTTTGATATTTTCCTTGAAGTCTGCAGAGCACAGTACTTTATTTTTGTTATTCAGTCCTGGGGAGGGAGGGAGGGAGGGCGAGATTTTCATATTTTTGAGGGTAACATGTTATCAATTACTGTGCAACTGCCTTTGCCCTAGTTCAGTACTTGCTACTGTGCTATAGGAGGGGTAATGCATTTTATGTTATGAACTTGCTGAACACATATTTGACCATACTTTCTGGGAGATTTTTGTTACATTTACTGTAAGCCATTCTTCTTTGTTGTGGTTCTTCTTACTCGGTATCATAGGTTTTACTTGTGTCATCCTTGCAAATAATTAGACACCTGCCTGTAAGTTTTATTAATTTCAAACACTCTACTACTCATGGATGCTCCCCCAGGAATGGGGAGCCTTTCAAAATAGACAAGAAGATAAAACAAGAATGAATTGCTCTCCCAGCCCCTCAGCCACCCACCACCATGAGCCCAAAAATTCCCACTTTATTCAGAATAAGTCTTCAAGTCCATAGCATAAAATGTATCTCCCTTCCTGCATCACATACTGTATTTTTTTGTTAACCAGGTGGTGTGCACTAGGCAATTATTTGACTATTTTCATGCATGAAAAAGTAGCAAGTACTGATAGGGAATGGCACTTGAACAGTACCTTATATGGTGGATCTCCTTGAAATACCAACTTCTCACCCTCCCTCCCCAGTACTGAATAATAAATAGAGTACTGTATTGTGCAGCCTGGAAGGAAAAGTTCCAAGTTTATATTAGTGTAGACATACAAAGGTATGCAAAATATAAAGTTTAGAATGAAATACTACCCCGTGTGGGAAATAGAAATATCTAATGAATCCTTGCCACTGTGATAGGAGATCTTTTCTTAAATTCAGGCACATCTTTAATACGATCCCCCAAAGTTGTTTTTTTTCTGTTGTCACCGTTTACATCCTTTTATGTGACTGCTTGATAGGAAAAAGATCCCGTTTGATGAAGGACTTTGGTTTCTGCATAGGCACCTACCCACAATATTATTCCATTTTAGTCCTTGGATATCATGTCACACCATAGCCATGCTCAAAATTTACAATTTGGCTCCATATATGGCCATAACACAACCTTCCTTGTTTCTTTATCTTTATTTACAGGCTGGTGGTACTGTACTTATGCAGTTTATATTACTACATAACATTTCAAGTATAGATACTTGTCTTGTTTTCATGTTTTGAGGCAAACTACATTATTAAATAAGCTGTTAAATAATCCATTTTAGATTAGTTCTAATTCTTCAGTCTTACTCATTTGTACTGCATATAAAACAAAGTGCAGTGGTGAGTTCAATAGTTAATCAAAACTCCTCTTCTGTGCACCATATCTGAGTTGAACTCTTAAGAGTGCCAAAATATATTCTTTCCCTAACTTATACAAACATGATGTCAAAGATCTCTTAAAGAAATTGTCTGATGAAAACGTGGCATACACAAATATAGTGACTATAGTGAATAAAATAACTTACAAAGGAAAGGCTAGAATAAAAATTTATAGATGGGCTGATTATTTGAAAATAAAGCAGGTTTTGGCATCCATAGACTGGAAATAACCCTGCAAGAATCCTGGGCAATGCTAAATTCTACCATCCAATATTGTATGGTAAATTATGTGCCAGAAAAAACAAAGTACAACAGCAGAGGCAGAATACCTAAATGGTTTAATAGACCTTTTTAAAGCATTAGTAACAAAGAAAAATAAGTTGTATAAGAAATATAAAAGATGCCAAACACAGGAGAAGATGATAAAATATAAGAAGGCATCCAAATTATTTAAAAGCGCTATAAGGACAGCAAGGGCCAGGGCAGAAATTTGACTAGCAACTGACAAAACTACTAACTGTAAACCAGTTTATAGTTATGTTGGCAGCCTAAGAAAGTCCAATAGTTAATAATAACTCTCATTGTTGGGGGTGAAGTAACTGATGGAGAAGTTAGGATAGCCAACATTTTCAAAAGGTATTTCATTAGTGTATACCAAAACAATGATATGGCTTACATACAAAATGGTTCTATGGGTGATGATACCTCTGAGCTGCCCATCATAACCAGTGAACATGTGTATACGAGCTTGAAGAAGTTGAATAACATAAATCTGGGGGTCCAGATGGTATCAACCCACTATTTGTAGTCAATACAGCAGAAGATTTGGCTGAACCTTTGGCAAGTTTGTTTAATAAGACCTTGAAGGAAGGAGAGGTCCTTGATGAATGGAAAGTAGCCCATATCACACCTGTACATAAAAAAGGGGATAAAACACTAGTTGAAAACTACAGACCAATCAGCATAACATATATAATAGGTAACATCTTAGAAGGCTATGTTAAGAGCTATTTAGAGAATAACCTAAAGCAATAGGGGTTGACTGATATATCTCAACATGGTTTTGCCACAGAGAGATCCTGTATCAATAACTTCATGCATTTTTTCAAACCTGTGAATCGGGCATTGGATCAAGGACTCCCTGTGGATGTAGTGCACCTTGACTATTCCAAGGCCTTTGACTCTGTTTCTCATGGAACCCTGCTAAATGTCTTGCACGAATACAGAATTAACCAGAATTTATGCATATGGTTAGCTTCATAGCTGATTGATAGATTGCAGAAGGTTCAGATAAGGGGATTCCTATCGGATTGGGGCAAGGAGACAGGTGGGGTGCCCCAAGGGTCTGTCCTGGGCCCCTGCTATTTAACTTTCTGGTTTCCTCAATGCAGGTGACCGATGGTGCTTAGATGCGTAAGTATGCTGACGACATGAAAATAGGGATGATAGTTAATGACGAAAAGTCAGCAATAGCCCTGCAAAATCAACTGGTGACCCTAGAAAACTGGGCTAGGACACACAAATTAAATTTCAATGAACAAAAAGGTAGAGTACTGCATTTTGGGGTGAATAACATACTCCACCAATACAGATTAAATCATATGCCCATACAAGAAACAGATAAAGAACAGGATCTTGGTCTACTGATAGCTATTACCCTCAGTTTCGATGGTCATAACCTAGAGACAGTTAAGAAAAGTAATAAAATACCGGGGAATATATTTTGGAACATAAGACGTTGAACGAAGGTGGTTTTATTGCCACTGTATAGGATTTTGGTGAGGCCAGTACTTGAATATGGAGCACCTCTCACAATGCCACAAACAGTAGGAGTATCCAATAGAGTGGAGCAGGTGCAGAGGATGTTCACGAAAAAGGTGAGAGGAGGGCTGGATCTGAGTTATCAGGATAGATTAAGAAAGTTAAACCTATATTCAATGGCATATCATAGGTTAAGAGGGGACTTATGTTATGTTTACAAGGCATTTAAAGATGAGGTGATTTGGGTAACAGCAGCTTTCAGTAGGAAAGTAATAATTCCAACTGCTACTCGATCACATTCAAGGCAACTTTGTGTTGAGAGATTCTACACCATGAGGAGAGCTAAATTGTATAGTCAATGAGTAGTAAGTGTCTGGAGAGCACTTCCATCAAAAGTGGTTAGAGCTGACTGTATGGCCAGTTTTAAAAAACTGTTGGACTCCTATATGGAGCCAAAGAAATGGGCAGTTTGATCACTGTTTTTCAGTGGCAGGTCCTGTTTTGGGCTCTAGTAGCTAACTGGACCTGAAACCCTGTCTATGTACCTATATACCTATAGTGTATTTACCATTAACACAGGAAAACAACCATCCCTTTAAACAGCTGGAAATCAAGTAAAGTGAGGGTTGTTTTCCTGTGTTAATTTTATATTCATAGGATCATAGGACAGTGCGAGTCATAAGCCTATTGGCCATAGGGACTCAGCCTTTTTAATCTAAAAAGGCATATTTCCTGTCAGACATAAATACATCTAAGAATGCTTTAAAACCATCAATCATAGTACTGGTCATCACCTTGTTCAGTAGTTTATTCCATGCAGTAACCACTCTCTGGTTAAACCAGTCCCCTTACATTTGTTTTAAAGAACTCCCCTTTTAATTGATATTGATGGAATCTGCTACTCCTGGCTGTATTCATAGTTAGGCCTATGGATTCCCACAGATCAGCATTATTAACAGTTCTATACAACAGAGACAAGTCAACTCTAACTCTTCTGTACTCAAGACTATATAATCCAAGCTGTTTCAATCCATCACCATACTGCATGTTCTTTAACTGGCTATTATTCCCTGTTGCTCTCCTCTGGACTCTTTCAATCATTTTCATATCAGTGACTTTATGAGGTGCCCAGAACTGGACACAATACTCCAAGTGTGGTCACACTAGTGATGAATATGTTGGGAGCACCACATTCATGTACATACTTTTGATGTTCCAATGAATACAGCCCAACGTCCTATTTGTTTTTTTCACTGCTGCTTTACATGGTTTGGATGCAAATAAATGGTCAATCACCAGTACCCCCCAAGTCTCTTTCTATCTCTGACACCGGAATCTGTTGACCATACAGGTAGTATAATGCCCTTGAATGTTTGCCTCCTATATGCATAATTTTACACTTATCTAGATTAAGGGTAAGTTTGTTTTCAATTACCCATGCCTCCACTTTATTTATTTCTGTCTGTGGCTGCTTAATAGCTAGATCATTATTCACTATACTACAAATTTTAACATAGTCTGCAAATTTGGAAATCTCTAATGGTGCCACACAGGTACTAAACAAAGTGGGGTCCAGTATTGAACCCTGAGGCAACCCCCTAGCTATTTTAAGCCCATGAAGATGTATGTCCTGCCACATACACTCTCTGCTGCCTCCCCTTCAGCCAAGCTTTAACCTTGACCCATCTAACTATCTTAATATCTAGTCCTATGTCAATTAGCCATTCTATTAGCTGGTTGTGATGTATCAAAGGCTTTTCAGAAGTCCAAATAGAGGACATCAACTGGTAAGCCCACATCTAAGGCACTGGTGACCAGATCAAAAAAGTGCAGCAAATTGGTTAAACATGAATAGCCTGTTTGGAATTCATGCTGATTTATGTCTGCTAGTCCTATTTCTTCTATATGTGCACATATCAAGTCATTTATTATACCTTTGATTATCTTACTTACAAGTCATTTATTATACCTTTGATTATCTTACAATTAATGGTAAGCTAATCAGTCTAAAATTTCCACAATCTGTTTTTGAGCCCTTCCTATATATAGGTGTTGTGGAGGCCTCCTTTCAGTCTGAACTACCATACCCTCTAATAAACAGCTGTTCAGGATGTCAGTTAGGGGTCCTGCCAGGACATCAGCAAGCTGCTTTAGCATGGCTGGATGCAGATTATCTGGACCAGGTGATTTGTGTATGTTTTGGTTTTGCAATCTTTTATTCACATCACTCTATGTGAGAATAAGTTTATTGTTTGGTAATCCCATGAATAGTTGTTCCCATTGTTCAGGTGGCACTTCACTCTTAGGTGTATAGATATTGGCAAAGTGTTCATTAAAGGTGGCCACCATCTCTCTTCCCCTCTAACAGCTTGACCATTTACTGCGAGGGGCTCAAATACTGAGTATCCATTTTTTTCTTTGCTATTTACATAGCTGAAAAAGCCTTTTTTTTATCCTTTAAATTTGTTGCTAGATGCAACTCATACTTTCTTTTAGCTTCCCTAACAGCGATTTTACAATGTTTGGCATCTCTGTTTGTATTCTGCATAATTGTTAGGTGAGGGATTTGTTTGTATTTATAGAAAGCCTTTTATAGAAGATTGTTTTTTTTAGAGTTTTGCTAAACCAGGCAGGGATTTTACCAATTTTGTTGTATTTATTTTTGACTGGGATATACTTTTTGGTACAATAATCTAACACCTCCAGTAACCTTTGCCATTTTTTCCTACTGTTATGTCCTTAAACTCATCCTTCCATTTCCAATTTTCAATAAACTGCTTTATATTTGCATAATCAGCCTTATGATAACACCTAGCCATTATGGTATTATCCAATGGGTCCCAATTATTACTAATAACAAAATGGATCATAATATGGTCACTAATGCAGAGTTGTTCTCTTACTGTGCAGTTAACTGTATTACCCTCCAAATTTGTCAGGACACAATCTTAAGATATTATATGCTTGCGTGGGTTCAAGAACTAATTGCTGCATATTATTAAGAGTAGTATAGTCCAGTAGTCTTTTTCCATAATGAGTTGAAGCTGAATTATTATTCCACTGAATATCTGGGTGATTAAAATCACCCATTATTATGGTGTTTATCCCAGATTCTATTTGTTCTAATTTATCAAAGAATAAACTGTTTGCATCACTTGATAACCCAGGTGCTCTATATCCCACAGAAATCTATATCTTTTTACTTTTCTTTGGGTAGATGTTTACCCAGACTTGCTCAGCCTTATTAGTTATTCCATTTACATTTGGAACTTTGCTGAAATCCAGTATGGTTGAAACATAAACAGCCACACCTCTACCTCATTTATCATTTTGGTTAACATGGTAAACCTTATATTCTGGTATTGATAGACTCCAGTTTCTATCATTCCGCCACATTTCTGTAACTCCACAGATATGAACTCCCTCTGATATCAAAGTGTTCTAGTTCATCTTTCTTGTCTGTTAGACTTCTGGCATTGGTTAGAAGTATTTTTAACTTATCACATTTTCTTATGGACCCCCCCCCCCATGACTCAGTTTAAATCACTTGTATTTTCATTATTTGTTTCAAGACTCCTGATATACTTCTAGCTAGAATATTTTTGCCTGCTTTGCTTTAATGTAATCCATGCTTAACATAGAGATATGTTTTGCCAAAACACTCGAGGAATTTTAAACCCATTTGCTTACATTGATACTCCAATCTTGCATTTATTCTTTGTATTGTATACTTTTTTCAGGATTGCATTTGTTGATGGGGAGAATTCCTGAAATAACAGCTTTTGCCCCTTTTTCTTTTATAAGGTTTCCCACTTTTAGTAATTCAAGTGAAATATCTTTCTCATGTTCTTTCTGTAAATTATTTACCCCTTCATGGACTACTACAGTTTTGTATTCAATGCCACTATTGAGCAGTTTCTGAAGAATTCAATTTATATCTGTACTCCTAGCTTCTGGTAAGAAAGTTACTTCCTTGGTTAACTTGTCATTGTTACATATCACTGAAACGCACCCTCTCAGTGTGGAGTCTCCTATAACAAGCTTCATGAGTCTCTGCTCGTCATCATCCTCTGTATCCATGGTAGTGTTATTCTTCATATTTGTGGTGTTCAGAACTGTACTATCATTCATGTTCATGCTGAATACCTATTTGACAGGTCTATCATAGTGTTTCCCATTGCCCTCCTGTGTTTTTTAGTATTAGAGTGTGTAATCATAGCCTAATTCTATCTCTCATGCCACTACTTTCCCCTGATTAGATTTCACTAGATATTTCACTATTCTTTTTTCTCTTATCCATTTTCATTTTATTTGGATGATCTTTGTTGTCCAATAATTGTTTTAGCACTGCCAGTTCTGATTTCAGTTTGTCTGTCTTCTTACACTTTGGATACTTAAAGTTTGACATAGTCCTGTCCACATCCTCTGATAGATACATTTTACAGGATCCACATTTAATCACTGATCCAGTGTCACAGAGAATATCTAGCAACTGTTCATTTGGCTCCACCATTTTGTACAGTAAGTTATCTAAACAGAATGTTAGGAAGTGTCTGTGTGGATTATACAGTAAAATGCCTTGTTATACAAGCAGGAAAACCAAAGCACACTATGCAAATGCAGATACTACCCTCCTGCCAGTTTCCTGATGTATTCCTCTAATCAGGATATAACAACATATATAAGGAATTGTTAACAATCTTGGTGGCACTTCATGCAGTGCTCTTTCAATAAAAAGAACTCCCCACAGATAGCAAGAGAGGAGAAAAGAAAACAAATCATTATTTTGTTTTCTCGGTATGATGCTACTATAAATCAATATACAAACAACACTCACACACACTTCAGTATGGTTTGGTAACTAAACATTTGAAGTCTGCTATGATTCTTTTCTTTATTGTAAATTTAAATGCAGTTATTGGAGCTGTTTCTGTAACCAGTGGGATGAATATGGGAACCTACCACTGTAGTTTCTGATGGGTTTGTGTTTTACAATGAAAGTCTGATATATGTTGACTTAGTGACTAGCATGCTATTCTACCCTTCCAGGCCCATCAGACATGCCTGACACTTGCTGAATGCACGTGTCTCAGTGTGCATCTCCACGCACAACACTGCATGCTCGCCCCACCCAAGCTCACCCCGCTTGCTGGGGGTATTTACAGGCTTTAGTGACAGAGAAGATGTCTTGTTGTCATGGCTCTCATGCAAGCCTTCAAATGAAGTAAAAGATATAAAAATATGCAGCCAAGCTCTCAATCTAGAGCTTACTAGATTTCACAAAACATTAAAACCCCTTTTTACTTGTGTAGTGAGTTGTAGTCCATGGGGACTCATCCAAGGACTACTTGATCCTCCCCTTCCTGTTCCCTGCCTCTGAACTATCGTAGGGACAGCCTCAAGCAGTTGACTGTTGTACTAATCACACAGCTCAGAGTATACATTTAAAAGGACTACTAAGTAATAAAATAACTGTTCGCCAGTCTCATAATACGACCATCACACAGGTCAGCTAATGTAAAAAAAAATCCATGCATTGGTGGTCGTAAGATAAAAGTCCTTGTGTATAAGGTTTTTTTTATGTTTTTTTTTTCCTTTAATATAAATTGCACATTGAAACTTGCTGCTCCATTCATTAACTCTGGTACTAGTCCCCCCAGTACGAGTCCAGCTGAATTAAGAGCCTTTCATCCTCATAAATAATCATCAGATCAGAGGCTCAAGCTAGTTCACAGTTCTTCTTTCTCTTTTCCAATCTTTGATTGTTGAGATGGAGACAGCTCATTCAAAATCAACCCCAACACATACTGTAATTTACAATGCTCATCATTTAAATGGAGACAGTTAACTCCATCCAAGATTTTATCCTATATTCCCCATCTTTATTTTAAGCCATGCAGCATCTCTTTTATAAGTGAAGTTAGGAAGACCGAGTATGTTTGAAAAAAGTTGACATGTTTTCATCTCTTACCCGTTTCCTACATTGCACCATTTTTATCTGAAAACATACAAAAAAAGGTACAGTAATAGTCAACAGTTAAAAATAAGAGTAATATACATATTTGCAAAGGGAACATAAATTTTAACAATAAATATAGCTGATTCTATAAACAGCATAAGTTTCTATTGATCAAATGTATGTACATACCTACACACCGTATGTGTGCATATGTGTGTGTGTGTGTGGGGGGGGTGCAGTTTGTACATTATGGCATAGTGCCATTGATCTCAATGCCCCAAGGACCAGTATTTCAGTTTGACACTTTGCTTCACAGTCCAAACCTGGTGCTGCATAGTTTCCCTCCAATCTAATCAAATCACATACTTTCTGCATGTGATGTGAAAGAAATACAACCTCATTCATTAATGATTTAACATTGAGGGAAATCACTTTTTTTTGTACCCCTTCTGCACCTATTATATGCCTGGTGTCTCATGGTCATCTGTAAACAATGAAACCTTTTGATCCAAAAATATCATTGTTGTGAATGACTGTCCATACACAATCCTCTTTATAGTGTATCGTACAGCATTGTTCTATATAGAAATCAATCCTTTTCAAAATGCTGTTGTACTACATTTCAAAGGTTATGGAATGTGATTATAACTTCTGTGGTAGAACAGCATTTTAGAACCTCTAGAGACTGCACAAGTCAGTTTCATTGTGAAAGAGAAAAAAACACCATGTACACTTTTCACATAATACTATTCACTATAAGAAATACAGGATGAGCAACTTTATGCATATCCAGTGTGTTCTGCCAGCTCATAGTACTGATTTCCATGGACCTCTGGAGCTTCACTCTAAATCTCAGAGGGAATCGGAACCCTTTTGTGGCAGAACACACTAGTTGTGAATAGTAGCCCATCCTGTATTCTCTATTTATTCCACTCCTAGCTACTTCATAACCACCAAGTTCCAAAAGTCATACCTTTTAACTTTTAAAAGTCAGTAAATGAAATTTTGATAATAAAACAGAACTAATAGACGGCAACTTTTTTTGTGTTTACTTCTGTGGGGGTCTGCCACTCTGTAGTTATGGGCAACCACACAACGTGACGTGTGTTTCCATCTCAGGGTTGATAAGACTGCATGAACCACCTCATAATTTTATTCACTTAGGCCTTATTACTGTCAACTATCATTCAAGTATTCTCAAGGCCTTGTATGTTCATTGTCACAGTTTTCCATGATGTTGTATGGTTCTATGTCCTTATTTCAACTTTGGTGGAAACTGTTGGTTGAATGTATGCATTCATGTTTCAAAATGCTTAATAAATTATAATAAATTAAAAAAAGACTGCATGAACCACTTGAGTATCATTCTCAAGGTTCATACAGCATACTGTCATCCTAACCCCTCTTTGAGAATACAGCCTTGTTGTATATGGCTGCACATGCTTTATTCTCTATATTGTGTCTTAAGTAATTTAATGTACTGAGATGATGCATGATTGTAAGTATAGATTGATAATTCTTACGTTATGTACAGAGACAGCAGCAACTAAAATTGTATAACATATATTTGTTTGTAGGCAGAGATTAAAAAAGTGCAGTGCGTACTGTATACTTACCTAGCGATGAATCACCAAATAAGAAAGCAATTATTGTGCATTTAACTCATATTGATAATCACAAGACAAACATGTAATGACAGCAGTGTGAACTGGTGCAGCTGGAAGTTTAAATTATTAAATATAATGTAATGCTGGTTCTGTATCCAGTGCTTTTATGCTAGGTCAACAGATATGGAAATGGTTGGGCCAAATAATGCAGTGTTGAAAGCATTGTGGCAACACACAGTTGTTGCCACACATGTTGTCATACATTAGATGTGATGGAACCACCTAGTGTTTAAAGTCTGCAAACTGGTGAGGTGTTTTCCTTGCACATACATAGACGTGATCTCAGAGTGGTACAAACCTTGAAGCTGTACCATTTGATGAAAACTAGTGTGATCATGAATGTGCTATGTTGGTGCTTCAAGATGAGAGGGACCATTAGTGTATGGTAATGGTAGCCACTAACTGCCATAATCTTCTTGTAGAAATGGTGTGACTTAAGAAGGAATGGTCATGTTGAATTTAAACTGGTTACAACTAAACACACACTATATATATTTTTGTATAATATAGTCTCTGTTTTTCATTACGTGATTCAATAACAGCACGAATGATGATAACAATATTTAAACAATAAAGCATGAGCAGGGGATAGATTAACAATCTGATAATCACCAAGGTGTAATGTGGCACTAGCGCAGCAGAGTGCAATATTGTCCCTAGGGGGTTATTAACTGACTGTTCATCTAACTCCTGGAATTGCATTATTGCTATTATAAAAATTATTCCAAAAGAGCAGTGTACTTGTTGAATGACTTCCTCATTAAGAGAGTGATTCTTAATAAATTAGTTCTTCCACCAATAGTTTCAGATTGCTGGTTCAGAATCAAAATGCATCATTTCAGTCATTCAGAAGTGCTAGAGGACGTTATGATAGCAGAAACAATGCATGTACTATGGCAATCAGGCTGTACATGACAATTTGACAGGGATTGATATAAGGCTGTCAGAATTCTTATGCCAAGTCAGATTACAACATTTTTGAGACCCTTTTTATAATGATCATTTAATTAACATTCTGTAACTAAATTAACTCACTTTTTTATTTCCTAGTATATGTGAAAGAACTGTTCAGTTAGTTAGACCATGTGATTTCAACAAATGATAAGACAGATGCTGTTGTACCTCCACCTTTGTGATCCGAACCTGAAAGACCAAATGAAGAGGAAGCAGTCAGAGGAATGTACTCAAGTTTTAATGAGAAATGAGTAAGAATGAGCATATAGTATACATTTTATTAAGTGGATTAAGATAAACTATTAATAACTGCGTACAAAATGTTATAGACTTTAAAAGAAATATTTAAATTTTGTTTTACTTAAAATACGATGAAGATAGATGGATACAGAGAACAAATGTAAATTATGTATAAACAAAATGGCGATTAATTTGCCAGTGCTTGGATATTGGCAGCTGTTATAAACTGCATTCTGATTTCATCATTCAGTCATAGTTATCATCATTCGTGCTGTTATTGAATCACGTAATGAGAAACAGAAATAGAGACTATATTATACAACAGGGAATCAACAAAGTAAATCACATGTTAGACAATCATAAACTACCTTGAAATGTTTCATTGTAGGCATTAGGTAAATATTAAAAATATCATATCCAATGACCATGTAACGTTTAATGGTTCTTTTAAAAAAAGCTAGAGGAAGCAAAACATACATACATGAAAATAATACAAATTCTAAGAAGTAGTTTTTTATTTGTAAGGAATATTTTTTGTGTTTTTTCTGTTGCTTGTGAGAAAGTTTAATTCGAGATAACACTGTAATTGATGTGTGGAACAGCTGTCAACCTGACAGCTGACATATCTACTTCTATCCACCATCAATATATATTCATCATTGTGACATCATGGACAGTGACATCACAGGAAACTAACCTTGCAACTACTCAGTGACTGTTCCAAGCCATCAGTGATGTCATAGCCAGTGAGGTCCCAATGCTGAATATGTGATGGGAGAGAGCAGAGTTAGATATGTCAGCTGCCAAGCAGAGTTCTATTCCGCACATCAAACCTACTAACATCATGTTAAAAAATCTTCTAGTTCACAACAGCAGACTACAGATACCAAATGCTGCTTGCGCAATCTGTAATTGACTGAGACATGGCACTATGGTTTACAGTAGTAGCATACTACCAGATCATCTAAAAAACATGTTAGCAATGGTCATAGAGTGTTACTCTACCAATCTCCTGCCCCAATTCCCACTGGCAATATTATATATGTCTCCACTGGTCTACTATCTGCCTCAGCCACAACCCTCATACCTTTTTGACTTAGTGAAAATCAGGATACTTAAATCCTACAAGTACATCATCAGTAGACTGCTGTGGATTTGCATTGTGAATTGCATTGACAGCACAGGAAGGTATTGGTACATGAATATATCTGCCAAGAAAGCCCCAGCACCAATGTACAAGATGACAATAGGCAGCATGTCTGTACTTCTCATGCAGTGGTCCCTCATATAAATTATCATATTGACACTTCTAATCATTCCATGCCATCTGTAAACTCCAAACATCCAGACAGATTGCACTGAAACCAGGAGTTCAGTTATGTACACTGAATTTGTTTCTAATAGCATTGGCTTAATTACATTAATCTCAGCACAACAAGTACTCTCCAATTCAGTAGCCATTGGATGGCATTCAAGACAAGTACACCTAAAAAAAAAGTACAATCTCAACACAAAATATATTTTTTATAGTTTAAAGAGCAAATTTATCAAAACTATTTATAGCAAATAGCAACTGAAAAAATGTAGAGCAACATAATACTGTATAACTCTTTATGCTGAAATCCAGATCTGTATTATGGTGCAGACTCAGAATGTGCTGCCTGTACGCTACTCACATGCCCAACAACAGAATGAGATAAACTCAAGAGACAGAAATGTCACTGTGACTGTGTACAGGAGAAAGGGGGAGTCTCGGCACCCTTCACCTCTCCCTCTCTCTCTTTCTCACTGTGCTCTTTCCCTATCCCACACAGACACCACACAGAGAGGAGAAAGTCTCTACTGTCATAGTGTCCTCTGTGTGTGTGTGTGTGTGTGTGTGTGTGTGTGTGTGTATGTATGTGTGTGTGTGTGTGTGTGTCTTTCTCTCTCTCTCTCTCTCGTACAGAGACATCTTTCATTACACTGTCACACTGTCTCCCATTGCATCCACTTGCACACAACATGGACCACAAACACTGAGAAAACCTGACAAAGTGATGAGAGACAAAAAGATAGAGATAGTGACACATACATGACAGTGTGGCAATTCTACACTTCAGCGGGTTCTAACAGCTCTGCCAGGTTGTACTCTGTAATTGTTTTGGTCACTGGGGAATGATTGCTGCCAAACAGGCTGGGGAAGAACAACTGCTGCTGGTAGAAAACACATGCTCATCTACTTGAGTGGGTGCTCTCTCAGTAGGATGGGTTGCACAACAGGAAAGATGTTCTATTGATGAGAGACAAGTAATGGTGGGTGTCACGGTGTCATCTGGTAAGTGGAGATCCATGAAGTGGGAGGGTGGGTAGATGAACACATGGCTAGATCACTCATTCAGTCCATGGGAGAAGCTGCTAACATTGCTGTGATGGTTGGAAGGGTGTCACTCAAATGACTTTCATTGTCTGGGGGAGCAGGTGACACCAACTTCATGGCTTCCTTGCTGCTTTGTTGGGTTATAAGGGGAACAAGCACACACAAAACAAGAAGCACAACATGCTGCTGCACAACAAAGTGACGCTTCTCTCCTGGTGGGACATGAACTCTAATTAGTACTGACACAAGGTTAAGAGTCTGCTGTTGGTAACACAAATTGACATTACCATATATGCAAGGTAAAGGTCAGATGCCAAGGTCCCACTCACTGACTGGCAATTTGAAATGGCTGCCACTACATCTTCATTCAGACTCAAAGGAATAAGATGTGATGGTGGATCTCCAGAGTCACTCTACAGAACCGTGGATTAATGCAAACTTAATCCAATGCCCCACAAAGTGACTCACCCAATCAGGTTGCACATTTGTGTGAACCTATGTTATAATTAAGCAATAATGCACAACAGAGTGTGTGTCGTGCTGGGATAACATCACACCTTGAGTGGCTGGGCACCAGGCCACAGGTTGAGTGCATCCAGCACGCAAGAAGTGACATTATCCCAGCAGGATACAAACTCTGGAGTGCATTATTGCTACTATACATTGGCTCTGGTTCATAAAAAAGTAAAAAAAATAAAATAAAAAAATGCAGTTTTAAACTGTATTTTTGTCTTTTGTTTTGAATGTGTACGTATACAGTTTAAAAAATGTGTCCTGATGTTCTTCTTTTGGCCACTAGGTGGAGCAGCAATCTTATCTGTAAGTGCTTTTCTCCCCACCCATGTCTGTGTTCAATGTCTCCCTCTCTCTCTGTCTTTCTTTTTTTGTTGTTGCTTATGTTCTCTGATTGTGTCCCTGGCATTAATTTAGCCAGTCTCTCTGCCTTTACTGGGACCAGGTGAATGTTTTTAATGTAGAATTGTTCAGCATGAAGTGCATTTGCAAGACCACGGTGATTGAGCATCCAATTGACTTGCCTTGTGGGGACCAAGAGACATGTGCTTCATATGTGATCGGTAAGTCCCTCAGTCCCGCTGTTGATTTTTATATTTTGTTTTTTTTTTTTAAATACAAAAGTAATTAAATCATGTCATCATGTGGCTTTTCACAGAAACAGACTGTGCAGCATGTGACTTGCAAAGATAGCAAGACACTGAAACCATACACAGTGGCGGGGTTTGGTGCTCAGCAGGTGGAGCAGGAAGAAATTAATTGGCTGCTCTGTTGAAAACTACTCATTTTCCAGGACAGCAGACTGTAACTTACTGGGAGAGAGTTTGTGGTTTGTGTGGTTGTGGCTGCTGGGGGAAAGTGAGTGAGATTCATGACTGAACATGGGGGAAGGGGTGTGAAGCCAACAATGACTTCGAGATGAAGGGTGCAGTGCTTTTTGTTTTATATTTGCTGAGGTCCTCTTGCTGCTGGTCCTTCATACAATAATGTTATACAGTACTGAGATAACATCACTGTTGAAGGATGGGACTGACCAGTCAGAGCACAGCATTCTTTCTTGCCATTGTATAATAAACAACACAGTATGACTAGGGATTAGATTAAGTCTGTTTATCACCACTGAATGGTGTAATGTGTCATGTGGTGCAGCATGGTGCCATATTGCCCCTAGGTGGTGAGTAACTGACTGCTAATCTAATTGCTGAGATTACCTTATTTCAATAATAAAAAAATATTCCAAACAAAAATAGTTAAAACTATACCCTTTAAATGTTATTCTCATTTAGAGGGAGATCTTTACTAAAATAGCTGTTCAACTAACTGTTTAGGAAAACTGGTTCAGATTAAGAATGCCTCATTACAGTCATTGAGCAGTGCTATAGTTTGGAACGATGACAGAAGGGATCCATGTGGCCTGGAGATCAGGCTATACATGACAGTTTAAAAGGGTTTAATTTAAGGATGTCAGGCTCCTTATGGCCAAAAAAATAAAAGCATTACTGAGACCATTTTTATAATATTTATTAGTCTACTATTTTCATTCAAGTAAGTAGTATTAGAAGCAACACACTAACACTTCAAAACTTAGTTTACTGCTCATTACATAAAGAATTAACCAAATATTTTAAGATCCAGAAAAAAAGAGATGATTTGATACCTTTTATTGGACCAACATAGATGTTACAAAAGAAAAATAGGAGCTTTTGTAACATCTATGTTGGTCCAATAAAGGTACCAAATCATCTCTTTTTTTTTTCTGGATCTTTTGTCATAAGGACCAATATGGCAACATGACTAATTTTCTGAATAGTTTAAGGTAATACAAACAAATACTAACTAATCTACAAAACCTTTCCTAAATCCAATGTCTCTCTTCTCATTTTCAGTGGCATTCTGTTCATCTGAGTCTGAAACAGATGGCTCAAACTGGTATAGTGATATTCCTAGAATACATGTTTTATATGGATCTATACTGATAGCTTCATCAGACTGATCTGTTCTGGATGTCAACTTAAAAATATTTCTAGAATTATTCTAGAAAGATTAAAAATAGAAGTAGAAAAAACAGGGGGACTGGCTGATTATCAAGCTTATTTTAGGCCCCACTTTTCTACATTAGATAATATCTATGTATTACATAATTTAATAGAAATGAATGTGTTACCTGCAGAAATGGTATCCAGTAGAACAGTAGACTGCTTCAAAAGAGGATGGGACAGGACAGGAGGGGGGTCAATGGAGTGGAAGGGTGGAAGGGAGGGGGGGAAGCTGCAGAATAATGGGTGCTAGCTACACATTCAAGCAGACTAGATAGACCTCTATGCCCTTATCTGCTGGCAAATGTTGCATGTTCGTAAACGTATGTAAAAATATGGTAACAAAATCTGTACACCCTTTTTATTGATTATTTTTCAGCCTTTGATCTTATATCAAGAGAAATTTTATGGGTAGCATTACTTGAAAGAGGTATAGATCAGAACTTGATGTTGATAATTTCACAATTTTATTCAAACAATTGGGCTAATATAAGATTAGGTAATAAAGATTGAATATCATCCTCATTTAAAATCAATAGAAGTGTAAGACAAGGTTGTGTCTTGGCGCCATTACTGTTTTCATTGTATATTGATCAGATGTTATAAGACAGTGCAAAGGAACTTACTGATGTACCGAAAATACAATCTTATAAGTGTCCACTCCTTGCTTATGTGGATGACATATAGTTATTTTCATTAACAAAAGCAGGTTTACAAAGAAGCATCAACTTTATAGCAGAAAAATCATCTGCATTAAAGCTGAAAATTAATATAAATAAATCAAAGGTTTTAGTTTTTTTAAAGGGAACCAGGGAAGATTCTACCTTCTGGACAATGGGGAAGGAGGGACTTGAGGTAGTTAAGGGTTATACATATTTAGAGGTTCACTTTCAAGAAAATTCTAATTGGACACAACACCTACAATTTCTAACAGATAAACTTAAAGGTACAGTAGCAGGCTTACACTTTTCAATATAAAATATGGTGGGATGATTTTAAAACCTGTGATACAAGTCATAAAAGAAAAATTTGACTCCCAGCTACTATACAGGGCCAAGCTATGGGATTCAAGAAATGTAAATAAGGTACTTGCACCTTTATGCAAATACCTATGCATAACATTAAGAGTGGCGCCATTCCTGTCCAGCTTCTTATTTGAGATCAGCACTTGGTCTTAGCAACTTGGAAACTCAAATGGAGTCTAGAAAAGTAAATTATTGGATTGGTCTCACAAGAAAGGAATAAACAACACTTGCCAATATGGCCCTAAAAGAAAAGGAAAAGTGGCATAATACAGGATTTGATACAGGACTTTGGTTTGCAATCTTTCTGAAAAAATTAAAAAAACACAAACTGATTAACCTTAAAAGGGCAACAGAGTAAGGAATCATACCTAGTTTAAAATACAAAGCATATACTGTTTCACTAAGAAAATTGTAAATAATTGGATATCTATAGACTTACGGTTAAACAATCGCATTATTCCAAATGGTTCTCAGAAAATACAGTAACTATTATTTTGGTTTTAAGCCATATTTGGAGATTTTGATAGATATTAAGCTGAGAGCTATAGTATAACACTATAAGTTCAAACAAGCTAAGAACAATATGTTTCTTTATCATTATAAATTAAAGGGTCTTACATCAGCCGACTGTGATTGTAGTGGGGAGAGTTAAGAAAATATTATTCATGTATTACATTTAGTACATGGTATCAAGTGCAAAGGGTCTACTGGTTGAGCCCATTTTTAAACAGTATGTATCCAATAGATAAAAGATTACTAACTAGTATACTGTTTCATATGGAGGATGTGTGGTCTGTTGAATGTTTAGCGAAGTTTCTGTTGGATCTATCTTTCTTCTGATTTTATCAGCTGCTAACATAAATGGATGCAACATAGTTTGTCTACATGTAGATACTTTTATATGGAGCTTAGGATGTATTGCAATGTTTAAAATGTGCATGTAAAATATATTGTTAAGCCATGTCTGATGCTGCCATGTTTCTTGATTTATATGTATTGACCTGTTATGATGTTTTATACTGTTGTTTTGTTGTCAGACTTTTTAGCCACACAAATAAAGCTTTTGATGAGACTGATCTGACATATCAGTCTGGTCATCATCAGATGCATCATCACCACAATACGGATTAGTGACATTCATATGCATCGCTTCTGCGTTGAGACATAAAGAAAAGCAAGACGAAAAAAATAGCAAATAGTATGAACATTTTGACGTACATTTAAATGAGACTGTCATGCCTAGCACTATTGTATTTTATCTTTATTAAGAAAGGAACCATTTGTAAATAACAAAATGTAGTAAACTTGAACTTATTACATAGAAGTTTAAAGATTTTTGTATCATATCCTGTCTAGATTCAAATAAAATGTAAGGATGTAAGACACATGTAAACCAGTTATATAATATTGGATGATAGTGATTAATTAACAAGAGAGTAAATCAATAGGAAGTGTATGAGCAAAAAATGTGTGAAGTTGATTAAAGGGAAGAAACAAATTAATGGTAAATTAGGTGGAAAGTGATAATGAGAGGAAAATTAGGGGGTGGCAACACATTAAGGGTAAAGGATATAATAAAGTATACCGACAGCAAAGTAGGGCAGGTGAATTGAATGATAAGGTATAACTATCCATGAAGAGAGAAAATATGAAGCTGAGGGAATAGCAAAGTCCAAAAGCAGTACAGCTAAATAAAAACAACTGGTGGAATGGGTTACTTTTTGCAGTTCAGAAGTCCATGTAACTGTTTTTAGAAATAACAATAAATGCTTTTTGTAAGTGTTAGAGAATGCTTTCATTGCAGGGCTTGTTTTTTCAGTGTGGGTGGGGGAGGAGTTAGGACAATACAAACAATGCTATATGGCAGAGGGTAAAATCAAACAGGTAAGGTGAGAGTGAATCCAGTATAAGATGTTAACTGGTGCCTGTACACTATAAAAGACAGTACAGAATTTGTTTTAACTATTGTCCATCCATTATACTATGCTGCCAAAAACGTAAGTGAAGTAATTGCAATGATTTACCAGCTGTTAACAACAGAATGTGATGTGTAAATCAAAATGAGGGCAAGTTGAAACTAATTAAGCTTCTGTAAGGCATCTATATCATAAAATCATAAATAACTTTCCTGTAAGACATTAAATCATAATGTCTTATTTGTTCATTCTGATCTATAATTAAATTGTTTTCTTAACAATTGAATACATAATTTATTTTTGACTGATATCATTTGGCTGCTGATAGCATGTGTTAATAATATGCATTTAAAGGGTGTACATGTACATATTTAGATGGTCATTCCTGGCTGTACTACCAAGATCACAACTGTCCACACCTCTCAGCTGTTATATATTCAGAAGAGAAATCTCTCATTTTACACATCAGGTTCAGGCAATATACAAAGATTGGTGAAATAAACTAAAACAAAGGAAACTGGTTAGTGACCTGTGGGACATCATAATTAAGAACATAAATCATGTCTACGCAATGTCATGGTTAAGTGCACTTTGGGTACACCTCTGCCTAGTTCACATGTGCTTTTGCTGTTCACTTCGGGTTCACTGGTGCCTAGCAAAGGAACACGACAATGTTCAGCACTGGGTTCACTGGTGCCTAGTACAAATATGCCAGCAATAATACATGATGAGGTGTGGATTATGGGCCTGAGAAGAGCACACCCCAGGTGTATTATGAGGCATGAGGTGCTTGTGCCATGTGCCTTTAGCACCTGGGGTGTGCTCTTATCAGGCCATAACCCACATCTAAGAGTGTCTTATTACGCTTTTAAAATGAGCCCCTCAGTAGGTTGAAAATTCAAAAAAAAAAAAAAAGAAAAAACTGTTAAAATCTAAAGAATGAAGGAAGAGTATTTTTTTAGTTAGAAGAATAAAGTAGTTCCTCTTTGTACTGTCCTGTATGCAATGCAATGTATTTGGCTTGGTTGGCAGTACTGTCCTGTGTCACTCCCCCCCATCACAGATAGTGCTCAGTTCTTGCACTTTCATACTGTACATGTTTTTCCCTCTCAGAACCTGACAGTCTGTTTTTTTAAACCGAGTATAGCAGTAATGTAGAGAGCGAGCATGTCCTTCTTCAGCTGCCATATTTGTGCTGCTCTTTCCATTAGCGCTTATCCCAGGTGCTAGTTTGTGTAAATGATTGTGTGTTTTTTTTGGGGGGGCAGAGAAGCTTACTTCTGGTGACAGTCTTTGGTATGTGGAAGTTGCAGTGGTTCTTAGAAATGTGGTTGTGAAGTATTTTACTTCTGGTGATGGTCCATGGTGTGGAGAGGTTGTGGCGACACTTAGACATATAGAGATGGGAGAAACTGAGAAACAGGGTGGGAATGGAGAGAAGCTGCTGCAGTATCTAACTATGGGAGAGTTGTGAATGGTCGAGAGAAGAACAAGGTGAGAGTAGTATAGCACTTGTTTTTTCTGAGGTGTACATGAAGTATAGGAGGTTTCCAGGACAGCAGCATGCCTTCGAGTAAGTGGTCTGGGCAGGGAGTTGCTGCATTGCCGGCAGTACTGGCTTCAGCCGGAAAAGGAAAAAGCTTTGTGGCAGGCATGGATCATTGCTAGCGCTGTGCCCTGGTTGGCTAAAGAGGTACCAGTTGGCACAATATGTTCTGATAAGCACACGACCAAAGGTACATCTAAACCATTCAGGAAGCAGGAATTTCTTAACCCATTTTATAAGCATTTGTATTGTCTTCAGAAGACAGTATTGCCTTGAAAATCTGTAAATGTTGTCATTTCAGAGAAGGTCTAGCCTTGGCCTAAAATAAGCTGACCACTCAAACCAGGTTGCAGAGGGACACTGTCTGATTACAAGTCTTGGGGTGGTAACATAGTTCACCAATGTATTTCATTCACAGATATATGATTCTACCACATGCCACACCAGTGACCCTGGTCAGGAGCAAACTAATTTACTGGGGTTGGCTGGTGGAGAGGATGATGCATTGGCTAGAATGCTCTCTCCTCCCAGGGAAGGAAGGCTTGCTGTCTCAACCCTTGACTGCCACCAGATGGAGGTGTGGTGGTAGCACAGGTGTGAACAGCATGAATGTAGGGACACTGGTTTACTTGGTGCATGTGGGCTTAATAAAAACTAAGCAGTGCCCATCTGTATTCGCTAAAGAACACTCCTGCCATGCTGGATATACAACATTAGGATCATCACATGACAGCTCGCATTACACATGAGGCAGGTGATAAAAATGTGTAGTCAATTGGAGAATAAGTCACAACTGTTTTACACTACTAAATACAGATACTTTGACTTATCACAATTAATAACAGTATCATGAAAATTTATGAGAAGTCAGATCCAGACAGGGGTTGACCTTAACTTTTTCTTGCACTAGTCAGCAGGACAAGTCAGTTTAAAATTGCACTAGCCCGCACTCATGTCACCATGTGCTTTAACAGACAAAGAATACTGACAAGTCAGTCAAAATTGCACTAGCCCACAGTGATTTGCCCAGTCCCACAACAAGTCACAGACTTTGATCAAAACCCCCCTCCCCACCTTGTAGACAATACAACAATACAAAATGAGGGAAAGCACAGAATAAGCCAGAATGTACTGCAACAAACTAGATTAAACAACAGGGCACATCACAATGACACTTTCAAAACCCCCATGCCCCCACACAACCTCAGAAGAACAGTAATAACTGGCACTTGACTTACAATACCTGAGTACCTTTGTGTGTTCAAGCAGCAATCCAAAAAGAAACATGTGATGCCCAGCCCCACAACAATCCCCAGACATCCCCCCTACCCCCACCCCCACCTCCAATGCAACAGAACACAATATGAGCAGAACAACCTAGACAGCCAAACATGTTTACACTGCTTCCCAATCCCCACACAACCTCAGTCAGAACTCAGAACCTCAATCATAGACCAGATAAGTACTGTCTGTATTTAAAATTAATTCCTCTGCTTTAGCAGAGCTTGGCATTTTACTATTTACGTGATCCAGGCTCCCAGTATGCATACCTTGCCTGCTCAGCAATAAAAGACAGACATGCCCAGCCCAGTCAAGCAGCTCAGCCCCACAACAAGCCACGGGGAACTGCCCCCCCCCCCGAAGGCAAAGCTGAGCAAGGGAATTGGAAAACACACACACACACACACACTCATAACAAGCCCAAAAAAGCTGTGCTTTCAAAAATTAAATTAATCACAGGATGTCTCAATAAATTAGCTAGCAAAACATTACACAGAAAACCAGTCCATGGCTGAGTTAAGGCACCAATCGTGGCTATTGTGATGGAGTATGCAGCTGCAGTCACAGTGTCTTTTCAATTTCAGACAGTTTCTATTTCCACCATAACCTCACAGTCAGAAGTTCAGAACAATACTGGTCTTCGCGTGTTTCAATTCCCAGCCAACTGCCTTAGTTTCCCAGTTCCCCCAACACTCAACCTCATAGAAAAATTAAATTACTCACTAACTCAAAAGAACCCAAATGCCATGCTGCTCAGCATTTTAATGCCACATGCCACTGCCTTACCTGAGCTGGCATTTTTCTTTAGCTTCAGGTGAACTAGCTCCCGGTTAGATTGCCTTGTTGTAGCCTGCAGTGCATACACAGTCAGATATCCAATTCTGGGATCCAAGACCACGACTGTGGTGCCGCTGAGCCTTCGGGACTGTCCATACTGCCAAAACCACCAAACACCTGATCTTCACTCACCAAACAGCCATTCCTCCAACCTTGCAGCAACATTCAGTCTCTTCCCAAATCTGAATCCTCCCCACTTTTGAGAAACAAAAACAGCTCCTGAAATCCACAGTTAGGCACTGTAAAGCCACACCCCCAAAGCGCTTGTTTCCAATGGCTGCTGCCAGTTTGCCACCTCACATGCCCAGGCTACAGGCTTTAACCAATCAATGCTCCTGATGATGTCAGTGCTGTTCCCAACCCCTGCTGCTCCCCCCCTTTCTGCTGACTTGCAACCTGGGCTGGCCAATAGATGCAAAGGAAAGCAGTGAGTGACAGCCTGCATGCCCACTCTCCTTGACTAGCAAACAAAGAGGGAGTTGGACATGCTTGTTTGGGTCTCTGAGAGTACCCACTGGCTATGTTTCTGATTTGTGGCCACTCCAGAGTTCCATGGGCTTGGAAGGATTTTGCTCCTAGGACCGCTATGACGACTAGAAGTAAAGCCAACTCTGCCGACTACACTAGCCCACATGGACATTGAGGGAGGTATATGCACTAGCCCAAGGTACTCTGCACTATGCCCCAGGCTAGTAAATGTATGTTAAGGTCAAATCCTGGATCCAGAAGAAGGCAAAGTGTTACGATTACAACTATTTTGCAGATTCCTGAAAAGACTTTCTGAACTGTAATTTATTCAGAACCAAAATGGTACAAAATGCTTGTCATTAAATCATAGAACAATGCTGGTTTTGGTGGGGGGTGGGGTGAGCGTGTGTTAGCAAGCTGGAGATGATTTTTGGTGACCAACACTACAGGTCTCATATGACCTCATATCATCTCAGCAACATATGCCTGTGGCACATACGAAAATCATGACGCACTGTAGATACATACATTTAGATGATAGATAAGGAATGCAAGGCCAAACTAGTCTGATCAGGTTCTCTTCCTGCTTAAAAAACTGAAGCAGGTTCTTAATCACTGATTGTGTTCTACTACTTATCACCATAGTAACAGTATGCTAGAATCCAAATCATAAAAAGATGGTAACTACTCAAATCAGACACAAAATACAATCACAATGATAATAAACTGCTAGGATATTTTTGTTTTAATAATTTATTCCTGACAGCTGCTATATCTCCTACTCCTTTACCTATCAGGGATCGGCCTTGGTAGCGCATGGGAAATGACAGTGTGTATTCGCCTAAAAACACTATAATTCTTAACTCAACTCAACTCAATCTTTATTTATAAAAAGTGCCTTTCTAAAACCAAGGCACTTGTACAACAATAAATAAATAAAATACATCAATAAATAAGAAATACAACAGGTTAAAACCAATAAACACAATAGCAGCATTAAAAGTCAGAGTACGCTAGGCTAAATAAGTACGTTTTCAAAGCAACTTTAAAACTTTGGACGGTCAGGCAATCTTGCACCCGATGAAGTAGAGAATTCCACTGGGTCAGGGCCATGAAACTAAATGATCTAGCAACAGATGTCTTCAAATGGACCCTGAGAATCTCTAGTAATCCCTCATTGGTGGATCAGAGAGGGTGGAGGGGACAATAGGGGTGAAGGAGATCTTGCAGGTAACTGGGTCCCTGGTCGTGTAGGGCCTTATAGGTCAGCAAACTGACCTTGAAGGTGATCCTCCACTGTACTGGCAGCCAATGCAGTCCACGGAGGACAGGTGTTATATGACTGGTCCTAGAGGTACCAGTCAAAAGCCTTGCCACCACATTCTCCACTAGCTGCAGGTGGCAGATATCAGCCCCCAGTATCCCTAGGTAAAGGGCATTGCAGTAGTCAAGGTAGGAGGTAATGAAGGAGTGGACCAAAGTTGGAAGATTATCGGAAGGAACCAGGTGCTTTACCCGGGCCATATTCCTCAGATGATAAAAAGAGGTTTTGACAACTGCCGACACCTGAGATTTAAGGGTCAGGCAGTCATCAAACATAATGCCCAGGTTCCACACCTGGTCTGAGGTAATTAGCTGAACCCCCCCAGCCATAGACCCAAAACATGCAGTCAAATATGCAGTCAGTGAAAAAGCACCTCACAGAATGTGGTAGATATATATATATATTGTCAACCACCACTGCTAACCAGAATGACAGATTACACAAGAGGGGAAGGACTGACTGTCCTGCTGTACTGTATGCCAGATCCATTCAACTTTCATATAGCCAATAGCCACCTAACCTCCAACAAAGAAAAACACATTTCCAGGCCCAAAGTAGTTGCTGCCGTGACTAGCGTCAAAATGGAACAATGATGATTATATCAACAATGGCATAAACTGATACAGTCTGCAAGTGAAGGCACTCAAGTAACAGGGTACCTGCCACCTTACACAAATGGCCATGACATTGGGAGCTTCATTTGAAAAACACCAAGATTACAAACAAGGCATTCTTATCAGCCCAGCACTACTGGTCAGAGCTCACACTAGTGTTACATTTTTCTTCAGTGTACATTTTTTACAAGCTCTGAGACACATATTCCCAGCTTAGGCAGGCCAATTCACACACCATATGAAGGTGGTTAGGTTTAATGATGTGAGGGCAGACCGTGTCCCCAACCATCATCGTGACTGCCATCGAAGGTTTTTTTCCCTGACCACCCTCCCTCCACACATACACTATGGTGCTGCTACAGCTCCTGTTCCTCTTGAACACCACCGTGGAGCACCCAGACATAGAGAGCTTCAGAACACTCCACATTGGGTTAGTGTGGCAAATGAAACCGAACAGACACCTCCCGTGGCTGGAGAAAAGTGCTGATGTCAGCATTATTGTCTCCTATCCCCAGTTATACAATGGCTCTAAAAATACTGTATCTTAATTGACTGGCTGGCATGATTTACAATGTGTGAATCGTGCAATGACCCCATGAGAAGAAGTGCCAGCCAGCCAACCCCCCCCCACCACCACTGGTGCATATCACTGTGACTAAAAAAGATTAAACACACCGACTTCCACATTACCTCTGCTCACTTACTGACCTAGGAAATCAAAAAGAAAAATGCTAACATTAAAACATTGTATTATCGCAATATACCTCGAGATGCTGTAGGTGATGACAGGTTTTACCCACACCTGGTGTGGTTTCCTCACTCAGCCAGTGGCCTCATGAGCAAACCACCACACCCAGCATGGGTAAATCCTGCCACCACCCACACCTTCTCATGGTATATTGTTTAAATAGCCTGTAGCATTGGCTCATGTACCCAGGTTGCTAGCATCTGGTCAAGATGAGGTAATTCGCAACTATATTTTTATTATTCCTCTGTCCAGTTTAGGGGAGGTGGGGCAATGTAAGACAATCTACTCTCTATATTAGTAGTCATGATGCTGGCAAGATTAGCTCTACCCATACATACCCCGCCCCAGTTTAAACTCTCCCTCTCTGATGGAGTCATCATTACACTGTATATCATTCCAAGGGATGATTAATCATCCTTCCGCCCCGCTCCTCATACATCAGAAACCCATTCAGTAACCAGATGCGCTAACAAATGGAGTCACAGAACTACAGCAGCATCACCAGTGGCAATTACATTACCTGCTGAGGTCATGGTGAAGTATTTTTTTATTAAAATATAACATTAACAATACAATTGACCCCTTGCCCTGCTCCAAAAAAAAATTATGCAAATTCATCCATTGCCAACAAATGCACTGGAAAATGCATGTGTCTTGGAGGTGAGTCAGTTTACTACGGTAGTGAAGACTGGGGGATAGAAAAAGAAAGAAAAATTAAAACAAGTTTATTGAAGGACACATTAGCATGACACAGTCAAGTAAACCAGAAAAATCACACAGCTACCATCATTTCCCACATGCAAAAAACAAACAAAACAAAGAGTGTGTGACTTGTTTCACAATTCATATGGGGCCCTATGTACGAATGGTGCAGAGTGGCTATGCACGCATAATGAGGGTGAGTAGCCACCCTGTACCAACTATGCCCCCCCGCCGCATGAGATGCATGAGGGGGGTGCATGGGGAATCTGTGCCCGATCCCCCAGCCATGCGATGGGCAACGCACAGGGGGAGAGGTGGGGTGGGCCAGCACTATGCACCATGCACAAAGGTGCATAATGCTGGCCATGGGGGGTGCATAGGGGGTCACAGGGTACACCAGGGAGACCCACCCATAAACCCAATACATGCCCCATGCACATGCCACAGGACTAGGTGAGCTGCTCATAGTAAGTGCCAGGGACACGGGACATGGCCAACTGATGCCACCCACCCATTCTTGCATGCAGTGGTAGGTGTGGTGACCCTCCCAACACCCACATCACCATAACCCCTCACAGGAGTACCAGGCATGGCAGCCACCCGCCCACCCCATCAACATCACATACCGACACCCCCCCACTCCTGGAAACAGTGTCCCACCACCCCTGTCTGCATGCATGCCCCCCTCCATAATGGGCACCACATCGGTGCCACCAGCAAGGGCCAGTGGCATCATACCCCTGCCACCTGCCACAATGCTGGCCCTCAGACATCCATGGGGTGTGCTGCCAACATGTGCCCCTGCCACACAAGTGATCCACTGGCAGAACGATGTTGGGCATCCAATTGGTTACTCGGCTGGGTCCTTGACCCCACCCATGCCCTGCATGTATCTGTGCATCAGGGGGGTAGGGTCATGGATAGGTGGCCAGCATTTGTGAATGCCGGTACCAGTGCACCTGTCCGCAGGTGCGCAGCTCTGTGGATGGGGTACGTGCATTTTGTGCTTGCCCTATGCCCCTTCATGAATTGGGCTAATGATAAATAATTCTGGATAGAGTTAACAAATCAACCAACAACCCCCCACCCTCTGAGTTAAAAATCTGCAGATACCAATTTATCTGTTAGTGCGAAACCGGTAGAGGTTCACTAGTCGGTCATTGTTTGGCATCCTGTATAATAAACTTCAGAACTGTGGATTTATTGGAACCTGTGGTAGTGCTAGAACTTTTCTTTTGATTTGCCAATTTACAACATAAAAAATGTAATTCACTCCGCCCAGCCCCTCAACCCCCCCACCTTTCACCTAAGAAGAAAATGTGCAAGGGGTCCACAATATTGCAAATTAAACAAAACCAACAATGCAGAACTCAAATATATACAAGTAAGGGGTAACTGTGAAGTAAATATAGAATAATGCATGGGGAAGTATGTATAACTTTAATTTCATGCACACCCGAGTAGAGAAGCAGTAAAGTTTTCATTTGCAGGCAAAATTGCTGCAAAGTCAGCAATTTTGCCCAATGTAACACTTCACGTAATCTTAGAAAATTACCCGAAATTCACCATTTGTGACTTTGCTTTGCTTTAGGGTTTTTAAGTGCAAATTGTGCTTAAAACCCCCCAAAGCAAGTAGAGGTTGCAAATTGTTAATCCCCCCTCCAACAGCACCCATGATTGCTCCCAGATGTCTAGTGGTCTCCCCGTTGATTACCAGTCAACTCCCAGTTTAAAAAAGTATATATATATTTATACAATGGGGTGGAGCTGCACAATGATAATAAAACAGGTTATTTCCACGAGTGAGATATCTGAAGTTGATGTCACTGGAGTTAAAATAGCTCCAGTTTATACATATCCCTCTGACATCAGCTTCACTACCATACTCACTCCAATGAACATCCTCTAAAAACCCAGCTCCCTAAATGAACACAAGCCCAAATCAATCAAGAAATTTAAATAGCAAGGTACACTCACCTACAAACCATCAACATAAAAACCCCAGTCCCCCATGTGTAACGCAGTCTCTGCTTTCCAACCTAAGAAACAAAAAAGAACATTAAAATGCAGCAATTG
Organism: Neoceratodus forsteri; assembly: GCA_016271365.2. Taxonomy (NCBI): domain Eukaryota; kingdom Metazoa; phylum Chordata; order Ceratodontiformes; family Ceratodontidae; genus Neoceratodus; species Neoceratodus forsteri. Next base: position 847,961,749 of record CM028134.1, read on the forward strand.
CAAAAAACTTAAAACAAAACTAACCATGTCTGAATCAAAAACCCACAGCACCTGAACAAACTGACCCTACATCGGCATACAAAACCTGCAAACATGGAACAAGAAATAACAGATCTCTGCACTCAATTTGAAAAAGACGAACAGCCACTACTGGATCCAAACATGACTGATGAAACATTTTCAATCCCTGAAACACAACAAAGCAACATGGCTCCAGAAAACAAATATTTTTAGACCCTGAATACATTCAGAAATACATTGTCAGCTCCAAAAATGACAACACAAAATGGAAGACTGCTGTCGATGTGAACCACTTCCAAAAGTTCCTACTAGAAGACTTAGATCTAAAAACACCCATAAAAGAAATTGTGCCCAAAGAACTGGACAGTTTACTCTGCCACTACTTCATGACAGCAGTAAACAAGCATTTGTCAATGCTGAATGTTTGCTTGCTGGCATTGGCAGTGGTAGTGCAGAAGTTACAGAGCTGCGTAATAGTAATGGCAGTGAAGTATTGAACTGAAGCCAACCCCACCACCACCCTGCAGAGAGTGACAGGCATTGGGGTGTGCCTTTGGGTCGTCAGGCATAACGGCCACGCCATTTCAGTACACCCCACCCTGCAGACACTGGCAAGTGTCACAGCATTCCTAGGGGTCTTCGGTCCTTATGTACCCCATTCCATTAGGAAATACAGTGGGATGGGTGCGATATAGAGAATGGGGTGAACTTTGGGGCTGAAGAGTCAAGGCATACCTCAATGCTTCTCACTGGCTGCAGGGTGTGGAATGGTATGAGCATTACAGGGCAAGAATCCCAAGTCACACCCTGATGCCTGTCATTCTCTACAGGGTTGGGCATTATGGTTGAAACCCTAATACCTCAGGCATTCGTTGGTATTTTCACTCCAAATGTTCAACATGTTTTTTGTGACCCCACCTCATGAACAGAGGAATATCAGTTTCTTAGCTGAAAGCTGCTTATACTAGCGACTACGGCATTTAGCACCACAGGTGCAAAAACATTCCGAACAGGATGTAAAGAATGACAGCTGTACTGTTCATGGGGAGGTGTAAAAAATGGCAATATTGTAAATCTGCAGTAAAAATATTTTAAAAAATGGTGAAGTTATGAGCGTACATAGAAACTGTGCAACGCATGCCCGTAATATAATTAGGTTGGGGATTTTTTTACAGCAGATTTTCAACTCAGGCATTTCGGTGCCTTCGATCATGAACAGTGTCTTTTTGTATTTGGACTGAACTGTCGGCTGCATGGATTGTGGATTGAGCTGAAGCGTTACATACCTTGTAACATGGAGTATTTTGGGGTGAGCAGTGGAGAGCAGTCTGCCAGCGACGAGGTTGGAGGTTGAGGTCGGAAAGAGATTTGGCCGGTTTGCCGGGAGAAAGCCTTTCCTGGTCCTGACCTCGGAAGAGACCTGAGCGGTTCACCAGGAGAAAGCCTTTCCTGGTCCTGACCTCGAGCCAACGGTGTGCTGTGGTTCTGCTGCCATAGGGTGGCTGTATATGCAGCTCTTCTGTTTTCCCTGCTCGGTGCGGTGGGTGACCGTAGCAGGGAGCGGTTGGAAAGAGGTATCAGGAGCTGGGCAGGACTCTCCTGAAGCCATTGTTGGAACACTGGAATTATTACTGCCTGCCTGCCGACAATAAACTAGAGTGGAGGAGTTGAACTTTTGGTCCCTGGTTTCTTGGATTAATTTTGCCTCACCTTCTGATCTTTGGTCTGATCGTGAGTTTTATTTTGCTAGCCTATTCTGGGCCTGCTGTTTCCAATTGAGGGAGAGAGTACATTCGAACTGGAATACTGTCATCAGCTTTTGGAGAGACAAGTTTTTGGATTTATTTATTTTAATAAGCATTAATCCTGTTGAACTATTTCACTTGTGAGAGGAGTGATCTCTTTACTGGTTGATATTTTGGTGAAACTGCACTGTTTGACGTTTTAGATTTTAGTCTATTTAGTATTTAATTTTAAAGTTATTATTTGTTTATATTGTAAGCAATATTAGGTATATTTCATTTCTCTTTCCCAGTGGTGAGAGGACTGGGTGGGAAGTTAATTAGTGGTTTGTTTTATTTGATTGTGTTTTGTATAGGCTTGGAGGGTGAGAGTTTTTAGTGAAATTAGTATTTAGGATTCGGTATTTATCTAGAAATAAGGGGTGGGTTCATTTTTAAAATTAGGATTAGTTATTTTGATACATATTAGAATAGTAAATATGTGTTGGGATAGCACAAGGACAGTTGGGCATTATTCCCCCTTCAAACTCAGAGACCTTCGTCCTTTTTCCTGTCCTCCCCTATCAATAGAAGTTTATAGACGATGTAGGGCTTTAGGGATTGTTAGAAGAAGGAGGAGGACAAGGCCTGGGTTTGGAGGGGGAATGGAAAGGAGTGGGCGGATAGGGATAGTGGGGACAAGGAGATGCCCTGGGGCAAAATGGGCCCAGGAAAGGGGTCCTCCCTGCCTGGTTCCCATACCCAAGGGTTCTGACTGTAGTCAGCAGGTAACACGGTCATCCTCGGTGGCTCATCCTACTCGGGCGGTGTTGTGCAACGCTAGGTCTATTAGAAACAAAATGGCTATTATAGCTGATTTTGTTGGGACATCAGACCTGGCGTGCATCACTGAGACCTGGCTGGATGAAAATGCTGGACCAGTTTTTGAGGCAGCAGTTCCAGCCGGGTACTCGGTGATACACCGCCCGAGGTTGGATCGTAGGGGCGGGGGTGTTGCCATCTGTTTTAGATCAGAACTGAGCCTAGTGGCGGTACTGGTGGGAATTACCAAATCCTTTGAGTGTATCGTGGGCGAGGGTGTGGGGTGCAGGACATCTCTCGTATATCGTCCACCAGGTGATGGGAATGTTTTCCTGCGGGAAGTCGCAGACCTTGTTGTCGATCTGACATTGGGGTCCCCCAGATGGTTGGTTCTGGGGGATTTCAATGCCTGGGTTGATGATGAGGTCTCGCAGTTTGGTCAAGACTTCCTCCAGTTAATGATTTCACTGGGCTTCACACAGGTTATTTCCTCCTCGACCCATCTTGGTGGTCATTCACTGGATTTGGTGTTCCTTCTGGGGATGGAGATATCCGACTTGGTGGTGGAACCAGTCGGATGGTCGGACCATCACTCCATTGGGTTCAGTTTTGTGGCCACCCCTTGTAGGCCGGCCCCTATGGAGATGGCCCGGTATCGCCCTTTAAGGGGTGTTTCCCCTGACGGCCTGATGGTGGTGCTGGACCTATCGGGCTTACCGAGAGATTGCATGGATCCAGGAGAGCTGGTACTTGCCTATAATAAGGCGGTGGCAGGGGCCCTGGATTCCATTGCTCCTGTTCATGTTCGTCCTCTCACTCTTCAACCCAAGTCTCCTTGGTTTGATGAGACTCTGAGGGAGTTGAGGAGAGTTGGACGAAGGTTGGAGAGGTGCTGGCGGAGGTCGGGTCAGGATTGTGACAGACTTAGCTTGATGGATCACTATGTGATCTATTAATCAGCAATCTCTCGGAAGAAGGCAGAATTCCTGTCCAGAGAGATTGCTGCTGCACAGAATAGACCAGCTCAGCTCTTCCAGACTGTGGACAGATTGTGCAATCCAATCTGTCTGCAGCCCAGAAAGCGTTTTCTCAGAATGGTGTGAGGAGTTTGCTCTATTCTTTTCAGATAAGGTTGCCACAATCAGATCGGATATCCATCTAACCCTCTCTAATGGGAGTAGTAATGGTCGGCAGGAGATGTCGGACACCCAGTTTGTGTGGTCTGACCTGCCTCCCCACAATTGATGAAATTGTGATGATCATACAATTATTGCGTCCGACCAACTGTAGTTTGGATCCGGGCCCCACACGTCTCTTAGTAGGGTGTGTGGATAAAATCGGACCCGTCCTTGCTGAGATAGTCTGGAGGTCCTTGGAGAGGGAGATTTTTCCAAATCCTCTAAAGGATGCTGTGGTCCAGCCCCTCCTTAAGAAGCCCTCTTTGGACCTGGACTGCCCGGCAAACTACAGGCCTGTCTCTAACTTACCCTTTGTGGGTAAAGTTATTGAGAAGGTGGTTGCATTGCAGTTAGATGATCATTTGACCAGCCACAATCTCTACGATTCTCTCCAGTCCAGATTTAGAAAAAGATATAGTACCGAGACAGTTCTGATCCGGGTGCTAAATGACCTCCTAATAGCGAGAGATCGAAGATCTCGTTCCATTCTGGTCCTTCTAGATCTCTCTGCAGCATTTGATACTGTAGACCATGGTGTGCTATTGGAACGCTTGCGGTCTATCTGTGGACTGTCTGGTACAGTCCTCAGTTGGTTTCGATCTTACCTTGAGGGTAGGACTCAGAGAGTGGTGTCCGGGATTTTTTCCTCGACATCATTCTCCTATCCTGTAAGTTACCCAGGGTTCCATTTGGCACCCATGTTGTTTGCAGTATATATGCTGCCGTTAGAGAGATTATTAGGGGTATGGTCTGAGTTTTCACTGCTATGCAGATGATACTCAGCTGTACATGTCCTTTGCGCCCGGCCAAGATGCTGCCTTTTCAGGCTTTAATAACTGTCTTGCTGAAATCCAGGACTGGATGAATGTGAGTTGGCTGAGGCTGAACCCTGATAAAACTGAGGTGTTGGCTGTGGGCCAGGATCGCCGGGAGGTGGGTTTATTGGTTGGATCACCCTCGGGTCTATGGCTCTGGGGTATCCCGCTAATTACCTCAGACTGAGTGCAGAATCTGGGCGTTGTATTTGATGACCGCTTGACATTTAAATCTCAGGTGTCAGCAGTTGTCAAAACCTCTTTTTACCATCTGAGGAACATCGCCCGGGTGAAGTACCTGGTTCCCCCAGATGATCTGCCTACTTTGGTCCACGTCTTCGTTACCTCCCACCTTGACTACTGCAACTCGCTTTACCTAGGGCTTCCTGGGGTTGAGATTCGCCACCTGCAGCTAGTGCAGAAATCGGCAACCAGGCTGTTGATGGGCTTATCTGGGTCCAGTCATATAGCGCCTGTGCTCCATGGTCTGCACTGGTTGTCATTTGCTGTGAATCACCTTCAGGTTGGTTTGCTGACCTATAAGGCCCTACATGATCAGGGACCTGTTTACCTGAAAGATCTCCTTCATCCCTACTGTCCTCCCGCTCTCTCGATCCACTGATGAGGATTGCTAGAGACCCCAGGGTTCATTTAAAACCTCCGGGCCAGATCTTTAGTTTTATGGCCCCAACCCTGTGGAATTTTCACTGCTCAGGTGCGGGACAGCCCGACTGTCCAAAGTTTTAAAGAATCTTTAAAGACTCACCTTTTTAGTAAAGCATATAATGATTTTTAATATTGTTGTTTATTCTATTTGTAATTGTTTTATCTAGTATTGTACAGGCGCCTTGGTTTTAGAAAGGCGCCTTATATAAATAAATAAAGATTGAGATTGAGATTGAGATTGAGACTGTGATTTTGTTTATCTGTCCTGAACAATGATTTCCCACAGCGACCACGCATCTCTGCGCTGAAAGTGTGAAAACACACTTCGGCCATGTTGTGAAAAATGACAGCTGTACTGTAAATAAGGCAGTGTGGAAAAATGCCACTGGTGAAAATCTGGACTTAAAATATTACAAAGTCATGAACTTACGAGAGTGCGTGGAAACTGCGCAATGCTCACTCGTAACACAGTCATTTTATGGACTTTTGTCACCAAATTTTCAACATAGCCATTTTAAGACCTCTGCTCATGAATAGTGTAACTGTGATTTTCTTAATCTGTCCCAAACAATGCTTTCACACACCAACAGCACCATTGTGCGCTACATGTACGAAAACACATTTTGGGTGGCATATGAAAAATGGCAGCTGTACTGTTCATAAGGAAGTGTAATAAAATGGCAATGTTGAAAATCTGGAGTGAAAATATTAAATTTGCAAACTTATAAGCATGTATAGGAACTGCGCAACGCACGTTCGTAAAACAATCATTTTTAGGAATGTTTTCACCAAATTTTCAACATAGCCATTTTAAGACCTCTGCTCATAAACAGTATCACTGTGATTTTCTTAATATGTGCCACACATTGATTTCTTTATATCGACTAAGCCATTTGTGCATAGCCATAAGGGCGAAACACATTTTGGCAAGATGTGAAAATGACAGCTGTACTGCTCATAAGGAGGTGTGGTAAATGGCAATGCTGAAAATCTAGTGTAAATATTGAAAATTAGTGAACTTACGAGCATACATAGGAACTGCAGCATAGCTAAATGAAACAGTCATTTTTGAATTTTTCACCAAATTTTCAACATAGCCATTTTAAGACCTCTGCTCATGAAAAGTGTCACAGTGATTTTCTTAATTTGTCCCGTACATTGATTTAGCACACTGACTGCGCCATTGTGCACTACATGGGTGGAAACACGTTTTGGGTGAGATGTGAAAATGACAGCTGTACTACTTATAAGAAGGTGTGGTAAAATGGCAATGTTGAAAATCTGGAGTGAAAATATTGAAAATTTGTGAACTTACGAGGCGTGCTGTGGGAACCTGCGCATAGCGCTTGCGGCTAAATGTAAAACAATCATTTGAAATTTTCACCAAATTTTCAAAATAAGGCTGTTGAGCCCACCTTATGAACACTGGCAGTGTCATTTCATTGTCGGTCCCGAAGGTGATTTCACGCAGTGACTGCGAAATCACCCTTCGGGCCTGAATAACGCCATGAAAGTGACATCATTCATGAGAAGGGGTCCCAAAAACCCCATGTTGAAAACTTGGTGCAAAAATTCCAAAAAATGCCTGAGATATGAAACAAAGTTGAAAACCTCCTATCTAGCCCATTATACAGCTCACCGGCATTTCCTCAGTTTGCGGTCGGCTTTGAAGAGTGCAGACGTGTTCCTGGTCCACCCAAGATCGTCGCGCCGAGGTACAGAAGTAAGTATGGGGTGAGGGGGGTGTGGAGAGGCAGGGTGCGCAGTGGGTGGGTGCGGGTTGTGGGGGGGGCCAGGGAGACTACGTGGGACCGTTTTTTCTTTATAGGCATTCTTTTTGTTTCCAATGATGACGCGGGATGTTTGCCATGATGGGGTGGGCTCCCAGCGTGGCACAAGGATGGTTGGGGGCATTCAGCCGATGGAGGATTGGGCACCCCCATTACCCAAAGCATTGATTGCCATGCTGGGGTGGGCTCCCAGTGTTGCACCCAGTACTCGGGGGGGTGAGGACAGTGGAGCCGATGGGGGATTGGGCACCCCCCCGGCTAGATCATGAGTTGCCACACTGGGGTGGGCACCCAGCATGGCATTTGGAAGACTTTGGGGGTGGGGCGCATCACAACCCGGCAGAGGTTGGACACCCCATCAGCTATACAGTGTGTGCGTGCGTCTTGGGGGAAGACACTCATGCAGGCGTGTGTGGAGGGAGGCTGTGCATGAGCAAGCGATATCTTATCACTGCTCACTGAAGCGTAGCTCCCCTTTGAACTGTATGCCACTGCATTTGGAGCTTGTCATGAACAGCTCCATCATGCATTGGCTTACAGGGGCCACGCCTGCCAACACACTGATTGAATTGGAAGAGAGGGTGACACACCTCCAAAATCTCAGATGATGGCACTATGTTTCTTGCACATGCGTGCAAGCAAACATAACAACCATAATGAATGTATCTTAATTTTTGAAGAATGTTTTTTTTTTTTTTTTGAGCGTGCATATGTGATGTATGAATGAGGGATCCACTCACTGTAGATCAAGGGAGGATGTGAAATGGTGCAGGTACAGGGGGGGGTGAACAAAGTGGTAGACAGTAAGCCCTACCAGAGTTTCAGGCTGATGTAGCTGAGATACATGTGGGAGAGGGTGAACAAAGTGGTAGACAGTAAGCCTACCAGAGCTTCAGGCTGATGTAGCACAGCTGGACTAAGGCAAGGGAGGATGTGAAATGGTACAGGTACATGGGGGTGAACAAAGTGGTAGACAGTAAGCCCTACCTGAGCTTCAGGCTGATGTTGCACAGCTGGACTAAGGCACAAGCACCCACGGCATGTTCTTATAGTCCCCATTTATATGTCCATTTATGTTCTTACAGCGCTGATTGCCTAACTGAGCCAAGATGTAAAACAGATACTAAAATGTCAGGTTTATTTCAGGTGATCATGTTCTTATAGTCCCCATTTATATGTCCGTTTATGTTCTTACAGCGTTGATTGCCTAACTGAGCCATGATGTAAAACAGATACTAAAATGACAGGTTTATTTCAGGTGACCAGGATCATAGTGGGGAGAAGGGGCAAGTGAAACAATGTCCTGAGAATGAGCTTAAACTTATTAACCGTTGCTGTGCCATGGAGTGATACGCCGGTCCAGAATCCCTATACGTTCAAATTATGTTTGCAACCTAAAGGTGCGTAGGTGGATTGGCATTTACATTACTCAGCAGCAAATCTTTTTCATACTTTTTGTGATCATTGGTTAAGATATAACCACAACTGATAGACACTTGGGGCATGAAACTGTGCTACCAGCAAAGTTGCATTTGCAAAGCCCTGAATATTTATCTGTTGATAATGAAATGAAAACTGTCAGCTGATAACATTCAGCCACTGTCCATTGCACAGAATAGACATCTCACTGATAGATCTGGAGCAAAGGGACATGCACTGCCAATAACACCACTACAGCTCCAGACACAGAAGAAAGAAGTTCATGCACTTTCATACGCTGTTAACTTTTCAGCATTTTAAAACAGTTACTTAGCATCTGCACTAAGATGTTACACGTCACTGAACTGAATTGTGACACCAGAATCCACGATCAACATTTGTCAGCAAAAGTGAATTGAAAAAAATCAATAGATGTATAAAATGGTAAGTGACATGAGTCAATAACAACATATCTGCATGTAATACTTGGCTTAAAATTTGAGCACCACCATATTCCGCACCACAATGTCAAACAGGGATGCCATTTATAATTCAGCTAATGTCAAGCAGTTTTCGAGCCATAAAAAGTATTACTGTATCACTATGGTGATAGCAATGGGATCAGGAAATTATGAAATAAAATGCAACAGTACCCCCGTCGGCCATATGTTGTGCGGGTGGAGGGAGTGCATGAGCACCCAGGGGTGGGCTGTTAGGTGGCTTCAGATTCACCAGAGAAAAGGGTGGTTTTGATTGTGAGCTACGGTTGAATTTGTGTTTTCTTTTTCTATACCTAGTTTTCACTATTTTGTTAAGGCACATGTCCAGCCCTAAGATGTTTAGGGGCACAAGGTGATGTGACTTCATTGAGCATCTGATCTGAGAAAGAGCTGTGTGATTCTATCTAAATGCCAGTTCACGGCAATTCAGAGAAAAAAAAAATATTTTGAAGCTGCATTACCAGAATAAGTGTGCAGTTTAGTGAATTACCACACAGGGGTGTGTATATGACAGCACTAAAAGGCACATTAAAGTGCTTCAGTCATGAAAACCTCCCCCACTGGCTGCTGCTGAAATGCATAGCAGTATGTTCTCCTCTGTGCATTCTGGCTGTTCTTTGTTTCAGCTGCAAGTAGTACAGTACGCTCAAGTTCGTTTGCATAGGTTTTAGCAGCGGGGAGTTCACATTGACAGAGTCTAGTAAGAGAAAACACTTGGAATTACACATACAATAAAGTCTGAGTTTTCACATCAAATGCTGAGGTATTTCTTTCTGGAGGATTAGAACCCATGGAGTCCATGAAGGTGTGCTTTGGAGAGCTGGCGTGTGTAAGGACTGTTAGGCACCCACACATTTTGGTGGTCCTGCTTTGGCAGGGAACAGTTTATTAAAGTAATGATGTGTAGCTTGTCTCTCTAAGCTAGACAAGACTATACCATCCTATCAGGCAACCGACACAGTTGATCTGTGTGTGTGTGCGTGGGGGGGGAGGAGCTGCTCACTGAAGCGTAGCTCCCTCTTTCAACTGTATGCCACTGCATTTTCAACTGCTGTCATAGACAGCTTCAGTAGTGATTGGAGAACTGTGACCATGCCTGCAAACACACTGACTGAACTGGAAGATGCTGACACACCTCTGAAAAACTCAAATGATGGCACTATGTTTCTTGCACATGCGTGCAAGCAAACATAAAAAGGATGTTTCTGAATTTGAACCTTTAACCCTGAGATCCAGATTTCAGAGCATTGAACGACATCTCCATGAATATGATTACAAAGAACCACTATCAACATTCCTTAACATTTTAATGCACCAGGCAAGTTCTCATTTCCAAACAAAAACACCTCAAACAAATGGGATTAGGAAACTGACCTAAAGCAGCAGACAACATAACTGATAGCATGATTGACAAACTCTACTAATTAGATTGCCTAGGATCCAACAACCTACAGCCCCTAATTAACTCCATGTGGGTAATTGTAAACATGTATTTTGGCATCAGGGGCAATACCGAGGCTAAAAACCTAACATGGGGAGACATATCTCTTAAAATGGACACTGACAACACAAGATACTTTGAACTGTCCAGAGACAGACAAATGAAAACATGCTGCAGGTCTAATCCTAAAGATATCAGAGCCATTAAGCACAGAGCCTACCAATCAACAGACCCTAAACGATGTCCAGTGAACAATTACCTAATTTATAAATCAAAATGACCACAAAAATGTCAGCACCCAGAAGCATAATTTTTTTCTGGCAATTGCCTACCCGATTAAAGAACAGTATGCAACCTAGTACAAAAATCAAGCGCTGGGCATAAATACTATAGCCAAACTAGTAAAAACCATAATAGAGCAAGCTGGACTTCACAGTGATAGATGTCTAACTAATCACTCAATTCAAAAACATTACATACAAAAATTTGCAGATTCTAATGTGGCGCCAACTAACATAATGCAAATATCCAGCCACAAGAAAATTAAATCCATCAACTCATATTCCAAAATGAATGAAACAAAACAAAAGAAATATCCCAAATCCTAACAAATGACACAGACTGCAAATCAAATATTTCAAAGGCATCAGCTCTTGAATCCTCCACAAGTTCCCAGCCAACTGAATATCTCAACTCCATGCCAGCTTGCTTCCAGAACCCCATAATTAATGCCTCGCATGTCACCTTCAACATCATTCAAGGTAATAACATCATAGTCCCACACCCAAACCACATTTCTATTGAAATAAACACTAACCATCTCTTTTTCATTATTTACAGGTCACCAATATCAGCAACTCCGAGGAAAAGACAGCATCCCATTTCTATGAGCTCCGACTCCAACTAGCAGCCTACAGTAACAAGAAGCCTCACCACAACATGGAACTCCCTTCACCAGCCACAGCACTCAGAACCAATCCACAACGGCTTTTCATGAAGAACTTGAACTGTTCCACATTAAACTTATATACTCCATAAATAACCTAGAACAGCATAATAAAGCTTATTGTTAGCTAAGAAATAAATATTTTCTGCTAAATTGCCTTGGTGACCGTAACCAAACCATATTATACTTGTGTTATAAACAAACCTCGGTGAAAAAAAAATGTAATAAAAATATTATGTATACAAAGCACCAAACGTACCACTAACAAAAAATAAATGTACACATCCCTCAAAAACAACTACCTTACCAACAAACCAGTTCATACCTCTTCAACCCCCACCACTTTATTCTATAACACATACAATGTGAGCTCCCATCCCATTGTATAAACTGCACACATGATGTGCAGATCATGTGATTTGCATAAATATACTCACTCCTGCATCATGAGCTATGGATACTCTCACTGGGTAGCGCAGCGCTCGTGAGTATCCATAGCTCACTCTGGGGAGTGAGTATATTATATGCTACTCCTACCATCATGTATCCTATATATATATATGTGTGTGTGTGTGTATATATATATATATATAGAGAGAGAGAGAGAGAGAGAGAGAGAGATTCTTTGCAAAAAACTATGTTTAATGCATCATTTAGGGTTAAAGCAGAAAAAGTCAGGAAATGAGAACATTAGGGTTGCCTCAACCCCCCTACCCATCATCCTCCACAGACTGACAGATGATGGGGTGTGTCATTGGAGTTGTGAGGCCCAAATCTCACACCATTCCATGTGTAAGCAGGTGGGCATGCTACAGTAAAGGAGAATGGGGTGAGATTTAGGCCTCACAACCCCAACAACACACCTCATCATCTGTCAGTCTGTGGAGGATGGTGGGTGAGGGGGCTAAAACTCAATGTTCTCATTTCCTGATGTTCTCATTTCCTGACTTTTTCTGCTTTAACCCTAAATTATGCATTGAACATATTTTTTTGCAAAGAATTTCCTTACCTTTTGAGAAAGCTTTGAGAAACCTAATGATTCTCAAACACATGCTATAGTGTTAGTCTTAGCCAAACAGAACACATAAATTATTATATAGTCTAATTATTGCTTCTACTGTCAAGTTATTGTAAAATAGTAGGACAGCAATTGTGCATTGTGATGGGCTAAGAAGGCTCTTTTTTCAGTATAATACAGAATAACTTCAAGGGACAGTTAAAATATAATTTTTCTTCAGCTTTCATGATGTTTTGCAACCTTTTATAAGTGTAGTAACACTCCTCAGGGTGTGTGGCTGTACTGGATGGTTAAAGGCACTCCAGTAGGCCTCAAAAATTACCAGAGGTATTCAGTTGTTACAGTGCACACACACACACTTTAGAACTAGGCATCACTACTTTCTTGGGTACCGAAAAGCTTTTCACTCTGAGCTGCTTATTTAAGCTAGAAAATTTGTTGTAAACTATACTATCCCATGTTACTGTACAATAGTGCATGTCTGTTCTGCTTTCAATGTATGTACATCATAGGATCCACTGCCATGGGGCCTCCTAAAATGCACATCTTGAAATCCAAGCAGGCACCTTTTCTCAATAGCCTGAATAAATAAACCTACATTTCAGCTGTCTTTTTTTTCACTTACATTGCTTCCTGAATTGTTGTGTTCATATATTCTTCAGTCCTATATACACCCAGTACTTCCATCTACTGTATTCACTTGTTGGACTTGCCCTAGATAAAACTATGCAATGTTAACTGTCTGTCTGGCTCGCTGCCTATCTATCTATCTATCTATCTATAAAGGAAAAAAGGAAAAAAAGAGTCTGGAAAATTAATGGAGTCAATATAAGTGAGGCAATTGATTTCCAATATGTAGGGATGGTTTTTAGTAACTATTTAAAATGGAACAAACATATTGACAAAGTAAAAGGAGATGCTAATAAAATGCCAATAAAACAGTGAATGGCATAAATCATTTTGCACATGTAATGGCAAAAAAATCATATATTGCACAGTATCATTGCTTTGCTGTTAAAATAAACACCCAAATTCTATATGGTGCAGACGTCCGGGGCTTATTTTGCAAAATTAAAGAATTAGAAGTGATACAAAATCAATTAAAAAAAAATTATTGGGTGCTTCAAGGGCAACATCAGATGCAATGGTGCCTATGGAGACTGGCACAATCTCACTTTTTGCCTTGATTATGAAGAAATGTACTAGACATTAGGACAAATTGAGATCAGCTACACCTGATAGCATAATATATAATTGCTGGCAAGAAGTAGCATGCAAGCAGGAATATAGTTCCTTAATATGATTTAATAAACTGAACTACAAATTAAATCAGTGTGGGTTGCAATATTACTTTGTTTATAATGGGGCTTTAAATCCGGATTTACTGGTTTCCAAAGTGACATAAAGAATATTAGACAGTGAATTGTAGAAATACATGGAAATACTTGGTAATGTATGGAATCGTGCCAGATGAAAGGCATTAAAAATGCATTTAAACTTGAAAAATATTTGTTAATATGCGAAAATGACAAACAGTTGAGGGCATTAACTTGTCTGAGATTTGGACAATATACAAAATGGGGAAATATGGAATTTGTAACTAAGAAATGAAGATCAAATTTGCTCTGGCTATAATAATGTGCTAATGACTATATTACACTTAACTTTAGAATGTCCAAGCTTTCACGTAGAAAGGAAACCCCATATATTCGATATGTTCAAAAATATAGTTGGATTGGGAAAAAATTTACAAATGAGGATTATCTTTGGTTCAGAAAACCCTGCACAGATATTTGCACTGTCATGCTTTGCACATAAGATAAGAATAAAGTTAAAATGGAGATTATGAATTCAAGGTGCAATAGAGAGGAAATCATATGCAAGTCTGGCCCATTTAGTAGTGCTTGTAATTGTTACTGTGTATGTATTATGTAATTATGAAGTGATGTTGTAAATTGTCAATTGTGATGTTTGTGATTTTAATGAGTTGTATGGTATGTAACATGTTATATTTTATACATACTAAAATTAAATAAATGTGAACCTTGAATCAGTCAATCTATCTATCTATCTAGCTATCTGTCTGTCTGTCTATATCTATCTATGTGTCTCAGTCTAGCTAACTATCACCTATGACAGTCAACATGAGTATAGAGCTCCTATGGAAGGGTACTGGGGCAAGATGGGATGCACTCATATAATACACAATACTGGAAAAACGTACAGTCAATTTTTAACATGTAACAATTAAATATGTAAACACCTGGGTTTCTTTACCAGCTGAATGACATGTACTTAAAAATATGTCTGTACACATAAAGCATGTTTCCATGTCACTCACTATCACTTGATAATCTGTCTGAAGGAACAGTTTGTTACACAAAAGTCCAGTAGTATATAATCCAGGGATTTGAAGAGGCTGCACTATTCTGTTTCAGTAAGGGCACAGAGATATAACAAGTAGTTGCTTCAGTTGCGTACTTTCATGCAATAATTCATTCTAGTTAAAATAACATTTGGAATAATTATTGTTTGCACCCATTCCACTTTCTTGGTTGATCAACTCTCCTGGCATTTTACAATCCATAGTAGCTTCATTAAGGTGTAAAACAAAACAAAAGAATTAAAAAAAGAGAGACCAGACTACTCGTATGTCAGCTCTGAAGATATAGTTTGACCCAGCTGGAAGATTCTCTTTACAGAGCTACAGTATCAGATATGGCTAGACAGTTGTCCACCTGCAAGTCATTTTCTTAATTCCATTAAGGGGCCCATGCCTATTGAAAACTATGGCTAGGTCAATTTAGTAGGCATTTGCTTTCCAATGTAATTGTCCAGTATGCTGTAAATGTGAAATCTGATAGTGCAGACCTATGTTGCACCCCGTGAGCCTTGAATGATTTAAATTCAGCCTCAGTAACTACTGTAACAAGCATTTGTCAATGCCGAATGTTTGCTTGCTGGTTTTGACATTGTTAGTGCAAATGAGTACAGAGTTATGTAGGTGTAAGTATTTCTGTGGCCCTATCAGAATCAGTGACAGATTTTCCTGCATTCTGTCTTCTCTTCAAAGTGTAACATTTTCCAACATCTTGCAAAAAGTAGTCTGACAGGGAGCAGTTATCAATTGCTTAATTACAGGAACTCCATCTACTTGCAAACTGGACTGTGATTTGCTCTGATTTCATTCCTGTTCCTGGGTTGGGGAAGGGGAAGGGGAAGGGATCTCAGGAAATGCAAATATCACAGGTAGAGCACAGAAAAGAAGCAGAACAATAGCATTTTCTCCAGCACCCATAATTCCAGTATGCTTTATGAGAAGCTTGGTTTCTAACTGAAATAATAAGTCACACAAAGTACCAAAAGCTGCAAGAAAGTTGATAAGTATGTTACAATGTTGCATATTGTTTCTGTCAGGAACTGATAAAAGGTAGACAGATTGTTTAGCAACAAAGTTGCAACTCCTGGTAACAGTGTAGTACAATCGTTATGCAACAATAGAGGGAAGTCACAGAGATTCTTTTTAAGTACCAACTCTGATGTTCTAAAGTATCACTGCAAAAAGCTATCATGGATTCCTGTTTTGTTTTCAGATTTCTGATTTTTTTTCTTTTTTTTACCTTTGTTTTACCAGGTAAGATACACTAAGCTAAAGCTTGTTTACTGGTGCAACCTAGGAGCAGAAGGAAGTTAAGTGACTTGCTCAGGGTCACACAGTACACATTACTTGTGTTGCAGCCAGATTAATAAAACAAGCAAGTAAAGCAAGTGTGCATGTTGTATTATTTATCAAAAGAATTGTAGTTGCTGAAACTCTTGCTGATTTATCAAATAGTATGCTGTGCTAAAGCATTAGTCTGGCTATGTGTATAAATGGTGAAGGACATGCTGAAATACATTGGAACACATTGTATGGCGTACATCTTAACTTACATGACCTAGACATAGGGCAATGAACCACAGATCTTGACTGTGTGTGGATCTGCACACGAGAGATCCTTACTGTGATTCATTTTAGTTGCTGTGATGGTTATGGCGGATAGAGCACTTTGAGGGTAAATAATGGGATGTGCAGAGTGGCTTGTAAAATGTAAGCATGGATAAAGTCATGGGAGAACTGTTGGCATTTTCAGAGTAAGCCACATACACAAAAAAAGTAAAACAAAGGTAGAGCACAAATTTTGTAGTCTGCAATGGAAAGTTTTGAAATAATAGATCAGGATTTGGGTCTCTACAGTAATTCCACAGGCACAGACATCCCTATTAAAGTTGACTTATTGAAGTTTATTTTGTTTGCCTGGCATCAGTGTTGCTATGTGGTTTTTTAGGCATCAGCATGGCTGGGGAGGGTCAAGACAGGGGGAGAGTGGGAGGGAGGGCCAGCTGCAGAATAAGGGGTGTGACCTGCACATTCAAGCAGACATGACAGACCACTAGGCCTTTATGTGCTGGCAAATGTTGTATGTTTGTATTTTCATATGGCTGATTCAACAGGGTATGGGCATGCTGGCAAAATAAATTAATATTAGACTTGTGTCAGCCAGATGAGAGAGAGTGGGAGAGAGATCATCCAAGTCCCAGTCCCAGGGCAGTAAAAGAGTGTCACAATAAATGTTTAACTTGTGCTGTCCAGATCAGGGCTAAGACAAGTCTTGGAGTATACTTTTAACTCGCCTGTGCACAGAACCCAGTCTTGCATTGACTATCTCTTAATTTCCCAGGCCCTCTTACCGGGGGTCTTAGCAGCCTCGATTCAGCCAGGTCCAGTGTCCGATCACTCCTTGCTGGTTTGCAATCTGGCTTTTCCTGAACACCGAGAAGACATGTGAAAGAGTGTGTAAGTGGTCTGACGATGAATGCCCCTTCATGAATCCCACCTGGGACATACTAATCAGGTCTGGGAGGACCCGGGTTATTCTGTTGGCCAATATCTTTGAGAGAATTTTAACATCCTGATTCAATAGGAAATGGGCCTATAACTTTGGACTGACTCTGGGTCTTTGTCAGGTTTTGGAAGAAGAACAATCAGGGCTTCAAGCAAATGTACATCTACCATTACCCCAGAAAGAATATGATGGTATTTCAGGTTCTAAAAGTATTTGATTTTCCTACCATGTTCATAGATTGGATTTGGGCCCTATATCGGACCCCCTCTGCCAGAGTTTCTGACACTGGAGCATTTTCCAAACCCTTTTCTTTATTTTCCGGTACCAGGCAGGGTTGTCCCCTTCCCCTCTTTTATTTAACTTATATTTAGAGCCCCTTACCCAAAATATTCTTAATAATCTGGCAATACAAGGCATACCAATAGGGAATAATGTGGTAAAGATCACGGCTTATGCTGATGATTTTCTCCTCCATCTCTCTCACCCAATAACGTCTATCCCGGTTATATTAAGAGAAATAGCCAAGTTCAGTACTTTCTCAAATTATAAATTGAATGTCAACAAATCTTCCATTTTCCCTCTTAATCACAAGGTTTTTAAGAGTGATGTTACCCCTTTTGGTCTTGGTTGGGCTCCTCATGTTCTTAGATACCTGGGTATCAACTTGACGCATAACCCCTCTTCCTGGTTCAAAGAGAATTTGGAGCCCCTTTCCCAAACGATTGTTCAGAACCTCAATAGATGGTCTATGCTTCCTGTTTCTCTTTGGGATCGCATTAATATAATTAAAATGAATGTTTTTTCTCGCTTGTTTTATCCCCTCTCGCTCCTTAACACCTTTATTCCTTTATCATGGTTTCAGAGAATGCACAGACTTTTTATCAACTTCATTTGGTCCAATAAGCAACCCAGGTTGGCATATCATAAGCTGACCACTCCGAAAATGGATGGAGGGTTGCGAATTCCACATCTGGCAATCTATTACTGGGCCAGTCACATTGCAAAATACATGTGCTGGGTGAGTCCAGGTCCTGAGCACCTAAGACCGGTCTGGCTTAAAATTGAGTTAGACTTTATCCAGTCTGAGAACATGGATCCCTTGACTATGCTCCATGTAAAAATTGCATCCCTTCAAGATGCTTGCAGATGTCCTACTCTTCGGACGTCCTTAAAAGTTCACGTACAGCTTTGCTCTTTTTTGAGGTACACCCCACATTTGGAATTGTCTCAGTCTGTTTGGAACTCCCCGTCCTTCACAATAAATAAATGGAGGATATCTCATATGTGGTTGCCCCAAATTGGGGGTGGGATAGTTTCTACTTTTCTGGATGATGAAGGGGAATGGCTCTCAGTTTCTAATATAATTCGTAAATTTGACATTCCGGTAGCTCATTATTTCAGGGTGGTCCAGTTAAAGCACTTGCTTTCTACAGTGCTTGGTAATACCCCTCCTCACCCACCTGCCTTTTCATTTGTACCTGAGCTCTCCTCCCTGATGGGTTTACCAGGTGTTATTTCTAAAATATACCGAGTTCTATTCCACTGGAAGTACGGGAGACCTGAAAGTCCCACTAAGCTCTGGGTTTCTTTTTTCCCCAATACACTCCCAGTTGGTGGTTTTATGGAAGTTTTGTCACAGATATGTATCTCGGGACAGATTACAACTTATGCAATATCATATTATGCACAATATGTATTACACCCCAGTTAAGTTGAGGAATGGGGCCTTTTAGGGTCAGGGACTTGTACCAGAGGATGTCAGGAGGATTGCACACTTCTTCACATTTTTTGGTCACGCCCCAAGATAAGGTCATTGTGGGTGGCTATCCAGACTAACTTAGATCCTATTCTAGGTTTGCAGGATTGCTTCACCCCAGACATATGTTTGTTGGGAGATCTATCCTCTATCAAAGTTAGAATCAGGAGATATCACATTTCCATGATTGCATTATCTGTTAAAAAAATTGTACTTTGGCATTGAAAGGATGCGGTAAGTCCAACATATCAAGAATGGGTTAATGAAATCCTAGCTAACCTTCATACAGAGAAAGTGATAGCGAGCCTCCACAATAAGTTGCAGAGATACAAGAGTATTTGGGATCCCCTTCACACCCTAATTATGGTCAGAATAGATAAATGAGTTACTGTAATAGTGAACCTTAATTTATGCTAGCATATTGTAATGTTTTTATACTACAACATGGATTTTTACTGCTGTATGGGGTGGGGGAAGAGGGGGATGGGGCAGATCATGTAAAATTCTGTACATATGCAGTTTATGATGTGACTTTCTGTCCCCTGTATTGTGAAAATCTGTTAATAAAGTTCGAGTTGAAAAAAAAAGAACTCTTAAGGGGACCTGGACACCCTGGAAAGCTGGGCTCACACATGGAAATTAAATTTCAATATCACCAAGTGCAAGGTGTTGCATCTTGGTCGGGGAAACCCTAAACACAGGTACACCCTGGGAGGGGAGGTGCTGGAAGCCTCAACAGGGGAAAAAGACCTAGGGGTCATGGTGGATACATGTATGAATAACACTGAGCAGTGCAGGAGAGCAGCTAGCAAGACAAACAGGATGTTGGGATGCATCGCAGGGGATCACCTCTAGGAGCAAGGAAGTGATTCTGCCGCTGTACAATGGACTGGTTAGACCACACCTTGAGTACTGTGTACAGTACTGGAGACCACACTTGAAGAGGGACATACAGCTCCTGGAGGGGTACAGAGGAGGGCAACAAAGATGATACGAGGGCTAGAGATTTGACTTACGAGGACAGACTTGAGGGAGCTCTGCCTGTTTTCATTGGAGGAGAGGAGACAGGGGACATGATTGGGGTCTTCAAGTACCTCAAAGGAATAAATAGGAAACATGGAGGGATCTTTAGACTAAAGCAGGGAGGCATCACCAGAGGGCATGGTTTGAAGTTGGAAGGTGGAAGGGTGAGGGGGGAAAAGAGGAGGAGGTTTTTCACTGAGAGGGTGGTGGACCCTTGGAATGCTCTGCCTGGTGAGCTGGTTCAGAGATCCACAGTGGAGACCTTTAAGAGAGGGTGGGACAGACACAGAAAGTGGATGTATCAGATGATGGGGTTTCTGGAGCACAAGGGATGGGAGGGTCTCGGCACCCAACTAAGGATCTAGGTTAAAAAACATGGTCAAGAGCACTTAAGATTGTTGTGGATTAATTGTAAAAAATGGGCAAAGCCCCCATGAATTAGAAACAGAGCTAAGTTAAAAAATGATTATAATTGAAAGTACATGAGTCATGATAACATTTGTAAATCAAGACTAAATATTTATGTGCTTAGTTCATGTGTTATGTCAAAAAGATATGTAACCTGTATTAATTGGTGATGTATGTAAATACTGTCTGTAGTCCTCTCAAAAAAAAATTCCCCTACTCCATCAACAGGGGGACCTTCTGGGCTGGCCATCACTACGGCCAGTCCATCTGAGACACCGGTGGTGGAGGTGGGACAGAATGCTGTGCAAGACTCCTCTACAGCTGTAAGTTCTTGAGTTATGGAGAATATTGCCTTAAATATGGAATTACCATCAGAGATGGAACCTACTTTCCTGGAAGAATTTGAATCGACACCTGCATCACCGTTGATGAAAAGTATCAACGATAAGGTGGGGCCTGGTATTTTTGTTTGTCCAGTAGACTCAGTTCTGACTGCTCAGTTACAAACATGACTTGCTTTTTTGAAAGAAGAAAAGAGAAACAGCTAAAGTGTCTGCAGGAACTAGATGTGGTGCTTTCTAATCTGTAAAACTCACAGACAGCTGTCCTCTCTTCCAGCGCTCCTGTCAGTATGGATTTACAAACTTCTAAGGAGATGACTCACCCCCCAAGCATTCCCGATGTTGCCAAATTGGGCATGTCAGACAGTGAAAGGCTGAATGACAGTGTAACAGAGGCTGGCAGTCAGAACAGGACTTCTCCTGTGTGCCCAAAGCCTCCAAGTAAAGTTCTGCATGGAAATGCTCCACGACTGCAAAGACAGCATTTGGGGCCTGGAACAGCTGCATGGGCCCAGGCTGGTGTGAAGCAGTGCTCCTCATCATCGGCTGTGCCTTCTTCAATTACGGAAGGCACTTTTTCATTCAAGGACCGACCCTGTACTAGAGATTGGGGAAATAAAATGGAAACTGAGCTTGATGCTATTGACTGGTCTCCTAAAACAGCATTAGAAGGAGTTGTATGGACACAAGACCTCTCCGGGAAGTGGTTGCCTGATCCTAGGGACCCTTCCTTTCAAGCTTTGATGCAAAACTCGGTTTCTCCAGTGGCCACCAATGATGCGCCTCAAGAGAGCACCACCATACCCAGGGTAGTTTACAAAATGACTCCGTGCATACTACGAATGATGTTGATGATAGTATAGTAACTGCACAGGCAGTGATGACTGATTCACCAGTTATTGTACCTCCTAGTACTTCAGAGATAGAGAGAGTTAGGCAGGTAGAGGGAGTTAGGCAGGTAGAAGGTACTATTTCTGATCCAGTATTTAAAATGTCGGACCTCTTTGCAACCAAGTGTGAGCCGGCCCCTCGGGGCAATGCGGTCAGGTTACTGTATAAGGAGGGCCTTGAAGAACCTCCAAATAGAGTGTATATTGCCAGGAATTTGTTAAAAACATCAATGCGCTACTTCGCCTCTGAAATATTTGCTCTCATAAGGTTAGAAAATGGGAATTATGACATTGGCTTTAAGAGCATTTCTAACTTAGATCGTTTTTGGACACAATACCAGGCCCTCAAGAACACCCCTACCTGGATTCCCTTTCATGCTGTAGCACTGACTAAACCACTAGTTAAAACCATCACAGTTATGTTTAAAAATGAGGGAGTCCATGTGGAGGACATCTTGTCCTGGTTATGTTAACATTGTGAGATTCTGGGGAAACCTATACCTACTCTTGATAGGGAGCAAATATGGGATGGGGGTGGCATTTAAAGATCAAACTGCACTCCACAGACTCTGGGCCTATGCACCTCCCCAGTTCCTTTTTTTGGGGAAGGGACTGGGGATTCATTTTTTATGGTGGGCAGCCAAGGTCCTGTTTTAACTGTGGTTCGTGGGCCCTTCTCAGCTCTGCCTGCAATTCCCCACTTTGTAGTCATTGTTTGGGCTTCTTCAGCATGTTTGAACCTGTTTAAGTGCAATCTGTGCAAGCACACAGGGCATGCCTATGGGCATTGTCCCTGGGCTTCACACAATAGGGAGGACTGCCCCTCACAAGAGTGACTGATTAATATTGCCCAGCACCAGCGAGCAAAAAGGGTAGCAGCACAGGAGTTAAAGATATCATTAGAGGCAGTCCCCCAAACCCTCCCCCAACAGACAAAGCCACCACGGGTAGAACAGATGGAAATTACTGGATGTGCACAAGACACTACACCATTACAGGTAGTTGTAGACCACCCTTTCTCAACTTCAGAACCCCCTCAGGAGGTAGTTGATACAGAACAAAGGGCAATGCTGCCCCCCCCCCAGAGATAAGGATGGAGCCTTTATGGTAGTTACTCAGAAGACAAGGCCAAGGTAGGGAAGGTCAGGGGCTCAGAAATCTAAACAGAATTCGGCAAAATCTGTCCTTGACCCAGTTTCCTGGAAGACTGGAAATAAATATGCTTCACTCCCTGCAGATAGTACAGATAGGGATTCAGAAAGTGAGGAGTCTGACTCTTACTCTATTACCTCCAACACACATAGAGAGGGGGGAAGGGAAGGGTTCATAGCCAAGCGAACCAGGCAGCGTCAAATATCCAAGACCCCTTAGGCTTCTTTCTTCTTGTTATGTTACGCCTTTCCCTGATCCCTCTAGATGGATCAACTCACTATCAATACTATTAATATTAATAGTGTTAAGAATGAAAGGAAATGCTTGGGACTATGTTGTACCTAAAAGATCTTCATAGTGATATTATTTGTGTGCTGGACACATGTTTAAAGACTAATCATGAGTTACAGCAGGCCTCTAGGGCATGGTCCTTGGGTCCATCATTTTGGTCCACTGGCACGGATATTTGTGATGGGGTGGGTATTTTGTTTTCTAGTTCCCAGCTACGTGTATAACAGTTAGTTGATATCCATCCAGGATGGGCCCTTTTATTAGATGTTTCTTATTACTCTTGTAGACTCTGCATTATAGCAATATATGCCCCTCAAACTAAGGTCCAAAGGGTCTCTTTATTTAAAGAGGTGCAACCATTTCTGCATACCTCTTGATTTGTGTTTTGATTGGGAGACTTTAATTGTGGCTTGGCAAAAACAGACAGGGGTTTACAAATGGAGAAATTGTTTCCTGATTCCATTTCTTTATAGAATATTTAGCATCATGCAGGGCTAGTAAATGCCTATAGGAAACTACACTTGAAGGGTGGGTATACTTATCATAGGGGGCCTCTGAGGACCCGGATTGACTTTATATTTGTGTCTTCTGCACTGATTATAAAAGATGGTTATACTTCCTCCTGAGAATTTTCAGACCACATGGCTATTAAGTTAACAGCTCTGTGTGGGTCTAGCCCACAGTGTAAGAAATCCTACTGGAAATTAAATGAGTCTGCTTTTGCTGACCCCCCCCCCCAAAGGCATGGAGCAGGGAGTGGGCTGCCAGACTATCAGTACCTTTTATAATGGTGGAAAGACACAAAACAGTTTTGGTGTCAATTTTTCAACATTGTGCACATTCCCGATCCACTTCAGATTATCGAACATATTTACAAGTCCATCATCAGCTGCAGTGGGTTATTTCCCAAATGGAGCTCACAGGTGAGGATCTTAGCTTACAAGTTAGTAATATAAAGACTCAAAAGGTATCTTTACAGTATGACAGGGCCAGAACTTTGCAGCAAGAGCTCGGGTTTGGCACGTAGATTTCAAAAGGTTCTTTAGATCCCTATAAAGAGAATAGGCACAGGACAGAGAATAGGGTTATTGCAGACTTATTTCCCCCCATAGGGAGACTAGTGACTTCTCCCCAGGATCTATTAAAGGTAGTAGAAGACCAGGTCACACACACATTTGGTTCTCCTCCCCCTGAGCCCGAGGTGCAAGATATCTTAGGCTCCTTGGGATTACCCAAGGTGCCTGAGGCTGATGCTCAGAGACTTGTTGAAGAAGTATCTCTGGATGAGGTGAAGGCAGCAATTTTATAACTATCTTCTAATAGCCACTGGATCTGATGGCCTTAGCTCTGGATTCTATAAAACATTTATGGATGATTTATCCCCTGCTGTAGTAATTTTGTATACTCATATATTGAACACCTCTCAATATTCTGCTTAAGTGATGGATGCAATTCTGGTGCTTATTCGTAAAAAGGGGTCATGTCAGGACATTGGGAATTGGAGAGCCTTAAGCTTGTTGAACTCATATCTGAAAATTCTGAGTAAAAAACTGCTGGCACGGCTCTCCAGAGTAGTTCAGTATCTTATTAGTCCCTTTCAAACATGTGAACTACAGGGTAGGCAGCATCATAACAATTTTATTACCCTGCAAAAATCATGTTATAAAGGGAATGTGGAAGACAAGACAGGCTATCTTCTTAGTTTAGACCAGAAGAAGGCCTATGATAGGCTTTCACACCATTTTTTATTTTCCATTTTGTTGAGGTTTGGTATCCCTGAAACCTTTGTCAATTGGTTAAAGGCAATGTATGGTACATCTTTTTTATGTCCCAATATCAATGGTTGGTTTGGCAGGAAGGTGAAATTTCATAGGGGTGTGAAACAAGGTTGCCCCCTCAGCCTGCTCCTCTATGCTTTCGGCATATATGTGCTAATCTGGCTAGTTCCAGCTCATGATGATTTAGTGGGGATAACACTTACAGATTCACTGCAGATTAAAGCATTGGCTTATGCAGATGACCTTGTTTTAACCCGTTCTGCTGACTCTTCAGAGTTGGCACAAACAGCAGTTTTGGCACAATTTCCTTATCTCTCTGGATCAAAAATTAACCTTGGGAAAAGTAAAGGGAGTGATTCTTGGATGTACCTCAGTACCACCCTTAGGTCTATGGGCTGGAATCACCGTGACAGTAGACCCTATAACTATATTAGGTGTTAAATTTGGACATGGGGATATGGCGCACTTGAACTGGGATAATAAAGTACAACAAGGAATTAGGATAGTGTCTAGCCAGAAAGGACAACAGCTATCAAAAAAGAGAAGAGTTTTACTGATTAAGTCTTTCTTGATTCCTCAGTTTCCGTATGTCAGTTACATCTTCCCTCCTCCTCAGTCTATAATTACAGGTCTGCTTGAGGCATTTTTTCAGGCCTTTTGGGGCTCATGGCTAAACCCCATTAAGAGAGAGTTTACATATCTTCCCATAAATAAGGAAGGAGTGGGAATGATACATCCAATTGCCTTCTTTTTTAGTTTGTTTTTTGCTTATAATATTGGCCCCTCCTTGCATCCAGGAACTAAATATTGGATACCTTTGGTTCAAGAATGGCTATCCCCCTGTTTGCCATCATGGGAAGGAAAGAAGGTGAAATACCTTCCTTCAAAGACCCCTGCTTATGGGAAGGATTGCATTAGGAATGCTATAAAATGGGGTGTCATCTCTTCACAATTAACTATGGATAGGAAGGTTATTTATGTGGCAATTGTGGCTGCTGAACATACTTCAGTGGTGGAATTTCCAGGATGTCCGATAGACAAACTACCATATGTCTTGCAGCAATTGTCCAATACTAGATTTCCATCCTTTGCTTGGGATTGTACTTGGCTGGGTAACTATGGCAGACTAGAGGTCAAAGGGAACAGTAAGCATAAACAGCTCTCTGAGTGATATTGTCCAAGGTCAACCTGTTCTCAGGTGGTGGAAACTCAGCAGCACCTTTTTTGAGACTGCCCTTATGCCTGCTCCTTTTGGTCAGATTTATCTCATTCTTGGTCAGAACCCCATCTAGTTGCCCCTCCATATTAGGTTCTCATGTATGGGCCAGATGAAACTGGGTTTAATAAGTATCATAAGGATACCATGTGTGTAGCATTGGCTTTAATTAGGTACTTCCTATGGCAATCACACTGTATGTTAATTTTGCAACAGAAAATAGTCACATATTAAGAGCTCCTAAGTAATATACAGCATTCTCTACAGACCATACAGATTTCAGATTTGAAAAGATATTTTTTGAGAAATCATAGCATCTATGGATACACTGTACAGCTCGATTGGGTTAAAACAGCTGAAGTGTCAATTATGATGCATTTGACTTTTAGTTTGATAATTAACCATATTATG
This sequence comes from Neoceratodus forsteri, assembly GCA_016271365.2. Classification (NCBI taxonomy): domain Eukaryota; kingdom Metazoa; phylum Chordata; order Ceratodontiformes; family Ceratodontidae; genus Neoceratodus; species Neoceratodus forsteri. The sequence continues at coordinate 847,988,238 of CM028134.1, forward strand.
TTATATATTTGTCTTCTTTTTGTTTTTAGCATGTTCTGATCAATGTATGTTTTCACTTTCTTTGTATTTATGAATTTTACCTTGTATGTAGTTATTTGGACTGTTTTGTAAAGAAGTACACCAGTAATAAAAATTCCCCTACTCTTTTGGAGAAGTGCCATGGGATCATTAACATCCACCTGAACTACCACCAGAACAGGCAGATGGGATCTCAGTTTAACATCTCATCCAAAAGACGGCACCTCAGGAGTGTAGCACCCCCCTCATGCTGCACTACAGTGTAAGTATTGGGATTTAACCCAAGTTCCTGGTGTGGGGATAGAACTCACAGCCTTCTGATTTCCTGGCCTCAGAGGTGAAGGTGCTACCTGCTAAGTCACTGACACCCCACTTTTGGCCTGCATTTGCTGAGCTCTATTAATAAGCCCTTCATGAGAGGGGTAGAGTTGTGCAAAATTGGAAAATTTCGCCTAGCGAAATATTTTGCATAATTTCTGCATTAAGCAAAATTTTTCGTCTAGGCAAAATGTCATTTCGCCTCAGATGACAATTCATGTAATGGTAAATTTTGCCAAATTTCATCAATTTCACCAATGATTTTCAATTTCGGCTGCAAATTTGCAGTGCATTGTGAATAAATAGCTGAAATATCACATGCAGGCTGTTTTCTACACAGTATATTGTCCATTGAGTCAGAGACCAGTTCAGTGGTGCATCACAGCCAATAAACCCTCCAAAAACCTCTTTATTTGTTATTTTTGAGAGCTAATTGCTCCCCAAATCTAAATTTTGTTCCTAGTGCTGCTAGTGAACATTTTTTTTGTTTCAGTATCTTTGAATCATGGGTGTAGACAAGCATACTCCAAGCACTCCATGGTGTGCAATTTTATTTAAGGGGGGTAGCAAATAGCAGTTAGGTTCTGAACTGCTTACATTTTCCATGAAAACTAAAAAAAAAAATACTGAACCCTTCTGTAATTTTATTCATAGGAGTCGAAACTAGAAGGACTGGTCACTAATACTCTCTTTGCATCCCAAGAACAATACAACTTTACAGGCTCTGGGCTGGTATGTGGGTGTCTTAGGGAAGAATGCATGGCATTTGTATTTACCCATGCATGGCAACAACCACTGTCATGAGATACAAAAGTTGTATTTATTGTGCCAAATGAGGCAACAAACACAGTCCGGGTGTACATTTGTATATTGCCTGGCTACACCCCGGGGGGGGGGGTGTAGCTCACCCTAACAAGGGGGGGTGGGGTAGCAGTGAGTCCACTTGGTGTGCAGATCTGAAATCCCTGGCTACACCCCTGCTTTGAATAATATTTAGTTAAACTTATGTAGTGTTTTCAGTTATCTCTGTGTCTGTAAGGGAGTTAAGTGGGGGAGGGTTGACTGTGGTGTGTGTGTGTGTGTGTGTGTGTGTGTGTGTGTGTATGTGAAAGCAGAGCAGGCTACTTCCTAATATTTGACAGATTTCTCACAAGTTGTGAGTGAGTTTCTTTTATTTCTTTTAAGTCTTAATATTTTTGTCGGTGTGCTACTTATTTGTAATTTTTTTTTACATTTTGACCCTTTTTTGGATAACTTTATCTGAACAGCTACTCATTCTGAGTAGTTCTGTTCCTGTTTCCCTTTGTTTAATCGCTTTTCTGCTTTATTTTTGTTTTGGAAGTATTCGTGGACATTGAACACTTGTCCATATCCAGGAACACTGCATTGTTGAATTGCTCACAGAATTTAATAGTGTGATCTAGCCTCTGCATTGCAGTGTTCCTTTTTTTCTGTTTAATTTGCTTACCATATTAACCCTTTTCTCCCTGTTACACCACTGGTGTTTACTACCTGACCTGTACTATATAAAAAAAACGACATAGTTTTCAAGAGAGTGGTGGTCCCTGCAAGACTGCTGGAGGCCACTATGTTTGTTCATTTCAAATCTTGTTGTCCCTTCCATCTGATATATCTATAAGCCAAAATTGTATTTAGGAAGTACTAACACATTGCAGTACTTGCCTTCTCCAGATATCACTTATCCGGACCCTACACCATATTGCGACTGTGAGGTGTTCTGTGCGGTTGGTTTATAATTTAGTTTGTGTGAATCTACCTGTATCAAGTTGTGTAATAACCATTCCATTTAAAAACTGACATTTTATTAAGAACTGCTTCCCAGGGCTCCTAGAATAACTGAGTGAGAAAGAATGCTCTTTCTTTTTCTGAGCTCCCACACACCCTCTCCCATTTCCTCCAAACTAATCCCAAAACCTCTCGTCTCACTAGATTGGTTAAGTCCGGAGTTATCCGGCTCACATTCCGGTTTAAGCATAGTTATAGTAAACCGATTATGTGAGTTGGCCTTTCCCTTTCTCTCTTCTTCAGTGGTGACACCTTCATTGTGGGGAGGGGTTTGTTGTTGTTTTTGTATTTTTTTTTTCCTTTTCTTGTTTTTCTGGTTTTGTGGTTTTGCTTGGTTTTTTCCTTTATTTTCTTCTCCCGTCTGTTACCTGACGGTTTATGTCTGTGATGTGCTGAATTCTTGTATCATATTCAGAATTTATTGTCATATTGATGTAATAATAATTGGAAATTAAGAACTACTTAAGCATTTTTTTCAGAGTTACTGCACATCCTTGTTGTGGTGGTGTTCTCTGTCAGTTTGGTATTTAAAGTCTCTTACTTCTGTCCTCGTTACCTCATGTTACTTAATTCGTGTTTTTGTAATTGAAAAAATAAAACAGAGTTTTAACAATAGGCAACAGTAGCAGTTGTAGGTAGTTGCATATGCTACAGTGCTGCTACCTGTTCTGATTTATGTGTGCCCTTTGCGGATAGTACTGCAGGTGTTAAATCACACTTATTCAATAGTGGCAGAAGTTTCAGTTTGCAGTCCAGGAGATGGGGACACCATATAACAGCATTACTGACACCAGATTTTTGTCTCAATTTACTGTAACATTTTTTGGGAAACATTTCTGGGCTTCTGGGGCATGTTAGGCAGTGGCAGCACCAAGATTAGGCCTGAAAACCATTGTAAAGTGCAGAAAACATCAGATTTCAGTCCTGGTGGTGAATGTGAACCATATAACAGCATGACCGAGACCTGATTTCTGTCTCAATTTAGTATAACATTTTTTGGGAAACATTTCTGGAGTTCTGGGGCATGTTTGGCAGTGGCAGCACCAAGATTATGCTTGTAATCATTTGTAAACAGTGGCAGAAGCTTCAGTTTGAGGTCCAGTAAATGGGGGGACACCATATAACAGCTTGACTGGCACCAGATTTCTGTCTCAATTTACTGTAACATTTCTGGGGAAACATCTCTGGACTTCTGGGGCATATTTGGAAGTGGCAGCACCAGCTGTGTTACATCTTCTGAATGTTGCAAACAACAGTAAGTGAGGCAACATCACATAGCATTGTGGAACAATTTTTTTAATAGGCACAGTACTTGACATTTGTGGATAGGAGGAGGGGAGGAAACATGTTAAAGAGCAGGTGATGCCTTCAACATAACTTTCACAAAACATAACATTGACCAACAATTCAGTTGCCTTCCACATATATTAAGTTTGCAAAGGAAAGCCCAGCACCTGTTGAAGGCTGTCAGCCATCAGGGCCCTGTGCACAGAGTCTGTATTTTTTAATTCACATACCTCATGTGAGTTGCTTCAACTCAAAGTCAGAAGTACTCACCACAGAGCATATCCATAAACTGCTCTTTATTCATTCCAGTGTGGCAAGTAAACAATGTAAAAAATGTTCCCATATAACTAAGATAAAAATGCCTGCTCCCTCAATGCACCATACTTCATGATACATCAAAGGTTATATCACACCTGACACGTTTCACACATGCATGCTTTTTCACACACAAAGCACGCATGTGAAAAATGCATGTGTCAGGTGTGACATAACCAGTAACATGTAAGGAATGATGGTGCCTTGGGGGAGTGGGTGTTTTTATCTTAGTTATATGGAAGCACTTTTTACATTGTTTACTTGTCACACACATGAGACTCGAATAAAAAACAAGCATTTTATGGATATGTGCTGTGGTGAGTACTTCTACCTTTGAGTTGAAGCAACTCACACAAGATATCTGAATTAAAAAAATACGCACTCTGTGCACAAGGCCCAGATGGCCGACAGCCTTTGGCAGGAGCCTGCCTTTCATTTGCAAACTCCTTATATATGGAATGCAATTGCATTACAAATCATTATGTTGTTAAAAGTAATCTTGTAGGTGCAACTAGCTCTAGGAAGTAACATACACCACAAATAATAAGGAAATAAGGTGTTTATTAGGGGAAGGGTACAAGGACATGGTACAAAATAAGCATAACAAATGACAGGCAGGATCAGGAGGACAAGGGTAATACAATAATGAGTGGGGAGAAGTAATAGAGAGAACAAGAAAAGGGACTGAATTATATAGGGAGCATAAGACAGTAACAAACACAATGGCAATGATCAAACAAATTATTTTACACCCAAAATAAAGAAACAAGAGGACTTAATGATGTAGATTAAAGAGGACAGAACAGATTTTTTTGTTGTTTTTATTTTTTTTAGAGGGGAAAATACAAACAACAGAATAGAGGATAGAAAAATGAAAACAAAAAAGACAAATTAATTTGTGCTGCCACATTAACTTGAGTGGGACCGCCATGCAGTTCAGGCAGGATGCCCATGATTTTGTCGACATCACCCTGGAGTTTAGCAATCTCCCCCCAGGCATCATTAAATTCCTGTCTATAATCATTTAACTCCTGTCGAAGATGGTGTACTTCTGACAGGACAGCTGATACGTCTGTTACTGCTGGCAGAGTGGGGGCTGCCTATGCTGGTGCTACTGGCTCTGGATGGGGGCCTGAAGGGGTCTTGATGCTACTGCAGACTGCTGCTGTTGTCTGGTCCGGTGAACCCAGCAAGGACGCTTATCAGGTCCAGCCACACCTCCATCCTGCTCACCCCTTTCAGTGCTCACACCCGCACTGCTCCTCACAGCTGCAGTTGAAGCTGCCACCACATCCAGCAGTTTATGGTCCCATTGAAGCAGGTGTTGGTGCACCATGTGGCTCTGCTGGCTGCTTGTCCCGAAGTGGAAACCAGACTTTCCTCGATGCACTTCCAACATGCATAGATTGCAGGTGACCACTGGGTCACCTGCTGAACTTGCATTAAAAAAATCCCAGACATGAGGACTTCAGGGATGATGGGGCCATGGGGGGGGGTGGCAGACGATGCCCCAGACACTGACTGCTCCTGCTGCTTGGGAGGGGGCATGGTCTCCTGCTGCCAGGGCAGAGGAACACTATTCTGGTGCTGGGGAAGGGGCACTGTCTTCTGCTGCTGCGGTGGAGGGGCCACAGTTGCTTCCTGCTGCTGGGGAGGGGACACAGTTGTTTGCTGCTGGGTGCTGGTGCTGGGGCCAACAGCCTCGTGCCACTGTGGAATTTCATTTTTAATGGACATTTGAAACACATGTAGAGGTGCCCCGCTGCCTCTACCCTTTTCCATTATGCCCACCAATTCAAACAAAATCAAAGAAAAAAAAAGAAACAGAGGTGGAGACTCTGAGAGAGGGAGCGGGGGGGGATCACACACACACGTACTAAAATATGAAATACAAAAAAGACAAACAAGAAAAAAAAAAGCACAAACTAAGTAGTTTGTATATAAAAGTGCACTCTGCAGTCACAGAGAGTCTAGATGCTGCCAGCTTCCTCAAGATATGTAGCACAGGAAATGAACCACTCACTTTCTGCCTGTTTAGACTCAACCATGTGACCACCAGCAGAGAAAAAAGCCCAATTTTGCCTAATTTCACCTTATAGAAGTGTAAGGCTAAATTCAAGGTGAAATTGGGTGGCAAACATTTGCCAAAAGGCAATGATTACGTGAAATGTTTCGCTGGGCGAAATTGGCAATTTTGCCATAATTTGACCAGTGAAATAAAATGTAACTGCATCACTAGAGAGGGGCAATCCTTCCTGTTATGTGAAGCCCACAGACACCTCCCATATGCATGGCCTGTCTTTTCACCTAGGTTACACTTAAAAAGATTTAAACAGTTAGCAGAAACATGCCCATATTCTAGGCAGTGGTTGCACCTTGCTGTGTCACAGGCTGAGCTCAGATGTCTTCGGGCCCCACATTTAAAGCAGGCTCTAGGTTGCCCTGTGTAAAACAATGCCCCCTTATCTTTCCTTAAAAAGAAACTGCTAGGAAGGTGTACTGGGCCATTATTTGTGGAGAATAGTTTTACCCTGATCTTCCACTGACCATTCCATATCTGCTCACTATCCAAGATGAGAGAGGGCCTGTCTAGAATTCCACATATCTGCCTTAGCCAAAAAACAATGTCTTCTACATTCGCCCCTTGGTTTTTGAACATGACAGTAATATTTTTCACAGAAGGTATAGTAAGGGAAACAGTCAAAAATGGAATCCATATGGTGTTCTTAAGTACTTGATATTATGACCAAACTCTATCCAGTCCTGTCATGTTTTTAATGCTAATATCATAATTAGCGTTGTCTATGTGAATTAAGGCTAAAATGTCTGATGAAAAAAATTTCATAGAACCTTTCAATAACAGTTTGGCCAAGTAAAGTCTATCTGGGGGATTTTCAAGCCCTCCTTTATATATCAATCGAACAGTGTTCCTTCTGGGAGCTGGTTCCCCTTTGTTTTGGAACAGGTCTGAGAACCTGAACATACAGAAGGTTCAAGTCAGACTCTCTGGGCAGGGTCCTGTAAAACTGCTTCTGTGGGACCCAGTCTTGTAGAACCAATGGCAGAGTGCTCATGGCTCAAAGTTTCTAGGGGTTGTGCTGTAGATAGAGTAGTGTCAGATACAGCTGCAACAGTTATAACTTTATTGGTGTTTAGCTGCAAAATAGTATTACCATGGGTACACACATTTCATTTGAATTTATAAGTTCACTGCTTTTAGATGTGGTGGCATCCATTTTATCTTGAGAACTTTTAACATTTGCAGTGTTTTATTGCTGTACCTTATTATTTGATGGGTCTTGGATCCATTGACTATCTGCTGACTGAATCCAACCCACATCCTCTAATGCCTGTATCAGGGACCAGTTACCCAACCTGATTTCTATATTTCTTGTAGGAGAGCTAGTTTTACTAGAGGCTGGGACAGATGTCAGTATCTTTATGGAGCCCCATGTAGATTTAGCTTCTGAAACAGCTAGTTCTGTGATTAGACACATTTCCTGAAGTCACACAGTCAGTCTCTGATCTCTGGAACTTGTTGCTTTGTCTGCAGCAGTTTCGATGGGAATGGTCACCCGGGACAGGGGGTCACTGTAGGCTAAGCCTCTGATAGCTCATTTGTGCCATTCCGAGCTGAGCACCCTGTACAGTTACTCACAGCTCTGGGCTCACAACCATGGGTCATTTTTGCTGCCATCCACACTCTGCATGTCAGGATTCGGGAAGTCAGTTTCAGCTCCTGTCTCAGCTGCAACCGCAGGTGGAGCTGCGGTCTCCTTTGATGATGCTGCATCATTTTGCAGCTGATCCGCACTGACAGAGGAAAGATTACAGATGACAGGTACAGGTTTGATTGAAGCATAGATAGTTCTGCTTGCAACTGCTGCTTTTTTTTAGTAAATGTCTTTGCTCCTCCGCATTCAACTGAGACAAGAGCAGCTCTTTTTTGGTTGTTGACAAGTTCAGGCAATTCTTCACCACTCAGTGCATTATCCTTTGCCATTGTATGGTTGTACATAGTAATGTTTTCATGTAAATTTTCAGTGAAAACAAAAACTTCAGGTCCACTATCCTCTTTCCGTAGCTCGGCTAAAATCATAGCATTATTTATAGCCTCTTGAGTGTAAAGAACAGGGGAGGAGGCCAGCTCTCCTGCGTCTGTAGCATCCATTCTCTCCTCTGTCTCTGACAAAGAAAGAGTAGGGGAATTTCCCCATTGTTCTGGCCAAATTTCCCCCATTCGCTAAAAATATTACCAACAGCTTAACCTGGTTGAATTTCAGTCGGTTACCATCTGTATCCCCTTCCCCCCCCCCCGGGTTGCCCCTGAAAAAGGGACTTCTACTCTCAGTGGGCCTACCCGGTCAACATACCTCTCAACTGTACCACATTATGAGGAACGTTCCTCATTTTACTTCACAAAAGCTCCCTGTTCCACATTGTGAGGACTTGTTCCACATTCAAAATCAACATTTTAAAGCACAAATCCATAGTAAATGATGCAAAAAAATATATTATTCCATTAATAACAGACTTTCTGAACATAAATGCAACATTTTAACAGTGTTTTGAGCTTCTTAGGTAAATATTTGATTAAGTGTTCCACATTTTGCCCATTTGTTCCACATTTTGACAGGCAATGTTCCACATTTGGGGGACAAAAGGTTGAGAGGTATGCCGGTCAACAAAATTCAATAAATAAATAAATAAGATAGGCGTTTTATACTGTGGAAGTTTCAGTTTGTCTATTTAAAGCTCTATAGTCAATCATTAATTGTGTAGAGCGGTATCCCATGGTAAGAACGATCTCAAAACAACGACAGAACAAGAGCGAATGTCATTTTGGCGACCTTGTGTTAATAGCGCCTGGTTATTTAAGAGATGAGTTGTGTCATTTAGTGCTGTACAGAGTACAAGTAGGGAGTAATGTAGTCACCAGTGTCTGGAGGAAAACCATTCTGGCTCTGTAGCCCAGAGGTTAGATTCACTGACTTTGTGTAGGGTTGCTGCACCCAGATCAGGGTTCTGAACTCGGTGTTACTGATTTTTTTAAAGTCTTGCACCCAATTTCTCGCCAGCCCCCCCACCACCATACAGCATATCTTCTTCCCTCCTGAGTTTCTCCCCCTTCCCGAGTTGCATTCCCCCCCCAGAGTCTGAGTATATTATCTGCCTCATCTTGAGTTTCTCCTCATCCCCGAGTTATGTCCTACCAAGTAATAGTTATATTATTTTAGGGGGTGTGGGGAGTGAGGCCCCCTGCATAGGTGGGTGCGGGGGCCAAAGCCCCCTTTAGAAAGTCACTGCAGCACTGTTTTCACACTATGCACCGATCACTTTTATTGTCAGTCGCTGTATGTGCACTTGCTATTTTTGCGTCAGTCTTTTAGTGTTCGTTATTTCTTCTTCACTCTTTTGACGTGGAATCTATGTAGAGCCATCTGGTTTCTTTACAGATTGCAAAGGGGAGTTTATTTTAGCCCTTACTTTTAAATAATCCCTAATTTAATTCTAAATGACTTTTCATTACATTTGGGATTGGGTGTTGTCTCTGTGGTTTATCTGTCCCTCCTCAGATTTCTCCTATGGTGTGTCAGTCCTGCATGTTTTTTTGTCTGTGCATATAGTGACATGTATTTTTGCAATATAGTTCTGAGCTCGATTTTGTCAAGTTGTGTGTGTGAGCACTGTATAAGGATCTGTTCCCAAACTAGGGGAGCAACCAAGCAGGTCACTGCAAACAGATAATCAGACCTGCAGTATCCATTCCATTCCTAGGACTACTTCTTCGGTCAGGCTCACCCACAACACTTTCATGTTATGTGAACCAAACCATGATATTATGGTCAAAATGACTGTCTATGAGGGGGATGTATTTCCTTTTATCCCTTTAATTTGGGGCCCTTAAAAATTCTGGCATCACTGATATTGGTTGAAAATAAACTAAAGTGTGGGTAGACCCAGTATGTACAAAAGCATTGTATTCTGAACCTTCTATGTTATCTAATCTCTGGGTGTAATGTCAGGGCTGCCTGTATCCTATGCATGTTGGTTGTGTGGTTGGTACTGATTGTGTCTGAGTCCCTTGTTTTCATAGGGCCTATTCACAAAGGAGCGTAGAGTACACACGATATGCATAATAACAGAGCAAGTTCAGCAAATGCAGAATTTAAGAGATGGGTAAAGGAAATTTATTTGTTTTACAAATTTATAGCTGTAACTGACAATGTCAGTTAAGCGAAAGTAATAAAACAAAGACATTTTATAAAAATATTCTTAGTTAATAAGAACATGGAGACTGCTTATGACTAGTGCTTTCTGCTCTGGGGTAGAATAGCACTAAGATGCATTTAAAAACAAGCAGTAAGGTGTTGTGTATTACTATATCGATTTTGAAGTGTAAAATGATAATTGTTTAAATGAATGAAAAGTGAATGTAATTTATTTTTAGTTTAAAAAAAATTTGTTGAAAGAAAACTACTTTGAATGAAAAAGTGCAGCAGTATAAAAGTAGGCTTGCCAGGATTCGATTTATATTGGTAAACACTGATAAAAATCGGCTTTATAAGCTGGCCTGGTGGTGCAGAGGGTTGATGCGCTGGACGCCACACCTCACGCCACGCCGGCAAACCGGGTTTGGAAACGAGCCTGGGTCATCAGAGGTCAGCTGGGGGAGAGGGAGAGGACTAGAGTTGGCTGCCGACAGGCAGCCCTCTACCTCAGGGATAGAGGTAGCAGGTACCTCGGAGCTTGGCCACCCTCTGGTGGAGGCTGGAGAAGCGGTGCCTCTCTGAGGACCTTTGACACTAGGCCATTCGGGAGAAGGAGGAGGAGACCCCATCTGGAGCTGTGGTACGCATGTGCGCCTCCACACGCATGCGTTACCACTTCCGGGGGTCTCGGGAGTAGGTCCACAGGAGAAAACGGAGGAAAAAGTGGGGGTCCACTGAGGATGATGCCTCTGGACCGGCTCTGAAGATCTGCCAGGACGCACATGGCATTACAAGCCCCTGAAAGACCCCAAGTCTGGTAGGTTGGTGGATGGTGATGGAGGACCTGCCACAGGAGGATTAAGAGAGTTAAAAAAAAAATCGAATTTATGAGAAGTCTCCAAAATGATGGAAATAATTAAACGTCAATATTTACCTATTTTTTTGGGCTGTAAGTTAAGCTCAGCAGCTACAGGAGCAAAGAGGCATGTGAGAGAGAGAGAGAAAGAGAGAGATGGAACTGGCATTGGGACTTTTCTTACATGTGTGAAATCTCTGTCTCTCTGTTCAGTGTGGCTCCTGTGAGTTTTGAAGGCATGTCCCACTGGTGCTCGAAGCCCCCCCCCACCTGGGTGACTGTATGGTTGGTATCAGAAGATTTCTTGTGCCGCAGTGCCCCCCCACCCCCTCAACATCCATACCTTTAGTCAGTGTGACAGTTCCAATGTGCTATTTGACAGTGTGGGTACCATGTCCAGCAGTCAGCTGTACTGTGGCTTCAGGAGGGAGACAGTTGTAGTCCTGAATGCAGCAGCTGAATTTTACAATGGCTAATGATAAGCCAGCACAGGTAACTCCCACACAACACTGGCAAATGCTCAATCACTTGGGTGTACTCTCTAAGAAGCCAGCACAGATTTGCCAGGATTTTGTTTGTTTTGTTACTTTCTGACTAAAAATATTGAAGTTACCAATCAGAATTGTAGTAATAGCAGTAGATAAAATTTATTTATACAGTGATACCACCATTAGGGCTGTATATGCCCTTTTCACAAGGTGCACCTGTTTAAAGTGTCAAATTACAGTAGCATGAAATACATATACCTAATTACAAAAATACAAAGGCAAACATGTCTCAAATCAAACTGACATTGGAAAAAAATAAAAAAAATATGATTAAAACAGCAGAATTTCATGCACCGCCCACCAAATTCATTGATAAAAATTGGGGCTATGGCTACAAAATAAACATCGGTATTTTCGGTCGAAAAGTAAAAAAAAAAAATGGAATCCTGGCAAGCCAATATATAAGGTAGCTGTTTGTTTCATTGTAATTTATGTGAGATATGCAAAGGCATTAAGTGTTTATAATTTTGCAAAAAATATATTAATTGTGTTGTTTTAATAAATACATTACATCATAAAATTCCCCATTGAAAAGCTTGATAAGTGCAGACAAAACATTGGGGTGGAGAGAAGAAACAATAAAGCCTTCTCCTACAGGGAGCTTAAGCCCCTCTCAAATGAGTGGGGGCTTACATTCTCCCTCCACTCAGGAAATTATTCCCTCCTGGGAATGATGGCGGGGAATACAAAATCACACATGCCCCCATAATGCAGAGCATCATGGGCTGCATATGCAAATCATCACAGAATACTATGCTGGTTCAACTTTAAGCAGAAATGCATGGTGTTGAAAGGCCTCTCACACAGTTTGCAAAGGGTGCCAACAGAAGACATAGACACGTGTTTCATCCTACCAGGACTCATCAGTATGCCTCATTTGTTTGACACCCCACTGGAATAAACCAGCTACCCTAAGATGATCTATCTAGGTTATGTTGTGGTGATGGCAGGGGGCCCAGTTGGGCCTCAACTAACAAACTGGGTATGCAAACCTCCCCAGCCTGCCAGAAAATGAACCACCTGAACTTTGGCCCGAAGGGTGTCCTCCCCGCATTACCACGTTAAAACTATTTAAAATGACTCAGATAAGCTTACGTGTGCCAGGAGGTTCTAAATACAAAACAAAACACATGGAGAAAAAATGCTTTTTCCAATGATTGGGGAAGCAGTTACCATTTTTTTTTCCTTTTTAATTTTAGTCTTTGGTAACTGGGTAAGGCCCACTAGGCACAAGTGCCTGTTTTCAGGGGTGACCTGGGAGCACTGGGTGGTTAAGTGACTTGCTCAGAGTCACACAGTATGCAAGTGGAGGTTGTGAGAATCAAACTGAGGTCTGGTCTGTTTGATGTACTAAGCTCGTTCACACCTTATTCCTCTAACCTCTAGGCTATACTGCCAGCCCAATTTTAAAACATTTAAACTTGAAAGGCAATAAACATGTATATACACTCACTGATGTAGACCTTGTAGTCACTCCTCGCCCCTTTCCCCTTTGATTACACCTTCCAAAAAATGTTAAACATGTTACCCCATTAACAACAAAACTTTAAAATTCACGCACCTTACAAACATCTATTCATTCTCCCAATCACACCTGCCACAACATTTTAAGTGCAATAGCAATCGTTAACCATTTATCATTAGGCTCTTAATCAAAAAGTTGGCAATTATCAGTCTTCTCATTTGTCATTTAAATTGTCATACAGTCAATGTAACCCGCTCCATTGAACAATCTTCCTGGCACAGTTTGTGAGTCTTTCACAAGGGGCTTAAGTGGCAGGTCCCCCACCAAGTGGGAAGTAGAAATCCAGGTCCAGTTTGGTGGTAACATCCCTGAAAGGGTCCTTATCTACCACATAGTACTGCACCAAAGCAAAGTTTTTAAATAGGGTCAGTCTGGACCATGGTGCAGTATAGCACATTGCCTGTGCCTTTTTGAAATAACTGCTGAGAGGGAAAAACCCCACCTCCAGGACGATGTTTCAGTTTTTCCAGCTGCTGCTTAAATACCCATTCCTCCCTCATTTCTTCAGTCATATCCCACACTCTCTCTGACATGTATGGGCAATCCAGAGATGGGTATTCAGTATGCAGTCTCCTTCTTACCCATCTCTCAGCCTGACTCCATTCAGGCAGATCTCGGACACTGGTCCTCGGAGCCTGTCCTGTCTTCAACCACACTCCCCTTCTATAGGTGATGTTTAAAGGGTTACTTCAGTTCAATCCATCCATCCGGGTTTGGAGGGTTCTGACATGGACATGCAGACATGGGGTGTGGTTAGCCATGGTGACCACAGGGTAATGGAAAGGCCAGGGAATTGCTCGATAAACCTGGTAATTAGCAAATTGGAACCTTTCTCCTAGAAATGTTTCCTCATCCACCTCCTCAAACTCCTCCAGAACCCTTTCATTCTCCTTAGGCTCACCAGGTGCAACAGACTGAGAACTGGGAGATTTTTTTATTTTATTTATTTATTTATGTCTAGGATTACAAAGTACCTTTGAGGAAAGGCTCTTTTACAAAGGTTCCACATCATGCTGGTTACAGGGTAACAGACACTCAGACATAAGACAGTCACAGGTACAACGTTTCAGACAGTAACTTTGCTTGACATAATCAGACTGGGCAATGTGTAATACAAGAAACAGATTGGAGGAAGAGGGCAAGCAGGGGGAGGGTTGAGGGTCGGGGAAGGCATAGGTGTAGTGGGGTAGGGTGAGGCAGCCGAGGGGCCTTGTCAGGACAGACACAGGGCAAGTGCATTAGAAGTTGCATTGGACAGGTAAGTGCAAGCGGAGAGGACAGACACTGACACCTATGGGGTCAGAAACAGCGTAGGGGATAACAAAGTTATGAGGTGCAAGCACAGGTAGTGGAGCCAGTTATGGCATGGCAGAGCTCTTTTTTAATGCACCAAGCATTGCTGTCGATGAGGTGTCACTAGAGAGCTCATTCAGCCAACTCGGGGCCCTGTATGCAAAGGACCTTTGGCTTTGGGATGTGCGGCAGCGGGGAATTTGAAGGATTTGGGGCTTAGAGCTCCTGGTGTTGTGGTTTGCGATTTTACGTTTAAGGAGGGTGCTGATTCCTGGAGGTGCCTTTCCCATCATTATTAACTTAGCAGTGATGCAGGTTTGGTATTTGATATGGTTGTTCAGTTGCAGCCAGCCTCTTTTGGAGTAGAGGTCGCAGGGGTGGGTGAGACAGTGGGAACCAGTAACGAGTCGGTAGGCTTGATTGAGAGAAGTCGACAGACGCCTACGAGTGGAGGTTGAGGCAGATCCATAGATAATGAGACCATAGTCAATGATGCTGATGATGGAGCTCTGGACAGTGATGGACACAGCTTCTGGGATTAGATGTTTCCTATGTCGGAATAAAAGGCCCATCCCGGTGTTGACTACTTTTGCCACATTATTGATGTGTGGAACACAGGAGAGATTACAGTCGAGGGGTGAGGTCAAGGTATTTGAAGGAATGGACTTGTTCAAGGGTGAGGTCTTGCTTGGTTTTAATGGAGAGCTGATATTGCTTGTATTTGTTTTGGGGGCTGCAGAAGAAGATCATGGTCTTTGTTTTTTTCTGGTTGAAGATAAGTCTGTGTTTTGTGAACCAGTTTTCGACTGCAGAGAAGGCCTGTTGGAGGTTACCTAGTAGATGTAATGGATCATGGTCGGATGCCAGGATGACAGCATCATCCGCATGGAGAAGGATCTGTTCTGGGCAGGATTCTGGAAGTGTGTTCAGAAAAAGGCGAAAAGGGGAGGGCCCAAGATTGAGCCCTGTTGGACACTGGACCAAACTGGTCTTTGGTCTGGGAGTGTGCAAACAATTCTCACTCTTTGGGAGCGGTTGTCTAAGTAACTTTTGAACCAGTTCATTGAGGGTGAGAGCCCAGCTAGTTGAAACTGCACAAGTAAGAGATTGTGGTTGACGGTATCAAAGGCTTTAGTTAAGTCGATGAAGGTGGACCCAGTAAGATGACTGTTATCGAGTGAGTGATGGATTGCACCAGTAAATTCAAGTAGCACCATGGTGGTGCTATGGCCTTTTCTAAAGCCATGTTGCTCCTTGCACAGGATGTTGTGATTGTCTGGAATTCGGTAAGTTGGTCTGATACAGTGCGCTCTAGAGTCTTGGAGAGTGGAGGAAGGATAGAAATTGGACGGTAATTCTCGGTAGCTGTTTTGTCACCACTTTTATGAATTGGGGTTACCATGGCAGATTTCCATACGTCAGGGAACTGGCTGAGGCTGAGGGAGATGTTGAAAATCCTGGTCAGTGGTTGGAGTACTTCTTCAAGGGTGAGTGATAGCAGTTTGATGTCGAGGGAGTCATTGCTTGCTCTGGAGTTGCAAATGGCTTTGGTAACATAGCTGTGGACTTGATGCATTTTTACTGCTTTAAAGTATAAGGGAGGGTTGTTGGGGGTGGCTGGGGAGGCAAGGGGAACCACTTCATCAAAAAAACCCTGGGGGAGAACAGCACAGAGGTCTGTGAAGGTGTCATTGAATAAATTAGCAATGAGTTTCTGGTCAAGTGTAGTTTCACCATTTATGCTGAGTACTGATGGGGGTGATTTAGATTGCTTCCCGGTGACTTCTTTAATGTTATTCCAGAAGTCTCTACCATTGCCCCATGAGTTAGTGAGAGCATTATGGAAATAGGTGGTCTTCATATCCTGGATATATTTGGTGTAGTCATTTCGTGCACGTTTATAGTTAGCAATACCAACTTGTCTCCCGGTGTTTCTGGCAACCTCCCAGAGGTGGTTCCAAGCTTTTAGTTGTCTAAGTAAGTCTCTGGTGAGCCAGCAGTTGCATGGTGCTTTGGCCTTGCGCTTCTTGAGGGGTGCAAATATGTTGCATGCTTGGTTGAAGATCCTGATGAAGTGTTCCAGTGAGGTGTTCACATTGGTTGCTGCTAGGATTGGGGACCAATCCTGTTGACAAAGGAAGGTTTTAAGATGAGGTAGCTTGCCTCTAGGTAGAACCTGGCCAGTAATGGTTTTGGGGGGGCTTGACGAATCTATTGTACCAGGAGCAGGTGACAGGGGAGTGGTCACTGAGTGAGTCAGGGAGGACAGTGGTATTGGTGATACTGGCGGGATGGTTTGTTAGGATCCAATCCAGAAGGGTGCTGGTACCCATTTTATAGTTTGTCCTAGTTGAGGAGCTAACCATCTGAGAAAGGTTTGCTGCTGCTATCAAGTCCCTGTATGCCCCTGCCTCAGCAGCAGGCCAGTTAATATTAAAGTCACTGAGGAGGATGGTTTCTGAGTCAGGTGAGAGAGAGATTTGGTAAACTCCAGGACTGCGTTAAGCCCAATACCTTGCTCTCTCAGTGGAATGTAGACTGTGACAGCTGTGATGGCTTTATTGTGTGCACTGAGGAGGATCTTGACAGGAAGAATATGTGCAGTGGTGGTTTGGGGGGTTAGGTTGATGAGGTGCCCCCGGATTATGTCCTTAAGGTACAGGGTGCAGCCAGCACCTCTTTTTGATGTTCGATCAAGCCGATAGACATTATACCCAGGGAGGGTGATAACAAGGTTGGGAACCGAAGATGAGAGCCAGGTTTCCACAACTGCTAGTATGTCTAGGTTATGTTGGCAGGCAAAAATCTGGAGGGCATCAATTTTGTGAAGAAGACTGCATATGTTAAGCAAGATTATTGAGAGTGATCCTGGTTGATTGGTAAGAGTTGTTTTATTTGTAGGGACTGGTCCGAGTCTGGTGGCATACATGATTCAAAGTGAATGTGGGGAGGAATAGAATCCAGAAGTGAAAGTGTGCGTCGGAGCTACAAAATGCCAAAGGGGTGTTGGCCAGTCAAGGGGCCAATAGAGAAAGAGTCAAGGGGTGGGGCAAATAAGAGGCATGGTAGCCATCTATTTAATTAAGGCCGGGGGTGGGGGAAGGGGGCAGGCATAAAATTTTGCCTGATGCCGCTGTTTTTCTATGGGCACTGTAGCTCCAAGTACAGGGAGAACAGCAGGCCAATCAGTGAAAGGAGAAGTGGGCAGGGGACCAATCAGGGCATGCTGCAGCGAGCAACGGCCAATGGCAACAGCTTAGAGCAACCCCGGTGGGAGAGTCAGCCTTACCCAGCTCAGCAGCTTCCTTGAGTGACTTGGTGGAGGGCGGTGAGGTGGCTGGAGATATCGTGCCATGAGCGGACCGGACTGCCAACGCGTGGGCCCTGGAAGTCAAGGGCAATGACCTGGGGAGAGGAGAGAACAGAAATATGGGTTAGTTGTGGGCAGGGGAGGCATAAAGAAAAAATAAATCGGGATGGGGGCCAGAAGAATGCCAGATGGGGTGGAGAGCGGAGTTGGGAGTGATCGGGGGGCACTTCAGGCCCATGTGAATGGAGGAGGGGGGACAGCGAGAGAGAGAGAGGAGTAAAGTTTCACAGGAGGAGATGTAATTCACTTAAACCAAACTCTAAAGCAGGATTCTTCAGATTCAGCAGTTAAAGTAGATTGCAATAGGTCCAGGATTTAAAACCGGGCCAGGTAGTTCAAACAAAGTGCAGTACAAAAAAGTCCAGGATTTAAAAAACGGGCACCGGCAGCCATCTAGCAAAATTTCAGCTGATGTCTCTGTTTTTCTATGGGCGCTGCAGCCCCAAGTCCAGGGAGAATAGCAGGCCAATCAGTAAAAGAAGAAGTGGGCAGGGGACCAATCAGGGCATGCTGCAGTGAGCAGCGGCCAATGACAGCAGCTCAGAGCAGCCCCGGTGGGACAGTCAGCCTTACCCAGCTCAGCAGCTTCCTTGTGCAGCTTGGTGGAGGGCGGCAAGGTGGCTGGAGGTGCCATGCCATGAGCAGACTGGACTGCCGGCATGTGGTCCCTGGAAGTCAAGGGCAGCGACCCGGCTCAGCAGCTTCCTTGTGCGGCTTGGTGGAGGGTGGCGAGGCAGCTGGAGGTGCTGTGCCATGAGCGGACTGGACTGCCGGTGCGTGGGCCCTGGAAGTCAAGGACAGTGACCTGGTTCAGCAGCTTCCTTGTGTGGCTTAGTTGAGGGTGGCGAGGCGGCTGGAGGTACCATGCTGCCAGTGGACCTGACTGCCAGCACGTGAGCCCTGAAAGTCAAGGGCAGTAACCCGGCTCAGCAGCTTCCTTGTGCAGCTTGGAGGAAGACGGCGAGGTGGCTGGAGGTGCCGTGCCATGAGCGGACTGGACTGCCAGTGCATGGGCCCAGAAGTCAAGGGCAGTGACCCAGTCAGCAGCTTCCTTGTGCAGCTTGGTGGAGGGTGGCGAGGCGGCTGGAGGTGCCGTGCCATAAGCAGACTGGACTGCCAGCATGTGGGCCCTGGAAGTCATTTGCTTTTACTCTGGACCTTTCCCTAACTGAAGTCTTGGATTTCTCTGACAGGGCCGAGGGGCTGCCTCCAGATAGAAGCCAAGGTGGGGACTTCCTGGACCCAGGGGAGTCACTCACAGGACTTTTAAGGACCCTGTCCCTCCCTATGCCATGGCTATAGTAGGCAGTTGGTGGAGGGGAGTGGGGCAGATTACTGTGCTCCCCATCACCCCCTGCCTTTAACCCCTAAGCAGCACCCTCTCCTTTCTCTGCTTCCATGACCATATTGGGAGAAGAGTCCCTGATCTTCTTTGCTCCTCCCAGGGCATTCTCTCCTAGGGAGAGTTTCTAAAAGCCTCCAGTGTCCACACTTCCTGGTGACCACTGTAAAGGAGACCCCTCTGAGACACTTTTTTTTTCATCATATAATGTTTTATTGGTCTTTTCCATTTCAGCATATAGCAGAACAGGTGAATAGTAGAATTTACAGGGTATTAATAACAGTACATCGATGAATACAGACTGGTCCGATACAAAAGATATCACAGAATGCTAGAAGATCTGAGTACCCCATTTTGTTTGGGTATTACAACACAAGAACTACCTCATGATCCGGGAATGTAAAATCTTAGAGTGTCAGACCAGTAACTAATAAACACTCATTCCCTAAATGAAAAATCACATGTGGAAGAAAAAGAGGAACATTTCAACTGCCTTGTGATTTATTGAGCACATAAACATAACTGTACAGTTAGGACTGTGCCTATGATCTAGTTCAATGGTCAACCATATCAGTACCAGTGCAGAAATTGGTATCCAGTCACAGGAATACAAAGAAAGTGTAGATCATAATAGTAGGGAAAAACAGCATTTATATAAGATGGGGTGAGAAATCCTTCCTTGGAGTTTCCTGTGCTGAGAGAAAATAAAGAAAAAAGGAAAGGGGGTTATGTAGATGGAGGTTACAGCATGGGAGGATTGTTCGGAGGGGGCAAAGGGACATCACAAATGTGGGAGTGAAAATAAGGATCCCACTAGTTGTGATACTTCACCAGAGTGCCCTTTACAGAGGCAGTGATTCTTTCAAATAGGGCTACTCTGGCTACAGCCGCTCTCCATGCAGTAACTGGTGGGGGATCCGGTTGCTGCCACTGCATTAGAAGTGGAATGACCCTGAGTTTGTACAGCTTGGCTGGTGTCCTGTACCAACACTGGAGAATCTTCAACTGTATTAACTGACTTTTGGCATCAAAGTATGAAGCATAAGCAGACTTAAGCCAGGATTCCCAAAGCTGTGCAGGTATGGGGCATTGAAGTTCTGCTTCTCAGGCCTGCCTGCAACTCTGTGTAGTATCTGGCTGGGAATCTCATAATGATTTATAGATTAATCCAACCAGACCTTGTCCTTTCCTAGGTGTGTAAAGTAAGGAGGGCATTCCCATGTGTTGTCCTCTGGAAATTGAGCCAGCAGAGGATGCAAAGCATCTCTTAACTGTAAGTATCTCCAGAAGTCATGGGTGTTCAGTTCATAAAGCTTCTGTAAATGTTCAAAAGCCATCAGCGTTTTATTATCCAGAAGAAGTAAGTCCCCAACTGTATGTATCCTTTTTGGGCCCAGTGAGACCAATGAACTGTCCTTTGATCTATAAGCATCAACCTATTTTTCCAAAGGGGGGCATATCTGATTGTAGGGGCATATGATGCCTGAGGCCTGAGAGCAATGCTCACGGCCTTGCGCCAGGCTACACATGTGCTCACCATGACTGGAGTAAGATAGGATCCCGTATGCATCCTATTAGCTAGGAGAGAGACAACAGAGAGTCATCAGGTAAAAGTGCTTTCTAAAGAAGAACCCACTTTGGGGGCAGGTTTAGGTTGAACCAGGTAGTAGCTTGGGCTACTCGGAAGGCTAGCTGGTATCCTAGCCACCACGGGAGTCCAAGCCCTCCTTTGGACCAATGAGCTCTTAATTTTGACCTCTTCCATCAAGCAGTACGTCCTTCCCATAAGAATGTTGAGACCAATTTGTCTAGTAAGCTATAAATCTTGTTGGATAAAGGGACTGGGAGATTAAGTAGTAAGTAGGAAAGTCTTGGGAGAATAAACATACATATCACTTCAGTTTTCCCTTTAAGGGAGAGCTGAAGCTTTTTTCACCACTGCATCTCAACCATCAAAGCGGCCATTAAGGGGGAACAATTTGCTTTTTTGAGCTCACCCCAGGATAAGGGAATGTAGATACCCAGATAGAGAAAGCCCTGCAGTGCCCAGGTAATCTCCGTCCCAACTGGGCAGGACCTGACGCATTTAGAGTTAAGTGGTGCAAGGATTGTCTTCTTTTGGTTAACCCTCAGGCCAGAAATATTGGCAAAGTCTTCCAAAATAGGTAAAATGAGGGGAATGGAGATGCTAGGGTTGGACAGAGTGAGGAGCATATCATCAGCATAGGCGTTAACCAAAAAGAACACACCATGGAACGGGATCCTCGAAATACCAGGACTCTGCATGAACTTCCTGATCAGAGGGTCCAAAGTGATGAGAAACAGGAGAGGGGATAAAGGACATTCTTGTCTGGTGCCTCTTTGCAAGAGGATAGGAAGGGAAATGTCCTCATTCGTAACTATCCGAGCTGTGGGGTAACAACACAGGATGGAGATCCAGGAGCGAAAATAGCTCCCAAATCCATAAGTTTGTAGGACAGTGTATAGGTAGTTCCACTCTAGAGAGTTGAATGCTTTTGAAAAGTCCACAGTGAGCACGGCCATAGGGGTGGGGGATTGCAATGCAAGCCACTTCAAATTGAGAAGGAGGAGTAGATTATCTGCCCCAGATTTACCTTTTAGAAAACCTGACTGAGCTGGGTGAATCAGACCAAAAAGCACTTTCATAAGTCTGGTAGCCTAGACTTTGGCAAGAAGCTTCGTATCCACAGACAATACAGAAATAGGTCTGAAATTCGCAGAGTCCAGTGGGTCAGATGATTTTTTGGGGATCAAGGAAACCAGTTCTTCTCGCAAGGTGGGTGGAAGAATTTGTAGTCTATGCACTTCTTCCAGTGCATTAAGCGGAGGGAGGGGGGGGGATGACGTCTCCTAACATCTGGTAGAACTCGACAGTCATCCCGTCTAGGCCTGGGGATTTACCCTTCACCATATGAGAAAGAGCGGCCTTGAGCTCAGTGGCCATGATGGGAGCGTCTAAGTCTTTAGCTTCCTCTTGGGACAATTTAGCCAAGGCTAGCCCCTTGCAAAAGTCTGATAGGTGCCAAGAGAGGTCCAAGTCAGAAGTCACAGTTTTAGTCTCATAAAGGGCTTGGTAAAATTCTTTCATTACTTCGTTTATTTCTGTTGGCATAGAGACTACCTTACCCTTCTTGTTTCTAAGTGCCAGAATTCTTGAGGAGGCCTGCTGCTTGTGCAACTGACAGGCTAGGAGTTTCCCTTCCTTCTCTCCTCCCTCCCACGTTCTATGCTTGGAATGAATAAGCTGCCACTGGGCTTTATTACTAAGCAGAGAGTTTATCTGGTATTTTAGACCCATGATACGTGGTAATAAAGAGGATTTGTGGGAAGGAGATGCATTGACTTTGAATTGTTTCTCAAGCAAGGACAGCTCACTTCGTAAGCACTTGATCTGCTCCCTCCTCCTTCTATTCTTCACTACAGAGTAGATGATGATTCTGCCTCGGATTGCCACCTTAAAGGCCTCCCAGCAAGTGGCAGTGGATACGTCATTAGTCATGTTAGGGAAAAATACAAGCAAGTTTCTGCTATGATGTATTGTTGGAACCCTTTATCCTGTATCTAGAGTGGGTTGCATCTCCATCTAGTGGAAGGTGCTCCAGACCCTGGAGGGGAGAACAGTATAGATACTGGGGCATGGTCAGAGATAATAATGTTGCCAACAGAGGCGTCAGAGACTCCCAGGGAGGCTACATTATTGGCCAACCAGAAGTCAATTCTACTGTGGGTGCGATGCACCACCGAGTAGAAAGTATAATCTCTCCCAGAAGGATGAGCTCATCTCCAGGGATTGTATAAGTTCCACTCTGAGATAAGCTCCTCCAATACGGCCACATCCTTAGGGTATGATTGTGGCATAGGGGCGGATTTGTCAAGGAAAATTTCGGTGACTAGATTATGGTCCCCCCCAAAAAGAATTGGCATATTGGGGCAACCATACGTGAGGTCAGTGGCAGCCTGGGAAATGGCTGGGTAAAGGTCTCCTGAATCAGAATTGTGACCATATATAGTACATTGGCAAGCAGTACCCTGCCCCCTGGATAAGCAAATCTTACCACCAACCATCTGCCTTGTGAGTCTGTACGTTTGTTCACCATCTTAAAAGAGGAGGTTTTCGTGTAAGAATTGCCACCCCTCTATCTTTCCTGGAGTCACAGCTAGTGATAACCTCTCCCACCCAGAGCTTTTTAAGCCAAATCACTGTTTTACTCATTAGGTGCATTTCCTGCAATAGGGCAATGTCTGTGCCCAAGGAATTTAGAAATTGGAGCACCTTAGTATGCTTGGTGGGGTGGTTAAGCCCTTTCACGTTCCAGGATGTACATTTCCAACCAGTGGGGCCAGGGGGGTTGCTTGCCATATTAGTTCACAAATGCCTTAAATCAGAGGAAGGAGTACTCACCCAGAAGTAGGAAGAAAAATGATTGTACCTGTAGAGAACGAAGGTGGAGTAGCCTTCAAAGGTTCACCTGTAAGTGGTAACGTCAGCTCCAATACAGAGATGTAAAAGGTAGTCAGAGTTTGAAACCAAACCTGGAAAAAGAGAAAGCCTTAACTGTCACTGCTTAGTTAGGATGCAGAAATTTACCTACAATGGTAAAACAGAAACACAGAACAATTACATAGAGAATAATGGATGGGGAAGGGTTTGATATGAGAATTTAATGCACACCTGAATTGTGGGATGCTACATAAACCCTGAGGGCGAAGCCCGAGGGGTTTATCAAAGCATCCCACAATGAGGGTGTGCATTAAATTCTCATATGAAACACCCTTCCCATCTTTATTTTTATAATAATAGACCAGCAATTTTTCTCCGGCAGTTTGTGAGACTGTTTGGCCCCGCCCAAATACATAATGTTGGCCAATGAGGCAGTAGCATAGTTTGACTGGCATGGCTCATGAATGTCATAACAACCAGCCGGTTGTTATGGAAAATATCAACTTGGTCAGTACATTGAGTGAAATTGCTGACCAGTTATAATCTATTATACAATGGCAAGAACAAATGTTGCATCCCCATTGGTCAGTCTGGCACTGGAGCCGTGATGTTATCCTGGCATAACATCACGGCTCTAATCTCAACACGTCGAATAAACTGCATGTCAGTTTAAAAAACATCGCTCCACTGCCTCACTGAGCAGCTTCCCTGGTCTCAGCTTGCCAGCTACGTTGTCATCGCCAAAGCCAGAAACCCCTCCATAACACCTACCATCACCTCACAACAAATGGCACAAAAACACCACAGCCATCACAAATAACACAATAAACACAAGCATCAAAATCTCCTGTTTTCAGTTTTTAAAACAGGACCCTCGGAACCATATTCAGAGCAGGCTAAGTGAGAGAATGAGAAACAGCAGCTTTCAAACAGTCAGCACGCGGCTCCCACTCGCTCGCTTCAACAAAGCACTTTCCTCCTGTTCTCCTTAAAACAAGAACTTCACCACCCAAAAATACCCAAAACAATATACAGCCTGTCCCTACCTTAATACAGCAATCCTCTGAGCATGAGTGAATGCATAATAACTGAGTGTGTGTGTGTGGGGGCTGCCTTCTACAATGCATAGCGACTGCAGGAATTATACCAAAAAAAAAAAAGTAACCCCCCAATGAGCTATGCTAATATGGAACCCTTATTCATAAAAAAGACAGCAGTAGCAAAGATTGCTAACAGGAGCACAAAGCCACAACAAAACAGGACAACTCCACCTACTGACTAAACAAGAGAACTGCACTATTTTTGCATAATGTAATCCTACCCATTACAAAAGATGACAAAAAAAATCTACTTTTAATATATTTTTTTATCTTTTTGTTTCTTTGTTTTACAATTAAGCCATTGTATAATAGGAATAATGCACTCCAGGGTGTGTGTCATGCTGGGATAACGTCACTTCTGGGGTGATTAATGACACTTTCGTACCGACGCCTCGTGCCTAATCACCCCAAGCGTGACGTTATCCCAGCATGACACACACCCTGTCATGCATTATTCCTTTAATAACAAATTTTAATCGGTAACTGTAGCTAGTATAACAAATCAAGAAAAAAGAATTATGAATTCATATCCTTAATGGTGTTGAGTTAAACATGTGAGAAGGGTCCTCCGATCCTTCGGCCACACTAAATTAAGCACCAAAAGTGGGGCGGGTTAGAAGGTAACCTGGGGTTAAACCTGCCCCAAACCCTGTCCCATCATATTCTGTGCAAAAAGCGTCTGGACTACGGAATCCGTAGTTTCTTACCAGCCTAAAGGCCAGTAGCTATTACAGAAAAACTAATACATCTGGGGGGAGAAAGGGGGGATTGTGCACCACCATAGATAGAGTCGTGTCAAGGGCCAACAGATAACATTTTTTGTCAAGGGGGAGGGTTGGGGGAAGGGGAAGGGGGAAGTGGGAACTCCATCCTAGCATAGTGGGTAACATACCTGTAGGAATCGCTCCCTGGAGTAGGAGGGAAATAAAGGGAGGGGGAGGGAATAAGTAGCCTTTCAGTAGGAGCAGAGCAGTGTTTCAGGTGGAAAACTCCCCTCCATCCCCCTACCAAGGTGCCCAGCAGATCATGGGGAGATAGCTAGGGTGAGCCACTGCCCCAGTCTAAAATGCCCTCTGGGGTAATGGTCTAGAAACACTGGAGGGAAAACAGTCAGACCCCTTGCATAAAGAAGCATATAAACAACCTATCAACAGCCTTTAAGAATGTCCTGAGCCAGGGAGAAAGAGAAGGATCCTCATCCATTTGAGCCAGGATAGTCAGGAACAGACTGCTTCACATCACCCTCTCCAGTGGATCTTGAGGGGGTTGCTAGGGCCTCTGTAAATGATTTAGTCCCCAGTTTCAAAAGGCCCACTGATGCTGCCTGTTGCACCTCCTCTTCCTCCATTGTCGTAGCCCAGTCTATACATTCTATGTTGGCCAGGAGATTGTCCGCACCAGAAGGTGCCAAGTCAAGGTGTCCAGGGGTGATCGTTAGAGGACCCTCCTCTCATAGTTGCTTGGCCAGTGGTGAGTTCATCAATTTCCCCAAAGGGGAACTCTTCAGGCTTCTAGAACATTGCAATTGGCGATGATGAGTAGGCTGACATGGCAGGGTTTGGGAATGCGGAGGGGCAGCGTTGCGGGACATATCTACTACCTGAGGGTTGAGTCGAAGCTTAACCTCACCTCCCAGTATTGCATTACACTGTGATGGCCTGGGGGAAGATCTTATTGTAGCACCAGACCCACCATGTTTATTGTCCCCAGGCCTCCCATTCACTAGCATTTCAGTTCCTCTACCATTTTTGTTCCCCGGAGCCCAGAGGCATCTGGGAGATGTAGTCTTGGGGAGAAGGCCTGGCCAGTGGTTGTGGATCCATATTTCGGCATCCCTGGGGCACTCGGTGAGAAAAAGACTTTCTATCCTTGGAGATGTGCAATGCTATAAGTTTTTTAAAGCAAAATTGGAAAGCCTTTGGTTGTATTAGTGTCTTCGGAGGCCCAAAGGCCCTCCTTCTAGCCGTAACCTCCTGGGAGAAGTCTCTGTAGATAGAGATGTTTACACCCTGCCAAGTGAGTTCACCCTTTTCTCTGGCCACTCGCAGAATCTTTTCCTTTATCGAATACCTCAAGATATAAGCAATAATAGTTCTAGGGGGCCTTGATCTGTCCAGTCGGGCACCAACCCTGTGTGCTCGTTCCACCCCAATATGCTCCTTCCATCTCTCCCCTAGCAGTTCTGGAAGCCACTTATTAAGAAAACTTTCCATATTGGGGTCTTCTGAGCCCTCAAGAACCCCCAGAATCCTGATACTGTTTCTCTGACTCCTGTTCTCATGATCTTCTGCCCTGTACCACAGCAGCGTGAGTCTAGCCTCATGGTCTCTTAATTGCTGCAGCAGTGAGATATGGTTCCGCTCCAACTCCTCTGTGTGTTGTTCCAGCACATTTTGTTTATCCTCCAATCATTTCACATCAGCCACATTATCTGCCAACGAGCTACCAATATTGTCAACTCTAACTAGGAGTGTCTCCAGCATTTATGTGATATGTGCAAGGGCTTCTCCTAATTGGGCTTGTTCAGGAGTAAATTGTAACCATTCTGGTTTTCTACAGGGGGTTCCATCACTTCTGCCATCGTAGATTACTAAGACCGCAATTTCTGGCAGGTTCCCCAACCGTCCAACTGAAGCCTGGTAGGACAGTACCTTTGCTTTTGTGTGGGTCAGCCAGGCACCAGTACCCGCTGCTTGCTGTAATTCAAGTCACTGCTATAGGATGTGCAGCCTGCACGGTCTGATATACTTGCACCCACGGTAGGTGTAGTCAGCTGGCTCACAAATTTGACCCACGAATCACGTCCCAAAAAATATCAGGATGTTGGCGGTGCAGGTAGGGAAGGGGGTTCCAGCTGTTTCACCTCATATTCAGCCCAGCATATAGGTAGAGTGACATAGATTGGATACCAGGTTGGGACAGAGCAGAAAGATCAGTCGGCCATTCCTGTCGGGTCCAAGCCCTCTGAGATGCTTTTGGAGGGGCCCCATAAGAAGACTGTGGGGGCATGGTCATAAATGCCTCCTGGGACAGAACTAGAACAGATTCCACACATGGGCAGTTGTACAATACCTTTCCCCCAAAATCCACACCTTATACAACACTCATCTGACTGTCCTTTTCCTTTTGCTTGCCTCAGCCATGTCAACAGAGAGGCAGGAACTGTTGCCAATGGCTTTCCTTGGGGGGAAGCTTCCTTTTCTACTTTGAATCCCCTGCCTGCCATCCTTCGATACCAGTTCATATGACTACCCCCAAAATCCTCTCCTAGATTGTTCACAGTCCTCCCCATAGTGTTCAGACAATGTAAAATGTTCTTGCTACTTGGTCTCCCGAAGGCCTCCAATGCAATCTCCAGCTTACTCCAGCTCCACCACACCTCTCTGACTGCTGCTGCAAAATGGTGTTGGGTTTAGAAGCTATTCTCTCCTCTACTGCAGCCATCCACCAATTAGGGATGCTGGAGAGCATCACATGACCCACCAGTCATATGCAGGCACCACACCAGGAGAGCTGAGGCCTACCTTCACTCTAGGCCTTACTCCCACACCACCACAGGAATTATTTCATGTGCACATGGCCAGCACATGGCAAGAGACCCACCAGCACTTCCAGTTTGGGAATTTCAGGGTTCTCAACTTTTGGGGTGCAAGAAAAAGATCCCAGATGAGCCCCCTCATGTGGTCCACCCCCCTCTCTGATGTTTAGGGGTTCACAGTGTTCTGTGGAAGGGGGTCCACAGCACAAAAAATCTCACCAGAACCTCTCCTCAGCTCCAAGACATAGAATAAAATTTTAGCTTACCTGGAGCTGTCTTCAAGAATGGCTTTTGCAGTCAGAACAGCAAAGGCCCGAACCAAGGAAAGGATAGCCAATTCAGTTAATAAGGGGGATAAAATCTTTTTCAGGTACATCAGGGAGTGAAGGAAGACTAAGGGAGGGATAGTGAGGCTTAAAAAAGGGGGGGTGGGCAGAGGGTGACGGTGCAAAGGAAGAGATACTAAACAAATATTTTTGGTCAGTATTTACTAATGAAGAGGGGGAGGTACCTAAAACAAACAATGGAAACACTCTGGATACAGAAATTGATACCAGCCCATTTACAGAAGAAAGGGTCCTGAAAGAACTCTTAAAACTGAAGGTGGACAAAGCAATGGGGCCTGATGGGATTCATCCCAGAATTCTAATAGAACTAGTGACACCACTGACTACCCTCTTTAACAAATCATGGGAGGATGGGGTGGTACCTGAGGACTAGAGGAGGGCAGAAGTTATTCCCCTTCACAACAGTGGGAGCAGGGCAGAAACTGGAAACTACAGACCTGTTAGTTTAACCTCAGTGATAGGGAAAATGATGGAATCATTTCTGAAGGAAAGAATTGTCAAGTACCTAGATGCCAGAGGGGCACAGGACCCAAGGCAGCATGGATTCACAGCGGGAAGGTCATGCCAGACGAATCTAATAGATTTCTTTGACTGGGTGACCAAAGTAATAGATCAGGGAGGGGCTGTGGACATGGCCTACCTAGACTTTAAAAAGGCATTTGACTCAGTCCCACACAAAAGATTAATATACAAGTTAGCCAGCCTGGGAGTGGGTCCCAAGATGATTGCCTAGGTAAAGAATTGGCTGGAGAATAGGACACAGAGGGTAACAGTACATGGAGTCCACTCTGAAGAAAGGGGGGTTACTAGTGGAGTACCGCAGCGTTCAAGATTAGGACCGGTCCTCTTCAATGTCTTTATAAGTGACATTGCAGAGGGACTGGAAGGAAAAGTATGTCTCTTTGCAGATGACACAAAGATCTGCAACAGAGTTGATGCACAAGGTGGGGTGGAAAGGATGAGAAGGGACTTGGCAAGGTTAGAAGAATGGTCAAATGTATGGCAGCTTAGATTCAATGCTAAAAAGTGCAAGGTAATGCACCTGGGAAACAAAAACCCAGGGGAAGAGTACACGGTGGGGGGTGAGATACTAACAACAACAAAAATGGAAAGGGACCTGGGGGTAGTCATATCAGATGACTTAAAGGTGGGCAAGCAATGTGAGAGGGCAGTAAGGAGGGCTGGGGGGATACTGGGATGCATAGGGAGAGGCATCACCAGTAGAAAACAGGAAGTTTTTATCCCTCTGTACAGACAGCTGGTGAGACCCCATCTGGAGTACTGTGTGCAGTTCTGGAGACCCAATCTCCACAAGGACATAGACAAGATGGAAGCTGTCCAGAAGAGGGCAACTAAAATGGTGCAGGATCTGCACCAGAAGACATATGAAGATAGACTTATTTTGGCTAAGCAGATTTACTGCGTATTGTTGTTTTTATTTTTCACTCACGGGGATTGCTACTGTTTGTTGCTAACATTTCATTGCTTTATTTTTCTCTGTAGCAAAGTGTTTCTTACAGCGTATATCTTCTCTGAAATTATTACAGGTGGTGCTTTACAGGTTTTACAGTTTTATCTAACATTAGGATAAGCTTTCAGGGTTACTACATTTGTTGTTGACTGATTGTTTCTGCTCTTACCTCCTTGTTCTTTCATCCATGGTTCTTCTTTTTCGGCAGGGGAAGGGCCCAGCCACACACCCCCATCCCCAACCTCCCCACACTGCACTCCTTTTATAGGGTACCACAGTTGTAACATTTCCTGTGGCAGAGCAGGAAGGGGTGGATCAGTGAGGCCTCCACAAGGTGAGCTCATTTACAGGGGCACTAGTAATTTAACTTGTTATAACAAGTTAAACAAAACACAATCAAACCATTACTTGTATTTTTTTCCCTTTTCTTTACCTTCTAATTACTCTGACTAGGTTATAAACCCAGCAACTTATCTGGAATGGATATCATTAACTGCAGGTACTGTGGAACAATTTTCAGAAGGACAGTCTTACAGGATTTAGGACACTGTCCTACATGCTGGGCCTTTGGAGATCTTAGGGCTCAGCTCCGGGCAGCATGGGCAGAGATTGTACGCCTCAAATTTCATATTCAAGAGGAAATACATTATCCACCGCCATTTCCCCAGCATCCAACAGAAAAACCTCGACCCGCAGAGGGTAGTTGGTCCAGGAGGTTGGCAGGTGGTTAGGAGAACAAATCGGTGCCCATCACTCTCTGCTCACCATATTACCTCCAAAACCATATAACACTACAAACAGGTATCTGCCTCTATCTCTGAAATCAAACAAAGAGGCAGAAGACACTGCAGAGCAGGACACTGCAGTACAGGAGCTAGCACAACAAAACTCACCCAAATCAGGAACCAAAACAAAAAAAGCGAAAAGGAAATCCAAAAAACTTCTGATCATAGGAGACTCCATGATTCGGGGAGTTGATACCCATCTCCAGCCAGGGGTAATGGTCAGATGTCTCCTAGGTACATCAGCATGGAGAGATACTGACCGCATTGCTAAAATTGTTCACAAAGCAGGAGAAAACATTGATGTCCTTGTACACATAGGGACTAATGATCTCGCCAGCCAGTCAGTTGTGGAGACCAAGGAACACCTGACCAGGCTGGGTGGCAAACTATCATCTATTTCGTCCGGCATCTCCTTCTCTGAGATTCTGCCAGTCTGGGAGAGGGGAGTAGATGGATGGAAGGTCAGAGAAGGGAGATAGGGGAGCTAAACACGTGGCTCAAGGGCTGGTGCCAGGAAAAAGGACACAGATTTGTAGGGAACTGGCAACAGTTCTGGGAGCGAAAGTTCTTTAAATTTGATGGACTGCATCTGACTAAGGAGGAAGTCAGTGCATTGGGGCAGAAGTTTGACATCTTTGCAGAATATTTAAACTAGCAAATGAGGAGAGGGGTGCAGCACCCCATACGTCGAATGGGAAGAACACTCCTCCCCCCTCAGCTAGTGGTCAAACAGGGATTCAGCATGTTTGCAGTTCATTTGCATCACCAGGTAAGAAAAAAGGTTTGTCTCCCCATCTGACGCACAGGGTAAGCCAAACCTCACTCAACAACTAACACACCAAAATCTGGCCAATGGAAAATCATGTACACAAATGCTCACAGCCTGGGAAATAAGATCCCAGACCTGCAGGCAATAATGTCAGAGGCTAAACTGGACATAGTAGCAATTAGTGAGGCGTGGTTTACCAGTAACCACATGAGGAGACTTCAGTACCTGGCTATGTATTGTTCAGAAGAGACGAGGTGCAAAGGGGGAGGAGTGGCCCTGTATGTCAATGAAAATATCAAAGCTACAGAAATTCAGAATACACATAAGGAGCCAGAAGAACTGTGGGTCACCCAGGAAACAGGAAATGGGACAGCCATAAGAACTGGGGTTGTCTACAGGTCCCCAGACCAGGGGGAGGACATAAACACATTACTGTTAGAAGATATACAAAACAAGACAGCTAAAGGGGAGGTTCTGATAATGGGAGAGTTCAACATGCTGGATACAGATTGGTCAATACCAGCAGGAACATCTGCCAGAACTAGACTCATAGTGGATTCCCTGCAGGGGGAGGGCCTCACACAACTGGTACAGCAACCCACAAGAGACAGGGCTATTCTAGATCTAGTACTGACTAACAAGGAAGGGATCACAGATCTTCAGGTAGAAGGTCACCTGGGGGCCAGTGACCATCACATGGTATG
Source organism: Neoceratodus forsteri (assembly GCA_016271365.2). Taxonomy (NCBI): domain Eukaryota; kingdom Metazoa; phylum Chordata; order Ceratodontiformes; family Ceratodontidae; genus Neoceratodus; species Neoceratodus forsteri. The sequence goes on from CM028134.1 coordinate 848,020,304, forward strand.
GTTCAATTTGGCTACTACATTTAAATCATCCCATTCCAAGGCAAAATATGGGACTTCAGAGGAGCTGACTTTGATAAGATGGCCAACAGAGTTAAGCTAGCCCTGGCAAAAAGAAACACAGGTGAGGGGTACAGGCAAAGTGGGCAAGAATTAAGGATGCAATACTTGAAGCAACATCCCATTGTGTTAGAGAGAAAAGGAAGTGCAAAAGAAGGAAACCACTTTGGTTCTCAAAAACAGTAGCAGAAAAGGTCAGAGCCAAAAGGCTGGCCTTCAGGAAATATAAGGAAACACAGCGGGATGAAGATAGTGAGGCATACCAAACTACCCTAAGGGAAGCAGGGAAGGCAGTAGGGAGGCAAAGTCCCAAACTGAGGAAACACTAGCATGAGCAGTAAAAGAAGGTGACAAGACTTTCTATAGATACATTAGTGAAAGGAGAAAGTCCAGAGGGTATTGCTGCTTAATGGAGAAAAGGAGCATGTGAGGAGGAGGACCCTGTAAAGGCATCTATCTCAAATAAATACTTTTGCTCAGTATTTACTGAAGAGAAGGTAGGGCAGGGCCCACAGCTCAGCATCATGGACACGGGGGGAGGGAGGTGAGCTACTCCCTTCACAAAAGAAAGGGTCCTACAAGAGCTTGCTAAGCTCAGGGTGAATAAGGCAATGGGACCTGATGGCATACATCCCAGGGTACTTAAGGAGCTAAAGATGGAACTAGCAGAGCCATTAGCAGAACTGTTTAGTGAGTCTCTGAGCACAGGAGAGGTCCCAGAAGACTGGAGAAGGGCTCATGTGATCCTGCTCCACAAGAGTGGTAGCAGGGAGGAGCCAGGGAACTACAGACCAGTCAGTCTTACCTCAGTAGTGGCAAGATTATGGAGGCACTCCTTAAGGAAAGGATAGTGCAACACCTGGAATCCATAGGGCACAGGATCCAAGACAGCATGGGTTTACAAAAGGAAGGTCCTGTCAAACTAATCTCATAGATTTCTTTGACTGGGTAACCAGAGTGGTGGACCAAGGGGGAGCAGTTGATGTCTCCTACCTTGACTTCAGCAAAGCTTTTGACACTGTTCCACATAGAAGATTGATAAATAAGCTGGGTAGGCTTGGGGTGGGTCAGAAGTTGGTCAACTGGGTGGCAAACTGGTCGACGGGCGAAAAACAGAGAGTGGTGGTAAATGGTATACGGTCAGAAGAGATGCAAGTCACATGGGGTACCTCAGGGATCAGTCCTGGGGCCAGTCCTCTCAACATCTTCATTAGTGACCTTGCAGATGGACTAGAGGGTAAGGCTTGTCTGTTTGCAGATGACACCAAGATCTGCAACAGAGTAGATGATCCAGATGGGGTGGGCAGAATGAGAAGAGATCTGGATAAACTAGCAAAATGGTCAGAAGAGTGGCAACTGGGATTTAATGCAAAGAAGTGCAAAATCATGCACATAGGGAAGAGAAACACTGAAGCCACCTATAGGCTGGGAGGGAGTTGCTAGCAGTGCAAAGGAAGAAAGAGACTTGGGCGTCATCATCACTGATGACCTGAAATCATCAAGCAGACCTCTAAAGCAGTAGGTAAGGCTAGGGGGTGTTAGGCGTATTAGTAGGGTATCACAAGTCGTAAGAGGGAGGTAATAATCCTCTTTACAAGACACTGGTTAGCGCCCATCTGGAGTACTAGTGCAGTATTGGAGGCCACACCTTCACAAAGACATTAACCAAATTGAGGCAGTCCAGAGAAGGGCACCAAAATGGTGCAGAGACTGCATTAGAAGACATATGAGGACAGATTAACAGAGCTCAATATGTATACCCTTGAGCAAAGGAGGAGAGAGGTGATATGATCGAGGCATTCAAACATCTTAAGGGCATTAACAAGGTGAAAGAGTCTAACATGTTTTAAATATAAGAAAAATAGAGGGACAAGAGGACACAGCATGAGATTAGAGGGGGCTGATTAAGGGGAATGTGAGGAAATTCTTTTCACAGAAAGGGTGGTGGATGCATGGAATGGCTTACCACAAGAAGTGGTGGCTATGAATACAGTGCAGGGCTTCAAACAGGCATGGGATAGGCATAAGGGAGCAATACAGATGACTATGAATAGATAGGCCACTGACAGAGCAAAGGCCAATGGCACATTTATAAGGTAGAAAAAGAAATGGGCAGACTGGATGGGCCTTGCAGTCCTTATCTGCCATCAACTTCTATGTTTTTAGACTAAAGGAGCTTAATATGTATAGCCTTGAGGAAAGGAGGGAGAGGGGGGACATGATAGAAACTTTCAAGTACCTCAAGGGAATCAACGAAGTCCAAGAGGGTAGCATCTTTCAAAAAAACAGGTGTGCAAGAACAAGGGGGCACAATTTAAAGATGGGGGCAGCTCAGAGGTAATGTAAGGAAGTATTCTTTCACAGAGAGGGTTGTGGATGCATGGAACAGCCTTCTAGAGGAGGTTGTGGAGTCAAAAACAGTGGTTGAATTCAAGCATGCATGGGACAGTCATAAGGCAATTCTAGTGGGTGGGGGTAGAAAGAAGTAGGCTGCTGGTTAACTAGGATCTGCAGCTTATCCATTAGGTAGGGAAATGGGCAGACGGGGTGGGCCAAGCGGTCCTTATCTGCCATCAGATTCTATGTTTCTATGTTTCTGTGAACCACAGGCTTCTCACAGCTGCAGAAACTGAAAGCATGGTCAACAAATACATAAATAAATAAATATATATGTCCCCTGAGCCCAAACTATTTGAGTGGCTACTATATAGGAATCCTTAATCTTTAAAATGGAAACTCCAGCTCCATGAGGCTAAAATGTTTTCACAAGTGAAATGGCAGTAACATTAGGCACAGCAAAGATCTATTAACAGCAGAAACTTTAGCAGCAAACATTTCCCCAGCAATAATAATGATCCTTTTTAACCTAGACCATGAAGCTCCAACACTGATTCCAAACTGGCACTGGTAAGTACCTTCTGACCGCTTCACTACTGCAATGGGGCCCTGATCCTACTATTGGTAAGCACACAGCTTTTCCCAAAACCCGTTCCCCAGCTCTACTACCAGCCCCAAGGGACACAGAAAGTTGAGGCACCAGAACAACCAGCCACCACCAGTACCCCAAATCTGTTTTGACCCCAGGCCGTTACCCTGGCCTGCTGGGTCTCAAAAGTACTAGGCCTCCCTAAGGCATTTTGCTTCTTCCTGGAGCAGTGCTCCAACCCCATCAGCTAATCATATCCGTACCCTCTGTCTCCTTACTGCTGCCCAAGTTATGCAACCCAGATATGAACCAGCTTAAAGGGCCTCGGGAATCTGTCTGCCTGAGGACCCACCCGGAACACCTTAGCATGAACCTGGGACCTGTCATTGAGAGCAGGAACCCAATTTTGGTAAAGACGTCTCCCGTCCCCTCACCAGTATCCCTGGGCCACACTGCTACACTGGGCTGCAGAGGCCCTGCCACAGCCTGCTGCAGACCCAACAACCCAGGAATACTACCGTCACTCACAGGGCCTAAACCCAGATCCCAGAAGTCCTATCTTACCTGCACCTCCTTACACCTGGTGGTTCTCTCCCACTAACCACCCAGGGTCCAAGACCCCAAATGAATGGTTGTTGCTGCCTATACTTGATGTCCTCCCCAGATGCCCACCCAGGAACCTGGCACCTCACCACTGAAGCTGCTGACCTGCCTAAAGCAGGGGGGTCCCCCACCCCACACTGCCCTTGTAGTGCCCACTGTTGTTCCTTCCTCTCTTAGACAGCAACTCCTCTCTCCCCTAGTCTCCCTGAAACTGCCTATTTATACCCTGAAACTCTGATCTTTGCTGCCACCAAGTGGCAGCTAGGGGAAACTGCACCCCCCCAAAGCACTAAAAACTCTAAACTCTGGGGGCAAGAGGAAAAAAGGGAAAGGGGTCCCTACAGGGAGCTTAAGCTCCTCTCAAATCAGTGGGGTCTTACATCTGTAAAATAAAACTTTTTCAAGTCCCTCCTGCATCTCCCCCCCCCCCAGTCAGCTTCCACTCATGTCCTCATATTCTTGAGTCACTATTCCACTGAATATTTCCTCACAATCTACCTTGTTCATCTCCTAGCTAGTATACAGTCAGAGTCAGTCAATCCTTGTAGGATCTACCCTGCTAGCACTGACGCATTTTGGCTACCCTAGGCTGCACTGTCTCTAGCTGCCTTTGTCTTTTCCTAGGTAGCTACTCCAGAACTGGGCACAATATTCCAGATGCGGCCTCACTACTGATCTACAGAAGGTTAGTATCACCTTTTCCTTCCTGATATCGAACCCCCTCCAAATACACACCAATGTAGGCCTTGTTACATTGGCTAGATTATTTTAGAGAGTGGCTTATGATGACTCCCAGATCCCTTTCCCCAGAGGTAGTGTCCAGCTTTACCCCTCCCATGCAACATTCTCTCCTGAGGTTCTTGTCCCTATGTGCATCGTTTTGCACTTTTGGCATGGAATTTCAACTACCAGATTTTGGACCACCTCTCTTACCTTTGCAAGTCCCTCTCTGACTCCCTATCAACTTCCTTGTTGTCTGCCCTGCCACAAAGTTTAGTTTCATCTGCAAAGAGACACATCTTGACCTGTATTCCTTCTCCTATGTCACTGATGAGTATATTAAAAATGACTGGCCCTAGTACTGTATCCTGTGGTACCCCACTTCTGAACTCCATCTTCTTCCAACTTGACACCATTAACCACCACCCTCTGCTGCCTCTCCTCCAGCCAGATTCCTATCCAGCTAACTAGATCCTTCACTGCATCCAGATCCTCTAACTCCTTCAGCAACCTTCTATGTGGCACAGAGTCAAATGCCTTACTGAAGTCAAAGTAGAGTCAATCCACCACTTGCCACTTACTCATGCCTCTTGTTACCCAGTCAAAGAACACTATCAGGTTGGTCTGACAGGTAGGGCTGCACAGTGGGCTCATTTATTTTATTTATTTATCAATTTTAACTCTATATTTATGCTCCCCTGACAACCGATCCCCATCCACCAGAAACTCCAGCCCCATCATCCTGGCATCTGCTGGATCTCACTTCATGCAGCTTCAGAGGTGTCCAGCCATTCAGGTGCAAAGCCTGCAGTGGACCGGTGTCACCCTATCATTCGGCAATGTTTTCCCTGGTTTTGATTTATAACATCTGTATTGTGTCTCTGGTATTTGTAATTGTATTTGTATTTGTCTGCATGTCAGTATTTGCAAAATGTTTTATTTTACATTTCAGACTTGTTTCTGTTACTAATGATGAGACAGGAACAGAGGTTTGAGAGGTTCTGATAAAATATGCAGAGTTATCAAGAAAATATTCATTTATGTAAAGAGCGGTAGTAGTCATAGGTGTGTCAAATCAGCCTAAACCAAGGTCTAATACTACTTTATGTGTGGCTCTACTCGTAGCTCTAATTTTGCCTGAACTTTCCCCTAGCCTTGTATCTGCAGGCCCCACTGCTGAGTCTCCCTCTCTACCACTCTCCCGTAATACTGTCTGTCTCCCTTGTCTTGCCTATTGTGCAAATATTCCCTCCCTCCTTTTTCTCAATTACTATAATCCAGTGTACCCATTATTCCCTATTTTTTTTCTTTTCTGTCCACTTAATAGGTTGCATACTGTTCTTGTCTGTTCCAATGTACTATTTTTTTTCTATTGTAAATTGCTTTGCACTGTTTGTATTCATTCTGCTTCTGATTGTTCCTAATGTACAGTTTTTTTGTGTGTTTTTTCTTTTGTTTCTTATTGTAAATGACCTTGCCCTGTTGTACCTACTGTCACTGTTTGATGTGGAGTCTTTGTAAAAGAGTCTGAGGGCCCGATTTTAAGAAGCATGTTGCAACTCGCAGGCATATGTGAGTTGCAACATGTGCTGCTACACCAGGGATTGTGCACCCTATTCCAAGACAGGCAGGGTCCCCGGCACTTATGTCCTGCGATGTGTGGCAGCCACAGGGTTGCAGTACGGGAATGGTGCAATGGACCTGGGTGCCACAATGAACAGCCTCCCCAGCCATGATAAAAGCCCGCAAGCCCCCGTGGGCCATGGGGAAGTTGGCAATGTGACAGAGGTGCAAGGGTGGCACCTGAGACAATGGATCCAGTTGCCTGCGGGTGGCACCTCAGAATTGTGGGGGGCATCTATGCGATAAGGAGAGTCCACGGGGCACGCCTGTGTGAGTGTTGCAGCACTGCAGGGGGGGCAACCACTGATTGGCATGGATGCATGCCCTTTAGACCAGCTAACTGCTGATATAACCCCACAGTGCCATAGTGTGTCTCAGAATTGCGTAAGTGGGTTACGGCAGCTGCCCTTTCAGAATAGGGAGCAGTTGCTGCCATAACCCCCCCCCTTCTACCATGCCAAAGGGGCTGTGGCTGGTGGAAGATCCCTTGGATGCAGGCCGCCCATGCCATGGTTCAGGCCACCTCTCAGAATCACAAACAGCGTAACACATGTTGCAAGGTGAAACGTGTGCCATTGGGTTTGGCGCAAGTCACCTTGTGACATGCATAACCCATTTTAGAATCAGGCCCCCTTACTCAAAGGATTGTAATTCCGAAACTTCAATAAATAAATAAATAAAATAAAATGTGGTCTAACACAATGACAGATATTTAAGAGTGATAGTTGCATTTGTAAAAAAAGTGCAGCATTTATGCGTAATTGGTCTGCATAGTATTTTGTTGCACAGCCCTACTGATAAGACCTCTCTGCCATGAACTCATGATGCTTACTACCCTGGAGCCAATCCAAGTAGTCTACAAAGTCCTCTTTGATTAGCATCTTTATTAGTTTACCTGCTATGAAAGTAAGACAAATAGGTTTGTAGTTTCGTTGTTGCTCCCTGGCTTTTCCCTTGTGGGGTGGAACTACTTCCGCTACCCTCCAATCTTTCAGAACCACCCCTGACTTTAGCAAGCTATTGAACAGTCTTAGGACACATGTACTCTATGTTTTCTAACCCTGCATCACAGACCATGAGCACTAGGCTTCCACAATAAATCATCAAAATGCAGCTTACCTTACTGGTGACCAAGCTTTATTGAAAGTGCAATATGCAAAAGTACTTCCTATACATACATTGCTAAAGTGCAGAGTGCTTACAATGGTGGCACTACTGAGACAGCTGTATCAAAATAAACCTCACTGGCACTCCATGAGTGCTTCCTGAACCAGCACAGTATGACCTGGTAGACCAATAGCATGCATGCACATGACATGCACACACAATCAGCTGACGTTTCAGCTCTCCGCCTTCTTCAGAGCTTGTGGAATGCAAGAGAGGTTTATTTTGATATGGCTGTGTGAGTACTGCTGCTGTTGTAAGCACTCTGCACTTTTGTGACACTTGTATAGGAAGCACTTTGCTTGTTCACAGCACACTTTCACTTTTTCTATTACTTTGGTTCTCTGTTACTTGCATGCACCAGGCTTGGCTACATTAATATGGTTAGAGCCCCTCAGTTCTGTCTTATTATATTGAATAGTCTTGCCATGGGTTCCAGGGGTTCAATTAGCTCCCAAGCCACTTTCCTGAGCATTCTTGGGTGAATCACACCTAACTCCAAAATATTATCTATCTTCAGGGCTGCAAGCCCTTTCCTGACTCTTTCTCCAACAATTACCACCTACCCCATTTCTGGGATCTCTCTTGCAGCAGCCTTTATGCCACTCAAAAGGAACTGACCACTGTTATACACTGTGAACATTAAGTAAAAGTAGTCTAAGAATGGCTCCCTTCTGCTTATCTTCCTCTGTTACCCTGCCACCCTCCATCAGCCTAATAATCCCCCCCTCACCTTCCCTTTACCCCTAATGTATCAAGAGAACTTCCCCAGATTCGTTCTGCAATATGCAGTTCCATGTCTGCTTTTGCATTCCTGACTGCCTTCTTGGCCTCCCTCATCCTTAACTGGTATTTATTTCTCTTCTCCCTGTTTCTCCTTGTATTGACTGAAAGCCCTTTTTTAACTCTCGCTGCCTCCCTGACCTTCTTTGAGAACCCAATTAGAAACATAGAAACATAGAATTGGACGGCAGATAAGGACTGCTTGGCCCACCTAGTCTGCCCATTTTCCTACCTAACAGATAAGCTGCAGATCCTAGTTAACCTGTAGCTTACCTCCTCTTACCTGCCACTAGGACTGCCTTATGCCTGTCCCATGCATTCTTGAAGTCCCCCACTGTTCTTGACTCCATGACCTCCTCAGGGAGGCTATTCCATGCATCCACAACCCTCTCAGTGAAAAATACTTCCTCCACATTACCTCTGGGCCGTCCCCTCTATCTTCAAATTGTGCCCCTTGTTCTTGCACATCTCTTTTCTGGAAGATGCTACCCTCTTGGACTTTGTTAATTCCCTTGAGGTACTTGAAAGTTTCTATCATGTCCCCTCTCCCTTCTTTCCTCAAGAGTATACATATTAGCTCCTTTAGTCTTTCTCATTATGTCTTCTGGTACAGACCCTGTACCATTTTGGTTCCCTCCTCTGGACAGCCTCCACTCTGTCTATGTCTTTTGGAGATGGGGTCTCCAGAACTGCACACAGTACTCAGATGGGGTCTCACCAACTGTCTGTACAGAGGATAACAACTTCCTGTTTTCTATCTTGATGCCTCTTACTATACATCCCAGTATCCCCAGCCTTCCTTACTGCCTTCTCACATTGCTTGCCCACCTTTAGGTCTTCTGATATAATTACCACAGGTCCCTTTCTATTTTACTGTTGTCAGTATCTTACCCCCCCATCATCTACGCTTCCCTGGGTTTTGTTTCCCATGTGCATTACCTTGCACTTCTTTGCATTGAATCTGAGCTGCCATACATTTGACCATTCCTCCAACCTTGCCAAGTCCTTCTCATCCTTTCCACTCCATCTTGTGTATCAACCCTGTTGCAGATCTTTGTGTCATCTGCAAAGAGACATACTTTTCTTCCAGTTCCTCTGCAATGTCATATAAAGACATTAAAAGGACCGGTCCCAGTACTGAACCCTGTGGTGCCCGCTAGTAACCCTCCTTTTTCACTGTGTACTCCATTTACTACTACCCTTTGCGTCCTGTTGTCTAGCCAATTTTTTATCCAGGCTACCACCTTGGGACCCACTCCAAGGCTGGCTATCTTGTGTATTAATCTTTTGTGTGGGACTGTATCAAATGCCTTGCTAAAATCTAGGTAGGCCATGCCCACAGTCCCTCCCTGGTCTACTACTTCGGTCACCCAGTCAAAGAAATCCATTAGATTCGTCTGACACTACCTTCCCATCATGAATCCATACTTCCTTGGGTCCTGTGCCCCACTGGCTTCTAGGTATTCAACAATTCTTTCTTTCAGAAGTGATTCCATCATTTTCCCTACCACTGAGGTCAAACTTACTGGTCTGTAGTGTCCTGCCTCTGTCCTGCTCCCACTTTTGTGAAGAGGAATCACATTTGCCCTCCTCCAGTCCTCGGGTACCACTCCATCCTCCCAAGATTTGTTAAAGATAGTAGTCAGTGGTGTCACTAGTTCTACCCTTAGTTCTTTAGAATTCTTGGGGGAATCCCATTAGGCCCCATTGCTTTGTCCACCTTCAATTTTATTAGTTCTTTCAGAACCCTTTCTTCTGTAAATGGACTGGTATCGACCCCCGTCTTCAGATTGTTTCTCTTGTTTGGTTTAGGTAACTCCCCCTCCTCTTCCTTTGTGAATACTGAGCATAAATATTCGATCAGTATCCCTGCTTTTTCACTGTCACCCTCTACCCACATTCTCTCCCCTTTATTAAGCTTCAGTATCCCTCCTTTGGTATTTCTTTGCTCCCTAATGTACCTATAAAAGGTCTTATCCCCCTTCTTAACAGAATTGGCTATCCTTTCCTCGGTTTGGGCCTTTGCTTTTCTGACTGCCTTCCCAGCCTCTTTCTGCTTTAACTGATAAAGTTCTCTGTCCTGCTCCTTCTGTGTTTCCTTATATTTCCTGAATGCTGTCCTTTTCTCCTTAACCTTCCTTGCCACCTCTTTTGTGAACCATAGCGTTTTTTTCCTTCACTGTGTTTTATTGATTTGCTTTACACAAAGGCTTGTTGCCTCTGTGATGGCTGTTTTGATCACTCCCCATTGTTCCTCCACCCCTCCTTCTTGCCCATTTGCTAGTGCTTTTCTGAGGCACTTTCTCATTTTCCCAAAGTCAGCCCTCCTAAAGTCTAGTACTCTTGCTTTAGTATGGCTTGATTGTATGGCTGTGTTGATCGTGAACCACACTGTTTGGTGGTCGATTGTTCCCAGATGGCTACCTACTTCTAAATCTGAGATTCTTTCTCCATCTCCATTTGAAAGTACCAGGTCTAAGACTGCTCCCTCCCGAGTGGGTTCCAGCACTAGCTGTTGGTCTCTTGTGCCTGTTTCTCTTGGTATGCTTTCCCAGGCATGCTTTAGTTGCCCCTAGAATGGCCCCTTCAGTTACTCCCTGCATCTTCTCCACGTCCACCTCCACCCCGATTTCTTCCACTCACCCCAGCTTACCCTTTGCTTCTGTATTCCCTCATCTGGTTAGAGTTTGTTCATATGAAATCCAGGACCGCATCCTTGGATGAGAGTATACTGGTACCCAGGGCAAGTTAGAACCATATAGTGTTATGGTCACTGGACCTTTGTGGCTCCTCAGTTCACACTCTGCATACCATTTCTGAGTTGGTGAGCACCATGTCGAGAATGGCAGTTTGCCTTCTGGGTTCTCTTACCAGCTGCACTTTCAGGTAGTCCTGCAACTTATTAAACAGGGCCTGACTAATGATGTTCTTAGCTGCTGGAATGTCACTGTCACAGTATGCCTTGTATCCTGAGAGACCCTTTCTCTTCCCTAAAGTCTGCTGCAGCAGTATCTCTTCTGTTCTCCTTCATATACCCTTTTTCTAACCGCTGTGTTTCACCATTTGCAAATGTACTTGCTTTACTATCCCTTTGTTTCAGGTCTCCTCAGGATTCCCCCCATCCACTTCCCCTTCCTAGGAAAGCATAATGAAAAAGGGAGCACCTTGTTTTGCTTTTAGCCTGGAAGTGCTGTTATATTTGTGATTGGGAAACACGTGTCTGCAGTTAAGTTATGTTCCCTATAAGGTGCTAAGAAGGGATAAAGTGAGAAATGTATAAAAATAGCATTTCCCCATTTGTAGTGAGTTGGGACCTTTGAAACAAACATTTATTTCCTGATTGGAAAAGACTGTGCTCCAGTTTGTTGGTTTCTGTCTGACCTTGTATTTGTTGTAAAGCAAAGAAACCAAAGTAAAATACAACTGAGAGAACAATTTGACCACAGACTCACATTTCAACCAGAAACTGAAAATACCAAAAGGTGTCCACTGCTGTACCTCTTGCATTGTGCCTTCAGCTTCCCTTGTGCAATTATTTCCATTAGTTTTCCCATTTTAAAGAGACAAAACTCTACCCTTTGTGTTTACTTATATATTTTTTTATGCAGAATGAAAAAGGGAAAATAAATGAAAGGATGCCAGAAATTGCACAACAACATGTTTTGGGCCTAGAAGGCCTGCACTGAATAAAAGTAAACAGCAGAGGTACTACAACAAGTTCACATAATGAAAAGGTGATAAGAAACTGCATAATGTTATATTCAGCCTACCTTGAGGTTTCTGTTTGTAGGTTCCTGCCCAAGAGTTTTCCAGTGCCTTACTAAGCACTAAGTCTTTCCACCTTTTATACACTGGATAGCTCTGTGGGAGGAGCCTGCACCTGACAATTACAACCTATTTTGTTTAAAGAAAGTTTTATTATGAACATTACCACCCAGTCAAAAGATATCTGAGTTTTCTTGTATTTATAGCATTTGGATATAAATAGTAAGGTTACAAGAAATACTTTGTATTTCAGTAGGTAGGTGGAGCCTAATGCGGTCACATCAGATTTGTATTGGGATCAGTACTGTGGTGACCCAGGCAATAAGGTCTGCAATGACCTTCAGTCCTTATAGTCCAAGTGGGATTTTCGCCTAGCATGAGTGACTCTAGCCATTTTCTAGAATGTTATTTAATAACAAACAGTGAAGTTAAGAGTGATTTTGCTTGCTTATTTTTGGTTTCCTTTATTTAGTTGTATCCAGTCCACTTATTTTGCTGTATGTAAATAAATATTTATTTTGATTTGCCAAACCTGACATTTGAGTGTCCATCTGTTCCCACCAACCTCACAGTCACAATTTATGTCTAGTAGATTGACATCCCCACCACCACTACCTCCCCATTTTAAACCCCCTTCTAAATTTCTAGCCCATGCGCCACACTTCCCTCATTTCCCTGTTCTGGTGGTCTGTAGACCACCCCTATGCACAGCATCTTTTCTGATGTGATGCATCCACAGCGAGTATGTCTTCCCCATCCCTCCATGTATGGACCCAGTTCTCTACCACCTTTATGCCTTAATTGACATAAAGGGCTATCTCACCCCCCTTTCTCTTACACCATCTTTCCTGTATATGGTGTATCCTGGTATTGCTAAGTCCCAATCATTTTTTTCTGGTGGACCATATTTCTGTGATGGCTACAAAGTCTAATCCTGCATCTGTCACCATTGCCTCATGCTCACTAATTTTATTTCCTAGGCTCCTGGCATTTAGACAGACTGCCAACCAGCATGTGCCTATACCTCCTCTCTTTCTTATTGGTATCTCTCCCATTTGACCTTCCTGACCCTTCTTAATTTCCTTCCCCTCGCTTGTTCTGTGTACCCCTATCCCATTACCCTGTTACTTTATTATGGACCCCTGTCAGAATTCCTTCATCCACAATGCTTCTAGACACAATTTCTGGGGGAGTCGTAGCTAGATTCCCCTTTTGTTCTTCATCTTCCAAGGTTCCCCCAACCTCAGTCTCCACCCTCCTTAGTTTAAATGTCCACCAACATAGACACCAAACTTCAGTCACAATGCACTAGCCCCCTCTCTTGCTAAGTGAAGGCCATCACCCCTGAAGAAACTACTGTCCCAGAAACCCCCAGTCTCCCAGAAAATGGTACCTCCCCTTGATATCATCCTTCCTCTAATCTACCTGTTAAACTCCTCAGTCTCCTCCTTCCTCACCTATATCTTCTGCTCCCACATCTCTGCACAAGGAGGACCTCAGAAAAACCCAGGAAAGCTAAGTATGCCTTCAGTCTGTCCCCAGCATTTGGAAGTTGCACTTCACCATTTCAGTAGGCTGATTCAATAGATCACTGATAAATTAGTGTATCAGCGCTCCAAGCTACCCTCCACACTCCTCTATCATTCTCCCTATCCTATCAATGCCCTGGGTGGCCGATGTACCTGGAAGGCATCCCACCACTTCCTCCTCTTTCCCTGCCTCCCACCACCTTCTCCACCCCTCTAATCATTGAGTCCCCTACTACTAGAGCACCCCATTGTGCCTTACTACTTATCTAACCATTGGTGCCAACAAGTCATGTCATTTACCCTTCCTGATTGTCTCTGAGCCACCACTGAAAAAGTTTAGTATCCTCTCCTCCTCAAGTGGTGCAAAGCAGTTTGCTACCAGAATACCGTGAGCCTGGATGATTCCTTTGTGACTGCCATGCCATCTCTTCTCCTCCCTATTACAATCCAGCTCCCTGGACCAGTGAGCTGCTGGGGGAGTGGGGGTGTTGGGTGCGTCTGAGAGTATCAGCTCAGCTGATGATGCAACTGGCATATCTCCATCCTTCCTGCTACCAGCTGTGACTGGAGCTCCACAAATGCCATACATATGGGGCAGTGACCTCTCCTCCAGAGCACAGAGTGAGAAATGAGTACCACACTGTCCCTTTGGCTGACTAGCTCCCCACTGTATCAATGCTCCACGCTATCTGAATTTTCCCATCTCCCATAACTTACTTGATTACTAAGTAAACTAAAATACAGTCTCCTGCTAACTGCACTGTACTCTGCCTGCTAGAATCACCTTTAGCTTCTTCCTACACCTCCCTTACTTATTCCTTAACCTTGGTTAATCCAAATGCAAAAACAAATTATAAGCAACATTTTCTTTCCAAGCCGGACAAAACATTTGATATTGTATAATTTTATTCTTAGTACCTAGAACTTAGTGCCGGCATCTTTGGGAGGGTGGTGGGGTGCACAGTGTGTGGAGCAGCCATGAAACTGGACTGGGCTTGGAAGTTCTGTGGTTGCCCAGTGTGCTACCATCTGGCACAGCTTAGGGAGGAGGTTGCGGGTATTAGGAGACAACTAGGGGAAAGGGGGAGGCATGGTTGGGGAAGGTGGCAGGGAATCTCCCACGGGTTGCACCAAGCACTAGGGGTGGGAGCATAGGAAAAGGAGTGCAAGAGAATACTGGGGGTCACATAGGGACCCTGGCAGAGGGGGTCCAAAAGGAGGACTCTACCAAGGAAGCAGGCAGGTAACTGAGGACCCTCACAAAGGGGGACCAGAGGGACAACATTCTCAGGGAAGTAGGCAGATGGCTGGGGCTAGACAGAAGGAAGCAAGGTGGGGAGGTGGATCAGACCTTATGCTCAGTAACCACTTCAATTCTCTTCTTCTGCTTGAGGATGAGGGGGGTGATGTAGCCACAACAGGGGTGGTTAGAGATGGAAAGGGAGTTGGGGGCAGGAGACGGAAGCCAGATAGCAGGAGGGAAAGGGGAACCTGGAATGAAGGAAAATGGGGGGAGCAGTGAATCAGAGCAGGAGGGGCAGGGGGAAGAGGAAGGAAAGTGCAAGGAGAAGGACCAGTTGGGAGGAAAGGGCAAGGAGAAGGACCAGAAGTACAAAGAGGATACAGTAAAGGGAGCTGAGAGTTTAGGCCAGGGGAGCACGACAAGCAAGGAGGGACTAAATGGAGACAGGAAGGAAGGGAGGATGAGCCAGGCTAGTTTAGCAGATGGAGGAGAAGGACCAGTCGTGAGCAGTGAGGGGGGAGTTAGCCAGGTACCGAAGGATACTCGGGAGGAGGAGAGGCATAGGATCGGAGGGGAAGGGATGGTCAGGATAAATAAGGAGGGGGCGGCATGTGACACCCAGATAGGGGGAGGAACAAGGATCCGGCTGGGTGGAGGGGCCAGGAGAAAGGATGAGGGACATGGAAGGGGGGGAAATGGAGGAAAAGGAGTGGTCAGAGTGCTCCTGTTGGGGGATTCTATGATCAGGGTATCAAATGGGATAGGGAGGGAGAAGCCTGGCCAGTTAGAACAAAATGCTTCCCTGGATTAACGGTGCACAGGGCCAAGCACGAGGTATATCAGCTGGCAAAGGATCGTGGGGGCTCCCCAGACATACTGGTCCACCTGGGTACAAATGACATTGAGGGAAATAGTGAGCTAGAGATACAGGAAAGATTCAGGGAGCTTGCCAGGGTCTGTCATGAAATAGGATGCACAGTTTCCTTCTCAGAAATCCTGCTGGTGCCAAGAGCTAGTGGGGAACACAAAAGGAAGATTAGGGAGATAAACCAGCAGCTCAGGGAGTGGTGTGAAGTCAGAGGGTATGGGTTGATGGGGGATTGGGGGGAGACCTGGGAGGATAAGGAGCTGTATGCTAAAGATAGGCTCCATCTCAATTTGGAGGGGTTGGGAATCCTTAAGTTGAAAATAGAGGGGTTTATTGGTGAAAAGTGGGGTTTAAACTTGTGAAGGGGGGAGGGATGGGAGAAAAAGTTGTCAAGGGGGTGCCGATAAAGGAGGGACTCTGTCTCCACCCCCCTGGGGAGCTGGAGGAATGTGGGAAAAGGTCAACTAGTAAAGTGCAGACCAGGAGAAAACAGAATCCTCATGGGAACATGAGTAGGGGAAATGGAAGTATGGGAAAAGGGTGGAAGGTAGCCCTGCTAAATGCCGGGAGCTTGGGCAATAAAATGCCTGTGCTCCAGGTCATGTTAACTGAGGGAGCAGTGGATGTGGCAGTGGTCACTGAGACCTGGGCCACCGCAGGACATGACTGGGACCTGAACCTGAAGGGTTACACTATGTTCAGGAAGGACGGGGGGAGGAAGGGAGGAGGGGTAGCAATGATAGTCAAAAACTGCATTGGCATAGGGGGAGTAGAAGAGGTGGAGGGAACCATGGAGGCAATTTGGGTCACCTTGATAACAAGGGGGGGCAAGAGAGTAAAAATAGGAGTGGTGTATAGACCCCCTGCACTGGCAGAGGAGCTGGAGAAGAGTCTGGTGGCAGATGTTGGGAGACACTGCAGACTGGGCAGGGGAAGGGTGGTGGCGTTGGGGGACTTAAACATGCCAGGAACAGACTGGGAGACTACGACATCCTCAGTGGCCAGGGAACAGAGGTTGTTGGATGTCTTTCAAGACGCGTTCCTAACTCAGCAGGTGGGGGAACTGACCAGGGAGGCGTGGATACTGGATGAGATCCTGGCAGACAGTAACCAGATTGGGAGCCTGGAGGAAAGGGACCCATTGGGGGGGAGTGGCCATGCTATGGTCTGGTTCTGCCTGGACCTGGGAGGGGTAGAAGGTTGCATAAAGATGGAGGTAACTGACTTCCGGGGGTGGATTTTAAGGAAATGGGAAGGATCCTTAAGGAGCATTTGGATGGGATTGGGTCAGACATGGACGCTAATAGTAGGTGGGAAATCATCAGGAGAGGGGTGCAGGATGCTACCAGCACCTGTGCAAGAGTAAGATGAAAATGCGGTAGGGCCTGAAAACCCTGCTGGTGGACCAGGGAGGTCCAGGAGATGGTGTGGGGAAAGAAGACAGCCTATAGGCAATTCAAGTGCTCAAGAGTGAAAGGGATTGAAGGGAGTACGAGCTGATGGTTAGAAGGTCCACTATAGTGGTGAGGGCGGCTAAGGCAAGAAAGGAACAGAACCTGGCCAGGGAAATTAGG
Source organism: Neoceratodus forsteri (assembly GCA_016271365.2). Taxonomy (NCBI): domain Eukaryota; kingdom Metazoa; phylum Chordata; order Ceratodontiformes; family Ceratodontidae; genus Neoceratodus; species Neoceratodus forsteri. The sequence continues at coordinate 848,037,159 of CM028134.1, forward strand.
AGAGGGAACAAGGGGTTCTTTAGATACATTGGTGAAAAACGAAGGGTGAAGGGGCAGATTAGCAAGATTAAAACAGGGGAGAAATGGGCACAAGACCCAGGGGAGCAGGCTGAGGTACTAAATGAGTACTTCACCTCAGTTTTCACCAAGGAAAATGGGGATGCTGCATCATACATGGGAGGAGACAGTGATACTGAGGAAGGGGGACCCTTACCGATCGGTGGGTCTGGGAAGAGGGGGAGGCATCACTGGCAGGAGGGGGGAAGGCTAAGCAAGGAGAAGAGGTAGCGGAAGTAGAAATCACAGCAGAGAGAGTGAGGGAAGCCCTCAGGTCCCTTAAGACGGAAAAAGCACCGGGGCCAGATAAATTACATCCCAGAGTGCTGAAGGAACTTGAGGATGTCCGGCGAAACCCTGGTGGAGCTTTCACCATCTCTGAGGACAGGGTGGGTGCCCCAGGACTGGAAGGTGGCACATATAGTGCCTATCCACAAGGGGATCAAGGGAGGTGGCAGGGAACTACAGGCCTGTCAGCCTGACATCGGTGGTGGGCAAGGTGATGGAGGGCATTATCAAGGAGAGGCTGGGGGGGACCTGGAAAAGTCAGGGTGCCTGGATGATAGACAGCATGGATTCATCCCAGGGAAATCGTGTCAGACAAACCTTGTGGAGTTCTATGACTGGGTGATGAGTGCCTTGGACATGAGTAGACCAGTGAACGTCCTCTTTCTAGACTTCAGCAAGGCATTTGACTCTGTTCCTCACGTGGGCCTGTTGGATAAGCTGGGAGAAATGGGGGTGGGGAACCAGATGATCAGATGGATAGGCAATTGGCTCCAGGACCGGACCCAGGGGGTCATAGTTGGTGGGATAGTCTCATCTCCAAGGAGGGTCATTAGTGAGGTCCCACAGGGATTAGTCCTTGGGACCATCCTGTTCAATGCCTACATCTCTGACATAAGGACAGGTATCAGGAGTGAGATGAGTCTCTTTGTGGATGACTCAAAACTGGGGGCTGTGGTGGATGGGGAGGAGGGGAGGGTGGCCCTACAGGGGGACCTGGAGGCTCTGGAAAGATGGTCTAGAAAGTGGAAGCTGAGGTTCAATGCTGGGAAAAGCAAGGTACTGCACCTGGGGGCCAGAAACCAGGGCCAAGTGTACACCCTGGGAGAGCAAATGCTGCAAGTCTCAATGGCTGAGAGGGACCTGGAGGTGGTGGTGGATGTAAAGATGAATAACTCAGAGACTTGTAGGAGGGCAGCAGCCAAGGCCAACAGGATGCTGGGATGCATCGCTATGGGGATCACCTCCAGAAGGAGAGAAGTGATACTCCCTCTGTACAGCTGCTTGGTGAGGCCGCACCTCGAGTACTGCATGCAGTTTTGGAGGCCACACTTAAAGAGGGACATTAAACTCCTGGAGAGGGTCCAGAGGAGGGCAACCAAAATGATTTGGGGCTTGGGGGACAGGACCTATGAGGAGAGGCTCGAAGAGCTAAATATGTACACATTGAAAGAGAGAAGGGACCAGGATGACATGATAGAGGTCTTTAGGTACATGAAGGGGGTAAATAGGGGAGGAACAGTCAGGGTGCTTCGAAGGAAGGAAGGCATGGGTGGAAGCTGGAGGGGGAAGATTCAGGGGAGAAAAGAGGAGGTGCTACTTCACCGAGAGGGTGGTGGAGCCATGGAATGTGCTGCCTAGGGGGCTGGTGGAGGCAAAGACGGTGGAGGGGCTCCAGAGGTGGTGGGACAGGTACAGGGGAAGAGTTCTGGATGCAAAATCCAATGCAGCGAGAATATCCGGAACTGGGAAGGGAAAATCCAGAGAAGGCGGGGGGGCAGCAAGGTCAGCTCCCAGGACGGGGGCTGACCAAATGAGCAGACATGAGAGACTGTTAGGCCTATTCTGCTGGCCTTTTAGTATGTTAGTATGAGTGAAAACTGTGAATTCAATGTGCTGCTACTTCTGATTCTATCACAGTTCCAGAACATTATGCTAGAGCATCTGTTACTCAGCAACAGCCAGCAGCTGACACAAAATGCCCATCTGATGTTGCTTCACAAAAGCAAAACAAAAAGAAAAAAAAATCGATTAGAATTTTTTTGTAAAAAAGTAGAAATTAGCAATCCAGAAAGCTTCTCAAACAACAGACAAGATCACAGCACCACACAATTCACATGCTGCTGAAACAACAGATCAGCAAATCAAAAAGACAGACTTGGTGAAGTAAGCAGTAGTTGCATTTTGCTGACAAGACAACGATTACATTGGGAACAACAAACTCCAGCCATTACATTACAAACCAATCACACACAAAAAAAAAAATGTGGGGAGTAGTGCAATGTAATGGCTGTGGGGCAGCAGTCTTCCGGGAGTCTTTCTGGAGGCTGAGATGCTGCCCTATTTGCAGACAACTGTCTGCCCTGAGGGAGGAAGTTGCCCGTCTTCAGGCCACACTGGACAGTAGTACGGGGACCTTCCCCCAGGCCACAATGGACAGTAGGAAGGGAACCTCCCCCATCCAGGGAGCACCAGAACCACCACCACTACCTCAGAGATTGCAAAGAAAGCACAGCAGTTGGACCACAGTGGGCTCAAGGAGGCTGAGGATGGTGAAACAGAGGCACACCCAGTCAAATGTTACACACCACAATCCATACGCCATTCTGGGGGAGCATAGCTCCCCTACAGATACACCTGCAGAGGAGACTAAGGAGGCTGAGGACAACTGTCATAAGGGAGGCCCACAGGAAGGAGGCAGAGGACACCACAAGGAAAGGAAGCAGCTCCTGGTGGGGGACTCAATTATTAGGGGGATAGAACTGGGAGGAGCTGGGAAATCTGAGTAAGGTGCCTGCCTGGTGCCATGGCTTGGAGGGACAGGCGCATCCTCAGGATCACAACAACAGCTGCAAGGATTCTGAGCTGGACGTAATTGTCCACCTAGGGACAAATGACTTGGCTCATCATGAGGTTAGAGCAGTGCAGGAGGACATTGCAGAGTTGGGGAGGGCCTAAGACAAGTAGCAAACACAGTATCCTTCTCAGAGGTGCTGCCTGTCAAAGGCATGGGAAGGTGAGGGTAATTGGCACCATGCAGTTTAATGAATGGTTGAAAAAAATGAGTGCAGACACAGGGTTTGGCTTCATTGGGGACTGGGGTTCCACCTGGAGGACACCAGCCTATACTGGCAGGATGGTCTGCATCTGTCCAGGAAGGAACAAGTCTTTGAGCAATCGGTTTAAATGCTTCATTGGCAAGCTTTTAAACTAGTCAATGGGGAGGCACTGACAAGCAGCAGAAAAATCCCAGCATCTCCCTACAAAACAGGGTACTAAATGAGAAAAAGACCAAGGTAGAACGGTCAGTGGGGGATGCTGCAACAGAAGGTAAGGCCATCAAAAAATGGAGAGCAATGAGTACCAATGCCCGTAGTCTAGGTAACAAGCTTCCTGAATTAGTGGCCTTGATGGAGGAGGAACATCTGGATATTGTGGCAGTCACAGAAACATGGTACACACAAAACCATGACTGGGACGTAAACATACCAGGATACACTATCTACAGGAGGGACAGGGAGGGTAAAGAGGGGAGGAGTAGTTCTTTACATAAGGGAAGGAATAAAAGCAACAGAACAAAAGGGTAAACAGGGAGGAGAAGAAGCACTGTGGGTAAATTTGGAGACAGGCAATGGCACCACAATCCGCACAGGGTTTATACAGACCCCTTCTCAGGGGAGGAAATGGACAAGGAAATGATAGAAAGTATACTTAGAATGGCAGAAAAGGGAGATATTGCTGATGGGTGATCTGAATGTGCCAGATGTTAACTGGAGCGCAGTTGCAGCTGCCCGCCGAAGAGTGCATTATTCTAGATGCCCTACAGGGGCATGCCTTGAACAACTAGTACAGGAGCCCACCTCGAGAGGGAGCAATATTAGACTTGATACTCTCAAATGGAGATGGAGAGGATCACAGATGTAGAAGTGGGTAGCCATCTGGGAACTAGCGACCATCAAACAGTATGGTTCACAATAAACACAGCAATAGAGTCAAGCCATACAAAGACAAAAGTACTGGACTTTAGGAGGCTGACTTTGCCAAAATAGGTGAGTGCCTAAGGAATGCACTAGCAAATGGGTGGGAAGGAGGGGTGGAAGAACAATGGGGAATAATAAAACTGCCATCACAGAGGTAACAAGCCTTTGTGTGAAGCAAATAAACAAAACAAGACGATGTAAGAAACCACTATGGTTCTCAAAGGAAGTGGCAGTGAAGGTTCAAGAGAAAAGAAAGCATTCAGGAAGTACAAGAATACTTGGCAGGAGCAGGACAGAGAACTGTATCAGTTAAAGCAAAAGGAGGCTGGGAAGGCAGTCAGAACAGCAAAGGCCCAAACTGAGGAAAAGATAGCCAACTCAGTTAAGAAGGGAATAAAACCTTTATAGGTACATCAGGGACAAAGGAAGACCAAGGAGGGATAGTGAGGCTTAATAAAGGGGAGGGAGGGTGGGCAGAGGGAGAATGTGAAAAGGCAGAGATACTAAACAAATATTTTTGCTCAGTATTTACAAAGGAAGAGGGGGAGGTACATAAAACAAACAGTAGTAACACTCTGGATACAGAAGTTGATACAACCCATTTACAGAAGAAAAGGGTTCTGAAAGAACTCTTAAAACTGAAGGTGGACAAAGCAATGGGGCCTGATGGGATTCATCCCAGAATTCTAAAAGAACTAAGGGTAGAACTAGTGACACCACTGACTACCCTCTTTAACAAATCATGGGAGGATGGGGTGGTACCCGAGGACTGGAGGAGGGCAGATGTGATTCCCTTCACAAAAGTGGGAGCAAGGCAGAAGCAGAAAACTATAGACCTGTTAGTTTAACCTCAGTGATAGGGAAAATGATGGAATCACTTCTAAAGGAAAGAATTGTCGAGTATCTAGAGGCCAGAGGGCACAAGACCTAGGGCAGCATGGATTCACAGCGGGAAGGTCATGCCAGATGAATCTGATAGATTTCTTTGACTGGGTGACCAAAGTAGTAGATCAGGGAGGGCTGTGGACATGGCCTACCTAGACTTTAGCAAGGCATTTGACACAGTCCCACAAAAGATTAATATATAAGTTAGCCAGCCTGGGAGTGGGTCCCAAGATGACAGCCTGGGTAAAGAATTGGCTGGAGAATAGGACACAGAGAGTAATAGTAAATGGAGTCCACTCAGAAGAAAGGAGGGTTACTAGCAGGGTACATGAGGGTTCAATATTAGGACCAGTCCTCTTCAATGTCTTTATAGCGACATTGCAGAAGGACTGGAAGGAAAAGTATGTCTCTTTGCAGATGACACTAAGATCTGCAACAGAGTTGATGCACAGGGTGGGCTGGAAAGGATGAGAGGGACTGGCAAGGTTAGAGGAATGGTCAAATGTATGGCAGCTTAGATTCAATGCTAAGAAGTGCAAGGTAATGCACCTGGGAAACAAAAACCCAGGGGAAGAGTACACAATGGGGGTGAGATACTAACAACAACAAAAATGGAAAGGGATCTGGGGGTAGTCATATCAGATGACCTAAAGGTGGGCAAGCAATGTGAGAAGGCAGCAAGGAGGGCTGGGGGGATACTGGGATGCATAGGGAGAGGCATCACCAGTAGAAAACAGGAAGTTATTATCCCTCTGTACAGACAGCTGGTGAGACCCCATCTGGAGTACTGTGTGCAGTTCTGGAGACCCAATCTCCATAAAGACATAGACAGGATGGAAGCTGTCCAGAGGAGGGCAACTAAAATGGTGCAGGGTCTGCACCAGAGGACATATGAAGAGAGACTTAAGGAGCTTAATATGTATAGCCTCGAGGAAAGGAGGGAGAGGGGGGACATGATAGAAACTTTCAAGTACCTCAAGGGAATCAACAAAGTCCAAGAGGGTAGCATCTTTCAAAAAAAGAGGTGGCAAGAACAAGAGGGCACAATTTGAAGATAGAGGGCGGCTCAGAGGTAATTTAAGGAAGTATTTTTTCACAGAGAGGGTTGTGGATGCATGGAATGGCCTTCCGGAGGAAGGTTGTGGAGTCAAAATCAGTGGTGGAATTCAAGCATGCATGGGATAGTCATAAGGCAATTCTGGGGGGTGGGGGTAGAAAGAAGTAGGCTGCTGGTTAACTAGGATCTGCAGCTTATCCAGTAGGTAGGGAAATGGGCAGACTGGGTGGGCCAAGCGGTCCTTATCTGCCGTCAAATTCTATGTTTCTATGTTTCTATGTTTCTATTCTTTACATTGGCACTGTATCAGCAAGTTCATTGTTAATTGTATACAAGAGGCAGGATCCTTGAGGCCTCTTGCAAAAGGACTGGCCATGCACAAATATATGGAGCCACATAAGCCCATGTATTATTTTTTACAGCTACAGGGGGTGGAGCCCTGCAGATGTCTTGCTATCACGTGGGAAAAAGGGTACTTCAGACATCCACTGAAGCACAGTTTTGAAGCTGAACCATGATTCTTCCACTACCTGAAATAACCATGCTGGGGTGGGGGGAGAGTTCCTTTCTTACATGCCAGCTCAAATTACAATTAGTGGATATGCTCAGTGTAAACTGCACAGGCAGCTTGTTTTAGTGTTAAAGGACACATAAACCATCTTTTTACACGTTTATCTAAACAATGCCTTTTTGTAGGGGTGTAGTGCTCCCATACGTCTTGAAGTCTTCAATGTTTTTTTTTTATCTAGTTCTTCAGGCAGCAGTCTTAAATCAGCAACTGAACAGTCTCTGAAGCACAACTGTAAGGGGACTTTTGTTTTACAGCTTCTCTGCTGAATTTCTTCAGATACTTTATTGGAGCACATGGTGATCTGAGATCAGGTTTTGGCTTGTGGCAATGGGGTCACTGGGCTGGGACAGGCAGACAGACATTGTAGTAATCCTACAATTTAGTAAAACAGGCAGTCTAATTTTTTTTAGTAAATCTGTTTGTTTGCTAAGTTAAAGTTACTTTCCATACTAAGGTAAGTAAAGATCATGTAACCCTCTGTCCAGTTTTTGTATTGACAATCTTGTGGAAAAATGTGGGTGGTTGCACTTTACTTGCATTTGTAAGGAGTTTATTTGGAAATACTGTTTGATTGATAATAAACAGTTTTATTGGTGCCTATTTCTAATGGCTATCTTCCATCTGGGACTTGAAAGGTACTGCAAGCTCCAATGGTGCTGGTAGTTGAGGAGTTGAGAAGGGGGTGGGGTGAGGCTTCAGTTCTTTTTTATTCTTTTAGCCAGTGTCTCCTCTATTTAGTACTATAATCAAACAAGTAAACAGTAAGACAGAGTAACTATGACATTAAACTGGGATTACACTTAGCTGATACCTGTCCTAAGGTTTTGACTAATTATGCACTTGTAAGTTGAATGCCACTCTGCTTTGACTTGTCATATTGTCTCCTACATATCTACTTGTGTGATATTTTTCTGTTTGTATTAAATGAAGCTTTTGGCTGGCATGGTAATGCTATGTATGTGTTGCTGCCCAAACAACAAGCATAAGTCTGTGCCAAACATGTTTGCTTTCATGCTGTTACAAGTTACAACAACAGTATCTTGAGGCTATGGGCAGGCCTTTCTTAGCCCCATGAACCACTCTTTCATGGACTTTGGGACCACTGGGCTAAGAAGTATGGGTCCCCATATTCAGAGCTGGCCATGTGCAGTCTGTGGCAGTTTGTGCACAGCTTGCCTGGTAGGCAATATTCAGACATTAGCTCACTGCAGCTGGAGTGTGCAAACTGTCTAAATATTGGGCCATGTCAGTGTACTGCATAGTGACTATGCACTATGCTGACACATGCCCAGTCTGAATATGGCTGACAGGAGCACAATGGAGGTAGAACAGATCAAATGCGATAGTGGCAGGGCTCCTGTGGGTTATATTTGGCTCTAACATGCTAATGACCCCTTGGGCATAGAAGGTGCAATGGCCCATTTGCATGACAATTATGGGCCTATTAACATGTGTGTGTGCCCCCCATTCTGTAGCTGTCTAACATATCCCTTGTGGTCTGGTGGTCATCCCCCCCATTCATCTGTCCGGTAGCTGTCTCAAATTTTCCTGGTGGTGTAGTGGTTCCTATACCCACTGATACAAACATATGAAACTGCCATTTGATACAAGCCAACTGGCCTATCACATCTGCTCGATTGTGCAGCAGAGTGGTTTGATTCATGCTGTTCCCCCCATCCCTTGCCCCTCTCTCTTCTCCCTTCATCTTCCCACTAACTAGAATCTTGCCCTTAACCCTATCCCATTCCCTTTTTAAGCTCTCCACTGTTTTAAGAGATACCATTTCTTTAGGAAGCGTGTTCCATCCCCCTACCACCCTCTCCATGAAGTAATGCTTCCCTGCCTCCCTCCTGACTCTACCCCTCACCAACTTCAGGCTGTGCCCCCTAGTAATCCCTTCTCCTTTTAATCGAAACATACCCTCTGTATTAACCTTGTTGATGCCCTTTAAACATTTTGATCATATCTGCCAGCCTGGCGGCACTGAGGGTTGAGGCGTTGGACGTCACACCTCGCGCTATGCCGGTGACCCGGGTTCAGGAACAAGCCTGGGTTGGCAGGGGGAAGGAGAAGGATCAAGCATCTGTAAGACTGCTCTCCTTCTACGGGAGGGGGGTGAGATGCCTCGGTGGCCTGGTGGCTTCTATCAGTGGCTAGGGGCTTGGCAGGTCATGGGCAGAACTGGAGGGACGTGCTGTGGCAGACGCTGGGATGGGGTGCGTGTGGTAGCGTGCGCGCTTTGGTCCCTTGGCGTCATTGCATGCCTCAGACGTATGGGGAAGAAAAGGGAAAAACCTTGTGTGCTACTTGATGGCCGGACAAGCAGCACTGTCGGCTTCTACTCTAGATGCTCCCCTTGATCCGAAACCCCCCTGGATCCCGTGGCGGTGGTTGCGTGCCCACCATGGCAGATCGCTGTGCAGGTTGGAGGTAAGGGGTAGAGCTTGGGGATCGGGGGCAGAGCAGGGGCTGAAGGTCGGGCTGGACTGGGGGGAACCATCGGTAACACCCCTCAGCCACAGAGGAGGAGAAACAAAGTATAGCAAAAAATATTTCGATCATATCACCCCTTTCCCTTCTCTCCTCCAATGAGTACATGTTGAGGTCCCTCAACCTATCCTTGTAAGGCTTCCCCTCTATACCTCTGATCATTTTAGTCACCCTCCTCTGTACCTCCTCCAGTAACCTAATGTCCTTCTTTAAGTATGGGTTCCAGAACTGTACATAGTACTCCAAGTGCGGCCTCACCAGTGATCTGTACAGTGGCAGAATGACTTTCTCCCTCCTAGAGGTTATTCCTAGCAATTCACCCCAGCATTCTATTGGCTTTTGCCTCTGCTTTCCTACACTGAGATGAGTGGTTCACATTTTTTGTGACCATTACCCCCAAATCCTTTTCCTCCTCAGAGACAGACAGCTGAACCCCTCTCAGATGGTAACTGTACCCAGGATTTCTCGGTCCAAAGTGCATGACCTTGCACTTCTTAGCATTGAAACCCAGCTGCCAAGAGTCTGACCACTGCTCAAGTCTTCCCAAATCTTCTTGGAGGTCTTTTCCTCCCTCTATCCCATCCACGACTGCCCCTTTCTTGGTGTCATCCATGAATAGACTGATTATGATCTTAACTCCCACTGCTGTATCAGCTACGAAGATTTTAAACAGCACTGACCCAAGCACTGAACCCTGAGGGACCCCACTGGTGACTGCCTTATGAGTTGAGAGTTCCCCCCAACAACCACCCTCTGATGTCTGTCTCCCAACCAGTTACCAACCCACTTAATAAGTTTCTACCCTGCTCCTAGGTTCCTCAATTTACTAGTTAATCTGCCATGTGGTACAGAGTCAGAAGCCTTGCTGAAATCCAGATACAGGACATCTACATCCTGACTGGTGTCTAATTCTTTTGTCACCCAATTTAAAAAAGTGAACCAGGTTTGTTTGACATGATCTCCCGGAGAAGAACCCATGCTGTTTGTCGTGCATAAGACTGTTCACCTCCAAGAAGGTCACCAACCTTTCCGTTAGGATTATTTCCATGAGCTTACTCCACAATGGATGACTGACGGTCCTGTAACTGTCTGGAATATTACTGGTAGTCTAGTGGTCCTCCACCCCCTGATCAACTGTTATGTAACTCTCTAATATTCCTGGTGGCATAGTGGTTCCTGCACTCCCAATCAACTGTCATGTAGCTGTCTTGAATATTCCTGGTAGTCTAGTGGTCCCCCCATTAGGGCATCTGATCCTCTGTCAATCTGCCTGCTCAGGACCCTCCTCCCTACACACACACACACACACACACACACACACACACACACACACACATATACACACACACATACTCAGGTCCCTTAAGCCAAAGTATGGCAATAGTGACAGTGATCTGTATAGCCCTCTGCTCACCACCTTGGCAGGCCACCATCTGACTGTCAGTGAGTGATCATGAGTACAGTAGAAGCAGGTGTTTGTACAATACTTGCAATTGCTCAGAGAACGTCTGAAGGAAACCGGTTGAGATGGTGAGCAGAGGGCTGTACCAGTCATCACTATTGTTGTAGTTTCCATTATGTGACCAGGACTGGAGGATGCCTGGGAGGGTGAGTCATGAGGGGGTCAGATGTCCTTTTGTGAGGGACCATTAGACCACTAGGAATATGCCAGACAGCTACAAGACGGGTAAGCTGGATGCTTTTACAAAGTATTTTTCCAGCACAGATCAGCTTACATGCAACACCTGCTTTTCATTGGGGTTATGCTCTATGGTCCTGCTTTTACAGGTTAACTATATATATACATATATATATATATATATTATGGTAGCACGGTAGTGCTACCATAGTTAGGGTTGAGGAGCCATTTCTATGTTAAACCCCAAAATTTTGCACCTTAATAACTTTGCAACTGTTTGATGGAGTTGCCTGAAATTTGGAATTTATGATCAAGAGCCATAGGCCTTGGGATCTGCCAAGTTTTGTACTGGTCGGATATACGGCTGCGGAGTTATTAAGTGTGATCTGTGCGCGTGTTTACGCTTTTCTGGAATTCTGTGGTCGCGCCTACAGGTCGTACGGTTTGTGTGACTGGCCCAAAATCTTCAGGGAACATGCAGCCAGGGTCCCCGATGCCTTTGAAGATTTCGTGAAAAAATATTAAACGGTTCAAAAGTTATTCAAAAAACAGTTTCCCATTATAAGTCAATGGGAAAAGTTAACAAAAGTTCAACACTTTCAAAATGCATTTTACTTTCGCAAATGGGCTTGTTACTTTCGAAAATCGGCCATTTTGTTTTCAGTTGGTGATCAGAAAAATGGTTGGCATTTAAATTTGGGACCCTCTAGCAACCTAATTTTTTTTGTATTCACCTAGTCGGGCCCTGAGGATGCTTGCCATGTCTTTATTTTGTGGTAAAACACCCCAGAAATATGTTTTTCAAATTTCTGGAAAAAGTACTTTCACAAATTACTTTCGTGCTCACGAAAGTGTCGCAAATTTTTGCGAAAGCTTTCGCAAATTGCGACAGTAATTTTCTAGTCTGTGGGAAAATGACAGCAATTCTTTGGCACTGCACTGCAAAATAACCGTTGGGAGTTTTGGGCTGAAATTTGGAGGGAACGCAGCCGACATCTCACAGATGTGCCTTTCAGTGTTGTATTGAAAAAATATTACACGGCGGCAAAGTTATGGCACTCCAAAGTTGACAGTTTTTCCCATAGGATAACATTACGGCGCCTCTAAGCATTACAGGAATCCTTTGGCACCCTGCTGCAAAATAACAGTTTGGTCTTTTTCCTGAAATTTGGAGGAAGACAGCCAACAGTACACAGATGTGCCTTTCAGTAGTTTGGTGAAAAATATCACATGGCGGCAAAGTTACGGCACTCCAAAATTGGCGTTTTCCCATAGGATAACATTACGGCCCGACACTTAACAGAAATCATTTGGAGCCCTGCTGCAAAATAGCAGGTTTGGTCTTTTTCCTGAAATTTGGAGGAAGACAGCCAACAGCCCACAGATGTGCCTTTCAGTAGTTTGGTGAAAAAACATTACAGGGAGGCAAAGTTATGGTGCTCCGAACTTTTCTTTTTTTCCCATAGGATAACATTACGGCGTTCGCTGCGCCTTTCAGGGCCCGTATCTCGGAAACGGTGCGAGATACGGACTTTTCGTTGGAAAATTTCTTAGTCCCTTAGTGGGGCTAAGACTCAAATTAGCCAAGACAGTTGTAAATAATATGACTTTTAAGTTTTTTTTCTACGTCGTACGGTTCCTGAGATATAATGTATTTAGTATTCCAAGATCTCATTTTCTGCGCCGATACTCATTATTTTGCATACATTATTTGTACTCACTGTCTTTCTCAATGCAGGTTTTGAGGAAAACCAGCCTGTGCGCTTACATTACTGTTACTGTTGCCCTTTCCGCTATGATCCGCACTGCTTCACTTACCATTGACGCTCTGCGCCACCATGTGCATTATCCTTTATGCTATTTTATGCGATGCTTCTGTTATTTTTTGCCATTTCTGTCTACAGTACTGTTTATCTTACTGTTTCACTTTACATCACCATGCCCATTGACATTTCTGTTTGCAGGCACCATGTTACTGTGTGACAACACATCCGTGGCAGACCATTCCGTCCGCCACCATGGAATTACCCTTTCTGTTCTCATTCGTACTTGTGTTCCATGTGCACCACTGTTAGCATTTCTGTTTGCATTGCTGTCCCTGTTAGTATGCCACAACACATCATGTGGCGGCCCGCTCCGTTAGCGCATTATCGGCAGGCGGGCCCGGCAACTCCATGGCTCATTACATTCATTATTTCTCATTATCATTCTCAAAGAAGGAAATTGGGGCAAAAACTCAGTTTAATGCATTAGTTAGGGTTGTTCCTAGCGACAAAAGTGAGAAATTAGCTGTTAGGATTGAAAACTCCCCTTGGACCCCCGCCCACCCCCAACCGGCATTGGGGTGCACATTGGGATCATGAGATTCCCTAACTCTCCCCCATTCTCCCTACTTCTGCTGCTTTACATGTCACTGGGGTGAGGTTGGGACCACGATCTATCTTGCCCAATGCTGATTGAGGAGTGAGCGTCAGGTTTCAACCCTGGCAGTCTCACGCAGTGAAAGCTGGCTAATGCATAAACGAGTTTTGCCTCTAATTATAATATATATATATATCTATACACACACAGGATAGCCCAGCTAAGTTGTGAAATCATGTTTGCAGTGGGGTTCTGTTTGACCCAGTTTTTACACTGTATTTACCCAGGATAGTACAGCAGGGAAGCAAAATCTTATTTTTTTTCAGTGGGGCCCTCCTTTTACCCATTTTTATAATGCATTTACCCAGGATAGCCCAAGTGAGAGGCAATTTCTAATTTTCAGTGGGGTCCAGCTTTTACTATGTATTTTTCCAGGATAGATCAGTGTAGTGGACTTATTTATTTAATTATCTTATTTAATGTGGCAAAGCAGTGGTTCATGTTTAGATGTCTTCTTCATGAAGGATTAGTAACTTAATATCCTGGCAGTAATAACTTTATTCACATCTTGAAGCTGGTACTTTTTGTTCATGTGAAAATCTGGGGAATGTCCTGCAGAAATCCTCTAACCTAGTGAGTGGCTATCCGTACCTGTGTGCTGCTGGTACTATGGGGGGTGCGAGTGGAGAGCAGCCAACTAATTGCACCATGTAAGCCTGTGAGGTATTAATTCTCACAAGTCAGGACTTGGCTCGGACCAAGTGAGTTAGATGGTTGGTGCCAACAATACAATATGAATTTACCAGCCTGGTTTTATCATAAAAGGAGCAGTGAGGCAAGTGTGCTGTTTTGTATTAATAATTTTGTTTGGATTGAATGACCTTATCTGATGGTAAGGCGGATGGGCTACATCCAGTGACTTGAGTGATCTCTCTTCCCCAGCTTGCCCTTGCCACCAGCCTCCCACCCACCCGCCCAACCCCACTGTGAGTGAGCATGAAACTCATGAAGTGAAGTTCTTGTGCATCTGATGGTGGATGGCAGTTCTTCAGCATTAAAGCCTGTGCTGCATTCAGATGAGGCATTAGGACTAGTGTGTTTTTTGGCTTTGGTGTCTGTGATGACTTCTGAGTGGGTGTTTATGGTAGGATGAGCCTACCACTGGCATTGCTCTGACCTTGCCATGTGACTGGGCTGTGTACCTGCCATGGGTCATGCTTGACATTAGGTCATCATCTGTTACAGTTGGCTGTGCACCCCTGCAGGTTGGCTGTCGTGTGTGGGTTGTGCTGGAGTGCTTGATGGTGTCGTGGTTCTTGTATATGACATATCGAGATTTGGGGGCTGGCTGCCATGTACTGGATATGAATGGGAAATATCATCCTGCTGTAGAGCAGTGATAATTATGGTCATGCAATTGTCCGAGGTCTCGCACAGGTTGAGGAATCATTGCTGCATGTCAAGTCTGTGGGCTGTGATGTCACTGTATACGCCCTGTATTTCATGCAGCTGTCCCTGCTGAGTCTTACCTTCCCTGCTCCAACTGTCTCAGTACAGGGGACATACAGATAAAGCATTCATGACCTGGTATACATCCTGCACCAATGTTGGGCCTTGAGGGACCCTTCAATGGGTCCTGTGTATCATTCCATTCTCAAGCAGGGATGGCCTGCATAAGTGTCTACTGTGTGACAGACACATGCACCTCCAGATTGGTGATTTGTGTGCCTTCTCACTGCCTTGTATATCTAGCAGTGTGGTGCACTATTGAGGGCGGCAGAGTCTTTTGTTCAGGTTGCAAGGTAACAAGTGCAATGCCTGCTGCAGTGATAGCTGACTGTACTCAAGAGAAGTGGTATATAGTTGAGTGGTTGAAGGGTGGCTGGAGTGTGTTTCGTTGCTTGTTTTGACAATATATTTTAAACAAAATAAAAAGTAGTTATTTTGATAGCGATATTGGTTGCTTGTAACAACTCAAATAAGTTTTTAAAAGCAGCCAAATAGTGTCAAAATGATCCTCAAAATGCACCAGAATGTATCTAAAACCTAACAGTTTTGTGGAGCCTTGCAGCCACCAGAACCCCCACCTGTGGAGGTGGGGATCTCGTAGTTCATGGAGACCCCAAACTTCTAAATGTAGCACTACACTACTGCCTATCGGTCAAAACTAAGTTTGTAATGAGATTATATTGGTCCAGCAGAGATTCAAATTACACTTCTTTCACTCTCTCTCTCTCTCTCTCTCTCTGTCTCCCAATTGTGTGTGTGTATCAGCGTACATGATTTACTATTGTTTTCAGGGTTGGTTAACCCTTTCACAACTGATCTAAGACTGAATGATAAAAAGAGCTCCACCATTCCCCCCCCCCCCGGACACCTAAACTCCCTTTATACACATTTTTATCTAAACAATGCCCTGTTGGTCAAAACTGAGTTTATAATAAGACTGCATTGCTCCAGCAGACTCAAATTACTCTCTCTCTCTCTCTCTCTCTCTCTCAATTGTGTGTGTGTGTGTGTGTGCAATGATTTACTGCAGTGTGTAGAGTTTGTTAATTCTTTCAGGTCTGGTCTAAGACTGAATGATAACTAAGGATCCACCATCTCTCTCCTCTCTCTCTCTCTCTCTCTGACTTATACAGGGAAATAAACATGCCAGAAACAGGCTTTTGTGGAACACAGAATCTGCAGCACACTACCCCAGCGCTTTGTGTCCTCTACAGATAAAGTGTCCCGGCGAGGACACGAAGCACTGGAGTAGTGTGCTGCAGATTCTATGTTCCATTAAAGCCTGTTTCTGGTGTATTTATTTGATTATTGGGCACAGTGCTTCCCTTTTGTGCTTTTCTAGTATTTCCTTTATCGGGATAGCACCCACTCTTACTGAGAGCACGGGTTCCTTTGTGCCTCTTATACAGGAAAGTACTGAAAAGTGAAACTGACCAAATGTAATAACTTTCTTGATTTTTCTGTCAACTTAAACTTTTAGATTATTTCCCAGCCTTTTACAAATAAAGCTTACTATGTGCACTGAATGGAGTCTGATGCCCTGGATAAAAAAATGAGTATTTCAGAAATCATTGACTGTAACCTACAGAATATGTATGTAATGTTCATCACCACTTGACTTCATGGAGTGCATAGTACTCTATGGCACAGGTATTTAATTTGTCTCTAGTTTTGTTTGATCCTCAACCCAGCATCTCCTTACCCCTCCCCCAGCAACCACCACACACATTTGTTTCTACACATGCTCTGTACATCAAAGGCATGAGTGCAAAACTGTAATAACTGTCTGCCTCATCCATTCGAATCATGTAACCTGTCATACATAGAAAAGCAGCACCCCTTCCATGTGTCTAGGGGTATGGATGGAATACATCCATGGGGAAGGGGCACCCATAGCAGCAGAAACACTTCTAGTGGCCACGTTACCCAGGAAAAGATGTCACACACAGGGTCCCTTTCCCTTACTGGTGCTAAATGAAAACAGCAGGTTAATGCATATTAAATAGTTCCATTCAGTAACAGAATATCCACACAGAACTTGAATAAATAACAGGGATCCCAAATTCATTAAACATATTCACACATAGCTTCGAGAGCATCACTTAATTTGTGGGGAACGCATTCAGCTTTCACACAGTTGGTGTAGCCATAATAGTAGCTTTAAGCTGGACTGAGGAGCTCGCACAGTCTTTAGGGCAGCATTAACTCAGGATCACTATGGTCACAAAAGTATGAAGGCAGCACAAGTTCCAAAACAGTTCACAGTGCCTAACAGCCCATTATTCTTCGCAGGCACCCAAACTCTCAATGATCCCCATCTCTCTCTCTCTCTCTCTCTCTCTCTCTCTCTCTAGCTCTCTCTACACACTGGCTCAGTGGGTCCCCCTCAGAAGATGCATTCTTCACAGCTTGGGGATTTGCAGGTTCTCTCATGACCCCAGCATCCTTTCCCAGAACTGTCAGCAACCACCTCTGAATTGAAAAAGGGGGACATGTCTCACAGAGCTCCAAAGCAACTCCCTCTCTGGACACTACACTTCCTGTTGCATTCTTGCCCACTGGATCCCTCCACAATTTGCCGTAGCTGCCAGGGCACTCTGCAACTTGTGGCTGCTCGCTCCTTCTTGACTTCAGCTGCCCTCCAAGATACTGTGCAGCTTGTGACTACTGGCTCCCACTTCTTCCTTTGTGTCCCCCCAAGTGTCACTGGCTGGGGGAGGGCTGGAGTAGGCAATTGCCCTGCCTGGCCCTGACTCACTCTGACTACCTTTCTGCTCACACCTCCAAATGGAACTCCCCTTCCTGCCAAAACTGCTGGGCTATCTCCCCCCCACGCACCCGTGGTGACCTCCTGATCCACAGGAGGTTCCACCTGAGTGTTAAGAAGAATTAACCCTTTTCTCTACTGGGCTGAATTAGGCCACAAAAACTCAGGGAGGAGCAAATAGACTAGTAATCTCCAAAAGGGGGGTTACATAAACATAGAAACTGATGTTGACTGCTGGGTCCACCTAGTCTGCCCATTTCTGATTATGATCACTCTTGCTGCAGACCCAACTTGCCCTACAGCACTCTCTCTTCCATTCCCTTCCTTCCTAATAGGATTCCTTCATGCCTGTCCCAGGCATTTTTGAAACCCACCACTGGTTTGACCCCCACTGCCTCCCATGGAAGGCTGCTCCAAGAATCCACCACCCTTTCAGTGACAAAGAACTTCTTCACATCTCTCCTGAATTGATCTCCTACCAGCTTCATATCAATGACCCCTTGTTCTATAGCACCTTTTTTCTCTGAAACATACCTCTCCCCTGTACCTTATTAACTCCCAAGAGGTATTTAAAGGTCTCCATAATATCTCCACTCTCCCTCCTCTCCTCCAAGGTGTACATATTGAACTCTTTTAGTCTCTCCTCATAGGGCTTCTGATGCAGGCCTTGCACCATTTTGACAGCCCTCGCCACTCTTCTTGCCACTTTCTCCTTTTTCCAATTGTTCCCCCTTCTACACCTTTCTGCTTTGACTGCTCCTTTCCCCCTTCTTCCTTTCCCCCTTCTTCCTTCCTTCCCTCTTTCTTTGCTAACTGTTCCAAAAACTCTTTGACAAAGCACTCCAACTAGGATGACAGTTTTGTTTTGTTTAGCAAAATGCAGTATTTATCTAGTACAATACCAAAGTGACCATGCCTCCTGACAAAGGATTTCTTTATTTTATTTTATTTATTTATTTAAAAGTTTATAACCAGGAAGGCACACTGGGCTGGGGCTTGTTTCCAGGTGCGACCCGGAGGTAAAGACACATACAGGGGAGAAAAACACAAATGGCACATTACAAAGCAAATACATTCTTATGTACATGTGACAGAATATATACAGGAATATACAGTAACAACAATAGTTATATAAAGTAAGACAATAATTACATAATAAGTACAAGACAGAGTTTGGTATGTGCAGAACAATATTGGAAACAAGACTGGTAGGGAATGGTGACTAACTCAGAGTCAATGGAGGCTGAGTTATATATAATAATACTAAAAAGCAGAGAAAATGTGAGGACAGGGAGACTGGAGCACCGTAGGAAGCTAAGGATGCAGAACCTCTGGCATGTGTGGTGGAAGGGTTGGGAAAGGTGGTTAGTGGAAGGAAGGAGAGGAAGGACAAGTGCATGGAGCTGAGGGAATAGCATGAAGCAGGGATTTCAGGGCAGAAAAGGTAGCGGCATGGTGGATGGCCCATGGAGTTGATTCCAGAGGTGAGGGAGACAGTAAGAGAAATCTGCCTGGCCCAAGCATGAACAAGGGAGTATAACAGAGAATGTTTGAGCATCCCTACAATGAAGGGAGTATGTGGAGGAACTAGAAGGAGAAAGATAGAAGTTTCAGTAGGAGGGTAGAGTCCCAAACCAGTATTTACCAATGAAGGTGAGGCTATGTATCTGGTACCACATGAGTACGCACAAAAGGGAGAGAGGAGTAGAGGGAACAGTGACGAAAAGAGGGGGGAAAAGGTAGCAAAATGACAGAATGAATTAAGCAGAGCATGCAGTCTGATTGGTGAAGTTGCAGTAGCAGAGCTGTAGACAATATCAGCATAGTCTAATACAGGGGGAATAGTTTTGGCGACTAAGTCTCGATCAGTAGGCAATGGGAGGCAATCTTTGTGACAATAAAGGGTGCCAAGTTTGGGGTGGAGTTTAGAACAAATAGATTCTATGTGGATGAGAAGTTAAGGCTGCTGTCAAGCCAGATGCCTAGGTATTTGAAAGAACTGACTGACTGAAGAAGTGAGCCATCTAGGGTGGTAAAAGTGGGGGGGGGGTTTGAGATCTGATGCATTTTTGCCTCAAACCAAATAACATTGAAACAATTTTTTGGGAATTATGTTTGAGTTGGCTATGCTGGAACCATTTCTGCACTTTGCTAAAGTTGCTCTGAAGGGGAGCCGTAACATCTGTGGTGGCTGGACCCAAAAAGAAAAACATGGTGTTGTCTGTGTACATATGGGTTTTGGAGGAAGCACATACAGAGGGGGGATCATTAATGAAGACTGAGAAAAGAATGTGGCCCAGTATAGAACCTTGGTGGACACTGGCTAAGATGGGGGGAAGGGAGGTTCCTATTAGTACAGACTGCTGCCTATGTTGAAGATATGACTTGAACCAGTTGGTGGCAGCAGGAGCCAGACCAGAGGAGTGAAGTTTCTGGATAAGAAGGGTGTGAGAGACAGAGTCAAAGGCTTTAGTCAGGTCTACAAAAACACTTGCCGTGACAAGGCCTCTGTCCATGGCTGACTGGATTGTGCCAGTTACAAGGAGCAGGGAGGAGACTGTGGAATGCTGTTTTCTGAACTTGGATTGGTACACAGACAGGCTGTCAGTGGCAGTGAGATGTTTTAGGAGCCTTGAGTATATAAGGGATTCTTGGAACTTGGCAAGAGCTGGTAGGAGAGATATGGGTCTGCAGTTGCTGGGTGAAGTGGGGTCCCTACTTTTATTTAGGGGGGATCACGTAAGCTAACTTCCAAGCCAAGGGGATGGTGTTGGTAGAGAAGGAGAGGTTAAGAAGATGAGCTGGGGGGGCTGCTATAGCTGGACTGCAGATTCGAAGAAATTTATGGTGGAGACTGTCTGGACTGGCTTTTGTAGGGTTTAGAGCCATTAGTGCCTTGTAAACCTCTTGGGGGAAAAGGGGGGGGAAGTAAAACCAGACCCAGCAGTGGTGGGAGTGAAGTCAGAGGTGTAGGGGGTGGGGTGATTGGGGAAGGCGCAGGTGGTAATGAATTTGTTAAAGGTCTTGGTGATAGTGGCAAAGTCAGAGATAGTTTCTCCCTCAACTTTTAGGATTTGGGGGGCTTGAGCAGTTGGATGGGGGGGTCTATGAGGTTGTGGAAGGCTTGATAGAAATTAGCTGGTGAACCTGATCTAGCCTGAAGTTGAGACTTGAAGTAACTAGATTTAGCTTTTCTGATGGCCTCAGTGCAGACATTTCTGAGGGACCTATAGAGTTGGAAATCCGAGAGTTGGAGGGAAGACTTAAATTTTGCCCATGTTTTGTCTTGTGATTTGCAGAGAGAGAAAGGAGGTCCAGAGTTATCCAAGGAATGTGGTGATGCTTTACTCTTGCCTTTTTTAAGGGGGTATGAATGTTCTAGACTCAGGTTATGGTATCAGACAACAGTTGGAGAACTGTGTCCACATTAAGGGCTGAGTACATAGGCAAGCAGTCTGCATAAAATATAGAAACATAGAAGCATAGAATTTGAAGGCCGATAAGGACTGCTTGGCCCACCTAGTCTGCCCATTTCCCTACCTAATGGATAAGCTGCAGATCCTAGTTAACCAACAGCCTACTTCCTCCTACCCCCCCACTAGAATTGCCTTATGTCTGTCCCATGCATTCATTAATTCCCCCACTGTTTTTGACTCTATGACCTACTCAGGAAGGTTGTTCCATGCATCCACAACCCTCTATGTGAAAAAATATTTCCTCACATTACCTCTGAGCCATCCCTCTATATGCAAATTGTGCCCCCTTGTTCTTGCACATCTCTTTTTCTGATAGATGCTACCATCTTGGACATGAGGTACTTGAAAGTTTCAATCATGTCCCCCCTCACCCTCCTTTCCTCGAGGGTATATATATTAAGCTGTTTTAGTCTCTCTTCGTATGGATTCTGATACAGACCCTGCACCATTTTAGTTGCCCTCCTCTGGACTGCCTACATCCTGTCTATGTCCTTGCAGAGATGGGGTCTCCAGAACTGCACGCAGTACTCCAGATGGGGTCTCACCAACTGTCTCTACAGAGCGATAACAACTCCCTGTTTTCTATTGGTAATGCCTCTCCCTGTGCATCCCAGTATCCCCCCAGCCCTCCTTACTGCCTTCTTACATTGCTTGCCCACCATTAGGTCACCTGGTATGACTATCCCCAGGTCTCTTTCCATTTTTGTTGCTGTCAGTATCTCACCCCCCATTGTGGAATCGAAGCTGCCATATATTTAGTTAGATAGATAGATAGATAGATAGATAGATAGATAGATAGATAGATAGATAGATAGATAGATAGATAGATAGATAGATAGAAACATTTATTTTTTTAACAGGAGATGACATTTTAGGACTGTAAGGCCCTGTTTCACAGAGTTCTCCTGTATAAACAAGATGGTTACAAATAGTAGAGAAGTGCAAAACGTAATGATTGTTTCAATAAAAATCAAGGTCTTTACAGTCTAACAAACACTTTTAAAACATGTTTGACAATAAAGTTACAGGAAAGGGTTATAAACAATACAAAATAAAGGTATTAATTTAGTGCTGTGTACAAAAAACAACAATATTAGTGCTACATTATAGCATAGATCCCTTGAGACAAGCACAGAAATGTAATGTTAATATAAAAATACACATGGCTAAGACAAACGTCACATGGGTCAACTACTCACAGACTTATAAACATGGCCGGGATATTCAAAGCTGCACAACTGAGTTGGGCAGGCGCAAGTACGGACTTGTGCCAAGGAGTGATATTCAGCAAGAGACATTGCACAGCACAAGTTGCATTGTGCCAATGCGCAGCTATAATGAATGCATGCGCAACAGCAGAGGGCGTACCCATGAATATTTGGCGCAGTGAGATATTCAACCGTGGAACCATGGCAAAAGTGTGGAGCAAAACCTGGATGTGCTGAGCAGACTTGAGACTATAAATACAGGGCTCAAGCACACAGACAACACTTGTGCCAGGCGAGAGGGAGAGAGCATGGCAAGAGACATGGGACAGACAGACAAACAGACAGAGTCAGTGAGAGACAGAGAGACTGTCACAGGCAGCCACAAGGGGAGAGGGACAGAGATAGCAGTGGAGAGTGAGCCAGGGGCTGACAGAGCAAGAGGGACAGGCAGGCACAGTGCCATGCAGTGCACCAGGGCGGCCTACAGCCCACAGCAGCCGGCCGCCCGGGGGAGACAGGACATCAGGGGCCATGGATAGTGTGCCCTTTCTAATGGAGGCCATAATGAGGGGTGGGAGGGGGCAGAAGGAACAGCAATGTGGTCGAGGAAGGACCTGTCGGCAGTACACCTGAAACAGGTAGTACCGTGCCTGCACCACCTTTGAGAACTACACAGACATGGAGATTGTGGGATGGTACCAGCTGAATAGGGCCATTCTGAGACAGCTCTGTGAGCTGTGCAGTGAGAAGATGCAGGCACCCACAAGATGGAGCCATGCAATGTCTGTGGAGACAAAAGTGAAAGCTGTCATGTGCCTGCTCACCACCGGCACCTTCCAGAGACCAACAGAGGACACTACAGGCAATGCTCAGTCAGCTACATCACACCTCCCTTCCTCACACAGTTCCTCAATCCTCTGCTGCGACATGCTTCAGAATACATCCATTTCCCCAGCACACAGGCGGAGCATACAGCAACCATGTAGGACTTCCACAGGGTAGCACGTATGCCTGGCATGCTTAGGGCCATTGACTGCAACCATGTGGGCATCTGCATGCCACCAGGCCCTGAGGGTGTGGCCTATATGAAGATGAAGGGGTTCCCTAGCATGAACTGCCAGGTGGTGTGCGATGCCAAGGGGCGCATCACCAATGTCTGTGCCACACACCCTGGGAGTGCACATGATGCATTCATCTGGCACAGCTCTGCGCTGTGCCATAGGTTAGGGTGTGGGGACATCCCCACAGGCCACCTAGTGGTTGAGTATGGGATGGGCAAGGGGTGCCGGGCAGAGCAGGGCATGGGATGGGGAGGGCAGGGTGGGCATGCTGGCAATGGCACCAGGGATAGGCAAAGGGCACAGCAAAGGATGACACAAGGCTAACCATATCATTATCCACACAGGAGACAGTGCCTATCCACTGAGGCTCTGGCTTCTCACCTCCTATCGGTGCCCATTGTCCTCAGCAAAGGAACACTACAATGAGGCACACTCCAGCACGTGAAACATCATTAAGCACGTATTTGGGATGCTGAAGGCACAGTTCCGTTGCCTAGACAGGTCTGGCGGTGCCCTACTGTACAGCTCCTTGAAAGTCTGTGGCCTATCCCTGGCCTGCTGCATACTGCACAACATGGCCATTGACCATGGGATAGCTGTTGAGGCTGATGAGGGTGACAGTAGTGGGGACAATGATGACAATGGGATGGAGGGTGGTGGAGAGCTCCCCCTGGGCGGAGGGATCCCGGCTACAAAGAATGGCATGGCAGCATCAGGACACCATCGCACAGGAGCTCTATGGTGCACGAAGGTATGTGGCACCTAACCCATGCAACGGCCACACACGCACAGGTACAACACACGGGCAGGGGCGTGCATGTCACTGGGCATGCACACACACAGGCTTGGTGCAGGGGTATGGGCGTCAGTGGTACACAACCACATATAACTGCACACAGCATCACACAGCAACACACACATGCATCCATGTGCTCAGGCACTGGTAAGTGTCGGGGATCAGTAGCATTGCACTGGTGGACAGGCGCAACCGGTGCAGACCTGCCCTCATCATGCCCCTGCCACACAGGCCAGCGGCCGGGCAGGCATGCACACAGGCAGCGTCCAGCATGACACTCAGGTGTCACACCAGTGGTATGCACACACACATGCTGCCCATGCATCCACAGGGCAGCGGCTTCAGACTGCGGCCAGGGCGGCACTCACATTAGGATCACCTCACAGATCCATGGTTACTGTGGCCACAGGGGTGGCCATGTCAGGGCTGATCAGCAGCCACAGATTGCTCACTGGCTACAAGGGGTGTTTGCACTGTCCCCCAAGGGTTGTACTGCGGGACCATGACTGGGTCCACACAGGGGTGTGTAGGTGCCCAAACAAGCCCACCTCAGGCATGCCTGGGATGCCAACAGCAGAGCCCGGCATTGACAGGGATGGTGTCACCTGACGCCGGGATTGAGGGGTGGACAGTGCATTGCATGGGGTCCGTGGTGGCTGGCCACACCCTATGGCAGCCAGCAGTGCAAGGCCATCTGTGATTGCATTGGCTATGCAATCCTGGGATGTGTTGTGTCCTCCTGCAAGCTCTGTATTGCTGCCAGGAGCTGCGCAGTGCCCCCTTCATGCTGCTCGGCCACCTGGCACACCTCCGCGCACAGTACACACACCCCAGCAGCAAGCAGCACCTGTTGCTCCATGGAGGCCTGCAGCAAATGGGTGTGCTCTGCCAATGGATTGGTACCCAGGGGATCCTGGGCAGGGGCTGACCCGCCTGCAGTGAACGAACATGCTTCACAGCCCCCTGCTCAGGTGGACACTGCACAGTGGGGTCCCCATGGGGTAAGTCCCTATCAGACACCCCAGCAGTGGACTCCGCATCTGGCTGCCCTGTGGCCCCTGCTGCCTGCTGCCATTGCCTAGCCAGCTGCTGAACACTGCCCAGCACCTGTGTGGCTGCACCACTACCACCACCACATGGCACTGCTGTGGCAGTGCACACAGCAGCACCCGCAGTGGTGGCAAGCAGCTGTCCCACTACTGCTAGGCCACTGGGCGCACTGCCTGTGATGGTGTCTGGTATAGGCATCTCCCCCAC
Organism: Neoceratodus forsteri; assembly: GCA_016271365.2. Lineage (NCBI taxonomy): Eukaryota > Metazoa > Chordata > Ceratodontiformes > Ceratodontidae > Neoceratodus > Neoceratodus forsteri. The sequence goes on from CM028134.1 coordinate 848,062,279, forward strand.
AACACCACATATGCTGTCCAGGATTATGATCAGGTCATCATCGGTGTCAGATGCTGCCCTGATCTGCGTTTCCACGCGGAGGATGCCGAGACTGGTATCCTGCAGAAACACATCCAGGTCCTCGTCTGACCCCATGCCCAGGACATCCGGCTGGAAAGTGGTGGTGGTGGTGTGCTGCAGCCGATCAGGCCCCCGGATGCCCATGGAGCTGGATGGTTGGTCCTCCGGGGCTGGGGCTGCCTCCACGGCTGCTGCTGGCACCCCTTCCTCCACATGTAGGTGTGCTGGTGCTGAAAGAAAAAACAGGTGTGTCAGTGATGCAAGGCCCCCATTCCCCCCCCAAGGCCCCTTCCCCCAACACAGCCACTGCATGTGGTGTGTGCCCGACATACGAACCATGCAATGATGGGCTACTACTCATCTGGAAACCTCCACTTGGCACACCCTCCACAGTGCTGCGATGCACGGTGGCTGCCACCAGCTCCTCCTGCTCCTTGAGCTGTGGCGCATCAGCAGCCCCTCTCTGGTGGCTTTCTGGGTTGCACAGATGGCTGTCACTTTCTCTTTGATGCACCGCTTATCTGTGTCCATCTTCTTGTGGCACTCCTGCACTGACCGGTGCTGGCTGCCCTGCTGGTTGACGCATGCTGCTACCTCCTCCCAGGCTCCTGCCCTGGCCTGTGGTGTGCCCGTGGCACCACTCAACAGTGACTCCCTGTTGAGGTAGGCCTCAAACAGGGACTCTGCATCTGTCTTTGTGAAATTGGGCCTGCGTTTGCGAGCAGGCCTACACTCCTCACCCTCCTCATGTTCTGACATGTTGCTACCTGTGGACATGGACAGCACAGTGTGTCAGTGTCAGCAACACCCTAATCCATCCCCCCTGCTGTGCTGGCTGGGCTCAGTGTGCCCCAGCAGCATGTGCCACTACCTCAGATGGTTGCAATACTGGTCCATGGCCTGTGCCACTGCGTGGCATTTTTATAGCACAACGCATGCAAATGAGCATTGGTACAATGGTAATGACATGCTAATTTCCCCAGTTCGCCATACATTGACTGATGAGCTCATTTGCATGTGGTGGCTGAATATAGCAACTTTGCTCCATGTGCAATGAAATTGCTCTGGAGCAAGTCACAGTGCATTGTGCACGCATGCACAGTGCGCAGGCCTCCAGTGCGCATGCACCTGATAGTATCATGGTGTCTTTTGTGTACTGTGCACCAACAGTGCAATTCTGGGGCATTGCACATGATGTGCCAGGCGTGCTATTGTGCACATGTGCACTGTGCAGAGGTGGCTGACCACTGACCCCTGGTGTGATCCCTGACCCCTGGGTTGATCTCCTGACCCAGTGTCCCCCCTAGCCATGCCCATGCCGTGCATCTCTGGCATTGCATGATGTGTGAACACAGCGTATGTACCCTTGCATTGTGCATCCGGTGCATGTTGTGCGCACAAGCACCTCCAGCCACCATTTTGCTTCCCCACATCACGGTTGGCACTATCGCACAGCGTGGTGTCTGGAGGGTGATGAACTGGTCACAGGTGAAGCTTGTGAATATGGTGGTATGTGTATAGCCACACGCCCCACAGATATTTGGACAGATGCCCCTGCAGCAGCCAAGGGCTTCAGCCTGGCAAGGGATAGCTGCCAGACTGCAGCAATGCACTGGGGTGGTTAGGACTGGGGAGCAATGCTGCCACAGGTATGGGGACCTTGTGCCATGGGACCCAGAGCACCTGCGATGGCTGCAGGCACGTGTCCAGTGAGAGGCCATGCCACGGCCAGGTAAGTCAGCCCATTCTGCATGTGTGCCCTAGTGCTGTATTGTGGTGTTGACCTGACTGCCTGGCATGCCCTGCAGTGGGGTACACTGTCATCGTGCGCATTGTGGAGTGGCATTGCCTGCTGCAACTTGCATTGTGATACAGCTGTGGGGGACATGTAAGGCAGCAGGAGTGGCTGGAGCAGCATAGCAGGCCGCAGGGGGTCACAGAGGTGGTGCAGGAGCAGGAACAGCACCAGCAGGGCCACAGAGGGCAGGTAGGCACTGTTTTGGTCCTGCCCACTTTACAGGGGGGTCAGCAGGGGAGTGGGTGCGGGCATGGCCACCTGTGCTGTGTGCTTTAGCAGCTGTGTGTGTCGCACTGTGCATGATGCATGCCACTGTGAAGCAGCCATTGCACATGTGTGCCAGCTGTTGGTGGGGTGGATGTGTGCGCAGCTGACACTGGTGTTGCTGTGGTGCTGCTGATGCCCTGTGCCATGTGACTGTCATTGCACAGTCGGGTGGCCATTGGGTGGTGGTGACCACCTCTGTGCACTGTCATGGTGTGCCGAGTTGCTGGCAGGCATTGGACCACCCCCCTGTGGGTGGCCAGGGCAGCCACTCCACGGATGTGTGTGTTCACGCTGCCCATTGCACACAGTGGGTGGGCATGGTATCTTGGGACATTGCACTGATCACCTGTCCTGTCCCTTGTCATAGGTGTCCAGTGGAGGAGGCAGATGCCAATATACTGCAAGCTTCTCTGCCAATTGATACTGATAACATCCACCACCATGGAGGTGGTCATGTAGGTATGCTGACTGTTGCTGGCAGTCCAGAGGCAGAGAGGGCACCAAGGAGTGGCAGGACATGGCTGCCGTTAGTTAATGCCCCAGCATTCTCCTGTTTCCTCTGCTGTACCTCTCCCATCTGTCCCCTTCCCACTGTACAGTCCCTGTTGCCTGTCCCCTTCCCCCTTCCCTCACTTTCCTATCCTTTCCCACCCTCTTGTTCATGTAAATAGTTTTCTTGTTAAATATATATTTTCTGACATACCTGCCTGCATCAGTGTCTGCTTTGCAGGTGGCATGAGGAGCCATTCTGCAGTGGCACAGTGTATGTCCGTGTGGTGTGCATGTGTTGGTGCGCGAGTTGTGCATCTGCGGTTCACTGCTGTGTGCTCTGGTGTGTCCCACTGTGGTGGTGTCCTGCTCCTTGGTTGGTGACTGAGCCTTAGGGTGTTCATGGGGCAGCTGTCATGGATGTGTGGCATGTGTATGCTTGGTTGCATGGTCCTGGGTGTGGCTTGCTGGGGTCTGGAAGGGAGGGGGCACAGCCTGCGGCCTCTTGGGGGGACTCCATTGGTGGTCCTCTGGTGGCCATTGGTGCCACCTCTTGCCTGCTGTCAGTGCCACTGTTGTGTTCTGGGGTGGGGTGCCTGGTTGCCTGTGTGTGCCCTGCAGGTGGTGGCCACCTGTGGCCTGACACTGTGCTTCCCTGGCACTGTCCCTGGGTTTGTTCCTGTGCTGTGCCCCCTTCTGTTGCTCTGCTGCTCTGCTCCCACAGTTGCCTGGGACATCTCTTGCTGCTCCATGGTGCAGGTCTGTTTGTGCCATGGCGCATCTCTGCCATATTTAGCCAGGTTGCGCTGGTGTAGTTCGGCATGTGCAACCTCTGAATATGGCACCCATTGCACCATGGCACATCAGATTTGTGCTGCGCCAGACTTGTGCAAGCCTTTGGTGCATTTCTGAATATCTGGCCCATGATGTGCAACAAACAATCCAGGTCTTAAACCCAGCCATTTCTTTAAAATTTTCCTGCAGCCCTTAGCTATCCTAAACAGTAGCAATTAACTTTCCTCATCATATCTAGGCTTTTTCTAAACTCTTCTAGATTTCTTGACAATTCTTCTAATCTTGCCAAGTCCCTTCTCATCCTTTCCACCCCACCTTGTGTATCAACCATGTTGCAGATCTTTGTGTCATCTGCAAAGAGACATACTTTTCCTTCCCGTCCCTCCACAATGTCACTTAAATAGAGCCTTTAGAAATCAACCCCATTGAAAGGAATTTGGGTCCAGGTTATGAATAGGGCAATACCAAATATATCTGGGGGCTGATTGGGGGGAGTTAAAGCTTTTCTTACACACCATGTGATGCAGTGATCACTAAGGGCATCAGGAAGTATTTCAGCAGCAGAAATACAGAGAGGGTGGGAAGAGAGTACCCAGGCAAGGAGAGAATGTTTAGTGGACTTGGGGTTCTGATGGGTTGGCTTAGAGGTCATCTGGGAGAGGTTTAATGAGTCAGTTCTAATGGTGGAGGGTTTGGTAGTGGGGGAGAGCCACTTCAGATTAAAGTCACCAAGCAAGATGAGCTCACCTTGGCCTGAAAGTGAGAAGATAGTAGAGATGCTTTCAAACAAGGAGTTTTGGGGTGCTGGGGGAGTGCAGTATAGTACCGCTATGTGGATTGGGATGGTGAAGGGAAGGGAGATGAGGACAATTAGAAGTTTGTTGGAAGAGGGCTTGGCATCTCGGAGTGAGATAGAGCAAGAGAGGGATTCTCTGGCATAGATAGCCATGCCACCACCTTGCTTTCCACGACCCTGGCAGAAAAGGTTGTAGTCAGGAATGGAGAAGGAAGTGTCAGGCATCCTGGCAGAGAACCAAGACTCTGTTATGCACAGTACATCAGGGGATTGTTTTAACACAAAGTCAGTGGCCAATAAGCACACTTTGGTATTGTGCTAAATAAATACTGCATTTGCTAAACAAAACAAAACTGTTGTCCATGTTGGGAGTGCTTTGTTGAAGAGTTTTTGGAACTCTTTACTATTTGAGCGGGTTGCCCTTTTTTCCTGCACCCTCCCTCACCCTGCAGCTCACAGCATTTGTTTGGATTTTCTTTTCTTTTGCTAACCTCTGCTTCCTTGAATAACTTGCATCCCGGTGGGACTCTCTTCCCTTGGGATCTCCCTACTGTCTCTCTCAGCTTGTGGTGACCCACTTTCTGCTGCCCCATGTCTTCCATCTTCCCACTTGGCTATATTAAATGTCCATCGAAGTAACATTTGAATCCCCCACTGAGGACTGTGGTTGCCTCCTGGATGAAAGCAAGCCTTCACCTCAGTATAGGTTCTTATCCTTCCAGGTTGGCCAGCATTCCCCAGTGTAAACATTCCTCTCCTTCCTGCACCATTACTTCTACCATTACTTGAAAGCCTTGGTGTGGAGCACCCTCTCCTTTCACATATAGTAGAACACACACTTCCCACTCGCATTTTAAACACGTGGGAAACACAGGATCAACCAGATACATAATCTACAGTAACTTTACCAACAATTAAATTTACATATGGAACTGACTACGGAAATTCATCTTTACATTTAAGGTCAAGAAACACCTTTACCAAGTTAATGTATTAGTAGCCATAGTGGCTCTGACCAGATTTTGTTTACACTTGGAGCACACACACACACACACACACACACACACACACACACACATATACACACCAACAGGTGAGGTTATAGCTCAGGTCAGAGCCTAATCTACAGTACTTTGTACAATTTATTAGTGCTTTCATTGTTCTACATCTTCACTACTTTGAAAGGTTACACTAAGTTTTGCACCATGCACATGGTTAGTAAGTAGTGTGCTCATACCTCTTAACCTAAAAGCCCGGCCGGCCCGGTGTTGCTGAGGGCTGACGCACTAGTTGCCTTACCTCACACTATGCTGGAAACCCATGTTTAGGAATGAGCACAGGCCGCTGGGGGTCGGCAGGGGAGGAGAAGGATCGAGCATTCCGATGGACTGCTCTCCTTCTCTGGGGATGGAGACACCAGCAGTCAATGTATAACTCACCCCTAGCAGAGGTTAGGGGCTGGCACGCCGATGCTCCAGAAGGGGAGACGAGACAGATGCTTGGAGAAATGCATGTGGAAGTTTGCACACTTTCTCCTTGTGACGTTATTGCATGCCTCATCTCTGGGTAGAAAATAATGGAGGAGAAAAAGTAATTGGGCACAGTAGAATGAAGCTGAATCCCACAGGCGCTGCTCCCATGAATGGCAGTAACCTCAAGCACCGGATCCATGTGTTCAGCAGATTGAGGGATCCCCGCCTCCCCACCATGGGGGGCAAGCCATGGGGAAGCTGGAAGGTAAGCTGCAAGTGGGGGACAGGGCTGTGACTAGAGCAGTATTTTTTTTTGTTCACCAACAAAAGTTATTCTCAACCAGCTTTATGTTTTCTGTTGCATTTTATCAAAAATAAATAATTGTGTTATTTGGTTGTTTATACTTTAGCTCTGCACTCATTAAAACATATACACATTTCAAGATAAAAAAACATTTTTACACAATCACACAGTAGAAAATGATGTGAAAACAAGTGTACAACATGTTACAGATTTGTAAAACATGAAAAAGGGAATATATCACAATACATAAACAGTGCACAAGTGCAAACACATAGAATGAATATAGCACTTTAGTTTGTGCGATCACAATCTAAGAACATGCAAGAAATGCAAAAAAATGTATATAACAGAAGGATTTAGTTTATACAATCATACTAAACAATGCAACAATGCAAAAACAAGGCTATGAGCAAAAAAAAAAAAATTGGAGGGCCCAATTTTTAAAAGGATAGTGTAGCGTAAACTAGGTTTGCACTGCGTGAACCATGAATAGTGCCAGATGTCAGGGTGTTGCTCATATTCAAAAGGCACCTTTGTGCAGCAGAACCCTGACAGCACTGGTGCACAGAACTGTACACTGTGCCCATGCAAATGAGGGATACCTCATGCACATACAGCGCAATGCAAAATTTAGATATTTCAGAGAAGTTTGGTGCAGTTTAAGATTTCTAAAACCCAGCCTGTAACCATGAACAGATGGGAAGCGGCACTGCACACCCCATCCATGCACTGTGGGGCAGCACTAGTCTCTGTTGTCCAGAGGACCCCCTCCATGTCTTCTATGCCTCCATTGTTTGATGTATACAATTTCCTGATATCCAGTGCCCCCAACCCTGATCTCCCTGTAGTTCAACATATACACCTCCCCAGTGGACTAGTGGATCCCCCTTCCTATCTCTGACCTGCCCGTATAACAACATATATATCCTTCCCTGGTGGTCTAGCAGAGCCTCCCCACCCCGATCTCCCCTTGCAAATAAGGCGTACATTCCTGGAGGTCTAGTGAACCCCCACTCCCTATCCCTGATCTGCCCATATAATACAATAGATATCATTCCCTGGTGTTTAGTAGAGCTGCCCCAACTCTCCACCCTGGCAGACAGAGCCCCACCACCCCATTCCCTCCATCCCATCCATGAGCCAGTGACTGGCACAGTCTTCTGCAATCCACAATGGCCAGCCACTGACTGAGCTGTCAAAGGGTGCTTACTGTACAATCATCTGTTACAGTACACGTTCCTTAACAGTTCAGTCAGTTGCCAGCTGTGGTAGAGAGCAGATGGCTGTGCCAGTCACCGGCTCAGGGATGGGATGGGGAAAGCAGTGTGGTGGGATTTTCCTGCTGGGGTGGGGAGGTTCACTAACCAGGGAAGGATATATATTTTATTATACAGGGAGGTCAGGAATAGGGTGGGGGGTCCACTACACCACCATGGAGGTGTATATGTTGAGGTATGGGGGATTAGGGATAAGGGGGGGCACTGGACACCACAGAATTATATAATTCATATTATGGGAAGATCAGGGATGGGGGACTGCAGCCCAGGGCAATCGGGCCATTGTGCCACATGCAAATTAGCCCATAATGGGCATGCAACAGGCCAGTTAGCACCATGCATGTCCAATGGGCTCATCTGCATGCTTTAGTTGAATATTGCACAATGGGGCCACGGCGCTAACCAATGTGTTCTGCACTTTACCCCTATGGGCAGTCTTCAGCCCAGCACTCTGGTAGTGCGGCACACATCATGGTGGCTGACTGCTTTACACTGTGCTACCATGGCCCGATATTCAGAAAGATGGCACGATCTGTTCTGATCATGATATCTGTTTGAATTTTACAACAGAGCTGGCTGCTCTTTTTTTTGCCCGGCAAACCTGTTTGCACCACGCAGCTGTATGGCTCTAAAAATGGGGCCCCAAGTCTTTACTAAGTCTGTGTGCAGCCACAGCATAGTGCAAAAATACATTTCCCATTTCAAGTTTATTGTTCAACAGTTTGTGTCTTTACAAACATATAAACAGATAAATAAGTTAAAACAATAATGTACCATTCTACACAATTCATAAAATTTGTTATGAACAAAAAGAAAAATAAGATATAAACTTCATTCAGCCCCTTATATTACATGTATCAACCTCACATAAAGCACTTTAACAATATAAATGATTTAAGAATGTTTTTCAATTTTAACCTCTTGGGCATTTATTTGCAGTTTGCCCTTATCAATAATTCTCAGAAATACGACTACAGATTGCAAGACTCCTTTTGAATGTGACATTAACAGACTTGTGGCCAGATGTCTTGGTTTTAATTTGAGGGTCTTTAAGATGTATCCTAACTGTTGGTTCCTGTAGTGCTTATATAATGGGCATAAAATCATAAGTGAATCAAATCATCGTGTCCCTTTGGTATCTGCATTTACTTCTATAGATTCACAGATTCACAGCAATTTGATGGCAGAAAAGGACCACGCCGGCCCATCTAGTCTGCCCTTAATCCATTACTTCTCCTCTCCTCCTTTTACTGGCTCAGAACTTTCCCCCTCCTCCCAACCCCATTTGTCTCTCCCATGCCTCTTGAATCCCCCCACTGTTTTGGATCCCACCACTTTCTCTGGTAGCCTGTTCCAGGCTTCCACCACCCTCACTGTGAAGAACTTCCCTCTCACATTGCCTCTGTATTTCCCTCCTTCCAATCTGAGGCTATGCCCCCTTGTTCTAGCTCCCTCCTTCCTTTTGAACAAGCTCCCGTTCTTCACCTTATGATCCCCTTTAAATACTTAAAAGTTTTAATCATGTCCCCTCTCTCCCTTCTAATCTCTAGTGGGTAAAGATTCAGCTCCCTCCACCTCTGTTCATATGTTTTTCCCCACATCCCATGCACCATCTTGGTTGCTCTTCTCTGAACCCTTTCCATCCCCTCAATGTCCGTACGTAGGTACGGTCTCCAGAACTGTACTCCGTACTCCAGGTGCAGCCTCACCATTGTTTTGTACAGCAGCATTAGCACCTCCCTCCTTCTGCTTCTATTTGGTTCTTTTTTCTATTTGGTTCTTTTTTCATAACTATATTATATAGTCTTTGACTGCAGAAGTATTCAAATTGGAATCTAGTTAACAGCTTTCTTCATCTAGGATCCTTTATTATTGTTACATACCATGATTCATTTTATTTGTAACTAGCCATTGACTTTTTTTGTATTGTTTGCATAATCCTAATTTTTTTTTGTATATAAATTTCCCTAATTCTATTTCTTATTGTGCAATATACAAGTTCTTTTGGTTGACTGTTTTAGCCAAACTGTTTAAAAGTCCATATGGTTTGATATATCATTCGACTGTATGTTAGGAAAGATCAGATTTTGTTTTAGATAATTAATAGACTCCTCTATACAGATTCTTGGAAGCCTGGTTTCCTTCATGGTGTATGCCTGAATCCAATATTTAGTTTGTTTTTAACCATGCATTCTACAGGTAATTGTCCTATTTTCGCCATGACTAATGCACAAGGGGCTCAGATTGGTAGTCCAAGTAGTTTTTTGTAGGACTTGTTTAATATGCTTTCCACTTTAGGTAACACTTGAGCTCCCCAGATCTCAGTCCCATATAGAATTTGGGTACTTAGATTCACATTAATTACTTTTAAACAAGCCTTCACTGAATCACCACCATATTTATGTATGAGTCTGTCTATTACAGGGAAAAAGCATTTCATTTTATTTTCTATATCTGTTACGTGTTTTCGCCTTGAAAGGTTTTTTAACGTAATCCCTTTGATTTCATTATGGCCCATTTAATATCTTTGCTTTCTACTGATATCTGCTCCACATTTCATAATCTTGGTCTTATCATAGTTTATTTGGAGCTCGATCTTTGTGCATTCATCCTGAAGTACCTTTAGCATCCAAATCATACCAAGATGACTAGTGGAGATAAGTACAATATCATCTGCTTAGGCTAAATACGGACATGTTTTTTGTCCTATTCTTGGCATATGAAAATCCGTAGTGTATAATTTTGTGATTATTGTATTGATGAATAGATTGAACAAAATTGGAGACAGAGTGTATCACTGCTTACTTCCATATTAGTGACACATTTCTCACTTTTCCTTCCTTCAATACTAAACCTTACTTGCATTTTGTCATTCTGATATAAGGTTCTTATTATATTTATACGTTATTGATCTACCTTCAATTTTCTCACTATATCCAAAAATAACTCTTTATTTACTTTGTCAAATGCTGATTTTAAATCAATTAATGTACAGTATAAATTTTGTTTCTTAATACATTTGTATTTATGTATAAGGGCCAAAGTAAAACACTAACCTATTGTTGAGTATCATGTTTTAAATCCAGTCCATACTTCATCTAATATGTTATTTTCCTCTACCCATGTAGTTAATCTATCATTAATTATTCTAATGAAGAGTTTTTCTGTTGCATCTAGAGAACTAATGGGTCTATAACAGCAGGGGTCCACTCTGTCTCCCCTTTTAAATATGGGCACCATGATGTTCTCTCTCCATGTATTGGATAATATTCCTGAAATCATTATAAAACTAAAAAACAATTTACCATTAAAGAGACCCAGTGATCTGAGGTTCTCAGTAACATATCTATGGGTATGCCATCCGGTCCTGGCTCCTTGTGAGATACGCAAGCATTCAGAGCTTTCTACATTTCTTCATGGGTGATATTTTTGTATTCTTGGGCCATGTTTTGGTATTATCAAGTATATCTATATACATTTGAGTCCTGTATGTTTGAGTTATAGAAAAAACCTTGATAATGCTCCACTCAGCTGCTCGGTTCAATGTTTATGTCTGGTTCCTCAGAATGATCCCCTATCCCTTTAGCCACAAGTAGCCAAAACATTTACTGTCCTTAGTTATAAATGCTTCTTCAAATTTTTTTCCATAATTGCTGTTTACATGTTTCCCTGCTGATTTTAATAATCTTACTACATTATTTTCTTAATCTGTTGAGTGTTCTTCTGTTTTCCAGATTAAGAGATTTTTTTGTGTTTTTCTTAACTGTTTGTTCAGTTTTTTCTTTGCTGCCTTACATTCACTATGATATCATGCAGCTCCCTTATTTTCATGTATTTTTACTTTTTTTAGAATATATTTTGAAATGTGTTTCGTTATCATTTTAAAAGTTTGCATAAGATTTCCATCTAGAGAGGTTTCATCTGAAATTCTTAGTTCATCAAAGATACCCCAGCCTGTTAAGTCATGTAAAAAATTTTGAGATCATGTGATGCCTCTGGTTGAGTAGTCACTTCTCTAGAGTGTTCTCACTGTCTACTCCTCTAACCTTTGATTTAAACCCTCTTTTCATTTAAAACATAATATTTCTGAGAGGTAAAGGCATCCTGTAACCTAACAGAGCAGAGAAAGAATGCTTATTGGTGATTTTAGCCTGCCATGGAGGTGGAAATGTTAGATGCCCCACTGCACCATATGTCGCCAATCATACCTTAAAAAGTTGCTAAGAAAGTGAAGGCCCAATCTACTTCGGCAGCCTGAAAAATCACTACAGCTACGGAGACCACTCTTCCATCTTTAGAATGATTTCTGGAGGAATTTCATCCCATCAGGGATGAGGTGCATTCTCTGACTGAAGAAGTGAAAGCAGTCCCCAGTAAGCTGGAAGATCTAGCACAATGCACAGGAGACTGCGAGGTACAAATCATCTCCTTGAAGAAGAAAGCAAAGAGACTGGATCCAGCCACGGCATTGGTTAGGCAGCGAGTGGTTAAGCTAGGGGCTAAGGTCAAAGACCTTGTGGGCAGAAGCCGTCGCAACAATGTGGTGGTCATAGATCTACCAGAGAAGGAGGAAGAATTGAATGCTGTATAATTTGCACAGAAGTTAGTACAAAAGCTAGCAGACCCTTCACCCTTTGGTCCAGAATACATCGGGGAAATGGCTCAATTATCCTTAAGGCCTTTGCCATCACCTGGAGCCCAACCCAGGACGTTTATTTTTAAGTTCCTCAATTATCAGGAGCACCAGTACCTGCTGGCAAAAGTCAAGGAACTGAAAGAAGTGGTTTTGGAGGGATCCTCAATTCGTATCACCCAAGACCTCCCCCCATCAGTGCGATAGAAGAGAGTCAAGTTTCATTATGTAGTTTCCAAGCTGCTAGCTGCAAATATCCATTTTTGGATGCTGTATCCTGCTAATTTGCAAGTCTCCATAGACGGGAAATGGATCCCCTTAGAAGACCCAAAATCTGAAGAGATAGAAGTAAAGAAACTGATTCCAAACCTATTCAAAGTTGGGTGAGAACCTAGAGTGAAATTGTGGGGCACTAGTTGGTAATGTGTTTATGTGGAGAACTGAGCATATTTGAACTGCCTTGCACAGGATCTTCTGGGGGTGGATGTTTTGCAACCTTGTTTCCATACTGTTGGTGGTGGGATGGACTGGCATATTTGATCCCATTTGGAACACTCGATTGAAATATGGGTAATTTAGAGGTACGTGATTCAAGAATGTTATGTACTACAGCGACTTACGATCTGGATGTTTCTCTATGTGAGCAACATACATTTCAAAAGCCACAGGAAAGACTCTGTGGACAGTTTGCTAATCAGATTATTTGTTTATTGTTACCACTGCTAATTTTGGTTGCTATCTAATCATGCAAGGTCCTGTTCAGCAATATGGATGTAATATTGAGGGGCTTTTGGGTTGATTTTGCTGTAAGCCAGCTATTTCATTTCAGCTCAAACTGCCTACACATAAGTTAGGCCAACAACAAGCCCAAGAGGCAGAGTGAGAGGAAGTGCTCCAGATGACATGGTGGCATAGCTGGCTGCACCGTGACGAGTTTTATTTTATGTTAGCTCAACTTTCCTGTTTATAGTTTTTTTCCTTTCTCTCATTATTGTAATCCAGTGCTAGATACATTGGAGATTTCTGTTTACAAGCCTGGATCCTTGTATATACTGGGGCTGTTAGAACCTACAGGGGGTGTTTCTAATTAAACTGAGCAGATCTCCTTTACACAGTTATTTTGGCTGGCAGTGATATGCTTCCAGCTAGACGTAAAGGAAGAATTATTTTAGGTGCTTGCAGGACTAGGGGTTAATTACAAATTTGACTTGCTATGGGGTGATGATGGGGAGCGGGGAAAGAGGAGACACAGCCCAGTGGTAGGAGTCATGCACTATAAAGTTTATGGGAAGAGGGAAGGGATTACTCCTTTTGGATTTTTCTTGAATTGCTGGTTTGGAAGAGAAAGGTAATTTAAAGAGAGATTTTGTGAGAGGGCAAGGGATATTGTAAAAGTGAAGCTCTGTTGTTGGGGTTGTGGGGATGTGGGGCCCTTACATTGGGGATGGGGAGGGAGGCAGGGGGGACAGTATGGCACAGAGTATGTCTGGCATAAGATGCAACAAGGTATATGGAGCCTACAGATTTTGATATCTCTCTTGATTGAATATGGCAGGAGTTAGAAAATTTGTGTCATGGAATGTGCGAGGACTTCACTCCAAATTAAAACGCTATCAGATGTTGAAGCATATCAACTTACTTAAAGGGGGTATCTTGTTCCTTCAAGTGTCTCATCTTCTGGAATCGGAGGGAACCCTCCTTCACAAATAGTATGTAGGGCAAGTTTTTAACGTGGGGTATAGTACTCAGAGTCAGGGGGTAGCTATACTAGCGGCTAGAAATATACCTTTTAAGGCTGACCAAATCATTGGGGACCCACAAGGGCATTATGTTTTTGTAAAAGGTACTCTAGAGAGAACTTCTGTGGTTTTGGACTGCATTTACAGTCCCAATAATGACTCTCCATTATTTTTCACTAATTTACTGCAGGTCCTGGCACCCTTTGTAGCTTATCCATGTATTATAGGGAGGACTGGAATTTACCCTTCTCGCCTGACTTAGACACATTGACCCCAAAAAGACAGGGTCTTTCCCCAGCACAACATGTGATTAGAGAGCTAGTAGATAATCTGGGAATAGTGGACCCCTGCAGAATGTTATGCCCCACTTTAAAAGGGTTCACTTTCTGGTCCAGCATACATGGGTCTTCATCAAGGACAGATTATTTTCTAATGAGCCACTCACTATTGCGTGGGGTCATGTCCACAGGGATCACACCGGGGGTGATTTCTGATCACTCTGTAGTGGTCTGTGATCTGATGCTGATGTCACCGGACATGTTGCCTGACTCATAGAGATATATGTAACCCCTTGTTACCCGGGGTTACTAGAATCCCAGTAAGACCTAGTGGTAGGCAGGGAAGGCAGCTTGTGAAACTCCAGTTAAATGAGTTTCACACTGTCTCACTCTGTTCTTAGTCTCAGCTGAGACTGAGAGATGGCATCACCAATAGAACTGTCGCAACTGCATAAGCCACATTGGAATCTGCAGCAGAGGGAGTTAGATAGAACGTTGGGAGTTTTCAAAGTAGTTCAGTTCCAGTTTCGCCTTCAAGTAGGAAGGAGTCAGTGTCAAGTGGTGGAGACCGCTGTTCGGGTCTCAGTGCCCCCCTCCCTCCGGGGGGGGGGGAGTAAAGATCCCCATGTAGATTCCAGGGGCAATTCCCTAAATTCTTCCAGAAGAAAGAAAGCTGCCTATTTCAGTTCAGTCTGTGTTTGGAAAGTGGGAAGAGTTGCGATTCACCTGTGGGGCACCTGCAACAAAGGGGTGAGTGTTTACTCTAATATGAGAGGGCAAAAAATGAGTTTCTTCAGCCTGGGATATGTGAAGAAATCTAGGATTTGAACTACTATTTGGGAAGCCTATAGGACTAGGTCCAACAAATGGAGTAGTGTCAAAAGCTAGAGTGCTGTGTGAATTCAAGTAATATTGTAGAGGGGATGCGACAGTTCATCCACCATTTAATCTACATTCAGAAGTTTCAGTTTTCCAGAGAAATGGCCGGGTATGGGCTGTGGGAGCAGGAGGTGGAACACCCCCATCTTTAAGTAACCAGGTCCACCTCTACGGATTTCTGCTTGATTGCTATTTGCCCTACACTGGCACAGTGATGAGGAAGCACCCAGACATGGGTTGCAAAAGGGAAAATCTCTCTAGGAGTCGCAGACTCAAAGTGGTGTGGGGAGCCACAACAAGTGTAAAGAAAATTCTCTTTGTGAGATGGGAGTCAGAAGAAGTAAGAAGGAAATCTCTCTAGGAGTTGCAGACTCTAGGTGGTGTGGGGAGCCACAACAAGAAAATGGGTTCATTCTTCCAATGGACCATCATTCAAGTGGCTGTCAGGGGAGCCGGGCCAGTCGGGCTGTGTACCCAAAGCGCGTGCAAGTCCGGGCTGTGTGCCTGGTGGGTCCAGAGTCTGAAAACAGTATAATTGGTTAATTCTTCCAGTGGACTGCCTTGTAGTCTCTAATCTGCATTACCAGTAAATGTAGCCCCATGGGGGTCCATCTATGCTTTGTTGTGTTCAGCTAGTTGTGAATAAAAGCCACACCGTAAAATCCCATTCCTGGTTCTGGACATTACAGTTATTGCTTCCTGTGTTCGGATTTACTTGGATGACCCTGTGCAGAGTAGCCAAACCTAGGTCCCCCTGTGCCGAGTAACCTCATCCTCCCCGAACCCAGGTCCCCACCAGGTATTGCTGCCAGCGCCAACAGCATGCCACCTGTCATTTTGGCAAAAAGGCGGGGGTGAGGGGTTACACATAGACTTTGACGGCAGATAAGGACCACTTGGCCCATCTAGTCTGCCCATGACTCTTTGTGGAAACTCAATAATCAGCTACTTAAAGAGTCTAAAATAGTATATATTAGTGTGCAAGAAATAGAGGAATATAACAGGGTAAATCTATACTCCACAGCAAGGCCAGACCTTGAATGAGGAGCCCTAAAGTGCATTGTATGTGGGGTGCTTATTAGTGAAGCCTCTCATCGGAAGACAGAAAGGGAGCAAAAGGCCCTCTCATTGCTATCCAGAATTTGTACCTTGGAAGCATCGTTGTCTCCTGTCAGTTTCACAGCTGACAGACAACTGCTGGTGGGGTTGAGGGACCAATACAGCTTGCTCCTTCGAGAGAAGGCAAAATATGCCATTTTAAAAAACTGGGATGAAATACATTGATCAAGGAGAGAAGGCAGGGCGTCTCCTGGCACTAAGACTAAAAAAAGCAGAATCTTCATGAATAGTCCTGAGTATCAGATCCCAACAGACTGGGGTCCTTAGCCTTACTCCTAAGGAAATAACCACTGAATTTGAGGAGTATTATAAGGACCTTTATAAACCTATGTCCAACAGACTCACCCCTGGATTCATGGAACAATATCTCTCCCCCACTTGATCCCCCGAATCTTTCCCAAACCCAGTAAGATTCATTAGTGGCCCCCATTTCAGAGAAGGAGATCCAATCAGCTATAACATTGTTGACAGCAGATAAAGCCCTGGGACTCGGTGGGTACTTCACAAACTTTTAAAAAGTCTTTAGTAAACAACTGGCCTCGTGATTGCACCATCTTTTTGAGTGGATTTTAGGTGAGAACCCTCTAGATAGGTCTTTAATAGAGCCTATTATCATTGTGTTACACAAACCAGATAAAGACCCTGAACTGACAAGCAGTTACCGCCCAATATCATTATTGAACTGTGACATCAAAACATTGCTGAAACTTCTAGCCAACAGATTGAAAGGGTACTTCCAGATATTATTCACACTGATCAGATGGGTTTCATGCAGGGGCACCAGCTGATGAATCACTTTAGGAAACTTGCTCACATCTTCTCCGTGACCAGAGAATTTGACATACCTGCTGGCTTGTTGTCTCTGGACACAGAGAAGGCGTTTGACTGAGTAGACTGGCAATTCCTATTCTTAACAATGCGTAAATTCAGTTTTCCTGCTAAATTTGTTGAGTGGACTGCATCCCTATACCAGAACCCTCAGGCCAGAATATGTTGCAACAGTATCCTCTCAGACTGGTTTTCTTTGTGTTTGGGAATCAGACAGGGGTGTCCTCTTTCTCCCTAGCTGTTCAACATACATTTGGAACTGCTGTTGTTTAAGTTAAGGGCTAATGACGGTGTACAAGAGATCCCCATAGGTAAGCATGCATTTAAGTTGTTTGCCTATACCGATGATGTGTTTCTTCACCTGATTCATCCGGCTACATCCTTCCCTATTGCTCAGTCTATTATCAAGGAATATGGGAGTGTTTCCAACTATAAAATTAATACAACTAAGATTACAGTCTTTTCTCTGAATCACAAACTTCATCAACAAGATATTTCCTCCCTTGGGGTACAGTGGAGCTTGAAATCTGTAATCTAGAAAATGAGGGTGTGATGAAGAAGTTGAATTTTGATTCCCTCCTTTATACTATTCAGCAGGATTTCAAACGGTGGCAATCTCTTCTGATCTCTCTCTGGGGGAAGATTAGTATAATCAAAATGAATATATTGACCAGAATATTTTATCCCCTTAATATGCTAAATATATGGTTGCCCTTGAAATGGTTTAAAACTCTGCATGCTCTCATTTCATCCTTTGTTTGGGGGGGGGGGACATCCTCAAAGTGCTTATATAAAATTGTCAGCTTCCCCACAAGCTGGGGGTCTTAAACACCAACATTTCGGAATGTATTACTGGGCGAGTCAGGTGACTCAATATTTATGGTGGTTCACACCCCAGAAAGAGATTGCCTCTGCATCATATATACCAGAGTGGATACTTCTGGAAAGGGAAAAAATAGCTAACTTGAATACTGCCAAAGAGGCCTTGTAAGTTCCCACCAGGAATCTCCCATCAGACTTACATAATTCTCCCATGTTATTATCCCTTTGGGCACACAAGCATCTATGCACTTTTCTTAAATATAGGAATATCAAAGATCCCAGACAACCAATAGCTGGTAATCCAAACCTGTAGATTGGGGGCAAAATGATATCACTGTATTGGCTTCCTTGATTAATAAGACCGGGGTGGGGGACCTGTTTATTGAAGGTTCATGCATGGACTCGGATACTATAATGGCATCTTATTCCATAGACTGGAAACAGATTTTAAAAATTTGGCAACTTTGACATCTGTTGATAAAACAGTTCCCAGGAATGGGGAGCTTGGAGATGAGTTGTACCTAGCTGGACACTTTGATTCCAGTATGTGGGAAACCCCATGCAGTATCTCAAATATATTCCTGCTTATGAGCAAATGTAATGGATACATGTAGTAGGGTGCCTCAATAGTGGAATTCCCATTTCCCAAACTTTCCTGAGAGATGGGAGTCCATTCAACTTGATTCTTCAGATATATCTCTCAGGATAGACTGACGCTTACACAGTACAAGGTATTGAATGACATGTACTGGACCCCCATTAAACTTAACAGAATAGGTAGAGCCCCAGATGCTCATTGTTTTAGATGCAAAAATGAGGATGGGGACCTTGCTCATATTTTCTGGGATTGCCCCTTGATTAAGAAATTATGGGAACTAATTAGGTCTAGGGTGGATCTCCTGCTGGGACTTGGAGAGCTATTCACTCCAGAGATCTGTTTGGTGGGGGATTTGTCCACAATCCTGGTTAAAATCCACAGATACCATATAGTCATGATATCACTTACTCTTAAAAAATTAATTTTACATTATTGGCTAGATGTCTGTATCATTACTTATGACGAATGGCTCCGAGATATTTTATTTAATCGTTGTACTGAACAAATGAAAGCCAGTTTAGGTGGTTTCCTCTCCCAGTATAAGAAAGTTTGGGAAGGCCTTCATACCTAATACCTTCTTCAAACTGGAGCCTCACCATAAAAATAGACTTCTGGGGTATGTTATGTCTAGATACTTCTGTATTCCTGTTTTGTGCTGGTATGATGACTAATAATATTCCTTGTTTACCTTGTCACGGGGTTTCTTGAGGGGGAGGACGTGCCAAGCTGGGGGAGGGAGAAGGGAAGGGGGGGGCTTTAGCAAGGAGTTGATGTACGCTTGATTGTTATCTGTATTATGATTCCTGTGCCTTCATGTTAAGGCTCTTTTTTGGAAAACCAAAAAACTTTGAATTAAAAAAAAAAGTCATGTAAAAAATTTGCACTTGCTATTTTCCCCCCAGCTGATACATTGTCTCTTTCTGATACTGACTGGATCCATGAATTCTGGTTCTCTATTTTTTGGATAATCTAGTCTAATTGCAATTTCCAAGCCGCAATGAACACTTTCTAGTAAGCACTTTACTTCCATGTCCACACATGATGAAACAGGTTTAAATTGATCCAAGCTAAGTCAGTTTAGGAGGCAGTATAGCGCAGTGGGTTATGGCTCTGAGCTACAGATCTGGAGACCTGGGTTTGAATCCCACAGTCACCTAGGTGCATACTCTGTGGTCCTGAGCAAGTCACTTAACTCCCTTGTGCTCTGAGGTCGCATCTGGAAACAAGCTCTGGCTTAGTGTGCTACTCCTGGTTAAACAATGTTCCCTTTCCTTTTCAATTATGGAAGAGCCTCTAGATCCAATGTATGTAAAATTTCTGTCCCTATTGGATATTGCCCTACCATTCAGCAATATAAGGTTTCTGGTTTTTTGTTTTTTTTTTATCTGGAGTACTTTACAACCTTTGTCATTTAAAAGTGTGTCCTTAGAGCTTCTCCTTTTTTTGATATGGGTAACTTCAATTGCTGCTGTAAGATTTACAACATCTTTTGTTAACCCAGAGAGTTTCCCTGCACTGTCATTGATGTCCCCTATTAAAATTATATTTATAAGAGGATTGATTTCTAAAAGCTCTTCCATAATTGTCTCCACTTGTTTCATCACATTGTCTTTATAATATTTGTTATTCCTTGGCAGGCAGTACACATTCAAAATAACCATTTCTATACCCGTTGTTCTGACTTTCACCCCCAAGATGTTATTGCTTACTATCTTAATTTCTTCTGTATATATATATATATATATATATATATATATATATATATATATATATATCATTATTCAGCTTACAGAGTGTTAGCAGACCACCAGACATTTCCAATAACACAAATTATGAAGTTTAGACTATCGTACATTACTGAGCAGATTTATGGTTTCTGTTGTGTGACGCAGTTATGTTTTTTGCAGCATCTAGATCATCCTTTGACTGCTTGGCCAGAAAGTAATTGTTACTCTCATTCATCTTTACTGATAGCGATGAGTTCAGAGCCTCTAGACTTAATGACTAGTGAAGTTCAGTTTTTTACCTTCCTCACCATACTGAAGGCCCTTTCTATTTCAACATTTGAGTGTAGCAAGCAAAGCAAAATCAACAATAATGTTTTAAACATTGGGGGCCGAATATTCAGAAGCGCACCAAGCATCAGTGCAAGGCTGGCACAGTGCAAGTGAGATGCACCATGGCACACCAGGAGCCATATTCAGAGGATGCGCTGGCTGAAATGACCAAGCACAAGTCAGCTGAATATGGCAAAGATGTGCCATGGCACAACCAGAAATGCACTAGTGCAACCATGAATGCGTGGAGCAAACCAGAGCAAATACCCATGGAGCATGGAAATAGACCCCACAGGGATACAGAGGAAAGGATCCAGAGGGTGAAGGAAGCATGCCCCACAGCAGGGCACACCCAAGAACACTGAAGCACAGATCCAGAGGGCACTCAGGGCACCAGGGGAAGGTCCACAGACAACCAAAGGCCAGCGCCCTGGAACACGTACCCATCCAAGGTCTGCAACACCATCCATGCCAATGTCAGTGACACGCAACAGACACCCACTAAATATGGCCATGGTGCACATAGGGCTCAGTGCCAGGGACGAGAAGGACACAAAGTCCCACTGACCAGGGATGGATGAGGCACAGGCCATCCACCCCGTCATGGGTCTACATAGGATGGACACAGCCCATGCACACATGGCCTACAATGCAGGGAAGGAACCCCTGTCAGTAGCACAGGCCTGCAGGTAAGTGCGTCACCAGCCGCAACATGGTGTATCACCAGGCACACTCACCAGGGCTTTGGCACACACAGCAATGGTGGCCTGACCAGCCATGAGGACATGGGGAAACAGAACCTCAAAACCACATGGGAGCACACGCATCGGCAGCACAACAGTATGCCGCCCTAGTCCATACACAGCTGCACTGTATAGCACCCAGCATGGTCCCCAAACAACACCACACATGTCCCCGTGCCATCAGCACCACCAGGGCAGGACACCCCAGGTACAAGGCACAGCCAGGCAACACACCCATGGGCATGTGCATACACCAGAATACAGTGAGGGCCATGTGATGACAGATGGAACAGTCCATGGCAATACAATTGCCCCATGCATAGAAGACCCCAACCCCCCGGCAGCCCAACCCCAGCACAGAGCAATACACCACCAACACAGCGACACACTGAGCACGGCTGACCCACAGGCAGACACAGCAGGGCCATGTGCAACAGCACTGACCACAGCCGGAACACACATGCCCACTACCCGTGAAATGACACACCCCTGGGTGCACCATAGGCACACAACTGCAGCATGGCTCCACACGCCACCTGCAAATCAGACACTGACACAGGCCCATAGTGAATAAAAGGCTTTATAAAACAAGAACAATACAAATAGCAATCAACATGGTCAGGGATGGTGGAGAGGGGGATGGGGACAGGGAGCAGGGGCTATACAGGTGGATGTGGAACAGCAGGGAAAGAGGTCTTCAGAAGGGATGGGGGCTATGCACAGCAGGGAGTGGAAATGTCCATTATCTGTGGCCCCTGATGGACAGCCTCAGCTGCTGGATCTCCCTCCTCAGTGTTGCCATCTCCCACATGTGGTGCCGCTCCAGGGCAAGGAGTCTCCTCTGGAGCGCAAGGAACTGTCCAATGTTCCAGACATGTGGGTGTGCTGCCCCGCCAGCTGCTGTCCTTCGACCACCTAGGGGAAGGGACAGGACAGCCAATCAGTGCAAAGCCACACAAACACAAGCCCACCCATGGTGTGCCATGGACTGTGGGGGCACTCACCACTAGGGGACCGTAGATGGCCCGTGCATGGGGGCCACACAGCACACCACAAAGACATAGCCAGCCAGATGGTGCCACACATTGCATCCATGTGTGCATGCCCATGGGCACATGGCACAGAGCACCGGCACTGTGGCAGCACAAAGTGTGGTTGCTGCATGCACCACCCCCGCACCAGGTGGTGCAATGCCACCACAGTACATGCAACAGTGGCATGGACAACGGTAGGTGCACCACCACTGCCCTGTGTACACGGGGCCATGGACACCTTGGTCCAACCACGACACACGGCACTCCCACTGTGACAAGTACCAGCAATATAGACACACCTACCTGCCATGTGACACCCTGCCAGTGCTGCTCATGGTAGGTTACCTTGGGCCTGTGCCCCCTCTGCAGCCTCCCTGGCCCATCTGCAGTCCTTGAGACCTGTGGATGTAAAGGTGAGACTGGACATGAGTACATAGGCAAGCATGGCATCCCCCTCACCACACAGCCAGCATGGCAAGGTGTGACCCTGACCGTCCTGTGGCCCACCCTGCCTGCATAACTGTGACACATGCAGCAGCCATGCATGGTGTCCAGCAGCCATCAGGGCAGTGCTGCCCCAGTGGAGCATGTACTGCATACCATCAACCACCACAGGGGAGCATAGGGGCATGCATGGCTATTGCTGACACCTACCTGGCTGTGGTACTACACTGTGCTGGACAGGCACCTGCATCCTGCACAGCCACTCCTGATCCCTGCATCGTAGGTCCGCCACTCTAGTGCATCTCTCCATGGCTGAGGCCACCTGTGCCCAGACATCCCTCCTTGCCTGCTGCAGTGGTATAGTGCCAAACAGCTGACCCTCAAAAGGCATCACCACTGCCACAAGGTTGACTATCTCAACCTCTGACCAATTGAGGGCCCTCCTAGACCGTGCCTGTGCCATGTCCTCCATCAGGTCTAAATGGGGTCCTGGATGGCAGTGCAGTCAAGCATATGGATGCAGCATGTGTAGAATGCACAATAGGAAGTGAATGCAATGATTGTGCAACGTGGTGATGCGTGATGTGGTAGCAGTGCACATCCAGGGACAAGCACAGTACGCAAGTGGCCACTGAGTGTACCAGGTATGGGGTTGTGACCCCATGTGCATATGTGCATGTGTACGACATGCACAGTGGACCGTGCTGATATGATCACGCATGTGCACGGTTAGGGACTGACATAGGATGCCATGTGATGTACGATGCAACACAATAGCAGATGTGAAATAGCACTGCACCATAGCACTGTTACGTGCGTGTAATGCAGGATGCACAATAAACCCCTGCAATGCCATGCGCACATGTGCACAGCAGGACTGCATACCACACATGTGCCAGATATGTGCAACAGGATTGTTCCAGCGCAATCACATTGTGCATGGAGCAAGTTTGCGACATTCAGTCGCTGTATGCAAATTACCTCATCAGCCAATTCTCAGTGCAGTGGAATGCATTAGCATCTCATTACCATTGCGCATCTGCTAATTTGCATGTGATGCACCTGATAAGCACCATTGGACAGCACAGGCCACGGACCGGTATTGTAACCTCAAGAGGTAGGCGTAAGCTGGTGCAGGGTACCAGGGGCCTGCAAAAACAACATCATGGGGAATTACATGGAAAATGCTGACAACTACACATCATGCTGCCAGTGTCCACAGGTAGCTACATGTCAGGACAGGAAGATGAGGTGGGCCATGGCCTGCCTGGAAGAGAAGGCTCAATTTCACAAAGGCTGAGACCGATGCCCTGTACGAGGCCTACCTCAACAGGGAGGCTCTCCTCAGCAGTGTCGCTGGCACACCTCAGGAGAGGTCGGATGGGTGAGATGCGGTGGTGGTCTATGTGAACCAGCATGGACACCACCAGAGAAGCGCACAGGAGTGCAAGAAGAAGAGTGGGATGGACAGGAGATGCATAAAGGAGAAGATGGCAGCCATACATGCATCATGCAGTGCTACTGGCGGTGGCCCGTCCACTGCATCCACCCTGACAGCAACAGAAGAATTTTTAGCCTCCACTCTCAATTGCACAGTGGTGGAGGGCATCCCTGGAGAAGGTTCCCAGATGGGCGGCAGCCCATCCCTGCATGGTGAGTAGACAACCTACCAACATATCTGGCATATGTGTGTGTGGCCATGCGGTGGTGCCCGCTGCTGTGTGGCATGCCACCTACATGTATCAATGTGGGCATGCACTGCCACAGAGCAGTATGTGGCATCTGACACAAGCACTCGGGGGGAGGGGGGCATGGGCCTATAGGTCAAACACTGATGCACTGTTTCTTCATTGCAGCACCATCACGCCTTCATGTGGATGAGGGAATTGGGGTCAGCCCCAGCCATGGCTGAGATGGATGGTCCATCCACGTCAACCGGCATGGGTGGGCCGAGCAGGATGAGAGTGAGCACCACCAAGCTACTTGACAGCCTTGACCTGGTGCCGGACGTTGCCCTGTCTGGGTTCATGCACGATGACAGCCTGAGTGTGCTGTGTGCAGAGACTCAGCTGGAGCACATGTCCCGCTCTGATGATGACATCACACTGATACTGGAAAGCATTGGGGACGTGGTGCCCGACACATCCCGGATGCATCACAGGTGGCATCTGGGCACAGTGCAGTGACCAAGGCTGCACGGCTGCCACCCATCCCTGACTGCACGTTGGTGGGTGCATCACCGATGTGCATGGCGGGGATGGTGGTGACTGCGTGGTGGATGGGCAAGGCGCTGGCCAATGGATGGTCATACAGCAGCAGCAGGTCATGGGGGACATAGGGTAATGTGGCACGGGGTCCACTGCCGATCCATCTGAACAACCTCTGGACCAAATGTACAGTGCCCTGTGCAGCATCCACCAGAGTGGGAGGCTGGCCAGTGTGCCATGACACCCCCTGCAGTCAAGCTCCCTAGACAGGGGGCACATGATGCCAATCACCTGGCTGAGCACACATCGTTGCTGCTCCCATCTGTGGACAACCAGGCGCTGCTCGCCATGGAGATGAGTACACTGCGATTGGAGGTATGACAACTGGCAGAGCAGCAGGGCGGGGCATTTCACAGATTATGGACGGGCTCTGCCAGTCACAGGAGGCCACAACTGCATCAATGGACCACACGCCCAATGTCATTGTGGTGGCAATGGACTGCATGACCGGTACCATCGTGGTGGGTCTGGCATCGTTGGCTGCCACTGGGCTTGGCCATGCACAGAGGACACCCTGCAGTGCACTATCCACCCCAGATCATGGCATCTGGTGACCCCATCACAGCAGATGCTGGGATCCTATATTGGCATCCCAGGTACACCAGGGGCAGGCCTGTTTTGGCACCTCTCCACCCCTGCATGGACATGGTTGTGGTCCCGTACATCAACCCCTGGGCGGGGCCTCAGACACCCCCCCATGGCTGATGGCCAGCCTGCGACTGCTGATCAGACTAGGCATGGCTACCCACATGGCCATGGCACCTGTGGTACCATGTGATTGGCCTAACGTGTCTGTTGCCCTGCACCTCTGTCTGCTGCTGTTGCCCCGTATATGTGTGGGTGTTGTTGGTGCAGCATTCCTCTGGTGTGTCGCTGGCAAGCTGTGCTACATACCCCATGTGTATGCCGGCAGTGCCGCTGGGGTGCATGGCATGGGTGTGATGATGGCCATTACAGTTGCTGCCGGCTGTGCCTGTGCACTGGTGTAGTGCTGATGATCCATGCCATGTTCCACTGTATATCTGTGTGTGTGTGCATGCCTGTGCTTTGTGTGTGCATATGTGTGCCAGTGCACCCCAATGCCTGCTGTGTGCCCCATACCGTGCATGCCTCTGGCTGTGCTCATCCAGGTCTGTGTATGGTGTGCTGCTCTGTGTACCTGTGCATCTCTGTGTCTCTGTGCATTCACCTACATTTGCCATAGTGCTCATGTGCGATGGTGTCCCTGGGGTGCCTTGCCTGCTCGGCCAGTCTTGGGTCATGTCTCCCATGAGATGGCTGCCCACTGCCCTCCGGCACATCACTGCCATCATCTCCACTACTGTTTCCATCATCTGCCTTGACAGCTATCCCATGGTCAATGGCCATGTTGTGCAGAATGCAGCAGGCCAGGAACAGGCCACAGGCTTTCGATGAACTGTATTGTAGGGCACCACCAAACCGGTCTAGGCAACGGAACCGCATTTTCAGCATGCCAAAGACGCACTCAATTATACTGCGTCTGCTGGCATGTGCCTCATATTGTTTCTCTGTTGGGGACGATGCTTGCTGGTAAGGGGTGAGCAGCCACTGCATCAGCAGGTATGCTCTGTCACCTGTGAGGGAATGGACATGGTTAGCCCTTTACTGTGCTGTGACACTTCCTAGTCCTGGATGCCCACTGCTCACTCTGGCATGCCCCCCCTCTGCAGTGCTGTGCAGACCCCAGCCCATGTCATACTCACCCACTAGGTGGCCCATGGGGATGTCCCAATGTTCAAACCTAGGGCACATTATGGAGCTGTGCCAGACGAATGGTCATGTGCACTCCCAGGATGTGTGGCGCAGACATTGATGATGCACCCTGTGGCATTACACACCACCTGGCAGTTCACTGACGGGTAATCCTTATGGTTGATGTAGACTGGCCCTTCAGGACCAGGTGGCATGCAGATGCCCATGTGGGTGCAGTCAATGGCCCAATCATGCCTGGCATGCGTGCAACCCTGTGGAAGGCCTGCATGTTTGCTGTATGCTCCTCCTGTGAGCTGGGGAAATGTATGTATTCCACAGCATGTGGCAGCAGAGCATTGAGGAACTGGGTGAGGAGGTGGGATGAGGCCTACTGGATGATCCCTATGGTGTCCCCGGTTGGTCTTTGAAAGGTGCCCGTGGTGAGCAAGCACGTCACTGCAGTCACCTTAGTCTCCACAGACATGGCATGACTCCATCTGGTGGGTGACTGCATCTTGTCACTGCACAGCTCACAGAGCTGCCTTGGTATTGCCCTGTTCAGGTGGTACAGGCCCGCTATCTTTGTATTACTGTAGTTCTCGAATGTGATGCGGGCGTGTTACCATCTGCATTGGGCATACTGCCACCGGGCCCTTTGTTGGCCATGTTGGTGTTACTCCTGTCTCCTCACACCCCTCATAACTGCCTCCATGTGGAATGAGCCACCATCCATCTCATCCTGGCTCTCCACTGGCTCTCTGTCTGGCTGTCAGTGTGTGTGTGTGTGTGTGTGTGTGTGTGTCCCTTGGTAACTGTCTGTCTGTCTCTTTCTCTCTCTCTGCACAGTGTTGCGTATCCCTGTCTGTGTGTTTGAGCCTGGATTTTATAGGCTCAAGTTGGGGTAGTGCATCTGGGGACTTGCTCCTCAGTTACACCATGGTTTGTGGTTGAATATGCCGTTGCACCGCTTATTCATGGGTATGCCCCCTGCACTTGTGCTGCATACATTACATTTATGCCTTGGTGCAGTAAGATTTGCGCTACGCAGCCACGGTGATTGAATATTGCTCTATGGCACATTTCAGCTGTTGCACCAGCACAACTCATTTGCGCATTGTACAACTGCTTTGAATATCCTGCCCTGGAAGTCTTTCAGAGATACATAACATTTTCTGAAGAAGACTCCAGTGTCTTTAAATGCAGCAATGTGGTCCAATTATTGGTCCTGTCAATGCACCTATATCTGTAAGTTGTAAATTCATACAGTAATTTCCCAGAATCTACTTCACTAGCACAGACTCCCGGCTGAAAAACAACATCAGGTACTAGTTTTGATAAGATGTCTAGCATAGATGCTGGAGTTAGAAAGGATGCTATTTTCTTTAACATACGATCCTTGATTAGGAACTTTTTAAGGATTTTCTGTAACATAGCAGTGCAAAATAAGCCAGTTTTCTTGTAAAAAATCATTTTCTGTTCCCAAAATGTTGTCCTCATTATCATTCATATACTTCATGATGTCCAGTCCAATCTTGAGACCACTGTTGAGCAACCCTGATACCACTGTTGGCCAACCCTGATACCACTGTTGGGCAACCCTGATACCACTGTTGGGCAACCCTGATATCACTGTTGGGCAAGATACTGCTGGGGTAATTCAGAATTAAGATATATTTTTCCCTTATTAACTTGATGGCAGCTACTGGTTTCAGAAATCTTCCTGCATATTGCTGCCTTAGTTTCTACACATCCCCATGCAAAGTTATGAGCTGGCTTTATTGGCTTTGTAACTGTGTGTTAAAATGCAGCAAGGGTTCCAGAGCATATTTAAGAAACATGGGGCATTCTCGGTTCATGGTTCTGCAGATAGACACAGATTAGATATATTTATCTTGAACATAGTTCTAGTATCAGAAAATATAAATGGACAGCTGGACAAACACATGTCCAGGGTTCTATTTATACATTTTCCAAGCCTCAGCCATCTAGTGGGGGCAAGTTTAATGGTCTGAATTCAGCCACGTGCATAGCTTGATATGTACTGCATAAGTGGCCCACGGCAGGTTTTATGTGTGAATCATGTGCACGGTATGCATAAGTGGGATGCACAGCTGAGGCATGCACAATGCATAAGCATGGTGTGTGTACATTCTTGGAAGGCTGTCATACCAGGGAAACCTGAGCAGGGGCATGTTGGGATGGCTATACACTGCATGCATTGTGTAGTATGGATCTATCGACTAGTATATGTGAATACACATGTGCAGAGGCCACATCATAGGTACACCAGACAGACTCCTGCCATAAACGTAACTATGTACCCAGCCACACAGAGATAGACCAGAACTTGTAATACTGCTGCTACCAGCCACCCATGCATGTATCATGAAGGCCCTATGTGCTGAGGATGTGCAACCAAAGGCATACCAGATCCATCCAATGGAAATGGTGCCACAGAGGCTGGTACCAACTGGAATGCCATGCTGGGGATGGGAAGTAGCAGTGCCAGAAACATGGCACATGCCATAGTAGGACACATCCATTGCAGAGTTTATGCCACCCTGCCCTTACAAAGTCCACCCTTATGTGCTATTGTTTGTCACATGCTGACCCCTGTGCACACTCTAACCTGCAGTGGGCACCACCACCCCAATATACAGTGGGCCTCCAAGTATGTCCCCCCCAACTTGTAGTGACCTACTTGTGCGCAGCTCAACTGGAGGACACACAGCAGCACCCAACTCCAAAGGGCAGGGAACATCCAGTGCCTCATGCACTGTGGTAACACTATGTTTCTGAACACAGGTACCTGGTCCTAATACAAATGGTATGCCCATATGACAGCCTCACAACCAGGTACATGCACAGTAATTTGGAACCACTCTGGATACTCTTGCACTATGATAGCTTCTGGACACACCCCATTAGCCAATGCATGTACCCCACTCCACATACCATGTCAGCATGGCTCAGTTGGTAGCACATCCGCCTCTGGACCAGAAGATTGTGGGTTCTCATCCCACACTGGGATTGGTCTTGCACCTAAAAATCACTGGCATCCGAGTGCAGTATTGGGGGGTGCTGTACTGCTGGGGTGTCCCGTCCTTCGGATGAGACGTTAAAACCGAGGTCCCTTCTGCCCATCCTGGTGTTGTCCTGGTGGGTGTCCAGGTGGAAGTAAAAGAACCCAGGGCACTCTTCACAAAGAGCAGGGAACATTCCCGGTGTCCTGGCCAACATTCCCCTTCCCATAAACCGGTTCATGCAATTATCCAGGCTGTGTGTGGGTGATGATGTGCGATATGGCCTCCACCACACATTCAGTCACTTCACTGCCAGTCTAGCATTGCTTGTAAAGCACTTTGGGATATGAAAAGCGCTATATAAATGCTGATTATTCTACTTTCTTCAGCAATGCCCACTGATGACCAGGAATACATGCAGCACATGTAACATGTGCATGGATCACAGAGACCACACGGACACAGCATGGTGCAGTGCGTGTCATTTATTCCAAAGGCACACCATGTGCATATTCCTGGGACTCAGGCATGACAACAAACATGAATTGCATATACACCACACGGCACCCTTCATGGTGACAGGGCTCTGATATTCCCGTAGTCAGTTCCTGATGTTGTTCACAATCAGTTTGGGTAACTGCATGTGGCCTTGTAAACAGTGGCATGCATCCCACTGCCACCGGATGCCACACAGACCCTTGGTGGGGCATGTAATACAATGTCCCCAATGCTCGTTGAATGGATAGCTGCACCCTGTGGCAACAAACCAAACATAGAATGTCTGGGGACAGGCCTGGAAGGTTGCCTATGCCACATCCTCCACCTGAATAATGATGTCAGACTTTGTGCTTCTGGCCCCACATGGGCTTAAAGAGAGAGGGTGACATGGTCCAACCCAAATGGATCCAGAGCCCTCAGGAAGAGCCTGCAAAGGGGACCTCAAAATGCCTAGAACAGCACTGAAAGGGGACACAGCATCAGTACCATGCCCTTGCATGTTGTGCACCCAAGGCAGCACATCCCTGTTATTCAGATAAGCAGGGTCAGTCGCACAGTTCCATACTCAGAAAAAAAACAGCATGCACTCTAAAAGTTATGCTGACAGTGTTTTAATCAGATTAATATAAAGATAATAATAGACTATTTGAGATGGTAGAAAAAAATAAATTACTGTGCAGACTGCGACTCCATGGTGATTAGTATGCAGTCTGCACCATAATTTGTTTTTTACTGTTACCTTTAATAGTCTGTTATTATCTTTGTACTAACATGATTAAAACACTGGCAGCATAATGTTTGGAGTGCAGGCCATTTTTGTTCTGAGTACAGGAGTGCTGTTGACCCTGCTTATCTGTATTCACTTGTTTGGGATAGCCAGCCCCACCAGTAGCACCCCCTGGATATGCAGATGATTGGTTTGGGGTATCCCTGTAAAAATACAGCAGTCAGTTACAATTAAAGAACAAGGACTGCCATTCCCCCAAATGAAGGGCCACATACACAGCCAATATGCCCCATCACACTAAGTTGACCTGGGCCTCTCGTGGTGTCCCATCCTCCCATCCCTGGCTGCCACAGCCCCCACCCCACTGGCACAGCAACTCTTTCCACAGCCGTACCATCCATTGCATGCATACAATACATACACTCACTGGAGAAGGCTTGAGAATCCTCCACAGTATAAGGTAGTCATCCCGGTAGGCATAGCCCTCCCTCCACATTCCCTCTGGTAGCTACATCAAAGAACAAGCTCATCCATTCCACACAACAAAAACACCAGCCCTGTGCCACTCCTCCAGCTGCAGTGACTGCTTTGTTGGTCTTCTAGAATGCCCCTGCATGGCGTAGAAGAGGAGTACACATTAGCATCACAGTACTGCATATACAGGTACACCCCACCCCAGCCACGATGCTTACCTTCAGAAGCCATGTGATGTTCAACAGCTGATCAATATTGTCCCAGTAGGTCATCATGCTCACCCTATTGAGGCTACAGGGCTACCCCAGACACCCAGGAGTGTATCAGATGCCATCGCACAGGACTGCTGGCTGCCACACCACCTACATATACATAGCTTCAGCTCAAACCCTCCATGACCTGGGCACACTGACTGCAATAGTCCACACAGACTCCAGTGCCCAAGGGTTCTGCATGCCATGCCCCCCCTTTGGGGGACACACACCTGGATATGGGCAAGGCTGGGAGGTGTCAAAGGACATACCATCACTGCACAGGTACACAAGTGGGAGCTACATCCATGCCTGGGATCTTAAGATCCTGACTTGGACTAACAGGGCAATGCCTCAGAACCATGCATGATTTGCCCCCTTTCCTCCTTTGAATACTAGTGCTGAAGGAGGAGGATGAACTGCAGCAAGAGCATGGAAGGCGACACAGTCCACAGCTGTACCGTCCACACTTGCAGGTTCCTCCTTCACACATACACACTGTCTCAATTGTTTCCACTTAGACCACAAGGCTACTAATGACATCTGTTGTCCGATAGGGCCAGACATTGCTAACACCATTGCATGGTCCTGTGTACTGATCGTGAAGAAGAACGTACTGTGTTCCCTGGCATACCATGCCATTGACTTATTCCAGAGAGTGGCTAGTGATGTGATAGGCGTGAGTCAGTCAATAGTGTCCCATGCACTGCACTGGGTGACCAACACCCTTGTCTGCCATGCCTCCATCTACGTATCATTTCTGGTCACTGAGCAGGCCTTGCAGGCCACCAAGGTGGGGTTCCATGCAATTGAAGGCCCTCCCTAACATGCTTGGGGCCATAGACTGTACATACATGGCCATAGTATTCCTGACACAAGATGAGGAGGCACACCACAAAAGGAAGGGGTTCCACAGCATTAATGTGCAGGTGGGGAGGGGAAGGGGATAAGCCAGGATAGGCTAGGCAGGAAACATAGAGTGGGGGGGGGAGATCAGATGAGGAGGAACTGTGGGTGATAAACAGGGAGATAAGAGAGATGGGGAGGTGGTGAGGAAACTCTAGATCGAGGACTTAAGGTAGGGCAGCACATTGGAGGAGGGCAGGTGATAGGAGAGAGGGTAGTCATCCCAGGAGATTCAATACTGAAAGGAGTGAGATGTGGAGGCAAGGGAGCAAGGAAAAGTTGTGCATGGGTAGAGTGTATGTCAGGCATGACGGTGGGGAGGGTGGGGCAGTTCATTCCAAAATGTGTAGGGAAGGGATGGGATAAACTTCACATCATGGTACACCTAGGTACAAATGAGCTGGATGGGTGCAGAGTGGAGGACGTGCAGGATAGGTTCAGAAAGGTTGGAAGAATCTGTACAGAGACAGGGAGATCGGTTGCATTCTTTGCAGTTCTCCTACTACCTACTGAAGGGCAAGCTCAGCTAGGAAACAAAGAATCAATTAATTCAGTAAATGGCTGGGACTATGGTGTGAGACCATGGGGTACGGAATGGTGAGGGGGTTGGGTGGGATGTGGGATAACAAGGAACTTTAAGCATTTGGATAGGCTGCATTTAAGTAAGGAGGGAACAGGGCTCCCGAAACAGAAACTAGAGCAATACATAGTGACTAGTGTCACCCTCAGTGCTCAGAGGATATACATGGAGGCAGAGTGGCAAGATGGCTGCAATGCTGTTCTGCTCCTCACAACACAGCATTTTCCCAAGATTTTGTTAACATTTTACTTGCTAAAACTTGCCTCTGATGAATAGAATTCATGATAGTTTAGTACATGGCATCTTTCTATATTGAATTATTAATTTTGCCTTGCGTGAGCAACAAAAGTGAGTAGCGGTCGGATCTGACAAGTCCTCTGCAGGTTAATCTAAACAGCTGCTTGGCTTTTAAGCCTTCATTTTGCTGCATTACTCAGTATGCTGAGAGTATTCACAGATAAGAAGGAAGACATCGGTAACTATGGCAGCATATTTGTGCTAATAGGCTTATAAAGCTTTTGTAAGGTATGCCACTGTTACCTGAGGGATGTGGATGCTAGTGCCTTCCTATTTGTTATCATGTTTTATTGCACTTAGTGGAGCACTTCTTTTGTTTTTACAGGTAGATGATACTCCTTGAACTGAAGAAGAGCGGACTGAGCGCGCTAAATGGAGAAGAGCAGTGCCACTCTGTGGAGGAACTCTAGGACCAGGGTGACTGGGAAAAGCTGCCAGGAAAAGGAGATAGAGTTTTTTTTGCTCCCTGGACAAATGATATGTTAATGCAGCTGTCTATGGATGAAATGTGCTGAGAGATTTACAGGCAGCTTCTGGTACCCGGTTTCAGGGACTGGTCTGGAAACTTTTTTGTAGAGGTACTGTTTGAGTTGCCCCATATTTTAATTTATTTTAGAAAATGGGCTTTTTATTTCCTAGGCTCTGATTGGCTGGTACCCCTGCCAGGGGGGGTACTTTAACTTTCAATAGATGCCCAGGAAATAAAAAGTACCAGCCCAAGTGTCCCTTCACCCACTTAGTATCCCTGTTCCCACCCTGCTTCCTCATTGGCCCAAAACACCCAAATTAATTTTAAATCACCGCCATTTTGTTCTGTCACTTAGCGAGAGATATTGCACCCCAATACTTAAGTACTAACTGCCTGACCACACTGCACACAACTTCAGCTGGGCTCATTTCTAGCTACATTTATTTCCTTTTGGTATTCAGTTACAGTACCTTTTGTTCAGTGTCCCTGATTCTGACTCCATGACTGTCAACAGCGATCTTTCTTTTTTCCTATTCCAGCTACATACCCGCCCTGAAAATGAAGCTGCTTCACATAGAAACTGGTGAATCGAGCAAGGCAGCCCCCCCAACAGAAGATCCCCACCCACTCTAGGCTGCCTTAGTTTTATGAGAATAAACAGTTGCCACACATAGAAAAAGAAAATTAGGAAAACAAAAGGGAAGCTGTGCAAAGCAATCAGCTTCATGAAACCGCCCATTCTCACTGTGGGCTTTCAAAAGTGCGGCACGCGACTCCTTATGGCCGCTAAAGCCAGAAGTGCTGTTTGCCTGAGCTCTCTTACATACATGACTGTCAATGCCTACCTCCCACAGAAACATAAAAAGTAACAACACCTATATATGTAAAGGGCCTTTCTACAGCATGCCCCGACTGCTATCTTCCGAGAGCCTAACTTTAGCACCTTGCATAGCTTATCGCGATCGGGCACAAGAAAAGTGACAGTACACATTTTCGTCTGTCTGCAGCAACAGTATCTTTCCTTAGTTCTTCATTCCCCACTCATTCCACTGACAGGACATTACTCAAATAAACTAGACCAATGGGGTGCAGAAACAAAGTAGGGGACAGACTAATGGTGGGGGGGCGCTGAAAAAAAATGTCTATAATCAGCCTGCTACTCATCATCCATCTTCCTTCCCGATCCGTATTCTCGGCCATTTCTCATGACCCTTACCTTGCGCTATTACCACCTATTTTGTGCTACTTTACCTGCTCGCAAATAAAAAGAAAATGGGAAAACATACCAGCTTCACTTTTTTATTCACTATTATTATTGCTTGTTAGCAATACACAGAAGCACAAGGGTGGTGGCAGGGTTGGAACGGACCAATACCAGTAAGAAAAAAAAGCAAATGGATCACAGCCTGTAGGTCTCAGTGTGTTGTGCTGGGGGTTGAGACATTCAACTCTTTAAAACTCTTCCAAACAAAGCAAGTGTGACACAGGATCTCTGCTTGTATGTGTGCCTCTGTGTGGAAGAAGGTGACCATGACATCATTATAATACAGGTGGAGGAACTATGTTATTCTAAAAGTAATTTGAAATTAATTTTTTATTACCTTTTTTGTATTAAACTTTTTTTTTTACAGTGCCCATTTTCTAAGTGCAATAATCCTCCAGGGTGGTGGTATTGGGCTATACGGACCACCCAGGGCTATAAGGCCCCTCCGCCTGTGGAGTGGGGCTTCATTACGCCCCTGGGCGGTCCGGTATAGCCCAATACCGCCCACCCTGTAGGGTATTATTGCTTACTTGCTCTATCTCCTGTCTCTGGTTTAAATTTACTAAATGGGGCATAGAGAGCTTGTGCAGCTAAGCATTTTTTTAGGAGTGTGATGTGTGGAAGCCTGCAATGCTATTAATTTGAGAAGATGTTAGAAGGAAGCTCTATACATTCCTTTTGTTCTCATATTTTAACTTAAAAGGCTCTGAAATGGTGAAAACACAATCAAAGTGATGGAGAAGTTTGCCTTTTGGGGCAATTCCTTTTGAGAAGATGGAGCAAACTAGTCTATCTGGTTCAGATTGGGGGGAACTAATTTGACCTGGCTAACTCTGGGATTGTAATGAAGTAGTGAAGTTACACAAGCTGCAAATGCATCAAACAGGATTTTGTACATGGTTTTAGCCCTAGAAAGAGGGATTACTTTCTTATATGGGCCCACTAAGCAGCCGACTAGTTACTTTGATATGCCGTTATAAAATGTGTTCCTTAGAAGTTAGTTTTAATGTATCTGGGATGTGCTTTAACTCTGTTAGACGCATGGTGAGGGAATTTTGATGGACATTAAAGTTACCAACTGCGGTATGCTGAATCTAGAAATTTGGGGGCAAAACAATGTAATCAAAGTGAATTGTGCATTCTGGGACAGGACACATAATTGTCCTATACCCATGATGCCTGGGTAACTCGATGTCTGATTTTCTAAAGTTTATGCCTTAGGACCACAAAAGGACCCAATTGAAGCCTCTCTGGGAAGCCTGCCCAAGACAGAGTAATGGGGAGGGGTCTTACTGGTATGCATTAACCAGGAATTTCAATGCATCAGGAGAGTTAAGCCTTTTAGAACATTCTGAGTTCTGAAATAAGGGGATTAAAAAACATTTACGATATAAGGTAGTGGTCTTCATAGCCCAATACCTTATAATATCCTGAGTTGACATGTGCAAAAATGTTAATTTAAAAGTTATTACTTTTTGTTGTGAAAGGGATTGTAACTGGCACCGAAGCCTCAGCCAGCTGATCCCTTCCAGTTTTCTGGTGCTCCCGCTCTGCCCCAACTCCACCCCGTGCTGTCTGAAATTGTAACCTGTGGCCAGGAAGAGCACGGGGGTGAGACCTATAAAAATCTATGGGGGCTATTTTTTGTACACTATCTTTTTATTGAAAATATAGAAGAAGACATACAAGCAAATACATTAGGAAATATCCACTATATAGAAATGCAAAAGGAATCACTTAACAAGATATATTATATAGAGTCAATATAACAGAGATGACAAATGTATGTATGCTGATGATAAGAGTTAGCCTTAATTATGTATAAGAGATGAAAGTCGTAATGCAATCAAAAAGTATAGTGAGTTGAATAAAGTAATTAAGTCCAGAAAAGATGCTGAAAACAGGCAGTGGTTAGGCATTTAATAATTTATATAAGGTGATACCTATAGGAGCAAAGACAGAGTACACTAGTGGGAGAAAGAAGAAAAAGGAATACAATAAGAAATAAGAAAAGATAGAAAGAAGGGAAGGAAAAAAAAAGAGTGGAGGAGAGGAAAAGAGAGATATCTGTGCATGATAATATTGAAGAGACCCCAATCTAAGGGCAAAACAAAGAGAGGAGCTAGATACATGTTAAGGATTAGGGCTTATAAATCTCAAGTTTCAATGCATTTGTAGTAATCCTGCCAACATCGATCATATGCAGTGAGTCGGTCATGTATAACATGTGATAAACGATCTAACGAGGCATACTGAGAAAGGCTTTGAAGAACATCTGAAAGGGAGGGAACTGAGGTAGATTT
Organism: Neoceratodus forsteri; assembly: GCA_016271365.2. Taxonomy (NCBI): domain Eukaryota; kingdom Metazoa; phylum Chordata; order Ceratodontiformes; family Ceratodontidae; genus Neoceratodus; species Neoceratodus forsteri. The sequence continues at coordinate 848,099,483 of CM028134.1, forward strand.
CCATCTCATAGGAATTAGATGTTTTACCAAAAGGAAAAGTATATTTAACCATCTAAAATGCACATGTGAAAGGAAGATATTATTTGGAACAAAGATGCCCAGAAGAAAATATTTGGGGTCAAAGGGTAATGTTTGTCCCATGACTTTAGAGGCGAGTGAATAAACTTAATGCCATAACTTATGAATGGGAGCACATGACCATAAAATATGGAGCAAATCCCAGTTGGTCTGGTTACAGCACCAGCAGTTATTATTATTTAGTAAACCCATTCGATGAAGGACAGAGGGAGTCCTGTACCACAAATGTAGGATCTTAATTTGTATTAAAGAACTGCGAGTATCTTTAAAAGAGTTATGTGCAAGATGCCAGCATTTGCTCCATTGTGTATCTGAAATATTGTAGTCAAGAAGAGTGTTCCACTTATTTTGGGCTGAAATGGAATGATCAGGAAGGTTGTCAATACTGTCTTTGTAAATGGAGCTATTCAATTTTGTAGATAGTTTAACCTAGTGCGAGATGTAATGGTTCTGAAGATTATGCTTATGGACAAAATTTGCAATAGAATCATAGGCTGACCGAATTTGTAAAAACTTCCAAAAGTCCTGTTTAGGGAGTTTTCAGGATATCTCTAAATCCAAAAACTCTCTGAGAGTGTGTTAGTTCTGGTCTAGGATTTCTCCGAGAAAGAAAACATCTTTATTCTTCCACGAAAGGCAGACAATTGGATGGTTTTCTAGGGTGAGTAATGGATTGCCCCATAAAGGGGCATAAAACCAAGGTTTGGGGTTGGATTTTAAGAATTTATGGATTAATTTCCAATACAAAAAAGAGGATGATATAGTCAGGTGAGATTTTAACTTGGAAGTGAGGGAATTAAAAATAAAAGAAGTAAGAACTCCGCCAGAGCACAATACAGATTACATTGCAATCCAAAGTGGAGCATGGGAGGAAGGTTTCTGAAACCATTTAATGGTTTGGGCTGTCTGAAAAGCCCAAAGATAACCTCTGAACCAGGGGAGTCCTAATCCACCTTTTTTCCAGTGTGAACGAAGTTTGTTATGATTGAACCTTGGTGGTTTTTCCTCCCATATGAAGTTGCCTATTAATTTGTCAATTTTAGCAAGAAAGAAGGATGGTAAAATTACGGGACTATTGGTGAAGAGGTAAAGAATTTTGGAGGATATGGACATCTTAAGGGATGCAATTTTCCCCAAAAAGGAAAGATTAAGAAGTTCCCATCTATCCAGAATTGTTTTAATGTTATCTAATAAGGGATTAGGGTTAATATCCCATATTTTGCCTAAGTTGCTGGATATTTTAATACCTAGATATTTTATACCTTGTGGTAACCAACAAAATCCAGGAGGTAGGTTCATAAAGGTTTACAATGGTCAGTAAGGGGGAGAGTTTCTGAATTGCTATAATTTAAAGCAAGGCCAGAAATATTTGTAAATTTATTAAGGAGATCAACCAGCAGGGGTCCGACCTCTTTCAAGTTTTCGAGTAGAATTAAGAGGTCATCGGCATAGGAGAGAGAAATATATCGCAAATTTCCCACAGGGATACCATTGATGCCGGTGTAAGCAAGCAGTCAAGGGTTCCATGGCTAAAATAAACAGGGAAGGGGATAAAGGACAGCCTTGCCTGGTTTCCTTAGCCAGTTGGAAGTGGGAGGAGATAATAAAATTGGTAAGCATCCTAGCTACCGGGGAGTTATATAATAGTTTGATCCAAGAACAGAAGGCATAAGGGAGACCAAAATGAGATAACACTTGATAGAGGTAGTCCCAATTTAAGGAATCAAAAGCTTTCTTGAAATCAATAGCTATAGCAGCCTCTGGTGATCTGAGGAATTTGGCTTTGTAAATTAAGTTGAGTAGGGAATGTAAATAGTCAGATCTGGACCTGTGTTTGATAAAACCAGCTTGCGAACAGTGGATGAGTCTTGGAATCAGGGGCTCAAGTTGAGAGGTAAGTATTTTAGCAAATATCTTCTTGTCCATATTCAACAGAGAAACTGGCCTGTAATTAGCTAGATGTGAGAGGTCTTTATCTTTCTTAGGGATTAAGGTTATAACCGCTTCAGTACAAGATGGGGGACATTTCAGTGATAGAAGCTTCTTGATAAACATTGAGAAGAAGAGGGCATAAGGTATCAGAGAACTTTTTATAAAAGTCGACAGAGAATCCATCACAACCAGGGGATTTGCTAGATTTCAGGGAAGATAGGGCTTTCTGTATCTCTTGCAATGAGAAGGGTTCATCTGAGAGATTTGCTTAAAGAGAGGAGAGATGGGGAAGATATAAAGTTTTAAAGAATTGTTGAATTTGTTTGGTAGATGGAGGATTTGTATTAGAGTATAATTTTTGGTAAAAGGTTTTCATAATACATTTTATGGATGGATTATCTGAGTTGATTATGCCTTGCTCATCTTTAAGACTTAGAATATGTCATTCCATTTGTTGTGCTTTGAGCTAATAAGCTAGGAGTTTTCCATTTTTATCGCTGTGCTCCCAAAACTTATGTTTAAGTTTAAAGAGGGTCAGTTCAGTTTTATGGGAAATTAATTCATTAATTTTGACTCTGAGTTGAAGAATTTCGAGTTGTAAGGGGGAATCAGAATGATGTTTAATAGAAGAGAAGTATAAGTTTTCTTTAGTTTTATGAGATTTTTTTCATATCAGCCAGTTGTTGTTTACGCAATCTTTTTCTATGAGCAGCATAGCTGATAAATTTCCCATGGACCGTAGCTTTAAGAGCTTCCCATCTAGTGGACATAGAAACTTCGGTAGAATTGTTGTGAATAAGGAAGTCCTGAATTTGCTCTTTGATCATGGGTAAGAAATCAGGATCTTTAAGAAGGAGCGGATCTAGTCACCAAAAGGTAGATTTGGGTGCTGATGGACCCCACAGAAGATGTAATCTAACAGGGGAGTGGTCCAAGATTATAATTGGAGAGATGGAGGAGTCAATGGTCTTTTCAATTATTGCAGGAGAGGCTAGCCAATAGTCAAGTCTACTGTATGTTTTATGCAGAGAAGAGTAAAAAGTAAAGTCTCGGTCCCGGGGATGATGGCGGCACCATACATTGGTTAGACCAATGTCCTGCATGAGTAGTGAGAGGGCTTTAATGCTTCAGGGATGGGCATCTGTAGTAGGGTTACTTCTATCAATACTGGCTTCTAAAGGTAGATTGAGATCCCCTCCAAGAATAAATGATGTATTATCCATATTAAAGGATAAAATCTGTTGAGCCAAGTTGTGAAAAAATTCTGGGGAGTCAGAATTAGGAGTGTAGACATTGACAAGCAAGAGAGGACCGGAGTTGATATTCAATTTGACCATTACCCATCTGCTTTCATTGTCAGAGAAAGAATTTATAAGGGACCATTTAAGACTCTTATGTATAAGAATGGTGACACCTCTTTTTTTTTTGAGGTAAAAGATGAGTCATATATTTGTCTGACCCAATATTTCTTAAGTCTCTGAACATCCTGTTAATAATTTTGTCTCTTGAAGGAAAGCAATTTGCGTTTTATATTATTGAAAATAAGAAAGGATTTGCTTTTGCTTACAAGGGGAATTAAGTCCCTTCACATTCTATGTATATAAAAGTATGTCACTCATAATGTCAATAATAAGAAAAAGGAATGGTCACAAGAGTGGGAATGGACATGTAAATCAGGCAGAGGATGGACAGAGTATAGAGATTTAAAACGTATATGCACGAGGCAGCAGGAACACTCAAATAAAATGTAATCGGCATAGATATCCTTGTGTAGCTATAGTGAGTAGAGAGGAAAGAGAGAAACATTATTTAACAACCACAATATAACACTGTATTACACTAGAAAAATACATCTTAAGGGAGCGACAAGATATGAGTCAGCTGAACCGCTGGGCAACTCTGTCACCACACACCTGAGCATTAGAAATTAGAATAAATCAAAAAGGACCAGTTGTAAGAGTTGGTCAAAACCTAGGGTCTAAACCTACTAATATAATATGAATGCTGCTATCGAACAAAATGATCAGGAAGTAACTATACTATATAAGGCAGGGAGCCATATTAACCTCAGCATAATGTAACAGCAAATATATTCACTAAAAGGAAAGAGTAATACACCAGAATGTTAATATGTATCTTTAGTACCAATAAAGATGATTGGAGAGCCAGCTTCCTCTAATTGGAAGCCTGTAGTTACTGTGAAAAGAAACCAGTATTGTCCTTACTGCATGCGGCTAGGGGAGTCAGATGCTTGTTATTAATGTAGATGTTAGAAAAATAAACAGAAATTACTGCATTAAGCACATTATAAAGCCAAGTTCTAGATAAAATAACATAGCATTAGAGAAGGGAGTTGCTTTAGGATGAGCATTGATAAGGGAATGGAGATGAGAGGGTAAAGATATTGAGGTCCCTATGCCTTAAGCCAGATCTGAACAGGGATAAGTATGGTGGTTATCCGGCTTTGGATAAATCTGTGTTCACAGGTTAGTTTTAGAAAGAGATGTTACTGTGCCTTACTCGAAAATTGTCAGTGTATGTAATATATGGGGTGGATAGGTCTATGGAATAGGCCCAACAAGACCCACATAAAAAGAAAAGGACATATTAAGGCAGTGCCTTTAAAGTTTGTTAGGCTTCAAGTAAATTAGGGCACAGAAAAACTAGTATAGAATAATTACCTTGTGATACAGACATCCAAGAATAGCCAGCATCTGTGATATACCATATTGGTTTTGTAATCAGATTGAGAAAAGGTTTGGGGGCGGGTTGGTGTAGGAGATGCAGGGGAGATCAAAATGTTTGCAACATTAATTCAATATTATTATCATTGGCGAGAGAGTGATAATGCATTATCTTTGAGCGGTTGTATAACAGGGACACTCTGGATGAGTTAAATGGGGGTAAGTGAATTTAATTAGAAAATGCCCTAGTATCCAGAAGTTTAAGTCATAATAACTAGAGATAAATAAAAAACAGCAGGCTTGCAAAATGCACTAATCTCCTGCAAATGTTTGCCAGAATACTGTAGAAGGGGAAGAAATTGCCAAAGCACCAAAGTCCCACTGAGAACATGCGGCACTGGGCAGAGTTAAAGCTGAAAATGATTTATTGTAACCAACCGTGATGTACAGCCTTCCATAGTCACAACCTGCTGGAAGTGAAATAATCACAAACATGAAGACTGCACAACGCGAGTTGGTACAATTAAAAAAGAACTGGCTCCACAGCAATCAGAGTCCTGATACAATGGATTAGAAAGAAGTAGAGCAACCTATGAACAACCAACAAAATCAGGTTGCCATTACTTTGTTTGCAATGTTAATGGAACTTTGAGGTTTACCTTTGGATTTAGCTTTGCGCCTTTTTTTTTGGGGGCTCAAGTTTTATTTATTTATTTAGTTTTTGTTAACTGGGTAAGTGCACTAGCCAACATGATGACTATTTTCAGGCACGATCTGGGAGGGTACAGAACAAATTGAGCAAGCACAAGTACATTTCGAAAAAGGTAAGAAGCAAACAATACACTTTTCAAGGTGATGTACATAGATGCAAGAACAGCGGAGGGGAGGGGTAAAACATCATGATCATGAATGAAGAGGGCAGCAATAACAAATTCCCTAGTAGAGAAACAATTTTACAGATGGCAAACAGTAAAAGGAACTAAAGCAACACAGTAGAACATCATTGAACAAGCAATCAAGACAGATAGCAAATGTTGAGAGGTATAACATAATGTAATACAAGTAAGATACAGTATTGGAAAAACTCGGCCATCATAATTATCTCAGCGATAAAGTTGAGAGATAGAGGAGGAGGTGTTCAGGAAGGAGAGACAGTGAGGTAGTAAAGTGATAAGAAGGTAAAGGAAGGTGGAGTAGCAATATGGTAAAGGACATAGGTGAGGACACAATACAGCAGGAAAGGTGAGAAAGATAGGCAGCCAGCACAGGCAAGCTGGATAGTGGAGGTAGGGCTGAGGGGAGCTAGAGTGGAGCTACAGGGGGAGAAAGGTTTAGGAGAGAGGGATAGGACATACCAGGTAGAAACCAGCAAGACCAGAAAACAAAAGGGATGGGACATGTACAGAGATAGGAGAAGGATAATAAGGCATGGAGGCAGACAATTATAACCAAGGTATCAGGTTGGGACAAAACAAGTGTAGAGTTAGAAGGATAATAGCGCATAGAGGCAGACAAGTATGACCAAGGCATCAGGTAGGGTCAAAACAAGTGCTGGGGTCAGCACGCAGTAGATAATGACAAAATTAATTTTTGAAGCGCTGATGGGAACTGGTCAATCTGAGTTCGAGGGGAAGTGTATTCCAAAACTGAGGAGCCATGTACCTGAAAGCCCCAGTGCCTTTTGAGCAGTAGCATCTAGGAACATTTAATAGAGATTTGTCAGCAGACCTCAGTCCACTAGGGGCTGTGTAAGCAGTTAGCAGCTCTGCAAGATATTTAGGGGTTTTGAGCCCAACAATTGAGTCATTAAGGGTACTAAGATAATATTGTCTTGATGTGGTAGGGTAGAGACATCCAAGGACGTCATAAAGCTGACAGCAGTGTTTTAGTCGAGAGGAGGAGGAGGATGCATAATAACATATGTCATTGTATGTGACATCCCATTTCTGTAGGGTGGTTTTCTGCACACCAGCAAGGAGGGGGGCACAGTAGGTAAGGGAAGGAAGCAGTATTCCTCTGGCAATGGCCTGTTTAGCAGATGGCATTAGCATGAAACCCGACTTGTACGCAGCACTCAGTTTGCAGTGTGCCATCTTGAAGGTGGATTGAACGTGAAGGTTAAGGTCCAGGGATTGTTCGAGTATGACCCCAAGATAATTAAAAGATGTGACAGTTTCAAGTTCAATACCATCAAGGTCCTGCACTGCAAGGGAGGAAGGACAGCTTTGAAGTTTGGGGGCCAAGTCAAAGAGCATAACCTTCATTTTCTTCACATTGAGAACAAGTTTATGTTCATAGAGCCAGTTCTGGACATTTTTGAAGTTGGTTGAGAGGGCAGAGTTTAAGTTTTCCACTTTGTTATCACTTGCAATGATAACAAGATCATCTGAATACAGGAGAGATGAGCTGCTTTGCAGTGCACTAGGGACATTATTTACAAAGAATGAGAAGAGGAGTGGCCCAGGATGGAGCTCGAGACACACCCACACTTATAGAGGCAACCTCAGATATAGCTGCATTAAGTTGCACCGCTTGTGACCTGCAGGACAAGTAACTGCTAAACCAGTGAACAACTGAGGTAGAGAAACCCATGCTGTGAAGGCAGGCTAGAAGTAGGGGGTGGTCCACTAGGTCAAAGCCCTTTGTAAGGTCAATGAAAACAGCCCCAGTAGGTCTACCCAAATCCATGTTAGAGAGAATATCAGAGGTAAGTTTTAGTAGAGCAGTGGACGTGCTGTGATTTTTCCTGAAACCATGCTGAGCATCAGAGAGAGAATACCATATTTTGAAAGGAAATCCAGTGTTTGGGTGGCAACAGCCTTCTCAAGTAGTTTGGACAAGACCGAAAGAATAGCAATGGGACGGTAATTACTGATATCCTTTTTGTCCCCTTTTTTGAAGACTGGAGTTATTCGACCTGCTTTCCACAGGGCTGGAACTGTACCACTAGACAGGAATAATGTATGTATTTTTGCCAAAGGAGAGGCTAAATAGGGGGCCACAAGTCTGAGGAGGTGAGGTTCAAGGAGGTCTGACCCTACACTAGTATCATTAGATATAGATAAGGGGAGTTTAAAGACCTCCTGAGCAGTTATAGCCTTAAAGTAGAAAGGCTGGGTATGTGATGATATTTGGGAGAACATAGAGGAGCCAGATGACCTGAGTACCCCATGAGACTGAGGGAAGGAGGCCAGTGGTTGGAAGGCAGAGGTGTACAGGGACAGATCCGAGAACATTTGGTTGAAAGCATTGACTGTAGTCTTATGGTCACTACAGTGAGCCCCATTTAGTATCATATCTGAAGGGGTGTAAGACTGGGAGGATCCTAGAAAAGTCTTTTTTTTTATTAAGTTTATTCAACATTTTACATTTACAGAGCAAGAAACATTTACATACACCAAACCCATACACAGTACAATCAGATATAATAGTAAGCATGTCCAAAACCATTTTCCAAATGTCTCTTGCTCCCCCCTCCCCCCCACCCCAGCAGGCAGAACAATGTTACAGGGCACATATTGTAGAATCACCAGTCCAATTAGTCTTGCACCCAAGATGAGTGAGCACCTGTCTGGAGTAAATATAGCTCATGTAACTTTTCCCAAATCTTACGGTACCTCAGCAAGCAATCTCTTCAATTTGCACTGAATTTCTCCATGTTCAAATTAAAAAGTAACTCTTGTAACCACTCTGTATATGAAATTGAGGTACCATCCACCCAATGTTTTAGTACTACTTTTTTTAAGGGACAATGAAATAGTGGCCCATGTGATACCTCCTTGCCTTTATCGTAATCCTGGAATATGCAACTAATAAGCAAATCTCAGGGCTAAAAAAAGGTTTGAGTCCCAGCAGGGGGTCTGCTCATTCCTTAATCTTGTCCCACAGGGACCTCGCTCTATGGCATTCCCAGAAAATGTGGTATAAAGTCCCTTCCTGTTGGTGACAAGCATTGCAATTAGAATCAGGAATATGGCCAATCTTGTTTAGTTTTGAGGGGGTCCAAAAAATATTGTTTAGCAATTGGAATTGCATAACTCTCTATCTGTCCTGAGTTACTGTATATACCTATAAGTGTTTTGCCAAATTATGTCCCAGTCCCTCTCCATCCCCCCAAAGCAGTATTCCAGTAATGGGAAACCCCGTCAAGATGCCGATATGCTTGACTGAATGGGCCGTTATAAAATCTGGAAACCACATGTAGTTTCCATACTGTCCAGGCAAGACCTTCAATTAAACCATCACATGGCTGGGGTCCCTCAAACTTCCTGAGAGATTGCACCATTAAATGTCTGAGCTGAAAAACCTTAAATATTTGACCAGGAGATACCCAATATCTATTAATTAATTACGGAACTGACAAGCAATTTTTCTCCTGAAGAAGATCTGCTACCCTTATGCTCTTTATCTCAGGAATCCAAGAGTCCTGAATTAGTTTCACCCAAATCTTTAAGTTTGGATTCCGGCACAAAGGTTGGTGGCTATGTCTAGAGGGGATATATTTTAAAAATGAGCATAGCTGTGCTTGGATTCTTAGAGAGGTTTTTATTGGGGTGGGGAATAACCCAGAGGGGAAGGATTTCGGTGATGTATAAAACAAGGTGAGTGGGTCAATATCCGCTGCCTTTATCAACTCCACTTCTAAGTTGACCCAGGAGGGAATGTATGGTAGAGAATGCTGTTCTGTGGCTGTTACCAGCCATTTTAGGTACTTACTGGCATTGCAGGTCCAGTAGTAAAGTCCTATATGTTGTAAGTGTAATCTGGCCTTTTCTCTAGGTGTAGCCATATGATAGTAGGCTCTGCATGGGGCTTTCCCTTGCCAGGTAAAAGCTGATATAATAGTGTGTACACTTTTAAACCACTTTAGTGGTAGCCAGGAGTTCAACATAATTAAAGGATAAAGTATCCTAGGTAACACATTCATTTTCGTTAAACTTACCCTTCCCCATAAAGATATTGGGAGTTTGGCCCGTCTTGCAAGGTCCTGCTGAATGGTAGTCTTGATCGAATCTAAGTTCAGCTGGACCATCTTATGGTCACTCCGGGAAAGAAATACCCCTAAATATTTGAGCTTATGCAGGCTCCATTGTAAACCTAGTGCAGTGGTTTCAGACTTGAATAATTTGGAGTTCAACGGGAAAACCAGGGTTTTCTCTTTATTTATTTTGTAATTAGAAAATCTACTGTACTCCTCTATAATTCTCATGACCACCAGTAGAATGATAGTCGGGCGAGATAGGTGGAGAAGGATGTCGTCTGCGTAAGCCGATAGTTTGAGCTCATGGGAACCTACTATGTCCACTTAAACCCTTTGATCTTGTCTGATTTTTGCCAGTAAAGGTTCAAGATAAAGACTGAAAAGAAGGGGTGATAGGGGACATCCCTGTTGAGTTCCTGAGCATAGGGGAAATACTGAGGAGAAAACTCCATTACAAAAGATCTGTGTGCTTGGTTGGCTATACGGGGAAAAAACGTTCTTAATAAAGGAGAGAGGGAGATCAAATTTCACCATGGTCAAATACAAAAACTGTCAGTCCACCCTGTCGAACACCTTCTCTGCATCCACTGAGACCATCCCAGAAGGTAAGCAATGATCCCTGGTCACAAAGAAGACATTAGCCAGTTTACGCAGGTGGTCAGAGGCCATTCTACCCGCCATGAAACCTACTTGATCACTGTGAATGAGTAGGGGCATTACTTCAGCTAGATGGGTCACCAGAATTTTTACAAGAATCTTGACATCATAATTTATTAATGAAATGGGCCTATAACTGGAGACCTTGTCAGGCTCCCTACCCTCTTTAGGGATAACAATAATAAGGGCTGCAAATAGATGTTTATCCACCATCTCAGAGTTCAGAATGCAATGAAACAATCCTCTTAACCAAGGAGCTAGCTGAGTGGCAAAACACTTATAAAAATTGGGGGAGAACCCATCTGGGCCTGGGGCTTTATCTAGGGTAAGTGAGTTTATGGTATTGATAATCTTCTCCTCTAAAATAGGCTGGGATAACCCTTCTCCCAATTCGTCCGGCAACAAAAGAAGTGGGCAAGAGGCAAGGTAGCGTTCTACCTCCTCCTTCGAGGGACTAGAACTCATTGGACTATACAACTCCCTGTAATACCTTTCAAACTCCTGAATAATCTCCCTGGGGTGGGTTTTGACCTCCCCATCTGACAAGGAGGTTATACTCCTTATAATCCTGGAAGACTCTTCCCTTTTAATCTCATTGCAAGCAGATGACCCGCCTTCTCGCCCTGGTCCAGGTACCAGGCCTTTGTCTTTAACAAGGCGTACTCCGCTTTCTCCCTCAAGAGGACGTTGTACTGGTTTCTTAATGCTATTAACTTTTCCCTAATAGGAGCCGGGGTAGACCTGGAAAGGGTACAATCTATTTCCCTGATTTGCCTGAGTAAATTCAAAGCATTGTGCTCCCTCTTTTTCTTTGTTTCTGCCGCCAGTCTAATAAGTTCACCACTTAGCACACATTTAAGCGCACTCCATTCCATATCCCCTTTACCCGTCGAACCTAAATTAGTCCCCTCAAAGTGCAGTATGGTCTGAATGATGCTCTGTTTGATTACCAGAGAGCATAATAACAGATTGTTAAATTTCCAGACTGTTTGTCTGGGAAGATTGGGGGATAGGTTAATTGAGCAATGGACCTTCGAATGGTCTGAGATTATCCCAGGCAGTATCGTGCACTGTGATAAACCTGGGAGGGTGGATTGGCTGACCAAAAAATAATCAATCCTAGATCTAGATCCATGCACAGCCGTTGTAAATGTATTTTCCTTATGCGAGGGATAGAGAGCCCTCCATGGATCGCATAATCCAACGCTATCCACCAGCTCCCTTAGGGTTCTTTGAGCGGGCCTTAACCCACTTCGTCTTGTACCATCTTTGTCCAACTCCAAGTCGAATGGTAAATTCTAGTCCCCTCCTAGAAACATTGACGTATGGACAAATGGGGATAAAACTTTTAAAAGATCCACAAAGAAACTTGGCTTGTCCAAGTTTGGGTTGTAAATGCTACCTATTATCACCTTTGACATAAGAAGCATACCCAAAATAATCAGAAACCATCCTGAGGGATCCTTAATGACTTCCTCACAGACTAATGGGATTTGCCTAGTAATCAGAATCTCTACTCCTTTGCTCACCTTACTATCTCCAGACAGATATACCTGCCCTATGCTCTGTCGCCTCAACAGAGCGGATTCCGATTCGAGCAAGTGGGTTTCCTGTAAACAAATAATTTTCCCTTTTTGCATTTGTAGGTGTTTCAACAACTTGTATCTTTTTGTGTTATTTCTAGCCCCATTCACATTCCATGAAATGAAATCACATAAGGTGCCCATACCCAAACTGAATAAATTCTACATGTAATATCACGTGGAACCTCAATAAAACCTGGTTTACCCTTGCCATAAAAGATTCCCATACTTGCCATAAATCCAATTTCTTCTGCCTGCTTAACCCTTCTCCCTGACCCTCCTCTCTCTTCCCAAGGCATTTCCCTTCCCCATACTTTCCCCTTAAACAGCCCCAAAAAGAGCTATACCCCAACCCTCCCCTTCCCAAATGCGCTGCCAGTAAAGTTTGCACTCCCAACTAAGAGACATTCTGGTCCATGATGCCAAATGCACTAGCCCACCTGGTCTCTGCCCAGTTACCCCCCCAACCATGTACATATTGCAGTCCCACTCATTAATCCACTCCGGCAGGACCTCCTATTCAATATCAGGAACACCAGGAGATAGTTTAACCAAAAATAAGACCTGCCCCCAGAGACAATGCATCCTGAGAAAGAAAAGAAAAAGCCTGAATCCAGCTCAGTTAAACCCCCTTTCATTGAGCCAAAGCCAGTCCGTTCCCTCGCTCCAATAAACAAAACAAAAGGGAACAGAAAAGAATCCAGGGAGCAGGGAAAAACTGCCTCATCATTCCACTCATGTCCTGATATCCTTGTTACAAATGGGGCAGCATGTCTTTGGTCCCAATAATGAACCGCCCCCTTTAAGCCTTGCATCCCATTTGTCACTTAACTGTCCAGTCCTATTAACTCCCAATAAACATAAAATGTGAAAATCCCCCAACCCAGTGTGGGATGCCACTCTCCTACACCTGATGGAAAACAGAGGTACAAAGTTACAAAACGGGAGAAATAAAAAGAGAAACCTCAGGGGAGACAGGCCACTTTTCTAGCACTTGCCCGATGCCTCTGTATCATTCTACCCGGTGAACAATTGCCCTTTATGGAACAAGTATCATTAAAATAAACTAGCAATAAAGCATCTGGAAGCCTTTGCCCAGCAGATCATCATGCAATAGTCAAGGGAAACTTAGGCAATATCAACCCCTTAACAATACACTGGCGCTCTCTAGTGGCCGACTGTGCAACTAATCTTTGCAGCTAAATGCAGCCAGACCCCTCAAAAATATAAGCAAATGAAGATTAACACAACCACTATTTACAGTCCGTTTCATATATTTAAAGCCGTGGATTTTGTTGAAGCTGTTCATCCATATCCTGGATGCATCTTCTCGCAGCACCAGATCAAACGGGATCCATAAGAGCAGCCCAGCCACACCACAGTTCAGTCCCAGCTCCGGACCCCTTGCCGGAGGTAACAGGGCAGCAGTATACAACGCACCTTCAGCCTTTATCCAGTAAAAAGAATTTCTCCAAAACTTGATACCTCACGACTCTCAGGAAAAGGACTTCAGCTTTCAGTAGACCCTGCCCTCTCATTTGAACAAGCCAGGGAGAGCAGCCCTTAATCCTTCCTTCGCAGCCTGTGAGTCCTCGTATGTCACCCATGCTCCAGACAGCAAAACTTGCAACCTCGCTGGATATCCCATATGAAATCAGGTAGAGGAGGTGATCAATTTTACCACTATAAAGTGGTATTCTGCACGCTTTTGTCGGACCGTTAAGGGCAAATCTTGGGTGATCCTCAGGGGTGCATTTTCCCAGGAAACTTCTTTCAGCCCCTAGATCTTGAGGAGAACATGTTGCTTCTCTAAATAGTTCAAAAAGTGAAGAATCATTGTGTGTGGGGGGGTGCCAAGTGGAGGCATAGCTCTCAGAGCCCGGTGGGCTCGTTCTATCATATATTTCAAGCCATATGGCAATGGCCCAGCAACTTTTGAGAGAAACTTCTGCACAAACACAATAGTGTCAGCCCCCTCCTCTTTCTCTGGAAGCCCTATGATAATTATGTTATTGCATCTGCTCCTCCCTTCTAAATCTTCAATTTTTAACTCCATTTTAGATAACTTCTGGCAGATGGCCACCAGCTCTGGCTCTTGCTTAGCTGAGCGGGCCTCTACGGATGCAATCCTGGCTTCGTTGTCCTGCATCCATCTGGATAAATCTTCCAAAGCCTAGGTTACAGATTTCAGCTTCTCAATGACCACAGGAAGTTCAGTTCTAGAAGGCTTGAACTCCACCAGAAATCTCACCAATGTTAGCGGCTCATTTTCTGTAGGCTCCATTTCAGAATTGGGATCCCCAGTGCTTGGAGAGGCCCTGGCTTTTTTCGGGGCCTTCGCAGGAGAGACTGGTGGGGTATGTTTCCCTTGATTTTTACGCATTTCTCTCTCCATCTGTGTTCAAAACAGGATCTCATCATCCTTCAACACTTTAGGAAGGGAGCTTAACTCGATTATGACTGCTGCAACAACTTTCGTACCAATATTTTGCTGAAAAAGAGCGAAGGGAGGTGAGAGCCGAGCAGATAGGATGTTATGCAGGCACCTGCATCATGTGACTCATGATCCTAGAAAAGTCTTGATTTGGGCCCAGAATTTCATAGATTCTGATGCCGAGCTCGGAAGCAGGTCCTGGCAGCATTAACTCTTGGCTAATCTTATTTACCTTTTGCAGAGATTTCTGTGAGAGCTATAGGTATTGAAGTCAGCCAGCTGCCCAGTTAGTTTAAGGCATTTCCAATGTTTGTCCCTCTCATGTAGCTCAGTTACGAAGTTCTTATGAAGCCATCTAGTTGGTTTGCCTCTGACTCTCCTGGTGATCTTAGGGGCATGCCTAGACTGAATATCAATAAATTTGTTGAGAAAGATCTGTAGAGCCTCTTCAACATTGTTAGTACAATAGATTTCGGTCCAATCTATGTGTGGCATGTCTAGATGGAACACATTTTCATCAAAGTGCCCGAAATTCGTGAAAGTAACATAGCAAGGTGGAGGAGATGGCGGGGCAGCAGAGGCCCACAGGCAGAAGATTGGAGAATGGTCAGTTATAGTGTCTGCAAGAATCCCAGTTGAGGTCACATGTTCTGGATGGTTTGTCAGTAGCCAGTCCAGAAGGGTACCAGTTTAAGTTGGACTTGGTGTCCTAGTAGGCTCAGTAATCAGCTGATGAAGGTTATAACTACTGGCTACCAATACCAAGCAGCTATGTGCAGGACCCAGCCAATTTAGGTTAATGTTCCCCAGGATTATTACCTCATTTTGACTGGCAAGTGTAAATGTTGTGTCGAGTAGGTCCTGAAACCCCGCCAAGCCAACAGTAGGGGGGTTATAGACACAGACGATATGGAGTTTCTTTGTTCCTAATGTGACAGTGACATGTAAGCGTTCACATAGCATGGAAGAGGTCTGGTCACTAATAGCTGTTAGGTTGAGGTGATCTTTGCGATAGACGGCAACATCACCACCTTGTTTCTTAGTTGGCCTATCCCTCCGGATCTGGGAATAGTTAGCTATTGAGCAGAGAGTTCAGGTATACTGGATTTTAGCCACGTTTCAGTGAAACAAAGAATATCTAGGTTATATTCTTTCATCCATGCCACAAGTTCATCCATGTGGCATATGAGACTTCTTGTATTCAGGTAAGCAATAAGGAGCCCCTTTTTATATAGCCCTGACAAGTCATCTGCAGAGAAGTGAGAAAGGGGGCCTGGATTGACCTCAACATCAAATCCAAAATAGCTCAGCACTCTTTAACCTGTAGTCAGATAAATCCAGTTCCAAATGCAATAGATATGCAAGAAAGAAAATTTATTACGTTCTAAAGAACGAGAAGACCAACAGGCAAACAAAACAGAACAAAGCACTAACGTACTCCAGCGCTCCGACTCACTAATGAGTCTTCATCAGGAGGTAAAGGTTACATCATGAATATAGCCCTTATATAGTCAAAACAATTAAACAATTACTCAATTAATACACGTGTGATTTCAACAAACACTTAAAGTCTGTGTACCATGTAATACCCAAAATAGGTCACTAGATGGTGCTATTAAACTGCAGCACATACATCTTATAGTAAAAACACCAATACATATCAGTGTAAAGGACATCACTTACAATATTTCTACTCTTGAAGAGTATATCGAGAGAGGTTTGGCACGGAGGGGGTTACACATTCAAATTTCTCCCTCGAGTGGCATTGACGAATTTCCATTCAAAGAATGGATTTGTACTGCTTGTGAATGCTCTCAGGTATTTTTGTAACTCTCAATCAAGTTTGATAACTTGAAGTATGAACAACTTGTGGATGCTCTTAGTGATGCTAAATTAACACTAGCTAAATTTAGTGATCATACTGAATATAAGGATTTAGAGTTGAAACTGGCAAATAAGGTATAAAATATGAGCTGGAAATCATAGAGAAAAATACTACCAAACTTCTCTGGGATAAAACAGATTATGAAAAAGGACACATCACTACTTGGGCCAGAAAATGCTCTGTCAGTAGGGGGTGCTGTCGAGTACATTTCCAATCCAAGAATAAAAACAGCAATAAAAAATGAGCGACAGGAGATACAGCTGATACGAGACCTTTTTTAGACTGGACTTCTACAAAACAACAAAAAGCAAAAGAAACACCAGAAGAGGGAAAAGAGGAGGTAGGAGAGTCAACAAGGATAGAAAGAGCATTGAGAACATGGAACAAGGAAATCAGTTACAAGTTATAAACTTGTCCAGATATATTCTCACTCCCACTGAAACTTTACTGCTCCACAAAGGATTGAACTTTGTGCCTACTCCACTGGTGAACGAATTTAAAATATTTGTGGATTTACAAAAAAATTTTCGGAAATTAAATTAAAAACTCTTTTTCACCAAAAACAAATACCTGCAATTATGGGAGGGTCACTAATAGAAGAATCAAGAAATACTGATGATCTAGACCTACACATCTCAGCAATAGGTGATGCTGCACAAACTACAAAGAGTGGATCCAGTGTGGACTTATAACATGAAATAACTGATGTGGATGCTGAACTTAATTTGGACATGATGGAAAGACTAATATTAGCTAAACAGGTGGAGACTGAACAGTTAATTCCTCAGTCTCAGCTAGCAGGTAATGCCATGTTTAATGTCAGTGGACACATTTCAGCTTTGAGAAAAAGCTAATTCACAGGTGTACCTACTTTTTGTCCTAATATATTTAATCTTAGCATACAGATGTTTGAAAAAGTGGTAAATAAACAGGTAGAAGAACTTTTGAGCAATACGACTAAACTTAGATATTATAATCTTACATGGAATGAGAAAATAGCTTTGGAAAGTCTGTCTAAAAATCAGGATATAGTCATCAAGCCAGCTGACAAAGGGGGCAGTATGGTAGTAATGGATATTGTACGTTATAGTGACGTAGTTTATACCTTACTAAACGATATCCAATCACTACTGTAAATTACTCTCTGATCCTACTCAGGCCTTTAAAAGAGAAGTGTTTCAATTGCTTAAATATATCGTAGACAGTGGTTTAATATCAGAAAAATTATATAATTTTATTTGGCAGGATAATCCTACTATTCCAAGCTTTAATATTCTACCAAAAATTCATAAAGATATACTTAAACCACCAGGTAGGCCTATAGTGTCAGGATGTGACTCTCCTACACAAAATGTGGGTAAATTTATTGATTTCTTTCTACAGTTTCAAGTCATTAAGCTCCCTTCATGCATCAAAGACAGTAAAGAAGTACTTAATATTACAGAAAACATAGAGTGGAAACCAGGATATCAGTGGCTAGGTATTGATGTTGAATCTCTATACACTTCAACATCAAATGGGCCTGGAAGCAACACAATTTTGGATGGAAGAATTATCTAAAACTGAAAATATTCCACATGAATTCATTGTGGAAGCAACTGAGTTCTTATTGACACATAATTATTTTGAATTCAGAGGTGAATTTTACTTGCAGAAGTGTGGCACTGCTATGGGAGCATCAGTGGCACCCAGCTATGCCAACCTATTTTTAGGATCTTAGGAAAAAGATGATGGGCCAGATATTCAAAAGGGTTGCGCCATGCACAATAGGGTTGCGCCAGCGCAAGTCCGAACTTGCGATATTCAGCAGGAGGCAGTTGCGCCACAGAAAACATGCTGAGTAACAGCGCAAAGCAAATGAATGCATGCTGAACTGGAGGGAGAGGAACCATGCATAAACTACACAGCCCGATATTAAGCCGGGCTGTGCAGAGTTGTGCAGGCCCAACCCCCAACCTGCGCCTGTACAACTTTGAGCCAAAAAAAAAGGATCAAGTCGGGGCCACCCACAGGTGAGCTGCTGCATTGCGGGGCACAACAGCAGCACCACCTGTGGCTGGCCTCAACCCACCTGTGCCCCCCACTTGTAGCCGATCGTAGGCAAAAGTGTAAAATCCCCACACTACCCCCTACTGGCCCGATCGCAGGCATAGCAAACCCCCACCAGCCCGATCATGGGCAGCAATGTATCTCCCCAACACATCCCTGGTGGTCCAGTGGACCCATAATCCCGATACGTGGGATGGAGTTGTAAACCCCCACCTCCCGAATATATCCCTGGTGGTCCAGTGGACTGATAAGCCCGATCACGGGCTGATAATTAACCCCGAACATATCCCTGGTGACCTAGTGTCCCCCACCCCACCACCCACCAAGCCCCACCACCCTGCTCCCCTGGCAGCGGCGAAGGCAGCATCCCACCCTCCTGCCACCCGCCACCTGCTGACTGACGGACTGCCCGCTGCCGCCCAGTTGGTGCAGAGCAAGGCTAATGGGCATACAGCCCATACTGTACAAAGACAGTCCAGTTTGTGAAGATGAATGTGTTCATTCACAAGTACAGACTGTCTTATCTGTTATAAACTGCGCGTCAGCTGGCTCTTGCTCTGCACTGTAACGTGCCCAGCCCTACTTCAAGCAGTCAGCTTGTAAGCGAGTAGCCCAGAAAACTTGGCACAAATGAGTGGATGCTACCACCCGTAACTGCGAGAGTGAAGGTGGGGCCGTGGAAGGTACCAAATCTCGGTGTTGAGGGTACTACTTCAGCCAGCAGTGAGCTTATCGATCACTGGACCACCGAAAATATGACCGAGGGGTATGTTGGTACTTCGGCCGGCGATCCGGGCTGCTCGATCACTGGACCTGAGGCCTCCGAATGAAGTTTAATACTTCAGCCTGTGATCAGGCATCACAGTCCACTGGACCACCAGGGATATATTCGGAGGTGGGGGTTTGACAACTCCATCCAGCGATCTGGATTGTCGGTCCACTTGACCACCAGGGATGTGTTGGGGGCATATTGCTGCCTGCGATCGGGCTGGTGGGGGTTTAAACTAATGCCTGCAATTGGGCCAGTGGGGGTGGCGAGAGTTTGCACTCTTTTGCCCGCGATTGGGCTGCAGGGGGCGTCGGTCCCCGACGGCTGCTGCCTGGCAGGGCACCAGGCATAAGTCCTCGGGGATCGGTGCACCTGCATGCTAATGGCATGCAAATGGGGCCATAATCAGATGCAAATGGCCCCCTCTGTGCCTTGCATGAATTATGACCCCATTTGCATGTCACCTTTTGAATATCGAGATTTTGTGCATGGCGCAATGGTACTTGCGCCACCGCAAGTTGAATCCTCCACTCTGACCACTTGCGGTGGCACAAGTTCCACTGACCCATGCACAGTGGCTGTGGCCGGGGGGGCAATATTCAAAAAAGTTGCTCAAGGGCGCAACTCCTTTGAATATCGCTCTGGCCAAACTCCTGTGCAACTATTTTGTGCAGCGCAAGGGCTTGCTCCACAAAATAGCGCAGTTTGAATATCTGGCCCGTTGTCTTTTCTAATACTAATCCATTTGTTAAAAATATTGTGCATTGGCATCACTTTATTGATGATGTTGTATGTATTAGGGAGGGACCAACTGATGCCATTTCTGAATTTATAGGGTGGCTTAATAACAACCAATATAATTTAAACTTCAGTAATGTAACTGATCCATGGAGCATTTCTTTTTTGGATCTTTGCCTTTATGCCAATAAAAATAAGATAGAGAGCAGGTGCTTCAGAAAAAGTACGCCTACAAATTCATTACTATTGGCTAGTAGTGCACATCCTCGCAGCCTAAAAAATTCCATCCCTTTTGAAGAAATATTGAGATTAAGGAGAAATTGTAGCTCAGATAATTTATAATACAAACTGATGAACTCCTGAAAAGATCTGAAGTAAGAGGATATGACAAAAAGTTTTTAGAACAAACAAGAGAAAGAGTACAAAGAATGAGCAGGGGTAATCTCCTTACAGAAACAAACAGAACAAATACAACACAAACAGAAAAAGTACCATGCACATTTGTTACAGACTTTAACCACGTGGCAGGCCAGATAGGTAATGTTATACATAAAAATTGGCCTATCTTACTGGGAGATAACATGGTGGGTACATCTTTGGGCCCTAAACTCAGAGCCACTTTTAGTAGAAGTGAAAATCTTAGGGACTGATTGGTTCATAGCCGGACTCCAGCTGTGATAAAAACTACTAGTACAGTACATGGTTGCCATGTTGCTGTAATGGCTACTACAGATGTAGCAATTGCAATGTTTGTAAATATGGAGTACCAGCCAAAGAATTCACACATCCTATATATCTGATCATCAAAGCTGAAATCAGGGAACTCATTACATGTAATACCCCCTATGTTGTTTATGTATTATGGTGTGCTTGCAATTTAGTTTATGTGGGCAAAACTGTAAGACCTTTAAAACAAAGACTACAGGAGCACATTCACTCGATTGTGAATTACAAACAAGATACTCCTGTAGGTACACATTTTTCAGATCTACATAAATCTAAACCACATGATTTGAAATTCATAGGATTGGAACATGTGTCACAGATGAAAAATGGTGGGGACAGATCTAACCTACTATTACAACATGAGAGCTTTTGGATTCACACCTTACATAGTGTGAAACCACAGGGATTTAATGACAAATGGGACTTGAAACCTTTTTTTGAAATAATTTGAAAACACATTAATTTATTTGGATTCTGATGTAATATTAAGATGAAATGAAATTATTCATACATATCTAATATAGAGATTTAGGATAGCTTGTTGAAATTGTGAAATAATGTCTTTTTCTTTTTTGTAGGCTAAATTTTCATCTCATCTGGCTGCCCTCCAGCTGCCTAGTCCTTATTTATTAGGAGGTCCTGTAGTTTGGTTGCCTTGCAGTTTCTCTTGCCTTTAACCAGGATTTGCTGGAGGTTTGGTCTCATTTTCATCCAGTTCATAATTTTTTATTTCATTTTATCATCAATTTTTTGACTGTGTCCTTTACATTGATATGTGTTGGTGTTTTTACTGTAAGATGTATGTGCTGCAGTTTAATAGCACCATCTAGTGACCTATTTTGGGTATTACATGGTACACATACTTTTAAGTGTTTGTTGAAATCACATGTGTATTAACTGAATCATTGTTTAATTATTTTGACTATATAAGGGCTATGTTCATGATGTAACCTTTACCCCCAATGAAAACTCATTAGTGAGTCAAAGCTCTGGGGCACGTTAGCGCTTTGTTCTCTTTTGTTTGCCTGCTGGTCCTTTCATTCTTTAGAACATAATAAATTTTCTTTCTTGCATATCTATTGTGTTTGGACCTGGATTTATCTGACTACAGGCTAAAGAGTGCTGAGCTATTTTGGATTTGTTGTCTGTTTGAGGTTGGCTACCCTTCATCTCATCACCACCCCACTGTGCCTTAGGCCCTGTCCACACTACACCACTTACAGTCTGTAACAGTTCCAAACCGTTACAGACCGGAACCGTTACAGTGTGTCCACACTGCCGGCAAACAGTCTCAATAACGGTTTTGAACCGTTACAGCCTGTTCACATTGGTGGGTGCCCTGTAACATTACAGCTGCACCCTATCCCACAATGTAGTTCGTGCTGCACTGGGGGAATACTGGAGCTACACGCTCACACATCCACACTAGGGCTGGTAACGTTACAGGGGCACAACAATTTTTGTAATTGTTGTTCAAAACCACCTCATAAGTGGTTTCAACAACGGTTACGAAAACGCCTTCTGTAACGTTACAGATGTAAAAGCAAACCGTTGCGGTAACGGTTTGAGCCCTCTGTAATGTTACAGAGGCATAGTGTGGACAGGGCCTTAGATTGCAGCATGTCTGTCCTGATTTCATTTGACCCCAGCATCACCTGCCAAAAGGAGGATAAGAGAGGCTAAGAAGCAAAGCCTAACTGCGTGAAAGATTTGGATATGGACAAGCCTTCTACTTCACTTATCAAGTCCAAGAAGCATATAATAAGAACAGCCCTTTGGATATAGAATAAGTTGCCAAGAGCAAGCAGGCCAGTGTTTGGTGACTATTAGGTTGGAGAAGTGAAAGTCACGGGTGTCTGACACTATGCCAAGGTGGTCACAGGGGATCCTGAGTGACAGTATATCCATAATGAGTAGAGCTAGGAGGATGAGAGCTATGCCTCCCAGACAGTACCTTAACAAGTTTTACGGTTTAGGGTGCGTTGTGGGACAAGGGAGAGGCATGGTTCATATGGCATGACAGATGGGCAGTGAGACAGCATCTTAAAATCCAGGGACTCAAGAGGACAAACTTTATTTGAGGAGAGAGTCCCTATGGCAGCAGTAGGTAGAAGCTAAGGCTTGCACTAGGTAGCAGAGAGACGGAATGCCACCGGATCACAAAACTGCCTAGAGAGGATTAAACCTAACAGGCAAGAAGGGCATAGTCACAGTGGAATAGAGATACAACTAGCCCAGAAACACATCGAGTTAGAGGGCTAAGAGATCTGGACAAAAACTGCAGCCAACCTGAATGTTGGAATTACTGTTAACTGCTCCTTGGTGGCACAAGAGTAGAAGGAGCTAATGGGAATTTGGGTACTTAGTCATATGACAGTCCAGAGAAAGCCTATATAAAGAAGTGCCCACCCAGGGAGGGTGAGGTGGGGGATGGGTGGGGAGCCAGTGCAAAGCGCCGGTGGGAACAAAACAGCTTGAGCAAATGACAATGTAAGAGGTCCCATGGGAGCTGAGATCACTGAATTCAAACTCTAAGCTTTAACAGTAGCAGACTAATTCTTCAGAGGAAGCGCTCACAATAATTAAGTGAGAACAGCTACTTTTATGCATAAGTCAGTCCAGCAGAGTAAAAGCAAGCTTCCAATCAATTTCGGCAACCCAGACCCAGGTAAACTGCCTAAACGGCCTTGGCTTCCAAAAGACAAGCAGGGTTTAAGAGGTGTACCAATCGGGAAGCTGTATAAGAAAGGCACATCAATGAGAAATGCCAGAGCAATACAGGGACAGCCAACAGGGCACCCAGCACCTTTTTCAGAAATCTCAACAGAGTGCTGTGGGCCAATACAATGTACCTTAATAGCCTGTTAAGGCTTTACCGCCCACTGCACCAAAATGCAGCCGGGCTCACGGTCCTGAGTCCTGGGGGTGTCCTGAGGTTACTTGCCACATGGAGGGGAATCCTCAGGGGAGCAGTGGAAGAAAAGCGGCAGGTCCTAATGGAGCCTCGCTGGGTGCTGGCTCCAGGTCTGAAGCCCCATTGGGCTAGCGTGGAGACCTGAGGGATAGATCAAGGGAGAGAGGTTAAGTAAGGGCAGGTTTTGGGAGGGAGCACAGCATAGACAAAAGAACAGCGTGTAGTACAGTGAAACAAAAGAACTGGGCATGTAATAGAGGGGGAAGGAGTAGCCAAATAACAGCACCAGTCAAGAGGAGAGATAGAAAGAGAGAAAGAGAGAGAGAGAGAAGAGAAAAAAAAAAAGAGAGAGAGAAACTGCAAAAACAGGCAAAACAGTACAAGTGCTATACCAAACAATCTGCTAAATTATGGCTTAGCTAAAGAAAGTAAAAAATAGCTTGTACAAATAACAATGTAAGAGGTCTCAAGGGAGCTGTGATCACTGAACTCATACTCTAAGTTTTAACAGTAGCAGACTAATTCTTCAGAGGGAGAGCTCACAATAATTGAGAACAGCTACTTTTGTGCATAAGTCAGTAGGGCAGAGTAAAAGTGTGCTTCAAGTCAATTTCAGCAACCCAGACCCAGGTAAACTGCCTAAACAGCCTTGGCTTCCCAAAGACAAGCGCACCAATCGGGAAGCTGTATAAAAAAGGCACACCAATGAGAAATGCTAGAGCAATACAGCGACAGCCAATCGGGCACCCGGCACATTTTACTCTGAATTCTCAATAGAGCGCTGTGGGCCAATACAATGTACCTTAATAGCCTGTTACAGCTTTACCGCCCACTGCACCCAAATGCAGCAGGGCTCATGGTCCCAAGTCCTGGGGGCAACCTGAGGTTACTTGCAGTCCTGCCCCATGGAGGAGAATCCTCGAAGCAGCGGCAGAAGAAAAGCAGCAGGTCCTAATGGAGCCTCACCAGGAGCTGGCTCCAGGTCTGAAGCCTTGCTGGGCTAGTGTGGAGACATTAATAGCCTGTTACTGCTTGACCGCCCGCTTCACCAAAATGCAGCTGGGCTCATGGTCCCGAGTCCTGGGGCATCCTGAGGTTACTTGCAGTCCAGCCCCACAGAACGGAATCCTCGGGGGAGCAATGGAAGAAAAGCGGTAGGTCCTATTGGAGCCTCACCGGGAGTGGGCTCCAGGTCCGAAGCCCCGTTGGGCTAGTGTGGAGATCTTAATAGCCTGTTACGGCTTTACCACTTGCTGCACCAAAATGCAGCTGAGCTCACGGTCTCAAGTCCTGGGGGTATCCTGAGGTTACTTGCAGGCCTGCCCCATGGAGGGGAATCCTTGGGGGAGTGGCGGAAGAAAAGCGGCATGTCCTAATAGAGCCTCACTGGGAGCAGGCTCCAGGGCCAAAGCCCCATTGGGCTAGTTTGGAGACCTTAATAGCCTGTTATGGCTTTTCCACCCGCTGCATAAAAATGCAGCTGGACTCACTGTCCCAAGTCCTGTGGGCATCCTGAGGTTACTTGCAGTCCTGCCCCATGGAGGGAATTCTCAGGGGAGTGGCGGAAGAAAAGCATCAAGTCCTAAAGGAGCCTCGATGGGAGCGGGCTTTAATAGGGGAGTTAGCAACAACGTCTGCCTAGGAGGAGTTTGCAGAAATGTTGCCCTGTGTTGCTGTACAGAAGTTGGAGGAGACAACATCTGTATTTCGGTCTGATAAGACTTCCTGCGATGATTGTATGTGTTCTGCCAGAAGGGCAAACTTATTGTTCAAAGGTATGGCAGGGTCCACAGCGAGTGAGTGCCAGAGGATTGGTAGGTTTTAGGCATACTTTCAGAAGGGCAGCAGGAATATTTAATTGAAAAAGATCCAGAACGTATTTTCCCTTGAATTTTTCGGATTGCCTGCAAAGGGGAACAACTGTGGGAGTGCTGGATGGGGTATCTAATTGTGTGGTGCTTCCTCCACAGTCCTGTGCAGCAGCTTCTCCTTTTCAGGTGGATTCGAAACTGCCCGTTGGATTTACCTCTGAGATCAGTTCAGCTGGGGTAGGTAATTGCAAGGAGACATCCAGAAAGATAGCAAGAGGATCAGGAGTATTAAAATCTTTGAAAGAGGAGCTTTGAAGGATATATATTGTAGCTGGGTAACGTAAAGCAAATTTTATGCCTCTATGGCGCATTATGGACTTCAGAGGGTTGAATGCTTTTCTTTCGATGGTTAGCTCCTTTGAGAAGTCTCTATAAATAATGATTTTATGTTCTTGCCACGTACTGTAAGTTCCCCTTCTTCTCTAGCATGTTTAAGGATCAATTCGGTATGTGCATAATTTAGGGAGCGGGCGATGATGGGTCTTGGATGGTGATCTTGGGCAGGCCTAGGACCAAGGGTTCAGTGAGACCGCTCAATGGTTAAAACTAAGTCGGGAGGAATCTTTAACAAGGCTGGCAGGACATGGAGCAGCAGTGAAGATGTGTACCCCAACTCAACACTTTCGGGAATCCAAAAAAACGTAAATTATTTCTCCTATTATGATTTTCAGTGTCATCAGTTTTGGATTGAAGAGATTTGATAGTGTTGTCCTGATCTAGAATCATGGCGTGTAGGTCGTATATGGAGGTTGCCTTTTTAATAATTAAATTTTCACTGATAGTGATTCTCTGGCTTACAGATTCGAGCATTGCAGTATTTTGGTTAGTGGCTGTTTTTAGATAATTGATATCAGTTAGTAATTTAGAGAACATAGCTTCCACTTTAGCAAGTGAGTTGGTTTGCAGATGGGGTCAACTATAATGCCAGATGGTGAGGCCTGTCGATCGTCAGTGCTAACATGCATGAATAAAGATATTAAAGTTCCAAATAACTTACAAGCTGTATGAGGCTGGGTGTTCACAGGCTGATCTTGAAAGCTGGTGTTAAAAGATGGTCTGGGTATGAATGGATGAGGTTGAATTATTGCATTCCCTGCAGAGAAGTCAGATTATGCTACCATATTCTGCCTGGTAAGCCCACGCCCCCTTATGGGGGCTATTTTTAATGACAGTTTTTAGCCAGTTTAAACAGTCTTCTGAGAAAATTAAAGCAGTCACTTATCTAGTAGGGCCCCAACTAGTTAAGCAGCTGCTTTAAGTTTCCACTAAGACTTTAAAATGGCTAACAAAAAATAGCTTTAAAAATAGCCCTCATAGATTTGTATGGGACTTGCCCCCGTGTTCTCCCTGGCCACACGTCACAATGTCAGAGAGCATGGGGGCAGAGTCGGGACTGAGTGGGGGTACAAGGAAGCTGGAAGGGATCAGCTGGCCTAGGCTTTGGCACCAGTTATGATCCCTTCCACAACAATAAATAATAACTTTTAAATTAAAATTTTTGCTCCTGTCAGCTCATGCAGCTATAAGGTATTGGGCTATGAAGCCCAATACCTTATAGCTCGGCAGTTGTTCGATCCTGCACAGGGTCAGGTGCTCACCCTCACCCCCCCGGAGGTCGCGAGGGCCATCGGACCGGAGGCTCTCCCCCAACCCCCAAGGACCGATTCTATTGCCGCACAGGTAGACGCCACGGAAGTGCTCCCTGCATCCAGGTGTGCACAGACATTTGAATTTTGGTGCCTTTTCATTCATTTGTTAGAAGCAAACCCAAAAGAGACAAAAACTGAAATTTAGTGTAAATCCTGCCCTGCAACAGTGAAGTAGGGGGTTTGTCTTTCTGTGCTGCTCTGACTTAATTAACTTTACCTGCACAGTTGCCATGGTGTTTTTTAAGCTATTTCTTTGACTGAAAGCCTACACCTGCTTTCTGATTGCATGCTAGCAGCCTATTACGTTCACTTTTGTAATCGGACCAGCCCCTGAATAAGTGTACTTAACGTGTCCTACTTCTCCTTTCCTCGGCAGCTGTTGGATCCTGCACAGGGTCAGGGGCTCACCCCCACCCCCCGGAGGTTGCGAGGGCCGTCAGACCGGAGGCTCTCCCCCAACCCCCAAGGACAGATTCCATCGCCGCACAGGTAGACGCCACGGAAGCGCTGCCTGCATCCAGGGGTGCACTGTGTAGTCCCCGCAGTCGTCCGTGACTGTTCCCCACCTGCCCCAATACCCTCCCACCCTTTCCCAGCCTTAGTTATATAGGCGCAAACCTCGCATGAGCTTGTGCGGTCTCTTGTTTTTTTTCTAACAGCGCTGTTTTCCATTTGCTCATTATAACATCTGGCCACTAGAGGGACTCACATTCCAACGGTACTCAATTACACACTCTGGTACTTCAACCCATCTAGCCTTCCATTTTACTACAGGAACTCCTGACCTGCAGCGGATGCCTATTGCTGCAGGGGCTAACTAACTTTTATATTTCCTACTCACCTCTACTCGCTCCATTCATCATGCCATCTCACTTCTTGAATTCTTCCATTCCTACACAATGGCTTACACTGCTATCTTGACTCTACTAATGTGTGCCTTCTCCCTTCTGTTACTTTCTGCGCTCTCCAGCCCTGTCACACTTACCTCACCTCCCATCGTTTACTCTGTGGACAACTTTAACTTTTCCAACCTACTGGCTTCCTCTTCACCATTCTCTATCCCCACTACTGCACTTATTAGGAAGCGCCTGTTCCTGTTAACTAGGTTCCGCCCGGTCAAGTCAAAATTCTCCCCCTGCGCTTCTATAAGGGCTTGCTTCAGGATATCACTCTGGACTTGTATCCTCTACCTCACGCTAGCTGGGGATATTGAGGCTAATCCTGGTCCTCCTATGGCACCCAACCCAGGACAACCTCCACCGTTGCTATACCTCCCTAAATCCAATGGTCTCACCTTGACCCATATAAACACTAGAAACCTTCTAGCCAACCTTTCCGACCTTCAGGTCTGGATGAATATAAACTGCCTGGACATCTTAGCTATCACAGAGGCTTGGCTAAAACCCACAGTTACAGACTCCCAGTGCTCCTTTCCTGGGTATAATATGCTCCGGGCTGACTGCTTGGGGACAAAAAGAGGCAGAGGGCTAGCGCCTGAAGCAGCTATTCCACGCAGGGTGGCAGGGAAGGTGACTAAGTGGCTCACGCGCCCCCTGCTTCAAATGCTGAAATGTAGGGACAAACTTTGGGCTGCGTGGAAGGTCTCTCATCTGCGAACTGACTTTGAAGCCTTCAGGGCTTCTCGGAACAACTGCAAAAAACATGTACGCCTGGCTAAAAGCATCTACTTTAGGAAACTCCTAAAGTGCTCTGCTGACACCCCTAAGACGTACTGGGCCCAAATCAAGGAAATTCTTGGCAATAACAAGCCTCAGACTCCTACTGACATGAATATACAAGGCACACACTGTAACGACCCGCTCACCATTGCCAATACTTTTAATTCCCTCTTCTCCTCGCTACCAGCCGATGCTCGTGAGGATACCCGAGTTAATTGGCCTGCTTCCCCAACTTTGAGCCCCACTCATCCCACCTTTGTGTTGTCACCAACCACATACTGTGAAGTATGTAAACTTCTTAATTCCATACCAGCCTGTGGGGGCCCAGGCCCTGACGGTATGCATCCTGAGATTCTCAGGCAGTTTGCTCCCTGGCTTACCAAGCCAGTCACCAGACTTTTCAATCTTTCTATAAGTACCTCCTCCATCCCATCGGCCTGGGAAAATAGCTAGAACCATCCCTATCCTTAAGAAGGGTGATGTCAAACAAATGACCAACTACTGTCCCATCTCTCTCTCTCTGGCCCACCCTTAGTAAGCTTCTCGAGAAACTAGTTCATCGCCAGCTCTCAGAACACCTCGGCAAGTTCAATCTCCTGACCCCCTGCCAACAAGGCTTTAGGCCTTGACACAGCACCACCACGGCTCTAACCCAACTTACCAGTGATATAAAAAGCAATATGGATATCAGCCTACTCACCGGCACCGTCTTCATTGACCTGTCCAAAGCTTTCGACATGGTTCATCACCAACTTATGCTGTCAAAGCTCCAATCCACTGGTGCCTCTGACCCCACTCTCTTTGTTCCATAGCTACCTGGACAATCGTACCCAGGCTGTAGCTTTCCACAAGGCTATATCCTCCCCCCGACGGATCACCCATGGCATTCCTCAGGGGTCCATTCTTGGTCCTTTACTTTTCTCCCTCTTCCTGAACGACATTCCCTACTCCTCCCGACACAGCGGTATTCGCATGTATGCTGATGACTTGGTTCTCTGCTCGGCATCTAAATCAATTGAGAACATCAAACTCTGACTCTCAAATGACTTTCAGGTCCTTCAACAATGGCTACTGAACAACCATCAACATCTTAACCTTGACAAAACGTGAGCCATGCTGTTCGGCTCTACTAAAATACTACCTCCCATGGCCTCAAAGCTTCTGGTTCGGTGCCAGGACGGCTCTTCAGTCACCAACACGTCCTCCTTCAAATACCTGGGGGTCACCCTTGATCCCTCCCTTGACTTTTCTACGCATATCAACTCAGTTTGTCATGCTGTTAATGCGAAAATTGGTGGTGCCTACCGGGTGCGACACTCCCTCACACCATCTGCTAGACTATCAGTAGCAACAGGGGTGCTTCTCCCGCAGTTCCAATATGGACTACCTCTTCTATACTCTGCTAACTCCAGTGTGCTCAGCAGATGGGACACCTCTTATAATAATATCTGCAGATTTGCCTTATCTGCCCCACTCCTCACTCATCACTGCCTCCTTTACTCTGGGTTAAACTGGCTGTCACCCATGGAGCTTCGGGCCTTCTCCCTGGGCTGCTTTATAGATTTCCTAACTAGACCCCCAAGACCGGACTCCCTTGCTCAGCTGCTGACCCCTGCTTCCCAAACTCGCTCCCTCAGATCCTTCTCTGCACCCCTGCTCTCATGTAGACCTTGAGCCACAAAAATGGGTGAACAGGCTTTCTCTTGCTTTGCTCCTAAGTTCTGGAACTCTCTCCCCCCTCAGGTCAAAAACACTACCTCCCACTGGGGTTTTTAAAAACTCGCTGTTCTCTCACCTACACACCCTTGGTCACTGCCGATGCTCATAACATAACCTCATTTGACCACCAGGCTGTTGCCAGGACCTCCTCCCATTTGTCGCAACATTAAAGCTTTTTTTTTTTTTTTTTTGTATCCTGGAGTACCAGCTTGTTGTTCTTTCCACTATGTACTGCTGTTTTTTTTTTTGCTTGCAATCTAATGTTTTCTTTAATGTTACTATGTCATGATGTATCACTGTAATTTGTTGGCATCTTTGTCTTGTACTCTCCCGGGTCGTAGCCTGAAAATAGGCAGGATTGTTGCCTAGCGCACTTACCCGGTTACCAAAAGCTAATAAATAAATAAATATTGCACTAAGTGCTTTTAAACATGTTAAACCTCAGAAAAGTAACAGATGGCTAATAGTAATGTGGTAACACATGTTCATTAGGTTTCCTCTACTGTATATTGGGCATTTTTCTCATATAATCCCCGTGGTTCAGGATAACTCCTCTGCCTGGGAAGACTGAAGCAGATATTAGACTATAAGAGTCACCAGCAGCATTAAGTGTCCAGAGGTCATTTTTACTTACTGTATGAAGTTGCATTTTTAAGAACTAGAAGCATCTTGAAGAGTTTGTATGGTTTAATTTAATTTTAAGTAAGGACAATAGGAAGAGTAATGTAAGAATAATGGATTATTATTTTTATTGACAGGAATATATTCTTTTGTTTCCTCATGGTTCTAATATTTATAGTATGTTCAAATTTTTGTATAGGTGTTTTTACTAGATATTTCTTTTAAAATTTAAAAAAGTTAAGCAAATAAACCTGAACTGAACTAAACATAGCGACTAAAATTAATTTAAACTGAGGATGGGGGGGTTGCGATCTGGTAGGTGCAAATTGGAGTCACCACACAAGGGAGACTGTAAGGCCTGCCCACCCCAGGTAGTCAGGAGGGGAGGGATGAGAGTTCAATAATCGGGGGGGGGAGCAGAGGATTGGGAAGTGGAATGGAGGGGCAGGATCACATTGGAAAGTAGCATCCTTGAATGCAAGGAGTTTGGTGAACAAAGCAGTAAGTTCCAGGCAATGATGGCACAGGTGGATTTAGATATTGCGGCCATCACAGAGACTTGGACCACCCAATATCATGACTGGGACCTCATGATTCCTGGATACAGGGTGCACTGCAAGGACAGAAAGGTTGGGAAAGTGGAAGGGGTAGCTATTTACATAGGGGATGGGATACTATATACCAGGGAGGAGGGGAAGGAGGGCAAGCCAGAAGCCATATGTGTGCAGCTCCAAAACTCCAAGGAAAGGAAAGTTAGACTGAGGGTGGTGTACAGACCACCCTCAAAGAATGAGGAAACAGACAGGGAGTTGGGGGAGCAAATCAGAAGACTCAGCGACAAGGGTAGCAATGTCATAGTAGGTGACTTCAATCTGCCTAGAGTGGACTGGAGCACCACGGCTACCTATAATGCCAGGGAACAGGAACTTCTGGAGGCTTTCCAGGACAGCTACCTCATGCAAGGGGTAACAGAGACAACCAGGAAGGGTAACATACTGGACCTTGTGTTGTCAAACGGGGACCACATCCAAGATATAGTTGTGCAGGACCCCTTAGCATGCAATGATCACTGCACAGTGTGGTTCTTTCTTAACTCGGGCAAGGAAACAGCCGGAACCAGCATGAGATTGTTGGACTTCAGAAGGGCAGATTTTAGCAAGATGTGTAGCATCATAGAGGAGCATCTTGCTAAAGTCTTCCCAGAGGTGGATGCTGAGCAGAAATGGTCTATTATTAAGAGGGGTCTAACAGAGGCCACTAACATGTATGCTGAGATCCAGAGTAAGAAGTTTAGGTCCAAAACACTGAGATGACTCAGCAGGGTGGCAGAAGAGAAAGTGAGGGACAAGAGAATGGCATTTGGCAGGTATAAGAAAACTAGGACAGGGTAGGACAAGGAGGAGTACTTAAGAAAATCCAGAGAAGTGAGCAGAGCAGTCTGGGTGGCTAAAGCTTCAAGAGAGCTAAGGCTGGTTTAGGAGATCAGAGAAGGGGAAAAGGATTTCTTCAGGTATATAAGAGAGAAGAGGAGCTGTAAGTATAAGATTGTCTGGATCAAGAGGGAGGAGTTTAGGCAGAAAAGGGAGTGGACCAAGTGGAGGCACTTAACGAGTACTTCTGTTCGATGTTCACCAGAAAAAAGGATGGGCTGATGCCACAAGGAAAAAGAGGAATGAAATGGGAGGAGCAGCGGTAACAGATGGGGCAATCCAGGTGGATTGGGTTCTAAAGGGCCTTAACGCCTTATGGGTGGACAAGGCCCCTGGACCAGATGGAGTGCATCCAAGAGTCCTGAAAGAGTTAGTGAAGGTCTTGGCAGGCCCACTGGCAGACCCATTCAACACCTCACTGGAAAGCCCCTGGACTGGAGAATGGCTCACATGGTGCCTCTCTGCAAGAGTGGTCCTAGGGATGAGCCAAGTCACTGTAGACCAGTCAGCCTTACATTCATTGTAGGGAAGTTAATGGAGACCATTCTAAAGGAGAGATTGGTAACCTTTCTGGATGATAGTCGTCTCCAGGATGAATGGCAACATGGGTTTGTCTCAGGGAGACCTTCTCAGACCAACCTAAATTACTTTTTTGATTGGGTCACAAGGACAATTAACAGGGGCCATGCCATGGATGTCCTGCATCTGGACTTAAGAAAATCCTTTGACTTGGTGCCACATGGAAAGCTGCTGGGAAAACTGATGAATCTGGGGACTGAGGAGAAACTAGTGGGGTGGGTCAGGAATTGGCTGCAGAACAGACAGCAGAGGGTAATTGTAAGGGCTCAAAGCCAACACCGGTGACCAGTGGGGTACTTCAGGGCTCGGTGCTTGGTCCGCTGTTACTCAGCATCTTTATTCGGGACATAGCAGAAGGGATCAAGAGTAAGATAAACCTGAACAGATGGCACAAAGATCTGTATGACAGTGGATGGTAAAGAAGGGAGGCAAGAACTCAGGAAGGACCTGACAAAGCTTGAGCACTGGTCAGGTATATGTCAATTGGGGTTTAATGCTACGAAAATCCGGTCATGTACTCGGACCCGGAAACCCCAGGACTAGCTACTGGCTGGGGGGAGTGCAGGTATCTATTTCAGAGGAGGAGGAGGAAAAGGACATGGGGTGCTAGTCACAGGTGACATGAAGTTTTCAGTGCAGTGCCATAGGGCAGCAGCAAGAGCTAACCAAATGCTGGGGTGCATAGCCAGATTAATCACCTCTAGGAGGGAAGAAGTCATCCTATCACTGTGCAGATCACTTGTGAGACCACACTTGGAGTACTATGTGCAGTTCCGGTGCCTCTACTTAAAAGAGGATGTAAAAGTACTGGATGGGGTACAGTGCAGGGTGACAAAGATGATCCTAAACTAGGGGAAAAAACCCAATGAGGAAAAACTGAGGGAGCTCAACATGTATTCCCTGAAAGATAGAAGGGAGAGAGGGGACATGATAGAGACCTTCAAATAATTAAAAGGCATAAATAGGGTTGGTATGGAGAGCTTGCTCAGTTTAAAGGGAGGGTCATGAGAGGACACAGTCTGAAACTGAATGGAGGAAGATTCAAGAAAGAAATGAGGAAACACTGCTTTGCAAAATGGATGGTGGCAGGGTGGAACCAACTACTGGAAGAAGTGATCTCGCTGAAGACTGTGGGGTGGCATAGGGTAAAAGGAAAGGTCAATGCAGAAAAGAGGCTAGGGAGGATAAAGGTGGTGGGCAAGGATGATGAAGGAGGATGGGGGCAGCTGCAGTAATGGTATATTGCGAGCTGCACACTCAGGCAGCCTTGATAGATCTCTGGGCCTTTTCTGCTTGTGTTTTCTGTATGTTCATATGTTAATAGGTGATGTGCTATGCTGACAGTGCAATTTTTAATGTGCTGGTGAAGTACATTGGATCCTGCCTTGATGCCAACATATTCGACCAGCCACGTCTTTGGGCACTATTTGAGACACATGGTGGTGGTGAGGGGTGGCTGATCAGTGAGTGCATGTGTGAGGGTGCGCTTGTCTATCCTACCATAACTAACTGTGTTCTATCCCACTCCACAGATAACAGTGGATATCCTCTGTGGCCATACCTCT
Organism: Neoceratodus forsteri; assembly: GCA_016271365.2. Lineage (NCBI taxonomy): Eukaryota > Metazoa > Chordata > Ceratodontiformes > Ceratodontidae > Neoceratodus > Neoceratodus forsteri. The sequence continues at coordinate 848,134,026 of CM028134.1, forward strand.
AGACACCCTTCCTGTCCCTGACTACTGAGGCTGAGAAGAGGTACAATGAGGTGCACTGTCAGTCCCATTCTGTGGTGCAGTATACATTTGGCATGCTGAAGATGCTTTTCTGTTGCTTGGACAGGATGGGCGGCACCATGCTGTTGGCACCAGGGAAGGTGTCATGTGTTTTCATCGCATGCATGATGCTGTACAACATTTCTGTACAGCACTGCATACCCATGCCAGAGGATGTACCTAATATGGAGTATCCTGACTGTGACATTGTCACTCCTAGAGAGATGTTTGCAAACAAGGCTCAGCAGCGTGACCGTGGACTATCCAGGAGGGAGGCATTGCCTCAACTAGTGTGGAGTACATTCAATGGTTAGAGTGGACTATGGGATAGATGTGTCCCAGGGATATGTGGACACTGCATGGGTGATGAAATGACATGGGGACTGTCACAGTGACATGTCCAGAGTACTGATTGGTGCATTCCAAGGGGGGTTGGACTGCTGCAAAGGAGGACTACTTTGCCCTCCTAATATGGGTCAAGGAGCATATGCCATTGTACTTAGCACCAGCACTTGCACTGCTGACACAAGCGGTGTCATGGGCAGGCTGTACACTGTGTTGATGGGCACCTGTTGGCTGGCTCTGTGGGGCAGGCACATCCCTTGGGGGGGAGATCTGCATATGGGCATCTGCTTGGGTGCTAGCATTGTATGCCTGGGTGCTGGCCTCATGTGCTTCAGTGCTAGCCTTGTGTGCTCAGGTGCTGGCCTCATGTACCTGGGTGATGGCCTCTGCATTGGGTGGCAGTGGCATGTGCGAATGTTGCACAGTTTGCATTTTGAGTATGTCTGTGATCTGATCTAGCATGCCATGGATACTATGCATTTTGGATATGATCAGGACCACCTGCTCTGTGTTCTCCCACGGTCATGTGTGGGTTTCTGTTCCACAGAACTAGTTAACCGTGCACCAACGCCATCCTGCCTGGGGGCTGGGGTGCTGTTATTTGGCTGGCTCCCCTGGATGCTACTCAGTGTGGGTTGTGTATCTGTGTCCATCCCTCCTATTACGCATGCACTCCCATGTGTGCCCATCAATGGGTTGCATGTTTTCAATGCTACGATTCACCACATATGGTAAGGTCAAGGGGCGTTCCTGCATCTGGCAGTCCTTCCCATGCCCTGCATCACATGCTCTATCATGCTCCTATACATGACTCTATCTGCCCATAGGGGTATTGGTGAATTCTGTGTGATTTGCATGCTTAAGGAGGTGCGCACTTATGCACCTATCAAATCACCATGTTTGTGAATAGAGGCTACAGTAATAATCGTAAGTGGATCTACATCTGTAAACAAAGCAAATTCCTTAATCTTCTGCTGTCTTTGAGAACTGAAAGAGGAACTGAGGTACACATCTGTGAGTAATTCCTCAACAAATGAGCATAAAGCAGCTTTATTGCATTAATCTGCAAAATGACAGAGACTGTCTATATTTATGTTTGGATTTACAACCTTTAAGTGGAATAAGACAGAATTGTCCTTTTCAATTACAGATGTAGCATTGTCAGATGAAAAAGTTACGATGCTAAATAAGTGGCCATTTTCTTCCCTGTAGTATGCTTCAAAATTTACCAGTGCTTTTCTGAATTTGTTTGTCATTGTGCATTGTGTTGCACACCATGGTGAATACTGAAATCTGTGCTCCAGGTCTTGCAGAAGCCATATCCATTCTTGCTTCCTGTTAATCAGTCTCTTCTTTTTATCCAGAGGCTTATCACTGTCCTGATCCTCAACATTGTCCAGGGTGTTTAGATATATAATTATATGTTTTTATTATTTATTTTATTAATATTATTATATTATTAATAATATATATTATTTATTATTATTTGATAATAGTGTTTGAACTGTTCATGGTTAGCAATCCAGTGACAGAGGTTTTTTTTTTGTTCAAGACAGGGTGCATATTAAAACTGCAATATTAATAAAACTGTAATATTAATATTTTTTTTCACTGCCACCCTCTCTAGCCAAAAATATCTATGACTGCCACATGCTCCTTATTGGCAGACCCAAGCTCCCTCCAATTACACCTCCTCTGCAAACACAGTAAATCAACAACTCTACGAGATGTTGGGCTTGTTTCAGGCAAAGATGATGAAGACAATCAGTTGGAGTACACACTTGAGTGAATTCCCAGAACTTGGCAAGAGATGGCAGCAGAGACAAATGTGTAATATTACTATTTTTATGTTTGCTTGCGTGCATGCACAAGAAACATTTTGTCACAGCTTAGGAGACAAGCGGGGTTTTGGAGGTGCGGCACTGTGGGGGCCAATGGCCCCAGTGCCTTTTGAGGCTTGACCCACTTTCCCCAGTGCAGTGGCACACTGCTGCTGACACTAGTTCAGCCAGTGGGCCACCACCTTGAAAGGAATCTGCCACTGCAATGAGGGAGCGACCCATCATTGCAGGGCAGTACCTTGCCGTCCCTGACCCAGTTCATTTGCTGACAAGGGAGCCTACTCCTGTCGACATACTATAACCCCCTCCCCATTTGTTGTGTGCTGAGGGGTGCCCAATCCCCCTCTGCATCATGCGCCCCCTCAACAGTCTTTTTTTGCCGACGGGGGGGCTCAATCCCTGTCGGCTTCAGGCCCCCCTTCCCAGTTCAATTTGCTGATGGGGGAGCCCACTCCCTGTCAGCATAATGCCCCCCCCAATTTGTTGTGTGCCGACAGCAGTGCCCAATCCCCATTGGTTACAGACCCCCAAAACAACACTCAGGTGGCATGCTGGGAGCCCACCCCTGCCTGTCAAATGTACCTGTTAAAAAAAAAAGTCCTGTGATATTTTTTTTTAACCTACAAAAAAGAAAATGGTCCCTCGTTGACTCTCTTGCCCTCCCAACCTCGCCACCCTTTTTGCACACCCCTCCCACACACCCCTCACCCCATACTTACCTTTGGAGCCCAGAGCGATGATCTTCGGTGGACCGGGAACACATCTGCACTGTTCAAAGCTGACCGTGAACTGAAGAAATGCCGGTAAGCTGTATAATGGCATAAATAGGGGTTTTTCAACTTTGGTTCATATCTCAGGCATTTGGGGGAATTTTGGCACCAAATTTTCAGCATGGGGTTATTGGAACCCCTCCTTATGAATTCAGCCACTGTCATGGTGTTATTCGATCCTGAAAGTTGATTTCACGGTCACTGCGTGGAATCACCTTCTAGGACTGAGTAATGGAATGACAGTGCCAGTGTTCATGAGGTGGGCTCTCAAAAAACCTGTATTGCAAATTGGGTGGAAAAAATCCAAAAATTACTTTATGAGCATGCATTGCGCAGTTTTCCTTGTCGCAGCGATACCTTCAATAATTTGTAATATTTTCACTCCAGATTTTCAAACTTGCCATTTTTCCACACCTCCTTATGAACAGTATAGCTGTCATTTTTCACATCCTGGCCGAAATGTGTTTTCGCACTTCCGGCGCAGAATAACACGGTCACTGACAGAAATCAGTGTTTGGGACACATTAAGAAAATCACAGTGACACTATTCATGAGCAGAGGTCCTACAATGCCTATGTTGAAATTTTGGTGATGAAAGTCCATAAAATGACTGTGTTACGAGTATGAGTCGCGCAGTTTCCACGCATGCTCGGAAGTGCGTAAATTTATAACATTTTCACTCCAGATTTTCAACATTAGCATTTTGCCACATCTCCTTATGAACAGTATAGCTGTCATTTTTCATATCCTGCCCAAAATATGTGTTTGCACATCTGGCGCACAATGGCCGCTGTGGGAAATTAATGTTTCGGGCAGATTAAGAAAATCATAGTGACAGTGTTCCTGAGCAGAGGTCACAAAATGCCTAAGTTGAAAATTTGGTGAAATAATTCCACTAAATGACTGCAGTACAAGCATGTGTTGCACAGTTTCCACATATGCTCGGATATTTGAGCATCTTTAATATTTTCACTATAGATTTTCAACATTGCCATCTCTTCACACCTCCTATGAATGGTACAACTGTCATTCTTCACATCCTGCCTGGTCTGTGTTTTCGCACATCTGTCACAGAATGGCACGGTCACTGTGGGAACTCGAAGTTCTGGACACATTAACAAAATCACACTGCCACTGTTCATGAGAAGAGGTCCCAAATGCTTTCATGGGGTGGGGGTCACAAAAAGGCCATGTTGAAAATTTGTAGTGAAAATACCAACACATGCCCATGGCGTTAGGGTTTCTAACCATAACATCACACCCTGTACAGACTGACAGGCATCAGAGGTGTAACTTTGGATCACCGGCTGTAATGCTCATGCCATCCCAACCCCACCCTGAAACCAGTGGCAGATATAGAGGTGTGCCTTGCACTCTTCAGCCCCAGACTTGACCCCATTCTCCTGTACTGTACCCATTTCAGCATATGTTCTTATGAAATGAGGTGACTGTGAAGCCAAACACCCCAAGGCACACCTCAACACTTGTTGGTATCTACAGGATAGGGTGAGGTGAAATGCTGTGAGCATTATGGGCAATGACCCACAAGCACACCCCAATGCCTGTCCATCTCTGCAGGGTGGAGGTGGGATTGGCATGAGTTCAATACTTCACTGCCACTCCTATTTTGCATCTGTCTAACTCCTGCATGTCCAATGCTAATATCAGCAAGCAAACATTGTGCCAGAGATATCTGTGTCTGCCACATGCTCATTATTGGCAAACCCCAACTCCGTCTGGACACATCTTCTCTCCAAACACAATCAATTAACAATGCCATGAGATGTGAGGATTGTTTCCAGCAAAGATGATGAAGAAACACACTTGGAGTAGCTCATTTGTATGCACTCCTCCCCCAACACATCAAGACAGGGTGGCAGAAAAAATCTATATCATTATACTGTATTCTATTTTTTCCCTGCCACTCTCTCTTGCCAAAAATATCTGTGCCTGCCATATACTCCTTTTTGGCAGACCCAAAAACTCTTCCTGAATTCTCTGGACCTACAATTGTTGTATGTAATTTGTACCAGCTTTACTATCTAATGTTGTCTGACTTGTTATTATGTTTTGTACTGCTGTTCTTCCAATGTGTTCCTCCCCCAGGTCACACCTGGAAACAAGCCTTTGCTCACGATGCTGCTCACAGTTATTAATTTCCAAATAAACAAACAAATAAATAAATAATACACCTCCTCTCCAATACAATAAACAACTTTAAGATGATGAAAAAAAAATCAGTTAAAGTAATACATTTGTGCGCCCACAACACCCCCAACTTGGTAAGAGATGGTGGCAGGGAAAAACAGTTACATTATTTTTTTTCTCTCGGCCACCCTTTCTTCCCCAAAATATACTCATTAGCACACCTGATGACTCCCTCTGGATCTCTGAGTTTAGTCAATTTCTTATTTTTCTGTTGAAATCTAGATTTAGTATTTGCCATATTGGTCCTTAAAAGAACAGATCCAGAAGCAAATGATTTGATACCTTGTAATGGAGCAACATAGATGTAACAACAAGAACAAAGTACTCTAGCTTTTGGACCAACCAGTCCTTCTTCAGAAGCCTAAACTTCTAAACTAAACTAAACTAAGCTTCTGAAGAAGGACTGGTTGGTCCGAAAGGTAGAGCACTTTGTTCTTGTTGTTACATCTATGTTGCTCCATTTAAAGGTATCAAATCATTTGCTTCTGGATTTATTTTTCTGTTGTAAGTTTACTTATTTCATTGCTGTGGCATGCCATCACAGAAACATAGAATTTGACGGCAGATAGGGACCGCTTGGCCCACCTAGTCTGCCCATTTCCCTACCTGATGGATAAGCTGCAGATTCTAGTTAATCAACAGCTTACTTCCTCCTACCCCCCCCAACTAGAATTGTCTAATGCCTGTCCCATGCATTCTTGAATTCTCCCACTGTTCCTGACTCCACAGCCTCCTCAGGAAGGCTGTTCCATGCATCCATAACCCTCTCTGTGAAAAAATACTTTCTAACATTACCTCTGAACCGTCCCCCCTCTATCTTCAAATTGTGCACCCTTGTTCTTGCACATCTCTTCTTTTGAAAGATACTACCCTCTTGTACTTTGGTATCATCGTGTCCAGAAAAGAAGCCTGAACCACTTTTTCACCTTTGTCCATGTAGTGTAAAGGTCTTCAGAGAGGATGTTCATTCCTGCTGTGTGCACTGCCTTGGCCTCTCGCATGACATGAAGAACTGTGCCATTTGCCAGTGCTTTTTCCAGGCAATAAGGAGACATCACAGAAAAGCTTTGGAGAACTTTTTGCAGAAAATGAAAAATGCTCAGTATTCTATACTGGAGTGTACTCCATCATGACAGGCCCAGTCTTCTAGTTTAGTCTCCCTGTCAGGTGTCAGCAACATTGCCACATCGAGAACGGACTTCACAGTAGCCTAAGTTGGCATTTTCGTCTAACTGTCACTGAACCAAACACTTTAAAGAGAAATCTCCCTTTAGATCCTGGTTGCCACTGCAGTCTAGCTGTGAGGATAAGTTGAAGGCCACATCAGCATCCTCCATAAAACTAAAAGTCCCCCCACCCGAGCATTGTTATGACACCAAGGTTGGGACTGGCTGTGGATCTCCCACTAATACAGGGTTGAAGTCTTTAAACCAGTACAGTTCTGTCATTGTTTGTGTGTTGTCAACCCCACCTGCAGAGGCCATCAACACTCAGGCTATGTTTTTTGATGGTGTTTGAATGATTTCAGCACCCGCTATCATCTCTTCCATTAATGGCAACAGTGTCAATGGTACTGCCTCCATACACCACCATCCAATTCTGGATTTGATCTCCTCCGGTTTAGCCCCGCCAATAATACTATTGCCTCCTCTGTTGAGTCCTCATCAATTGGGTGACCCCAAGGTTCCTCATCCTCAGCCAGATGAAGAAGAGGAGGAATATAATCCTGAAGTCCAAGAATTGTAGGAGCATTATGAGGAAGAAGATGGTAGTATGGTGCAACCTATGGGGGTTTGACTCTATGTCAACTGTTTTCTCCTGTAGTGTGGACACTGTTTTATACACCCCAAGTAAATTCCTGAGGGTGCCTCTTTTGATAGCCTGCTATGTCTCATGCAGAAAACATTGGGTTTCATTGCTGAGGAGGAGGAGGAGGACTCCCCCAAACTGAATTTATATGAGTTCCGGGAGGTTCTTACCTTGCCTACCATGGTGATTATTCTGATTTATCCTGCCTTGGAGGATGCCACTATGGCTGTTTTCCACCAGGCCCAGCAATTTTCCAGCTGTCCTTTGCAAGGCAAACAAACAATATCCTGCCCTTGATATAAAGACTATTTATGCCACCCTGCACAAAAATGACTTCATGGTTATTATGGCAGCTCACAACAGGTCTAGGGCACCCAGGCACATGAGCTATTTGCCTCCTAACAAAGAATCTAGAAAATTGGATGTGATGGACAAGAGGACACATGCTTCTCCAAAGCTAGGAGTATATATCTCTTTTGACAGTCCCAATCAAGGGGGTGAGAAAATAGGACTGAAATTACCCTTCCCCAATATCTGCAAGGCAGGGAACTATAGTGTACGGTACTGGACTGGTTACTGAGGTTTACAAGTAAGCAAAACAGGCTGCTGTGTAACAGTGTAAGCCTGTCATCTAGCTGCCATCAATAAATGGAAAACCAGTAAGAGAAATACACCAAGAAAGTAAAAAAAAAGCACATAAAAAACAATAATTTCAATACTAGACAAGCATTTGTCAATGCCAAGTGCTGATTGCTGTCATTAGCAGTGGAAGTGCAGGAGTTAGACAGATGCAGTATAGGAACGGCAGTGAAGTATTGAATTGATGCCAACTTCACCTCCACCCTGCAGAGATGGACAGGCATTGGGGTGTGCCTTTGGGTCATCGCCCATAATTGTCATGACATTTCATCTCACTCTAGCCTGCAGACACTTACAAGTGTCGAGGTTTGCTTTGGAGTGTTTAGGCTTTACACTCACCTCATTCCATAAGGAAACACTCTGAAAAGGGTGCAGTATAGGAGAATGGGGTGAACTCTGGGGCCAAAGGATCCAAGGCGCACCTTGATGCCTGCCACTGGCTGCAGGGTGGGGGTGGAATGGCATGAGCATTACTGTCGATGATCCCAAGTCACACTCCTGATGCCCGTCAGTCCCTGCAGTGTAGGGCGTTATGGTCAAAAACCTTAACACCCTGGTCGTTTCTTGGTATTTTTACTCCAAGTTTTCAACATGGGCTTTTTGTGACCCCACCGCATGAACAGTGACACTATCAGTTTGTTAGCTGAAAGGTGATTTTGCACAGTGACTTGGCACCACAGGTGCAAAAACACATTTTGAACAGGATGTGAAAAATGACACCTGTACTGTTCATGAAGAGGTGTAAAAAATGGCAATGTTGAAAATCTGGAGTAAAAATATAAAAAAACTGGTGAAGTCACGAGTGTGCGTAGAAACTGTGCAATGCACTCCCGTAATGTAATTAGTTTGGGGATATTTTACAGCAGATTTTCAATATAGGCATTTTGGGACCTCTGCTCATGAACAGTGTCACTCTGATTTTTTTAATCTGTCCCGAATACTGATTTCCCACAGCAACCGTTCTATTCTGTGTCGGAAGTGCGGAATGTATTTTAGCCAGGGTGTGAAAAATGACAGCTGTACTGTTCATAAGAAGGTGTGGAAACATGCCAATGTTGAAAACCTGGACTGAAAATATTATGAATTTGTGAACTTACAAGGGTGCGTGGAAACTGCACAAAGCACACTCATAACACAGTCATTTTATGGATGTTTGCCACCAAATTTTCAACATAGCCAATTTAGGACCTCTACTCATGAACAGTGTCACTGTGATTTTCTTAATCTGTCCCAAACATTGATTTCACACACGACCGCGCCACTGTATGCTATGTGTGTGAAAACACATTTCAGGCAAGATGTGAAAAATGACAGCTGTACTGTTCATAAGGAGGTGTGGTAAAATGGCAATGTTGAAAATCTGGAGTGAAAATATTAAAAATGCTCAAAGTTATGATCGTGTGTAAGAACTGTGCAACGCACGCTAGTAAAACAGTCATTTTTGGAATTTTTTCTCCAGATTTTTAACATAGGGTTTGTGGGGGCCTGCCCCATGAACAGTGTCACTGTTATTTTCTTACTGTGTCCCAGACATTGATTTTGCACACCAACCATGCCATTGTGCGCTACAGGTGCAAAAACACATTTCTGGGGAGATGTGAAAAATGACAGCTGGAGGTGCAGTAAAATGGCAGTGTTAAAAATCTGGCATGAAAATATTAAAATTGCTCAAAGTTACGAGCATGCATAGGAACTGCGCAACACACACTCGTAAAACAGTCATTTTTGTGAATTTTTTCACCAAATTTTCAACATAGGGTTTTTGTGGGAATACCTCATGAACTGTAACACTGTTGTTTCATTAATCAGTCCTGAAAGGTGATTCAGCACAGTGACCGCAAAATCATCTTTTGGGACTGAATAACAAAATGACAGTGACTGAGTTCATGAGGTGGTGTCCCAAGAACCCCATGTTGAAAATTTGGTGAACAAATTCCCCAAAATGGCTGAGATATGCACTAAAGTTGAAAAAACACTATTTATGCCGTTATTCAGCTTACCAGTATTTCTTCACTTCGTGGTTGGCTTTGAAGAGTGCAGACGTGTTCCCGATCCACAGAAGATCATCGCACCAGGCTCTGGAGGTAAGTATGGGGTGAGGTAGGGGTGGGAAGGTGGCATATGCAGAGGGGGGATGGTGGGGGGCAAGAGAATCAACGAGTGACCTTTTTTTTCTTCTAGGTTTTTTTTTTTAAAGACGATAGGGGGACTTTTGCCAAACTGGGAGGGATCCCAGTATGGCACCAGGAAGTTCGTTTGGAGGGGGGGCATTGGAGCCAATGGGGGACTGGGCACCCCCATTGGCTAAAGAGACTTTTGCTATGCTGGGGTGGGCTCCCAGCGTGGCAGATGGAAGTTTGTTTGGGGGGTAGTGGAGCCGACAGGGGACTGGGCACCCCTGTCAGCCATACATTATGCTGTGGGGGTGGCATGCTTGAGCTAAGGGGGGATTGGGCACCCCCCCCTAGGCAAACAGCAAATGGAGGGAGGTGCATTATGCCTATGGGGATTGAACTACTCTATCGGCAAATGAACTGGGGAGGGGGTCATGCTGACAGGGGGATTGGGCACCCCATTGGCTTTTTTTTTATTTATTGAAATGTTTCACCAGGAAGGCACACTGAGCAGTGGGTGATGGCTTTCCATAAGCTTCATGGAGACTGTGAGAGGCCGATGGAGAAGCCATCGCCATGGGGACACCATGCAGTCAGCTGTTTTGGTAGTTTGTAATGCACCAAAACAGCTGATTGTGTGGTGACGTGGTGGAATTTCTTTACGCATTGTGGCATGCTTATTAACTGCTGTGATCGACAGCGTGCTCCTCTATTGGCTGCAGCAGAGACCAGCCCTAGAACGGACTGCTGCCATTCGGCACAACACTGACATGCCTCTGTAACATGCTTTTGCAGGAAGCTGACGCAATGTGTTTCCTGCACACGCATGCAAGCAACACAAAAAGGAAAGATGGAAAACAATGTATGAGTTGATACTTATGGCAGTTCAGGTAAGGCTACATGCCCTTTGTGATGAATATTTATTACTCTAAAATAATGTCTGCTTTCACAGGAATAAACTGAGGTTGGGCAAGATCATTTGTTTAACTATGGTCAGATCATCCAAAAAGTTATATTCTGCCCACTATTGTTCATTTTGGGGCATAACAACAAAGAAAGGTACATCGTTCCCAACCGTACTTCAGAAACTGGTCAGGAAAACATGAATAAGGCGCACAGTCAAAATTCTCCAGTTTTCTCATGCCCTGCTAGTATTTAATGTAGAGGAAAAAATAAACACTAAGTTATACTTGGGTAAATCCCCCCCCCCCCCATGACACAAAAAATGCAAGTAACATGAGATCAAAAATAAAGCCTTCTTCATGCCCTTCCTGAATTCCAGCAAGTGCTGAATTAAATTGTAGCAAATTACAGAGTCACGTGATGCATTGGTGCTGAGAGGCTGCTTGCTTTGGAGCTCCCGCTTCCCCTCTCTTAAACTTTTACTCTCACAGAGCCAAAACTACCAACTCATCACTAAATGAGTTCTAAACATCCAAACTACAACGGGAGTCTTCTGTGTGCTCAGTTCGAGGTGTAGATTGCCTGCTAGAAGACCGCGATGACAGACACCAAAATGAAGGCCTCAGGAGTCAGGCACACCCCACCTACAACACCAGAAAAAGCTTCGAAGAAAGCTAAAAACTCTGGATCCAATCCCTCCTCAACTGCTAAACATTCAACTGGAGGAGGTCTTAATGTTGCAATGGGTACTGCATTAACAGAAGAACGTTTCTTGGAAGAGCTTTCCCATTTAAAGATACCCTACAAGAGATCTCCAAAGAAATTAAATCGATGAGGCAGGATTACACTGATCTCTAGAAGAGTAGGCGATTCAGAGGCCAGAATAGGATCAGTGGAGAAATGCAACAGAAAGTGGACCCTGAAATTATTAAGCTTCGCCAGCAAATTCATAAGCTTCAACTGAAAACGGAAGATTTAGAGGGCGAAGTCGAGGGAACAACGCTCTAATCCTGGGGCTTCCAGAGATGGAAGAAGGAGGAGACACCATAAAATTCATCCAACTATTCCTCAACAAGGTAGTGGGTCCCCACCTGTCCACCAACAATATCACATAGAAAGGGCCCACAGATCCCTCAGACCCAGGCCCTCCGAATGCCCCCCAGACCCCTAATTATCAAGTTTTTGAGCTACCTGGACCAGCAACATGTCCTAACTAAAGTTAAACAATTGAGTCAGTCCTGTGGAGGGGCTAAACTGAGGATCACCCAAGATCTACCTAGAGAGGTCCGCAAAGCGGCTGCATTTAATCCCTGTATAGCAAGCTGATTGCGGCTGGGAAAACCTTTAGGATGAATTACCCTGCCAAACTGTTGGTCCAGGTGGATGAAGTCTGGTACCCCTATGATACACCTGAGGAGGCGACGACTGAACTCTCCAAACTGCTCCCTGACCTGTTTAAAGGACTTTCCGCAAAATGACTGTCAAATGGTAGCTTGAATTGTAATAATTGTTAACCTGTGAGGCATTTACAGCAATTAAAACTTATAATAACTTTCTTTCTTGTTTTCTAACCTATAGTTCTTAATAGAAGGCTGTTTCAACCTACTGTATAGCTGTTGTAGCCTAGATGGGTGGCCGGTGCTTCTGGGGGTGGCTACCTCTGTCTTTTCTCGTGGGGTGGTCGCCCGGAACCCGCGTGGCGGAGGGCCTAGTAGTAGGAGACCTTGAGGCCTAGTCGCCCTTTTTCTGCGGCCTAACGCGTCCTTGCCTCTCGCGCCTCTAGGGGGAACTGCCGAATATGGATGCAGTTCCCGGAGGACCTATTTTCGGTCGGACCGACCTGGTCCGTCAGGGTTTTTTGGTCCCCACGGATTTCCTCTTCATTTCTGATCCCCAATCGAGTTGGAACGAGAGGACAGAGGCTCATAAATCAACTCCCAGGTACTGATATTTGTCTTACTTTCCTCTGGTTGGGAGGGATGATTTGATTTGGTACCTTTGTTTAAAATGTGATGATGCCTTTTGGTACCGGAGGGGGGGGCGGGAAGGCTCGCAAGCAAGCCGAGGATAGTACCATGCCTTGCGACCTAGCAGGGAGTTTTTGGGTACCCCAAAGGAATTTTCTGTTGGACAGGAACACTACGAGGTGACCTGGTACCCTGGGGTAGAGAAGAGTATTGAAATGTTTAGCTGTTTTGGAAGTTCTGGTTGTTTATATTGGGTATCTGGTCTACAATGTTCTTGTCTCAATGTCATAGTGGGGTTGGGGGGTATTGTTCATAAAGGTTTCAGTTGTATTTTGGGGAACCGCCACTTAACCTCGTTCATTGTATGCATCTCAGCTGTGGCATCAAGCTCAAGTACCTTAGTGTTATCAGTCTTGTCTTTTTCCTTTTAACAGGAAAATTATTCAGAAGTATGTTGGGGGGTTTGGGGTGTCACCACTGTATGGAGTGAGAAGAGATTACAGGGGTTAACTTGCTCGGAACTACTTTGGATTCTAGAGTATGGCTAATGGTACAATTAGGTTGATTAGCTGGAATGTGAGAGGGATTAGAGATGCTAAGAAGAGATCCCGTGTCCTACTTAATTGTTCGGTGTTGGGAGCTGACATTTTATGCCTTCAAGAAACCCACATCATGGTGGCTGAAAGTAGTACACTTAAAATCAGGGGCTTTTTCAAATTTTGTGGCTGGAGACTCCTGGAGGCAAGGGAGTTGCTATTATGATTAAAAAACATACCTTCAGTCCGCTCTTAAAGTCACTGAGACCCAGAAGGTAGATATATACTGGTGCTTGGTTCTCTTTATAATTCCCCCATCGTTTTAGGCTCAGTGTATGGTCCAGTTGGAGGGAACGTTAGCTTTGTCATGGAGTTAATTGACAAGCTCAGTTCCCTTTTGCCATCTCCCTTGATACTGGGTGGGGATTGGAACATAGCTCCAACTCAGGAGCTGGATAAAACCCTCAGACCATTAAGGCCACTACTTTCGCCACAATTGGCACTGAGAGATATGGGAAGTATGTTGGGCCTAGTAGATCCCTGGAGGACCTTCACCCTCCAATAGAAGTTACACCTTTTTTCCCCTACCATAATTCCTGGTCGCTTAGATTATTTTTTAATATCTACCTCTTATGACCAAAGTTCACTCGCAGTTATTGAACCCATAGTACTTCCACCACGCGTCGTCTGGTTCTGTCTTACTCCCCTGCCTATGATACATCGCGACACGATTTGGAAACTTAATACCCAGATACTAAAGGAAGAGCACTCTCTCACCCAAATCAGATCTCTTATCAGAGATTATTTGGATATCAACCGGGGCTCAGTAGCCAGGATGGATATCCTTTGGTGCTCATTAAAGTGCTTCCTGAGAGGGGAACTTATTAAGATCACCTCCAGAAGGAAGAAACTCAGGTCCCAAAATCTCATCTCCCTTTCAAGTCAGATCAAAGCAGCAGAAGATTCTCTGGACACTTCTAACTCGTTAACCGATTTAGAACAACTGCACAAACTTAAAAACGAGTATGAAGGGCTAATTCGGGAAAAGACGGAGTTTGCTCTACTGAGAACCAAGGCTAAATACTTAGATCAAGGGGAGAGACCGAGTAGGCTATTGGCGTTGAAGCTTAAAGAAACAGAGAACTCTAGATTAATTCCAGCTTTAGAAGATCATGACGGGTCTATTAAAACAGACCCTAGATATATTGTTGCAATTTTTAAAGAGTTCTACCAGAACTTATATGGTGCCAAGGTATCCCCCTCCTCTCAGTCAGATCCAGAAAGATTTTTCCGGTCACTGGTACTTCCTCGCCTCTCGGAGGATCATATTGCCTCTCTTTCCTTGCCCTTATCCCAGGGAGAGGTGGAACAAGCTATTCACAATCTCTCACCAGACAAAGCTCCCGGACCGGATGGGTTTCCCACCAACTTTTATAAGGTCTTTCGCCTAGAATTGGCCCCTATACTTCTGGAACTGTATAACTATATTTTATCAGCTGATACGCTGGACCCTTCCTTGCTGGAGGCTACTATTATTCTGATCCCCAAGTCAACAAAGCCCTCTCTGAACCCAACCAACTATAGACCTATTTCACTGCTCAATTGTGATATTAAAATTTTGTCTAAGATTTTGGCTTCTCGGATCAAACAGGTATGGACCTCACTCTTGAGCAATGAACAAGTGGGATTTGTACAGGGCAGATCTGTGGCAGACCATATCAGATCACTTTCTCACGTCTTTGGGGCAGCCCAAACTTCCCAGGTCCCTATGGCACTGGTAGCCCTGGACGCAGAGAAAGCATTCGACCGGGTCAACTGGGAGTTTTTATGGTGCACTATGACCAGGTTCGGTTTCCCGGAAGGGTTCATTCGATGGGTGAAAACACTATATAAATCCCCCATGGCAAAGATTTATTGCAATGGGGTTCTTTCGTCCTCCATCCAATTGCTCTCTGGCACCCGTCAGGGTTGTCCCCTATCTCCATTCCTCTTCAACCTTTATCTGGAACCCCTGTTGCTTAGCCTTAAAACTGCTCCAGGGATCCAGGGATGCCCCGTTTCCCATCAGACTTCCAAAATTTCAGTGTATGGATGACATCCTTTTGCAATTAGCCAACCCGCCGATTCCCTCTAGAGGTAATGGAATAATAGCACAATCTGGGAAATCTCCAATTACAAGCTTAACCTGGCAAAGACCGAGATCTTCCCTTAATATGCATCTCACCCAGGCCTCCGCCTCCCATCTAGGTATGAAGTGGACTCTTCTTACTTAAAATACCAAGGTATTTATTTGGCACGTGACCCTATTTTAGTTAAGAAGCTTAATCTAGAGGATCTATTAGACAGGATTAAATCTGATCTGCAAAGATGGGACAACTACTATTATCAGTAGGAGCCCGGATAAGCATCATTAAATGAACGTCCCACCCTGTCTCTTTTACCCCTGAACCTTCTGGATATCTGGCTACCTAAATCTTTTCTTTAAAAGGGTCCATTCGACCCTGATTGATTTTATATGGAACCATAAACCTCCAAGGCGAGCTTTTTATAAACTATGTCTGCCTAAAGATATGGGGGGTCTCCGACTGCCTAATTTCGAATTCTATTACTGGTCTAGCCACCTGGTCAAAGCTGGGAAATGGTTAGGGGGAATGGAGGATACTTATTCACCTTTATGGCTGAGTCTGGACCTCGACCTTATCAAACAGCACAATATAGACCCCACTTGTCTTCTTTATTGTCGTTTTGTATCTCTCCCCAGAGAGATTCAGGATTCTCCAGTGGGCGTCACAGTGAAAGTACTTAATCAACTCTACTCCACTGCCAAAATCAAAAACACTAAAGATCCTGGTCAGCCATTGACGGGTAATCCCAATATTAAAATAGGGTCCAAACCATTGGCTCCCAAATGGTTACCACAAATACAAGGACTTTCAGTTGAGGATCTCTATGTGCAGGGTAGACACGGCTCTATAGCTGATCTTCTATTGGTCCTGAACATCCCCACTAGTGCCCTTTTCAAGATATACCAACTAAAACATCTGGTTGACAAAGAGTTTGGGACAGTAATACCCTCCTCAACTGTTAAACCGATGTTAACGGAGGTCAAAAGCTGTGCGGTCAGACCTCATGGTGTGTCTAAGCTGTACACTTACCTCCTGAAGCTTATCTTCCCCACCCCCTTAACCGGATCCAAGTCCTGGTCCTCATCCCAATCAGGCTCCTTGCCCGTATGGAGCCTGATCTGGAAAGATTTGTACATGTACAATACCTTAGATAAGAACAGGCTGATCCAATACTTTATAGTCAACAATATGTACATCACACCAGTGCTGAAATCGAAATTTGACCGGTCTATCTTCCCAAATTGTTTCAGGTGTGGGAAAACACAGGGTAACCTTCCTCACATTTTCTGGTACTGCTCTAAGATTGCCCCTCTCTGGAAGGCCATCGCGGACAGCTTGGATCCTATACTGGGCCTGAAAGATCTTTTTACAGTAGAGGTCTGTATTCTAAGGGATTACACAGGCATCAATGTTAAGGAAAGGAAATACCACATGGCTCTTATTTCTATGGCGGTTAAGAGACTGGTGCTCCGTCACTGGACAGATAACCTCGAGATTTCATACCTAGACTGGGTGGAAGAAATGTCTCAATGTTTTAAGATTGAGAAATTGATTGCTAATACTAGATCCTCCCGGTGGCCTTCCAGAGAAAATGGGGCAAGTTATATGCTCTGTACCTCCACTGATTGGTATCCCAGGGCTCCTAGAATAACTGAGTGAGAAAGAATGCTCTTTCTTTTCTGAGCTCCCAGACACCTCTCCCATTTCCTCCAAACTAATCCCAAAACCTCTCGTCCTCACTAGATTGGTTAAGTCCGAGTTATCCGCTCACATTCTGCTTAAGCATAGTTATAGTAAACCGATTATGTGAGTTGGCCTTTCCTTTCTCTTTCTTCAGTGGTGACACCTTCATTGTGGGGGAAGGGGTTTGTTGTTGTTGTTTTTGTATTTTTTCCTTTTTCCTTTTCTTGTTTTTCTGGTTTTGTGGTTTTGCTTGGTTTTTTCCTTTATTTTCTTCTCCCGTCTGTTACCTGACGGTTTATGTCTGTGATGTGCTGAATTCTTGTATCATATTCAGAATTTATTGTCATATTGATGTAATAATAATTGGAAATTAATAAAAAGAGAATTTCAAAAAAAAAAATTGTAGCAAATTATTGTTTATTAGTTAAACTAAAATTGTCACATTGCCCCATCATAAACAGGGCTGTAGATCAGTCAAGCTTTCCTGTATCCTGCAACCTAGCACTTTCTGTCACCACTCCTGAATCAGCCCCTTGCTAAGTACCTTATTACTATACCTCCCGCCAGTCTCTCTCTCTATGTATCCTAGTCTAGAAATGTCTTTAGCTATTGATGGTGGTAATCCTGTACTGCCTGTTTATATGCTGTTAAGCTACTTCCTGATGTATGTATCCTGTTGTATTACGTATTGTTCCCACTCCCCTTCCCCCAGGACTTACCGTAAGATGAGCTTTTGTTGCTCAGTGTAACCTTCCTGGTGAAACATTTCAATAAATAAATAAATCCTCCCATAGTAAAAGAAAATTAATGAGATAAGAACAGCTTGTTTCACTCCACAATATTATCCCTCATTACAGGTGAGTTATAAGCCTCTGTGTAGAAGAGAGAGCAGGAACCTGTCCTGCCTTGCCGTGGACCAGTGCTGGGGGAAAGGTTGAACAATCAGCAATACTGAGGGAGCCAGGGGTACTGAGACCACAAAACAATATTGGTGAATCTCACAAACCTTTGTCTCCAATAGAATTATTCAAGACTCTGGGCCAAGACGGCTGAATGGTTAGGACTTGCAATTACTTATCCCTTAAGCACTGTTCATCTGTTGTCATATTTTGTCCATGAGGAGTCATCCAATAGAGTAAGAACTTACTCAGCCAAGGGGGAAGCAGAAGGGTGAGAAAACATTAATCATCTTGGTCACCTTAGGCCTTGGAAAATTTCTCTATGCTCTCAAGGCCGGGGATTAAACCTATATGCTCCATCTCATGCAACCTTTCACTGCACTCCTACCAAGGAAAAAAGGTCCCAGCATCATAAAAAAAAAAGAAATGAAAAAACCCTAATAGATGCTGGGTATACCAGTTTCTAATGTGTGTCTTCCTTTGGCTCAACCCCAGCCAGGTGAACTCCAACACCCCCCAGCCAGTCCAGACAATGGGCCCCCAAGCACCATTATACTGTCCACTTACTGACTGTCACAGAATGTGTCTGGCAGTCTGGCTACACGGTTCCCCAAAACACATCGGCACGGGGTCATAATGTCGCAGATGATATGATGCATATGACCACCATGAAGAAGAAAACAGTGTGTGGCAACAATAGACATCTGTTCTTTTGTTTTGCTGGGGGATTCTCCCCCCCCACACCCTCGGAACTGATATAATCAACTCCAAGCGGATGTGGACACTGGGGCAAAAAATTAAAAATTAACTCCAAAAGATTCCCTACCAGGGAATCAAACCGCGATTCCTCCAACCCACACATTGGAGGGTCAGGTGCTCTAGCCACTCCTTCATGGGAGCGGCTCAACCAAACACCCGACCAGCAGTGGCTAAATACACTTCCTCCTTCCTGGTGAGTGACATGGGATAGCAATAGTATCGCATCGCTGATATTCCCCTGTCGCTCTACTCCCCTACTCGCTACCTGTGATGTGCTCCTGCTCTGTGCGGATTAGTGTGCATAGTTATCACCCAGTACCAAGCCAGGTCAGAGCAACTTCATAATGTCAGTGTCTTCTGGTAGTCTGAATCTCACTGAGAAGAGTGGGGTTGCTGGAACAATTGTGATGTGGATAATTTTGGTTGATGCTTTGCAGATCATTGTTTTGATCAGGTTAAGTGAAAGTCTTCCACATTAGTAGTGTTCATCTGCTATTTAGCACTGGATACCCGGAGCTGTAGCCATTATTCATTTAAGTCTACCAGCACATTTTCAACCAACACATATGACTTCTGTTTGAAGGGGAAGTGGACAAAAAGTCTGGCAGAATAGGGGTCTGGAATTTATATTTTAATTATCAATAGGTATGTAAGTTAGAGATGTACACCCACCTCTTTTTTAAGAGGCAGGTCAGGTAGTCATTATCACAAAATATTCCCTCCTGGCCCCAACAGACAGTCTTCATCCTGCAGGCTCTTAGTACAATGTCCTGCTTCATAGTGTGATGAAGGAGCCTCATAATAATTGAGTGGGGTTTAGCAGAAAGATAGGTGGGCTTAATGATCCCAGGCCCAGTGAGCCCTCTCTAGTTCAGTAACATACTTCTTGTCAAGCTGCAAGAACTTTTGCAGCATAGTAGGCAAAAAGCTTAGCATGTTTTGCTCTTCGGCCCTTTCATCAAGATCATAGACTCTCAACTAGTTATGGCTTTCTCTGTTCTCTGAGTCTTCAAGTTTGTCCTCAAGCTGTATTTGTTTTCTGAGGGCTTGTAATGTTATGTTTTTTTCTATAGCAATGTTTCTTTCTTTCAGGGTGCTAGCTTGGCTCTTCAGACCCTGTCACCCCCCCTACCAGCCACCATCACCCCCCAGACCACACCTGTTTCTGTTACCCCATGGTTTAAGCCACCCCATGGCTGGGTCGGGGGGTTATCCTCCTGTCTATGAGGTCTGGATCTGGTTTGGCAGGGTCCCATGGTGATGGCATGGGTAGAGGCAAGTGGACAACCCCTGCTTTTCATGCTTCACTGTTTCCCCACCACCATGTCAGCACACATGTGCAATGGTGTGGACATGTGACCTCAAGACACTGCACATTCTCAATGCCTGCATCCAGCTGTGCCACCCATCCACTGCTGAATGGCAGGCAAGCAATGACATATGCTGTCCTTCCTCTCCAATGGAGGAGAGCCATTTATAGATGTGCGGCCTTTCTACTTCCTGCTCCTGAGTGACTCTGCTCCATTTCCAAACCTGGGTCATAAGTGTGGTAGGAGGTAAAGCACGTAGTACCTCAGCCATCCATGCCACTGGGCCTGCTGAGAAGTCATTTTTTTTTAACAGTATCGACATGATCACTGGCTTCAGTGATCCAGTTCTCAGTGAATAAAATTCCTGTTGAAAGCACTGATAGTTCGGCAGTAAGATTAGAGAGTGAAGCTTTGGTTTCTGCTCAAAATGCCTTGAGGTCTATTTTAAGAAAGGTTGCTTTAATTTCTTTAGGGATCATTGTCAGTATCTCCTCTGTTTCAGACATGGCTGGTATATTAGACACTGGGGAGGCCATATAAATGTTGCCGACTCTCTACTGGTTTCTTTGACGTCAAAACTACTAGTATATTTCTCAGTTGATCTGCTCACTAGTTTTGTCTGCCCTGACCTCCAGATCATCACTGCTGCCCTTCTTTTATTCTCAAAGCTCAGGTTGTAGAATAACTAATGTATTTTGGAGGGATTAAAACAATAATTCATTGGAGCTCCTTCTCTGTGTGACTGCTCACTTCATAGTTGAATCAGAAGTCACTATTGTCTTTTTTTAATCTAGCATTTCCCATGTGCCAATGTGCCTATGTCATCTTGCATTGTGGTTTGGAAGAATGGAATGATCAGACTGATTTATAGTAAGTCTTCAGGAGGTATGTGTTATAATTAAGTAATAATCCATGCTAGGATTTGGGTTATGCAGGGATTTATCTATGTCTGGTGTGGTTTGATCACACAGCTGCAGGCCAAGTGACTACACCACACCAGAAGCCTTCCAGGTCAAAATGTCATATGCTGTACAGTGCATGACATGACCACATAGCAGGAACAGTGTGGTAGGGAAGAGCGAGAGGGTGCAAACCATGAAAGGATGTATGCATGGTAGTGCACCCTCTCACTCTTCCCAGTACAGGATAAGAATCCTGCTGGGATGGGGGTACATCAAGCAGCTGCCATGGCTCGATGGGATTAGCCACTAGCAGCAAGGGAGGCAGGCAGTGTGTTTGAGACCGAGTTTCGATTCCTGGACCCAGATGTGTGGGATTTTTTTAATTTTTTTGCAGTTTGTGCGATTTTAACTGTTAAGCTCCCCCCTCCAGAGTTAGTTATTTTAGTTGGGGGGTTTGGATGGGCACAGCTCCCAGTAACAGGGGCTGGGGTAGAGCCCCCTGCAAAACAAAGACTTATGCCACTGGCAATATATTGCACTGTATTGGCAGTGCTGTATATTGCTGTGGCATAATGTCTTGTGACATTATGACCCCGAGCCCACCAGAAGTGGGTAAATCCCAATATAGCCCATGTCCTGGAGTGGGTTATTATGATTATGTAGTGTATAGGAAGTAAAGGATTAACAAAATATATTAAAACGTTTTAAAAAACAGCTTTTTCATTGATTTATAAATGGAATATCCTTGCTCTGTAGATTTACTTGTCCCCTGTTGCCAAGTAGAATATGTTAATGGGAGACATCCTGCCCAGCTCATAATCCAGCCCCCACCACACACAGTTATATCTTATAATGCTTGTTTTTTTTTTTTTAAGAGAGGGCCTACAAGTCATGTTTTTTTTTCAAGAGAGTTTGTAAGTCATGAGTGGCTCTCTAGATGAAGCTATTAGAGAGCGTGGTTTGAGGGCTGAGGGGCTGCCATAGTTTAGCTTGTGGTTTTGGGGTGATGTGGCTTTTGCAGTTGGGAGGAAGTAAGGGTTTGAGTCAAGTAATATTTTTGGTTTTATTTTAAGTGATCAGGAGAACAGGTATTCACCATGCAGGACACTGGGACATTTACAATTACAAAGACCAAGTGTGTGCTCGAGCTGACAGCTAATGATCTTGTGGAGAATGCGGGCCAGAGCTGGGCTGATAGCTAAAAAATATTGAGAGAGGTGAGACAAGAACAAGTGGTCATGAAGGACAAATTGAAAAAAAGTTTTGTTCCCAAGTGGGTTTTGGGAGTGTTTATAGCACAGAAATGTGCCCTGGGAACTTAGTTGATGCATAAGAGTTCTCATTGACCAGGATGGCAGAATTTTTTTGATTTGACTTAGAAATGAAATGTATCATATTTTACAGATTTTTTTTAAGTTTTGGTATTACTTGAATACCGTACTTTCAGATTTGAAAGGTTTATCCTGTGACTTTTCAGCAAAGACAGTTGCTTACTTATCGAAGTTGAAGTTCAATTTGCACATTTCCTGGGCATCCCTTGACAAAGAGCTTTTTTGTAGACATTTTGCTGGCCAACGAGCCATTATGTGTGCTATCTGGCACTCCTTTTCTCATCTTGCTGCTTTGCAGCCTCTTACCATTATCGACATTCGACCAGTACCCAGTCCTGCTCTGGCTCGTTCTTCATCCTCATAACATTTCTTCTATGCACTGAGAAACCTTTTGGATAAAGGAGGATGCCAGAGAGTTTCCTCCACTGGGAGAGTGGTCTATAATAAATTCAATGAAACAGCCTGTTTTGCACCATCATGTACATTCTCACATGTATATAGTCAGTGTGGAGAAGCTCATTCAAAACTGGTCTGTCACTGCAAATCAACTTCTACACCTACTCAAGGTCATAAATGAACTTTGTCCCAAACCTCCACACAAGAACATATTGTTGAACTGCAGCAGCTGTTGTCAATGCACCCATCACAATTTCTCAATCAGTTCCTTATTTTGTGCCTTTTAAACAGATTTCACACAGGACTCCATGCAGTTCCTACTACCTCTGTTCACTCTCCAAATCTTAAATCTTCTCTCGATGTACCTGAAGTTGTCAATGCCTTACTTGCAAAAGAACTGTCTAAAGGCTTTATCATCAGTTCCTTTGCAGCTCCCCTTTTCCATCTTTCCAAATCAGTCCCATTAGAATAGCCACCTGAATGTATCCAGGAATGCAATGTCTGATCATTGACCTATCCACTCCTCATTCAACAACAGGGCCATGCATTAATTCTCTAGTGCCCTCTGAGAAGTATTCACTTTCTTACACACAAATTGACAAAGCCATTAAATGTATTCAACTTGCTGGACCTGGTGCCTGGTTGACTAAAGCAGATATTACAGATGCCTTTAAACTGTTACCTATACATCTGTTCCTATGACATGTCTACAGAATTTCTTGGAGAAATCAGTATTACTTCACAGTGTGCCTAACGGTCGGATATAAAAGTAGTCCCAACCTTTTATGACAGCTTTTCTAGTGCTCTGTGTTTGAGTCTACTGAGCATTTCTAATCAGTCCAAAGAATACTAAGCACTCAGGGTATGGTACAAGAAGAATAAATGATAAGTCCAATCCAGTTGCTGTACTGCAAGTGAATAAAGTAAGAACAGTGATGTGAAGCTGAAAACAGCCACACTAACATTCTACTAGCAGATGACAAAATAGAAGGACCAGTAATGACAGTAGAATTTCTGGGTATAGCACTAGATACCTTAAAAATGGAAGCCTCCTGTGAAATTACAAAGACTTTTGAATTTGGTCCCACTCTTTTCAACAAAACGATACTGTACTAAATGAGAACTCCTTTCTTTCCTAGGCTATCTTATTTTTGCTGTGAGAATCATTCCTCAAGGACGGAGCTCTTATCTCCTCACCTCACTCTAGCACATTCAGTTGTTCCTCTGGATCATCGCATATCCATTACTGTTTCTAACCAGTCAGACCTAGCTATGTGGTCCCTCTTTCTATTAGAAAGAAATGGAGTATCCATGTTCTATAAGGACCCATCTCACACAAATAACCTTACAGTCTTTACACATGCTACTCCATATTTTGGTTTTACTGCTATTCATGGTACCTCCTGGTTTGCCTACGCCTAACCACTAGAAATCAAGCACCTTCCCCCTTTTTCATTATACGTCATACTTATTTGAAATCTATCCTATTGTTGCAACCACACTTACCTGGGGACATACATGCAACAACCAGCTCATGAACATATACATGGTTAACCAAGCAGCTATATCCATCTTAAACAAAGGGTGTTCTCCTACCCATTTCATAATGAACTTCCTTGATTAACATGGACCTCCTTAATTTTCCACTTTACAATCCACTGTGTATACATTCCTGGGCCTTCTCATTTTCTAGCTGATTGTGTTTCCCATTTCTATTTTCAGCAGTTCAGGGCTGCCTTCATTTTGGGAACTGCCAATGACGTAGCAGAGTTTCTCATATATGTTTCAGTTATTATCTGGAATTTCTTCTCTTCATCAACTAAAGCTACATATAAAGTAGTCTGGAAGAAATTCTCTACCTTCTGCACCCTCCAAAATATGGACCCATTCCAAGGCTCCATCTTTCTTCTTCTGGCATTTGTATACTATTTTTTCCAAACCTTCAACTTGTCAGCTACAACAATAAAACACTCTCTCTCAGGTATCCAATTCACAATGATATCTGTTTGCCTGTATGCACCAAGCTCCTACCTATCAAATCCAGTGATCAAAACCTTTAGCCACTGTATTAGAAAAGTGATTCCTCTTCAACAAGGAAACCCATAAATTATAACCTGTATTCTTTAATGATGTTTCTCCTAAATAATGTTTTTTTCAGACCCATTGCTGACCTTATTCTACAAGCTGCCATGACTCTGGCCTTCTTTGGATTTCTGTGACCTGGAGAATTAACATATTCCCCTTCTGTGATCAGTCTAGCCACCTATCTTACTAATAACTGTTTACGGAAAGCATCTGCAGACCACTTCATCCTCACCACACCAAGATCAAAAACTGACAGAAACAATAGAGTCTATCTTTCTTATTTTGTAACAAACTGAACCTGGTGCCCTATTCAAGTCCTCAAGTTTGCTGCACTTCTCAGACAGACATCATGATTCCATTTACCCTCTTCTGTATACTGAGATCTACTCCTCATGACTACTTCCAAGTTTGTCCCTCCATGTCAGAACTCTGCTTTCTCATCGGAGTCTTGACGCCTCTTCCTTCTCTGGCCATTTGTTCAGAATTGGAGCAGCCACCCCAGCATCTTAGAAGAGCATCCCATCTCTCTCATCAAAGTCAATTTTTGCTGGATTTCATCGTGCTTTGAAACCTATGTTAGAAATCCAAATTCTGAACTCTGCCAAGCTTATCAACAGTTAGCCTCATAATTCTAAAGACTGTAGGAAAAGCTAACCCAATAAACATGGGTCACCAAAAGTTTCCTCCACTTGGGTGTTTTTTCTCTCCTCCGTGTAACTGGGTTTATTCTGTAAGTTGGAGAATGTGAGTTCCATTTCATCTCACCTTGAAGATTTGGCTTTTTAGCTACAAAACATCTCCTTTAACCTCAAGACAATTCTCCTGGCATCTCTACTGAGGGTGGAAAAAAACGAAGGAAAGATACATGCTGAAAGAACTATGTACAGTTGCATAAGCATATTGTAACAGTCATAGAATGACTGTTCCACTAGAAAGTAGTTTGGGTACCTTAATTTCTAGGGGGTCATCTGGTGGGAGGTCCAGAGCTGTAGGGATCTTGCCTGGTGGTAGGTCAGACCTTGTGTAAAATAAAAGAAAGGCTATGAGCATATCATTAATTGTACCAGTAGGAGAAAGCCAAGAAGGGAAGTGATTGCCTCCATCCACTACACCCAATGCACATTTTTTTTTTTTGCCATTTTAAATGTTGCCTGTCACCCTTTTGCAAAGAAACAGTGGGTGCAGAAATTTCTGGTAGCCATGAACTATTAGATTATTTGCTCTGGCTTGTCTTTTGTTTGCCTGTTTGTTGTTAAGTGGCCCTGGTGGCCCGGTAGTAAATGTGGGAGCATTATGGTGCTGTTTAAAACAGCCTATGTAAATAAGCATAATGCCTCTGTTTTAAAATGAAATAGTATGCCTTCTGTGTTTAATTAATTTTGTTTCCAAGCAGTGTTGCATGGTTTATTTTTATTCCATTGCAGAGCAGCAGCAAGTCCCCAAGCAGAGGAGCAGTGGTGAAGGAACGGTGATGGAGAGCTGAGTTGCAGCTCCATAGTGGAAGCACAGTATCCCAACAACAGAGAGGAGTGTATAGGGTGAGGACATTAGGTCATGGGAAGGAGGGCTAACTTATATATGTGAGTCAGGCTTTGGAGTAAAGGTGTTCTGCTCGAGCTGAAGGGTATGGAGACAGGTGTGTGTCATGTTAGTGAGTGAACATTGTGCTGGTTGTCTGGTACTGTTTTTTCATGCTGTCTGTTGTTAGTACATCGAGTGGTGATGTGCAAGTGGACAAGTGGGTTGGATCACTGTTGCACGAGTCCTAGTGTGATGCAGTTCCATCCGGCACTATGTCTGTTGGATTGCACTCTTCCGTGGTCTGTTTTTTTGCTGTCTTTCACTAGGTTGCCATCCTCCAGTATAAGTGTGGTCTGGAGTTGGTTGTATTTAGTTAGTAAGGGTGCGGGGGGTGGAGCCTCCACATTTTCTTGGTTTCCTGTAGTCAGGTACTTTGGTTGTATAGAAATGGTTTGCACTACATTATGGTGATTTGTCTCTCTTTTCACGGTATACCTAACTTGTGGTATTATTGCAGATCAAGTGGTGGTTAGTGCGAGAGGGAAACGTATGCTCCTCTCAATGACAGAAGACCAGATAGTTTACATAAATAAATAGTTTGGCAGGCAACAAGTACCAGATTGTGAATTATGGGCTGGTTACTATTAAAATATTAATAAATGAAATGGGGCACACATTATAAAATGGAGAAAGGGGCTGCCAAAACATAAAGCTCAGTCTAGATACCATGATGAGCAACAGGGAAGGCTGCTAGTAAGGAAAATCACTAAGCACAAACTTTGAAGTAAATAAGCACAGAACAGATTAAACAAGTAAACTAAAGCCGCAGAGGGATAGATTACAGTTTCACATACACACATATGGAACTTATGCCACATAATTGTTTAGTTTACAAAATGGAACTGTTTAAAAATAAAAGTGTTACTGGAGAATGAGTCAGTATAATTTAACATTTAAAAAATGTGTAACTTTTTATAAAAGGCACTGCTAAGCCATTTTAAACTAGATTAAAACCAAACTTGCCAGATTATAGATTAAAAGAGCCATCAGGTAAAGAGTCTCATCTGATTAAAAGTCTGGGAAGGAGTGGTCGCTGACCTGTTTAGGCAGAGTGGCATGTAGGGAGAAGCTGTAGCTCAGAAGCCATGCTAGCAGGCAGGAAGGTTGAAGGAGGAGCCAGGAATGGGTGTGTGCTCTTGGGCAGGAGTTGTTAAGGGACCCCTTGAAACAGACCCTGGAAGGAGTCTCAGAACCCAAATGAATACAGTATTTAATTTGGCTGAGCTTGAGACAAAAGGAAAAGAGTTTATTTATAGGAAAATTTAAGTAGTAATTTTATCCTTGCTTACTGTGAGAGTTAAACAGCAAGCTGTCTTTTCCCACAGGGTGGAAAATTTTAATTTTAAGTAACTTAATGATCCCGTAACAAAATTTATTAATAAAAAATACTGTAGAAAGCCAGAAGTGTGAGCTTTCTTATGGGGAAGGTGTGAAGGCGATTACATTTTCTTTTGAGGTGATTTTATTGTGCTTAATCTGATGTACAATTATAATGAATCCAAGTTAACAGAACAGAACAGGCTCAGAGTTTTCAGAAAGGCAGTTGAGAGAGTTCAAACTTGAGATTACATTGTGGCTCATCCTAGTGCAGGATTCCAATATAGAATCAAAGTCAATTGGTGCTGAGGGTTGGAACAGGGTTCTTTTCACTCAGTGACCAGGATTTAGGAGGAATGGAATATTCAGGGGTGAAAAAGGACCTGCACAGCTCATTTTTGGGGAGCTCGAGCAGGGAGACAGACCTGAAAGGACCAGACCTGCCCAGAGGGAGTTCAGCCTACTGAAGCCTACCTGTAGTTAGGGCCTTAGGGGACTAGCTCTCAATTAAGTATTGTAGAATATAGGGGATCACCTGCATCCTAGTGTTAGGGATAGTAAGGCAGTAAAGTGAGAACAGGGATGGAATAGATTAGCCTGCTGCTTTGAGTACCTGTTTTTTTCCTCAAGTGTCTTCAGCTGCATCCAGCAAGTTTGCATCTGCTTCAAGCAACCAGGTCATCTTAGAGGATCAATAGCATCAAATCCATTGCCATCTCCAGAGGGTCCGAGTGACAAACATTTTTCAACAATTTAAGGATCGTGGCACAGTAGTTCTAATTTCAATATGGGACTAGTTCAAAAGGACACTCATCTGGTATATTGAATTCTGGAATACCTATTGCTTCAAGGACTACTGTCCAGCAATTGAAGGACTGAATTCAGAGATGGGGGAAGGGATATATTGTGAATGCCATAAAGTAATTGTTACGTAATGTAACATGAATGCAATTGTGAAATGCTTAGAATATAAGTGAACAAAGTGTATAAGCAATACTGTATAGAGCTAAGTATTTCTGAGATAGATACCTGGGGAGGGTATCAGGTGATAAGGGGAGAGTGGGCTGACTGAGGTAGGTATAGGCCTAGTAGCCACTGCATGCCCTCAAGGCAAATAAACAGGATGTGCAGCGACTGAGGTCCGAAAGGTGGCCTAGTGCTGGACTGGTATTAATGTAACTGGAGGGCTGGTGGGTGGTGGAATAGCCTACAGTCTCCAGGGGTAGCAGGTACAGACCTGTGGGAATATGCAGTAATGTGAAAGTCTAATGATGCTTAAGGTATTTGTTCAATTCAAAAGATTATTTGCAAAAGTGTGTGTTGTTGTTGCTTATTGCCATTGTTTCTTATGCATGCTGTGTCTGTAAGTTGGCAGAACAGTTTAGTAAATTTTACCTTCATTTTTACTTAGAAATTGTGTCAGAGTCTGGCTTCATGGTTGTCCAAGTCTCACATTCCTGTGGTACAGCTCCTTTCTCTCTCACACAGCTTCTGCAGCTATCTGGTTGGGAGATAACCTGAAAGTGTCTCTGTGTGTATACCAAATCAGTGGTTGTGGGTGGAAAGAAAGGCAAAGAACCTACTGGTGATGCAGCTCTGCTGTTACTCTCTGTGTGTACTGCATCCACTTGGGTGTGTGTGTGTGTGTGTGTGTGTGTGTGTGTGTGTGTGTGTGTTTGTGTTATAACATCAGTGGAGGCCACCAATCAAATTAAAATATTTATGCTGTGGTTCAGTTGGGGGATCACAAGACTCCTCCCCCGCCCTATAAAAGCACACACACTTTAGCTTACCACTGACTAGAGGGTTTTCATCTTCCTCCTCCCTCCCTCCCTCCCTCCTCCTTCTCCAGCACTCTGACTCTGGTGTGGCTTTTTAGCTACAAAATTGTCCTTTAACCTCAAGACAATTCTCCTGTCATTTGTACTGAGAGTGGAAAAACCAGAGGAAAGAGACATGCCAAAAGAACTACATATCATTGCAGAAGCATATCCCTGGAAGCCACCAACTGAGCTGAAATCTAATCAAAGATTTGATCTTAGATCAGACTATTCAAAATCCAATGAGCCAGTCTGATCCAAGGTTTGGCACCCCATCCCTTACCCAATCCTGTTGAAAAAAAACTGTTTCTTACATCCTGTAGCACCACCTCCCTCACCCCATCCCATGTACATTAATTCTCTGGCATCCAGTGGCGTATGCCTCTAAACCCCATCACATGTAAATAGAGGTCCCTGATGTCTGGTGGAACTCCCCCTGCTCCTCCCCCCCATGATGAGCAGCACAGCCCTCCACTTAATAGCTTGATGGCCATTGTCTAACCTGGTTCTTTATTGCAAATAGCAGTTCCAGAACTACATGCTGCTCAGCTCATTTTGTGTTATCCGAGCTAAACAGCATGCATTTCTGTAATCCCTGTTTGCGATAAAGGCCCAGATTAGTTGGCCACCAGCTGAGGAGATGAATGACCAGGTGGAGGACCAAACTTTGCTGGCAAAGTGGAATGAAACTACCTAGCTTTACCTTATAGGTATATTAATATTTATTTATATTTCTTTTCCTTTTGAAAGTAGCAGGGTAAGTGGGGAGAAAAGAAATCTGTCAGCAGTGTTTGGGGTACTTTGAAACTTGGTAGGCAGTGTTTGAAGTAAAATGAAAATTGGGTTTTAAATTGTGGTGTGGGGGATTTTAAAGGTGGTGTGGGGGAACTAAGCTCAGGAGCTTAATCTTGGGGTGAGTAGATTCAGGAAGTCCTGTGAATCAAGTGTGTAATTGGGGGATGGAGCTGACAGAGGCTTAGTGCCTTCTTACAAGAGCACTATAAAAGTACTTCCACTCTAACATGTCTAGCCTTTGATTAGATATTCATGTCCCAGTGACTGAGTTGAACAGTGAAGGAGTGGAACAGGTAACTGCCATTGTAGGCGTCGGCAGGCATCAGCAGAAGGAAACAGAGAAGTGGAGGACTCTGCCAGTAAACTAAGGTAAGGCATCTGTTCACTGCTGTGTAACAGTCACTGCTGGGAAGAGTTGAAGATTAGGGGTAGGGCAAAACTGGGAATAGATGCAACACTCTGTCTAGTATAGGAGTAAAGAGATTTAAACAAGGCACAGGGAAACACAAACAGAAACAAAAAATAAAGGGGAAAACTAGAAACACTCTATCAGGGGTAAGGGTACAAAAGTATTTCCAGGTAGCACAGGAAGAATAGAAGTTGTGAATGCTGAGTGTGGTGCAGTGCAGTGGCTGTGGGGCGGCAGTTTTCAGAGAGACTTTCTGGAGACTGCAGGGCTGCCCCATCTGTACACACCTCTCTGGGTTGAGGGAGAAGGTTGCTAGACTCCAGGCCAAGTTGGCTAGGATTCGGGACCTCCTCCCCACCCAGGGGCCACCAAATCTGCCAGAGAATGCCAGGGAAGAGGAATGGCTGAACTGTGGTGGGCTCGGGAAGGGTGAGAGTGGTGGGACAGAGGCACATTCCTCAACCAGTACCACTGCATAATTCCTATGCTGCTCTGGAAGGGCAGGACTGTCAAAAGGCATGGCATTGCTACCTAAATCTTGGCCCCATAGTTTTCTCAAGTTTATACCCTTCAAATCTACTGCTGTTACTCTGCTCACCCTTTCCTACCTTATCTGACCTCCTACTGTGTGTTTTCCCTAGCTCTGTTGTCCTAGCACCCCTCTTTTAGAGCAACCATTACCTTGTAACCTGCTTCTCCCATGTCAGCATCCTGCCATCTCCCCTCTTCAAGCCTGATTCCTATGCCTTGACTTATGCTAGGCTGTGCTGACAATGAGAACGTTTAATTTTCCCTTGTACATATCATCCACTGTTATATTCTCTGCTGAATATTTGATGTACATGATGACTCAGCCTTGTTAACTCATTATCTGGACCTATTGCTTTTGCTCTGTGTATATAATTTTAATTTATACTTATGCCCATTTATTGTCTGCATATAAATGCATTGTTCTTTGACCTTGTATGATACAGGTCCATTTTTTAAATGAGCTTGCTCAATGGTGTTCACCTGGATAAACAAAGATTTTGATTGATTGATTGATTGAAAAGGAGGCACTCACAGTAGTGACCAGGCAGGAAGTGGGGTCCCTCCATAGTGGACATGCCAATGAGGGTGATACAGGGCCCCAGAGGAGGAGGATGCAGCTTCTGGTGGGGGGACTCAATTGTGAGGTGAATAGATTTGTGAATAGGAAAGGGGGGGAGGCAGGTTAGGTGCCTACCAGGTGCCACAGTCCAGAGGGATGGGAAGCGGATCCTGAGGATCACTAGAGCAGCAGGACAGGAGGAAGAACTTGATGTCATTGTCCACTTGGTGACTAATGATCTGGCTAGGCACAGGGTTGAGGTAGTGCAGAGGGAGTTTAGGGAGTTGGGGAGGGGGTCCTAGACAGGTAGCTTGCTCAACAGCTTTCTCTGAGGTGTTGCCAGTCTATGATGGGGTGAGGAGAGGTATCTCTGCACCAGGAGCTTCAACTCATGGCTGAATGAATGGTACAGAGATGAGGGGTTTGGCTACATTGTGGAGTGGGGGACCCACCTGAGAAGATGAAGGCCTATACAGGGGTGAAGACCTGCTTCTATCTGGGACGGAAACTGCAGTTCTTGTGGATGGTCAAAATGTTACTTCGATGAACATTTAAACTAGTCAAGGGGGTGGTAGAAGGAATCAGGGAGGAAGAAACCCCCCCCCCACAGGCTGAAGTAGAGAGTAAAGAGAACCTAATGGGAGTGGAAACCCCCAGGGTGCAAATTAATAAAGGAAGCAGGGTAGTAGAGGTAGAGGGGGAAGGGAGTTGGAGCATTAAAAAGAGGGGGGAAGGAGGAAGAGCAAAAAGAAAAAAGGGGGGCAACAAGTGTAACCCCTCTGTTACCTGGGGTTACTAGAATCCCAGTAAGACCTAGTGGTAGGCAGGGAAAGCAGCTTGTGAAACTCCAGTAAAATGGATTTCACACTGTCTCACTTTGTTCTCAGTCTCAGCTGAGACTAAGGGATGACATAATTTAGAACTGTCACAGCTGCATAAGCCACACTAGAATGTTGCAGTTGGATGTTAGAGTAGAATGCTGGGGAATTTGAAGACAGTCTGTAGAGTTCAGTGGAGAGTGTGCAGTCTGAAAGAGGTGCTCTGCTGTAGGCAGGCCCTCAGAGCTCTAAGCTCTGTCAAAGAGCGACTTTTGTTGTTTTAGGTGTGTGTTCTCACCTCAAGAGGAACACAAGAGCTGCAAATTGAAGTGGTGGAGACCGCTTTCAATGGTTCAGGGCCCCATCCCTGCGGGGATGGGGGGAAGGTATCAGCCTGTTTCCAGTGGCAACCCCCTTGGTCCAGCTAGGGAAAAGAAGCTGCCTAGTTTAAGTTCGTGCTGAGGCACCAGAAGCTCTGGAAGAGATTCATTGAGGAGGAAATGCCTGCGGGGCACCTGCAACCGAAGGATGTGTTAGCTCTGCTAAAGGGTCATGTGGTTTCACCTGCATCAAGATGAAACTACAGGGACTGTTACTGTTGGGTCAGAAAAAGACAGCCAAGTACAGTTTGCAAGATGTGGGGATTGGACTGCTTAACTCTGTGAGTTCTAGAACAATGGACAAAGCCACTTATTAAGTATGTTCAAGTCCAGCACATGGGATGTAAAGACAGTAGATTGAATGTGAAATAAGTTTAAAAAGAATCTACACAGCAAAGTGAGTTAGAGGATGAGGTGTTACAGTCCAGAAAAATGGCTGGGTATGAATTATGGGTGCGAGAGGTGGGAGACCCCCCCCTTAAGTAGTAACCAAATTCACCTCTACAGATTTGCTCTGGGACACCTGTTGCTTTCTCCCAGGTACTTGGCCAGTGCCTGAGGAAAGTACCCAAATGTGGGATTGATGAGGAAGATTCCCTGATGGAGCAGAAGTGTTCATAGGTGGTCTAGGGAGCCACCAGTAAATGTTTCCATGCTATATGGAAAGTGTCCAAGTGGCTGGCAAGGGAGCCGAGCCAGGGAAAACCCAGAGCAGCGTACAAGTTCAGGCTGTGTGTCCAGTGTGCTTCAGAGCCTGAGGGCTAAAGTGAAGAGGATGTGTTCTGGTCTCCTTAAATCTGCATTACCAGGAGTGTAGCCCTGTGGGGGTCCATCAATGCTTTGTTTATTCTGTTGGATGTGAATAAAAGCCACACTTTAGAATCCCACTTCTGGTATTGGACATTACAGTTATTGTTTCCTTTGTACGGAGTTACTTGGGTGCCCCTGTGCAGAGTAGCCAAACCTAACCAATGTGCCGAGTGACATATTCCTCCCCGAACCCAGCCTACTGGGTAGAGTTGTCAGATAGAAACGGCATACCTGGGTGGGGGTTATACAAGCATAGTGGATACAAAATATGGCAGGCCATGTGTGTGAATGCTAAAAGTCTAGGAAATAAGATTCTGGACATAGAGGCCACCATGGCAGAAGCCGACCTGGATATTGTGGCCATTACTGAGTCATGGTACACTGAAAACTATGATTGGGACATGATCATACCAGACTATACTCTGTTCAGGATGGACTGGTGGGAAGAAAAGGAAAGGAGGGGGTGTGGTGCTTTATGTGAGGGAAATCATAAAAGCAACAGAGATACAGGGAATACAGGGGGAGGCTAAGGTACTGTGGGTCACTCTGGAGATGGGGAATGGAGCCACGTACTATTCACACTGGAGTGATATACAGCTCTCCAGCAAAGCGGGAGGAATTAGATAAGGAACTGGTGGAAGCCATTGGCAAGAGGCAGAAAAGGTGGAGGTGCTGTGGTGGGGGACATCAACCTGCCAGATGTAGATAGATAGATAGATAGATAGATAGATAGATAGATAG
This sequence comes from Neoceratodus forsteri, assembly GCA_016271365.2. Taxonomy (NCBI): domain Eukaryota; kingdom Metazoa; phylum Chordata; order Ceratodontiformes; family Ceratodontidae; genus Neoceratodus; species Neoceratodus forsteri. The sequence continues at coordinate 848,168,467 of CM028134.1, forward strand.
ATAGATAGATAGATAATTTTATTTATATAGCACCCATCTCCATTGACTCTGGGTGTTGCACAATGTAAACATACAAACCATTCAAAACATTTTAAAAATACAGTAATATCAAAATTAAAACAACAAAATACAACTGGGAGCATTTAGATGTAGATTGGAGCATTCTAGCAGTGCCTTCAGCTAGAAGCAGGGACATCCTGGACTCTCTGCAGGGGCATTCCTCTGGCAACTAGTCAGTGAACCCACTCATGAGAGGGCAATACTGGACCTGGTACTCACTAACAGGGACAGTTTTGTGGACATCAAGGTGGGAGGCCACCTGGAGATCAGTGATCACCATACAGTGTGGTTCAATATAAGGATGGCTACAGAACTGAGCCACACAAGGGCTAGGGTCCTGGACTTCAGGAGGACAGATTTTATAAATATAAGAGAATGCCTCAGTGATGACCTGCAGGGGGCATGGCTTGGAAGGAGTAGAAGAAAAGTGGGAAAAGATAAAAGGCAGCATAATGAAGGCAACAAACCTTTTGCATCAAGCAAGTGAGCAAAAGCAAGAGGAAAAAGAGACCGCTATGGTTCTTGAAAGAGGTGGCTTAAAGGTAAAGGCAAAAAGTGTAGCATTTAGAAGATATAAAAAGATGCAGATGGAGGAGGATAGGGAGGTATATCAGGGGAAACAGAGGGAAGCAGGGAAAGCAGAAAGGGGTGCAAAGTTGCAAATTGAAGAGAGAATAGCCTAGGAGGCAAAAAAAGGGGACCAGACATTTTTAGGTATGTAAGCGAAAAGAGGAAGACCAGGGATGGGATTAATTTGTAAGGTTAAAAAGGGAAGGGGTGGGGTTGTGCAGAGGGGGACCAGGAAAAGGCAGACATCCTGAGCAAATACTTTTGTTCAGTGTTCATAGAGGAAGGAAAAGGGGAGGGGCCACAAAAAAGTAACAGAAGCTTTGGATGGAGGGAGGTGGACACTAGTTCTTTTTTGGATGAGAGAGTCCTGAAAGGACTCTCTAATCTGAAGGTGGACAAAGCAATGAGACTAGATGGGATGCATCCAAGGCTATTGAGGGAGCTCAGGGAAATACTAGCTGCACCTCTGAAAGTCCTGTTTAATAGCTCATTAGAAACCAGAGTGGTTCAGGAGGACTGAAGGAGGGTGAATATAGTCGCACTACATAAAAGTGGTAGCAGAGAGGAGGTTGGCAATAGGCCATTTAGCTTGCTACCATTGGTGGGAAAAATAATGGAATCACTGCTGAAGGAAAGGATTGTGGAATATCTTGAATCCAGTGGGTTACAAGACCCGAGGTGACATGGTTTCACAAGGAGGCGGTCATGTCAAACAAATCTGATAGATTTCTTTGACTGGGTGACAAAGGAATTAGATAAGGGTGGAGCGGTTGACAGGGCCTAGTTAGATTTCAGTAAGACTTTCAATACCGTCCCACACAGGAAACTAATAAACAAGCTGGGTATCTTATGAGTGGGTCCAAAGGTGGTAAATTGGGTAAGAAATTGGTTATGGGATAGCCGACAGAGGGTGGTGGTAAATGGAGTTCACTCCAAGGAAGGGAGAGTGACCTGGGGGGTGCCTCAGGGATCTGTGCTGGGACCAGTTCTCTTTAATGTCTTTATAAGTGACCTTACAGAGGAGTTGGAAGGGAAGGTTTGCCTCTTTGCAGATGACACCAAAATCTGCATTAGGGTGGACCCTCCAGGGGGAGTGTAAAGGATGAGCAGAGACCTGAGAAAATTAGAGGAGTAATCAAGGGTGTGGCAACTGGGTTTCAATGTGAAAAAGTGCAAAATAATGCACTTAGGGCACAGAAACCCAGGGGCAGAGTACAAAATGGGTGGAATGGTATTGACAACCACCAAGCAGGAAAGAGACCTGGGGTAATCATATCTGATGACCTAAAGATGGCCAAACAGTGTGACAAGGCAGTTGGGAGAGCTAGTGGGATGCTGGGGTACATAGGAAGGGTTATAACCAACAGAAAGAGGGAAGTGGTATTACCTCTGTATAGATCTCTTGTAAGACCCCACCTAGGGTACTGTGTCTAGTTCTGGAGACCACATCTCCAGAGGAACATAGACAGAGTGGAGGCTGTCCAGGAGGGCAACTAAAATGGTGCATATTCTGCATCAAAAGCCCTTTGAGGAGGATGAAAGGACCTCAATATGTACACCCTGGAAGAGAGGAGGGAGGGGGGATATGATGGAGACCTTTAACTACCTCACAGGGGTAAATAAGGTACAGGAAGGAATTGTTTTTCAGAAGAAAAGGTGCTCAAGAACAAGGGGACATGCTAAGAAGCTGGAGGGGGTAGATTCAGGAGAGATGTTAGGAAGTACTTCTTCACAGAAAGAGTGGTGGATTCCTGGAACAAGCTTCCAGTAGAGGTGGTGGGGGAGAAGACAATGGTGGGGTTCAAGAATGCATGGGATAGACACAAGGGAATCATAGTGGAAAGGAAGTGGGGGAAGGAGAAAGAACAGTTAATCAAGTATGGTCTGGGGTAACAATATATGTAAGGGGAAAAAAGGGCAGAGTGGGTGGGCCAAGCAGTTCATATCTGTCATCAAATTATGTTTCTGTGTTTCCAGTGAGGACTATGCCTGTTGTTGTGGAAAGGTAGAGCAGGCATTGGAACTCGGGAGATACCACTTGACACTAGGATCTGCTATTTTACAAGAGATAGGGAGAGGGAGGAGGTGCCACTGTATACCACAGATTTAATTTACACAGGAGTAGGTGAAGAAGGGGGTGCCACTGGGCACCACGGACTTAATATACACCAGATAGGGTATGGGAGCGGATGACAGTGGACACCAGCGAACTCTTCTTTTTATTTGGAGGGTACCACTTTCCAGATTCTTTGATCAGATATAAGATCGGTGATCCAAAATCTAATCCAAGTTTGGATCAGATTTTGGATCAGATCTTAGATTTGACTAACTATCTGGCAAATCCTGGACAGATCAGATTTGGTGCTATCTGATCACCTCTAATCATAAGCATTCTTGTTGAACTTTAAGTTATATCTGACCACTTTATTAAACACATCAGTGCTGTCTGATTTCTTACAAAGTAGCACATTTCACTAATAAATAAAACCTATTCTTTTCAAAAGCCTCACAACTCACCTTTGGGGGCTTGTTGTTAACCAGCACAGGTTACATTTTGATGTGTACTACTGTTTACTCCATATTTAGTCCCGAGTAGTCAGGTCCTTTTATTTGCAGTATTCTGGAGAAAATATTCAGGGTGAGCATGCCCCTAATTTAAAATAACCCTTGACCTAGACACTGTTCAGTAAAATCATGCCTTGAATTAAGCACAGATTTCAAAACAAGGACACATTTGTGCTATATATGCTGGCAGCTTTTTGAAGAGGATGCAATTACAGTACATAGTAGAAGTCTTGTGAGGGTTCAGTAATATCTGCTGGAGCCCTGTAAAGGCATCTGAGGTCAATGAGCATTATGGCAATTTCATGGTTGCTTCAAGCCTATCTGTATGCACTGAAGTTGTAATTTATAAGGAATATGCAGGGGGGACCTATGTGATACCTGATTTATCTTCACAAGAGCTGTTTGATCTTGAGTGACCTCACAAGTTACATAAGCCACGAGTGAGGTGTCCAAGGTTAAACAGCACGAGTATAGATAAATCACACAAGGTCCCCTGTGCATATTCTATCTATGCAAGAGGAGAGGACCTTGTGTGATACTTTTTCTTTTACAGTGTGTTGTTTCTCTTTATTTTTGGTAAGTTTAGGGTTTATTTTTCAAAAAGAAGCTACTGCACTTCTTGTATGAGCCATTGTCATGGCCGTTGCCATGCAGGTGGCATCATGATATTACACTTCAGCTACAATGTACCTGAGTGAAAAAATCTCGGACAAAATAGTGTCCAAGTTTAGCAAGGAATCCTGAGGACAGCCTGTGCCAGACAGACAAACTGCTTTTGCAGTTCTTTAACTTTTTTTTTTTTTTTTTTTTTAATTTTCACCTTAGCTTTAGTTTCGATTGTATGGCACTGTTTTGTGTACCAAGGGTGAGCCGATGGAGTACCCGGGTACCGGTAGTGCAGCAAGCTTACTGGCAGCAATGGGTGGCAGTTCTGAATTAAAAAGACGAGCAAAAACTGTATTTTTTTTTAAGTACCATTTCTGCAGGTAAAAGGCCAAAAGAACACTACTGCTGAGAGATGAGCTGTAGAGCAAGAACATAGTAGAGGCGGTGAGCAGATCGACTGAGCACTGTGTGCTGGGAGAAGAGAGAGAAAGAGATACTAACATCTGTTTACTGATCTGGCTGCACAATGTTATGTTTTATATTTTTAAGTAGTATGGAAGAAGTCAGTTTTTTACTGTAATAGCAGTATGGATAGGCAGGGTAATGACAGCTGATGTGTGTGTGTGGGGGGGGGGTGTTGGACTGTGCAGCCTGACATGTGGTTTCTGCCAGTGTTTCTGACATGTTGTGTAAAAGTGATCTGTGATCTGGAAGTAGTGCCGGCAGGTGGGTGGGGGAGGGGTGACATAGAAACTGTGTACATAAAATTTATATACACAGTTACTCAGATAAATAGATTTATCACACTCCATTTATGCCCACCCCTATTGCATACATTTATTTATTTAAAGTTTATTGACCATGCAAGGCACACTGTGGCAGATCTTGTTTCCAAGAGTGTGTGTGTGTGTGTGTGTGTGTGTGGGTGGGGGTTGTAAGATGGTAAAAATGCAATAAACAAAAAATGACAATCACAAAGTACAATACCAAATAGAGAAACAAGTGTGATGCACAAAACAGAATTTCAGCTGGTGCAAGGTACAACATTTACAAACAGGTGAAAACAAACCCCTTGTTCCTAAATGTCCTGGGGAAGAAAACACTGGAGCTTTTAACACTCTCTCAACAAGAAAATTCAGTGCTGTCAATTCATAGAAACATAGAAAAGTGATGGTCAGAAAAAAAACCTGAACAGTCCAATCAGTCAGTCTCAATATTTCTTTCTCAGAGGTGTTTTAGTCTCTGTACTCCTTCCCAGTCCCACCCTCCCTCCTTCCACTTCCTGTCTAATAATTACTTCTTATGACTCTCACTTTCTTGTACGTAGATACACAGAATGTGATGGCAGATAAGGGCCACCGGGCCCTCCCAGTCTGCCCATATGTGTTTTCCTTTTTTTTATTCCCCAGACCTTACTTAATCCACATCACAATCTGTATGTAAGCCCCCCCCCCCCAAATTGGGGCTTACCTGTAAGGGCTACAGCCCTGGTGCTCTCTTCACTCCTGAACCCAGGCCAGCCCCCCTCGGAGGTATGTCTAGGTGAGACCTGAGGGCCCAGGAAACAGACAAGATGAGTCTAGTGGCTGTTACAAAGTGGAGGCACCACTGGGACTCGCTGCTCCTTAGTGACCACCCCCAAACAGTGCTATTCTGAAAATATTGGTGCCCACCCCCAGAAAAGCAAAGTTTTGAAAAGTCAATATGAAGCGACAGGAATTGCTCAACTAGTGCAGAGGGGAGCACCTGGCCCCGGAGAAGGCCATTTTGGTAATGGGGATCCCTGAGGGCACAGACCAGAAGACAATTTTGGATGTTTTCTAGAGACTGAACCAGATATTGTGAAACTGAAGATTCCTGGCAGGAGATATGATCGAGTATCCAGAGTATTATGGTTTTGTTGAGGAGTGACAAAGGTGTGGATGAGTGCAAGTTATTCATAACCCTTACTGCCAAAGGGGCAGAAGGTACCTGGGGTCTGTTTGGCAAGGGGAGTAGTCCACAAACCATCCCTCTCCCTCACCAGCCCCTGAACTAAATCTCCCAAGACAGAGTACTGGATGGGAGGAGAGAGACATAGCACTACAGATGAGGAATGGGATCTGAGAGTTATCATTAGCAACTCATTTAAGCAATTGAGTCAGTGCAACAAGGCTTATAGCAAAGCTAACAGGATGCTGGGATGTATCAGGAGGGGTATTGATAGCAGAAGAAAACAGGTAATACTTCACCTCTACAAATCCCTGGTAAAGCCTTACCTAGAGTACTGCACCCAGTTCTGGAGTCCTCACCTCAAAAAGGATAAGGATAGACTAGCGACAGTGCAGCACAGAGTAACAAAAATAATTCAGGATCAGCAGGGCATAACTTATGAGGAGTACCTTAAAGCACTAAATATGTACTCACTGGAGACCAGAAGGGAGAGGGGAGATATGACAGAGACCTTCAAGTTCCTTAAAGGAATTAACAAAGTGAACTGTGGTGAACTATTTATCCTGAATACCAATCTGTCACATGGACACAAATGGAAATTAACAGGAGGTAGGTTCAGGAGGGATGTGAGGAAGTACTACTTTATGGAAAGGGTGGTAGAACCTTGGAACAGTCTGTTGGCTGAGGTGGTGGGTGCAAAAACAGTCAGTGGATTAAATCAGGGCTGGGACATAATGAAGGGAATAGTGGTTACTGGGGGCAACAGAACCAGGGAGCGGAAAAGAGATGACAGGGAGGGTTAGTATCCTGGAGAAACAGTAGGTTCCAGGGACTATAGGGAACTTGGGCAGACTGGATGGCCTCTGGTCTTTTTCTGCTGTCATTGTCTATGTTTCTATGTTTCCTGAAAAAGATTAAGTCTATTGGCTACAGAAGGGAAGACTTTTAAGCATGTGCAGACCTTGTTGCTGCCAGGAGTAACCTCTGTAGATCCCGGGCTGACCTAACCTACTAGTTCTGACTATAGAAATGTGTTTTTTTTGTCTGGCATACTTCCCATGCCTGCTGGGGAGGATGATTATGAGACATGGAAAGATTATACTGTCCCCATGCTACAAGAGTGGCAATGTTCACATGCTGAGAAGTGGAAATGGCTAGTGGAGAGTTTACAATGGCCTTTTCTGGATGCTATCCGGTCCTTGAGGGCTACAGATCCTGAAGCCATTGTAAAAGAGTACCTTGTCACTTTGGACAGTGTATTTGGGAGTACAGATTCCTGCAATAATTTGTACTTGAAGTTCAAGACAACTAAGCAGCAGCGGGGGAGTCCCTCTCAGCTTACCTTCATAGGCTGGAGTAGGCATTCAAGAAGGTGTATCGGAAAGGGGGGATAGACTCCAAATTCCTGAACAGGGTGCATCTTGAGCAGATGTTGAAAGCCTTTCAATTCTCAGAGTTGTTTCTAAAATGACACTTAAAAGAAAGACTAACTGACCCCCACCTCACACCGAGCCCTCCTGTGAGAGGTTAGAGAAGTGGAGGAACAAGATGAACAATGGGAGTACTCCTCTGTGGCCTCTGCTAGTATCCAAGGGTCAGATAGTGGAAACTCCTGGGAGACTTCATAGCTTCACAGTTTGGTTCAAGAATTGAAAGGCATAGTGTGCCAAGTGAGCAAATCCAGCCTTACCCCTAGGGAACTAGCCAGCATGCCTGTGGCTAGTAAAGTTGCATCACCACCCTCGGACCCTGGAGGCGAGCTTCAGAGCCAATTACCATGCAGGAAGTCTATATGCAGTTAAAGGAGTTGAAGAAGATGGTTGGAAGCCACCAAAGTCCTTCCACCTGGCCAGCCTCTGTGATCCCTGCCAGAGCCTTTCAACCTGTAGCACGGCCCGACGAAAGAGTAGCATTGCCCCAAAGCGCTGAGGCTAGAGCGGAGCGTGTTGCCTTAAATTGGCATTTTTGTGTGTGTGCAATACTTGTTGCTTACACTTGTAAGTATTTTTTACTTTTTATTAATAAATTACTTTCCCTGAATTTCTATTGGAGTCCGGAGTGCCGGTTTATTTATTTTCACTCCTACCTTTGTCAGGCCTGTCAGTATGGGGGATAAGAGATGCAAATTACACCTACAATGACTATTGCATAGTGCAGATTGCATTTACCTCTAGGGATCCAGATGAACCACACACAACTGAGACCATGGCTCTGATATGCCCAGAGTCCAAGGGGATGAATGATACGCCTGTATTGATTGGGACAAATGCAAATATGTCTGGCAGGCTGGCTAAACTTTGTCAGGAGAGGGGTGGAGTGAACACCCTGTTAAGCCCCTCCATCCAAGATGTGGTAAGGTATGTCAGCCTGTCCTTAGAAGCTACTGTACCCAAACCTGACTTGATGGATGAGCTCATTGGTGTGGTTCAGAAGGTGGATAGAAGAGAAATAATCCTACTTCCTAACTCCAAGTGTAGAGTGGTGGGCATCACCAAATTTGCCCAGCAGTCTGAAGGACCTGCCTTTATTATTGATGCTCCATTGGAGGACAGTTTTCTACAGGACTTAATGGTGCGGTGGGGGGGGTCAATGCCACCCCCGAGACCCCCAGGCCAGATGTGTAATGCTGAGGGTAAAGACTGAGATGGAGAAACCCATAGTCATTCAAAAGGGCTGAGTAATGGCACATATTTTCAAAGCAGATAGTGTCACCAAGATGGACCCATGGATAGTTGCCAACACAGAGATCAATCCAGCATCTTTTTACTTTAGGGACTCACCCATCCCTGATAGCTATAGGTGGAGCCTGAGCCAGAAGCTAGCAAAGAGGCACAAAGTATTTTAACTCCACTAATGGGATGTAGGGTGCATCCGAGGTGAATAGCATCACATTCACCTAAATGATGAATGCCCCTTCATAGAAAGATCCCAAAGACTGGCCCCAGGAGATACTGAAGATGTACAGTGGCACCTGGAAGAGTTATTGGCAGCAGGTATAATCAAGGAGTCCCAGAGCCCCTATGAATCCCCCATTGTTGTGACATGCAAGAAGAACTATGCTGTAAGAATGTGCATCGATTATCAAACTTTAAACAAAAAGACCACCCCAGACCAACATACAGTGCCAGAGACTAAAGACGCACTGGCCAGCCTGTCAGGGAGCAAATGGTTCTCAGTGCTGGATCTCCAGAGTGGGTACTATCAGATTCCCATGGCAGAGGAAGACAAGGAGACGACTGCCGTTATCTGCCCCCATGTGTTCTATCAGTTCGAACGTATGCCTCAAGGGATTGCAGGAGCACCTGCAATGTTCCAGAGGTTAATGGAAAAGGCAGTGGGGGATACGAATCTGCTAAAGGTTATCATCTACCTGGATGACCTTGTCATTTTCATCCGAACTCTGGAAAAGCATAAAACCCATCTGGTTAAGGTATTGGAATGGCTAGAGGAATTCAGATTAAAAGTCTCCATTTACAAGTGCCAGTTTTGCCAGCATTAATAAAATATGTGGGGCACATTGTCTTGGCAAATGAAATGCAGACTAACACAGCCAAGGTTGAGGCCCTCACCACCTGGCCCAGGCTGCACAACTTAAAGGCTCTCCAATTCTTCCTCGGTTTCTGTTGGTATTACTGGTGGTTTGTGAAGGACTATTCTACGGTAGTGCATCTGCTGAATGATTTAACCCAAACTCACCCTTCTACCCACCAGAAGAAGAAAACACAGTCCAAAAGAGAAAGCCCACAGAAAGTTTCTCAAAGCAAATGAACCCTTCAGTGACATGTCGATGTTGGAGTGTGAGGCTGCTTTCAAGGAAATCATCAAGAGATTGTGTGAAGCAAATGTCTTGGCATTTGCATACACCAACAAGCTATAAATGGGTTAGGAATGGTGCTTTACCAAGAACACACGGAAGTACTCCAACAGGTGGCATTTGCTAGTTGCAGCCTATCAGCGTCTGAAAAGCACTACCCTGTACACAAACTTGAATTCTTGGCTTTGAAGTGGGTAGTGACAGAGAAATTCCATGATTACCTGTATGCTGTTCCTTTCACTGTCCAGACAGATAACAACCCCTTGACAAATGTGACCATTACAGCCAAGTTGGATGCTGCAGGACACAGATGGTTATTCATACTATCCACATATGACTATACTTTGGAGTACAGAAGCGGCAAGCCCAACATAGATACCGACACCCTGTCACGGTGCCTGCATACAGACCAGCCTGACCCAAATGTACAGATTCCCACCACAACAGTTAAAGTTCTATGCTCTAAGTTTATGGTGTGAGAGGAAGCCACCCCAGCCAACCCAGACAGAGTAATCAACATGCTGGGCACTTTACCAGATGCTATTCCTGAGGCTTACTTAAACTTTACAGGACTGGACCTATACTCGCGCCTCCAACTAAGCAAACCAGAGCTTCAACAGGCCCAGATGGAGGACCATGCCTTTCATGATTTCATTCAAACTCTAGAGAAAGGGTTCACTGAAGACCAAGTGCACAGCTTTCATCTTGACGCTAAACTAATGCTAAGAGAATGAAGTAAGTTGGCCCTAAAAGATGGACTGCTAATTCGTAAGGTGCAAGATAGTGATGACCCTACATGCTCAAAGACCCAGCTGGTCCTGCCTTGGAAGTACTGCAAGACAGTTCTTGCATCCCTCCATGATGAGATGGGTCACCTGGGCTATGAACGAATTCTAGACCTGATCAGAGTGAGATTTTACTGTTTCAAGAATGAAAAGATATGTAGAAAAGCACTACAAAGCCTGCTTGCACTGCATCAAAAGAAAGACTCTCACCAAAAGAGCTACCATGCTGGTCAGTATACAAACCAGTGGCCCACTTGAACTTGTGTGCATGGACTTTCTGTTGCTAGAGCCTGATTGAAAGAATAAAGCCAATATTCTTATCATCACTGACCACTACACCCGGTACACTAAGGCTTATCCAACTAAAGACCAAAAAGCCAGCACAGTTGTAAAAGTCCTGCAGCAGTTTGTAAACCACTATGGCATTTCACAGAGAATCCACTTGGATCAGGGGCAAGATTTTAAAAGTCAGTTGGTTCAAGAGTTCCTGGCAACCTATGGTATACAGAAATCTCATACAACACCGCATCACCTCCAGGAGGACCCTCAGCCTGAGCACTTTAATAGAACTTTGCTGGATATGATGGGTACCCTGGATCTAGCCGACAGAGTGAACTGCAGTCAAAAAGTCAGTTATCTTGTATATGCCTACAATTGTACCAAGAATGACAGCATGCAGAGATCTCCCTTTTAGCTTATGTTCAACGGTGAAGCCAGACTGCCAGTTGACCTATGTTTTGGCATTTCCCCTGATGGCGCATCTGAAGAGTCGTATCTGGAATACACTCACAAGCTGAGAGAACAGTTACAGAAAGCTTGCCAGTTGGCAGCAGAGGCAACAGCTAAGACTAGCCAAGACAATAAACAGAGATATGGCAAAAGGGTGAGACACCGAGTGTTACAAGTGGGGAATCATGTTTTGCTATGAAATTTTCGGCATACAAGGTAAACATAAAATTCAAGACTGGTGTGCACCTGAAGTCTACCTTGTAGTGGAGCAGCTACCAGTGTACAAAATTTGACAAGAGCAGGGGAGAGATTTGGAAAAAAAAACTGTACACAGAAATTACCTGCTCCCAATTGGTGGGATTGTACCAGACCCTATTTCTGATAATAAGACTCCAGTAGTGAGAAGGCCAAAACAAGGAGCCAGACTGTGCAAAAGCAAAAGGAAAAGATTGGTCCATCCGAGCCTCCTGAAAGATGTACACTGAACCTGAATACTGGTCCAACTGTGCCTTCAGAGTGGCCTGCATTGGAATCCGCTCCAAGTGACCCAAACTCTCCCAATGAGGATGGAGATATTTCATTTTTGGATTATGTGCCAGAGACAAGTCAAGGGTTGGATCAATGGCAAATGGACTGTCGAAATTCTCAGCCCTCCACTAGTACCGCCCCCATCGAACTTGTACAACCATTGAACCCTAATGCCGTCCCTTTTATCCCTGAGAGCAGGCCCAGTATGCAAGTGCTTGAACAAGTAATGGACATTGGTATGGACAATGCAATAGACTTGGTCTATGGTGAGCAAGTTCAGGAACATATTGTCATGCCCAGCAATGCCTCTGTGCCTCAGGAGCCTGCAGCATTACCTCAAAGGTCTAAATGAAAACCCAAACCCATTATCAAGATCACCTATGATACCCTTGGTGCCTGCTCCAATACCCCCCTCTATGTTGCCCATAAGCACTTAGTCCCTAGAATATGTACCCTGCCTGGTGTTGCCAGGTACTTCTCTATGTTAAAATTCAATGTGGGAAAATGTGGAGTATTATGTAAGCAATAATACCCGACAGGGTGGGTGGTATTGGGCTATACTGGACCACCCTGGGGCATAATGAGGCTCGATGCCACATGAGGAAGGCCTTATAGCCCCTGGAAGGTCTGGTATAGCCCAGTACTGCCCACCCTGGAGGGTATTATTGTGCATAGAAAATGGGACACTATCATATACAGTATGTTTAAAAAAATAATTTGTATGTTTGCATGTTGAAACTCAGAGGCATTTCATTTATTTTGTAATAAAATAGTTCCTCTGACTGTTTTTTTTTTTTTGAGTTAAGGATTTTTGTCCTAGTGGAGTCTCTGTAGAGCTGGTTGTCATGGTTACCCCCACAAAAACACACACACACACACACACACACACACACACACACACACACTCTCACACATATACACGGATTGAAATTGCAGAGTGTCCATCTCCATTGAGGCTCACAGAGCAGCATACCAGCTCCACTGCTCCTGCTGTCTGCTGCCAGACCTTGTTGCCATCACAGAGTGCATCAGTAGCAAGTTCTATAGAGACTTTCATTCATCTGCTACAGTGTTTTCCTGCTATAAACTGTTTCCCATGCACCGTTTCGGCAGCCGGTAACACGGCTTGTTGTGGGAGATCGGGTGCAAACTATTGGCCAAACTGAGCTAGAACAGGTAGACCATGGAGTTAAAAGATCATGCTGGCCTGAGATAAGAGCATGAGTGGTGTGAGTGCTACTCAGGAGAAATTACCTGGTAGACTCAGAGTGGTGGATTCCCTGCTAGTTGTATGATATTAATATATTATTAGTATATTAGCATATTATTAGTACATATGTTTACAACTTAAACTTATTCAACTTTGCAGTTAATAGTTTAACTTAAAAGTGTTTTAAGTATAAGAATAGAAGGTAAACTGTCTTTTAACTATGAGGTATTTTTTGTACTGGGATGATTTGCATAATTGTTGGCCTAGTCCTGTTAGATCTAATGATATTTCAATTACTGAGTACACGTGGTAGAACTAATGACCATGGTAGATTTACAGATGATTTTACATATTCAGCTTACTTAATCCCTGATATTAAGCACTTAGGTAGCTTGAGGAAGAGATCTTGTTATGATTTAAGGACTTACTTCAATCCAGTTACAACGAAGACACCAACCACTGACTTCCTTTTAACTCCACTATTTTGGTTCATACTATTTTTATCCAGAGGTGTTGAGACTAATCCTGGCCCATTATCTCAGGCAAATGCCCCACATAGATATGATTGGCAACCGGGTGGGCTTAGATTTGCTCACTTAAATGTACAGAGCATATTGTATCAAAAAAATATGAGACTGAGTCCTGGTTGGCCCAGCATGACCTGGATATACTTAGTTTGACAGAGACATGGTTAAAACCAACTATAAATGATTACCTTTATGTTATGGAGGGTTATAAATTAGTTCATAAAGATCAGGTTTGGAAAAAGAGAGGGGAGGAACTTGGTTTACTATAGGGAAACATTTGATTTAACTGTCTTGAGTTCCAAATATAACCCTATTGCTTAATGTGAGTGGTTGCTCCTTGAGCTGAAATTGGGAGGATGTTAGAAACTGAAATTTTGTTCAGTATATTATTCTCCTAAAATGGGTTATAATGGTTTGAAATATTTTTTGGAATTGCTGGGCTCTTTGCGACTTGGTGGTGACATCTTGGTGATGGATGATTTTAACATACACTGGAACCCTGAATCTGAACCAGAAATTGAGTCCCTTATTACTAATGCTGGACTATGCCAGCTTATAACTACCTACACTCATATAAATATGCATAGTAATAAACATACTGTTCTTGACTGGATACTCGCCAATGACCCGACTAAAGCGAAGAATAATGCAGTTAGCAATCACTTGGCAATCTACTGCACCTGGAAGTGTAAAAGAGTCAAGCCACCACCAGGATTCATTCCCTACAGGACATTTACTAATGTAATTTAAGAAGGGTTATTAAGGGACTTAAGTCTGATTGAATTGTCCTTCCTTGATGCTATCCAAGAGGTGGACACCACAGTTGATTATTTTACCATATTCTTGTTGGATGTACAGAACAAGTATTTTCCAAAGATTACTAGGAGAGTTGGGGGTAGTTAATAACTGGATTATGCCAAATTTGTTTCACCCGATGAAACTGGGGGATAATGCATGGAAACTTTCAAATGTACGAACAGTGACACTAACTTTAATAATTATCATAGATTAAGAAATGAGTGTAAGATAAAACTTCAACAAAGCAACTCAGACTATCATCAAAATCAACAGAATAATGAGTTAAGAAATCCCAGAAAACGTTGGTCATCTATATAGTACCTTATGGATCCAACAATTAAGCAGCAGATGGATATATTTTACAATAATGGTAATACATTAACAAATGTACAGGAAATCAATGAAGCATTTCTCAACAAGTTTATTGATTTATCAAAATACACCAAGGACTTTGGTCCTGTTGATGATAATGAAGTTTATTCAAATTCAAATACCAAGTTAAATCATCCTTGTTATTTTTGGGTTATTAAACCCAAACAGGTATTAAGATTACTGAAACAGATGTCAGCCAACAAGAGTTTAGATGGATGTGGTTTGGTACCAAGATTTCTAATGTTGGTTGCTGATTACATATCATCCGTTGACAAAAATATTTAACCTTTCATTGATCACTGGACATTTTCCAAGTCTATGGAAACAAATCATAATTACCAAATCAAATCAAAATTTATTTATAAAGTGCTTTTCAATAAATCAAAGCGCTGATACAAAACAAAAGATAAAACATCAGCAATAATAAATAAAAACATAAAACAATGAAATAACCATAAAATAAACTAACCAAATGCCAGTGAAAACAGATGACTTTTCAGGGATCTCTTAAATGATTCCACGGACAGGCACTCTCTAATCTGACGAGTAGAAATTCCACAGGGTCGGGGCCATAAAAGAAAAGGCCCTTGCCCCAGATGATTTAAGACAAACCCTGGGAATCTCTAGCAATCCCTCGCCAGAGGAGCGGAGTGGGCGGACAGGACGGTAGGGACAAAGGAGATCTTGCAGGTAGCCTGGTCCCTGACCGTGTAGGGTCTTATAGGTCAGCAATGCGACCTTAAAGGTGATTCTCCATCGCACTGGCAGCCAGTGCAGTTTGCGCAGCACACGTGTGACATGACAAGTTCTTGGCAGCCAATTAAGCCAATTTTTCAGGGTGGATGTTCAAAGGATATGGATAGTTATCAGCTATATCATTGTTACCACCACTGGGAAAGCTTTTGAAAAAAATTGTAAATGAACAGCTATCTGAGTACCCCCACTCCAGTGGCCTACAGTCTCCCGAGCAGCATGGTTTTCACAAATGCCATGGTACTGGTACTGCTTTGGCTAGGTTCACCGACCACATCAGTAGAGCTATGGATGGGGGAAGCTCACTGGTGCTGTGTTTGTGGACCTGTTCAAGGCTTTTGATTTGGTGAACCATCGCCTGCTGCTCCAGTGGCTGGAGGACATCGGAATGGCTGGCTCTCCTTGTGAGTGGTTTGATATTTATCTGGATGCCGTTCTGAGGTTGAGCTACAGTGGAGATTTGTCCAGCAGTACAATCATGGAGCAGGGAGTCCCCCAGGGATCAATCCTGTGGCCTCTCCTGTTCTCTTTGTTTACTGATTCGTTACCTTCATTATTAATACTGAAACTATAATGTATGCTGACAACATAATACTCTACGGTAGCTCATCCTCAGTGGAAGCTCTAAATCAAACTTTGAATGCAAATTTTCTGGTACTTGATCATTGGCTGACAAGACATCATCTGCTGTTAAAAGGCAGAAAAAACTAAATGTATGCTGTTTGGTTCAAAACTTAGACTTGCAAAATGTACCTTGCTTGAAATAATGGACACTTCTGGCATTAGGTTGGAACAGGTTACCCAATACAAATACCTGGGCATATTATTGGATTCAAGCCTAACTTTTTCTCATCATGTCAAACAAATCAGTAGACAGATTTAACAGAAATTAGACATCTTGTTTAAATTACAACATTTGTTGCCATCTCAGACCAGAATTGCAGTGGACAAAAGTATACTTTTGTCAGCGATGAACTATAACTCATTTCTTTTTCAGACTTATCAAAAACCGACTTGTCCCTATTGACCTCCACTTTTTGTGGAGTCTGTAGGTTTGCACTAAAACTTCCATATCACATGCATCACTGTACACTTTACCAGCAAACTGGTTGGTTTCCACCAAAATTAAGTTGCTCGTATAACTTAAATTGTTTGACAGATAAAGTTTTAAGACAAAAGGCTGACACCCCTCTTTTTTGTATTATATTAACTTAAAATGAATGAAAAGAGCATCACATTCAAATGGAATTAAAAAACTAGTTATTCCTAATAAACTGAAACAAAAATGGGTGAGCGTGCATTCACAGTCAGTGTAGCTAAAAGCTGGAATAGTCTACCGGGATCATTACAGGGTGAGATAGGACATGACATTTTTAAATTGTGCTTGAAAACACATCATTTGAGCTTATTACAATGTGATTGTTTTTTATGATGTCTGAATGTTTAACTTGTGTTGAGATTTATTGTATTATCTCCTTGCTGTATTAATTTTTGTTTTATTGATGGAACATCTTGACTGTTTTTCAACACGGTCCCGGGTCATGCATGATAAAGGGCCTTGGCTCATTGCACTTACCTTGTCAATAAAAGTTTAACAAAAATAACATTGATAAATTTAAACAGTTTTGTGTTACAGTTTTTTTTTATTTATTCAAATATGAGCAATGGTCTTGAATTTTCAAAATTTTCAGTGCCTTCAAACATCTTCATGCTGAGACGATCCCTCTGCTGACCACTTGGCTGTCACAAACGGAGCAGGGGTGGGGGGTATCCATGATGAGAATGCTGACTTTTTACCTGAGTTTTTTTTTTAATCTCCCTAGCCCACTACTAGTAAAATAACCCATTTGAAAACAGCTGTTCTTTTACCCATAAAGTGGTCAGGTGAGTTGTGCTCTCTGGAGGCAGGAGGGAGCTGTCTCTCTAGTGAGAAGTATGAACTGTTGACCAGTAGCAGCAGGATGCAGTAACAAGTGCATTATTTAAAAACTAGAATGGACCCGATTGGTCTTTGGCTGGTATGTGCAGTGGATGATCAACGCTTTAAGGTAATTTTTTCTTTGTTACATAACTTTATTCAGACAGGTAACAAGTACTATTAGGCCTGGGTGTTACAGTAAGGCAGAGAGTGTCCTGGTAGCTGGTGGGGTCCACAGAGCAAATGCTATAATGAAGATGGAATTTATTACAGTACTGTATAAAGCAGGAGTTAACAAAAAAAAAGTTACAGTTTAACAGTTGACCTAGAGGCAAGTTGGGGGGGGAGGGTTGCTGTAAATTCTCGTGTGTGAGTGGGTGTGGAGGAGTTTCTTGCTAAGTGAGACAACAACATGGCAGAAAATGAATTTTTAAAATTCTATGGGTGCAAGGATTTAAGAACAGAATCAGGCAACAGAGATTGGGACTCATTATCTCCCAGTCTCTGTTGCCTGATACCAGACTGGCTGATCGGTAGCCTCAGCCAATCAAAATGAAGATTTCTCCCTGCCTATTTTCTAATGCCTTATACTACCTGTATCTAGACAGTATCCAGTGTCTAGTTAGACAATGTTTACCTTGATTACTTAATGTGATTGTATTATGTGATTGCATCTTGGCAGACATAAATCAGTTGTTTAGACACCAAATGTGTTTTTTTTTAAACTTTATTTATCTCCAGCCCCTGGAAAACTCCTTCCAGCGACCTCAGGACCTCCCAGCCTCAAACTCGCGCCTTGACCATTTTCTGTCCCCCTCGTGCCACCAAGCACCACCTCTGGGTCTGAACCCTCCAGAGGTAGGGCTGCCCTATCCACCCAGGGCACTCCATCTTTATAGGGTAAAGTGCCCAGCGCACACGAGTCTGGCTGCAGAGAGGTGATGGCCCGGAGTTGGGAGTGTGGGCTGTGAAGGTCGAGGCGCCTTCATCTATCCCCAGGAATTGGGGTATTTCTTTCTTTTTTGTGTTCCCATTCCTTCCCCCTAGAGCTTGGCCGGCAAGGCAATGTAATGCCATAGCTCCGCCCAACCCTGGCATATGCACGCTGCTCAGTCGGCGACTACCGGCCACCCGCGAAGGTCGCTCCATGACGGCGTCTCCCTCCTCCTCCCCAGGAAGAAAGCGGTACTCCGGATGCTCGTCTCTTCCTCCCGCCAACCCGACGTGACCCTCGGCTCATTCACGAACTCCGGGCGCGGATCGCGTGAGGTGTGGCGTCCAGCGCTTCAACCCTCAGCACCACCGACCTGGCCACCAAATGTGTTTTGATATGCTTTATTGAACATTGATGTTGGGGTTGTGATTTTAATGTTTTGTTGGGATGCCAAGTATTTGGCAAGGGAAGTATGTAAGCACTTGCCCCCCAAATTGGGGCTTACCTGTGAGGGCAATGGCACTGATGCTCCCCGGGTGGTGGCTCATAAGTGGCCTTAGTGGGATTCAGAACTCCCAGCTCCATTGTGCTCTATAGCTGCAGACACTGAAGTCCCTCTGTCTTGGTCTCATAGCCTGATGGTGGCCGAGTCCTGACTGTTGTTTAGTGCCTCTAGTCATTTGGGAGACCTGCTGGTGGTCCCCGTGAGCCCTAAAAGCTAGACCACAGCATGTAAATAAAAAAGATTGCAGACTGCGACCTATTGAGCATGAGCAGCCACCAAGAAGTGAATTTAATGCCACTCCAGAGTGAGTATTTGGCTGTGGCCAGTATTAAATAATATCCCCAGCTCCAGGACAGGCAGCGGAGCAGAGGATCAAGTGGAATGGGGATCAGAATGCGTCTGGAGCTGGGGGGAGGAATGCTTTCAGCCCTCTTGCTGGCAAATAGTAAATAAAAAGGGGCCAAAAATGTTTAAGACTGTAACATACTGTAGGTAAATATGGTGGCCCCCATGGACTTTGACTGAGTGGGGCCACTGGGAAGTGTCATGAGGTTGGCAAAAAAGCCCAGGACTGTTACAGCCAGTCTGGAGGAGGCTCTGTGGAACTTATAAAAATGACTGTTTTGCCCACCAAAGGGGAGATCAGCCAAAGTGTCCAGAAAGAGGAGAAGCAGGAGAGACTGTTTTGGGGCCCCTCAGCCCTAAGGCCAGCACTCAGGCTCTAATGGCCTGTTTGGCCCCAGTGAGACATTAATGGTCAGATTGCTTGAAAGGCCCACTTACTGCAGCAAGAGAGCATAGTGGAAGTCCTATAGCCTGGTGAGAGAGAGAGAGAGAGAGACCTACAGCAGAGAGAATGTTGCTGCAGAGGAGGAAGAGAATGCAGCCAGAATGCGAGAAAAGAGTTGTTGCATAGGAAGAGAGTTGCAGTGAGAGAGCAGAGACTGTAATTTTTTCAGCTTTGAAGACTGAGTTATGCAGCAGACAGTAAAGTTCAGCAGCCTGTGACCCCCCTCAGAGGGGTATGTGGGTTGAGGCTGTGTGGTGCAAGCCAGAGTGACTGTAGGTGCTGGGGCCAGAGACTGAGCCAAAGCCCAGCTACACTGCTGTTTCAGGAAAAGTGTTTGCAAGCTACAAGTCTGAGGGACCCAGCCTTCCATGTCCCCAGAATAACGACGAAGAAGACTGGCGCAGAAGACGACGAGAAGCCTGCCTGGTGAACACTGTCTACAAAGGCCTCAGAGGCGAAGTCGGCAAGGCCAGGCAGGTGACGACCAGTGTTCTTCTCCTTTTTCAGTCAGCCCTGCTGCCTCTGTGGTGCACCTTCAAAGAGATACCTCTATGGTACCATACCAAATCCAGCCTTCTCAAACCCCCTTTTGATCATCAAAACTGTAAGTACCTCTGGGTTGCAGCTCAGGGGAGAACTTTATTAGCTAGCTAGCTAGCTATTCAGGAAAAGGGGGTTAATTCCTGGGCAGGACTGCACTAAAGCAGCGCCCTGGCAGTAAAGTTAAAGGTACACTGTCAACCCTCCACCTTAGGCCTCAATCTGTCCATAGCTTTGAAACATATTTTATTGTTCTTTACAGTCTGTAGAACATGCTGATGTAGCTGATGGTTTGATTTTGTTTCTTTTCTCTTTTTAACAGTGAAAATCATATGTCCACCATACTGGTGTGACCATATCTAAATGTGTTTGTTTACATTCTTAGCCAACTCCCACTGCTTCTTTCCTGAACTTGGAAACACCACCAACACTGTCTAACCACTCCAGGTACAATGGAAGGAGAGGAGACTATTACATCATTAGTGATTACACTGTTGTGGGGGTGGGGCGTGGCCCTGATGTTCAGGATGTATGCATTAAAAGTAAATGAAAGATTTGAAACAAAGCTGAGTTGGGTATAATTACGTACACCAGTAGCATGCATTTCAATTCTACTTAGAAAGGAGGCAAATTAAATAACCAGCAACACCAATGATATTTAGAGAAGGTAAGCATTCACAAAATGTGGGTTTTCAGCTACAAATAGTACGATGCAAAAATGGTTGACAATGTCCCTTTGAAGGCTGCGTTTGTTTAAGTTAATTGATCCCCAATGAAAGATCAGATAAAGATATTGCATGAGTGGATGCCTGGTTAAGGGAAAGACCTCAGATAGTGAGAATAAGAGGATTTAAATCCAATGATCTAAATAAAAACATAGATAGCTTTGCTATAAAACATGCAGATGGCACGAAACTGTCAGCAGACATTAGTACTGACCTAGGGACCTCTACACTTAAGAGTGACCTTGTCAGATTAGAACAATGGGCTGTAGCCAATAGTATGTTATTCAGTTCAGAAAAATGTGTTGTCATGCACTTGGGGGATGTGAACCTACTTAATTCTAACTCTTTAGCAGGTAGTAAATTGAGGTCTGTCGAAAGTGAAAATGACCTAGGCACCCTCAATACCAATTATCTAAAATTCATTAAACACTGCACTGAAGTAGCTAAAAAAAACTAATAATATCATTAGTTGTATTAAAAGGTAAATCACATAGTGAGATAGGGTTTGCATTATCCCCTTTTATAGGATATACGTCCAGCCTCATCTGGACTACGGCTCTCCATTATGGAATCCATCCCTACGTAAGGATATTAATAGACTGGCGGGAGTTCAGAAGAGATAACGAGAATGGTTTGGGGTTTCCAAATGCTGATTATGATAGTAGATTGGGGGAATTGAAACTTTACTCATTGGAACACAGACGTACCAGAGGTGACCTCATGCAAATGTTTAGAATATCTAGGGATCCCTTACTAATGTCCGACTTGGGTTTCATACTGTATACAATCAAAGGGAGTTTAACCTCAGAAGCCATAATTAGCAACTAATGCTAACCAACCAAAAAGAAATACAAGAAGGGGTTATTTTGCACTGAGAATCATACCCATATGGAATTCACTTCCTAGAGAAGAAGTAGCAGAGGGATCCATTGATACCTTTAAAATAAATCTTGATAAGCTCCTGCTTAATCAGGTCAGGGAATAATCCTGCATTGCGGGAGTTGTACTCAAATGGGCTTTTAGCCTTCAGTACAATTATTTTTCCTAGTATGAATTCCCAGAATCAAAACCCAACCACAGTGTGGTACCCACTGTAGGGACTATAGTGACCTTGCAGCTGCCAGTGGAAAACTGGGCACACTGGGAGGTGTGGATAGTGCATGGGGTCGCATTGTTGAGACCATTAGTAATGTTGTTGTACTGTTTTCTTCCCTTTTCTCCCCTTCCTCCAAAATAAATACTGTTAAATGTTCATGTTATATTCTGGTACTGTGAATTATTACAGGAGGGGGGAATTTTTATTGTGTGGGGAAGTGTCTTTGGAGGTAGCTAATATTTATTTCCTGGGGGGTGGTAACTTGTAATCTGTCAACAGGTGTTCCTTTCCATTGCCCCAGGTGGAGGCACTCCACCATTTCTTCTATTCACTCCTGAACCTAGGCAGGCCCCCTCAGTGGTGTGTCCACGTGAGACCCGAGGGCCCCAGAAACAGCTAAGGTGATTCTAACGGCTGTTACTTGTATAAATGCTACAAAAGAGAGCAGCTCAAAGAATCATGGTCAGTCCCTTTAAACTAATTACAATAAATAATAAAATCACACTCAAATGTAAGCCACCTCTCTCGGGGCTGGTTTACTACACTGTTCTCTCCCCTGTTGGTTAGGGTCCTGGCTTTGGGGCATCCTGTGTCCCCCCAAGGGGCATTGCTCTGGGCTCAAGTATAAAAAGGTGGAGGTTCCTTTGCAAGGGGGAGCCAACGGGCAAGATGAAGGGCAAGTCAGGCTGATGCCTAAAACCTCTTGGCCCAGTAGGTACTGGCCTTGTAAGTGTCGATGCTACGTGTTTATATTAATTTCTGAAGGGAAGTGTGACAGGAGTGTGGTGACTGTGGGGGACTTGGGATCCAGGAGCTCAGTGGTGGGGAGGACAGCAGTCAGAGGAAGGCCCAATCATGTCTGGGTTCAGGAGGCCTGGTGCTCTAACAGAAAAGGTAGGTATCCCATGAGATGGGCACATGGGGAAGGACATTGTCCATAATGGCTACTCCTTCCTGGCGCAATCCATCATGGCAATGGGAGGGTAGGGCGACCGGATGAGGGGGTGGGCAAACTGGATGACAGGATGTCACTATGTGTATGTGCATGCAGGGGGGGTAGCGAGCATGGCGAATGTGGTCTGGGAGGTGCTGGAGGAGCTGTTGGGGGTGGTGCTGTGGTGGATTGCCAAGCTGCGTCGTGGTAACGGAGGTGGGCTAGTGGTTGGGGTGGGTGAGGTACTGGGTTCGGGTCCGGGCGCTGGTGCGATTTTATTGCGCCCAGCCTGAACCTTTATTTTTTAATGCTTTCACCCCCCATGACATGCACCCCTCTGGAGATGAGAATACTTTTGGTATTGTGGTACGAGGGGCTGGGGCGCAGCCCCCCTCACAGCAAGCATTAGAATACATGTCCTGGCGCCATTGTCCTATGCACTGGGGTTGTCAGAGTGCTGAAAATGTTTGCAGCACTCTGACTATACAATAATGGTGATCACCTTTAGGCGTTTGCTGTTATCACATAGAACCGAAAAGGTATGGCAGTGGGGCTGTCATGGTGGTGGCAGGGCCATGACAGGGCTTTTTGGAGGTGGCAGCTCCAATGGGTTAGTACCCAGTGTGGCACACTGTTGTGGGTCAGCTGGTGAGTGTATTCTGGGGATTCATTTTTATTGGGCCTGCCATGCCCGTGTCTGGGGCAAGTCCTGTGTTAGACCTGCTAACAGAATGCACATGGGGAGAGTAACCGGGAAGGTTGGAGCCATGTCGTTCATTTCTGCTTTTAAATTCTGGCAATCCTTCCCCTGCAGAAAAGAGGCTGGTGAACTTGCTGGGTTATAGACAAGGGTTCAGGGTGGCTGCGGTATGGATTAAAGGTCGCATCCCTGGTTTTTGGTTAATTCAGGGAGGGAGAGAATGGCACTTCCCCAGGCAATGGTTGGTTCACACCCTTTAAGGTCCTGAGCTTTGAGATGACTCTGGGTATCTGTGTGGAGTCTGTGCCTGGTCTAATTAGTTTAGGTCTTTTACAAGCACTTGTGTTACCTGGTACTGAATGGTGCCTCATGAGTATTACCCTGTGTCTGTCTTTGTCTGCTGGCTCCATGGAGCTGAGCAATTTATTTATTTATTCATTTTAAAATGAGAATCACAATTAAATTTCTTTTCATTTCTACTTCATGTATGCTGAGCCTATTGAATGAACTAACTGATTCCTTCCTCTGATGAAGCACTCTGGTCAGTTCCTTTCTGTTTCCCCCCCCCTGGCCCGGCCTGAAGTTGCAGCGAGTGATAAGATAAGGTTTGTTTGGAAGTGGTATAACCTGCACTGCACTTCTAGAACAGAATTCTAGGTAAGGCCTTTTATTTTCTATAACTGCTGGCTTTATCTCCCTGGAAGGTTTTCGGTCTGTACCCCGCCCCCCTTTACCATCAGGACCTCTAGACACAGTAGGGATAAAAGGGGGTGTTACACACAAAGTCTGTTGAAAGATTGCTCAAAACATATTTATTGTGTAAATGAGGTAAACGGCAGTAGTCCCAGCCACAAAAATACCCCAACGTTTTACACAGGTACACTTTGTCAGGCTTTTGCCTGTTTACCTCGTTTGCAAAATAAATATGTTTTGAGCTATCTTTCATTAGGCTTTGAGTGCAGTTTTATTATTTTCCTTATCCACAACACAATCTCTTCTCCCCACTACCATGCCCGACAATGCCCATATGTCTGTCCCAGGCATTTTGTAACTCAGTCACAGTTTTTTACACCCTCAACCTCTGCTGGAAGGCTATTCCAGGTATCCACCATGCTGCCTATGGAAAAGTACTTCCTAAGATCCCTCCTGAATTTACTCTCTACAGCTTCATATCATGCCCCCTTGTTATAGAGCACCTCTTTTTTCTAAAAGTTACTCTGAGGTACAGCTTATTACCCACCACAAGGTATTTAAAGGTTTCTATTATATCCTCCTCCCTCCTCCAGGGTGTACATATTTAGCTCCTTTAGCCTTTCCTCATAGGAATTTTGTTGCAGCCCCTGCTCCATTCACAGCAAAGTGCTGGGATAAGGGCATTTGGGCTCTAGTACAATAAAACTGCTTTGCAAAGTTAATTGTTGTGAAATTTTTGGTGTTGCCATGAGTGCTGTTATAGTGATTTTCCTGGTTGTTTTGGGCTGGACGCCCTCCTGACAGCACTAACCATGCACTGCTCATTTCACAGCAGCAACCCTTGGATCCCTGCACCATTTTGGTAGCCCTCCTCTGGTCTGCCTCCACTCTGTCTATGTCTCATCTGAGATTTGTTCTCCATAATCCCATATGGGAAAGAAATATATTTCGAATATGAGTTGTAAAATATAATTGAAAGAATTTTTGAATTTCATCCATAAATAGATTGTCATAGCATTTTCCAAATATTTGCATTATAATTCACATTGGCTAGTTTTGTAATATTTGAGCTATCTAATGCATATATTTCACATGTACCTTAAATGCTCTTTTTGTATATTTCATAGAAATATCTTGTTAATATTCTGAGAATTGTTATTCTACCATATGGAAAATAAATATATTTTAGATATATTTATAAAAGTGTATTTCAAACATATGTTTGATTATATGTCTGTTGCAGAATATATATTGTATGTGACAGCTACATCATATATATATATATATGTCTGTGATATATTATAGGTGCATGATACATATTGTATATATCTGCTAATATATTTTGAATATTTAATAAATATACTTTTTATGTAGTTGATATATATCTAAAAAAGATTTTTTTAAATATATGCATTGTAAAAATATTTTAAAATATCCAAACAATAGATTAATCTTGTTGTCACGTATTCTTGACTGCATATTCAGAATTCCTCTTATTAGTAACCATTTAGATAGCTATAGTATATTTATCATTAAATGATGCATCATTATTATAGATTTATAGAGTACACATTTATATTTACCCATAGAACTTACTTCTTGATCTCGTTATTATGCAAGACTCAAACTGGTATTTATACCACCCCTGTTTGGTTCCTTTTTATGTCAGGGTGAGTTCCAACATGTACTTGTTTTTTAATCTTTACCTTTCCCTCTGGTCTGTAAGCTAATGCTGTCAATTCAAAACTATTTTAAAAACAGAAATGACCATGCTTTTGGTTCATAAACTTTGCTTATGAAATATGCAACTTTGTTATGTAAATCTGTACACAGTACCATAGCAAGCATTTGCAAAAATATATTTGACATATATACAAAAATATATTCTGCATATATTCAACACATACTGTATCTTGCAAGCAAACAAGGTTCATATTTTACTGACAGCAGCAGTTAGGCATACACACACACACTGGAACAAGAGCTCCAGAAGGCAGTTCTTGGATTTTACATCACAAAATGTATTTGCACAATAAAGGAAATGTGGTGAAACTAAAGCCAAAAGTTGCAATAGTAAAAAAAAAAAAAGACATTCCCACAGGACCAATACATCACACTGTTGTTGAAAAAGCACAAGAACAGCATGAAATGCAAGTCCTGTGGGGAGGTTGGACTTTTACTATTGCTACTTTTGGCATTTTACATATTTACAGAATGTGGTTTATTTATATTTTAAAGGTATATGTAACATATATTCCAGTCATATTTATAAACTATAAAACATATGCATTTATTATGTAAAACATTTATTTAAAATGTATTATCAGTATACTATATATAGATACACACATATATATATATACACACACAGTACATGATAAATAATACATATATTACAAATACTTTCCAAATGTATATCAGGCCAAACCTATTTTAACATATATGAACTATATCTCAGAATATGCATCTGTAATATATTGAAAATATATGTTTGCTAACATACACTTATTGTAGAAATTACAGAGTAAAATTATGCTTGCATAAAACTATGATTTTTCATTAGAGAGTCCATAACAACATTAAAAAGTAAAACAAAATAATTTTCTTTGATAGAATAACAAAACATTTACAATTAGTATATCAATGCCAAGTATAAGACATACCTCACTGAATTCTGCAAATATCTAATAACTGGAAAAATGCACAGACATCAGAAATAAGTGACGTGACGTATTTAGGCATATTTAAATATATTCTAGATATTAACAATACAGTATCATTCTTTTCCATAAGGGTATAATTTAAAACTATGTTATTTATATATATGTATATTGTCTTACAAGGGAAACCAAAAATGAAAATGTAAGTAACTCAGAATATATGTGTTGGATAGATTCAAAACGTATGTTTACCTAAAATGCTAAATATGTAGAAACTGCAATAATGTGTACACACAAATAACTATTTTTGATTTTATTCAAGGACATAGCATTGAAAGAACAAAAACTTAAATTTTGAAATAGTACAGCAAAATATATTTCAAATATATATGTATATATATATATATATATATATATATGCATACATCAAAGATGTATCCCAAATATGATACATCTTGGATCATTCTGCGAATATCTAGAATATATCTCGAAATATATCTAAAAAGTGTAAATGTATCTGACATACATTTGAAACGTATTGGGGATACAGGGGTATATTTCAGATATTAAAAAAATATAGATATTTTCCTTATGGCCAAACAATAGACCTAGACCGAACCTCCTTGTGTTGGTTCCATGACTACCTCACTGGTAGGCAACAACAAATCAAGGCTGAAGGGGAGCTTTCTTCACTTAAACTGATAAAAAGAGGTGTCCTTCAGGGGTCCATAATGGGACCAATACTGTTTGCTATCTATTTCAACAGCCTGGATGTAGGCATTAAGGAAGCAAGCATTCACCTGTTTGCTGATGACACGGTGCTCTACATAAGCCGTGAATCTCCTGAAGCTGCCTGTGGAGACCTGCAAACCGACTTTAACATCTTACAGCACCAGCTCCTCACTAAAAGACTACTACTTAATGCCAAGAAAACCAAGGCAATGCGATTCTCACCAACTGGCCAGGGGGCATATTCTGCCACTGCTGGTCCATTACCTTCTATCTCCACCTTACTAGGTGAACATCTTGAATAAGTACCAAAAGTCAAGTATTTGGGTATCTGGATAGACAATAAACTCTCCTTTGTGGAACATATAGAAGAACTGCTGAAAAAGCTGAGGCAGAGGCTTGGACTCTTCTTCAGACTAAATCGCCACCTGACCGCAGACACCAAAAGACAGCTTGTCCAATCCACATTCCTCTCACTAATTGACTATGCTGACTTCATATATAGCCAGTGCCTAGCCTCACACCTTGTTAAATTGGACGTACTGTATCATAGAGCTCTGAGATTTATAACAGGCCTCTCCTTTTCCACCCACCACTGTTCACTATATGCAACTGTGGGTTGGCCCTCCCTTCAACACAGGCGGTATAGAAATGCAGCCCTCTGGATACTCCAAGCCATCACTAACAAACTCCCACAGTACATTGCTGACTGTCTTCCACTAAGCCTGACTGGGAATTATGCCTTGAGAAGTCACTCGCTAGTTTCCCTGAAAGTACCTAGGGTTGGTACCCACTTTGGAAGAGCAGCCATGAGCTTTGTCCTGCCCAAGCTTTGGAATAGGATACAGAAATTGCTGAAACTTAGCTCTCCTGTTAGTCTTGCTATGTTCAAGACCTTGTATGCCAAAACATTTGTGGAGCTCTGAAACTGTTTCCATCATTCCTAGTTGTCCAGCTGACATTTCTGCTCAGTCTAAGTCCTTCCCATTCAAACTAAGTGTTCCCTTACCAGATTACTCCCCCCTTCCTCAGTCCATTCTTGTCCCACCGGTACTACCGGTTCAACTCAGTCCATTCCAGTTCCACCGGTACTACGTACTCACTGCAACACACTCCCTGTCGCCCACTCTTATGCCCTGATACCACCTGCTTAGTATCCCAGAATCTTTCTGCCAGCGTCCTTGACTCCTACGCATGGGCTTTTCCATATCCCAGGGACTCCTTTACAGGCTATGAACATGTTATTGATGGATAGGATTATAAAGGCATCTCTGTATATATTATTTACCTTTATTTCTAAACTGTATATATTTTGTTGTATACATCTTGCTACTGTGTTTTATGTGTATTTTACTTGTACTCTATTCTGTACCCTCGTCCTTGCAAATTGCAGGTCCACCTTGTAAATGAACTTGCTCAATGGTGATCGCCTGGGTAAATTAAGATTTTGATTGATTGATTGATTGATATGGGACTGTACACAGACCTCAAGGTGGGGGACTTATCAGCAATTTATAAAGGGGCATGACCACTTCTCTCTCTCTCTTCTGGTTATATCCCTTCCTATATACTCCAGCATCTCACTAGCCTTTCTGACTGCTTAGTCACACTGTTTAGCCACCTTTAGGTCATCCAATAAGATTTACCCTGGGTCTTTTTCCTGTTTGGTCATTGTCAGTATCACTCCACCCATTTTGTATTCTGCTCCTGAGTTCTTATGGCCTAGGAGCATTATTTTGCACTTTTTTGCATTAAAACCCAGGTGCCAGACTCTTGACCACTCTTCCAGTCTTTTCAGATCCCTGCACATCATCCCCGCCCCCCCGAGTGTCTATTCTGTTGCAGATCTTGGTGTCATCTGCAAATAGGCAGACCTTCCCTTCGAGTTCTTCAGCTATGTTGCTTATAAAGACATTGAAGAGGACCAAATCCCAATGTTGATCCTTGAGGTGCCTACCTCCCTGGTCACCCTCCCTTCCTTGGAGCAGTCTGTTTACAACTACCCTCTGTGTCCTATTCGCTAACCAGTTTCTTATCCAGGCTATCACCTTATTATCCAGCCCCAAGTGACTCAACTTGCTTACCAGTCTTCTTTTTTTTGTGGTTAATAAGTTTTATTGATTTGACTTATTAAGACGATACAAACATTAAAACAGTCAGATACATTGCAACGGTCTTACAGACTGTTACATGTGTCTGTAGAAGCAGAGAATGGAACATGCTGGCCAAATAGTAATGCACTGAATACACTAGCCAGGTAAGCAGTAGGATAATACTCTGTACCTGGATGTACAACACCTATCCAGCTGGAGATTAACTTTGAAAGTATTAGTAGTTGGTGCAGTCTTCTTTTTTTATGATAATATTGTATTCAGTTCAGCAAAAGAAAAATACATATAGTGCAACGGTAAAGGGAAAGGCTTTTATGTTTTAAACCCTGTATTATACAGGAGAATACATTCATAACCTTATACATTCATATGAAGATAATCTACTATTTGAAAGGAATGCAGTTGGCAATTATTAATCAAAAGCTTGTGACATGTGAAATCTGTGTGAACCCAGTCTTTTGTTTCCTTATTAAATAATTTCCATAGTTGACTCCAATTTGAGAAATAGTTATTACAGTATAGAGAACTTAGGAAAAATGTGTTTCAATTCCCACATAGGTAAAAATATAGAATTGAGAGTCTCTTTTCAATATTGAAGTATCAGCCTTTTGACTGACATTATTTGCTGTATAATTATGCGTTGTTTGGGATCCAAAGCATACTTATTGTACATGTCTAAAATAATTAATTTAGGATTCTTCCAATTAGATGGACAGTATCCTATTTGGTTTAAAATTTCAAAGGAATGGGTCCACTACTGTACCTAATTAACAGTTCCAAAAAGCATGTAACATATCAACATTCTGATTGTCACAATGCCAACATTTTGAGGTAATTGATGGGTTTAATTTACTTAACCTGTGGGGGTGTAATAACCTTTACTGAAGATTTTAAATTGAATATTGTCTCTCAATGACTTGTATTATTGAATAGAGTTGCAGGCTTGGGTCCACTGTACCTCACTATATGCTTTTTACAAATCTGTTTGCCATTTTCAAATAACTTCTGCATATATTTTCATTACTGGCATGCAAGGTAGTGAAATTATCCATGGAAATATTTTCTTTGTTTTATTTTATTCTCTAAGATAGCTTGTATTTCTGATTATATTTTTTTTGTTGTTGTTTGAGGCTCTTTCCCACCTGTTATAGTCTTTTTCATAAATACTATATAATTGGAAAAATTGAAATCTGTGTGAATTGTTCAGACCGCATTTTAATTGAAATTCTTCCCATTAACCTTTTTTATTTGTTAAATCTTTCCATTTTTGAATTCCATGTGATGCCCAATGTTTGTTTTTTAAACTTCTCCCATTTATTTTATAGTTGGGGTTGTCCCAGATAGCCGACACAGGACAACCCTGGGGGCCTATTTTGCTTTATCTAAGAATTAGCAAAAGATATGAGAGATATTCTTTATTATATTACTTAATGCTGTCATATTCTGATTAATCGAGAATAACAAATATTTGAAATCCAAGTTGGATTCATTTGTCTGATTAATTATAAAATTTAACAACTGGACATAATCTGAGTCTGAATATGACCATTTTATAACTAATTTTGCAATACGCGCTATGTAATAATTCCATATATCTGGACAGGCTAAACCTCCATGTTTTTTAGGAAGACGTACTCTTTTCCAGACAATCCAAGGGCTTTTGTAATTCCAAATGAATTGCGATAAAAGTTTATTGACTTGTTTAAACCAGTCTTTGGGAATTGGAATTAATATAGATTGTAACCTATAAGATAAGTATGGAATGGCAACCATTTTAATGAATTTAATTTGTCCCCATAGGGACATAGGTATTTTGCTCCAACTTTGTATTTTATCCTTCAAGGAAGTCAGTAACCCACTGAAGTTTAATATATAATAATTTTCTGTTTGATTTAGAAACATAGAAACATAGAATTTGATTGCAGATAAGGACCGCTTGGCCCCCTAGTCTGCCCATTTTCCTACCTAACAGATTAGCTGAAGATCCTAATTAACCAACAGCTTACTTCCTCCTACCCCCCACTAGGACTGCCTTATGTCTGTCCCATGCATTCTTGAATTCCCCCACTGTTCTTGACTCCATGACCTCCTC
Organism: Neoceratodus forsteri; assembly: GCA_016271365.2. NCBI lineage: Eukaryota > Metazoa > Chordata > Ceratodontiformes > Ceratodontidae > Neoceratodus > Neoceratodus forsteri. Next base: position 848,200,143 of record CM028134.1, read on the forward strand.
AGGGAGGCTGTTCCATGCATCCACAACCCTCTCTGTGAAAAAATACTTCCTCACATTACCTCTGAGCCATCCCCCCTCTATCTTCAAATTGTGCCCCCTTGTTCTTGCACATCTCTTTTTCTGAAAGATGCCACCTCTTGGACTTTTGTTGATTCCTTGAGGTACTTTGAAAGTATCTATCATGTCCCTTTCCTCCCTCCTTTCCTCAAGGGTATACATATTAAGCTCCTTAGTCTTTCTTCATATGTCTTCTGGTGCAGACCCTGCACCATTTTGGTTGCCCTCCTCTGGACAGCCTCCACTCTGTCTATGTCTTTGCGGAGATGGGGTCTCCAGAACTGCACACAGTACTCCAGATGGGGTCTCACCAACTGTCTGTGCAGAAGGATAACAACTTTCTGTTTTCTACTATTGATGCCTCTCCCTATGCATCCCAATATCCCCCCAGCCTTCCTTACTGCCTTCTCACATTGCTTGCCCACCTTTAGGTCATCTGATATAATTACTCCCAGGTCCCTTTCCATTTTTACTGTTGTCAGTATCTCACCCCCCATTGTGTACTCTTGCCCTGGGTTTTTGTTTCCCAGGTGCATTACCTTGCACTTCTTAGCATTGAATCTAAGCTGCCATACATTTGACCATTCCTCTAACCTTGCCAAGTCCCTTCTCATCCTTTCCACCCCACCCTGTGCATCAACTCTGTTGCAGATCTTTGTGTCATCTGCAAAGAGACATACTTTTCCTTCCAGTTCCTCTGTAATGTCACTTATAAAGACATTAAAAAGGACCGGTCCCAGTACTGAACCCTGCCGTACCCCACTAGTAACCCTCCTTTCTTCACTGTGGACTCCATTTACTACTACCCTTTGCATCCTGTTGTCTAGCCAATTTTTTATCCAGGCTACCACCTTGGGACCCACTCCAAGGCTGGCTAACTTGTGTATTAATCTTTTGTGTGGGACTGTAACAAATGCCTTGCTAAAATCTAGGTAAGCCATGTCCACAGCCCCTCACTGGTCTACTACTTTGGTCACTCAGTCAAAGAAATCTATTAGATTTGTCTGACATGACCTTCCCATCGTGAATCCATGCTGCCTTGGGTCCTGTGCCCCACTGGCCTCTAGGTACTCAACAATTCTTTCCTTCAGAAGTGATTCCATCATTTTACCTACCACAGAGGTCAAACTAACTGGTCTGTAGTTTCCTGCCTCTGTTCTGCTCCCACTTTTGTGAAGAGGAATCATATCCACCCTCCTCCAGTCCTCAGGTACCACCCCATCCTCCCATGATTTGTTAAAGAGAGTAATCAGCGGTGTCATTAGTTCTACCCTTAGTTCTTTTAGAATTCTTGGGTGAATCCCATCAGGCCCCATTGCTTTGTCCACCTTCAATTTTATTAGTTCTTTCAGAACTCTTTCTTCTGTAAATGGACTGGTATCGACCCTTGCCTTCAGAGTGTTTCTCTTGTTTGGTTTAGGTACCTTCCCCTCCTTTTCCTTTGTGAATACTGAGCATAAATATTCGTTTAGTATCCCTGCTTTTTCATTGTCACCCTCTACCCACGTTCCCTCCCCTTAATTATGCCTCAGTATTCCTCCTTTGGTCTTTCTTCACTCCCTAATGTACCTATAAAATGTCTTATCCCCCTTCTTAACAGAGTTGGCTATCCTTTCCTCGGTTTCAGCCTTTGCTATTCTGACTGCCTTCCCAGCCTCTTTCTGCTTTAACTGATAAAGTTCTCTATCCTTCTCCTTCTGTGTTTCCTTATATTTGCTGAATGTTATCCTTTTCTCCTTAACCTTCCCTGCCACCTCTTTTGAGAACCATAGCAGTTTTTTCCTTCATTGTGTTTTGTTGATTTTCTTTACACAAAGGCTTGTTGCCTCTGTCATGGTTGTTTTGATTACTCTCCATTGTTCCTCCACCCTACTTCTTGCCTGTTTGCTAGTGCTTTTCTGAGGTACTCTCATTTCCCAAAGTCAGCCCTCCTAAAGTCCAATACTCTTGCTTTTGTATGGCTTGATTGTATGGCTGTGTTTATCGTGAACCACACTGTTTGGTGGTCGCTTGTTCCCAGATGGCTACCCACTTCTAAATCTGAGATTCTTTCTCCGTCCCCATTTGAGAGTACCAGGTCTAAGATTGCTCCCTCCCGAGTGGGTTCCAGTACTAGCTGTCTGAGGCATGCCCCCTGTAGGGCTTAAAGAATGACCCTGCTCTTGGATGTGCCTGCAGCAAAGGTGCTCCAGTTAACATCTGGCATATTCAAGTCCCCCATCAACAGTGTCCCCCCTTTTTCTGCCATTCTAAGGAAGCCTTCTATCATTTCCTTGTCCATTCCCTCCCCCTGAGATGGGGGTCTGTATACAACCCCCATGTGGATTGTGGTGCCATTTCCTGGCTCCAGGGTGACCTAGAGTGTCTCATCTGCTCCCTGTTTACTCTTTAGTTCTGTTGCTTTGATCCCTTCCTTTACATAAAGAGCTACTCCTCCTCCTCTTTTACCCTCCCTATCCCTCCTGTAGATTGTGTATCCTGGTATGCTTGACATCCCAGTCATGGTTCTCTGTGTGCCATGTTTCTGTGACTGCCACAATATCCAGGCCACCCTCTTCCATCAAGGCCACTAGTTCAGGAGCTTGTTACACAGACTACGGGCATTGGTACTCATCACCCTCCATTTCTTGATGACCTTACTCCTTTTAGCCCCATTCCTGTCCTTACTGTCTTTGCCTTTTTTTACATTTACTTCTGGCCTGCTCCCTAATGACTTCTCTACCTTGGTGTTTACCTCATTAATTACTGTTGTTTGTGGGGGGAGGCTGGGATTTCCCTGCTCCATTTCAGTGCCTCCCCCCTTGGCTAGTTTAAATGCTTGCCAATGAAGCATTTAAATCTCTCACCTAGGATCCTGGTTCCCCCCTGGACAGATGCAGACCATGGCACCAGTATAGGTCTGCATCCCTCCAGGTGGCGCTCCAGTCCCAAATGAAGCCAAAACCCTGAGCTCCACACCAGTTTTTCAACCATTCATTGAATTCCCTGGTGAAGAGTACCCTAGCATCACCCTTGCCATAGACCGGCAGCACCTCCGAGAAGGTTACTGTATGTGCTACTTGACTAAGGCCCCTCCCCAACTCTACAAACTCATCTTGCACTGCTCTGATCCCATTCCTAGCCAGGTCATTTGTCCCTAGGTGGACAATAACATCCAGCTCCCTCCCTCATGCAGCTGCTCCCGGGATCCTGAGGACTCACTTCCTGTCCCTCCAAGCTGTGGTGCCAGGCAGGCACCTTACCTCCCTCTCCCCTTTGTCCCCCATTTCTACCCCCCTAATGATGGAGTCCCCCACCAGGAGTTGTTTCCTTCCCCTGTGGGGTCTCATGCCACCCTCCTGTGGGTCTCCTTTGTGAAGGTTCCCAGCATCCTCCTTGGTCTCCACTGCAGGTGCCTCCATAGAGGAACCACTATCCACCAGAAGATGAATGAATGTGGAGAGGTACAGCTGGAGGGATGCAACTCTGTTCCACCACCCTCTCCCTCCCTGAGCCCACCCTGGTCCAGCCTCTCCTCTTTCTTGGCAACCTCTGAGGTAGTGGCATTGGCCCTGGTGGTCCCTGGGTGGGGAGGAGGTTTCACTGAATCCTAGCCAGGTCAGCCCAGAGATGGGCAACCTCCCTCAGACCAGAGAGGTGCCTGCAATTAGGGCAGCATCGCAGCCTCCAGAATGTCTCCTGGAACACTGCCACCCCACAGCCATTGCACTGCACCACTCCTATCATGTCTTATTTTGTGTCCCCTCTCCTGTTTCTCTGTATGCTTACTCTCTCCTCTCCTTACAACTCTCACCCTTCCTGTTCTGGGACAGTAACTTCCTATATTCTTCAGTAGCCTCCTTCTTCCTTGCTCAGTGTCAGACCACCAGCAGCTAGGGGGGCAGAGTGAGCTACTTTTTTTCTTTAGGGTTGACAAATCCAATGTTTCTCTATGATCCTTCCCTTCCTAGTGCCAAATTTGATTTGAGATGTTTATTCCTAAATAATTCATGCCTTTGAGTTGTATTTTTGCATCACAAGTTGTTTTTAGTGTATCAGGTGGGATAGAGCCAAAAATTATTGTAAAAAGTTATTTATTATTTTTTTAATCTCAGTAAGGCTTGGGATTGTATTTTATAAAGTAAATAGAAGGCCAGCAGCATAAGCATGGATTTTTAATTTGTTTGTTCCTGTTTTTACATCTTCAGGACCAGATATTCAAATGGGTTGCACATGGCGCAACAGTGTTGCATCATGAGCCCACTGATTCCTCAGCACAATATTAAAGGGAAAGTCAAACTCCGATGCACTGGAGTGCATCAGTAATGTGTGAGGCACAGGTGGGGGCATGCCCATGCATACTCTGTACAGCCCGATATTCAGCCCCGCTGGCGCAGAGCCATCCATGCTAACCCCTACCTGCACCAGCACAAAGTTGATCCAAAAAAAAACAAGCATTTGTCAATGCCAAATGTTTGCTTGCTGGCATTGGTAGTGTAGAAGTTACAGAGCTGCATAATAGGAATGGCAGTGAAGTATTGAACAGAAGCCAACCCCACCACCACCCTGCAGAGAGTGACAGGCATTGGAGTTTGCCTTTGGGTCGTCAGGCATAACGACCATGCCATTTCACCACACTCTACCCTGCAGACACTGACAAGTGTCATGGTGTGCCTTTGGGTCTTTGGCCCATATGCGCACCCCATTCCATCAGGAAATACGGTGAGATGGGTGCAGTATAGGAAAATGGGGTGAAGTTTGGGGCCGAAGAGTCCGAGGCACACCTTGATGCCTCTCACCAGCAGCAGGGTGTGGGTGTGGGTGTGGGTGGAATGGTATAAGCATGACAGGCAAGAATCCCAAGTCACACCCCTGATGCCTGTCATTCTCTACAAGGTGGGGCGTTATGGTCGGAAACCCCTAACTCCTCAGGCATTCATTGGTATTTTCACTCCAAATTTTCAACATGTTTTTTTTGTGACCCCCACCTCATGAACAGTGGCAATATCAGTTTGTTAGCCGGAAACTGCTTTTGCACAGCGACTATGGCATTTGGCAACACAGGTGCAAAAACACATTCCAACAGGATGTGAAAATGGCAGCTGTACTGTTCATGGGGAGGTGTAAAAATGGCAATGTTGAAAATCTGCTGTGAAAATCTTAAAAACTGGTGAAGTCACGAGCGTGTGAGAAACTGTGCAACCATACCCATAATGTAACTAGTTTGGGGATATTTTTACAGCAGATTGTTAACACAGGCATTTTGGGACCTCCGATCATGAACAGTGTCAATGTGATTTTCTTTATCTGTCCCGAACTATGATTTCCCACAGCGACCACGCATTTCTGTGTTGAAAGTGTGAAAACACATTTTGGCCATGTTGTGGAAAATGGCAGCTGTACTGTTCATAAAAGGTGTGGAAAAATGGCATTGGTGAAAATCTGGACTGAAAATATTACAAATTCATGAACTTACGAGGGTGCGTGGAAACTGCACAATGCTCACTCGTAACACGGTCATTTTATGGAGTTTTGTCACCAAATTTTCAACATAGCCATTTTAAGACCTCTGCTCATGACCAGTGTCACTGTGATTTCCTTAATCTGTCCCAAACATTGTTTTCGCACACCGACTGTACCATTGTGCGTTACATGTGCGGAAACACATTTTGGGCAAGATGTGAAAAATGGTAGCTGTACTGCTCATAAGGAAGTGTGGTAAAATGGCACTGTTGAAAATCTGGTCTGCAAATATTACAAATTCGCAGACTTGCCAGCGTACATAGGAACTGTGCAACGATGGCTCCTAAAATAGTCATTTTTGGGAATTTTTTCACCATATTTTTCAATATAGCCATTTTAACACCTCTGCTCATGACCAGTGTCACTGTGATTTTCTTAACATGTCCCATACATTGATTTCACACACCACTGCGCCATTGTGTGCTTCATGGGCAGAACCATGTTGTGGGCGAGATGTGAAAATGACAACTGTACTGCTCATAAGGAGGTATGATAAAATGGCAATGTTGAAAATCTGGAGTGAAAATATTGAAAATTTGGCGAACTTATGAGCGTGTGTAGGAACTCTGCAATGCATGCTCGTAAAACAGTCATTTTTTTGAATTTTTTCACCAAATTTTCAACATAGCCATTTTAAGACCTCTGCTCATGAACAGCATCACTGTGATTTTCTTAATGTGTCCCATACATTGATTTCACACACTGACTGCACCATTACATAGAACATAGAAACATAGACTTTGACGGCAGATAAGGACCGCTAGGCCCATCTAGTCTGCCCATTTCCCTACCTACAGGATAGGCCACAGATCCTAGTTAACCAACAGCCTATATCTTCCTGCCCCCACAAGAATTGCCTTATGTCTGTCCCATGCATTCTTGAATTCTCTCACAGTTTTAGACCCCACAACTTCCTCAGGAAGGCTGTTCCATGTATCCACTACCCTCTCTGTGAAATAATACTTCCTCACATTGCCCCTGAACCGCCCTCCTTCTATCTTTAAATTGTGTCCCCTTGTTCTTGCAAGTCTCTTTTTCTGAAAGATGCTACCCTCTTGGACTTTGTTGATTCCCTTGAGGTACTTGAAAGTTTCTATCATGTCCCCTCTCCTTCTTTCCTCAAGGGTATACATATTAAGCTCCTTTAGTCTCTCCTCATACGGCTTCTCTTGCAGACCCTACACCATTTTAGTTGCCCTCCTCTGGACTGCCTCTATCCTGTCTATGTCCTTGGAGATGGGGTCTCCAGAACTGGACACAGTATTCCAGATGGGGTCTCACCAACTGTCTGTACAGAGGATAACAACTTCCTGTTTTCTGCTGCTGATGCATCTCCTATACATCCCAGTATACCCCGACCCTCCTACTGCCTTCTCACATTGCTTGCTAACCTTAAGGTCATCTGATATGATTACCCCCAGGTCCCTTTCCTGTTTTGTTGTTGTTACTACCTCCCCACCCATTGTGTATTCTTCCCCTGGGTTCTTGTTTCCCAGGTGCATTATTTTGCACTCTTTTGCATTGAATCCTAGCTGCCATACGTCTGACCATTCCTCCAACCTTGCCAAGTCCCTTTTCATCCTTTCCACGCCTCCTTGTGTATCAACCCTGTTGCAGATCTTTGTGTCATCTGCAAAAAGGCATACTTTTCCTTCCAGTCCCTCTGCAATGTCACTGATGAAGACATAAAAAAGGACTGGACCCAATACTGAACCCTGCGGTAGCCCACTGGTAACCACCCTTTCTTCAGAGTGGACTCCGTTTACAATTACCTTCTGTGTCCTGTTGTTCAGCCAATGCTTTATCCTGGCTACCACCCTGGGACCCACTCCCAGGCTGGTTAATTTGACTAATAATCTTTTGTGTGGAACTGTGTCAAATGCCTTGCTAAAGTCTAGGTAGGCCATGTCCACTGCCCCTCCCTGGTCTACTACTTTGGTCACCCAGTCAAAGAAATCTATTAGATCTGCCTGACATGACCTTCGCTGGTGAACCCATGCTGCCTTGGATCCTGTGCTCCACTGACCTCTAGGTACTCAACTATTCTTTCCTTCAGAAGTGACTCCATCACTTTCCCTACCACAGAGGTCAGACTGACAGGTCTGTAGTTTCCTGCCTCTATCTTGGTCCCACTTTTGTGAAGGGGAATCACATCCGCCTTCCTCCAGTCCTCGGGTATCACACAATCCTCCCACGATTTATTAAAAAGAGTAGCCAGTGGTTTCACTAGTTCCTTCCTTAATTCTTTTAGAATTCTGAGGTGAATTCCATCAGGACCCATTGCTTTGTCCACCTTCAGTTTTAGGAGTTCTTGCAGAACCCTTTCTTCTGTGAAAGGACTGGGATCGACCCCCCTATCAAGAGTGCTTCTGTTAATTGGATTAGGCACTTCCCCTCCTTTTGTGAATACTGAGCAGAAATATTCGTTCAGTATTCCTGCTTTTCACTGTCCCCTCTGACCACCGACGTTCATTCTATTCAGCCTCACTATCCTCCCTTTGTCTTTCTATGCTCGCTGATGTACCTATAAAAGGTTTTATCCCCTTCTTAACTGAGTTGGCTATCTTTCCTCAGTCTGGGCTTTGCTATTCTGACTTCCTCCTGCTTCTTTCTGCCTTAACTGGTGCAGCTGTCTGTCCAGCTCCTTCTGTGTTTCCTTATACTTCGGAATGCTATATTTTCTTCCTGACTTTCACAGCCACCTCTCTTGAGAACCATAGTGGCTTTTCTTTCTTTGATTTGTTTATTTGCTTCACACAAAGGCTTGTTGCCTCTGTGATGGCAGTTTTGATAATTCCCCATTGTTGCTCCACACCTCCTTCTAGCCTGTTTGCTAGTGCTTTTCTGAGGCACTCTCCCATCTTGCCAAAGTCAGCCCTCCTAAAGTCCAGTACCCTCACTTTTGTATGGCTTGACTCTGTAGCTGAGTTTAACGTGAACCACACTGTTTGGTGGTCACTCGTCCCCAGATGGCAACCCACTTCTAGATTTGAGATCCTCTCACTGCCCCCGTTTGAGAGTACGAGGTCTAAGATTGCTCCTCACGAGTGGGTTCCGAACTAGCTGTCTAATGCCTGCCACCTGTAGGGCATCAAGAATGGCCCTGCTCTTGGGCGTGGCTGCAGCAAATGTGCTCCAGTTAACATCTGGCATATTCAGGTCTCCATCAACAGTATCTCCCTTTCTCTGCCATTCTAAGAATGCCTTCCATCATATCCTTGTCCATTCCTTCCCCCTGACATGGGGGTTTGTACACAACCCCTGTGCGGATTGTGGTGCCCTTTCCAGTCTCCAAGGTGACCCACAGTGCCTCCTCTCCTCCCTGTTTACTCTTTTGTTCAGTTGCTTTTATCCCTTCCTTTACATAGAGAGCTACTCCTTCCTCTCTTCTCCCCTGCCTGTCTCTCCTGTAAGTTATGTACCCTGGTATGTTAACATCCCAGTCATGGTTCTCTGTGTACCATGTTTCTGTGACTGCTACGATATCCAGGCATCCCTCTTCCATTAAGGCCACCAGCTCAGGGAGCTTGTTGCCCAGACTACGGGCATTGGTTCTCATTACTTTCCATTTCCTAATGGCCTTACCCCCTTTTGCCCCATCCCTGTCCTTCTTGCCTTTGTCACTTTCTCCATTTACCCCTGCCCTTCTCCCTATCGACACCTCCATGTTGGTGTTTGCCACACTTACTACCGTGATTGTTTGGGGAGGCTAGGATTTTCCTGCTCCTTTTCAGTGCCTCCCCTTGGCTGGTTTAAGCTTGCCAATGAAGCATTTAAACCTATCACCTAGGATCCTGGTTTCCCCTCCCGGACAGATGCAGCCCATCATGCCAGTATAGAGTAGCATCCTCCAGGTGGACCCCAGTCCCCAATGAAGCCAAATCCTGAGCTCCACCAGTTTTCAACCACTGATTGAATCCCATGGTACGGAACACCTAGCCTCTCCTATGCCATAGATGGGTAGCACCTCCAAGAAGGTTACGTGCGTGCTGCTTGACTAAGGCCCTCCCAATTCACAAACTCTTCCTGCACTTCTCTAATCCTTTCTTAGCCAGGTCATTTGTCCCTAGGTGGACAATGACATCCAGCTCCTCCTGTGCAGCTGCTCAGGCAATCCTGAGGATTCGCTCCCTGTCCTCAAGCCATGACACCAGGCAGGCACCTTACCTCCCTCCTGGTTCCTTGCCCAGTTCTACCTTCCTAACAATGGAGTCCCCCACCAGGAGTTGTTTCCTTCCCCTGCAGGGTCCCCTTCCACCCTCCTGTTGGACTCCTTTGTGGAGGTTCCCAGCATCCTCCTTAGTCTCCACTGTAGGTGCCTCCATAGAGGAACCACACTTTACCAGAATGGCATAGGAATTGTGGAGAGGTACAACTGGAGGGATGTGCCTCTGTTCCACCACCCTCACCCTCCATGAGCCCACTGTGGTCCAACTGCTCCTCTTTCTTGGCAACCTCTGAGGCAATGGCAGTGGCACTGGTGGTCCCTGGATGGTAGAGGAGGTCCCACAAATCCTGGCCAACTCAGCCTGGAGATGAGCAACCTCCTTCTTCAGCCCAGAGAGGTGCCTGCAGATGGGACAACACCGCATCCTCCAGAACATCTCCCGGAAGACTGCTGCTCCACAGCCACTGCACTGCACCACTCAATCATGTCTTATTTCTGGTCCCTTAACTGTTTGCAATCCTTACTCTTTCCTCTGTTTTTTCTCTCTCTCCTTACTTTCTGCCTGTGTGCCCTTTAAGCTCTGATTGTCCTGTTCTGAGACAAGAATATCCTATATTTCTCAGTAGACCACTTACTTGTTCAGAGGCAGACCTCCAGCAGCTAGAGGGCCGGAGAGCTACTCTTGCCCTTCTAGGATGGTGGGTCCTTGGTGGTTCTGTGATCACTCACTTCCTGCCCCTAAACAGGAAGTTCCTGTTGTCAGTCAAATCCTGTGCCTATAAAATAGAACTAGCTTTGGGTGGGGAGGGAAGGAGGGCAATATAGTCCCTGTAGAGAAGTTCAGTCACACAGCAGTCCTTTCTCCTGGTGTCTTCTGCCAAGCTATTAGCAGAATCTTCCTAAGGCAGTCTTTAAATGTAGCTTCCATCTAGCTAAGCCACTCCCCTTACGTACCAGATCTTTCTACAAGTAATTTAAACCTCACAGCAGTTAAGTCCTTTCAGTCACCTGAGATTTACACCTAGATGACTTTTCAGTTACCTATTCAGTTCAGTTAACCCAAACACACACCTTTTTTGTTTGTTTTGTATGTTAGTTTTTTTACCCTAAATTAAAGGTCCAAATACGAAAGTTCTTCTACTTTAGTCCCAGCAGAGAAGTTCAGTCACACAGCATTCCTTTCTCCTGGTGTCTTCTGCCAAGCTATTAGCAGAATCTTTCTAAGGCAGTCTTTAAATGTAGCTTCCTTCTAGCTAAGCCACTCCCCCTACTTACCAGATCTTTCTACAAGTAATTTAAACCTCACAGCAGTTAAGTCCTTTCAGTCCCCTGAGATTTACACCTAGATGACTTTTCAGTTACCCATTCAGTTCAGTTAACCCAAACACACACTTTTTTGTTTTTATGTTAGTTTTTTTACCCTAAATTAAAGGTCCAAATATGAAAGTTCTTCTACTTTTGTCCCAGCAGAGAAGTTCAGTCACACAGCAGTCCTTTCTCCTGGTGTCTTCTGCCAAGCTATTAGCAGAATCTTTCTAATGCAGTCTTTAAATGTAGCTTCCTTCTAGCTAAGCCACTCCCCCTACTTACCAGATCTTTCTACAAGTAATTTAAACCTCACAGCAGTTAAGTCCTTTCAGTCACCTGAGATTTACACCTAGATGACTTTTCAGTTACCCATTCAGTTCAGTTAACCCAAACACACACTTTTTTTTTTTTTATGTTAGTTTTTTACCCTAAATTAAAGGTCCAAATACAAAAGTTCTTCTACTTTAGTCCCAGCAGAGAGTTCAGTCACACAGCAGTCCTTTCTCCTGGTGTCTTCTGCCAAGCTATAGGCGCTACATGGGGAAACACGTTTTGGGTGAGATGTGAAAAATGACAGTTGTACTGCTCATAAGGAGGTGTAGTAAAATGGTAATGTTGAAAATCTGGAATGAAAATATTGAAATTTCGAAAACTTACGAGCGTGCGTAGGAACTGCGCAACGCACGTAAAACAGTCATTGTTGGGAATTTTTTCACCAAATTTTCAACATAGCCATTTTAAGACCTCTGCTCATGAACAGTGTCACTTTGATTTTCTTAATGTGTCCGGTAAATTGATTTCACACACCGACTGCGCCATTGTGCGTTACATGGGCGGCAACACATTTTGTTTGAGATGTGAAAAATAACAGCTGTACTGCTCATAAGAAGGTGTGGTAAAATGGCAATGTTGAAAATCTGGAGTGAAAATATTGAAAATTCATGAACTTACGAGTGTGCGTAGGAACTGCACAATGCACGCTCATAAAACAGTCATTTTTAGGAATTTTCCCACCAAATTTTCAAAATAGGCTTTTGAGAGCCCACTTATGAACACTGGCAGTGTTTTTCGTTAATCATTCGAAAGGTGATTTCACACAGTGGCTGCGAAATCACCCTTTGGGCCAGCGTAACACCATGACAGTGATAGCATTCATGAGAAGGGGTCCCAAACCCCATGTTGAAAATTTGTACAAAATTCCAAAAATGCCTGAGATATGCAATAAAGTTGAAAACCCTATCTATCCCATTATACAGCTTACCGGCATTTCCTCAGTTTGCAGTTGGCTTTGAAGAGTGCAGACATGTTCCTGGTCCGCCAAAGATCATCGCGCCGAGCTCTGGAGGTAAGTATGGGTTGGGGGGTGTGAGGAGGCAGGGTGTGCAGTGGGTGGGTGCGAGTTGTGGGAGGAGGGCAGGGAGAAGTGCTGAGGGACAGTTTTTTTATTTACAGGTTTCTTTTATTTCACAAGATGACGAGGATGTTTGCCACGCTGGGTGGGCTCCCAAGCGTGGCATACAGGAGATGTTGGTGGGGCAGGAGCCGAGCAGAGTTGGATCCCCATCAGCCATAACATCATTTTGCCATGCTGGGTGGGCTCCAGCATGGCACCTGATGCTTGGGGGCGGCAGCTGATGGGGGATTGGGCACCTCGCCATATAATATCATTTTGCCACACTGGGTGGGCTCCCAGCATGGCACCTGGATGCTTTAGGGGGGCGTGCAGCTGACGGGGGATTGGGCACCCCTGTCAGCCATAAAACATTTTGCCACGCTGGGGTGGGCTTCCAACGTGGCACCTGGATGCTTTGGGAGCGTGGAGCACGGGGATTGGTCACCCCTGTCAGCCATACTGCGTGGGGAGGAGGGGAAGGTGCATGAGCACGCAATGTGTGCAGCGGCGCGCGCATGTGTGTGTGTGGAGGGGGGAGCTCCACTCACTGAAGCAGAGCTCTCCCTTTCAACTGTATGCCACTGCATTTTCAGCAGTCATAGATAGCTGGAGCAGTGATTGGTGCACTGCGACTGCGCCTGCAAACACACTGACTGAATTGGAAGAGGCTGACACACCTCTGGAAAACTCAGATGATGGCACTATGTTTCTTGCACATGCGTGCAAGCAAACATGAAAAGGAACAACTGATGGCCACCCACAGGTCAGCTGCCACATTGCAGGGTGTAAAACAGCAGCTGCCACCTGTGGGTGGCCACCCGAGTTCCGGCTGCACCTGGCAGCGCCCCCCCATGCCCGATTGTGGGAATTTGTAAAAAAAAGCTATGTCCTATATCCCTGGTGGTCCAGTGGACTGCTCTCTGCCCAATTGTGGGCATTTGTAAAAAAGAACTTTGTCCTATATCCCTGGTGGTCCAGTGGACTGCTCTCTGCCCGATCATGGGCATTTGTAAAAACAAACATGTCCTATATCCCTCATGGTCTGGGTACCCTATCCCCACCCACCCACCACTGGGCCTGCCCTGCTCCCCTGTCAGCTGGCGGGTGGCAGCACCCACTCACCTGCCGCCCTGCCGCCTACTGACACTGTCCAGTGTCGGCTGTATGCCCGTTGGTTTTGGCGTGAGCCAATGGGTGTGCAGCTCAGACAGATTACATTCCAGATATGTGAATGAATCATTCACATATCTGAATGTGTAGTGTACGGAGCAGACGCCCATTGGCTCACGTGGTGAACCAATGGGTGTACAGCCCTGCAGATGGTGTCAGTCAGCGGGTGGCGGGAGGCAGGTGATGCTGCTGCCCACTGGCTGACCGGGGGAGCGGGACAGTGGGGCCTAGTAGGCGGTGGGGAGGGGGGTACCCCAGACCACCAGGGATATAGGACATGTTTTTTTTTCAGATGCCCACGACAGCAGAGAGCGGTCCACTGGACCACCAGGGATAATGGAATTCTTTATTATTATATACAAATGCCCGCGATCGGGCAGATAGCGGTCCACTGGACCACCAGGGATATTGGAATTCTTTATTGTTATATACAAATGCCCGTGATTGAGCAGATAGTGGTCCACTGGACCACCAGGGATAACTTATTTCTTTTATTTATACAAATGCCCGCGATCGGGCTGTGGAGCACATTGTCGGCTCATAGGCGTGTGTCCCTGACGGTTGCTGCCTCAGCAGGCGCCATGCAAGTCTGCCAGAGATCGGCACCCAGCATGCAATGGCTTATAATGATATGCAAATGGCCTCATTTGTGTCTTGCATTCATTATGGCCTCATTTGTATGTCAAGTTTTGAATAATGTGGTTGATGTGCATAGAGCAATAGAACTTGCACTAGCGCATCTCCATGCTCCACTCTGGCCACTTGAGCTGGCACAGTGCCACCACACCATGCACACTGGGGGTGGCCAGGGTGTGATATTCAATGCTGCTGAGCCATGGCACAGCTTTGTTGAATATCGCCCAGTCCACACCCCTGCGCAGCCATGTTGAGCTGCGCCCAAGCTTGCGCCACAGCCTGGCACAGTTTGAATATCTGGGCCTCAGTTTTTGTATTTACTCTTATTTCATTCCAGAGTATTTCTAATGCTAAAATAAAATGTTGGCAAAAAGGGGCAGCCTTGCCTAACTCTCCACCTTAAGGTAAAAAAGTCTGTAAAGGTTTTATTGATTTTTAGTTTTACCATAGGTGCTTTGTATAATGCCTTGATGAAACTGACAAACTTGTCTGGAATAATGTGCATTTTTATATACTGAACAAATATTGCTATTCTAACATATTGAATGCCTTGGTTGCATCCAATGGAAGACCTATAGCATCTAATTTATTTTTTTGTAAATATTCTGTTAACAACTAAATTTTATATAAGCTAGATTGAATGGATCTGCTAGGGATAAACCCTGATTGATCTGTGTGAATAAAATAAGTTATGATCTTTAGAAGTCTGTTGTTTAAAATTTTTGTCCATTTTATAATGAGGAGAGGGACAGGGAACTGAGCTCACAAATATTGGAAGTTGTGGGGAAAGGAGAGGTGGTAATTGTGGGGGACTTTAACTTGCCCAGGGTGGATGGAGCATACCCTCCACATCATGTGCTAGGAGTCAGATGATCCTGGGAATTATTGCTGTTAATATTCTAAGTTCTACCTGAAATTAGAAAGGCCATAATGTAAAGATATATAAGACAAGGATAAATAATGAAGCCATCTTGGTTAGGCTCTGTCTACACTGCAGAAAAAAGACATTATTTTCATCATTGTAACACCTTGTAAACTGTAATAGTTATTTTCCTTCCTTTCTGGAACTTCTGAATTTTCATTGCATTTTCCCCAACCCTTAAACCCTCCCAATCCCCCATTTATGCCATAGAACTATTTCTGGCATATCCCATCCATCTCTTGGGCACAATTTTCCCTGATTCAGGTCAGTCCCCTCCCCACACCAGATTAATTAACATTCAAAATTTAGCCTGTTTAGCCTATTGAAGGCAGTTTTCATATCTAGCCTAAACCAAGGTACAAATATAATAGTAACCTTATTGACCCCTGTTTCAACATTATTATAAATGAATTGTCCCAGTCATTGTTTAGGATTAATGCAGCTGACTTCCTTCATGGGTTCATGTTTGTCGAGTCCATAAATTAAAAATCATGTTTAAGATGGATTTTGATCTCGAATTTGAGTTTTTATTTATGAAGGCGTATATTGTTCTCTTTATCTTCAGTGGTAAAAACTTGACAATAATAGGCGTGTAGAGTCTTCCTTTCTTTTAAGTCCCAGACAATGCAATCTTTTGATTATAGGTGATTTTTATCAGAAGCCAATAAAGTAGAAAAAGTTCATTGATAATGTCTGATAAAGGAGCATTTTTCCCTAGTCAGTCAGTACACTGAAAATTCTTACATTCTTCTGTCAAGAGTAGTTTTCTTGATCAATTTTATTTTCCATCTCCTTTTGTTTATGTTTAAGATCTTTTATTTCCTTCTGTAAGGGATGCACTATATCTTCAAGTCTGGACTGTCTGTCTTTTAGTTCATGTTTTCTTTTTATCTCTGTCTCTATTTTAGATTCCATTCTGGCCATTGTAGTGTTAAGCTTTTAGACTGAGTCAGGCAACTGTTGTAGGTTTTGAATTGTGTGTTGCAATGAGGCCATATTATCATTTAACTTTTGAGCACATAGTGGTGGAGAGTTTGCATCTCTCCCATCTAAATTAGTTTCATTTTTGTAATGAAACTTGCTTACCAGTCTTCTATGTGGAACGGTGTGGAAGGCCTTTCTGAAATCTAGGTAGGCCACGTTAATTGCTCCTCCCTGATCTAGCTCCTTGGTCACCCAGTCAAAGAAATCTATCAGCTTAGTTTGGCATGACCTTCCCTCTGTGAAATCATGCTGCCTTGGGTCCTGTAATCTGCTGGATACAAGACATTCCACAATCTTTTTCCTTTAATAGTGTTTCCATTAACTTACTCAACACCACCAATGTCAGGCTAACGGGCACTATTTTGCTCACCTCTTTCTTGCTACCAATTTATGAAGAGAATACAGTACAACATTGCATTGTTTTTAAATGCTTAGCCAGCTCAAAAGCAAAGTTTGCAAAATGTTTTTGCAGCTCATTTGGAATGTATCTGAAGTCCGGTCACAGTGCAATTCAAAACTGAGTTTAAACTCTTAAGAAACAGTTTGTGTAGGTGGTCTGTACTGGATTGAGAAAACTTATGCAACTCAGTCAAATGCTAAAGCAACTCATGTGAGGAACAGTTTAATGTGAATGTACTGTACATCTGTACATCTGCCCTTCTGCAGTTCTCTCGGGACCACTCTGGTCTCCAGTGATCCATTAAAAGATCTATCAGAGGTGCAACTAGTACCTCTGAGTTCCCCAACACCTCTGGATGTAACACATCTAGCCCCATAGCTTTGTCTGCTTTCAGGTTATTGAGTGATTTCCAGACTGTCCCCACTGAAAATGGACTAGTGTCCATTTCTCTCCCTTTAAAGCTTCTAGTATTGTTTTGTGGTCCCTCCCCTTCCCCATCTGCTATGAACACTGAGCAGAAGCATTTCCTCAAGATGTTTGAATTTTCTTGATCGTTTTCTGTACAGTCACCCCCCTCCCTCTTTAACTGTACAATCCCTCCCTCTGTCTTAATTTTTTCGCTAACATACCTAAAAAAATGTCTGGTCCCCATTTGATTCTCCCTGAGCTTTCTTTTCTCAGTATGCTCTCCTTAATGCTTTGCTTGCCTTTTTCGTTTTCCCTGATACACTTCCCTATCCTCTTCTCTCTAGGTATCCTTGTACTTTCTGAATGCTGCAATCACACTACAGGAGCTCTTTAAGAGTTCTACCATTTGTGTCCTGCATACTCTTAACACTGCATCCTGGGCCTTTCTAAACAAAATCAGCCATAATCAGCATGTCACAAACAAATGTGAATACCTCATGAACCATAAGTGCAACACACAAAGTACAAGTGGCAAAGTTGTTCAGCACAAAATTACCTTTCTAACAGTGCTATGCAATCAATTGTAATCAATGTGGTTTTTATTTTATACTAGCTGAAATACAAAAATAATGTTTTTTTTCAGATTTGTTCAAGGTGCTTAGGTGAGGTTTGAGAGACAAATGTCAGCCGTGCACACCATACTATAAACAAATGTGAATAACTCCTAAAGTATACATGATAGACACAAAGTATCAGCTGCACAGTTGTTCAGCACAAAATTACCTTTCTATACAATCAATTCTAAGCAATTTGGTTGTTTTAATATTTAGGTAAAAACTGCTGACTTCCTCTGATGTTTCCAGGCCTGAGTGAAAGCCAGTTGAGAACACTTAGAGTCGTTATTGGCCTGAGTGGCTATGCTTTTAGACACCACCTACAGACGTATCCAGGCCTGAATGCTTTACCTTTTCTGCTACTGTACCTCTTTATAGAACCATAGCCATGTTCTCTTTCTTTTGCATTTGTTTACTTGCTTAACACAGAGGTTTGTTGCCTTCACTATGCCCTCTTTTAGTCCGGCCCACTTTTCCTCCACCCCCCAAGGTCATCTCCCCCTGTCAGGTCCTTCATGAGGCATAAACCATTTTAGTAAAATCTGTCCCTCTGAAGTAAGGACCCTTACCTTTGTGTAGTTGGATTCTATAGCTGCTCTTATGTTGAACACTATATGATGATCACTGGTCCCCACATGGCTACTCACCCTGATGTCTACAGTATTGTCCATGTTAGTAAGCACCAGGTCCAGTATTGCCCCATCACAAGCCGGTTCACTAACTAGTTGTCTAAGGAATACCCCCTGCATGGCTTCCAGGATGTTCCTGCTTCTAGATGAAGTTGCAGCAGGAGACTCCAGTCTACATCCAGCAGATGAAGACCCCATCAGCAACATGTCCCTGTTTTCTGCCATTCTTCCAGTTTCTTCTAACATTGCCTTATCTAAGTCCTCCCCTTGCAATGGAGACCTGTAAATCACATCTGTCTCAATAGTGGCTTGTTTTCTCCACTCAAGGGTAACCCACAGCATCTCTGCCCCTCCCTGAGTTCCCTGCATTTCCATTGCTTTTATGCTTTCCTTCACATAAAGAAACACTCACCCTCCTTCCTTCTTGCCCTGTCCCTTCTGAATAATGTGTAGCCTGGTATGACCATCCATGTCCCAGTCTAGGTTTTCAGTGTACCATGATTAAGTGATGGCCACAATATCCAGGTCAGTCTCCACCATGATGGCCTCTGGGTCTGAGACCTTACTTCCCTGACTCCTAGCATTAGCACACATGGCCTTACAGATTTTGTTAGCTCTTTGCTTGTTGCTTCCCCTTTTCCTTTTGAACCCCCTTCTTTTCATCTGCCTGCTTTGTTTCCCTCCTTCCTCCTTTTCTAACCCCATACTTTGGTTTACTTGACCTGATGTGAGACTATCTTCCCACAGAACCTCTGTACACTCCATCTCAGCTTGTGGGGCAGTAACTGCTTCTCTTTTTTTTTTCCTACTCCCCAACTAGTTAAAATGTTCATCAAAAATATATTTAAACCATCCACTGAGAAATGTGGTTCCCTTCTGATGAATGCAGGCCATCACCTCTGTATAGGCTCTTGCCTTCCCAGGTGGGCCCCTAGTCCCTAGTGTAGCTGTACTCCTCTCTCTACACCATACCTTCAACCATGAGTTGATTGCTTTGGTGCAGATCCCTCTCTTTCCCACTATCATAGACAGGCAGTACCTCTGCAAAAGCTACAGAGCATGCTACCTGTTCAAAACTTTT
Organism: Neoceratodus forsteri; assembly: GCA_016271365.2. Lineage (NCBI taxonomy): Eukaryota > Metazoa > Chordata > Ceratodontiformes > Ceratodontidae > Neoceratodus > Neoceratodus forsteri. The sequence goes on from CM028134.1 coordinate 848,219,415, forward strand.
TCCCAGCTCTCTAAACTCTCCCTGCACCATTGTTGCCCCATCTCTAGTCAGGTCATTTGTCCCCAAGTGGACAATGATATCTGGCTCCCCTTCTATTCCAACTGCATTACCTATCCATAGTATTTGCTTCCCATCCCTCTAGGCTGTGGCACCTGATAGGCACCTGACCACTCTCTCTCTGACCCGTTTCCTATTCCCAACTCTATCTCTCTGATAATACAGTCCCCACTGGAAGTTGCTTCCTCCTTCTCTGGGGTCCCTTTCATCCTCCTTTTGGTCTGCACTCAGGAGGCACCACATTCTCTCAGGCCACTACCATGGTGCTTTCTCTTGGCTGTCCTGCTCTGCCAGAGTGGCGTAAAATTCTGTAGAGGTACCAGTTGTGGTTGAGGAATATGCCCAGACCCTCCCAACCTTCTGGATCCCACCACTCCCTCCCTCCTCAAACCCACCATAGTCCAGCCACTTCTCCTATCCAGTATCCTTTGAAGTAATGGTGTTAGACTTGTTGGCTGCTGGGTAGGGGAAAAGGTCTCTTAACTCTTAGTTAATGCAGCCTTGAGTCTAGTAACCTTCTCCTGATGTGAAAGCAATGCAGCCTTGAGTCTAGAGACCTTCTCTGCCAGTCCAGATAGCACACACGAATGGGGCAGCACTGCAGTCTCCAGAAGGTCTCCCTGAAGACTGCTGCCCCACAAGTACTGCACTGCACTATTCCCCACATTCCCTATTACTGCTCTTCTTATACTTCCTGTTCTACTTTTCCAGAAACCAGTAAGGCTAAGCTGTCCATAGTATGAGTAACTAAACTACATAACTTAAAATTCCACAGATAAGGGTATGATGTAACTAGTTATATGTTGTCCCCCATCACATTTGCTTGTGCACATGCAAGAAACATTTTGTTACACTAAATGGCATTTTGGATGCCCTGGAGGAGAGGAGAGAGAGAGAGAGAGAGGGGATATGATACAGACCTTCAAATATCTCATTGGTCATGCCACGCCAGCAACCCGGGTTCAGGAGCAAGCCCGGGTTGCTGGGGCTCAGCAGGGGAGGGAGAGGATTGAGCATCCGAAGGACAGCTCTCCTCTCCCGGGAGGGACAGGGGTCCCGAGTCGGTGCTTGGTTGCCCTCTGGTGGAGGCCAGAGATGCAGCAAGCGCTGACGATGCAGAAGAAGGAGTGGGGGAGTGGCAGACGTCGACAACATGCCTTGACATCAGGGTGCCAGTCACTCCCCAAGAAAAACAGGGAAAAAGCACCCTTCAGCTCCAGTGGAGATGGAGCACTGGAGCTTACCCTCGATCTGCAGCCACCCACCCGAACCCTCCTGACCGACTCTACTGACTGCTCGGGGTGTTAGGGGCCCACCTCGTCCCCACCTGAGGGGTAAACCAAGGCTACATGGGTGATGGAGGATTGTCCAGGCAGAGCGGACCACAGAGGGATGACTCCTTGGTGTCTGCCGAGGAGCTGAGGGGCAGAGAGGAGGAACAAACATGAGAATTAAAAAAAAAAATCTTATCAGCATAAATAAGGTACTGGAGGGTAGCATCTTTCAGAAAAAGAGATGTTCTACAATAAGAGGACATGACATGAGGCTGGAAGGGGTAGACTAAGGGGCAACATGAGGAAGTATTTATTCACGGAATGGGTGGTGGATGCATGGAACAGCCTCATAGCGGAGGTGATGGGTGCTAACTCAGTAGGAGAATTCAAAAATGCATGGGATAGGCACAGGGAACCCTAGCAATGGAAGCGAGAATAAAGCCGGATATCAAGTAGGGTCTGTGGTTTTGTAGCAGGTAGAAAATGGGCAGACTGGATGGGCCTAGCTGTCCTTATCTGCCATCAATTTCTGTTTTATGTTCTTATGTGTGTCACTGCTGAGCCCATTGCAGTTCAAATTGGAAGGCTCAGCAGTCCAGACCAATGACCATGCACTGTAGTTAGACATTTCACTGCTTGCTGACCAGAAACTTCATGTCGTTGAAATAACAGAAGCCACTCCAATCTGAGGGGCTTCAGTCATTTTATTTGAATGAAGCTGGTCAGCAAGCAGCTGATTGGCTTTCATCATTTGAAATGTTGCTCCTGCTGTCTTGGGTTTCCTCCCCCCCCCACTTCATAATGGCTTCCTGTACAGCAATCCATCTATCTAACTAACTAAAAAGGTTGATAAGCAAGCTGAGAGGACTAGAGGTGGGTACTAAGTTTGTTAAATGGATGGAGAGTTGGCTGACCAATTGGAATCAGAAGGTGGTAGTAAATAGGACCCACTCTGGAGAAGGCAAAATGACCAGTGGGGTACCACAGGGATGAGTCCTGGGCCCAGTCCTCTTCAATGACTTTATTAGTGACATTACTGATGTACTGGAGGGAAAGGTTTCCCTCTTTGCGGATGACACAAAACTCTGTAACAGAGTGGACACACCAGGGAGATGTTGTTAGAAGGAGGGGGATCTAAAAAAGCTTGAAGAATGGTCAAAAAATTGGCAGCTGGGTTTCAATACAAAAAAGTACAAAATAATACACATGGGGCACAAAAACCGAGGCAACATACAAACTTGGGGGGATTACTGACAATCAAATCAGGAAAGGGCCTGGGGGTGATCATTACAGATGACCTAAAGGCAACAAAACAGTGTGATAAGGCAGTGGAAAATTCTAGCCTGATGGTGGGATGCATAGGCAGGCATCACCAGCAGAAGAAGGGAGTGACAGTGCCTCTTACAGATCATTGGTGAGACCACACTCGAATACTGTGTCCAGTTCTGGGAGTCCTATCTTCAAAAGGACATAGCTAGGGTAGAGGCAGTTCAGAGGAGGGCAACCAAAATGGTGCTTGGAATGCATCTGAAGACCTACAAGGAAAGGCTTAGGGAATTGAACATGTACTCCCTGGAGGAGAGGAGGAGGAAGAGTGGGGATATGATAGAAATGTACAAATAGCTCACAGGGAAAAATGAGGTACAGGAGGGCAGCATTTTTCAAAGGAAAAGATGCTCAAGGACGAGGTGTCATGCTATGAAATTGGAGGGTTGGAGGTGCAAAGGAAATGTGAGGTGACACGTCTTCACTGAAAGAGTGGCAGACGAGTGGAACACCCTACCTGCAGAGGTGGTTTGGTCGGAAAAATTTACAGGATTCAAAAAAACTAATTGGATAGGCTAAGAGGGATCTTGGAAGTGTAAAAAGGGGGAGGGGAGAGGAACTGGAGGCAGAGTAGGGTCTACAGTATCACATTACGATAAAGGAGAATATAGGGCAGACTAGATGGACCTTGAGGCCCTTATCTGCCATCTCCTTCTATGTTTCTATGTTATCTTTCTATCTACAGTATCTGTCTGTCTGTCTGTCTGTCTATCTATCTATCTATCTATCTATCTATCTATCTATTTCTCCTTCTCTGTGTATCTCTCTGTCTCTCCCTCTCTGTGCAGCTGTCTATCGCTCCCTCTCTGTGTGTCTCTCTCTCCCTCTCTGTCTGTCTGTCTGTCTATCTATCTGTGTATCTATTAAGCAGTCCGGGGTGCCCATCCCCGGTACAACTTCTTTCTATCCCTCCCCACCAGGTGGCTAGCCTGCCCACCCTTCCCAGTCTTATATTTTTTAATATAAAGGCTTTCCCGGGTGCCCACCCCCCAGTACCGCTTCTCTCGATCCCCCCTCCCCTCCAGCTTGCCCACTGCCATTCCCCTACAAGCCCGAAACTAGGGTTCCCCAACTCCCAGTATCAGAATAGCCCTGAAATAATGAATTATGTCCCTTGATGGGGTTTTTTAACCTGTAAAATAGAAAATAGTCCCTTGCTGATATGCCACACACACACACACACACACACACACACACACACACACACACACAGCCACCCACCTCACCACAACATCCCACTTAGCACCCACTACCCTGCATCCCCACCCACTTTCATTCACCTGAACTGGTCACAGGCGAAGATCCACTCTCTGATTGGAGACACATCTTGCTGCTGGAACCGTCAACTGCAATATGAGAAACTAAGGTGAGTGCGGTTCAATGTATTTCAATGGAATTTTGAACTTTGATGCATAACTTTGTAATTTTTGCATATTTTGGCCCAAAATTTTCAACATGGCCTTTTTGGCACCCTACCTCATGATGACCAGTGAAGGTAGAATTATGCAAATCAGGCCCAAAAGGTGATTTAGAGGTTGCATTGTAAAATTATCTTTTGGGTGGGATTTGAAAATTTTCACCATCCTTGTTCATAAGGTGGGGTCATAACAGGGCTATGTTGAAAATTTAGGGTCAAAATACTGTATGTATAAATGGCAATGTTATGTGCATATGTTGAAATTTTTCTATGCTTGCTCTTAACTTTGGTAATTTTAAACATTTTAACCCCAAATTTTCAACATAGCCATTTTTTCACACCATTTCATGAACGTGACATCTGCAATTTTTCAAATACTAGCTAAAATGTGTTTTCGCACCTGTGGTTCGGAATTACATTTTGGTGGTGCAGAATTATGTTTTGTGGGGATTTGAAGATTTTTACCTACTGGGTTAATGAGTTGGGGTAATAAGAAGGCTATGCTGAACATGTGGTGTGCAGATATGAAAAAATGTCTAGGTTATGATGGAACATTACAGTATTTCAACGTTCATGTATAATGTCACTAATTTTAAATATTTTGACTCCAAACTTTAAGCATAGCCATTTTTCTGCACTGCCTCATAAACATGACGTGTCATTTTTTAAATCCTGGATAAGACATGTTTTCACACCTATGGTGCGAAATGACATTTGGTCAGTATACTGTAAATGGTACATGTCATGTTTAAACAAATCGTAAACGAATATATTGAAAAGTTGGGGTCAAAATAAAAAAAATTGTTTAACAAGCTTTGTTTGTAGTGCATCTTCATACCAGTGGCCATGCTTTGGATCCCATGCCAGTGAGCTGCGTTTGGGGTGAGCTCAATAACCAAGCTGGATGGGGTAAGGGTGGAGGAATGGCACTGTTCTGTGATTCCCCCCCCCCAGACAGGGAATGAAAGGTATAGGATTGTCTGCATGGGTCTGGATACCATACAGTGAAGACAGCTGTCCTCTTGGTATAGGGCCCTTCATCTCTTCACCTGAGGGTCACAGAGACCTTGTGCATTGGTTGGCAGATGCAGTGTTTGCCCTCTGCATCTGTATCTGTGGCTACATAGATGTTCAGGGACTACAGGGCCCTGCACTTCCACAGCCCACCAGGTAGCCCCATGAATTCTTCACATCCATCACTGCACAGAAGTGCAGGGACCGTGAACGAGTCTTTGGCACAGGGCTTTGCATCTGTGCACTATCAGTACCAGACACCTTAGTACATAAGTAAGCAAACAGTTGGCATTGACAAATGTTTGTTTTATATTTGTCACTTTAATTCATCCTAATACCTTAAACAGCCAAGCATTTAAACATGTAACACTTAGATTTTTAACTCCTGAACCCCACTATTCATCAGTAAGTTTTTCCACCCATCCTCCACTCTTATCAGCATGAGCAATTTATTTTCAACATCCTTCTTGCACAGTATTAGGACTGGTAAGACTGTGAGGTTTCTCCATTGCCCATCCGTGCAGAGCTCTGAGATTAGTTTACCAGCATTCCCCTAATTCCAGAGTGATTTTCTTGTAAATTACAGTATTTCCTAACAAACCTGAATTGCTCCATTCTTCTGCTTAAGCAATGTACGTAAATTAACAAGAACTTGCTCGTACTGTTTGAGGTTTGCGTGAAATACAAAATACCTGTAGATCTGGGAGGCCTTGACTTTGCAAAATGGATGCCTCTGACACACTATACTATTTAAAGATATAGCCTGGTAAGGCTAGGTTAGTTCAAGAACTGTTTTAATTCAATAAAGGTCTTTTTCTAAAGACATTTGTTAAACCTAAGCTAGCAGTGCAGTCACTGGATCCTTGTAGTAATTTTTAGAATTATCATCCAGGGAATGGTGTACATTCCCTTTAAACTGCTTCTTCTTTTTTGCCGCATATGGTATTATTCAAAGTGTGTGGTATGATCCATAGCTTGTAGCATGTTCACCAGTATAAAGAAACATACATTTGGGATGAACAGAAAGGCTGTTTTCATAGATGTCTTTTAAGGCTCGGAGATAAATTACAAGAAATCCTACTGGGAAATGAGTATTGGCGTAATATATCTTTGGCCTCAGGTGACACTGCATGACCATTTCTGACCTTGTAATACAATTTTAAGGAGGCAAAATGTATTTATCCCTGAAACTAACAAATTGTCAAAAGGACTTTCATATATACACCAAGTGGGTATTTTTTCTTCTTCGTGAATTTTGGGTGTGGTCATTTTAGTCTTTGTTTTTCAATGTCAAATAGAGGTTGTAATGACACAGTTACATTAAAATATTAGGAACAAATTAGGAGGATGGCTCAGAATGCCTTTCTGCTGTACTCAGCTTGACAAGTGTTCATTTGTAGTTAGGGCTGCTGGCTGGTTAAATGAGTTGCCTGATACCATGCTTAATCAGCCTAAGTTTGACCAGTTAAGAGAGCATTATGGGCAACCCTAACAGTTTACAGCAACTGTAAGTGCTATTCATCCCAACTAAGGTCCCTCCTGTGGACTCTTTGAACTGTGTTAGCCTCTGGCTCTGAGGCCATGTACCATTAATATACTTGTTCTACACTGATTCTGTCTACCTGCCTTATTGTAAAATTGTATGCAGTTGATTCCAGCCTTTTTATTTGTATTTGTTTGACTATATTTGTTCTTGGTTGACTTCATTCCACTGGAACCCGCTTATTGGGGCCTATTTACTAACAGCTGGGGTGGCTATGCACCGTGTAAGGCAGCAGGTAGCCACTGCACAGCCCCATGCCCACTGCACCCCTCCACCACATTTCTATAATGGATGTGCCTCCCATGCACTCAATCCCCACATGTGGAGCTCCACAGGAGTGGTGTGGAGGGTGAGCCAGCACTCAGGCATGCACAACCTCACAGAATGCTGTGCATGGGGAAGGCCTATTCTGCATCTGGGAGGCCGTAAACCACTGGAGCAGCTAGTGCCCCGGAAGGCGGCCCTGGACACGCATGGCATGGTGAGGGCAGCAGCCCTCAACAATGCAGCTCCTGCCATCAGGGCACTTCTGGAGACCGGGTCAGGCAGTCAGGAGACCACTTCCACGGCTCAGCCAGCACACTGTGGGTCCCTGCCTGGGCAGCTGATTGGCTGCCCACCAGGATTCATGCTCTGCACCCACCTGCCCCCACAGACCTGTACGCCGGGGAGGTGGGGCCACATAGGGGGGCCAGGCAGGAGCTGATGGTTATGAGAGCGGCCCCACACAGAACTCCCTTAGGTAAGGAGCTGCATGCCCTGATACATGCCTCTTGCGCGCATGTATGTGAATTGGCCTCACTGTGTTTGTTATGCTGCTTTGTAATCTCTCTTAGTGACATGGAACCTCTGTAAAAAAGTGCTTGAGCTCAAAGGCATTTTCCAAAATTTTAAATAACTAAATAAATATCTCCATATACATCCCACCCAGGGATCAAGGACATGGTCTCAGCGACGTCTCCAACTTCATTAACCCCAACCTCCTGACTCTGAACTTATCCTGCTAGAGACTTCAACATCAACTGGCTAACGCCAGATGCAGGTGCTCATAAGTGATGCCATAGCAGCTGCCAACCTCACACAGATGGTTGCCACTCCTACTAGGACAAACTATGAAACTGACATTAGAACCCTCCTGGACTGGGTACTTACCAGCCACCCCACCAGGATCTCTCGCACCGCCATTGTCCAAGACTCTCTCAGTACTACTCGCCAGTCATTTATGAATGGTCTAACAAATTCTCACCCTCTAAATTATCTCCAGGAGGGTCCTCCCTCATGGACAACTTACCCATCTTTTTTTTTTTTTTTTGTGTGATCTATTTTTCCGCCCCCGTGCTCACTGGTCTTCCACTCCTTCGGGCTCTACCAAGTTCCCTCTGACCCTTTCTGTCCTTGCCCAGCCCTCCTCGATCCCCAGATCGCAGCCGACCCCAGGATATCCCGGTGCATCCCTTCACCGGGCAGGTGCTCCTCCACAGGGGAAGGCACTGGGAGAGCCCCCAGCACACTTCTAGGGCCAGGGATGCTGTTGACAGGAGGCATCGAAGGTACTGGAGGCCCTCAGAAACAGAAGGCCATCATCCGTGGCCACGAGCGCTTGTTCTGGCTTTCTTGAGGTGCGTGACGCCCAGACATCAAGGCAAGAGCCGGCGTCTGTCATGCACCACCCCAATGACCCTGACATGCTATTCTACCACACCAGCCTCCACCAGTGGTCGCCTAGCACTGGTCGTAATCCCTTCCTCCCTGGAGACAGTGAGCAGTCATGGGACACCAAGCTGCCTCCCCGGCCGGCCCTCCAGTGACCCGAGCTTGTTCCTGAACTTACCCACCTTAAACACTACCTGAAACTGCAAGATTGGCTACCTATTCACAAGGCAACAGATGTTAACATGGCTCTTGACTACTTCATCACTACTTTCAATAGGGCCTGCAGACCTCCTTGCTCCTGTTACAAACGCAAGCTAAAACCCTCTGAAACCCCGGATCAATGCGAACTCCTTTTCAGCTGAAATTGAGGGACCATCTCTGGGCAGTGGCTAAAGCTACAGGCAAGCAATCTGACATCCAGAAATACAAACAAGCCTGAAATGCCTGCACAAAAGCCATCTGGCTTACGAAAAGTTCCTATTACAAGGATGCCGTCACCAGCACCTGGGGAAATGGATGAGCATTCTGGGAAAATATCAAGAAAATTACAGGGAAGCAGCCAAAAACCTCTCTGGCCATGTTAATAGTTGATGGATCCACTACCCTTGACCCAATGGTCATTGACTAACACCTTTAACACAGCTTTTACTGACCTCAGTGTCGCTTCTCCCTGATTTCTTCGAAAGCCGCCACCTCCAGCACACCCCTGTGCAGTCAAATCGCACCCATTTCTACTTTAGGAGGTGAAGGAATGAAGCTCACCATTATATTGCCACTGCCATCTCTAAATCCAGAACTAGTGCTGACACCCTGGACCTTAAGCTACTGTCACTTACCTTTGAGGATGTACTTCGTTCCCTAACTAAAATTCCGAACCTTTCTCTCAGCTGTAGTCAGTTCCCAGACAGATGGAAAACTGCCACCGTGACCCGGTCCACAAAGTGGTGACAAGACCAATCACTCAAACTATCACCCGATCTCCCGATCTCCATACTGCCCCCGCTCTCCAAGGCACTTGAGCGTATCAGCAGACCAACTCACGACTATCTGGACAAATACATATACTGATGCGCACAACAACACGGTTTCAGGAAAGGATACAGCACCACCTCTGCCTTCTCGAGTTCACTGGAGTAGTGCATAGCTCTCTAGACAAGGGCCTGCTTACTGGGTCAGTCTTTATCAATATCTCCAAGGCATTTGATACTGTCCACCATGGGCTGCTGGTTAACCAACTACTGAACACCGGTCTCTCACCTGACTTTGCTCTCTGGTTCAAAGTTACCTTGAAAACCATTTGCAAAGAGTAAAAACTGCCAGTGCTCTTTCTGATACCTTGCCAGTTTGCTCTGGTGTCCCCCAAGGGTCCATACTGGGCCCACTCCTCTTCAGCCTATTTTTAAATTCCCTGTCGCAATCTTGCTCGGAACAAATAATTTTGTATGCTGACGATGCAGTTGTTTTCTCCTCTCACAAAGACCCCACACCACTACAACTCAATCTCCAACTTGGTTTCAGTGCCATTGAGTCATGGTTTTCAATCATAAACTTGTCCTTAATCACAAGAAAACTAAGTCTATGCTTTTCACAGCTCTCTCAATCAGCACAAGCTTCACCACATGGCTATCTCCACCATACAGGAATACCCTTGAACAGGTTCTATCCTTCAAATACCTAGGGATAGTGCTTGACCCTAATCTCTCCTACGGGGCTCATGTCAACAATGTGGCCAGAGCTGCTAATACACGTCTTGGTCTACTTTACAAACACAGACAACATCTTACTCCAGATGCATTGAAGATTGACGTTCAGAGCTCTGTGGTCTCGATTATCGACTATGGTCTCATCATTTATGGCTCAGCCATGACGACAACCCTCAGATGTATATCAACAGCCCTAAACAAGGCATGTCAGCTTATTACTGGAGCCCACCATCTCACCCATACCTGTGGCCTTTATGCTCAATCCGGATGGCTCCAGCTTTCCTACCATATATAAGTATCTCACCTGTACCATGGTGAAGAAAATTAACCTTGACCTTGCACCCCTGGTGTCATAGCCCTGCTACACCACAACACCAATTCTACGGACACTAGGAGATCCAAAATGCAGCTCCTGTGTTCCCACTGTCGCATCACACAGGGTCAACGCTCTTTTGCCTACAAAGCTCCACTTTGGCTGAATGGCCTCGGCCCCACCATTTCTTCAGCCCCAACTCTTGGTATGTTTAAACCAGACTCTGGCTCCATCTCACTGCCTCCAGCTCCTGTGATTGCCTCATCTAAACTTAGACCACCATCTTCTCTAGCTCCTGTGGTTGCCTCGCCTCACTCCAGTCACACCCACCACCCCTACAGCCTCTCTGTACCTCCTTGATGCACTTATACCCTATCTGCCCGTCCCCTTCCGCCACATCTCCTACCTGCTCTACCTCCTATCTGTTCTATCCCCTAGCCTCCCCTCCACCTCTGATTTCTACTTAACCTCTTTTTTCTCCCATCCTCCCTTTCCCCTCACCCCTCCCTAGTTACCAACACTTCTCCTCTATCATCGTCTGACAAATTCCTCTGGCTGCTTCCTTGTCCCCCCCTCCTCTCCCCCTGTCTCTGTGCTTTCTCCTGTGTTATAAACCAAGGCCATAACTTGGTCTCTTGCTCTCTAAATGTACCCACCGCAATTGTTATTCCCATTGACCATTACCCCAATTGTCTGTAATCACCACATTGTTGTATTTTCTATTGATTTGTTGTTTTTTCAACTGTATCTACTGTAATAACTTTCTACTGACATGGAACCTTTGTAAATGAGCCTTGGCTCAAAGGTAATTGTAATCCTAGAACTAAATAAAATAAAAATAAATAAATGTTGTTTATAATATGCACTGAAATGCAAGTATTGGCCTCTGTATACTATGGAAATTCAACCTTATTTGCCATGCTATGCAGTATGCATTTATGAATTCTACACATTCTATCATAGAAACATAGAAACATAGACTTTGAAGGCAGATAAGGACTGCTTGGCCCACCTAGTCTGCCCATATCCCTACCTACTGGATAAGCTGCAGATCCTAGTTAACCAACAGCCTATTTCTTCCTACCCCTCACAAGAATTACCTTATGTCTGTCCCATGCATTCTTGAATTCCCCCACTGGTTTTGACCCCAAGACCTCCTCAGAAAGGCTGTTCCATGCATCAACCACCCTCTCCATGAAAAAAATACTTCCTCATGTTGCCCCTGAACTGTCCCCCCTCTATCTTCAAGTTGTGCCCCCTTGTTCTTGCACATCTCTTTTTCTGAAAGATGCTACCCTCTTGGACTTTGTTGATTCCACTGAGGTACTTAAAAGTTTCTATCATGTCCTCCCTCTCCTCCTTTCTTCAGGGTATACATATTAAGCTCCTTTAGTCTCTACTATATGACATCTCTTGCAGACCTTGTACCATTTTAATTGCCCCTTTGGACTGCTCCATCCTGTCTATGTCCTTGCCGAGATGGTGTCTCCAGAACTGGATGCAGTACTCAGATGGATCTCACCAACTGTCTGTACAGAGGATAACAACTTCCTATTTTCTGCTGGTGATGCCTCTCCTATACATCCCAGTATAACCCCAGCCTTCCTACACGCTTCTCTCGATTGCTTACAACCTTAAGGTCATCTGATATGAGTACTCCTAGGTCCCTTTCCATTTTTCTAGTTGTTACTACCTCCCTCCCATTGTGTACTCTTCCCCTGGGTTTTTGTTTCCCAGGTACATTATTTTGCACTTCTTTGTATTGAATCCAAGCTGCCATACTTCTGACCATTCCTCCAACCTTGCCAAGTCTCTTCCCATCCTTTTCATCCCCCCTTGTGCATCAACCCTGTTGCAGATCTTTGTGTCATCTGCAAAGCGGCATACTTTTCCTTCCAGTCCCTCTGCAATGTCACTTATGAAGACATTAAAAAGGACTGGACCCAGTACTGAACCCTGAGATACCCCACTAGTAAACCCCTTTCTTTAGAGTGGACTTGGTTTACTATTACTTTCTGTGTCCTGTTGTCCAGCCAATGTTTTACCCAGGCTACCACCCTGGGACCCACTCCCAGGCTGGCTAATTTGTTTATTAATCTTTTGTGTGGGACTGTGTTAAATGTCTTGCTAAAGTCTAGGTAGACCATGTCCACAGCCCCTCCCTGGTCTACTACTTTGGTCACCCAGTCAAAGAAATCGCTTAGATTCATCTGACATGACCTCCCTGCTGTGAATCCATGCTGCCTTGGGTCCTGTGCCCCACTGGCCTCTAGGTACTCAACAATCCTTTCCTTCAAAAGTGATTCCATCATTTTCCCTACCACAGAGGTCAAACTGACAGGTCTGTAGTTTTCTGCCTCTGTCTTGCTCCCACTTTCATGAAGAAGAATCACATCTGCCCTCCTCCAGTCCTCAGGTACCACACCATCCTCACATGATTTGTTAAAAAAGGTAGTTAGTGGTGTCACTAGTTCTCCCCTTAATTCTTTTAGAATTCTGGAGTGAATCCCATCAGGCCCCATTGCTTTGTCCACCATCAGTTTTAGGAGTTCTTTCAGAACCCTTTCTTCTGTGAAAGGACTGGGATCAACCCCCCCTATGCAGTGTGCTTCTGTTAATTGGATTAGGTATCTCCCCATCCTCCTCTTTTGTGAATACTAAGCAGAAGTATTCATTCAGTATCCCTGCTTTTTCACTGTCCCTCTCTGCCCACCCACCGTTCATTCTATTCAGCCTCACTATCCCTCCATTTGTCTTTCTATGATCCCTAATGTACCTATAAAAGGTTTTATCCCCCTTCTTAACCGAGTTGGCTATCTTTTCCTCAGTTTGGGCCTTTGCTAATCTGACTGCCTTCCCTGCTTCCATCTGCCTTAACTGGTACAGTTCTCTGTCCTGCTCCTTCTGTGTTCCCTTATACTTCCTAAATACTATCTTTTTCTCCCTAACCTTCCCTGCCACCTCTTTTGAGAACCATAGTGGCTTTTTCTTTGGTTTTGATTTGTTTATTTGCTTCACACAAAGGCGTGTTGCCTCTGTGATGGCAGTTTTAATGTTTCCCCATTGTTGCTTCATCCCTCCTTCTTGCCTGTTTGCTAGTGCTTTTCTATGGCACTCTCCCATTTTGACAAAGTCAGCCCTCCTGAAGTCCGGTACCCTCACTTTTGAATGGCTTGACTCTGCAGCTGAGTTTATCATGAACCACACTGTTTGGTGGTCACTTGTTCCCAGATGGCTACCCACTTCTAGATCTGAGATCCTCTCACTATCCCCATTTGAGAGTACAAGGTCTAAGATTGCTCCCTCCCGAGTGGGTTCCAACACTAGCTGTCTGAGGCATGCCCCTGTAGGGAAGCGAGAATGGCCCTGCTCTTGGATGTGGCTGCAGCAAAGGTGCTCCAGTTAACATCTGGCATAGTCAGATCCCCGATCAACAATATCTCCCCTTTCTCTGCCATTCTAAGGATGCCTTCTATCTTATCATTGTCCATTCCCTCCAGGGACTCAATATTCAAAAGTTTGTGCGGGCACTAATGGGTCTTTGCCTGTGTAAACCGGGGTTTGAGTTGGACCACCATATTCAAAAGGAGCTTTTGAGCAGGCAAAGAGGGTTAGCGTCTGCGCAAAACATAATGTAAGCAAGTGGGCAAGGGGAAGGGCATGGCCATGAATAGCTATGCTACCCCATATTCAGTGGCTTTGCACTGTGCAAAAGGGTTTAGCACAGTCCTTTTGTGCAGCACAAATACTGCTGAACAAAACTCTGACTTACTCTGGTCAACCATAGCAGCTGCTGGAGGTAATGCTGTCACCTAGCCGGTTGGCCGCTTGGGGAGTATATCTGCTCTCTGTGGTCCATAGCACCCCCCCCAACTGATCACCAGCCTGTAGTACCAGTACAACCCTTCTTGGTGCTAGTGGTCCCTCCTCCCACTGATCACCATCCCAATGTAAAAAAACACCTTCCCTGGTGCTAATGGTCCCCCCTCTGATCGCCAGCCCATTGTAAAAAACACCCTCCCTGGTTCTAGTGGTCCCCCCTCCAATTGACACACTGATCCACAGTATCACCAGTCACAGTACTGTAATCCCTGGTGTCTAGTGGCTCCTCACTCTGGCACTGAACATTCACCCTCATCAATCACCTCCTCACCAGTATCCTCAGTGCTCAAGGCACAGCCCTCCTCACACCTCCCTCAGCTTGTCTCCATATGTCCAGACAGGGAACGTATTCTTATTTATATGATAGGCACATCACTCTGTCCTATAAATGAGATGTGCACCATGCCCAGACATATGGTGGCTGGCTGAGGAGGTGTGAGGTGGCTGTGCTATCGTATGCTCATCCACAGCACTGGGGATACTGGTAAGGTGGGATTGGGGGTGTCTGTGCCACAGTGGAGGTGGCTGCTAGATGCCAGGGATTATGTTATATGACTGGTGGTACAATGGATCAGTGCCCGAGGGGAACCACTGGATGCCAGGGAGGATTGAAAGTTTTACAATGGGCTGGTGATTAGAGGGGGGACCACTAGCACTAGGGAGGGTTACTCTGGAACCATGGGCTGGAAATCGGAGGGGGGGGACCACTAGGCACCAGGAATATCTACACATGTCTGGGAACAGGCAATTGGTGGGCAGTGCTACGATAACCTGACTCAATACCCATGCAAATGAGCCCATATGGGCATGTAAATGGACCCTTAGTGCCTTACAATTCTAGTGGGGGGTAGTAGGAAGCAAGCTGTTGATTAACTAGAATCTGCAGCTCATCTATCAGGTAGGGAAATGGGTAGACTAGGTGGGCCAAGTGGTCCTTATCTGCCGTCAATTTTTATGTTTCTACATACCCAATGGAGTGAGCTGCATGGTTCCTTTTAATTTTGAAGATAGTACTCCAGTGCTATCCTTTCTGGCAGCGGTCTTTGGGATCCATGTCGAGGCAGCACTGGTTTAACTTAGTGCTGCTGCCATCAGTTTCTGTATTCAGTTGAATAGCGGCGTGCTATTCATCTGACTATAGCATCCTCAGGCTCCTCAGCTACTGTAAGTATGCAATACAAGGTTTTATGCTCTGTTTTGTGCTATTTTTGAATATCAGGCCCCAGGTTAACAGCCACCAGTGGATGCACTAACAGCCTTTCTCTATGATGCTCCTGCTAAAGCTATGATTGCACTTCACCCCACTTTGCTGCACTGCAGGCTTAGGCTGGGGATGGGGTATAGGATGTCAGGGGCTTGGTCAGCAGGCTGTAGTATGCATGGAGCTATTTGCACTCTGACAGCTCGGTGTCATGGGGGCTACAGTCGGTTTTGCTAATCAGAGGTCTGACATTGCTGTTGTGCAACCCCCTACTGACAAGATTCTTGAAGCCCCAATCAGGCCCAGCTGCAATGGACCATAGCCCACTTCTTTGCTATGGAGTGCTGGGGTGAAGACAAATTGCCATGTCCTATTGTTGCGTGTTTTTTTTTTTTTTTATGAAAATGAATTCATGCCTATGGGGATACAGCAGACCTTCTGCAGCCTGCCATATCCCATGAATCACTGCTTGCACAGAACCGGGGATCCACTCTGATTGGAAACCTGTTTTCTTGTCCAAGACTGTTCTCCTCACAGGTGACTCCCAATCAGGCAGCTGTGCACCTGCTCATCAGGCCAGTCAATGAAAATGAATATCAGCCCTGTATGTGCCTTGTCTAGTGCATACTGGGCCAGATAGTACATAAAGCCCAATGTGTTTTAATATACTGAGGCTGTTCAGTCTTGTTACATTATGGATCTCAGTCTGATGAAGGCACAGGGAGAATAGTCCTGCTAATTTATCCCTGATCTAGTATAATTTTGCATCACTTTTGATTGTGATTGTAGGCTATGAGGCAAGACATCCTTTTTGAGGATCCACCACCACACAGGTCCTACACTCTCCTGGTAATCCTCATTGGCCAAATCTCGGCTGGGGCCCAAGGACCCCAACACCTAAGGGTTGCTCCCTTCTGGTCCCTCTTTCTACTTCATCTTCTCCCTTGGATCCTAGTTGACTCCTTCTGTCCTAAACTAATCCCAACTTGGTCTCTGTATACTGTCCCAGACCAAGCTAAACTTAAGCTTCTCTTGCTTAATTTATACTTCTGTCAGACGCTGCAGTCTGTGTCATTCTCAGCATTAACATTCCTCATAATCAGTCTCCTATACCTACTGAAATAAGGGAGTTGTTGTTACTCTCCCCTGTGAAAATCAAGTTCTGTGACTCAAAATGTCAAGACAAGTGCTGATGACAATTGCCTGGCAGATCAGCACAAAGGTTGGATCCTTCCATCCTTCATCAAATGATCATTGTGGATGGGTGGCACTGCAGGGTTTTTGTCTATCTGTTTTTTTTTTTTTGCAAAATCTCGCGAACCTGCAGATTGATTAAAGTGCAGCCTCTGTCACAAGAAAATGCTTAAAAACACTAGATTTACAGCAATTATGTTTTAACATTATTGTTTTCTAATTATTTATTTTTACTTCTCTTTGCTGTTGGTCTACTAAATATTGTATCTAATGCAGCAATTTTCACAGAGTCTTTCAAATGTATCTGACTCCCGGCGAACAGACATGTGCTGTTTGACATCAGTCTGATGTCATGATGAGCACTATGATGGCATAAACCAAGGCACTATGAGGTTAACCGGGGGCAAGCAAATATTTTTAAGTGTTTTCTACACAAACTTTTTAGATGGACTACCAAGGTGTGCTGTAAATCTTGGAAAGGAACAATGAAAATAAAAAATGTATTTTCTAATAAATTGTATCAGCTGTAGGGATACGGCAAAATTAAATTTCGCTGGTGAAATTGTGGCAAAATCAGCTATTTCGCCATGTGAAATGTTTCATGAAAATGTAGTGAAATTTTGCAATTTCACCCACATTTTCATCTTCTGAGCAGTCCACCAACAATGGCGAAATTTTGCTCTTGAATGGTGAAATTCTGCCAGCAGTGGTGAAATTTCATGAAATTCCACTGGATTGGGGGTGAAATTTCACTCCACAACTGCAGGTGAAATTTTGCATTTCACCTGTGAAATATTTCATGTAATGCGCTAACTATGCTAAATATTTCACTTCGTGAAATATTCCAATTTTCCAGCACTAATCAGCTGATACAGGTATGAAAGAACATGGTGACATAAAGAGTTACACTTTTGTGTTTGATATTGTATTTGATTAAAACATTTGTGTGGGTAAATAGATTACGTTAAATAGAAACACTAGGACCAATGTACTTTTTTTATTGTTGATTGTGAAAATATCCATTTTCTTGAATACTTGTGGAGAAATTTCAGCCTCAGTTTGCTTGGTGTAATTTTCGTGTTTCTGAACAACAAACCTTAAACTGATTTTGAATCCATGTGGCTATTTATATAAAAGGTGCTGTGCTCAGTTTGAATTTTGGAGTGTATTCTAAATCCAATTGATGTATGATTTTTGATTGCCAAACGTACAGTAGAAAAAAATATTGTTATACTGTTTTCTTGGTCATTTGTGCTTGCTTGAAGTGTGTGCATGTGTGTGTGTGTTGCCTCATATGTTCAGCCTGCAATACATACATTTTTGGTTTGGAGTCCTGCTCATTTTAGTAATTGGTTCATAACATGTGTCTTGCTGTTTTTAAACTGTTTGTCCTCCTGGTTACCCTGAACTGCCCTTTCACCCACCACAAAACCATCCACATTCATCCCCAGGTACTTACCCTTCCAGAGACATCCATGGTTCACACTAAGGTTGCTCAGAATGCACTGAACCGAACTGGATTCATTGGATTTTGAGCTTTTTTGATGTTCAGGATTTTGGTATTCTAGACTGAAATTCTGAATCCTAAAAACCTGGTCAGATGAGGAATTGGAATCAGGAACCATTTCCATTCTGAATCCTAGTAATGCCTGGCCTTAATTTTGCAACCCCCTTCCCCCACCAATACAATCAAGAAAAAACCTGAGGGACCTCTGGTGATATCATGCACCTGGAGCAGCCTAGAAGAACAGCTCTGCATTGTCCCAAGCAAAAACTCCAAAAACAATTACTTTTTCTAATCCCAAGCCACAAATCTATAATTAGGAGCATTCTAAACACTGCATCAGAGGAATAGCAGAGCTCCCTCACCAACTGACCCCATGAATGGAAATGGATTTTGCAATGGTGGGACCAACAGCAAGAATCCCAGGCCTGTTCCTGCCATGACTGCTCTTACACAGAAGCTGCAGGGTGAAGTCTATAAAAAGCAAATGACCCTGCTACTTTCTGAATTTCATGAGAGTTCACATAGAAATCCACCTTATCACCACTCCACATAAGTGCCTTACCACCACTCCACTTGGAATGGGCATGGGTGAACTTGAAAAGCAATTGGACATGGCTAAGGAACAGGTGACTACCATGTAGTCCCACCTTGACACAGCTGAATGGGTGCTTGTGCAACTTCATAATGCTCCTGCAGAAAAGAATGGAGGATACTGAATGTTGTAATAAATGCAACAATTTAAACATCTCAGGACTTCCACATGGGACTGTAGGGATGCAGATGATGGGGATAGGGGGGGGGGTCTTTGGAGTTGGTAGAACAGGAAAGCTGGACTAATTTCTTTGTGCTTCCCCCTGAGATTATGCTCCAGACTGTCTGCTGCCCTGTCCCCTCTCCTCCCCCTCCCATTTGGGGTCTGTTTACTACCTGTTATGCAGGGGTTTTCCCACATAATTGCCAGCACATCAGAGTGATTGTGCCATTGGGGAAGGGAGGGGCAGTCCCCTGTGGAGTCCAGAGGAGGTCCCCCACCTCATGGTGCCCATACAATATACCTCTGCCTGATCTTATTACCTATAGACACCTGCCTTTCTGTATACTTTCCTTGTTTTCTCCAGACCCCCCCCCCCCCAGGAGTGTAACTCTCACCTCCTATACTTTAGAATTTTTTTCCCAGCTTGCAGAACATTTTCAATTTCTTGCCCCATGGGTGAGCGAAGACATGACACCCCTTCCTTCCAACCTTGCCTAGATGTTAGTTACATCTGGAGCCCATCATCAGAGGCATATCCTTCAGGCAGGGTGTTACCTTGCCTCCCCATGTCCACATCTGGACCCATGTAAACAGCAGCACACTTTTCTTCTTGTTTACCAGGTGCCACCCAATCGATACACCCTGGTACTGGTTTGGTTACAAGTTCCCCTGGTTTTTGATTGTGTCACTGTAGTGGCCTACATATGCTCCTACAGTCTGTGAGCACTATGCTGTTAGGTTCTCTGTCATGTTATGTCTATTATCCTGAATATAACTGTGTGTGGAATGTGGCAGGGTGGGGTCTGGGAGTGGGCTGGAGGGGTTGGCTCACCATACCTTTTCTTAGGCTAAAATGTGTGTCTCTGGTATTCAGTTGTTCTCGCTTAATGTCAAAAGGCTCACCAACCCAATAAAAAGAGTGAGATTGATGTCCAATATCAAGAAAACAAAATCAGATCTCATTTATGTGCAGGAGTCCAACCTTTCCACCCCTGAGCATGGTAAGCTTGCCAAATTTGGTTACTCCACTGTGTTCTTCTCTTCATTTCATGGTGGGAGAAAATGAGGGGGGCTAGCCATCCTTATCTTAGCCCATGCCATACTCCTTTTCAGGCAGGCCGGACATGGGAAGATCCAGAAGGTAGATTAGTTATTGTGTAAGGCTTTCTCCATAGTGTAGAGGTCACACTGGCTAATTTATATTTGCCCCTGGGGACTAACTCACCAACACTCAAAGTACTATTAGACTGAATTCTAACCATGACTAAGGGACTTCTCCTTCTGGCTGAAGATTTTAATATTGCACCAGTCCCCAGCTGGGACTCCTCCAACCTGTCTGTTGAGAATGCCAGTATCCCATAAATTCTTCAAACAGGTTGTATGGGAGGTGGGATGGTCAGACACCTGCAGTTTCTACATCTCGTACACAAAACTACACATATTACACATCGGTCCACAGCACATACTCCAGAATTGATCACTGTTATACTGAGGTGTAAAGCCTGTCACACCTATTTGACTGCAGGCTAGGGGACATCTCCCATTTATCGGATCATGCCCCAGTAATCAGCCATTGGAATGTTGGGGGTGAGCACCATAACACATGGTGGTGGCTAGGTCCATACTAACGAGGGGATAAGCCTTTAAGGACTTCCTTCAAAAGAAGGTGGAGGTGGTCATACGAGACAATGACACAACGTATGTATCACACTGAATACATTAGGGTAGGCTGAAAACAGTCCTACATGAAAATATCATGCAATACACCTTAGCCCAAACTAAATTTTGGCAGGAGCACCAAACGCAGCTGGAGGATACACTGCATTTTCTGCAGATGGCCCACCAGAAGGGGGGACACTTTGGTTACCCCACCACTGAAGCAAGTGAGAGCTGATCTAGATGCTCACTGCCTACACCACACTGAAATAGCCCTAACTTTTCTGAGGCAGAGATATTATGAGATTGGGGCCAGAGCCATGGGGCTGTTGGCATATCAGTTCCATGCACAATGCCGGTTACTGACGATTCCAGCTGTGACACATCCATCCACAGGTGCCCAGCTCGCAACGCTCCATGACAACAACCAAGCCTTCTACTCCTATTATCAGTCCCTTTACACCCCAGAATGGCTGTGCCCTTGAAGGCTATTAATTCCTTCTAACCCTACTGAATCTTCCATAATTAACTGAGTAACAGGGTTCTCCTAATGGCTGCTATATTGAGGAGATGGAGAGCCACCAGATGATCCAAAACCATGAAAGCTATAGGCCCAGAGGATATGGCACAGAATTTTATTAGCAATGCCAGAACAAATTCTTCCTCCATTCTTTCAGACCCTAAACAAAGTCATGGTAGGAGGGCCCCCCATGGTCCTATGCTGCAATTTCAGTGATCCCAAAACAAAACAAAACCCCTCCTTATGCAGCTCCTATCACCCCATTTCAGTCCTCAACACTGACTACAAGTACTTCATGGCCACACTGGCACACAGATTTTACAGGCTGTTCCCCCACCCTAGTGGGGCTCAGCCAAACTGATTTCATCCCCACCTGGACCACCATCAATAATATAAGATGCACACTCCATGTTGTACACAGAATGCAGCAGTGACACTCTCCCTGAATCTTTTTAGTTTCGATGAGAAGGCATTTGACTGGGTGTCCTGGCCTTCCCTCTACACAGTACTGGGTAGGCTGGATTCTTGGACCCACTTATACAGTTGCTGCTGAATATTTATACTCCCCTGTGCTGTGCCTGCGTTAGGGTTTCAGGTCACTACTCACCAGATTTCCCCTTGTTCCATGGCACCCAACAGGGATGCCCTCTGTCTGTACTGCTCTTTGCAATCTACATAGATCTGTTGGCACAAGTCATTCATGAGGCTAATACCCTAAGAGGCATACAGTTGGATGGAGACTAGAGGAGCACCACATCGCAGTGTATACTGATGATGTGCTTCTCTATTTAGGTCACTTCCAGCTATGTTGGAAATTTTGGATGCCTTTAGTGCAGTATCAGGATACAAGCTGAATACAGGTAAAACTTAAATCACTCACTTTTCATTATTGCCCAGCAAAGGAAGTTACATAGTGCTAACTCTTCCGTTGGGCCCTAGAAAATTTTAAATACCTGGATGTATACCTTCCTGATCCTGTGACACTGCCTTTAGGGATAACCATGCCCCCTTTCTGTTCAGCTCTCACAGGATCTCACACGATGGAACACATCACCCTTGAGCCTCTCCAGAAGTGTAGAAGTAATCCAGGCATTACACTTATTTCAGAATGTCATGATCCCCTGACACATTCCAGAAGTGAAATTTTCCAATACATATGGGCTGGACATCACACTTGGGTCAAATTACAGATGCTGACACTTTCCGAAGACAAAGGTGGCTTTTCCTCCCACAGCTGAAGCTCCCTTACTAGGCAACACAGCTAAGATATATTACCCTGGGACACTTGCTGCCCCCTCATGCTTTGGAAATGGATGGAAGCCTCTCTTTTCCATAAGGAGGAATTTATTACCTCTATCCAGGACTTCGGATAAGTCTATTTTGGATGTATTTTACATCCAAAAATTAGCTGAAAACGTCCACAAATTGACTCTTTGGAGTCATTGATGTCTATTTAAATTCCCTTGTTTAATGGCTGACGTCTGTTTTTCTTGGTGTGAGCATAATTTGTCATGATTGCTGCTGTCTGTTTTTAGCTGTGGGGGGAGTAGTTTATTTTTTTGTGGGTTTGATTTCTATTTCTGATCCCCCCCAATTAGCCGGCCGCATTCAATTTGTGCATGTACTCTGGTATTTGGCACCATTCTTCACTTCCTGATGGTGCCAGTGCCACTCATCATGAGAGCTGAGGAGGTGTGGTGGTGACTAGCAGGCTAACTGGTGCTGCAATTTTGAAAACTACGTGCAAAGTATGTATAGACAGATGGTCAGTGTGAAGGAGCTAGCCATGTAGTAGGGGAGTTGCCGCCAACTTGCTTGAATTTGTGAGGAGCTGTCTGATTGAGGGGAGTGATGAGCAAATCGAGGGGACCCAGGCTAGAGCAGAGGGCAGTGGACATGGGGTGCAGTCACCGGTCAGTCAGAGATGTAGTGGAGGTTAGAGCCACCCAGGAACTTTACAGTTCTGTGTATGAGCCAGGACGACCTTAGGGAGCTGAGAGCTCGAGCAGACTGCCCAGGCAGCAAGAGTCATTGTTGGCACCTCGGTAGCCACTGCCCACTGGCCTGTGTTGTCTAAGCTGCCTGGCAGTGACACACAGCAAGTTAGTCAGCAGCACACGACAGATCGGGAGTGGAGGCTGGAGCATGCGGCCAGCAAACAAAGCAAGTTGGTTGAGCAGCCCTGCAAAAAATCAAGAGATTAGTAGTCCGGTGGCATTCTGGCAGCAGAAAAACAAGGAGGAGGACCAGACACAGACACAGTGCAGCAGCCAGCAGGCGAGTGGTGACTTAGCTCACTTTTGAACTGGAACAATACAGAAAGGTATTTTTTTCTATGTAAATCAATACAGAAGAATGTATTTTTTCTATGTAAATCAGAGACTGTGTCTGATAATACTTCTATGTCTGCTGTTTATTTAACACTTTAGGATTGGCTAATACCGATGCAAAAATGCAATTGCAAACTCAAACTTTTGATTCTGAATCAAAGTTTTCTCAAAGAATGCACTAGTTGGTAATGGTAACTTTTTACATTATCCAGAGGCTGAGCTTTTATCCCTATGATTTGATATGAGTCTGTCAAACTCAGTTCCCCATATTTCAGTGAGGGACCAGGTTGAGATTGAGATATGGTGTATGAGTGGACTTTTTAGTAGTAAAGGGAGTAAGGCAAAAAGACTTGCTCATTGGCAATGGCAAATATACCTCTCTCAACAACTTCTGATTTGTCAGGGAGGTGGTCCCTGATTTTGCCTCAGAACATTTTTATCAGCCCACCAAATTTTCAGTGATGCCTTAAATTACTGTAGTAAAGAAAATCTATCTAGAAAAAGGGTAATTATTTCCACTAGAAGACAAAAGGGAGATCTACGCCTAATGCTATATAAAATATTAAGGGAAATAAAATACATAATGCAAGATTTAGGATTTATTTATAACCCAGCAACCTTGTAAACTATATGGTTGTGTTATATAACTCTTAAGTCTTGCATTATGTAGTATTTCCCTAATATTTTGTATAGCATTACATTACACTTCTGGATTGAAATGTGGCTGCTACTGAGAAGTAGGAACTCATGTCTGTTACCTGGTGGTGATGCTTCTGTCACATGCCGGCAGCCCTGTAATTAAATGCAGCCAGTGCCACTTGAAGTCCACGATGCAGGTTGTGTGTCGCTCTTCCATAACACCTTACAGTAGTTATGTTAAATCATTCCCACAGGGATCCCATCTGTGGTTGCCCAGTTCTGCCTTGAACCTCATCCCAAAATATAAATGTGGCTACAGGGTGCTCATCTCTGGTGGTCTGGGGGTGGCATGTGACAGCCTCCCCTTCCCCAAACATTAAGGAATCCTAGAAGACCATCCTGGTTGTGTACATCTGCCACATGACACCCCTCCCCCAAAGTTATGTCCTGGATAGTGAGCCCATCCCTAGTGGCCTGGTTTTGCTGGGCCCCCTCAGGAGATAAATACCCACTAGGAACTTTTCTACAGAGTCCAGCTGATGGCAGGGGTATGCCAATGCCACATACTAGTAGTATCCACCCACAGGAGCCCATCCTCATTGTGTCCGTTACATAGTATTGGTAGTACATCTGCTAGATGTGTGTAGAGGACTCAGTTCTGCCGGTTGCTGCTTTGTGAACATCATTTGGTGCTCTCCTCTGTCAGACTAATTCTTGATATGACTAAGTTACAGTCAGCATGGATCACCAGACTTTTAATGTAGCAGGCATATGTCTGCAAGTAACTTAACATACTAGATAGAATGATGGAAGTTACTTGATGGAACTGCAAGAACTATTCATGAAATCAACACATACTGTCTGCAAATAATTTACAGTGTACATTTTCCTTTCCTAACACTAAGAAATGTATTTCTGTGGATGTAGCGTGGATTACGGTGGGGTATTCAGAAAGCCAATGAGTTGGTTCCAAAAAGTATAGGACTTGGAGAATTTTGACTCCAAAAATTTGTCAACTGGAATTATATCCAAAAATTGAAAGCTGGAGTATTTTGACTCCAGAAAAACTTAAATGACTTCCAATTTTCAACCCATGGAAGTATTTCACTTCCACCCAAAAAAAAATATCTAGAGTGATTACTGGCTTGAACACAACTCCGTCAGCAGGTCATGATTTGGACCTCTGTTTGGAAATCACTACATCTTGTCCCCTTTCTTTCTCTCTCTCTCTCTCTCTTTCGTGCCCAATGCCACTCCTAGACAGCTTTCACACTGCACATACAGATATGGCCTTTCAGAACTAGGAGCATTACTCCTTGCAGTACCTTCACCAGCTTTTGAAAGGGGCAGTATTTAAATCCTTTACAGAAGTGCAGACTAAGTTTGACCTCAGGCAAGCAGACTTTTGTAGATACCTACAGCTGTGACACTATGATTCATCCCTTTTACTGGGGGCTTGCAATCTGAAGTCACATCATGTGATTATTTGCTGCTTCATATCCCTCATTAAAATGGGTATGTCAGATCACATGATTTACCACCTATATAAGGCCATAGTGGAATCGGTGATTGTGAAGGGAGTCGGACCAGCCGAGGAGCTACGCTTATGCAGTAACTGACACAGATCATACGTTACTGCATCTTTTTGGGATTTTAATTTTTTTTTTACATTACATGTTTACTTTTGTGGGGGGCACAGCCCGTTAAATATGACATTAATTTGTTATGTGGAGGATGTAAGGATGGCAGCGTGTTTCGCTATGTGGGTGTGAAGCTGCACCTACGCTTCAGCGGAAGGCGGCGTGTACCCTTGTAGCTTTACGCCATTTAATCTGGCTGATCCGACTTTCTACACAATCGCCGTGGAATCAACAGTGATGAATTCACATTAGATAACTGCAAAATGGCAGGAAGAGCTGAACTCTTCCATATCAATAATGGCATGGGAGAAGGCGTGCCAGGTGTCCTCCAGTGTAATGAGTTCCCACCAGTGGAGGGAATATTCCTGGAAACACTTAGTAAGATTCTTCCGTATCCCTATTATCATCTTGCACCATCAGGCCTCTGGTGCCGTCTCATGCTGGCATCTATGTAGACAGGCCTGAGCTCATCGCAAACACATCATGTGCTCCTGTCTAATGTTATGCTCCTTCTTCAAGGCACTGCAAGAGGAACTGACTGGGCTATTTGGTAGGCCTGTTGTACTAACAGCAGAACTACATCAGCTATTTCAACTCTGTCTGAGATTTTGAGACCCTAATGCATGGTATCTCATAGGCATTATGCTAACAGCAGGCAAGAAGGTGATAGCAGGAGCATGGCTGACACCCCAACCTCCTGGAGTTCAGTGCTGGAGACTGATAGTTAATCAGATATAGAAAATGGAAAACATTTACGTTCTTTGAATGATAGAACTGAGCTTTGCTCTTCTTGGTGGATGGATTGGCTAGTGCATGCAATGAGTAAGGATAAGGACTGTATTCCATGGGGCCCTGCACAAGGGCTGATGCACTTCCCTACCCCCTCAACATGTGGAACCCAACCTGCACTCGTTGGTCCAGGAAAACTACTAAATCCTCCTAGGTGTCCACCTACAGGTGGACTGAGTCCCCCGCCCATACATCCTTTGGTCCACAGAGACTGGCTGCCCTTCTATACCTCCCCTGGTCCACAGGTTCTGGGGTACCCAGGACCTGCCTGGTCTCACCTCTGCTACAACAAGGAGTCACTTGGTCTCTCTAAAGAACTGCACACAGTTTTGGGGTACTGCCTGTTTTGTTTTAAGGTACTCCGTTAACTTCCACACCGGTGCTGTAACATAGGGGTGGAGGCAGTATTATCAGGTAACTGGATTTGTAAACCGGCACTGTGGAAAGTATTGCAGACTCATGACCACACATTATGTAACATCATGTTGCCTTTATTTTGTACATTGAAGGATATGCAGGCATTGAAAATTTCAATAAAAATTAAATTTACAAAAAAAGAAAAAACCTGAGAGGTGTCCCCTTTTCCTGGAGAAAAGCCTTCCCCCATCCAAATCTCTCCTCCCCTTTCCTTATCTTAAACTCTCTGTCTTTCTTTGGTGGTGACATGGTTGATGGGTCCTATCCCATCCTTAGGGTGCCTTAGGTAACAATATATCAGGCTGAGTCCCAAAGTTGGGGGCAGCTTCAGTGCCTCCCCTCAAATGGCAGCATGACTGTTACTCGATTTGTGATTGATTAAATGAAGACCCCCTTCCCATCCCCAGTAAGCTCCATTTAGTCTGTCATGCTCTGATTTCTTCCCTGGATCCTAGTTCCCCCCCATCCTAATCCAAGTTAGGATAATGCCCCCATCATCCATTCTGGAAAGAGGCAGCAGCACCATTATTCTTGTCCTTCTCACTAGCATTAGCACCCAGTGGTTGCCCAGCCTTTGATATCTTCCCAAACAGCATCCCTCACTCCACCGAGTGGTGGCCAACTGAAGCCAAGTCTTGGGTTGCCTCCAACAGACGCTTTACTAAGTGTCTGGTAGTTCCTGTGACTCATGGTTTGCTTTCAGTCATCTAGTCTGTTCCTACTAGTGGGGTGGGGGAGACAATGACTGGGCTGTCATGCCATCACAAGGTTCTCCCATGCTGGTCTCTGTTCCTGGGGGAGAGAGGAACCACCGATAACTCACTGGATTTCATGGCTGACTTTCTTGCTTTAGTCTTAGCATTTATTTTATTTTGCACTTTGTTTATCTGGGGTAGCCTAGCGGAGATGCTTCACGGGGTTCTGGCTGTCACCCAGTTTTACAGCTGAATGAACTGAAGCACTAAGAGTTAAAATAACTGTCTCTGGATCATGCAGTAAGTGGCTCTTGTGGGATTTAGAGGCTCTTTCTAACCCAACTAAGCACCAAGGATTTACTCATAAAAAATAAATTGGTTCACTGGACTACCAACGGCACTACCCTTAACGCTGCTTCTGGTCATCCTGAAACTGACTTGCAAATGTAATTACCAAAGTGTAAATATCTATTTTGTTAGCTGTTATATGCAGTTTTTGCTACTCGGATTTAT
Organism: Neoceratodus forsteri; assembly: GCA_016271365.2. Taxonomy (NCBI): domain Eukaryota; kingdom Metazoa; phylum Chordata; order Ceratodontiformes; family Ceratodontidae; genus Neoceratodus; species Neoceratodus forsteri. Next base: position 848,247,452 of record CM028134.1, read on the forward strand.
TCCAAAACTGACCTGCAATATGTTATTACCAAAGTGTATATATCTACTTTGTTAGCTGTTATAAACTGTTACTTTTATATTTCTGTATGTTTTATGATTCTTTGTCCCCTACCTGTTGTATGTTAATTTTGTTATTACTGTAACAGAATTCCCTTGTTGTATTTGCACTATGCTGTATTGTTTGTTGCTGCACTCCCAGGTCGACCCTGAAAAAGGGACTGTAATTGTCTCATTGGACTTACCCAGTTACCAAAACTCAATAAAATAAAATAAACCACGAAGGCTTTTCCTCATTAGCCTGCTAGGGATTTCTAATTAAATTACAGGTCAGCCAGTACAATATAAATATGAACACGCACTAGTGGGTGCTGAGGGATGGCTTGCTCTACCCCCTCCACACACACAGAAACTCATCCTTCTTTCATTTCTTTTACTACAGTTCATGCTCACCTAATTTTCTTTTCACTTTTTTGCCTTTTCTTGACTTTTAATCTCTGCTTTCTTTTAAGTACTGCTTCTTTACCATCTTTTACTCTGTTTCATGCCTTTTTTAAACTACTAACATTTTACTTATTATTTTACGGTCTGAGCACACATCCCACACCTACTAGTAGAAAAGTATTTTTGTTTAATTCTATTTATCTTTTATGTAAATACATTTAAAAGAACTACAGATTCTTTGTGACTTTTTTCTTTTGAGTTTCATTTTTTTTAGGTCCTCTTTCATGATCCTCACACAGGAACCTCCAGAACAAGTAAATTCAATATTAACACTCCCATAACAGGTGCCACAAATACCAATTCAGGGCTGGGTGCTATAACAGGACTGGCTAGCCTGATCAATCCTATCTGTCGCAAAAAATAGCACTCCTGGTAACAAAAACAGTCAGACCACAGACAGGTCTGTGCTCAGTGTCTTTTTAATGAGTACAATAATTATTCCTCCGAAACAGAAGAAAACACACAGCCTCCATTCAAAGTTTAACAACTTGAATTCAAAAGAGTCCCACTGTAAAATCTATTCACTGCTCAGAGTGAGCGCTCTCCCTGGCACTTCGACTTTAACGTAAGTCTTCCTCAGGGGACATGGCTCAAACTCGGCAGCACTGCATCTTAAATACAGATCCATTAGTCACATCAGCATTGCTAAATAGGACGGCCAATTTGTTTAAAGCAACTATGTATAAAAAGTACAGGTTTTACTTTACACTTTTACAAAATACTTCAGTTAACATTTGCATTGCACCAAGCAGTAGCACCCAATACAAAAATTGTATTCATATAAACCTGTTCAGCTAATGTCTCAACATCTTAGTGTTTGTATGAGTAAAAATACAGAAAAAAAGACTTATTAACAAATTCCATCGGCGCTGAACAAATGCTAATTTAATGCATTCCTAGACCACTGCCTAAATGGAAACATAAACTAAAATCTCAAAAAGAAAGAGAAAAAAGAAAAATGGACACATGTCATGCAATCACGCTGTTGGCAAATGCCTTGTGCTAGCTCATTTCAAGTGGGGATCCACACTGACAGACGGACCAGCTTGGATACATAGGTGAAGGACAGAGCCAAAAGGAACAAAGAGATAGACTGAGGACACAACTTAAAAAATCAGTTCAAACCACAAACACATCACAGATAGTTCTGATCCTAAATGCCTCAAATTTATGGGACTTGAAATGGTAGCTACTCCAAACGTGTGTGTGTGTGGGGGCGGGTAGAGAAAATCTACTTCTAAAAAGGAAAATACATGAATTTAGGGTGTCTCAATGAACAATGGGACTGTAAACCTTTCTGGTTAACTGATTAACTACTGTAAAAAACTGAATAGTATGCCATGTACTGATGTGTTTATGTTCTTTTATAGTACATCTGACAGGGAAAGTCTCTGTCACTGAACTGGACTATTTTTTTATTTTTAAAATACACATGTTTGGTATACCTCCCCGACAGTGACACCAACACAGCGACCTACCTCCCTCTTGACAAAATCAACAGTTCATCGACAGGTCGTTGTGTTGGTGTGCCTGAGACAGGGGCACACTGTCTCCCAGTCCTGCACCCCCTTCCCGAATCAACTCCAACTCTGAGTTGATTATAATAAGAACAGGGGATGCGAGGGAGACAGACCCCCTGCAAGGGGGGGTTTGGTCAAAGCCCGACAACTGAAACATGGACTGGGAGTCGATTGGGATTTTTGACAACCACGACTTGCAGTCGACATAAATTCCATTGCTGTGATGCCGGTCAACAAAATTGTTGTCAAAGTGGCATCATAGAACCCTCTGGTTGCAACCATTCTTCTCTTTCCCTTTGCTATATTTTCTAGTCCAGAAGGCAGGCTACTTCCAGGTGAAGTAAAGAAATAATGACCCAGCTGTTAGTGCCTGGAAAATACAGACAGGAGATTATCCAGCTGGCACATGACATTCCCCTATCTGGACACTCTGGCAGAGACAGTACTCTTGTTAGAGTCAGAGTGATTCTATTGGCCAGGTCTCTATGAACAGGTGGCCGCCTATGCAAGAAGCTGTCCTGAGTGCCAGAAAGTGGCCCGGATAGGACAAAAAGATAAAGTGCCCCTTCAGAGCATCCCTATAGTGTCACAGCCCTTCAATTGGATAGCAATGGACATAGTAGGCCCTTTGGATAAGAGTTCCAAAGGAAACCACTTTATTTTGGTCATTTGTGACTATGCCACTCACTGTCCGGTGGCCATACCAATGAGAATGGTCACTGCCCCGAGGATTGCAGAAGAACTGGCCAAGGTGTTCAGTCGTATGGAAATACACCAAGTAATCTTGACAGACAGGGGGAGGAATTTCACTGCTATCCTGTTAACTGAATTGTACCAGTTGTTGGAGATTAATGCTGTGTGTACCTCTCCTTACCATCCCCAAACTGATGGCCTGGTTGAACGGTTCAGCCAGACCCCTAAGAAAATGCTACAGAAATTTGTGAATAAAGAAGGTAAGAACTGGGACAGATACCACTCCTACTTATTGTTTTCTTATAGGGAAGTACCCCAGGCTTCAACAGGATTCTCACCTTTCACACTGCTGTATGGGTGAAACACCAGAGGGCCCCTTGTTGTAGTGATGGAATGTTTGGAGGAGGGCAAGACCATAGGACAGAAAAATGTATTGGAGTACATGTCCCAGCTGAGGAATCACCTAGTGAGATATGTAGGGTTGGCCTATTATTCCCTTAAGGAGAAACAAAAACAGCAGAAAGCTTACTATGACCAAAGGGTAGGGAGTAAACACTATCAGACAGGAGAGAAGACGTTATTGTTGCTCCCCACATCTGGGAATAAGTTACTCATAATTGACTAGCCTGTAGGGCCAGTCAATTATGAGTTGGAAGTGCCAGGGAAGAGAAGCAAGATCTACTATGCCAACCTACTTAGAAAATGACATAAGAAGGCAGACCCTATGTGTTACATCCATCCTGAGAGTAAGGATTCTGAAATGGAAGTGGCATATCAATGGTTAGAGAGACCTGGGAGATTAGAGGAGATCACAACAAACCCAGAACTAACACCCCAACAAACAGAAGGCCTAAACAAATTCTTACACAAGTATTCCCCCACATTTACCAGTATATTTGGGAGGGCTGCAGGGACTGAACATGACATCACAGTAACACACGGATGTTCCATACACCAGAAACCCTATCACCTACCCATAAATGTAAGAGATGAAGTAGTGCAGGAGGTGAGGAAAATGGAGAAGATGGGAATGATAGTACCCTCAAAGAGTGCATGGTCCTCCCAGATAGTGGTTGTTAGGAAGAAAGGAGGCAGAAGGTTATGCCTGGACTTTTGAAAGATAAATGCTGAGTCCCTTTTTGACAGTTATCATATGTTGCGTATTGATGACACATCAGGTCAGAAGTTGGTCAACTGGGTGGCAAACTGGTTGACGGACAGAAAACAGAGAGTGGTGGTAAATGGTATACAGTCAGAGGAGATGCAAGTCACAAGTGGGGTACCTCAGGGATCAGTCCTGGGGCCAGTCCTCTTCAACATCTTCATTAGTGACCTTGCAGATGGACTAGAGGGTAAGGCTTGTCTGTTTGCAGATGACACCAAGATCTGCAACAGAGTAGATGATCCAGATGGGGTGGGCAGAAAAGAGATCTGGATAAACTAGCAAAATGGTCAGAAGAGTGGCAACTGGGATTTAATGCAAAGAAGTGCAAAATCATGCACATAGGGAAGAGAAACCCTGAAGCCACCTATAGGCTGGGAGGGGAGTTGCTATCAGTTACAAAGGAAGAAAGAGACTTGGGCATCATCATCACTGATGACCTAAAATCATCCAAGCAGACCTCTAAAGCAGTAGGTAAGGCTAGGGGATGTTAGGGTGTATTAGTAGGGGTATCACAAGTCGTAAGAGGGAGGTAATAATCCCTCTGTACAAGACACTGGTTAGGCCCCATCTGGAGTACTGCGTGCAGTATTGGAGGCCACACCTTCACAAGGACATTAACCAAATTGAGGCAGTCCAGAGAAGGGCAACCAAAATGGTGCAGGGACTGCATCAGAAGACATATGAGGACAGATTAACGGAGCTCAATATGTACACCCTTGAGCAAAGGAGGGAGAGAGGTGATATGATCGAGGCATTCAAACACCTTAAGGGCATAAACAAGGTGAAAGAGTCTAACATGTTTAAATATAAGAAAAATAGCAGGACAAGAGGACACAGCATGAGATTAGAGGAGGCCGATTAAGGGGAATGTGAGAAATTCTCTTTTCACAGAAAGGGTGGTGGATGCATGGAATGGCTTACCACAAGAAGTGGTGGCTATGAATACAGTGCAGGGCTTCAAACAGGCATGGGATAGGCATAAGGGAGCAATACAAATGACTATGAATAGATAGGCCACTGACAGAGCAAAGGCCGATGGCACATTTATAAGGTAGAAAAAGAAATGGGCAGACTGGATGGGCCTTGTGGTCCTTATCTGCTGTCAACTTCTATGTTTTTATGTTTCATTGACTGGCTAGGCCAGGCAAGGTACATTTCAATGTGAGATCTCACTAAGAGATACTGGCAGATCCCCCTGTCACCTGCCTCAAGGGAGAAGAATGCTTTCAGCACCCCATAGGTCTATTTTACTTTGTTACCATGCCATTTGGTTTACATGGGGCACCAACCACCTTCCAGAGGTTTATGGACAAATGCTGAGGCAACACACTGACTAGAGTGCTGCATACCTTGACGGTGTGGTGGTGCTTAGCCCTGACTGGGAAACCCACCTTCAACACTTATAAAACATCTTAGAAGCCATCAGGAGTGCAGGGGTGACCATCAACCCAGCCAAATGTGCATTGGCTAACACTGAAACCAAGTACTTAGGAGTCATTATTGGCAATGGTCAGGTAAAACCTGAGAAGAATAAGGTCACAGCAGTTGCGAATAGCTCTATCCCTACAACAGAAAAACAAGCAAGATCTCGCTTTGGGTTAGCAGGCTACTATGGGTGCTTCATACCAAACTTCTCAAATATAGCCTATCCACTACCAGATCTGAATAGGAAATGGTGTACCAATAGGGTACAATGGTCCCCTGAGTGTGATGAGGCCTTCCACAACATCAAAGCCATTTTGTGCACATCCCCCATACTGCTAAGCCCCAATTTCTCTAAATTCTTTGAAGTGCATATAGATGCATCCTGAGCAGGGATTAGGGCAATACTGACTCAGAAAGTAGGTGGTGAAGAACATTCCCATTGTGTATATAAGTAGGAAGTTTCATGAGAGGGAGTGCAACTATGCTACAGTGGAGAAGGAGTGTCTTGCTCTTAAATGGGCAATCGAATCCCTCAAATATTATCTTTGGGGTACTGAGTTTCGAGTGGTCACTGATCATAATCCCTTGTGTTGGCTACACCAGATATGGGAGAAAAACCCCTGTATCATGTGCTGGTATTTGGTGTTGCAGCCATGCTGGTTTACAGTTGTCCATAGAAAAGGCACAGTGCATCTTAATGCTGACTACCTGTCAAGATACGGGGCGCTGACGTTACTGATACTTAAGAGATTAACCATTTTCTTAACAATTGTGTAGATTGTTGAAGTCCCAGGGTAAATATATGAATGTTTATGTTCGACCTAGTTGCATAGCACTTGGGTGTTACCCTTTGTGCAAGGTTAATTTTTTTTCTGATTAGGGACCTTAGAATGGAGCTTCACGGAGAGGGTGGACTGAAGCTCCAACCCTTTCCAGGGTTAGAAAGGTGGTTAACAAGTTCTGATGATTTTAAAACCAGTTTCCTCTTGGGGCGACTGGGAAAGTCCCTGCCACTGAATTGGACCATTTATTTTATTTTAAAATACTCAGGTTGCAACCATGCTTTTTTTTCCCCTTTGCTATATTTTCTAGTCCAGAAGGCAGGCCACCTTTGGGAGAACATTTCTCTCTCTGAATCTATCCCTTTCTCTATATTTCCTGTTTCCTCTTTGGTCTAGGTTATGGGAGGTCAAGGGCAACATGACCTCCAGAGTAGAAATAAGCGGAATGGCTCTAGCAGTGGCTGCTTGTTTATGAATAAGGTAGTAATGACATCTCTTGGAGTGGTGGAGCTGGCTGAATAATAAAACAAAAAAAGTCCCCTATTTTTCTTTCCACGTGTCCCCTTTTTGTTTAATGCAAGTAGTTCATTATTATTATAGTAATAAATTAGTAGAGAAGACAGGAGCAGCACCTTTTTTTCTATTCTGTTCCCTTCTCTGCTGCTACCTGTCCAGTCTGTGTACATAGAGAGGAAATATGTATACTGGCTTCTCAGGAGCCCTGTTTTGGTACAGCAGCATGTTGCTGCTTAAAATAAAAAAAGGTTTGAGGGTCCCATTGTGGGGCTGGGCCAGTAGGTTCCCAACCGAGACTGCAGTGTTTTGGCAGCCTGCGAAAGTATAATAAAGTCAGGCTGCCCCTTTGTTTAAAGGAGTAACTAAAACAAGGAGAACAGGTTCCCTCACTAAAAATGGCCGGTTCTGGTGCTCCTGAAGACTGCAGCAGACCCTAGTGGTCCATATTTTATTAACAGGGCTGTCAATCACAGATAGTGAAAATTTATTTTCTTTATTGGCTTATTTATCCACTTTAGACCTCATGCCTCTGTGTAGGGTAGCTTTAACTAGCCCTGAGCTATTATATAAATTAAAAAGAGGGCTAAATAAAATATTTTATTTGATGATGATGCTGAGGTCACCTGACTACAGGGGGCAGATATAAAAAGCCCTCCTGTACTACCAAACAGGAGATACGGGTCAGTTGCTACTGACTGTGGAGACAACGACTGGGTGAGTCTACTGCTGCAGCAGTGGTTATGGAAATTAAGCTAGTTTGCCACATATAGCCTTTAATTATTGTTTGTTACCGTATTGCTTTATTTGAATGAGTTCTTTATTTTCCTAAGCAAGAAGTATTGCAAAGTTTATTTTATTTTCCTGTTGTGGAAAGAAACATCCGTCAAGAACAAGTGGGTTGCACCTAAAAAAACTGTTGTTGTGTCCATCTGTTATCCCGTAGCTTCACAGGACAAATTAATGTGATGTGTTTATGGTTTGAGAACAATGGTGGGGTACAAGAACACATGGGGTAAGCACAGGGGAATCATAGTGGAAAGAACGGGGGATGGAGAAAGAGCTGTAGATTGAGCACAGTCTGTGATAATGGTATAGGTAGGGAGAAATGGGCAGACTGGATGGGACAAGCTGTCCTTATCTGCTGTCAGATTCGATATACCCCACCAGACAGCAACACCAACACAGTGACCTATATCGCTGTCAACAAAATCAACAGTTCACTGACAGGTCACTGTGTTGGTGAGCCTGGAACAGGGGCACACTGTCTCCTTGTCCTCTACTGCCACCCCAAATCAACTCTGACTCGGAGTTGATAATCTAGAGTGCAGGTGTTTGGGGCATAGCCCCCAGATAAAAAAAAACAAAACAAAAATGGACCGGGAGACAATCTGGATTTATATCGACCGCAACTTGCGGTCGACATAAATCCCCTCTCTGTGATGCCGGTCGATGACACTGTTTTCTAACCAGCATTGTGGAGTTGTCAAATTCAATGTTTTTATGACAGCCTGAGGCTGGGCAGGGGGAAGTTTATTTTTTTTCAGTTAATTTTTTTAATTGTACTTTTTCAAACATTACATAGTAATCAGTTACACAACAAACAACAAAGCAGAAACAGTGCATGCCACATGACGAAAGAAAAAGCTATTCGCAGTACAAGGATGGGTTGTATAACAAAACCATACAAACATACGATGAAGCCAGCAGATAAAGGCCTAATGGTCTATTGTGTTTGCTTGAATGTGCAGTTCTCAGTGCTGAGCACTGTTGCTATCTCCCTATCCCCCCCCACCTAGTTACGTCAACTTTTTTACGATTTCCCATGTGTCCCTCCCCCCTCCTCTCCCTCCCCACTAGCTGCTCAAACTGATTTACCCTTTTCCTCTCCACCTTCCTCATTCTGATTTTACCTATTAGCCGGTTCCACCCCACCCTCTTAAATCCCCCAACTGCTGTTTGCGCAATCAATTCCTCAGGTAGAGCATTCCATACTGTCACCACTCTCTCCATTATAAAATGCCTCCTCATCTCCCTTCTGAACTTACCCCATTCCAACTGCATGCTATGCCCTCTTGTGATCACCTCCCTTTTGAATTTAAAGAAGCCAGTGTGACTAACCCTATTTATGGCCTTTGAGTATCTGAAGGTCTCAATCATATCTCCACTGTCCCTTCTGTCCTCCAGTGTATACACATTATGCATCATAAGTCTAACTTCATAAGGCATTTCCCTAATCCCACTCAGCATTTTGGTAGCTCTCCTCTACACCCCCTGCAACAGTCTGATGTCCCTTTTCCAAAAGGATAAAGTGCCCTATAAAGTGGCAGAATCACCTCTTTACTCCTTGATGTGATTCCCCTTGCTATGCACCCCAGCATCTTATTAGCTTTTGCTGCTGCTTTCTGACACTGTGCAGAGTTATTCATATGTCCTGAGACCTGCAACACCGAGATCTTTTTCCTCAATGGATACTGATAACTACACACCTCCTAGCTGATAACTGACCCCAGGATTCCTATTCCTAAAGTGCATAATCTTGCACTTCTTTACATTAAAACCCAACTGCCAGGTGTATGACCATCTCTCCAATGTTTCTAGGTCCCTCTGCAGCACCCTAACCCCCTCCACCCCATCCACCACTGCACCCAGCTTGGTGTCATCAGCAAATATACTTATCCTACTCTGAACACCAACTGCCATATCTGCTACATAGATAAAAACCATATTGACTCCTTATACCAGATATGGACTCTTGAAACCCAAATGGCTAGGACTGGGCATCAGAGATCTGTAATGCCTTTCATGCCACCCAGGCCTATAATTAGCCAGATGGCATAGCAAATAGTATTCAGAGGAAATGGCTACAAAAAATAGGAGGGAGAGGTAGGGGAGGGGAAGGGGGAGGGGAAAAGGACAACCATTCCACTGGAAACCACTGGGGTGTGGATCCAAGGGAATAGGGGTTGCTCCACAACTACATGGGTAGAAACACACAAAGGTGTACCAGAAGGCTCATAGATAGCCTCCACACAGAACCACCAATGGGAGTGGCAACTATGGTGAAAAACAGAGTGGAGGGGGTACCCTATCCCCAGTGTCCACCCTTCCAGCCAGAAGGGAAGGGGGTGCAATTGGAGGGAGATATCCACCCTTATTTATAGAGGACACTGTAAGTCCTTGACCCAGCACAGTCCCAGCAGACGATCCACTCTGCAGAGGGAAGAGGCTAAAAAGGGCAGCATGTCTTATAATTGGAGGGCAGAACTTTCACCACCATGTGAGACATCCTGGTCAGTGCAGACAGTGCACAAAACCACCATCAGAAACACCTGCAGGGAAGGGACATTCTCCGTTCTCCATCACCTGAGTGTTAGCTGTTTAGTCTCAAGTCCCATGGCTAACAACCAGTGCTGGGCAGATAGTGACCGAGAGATGTCTGAGGAGAAGAGTCCCAGCAAGTAGGTCTGAGGTGACTATGGCAGGTGCATGCTCAAAACTCATCTGACAGTAGCTGTGCACTTTTTCCCAGAATCCTGGCAGAGTTGAGACAAGGCCACATGATGTGCAATAGAGCCACACCAAGGGACCCACATCTGCAGCATACTGTATATCATGTAGAAGAGAGCCAAGTCTATGCAACTGGGCAAGCATGCAGTACTGCTGATGGAGTAGCTTATTTTGAATTAGGAGACTCCTGCTCTCTAGACAGGCTATGTATGTCTGCTTCCAGACAGCAGACCATTCTTCACTGAAATGGTGATCTCCTGGGATGTCTCCCACTTCTGACAGGCCTTAACTGTCAGGATAGCAGACTTGATTGACTTGTAAATTCTACCCACCCTCCTTCTTTGAGTTGTGCACCAACTGGCTAAGGGTGCAGTAGGGTAAGATTAGTACAAGAAGGCCCTCCCTTTAACAATGACAAGACAATACTCCATATTTGTAAGAACCTCCAGAATTCATAGAAACATAGGATTTGTCAGCAGAAAAGGACAAGCTGGCCCAACTAGTCTGTCTTATTTTTCCCAGCCTATTCTGATACCTTGGACCCTACTTGGTCTTCAGTATATGGCAATTAAAAGCAGACCTGGATATTCTCAAATGAGTCCAGATGTAGGGAATTACACTGCAGGAGATCCTTGACAAACAGCATACCCTGATCCTCCCAAGATTTCCAGGAAATCAACTGCCCCCAATCCATAGCTTTGGAGTATGTCAGACAGGAACTTTACCAAGGGGTGAGATACACTTTGGCTAGGGAGCTGAGTTTGCTCCTAGCTTTCATGGAAGAGTAAATAGTTGGTTAGTCCCTCAGATGGATTGGAATGGAACAATACAGAAACACACATCAGGAGTGATTCCATCCAAGAGGGGCCTTTCCAAGGGATCCCATAGAGGAGTATGCTCCAAGAACGGCAAGAACCATTGAACCATAAGGGCACCCCTGAATGGCAGTTAGTAGGCCTGAAACTACGGAAGGTTTCAGATCCCCTTAGTCCAGCATACCCTTAGCTTAGCATGGCTGTAGTGAGGCTGCCTACTTTCTAACAGAAAATTCCCTACAAGAGCGTTTATTTTAGACAACCAGCTTTGAGGGATGTCTACCTGCAAAGGGGAGAGAAAGTGCAAAAGCTTCGGCACTGTTATCATCTTAATAGCCAAAATTTTACCTGCTGAGGACAGGTGCAATGGCTTCCATCTGTCACACTCTTCCTGTAACTACTTCAGCAAGAGACCAGGGGAACCAACTGGGGTAAATCTTATGTAAGTCAGATTCCCAGATACATCAGTTCTTTCAGAGACCATTTCAGGCTCCAGACCAGAAGCTCTTATTAGTAAGGTGGTTTAAGGGTAAAATATCAGTTTTGCTGGGACTGACTTTCAGTCTAGAAACTGACTGAAAAGATTGAAGAAGACAGAGAGAGAGAGAGAGAGAGAGAGAGAGAGAGAGAGAGAGAGGAGCAGATACAGGAGACCCTTAGGAGCACCAGTATGAAGATCCAAATAGTCATCCACTTACAGATTGGTTTTGAATTAAGTAGTGCCCACCTGCAAGCCTTCGAGGACTCTGTTCTTGTATGGCTATAGCTAGCGGCTCAATCGGCAAAACAAAAAATGTAAAGGTGACAGGTGGCACCCCAATGGGTGTCTCTATTGAGCAGGAAAGGGGGATAAAGATCTGAGTTGATCAACACCCGTGCAGTAGGCTGAGTACACTAAGAGTGTACTCATGATCCAAAGAGGGGACCAAAGCCCATCCTTATAGGACTGAATGAAGAAACTCCCATTTCACTGAGTTCAATACCTTCTCAAAGTTTATGGTGACTGCAGTGGTTGGAGTGGGTACATAGTGGGCCTTCTTCATAATGGCAGCCATAGTCAGGATGTGATTGGAACCCAGTATACCTTTCCCAAAACCCACCTGGGATTTGTGAGAAAGCAAAGGAAAAATGGTCTCCAATCAGACCGCCGGTGCCTTAGCCAAAATCTTAGCATCTGTTTTTTATGAGGGTTATAGGCCGGTAGCTTGTAAATGAAGATGGGTCCTTCTCCTCCTTGGGGATTTCTGTAATTACAGCATCTTATAGAGAAGGCAGAAAACAAATGGAAACTTGAGATGCTGTGAACACCTGCTACAGGCTAGGACAGCTGTATCAGCTCCAGATCTTCTTGTTCAGCCTTCTGCAGCCTTTTATGATGAGCTGCATACCCTATAATTTTCTTCCAGAGAGGCTTACATGCCTTCCACACATTCTCAATGTCCACCTCACCCATATCATTCACTAAAAATAAGATTATGCTTTCATCCTGATCCGAGTGTGGAACTGACTGTCCTGAAGTAATAAGGGACCTAATCTCCACAAGAGTGACCAGTGCTTGCTCAGAACCCAATCACATCCAGAGCAACAAGGATAGAGAGAGATAGCAGAGACAACTATGGACTGTGTCAATCTGGGGCAGGAGAGTCAGAAGTTCAACCTACAGTACTTGAGGTAGTGAAGGGGTGGTGAAGGTGCAGAAAAACAGGTAAAGTCCCTTTCCCATGTATGAAGGAGACACCATGGGCCAGATTTTCAAACCTGCAAGAATGCTGCAAGCCCTTGATGCACCGAACATATGGCATATGGGGCTTACGGCATTTTCCTTGCCGGCGATTGGGATTTTCTCTCCCATGCGCTGATTGTCGTATGTTAGACCAACTTTTTGTGGACTAGCTTGCGGCAATCCCGAGGGCCTTTTTTATAAAGCTTGCACCAGATATTTGGTGCAAGCTGTTGTAAATAGTGGAAACTGTCACAACTGTGTCTAAGACTGCAAAATTGGGAGCAGTTGCAACAAATGGGGTTGGCGCATTGCCAGATCCTAAACGCCATGGCACCGGGCTTGTTGCAAGCCCTGCACCATGATTTGAAAATCCTGCCCCCATGTGTTTCACAGCAAAACATTCAGACATCATGGCCTTCACCATAGCCAGAGCCTGAACATGTGGCTCTGTGGTAGTGGTTAGCCTATCTAAGCCGGGCTCCAAGGTGATGTTTACATTTCCTCTGATCAGGATGGGGGTGGAGGCCTCCCAAAGGTGCTCTATGCTATGAGACAGGGCATGGAAAATTTCTGGATTATCTGAATTATGGGCTTAAACATTCACCACAAGAATGGGGTCCACCAAGGCGAGAAGTTTAGCCACCACCCCCCGTCAAAATCCAAAATCTGTTGGCTGACTGTCCATTTCAAGGCTTTCTGAATAAGAATGGAGACCCCATATTTTAACAAGGGTGTACAGCTATGCACATCACCCTCCATTCCAGACAGAATTTCAAGGCTTCAGCACTCACTAATTTGGTCTTCTGAAGGAAAGTAATTTGAGCTCAAAGTATTTGAGTCAGGATAGTACCCTCTTACACTTCACTGGGGAATTCAGTCCCCTGACATTCCAACTAACAAATTTAACTGTGCCATTGATACTGTACTGTCAATAGAAGAAACTGCCAAAGTACTTGGGAACCAGATAAAACACAGGAAGGTGAGGCAATGGGAGGGACTTCTCATATATAGAAGGACAACCTGTCTGACATAAAGGTAAACATAGTACTGTAACTGAAACATAGAAGTACAGTCTAAAGGTGGCATACACAACGTAAAAACCAGCAATCATAATACGTTGCGTAAGCAATCATACTCAAAGGGCCCACCTGCTAGAATATGGCATAGGACCTGGAAACCAATGGGTCAGCAGAGGCCAACTGGGCCAGGAGCAAAAGGTCTCCCAAGGTCATGCCACAGCTAACCAGGGGGTTCCACATGTAGGTGTCACTTAAAGGCAGGGTGAAACATTAGCAGTCCTTAGGTAATTCCTTAGAAATAAAAAATAACCTGGAGACCCATACCATCCAGAGGGTCCTGCTATTCTAGGAAATGAACTCAAAACCCATGGGACCCCAGCAAAGTGCGGGGATCTGGAGATTAGGGTGAGGAAAGAAGGGGAGGAGTCATATCTTGCAGCAAGCAGCCAGTGCTCACATCCAGGGCACCAGTGCCCCAGGAAAAAATAAAACAGAGGGACTGGAGCTGCAGAGAGACAAACCATAGGAAAAACGTAGAGACTGCACTCCCCAACCTTCCAGAGACTGCACAGCATGTCTCCTACCCTACGTTCATAAGTATGAGCATACCAGGGATGTGCTCTGCATGATATCAAATCATAAATGACCATGACCTGCAGGAAGAGAGGGGCAAAGAGCCACACAAAGCAACAGGGTCTGTGCTGCTCTCAACAGTCGACCTGCCTACGTGGGTCTCTGTGGGGAGAGGAGGGGTGGAAGCCATACATAATCAGAAAATACTGTCCACAACAATTAACAGGACGAAGGGGCCCCTTCCACAAACACCTAGCCATTGATTGTACTACCAGTGGGTGCCTGCAATATACCCTGACTAGAACAGGAAGATGGGGTGGAGCAATGAGCAAAGGCCTTTGGAGAAGGGATGGATGCCAAAATCTACAGAGTTCCCCCCGAGCATTTTGCCTCTACAACAGATCCTTCAACACCCTCAGTAACAACAGGGGATACCTAAATGGCCAGGAACCCACCCACAAGACAGTGTAGGAGCCACTACAGGCATGACAGAAAGCCCAAGCAGTACCCCTGGCCTGAAGGCAGACCCCACTACCAGAACAAAGAGCTTTTCAGACACTCACTCCAGAGGCCCATGTTGAGTCCTCAGGGAAAACAAGTTACACACAATTAGAACACTGACCCCAGAAACACACCAGAGCATAAAACATAATAAACATGCTAAGTGTCAACCAGAGGAACTAATGTAAAAGATTAGAAACAGTGAATGCATAAATCAGTCCAGGCCCATAGGGCCATACAGGCTGCTGGAATCACCCCCCACGCAGAGTGGGTTGAAAAACAGTCTGATGGAGAGCTGCTGCCATTGTCCCCTGCTAGGCCCAGAGCACTGAAAACACAGGGCTCCAAGCTACACAGTCACAAGGCAATCTGCAAAGAAAAGAAATGTTAGCCCTACAGTGTCTTCACCACAGCCACACTCAGTAGGTATCAGCCCCCAAAATAACTAATGCAGCGAGGAGAGCTGAGGCAAAGACAGAGGTGGAGACATGCTCACACAGCTGGAGCATATAGTATTTGTAGACCATCTTGTCCCTCTTATCCAATGTTCTGATGGAGAGAGCTCTGCAGTTTGGGTGAGGTACTCAGCAGGCCTGAACAGCACGGAGGGGCCTGCTGAGCTGGAGAAGCAGCAACTCTCTTGGCCCATGTAGTCGACTCAGCAGCAGACACAGAGTTTAAGCCTGGCACCTCCTGCTCACCCTGCCTAGGACACCACAACATCCTCTGGAGGGGAGGCCTGATGTAGCACCTCAAACCTATTTTTGGTAGGGAAAGTCAACAGGATGGAAGAGCTTCAGGGAAAGAAAGAAGATGGTGAGATGTGCTGTCTGTTCCTGGGGCACTGCTTTGAGGGAGTTTCATGCACTCAATCCATCTCTCTGTCTCTCAATTACGCCCTTGCTTCACTGGAGACCACCTCTCACCAGGGGATTGGAGAAGGCCCATCATTACAGGAGCCAGAGACCTGTGGGCTACAGGAAGTGTCCATATGTGGCAGAGAGTCTGAGTGGTCCATATCCCCTTAGTCAGTCCAGAAAAAAATAAAAATGTGCCAGATAAGCACCTCAGCTGCTTCTGGCATTGAAAATGGGTGCATAGCCTGCTAACCTACACATGTCGTGGCTTGATAGTGAAGAGTAGTGGGGATCCCCAGAAAAGCAAATTTCTACTTCATTGCAGAAGATGCCCTTTTCTTAGTGGAGAGGTCAGCAGAAGAGTCCCAAAACAGCAAGCTAGAGTTCCCATTCCATTGCAGTGGGCCCCTCTTCTGGGCCAGCTGCAACACCATTTCTTTCATTGGGAACAGAAGAAACTTTGTGAGGATGGGGAGGAGATGATCACCAGTCTTTGGTTTAGAAGCTAAGGTACAATGCATTCTTTCAAATTCAATAGGGGGGAGCCAACCCAGTGGCATGGAGGCCTACAGTGCCATGCACCTCACCTCCTGCCATGCCAGTGACCCTGGGTTTGGAAATAGATGCGGATTACTTGGGGAATGGCCAGATGAGGGAGGCTTGAGCATCCATAGGACTGCTATCCTCCTTTGGGCAGGAGATTTGCTGTTGCTCGCTGTCTGCCACCCAGTGGCAGTTGGATGGCAGGCAGCACATGCTACATCACCAAGGGAGGAAAGGGAACCCACGTTCTGGGCACCAGGGGCATCTTCATGGAGGTGGCACTTGTACATTGCACCCATTGCATGTCCTCTGGGCCCAGGGAGAAAATCAGCGGAAAATCACCCCAGCTGCAGGATGATGACTGACCCCTCACAGACTCCACACCAATGACTGGGCACCCCTCACAGTCCTCTTGCAAAGGATGACAGTGGGAAGGCAAGTCCTGGAGAAGCCAACTGACAGGGCTAGGGGGGGTCGATAGGAAGGGGGCAGCTGGGGAAGCTCAGGAGACAAACGAATCATGGAAAAAAAGATTCAGTACAGGGGAAGTTGCGAATATTAAGGAGGACTGGCAGAGCATGCTGTGAAATGCCCACATCATCCAATCCCTCTGCCCTCTTTGGGAAACCAACAATGTGCATATGATTCCAGCACAACCGATTCTCCAGATCATCAGTTTTAGCAAGTAAATATTTTATTGATCTGACCTGCTCCCTCAAGGTTGCCTGCACCCCTCCTTGCAAGTCTCCACCTGCTGGGTCCTCTGTTCAGTGGTTTTCAATTGAGTTCCAAGAGCTGCCAGGTTCTGGATCATTTGAGCTGTGGCTTACTTTAAATCATCTGTATCCCTCAACATATGAGAAAGCATTGCCAAAATGTGGGCCATATCAGACAAGGCCATTGCTGGAGAAGGCATTTTACCACAATTCCAGGGCAGAGAGATGATCCACAGGACACACCCATCAAGAATATTGTGCACTGGAAAACTGTTGACATGGTCCAGTGTTAGTGGAGAATGCCATCAGCCCAGCAAGCGGAAGACTGGCAATACTGGTACAGTTCGGCTCAGCACAACATGCCGCACCTCACTACACTATCCAGTAAACTGTAACAGTTCACATTGCAACATATGGCGAGGGATTCAGCTTTGGGACTGGAAACCAAATTTTCTAGGCAGTCATCTTGTAGCTGGCAAGACACGCCCCTGGGCAGAGGAAGACAGGAAGGAAAAGGGGCTTGGCCATGGGAGCTTGGGGGTGAGGTAAGCCCAGGGTAGGGGGAACTAGTGTGCTTCAGGAGAAGGGCTATGGGACTTAGGCCTGCAGTATGAGCAAGGGAAGTCCAAGACAGGAGGAGCTATTGTGGGCCTGTTGTTCCTTTTGTGGGCCTGTTGTGGGCTTGTTGTACCTTTTATAGGTACAACAGGGAGCGAAGGAAGACCAAGGGAGGGATAGTGAGGCTTAATAAAAGGGAGGGGAGGTGGACGGAGGGTAACAGTGAAAAGGCAGAGGTACTGATCAAATACGTTTGCTCAGCATTCACAAAAGAAGAATAGGGGGAGGTACCTAAACCAGGCAATAAAAGTACTCTGGACAGGGGGCTCGATACCAGTCTATTCACAGAAGAAAGGGTCCTGAAAGAACTCCTAAAACTCAAGGTGGACAAAGCAATGGGGCCTGCACCAGGGGAGAAAACAGACACACGTATCATACAACCTAATATTTAAACATTTCAATGGCAAAAAATCACTGTGCACAAAGACTTTGTTTAGCGGTACTTATGTAACCCCCCCCCACCGGTGCCCCTTTGTTTAACTATCAGGGCTGCTCCTCTCACCACAAGCTTCTAGGGATAAAAGAGAGGGGTTGGGGTTTACATAAGTTAAATTACACTTTTTGGAATAGAGAAGGTGGCCACCATTAGACTCGGTGGACCAGACTGTTATTTAAAGGAACAGTCAGCCAAGTGTGGCTACTACCTGGCGCACACCTGGTGGGACCATTTACCATGGCAGCAACCCGGGTCCCTTGGCGAAAACGTTTGCTCAAAGTCATGCTAGGTTTGTACTTCTGGACAGGGGCACCCAAGTAAATCCACGCACATGGAAGCAATAATAATACTGTCCAAACCAGGTTGGGATTCTAGAGTGTGGCTTTTATTCTCGTAACAGAGTAGTAATAATCACAAAGCGAAGATGGACCCCCACAGGGTTACACATACTGGCATTGCTGATTCTCCAGAGTACAGAAATTCCTGACATTCCCATTTAGCATAGGATGAAGACAGAAAACAGTGAACTCTCTGGTTCTGAAACTGAAGGCTGGCACAACTGCCTGAATTAGCACTGTCCCCATTTCCCAAAGGGACGGAAGTGGTACATATGACCACACATGACCACACTGAGCACATTTAGGCTCAAAATCTTCCAGCACCCACTATACTGGGGTAACTGATGAACAGAGAATCCAAACCCACATCTCAGGATAATTATTTCCATTAGGCACTGGCCTCATGCACTGAAGGAAAATGTACTGGTGCCTAAACTGAACCCGGAGAGGTAAACTGGTTACTCCAGATGGGGGGGGGGTCTCCCAACTTTTGCTTCCAAGTTTATACTCGGGCATTCATTTGGTTAATAACACCCTCATAGGAGAAACTTGTAGATGCTATCTTGAAATGTTTTTCACACTTAACATACTACTGACACACCTGTGGGTGTCCAACTAAAAAGTTCCGTACTTGAACAGTCACATACTTGGACTCCAACGTAGGCAGAAACTTTTAAATTAAAACTGGGTGACTGGTCCCATGCTCAGAGAAATTCACCCTACTGGGTTTTCAGATGCACTGGGCTTTCACAAAACAAAAGGTTTGTACTCACAACTAAATGAAGATGTCCATGGCAGCTTCACCAAAAAAATGGATCAAGGGGATTGCCCCTGAATCCTGAAGTTCGCCTCCATCCTTCCTGAGACGGAGCACTGGGAAAACCAAAAACAAGGTCTCCAACAATTCAGCTACTATATTTGTTCTTCTTCTAGGGTAAGAACAAACAACCACCAAAGAAAAGGGGGTAGCTCTTAGTCAGATCTAGGTGAGGAACTGCCCAGCAGTTGCAGCCTCCTCTTAGAACTCCTTCTGCAGACTGACTTTTAACACTCACTGAACATTTTAATTCACTCTCTAAGCCAGCTAGACAAATGTGGCTTATGCTGCTACAAGAGTTCCAAAGTGATGTCACCACTCCAGCTCAGCTGAGACTGAAAAACAGAGCATGACAGTGTGAAACCCATTTACCTGGCATTTCACAAGCTACCTTCACTGCCTGCCACTGATCTAACTGGGATTCTAGTAACTCTCTGGAACAAAGGGGTTACACTTATACTTTTAAATCTAAAATGTCCAGCAAAGTCTTTCTATGCAAAACAATGCAAAATGCCCAACACTGAGAGTGATAGTAAGGAAAGCCTGCAAATTCTCAATGCCCAGCTTTTTGAGGAGCAGCTCAATAGTTCATTGCCTCTCAATGAGCAAGTCTGTTCAATCACTTCACCTCTAATTGTCTGGGTGGGGTTTACATATGAAAAATCCAATAGCCCACACTTCAACCTGCCTCATGGAAACCTCTTCAGCAAGACTGTGATACAAAATGGCATGCATGTGGATACTGTACTACACATTCTAGCACCCTAGAATCGGTTCAATGTGATCCTCATACTCCTGCCATAAGGATATGGGATGTTATCTTGTTTTCTCCTCAGCCTCCTGTCTAATTCATGATTCTTGTCTTGTCTCAACAGTACGCTCAAGCCAGAGTGGGAGATATGGAATGTCATACCCCCACCTGTCTCTCATATGCATGGTAATCTTGTGGTCCATCTGGCAAAGCATGGGCAGAAATCACAATGTTTTCGGGGGCAACCAATGTTTTGTGTCTTTCTCTTGATTAGGTGCAATCACCTCTTTACCAGGGCTGGGCTGGAGCCAAGCAGCTAAGATGCTGTCAATCAGGCCTGGCTTCTGGTGACTAGAATGGATTTCTCAATGCTGGAGGTGGAGATGGACAGACCAGTGACCACCACAAGCCATATGTTCATCAGTCTCATTGCGTACAGGTAGGTTAAGGTTAGAAACAAAAGAGGGCTCTGCTTCCATATTACTGTCTATATTACACACTGGGTATCACACTGGGTTTCTGGACAGAAGAAGGCGAAGATGCCCATCAAGTCTGAGTGTCCACCCATTTCAGTGGGTCCAATTTACCCTATTACTTAGTAGGTGGTCATCAAGTCTCTTTTTAAAGATTTCCTTTTTGCTTCTCAAAATTAATTCTTCTGGTAGTGAATTTCATAGTCTACCTGATCTGTGTACGAATGAATATAATCTACTATTCCTTTTAATGTGCTCTAACGGTATCTGCATTTTGTGTGATCGTAGTCCCACTGGTTTAGTTTGAATCTTGATCCCCGTTCCATCTATCAGTTCCTGATCATGTAGAATATTGTGCATCATCAGTAGGTTGCCTCTTACTCACCTTTGTTCCAGTGTGTATAACCCCAGTGCTTTCAATTTGTCTTCATATGTCATATGCTGCAGACCACAGACCAACTTAGTTGTTCTCCTCTGAATCCTCTCCACCCTCTCAACATCTCTCCTCAAATATGGGCTCCACAATTGTGTGCAATAGTCCAAATGGGGTCTTATAAATGTTGATTTGGCATAATGCGCTGTCTATTCCTCATCACAAATGCTTTCTTTATGCAGTTTACTAGATGATTAGTTCTGTGTACTAGCTAAGCCCAATGTGTACTGAACTTCAAATCCCTATCAATAACTATACCCAAATCTTCTTCTATATCTACCTGTTTAGTAGGATTTTGTTTAAGTGGAAGAATTGGTTTACATTATTTTTATCCAAGTGTAACACAGAGCATTTTTCACTACTAAACTTTTTTTTTTTTTTCAATTGTTTAACCAGGAGTGGCACACTAACGGAATGGAACGGAACATTGTTTAACCAGGAGTAGCACATTAAGCTGAAGCTTGTTTCCAGATACGACCTGGGAGCACAAGGAAGTTAAGTGACTTGCTCAGGATCACACAGTATGCACCTAGGCGGCTGTGGGATTCAAACCCAGGTCTCCAGATTTGCAGCTCAGAGCCTTAAACCACTGTGCTATACTGCCTCCATAAACTTCACCTTGTTTACTAATGTCCATTGTTGAATTTTGAGCAGGTCCTGAATAAGATTAAACATATCATCAGCAGTTATGACCGGACCACTTAATTTGATATCTTCGACAAATTTAACAATAAAAATTCCAATGTTTTCATTTATATTGCTTAGAAAAAAAGAGAAAATAAAACAGGGCCCAAAACTGAGCCCTGTAGGACTCCACTAGTAACTGCCCCCTAGCTTAATAACACCCCTTTAATGCGTACCACTTGAGTCCTGCCATATATCCAGTATCAAACCCATTTAATAACTCAAATGTCCAACCTCAGCTGTTCCATCTTTTGAACAAAAACTAAGTGGGAGACTTTATCGAAAGCCTTTTGGAAGTCAAGGAATACAATATCCACAGGGATGCTATAACTGATGCATTTCTGAGCACAAATATCCTCTGGACTCAGATTGGATGGTAACTCATTTCCACCAGCTAAATTTGGCATAGGGTATACCATTTAAACAGTGATGGAAAAACAGCAAAGACAATTACAGCAACAAAATCGTCTGTTCGCTGTAATGGTTTGCTGTTTGTCTGACACTGCTGTCTCTGGGGAGTTTTCTCCATCCCAAAAACAACTCCAACTTGGAGTTAGTAATATATAGTGTGGGGGCAAAGCCCCCTGTAAAAAAAACACTTGTGTCGGGCCGGCCCAGTGGTGCTGAGGGTTGAGGCGCTGGATGCCACACCCTGCACTATGCCGGTGACCCGAGTTCGGGAGCGAGCTTGAGTGCCAGGGGTCGGCAGGGGGCAGGAGATGATTGAGCACTTGCAGGGCTGCTCTCCTCCCCTGGGGGGAGGGCTGGGGATGGCCCGGCATGCCAGTGGCTCCCGGTGGAGATTGGGGGTGCTGTAGCACATAGGGCAGCACATCAGATAGCGTGGCTGATGTAAGGCAGGGTTGCCATGCACCATTGCATCAGGGGTGCTCCATGCAGGGGGTGGACACCAGAACACAGAACAAGCCTGGCTCTGTGGGGTAGACAAGGGCACCTGACCCCCATGCCCACTGCCGGGTCCAGCCTGTCTGGCCTTCCAGTTCTTCTGTCTGGGCCCTCACCTACAACTGGAGTCTATGCCTGCAAGAGCACCCAAAGAGGAGGGGTGGCTCACCCCAGAGGGGTTAAGCTGGGGGTGCTGGCTGTAGGAGGAAGGGGGAGAGAGGAGGCTCAGGTCGGGAGGACTTCAGTCAGGGCAGGAATAGGCAGGATGCCTGAGTGAGGCTCTGCAGGCTGCAATTGCAGGGAAAAAGAGTAAAAAAAACAAAACAAAACAAAAAAAAACCTTGTGTCCCCTGATGGCACAATGCCAGCTGTCGGCATTGTGCCATCACTGTAATGCCGCTTGACAGAATTCCTGTTGATGTGGCTTGGTGAAACCCTGGCATAGTAGGAGGGGTTGCATCTAAGAGTTATGATCTTGTTAACAGAAGTAGCTGTTCCTCAGTGACTTCTCACTGCCTTCATCCTCTACCCTTTTAGCCTCTGCTGCCTACAGAGGCAGGGCTGAGATGTCTTTTTGGGCGGATGGTGGTAGAGTAGCATGGAGGAGCCTAGCAGGATGGTGTCATCACTTCCATCTCCTTCAGAGAGGTCATCATTGCCACAGTCACCATGCTATACTGTACTTTGGGTTCTTTCTTTGTAATCTCCACAGACTGGTCCATGTCTCTACCTGGTGTACCCAGTGGTTCTGATGTTTTTGTCTGTATCTCCTATGACTCCAGCTCTGCAAACTACACTGCAGCTGCAACCATGGTGTGGGCTTGTGCTGGGTTCAACTAATTAATCAGTCTTTCCAGGTGACAAAATCCACACAGCATGACCCCTTAGATGGCTGGTCCATCTTTTCTGCCATTCTGACAAAACGGGGCCCATGCACATGACAAGTGTTGGTGCCTCACCTGGGTAGCCGGTATTGCTTTTAACTGCAGAGTGTAATGGGAGACACTGTTTGCACTACCACTGAGTCACATTTGTACCGACTGGGTCATTGCAGGGGTTCCCAGCACCTTTTTGTCCATAGCACTGAAATGGGGGACCAACTTACCCCTGCAATTCAAGATCTCACCTGTAAATGAGAGCTCAACTACCAGACCGCATCAGTGGCAACTGTGCTAATTCAGCGATGACTGTGCCAACTCACCAGCACAGGGTCACGTACTCCTTCTCCTTCTCCTTCTTCCAGCTCTACATGTGCAGAACATGTAAATAGAAATGCATGCAGTTATGTGCTCTTTAGGAAGGTTAATCTCCTGCAAAACTCTTAACATTCAGCTAGTAGTATGCTAATATATGCTAATTAGGGCACCACCCTATCATGTGGGCATATGTCTCAATATATCTTCACATCTTTTTCAGCTAAGTACACAGCAACCAGAGCTTTTCAAGAAATCAGCGTCTAGCAATTTCTTCTCTACGGACTGGATCATTGCAGCGATTCCCAGCACCTTTCTGCCCATAGTGCAGTAACAGGGGACCGACTTACCCTTGTTATTCAAGATCTCACCTGTAAATGAGAGCTTAGCTACCCAACCACATCAGTGGCAACTATACTAATTCAAGTGATGACCGTCCCAACTCACCAGCAAGGGTCACATACTCCTCCTTTTTCCAGCAATACATGTGCAGGATGCATAAACAACAGAACATGTAGCTATGTGCACCACCTTGTCATGGAGGCACATGTCGCAATACATCTTCATGCCTTTTTCAGCTAAGTGTACAACAACCAGCTCTTTTCAAGAAAATCAGCACCTAGCAATTTCTTCTGTATCACATCCATCTCTCAGTCACAAACTGTAGCCACTTCTGGACGACTTCAACAATACTGTAATATACCACATTGCCTATAAATCTCAGACAAGTCCCCATGCTGTAATCCCTTCCTCATGTTATCTACTGGTGCCTGGATGCCCTACGAGAGCATCCACAGGTGGGTGGGCACCCCATTCATTGTTGGGTAATGTCCTGGGATCCTCCCTGTTTAGGGGTTGTGCTCAGTGGGAGGCATTCCTCACAACAAATGTTTCTATGTATTTCCCAGATCCTAGCTTTGAATTGTGGGGATTATTGTTGGAATCCTGTGACCAAAATAACTGACACTGGGGACAGTGGCGCAGCATGCATCTGACTTTGAAGTTCATCACATACAATGACAAGAACATTTCTGGTGCTCTGAGTGGTTAGTGTCCACCTTCACAAGTGATTTTATTTGAGCATAACATCACTGTATGAAGGTCCGACACTCTTGACCACCCTCTTACATTTCCAAGCATGCCTCATATTCATGCGCCCATCCTTTTAAAAATGAAGCTCACACTTTTAAAACAAACTGCTCTCTACAAACCTAGTGAGGCAGTACCAGCCTCTAAACAAAACCTCTGGCTTATTTAATTATTTCTCTGTTTGTTGGAGAAATGGCTGCTGCTTGCAGCTTGGCTTCACTTTCATTCCCGTAGTGGAGCATTCACTCTGTGCTCAGTGGTTGGCTGTTTCCTAAGAAAGCCGCACACAGCGTCTATTTTGAAAATCACTTTCATGCATAAATTAATCAGTTTAACAGTCTTACTAGCTCCCCCTCCCAACAGGTGGTGCAGTTTTACTGGCTCCCTCCTCCCAACTGCTGGTCCAGGCGATTTACCAATCGAGGAAAAAAAATAAAGCCACACACATCTTCACCCGGTCCCACTGCAGGCAGCAGGACTGGGTCTATTAAACTTAAGATGTGGTGATGCTTGTTTGAGGAGGGCGGGGAGGGAGAGCAAGCCCATAGTAGCAGAAAAGCAGCACCACCTACTGGTCAAAAGAATACAGCAGCTCTATTGTTTTTGTATGTACACCTACCCAGCAGCAAACTCATTAAAAAAAGCACTTTTTTTTTTTACCTCTCTGGTGACCCTGCTTCCGTCCTCACCTCCCCCTGGCCAGCACACACCTCCCTCAGTCTTACCTGAAGCTGGTCCCCCACAGATCCCCCCCTGTGATGGGGCTGGAGAGGAGGGCCATTCTCCCCCAAAGGTCTGCATCCAGATTCACTCCAGGTGGTGGCATGGTCCTGAGGAGGTGTGCGCAATAGTGGTCTGCCATTGATTCCCATTTTTCATTTTCTCCCATGTGCCTCTGCCACAACAACGTCAGAATATGTGCATGGAGGTGCACATGCTCTGCAGAACTGTAGCCTCTCCCTTTGACTTGATCATTTGCTTGCATTACCAATGGTCTGCCACCTGCTGGCAGGCAAAGGCTGAGTCAGCTAGCCATCCCACCCCAGACAGGAGAGTAGTTCCTAGGATGCTCGATCCTCTCCCTCCCTGCCGACCCTTAGCAACCTGTGTTCATTCCTGAACACGGGTTGTCGGTGTGGCAGGAGGTAAGGCATTCAATGTCTCAGCTTTCCTCGCCACCGGGCAGGCCAGAAAACACATTTAAACATATTTCTTAATATGTTTTCTGTTTTTTTTTTTATACAAGCCATTGTACAATAGCAATAATGCACTCCAGTGTGTGTGTAATGCTGGGATAATGTCTCTTCTCAAGTGTTGGATGCACTGGGCCTGTGGTCCTTGTGCCCAACCACCTGAGGCATGACATTATCCCAGCACTACACACACTCTCTGCTGAGCATTATTTAAGCAATAAGGCATGACAGGGTATGTGTTGTGTGTAACGCGTCACTCCTGGGGCGGGTTGTGCCATCAGCGGCCGAGGCTTCCGCCACCCCAGGAGTGACGTTATTACGCACAATGCCACCCTGAGTGCCTTATTGCTTTATATACATTGGTTCATTTTAAAAATAATAATAAAATGCTTAAAAAATTTGTGGCATTTTTTTTTTTTTTCGAACTGGAGCCATATTTTGGTAATATGAGAAAAGTAGTCCACTAGGTGATGCTGTTGCTTATACTATGGGTTTCATGTAGATGTGTCTCCTCCCCCACACACACACACACACTCGTTATGTGGTGACCTTTGCTCTAAGATGAATCTGTGTGGTTCCGAGCTTGTCCTGGGGCCCGCAAAATGTTTTTTTTTCTTTAGTCTCCCTTGTGAAAACTGGATGAGTAAAATGAAAAATAGCAGAGCCATCTGAGACTTCCGTTTCGTGTTCGCCTCCATAACTGGACATCATCGAATGTGTGAGTTACAGAACTGTTCTGGTTTTTATTGTTGAAGTGCTTTATTTGAATGGTAGTGTATGGCTTTGGTGAGAGACTGCCACGGACTTGAAAAGAAAGAGTGTTAGGTATGGAAACGTGTTTAGTGCTGCTGCATTTTTACTAGCGTAAGCAGCGCCTGAAGTGAAAGACATGGCAGCTGTTTTTCTTTTTGTTGTGAAGCCGACAGCTTTTATGTGAAGTCTGAAGACACCCAGGCACTGAAGTTTGTGTGTGTGTGGGGGGAGCCGTGTCAGCTTCAGCGCATCGTCGGCTTCATGATGACTTGCATTGGGAGGGAGGAATTTTACTGAGATGTGGTCATTTGTGTGCCTGGTCTTAATACAGTGATGTTATTGTGTAATATCATCACTGTGCCAGGTACACACTGACCAATCACAATATAGGAATTTTCATTGCCATTGTATAATACTTAATTTACAACTAAGTTTCAGAGATTCAATTTGTAGTCTTGCCATTCTCCATGTGGGCATGCCAGTTCTACAATATACTGTATATGAGGTGGACTATAACAGCTTAGCCTCTCCATCTACAATATACGAGGGTGACTATAGCAGCTCAGCTCCTCCATCTACAACATGTGAGGGTGACTATACCAGCTCAGCTGCTCGTCTACACTATGTGAGGGTGACTATCCCAGATGAGCTCCCCATCTACATTATGTGAGGGTGAATATACCAGCTCAACTCATCATCTACAATATGTGTTCAGCATCTCATCTACAACATGTGAAGGTGACTATACCAACTCAGCTGCTCGTCTACACTATGTGAGGGTGACTATCCCAGATGAGCTCCCCATCTACAATATGTGAGGGTGAATATACCAGCTCAACTCATCATCTACAATATGTGTTCAGCATCTCATCTACAATATGTGAGGGTGACTATACTAGCTCAGCTCCTCATTTACAATATGTTAGGGTGATTATACCAGATCTGCTCCTCATCTACAATATGTGAGGGCAACTACAGCAGCTCCGCTCATGGTCTACTCACTTATTACAGTGGGGTATCCTGGGGAAAGTGAAATCTGGGCTTAAATGTATGATGATCCTATCCCATTTGTGCCCACACTTTGCACATTTATAATCATGTCACTTGGCCACTAACTCCCAGTCTATTTCTATGTTTTCATTCTAAGAACTCAAACAAAGAGATCTGCAGTATCTCTGGGACATCCTCCTAGGGTTTAATACAGCAGCTGTGAAAGCCAGAGCAACACAATAAAAAACTTAGCATTAGGGTGCCACATCTAAGACTGCTACGGACCCTACCCCCAGGTTTAAACGATTTTGTATGCTCACACTTTATTTACACAGGGGTGATTTATACTCATGGACGCTACTCAGAATGATTCTTGCTAAGATGTCTCTCAGATGTTAGCACAGCATGACCCAAGATGGGAGGCACCTTGGTCTGGAGATATCTTATGGTTGCACATATGGTTTTGACACAGTTCCACATAGGAGACTGGTAAGGACGCTGGGTAGCTTGGGGGTGAGCAGCAAGGTGATAACTTGGGTAAGAGACTGGTTAGGGGATCGGAGACAGAGAGTGGTGGTAAACAGAGTTCACTCCAAGGAAGGGAAGGTGACCAGCGGGATACCACATTGTTCAGTTCTGGGACCAATCCTCTTTAATGTCTTTATTAGTGATGTAGCAGAGAAGCTTGAAGGGA
Source organism: Neoceratodus forsteri (assembly GCA_016271365.2). Classification (NCBI taxonomy): domain Eukaryota; kingdom Metazoa; phylum Chordata; order Ceratodontiformes; family Ceratodontidae; genus Neoceratodus; species Neoceratodus forsteri. The sequence continues at coordinate 848,275,676 of CM028134.1, forward strand.
AAGACTGCCTCTTTGCAGATGACACCAAGATGTACAACGTGGGGGGGGGGTTTGGAAAGGATGAGCAGAGACCTGAAAAAATGGAGGAGTGGTCAAGGGTATGGCAGCTGGGTTTTAATGCAAAAAAGTGTAAGATAATGCACTTTGGCATTTAGGCCACAGAATCCCAGGGGCAGCCAGACCAGTGGTGCTGGAGGCTGAGGCGCTGGTCGCTACACCTCTTGCCACGTCGGCGACCCAGGTTTGGAAATGAGCCTGGGCTGCCGGGGGGGGCCAGCAGGGGGAGAGAGGATCAAGCATCTGGAGGACTACTCTCCTCTCTTGTGGGGGAGGGTGACTTGTCGTCCTGCTCATTGATTGCCCTCTGGTCGTGGCTGGAGGGCAATATGGGCAGGGAGGCATTATGTTGGTAGAGGAGGGGGGAACGGGAGAAAAACAGAAAATAGGAGCTTGGCAGGTTCCATGATGGCCCCGCATCTCCTATGGCCATCCCAGTGTCTGGATTGGGTCTCTGGGAGGGGGGACAGCCAGCACTTTCCTTCCTGGCCCTGAAGCGGGGGGGGGGTAATCCATGGAGGAATTTACAGTATGGTAGGAGTGCAGATGCAAGAGGACTGGAGAAGTGAGCTCCTCCATTCAGAGGACCACAGCCCCTGCCAGGGCTTCTGAGGAGGATAAAAATCTGTATAATATAAAAAAAGAAACCCAGGGGCAGAGTCCTCTTTAATGTCTTTATTAGCGACATAGCAGAGGAGCTAGAAGGGAAGGTCTGCCTCTTTGCAGATAACACCGAGATCTACTACAAGGTGGACACACCGGGGAGGTTAGAAAGAATGGGCAGAGCTCTGAAAAAATTGAAGAGTAGTCAAGAGTATGGCAGCTGGGTTTTAATGCAAAAAAAGTGCAAAATAATGTACTTAGGCCATAGAAACCCAGGGGCAGAGTAAAATGGGTGGAGTGTTACTGACACTGTGCAAGCAGGAAAGAGAGCTGGATGTAATCATACTGGATGACCTAAAGGTGGCCATTCAGTGTGATGCGGCAGTCGGAAGGGCTAATAGGATGCTGGGGTGCATGGGAAGGAGTATCACCAGTTGAAAAAGGGAGGTGGTGTTAACACTGTGTCGATTGCAAGTAGGGCCCCACCTTGAAAACTGTGTTCAGTTCTAGAGACCATATCTCAGAAAGGATATAGACAGAGTGGAGGTGATCCAGAGGAGGGTTACCAAAATGGTTCATGGTCTGCATCAAACGCCATATGAGGAGAGGCTAAAGGAGCTCAATATGTACACCCTGGAGGAGAGGAGGGAAAAAAGGTATATGATACAGACCTTTAAATATCTAATGGGGGTTAATAAGGTACAGGAGGGGAATTATTTTTCAGAAAGAAAAAGGTGCTCAAGTACAAGTGGACATGCTGTGAAGCTGGAAGGAGGTAGGGTCAGGAGAGATGCAAGGAAATATTTTTTCATAGAAATGGTGGATTCTTGGAACAGCCTTCTAGCTGAGGTAGTGGGGTGAAAACAATGGGGGGGTTCAAAAAATCCTGGGATAGGCACAAAGGAATCATAGAGGTGCGGGGGGGGGTGAACAACACCATAAATCAAGTGGGTCTACAGTAAAAGTGAAAACAAAACAATAAAATGAAGTAAACTGGGCAGACTGGGAGGGCCAAGCAGCCCTAATCTGCCATCACACTCTATGTTTCTATGTTTCTACATCTAACCACCCCTTTCCTTCTATCTGTACACCCACCCGCAAGTGATGCTGCCTAAGGGATATAGGTTGTTGGGGGATGTCTTCCCTTTTCAGGCAACTTGGAAGAACAGACGAGAAAGGCATGGATGCAGGTGATGATCCTCTTCACCCCACAAAGGGACTTGTCTTCACTCACCTCAACTGTAGGTAGGCAGTCTTCACCACACACAGGGACTTGTCTTCACCCACCTTGGCAGTAGGTAGGCAGCAGCAGATCAAGCAAGCAGGCAGGACCCCAGAACATAGGTCCTAACAAGAAACTCAGTCTCTTTTTGATCAAGAACATGAGGCAGTTGCTTTTGTTACCTCAGTCTCCACAGCATAAAAATACTTTCCTTCAGCCAGCTTTGGATATTTGGGGCACCAAATATCCCAGTTCTCACAACTGAGGCAAATCCTCATTCTCTGGGATTCACCAGGATCTAAAGTCAACAGTTGCTAATCTGTGTAGAAGGCACAAACTGCAATATTTTCCCTCTGACAGCAGCAGGTGCTGTCAAAAAAGACTCTTTCTCCTTAAAGTCTTACAGGCAATCTCCCTGGCAAATTGTAAAACTCAGAAGCTTCATGTTTGAAACTCAGCTTCTCATTGGTCCTTACAACTCACAAGCTCTTCATCCTGATTGGAGGTACTGCAGCTACTAATAGGATTCCACACTGTCCTCAAGCAATCTCGGCAAAGAAGGCCACCCTTGCACAGTTCTCACAAGCTCAGTCTCTTTTTCACAACTGTAAAATCATATTGGCACATATTTGGCAGCATTTGTCTGCATGGCTAGCACCCTCCTCGTCCCTTCTGAGGGTCACTAGGTCCAGGGGGTACATGGAAGGGGCAGGAGCTGAGTCGCTAGCTCCAATTTGTGGGCTCCCCAGGAGAAGCAGTGTCTGTAGATGGCCATCCTCTGCCACTAGGAATTCTGGGGCATGTAGTCCCTTGCACCCGCCATCTTGTCCCTTACTCCCTGACCCACTGGAGGCAGAGGCAGGGTCGGGGAGTCCTTTAAAGTTTATTTTTCTTGTTTTGTGTTCCCCCCAGCCCCTTAGGCAATCTGGTCGGGCTGAGGAGATGAATCCCCTCATGCTGCACTTTTGCCGCTTCCAAATGGTGCTCTGTGGTGCCAGAACAATGTTGTGGCCTAGTCACTGTGCTCTCCACCCTGCTGTGTGGCAATTTGGGGGTGGTGGAGCAACCTGTGCTGTGCGGCTCACTGGCCATATCTTCTATGATGCTTGAGGTGCTGAAATAGATTTTTCTGCTCCCTGGCTGCATTCCAGGATCGGGCCAGGGAAATGAGGGAATGAGCGGCTCGCTGGCCGCGAAGATCGGGCGCAGGAGGAGTCAAAGAAAATTAAAGTGCTCCCCAGCCCTTTTGCAGTCCAGGAGCTGACCAGGGGAGTGAAGCAGCAAGAGCAGCAGTCCCAGTAACTCCTGGGTAACTACAGGAGCCCAGGTAAGCCCAGGTAAGCTCCCGATTTGGGAGGGGGGTTACATTCTTTGATGCCCTCCATGAAGGGTTAGTTTGGACCCGAGGCTCAGGAGCTTTAGTGGACAGTGGGTTGATTTCACACACTGGTGGGCAGATTTCTGCTATATATTGCAATAAAACAACTGAATTGAAACTTATTTTCACTGGTGTGGATCTCCAGTCCTTGTGAGTGCTACATATTTCTGGAACTACTTTGCTTCAGGTTTGGCAAACCTTGCACGTATGCAACACCCTTAATTTTTGTTGTTTTGCAATATCAGATTGGAACTGGGTTACATTCTCCCCCACTGGAATCCTTGGCATCGTTGACAAGGCCTGAAACATCCAAAACATTTCTAACTAATACACCTGATACCTCTCTAGCCATCATTATCAATGCATGAATAAGGCATTTTGTTAATACATTAGGCATGCACTTAACTGATTATTTTCCCTACATGTACACCTCCCTATTATGACTTGTGGGCAACACAAGGCGGGCAGAAATAGTGGGCATGGCAGCAGATTAATCTTTTTATGTATCACATTGACAGGGAGATCAGAAGGGACATCAGGGATATCATAAGTAAGTTTTACTCTTTCCTTGACTTCTCTACCAGAGTGGTGGGGCATTACAGGTTCCTCAGCAATGATTTGATCAGGATCATTAATAGGCTCTGCACACTCAGCAACAGGGGGTTTGAATCTTTCAGTGTCATGGATTGGCTTTATTATTGGAGTCTTAACACGCCCGGCATTTGGCACATAGTTCAAGACTGTGGGCCCAGTGTCAGTCGGAAAACAGAGGGTACTGTAGCTGGATTCAATGACCTGGAATGACTCGCATTACTTCCTTCAAGTGCTGAAAGGGAAAAGTCAATAGGATATGGTGCAGGCCTATACTGATGTGGTATCGGACAAATGTAAGGTTCTTCATCTTCAGAACTACTGTTGAACACATCAGACTGTGTGGCCGGTGGGGCAACAGGTACTGGCTGTTAAACCTGACTGTGTCTCTTATGAAAAAGCAGAACAGTCTTGGCACACCACAGGGACACAAAAAAACTCTCCACATGAAGGAAATAGTAGAGATAGTTATTTTTACTTGCGTATATCAAAAAACAGCGGCAGTAGATGAGTACAAAGACGCAACGTGCAAGTGCAGACACATAAAAACTCCTTACGCACATTTCACCCGAACACGGGCTTTGTAAAAGGTAATAACTACCTAGTGTTAGGCAGCTTAAATAGCACCCATTCGCAGTCATATGACCTTACTTAAAGTGTAAGTGCTTCATTTATCTACCACATATATTTCAGCAACTTTTTTGCCCTTTTTGTTTATGTCTGCTCTTTGTTCCATTTTTCTTCTTCCTTCTTCCTTCTTCTTTTGCAACCCCTCCACCCCCTCCATTTCTTTATGAAATTTATGAATTTTGGGATAGAACTGTTGCATCTTTTGATTATTCTCCAATTGCTGAGAGCAATTAGTTTATAAGTATAAGAAAATTGTGTGAGATAAATATGTAAATGTATAGGGGTCCGTTTTTGGGATAATGGGAATTGGGGAGATTTTACTCCCATTTCAAGGTATATAAGCTTAATGACCTTCTGGCTGTTTACTGACCACATATTTGTGTCTGATAGTCTATAGAATTGGAGTTAAATCCATTTAATCATCTAATATTAATGTATAATGGATAGTATGATGAAATGTCACTATAGGCATTTACTGTGGTCTTTTTCATTTTAATTTAAACCACTAGATGTGATGTATGCGTATAAGATGTTAGTAATTGTGTTAGATAAATGAAGCACTTACACTTTAAGTAAGGTCATATGACTGGGAGTGGGTGCTATTTAAGCTACCTAACACTAGGTGGTTATTACCTTTGACAAAGCCCATGTTCGGGTGAAATGTGCGTAAGGAGTTTTTATGTGTCTGCACTTGCACGTTACGTCTTTGTACTCATCGTACTCGCTGTTTTTTGATATAAGCAAGTAAAAATAAGTATCACTACTATTTCCTTCATGTGGAGAGTTTTTTTGTGTCCTTGTGGTGTGCCAAGACTGTTCTGCTTTTGTATTGCTTTGTCTTAGAGCACCCATCCCTCTGTGCTGCTCTACTCAGCTGTTATTTGTCTCTTATGCCTTGTCTCATTTCTAGTGACCAGTCTCCATGGACGTGAGAGAGGTACTGAACTTACGACTGTCACAAATACACTCCGCAGGTCAGGCCCTCTGTTCCCCCAGTGCCAATCTCAGAGTGCAATAGTGTGAACAGGTAACAGACAGAGTAACCTTCCTGTCTGCTTTGGGTCTGAATCACATTATTGCCTCAAGCTCTGGAGGGATTCAAACTGTGAAACTTATGCTAGCATATCCAATTGACAAGCTCAGATAATACTCTTCGTGGGATGCAATATAATCTTTTGCCCAAGGGCATCCAGCCAGGTATCCAAAATGAACCCTTACAACTCTATAAGAGACCTAGGTATTTCTTACCTTTTAAGCAAGCTCAGTAACACGATCAAGCTTTTAACAGCTGTCAGACTTAAACCAGGGGTTCAGCATCACATGCAAAAGGAAGACTGGGAAGACACACAGGCAGTGTTTCAAAGAAAAGGTTGTTTACTAAAAAGTTTGAAACAGGTGAAATAACATACAGAACAATCATATCACAAATCTCACAGTCATATAATAAAAGAAAAGAAAGCTACAGAATACAAACTCCTACCACATACACTTAATTCTTCTCTATCTTAATGTTACCTTTAAGTGCTTTTTAAGTCAGAGAACTGTGTTTTTCAGAGTCCAAGAATCATACGTCACACATTTCCCAGATACAGTGTTTCATTTTAACTCTATCTTTCCCCACCCTATTTTGGTGAGTCAGCTAGCTCCTTCCTTAGAGTTCATTCCGACATAATTTCTACAAGGAGGTATTTTAATTAATGTGAACATCAGAGAAAGGCAATTTCCTACATATGACAGTCTTTAATCAACCATTTCTCTCTGAGGTTTTACAACCCCACAATCTGTCACTAAGGTATGAGAAAGCCAAGGGAAATCAGCCAAATTACGTCCTTTCCTGGTGTCATAAAATTCATATTCAGGAACCAACATTAAAGCAGCAGCAGTTGATAAGGGGCCATAAACTATCGCTCTGGAAGGAAAGCATTACTTAAGTTTTTCCCTGGTCAGTTCAATGACATCCTCACTGACACCTTGAAGGTTAAAAGGCAGACTGCTAACTTGTGTGAGACAATTTCAAACACAGACCATTGATTTATAATACAAATATTATACAATAACCATAAGCAGAGGGCAGAGCATCACAATGACTTCTGGCAGCAGTTGACCAATTGGCAATAAGTGGTTTCGATGCAGAGTTTTAACCACAGTATTTCCTTTTTCTGTTTTTAATCTGTATATTGCCAACTTTGGAAGCTGTTCCACAATTACATAAGGATTAGATTTCCAACAGTTCTCTATCTTGTGTTTGCCTGGTATCCCCAAGTTTCTAATTAATACTCGGTCTCCAGGTTGAAGAGCTTGTTCTTGAATTCTCTTGTTATTTCTGTTCTTGTTTGCTAGGCTGGACTTTGCAGCTGCTTCTTGGGCCACCCAGTAAGCTTCTGTGAGTTGTGCTTGCAGCCTCCTGGTATACTTCAAGTGTGTCTCTGGTAAGGTGCTATCTGCAGACACCTAAAAACACAAGTCCACAGGAAGTCTAGCTTCTCTCCCGATCATTAGGAAATAGGGTGAGAACCCCTTTGAGTCATTTTTTGTACAGTTGTAGGCATGGACTAGGAAAGGTACTTGTTGGCTTCAGTATGTCTTTATGTTAGGATCCAATGTTCCCAGCATGTTAAGCAGTGTTCTATTAAATCTCTCTGGCTAAGGGTCACCATGAGGGTGGTACAGAGTAGTAGGAGACTTCTCTATGCCCATAATGCTTGTGAGTTCTTTGATAAGGCGACTCTCAAAGTCTCTCCCTTGATCTGAGTGCAGGCATTTGGGGAGTCCATAGTGCACAAAATACTTTTCACACAATATTTTAGCCACAGTGGTTGCTTTTTAGTCTTTCGTAGGAAAAGCCTGTGCATAGTGGATGTTGTGGTCAGTTACCATTAAAATGTTACTGATACCCTTTTGGTCAGGTTCAAGGTAAAGGAAGCCCATACAAACCTAGTCCATCTGCCAACTACTGGTGATGTTTACAAGAGGCGCCCCTCGTTTGGGTATAGTCTTATGGGTGATTCACCTATTACAGCTTTTGTAATGTCATTCCACCTCCATAGCCATACAAGGCCAGTAGAAGCGGTCTTGTACCAGGTCCAAAGTCTTATCAATTCCCAAATGTTCCATGTCTTCGTGAAGTGTTCGCAAAACCATATGGAGATAATTTTTGGCAGTACCAGTTGCTCTTTGGGAAACTGAGTTTGTGTCTTGAAGATATGACAGAACAGTCCATGCATTAACAAAAACTTGTCCCACTCTCTCATGACAAGTGATACCTCTAACAGATTTACTTTGACTTGAGAGGAAGACCAACCTTTTTCTTTGGCTAAGATAATGGCTCGTAAACTAGAATCTGCTCACTGTGCTTTTCTTAAATTTGTAGGGGATAAATGAGGCAAGGAGGTGTTGTGCAGGGTGATGAACCATGCGTACACTTCTGGTATGGCATCAGGATGTACTCCAAGTGGATCCACAGCTTGGTCTGGGTTGGTGATGGCAGGTCAGTCATTTGGCACCATCATTTGGCCAACAGCTTTCACTCCATCTTCTGTAACATAGGTCCAGGGCCCCTCCATGGGAGGAGTATGGGGCATCTGGACAGTGCATCTGCATCTATGTTTCACCCAGGATGATATTGCAAGCGGAAATTGTAAGCTGATAGTGCAGAGATCCATCTATGCCCAGTGGTATCCATCTTGGTGGTTGTCAGCATATATGTTAGTGGGTTATTTTATGTTAGCACCATGACTCTGGCTCCATACAGGTACTCATGGAATTGATCAGTCACTGCCCATTTCAGTGCAAGGAACTTATGGACTGGATAGTTCTTTTCAGAAGGAGTCAAACTGTGACTGACATAGGCTACAGGTCTTATACCTTTGTCATGTTCTTGGTAGAGTACGGCGCCCATCCCTTCCATGCTGGCATCAATGTGAAGAGTGTATGGCTTGGTGTAATCAGCAAATGCTAGAACAGGAGCTTCTGTTAAGAGCTGAATAATTTCTTGAAATGCACTCTCACATTCAGCAGTCCATCAGTCCCATAAAGGTTCATTGGTTCTGAAATATTCATTTGGGGAAGTCTTCATGGCTCCTAGATGTTTGCTCTTCTGAGTCAGAGGATATGCCTGAGTTAGTCTGAACAAAGTCCTCACCACCACAGAGTAGTCTTTTACAAATCTCCTGTAGTACTCGCAAAATCCTAAGAAAGACTGAAGCATTTTCAAGTTGGTGGGTCTAAGCCATGTGGTAAGAGCTTACATTTTTTCTGAATCAGTACTGATGCCTTGATCGGAAACAATATGTCCCACATACTTTACAGAAGTCTGGCAGAACTGACATTTGTCCAGGGGGAGTTTCAGACCATACTCCTTCAGTCGATCCAGTACCTTGAGAAGTCGGGTTTCATGTTCTTCCAATGTTTTCCCAAACACTATCAAATCATCTAAATAAACTAAGATTTCTAAGAGGTTCATGTCACCCACTACCTTCTCCACCAGGTGCTGGAACATTGCTGGGGCTCCAGATACTTCTTGTGGCATTCTCTCGAACTGGTAAAATCAGAGTGGACAAATAAAAGCAGTCTTCTCCTTATCTTCCTCAGCCATCGGTATCTGGTAGAAACCACTGCACAAGTCTAAGACAGAAAACCATCTACTGCTAGTAAGGCTGTCTGAGGCATCTTGCACTCGAGGCATGGTGTACTGATCAGCCACTGTCCACTGATTCAGGGTGCGGTAGTCAATGCACATTCATACGGCACCATTCTTCTTCCGGACCACCAATATAGGCGATGCGTAGGGACTGCAAAATTTAGATATTATCCCTGCCTTCAGTAGTCCTTGCAAATGTCTCCTAACATCTTCAATATCTGCAGGCTCCAAGCTCCTCGACCTTTCAGGGAATGGGCAATCATCATGCAGGCGGATGTGATGCTCCTCTCCTTTGGCACAACCCACATCCCATCCATGGCATGAAAATACATCTGATCGGTCTACCAATTCCTTCTTTAATTGATTCTTCCAGCTGGGGGGGGGAATGGGAGATGAACCAAAATTGAACAACCCTGCATCCAATTGAGTAGTCTTCTCTGGAGAGGATGTGGCCACGACCACATCAGCCACGTACAGATTGGCTATTACTATACCAGAGTGCACCATCAGATCCTTGTGAGTCATTCTTTAGCTTTATGTTGATTCTTTTGACCATCACGTCATTTCCAGGCAGCAGTCCTCACTGGACCATTAAACCATTTAGCAGACCTCTCCCTGGTGACTCTACAATAATGATTTGGTCAGACAGTGACTCCTTGCAATCCACTGTTCCTTTCACCACACACTAGGTGCCAGGAGGCACAATCAGAGGATCTTTCCCTTCTCTTTTGCTAACTCTGACAATCTCCTCTGTCTGGCTGCTGACCTTGGTCTCTCTCTCCAGGTGGGCAGTACTCACAGTGGCATGAATTGGTAAAGTCTGGTAGATTCTTTCCCCTGCCTTCTGCAGGTGTAAATGAGCCAGGCATCCAAACATATTGGCATTCATTCCAATCAACACCAGGGTCTTGTACAATATCTGGGTGTCAGGACAGATGAGGGCAATGGTGTCTATCATTTGAGGGACTCCAGCAAAAGTTCCTTGGAATTCAATTTGCACAGCGATGTAGCCATTGTAGGGGTAGCTGGCATTGCTCAACCCCCACACAGAAAGTCCCTCTAGAGGTTGCAAAGGCAAATGCTTTAAGTGTCTCTGGTAAAAAGATCAATAAATGATGGTGACCTGTGACCCACTGTCCAGGCGGGTGTTACATGGGTATCCTTTAACAGAACTCTTGATCTTAGGGGTGGGACCCATCAGTCCAGAAGGTAACCTTTTTCTGACAGATGCATTGGGGCTGGTCCATTTTACGGAGCTGTTTGATCTCAGAGACACAGGCTGTTCCCTTATCAGGCTCTGATGTCATTTCCCTGTGGCTGTTGCCATTTCTCTCATTTCTGGTTCACTAACTGATGATTCTCAGGACTAACACAGTCTCGCGCAATATGTCCATCTTCTCCACAATGGTAACAGAACCATTCACTTATGGGTACAGTTGCAGATTGAGGGCTGTCTCTTGAATCAGAGGAAGGATTCAGCAGGCGTCCATGTCCAGGTGGCAAAGAGCTGGCTCATGAGTGAGGCTTCTGTGTCATCTGCACTGCTTTGACACACTCATTAATTTCTTTTTCCTGCGTTTTCAGGTCCAAGATATCTTTTTGTTCTTGGCTACTTTCAGCTTGAGGCTGCAAGGGAAAGGCTTTCCCAGTAGGCACTCACAAGGAATTGGCAATGTCTTCCTGTGACTCTTCCTTTCTCACCTCATCAAGAAGCTGTCTGAAGTTGGGAGGGTTGGCTCAGCGTTCTTTTAGCCTTAAAGTTATTAGAGTCCAACAGGAATACACAGTACCATGTAAGATTTGGTTGAGTCTTATTTGGGCAATCTGTGCAGGGTTCACTCCTCCAGATTCAATTATTTTACTAATCATTATCTCTACATGGATCATATAATGGGACAGTTTCTCTCCCACATTCTGGGTGGTAGCTCCTAGCTGAAAGATTAAGTCTTCCTTACACTCAACTGCACCATAGGAACAGCTCAGTATGGCGAAATGGTCACTAGGAGTGCAATCTGGTTGGCTGGTTTCCAGTGATCAGATGAACTCCATTGTCATACCTCTCAAACTTTCTACTATGCGTTTGCATTTCTCATCATTTAAGCATTTATTTATTGAAATGTTTCACTAGGAAGGCACGCTTAGCAACAAGTTGCTCATCTCCCGGTGTGACCTAGGGGGTAGGAAACAATGGGACAGAATACAGAGAAATGTTACAATGTTGGAATACAATTTACTTACTTGCATACAATGGGAGAAGGAGGAATTACAGGTGAATAATATCGGCTAACAATTCAACAGTTAAGTAAAGTAGATATGAAGACATATATAGCAAACTAGTAGCAATTAGTGGCAGTTGGTAACACAGGAACACATATAATAACTTGGCAACAGTATGTAGCACTAGATGGTAAGGTGAACCAATAGTAATTGGTAACCATTAGTATAACATAGATATTCAAGATTTACAGTGATTGGAGTAAAGAGAGGAAAAATGGAAGGAGGGAATGAAAAGTTGTGGAGGGAAGAATGGAAGAATGGAAAGGAAATTTACAGAGAGACACAGACAGAACACAATTTTTGAGGCAAGTAGAGACAACAGGGTGGACTAAAGTACATATAAGAGGGGTATGGGATAGGTTATAAGTGCTTAATTGAGTGTAGGGGTAGGCCAATGTTAGGCTATGTTAACCAGAAGGGGGGTAGGAGGAGAGGAGAGGTACAGTGTGGCAGGGTGATGAGAGAGAGGTATTGTAGGTGGGGCGGTATCCAAGGGAGGGAAGGGGGGAATTGAAATTCAACAGTGTCCTGTTATCCCTAACTGGGCGGGGCGGTGGACAGCCCTACTGGTAGGACACCAGTTATAGGCAATGAGTTATTTATATAAAGTGATGCGAGAGATGGGGGTGTTGGGGGAGGGATGTTGTGGGATGGGGTACCAGAGGTCAACTATAGTGGGGGGTAGTACCCCACCAGTGTACTGAGTGATCCTGCCTGCACAAGGCAGTGATCTAGCAGTGACTGAGGGGATGCAGTAAAAGGAGAAAAGGGAAAGGGGTAAAGTTGTTGCCCTATGGATCCTGTCTGCACAAGGCAGTGATCGAGCTCACAAGAGGGAGATAGAGTAAGGGTAGAGAAAGGAGGGGGAGGAACACTTTAGGAGGAGAGAGAGTAGGGGACTAGGAGGAGCATGATCATTCCATGCTTGCACCATCTGGGTGGCTTGATAAATCCAGCTTTCATAATCATCCTCACTAGAAGGCGTGGGAATAGTGCCTGAAAAAGTACACAGTCTTCTATACTGTTCACAAGGTGGTATCAAGTAAGGGGACCACTCAAGTTCTCCAACCCAGGGCTCACCAGTGGGTTTCTTCTTTGTCAGGTCACTCTCTGGGAATATAGCTCTAATGTCTTGAACTGACTTCCCCTCAGTGGCTAACAGCAAATGTAACTTCTTTTCAAAGTCACTTGTTTCCTTAGGATCCTCAGCAGGAGGATCCAGGGTGGCATGGGTAATTAAGACCCACGGGGTGGGATCTCCATCAGCAGGGACCTGATCAGGCACTCTGGGAGGATCAACATCCTCTTGGCACTCTGTCAAAACTCTGTAAGATTGCTGAGCAGAACTGTAAATCCTCCCAGGTTCAATAACTTTTCCCAAACATTTTATGCTGCCTAGGACACTTTCAATATGGTCTCTTGGGGTTGCATCAGGGATCCCTTGAACCAAAATTGCTTTTTTTGGATCAACGTAAACACCATTGCACCAGTCTCACAATGAGATGTGGGCCATAATAACTTTTTAAACTTTTTTGAGGGGTACCAGACTGTTCACAATATAATGAGAGGGGTACTGAAAAGTCCCAAAATCCCAGCGGTAGCCTCCAATTTCGTAACCACCCCTTTCCTTCTATCTGCACACCCACCCACAAGTGGTGCTGCCTAAGGGATATAGGTTGTTGGGGAATGTCTCCCTTTTCCGGCAATTTGGAAGAACAGGCAAGAAAGGTGTGGTTGCAGGCGATGATTCTCTTCACCCCACAGAGGGACTTGCCTTCACCCACCTTGACTGTAGGTAGGCAGTCTTCACCCCACAGAGGGACTTGTCTTCACCCACCTTGACTGTAGGTAGGCAATCTTCACCTAACAGAAGGACTTGTCTTCACCCACCTTGACTGTAGGTAGGCAATCTTCACCTAACAGAAGGACTTGTCTTCACCCACCTTGGCAGTAGGTAAACAGCAGCAGATCAAGCAAGTAGGCAAGACCCCAGACCATAGGTCCTGACAAGAAACTTAGTCTCTTTTTGGTCAAGAAATTGAGGCAGTTGCTTCTGTTACCTCAATCTCCACAGCAGAAAAATACTTTCCTTCAGCAGGCTTTGGGTTTTTGGGGCACCAAATATCCCAGTTCTCACAGCTGAGAAAAATCCCCATTCTCTGGGATTCAACAGGATCTAAAGTCAACAGTTTCTAATCTGTGCAGAAGGCACAAACAGCAGGATTTTCTCTCTGACAGCAACAGGAGCTATCACAAAATTCACCCTCTCTTTCAAACTCTCATAGGGAAAGTCGCACTGGCTCTTATTCTGTGTAGAAGGAACAATCTACAGGCATTTCCCTCTAACAGCACCAGGAACAGTCAAAAAATACTCCTTTTCCTTAAACTCTTAAAGGCAATCTCCTTGGCAAACTGTAAAACTCAGAATCTTCATGTTTGAAACTCAGTTTGTCATTGGTCTTTACAACTCACAAGCTCTTCATCCTGATTGGCGGTACTACAGCTACCAATAGGACTCCACATTGTCCTCAAGCAATTTCGGCAAATATGGCCACCCTTGTACAGTTCTCACAAGCTCAGTCTCTTTCTCTCAACTGTGAAATCATATTGACACATATTTGGCAGCATTTGGCTGCATGGCTAACACCCTTCTGGTCTCTTCTGAGGGTCGCTAGGTCCAGGGGATATATGGAAGGGGCAGGAGCCGAGTCGCTAGCTCCATTTTGTGGGCTCTCCAGGAGAAGCAGTGTCTATAGACAGCCGACCTCAGATACTAGGAATTCTGGAACATAGAGTTCCTTTTGCCCACCATCTTGTCCCTTACTCCCTGACCCACTGGAGGCAGACACAGAAGCAGGGTCGGGGAGTCATTTAAAGTTTATTTTTCTTGTTTTGTGTTCCGCCAGCCCCTTAGGCAGTCTGGTGGGGCTGGGGAGATGAATCCCCTCATGCAGCACCAGAACAATGTTGTGAGCCAGTCCCTGTGCTCCCCACCCCACTGTGCAGCAGTTCAGGGGTGGGGGAGAGCAGCCTGTGTTGTGCGGCTCACAGGCTACATCTTCTATGGCACTTGAGGTGCTGGAATTGATTTTTCTGCTCCCTGGCCCTGGCGGCAGTCCAGGATCTGGCCAGGGAAGCAACAAAATGAGCTGCTTGCTGGCTGCGAAGATCCAAAGCAGGAGGCACTGAATAAAGTTAAAGTGCTCTTTGGCCCTTTTGCAGTCCAGGAGTGGGCTGGGGAGCAAAGCAGCAAGATCAGCAGTCTCAGAAGCTCCCAGGTGGCTGCAGGTGCCCAGGAAAGCTTTTTTCCCCCCAATTGTTTAACCAGGTGAGACACACTAAGCTGACAGCTTGTTTACAGGTGCAACCTGGGAGCACAGGGAAGTTAAGTGACTTGCTCACGGTCACACAGTATGCAAGTGGGGGCTGTGCAGTTCAAACCCAGGTCTCCAGATTTGCAGCTCAGAGCCTTAAACCACTGTTCTATGCTGCCTCCCTTAAAGCTCTTGACTTGGGGGGGGTTACATACATTTTCTTATGACCTTCTAAGGGTTCACTCTATCTGACCTTCTGCCTTCAGTATAGGATCCAGAACACTTGTAAGCTCATCTCTAACACCAAGGTCTTTTTCAGAACTTTGGGGAACCAATTCTGGACCAATGAGCCATCAGAGCACTCCACTTGATAGGAAACCTCCCAGGGTTCCCACACCCTCCTGGTGATCCTCACTGGGTTGGCTAGAACATGCCTGGGGCCTGAGGTCCCCAGCCCATAATAGTTGTTCCTTTCTTGTCTCCTTTTCCTTCTCCCTTTGCTCCTGTCTGATTTTGCCTGCTGTAGACTAATTTTGTATTTGTAATTTTTTGACCAGAAAATACCTGACTGTAACTCTAATCCCAGACTAATCCTGGCACTGTCTCTGTCTACTGTCCCAAACCAAGCTAAACTGAAGATCCTCCCTCTTAATCTAAACCCTTGCCAGACTTCAACACAAGTGTCAGTCTCATCATTGCATTCCTACTAAGCAACCTCCTACCCTTATTAGAGGGAGGGGTTGTTAAGTACGTGGTCAACCAGGTGGCAGTAGAATAGCAGAGATAGTGACTCTTGCAAGTCACAATGCTGCCAGTATCCTGATGGGGTCAAGTGCAATCACAAAGATGAGCCTTGCAGTTTTAAGCTGAAAACATTGCTAGATACATGATTTATGGAAACTTCAGACATGTCTCCCAGTATACATACCATACCATACCTCTTGGAAATGTATCCTACAAACTTCTTGGATATAAAATAGGGAATACACATACATTTTTGACAATTCTGGCTAACTATCTGCCATTCTGCTCTTCAGTGCCCAATATTTTGTATACCCTTCCCCATTTTAGACACCATATTTGGTCTGGACTACACAGTCTCATAAATCAGAACTTGTTATACATTAATATGTATATTTGTGTGTATTTCTTACAGCATAAGAATATTTGTATCTCTTGCTGTTTGGGCAAGAGCACCACAAAGCCAAGCTGAGCTGCTCCGTCAGCCCCGATAGCATGAGATAATGTTTTTATGCTGTAAGAAACACACACAAATATACATTAATATGTTATGAAGCAGTCTAACTACTTTGACAGTTTTTTTCTTTGTTTTCTATCCTCCCCTCCACTTAATCTGTGAAATGGTGTGTCCCATCCCACAGCATGTAAGATGGCATGATGCCGCTTATAAAATAGGGGTTTATGTGGAGAGGTGATTTGAACAGTTTCTCTTTTCCATTTTTTATTTGTGAAACTCTCCAAAATGAAAAACTGTAAAGAAAATGGCACAGTGGTGGATTTCCCTGATTGAACTGTAGCTGTGACAGTTTCCAACAGACCTGCTTCAGAGGCAGTGAGAAGACAGTGAGAGCACACCAAGAAAACAGCTGATTGGGCAGTGCAAGTTGCATCTGTGTGCCACATCAGAGGTAGACTGACTGTAAGTGCTGACTGGAAGTAGCAGTTAGACTGCTTTATTGTACTTGTGACAATGACTGCATAATTGGATTATCAGTCTGTTCTAATTTTAAATATATAAGTAACAGTTTGTAACCCTACAGATCTGCCTACATATGTATCAAAATCCTGTAACTGGTTCAGGGACTGAATGGATAACAAAACTAGTCACACTATGCATGAAAAGAGTTCTACAGTTTGATGATTTTTTTCCACATTGTGCTTCACATTAACTGGTTAGGAGGCTGAGAGTTACAGTACGCCTTTTGCAACATATGCAGCAGAGACCCCTGCTGAGTTTTCCAACTTGGGCAAATATCACTATTCATGCTATGGGGTCTCAGGAGTACAGTATGTTGCACAGCCTCTGCAAATGCTTATACTGCAAAGTCATGCCTGACATTGTAGGCTCAAAAAATGTCCTCCCCGGATGTCTGGCCACCCCTCCATGAGGTACACATCTGTACGTCTGCCTCTGATTTCCACTTGTGGGGAGATGGAAACTGAGGGCCCCCTCCTGCAAGGAGCATTGCAGAATCTAGGGACCTGTTTATTTTGTCAGCCAGGATTACTGGCTATACATTCATTTATTTATTGCAACCAAGAGAACTTGGTTGAAGTTTGTAAATGAAATATGATACATATACTAAGACCATTAAAAAGCCCAAGACATCTCAGAAGAAAGTCTGAAATTTTTTTTTTTACATATTTTATCTTACGATCAAAATATATTCTTATTTAGCTTTCCCGCTTGCTTTATAACCAAGCACATTATCATTAAACTACTGTCACTTAAACTTCATCTGTTTGGCTGCTTGTCTATACTACCGCACATCATAAGCCTCTGCATAAAACTTCACAGCCTATTGCTGTGGTTCTAAATCAGTTATGTTCTACCACAGTCTGTGCTCTGAACCACTGTACCTCTTACCTTTGGCAGAGTGGTCCCTCATGCAGTAACATTGGAAGTGGAGTTTTAGACATTACAATCAGCAGCACAAAGGCTACATTAACTGTTGAGATTTAAAAAAAAAGGACTTTAAACTTATTAGAAAATCTGCTAGCTAGCTTAAATGATTAACAATAACTTAATACTGCCTTCAGGGTTGTCTGTTATGGTGTAAGAGACCCCTTGCATGAGGTTTGGCAAGCAGAGCTGTTGAGCATCTATTTACACTCCTCACAATCAAACTTAATGCTCGGATACTTTTTAACCATTAAAAACATCTCTCAGAAGCAGTATTAAGTTATAACATAGTAGTTTATGGTTGTAAGGGACTTTACGTCCATTCCCCCCTGCTTCATAAGCGGATCTGAAATGAATGTGTCATAGAAGAACATATCAATTTATAGGGATTCCCAATCCCCAACCACTTGGTGGGTACCCCATGATCCCCTTGGTAAGCAGAAATTTGTCCAGGCTTACCTTACAGATCTCTACTGTCTTTGTGTCTACTGTCTCCTCTGGTAGGCTGCTCCATAGGTTTACCACACTCTTGGAGAGAAAAAAATACCTTCTAGTGTTACCCCTGAATTTACCAGCCCAAGCTTCAGGGAGTGTCCCTTGTATTGATGCAGGATACCTGAACAAACATCTCTGATTTTTCAATCATGTCAATTCCAATGAGTATACTAAAGACTGAGATCAAGTGCCCTCTCAATCTTCTTTTCTCCAGGGAGAACATGCTAAGGGCCTTCTGCCATTCCTCATAGCTTTAGCCCTGTCATTTTAATGACCCTACACTGCACACTCTCAACTTTCTCAATGTCCCTTTTGTATTAAGAAGACTAGAAAAGCACACAACACTCCAGTGGGAAGCTGACCAGGGCCTTGTAAAGTGCAGGATTACTTTCACTGTTCCACTGGTCTCCACCCTTTTGATGTACCCCAGTAGTCTGCTGGCCTGCTTGACAGTGGCCGTGCACTGATTGTTCTGCTTCCGCCCATGTCTATTATGACCCCCAGGTCATTTTCCTCCTAGAAAGAGCTCCAGAAAGTGTGTAGGTTTTACCTCTGTTTTTCCTCCCTAAGTGAAGTACTTTGTATTTAGTTACATTGAATCTGATGCTCCAGGAGTCAGACCAATTGCTCAATTAGTTCAGGTCCTCCTGAAGGTTTTCTCCATCTTCAAGGGACTCCACCACTCTAGCCAGCTTAGTGTCATCCATGAACTTAAGCTGCCTGCTGGAGACCCTAGCTTCCAGATCATTAATGAAGATGTTGAAGAGCAGCGGCCCCAGCAGTGACCCCTGACAGACTCTACTGAGAACTCCTTTCCACTCTTAGTAATGCCCATCTACCACACCCTCTGCTTCTTACCCCCAAGTCAGTTAGCTATGCATTTTGTGTATGTCTTGTGTAAACCACAGTTTTCTTTTTGCCCAGAAACTCGTCATGCACCACAGTATCAAAGGCCTTGCTGAAGTCTAGACAGACTGTTTCCTTGGCATTGCCCTGTCCTCCCTGGTCACACCCCTCAAAGAAGGTGATGTCGTTGGTTTGACAGTAGTGTGCTATTTTACAAGAATCGTAATGTTTGCAAAGTACCCCTTCCCCAAAACTGACAAGGTTTTTAATTTGTTTTAAGTTGCTCCATATTGCTCCATATTACTCTGTATTACTTGGTCTTTTTAGGGTGGAAGTAGGCCAATAGCCCATCTTGACCACCCTCCCCACACTAGTGGGGGGTATATTAACTTACCCAAGAAGTAACTTATCCAGTCAATTTTTAAATGTATGCTTGTTTTCTAAGTCTACTGCATACTCTGGTGGGTCATTCCAGAGTCTTGCTGTCCTGACTGTATATTAGTATTTACGTTTATTTGTAGCTACCCTAGGTATACATATTTTTTAGTGTGACACCTCAAGTTTATGGGTCTGTTGGGCATTGTTATGTTACATTCCTTCATTAGGATAGGATCTTGTAGTATTTTATGAAGTACTGTAGCAGTAGGTCACCTCTATCCCTCCTTAGTTGTAGATCATACAGGTCTAGTTTTTTTTTAACCTCTCATTATATGGGATTTTTTTAACACTTGGAATTTGCTTGGTCATTCTCCTTTGAATACTTTCAATTACTTTCTTGTCCTTATGGAGATAAGGAGCCCAAAAGGAAGCCGCATAGTCAGTATATGGGCATACATAAGTTTTATATAAGGGGACAATGCAGTTTTCTGTCCTGGACACAAAAGCATGTCTAATTGATGTAATTAGATAATTTCCTGTTTATGCAACCTTTCTACAGTGTTCATCCTGTGTTAGTTGATGGGTAACTATAATTTCTAGATCTTTTTCAGATGTAGTAGCTTTAATGTTACTTCCGAAAAACAGGTAGCTTTTAGCTGGATTTTTTTGTTTCCAGATGAATCACTGCACATTTGTTTATATTAAATGTAATTTTGTTTGTTTGAGCCCAGGCCTCAATATGCAATAGATCTTGTCTGAAAATCTTTATTTTTCCATCTGTATCCACCTCTGAGTAGATTTTTGTATCATCTGCAAATTTACTTCGTTTATTATACTCACCTTTTTGCATATCTCCAATATCTATATATGCTAAACAAAACTGGTCCCAACACTGATCCCTGAGGGACCCCACTACTTACACTTATTTCCTCCGAGATAGTGCCTGTCATTTTAACACTCTGTGTGTGATCATAAAGCCAAGATGTGATCCATTTTATAGTATACTGATAGAATCCAAGTTCCCCCATTTTGGATACTAACAAGTAGTGACTGACTAAATCAAATGCTTTTTTAGAATCCAGGGAAATGATGTCCACTGGAATGTGCCTGTCTAAACTAGAACTTACACCCTCATAAAAGGATACAAGATTAGTAGCACATGATCTACCCTTACAATAGCCATGTTGTGTGCTGTCTTTCAGTCCTTTGTGATCAATCTCATAATCTATCCTTTTCTTAAGTACTTTTCAATGGTCTTACATACTAAGGAGGTCAGGCTTGGTGGCCTATTATTTTCAATGATCTTTCTGTTCCCCTTCTTGTATATTTGCACTACTGTAGCCCTACGCTCATCCTTTGGAACACAACCACTGCTATATGATTTATCAAAAAATATTTTTAAGGGAATTACAATATGTTCTAATGTATTTTTAAGGAAAACTGTGTTTATTTCATCTGGGCCAGGGGCAGAATTTTTTTATGGGATGATACTGCCTTTTTTTATTTCTTCTAGCTTGATTTCCCAGTAACAATCTTTTATAGGTTCAGTAGTTCCAAGATACATATTTTGATCTTTTTTGGAAAATACTGACCCAACATAAGAATTAAAGATATTCACTATATCTTCCCTAGAAGTGATATCGGTATTATTTATGGAGATAGTGTTTATAAAATTATCACTATCTTTATTTGAATTATATAGGAAAAGAATGCTTTATTGTTTCCCTTTGTAACTGCTAGTTTAAACTATATTTTCTTTCTCTCATTTTTTATCATGAATTTTGTTTTCCTTAATTCTGTTTTATATATCTGGGAACTTTCAGTAGTATTAGAGTTTTTTAACCTTCTAAATGCCTTATGTTTTCTTCTAATCTGTCAAAGAATATTTCCTATCTCCTATCTTGTCAGATAGCCTTTTCCCCAAATTCTTAGCCTGCTTTAACACTTTTTGCATTCACTTGTGCTTGCACAAGGATCGTCTTGATACTAATGGCATTTTAGGGGTGTGTCACTGCCAAGTCAATTACAGCTGAAACTGCAATAGGCTTGGCAGTGTACACCAATGACCAGGCGATCTGGTAATGACAGTAGTTCTGCTTGCTAACGTGGCATGTTTAAGCAATATACCATGAGAGGGTGTAGGTGATGGCAGGATTTACCCATGCCTGGTGTGGCAGCTTGTTAAAAAAAGTAACCTCATTTATGCTATTCACTGAATCAGGCCAGAGTCGCTAACATCTGGAACTAAAACAGAGTACAATGGGTCTGACCTTTCTTTATGAAATGAAGATGGGGACAAGAATTGAACAGAGATGTGATGCCACGGGGGATGGACTGAACAGAAGTGGATGTACTACAGGGAAAAAACAACACTTCAGTCAGAGCAATTCTTCCTTTCCCAATGCTAGTTTCCTATACTAGTGCCCTCTACTGGCAACTGTGTCAGGCAGGAAAGGCAAATGTGCCAGGCAGGGACTATTTTACCATGAAACGTTTTTTGTATTTTTAAGATTTTTTTCTTTATTCTGTACCTATTTTTTAAACTACTGAAAAAATATTAATCTGATGCCCATTTTCTAAGTGCAATAATACCCTCTAGAGTGGTCAGTATGGTCAATATCAGACCTTCCAGGGGCTATAAGGCCCTCCGCTTGGGGTGTCAAGCCTCATTATGCCCCTGGGTGGTCTGGTATTGCCCAATACTGTCCACCCTGTTGGGTAGTATTGCTTGCATATATCACAACATGGTGTGGATTATGGTAGGATTTAATAAAGCCTGGTGTGTTGTTTGGTCATGAGGCCACCAGCCGAGTGAACAAAACACATCAGGCATGGATAAATCATAGCATAACCCACACCATGGAGTGGTATATTGTGATTATACAATATTCCTCTTTAAAAAAAAAGAAAAGAAAATTACAGTCTTTTTTTTTTGCCATTTTAAACATCTTTTTTATAGTATTTATTCTTGCACCACAAAACATAGTTCCCTACTACTGGTTAGAATAATCACTCACCTATGTGTCAGCAATGGAGAAGAGCATGTTTATTATTATGTTTATGTGAGGGTTTATCACCCACCCATGTCCCCTAGAACTAAGTCAGTGAGCAGATCTCAGCTACTGCATATTCTGCCAGCTATAGTTTCTTTTTATTTTGTGTTGTTCCACTGACTGACTGAAACCACGTGGCTTCTACAGCACTGAAGACTTGGAACCTCTGTGCTCACCTGGTACCATCCCCATTCAGCTAAATAAATATTTTGTCAGCTTGATTATTTCTGGACTGGGGAAAGTGTTTTGTTATAAAAAAACAAGGGCTAAGCCAGAAAAAAAAAATAGTACACGGTTACTAGGGCTGTCCTTGGTTGGTATGGCTGTTGCCATGGCTGCAAAGTTCCTGTCATGTAGCTTAATGCAGCCTGTCTTTTTTTGTTTGTTTGTTTTTCTATTAATAAGAGGGCTGCAATTCTTTGGGGAGTAATTTCTTATTTTCTTACTGAGATAGACTGGCATTGAGAAGTAGCTGTCACTCAGTACATTTATATGCACACCATTAGCTGACAAACTTAATGTCACCGGAATAGTTTATCCCGAAAATGCATTCACTGGCTAACATTGGTTTTCCGGCCAACTGTGCATTTATATGCAGGTTTTGTTACCGGGATACACCTGAAAACACCTGAAGAATGTTCAGTTTACTTGTTACAAAAACTGCATATAAACACACTGACTGTGGAGTGGTGTGAGCCAGCGAGCCGTTACGGGTTGCCATCGAAAAGCTTCAATTTTTGCAATCTGGAGATGGACTGTGGGGGGGGGTCTGTTTTGCCCTTTTTTTCATAGAAACATAGAAACATAGACTTTGACGGCAGATAAGGACCGCTAGGCCCATCTAGTCTGTCCATTTCCCTACCTACAGGATAGGCTGCAGATCCTAGTTAACCAACAGCCTATTTCTTCCTATCCCCCACAAGAATTGCCTTATGTCTTTCCCATGCATTCTTGAATTCTCCCACAGTTTTAGACCCCACAACCTCCTCAGGAAGGCTGTTCCATGCATCCACTGCCCTCTCTGTGAAATAATACTTCCTCACTTTGCCCCTGAACCGCCCTCCTTTTATCAAAAGTCACTAAGTAATTATGTAAATGAATTATTTTTTTCTTTTTTATTGTATAGCAATTTACAATGTTAAATTGCATGTTTATTTTTAGTTCTTTTTTTTTTGGTCACACACTATACAAGTGGTGACTCTGGGATTCAAACCCGATTCTCCAGGTTTGCAGGTCAGTGCTTTTAACCACTATGCTATACTGCAGTAAATTGGGAGAATTTTTCCATGCTGAGATTCAGAGACCGAGAACAAGACTGCAGCTTTTAGACAGAGACATGGAATGGATTGGAGCAGGGGTGGATCAGAGACAGAGCGACAGGTGAGGTGGGTGTGATGTTGACAATTACAGGGAAATAGTTATTTAAGCTGTTGTGGCCCATATGTTCATTCTGGAACTGTTTTGTGAACTGCAGTGAATGTATGTTGATTGTTGTCAGTATCTGAAATGTTTACTGAATGGCACTTGTGAGACCGTGATTTACCGAGGATTAAACATGGCAGCTGAATGCTTTGATGTGGGGGGGCAGTGAATATTCTTAGGGTTGGCACAAGATTAGGCAGACTGGCACCTTTTCCCATTGGTATATATATATGAGGATTTACAATGGAGAAAAGGTGACAGTCAGCCAATTGGAATGCAAGATTCTCAGATCCCATTGTATAATCTGTAGTTGAAAGAAATGAAGCACCCCAAATGAGAGAGTGATTTATTTCTTTCTGTAGCCATAACTCTGGGCATGCACATTACAGTTGACACTAATGCCCATGTGCAAAAATACCAAAGTCCCCCCCCTCCACAAGACAAATCATGCCCACCACAACTCCATGAACCAAGCCATCCACCCTCCCGGTGGATCATGGACAACCATGCACGTAGTAGCACAGGGGGAAAAAGGCTCAGTTGTCCAGCATTCAGTCTCCGAGTGTTTGGGACAGTAGACTACCCACCCACTTTGCAGATTGCAGAGAACAGGCTCACATTAAGACAGTACTGTGTGGTCCTTCCGAGCAGACCTGACCCCCATCTTTTTTTCCTTTAATTGCAGACATCAGGGGCTCAATACCCATGTCAGCTCTGCAACCCCCCCCCAAAAAAAAAAAACTGGGAAACACTGGGTAGGCCACTTCCAGTAGAGTTCCCAAATGCCTGTCTCCCTTCCAGTACTCTGGGACACTGGGGAGCCCACTCCCAATGTCCTCAGTGATGTCCGCCATTCCACTTTCACTGTTGAACTTTGGGAAGATCATGCTTAGTGTCCCCAAGTCTGTCCCCCCCTCATAAGCCTGAGACACTGGGGAGCCCACTCCCAGTGTCCCCAGTGATGTCCCCATTCCACATCCAGGGTCAGCCACTGGGGAGCCTACTCCCAGTGTCCATAAATCTGTATCCCCCCTCCGGTAGTCCATGCCACTAGGGAGCCCACTCCCAGTGTCCCCAGATGTTTTCTGTGAAACCTGTACAAAAAGAAAACAGTCTCACAATGTTTTTTCTTCTGAAAAAAAAGAAAATGGTCCCTTGTCATCCCCACCATACCCTCCCCATCCCAACCCTTACACTAAGCACCATCCACCCCACACTCCCCCTTTGCCCCATACGTATCACCCGAGGTTATCTGCTGTCTTCTTCTGTGGACTGGGACAAGTTTGCACTCTTCAAAGCTGAACCAAACTGAGGAATAAAGGTACATGCCATATAATAGCTGTCAATGGTATTTGAACTTATGTTGATATCTCAGCTATTTTTCCAGACTAAATTTTTACATGAGCTTTTTGGAACCCCACCTCATGAACACTGGCACTAACATTTCGTTACTCTGGCCCAGTAGGTGATTTTGCAGTTGCTACACAATATCACCTTTTGGGATTGATTAACAAAATAACAGTACCAGTATTCATGAGGTGGGGGTCCCAAAAAGCCCATGTTGAAAATTTGGTGGAAAAATTCATAAAAATGGACGAGTTACATGTGCTTGTTGAACTTTTTCTATGCATGTGAGTAACTTTGGTAATTTCTAATATTTTGTCTCCTAATCTTCAACGTAGCCATTTTTTCATACCACCTCATGAACAGTAAAGCTGTCATTTTTCACATCTTGCCAAAAATGTGTTTTTGTACCTCTGGCGCAGAATGGCATGGTCCCTGTACAAAATCACCCCTCAGGACTGATTAATGAAATCACAATGCCACTGTTCATGATGTGGTGTTCTAAAAAGCCTATGTTGAAAATTTGGTGAAAAAAATTCCTTAAAATGTATGAGTTACGAGTGTTCATTGAAATGTTTCTACACACCCGCTTAACTTTGTTAATTTTTAATATTTGGACTCCAAATTTTCAACATAGCCATTTTGTCACACCACCTCATAAACTCTATAGCTGTCATTTTTCACATCCTGCCCAAAACATGTTATACCTGACTTGCAGGTTTGGGCCAGGATGGGTAACGGAGTGTACCCATTACCCATCCCAGCACAAACCTGCAGGTGAACATTCGGCATTGACAAATGCTTGTTTACATTTGAAATAATAAAAGGAAAAGTTATTTTAATATGGCTATCCATAGGTTTGCATTAATATTCTCAGGTGTGCCTGTACACCCATTGTCCTGCAAAGTCAGGGAGCAGTGCCTGCTAGTTTATTTTAGTCTCAACACAAATGATGGTAAACAGTGGTTGTTCAAGAACAGTGGAGGATACTGATGAAAACCTGGGGACTGCAATATTAAAAGGTGTGCTTCTTTCATCCTTTCAAATTTAAAAAAAAGTGTTAAAGTAAACTCAAAATGCGGATTCATGGGTTTCATACAAAACAGGAGATAAATGGCAATTGAAAATAGAAGCAAGAGTATAGGTCAACATTTTCACTGTAACATGCACCTAAGCAATTTTATTGTGGGATAAAGATATGCCTAGGGAAGTGAGGCATGAGGCAATGCTGAGGGCCTTATACATCAAAGAAGTTCCATTATCACACAACTAACCACACCCTGGAGTGTCTCATTGTGATTATTAAATAGTTCCACTAGTTGTTATTTTAAAACTGAGTGGTGAGTTTCAGAACATTAGGTATTTCTGATCTGTGCTGTAATGTTAGAATAACGTGCATTCATATCTGACCAATCACAGGTCTCTGCTTCTCTTAGTCATTTTACAGTGCTGCTTTAAGAAGAGGCTCCCTTCACTAATACAAGAATTGCAGTTGGTATCAGTAGAACACAGTTAGGCAACATTCTTCAAACATTTTCATTTCAGTTTATTCTGTTATTGTTATCAAGGATATTTGTTTTATTAAACCTGGGTCTTTGTCCCTTATAGTGAACTTACAGTTTAGGTTTACTATTCAGGAGTCGAAATCATAACTCAAAAGAATCTAGCACACTTTCATGCTTCTGTATTGTGGTCTTGCTTGGCGGCACCATTCAGTTTTGTGTGAGCACTGCTTTTGTTTTCTTTTTTGCAGTAGTCATAATGCCCTCATTGTGATATCAGTCTGTTGTTGTAGGAATGATTATGATGTTCCAAGCACGGCATTATGACTTCAACTCCTGAACAGGCTTCAAGGTGCAGAAAATCTGATCAAGCTCCTGCTGTTATACAAATACCCTTTGTTGTGAAGAATGGATGACTTTAAATTCAGTTTGCTTGTTTGCAATAAGTACAAGTCAGTTCTACTGCTGTAAACTGAGAATTTTATGCTGGTGGCCACACCAAGTCTGTCATTAAAGTTTATTTCTGAAAATAAAAGGCTTAATCATATATAACTGCATGTTGTATGGCGTGTTGCATTCAGTTTCTGTGTTTGTTTCCTTCGGGTGATTTGATGGTGTCCTTTAAAAAATGAAAATCATTTCCAACTATTCAAATATATAACTTCATCGGAGGAGATTTTATAGAGTTTCTTTTACTTTTGAAAATTATCTGCTAACTACCATGCACTGAAGTTTAATGCAAACTTCAGAAGCTGACTGAGAAATGGTTTAATGATAGTGCTAAAATACTTTGATCTGAAATTAATTTTGCAGCAGTATAAGACATTCCCTATCTGAAATACACATTTCCTTTTCATTCAATGGCAATCCCAGCTTTCTGGCTATTTTGAGACCCAAGGAAATGAGATCGCCTGCCACCGCATGGCCATTTTGAAACACTCTAACTAAGCATTAGGGAACAAAGTAATCAAGAGTGAGATGAATTTCACTTTCAAACTCTTTTAACAGTTGAGCACTAAATAGATTAATTTGCTTTCATGACGAGTTTAAAGTCTTTTGATTATTGAGTTGTTTTAATGAACTCAATGTGGTTGTTTCCGGCTTGGCTGTGTAGCATTTTGGCAGGAAGCCCTGGGCTTGAATGTGAGCCCTGCTGTATCCAGCTTTCGTTCCTCTTACTTGGCAGTGTTTTCACTTCTGCTGATGGAAGCTTGAAAGAAAAAAATACCATTACAACTGAAATACTGCCATAAACCATCAACACGCTGTCTGCCTGCCATCCGTTGTGCAATCCCCAGCAGATTAAATGTTTCTAAAATTGCAGTGCACCTGCTTGCAAGAAAAAAGAACCTTGTCACACACTGACATGTATCACAAAGGCGCTTGTTTTTTATTTGGTATCCTGATCATAACTAACATTTCTAGACCTAAAAACTTCACGTACTAAACCACATGTACCTCTTGGATTACCACTGACACTTATTTAATGACACTAGCACCTCAGAATAAAGTGTACGTGAACGTTTTTTTTAAAGGTTATAGATTGATGCAAATGTGTAAGTGTAACAGAAAACTGGCTACAAAACCTCTGTTTTCATAGGAGTTATTCTAGAAAATGGAGACTCTCCCAGTGCTGCCAGCCTCACAGCAGCAAAATGAGTGACATTCGAGGATAATATGAGAGAGCTATTTTAAGTACTCCCTGGAAGTGCATTGTCAATCTCTTAATTTTACAACTGACATTGTTTAAAGGAAAACTGTGCTAAACCTTTATGTTATTTTTACCTGTAGGGGCTGACTTTTTAATACTGGTTCTAGCTCTGTTATTTTTACAGTTATAAGGTCTTTTTAGTTATCTCACTTGTGGTTTCTGATGTACACACAAGTAGTAATGGTCATTTTAGAACTCTATGATGCAGTTTATATCTTTGCAAAGCTCTTACATTGTCGTTACAGTGCATTAGTGTTCTAGTATAAAAAAACTCAGTGGTTGAAGTAAGTAATAAACCATGACAGGGCATGCATTTCTAGAGAAACAATGCATACTCCAGGTGAATTGGAAGGCATGAGGCCAACGGCCAAGTGACTTTCAATGCACCAGAGTAATACATTAGTTTTCAAGAAACCCATGCTGTGGAGTGGCTTGTTGTGCTCATAAAATGTAAAATTATTTTATTTCAGTGGAAAAGGGTTTTATTTTCCTTTAGTTTGGTTGTTGCTGGGTAGAACCAATGAGTTTGATAACAAAATCCATGTGCGTCTGAATGAACTGCATTTATTTTGAAGAAACCTATGCCCTGTTGTGGGTTTTTGTGTTTAAAAAGTGGGAAAATGTTATGTTGATGGAAAAAGGTTTTATTTTCATTTAGTTTGATTGTTACTAGGTAGATTAGGGCAGGTTAGTTATGAACTGTGTAGTTTATAGAGTAATAATCAATGGTCAGTTTTTGTGTTTTAACCAATTAAGTTGTTTGATATGGTCAGATTTGTTATACCTCATTTTATAAAAGAACATAAACTACATCGTACAGTTCTAAAATGGCACTCATAACCACTACATACATCAGAAACAGCCAGTTAATTCCCTAAAAGACCCATATAGATAGAAAAATAACAGAACATGGAACAAGTATTTTAAAGACAGCTTCTACTGGCAAAATGGTTTACAACTTCAGAGCAGTCCTCCTTTATAAAGTAGGCACAGGAACTGAAAACAATGAGGGTCCCATCCACAATCTCAAAAGCTGGCAGTGCAAATATGGGATGCAAACATGCTCCATACTATGCTGCCACCCTTTGATGCTACAACTGAGGGGCATAGAGGAAGGGGCAATTGTCTCCCCTGTGACTATGTCAAAATGCAAATGGGGCTACCTGATGCTAATGCATGCAAACAGCCACTCTCATTCTGGACAGCGATGCCCAAAGAGGTGTGCACATGGTGCAGTGCCAGTTGCACAGCTCTATGGCATGCCCCTGGAGCTCATAGGCACTGGTGCTACAACACCAACATTTTCCTCATCCATCTGCTTCATACTCTTAGGCTTGCTTCTGAGCTTCTTATTTCAATACGTGTCCCTCCATATAGGGATTTTACTGGTGGTCCAGTTTCCCCGCACCTGCTCTCCAGTTCCAAAGCAATCCCTGGCATTCAGTGACCCCCCCCCCCACTCCCTGACCCCATGCTCTGCATGGCTCCACTGTGCACTTAGTTCCCCAATGTTTGCATTCTCCCACCGAATCTTCCGAACCCCTTGCAACTTTGTGACATACATGCTTCCTGTCTGTAACAGTTCTATTAACAGGGAGTGTCACAGAATTGTGCAGCAGGGGTTGTGAAGCTTGATATGCTTTGCACATGGCTCTGTGGGCCATTTGTTTGCTGATGCCCACCCCTTCCATGCATGGCAATGCAGAAAAGGGCTGGCCCCTGCCGTACAGTATATAGCACAATTAGATTGTGAGAGTGGGAGGCTGTCACTAAGTGCGTGTTGCAACCACTTTACACTGATCTCTTGTGACTGTCTATGGTGCCCCATGTGTCAGTCAGAGTATTTCAGAGACAGTAATTGTGCTATCCAACCACCAATAGGCCATCCTAAATTTGACAAACACTGTATTATCCCCTCTGACAGGTCATGAATATGCTCATACTTCTCTGTGTGAGGTTTCCTCTTGCAGCTACTTTTGTACATTACTCATAGGCCCAGATTTTCAAACTGCGCCATTCTGAGGCGCAAGCCCCTGCGCTGCTCAAAATAGTTGCGCAGGGGAGTGGCCAGGGTGATATTCAAAGGAGTTGCACTGTTGAGCAACTCCTTTGAATATCACCCCCAGCCACAGCACTTGAGCATGGCGCAGTGGAACTTGCGCCACCGCAAGTTGCCAGAGTTGAGCATTAAACTTGCGGTGGCGCAAGTACCATTGCGCCATGCTCAAATTTCCGATATTCAAAAGGTGACATGCAAATGGGGCCATAATTTATGCAAGGCGCAGGGGGGGCCATTTGCATCTATTTATGGCCCCATTTGCATGCCATTTGCATGTAGGTGTGCCGATCCCCGAGGACTTGCTCCTGGCCACCCTGCCAGGCAGCAGCCGTCGGGGACCGACGCACAATGCAGCCCGATCGCGGGCATCACAGTTACATGAAACCCCACACTATCCCACAGCCTATCGGCGGGCAGTACAGGTACATGAAACCCCCACACACATATCCGCCTCGATCGTCGGGCAGTACAGGTACATGAAACCCTCTCCCACACATCTCCACAGCCCGATCGTGGGCAGTACAGGTACATGAAACCCCACACACATATCCCACAGCCGGTCGTGGGCAGTAAAAGTACATGAAACCCCCACACATCTCCCACAGCCCGATCGTGGGCAGAACATGTATGAACCCCCAGTGCCGATTGCGGGCAGAATGTAACCCTCCCCCAACCGAATATCTCCCTGGTGGTCCAGTGGACCATAAAGCCAGTGCGGGCAGAATGTCACATCACAACCCCCAAACATCTCCCTGGTGTCTAGTGTCCCCCCACCCTCCCGAAGCCGGGCTGCATGCCCATTGGCTGTAGCTCTGCACCAATGGGTGCAGCCTCTATCGGACAGTCAGTCAGCGGGCGGCGGGCGGCAGGCGGTGGGATGCTGTCGCCTGCTGCTGGGGGGAGCGGTGGAGGGGCTTAGTGGGTGGGTGGGGGGACACTAGACACCAGGGAGATGTTTGGGGGTTGTGATGTGACATTCTGCCCACGATTGGGCTTTACGGTCCACTGGACCACCAGGGAGATATTCGGTTGGGGGGAGGTTACATTCGCCCATGATCGGCACTGGGGGTTCATATACGCTCTGCCCGTGATCGGGCTGTGGGAGATGTGGGGGTTTGTAACTGTGATGCCCGCGATCGGGCTGTGGGAGATGTGGGTGGGGGTTCATTTACTCTATGCCCGCTTATCGGGCTGGTGGGGGCAAGGGATCCTGAGTTGGCCAGCCAGGTGGCAGCTGCTGTGTTGTGCCCTGCAATACAGCAGCTCACCTGTGGGTGGCCCTCAACTTGATCCTTTTTGGCTCAAGGTTGTGTAGGCGCAGGTTGGGGTTGCGTGATGCACAATTTTGCACAACCCGACCTGAATATCGGGTTGGCGCAGGTTATGCATGGTTCCTCCCCTCCTGTTGCGCATGCATTCATTTGCATTGCTCTTTTGCGCAACCTGTTGCCAGTGGAGCAACTGCCTCCTGCTGAATATCGCAGAATGGCGCAATGTAGGACTTGCGCATGCGCAACCCTGTTGCGCATGGAGCAACCCTTTTGAATATCTGGGCCATAGTCTCATGGATCCATATACAATAAATGACACCTGCCTATGCACATCTAAAGCAATTGCTAATTAAGTCTTTAAAATAATAATTTCTTTTTTGGTTTAGAAATTAAACAAATGCTAGTACACATTTTGCAGCTACCTTGGAGTCTGCTTCAAAAAGAAAATTAGCAGCTACTCACATCATTAATATTTACTAATACAGACCCCAAATGTTTGGGTCCATTTGTTACAGTACCATATATGATCCAAACCAAGGGTATAGGGCTCCTGATATGTCTTCCTGTTTTCTGGGTTGAGGGAAGACATGTACATACTGGAAGGTATGTGCATGGCTTCAAAGGGATGAGAAGGTGGGGGGTTGCTTTCTTACTTTGCCTCCTCATTCAGGCCCAGATTCAGGGTGGGTAACAGGATTTGTGTAAGAAAAAATGGTATTCACAAAAAAAAATGGCTACCGGACCGTGAATAATCTTGAACAGGGCAAGGATATTTTTGAGATAAGGGGCTAACCTACTGGAAAATCTCTTCCCATAACTAATGGCTTAACATTTTGAAAAAGTGCTGCTTGGCTCTTCTGGCCATTTTACACCCATATAGCAGCAGGAGTGTACACAGTAACTATTATGGAGTTTTGGGCTGTAAATATTTTAGAATATGAGTTCATTTAGAAAAAAGAATGTTTGACCTGCCAGCACATTGGCAGCATTGCCCCCTATGGGGCCAGCAATCTGGGATTGTTTCCCCGAGCCTCATGATGCTCTCCTTCCCTGGGGAGGGGTGGGCTGTGTGGCTTGCTGCACTAACACCACTTGGGTTACCACAGATGATGGTGGTGCAAGTGTGGCTGCTAGAGCATTCACAGGGTGGTGGATGAGCATGAATACTGGGAGAGTCTGGCATGCTAGCTCCTGTTGACATCGGTCACATGCACTCTTCTGGGATGGAGCAAAATGCAGAAAAGAATGGGTCACTAAGTGATGGCTGAAGCTCCACCTTCATCACAGCCACTGTAGGCCCCTTAGTTTTGTGTCTGTAATAATGGCCCCACCTTGAC
Source organism: Neoceratodus forsteri (assembly GCA_016271365.2). Lineage (NCBI taxonomy): Eukaryota > Metazoa > Chordata > Ceratodontiformes > Ceratodontidae > Neoceratodus > Neoceratodus forsteri. The sequence continues at coordinate 848,308,449 of CM028134.1, forward strand.
CATAATAGCTGGCTTGGTATAGGGGTTGCATAGTGTTCACCTCAGAGCTGATATGGTGAAGTCCCACCCAAAGGGCAATTTGGGGAATGGTTTCAGGGTTGTGGTGTTCCAGGGAACATCAGAGAGCAACTACAGTGACCTTTGCGCCTCAGAAAGACATCTATGGAGGAGGAAAGATGACTGAATGGAGGTTCTGTCTTAAATAAGATACAGATTTACATTTTAAGGCCACATTCTTACAACAACTACATAGGTTTACAGTTATCTGATTTGCATGGCTAGATTGTTTACACTGTTTTCAACCATGCATGCAGCTCCATATTCAACCCCTCTTAAAATGTCTCAAGCAAGGTGTAAGTACTGTGCTTGTCTCCCAATATGGGCAATGTGGGCAAAGAAGATTGGTCCTCTAGCCCTCTGTAAACCACATAAGCTTTTTGTTAACAAAATCCCATACAAATTGTGCAACTCATTTTGAGAATAGATAAGGTAGGCAAAATGCATCGGCTGATTGGAACGTACTGATGCAAAATAGCTGACAGGAAATGAGAGAAAGGGAGATGAACACACAAGTTCCAGAAAAAAAGTATAAAACAAGACAGTATTGATGTTCTGGTAAGGAATAATCCTCTCATTCATTTCTTGAAATAGTTTCCATTTAACACAAGTTCCATTTTATTTTCCACAAATAATTTTTCTCCCAAACTGCAGGATTTCGAAACTGGAGACCTCTCAACCCTATCACCACCCCATCACCACAAGTGTCTGTAAGAACTCTCTAAGGAGTGCGGCACTTCATACTACTGCTAGTTTTGTTTTTAATTGTTTGGTATCTGGGTAACTGGGTAAAGCTCACTAGGCCTGTTTTCAAGGATGACCTAGGAGAACTGGGGAGGTTAAGTGACTTGCTCTGAGACATACAGTATGCAAGTGGAGGTTGTGGGAATCAAACCCAGGTCTGCTGGGTGTGCCAAGTTTATTCACAGCTCATTGCTCTAACCTCTAGGTTATACTGCCAGCCCCTTATTCTCACAGGCCTGGGTATTTTTTTTTTAACTTTGTATTTCTGTCCTTTAACCTAATGCATAAAAACACATAACTTTCCTGAACAAGTACAGAGTATAACATCATTAGTGTACATTACTATGGATGATGAATACAGATTTATGTGGTACATAATTTAGAGTATTATCCTTAAAGTCATGTATTAAGTTGATACAATTCCAGAGGTGCTCCTAGAAGCTTGGGACAGTACTATATTTTAGATTACCTGTGTTTAAAATATTTTAGTAGCTGACATAGGTCAGGTACTGTTATCAACTTGAAAAAATAATGCAAATATACCTGCGGGACATTGGCTGTAATACAGGCCTGGAAAATGTTACCCTACAGTTTTCACCATATTTTTCCGTCTGTCTACTCCCTGTTAGGCACACATCTCTTCTGTGGTGGATGGTGAGACCTCCATGGCCTTTCTGCAGGGGTCATTGTTGCTTCAGAAGTATAACATACACCCAGGATGCACTGCTTCTGGCAAACTGGTTTGTTTTTTTTTCTGCTAAAGGTGGCAAAAATGTACAAACATATTAAAAAGATCAATTTTTTTGCTCATCAATAACTAAAAAGTGGCAGTGATTTGAAACATGAAGCTTACAGGTTTGTTAGATCCTGTACCCAAGGGTGGTGCTTTGGTGTTTTGAAAATAAAACAAATATTAAAAGGAAGTCATAACAAAAACTGAAAAGAAGTCTGCACATGTGCAGAACAAAAAAAGAGCTCATTATTGGATAAAACCAGTTAATTCACCACCCTATAAGCCCATGGTCACAGTCTGGTGCCACTCAAAAGATACATTTACAGCACATGTCAAAACCAGGAAGAAAAGATGTGTTCACATCAGAGAAGACATTTTTACTTCTTGGTTTGATTCCTGAACATAAAAAAAAGAAAACTAAAGAATGATGTGGGTACCAGGATCCTATCCCCAGTGGTGGGTATTGAGCCCCCCCCCCCACACACACACACACTGAAATTCTGACACTAGGCATGCACCCCAGTGTTGGATAGTGTCTTTTTTAAATAAAAAAAATGCAGCTAGTGTTCTGACCTCCAAATCCCCAACCTCTCTTGATTCTGACACCAGGGGCATAACCCCAGGGTTGGAAATGTCAAAATGTATGTTTGCGGCCAGCTAGAGCACATCCTTGATGGCACATTTTTCTTCCTCCCTGAATGGCTGGCACTGGGAACTCAAACCTGTGGCCAGTAAAGATGCCCCCAGAAAGCAGCTGGCATAAACCTTTTGGTCATCTCCTTTAATTTATTTTTTAAAAGAAAGTAGCTTTTGTGAGCTCACCCTAGTAGCATGCTCACACTCCCTGCCCTTGACACTGGGAGCCCAACCCCAGGGTCAGACATGCAGTTTCTATACAAAAAAAGCACCAACTGGGAGCCCACCCTGGTGGCATGATGGTGTTTCTCTCACTTCAACACTGGAAGTCATCTCCAATGTCAGATATGTATTTATGTTTTTGTTAAGGTTGATACAATGAGCCCATTCCCCGGTAGCATGCTTTTCACCCCCTGACAACCCACTTCCAACACCAGAAGCCCAGCTCTGGTGTCAGAAATTTTAATATTTCAGCATGCAGCTACTATGATCCAATTGCCATTAACACACATTTCTTCCCTGTTTCATTGAAGTATCTGGCACTGGGAGCCCAAACCTGGTACCAGCATAGACCCCCCACCCCATGGTGATGGCTGGCACAAACCCTTCTCTCCTTGTTGGCTGGCCACTGTCTGATTAGTGCAAACTACTATATCACTATTCCCACAGTAGCTGTATCAGTATAGCAGTTGCAAGACATTTTGTTAACAACAAGGCAGGTGGTTCATTGCTGTAGCACTTGCATTATTTTCAGTAAGACATTTTGCATTTACAATACCAATATATCCACTGTGAATATATAATTCTAATAGATGCAACACTAAGACAGCAACTGGCTGAGGAGATGAGCAGATAGTTTACCATTCACCATCTGAGGGGTGCAGTGGGAGTCTGTATCATTGGACAACAGGAATAATAGCAATATGTCATGATATGTGGGGGTACCACTGGATGCCAGGGATAATTGAAGTGGAGAAGGGTCTGTGTGTGTGTGTGTGTGTGTGTGTGTGTGTGTGTGTGTGTGTGTGTATATGGGGGCAACACTAAACACCAGGGATACTTAGAATGGGGCAGGGTGTGAATGGGGGTTTCACTGGATGCCATACATTCTTTGAGTGGCGCAGGTTGGAAGAGTTGCCACTGGATGGCAGGGGTATTAGGAATGGGGCAGGATATGCTAGCGGGTTCCACTGAATGCCAGAAATACTTGGAATGGGGCGGGGTGTGTGGAGGTATCAATGGACAGCACAGATGTTTGGAATGGGGCAGCACATGTGGTTGTACCAATGGATACCATGGAAGCTTCAGGCTCGGAAATTATTTTTAAATTAAGTTGTCCACGGACGACCTTGACTCTAACTTTGGTTGCCCAGTGCAAGTTTTCAGTTGTCTTGGAATTTTGATGAAAATTTACTCGACAAGTTTAGTGTTAATGATTCTGTTGGCTCATCATGACCCCTTAATGTCAAAATAAAATCTAATACTTTTTTAAACAAAAAACACACTTAGATCAGCACCACCCACAGCGAGCTTGCTTTGTCGGGTAGAAATAGAAAGGAAATGCATTTCATGATTTTTTAAGTAGCTTGGTGGTGAAGCAGGGGCTTACTTTTTTGGAGGAACAACATCCAAACCTATCAAGTTAAAAATCATACATGTGTAGTGAAAAATAAGTACTCAGCAGCTCATGGGCTCTGGGTTCAGACAGTGTAATATGTATTTGCAGTCAAGAAAGTGGCACACTGTAGTATATTTTTATTTTCATTGTAGAGTTTTAAAGTTAGCAGGCTGAATGGTGGCCAGTCTGTAAGCGAAAGTAGGATAGATGGACTATTCTGTTCTCGTGACTCGTGACCATCAGAGCAGAGAAGAAAGACAGAGAGGTCTGGAAGAGGAAGAGTGAACTGTACTTGTGTGCTGCTATTAGAAGACCAATCACTGACAAAACTAAGACATCAGAGTAGAATAATACTACAGTTCTTCAGCTGAAAGTGAAGAAGCCATAACACTGGAGCTGGTGTTTGAGAGAGAGAGAGAGAGATTGGCCATGAATGTGCCTTGTTCCAGGAACTTTCTCAAGTCAGCACAAAATGAACATCATATGGTTGGAAATTATCAATGCTAGGGTGATTCTCACATATGGACATTAAATCCTGTAGTGTGTCCTGCTGCAGGTTTGTTCTGGGACTGGACTTAAATCAAGTTCATTGCCTAAAAATCCTTGTTCAACAATAACGGTGCTACATGACAGTGTAACTCCACTGTAAGTAATGTATCTTTAAATGCTGGTGGTCAACTTGCCAAAAGCTTTGTTAGACAGTTTTGTGGGGTGTCTGACTGTGTGATGATATGAAGGTGTAATTTAAGAGGCAACCACTGGTGTATGGCACTCACTTTTTCCTCTTCTGTAATTACTGCTGCAAAATGATTTAGAAAACATTAAAAATGTTCCTTTCCATATTGGGCCAGTTGCTTTTTCTTAGTAGGTCACTGAGTGGGGTCAAGACACTGAAACTAAGAAACGGGTGGTTGCTGCATTCTACTGAATCTGACACTTATGTGCTCAATAACAATGTAACCCCCCCTTTAGGGGGCTTACCTGTGAGTCCCTGGGGCGGACTGCCATTTCCCCATTCTGGTACCCCTGGTTCCCCATTTATCTAACAGCTGTCCCCAATTTTTCAACTGTCTTTCTGCGCCCCAGAATCATCCCAGTTGTTGTCCTGAATCCTCCCTCTGGCACCTGTATTGTTTTTCCCAGAATGGGAGCTGGAGGATCTAGTTCGTGGAGCCACCACCTGAATTTGCACTCTGTACTGGGCCGATGTTCTGCACATGCTCAAAAGTGCATTTCGGATTCAGCCTTTCGGCAGCCATCTAAGTCACCTCTCTGGTGGTCCCGGTTCCCTGTGTTGTGCAAAAGAGGGACCAGAGACATCAGGGGGACCAGAGAGGGGACAGAGAAGCAGAAAAAACACTTTTTTGGAACGCCATTCACGCCTGAGAATTCAAGTACCACCTCATGAATATTAATGCGGCAACATGAATATTCATGAGTGGGAGTCTGTCCAGTAACTGGGGGTCTGGAAATCGATGCTGGTGACAGGCAGAAAAGTGAATAAAATAAACGCATAGCATAATGGTACACAAGGGTAAAAGGGAACCTACAAGTTTGTGGGGAACTAAATAAATAAATATGTACATTTTGGCTGCAGCAACAGAATAAAGTTGAGCCAATGAATGAACTGTACTGGGATTATGTATGGGCCTGCCTGGGGGGCAGTTGGAAATGGCAGCAGCGACGAGCAAGGAGGGAAATGAAAATGTGAAAGGCTGCCAGCATTCAACAGGGCACAGGGGCTGCTACAATTCTGTGGGACAAGAAATGAATAAAAGCTTACTGTTTGGCTACAGGACATTTTAAAGTTAAGACACTATATGGACGGCAGTGGAATGTTTGCTACAGCAGCCATGATTGCAACCATGTGACTACTGTACAGGCAATCAGAGGGCCAGGATTTGCCAGGAGGACTGTGGAGCTGCTGAAAGGACTGTTGGGGGGGGGACTGGGGAAAGTTTAGACACCTTTTTCTATGGCCGATTAGGTGTCAAGGGAGCCTCATAAATATTAACTTTGGTGAAGGACAGTGGCTCCAGCCAATGTGGAGCTGCCAGAGATCTCCCAAAAGAGAAGAACTGTGGATTTCTGAATCAGTTTGGCAGGAGCCCCTCCAGAGAGAGGGGGCTCCAGCCCCTATGCAGAGAATGGGGCTGCAAGGCTGGGAAAGAGCCTGTCTGGCTGCTGACAACAATTTGGCTCCCAGGGCTGGTCATGCCTTTCCACATTTGGAATAATGTGCTGATGAAGATTGTTCAGGCAGTTTTCCTGAGCTAGAGAGAGAGAGAGAGAGAGAGAGAGAGAGAGAGAGAGAGAGAGAGAGAGAGAGAGAGAGAGAGAGAGAGAGAGAGAGAGAGAGAAAGATGCAGGATCCTTCTACAGGCTGCTGTGGTAAGAAGTGACTCCACAGCGGTGAAAGTGTTCAGAGAAAAGGTTGATTTGGAAAACAGATTACAGAAATGGATTGGTTTTGAGTCAGAGAGGATGAGGAGACAGCCTCTTCTGTTTTTGTCTGCACCACGATGGGTAGGTACCAGTGATGAGAGACCCATGAGAGAATTGTGAAAAGGAAAAAGGTTCTGTCTGACCCTGGAGAAGATAAAGCATCTAGAGAGAAAAGGGAAGGACCCAAGGTTTAAGGACTGGTTTTGGCATTGGAAAATGGATAATGGAAACCGGACTGGGATCTGGTTCTGAGAGGTTGAAGAGAGACCCTCTTCTGTGTTCTTCTGAACCCACATGGTGAGAGCAAAGAGTTTCTGTAATGCTTTAGAGGGACTGAGACAAACCCTGAATCAGAGAGTCAGATTTGCTGCAACTGTATGTGAGTCAGAGCAAGAGTGGCTGCTGTTTTGAAGTAAAGAGACTAAAAGCAGAGAGAGACGGGCAGGTGCCTTCTGGGCCAGGGACCTGCTGTCTGTTCTTGAAAATACAGCTAGGAAAGAAACTACTGTTGTGGACCTGGAGTTCAGACTCTGCTGCTTCCCCCAGGGTATAAAAGACAGTAAAGTTTCAGAGGGTGCTCTGGTTGCACATCAAAGCTGGTCACAATGAAAGAGGAGAAATATCCGAAGTTTCCATCCTAACCCAAAGCCAGGTGGGGAACTTGCTAGCTCCCACCAAGTGGAGTCTGCTGGCTACAAGGTGCCACCGGCGCATGCTGAGGAGCTAGGGAACCTGTAACTTGTGAGGGAACTGGGCTGTGGAGCGACTCCCAGGTCTGGGTTTCCCTGTAGTTGGTGGGCCTTGCGCAGTAGCTCTGCAATGGACCTGAACAGGCTGAAGGGGACAAGCTGTGAGACTTTCAATCAAGCTGAAGTTTCAAGCTGAAGTTCCAAGCTGCAGCATCCTTGCCCCTTCTTCAAGTTAGCCAATCTAATGACTCCAAGGTTCTACTGTTCCATCACCCCAGGACTTCAGTCAGAGTGTCACCAGGGACTGATTTCACAGAACCGTGAGTAAAGGCAGGTATTGCCCTGCACCTAGGGGATATATAAAGTTAACTCAAGTTTATACACCATGTCATAGAGAAGTTTACAATAATCAAGGGAATATGTAAAAAGTAAATTTTTTTTTTGTGTCGGCTCCCCGATCTCCCTACAGGGACTCAGCTCCCACCCTCACCACCTCCCCATGCCGTGGCTTACACCCCAGGGCAGGGCCGCCAGGTGGGCACCCCCCCAAGGTCAACTGTAACTTGCCCTAGCTTACCCCCCCAGGGTGGGGCCATGGGAGTGGGGCCACACCTGGTCGACATGATAGGCAGTGGAGGCAGCAGAGAAGAGCTTCATGCTTCAGCGCTAGCATTTTTGTATGCTGTATCAGTGGTGGGGATGTGCAGTGACCGCCAGCATCTGCCCGCCCCCCCCCACTGACATGGCACTGGCACTGTGGTTCCCTCAGCCTCTGCTAAGGGCCTGTAGTGTGTCAGACACACAATCCCCCACCCCACAGAGAAGGAGAGCAGTCTCTAAGATGCTCAATCCTTCTCCCCCAGCTGGCCATCCGTCAACCCAAGTAGTTTCCAAACCCGGGTCCTCGGCGTCACAGGTTGATGCTGTGCCTCTGTGCCGGGGGGCCGGCCACAGGTAAAAAGTTAATTTAATTCATCAAGTGCACTAACACTAGCCGACCAGCTGCACCACAGGTCTGCAACTAGAGAGCTGAGTACCCAGGGACAGAATTCAGGGGATTATCTAAACGGGTACCAGTTGGGGGTCTGTGAAAGTTAATACTTACAGCAGTTAGCTAGATAGAAAGTTGGTGGCTGCAATAATTAAAATGTGGTTTTGAGTCAAAGGGGAATGGATTGTTTGAAAATGCTAAATCTTTAATTGCAAATTACAAAAATGTTCTGCTTAACTTGTACTCCATCTACCCCCTTCCTAACTCTCTCCATTTAAATAAATATGATATTACTGTTTTGGAAAAGTCTTGACTCAAGAGCCTGATTTAGTGAGCATGTCATTAGTGGAAGTTGGAAAATGCAAATGCTGAAATTGGAGATTTTTGGATTCTGGTAAGTCCATGTCTGGGGCAACTGTATAGGGAGGTGGGTTGGTACAGCATCCAAGGGGGTTGTACTGGTAAAAATCATACCCACTTAAATTGCACTTTTGGTGGAGGCACCACCATTTTATTTTACAACTTGGGAAAGGACCCCCAGTAACAGCAAATTAGGAACCCAGGTCCCTTATCCTTGTTCCATCCAGCAAGGCAGGGGTAGTAGCCCTCTTTATGACAACACCAGGGCTACAGCAGCATCAATCAGTTCTTTCTGCTGGTCCAGAAGTTTTGGCTCTAAGGACCAAGTAAGTTTCAGCTTTTGAAATTCTCCCTCTTCATTCATGACAAGCTTTCAGACAAACATCCCAGGAGTTTCTTTAATAGATGAAAGTTCCAGAACTGCATTTTCTAGTTTCTGTACGACTTCAAATAAAAGCAGGTCATCCCTCTGGAAAGTGTGAGACAGTTCTGTTACAACAGTGATTAAGAGAATGGTTAAGAGAATGTCCAACCATCACGAGTTTTAAATCTGATTTTAAGACTTGTTTTATCAAGCCTTCTGTATGATTTGAATTTTTGTTATTGTTTATATTGGATTTTGTTGTAAAGCACCTTGATAGTTTGAAAGGCACTCAAGAAGTAAATGTTACCTTACCTACCTTACCTTAAATCCATCATGACATTTTGGCAGTCTTAATCACTTTTGGAATGCCCTTGACCCTGGCTATATTAACTTCAGACTCAGAGGCTACCACATTCCCCATATGGCTGACTGTTAGCTTGTAATTTTTCATCAGTGCCTTTAATACTCGTGACTGACTAGCAACCCATCGCACTTGACGTATTCCACCAAAATAAGCTACTGTGGATTCAAAAGTATCTGCCAAAGTTTGCATCTCACGATGTCTTTTAGGGCTAAGGTGATAGAATTTAAAAATGTCTTTTAAGACTGTCTAAAATTTTTGAAGATAGGGATTATGTTTTTTTCAGATCGAGAATCACAAGTTCAAGATTGTGATTTATGCATTGGACAATGACGATGTGAAAGATTCATGCCAAAATTTAGCCTACACACCATTTGTACACCCCATATTTACTGCTTCACCATTTAAATTCAGGCCCACCAATTTGGCTTTTACTTCCTGTGGGCCAATTCTCACACTTTGTAATGTGGACAGTATTACTGCAGTTACGCCATCACGTGTGGCAGATACCAGGTCCTCAAGATCCACAAAAATGGTTCTTGGTGTTCCACCTTGAACAAACCTGGTATATAGAGATTCTTGCGCCGTTACTGATCTGTCAGTAGATCCGTCAGCTAGAACACATAGAAACCTAGTATAATGGAGGTCCTTAAGGTAGCTATGTTCAAGGGATTTTGTGATTGTCTGCACAAAACCCTTTACACAATGGATGCTGAGATAGTTTGAACCAAGATTAAGGCCATTATTTGCCTGCAGCTTGACAACCTTTTCAAAATCTGTGAAACTCTAGTCATGTTTTGTCACTGTGTAAGCAGTATTAAACAGACCACAACATTTCTGAATCTCATTATGTTACATTTTCCTAACCAGTTTATTTAGGGGAGCTTCTCTGGGGCAGCATGACACTTTTTCTGTTTCAACACATTTAATGTGAGTTGTTGATCAGTCATGGACATGCAAAGAATCAAATCGAGAGTTGGAAAACCCAAGCATAAAGGGATATCCTTGTCTACAAGTTTCTCATGCTTTTGGAAAATACTACAAAACATTTTACACATCTCATTATCATGAGTAACCCATGGATATTTTTCTATCCATGTCTGCTAGAAAGTGTGCTTATGTCTGAATTTGTCATAATCTTTAACATTCTCTTCATTTCCATGAGCTCTACATAACCATTTGCTACCTCCTGCCTCAGGATCAGGACTACTTGTACTTGTGTTAGGTGGTGACTGATTAATTCCTTTTCCTCGGAAAGCAAACAGGGTGGTTTGATGACCTCCTTTGGTCCCAGACATTTTTAAATAAAATTCTTACACACTTTACTTACTGTGTCTGTGTTTTGTTTTCTTGAAATATGATGTGATTGTTGTCTTGCTACTCTGGTCCAGTCTAAAGTGAACACACAGTTGGAATTGTAATTGTTTCTCTCTACGCCCATGTCTTGGCTGCCTTTTGTCCCCAATGTACTATCCCTGTTAAATTGGCTGTCCTTACTTCTGTCTCCCTCCTTTAGGTGAAGCCTGATCTGGCTTCCGAAGTGCCCCTTGGCCAGCTTCCAGCAGCGGCAGGAGCCACACTGCTGGTTGAATTCTCAACTCCCAGCACCCACTGCTAAGGTGCGGTTGCACCTCGGGTTTTGAAACCCGGGTTTTTCATTGGCTCTGGACTCTACCACCTCTGTAGCTATTGGCTGCCGACTTGTAGGCTGAATCGCCTCCAAAATCAAATTGTAGCCCACTGGGGATCTGCTCTTGGCTCACCAGCCTGTCCCCTAAGTGCCAGAAAGAAAATTCCTTCCCCCACCCCTGCCCACTGTCCCTTTTAAATACACTGCCTTTCCCACCCTCCTGCTGGCAAAATCTCCTAATTGGCAAATACGTGCTCTGATTCCTAATTGGTGGGCACTAGTTCCAAACATTGCTAACACTTGAAATATCTGAACCTGAAAAATCAGTTTAAAACACTATGCTGCCTTTATGCCCATATCTTTATCTTGTGGACTTGCTCATTGTTATGCTCAATTATGGCACAGTCCCTACACATATTCCTGATCCTAAATCTGCAGAGTGCAGTGCCATAAATTGTCTTCTACTAAATTACTCATGCTTATACGAGACCCTTATCATGTCTACTATTTAGCATTATGGGCATTTCACAAACTTGTCACAACAAGTTTTAACCCCTCTGCTTCCTGCTCATTATATACAGCCTTCTCTTACCTTTAAAGTTAGAATGCTACTCCTAGCCTCTCTGGGTACTGTTGGACCTATTCTTGACCTGGCCCCTCACAGCTCTGCTCCATCTCCACAAGGGTGCGCCTTAGGTTATTGAAACGAATATTTGCTGCCTTAAAAAATTCTTACTGATACTCCTGATCTGCTTCTGGGATAATGAATTAAACCCGGACCCACTTGCTCACATTTCTGCACCTGCTTACCTCTCAATCCTAAAAGGGATGAGCCTGCTTCATGTGAATGCTCATAGCCTCACTAAAAAATGTAATGCCTTACAAAGCTGGCTATATCACACTTCTCCAGATGTACTGGTGGTTACAGAAACCTGGTTAAAACCGACAACTCAGAATTCTGAAATTAATATCCACTCATACAAAATACTCTGGACAGATTGGCAGGCCAAAGGGGGAGGGGTAGCTATCTACCTCAAGGATGATTTCTCTGCATCTATTGCCTGCTCCACAACCAAACCTAAGGAGTTTGAATGTCTTACCATCAAGAATCAAGTTTCGACTTTGCAATCACTACTGGTTGTAGAGTGTTACAGACCTCCCTCAGCCGGGCTTCTGCTACTAAACCACCTGAGCAACATTCTGGATAAGTCATCCTCTAAGATTATTTTCCTGAGTGACCTAAACCTTGATTGGTTATCCCCGTGTTCAAAACCACTCAAAGAACTCTGTGATGCCTTCGGGTTATCACAACTCGTTATTGAACCAACCCATCCAAATAAGAAATATCCATCTCATAGCTCTTTGCTAGATATCATACTAGTAAATAAATCCCACCTGTTCACTCACTCTGGTGTTTTTTTTAACGACTTAAGTGATCACTGTACCATTGCATGTGTCAGATCCCTGCCGAAACTAATCTCTATTTCCAGATATATCTTCAAGAGGTGTTGCTGTAATTTTGACCCATATACTTTCATTACTGACCTGCAGGATGCCTGCAGGTCAGTAATGCACCCATCATCCATGAAGCTTACGACGTGTTCCACAACATACTGCTCTAAGCTCTAAATCGGCACGCTCCTGACATGAAAACACAAACAAAGAAGATATCTTGCCTGTGGTTTTCTCAGAGTCTCAAAACCGAACTTCTCAATAGGGACACTCTTTGGCAGAAGGCAAGAAAGACTAAATTACCTGCAGATTGGACTGCCTTTAGAGCAGTGCGAAACCGGTGTACAAAACTAACAAGGGATGCAAAAATCATATACTATAGCACTAAAATGGACTCCTCTTCCACTCACCTAGACCAATTCTGGAAAACCCTACAAGAGATAGCGGGTCATAGAGCTTCAAATTCCCTTCCAACTAAACTTACATCCAGAAGTTCGACCCATACAGACAAGCTCGAGATTCTCAACCTACTCAATAACCACTTTGCCACTGCAGGACTGGCATTCGATGCGTCCCCGGCCAACAACCTACGCAAGCAACTGTATGGTAAAGATGCACTTGTTGACCACTCATCTGCCACCAGGGCTAATTCATTATTCTCCTTTAGCCCCACAACTCAGAAACAAGTCAAAGACCTACTCCTAAAGCTAGATACCAGGAAAAGCGCTGGAGTAGATCACATAGATCCATGCTTTTTAAAAGTAAGCTGCCACATACTAGCTGCTCCCATTACCCATTTATTTAATCTGTCCCTTACCCAAGGTACTCTTCCAAACACCTGGAAAACTGCTCATGTAATTCCTCCCTTCAAATCTGGTGACCCTACCAATCCCAATAATTATAGGCCCATCTCTCTGCTTCATGTTCTCTCTAAACTGCTAGAGAAACTTATAAATTTACAGATTAGGAATTACCTAGATTCTCTTAACCTACTCTGTCCAGTACAATCAGGATTTACACCACACCACAGCATGATCTCTGCACTGGCTAAAGTATCCAATGACTGGCTCAATGCCCTGGACTAAAAAATTTATATAGGCATCTTGTTGCTGGACCTAATAAGGCCTTTGATACTGTGGACCATGCCAACCTGCTAGACATTCTCCACCACTTTGGTCTGGATGATATGGCCTCAAATGGTTTGAAGGCTATCTGACTGGAAAGTCTCAGCAGGTGTAGTCAGACAGAGACCTCTCTTCCCTAAAAATACTGCCAAGAGGTGTCCCACAGGGATCTATTTTGGGCTCCCTCCTATTTGTCATGTATATTACTAATATCCATGCAGGTATAGAATCTGTGAATATTCATCTTTTTGATGATGACACCATACTGTACATCTCCAGACCAACACTTGCAGATACTTGCCTTGACCTGCAGGCAGATTTTGACTGGCTCCAGAAAAACCTGCTCCACCTAAAGCTTCTCCTAAATGTGAAGAAGACAAAAGCAGTGTTTTTTCACACCGTACGCAAAGAACACTAGTGCTTCCATCCTGACTCCTGTACCCCAGATCTCCACCTTCCTTGGTGAATAGCTCAAAATCATCACAAAATTTTAATATTTGTGGGTCTGGATTGACAGCAAACTGTCTGTCTCCTTTTACATTGATGAACTTGCAAAGAAACTCAAGCAGAGACTTGGCATATTCTTTTGGATCAAGCACTTACTCGCTATAGAAGCAAAGATCAGACTCGTCCAAACCACCTTCCTCTCCTTCTTGGATTATGAAGACCTCCTCTATGGTCAAGGCACTAGCTCAGTCCTAAACAAACTTGACACTTTACACTTTATACCACTGGGCTATAAGATTTATTATAGGCCCCTTACCCCACCTACCACTGTGATTTGTATAAACTAGTCAGATGGACATAGCTCAGCAACAGATACAACAAAAATGCTGCCCTCTGGACGTTCCAAGCTATCATCAAGATGCTCCCTGCCTACATCTCTCACTGTTTCCATATTTGTTCTCCTGGCAACTATGCTCTGAGAAGCTTTACATGTATTTCCCTTGCCATTCTTAAAGTCAGAACTCACTTTGGCAAAATCGGCGTTCAGTTCCTTCCTACCATCCTTGTGGAATAAGTTGCAAAAATCCCTATGCATTTCTGCTCCAATTAGACTATCTATTTCCAAGGCCTTGTTCTCCCAAGCTTTCCCTGAACATTGTAACTGCAGGACCTGAGGCCTAGCTCACTTTGTCTGCTCTTCTCTTTCTTGATCTAACTTACTGAATGCTCCCTTTCTCCATTGTACTCACTACTTCCTATACTATCATACTATGGCTTCTTCTCTTGCACTACTCCTACGCAGGTCCTAGATTGCTCCATGTAACCTTTTGTATGTATTAGATTGTAAATGCTTGATTACTTCACAAATTCTCATGTATGTTCTCTACCGATGAAAATGATGTTTTGCACCTTATTGACCTTAGTTGATGCTCTCTTCTCCTTCACACTCACTACTCCCTGTACTACGTACCTCAGCCTCTCCTCTTGCAATACTTCTAGGCAGGTCCTAGATTGCTCCGTTGTATACCTTGTATGTTTTAGACTGTAAATGCTTGATTACCCATAAATTCTGTTGTATGATCCTTACCCACGAAAATGATATATTGTACCTTAATTGTACCTTACTTGACCTTAGTTGATATACTTTTTTACTAACATTATGTGCAGGTCCATCCTGTAAATGAGTTCTCCTCAATGATGTTTCACCTGGATAAATAAAGACTTGATTGAGTGATTTACTGATTGATTGACTGATAAATTCAGATTTTGCAAATGGCAAAGCAGTATAACTGTAGTGTATAAAGTGGGCAGTTAGTTCTATGTGACAGAAGAGATGGGGTGAGGGCTTTCAGGCTGGGATATACCTTTTTCTTTTAGCCAGCCTTAGAAACAGACAGAATGGGATACCACTACGTACGAATGGTCCAGAGGGGGATGTTTTATTTAATGCTTTTACTTTTTTTTAAATATTTTCCTCAGTTCAGACAATAAGTATGCATTTATTTCCCCAGTCTGACATTGAAGTCAGGAGAACATTGTGGAAGCGTGGGATCAATGATAGACACACAGACAGAACTTTGGTGCATAAAAAATACAAATTACTGCATTTATCATTTTATTTCTTAAATCAGAAATAAATGTCCAAAATAAACTGTTCAAAAACAAATAAACAAAAAAAATAAAGAAAGCACTGTTACTTCACTGAAAAAAATATAAATGTTAAGTCCAGCACACTTCAAACAGGAATCACTTCTTCTTGGTTTGTCTTCCTTCTTTAACAGCTATAGCTTTCCTTGAACAAGCTCCTTCTTGCTCAGTGTCCAGAACCCTACTGAACACTTCTCCACATCTCCTCTCTCTAGCCAATCAAATAGGGGTTTATATAGTCTCCTCCTGGTACATTTTACTTCTCCCCTTTTTGGTGACATCATACCTTCTTCCTACATAAACTGTCATTCTGGGCCTGGCCAGCTCCTTAGCTGGGCCAGCTGAAGCTTCTGGTAAAAACAATCACTTTCATTTCTTTTTCATGACTTCACAATCAATAATATATTGTGTTGTACAGCTTTAAGAAGTAGAAGAAAGTTTGTCTTTAAATAATAGCAAAACAATTCTATCAGAAATTCTGTTTTGTTCTTTTAAAACAGTCTAAGACAACATAAAGAAAAACAGCTCTCTGTACCTCAGATAGTCATTTTAATTCAAATTACAATTCATTAGCCACCATATAGAGGTTTTTTAACTCTTTCTGCCTGTTTGGTTTATTTTAGACAGCTGAAATTGCAGCTTTTTACCTTCCTCTGCCTTCCACTGTTTACAGGGCTCAATAACACGAGAAAACAGCTTTTCTTGGATCAGCAGGGACTCTGTTCTATAGGTACCACTACTCTTCAACAACTCTGCAGCATTGTAGTCTACTTTTGGGAACAAATGCATTTTAAAACAGGATAAAGACAGCAGCTTCTTTAGGAAACTGCTCTTTAAATCAGCAAGACAGTTTGATTTTGTTTTATAAAACCGGGGCATTTAAAGGGATAGTAAAGCACAAAGAGATGTGTTTGTCAGGTTGGCCACCCTGACAAGAAAAGAAACAGAATAGTTTGGAATAAGTAAAAGAATATAGAAAAGAGTGAAACAGAATTTGCTTTTATTTTAAAGTGGAATGTTACCCTATTTTATTATGCATAACAGGGGGACCCTGTTACATTCCTCCCCACACAAACTTCTAACCATTGGTTGGATGATCTGAACCCCTTCCCCTTTAAGGGGATGGAAATTCCACCCTCCCACTCCAGAAGTTCCCCTCTGGGACCCTTTATCTTTAGTATTGACCACCGTCTTATCAAGACATAAATCAATATCTCAATCAATACATATTCCCTGAGGTTTAAAAACAATAGAATGGTACACTCCATAAATACATTACAGTAGTCCTCAGAATCATCATTTCAAAACAGTTTCAGCAATTCCTATCATGCTGCACCAAAACGTGACATGAAATCAGCATTCTGATGCTGGGTACCAGATCTGTGTCTGACTGTGAAATGATATGGCTGGAGAGTCAAGTACCAATGCATAATCTGTCTATTTTTTTCTTTCATGTTATTAAGCCATACCAACAGATTATGGTCAGTAACCACCTCAAAATTTTTATCCCAAAGATAATATTTCAAGGCCTCAATGGCCCACTTCATTGCCAGGCATTCCTTCTCTACAGTGGAGTATTTCCTCTCCCACTCATGTAGTTTTCTGCTAATGTAAAGGTTGGGGTGTTCACCATGTTTATCATGCTGAGTTAACACTGCACTGATTCCTGTATCAGAAGCATCAGTGTGAACCTCAAATGGCTTTGAAAAATCAGGACTTGACAATACTGGGGCTGAACACAAGGCAGCTTTTTTACTCGAAAAAGCCTGGTCACACTCATCGTTCCAATTTACTTTATCTGGGTTTTGGTTTTTGGTTAGCTCAGTCAGGGGGTGTAGCTAAAGTGGAAAAATCTGGGATAAACCTTCTATAATAGCTGGCTAACCCTAAAAAAGATCGAACATGGCGTTTTGTCCTGGGTACAGCACTATTAGCGACTGCATCCACTTTACTTACTTCTGGCTGTACTTTGCCATTACCGATAATGAAACCTAAATATATGGTTTCTGTTTTGGCTAAGGCACATTTTGAGGGATTTATTGTAAGTCCAGCCTCCTTAATGCTCTGAATTACTGCACTTAAATGACTCAAATGGGTGTCCCAGTCCGGACTGTAGATAACTACTTCGTCCAGATAAGCAGCACTGTACAAATTATGGGGTCTCAAAATATGGTCCATGTACCTCTGAAAGGTTGCTGGGGCATCATGAAGGCTGAACAGCATGGTCATGAATTGAAACAACCCTATGGGTGTGCTGAAAGCTGTTAACTCCTGTGCACTTTGAGCTAGGAGTATTTGTCAATACCCTTTTGTTAAATCCAAAGTACTGATGTACTTTGCAGAACCTATTTGGTCTAGTAGGTCATCTATCCTAGGCATGGGGTATCCGTCAAAATCAGATATTGCATTGATATTTCTGAAATCAAGACATAACCTGATACCTCCCTCCTTCTTTTCAACTATCACCAATGGGGATGACCATGAACTGCGTGATGGTGCTATGACTTTGGCTTGTTCCATTTTTCGTACTTCTTTAATAACCTCCTGTCTCACCTTTTCTGGTATTCTATATGGTTTCTGATGTATGGGTTTATGTTGTTGGATGTGTATTTCATGCTCTACCCCTACTGCTCGACCTGGTGTTCCTGTAAATGTCTCTTGATAATACTCTAAGAGATGCTCACTCTCTTGTTTTTGTTCAGGGTAGGTCAGGATTGATCTGGACTTCTTTATTTGATTTCTTTCCGAGCCGATCATAGGCTATTTCTAGCTCAGATGTATCTTGTTCTATTTGAATGTAGAGACTAGTATCTGAAGGTGTTTCAACCCATTTTCTAAGTAGGTTAGCATGATCTACATTTCGGGTGGGCCTATGATCTGGCATCTCAATCTCATAGTTAACTTGGCTTGTCTGCCTTATTACCTTATAGGGACCTCTCCATTTCATTAATAGTTTGTTCTCACTTGAGGGTAACAATAACACCACTTTCTCTCCAGGTTCAAATTGTTTCATTTTCAGGCCTTCATCATAACACTCTTTTTGACACATTTGCTTTAGGTTTACATTTTGATGCGCTATTGTAACATATTTTACCAATCTTTCTCTGATAGCAGTCATATAATCAACAATATTATTATACCCAATATTCTTTCCCTCTTCCCAATGCTCTTTAACAACATCAAGGGGCTCCCTTGGATTTTGACCATACAGCAAAGAGAATGGGGAAAAACCAGTAATGGCCTGGGGCACCTCCCAATAAGCAAATAATAGGTATGGCAAGTACTTATCCCAATCTCGTCCCTCTTCTTGTACACACTTCAGCAGCATGCTTTTAAGAGTTTTATTAAAACGTTCCACTAATCCATCTGGCTGAGGATGGTAAGGGGATGTTTTCACAGCTGATACTCCTAAAAGACGATACAATTCCCTTAACATGACAAAGGTGAAGTTACTGCCTCTCTCTGTTAGGGTGGTTTGTGGGATTCCCATTTGGCTAAAAACTTTGGCCAACTCTTCAGCTATTCGAAGGGTCATAACCGTCCTCATTGGAATAGCTTCAGGATAACGAGTTGCGTAATCACAAATAACTAAGATGTATTGTTTGCCTTGAGAACTCTTAGTAAGTGGTCCTACCACATCCATCGCTATCCTTTCTAATGGGGTGGTGACATAGGGAATGGGTTGTAATGGTATCAAATCCTTTTTTCCCTTCTTAGCTACCATCTGGCATTTGGGACAGGCTCTACAGTACTCAGCTACCTCCAGATGTATTCCTGGCCAATTAAATCTAGCTAGGATACGCTGTATGGTTCTGTCTCACCCTTCATGCCCTGCCATAAGTATTTTATGTGCCAGGTGCATTATTTTCTCTATATATTTTTTTGGTACTACAAGCTGTTCTACCTGTTGTTCAGTACCAGGTTCTCTAGTTACACGATATAATACACCTTTATTCACAACAAAACCAGAATGTCCAGGTTGTACTTCTTTTTTCACCTGTAAAAAGAAAGGTTTTAAAGTCTCATCATTTATTTGATCCTGTTGTATTTCACAGGATGAAAGCTCAGGTATACTCTCTATCCCTTCTTTAACATGAGTTCCATGCCACCGTACTTTCTCTTTCCTTCTTTCTTGCTTTGATTTTCTTGCCTTCCTTTTCTCACAAAAATAGTCCTGTTCGAAAGAAAATACACCCCCCCAATTGTTGTACTTTAGCCTGTGATCTAGTTACCACAGGTACCAATTTAGAAGACATTATTTGACTTTGTAACAACTTATCAAACTTGAGGAAGTCCTGTCCAATAATGACTGGTACTGGTAGGCACGGTACTAAAACCGACCACCATTTGATGACTTTAATTTTCCACAGGTTCATAGTGGCAGTATGGTATTGATGAATGTCACCATACACACATCTCACCGTGGTATCATTACCAGTAATTTCTGTTTCTGGTACCAAATCAGATCTTAATAAGGTCTGCTTACTCCCTGAGTCTAACAATCTCAAAGTTTGTTGGTTACCAGTTCCTACTGAGGTCACATATCTTATGTTGGCAAGGGATAAATGAGTCGCATCTGTCTAATGAGGGCAATTTCAAACAATATGCCCCTTTCTTAGGCACCCATGGCATATTATTTCTGCATATGGTATCCTACCCCCTGGTTGTCTTTGACCATAGTTAGTATTTCGGGTGATAGGGACAAAAACTCTGGCTGGTGTTTGACTTGGGACTAGATTACTAGGTGGCTCCCTTGGTCTACAGGGATGAGCAGCCAGATAATCTTCAACTAATTTTATTGTAACTTCAGAATATTCAGGTTTGTGTTCTTTTACCCATAACTGAACATCCATGGGCAATACCTGGATAAATTGTTCTATTATAATCAGCTCCATTATCTGATCAATAGTTTTAGTAGCTGGCTGTAACCATTTTACACAGTAATCCCTTAGTCTGGCATATGTCTCTCTAGATGTATCATAGGATGACATTTTCTGTTATCAGAAGTGCTGCCTATAGGTTTCAGTATTTATATTATACCTTCTTAGTACCTCTTCCTTAACTTTGTCATAGTCATTAGCATCTGTCCCACTTAACTGGCTATAAACAAGTTGTGCTCTCCCCGAAAGATAAGATACCAACCTGATAACCCACTGGTCCTTGGGCCAGGCACGCGTCACTGCTATCTGCTCAAAAGTGGTTAGATAAGCTTCAATGTCATCCATTTCTGTAAGTTTTGTAAGCTTAATATCTCGGGGTCCTGCTCATTCTGTATGACCCTGATTCATCTCCTAAATGGCTTTCACGGTATCCTGCCATTTCTCATCTTGTCATCTCCGATCCTCGGCCTGCATCCTTCGGTCCTCTTCCCGCTGTCGTCGATCCTCTTTTCTCTTCTGCTCCAGGTCCAGTTGTCGTAGGCATAACCATTTTAACAAGTCACCTGGCTCTTCGGGTATCGCTGCCATCCAAGCCTCTGGACTATTCCTCTCTTCCTTCTCTTCTGTAACTGTCTTCATCTTGGGTCTCGCACCAGGTTCCAACCCAGGCAACAAGGGTAGACCAGTTCTTTCTCTTACTGATCTAGTAAGATGTCCTGCACCAGTTACTGTCTGATCCTTTTCTTCCATCTGCCAGGGCACTGATATGTGACAACGCCCCCTGGTAGCACTCCCCAAGCAGCCTTAGTATACCAGGAAGATCCCACTCTGACACCAGTGTGGAAGCATGGGATCAATGACAGACACACAGACAGAACTTTGGTGCATACAAAATGCAGATTACTGCATTTATCATTTTATTTCTTAAATCAGAAATAAATGTCCAAAATAAATTGTTCAAAAACTAACAAACAAAAAAAAAAGAAAGAAAGCACTGTTACTTCACAGAAAGAAATATAAAGTGTTAAGTCCAGCACACTTCAAACAGGAATCACTTCTTCTTGGTTTGTCTTCCTTCTTTAACAGCTATAGCTTTCCTTGAGCAAGCTCCTTCTTGCTCAGTGTCCAGAACCATACTGAACACTCCTCCACATCTTTTCTCTCTAGCCAATCAAATAGGGGTTTTTATAGTCTCCTCCTGGTACATTTTACTCCTCCCCTTTTTGGTGACATCATACCTTCTTCCTACATAAACTGTCATTCTGGGCCTGGCCAGCTCCTAAGCTGGGCCTACTGAAGCTCCTAGTAAAAACAATCACTTTCATTTCTTTTTCATGACTTCACAATCAATAATATATTGTGTTGTACAGCTTTAAGAAGTAGAAGAAAGTTTGTCTTTAAACAAGCATTTGTCAATGCCGAATGTTTAATTGCTGGCATTGGCAGTGGTAGTGTAGAAGTTACAGAGCTGCGTAATAGGAGTGGCAGTGAAGTATTGAACTGAAGCCAACTCCACCACTACCCTGCAGAGAGTGACAGGCATTGGGGTGTGCGTTTGGGTCGTCAGGCATAACAGCCACACCATTTCACCACACCCTACCCTGCAGACACTGACAAGTGTCACGGTGTTCCTTGGGGTCTTTGGCTCTTATGCGCACCCCATTTCATTAGGAATATGGTGAGATGGGTGTGATATAGAGAATGGAGTGAACTTTGGGGCCGAAGAGTCCAAGGCATACCTCGATGCCTCTCACTAGCTGCAGTGTGGAATGGTATGAGCATTACAGGCAAGAATCCCAAGTCACACCCTGATGCCTGTCATTCTCTACAGGGTTGGGCGTTATGGTTGGAAACCCTAATACCTCAGGCATTCGTTGGTATTTTCACTCAAATTTTCAACATGTTTTTTTGTGACCCCACCTCTTGAACAGGGGAATATCAGTTTGTTAGCCGAAGCTGCTTATTCACAGCGACTTACGGCATTTAGCACCACAGGTGCAAAAACATTCCGAACAGGATGTAAAAAATGACAGCTGTACTGTTCATGGGGAGGTGTAAAAATGGCAATGTTGGAAATCTGCAGTAAAAATATAAAAAAAAATGGTGAAGTCATGAGCATACATAGAAACTGTACAACGCACACCCGTAATATAATTAGGATGGGGATTTTTTACAGCAGATTGTCAACTCAGGCATTTTGGTGCCTCCGATCATGAACAGTGTCACTGTGATTTTCTTTATCTGTGCCGAACAATGATTTCCCACAGCGAACACGCATCACTGCGCTGAAAGTGTGAAAACACACTTCAGCCATGTTGTGAAAAATGACAGCTGTACTGTTCATAAGGAAGTGTGGAAAAATGCCACTGGTGAAAATCTGGACTGAAAATATTACAAAGTCATGAACTTACAAGGGTGCATGGAAACTGCGCAATGCTCACTCATAACACAGTCATTTTATGGACTTTTGTCACCAAATTTTCAACATAGTCATTTTAAGACCTCTGCTCATGAACAGTGTAACTGTGATTTTCTTAATCTGTCCTAAACATTGCTTTTGCACACCAACAGCACCATTGTGCGCTACATGTGCGAAAACACATTTTGGGCGACATATGAAAAATGGCAGCTGTACTGTTCATAAGGAAGTGTAATAAAATGGCAATGTTGAAAATCTGGAGAGAAAATATTAAATTCGCAAACTTACGAGCATGCATAGGAACTGCGCAACGCACGCTCATAAAACAGTCATTTTTAGGAATTTTTTCACCAAATTTTCAACATAGCCATTTTAAGACCTCTGCTCATGAACAGTGTCACTGTGATTTTCTTAATGTGTCCCATACATTGATTTTGCACATCGACTGCGCCACTGTGCGCTACATGGGCGGAAAAACATTTTGGGCAAGATGTGAAAAATGACAGCTGTACTGCTCATAAGGAGGTATGGTAAAATGGCAATATTGAAAATCTGAAGTGAAAATATTAAACATTCGCGAACTTACGAGCGTGTGTAGGAACTGCGCAATGCACCCTCATAAAACAGTAATTGTTAGCAATTTTTTCACCAAATTTTCAACATAGCCATTTTAAGACCTCTGCTCATGAACAGTGTCACTGTGATTTTCTTAATTTGTCCCATACATTGATTTCGCACACCGACTGCGCCATTGTGCGCTTCATGGGCGGAAACATGTTTTGGATGAGATGTGAAAAATGACATCTGTACTATTCATAAGAAGGTGTGGTAAAATGGCAATGTTGAAAATCTGGAGTGAAAATATTGAAAGTTCACGAACTTACGAGCCTGCGTAGGAACTGTACAACGCATGCTCGTAAAACAGTAATTTTTTGGAATTTTTTCACCAAATTTTCAACATAGCCATTGTAAGACCTCAGCTCATGAACAGTGTCACTGTGATTTTCTTAATTTGTCCCATACATTGATTTCGCACACCGACTGCGCCATTGTGCGCTACATGAGCGGAAACACATTTTGGGTGAGATGTGAAAAATGACAGCTGTACTACTCATAAGAAGGTGTGGTAAAATGGCAATGTTGAAAATCTAGAGTGAAAATATTGAAAATTCACAAACTTACGAGCCTGCGTAGGAACTGCGCAATGCACGCTCATAAAACAGTCATTTTTTGGAATTTTTGCACCAAATTTTCAACATGGGGTTTTTGGGACCCCTTCTCATGAATAATGTCACTGTCATAGCGTTATTTGGGCCCGAAGGGTGATTTCGCAGTCACTGTGCGAAATCACCCTTCGGGCCAGAATAACTCCATGACAGTGACATCATTCATGAGAAGGGGTCCCAAAAACCCCATGTTGAAAATTTGGTGCAAAAATTCCAAAAAATGCCTGAGATATACAATAAAGTTGAAAACTCCCTATATGGCCCATTATACAGCTTACCAGCATTTCCTCAGTTCGTGGGCGGCTTTGAAAAGTGCACACGTGTTCCTGGTCCACCAAAGATCGTCGCGCCGAGCTCCGTAGGTAAGTATGGGGTGAGGGGGGTGTGGGGAGGTAGGGTGCGCAGTGGGTGGGTGCGGGTTGTGGGAGGGTTGGCTGGGAGACTACGTGGGACCGTTTTTATTTTTCAGGTTGAAAACCAAAAAAACAGACGACGCGGGATGTTTGCCATGCTGGGGTCGGCTCCAGCATGGCACAAGGATGGTGGGGGCGTTAAGCTGATAAGTAGGATTGGGCACCCCGTCAGCCATGGCATTGTTGCCATGCTGGGGTGGGCTCCCAGCATGGCACCTTGTACTGGGGGAGAATGAAGCCGGCGGGGGATTGGGCACCCCTGTCGGCGTATAGTATGGGGGAGGAGAGACAGTGAAGCCAACAGGGGATTGGGAACCCCGTCAGCTATTCTATGAGTTTGGGAGGCTTTGGGGGCGCAGCACAAGCCGAAGGGGATTGGGCACCCTGTCGGCTATATGTGTGTATGTGTGGGGGGGGCAACACGCGGTATGCATGCGTTTCTGTCTGTGTGTGTAGGGGGAGCCACGCATGAGCAGGCGATATCTTATCGCTGCTCACTCAAGTGTAGCTCCCCCTTTCAACTGTATGCGACTGCATTTTGGAGCTTGTCGTAGACAGCTCCAGCATGCATTGGCTTACAGGGGCCGCGCCTGCCAACACACTGACTGAATTGGAGGAGGAGGTGACACACCTCCAAAATCTCGGATGATGGCACTATGTTTCTTGCACATGCGTGCAAGCAAACATAATAATAGCAAAACAATTCTATCAGAAATTCTGTTTTGTTCTTTTAAAACAGTCTAAGACAACAGAAAGAAAAACAGCTCTTTGTACCTCAGAGAGTCATTTTAATTCAAATTACAATTCATTAGCTACCATATAGAGTTTTTTAACTCTTTCTGCCTGTTTGATTTATTTCAGACAGCTGAAATTGCAGCTTTTTACCTTCCTCTGCCTTCCACTGTTTACAGGGCTCAAAAACACGAGAAAACAGCTTTTCTTGGATCAGCAGGGACTCTGTTCTGTAGGTACCACTACTCTTTAACAACTCTGCAGCATTGTAGTCTACTTTTGGAGACAAATGCATTTTAAAACAGGATAAAGACAGCAGCTTCTTTAGGAAACTGCTCTTTAAATCAGCAAAACAGTTTGATTTTGTTTTATGAAAATGGGGCATTTAAAGGGATAGTAAAGCACAAAGAGATGTGTTTGTCAGGTTGGCCACCCTGACAAGAAAAGAAACAGAATAGTTTGGAATAAGTAAAAGAATATAATATAGAGTGAAACAGAATTTGTTTTTATTTTAAAGTGGAATGTTACCCTATTTTATTATGCATAACAGGGGGACCCTGTTACAAGCGTATGCTTGCTTGCACAACATTTTTAATTTTTTATTTCTTTTCCAGTGCAATCAGTGTACACTACTGTGCAGCAGTCCAATGCTCAGCTGGCCTGGGCTTGTACTACTCTTCTGCTTCTTCCCCTCTGCTTACACATAACTCTTGCCCTGTATTATTTGTCTCTCTCGCTCTTTTTTTACATACAGTTTTGCTGTTTGAGTCTTGTGATCTCATAAAAACAGACTTTTCTTAAGTAGACATTTGTTTTCCAGGTAGTCACGTGGACTATCAGTCACTCTCTGTCCCTCCTTTTACACCCTCCACCCATACTTTGTGTTCTCTCTCTGTCTCTTATGCAGATTTTTTTTAATAACAACTTAAGCTCTTTAAAGTCTTTTGCGTCTCTGTCTGGAAAATATATATATACCATAAGGCAAGGGAAAAGGAAACAAACAAACAAAAAAAAAACAAATGGGTCTGTTTTGGCAGTCATGCATGCACCATGCTGTTAAATCCAGTGCATGCCCAGACTGCTGAAAATAACTGCACATTTTTTGATTGCCCAGCATGCATTTAAATATTAAAGTTAGATTGTCTGGATAGTGTTTCCTGTTGTTCCAGGCTGCTGGGCAATATGATTTTTCCTAGCTGGATGCTTGGAATCCGACAGGGTATGGGAGGGTATGCCACTGGACACCAGGGATACTTGGAATGAGGCAGGGTATGTGGGGGGATCACTGGAAACCATGGATGCTTGGAATGGGGCAGGATATGGTAGGGTATACCACTGGATGCCAGGGATACTTGGAATGGGGCAGGGTATTTGGGGGTATGACTGGACACCATAGATGCTTGGAATGGGGCATGGTAAGGGACAGTATGCCACTAAACACTGTGGATACCTGGAATGGGGTCAGGGTATGTGGAGGCAACATTGGAGAGCATGAATGCTTGGAACTGGGCAGGGTATGGGAGGACATGCCACTGGATGCCAAGGATACTGAGAGTGGGGAAGGCTAATGTTGGAGTACCACTGGAATGAGGCAGGGTATGTGAGGGTATCACTGGACACCATGGATGCTTCGAATGGGGTAGGGTATGGGAAGGTATGCCACTTGACAGCAGGGATACTTGAAATGAGGCAGGGTATGTGAGGGCACCACTGGATGCCATGGACTGCTTGAATGGGGTACCGTGAAGGAAAAGGTACCACAGGACACCAGTGGCTCCTTCTTACAGGAGTTGGGTGAAGGTGATAAAGCCACTCTACTACCAGGGTGGCTTGGCACAGGGTGGGGTAATTGGCACTGGGAGTACATACTGCTTGTCGTCAAAAGTATTGACAATGCCAGAAAACAAAGTAGTGTGTATCTGTTGAAAAAGTAAATAGCCACTTTAAGGTGCAGCGATGCTTTGCCTTAGAAGCATTAACAGTTAAAAACAAAAACAAAAATAAAACAAAACAAAAAAAAGACAGCACTAGCTTCCCATATTATTCCATATTTCAAACAATGTCTGCACCAGTCTATAGATACTGCTTTCGGGCACATATTTTACAGCTCACTCTCAGCATGTAGGGAGAAGGACCCATATACTGAATATCAGTGACTAAACCTAACATTTCATACACATGTGCTTTCTCTCGAGTCTATGTGATAACAGAGATTGCAGAAAGGCAATCGCTGTTAGGGTGAATGTACATTTGTGAAAATTCATTTCACTGATGTTCAATCCCAGCAGGGGGCTGTGCAACTCAAGGTGGGGTGCATGTTGGGGTGGTGAAAATTAAAAAAAGCTTTTTCTTGGACCGATGCAAAATTCCCGATGCACCCAGCAACGAACACAGCACCCTCCCAACCTTAGCCTGCCATGAACCCACTACACCACACAGCCAGCTAGGCAACCCACCATCTCATTACACCTCATAAACCCTCCCTCCCCTTCCACCCGTCGCATAGCATCCTCACTCCCCCCGCATGCATGTATACATATAGTGACAGGATGTCGCTATACCCGCATTCACACCCTGTCCACTAGCCCTAAGAACAGGTGCCACTACTGAGTCACCCTTTTTGTAGGTGCTCAATAGCAATCACTCTTCTCATGGACACCCTTTCTCTCTCCTGTGTGCATGAAATGCTAGGCATGAATACTGGAGTTCACAACTGGGGAACCCTGCCAGTATGCTGTGAGTGAGCAATGAAACATTTGTGTAGTTTGTTTGCTTCACACTGTGATCTACCTGTCCTGTATCCTGGCTGCCCTACAGGGAAATAAAAAAGTGAATGAGAGTGATGTTTACAGATGGGTATGGATATTATTTGAAATCTAGCATCGTATGGGAAGTGAGTGCCACATTTATGTTTAATAATGTGTATTTGTTCTGAAATTTCCTTTTAGAAAAGTAAGGAAATTAATTGCAAAGAACTATATTAATGCATCAGGGTTTAACTTTAATGCCACAAAAGTAAGGAAATGTGGCATTATGTTAACAAAAGTATCATGAGCCTTGGTGAATCTGTGGCATTGTATTTCTTGGGGTAACAATCTGTGCTATGCAGTATTGGTGTAGCCCTGACTTCAGGACTCTCTTTCCAAGCTTTGATTTGTGAGTATTTTCGGTGCCTGGGAACTTGAGAAGACAGTACTACTGTGTCACAAAATCATTCATACTCTGAGAAACACCACACTATAGATTCAAAAAGGCTGAGGGGACTTTTTATTTCACCCTAACATCACATTTTCTTACAGTGTTTTTGTGTTGCTAAGGTTCAACCCTAACTGATGCTTTAATGTAGCTTACTGCAATGTAATGTAGCTGACCGCAATGAACACAACACTACATGTATATTGATGAATGTGCAACATATTGCTTTTGGGTCATAGTACTGTATGTAATTTCCAACTGCCTCTAATAGGATTAGTTTACTTACATGGAAAGGAAGTACTCTCATTAACAGCCCCTAAATTTGAAGTGCATGAATACTGATAATCTGTTATATATTGTACTTACCATGGCAGGACTGGTTTTGGTTTATGTGATTCCTGAACCCTAACTTCCTGGTGGGGAAGGGGGTGGACTCATGATCTCAGGTTGGCTGACTAGCAGAAGAGATGCAATATTTCTCTGGAGGAATGGCACATGCTATCTGTCACATAAGCATTTGCAGACACTTATCTTATCTAGTTCATGGATTTGTGCTATGGGGGGGTGAGATGCGATGTGATGAGGTGGTATAATTAGGAGAAGGGGAAATGAGCACCAGAACAACATAATTTCAGCGATCTCATATTAGCTTAGCTTGAGGGAGGAAGAAAAAATAATCACTGTTAGTGAATCCAGATAAACAAAATCTATTTACACTCAGGCTGCTATCATATTTAATTTGGCTCTGGATAGTCTGTATTAAATGGGGTAGACTCAAAACCTTGTTATCTCTTGATGCTTCAGTCATAAAAATGTTGCGCTTACCCAAAAGACCTACTTGCAAATGTGCCTAGCTTCTGCATCAGACCAGTTCTCCATTATAGATAATGTAAAATAGCTGCCTCTCTGATGTGAAGACAGGATCTGCTTTACCTCTCAGTCTACCCCAGAGCAATGTGCTCTGCTGTTTGCGGTTAGAGACTGAAGTTATGTTGAGGGATGTGTAGAGTTCATTTTGCTGCCCCCCCTACTGAGCAGCAGTGTTTTTCAGTCTGGTAAGTATCTTGACTTGCTCTGAATCTGGTGGTTTGCTAGTTGCACTGTATGTTGCTTTCCTTAATTTCCTATACCCATCAAAGGTAAATTAATCTCTCCTGCCAGCTGTTTTAATTGGTTCCAGGAAGCCAAGCATTCACTTGAAAATAGTTTGGTTCATTAATTGCTCAATTTATGCACAAGAGTCAAGTCATTTTTATGAATTTAACTAATACCATCCATAAAAAGTTTTTATTTATCTGGAAATATAACAAGCATTTGTCAATGCCGAATGTTTGCCTGCAGTGTAATACAGCTTTAAAGGGAACATAAACAACATGTAATTTAAACTAACTATTTCTGGAGTTTTCTGTTAACATAAGAACATAAGAATTTTCCAGCAGAAGGAGACCGTGTGGTCCATCTAGTCTGCCTGGGTTTTCTACCCCGCCCCACTATCAATTTGTCTTGCTAAGGTGAATATACTGTTTATCCCATGCCTGTTTGAATTCACTGACCATCTTGGTTGCCACTACCTCTGGTGGCAGACTGTTCCAAGGGTCCACCACCCTCTCTGTGAAAAAGTACTTCCTATCATTTATTTTGAATTTACCTCCCACCAGGTGCATGTTGTGTCCTCTAGTACGTGCAGCCCTGTTTTCCCGGAAGAGGTTCTTGGTTTGTACGGTGTTGATCCCTTTAAGAAATTTAAATGTCTGAATCATGTCTCCTCTGTTCCTCCTCTACTTGAGGGAGAATAAATTTAGCTGGCTGAGCTTAGCTTCATACGTTTCGTGGCTCAGATACCTCACCATTTTGGTGGCACGTCTCTACATGGTTTCTAGATGGTCTATGTCCTTTTTTTGGTGAGGTCTCCAGAACTGCGCACAATACTCTAAGTGAGGTCTCACCAGCAACCTGTACTGTGGGAAGATTACACCACTCCTTCTGCTGGTAATACCCCTACCAATACATCCAAGGATGCTGCTTGCCTTTAGTGGCGTGTTTTTTTTTTTTTTTGCATTGCTTCCCTACCTTTAAATCGTTTGCAATCATGACACCAAGATCTCGTTCCAACTTTGTTTATTCTAGTAGCTGCCTCTCCAGAACATACTTCATGCATGGGTTCCTTCTACCCAAATGCATGACTTTACATTTTTTGTTGTTGAATCTCAACTGCCAGTTCCTGGATCATTCCTCTAGCATCCTTTGATCTGCATCCATTAATGAGGTCCTTTCCAGTGTGTCCACCCTGTTGCAGAGTTTCATATCATCTGCAAAGAGGCAGACTTTCCCTTTCAGTTCTTCAGCGATGTCACTGATTAATATGTTAAAAAGGATGGGGCTTAGTACTGATCCCTGTGGTATTCCACATGACACCTTTCCATCTTGGGACAAGGTGCCATTTATCATAACCCTCTGTGTCCTGCCTTGCAGCCAGATTGTGATCCATTTAACTACTTTGTGACCAATGCCAGCTTGCTCCAGTTTGTTTGCTAACCTTCTGTGTGGGACTTTACTAAAGTCCATATACAGCACATCTAGAGATGTTGTGAAATAAAATTCCACCGGGAAAATTGCCGCGAAATAGGCAATTTTGCCACATGACATTTTTCATGAAATTGCAGTGAAATGGCAAAATTTCACTGCAATTTCACCCACCATAAATGGGCATCTCCCAGTGGGGTCTGTAATAGTCCCCACCCCCCTCCAGCTGCTAACTGGACCAAATTAAAAAAAGAAATATTCTCCCTGGTGTCTAGTGGCCCTTCCTGGCCCAATCATGGCCAAAATTGAAGAAGCCCCTCCCCCACTGAGTTACACTGAGTAATTTCCCTTCTAACTGAGTCCCCTCCTGAATTTGAACTTGTATAAAAAAAAAAGTTTAATTAAATCTCCAACTATCTGGTGTCTCATGGACCCCCTACCCTGGCATCAGATTGCACCCACAATGCTCCCCCAGTACCCTGATCAGGCCACCGACACAGCCCTCCACTCACCTCCATGTCCGGCAGCCCAACTGAGCACTTCAATGAATGAGAGCATGCTGCACAAGCACATGCTCATTCATTGAAGTGCTCAATCAAGCTACCCGTGTGGAGGAGGTGAAGTCAAGGCCCAATCAGGCTGCTAGGAGAGGAGTAATGGGCACAATCTGATGCAAGGGTGGGAAGATCCCACTAGAAACCTGGGAGTTGGGGATTTAATTAAGCATTTTTTTTTTGCAGGTCAGATTCAGAAGGGACTCAGTCGAGGAAGAGGGCAATGACTCAGTGTAACTGGCAGGAAGTAGAGGGCTTACTTAATGTTGGCCATGATCGAGCTAGTGGGACCACTACACACCAGGGAGAAGATTTTTTTTAAATTTGGGCTGGTGAGCGATGGGGGGGGGGGGAGGCACTAGGCACCACCAAGGAAGAAAGCTGATGAGGTGAAATTACAGAATTTTGCTAGTGGGTGGAGAAATGTCGCTGTAACCAGTGAATTTCACCAGTTGGAAGGCAAAATTTAGCATTTTGTCCAGTGAAATATATCATGAAATGAGTGAATTCTGTAAAATATTTCACTGAGCGAAATTTTTCAGTTTCGCACAATACTAACCACATCCACTGCTGTCCTCTGGTCTACTTCTCTTGTTCATTATTGATATGCTGTTAACATATTTGATGCTAACATATTTAAAACAAACACAAACAAAAATGGCTCACTCCACATATCAGGCAAGCATTAAGCATGAGAGAGCATGGGTGTACTTGAGAATTAAGCCATGCCTGCGGGGGGAGGAGTTGGGGCATGAGGCCACAGCTGCGTGCCTCCAGCCACGCAGGCATGGATTAATTCTCAAGTAGGCCTACGCTTTAGAGTGGGTTAATGCACTTGTAACATGGCAAGTTCGCCTTCTGCTCTCTGTCACTGCTTGCAACAGAGTGGAGGACTGTGTTACTATGCCAACTGTCAGTTTCCCGTCTGCGCTGCTCCATGTCTCTCTTTCTCAGTGTCTCTCTCTGTGTTGCTTCTGTGTACAAGTCCTCAGCATGCTTCAGACTGACACCTCACACAGATTCAAGGAAACACTGCTCCATTTATTTTTTGATTGTCAATATATTAGCAATTTTAGCATCTGCTGGGAAATACATGGACATGGCTCCCTCTGACTGCCCAGGCGCGCTGCTCCATGTGTCTCTGTCTCACTGCTAACATGTGCAGTGACTGTTT
This sequence comes from Neoceratodus forsteri, assembly GCA_016271365.2. NCBI lineage: Eukaryota > Metazoa > Chordata > Ceratodontiformes > Ceratodontidae > Neoceratodus > Neoceratodus forsteri. Next base: position 848,340,863 of record CM028134.1, read on the forward strand.
AAGCAGCACTGTGAAGTGCCAGAACAAATTAGACAGGTTCACAGGTAAAACAGAATAAGACTCCTGCATGATGAGCTGACCGGGCGCTATGTGTATTCAGAAAATGATCTTTTTAGAACCAGGAAAGATAAAATGTTTTTGCAGTGCACTTAGTCCTGCATGTATGCCACAGACTGCACCCTCTTCCTGAGCTCACTGAAATACAAAGACACTAGTCCACAGTGAAATGGATCCCTTCGCACTTCTGAGCTGCACTTGCTTACCGGAACAAACTTTTCTGCTGACATACCATGTATGGCAGAGACAGTCAATGAACCCCACCAGCATAGCTGTGACAATAACATACTCATGAGCGCGCTTCAATTCTCACAGCTGTATGTGTCACAACCCCACTCAGCAGGTCAGGCCCTCTGCTCATACAGTGCCAACCTCCGAGTGCAGTATTGTGAACAGGAACAGAACAGGGTAACCCTCCTGTCTGTTTTGTGGGTTTGAATCAAGCTTTGGTCTCAAGTTCTGGAGGGATTCAAACTGTGAAACTCTTGCTAGCATACCCAATGTAAGGCTCAGATAATTCTGCTCTTCGGGGGCAGATATCTTTCGCCTACGGGCACCTAACCAGGTGTACAAAATGAACATTTAAAAACTCCATGAATGACCTTAGATAAACTCTTACCTTTTTCCAGTGTGTTACTGCCAGTAAGCTATGCACAATGTCAGCTTTAACCACATAGGCTTCACTTGTCAAAGAAAGAATTTCAAAGACACACCAAGTAGTCTCTTAAAATAGAGGTTTTACTTAAAATAGATAAAAATAAGTAAAATGTAAATACAGAACAATATATCACAAAAAAACATACAATCACTTAAAAAGAACACGGTTTAAAAAGTGCAAATTAATTCTTACCACCAGACAATTAGACTTGTCTATCTAAAGTAGATGTTTCTTCTTCAGAGTCCAAACATGAGTATATCTAAGTGGAAAACAGAATACTGTTTAAAACTGACTTTGCCAACCACTTTGCATGAGGTCACCTAGCTCCTCCCTGTCAGAATATAACAATTATACAAAACAGGATGTCTTACCATTCAGAAGGTAAATTAAACAGGTGACATCAGCAAAAACATGGTTCCCCATGTGACTTCTCAATCAAGTCTATAATTTTCCAAGTTCTTTCTTTCATCCATGAGCAGCATCCTGCTCTTCACAGACATCAAAGGAACATTTATGATTTAGCACCTAAGTGACATAACCTGGTTTCTTCCCCTAAATATCATAAAAGTTTATGATTTCCTATCCTAGCAGCTGGCAGCTACAATCAAGCCAGATAAACAGGAGATCCTTAACTTGTGTCTCTTCTAGCCTGTAATTATCTCCTGGCTTTTAGGATAACATCCTTTTAGTTGAAACCTGGGGGGTCATCCCACAGGCTGTCTCATCCTGTCTCATGAGAGGTATTCAATAACACATTTTTATATTACAAAAATCATAGAGTAATCAGAACCAGCTGTCCAAGTGTCACAGTATGGGCTTGCTCAGGAGGGCAACCATGGATTAATTGAGAATTAATCCATGATCAGGTAACATGTTTTGCCTTATAAGAATGGGGCTTGCTGCCTAGCCATGTTACAAGTAGTTTTACTCCTCTTATTTCATGCCACATATTCATACAATAAGGTGACATTTTGGAGGCTTCACCCTTTTGTCAGTCCCTACTTTCTGTTGTTACCTTATCATAAACAGCATAATGCTTTTCTCATCACTGATTGGATAATCTCTTAGAGCTGCTAGTCTTATTATATTCAGTCAGGTTATCCTGCTTGTTCAGGTGGGAAGATTACTCCCCTCCATTAGCACTAAGCAGTAAAGCCTTCTGCCAACTCCCACAACCAAAGAATGTAACTCTGCATCACTAATGATAATAGCTGTCTGACTCCCTATACCACTGCCAAATCTACAAGACCCAGTAAAATCAACACCACCACAGAGTAGTAGCAGGTGGGAGTCACCAGCCTTGAGGTACTATCCCTGAGAACCCCACTGTGGGCTGGATGCAGATGGAAGCCACCAGCATTGAGATAGTTACCCTGAAAACATCACTGCAGACAGTGGAAGGAGCAGGCCTTCAGATACACTCCCTGGGTATACCCATTGCAGGTTGGCAGGAGGTGTGATGAGCAACCCCGATTTGTTCTCCCTATAAACAACACTGTGGGATGTGGGGGAAGTAGGCCCAAAATTCTCTCCCCAGGAACCCCTCAGCATGCTGGAAAGAGGTGAGAGGAGCAAGTCTCTTGATATTCTCACTGGAAACATATCCACATGCTTTTCAGTCAGCAGGACTAGAAATACTCTCCTTGAGAATGCCACAGCATACACACAAGAGGTGTAATTTTCACTACATTTTGCATGGGACTACCATCTTCGGCTGTGGGAGTATCAGAACTTGAGATACTCTCACCAAGAAAATGTTTTTCATTTTGTTTTATTTTTATTTTGTTAACCAGGATAGGGCAGTGGACAAGTCCATCTTCAGGCCCGGCCTGACAGACAAAATACATACAAATACACAAAAATAAGACATAACTTGTCAGTTTACAAAAAACAATTGCAATTATCCAAAAACATTAAATATTGGTTAAAGTTAACTTTAAAATTTTGCAATTAAATTACTACATGAAGTTTATCTGGTAAATTATTCCAAAACATGGGTGCTGATACTGAGAATTATCTTGAACCTGCCTTCGTTTTATGAACAACTGTTTGTAAAAGTACACCTTCGGAAAAAACATAAGAAAACAGGGAAATTACCAAATCTTCTGAGGGAGATTTTGAAGTTGAAAAAAATTGATTTATAAATTTGACACTCAAAGTAATAAGCAAGTTTGGATTTATGAGATAACCAATGCAACTGTGAATATAACAAACAATGGTGAGTGTGAAATGGAGAATCTAGGATACACCAACAAATGTTATTGTAAGCTACAGCTAGAGTATTAAGTTCCCTAAACCCAGGATTAAAGCACATGCTAGCACAGTAATCAAAATGAGGCATCAAGGACCCCTTGGCAATTGATCTTCCGATATCAGATGAAAAATAATGCTTAACCTTCTAGAGTAAGCCCGATTTCTGATTTATGGCGCAACAGGTAGCCATGACCTGTAAAGAAAAAGTCTGGCAAGGGTCAAGTAAAAAAAACAGATATTTAAATTCAAATACCTGATGTAATGAGACACCTAAAGCATCACAAATCAGAAATTTGGGATTAGCTCATAGAAACATAGAATCTGATGGCAGATAAGGACCGTTTGGCCCACGTAGTCTGTCCATTTTCTTACCTAATGGATAAGCTGCAGTTAACCAACAGCCTACTTCCTCCTACCCCCCCCACTAGAACTGACTTATGTCTGTCCCATGCATTCTTGAATTCCCCCACTCTTTTTGACTCCACAACCTTCTCAGGAAGGCTGTTCCATGAATCCACAACCCTCTCCATTAAAAATTCTTCCTCACATTACCTCTGAGCCGTCCCCTCTTTCTTTAAATTGTGCCCCTTGTTCTTGCACATCTCTTTTCTGAAAGATGCTACCTCTTGGACTTTACTGATTCCTTGAGGTACTTGAAAGTTTCTATCATGCCCCCCTTTTCCTCGAGGGCATACATATTAAGCTCCTTTAGTCTCTCTTTGTATGTCTTGTGGTGCAGACCCTGCACCATTTTGGTTGCCCTCCTCTGGACAGCCTCCATCCAGTCTATGTCTTTGCAGAGATGGGGTCTCCAGAACTGCATGCAGTACTCCAAATGGGGTCTCACAAACTGTCTGCACAGAGGGATAAAAACTTTATTTTCTACTGGTGATGCCTCTCCCTATGCATCCCAGTATCCCCCCAACCCTCCTTACTGCCTTCTCACATTGCTTGCCCATCTTTAGGTCATCTGATATAACTACCACCAGGTCCCTTTCCATTTTTGTTGTCGTCAGTATCTCATCCCCATTGTGTACTCTTCCCTTTGTTTTTGTTTCCCAGGTGCATTACTTTGCACTTCTTTGTGTTGAACCTAAGCTGCCATACATTTGACCATTCCTCCAACCTTGCCAAGTCCCTTCTTATCCTTTCCACCCCTTGTGTATCAACCATGTTGCAGATCTTTGTGTTGTCTGCAAAGAGACATACTTTTCCTTCTAGTCCCTCTGCAATGTCACTTATAAAGACTTTAAAAAGGACTGGACCCAATACTGAACCCTGTGGTGCCCCACTAGTAACCCCCCTTTCTTCACTATGGACTCCATTTACTATTAGCCTCTGTGTCCTGTTGTCTAGCCAATGTTTTACCCAGGCTACCCTTCTGGGACCCACTCCCAGGCTAGATAATTTGCTTATTAATCTTTTGTGTGGGACTGTGTTAAATGCCTTGCTAAAGTCTAGGTAGGCCATGTCCACAGCCCCTCCCTGGTCTATTACTTTGGTCATCCAATCAAATAAATTGATTAGATTCATCAGACAAGACCTTCCTGCTGTGAATCCATGCTGCCTTGGGTCATGTGCCGCACAGGCCTCTAGATACTCAACAATTTTTTCCTTCAGAAGTGATTCCATCATATTCTGTACCACTGAGGTCACACTAAGAGGTCTGTAGTTCCCTGCCTCTGTCTTGCTCCCACTTTTGTGAAGGGGAATCACATCTTCCCTCCTCCAGTCCTCAGATACCACTCCATCCTCCCATGATTCGTTAAAAAGGGTAGTCAATGGTGTTACTAGTTCTCCCCTTTATTTTTTTAGAATTCTGGGGTGAATCCTGTCAGGCCCCATTGCTTTGTTCACCTTTAGTTTTAGGAGTTCTTTCACAACCCTTTCTTCTGTGAAAGGACTGATATCGGACTTCCAATCCAGAGTGCTTCTATTGACTGGATTAGGTACCTCCCCTTCCTCTTCCTTTGTGAATAGTGAGCAGAAGTATTTGTTCAGTATTCCTGCTTTTTCACTGTCCCTCTCCACCCATCCTCCTTCCTCATAATTCATCCTCAGTGTCCCTCCCTCCCTTCCTTTGTCTTTTGTCACTCCCTAATGTACCTATAAAAGGTCTTATCCCCCTTCTTAACTGAGTTGGCTATCATTTTCTTGGTTTGGGCCTTTGCTATTCTGGCTGCCTTCCTCACTTCCTTCTGCTTTAACTGGTAAAGTTCTCTGTACTGCTTTCTGTGTGTTTCCTTATACTTCCTGAATGCTATCTTTTCCTCCCTAATCTTCCCCACCACGTCTTTTGAGAACCATAGTGTTTTTTTCTCTCATTTTGATTTGTTTATTTGCTTCACACAAAGGCTTGTTGCCTCTGTGATGACAGTTTTGATGTTTCCCCATTGTTGCTCCACCCCTCCTTCTTGTCTGTTTGTGAATGCTGTTCTGAGTCACTCTCCAGTTTTGAAAAAATCAGTCCCCCTGAAGTCCAGTACCTTCACTTTTGTATGGCTTGACTCTACAGCTGAGTTTATCATGAACTACACTGTTTGGTGGTCACTTGTTCCCAGGTGGCTACCCACTTCTAGGTCTGAGATCCTCTCTCTTTCCCCATTTGAGAGTACCAGGTCTAAGACTGCTCCCTCCTGAGTGGGTTCCAACACTAGCTGTCTGAGGCATGCCCCCTGTAGGGCATTGAGAATGGTCTTGCTCTTGGATGTGGCTGCAGAAAAGCTCATAACATGTGAGAAGTTCTGAAAAGCATTGGCTTTTTTTTATATTCAGTATCAAGCCATTCTCAATAAACCAATTGCTAGCCACAGCAAATTCTCACTCAACAACTAAAGATAACTCTGAGATAGAATTAGATTGGTAAAACAAAACCAAATCATCAGCATACAAAAGACTTTCACGGGATTTACAAACAGAAGGCAATTGATTTATAAACAGACTAAACATTGATGGGCCCAAAATTGAACCTGGGGCACCCCCAAATTCACAGCAGAAACAGAAGAAGCAGTAGAGCCAATTACAACAAACTGTGAATGATTAGATAGGTAATAACTACAACAGCCTACAACCAATTCAGAAAAGCCAAGTTGCTGCAATTTCTCCACTAGTTGATCATGTTCAGTAAAATTGAATGCCTTGGTCAGGTCCACAAAAAACAGCCCAGTCATTAGACCTTTTTCAAATCCCAATAGAGTGGAATTTATGAACCTGACCAAGGCAGTTTCAGTCCCATGACCATTTCAAAAGCCATGCTGCTGTGTGGCCAAAACATCTTATTTTTCCAAATATTCAGTGAATTGATTAGCCACAATTTTCTCAAAATTCTTACTGATAGGATTTAAGATTGATATAGGCTGAAAGTCATCTGGTGTCATAGCATTGGGTTTCTTTGGAACAGGAACCACTTTAGCACACTTCCAAATAGATGGAAATTGACCTGTTGTTAAACAAAGATTAAAAATTGTGCTTAGAGGTTCCACAACAAAGGAAGCTGCCATCCAGCCCCTCCCCACAATCACTAAACTTATCTGGGATGGACTTCAATAACCTCTCAACCTCCTTTCTAGTCACTCTTCGCAAGTAGAATGATGGCCTGTCAATTAAATTTGAATTTGAAGTAGACACCACTGGAGAGGGATTATTATGAGCTTTCTTATAACATGAGAAGTCAGAAAACATGACATTGATAAAGTTGTCAATATCTAAAGGATTTGAGGTTTCACCCTCACTCGTAATCAGCTTCCCAATTGTAGCTTTGCCCTTAATGGACATCATAACCTTAACTGAGTGCCAGAATTTGAGCGGGCCAGAACAACTGTCTTTCAGTTGACTTTGTCAAAATGACCACAGTTTGGAAGCAGGTGGGAAGAGCTGACCTCAAGGTACTTTTCCCATCAACAGCTGGTAATAAAAGTAAAATTGAAAAAAGTTGAAACTTTTATACATAAAATCTGCTCATACTTTCTCTACAAATTAGCTTTCAACAGTGGTACAGTTCTCCCTGTTAGCATTTGAATCTCAGTACTATTTTATAATAAACATTTATTTTTAAATATTTTTATTTATGTATTATTATTTTAAAGTTGTTTGAAATAATAATTTAAACTGGTAAGTCAGGTAGCTTTCTTTCTGCAATAACACCCTCAAGGTTGTGGAGTATTCATGGATAACAACACTTTCAGGGGCTGTAAGGCCCTCTGCCAGTGGCATCAGGATTCACTACCTCCCACAGCATGCTGGGTTCCATGAATACCTCACACCCTGTTGAGTCCTGTTGCTTGCTTGTGGGCATTGAATTAAATTGTGAGGGTAAATAATAGGAAACCATAAACTTATCCACAGTGTATTTGATGATATACAGAGTAAAATGGAACCACTGTTACATATTTGCATGGGATGAGGTATGCAAAAGGTTCTTGTTTTAACAAGGTGACCTATTACTATAAGATTATTGGTGAAGTTGAAAGTCTGGAGTTGTGGTGGTGGGCCACTGTCATAGCCTGGATAGCTGCCTCTTGAATTTTGGCAGGAACCTGTGGCTTGGTGGATGGTTTCCCAGATCTGGATCAGAATTTGGAAGCTTGGAAGTTTTCTGGAACTTTTCAGCTTTTTTGGATGTCTCTAATAACTTTGGGGACTGTATTGTGAAGTTTCGGAATCTGAATTGTGCAAAGGTCGTCGTCCGTTTGATGAGTCTATGGTCAGACTGGATCCCTCTGACTGTAAGTACTCTGGATTTTATTTAATTTCTTTGGAAACTTTGTTGGCAGTGAGAGTGCCTTCAACAGTTGTGAAATCTGCCATTCCCAGACTTATGTAAGATATATTATCTGGAGGGCAGCCTCTCTACATTTTTTCTTTAGATCTGTGTTTCAGTTTTATTCTATTAATATGTATTTATTGTTTGTGTTAAGCAGTGAGAGTGTTTATTTAAGTGGCCACCAGGTCATAAGAGGATCTGAATGCTGTTTAAAGGTTTTACTTATTTTAGTATTTAGTTAATTAAATTAGTTATTTAATTTAGTTGTTGGTTACTGTAAGTCGTGGGTGGGAATTGATATTTATTTTGTGTAATTTGAGGGGTTGTACTTTTTATTGTTTTGAACTAGTGGGGAGCAATTTTATTCTGAACTGAATTTGGTCTTTGCTCCATGTCTTGGGACAGGGATTTACGTCATTGTTTTACCCCCAGGTCATGCACTACTCAGCCTCTGCACTTCGCACCCTCTGCCCCTTTCTCTCCCCACCATTGCTCTTTTCCACCTATCAACACTGTCGGGCTTTGAGTATTGCCTGCAGGAGGGTGGGGTGGGGGTGGGGTGGGGGTGTGAATAGTGGAGGCTGAAAGAGCGGGGCATTCACATTGGGGTTGTTAAGCCCAGAAGATGCCCTGGGGCGAAATGGTGTCTGGCATGTGGGCCATCTTGCCTAGTCCTCATACCCAAGAGCACCTCCACTAGTGGTGGGCAGGTGGTCAGGGTGGCCCAGGAGTTCTGTCCAACTCAGGCGGTGTTATGTAACGCTAGATCGGTTAAGAAAAAGACTGCAATTATTGCAGCTCTTATTGGGACAACAGATCTGGCGTGCATCACCAATACCTGGCTGGATGGCAATTCAGGCCCCATATTTGAGGCTGCAATCCTGGCTGGGTATTTGGTGATTCACTGCCCAAGATTGGACCACAGGGAAGGGGGGTTGCGGTCTGTTTCAAGACCTAATTGAATCTCACAAGTGTACCAGTTCAGGAAGCCAGGTCATTTGAATGTGCCATAGTAGCAGGTGTGGGTTATAGGATGGCTCTCATCCATCATCCACCCAGAGATGAGAATCTATTCCTTAAGGAAGTGGTGGACTTCATGATCGACCTGGCTTTTGAGTCACCTAGGCTGATGGTCCTGGGTGACTTTAATGCCTGGATTGATGACGATCTCTTGTGATTCAGACAACACTTCCTCCAGTTGATGATTTCACTGGGTCTTACACAGGTAGTTACCTCTGCTACTCACAAACACGGCCATTCTCTTGACCTGGTTTTCCTCCTGGGGATCAAGGCCTCTGATGTGGGGGTGGAACCCGTCAGATGGTCCGACCACTACACTGTGCGATTCAATTTTTGCACCTCTCCTTGTAGGCAAACCCCTGTGGAGATGGTCAAGTACCGCCCTTTACGGGATGTGATTCCTGGTGGCCTAGCAGCAGTACTTGATTTATCAGAATTTCCTATGGTGTGCATGGACCTGGAGGCTCTGGTTCTGGCCTATAATCAGGCCATTATATCAGGACAGGATTCCATTGCTCCAATCCATGTATGTCCTCTCTCCCTTCGCTCTCGGTCTCCATGGTTTGATGGGACCGTAAGGGAGTTGCAGCGACTAGGACGTAGGTTAGAGCAATGCTGGTGGAAATCCAGCTTAGATGCCGATCACCTTAGACTGTTAGAGTATTATCAACTCTATCAGTCAACAATCTCTCATAAGAAGTCAGAGTTCCTGTCCGAGGAGATTGCTGCTGCTCAGAACTGACCAGCTCAGCTCTTTCAAATGGTAGACAGGCTGTGCAACCCAGCCTGTCTGCAAGTTCGAAGAGCTTTTTCACAATTGCAGTGTGAAGAGCTTGCATGGTTCTTTGCTGATAAGGTGGCTGACATCAGGTCAGAGACTGGTGTAGCGCACTCTATGGGAGTTACTGATGATCGATGCTTGGCCATTATCCCTCCTTTTTCCTGGAGTTCCTTTGACCGGCTGGAAATCATGAATGTTATGCAGATTGTCCAGGGTATGCACCCTACATTCTGTAGTTTAGACCCAGACCCAACAGCCATGATTATGGGCTGTTGGGATGTTATTGGCCCGATTCTGGCACAGATAGTCTAGTGCTCCCTAGACTCTGGTGAGTACCCCTGCTCCTTGAAGGAGGCAGTTGTGACACCTTTGTTGAAGAAAGCTTCATTGGACCCACACTCTCTCACAAACTACAGACCAATCTCTTGCCTTCCCTTTGTGGGGAAGGTGATTGAGAAAGTAGTGGCTGTACATCTGGAGAACCATTTGACCATCCATAGCATCTATGAACCTCTCCAGTCTGGTTTCTGAAAGAGGCATAGTAGCAAGACTGTGCTGGTTCGGGTGCTCAATGATCTCCTGATGGTGAGAGATTAGAGAAAACGGCCCATTTTGGTACTTCCTGATCTGTCATCAGCTTTTGACACAGTGGACCGTGGGCTACTGCTTGAGCACCTAAGATTCTTCTGTAGGCTTTCTGGTTTGGTCCACAGATGGTTTATATCTTTATTCACTGGTAGAACTCAGACGGTGGTGTCGGGGTTTTTTCTTCTGAACCTATCTCTCTATCATGTGGGGTGCCCCAGGGCTCAGTGCTGTCCCCCATGTTGTTTGCGGTGTACATGCTGCCCCTCGGAGACATTGTAAGATGGTATGGGCTGAGGTTTCATTGCTATGTTGATGATACCCAGCTATACCTGTCTTTTGCACCCAACCAGGACGGAGCACTCTCAGTATTTAATGACTGCCTCATTGAAATCCAAGACTGGATGTAGTCCAGATGGCTGAAGTTGAACCCTGGGAAGACTGAGGTGATGGTTGTGGATCCAGGTCACTGGATGGGGGGTCTGGAGTAGGTCAACCCTAAGGAATATTCCTGGGGGATTCTGAGCTCCTTTCCTCTGAGCAGGTCCGAGACCTGGGGATGATACTGGATGAAGGGCTGACACTTTGTTCTCAGCTGTCGGCTGTCATTAAGTTATCCTTTTACCATCTGAGGAACAACGCTAGGATCAAGCACCTTGTTCCATCTAGTGATCTTCTGACATTGATCCACGCCTTTGTGACCTCGTGTCTGGATTATTGTAACTCCTTGTACATTGGGCTTTCAGGGGTTGATATCTGTTCCTTGCAGCTGGTGCAGGATTCTGCAGCCCCGTTGTTGACGGGGACTTCTCGGTCCTCTCACGTCACACCAGTGCTGTGGGATCTGCACTGGCTGCCAGTTCATAGAAACATAGAAACATAGACTTTGATGGCAGATAAGGACTGCTTGGCCCATCTAGTCTGCCCATTTCCCTACCTACAGGATAGGCTGTAGATCCTAGTTAACCAACAGCCTATTTCTTCCTACCCCCCACAAGAATTGCCTTATGTCTGTCCCATGCATTCTTGAATTCTTCCACAGTTTTAGACCCCATAACCTCCTCAGGAAGGCTGTTCCATGCATCCACTACCCTCTCTGAAATAATACTTCCTCACATTGCCTCTGAACTGCCTCCCTCTATCTTTAAATTGTGTCCCCTTGTTCTTGCAAGTCTCTTTTTCTGAAAGATGCTACCCTCTTGGACTTTGTTGATTCCACTGAGGTACTTAAAGTTTCTATCATGTCCCCCTCTCCCTTCTTTCCTCAAGGGTATACATATTAAGCTCCCTTAGTCTCTCCTCATACGGCTTCTCCTGCAGACCCTGCACCATTTTAGTTGCCCTCCTCTGGACTACCTCTATCCTGTCTATGTCCTTGCGGAGATGGGGTCTCCAGAACTGGACACAGTACTCCAGATGGGGTCTCACCAACTGTCTGTACAGAAGGATAACAACTTCCTGTTTTCTGCTGCTGATGCCTCTCCCAGTATACCCCCAGCCCTCCCTACTGCCTTCTCACATTGCTTGCTAACCTTAAGGTCATCTGATATGAATACCCCCAGGTCACTTTCCTTTTTTGTTGTTGGTACTACCTCCCCACCCATTGTGTATTCTTCCCCTGGGTTCTTGTTTCCCAGGTGCATTATTTTGCACGTCTTTGCATTGAATCCTAGCTGCCATACTTCTGACCATTCCTTCAACCTTGCCAAGTCCCTTCTCATCCTTTCCATGCCTCCTTGTGTATCAACCCTGTTGCAGATCTTTGTGTCATCTGCAAAGAGGCATACTTTTCCTTCCAGTCCCTCTGCAATGTCACTGATGAAGACATTAAAAGGACTGGACCCAGTACTGAACCCTGCGGTGCCCCACTAGTAACCTCTCTTTCTTCAGAGTGGACTCCATTTACAATTACCTTCTGTGTCCTGTTGTTAAGCCAATGTTTTACAGACTACCCCTGGGACCCACTCCCAGGCTGGTGAATTTGACTATTAATCTTTGTGTGGGACTGTGTCAAATGCCTTGCTAAAGTCTAGGTAGGCCATGTCCACAGCCCCTCCCTGTCTACTACTTTGGTCACCCAGTCAAAGAGATCTATTAGATTCATCTGACATGACCTTCCCGCTGTGAATCCATGCTGCCTTGGGTCCTGTGCTCCACTGGCCTCTAGGTACTCAACTATTCTTTCCTTCAAAGTGACTCCATCACTTTCCCTACCACAGAGGTCAGACTGACAGGTCTGTAGTTTCCTGCCTCTGTCTTGGTCCCACTTTTGTGAAGGGGAATCACATCCGCCTTCCTCCAGTCCTCGGGTACCACACCATCCTCCCATGATTTATTAATAAGAGTAGCAAGTGGTTTCACTAGTTCCTCCCTTAATTCTTTTAGAATTCTGGGGTGAATTCCATCAGGACCCATTGCTTTGTCCACCTTCAGTATTAGGAGTTCTTGCAGAACCCTTTCTTCTGTGAAAGGACTGGGATCGACCCCCCATCAAGAGTGCTTCTGTTAATTGGATTAGGCACTTCCCCCTCCTCTTTTGTGAATACTGAGCAGAAATATTCGTTCAGTATCCCTGCTTTTTCACTGTCCCCCTCTGCCCACCCACCGTTCATTCTATTCAGCCTCACTATCCCTCCCTTTGTGGTTCTATCGCTGATGTACCTATAAAGGTTTTATCCCCTTCTTAACTGAGTTGGCTATCTTTTCCTCAGTTTGGGCCTTTGCAGTCTGACTTCCTCCTGCTTCCTTCTGCCTTAACTGGTACAGCTTTCTGTCCTGCTCTTTCTGTGTTTCCTTATACTTCCGGAATGCTATATTTTCTTCCTGACTTTCACAGCCACCTCTTTTGAGAACCACAGTGGCTTTTTCTTTCGTTTTGATTTGTTTATTTGCTTCACACAAAGGCTTGTTGCCTCTGTGATGGCAGTTTTGATGATTCCCCATTGTTGCTCCACACCTCCTTCTAGCCTGTTTGCTACTGCTTTTCTGAGGCACTCTCCCATCTTGCCAAAGTCAGCTCTCCTAAAGTCCAGTACCCTCACTTTTGTATGGCTTGACTCTGTAGCTGAGTTTAACGTGAACCACACTGTTTGATGGTCACTTGTCCCCAGATGGCAAACCACTTCTAGATCTGAGATCCTCTCGCTGTCCCTGTTTGAGAGTATGAGGTCTAAGATTGCTCCCTCATGAGTGGGTTCTGAAACTAGCTGTCTAATGCCTGCCACCTGTAGGGCATCAAGAATGGCCCTGCTCTTGGATGTGGCTGCAGCAAATGTGCTCCAGTTAACATCTGGCATATTCAGGTCTCCCATCAATAGTATCTCTCCTTTCTCTGCCATTCTAAGAATTCCTTCTATCATATCCTTGTCATTCCTCCCCTGACATGGGGTCTGTACCAACCCCTGTGCTGCAGATTGTGGTGCCTTTCCAGTCTCCAAGGTGACCCACAGTGCCTCCTCTCCTCCCTGTTTACTCTTTTGTTCAGTTGCTTTTATCCCTTCCTTTAAATAGAGAGCTACTCCTCCCCCTCTTCTCCCCTGCCTGTCTCTCCTGTAGGTTATGTACCCTGGTATGTTAATGTCCCAGTCATAGTTCTCTGTGTACCATGTTTCTGTGACTGCTATGATATCCAGGCATCCCTCTTCCATCAAGGCCACCTGCTTAGGGAGCTCGTTGCCCAGACTACGGGCATTGGTACTCATTACCCTCCATTTCCTGATGGCCTTACTCCCTTTTGCCCCATCCCTGTCCTTCTTGCCTTTGTCACTTTCTCCATTTACCCCTGCCCTTCTCCCTATCGACACCTCTATATTGGTATTTGCTGCACTTACTACCATGATTATTTGGGGGGGGCTAAGTTTTCCCTGCTCCTTTCCAGTGCCTCCCCTTGGCTGGTTTAAAAGCTTGCCAGTAGGCATTTAAACCTATCACCCTGGATCCTGGTTCCTCCCGGACAGATGCAGCCCATCATGCCAGTTTAGGCTTACATCACTCCAGGTGGACCCCAGTCCCCAATGAAGCCAAATACCTGAGCTCACACCAGTTTTTCAACCACTGATTGAATCCCATGGTGCAGAACACCTAGCATCTCCTATGCCATAGATGGGCAGCACCTCCGAGGAAGGTTACCCGTCGTGCTACTTGACTAAGGCCCATCCCCAGTACACAAACTCTTCCTGCACTTCTCTAATCCTTTTAGCCAGGTCATTTGTCCCTAGGTGAACAATGACATCCAGCTCCCTCCTGTGCAGCTGCTCCGGCAATCCTGAGGTTCCTCCCTGTCCCTCCAAGCCATGGCGCCAGGCAGGCGCACCTCCCTCTCCACTTCCTCCCCAGTTCTACCTTCCTAACAATGGAGTCCCCGAGTTGTTTCCTTCCATTGCAGGGACCCTTCCACCCTCTTGTGGGTCTCCTTTGTGAGGTTTCCAGCATCCTCCTTGGTCTCCACTGCGGGTGCCTCCATAGAGGAACCACACTTTGCCAGAATGGCATAGGGATTGTGGAGAGGCACAACTGGAGGGATGTGCCTCTGTTCCACCACCCTCACCCTCCCTGAACCCTTCCTCCCTCAGCCCAGAGAGGTGCCTGCAGATGGGACAACACCGCATCCTCCAGAATGTCTCCCGGAAGACTGCTGCTCCACAGCCACTGCACTGCACCACTCCAATCATGTCTTATTTCTGGCCCCTTAACTGTTTTCAATCCTTATTCTTTCCTCTGTTTTTTTTGTCTCTCTCTCCTTACTTTTTGCCTGTGTGCTCTTTAAGCTCCTGATTGTCCTGTTCTGAGACAAGGATATCCTATATTTCTCAGTGGACCACTTACTTGCTCAGAGGCAGACCTCAAGCAGCTAGAGGGGGCCAGAGAGCTACTCCTGCCCTTCTAGGATGGTGGGTCTTTGGTGGTTCTGTGATCACTCACTTCCTGCTCCCAAACAGGAAGTTTCTGTTGTCAGTCAAATCCTGTGCCTATAAAAATAGAACTAGCTTTGGGTGGGGGGTGGAGGGGAGGGAAGGAGGGCAATATCATCCCAGCAGAGAAGTCCAGTCACACAGCAGTCCTTTCTCCTGGTGTCTTCTGCCAAGATATTAGCAGAATCTTTCTAAGGCAGTCTTTAAATGTAGCTTCCTTCTAGCTAAGCCACTCCCCCTACTTACTAGATCTTTCTACCAGTAATTTAAACCTCACAGCAGTTAAGTCATTTCAATCACCTGATATTTACACCTATAACTGTTCAGATACCCATTCAGTTCAGTTAACCCAGACAGACACACACACTTTTTTGTTTTGTTTTGTATGTTAGTTTTTTTTACCCTAAATTAAAGGTCCAAGTACAAAAGTTCTTCTACTTTAGTCCCAGCAGAGAAGTCCAGTCACACAGCAGTCCTTTCTCCTGGTGTCTTCTGCCAATATATTAGTTGGCGGTTCAGTGGCGGATCACCTTCAAAGTCAGATTACAGACATATAAAGCCCTACATGGACTGGGCTCTGACTGCCTGAAAGAGCTTTTGGTTCCTTACCACCCTGTGCATCCGCTCCACTCGGCCAATGAGGGGTTGCTGGAGATTCTGAGGGTTTCTTTAAAATCTTCTGTGGCACAGGCATTTATGTTCGCAGCTCAAACCCTCTGGAATTCTCTACCCCATCAGATAAGGGAGTGCAGGACCCTGGGGGGATTTAAACAGGATTTAAACAGGATTTAAACAGGCTTTAAAGACATATCTATGGAGTAGGGCTTATGGTAGTGTGGAAAATATGTTTTAATTTGCCTAGTACTGTATAATTTTTATTGTCGAGTGATATCAGTTTTAATTGTTTAATTTGTACTGTGCCTTGAAATTTGAAAGGCGCATTAAAAATAAAGATTATTATTATTTATTATTATCTTATGGATAGAAACGTATTGTTGCACATGTTCTCTTAGTATGTGAGAACTGCTTACTGAAAGTGAACAGTTCTGGCATCCTAAGCACAAAAGAGGCAACACTTTTATATTCATAAGAGGGCCTATAACTGCACCAATAAACTTATACATTGTGAAGGGTTCTTTGTTTGGCATAGAATTACTATTGTCCTCTGAATGTTGATGGTGTGAGTGATCAGCAAGAAGCCTATTACAGCATCTCCATGTGCCACATACTCTTATGGAAATAAGGGTATCTTATGCACAACTGAAGGAAGTACTTTTATAGGCCAGGAGCACTTGTGCAATCTATAAAATATAGCTAGATGAGGAATGATGAACATTTGGGCATCATTAACTGTCTTTGCTAACACTGCAAAAAAGAATGTGTGTGAAGCAGAAAGACTACTTATGCATACAGAACACTGTGTCAAGCTACTGTGAATGATTCCCAGAGGTTCCAACACAGTAAACAAACTAACAAAAAATACAAACTAATTGTAATATCTCAAAAATGAAAAGTGATCGAGAAGTATCAGTGTCTACCGTAAATTGTTTCTCAGTTTACGGGCTAAGTGATGGTACGTACTGTTTCACCATATTTCATACTTCTGAACGTGTTATGTATAACAATCTTGAAAATGCACTCAGAATAAAAATAATAATAATTTGAAGCTCCTTTCAAACAAATCATCACTGCTTCTAAGCAATATGTATCATGAAATAATAATCAATATGGAAAATAATTTTCAAGATCCTAGCTTCAAAATGAGGTAATCACCATATGTCTATGATAGAGCTGATAATTCTACACTGTTTATTATTACAGGAGATTCAAAAATGATTGCTGATAGTTCTCACATTCGCAGAAAATGCTTGTGTACAGTTTATCAAGTGCTATAACATTTTGTGCAGAACTAGTATCTTTTATCATGACATGTGACTAATACCTGATTTCATTACTGAGATCTTTGCAATAATTTTAGACATTGATCATTTTTTCTTAAACTACATGGTTTATAAGCAATGACAAGTTCTTTGACATGAATTAATTTTTTTAAAATATTGTGTCCATTTTCAAGATTGTAACACACACTGTGTAACAACTTCACCTCATTCCAAAGAGTGAAATATTGTGAAATAACACATACCATCAGTTAGCCTGTGAGCATACCATCCGCTAATTGGTAAACACTGGAAAAATGTTGCTGCTGATTCTTTTTCACTGTCATTTTAATTTTTTTAGACACGACAGTTTGTTTACAATATCCATTTATACTGAATAGAATGTTTATGGAAATTAGCATTCTCACCACCACTGGCAGCCAAAGTGTTAATGTGACACTTTCCAGATTTCTGTCGGTAACTAGGGGCACCACTAAATGAGAGGAAACAACACACACAGACAGAGACTGTGAGGCTCTATGTTAAACTTCAAAGCTGAATGATGCTGTCTGTTAGCAGGCTAACAGACAGAAAACACAGTAACCAGCAGGGTAGCCCCATGAATCACAAAAAGGACTGGTGCTCACTATCAAATGGGCGGCCAGCCCCAACAAGGAAACAGTCAGTCAATATAGTGGCACACAATCAGGAGTGCTGGAGCACTGTAAAGTTAATTCAAAATGTAAGTTTATTTAGTATACTCCAACTATATATAGCAATAATGCAAGCAAGGTGCTCTACTGCTCCAAGACGGTCCCCTAGCACCTCGACTCCTCTGAGGTTGAGGTGAGGTTAGCAGGAAGGCATTCTCATTTTATACACCGCGACAGTCAGTTAATAAATTGACACAGTTTCTGTAATTAGTGTTTCAAATAAACAGTTCAAAACTTTTCATATTCAAATAAGAAAATAAAATACATCTTAATACAAAAGCAATATCCACACACACACATATACACTCTTTAAGTGTCTATTTTAAGCAAAACTTCAATAGTTTCTAAATTTCAAAGGTAAATAGCTGCAGCTAAAGAGTGCAAACAAGTTTATACAATGTTTGAAGTGATGAAAGTAGGCAAGCTTGGAAAATAAAGCTAGAACTGTGGGCTGATTGTTTTCATGGCTAGTACAATCAGGACCTCCATGTAAATAAGTCTCATCCTGTGAACGGAGGTCCCATTTCCAAAAGAGTGATTTCCAAAAGTGGTGAAAAGGGTGCTAGAAGGAACAGAGAAAAAAACAAGGTTAACAATTGGCATTTATATTATACAAACAGTTTAATACTATTTTTTTTAGACTTTTTTCATTTTTTCAGAAATGGCTTTATATACCATTGCTCATTTAATCTGGCAGGTTGCACATGGCTCAATTTGAAAATACATTGATCTTCTTTTTGTAACAGGAGACTGGGTCTATTGCCACCCAATCTTGATGCTGGAATCCAGTCTATGCGCATGAATTTGAGGTCAGTGGGATCTGACCTAAAGTGCAAGGTGAAATAAACACCAACCACGGGTGTCCTGGTGATTAACAGACAGAAAACCAATGTGATTTGTGTGATTACATCCTTTGAAATACATAGAGTTTACACCCATCAGCCAGCTAAATACTGTCACCTTCAGACTTCTCAGTACTGGCTTTTGAGTACCAAGCCTACTACATTTCTACATCCCTTGACTTCTACAGTACACACTTCAACAGCCACCGACACTGTCCAAGCACCATCAATACATTTACTTTGCAGCTGCATGCAAGCAAACATAAAAGGGACTCACCAATGTTGCAATCTCACTGGCTGTGAGCATTCTGAGACCCTTACATTGATCTATAGTATGTCATCATGTACAGCCTTTACACAGGAAGGCTAGTGTACTGTATGAATCTCTGGAATGTCTTCAAAATGACTTCTGCTGGACAACATTTCATTGATGTTCCCCTTCAAGTCTGCAAAGCATTATCATTATCATCATCATATCATTTTATTGGATAGCAAATTGAGAGAAATTATCTTGTTTACAAATGCATTCAAACATGAATACAAACAGTAAAAAAACTGCATATAGTTCCATGTCACAATAAAAACAGACAATAAAAAAATCCATGTCATCATACAAATTAAATATATCTAATCATCCAAAGCAGTTACAGTGTTTGTGAATTAAGCTGGCAAGAGAGGACCTAAAGTGTGCAATTGGTAACAGTACACATGTATAATTTCTTTTGTATTAGCTCCCAGGTGTGTGGTACAGCAACAGCTAATATCATTTCTCCGTACTTTGATTTATATCTAGAGATCTGGAATAACTGCTAGGTTGTGGACTGTACTTACAGGATGTTTTCGGTTGTAATATTTTTAACAAAAATGAAAGTAATACCTTTGAAAGGAACTGATATTCAAACAAGTTCCAATGCAATACTCTGCGATGTATTAAAGAGGTCCAACTCACACTACTGTTCAGAATACATCGAAGAGTTTTATATATGGTAATCCTGTGATAAATTATAATGCACTATTATATAATGGATCCAGTGCACTAAGTACAATACTTGTTTAATTAGTGTAAATAAAAACTCCATAATCTATGATAGGTAGAAATAAAGATATTACAAACAATTTCCTGAGTGAGAAGTTAAAGGGGGTTCTGTTTCTGTAAAAAAAAAGCTCAGCAAATGTTTAACTTTACAGATACATTTTTTATGTGCAAGTTAAAGGTTAAATGACTGTTGAGGGTCAATCCTAGGTACTTGTAAGTATGTACCCTAGTAATGTTAGCACAGAAATGGATTTTATAGAACAATTAGCTTCTGCCACTGTTTTTTTTTTTTTGCAAAAAATATCTGCTGGGTCTTCTTTTCATTCAAAAGGAGTCTCAAGCCTAATAGAGCCCTTTGAATAGTTATGAAATCCTTTTGTAATATTTCTAAGGCTGAATTTAAGTTATTCAGTTGTGTATACATGATCCTATTGTTGGCGTACAAATATATAATAGTATCGGTGGAACAATATTTGGGAAGTTCATTCACATAAAGCAAAAACAGTAGGGGGCCCAGCACAGAGTCTTGCGGTACCCCAATTTTTAATGTTATCATCAACGAACATACTCCTCCCACTTTTTCACATTGCAACCTTTGAGTTAAGTATGAATTGAACCAAGACAGAGCTGAAAAACCTAAACCAGCTGATTTCAATGTATTAAGTAAAATAATATGATCGACTGGGTCGAATACTTTTGACAGATCTGAGAATATTGATGGTACACTGCATCCTCTATTAAAAGATGTAAATACATCATCAATTACTTTTGCAATTACGTACATAGTATTATTACCTTTTTTAAAACCTGATTCTAAATGAGAGATTATGTTGTATTTTAAAAAATATTGAGTTAATTGTGCATGCAACAATCTTTCAAAAATCTTTATGCATATTGGCAAAATTGAGATGGGTCAATAGGAATTAGTATCAGAAAGATCACTCCACTTAAAAATGGGGGTGATATGTGCTATTTTCCAGTCTTTTGGTAATTCTGAAGTCTGTAAAGAAAAACTGAACAAATAGTTGACATGATGTGATAATATTTTTGATGCTATTTTGTAAAAGATTGATGGTATAACATCGCAGTCGACCCCTTTACTTGTATCCAGTTTTTGTAGTTGTTCCTCCCTAATTTTGTGTAAAGGAAAAAATGGGTCTATTAAATGTGTCTGTAAATTCCGTATCCAATGGTGGTGGGATAAGTCCAGGATGTTCCGTTTCAAAAGTTTGTTCGACTTAAAAAAAAATCATTAAATGCTTTAACCTGGTCAGCAGCATTATACATAGTTCTATTTTTGTATTAAAACATTTTTTTGTCATGGTGGAAGAAGTGCATCCCCCTTTAAGAGAGTTAATACCCCTCCATACAGTTTTTAGATTTCAATTTGTTTCTGAAAATTGATTAGTATAATAATTTAGTTTTGCCCTCTTTATCTCTTTTGTACACTTGTTTCTCTCTTTTCTATAAGCTAATCTATCTGCTGGGTTCTTAGTCTCCCTAACTTTATTCCATAATTTCCCTTTTTTTTATTAACATTTTTCATCCTTTTGCGATCCATGGTGTCTTTCTGCTTTTAGCCCTTTTACTAATTAATGATGCATGCATATCAATGACTTCTAATAATGAGATCTTAAAACAGGTCCATGCAAAATCTATATCTGGACATACATACTGTACACACATCAAATTCCAATCAATATTTGCTATATCCCTTAAGAACACCTGGTCACATGCTGATGATATACTGCTGTGCATTGCTAATCCTGCTACGTTTATCCCTTCAGCCTTATTGCTCCTTCAGGAATTTGGTTGATACTTAAACTATAAGCTAAGTATTTATAAGACACTAGTGAAGCCCCTAACTTCTGCAGTTTACAAACCAGACATTGTGGCCATGGGACTGATGTGGATTAATCAGCTTAAATATTTAGGGATAGTACTTGCCCATAGTGTTACCCTTATGAAAAAGTTAAACCTTGACAATGTGGCTTACCACTAAAAGGCAGGCCAGGTTGCCAGTGATCCCTGCCAGGAGAGTGCATAGGAGGGGTTGGGGTGGGGACAGATGAATAGAGGGTGGGGCCTAGTGACATCACCCGGCAGGAAAGAGTAAAATGACAAGGGCAAGCCAGAGCCCCAGGGATTGGCTGGGGGTGGAGCCCTAAAGGGAGCCTGACCAGTGGCTTATAGGGGTATATTAGGCCAGGGCTCAGGCAGGATGACCTCTTTGCTGGTAATTTTTCCCACCCCCCACCCTTATTAAGGAAGGTGCTGGGGAGTTTTGGCACAAAGGAAGGAGTTGGAGGGCAGGTTGAGTACCCTGGGGGCCCTGGGCATAGGGCCAGGTATTTCTGTCACTGTGGGGAGGCAGCATCAGGCCAGGGGGCTAGGGCAGAGTCCCCTGGCAAGGAGGGGTAAAGATGCCATGGGGGGAGAAAGAGAAAGGGGAACAGGGGAAAGAAAAGGGGAAGGGGGTAGGACACATGGGCAGGAGGCAAAGAACCCAGGCATGGTGGTAAAGTGGGGAGGGGGATAGGTCCAGGTGCCAGATTCAGAAGTGCTCGGGCCTGGAGGGTGAAAGCCTGGGTAAGTGGAAATGGCCTGGTTCTAGTATGGAGGAGGGGGCAGGATTCACAGTGTCAGGGCCCTGACAGCAAGATGGAAGAAATGACCAGAAGAAAGACAGAGACCGGAACCAGAAAACTTGGAAAGAAATTTTGATGTGAATTGAATTGTGAATTCAAAGTATATGGTTGTAAATATAGTCTTTTGTGCCGTGAATAAAATTGCCAATGAGCAACCAACAAGTTAAAAATGGTGTAACGTCCCTCATTCCTGGGGGGGGGGATTCAGGGGACGATCTTCTTTCCACTATCCAATAGGATCTATCTAGATGGTAATTCCACTCTCTCTCTCTCTCTCTCTCTCTCTCTCTCACTATCTCTATCGGGAAGAATTAACATTGTTAAGATGAATGTACTTTCGCACATTTTTATCCCCTTAATTCTCTTACTCCTTTTCTTCAGATGGGGTTGTCTTGAAGAGTCCATCAGATGATATCAACCTTTATTTGGAAGCACAAACCTCCAAGCAAAGCTTATCAGTGACTATTGGCCCCTAAGTTTAGGTGGTCTTAAGCTCCACAACTTTTTTTCTTTACTATTTAGCCAGTCACATTACTAAGTATGCAAAATGGTCTGGAGCTACTTTATTTATTTATTAAATGTTGGTGACCGGGTAAGCCCACTGGGCCCCGGAGGTCCCTTTTTCAGGGGCAACCCGGGATTGCATAGCAATGGTAAATATCACAGTAAAAATGACAATTATACAATATGATACAAGTTATACAGTAATATACAGACAGCTGGTTGCATGTGCTGAGAACAGCCTGCATTTGTGGTGGGTACATGGGTTAGCGGAATAAGTGACTAGACATGAGGGATGTGAGAAGAGGGTGTGAACCACGTTACATAGTGCAGTTTACTCACTGAGGGTAATGTTGGACTGTGGTATTCGGAAGGCCGTGAGGTGGTCCCAGGAGTCTAGCAGCGGCATTTGGAGGTTGCAATCATATGAGCCTTGAGCCTAGTGTGGAAACTTTTAATTGCCGGTGCTTCTTGCACCCCGGGACGGAGGGAGTTCCACAGGGTGTGTGCAGTGTGAGTGAAGGATTTGCCTCCCACCTTGGTTCTTACTCTGGGGAAAGCTAGGAGAGTGCGATCTGATGAGCAGAGGGTCCAGGGGTTAGTCTTTTGTGCAATGAGTCCAGATAGGCTGGGAGGGGGAGATTGGCTAATTAATTTGAAGGTTTGGCATAACAGAGGGTACTGGAGATGGGCTTCCAGGGAGGGCCAATTTAGTTGCGATTGCATGTCACCGTGGTGATTCCTGGGGTTTGACTGGGTGGCAAACTGAGCCACCTTATTACACAGGGCTTGGAGTCTGTTTGTCTCGGTCCTTGCTACTCCCTGGAGTACTGGGGCCGCATAGGTGATTGTCAGAAGGAGGACGCTGTTAGCGATGGAGACCCTGGCTTCTGGTATCAGCTGTTTTTTCAGTCGGTAGAGGGTGCCCAGTTTCCCATGTAAGGTTTTAGTAACTTGGTCCACATGGTTCTTGACGGTGAGACCCTGGTCCAGGGTGAGGCCAAGGTATTTTAGTGACTCAACTACCTCTAGGCTAGCACCTGATGTGGAGGTGATATGTAGGTGTTGTTTTCTAACACGTCCCAGGGATTTTGGACCAAACAGAATGACCTTGGTCTTATCCATCTTAAGGACCAATCTATTGTTAACAAGCCAGTTCTTGAGGGAACACAGGTCACCTTGGAGCAAGGGGCTGAGGTCTAGCAGATTAGTGGAGGGTCGGTAGATAACAGCATCATCTGCTTACTGGACCACCGAGCTCCCCCTACAGTGGAGGCTCAGTTCATTGGTGAAGAGGGAAAAGAGTAGAGGACCAAGTATCAACCCCTGCAGCACTCCCTCTTTTAGTGGGAGTGCCTCCGAAATGGAGTCTTTCCATTTTACCCTCTGAGTGCGTCCAGTTAAGTAGCTTTTGAACCACTTTAGAGAATGGTTGTCAAGTCCTACATTGCCCAACTTAGTCAGTAGCAGACTGTGATTGACCAGGTCGAAGGCTTTGGATAGGTCAATGAAGACCGCGCCAGTAGGGGTCCCCTTATCCAGATTTCTGAGTATGTCCATTAAGAATTTGATAAGGGCAGTCTCTGTCCCATGCTGGGTCTGAAGCTGTGCTGGGAGGGAGCAAGAAGTTGATAGTACTCTAGGTAATCACGGAGTTGCCCATAAATCAGCCTCTCCTGTAACTTTGCCAGGATACAGAGCAGGGAGATTGGCCTGTAGTTGCTGATGGACTCCCACTGGTCTCCCTTATGGATGGGGACCAGATGGGCCTGTTTCCACTGTTCGGGGACTTCCCCCTCTTTTACGGATCGATTAAAGGGCCAAGTAAGGGGTCTGACCAGGGACCTTCCTTCAGCAGCCTGGGGTGAATCCCATTGGGTCCCCCAGCACTGGATGTTTTGAGTGTCTTTAATAGAGTTCAGAGTGTCTTTTGCATAGATTAAGACCCTTCCCCCTCTTTTGTTTGCTCTGTCTTTGTGGAAGGAGTGGTACCCAAGTGCGCTGACCTCATGTCAGAGTACTTGAGGCTTGAGCCATGTCTCTGATACAGTCAGGACGTCTGGGTTGTACAGATCCAACAAGACTGACTTCCTGCATCTTGGGTCGCAGACTGCATATGTTCATATGTGCAGTCCGCATGCCCTTTGAGGACACCCATTGATGATCCTGTGGAGAGGAACTCAATAGGTTGTATATCTCCTGCAAGGAGCAGGAGGGTAGCAAGGAGGCAAAGTGAGGGGGGCAGGGGAGAGGAAATAACTCATTTCTGAGTGTTCGCTTTGCGAGAAGGAAAGTATGGTACCAGATGCCTTTTCTATAAAATTTTTGGGCCATCAATAGTGACATGAGTCTGTTTTGGGGTGGGAAGGGTATGTCCAATGAGAGTATGGAGGGGTGTAGGGGATCCCTGCAGCCTGGGTTGCCTGTGCTAATAAGCCTGTCCACCCAGAGGAAAGACAGGATATACATGACTGCCAGGAGTAGCCCACTGTTGGGCCAATAAAGGGAGGGTAGCCCAAGCTTTATAGACATTCTCAATTGGTAGTGGTCCTTTCTGCTAGGAGATGGAGTTTATTGATGTAGCTGCTCAAACCAATGGCCACATATGAGGTGAGCAGAGCTAAAATTACAGAGCAATAATTACAGAGCAATATACGGTTACTGAGCCGAGTATGGGTGCGTTTTTTTGGGGGAAAGAGAGGATTACCAGCTGGCAGAGAGAAGTGAGTGGTACAAATCTGGGGAAGAATTCAGGGAGAGTTCATTGAGTTACACACCAGGTGGAGCAAGAGGAGTGTTTGAGTAGTTATGGCAGCCTCTAGTGGTGAGTACTGATAACCTGCAAATGGAGAAGTGGCCTGATCGGTTTTGGACATCAGGTGATCTGCACTATAAAACACAGAGATGACCAAGGGTGGAGGTTGGGGCAGTGGGGAGCTGACACGCAGCGTCAGCGGGGTAGCTACTGTGAGGTTCAGACATTCCTGCTCTGTCCTAAGATGGCTGCACACTTCGGAGTTGGTTACCTGGTGGGGGATGCTGCGACCTGTTGCTCAGGGGGAGGGCACCTTGACCTCTCACGACCTTCACCTTCGAGGGGAGCTGGGGGAACTGCTGGCAGGGGATACAGTGACCTGTTGCTCAGGGGGAGGGCGCATTGCCCTCTCATGACCTTCACCCTCAAGGGGAGCTGGGGAACTGCTGGTGGGGGTTGCAGCAACCTGTTTCTCAGGGGGAGGGTGCCTTGCCCTCTCACGACCTTCACCCTCGAGGGGAGCTGGGGGAACTCACAAGCAGATGACTCTCTATATACTCTGGTATGGTTATAATTGGAGAGAAATATGATAAGTGATGTGGGCTTATCTGTACACAATCTTTTTTATATCTCTTCTAAGTTACTTCCAAAAGGACTTCACAACAACTGTTATCCACACCTCTCTAGGGGTACATACCCAATTATGCAGACATCTGAAGCATAACCTGCATACTGATATTTCACAACCACTGTGTGCCAATCCAAATTTTAAAGCAGCTGGAACTATGCTTTCTCATGGGTGGCTCGCTCAACTTGTGGAGCTCAGAGTATCTGACCTTCTGGCAAATAGCCAACTTCAGTCCAGTCAGGTTATTCTAGTTAAATTTTGGAGACCGTCTAAATTCATTTTTTTTTTTAAACAAGTCTTTATTGATTTTGGGTTTTACAGACAGTAAACAGACATACACACATCGCCCGGAATCCGGGGTGCACCGCCCTAAAACTGGCCGTGCAAACTATATACATTTAACTATATACATATGCAGAGGAATCGTCACCCCTCCCCGTCCCATTTGTCACAACTTCATCCCTAGTTAAATTTAAGGCCTATAGACTACCTATTTCCTTTCTCTCTAGTCAATATTTACTTAAGCCCTCTGCAACCTCATAGGCATTCCTTCTCTACCTTGTCTGCGTTAATACTAGCCCAGGTAGGAATGCGTTCCCTCTGCATCCCCCGGGAGAGAGTCCCCAAGTCATCCTTAGGTCTGGCAGACCCTTATCTATATTATCTTCTAAGCCACCACCATTTCACCCTTCATCCGTTAATAACCCTACTAAACTTATCCAGGAAATTAAATACCCTTTGATCTAATCAGCCAAGATACTTCAGCTAGACGCTGCCCAGCAGACAGACCTGCGCCAAACCATCTACTTCTTGTAGAGAATATATTGCCTCCAGAGCTGCCCATCTTTTAGTATATACCTCCTTCTTCCCTTCTGCATATAGATGCCTCTTGATTCCAGCTAGCGTCCCAGTAAGGTCCTTTAACCATTGACCATAACTATATAAATGACCATCCTTCCAATGCTGGACTACATAGGATTTAACTACTCCTGCCATCAGGGATACATGATATTTAGCATTAGCTCCAGCTACTAGTGACAGGTCCCTAGGACGCAGATCTCTGGTTTTATAAACTCTGAGTAATCCATTAATGGGTCCATTCGCCTCTTTATCTCTACCCACACCGGTGATATTTTGGTACAGCTTCACAATACATGTATCAAGTCACCCCTCTGTACCACACCTAAAGCACAGGTCTGTCTGTTTTAGGCCTCTCTTACATAGTTTCACAGGGGTGTAGTATATATTTGAGACAATAAAAAAATGTAAGTTTTTATACTTGGGTATCACAATATACCTGGCCTTATTCCATACATTAGCCCAATCAATTATTACTGGGGCTAAAACTCTATCCCAATAGTTCACTGCCGGAGGTGCCCTCAGTCCCAAAAAGCTAAGAGTGATTTTATAGGCCTGTGATAAGATTCTTGAGCTTGGATCAACCCCCTCCAGATCTTCCCAACTAAAAGAGTCTTCTATGAACCCCCCTAACCTTCTTAGCTCCCCCTCCAACATGCTTATAAGTTGTAATTTTGGAAAACACGCCATTCCGTGGCATTGTGGTGGGAGAACCACCTTAGAATCTCGTATTACATCTTCTAGTTTCAGGCCTAGAACCCAGTTAGCCCACTTCCCTTTAAGTACCCTATTCCCTATGAGCAAGTTAGGATTGCCCAGTAAAGGCTGCTTTATGGCCTTCTTCTGGTCTCTTTTCTGAACCCTAGTCAAGCATGACCACCAGGCTTCTACTGTCTTCACTACTGGGTTTCCCTATCTCGCTAAGTACTTAGCTGTATCAGCATACAGGGGGCCTCTAAGGAAAGTCCTGCCTCCTTCATCATTTGAGTCTCCAACTGAAGCCATTCGGGATGTAAGCCTCCTGTTCCCCTTTATTCCATCGAGTCATGAGACCCAACTGGCCCGCCACATAATACAGGTGGAGGTCTGGCAGCTTAATCCCCCCATGAGAAGCAGGTAAGCACAGGGCTTTATATTTTCTCCTGGGCGGTTTAAGCTTCCATAAAAATTCTGAAATTAGCTTTTTAACCTTGTTAAACCATTTTTTGGGGATATAATATGGGGCTAGATAAACCGGGTATAGCAATCTTGGCAGTAGATTCATCTTGATCAGCCCAAGTCTTGCCATAAAGTTCAATGACTGCTTATTCCATCTTGTTATATCCCCCTTAATTCCTGATATTGTCTCTTCCATATTCACTTCAGCCCCTATCTCAGGGTTTCTGGTAATCCAGATGCCCAAATATTTGATCTTATCAGGCATCCATTGAATTTGGAGTTGGGCAAAGTCTGCCTTTGTATACATAAGGGGTCAGCGGAAGATTTGGGTTTAGTTAGATTCAATGCATAGTTGGATACCCTGGAAAAGTGCCCTATTAGCTCCCTTACCTTTCAATCCATCTGCCGGGTCCCGCCGGTGTGGCGCACATCGTCAGCAAAACTGATAATTTTAATTCCGCCTAATATCTCAACCCCTAACATATTTATCATTATTTATTATCCTCAGCAAAGGTTCCAAATAGATGTTAAATAATATTGGGAGAGGGCACCTTGCAGGTCCCATTTTCAATTGTATTTCTTGAGACATATAACCATTGCACAACACCCTAGAAGAGGGGCAGTGTACAGATTTTAATTCCCTAAGAGACTTTGGGAAATCCCATCCTTTCCATTGTGGCAAACAAAAAGCATGGGAGACCCTATCGAAGGCCTTTTCTGCGTCTAAAGATATCAAGGCTAGGGGTACTTGACAATCTGATGCATAGTGTAAGATGTGGTGCAACTTCCTCAGGGCATCATGTGCTCCCCTCCCTGGCATAAAACCTACTTGTTCCCTACTAATCACCCCCGCTGCATTCCGCCATATTCTGTTGGCTAAAACTTTTGTAAGGATCTTGATGTCCTGGTTCATTAATGTTATCGGCCTGTAACAAGGCTATACATTCTTAGGTTTATTTGGTTTCGGGATTAATGTGATATAAGCCTGATAGAGGGGGGGATGATAAATACCCTCTTGCATCACCTTGTTATAGAATTCTTGGAGGAGAGGCAAAAGAATATGTATATATGTTTGATAGAACTTAGCTGTAAGGCCATCTGGCCCTGGCGTTTTACCCACTGGTAAAGATTTAACAACCTCCAGAATTTCTGTTGCCCCAATAGGTGCCTCCAGCTCTGCTGTTTGTGCAGCTTCCAATACCGGCAAGGGTATTCCCTCTAAAAAGGCATTAATTTCCTCATCTCCCACATTGTTTTCTAGCTGATATAGGTCCTTGAAATACATTGCAAAAGTATCTGCAAGTTCTTGAGGATCTATTATATATTTCCCTCCTGGTTAATTGCTGTTGTTGTCCTACTAGCCTCCCACTCCCTGACTCTGGATGCTAACAATCGTCCTGGAACATCACCCTTCAGGAGATATTT
This sequence comes from Neoceratodus forsteri, assembly GCA_016271365.2. Lineage (NCBI taxonomy): Eukaryota > Metazoa > Chordata > Ceratodontiformes > Ceratodontidae > Neoceratodus > Neoceratodus forsteri. The sequence goes on from CM028134.1 coordinate 848,370,330, forward strand.
AGCATTGATTTTAGCTAACCAAAAGTCTACCTTACTGTAAACAATATTTTCTACTTCCCGCCTTAGACTTTTGAGTTCCCGGTCAATTTCTTCCGATGATCCCTCCAATGGAGCCAAAGAGCTAATAGCCCCCATAATAAAATCCTATTTTGCTTTTCTGAGTTTGTTGTTTCAAGCTGTCAAGTCTTGGGCCTTACTTGTGAACAGTACTTTACAGGTTGGCCAAGCTAGCTTTTTGTCAGACAGTGTAGGTAGTTGCTGATGTATGATTTCTATTAAAGCACCTTCTAAACTATCCTTAGCTGCAACATCTGACAGAAGAGTATTGCTCAGCTTCCATCGGAAGGGCCTGGGGGGTCCTGCTATCAATTCCCATGATAACACTATTGGGGAATGATCGGAGAGAGTTCTGTTCTCTACTGATACTCCCTTTACTCCCAAGAGCACCTCCCTATTAACTAAAAAAAAAATCTATCCGAGAATGAGTCTTGTGTACTGCTGAGTAAAAGGTCATCATGTTATTTCCTATAAAATGGGATCGTATCGGATCCACCAAGGCAGTGGCCTCTAACAACTTATTCAGGGCCACCTGGGCTTTTGATAGAGGTCTTTTAGTAGCTGGAGACCTGTCCTCTATATTATCCGCAGTAATATTCCAGTCTCCTGCTAAGATAAGGAAATGTCCCATATAACCAGCTATGTCTCTCTCTAGAGAGGCAAAAAATTCTGGATTAGAAGGGGTTGGTCCATATATAGAGGCTATCGAGACGACCCTCCCATCTATGAGACCCGAGATAAATATGGCTCTACCATCTTCTCTTGCTGACACCTATTCTACAGTAAAGGGTTACGTCTTTCTAATTAAAATCACCACCCAACCCGAGGCTCTTTCCTTTCCTATGCCAAAAACCTGCCCCACCCATATTCACCTCAGACTATTCAATTCTTCAGTTAGTAGATGCGTTTCCTGCAGGGCGGCGATTTGGGCACCCATTTGATCCAGTTGTCTCAATATTACCATTCTTTTACGTCTACCCCTGAGTCCTTTAACATTCCATGAGATTATTTTAACATTTGCCATGAACCTAGCTTAATATTTGCTTTGGGGCATTTAATCTCCAAGATTCGGTCTGGCTCTGCCCACTTTACTCTCCACCTGGGGAACTCTCTCTTCTCCCATGTCCCTATCTCTATCCCTCCCCCCCTTACCACCTGCCCCCGATCCCTAGATCGCCCTCCTCCTATACGTTGGATCTTCGATGAGCTCCCTGTTCTGCTGCTCCCTTACCCCTCTACAATCAGCTACAGCATTCGAGAGGGCCCTACTCCCGCTTTGCAAATGGTTCCTCTTTGTCACCCTTAAGTTATCACCTATAATACACTAGACCCAATATCAATTGACCCTGTCTACCGAATCATTAACTCCAACAAAACACGTAGTAACCTTACATACCCCAGGTATTGCTACTCCAGGTTATCAACTTTCTAGGGTAACAGTAACTATTAAATCCCTCTCCCCTTCAAAAGATCACTCCCCCGTTAGCAATATCTCCTTATATCCAGCACTTCCTAGTCCCCCCCCACACTATTCCCAAGTCTTTCAGTGGCCTTCTTCGCCATCGAATTGCATTCCAGCCCATTTCTGGTCTGTTCTCGAGGAATGTGAATGGTTGAAATCAGATGGCCTAGCTAGGACACCAAATGCAGGGGGGCACCAGTAAATCTATCCAGACACATTCTGACCAGAAACCTGCACCCCTCTGTTCTCGCTACCAAATCCCCGGAATATCACTTCTCCTAGTGCTGCTAATGTTAAAGAAACATTATTTTATCCCTTCTTTTAAGTGCCCACCTTAAAATTCCTATTTTATATCATTACTCATACAACCATAATCCAAAAATAACATTCCAATAATAATAATGGCCCCCTCTCTCGTCTTGATCAGGTTTTCAAGCCTTCCCACAACCTGTAATTATACACATAAATCAGGAAACCGAAATTAGACGGATACACCACCCTGAACAAGTCCCCAGGAGTCCAAATTAGTCCACATTACAACTTTCCTTAAGCTCTGTTTTGCCTCAGCTCGATGCTCTGAATAGCTCAGGGAGTTCCACTCGTAGCTCTTCCAGGGCCTCCTTCGCAGTAAGAGAGCGCTTTTCCCCTGATTGAAGCCGCACCAACAGAATGGCAGGGTATACAAGACGAAACTTGATTCCAGCTAGATATAACTTCTTTTGATATCTAGATATTCTTTCTGCTTCTCTTACAGAAGGGGTATAATCTTGAAATAACCACAAGGTGGCCCCATTCCATTGCATAGGCTTCTTCTGTCTTGCTGCAGATAGAACATGCATTTTGTCCTTATAGTTGAGAAAACGCATGATAATTACCCTCAGTCTTGCTCTTGGTGGGGGAATTTCTCTTAACGCTCTGTGTGCCCTTTCCAGATTATAGGCATCTCCATAAGGTGTGGGGCCAAACATTTTAAGCAGCATTTCTTGAATGTAGGAGATGCAGTCTGACCCTTCGGCTCTCTCTGGCAACCCTGCCAGAATTAAGTTGTTCCTCCTACTTCTCGATTCTTGGTCTTCAATTCTCTCTTCCAGCTTTTTAATTTGCCTTTTAACCACTACCAGCTCTTGCTCTGCAGTGGAGAGTTTCCTCTCTTGAGATGCAAGTCGGGCTTCAGCATCACCCATTCTCTGGGCTAACAATTGCAGCACTGGCTTTACTTCTGCAAAGTCCATAACTAGCCCCTTCAAAAGCTGCTTAATTTCCAGGATGTCTCCCCCATTTGGGCTGGCTCCCCATTCTGCGCTTGCTACTTCCTCCTGGTCTTCTGGGGTTGAGAGCTGTGATTTGGGCCGTTTGGAGGGTGGGGCCCTTCCAGCCAGAGACTCACCCATCTCGGGATCCATATTACTTTAGTGTTATGGTCTGACTCTACCGCTGGCTACTCACCTCGAATCAGAAGCCGAATAGCGGATCGCGGGTCACCACTCGCTAATACCATGTCCGGGAGCCTTGCTAAGCCTAGCGAACCCCTTCTGCAATATTAAATCCGCCTTGCAGTGCAACGAGGGGTTATTTAATAACTGAAGGGCCCAGGAGCAGTGAGAGGGACGTCTTACCCGACCGGACTCATCACGTGATCCCCGTCTAAATTCATTTTTAAGGTCTTTCAGTTACGACACATCTTCATCCAGTGGTTCGGCACCTCCTTATGGAGTATTAATTATGAAGAGCTCTGGCGGATGTTGTCAACACTGGCAAATAACCTGCATTCGATTTCTCAGACATACTCATTTTTATTCTCTAAGATTTCGCCTATGGTATTGGGTCAGTATAATTACTGGAATTCATCATTCCCCAATTGTACATTTAATTGGGATTGTATCTGGCATGACCTTTATATATATATTTCTAATGACAAGTTGAGACTCATGCAGTTTTATATTTTACACAATATTTATTTTACACCAACTAAATTGTATCAGATGGGGAAACTAGATTCCTCCTTATGCATGAGGTGTGGTCAGTCAGAAGGTACTATTTTTCATGTTCTTTTGGAATGCCCTAAAATTGTTCCCTTTTTGGGATACCATCAAATCTAGAGTCAGTCCCCTTTTAGGGCTCGAATGTTTTACACCTGAGATCTGTGTTATCAGGGACTATTCAGGCATTCCAGTTAGAGAACGGAGATATCACATAGTTTTTATTTCTCTTTCGGTGAAGCAGGTAGTCCTCTGCCATTGGAAGGATCAAGAGACCATTTCTTATAATCAGCGGTTGCAAGAGCTCCTGTGCAATCTTCTATTAGAGTGGATGATAGCCAGCTCCCAATTTAAGATTCAGGGATACAAAAAAATGGGGTAGATCATGCACCCTATTTTCTCTTTGACTTCGTCTTCAAGCAGCACCAAACTGCAGCTGGTACAGTATATGTTACCACTGACACAACTTATCAGTCCAGAACAATCTCAATTATCCAGACTGCTTGGGAGACATAAAGTGTATTATTATTTTGCCCTCACTTTAGAGGGTTTCTTTTTTAGGGCTCCCGTATATTCATGGTACTTAGACATATTTTATTTCCAGACATTTTTATGCCACATTTGACCATGTCATATTGCATTTGTTATATGTATCCTGCATTCATTTTTGGATCTCTGCTGTGTGGTTGGTGGGAGGGGAAGGGAAGAGGATATGCCTTGTCTTTTGTTCTATATTGTGATTTATTTTTGGGGTGTTGATTGTTTTAGCCATCACCTTTACTGGTACTGTTATGAAGTTAATGTTTTTTATTTATGTATTTCTTCTCTTTTGTGAAAATCTAATAAAGTTTATCGAATTTCAAAAAAAGAACACCTGGTCACAAAAGGAGTCAAAGCTTCAGGTGGTAACTATTTGAATTGGTATTCACATTTTCAAATGATCCCTAGTACAAGAAATATAAAAATGGTCACTTACTGTATGTCCATCTCATGTACAGCAAATATAGATCTCTGTCCCATTACTGCTGTTGACAAATAGCCAACAAAAACACTTTACATGGAAAACTATACATTTAACAACCAATAAAGCTATTTAATCAGTTTTGTAAAAGGTTTAATTTTAACATCATTGTACTCAGTCTCTGTTTCTACTCTCCATCTTTGTGATTGATCTGTCTCTGACATTCTCTGAGGCATGAAGCAGGTTTTTAACCCTTGATGTGCCACTGCCATGTATACATGTCCTAACACCCTATACATTCTAAATCTTCCAGCAGCCTAAGGGTTAATAGATCACCAGCTATGGTCTGCATTTCAATTGATATTAATCTGGAAGTACTGTAAATACACCAGTATCATGTGAAGAGGGTGAACGAATAACAACAAATCGTCAGAATGGTGAAGAAACCATGACGCTAACACTTTTGCACCTCCATGGTTCTGGTGCCAATCCCAAGTTGTGCCCCCTTGGAGTAGGAATCTAAATTAAGGGGGTGTGGGGGGAAAGCCCCCCTCAAAAAAACACTTTCTGAAAAGTGTTCATGCTGTGGGTTCAGCGCTGTTGTGATGGTTCACCATTTTGCGTTCACCCTTCTGACATGGAACCAAATAGACCACTGGCCTAGTCTGGGTCCCTGATTGCCATCAGATCAAGAAGTAAATTTAAATAGACAGTCAGCCATGGTCTTGGTCCTTGACCTGCACTGTATGCTGTGTCACTGTGGTTGTCAAGCCTGTGCTCTTTAACACAACAACACATGCTCCATTAACATGGATGTGCTTGATGGAATTCAATCACATACAGCAGCACAACACAAGGATGACCTGACACCACTGATGACTGCTATCATGGAAATTAAAATGATCAGAAAATGAGCCCTGAACTGTTGAGCATGTTTCATTCTTTATGAGTCCCACAAAACAACAGATGGACTATTATGTTATAAAGCAGTTCTCAGATTCCACAAAACATCAGAAGGCAAGTTACAATTTTTATAACTATTTTTGTAATAGCAATAAAGCCCTCCAGAGGATATAGTAATGGTCAGTTAGTCACCGTTTAGGGGCATATGGCACTTGGCTATGCCTCTTTCACATTACTCTTTTAGCGTTGATTATCCAACCAGCAACCCTTTGTCATGCCTTATTGCTTATTTTTGCAAATATAAAAGGAATAACCTAAATGAAGTTTAACACCAACAGTTCCATGGCTCATTTCAGAAATCACTGTGAGGTTCTGCCCTGTTGGCATTCTGTAAGTTTTTCCAAAAAGTACAGCATTTCTTTTCACTACAAATCCAACACTACTGTTGCTTGAAGGGTTAGCAGCAGTAACAAAGTTGGATTGTAATTTGTGTAAGAGACTACCACTGGGCTCATCACTGTATATGGCAATGTAAAGCAAAGCAACAAGATTTGCAAGCACTAGACCATTCATTTGCAGACTGCATACTAATAACTAAACTTGAATAAAAGGACTCAGAAAAAGTCCTGCCTCCCATTAGAACACTACCTTCAATCTTTTTATTTATGTATTTTATTTATTTTTACATAGATTACACAGAAATTTGATGGCAGAAAAGGACCAGATGACCCATCCAGTCTGCCCTTACATACTCCCCTGCTCCTCCTACTTTTATACTTCCACCCCTTTCCCAACCCCTTATGTCTGTCCCATGCTCTCTTGAATCCCTCCACCATTTTGGCTCCCACCACCCATTCCGGCAGTCTGTTCCAGGCCTCCACCACCATCTCCATGAAGAACTGCCTTCTGACATTGCCTCTGTAGTTCCCAACTTCTAATTTGAGGCTATGTCCTCTTGTGCTTGCTCCCATCTTCATTTTGAACAAGCTTCCTTCCTTCACCCTATTTATTCCCTTCAAGTACTTAAAAGTTTCAATCATGTCCCCCCTCTTCCTCCTAATCTCTAGTGGGTATAGTTTTTATTTTATTTATTCAGTCTAGGATTATAATACCTTTGAGAACAAGCACTCATTTATAAAGGTCCCACGTTAGTGAGAGGGGTTACAAACCAAACAAAGGTAAGACTAACAGAGGTGATCTACAGTAACAATAAACAATTAACATGAAAAAAAATAATATAAGCAAAAAAAACACGGTAAATTACAGCACCTATTACAAGGAGTGTAAAAAAGTAGCGGAGACAGGAGAGAAGGCGAGTAAGAGGAAAAAGAAGTTAGTATTAGAGGGGAAGGGAGGGGCAGCCAAAGGCCTTGTCATGCTAAGCAAAGGGGAGATGGGGAAAGAGGAATGACCATGACCAGGAATGGATGGGAGATCGCAATGACTGGTATACAGTGGGTAGATGGGGGACCAGCAGGGGGAGGGACCAGAAGGGTGGATAAGGAAAATGGGCTAAAGGGTAGGTGAGGGGTGTTGGCCAGTGGGGAGGGGCCCAGCAGTGCTGAAAGGACAAAAATGGGCTGGGGGCAGAGCTGGTGATGGGGGGAAAGGAGTGGGAAGAGTAAATAGCGGACACAGTAGAACCAACTGGGGCTTGGAGGTTTATCAGATTAATTGAAACAATCACAGGAGCTTTTTGACAAAAGATACTGTTTGAGCTGGAGGATGACACTCCAGGGCCCAAGGTATTAAACCATAATGGAGTCTGTAGTAAAAGGATTGTGAAGTATGGCATCTAGGGATAAGAAGTTACTGACTGACAGATGCCTGTGTCTGCTTAGAACTGCTGGTAGGTGTTAGCTGTCCAGGAGGGGAACCAGGATCCTAGGTGATAGGTTTAGATACTTCATTGGCAAGCATTTAAACTGGCCAAGGGGGGAGGCACTGGAAAGGAGCAGGAGCTGGAAAGGAGCAGGGAAATCCTAGCCCCCCCCCAAAATAAATCAGGGTACTAAGTGAGGTAGACACCAACATAGAGATGTCGATAGGGAGAAGCACAGGGGTAAATGGAGAAAGTGACAAATGCAATAAGGACAAAGATGGGGCAAAAAGGGGTAAGGCCATCAAGAAATGGAGGGTAATGAGTACCAACGGGCGTAGTCTGGGCAACAAGTTCCCTGAACTGGTGGCCTTGATGGAAGAAGGATGCCTGGATATTGTAGCTGTCACAGAAACATGGTACACAGAGAACCATGATTGGGATGTTAACATACCAGGGTACATAACCTACAGGAGAGACAGGGAGGGCAGAAAAGGGGGCCAGTAGCTCTCTATGTAAGGAAAGGGATAAAAGTAACTGAATAAAAGAGTAAACAGGAAGGAGAGGAGGCACTGTGGGTTACCTTAGATACTGGAAATGGCACCACAATCTGCACAGGGGTTGTATACAGACCCCCATCTCAGGGGGAGGGAATGAACAAGGATGTGATAGAAGGCACACTTAGGATGGCAGAGAAAGGGGAGATACTGTTGATGGGGGAACTTAATATGCCAGATGTTAACTGGAGCACCTTTGATGCAGCCACATCCAAAAGCAGGGCCATTCTTGATGCCCTTCAGGTGGCATGCCTCAGACAGCTAGTTTTGGAACCTACTTGTAAGGGAGCAATCTTAGACCTCATACTCTCAAATGGGGACAGTGAGAGGATCTCAGATCTAGAAGTGAGTAGCCATTTGGGAACAAACGACCACCAAACAGTGTGGTTCATGATAAGCTCAGCTACAGAGTCAAGCCATACAAAAGTGAGGGTTCTGGACTTCAGGAGGGCTGACTTTGGCAAGATGGGAGAGTGCCTTAGAAAAGCACTAGCAAACAGGCTAGAAGGAGGGGTGGAGCAACAATGGGAAAATATCAAAACTGCCATCACAGAGGCAACAAGCCTTTGTGTGAAGCAAATAAACAAATCAAAATGAAAGAAAAAGCCACTATGGTTCTCAAAAGAGGTGGCAGGGAAGGTTAGGGAGAAAAATATATCATTTAGGAAGTATAAGGAAACACAGAAGGAGCAGGACAGAGAACTGTACCAGTTAAGGCAGAAGGAAGCAGGGAGGGTAGTCAGAATAGCAAAGGCACAAACTGAGGAAAAGATAGCCAACTCAGTTAAGATGGGGGATAAAACCTTTTATAGGTATATCAGGGAGCATAGAAGGACAAAGGGAGGGATAGTGAGGCTGAATAGAATGGATGGTGGGTGGGCAGAGAGTGACAGTGATAAAGCAGGGATACTGAATCAATCAATCAATTGAAATCTTTATTTATCCGGGTGAACATCATTGAGCAGAGCTCTTTTACAAGATGGACCTAGTTAGAACAGGGTCGGGTAACATCCATCATAAAAACATATAAATACATGTAAATAAGTATATAAACACAAACACAATGGTGCAGTAATAGGGGAGTCAAATGATAAAAGGAAGACAAGGCAAACCATAACAGAGGAGGATTCAAATACAAGGGGGCAGGTCCACCATTGAACAATGCAACTGTATATAAACCATGTTCTCTGTGTAGAAGTACCAGTTAGTTCATTTACCAGGGACAGTCACAAGTAGTAGCTATGAAAATGGCTTGGAGAACCACCAACTAATGGCAGATGGGGTACCAGGAGGGGTATGTAATATGTAAGTGAAGGATAAACATTGTGAGAAGTGAAGTCCCAAGGATAGGCTGGTAGAATTGATGCTGCGGTGAGGGCCTATGGGGAGAGGGAAAGGGGAGTTAGGACTTTTATAGTATGATTGCATGTAGATTGTGGATGAGTGCAGTATAGAGTTGTGAAAAGAAGTCTGGAGAAAGCGGGAAGATAGACCAGTATCAAAGGGAAGACAGAGGCATCAAGGTGTTACATGAAAGCATGATGACAGACCAGGGCCAAGGAGGAGACAAGCACTAGAAGTAATTTGTTCATGGTTAAATGGTACAGGTTAGCATGATGACAATTCATGGTCATGGGAAACAATTGCACTGATCATTTCTGAGATGTGAATATAAGAGCCTGAAAGATGAGATGCAGATGGGTGACCTCAGTTTCAGTTTTTATTTGCAATTTATTCCACAAGGAGGACCGTGTAAAGCTTATAGAGGCCCTGCCAAAGCGAGAGTTAACTTTGGGAACCATCAGTAGGAGAGATTTGCAACTTCTCAGGGCTTAATTGCCTATTGGTTTTATAGAAAGACAGTCTGTAATGGATTGGGGCAGTTTTTTGGAGATGGCTCTCAGGGTCCATAAGGCTGCATTTTTATCACACCTGAATTGAAGAGAACTCCACCCCACTGATTGATATAGGGATCAGTGGTGAGTGGAATAAGGCAGGCCTGTGATAAACTTCAAAGCTCTATGATATAATGTGTCAAGTTTGGTGAGGTAGCAAATGGGACAGTGACTGTAGAGGATGTCAGCATAATCTATCAAGGATAGAAAGGTTGATTGTACCAGCTGTAGTTTAGCATCTCTAGTTAATAAACGGGCTATCCTAAAGAACAGGCCAAGTCTCTGTCATAATTTTTTGAGTAATTCTTCAACATGCTCTATAAAGGAGAGCCTATGGTCCAGCCATACTCCCAGGTATTTGAATTTAGGGACAAATTCCAACTTCTCTACAAGAATTGTAGTAATCTGCGGCACAGGATCTGATAGGGCTGAATTTACCATTTGGGCAGAGGGAGAAAAGAGCATTGCTTTTGTTTTCTTGGCTTTAAGTAATAGTTTTTTGTTTAGGAGTTGGCGTTGCAGCGGGTTGAACTCAGATTGAAGGTCATAACATGCAAATTGTAATGACGGGCGGATTACGTAAAGAACTGTGTCATCTGCAAACAGATGAATGTTGGCCTTAGTATTCACAAAAGAAGAAGCGGGGGAGGTGCCTAATCCAATTAACAGAAGCACTCTGGAGAGGGGGGTTGATCCCAGTTCTTTCACAGAAGAAAGGGTTCTGAAAGAACTCCTAAAACTGAAGGTGGACAAAGCAATGGGGCCAGATGGAATTCACCCAGAATTCTAAAAATTAAGCAGAGAACTAGTGACACCACTGACTACCCTTTTTAACAAATCATTGGAGGATGGTGTGGTACCTGAAGACTGGAAGAAGGCTGATGTGATTCCCCTACACAAAAGTGGGACCAAGACAGAGGCAGAAAACTAAAGACCTGTCAGTTTGACCTCTGTGGTAGGGAAAGTGATGGAATCACTTCTGAAGGAAAGAATTGTTGAGTACCTAGCGGCCAGTGGGGCACAGGACCCAAGGCAGCATGGGTTCTCAGCGGGAAAGTCATGTCAGACGAATCTAATTGATTTCTTTGACTGGGTGACCAAAGTAGTAGACCAGGGAGGGGCTGTGGACATGGCCTACCTAGACTTTAGCAAGGCATTTGACACAGTCCCACATAAAAGATTAGTAGTCAAATTAACCAGCCTGGGAGTGGGTCCCAGGGTGGTAGCCTGGGTAAAACGTTGGCTGAACAACAGGACACAGAAGGTAATTGTAAATGGAGTCCACTCTGAAGAAAGAGGGGTTACTAGTGGGGTACCACAGGGTTCAGTACTGGGTCCAGTCCTTTTTAATGTCTTTATACAGTAAGTGACATTGCAGAGGGACTGGAAGGAAAAGTACTGTATGCCTCTTTGCAGATGACACAAAGATCTGCAACAGGGTTGATACACAAGGAGGTGTGGAAAAGATGAGAAGGGACTTGACAAGGTTGGAGGAATGGTCAGAAGTATGGCAGCTTTGATTCAATGCAACGAAGTGCAAAATAATGCACCTGGGAAACAAAAACCCAGGGGAGGATTACTCAATGGGGGGCGGTAGTAACAACAACAAAAATGGAAAGGGACCTGGGGGTAATCATATCAGATGTCCTTAAGGTTGGCAAGCAATGTGAGAAGGCAGTAGGGATGGCTGGGGGGATACTGGGATGTATAGGGTGAGGTACCACCAACAGAAAACAAGAAGTTGTTATCCCCCTGTACAGACAGTTTGTGAGACCCCATCTGGAGTACTGTGTCCAGTTCTGGAGACCCCATCTCCACAAGGACATAGACAGGATGGAGGCAGTTCAGAGGAGGGCAACTGAAATGGTGCAGGGTCTGCAAGAGATGCCATACAAAGAGAGACTAAAGGAGCTTAATATATATACCCTTGAGGAAAGGAGGGAGAGGGGGGACATGATAGAAATGTTTAAGTGCCTCAGTGGAATCAACAAAGTCCAAGAGGGTAGCATCTTTCAGAAAAAGAGATGTGCAAGAACAAGGGGACACAATTTGAAGATAGAGGGGGGACGCCTCAGGGGCAATGTGAGGAAGTATTTTTTCACAGAGAGGGTGATGGACGCATGGAACAGCCTTCCTAAGGAGGTTGTGGGGTCTAAAACTGTGGGAGAATTCAAGAATGCATGGGACAGACATAAGGTAATTTTTGTGGGGGTAGGAAGAAATAGGCTGTTGGTTAAATAGGATCTGCAGCTTATCCCCTAGGTAGGGAAATGGGCAGACTAGGTGGGCCAAGTGGTCCTTATCTGCCATCAAAGTCTATGTTTCTATGTTTCTAACAGCACCATAGTCCCATGTGGGAGAAGGCCCAGGAGTGCTTTCTTTGTTAGGAGGCAGGTCTGATATTTAATCCTATTGCCTAGCTGTAGCCAGCCTGTCTGTTCATAGAGATTGCAAGTATGGGTAAAATGCTCGGAGCCTGTAAGAAGCCTACAGGTCTTGTTCAAAGCAATGATTATCCTTCGAAGAGTGGACTGTTGAGCAGACCCATAGATGATCAGTCCATAAGCAATAGTTGAGAAAATGGAGCTAAAGACAGCCGATTTGAGCACTTCAGGGGTTAGATTTCACTTATGCCAGTATAGGAGCCCTATTTTTACATTTATGACCTTGGAAAATTTCAGTGTGTTGTATGTACGAGAGGTGTTTATCCAAAGTGACCCTCAGAAACTTGAAGTGCTCAACCAATTCAAGTGGGGAGGCAAGTAGGTTTTTGATGGTGAGGGCATGGAATTTGTATTTACTGCGTGATCAGCTGAATAACATTACTTTTGTTTTTTTGTAACCCAGAACCAGTTTCTGGTCCCTAAACCATCTTTTGACATTCTCAAAATCTCATTGAAGGTGATGTTCAATAAGGGCAGGGTTAGGCTGACTAGTGAAAATGACCGTGTCATCGGCATACAGAAGTTTATGTTGGTGGCTGCATGATGGGAGATTGTTGATGAAGATACTAAATAGGAGGAGGCCAAGTATGGATCCTTGAGGCACACCAGAATGGACCATCCACTGGTCAGAGGTGATGTTTGAGATTTTTACATTATGGAAGCAGTCCTCCAGATAGGTTTTGAACCAGTTTGTCACATTTTTAGAAAGTCCTATAAAGGTTAGCTGCTTTAGGAGCAGAGGCTGGTTAACCATGTCAAATGTCTTGGTTAAATCTATGAAGGCTGCACCAACAAGATTGCCTTGGTCAAGAGACTGGTGAATGAAGCCAGTAAAATCCAGGAAGGCAGTGGTGGTGCTGTGCCCTTTCCAAAAACCATGCTGTTGTGGGCATTGTATGGAGTATTTTTCAAGACAGTCGTTGAGTTGGTCCACAACTATACGCTCCAGGATTTTTGACAGGGGGAGGATAGAATTGGGTCTGTAGTTAGTGTGAATAGAGCGATCTCCAGATTTGTGGACAGGGGTAATCAATGCAGTTTTCTAGACAAGTGGGAATTGGGGTAGACTTAATGAGAGGTTGAAGATCTTAGTGATCAGCTCGATAACATCATCAAGAATAAGTGCCAAGAGTTTTAAGTCAAGGATGTCCCCACTGTGTCTTGACTCACCCAGAACTTTTCTCAGGCATCTTCTAATGAGGGAAACTGGTACTTTCTTGAAGGGGAATAGGTTGCAATTTGCAGGGAGCACCTGGGAAGTGGCCACATGATGTGGAGCGGGCAGGGAAGGGGGTTCATCATAGAAGTTCTGGGGGAAGATACTGCTGAGATCGGAGAAGGCATTGTTGAAGACATTTGCGATAGTCTTTAGGTCCAAAGTAGGGGATATCTTCAATGTTGATCATGGTAGTTGCAACCTTTGGGACCTTGCCTGTGATAGCTTTTATGTTAGACCAAATGTTTCTGCTATCTCCCCATGAGTCGGCAAGCATTTCTTGGTGGTGATTACTTTTCTCTACTCAAATGGTCAGTGTATAAGAGTTCCTAGCTGCTTTGTAGACTTGGATATTGGCAGGTTTCCCCATGTCTTTTGCCCGGTGCTAGAGGTGGTCACATTGTTTCATCTTGTTTAGCAGGTCAGTTGTTATCCAAGCGTTGTTTTCACACCGAAGTTTCCTAGTTTTCACGGGGGCGTGGTTGTCACATGCGACATTATATGGAGAGATGAAATACTCCAGGGCATAATTTACATCACTGGCAGAGTTAATAGCAGACCAGTCACTGCAGCATAGATGGAGCTTTAAGAGTTCAAGGTGCCCATATTTTAGAACCTGGCTTTGGATGGTTTGAGGAGGTGGTTTAGAGAATTTATTTGTCTAGGAGCACAAAACAAGGGAGTGGTCACTAATTGCATCTGGGTGGACCACAACATTTGAGATATGTTCAGGATGGTTTGTGAGTATCCAGTTGAGAAGTGTGCTTGTCTCTGTTCTGTAATTATGTCTGGTAGGGGAATTTACAAGTTGTGATAGCTGGAGCACTGATAGGGCATCTTTAGTTGGACCATGCCGAGATGAAAGCCAGTTCAAGTTAAAGTCCCCCAATAGTATTGTCTCAGAGTTGAGAGGGTTGCTGTGGATATAATCCAAGAGGCTCAGCAGGCCATCCTCGTACTTTTATGGCAGTACATAGATTGAGTACACCATCAATGCTTTGTTATGGGCTCTGAGGAGAATTTTAATGACAAGTGCCTGTGAATGGCACTCAAGAGTCGGCATAGGGAGAGCATGGGCTTACAACATGTCTCTACGGTAGATAACGCAGCCCCCTCCATGCTTAGCCTGTCTGTCTAGTCTGGAAATGTTGTATACTAAGAGAGTGATGGCTGAGTTAGGGACTGATCGAGAAAGCCAGGTTTAGACAACTGACAATATGTCAGGTTTGTGCTGAGTAACCCAGGCCTGCAGGAGGTCAATTTTTGGTAGAAGACTGCAGATGTTTAGTGAGGCCAGAGTGAGGGTCCCCTACTTTCTCACAGCAAAGGTGTGGAAGTTTCTGGCAGGGCCAGGATTTGTGTGGACAATGCCAGAGAGAAGTAACAGTGGGAGAATGACTCTGCGAGCATAGCTCTTGAGGAGTTTAGGAGGTAGTTGCACTGGGAACATTGTGACACTTCTCATGAGTCTATCGATGATAAGGAGAGAGAGGCAAGCAGGAAGGGCTGTTCTGTCACAGTTGAGAGGACCTATAGTGCCTTCTCCCATATACTGTCAAGGTGGGATCCATAGAGGCGGTCAGGGACCTTTCATTAGGAGAAAAAAGTTCCCTGAGATTGTACCGGGGTCATAGTGTGGATTTGTAGCAAATTTAACTTGCTTGTTTGTAAGCTGGTGGGATTTTTCAGTTGAACCGTATATTAGTAATGCAGCTAGTATAAGTAGCCAGGTTATTAAGTTAATGGGGTTCATCGTAAGGATGGTTGTTTAAGGATGAAGAGATTATATGTTAGAGGTGCCTTCTTGATCAGATACAGGAGAATAACTCTGAAATGTTAGAGAGGGCTCGGAAGGCAGAAGGCTGAAGTTAGGAAAGGTTAACTGAGCCTGGGGGAAAAAAGAGTGGTATAGGAGTATAGAGAGACAAATCCCTCTAGTGGTGGCCCAGTATAACCAGCCGATGAGAAAATGGACATGTAGATAAAACAGGTGACCTTGGTTACTTATAAATGAGAGTGTCCAGATAGGGTGAGAGGGTGGGGGTGGGTGGGGAAGAAGTCCCAAAGACAGCCAGGCAGGAGTGCTTCTTCTGCTGCTAGGAGAGTGGCTCAGGTCCGAGAGGGCAGGCAGCAGCAGCAGTGAGTGGTAGCACTGTGGCAGTCAAGAGCACCCACTCAAGGTGCATCTAAAAGAGAATGCTGAGAGGAGGTTAGATAAGGACAGGTGAGAGGTGTCTGGCATCTGGGAAATGGTGGGGGAGAGGAAAGAACAATGGGCAAACTTAATTGGTAGGAGGTACAAGGTAGAGGGTGAGGTGAGAAGAGAAGGGATTAGGTAGACAAAAGACAAGAGAATGCAGTGTGGGGTAGGTAGGCAAAACTTTCAGAGCTAGCAAATTCTGCCTACAACAGATCCTGTCTGGCAACAGTTAAGTTAAACACAACTTAAACAGTAATATAAAATAATTTGCTATTTCTTTAAGACAATTTCTAACTCATCATTAAACAGGCTTAAACATTCACTGACAGTACTGTAATCCTAGCAGCCATAGAGGCTGAGCTTTGAGCAGAGAAGGAGATTTCAGCTGCAGCCAATCAGCAGACTTTGGCATCTGAGCAGGCCAATCAGAGGTTTTCAGACCTCAGGCACCGAAAAATTCAGAGTCTAAGGTGTGGAGTGGTAGCCGTGCCTTGCTGGGGACCAAGAGTCTCAAAGAGAGCCAGGCAGGAGTGCTTCTTCGGCCACTAGGAGAGTGGCTCAGGTCTGAGAGGGCAGGTGGCAGCAGCAGTGAGCAGCAGTAATCTATGATTACTATACTTTCTCTACCAACTTCCCTAGAAGATAAACATAAAATTAAATAAAGAGCATAAGAAACTAAAGGAAAATGCCCAGTTAACTTGTACAAAATGTATAGTATGCTTCCACTTACAGTTCAGCCCCATAGTGCAGGATTGCAGAAATAAGGCTCACCTCAGGTTGAGTGTGACAAAAAGTCATTTTTATTGTATAAAAAAACAGCAAAGCTACAGTCATAGCAACTTCTAAACAGCTTGACATTTTGCACTCATTATATACACTTTTTTCAAAGGCTCAACTGTAAGTTCAGAACTGTAAGAGGAAGCATTATGTACCTGAACATTGTGGCACCTGTGATCACTCCTGAGCTACCTTTTGGATGAAGCATACAAAATGTATAGTGCCCAACGATCAATTACAAGCAAGGCCCTGACGGTCTCTTTCTACTGTCTACCATAACTAACCAGCAAAAATATTTAAAGGACATGCAGTGGTTTAAAACCACCCAATGGACAAGAACATGATATCAAAAATATTGAAAATGATGTTTGCTTGGGCCAGTGTGACAACAGAAAAATGATTCACTGTTATGGGGCATTTTAAAATGGATACCCATTGGTGGGCCTGGTCTTTCATTTGTGATTGACCTAACATGTTCCTGTATTCATATATGCAGTTGGTGCACCATAGTTCAGTGACCCTTTCACTCTGAGGTTCATGGTGTTGGATCACGTTACCCCCTCTTTCATGAGGGGTAGATCACATAAGGATTTTGAAGCAAAAATAATCTAGATGGATTTTCAGCTGCGGCCCAACAGCCACATGGCCTTAATAATGAAATAGAGCACAGACCATTTTTTTATAAGTTTATTGTAATTTTCTGTAACTATGTATTTCTGTTTGCCCCTTTTAAGTCCACTGGATGTCCTATCTTGGGCTATTTATTTATTTAAGATTTCTATGGCATGCAGCATCTCATCTTCTGGGGCCCCAGGGACAATGACAGCAGGTATCAGTATAACTCAGCACAGCAGAAATGCAGTTACTAATAATATACAAATATAAGGTAGAAATTATTTTTTATATTTACTTTCTATTGTTATCCCCATTTCTCCTCACCAGTTGTCAGGTCCTTATTCCACCTGCCCGAACCCTTCTTCCCACTGTAGGTGTCCTCCAATGGTCCAACCTGCCACCAACCTCTGTTCAATATCTTCTCTGCAATCCTGGCCAAAACCAGCAGCTTGTTCCACATGCATGGGATCCTCTGTTTTCTCAAGCCAAGTGGAGGATTCTTTCTTGGCGGTTGTTGTCCGTGAGGCAGAGACAGCAAGCTGCAGGAAGTGTTGTTAGAGCCCTGCTGTGGCACGGAGTTAGGGCAGCTTCATTTGCCTAGGGCTGCTGGAGTGTTTTTTCCCACTAAGCTTGTCTTACTTCCTCTGTGTAGTGTGGTCCTGAGGAGTGACCCAGCAGAACACCTATCAGGGTTGTCAGAAGGATGGGTGAGCCCTGCCCTACCTTTGAAATTAGTCTGCTGGCATCACTCTGTTGGTGTGATACCTGGGCATCAATCACCAGGTGAGTGGTTGCTTGCCAGCATAAGGCCACTCCACTGAGACCATGTATTCCTTCCCACATGACACACCCTCCTCTGGGTCACTAGGGACAGTTATACAGTGGAAGGAGGTGCCTTCCCTCTCCAAAGCAGGAGGCATCCAAAATGGATGGCCGAACCTGGCCTTGCCAGTCAGCACCAGATGTACCTGACTCAGGGTATGAAACTGTGTCATCTGGATGGCATGTGATGGCCAGCTGGCCTATAAGATAGAAGGTAGAAATTAACAAAAAAAGACAAATAAGATGCAAACAAGACATAATTCATTGCATGATGACATACAACAGGTGAATTAACAGTAGTATTAAAACCTGGGCCTTAACTGTCTTATGTACTATGATGGGGGTATGGTTGGCACCGGACAAAAAACATGTACAAGCAGTTTTCAGATGATACGAGAGACTGGTTTTGAATGCTTGTAGGCTAGAGGCATTCCTAAGTTCTGTTCGGCTTCAAGATTTACTTGTTCAACCATAACTGGCAAATTAGCAATAAAAAGTAATAACTGGTTGGAGTTTTTTTCTCATAGGAGAAGCCAGTTAAAATTCGCTGTTATATCCCATGGGTTATAATGGTGAACACATGCCAGCTTCTTCTCAGCACGCTTCGCGTTTACTCACAGCCTACTAAAAGCAACCGTCAGTCCAGTGAAATTAAAACATCTCACAGGGTGATTCCACCACTGAAAGAAATTTTCCAAACCCTTTAAACAGCCCATAATAGTCACTAACCTTGCAAATCTGTTCAATGGACTGTTCCAATATGGCAGGCAGAATTAAAATACAAAAGTTAGAAGACAGAGAGGCATTTGAATTACCTCTGACCTCAGCAGCTCATTAAGATGACTAGGCAATGGCAACCCAAAGCAACTAAAAAAAAAAAAAAAAGTTCAAATACAAAAAAGAACTCAAGTTACTGATTTTGGGACTCAGGTTACTCTCGTATCACATTTTTTTGTATTTGCAGCACTTCTCTAGTGATAAGTTTTCTTAGCTGCTGATTTTACCATCTCCCATTCACACACAAATCCCAGAAATGTAGCTCAAAGCAGACAAGTACATATCTAAAAACTGATTTAATAAACGTGTTTCTAAAAACTGATTTGTTGTGTTATTTACTATGTAATTCAGACATGTTAAAAGCAATCTCATGCTAAATTCAATGCAATTCTCAACCAACACTCTGTCTCACAAAGTTTTTCTATTTGGTTGGAGAAAAAATGCCACCCAGTAATTACATAAAACAATGCATGGGGAGGTTTGCAAAACTCAAATTTAATGCACGCCCTTGGTTTGGGATGCTTTAATAAACCCCTCATGCTTTACCCTCGGGGTTTATGTAGCATCCCACACCTTGGGTGTGCATTAAATTCTCATTATGCACTCCATGTATTACTCTAGATTTACAAGATACATTAGAGAGACTGGTAAATATACAGTGCATTTATAATACATAATTTACAATTCGTAAGACATCCCTTTGATGAGTCACCTTTCAGGTGAAGCTATCTTTCAATATAGATTGTGTATTATCTATCCATTTGTGACATAGAAATTAATCCCTTATGAAATGTTAAATATTACTAGGTTTTCATTGTGAAGACAGAAAATATAAGATTCCATAGGAGCCATACCACGCATTTAGAACATTTTCTCATCTCTATTTATCTGTGAAAACTGCAGTGGGTTATCAAGAAAAGGAATGTTTCATGTGAACCAAAGAGAATCATTGAGTATTTACCTCTACCAATGTACAGTACCTAATACTAGAGAAGGAACCCTTAATTAGAAATGAGCCTTCAAATGCACTACCATATCTGGCCATATTCTAATCACACCCTGCAGCCCCCAAGTGCCATATCAAACTTGGAATTTACTTTAGGAACATACTGATGCCATTGTTATTGTGCTTGTCCACAAGATCATCCCTTCCCAACTATCACTATCTGGCCAGACTTGAGCTTACATGCTAGCATAATATTTTTTGTTATAGCTACTGCCAGCACATGAGTGCTTACTAGGGGTGTGTGAAAAAATTATTCTGCTGGCGGAATTTTGGCGAAAGTCGGATTTTGTTTCAAGCGAGAGTGCGGAAATAATTTCGACTTTGTAGAGAACTTCCAAAAACTACGGAATACATTTAGGAAATGCGGGTTAATGTATAAAACCATGGGAAAAAACTCTGCAGAACTGCTCATTGTCAGTGTTCAGTTCTGTGACATATGTATTAAATTGCGGGAAAAAAACTCCGCAGAACTGAGTACATCACACAAAAGGAATATTAATTACTGTTGAACAAATATTCTGTAGTTAGTATTTTCTGCAGGAAAACCAGCAGGAACCCACTGTGTTAAATTTGGAAAAGTCACAGTGATGGAGAAAGGCAGAAATCAAATATAGAGAAGGGAGGCAGAGCATATACGTTACAGAATATGCAAATTAATGTGTCTACAACTTTGGTTGCACACAGTATTTTCATCCACATGCTTCCCAACCTCCTCCAACCCTGGTTGGTGTCCTGAAGCTCATGATTAGACTGACATCTGGAGAGCAACAACTCAGTAACCTGACATGTGTCTTATAGCAATTGCAGTGTCTCCTGAGTCTTACAGTCACAAGCATCCCCATGGGGTGGAGCTGGGAAAATGAGTGTCCAGTTGTCCACCCTGGTAGCACACAACAGGGAAAAACACAGCAATAATGTATGTACAGCAAACAAGCAAAGGACATGTCTTGAGCTCAGCAAGCATATCCATCCAGTCATTTGATGAACATGGGTTGTCATTTCATGTCCCTCCCCCAGCAACTGGTTGAAGTAATTTTGTACCTATGCACAATTCTACACAGCAGGTGTGGTGGTCAGGTGAACATCATCAGCAGCAGTGTCTCTGGCCTAGTAGTTTCTCATTAAATCTGTTTACTATTTCTGTATTGTCAGTGGTTGCAGCATGCAGGCTTTAATGGCATAGCAGGAGTGGTGGTCAGATCAGTGACATGTAATCAGCATACCGGAAAAAAAAATCATAAAAGATAGTTGCAGAGAAACAACACAGCAATCAACATTTAGTTTTTTAGTTAACTTACAAAATGATGATTGGTTCTGCAATAAAACAGCTTCAACAACAGTAATGATCCTAGTAAGCAATGTCTAACCTGACTGAACATAACAATTACAGCAGTGGTTTTAGCCTGAGGCTACATCACTACTTCAACCTCTCCAACCCCAAACCTGTCATACTTTACTACTGGCTGACCTCCATGCATAAAATAATGTGTGTACTATGTACAGGAAGCTGAAATGTGACACTTTTTTAATGTGTATCTTTAAAGAGAAAAGATGTAACCCTCCCCTACAAGAAAAAATAATTTTTACTGGTATTTTTACAGGGAGGCAGTATAGCACAGTGGTTTAAGGCCCTGAGCTGCGAATCTGGAGACCTGGGTTTGAATCCCACAGCCCCCACTTGCATACTGTATAACCCTGAGCAAGTCACTTAACTTCCCTGTGCTCCCAGGTTGCACCTGTAAAAAAGCTTTCAGCGTAGCGTGTCTCACCTGGTTAAACAATTGAAAAAAATATATATATATCTACTTACCGTAACAAAAAGTGAAAAACACCATAGGTGGCCAGACTCCATTATGGTCACAAAAGTTTATCCCAGACAGCATGAGCAGTGGTAGCAGTGACATATGGGTGCAGGGTTATAATCAGCATACCTTGAAAAATCTGAAAAAGAGAGTTGCAGAGAAACAGCACAGCAAGCAACTTTGATTTAAGTTACAAAATGATATTTGGTTCAGCAACAACGGCAGCTTCAAAAACAATACTTATCCTAGTAGGCTACAAAAATGAATGTCCTTTCCCCTTTCTGTAGTGACAGTAAGAATAACACAAAATATTTACCTGAGAGCCTGCCTTGCTTGACATTTGTCTGAAAAAAGTGTTATTGTAAAATACACAGCCTTTACCTATAGCTACTACGGTGCCACCAGTAACACTTTGTTGTACAACACACATTGGAAACAACTCAAAATGCTTGCCTGAAAGACGTCCCTAATCAACACTAATAGAACACATAAACCATTTCTTTGTTTCACTAGACATTTAAATGAATATTACATACTTACATGTGCATTTAATTAATAATTAACAACTCCTACTGTACCGGATGTACAAGTAGTTCAAATTAGTGGAAGAATTCAAAATGTGACTGAATGTCTACACATTACTTGCTGAAAATAAAATGCACTGAATCACTTTAAATAGTGGTTTATTATTTATTATAGTATAATTTTTAACATGCTGACATTTATTTCCTCAAGTATTAGCAAAAATAAGGCAAGTAACATTATTTAATACGTGTTTATTTTTTTAGCGTTAAAAATAATTCCACATGTTTTATGTAGCGTACCAATCATAATCACAGAATTTCTTTAGTTTTGTGGAATTGCATAATAAAAAATCTGCATCTATACAAGCGGAAATGGAATTCGCTGTTTCTGGTTTATTTCTGCGATTGTGAGGACAGTGCGAGTTGTAGAGAGTGCAGGTCAGGTCACCAGTTAGAAAGAGAGAGAGTGAGAGAAAGGAGACAGCTACAGTACTTTTGTTTTCTGTTACTTTTAGTTAAAATGTAGTCCTCTGAGTCTGCAGATTTAGGTGTGGCGGGGAGCAGCAGGACAATGGATGAGGACAGTATGTCTGCCTCTGGCACTGGGAGAGATAATGTGGAGGGGCCCAGCAGGTTCAGCACAAGATGGTGGTGGTGATGGAGCAGTAAGTAGGAGGAAAGCAACAGGACCAGCAGGCTGGTCCCTCCAACACTGAGGAAAATGAGGACGGTGAAAAGAAAAAACATTTGCACCTGCATTCAGTCACAAAGAGGTGGCAATAGTTGTCAGGGAGGTAACAGCCCATGTGAATCAGCTGTTTGGGCCTGAAAAAAGTCCCTAAAAAGGACAGGGACAAAATCTGGGAAGGCATCAAATTGATGCTGGACAGAGAGGGTGGTGGTGCTGTGTCCCGCACCATAAAACAAATAAAACATAAATGGGACGACATACAATGTAAGGGACACAGTACTGTTGGAGGCCCTGGGTGGAGCAGTGACCCTAAAGGAGCCTTGGAGAAGGAGGAAGATCAAGGGCAAGGGATCCAAAGATGCATCTAAGGAGCCAGGCCTAGCAGACAAGCGAGACAGCATAAGCAGCAGAGCCAAATCCGGGACCGGGAGGAAGAGGCATAGATCTGTATCGGCAGATCACAACACTACTGATGGTAAGCATATTACTCGGTATTACTCGGTATTTACAAAGTGGAAGCAGGCACTAGGCCCATCGAGACCACTTTCCCACACAAGTGGGAGATATATTTAATTTAACCACCCAGAAGATACGTGTCCAATTTTGATTTAAACTGGTTGCAGGAAGTTTGAGTCACTATATGCTGAGGCAAAAAATTCCAAAGAACAGCAGCTCTCATGGTAAAATAATATTTCCTCTTATTGGTGAATGCCTTAGTTATTTTTATTTGCCTATTGTTACATCTCAATCCATAAACTTTATCTTGGTATGATAATCCACATAAATTCATTAAACATTCATCATTCAGAATGTTAAATAGTAACAACAAATCTCCTTTGTCCCGTCTAGTCTGTAAATCATGTAACCACAATGCTTTTATCCTATCTTGGTACGATAAATATTTCATTGCTGGTATTAATTTAGTCACTTAAAATATTTTAATTAACTGTCATCAAATATTCTTTCCATCACACTGAAGTGCATGAGTGTTGTACAAGCCTGTGCCTGATCATGGTTTGCAGTACTGCTTTAATTGTCGTATATACACAGCAATACATTGTTTTTTTATTTATTAATTGGAGGGTCTGAATAATAAACAAGTTTGAGTTGGAAGCTTGTTACATAGGTTAGGTGTGCCACATCATCATCAGATAAACAAATTGAATAATGTTTACAGCAGGCAGCAGTAAGCAAGAAGTTAGTTATAAAATGTTACAGTGTATTTGTATTGCACTTAACACAGTACTAATCACTCTTAATATATTAAGTATTATAGTAAAGTGAAGTGATTGTCTTTACAACTGTTAGTCATGGCTCTGTAAAATGTATGACACAGTAAAATGTTTATACCTACTTATTTATGAGGCAGTATAGCAAACTAAAATTATACAGTGAATCAGCAAGTGTTGGCTATTAAAATTGCCACAACTGCTCTGAACCACAGTATTGTATTCCTATTTTCATTTTGAACAGGTGGTGATGCGAAAACTAATGTTAGTGCTACTACCAATTCCGAACAACCTGAAGTTGCATCCAGCAGCACAGTGCCAGCAGGAGAGGGTGAGGGAGGAGGCAGCAGCGCTGAGAAGACACTGTCTGATGGTAAGTGATATACTAATATTTTGAATGTGCTGGTGTTAACCTCCAGGCTATTAAAAAATATCTACTCTTGGTGATTTTCTGAGCATCATCACCCTCCTCCTGTGCAAATCCTCATTGTTGTGACATATGTTATCTGGTAGCTATAACAGTAATGTTTGTATTTTAAATTCAGCTGTGGGCTGGCTGTTCCTTCAGGACACAGTTACCACTTATCTAGTGTTGGGGGGTGGGCATTCCGGGGTCAAGACACTGCAAGGTCCCAGTGTTCAAACATAGGTCTAGTTGTTATTGGGAGATGTGATGGCAATGTTCATCTGTTCAGTTCAGCTGTGGGCTGGCTGTTCCTTCTACACACAGTTACCACTTAGCTGCTGTTTGGGGGGGTCATTCACTGGCCCAAACCTGAACTCTATCCCTAACCCTTCCCTCATAATTTTTTGTTTGGGTATTGCAGCACCTGTGACAGCAAGCATTGCTGTACAAGAAGAACAAGCCGAACAGCATGTAGAGGAGTGGGAGATGCAGGCGCCAGACATGCCTCCGAAAAACCAACGTCGCAGCAACAGAATACGTAAAATCCAGAAGGAGGTGGAAAGGATGGCGGCAAATTAGAAGGAGGTAGACAATGCCACACAGCAGCATACCCAGAAAGGGCAACAAGACATGGGTCAACTAACTGGCACTGAGACTGTTCATGGTGGGGCCCTCCTTCACCACCACCACCAGAACAGCATGTCCAGGAGCAGCAGGCTGTCCAAATAAAGAAACCTGTTAAAGAAAGAAAACATCTGTAAAAAGGTAACATCCCTGGAGGACCACATTATAAAAATGGAGAGTGGGATCAACCAATTATTAAAGCGGTCTTGCCAACGCAGGCAGGCAGGAGGTGCTCTCAGGTGCACTCCTTTGGGTGTAGTCCATCACAGGTGTAGACAAAACTAGCTTGTGACTGAATTTTACTGTAAATAGTTTTTTCATCGGTGCTGTTTGTTTGATCACTGTTATTAAAGTAAATATTGTGCGATTTTGTTGTTCTTACAGTTTAACATTGTTGTGGTTTTAATGAAAAATATAAAAAGTTATCTTTTCATAACACTGTAGTCATGATTGTCTTGGTTTTGGGTTATTGACCAACTGTATCTCAAGGTGTTTAAGAAAAGCTTAGGTTGCCATGTTTGCTGTGGTGCCACACAGGCACTTTTGCTAGGCAAGACTGTGACCTCTTATCAGGCTTCATAAACACTGTCTTAGATACACACAGTACTACCTTTGATTGCCAACTGTGACTGCCTAACCCATCCACTATCTTAAAAATTCCTCAAACTTCCACCTTGTGTGTGCCCCTTCCCCCCAAATAACCACTCACTTGCTACCCCTACAACACCCTCTACATCTTGAGGAATGACAGTAGGAATACCACCACTACAGTACTTACCTGATTCCCAGGCTGACATTGACAGAAAAATATCAAGGGTATAAAATAGACAGGTTTTCAAAAAATATCTTACCTGGTCAGTTGTGACGAACACATCATGAGGAACCACGTTAGCAGCATCAGGTATGATTCTGGCATCAACAGCAGCAGCAGTGTGTGACAGGCCTTGAAAGGCAATAAGTCAGGGTGAGATAGTTACAGAAATAAAAGCAATTTTGATATCCAAGACTATGCCAAATTGTCGTCTTATCAGGCTTCATGAAACATTTCTCAAATGCATGACTGTCATTGTCAATGCCTGCCATTCCTGCCAACTATGACTGCCTACCACACTGACTATCATAATACAACCTAAACCTTGTATATTCCCACCCTCCTTTGCTATCCATAATAACACATCCCTGTAGTATGATAGAAATAGGATGATAATAATGCAATACCTACCTGACTATGGTTTTCATTTTGGAAAAAAACATTATTGAGAAACCACAGTGAGACTTACCTGGCAATGGACAGTTCCACAGAACACATTCAAGGGCCACAAAAAGTCTGAAACTGAATGTTGGCCTAATCATCACATGAAGTGGGAGCAGTGTGGCAGAAGCAGCATCAATGATCATATCATGACCTATGATATAAATAAGGAAAAATCATTTTATGGAAGCAGTGACATTATTAAATATAGCAGTGTTTAACAGCACTTTAAACATTTTGTAAGTGCTGTACACATCTCTCTACAAAGAGACTTTTATGACATACTATGCATTCAGAAACAAAGTACCGTAGTACTAATGCTCATCCCTCCCTGGCCCTGGTGTCAGTGTCTGCACACACCCACCCCACAGTACACCAAAAATGCATTTTTCTATAACCTCTTAGATGGCTTGATTAACATTTAGAATACAGTATTTACCATTATTATCAAAATTGCTTAACTACTACATAAAATGATGTGAGAAGAATGAACTGTCAAAGTGATAATACAAACCTGTGGTATTGTTCTGGATTCAGAATCAGCAGTAGCATCTGGATTCAGCAGCTTTACTAGTATACTGGGCCATGGTAGTTCCTCTTGCTCTTTTTCTTTCTTGTCACAATAACAAGACCAACACTGGTGCATAGATTTGATGATTATGAAGGAATGTGTCGGTGTAAGATGAAGTATTTTTCATGCCTAGTATTTACGCTTTCTGTAGTTCGGTGTGCACCGTTATAGTACGCATCATGGTGGCGGAGATGGGTTCCACAAATTGTTCATCATCAGCCAGCTATTGCTGCAGCATATTACTTCCTTTAGATGTTGTTTTTTGGTACGAGAAACATGATCCAAGGGTATGGTGTCTGTAGGAATTAGGTCATCAGCAGAATTTAGATAGTGCACAGTAATCCCTGTGAATGTTGCTATTTGATATGGCAGGACTCGTACTGGTTGCAGATTTGGTTAATATATCAGTATCAGCTGCAGTACCATTTATTGTTGAGGACCAGCACTTAATCAGTTTGTTTTCCTGACTGTCACGTTTTTCTATTATTCCAACGGTAGTACTTGGAGCAGCCAGTGGCAGAAAACTGAAAATAGTTTGAAATGTACTGCAGACAGTGTTTTCAACATGAATAATAGCTATGCAGTTCCAGTAACATCAAAGTATGCAGCTAAGCACTTCAAATACTGTTAAAAACATTGTTTGCAGATAATTATATTTGTTTTGGTTTTGGAGGGTGCACTGACATGAACGTTGCTGGAAGATTTGGAAAGGTGCTTGAGGTGCACCAATGTACTAAACATTATGAGTAGTTGTAAATAACCAGTAAGGGACAAGGAAAGATGTGTCTGGGAAATCTTTGTTTATTCCTGTCTGTTTTTCTATGGGACGGGGGAGGGCCATCAACATTGGCCAACGCAAGAACATTAACAGATAGCTGAGTGTTACCCTCAGCAAGTGGCGAACACCACAACAGGATCTACATCATGAACAGTAATAACAGACAAGCCAACATGTGTCCAGTAAATTATTGAGTATATTTTTTTTGGTACTGGGGGAGGCCCATGAACATTAGCCAACTTGGAGACTAACTGAACACTGACCGTTGCACACAGCAAGTGGCGTACACCACAACAGGATCCATATCATGAACAGTAACAACAGACAAGCCGACATGTGTCCAGTAAATTATTGGGTATATTTTTATGGTACTGGGGGAGGCCCATGAACATTAGCCAACTTGGAGACTAACTGAACACTGACTGTTGCACACAGCAAGTGACACACTGCAGAACACAGAAATCATCATTATCAGTAAGGACAAAGAAACAAATGTCCTAAGAATTATTTTGGTATTTTTTTAAAGGGTAGAGGGGAAGGGCCATGAACAATGGCCAACTTGCAGGAGAGTAACTGGAAGCTGACTGCTGAGTGCTGACCCCACAAGTGGTGCACCACAGAATACAGAAATCATCATCAACAGTAGGGACAAGCAAAAATGTGCCCTCAAATTTTTTTTTGTTATTTATGTTTTTCTTAGGGGTAGAGGGGGAGGGCCAGGAACATTTGCCAACTTGGACAATAACCAGTTGCAACAGGCTTAAACTGGACTGAATAAACTTCAGTGACATAGGCATCCACTCATAATACAGCTGCAGTCAGCACATCCCTGCAGGTTGCAGACACATGATCTATGTCTCTCTCCTGCTCAGGAGAACTCAGACCCCTCAGCTGTGTCTTCATCGTAGGACACTGCAAAACTATCTTCATCCTCTGATGACTCCTGCTGCTCACTGCCTTCTTCACCAGGATCATGGAATCCTGGGGTTGTTGACAACATGTACTGCTTTGGGAAGAAATAGGAGTTCATTTTAACAAATGTTAGGTACTCCACATTACTTTCTGACAGGCAGCTTCGGCAGTCAGACACAATTGAGCCAGCAGCACTAAAAACTCTTTCTGAGCTTACGCTGGCACAGGGCAGCTGAGGTACTCATTGGCAAAAGCAGCAAGTGCATGCCAGATTTTGAGCTTGCTTCACCAATACTCAAGGGGTTCATCCTCATTACTTAGCACCTGCGGGTCATCAAGATAAGACTGCACCATATGGCATACAGACAGCTGAAGCTCTGTGCTTCCTTCAGGTGACTGCTGTGTGGAGACACCAATGTCCTTCAGTATGGACCAGAGAGGGTTTGTGCCACCACTACTAACTCATGATGATGAGGGTGACGGAGCAGACACTGTACTGGCGGAGGAGAAGGATACTGGGCAAGAAGTGGTTGATGCTTTATGTTTGTCCTTTGCTACTGTTTTTTCCACACTTACCTCAGACTTACTCATCCAGATTTTGACCTTGCCATACTGGATGACTACATAATGATCCAGATCATCCTTCCCACCAGGAAGAAGTGAAGTCATGCCCTGCTTGTATCCGGGATCCAGCAAGGTTGCCAGGATGTATGCCTTGGAGTTGTTAATATGAATAACACGG
Source organism: Neoceratodus forsteri (assembly GCA_016271365.2). NCBI lineage: Eukaryota > Metazoa > Chordata > Ceratodontiformes > Ceratodontidae > Neoceratodus > Neoceratodus forsteri. Next base: position 848,399,351 of record CM028134.1, read on the forward strand.
GAATCATCATCACAAAGATGCACGATGAGGCCAGCAAGCTCAACTGCAACTGAGTCTGCAGCCACTTCAAATTGCCTCCTTACATTGCACAGTGCATGGTGTACAATGTGCAGCAATGGTATCACCTGGCTCAAGCATGTGTTGTCTGCAATCACACCTGTATTGCCTGTTCCAGTGGTTATGGTACCTGGATAACACTATCCACCAAAAACCAATGGGATGGAGTCAGCAACACGGCTGACTGTGTGTCCCGATCCCACATGTGCATGATATACTCATGGAGTGGCTTGTACTGTCCATACAGCTGCTCAAGCATATAGAGAATGGAATTCCAATGAGCTGGCACATCAAGCTCCAAGCCGAGCTGTGGTACATTATTTGTCTTCTGTAGAGCACGAAGGTCTGCCCTAGCCAGTGACGAATGACTGAAATGGCTACAGATTTTATGGCCGACAGTCAAAATGGCACTAACTGCTTCATGCTCCAGAAAGGACCTCGCAATTAGATTCAGCACATGTGCAAAATAGGGCACATGATAAAAGCAGTCATCAGTGATGGCTTTGATGGTGTTACGTGTGTCACAAACACACTCCGCAGGTCAGGCGCTCTGCTCCCACAGTGCTAACCTCCGAGCACAATAGTGTGAACAGGTAACAGACAGAGTAACCCTCCTATCTGCTTTTGGGTCCAAATCATCTTTAGTCTCAAGTTCTGGGGGGATTCAAACTGTGAACCTTATGCTAGCGTACTCAAATGTACAGGCTCAGATAATATTCTCTTTGGGGGGATGCAATATATCTTTCACCTAAGGGCACCTAACCAGGTATCCAAAATAAACCCTTAAAACTCTATCAGAGACCTTAGGTATATTCTTACCTTTTTACTCAAGGTCAGTAGCACCATCAAGCTGTTGAACAATTGTCAGACTTAACCATCTATACGTCACATGTAAAAAAGAACTGGCAGACACCCAGGCAGTCTTTCAAAGATAAAGTACTTTACTAAAAGATGATAAAAATATGAAAAATGTAAACACAGAACAATATATCAAAGAGCTCACAATGACATAAAAGAACAAGGGAAAAGTACAAAACAAAAACTCCTACCACAATACATTTAGACCTTTGCTGTCTAAGGTATTACCTCTTGAAGTGCTTATAGTTAGATTTAGAGATCTGTGTCTCTCTAGAGTCCCAAGATGGCATATCAACATTTCAGACACAAGTATCAGTTTAAACTCTGTGTCTCCACACCCCTTCTGTGAGTCAACTAGCTCCTCCTTTTAGAATATAACATTACAAAAAATTATTTCCTACCAGGAGATATGTTAATAATGTGACCATTAGCAAAAACCCATTTCCCAAATTATGAGTCTTTGATCAACCAGTTCCTTTGAGGTTTACAACCCTGCAGTCCATTTATTGGATATAAACTGACCAGGCTCTACCAGATCCCCTTTTACCAACATCAGCTATCAATATGGAATTTAATTTGTAACCCAGTCCTGTAGTTCCAGTTAAACCCAAGCCACTTACCTGCTCTGGTGCTGGTGGTTGGAGTCGTAGCTTCTCCAGTTCTGGCACTCACGCTCTTCATGGTCTGCCTCTCACTGTTCCCATTCAGCTTCTCACTGTTCTCGCTCCCTTTTCTCCTCACTCCCTCTTTTCTTCTGTGGCTCGCTGGCGCTCACGCTCTTCATGGTCAGCTTCTAGCCGTTCTCGCTCCGCCTCCCTCTGGAACTCCAGCTCCATTCTGCACAACTCAATCTGCAGCCTGATTGCTTCTGGCTCCAGAATGCTGGTGACCTTCCCCTGCTGCTGTGGCCTTTCCCTTGCACTGGCCCTGCTGTCCTCCTCACCAGATCTGGACTCTGCATTGGCCACTGGCCCCTCCATGCCCAAGGTTTGGTGCTTTACAGTCACAGTCTGTGACTTGATACTCTTGGCATCTGCTGCCATCAGGGCATCCACAAGGTTCTGCTTGGTGGCTCTCCACTCATGCAGGACTCTTCTCTCCTTGCACAACTGCTTCAGGTAGTCTGCAGTGTGCTCACTGTAGCTGGAAGCCATCTTCTTCCCTAACTATGGCTACTCTAACTTGCACCTTGAAAAAAAAATAAAACAGGTAGGAAATTTGACTGTAAGCAAAATGATATAGTTCTGTTTCCTTTTAAAAAAAATACTGCCTTCTTTTGCAAGTGAGCTGTACTGTATTAAGCTGACACACTGAACAGTTAAAGCCTGTGTTACCAATACTTTCACACTGCTGCCAACCAAATCTGTCACAAACGCACTCCGCAGGTCAGGCGCTCTGCTCCCACAGTGCCAACCTCAGAGTGCAATAGTGTGAACAGATAACAGACAGGGTAACCCTCCTGTCTGCTTTTGGGTCTGAATCACCTTTAGTCTCAAGTTCTGGAGGGATTCAAACTGTGAACCTTATGCTAGTGTACCCAAATGTACAGGCTCAGTTAATATTCTCTTCAGGAAATGCAATATATTTTTTGCCTAAGGGCACCTAACCAGGTATCCAAAATGAACTCTTAAAACTCTATAAGAGACCTTAATTAGATTCTTACCTTTTTACTCAAGCTCAGTAGCACCATCAAGCTGTTGAACAATTGCCAGACTTGACCATCTATATGTCACATGCAAAAAAGAACTGGCAGACACCCAGGCAGTCTTTCAAAGAGAAGATAATTTACTAAAAGATGATAAAAATATGAAAAATGTAAACACTGAACAATATATCAAAGAATTCACAATCACATAAAAGAACTAGGGAAAAGTAGAAAACAAAAATTCCTACCACAATACATTTAGACCTTTGCTGTCTAAGGTATTACCTCTTGAAATGCTTATAGTTAGATTTAGAGACCTGTGTCTCTCTAGAGTCCCACGATGGCATATCAACATTTCAGACACAAGTATCAGTTTAAACTATGTGTCTCAAAACCCCTTCTGTGAGTCATCTAGCTCCTCCTTTTAGAATGTAAAATTACAAAAAATTATTCCCTACCAGGAGATATGTTAATAATGTGACCATCAGCAAAAATCCATTTCTCAAATTATGAGTCTTTGATCAACCAGTTCTTTTGATGTTTACAAACCTGCAGTCCATCACCTAGGTGTGATATTGCCAACAAGAATCAGCTAAATGACGTCCTGTCCTGTAATAAAATGTATATTTCGTTTCCAACTTCAAAAGCATGAGGTCATAAAAAGGCCATAAAATATAATTTCTCAAGGAAGTTAATTACATTACAGAGATCTCCTGGTCAGTGTAATGAATCCTGTGATTTCAGCTGCTGACACCTTGTAATTTAAAAGGGCCAAATCTCACAGACTGACATTTCATACACTGACCATTTATTTATACTTCCAATATCTTACAATAATCATAACCAGCTTGCCAAGCATCACAATGGGCATTGTCACTGGCAATATATGCTGCATTGAATCCATGGGGCTTTAGCCAGTGTGTAATGGCCTCATTAATGCGGGTGAGAATTCTATCTGATGTATGGGACCCATGCATACTCTCCATGCTTAATGTGGTATGCTGTCCACAACCAGTAGTTCTGCCACCAGTACTCAGGGAACAAGTAGATGAGGGACAGGGGTGCAGAGCATGTACATGAGGGGAAAAAAGCCCAGTGTGCAGTAATGCACATATAACTAACACCTGATGATGGGCCTCTGGTCCAGATGTCCATGGTGAAGTGAATGCTGGCTACTGCTGAGTGTGACAGAGCATGTGACACCATGCATGCAAGTCATTGTACATAGCTAGAATAGCTTTAGTGCTAAAATACATTCGACTAGGAACTTTATATTTATGCTCAATCTTCTCCATCAGTTCTCTAAATCCCTCTTTCTCAACAAATGAAAATGGCAAAAAGTCTTTTGCCAGCATCTCGGCCACAGCCGTATTGAGCTCTTTTGTCACCGGGTGTTTATGATGATATTTTGTGTGCTTGCTTAATGCTGATTTGATATCTGGCTGCTTAAGCCTCTGAGTATGTAGGACTGTGTGTTGTGATTTGGCTTTGCCAACTATGTTCGTGCAGCTTTGGCTGACTTCAGCAGTAGCAGGGACATGCTGAAGAAACCTGCGTATGGGTAGAGATGGATCATCTTGACTACTACCTCCACTTGTATCTGCACGTGTAGGGGTAGAACACAATAAGGGGTCAAATGTTACATCATCTACTGGCTGGGGACCCTCATTTTCAGTAACACAGAAACACAGAGGTTGAGGTCAGATAAGGACCGCAAGGCCCATCTAGTCTGCCCATTTCTTTTTCTACCTTATAAATGTGCCATTGACCTTTGCTCTGTCAGGGGCCTATCTATTCATACTCATCTGTATTGCTCCCCTTATGCCTATCCCATGCTTGTTTGAAGCCCTGCACTGTATTCATAGCCACCACTTCCTGAGGTAGGCCATTCCATGCATCCACCACTCTTTCTGTGAAAAAGAATTTCCTCACATTCCCCCTTATCAACCTCCCTCTAATCTCATGCTGTGTCCTCTTGTCCTGCTATTTTTCTTATATTTAAACATGTTAGACTCTTTCACCTTGTTAATGCCCTTAAGGAGTTTGAATGTTTCGATCATATCACCTCTCTCCCCTCCTTTGCTCAAGGGTATACATATTGAGCTCCGTTAATCTGTCCTCATATGTCTTCTGATGCAGTCCCTGCACCATTTTGGTTGCCCTTCTCTGGACTGCCTCAAATTGGTTAATGTCCTTGTAAAGGTGTGGCCTCCAGTACTGCATGCAGTACTCCAGATGGTGCCTAACCAGTGTCTTGTAAAGAAGGATTATTACCTCCCTCTTATGACTTGTGATACCCCTACTAATACACCCTAATATCCCCCTAGCCTTACCTACTGCTTTAGTGGTCTGCTTGGATGATTTCAGGTCATCAGTGATGATGATGCCCAAGTCTCTTTCTTCCTTTGTGACTACCAACTCCTCCCAGCCTATAGGTGGCTTCAGGGTTTCTCTTCCCTATGTGCATGATCTTGCACTTCTTTGCATTAAATCCCAGTTGCCACTCTTCTGACCATTTTGCTAGTTTATCCAGATCTCTTCTCATTCTACGCACCCATCTGGATCATCTGCTCTGTTGCAGATCTTGGTGTTATCTGCAAACAGACAAGCCTTACCCGCTAGTCCATCCATAATGTCACTAATGAAGATATTGAAGGACTGGCCCCAGGACTGATCCCTGAGGTACCCCACTTGTGACTTGCATCTCTTCTGACTGTATACCATTTACCACCACTCTCTGTTTTCTGCCCGTCAACCAGTTTGCCACCCAGTTGACCAACTTCTGACCCACCCTGAGCCTACCCAGCTTATTTATCAATCTTCTATGTGGAACAGTGTTGAAAGCTTTGCTGAAGTCAAGGTAGGTGACATCAACTGCTCCCCATTGGTCCACCACTCTGGTTACCCAGTCAAAGAAATTTATGAGATTAGTTTGACAGGATCTTCCTTTTGTAAACCCATGTTGTCTTGGATCCTGTGTCCCTATGGATTCCAGGTGTTGCACTATCCTTTCTTTAAGGAGTGCCTCCATAATCTTGCCCACTACTGAGGTAAGACTGACTGGTCTGTAGTTCCCTGCCTCCTCCCTGCTACCACTCTTGTGGAGCGGGATCACATGAACCCTTCTCCAGTCTTCTGGGACCTGTCCTGTGCTCAGAGACTCACTAAACAGTTCTGCTAATGGCTCTGCTAGTTCCACCCTTAGCTCCTTAAGTACCCTGGGATGTATGCCATTGGGTCTATTGTCTTGTCCACCCTGAGCTTAGCGAGCTCTTGTAGGACCCTTTCTTTTGTGAAGGGAGTAGTGCTCACCTCCTTCCCCCTGTGCCCATGGTGCTGAGCTGTGGGCCCTGCCCTACCTTCTCTTCAGTAAATACTGAACAAAAGTATCTATTTAGGAGAGATGCTTTTACATGGTCTTCCTCCTCACATGCTCCCTTTTCCCCCTTGAGCTTTACCCTCTCTGGACTTTCTCCTTTCATTAATGTATCTATAGAAAGTCTTGTGGCCTTCTTTTACTGTTCATGCTAGTGTTTCCTCAGTTTGGGACTTTGCCTACCTTACTGCCTTCCCTGCTTCCCTTTGAGCAGTTTGGTATGTCTCCCTATCTTCATCTCACTGTGTTCCCTTATATTTCCTGAAAGCCAGCCTTTTGGCTCTGACCTTTTCTGCTACTGTATTTGAGAACCAAAGTGGTTTCCTTCTTCTTTTGCACTTCTTTTTCTGTCTAACACAATGGGATGTTGCTTCAAGTATTGCATCCTTAATGCTTGCCCACTTTGCTGTACCTCCTCACCCGTGTTTCTTTTGGCCAGGGCCATCTTAACTCTGTTGGCCATCTTATCAAAGTCAGCTCCTCTGAAGTCCCATATTTTTGCCTTGCAATGGGATGATTTAGTTCTAGTGGCCAAATTGAACCATACCATGTGATGGTCACTGCCCCCAGGTGACCTTCTACCTGGAGATCTGTGATCCCTTCCCTGTTAGTCAGTACTAGATCTAGGATAGCCCTGTCTCTTGTGGGTTGTTGTACCAGTTGTTTGAGGCCCTCCCCTGCAGGGAATCCACCATGTGTCTAGTTCTGGCAGATGTTCCTGCTGGTATTGACCAATCTGTATCCGGCATGTTCAAGTCTCCCATTATCAGAACCTCCCCTTTAGCTGTCATGTTTTGTATATCTTCTAACAGTAATGTGTCTATGTCCTCCCCCTGGTCTGGGGGCCTGTAGACAACCCCAGTTCTTATGGCTGTCCCATTTCCTGTTTCCAGGGTGACCCACAGTTCTTCTGGCTCCTTATGTGTATTCTGAATTTCTGTAGCTTTGATATTTTCATTGACATACAGGACCACTCCACCCCTCCCCCTTTTTGCACCTCAGTCTCTTCTGAACAGTACATAGCCAGGTACTGAAGTCTCCCAAGTGTGGTTACTGGTAAACCACATCTCACTAATTGCTACTATGTCCAGTTTAGCCTCTGACATTATTGCCTGCAGGTCTGGGATCTTATTTCTCAGGCTGTGAGCAGTTGTGTACATGATTTTCCATTGGCCGAATTTCAATATGTTAGTTGTTGTGTGAGGTTTGGCATTTCCCCTGTGTGTCATATGGGGAGACGGACCTTTTTTCTTACCTGGTGATGCAAATGAATTGCAAACATGCTGAATCCCTGTTTGACCACTAGCTGAGTGGGTAGGGGTGTCCTTCCCATTCGCCAAATGGGGTGCTGCACCCCTCTCCCCATTTGCTAGTTTAAATATTCTGCAAAGACATCAAACTTCTGCCCCAATGCACTGACTTCCTCCTTAGTCAGATGCAGTCCATCAAATTTAAAGAACTTTCACTCCCAGAACTGTTGCCAGTTTCCTACAAATCTGTGTCCTTTTTCCTGGCACCAGCCCTTGTGCCACATGCTTAGCTCCCCTATCTCCACTTCTCTGACCTTTGGTCCATCTGCTCCCCCTCTTCCAGACTGGCAGGATCTCAGAGAAGGAGATGTCGGATGAAATGGATGATAGTTTGTCACCCAGCCTGGTCAGGTGTTCCTTGGTATCCACAACTGACCGGCTGGCGAGATCATTAGTCCCTATGTGTACCAGGATGTCAATGTTTTCTCCGACATGCTGAAGTGGGCATGGATGCCAACCTTTTATGTTTGGCCTACTTAATGAGGTGCTTACTTTGCATATGAATATGCATGCCAGTCGTCCCACAATGTGAGCTCGGTTTGCCATGGCTAATCTTGGAATGACAGATGTTGCACACCGCAACACTGTCATCAGAATCACCAATTACAAAGAAAACCCACACCAATGAATGTCCCCCCACATGCCGGATTTTTGTGGTTTGTGGTGCAGATGTGGACAGTGATACAAACATAGGGGCTAGCAAAACTGTTTTCCTTGCATGCTGCTGCTTTCCCACAGAGCCAACTGTAGCCAGTTACTGACCCTGACCATGACAGGTTGCTGCTTCAGGACTGATGGAAGAGGGATTACTTTCCCTTTGCCACTAGCTGTTTGGTTGCTGCTTGTAGATGAGGTGGCTGCCAACTAGGCTCTACTACTGGATCATCACCCTCACAACCATAATCACAACTACCCTCCATGCTTTCTGTCATTTCCATTGGAGAAAGTAAAGGCTGACTATATACAAGGTCTGCTTCCTCTGTGACATTCTCTGCAACATGAACACTGTCACTAACAGTGTGTTTGCTATGAAATTGTTTGTGCTTCTCAGACACATTTGAAAATTGTATTTGCTGCTGCTCATTATCTCTTCCACCCACAGTAACTGCTCCTGCAACACCCTCACTGTCATCACCTGTCATACTGCCTGCAACTGTACCAAAACCCTCCTCGCTCTTACTCAATACCAGCTCCTGAGTTATATCATGGGTCTCCTGGGACTGAGACAGTTGATTATTTTCAGGCTCATCCTGAGACCCCTGGGACACACATAATAGTGTGGCAACATCAAACGAAATCTTTTCAAACTGCTGTTTAGAGCGATGAACTACACCTGCACTGGGAGTAGCAGTACTGCGCTGAGTGCCAAAGAAGCCTGAGGGTTTGATTCCCTGCAAAGCCAACACTGGCACAGCATATGGCATGGATGGCACTGCAGTAGGAGTAGAACTTGCAGTGCAGCTACTAGTAACACCTTCCACAGAACCTCTCCATGCCCTTGTGACACCCTTCTTCTGACCTATTGCACTTTTTCCACTTCCTTCATGCTTCCCACTTCCTTTGCCTGACATGTTCTACTGTCTGTACTTTGCTGGACCCTAAAATACCAGAAAGTATTAAAGAAATAAAAGAGACACTAATACACAGAATACAGAAGACAGAGTAACACAAGATATTGTGTTATCAAAACGATCAAAAAAATGATGAAATATCTATTACACAGCAGTCAAAGTACAGATAATTTCTACTGAAGAAAACGGGTGGATTTAATCACTCCAAAAGCCTATTCTGTGTTGCAGAGCAAACACAGCTCTTCCCTCTTCATATATCAACTGCAGAGTGAGTAGCTATGCAGTAAGAAATGTGTGCTACCTCCTCCCTCCTCCCGCTGCACCTCATGTGGCTGCAGAGCTGAAAAACATATGATCAGAGCTAGTTGAGGTGTAATTTGACCTTTCCTTGGGGTTTCAGTGCTTAATTGTGGAATTTGCACTGAATCACATAATTTTAACTAACCAGGCTGCACACCATGTGACTGCAGAACTGAAAAACATGTAATCAGAGATAGTTGTGGAAAAAAATGGCATATCCGTGAAATTTCTGACCATAACTGCAGAATTCCAGGCTGCACACCATGTGAATGCAGAACTCAAAATCATGAGATCAGAGGTACATGTGGGAAAAATTGACATTTCTGTGAGATTTCGGTGCTAATTGCGGATATTTTATAATATCACAGAATTCTAAGAAACACAATATACAACATTTAGGTGAAAAAAACATAACACAAAACCAAACAATGATTACTTTAAGACAACACAGTTAAGGTGCTCAACAGATAAAGTGATTACATTCAGTATGTGACCATTGCAATTAAGATACTGCCTTCAGAAAATGAAATATGGACGCACATTGATGGCAGGAAAAAAACACATAATCACATTTGTAACATGGCATAAAAAAGAAAAATGAAATGAAGCAGTCAGATAGGTGCAAACACACCATGTGGTACAGTAGAAACCATGGTCTAATACCATGGTAGATCATGGTTTGTATTGTAATACCTTGGCAATCCACTACAGGTAAGAAGCAGTATACAAGTGAAAGCAATATGCAAATAGCTTGCAGTGTGTAGTTGTCCCAAGTTGTATTCACTAAGAATTTTCCTGGCACAGGGTTTTTGACTTTTTCAAGATTGTTCTATGTTGGGGGAGTCACGTGATGCTGTTTCCTTGCTAGCTGCACTCTCTGTATGCTCCGCTTAACCCCTGCCTAATTTTAGTGTATTCTGCTCACCTTTCTACAAAATTGTACCTGGACGAACCCGTTAAGGTTGTGGACATCAGGAGGCAGTCGCTGGTTTTGCTAATGGAGGAGGAGATGCCGAAGGTTTTGCCAAAGCGCACACCACCCGCAACTCCCGAGAAGGCCTCGAAGAAGTCGCGGGCCCTGCCATCACAACTCTCCCAGCCCTGTAGCCCAGGTAACAGAGGGGAAGAACCGCTGACGGTGTCGCGCTTCCTGGAAGAATTCCATCCCTTTAAGGCGGAGATGGCCTCAGAAATTAAAAATATTACAAGCGCTCTGAACAACCTGTCTAGAAGAACCATGGACAATGAAATCCGGGTGAAATCGTTGGAGAACAGAGTGGAGAAGTTGGATGGGGCGCTCACATTGATTAATCAGCGTGTTGCTAAACTGGATATGAAGATTGAGGATTTGGAGGGTAGAAGCCGGCGCAACAACGTTGTTTTAATTGGCTTACCTGAGAGAGAGGAGGGAGGGGATCCAGTTAAGTTTTTTCAGCGGTTTGTGGAAAAGATTGCCGGCCCTTCACCCTTCGGTTCCTGTTACAACATTGAGAGAGCACATCGCGCCTTGTGACCTACCTCCCCTCCAGGAGCACCTCCTCGCATTTTCTTGGCTAAGTTTCTGAGCTACCAAGAAAGGCAGTTGTTTCTTTAGAAGGTTAAGGAGGTCAAGACGCTGCAGTGGGAGGGTGCGAATCTCAGGGTGACACAAGATCTGCCACTGTCGGTGCGGCAACGGAGGGTGACCTTTCATCCGCTGGTTTCCAAATTAATAGCGGCGGGCATCAAGTTTAGGATGACCTACCCTGCGAAGCTGCATGTCCTCTTGGATGACACCTGGAAGGCTTTTGAAGATGTGGATTCAGCCCTAGAAGTGCTCCAGAGGGTCCTGCCTAACCTGCTCAAAGCTAAATGAGCGTGATAATGGGCCCCCCCAGGAGAATGGATCTAGCTGGATGTGACTAGGGGGAAAGCTGGTGCGAATTATTGTTTGAAGGGGTGCAGACCCTCCCAGTATGTCTGCCTAGTCTTGTGAAGCCTCATTAAAGGGAGCACCGGAACGTTTGCCAGTCATTGTTTTTGTTCATGCTGCAACCCAAGAGTTTCTATGCCCAAGGACATGTCGGGTGTTTGAGAGACCGGATAAAGGAAGCAGATCATTTTGAAGGCTGAATGGTGGTGCAACTCCCTTTCGGGTGGTGTGGAAGAATTTAGTGACACTAAGGGAGATGCTCACGGTGGATGTTGGACACTTTTGAGAGAGGAATGAACGATGGGTCTCTTTAACATGTGTTTTTTATTTTTCTTTTCTGGGGTATTCTAGTCAGGCAACTGAAATGGGTAAACGTGGTATTTAGGGGCTAAAATAAAGCTCCGAGTTTATTCAGGTATTCCGGGGTTGCATATCTAATGGGTGCAGGAGCTCATGTGCATACGGGTGTTGCTATGCACAGGGTTTTTGCTAGTTGGAATGGGAATTTGAGGTCTTTTTTTTTTTCCCCTGCACCCGGGTAATTTAAATAGGGTTCTGGTGAAGGGGGGAGGCTATCAGGGGGGCAGTTTGACCATGTGGAATTTTTGCAGGTTTTTCTTTTTTTTTTTTTTGGGACTTAGGGCAAATCAGAATAGTTGTTTAGGGATATTTTTTCTGGAATGGGGGATGGTTAATATAGTGTGGGGAGTTAGGTTGGATGGTCTATAACTGGGTAAAATGATTGATAGGGGTAGGAAAGGCTCACCTAGGTATTGGGTTCTGAAACGGAGGGGGTGAGCAGTTCCCGGCATAGTCTAGCCGGATATTGGGCTAGGGGGGTGGCGGGGAAGTGGATGAGGCGGCGGAGCGAGCTGTCATCATGGACCGAGATGTTGTGGGAGGGTCCATTAGGGGTGTTTTTTAGGGTATGGGGGTTTAGTTTCTTGGCCTGGGGTGTTCGGGGGGTGGGTGGGGGAGGTGGGTAACACAAGGCTCTGAGGTTGCAGGTAAGGGTAATTGGATGAAGGATGCTAAAGCTGATTGCTGGCTTATTGTATGGGTCTATGGCATCTCATAAAGTTTTTAAATTTTTAAGTTGGAATGTTAAGGGGGCAAGACAGAAGTCCAAGCAGTACAGAATTCTAAATACGTAGGTGCTTTAGGAGCAGATATAGTGTTTTTGCAAGAGACACATTTATTAAATGCCGAGTGTAATAATATGAGGCGCCTTCAGGTTGGACAAGTTTTCACTTCACAAGGAAGCTCCCAAAGCAGAGGGGTCATGGTTTTAGTTCACAGGGCCGTGCCCTTTACTCCCCTTCAGACAGTGCATGACAAGGCGGGTAGATACATATTGGTTCTTGGGAAGTTACAGACTATAGAGATTCTAATTGGTCCGGTTTATGGTCCCAATTCGGATACTCAGAACTTTTTCATGCAGTTAGTGGAAGTTTTGGCACCTTTTGCCAAAGTCCCTATTATTATTGGTGGGGATTTTAATTTGGTGGTGGACCCTTTATTAGATAGGTCTAAGCCCACAAACTTAGGACTTTCACTGGCCCAAAGAGCCATGAGGGACTGGGTGGATCAATTTGGTCTATCGGATGTGTGGAGGGTTCTCCACCCTGGAGACCGTGAGTATACTTTCATATCTTCCGCTCATGGCACAGCCTCCCGTATTGACTACATTCTGCTTTCTCGTACCCTCCTTCCTGGGGTATTAGGCTCGGAAATACAGTCAGGGCCCCCCTCTGATCATGCAGTTGTATCAGCATCGATGACCTTCGCTTCCATACCTAAGTGTAGTAGCAGATGGAAGTTAAACAATCAAATCTTGAGAAACCATAATATAGTCAAATATATCTCCTCTCAAATAGATGAGTTTGTCCTAAACAATGTGAAAGAAGATGCCCGTCCAGACATGGTTTGGGGGGCGTTTAAAGCTTTTATAAGGGGGGTTCTGATAGGGCAGACAGTTAAAAGGAAGAGAGAAAAGGAGCGACTCATGTCGGATTTACTGGCTCGAATACGACTCAGGGAGATCAACCTTTCTCACTACCCCTCAGAAAGAGATAAACAAGAATTAATTAAATTGAAGGATCTTTATCTTACATTATTAGGGGAACAAGCTGAATTAGCTTTAATCAAAACTAAAGCTAGTTACGTGGACCAGGGGGAAAAGGCGGGTAAGCTTCTGGCAAGGCGTATCAAACAACTTGAGGCCTCCCATATAATTCAGGCGGTCCAGTCCGAAAAAGATGGTCGGATTATGACCTCCCCAAATGAGATAGCGGAGGAGTTTAGAAGTTATTTTAAATCCCTGTATAGTCCAATGGCGAAACCCCCCTCAGAGGAGGAAATATTGTCCTCTCTTGAGGAGTTAAATCTTCCTTACCTTGCAGAGCAACAGAGGGCGGTTCTTACCACTGGGATTTCTCAGGACGAGATTGAGAAGGTTATCAAGGGGCTCCCTCTGGACAGAACACCAGGACCGGATGGTTTCTCGCCTAATTTTTATAAGGTATTTTCCAAGCAGTTCTCACCACTCCTGGTGTCCTTGTTTCAGTATATTCTTAGTGGTCAGGCTGTGGATCAATCCCTATCCGAGGCACTTATTGTTTTAATCCCGAAACCTGATAAACCTCTTGAGCAACTTGCTAGTTACAGGCCCATCTCTCTGCTTAATTCTGATATTAAAATACTGGCGAAGGTGTTAGCAGACCGTTTAAATAAGGTTTTACCTGATTTGATTGGTATAGAGCAGGTTGGATTTATGCAGGGAAGGTCAATAAGTGATCATTTGAGAACAGTGGCGCATGTCTTCTCTGCCTCTGAGGAGAACAGTGACGCCATGGTTCTGGTCTCGTTAGACGCGGAGAAGGCATTCGATAGGGTCCACTGGCGGTACTTAATAGCCACAATGAGGAAATTTGGTTTTCCGGATCTATTTTTGCAATGGATTGGATCTCTTTACCTTAATCCCACAGCTAGGATCTCTTGTAATGGAGTGACGTCGGATCCCTTTAAATTATACGTTGGCACTCATCAGGGGTGTCCGCTGTCCCCCCTTCTTTTTAATTTATATCTTGAACCCCTTATTAAAAGTATACTATGTAACCATGATATAATTGGTATTAAGATTTGGGATAGTATTGTCAAGGTAACAGCCTACACGGACGATCTCCTGGTATATATTTCGCACTCGAGTGCCTCTATACCTGCCCTATTGAATACTGATACAAGAGTATAGTTCTTTGGCCAACTATAAGCTGAATTTGGGTAAAACTGTGGTGTACCCCTTAATAGGAAGGTTTTCAAACAGGAGATGAGCGGAGCTGGGCCTGACGTAGGAACTTGAAGCCATCAAGTATTTGGGTCTTATTTTATCTAGGACACGAGATGCAGTAAGGCACCTAAATCTGACGCCTTTGGTTCATACAATAGATTTAGATTTAAAAGGTGGGCAAAACTCCAATTTCGCTGTGGGGAAGGATAAGTTTGGTCAAAATGAACGTGTTTCCTAGGATGTTTTATCCCCTTAGTGCTTTGAATATTTCGCTCTCGCTTTCTTGGTTTAGGAAGATTCATGGGCTTATTGCCAATTTTGTGTGGGGGTATAAGAAGGCAAGAATGGCCTATCATAAGCTGGCAGCCCCCAAACCATTGGGCGGACTTAGACTACCGCATCTGGGACTCTATTATTGGACGGGCCAGGCTAACAAGTATCTGAGGTGGTTGCAGGGTGCCGAGACTTCGTATATTCCTTTATGGTTACAGATTGAATTAGCCCTCATTAAGGGAGCAGGTCTTGTTCCTGAGGCTCTGTTGTATATTAGTCCCAATCTTCTACCAGTGTCTCTCAGGAAATCCCCGATTGGGATTTCTGTGAGGCTCATACGCAGCTCTGAGGTTTCCTGAAATATTCTCATGTTAGTGACCCATCCCAACCCATAAGAGGTAATCCGCGGTTTCACATTGAGGGCAGACTTATGAAGGCTACCTGGTTAGCGCAGGGGGGAGAGTGTTGTATAAGAGATTTAATCTCAACAGATGGATACGTGCTTCCTGCATCTGAGATTATGAGCAAATTTAAGTTGTCAACCTCGGCGATTTTTCAGGTTTACCAGCTCTGCCATCTCTTAGTTAGTAAATTGGGTAGTAGGTTAACACAGATTCCGAAAATAGAATTCTCGGAGAAATTAAGGCCCATGGCAGGTCTACCTCATGCTGTCTCAAGCATTTATGCTACGTTATTTAATTGGGCCTATTCCCAGAATTTAGCTCCATCTTCTTATTGGGCCTCCATTTTTCCCAGTAGGGAACTGGATTGGACAGCGTTGTGGCATAGTTGTCATAAATTGATCTCTCAGGATCGCCTGAGATTGATTCAGTTTAAAATACTCCATAATATTTATTATTCCCCTCAGAAGTTGACGAGTTTGAGGATAACCGCAGCCACATCTTGCGTGAGGTGTCAGCAAGGGGTGGGAGATCTGTTGCATATATTTTGGAGTTGTCCGAAGATAGTGCCACTCTGGACTAGTATCAAGAATGGGGTAGACCCGTTGTTAGGCTTGGATGACCTTTTCACCCAGGAAATTTGCCTGTTGGGAGATGTAGCTTCTATTCCATTTAAAAATAGGAGGTTTCATATATCTTTAATCTCAGCATCCCTCAAGAATGTGGTTCTCAGACACTGGAAGGACTCTGTTGTGATCAGCTATACAGAATGGTTAGAAGAACTTCTGGCCAATCTCAGAATTGAGAGAATGATTGCCATTCTTCAAAATAAACTTCCTAGGTTTAATAAAATCTGGGGCTCCCTCTATACTTGTTACTCAATATAGAGATGGATTTTCAGTTTTCCATGTTTGGCAGGTCCCTCAGAGCCTTGTGTGGGGTAGGGGGTTCGGGTGGGGGGCAGAGGATGTACCGTAATCTTGTTGTTCTGTGCATGCATGTTCATTTTATATGGAGGTGTTGTGTCTTACGGATACATTCTCTGTACAAAAACTGTTAATAAAATCTTAATGGAAAAAAAAAAGATTGTTCTATGTTGTAACCACAACAGAAGTTCATGAGTTACTAAATATTGTACATTTAAACTCCACATATACTGTTAATTGTGCTGCGGCAATATTTCTGTAGAAGTGAACAGTTACATACTGTTACCATCCCTTCTGATCTACTGCTTTCTAAGCAACTGTGGGTGCAATGCATTGTGGATGACTGAATAACATTATCTGGCCTAGCCTTTTCTTGGTGAATACACAGTGGTAAAGATAAGCATGCAGCTTCTATAACCGAAAGCAAAAATAACAGACACTGAGATAAACAAAGCAAAATTAAAGAGAGATACTTCTGTGGGTGAAAAGAGAAATAAATTGAGAGAAACAAAAGAAATCAAAGAAACAGACTAACAATAGTAGTCAAAACAAGTATTTGAAAGAAAAGCAGTAAACGTTATGTTGTTCTATGTCACTGAGTTAGGTAGTTTAGAGGAAAAAAGTGAAAATGATATTCATAAAATAGTAGTTGTTCAATAAAGTGTTTTTCAGATTGGCTTAGTTCAGTACATTTGGAGAAAAGGTGCTTGTGCTACTAGGATTGTGTGACAGCCACCTATTGGTCTACAAAGGAACTGGAAAAAGAAAACTAAAATGTACCATAGCACACTCCCATCATGCAGTGCAGCCCATATCTTCTAATACATAGAGAGGAAAATCAAAGCACCTAGAATAGAAAGTGAATTGCAAGTTTTTGAAAAATTGTAAAATATGTTTTGATGTTAGAAAGCTTAAAGCTTGTAATTAAAGTTATTTTAACAAAAGTGAAATAGTAGCCACAATATTTGCAATAGGTGTGTTCCAATTGTTTTCAATTATATGTACATCATGTTTAATAGCTCAATTTATAGTATTCTGAAAGTAAATCAGTGTGATTGTACTCATTTATTCAAAGACTATTAGTCATACACTCATTGCCATGTTACAAGCGGATTAAGCCACTCGAAAGGATGGGTCTACAGTGGAATTAATCCATGGTTTGGTTGGTTGGACCCACTCGAAGCCTTGGCCTCGTGGGTCCAACCCCCAACCATGGTTAATACCACAATGAGACCCATCTTCTCGTGCTATCATTATTTAAATCACAGAAAAATACTTGGTATGGCATAATTATTAGCAAGAAACATTATTTCCACAGTTATCAACAAAAAGTCTACAGTTTACAAGTGATGTACACTGTACTAGGCGGAAATCCACAGTAAATAGGCAAACGTTCAGAATTCCACTGTTGGCAGAACAGTGGAAGATTCCGCGAAAATTTCAACATTTCACGGAACATCCACGAATGCGGAAATCCGCACTTTCACCCAACCCTAGTGGTTACTGTTTGGAGGGGCTCATCCAGGACCTTGCTATCTTTATATCAGACTACATTTTGCTTCTATTTCTTTCCTGTTAGTATTCTACCTCTGTGACTCTAGATGCAAAATTGGATTTAGCCTGACTTAAGTAGTCTATAGCTGACCAAGTTATTCCCATGGCACCATCCAGCAGTATCTTCCTGGCTAAAGTAGCAAGATTTAAACACTCATAGCTCCAGCAGAGATGCTCATCCTCATTCCACAAAAAACATCTTTGTAATTAATTAGAACATGGCAATGGAAATCTTAGCTTCCTTATTGGCTAGGAGGATTCCATTGCCATGCGTCTATTTCTCAATTGAGCCTTGTTAAAAATGAGTGCCAACAGCATGCCCCAAAGGCTAACTGGTATCCTTATGCCAGCTGAAAATTCAAACTAAAGTAGCCACCATTTTTTCCATTTGTTAAGTGGACAAATGATCAAGGCAGCACCCCACCCAGAGTGAGAAGTCACCTCCCAACATTCCATACAGCCAAGCCATCAGTTTTAAACAAATAACACGTTCTCACATTAAAATAGAAACTTTTCAGCCACAGCACACTTTTAAAAGTGTACAGAGGTTCTTGCGGCTCCCACTCCATCAAAAGCCGACTGTAGTAGTAATAGAGTGTACACGTCTGGGGAGCCAAACATAAGAAAGTGTCGGCTGTGCTCCTGAGTCCCATTGTCCCAACCACATATCAATTAAAATAGTAACCTTGCTAACCCCAACCCTGTCGATTACTATTCCTTACCTGCTGCATCCTCTGCTTAGTCACCTTAAGTGCTCCTGTTCATTTTTTTAAACCACACCCCAGTCCACCGTTGCGACCACTCCTGATGTCTGATTCCCTGCCCACTGACTGAACCACCACTTTTCCAAACCCATTTCAGTCAACTCAAACAACACAAAATCTGACAGATACGTCCTCTGATCAGTCCCAAAGTGTTTCTCTTTGCTGATTCTCCCTACTGTGGTCTTGAACCCCCATTTGTCACATAGCACTACACTTCCCATTAAACTGTGGGGCAGCTATGCATCTCAGTAATATAGGAACTCCTAAACAGCGGTGCCCTCTATTGGCAAGTATAACACAATAGAGGGACTTTTTTTTTAACATTAGACTTGTTTTTAATATTTTATTTCTTTTATTAAAAAATGTTACGTACTGTATAGGCCATTTTCTAAGTGCAAAAATACCCTCCAGGATGGACAATTCAGTATTCCCAATACCACCCATCTTGTTGGGTATTATTGCTTACATAGACAACAGATGTATTACCCATTTTTGCAGAGCATAGGTCAAAAGGAAATTCCATACCCTCTCAAGAGATCTGGTACTTTAAAGTGTATTAATCATCCCTTAAATGGTGCTCTGATTCATTCTGTTATTTTTATGATTTATAGTTGGATCGGCTGGTACCCTAATCTCCCTCTTGTTAAATATTTAAACAAAAAGAGAAAAGAGAACATTTCAGATATCACATATGAACTTAACATAGAAACATATCACAAAGTCTTATCAACATCCTATCATTGGGTCCATGCCAGAAAGCTTTTCTCAGTGCACAAATGCATAGCTGCTTTGTTTACTAGAAGATATAAAAATATGTTATCAGTGGCATATGATAGAAAGTTAACAAACAGAGTGCCCTGGCCACTTTATCAGTAGACCATGCCACAAGTCTTACTTGAGCTCCCAGTTGCCTCTGGCCTCTTGATGCAATCGAAAGTGCAGCACATGCTGCACTCACTAATGAAGTAATTAAGAAAAGGCATCCAACACAGCTCCTCCTCCTCCTAACAAAGTATGTTTGAGACATGAAGCGCTGAGGGTTGCACACTCACCTGGGCTCTAGAATAAAGACATACTTTGGCAAGCCACTATACTGTGATGGATGTCTTTTCTTACTTACTTCTTCAGTAAGTGCAGCCTGTGCTGTGTTTTCAATTGTGGATGTTTTCAGCTTTCACCCTCCCCCAGTTTCCTTGTGGCACAGTGTTGATTTGTGTCCTGTCGTCTTGATGCATGTTACTTTATGGAATAAGGACTTACAGTATGGTTTTAGTTTGGAGAACTAACTCAGAATTTTTTTCCAAAAAGACTGACAGGGCAAATACCAGTCTTTAGAGACCTTTAAAATATCCCATGGTCTTTTACCCATTCCACAAAAATAGATAGTACCTCTATAAGACTGGTCTGGCACCTCCCACCAACCATCGTAGCTAAAACACCTGTATCTCAGGGTCCATCATAATTTCATGAGTGACCTTTTTTCAGTACCCTAAACTCTCTCAATTTTTCACTTTTTCATTTCTAGCTCAGATTGCCCTGCTTTATTTCCTCGCAAGGCCATAGTTCACCTTGAAAAGAAACAAGAAAGACCACTCCTCTGAGTGTAATACTATTTAGTAAACAATTAGAATATAGGACCCCCCACCCCCACCCACAGACAACAGTGGCATATCTTTTAAAATGAAGTTTCAGGCGTGACAGCACTTAGTGTGCTTAACCTTCAACGTTGGCCACTTTCACTGCCTTTGTTCTTAATTCTTCACATTACTTGATATGTCAAGAGACTGCACAAGCGGGTACTCATAGTCCAATGGCTGCAACCTCTAAGGTCTAAACTCCACACAGCTGCAAATAATGCAAAGCACTCAACCCACTAATGAGCATCAATGTTTTGACTACAGAAATGCCCTGCAATCAAAGAGCATGTCCGCCACTTTCTGACTCTTGTTAGTCTGGAATTCATTTTCAAGGGGGCACTTTTTTCACTAGGAACACAGGATACAGGGCTAGTGTCCACACAGGAATGCCTGTAAGGAGCACTGCTCTCCTACAAGTTTCATTACATGCATGGCCATTACACACATGGAGCTCCTGCAAACAAAGTTGATATCAAGCTGATGGCCACTGCAGCTACACAAGCAGACAGGGATGCTGCAATCAACATCTGACTGCAGTTTGTCACCCAGGTAGAGACTTTTTATTTTGTTTCTTAAATAGCTTTAACTTCTTTGCTCATTTCAAAAGCTCATATAAAAGTTCAGAGAAATGAAAGTGTATAAAATGCTTTAGAAGTAAAATGGAGCAGAGCTGAACAGCTGGGCAGAGCAGCCTTGTTGCCATCTTGCTGCTCCTCCCCCATTCCTAAATTGAGGGAGAAGCTTATTCCAGGAATCTGGGGCAGAATATGCAACAGCCTTTCAACCAGAATTATGGTTAATTCTGGGAGCTGGAATGCTGGGCACTGCAGATGAGCAAAATGAATAAGCATTTCTCAACTGCATAAAGTAAGTTAAGCAATAAACAGGGGCTCACCCATGTTCACAGTTGTATAGCAACGAGAACCAGTGATAATCACATCTGTCTGAGGGACTTTGCCAGTTGAGCTTTTCAAAGAGAGCACAGTGGTGTTTGGTCAAACTATGAGAGTATAAACCTGCACATGTTGATATATAATTGATCTAGGGCTAGAAGAGTAGAGTTATTCACTGATCTGTACTTGATAGCCCCACAGTCGATGGTCAGGAGTAGGATGTAAGAAACCACCTGCCTCCTCTCCTGCACTAAAGCAATGCTGGTTTCTGAAGAGAAAGCTGATCTAGGGCCCTACTGTGGCTAGGATATGATATACTGTATATGCTTGCTGTATGAGAGTGAGAACTTTAGCCATACCCCCAGGTATATAAAAACCTTAACTCGCTCAATGGGTTTGCCATCTAGTGTCTTCATACTGAGAGGTTCTACTGAATGCATCAGCACACTCTGGAAGCAAGATACCATTGTCTTAGTTTTGTTTGCATTTTGGATCAGACTGTTGCTGAAGAAGCAGGAGGAGATCCTATTGAAATCAGTGTAGAGGAGTGCTTTGACCTGTGCCATTAGCAGTATGCTGTAGTACTGGATGGTATCATCTGCATAAATGTGAAGATGACACCTCCCCCTGTGCTTAGGAGATCATTTACAAAAATGTAGAACAGTAAAGGGCCAAGTATAAAACCTGGCAATACTCTCATTGTAATGTCAGTAGGAGCAGAATTAGTCCCTGATATTGGCTCTAAATGGGTATGGCCACTCAGGTAGATCTTGAACCCCATACTTTCTACACTGTGCAATATTTATATTTTATTTACTCAGTCCTAACCTTTGCCTGGTCCACAATGCAATTTCTAAGTCAAATGAGGTGGCCCACTTTCTTGAGAAAAAAGCTATTTTAAAACATTAAAAAATACAAAAATTCTAGTAAAATCTGAAATTTGTGAAAGCAAATCAAGCTAGTTGATGTCTGTAATCTTTTTCACATTAAAAGTTTGTGCCACAGTTTTTGCCTGCCTTTACTGCACTGCTGATTAAACTTAAATTGCATGGTTAGAAGTGATACATCAGCCCATACCTCAAAGACTCTATAGAAGTAGCTTAGAAGTAATGACTTTCTTTCCTAGGCACACATTCCCTGAGGCTCAGGGCACCGCACAAGGCAAAACAATGGTCATAAAAACTGAATAACACAGTAATACTACATTTAAACAAAATAAATAACAGTAAAAACTTTACAAACTACATCATAATAAATACATAGATAAAATAAAATATATAAAATATAGTTAATTAACAACAGCAACATCATAGATGCACAAGATGGTAAAAGGGCTTTTCAGAGGTACCCAAATGGCAGTCTGAAAAGGTATGTCTTCAGATCCCTTTTAATGGACTCCCCCAGTGTCCTGGGAAGAATGTTTCTGACATCCTTGAAAACATGATCTCCTGCGGATTTAAGCTGTGACCTAGGGACCAAGAGGAGACCTGCCTTGGAGGAGCAGAGGTGGGTGTAAGGACTGGAAAGGGTTCAGAAGTTCCCCTAGGTAGCCCGGGCCCAATCTGTGTAAGGCCTTGTAGGTTAGTATACAAACCTTAAGGTGACACACCACTTCACAGGCAGCCAGTGCAGTTCACGCAGAACCAACGCCAGTTGAATAGACTTTGAGAAGCCAGTCAGCAGCTAGGCCGCTGCATTATGAGCCAGCTGCAAGAGTTGTGTGCACCTCCATTGAACCCAAGCTGGAGCACATTACAGTAATCCAGCCTGGACATTACAAATGCATATACTAGTGTTGGCAGGTCACCGAGATGGGAGATAAGGGGCTTAATCCAGCTGATGTTCCTAAGATGGTAAAAGCCACTCTGTACTACAACTGGTACCTGAGAGCCCCAAATGTCAGCCTCTCATCCAGAATGACGCTCACATTATTCACTTTAACAGAGGTCAAAAGCTTAGACGATACAGGCCAAAGCCCAGTCTCTCATATGGCTATCTCTTCACTCCACCAAACGACTGGCTGAATCACCAGCACCTCAGTCTTGTCGGGGGTAAGCCCCTGCCAACAAGATGCCATCCAAATCTGAATCTCATCCAGGAACAAATTAAGCACTTCAATAGCATCAAGCATCTCGGATGCAAATGACAAATATAACTGGATGTCATCCGCATAGCAGTGAAAACCCAAATAGTATTGTCTAATGATCCTTACCAGAGGAAGCATGTACATTGCAAGCAGCATGTGCCAGATGACCGATCCTTGGGGCACACCACAGAGCAGGGTCACTGGGGACAATGAGCAAGTTCCCATTATCATCCTCTGTATCTTGTCCCTGAGGTAGGACTCAGGTTCCCACTACCACCCTTTGCATCCTGTCCCTGAGATAGGACTCATACTAGCAGATGATTGTGGTAATGAAACCTCTGTACACCCTCAGAGGGTCCAATAGCAACCTATGGTCAACAGTGTCAAATACTGAAGAGAGATCAAGGAGAATGAGAATTGACCATTCACCTCTCGCCCTTGCCCTGAAATGGTCATTATGCAACCTGACCAATGTCATCTCAGTGCTATGCCTGGGTCTAAAACCAGATTGGAGGGGCTTATAGATGTCATGAGCTGCAAGGTATGCCTCAAGCTACAGCACCACAACTTTCTCAATAATCTTGCCTTAACAAGGTACATTAGAGACAGGATGATAGTTTGATAGACTGTCCAGAGATGGTTTCTTCAACAGGGGCTGAAACAGTACATTTTTCAAAATGGCTGGGAAGACCCACTCAGATTAGTAGCAATGAACAATTCTAGCGAACACCGGGCCCAAAAGTCGCACGCAACTCACTAGTAACTGTGTTGGACCTGGATCTAGTTCACAAAACATGGACTGCAGCTCCAAGATAATCTCACAGACCTCTTCCACTATAATTAGTCAAAACTTCCCCAAAACAACTGAGCACATCTAAGAGATGCAGGCTCGATCCCACCAGGGAAGAATTAGTGAATTATTCGCACTCTACTGTTGAACCGGCTATTACCGTCTGTAGGCGGGTTGGATATACTAACCTATCTACAGCACAGAAAAGCTGAGCAGGTCAAATCTTTCCAGTCACAATCTCCCTGGACAGGGATGTTGCCTTCTAGGGGAATCCTCAAAACCAATTTGTCCTTCTTGGCCCCAGACCTTCTTCAACATTACTCTAACTTCTGACCCCTGATCTTCAACTCCCTAAGCTCCCCATCAAACCATGGGGATTTCAAGTGTGAAACATCGGGTTGTATGTAAGTGACTGCTATGGAATTAAAAGCCTCCATGATGACCCTGATATGGGCCCTTGCCACAGTCTCTGAGTCCATCTTACAAGTTGCTAACGTCTCTGAGATATTCATTACCACCTGCAGTCCTTCTGGCCTAAGCCCTTTTAAAGGATGATAATGAATCATCGCCACAGGGGGTGGACTACAAGGGGGGGGGAGGCCCCAAAGGAGAACATCACCATTCAGTGATCTGACCAACTGGCCAGATCAGTTTTGTGGTTATTAATCCTGAGCCCCGGAGAGGAAACAGTCCAAGGTGTGTCTGTGTTAGTGAGTAATAATAGGTACTGTATCTTTAAAAAAAATTTAGTATTTAAAGAGGTCTTGGTTGCCTGGCACTTCACCCATTAAGTACCTGTCAAAGTGATACAAAATGAAGGAGTAGCTAAACAAAACTTTCGGTTTGCTCTCAATTTGTACTGTGGTGCTTCTGCTCTAATCTGATGAGTGCATCTTTTCTTTGAGTTTGCTGGATTCTTCTGTGTGCCCCTATGGTAGCACTAGGCTGTGGTCAATGCAACACTCAGCCTTTGTGCCTCTGGAAGTTTAATGCTGTTTACCCAGGAAAGATGGACAAGACAGCTTCCTATTTTCAGCTACAGTATGCCTTAATCAAGATGGACACAAGCAGCAGTAGTAAAAATGTACACAATAAATTCCAAGAATTACCCCAAAGTTCACATGGCTGCTTACAGTGTAACATTTTTGCAAACAGTATGAGATACTTGACATGAGGAGGCCTTCAGAGGCAGTTACAGGAAAACATTACATTAAAAGGTGTTTTTTAATGCTTTTTGAATTTATATGCATATGGATATGTATATGGTAAATTATTCCATAAAAGGTGTGTAACACTGTAATACCATAACAAGCAATTGCAAAATAGGTACATGGTGTAAACAAAGTGTGCTAGAGCAGCCCATTTCAAAGCTAACCTGTGTGACAACATCTCAGATCAAGCAATGTCCCCCTAAGTGAACAGTACGCTTACGCAGTCTGTGCGATCCCATTCTGCAACTGCACATGGTGGTGTGAGGAGGGCAGTGTCAGTTGCAGAAGTGGGTTGGGGATGGGGAGAGCAGGGTGGTTGATCACTGTTTGTCAGGGTGGGGGGCCACTAGACCACCAGGTAATGAACTGGCAGTTCTGTGTGGGCATGGCAGGAGCATGGGAAGGGAGGACATGAAGTGGGACTGGACTTTTTTTACAATCAGGAATGAAGATAGGGGTACCTGTCAGCTGGGGGGGCACTATAACACCACTGCATTAATCGGGGATTGCAGGGATTGGCACTAGCCTGCCACATCAGGCATCCCACACTAATGGCACACAAGTGCCCTGAGAGTAGAGGGATGGTGCCCTGGGGGACAAAATGCCCCGTGACACAGCCTGGTGTTGGCTGCCCCTTCTGTGCCTGGGTTCCGGGTTGCTGCTCCTTATGGCACCTAGGCTGGCCCCTGCGCACATGTCCACAGACGCATCCTCGGACTTGCGCTAGGATCCCCAATTGTACCCATCTTTAGGCAGCAGGCTGAATTTTGCCACTATTCCAGAAGGTTTGATGTAAGTCACCTTCTGGAATAGCAACTTTTGCGATTGCAGCAACTGCGTTGGATGCAGCCCCCTTTTCTGCCTCAAGCTGTGTCCAATGCAGGTGGCTTCTAGAATTGGGCCCCATGTTTCAACTCCTTTTTGACAAGTTGGGAACTTGGGCAGACTGGATGGATCTTTGGTCTTTTTCTGCCATCATTGTCTATGTTTCTAACTGTGCTATGTACCTTACTTCCCCACCCTCCATATAGTATCACTGCCACTGGTACCTCCTACCTGTCCTGTGACAAATCATTTCAGTTTCTCTGAAATTTCCCATACCAAAGTATGTAATATTCCAGATGGATTCCGAGCACCTCCTTCTGGCTGTCCAGGTTCTAACTGCACCTTCTAGCACCATCTTTTCAACCTGTCCCTATCCACTGGTTATAATTGTGTTTCCTGAAAAGGGGCCAGAGTGGTGCCTTTGCATGAAGGCAGTGACTCACATGAAGTTAGAAACTACCACCCCATCTTCTTGCTTCCTGTTTTAGCCAAAATACTTAAATGCTTTGTATACTCACAGACAATGTCCTATCTGAATAGCTCCAATTTTTTTTGCACCTTCCAATCTGGATTCAAATCTGACTAATCTACAATCTCCGAACTATTAAAACTCACTGACCACATATACTCTGGCATGGATAAGGATCTGCTGTCCTAATTTATCAACTTGACAAAAACTGTTGACATTGTGAATCAGCTGCCCTTCTTTGTCAAGCTAGCTGTGGCAGGGCTCTCCAAGAGGTCTAGTGACTGCTTTGAAGAGTACCTCTTACATTATGCCTTGATTGTATGAATTTCATGTGTGCAGTTTCCTCCAGGGCCCCATTCACACTGAGGTCTCACAGTGTTCTGTTCTGTGACCCCTTTAATTCTTTACCTTTTTAAATGACCTCCCTCTAGCCTGCAGCTCCTCCAAAAGCCATATGTCTGTGGACAACACCATCTTTTTTGCCAGTGGCCCATGCCCCAAATTTAATTGATACACTTATGCAGCCATATCTATAGTAGGAAATATTCACACTTGAGTTCAGGCAAAGTACCTGGCCCAGATGACAAAAAATGTGGCTATGTCTTTTGGTGCACAAAATCGTCTGGACCATATCACATCACGCCTCAAGGTCTGCTCCTTAAATGGTTACCCACCCCCCAGAGGAAGTCATACAATTTCAGTACTTGGATATCTGGTTAGACCTCTCCTAAATTTCTCAGCTCACATTCATCACCTGGTTACTTGGCTGGGTGCACTCTACCAAAATAAGCACTGCTTACTACATTCAACTTGGAATTACATTGTCTCTAAAATGATCCTATTTTCCATTGACTTTGAGGGTATAATGTATGGTGCAGTGCCAGCTTCCTCACTGTCTAGGCTTGAAACTGTATACAATGCCTTCTGTAGATTTGCATTACATTGTCATCCTAGAACACACCACTTTGCATTGTATGACAGGCTGAGCTGGAGCTGTTTTTGGATCTTGGAGAATCTTCCATGTGGTCAGGTTCTGCATGGATAAATGGTTTGGTAAACTTGCTACTCCAGTTTCTCCTGCTCAACTGCCTGCTAACTTTCAGAGATTCTAGGTCCTACTGTTTTCAGCTGTTAAGACACTCCAGCACCACAGGCCAAGTAGCCTTCTTATTCAGTCTTCCTATTCTTCGGAATTCCCTCCTCACTGGGCTAAGGAAATCTAGGTTCATCTACATCTTTAAATGACAGCTACAAAAATTTTGTCCGATGGATGTACATGCTAGCTGCATGTACCATACCCTCCTTAAGTCTTCATGTACTGTAAGCGGGTTTAACTGAGTAATGCAAGTCTGTTAACTGATTGCCTGCTTATGTGCCTCTGCCCACCTCTGTAGAGTGCCTATATTTTTGGTGATTAATCTGACTAAACCAGTATAGTATATGATTGCCTTTGATTGTTAATGAATTTCCACTGTTTTCAAATCCGTGTTGTAGGACAGTTCAAAGGTCACAAAAACTGTAGAATTATTCTGACATGGTATCAATACTACAACAATGTTTCTGTCCTTCAAATGGGCATGCACTGTCACTTCTGTCAGAGTCACTCTCAAAGATGAAATTGTCACATTATTACTCAAATAGCATAATTATGCCTTTTTTCTTAATTTTGTCACTTAATTTTGCTTAAGAAAGACAATCAGGAAGGTGGGAAGGCAACAGGTCAAGTGATGGTTCCAGTGTAGGCGGACGTGTCTGACACGCGCTCCCACCGCAAATGATATAACGATAAAGATTTAACGGAATCCAGTATATTTACTCTACCGGTGCTTGTTCATAGTGCTGTCCAGACATCTCAGGTGCTCACGGGTGAATTTCTGCACTTAAAAAAGATGGACTTTTTTTGAGGAATGGAGGAAGAAATGAAGCAGGCCCTCCCGGCTCGCACACCACCCACTACACCAGATAAGCTTGCTAAGCACCCTAAAACCCACACTACAGCCATGGGGAAGCCGGCGCAAGCTCCTTCAACTAATATTCCACTTTCAAAGGAAAGGTTTCTGGCCGAACTAGCTCCTTCAAAGAACGCCTTTCTGGACTTTTCATCTGACTTAAAAGTAATTAAAGAAGATCTCAAAGATACAAATCGGGCTATAACCGATGTTGCAGCACATACATCTTCGCTAGAGAAATGGCAGTCCCGGGCTGACTCAGATATGTCGCTCATTAGACAGAAAGTGAATAAGTTAGAACTTAAGTTGGAGGACCTAGGAGGTTGCAACAGGTGCAACAATTTAGTTATTTTTGGCCTCCCAGAAGAAGCAGAGGGCCATTCTCCTGTATTATTCGCCCAGAAAATGCTGTTAAAAATAGCTGGTCCCCCGCCTCATGCCAATGAGTATATGGTGGAGAGAGCACATAGGTCCTTGAGACCAAGACCGCCTGTGGGAGCTAAGCCAAGGCCGTTCATTCTGTGACTACTAAGTTACGTGGACCGTCAGCACATTCTGGGGAAAGCTAAGGAGCTACAAGAAATTAAGTGGTATCAGTCTGTTCTTCAAATTTCGCAAGACATGCCGATTGTAACTCGCCAGAAGAGAGCAGAGCATCACCCTAGCATTGTAAAGTTACTGGCAGCAAGCATAAAGTTTTGAATGTTGTACTGGGTG
Organism: Neoceratodus forsteri; assembly: GCA_016271365.2. Taxonomy (NCBI): domain Eukaryota; kingdom Metazoa; phylum Chordata; order Ceratodontiformes; family Ceratodontidae; genus Neoceratodus; species Neoceratodus forsteri. Next base: position 848,428,161 of record CM028134.1, read on the forward strand.
AAACTCTCTGTTCTACATCAGCTGACTTGGAAAACCTTTGAAAATGCTGACCATGCAGCCCGGGATTTAGTAATCTTCTTTCTGGACTTATTTTCTCAGCGCTGAGATCCTTAATGAAGGGGTAATTTTTAATGGACTCCTGATGAGATTTCTAATGTTGGTGTTTTTGTCAGACTGGATTTGCTCAGAGGATAAAAGACTACTATCCAGCTGTTGTCATTAGGTCTTGGTTCTGGTCTGTTCCAAGAGGTATTGGTACTTCTCGGCTGCTCTCAGTCATTGTCTCATGATGTGTCGCATGCTACCAGTGAACTGCAGGCAAAGTTACAGTTTCTATCGTGTGGTCCTTACTATGCTCTTTATTTTGTATTATTATAACTTCTTCCCCTTTCATTTAATTAGTATAGTTGCCCCGATTAAACTGTTTCAATTACAGGGCCTAGAGTAATGGTCACTGAAGGGGATTATAGGCAATCTGAGTTGGCTCGAGGAAGGGGCAAACCTAATTTCTAATGTGCTCCACACACGCATTGTTCCAGGGCATTTCTCTCGGTTTATTTTCATTGGGTTGGAGATAGTTTATTGAGCTCCTCAGCCCCATCACATGGCCGGTTAGATTTTGCCCTTAACCGAGACTTCGTGGATTGCTGCCGGTGAGCTCAGAGCTCCTTACACTCCTTTTTTTTTTCTCTTTTTTTTCTCTCTTTTCTCATTGGAAATACCTTTTTGTGGCGTGACAGACTTCTCATCTGTTTTTTTACGGGGAGGATATTATAGGTGATAGTCTCGGGTAGCTAATCTGACTGTAATGTTGCTCGACTGTGAGCATGAGGGGATGGGCTTTATACGATTTACACTGGACAAGGTTTTTCAATGTAATGAGTGACACTGTAATATGCACCTGCCCATAAGTTTAGTCTGAAGTTGCCTTCTGTTTAGTCCCAGATACCAGATATTGCAATATTTCAACTGCTTTTGGGGATAGACAATATGAGTGTCTGGGCGCCTAGTATACATGTGTATTTGTGAGCTAATTGTTTAATGGGTTGGTTTTCGGGCTGTAATGGGCAGAGAAATGGTGGAATATAAATCTCTATATGGTTACAGGGGTTGAGAGATTTAAACACAGTAGCCCATTTCATTTTTCCTTTTTACATATGATTGGGACAGCATATTGTTATATGGTGTAAATCGGCTAACAATGGCCTGACACATTTTCTATGCACAAGGTGGGTTATTTTGGAGAATAGTTCGAATTACAGTTTACTGGATAAATGTAAAAGACTAGTTTTAGTTATACTGTTAATCTTACTGAAGCAATGCAGTCTTTGATTTATAATGATACATTATAGTTCTAATGTTAGGTTCACTAATGGGGGTTTAATAACTAAGGGGGAATGTCACTTAGTAGTCTTTTTTCTTTATATTTTCTCTTGTAGGGGAGTTGGGGTGGGAGCTGGGTGCTGTGTGGGAATGCCTGGGCTGGTCACAGTCACATAACTGATAATGGGGGTTGATCTCCCCACATTAGTATCCAGGATTGAGTTTTCTTGTTTGTTACTATTATTACTTGTAGAGGGGCAAGTCAGGAGAGCAAGGGGATACCTGTATAGAATTGGAAGTTTGGGGTTAAATAGTTGGGGGGGGGTCTTCATTATACTATTTGGGGAGTCTGCCATAGGTTGGGATGTATTTTTTTGTAAAGTGGAAGTTAGACACTGGCTGATGCTCAAGGACGAACCCTTTTTTTCTCCTTTAAAGTGTTACAGATTGCTCACTAGTAATGGCAGGGTATGGGTTTTGTTCCTGGAACATAAAAGGAGCGCAGACCCCAGTCAAAAGAACCAAAATATTGCTTCATCTCAAAACCCATTTAATAGATGTAGCCTTTTTACAAGAGGTGCATTTATTGTCCAATCAATTAAATGGGTTTAGGAGACTCTGGGTAGGCCAGGTATTTGGCTCTGGTATTGATTCCCGTAGAAGAGGGATGGCTATTCTTATTTCCTGGAAAATTCCATTCTGACTTATTCAATCAATTGTTGACCCAGGAGGTATATATGTGATCCTTAGGGCCCTACTGGGCCACTCTGAATTAATATTAGGCTCTATTTATGGGCCGAATACTGAAGACCCAGAATTTTTTACAAATCTTATTTCTATCCTGGCCACCTGGACTTCAGTTCCAATAATTTTGGGGGATTGGAATTTGGTGATTTCTAATCATCTAGATAGATCTGGCCAAAAAAGATGGAATTTATCATCTTCCCAAAAAGCTTTACATGAGTTAATGCATTCTATTGTTCTTACTGATCTCTGGCAGCTTACTTATCCAGACAGTAAAGAATTTTCATTCCACTCTCTCCCTCACCACTCCTCTTCAAGACTGGATTATTTTCTTATTTCACTAGATCTAATAACCGGGGTGTCCATGGCTTATTACTCCTCTAAAGCAATTTCTGATCATCATATTGCCCATCTTTTCCTCAAAATTGCACCAGATATACACAGAGATAAATTATGGAAGTTAAATAGTCAGCTATTGAAATATGAGGATCAAATAACACATATTCAAAACTTTATATCTACCTTCATGGCTTATAATGGCCCAACAAGGCCTAAAAAAGATTTTTTATGGGCTGCACTGAAATGCGCTCTGAGGAGGGAGTTTATTTGTTTAGCGTCAAAATGCAAAAAACAAAGAGAGGCAACTCTCTCTTCTATCCAGTCTCAAATAGAGGATTTAGAACATCATCTTCTCCCCTCGGCGCCAGAGGAGGACTGGATAAAAGTGGAATCTCTGCGTGCACAATATAACCGGATTTTAGCTGAGAAAGCTGAATATCTCATGCTCAGATCTAAAATTTCATATTTTGACCAGGGTGAAAGGGCTGGGAAGCTTATGGCTCTCCAGTTGTGCACACAAATAGCTGATAAGATAATTACTTCCATTTATTCATCTTCTGGAGCCTTGCTTACCTCCACCCAGAAATTGCAAAGGCATTTCAAGAATATTATCAACAGTTATACTCAGCTCCTAATCATTCTTTCCTGGTTCAAAATATGGACAACTTTCTACAAGATATTAACCTCCCAACGTTAACTGAGGATCAAGTCCATGATCCTGAATGCTCCTATTGTTTTAGCAGAAGTATTGACCACTATAGAATCTTTATCAAGAGATAAATCTCCAAGTCCAGATGGTTTTACCACAAACTTTTATAAGACCTTCAAAGGGATTATTGCTCCCATTCTTTTAGATACTTTTCAGTATATTTTTGATAATGGCATATCTAATAATACCCTGAAGCAAGCCTTAATAATTGTTATTCCAAAACCCGATCAAGAGCCCCTTTTCATTTCTAATTATAGACTAATTTTGTTCTTTAATGTGGATCTTAAGATCTTGGCAAAAATACTCTTGTTTAGATTAGGCCAAGTCTGGGAATCGTTGGTTAGTCTAGAACAGGTAGGGTTTGTCAAGGGAAGATTATCATTGGATCACCTTATGGAAAGCTGCCTATCTTTCTTTCTTTGGTGTCCAAGGATCTTATTTCTTGTGCTGCATTGGTTGCCCTTGATGCAGAAAAGGCTTTCGATAGGGTGTCTTGGGAATACCTCTTCTTGTTATTAGCTAAATACCGTATCCCGTAAGAATTTGTTCAATGGATTAAAGTATTATATACATTACCCAAAGCCCAAATTCACTGTAATGGTGTTCTTTCCACATCTTTCACACTATCCCAGGGTACCAGACAAGGCTGTCCCCTCTCCCCTTTTCTTTTCAACTTGTATTTACAGCCATTAATTAGTAAAACTAAAAATTCTGGGTTGATTTCAGGGATTCCAATTGGGCAGATATAGTACAAGTTATCTGCTTATGCTGATGACTTACTCTTGCATATTACTAATTTAGCTCAATCTCTCCTGGCAACTTTCCAAATTATTTCCCAGATTGAATCATTTTCAAATGATAAACTCAACATGGGGAAAACGGAGGTTTATCCACTTAACAAATTTACTATGAGGAGTGAAATTGGTCAACTGAGGGTTCATTGGAACACTGAAAAATTTAAATATTTTTGAGTATTTATTCATCCTCTCCCTCTTGTTATGAAAAAACTTAATTTAGACATTCTCCATAAACCCTGTCTGATGATTTCAAGCATTGGTCAAAATTGCCTATCTCACTATGGGGCCATTTGAACATAGTAAAAATGAATGTGTTACCCCGGATTTTATATCCCCTACAAATGTTCAACGGGTCCCTACCACTTTCATGGTTTACACAGATACACAGAATCATTAGTTCCTTCATATGGCTAGGGAAGAAAGTAAGGTGTAGTTACCTTAAACTCACATGGCAGAAACTCTATGGTGGCCTGCAAGCCCCTAATTTTTATATTTATTATTTAGCCATACAAGTAGTAAGAATTAGATTTTGGATCCAACCCTCAGAAGCTCTCCTGGAATCTACCTGTTGCCCCTTCTGGGTCAGAATTGAAAGGGCTATGTGTTTAGTAAATGGAATTGATCCCAAGACTCTCCCCTTTATTTCTAAGAAGACTCTCCCAAAGGCACTAAAGGAAACACCGTTAGAGGCCTTACTTCAAACACAACAGCAGTTAAATAACTTTCTAAATGTGGAGGCATCCAAAGATATTACTCAACCTCTGTTTTCTAACCCCAATTTTCTCATTTCAGGTAAGAATATTAAGCGTCACCAATTTTTGCCACAAATGGGAGTGAATTCAGTGGCTCAACTAGTGAAAAATCAAAAATTGCTTCCCTTCAGAAAGGCTCAATCCATTTTTAAATGGCTGGATAGTCTGGTGTTTAGATATCTTCAAATAACTGATTTACTGGTTAAACACTTTGGAGTGGACAAATGGTCTAGCCCCCCTTATGCCAGTGGTTCTCCCTTATGTGGAATCCAGTCCTACATTGCATATTATATACTACTCATATAAATTTCTATTAAAGGAAATGGCTAATATAGAAGTTCAAAGATTTTACTGGTGGGATAATATTTTACCACCGCATTCCTCTTCTAGGAATTGGTCCAATATTTGGAAACACCTATATAAGTATATTAAATGGGATAGGTACCGATTAATGCAATAGTATATCATTCATAATTTATACTATACACCAGTTCAGTTGAACCGTATGGGCGCTTCATCTTCCAGTAGATGTCCTAAATGCCAACATGAGTTAGTGGATTTATTTCATATGTTTTGGGGTTGTGTTTTTATTAATTCCTTTTGAAGGGAAATTCAAAACCGTCGTAACCCCATGCTTACAATCACAGATAAATTTACTCCAGAAATCTGTATTTTGGGTGACTTTACACAGATACAAGGGACACAGCAGAAAGCACATATGGCCTTGATCACTGCATGTGCCAAGAAAATAATATTAAGACACTGGATTGATGCATCTATTCCCCTCTATTTGGACTAGTTTAAAGAAATCATGTTTGCCCTACAAGCAGAACTTATACTGGCTGGTATTAAGAATAGATCAAGTGCATATAAGCAAAGGTAGGAGATACTTCAGACCCTTATCTCAGTACAGTAGCTCTAATTAGAAATAATTTATTTATTTTTTTCTTTTGTTAACACTCCAACAGAGGGTCATATTCGTTCGGTGTATTCAATAGCCAGTATCTACTTCACTGTTATTGGTTTTTTTTCCCCCTTTCTTTTCCTTTTTCATTCAGTCATATAATTTCAACTCTCTTTCTCTTAATAGTAGTTAATACAGAACCCTGTGGCAGACTGGGAGGGGAGAGGAGGGGAGGAGGGTCTTGGGGGGGTAGAGAACACTTACAAATACTTTAATATGGAACTGTTATGTTGTTAGGTCCTTTTTTGGTTTTTGTCCTCTCTTTTTTTTCTATTTATGATTGCAATTATAATGTAAATGTTTTTTTTTTTTTTTCATCCTGAATGGTTCATGTATTGCATTATCATGTTGCCTGTACTTGGAGGGTGTTTAAAAAAAAACTTAAAATGAATAAAGCTTACTAAATAAAAATAAAAGGAAGGTGGGAGGGCCGATGCTATGGTGGTAGTGAGAGTGAGCACTAAGTCACTGCACAGCCACAGAGCCAAAAGTAATTATGTCTCTCTCTCTCCCTTTCTCTCTGAAGGAACCTGCAAAACGAAGACAGAAACAACAGCCAAGTTGTATCCTTTCAGTGCCAGTTTGCCATGATTGTAGACTAATGTTTTACCAAAAATACTAATTCTGTTAATGAAGTGTTAATACAAATCAATACTGTTACAGTTACACTAGTCTCCTGTCTTATTTAAAGGCTGTGCTACTGGTCTTTTTTTAATGCTCTGCTTGAAATCCATTGACAATTGAGTGCAACCGTATGCTATATAAAACAATATATAGGTAACCATGCACACCAAGGCAGTGTTTCCATCTTGGGTTTGTGATGACATCATAGGGACATTTCAAGATTCACACTAGAGGCACACACCCTCAATGGAAACACAGTCTTGCTGTGTATGGCTACCCATACAATATTTTATATATATTAAGCACACTTTGTGTTCTGTAACTTTCTGAGTTTTTGCTGTAATTAGTAAATTTATTCTCTGTAATTGTTGCACTATATTTACTAACTTGTATTCTCTTTCATGCTGTGTTGTACTCTGCTGTTCTCTTACTCGTGAACATGGAAATGGGGCACTGATGGTTCAATGTTCCTTCCTGGCATAAAAGGTTAAATAAATAAAATAAATTAGAATTTGCCAACAGATAATGACCACTGGCCCATCCAGTCAACCCATTCCTCTCTACCTGCACTATAACTACAGACTGTACTCGATCTATAACTCTTTTCTCCCTTTCCCCCTCCTCTGTTCCAGGGTGTACACATTAAAGTCCATTAGTCTCTCCTTGTAGGGCTTGTGATGCAGACCTTGTACCATGTTAGTGTGCCACCTCTGGACCACCTCCAATCTGTCTATGTCCTTCCAGAGATGTGGTCTCCAGAACTGGACACAGTGCTCTAGGTGGGGTCTTACCAGTGATCTATATAGAGGCAACACCACCTCCCTCTTTCTGCTGGTCATATATCTCCCTATGCACCCCCAGCATCCAGCTAGCCCTCCAAAGTGCCCTGTTGCACTGCCTTGTCACCTTTAGGTTGTCCAGTATGATTGTCCCCAGGTCTCTTTCTTGCTTGGTGGTTGTCAATACCACTCCACCCATTTTTTATTGTACCCCTTGGGTTTCTGTGCCCTAAGTGCATTATTTTTCACTTTTTTACATTGAAAGCCAGCTGCCATACCTTCAACCACTCTTCCAGTTTTCTCCAGTCTCTGTTCATCCTTTTCACCCCCACCTCGAAGAGTGTCCACCCTAATGCAGATTTTGGTGTCATCTGCAAAGAGGCAGGACTTGCCTTCCAGATCCTCTGCAATGTCATTTATAAAGACATTAAACAGGACCGGTCCCAGCACTGATCGCTGATGCACCACCCTGGTCACATTCCTTTCCTTGGAGTGAACTCCATTTACCACCACCCTCTGTCTCCTATCTTCTAACCAATTTCTTATCCAGTTTACTACCTTTGGAGCCACTTCTGAGCTACCCAGCTTACTTACTAGTCTTTTATGTGGAACAGTGTTGAAAACCTTACTGAAATCTAGGCAGGCCATATCCACTGGTCTTCTCTGATCTGAATCCTTTGTCACCAGTCAAAGAAATCTATCAGATTCATTTGACATGACCTCTTCTATGCTGCCTTGGGTCTTGTAACCCACTGGATTCAAGATAGTCCACAATCCTTTCCTCCAGCAGTGATTCCATTAACTTTCCCACCATCGATATCAGGCTGACTGGCCTATTGTTGCCAGCCTCCTCCCTGCTACCACTTTTGTGTAGTGGGTCTACATCTGCCCTATTCCAGTCCTCTGGACCCACTCCTGTTTCCAGTGGGCTGTTAAAAAGAACTGTCAGAGGTGAAGCCAGTATTTCCCTGAGCTCCCTAAATAGCCTTGGATGCACCCCATCTGAACCCATTGCTTTGACACCTTCAGATTTGTGAGTCTCTTCAGAACTCTCCCCTCCAAAAAAGGACTGGTGTCCACCTCCTTCCCTCCAAAACTTCTGTACATTTTTTGCAGCTCCTCCCCTTCTCCTTCCTCTGTGAACACTGAACAGAAGTATTTGTTCAGGATGTCTGCCTTTTAATGGTCCTCCTCTGCATAGTCTGCCCTTCCCTTTTTAACCTAATAATCCAACCCCTGGACCTCCTCTTTTCACTTATATACCTAAAAAAAAAAGTCTTGTCTCCTTTCATTACCTCCTGGGATATTCTCTCTTCAGTTTGCACATTTACACTCCTTACTGCTTTCCTTGCTTCACTTTTTTTCTCCTGAGACCCTTCCCTATCCTCAGTCTGCGTCTATTATACCTTCTGAATGTTACCCTTTTACAAGCCTTTACATTTTCAGCCACCTCTTTCAAGAACTATATTGATCTCTTTTTCTTCCTACTTTTGTTCACTTGTTTGATGTAAAGGTTTGGTGCCTTTACTATGCTCCCTTTTGTCTTTACCCACTGTTCCTCCACCCCCACCCAGGCCACCACCCCCCACCAAGTAATTACTGTTGCATTCACTCCTATTTATAAAATCTTCCCTCCTGAAGGCCAGAACTCTTGCCCTTGTGTGGTTAAATTCTGCAGCTGTCCTTATACTGAACCCCACCATAGGGTGATCACTAGTCCCCAAGTGGTCTCCCACCTTGACATTTGCATTACTGTCCCTGTTAGTGAACTCCTATACTTCTATACTTAACATTGGTCTTGGTGTGACAGAGAAGTAAAGAGAGCTGGTTATATTATTAACAGAGTCTGAATGACATAAAGAGTAGATTTTGTTGTTTCCTTTGCATCTATTGTCTCCTGCATTCATTTAATTTTTCAGTTGCTTTTAGTACAGGTACTCTACAGTGAAAGCATACAGATGAACCCTGTACTATGTGGGCACTGGCAGTAAAAGCACCAACCACGTCCTTTTAAACAGAAAAAAAAAAATCAAGCACTATGTAAAACAGATAAAACCAACTTCCCAACTAAATATACATTACATAGATGCGAACAGACAGGTGCAAATATAATTCTCAATGACAATGGGAAAAAAATGATGCTTACTGACTGCCCAGAATTTATGAAGAGTGAAACGGAAACATTACTCAGTAAATGTCTGTTTGGCAGCTAATGTAATGGAAACACAGTTGGCAGCATCTCAAAGGCTGTGTAGGAAGGATATAGTACATAACAGCAGCACTGGTTGATTTGGTCCCACTTTTCAGTGTGCACAACATGCTGGTAGGGAGAAATAAAGCTCTACACCAGTGAAATGCAGATCAACTGCAAAATTTAGCAGTTTGTCCTCAGGTGCACCAAATATCTCTGCTCTGCACCCATGCCATTCCAGGTCATAAATGCAAAATTTAGTAAAAATGCTCTGCGATCCTACCCCTGAAAGTGTTGCTATTTATTCACTGCCATGAGATGTAACTGAACAAAACAATGAAAATGGCGCACACACCATGACGAGGTGAGGGATTGCTGTAATAAAGTGCATTTATTCACTGCACCACAGATGTCAAACATTCTTCGCTGAATGATCACCCTGTGAGGCACCTTCTAAAATGAGACTTTTCACCCTCTGAAGTAGCCTCATTTTAGGAGGAGCTATGTATGATGATGCCATCTCAAAACCTAAGCAATTCAAATGCCTAGCATTAAAAATTTCCATTTCATCTGCAGAATCATTAAACATAATTGGTTGGTATAGCCCTCCCTCTGTGGGCATGGATATTCTGCCTCATTTGTGTCACCTCCTAGATGCTAACACCAATGAATCCATTATCCTAAGAGACCTGAACTTGAATTGGTCTACCACCAAATCTGTTCGCCTTAAAAACCTATGTGATGAATTGGGTCTGTCACAGATAATCACCAAAGCTACAAGACCTTGTCATAAAAACCCACAGACAGGTTTACTCTTAGATATAATTATGACTAAGAGACCCCATAAAATCACGCACCAAGCAGTTTGGCACAATGATCTTAGCAACCACAATATAGTGGTCTGTAATAGAAATCTGCCTAGACCAAGGAATACCAGGAAGGTTATAATAAAAACATCAATCAAGAAATTCAATTCAAATGACTTCCTAAAGGATCTAAGGAATGTTAATTGGCAGCAGTTCTATTAAGCCCACACAATAAATGAGGCGTTAGCCATCTTTAACTCCACCATTAGTGGAATAATCAACAAACATGCACTATTACTCAGCTGCAGAGTAAAAAAAGCTTCTTGACCCTGGTTCAATGGGGATATTAAGAAAATTATGGTAAAGAGGGACAATCTGTGGACCACTGCAAGATGCACTAAAACCCCGGAGGACTGGTCAGCATTTAGGGCCAGCCGTAATGCTTGTACCAATTTGGTCAGAAAAACAAAAGAAGCTTACTACTTAAACATTCTTGAAGAAGCAAAAGGGAATCCAGCTAAAATATAACAAACTTTCAGACTTGTGGAAGGTAGTATAGCATTCCCAACACTTTGTACTACTATCAGTTATCAGGGCATCCCTATCTCCAAAAGAGATATTATTGTAGACAAATTCAATGAGCACTTTGGTACATCAGGCCTGGCATTCAACTCCTCACAGTTCGCTGTCTTACATTCCACAACTCTGCAGACACTGACACCAATCATTACTCCTTCTCATGCACCATTCACCTTTGCAACCATCACCTATAAACTGGTGGAAGACTAGCTGCTGATGTTAGACATGAAAAAGAGAGCAGGGGCTGACAACATTGACCTCTTCTTTTTGAAGTTAGGTTTTCACTTCCTCACTGCTCCAATTACCCACTTATTTAACTTATCCATAACAGAGGGCACAGTACAGTACCCCAGAACTGGAAGGTAGCTCACCTAATACCACTTTTCAAATTAGGCGACCATAGTGATTTAAATAACTATAGGCCAATATCAATCTTGCCAATCCTCTCAAAGATCCTTGTAAGATTGGTCAGCTTGCAAGTCAGAGAATTTTTGGATAAATACCAGTTGATAAATCCACTGCAGTCAGGTTTCAGACCACATCAGAGCACCATCTCAGCCCTTTCTAAAGTCACTTGTGACTGCCTCGAGGCCATGGATAACAAACATATAACTGGTGCAGTCTATTTGGATCTAAGTAAGGCCTTCGACAATGTCAGTCACTCCCTTCTGCTCGATTGCCCTATGGAAGTGGGACTGGAGGTCTCGGCTGTAAGATGGTTTGCCAACTACCTGGAAGACAGACAGCAACAAATCAAAATCAATGGAACCCTTTCATCACTACTCCCGCTCTTAAGAGGAGTTCCATACTGTTCACAGGGTTCTATACTGACCCCCTTGTTGTTCCTTATATATGTAAATAACTTGAGTAAAGACATTTTCGGCTCCAAAATCCATCTATTTGAGTACAATACTGTCCTGTACACATCTAAGCCATCATTCGAACAAGTCTGCTCTGCACTTCAGACTGACATCAGTAAATTACAGAACAATCTACTCGCATCTAAACTGCTACTGAATGCCGCAAAAAACAAGATGATGTTCTTTTACCCACCCGTTCATTCCACAGTCAACCCACCTACACCTATTATCACACTCCTAGGAGACACACTCAAGGTAGGTGACAAATTTAAATATCTAGACTCCATCCTCAGCTTGCATTTATCTTTCTCCTCCCGAACTGACTGACAAAAAGCTAAAAATGAGATTATGCATCTTCTTCAGAAACAAATCTCTATTCTCTTGGGACTTGAGAATTAGGCTAGTGCAGGCGACCTTCATGCCACTATTGGATTATGCCGATATTATTTACAACAGTTCTCCTAGTATAAATCTATGCAAACTAGATGCTCTATTCCACCTTGCCATCTGCGTCATTACCAATGCTCCAGTCAGAACCCACCATTGCACACTGTATAAGGAGGTAAATTGGACTGCCTTAGCAACCAGGAGACTCACCCATATCTTTGTCTGGACAAACAAAGCTCTATTGAATAGGCTGCCCCCCTATATTACTTCATTTCTCCATTGCTTACATAGTGCCAACAGCCTCAGAAATTGTACCTGCATCTCCATGGAAGTCCCCAATCTTCGGATGCGCTTCAGTAGGGTGGCTATGAACTATGTTCTCCCTACTATCTGGAATAAACTCCAATCCACTCTTAAACTTCAGAATCTAATACCACTAAACACATTCAAAAAGATTATCCACAACACTACCTCAGAATCCTGCCGGTGCTTCTGATCTTCCTCTCCAATTTAAATTCTGATACCTTGCATTTCCTGACCCCAGTTGGGACGTTTTTTTCGTGACTCCTGCATTTTTCTCTATCACTGTTCCCTTCAGCCTCCTCAGAATTGCTTATTCTGTTTAAATTATTATGTACTCCTATTGTAATTGCTTATCCTCTGAAAGATGTATTCCTACCCCTATATGCTCCCATGTATTGGTGTACATTGAATTTTGTCTTTTTGGTATTGTGTTTTGTTGTAAATTTTAGTGTATTGTATAAGGGACATCCTTGCAAATTAGCTTGCTCAAGGGATTCTTGTCCCTTCACAATAAAACTGAGCTAAAAACTGAACTGAACTGAACAATGTAGGCTTGCTTTTTCAACAATGAATGTTTGGTGTCTGGTGAGTTTTGAATAAATGCCCTTTATCAATGTGATCCTTCATCTTATGGTGGTTAGTGTGCTTTTCTATTTTGATTCAGTTATTCTTGGCCACACCAGGCACAGCACTGGTACAGAAGAGCAGCTACAAGCTGACAAAAAGTAAAATAGTAGCCTCATTGAAAATCCTATGCATACCCCAGAAACTGAGGAGTGCATCAGGACCCTTCAATGTGCCACTTTTCCTGATGCACGTGTGAGATTTTTGACTCTCTGAGAATCAACCCCTGTTGTTTATGTTTGGGCAACTTAAAAGGGGATTTTGAAGCTGCATCAAATTCAGAAATAATTTTATGTATCTGACATAATAAAGGCTTATATTTGCATGTGCCCAGCCTTTGAAAGTCACAATCAGGAAGAAGCTCATGATAAAGAAAACGTTATTCCTTAGTGTGATGGAAAACTCTACATTCCCATTTTAAGTGATTCAAGGTTCCTAGAACTGTAGATATGCTGGATTATACTATGGATTCTGCTACATATCCATAAGCACTGACCCCACACTTTTCATTGGGAATAGTCAGATAAGATACTAACACTACAACCAGCTTGACCCTCCCAACCTGTGAAAACAAACAAACAAACAAATAAGGTACTGCTCCACAGTCTCAAAGTACAGGAAACCATATAGAGGAGTAAAGGCTCACTCATTGGTTACATGCTTAAGGATTTTATTCTGTAACACTCTCATCAAATACGAATAGGTGTTTCATATACAAACCACCTGGACCACGTCACATCAAGCCTCAAAAAGTTACTCCACAACCCACCACTCGTTCAGGTTTACCAAGGTCACTTCCAATCCATTCTGTCCCTTCCTGAGCCTCCAACCTCATATGGCAGCCACCCCCAGGGTAACCCGGATGTAACCCTTCACTGGGTGGGTCCCCCTCCTCTGAGGGGGAAGGCACCAGGGGAGAGACCAGTGCAACTACTTGGCCCTGGGTTACTGCTGAGGTGGAATGGCTCCTTCAGGGCATTGGTGGCATCGGTGGACTGGTAGCCATCATCCAGTCAATCGTGGACCAGTTTCCTGTTTTCTGTGTTGTTCCCTTCTTGCGTTCCTACTGCAGTGCTCCTGGTCTCCACCAAAGACTGCTGCAGAGTCACACTGTCCCAATACCCACCCCAGGAGAGGAGAGCTGTCCTACAGATGCTCAGTCCTCTCCTTCCCCTGCCAGCCCTCAGCATCCCGAGTCCATTCCCGAACCTGGATTGTTGGCATGGTTCGAGGTAAGGCACCAGCGCCTCAGCCCTCTGTGCCACCGGGCCAGCACAAACATAGATTTTGATGGCAGATAAGGACAGCTCGGCTCACCTAGTCTGCCCATTTCCCTACTTATTGGATAAGCTGCAGATCCTAGTTAACCAACAACCTACTTCCTCGTACCTTTCACTATAATTGCCTTATGTCTGTTCGATGCATTCTTGAATTCCCCCACTGGTTTTGACCCCAAGACCTCCTCAGAAAGGCTGTTCCATGCAACAACCACCCTCTCCATGAAAAAATACTTCCTCATGTTGCCCCTGAGCTGTCCCCCCTCTATCTTCAAATTGTGCCCCCTTGCTGTTGCACATCTCTTTTTCTGAAAGATGCTACCCTCTTGGACTTTGCTGATTCCCTTGAGGTACTTGAAAGTTTCTATCATGTTCCCCATCTCCATTCTTTTGTCAAGGATATACATATTAAGCTCTTTTAGTCTGTCTTCATAAGACTTCTGGTGCAGACCCTGCACCATTTTAGTTGCCCTCCTCTTGACTGCCTCAATTCTGTCTATGTCTTTGCGGAGATGGAGTCTCCAGAACTGCACACAGTACTCCAGATGGAGTCTCACCAACTGTCTGTACAGAGGGATAACAACTTCCTCTTTTCTACTGGTTATGCCTCTCCCTATGCATTCCAGTATCCCCTCAGCTCTCCTTACTGCCAACTCACAGTGTTTGCCTACCTTAAGGTTGTCTGGTATGACTAACCCCAGGTCCCTTTCCATTTTTTGTTATTGTTAGTACCCCCCCAACTGTGTACTCTTCCTCTGGGTTTTTCTTTCCCAAGTGCATTACTTTGCACTTCTTTGTATTGAATCTAAGCTGCCATATTTTTGACCATTCCTCCAATCTTGCCAAGTCCCTTCTTATCCTTTCCACCCCCCTTGTGTGTCAACCCTGTTGCAGATCTTTGTGTCATCTGCAGGGAGGCATGCTTTTCCTTCCAGCCCCTCCACAATGTCACCAAAAAAGACATTAAAGAGGACCAGTTCCAGTACTGAACCCTGTGGTATGCCGCTAGTAACCCCCCTTTCTTCAGAGTGTACTCTGTTTACTATTACATTCGCATCCTGTTGTCCAGCCAATTTGTTACCCAGGCTACTACCCTGGGACTCACTCACAGACTAACTTGTTTATTAATCTTTTGTGTGGTACTGTGTCAAATACCTTGTTAAATTCTAAGTAGGCCACATCCACAGCCCCTCCCTGGTCTACTAGTTTGGTCTCCCTGTCTAAGAAATCTATTAGATTCATCTGACATGACCTTCCTGCTGTGAATCCATGCTGCCTTGGGTCCTGTGCCCCACTGGCCTCTAGGTACTCAACAATTTTTTCTTTCAGAAATGATTCCATCATTTTCACTACCATTGAGGTCAAACTAACAGATCTGTAGTTTCCTGCCTCTGCCTTGCTCCCACTTTTGTAAAGGGGAATCACATCTGCCCTCCTCCAGTCCTCAGGTACCACACCATCCTCCCATGATTTGTTAAAAACGTGAGCGGCCGTATTGACGCCAGACAAATCATCGTGGACAGTATGGTGCGGACTACTGGTCGCGTGGACTAAATGACACCGGACTAAATGCCGATATTTTATTTGGTCGCGACCTATAAAACGCGAATTTAGAAATGCAGAAAAACAGGAAAATAGTCACCTACTTACATCGCCCTTCTTCTTCTGTTGCCCCAACAGCAACAACAGCATCCAAAAAACAAGAATTCTATTTATTTAGCCAGTGCTACTATAACGAAAGAAAGCAAACTTCAGATGATGAGCCCAGCGCACACTGTTTCATTTAAAAATATTATTTATTCTGTGCCCATTTCCTCAGGCTCACGGCACTTTCCACTAATTAAACCGAGATCTACTGAAAGGAATCACAGTAAAGGTGTAGCCTGGCACCATTCTAAAACACTGATCAATCCAGTCAGTAACTAGAAGGTCATAAAAACTGCAAGGAAAATAAAATCCTCATGTTGTTGCTCTCCATACTCGACTTTTCAGCATCACTATTGTAGGTATTGCTTGCATGCCTTTATATGCTGTACATACTCCCCTTGCTACCTATCCAACTGTGTGTATTTCTGGTATGGCATACTGACATTAAATCTATAGAAGAAGTCATACTGAGGATGTGTAATCGAAGTACTGGGCTATGGCAGGGTGAGCTGGGGCAAGCCAGTACTGGGCTATTAAAGAGTGTAAAGAGTGGCACAGACAATCGGAAGCTATGCAAGAGAGGTCTGCAGTGTAACTGTTGTTTGCCATTGCAGGACAATTCAGAATATATGTGCCAAAATGTCCACGACCAAAAATTCTGCGACGGCATGTCTTTTCGACATACAGATTGCTCCGATTTAACCGCGCCTATTTGTACTGCGGTATTCTGTCTATATGCCATCAAAAAGGGTAGTCAGTGGTGTCACTAGGTCTCCTCTTAGTTCTTTTAGAATTCTACTACTTGCTTCTGCTATAAAGGACATCAATGACTGCACTTGTTACACACTTGCCCCCTCTCTCATCTGTTGGCAACTGTATGATTACTCTGCTACATTTGTTGATAATCTTATAATTACTCCAATCCTGAACTGTAATGCTCTGCTGTTTATGTATTTTGTATATACAGTTGTGTAAATATTGTTTTTCTTTGCTTTTCTGTATGTTATGATACAATTTTAGTGTGTTATCTAAGACTATTATCATTTATTATTTACATCCACTTGTTGAATTGACTTTACCTGTTATGCCTGTGTGTTTTTATCATGTGTACTTCCGGGTCGACCATGAAAAAGAGACTGTAATTGTCTCAGTGGAATTACCTGGTTACCAAAACTGAAATAAATAAAATAAATAAATTCTGGGGTGAATACCATCAGGCCCCATTGCTTTGTTCACCTTGAGTTTTAGGAATTCATTCAGGAACCTTTTTTCTTCGAATAGACTGGTATCGATCCCCCTGTCCAGAGTGCTTCATTTGTTTGGTTTAGGTACCTCCCCCTCCTCTTCTTTTGTGAATACTGAGCAAAATCATTCATTCAGTAGCTGCCTTTTCACTGTCACCCTCTGCCCACCTCCCTTCCCATTTATTATGCCTCACTATCCCACTCTTGGTCTTTCTTCACTCCCTAATGTACCTATAAAATGTTTTATCCCTCTTCTTAACTGAGTTGACTATCTTTTCCTCAGTTTGGGCCTTTGCTATTTTGACTGCCTTCCCTGCTTCCTTCTGCTTTAACTGATACAGTTCTCTGTCCTGCTCCTTCTGTGATTCCTTATACTTCCTGAATGCCATCTTTTTCTCCCTAACCTTCCCCACCACCTCTTTTGAGAACAATAGTGTTTTTTTTTACTTTGTTTTGTTTTGTTTATTTGCTTTATACAAAGGTTTTTTGTCTCTGTGCTGGCAGTTCTGATTTTCCCCCATTGTTCTTCCACCCCTCTTTCCTGCACATTTGCTAGTGAATTCCTTTGGCATTCACCCATTTTGCCAAAGTCAGCCCTCCTAAAGTCCAGCACCCTAGCTTTTGTATGGCTTGACTCTATGGCTGTGTTTATCATAAACCACACTGTTTGGTGGTCGCTTTTTCCCAGCTGGCTACCTGCTTCTAAATCCGTGATCCCCTTTTTGTCCCCATTTGAGAGTACCAGGTCTAAGATTGCTCCCTCCTGAGTGTGTTCCAAAACTAGCTGTCTGAGGTATGCCTCCTGTAGGGCACCAAGAAAGGTCCTTTCTTGGATGTGGCTGCAGCAAATATGCTTCAGTTAACATCTGGCATATTCAGGTCCCCCATCAACAATATCTCCTCTTTTTCTGCCATTCTAAGGATGCCTTCTATTATTTCCTTGCCTGTTTCCTCCCCCTGAGATGGGGGTCTGTATACAACCCCTGTGCAGATTGTGGTGCCATTTTCTGTCTCCAAGGTTACCCACAGTGCCTCCTCTCCTCACTGTTTACCCTTTAGTTCTGTTGCTTTGATCACTTCTCTTACATAGAGAGCTCCTCCTCCTCTTTTACCCTCCCTTGTCCCTCCTGTAGATTGTGTACCTTGGTATGTTGACATCCCAGTCATGGTTCTCCATGTACCATGTTTCTGTGACTGCCACAATATCCAAGTGTCCATCACCCATCAAGGCCACTAGTTCAGGAAGCTTGTTATCCAGACTATGAGCATTGGTACTCATCACCCTCCATTTTTTGATGGCCTTACCCCTTTTAGCCCCATCCCTGCCCTTACTGCCTTTGTCTTTTACACCATTTACCCCTGTCATGCTCCCTATCTCCCTCTCTGGTGTTTACCTCACTAATGACCCTGTTTTGTGGGGAGAGGCTGGGAATTCCCTGCTTCTTATCAGTGCCCCATTGGCTTGTTTAAAAGCTTGCCAATGAAACATTTAAACCTATCACCTAGGAGCCTGGTTCCCTTCCTAGACAGATGCAGACCA
This sequence comes from Neoceratodus forsteri, assembly GCA_016271365.2. Classification (NCBI taxonomy): domain Eukaryota; kingdom Metazoa; phylum Chordata; order Ceratodontiformes; family Ceratodontidae; genus Neoceratodus; species Neoceratodus forsteri. The sequence continues at coordinate 848,446,650 of CM028134.1, forward strand.
TCATGCCAGTATAGGCCTGTATCCCTCCATGTGGACCCCTAGTCTCCAATGAAGCCACAATCCTGTGCTCTGCACCAGTTTTTCAACCATTCATTGAACCACATGGTGTAGAGTACCCTAGCATCACCCATGCCATAGGCAGACAGCACCTTTGAGAAGGTTACCATGTGTACTACTTGTGTGAGGCCCCCTCCCCAACTCCACAAACTCCCCTGCACTGCTCTGATCCCATGCCCAGCTAGGTCATTTGTCCCTAGGTGGATAATGATAAGCTTCTTCTCCCATGCAGCTGCTCCTGCGAGCTTGAGAATTTGTTTCTTGTCCTTCCAAGCCATGGTGCTGGGTAGGCACCTTACCTCACAATCCCCTCCCTCCCCCAGTTCTACCCCCCCTTAACAACCAATTCCCACACCAGGAGCTGTTTCCTTCTCCTGTGGTGTCCCATGCCACCATCCTGTGGGTCTCCCTTGTGGAAGTTCCCAACATCCTCCTTGGTCTCCACTGTGGGTGCCTCCTTAGAGGAATCCCACTCCACCAGAACAGTGTATGAATTGTGAAGAGGAACAACTGGAGGAATGCACCTCTGTTCCACCATCATCACCCTCCCTGAGCCCACTGTGGTCCAACCACTCCTCTTTCTTGGCAACCTCTGAGGCAGCAGCAGCAGCCCTGGTGTTCCCTGGATGGAGGAGGTTTCCCTGCTCCTTTTCAGATTGGCCTGGAGATGGGAAACCTCCTCCCTCAGAACAGAGAGTTGCCTGTAAATGGGGCAGCATTGCAGCCTCCTGAATGTCTCCCAGAAGACTGCCACCCCACATCCAGAGCATTGCACCACTCTCCACATGTCTCTCTTCCTTCCTTCCTGTTATATATATATATATATCTTTGTCTTTTTTGTTAGTGTGTGCGTGTGTTTTTCCCTCTATGCAGTGTGCTGGGCTGTTAAGGATATGACAGTCATATGCCCTTTGCCTTCTTGGGGAAGTGATGTCAGAACCCCTGGTATAAAGAAAATGACACCCTTGGGGCAGGCAGGGTGAGGGGCAGGGTGTGTAAGGCCAAGAGCTTCCAGAAACAATCAGTTATAGCTCTGACCCCCCCACCCTCATGAGTACTGACCTTCCTTTCAGCAAAACAACCTGCTCAACAATTTAACAGAGAATATACCCTGTGAAAACAATTTCAGTCACAAAAAAATAAAGCAGTTGAGCCAAAATCTATGATGTAAGCCTCCCCTGACCCAGCCTTATACAATCTGGTATTCTGTTCTCTGAAGACAATCAGAGGAAAACAGTTGCCATCACCTGAGGCACTGTCTGGGTCAAATACACAAACCTCCACTAACCTGCATTAAACTGCAGGCCTTACAATGACAAATCTTCAGCCACCAGTAAATAGTTCACCGTACCAAAAATACTGTGATGCAGACTGTCACCGAAATACTAGTGGGCAAAATCCAGATATCAGACATCACACGATAGGTAGCAGCTTAAAAAGGAGCTTCTGCACCCCGGGCATTAACATTGTTAAAATTGCTTGCCATCACATGATTCTACGGGCTGATTTTGTCATAGGCAAGGCTTGCAGGTATATAGTCACCATGGGGTGCATGAAAAAGATACCTCCCGTGGATGTAAATAACCAAATCACCAATCGCAGTGTCCCTCAGCCTCCCAGCCCGCTCCCAGCCCACTCCTCTATTTTCACAGCATCGGCAAGGAATCAAAGGGATTGAGATCAGAAGACACTTCAACATTCATGAAAGCAGATAGGCATAGGATGCTCAAAATTCTTCACCGCATAGACGCATGGATATCAGGCATTCATAAAGATTTAAAAAAATTAGAAGTACGTACAGCATCTGTGGAAAATCATGTGGAGGGCCTTCAATCAGAGCATATGACCTTCTGGAGATCCCTGGCATATCTACATAGACCCGAGAAGGAACTGACCACGTGGGCAGAAAATGCCGAAATGAGAGCTCGCTGCAACAATATACACATTTTCGGCATTGCCAATGGAGTGGGACCCCCTTCAATGGAAGATTTCATAGATACCTGGTTTAAATCTGAGTTGGGTTTGGGGGAGGGCTTCAATACTGAGATCGAGAGGGCACACAGACCACTTGGCCCCAGGCCCAAGCAAGGTGCTCCCTCCAGGTCGATAATTGTTAAATTCCTATGCTACACCACAAAAGAAAAAGTTCTTAGGATGGTGTGGGTAAAGAGGGATCTTTATTTAGATGGCCAGAGGATCTATGTAGACCAGGATTTTCCTCCACAGATGTTAGCCAATCATAAGAAAGTCCTGGTAGCGGTAAAAGCATTGTGAGACAAGGGCTATAAGGCCTACCTTAGATACTGGCTAAACTGTGGGTCCAGGATAAGGAGGGTACAAAAGTCTTCGGCTCTCTTATCCAGGCTACTCCCTATTTAGAAGCTCAGGGGATCCCCCACACCAGACACCAAAGAGAAACAAGTGGAGAGAGAAATTGAGGATTTGCTCTGGTCAATTTCTCCCGGCTCCAAGCGGTAGGCAGGAAAAAAGAGAAATGAAGCCCTCCTTCCCTTGCATACTGATATGGCTAAATGGCTTCAGGTTAAGAAAACGTGAGCTTTTGCCCTGGATTTGTTTTTTTCCGATTTGTTTTGCCTACCTGGTTTGATGGGGGGACCTTTGCCTTTGAGGGGCTCAGGGGTCGAGAGGCTTCCCGTTCTGGATGGGTTCTTCTTGTTGTTTTGTTTTGTTTGATTCCGACAGATTTGTTACCGAGACTGCATAGTGAAGCCAGCTAGTTGCTCCGGACTAAGCTGTTAGTGGGTCGTTGAGCCAGCCCTCTTGGTTATAAATTGTTGTTTTTTGTAGGACACCTTTAGGGGGAACTTTCCAGGTAGTGCATCATCAGTGCTCTTCCCCTATGGATAAGCATCCTATCTCTCATAGCGTACGCAGATACACTGAAACTGGACTCAAGTTAAGCTTTTATCATCTTTATCTAGAGTGTTTAACTGACTTTAACTTATGAATGTGCCATTTACGCATGCCTAATTACAAAACGCGGGCATAATGGTTAGCATAATCACTGTCACTTATTGCTTAACTGATGATTTTAGAGTTCAAGGTACTGTTACTATAAGTTGAAGGGGGGGGGGGCTCCTCTTTCACTCCCATACTGTTAGTTTTGGATGATATTGGATAAATGTTTTAAAGTGGGGGGGGGCAGAATTATAAAATAGAGAAGAAGTAGTAGTAAAATGTATGGAGATATGGGGATATTTGCATCCGTTACAGTTTTGCATATTTTGCCTCACGGCAAGTTTAGGTTGTTTTTTTTGGGGGGGAGATAACCTTGCAGGTTCATGACCAGGTGATTGAGGTATTGTTGTCCTCTTCTCCAGAAGGCTATGGCCAGGGTGAGGCACCAGGGGCATAATGGGGGAATAGTTAAACCATTTAATAACTGCATAAAGGAACTGTTAAAATAAATGCTGCTTGAACTAGGTTCTTATTGTATAGGGCGAGTAGTATACATATTTTTCTTTCTTTTTCTTTTTGCCCAGGGTGTACTACTCCATCTACTCTCTGCACCGGATTTAACCAGCTAGGGAAGGGTCTGATCCTCTGGGACTTGGGGGTGCTACCCTTAGTGCATACATGTGCTTTTCGCCTACTAGGCTAGGGCATTGGCCCTAGCCCTCTGAGGCTTTCCACCCTTTGCCTCAGACTTAAAGCTCTGACTGAGCTTACAGGTACTTAGTGCTTTAACTGGTACCTTGTTTTTTTTTAACATATTACTTGTTTATATTATTAAGACCCCTGTTTGGGTCAGGTTGGGTGCAGTTACCCCAGCTTATAGGGCAATGTTTTGTCACAATATTTTCAATATTTGTTGGGTATCTTTAATTTTGGTTTTTTTTTCTTGATCTACTGTTTTCTTCCCTTACAGGTGAATGCTTAAATGTATTTAGAGCAATATTAAGGAATGTGTTTTTATGGACTATTGAACACATGGGTGCTGATTTCCAGGTTATTCCTTCTCATGGCTTCACTTAAGTTAATTTCTTTTAATGTAAAAGGGATTAATGGAGTGGTTAAGCGAGCCAGGGTTCTCCAGGAGCTAGGCTGTCTAAAGGGTGATATGACCTGTCTCCAAGAGACAAAGCTGTCTCAGGTGAGCACTTAAAGCTAAGGAGATCGTGGGTGGGAGGGGTTCATTCTGACTCATACCCGGAGGCCTCCAGGGCTGGATTGGCTATATTAATTCACAAGGGCTTAGCGTTTAAGATTCAAAAAGTGCAAACAGTGGGGACTGGGCACTTTGTGATAGTCTCAGGGAAATACATGGGACATATCCTCCCCCTAGCTGTGGTTTATGCCCCTACCCCTTCTTCAGAGATATTCTTTAGACAGTTTTTCTCCTTGATTGAGTCCCTTCCCCCAGGCAGGATAGTTATGGTTGGTGACTGGAACTGTGTTGAGAATGCACTCTTGGATGAGAGCTCATCAAGGAAGGGGGGAGGGGTGGTATGTTCCATGCTTTTAAGATCCCTAATTTCTGAGGGTGGATGAGTAGAACCCTGGAGACAAAGATATCTGGCTACAAAGGATTTTACTTTTTTTTTTTGGACTCTGCGGGATCCTACTCCAGGTTGGACAGGTTCTACACTCAATTGGTTGATGCTCCAAATCTGTCAGATTTAACCATACATCCAGTCATGTTCTCCGATCATGCCATGATTAGTGCCAAAGTGAATTGGGAAGGGGTGAAAGCCAAAGGTTGATGGAGATTCAACCCTGGGTTACTTAACAACAAGGTATTTGTCAACCAAACTAAGGAAGCTATTCAGAGATATTTACAAGAAAACAGGGAGGAAAACACTCACATTCAATTTATTTGGGATGGCCTGAAAGATGTCCTTCGGGGCCAGATTATTAGCTGTGCTTCACACAAATATAAATGTAAACAGGAGAGGGTAGAGAGATTATTGGCTGACATTGTTGCCCCGGAGGCAGAACATAAACAAATGAGGAGTCCATCCACCCTGGTTAAATTAAAGGAAGTTAGAGATAGTTATAATAAGGAGATGACAAAGAAAATAGAAAATTCCTTGAGGTTCACTAAACAATGATATTATGAGGTGGGGGGAGAGCTAGTCATCTCTTAGCACTCAGGTTGTGAAAGCAAGAGGCGGACAGATATATCCCCTTAATTAAAAGGCTGCGTTCTTGGGTACTGTCCTCGGACCCCTGCCAAATTGCAGACAGTTTTTATAAATACTGCACTGAGTTATGCACTCAGAAAAGGGGTGAAAATCACAATGGGGTTCTGCAGAACATTTTAAAAACAGTGGTTTTGCCGAAGTTGGATGCCAGGTATTATCAGAGACTGGAAGACCCCTTCTCCAAATTGGAAGTTACATGGGTTATTAAAAACCTCAATAGAGTAAAGCCCCCATGTCCAGATGGATTTGCAGCTGAATTTTATCAGCACTTCCTATTGAAAATAACCCCGGTTTTAACTAGGGTGTGTAATGTAGCCCATGAGGAGGGAGAATCCCTGGATTTATGGGGAGAGGCAGTAATCACTCTCATCCCGAAATCGGGTAACGATCCCATGGAGTGTGGGAGTTACTGCCCAATTTCATTAATTAACCAAGATGCAAAGATCTTTGCAAAAGTTCTGAGTGTACGACTCCAGGAGTATATCCCTAAGCTGGTCCACAGAGACTAGATGGGTTTTATACCAGGTCGACATATCCAGGACAATATCAGACTTTTGTTGAACGTTCTATCGGCCTTGGGGGCATTCCCATCTGATACACTTAGGGCAGTGATGGCCTTAGACGCCGAGAAGGCGTTTGATCACCTGGACTGGATTTTCCTAGATCAGACTTTAGATAGATTTAGATTTGGGGACAAATTTAGGAAGTGGATTGCGAATTCATACAGGAACCCCTAAGGCGACTGTTCGGGTAAATGGAGTTACATCATGGAGAATAAAAATAGGAAGGGGAACCAGACAGGGGTGTCCTTTGTTACCCCTGCTTTTTGCCTTATGTATGGAGCTGCTTGTGGCTCTAATAAGGCAATCCACAGATTACAAGGGTATACAAGTGCAGGGGGTCGAAGTCAAAAAGTGTCGCTGTATGCAGACGCCACTCTGCTATATATCATGGACCCAATAGGACAGTTACCTTATATTAATACCTTGTTAGATCAATTTGGTAAAGCATCCAGTTTTAAAGTGAATGATACTAAAACTGAGCTGTTAGTTATTGGGAAAAATCTGAAGAACTTCCGTCGATAGGTAATTACAAATGGGTAAATGGAGGTTTCAAATATCTTGGGATTTGGATCCCCAGAGACCTATCAAAATTATATGATTTTAATCATGGGAGACTTCTGTGGGTGGTAGAAGAAGATTTGAAGAGGTGGGAAGAGCTGCCTCTATCCTTGTTTGGGAGAATAGATTGTATTAAGATGAATGTACTTTCATGCTTTCTATTTTTGTTTCACTCCCTACCCATTAAGCCCCCTTTGGGTTTCTGGCATTCTCTTAGGTCAGCTCTGTGGAAATTTGTTTGGGTGGGCAGACCATCCAGAGTGAAGTGGAATTCCCTATTTCAGGACAAGGGAAAGGGGGGACTGGGTTTACCTGATTTTAAAAAATATTACTAGGCAGCACAGTTACTTCCCCTGCTAGCTATCATGAGTGGGTCAGAACCTCCTTTATGGGTGGAGTAGGAGAGGCCAGAATCTTCCAGAGGTGACACTCGGGACCTAGTGTTCATGGATAAAGGGGGCAATTCAGTACTTATTTGTGCATAATCAGTGGTCTAAGGTGATTATCTCCACCTGGTAAGAAATAAATAAGATATTTTCCCTCAGATTAAATCTGGGTCCTCAATCACCGATCAAGGCATACTTAGATGTTATGCCTCTTACTTGGAACCAGGGTTTTAGGAGATGGGAGAGGGGAGGTTTGATTAGGCTGGGTCAGATGTATACAGATTCCAGTATTACATATTTCCCATAATTGGCCCGGGAATACAAACTTCCTAATAGAGATTTGTATAGATACTTACAGCTTAGACACTTTTTACAAGATAAAGCCCGTCAAGGGTCGGGAACTATTGTGGATAACAATAACATCCTTGTACATTCCATAGTATTTGAGGTGGGGAACCAACGATCCCGTAGTCGGGTTTCCAGACTGGTTGGACAATTTTTGGCCCTGGAGCTGGATCCCTTGGAAAATGTTAAGCAGGCCTGGGGCTCAGAACTTAGGAGGGTATTGGATGACTCTGCCTGGGCAATGATCTGGGCATCTGTTCACTCTACGACTGCCTCATACAAATGGCATGAGTTCTGGTGGAAAGTGGTGACCCAATATTTCCACACCCCGGTAATCACAAAATATTTTGGTCAACACTTTTCAGATTTATGCTGGAGGGAATGCAGAGAGAGGGGTACCCACACGCATGTGCTTTGGACATGCCCCAAAATTCAGCCGTATTGGTCTCAGGTCATGGCCCTGGTGGGCTCGATTTGTGGGGTGGATCTCCCCAAGGACCCAGTATATTGGGTGTTGGGGGAATTTTCTCGGGTAATTAAACATCAGTCCCAACACCACTTGTTTAATATTGTGGTAATGGCTGCACTTAAAGCAATTACACAATATTGGATGTCCCTGGTTGCCCCCTTAGCAGATGACTGGTACGCCATCTTCTTGGACATCTTGGAGATGGAAGAACTCACAACCAGAGTAAGGCTAAGAAAGGAAAAATTTAAGGCCTGATGGTTGCCATTTTTTCACTTTCAGGCACAGAGGGAACAAAATGTACTAGAGATCTTGGCAAGGATGTCATGAAATCCCTGGAGTGGGGTATTGTTTAACTTTCCCCATACTGATATGCAAAATGTCTGCTTGGGTATAATATAATGTGATCTATTCCATATCACCTTCCTGGTGAGATGGAATCACAGGAGATTGAAATGTGAAATTGCTGTATATTCAAGTATGCTTGGATGGCTAGCAGGGTACATGTATATTCTACTCTCTGTCTTTCCTTTTCTCTCTTTACTCTATTTCTTATTTCTTTCTTTTTAAGTTATTTTATGTTTTAAGACTTTACTTTTTTTCCCTCTTTTCTACCTCTGGCTTAATTACAATACTCTCAGAGGTCAGTGAGTATTTATAGAGCTCTATTTTGCTTATTGAGTTTTAAACAATAGTAAATGAAGTATGTGATACCTTTAATTTTATATAATTGTGCATGGACCTAGTTATTTATTATATGTAAATAAGATGCCTCTTTTATTTTCCATCTTGTTAATGTATTTTATGAAAACCAATAAAACATTTTATTTAAAAAAATCCAGATATCCACAAGGGAAACCAATTATGCAGTATTTCAGTCCCTCTGAAGTTAAACTCCCACTCTACAAGTACATGAACAGTATTGCAAACCGTTTCTTGATTAAAAAAAATGAAGCAGACACAAAGCAATACCAAGCATAAAATTTAAAGTAAAGTAAGGCATGCCTCCCTAAGATTTGAGCAAGAGTGAGCTTTGGTGCAGATTGCCAATTCAATATAGTGTCTCCTTCACAGCTCCCAGTTGTTTCAAAGCAGCTTGCTTCCACCTTCAAGAAGTAATTGCACATCAACATTTCATGGTCTTGTGACTGACCACTTCTTTGGGATAAGCCTCTTCTTATTATACTTTCAAAACTTCATTTGATACAGCATTCTCTGGAGAAATTTCTGCTATGTGGATAGTACTTCCTTAAAGAACCTACTTTAATCAACTCTGTTTTTTTACCAGATTAAAGATTCTAATACAGTGTTTATCCTTACTTTGCCCTCATTTCAAACAGCCTGCCCCATTTGGTGTTGCACTTTGCCCAAGGTCCCTTAGAGCAGTACTATCCATATAGCAGAAGTTTCTGCAGAAAATGCTGTATCAAATGAAGTTTTGAAAGCATAATAGTACAAGGTTTATTTCCTGCAGAAGTGATCAGGCACAAGACCACAAAATATTGATGCACTATTAGTTTCTGAGCCATCATTTAATGAGGAGTGAGTTAAAGAATAAAATTCTTAAATGTGTAACTGGTGGGCCGGCCCAGTGGTGTGGAGGGCTGAGGCAGCGATGCCTTACCTACTGCCATGCCAGTGACCTGTGTTCATGGTGCAAGTGGGGTGCTGGGGGTCGGCTGGGGTGGGAGAGTATCGAGCATCCAGAGGACAGCTCTCCTTTCCTGGGGGAAGGTGGGGACATGGACCAGTACTTGCCTGACCCCTAGCGGTGGCTGAGGGGCAACAAGCTGGGTCCCATAATATGGGGGTGGAGGTGGAGCAGTCGCCTGACACACTGCATGTGGATGCATGCGTGGTGAGTCATTGGTGGCCTTGCATGCTCCATGCGGCAAAAAGAAAATTGGAAAAATGGTCCCACCATGCAGAATGACGACGGTTCCCTCCTGTGAGCTACCCCAAGAGGACACCTCCTGAGCTGGATCCGAGTTGGTGGGTTGAATCACTCCCCACCCCCTGTCATGAAGGATAAGTCATGGGGGCATTGGGGAGGGGTCCTGCTCCTCGGGGATGGTGAGAGGGGGGAATTTCAGAGGCGGCTGGTGGGACCCGGGGAGAAAAAGACTAGCTAAAAAAAACACTGTGTAACTGGTGAATGGGTCTCTGCTCCACTATGTGGTTTCCAAAAGCCAGATAAGCTCATTTTGAACAGAAAAGAGTCTTGTCTATGTTTGAATTCCATTATTTCTGGGGCATGGGGGGGATTCCAACCATCAACAACTCTTTGGGTAATGTAACCTCTCCTAGCCTCTGTTCTGAATTGTCTCAGCTACAGTTGTAAGTTGTGACCCTGTGTTGTTAGATAATTTGTTTTAAACAGCAAATTATGATCTCACTATATTTGTGCTATTGATAATACAAGGAGAATATCCCCCTATGTCTTCTCCTCTACAAGCTTTGCAGAGCCAGAGTATACAATCTCTCCTGGTATGACATCTCATGTAGACCTACTTGAATATAGCTGCATCTTTTCTCATGTAAGGTGGCCAAAACTGGAAGCCATAACCAACATGTGGACATGTGTCCTAAATAAGGCAAGTATGACCTCTGATGAACAGTTGATGAAGTTGTATATCATAGGTAACATAGGTTAGCACAGAGCTAAGGGGACTTTACGTCCATAATGCTCATCTGGTTGGTTTTCTACAGTTTGCTCATTTCGTACAATCTATCTCAGTGATGTTTAAATGTTTCCATAGTAGCGCCTCCTACACCCTCTACCGGCAAAGCATTCCAAAAAGGGATGATTCTCTGGTTATACCACATCTTTCTGTGCAAAGCTTTACAATTTTCCCCTTGTAGCTGAAAAGAGTGTGCTCTGGCATTATATATTTTATTTCTGAGCTTTAGACCTAGTTTGTTCCAGAGGTCATGGTCTGTAAAGGCTTTGAATAGAAGGCACATGTTCCCTCATAGCCTTCTATACTCAAGTGTGAACATTTTCAGTGTATCTAATCTCGTACTATAATCCTTTCCATCCATCCCTTTAACCTCTGGCGTAATGTTTCTTTGTACTTTTTCCAGTTTTGCCATATCACCCTTGTGGTAGGGTAATCGAACCTGAGCTCCATAATCCAGCAGAGGTCTCACCGGGGCTCCATAGAGGGGCAGCAATATCTCACTTTCTCTGCTGAGACTGTTTTTAAGTATACAGTTTAATACTCCATTAGACTTTCTGGTGGCATTAATATAATGAGTGGAAAACTCAATGATGTTACAACTCAAAAGGCCTTATTGTCAATATTGTCACACTGGCATACAAATTTAGTCTTTTGTGACTATGATACCACATTTTTTCCATATAATTCATAATTCAAGCCCTTGTTTGTTCTTTGTATGTGTAATACTCCATATTTGTTATGATTGAACCTCATTCCCCAATTGTCTGCCTAGTTAACAAAAGTATTAAGGTCCCTCTGTAGTGATGGATGCTGTTCAATAAATTTTACTGACCTATCCAAATTTGGTGTCGTCTGCAGATTTGAAGTACCAGTTCTTAGTATTCATTCTGTTATTAGATATGTAAAGATAAAAACAGTGTTGAGCCAAGCACTGAAGTCTGTGGAACACCACTCATCACCCTACCATAGTCAAAGCGGAATCTTCTGAGTCTCACTCTCTGGGTTTTATCCCCAAGTCAGTTCGTTATCCAGACAGCTATATTGTCTGAGCATCCCACACCCCTTAGTTTTTTCACCAACCCCTATGTGAAACAAGATCAAAAGTCTTGCTGAAATCAAAATAAATTACAACTGTACTGTAGGAGTGCCTGTATCCAGTACAGTGTTCACTGGCTCATAGAAACATCAGTGATTAGTGACTGTAGAATAACCTTTAGTAAAACTATGCTACTGACAATCTTCAACCTCCTTTTTCATAAATTGTTCTAAAATATGATTCGTGATGAATGGCTGCAAATTCATATGAGGTGGCAGTGAGACTAATTGGTCTATAGTGTATAGTAGAATGCTGTTATGCATGAAATTCCATGCCTGGAATATGCTTGTTCTGCTGCAGTAGTGATGTCATTATGTTATTCTGCTGCAGTATTTCTGTGGTGACAGTATTCTAGAACCTCTAGAGACTTTTCAAGTCAGTTTCATTATGAAAAAGAGGGAAAAAAACCCCACAATGCACACATTTCATGTAAGCAATAATACCCAAAAGGGTGAGTAGTATTGGGCAATATCAGACCGCCCAGGGTCATAATAAGGTCCGATGCAGCAGGTGGAGGGCCTTATAGCCCCTGGAAGGTCTGGTGTTGCCCATACTACCCACCCTAGATGGTATTACTGTGCTTAGAAAATGGATATCTGTGTCATGTTTGATTAGGTAATAAAATAAGAGAGGAAATTAGTTTAATATGAATAGAAAGAATAAGGAAAAACTGTTGCTGGTAAAGTAGTCCCTCCCCTTTTTTTTATGCTGTTCCATCTTTTGTTGCTGCTCCCCAGAGAGCCACTCTGTTGCAGTTATCCCCCCACAAACACAACTTCCAGATAAAAATGCAAGCCCCACCACCCTTTTTATTTGTGGCAAACTAAAGTAGTAGGCACATTTAAAAAAAAAAATGTTGAGACAGAAAATAAAAGGAACCTTGTGAAGTCTTGCGGTTGTGCATCTCCCATCAGCAGAATCGGGTCAAGAAGCAGTCTCAGTGAGACGGAGTGTAGATATAGGAGGGACCAGAATACCATGGCTAATTGAAGGCAAAAAGTAAGCATGTGAAACAGTATATAGTTTTACTGTGTTTGCAATGGAATCTGCCCGAGGAGTGACTGCACTTGTTTCTGGAGTTTGAATCCCAGGAGACGGTAACGCATTGCCACCTTTCAACAAGTACTAGACTGGCTGGTGTTTGATGGAGATGGGATGTGAGTTGCTCTGTTCCATTACACATCTCTGCTCTGCTGTTGTACATGTTCTGCAGTTTTGCCTGGAGTTCCACCGTCCGTCGCCTATGCAGGACTTCACTAGTCTGAGTAAAGATCTTCCTCCAATGTTGCTTCTCAGTGTGACTGCCCGCAATGGCCGCACTGCCGAGTATCGATAATTGGCATCATGGCCATTGCTGGCAATTATACTGAGAAGCAGCATAGGAGGGAGATCAAGTGAGCCAGCAGAGAAGGACAAGAATAGGGCTACAAAAAAGCCGATCTGACGGCTTTGACAGTAAGATTTTTTTTCAGGGATGCTTTAGCAAGTGGGGTCTGGGGACTGTTGGTGCAGTACCAGACTGGGGTTGGAAGGGATATATGTGTGTGTGCTGTGAGACCAAGACATCGGGAACTGACACTTAGAGAGAGGGGAATAGTGGATGCAGAACTGAGAACAAATTACACTATACACACACACACACACACACACACACACACACACACACACACACAGAAAAAAGTGTAGTCAGAAATGAGCTCATGGGAGCTTTCTGCGAGGTTTTATCAGGCAGTTAACATTGAACAATGTAGCCATGGGGGGGAGCAGTTTCTTTCACGAGGTGAGAGAAAAAAATGGCAGTCATTTTAAATTGGATTATTTGCTTACAGCCAATCAGAAAGCAGGCAGGGGACAAAGATACCTCAGTGGGCAAACTGGCACAGGGGATGGCACTTTTTATTTCCTGGTTGTCTATTGAAAGTTAATGTACCCCTCTGGCAGGGGTACCAGCCAATCAGAGATCAGGAAGTAAAAAACCCATTTTCTAAATAATACTACTACACACTCTAAAAAATACAGGGTGAACAACTTTATGCACAACCTGTGTGGTCTGTCACCTCAGGATACAGATTCCCATAGACCTCTTGAGCTTCGCTCTCGAGATCCGAGGGAATTAGAACCCCTCTGTGGCAGAACACATTAGTTGTGCATAGTTGCCCATCCAGTATTCTCTATGCAGTAACTGGTCTGGGATTTACTTCCATTCTTATGTACAGTATGGAGGATGATAGTGGCAATTCTCCAGTCTTGAGGTGCCATCCCAGTTTTTAGTGAACAATCATTTAACATTTTGAGATGGCCCACAAGAGGAGAAGTCAGTTTCTTTATTCTGACTGAGATACCTTCATAGCCAGGAGATATGGTAAACTAATTACAGTATATGGTTACCCTTTGTCATGTATAAAAAACAGCCTGCTCAAAATCCTTGTTAAGGACATTCTAAACCGTTATGGGCATTCTAAAGTGTTGTTATGCACATTCTGAACAGTTGTTACGCACAGTTCAAAGGTCATACAATTTTAAATTTCTCATTTATTCTACATCTAGCTACTTACTAACCACCCAGTCCCCAAAGTCATACCTTTTACCTTTCAAAAGTCCAGAAATTTGATTTTGATATGTGAGTAGAACAAAGAAATGGCAAGATTTTTTTGTTTTCACTTCAGTGGGGGTCTATCACTCCAGTGTAAAAAACCATATACTATAAAAAATAAAATATGGTCAACCACACACAACTCGGAATGTGTTTCCATCTCGGGGATCAGATGACAGCATGGACCTCTCGAGCTTTGCTTTCGAGGTTCATATGCTGTCATCTCAACCCCTCAATGGAAACACAGCCTTGTTATGTATGGTTGCCCATACATTATTCTCCATGTTAAATACTTTCCCCAAGAGATATCCATGAGCTATAGTTAGTAATTCATCTTATCTTCTGATGATCTAATTATTAATGCCTATAAATCCTTGCATGGTGTTATTACCTTCCAGATTCATTTGTGCCATTTGGAAAACCTAGCAAAAGTAACAGTTGAAAGAGTTAACCATCTCCTTTTCAGTCCAGATTTTGAGTACTTCCACCTTGAGGGGATGCACCATATTATCAATATTTTTGATTGAATTTACATATCTGAAATACTCTTTTGATTTAGAGATGTTGACTGCTATTCTGGTTTCACATTATTCTTTTCCTTTTTAGTTTCTTTTTTGGCACACCGTTTGCAAAATGCAAAATGTCATTTTGTATGCAGAATTTTGTGCCCCCTTCCAATCCTTATACGGTTTTTGTTTAGTCTTAAATAGTTCCATTATTTTTGGTGTCAGTCATAATAGAAACATAGATATAGAAACATAGACTGATAGCAGATGAGGACTGCTTGGCCCACCTAGTCTGCCCATTTCCCTAACTATTGGATAAGCTGCAGATCCTAGTTAATCACCAGTCTACTTCCGTCTTACTCCCCTCCTACGGCCTCCTACCCCCCCACTATAATTGCCTTATGTCTATCCCATGCATTCTTGAATTCCTCCACTGTTTTTGACCCTATGACCTGCTCAAGAAGGCTGTTCAATGCATCTACCACCCGGTCTATGAAAAAATACTTCCTCAAGTTGCCCCTGAGCTTCCCCCCATCTTCAAATTGTGCCCCCTGGTTCTTGCACATCTCTTTTTTTAAATATGCTACCCTCTTGGACTTTGTTGATTCCCTTGAGGTACTTGAAGGTTTGTATCATGTCCCCCTTCTCCCTCCTTTCCACAAGGGTATACATACACTATTAAGATCTTTTAGTCTCTCTTTGCATGGCTTCTGGTGCAGACCCTGCACCATTTTGGTTGCCCTCCTCTAGACTGCCTCCATCCTGTTTATATCCTTGTGGAGATGGGATCTCCAGAACTGCATGCAGTACTCCAGATGGGGCCTCACCGACTGTCTGTACAGAGGGATAACAACTTCCTGCTTTCTACTGGTGAGGTCTCTCCCTATGCATCCCAGAATCCCCCCAGCCCTCCTTATTGCCTTCTCACATTGCTTGCTTAAGGTCATCTGATATGAGTACCCCCAGGTCCCTCTCCATTTGTGTTGTTGTTAGTAACCCCCCCCATTATGTACTCTTCCCCTATGTTTTTGCTTCCCAGGTGCAATACATCGCACTTCTTTGCATTGAAACTAAACTGCCATACTCTTGACTATTGTTCTAACCTTGCCAAGTCCCTTTTCATCCTTTCCATCCCTCCTTGTGTATCAACCCTGTTGAAGATCTTTATGTTGTCTACAAAGAGGCATACTATTCCTTCTAGTCCCTCTGCAATGTCACCAATAGAGATATTAAAGAGTACCGGTCCCAGTACTGAACCCTTTGGTACCCCACTAGTAACTCCTCTTTTGCCAGAGTGTGCTCTGTTTACTATTACCCTCCGCATCCTGTTGTCTAGCCAATTTGTTACCCAGGCTACCAACCTGGGACCCACTCCCAGGCTGGCTGCCTTGTTTATTAATCTTTTGTGTGGAACTGTGTTAGACGCCATGTTAAACTCTAAGTAGGCCATATCTACAGCCCCTCCCTGGTCTACTACGTTGGTCACTCAAAGAAATCTATTAGATTCATCTGACATGACCTTCCTGCTGTGAATCCATGCTGCCTTGGGTCCTGTGCCCTGCTGGCCTCTAGGTACTTGACAATTTTCCTTTTTTGTAACCAGGAGAGACACACTAAGCTGAAGCTTGTTTACAGGTGCGACCTGGGAGCACAAGGAAGTTAAGTGACTTGCTTAGGGTCACACAGTATGCAACTGGAGACTGTGGGATTCAAACCCAGGTGTCCAGGTTTGCGGCTTAGAGCCTTGAACCACTGCGCTATACTGCCTCCAAAATTCTTCCCAAAAAATAATTTCTTTCAGAAGTGATTCCATCATTTCCCTACCACTGTGTTCAAACTAACAGGTCTGTAGTTTCCTGCCTCTGTCTTGCTCCCCGTCTTGTGAAGGAGATCACATTTGCCTTCCTCCAGTCCTCAGGTACCACACCCTCCTCTCATGATTTGTTAAAAAGGGTAGTCAAAGGTGTCACTAGGTCTCCCCTTAGTTCTTTTAGAATTCTGGGGTGAATCCCATCAGGTCCCATTGTTTTGTCCACCTTGAGTTTTAAGAGTTCTTTCAGGACCCTTTCTTCTGAGAATGGACTGGTATTGATCACCCTGCCCAGAGTGCTTCTATTGTTTGATTTAGGTACCATCTCTTCTTATTTTGTGAATACTGAGCCAAAGAATGTGTTCAGTATCTCTTCCTTTTCACTGTTGCTCTCTGCCCACCTTCCATCCCATTTATTAAGCCTCACTATACCTCCCTTGGTCTTCCGGTGCTCCTTAATGTGTCTATAAAAGGTTGTATCCCCCTTCTTAACTGAGCTGGCTATCTTTTCCTCAGTTTAGGCCTTTGCTATCCTGACTGCCTTCCCTGCTTCCCTCTTCTTTAACTGATACAGTTCTCTGTCCTGCTCTTTCTGTGATTCCTTATACTTCCTGAATGCTGTCTATTTCTCCCTAACCTTCCTTGCCACCTCTTTCGAGAACCATAGTGCATTTTTACTTCATTTTATTTTCTTTATATGCGTCACACAAAGGCATGTTGCCTCTAGGATGACAGTTTTGATTTTTCCCCATTTTTCTTCCACCCCTCCTTCTTGCCCATTTGCTAGTGCATTCCTTAGGCACTCCCCCATTTTGTCAAAGTCAGCCCTTCTAAAGTCCAGTACCCTTGCTGTTGTATGGCTTGACTCCACGGTTGTGTTTTCATGAACCACACTTGTGGTGGTCGCTTGTTCCCAGATGGCTACCCACTTCTAAATCTGTGATCCTCTCTCCATCACCATTTGACAGTACCAGGTCCAAGATTGCTCCCTCCTGAGTGGGTTCCAGTACTAACTGTCTGAGGCATGCCCCCCGTAGGGCATCGAGAATGATACTACTCTTGGATGTGGCTGCAGTAAATGTGTTCCAGTTAACATCTGGCATAGTTAGGTCCCCCATCAACTATATATCCCCTTTTTCTGCAATTCTGAGGATGCCTTATATAATTTCCTTGTCCATTTCCTCCGCCTGAGATGGGGGCCTGTATACAACCCTTGTGCAGATTGTGGTGCCACTACCTGTCTCCAAGGTGACCCACAGTGCCTCCTTTCCTGCCCATTTACCCTTTAGTTCTGTTGCTTTGATCCCTTCCCTTACATAGAGAGCTACTCCTCCTTCTCTTTTACCCTCCCTGTCCCTCCTGTAGATTGTGTACCCTAGTATGTTGACATCCCAGTCATGGTTCTCCATGTACCATGTTTCTGTGACTACCACAATATCCAGGTGTCCCTCTTCCATCAAGGCCACTAGCTCAGGAAGCTTGTTACCTAGACTATGGGCATTGGTACTCATTGTCCTTCATTTTATGACGGCCTTATCCTTTTTTGCCTCATCCCTGCCCTTACTGCCTTTGCCTTTTTCTCCATTTACCCCAGTCTTGCTCCCTATCAACCCCTGCACCACGGTGTTTACCTCATTAACTACCGTGTTTTGTGGGAGGAGGCTTTGAATTTCCTGTTTCTTAGCACTGCCTCCTCCCATGGCTAGTTTAAAAGCTTGCCAATGAAGAATTTAAACCTATCACCTAGGAGCCTGGTTCCCCTCCTGGACAGATGCACACCATTGCACTGGTATAGGCCTACATCCCTCCAGGTGGACCCCCAGTCCCCAGTGAAGCCAAAACCCTGTGCTCTGCACCAGTCTTTCAACCACTCATTGAATTGCATGGTGCGGAGTACCCTAGCCTTACCCATGCCATAGTCAGGCAGCACCTCTGAGAAAGTTAGCATGCATGCTACCTGTCTAAGGCCCCTCACCAACTCCACAAACTCCTTCTGCACTGATCTGATCCCATGCCCAACTAGGTCATTTGTCCCAAGGTGGACAATGATGTCTAGCTCTCTCTCCCCCATGTTGCTGCTTCTGTGATCCTGAGGATTTGCTTCCTGTCCATCCATGCCATAGCACCAGGCAGGCACCTTACCTCCCTCTCCCCTCCCTCCCCCAGTTCTACACACCTAACCATTGAGTCCTCCGCCAGATGTTGTTTCCTTCCCCCTTGGTGTCCCTTGCCACCCTCCTGTGGGTCTCCCTTGTGGAGGTTCCCAGCATCCTCCTTGGTCTCCATTGTGGGTGCCTCCATAGAGGAACCATGCTCCACCAGAATGGCATATGAATTGTGGAGAGGTACAACTGGAGGGATGTGCCTCTGTTCCACCACCCTCACCCTTCCTGAGCCTGTTGTGGTCCAACCGCTCCTCTTTCTTGGCAACCTCTGAGGCAGCAGTGGTGGCACTGGTGATTCCTGGATGTGGGAGGATTCTCTACTCCTTGCCATTTCAGCCTGGAGTGGGGCAACCTCCTCCCTCAGAGCAGACAGTTGCCTGCAAAGAGGGCAGCAAAGCAGCCTCCAGAAAGTCTCCTGGAAAACTGCCACCCACAGCCAGTGCATTATACCACTCCCCACACGTCTCTCTCCCTTTCTGCTTAATATATATACAATTGTTTTGCCTTTTGTTTTGTTTGTGTGTATGTGTACTTACCCTCTATGCCCTGTTATGGGTTGTTAAGGATATGACATATGTATGCCCCTTGCCCTTTTGGGGAAGTGTTGTCAGAACTTCGGGTATAAAGAAAATGACACATCTGTGATGGGCAGGATGAGGGGCGGGGGGTGGCTCCAAGCCCATGACCTTCAGAAAACAATCAACCACACCTCTAACCCACCACCCCAGTGAGTGCTGCCCTTCCTTTCAGTAAGACAACCTGCACAACAATATAACAGACCACTCCACTTACACAACCATTCCATTAAACTCAGGAATTAAAATTAAATTAATCCCCAGCCACCAGTACAATCCTAAATGTTTGTTGCAAAAATGTCACTAAAATTACTAGCTCACTACACTAGCCAGCTGTCCACAGAAAAAAGCAATTTCAGTAGTATATCACTCCCTCTGGATATAAAAGTAACAACCTTCAAATGGATGCCCAGTCCTGCAACCCCTTCTTGATTCAAACAAGCAAAAGTAAAAGTGATAATATTAAAGTATGGCAAACCTTCCTCATAGGTCTCAAGCAATATTGTGCCCTTTTCCAGGTTCTCAGTTCCCAAATATGAGTATGCTTTCTTCCGAGCAGTACAGCAAATTTCAGCAGCCTTCACATTCAGAAGTTAAGGCCTATCTATAATGGTTGTTTTGCTCTTTTTTATTATATTTCTTAGTCGTGCAAACATGAGTATTTTTAATGGTGGTAATCTTACACTTAATTACAATACGTTCCACATCCTCTCTACCCAAACATCATTAAGTACTTGTGTAAATTACAGGAGACAAACTTATCTCTTATTGTGTTAAAAGTTCACATCTCTGTAGTTATAATAACTAGTGATTCCATGTTCTGATGTCCTACCTCTTTTTTGAGGTGAACTGGATCATATTATTGTCAATGGTTGCTAGGAGTTCTGTTATAATACAGACCACTAAATTTCCCTGATTTGTTAGTACTACATCTAATAAATTATTTTCTCGTGCTGGTCCTGCCACCAATTGTTCTACTCCACAGTCCACCAAGGTATCTACGAACTCTTGACTTTTTCCACAGTGTGCAATATGTGTGATACAATCAATATTTGGTCTGTTTAGGTCTCCCATGGTGATAACTGCACCCATAAAGGATGCTATTCCAATTTCACAAAGAATAGTGTTATTTATTTTACTAGCATTATGGGAACTATAGCAGATACTCCATATTATTGATCTGTTTTGTTGTCCATGTTCATTAGCCAGAATGGTTCAATGATGATATATTTGTCTTTTACGCCTACTGTTTCCTCAGAATCAACTTAATGTTTAATGGATAAAGGAATGCTCACTCCTTTGAAATTGCCTATTACACTTAAGCAGCTTGTACCTTCCTACAGCCCTTCTCCACATATCTTTTTTTGTCTACCAAGACTCTGTAGAAGTTTCAGTGCCAGGTTGGGCAAACTTCAAACTGTTTGTCCTGCTCCTATGCCTATATGAATTCAAGAGAACAGTTTGCACAACCTCCTACTGTAGCACTATCCCCCAAGATCCCCACAGGGGGGTCTGCCCAACTGCATCAGGCTCCCATGTGCCAATAGACACACAGCCATAGAGAGGAAGATGTCAGGAAGGCATGAGCATTAACCACCCCTCTGTTGTTTATAAACACCCTTCGTTTAACATCCTTATTCTTGTGGCTAAAAAGTTCCAGCCTGCAGCAAACACTGATTTCTAACCTTGTGGGACAATAGGAGTTAAAAAAACCTGAGATTACTAATGAAATCCTGGTTAAATCCATATATACTGTACAAGGCCTGCACCTTTTATTATTTCAAATTTTAAAAAGTTCCAAAGGAGAGTCAAAATGGGGAAAGCAGGGTATTATAAAAGACAATACAGAATGGTCAATCTAAAATGGAGTAAAAAAGCAAAGGTCAAAATTTCCGCTGTAACATGCACTGCTGCTTTAAAAATGTATTTGATGGTTGTGTAGTAGGTGAGTGGTTAAGTGGGAAATGGAGTGAAAGTGGACTGGACTGTTATGAGGAGTCCAACATCAGAAAAACTGATGCTTATGATGAAAAAACTATATACAACAAAGTTGAACCCTACATAGCAGCAATTTTCGACTTTTGACTGTGCACAATGAGTTTTCACCTATGTATTGTACAACAGTGATTTTGAGCTTGTGCATATTTTCACACACACTAAAGGCAAATCATACATTATAAATTGATTTCAGCACATAACAGTTTAAACATATAGGGCTAGATATTCAAAGCGGTTGCTTCTGGCGCAAATGAGTTGCACCAGCGCAACCCCAGAACTGCACCTCAGGGCTATATTCAAAGAAAGGAATAGCGCAGCACAAGTCCCAATGTGCCGGGTCGCAAAGATAATGTATGCGGCACATCTCCAGGGGGCATGTCCATGCATATGCGGCACATCCCAATATTCAGCCCGGGATGTGTGGTACATCTGCTGGAACAACCCTGAGATGGGCGGCACATCTGGGCTCAAAGTTGAGCCCATAAAAAAAGGCTCAAGTACAGGTCACCCACCAGTGGGCCACTGTATTGCAGTGCGTAACACAGCAGCCACTGGCTGTGAGTGGCAACCCCCCAATACCATGCTCAAGCACCCCCACATATCCCAGGTTGTACAGTGGTACCCCTCTCCCCTTCTGACCCTCTGATCGCCGAGAATAAATCAACTTACATATCCCTTGTAGTCCAGTGGTACCCCTGGCCCTCCAGTCACCATGAATATAATAATGTCCATATCCCTTGTGGTCCAGTGGATCCCTCCTCCCTGCCTATCCCTCCCATCACCAAAAATAACATCATTTACTGCCCCTGGTAGTCTAGTGGTACCCCCACCCCACCATTAACCGCAATCACCCAAACTGGTACCCAAACCCCGATTCCCTGTGGTCCAGTGGCACCCCCACTCCCCAGCCACACAGGACCCCAGCCCACCAGCTTACCCCATCATCAGTGGGCAGCAAACCCACCCGCATTCCTCCACGGCTGCCCACTGAATGACAGCATACAATAGCAGCTACAAGTGCATTGGACCATGAATGACTTCATTCACATATTTGTGAATGAGTATTACAGTATGCACTGCAAACACATTGGTTCACAGTGTGGGCCAATGGGATTGCAGCTGCTACTGTACGCTGTCATTTGGCAGGCAGCCACAGAGGAATGCGGGTAGGTTTGCTGCCCTCCGATGATTGGGGGGAGCTGGGTGGGCCGGGAGTCCTTTGTGGGTGGGGGGTAAGGGGGTGTGCCACTGGACCACCGGGGAATCAGTTTGAGTACCAGTACGGGTGATCACAGTTACCAGCGGGGTGGGGAGTACCACTAAACTACCAGGGACAGTAAATTACATTATTTTCAGCAATCAGAGGGATGGGCAGGGAGGGTGGATCCACTGGACCACCAGGGATATGGAATTTAATATATTCATGGTGATCAGAGGGTCAGGCAGGAAGGGGGTACCACTGGACTACCAGGGATATGGAATATGATTTATTCTCAGCAATCAGAGGGTCGGGAGGGAAGGGGGTACTACAGTGGTCCCTGGTACAGGGACTGCATGCTGTGCAGGGCACCAGGTGCATTTTGCTGGCCAGCCCTATGCAACACATGCAAATAGGGCCATAATGACATGCAAATGGCCCCATTTGCACCTTGCATGCATTATGGTTCCATTTGCATATCTGTTTCTGAATATTAGGAATTTGCACACAGTGTATCTCTGACGCACTGGCCTGTTATTCATTCCTGGTATTCAGACCTGTCTGGGGGGATGTGCTGATGCAGTATATTTGCGCAGGGTGATTATTTGATATATTCAGTAAGGATGTGCCATGGCACATCTCTTTTGAATATATTCCTTAGTTGCTCCAGCGCATCTCAGTTGTGCTGCACTCCCACTTGCACCATTGCCAGGAACATGTTTGCAGATTGGGCCCATACTGTAAATTGTGTTTTTTTCATTTGTGGAGCTCATAGCAATCTCCCTTTTGCAAATCTTTCACTCAACTGTTTCAGCAGCAAAACAGAAGTCAGTTCAACTAAACAAGGTCAGAGAGAGAACAACTCGCCCCATACAGGGTGTACAAAGAAAAACTCCAGTCACATGATGGAGTGTTTAGACATCTGGGAGTGGCCAGAAAGAGTGGGTGGAGGTTGAAGTCCACACTCATTCAATGCGAAAGGTAAGTGTTTGGGAAAGTAAGCATCAAACTGTGGATTTAGATATCCATTTGGAGAAACCTAAAAAAACATATAACATATTATAACAGTAGGAATTTCATTTATGATGTTAAGTATTGGCATGACATGATGGTTTGCAATAAAGTTTCCTAGTCAGTTTTAACTAGTCAACTGTATTACCAACTGCCCTATCATGCCTTTATGGAACAACGTAACTGAAGCTGCCACTAATTTAGGTAGGGAAATGGGCAGATTAGGTGGGCCAGGCGGTCCTTCTCTGTCAACAAATTCTCTGTTTCTATGCCCTTAAACATGTGTATAGCCAGCTGGATGGGCAGTGTTGGGGGGGGGATAAGCTCTCAAACACAGCTGTGAGAGTCTGCTTTTATTTGGGCCCCAGTCCTTGCTGCCACTATAAGCAGAGTACAGCTGTAGCTGCAAGAACTCCTGCAAAAGCCATTTTACATAGGGTTGGGTTAGTAACTTTGTCAGTAGCAGGGAGAGAAAACCCGGTGGCAGCAATGACAGCCATCCTGCTCCTCAGAATATGAACATATGAACATACAATTAAGCCAGCAGAATAATGACATCAGGTTTATATAGTCTGCTCATAGTGCAGGGTCCTCAGCATAAGCTACTGACACTGCCCCTTCCTTAGTCTTCCCTTCCCCTCTATATGCCCTTCCTTGACCCTTATTTTCCCCTTAATTATATCCCAGCCTCTCTTGAAGCTACCCCACCATCTTCAATGAAACCTCCACTCCCAGAAGCACATTCCAAACCCCCCCCCCCCTGTGAAGAAGTACCTCTTAGCCTCTCTCCTAACCCTCCACCCCAACTTGAGACTGTGTCCCCTTGTGATCTGGTTCCTACTAAGCTTGAAGAGAACCTCCTATCCACCATATTTGTTCCTTTCAAATACTTGAAGGTCTCATTCATGTCCCCACCCCAGGGAGTACATGTTCAGGGTCTCTAACCTCTCCTTGTACGTCCTACTCTCCTGGCTCATGATCATCTTCTTTCTCATTTTTGTACCGTCTCCAGCAGGTTAATGTCTTTTTTTTCAGGTAAAAGTACCAGTACTGTACATTGTACTGCAAATGTGGTCTCACTAATGACCTATACAAGGGCAGTATGACATGCTCCCTCCTGCTACTGATCCCCTTGGCAATGCAGCCCAACAGTTTATTTGCCTTCACTGATTGCGTGGAGTGTTTCAGGCCACCAGTGATCATCACCCCAGGTCCTTTTTCTCCTCTGATTTAGATACCCAGATCTCTTCCAGGCTTTACTTAGACCTCAGGTTCTTGGCTCCAATTTGCATAATTTAACATTTCTTTGCATTGAAGCCAAGCTGCCAAATTCTGGACCACCGCTCTAGTTTTTCCAGATCCTCATTTAGGCTTTGTATCCCTTCTGCTCCGTCCACCCTCCCACAGAGCTTGGTGTCATCCATGAACAGGCACATTTTGCCCTTAATGCCATCCCCAATATTGCTTGATGATGAACATTGAACTGCACTGCTGCAAACACCGAACCCTGTGGGACACCAGTTGTGACTTTCCTGGTGGTAGAGAACTCACCCCCACCCCCATGCTCTGGATCCTTCCCCTCAGCCAGTTGTCTACCCAACTCTGACATCCTCCAACTTCCTGATCAACCTCTTATGAGGCACAGGGTCAAAGGGCTAGCTGAAGTCCAGGTAAAGGAAGTTCATTGCTTGGCCTCTGTCTACTGTTTTGTTGACCCAATCAAAGAAGTCAATCAGATTTGTTTGACATGACCTTCCTCCCATAAACCCATGTTGCTTGTCATCCTGGTGAACATGCTCATCCAGTTACTCCACTGATTTTTCCTTAAGTATGATCTCCAAGAGCTTGCACATGATTGAGGTCAGACTGACCAGTTTGTAATCCCCTGGGTCATCCTTGAGACCACTCTTATGGAGGGGTACTACATCTGCCAATTTCCAGTCCTGTGGTACCATGCTTGACTCCAGTGAACTATTGAACAGGCCAGCCAAGGGATCTGCAAGCTCCTTTGCCAGTTAGGAATTATCTACCCTCAATGCTAGCAGCCCTCTCCTTACCCTATCCACCGCAATTAAAACATCTGTGCCCCCCCCCGCCATCCCTTCTTCTCTCCTTCACCCTAGTAGCACTGGTCCTTCTCTCTCCCTGGTGAAGACAGAACAGAAGTACTCAATCAGTATCTCAGCTTTGCCCCCATTCTCCGCCACCCACCTGCCCTCCTTCTAGAGTTTAACAATCTCATTTTTCTTGTACCTTTTCTTGCTGATATAGTGAAAAAAAGCCTGTTCCCCTTTCTTAATTCCATCAGTCAGCTGCAGTTCCTTCTGAGCTTTAGCCCCTTGGACTACCTTATCTGCTATACTAGCCATCTTCAGGTAATCCTCCCTGACTTCCTCTCTCTAGGTCCTTCTGAATTTCCTGTAGGCTAGGCTCTTACCTCTTACTGCCTAAGTGACCTGAGTACTAAACCAACTGGGTGCTTTGGCCCCCGAGTTCTTCTCTGAGCCTAACTCATTCCCTTATGGCAAGCATTACTCCCTTGTTGATGATGGACCACCTTTGTTCCATCCCCATATCTATTCAGATGCTTGCCAAGTGGCTCCTTAGCAGCTCACCCATTTTTCTGAAATCCACCTTTCTAAAATCCAGGATTTTAGTTTTAGCTGGGGCCTTTTCCCTGCCCATATCCAATTGGAACCATACTGTGTGATGGTCACTCCCAGGGGCTCCTCAACCTTTACATACTGGATGTGGTCCCTGTTTGTCAGCACCAGACCAAAGATTGCCCCCCCTCTCTGGTGGGTTCTATGATTACCTGAGTCAGTAACCCACTTTTCAGTGCATTTAGGATCACCTGACTCCTGGCATAGGCTGTGACTGGTATCCTGCAATTCACCTTCGGCAGGTTGATGTCTCTGGAATACTGCCTTAATTGTGTGGCCAGAATAGTGTGGCACAAAACTGCGCTCACACACAATAGCGCTGACAACATCTCTGGAAAGAAGTAACTTCCTGAGGGGGGCTGTGCCACCCTAACCCCCTGTTTGTTGGGGGCTTTGCCCCTTGTTCCTCCCTACTATATTACAATCTACTCCGTGGGGGGACTATTGTGGGGAAATGGGCGAAATTTAGCTGGGTGGGCAGAGCCACTGGAGGAATTCGGCAGTGAATACAACTTGGGTGGGGGGAGAAAGAGGACATGGGGTTAAGTTGCAGGGGTAGAACAGCTTGGGGAAGGGGGGATTTAGTACGGTACATGTGGGAGGGAAGGCAGCCACATGGCAAGTGAGGAAAAAAAACAGAAAAGAAATGCAGCAAGGTGAGACCCAAACTCGGGACAGCAGTAGACACCACTGCCATCCATAGCCTGTTACTCTCTCTGCTGAGGCACGGCAATGGGAAACTGGTGAGCAGACATCTCGAAGGTGAAAACAGCCACAGAGATAGTGCTGTAATGTCTGCGCTATACTTTCCCTGTCACTGTCTTCGCAGGGGCTATTTTCACCGCGTGGTTTTGTACCACGTTATTAACTCCACACTATCTTAACCGGATACCGAAGTCTCCCACTATTAAGCACCTCTCCTTTCCATGCAGCAGACAATATTTGTGAGATTAATTCCCTGTCTCTTTACTCTTCCTGGTTGGGTGATCTGTAAACCACTTCTCAACCTCACCATTCTCTCTCTATAAGGCAGTAACTGAATCCACATTGCTTCTGCCCTCCCCTCTTCTGACTCTCGCTCATACACCTTATACCCTCACTAATGTAAACCGCTACTGCTCCCCCTTTTCCTACCTCCCTGTCCCTCTGGTATGATTAGAGATGCAGCGAAGTTTAAATTCACTGGCGGAGTCACGAAATTCGCCTGGGGAGAGCAATCTGTAATAATTAAGCTCCTAGGCAAAACATTTGCCTAACAGACTTTTTGAGGGTTTTTTTTCATGATTCTCGATTGCAAAGTGTAGAATTTCACTCATGAATGGCGAAATTCCACCATTCATGGACAAAATTCTGCACTTCGCAGGTCGAACTTCGCAATTCATGGCTGCAAATTAATCCACTAATTGCATTAAATTTGCAGATTAATTCATGGAGTGAAGTTTCCCAACTTTGCCCATCTCTAGGTATGATTTATACTCAGGGTTTGAAAGGTCCCAGTCGTAGTTAAGTGTGGCCCATGTCTCTGTGACCTTCATGATATCATCGTCCCTCCCTGGCAACAATGCCTGCAGATCATCCATCATGTTTCCAAGACTTCATGCATTCATGGACATCACTCTCCAACTTGAGTCTGAGCCTCTCCTTCCCTTCTTTTGCAACTATCTTTATCATTTTTACCTGTTGCCTGTGCCCCCCCACCCCCACTGCTAACCACTCTGTTCCACCCTCCAGTCCCCCCCCCCACTGGTATGGGGCAGGTCTGCTAACCTCCTCCTCCTCCTCCTCCCAGAGTGGCAGGGCCTGCAGGTAGCCATCAACAGTGAGAGCAGGTATGGTAGTGGCAAGGACAGCTTCCAGAAGGTCTGCTCTTTATCTACTATAGCACATCAACTACAAGGGGCGGCAAGCAGAAGAGATACAAGTGGGTACTGATCTGCCTGGAAGAGCAGCATTGCCAATGTCATGTGGGTGAAGCAGAAGGATGGGCAGTGGGGGTGTTGGGACCATGAAGCAGATGAGCTAAATGTTTACTGGCCTTGCCTACAGCTCTGTTCTCTGCTGAACCCTTCTAACATGCTGTTCCTGTGCCATGCAGAGTGGCCTGTCTTCATCTAAAGAGAGTTAGGAGTAGGACCCTGATTTTAAATCTTCTGCATTCAGTGTGTATAGGTTTGTGTAGCTTCATTTGAAAGGATCTGGAAAATCATCACTGGAGCTCCCACCAATTAAAACTCTCAATGTCTGCAGCAATATGGAGAGACTATTGAGGACCCGGAATCACAGGGAGCACACTGCTACTCTGGCAATGTCCCTTAGACTGCGCTCACCAGACTACCATTTTCTACACCAACAACTGTCACCTGCTGTGAGGGTGCCCTCCAGCAACTTCAGGACCCTACTCTATGGGGCTGTCAGCAGAGCCCTCCTACTACAGTCAGGACATCTGCAAATCCACTTTATTCCAGTAAGTCCTTGGAACATGTGCATTAATTCTGTATTTATGTTCTTTACATAACTGAATATGTCTGCTTTCAAGATGACTAGCTCTCCAACAGCCTCTTACTGCTCCATAAACCATGTGATGACCCCTATAGCATTTTCTTATATTAGATCTCTTTGAGCAAGGCCCCCCATTCTCTGTGGCACTGTAGACGTAACTTCTGTGGCAGGCACTCTGAACTTCAGTGGAACTGTTAGATCAAGTTCTGTGGCAAGGTTTAAAGCTCAGTAGTACATTAATAAATAAATAATGCAAAGTCAACATTATAGTTTTGGGGGGCTCAGCAATGATGGCATGTAAGAAGGACCACCACATAAATGTAAGTTACATAATTTCCTTTAAACTCCCTGTGTTACAATTTTCAGTGGCTGCTTTGGCTCTCCATTTTTATCTAAATCTATTTAGGGCTCAGTGTAATTTTATGCAACATTTAATGGCTACTGGCAGCAAACACACAGTTGAATGGGGGGGCTTAAGTAGCCTAGTCATGGAGTACCCAAGTCTCACGTCCTCTGTGAATACCTACCAGTAGTCTGATACACAGTCACAGTTGGGGTCGTGGGCTTTGGGGGTACACAGAGTCTCCCTATACTGCCACCCCCCAAAAACTGCCATACATTAAAAATCTTAAACATTAAGCATCTGCTGTGTCACTGTTATTATTCGTTCTGTTTGTTTCACTCTTTCCTTCTTTCAGTTTTCCATTTTGAATTACTCTTTAGCATGCTTGTCATTTTTTATGTTTCCTTGTACATGGGCAAGAAACATCTTGTGGTAGAACAACATTTGGGAGGTGTGTCAGGGATGAGTCCAATGCAGAGCAATCTACAGTTCCTGACAGACCAATGAGCATGCAACTGGACTGTGTCACTAGACAGAGTTTCACAGCTAGAAGCTATTCCCTAGTTGAAAGAAATGAAGCGCTCCTATGAGAGTGCTTCATTTCTTTCATTTGCATAGTGCTGTCAATTAAGCCCTCCTGCTCACTCCCACTGCATGCTGTCCATTCGCACCCTCCATTCCCCCACCAAGCCAGCATTCAATTAAGCCATCTCACTCTCTTCCACTACGAGCTGTCTTTCCCAGCATCCTCCGTTCCCCCACCAAGCTGGCATTCAATTAAGCATTCCTGCTCCCTCCCACTGCATGCTGTCCACCCCGCACCCTCCGTTCCCCATCCTGGTGTCCAGTTAAACCCTCCCACTCCCTGCCTCTGTGTGCTGTCCACCTTGCAGCCTCTGTTTCCCATCCTGGTACCATGCATCCAAGTACACCCTGCAGTGAAGCTCCTGGTTTGGTAGTGCTCCCTGTACCCCCCATCCCATATAGCAGGCTCAGTCCAGTTCTGTCGATGGTGGCTCCTCTCCAGTACAGAGGTTGGCTATTGGTGTCTTCTCTGGTGCAGCCCGGTGCGGAGGGACCACAGTCAACAGAGGTGCTCTCCGGGCCCCTGCCCAATGTAGATTATGAACCCATCATTGCTATAATGCACATAGTTGAAAACAGTAATGGCAGCGATTTTGGCAAAGATCTTTTTAGGAGTCATTTTAACTGTGGATTGTTTGATGTGGTCCTAAAGAGCTCCACAATTAATATCTGCCACACTCTAGTTTTCTTATGTGGTATGTCCTACTGCATTTTAGAGTCCTTTTTGGAAATGCCCATCTTGTTTTACTGATCATGTCTCTCTTCACAGCCCTAGGTGCATTTTGACTGACTGCCTCTCCCAAATTCCATTTCTGTGTCTTAACTGTGTTATTTCTTTCTTTTTTATTTTAACATTTGTATGCTATCGGTCTCATTTATGGGCTTCTCTTCCTGTCTCAGCTCACCCTATATATATATATATATATATATATATATATATATATATATATATATATATATCATTTGAGCCATTTGCAAACTAATTTTGAAGCTTATTTTTGTTTTTACTTTAGCTCTTAATGGTCTGAATTAAGTTGTAAAGCCTTCTTTTTGTTTTACTGAGAAATGCTTTCATGCCACTGCATGGAAAGCATTGCAGCAAACTCACACTGCCAAGACACAGGAGAAGCTCAGCTTTCCAGTATTCTGAGAGTATTCCACAACTGAAGTCAGACATAATCCCCTGCTTATTGTGACTTCATAGTCTGTTGCTGTGGAAATGGTTGTGATGTCACAGGCAGGGCATTCTGCATAATCCGAATAAGCCTCAACTGTGTAAGTGATAAAATCAGATTGGGTGTGGAGTGTTTGTTGATTCCTGCATGTCTAGGGATATAGTGAGGCCTCATTCCACAGGTAGAGAGCCTTACAGCCCCTGAAAGTGTTGGTATACACAAACACCCCACATGGGTCTTAATGCACTTAGAAAATGGAATGTGTGTCATAGTGTGTTTTAGGATATAACATTCTTTAAACTATCTGAAAACAAGTTTTAAACAGTAAATAAGTCCTTCTGCAGACAGTTGCCACTAGAGGGCACTTGGATGAGATTGCAGTCCTTGGTCCGCTTCTGCGGATGTGGTTGATTGATAACTGGCAATGGATATCTTTTTCAGAATGTTTGTAGTGACCAGTTTACTGCCATGCACAGTTGGCTGTGTGTACCTCACAGCTTTGGCCTATTTGGTGGGGAGGGCTCTGGGCAGCAGTGTGCAAGTGACCATGTAGTTCATGAGATACAGCCCCAAGTGACTGTGGATGCTTGTGAGTGAGCAGATGGGCTACAGTGTATTGTGAGTGGGAAGGGAGTGGATGCCCTTAAGTGGGGGATCCACAAGACTATCAAGAATATTCCAGACAGCTACAGGGTGCACAATTAGGGGTGGGGGACCACTACACCAAATCCCAAAATATACAGTGACAAACTAGATACACCAGAAGCAGTTTCTGTCACTCTTCAGCAGTATTTTATTAAACTTCAAAGCAGGGCCCTGCCTGAGGTCCTTGCCCAATGTTTTGTCCCTGTGGGCTTCTTTGGGGGAATGAGGGTCTCCTATATACTTAAGTTAATGGGTTTTCATTCAGTTTCAGTTAATGCATTCATATCCATCAGTTATAGGTGTGGCTGGCTTCTCATTGGACATTTTGAAATTTGTTCATGGTTATCTATAAGGCCCCCCCATTACAAAGAAGATACCTAAAAGGGATTTGTATTTTAAAGGGTACCTATCTGAAAAACAACTTTTTCACTGGGATCATCAGACCACAAAGAATAGTCCAAGACAGCTACAGGATGGTGGATCTGTGGGGGGTGGCACCAAACTGCCAGGAATATGCAAGACACCTACAGGAGGGTGATTGAGAGGTACTGTGCATGGCGATAAGGACAGGGTTTTGGCAGCAATAAACAGCACTACAATGGAGGCTGTTCAGTACTTCTGAATATACTGCTGCACCTGGTATGCATGGGAAATCCCTCATTTGCACTGCCACAGTAGTATATTTTTTGCGGTCTCTCTGTCGGGTCAGCTCAACACACTGTGCTGTTCGAATATTGATCCTTATGCCATCAGCCAGTGCTATTCATGGTTAGCATGGCACTAACCCATACCTCTCAAGTGTCCCTGATTTTCAGGGATGTCCCTGATTTTGCCTCAAAATTTTACTCTGTCCCTCCTAAAATTTGTGTTTTTGTGGCTAAACAGTGGGGACTGTAAGCACAAAACAATGTCAAGCATTAAAGTTACAGGCTTGTTCTTCTTTAGAAAATGCATTTTTGCACTAAGCCTTATATTCTACCAACTTTCTGGGTGGATATCTCTAATTTTGAAGATGTGTCCCTGATTTTGGTCCTTTGTTCCTGATTTTTTTAAGCCTTGTGCCTGATTTATGAGGCAGGAGGTTGAGAGGTATGCACTAACCTGGTAATTGCTGTGTTAACTGTTTTGATATGGGGGTCCTAGAGCTGAATAAATGGTGACCAGGAGAAAGAATATCTTTATAAATTCACCAATTCTTCATAACTTTGTTGTTTTTTTTAACAGTTTAACACCCACATTTTCAACATTTTAATGACCCCACATTACGATCAAGAGAGGTTGAATTTTTTTACATTGTTTCCAAAAGGTGATTTTGCAGAGCAGATGCAAAAACATGTTTTGAAGTGGATTCAAAAAATTACTGCTGTCATGTTCATAAGGTGAAGTAACACAACAGCTATTTTTGAACTCTGGGAACAATATGTGCAAAAATAACAGTTACTGCATGAGTGAATGTTGGCAAAAAATTTAACATTTCTACATAACTTCATTGTTTTTTTGACATTTTAACCCCAAGTTTTTAACATAGTCATTTTATGACCCCACCATATGATTAAGACAGAAGTCTGGGAGAGTGATGTGTCTCATTCTGTCTCTCTTTCACTGTCAATGATGTCTCCTTATCAGTGATCGGGGAGCAGTTGTACTGTACACAGCAGCTGCAAAATGAAGCGAGTGAAAGACAGATACCCACATGTCTCACAGTGACTGACAGAAGACAGAGAGAGAGAGAGAGAGAGAGAGAGAGAGAGAGAAGAGAGACCGCAGTCTTATTTGCCCTCCTCACATTCACCTTTTTTCATTTTCTTTCATGTGCACCTCTCTGTCCTAGCCTGAAAGCCTTGGCATCTGCATTGCCCCAACTATGGGCTGTTCTGGAGCAGGTAATCCCAGAATCACACCTGAACATGGATTGCCCTCCTAGAACCTTGATGCACTAGCACTGGCTGATAAATGGTGGGTCAGCTAACTTGTTTTTTTATTTATTTTCACATTTTTCATATGTCTCTGTGGTCTCACTATCTATGTTTCTACATCAGGCAAAGTTCCCCTTTCCCAGAGGAAATAATGGCAGCAAAGCTCTCTTCTCTGCCCCAGACCAAAAGGCTGCAATGCTGTCTGCTCTTTTCTCTCCCTCCCCAAACTTAGTAAAAGAAAATCTTTCTCCTTCCCCATCCTCATCCACCTAATGGCAGCAATGCTCTCTCCTTTTCTCTCTTCCCCCAGACCTAATGGTAGCAATGTTCACTCTCCTCCCCCTCCCCCTTAATAGAAGTACTGATCTCTGGAATCTATCCCCCACCCCGGGCCTAATGAAAGCAAGATATGCTCTCCTCTCCCTTACATGATCCTGCCCCCCAGCAGTTTTGCCTGATCCATATTTGTTAACATGTAGTGAAACCCACCCAAGGAAAGAAAGGGATGGCATTTGCAATACCTCAGAAACAATTTCATCACAGGACATTGAAACACTGGGGCTGGCTGTCAGACTAGGGAAGTGTATGAGATTGGGTGGTCAGTTACACAGAGCAAACATTTGATTCATTCACTTAGTAAGTCCTATCCTCAAATAATAATTTGATTACTTTGACTACTGTACTGAAAGGTCAAACTATTCATGCTTTTAAAAAGAAATCTTTGATGCTATGTAGGTGCTGTTTAAATAAATGCACTTGTTCTTCCATGACATCTTTAGTTGAGTTTCAATGAGCTGGAAATCTATCTTGCCCACACATCCCTCATCCGCATCCATTCACCATATAATATTGTCCCAGAGCAACATATACTAACATACATACTAACATACTAAAATGCCAGCAGAATAGGCCTAACAGTCTTTCGTGTCTGCTCTTTTGGTCAGCCCCCACTCTGGGTGCTGACCTTGCTGTCCCCCTCGCCTTCTCTGGCTTCTCCCTTCCCAGTTCCGGATATTCTTGCTGCATTGGATTTTGCTTCCAGAACCCTTCCCTGTACCTGTCCCACCCCTCTTGAACCCCTCACTGTCTCTGCCTCCACCAGCCCCTAGGTAGTGCATTCCATGGCTCCACCACCCTCTCAGTGAAGTAGCACCTTCTCCTTTCTCCCTGAATCTTCCCCTCCAGCTTCCACCCATGCCCTCTAGTGGCCCTTCCTCCTTCCTTTAGAGCACCCTGACTGTTCCTCCCCATTTACCCTCTTCATGTACCTGAAGACCTCTATCATGTCCCCCTGGTCCCTTCTCTCTTCCAAAGTGTACATATTTAGCTCTTGAGCCTCCTCTCCTCATAGGTCCTGTCCCCAAGCCCCAAATCATTTGGTTGCCCTCCTCTGGACCCTCTCCAGGGTTGATGTCCCTCTTTAAGTGTGGCCTCCAAAACTGCACGCAGTACTCCAGGTGTGGCCTCACCAAGCAGTTATACAGAGGGAGTATCACTTCCCTCCTTCTGGAGGTGATCCCCCTAGCGATGCATCCCAGCATCCTGTTGGCCTTGGCTGCTGCCCTCCTACAAGTCTCAGAGTTGTTCATCTTGCCATCCACCACCACCCCCAGGTCCCTCTCAGCCATTGAGACTTGTAGTATTCCCCAGGGTGTACACTTGGCCTGGGTTTCTGGCCCCAGGTGGGGTACCTGCATTTCCTGCATTGAACCTCAGCTTCCACTTTCTAGACCATCTTTCCAGAGCCTCCAGGTCCCCTGCAGGCCACCTCCCTCCTCCCCATCCACCACCACCCCCAGTTTCGATCATCTGCAAGAGACTCATCTCACCTCTGATTCCTGTCCTTATGTCAGATAGGTGGGCGTTGAACAGAAGGGGCCCAGGACTGATCCTGTGGGACCCCCTAGCCACCCTCCTTGGGGATGAGACTATTCCACCAACTAAGACCCTCTGGGTCCAGTCCTGAGCCAATTGCCTATCCATCTGATCATCTGGTTTCCACCCCATTTCTCTTAGCTTATCCAACAGGCCCGTGAGGAACAGAGTCAAATGCCTTGCTGAAGTCTAGAAAGAGGACATCCACTGGTCTGCCCAGGTCCAAGGCACTTGTCACCCAGTCATAGAACTCCACCAGGTTTGTCTGACACAATTTCCCCGGATGAATCCATGCTGTCTATCGTCCAGGCACCCTGACTTATCCAGGTCCCCCTAGCCTCCTTGATAATGCCCTCCATCACCTTGCCCACCACCGATGTCAGGCTGACAGGCCTGTAGTTCCTGCCACCTCCCTTGATCCCCCTTGTGGATAGGCACTACATGCACCACCTTCCAGTCTTGGAGCACCCACCCTGTCCTCAGAGAGATGGTGAAAAGCTCTGCCAGGGGTTTCAGCGGGACATCTGCAAGTTCCTTCAGCCTCTAGGATGTAATTTATCTGGCCCGGTGCTTTCTCCGTCTTAAGGGGCTGAGGCTTCCCTCACTCTGTCTGCTGTGATTTCACTTCTGGTACCTCTTCTCCTGCTTAGCCTCCCCCACCTGCCAGTGATGCCTCCCCTTCTCCCCAGACCTGCCCGATCGGTAAGGGCCCCCCATCTCATTATCTCTGTCTCCTCCCATGTATGATGCAGCATCCCCATTTTCCCTGGTGAAAACTGAGGTGAAGTACTCATTTAATACCTCAGCCTGCTCCCCCGGGTCTTGTGCCCATCTCTCCCCTGATTTAATCCTGCTAATCTGCCCCTTCACCCTTCGTCTTTCCCCAATGTATTTAAAGAACCCCTTTTTCCCTCTCCTAATTTCCCTGGCCAGGTTCTGCTCCTTCCTTTCCTTAGCCACCCTCACCACTCTAGTGGCCCTTCTAGCCATCAGCTCGTACTCCCCTCGATCCCTTTCACTCCTTGAGCACTTGAATTTCTTATAGGCTGCTTTCTTTCCCCACACCACCTCCTGGACCTCCTGGTCCACCAACAGGGTTTTAGGCCCTACCGCATTTTGTCTTACTCTTGCACAGGTGCTGGTAGCATCCTGCCCCTCTCCTGATGATTTCCACCTACTATCAGCGTCCCATATCTGACCCAATCCCATCCAAATGCTCCTAAGGATCCTTCCTATTTCCTTAAAATCAGTCCCCCTGAAGTCAGCTACTTCCGTCTTTGTGCAGCCTTCTACCCCTCCTAGGTCCAGGCAGAACCAGACCGTGGCATGGTCACTCCCCACCACTGGGTCCCTTACCTCCAGGCCCCCAATCTGGTCACTATCTGCCAGGACCACATCCAGTACCCGTGCCTCCCTGGTCGGTTCCCTCACCTGCTGAGTTAGGAACGCGTCTTGAAAGACATCCAACAACCTCTGTTCCCTGGTCACAGAGGATGTCATAGTCTCCAGTCTGTTCCTGGCATGTTTAAGTCCCCTAACACCACCACCGTTCCTCTGCCCAGTCTGCAGTGTCTCCTAACATCTGCCACCAGACTGTCCTCCAGCTCCTTCGCCAGGGCAGGGGGTCTCTACACCACTCCTATTTTTACTCTCTTGCCCCCCTTGTTATCAAGGTGGCGCCATCGCCTCACGGTTCCTCCGCCTCTCTACTCCCCTATGCCAATGCAGTTTTGACTATCATTGCTACCCTCCTCCCCTTCCCTCCCCTGTCCTTCCTGAACATAGTGTAACCCTCCAGGTTCAGGTCCCAGTCATGTCTTGCAGTTGCCCAAGTCTCAGTGACCGCTGCCACATCACTGCTCCTCAGTTAACATCGCCTGGGCTCAGGCATTTTATTGCCAAGCTCCTGGCATTTAGCAGGACTACCTTCCACCCTTTCCCTGTAGTTCCATTTCCCTGCTCGTGTTCCATGGGGATTCTGTTTTCTCCTGGTCTGCACTTTGCCAGTTGGCCTTTTCCTGCAATCCTCCTGGTCTCCAGGGGGTGGAGACAAGTCCCTCCTATCGGCACCCCTTGACAGCCTTTTCTCCCATCCACCCCCTTCACAAGTTTAAACCCCACTTTTCACCAATGAACTCCTCTATTTTCAACTAAGTTCCCTCCTCCAAATTGAGATGTAGTCTATCTCTAGCATACAGCTCCTTATCCTCCCAGGTCTCCCCAATCCCCATCAACCCATACCCTCTGGCCTCACCACTCCCTGAGCCACTGGTTTATCTCCTAATTTTCCTTTTGTGTTTCCCCACTAGCCCTTGGCACTGGCAGGATTTCGAGAAGGAAACTGTGCATCCTATGTCATGACAGACCCTAGGAGCTCCCTGAATCTTGCCTGTATCTCTGGCTGCTATTTCCCTCAATGTCATTTGTACCCAGGTAGACCAGTATGTCTGGGAACCCCACAGTCCTTTGTCAGCTGATATACCTCGTGCTTAGCCCTGTGCACCGTTAGTCCAGGAAGCATCTTGTTCTAACTGGCCAGCTTCTCCTCCCTATCCCATTTGATACCCTGATCATAGAATCCCCAGCAGGAGCACTCTGACCACTCTTTTCCTCCATTCCCCCTTCCATGTCCCTCATCCTTTCTACCGGCCCTCCACCCAGCTGGCTCCTTGTTCCTCCCCTATCTGGGTGCCACAAGCCACCCCTCCTTATTTACCATAGCACCCCTCCCTCCAATCCTGCCTCTCCTCCTCCTGAGTATCCTTCTGTACCTTGCTAATTCCCCTCACTGCTCGCACTGGTCCTTCTCCTCCATCTGCTAAACTAGCCTGGCTCATCCTCCCTTCCTTCCTGTTTCCATTTAGTTCCTCCTTGCTCGTCGTGCTCCCCTGGCCTAAACCCTCAGCTCCCTGTACTGAATTCTCCTTGTACTTCTGGTCCTTCTGTACCTTTCCTCCCAACTGGTCCTTCTCCTTGCGCTTTCCTCCCTCTTCCCCCTGCCCATCCTGCTCTGATTCACTGCTCCCCCCATTCTCCTGCATTCCAGGTCCCCCCCTGTTCTTCCTGCTATCTGGCCCCTGCCTCCTGCCTCCCACTCCCACTCCCTTTCCATCTCTAACCACCTCTGTCATGGCT
The DNA here is from genome assembly GCA_016271365.2 of Neoceratodus forsteri. Lineage (NCBI taxonomy): Eukaryota > Metazoa > Chordata > Ceratodontiformes > Ceratodontidae > Neoceratodus > Neoceratodus forsteri. The sequence continues at coordinate 848,484,659 of CM028134.1, forward strand.
ACATCACCCCCTCATCCTTGAGCAGAAGAAAGAGGTAGGCGGTTACTGAGTGTGAGGTCTGATCCACCTCCCGCTTGCTTCCTTCTCTCCAGCACTGGCCATCTGCCTACTTCCCTGAGAATGCTGTCCCTCCGTCCCCCTTTGTGAGGTCCCCAGTTTGCCTGCCTGCTTCCTTGTTAGTGTCCTTTTTGGACCCCCTGCCAGGGCTCCTATGTGACCCCTGAGTATTCTCCTGCACTCCTTTCCTATACCCCCACCCCAGTGCTTGGTGCAACCCTGTGGGAGATTTCAGCCCCTTCCCCAACCATACCACCCCTTCCCCCAGCTTTCTCCTCATCCCCACAACCTCCTCCCTAGCTGTGCTAGCTGGTAGCACATGGCAACCACCAAACTTCAAGCCCAGTCCAGTATCATGGCTGCTCCACACCCTGTGCACCCCACCACCCTCCCAAAGATGCCGGCCCTAATGATGTGTGGTTCCATCCCCTTCCAAATAGGTTTCCTTGGGTGAGCCACCAGGTTCCCCCCTAGTCCAAGATACCCCTACTGCCTAATCAGGTCACCCACTAATCTTAGAGACAGTCCCACTGTACACCAATAACTCTGTTACTAGGTGCAGTACAACACATTAAACTTATAAGGGAAATGAACAACTCCCTAAGCTCCTCTCTCCCAGCCTTTAAAGCCAACCCCCAGTGGCTAGAACTACATGAGCTGCACCAGCAGCCTTTTCCTCCAATTGCAGGGCAGGTGTTCCCCATAAATTTGCAGACTTCTGGGGAGGGGAGGGGTGGGGAGGGCGGTTTTGGGCAGACACCTGACAAGAGAGGTATATCAGCCCTGTGTCTCCCCTCCAAGCCCTGCAGCTAAAGAACCAGGCCCAAGCAAATCCCACCAAATAGGTTTTAAATCAGAAGAAATAGGCCTCTACCAGCGCAGCCTGTTACACAGTGAAACATCCACAAAAAGAGCCCCACTTACAGCCACCAAATCAGTTAACAAACATCCAGCATCCCCCAAAACAATACCCTGCTAGCCTCTTAGAAGTAAGAAAGAAAAGAACTAACCTACCAAGTAAAATCCACAAGAACCCTGTGAAAACAACAGCAGCAGCTACTGTCCTGGAACACAACTGATCCTGTCCCCTTCCAGTTCTTTCTATATAAATATTAACCATTTTAAAAATGTTACATCTGCAGCGTCATTGTGATTTTTCTCTATTTCTCTGTTTGTTTCCATCTTCCCTTATTTAGTTTCCACATTTTACATAAATAATCTTTAGCTTTTTACTTTTCTTACCTTGGCTTCATCATTTTAATTTCTTCAGTCTATCCAGTAGTCTCTTATTTTTTCCTGAACAGTTTTGTTTAGTTAGCTGTTACATTGCTTTCTTTTTCTATAATTCACATTTTCCCCCAGGCACCAGAGCTGACCCCCGGAGGTTGGCAACCTTCCTGGCCCCATCCACAGCTACCTCTTGCTCTTAACCCCATAAGGATCACAAAATGCCTTCTGCCTCAGCAAGCATTTTCCCCCTCACGATTTTAAAACAGATAAAACCCACCCACCTCATCTCAGCCCTACCACCTTCTTAAATAGCCTTTAGAGTGCCATGGAATGGTCTTGTAGTTTAAAATTTATATCATTATCCAGTCCAACACTGTGAAATGATCCTTTGCCCCCCCCTTAAAAGTATTGTATGGTCTCCTCTTAGACATTACTCTGCCCCCTCATAAAACAAGACGAACAAGAAAAACGCATCCTGCATATCTTGACCACAAAACTCACTTCACCCGTAACCTCATTGTATCACTCCATTTTTATGCCTGTGGGTGGAGCCAACAGGAGTATTGCATGTACAAAAGGAGTGATGTCATGTTTTCTGTCCGTGGAACTGACTGAAGGTGAAAATAGTTTCCTCCACCTTACCCCCCTCCAAGAAATGTTTTCCGCCCTCAAATAAATATGCTTTCATGTTAGTCAATGGTTGCAGGGTACTATTTTATTTCTTAAATGGGTGGTACAAGAACTGGAACCTGAGTAGTGGGAGGCAGCGTTGTTTTTTTGGGGAAGTAAGATCCAACCCACCTCCACCAAGAAGCTCCTAAAAATCCAGCCCACCTTTTTTTTATTCATGTAGGAGGGGCATGAGGTGGATCTTATCATGCTGAAAGAAGAGTCACTAGTTTGGTATCTGTCCAAGGAACAGAACAAATACGTGCAGTCCCTGCATTTTGTTAAGGACTAGAACAGATAATACTTAATGCATTCAAACTGATTTAAAAATCCTTGGAACAAATGATTATCAGAGTCACCTGGTGTCTCAAAAGGAAAGACTCAGCTTTCAGGTATTTCTTAAACATGTATATACTAAAAACAAAGTTAAGCTTTTTGGATTAACAATATTTGTTTACCATATTCTATCTATCTATTTATATATTTATATATAGTTTGTCTTTTTAGTAGTTTCAAACCTTGAAAGCATTGGTTTTAGTAATGCATTTAGAAACACATTTTTAATAGTCTTTACAGATGAATCATTCAGGTTCATGTACTTGGTGTAAACAGTCTGTGATGAAATGTATTTTACTTTTTCCTGGCTCAGTTTCTATCAGTGAAAAGAAAGACTGGAACAACTATCAGAGCTGCCATCCTCCTAACATTCCTGCTGAGTTTTTACTCCCTGGAACCTGTTATTCCAGTATATGTGCCTGTGTGTAGTATATAAGAAGCTTTAGAGCACTAGTTTTCTTCTGGCTTGAGAAGTTAATTGAGACCACAGAAAGTTAAAGGAGTAGTCCACCAAGAATGTGCAAAAAACATATGTTATGTAGAGTGTTTTGAAATGTATGTTAAATTCTAGCGTGTCCTTCCCTCTGCCTGCTATTAGGAATTTGTCCTAAATTAGCTTGCTAGCTGTATGGTAGTTTTACGACCCCTGGGGATCTCCATAACAAATAGTTTTATTGGCTTTCTTTCTCCTACAGTGCCCCTTGTCTCACGTGACAGTGATGTAGCCATGCCCTTAGATTTAGCATGTGTACTGCTTTAAATTTAGTTTAACAACAGCAGAGCCTTGTAACTGTTCTTATCCAGGGAGCACAAATGTCAACAGTTAGTTTAGCAGATACCTGAGAGCAAGCTAACTGGGGTTTCTACAAGACAACAGCTACTAAATAGCTTTAATTCACTACTTTTCTTTTCTCTGTGCATCAGGTCTAGCTAGCAGGAGTGTTTTAACATCAAAAACACAAATAATGAATTAGAGCTATTAAGCAGTTGTTTTCTTATACTAGATACAGATGATTCTTGGTATTTTAAACTTAATGATTTTTTAAAACTTCAGCCTTCAATGGGTTAGACTTTGTAGCCATCTGTACTGTATATCACTAAGCCACGTGCAGTGGGGTATGGGTAGAACCCAGATCACCAGACCCAGGCCAGAGCTGTAAAATCTGGACTGGGCACAGCTTGTGCAAATGTTGCTGATCCAGTGGAGCAGCAATAAAAGATAAACTATGCAATACCCTCAATAACACACCTACCCCAGTTTACATTTACCTGATACCCATTTTTAGGCTTTATATAGTAATATATTCCTTCAAGAGAACAACTTGTAATGAAATGTGGCATTTGGGCATATGCACTTTTATATTATATGAATTTTGTGTGTGAACTGTATATCACTCTCTAAAAAAAACAACACATCAAATGTCTTCAAAAACTTGTCTCAACATTGTGTTTATCTTTCACATTGTCACAACATATAGTTGTCTCAGCAGTGCTTTCAGTTAGGGTACAGTACCTTCATGTATATAATGGCCTGGTTCTGTTGAGCTGATTGCTATAACAGTGCATAGAATAAATTGCAAAACATATAGGTAACTATAATACAGATGGTGACATTATTTTTAATTATACAATGGCAAGAAAAAATGTAAGAAGCTGATTGCCAGCTGACCCATTGAAACAGTGATGTTATTACATAGTAAGATTACCATAGCTTTGGATTTGGATCATTCCTTGCATTTTCTCTTAAGAAATATTTTTCCACACTAACAAAAACATCCTTTAAATTCTATATATAACAACAAGCCATTGTATAGTTGCAATAAGGTACTCCAGGGTGTGTGTTATTGTGTAATAACATCACTCCTGGGGTGGTGGAAGCACTCGGCTTCGCCTTGCTTAAATATGCCCTTTTTCAATGTACTGTACTTTGATTCAGTTAGTGTATGCAACAGCCTTCATGTGAACACTCTGGGCTTCTCTTTGACTCCTGATGTCTATTTGCTTTAGCCATTGTATATTGTTTAAACTGCTTTGGTCTTCTTGATGTGGTGCCTGTGTAAATGAGTATCTGACACAAAGGTTTGTAAATATGATATTTTTTAAATAAATAAATAAATGTTTATTTTTAAGCCCATGAAACACCCTTATCTAGTTAATGCATTCACAGTCATAGTGGCTGTGGCAGAACTTGTTATATTGACACCCTTTTTAGGATTATCCTCTACCACATTCTTTACTGTTGTGCTCGAATGCTGGATTCATGCCCCAGTATAACTTTGTGTGGACCCCAGAAAGCACCACTGGGCTTAGGAACATGCAATTTGGCCCACTAACAGTGAGAGGAAAAGGCAGTGGATCATCATGCAGCCTTCAATGACATCAGGGGTCAATATTTTTGAGTATAATGCCCACAGTTTGTGTTAATTCAAATTTTATCCTATATGCAGATGATGCAGTTTCTTTTTCAATTTAGATAAGGATCTTTATTGTCTCCAAAAAAGCACTTCAAATGGACTTTCATAACATACACAAAACGTTAATGTCCAATAAGTTGTTATTACATTTCAAAAGAACTAAGTTCTTGATTTTTTTCCTGCCCTAGTAAGCATTCTTCCAATGTTTTCCAAATTTCTGATTCAATAGGAAAACCTATTGAATGTGTTGATAATGTTGTTATTTAAGGATGCATTTAAATGAATATTTTACCACTGAGACTCATATTGAACAGCTGACCAAAACAATTAATAAAAGATTAGGCATGCTGTACAGGATAAACCAGTTTCTGGTTCCACAATCCGATACACTACTGGCAAACAGTTTATTACTATCAAAGTTTGATTATGGTTGTATTTTTTATTTGCTTCTGACAAGCTGAATAATAGACTAAACACATTCTACAACTCCATTTATAGGTTTGCAAGATGTTCGAGAGGACATACTCATCACTGTCAGATATATAAGTCTAAAGGGTATCTCCCGTTTAAACAACACATTGAATACAATGTCCACATTTCTCTCCACAACATTGTGTTAGGCCTCATGCCTAGTTCTGTGGTTGATAAATTCCCAATAAGTTTTAACATATTTTTCACCAGGTCCCAAGATAGATTTGTTTTTTCTATTCCTAGGTTCAATTCATATTTTGGACTGAGATCTTTTAAATATGAGGGAATTGTTTGTTATAATAATTTGAACCAATCTGTTTTGTGTAGTAGTGACTTGAATGTATTCAGATCCAATCTGTATAATGTTTTATAGCAACATTCCAATTGTACATGTTTTAACTAATGTTTTTATTGTATTTTTGTTTTGTATTGTGTGTACACTGGTTGCTGTGAAAAATGGCAGACATGCCAATCTGCTTACCAGTATAAATAAAAAGAAATGAAATGAAATATAAAAGATAGGAAGATTCAAGAGTGCTGTCAGGGCTGGGTGGGGAGGGTTCTAGGGGCTGAGGTGGTTGGGAGTGAATTTTAGTTTTTGTAAAACTACAAGCGGGCAGAGTAATGGGCTGAAAGGAGCGGGGGAATTCTCAACTTAACTTACTGGGGCAGTTTCTGTGTAAAGTTGGTGGCCAGCCCAAAATTCTGCAGCTGGCTTTGATTTCTGTGACAATCGCCACATTCTGCAGAACCACAGAAAACAGGAGGCCTTGTCTATGAGCTTACCTCATTCACATAATGATCTGACTGACTAGGCAAAACTGCAGTTATGTGTACTGGAATCAATGGAATACTAAGAAGACCTAAACAATTTAAAGGTAAACTAAAGTCAACATTTACAAAACAATATGTTGTGCAGAGTGTTTTGATTTGTAGGTGTACTCCTAGTAAGTCTTTCTCTTTATTTGCTGAAAGGATTTTTTTCTCAATTTGTTTGCTGGTTTTATGGCCCCTGGAGATCTCCATTTTAGCATAGCATTTTCAAAGGCTCTTCTTGTTCCTACAATGCCTCCTATCCCATGTGACAGTGATACTTCCAGTACCATTAATTCAACAAGGGCTGTTTGTTGAGGTTCCATGTGATAATAGTGCCGACATAACAGGCGCCGAACAAAACAGCGACTATAAATCAGTGAATGACAAAATGGCAATGTGCACCACAGCATCTACCACATTTAGCAACAGGCACTTATGTGTTCTTTGGGGGGCAATGTTAACTTACATTTTATGTGGGTTGGGGCAATGCCCCCCCGCACCTCATATCTATTATAATCAACTCTGGGGGTGATAACAATCAGGGAGAGGGGAACTCAGAAGGAGGCTGCAGCATGGGGGGACTGAAGTCAGCAGGGGGACTACATTGGTGGGGGAATCTGCACTCAGGGGGAACACAGTTGGGAGGCTGAGGGAACAGGACTTCAGCAACCCATGAAAAGAAAGAAATATACAACACAACCAAACAAAATAAAAAACCTACAGCCAGTCCCAAACCCAGGTCCTCTGGACACAAAGGCGGTGACTGTCCTCACCATACCAGATGGCCGGCTGAGGACTAGCCCAATAAATACAACCCTACATACTGCATACAATGGCTACTCCCTATGGAAACATAATCGCTGAACTTACTATGTGCTATTTTACAGTCACCCAAATTGACTTGCCTAAATTGCTTCACCCACATACAGTAAAGGGATACTGTTTATTGACAGTAGGGGAGCTGTTATGTTACCCCCAAAGGGGGTATTGCTAAGCTCAAAGGAGAAAAGGGGGCATGTGAGGAGGAGGACCCTGTAAAAGCATCTATCCTAAATAGATACTTTTGCTCAGTATTTACTGAAGAGAAGGTAGGACAGGGCCCACAGCTCAGCACCATGGACACAGTGGGGAGGGAGGTGAGCACTACTCCCTTCACAAAAGAAAGGGTCCTACAAGAGCTCGCTAAGCTCAGGGTGGACAAGGCAATGGGACCTGATCGCATACATCTCAGGGTACTTAAGGAGCTAAAGGTAGAACTAGCAGAGCCATTAGCAGAACTGTTTAGTGAGTCTCTGAGTACAGGAGTGGTCCCAGAAGACTGGAGAAGGGCTCATGTGATCCCGCTGCACAAGAGTGGTAGCAGGGAGGAGGCAGGGAACTACAGACCAGTCAGTCTTACCTCAGTAGTGGGCAAGATTATGGAGGCACTCCTTAAGGAAACGATAGTGCAACACCTGGAATCCATAGAGGCACAGGATCCATGACAGCATGGGTTTACAAAAGGAAGGTCCTGTCAAACTAATCTCATAGATTTCTTTGACTGGGTAACCAGAGTGGTGAACCAAGGGGGAGCAGTTGATGTTGCCTACCTTGACTTCAGCAAAGCCTTCGACACTGTTCCACATAGAAGATTGATAAATAAGCTGGGTAGGCTCAGGGTGGGTCAGAAGTTGGTCAACTGGGTGGCAAACTGGTTGACGGGCAGAAAACAGAGAGTGGTGGTAAATAGTATACAGTCAGAAGAGATGCAAGTCACAAGTTGGGTACCTCAGGGATCAGTCCTGGGGCCAGTCCTCTTCAATATCTTAATTAGGTTCATTGCAGATGGACTAGAGGGTAAGGCTTGTCTGTTTGCAGATGACACCAAGATCTGCAACAGAGTAAATGATCCAGATGGGGTGGGCAGAATGAGAAGAGATCTGGATAAACTAGCAAAATGGTCAGAAGAGTGGCAACTGGGATTTAATGCAAAGAAGTGCAAGATCATGCACATAGGGAAGAGAAACCCTGAAGCCACCTATAGGCTGGGAGGGGAGTTTCTGGCAGTCACAAAGGAAGAAAGAGACTTGGGAATCATCATCACTGATGACCAGAAATCATCCAAGCAGACCTCTAAAGCAGTAGGTAAGGCTAGTGGGATGTTAGGGTGTATTAGTAGGGGTATCACAAGTTGTAAGAGGAAGGCACTGTAATAATCCCTCTTTACAAGACACTGGTTAGGCCCCATCTGGAGTACTGCGTGCAGTACTGGAAGCCACGCCTTCACAAGGACGTTAACCAAATTGAGGCAGTCCAGAGAAGGGCAACCAAAATGGTACAGGGACTGAATCAGGAGACATATGAGGACAGATTAACGGACCTCAATATGTATACCCTTGAGCAAAGGAGGGAGAGAGGTGATATGTTCAAAACATTCAAACACCTTAAGGGCATTAACAAGGTGAAAGAGTCTAACATGTTTAAATATAAGAAAACTAGCAGGATAAGAGGACACAGCATGAGATTAGAGGGAGGCCGATTAAGGGGGAATGTGAGGAAATTCTTTTTCACAGAAAGAGTGGTGGATGCATGGAACGGCCTACCTCAGGAAGTGGTGGCTATGAATACAGAGCAGAGCTTCAAACAGGCATGGGATAGGCATAAGGGAGCAATACAGATGAGTATGAATAGATAGGCCACTGACAGAGCAAAGGCCAATGGCACATTTATAAGGTAGAAAAAGAAATGGGCAGACTGGATGGGCCTTGTGGTCCTTATCTGTCGTCAACCTCTATGTTTCTATGTTTATATTAATTAACTCTCCTTGTCCAGGGAGCTCTAATGAAGGATACATTTATAGAAGGTAAATGTCTGAGGGATAATTTGGTGGGCTATTCTGTAAGGAAACAAAGTCCCTCTGATTTGAGAGTAACGTGATGCTCTGCTACCAGTGAGACTGAAGTTCCACCACTCTGTCCTCATCTGCTTTATATTATAATTTTTTTCTTAAGTATTCTAGAGATTTGTCTCGGCTGCTGAATTTTGGATACTTACTTATTGATCCTGAGTGCCTGAGTCTATGTTTTGGAGCTATCAATGAAGAATCCACTAGTGCGCCATACTCCACCACTGACCTCAGACCATGACTGAGGATCTAAGTGGATGAAACAAACTGCATCTATCTCAAGCTGTTCTGTACTGGGTGAAAAGAGCATTTCAAGAATAGCACTGGACAAAACAGTGCTTCAAAAATAGCAAAAACAAGAACAGCTACAGGTATAGCATAGTGAAAGTTTGTTACCATTACCCCTGTCGCTATCATGTCAGGGGAAGGAAGTGTAGAAGTAGGGGAAAAGCATGGTGGCTGGTCAAGCTTTTCCTGTGGTGTAGAAGGCTGAAGCATGGAGCAGTTTGGCTAGACTGGGAGACCAGGGTTCTTTTCCCCGTCTCCCTTAAGTTTTTCATCCCCTTCAAAGCTATTTTATTTTTTACAAGTTCCCTAACCTTCACAGAGTTAACCCCACCCCAAGTTTGTCCCTGTCCCTGAGTTCCAACCCCTGTGGAGTTGAAAACAAAATCTACTGTTGTTTATCTAAGCAATAAGGCGTGACAGGGTGTGTGTTATTGTGTAATAACGTCACTCCTCGAGTGGGTTGAAGCACAAGGTGAAGCCGAGTACTTCCACCACCCGAGGAGTGATGTTATTACCCACTAACACACATCCCTGGAGTGCCTTATTGCTATTATACAATGGCTCGTTTGTTAATTAAAAAAAAAAGAAAGAAAATACTTTTTTTGTCCATTTTTTCTTTGATTTTAGTGAGTGTAGGTGTATATTTGAAAAAAAAGTCCAATATTTCTTCCACCACAGGGTGGAACTGTTGCCAGAATAATGATGCCTGCTGAATCCTGAAGCTTTTTTCTTGGGCTGCTGTATGTTTTCAGTCTCCCCTCTGACCTTCTCTGTTGTTGACTCCACATTATAATGAACGGTACTTGAAGGGGAGACTTTCTGACGTGTTTTTTTTTTCCACGTTTTAAACTGAGTCTCTTTATGTTTGTGACTGTGAAGCTCTTTGAGAACTGTGCAGATTGAGAGCTCACACTGGCCATGCACTCGCACGACGTCGGTGGCAACTGGGAGAAGGAAGAGCCGTTTCTTTTAAAATTGGCATTATTTTACTTAATAATTATATTTTTTGTAGTTTAAAATGATGTTCAGCCAATGGGCAGCCGACCGCAACAGTCTGTGAAGTGTGGTACACCCGGTAATGACGGAGCCACAGACAGCAGCATTTTGAGGTAGAACTTCATTTATACAGTTGCAGGCTTCCTTATTGTTACAACAAGAGCAGAACACAAGAAAAAAATGTAGGTATGAGGTGGGTGGGAGGTTTTATGTTGTAAGCCTACATCCTGGGTGCAAGGGGGAGCCTGTAGTTTTTTAGAGCAGCGGCAGAGAGCGGCAGTAAATTCTGCAGAAGAAGCATGGTTTCATGTTGTGTCATGAGGTCATGTGTGTGCCTGAACTACATACAGTGAAGTTATTGTGTGATATGATCACTGTGCCAGGCACACACTGACCAATCAGAATAGAGGAATTTTCCCTGCCATTATATAATTCAGCTGTTGTAGCGGTCCTCAGTGTATTTTTGGACTGCTACCACTGGCAATATTTTTGTCCCGCACTGTTTATACAGGGCACTGTTTTTATCAGTGCTGTTATTGCTGCACTGTTGCTTACAGTGCTATTGTTGAAGTTAGCATTCTAACCTCGTACCAAGCTGTTCATCCCCATCAGCTGAAGTTCTCACAGTGGACAGTTTTATTGAGAAACTCGGTCTTCTCAATGATGCCATTCTAAATATTTCTAGGGATATAAAAGCTATCCGGCTCACCGCTGTAGAACCCACCCAGAGGGTTGGCAATGTTGAAGCCCGGGTGAGTTTGGTAGAAGATTGGCAGCACCATTTGGGCCCAGAGTTGGTGGCCCTCCATCATAAAACTTCATGGCTGGAGACTTGACTGGAAGATCTTGAAAGGAGAAGTCATCTGAACAATGTGGTAGTCACTGGGCTACCAGGAAAAAGCTGAAGGTACCAACATGCTCTTATTTGCACAAAACTGTTGTGAAAAGGTGGCTGGACCATCGCCAAATGGTCCAACCTACATTATCGAGAGGGAGCACAGAGCTCTAAGACCAATGCTTGCTGATGGTGCCTGCCCATGACCTTCCATCTAGAATCCCTTGGGAATAGACACAATATTAAACTATGCAATTGACAACAGGCAAGCATCTCTTGTCGATGCTTATCAAGAAGGAAACTTCTAGTAATATAAAGATGTGTTGTTCAAAAATATTCTAATTGCAAAAGAGATACAAATGACACCTATTCTATATGCCAGTATAAAAATTCATCCCCAGCAATGAAGTCCTCCCAAAAAAGAGAGAGCACCAACAATACTATTATCCTTTGCAAGACTTCGCAAGATGAAGTTCAGTCCACATCATTGTTTCAGTATTAAGCATCTAAAGTAGTTGAGCTTATTAAAGGGATTTCAATACTCAGTTTTAGTCTTGTCTACTTCAGATGCTTAACACTGAAACAATGATTTGGACTGAACTTCATCTTACGAAGTCTTGCAAAGACTCTTTATGTAGGTTGTACCCATTATTAGTATTTTTCTTTACATTGGGTTTAAGTGGGGACTTTACTCCATATACTGTACTTTGATGTTAAAGTTTCTGTTAGTCCAGTGGGGGCTCACAAATGCCTATTTATTGTATTATAATGTATGGGGAGCCCATATTATTAACTGAAATCAAGCAGATTACAACCTTGTTATGCCATTGATATGACATCACTCTGTTGTTAACCCTCCTTGAGTATGTCATATCAATAGTATAACAAAATGGAATGGAAGGAGACATTGTTTAACCAGGAGAGGCACACTAAACCAAAACTTGTTTCCAGGTGCGACCTTGGAGCACAAGGAAGTTAAGTGACTTGCTCAGGGTCACATAGTATGCAAGTGGGGACTGTGGGATTCAAACCCACATCTCCAGGTTTGCAGCTCAGAGCATTAAACCACTGCACTATACTGCCTCCCAACTTACAGGAATGCTCACAACAATCAATGTTCCATAAAGTAAAGTGATTCAATTACTCAATCTTGGTAGCCCATACACTAAAAAATATAATGTATGGTTTTTGGTTAAGAACCCAACTAAAAACACTTCTCGAGGTTGCCATGAGATCTGAAAACCTCTCAAGCTGCACTCTTGAGGTTTACAATGATGTCATGGTGACCTCACAAACTGCTTACAGCATGGTTATTAACCAAAGACCATACATTATCCTCTATGTTAAGACTTACTGTTACAGTTCAAAGTTTAGCTTACATCGGGCTATGTAGTTATCATATTGTTGTTAGCCTGCTGTTAAATGAGCTTATATTTTCTTTCCATCCCATTTTCAAACTCCACACAGTTTTTCAGGATAGGTGCCTATTCTTTTTGTATGGTTAGCACAATTTTAGCAATTCATTTATCTTTCTACAGAACTTTCTTTCCTGACCAGAATAGACAAGAACTATTTGTCGCCTACTTCCCATCAGGATTCACAGTCTGCAACCTTCTAGCACTATGGGATAAGGGCACTGTTTCTTGGTTCAGTGAATGTTGTCACTCATACATACTCTTAATGTACACCCTGAGGATATTTTTTTCAGTTCGCAGTGCTCCTTTTTTTGGATTCTTGATTTTTTTGTCATTCCCTTGGTGCGCTAATAGGTCCCCCTCTTTATGTAATTACTTATCCCTGATTGTGGCTTCAGATCGCTCTTAAATTTGTATTTCTGGGCCTACTATTCTGGTTGTAGTGTCTGGACATAATTCCCTGCATTTTTGATTGTAGTCTGCTTGCTAATATATGTCCTGTTTTTCTTCGTATATAATACTTATACATGATGCAGCTGCTGTTGCTAAATATTCTCTTCTTTTGGTTGAGATGATAAGGGGATCATTTTGGCCATAATATAATATTGCGATAACTTTGATAGTCCAGCAGTTATTTAATTTTGTTTTGGATTCTTAGTTTCTTAGAGTTATTGGTAAAGCTTGGGATTATTACTTTCTCATAGCTCATTAAAGTCCTTATTTCATTCATTTATTAAATAGGTTATTACCTCCTTTCCCCCTTTGCACCTTTTACTGGTCTGATGTATTTGGCTAGCTAGGCTGTTGTTCCAAGGATGAAGAGGGGAATAATTCTGTGCTACTATTAATCTGTTTGGAGTTTGACTTTTTGGGGATCCTCTTTTTTGATTGTCAATATGTTTTTTTTTATCTCTTAGAGCTTTATTAACTATGTTGTTATTTATTTTTCTTTTCTTTATCTACCCTCCTTCCTCCCCCTTTTTTTATCCTTTAAGAAGTAGGCACTTTTCTTTTCTCCTATTTTCTTTTCTCCTATTTTCTCTTACTCTTTGTTGGCTTGTTAAATGACTACAGGCCCTGTTTTAAAATTTTCTGGGCAAGCACTATTATCTACCCATGTCTGTCTTAGTGGAGATATCTTATTTTACCAGTTTCCTTTTTATAGTTGATAATGGGGGTTGGAGTGGAGACTGACTAAGTGGTTAAGAATTTATCATCATGGACAAAATTGTATTGGAGCTGTGGTCTTCAGGACTGGGGTGGCTCTTTTCTTAGGGTTTGCAATTTTCTTTTGAGCTTCTATTGGGATTTTTTTAAATCTGTATTGTTTACAAATTTGCCTGTGGGGCTTCTATGAGAGTTATGTGGCTGGGTGGTTGTTAGGGGAATGTGTTGTTAATCTGATTTTGGGATATGGTTAGCAAGGTCATACAGAGTTTTCATGTTGCTATTTTTTATTACTGGGCCTGACACATGGTTTGCTACTGTCATGGTGTTTAGTCATCAATGGCCAGTAAGCTTAAATATGCTACTTAGAATGTAAAGGGAGCCTGATACTAGACTAAAAGGTATCAGATACTTAAACACATCAAACATTCTGACTGCAAAGTAATGTTTTTTTGCAGAAAACTCATTTACTAGCATCTGAGTCCACCCTTTTTCATAGGGCCAGTATAGGTCAAGTCTCTGCTACAGGGAATTTCACTAGATAGCGGGTTGTACTGCAACTATTCTAATAGGGCAAGGAACCAATTTCACACTTTCCCACAGTATAGAAGACCCAGGAGGACATTACATAGAGAATAATGGATAGGTAAGTGTGTGTTATGGATTTTTTTCACACACTCAAGGTGTGTGGTGACCCATTAACCTTGAGAGTGAAGCTCAAGAGGTTTATGTGGTCATCACACACCGAGGGTGTGTGAAACTTCCCTATCCTTTATTTTTTTTAATTGTTGGTGTGGAGGTTTCAACTGTATTTCTAGCAGCTTGAAACAAAAATACCTTTTTTAGCTGAAGTACAGTTTTATTTTTGAAGAAATTGAACTGTACATGAATAAAGCACAGTTGAAAATACTGCAGTTGAAATACTTTCGTAGCACCCCTTTTTGTCAGCACCCTGACAGCAAAACAAGGAAAAGGACAATTATGGTGACATTCACGATAATGGTCCATTTTTCTTGTTTCTCCTTCCCTCAGTGTTCTGCCCTCTCCCCGGACCAACTCTGACCTGGAGTTGAAATCTTAGAGTGCAGGGGGTGCAGGGCCAGCCCCCCACAGAAAACAAGGAGTCAAGAGGTGGCACAATACCTGCCTCGGTATTGTGCCATCGCTGTGTAGGAGCTCGGCATTTTCGCTGATGGGAAAACTTGGTGCTTCCAAATACTTTTTGTGAAACAATGGAATGCAACAGTTTCTTTGGGGAATGTCATATCAGCCAGATTTTGGGTTATTATGAAGTGTTATATCAACTGGATTTCAGGTTATTATTGCCTTTGGAGCATAATAACCTGAAATCCGGTTGATATGCATTTTTAACAAAACAGTAATCCGGTTGATATTTATGGTCACCAGTAATTATACTATTATTTTGGGCAAGCTATATATGGTTCCAATGCTGACTCACCTTCCTTTTTTGCAAAATTAACCCAATTACTTGTTCTCTTTCTCTCCCTTCCTATCCTAATAGGAGGTGATTGGAACCTTCTATTTACTTCTGATCTGGATAAATCCTATAGGACCTTTGCCAGCATTTCCCCTGGTCTAAGCACTCTGCAGGATTTAGCTGACACCCTGAGACTTTGTGATCCCTGGCGTGTTCTCAATCTCTCTGTAAGAGAGTTCACTTATTATTCTCCCGTCCACCAATCCTTTTCTAGGATTAATTATTTCCTGGTAAGTGGTGCCATTCTTAGGGGAATGTATTCTGTGGGTATTGCCCCTAGGGTCTTATCAGACCACTTCCTTGTATGGCTCCATCATACTTTTTCTGTGGGACAGGAAAAGGACATTCTCTGGAAACTAAATAATCAATTATTGAAAAAAGATACCATACTTGCATGGGTTAAAGATCAAATCAAACTTTATGTTACATTAAATACTGGATCCATTGACCACATTGACCGTGAGTGGGCATCTTTCAAGTGTTTTATTGAAGGTGAATTTATTCACCTCACTGAAAACAGGAAACTACATAGGTTCATAGGTACTATAGGAGCATTGGAGGTCAAAAGACCTATGTATAGCTACCACTTTTCAGTGGAGAAATCTGCATTTTTTGATACCCATATGTACGTCTAGCAAGGTCTTAAACATTTCCATAGTTTTGCTGTTAATAATAGCTTCAGGTACAGAGTTCCATAAGCTAATAACCCTCTTGCTAAACCATTTGTTTCTCCTGGTTGTTTTATTAACTTCACCTGTTAATGTCAAATTGTGAGATATTGAATTCCTTAGACTAGGGTGTTTTACCAACCCTATGATTTCCCATATTTCCTTGCTGTTGCTTGCACTGAAGACCAAACACAGATCCCCACGTACTTTTCTATACTCTAGAGAGTATAGACCCAGATAGTTTAATCTATCTTGATAACTCATATGTCTCATGTTCCTTATCTTCTTCCCCCTCGACACTCCACTCTCTCCACTAATTTTTTACCACCCATGCTTTGTAGAGCACAAAAAGGTGAACAGTACTCCAAGTGAGGTGTAACCAGTGAGGAATAAAGTGGGATAATTATGGAGGGCTACCTACTTTTAATGTGTTTAAAGATACATGCTATTATTTTATGACATTTTTTTAACTGTCTCCTTGACATGTGTATCAAAGGACAGAGCATTAGTAACTGTTACTCCTAGGTCCATCTCGCTTTTTGTCACCTGTAAGATAGAATCCATCTTATAGGTAAATTGTTTATTTTTCTGCCCACATAAGATGGCCTGTGCTTCCTGCTTGTTGACTGACATTTGGACGCTGGAAGGCAAGTTGAATCCTTCCACCCCAGAAGCAATCAGGCCAGACTCAATCTCCCTTAGGGACAAATATGATTGACTACTCCATGAACAGGCAGAGTATGCCATTTTCAAAACCCACTCTACTTTACTTATATAAACCCAGGAGAAAAGGCAGGTCACCTAACGGCATTGTGACTTAAAAAAAATTAGAATAATCCCAGATTATTCCTTCTGTTATTTCTGAACTCTATAACCATGTCAGAACTACTCTCAGAAATATTATGCAAGAATTAGAAAACTTTTATTCCAAGCCATATGCTCCGATTCCCACCCCCCTACTATTGAAATTCAGTCTTTCTTAATGAGACTGCCTTTGCCCATGTTGTCCCCCACCAACGAAATGATTTGGCCAGATCCATTTCCCAGTTAGAGATTTTTGATGCTATTAAAGCCCTTTCTTCTGATAAAGCTCCTGGCCCAGATGGGCTGTCTGCAAATTTTTGTAAAGGTTTTGCTGATGAGTTAGTTCCTTTGCTATTTAGGCTATACACACATATTAATGCTCATGATATTTCAGACTCTACCTTTCTAGAAGCCTTGATTATTTTATTACCTAAACCTGGGAAAACCCCAAACTGAGTCGGCAGTTAAAGACCAATATCATTAATGAACTATGATATTAAAATACTTGCTAAAGTTCTTGCTAATAGAACTAAACAGGTCTGAACCCCCTTAATTTCCAGGGAACAAGTGGGATTTATATTTAACAGGCTCTCCTCTGACCAATTTAGAAAATTGGCACATATCTTCTCTATGTCTGGGGACTCTGCAGTGCCTTCAGTACTGGTATCCTTAGATGCAGAGAAGGCTTTTCACAAAGTTAATTGGCCTTTCCTCTTTGCCATGTTAACTAAATTTGAATTCCCAGATGCCTTTCTCACTTGGCTATGACAAGTCATGTATTTGGTACTCAGCACTACAATTCATTGTAATGGGTTTTTTCTTCTTCCATTCAGTTGTACTGTGGTGCCAGACAGGGTTTTCCCCCTTTCTGTCTTTTAATTAAATCTGTATCTTGAACCCTTACTTTATCAGTTGAGGACCAACCTGCTTATTACTGGGATACCTGTTAATAATAGGCCCTTATTATTGTCGACTTATGCAGATGATGTCCTTATACATATTACTTATCCAGCTAAATCTCTTCCTGCAGCCTTATTTTTTATTTATTTATTTAACCAGGTATAGCACACTAAGCTGATAGCTTTTTTACAGGAGCGACCTGGGAGCACAAGGAGGTTAAGTGACTTGCTCAGGGTCACACAGTATGCAAGTGGAAGCTGTGGGATTCAAACCCAGGTCTGGTCTGCTGGATGTCACCAGATTTGCAGCTCAGAGCCTTAGACCACTGCACTATACTGCCTTTTCTGCCTTAGAAATCATACAACGATTTAATAAACTCACTAACTACAAATTAAATGTTCACAAATTAGTTGTAATGCCCCTAAATGTGAATGTTTTTAAGGCAGACCTATTAAATGGGGCCTGTCTTGGGCACCCAGTCAGAATAAGTACC
Organism: Neoceratodus forsteri; assembly: GCA_016271365.2. Classification (NCBI taxonomy): domain Eukaryota; kingdom Metazoa; phylum Chordata; order Ceratodontiformes; family Ceratodontidae; genus Neoceratodus; species Neoceratodus forsteri. Next base: position 848,502,600 of record CM028134.1, read on the forward strand.
TTGGTTTATGTATCACCAAGAACATACCACAACTCAGAAAATTAAATCTGGATGGCCTCTTGGTGAAAAATCAGACAAGATTTGGAGTGATTGAAATCACTTCCACTGATGCTCTGGGGCAGAATAAATGTCATCAAAATGAATGCCCTTCCTTGCCTTTTTTATCCTGCAAGTATGCTTAATCTTTATCTACCTATGTCTTGGTTCTGGAAAATCCATGCTTTGATTTCTACTTTCAAATGGTTAGATAAGTGCCCCCAATGAGCTTATCAGAAATTAGCAGCACCTAAACAACTGGGTGGGCTAAAATTGCCCCATTTTGCAACATATTATTTTGCCAGTCATGCTAGCAAATTGCTAGTAAATAGCTTGCACCCAATGGAGATCAAACCATCCACAAATATATATGTGTTTGGTTGGAACTTGAATTAAGCATTATTGCTAAATAGGGACTTTCTCCTTTGGCTATGCCTTTTATTCAATTTAAAACACTCCCCAAAGAGGTCTGTGAATCAGTAACTGGCCTATCTCTTAAAGTGCATGCTCAGCTAGGCAGAGTTTTACAATACTGTTTTAATCAGGACATTTCCCAGCCAATATTTAGGAAAAGAGATGGGCAAAATTTAAAAATTTCATTAGGTGAAATATTTTGCAAAATTTGTGCATTTCGTGAAATATTTTGCCGGTGTGAAATGTGAAATTTCGCCAAAAAATGGTGAAATGGCAAAATTCACTACTTGCAAATAAAATGTCATCATTTTTGGGTGAAATTTCACATTTCACAGGTGAAATTTTGTAACTTCACACCCACAAAATATTGTGCGGAACAGCAGAATTTCGTGACATATTTCACATGGTGAAACTGCTGATTTTGCAGGAATTTTGCCAGTGAAATTTAATTTCACCACTTCTTTATTTAGGAACTTTCATTTTAAGAGATATCATAAATTTCTTTCTAGAGAATGGCTCCCTCAGTTGTCATCTGATAGGGTGGATTCCTTGCTTCATGATGGCTTTTTTAAATGTCTCCATGATAAACATGTAACCCCCCTGCAAATGGGGGCTCTCAAAAGTCTTCCAGGAGCTTGATGAATGCTCCAAGTCTGGGCGGTGTTCGGTGTCTGAGTTGTTTAAATGTGGTTCCAAGTGAGTGCTATTTGAGCCTCCATGTACTGTCTCTTTAAGAGCTGTCTGCTTGCAGACTTAATTAGTTTGTATGGGGGGATTGCACATTTAATTCTCGAATCCCACCCGTGCTGCTGCCAATTAGCTCCATTTCTGCCATCGCTACATGTGCAGAGGGAGCTTTGTTGAAAGATATAACTGTTTGCCAGAAATCATTTAGAGTGACTGAGAAAATGCAGTTTGTCTAACCTGTCTTTATTTCAGCACAAACTGTTTCAGTGTAGCTCTTTCATTTTGGTCCTGAATTGCTGACTTGAACCAATCAGGATGATAGGTAGGCCTTAAAATGGAGCCTGTGGATGAATCGAAACTTGGACTGTCAATTTTGAGCCAGCCACAAAGGGACTGTATGACAGATGCCTTTGGGAATTGTAGTTTGGACCTTGGCGCCTTTTTGCACCAACAGGGGGAGCTCTTGGTGAGTGACAGCCGAAGCAGCCAACCGAACTGGGAGGAACTCAAAGGAAATGCCCTGCTACAATTGCTGGGGAAGCTAGATCAGTTAGACAGTGAAGAGAGAAGAACTCTGTGCTTCTATGTGTATAGTTTCGTGACAGGGAAGTGCATGTGAGGCCCTGAGGTTCAGCCTGCAGCTGTTGTGAGTGCCAGTTCGGACTGAATCCGATTTGTGAGGAGAAAGAAGGAAGTCTGAAGAGTTGAAACTAGGCTCATCTTGTAGAAGACTGGAGAAATTGCTGAATCGCGCTCGGTCTGTCAGGAACTGAAGCTGCTGTGAGTGCTCCCGGATTTTGCAGAGTTTTGCGATTGGGATTGAGGAGTAGCCTGCCTGGTATAGTAATTTCCTTCACATATAAATGAGTCTCGTGCTAGTGGGGAGCCGCAATCTTAGTTCCCCTGTACTGTGAATTGTGTGCTGAAGCTGGAAGCAGAACCCAGCTTGATTCGGACTAAATCCACCTGTTTTCAAATGTAAGTGAGTCCTGCCATAAGGGCTGGGCCAGCTATTCTGTTTCTCCTGGCAATCCAGGAAACATAGAAACATAGACTTTGATGGCAAATAAGGACCACTTGGCCCATCTAGTCTGCCCATTTCCCTATCTACAGGATAGGCCACAGGTCCTAGTTAACCAACAGCCTATTTCTTCCTACCCCCCACAAGAATTGCCTTATGTCTGTCCCATGCATTCTTGAATTCTCCCACAGTTTTAGACCCCACAACCTCCTCAGAAAGGCTGTTCCATGCATCCACTACCATCATCTCTGTGAAATAATACTTCCTCACATTGCCCCTGAACCGCCCCCCCATCTTTAAATTGCGTTCCCTTGTTCTTGCACGTCTCTTTTTCTGAAAGATGCTACCCTCTTGGACTTTGTTGATTCCACTGAGGTACTTAAAAGGACAACCTGTATCCATCCAGTTTTCAGTATCGAGTCCATGAGTACAAATCAGGGTAGCTCCCTGCAATCTGTTTATCAAATTGCAAGTGTGTCATCTGATTATTGCTGTTTCATTTCTTCACGAACTGAGCCCCAGGGCTCCGGATTTTAATTTGTGTGTGCATGTGTTTTTCCATCAAAGGGCCCCAACCAGCTGCACCAACCCTGGCTAGCCATCACCATCCTGGGTAGCCAGAGAGTGACATTTTGGACCCTGTATGCATGCACAGTACTGTGATTTGAATATTTCCAAACCAAATCAACCTGATTGCCCCCCTCCTTGTTACTGCCCCCTCTAATAAATCAGATTTGTTGTTATTGAACTATATGCTGGCTGTGGTATCAGTACATGTAGAAAAAGCATCACATTGAGGTCATATATAATGCCTAACCTCGTTTTCCAGGGGATCCTCAGAGACGTGCTGCAGAATCAGTCTCAAGGGTAAGTGGTACTTTATGAGTGAATAGCGTGTATATGTGGGGTATTGGGATTGTAACTCCTGTGTACTGTGTGAGCCACTAGAGGGAACCAAAGGGGGTCACGGTGTCTCAGAGGGCTGTGACCAAGCTAGTCTAACTACTATAAACCCTGACCTCTGGGTGGATGCACCCATCAGAGAACCTAGGCCCCTCAACCTGTTAGTAGCCAAGCAGGCAGGAGTAGTAGCCTTTGGGATAGCGCCACCTAGGGGTTACATCTTGGAGGCACCACTGGGATTACGTCCTCTAGTGGCCACGTGAAGAAATTACCCCAGTATTTTCAGTTTAGGAGGGAAAATGGAGGAGCTTACTACGCCTAAGCTAAAAATTGCCTCCCATAAGCTAATGGTGCACAGAACGATGGGGTTGAGTGAAGCTGAGGGGGTAGACCCCCACAGGGCCATTCTGTTGCTGGATGTCCCCTTAGGGACCAGTAATGCTGACATTGTATCCACTGTAGAGCATGTCAAGGGCTTGGGCAAGGTAAAAGTAAGGTGAAGAGATGCTGATTTATTTGAACAAATTATGCTAGTGCTGATCTGGTGCAGTTCCCCTGTGGACCCAGAAATGGTACCCCCTGTTATTCTGCATGAAGGTGCCCAGAAGGGATGGAGGGTCATCCATTTACTTAGTGGTCTGGCCACCATGGGTGGGTCTCCAAATATAGATGGGTTTAAAGAGAAACTGCTCAATTTGTTAGCTTCTGAGAGACAAACTGCTCAGGAACTGGTAAAGGTGTTATACCTCTCAGGTGACCACATGCCCCTGCATTCCACAAGTACATCTCCAGTTCCCCCCAAGAGCTCTCCAGCAGCCCTCTCCCTGTTCATAATTCCCCCGATCCAGCTGGACTCCTACCAAAAGCTCAGACTTTTCTCCGGCACAGTCTCAGTGCCCTCGGGGGAGGATGATCTAGAGACCTGGATGGACTATGCCACCCCATTAGTGCAAGAATGACAGTGTTCAGAGGGGAAAAAGAGGAAGCACTTGATGGAAAGTTTGAGAAGCCCTGTTCTGGAAGCCATCCATTTTCTACGTGCCACTAGTCTGGAGGCTACTGCAGCAGAATACCTCTCTGCACTGGAGGGGGTGTTTGGCAGCACTGAGTCAGGGGATGATTTATTCTGTAAGTTCAAGTCCACTAAACAGTGGAAGAATGAGAAGTTGTCAGCCTTTGTTACAAGGATTGAGAGGTCCCTGCAGAGAGCCCACAGGAAAGGGGGAGTGCCTGCCAAGGATCTGAATAGGATCAGGTTAGACCACATCCTGAAGTCAGCTAGATTTTCAAGTGTGATGATATTGAAGCTGAAACTGCAAGACAGGAGGGCAAGCCCTCCAGAGTACTGACATTTGATGAAAGAAATCTGTGAGATTGAAACTGATGAAGAAAGCTGGGAGCCCTGTGCTGGGGCAGTGAACACTTGTCAGACCCCCGAAAGGAGTGATTCAGATGAGGCCCAACAGTTGAGAGAATTGATTAAAGAATTGCCTGAGGCAGCACGAGAACCTGATTTATATCAGGCACCAGAGAATAAGAGTGGAGTGGGAGTGCATGTTGTTTCCTCTCAGATCCGGACTGAGGGTGGCTTCTTGGCTGAGTTCAAGGAATTGATTGCCGCTCTAAGGGAACTGTTGAGGCACGTTGTGCCCCTCTTACTGCAGCCAGTAGGTATGGGATCCCCACCCCCTGCTACTATTTCAGTTCCTTGTGTAACATTTTCCCCAAGGATGACCCAAGAGCCTGTCATCTGTCACAACTGTGGGGAAGGATGGCCATATGAAGAAGGAATGCTGGTCTGAGAAGTATTTGGAGAAAGTGGTGAGACGGCTACAAGAGGAACTCCGAAAAGCCAGTCAATGATCAAGGAGTGCCCATGATGTGTGCAGTGAGGATCAAAGAAATGCTAACTCAAATCCTGTTGTGGCTAGATTATCTACCCAGGCTCTTGCCATAGCCTCTACTCACTGGTCCAGAATAGTGGGCCCTTCAATGGAGACGACGGCGAAAGTAAATAGAGTGTCTACTAGGGCTGCTGCAAGACTGAGACAAAGAAGGCATGCTCCTGTTGTTTCTGACTCTATGTTCCTTCCACAGCAACCCTCAACTGAGAAGGAATGTCAGTCTACTTCAGAGGAAAGTGAGTGCAACTTTGGGTACTACCTCTCTTACGAACTGAGTCAATTGTTTCAGGGCAACCCCCTAGTCAATTATGGAGAGGAAGCTGGGCCTTCTGGACTGTCTAAGCCCCCCAGCTTTGTCCCTGGAGCCAATGCCCCCAGAAAGTGAAGTGCAGAGTGTCACGTCTGATGATCTTGAGTCGCTCTGTATGGTGGAACTGTATGATTTGCCTGAGAGAGGGAGTGTTGATACGAGTCTTTCTGGTGACATGTCAGAACTTGAAGAATTCGTGGAATGTGATGATAGTTTCCTGCCAGTGTTGGAGTGCTCTATGAATGAGTTAAGTACTATGGAACCAGAAGTTGCCTATCCAGGTGTTGACAATACCCCAAGTTTGGATTTTTCTACCCCAGTGGAAACTCTCCTGGAAAGTGATGACAGTGCCAAAAGTGAGGCTAAAAGTGCAGAGACTGTACCAGTTCCCCCCCTAGAAAGACTGGGTGAGCTGTAAGGCCTGTGGTGCACTCCAGCTATGATTCTCCTGGGAGGCCTGTAGACCTGCCTCTCAACATGGTCCATAAAGGAGTGTATGGGACCCCAAGCTCATTGCCCAAACTGAGCATAGGTGCTAACTCCAGGTTAATTATTTTGCCCTCCAGGTATGGTGCCCCTGCCCCATCTAGCCCCAAGGTAGCTGATAGGGAAGGGGCCCCCTCTCTTCAGGTTTCATGTGCAGGAGGTAATAACCTGAGTTAAGGTACAATGTCTGTATAATGCTGTGTAACAAAGCGATGTACAGAAAAGTTTCAGAAATGTGTTTCTGGTAAGGTGATATGTTGACTGATGATTACATGTAAAAGCCTAAAGTGATATTGATGTAAATGTATATGGTTGTATTGAAATTTATGGGGGTATTTACTTGACACGGATGCCAAGTTTTTCCAGGCCAGGAAGAGTGTAACCCCCCTGCAAATGGGGTTTCCCAAAAGTCTTCCAGGAGCTTGCCTGAATAGAAACATAGATTTTGACGGCAGATAAGGACCGCATGGCCCACCCAGTCTGCCCATTTCCCTACCTATTGGATAAGCTGCAGATCCTAGTTAACCAGCAGCCTACTTCTTCCTACCCTCACCCCCTAGAATTGCCTTATGACTGTCCCATGCATGCTTGAATTCCACCACTGTTATTGACTTCACAACCTCCTCCAGAAGGCCATTCCATGCATCCACAACCCTTCTCTTGTGAAAAAATACTTCCTTAAATTACCTCTGAGCCTCCCCTTCTATCTTCAAATTGTACCCTTGTTCTTGCATACCTTTTTTTGAAAGATGCTACCATCTTGGACTTTGTTGATTCCTTTGAGATACTTGAAAGTTTCTATCATGTTCCCCTCTCCCTCCTTTCCTCGAGGCTATACATATTCAGCTCCTTAAGTCTCTCTTCATATGTCTTCCGGTGCAGAACCTGCACCATTTTAGTTGCCCTCCTCTGGACAGCCTCCATCCTGTCTATGTCCTTGCGGAGATTGGGTCTCCAGAACTGCACGGTACTCCAGATGGGGTCTCACCAACTGTCTGTACAGAGGGATAACAACTTCCTGTTTTCTACTGGTGATGCTTCTCCCTATGCATCCCAGTATCCCCAGCCCTCCTTGCTGCCTCTCTCACATTGCTTGCCCACCTTAGGTCATCTGATATGACTACCCCAGGTCCTTGCCATTTTTGTTGTTGTTAGTATCTCACCCCCCATTGTGTACTCTTCCCCTGGGTTTTGTTTCCCAGGTGCATTACCTTGCACTTCTTAGCATTGAATCTAAGCTGCCATACATTTGACCATTCCTCTAACCTTGCCAAGTCCCTTCTCATCCTTTCCACCCCACCTTGTGCATCAACTCTGTTGCAGATCTTTGTGTCATCTGCAAAGAGACATACTTTTCCTTCCAGTCCCTCTGCAATGTCACTTATAAAGACATTGAAGAGGACCAGTCCTAATATTGAACCCTGCGGTACCCCACTAGTAACCCCCTTTCTTCAGAGTGGACTCCATTTACTATTACTCTCTGTGTCCTATTCTCCAGCCAATTCTTTATCCAGGCTGTCATCTTGGGACCCACTCCCAGGCTGGCTAACTTGTATATTAATCTTTTGTGTGGGACTGTGTCAAATGCCTTGCTAAAGTCTAGGTAGGCCATGTCCACAGCCCCTCCCTGATCTGCTACTTTGGTCACCCAGTCAAAGAAATCTATCAGATTTGTCTGGCATGAGCTTCCCACTGTGAATCCATGCTGCCTTGGGTTCTGAGCCCCTCTGGCCTCTAGATACTCAACAATTCTTTCCTTCAGAAGTGATTCCATAATTTTCCCTACCACTGAGGTTAAACTAACAGGGCTTTAGTTTTCTGCTTCTACCTTGCTCCCACTTTTGTGAAAGGGAACCACATCTGCCCTCCTCCAGTCCTCGGGTACCACCCCATCCTCCCATGATTTGTTAAAGAGGGTATCAGTGGTGTCACTAGTTCTACCCTTAGTTCTTTTAGAATTCTAGGATGAATCCCATCAGGCCCCATTGCTTTGTCCACCTTCAGTTTTAAGAGTTCTTTTAGAACCCTTTCTTCTGTAAATGGGCTGGTATCAACTTCTGTATCCAGAGTGTTTCTACTGTTTGTTTTAGGTACCTCCCCCACTTCCTTTGTAAATACTGAGCAAAATATTTGTTTATGCTCCAAGTCTGGGCGGTGTTCGGTGTCTGAGCTGTTTAAATGTGGTTCCAAGTGAGTGCTATTTCAGCCTCCATGTACTGTCTCTTTAAGGGCTGCCTGCTTGCAGACTTAATTAGTTTGTATGGGGGGGGACTGTGTATTTAATGCTCGAATCCCGCCTGAGCTGCTGTCAATTCTCTCCATTTCTGCCTTCGCTACATGTGCAGAGGGAGCCTTGTTGAAAGATATAACTGTTTGTCAGAAATCATTTAGATTGACTGAGAAAATGTAGTTTGTCCAACCTGTCTTTATTTTTGCACAAACTGTTTCAGTGTAGCTCTTTCATTTTGGTCCTGAATTGCTGACTTGGACCAATCAGGATGATAGGTAGACCTTAAAATGGAGCCTGTGGAAAAATCGGAACTTGGACTCTCAATTTTGAGCCAGCCACAAGGGGATTGTATGGCAGATGCCTCTGGGAATTGTAGTTTGGACCTTGGTGCCTTTTTGCACCAACAGGGGGAGCCCTTGGTGAGTGGCAGCCGAAGCAGCCAACCGAACTGGGAGAAACTCAAAGGAAATGCCCTGCTATGTCTGCTGGGAAGCCAGATCAGTTGTGACAGTGAAGAGAGAAGGAGCTCTGTGCTTCTGCGGTGTATAGTTTTGCGTGGGAAGCGCGTGTGAGGCCCTGATGTTCTATCTGCAGCCATTGTAAATGCCAGTTCAGATTGAATCTGATTTGTGAGGAGAAAGAAGGAAGTCTGAACAGTGGAAACCAGGCTCACCTTGTAGAAGACTGGAGAAATTGCTGAATCGCGCTCGGTCTGTCAGGAACTGAAGCTGCTGTGAGTGCTCCTGGGTTTTGCAGAGTTTTGCGATCGGGATTGAGGAGCAGCCTGCCTGGTATAGTAATTTTCTTTACATATAAATGTGTCTAGTGCTAGTGGGGAACCGCAATCTTATTTCCCCTGTACTGTGAATTGTGTGCTGAAGCTGGAAGCAGAACCCAGCTTGATTCGGACTGAATCCACCTGTTTTCAAATGCAAGTGAGTCGTGCCATGAGGGCTGGGCCAGCTTTTCTGTTTCTCCTGGCAATCCAGGACAACCTGTATCCATCCAGTTTTCAGTATCGAGTCCGTGAGTACAAATCAGGGTAGCTCCCTGCAATCTGTATATCAAATTGCAAGTGTGTCATCTGATTATTGCTATTTCGTTTCTTCACGAACTAAGCTCCAGGGCTCCAGATTACAATTTGTGTTTGCATGTGTTTTTCCATCAAAGGGCCCCAACCAGCTGCACCGACCCTGGCTAGCCACCACCATCCTGGGTACCCAGAGAGTGACATTTTGGACCCTATATGCATGCACAGTACTGTGATTTGAATATTTCCAAGCCAAATCAACCTGATTGCCCCCTCCTTGTTACTGCCCCCTCTAATAAATCAGATTTGTTGTTATTGAACTATATGCTGTCTGTGGTATCAGTACATGTAGAAAAAGCATTGCATTGTGGTTGTGTATATTGCCTGACCTTGTTTTACAGGGGGTCCTCAGAGACATGCTGCAGAATCAGTCTTGAGGGTAAGTGGTACTTTATGAGTGAACAGTGTGTATATGTGTGGGGTATTGGGATTGTAACTCTTGTGTACTATGCGAGCCACTAGAGGGAACCAGAGGGGGTCACAGTGTCCCAGAGGGCTGTGACCAAGCTAGTCTAGCCACTGCAAACCCTGACATCTGGGTGGAGGCACCCATCATAGAACCTAGGCCCCTCAACCTGTTAGTAGCCAAACAGGCAGGGGTAGTAGCCCTTGGGATAGCGCCACTTAGGGGTTACATACATCATGCATTTCAACTGGATGCCCAGTCTTTTTACAGATTATTTCAACTTAAATGTTTGCTTTTGGCTCACTTTGGCCCTGGTCCTTGTAGTGCTGATTATCATGACTTTTTATCATCAGCAACTAAATTGGCCTCTAAGTCCCAAGCAATATCCCATTTTTATGCCTAGATTTTGCAAATTTATTTCCCATTTTAGACGGAGTATTTATTTATTTTATTTAAAATGTGGTGACCGAGTAGGCCCACTGAGCCCCAAAGGTCCCTTTTTCAGGGGTGACCCGGGATAACAATACATATTTTCATACAGAGAAAGACTTGGGTTACAGAGTAGTTTCAGGTGTGTGAGCAACTTACAGCCATGGTTATCATCATATGGCCACTGGGCTTTTCCTTCTGGACATTTTAATTGGGATTACATTTGGCATTATACACACACATATATCGCCAGTGATAAACTCTATCTTACATAATTTAACGTTCTTTGTAATATATATTACAACCCTAAATGACTGTTTACCTTGGGTATTAGTAATTCACAAATTTGTACCAGATGTACCACCTCTGTGGGTTCCCTGTTACATATCTTCTTGGAATGTTGTAAGGTTCATCCTTTATGGGTCACTATACAATCAAAGGTGGCTCCCCTTTTGGATATTGATCAGTTATTTACCCTAGAAATTTGTATAATAGGAGCTTACAGTAAGATTCCAGATAAAATTTGGAAATTTATTTATTTAAAAGTTTCACCAGAAAAGGCATACTGAGTCAAACAGCTCATTTCCAGATTCATCCTGGGGTGAAAGGAAAGGGGAGTACACTTGAATTTACAACAGAGTCTGATACAACATGATATAACCATATAACTATATAAAGCAGTTAAATAAAAATTAGAATACAACTATGTACAGTAATTGTGTACATGGATTACCCCATGCAGAAAATGGATAAACAGTGAGCCAACAGTGAGAAAACTGTATGGCCTCTCCCAACAGTAGTGATATTTATAACCGATAAAACAGATATGTATGCCAGCACCAAAATTGTTGAAGGGAGGTGGGAAAGAGAGGGAGGAGGGAGGAAAAAGCCAATGTATGGGAGCAAATTGGGGGTGAGGTCAAAAGAAAGAGAAAGGTGAGATTGGAGGGAGGGAGGAGCGTCAAGTCATAGAGGGAAGGGTTTAGGAGGAGGGAAAAGGGTTATGAGAGGCAGGGAAGGGGGGACTGGGTGGGCAGAAGGGAGTGGACTAGAGGGGTAGTGGGGTGGAAGGACAGTTGGACAGAAGCAGGGGAGATTCGGTAGCAGTTACAAGTGTGGGAGGAGAAACTACATAGTAGGTAGATTAGAGAGAAGGGGGAGGGGCAGCGCAGATAGGGAGAGGAAGGGAATTACAGAGTTTAGGAAAGCAGTGGGAGAAGGCAGCCTGGCCTGCTGAGGAGGACCTTGGGGAGAGTGTAAGGGAGCAGGAGTGGGGAACTGCAGAGGACATAGGAGTTTGGGGGGCTGGGAGATGGTAGAGGACAGGTAAGAAGGGAGGAGCCAAATCAATACTTGGCAATAAATAAGGAACAGTGTGCCTTGCGTCTTGCTTCAAGGGAAGGGAAAGAGAAGAATGTATAAAGAGCACAGTGATGAGTATGGGGAGAGGAGTCCAGAGCGAAGTGACAGAAAGAATGAAAGAGAGAATTCAGGCTGGAAAGGGTAGGTTTAGGGGCAGAGCTGTAGACTATGTTGCCATAGTCGAGTATGGGGAGGATCATTTTCTGTACAACAGCTCTGCGGTCTGTGAGAAATATTAAATAGTAATGATTTCCATTTCAGTCAAACAGAATGTCCTGTGGCACTGGAAGCATTAAGATAATATCACCTATCAAGAGTGGTTAAAGGAGTTTCTTTCTAACTTATGAATGGAGAAAATGATAGCTAGTGTCCATAATATGCTTAATACTAGGGATGGGTGGATAACCGACCTGATAAAAATATTCGGTCGGATATAAACCTTTACAGTTAAATCTGTTCCAATCAGATATTTAGCTGTTTGTTCCTTGGATCAGCTATACCAGACATTAGGCACTCGCACAGTACTACTTATACTCAGCAGCAACAATTAAATAATTCAGACATTAAGAAATCAGCTTAAATTTGTGTTTTTTAACCTCTTCAAAAACAGAGTATTTTGCAAGGCTGCTGGTCACCATCAGGCTCGAGATGCACCAGCAGTCATACAATGAGAGGAACAAAGAAGAGGAATTTTTATGTTGACTGTATTCAGGAGAATGGAACAACTATGCCTGTGTTTAAATAAAGGTGCCCACTCTACAAAAATTACTGATTCACAAAAATTAGATATTCCTAAATGAGATAGCAACACAAACTTCACTTGCATGAGATATAAACTTACAAAACTGTAGCAGCACCATCCATACTGATACACTTTAATGCTGATTGACTCTTTTATGTTAGAACTGTATGAGCTCATATCACAATAAATATATAAAAAGCCGCAGTATGTAGAATAATTTCTTTTATACAAATTGAACAAGTTACTCATTTAAATAAACAAAAAAAAATTTCAAATGATTGTCTACCTGTAATTCTAACTGTGTTACTGTAACACTTTATCACTTTATCTGACCCGATAAATATCCTGACCCTGTCAGATACAGTGATAAATAAATCTGGATCTGATATCCGCTGAAAATTAGAGATCCGCCCACTCCTACTTAATACTTATGATGAAGATGGAGTAGGCTGCATACCTTGTTTTCTGTCTGATGGCCTTGGTAAAAGCTCCCTCCTTTATCCCTGATAATGTAGAGTATTATTTTTATTGTCACTTTTATCGCAGAGATAGTTTTTAATGTTTTATTAGTATATTAGGTCCAAAGACATTCAGTCTCTACTCCCTCGTGGGGTGGGAGGATACGTGGATGGGTTGGATTGGGGGGGGAGGGTTGATTCTTGATAAGCGTTCTTGTTTAGTTATTATTTTTATTCTCATTTTGAAAAATCAATAAATAACTGAAAATAAAAAAATGGAAACAGCTTGAGTCTTCACTAGTTATAGCATTTGTGAAATTAGGCGATTTGTGCGCTTTTTTAATGGTTATGTGTAGGTTGATAAAATGAAAAGTTTTAAAAACAAAACATTCACTTCTGCTTGCTAGACCTAGATACATACCTAGAAAATAAAACGTTTGGATTAGACAGAGTTATTTAGTTGAAGCCAGAATATCAGACTCCAAACAGCAGATTACTGCTGCAGGAGTTATTACTCTCTGAATCAATGGTCCTGGACACATCACTGTCATGTGGGACAGGAAGCATTGTGGGAACAAGAAGACCCATAACAAATGCTAACATGGAGATCCTGGGGCCATAAAACTAGCAAGCAAATCCCTTCCCCCCCAAATAAGAAAACATATTTCTGCAAATAAGGGGAAGGACTTAACAGTATACCAGGCTACAAATCAAAACACTCTGCCCATTTTTTTTGTAAATTTTGACTTTAGTTTTCCCGTAAGCACTGAGACAGAAAAGTTACACATTTCTATTCCCCACAGCAAGGTGCTCACTTTTTTACACATTTGTAGTTCCAAATTCCTCATTTTACCAGTAAAACACTGGGGCCCGGATATTCAAACTGCACCCAAAAAGTGTGCAACAGCAGGAGCAAGCGCAAGTCTACTGCACCCATGCACAAGAAGTGCGATATTCAAAAACTGCGCAGGTCAAGATACGCCTGCTGCACACAACTGAATATTGCACCACCTGTGCCATAGCACAACCAGGGATGTGCAGTTGCGCAGTTAAGATGCACTATAGCGCAACCAGGGATGCCCTGTGGAGCAGGGCAGCAATGTAACAGAACAACCAGGGATGGGTAGGGACAGGATGCAGGGGCCCACCACCCATGCCACAGATGGGCAGAGGAGCACACAGCAGAACAGACATCACCCTCCACACCCCATGCACTGCACAACTGGTGGAGAGCCGGAATAACCACCAGCCCATGGATACCAGCAACCAACCCACAGCTGGGGCATGGTGCCCCAGCACACCCCCTGGCAAGCTGTGACCGGCACACAAGGAGGGCCGACAACCCCGTGGCCCACCATCCCACCAATGCAGAGCACACCCTGCACCATGATCCCCATACACCCTGCCCAGGAGTAGCGCCCAATAGTGAAGGACACCCCATGCATGCCACCACCCCTACTGTGACAATGCAACCCTGTGCACCATGGAGCCATGCAAGACAGCCCCACCATGAGCACCCTGCAGCAGGCAGCAGCAGACAGTGATACAACAACTGCATATGCAGTGCCACCCTGCACATCCCCCCTGAGGTACAGCTGAGAGACCGACCATGCGTTGGCACATGAGGTACCCCACATGCGACAGGGCATGCCCCAGACCCCACCACCAGTGGTACAGCACCCTGCACACCCTCCCAAGGACACATCCTGTCCCAGCACTGGCCACAACAGCCAGCACAGACACACACAGTATTGCATGGAAGCATGCGCCACACAGGATGCAACACAGTGCATGGACAAACACCCACCCATACCCAAGGGCACACCAACACAGGGACACAGTAGAGGGTCAACCAAGCCACTGCTGTGTGGCCATGGCAGCCATGTACACATGGTTAGCACCTCTACATGGCACAGGTGTGACAGCTACCCTGCGCAGGCACCATGAAGCTGTATGTCACCAGCATGCGGCCGGAGCACAAGTGACAGACAGTGGAGCACATCCCCTGCGACAGACACAAGTGACAGCATGGAGGTGGGACAACAACAGCAGAGGCCACAGTGCCACCCGAGGCAGATGGGCACCACACTGGTGACAGGAGGCAACCTGGCATTGTGCTGGGTACATTGGTTGTCCAGCATGGACAGCCACAACTGACATGCCAGTAGATGGTGCATATCACAGACATGCAAGGGTGTCAGCTGCACAGCCCATGGATGGTCTGACAGGGGCACCATGGACACAGAGCATGCTCCATGGACCACTATCTGAAGGGGCTCCTGCATGGCCCTTTCCAGCTGCCTCAGCTGCCATCCACCTAGGACAAGGGAGCAGAGTCAATAAGTGTGAATGTCCATCCCCCTGCAGCCCACCCATTCTGCATGGCATATAGCCATGGGACACGCCCCTGTGATGGTGTGCGACCAACCACAGTGATCGTGTCCACATGACCTGCCTACCCAGTCACACACAGATGTGTGGACTGCTGCACACACCAACCGCCCAAGTCCCGCACAGCACCACTGTGGCTGTACAGTCCGGTGCACGCATGGGCCACCATTGACGCATTCCCAGACATGCCGTGCCACTGGACAGAGCTGACTGTAACAAGTTGCGTGCATGGCAGTGGTGTCAATGGATGGTGGCCATGCCCTGCTGCTCGCCCTGTTACACAGCATGCAATAGTAATCATGGATGTAAGGCACTCTCCATCATCAGGCTGGTCCCTGCGCCTGTCTGGTCCGGCATCCCTCCTGGCCTGCTGGTCATCTTGGTGCTGCCTCTTCTCCCTCACTCACCGGCGCTCCTCTGGGCCTAGGGTGCAAATATGGAGAAAGGAACATCAGTACAATCTGGTAGCAAAGTCCCCCCACCCCCATGTGTGTGCAATCCCACACAGCCATACCCATCCACCCCCACCCCGATACCACCACCACGGCCAACACTGGATGGCCCCCCCATGTGCTGGACACATGCCACCGTGATACCCATATGGATGTTAATAGTGCATGGATGGGGCATCTTCCTGGCCATGGCACCATGCCCCTCCTGGCATGTGTCCGCAGGTGGGCAACCCTGTCTCGGTCCCCCGTTGCAGGTCACCATAGCGGTGCCTGCTCTGCTCTGCCATCCTCTCCATTCCTGTGGCCTCCTCCAGGGCCACTGCCACCTCCTCCCACACCGCACTCCTGGCCCTTTCCAGGGGTGTCTCCCCAAATAGGGCAGCAGCATGGGGCTCCACCAACTGGACCAGATTAGCCAATTCAAGTTGGCTCCAGATGGGCACCCTTCTCCTTGTCATCCTGTCCAGTTTTGGTATCCAAATGGCATTCTGTAGTGCACGTTCGCCATGTGTGGATACTGCGCAGTACTGTGCTGTCATTCCCCATTGCTCTGTCACCGAACAGTGTGATAGAGGTGCACACATGCGGTCACATGGTGCCTAGGGGGAAAAGGTCGGCACAGGATCAGGAGTCTCTTGCACACAGACCGCCACAGCGAGATTGGTACTCACCATGTGTAGCGCAGAAGGGTGACTGTGTGCCACTTCCTGTAGCAGCCTACCGCATTGTGGCCCCAGTGCACCTACGGTGCCCAGTGCCAGAGCGCCATACATGTGAACAGTGCAGTAGTGCAGTAGCACCACTGGCACAATGGTGGCTATGCCCTGCATTGCCTCCCACACACAGCACATCAGCAGCACAGCAGGCATCAGCGTCATCACCCCGGGCATGCACTGTTTGGTGTCTACTCCGCATGTCACAGAAATGCGCCCTTGCCTGAGCATGTTCAACACAATTGTGCAAAGCGCAACAGCGCAATATTCAGCTGGAATATGCAAATCAGCTAATCAGCCATTCAGTGGCGCAGATACTGCATTTGCATCCACTTATAATTGCGACTTGCCTCATTTGTATGCGTTGCACTATAAAAATGTGACATTGGGCTGAAGTGGCCATAGTCTGTTATTGCAGTCTATTGTGGTGAGTTGCATGCTGTTTGGAAGTGTGGACTGTGGTGTGTGGGACATGCATGGGACTGTACAGTCACAGGTAACACCTGTCATTCTCACAGGATGAAGAATGAGCGATCGTGAGGTGGAAGAAGAGGAACAGAGACGTGGGAGGAAGAGGAGGCCTAACTTCACAAAGGCAGAAACAGATGCCCTGTTTGAGGTCTACCTTGACCAGGAGCCGCTGCTCTGTGGACGGCGGAGAACACCACAGGCCCATGCTGCGGCATGGGAAGAGGTGGCGCATGCCGTCAACCTGCATAGCAGCCACCAGCGGTCTGTGCAGGAGTGCAAAAAGAAGATGGGCACGGACAGGCAGAAGATTAAGGAGAAGGTGGCTGCCATCAGGGCAGCATGGGCTGTGACTGGTGGGGGACAGCCGGCTGTGCAATGCCTGACCCCACGAGAAGAGCGGGTTGTTGGCAGCATGCGGCATTGTGCCATCGAGGGTGTTCCATGTGGTGGATTCCAGACGGGTGGTAGCCCATCACTGCATGGTAGGTCCTGGTCTGTCAATGGGGGGGACAGGGTAGGGCAGATACATTAATGCTACTGTGTTCCCTTACAGCTCCTGAGTGTCTACATGGGTCAGCGGTGGTGGGCTTGTCCACTGAGGGCGATACCATGGACATAGAGGAGGGCCTGTTCACCTCCACAGGCATCCAAGGGTCAGGGCAACAGTGGGCCTGCCTGGCCATCCGGACTGATGTTGGTGGAGCAGGTGTGGAGGAGGCCCTGCCCGTGTCCCAGCGTGCCAGTGTACATGGATGCCAGCATGCTGAGACTCGGGCTGGTGCCAGATCCATCACTGATGATGATGGAGCTCACTTCATGGACAGTGATACGTGTGGGCCACAGGATGGCCACAGAGCAGGTGACATCACAGGCATGGCCATGGGTGGTACCACCGTGGAGGCCTGCGTAACATCACAGTTCCAGCCTGTACCTGTCTGCACCAGTGGGGCAGCACTGGTGTGTGTCCAGGACAGTGGGGCTGTTACGGTCACTGCGGCGGCACTGTTGAGCCCTGGAGAGTGGCAGCCAGAGGGGCAGTGTCAGCAGTCGACCAATGGCCATGGGGGTACAGTGTCAGGGGACGGCATCAGTGCACCACCTGTGAAAATGCCCAGGCCTGGCCCTGGTGTGCAGTGCCCACCCTCAAGGGGTGCTGCCCATCAGGGCCACGAACACCGTGAGGGGCAGCATACCGATCAGGCAGATGACCTCTTAGAAGAGCACACCTGCATACTCCAAGAATCAGTCGATCAGCAGCTGCAGCTTGTGACGGCGGTGGATGCACTCAGTGTGGCTCTGCATCAGGCAGAGGAGTGGTGCAGCAGAGACACTGCTCTGCTCCTGGCAGGGATGGACCGGATGTGGGAGGATGTGACCACTGCCATTGACAGGCTGACACAGACAATCACAGCTGCCATGGCCACAGTGGGCACACAGTTATCTGCCCATGCATCGCATACACCATGCAGTGCAATGTCTACCCCCCATTCCCGGCATCGTGCACACCCTCCTTGTCAACATTGGGTTCAGCTGTGGGCATCCCGAGCACGCCTGGCACAGACATGTTCGGTGTGCTGCAGACCCCTGTGCGAGCATGGTCGCGTTCATGCAGCAGAACCACTGGGGGGACCGTCGGTGCCACCTCATGAGGCCATTGGTCAGCTGTCAGTGCTGGCGGGTCTCGGCGGGGCCGCTTACGCATCTGTGGTGGCCGTGGTACTATGGCACGTGACTGACCTGTCTCCCACCACAGTTACTGTCTGATGTTGCCCTGTGTGCATTGTGTTGTTCAACGTGCAATGCACTGGTGGGGTACCCGGCCCTGCACACACGCACACGCACACACGTTCCATCTGCACACCCTCCCGGCTGCTGTCCACTGTGGTGTGTGCATGATGATGCCTGCGATGCACTGTCCACCACTGTGCAATGGTGCCCAGCGTCTGACACACGCACAATGACAGGCACTGGGCGTGGCGGTCTGTGGATGTGTGTGTGGCTAGGGGTCGCGGTTGGGGTCGGTGTGCCTCCTACCCTTTGTGCATGTCTTGCAGGGTGTGTGTATGTGCATGTGTGTGTGTGACCACGTGCCGTGTTAGACCTTGCCCATCCCTGACGGTGTGTGCGGTTCCATGCTTGGCCAATTCCCTTAAAGACATGCACCCCTGGGTTTTGTCCATGCATGTTTGTGGGTTGTGCTCTTGCCACTGGTGGTTGCACATGGCCCCATGACTTACCTGGGTTGGTTGAAGTGCTCCTCTGTGATGGTGTCCTGGTGCAGCTGTGCCATCCGGATCAGTGGGGTGTCCCTTCAACCAAAGGGGGGCTGCCCATCACCATCTTCACCAGCGTCCTCATCGTCTGCATCGCTGTCCCCCTCTTCAACCTGTACGGCTATCCCACAGTCATTGGCCATGTTGTGCAGGATGCAACAGGCCAGGAATAGCCCACAGGCTTTTGAGGAAATGTACTGTAGGGCACTGCCAGACGTGTCCAGGCAATGGAAACGTGCCTTCACATCCCGAACACCAACTCGATGACATTGCGTGTGGTGGCATGTGCCTCATTGTAGCGTTGCTGCGATGGGGTCGTGGGCCGCCGGTATGGTGTGAGCAGCCAGGAATGGAGTGGGTATCCACTGTCACCTGTGTGTAGAGGGTGGACAGTAGTTTGGTGATCAGCATCACCCTGTCTTGGGCCATCTAGGTCAATACCCATGTCACCTCTGACTATGCCCCTCCCAAGCTCCATGTCTTTCTGCATGATTTGCATTCTCACCCACTAGGTGGCCAGTGGGGATGTCCCCACTCTCGAACCTGTGGTACAGTGCGGACTGGTGCCAGATGAAGGCATCATGTACTCCCCCAGGGTTCATGGCACAGACATTGATTATGTGCCCCCTGGCATTGCACACCACCTGGCAGTTGATGCTTGCATACCCCTTCCGATTCATGTATGCAGCCCCTTCAGGGCCAGGTGGCGTGTGGATGGCCACATGGGTGCAGTCTATTGCCCCAAGCATGCCAGGCATACGTGCTACCCTGTGGAACTCCTGTATTTTTGCTGTGCGCTCTGCCAGTGTGCTGGGGAAATGGATGTACTCTGCAGCATGTGGCAGCAGTGCACTGATGAATTGGGTGAGGAGGCATGATGCGGCTGACTGGGTTATGCCTGTCATGTCCCCTGCTGGTCTCTGGAAGGTACCCGTGGTGAGCAGGCAGATGACAGCTATCACTTTGGTCTCCACTGACAGAGCATGGCTTCGTTGTGTGGGTGCCTGCATCACATCACTGCACAGCTCACAGAGCCACCTCAGGATCGCCCAGTTCAGGTGGTACCGGCCCATGATCTCAGTATCAGTGTACAGCTCGAAGCTGGTGTGGGCTCAGTACTGCCTGTTGGGGGCATACCACCGACGGGCCCTTCCATGGCTGCGCCTGCTGCCTGCCTTCTCACCCCCTCATAACTGCTCCATCTGGATGGTGGCACTGGCCATGTCCCTGGCTTGTGTTACTCCCACCTGGCAGCTGTTTCTCTGTTCCCCGCTGTCCTTGTTGCTACTCCTGCACCGAGTACTCTCCTGTAGTGGCTGTGACTGCCCACTATCTGTGCCCTCAGTGCTGTGTGGCACTTCCCCTTTGTCCTGCACTTTGACACAGGCTCCCCACACCTTCCCTGTTCCTGGTGGTTCCAGGTGCTCTGTCCTGCTCCTGCCCTGTCCTGCTCCCAGTTTCTGTGTGCCTGTGTGGCTGCCTGCAGTTCACCAACATGTGGCTTCCCTGTAGCGTTCTTGCACCTCTCTCTTGTTCCTTTTTATTTTGGATCATTTCTGCTATTGCACAACTTCCGTTTGTTCCCCTATTGCGCATGGCGCATGTTGTTGAATATTGCACTGCGCCATTTATGCATGGTTCCTCCCCCTTCAGTTGCGCATGCATTCATTATCATTCGCACTTCATAAAGATGGATTTGGGGGACGCATCTGCCTCCCACTGAATATCACAGAATGGCCCATTTTTGGACTTGCGCTGGTGTATCCCTGTTGCACATGGCGCAACCCTTTTGAATATCTGGGCCAGTGTGTGCATCTATAAAAATAGAAAGGAAGCAATGATTAGAAGTGGAGCAACAAGTTGCAGTAATCTGTCTTTTCCAGCTACCAACAAGACTCCATCATGACCTGAATGTTTCACACAAGATTATTTGTCCTCCTTGTCAAATGGGTGAAACCTCTGGAGATGAATCAGTAGTTGTACTGGTTGAAAACTGTCCAGTTTTGTAGACCTATGTCTTTATTACCCCTTTGCATGCCACAGTACTAGTTGTTAATTGCATCTGAGTCAGTAAGCTCATTTTAGACAAGAAGCAAAAGGAAATTGGTTTCATAAAACACTGTTCATATAAGTGTATCACAAAGTATTTGCAGTTTAAGAGAAAGAGAGAAAGAGGAGAGAGAAAACTGATGCCATTTTCAGTCTACAGGGAGATTCATCGAGGACTGGGATAGATCAGAGGTATATTACAGAGTGATGATGCACAGGAAGGTTAGATAACTTGCTTAGGGCCACACAATGAGTAAGGGATTGTATGGGATTCAAATGCAGGTTTCTATGTTGGTGGCTCTGTGCTATAATCACTAGATCAAGCTGTCTTCCTAAATCTAAACAGGTACTTAAAGGAGACACATTTTAGTGGAACCTACAACTAAGCAGTGGGAGATGGTCATGATGTACCACATGGCCTGCTTCCATCTTAAGTTACTTTTTTGTTTTTTCTTTCAGCTGTTTGGCCCCAACCACCACCTGCTCCTGCCATTGGGCCCCCTGACAGTCTCCAGTCTCTTCTGCAGCTCCCCCGTCATCTTGGCCAGCAGTGCTCTGCATGATGTGAGACCCAAGGACCACACAGGGCAGTCACTCTCAGCAGCCATGCATGATTTTTTTTGCTTTTTTTCTGTCATGGTCCCACCGTCCAGCCCAGATGTCCAGAATAGCCTCTGGCACCCTTGCACACAGTAGCACACACTGGGCATGCACCATTCTTTGTGAGGGAGCAAGCTCCCAGCTAACCGTGAGGTGCCGCTACTGCACCAGGGCTGGGTCATCTCCCTCTCCAGTTGGCTTGCAGTCCTATCAGGAGCACTCGCCAGCCTGATTGCCTGACCTGTGCAGACCCGGGCTCACTCCAAAACCCAGGTCACCAGTATGTAAGTGCAAAGTGCTACCACTGAGTCACTGGACAACCCCCATCTTCCGTTCCTATGCTTTTATGGATAAATAGGGTACTTGGGATTTTGTTAGATAAAAAAGCAATACTGCACAGCAAGGTGTGACTTGTGCCCAATAAACCATGGAGATGGGTGTTAGAGTCCTGTTTAGGTGGATCCAAATTTGTGGCCTCAGGAATTTCATTGTCTGTAAACACTGTCTTCTAGGAGCTATTTGATTGGGGTCTTGTCTCAGGAGTTTACATTATCTTTTGCTGCTGTGTATTAAACAACTGAAAAAGAAAGAGGCACCAGCATCCACAATAGAAAAGGCATATGCAAAACAATTTTAAATGAAGGTGTTTACTTTATTGAAGTACATTTATGCCCAAAAAGAAAGGTTGTCTATTTTGGGTGCCCATACACAGATTACACAGAAATTTGCCAGCAGAAAAGGACCAAACAACCCATCCAGTCTGCCCATGGAGTCAGTTTTTTTTCCATGTGTTTGTTACTGATCCTACAGATTTGCATGGCAGTCCTTGGAAGTGGCCTTTTAGTGTGAAAGCCCCTGTGTATTACCATATTAAATGTCTGTATATGTCACTCGTGTACTTGTAAGCTTGTATGTCATGTATCAATTTATTTTTATGTAAAAAGTAAAGCCATCAAGCGGTTTCTGCTTTTGGTGTTGACAATCCTATTATTTAGGTACATGCATTTATATGACACCATTCTGTATTGTTTCCAGTGGTCCCTCAGGGTCCTGTAGGGTTTGAGCTGTACCAGCAATAGAGCTGCAAACAGGTATTTCCTGAGAGACAGCCTCCTGTGCTACGGCACACATAAACACTCAGATGTGGAGTCAACAACTGTCAACTGTGAATTTCAGCCCATGGCCCCAAGCCTATGGCTATAAAGCATTAGTTCTGAAAATATGCTGGATGGGGTTATGCATAGCTAGGGTTATGGGGAGCAGCTTGATGAACGTATGTTGATAGTGCTTATATGTTTTATATGTAAAGTATTTTAATAGCTTGTTTTTATAATGCACTGTACAAATGTAAATATTTTATTACTGTTGCCATAAAAAGGATTTTCATGTCATACATAACTGCACATTGAGGTCAAGAAATCCTCAAGAAAGCTTTTTTTTTACTCACATTGCTATCCTTCTTTGTCAATAGAGAAAACCTGTTTTAAGACCTTTTCCTGGCATCTAAAATTCCAGTTTCACCTAAAGATCTGGTGGTCACCATCTCATTCTATTTCCTTAATCCTGTTCTCTCTAATTGCACTTGTAGCTTTTCTTGCATTGGGGCCTGGTAGGTTAGCCAAGTCCCTGAGAGACTGTATTTAGGCCCCCATTCCTTTTCTCTTTCTCCCAACCTTCACTCACCCTGTTAAGTGCATGGTTACAACGGCATCCTAACAGGGTCCACAGTATTCTGAACCTGATCCATGTGAGTTGGTGCTTACCATGGCATTCTGATGGAATACATGCAGTCTCATGGTCACTCAGACCACCAAACACACCATCACCATGCCATTAATAGGAGCTGATCCTTGACATAACCATCCCTTGAGAGAAGAGCTGGCCTCTGTTCCTAACATCCTGGTCTTGGGGTGTGAGCATGCCAGAGTGGTCCCCCACCACTCGGCACCTCAGAGTAACCATGGATGTCACTTTTTGCTAGTTGTTTCCCTACCAGGAGGTGTCAAGGTAAACCATCCCCACATGTACTGCAAATTCAGGCCATCCTAGTGCCGTCTCTCCTCCTTTCTGGAGCATGCCAAATGCCACACAGTCCATCAGAGGACACTCAGTATACCCTGGGATGCTTCTAACATCTTCTGACAGCCTGACTGGCATCTCAATCTTGGGGTGGAAACATGGGTCACCAGCTTGCTAATCAACATCCCAGCTACTCAAAACATGGGCAGCCATCATGAAGGCTTCACATAGATTTCATAGACTGAGTGACAAAGCTATAAACCCTGGGAAAGACAAATAAAACTTGGAATGTGTGTTCTCCAGTACATTTTAATAGAGCACATTATGTTTACGAAAGTACACACAGAAGTGGATGTCTGATCCTTATTAGTAAATGCACAAAGACCAGAACATGGAATTCCGCAGAAATCTGAACTTGATCCTTATGAGTTGATGTGCACCACATTTAGATAATGAAGGGCTAAGAGATGTGATAACACTTTACAACATCATCTTATGAGCTCAGGAAAAGGTTTCTTATGACATTAAATTGCTTTAACAAAGTTTATATGGAATTTTATCATTTTGTTAAATCACTGTTTATGCTCCTCCACCGGCAGGCAGATCTGACTGCCGTCTGCCCATTTCCAACTGTTGTGCTTGCTGTGGTGGAAGGGATTTACCTGTTAGTTTCCTTGTCCCCACCACAGGAGGAATGTTGGCATGAGGGCTGGAGTCTGGGCAACTGCGTGCGTGAGCATGCCCAACTAAGTGCCTAATGATGTCCTCCCTTCCCCACATCATGGCTGCCACACCACTACCTGTGCACTCACAAGGGGCAGTGTTAGAGTGAGGCGTCAGTTCTCTTCTTTCCTGAGGGAGAAGAGCATTCCCTTGGGCACTCATGCCTCCTCCTCCCAGCCATCCTGCAGCATTGCTTTCTTGTTCCTGAACCTGGGTCATCGGAGTCATGACTGCTAGCCCCACCAGAGTCATGAGTGCTAGCCCCACCACTGTGCCAGTGGGCTGATGCTGTGATTGTTTACTTAACCCCCTTTCCCATGTCTTCAAACAGCATGTCAAAGGTTGGGTTACACTCCTTGTTGATTAATTTTATGTTCTCAAACCCTGAAACAATGGGACACTCACTCAGGTACTGCTCCTGTGTTCCACTTTAGTGAGTTTTAATTTTTTTTTTAAGGTTTGTACAAACCCTAATATCATCTTCAACACAGTTTTTGCTTTGAATTCTAGTTAAACAGCAAAATGCTAATGCTTTGTTTTTACTGGCATCAACTATAATGATCTAATTCAAATGCCATGAAGTATCAGTCTTTTTTTTCTTTAACTAATGCATAATAAGACCTTTGGCTGTGTCTGTTGCTAAACTAAATAACGTAATGGAAAAGTTTTTTTATTCTGAAGATACAAAGAAATCTGTTTCTTTTTTCCACTCTTACTACTAACAGGAAGTTTTGTTGTAAAGGAGCAAAAATGCATATATTTGGGCATATCATTGAAAGTGCCATGTGTGCCAGAGTTTTCAATAATACCCACCGCAAGCCTCGCACTCACAGGTGGTCTGAATTTGCTTATAGCTGTCCTGTAAGCAGATTTAATATTTCATAAGCACCACTCCATCTCATGCCTACATTATTGACACCACATGGAAGTCAGGAAATTGGTTCTTTCTGGGAACAGTTTGCAGAAATATGCAGCCTGTCAGCTCCTTTCTCATGGGGTGCATTAACAGAGAGGCTCACGATTACAAGTAATGAACCTTCTCCAGATGTTAGCAGCAGTTCACTCCAACTTCATCTTCAGTCCTTAAGAAAGACTTGACAAGATGGATTATTTGCGGATATATTATAATAACTTTGCAGAATTGGAACTCCCAATTATTGTAATGGTGGATAAATAAGCAGTAGCAGAATACTGGGCTTATCCTAGCAGCAAGCAACACATCTGAAACCAAATAATTTATGACATTCCCAGTCCCAAAGCTCTGTTTTTACTATGTTAATTTTGTTTCTTCCTTTAGTGCAATAAGGGGCCATAAAGAGGACTCCCAGTGGTACAAAGCTCATAATTAGAGATGGGCGGATACTGATAACAGCAGATACCATTAGATAATGCCCTTTCCCCTTCAGTGGGGTGGTCCAGAGAGCAAACCATCTGCACCACCACTGCCTATGGACCCTCAGTTGTATTACATCATTGATATTTGATCACACCCTCTGATCAGAACTCCCCAGGAAAAAAAAAAAACACTCCTGCAGTCCAAATCAAAAACATGTAAAAATAAATATGCCTTCAGCTCAGGGTGAGGGTGATATAGTTGGCACCCTTAGGGGCTCTTAAAGCACCAGCACATATTATGATGAACAGTTTTAATCTATACAATATTATTCTATTTTAAATTGTCCTATTTTTCTTGTCTTGTTATAAGATTCTTATTTTCTTCTTATTTTGAGCCTGCTTTAGCATTTTCTTTAGATGTGAAATTAAATGGTACAAAGGAGCACTCTTTTTAATATGGATATCCCCAGATTTTCATCCGAATTCTCAATTTTGTATATCCATGGTAAAGGCCACTGACTTATGGTTAATGAAGCACTCTAATCACATTCTGTTTTTAAGCTTTAAAATTCTAGGACTGAATATAGTTAAGGCCCACGACGTGCCTTTTTCCTGCCATGGGGCTGACCAGCAGGTTGCATCATGGGCAACGTGCAGATAATTAAAAGAACAAAAGGAAACAAAAGGTCCTTTTGTTCTTTCAATTACATCGCACCTCACTGTGCCATGATCTGCCATGGTGGCCATGGGGTGGAAAACAAAAAGTCACTGGCCACAACTATAAGCAGGGCCCCTGGTGTTCTGTGGTAGAATTTTCTGATTTCTGCGGCAGGGTTCCTTGACTTCTCGGCGGCAGCACTTTCTGATTTCTGCAGCATGATTTATTCATTTCTCTGGCAGAATGCAGTCCTGTCATTGACTAAATATAATGTGATGTCATCAATGACATCATATGCTGAGCATAGAAGAGGGGCTTCAGGATAAACAAGGTGGGAAAGAAAGCCTGACACTATGGAAAAACAGAATATTTATATGAAAATTCACCAAAAACAATGAATTCTGCAGCACTATATATATATTCTGTGGCATGATGCAAATTCTGCGGCAAATTCCGCAACCGCAGAACCATAGAATTCCAAGGGCCTTGACTATAAGTGACTGCTAGTCTAATTTCTTGGTTTTACTGGAACTCTACTGTCTAGCTTTTATTATGTGTCCAATTATAGAGAATGAAAGATAAATATACAGAACATTAAAATTAAGTAACGCTAAATGAAAGATAAATATACAGAACATTAAAATTAAGTAACGCTAAATGAAAATTATATAGGAAATAATTTATAGCAAAGCACAGCGCATGTTAATTAGATTCACTATACTGTACCAGATTTCATTACATTTTTTGATTTTTACTGATATGCAGGAAGTCAAATTCTAGGATTTTACTATTTTATCCAATTAAACTGGAAAGCAGTGGTCCTGCCCACATCACTTTTCTTGTGCCTAAGGTGAATTATCATGCAAAATGCACTGTTCCATTGGCTTATAGAACCACTGGCATTAAAGACAGATGAGAATACAAATGAAAACTTAAAGATAGCACTCTTTCCATTATTTCAGATCTAATGGGGGGGAAAATGTCATCTTACAAGGCACAAGAAAAATGTCAACCTAAAATATAAGTGGGGCAAAGGCTGGAGAGGGCCTGGTGGAAATCGGACCTTGAGGATGACAGGCTTAGGTTTATGGAACATTATTCTTTCTACCGATCGACAATCTCCAGTAAGAAGGCAGAGTTCCTGTCCAGGGAGATTGCCACTGTACAAAATCAACTAGCTCAGCTCTTTCAGGCTGTGGACAGATTGTTCAGTCCAATCTGTCTTCAGTCTGTGGGAGCCTTTTCCACAACAGAAGTGTGAGGAGTTTGCTCAGTTTTTTGCAGATAAGGTGCCACCATCAAATCCGAAATCAGCCAGTCCACCTCCAATGGACGTAGTGATGGTTGGTGGGATGTCACATGTGCCTGGTCAGTTTGGAAGGATTTCAGCTGGCCAGATGTCACTGACATTGTGAGAGTCATCCAGTTTTTGCAGCCAACCTGCTGTAGTTTGGATCTGGGCCCTATGTGCCTGTTGGTGGGCTACATAGATGAAATTGGCCCGATCCTAGCAAAGATAGTTCAGTGCTCATCTTTCCTGAGCCCCTTAAAAAGGTGATCATGCATCCCCTCCTGAATAACCCTCCCTTGACCCGAACTGTCCTGCCAACTACAGACCTGTCTCAGACCTGCCCTTTGTGGGCAAGCTTATCAAGAAGGTGGTTGCACTTCAGCTGGATGACCATCTTACCACCCATGATGTCTATGACTCTCTCCAGTCCAAGTTCTGGAATAGACATAGTACTGAGATGACACTTGTCTGGGTACTTAATGATCTCGTAATAGCAAGAGATCGGAGGTCTTGTTCCATCTTGGTCCTCCTTGACATCTCTGTGGCATTCGACACTGTAGACCATGGAGTGCTATTGGAGCTGCTTCCAACCATCTGTGGACTGTCGGGTATAGTCCTTGGGTGGTTTAGATCTTTTCTCCAGGGTAGGACTCAGAGACTGGTCATGGGAATTTATTCCTCTGACCCCTTCCCCCATCCTGTGGGTTCTGCAGGGCTCCATTTTAGCACCCATGTTGTTCACAGTGTACATGCTTCCATTAGGCAACATTATTAAGAGGTATGGCTTGAGTTTTCACTGCTGTGCAGATGATACTCAGATGTACCTATCCGTTGTGCCTGGACAGGATGATGTGGTCATGGTATTTAACAACTGTCTCTCTGAGATCTAGGACTGGATGAGTGCCAGCTAGCTGAATATTAAATCCGGACAAGACTGAGGTATTAGTGGTGGACCCTGATCACTGGGAGGCGAGCACACTGACTGGATTATCTCCTGGGTTACAGTTCGGGGGTATTCCATTAGCGGCCTCACATCAAGTGCATAACTTGGGCATTATCTTTGACGATGAACTGACCCTAAATTCTCAGGTGTCAGCCATTGTCATGTCCTCATTTTACCATCTGAGGAATATCGCTCGGGTGAAGCACCTAGTTCCTCCTGACAATCTTCCAACTCTGGTCCATGCCTTTGCGATGACCCACCTTGACTATTGCAGTGCCCTTTACCTAGGGCTTCCTGGGGTTGATATCTGCCATTTGCAACTGGTGCAGAATGCAGCAGCCAGGCTTGTGACAGGTACCTCTAGGACTAGTCACATTACACCTGTTCTCCATGGACTGCACAGGCTGCCTGTACAGTGGCAGACCACCTTTAAGGTCGGCTTGCTGACCTATATAGCCCTACATGATCAGGGACCCTGCTACCTGAAAGATCTCCTTCATCCCTACTGCCCCTCCAGCCCGCTTCGATCCACTATCGAGGCATTGCAAGAGATTCCCAGGGTGCACTTAATGATATCTAGTGCTCAGTCTTTTGCTTATGCAGCTCCTACCCTATGGAATTCTCTACCTCATCGGCTGAGAGAGTGCCAGACCATCGAAAGTTTTAAGTTAGCCGCTAAAACTTATTTTTGCAAGCATTCCCTGGCAATTGATTTGTTAAAGGCCTCTGTTGCTTGGATTTTATAGATTATCGTTCATTTATGCTTGGATTTTATTAAGACTTGTTGTTTTATCTGAGACTATTTATGTACAGTGCCTTGGTTTGGAAAGGCACTTTATAAATAGTTATTATTATTATAATGAAAAGGAATAAGTCAACATTTTCACAGTATTATGTACTGTACTGCAGCTTTAAGTTAAGCTAAAAGATGGTGCTCCCTCTCAGGGGGTGTGGGCTCCTAGTTTTCTGGCCTCCCTCTTCCCACTTTCCCTCTTCTGGGGTGGGCCCTGATATCAGCATTCCCCCACCACAGCCACTACTCGTGTTATGACACTTACCTACTTTATCCTATATGCTTTTTAAGACTGCTGCTGTACTTTAAATTTGGCGGTACACCCCCCCAGGTGTGTGCATGTGTGGCTGGCACTTCACTGTGTTGTTCTGTCTGCTCACATTCTTTAACAGACAATTGTTGCACTCATTTGACAGAAGCTGGAGCAGAGTAGACAACACAGAAGAGCGCTGCGCATACACTGAGAGAGATGTACTATTGTAAGGCTAAGCCTAGAGTTCAGTAGGGCAGTGGGTGACATTTGCCATGTGTCCCACCATATGTTACTTAAACATGCATGCCTCAAGCATCGTTCAGACACTACAATCATTTCTTTGCAGCCATGTGGGTGCTTGCTGTCTCTAGTCTGCCCTCTCACCCTCCTCCTTACTCTGGCCATGTGGCTGTAGCTCCTTGCATCCCTGCTTGCTGGCTGCCTTGGCAACCTTGCTGGGTGGTTGGCTTTCCTGTCATCTCTGCTTGTTTTCCCACTTCTCCTCATGGTATCTGCTTCATCTATGTTATGGTGTGCTATTTGGCTTTCCTCACTTTCCCATCCTCAGGGCATCTTCTGTAGCAGGGTTCTTTGCTTGGTGCTGTGGAGTGCTGACTTCTCACTCCATTTCTGCTGCTTCTTCAGGGCATGTGTGACTTCTATGTTGTCTACACTTGACTCACTGCTCTGGCTTTCCTATTGCTTAGTTATTGTGGTTCTTGCCTCATGGTGTGGTGCATCTCCCCACTCTACTTCCCTGTTGCTGTCTCTGCCCCCCACTCCACTCTTCCTCCAGGAGGGTATGTGCCTTTCTTCTGCACCCTCTTCCCAGGGGGTTTGCCTGGCACCATTGTTGCCTTTCTTTGCCTCCTCTGCTGCCCGTCACTTCTCACATGGGGTACTCACAGAGCTGAACCCCTTTCCTGCGCCATGCCTTCCTAGCCTGACAGTATGATTATCCAGGTTGTGGCTCTGGGTCAGGTTTTGCTTCTTTCTCTTTTGGGTCTTCTTTCACCTATGCCCTACCTAAGCTGCTCCATGGGCCCCTGTCAGTTCGGTCATATGACCTCATTTGGGCCAGGTACAAATCTTCCCTCTCCTGTCCTAATCTTCTCTACTACAGGGCCCTGAGAAACAAATGCCCCAAGGCTGTCTAGGCTGCAAAATCAAATTATTTCCAATCTAACCTCCAGAGTAACCTTAACTACCCAGCCAAATTTGGGAAAGGTGTCCATGCACTCTTTGAACCCCCCAGTTCAGTCTACACCCCCTGTTCTCAAGATTAATGACTCACTGATATCTGACCTTTCCTCTGTTGTGACTCAATTCAATAAGATTTTCACCACTTGTGCCTTTCCCT
The DNA here is from genome assembly GCA_016271365.2 of Neoceratodus forsteri. Lineage (NCBI taxonomy): Eukaryota > Metazoa > Chordata > Ceratodontiformes > Ceratodontidae > Neoceratodus > Neoceratodus forsteri. The sequence goes on from CM028134.1 coordinate 848,533,402, forward strand.
CTCCTCCCACCCATACTGGCTTTACCCATTTGCTTTCCATATCTTGCTCCCCCCCCCCCCGTCAATCCACAATAGGTTTTCACTTTCTTCCCATTACCACTTGTAAAACACTGCTTGCCCTTTCCTCCCTTACTCAGTCCAAGTCCTGCCTGGATTGGTTTGATACCAGACTCCTCTATATCTCTTCTCCAGTAGTTGCCCTTCCACTGACTCAGCTGCTTAACCACTGATTCTCCCTCAACTCTGTTTTTCAAGACTGGAAGATTGCTAAAGTTCTTCTCCTTCACAAAGGAAGATACTCCTCCTTCCCTGGAAACTACAGCCCCATTTTACTCATCCCACTCCCTTGCTAAATTGCAAGAGAAGCTAGTTTATACTAGACTTCTTGATTACCTCACCTTCTCCTGTTTCATCTTTCCCTTACAGTCTGGCTTCTGGAAGTAACATTATACCAGCTCTTCCCTGCTGCATGTCACTGATTCCATCTTTTCTGAGATGGATCAGGGGCATACCACAGCTGCTATTTTCATTGACCTGATCAAATCTTTTGACTCAGTGTCCCATTCACTTCTCTTGGATAAACTAAACTTGTCTGGTCTCTCTGCTTCTGTTACTGACTGGTTCCAGTCCTACCTAACAGGCACGCAGCAGTTGGTTCAGGTTGGTGGTGTGTTATCACCTCCTCTCCCCATTCAGGCTGAAGTCCCACAGGGTTCTATCATAGGCCCTGCCCTGTTCTCCATTTTATTGAATGAGCTCCCCTCTGGTTGTGTCAACTCGCATATACACACATATGCAGATGATACAGTCATCCACTCCTCTGACCCTTCTACAGCATCAGTGGAAAACCTTCTCCAACAGGATGTCTAAAATGTATTGTGCTGGATCTATTCCAACCAGCTCAAAGTCAACACTAAAGAAACTGCCTATGACCTTCGGTACCAGCCAGAATTGGCCAAGCTCTCATGAACACCTGTCTTCTCTTTGCTGGAAGGCTCCCCTCTTGAAGCTGCATCATCCTTCAAATACCTCAGAGTGTGGCTTGATAGTAAGCTTGGCTTTTCTACCCACATCAATGATATCCATGTGAAAATCCCCCCTAAGCTTGGTGCCTTGTACTGTAATAATGACTGTCTATCCCTGCTGGTCTGCCATGAGCTGATCACCAAAATGGCACTCCCGGTCTTTGACTATGCAAATGTGGTTTATTGTCCTGCTCCCTTCTCTAGCCAGACTTGACACCCTCTGCAATGCCTTTTATCGCTTTATTACTAACTCCCCTTCTTGTTCATACCACTGCTCCCTCTATTCCTCCCTTTCCATCCTCCCCTCACCCTCACTCTGCCAGTTGCACAACACTTTCTTCATCTCCAAGTACTGGTTTGGCAACCTGCCACCCTATCTAACCTCACTCCTCTCTCCAGTTGCTCCAGCTCCACACTTCCTTTACTCAAAGGACCAGAAAACCTTTTCTACTCCTCACTCCTGCTCCTATGTTGGACAATCTGCCTTGTCTTATCATTTGCTACTTCTCTGGAACCAGCTCCCTCATTTCATTTGTCATTCCACCTCCTCTGGGTCTTTCAAGCATCAGTTAAACCTCATCAGCCTACCCACCTGGACCTGTTATGACTGACTTTATCTTATTTGATAACAATTAAATTGCAGCTTGCACTAGTTCTTATTTAATATATTTTGCACTTTCTTCTGTTCATCATTTGTACCAGCTATGTATGTGATGCTTATTGTCTGCATCTTATCTGATTCATGTAAGTACTCTTATGCTGTATACTCCTGTAATCCTTTTCCCTGGGTTGCATCTGGAAATAAGCGTCTGCTCTGTGTGCTTTTCCTGGTTACCATTTTTTAACCAACTAACTAACTAGCTAACTAACTAACTATGCCCTTCCTCTGCCCTTAGTACTAATTCACTCTGACAGGTTTCAGCCATTGCTGGGCTTGCTCACAAACATGGCCGAGCTCATTCCATGCATCCAGTGGGCCTGTGCTCCATTGCTCCATTATAACTCCCACCAGTTGCCCAGGTGGCTGTTCAGCCTAATACTTGGGGCTCAGGTTTAGCCATATCATCAACTATTCCTACTCTACCTGCTACTATCAGGCAGATGCCTCAGAAACCATCAAAAAGCACACATCCACTCTCTGCCTCTCAACAGCCCAGTACGCTTTCACCCTTTATGTCTCGGTACTGCAATTTGTAGTATGTTTTTAGCCCTCTATGACTTCATACTGCACCCACTTGATCCCCTCAAGGGACCTTTTAAGGAGCTTTTTGGGCTGCCAAGTCTGAATCAGCAGTTTCTAGTCTTCTCATTTTCCTTGGGATGTTGCTAACCCACATGTTTCTTGGCATATCAACATCTATGCTCCCAGATGAGAACCTTAGGCTCCTCTATGGGTATAAGTCCTTTGGGTCAGAAGGAGTAGCTCATATCCTCCTTAGCTGGTTGCAGTACATTGCAGGTCATACTTTTCACTTGGATTATTAGTTGTGCATTTGACTGGAGGGATAGCAACCTAAAGCCTTGGATCCTCAGAGATTTCCTCCACAAGGTTTTTTCCTCTACTCCATACTGGCAGTCATAAATTTAGGCTACTAGTGGTTAGTTAGTTGTATTCTGCTAGACAAGTTGGGACATGGATAATGACTTTACCTCCTTTTTCTTCAATGGTTATTCAGCACCATGGTCTATTTGGCTTCAACTTTTTAGGCTTCTTTCATTAGATACCTGTAACCAAAGAACATGCTATCCTAAGAAAACTCTAGGGTTGGAACCCTCGTCACAGTAGTTCATATTGAAAAGCCACATAGACTACAAGCTAATCAGGCTACAGATCCATATTACACTGCACAAACACAATAACTCAAGAAGTCAACTGCACTAGTAGCAGGGATCGACAAATTTCAAAATTACATGCTAGTCCAGGACAACTGGCCTAGCAAAAAATGGTATTTCCAGTGTTTCAAGTGGTAGTCCGAGATTGGAAGGCTATATTTCAAAGGAAATAAAAAAAAAAAAGAGTATGGAGCACCAAAGTACAAGGTGCGGTGTTGTATTATTAATACTTCTTAAATGTAGGTGTATTTATTTACTCAGGATAGCCCAGCTGAAATGCAGCTCTTACTAGTTAGGTCCTGCTTCTGACAATTTACATTACACTTTATCCCGTGGCAGGCTCCAGCAGCCCCACCCTCACCCAACACACCAGACACAGTTTCCTTCCTAGCTAGCACACCACGAGAACATATTTTTTTTATTGTATTTTATTTCCTTGGGCAGCTTTTGTCTTGTTATTGTTGCCAGTTCTTGCTCTTTTGTATCTTTACTTTTCTAGAGTGAGAACAACACAAAAAGCCCAACCTTCACTACAGTACAGATTTGTTTCCCCCCTCTCTCTCTCTCCTCTGACCTGGCCAGCCAATACACTTTCTCTCTGTTTAGTTCTTTTAATTTTGTTCTTTGCTTGGAGCAGATTTATTGGGCAGTCAGCAGGTCTGCATGCCTGATGATGACCTCGCTGATCAGCTGCTTAAGCGCCCCTGCTCGTTGCTCCGGCCCTTCCCCTCCCCAGTTCACCACTTTCAATCACCCTCCCTTTCACTTGTTTATATATAAATTTATTTTTCAGAGGCTGGAGACACACACACTTAATACAGAACTCCCAACAACAACCACAGAAACACAGAAGTGTTGTGCCATTCCCCCACATTCCAGGACTGCACCACAGCACACGTTCTTTGCTCTCCCCACCTCCTCAACAGCGACAGTGCACCTCTTTCTCCTCGAATGACTGGCTAGCCTTACAACCCACAACTCACTGCTGTGGCCAACAGGTTAATTTTCCAGTCGTTCTTTTTTGCTGCTCCTCCTCCCTGCCTGCTCTTGCTCCGACTTCTTGTTCTGGCTGCTCCCTCCTTTTCTCTCTTCAGTGCTCACTATCGCTCTGCCAACTCCTGTTACCACAAGCGTCAACTCACCAAGCTTTTTGCCCACCATCACTGCCAGTGTGCTCTTGCCCCTGCCTGACTGGTTGCAGCACACATGGTGGAGTTTAATGCAGCTCTTGCCATTTGCTGCTGTGTTGTCACTCCAATTGCTGCAGCCACGCCGATCAGGATCCCGCATTCATTGTTCATTCATAGTCCCACCACTTTGATTTCACCCCTCACTTCTGACACTACCCACATCACATGATGCCCAACCCAGAGTCCCAGCAGCAGAAGTAGGAGGAATGGACCCTAGTGGCAAACTGCATGAAATGCAGGTAAAAAAAAATGTAATTGCTTTCATTTGCTGGTTGTTCACAGACAACCAGCAATGCAATAAATACTAGTCACACACATACAGATGTAGAAGTGGGTAGCTATCTGGGAACTAGCGACCATCGAACAGTATGGTTCACAATAAACACAGCAATAGAGTCAAGCCATACAAAGGCAAAAGTACTGGACTTTAGGAGGACTGACTTTGCCAAAATGGGTGAGTGCCTAAGGAATGCACTAGCAAATGGGCAGGAAGGAGGGGTGGAAGAACAATGGGGAATAATAAAAAACTGCCATCACAGAGGTAACAAGCCTTTGTGTGAAGCAAATAAACAAAATTAAACGATGTAAGAAACCACTATGGTTCTCAAAGGAAGTGGCAGTGAAGGTTCAAGAGAAAAAGAAAGCATTCAGGAAGTACAAGGAATCACAGAAGGAGCAGGACAGAGAACTGTATCACTTAAAGCAAAAAGAAGGTGGGAAGGCAGTCAGAACAGCAAAGGCCCAAACCAAGGAAAAGATAGCCAACTCAGTTAAGAAGGGGGATAAAACCTTTTATAGGTACATCAGGGAGCGAAGGAAGACCAAGGGAGGGTTAGTGAGGCTTAATAAAGGGAGGGAGGGTGGGCAGAGGGTGACTGTGAAAAGGCAGAGATACTAAACAAATATTTTTGCTCAGTATTTACAAAGGAAGAGGGGGAGGTACCTAAAACAAACAGTAGAAACACTCTGGATACAGAAGTTGAAACCAGCCCATTTACAGAAGAAAGGGTTATGAAAGAACTCTTAAAACTGAAGGTAGACAAAGCAATGGGGCCTGATGGGATTCATCCCAGAATTCTAAAAGAACTAAGGGTAGAACTAGTGACACCACTGACTACCCTCTTTAACAAATCATGGGAGGATGGGGTGGTACCGAGGACTGGAGGAGGGCAGATGTGATTCCCTTCACAAAAGTGGGAGCAAGGCAGAAGTAGGAAACTACAGACCTGTTAGTTTAACCTCAGTGGTAGGGAAAATGATGGAATCACTTGAAGGAAAGAATTGTTGAGTATCTAGAGGCCAGAGGGGCACAGGACCCAAGGCAGCATGGATTCACAGTGGGAAGGTCATGCCAGACAAATCTGATAGATTTCTTTGACTGGGTAACCAAAGTAGTAGTAGTAGATCAGGGAGGGGCTGTGGACATGGCCTACCTAGACTTTAGCAAGGCATTTGACACAGTCCCACACAAAAGATTAATATACAAGTTAGCCAGCCTGGGAGTGGGTCCCAAGATGACAGCCTGTGTAAAGAATTGGCTGGAGAATAGGACACAGAGAGTAATACTAAATGGAGTCCACTCTGAAGAAAGGGGGTTACTAGTGGGGTACCGCAGGGTTCAGTATTAGACAGTCGTCCTCTCAATGTCTTTATGCGCATTGCAGAGGGACTGGAAGGAAAGTATGTCTCTTTGCAGATGACACAAAGATCTGCAACAGAGTTGATGCACAAGGTGGGGTTGAAAGGATGAGAAGGGACTTGGCAAGGTTAGAGGAATGGTCAAATGTATGGCAGCTTAGATTCAATGCTAAGAAGTGCAAGGGAATGCACCTGGGAAACAAAAACCCAGGGGAAGAGTACACAATGGGGGTGAGAAACTAACAACAACAAAAATGGAAAGGGACCTGGGGGTAGTCATATCAGATGACCTAAAGGTGGGCAAGCAATGTGAGAGGGCAGCAAGGAGGGCTGGGGGGATACTGGGATGCATAGGGAGAGGCATCACCAGTAGAAAACAGGAAGTTATTATCCCTCTGTACAGACAGCTGGTGAGACCCCATCTGGAGTACTGCATGCAGTTCTGGAGAACCAATCTCCAAAGACATAGACAGGATGGAAGCTGTCCAGAGGAGGGCAACTCAAATGGTGCAGGGTCTGCACTTGAAAGACATATGAAGAGAGACTTAAGGAGCTTAATATGTATAGCCTCGAGGAAAGGAGGGAGAGGGGGGACATGATAGAAACTTTCAAGTACCTCAAGGAATCAACAAAGTCCAAGACGGTAGCATCTTTCCAAAAAGAGTGCAAGAACACGGGGACACAATTTGAAGATAGAGGTGGCAGCTCAGAGGTAATTTAAGGAAGTATTTTTTCACAGAGGGGTTGTGGATGCATGGAACAGCCTTCTGGAGGAGGTTGTGGAGTCAAAAACAGTGGTGGAATTCAAGCATGCATGGGACAGTCATAAGGCAATTCTAGGGGTTGGGGGTAGGAAGAAGTAGGCTGCTGGTTAACTAGGATCTGCAGCTTATCCATTAGGTAGGGAAAGGGGCAGACTGGGTGGGCCAAGTGGTCCTTATCTGCTGTCAAAATCTATGTTTCTATGTTTCTATTGTCCCTGTCCAAAAACTGATAGTCCCGGACGTCGGGCTATGGGATTTGTCGATCCCTGACTAGTAGTTGTCCCCTAAACCAGTGGCCCTAATTATAAGATACAGCACCAGCCTTGAGGAGTGTACAGGGTAACACAGGTAAGTGTCAGCAGTTAGGTGTAGGTCAGGGAAAAAAGTTAGAGCCCAGTGACTAAGAAAACAGATGAGAGGCTGAGAAATTGGAGCAAGACCAGCTGTGCCAAACATGAGAATTCCTAACCCCTTGTCAAGTGGGGGCATCTATTTTTGTATGAAGAACCCCAAATCAGTGCTAGGAAAGCCCATCCCCAAGTGGGGGCATACTCATTCTAGTTACACTTTTCTCACCTGGGGCTATGCTATTTTCTCTTAATGCTAAGTTCACTTGTGGCCCTGGAGTGATGCATATGGTTTAGAAGGTACTGCATAGCTTGGACCATCTGATTCTGTAGCTTGATCTGATTAGATCTGTGGTCTGCAGATTTTATAACCACATACTGACTTCTACCAGTTACAAGCCCTGTCTGCTCTGATGTGTGCAGATTGGATTTCTTAATGTCCAGCCATCTCTGTTCATTGTACATAGTCATATCTTATTTAAATTGAATAAAGTTAGCTTAGTAACTGAACTGTGTGTAGTAGTTTTCTTCTTTACTTTCCAAATCTGTTTGCATACCCATATAATTTATTTAGGTCTTCAGGTTTCACAGTAAACAGAACCACTTGTGCCAGCATGCTACCCTTTGCTTTGTTAAATTCTGAACCTGGAGGGTAGACTGTTCTTGTACTGTAGATGCATCAGAAAGAATTCCATGTGTATTTTCCAAGTAGGGTTATTGGTTACTTGAAAGGCAGCCGCATTGAGATAGACTTTAAAGAATAGAATTGATGTCTGGAAACAAAGACATTTCATTGTTATTACTGGCACCCTTTTTGTTTGATAAACTAGTGCTGTGTTTGATCAAAACAGCAGCAACAGCTTGCAGAAGTTGGCCCTTTTTAAATAACTCCACTATTTGTAAAGATCATTTAACTTCAGTTCAGTTGAAGTTTGCATTGCATGGTTTGTATTTCTCGTAAGTGTCGAGGTGTGTTCTAGGCACCAAAGCCTATGGAGCAAGCTTTTTGAAACCTGTTGACATCAATGGACTGAAAATATCCTGTGGGTTCAGCACATGCTGTGTCTAGAACATTTGCCTCTGTTCTACTTAGTAAGGATTTCCTCTTTATAGTCACACTGAGCTTTCTTTTAATTAAATAAATGTTCCCCTTATTTTTCCCTTGTCTATGACCCCAGTATTCTATAAAAAAAAGTCCATGGTTTGTATTTTGATCCTATTACCAATCCTCAGGCCAGAATATTGGGCAATACAGAAAATAAATATGTGGTACACAAGGCAAAGCAAAATTAGACAGGTGCGTACAAGATGATTTTTTTAAAAGTGTTGTTAGAAGTAACTTAAGTAACTTTCACCAAGCAGCCCTGAAAAGCCTGGAGAGCAGAAATTGTCTGACCATGCACACTACATTTGGGCTTACAGGTCTGAGGTTTTGAACGGGGGCAGTAGAGGTTGGCATTAAACAACCGTTATAGCAATGTTTGATTTGAATAATTAATGATTTGAAATAGAACAAATAATGTTGCATGAAGTTCATGACACAAGCCTTGTGTCCTCAACATATTCTGCAGACACCGTTTCAATGGCCTGAAAGGCCTGGACCATCTGAGTCTGCAGAACTAGGTAACAGATGTCCCTGTACCAGACACACAAGTGAATACAGTACTTGTGGCTGATGTGTGCATGCAGCCCCTGATGTGTCACAAGCAGAGGCTGTGACCAAACCTGAGCAACCGGTTGACACCACAACCAGAGGTCAAACTAGAAGAATAAAAACACTTGATGGTGTCCACCAAAATAACCACCATTGTAAACCACCACAGTAGTTACAATATCACACCCTATGCCCAATACATCCATAGAACATACACACATCATGCACACAGTGTACTGTACACCCCATACATTGTGCAGCAGGCATGCGGGCACACACACACACACACACACACACACACACACACACACACACACACTGCCTATCATGCCTGGGATATTACAGTGGCCATTGTGAAGTAGGCTTCCACCAGACAGTCGCTGAGCCTTCTCTGAAATATACATAGCTGGAATTACTGTTGCTGGCCTGTGAAGGTGGACATGGAGAGTCAGTGGAGTTGGTATATTACTATGGTACACCACTACAATCAACCACTGTCTCATCAGATGAGGGAAGTCTTTTCCTCAGTGCCAAGTTGTGAAGCATACTTCACACAGAAAATATAGTATATAGCACACTTTTCCAGGTGACAGCTGCAGGGTACCACTGGTCTTATCCAAGCAGTGGAACCTCATCTTCAGGGTGACAAAGGTGCACTGTACGATGGACCAGGTCCATTTTTGTGTCTCATTATATACATGTTCTGCAGGTGTGATAAATGGATTCATGAGGGGTATTATGAGATAGGTAAGCTGTGGATATCCACTGTCACCTGTAGGACAGATACAGTATGCAATAGTTAAAGGCACACACACAGGGGTTAGACCTGTAACATATGTGTTCTGGTAGGCAGAGTACTCACCTATTATTCATCTCTGATCATGAACTATGTTTTTGTATTTTTTCTGACCAGGAAAGGTACACTAAGCTAGCAAGGTGTGATCTCTTGTTTCAAGGTGCATCCTGGTAGGTGGGTTACATGGACCTGTTTACTGATAGGGAAATGCTGGCCAGGATATAGGGGAATCTCCCTTTCTCTAAGAGTGCCATGGGATCATTAAATGCTACCTAGACAGCAAACAGAGATAGGCAGGAGGGATCTTAGTTTAATGTTTCATCCGGAAGACAACACCTCGACAGTGCAGCAACCCCTCATACTGCACTACAGGGTCAGGTATGGGTATTACCCCAAGGATCTGATGTGGGGCTAGAAGTCATGACCTTCCAGTCTTCCATACCTGGAGGCAAGCATGCTACTTACAGAACCACTGATACTGAGACAAGCTTAGCATGCTACCTAATGAGTGATTGACACTGATAAATGTCATACAGGCACGGCAAAGTTGTGATTGCTGCAGGATATATGTGTCGTGTGTTGACCCTGGATATTTTGAACAAGTGTTATGACACCATGTGCACTGCAGATGACTTGCATGTTTATACTGCATGGGGCTTCCTTATCATGGCATATTTCCTCTGCATGTGATGGTGCAACAACACACACATGCGTTCAGTTTACAGCACCCACTACATTCACTAACTCTGCTGTATCAAAGAAGGCATTCTTTTTCAACCTCATTTCCACCTCTGTTGTTGGCAGCTGTATGATGTCACCAATGTGGTGTATCATTGCATTGGTCATCTGCCACCTGTGACCCATTGGAAGGAGTCTGTGGCATAGTAGGCAACAGCTTTCAGTACATTGCCTCACATCTGTGTTGTGGCTAAAGCATGTTCTAGTCCTCAGCTGTGGAAGTAGCAGTGTGCACAACTCCTCCACTGTAACAGTCAAAACTAAACTTCCCAATGTACTGCAGTGCTGTCAGTGAAGTGGGTCCAGTCTGGGCCTGTAAAGACATTCCCTTATGTGCCATTGTCTCTGTAGCACATCCTCATACAGCATGATATTTAGCAGCAGTCCTGGGCACATGGTCATATACTCAGAGCTATGGTAGCAATGCGATAATCATATGCTACTGTGAATGTCTACCAGCAGGTACTGGGTATGTCTGATTTTCTCAATATGTACAGTAGCATACTCTGACCATGTGATTCATGCTTTTCCTTAGGGAAGGGGGCAGAGGTACATGCACCATGGGACTGTCAATACAACTCTATGATCACTGCACAGAACCTTGGAGTACTTTTCTGATGGTTCTGCATTCTTTTAAGGTACTGTGTGTGTCTGTGTGTGCAACACTTTTATGTGTGTTTTGTTGTGTGTCACTGCCATGCTGATTGGATACTCCAGTGATAGTCAGTAGTAGCAGACCAGACTGATGTATATGGGGACCAGTGCAAGGAATGCAGCAGGGTTACCACATCATTATTAGGTTGCTATGCAGGACTGAGGTGCGAACATCTTGACGATGAAAAAATGCCCTACTGAGATTCAATGCCAAGTATTGAGGTCACTCTATAGTTTCCACCCTATGTGCAATGGAGATGAAGATGAATCCAGTAGCTCTCTATGCAGTAAAAGTCTGTCATGACAAAAACATTGAAAAATTGAAAAGACAATACACTGGAGGGCCATCCTTGTGGGAGACTTATTGGGCATCTACAGTATATCAAATTTTAAGGGATTATTTGGGAGACACTTCTGAAACGGTGATAGAAAATTGGAATAAAAATTTGGATCTAGAGATCCCTCATTCTTTCAAAAAAAGTACAAGGTCCAAGGACAAACTTCAGGGACCGTGGAGTCTCAAAAAAACAGAGAAGTGCACAATACCCCAGGAGTTGAAACAGGGAACTCAAAAAAAATAAACAAGGGGTTAGCAACATAAGGCTATAATCACAATTAGCTATATTACAAAAATATGCAATAAAAGGTCAAGCTCTCTCAAGTACCAACTAGGGACAATAAGAGAAAGCAAAAGGTATCACAAAAGAACAAATGTAACATATGGGGAGCAGAGAGAACACCTGTGTGAGTAAATATCAAAAGTGCAGTATATAAAAGCCCAAAAAATGCCTGAAAATGGCAAGGAAACCGTAGAAGTATGTCTCAAAAAAGCCTTCAGAATTGTACCAACAGACATATCACTCGAGGGCTGGAAGGACTGGTCAATCGCAGAATGTGGTGCTCCATAGGTAAAAACTCTGCTCACCGCAAATTCCACCAAAAGCGATACCCGGAAGAGACAACGAACCGACGTCACGATGTCACGCTTATGTATCGACTACAGTGTCTTCCTCAGAGCGTGGATTGGATTCTCTGTGTCCTCTTAAATACAGAGAAACTGTTAAAGAGACAGGCCAAGAAAAGGCGCCTTACAAACACATACCTCCATATACCTACAACTAGTAAAACTAAATATACATAGAACAAATTTCCAAATTCCATAAATGCTGCAAAGTTAAAAAGGGGAAAAGAGCCGAACAAGTCATAATCCCCACTGATCAAGGCTAGAGCACGAAAAGTCATAGCCATGAATGCTATCTAAGTGTCACCATATTCCCAGAACAATAAGTGTCAAAGCAAAAAATTTTTTATATATATAGAAAAAAGAAGAAATAATGAAAAAATAATAAACAGCACATTCAAAAACACCAGAAAGGGAACAGAGCCGGAAAAGTCATATCCCCATGTTGTGGACAGAGCACGACACAGGTCGTGTCCACAAATGCTACCATTAACTATAAAAAGCTATGTAAAGGGAGTTCATCATTTAAACCATAGGGAACCATCATATTCAATTCAAAGATCCAAAAGGCTTCTCTTTGCAGGATTTTTGAATTTAGGTCTCCACCTCGAAATCCAACTTCCACTTTCTCCAAACCAATAAATCTCAGTGTAGCTGGGGACCCGTGTTTTTCTTCATGGTAATGACGTGCCATCGCATAGTCCATATTAGCATTCCGAATGGCTCCTTTGTGTTCACCAATCCTCAGTTTCAAATTTCTTTTGGTTTGGCCCACATAGCATAGTCCACAAGGGCAGGTCAACATATAGATGACCCCCTGAGTGTTGCAGTTGATGAAAGATTTCATCTCATAACTTTTCCCTGATCTTGGATGATGAAAGATTTTGACATCAGATGTGTTAGAACAATGTACACATCTCCCACACCGATAGTTTCCTTTTGGGAACGAAGGTAGCCAATCTCGTTGTTTGTTTTCATTTTTACATGGAATATATGAATTCACCAGCAAATCCCTTAAATTCTGTCCCTTAGTGTAAGAAATCAATGGGCGATTCTGGCCTATTTGTTTCAATCTCAAATCAGAATTGATAATATTCCAATGTTTATGTATAACTTGGCCTATTTTGGGAGCCAGATGGTTGAATTCAGTAATGAAAATAAGTTTATCCACTTCATTTTTATTTTGTACATTGGAATTTAGTAATTCTTCTCTCTCCATATTATTCACAAGATGTATACTATTCAACAAAACTCCGTTCATAGCCTCTTATTGTAAACCTGTCTGTAATTTCCTTTCTGGCTTCAAAATAAGACTTATTGTCAGAGCAAATACGTTTAGCTCTGATATACTGTCCTTTTGGAATATTATTGATCACAAACCTAGGATGGCAACTGTCAAAACATAGCAGGGTATTTCTGGACATAGGTTTTCTATACAGTTTAGTTGAAAGTGTATTGTCCGTCTTCTCTATCAATATGTCAAGGAAGGGAATATTCTCTCTACTTTTGGCATGCGTAAATTTTAGATGTGTGCTGGTGTGATTTATATATTCAATAAAATGTTCCAGCTCAACATCAGAGCCAGTCCAAATCATCAGACAATCATCTATATATCGCTTCCACAGCCTGATATATTTCAAAAAAGTATTGTTGGAGGGATTATAGATATTCGCCTCCTCCCATTCCCCCATATATAAATTCACTAGACTGGGAGCAATAGTGGTGCCCATCGCAGTCCCTTTTATTTGAATGTAAAAGGAACCATTATTCCAAAAGTAGTTTTGTTCAAGTACAAATCTTGCAAGTTCCAACACAAAATCAGAGCTAGGTTTCCTTTTCTCCCTTAGACTTGGATGTTTAGATAAAGATTGTAAACCTCCCTCATGGGGTATATTCAAGTAAAGACTTTCTACATCTATAGTGACCAATATATCAGACTCAGATACAGGAACACTACGAAGCATCAATAAGGCATCCTTTGTGTCTTTAACATATGACTGAAGGTTAGAAACAAACTTTTGTGCAAAAAAGTCAACAAACTTAGACATATTTTCAGTAACAGACTCATTTGCAGAAACAATAGGTCAACCTGTCACAGGAAATACAGCTTTGTGTACCTTGGGTAAAAGATAAAGTACAGGCTTCTTAGGGCTCTATACTTTAAGGAACTCAGCCTCTCTCTTAGTAATTTCTCGTGATAGAAGACCAAAATCAATAAGAGCATCAGCTTTCTTTTTAATGAGGTCACTCAGATCTCTTTCAATCTTCTTATAGAATTCTTGATTACTTAATTGCCTCATGGCTTCTTCATTGTAGGCGTTGATTCCCCACACTACCACTGCACCACCTTTATCGGCCTGTTTAATCACTATTGAACCCAAGTTCTTCAATTCCTGTATAGCTTGTCTCTCAGCCAGAGTAACATTCTGTGCACAATATTTATCCTTATTACTTGTGATCAATTTACGCACATCATTTGACACCAGATTGCAAAACGTATAGATTGTGTGATTCGAATGGGGAGGATTGAAGGACGAGGGCTTTTTAAAGGGAGTATCTTCTCTCAATACATCCAGGGGTGGGGGCATAGCCTCAGTTGAGTTGAAAAAATCTTTAAGATATATTTTTCTAAAAAACCTAAATAAATCCAACTCAGTTTGAAAATAATTGACTTTGGTAGTGGGAACAAAGCTTAAACCCTTGGCTAACACCTGTGTTTGAATAGGGGTTAGCAATACATTAGCTAGGTTTATGACCTCCAGTTCAGATTCCTTGGCCTCGGAGATCTCCTCACCTCCTCCCCAATTCTGTCTCCCTCTGTAATTCTGCCTCCCTCTGTTGCCTCTCATACCTTTCTCTCTTTCTCCTCCCCTTCCCTCTTCTTGTTCTGTGTGCTCTAAGATATCTAGATCTTGGCTGTTGCCTAAAAAACGTCTATTTTCATTAGATCTGTGATGGTCTTCTAGGTCACTATCTGGTCCAGATGAGATGGTCATTTCATCTCCATTCGATGATGCTGAATATAGATTTGTTGAAAACACTTTCTTTTTATTCCCCTGCCATGTATAGACATTTCCCATCTTGTAATCGTTATCATCCCTAATGTATTTCTTTTGTTTATACTGAACCAGATCAGTTTGAAATTTGGCTATAGACAGACTGGCTTTACCAGAAAGAGAATCAAAATCAATGGGGGAGAATTTTTCTTTTAATTTCTCCGACAAAATGTTCAATTCTTGTGTAGCTAATTCAGATTCCTTTCGTGCTTTCTTGATAGTAAGTAACATCAAGTAATAGCTACACTTATTTAGAATTCTCTCCCAATCATGTAAGTAATCCAAGTCTTCCACGCCAAATGAAGGAGGCTTCTGAATTCTCATGCCTTGTGGGATCTTTCGTTCCCTCCAATATTGTGACAAAAAAGCAGCATGTAGATCAAATCTAATAACCTTCTTATGTAGGTATTCATAGTTTCTGAAATCGATGTTGTCTCTAAATCCAAGTAAACCTACACCAGAGAGTAACGCTTGTACTCTATCAACTGGAAGTAGTATATCTTGGCCAATTTCGTCAGTGAAAGATAGACCTTCCACAGTAGGTGATATCACAGCCATAATTTTAAACCCTGGAGCTCTCCACAGGCAGCATCAACTCCTTAAATAGCTGCCAACAAATTCAAAAAAGTACAAGGTCCAAGGACAAACTTCAGGGACCGTGGAGTCTCAAAAAAACAGAGAAGTGCACAATACCCCAGGAGTTGAAACAGGGAACTAAAAAAAAATAAACAAGGGGTCAGCAACATAAGGCTATAATCACTATTAACTTTATTACAAAAATATGCAATAAAAGGTCAAGCTCTCCCAAGTACCAACTAGGGACAATAAGAGAAAGCAAAAGGGTATCGCAAAAGAACAAATGTAACATATGAGGAGCAGAGAGAACACCTGTGTGAGTAAATATCAAAAGTGTAGTATATAAAAGCCCAAAAAACGCCTGAAAATGGCAAGGAAACCGCAGAAGCGTGTCTCAAAAAAGCCTTCAGAATTGTAACAACAGAAATACCACTCGAGGGCTGGAAGGACTGGTGAATCACAGAATGTGGTGCTCCATAGGTAAAAACTCTGCTCACCGCAAATTCTACCAAAAGCGATACCCGGAAGAGACAACGAACCGACGTCACAGCGTCACGCTTACATATCTACTACAGCGTCTTCCTCAGAGCATGGATTGGATTCTCTGTGTCCTCTTAAATAAAGAGAAACTGTTAAAGAGACAGGCAAAGAAAAGGCGCCTTACAAACACATACCTCCATATACCTACATCTAGTAAAACTAAATATACATAGAACAAATTTCCAAATTCCATAAATGCTGCAAAGTTAAAAAGGGGAAAAGAGCTGAACAAGTCATAATCCTTATTGATCCATATTGCTAGAGAAGACGGACAATACACTTTCAACTAAACTGTATAGAAAACCTATGTCCAGAAATACCCTGCTATGTTTTGACAGTTGCCATCCTAGGTCTGTGATCAATAATATTCCAAAAGGACAGTATATCAGAGCTAAACGTATTTGCTCTGACAATAAGTCTTATTTTGAAGCCAGAAAGGAAATTACAGACAGGTTTACAATAAGAGGCTATGAACCGGGAGTTTTGTTGAATAGTATACATCTTGTGAATAATATGGAGAGAGAAGAATTACTAAATTCCAATGTACAAAATAAAAATGAAGTGGATAAACTTATTTTCATTACTGAATTCAACCATCTGGCTCCCAAAATAGGCCAAGTTATACATAAACATTGGAATATTATCAACTCTGATTTGAGATTGAAACAAATAGGCCAGCATCGCCCTTTGATTTCTTACACTAAGGGACAGAATTTAAGGGATTTGCTGGTGAATTCATATATTCCATGTAAAAATGAAAACAAACAACGAGATTGGCTACCTTCGTTCCCAAAAGGAAACTATTGGTGTGGGAGATGTGTACATTGTTCTAACACATCTGATGTCAAAATCTTTCATCATCCAAGATCAGGGAAAAGTTATGAGATAAAATCTTTCATCAACTGCAACACTCAGGGGGTCATCTATATGTTGACCTGCCCTTGTGGACTATGCTATGTGGGCCAAACCAAAAGAAATTTGAAACTGAGGACTGGTGAACACAAAGGAGCCATTCGGAATGCTAATATGGACTATGCGATGGCACGTCATTACCATGAAGAAAAACACGGGTCCCCAGCTACACTGAGATTTATCGGTTTGGAGAAAGTGGAAGTTGGATTTCGAGGTGGAGACCTAAATTCAAAAATCCTGCAAAGAGAAGCCTTTTGGATCTTTGAGTTGAATACAATGGTTCCCTATGGTTTAAATGATGAACTCCCTTTACATAGCTTTTTATAGTTAATGGTAGTATTTGTGGACATGACCTGTGTCGTGCTCTGTCCACAACATGGGGATATGGCTTTTCCGGCTCTGTTCCCTTTCTGGTGTTTTTGAATGTGCTATTTATTATTTTTTCATTATTTCTTCTTTTTTCTATATATATAAAATTTTTTTTTGCTTTGACACTTATTGTTCTGGGAATATGGTGGCACTTAGATAGCATTCATGGCTATGACTTTTTGTGCTCTAGCCTTAATCAGTGGGGATTATGACTTGTTCAGCTCTTTTCCCCTTTTTAACTTTGCAGCATTTATGGAATTTGGAAATTTGTTCTATATATATTTAGTTTTACTAGTTGTAGGTATATGGAGGTATGTGTTTGTAAGGCGCCTTTTCTTGGCCTGTCTCTTTAACAGTTTCTCTGTATTTAAGAGGACACGAGAATCCAATCCACGCCTGAGGAAGACGCTGTAGTCGAGCTGCGAAGCGTGACGCCGTGATCGCCGGTTCGTCTCTTCCGGGTATCGCTGGTGGAATTTCGGTGAGCAGAGTTTTTTACCTATGGAGCACCACATTCTGCGATTGACCAGTCCTTCTAGCCCTTGAGTGGTATGTCTGTTGGTACAATTCTGAAGGCTTTTTTGAGACACGCTTCTGCGGTTTTCTTGCCGTTTTCAGGTGTTTTTTGGGCTTTTATATACTGTACTTTTGATATTTACTCACACAGGTGTTCTCTCTGCTCCCCATATGTTACATTTGTTCTTTTGCGATACCGTTTTGCTTTCTCTTATTGTCCCTAGTTGGTACTTGAGAGAGCTTGACCTTTTATTGCATATTTTTGTAATAAAGTTAATAGTGATTATAGCCTTATGTTGCTGACCCCTTGTTTATCTCTCATTCTTTGTGGCTGGACTCATCCCTAAAAGCAATTAAAATCACCTCTTCAAATATATGGAGAGAATTCACTTGGTAGTGTCAATCCAGTTTTTTTTTTTGCTCCCTGGTGATTTTAACGAAATATCTCACAGCTTCATTTGGCCTGTGCCGGAGGGACTGTAACTGTAAATTAGCAGACCTAGGCCGTATTTTTTGGTTTTGCCCTAAATTAATGTAATTCTGCTGTACCCTATAGGAAGAGCTATGTGAATGTCTGGGGGAATGGGTTGAGCTAACAGTAGAAATGGTTGTATTGTCTATTTATCCATTTCACAGACCTCTGTGGCATCGTACCTTACTCCCCCTCTATCTGTTAGCAGCAAAATAAGCCATAACTCGTAGGTTGATGTCCACCAAAATACCCACAGTGTCTGAGTGATGACAAATTGTCTTGGAAATATACAGGTTGGAAGGTCTTATGGCTGGACTGCATAATAAACAAACATCCATCAGGGAAAAATGGCAAAAATGGGTATCTTACATGGCACAGCTTGATCCAGACTTTGTGCCCTAGAGGGAATTGGGGGGGGGGAGTTAATCGGCATACTGCCATGAAGGAAGATAGTGTTTTGTGCCCCAAACTGTACTCCACATTTACTGGGCCATTGACCTGTGGGGGAGGCTAGGAGGTTGGTTGCTGTTTGATCTGTGGAATAATTCTTTCTGTGAAAATTTAACTGCCTTATTAGGAATTAAGGAATATCTAGGGAATCAGTTATCCACTGTATAAGTCAATTGCTTTTTACCTAAGCATGTGAAATACTAATTAGCTGAATGCTTCTGTTAATTATGACTTGATGCATTACTGATGGTATGAATATGTATGTACTATCTACTACTGTGCTTCTCTCAATAAAAAAGGAAAACTAAAAAAAAAAAGAAAAATTGAAAAGCCCTCTTACTCATCTATACAGAGCTATACTTAACAAACACCCAGTTCAACAGCCCCAGAAATATCCAGAGCAGAAACTGGTTGCGTTAAAATTAAATTCTTAGCCCTCTCAGCTAAAATTGCTCACTGGATTAGAAACACAAGCCTGAATTCAAACAGGTTAGCTAAAAAAATGAATGGATAAAAAGACTTTCTGGATAGTCAGAAATTATTCCTCTCCATGGCTGAAAGAGGTTTTGGATATCTTAAAAGTGTTGAACCTGGATCATTTATGGAAGGAGTCAAGAAAATATTAATTTCTCAGGGTTATGCAAGATTAGTTAAAAATAAATTAAAGCAAACATCATTTGATTCTGATTTACAGAAAATTAGAACACTGAAGTCGCATGGATGGTATGTGCATAATAAAGTAAATCATGTTTTAAAATCATATTTACTCTATCTCCTTGATAAAAAAGGATAGGGTTATCTTTACAAAATTTTGCTTGGAATTATACCCCTCAAAATTTCTACAATACATTTTCTCTAAAAATAACCCTATTTTCAAGGATTTATACTGCAAATGTAGCCAAAATGAGCTGGACACCCCTTGTCCGTATTCTTCTTCATTGTCCAAGTTATGACCACATGAGAGACATATTTGTTGGACATTGCCTTTTACCCAGAGTACTTACCAAGGAATAGACTCTGAGGATCTTAATGAATCCCTCCATCGACTATGTCACCAAGGACATGATGAAGTAATTGAAATGGATTTATTCAGTAATGTTGCATGCTTCCACCAAGTTGCTTCGACAATGAAGTTATTGAAATCACAGGCAGCGACAGATGAAATGCTGACGGGCAACATTTTGCCAGTCAGACCATCACTGTTTTTTTTTTGCAGGGCTCTGCCCCCCAATTTTTTAATAAGCAACTCCAAGTCGGAGTTGATTCAAGGGGGGCGAAACACCAGCGAAACAGCAAAATTAGTACAGCAGGACCATTACAGTGATTATCTCAAAACTGTCGCTGTAACAGTCTTCATTGTAAAAATTTCAGTTTTTCATTGTATACAATGTTGCATAAAAATCCTCAAGTTCGCAGTGATATCAGATGCGAGCAAAACTAAGGATGACATGTTCTATCAGGGCAATGATTTTACATAGTTTTCCAAATGGCAGCTGCTTGTGATATCCATTTTTAGGATATCTTTCTCAATTACAAGTCACATTACGCCTATTTTTTTCCCGGGTAGTGGTGTCTTGTGTACATGCTGTGTAGCATTTTTTAAAGACTTTGCACAAATAGGACATAATAATGCTTGCAAGACTAATGCATGTCACTGAAACTGACTGATACTGGGAAAACTCTCATTCATATTCCCTCTTGATTGGCAGCTGATATTAAAAATGCTTTGCATTTCTTATAACATTTTGTTTCCTGGATGGAAACTGCACTATTTATATGGAAAATGGTACTGTATAATGCACTTGTAATAAAAGGAATATATGTATCTATGTACTTTGCAAATGGTTTCTAAAAATAGAAACAAACACAATTTATTTCAATCCAAATTAAGGCCCAACAAAGACTGTATGCCCTTTGCCTTTTACTCCACAATTTGAGAAGGAAATTGCATTTTTATATGAAAATTGTGCTGTATAATGCATTTTTAGCAAAATTATTATGTGTGTCTAAGTACTATGTTAAATGTGTAAATGATATTGTACGGACTCAAAAGAGTCAAACAAATGAAGTATCTGAATCTTGACGTTGTGATTACTGTGGAATCTAATATGTGCTGTCAAAGCATGCACTGTTGTGTCCCTGCTGCATACTCTACAGTTTGAACTGTTACATGCTTTACCCTTCAGTAACACTTGCACTGTTGCTGTAGTTTTGACAGGCTCTGTGCTACTGTGCATTATCAGTGCATTTTGTAATAAACTACCATATGCAGGAACTGTTCATATTTGTGTGCTTGTTTTTTGTGTGTCACCTGTAGGGGATAGTACTGTATGGGGAGCATCAGGTCTGTTGTTACTACCATACAACAGCCAGAGGATGACCAGTGGGGCCCCAGGCAGTGGTGATGTGGATTCAAGTGCGTGGGTATGCTTCTATAGCTACAGTAGTGCTGCAGATGACGATATAACTGCATGCAATCTAATCCCTGACAGTGGGTTATTTGCCTTATCCATACAATGTCTTCTTTCCTGTGTGTCTTATTGGGTATGCCAGTGCTGCACAGTATGTCAGATATACTGTCTGGATCACTGCATGGCTGGCCCTGGCCTCATTATGGGGTGTGTCATGGAGCAGCATAAGATGGTTAATTGACCTACTCATGGTCACTCTGTTACAGCTGCTGTCTACAATGTCATTGTGGGACATCTGTTATGCTTTTGGGATGGCATGACATCCCATTTCTTTGCCCCTTCTACTGTGCACCCCTTGGTAACCTACAAAAATATCTGCAAAGGTTGGAAAAATGGTCTAGTATCTGGCAGCTGAAGTTCAACACCAAGAAGTGTGAAGTGATGTACCTAGGCAAAAAAAAAAAGAGGACAGCCTATTGGCTGAATGGGGACAAGCGCAGTGTCTCACAGGAGGAAAGGAATATGGGAGTCATCATATGTTACACCCTAAAACAAGTCATCCAATGCAATGCAGCATACAGCAAGACCAACAAAATGCTGTGGTGTCTAGGGAGAGGATTTGACAGTAGGCACCGGGAGGTGATACTGCCTCTGTACAGATCCCTGGTGAGACCCCACCTGGAATACTATGTCCAGTTTTGGAGCCCACACCTTAAAAAAGACAGAGACAGGCTAGAGACCATACACAGAAAGATGACCAAAATGATACAGGGGCTCCAGAAGCTACCATATGAAGAGTCTCTTGAGGCATTGAACATTTACTTACTGGAGACAAGGAAGGAAAGAGGAGCTAGGATAGGAACCTTCAAATTCATGAGGGAATTAATGCAGTGCTGTACTCTGAACTGTTTACTGGGGCTTCCAGCTCAAATATAAGGGGGCATGAATGGTAAGCTGAAGGGTGGGAAATTCAAAAGGGACCTTAGGAGACATTGTTTCTCATAAAGGATAGTGGAACCATGGAACAGGCTGCCTGTGGATGTGCTGGGAGCTTAAACTATGTCAGCCTTCAAATGGAGTTGGGATGAAGAGTATGCTCAAATGAAGAGTATGCTCAAATTAAATCCATGGGTACTAGTATGGGCTGGGTGCTGGGATCTCCTAGGGTCTTGAGAACTCACGGGCAGACTTGATGGGCCTTTGATCTCCTTCTGCCATCACCTTTTCCATGTTTCTCTGATTGCATCAAAACATAATTCTGCCCAGCATCTCTCATTCCAGGTGTCCTTACTGCTGTTCTTGCTACTGTGTAGAATGCTGTTCACATCCTTACAACAGTCACAGTGTACTGTATATTGCATTGTGTATTCATGGTTCCTTACCTACATATTGCATAGGCATTGTCAAACAAAATGGTGCAGACATCCTCAGGCATAGTGCAGATGTGTGTGTGGCCACTGTGCCTATACCATGCTCCTGAGGCCTGATTTTCAAAGGTCCTGCCATGTCCCAGGGACTAATGGCAGGATTCACGAAGGGGGGAGAAGGACCCACAGCTGTGGGAAAACCTTGGCACTAGTGGGAAACCACTTGTGAAGCCACAGGTCACCCGCAGCTGCGGGTATTCATGTAGATGGAGCCAGAGTACAACCGGCTCCATGGAATACAGCAGCTTGCGGATGCTGTTGTCATAGCACCGCAGCTACGGGAGACTGCTATGGGCATTGGAATTCACTGTAGCACCCTCCGCAACTGCCACGGCTATGAATCGGTACCACCGCAGCTGCGGATGATTCCAGTCTGCAACGGCAGTTGCGGAGGGAAACTTTAACATTTTCCTTTCGTGAATCCTGCCCTATGTCCCTGTGCTCAACTCCCTGATGAGGGAAAACATCTCTGCTCATGTGAAAATGTTTTTTCCAGCATTTTGTGTGTACAGGTGGCATTTTCCATTGTTCCCACAGCTACAGAAAAAAATATACACAAACTGTGGAAAAGTGTGGAAATGACTGCAAAAAGCCAAGCTTTTTGAAAACTGAGCACATGCGGAAAAAAACACTGCTGTGTAAAGAAATCTTCCCTTGCATAAATGTTTTCCACATGTGCACAGTTTTTCCACTTTTGAAAACCTGGCTCCTGTTTTCTGCATGCATGTGGTACTTGTTAAAGCACCATTCACGTACAGGACCATTCACAGCTCTGTTTTGCAGCATGAATGAAGCTGGCTGGAATCTGTGGACTGGGCTCTAACTCAACATTACTGATTTAGCTACAACAAGGTGGTTCCCAATGACCAACACTAGTCTCTTTGTAAGAGGATACTGAATACATTACACACTAGCCAGCCTGTGTTTGGACCATTAGTTTGATATCTGGACAGATGGTAGCCTGCGATGTGTGCGACTGCAATTGAGTGAACCACAAAATGGTGACTCAATTACGGTGCATGTCATGGGGACTACCGATGAGGTAGGGTGACTGGTTGGGGTGGGTTCGCGCATGTAGCGACAGGATGTCACTACACGTACACACACGCGGGGGGGTGGGAGTGAGCATGCTCAGTGAGGGACGGGAGGTGTTTTGAGGGGTGGTGCCACAGTGGACTGCTGAGCTGGCCCCATGGCATGGTGGGTGAGTCTGCGGCTTGGATGGAGAGAGTGCTGGGTTCAGGTCTGGGTGCAGGTACGTTTTTGTTGTGCCCGGCCCCAATTTTTTTTTAAACATTTTGCACCCATCCCTGTCATGCACCCCCCCAGAGCTGAGAATCCTTAAGTAGTGGGGTGCAGGGGGAAAAGCCCCCTCAGGGGTTCCGGGGGGGTGCAGAACCCACATAAAACATTAAAAATGTAAGTCCCTGGCACCATTTTACTGTGCGCCAGGGAGTCATAGCACCTAAATTGATTTTCAGCACTGTGACTTCACTGTAACGGCGATCGCCTTTTGGCGGTCACCATTATGACAAGAAACTGGACAGACTGTACTGGCCTTAAAACTTTTGCTGTGCTCAACATTCTACATTTCACAGTATTCATGGGTATGACTGTGTGACAATATTGCTTTAATTGTTTTATGTTTTCATTTAAGGTTCTGCATTGTATAACCAACTTGCTGGACAACAATCTGGAATTTTCTCAATCATTGTCTTACAAAAGCTAGTTTGGGCCGATTGTTCTGTTAAGGTGTAAGGACCACCCTCTCCATGTCAGTTGTAAATTTCAAAATATAGAACAGTAAAACTAAATTCAAGCTGTTCATTGCCTGATAGGGATTCTGACATGTGGCTGCAGTTCTTTTTAATTTTTATGTTTAAATTTTTTAACAAGTCTTGTAGGCTATTTTAAAATTTCAAAAATTAATTGAAGTTATCAACTGAGATACCCAAATTTTATGTTTGTCTACAAAGTTCTGAATGGAATATTAAGCCAGTTGTTTAATAAAAAGGATATATCTTTACTGTTTCTGGATGGCAGGAATGCCTTTACAATTTTCTTCACCACAGTGAAGTTTCAGACCTTTAACTTACTGATCAGCAAATGGATCATGAAAGTAATATTCATCCTGCCTTCACCTTTGTAATTTCTGAACATTGCCTATTGTGCCACTGGACATGAAAAGGAGGATAGTGCATTAAAGTCTGCACTACAGTGGATAAACTGGCAAAAAATGGAGTTCGCTGTACATAAAAAGAGGTTGCATTTTTAAATTAAAAAGGGGAAGGTGATACCTACAAATCAGCTGAATTTATATCTGAATTTAAATCAATCAAACATGATAAGTTTAGATGAACCAAGTGCCAGGCTAATCAACCATTCTGTCCTGATGGCTTCTGGAGGCCCCACCATTCTCTAAAGTAACCATGCTAAGCTGTGTTATGCTACAAATGTTTGGAATTGCTGCTGTATAAAGGACCATTCTACAATAAATAGTGATTTTTCTCTAGAACTGAGCCATTGGCAATCTGCCCTTCTTGCAACATGTGAGCTTTCCGTGGATCGCTGAAACTTAGTGATCCCTTTACCTTAATGCCCTATTAAAAATGTGGGCCCATGGGATCAGGGCTTTAAGTAAAGCATTAGAGTCACAACTTTAAACAGAATATTATTTTTTTTTAAATGCACCTCTTGAGGCTGCAACATTAAAACAAGTTATAGATTAATAAGAACTCACCGCTGATTCATTCTCCAGCTCTGCATTAAGCCCCAGCCATTCCATTGCTCTGCTCCCAGATTGGGCTGCCTCACATCCTTTTACAAGAAGGGCTGGGCTTGGAGCTGTGTAAATGGAGCAGAGCAACAAGGGTCAACATGGCACTGGGGAATGAATTAGTAATCAGTCAGTGCTTATGACATTCCTAAAAGTTAATCACTTTCAACATCTAGACATTTTAATAATATAATATTAATAGCAATATCATTTTTTGAAACATAACTGAGCAGTTTCAAAAGGGGACAGGAACTTTATGCTAGTTTGCAGCTATTTGAAATGCTATTCTCAGAAATAATAGTCATACCCCCAAATTATGCATATTTATTGTACCTGAACAAATACTGATGTGAAAAACTATGTACTGTATTGTTTTTCTTTTGCTGTACCGTATATCAGAAGTTCTGTACAGGTGTCTCCATGAAACCAGGAATTTAGAGTTTTGATTACAGTATGTCAATGAATGTGTATAGAACTCAGAAACAAAACCTGCTGACCAATCAGAGTACTTCTTGCATTTCTGTACACATGCAATGGCATGCTCAAAACTCAAGTCTTGTTCCACGAAGAGAACTGTACAGTATGTTAAGCATAAAAAGAAAACAACATTAGGACCCGAGGCTCGATTATCAAAGGGTGATACAGGGCTTGCATCAGGCCCTGCCCCACACCCATATTTTTTGGCTCAGCTGCACCAAACTCATTTGACTCAACTGCACCCGATTTTAGTACACTGGGTGCAGTTGTGACAGTCTCCTCATTTTACAGCAGCTTGAGCCAATGATTTTGTGCAAGCCCCATAAAATGAGTCCCCCAAATGACACAAGTTGGACCAGGGAAAAGCTGGTCTAGCTTGTGGCATTTGGTGCTCAGAATCAAAAATCCTAGTCGCTGGCCGGGAGAATGCCACAAGCCCCGTGTGCCAAATGATCAGCTCACCAGGGGCTTGTGGCATTCTCGGGGCCTTGAAAATCAAGCCCATTGCTTTTAATGTCAAGTTTTAGTCAATTAGAGGTTCATGTTAGAACAGTGGACTGCTTCAAAAGGGTATGGGATAGGGTAAGAGGGAGTGTCAGGGGAGGAGGGAGGGGCAGGTGCAGTATAAGGGTTGCTAGTTGCACACTTGAGCATACTTGATAGACCATAAGGCCTTTACCTGCTGGCAAATTCATATGTTCATATGTATATGGCTCATTTAAGAGTATGGATCTCATTTTTGAAACTACGAGAAATAAAGAAGTTGCGATGCAAAACTTTGCCTGTCAAGATATGGTGGTAGCAAACTTTGCCCTTTGTGAAGGTCATGTGAAGTGGTGGCAAATTTGGCTCTTTGCCCAGAACTCTGTGAAATGTGGGAAAGTACGCATTATTGACATAGTTTAAATTTAATTTACCCACAAGTCCCCCTGCCATCCACAGTGGACCCTATGGGTGAATTGACCTGAATAAAAAAGTTAAAAACACATTAATCTTCCTACTGTCATAACAGTGTTTCTCCTCCCATGGTCCAAGAAAAAAAATACCTCCCTTCTCCCTACCAACTTAACACCCCAACACCTCAATCCCCCAGGTGGGCTGACAGTCACATTAATTAGTTTACAGAAGAGACAGCCACTGGCGTTGTCCTCCCACCACCACTTCCATTTGCTGTATTTTTAAGACAGACAGCCAACTGATATATATATATATATATATATATATATATATATATACATATAGATATAGCAATATAGGAATTGTGACATCTCACTGAAATCATGCAATGTGCAACATTCATATAATGAATCACGACTGTTTATCAATCCTGCTTTGCATAATTTCAGTAAGATGTCATGTAATGCAATTACTATATCGATATACCTTCTGGTATATCGCTATAGTAAGAGTTGACTACTTGCTTTACACTAGATGGAGATGGTGGCTGGCAATGGTGGTGGGAGGGCAATGCCAGTCACTGGCTCTTCTGTGTACTAATTTATTTTGTAAGTCAGCAATGGTGTGTGGGTGGGGGGGTGAGGTGCAGAGTGGGTTGAGGGTAATTTTTTACTTAGGCCACTGGGGGCAGTGTTACAAGGGTGGGGGGAAGGGTAACTGTTTTAATAACATTGGTTTAAACTTGTTTTTTACAGCTTGGTCACCCACTAATTACACTTCATGTAGTTATCATTGCTGGCCTCCCAAAATTGTTCCTTTACAGAGGGTGAACTTCACAGAGTTTTTCTCCAAGGACTTTATCCTTCCCAAAGAGCAAGCTTTGCAAAGTTTTTAAGCTTTGCTGCAAATACTACACAAAGCATAGCAGACAAACTTCACTCATCTCTGATAAGAACATTACAAACAACTACTGTAGTGTACTTACAGTATTAACACAAAGCTTCTGTCCCCTTTTAGATAATCTATTGTATTACTTAAACCACTGCTCCATGGATCCACTGCTCCACTGAGCCACAGAAAATTATCATTTTAGTCAAACCCTGAACTCTAGCCAAAATTCAGATCTCCTTAAATCAAATGGGCACTAGAAAGTTCACCTGCTTCTAGTTATACCTGGGGCTGGATTTTCAAAAGCCTGGACATAGGATCATCTATGGGATGTACTTATGACAGGTGCACTAACTGCGTCCATCACCTGTCTGGATGCAGTGGGGTGCTATTTTGGAAACCATGTCTGCTTGGTATATTAAGACATGGCTAACAGCTGCATATGTTCAATTTTAGACCCACCTGCCACTTGGAGACTAAGCTGAGCTAGACCATTAAAAAAATGATCCTGCCAGGTTAGGGTCTGATCAACAAGTGCTGTGAGGGTGTGGAAGGGGTGGGCATTGCAAATATGAAGGCTGTTCATCAGGAAAGCCATGGAAAAAAGTCAAATAGAAATCCACAGCGTGCACACTGCATACAAGATGTGAAAGTGACTTGCCCACACGTCTGCACTAACGACAAGCAGAGTGCCATGATAGAATGGTACCAGTCCAGTGGTTAATGCATGTAGCACATAGAAGCTGCACTGTGCATTAATGCCAGCATAGGCCACCGTGGCATTAGCTGTACCTGTAACACACATATACAAGTAGGTACAGGTAATGGCCACCATTGCATTAACTTTAACTGTAGCAGAAGTATTGCTAATGACTACTATGGCATTAGCTGAACCCATACTGTACGCTTGCTTCCTCATACGTGACATTGACTACCCAATGGCACACAACAGTATTGCAGACCACATAAAATGATGCTTATTGACACACATGATATCTCTGGCTGTGCTGAGCATGCTGACAGTGAAAAACATGACTGTACATGGTGGGTTACACATGGCTGTCACCAGGGACATGGGGGCTCATCTGCTACCAGTTGCCCTACTGTGGGCACTGCAGAATGCTTCCATTGAGGCCGAGGTATAGAGCATTACAGTGATCAACCTGGAACATTACAAATGCATGTATCAGTGTCACTAGGTCTCAAGGGGGACAAGTGATCAAATCTGGCTGATGTTCCACAGATGGCAAAAGCCACTCCAGACAACTGCAAACACCTGAGCCTCAAATGTCAACCCTTTGTCAGGAATGAACCCTAGATTTCTCAGTATCACATCACTGCAGCAACAGGAAAACAATGAGGCAACATTATCGACAGTTCGCTGTGATGGTCAGCTGGGTTCCTGATGCTGCTGTCTCTGGGGAGTTTGCGCCCTCCCTGAACCAACTCCGACTCAGAGTTGGTTATCTAAAGTGTGGGGGGGGGCAAAGCCCCCCCACAAAAAACACAGTTTCCCTCAGTGACATCACAATGCCTATTGGTGGCAGTATGCCATCTCTGTACCGATGGCTGGCAAAGTTCCTGTAGCTGCAGCAACATGGAACCAGATTTCTCAACTCAGTGGCAGCCATAAGCCTGGATTAATGGAGTGAAACACAGTCTCAGTCCCAGCAGCTGCCACTCTCACCCTGTGACCTGGTTTGATAACCAATATCTCAGTCTTGTTGGAATTGAGCCTTAACCAACTTGACATCCGGTCCTGGATCTTGACCAAGCCATATTAAGCACCTCAGCTGTACCCAGCATCCTGAGTGCAAAAGATGAGCATGGCTGAGTTGCCATCTGCATAGCAGTGAAATCCCAACCCATACTGTCTTATGATTCCATGCAGGGGCAGCATAAACACTGCAAACAACATGGGCGAGAGGACTGAGCTCTGGGGAACACCATATGGCAGTGACACTGGGTCTAGTGAGTAATTTCCTAGAACAGCCCTCTGCGTACTGTCCCTGAGGTAGGATTCAAAGCTACAGGTGATTTAGATAGTGAGACCTCCATGATCTCTCAGCCAGTCTAACAACAGCTCATGGTCTACAGTGTCAAAAGCTGGGTAGATATCGAGGAGAATGAGAACTGACCATTCACCTTTATCTGTTGCCCTGCTGAGGTCATTATGCACCAATGTCCAGTGCAGCCTCAGTGCTATTTTTGGCCCTTTATCCTGACTGGAGGGCTCATAGATTTCAACGGTTATGAGTGTGTCACAAGCTGTGAAGCAACCACTTTCTGACTAATATTGCCCAAAAAGGGCAAGTTAGAGACAGGATGGCAAATTACTAGGTTGTCAGGCTCCAAAGATGTTTTTTTTTTCAGGAGAGGTTTCACCAGTGCATCTTTCAATGCAGCCAGTAAAAGCACCTCCATCAAAGGACACTGAATATTCCCCATGAACATCAGGCCCAGTTATCCAACACAAATCACCAGTAATTGTGTCAGACCTGGATCCAGTTCACAACATTTTCATCACAGCTCTGAATTCACCCTATTGACTGCCTCCATTGTCACTGGTCTAAATTCTCCCTATGACAGCTGAGCGCATCTGTAGAGTTCTGGCTCCACTTCATTGGGTTGCCACAGCCTACTTCGGGAGATCCTGGCTTGAACAGTGGACACCCTGTCTGTGAAGAATTGAGCCAATGCCTGACATTTAGTGGGTGAGAAAACTTTCCTGGACTTCAGACAGGTCAGATGAAGTAACCTATCTACTGTCTGAAAGAGTCGAGCTGACTGATTCCTCCCAGCAGCAGTCTCCCTTGACAGAAAACCTGCCATCTTCCTGATGATTGCCATTTGATATTCACCATAGTGAATAGTCAAAGCCATTCAGTCCTCTTCAGCCCTGGATCTCCTCTAACAATGCTGTATCCTCCATCCCCTTACCTTCAGCTCCCTTAGCTCACCATCATACCATTGCAAGCCATGACGTGAGACAAGGGGGCTTACACGAATAGATGCCACATGATAGCAGGCCATCATAATAGCATTTTTATAGGCAACCACTGCCTCTGACCTTACTGCACATGCTACCATCATATGTGAGATGTCCAGTTCCCCCTGAAGTCTTTGTGGCTGAAGCCTTCTGAAAGAGCTGTACTGGACCATCTACATTGGGGGTTACCACAAGTGGGACCCTGAAGGAGAACATGATTGCACAATGATCCGATTAACTGATCAGATCTCAATCTTGAGATCTTCTAACTCAAGCTTCAGGGGAAAATACAAAGTCCAAATAATGACCATTTGATGGGTTGTAGAAGTAGCTACTTGGGTGAAGCCCAGGGATTCCATCACCTGGAGGACATTTTGTCCAATGTGTGAGAGTTCATCATCAATCCAGGTGTTGATGTCACCTAGAATTAACCATCTGGGTGACTCCAACACCTTACTGGGAATGACATCCACCATTTCCTGAATGAAGTCCTCTGCATGCCCTTGAGATCAGTAAACAAGAAGAATCCTACAGCTTGCAGCTGCACCCTCATGCATGACTGCACATTCAAAGGATGAGGTGTCTCCCACTGGGTACACCACCAGTTTCAGCTCAGATCTAGACCAGATAGTCACCCATCCTTCAATCCTTCCTCAGGCAGTGGACCATGGAGAATCCAGCTGGGATGGCTGCTTCCAACACAGGGCCTGCACGATCACTCAGCCCGGTCTTAGTAATGCAAGCCAGATTGGCAGAAGACTCAGAAATAAAATCCACTATAATAGCGGTGTTATTCCTCATCGATCTGACATTGCATAACACTGCCTGAAGAGGATGAGTAGAGGCGGCTGATCTCTCAGCTACCTGCCCACTCAGTCCGGTGGATAGAAACATAGAAACATAAAATTTGTCAGCAGAAAAGGATCACTTGGCCCACCCAGTCTGCCCAGATGGTCCTGCCAAGTCTGCTACTGCAGACCCTAACTGGTCTCCAGCAATCCTACCTGCCCCCTGCCTATTCACTAATATACCCCTGTGTCTATCTCACACATGCTTGAAGCCCCTACTGTTTTCACCTCCCCTACCTCTGGCTGGCAGTCTATTCCAGGCCTCAACCACTCTTTCATTGAAGAAGCACTTCCTCACATCCCTCTTTGACTCCCCCCAATTGATTGCATGCCCTTTGGTCCTGGTGCACTTCCTCCTTTGAAAGGGACTCCCCTCCTGCACCCTGTTTACCCCCATCAGGCACTTGTAGGTCTCTATCATGTCCTCTCTCACTTCCTTCCAGGGTGTACATGTCGAGATCCCTCAGTCTTCTCTCAGAGGGTTTTTGGTACAACCCCTGCACCATTTTAGTTACCCACCTCTGGACTGCCTTCACCCTGTTTATGTCCTTTCTTAAGTGCAGCCTCCAGAACTGGACACAATACTCCAGGTGGGGTCTCACCAGTGAGCGATACTGTGGGAACTCCACCTCCCTCCTCCTGCTGGAGATACCTCTCCCAATTCATCTCAGCATCACACTGGCCCTACCCACTGCTTTGTTACACTGCCCTGCCACTTTGATGTCATCAGATATGATGACCCCAATGTTCCTTTCCTGCTTGGTGACTGACAGAACCTTCCCCTATCCCATGCTCAGTTCCTGGGTTACTACATTATACCCTAGGAACATAATGTTTTACTTTTTTGCATTTAACCCCAACGGTCATGTTTTTGACCATTGCTTGATTTTCCAAAGATCCCTATGAATTCCTTCCACCCCTCCTGGTTGTCCACCCTATTACAGATTTTGGTAACATCTGCAAAAAATCATACCTTCCCTTCCAGTTCATCTGCAGTGTCACACATGAAGACACTGAAGAGGACTGGTCCCAGTACTGAGTCACTCTTCCATCCTTAGTGAGAGTACCATTAATCACCACCCTCTGCCATCTATCCATGAACCAGTTTACCCTGGATATGTGAAGTAAACATGTCTGGCCTCTCTCTTTGTGCAATTTCACCCTAGGGCATCTCCTGGTCCTCACTGTCCTAATGGTGCTCTTCCCATCAGCCCTCTCTGAACCCAGCTTCCAGTCCCCATGCCTCCCCACAGTCTTCACCTCCCTGCATCAATGATTTGCCACCTCTGGCAGGGTGTGTGTGTGTTTGTTAGTTAAAAGGTTTCCAGGTCCTGGAAGAGGGACAAAGAGTAGCTGAGCCTAGCAGTCTTCCTGCCCAAAATACATCCCCACTGCAAAACATAAACCCAACTTCTAATAACTGGCCCACCCATAACACCCATCCCACTCCAGCCACCACAACCCAAGATTATCCACACTCACAACCCAAAACCACCCCTTTCATGCATACTCCAGACACACAAAACTACTAAATCCATAATGATCCAAGTCCAAATCCACACAAAATTTAAACATACAGTAACTACCTAAAACCAGACACCTCATGCACTCCTAACCAACACATACATACATATACCCACACACTACAAAATGCACAGATGGCATTCGATAATAAAATCAATCACTCAATCAAACAGTATAGTAACTGGTATTTGATGCCAAGATCAGATCACAGTAAAAGCAATCACAATTTGGGTGTCTCACTCCCCAGGCCAGTTTCCCTCTAACAGAATCTTCAAAATTCAGCATTAACAGTTTGTTTAATGAAAACAATTGACATGACACTCTCCTTTCCCCGGGGTCATTCAATGTTGTTCAATCATGAAGAGTTTTAACTCCCAGTACCACAGGGACACCCAAATGTTCTGCTCTCACCAGAAACCTTTGTCAAAACATAGCTGATGTAGCAGTTTAAAGACAGCCTTCTCATTGCTGACTTCAAAATAACTACATGCTGTGGATACGATGGAAGGTTTAACTGAGCCTGCAGCCTCTCACTGCTCATAGGCCCTTTCCTGATGACTAGTGCTTTTGCCTGGCTCTTCCTCCACTTAGCATCCTGTCTCCCAATCCACAAAACAGAGCTCACCATGAGGCCCCCGCCATGGCTCAAAATGTGTGTTTTAATTACAATTTCATTTTTACACGATAGACAGGCAGACAGACAGACAGACAGACAAACAGAATAGATAGATAGATAGATAGATAGATAGATAGATAGATAGATAGATAGATAGATAGATAGATAGATACAACTTGTAATTTTATATAGGATCATTTCATTAGGGACAAACCCAGGAGCATACTAACATACTAATTGCCAGCAGATTAGGCCTTACAGTCTATCAAGTCTGCTCAAACCTCAGATCCCTAGTTGGGTGCCGAAGCCATCCCCCCCCTTGTGTTCCAGAAACCCCTATCATCCATCCCCACTCCCCTGGGCCAGGCCATCATCTGATACATCCACTTTCTTTGTCTGTCCCACCCTCTCTTGAAGCCCTCCACTGTGGATCTCTGAACCAGCTCGCCAGGCAGTGCATTCCAAGGGTCCACCACCCTCTCAGTGAAAAACCTCCTCCTCTTTTCCCCCCTCACACTTCCACCTTCCAACTTCAAACCATGCCCTCTGGTGATACCTCCCTGCTTTAGTCTAATGATCCCCTTCACGTTTACCCTATTTATTCCCTTGAGGTACTTGAAGACCTCAATCATGTCCCCCCGTCTCTCCTCTCCTCTCCTCCAATGAAAACAGGCAGAGCTCCTCAAGTCTGTCCTCATACGTCAAATCCCCTAGTCCTCGTATCATCTTAGTTGCCCTCCTCTGTACCCTCTCCAGGAGCTGTATGTCCCTCTTCAAGTGTGGTCTCCAGTACTGTGCACTGTACTCAAGGTGTGATCTAACCAGTCCATTGTACAGTGGCAGAATCACTTCCCTGCTCCTAGAGGTGATCCCCCTTACGATGCATCCCAACATCCTGTTTGCCTTGCTAGCCGCTCTCCTTCACTGCTCAGAATTATTCATACATGCATCTACCATGACCCCTAGGTCTTTTTCCCCTGTTGAGGTCTCCAGCGCCTCTCCTCTCTGGGTGTACCTGTGTTTAGGGTTTCCCCATCCAAGATACAACACCTTGCATTTGGTGATATTGAAATTTAATTTCCATGTGTAAGCCCAGCTTTCCAGGGTGTCCAGGTCCCCTTGCAGTGCCAACCTCCCCTCTTCCCCCTCAACTACTGCTCCCATCTTGGAGTAATCAGCGAAGAGATTCATTTCACAACCTATACCCTCCCTGATGTCTGATATGTATGCATTAAACAGGATCAGACCCAGGACCGAGCCTTGCGGTACCCCACTACCGACCTCTCTAGGGTTCGAGAGCTCCCCACCAACCACTACTCTCTGGGTGCATCCAGCTAGCCAGTTTTCAATCCATCTGACCATCAAAGGGCCTACTCCCAACCCCGTCAGTTTCTCCACCAGACCATTGTGGGGGACAGAGTCAAACGCCTTGCTGAAGTCCAAGAATAATACATCCACAGGCTTTCTCCTGTCCAGTTCTGATGTTACCCATTCGTAGAACTCCACAAGATTGGTTTGACATGATCTACCTGGCACAAACCCATGTTGCCGACTATCCAGACATCCCACCTCCTCCAAGTACACCCCCAATCGTTCCTTTAGTATACTCTCCATTAATTTTCCCACCACCGAGGTCAAACCGATGGGTCTATAGTTACCTGGTACTTCCCTTGACCCCCCTTATGGATTGGCACCACATGTGCCTCTCGCCAATCCCTAGGTACCCTCTCTGTCTCAAGCAACTTGTTGAAGCACTCCACCAGGGGTGCAGCCAGTATGTCCGCCAATTCCCATAGTACTCTCGGATGAACGCCATCTGGCCCAGGAGATTTATCTTTCTTTAGGGCCTTGAGGGCTAACCACACCCTTTTGGTGGAGATAGCATCATCTGTCCCCTCCACCTTACTGTCCTTTTTATCCTTATCCTGATGTGACACCCCGGGGTACCTCTCCCTCCCTCTTGCTCCATTTCTGTTGCTCTCCTGATCCCACTCACTACCGCTTCAATCCCCATTGTGCCTTGCTTTGTAGATATCCCATCCCCCCTCCCTAGTGAACACAGAGGCGAAGTACTCGTTTAATACCTCTGCCTGGTCCCTCGCCTGTTCCACCCACCCTTCTTCTGATCTCAATCTGCCAAGATGGCCCTTAGTTTTTCTCCGCTCCCCAATGTACTGGAAGAACCCCTTTTCCCCTCCATGTATCCCGTGTGCCAGCCATTGCTCTTTACTGGACTTTGCCCCCCTCACCATCCGGATGACTTTTCAAGATGCAAGATGGTACATTTTCTTTTCCCTATTCCCTCTTGTTGTTTTATATGTTTTGTAGGCCGCTTTCTTTTCTCTGACTGCTACCAGAACCTCACTGGACCACTAGCATGGTTTATGTGACCTTGCTCCCTTACGTTTCACCTTAGCGCAGGTCCTGACTGCCTCATGAAGTCCCCATTTTATGACCTCCCATCTCTTTTCCACATTTGTCATTGATGTAATCCCCTTCAAGTGATCCTTGAGAATATTTCCCATGCCCACAAAGTCTGCCCCCGTGAAGTCCACTGCCAGTGTCCTAGATCTCTTCCCCCCCCCATGCTTATTTGAAACCAGACGGTATTGTGGTCGCTCCCAGTCAGGGGATCCTCTACAACCAGGTCCCTTACCAGATCCCCATCTGCCAGAACCACGTTCAGGACATGCCCCTCCCTTGTGGGCTCCATCACATGCTGTATTAAGTACACATCCTGGAAGCCATCCAGCATCCTCTGCTCCTTGGCAACCTTAGAGGACATGGTTCCCCAGTT
This sequence comes from Neoceratodus forsteri, assembly GCA_016271365.2. NCBI lineage: Eukaryota > Metazoa > Chordata > Ceratodontiformes > Ceratodontidae > Neoceratodus > Neoceratodus forsteri. Next base: position 848,569,543 of record CM028134.1, read on the forward strand.
TGTACCTGGCATATTAAGGTCCCCCATCAACACCACTCCTTCCCCTTTTGGTCCACACCGGGCAATGATGTTGTCCAGCAAACCATCCTCCAGAACATCACCCATCCCAGGGGGCCTATATACTACACCCAGCTTGACCTTGCCTCCTGCTGGGGTTCATAAGGTGACCCATAAGGCCTCCATGTTTCCCTCTGCCTCTTCTACCCTAGCAATTTCTATGTCATCTCTAATGAACATAGCCACTCCACCCTCTGCCCTCCTTTCTGTGCTTCCTAAGCATGGTGTACCCCTACTGCGTTTAGGTCCCAGTCATGGTTTTGCCGCCCACATTTCCGTGACCGCCACATCCCTGAACAGCATGGCCTGGAACTCTGGCAACTTGTTTCCCAAGCTCCTGGCATTTACTAACACCACCCCCCACCCCTTATCCCTGATCCCCTTTGTTGAACCCCACCCAGGTTTCTTATACTTCCATCCTCCCTCTGCTCCTCCTGAAACCTCCTCCCGCAGTCTGTTCCCCCTCCCTTGGGTTTGAAGGCTACTCTCCTCATCTAGAGGAGAGGGCTTCTGGTCAGCCCCTCCCTTATCCCTCCCCCTCACAAGTTTAAACCCCACCTTTCTTGAATGTAGTCAGCCACCCCTGTTTAAGGACTTCCTTCCCTAACGGGGCGAGATGAAGCCTGTCCTTGGCATACAGTCCCTTATCCTTCCAAACTCCTTTCCAGTTCCCTAACACCCCCAACCCACTCTCTTCACCTCACTTCCTGAGCCAGTCATTAACCTCTGTGAGCTTCATTTTTGTCTCCACTGAGGTCTTTGGTACTGGCAATATCTCCAAAAAGAAAATGTTGCATCCATTATCCTGACAGACTCTGGCAAGTTCTTGGAACCTTGCTTGGATTTCCAAAACGCTATTTCCCTCTAGATCGTTAGTTCCCAAATGCACCAGGAAATCCGTTTTCCCTCCACAATCCCTAACCAGTTCATACACCATGAACTTTGCTCTGTGCACTGTCAGCCCAGAGATACTCACTACCTTCACCTGGCTATGGCATCCACCCCCCTGTCCCTCCCACTGGGTACCCCTAATCATCGAGTCTCCCAATAACAGAACCTTAACACTGCCATCATCCTTATGGTTACCTCCACTATGCACTCTCAAACCCCTTCCCCCCCATTCGTGATCTCAATTCCATCGGAGTCTTCCTGCCTTATTAGAAACCCCCTTGTCACCCTCCCCTTTCTACCTCCCTTGTTATTTTGCCCACTTAACTCAGACCCCCCCCGAATAGGTGTCCCCTTTAACCCTCTCTTATCTGAACCATTTATCCTGGCCCTGATGGTTTCCCCTTCCCCCACACCGCCATCCTCCCCCCTTGTAATAGTGCCCCTACCTCCAGAGGCCCTCTGTGGGTCCCCTTTACCTAGGGCCTCATACTTGGTACAGACCCCCCTGCTGAAGGGGGGCCCCTCCCCTGCCTCCTTGTCTCTCAGTTTCTCTCCAGTCGTGCTTTCCTCCCTCATGTCTGCAATATGTTGCATCTCCCCCATCTGCTTAACATTTATGTTTCCCCTTCTCCCTCTGGGACTATTTCTATCCTTTCCATTGCCGGTCTGTGATGCCCTATGGGTATCCGACTCCTTCCCCCTGGCCTCTGTATCAGTTTCCTCATTTCCACCAACCCCTTTCTCACCCTCTAGGTTGCTTAGTAGCTCAAATTTATTGTAACACTCTATGCCAGCCTCCATCAAGTAACCTGAGTTTCCCCTGGCTGCCCCTTTAAACTGCCCCTCTTCCCCCCCTTGCCCTGTTCTCCTTGGGAGCTCCCTTCCCACAGTCTGCTCTTTTAGGCTTCCTCACAACAGCCCCTCCTGACTCTTCCCGCTCCACTCTCTTTATATTCGGAATGTTTACCCCGTACGTTTTCCCCTTAGCGTCAACATCCCTATCTAAGGGTCCTCTGTCCCTAATATCCCCCCCTCCTGCTTGCTGTAACATAACGTCCTGTAATTTCTGAATGTTGCCCCAGCCTCCCATCAGCCCCACCCTTCTGCCACCCATATCCACACCCCTTATCCTTGGACACCCCCCCCAACTCCCTCAGCTTACTCCTTAACCAATGTACTTCACTCCTGATACAAGATAGCTGTCTACAGAGTGGGCAGCCTCCCTCTCTCGAGGCCCAATTGAGAATTATTGCCATCCCACAGCCTGTGCAGCCTACAACCCTTCCGAAGATGCCTGCCATGGTGGAATGTGGCCACCCTGTTTGTCCCTTTCTGTTCATATTGGCACACACCCCTTTTCTCAGTCCCTTCCCCCTGGAATACAGTCTCTCTCTATACTGACTGCAGTTATTTACGAACCCAATTTCTACCCCACCAATAAAGTTCCCAAGTCTCACAAACACATACAGTTCAGTGTGTGTCCAGTCCCACTAACAGTGTGTGTATGCAGACATCAGGTACCGTATGATGACACAGACCCATCAGTTCCTGTTGCTTCAAATTTCAGTCACAAACAGAAATACACATCCCTTCAATCCCAACCCTCAGTGGCTTTTCAGTATTTAAGAAAGCCTACAAAACAGGGTGGGTGGCAGGGCTCTACCACCACCAGGCAAACATCACATTTAAATTTCACTCTAATTATCACTGCCAAACAAGTGTTCCCACACCCAGCACACAAGCCCCAATAGTTACAATATCACAGCCCAAGTAACAGTTCTAACTCAAAGTAGTAATTTTTAACACACAGAACTAATTTCAAGTACAAAACTATTCAAATATTTCAGTTAAAACAGAAGATAAAACCAAACCTCTGTCCTGAACAACCTCCTACTTCATCATTTAGGAGTAACCAGAAGTTGCAGTTTAGATCCGTATGATTTCTTTTGCAGCCCCTGTATTGTCCCTTGCAACCCCTTCTAACCTCTAAAACAGAGCTTTCCTAACATTTATTCATATAAAATGTGATGGGTGGAGGAGATTTGCAACCCCTATAATTCTGGTGAAATGACACTGCTGGACAAGCCTTATTTTCAACAAAAGCCCAGTGTATGACAAAGTAAGTATGTAAAAAAATAATAGTGATGGTAGGACAGTAAGTCACTTGTGATTTGCATTACAACAGTAGACATAACTCAATACACATTATAATGAGGACATACACGTCCATTTAGAAACTTCACTTATACTGTTAACAAGGTAGATTAATTTTTTTTTCTTCAAAGCAACCTGCAACTCATTCAATGTATTCTTTGCTCTCACATCATCTGATAAGTCTTGCCAAGATCTTTCCACACACATCTGCTGGGTCATAGTACCATATTTGTTGTACACATGAAGATAAGCTAAACAAGCATTTGTCAATGCCAAACGTTCGCTTGCTGGTATTTGCAGGAGTGTTTGGCATTTATGCAGGCCCCCCCCAGTTGTATCCATGTCCCTTCAGCATCCATATCCCAACAGAGTACCTCTCTGCAACTCCTCTTGTATCTGATCAACATTTCACCCTCGTACTTCTTAAGTGTCTGTCTTAGGAACCCTAACGCCCTCGACGTGCTCAAGGGTACGAGCCTGTGTGGAAACTGCACAACCCATGCTTGTAACACAGTCATTCACTGAAATTATTTCACCCAATTTTCAACATAGGCATTTTGTCACCTCTGGTCATGAATGCTGTCACTATGACTTTCTTAATGTGTACCAAACACTGATTTCCCACAGTGACCACACTATTCTGCGCCAGAAGTGTGAAAACACATGTCAGCCAGGATGTGAAAAATGACAGCTGCACTGTTCATAAGGAGGGTGGGAAATGCAAATGTTGAAAATCTGGAGTGAAAATATGACAAATTTGCAAAGTTAAGAGCGCGCGTGGAAACTGCACAATGCATGCTTGTAAAACAGTCATTTTTTACTATTTTTGCACCAAATAGGATGTCTGTTCATGAACAGCATCACTGTGATTTTCTTACTCTGTACCGAACATGATTTCCCACAGTGGCCGCGATATTGTACGCAGGAAGCTCGAAACACATTTTGGCTAGAATGTGAAAAATGATAGCTGTACCGGTCATAAGGAGATGTAGGAAAATGGCAATGTTGAAAATCTGGAGTGGAAATATTACAAATTCAGAAACTTACAAGTGTGCATAGAAACTGTGCAATGCACTCTCATAACACAGCCATTTTATGGACTTTTGCCATCAAATTTTCAACATAGGTATTTTAGGACCTCTGCTCATGAACAGTGTCACTGTGATTGTCTTAATCTGTAGCAAACACTGATTTCCAACAGCGACCGAGCTATTTTGCGCCAGAAGCACGAAAACACATTTTGGCCAGGATGTGAAAAATGACAGCTATACTCTTTATAAGGAGGTGTAGAAATACGCCTATGTTGAAAATCTGGAGTGAAAATATTACAAATCAGCGAACTTACGAGTGTGCATGGGAACTGCGAACGACACCTCTGAAACAGTCATTTTTTGGAATTTTTTCACCAAATTTGTAACATAGGCTTTTTGAGAGCCCACCTCATGAACACCAACACTGTCATTTTGTTAATCAGTTCTGAAAGGTGATTCCATGCAGTGACCATGAAATCACCTTTCAGGACTGAATAACGCCATGACAGTGACTAAATTCATGAGAAGGGGTGTCAAGAACCCCATGTTAAAAATTTGGTGCAGAAGTTTTTATGCCATTATACAGCTTACCGGCATTTCATCAGTTTGTGGTCAGCTTTGAAGAGTGCAGATGTATTCCCAGTCCACCAAAGATCGTCGTGCCAGGCTCTGCAGGTAAGTACGGGGTGAGAAGGGGGTGGGAGGTGGTGCGTAGAGGTGGGCAAGGGTTGGGGGCAGGACTCACCAAGGACCATTTTTTCTTTCACAGGACTTAAAAAAAAAAAAGAAACAGACACTTTTGGACGCTGGGTGGGCTCCAGCATGCCACCCATGTTTGTTGGGGGGACTGAGTCATGGGATTGGGCACCCCCACCAGCCATACAATGTGTGTGGGGAGGCATGAGCAGCAGGCCCCCAGCTTGCCAACTGGTTATTTGTTGGGGGCTAGCCAACGGGGACTGTGCACCCCATCAGCCACACAGTGTGCTGGGGGGGATGCATGAGCCGAGGGTGATTGGGCACCCCCCTCGGCACACAATGTGAGGCTGGGAGAACACTAATGAGGGAGGGGGAGGAGATTAGCAGAGGGAGGAAGCAGGAGGGATTTCATGCCAAGCTGTGCATGACAGCAGTTTGGCTGACATAGGTATGCAAATTGCATACACGCTACCACCACTGATTGCAGCATGTATTGGTCCCCTAGGGTCACACCTGCTACACTGAGCACTGCATTGGCAAGGAGGGTTACACACCTCCAAAAGTCCTACTGTTGCAAGATGTTCCTTGCGCATGTGCTCAAGCGAATGTAAAAACTGTTTCTACTTCTTAATGAATATCTGTCACTTTTGGGGATTCCAAGAGTTATCTACTTTTTCAGAGGTTGTCCATTTTTGGCTTAAGTAGTTTGTACCCCCATGTCAGTCAGTCTCGTTAACTGCCAGGTTGTAGCCAGTTCAAAGAGCTTGTGTACTACCTAAAACTAATATTAGATTTTAAAAGCAGCCAACAATTACCTTTTATATCTGAGGTACATTTTCTTTTCCCATTGTTTAATTAGAAGATTGTTTACCTGATCTTAATAGGTGCGATGTGTGGAACAGTTCTTAGCATGGCAGCTGAATATCTTGCTTTACTGCCCTACACTACAGCATCAGCATTGTGACATTGCTGACTGTGACATCACTGCTACTTATGAACAGCAAGTGACTGACTTCCAGAGAAGTCACCTGTGATGTCACTGTCAGTGAAATCATAATACTGATGATGTAGTGTGGGGCAGCAGAGTTAGATATGTCAGTTGCCAGACTAAGAGCTGTTCCACACATCCAGCACAATATTATCACATAGAAGACTTTCTGATGAGTGAAAGGAAAAAGAAAAATACTTCAGAAATAAAAAGTTACAACTGACTGCTACTTAAAATTTGTATTATTTTCTTGTCTGCCTATTTTGGCTTCACTAGCTCTTTAACATGACATACTGTATAACTCACAATCACGAGTAGCACTTTTACTTCTTGTAGCAAAGTATTATGGGTTAGTATGGGATAATAATCATTGAACACTGCTTGTTTACAATGGTGTCCCAGCATCCATACCTATTCAGTTACAATAAATGTACAGTAGTACATACAAAAACACTTAGAAAAACATTGCAATAATCAGCATTAAACTTTAAGTAAAATACATATTACATTATATTAGTACAGCTGCACTACATTATGAAAGACAATAGTTTATCAAAAAAAAATCAACAAATGGATTTAACAGTAATTCCACAGGATTACAAATTAAAATTCCAGTTAGTTAAACCATTGTAATCCAGGCAGCAAACATCTAGTTCTGGGACTGCATTAAGAAACAATGCTTTGTAAGCTTGTAAGGAAGGCTTTTTACATGGGACAGTCCTTAAATTAGGTGGCATGGAATTCCAGGACTGAGGTACCCAGTGACTATAAAATAAAATGAGATCATACATTTTTACTCTTAGTTGTCATCAACTGAAAGTAAGTTGCATTTCATAATGAGGATTTAGGTGGATGTGCTGTAAGATAACTTCCTAAATAATTTGGCACCTTTCCAAACATGCTTTTACTGCCCAAATAAATTTACATAATTCCTGCGATTGGAGAGGGAGGTCATTCCCAGCCATTTGCACAACACACATGATGATTGTTCTTTGGTCATTCTAGCACCAACTGTGCTAAGCGATTCTAGCACCAACTGTGCCAAGCAATTATATAAAACATTTACTCTGTGTAGCCTTTCTTTCAAGGAATGGTCGTACAGCACAACTGCATAATCGAGATCTGCTCCTTATAGCCGATTGTCTTAACACCGCCTTCTCTGACCTACGCTCGGTCCTCCCCATAAGCTTCTTTGGCCTTCCCCGCCTCTCTCCCTCTGGTCCTGCATCACCCACCATTCTACCTGCACATCCTATTCCCCCAAGAAGCCAGGCCACACCTGCTAAAAGCCTTAGGCAGCAATAACCCCAGAAGTGACCCCCTCGACTCCAGGATCCTCCGTATTGTCTTGGATGAAGTCCTAGTCCCCCTGACTGACCTTCTAAACCGGTCTGCATGCCTGTGTCAGTTCCCCAGTGCTTGGAAAACTGCTGAAATCACACCCATACATAAGAGTGGGGACCGGTCCACCCCCAACAATTACCAGACGATCTCCATCCTCCCCCCACTCTCTAAAGCCATTGAAAAAGTGGTGTTGATCCAGCTCTCTGAATACCTAACCAAGTACAACATTATGTGTCCAGAGCAGCATGGTTTCCGCCCAGAACACAGTGCAACCATGGCTCTCCTGGAATTCTCCCAACACCTGCATGCTGCTCTCAACTCTGGCAGCCTTGCAGTAGCAGTGTTCACTGACCTCTCCAAGGCCTTTGACACTGTCTGTCATCCCCTTCTACTCGACGCTCTCCACCAACTTGGCTTCTCTGGTGGTCCCATTTCCTGGTTCTCTAGCTACCTCTCTGCTAGATCCCAGCGTGGCAAGATCAGCAGCTCCCTCTCCAGCACTCTTCCCATTCACTCCGGGGTCCCTCAGGGCTCCATCCTGGGTCCAGTACTTTTTAGTCTCTACCTCAACACCCTCCCCAGCTCATGTACTGGTAAAATGCTCCTCTATGCTGATGATTCAGTCCTTGTTGTCTCACATCCCAATCCCACCTCCCTCCAATTTTATCCCCAGCAAGCTTACAACCAAGCTGAAAGGTGGTTCAGTGACTGCAGACTGGTCATTAACCTAAAGAAAACCAAATCAATGCTCTTCTCCCACCCCCAAAATAAAGCTAAAAATACCCCCCTCTTGATTATCCCCAGCGCTCTGCACCCACTAGAACAAGTGACCACATACAATACCTAGACATCACATTCAATAATGCCCTTTCCTTCCACACCCACATTAATGCCCTGTCAGCCACCATAAACTCTAGGATTGGACTGCTATACTGGCACAGGGACTGCCTGCCTCAGGTTGCCCTCAGGCTGGCCATCACCTCCTCCATCTTGTCCCTCGTGGACTATGGCTTGTCCATCTACGCCACAGCTGACAACAGTGCCCTCTCCAAAATCCAACTCTCCATCAGTAAGGCCTGTAGGCTCCTGACTGGTGCTCCCAGCCATACTCACACCTGCCTTCTCTATACTACCACTAATCTGCTCAACTTTGAGGAGCGACTGCTCTACCAGACCTGCCTTCTCACTAAGAAATCACTGCTAGGACTCTCCCCCCACAGGGGTATCCACCTCTCTACAGCAGTCATCATCATCCATCACCACCCATAGTTCTGATAAGGCCACCTTCCAGGTGCCCAGAACCAAGGCCTCTCTTGCCCAGACATTCTCCCTCTACCGAGCCCCCACCTGGTTCAACTCCCTCCCTAGCTGCATCTCCAAATGGCAAAGATTGGCTTCTTCAAAACAGCCCTTCGGAACCATATCTTTAATACCCGCTGTTGTAGGTGCAACTAACCCCCTGTTGTAACCTGTGGTACCCACCCACCTTGCCCCTGGCTCGGCAAAGTCCACTGGACAGCCTCTCCCTCCTACAGACCCACTCCTTCCCTACTAGGTCCAAATAGGGGTGTAACCCACTGTCTTGTCTGAGGACCTACTATATCCATGATTGTAACTCACAATTTTGTAACATTATGTAACCTAAGAAACATACAAACTACTATATTATCTAACCTAAGTGTATCTATGTTAAATGTTCCTTTTACTGCACTTGTAATGTTATCCTCTGTTTTAATCTGCTCTGTAATAACTGTCTTGATGTCTGCCCTCCCTGCGATGAGGTGCCTTTGTAAATGAGTCTCTGACAGAAAGGTTGTAAACCCGATTTGTAATGAGTAAAATGAATAAAAAAGTGGAAGGACTTGTGCCACTGTTATCTTCAAATGTAGATTTAAATCAAGACAATTTTTATATTTGTAAAGTGTACCCACCCTGGCTTCCGTTGTTTACCAATTTGTCTACATGTCAATTTCCAGTACCATGACTCGGGCCAAAAATCAAAATATTTATACAAGCTAACTTGCTCCAGCTTTGTGCCATCTGCTGAAATTATATTTATAGTTTGAGGGAGGATACACTTCAATTTATTGAAGGCTCCAAAAATCATTAACTTTTTTTTTAACTGGCATTTAGCTTAAGTCTTGTTTTAAGAACAAAGTCTTGAAGTCCATTTAAGCCATTCTGCGACTGTTCCTTGACCACTAAGGGGGAGACATCAGAGGAATAGATCACAGTATCATCTGCACAGAGATTTTTATTAATTTTATTTTACAATTTTCAGTCAGCAAAGACACACTAAGCTGAAGCTTTTTTCCAGCTGCATTCTGGGAGCACAGGGAAGCTAAGTGACTGGCTCATGGTCACACAGTATGCAGGTGGTGGCTGTAAGATTAAAGCCCAGTTTTCCAGGTTTGCAACTCAGTGCTCTTAACCACTGTGCTGTACTGCCTCCAGTAATCTTTACCTCCAAGGCTCTTTCCCAGGTCCCACAGATAGATAGTTAACAGTAGTGACCCAATGACTAATCCCTGTGGTACATCCTAACAATTATTAACTCATTAGATGTTTTTCCATTAACAACAGCAAGTTTGCACCTTCAGCTTATGCAATAAGGTCATACATTCCACTGTGTTGAAGGCCTTGGAGAGGCCAACAATGAGATCTCTGGTAACCTTACCAGAATCCACTGTAGTGTTGATGTGATCCAAGAACTTCAACATGGAGGAAATAGTGCTATGACTTTTATGGAACCCTGACTGTAGGTCATTACAGTAGTCCCTGTTCTCAAAATGCCCTTGTAACTGTTTGGCCACCAACTGCTCAAATATGTATGATACAAAAGGAGAAGAGAGATAGATCAAAAATGTGTTAGCTGCCCAGCACTGTTTCATTGACTATTGGGACAATCCTGGCCAGTTTCCATCCCCCTGGTATGAAACCGAAGTCTAGAGACCTATTTAAAAGCCAGGTCAATTTCTTAGCTACATGACAGGCAGAATGTGTAAGCAACTGTGGAGACAAGTCATCAGAACCAGAGATCCTACCAAAATTTTAGGCCCAGTAATCTTCCATAACTTCATATATTTGTACAATATTTCAACAACTTCCATTACTTCTCTCATGATGCCAGAATCCTCTTCTATTTTAGTCTGATTTAGAGCCTCATTCTCTAGAGAAACCCGAATTTGATAAAAAAAATGAGTTAAATTCATTGACCATTTTTCCTTTAGAAATGGGATGTTCCAAATCATTAATTGTCTCTATAGTAATGATATTAGAAACCTTACCATTCAATCCATGTATTGTTACCCAAAACAGTAATTGGTCTCCTGACTCCTCCAAAGTCTTCTATATAAAGAATGATTGGAATTTCTTACTTCCACAACATAGCTGTTCCTTACTTTCGTATACAATTTCCAGTTTCCTCAAGTTTTTAGTTTTCTAAACTTGTTTCCATAATTTGCCTTTTTTCTAGCAGCAATTTGGTAAGGAAGAAGTGTACCAGACTGCCAAATTTTTCTTGATTTTTTTTTTGTCTTTAATGGACAACTAAACCTTTTTTTCCTGTGGTCATTATTTAAAAGATCCACAATTATAGTGACTTAGAGCAGGATCTGGCTTACATAGTGCTTTTTACCTTGACTGGTGGGATTTTCAGTGTTTCTGTCAGAATTAAAAAATGTAACAAACTTTCCCTACTTAGAAAAGCCATGACGTGATCTAGCCATAAGATGGTGCCAGCAGGAGTCGTGATGATGCCATTGAAGTGAGACCGCTACTAAAGAGCCACAGACTCCTTATGTGCTGGCCCATTTCCGATTGCAATGTATAACTTTTAAAGCACACCAACATGCTAATCGGCACTTAATACATTCATCAGACTCTGGAGAACGGGTAACTGATAATGAACATATTGGTGTGCCTTAGAAGTTATACATTATGATCAGAAATGGGTCAGCATATAGGGCTTCTATGACTCTTTAGTAGTAGTCTTGTTTCAAGTACATCATCAGGTCTCATGTCAGCACCTCTTATAGACAGATCATGGCGTGGCTTTTCTAAGCAGGGTGAAGTTTGTTTACATTTTTTAAACCTGACAAAAGCACTGAAAATTGCACCAGTCAAGATAAGGAGCACTATGTAAGTCAGCTCCTGCTCTAACGCACTATGATTTTGGATTTTTGTAATAGTGACCACAAAAATAAGGGTTTAGGAGCCCTTTAATGGCATATGTCTATCATATACTAGTTTTAATTCACTAGCAAAATGGTCCCATGCCATGTTAAGACCTGAAATCAATTCTAATCAACTCCAGTCAGTTGCACCAAAGTCAAAAGCCAGTCAATAAAATAACCTGAAACAATAAACACATTATGGACATACATCTAAACTAAACAACTGGAGTATTACTTTCTCACATGCTGTATAACCCTAATGTCATTTTTCTTCCTCTGAAAGCCATCTAGTTCAGCTTAGAAAGCCTCAAAAGTACTACAGTAGTTTCCACAGCTGAACTGGGTAGGTTATTCTACATGTTAGCCACATTCTCTGGGAAGGACTGCATTATTATTTTTCCACATATTCTGCCCCATCTCAGTTTGAGGTTATACACTCTAGTTCTTCTTGCACTCCCCAGCTCAAACATCTATGCCAACTCCACTCTGTCTGTCTGCTTAGTTTCAGAAAAAACATAACACTACTGCATTGAACACCATTAAAGTGGAATTAAAAAACCATTACAAATTTATTAAATTTTCCCATTAAATTCTCATTAATTGGTACATAAATAATGACTCAATTAACAGTATAAGTGCTATGAAAGCATTAACATGCCATTAAATTTAATGTGTTATTCCTGTATAATCGTGCCATTAAATTGTTAATGGATGTCAAATTTAAGTGGTAATTTAATGGTCATGTAGCCATGACTTGAGTGGACATTAATTGATGTTAAGTGCCATTACTTTAATGGTCCAGTATCTATTAAATGTTGTTGCCATTAATATATTTTAATGGGCATTATTTTAGTGGTCCTTCAACCATTAATTGTGCTGGCCATTACAGTAAAGTAATGGCCATTAGAAGTTTCATTAATTTGTCCATTAAAACCATCATTAATGTGATCTAGATTTTGAATCACTGTATTAATGGCCATTAAACTGTACTGATATATTAATAGTTGAATTAATGGTCTCTGAACCATTAAATAAAACCATTGCTATTCCCTTAATCGGTACATAAATAATGGCACCATTAAATTGTTATCACCCGTTTAATGGTATTTTTGCACTTTAATGGTCCCATTAATCGCACGCAATGCTAGTATGACCCATGTATTTTAATGTCCTATTACCCATACAAAAAATAGGCCTAATGCTCAACTATCTCAAATTACTAATAATTAATAGATTTTCAACTAATCTGCAGTTTTGCTTTGGTTGAGACTTTCACATGCAAATGAGTTAGTTGCTAACCCCTTGTAGCTCAACTTACCACTAACTAATTCTCAACAGTTTCAGAAGTTAGTCATTTATTGATCTTTTGCCTAAGAATTAACTAATGCCCATGAATTGAGTATTAGTTCAGCATTCATGAACTACTAGTTGAGCTTATGTAATAAATAGTTTAATTACAATCAACAGTCAACTTGTTGAGTATTAGCTGATAATTAACTGTAACCACATGCGTAATGCGTAGTTATTAGTTAGGAATAACAATCACTAATCATTTATGATCACTCGACTTGTTGAGCATTAGCTAACAATTAACTGTATACCACATGTGTAATCCAATGTTATTAGTTAAGAATAACCGATTCCTAGCTAGCTTATTGGCGCAGTGGTATTGCTAGCAATTGGGAGACTGGCTGGTGCAGGTAAGCTACAGGAGGACATCCACCCCTCATTGCAGGTGCCACACATCCGATTGAGGCACCCCCCTCTGATCCACTGAGTCGCTGTCTGGGGTAGAGCCTCCACCCCATGACTCTGCCCTGGGGGAAAAGCCCAGTTGTCACTAGGAGGCAGAGGTAAGTCCCAGGGTGGGCAAGGTGGGTATGCGTGTGTAAGTAGCATAAGGTAGGCTTGCTTGCGAGAGCCCAATGATTTGGTTGTGCATGACAAACAGCCAGGTACCGAAACCTAGAATATGACGACAGACTGCTTGGGGCCCACCTAGTCTGCTCATGTTCTCTACCTACAGTCACATCACAGACCCTACTTGGTCACCAGCTTTACCCTCCCCCTCCTTTCCTTGTGTCTAAGTTTCCCTTATAACCATCTTATGCCTTCTTAAATCCCTCTAGCTTCTGCTCCCACCACTTCCTCAGGGAGGCTATTCAAGGCATCCACCACCCCTTCAGTAAAGAAGTGTTTCCTTATAGTTCCCCAATTCTACCCCCCTCTAGCTACAATACATGGCCCTTGTTCCTGTGCATCCTTTTCTCTGAAAAAGGCTTCCCTCTTGAACCTTATTTATTGGAGAGCAGGATGTGTAACAAAAGGAGAAGTAGACTGAAAAATAGATATACACAGTATGTGATAAAAAAATATGCTTATCTGAACTTATGACTGACAATGTCTCCAAGTGTCCTCATCATTCTTTAATGTGCACATCTGAAAAGCAAGTGGAGACTGTCTTAAAAACTTGCATCTGAAACAAAACATCCTAAATCACAGAGTTAAGCAGGTTTGTTCTAATATCAGTTGATAGAACACACTGGGGGCCTGGGTTCTATTCCTAGTTAGGTTTAATTTTTTTCACCCAAGTAGTGGTAGCTGATAGTGAGCCACATTACAATGTGGGAGACCCAGGACCATCTCCTGATCCAGATTCCCATCTACCGGGGCAGAGGGTCCCTGCAGTATATGAAGGTAATGTGCTGTGGCCCTAGAAAAGGAGGGTGTTGGTAGCCTGCTCTACTGGTGATATGGTACTGCTGAACTATGGCATTGTATGTGATGAGGACGCAGTCAGACTTCTCTTCTGGCAACACCTATGGCACAAATGGAGTATGGCAGTTGTGTTATTATTGCACAATGGGCTCTATATTTAAAGTAGAGTACAAACATTTGCACTCTGTATCACAATAGCTCAGGGCCCAAAGATGCTATATTCACAGGAATACCTCACTGGCACTATTCAACTGAATAAAGGGTCAGGTCAGCCCAGTGCTAAGCCAAAATTAGTGTTGCCCTGATATGGCTCCCGAAGTATGCACCACAGTGGTTTGTGCCGAAGTGCAACTCACAGTATTTAAAATGGACCCATGCAAGTGATCCCACTGGGAATGAAAGGTGCCAAGGGTCCATTTGCATGTGTAACTGGGTGATTTTTTGCAGCCCAACTCCTCCACTTGCCCGGTCCCAGACGCAAAGCTATGCCTGGTGTTAGTGGCCATCTCCGATCCCTCACCTGGTACATGCATACCATTTCCCTTGTGTCCAGTGATCCCTCCCTCCACTCAATCCCATGTCCAGTGTGTGAATCTCATTTCCCTGTTGTGCAGCTGTCCCACACTCCACCTGCACCCATGCCCAATGCACACACACACACACACACACACACACACACACACACACACACACACCTCTCTGGTGTCCAGTGGTCCTTCCTTTACCTGATCCCATGCCTGATACCAAAACTCCCAGTCTCTGGTGTCCAGAGGCCTTCCCCAGAGCATCCCCATCCCCAATAAAATGCTGTGATGGCCTGAAGACTGTTCATGTTTCCCCCAAAGGTTGCCATGGCAGGCATACTGAGATGACGTGCCCCCCCTTACCAGTCTAGTACTAGTAGTGGTCTTCCAGGAACTCTGCGCCCCCACCCAATGATCACTGCCCTGTTTCAGCAGTCATAACCTGTCACCTGCTAAAGGGTGCTGAATGTGAACTGGAGCGGTGACATATAGTGGAGTATTCGGTTACCAATCACAAGAAACCCCCCCAATATACCACAGGTCACAGTCCAGGTCCCTGGTGTGCAATGGACCCCCCCTCTCTCCATGGCATCAAACATCCAACCCCATTCCCCCATAAGTCTCCCAAACACAAGTGCACCGGTCAGTGGACGGTGAATGACACAGCCCTTCATACACACACACGACTTCGGCGGTCCACCATCTGACATCAGCAAGAAACATGCTACTTATTTATAGGGCAGAGGGTGATGTGCCATACCCTATAAATAAGCAGCACACTCCCTGCTTCTGTCAGACGGTGGGCAGTCGAGGTGGTGTGTGGAAGGCATGTTGCTTACCATCCACTGACTGAGACACTAATATTTGGGAGACGGGGATGGGTGGGATGAGAAGGGGTTGGATGTTTGGTGCCATGTTTGGGGATTCTTGTAACTGTTAACTGAATACTCAACTGTGTGGCCTCACAACAGTCCCCAGTCCTCCACAACCCGTAGCAGGGGAGAGGTTGTGTCTTCTGAAATGGGGACGTGGATCTTTAAGTGGGTGGGGAGGAGTCCTCAAAACAGAGGGACTGCTACTGGTTACAGATTGGCTTGGGGGCACACTTCACCTCAGTATGGCTTCCTTAGCAACCTTTGTGGGGGCACATGAATGGCTTTTGTGCTGTCACAGTGGCTTCTTGGGGACTGGGATACTCAGGGGGAGGGATCACTGGACACCAGGGAAAGTGATTTTTAGTATTGGGTATGGGTTGAGGTGGGGGAGGGACCACTGGACACCAGGAAACTTGTGTGTGTACATCTGGCATGGGAGTGGATGGGGAGGGACCTGTGGACTCCAGGGAAATGGGTTTCAAACATCGGGCATGGGGTTGGGACCACTGGACACCTGGGAAACTGGTTTCAAACATCAGACATGGGTGTGGGTGGATGGCCACTGGACACCAGGGACTCTGTTTTGGTGTGTCAGGATTGGCACGGGGGGGGGGCTACACTCCATCCGCCAACCACTAGGGTTGTGCAGGATTTAAGTCATGTTTTCAGTCGGTGGCATTTGTGCCATGCAAGGGGACTGTGCAAACTGACCTTGCATGGCACAAATACTCTGAATATTAGACTGCACCAATATTCAGGTTCCCTCCTCTCTAGCTGCATTGCACCCCCTCCACAGGTTTCCCACATGGAAACCCTGTTTGCACATGCAAACTGAGCTTTCTGCACAGGAAAACTTTTGAATATTGGACTCCATGTCTTCCAACCAATGGCCGAAACAAAGTAGGTAAGTGTGAGCTGATGGGATTCATACCCAGGTCTCCAGGTTTGAAGCTCTGGTTTCCAGGTTTGAAGCTCAGTGCCCTTAACCACTACACTATATTGCCTTCTTGCTTGCATTATGGTGACCAAGTGGCCCAAAAACATACATGTTCCCTCCATGTGTACATACAGTATATACCCATTGCAAAAAAATACATTAATGCAGACATTAGGGTTGAAACTCTGTTGCCCAAGACTGACAATCCCGATGCCGGCTGCCTGAAACATGGTTGCACTTTCATTGGGATTGTGCCCATTGTGTAGTTCATTCTATAAAGTAAGGGGGATTGGGGGGGGGCAAAACCCCTGCAAATATAAAAAAAAATGTTGCCACAAGCAAAATCCTGATGTAGGGCACCCGTGTTTCAGGCAGTCGACTTCGGAATACCGATTTTCTACTTTTCATAATATATAAGTTATGTTTAACCTTCTATTCTTTACAGCAATTTGTTTCATGGCCATACCCTGACAAGTCCATGCAGTTTATTTTCTGTTTCCCTGAAATGCATGCTACTCCTCTCTAGACAGTTTCTCACCTGACTCTCAAAGCTGCTATTCAATGATGGCTATCTGAGTAACTGACTTGAAGCCCCCACACCTCTGTGACCCCTGTGTGGTCAAACAGAGTTGTTTCCCTGAAGTAGAGAGGTCCCCCCCTCACTAGTGGGGGCTCTCAATTGCTTCAGCCAATGTGGTGGCATCCAGGAACCCTTGCTAGTGGCTTCTGGATTATCTGTTGGGTGAGAGCCTCCAAAGTGATCCCACATACTAGGTGCACAGAAAGCCTTGTAAGGCCAGTGGTTAGGGTCTTTTCACTGGTGTTTCCGAGCAGATTTCTGGCAGTGGGTGACAGATGGAAGATGACTTAGTGTCAGCTGCTCAATGAGCACAGCCTAGATGCATACACGTACCATTCTTTGTTATGTTTGCTTGGCATGGGCATGCACAAAGCAAACATCTTGTGGCTACTTCGGAGAGTAGATGCTACAGAGTTGTGCCTATTTTCTTTATAATTTGGACAGTGCAGCTGTCTGGCACAGTGGTGAAGCAAAGTAGATAGCATAGGAAGCAGGGACCACAGTGGTGTGAATGAAGCCGACTGGATTTTTGCCCATTCTAGTATGCTGCAATGGGTGTAGGTGGAGAACTAAGGGCCTAATCTTTAAAAGGTTCCCAGCACCTACTCCACATGCCGAGGGCTGTGAAAAGACAGTGCACACCATACACACATGATGTGCACCATCAGGGCAACCTGCGGTATCCACAATGGTGGAAGGCATACACCCAATCCAGCCAATGCACCCTGCTACAGTGTGCAGGCCAGACAGGTGTGGACCGGGGGCATGGGTTGGTAGCAGCTAATCCACAAAAACGTCATGGTATGTAAGGTGGGCAGAAGGGGTGGCCACGACACCTGCCAAGGGACAGCATTTGTGGCTACGCACTCCTCTGTGCCTGGCAATCCACAAAACAAACTCTGCATTGGTAGAGTGAGTATAGATGTCTGGCTTTCAAAGAGAGAGACGGAACAGGCAGGCAGGTTGGGGGGGGCAGAAGAGAGAGGGACAGAGTCTGTACAGACTGGCCTGTAACAGGAGAGAGAGCCCTAACACGCAGGCTTGCTGCAAGAGACAGGCTGAACAGGCAGGCCTGTTACATGAGATCAAATGCAACTAGACACACAGGATCCACTACAGAGGAGAGAGAGAGTGTGAGTGAGTGAGTGGGTGAGTGACTGAGTGAGTGAGTGACAGTGTTTGTATATTCAGGGTCATCGTAGGGAGGAAAGACTGACAGAAATGAAGCTCACAGCTGGAGAAAAGGAAGAAGAGGGAGACAGACCAGAAAAGTCCCACTATAGGAGATATAGAGCATACAGTCCCTGGTAGTCTAATAAATTCCCCTCCCCCCTGACAGGTTGGAAATATCAAAACTATGTCAAACACTCCCTGCTAGTCTAGTGGTCCCTTCCCCATTCCCTGACAGATAGCTGTGTAATGCCTTGGTAGTCCAGTGTCAACCCCCCCCCCCGTTTGACTCTTAGCTCATCCTCATCTGTGTGTAGAGCATTGAATGGTGAATGGGACAGACTCCCTCTCAATACCTCGCTCACCCACTGTGTGTGGGACAGGGACAGAGTGCACACATACTGTAAAAACAACTCAGTCCCTATCATCTAAACAGTGGAGTGGTTGCAGATTATGTTGCAGATGTCATAGCAGACAGGAAACAGTATGGCCAACGGGAATACCATTGTGGACAGGAACAACATCAGTGCCATAACCGTATGTCTGTCCATCAGTAAAATTTGCAAATATTTTTTTTTTCCTGGGGGGCTCCAAGACCTGTAAATAGTCAACTCAGAGGTCACATAATATTGAAGAAAAAATAATATCAAATCTGTTTTTAGTGTGCGACCTGGGAGGGGAACATTTTTTCAAATTATGTCTCTATAACTAGCAAGAATCACATTTGCAGGCTTGTCAGAATCGAACCCATATCACCACCCTAACCAATATGCCAAATGAGCAGCAGTGCAGAGACACATCCACCTCTGAGCGTTATAGTTTTCCATGGTAGGTGACAATCTAAGTGGTGCACAAGCAGTCTCGAGCAGTAGTCTCGAGCAGCACAAGACTCTCGACCATCATGGCACTTCCACTGCAAGGTGTCTGCCATGACACCTGCAGCATAAAATGCAAGTGAGCCCAAACAGCTGCCAACCATGGTTGTGTGAGAAGGTTCAGTTGCCATACAATGCTCTGCCTACTGACACAGATGGGCTTTGCTTGGGTGTCAGATTTCAGACATGGGGTGTTGGGTATTATACGAGTGGGCCAGGGAGAGGAGTGGTGGGGATGCATGAATGCCATAATGGGGATCAGGTGAAGAGGGGGGTACCACTAGACTGCCAGGGAACTCCACATTTCTGTTGCAGGGCTGGGGGGAGAAGTTTTGATATTTCTGATGGGGTGGGTATGGCTAAACTGTCAGGAAATTACAATCATAATCTTGAGGATGTGGCTAAGGCATGCCAATAACAGGGAATTACCTTCACAATCTCAGGGTTTACAGTGGGGATCGGGTTGGGGGGCACTTGGCTGCCAGGGAATTAAAATTCATAATCTTTGGATTTGGGATGGGAAGGAGACGTGCCGCTAAACTGGCAGGGAATTAAGGAGGGAAAGAATAGGTGGTCATGCCACTTTAAAAACAGAATTAAGACATATAACAGATTGAAAATTCCTTTTAATCTCCGTTCTGGCTGCATGTGCTGATACATGCCAGTTTATTCAGATAACCTGCCTATGCAGATTTTAAAGCAGCTGCAATGGGCAAGATCACCCTGTCACAGTCAACCCACCAAAATATATAAAATAGAAGGACTTGCCTGCCCTAGGGAGCCAAAGGTAGGTGTCTGAAGGAGTGACGTACACTGTACCTGTAAAATAAAAGATAGAAAAGGGGTCACAAAGGATCCACAGCTCTTAAGGGGGTCCAAAAGGGCGGAAGAGACATGATAGACATAAAAGTATACTTATCTGATAAGGTAGGAGCCCTCGTCCTCTCAAACCTGTATAAAATTAAATTGAAGAATAGATCTGAATAAAAAAGTAATAAAAGAGCAAAAGCAGAGTAAAGGGAGTGAGGTTTGGGGAAGGGGGCTCAGCTAAAACCCCTTTGCCCATAGTGGTGGTCGAGTGGCCAATATTTTACTTAGTAGCCCAGGTGGGCTAGTGAAGACTAGTGGGGGGCTAGTAGTCCTTTTGCATAAATAAATGTGGCATCTCGCTGGCCCGGTGACGCTGAGGGTTGAGGTGCTGGATCCACACCTCACTCCACGCTGGCGGCCTGGGTTCGGGAATGGACTCATGTCGCATGGGGTCGGCAGGGGCGGAGACGGATTGAGCGTCCGTGGACTACTCTCCCTCCCCGGGGGAGGGGTCACCAGTTGTCGGCGCACTAGTGACCTCTGGCGGAGGCTGGGGGCAGTGCACTGGCTCTGCACAGAAAGGGGTGGACGTGGGACACGACGCCGAGAGGAAATGCGTGTGGACACATGCACGCTCCCTCCACTGGTGTCACTGCATGCCCCAGTCCACGCCAGGGAAGAAAAGTGGAAAATGGCTCCGGTCGTGGCGCCATGATGGCCGTCTCAATGGGGAACCACTTGGCTCAGAAGGTGCGCGGCGCATACTGGATCCTGGTTCAGTGGACGAGCATGGGGGGGCTCTCCGCTGCCCCACCATGGGGGGGAAGCCATGGGGGTAGAAAACTGCGAGACCTGAATAGGGAGCTGGGGGTCTTTGGGACAGTGGTCTGATGATAACCGAAGGGATGCCAAGGCATCAAGGTAGGCAGACTGGGGCCAGGAGAGAAAAAGGACTAACAAACATAAATAAATAAATAAACATGGCGTTGGTCCTCTTGGAGGCTAGGAAATGCACGGTGGAGGGGCACTGTGCAAACAGATAGCCCTTGTGGTCTAGTGGGCTAGCCACCCTAATGGCTGAGAGGACAGGGTTTGTTTTCACTGCCGGTCTTAGGCACCAGCGAACCCTGCAGTCGCTGGAACCCCCCCCCCCACCAAAGCAGTTGACCTTATTCATTTTTAAATGGTTTTATCTTATCTTATAGCAGCAAGAAAGGGGTGTGCAGCTCCTTCTCATGTGGCATCGTGATGCCATGCAATGCCTCACCAAGCTATAACCCAGTCAATAAGAGGCATACGGGTAGCAATGGATGGGATGTGAAGAACAGTCCCAAGGAGTAACACTACTATGCCCCCTTAATAATTGAAATATACCACTGATTATTCTGAAAATAAAATCAATGATGCATGTATTGGCAACAGTCAAACACCTGAGGTAAAGGTTGGACACGTGGGGGTCCCATGGCTTTGCTAATCCTGCTGGGGGCCCCCCAAAACCAATCAATGTGTATTTTACCAGGAAAAACACCATTGAGAAGACTCATTTACAAGGTGGTCCTGGGAGGACACTACATGACATGTAACACAAACAGCAATACTATTACAATGCAATTTTACACATTAACAGACAATACAGTACATCTGGAGTAAACTAAAAACAATTCTAATATCACAAATGATCAAGAACAGGTACAATAGGACAGAACACTACAACATGGTAAGCAAGGATATGATAAAGAGGGGAGAGGGGGAAGTTCAGGGAGGTTGAAGGTCTGGGGGGAGGGGACCCTCATGCCAGCCCTGCAAATTGTTTTTTTAAACAATTTAAATCCTTTCCTGGGTTCCAAAGGGAGGTTTCCTTAGCCCTCCAACTATGGTGTGGGCATTGTTTGTGGCAGCAGAAGGATGCATTGGGGTACAGCTGCAGCTAATCAGGCTTCAGGTGAGAGTGCCTGCTGGTACTCAACTCCCAGCCCACACAGAGCTTAGGCTGTGGCCTATTCCACATGAGTGGGAGACTGAGGAAGCAAAGCAGAATCAGCAGGAGGTGGAGGAGATATTGGATGAACTGCCTTCTTCCACCTTCCCGACTAGCCACTCCAGTTAGGTAGTTTATGCCCTATGGGGCTCAAGAGGCAGGCAGCCAGGGGGAAAAAAGGGTCTGTAGCAGGCCCCACAGCCAGTGTGTCATCGTCCTGGAACCCCTGCTAGTGGTTCCAGATTTTGCCATCAAGTGAAAGCTGTCACACTAATTTAAATATGCAGCTAGGCAGTCTGGTGTTCAGCCTCAGAACCCCCCCGGGAATGGCCTCGGTCCAAATGGCTTGTACCTTACCTGCCCAAGACTTTCCGGTCCTTTGCTGGGCCACTAACTAACAGCCCAAAGATTATGGCGTGTAATCGTTATCTCCCCACAACTCAGGCAGTAACGGTTCTCGCGCATGTGCAGTGAAACCAGATATCTTGCACATGCACGCTAAGCCCCAATCACCATCTTGTGCATGGCACTCACATCCAAAAATGAACATTGAAACAATTTTATTTCCTGGAGTGCATACCCTGGAGGATAGATGGTATTAAGAGCAGCACACAGACTCCACAAAAGGACACTGGCCAGCACCAACTCAGAACAAAAAAATGAACCGATGCCACGGACTGTTTTTACTAAGTATAACCAGAGTGTTATTTAGTGTATCCAGACAGGGTAAAACAAAGCAGGCACAAGTAGCAACTTGACCAAATAGGGGGGATAGGGGAAACTGTTTAACTAGGAGAGGCACACTAAGCTGAAGCTTGTTTCCAGGTGTGACCTGGGAGCACGAGGAGCTCAGTTTCACACAGTATGCAAGTGGGGGCTGTGGGATTCAAACCCAGGTCTCTGGTTTTCAGCTTAGTGCCCTAAACCACAGCACCATACTCACTCGGACGGTCACATCCAGCTACTATCAATAAGTGCCAATCACATCGTGATATTGCAGAGTTGGGAGGAGGTGCGCAGCCCCAAATGTTTCTGCAACCTCTGCTGTTGTGTTTTATTCCTTTTCTGGGTGTTGGGGTGTGATTGATTAGTATCCTAGTCTGATGCCTCTGATGGGGGGGTAATAGTGGAGAATACTGGACCAATGCTAATAGCGTAGAGTTCAAGTTACGCTACTCTCTCAAAATTACCTTTCGGTTATTTTGTATTTGCATTAGTTTATTTGAGTTGAGTTAAAAAAAAACAAAGGGTGTGTGGTGGGTGAAGCCCCCCAATTTAAACAAACTGAAACCAAAATTAACAGCAAGCACAAGCCCACGCTGTATTCACAAAAGCTTTACACTATGCAAGTAGCGATGGTCTGGTATTCTCCACTATTGCCAGGGGGTGGTGGTAGAGACAGCAATGGGAACCTGGCAGATTAATTATGATGTGGAGGGGCAGAATGGGTTGTATCTTTTGCAATGGGTTGTTTCCTGTGCTCTTTTGAGCACTTACCTGGTAATCTTTCTTGTTTTCGCTGTACTATCGCCCCATAATTTGCTCCATTTTCCGTTGTTTTTGTTTACATTTTTTCCACCCATGCTGGGGTGCATAGGCAGGGGTATCACTAGCAGAAGGCAGGAGATGGTGATGCCATTGTATAACATGCTGGTGAGACCTCTCCTAAAGTACTGTGTGCAGTTCTGGAGGCCGCACCTTGGTATGGACATGTGATAGGGTGAAGGTGCTTAAGAGAAAAGCAACTAAGATGGTACAGTACTTGCACTGGAAGACATATGAGGAGAGGTTAAAAGACCTCAATATGTACTCAGTGGAGGAGAAGAGGGATCAGGGGGACATGATAGAAACATTCAAGTACCTTACAGGCATAAACAAGGTACAGGGGAGTGACATCTTCCATATAGGAGTAGTAAAACAAAAAGGGGGGCATGATATGAGTGTGCCCACTGTCCCACACAGGTTATTGCCTAAATGTAATTCAATGAGGTAAAACACTGGATATTGGTTGCTACTGCCTGGGGGGGACTGAATTTTGTCACTTTAGGCAGCTGGCTATCTGATCTTATGTCCCTTGATTTAGCTCTTCAGGGAGGCCACCCTGCTTTTTCCCATCTGGACAACCTAGAGGACCACCCGAACCATGCTGCCCTTGCCCAGGAAATTGACTTGGGTAGATCAGGAGTCTACAGCCACAATCAGGGTAGTCAGCAGGCAGATGACTTGGCTTGGGGCCTGAGAAGCCTGAAGCTGGGGATAGGGCTTGAGAGCCTGCTGCCAGAGCTAGGAGGGGTATTGTAGGGTGTATGACACCATGGATGTGGGGGCTCAAGAGCTAGTGGCCCTACCTTCAGCAGACCCACCTTCCTTTTCACTGGGCTACCTTCCCTTACCCTGTGCCAGCTCCCTCAGCTGACCTTTCTGCTTGCATTTGAAACCCCCTTCCCACCCACAGACCAGCCTCGTCCCCCACAGTATTGCTGTGCCCCTCATTGAAAAGGTGCTGCCACATGTGCTGTGAGCACACAGCTAGTTTTCAGCTGTGGGAGTCCAGCTGTGGGAGGTGGGGGTCCACTTGCAGAGGGGTCAGAACTGGAGGGCTGACCACATACCTGTCAATTGTCCCCCATGAGGCTATGTTCATGGCACCCACCCCTTCAGTGCATGGCAATATGTCAATTCATCCCAATCTATCTGCTCCATGAGAACTTAAGCTGTACTATTTGCTCTGGTGTTAATCAGCCCCCTGTAGTAATCATTCCCTGACAATTCACCCCCGGCATAAATTTAATAAATTAAATTCTAGGGGGGTAGAATTTGGGAACAAATTGGGGAGGGCGCCAGTTGACGCTGGAACTAATAGTATGGCTCAAGTTGTCGCAGAGCGGATTAACCAGGATGACTTGACATGTAACATCAGTGGACTCCCGCTGTAACAGATACAAGCTCACCATTATGGCTCAAATTTCCCACCTCCCAATCAAGTAACTAAATCATGTGTACTTACTGGTCCAGGCGAGGGAATTTCTGTGTAGATTTCAATTTTGGATGCTGGAGAGTACCTGTAAAACAAAGGTTACACAGGAGTCACATAGGATCCATAGTTCTTAGGGCAAAGTACAGATAAGACCAATAGTAAATAAAAGTATACTTATCTGATAAGCACAGGTTAAAGTCCAGTCAGTCCTATGGAAATAAAGGGGAAAATATGTGTGATACATAAAATTGCCATTAATTGGTGAACATTTCTGTTCAATGGCCGTTAATGTATTGGCACAACACAACCATAATTTTTAATGGTAATGAAAAGCTCATTTGTACAGTTTAAATGGCCATTAATGTATTGGCGTACCATGAACATAATTTTCATGGCAATGAAAAGCTCATTGCTCAATTTTAATGGTTATTAAACATGCCATTAAAATAGCATGATACAAAATTTAAGGGATGTGCCACACCCATTAAATATTTAATGGATACCTGTCATGGTTAATTAATGGCATGGATGAGTAAATTAATGGTTTGTACCCACGAAACATCAACAGTTAATGCAAATTTAATGGGAAAAAAATTGGCCATTAATAAAGGCGATACAAAATTTAATGGTGAAAATTAATGGGTTTGCATTAAAATAATGGAAAATTAATGGAATTTAATGGAATTTTAATGAATTTCAGTGCAGTAGTGTAATCAGATGCCCTCTCAGCCATTTCTTTTCTAGGCTAAATAATTTGAACATGGTCCATTTCTTCTCAGACAGAAGATCTTGCCTTGTAAGCCACAAATCAGTTGGGTAACTCTGTACTGAACCTTTTCAGTCTCTTCATTGTCCATTCTGAACTGTGGTGACCAAATCTGAACCCAGTACTCCTGCCATTGTACATGTCTATTTTGGATTTCTATATAGCTGTGTCATATCTGTATGCTGCTACACTGCAAGATCACCATGCTTAAGTGTTAGCAATAGTTTACATAGGCCGGAATATTCAATGCAGTTGTGCATGGCACAACTGAGTTGCACTGTCACAAGTGCGGACTTGAGCCAAGGAGCGATATTCAGCGGGAGTCATTATGCAGCACAAATCCCATTGCACCAATGTGCTACTGTAATGAATGCAGATGCAAGAGCAGGGGGCGTGCCCATGAATATTCAGCACAGTGCCATATTCAACCATGGAACCGTGGCGCAAGTGCGGAGCAAAACCTGGATGCACCGAGCAGACTTGTGCCTATAAATACAGGGCACAAGCACACAGACAGCACTTGCACCAGATGAGAGTGGGGGAGAGAGAGAGAGAGAGAGAGAGGCAAGACACTTGGGACAGACAGACAAAAAGACAGCAAGGGAGACAGAGCCAATGAGAGACAGATAGACTGTCACAGGCAGTCACAGGGGGAGAGTGACAGAGGTGGCTGTGGAGAGTGAGCCTGGGACAAAGACAGCGAGAGGGACAGGCAGGCACAGTGCCACGCAGTGCACCAGGGTGGCACACAGCCCACAGCAGCCAACCGCCCAGTGGGAGACAGGACATCAGGGGCCATGGATAGTGTGCCCTTCCTTATGGAGGCCATAATGAGGGGGTGTGAGGGGGCAGAAGGAACAGCAACATGGCTGAGGAAGGGCCTGTCAGTGGTACGTCTGGAACAGGTGGTACCATACCCACACCACCTTCAAGAACTACACAGACATGGAGATTGTGGGATGGTACTGCCCGAACAGGGCCATTCTGTGGCAGCTCTGTGAGCTGTGCAGTGAGGAGATGCAGGCACCCACAAGACGGAGCCACACAATCTCTGTGGAGACAAAAGTGACAGCTGGCATGTGCCTGCTTGCCAAGGGCATCTTCCAGAGACCAACAGGGGACACCACAGGCATAACCCAGTCAGCCACATCACACCTCCTCACACAGTTCCTCAACGCTCTGCATCCATTTTCCCAGCACACAGGCAGAGCATACAGCAACCATGCAGGACTTCCACAGGGTAGCACGTATGCCTGGCGTGCTAGGGGCCATTGACTGCACCCATGTGGGCATCCACATGGCACCTGGCCCTGAGGGTGTGGCCTATACAAATAGGAAGGGGTACCCTAGTGTGAACTGCCAGGTGGTGTGCGATGCCAAGGGGTGCATCACCAATGTCTGTTCCACACAACCTGGGAGTGCACATGATGTATTCATCTGGCACAGCTGTGCACTGTGCCACAGGTTTGAGCATGGGGACATCCCCATGGGCCACCTAGTGGGGTGAATAATGGATGGGCAAGGGGTGCTGGGCGGAGCAAGCCATGGGATGGGGAGGGCAGGGTGTGTGTGCTGGCAAGGGCGCCAGGGACAGTCAAGGGTACAGCAAAGGATGACACTGGGTTAACAATGTCATTATCCACAAAGGAGACAGCACCTATCCAC
The DNA here is from genome assembly GCA_016271365.2 of Neoceratodus forsteri. NCBI lineage: Eukaryota > Metazoa > Chordata > Ceratodontiformes > Ceratodontidae > Neoceratodus > Neoceratodus forsteri. The sequence continues at coordinate 848,596,757 of CM028134.1, forward strand.
TGAAGCCCTGGCTGCTCACCCCTATCAGCGACTGTTGTCCCAAGCAGAAGAATGCTACAATGAGGCACATGCCAGCATGCGAAACATCACTGAGCATGTATCTGGGATGCTGAAGGCACGGTTCTGTTGCCTAGACAGATCTGGCGGTGCCCTACAATACAGCCCCTCAATAGCCTGCGGCCTATTCCTGGCCTGCTGAATACTGCACAACATGGCCATTGACCATGGGATAGCTGTCAAGGCTGATGAGGGCAATAGTACTGGGGACGACGGAGGAAATGTACCGGAGGGTGGTGAACCCCTCCCGGGTGGAGGGATCCCCAGCTGCAAAGGATGGCATACAGCATCGAGGCACCATTGCACAGGAGCACTATGGTGCACGTAGGTAGGTGGCGCCAACCCACACAAAGGCCACACACACAGGTACAGCATACAGGCAGGGGCATGCATGGCAATGGGCATGCACACACAGAGGCGTGGTGCAGGGGTAGGGTAGTCAGTGGCACACATCCACACACAACTGCACACAGCATCACACAGCAACACACACATGCACCCATGCGCCCAGGCACTGGCAAGTGGTGGGGATCAGATGCATTGCACCGGTGCACAGGTGGAACCGGTGCAGAACTGCCCTCCTGACACCCATGCCACATGGGTCAGTGGCCAGGCAGGCACGCACACAGGCAGCATGCAGCATGACACACAGGTGCCACACCAGTGTTATGCACACACACACGCTGCCCATGCATGCACAGGGCAGTGGCTACAGACTGCGGTTAGGGTGGCACACACATCAGGGCTGCCACGCGTAACCATGGCTGCAGTGGCCACAGGGGTGGCCGTGCCAGGGCTGATCAGCAGCTACAGGCTACTCATCAGCCACAGGAGGTGTTAACAACAGCCCCCAAGGGGTTGAACTGTAGGACCATGACCGGGTCCACGTAGGGGTGTGTAGGTGCCCAAACAGGCTCGCCCCAGGTGTGCCTGGAATGCCAACAGCAGAGCCTGGCATCGACAGTGTGGGTGTCACCCGACACCAGGATCATGGGGTTGACAGTGCACTGTGTGGGGTCTGTGGTGGCCGGCCATGCCCTGTGGCAGTCAGCAGTGCAAGGCCATCCATGATTGCATTGGCAATGCGATCCTGGGATGCAGTCGTGTCCTTCTGCAAGTGCTGTATAGCCACCAGGAGCTACGCAGTGCCACTCTCATGCTGCTCAGCTGCCTGGCACACCTCCACACACAGGGCACACACCCCAGCAACAAGCAGCACCTGTTGCTCCACAGAGGCCTGCAGCAAATGGATGTGCTCTGCCAACTGGTCGGCACCCTGGTGAACCTGGGTGGGGCACCGACCCTCCTGTGATGACCGACCATGCTGTATAGCCCCCCACTCAGGTGGATGCTGTACAGAGGGGTTCACATGGGGTATGTCCCTAGGAGGCACCCCAGCAGTGGACCCCACATCTAGCTGCCCTGTGGCTCCTGCAGCCTGCTGCCATTGCCCTTCCGGCTGCTGAACACTGCCCAGCAGCTGCACCACCACCACCACATGGCACAGCTGTGAAAGTGTATACAGCAGCATCCACAGTGGTGGCGGGCAGCTGTTCCAGCACTGACAGGCCACTGGGCGCACAGCCTGTGTTGGTGTCTGGTATGGGCATCTCCCCCAAAACACCACCCATGCTGTCCAGGATCATGGTTAGGTCTTCATCAATGTCAGAGCCTGCCCTGATCTGTATCTTCACACAGAGAATGCCGAGACTGGCATCCTGTAGAAACACATCCAGGGCCTCGTCTGACCCCATGCCCAGGACATCCGACTGGACAGTGATGGTGTGCTGCAGCCTCTTGGGCCCCCAGATGCCCATAGAGGTGGATGGCTGGTCCTCCGGGGCTGGTCCTGCCTCCACAGCTGCTGTTGGTGCCCCATCCTCTGCATGCAGGCATGCTGGTGCTGAAAGAGAAAACAAGTGTGTCAGTGATGCAAGGCCCATGAGTGCCCCCCCAAACACAGCTGTTGCATGCTGTGCATGTCAAACATACATATCATGCAGTTTTGGGCTGCCACCCATCTGGAATCCTCCACCTTGCACACCCTCCATGGTGCTGCGGCGCATGGTGGCTGCCACCAACTCATCCTGTGCTGTGAGCTGTGGTGCATCAGCAGGCCCCTCTCCAGTGGCTTTCTGGGCTGCACAGATGGCCGCCACCTTCTCTTTGATATGCCACTTATCTGTGCCCACCTTCTTGCGGCACTCCTGCACTGACCGCTGGTGGCTGCCCTGCTGGTTCACGCATGCCACCACCTCCACCCAGGCCCCAGCCCTGGCCTGTGGTGTGCTCGTGGCACCACTCAAGTGGTGGCTCCCTGTCAAGGTAGGCCTCAAACAGGGTCTCTGCCTTGGTGAAATTGGGTCTGTGCTTGTGAGCAGACCCACGCTCCTCACCCTCCTCACTTTCTGACATGTTGCTACCTGTGGACATGGACAGCACAGTGTGTCAGTGTCAGCAGCACACTAATCTATTTCTTTGTGTGCTTCAGCAGCATGTACAACTTACCTAGAAGGTTGCAATACTGGTCTATGGCCTGTGCTGGTCCATGGCGCTTTTATGGCACAATGCATGCAAATGAGCATTGGCACAATGGTAATGACATGCTAATTCTCCCAGTGCACCACGCATTGGCTGATGAGCTCATTTGCATGTGGCGGCTGAATATCGTGAATTTGCTCTGTGCTGCACAGTGAGATTGTTCCAGAGCAAGTCGTGGCGCAATACGCACGCATGCGCACTGCGCAGGACTGCAGTGCATATGAGCCAGTCGGTGCGCTGCCACCTATTGTGCACTGTGCACCCACTGTGTAATAGGGACCTTGGTGCATGGTGCACCATGCCTGCTATTGTGCACGTGCGCACTGTGCGGCGGCCGACCCCTGACCCCTGTTGTGACCTCTGTTCCTGGGTGACCCCCGTACCCATAACCCTGCCTGGCCACGCCCATGCCATGCATCTTCATGACTGTGCAATGGGATGACACAGTGCATGTCCCCTTGGCCCGCGCATCTGGCTCATGCACTGGCCAGGTGCGCTTCTTGCCACCATTTTGCTCCGTGGCTCACATCACAGTGATGGCGCAGCAACAGCAGCAAAGTGGATGGGTGGCCATCTGGATGCAGGTGGAGCTGGCCAACCTCGTGGTCTATGTCCAGCCACACATATCCCCCAGCTGTTTGGGCAGATGCCACTGCAGCAGCCACGGGTGGCTGTGGGGCAGACAATTGCTGCCGCACTCACGCAGCGTGCAGGGGTGGCCAGAAGTGGGGAGCAGTTTTGCCACCGATACGGAGACCTGATGTGGAGGGACCCAGAGCACCTCCGGAGGCTGGAGGCGCACATCAGGCATGGGGCTGTGATACAGCCAGGTGAGTATCATGCATGGTGAGCCCATCATGCATGTGTGCCCTGGTGCCATACTGTGGTGTTGGCTAGACTGCCTGGAATGTCCTGCAGGGTAGAGTACTACCATCATGCGGAGTGCGAGGTGGCATCGCCCTCCACCACTTGCATTGCGCTGCCACTCTGTTGGACGTGCCGGGCAGTGACTCACCCTGTGCACAGGGGTGGGGATGGTGGGCAACTGCTGTGGTTGGTTACTGATGTGTACCTGTTTCTGTTCCATTCCCAGGACCTGAGGACAGATGTCGGGCGGTGCTGGCAGGTCACCAGGCTGCAGCAGCCCAGGGAGGAGGAGGAGCAGCTCCAGCACCAGTGGGGCCACAGAGGGCGGTAGACACTGACATTGTTTTGTGTACCGTCAGTGGGGGGGGGTTCAGGGGCATGGGTGTGGGCATGGCTGTCTGTGCCGTGTACCATGGCAGCTGTCTGTGTTGCACTGTGCATGGTGCCTGCCATTGTGGTGCATCCATCGATCACATGTGCCAGCTGCTGGTGGGGTGGGTTTGTGCACAGCCATCACTGATATTGCTGTGGTGCAGCCAGGGCACTATGCCATGTGACTGCCATGGTGCAGTTGGATGGCCACTGAGCGGCGAGAACCACTGCTGTGCACTGATGTGGTATGCTGCCTTGCCAGCAGGCGTTGGCCCATGACCCTGTGGGTGGCCTGTATGGGCCCTCCAGGGGTGTGTGTTCCCCCTGCCCAGTACGCGCTGTGGTTGGGTCATGTTCCTTGGGACATTGCACTGATCACCTGTCCTGTCCCTTGTCCTAGGTGACCGCCGACGATGGAGGAGGCCCCTGTACTGCAGGCTCCTGAGGCAGCTCATCCTGGTGACCTCGACAACAATGGAGGCTGTATTGCAGGTCTGGAGGCTGCTCCTGGTGGGCAGGAGGCACCAACAGCAGCAGGGGGTGGCAGGACGTGGCCCTGCTAGCCCTACATTTTGTTCCCCTGTTTCCCCAGCCATACCTCCCCCTCCAGTCCCTCATCCCACTGTACAGTCCCTGTTCCCTGTCCCCTTCCCTCACTATCCTACTCTTTCCCACCCCCTTGTTACTGTATATAGTTATTTTGAATGCATATCTATTTTGACTTACCTGCCTGTGTCTGTATCTGCTTTGCAGGTAGCGTGCAGTGCCATGCTGCAGTGGCCCAGTGCCTGTCCATGTGGTGTGCATCTGTTGGGGCACGTGTTGTGCTTCTGTGGATCACTGCTGTGTGCTGCTGTGTGTCCCACAATGGTGGCGTCATCCCTTCCCTCAGTTGCTGGCTGTGCCTTGGGGTGCCCTTGGGGTAGCTGTCAGGGTTGTGTGGTGGGTGTGTCTGCTTGACTGCATGGTCCTGGGTATGGCATGACCTGGCCTGGTCTGGATGTGCAGGAGGCATGGCCTGCTAGCTGTGGAGGCCCCCTTGGTGGCCCTCCATTCCACATTGTCATCCCCTGTTGCCTCCTGTCTGTGCCACTGTTGTGCTCTGGGGTGGGGGTCTGGGTGTCTGTGTGTACCCTGCTATGCCCTGCTGGTGGTGGCCTCCTGTGGCCTGTCACTCCACTTCCCTGGCTCTGTCCCTGGGTCTCCTCTTTGTGCCATGCCCCCCCTCAGTTGCTCTGCTGCTCTACTCCCATGGTTGCCCTGGGGCTTCTGTGTCTGCCCATGGTGCACCTGTGGTTGTGCCATGGCACATCCACAGTGTGCACCATGGTGCATCCACAGTTGTGCCATGGTGCAGCTGTGCCATATGCAGCCAAGTTGCACTGGCGCAGTGCGGCCAACGCAACCTCTGAATATGGCTCCTGTTGCACCGTGGTGCATCAGTTTTGTGCTGCATCGGACTTGCGCCGGCCTTTGGCGCATTTCTGAATATCAGGCCCATAGTGTTCTTTGTTTTTTAGTTTGTGGTAGGTGTTATGCCCCATATTCTGTAACACACTACATTTATGGTGAGAGCTGAACATGTCAGATACAGTTGAGTGATATGGGGATATAGTGTTTGATGGAATAGCATGTGGTATTATACAGTTTTGCACCGGTAAATGTTTTTTTTTTGGTTTTTTTTAGTCTTTGAAAATCGGGTAAGGCCCACTAGGCGCAAGTGCCTATTTTCAGGGGCAACTTGGGAGCACTGGGTGGTTATGTGACTTGTTCAGAGTCACACAGTATGCAAGTGGAGGTTGTGAGAATCAAAGCAAGGTCTGGTCTGCTGGATGTAGCAAGCTCGTTTACAGCTCATTACTGTAACCTCTAGGCTATACTGCCAGTGTGCAATTGTTGATGTGTTACAAGCAAGGGGAGGGTGTATAGGTATGCAGTTGTACTTCTGCATACCACTGGTGTTCAAGTAGCCATGCCAGCACAGTTATTCTGACACTATTAGGGATGTTTAGGCACAAGCTGCTGAGGTAATGGCAGCCTCAAATCTGTGTTCTGAAGCCACAGTAAAATAATTTGTAAAATATCACTACTTAAGTGCATTGGGTGTTTCTCTGTTTCAGCACGAATAAAGAGACCTTTATATGGATATTTTTGTCATCATTCTTGGACCACTGGTAATGCGCTGATCAATGAGAGAAGTTTCACCTCAGACCATCACTCACTGTATGGTAAAGGGCAGCTGCAGCTGTGCCATCCCCAGCAGGAGCACAGCCTCAAAAGGATATGGAGGAAATTAAAACAATGTTGAAGGCACTCCTACAGGGCATACCACACCTTAGATAATCTGCAAATGACCTGGATCAGAGAGTGGAGGCAGTGGCATTCAGGGTGGCAGATACAGAAATAGCCACCCTCAGTTTGGACACACAAGTTTCAATCCAGGCTGACAAAACAGCATATCTGGGGCCACATATTAGCATCCTCTGGGCTAAAGTGGATGACATCGAGAATTGGGATTGCCACAACCATATTAGAATAGTGGATCTCCTGGAGGGCACTGAAGGCAAGGACATCTGTCTCTTTCCACAAGCTACGCTACCAACGAGTCTGGATTTCTACTGGGAAGGCCCTTTAGAGAGCAAGAGGACCTACCATACACTCAGTCCCAACCCCCCCCCCAACGAGGTGCACCTCCCAGACCAATCCTGGCCTATTTTTAAGATGCAACATAAAGCAGAAAGTCTTTCACCTGGCATGAGAGAAAGAAATCTTAAAATGGAACAGTCACTGGATTTACATTTTTTAGGATTTCTCCAAAGACCTGGTACTCTCAAATGGGGACGGAGAAAGAATCTCAGATTTAGAAGTGGGTAGCCATCTGGGAACAAGCGACCACCAAACAGTGTGGTTCATGATAAACACAGCCATACAATCAAGCCATACAAAAGCAAGAGTATTGGACTTTAGGAGGGCTGACTTTGGGAAAATGAGAGAGTGCCTAAGAAAAGCACTAGCAAACAGGCAAGAAGGAGGGGTGGAGGAACAATGGGGAGTAATCAAAACAGCCATCGCAGAGGCAAAGCCTTGTGTAAAGCAAATCAACAATATACAAAGAAGGAAAAAAACGCTATGGTTCTCAAAAGAGGTGGCAGGGAAAGTTAAGGAGAAAGGATAGCATTCAGGAAATATAAGAAACACAGAAGGAGCAGGACAGAGAACTTTATCAGTTAAAGCAGAAAGAGGCTGGAAGGCAGTCAGAATAGCAAAGGCCCAAACCGAGGAAAGGATAGCCAACTCTGTTAAGAAGGGGATAAGACCTTTATAGGTACATTAGGGAGCGAAGAAAGACCAAGGGAGGGATACTGAGGCTTAATAAAGGGAGGGAATTTGGGTGAGGGTGACAGTGAAAAAGCAAGGATACTGAATGAATATTTCTGCTCAGTATTCACAAAGGAAGAGGAGGGGAGGTACCTAAACCAAACAAGAGAAACACACTGAAGACGGGGGTCGATACCAGTCCATTTACAGAAGAAAGGGTTCTGAAAGAACTAATAAAATTGAAGGTGGACAAAGCAATGGGGCCTAATGGGTTTCACCCAAGAATTCTAAAAGAACTAAGGGTAGAACTAATGACACCGCTGACTACTCTCTTTAACAAATCTTGGGAGGATGGGGTAGTACCTGAGGACTGGAGGAGGGCGGATGTGATTCCTCTTCACAAAAGTGGGAGCAGGACAGAGGCAGGAAACTAAAGGACTAGTTAGTTTCACCTCAGTGGTAGGGAAAATGATGGAATCACTTCTGAAGGAAAGAATTGTTGAGTACCTAGAGGCCAGTGGGGCACAGGACCCAAGGCAGCATGGATTCACAATGGGAAGGTCGTGTCAGACGAATCTAATAGATTTCTTTGACTGGGTGACCAAAGTAGTAGACCAGGGAGGGCCTACGGACATGGCTTACCTAGATTTTAGCAAGGCATTTGATACAGTCCGCACAAAGGATTAATACAAGTTAGCCAGCCTGAGTGGGTCCCAAGGTGTAGCCTGGATAAAAAATTGGCTACACAACAGGATGCAAAGGGTAGTAGTAAATGGAGTCCACAGTGAAGAAAGGAAGGTTACTAGTGGGGTACCGCGGGGTTCAGTACTGGGACCGGTCCTTTTTAATGTCTTTATAAGTGACATTGCAGAGGAACTGGAAGGAAAAGTATGTCTCTTTGCAGACGACACAAAGATCTGCAACAGGGTTGATACACAAGATGGAGTGGAAAGGATGAGAAGGGACTTGGCAAGGTTGGAGGAATGGTCAAATGTATGGCAGCTCAGATTCAATGCAAAGAAGTGCAAGGTAATGCACCTGGGAAACAAAAACCCAGGGGAAGAGTACACAATGGGGGGTGAGATATTGACAACAGTAAAAATGGAAAGGGACCTGGGGGTAATTATATCAGATGACCTAAAGGTGGGCAAGCAATGTGAGAAGGCAGTAAGGAAGGCTGGGGGGATACTGGGATGCATAGGGAGAGGCATCAATAGTAGAAAACAGGAAGCTGTTATCCCTCTGTACAGACAGTTGGTGATACCCCATCTGGAGTACTGTGTGCAGTTCTGGAGACCCCATCTCTGCAAAGACATAGACAGAGTGGAGGCTGTCCAGAGGAGGGCAACCAAAATGGTGCAGGGTATGCACCAGAAGACATACAAAGAAAGACTAAAGGAGCTTAATATGTATACCCTTGAGGAAAGGAGGGAGAGTGGAGACATGATAGAAACTTTCATGTACCTCAAGGGAATCATCAAAGTCCAAGAGGGTGGCATCTTTCAGAAAAAGAGATGTGCAAGAACAAGGGGGCACAATTTGAAGATAGAGGGGGGACAGCTCAGAGGTAGTGTGAGGAAGTATTTTTTCACAGAGAGGGTTGTGGATGCATGGAACAGCCTCCCTGAGGAGGTCATGGAGTCAAGAACAGTGGGGGAATTCAAGAATGCATGGGACAGACATAAGGCAGTCCTAGTGGGGGGTAGGAGGAAGTAAGCTGTTGGTTAACTAGGATCTGCAGCTTATCTGTTAGGTAGGAAAATGGGCAGACTAGGTGGGCCAAGCGGTCCTTATCTGCCATCAAATTCTATGTTTCTATGTTTCTAAGGCATAGCAGTCAGGTGTAAGGCTTATGATCTGCTAAAGAAAGAGCTGGCCAGACGGAACATTCCATATTCTCTATGTTATCCTGCTACTTTGCATGTCCTATAGGAGGGTAAATAGCAGGCCTTCAATAATCCACAGGAAGCTGAGCAAAAACCAAATCTGGGGTAGACAAAATACAGTAGTCCCAGCCACCTCAGTACAGAAATGGACCCGATCCCACCATGCACAGCAGATGTGTTACCGGAGACCCTACTCAATCTCCGTCCTAACTCCCCCACCACCAGAGCTGTTTATAAGGTTCCCTTATAAAACTAAAGACACAAGGGAACCTTAGAAACAGGGCCGGAGATTGAGTAGGGTCTAAGATAACACAGTAGGTAGAAGATTTTATGGCAGACTCGGTGGACCACGGGGTCCTTTTCTGATGGCAACTTCTATGTTTCTATGTTTCTTCTCCATATGAGCACCCACATAATGCTCCAGAGAGTGATCAGTGGGATCCATGGCAGATAGTTAAACCCAAACAACAATGAGCAAGGGGCTGGGCTTGTACCCACAAAACAGTGGAGAAGCAGGCACATCAAGTCTCTAGGAGTAGGGTGTCCAGATATTCAACCCCAGAATCCAGTCCCAACCCATCACAGCTTGAACCTCCAAGCAGGGTTCCAAGAGATTCAACGGTTCCAAAGGGACAGCTACATCCAGTAGCACAGTGGGACAAGAATGAGCAAGACCAAGCAGAGATAAACTTTACCCTCACTGGCTCATTGAACGATGACATCTTCCTACTACCAAGCTGGGCAAGTATAGTGGACAGAACCAAAAGCTCTCAAAAGAATTGTCACTTTCTGCATCCAAAGCCAGCACAACAGCAGATCTCCACCACTAAATGACTTAATGTGTGTTTCTCTTGCAGTGGCATTGGTATTGTTTCTTTTTCTATGATTCCCCCTCATATTGTTTTTATCTGGGTTATGTTTTGGTAGATGATGCTGATCTCCCCTAGATCTGAGCACAGCTAAGCTGTGACTGATCTCACCGAGTAGGCGAGGTTCAAACCTGTCAGTGGCCTCAGTGGTGCCCTCATAGTAAGTAATTAAGCAGGCAGGATTTCTTGCAGGTAACTAAAGTACTCCAAGCACCAACAATGGGAGGGGGAGTCATTTAACTCTTTATGCCATTCACCAGATATATGTATGTATTATTGATTAAGACTTCAGCGATCGGACAGGGCTTTGGCAGGGGGGCATTGCAGGGAAGATAGAAGGTAGGGCCAACATCATGCCAGTGAATGGTAGCTGAATATGTAGAGGAGCTTCACAATCCCAATGTGAGTTGGGACTCTAATACAGCCTCTTCCCTTTAAGCTGACAGCTATCAGTGGTCCGCAAGGGTTACCAGTCTTGCCACAGAAGCTGCGACCTTGGACACACATAGCTTCATACCATATTGGTGCTTTTTCTCCTCAGGATCACACTGTCTCTAATCTTTGGCTTTTGGTGGGAACAGCTGTTGATTGCATCATGTGAGGTGCAACAGTGCAAAGTTCTGGGGTGAGGCCCTGTGGAGGAGTTTTGCCCGTGGAGAAGGACTGACTTTTATATCAGCTCTAAATCATCCTTCCTTCTTCACAAATATGGCAGGGATTGTTTCACTCCCGGGCATCACTACATGGGATGGGCTTTCAACATTTGCATTGCCATACTATGCAGTGGTGCGATCTCCTGGATGGAGGGCTCAGTGCAGAACAAGCTAGACTGGTTTAGGAAAATGACTTGGCTCACACTTTCATTGCTTATCAGGGTCAATTATCAGTCTCTCTCATGCTTTATCAGCTGGGTGGATCCCAGAGCAGTTGGTAATGGAATCTGGCATGTGTGTGTGTGTGTGGGGGGGGGGGATAAGCTCAACACCAAAGTTATAAGTGGCTGGAAACCCTGCATATATGTAGTAGATTTGATGAACATCATGTCTTCACATTAATGGTGCTGTGGGAGAGTCTACATGGGGATGCAGGCTGAGGCAGAGGCTTACGGGAATTCTAGATGAATGGGAACTTTTCACTCTGCCACCATACTGCAGTGGATGGGGGTCCATCAGGGTGTTATACTTGATCACCTGCTTGCTTCACATAGATTTCATCCATTACATGGATGACCCTGGCATTCTGGGTCTTTGGTTCTGATGGTCAATTGGTTGTTATCCTCACCTCTGTGGTCCATGGGAAGTGACACCCCAGGACAGATATGTACTGGAGTTAAGAGAGTCATACGGAGGTTATTTCACTAGCTACAGACTTCCCTAAAGGGCTAAAAACAGTGTTGACACACAGACCCAGGAGCAGTCATGGATACTCCTCCTGCACTCAGAGGGTCAGCCTACTGATTCAGCCTTCAGTCACTAGAGTCTTGGCCTGGATACAGCCTTGTACAGACCCCTTAAAAAGCAAGCTCGAGTACGCCCACCATGTCTCTGAGGCTGCCGTCTTCCCTTCAGTGGTGAGTACTTTCCAGTCAGACTGGGTTATAGTCATGGATATCTGGAGTGGGTTTGACTTCTGAGCAGTGGCACTTTGGTATCTAACCCCCTTTTCCTTAATGCTTCTGGATTCACTATATAAGATTTTGAATGCTATCACCCCATCACCACCATGACATCTGTTCTCCCGCACGGTACCAGCCCAAGCCATCAGTTCACAGATTGCTAATTAGCAATTAGGGGATGAACCTGAAAGGCAGGCATCTAATCTTGGAACTATATTCAGCACTAGAGCTCAACATTGGATTTTGCCTTAAGTGTAGGAGAGCTAGGTAGGGATAGAAGGGTGGTGGGAGTAGGCAGCTGGATGGTTGCCATTCAAAAAGGCTCACCTTTTGGATCATCCTTAGAGTATTTTTCATAGTCTTGTACTATTTTACAACTTTTCCTGGAACTTACTCATATGGTGCAAGTAGCAAAGCTATGCATAAAACTGAGACATCACTATGCAGGTGTGCTGATGTGGACAGTTGGATTTCTGATACTTACATTACTATTTTCATATTTACAGACCCCTCTCCTTTTCTGCCTGTGTGTTTTCTATGTGCTTGTCTCTGTCCTCTCTATTACTCATCATGAGTAACAATATGATTGGACTTGTCTCTGGATCAGAGATGGATCCAGTTCTGATGGGACAATTAAGGGAACAAGTTGGGTGACCATTTCAAAATACTGCAGGAGGGTCAGCAGGGACTATGGCTGATATGAAGTGTATGCCCTGGAAAGTCCAAGGGGTTAATCATCCAATTAAGTGAAATGAATTTCTAATCACTCTTAAACACCTTCAGTGTGATATAGCCCTCTGCCAGGAAACAAATCTTCTTAAAAAGGAGGCAATCAAATTGAGAAGGAATGGGTGGGGGCAGAATGTTCTAGCTGTTTCTTGAAGAAAAAAGGGTATCCATTCTGATGAAAAGGGGTCTCAGTTTCAAGTACAAATGTCTGAAACAGATGCAGAGGGCAGATGGGTATTGCTCGGAGGGGTACAGCAGAGGGACATTACATTGGTCAGTGTATAATGAGGATAGGGATGATTTTTTCCATAATCTAGTGTAGCAAGTAATTGATAATTAAGCTCCTGGGGGCTCATCCTGATTGGTGGGGACAATAATTTAGTAAATGACCCACTTCTGGATAGAACTCCCTGAGAACTGGGACATCCTGCCCATAAACAGGCAAGTCAATATATGCAGAAGCGTGTGGATCTGGCTCTTCAACTTATATAGCTGGTAATGCATGCCATGGAGAGGGACTACACTTAGAGGTCCCCTTGTTTCACTTCTAGAAACAGATTACTTCCTCCTCAATTCAGATGTCACAGCAGAAGTGCTGGAGGTGGAGATTCTCCCAATGGCTGTCTCCGACCACACACTGGTCTCCCTTTCCTTGCTTCTCTCTAAGACCACAGCCAAATCAACCAGGTGTACAGAATGAATCCCCTTATTCTCAAATCCCTTGAATTTGTGGCCTGGCTTAGGACAGAACTAGCAACATATGTTGAGTTGAACAGGCAGCTAGACATGAAAGAACAAGTTTTATGGGGTACCTTCAAAGCCTTCATAAGAGGCTGGATCATTAGCGATTTAGATAAGAAGAAGAAGAAAACCTCCCTACTTCAGCAAAAGCTCAAGGAAGCTGCCCTGAGGCAGTGGCTTCAAAAGTCATTCAGTTGAACTAAACACAGTTCTCCATCAACAGGTGGAAAAGGCCTTGTTTTACCTTCAACAGCACTATTGGGAAGGGGGAAGACAGGGCTTCCAAATTGCTAGCTTATTGGCTAAAACAGCATGCAGCTGAAACCCACATCCTGCTAACTTTATCCAAATCTACATATGGTCATTTCAGACCCTAAGCAGATTAATGCCACCTTCAAAAAGCTCTATGAAACCCTCTCCACAAGGAGGCTAAGAAACATAGAAACATAGACTTTGTCGGCAGATAAGGACCACTTGGCCCACCTAGTCTGCCTCTGACTAGGAGTATCAGAAATTTTCTGAAGGAGTCAGGCATGGCTGGTATCTCCCAAGAGATGAGGAGGAACCTGGAATCCCCCATTACATATTCGGTGATCAAACGAGCCATTCATTCCTTGGCCAAGGGCAAGGCACCAGGCCCAGATGGCCTCAGTGCTGATTTTTACCAGGTTTTCTCTCAAGAATTGGCACCCCACCTTTTCTGTCTCTTTCAGGTGATAGAGGCAGGAGGTGATCTTTCCAACAACATGCAAGAAGCAACCATCATGGTCTTTCCCAAGTCACACAAAGATAAAATGGATTGCGCAACTTATCAGCCTGTATCATTGAGAAACGTAAACACCATGGTCCTGACAAAAGTCTAAGCCACACATCTGTAGAATGTGCTTCCTCACATCATCCACCCAGCACTAACAAGGTTTATGAAGGGTAGACGGGGTCTGACAACATTAGGGCCCTGTAAACTTGATATAAATAGTACAGAAAACACATGGCACAACAGCACTGGTGGCTATTGACACGGAAACGGCTTTTGACTCAGCGGCATGGAATTATCTATTTGAGGTCATGGCATATGTAGGTTTTGGCCTACAATTCCTATTCAGTGCCAACAGCTTCAGTCCTAACAAATGGCCTCTTATTACCCAAATTCCCATGCCACTGAAGCAGGAGACAGGGCTACTCACTTTCTCCACTGCTCTTTGTATTGGCTATTGAGCCCCTGGTGATGGCTAGCCACATGGTCTCCGTTTTGTTGTTGTTTTTTTTTTGGGGGGGTGACTGACAGTGCTTTGTATTTAAAAGAATTTCAAAACTGTTGCGTGATTGAGCAGAACTAAACATGGGATTGGTGAGTACCTCGTGCAAAGAGGCATGCTGAAGGTGGCTGAGAGCAGAGCAGATTTGATATTCTGTTTCTCCCCTGTTGTCAGGGGATTTGATGTGTTAATATGGTAGCAGGGTTTTAATTAAATAAATGCAACAGTTTAGGAAGGTGATTTTCAAAAGGAGACTTGTCTGTCTTCGGACTGGGCAAGCGAGCAGTATGCCTAGTGGTAATGTGCAGAGCCTTGCTCCGGGGTTTTTACTAACTACTTAGAGCTGGTTTGGTCTTCTGTTTCTTTGCTTTTCTCAGAAGCTTTAAAGTATTTCATATGGTAGTGGTGTTTTCATTAAATGAATGGAAGAGTGTGGGAAGATCATTTTAAAAGGAGACTTGTCTGTGTCTGGACTGATCGAGCAAGCAGTATGCTCTGGGTGGTGGATGCTCTTCAGTAATCCCGCTATTCTGGAAGCCCAGGGGACTAAGAAACTGCTGTTATGACTTTCTGTGACTTGTCATTTAGGACCCATGATAATAAAAAGGTTGCGAGAGTTATGGGGTTTTATGAGTCTGTTTTTAAATAGTGGAAGGCAGCAGTTTCTAAATTTGTCTGGCTATCGAGGAATGTGAAGCCATCTCATCTTCAGGGTTGTGCAGCAGGAAGGGGTATTCTTTAGTGTGCTGTGGTCACCTTTGTGCCTGCCCTACATACAGTGATGTTATTGTCTAATAACATCACTGTCCCTAGGGGTCAGCAGCCATGGGTTCTATGATTTTTCTTGCCATTGTATAATAAACATTTTCACAGATCAACCAGTCAGTACCAGCAGCACTAGATCTGCTGACCTGCTTTGGAACACTATCAGAGCTACAAGTCAACTGGTCCAAAACTGAGTTAATGTCATTAGTTGGCTGCCCGGATACAACCTTCTCTTAATGACAATCAAAATATCTTGGGCATGGCATGGAATCAGGTATGTGGGAAAACATATTTCTCCTAATTTCAGTGAATGGCATAAGAAAAACCTGTAGCCACTGCTATCAGAACTAGTACTAGACATGGAGAGATGGAAAAAATTAACTCTCACCCTCCCAGGCAAGCTCACCATCATAAAAATAATGATCCTCCCAAGGATTAATTACTGCACCACTCATCTGCTCAAGCAAATGGCAGTAAGATGGTGGCAGAAAATGGACAAGGTATTTTCTTCCTCCCTATGGGGCAACCAATCCCCACATTTCAGGACATGGCTCCTTAGGATTCCAAATCGATCTGGAGACTGAAATACCCCATGGCCCTTGGCGTGCCACTTGGCTCAGGGGATCAAGAGTGGGCCATCCTGAGTGTGACAAGATTGGCACACACCTTTGGGGTCAAAACAGAACAGGCCTTGCGCGTGGTACGAAACCCCTCCAAACCTTATTTTGGACAAATGAAAAAAGGAATGCACAGTACGTGTTGCCTACTGAGTTTACAAGATACTCTTTCAAGAAGCTCCAGGCCCTCTCCAAATGGAAGGACTTCTGCTTGGGAATCTTGGAGCCTCTGTGGTATAACCTCAAGCTCCAGATTGTAGACACAGTTGTACACTGTCCCCATTGGGACAAGCATGGGATCAGGGTACTAAAAGACATTATTTGCCCTTCAACTGCTACTCTGAAATCCCTTCTGCAATTAAAGGAAGAATACCATCTTCCCAATGCAGATTACTAGAGATTTTTACAACTCTGGCAAGCACTTAGGAACTGTTTGAGCCCTCAGCTCGAATGTCATTCTACTGCAAGGGGGGGGGGGCTATGGACCTATGGTTGCTCCCCAAGGGTAAAAAAAGGCAAACAGATTTATAGTCACAAACAACAGTTGCATCTCCCAGATTAGGAACCCCACAGGCTAAAGTGAGAGGCAATCTTGCCCCTGGAAATAACTCTAGAGTCATGGCAGAGTTGCTGGACCCTAGCCCATCAGGGCACTCCAGACCCCAAAGCCCAAAGAAAGTGCTGGACTGATGGCACCGTACACCAAATAAACTGGTCACAATGAGGGTTGCCATTAAAAATGAATGCTGGAGGTGCTACAGTGGGGCACATAGGATCTTGTGGTCCTAACCGGAGGTGAGACCCTTTTGGAATGGTGTCATGGATAAACCAGAACACATATTTCGGATGAAACTCCCCTCTACACCATTGCTATGGCTACTAGGAGATACATCACTTTTCATTGTCATGGCAGCTAAACACAATCACCTAATCTACACTATGGCCTTGGAGGCCAAACTGCAGCTGCTAATGAGGTTGCAGCAGGCTACCATACTGCCCAAACTAAAATGGGAAATGGGAGTCACAAAAACTGCCTCTTTCATCGGAGTGCTTCAAAACCATATTTTTTTTTTCTTTTATTTCTGATCTCGGATTAACCGTTTGAGCTCAGAGCTCTTTACATAGGTTCCATGTTAGTACATTTAAAACAAGTAGGTGATTATACAGAGGATTGAGACAAACAAGGCAATAGAATTAGAATGAGAACATTTAGGTACATTTGGTCTTTAAACAAAGGAATGCAAAAAATACAGCGAAAACTAAAACTGGAATAGGTAAACACAGTCAGATACATACAGGAACAGACTAAATAACTGTGCCCAACAGGGAGACTGTTAGTTGTCAGCAACACGAGGAGGTTAGCGCATAGAAGTGCTGGAGACACGGGTGGAGGGTTGAGCCCCAAGTGCAGGGTGTCTGAGAGAGAGAGAGAGGTCTGTTTGGCAGAGGGGAAAATGGTAGGAGATGCCTTTGCTAGGTGCTAGCAATGGCAGACACATTGAGATTCCTGTATTAAATGGTTCTTTAGGTTCTTTTTGAAGGTCCACAGAGTGGGCAGGCTAATAATGTTCTCATGGAGGGAGTTGAGCCTCAACGGTGCCCGATAGGCAAAGGACCTTTGTCCTTGAGATATCCGACATTTTGGAGTCAGGTAGGACTGCAGTTCCGAATTTCGGGTGGGCCTTGGATTAGTGCTGGGAACTAGGAGTTGTTGTACCCCAGTCGGGAGCTGACCAAGGCAGATCTCTTTGGCCAGGAGGCAGGATTGATATTTTAAGTGACCAAAGAGCGTTAGCCAGTGAGCCTTTGCATAGAGATCGCAGGTGTGGGTTAGTCAGTGTGCCCTTAAGGTAAGCCTGCAGGCATTGTTAAGGGCAGTTTTTATATGTTTATATGTGGGGAATGTCTTCAAAATTGACAAAGCCAGGAGTCTCTGGTCTGAAAAGGCAGACAGGCAAGTTAGCACAGACATGGGGTAGACTGAGCATGGGACATTGGTGGGAGGGGGCAAAGAGGCCATAGAGAGGGACAATGGCAGACAGGGTCAGAAAATGACTAGGCAGTATTTATCCTTCTCTGCTTCTCCCTCTGCCATACCTGACTCAAGTATTCTCCCCTACCCTTGTCATTTGGTCTCTTTTCTTTCCAGCACCCTCTTTGTACTAGGGACCCCAGCAATACAGAACTGTATCTTTACAACTGTCCAGTTGCTGCAAATTCACACATAGTTAACCTTTACTTTGCTATCTCTCCATGTTAGCAGGTACCAGACATGCACCAAATAAACATCAAACTAGATGTGTTGGATTACATGTGTTTAAGTCAGTTCCTTGCAAAGGCTATGTACAAATGATAGTAGTTCAGATCTTACCTGCAGCACAGTTGAATGTTTTTGTTTAGGTAATAGCCTTCAGCTAAAGTTATCACTATTTTCTAGTACTATTAGTCACAAAGTTATACTCAGTCTTCAAGGGTTCTGTGTATCATTTATTACGCAGTTATGTTCGTGTGATTTACTCCTCCAGAATGTTACACTTCAGGAGATTTAATGGAGTTGTGTTGCTTTTATGTTTCAGGTACATATTTTGGTTTAATTCTATACTGTTTATACATACTGTATCTATGATGGTTTCACCATGTGGATGCCACACCCATATTGGCGACCATCAGTACAGTGACACCAAAATGCCAACAGTGACCATATCGCCTGGCAATTGTGCCACCTGACAACTGTCGCACCCAAAGCACCGGGGCACATCCTGGCTGTTTGGGGAAGGGGGTTCAACCCCTGCACTCTCCCAAAAATAATATAATCATCTCCAGGTTGGAGGTGTAGGGCAGAAAGAGTGCATCACCTCTGGGGTGGCAACAACAGTGGGCGCTGCAAAATCCTGTCATTGGAATGACTGTCGCACTGGTTGCAGTGCCCACATTACCATCATCGTAATGGTTTCACCACATTGTTGGGATGCCATGTTGGATAAGGAAATCCTTTTTACTCCAGATGAAAGTACTCTTTTTGTTTTAATCATGTTTTCATTCATGTTACAGTTGTAATTTCTCGGTAGGTTATCTCGGCCAGGATCGACTATCTATCTAAGAATATTGTAAATACTTTGTACTTATTACCATTTTCTGCACAGAAAAAATTAAAAATTGTTTAAAAAAAACCTATTGGGGATGTTTACAGGGAGTGTAGGGGCCACCTGCCCTTAATCTCTGCACAGTTGCAGGATGGGAAGCTGATAGATGTAGCAACAACAGACTCAGCAGAAACAGCTATGTGATGACATGCACATCTACTGTAAACCAATCACTGCATGATTCTCAGCGGACATGGCTGTGTTGGATCCACAAGGGGCACTCCACCTCCATATGAAGTGAGGTCATGGGGCAAACTATGAGTGTGGAGCAGGATTTGCAATTCTGGCTCCTTAACTCTCCATGCTACTCTGCACAAAACTTCATAAACATTGGCCCATTGTACAGTGCCATCATTGTGGCTGTGGCAAGGTGCACATTGAGAATTCAGGGGTGCCAACTTCTATGAACCTTTGTGGATGCTCACTGCCAGTAGATAATATTTTTCATATGGCCAGGTTCCCTTCAAATCCTTTTTTGCAGGCTGACATCAAAATATTGAGGGTGCTTAAATCAGCTTTGTTGATTTATTGAGCACCTCAGCATCCATGGAATCAGAACCTATGTATAGATTTGTGTCTGGCTCCATTCTGAAGCTTTCCCATGGCAGTGCCTCTGCACTCACACTGCACACATCCATTTCTCACTCACTCCCACAAATATTTCTCAACAGCCTCCCCATACCCTTTCCTTGATTTAATCCCTGCTGCTCTGCTCCTTTTCAGGGTCCTTCACAGGAACCTTGGGGCTTTCTTGCGCTGCCCCCAACCCCTGGACCCAGCAGCAGAACCACTGCAGCAACTATTTCAAGGTAGCCATTGGAGCCAATCTCGGCATTCAGTATCCACATTTGGAAATCCTTGTACAGTTTTTTTTCTCAGTCTACTTTGAATTGAATATGATCTACTGCCTCTGCTTATAATTACTGTTTATCTAATTTTTTTTTAAAATTGTCTGTATACTGCTGCTTTCTCCAGTTGATGTTTTAGGCTGTCTAAGGCTGTGTTCTGCAGTTTTGTACAGTTTGAAACTGTTACATTACTAATTTAGAAGCTGTGTTTTTTTGTCTACTTTCCCATTTGCAAATTATACTGCAAAGCCACTAGAGGGCAACAACTTAAGGAGGTTGCAATCCTCTTCCCACTGCTCTCCCCTAACACTTCTAGTTCTGGGCCTTTCATACCTACAGCCTTGGGTCTACAGCCTTGGTTTAGCACTTAAAGGAGCTAATACCTGCTCACACGCCTTCCTATTTACCACTCTGCCAACTAACAGTGCCAATTAACAGTTTACATTTCCACAGCTTACTATTATAGCTCTTACACGTCATCACAAGCAACTCGGTTTAGTATCACACTAGAGCTTAACAAGTAGTCTAGCTCCTTCTGCTACTGACAAGCACTAGTTTTTCTGGTCATGTAGAACAGAACTCTCCCTTTCAACATGCAGTCTTACACTCTAGCTGTCGTGTGTGCAGTAGGTTTTGTCCCCTGCCTTCTCAAACCAAATGCCTCATCACATCTTATAGCCCTTCCCTTCCACTATCATTGGTATTCTCTCTGCCCTTTGCCTTATCGTTATGCCCTTCATTTATACATGGACTTCACTGCCATTCTTGCCTTCTTTAAGCAGCATGGTACTTTACCCTCACCAATTATGTGCCATGCCACTGCAATCTCATCACCCTTCATACTTTCTGGCACAAACCCTATTGCAATCACGGTACTACTTTATGCCTTACTGGGCCCTGGGGCCCTATGCTGTACAAAGCTTCAACCAGCCTCCAACTCTTGTCACAAAAGGAGCAGTGCACGTCCTTTTAAACTTCTGCTGAATGCCTTAATAAAAATGCTCCTGTTGTTATTAATATGTGCTGGAAATATTGAACTTAACCCAGGGCCCCTTCATTCAATCTCAGCACCTTTGGATCTCCCTCAACTGAAAGGGATTAGCATCCTGCATGTCAATGCCTGCTGTTTATTTAAGAAATTTGTTGCCATTCAGGCTTGAATTTGCCTTGCCAAGCCTGATGTTTTAGTTGTAACAGAATCCTGGCTGAGAGCATCCACCCAGGACTACTCCATCAACATTCCTGACTACAATATATTTCATGCAGATAGGCATTCTAGGGGAGATGGGGTAGCTATCTATATGTGGGATAAATTCAATGCCTCAGTGGTGGACACCACCTCATTCCCCAAGGAATTTAAGTGCCTGACTTTAAAGATCCAGCTTTCTCAATCTATGTCCCTGTCTATTATTGGTTGCTACAGGCCCCCATCTGCTGGGTTAAAAGTTATGGAGCAGTTAAATGATTTGCTAACCCAGCTGACTTCAGAGGTTGTCATCCTGGGTGACTTCAATCTCAATTGGCTGTCTGGTTCCTCCAAATCTTTAAAAGACCTTTGCAATGCCTTTGTGCTCACTCAACTTACGTTGGAAGTCACCCATCCAAACATTAATAATCTAGCTCGTAGCACAATGCTAGACCTAATGGGCCCTATGCACAAATGTACATGAAATGCGAAGAAATGTGATACATATGTGGCACACAGCTGCACAGCATGCAAGACCACAGAAACTCATGGCCGTCATGAAGAGAAACATGGCCCATGCAGTGGCAGTGGGTGGCACTGTGGAAGGTGAGGAATGCACAGGCAACAGAGGATGACCCCAGCCACATGGCCCCACCTTGTTACCCTTCCATATAAGGACATAGATGCCACCCACTGCACGGACATGGAAATGAATGCCAAACGCATTGGAGGAGAACTACGGATGGTGGAACCAAGAACCAGCATGAATCATAGCATGCACAGCAACATGGAGGGAGAGCAAGAGAGGCAGACAGTGGGTCTGGTACCTGGAGCTGCCCACGGTGGTGGATGCGGACCATCTCAGTCCTCAAACTTCACCGGAGCACAGGTAGCTGTGATGGTCAGTGAAATCAGTGCCAACCATGACAGGCTATATGGTGCACTCACCCCAGCCACCCCCATGGAGGTGAAGGCATGGCTGTGGCTGGAGGTGCAGGCTGCCATGAATGCCGCAGAGCCGGATGCCAGGACATTAATGGTAATCAAGCACAAGTGGCATGACTTCTGGACAGCTGTGAAGAAACAGCTGGGTGCTGGAGCGCATGAACAATGTGGCACAGGTGGCAGATCACCCGTAACAGACACACAGCTCACACCCATAGAACAGATGGTAGTGGACACACTAACCACTGTGAGCTTCCATAGGGTGAATGAGGGAGTGGTCACACTGGCTGGTAGATATTGCCCACATACATCACAGAATGCACTGATGTAGGAATGGCAGACCACATAATGGCTAACGATATTCCATTGTGCCAACAGAGCATGTCACAGAGGGGGGACACGGCAGTGATGTGCTAGCTGGGCCACCGCACACCACATACACAAGGCAAGGACAGTTGAGGGAGGACTACACTGCAGGTAAGTATGAGGTGGGCACTGTTGTGGACACAGACCAGGTACAATGAGCAGTCCAGGTAACATCCCTCCCCCCCACACACACAGCGAAGACAGGCAGCAGATGCGGCACCACTGGAAACAGCCGAAACCACTGCTGGACATGACAGTGAGCAAGTGAATACCCCTACAGAGCTGTATGGAGATAACAGTGGCGAGGTGTCCCAGTGTGTGATGCAGAGCAGCCGACCAATGGTGCTAGCCCATGAGCCACTGCCCACCTACAACCATGGTGCCCATGGGCAGGCCGTGCCATGACATGGTGTGGGTGTGCACACCACAGGCAGTGTGGAAGTGGACAGCAGTGATGAGGGCACATCCACCCAACTGACAGGGAGCAGCAGGGCAACCTGGGCCATGGTGATACTTGATCCATAATACCATGAGCTGTGGCAGCTCAAGCTAGACCACTTTGAGGCCCAGTATTGGCACATGGAGGCACTCGTGGAGCTCACAGGCATCATCCATGCCATTGGGCATGACATAGTGTGGATTGCTGGGTCCCAGGAGCATATGGAGGAGACCCTCGCTGGCTGGGGAACACTGCCATGGTGCCCCAGCACTGTCCCAAGCCCAGCACATGGGACAGCTGAACTTGGAGCCACAGATGGTGTGATACAAGTGTGGGGGAACATCGAAATGGGCACCTGAGGGTGTCCCGGTCCAGATATGGTGGTGCACAGGACGGGCACCAATACCGCTGAGACCATGAAAACAACCGGTGTGACATCACTGGACATGGTCACAGGTGATGGTCAGGCAGGCGATGGATGAAGCGACATACAGAACACAGATGGTGCTTTGGAGCTGGACATGGCAGATGCCACTGACACACTGCCCATGCCACGGCATCGGGGCTGTGGCAGAAGGGCACTGGAGCCCAGACGCAGGTGGGAGACATGGGTCGTGGCACAGGAACAGGCCACCCAATATGGATTGCCATGGACATGAGCGGACAGGACCATGGCACATCAGCATGGCATAGGTGATGCATGACGGGCCGGGGGATACATACGCACACACAGACACACATATGAACATGAACATACACACACTGGCACGGTGGTCATACCCGAAGTGACAGAGGGTGATGGGAGGCACAGTCAGTCGAATGCACACAGACATGCATACAGGGGTCAGGGGTGGTGAGTGAACCCCTGTCCAGCTGGCTACCTTGTCGTGGTACAGGGGCTTAATGCAGTGGCACAGGTGCCCTGGCACTAAACACTAGCCACATCGCCCAGCACTGCTTGCATGCACCACAGCCACAACGGGGATGATGGGCGCCCTCAGTCTGACCTCATCATCAAGCACACACCAGCGAGTGCTGAGACACACTGGGATGTGTGCCATCCTGGATGCCATCACTGCAGCCATTGGTCAGGCACGTCCTCCCGGTTGGTGCAGGGCTGGCATAAGCAACGGGGCTAGCATCTGAGGGATCCATTCACAACTGCTGCACATGCAGCACAGCCTGCGGCTGTCTCCTGCCTGAGCACTGGGTTTTCAGCAGTCTGTTCCAGTGGCATATCAGGCAGATGGTAGTCAGGCATTGGCACGCTATGCCACATGGCCATGTTGTGCAGCATCACGCAGACCACAAACACATGACAGGTGCATCGCAGACTCAGCATCATGGTTCCACCAGTGTGGTCCAGGCATCTGAAGTGCATCTTCAACATTCTGATGCTCCTCTCCACAATGGTCCTCGTCCCACCATGCAATGTGTTGTAAGCCACCTCTGCAGGATCTTCAGGCACCAGGATGGGTGTCAGCAGGTATGGGCACAGTGAATATCTGCTGTCATCTGTGGGAAATGGGGCGAGGTTAGTCATGGAATGAGCATGCTGGCAGTAGATCTACAGTTGAATGATACATCTACCCAACAGCCACCCGTCCATGCAACCTGCACGAAGCCATGCACCAAGACCCAATGCATCCAATATATAGGAGTCGTGGCATGAACCAGAAACCTGGCACACACATCGGTGAACAGGTGTCACACACAACCTGGCAGTTGATGCTATGGAAGCCTTTGCAATTACGGTAGGCCTCCTTGGAGACCAAGGGTGTCAGGATGCCGATGTGAGTTCCATCCACAGCACCAATCATGTTTGGCATGCCTTGTAAGGTGTAGAATGCCTGCTTCATGGTGTGGACCTCCTCATCTGTCATTGGGAGGCATATGTGTTCCCATGTATGATCTAACAGTGCATCAGTGACCTGTGCCTGTGCCCTGGACACGGATGACTGACTCACTCCAATTCCATCACCTGCAATGCACTGGAAGGAACCCGTTGTGTAGTATGCCAGTGTACACATGACCTTGGTCTTGATGGACATGGCCATGAAGCAGCATGTCCATGGACCTACATGGCCATGGAACATGTCACACAGTTGTACAACCATTGGCCATGGCAGCAGGAAACATTCCATGCAGTGTGTGTCACATAGCAGATAACTATCAATGTGTGGACAGAAGACTCGCTCCTGCAGCCATGGTCGTCTACCCCTCACATGCCCCACTTTCAGCAGGTAAATGTTCAGAAGCAGTCCTGGGCACATTCTTCCATTGTTCAGGTTATGACTTGTACAAGCGACAGCACCTGAATATGGTGTAACACAGTATATAACTCACCCAGGCTGACAGCAGTACACCTGTGTCTGTGCATGCATCATGCATTGCGTGCCCCATGTGGTGCCACGCCACCATCCTGCATGTTGACCCTGACAGCACTGCACATTTATGCCAGGCATGTGCTGGTCGGTGATCACCACCAGGTGCAACGTGTGCTACTGTATTGCACCACGTGAAGGTGTACATGCGGTCACCAGGGCATGACAGTCCAAGGCCTTGCACCTCGTGAATGCTCATGCCAGTCACACAGGCATGGATATGGTGCTGGGTACACCCCCAACAGTGGCTGCTGAGTGGTGTCCATGCAATGGCCATGGGCCATGATCAGCGGTGTCAATACACACCTGCAGGCGACATGGCGTAGGAGTGTCCACAGGTCTGCCACGGGCCTCCCCCCCCCACACAGTCTGCCTGATCCCCATGTTGTACCAGTGCATGTATACATGCCAGTCAGGACATCCACACATGCACAGCACCTTGCAGCTCCATTTGGGTCCACAGTGCACCATTGCCCTCATGGGGCCTGTTATACTGTCCAGGGACACGCACTGGTCTGTACCGGCCTGACTGTGCCTTTGCCCCACACTGCCATATGCACTGCCATGCATGAGTGGTTCCATGTGGCACGTGTACATCTGGCACAGGCACGCTATATAAGTGTCACGGCCATGCCTCTCCATGTTGCACCGACACCATGGAGCATTACCTACAGGAACTCTGGCGCATTGCCGAGCATGACTACTCAGACAGTGGTGGTTATGGGCATCTCTGGGCCGTGCAGGCCTTTATGCTGGTGAGAGTGACACAAAGGGGACATGTTCATTTATGCAGGCAGTGGTGGGGTTTTGCATCTGTAGATATCTGTGTTAACCTGCATTCTGTTTTGCTGTCCCCTTCCCCTCCCCCTTGCAGGATGCCACATGCATGCCGAGGAGAATTGACCTACGATGGCAGCAGAACGGGGTGGACATCATGGTGGTCGTGCCAAGGGCACTGTACAAAATGCGGTGGGTGTGCAGGATGCTGAGGTACCTCTGGAGGACAGTGTTGGGTACGCACTCCATTAAGAGGGTAAGCAGGTCGATGCTGAGCCAAGGGCCCTGTGGCGGGTCACAGTTCCATCACAGGTAGGTGGCACTCACCTGTTCATCACCGTGCACCTCTGTAGTTTATCTGTTGGTGGAGGGGGGATGGCCTATTGTTTTGAAAGCAGCGTGCCTCGTGTGCCCAGGATGGGCAGGCGGTGGTGTCCGCATCCCGTGGGTCATGCATACGGGGTGCCCATGTAGTGGTGGTGTTACAGAGCTGTGCCCATCAACAGTATGTGCAGACTGCCTGCTGCTATGGCCATCTGGTAACTATAGTGTCTGTGACAGGGCACCCGCCCTAGTGGCTGTCTTGCCATAGTGGTGCTTGCCCACATGCTGGGGGGAGGGGTGTGGGCACAGCCACTCACATGACACAATGTACAATGGCAGTGCACTTTGTGGTGTGTCCTGTCCGCTGCAGGCTGTGTGTCTGCCTCGGCATCGGGGGGGATGCACCTCTGTTTGTCCAGGCAACACAGGGTGGAGGGGGCAATACACCTGCACGTGGTACTAACTGTCACATTCTCTCCACAGTGCTACAGGGGACCTGTAGTGCGTATTGTGCTGTGGTGGGTGGAGTGGGTGCAGCCTACATAGGAGAGCACCAGCAGCAGCAGCAGCAGCAGTAAGGAGGAGTGTCAGCTGTCAGTAATGGCACCCGGTCATGGGGTGCAGCATGACACTCACGGATTACTCAGGCCTAGGTGGGGCCATCTGGATGTGCTTTGGCACAATGAGAGGGGACTGCCATTGTGGTTGTACGGTGGGGTTGGAATTACATGGCACTGTGACGTTCAGTTGTCTCTGCTGTGATAATAAATAGAGGTCCGCTATTCCCTCTTTGTTCACTGCCTCATGTGCATGTGTGTGTGTGTGTGTGTCTGCCTGCAGCGTCCTTCGTCTACCAGGCCATGGGTGTCTCCCTGCCCTGTTGGTGGTGCCAGTGGGGAGGTCTGCAGTGGCACTCACCTGCTGGATGGGGCCTGCAGTGTCTGTTATCTGCCAGGCTGAGGGGGGGGGGGTTTCTTGCCTTGTTGGTGGTGCTGGGGGGGGGGTCTGCAGTGGTGTTTGGCTGCCGGGCCGTGTTCGGTTTCCCCAATCTGGACCCACCTGCCGAGGCTACCATGCCTCTTCACATGGCACATCATGGGCACTGCAGGGCTCCCAGTTCTACAGGGATTCTAGTGCTTTACAGGGTCTGGTGTCATCTGCAGGGATCTTCTTCTCATACACTTGCATTGGTTATGCAGGGCAACAGAGCAATTCGGCTTCCATATGACTTACTATACTATACTATACAAGACAACACAGGTACATTGCTGTGGTATTACCAGATGAATGCCACAGCACTCTGGGTGCACTGGCACTGCCCTGCCATTCCACAGGTATGCAGGTCTCTGTCTACTGCGGTGGCTTCCTATGACATTCATGTTGCCCATACCATGGTTTCATGCTGCATAGGCACCATTTCCGGTGGCTGCTGCAGCTTGTGAGGGCACAAGTGGTTGCTCATCCATCAGGCAACCTGCACACAATGGAGCCATGCTGGCATGCGTGGCCATCCATGTTGGGCACTTGCGGCATGGCCTGTGGGTGTTAGGGTGTCCATGGCTGCACACACGTGGCATGGTCATATTTGTGCCCTCTGCTACGGGACTATTATATGCCCGTTTGCCACTGTTTGGGCTTCTGCTGTCCGCTTGGCTTATGTGGCTGTTTATGGCTGCCTGGCCTCACGTATCTGTGCATGCCATGCTGCACAAGTATGTGTGCCTCATGCATGGATGTGCATGGGCTGAGCACTCCACTGCATGTCTGGTATGCAGCCCTGCCCCTGCGTAGATGGCACATGGGCAGGCTGCGTAGCTGAGCATTGCTGCCCTGCATGGTGCCTTGTGCGCATGTCGTGTATGCCACTCCTAGCTTGCGTGTGTGCACGTGGTGCATATCCACCCCTGCTGGCTACACAAGCACACGCACCCTGTGCATGCCATGTGGGCTTTGTGCATAGGGCCCTATATTTGTAAACAAACCCCATCTATACACCCATTCTGGTGTTTTCTTTAATTATCTCAGTGATCACTGCTTCATCGCATGTGTAAGGACACCCCTTGTACATATATCTACCTCTACATATGTTTTCAAAAGAAGCAACAGGAACTTTGATTCTAATATATTCCTTTCAGGCCTGCAACATGCCAACTGGCAAAAGTTCTACTTAGCCCCCACTGTGGACGAGGCATACAAATCTTTTCATAGCATTCTACTCCATACCATTAATAAACATGTCCCACTAGTTAAAACCCACACAAGAAAAAGGCCCTGCCCATGGTTTACCAATGAGCAGTACCCTATGAAACAGAGATGCCCTATGGAAAAGGGCAAGAAAAACCAAACACCCAGATGACTGGGCAGCATTCAATGTGGCTAGAAATAGTGGCACCAAACTAGTCAGAGCGGAAAAGGCAAGATATTTTCATAGTGAGATTGAATCCTCCTCCAAATGTGCTTCTAAATTCTGAACAACGCTCAAAGGTTTGGAGGGATACAGCCCTGCCAGTTCACTCCCTTCCAAAGCCTTCTCTGATGGGGTTGTCAATACTGATAAGCATGAGATACTTGATCTCCTTAATGATCCCTTCGCCACAGCGGGGTTGGTGTTTGATACTTCTCCTGTCAACGCTCTTTGCACTCAGCTTTGCAGTCAGGATACAGCTTGCCTATCCCCGGTGTCTACCACACACAATGCAGTCTTTTCATTCATTCTGGTGTCAGTAAAAACTGTGGAAGACTTAGTCTTGGATCTGGTTATAAGAAAAAGCTCGGGTGTTGACCAGATTGAGCCATACTACCTAAAACTAGTCTATCATTCCTTATCTTTATTTATTTATTTTATTTATGACTTTGATAACCGGATGAGTGCACTGATCCCAGGGACCATTTTCAGGCATGACCTGGGCCATAACACATGGCGCAGGGTGACAGTGGAGTACAAGGTAACAGTCATACACATGAAACAGATTTGATACAAGCAACAATAGTAAGCACAATATACAGGCTTGATGCATAAGTCCATTTGAGAACAGTGAATACAAGGTTTCAATATCGGACATGAGGAGATTTGATACAAAACAAACAAATCGTAGGCTCAGTGTACAATGTATGACTGCATAGTCCAGTGAGCAAGTAATACACAGAATATGCAGTAAAAAATATATATACAATATGTACAGGCAAGGAAGTCAAGTATTACTGTGAAAATACAATATAACAGTTGTAGGCAGGGGAGTTGACTAGTGTGGATAGGTGGGTAATCCCTGGGCTATTGAATTGACTAGTGTGGGTAGGTGTGTAACCCCTGGGAGCAGTGGCAGGATGAGTTTGCCAGGAACCAGACTTTAAGGTGGGATTTGAAACTGGAGTGAGTGTCAATGGAACAGAGTTCAGCCAGCAGTTTGTTCCACTGCAAGGAAGCAGCTGCAAACCAAGCTCTGCTACCCATGTTGGTGGATACTCTAGGAACAGCTAGATGGGGTGTACCATTAGACCGGAGGTTGCAGTGGAGCGTTTGGATTTTCAGGAGGGCAGTTAGAAGGGATTCTGGAGCCATGCGGATGACATTGTCCACCATGCAGCAGAGGGCTAGGTCAAAGCAACCTTGCAGCGGTAGCCATCCAAGGGTATTATAGAGGGTACAGTGGTGGGTGGAGAATGGGGCCAATAAAGCAAAGTGACAGGCACTGTTGTAGGCAGCGGAGAGTTTAGCCATGGCAGTAGCTGAGGTCCTGGCATAAATAGGAGAACAGTAGTCAAGAATAGGGAGATTACCCTGGACAATGGCTGGTCTGGCTTCAGGGGTAAGGTATTGCCTGAACCTGTAGGCAGCACCTACTTTTTGATGGAACCTTCTGACAAGGGAATTTGCATGCTCAGTGAAGGTGAGGGAGGGGTAGAGCAGGACTCCTAAGTATTTGTAGGTGTTGATGTCCTACAGGGCTGGGCCGTCTGGGGTGAGAATGTGTAAGGGGGCATGGTTTTTAGTTTTGGCAAGAAAGGGCTTAGATCCGAACAGCATGGATTTAGTTTTTTTGGCATTTACTAAGAGAAGGTTTTTTGAGAAGCAGCTGTGGGCCGCAGCATAGTTGTGTGAGAGAATTGAGGAGATTGCGGATGTGGATTTTCACTGTGGAAGAGGACAAGGTCATCAGCATACAGGAGAGAGTGACAGTTGAGGCAGTCGAAGGGAAGCGAATTAATGAATAAGGATATCTCCTCCCATTACGCTTCTATTCAAACTGTCCTTGTCTCAGAGTGTCCTCCCTGCGGTCTGAAAGATGGCACACATCATACCATTGTTCAAGTCTGGAGACGAGAGCGATTTAAATAACTTCTGCCCAATTTCCCTGCTCCCCATTCTGTCCAAGATGCTGGAGAAAGTTGTTAACACACAGCTCAGGTGCTTCCTCGAGAGTAATAAACTTCTTAATCCAATACAGTCAGGGTTTAGGCCTCAGCACAGTACAATTTCAACACTTGCCAAAGTATCCAATGATTGGCTAATGGCCTTGGAGAAGAAATAACATGTCTGAGCTTTGTTCTTAGACTTGAGCAAAGCATTTGACACAGTCGACCATGCATTGCTCCTCACTACTCTCTGTAATGTTGGGTTAGACTACTTGGCCGTGACTTGGTTCACAAGTTATCTAACGAATCACCACCAGAGTGTCAAGGCTGGTGGGGATCTTTCCCCTCTAAAACCCCTTTTAAGGGGGTTCTCTCAAGGGTCCATTTTAGGCCCACTGTTGTTCACAATTTATATAAACAATATTGATACTGGGGTCAGTTCGGACAATATACATCTCTTCACCAATGACATGGTCCTGTACATAGCGAGGTCCACCCCAGAGTCAGCATGTGCAGACCTGCAAAACGAATTCTATATCCTGCAGAAAAATCTTCTGCACTTGAAGTTATTACTCAATGCCAATAAAAATAAGGCAATGTTGTTTTCACCCTTTGTTCTTCCACCAAAGGCGCATACCTCTGCCATGGCCTTGCAGGTCACCACCCTACTACGCAATCCCCTTGAATTTGTGACTAAATTCAAGTACTTGGGCCTGTGGATTGACCATAAACTTTCATTTGTGGAACACGTGGAGGAGCTTGCAAAGAAACTGAAACAGAAGCTTGGCCTTTTCTTCAGGATTAAGAACCTGCTTACACAGGCAGCAAGAGTTAGGCTAGCCCAAAGTACATTCCTGCCACACGTGGATTATGCAGATTTTATCTACGGGAAAGGCCAGAATTCTGCCTTGTCTAAATTAGACACACTATATTATCAGGCAATCAGATTCATCACAGATGTGCCATATCGTACCCATCACTGCACTCTTTACACCATGGTTGGTTGGTCCTAACTTAGTTTCAGACACCATAGGAATGCAGTCTTTTGGACCCATAGGGCTATAATTAACAAACTTACACAATACATTTTCAACTGTCTGCCCATCTCTCCCGCTGGCTGCTATGTACTGAGAAGCCTTTCCTTGATTTCCCTGGTTGTCCCTAAGATCAGGACACGGTTTGGAGCAGCAGTTATAAGCCATGCCCTTCCAGCAATATGGAAAAGATTCTAAAGCTTGCAATGCCAGTAAACTGGACCTTCTTTAAGGCTCTGTTCCTTTGTAAGTGCAGTGAATCCTGTGACTGCTTTAACTAGCCGAGCCCTGTATCTTGAACCCTATATACTACTTTTACATTGTCCGTCCCTTGTACATCTTCAAAACGTTGCGCCGTTAGTCTTCCTTTGTCCACCCCATTGCCAACCCAGTACCCTCCTCTTCTTAAACACCCTATTATCCTCCCTTTACTACCTCCCCCTTGACTTTGACTCATCTCTGACATCTTAGCCCTCACCTTGCCCTACCCTTCATATCCCCCCCCACTTGACTTCCCCTTATCTGACACCCAGCCCTCCTTATCTATCCCATAAGTCTTGTTGCAACTGGGCAGGTATTGTTTATATTGTAAATACTGATTTGTACAATTCTGTAAATATTTTTTGTTCTTGCCCAATTAAATTTGTATTTGAGTGTTTGAGGTCTACTGTACTGTTAGTCACAATGTATGCACTGTTATTTATCCCTAGCTCGTATTTGCTCTACAGTGAAGAGCAAACACACGGATTATTGTCTCATTATATTATAGCAACATTTAGCTTATGTGTTTTTGTTATGACCTACCCAGGTCCACCTTGCAAATGAGTCTGTCTCAATGGTGTTTTCACCTGGTAAAATAAAGATGAATGATTGATTGATTGATTGATTCCCTCACTGTCAGCTTTTCAACCATTTTTCATTATTCCTGTAATAGTTGTACCTGTTAACTGAGCTCTGCCATGCAGTTGCTTAGATTACATTTGAAAGGCACACCTGCTATCTGTAATCCTTACTTTTCACAAAAATGACTTTTACTTGGACTGACCTTATCTACGAGGTCTGCTCCTTCACCATGTGTCCCCAACATAAGTGTAACCCACCCTCCAAGTGGCTAGGGGTCCTGATGTTAAAATTGGAGGGGGGAACAAGCCAAACAAGAATCAGACATAGATCCCAGGTAACAACATAAGATGCTTGGCCTACCTTATTTGGAGTGCTTCACCTGTAAAGGGTGAGATGCTGGCAATCCTTCCCTCCAGAGAGCAGTACAGACAGGGAGGCAGGCTTCATGCTCGATGGCACAGAGCAGGCAAGTTGGGGCAGGCAAAGCTTGAAGGAGCAAAGCAGGTTAGAACAGGCAGCTGCAAAATTCATGAGAGGTACACACCAAATTAAAAAGAATAAAAACATTTAATTGATGTTAAACAAATAAAAGATGTACAGTTCCATGGGCTGGAGGCACAATCGAGCAGCCACAAGGAGCAACATGATAAACTGAGAAATGGGCTCCACCAGCTCAAAGAGCCCAGAAGCGCAGATAGAAAATGGGAGTAGGCGATCCAGGGCCTTAGACTCCACCAGGGCTCACTCTTAACTCACCCCTGGTCACAAGTCTAGACCAGCACCCTTCTGCTGTGTACCCTACTTGACGCAAGACCAGGAATAGATGCAAGGAGATCTCTTCTATAATCAGTCCCCATTGACTCCCTCTTTCTGTCCTGCAACTATGGGCCTCAGCCGGCACCCCAACCATTCCTTGATATAGACTTACCTCAGGGACATGTGGGGCCTGGCACTTTTCACTCCCGGCAGGCTGCCAAAGTCCTAGGCAGCATGCCACATGGATACAGCCTCCCAAGCTGCCACCATGGGGTAGGACACACTGCAACCCTGCTACAACCACAGCATCCCCAATGCCTATGCACACACCAGAATAGGGGCTCTGATGCACCCCTGTACCATGGAGCACAAGGCAGGCCTCTCTCTCTCTCTCTCTCTCTATCCTCCAGGCCACCATTCCTCTCCTTACATGAGCTCCCATCCCACTGGCCACTTCCCTACTGTCCTCCCCAAAACCTGAGCACCAAACCAGCACCAGAGTTTTAGGCCGCAAATTCCTGAGCTAGGGTTCAAACTCCCAGCCCACTCTCGAGTCCTGCAATCCAGCTGGCATCTTCAACTCCCCCCGGTGCCCAAATTTATACTGCACCAAATGAACAGCCAGTCAGAAAGGACAGACACCACACAAACCCTACCCACCTAAAGTGCCAGCCCAGGGGGCAAGAAAGGGTAACTAATAGTAAGCCCCAGAACCTGGGGGGCTTATATAAGTATGGCGCTGAATCACACTGAACTCTTGCATGAACAGGTTTGGTGATTTGGGGGACATATACAGTAAACAGCTAGCCATATAATACTAGTGGCACTGATTTCAGCAATAGCAGTAATTTTTCAAATCAAGGCCTATTTTGTACAGAAACTGTTGTTTGAAAAATGAAACCAGCACTGCTGAGTTCTGGTTTAATTTTTCAGGCAATAGTTTCTGTTTACTTTATATGCACCCCAAATTATTGAACTTGTAGATTCACAAGTTTGGCAAGACTCAGTGTCATACTTATGTTGGGGATGAGGGGAAAGGAGCAGACCACATGCTGAGTACTTAAGGTCGGTCTGAGTAAAAGTAATTTCTGTGACAAATAAGGATTAAAGATAGCAGATATGCCTTTCAAATGTAATCTGAACAATTGCATGGTAGAATTCAGTTA
Organism: Neoceratodus forsteri; assembly: GCA_016271365.2. NCBI lineage: Eukaryota > Metazoa > Chordata > Ceratodontiformes > Ceratodontidae > Neoceratodus > Neoceratodus forsteri. Next base: position 848,630,954 of record CM028134.1, read on the forward strand.
ATAGGCACAACTATGTAAGGTTAATGGAAAATGGTTAAAAAGCTGATGGTGCCCCTTTAAGTAAATACTGTATATCAGTAAAATTAACTGCTCTAACTCTGGAATATCCTCTTTAAGGACAGCAATGAAATTCCCAATACATTTTTTTATAGTTTCTTCTAAAGTTCCATGAAAAGTCTATTTAGTAATTGTTATGCATTTTAAAGGATTTAAAAGTAGGGCCCCTGGCTATGTTTGTAAGAGGTGGTCTTTCGGCTATCTTAACTAAACATTCACATTAAAACCAAAACACTTAAATTGCTGACTGCTGCTAAGACTGAGGAATAAAGTACAGGAAGTTCTGTATAGTTAAGTTATGAAGTATGGATCCGGAAACCACACCAGCAACAGTCCTTCTTCCTGTTGTGGGTGTCATCCAGCATTTTAAAGTGTTATAATGTATAAAACAGGCAATGTCTCTTTTTAATTGTTTTATCATTTTCTTTGTTCTCTGATTCTGCCATCTGTTGTGGCACTGCAGTTCTCTCCTACACTGAATCTGCTACTGCAGCTCTCGGTTGCCCTTCAGCAGTTACCACCAACCAACAACATGCCTGCTTCCCCGCCCCCCCAACACACACACAGCAGAGCACATGCCTTAACTTGTCAGAATACAGCATCATATGAGTGGCCATTTTCAAGACTGCAGGGCTAGTCCCAAGGGTATGAGGGTCCAGCCAGCATTATTCTTCCGCAGTCACATGTCCCATAATTCATTTCCACAGTTATGTCCCCTCCTAACTCTGAATGCTGGGACCCCGCAGCTACACCTACTGTATGGAAGGTTGTAGTGGGATACTATATAATCCCCTACAATGTCCAAGCCAGTCCTTAAAGGATACCTACAAACTTAATTTAGTTTTGTAATTTAAAGCAATTTTCCAGTATCCAGAAAAACGTTTCAAAGTAAAGTAATTAGACACAATAGAGGCTAGAGCTTATATTTCATTAATGTTCTGTATTTATCTCCCTCTCTCTTTATTACTGAGAGCATTTAAATGCAAAAAGGATCGGGATCCCACAGATTACATGACATCCTCTTTATTTTCCTTCATTAAACTTTGTTTGTGACATCATAATCATTTCAACAGCAACCAAGTAGGGTTGGCGGCCATTGATGCAGGTAGGGAATACAGGCAGACTAGGTGAGCCTAGTGGTCCTTATCTGCCGTCAACTACTATGTTACTATATAAAATGTTGTCATATCATAAACATAGCATTATGAAGGAAAATCAGGATGATGGGATGAAATCTGGAGGTCTTAGACTTTTTTATGCAAATATCCTCAAAAATAAAGAATGATGGAGATAAATACAGAATATTAATGACATATATGCTATATTATATCTAAATATTATGTTTTCACATGTTCTCCTGGATACTGGAAATAATTTTAAAGCAACTTTAAAGACTCTATAGTTATAGCTATTGGTTACCTTAAAGGGGAAAAGTCACCAGAACGTACCCCACACCTAAGTGTAGGGCTGATCCCAAGAGGCACTTTGTGTGCAAAAAACGTTTTGGTTTACTTACTGTTTACTGTCATATAGTAGATTGTATCAGACTAATTTTGTTTACTTCTAGGGTGACATCTTCTATTACTACAAATCCCAGAATCCTCTGCAGATGGCATCAGAGCAGTAGGCAGTGATGGCTGATTCAACAGCCTGCCGTGCATGTTAGAGCATTTATACTCTCCGATCAGGGGCCAGATTTTACAAAGTTAGTGTGGGTGGTTTTTCTATGCTAACCGGATTTTGTGCCTGGTTTGTGGGTGGGGTCTATTTTCAGAGACCAACGCAACGTGGACAAACTCCATTAGCACCCAAGCACTAACATAGTGTTACACTGTGAAATGAGGGGATCCCCCTGCATATAGGCACAGTGGCAATTTGAAAGGTTTGTGGCAGCAGTAAATGGCACCCAAAGTGGTGCTATTTACTGCTTCTGAAAACCTAGTCTTAACTGGGCACAAAGCCCTGGTTGTGGGACAGCTATATTCCAGCCCCCACCCCTTTTGCCCATCCTGTGACATGCAGACAACATCCTGGAGAGCAGTGGCACCCCCCACCTGCTGAGCACCCATCCACCTCTACCATCCAGTCACCCATCCTGTATCAATGCTGCTCGTCCCTGGTGTCCAGTGACACTTCTCCGCAGTCAACAGTTCCTTACAGCTGTAGGCTGTTCCTGGTGCCCAGTGGTACCCCCAACCTGCTGATCACCCATCTCGGTGAATCCATTGATGTCCTGGTGGCTAGTGGACCCCCACCCATTCAGTACCCATCCCGGTGCTACCTCAGTCCCTAGTGGCTGGAGCAATCCCTCCACTCTGGCCTACCACCCTGTATAGTTCCCTGCCTCCCTTGTGTCCCATGGATTCCCCCATAGATCTCCTGGCCCATGTACCTGGACCTATCCCTGGTATCCAGTGATACCCCTGATTGCCAGTCACCACATAGACCAGTGAACAGTGGTGGTTCTGCATCCCTTCACCTGTTCTGCCAGCACACCACCCATCCAACTTCCCCCATGCCTGTGATCGCGGGGCTGTGCGGGGCACCTGATGCAAAGTCTGGAGCAGCCCTCCACTCACCTTTGAGACCAGCTACTGTATGAGCTGACAGTGAGCATGCGTACAGTAGCCTGTATACTGTTCGCACACTCACTGTCATCCCATATTGTGGCCAGCCACAGAGGTGAGAGGAGGGCTGTGCTGGTCATCATATTGGGCTCCCTGCATGGCCCCTCCATCACAGGTGCTGGGGTGCTGGCTGAGTAGTATGCAGGGTGCAATTGGAGTGGGTGGGAGGGCTGTAAAACCACCACTATCAGCTGGTCCATGTGGTGACTGGAAATTGGGGGGCACCACTGGACACAGGTATTGGCTCAAGTACATAGGCTGGGAGATTGAGGGGTATGCCACTGGACACCAGAGAGGCAGGGAACAATGTGGGCCAAGAGGTGGGAGCAGGAGGTGTTCCACTAGCTACCACAGAATCTGCAGTTGAACCAGCATGGGTGCTTTGTGGGGGGGGGCTGCTCTAGCTACAATGGGGTTCTATGGACTCACTAGGATGGGTGCTTGCCAGGTGCGGGGTCCACTAGCCCCTAGGGCATCAATGGTAACACTGGGATGGTTAATTGGAAGAGGAAGGGTGCCATCGAACACCAGGACATAAATAAACATATAGGGGCTAGGGAATGGGGTTTTGGTGGGTGGGGGTGCCGCTAGATATCAGGGACATCCCACAAAGATACTAAATGGATGACGGGGTGTGGTGTGCTACTGGTCACCAGGGACTCTATGGCAATCAACGTGATGGGTGTAAGGGTGGTGCCACTAGATTAGAAGGTTTATATAGCGAGCACCGGGATGGATGATTGAAGGGTGATGGTGCCATTATACACTAGGGCAAGGGCTGCACATTGTCAGGACTGGTATTGTGGGGGGTGCCACTAGAGACCAGGGATGATGTCAGGACAGGTGCAACCAGGCCACTATTTCCAATACAAATGGGCCTACATTGGGCATGTTAATTGCCCCTTAGCACCTTTTATGCCCAATGGTCTTATTCACATTTTGAGTCTGAATATTGCATCACAGGTCCCGGTGCTATTGGTTTGGAGGCACAATTCTTTATGGGTTGGCTGCAGCACAGGTCTATGTCAGGGCAGAGCACACTGACTTAATGCTGCACTGACACAGGCTGATAATCAGTGGCTATCACTGGTCTGTTCCTGCAAGTCAGGAGCAGGTGCAAGTGCAGTGCAACCCTTTGCGCTCCGCTTTGTGCATTTTTTGATATCTGGCCACAGTGGGCTCAGGGAGGGTGAAGGTGGTGGAACAGAGGCGCACCCCTTCAGTTGTACCTCTACAAAATTCCTATGCCATTCTGGCAATGTGTGGTTCCTCTATGGAGGCACCCGCAGTGGAGACCAAGGAGGATGCTGGGAACCTCCACAAAGGAGACCCACAGGAGGGTGGTAGGGGACCCTGCAGGGAAAAACAACTCCTGGTGGGGACTCCATTGTTAGGAAGGTAGAACTGGGGAGGAAAGGAGAGGAGGTAGGTGCCTGCCTGGCGCCATGGCTTGAGGGACAGGGAGCGAATCCTCAGGATTGCGGAGCAGCTGCACAGGGAGGGAGCTGGATGTCATTGTCCACCTAGGGACAAATGACCTGGCCAAGAAAGGGATTAGAGAAGTGCAGGAAGAGTTTGTGGAATTGGGAGGGCCTTAGTCAAATAGCACGCGGTAACCTTCTCGGAGGTGCTGCCCATCTATGGCATAGGAGAGGTTAGGGTGTTCCACACCATGGGATTCAATCAGTGGTTGAAAACTGGTGTGGAGCCCAGGATTTGGCTTCATTGGGGACTGGGGTCCACCTGGAGTGATGCAAGCCTATACTGGCATGATGGGCTGCATCTGTCCGGGAGGGGAACCAGGATCCTAGGTGATAGGTTTAAATGCTTCATTGGCAAGCTTTTAAACTAGCCAAGTGGGGAGGCACTGAAAGGAGCAGGGAAATCCTAGCCCCCAAATAATCACGTGTAAGTGCAGGCAAACACCAACATAGAGGTGTCGATAGGGAGAAGGGCAGGGTAAATGGAGAAAGTGACAAAGGCAAGAAGGACAGGGATGGGGCAAAGGGAGTAAGGCCATCAGGAAATGGAGGGTAATGAGTACCAATGCCCGTAGTCTGGGCAACAAGCCCCTGAGCTGGTGGCCTTGATGGAAGAGGGATGCCTGGATATCATAGCAGTCACAGAAACATGGTACACAGATAACCATGACTGGGATGTTAACATACTAGGGTACATAACCTACAGGAGAGACAGGCAGGGGAGAAGAGGGAGGAGTAGCTCTCTATGTAAAGGAAGGGATAAAAGCAACTGAACAAAAGAGTAAACAGGGAGGAGAGGAGGCACTGTGGGTCACCTTGGAGACTGGAAAGGGCACCACAATCCGCACAGGGGTTGTGTATAGACCCCCATGTCAGGGGGAGGGAATGGACAAGGATATGATAGAAGGCATTCTTAGAATGGCAGAGAAAGGGGAGATACTATTGATGGGAGACCTGAATATGCCAGATGTTAACTGGAGCACATTTGCTGCAGCCACATCCAAGAGCAGGGCCATTCTTGATGCCCTACAGGTGGCAGGCATTAGACAGCTAGTTTCAGAACCCACTCGTGAGGGAGCAATCTTAGACCTCATACTCTCAAACGGGGCAGTGAGAGGATCTCAGATCTAGAAGTGGGTTGCCATCTGGGGACAAGTGACCATCAAACAGTGTGGTTCACGTTAAACTCAGCTACAGAGTCAAGCCATACAAAAGTGAGGGTACTGGACTTTAGGAGAGCTGACTTTGGCAAGATGGGAGAGTGCCTCAGAAAAGCACTAGCAAACAGGCCAGAAGGAGGTGTGGAGCAACAATGGGGAATCATCAAAACTGCCATCACAGAGGCAACAAACCTTTGTGTGAAGCAAATAAACAAATCAAAATGAAAGAAAAAGCCACTATGGTTCTCAAAAGAGGTGGCTGTGAAAGTCAGGAAGAAAAAGATGCATTCCGGAAGTATAAGGAAACACAGAAGGAGCAGGACAGAGAGCTGTACCAGTTAAGGCAGAAGGAAGCAGGAGGGAAGTCAGAATAGCAAAGGCCCAAACTGAGGAAAAGATAGCCAACTCAGTTAAGAAGGGGGATAAAACCTTTTATAGGTACATCAGCAAGCGTAGAAAGACGAAGGGAGGGATAGTGAGGCTGAATAGAATGAACGGTGGGTGGGCAGAGGGGGACAGTGAAAAAGCAGGGATACTGAACGAATATTTCTGCTCAGTATTCACAAAAGAGGAGGGGGAAGTGCCTAATCCAATTAACAGAAGCACTCTTGATAGGGGGGTCGATCCCAGTCCTTTCACAGAAGAAAGGGTTCTGCAAGAACTCCTAAAACTGAAGGTGGACAAAGCAATGGGTCCTGATGGAATTCACCCCAGAATTCTAATAGAATTAAGGGAGGAACTAGTGAAACCACTGGCTACTCTTTTTAATAAATCATGGGATGATGGTGTGGTACCCGAGGACTGGAGGAAGGCGGATGTGATTCCCCTTCACAAAAGTGGGACCAAGACAGAGGCAGGAAACTACAGACCTGTCAGTCTGACCTCTGTGGTAGGGAAAGTGATGGAGTCACTTCTGAAGGAAAGAATAGTTGAGTACCCAGAGGCCAGTGGAGCACAGGACCCAAGGCAGCATGGGTTCACAGCGGGAAGGTCATGTCAGACGAATCTAATAGATTTCTTTGACTGGGTGACCAAAGTAGTAGACCAGGGAGGGGCTGTGGACATGGCCTACCTAGACTTTAGCAAGGCATTTGACACAGTCCCACATAAAAGATTAGTAGTCAAATTAACCAGCCTGGGAGTGGGTCCCAGGGTGGTAGCCTGGGTAAAACATTGGCTGCACAACAGGACACAGAAGGTAATTGTAAATGGAGTCCACTCTGAAGAAAGAGGGGTTACTAGTGGGGTACCGCAGGGTTCAGTAGTGGGTCTAGTCCTTTTTAATGTCTTCATCAGTGACATTGCAGAGGGACTGAAGGAAAAGTATGCCTTTTTGCAGATGACACAAAGATCTGCAACAGGGTTGATACACAAGGAGGCGTGGAAAGGATGAAAAGGGACTTGGCAAGGTTGGAGGAATGGTCAGAAGTATGGCAGCTAGGATTCAATGCAAAGAAGTGCAAATAATGCACCTGGGAAACAAGAACCCAGGGAAGAATACACAATGGGTGGGGAGGTAGTAACAACAACAAAAAGGAAAGGGACCTGGGGTAATCATATCAGGTGACCTTAAGGTTAGTAAGCAATGTGAGAAGGCAGTAGGGAGGGCTGGGGTATACTGGGATGTATAGGGAGAGGCATCAGCAGCAGAAAACAGGAAGTTGTTATCCTCTGTACAGACAGTTGGTGAGACCCCATCTGAGTACTGTGTCCAGTTCTGGAGACCCCATCTCCGCAAGGACATAGACAGGATAGAGGTAGTCCAGAGGAGGGCAACTAAAATGGTGCAGGGTCTGCAAGAGAAGCCGTATGAGGAGAGACTAAAGGAGCTTAATATGTATACCCTTGAGGAAAGAAGGGAGAGGGGACATGATAGAAACTTTTAAGTACCTCAGTGGAATCAACAAAGTCCAAGAGGGTAGTATCTTTCAGAAAAGAGACTTGCAAGAACAAGGGACACAATTTAAAGATAGAAGGAGGCGGTTCAGGGCAATGTGAGGAAGTATTATTTCACAGAGAGGGTAGTGGATGCATGGAACAGCCTTCCTGAGGAGGTTGTGGGGTCTAAAACTGTGGGAGAATTCAAGAATGCATGGGGCAGACATAAGGCAATTCTTTTGGGGGGTAGGAAGAAATAGGCTGTTGGTTAACTAGGATCTATGGCCTATCCTGTAGGTAGGGAAATGGGCAGACTAGATGGGCCAAGCGGTCCTTATCTGCCGTCAAAGTCTATGTTTCTATGTTTCTATGGCCCCGGGTGTTTTCCAGTTCTGCTTTTCTCCAGTGGCTAGGTATAGTCCTCTGTAACTGTATTTAGCCAAGAGAGGACAGCAAGACCAACAAACAAAAGATCAGAGCAGGAGGCAATATAGGCTAGTGGTTAGTTGGCTGGGGGAGTGCTGGTCCAGGGTGTGTGTGTGTGTGGGGGGGGGGGTTACAGCTGCAGAGATGTGGTCTGTTGCTGTGGAGGCTTGTGGGGTTCTCTAGCTGCATGGAGGTTGTATGGCATGTAGTTGGAGGCTGGTCCGGATGCAGGAAGGGTGGTTGGCTGGGGAAGGGCTGGTCTGGAGGCTGTGCGGTGCTCTAGCTCCAGTGAGGTTGCTCATCATGGCAGAGACTGGGCTAGAAGGGTTGTCCAGCTGCATGGAGGATAGTCTGGTGCCTGGCAGGGTGATCTAGCACAGAGGAGGGTGGTTGGTTGTTGGGGGGGGCTGATCTGAGCACTGGATGGTGATGGTGGTGGTCAGACTGGAATTGTTAGGATATATACCCAGGATTGCTAGGATATATAATGGGAAGCATTGACTTTTTGGGATTAACTATTGACTACCAATAGTCATAACAACCAACAGTCAGAAGTTGATCCATTAGTGTAAATATTTTCCCTCTATAGCCCTCAACTAGTAAGGCTAGTATTGCTGACTCTGCACTGTGCCATATGCACTACCCTCATCACAGTGTCATGTGCACTGTTACCACCTTGCTGTTCCAGACACACTTCTGCCATCTGCACTGTCATCACAGTGCATTTCCATGTACATTGCCAACTCTGCATCATGTGCACTGCAGACACTGCAGTGCAGTATGCAATACTGTGTGTATTGTCACCACCTCACTGGTACACTACCACTACTACACTCTGTCATGTGCACCACCATCTCTGTGTGGTACCATGTGCCCTGCTGACTCCATGCTGTGCCACTTGCTCTGCCAACACCACATAGGGACTCCTGTATTGTCATCACTGCATTGCCACATGCACTGCCAACTCTGTTCCATGTGCACTGTCATCACCACACAGTGCCACTTGCATAGCCACCAGCTTGCTGTTCTGTGCACCACTTGCTGTGTCACATGCACTGCTGATTCCACACTGAGCCATTTGCACTGCTATCAATATTTGGTGCCATGTGCACTGCCGACTCTGCTGGAACTGTGCTTGGTGTTGACCATTGCTGTGCCCTTGCTCACTGGCCCTGGGCTGGAGGCTGGGGTAACTGTGGCATCAGTTTTCATCCACCCACCCACCCTTGAAGGCCCAAGTATTGATACATACCCTGTAGGTCAGGTGGTATCCATGGGTAGCAGAATTAAGGCATATTATGTTAAAATTCTTAAATCAAAATAATGCTTACACTTTAAGGCTACAGCCTGGCTAGTCCCTTTACCAGTTCACAATGATACCCAGTTTCAACTCAGTTTTAAAGCTGGGAGGTCATTTGTCATTCCCAATATCATATCCTGAGCCAGTGACAGTGGTGGGATTTGAACTAAGGATCACCGGGCTTGCGTATGCAATATTGATGTTCTCCCTATAGCTCTTATACTTCTCTGAAACTCTGTCTGTACACTTGCTTTTCTTTATTCCTTATAATAATCCTTTTTTCACTTTATTTCTACAGGTCTCAGAGAACATTGACCCTGGTCTGACAGGACTCTGACTACCTATATACTAAATGAGTATTGTTTATGTTTAACCTCCCCTGTTAGTCCCATTTTGTTCTTGAAGCACTATGGATTCTTTGTGACCCAATGGATATTCTCTTTTTACCGGTATGATTGGGCATCACTCCAAGACACCCATCCCAGCTCCCCAGATCCCAGGTAAGAGATCTCTTATCAATGCTAGTTAGGCAAGCTGTGATGATGATGCAGCCTCAACTGTGCATTGCCTATCTCCTGTACCCTTTGCATTGTCTATGCCCATTATCCACATATCATGTTAATGCATTTGCAGTAGAACATCAGGAATCAAAATGCCAAAACCAACAGTAATGCAACAAGCAGACTACATGTGTATTCAGGTTCCTACATGGCATTTCCTAACCCTACAGGAAGAAATGTTTTGAACTAAAACAGATATGTCAGTTTAAGGGGCTTTCCTTCACAGTGCCAATATAAATGTGAGGGGATAGCCCTGAGTAAGTTATTAAGAATGTTAAGTCTTTGCCTTTCTCCACAGGTTTAGCTCATCTTCCAGGGTTCAGAAGTTCTGGCATTTCTCATTGATAAAGGCCAGCAGAAGCTGATTTTTCACCATGGATGGCATGATGCCTGGAGGCTGGCACACCCACTGGAAGAGGTGCTAGGTGTTGCCGCTCCAGGTGCACTGAGGTAGTTGAGTAAAGTGACACACTGATAGTGACCCCTTGTTTATGCTGGAATGCCTCCGAGAGGGTTTGCAGGCTATGGCCAAGCCCGTGTTCACACCTGGATCCAGGGCAACAACACAGAATCTGCCCAGAAGGAAAGAGGCTGGCCTCTGGGGGAAGGATAGGGAGGAGTAGAGCTGCTGCTGGCATGTGGGGGCAGATTAGGTAGTATCAGGGAGAACAGACTCTGCCTAAAGTATGCCAGCTGCATTGGGAGAGGCTGAGGGGCAGGTGCAGCAAGAGAGCAAAAGTGTCATGAGAGAAATATAGGCTGCTGCTGTATCTCTGACTGTGAGGAAAATACAGCAGGAAGTGCAAGTGACTTTATCTCAACTGTTGGACAAGGAATGCACACAATTAGTATAATCATTATATTTAATATTATCCTGGTGTCTATAAGCAAATGCTATCGCTTTTCAAACAAGGAGCTCCATCCATTGCCACGAGGGAGGGAGGGAAGCAAGCAGGTGTCTCATGGACTTTATCCAGGATTCACAACCCGCACATCAGCATGTGCTATCTGGAGGACCACACAACTCGAGAAAAAAATTTAAAAAAAGGCAGGAATTGCAATTCAACCAGTTCATGTAAGGGCTTGCAACACACATAATGCTACAGATAAGTATCTCTTCGGTTCTTATTGCCATCCACAACATGGCACTGGGCTCAATATCCGTGCACCTGGAATAACTGAGGGGCAATGCCATTCTAGTCTTCTTTCTAGCTCTGTGTAATCTGCCATGAGGCAGGGTAGGTTACAATAATAGCTTTTAAAAATTATACTGTGATCTCACTGCTCACGTATGCTGTTTATTTAAAGCAGAGCATGTGCATGTGGTCAGTGGGTGTGGCAGCATGCATAGAATTGGTGGGTGAGGTGGCATGCATGGGGTGTAGAATCATGAGAAGTGATAGCAGGCATGGTGTTATGTGGACAGTTGGTGTGGCAGCAAGCATGGGGGCATGGAGTTGTGAGGTGTGATAGCATGTCCTGTGGTATACTTCAGTGAGTTTGGCAGGGTGTATGGGGGATGATGAGTGTGATAGTGTATGAGGTCATAGAAACATAGACTTTGACTGCAGATAAGCACAGCTGGGCCCACCCAGTCTGCCAATTTCCCTTCCTATTGGATAAACTGAAGATCCTAGTTAACCAACAACCTACTTCCTTCCCCTTACAGAAATACAGGTGTGCTGTGTACATGCAGAATTGTGCAATGTTTGTATGAGGTTTGCATACACTAAGTGAACATATGCAAACCAGGTCTAAAAGGCAAATCAGGTTCGCATGCTGCAAGTTTGACATGTGTGCAGCAGGTAAGCTGGTGTGCACATCTTCTGAAAGTTATATCCAGTTTGCGTGCTGCACATTTGACATGAGTGCAGCAGTTAAGCTAGTGTGAATATCATTTAAACATCACAACAGGTTCACATGCCGCATGCTTGCCATGTGTGCAGCAGCTAAGCTAGTGCAAATCTCATCTAAAAAAACACATCGGTTTCTGTTTCTTATACTACTGCTGGCAATTAGTCATTAAAATACATTTATATTTGTATTCCCATAAAAATTAGGTAAAACCATTAATTCTGATCCTTTTGCAAGTTATTTAATGGCTTTTGATTTTTGCCATTAAATCGCCATTATTCTGTACTACGGTACTTTGAACACAGTGGAAACCATTGTACTAGCACCTGAGAATGAATTTCTACCATTAAGCAGGGGTGTCATTTAGGTAGAGCAGAGGGGTGCAGTTGCCCCGTATTTGTGCCTAGGTTGTTCTTATGGTGTAGCAGTAATGGCTTCAAATTTGGCTTTAATTTTTTGCACAAGAAGTGCCCACCTGGCCTGTGTGTGCTCATGCTGCAGGTACTCTCCAGACTGTCTGTACTGTGCTGTTCACTCTTTCCACGTATTAGTGGCAGCACAATCACATGTAATGTGGATGAGCTCCAGTCAAGAAAGAGCGCATGAGCCTTGCAAGTGTGACACTGTCTTTCCAACCACAGAGTAGACAGGCTCAACACTACACCTTAGAGGAGTCAGTGAGCACTGAATTCTCAATAGCAGTGTTGTGGCAGCATATTTTTGTTGTTCTGATCTTAGTGAGTCTCCATCTCCCCTGGTGGCTGATCAAGGAGCAGAGGGTGAGCTAGAAGCTAACTCAAGACTAGGCTACCTACTTACTCTACTAGGCTCACCTTACAAGAAAAAAGCACAGACCCCCCACGTCCGCATGCTAGGCTTAACAGCAGTGGTGACAGCTGTGTGGGTGGCCTTCATAGGCCTTGATCAGTGTAGTGTGGTGGCAGCCACAGCAGCAACCAAGCAAGAAGAAAGAAACCCAGGTTGGGTGATTCATATGTCGAGATGACTTGGTCGCAGACCATTTTGGGGACCTGTGATGGTCGGTTCTAGCATCCAGCTTCTGGTGAAGGAGAGAGGGGGAGCAGAGTAAAATCTGGGCTGGTGGCACACTATGCCAGGCTGCAGGTTCTAGCCATATGGCCAGGTAAGTAAAAGTAAATCATTTTTTTTTTTTACAGAAGGATTGGGGAAGAAGGAAGGACTGAAATAGTGATGTGTTTTTCATGTTTCTTCACCTTTGAGTGGCTTCATGACCCATAGGGGATGGGTATTGAATGGAATGGAGTCAGGGAGAAAAATCAGGACAAAGTTATTTTTTTGGGGGGGGGGCAAACTTCAGCCAGGAAAAAATTTGTAACTGGGTAGGTTTAAGCCCAAATTTGATGCACTGCTCTGGGGTATATATAGATGAATGTTATGCATTTGAATTGTTCCTGATTTGCATATCACGTTTCTGTCAAACTAAATAAGCTGTACATTTTAGAGATGCTGCAGACATTCTAGAGCTGTCCCTTGCATTCACTGACAGTTAAGCAGTATGGTATGCACAGGCTATTGGAGCCCCAAAATAGTCAGTCTTATGCCCCCCCCCTCCCCCCGTGAAGCTGACCTCCACATCCCCACTCTCAGGCACATTATGACAAAGGGCAAAGGAGACTGTAAGGGTGTGCACCATTGAAATGAATGTTTTTTTAATTACTATTTTATACATTATTGATGGAGAGTTGGAGATTAATGAAGGCCACTGCTTGACTAACAAGGGCCTTGTTAGTAGAACAGTGACCTTTATTATTCTCCAACTCACTGTCATAACAAATAAAATAGTAATAGAAGATAACTCCATTCATTTCAAGGGGGTACGCCCCAGCACTCATGGACATCATCTCTTAAAGACTTCTGCCTCTGGCTCCCTAGTACTCAGGTAAGAGACTTTTTACTTATATCTATACTTGGTGGGTTGTCAGTAGCAGCATGGCCATACCCACTACAGTGTGTGTGCATGGGGGATGGTGGAGAACTGGCCATGTGGGTGGGTGTAGGTTTCAAGTTATTGCTACGTTTGTGTTTGCACCTGAAAGTCAGTTTGAGTGTAAGCATTCAAAACTATGGACAAAAAATAGTAGGAGTACAGGCCAGACAGAAGTAATGAAGTGGTTTTGTGGGTAAGTTTGTGTACTGGGGGTGAGAAAAAACATGTTTCAATTTGTGTGTGTGCTACAGTTTAACTGTAAAAATGAGATGAGGGAGAGAAGAAAAGCATGCCACATGCATGCAGATGTATTCAGATACAGTATGTATTTAAGTACATGCAAGCCATGTGTGTGCAGACAGTATGGCTTAGTGGTTAAAGGCACTGAACTGCAAGCCGGGATACTTGGAGGCATGAAGACCTGGGTTTGAATCGCATCAACTCCCACTTGTGTATGGTATGATCCTGAACAAGTCACTCAACTTTTACGTGTGCAGTTATCAGTGACCACTTGCTTTTTGCACCCATGCCACATGCATGCAGCCTTTCCCTATTTAACATAAACATCATGGTTTCCACACTTGCTTGCTTCACGCATGCCATATGCATGCAATCAGTTCCAATTTAACATTTAAATCATACTTGCATCACGCTTATCACTTTGGTAGTTTTATGTGTGCAGCATGCAAACATTTCATACAATTATTTCTGTAAGGGCCTACTCCCCACTAGAATTGCCTTATGTCTGTCCCATGCATTCTTGAATTCCCCCACAACATAGGTAATTGGTTGTGACAGCATGAATGGTTGCACATGGTCTTTTGAGGGATGTGACAGCATGCATGAAGGTATGAATTCAAGAGCTGTGACAGCATGCATGGGAGTATGGGACTGTGAGGTGTGACAGCGTACATGATGTTATAGGGTTTGTTGGTGTGACAGCTTGCATGGGGTTGGTGGATGTGACAGTGCAAGGGGGAACATAGGGCCATGATCTCTAACAATTCTTGCCCCACCTGCAGCAAAACAAAGGATACCATGCTAAAGAAAGTCACTTCTCAGCTGAGCTACTGTGTATATTCTGTTGCAGGGAGATGTCATTGGAGCAACCCATGGTGGCAATGCTGGGATGGGTTGAAACTGTCTGCACTCCCATGAAGACCCTTTCTCTTACTTCTAGAAACAGGTAGGATTGGGCCATTTACTTTATTGTTTTCATTTTTTGTAGGGAAAAGGAGTGTCCCAAAAGGTCCCTTTTTGCTTTCCTTGTGAACAAGGAGAGTTCCTGCACTGAAGCCACACCATGCGGCACTATGTTGTGAGGCTAGGAGGACAATGTGTAGCATAGACTATAGGGACATGACTGGTGTACAGATAACTTTGGTAGGATTTCCAATGTACAGCTGGTGATTAGCAGGTGTTGGATGACCACTACGTTAAAGATGTACAGATGTCTGATCTTGTTGAATGTTCCTTAATTATTTTTTGGGATCACTCTGCTGGTAGGTTTTCCCCTACTGTGTGGTCGGTGTGATACCAGTGACCCACACAAGCCATTGTGATGTCATGCTGCATGATCATTGTGCTACCACCAGCATAAGGCATGGAATGAGACCATTGTATTACCACTGCAAGTGCACCTATTGTGCTACCAGTGACACATGGTACCACAGTGGACACAGTGGTAGTGCAATGGAATTGAAACAAATCCATTGTGATACCAATTGCAGTAGTATCACACTGGTATTCACCATTGTGCTACCATCATACAAGTGTTTGCCACTGTGCTATCTCTGTGTCTCAATGATATCACAGTGGACACAATGGCATCACACTGCAACTGGAACAGAGCCACTGTGATACCAACAAACAGTGGTATCACAATGGTGCACATTGTTACCACTGTGGTACCAACAGAGGTGGTGTTACCAGTGAACTACCACTGTCTCTATGGTATAACAATGGTTACAATGGTATCACAGTGGAGCTGAAACAAATCCACTGTAATACCATTTATGAAACCCACAATGGTAGTATACTGGAAATCGGAGTGGTAGTATAATGGTAAAGAACAGGTATTACAATGGTATTCCAAAAAATGTTTTTGGAAGCCTATAGTTTCAGTAATTATTTTTTTTTATATTACGTGGCTGAACCATTGAGAAATATGGACCCTCATTTGGTATAAACTTCAAGTTAACTGCATTGAGTTTAATTTATAAAATTGGATATCCCAGTCAATACCAGCCTCTGACACCTACACATACATGTAAGTCAAGGCAAGGCAAATTTTATTTTTCGGGCACCCACTCCCAGAGGCTCTGGGCACTGTACAATCAAACAAAACAATTAACACCATGAAATAAACATTCAATAAATTCTTAAAAACACAATAAAATCAGGGTCTAATATCAGCAGGATTTCAAAAATAACCCCCTATAAATCTAAAATGGCTGACACATTCAACAACCAGACTGTGTCCAGGAATGCCCAGCTAAATAAATAGGGTTTAAGGTGGGCTTTGAATGCCTCAAATGAAGGGGACGCCCTTACTGATGGAAGCAGTGAATTCCACAGGATGGGGCCAGCGACACTAAAAGCTCTGTCACCGGCAGGTTTTTAATCTCATCCTGGGAATCGCAAGGAGGCCCCTAGAGGAGGATCAAAGGGAGCAGACCGGGGCAGCAGGTGTTAGAAGGTCCACCAGGTAGCCAGGGCCCAGTCCATGTAGGCCCTTAAAGGTGAGCAAGCCCACCTTGAAGAGTACCTTGCATCGAACCGGCAGCCAGTGCAGTTCACGCAGCACCGGGGTGATGTGACAGTATTTTGGCTATCCTGTCAACAGCTTGGCAGCTGCAACACCATGAAGGGTAGCTAGGTGCCATCCCCTGCCCTCCAGACCTCATGGCACATCAGGAGGGATGGGGATATCCTCATGCCATGTTGGGATATCCACTGCTTTGAGGGACACACATAACATACAAACATATGCAATTGCCAGCAGATACAGGCCTATCAGTCTATCTAGTCTGCTCGAGTGTGCAGCATTTCAGTCTTTTAGATTGCAGCTCCCCCCCCCCGAATCCCACCTCCCATTGGTTTTGCCCTTGTATCCTTCATTCCCACTCCCTGCTTTCCCATGGTTTGAACCTTCCCTCTGAACCTGCCCCACTGTCTTCAGTGATATCACCTCTTTCGGCAGCATTTTCCACTTTGTCACCACCCTTTTGGTGAAATAGTGCCTCCTCATTTCCCTCCTGAATCTGCCTCCTTCCAAATTCAGACTGTGCCCCCGGTTTCCCTTTCACCTTTTAATTTGAAAGTACTTCCAGTGCTTACTCTGTTCATACCCTTCAGATACTTGAAGGTCTCAATCATCTCCCCTCTCTCCCTTCTATCCTTCAGGGAATACATAATAGTGCAGGATGCCTGCAGGCAATAGTCTGCTCCCACACACTGGCACTGTATACAGACCATATGCATACTGGTGCTTACTCAGACTCTGTCCCAGTGAGCTGCACCTGGGCTAGCTGGTATGCACAGCTGGAGCACAGCACATGGCCTATAGCTACTCAAATTGCATATATGATCCTATATAAATACTAGTTGAGTACTATAGTACTACTACTTTACCATTATTGCTAAGTATTCAGCTAGTCTTCATTAGTCTTCATTGGTATTTACTTATACAATTCAGAAGTATTTATTAAGTAATCATTTAATCTTCACAGCACTGCTTTAATTTGCATATAAGGCTACCTAACCACTAACTTAATACTTACTTATTACTAAGTTAGTCTTCAAATACATAGCTCATTTAAATTTTTCCGCTCATGGGCAGACTACTTTACTACTACTGAATATTAGTCAAAAATGATCATAAAATCATTTCAATACTAGCAAAAAAGACAAATCGAAGACAAAAATCAGCATTCAGACTTTGGTAAAATTAACAGCCATTTTCAAAATAAGCTGGGAGCTGTGAAGATTTCTTGTAGAATGTATTACTCAGGACTACAGTGAGTAAATTTTTTCTTTTGGATCAGAAAAGTGTTTGTCATGCAATTTTTAGGGAAACGCACTGGCACTCCTGATATTTTTGGTCAGAACTGTAGTAGCCAGTATCCTACACTTTGACTACAGCCAGGCAATGTAGTACATATACAGTGAACATGCAGCTTCTAGTGCAATAAATACCAGCATAATGTTAAAAGAAGACTGGAAACACAGACACACACACACACACACACACACACACACACACACACACACATATGCATGCACACCCGTTTCCCTTCGACAACTTAACCATCATCAAGTAAACGTTAGACTGCCCAATAATTATGTCAGGCAGGGAGACGGTATCAAAAAATCACCTTTTCCTGCGGCACCCCCCAGTCCCCACTGTGATGATCTCCACTTGCTTCCCGGTGTGGCTGATGTTCTATCTGCTGCAGTCCTTCTTCAGTTTGACCACACCACCACCACACTAACTCACTGGCTGTGGCCTGGAATAGCAAATCTTGTTACCTGATTGCTCTAGTACTCTGTGGGTGTGTGACTGTTGGCTTGGCTCACTATGTGGTGGTGACCAATCATTCAGGCCTCCAGTCAAGCGGACATGGCTATATAACCTCCATGCTCCACCCTGATCTTCATCCCACCTTAGTCTGCCTGGCTATGGCTTGGCACCCACTGGCCTCTCACTGTTCTGGCCTTGTGTCCATCTCAAAATAAAACTTAAAAAAAATATTCTTTTGACTGACCTCATCCCTTCTCTCTCCTCGGTCTTTGTCTCCTTGCCCTAACTTCTGTTGCATCCAAGTCCTTACAGTGCACCCTGAGCTGAGCCATGATTATGACTGCTTCTCTTTCTTCTGCTAGGCTGTTTTGAGCTCACCAACATGACGTGCCCCTTGCTTGCAAAAAAAATAAAATGGCTGTGATGGCACAAATGACAGGATTTAAGGCTGCAGTTTCTTGTGATATGACGACTAGTGCCAGATACCACTGCAGTCTTTATTGGAGAAGAAGACTTATTAAGAATAAAAAAATGGCTGATGCATTTCGGAGGCGTTTCGGATGCTGACTTGTCCAAAACATGTCAGGTGTTTTTTTATTATTGATAAAATGCTTTGAATTCTACTCAAGTTGTGCCATCCCTCTGAATGAGTTGTGCTTGCCTACATTTTAGGGACATGTACATTTTATTTTAATGTGGAGCACCACTCTCCTTGTGCGCATTTTGAAAACTACTGTTCTAGCTTGATATTTTCTAAGCTATGTTGACAGCTAAAAGGAGTATGTGTGTCACTGTTCATTTCATTGTCTTCTACTTTCCCTGATGAAGTTTGGAACTGCGCATCATGAAGAAGCATCATATGACAGAAGAAAGATTCCTCACAGCCTTATTTTTGGCAGGCTGCTCGTGACTTCACCTAAAAAAACATGTCTGGTTGGTGTAAGGGTTGATCACTGCGTGGGTTTGGATGTTAGGAAAGACACTTTACAAGTGCAGTCACCTATAACAAGGTATGCGTTTGTTGTAGATTTAACAACACTGGTTCTGTGAGGAGACGATGCATGCAGCCGCATGATTCACAACACACAAGGTGTATTGATTAATCCACAATAAACCAATACCCTGTCATGGGTTACTGCTTACTTTTAGGGACAGTAAATGATATATCTCAGTGCTTGCTGTTTTGCATTGTTTTTGGATATTAATGATAGGTATAGCTCTGTAGCTCCTTCCACGCTTTCTGCCATCAACAAATTAGCATTTAAAAGCACCTCTAACAAATGCTTCTGCATGCACACCCAATGGAGTACCTAGAATTCTGTTTGAAATAAATTAATTTGCTAAAAAGCCTGTGGTGTTTATACTCAGTTGGCATGGCCTTCTTTTGGGCTGGGGGTCGAGACAATGAAACGAGGGTGTAGGGTGGTAGTTGGGGAAGGAAACATGGACAAACAAGATGATTGGATGGAGTCCTCTGCTTTTTACAGTACTGCAATAACACACTACAGGCCATGGTATATGGTGTTTTAATATATGGATCTTGAATTTAATACTATTGAAATGCATTCAATAAAACTCCGGTAATACCATCGATCCCTCAATGGTAATACCACTGTTAGACAGTGATAATACCATCGTTCGAATGTGATAATACTATAGTTCCACTCCTGAACGATAGTATTATCACAACTACAAACAGCGTAAGCGCCTAAGAAGATGCCTTCTGCCCCTATGTCGCTCCTAAGCGCTGCCTCCTGATTGGCCGCTTGTGTGGGCAGCAGAACAATTTGTAAAACATGTATGTTTCGCTCTGTTGCTTAGCGAGACCGTGACTGCCTCTGCACATTTCTTCGGGCAGTTTTTTTTTCTTTCTCGTGACGCAAAAGGGAATGCAGAGTGGAGCCCAAAAAAAGGAAAAGGTAGGACTGCCTACCGTTCCTTGTCATATGGCAAGATGAAGGCAGGCGGGTGGGCTGAGAGCAGCAGAAGATAGCTTGGCGGTTGGCCAGGACCGAGAGTCCTTCACTGAAACGCCACCTGCCAGTCACAAAATAAACAAATAAATAAAATTGCATCATATATTAAAAATAACGTATAGCTTATCAGTGAAGATATGGAATAATTCCATCTTAGGGTTCTGGGATGTGGAGAACTCCTCTCGAGCCAAGCCTCGAGGTTCCTACATCCCCAGAACCTCTCGATGGAATTATTCCCTTGTAATGCACAGTAAGCTATCCATTATTCTATTTTTAGTTAAGGTATAGTTTTTCAAAAATTATTCAGAAAATGTTATTTCTACTATAATGCGAGGACATGTAGTATTTCTCATGGTTTGTTGCAGGACACAGCTACACAAATACAGACTGTCCTGTGATTTGGACCTGTGGTAACCCTACGCCAACACGGTGTACTGTGTGCACATTTTAAAGCTTGTTTTGTATGTGACTTAAATTTGAGAACAGCATAGAGTTAAAAAATTAGCACAGCCAACCTGACAGACCTACAACACAATCAATAATGCCCATAATTAACATGTAAAACATTAACAACAACATACTGTTATTATTGGTGAATGAGGTTGCACTGGTCCAGGTTATGTATTTCTCATGCAAATTCACATGTCCCACTGACCTTCTTAAAAGGCAATGATGGCATATTTATAAGCAGCCATATTGGGGACACACTGAAACGGCACTGCAACACTGTTGTCAGGAGTGCTACTTACAATTAAACCACACTGCACACTGAAGTGCATTAGAGGTGTTGATTCAGTGCTAATTACCATAATTTGGGCACACTGAAAAAGCAAATCAACACTGCTTCAGGCAGTTTTGCTGGGCCAAGAACAACACTGATAATTGCAGTACATTGCAGTGCTAATTACCATAATTTAGACACACTGTATCAGGACTGCATGAACACTGACATTAACCTGCAGGTGCACTGATTGAACACTGATGGAGTACACAATGAAATGCAGTGCGCAGGAAGTGCACACTGCTATAGTAACACTGAAATAGCACTATATAGTGACTGTCTGGATACTTCACTTCCCTCTGGGAATGTCTCAGGGCCCAGGCCCCGAAAGTGGTAAAGAACACAAGTGTTGAGTAGAAAAGAAATTAAGTTCCTACTTCATAGTCGTTTTCATTGTGAATATACTGTATGCTGCCTGGACAAAATGAATACATGTTGGTGCTAGATAGTAAAACAGATAACTGTCTGATTCAGTGAGAGCCAAGATGTGAACTGCGCCTCATTAACTTTATTGGTGCAGTAGATTCAAAGGTGTTGAGCCATTGAAATAATTGTATTAAACAAGGCAATGGAAAAAATGTCACCTACTGTAGCTTGTGAGAACTTACTGTACTTAATGTTAGAGAATGTTAGAGAATGTAGTTTTTCATTTCCTGTAAACTTTTTGTATTTAGAAATTAGAGCAGTGTGAAGGTTTTAGAGTTCACTTTTGTGCCCTCTGCACTTAATTCATAGGGTCAGTACATTTTCCCTCCTAACTGGTGACAGGGTGAATGGTACAACCCCCACTCATTTGTACAATTTAGGGCAAATATTTATGTTATTTAAAATTGTGCATGCCAGAAAATCCACATTTAGGTATAGTAGCTAGTTTTCAAGTGGGTCCTGGATATCACTTGGATCCAAATATTACTTGGGGCCCTTTCTATAATGGCCTCTCCTACACACCCTCACAGGCAGGTAGCTGCATAACACCAGCACCAGGTGGAGTGCCTTCTGTGGGTAGGCTATAACCCAGTGCCTCCCAGCCATAAACATTCACTCACTTATTCAATCAGTCACTCATCCCTTGGTGTCTGGTTCAGGTTCTCAGTTCTCACCCGTTCCAGATTGCCAGGCAGGCCAACAACCAGTAGGTGATCTTAGGAGAAGGATGTTTGTGATGCAAACCCCTTGAGGTGGAACTCCATATCAGGCCTTTCACCGCACTGCTGGCGTTCTCTCTGTCCTCTGAGAAATAACTGGAAACTGAATCCAAAAAGAAAGCTATGCCACACCCTTAGACTTATGGCCAATTGTGCTAACCTCTGAACCTGGTTGGTCCCCTCTACCAGTCACAGCATGTGCCATGAGATAGAGCTTCCTGGTCTCCTTCTCTTTAGATACACCCCTCTCATATTCCTGCCAAAGAATTTTATACCCCAGGACTATACAACAGATTACCAATCTGTGTTTTAAATAAAAAGCCACAAACTGCTTTTGAAATTCTGCTTCTCACATAATTCTATGAAGTTAGGTAGAATTTCCAAAATTTTGCAGAACTCCATTAGAAACAGAACTTTAAAATCCTGCACATGTCTAGCAGACTCCCAGAGGTTTGCAACAATTAATCTTTGTGTTGGATTGTTACCCAGGCCTTGGGATGAAGTGATACTTGGAAGTGTCAGCACTTTTTGCTTTTCTCATCAGTCTCTTGGCTGTTTGTACTGCTTATTCTCTTTTATCATTGCTTTGTGGTAACTAGGCAAGGATGTTTTGTGTTCAAAGTCCCAATCTTTACTGAATTGTTTGAACCCTTTAAGTAAACTGTAAACAGTGCCTGAACACGTTATATCTGGTATCCTGCATCTTGCATAAAGTGCTTTTGGGCTTTGTATGACTTTCCTGAAATTCTTGACTTGTCAATATTCCAGAAACTGGATCAGTAATCCACTGTGACCAAATATTTCTTGTCCCTGAAACTAAACAAATCAGTTCAAACTTTTGCTCATGGCCTGTTCGGTATCTCATGTGGGCATAATGTATAGTTAGGCTGTTGATCTTCCACGAACATACAAACATCATATTTTGTCATGAATGTTTTCAGTTTCTTATTCATACCTGACCAGTACACACACACACCCTGGCTTGACTCTGGCAGTCTTCCATCCCAACTGAGATACATGAACTCAGTGCATAATTTCTTCTCGAAAGAGTCACAGGGATTACAGCCTGCTCACCACTAAATGTTATTCAACTCTGGACACTTAGCTAATTTCTCCTGTTAAAAATAGGTTTCTCCCCCCTGAGTAGTTGGCCCCTGGCCCCTGGCCACCTCTGCAGTGTGGTGTTGTTTTAAGTCTGTAGCATTTGATCTTGTTCTGTTCCATTCTGTATTGCTTTCTGACATTCCTCCAAGACTGGTTAAGAGTGTACTAAATTTGTTGTCTCTGATTCACCCTCTACTGACCCCCCCATGCGGGATTCCTGTAAACAGGCTAGGCTCAGAGTTTCTGCTAGCAACATGTCTCTGCCAGGTCAGTATTTGACATTTATCTCATATCTCAGCACTCTTAATAGCATTCTTTGCAATGTCTTTGGCACACACAAGAAACATCTTCCTCATATTGCTTTCCAGGGTTTTGTGGTGTGAGTTTACATACACTGGCTTTCCATACATATAGATGACAGTTTTCCATTCCAAACAAGATTGCAAGGTATTCTTTCTTACTGTGGGTGTCTTGTACTGGCAAAAGCTATGGGATGGCTTTCCTGAATCAGAGAAGATTCTTTTCATGTCCCTGATCAATCACACTCCAAAATCAGTTGCTCCTTTAGCCCATAGTATTTTAATATGGGAGTGACCCAAATCATATGCTTTGTTTTTCTGAATGCTTGCTTGTGCATGTCAAGCACTTTCCAGGTTGTGTCTTGTTGGGTTTGTTGTCTCAGCAGCTCATAGTTCTTTGACAAATATAGTTCCTTGACAAATGCTTGCAACATTTTGATAAATAATTGACCATGCCTAGAAATTTCTGCACTCTTGTTGCATCCTTTGGGCTTGGCATGTCCTTTATGACCCAAACCTTTTCCAAGTCAATATTTAGGCCCTTTGATTTAAGTTAATGTTTTATATAAGATACTTCTGTCAGCTTCAGTCACAATTTGTCCAAGGTAAATTGTATTTTTTATGTAAAGTTTTTATTTCATAATGCTGGATACATTGTCTTATTTACAGTTCCTGGCCTGGGCAAAGCTCCTTGGAAAAACAACTCTAATGCTCATTAACAAATACAAGAAACAAAAACATATTACGTACTGTACGGTATGTCTTGATATCTACAATTCCTGGCAAGGGCAGAGCCCACTGGAAATGCAACTCCAGAGGGTTATTAGTAGTGTTATTACAAAGATGTGGATATATATACTGAATATATACATATTATAGGGGCACGGTCGCGCCCCTATATTTAGGGTTATAAAGGCACTTCTATGTTAAACTTGAAATTTTGCATGTTAATAACTTTGGTCCTGTTTAACGGATTTGCATGAAATTTAGTATGTGTGGTGGGGCATGGTAGTTTTCTTTATCTGTCAAGTTGCGTTTCAGTCGGACTTATAATTTTTGAGCACCAAAACACTGAAAAATGCACTTTTCACCAGTGCTGTTGGCAGTTTTTTTGATTTTGTCCATGGTGTTGCGTGGCCATCATGAGATCTGCCAGCCTGAAACTTGGAATGTAGAAAGAGCTTGATTAAGGAGCATGCCACTTTTTGTTTGGTGAAAAAATATTAATCCATTCAAAAGTTATTAAACTTTTTAGCTCCCATTATAAGTCTATGGGAAAATTTATATGGTTATTTTGTGAAAGAAGAATGGGGTTTTGGCCATCTGGTCACTCCTCACGATCAAAGAATTTGTAGGCTCACAATCAAAGAATCTTTGATTGTGAGAAATTTATTGATAGCGATGGCTGCCATCTTGTTTTCAGTTTTGGGTTGGAAAAAAACAAATATCTCAGCCCAGGGATGACTTCTGAAGTAAAACTTGGATGGGTCTTGCTCAGGGGGCTTCCCTCTATTGAGCCATGCCTGTGGTTTAATGTACTTATGTCAAAAAATAGAGTTTTAAACTTTTAAATTCTTTGATTGCTGCTTGCTAATGATCTTTGATTGCGAGCCTACAAATTATTTGATCGCAATCTTAATTTGTGAGGGAGGGACGAGATGGCCAGATTTTTAGGTTGGAAAAAATCAAATATCTCAGCCCAGGGGTGACTTGTGAGGTCAAACTAGGATGGGTTTTGCTCAGGGGGCTTCCCTCTATTGAGCCCTGCCTGTGGTTTAATGTTGTTGTGTCAAAAAATAGAGTTTTAATGTTTTTTTAATTCTTTGATCACAAGCTTAGTTTGTGAGGGCAGAACAAGATGGCCAGATTTGTGCTGGACTAGCTGTCTCTGGGAGGGACCAGATAGCCCAAATTTCATGACCACATATCCCCTCATGGCCAAAGATGATCTTTTCTCACAAATTCACAGTCGATTCTCATGATCAAAGAATTTGTAAAGGTGCTAAAACTTTAAAATTAAATATCTCGGAAATGGTTTGGTGTTTTAATTTGAAATTTGGAAGGTGTTGAGGAGATGTCCTGTAGATGTGAATTATGGTGCTAGGTGTTGGAAAATGTATTTGTTATGGAGATATTAAGTGACACACTTTACATTTTGCAGATATCGTTCTTCGTTGTGGTAGTGGCTTGACATTTATAGGGTAGCTAGCCTTACTGCCACGGAGGTAATTTTCAGTGGTTAGGTGTGTAAAATGTAAACAGGTGTGGAATCCTGCCACTCTGACAAATGAAAATTTGTTTCATTTGGGCCCAACGCTCCCACCAATATGTGCTTCCACCAATACATATGATATTCAGTACTTGTACTGTTATATTAGGCAGAAATTTGCAAGTTGGTGGGAGCGTCAACTTGTGCAACATTGTGCTTTACTTTGCTTTCTCAACAAGTAAGGAAATACTTTGCAAAAAACTGTGTTAATACATCATTTAGGGTTAAAGCACAAAAAGTCAGGAAATTAGACCTTTAGGGTTGGCCCCTACCCTGCCATATCGTGTACCCCCCTCCTTCACAGACTGACAGATGCCAGGGTGTGTCATTGGGGGTGTGAGGCCTAAATGTCACCCCATTCTCCTTTACTGTGGCATGTCAACATGCTTACACATGGAATGGGGTGACATTTGGGCCTCACAACCCCAATGACACACCCCAGCATCTGTCAGTCTGTGGAGAAGGGGGGGTACATGATATGGGGGCATAGGGACCAACCCTAAAGGTCTCATTTCCTGACTTTTTGTGCTTTAACCCTAAATGATGCTTAATACAGTTTTTTGCAAAGAATATATCTATCTATATATATATATATATATATATATATATATATATATATATACAGCTGTGCCCCTATAGTTAGGGTTGAGTATGTTTAATGTTAAACCTCTAATTTTTCACTTTAATAACTTTGTAACCGCTCAATGGATTTGCACAAAACTTGGCATGCACTGTCCTGCATGATAGATCTCTTGATGTGGCAAGTTTCTTTCCTGTCGGATGCATGGATTTTGAGATCCAGATAGTACTGAAACCTTAAAAGTCACTATTTTATGAAGTTTTTCCCTCATTGCATTGTGTCCAGATGCTGTGGAATTTTGGTGTGATTTTTTTTTATTGTAGAAACAGGTTGGGTAACAGAACTGCCATTCCTTGTTTGGTGAAAAATATTAATCATATTAATCTGTTGCAATTTTTAAGTTCCCATTGTTTTCAAAGGGAAGTTCACATACCAGAATAAAGGGATAACATTCCACAAAGGATTTATCTTGTGAAAAAGGATTCTTTCTTGTGAGATCTGTTCCTTTTTGTGAGGAAAAAATCCTTTTTTGTGAGTGAAAAATCCTTTGTCGTGAGCTGCCATCTTGTGGAAAATACATAAAAATTTAATCATTTTACAAATTAAACACCAGAACCTACCTAAACAGGACCCATTTAGCTAGATTCTGGTGTTTGTTTTTCACAATTAGGACCAGAAATACTTTTTCTGGGCACCCAAAATCCCAGGTGCCCAGCTTAGTGAGAGGAGCCTTCTGCCACGTTCTCTGTATGAGAACAGCAGATTTTATTAAGTTCTGTAGCTGCAGCTGAATTCCTGCTGCCCACTGCAGTGTGTGTTGAAAGTTGCTATTTTCCTGGTATCTAGTGGCACCCCTCACTCCTCAATCACTGTCCTGCTAAACAGTGAAATTGTTCTATATACCATTTTAAACTCTAAATAGCAACAGTGCTACTGTCCTGAAGATGTTACTGTTAGAATACATTAATATATAAGACTATGAAAGACTGTTGTAGACAGCCATGGTCAGCACTACAAAATTTAATGACAAGCAACAAATACTGTATGATGGGTAATCGAGAAGTTCAGTAAAACTGGGCTGAGTTTTTTTTAGTACTTGAGACCTGATTTAAGACCAGAATATTTAACGGAAAGACTGCAGATTAAAATGGATTTGTCACTATCTGTGGAAGGGTCTACCCGAAATATCACTCATGCCCATTTGTCCTTCATCTTCATGGCCATTCTGTGATAGAGCTCTATGCATGCTTGGGACAGGCACAAGGGAAGCCTGAGAGGGAAGGGAGTGATGACAAGCCATTGATCACATAGGATCAGTGACCACATACAATGTATAGGGCATACGGGCAGACTGCATGGGCCTAACAGTCCTTATCTGTGGACAATTTCTATGTTTCTATGCCATTGCAGCTTGCACTGCTTTACTTATATCTTTTCACACGTAATTTTTTGCTCACTCTTACCCCTGATTTGATACTGGATGTGGCAGTTGCTATTTGCAATCCCAGGGGAAACCACTATCAGCCTGTAGATAAGTAACTATGATTGTCTGAGGGTCAGTTTTTATTGAACACTGGTGTTGTTTCAAATTTTTTAAGAGAAGCTATTGCAACTCAATTGAATTATTTGTTGAAGAGACTAAAAGAAAAGTTTAGTACATGGTAAATTGAACAGATTGAGTCTATGAGCTGCTCAACTGGGAGAGTGTGAGAGTGGAATACTTCATGGCAAACTGAGGTAAATATACTTGGCAGCCCATTCTTGTTTGGAAAGTGGGGTTAGTCAGAACAGGATTGGGAGAAGCGGATTAGAAATGGTAGTGTCCTACCAGCCTGGTGGTGCTGTGGGTTGAGGCACTGGCTGCCACACCTCACACCATGCCGGCGACCCGGGTTTGGGAATGAGCCCGGGCCATCAGGGGTCAGCAGGGGAGGACTGGGATTGAGCATCCGTAGACTGCTCTCCCAGTCCTGGGGTGGGTTGGGGGAATCTCGCCACACTGTAGTGGCTCCTGGGGATGCTCTGGGGCACTACAAGTGCTGACAATCTGAAGGGGGAATGCAGCAATGTTGGCATGCTGTACCCGGACATCATTGCATGTCCACGTTCCAGGGGACCAATCGGAGGAAAATGGCTGGGCGCAACCATGCAGCTTGATGGCCACTCTCCGAGCCATCTGGAGGACTTTGGTGGAATCCTGTTGGGGAGAGTCCTGGGCTGTCCTGGCTGGCTGAGGCAGAGGGGGAGCCCTCCAGCGGGATGGCAAGATGGCCGTCCCAGATCCTCCTGGGTGCAGTCTGAGCTACCCAGTTCTCTGGGCAGGCAGAGCCAGTGGCTGGATGCCTCAAGATGGTAGTGTGCCACAGCAGGTGGCAAAAAGCATTACATAAAAAAAAAGAAGTGGTAGTGTCCTAAGCCCAGGAAATACTCAGGATCTGTACTGCTAGCTTGTCAGTGTGATCATTCTGTCATCTTTTCTCCCTCTCCCATTCCTTTTACATGGACTGTTAATTTTAATGACCCCTTTGGGCTGGTCCCCTTTTTTGTTACATTTAGCTACCTCCTTTGAGATTTGCTTGCATATACCCTGATACAAATTTTAATTTTTTTTTCTTATGCACAAAGCACTTTTTGTCAGCTGTACAATACCATGTTGGAGTCTCTTATGTGAAAGCATTTTTCTAAATCACTTTGGATTGCAGTAGCACTTTTTGTCTATTCTACACTGACCATAAAGTGGATTTATGTTAATTTTACCTTCACACGTATGGACTGCAAGATTCCAAAATAACATTCATCTGATTGAAAATCTATACAATATATTTTCAGGTGTGCATTGGGACTGTCTATGATAAGGAATTTTTGCCGGGTTGAGCTTTTAGAGTAAGATCTTCAAAGGAGAAAATTTTTGCTTGCTGACATCAACTTTTTAGATTTAAAGTGATATGAATTATGTGCTATTTATGTGAATATTTTTGAGTGTGCAAATCCTTATTTTTACTATTTATCATATTTAAATAAAGGAGGACCTCTCTTACTACAAAAAGAAGTGTGACTGGCTAGAAACAGATATGAAAAAAATGTTTCTATAACTCTTTTTGCCATCTCATTTAGTAAACATGTACAGTTGAGTCTACTTAACACTTAGTGCTTGTACTTACTACAGGTCTATGAGGGAGGTAGAACCTGTTTTGCTTAGGATTTTCCCACTGTATTAGTTATGAACATCCATTGACATTTTGCTACACTAGCTCATAACTTTGGGAATTTTAAATATTTTGACCCCAAATTTTCAACATGGCATTCTTATGACCCCACCTCATGAACATGACAGTTGTCATTTTTCAAATCCTGGCCAAAGTGTGTTTTTGAACTTATGGTGCAGAATGACATTGTGGTGGCACAGAATCAACTTTTGGCGGAGATTTGAAAATTTCAGTACTAGGAACATGAGGTGGGGTAATAAGAAGGCTATGATGAAAAAAATGGTTGCTATTGTCCTACAGGCCCCTGCAGTTTAGTCAGCTTATTTGTCATACAGATGTTGCTGGTTCAAGCTGCAAGATGGTTTCTTGATCGAAGAGTGGATCTTCACTTTGGGGCTAATTCTGGTGAGGGGGGATGTGTTGGGGGTCAAGGGAGGTGTGAGTTGGTGGGTGCACAGTGGGAGGTCGAGTGGGTGGGGTGCTATCATTGGTGGCCTTTTTTCTCAGATTGGCAAAAAAATCAAGTCAGCGAGGGACCATTTTCTCATTTACAGCATGACATTTACATGGAAGGTTGGGGGGGTGTAACTGGCCACCAATGGGGGAAATACTTACAAGTAATTCAGGTATTGAAGGGTGGGGTGCCACTAGACACCAGGGATATACATTTGGAGGTGCTTGTGATTTGGTACAGTTAGAGGGTGGGGGTACCACTGAGCACCAATAAATATATTAAAAATATATGCAAATGGCAGGGTGAGGGGTGTCACTCGACACCAGGGATATACATTTCAGCAGGGGTAAAATTTAGAGGGGGGTACCTCTGACACCAATGAAAAAAATCATATGCCACTAGAAAAATGGCAGGTTGGGGAATGCCACTAGACACCAGGGCTAGTACACTTACAATTAATGGGGAACTGGCCACAACTGGAGGGTGTCAATACTACTGAACACCAATGAGAAAATAGTAAAACATATATGGAAATTGGAGGGTGGGGTGCCACTAGACACCAGGGCTATTCACTTAAAATTAATGTGGAACTGGGCACAACTGTTGGGTGGGGGTGGGAGGTCCACTGGACTCCAGGGAACAGACAATTGACTTTTTCAAAAACAATATATGACCAAATGATGTATACGTAGGAGTGCAGGGTAAAAAGGACCCTGCTCTCCCACAGCAAAAATCCATAGCAGCACAGGGTCCAAAGTATCCTGCACTCCTACAGCCAAATAATGATATGATTATACTATCTCAAAAAGTAAGGAAATAAATTGCAAAAAACTTTGTTAATGCTTCAGTTAGGGTAAAAGTGACAAAAGGTGGGAAATGTTAATTTGTTCATTCATAAAATTTTATTTTTATACAGGAAACTTTTGTTAGGGAGTGACCCCCATTTACAACAAAGACCTGTGTTCCTTAAATTAAACATACAAAATATAACAAACATACATTAAAACATAGTATAAAAACTAATTAAAACATGTACATTTGATATAAAAATACTCAAACAATATTTTTTTTAAAAAGGTAAGATTTTGTTTGGTTTTCAAACCATATGGCAGCTCATTCCAGTATTTTGATAAGATGTTTAGTAACATAGCACTTCCTAATCAGTTATTTGATCTTTCCATTGGGATTGTTTGCTTATTTTTCCTGAATTTTTAGCTTTTAAATTCAGAGGGGATTATGGTTACCAAATGTTTTAATGGATGTAGGTCTTTATGAAAAATCCATTTATGACACTACACTAACCATAAATAAGTTTGTTTAAATTTAGGTTGTAACCAACTCAATCTTTCAAATATAGTGCAATGGTGAATTCCATGATTGCTTTTAGTTATAAATTTCTCTAATCTATAATAAGTTTGGTCTATATGCTGTAAATCAGTCTGGGTGGACAACATATATAAAAAAGAAACATATTCCAAGATGGGAATAATCTGTTGGGCTACAAGTTTGCCTCTGGTTTCCATACTAAGACATCCACCAACCCTCCTCAGAGCCCCTAATCGTTGGTTTACTTTTTTAACTTGCTGGTTGATATGTTCATTGTAAATTAATCTAGTATCAATTTAGACTACCAGATATTTATATTGTTCAGTGTTTCTAATAGATGTACCATCCGCCAATTTAAGTTGCATAGCTGGCTTATTATTTTGGTTTGTTCCCATCCTGAACATCAAACTCTGGATTTTCTTAGCATTTAACACTAAACCTGCATCTATAAACCAATCTTCCAATGCTAATAAATCACACTGCAGTTGCATCTTTAGATGTTCTTCACTATCAGCTGATGAAACTAACACGGTATCATCTGTGTAAAGTCTCACCTCACTGTGTAATATGGCAGATAGTAGATCATTCACAAACACATTGAACAATAAAGGACCTAATATTGAGCCCTGAGGGACTCCTCTATTTGTCTATATTAGATCTGAAAGAATATTCTCATATGAAACACATTGTGACCTGGTTGACAAATATGATTGAAACTACAATAATTCCTTCTCTTGAACTCCTATTTTACTCAATCTCACTAACAGTTTACTATGGTCAACCAAGTCAAATGCTTTACTTAGGTCCACAAACACTACACCAGTCTTCTTCCCTGCATTTAAAGATGTAGCCACTAGATTATTAAAGTTGACTAGAGCAGTGTTTGTGTACTTTCCTTTCCTGAATCCATGTTGGTAGTTTGTTAATAGCCCCTGTTGCTCTAAGTACTGATAAAATATGTTATCGACTTGTTTCTCTAATAATTTTGACAATACTGGAAGTATTACTATTGGCCTATAATTAGAGGGATAGGTATTATTTCCTCCTTTAAATATTGGAATAATTTTATCAGTTTTCCATATTTCAGGGAAAACTGCACGCTTTAAACTCCAGTTAAAAAAATATGTAATAATGAGCGCTAAGATGTCAGCTCCTATTTTTAAGAATCTTGTTTCCAGGCCATCTAATCCCCCTGCTTTGGAAATATTTAATGTAGAGAGCTCTCTTTTAACTTCCCCTATTGTTATGTCATGGAAATTAAATCCTTTACCTTGGGGATTTATTAATCCTTTCAATATTTCTTGCTCATTTCCCTTTATTAGCTTAGTGGGGGATTCTAAAGTCCTAAACTGGGGTTGAGAAATATTAAGATCCGGCAAATCTCTAAAATATGTATTTAATATATTAGCTACTTTTGTTGGTTCTTCTAACAGAATATTATCTTGTATTATTTTATTCTTTATTTTAACTAGATTTTACAAATCAGTTACACATTTCCAGAATTTTTTTGGATCATTAGCTTTACTTATATTATTCTTATAATAAGTATATGTTGCCAATTTAACTTCCCTCTTACATTAAGACCTCCACTGCTTAAACTTCCCCCAGTCTTCTTCTATGTTTGATTTTCTGGCTTTTTTCCATAGTCGGTTTGGTATGTTTAAATACCTCTTTAACCTGTCTGTTAACCACCCAGCATCTTTATTATTTCTCTTTTTTAAAACTCATGGTGTATGAGAATCAATTTCTGCTGTTATTGAATCATTGAATTCTTGTAATGCTAGTTCCAAATCTGGTATTAGCAAGATTCGATCCCATCATATGGCTCTCAAACTATCTCTAAAAGCTTCTACATTAAACTTTCTGAAGTCTCTAAACCAATATGTATCTTTTTGCCTACTCATTGGTATTTGTAGATCTATATTACATTTTATAGGGTTATGGTCTCCTAAATTCAATGGCATAACTTCCCATCTGGTAACTTTTAAATCAGGAGAAACAAAAAACAAATTGAGTATTGTTCCCTGTTCTTTGTTTTTAGAAACTCGATTGGGGGACTTAATTATTTGTACTAACCCCAATATTGCAAATCAATTCTTAAATTTTCCCCTTTTTCCTGGGACCAATCTGCATTGAAATCTCCTGTCAAAATTACCTTTTTGTCCTTTAATTTTTCCATTAGAATATTTGTTAATGTATCAAATTGCTTAATTTTTGTTTTTGGAGGGGCATAAATTATACCTACCATAACTTTTGTGGCTAACAGTTCTACCAATAAGCAGTCCTTTCCCTCTATATGTTGTGGTAGTATACTTTTAAAGGGACTTAAGGTGTTTTTAATGTACAGAATAACTCCCCTTCCCCTTCTTTCTCTATCTACTCTCAAAGAGATGTACCCATTTATTTGAATCTCTTCATCCCTTACTCCCAAATGTAGCCAAGTTTCTGTAATTGCTAATATTTCAGTATTCAAATTCTCCCAGATTCTGTATTCATCAATTTTTTAACCAAACTTCTTACATTTTCATGTGTAATAGTTATCCCTATGTGACTTTTTGGGCCTGGGTTTGGCTCTATATCCCCACTTTGTGCTAACATGGATACACCAACAGACTTTTTATTCCTGTCTGACTCACCATGATACTGATCTGCAGAGCAAAGGGTCGGTTAAACAGTTTCTTTCATATGAAAAACTATTCTGTCTCCTATTTATAGGACAATTTACTATCTGAAAACAATTGTGTATAGCTATATAACTAGTATTGTTATTTCTCCTATTGTAATCAGTATTCAAACCCTGTATATATGTATGATATAATAGCCCAATAAGACCCATCCACTCAAAATACTGATCAAATTCATCATGCTTATTCAAATAAAATTTGTTTTACAATCCCAATAATTTATCTTATACTTCTATAGGAATTTGTCAGACTATACAGTACCCATAATACCCAATCATAAGCCCTTTTAGGTACAAACAAGTTAAGCTTTAGTTAGAACCCTTTCTTTGCCCAAGTGGCACTCATGCCACTCAGTCCGCTCATGCCACAGCACTTGTGCCTGAGCAGCGTGAGGCTTTGAAGCATATGCAAGCCCCGCCTCCCCTGAATTTGACTCTCCTTTGGTCCACTGCCAGACCCCCTCAATCAGCCTTACAGCAAACAGTCAGGTAAAGTGCAATATTGAAGCAGGTTATCTTGACAAGAGTGTAAACAGTTTTACTTGATCCCCAATGGTGTTAGGGTTTCCAACCCTAGCACCCTACCCCCCCAAACCAGGCAGGAGAGCAGGTGTGGATTGTGCCTTGGGCACTCCAGGTCAACAGAGCTATGCTAATAAATAACAATGATTTAAACATCTAAACATTTGCTTTATTAATTCATATTGTACACTATGTAAAAACATTTCTATAGTTGTGTTCCTCCATCCTTCTCCCATTTTTCTCCTTATGTTATGTAATAAATGTTCAGATTGGTCATGCTTTACATGCAACGAATATGTCTACAAGCATGCATTGGTAAGTACTTATTTTACAAAAGATTCAGTGTTGTGTTGAGAGCTATTATTATCCATTACACTCCTTTCTCTAAAATTAGGTGGTATATTCATGCATTAGAAATGCCATCCATTCTACCATAACGAGTCATGCAGGAAATGTCTGTCTGTGACATTGCAATTACAAGTTTTGATAAATTATTTATGCTCTTTATTTATCATTACTATGGCCAATACTGCCTTTTTAAGAAAATTGAATCAAGGTGCCAAGTGGGTTCAAATTATCCTGCTTTTCCTCACACATTTTTTAACTTTAATCTTTATTAATATTTCATATACAACAAAGTTATAACAAGATGCAAAGCTTCATAATATTACATAACAAGGAACAAGGCTGCGAGGCAATAACAATAATTATATCTGTAATTCTCAGAAGGTAAAATTTAAGTTAGGGGTACAACTCTCAGCAAAATACATATTGAAATACTTTCCAAAAGAGACGCCAAATAAAAAAAAAATAAGTTAGATGAAGGAACCATCTAAATTAACTTGGAAAGATATGTGTAAATACAGATGCTATATCTGATATCCATTTCCATTCTTTCTACAAACAATGGAATATAGAGGCTGAATGGATATTACTTCCTTCTTCATCACAACTGGAGGAAGTATCATAATATAATGCTATCTCAAGGAACAAAATCTCTTCTATGTTGTATAATGTACAAAACCCACCTTCTCCATAAAATCTCAAATAATTTTAGTTTATGGTTTACCTCTACAGTTAATTTTTCCATACAATATATCACAATCATCAAATCCTGCCATGTGGTTAGTGTGGGTATACTAGCCAATAGCCAATTTTTTAGCTGCTAATAAACAAATAGACAGAAGTTTATGTATTGAAGGAGAGTTCCCAAGGGGACTCAAAACTCAAAAAGAAACAGGAGTGGGGAGTTACATGGAATGGGGCACCAAATAAATTGGTAAGTGTCCTCTCCAAACCTTTAAGGCAGGGAGTCAGAGCCAGGAACTGCAAAAAAATGTGCCCCTGAGAAGCAGGAGAATAGCCGCAGCCTCTCCAACACACAACCCCTTTATTGGGTAAATATTTCCTTTGAATTGCTGGTACAATAAAGAAAGCGAACTGAAATTTTCCACAGATATTCTTTCCAAAGGAAAAATGTTGTGGGAGAGTGGAGATGTCTTATATGTTACTCCCAGTCCTCCTCTGTAATTGTGATGCAAAGATCAGGTTCCCATTTTTCCTTAGGTTGTTGAAGAGAGCCCATATTGAATTGATGGAGAGCCTTACATATATGTGAAAGAGCATGAGATGTAGGAGCTTTGTCCTTGACTGCCTGAGTTATCAACTGAATCAAAGAGGGAGGATATATAGCTACAGTAAGAGAGAAGGAGGAAGTAATTTCCTAATAAAGGCAGTCGCTTGCAAATAGTGAAATCTGTCATTCTCGGATAGCGAGTATTCATGTCTCAGCATTTGAAAGGGTATGATATTATTATTCTGAATAAAATGAGAACTTAAATGTAATCCTGTACATTTGTAATTTTAAAAACTGTGGTCTAAACGGGCAGCAAGAAATGTGTCAGTATACGGGAGGGAAACCAGAAACTGACGAAAGTGCTGAAGAGAACTAAAAACTAAGATGATCTCCTGAGTTTCAATGTGTTAAGAGGAAAAGGGATGATATTATTTTCAGTTAAAGGAACAGGAGGACAGGAGAATAGTGTCTTAGAAATATGGTGCAAATCCTCTTCTGTTATCTCCACATCCTTCCAGTAAGCTTGGTAAGTCGGGTTTAACCAACAAAAGACAATCCAAAGTTGAGCTGCTTTATATTTTGCAAAATCTGATAAAGCTAAGTCACCTTGTGGCTTTGGAGTTGCAGTATGGAAAAGTGGATATGAGGGTGCTGAAAGCCCCAAAGAAAATGGCTAGCTCAGACTGTTGAGTTCCCTGGGAAAAAAATGGTGGGGCAATTGGCAGAGTCTGGGTTAAATATGAAAAGCAAGGAAGCAAATTCATACGAATAACTTCTACTTTTTGAATTAATGGGAGGGGAATATTAGACCAGACCTATAAATCTTTTTAAAATTGTTTCAGGAGGGGCATGCAGTTACGTGTAAATAAAGATCCAGCTGTCCTAGTCAATTCAACCCCTAAATATTTCAATGATGAGAAGTTCCATTTAAAAGAAAATGTGTTCTGGATATTCAGTGTAAGAGTATAATGAATTTAAAGAACCTCCGTTTTTGAGATATTTAACTTGTAACCCACCAAGTTCTCAAAAGCAGAACATATCCCGCAAAGGTAAGGCAGAGTTGTTTCAGGGGAGGTTAAATAAAGTAACAAATCATCAGCATAAAGGGCAAGTTTTTGCTGTTGGTCCCCTAAAGTGATAACCATAACCTCATCTTCCTGATGAATTGTCTGGGCTAGAGGTTCCAAATATATTCCAAATAATAAAGGAGATGGGGGCACACCTGCTTAGTTACTCTAAAGAGTGAAAAAGTGTCCTATATTTGACCATTAATCTTAGCAAAAGCTCTAGTGTGAACATATAAATGCTGGATTAAGGTTCAGAATAGGGAAGGAAAGCCCAACTTCTCTCCCTCACACTTTATATGTTATTCACAGAAAGGGAACTTTTGTAGTTACCCCACCTTCCCAGACAGTGGTACTTGGGCCATCCAGTTATTTCCATTTAATTAAAATTTGAGATTTTGCCTCAAGCACTAAAGTGAACAGGAGGTTTTTGTACTGTTCATGCTTCCAGGTAAACTGTGTCATATCTCCCAGAATCCAAATTAGTGGTGATCCAGTCACTGGCTTGTCCAGTGTAGATGATGCTGCAAACCAAATATGGGACCACAGTGGCTGAAGTTGTGGGCATTGCCATAGGATGTGTTCTATATCAGCCAGAAAGTGTGAGCATCACCAGCATTGATTAGGAATATGTATCCCCATTCAAACCAATTTTGCTGGTGCTCTATCCACCTGCTGGGAATTTTCTTTTGGATTAACTGGTATTTAGGGACTACTTTACCTGCATGTGCAGTACACTAGTATTTTCCCAGTTGATGGTGTATCTGCACTATTCAATAGAGAGCCTTACATACTCTTTATGGTGCATTTTCCCATGTGTTAAGAGGTTTATGCATATCTGTTTGCTTGATCTTGTTGTCATTATCTAACAATGGGATTATTACGTGTGTCAGCTGTTGATATACCTAATGATTATTACTAGGGAGTCCATATTTCATTCAGCTTTATGTTCTTCCCTCTGCATCACTCAGCTTCAGTTTTTGATCACATCTCTCTGAACTTACTCCAGACTGTCTCCTTCTCCTTTTCCCACTATCAGTACATCATTTGCAATAGTTTGGACACCTAGGAGGCCCTCCCATGCTTGATTCAGGTTGCACTGGAATACTTCTGGTGCTGGACTATTTTGTTTTTGTTAAATATGTTAAAATATTGTCAGTGGCAGGAAATAGAAAATTACTTATTTTAAAAGCCATGTTAAGAGATTTTGGGATCAATGCAGATTTTTAGTCTTCCAGGGGATTTCTTCACTACCACCACACTGCTTATGTAACCTGCACTAATCTCCACAGTAGGTACGATTCATTGGTCCTGTAATTCTTTCAGCAGTTTTACTAGGGACTCCAACACCTTTCATGTTGACTGGTTCTACTGCTGCATCAGATTTAAGTCGTATACTTGCCTTACAGGCATCCTGCTCCCTGAAATATGAATGCATTTTCTTGTTTGATCTGATTCAAATTCTAGGGGCTCTCATACCTGAATGCTTAGGTGAACCACTTATCTAGAGCCAATTTGTTCTGGAACTGTATTTTTACTAGGTTCAAGGCCTGCATGGTTTTGTTGCCCAGGAGTGGCATCTCAAATACTTCATCCACATTCCAAACAGATTCTCTAGTTAGTACGGCTCTGCTATTTTCAATATCTTATCTTGATTTTGTATTTACCTATGAGCACGTGCATGCTTTTGTTGTACATCACTAATACCTTGTCTGTGTTCTCAATTAGTTACCAGATTTGCCAGTATTCTAGGACATTACAGCTTTCCTTACAGTCCTGCAGGAATCTCGTTACCTTTTCCCCCTAATAGTATACAGTAGCTGCACACAGCTGCTTTGGACATTCTTGGATATCTCATTTTACATTTGCTGTCTGATTATTTGTCTGTAATGTCACACACAAAATGCTCTTCACTGTCGTTCTCATATTTCCACCCTTGCATGTACCTTTGGTTCACTTTTTTTACCCTTTGCCATACACATTGTTTCAATGTAATTGTACATTCTACACTTTTGACCATGGGCAGGATATTTTTCTTAGTGTAATACATGCTTTGTTCTACAGTATTTGTATGTCACTGGGTAACTAAAGTCAGCTTTATTCTTTTTGTGTAATTTTTCACTTCTGACCAGCTTTTGCACCAGTTCCATAGGCCCAGATATTCAAAGCAAAGTGCAGCGTGCAAACCAGTAGCATGGGAATAGTGTGGAGTAGCCATATTCAAAGGACCGGTTAGTGCGTGCTAACTGGAGTAGCGTGGGGCAAACCGATAATGTATGCAAGGGGCAAAGGGAGGGGGCCTGCATACATGTGCAATGGGATATTCAAAGCCATAGCACCATGCTAGGACACAGAGCGCAACACGTGGCATGGCACTAGCTACTGCCTATAAAAGTCTGGTCTTAACCCAGGGCAAATCACCTAGGAGGAGAGACCACAACAGGAAGTGGGAATGAGTGCTGCACCATAAACAGCTTAATCTGGTTCAAGGTCAGTTGGCATTCATCTGTATCCCCCCCGGTCGTGCCTGAAAATAGGCAGGATTTGTCTAGTGCACTTACCCGGTCAACAAAAACTAAATAAATAAAAATAAATAAATGCTGCCATTCATGGTAGCCATAGTTGAGGAGGAGGAGGAGGAGGAGAGGGAGCAGGCCCAACATAGGCCACAATGCAGGCTGAGCAGATGGTATGCTGCAAACAGGTGGTACCGGACCAGGGTCTCCTTCGAGACCCTACCAGATGAGCACATCACTGGCCGGTACAGGATGAACAGGGGAATGTTGAGGCAGCTATGTGAACTCCTGCATGAGCAACTGCACCCCAACACCAGACGCAGCCATGCCATGACAGTAGAGGAGAAGATGACAGCAGCAATGTGCTTTCTTGGCACAGGAATGTTCCAACAACCAATGGGGGACACCATTGGGGTATCGCAGTCTGCCACCTCATGCCTTCTGACCCAGTTCCTAGAGGATGTTCTGCCAGACACTAGGGAGTTCATAGTATTCCTGAGCACAGCAGCAGAGTGCAGAGAAACAATGCAGCAATTCCATCGAGTTACGCACCTACCAGCGGTACTGGGTGCCATTGACTGCACCCATGTCCCCATCCGTGCACCACCTGGCAATGGCAGTGACATCTACATAAACAGGAAGGGGTACCACTCCATCAATTGCCAGGTGGTGTGGAATGTGACTGGGCGCATCAGCAATGTCTATGCGCAATACCCCAGTAATGCCCACGATGCCTTCATCTGGCACCAGTCCCAGCTGTGCCAGGCATTTGAGGAGGGCAGGATACCCAGTGGGCACCTAGTCAGTGAGTAGCAGCTGACAAGGCACACACAACACAGCATGTATGGAGACAGGCATGGAAGGCCAGGGAAGGGGTGTAGGAGGGCAACACAGGGGTGCATGACAGTAATGGGCAGACAGCAGTACAACACTAACAGGTACATATCTCTCCACAGGGGACAGCGCCTATCCCCTGTGACACTGGTTGCTGACACCAGTACCCCGGCTGGCCACAGTGGCTGAAGAACTGTCTAAGAAGGCACACGCCAGCACCAGAAACATTATAGAGAGGGTGTTTGGCATACTGAAGATGCGCTTCTGATGCCTAGACATGTCAGGTGGTGCCCTACAGTATAGGCCTCAGAAGTTATGCCGTATCTTCCTAGCCTGTTGTATGTTGCACAACATGGTGATAACCCATGGGACACAGGCACCTGAACCTGAGGAACAGGCTGACAGTGACCCAGAGCCAATGGTCAGGGGGATAGTGAAGCAACTTGAGAGGAGGGATCCTCACATGGCCCTCAGAGCCTTAGAGCACAGGGCCAACATCATCAGGACACTGTCACAGCCCAGAGGGTGAGTACAGACTGCACAGCAACATGAAACAGTACAGTGGTGAATGGTTTAATGTGTACAGGCAACCACAACAGTTACAACACCAATCACAGCAGGAGCAAAACAAAGTGGCACAGAATGCATGTGTGTGTGCGGTGTGATGCGTAGGGTGTGCAGGTCCCACGGGAGGTGGACACACAGCCATGGTATGGTGGAATGGGTGATGCCCAATGTGTGGTGGCAGTGTGAGGAGGGCCACCATAGCCATGCAAGTGAGGTGGTGCATGTGATGGGGTGCGGGGGTGTGGTTGTCAGCATGTGTGCATGTGTGTACAGGGGTGTGGGTGTGCCAATGTGCACACGGGGGTGACAACCGTGCACAGGTGCAAGTTGGCCATGACCATCACTGGTGACAACCACCATGCACACGGCGCACACCATGGGTATAGGTCACAGAACCAGGGGTGCTCTGTGCTGAGGACACAGTGGGGGAGGACCATTGTGAGCAGGCAGTGCAGACCGCTTGTGTCCCCGTTGACCAGCAGATCCCGACAGGGCAGACAGCCAGCCATGGCAGTGCTGGGTGCCCATAGACATGCCTGATGCATTGGTGCTGGAGCCAGTGCCAGCCCTGCGGCCATGGGTGGCCCGCCTGTGGGCCTCTGTGCCATGGTTACCCTCAACTCCTTGCACATCCTGGCAACCCCCATGAACCCCACACAGCACAGTGTTGAGGTCAACCATTGCAGCTGTGGGTCTAGCAAAGCCATGGTCCAGTGCAGCAACCATATGGCCCACCCTGTCTTCTGCCCATTGTTCCACATGGGCAAAGCCCAGGGACACGGACTCATGCATCAGTGATAGCTCATGCCTGAACTTCCTCTGCAGGCTATGCAGGTCCATCTGAGCCTCCTGCTGGGATGTCAGTGCAGCCTGGAGCAGTGGTCAGGCCCCCGGGGCATCCTGCTCCAGGGGCGCAGCCCCCTCTATGGTGGCTGGCACTGGTGCCTGCAGCTCACTAGGGTTGGGATGCCGGTGCACGGGTGGCATGTCCTGCCACTGCAGGCTGCTGGCGGTGTGCTGTGGTCCTGAAGGGCCCTGCTCCCCAACCCGTGCAAGACACCACATGTCCAGCGGTGCACACATATCCCCCACATGGCCAACCACTGACTGCATGGGTACACCCATGCCAGCAAGGCCGACCACCCCCCTGGCACCTGTGCCATGGCCTGCACCCAGCCCCACCCCTGTAACCCCTCCACAGGCCCATCCATGGGCAGAAGGTAAGAACCCTCTGACATATCTGTCTCTATGTCACTGGTCACTGTCAGGAGGATCACCTGTCCACCACCCAGATCCTCCACCTGGGCATCCTCCAGGTTGGCACTGAAGTCCAGTTCCCCACCTGCAGTGGGGCCACCTTCCCCTATTAGCTGTAACCCCTCTTCAAGGGAGTGCCACACGTGGTGCAGCCCTGGGAGTCCTTGTCCACCACCCAGACCAGATGTTGATGGCAGGTTCTCCTCCTCCCTCCTCTTCTTCTGGTCCCAAGGCAGCCATCTTGGCCTGGTTCTGGTTTGCTGCTGGCCCTGCACACACCGCTGTGGAGGAAAATGGGACAGGGTCAGTCACCTGTACATGCACAATGTGCCCTACCACCACCGCCGCCACCCGAACATGCACACCCTAGTACACATGCCACCCACTGTAGACATGCGCACCCCACACACCATCCCCACGGCTATAGCCTGTGGCCACATGCACCCAACCACCCCACAGTGTGCATGCATACCCGTCCTTTGTGCATAGTGTGCACAGCAGTGCAGCCCCACAGTGCACCCCAGGCTCAGTGCCAACACCAACACCCTCCACCTGTGCCACCACACCATGCAGGGTACACACATGCAGATACAGACCTGTCCTGGGTGGTGTGAGAAGGCGTCTCACACCCACCACCCAGTACACCAGCGATGGCCACCGGGAGCAGTGTGGATGACACCACGGCCAGGAGTGGGTCCTCCCCCCACTGTTGTGACGATTGCGGGCCACCACTGTTACGCATCCTGTCATGTAGCCTCTGTGCCTCCTCCTCCTCCTTCGCCCAGCACAGCAGGTTGCTCCAGCACTTGTGCACTGCTTCAGTCATCCTGCCGCGACCACTGACTGCATTCACCCCTGCAGTCACCTCTTCCCATGCCTGGGGTACCACTGCATCCGTGGCCCTGTGCTACCACAGCACCTGCTCCCTCTCCTTAACACCATGCACCAGGGTCCTAAGTTCCTCCTAGGAAAAAGCGATGGGCACAAATTCATGCAGGCTGTGCTGTACTGCCTATGGGAGAGATAGAAAGGGACATGTGCCACCAGCTGTGGTGAGCCTCTGGTGCATCACACATGCACAACAGTGTGTGCATGTCACCACCTAGAGTGGCACAGGTTGCATGGATGTGGCACTGGCCAGCATGTGTATGTATGCCGCATACAGCCACAGTGTGCTGTGGCCACCCTTGTGTGCACTGTGCCACTGCACGGCTGTTGTTGTCTGGACAGCATGCACTGGGCCCGCAAGAGCACCGCCATTGCCCATGGCTGACATGTGTACCCCAGGATGGGGCCACCCCAACGGCCGCCACCTGGCACTGTACCATGCCCCATAGGGGACATGAGCACTGCACACAGGGTGTGGACATGGAGAATGGCATGCATACAATGGCAGGCTACCAGGCACAGGCCACATGGTGCTGTCGACAGCACACTGCCAGGACTCTGTGACACCTGGGCTGTAGCAGCATACCACCATTGGAGCGTTTGTGACCCTCCACATCCCACATCCAGGACGACAACTGAGGGACCATGGACCCATAGCTGTGAGCCACTGTTGCGGGGCACACACGCACTCCACATTGGGGTCCCCAACCCCTGCCTGGCACCCACAGTGTGCAGGTTGTCCCACATGGTGCAGGCTGATGCAGGAGCACGGGCACAGTGCACAGGCCCGTCTGCTGGACTGCCGGCCATATGGCTATGTGCACCATTGAGCAACATCATGCTTGCCTCTGGTCCTGCGGTTGGTGGATCTGTCCCCACCCAGTTCAGCTGTGGACTGCAGGTATGCAGAGCATATGCCCCGACACTGTGTTGCACCAGTGCCATTCCAACAGTTATCCAGCAGCTATACAGACCTGTCTCTCGCTGCTCTGGCTTCTGTTTCATGGCTCCTTCAGTAGTGTTTGTTCGACTGCAGTATCTGCTGTATGCTGCATTCCCACAACACAACACCAGTGGAGCACTGATTGCCATTTTATAGCCAATCCAGGCAATCCAG
This sequence comes from Neoceratodus forsteri, assembly GCA_016271365.2. Classification (NCBI taxonomy): domain Eukaryota; kingdom Metazoa; phylum Chordata; order Ceratodontiformes; family Ceratodontidae; genus Neoceratodus; species Neoceratodus forsteri. Next base: position 848,674,952 of record CM028134.1, read on the forward strand.
CCTGTTATGCATGCAAATCATCAGTTAATGATATGCTAATCACAGTGTTTGCAGCATGCATGCACAAGTACCCTCATTTGCATATGCCGGTTGAATATGGGCCTGATTAGCACTAGGCTAATGGCATAGTGCCATGCAAACATCGTGGGTATGGTTATGGGTAGGACAGTGCTGCACTGGCCTGGTAGTGCAGCGCTACGTGGCATAGCACGACCACCACGCATGCCCATGAGGCCCCAGGGCTGTGCTAGCATCCAGGTATAGTGTGGCGTAACACTGCACTAGCCCACACAGCATGGCACTATGTGCATGCATGGTGTTGTGGCTCCAGGGTCACGATGGGGTCACACATGCACAGTGGGCCTGCTTCCAGGTAGTGCTGTGCTACATCATGTGATAGCGCGGCGCTACTGCACTGATTACTGAAAGGTCCTGGCTGTGGGAAAAGCTGTGTAGTGCAACAGGTGGCAGGGTATCTGTGCTGCATGGGCAATGCCAGGAAGTGGAAGACAGTGAGCTGTGGTGCACAGGGACAGGCGCTGGGGGGAGGTGGAGACTGCCAACCTTGTGCAGCTTGTACAGCAGTGGCATAGATGACTGTTTGGGGAGGTCAGAGAGGGTGATCTCCCACGGCGGCAGGTGTGGGCATCCATCACCAGGTGGCTCACAGAGCAGACGGGCATCCAGAGGGATGATAAGAAGTGCTGACACAGGTACACGGACCTGCGCCACCACCAGAGGGGCCAGCTGGAGGTGTTCAGATGCATGGTGCATGAAAGCACTGTGCCAGTGCCAGGTGAGTGCTTGTGCAAGTTGCACACATCCACAGCATGTGTCATGGTCTGCCTGTGTGTGCCTGCATGTGCTTGTGTGTGTGTGCACAGGGGTGCAGGTGTGCAGGGCAGTGGGTCACATGTGGTGCAGCTTGTGGGGCACGTTGGGGGGCACAGTGGTCCGGGAGGGCACAGTCGCCACATGTGCCAGGTGGCCATCACGATGGTGGTATTGCATGCATGGGCTTTGTGGGCAGTGGGGCATGCTACAGGCCAATCCTGCAGCCTTCACCGGTGTTGTATGGGGGTGCTGATACATGGACACTGGACTGCCTACACAGGTGTGTGCCTCCAGTTGCTGTACCCATGTGCCCTGCACGGTTGCAACACTGACCCACATGCCTACCTGCCCTGTGTGCCTGTGCATGGTCAATGGGTCATGGGGTCCACTGTGTGGGTGTCCTTGCATGCTATCACTGTCCCTGGGCTGCCCTGCATATACGGTGTCTTAGTGATGGGTGTGTATCTTGCTGTTGTGATTGCGGTTCTTGCTGTGCATTGCAGTAATGGTGCTTTTTCCCCTGTCCATTGTAGAGCTGACCGTGCAGCCCAGCGCAGGGAGAGGGGGCCTGGAGTGGTCCCAGGCACCAACCACAGGCAGCCCCAGGGTGCCAGCCATGCAGCAGCAGGCCCAGAAGAGTAGCCCCGAGGCCGGGGGCCTATTGCGTGAGTACATCTCAGTCTTCATTTGTGCTGTGCCTCTGTAATGTGTTGTTCCTTCACTGGGCTGTCATTGACTGTGCTGGTGGTTTGGCCACCATGGTTGTCATGCTATTGTTGCTGCTACTTTCTGCTGTGTTGCACAGTGCTGTTTCTTGGTGCTGGCAGTATCTGTATATCTGGATGCCATGCCCTGTGACGGGGGGGCAGTACGTGCCACTGTCGGCAGGCATGGCTGGCATTGCTGTGCTGTCCACATTCACTGCTGTCCATGTTCAGCTGGTCACCTGCCTTGTGGTTGTTCTGGCTGCAGGACACCATGCACATTGCTGTACATGGGCCATGTGTAGCAGCGTCTGTTGGTCCTCCTCTGCTCGTGTGTGTGCCCTGTGGGCTTGCAGCTCCTGCAGGTCAGTTATGCCCTGGCATGGATTGGCCACTGGATGCCCACCATGCCTGCAGTGCACTGCCCCTGCACCCCTGTTGTTTGCTGTTGCACACTGCTGTCTGGTACATTGCTTTCTGACTGTGGGCAGCATGTCCCAATGTTAGGTCTCCCATGTGTGTGTTGTTGTGTGGCCCACACCCACCACCATTCGGGGATCTGCCTGTGTGTCTGCACTTGCTCACCATCTGCAGTGCTGGGGTTGGTGGTGCTGTCCTTGCCATGGTGTTGTCTGGACCTGCGTCTCCATGTGTGTAGGTTTTTGAGTTGTTGCCTGTGTCTTCCAAGCCTTCCCTGTGGGCGACGGTCAGTTGTGCCTACCATGGTTTTCCTCGGTACCACATGGGCATGGCTGTCAGGACATGCTGTCCATCCCTGTCTGGTCACCTGTAGCTGCAGTTTGCCTCCTGGCTGGTTTAACATACTCACATGCTCCCCCTTCCTCTTGTAGGTCCACTCCAATCCTCATTGTGGGCTATGCAGTCAGAGGAGTCCGAGGGTAGTGAGGACCTCCTGCGGACAATCATGTGCCAGCAATGCACACTTATAGAGCAGCAGAGAGTGCTCATCACTGAGACCTGGAAGATGGCCACTGTTCTTGAGGCACATCTGCCAGAACCTGCAAGCTCACAGCCATAACCTGCGGCAGTGCACCTTTGTTTACCCTACACTCCCCCACCTGGACTTTGCTTTCTGTTGCCACCCTTATCCCTCATTGTTTGTGTTCATATCCCCATCCCCGCCTGTGACTTTGCTTGGCCAATTTCCTCCACTGCTGTACATATGTTTATGTTTGTATTTACCTTTGTTGCTGTTGTTCACTTGTTAGTTGTAGTTTAGTCACCGTTGTAGTTAAGTGTGTAGCTGTAGTGGTAGCATAGTTTGTTGTAGGTTCTGTAGAGGTAGTTGTAGTGTTAGTCATAGTAGTAGTTGTATTTGTAGTCATAGTTGTAGGTCCTGTTTGCATGTATATCGTGTTTAGTGTAGATTTCCTTTCATTTCTAGTCATTCTATGTTACATTGCTGTTTGGTTTGATTGTGTTGTTCACCTGTTGCATACCTGTTACTGTTCCCTGCGTCACTTGTATTATATATACCTTTTTCATGCTTGCACTGTGTCCTGTGTCTTTATTGTGTGCCTGCCATTTACTACAGGGTTGTTCTGTACTTTGGTTCTGCTCATGGGTCCTGCCACACTCTGGCCTGTCCCTTGGCTGTGTGTGTGTCTTGGTGTCTGGGTTCTGCAACACTGTCTGCTCTTGGGGTCCCTTTCTAGCCTGTGCTCCTTTGCCTGTGATCCAGAGCCTGGCGGCTCCATTTGCATTGTGTGCCTGTTGGTGTTTGCACTGCCTGCCTTGGGTACTATATTCAGTGCTGTCTTATTTGCCATATTCAGTGCTGTGTTATTCCTGGGCTGTTTTTTGGCATGCACTCCTGGCCCTGTTTGCCCGGCTTCTTTTGCTTGCTATATTCAGCTGGTTTTGCCCCGGGCTATTACTTTTGAATATGGCTTGCATTTTGCTCCAGGCTAAGTTTGCACACCGGGCAGTGCAAATCTCAGCCAGGGGCAAAACTTTGAATATCTGACCCATATTCTCTCCCTCTAAAATGTTAATCCTTTTTCTGAATATCTCTGAAGATCTGTATATTGGTAAAGCTTTTGTCTAAGGTAATTTTTGCTTCCTTTAGCAAGCATTCTCACAGCTGAGAGTTCTAAATTCCACATACAACTCAGTCTTGTTTGAGTGAATCTTTAATACTACCAAAATTGCAACTGACTACTAAAATTTTGAGATCTGTTGAATATCTACTTATGCTCTCCCATTTCCGATTTCTTGTAAAAAGAAATTGTATCACTCTACATTCTCAGTACTCTCATGGTTGCAATAAGTATCAAAGCTTGCAATTAACTGACATTCAGCACATTGATATTGAGGTGTTTCAGAGCACAGTCTCACACACCTCTCTTCTCAGTTCTCCTATCAAGTAATAAAATTGCTTAACTTTTATTTTGTCTGCCTTCTCAGCACAGCAATTTTTGTCTACAAAGTAAATTCTTGCTTTCACCTTTCCAGCTAACTCTTGCCTCAATACTTGTGTGCTGAAGTTCTTTGACTTTTAGATTTCTTCCTGTTTTAGGCTCCACCATGACCCCAAACCAGTATGACCCTGGGCTTCAACAGATGAGGCTCACCGAAGAGTCCTGTGTAGGATGAAACATATGTCTGTGTCTTCTGCTTTCAGCGGAGTGTGTGTGAGAGACCATATGGTACCATACACTCTTCCTTAAAGTGGAACCTGTCTAAACTCTTTCATGGTAATTTGCATATACTTCCAATGATGCTTTGCACTACTGGTATGTGTATAATTTTAAATTTCCTTGAAACCTGGCTTTACTGCCAATGCTCCTTCTGGGTATCCTTCCCTCAGTGCTTTTGTACTGAGATTCTTTGACTTTTAGATTACTTTCCTATTTTAGACTTCACCATGACCCAAACCAGCAAGACCAAACTATGACTGTTTCATCCTTCCTGGGCTGTTGCAGATGAGGGACTCTGATAAGCTCAGTGTAGGATGAAACATGTGTCTTTTGTTTTCAGCCTTTGCAGTGTGTGAAAGACCATTTGGCACCATACGCTTTTGCTTACAGTGGAGCCAGTCTAAATTCTTTCATGGTGAATTGCATATATGTACCATGGTGCTTTGTCTTATGGGGATATGTGTAGATTTACACAGCCTGGCAAGCCTCTGCCTATTGCCAAATATCATGGAGACAGTCTTATTATCATGAAGAGAGAGCTGGTTAGAGCAGCACCAAATCTGGATGTTATCAAAGTCATGCTGCAAGGATAATTCCAACTCAGAGAGTTGTGCTAGTATGCTAGTTGTTTATAGTGAGTGAGCAGAGGAAGGTTCCTGGAAGGAGGAGTAATGGAGTTAACATGAACAGGGAGGAGGTTGGTTTAGCCTTGGCAAAGTTATGCAGTAGTCATTTTAGTTCTCTGAACTGGCCTTCTTCTTTTTAGCAGTCTTTAGTTTTACTGTCTGATCTCAGGTAGATCATAAGATCTGTGAGAAAAGTCAGACAACAGATTTAATTAGAGACTGATCACAAAACAAGCAGATACACAAAGCAAGTTATTTGATACTGTACTTTATATTAGGCTTACAATGACAATTATATTTGTTGGTGTTGTATTAGCCACTGCTAAGCAATTTAAATCACAAATTGAGAATGAAATAATGTGGCCTACTAGGAACTGAACCCAAGCCTCCAGAATACCATCACAGTGCTTTAACCACTGAGCTACAGGCTCCATGGTTGGATCTGGGGTTCCCAGGCACCCTTCCTTTCTCTGATATTGTATATCCTGCAACTTGGAAATCAAGATGACTGATGTTTTTTGGTGCAGTATTAGCCACTGCTAAGCAATTTAAATCACAAATTATAGTGCGAAAGAAATAATGTGATCTATTGGAATTGAACCTTGGGCTCTGGTGCTCTATCCACTCACATGGTTGGACCTGGAGTTCTTGAACACCCTTCCTTTCTCTGGTATTGTACTGTATATCCTGCAACTAGGAAATCCTATTTTCACTAGAGTTCCTCAGGGGTCTATTCTTGGGCCTATTCTTTTAATCTTTTTGTAAAGTCTTCATCCATTGTTGTTGACCATTGCTCAGCCTGACTCTACACTGATGATACAGTTTTTGTCTGTGCTGATAAGAATCTTTTCTTTCTATCCTCAACTCCTCAGTGCGACCTATATTTTTTTTGGGGGGGGGGTCAGAATATCCATTTATGCACTAGTTTACTTTCAGTGAGGCATGCCCTATACCCAGGATCGTATGCCTTCTATTTTGAAAGTATTAATTTTGCATATATGTTGAGAGTCATCATAACCCCTTCCCTCCTCCCTGTTCTAATTACTGTCATCTATTCTAAAAAAAACCTAGAACCCCACCCTGTGTGCTGAAATATACTATTGAATTATAATAACTGGTGTGCACTTTTTCCCATTGGGAAATCAGGCTGTAATTTTCCATTATAACCAGCTGGTTATAAGGTCAGACACATGCCAGATTTCCTTCTTACCACACATGCGCCAGTCACCGGTCTTCCTTTGCTATGTGTGTGGCCACAGACTTCACTGCTCCTCGCAGTCGGTGGTAAATTGATTTTTTATTTGGAAAACAAAAGAAGTCTCTTTCTCCAATGACCCTTAACAAAAAGAAAAGGAAAATGAAAGGGAAACTTTTAAAACACATGCCAGGTTTCTCTGTCAGCATACATGAGCCAGGCAGGTCTCCCCATGTCACCACATTTGAAGGATGCCACAGCTCCGCAACTGCCACTCGGCGGTAAATTTAACTACATAAAAAATGCAGTTTTAAAACAACTTCTTTTAATATCTTAAACAAGTAGAGCATTGTTACTTGGTAGACCATGGACTACGCAACATCCAGACTGGTCCACGGCTGCCTGAACACCAGTCTGTTTGCTGATTTTATTATATATAATTGCTGAGGTTAAAAAGTGCATGCCAGCAATTATATAAATTAAAATATGGGGCAGTTGTGTAAAACTCAATTTTACACACACTCTTGTTGTGGGATGCATTTCATAAACCCCTCAGGCTTCTCCCTCGGGGTTTATGTAGCATTCCACAACTCAGGTTTGTGTAAAATCTCATTATCCACACTACCCCATACTTTATTCTTTATATTATTAATAAAGGGCCATTTACATCTTGATGTAATTATGAGAAAACTGGTGCTGACTTATTATAAGTTATTAGTCCTGAAATATTGGTATGTGAAGGGCAAGAGTATTTATCTTAATAAATCTGATATAACCTTGGTAAATTGTGTCCACATAGAATTATAAAAGCTTATATTATTACATGTTTTGTAATGGGCTTTTTCAGTCATATGAATGGATATCATTACATTTAATCACGTTTGATAATATGGAGCAGTGTGAGTCTTCCATTTTAATAAAATACTTTTTATAGCTATAATAGTGCCTAAATGGATAAGTCTTTAAGAAGACATAGGTATTCTCATGTCTGGGACCCTTGACCTAACAAAATCCATTGTGTTTGTTTAGTTGGAGTGGTACCTATGGCTTTAGATAAAGTGGTTAAAACGTTATACCAGAATATGTTAAATTTTGGACATGTTACCACCATGTATTCCAGTGTACCAATTCTGTTCAAGCATCTGAGGCAAGCCTCTGACCTTTCTTGATTCACTTTATTTAATCTATGACGGGTGTAGTATATTCTATGGATAACACTAAAATGTATCTGTGGTAATTCAGTAGATTTCAATCCCATCTGATGAAAATTTATAATGTTATGACATCTCTGTTGTGAGATTTGGAAAGTCAATTTCTTCTTGCCATGTGGATTTTAAATTACTACGTTAATTTTTTTGAGTGATGGATTAATAGATTATATATCTCTTAGAGATCAGTTTAGCCCCCACTTTTCATCAATGAATACTTGTTCTAGTTCATTGAGATTTGGTGCTACTTGAAGGTTCCCATTTTTTGAAATAAAATCTCTAAACTGTAAGTATCCATAGAAATGAGAATTAGGAAGATCATACTTATTTCTAATGATCTCAAAGTCGAATAAGCCTGTTTCATTAAATAATTCTTTCACTTCTGTGAGGTCACATTTATACCAAAGCTGAAATGTACGATCGTGTAATGATGGGATGACATAACTGTTAAGATATATTGGTGAAAATGGAGAAATATTTGACGTGATTTTTAGTATTGTTATTACTTTATCCCAAATTGTACAAGTGGTTATTGAACGTAAACTAAGGTTCTTGATTTTATTATGGTAGTGACCAGTATATAATAAATGTCTAATATTTTTGTATGGCGTTTTAGATATTTTCATTTTAGTAGATACTTCAAGTTGATTTGATTGGATCCAATGATGGACCCAGGCCAGATTAGCAGCATAGTAATAAAATTTAACATTTTATAAGGATAATCCTCCTTCCATAATAGAGTTGTATAATTTGTCCATTTTGAGCCGTAGCTTTTTACCCTTCCATAGGAACTTCTTTATGATTTTCTCTAGTTCCTTAAAGAAATTTTCCTTTAGCATAATTGGGATGTTTTGGAAAAGAAAAAGCAGTTTTGGGATAGTATTAATTTTTATGACATTAACTCGGCCTATTAATGTGAGCGGTAATGATTCCCAATTATCTAGATCCCTTTTGAGATCTGTTATTAGCAGGGTAAAGCTGTGCTCATAAATCTTAGATAAATATTGATCTATGTTTATTCCAAGGTATCTCATATGTTTTACTTTTTCATGGAACATTCAGGTAAAGGTTGAAGTGAATCGGAATGGTTTTCTGTTTCTATCAGTTCAGATTTGCTCCAGTGTATCTTGTACCCTGAATATTTGCCAAATTTTTTTTATCATATTTAGTAATGTATCCAAATTATAATTAAAATGTTGAGAGGTAAATAATGCATCATCCATGTAAAGGCTTATCTTGTGTTCTGTACTGCCCAAACTGATCCCTTTTATATTTTTATTTTGTCTAATTCTGGTTGCCAGAGGCTCAATGGCCAAAACAAACATCAGAGGAGACAAAGGGCAGCCCTGATGGGTGCTTCTTTACAAGTGAAACTTTTCAGAAATGTTATTATTCATCCTAAGTTTCGCTGTTATTTATGAGTATAAGATTTTGATCTATTTTCTGAAGTTACAGTATGTCCAAAATCATATTTTTCTAATATTACTTTTAGATAGGTTCAATCAAGCCAATCAAAGGCTTTTTCAGCATCAAGAGATAACAGAAAAAAAATCACTGTTTGCAGTCATCTATAATATTAATTGTTCTTTGGATATTATTTTTTAGTTGATGCCCTTTAACAAAGCCATTTTGATCTTCATGAATGATTGAAGGCAAAACATTATCTAGCCGAAATGCTAAAAGCTTAGCTAAGATCTAAGCATCTGTATTGATAAGAGAAATCGGGCAAAATGAACTAGGGTTTAGAGGCTTCTTAGTTTTTTTTAGAAAAAGCAAAATATTGACCTCTCCTAATGATTCCAGAACAGTACTAGATTCAAATATGCTGTCAAACAATAATTGAAGATATTTCACCAATTCCATTTTAAATGATTTATAAAAGTCTATAGGAAGGCCATCTGGGCTCGGTGCCTTGCCATTTGATAAAGATGTTATTACGAAAGTAATTTCTTCTGCCATAATTTGTTGATCTAACTGATCTTTATGTGTTTGGTTTAATAAGGGTAACTGCATGTTTAAAAGATATGTTTCTATTTCCTGTGGGGTTTTATTATGCTCCGAAGAATATCATTTTTTATAATATTCCTGAAATATGTTATTAATTTCTTTCGGGGAATTTGTAATCCAAGCAGATTCATCCCTTACAGAATAGATGTTCTTTGATTCTTTTTCCTTTTAAAAGTTGCCAGTCTACAATATGATCGGGTTTATCACCTGTAGCATATTTGCTTTTAGTTATTAGTATCTGACATTCAGCTTCCTCTGTAGCTGGTTGATGGAAACTATTTTTAGTTATTAATAATCTTTGTAAAGTTTCAGGATTGTTTGTACATGTTCCAGTTCTAATAACTTAATTTGTTTTTCCAGGTCTTTCATTTTTAAGTTTTAATTTTTCTTTTGTTTATTATTAAAAGCTATGATAGATCCCTGAATATAAGCGTTGAAGGCCTCCCAAGTTGTTATTATAGATGTTTTGTTTTGTTTTGATCCATCTTATTTGATTAAAGTACATTTGTATTGCTTTCCAGACTTATTCTAGAAAATTATTATTTTTCAGTAGATATGGGTTAAATTTAAAGTGCAACTGAAAGGGAGTGGGTCCAAATTGATTTGTAGGACAACTGGGGTGTGGTCCGATATTAAATTCCCCTTATAATTAATTTGTCTGACTATATGAAATAAGGACTGTGATATGAGGAAAAAGTCACTTCTTGAATATAACTGATGAACATGGGAAAAAAATAAATATTCTGTTCCTGTATGATTTTTAAAGCACCACGGATCAATTAGGTTTAAATCTTTCATGAACTGTTGCACCTTTAAGGATGCTGAGGTAGTCTTATCTACTAAAATAGTAGATCAATTTAACATGTTATTTAGTATCAAATTGAAGCCTCCCCCTATAATATACTATATATGGATATCTAAAAGTTGATAATTTAAGAAAACAATCAGAATAGAATGAAGAGGAATTCTCATTAGGTCCGTACAGGTTTGCCATTGTAACAATTTATCCATTAATCATATTTCTGCAAATAATATATCTTCCATTCCCATCTGTTAATATTCTATTACTAGAGAGATTAAGATTTTTTTCACAGAACTGAGACTCCTCGGGCATCATTTGAAAAGAGAGAATTTATTCCTTGGCCCCATTTTTTTTTTATAAACCTCGAAGTCATCATTCATAAAGTGTGTTTCCTGTAGTAAAATACAGTTAATAATGTTTTTATCTGCATAATTAAAAAGTTTTATAGCTTCGGTTCTGTCTCTGATACTCTTCACATTCCAGGAAATGAATCTTAACGTACAGGGTATTAGACATATAACTTTATAGTGAGTAACTAAATTTATGGCAATCTAATTTACAGATGTAAAGATGCCCTTGATACTTTTTCCTAGCTGCGGAATATCTCTTTTTACTTTTATACTTTAATTTAGCACTTAATGTGAGTTCTGGGGCATTAGTATCTAAAAATACCCCTTCCCCTAATTGGACCTATCTTTCTATTTCTCTGCTTCCCCCATAGAAGTGACCACCCCATGGGTCCTGACAGTTCACTGGGTGTAGGCAGGTGAATGGCTATAACTTGTTTTTCTAATCTTGGTAAAATTGAAGTAATAAAATATAGCCAAAACAGCAACTCAATCCACTGCAAGGATGCTGCTACAGGACACCCCCCTCTTCACCAACAAAGATGATCCCACTCATGGCTGTGTTGACCTTAGTGCCATGACAACCGACTTGCCCAACCTGCCTATGGGTCATGGTAATACAGAGAACCAGCAGTAGTAACAAAAAATAAACAAAAAAAAAACATCAGAACCACTGAACTCAAATGAGTCAGTAATGTGGAAGATCAAGTACAGCCAGTCAACAGAAAAGTGGCTCAGCATGACTCCTGGCTACAAGACATTCAGCAAAAAATAGTTAACACAGAGGACAGGTTGAGGAGACAGAACATCAAGCTTGTGAGGGTCCCAGAGGGCTCAGAGGGCAGTGGAGATCCTTTGCCATACTTTGAGAAGCTAGTTACAAATGCTTTAGATTTAAAATATCCAGAACATAGCATCATACTGGATTTAGCCCATTGGGGAGGCAGGAGCCCAAAAATTTAGAAACATTCCACCCAGTCCAAAGCTCCGAGGATGGTGTATATAAAACCATTCTACTATCTGGACAAGGAAAATATTTTACAAAAGACCAGAGTAGACAAAGGGCTGAGAGCAGAAGGGTTGCATTTCTTGGAATATCCTGATTTCTCTGCTGAGACATTGTAGTCATGCAGATCTTTCTATAGAGTTAAGAACATGTTGAAAAAAAAAGGAATTCAATTTGCCATATTGCCCCCTGCCAGACTATGTTTCTTTTACCAGGGGAAAACTCACATCTTTACTGACCCCAAAAAAGCCAAAGATTTGTTATGTTGGTTTGAACATGGATCAAATTCCAATGATTCATCACAAACTACCCTACACTGAATACAGAAAAGGAGTAAAAACAGAATATATTGGACACCATCCTGCTCTTACTAGTAACATCTGTGTTTAAGGGAGCAGTTGAAATTGAATGAATGTTAAAAATACTGATGATGTGGGGAGCCAGATGGTCACTGGAGGAAAATGTAACCTCATAAATACTAGGAGGGAATAAAATATTACTGGAAAGTAATTTTGTCTAGTTGAGCAGAAAGAGAACTCACAGCTAGTCAAGGGAACAGGATAACTAAGAAAATGTAAACACAGCAGATATTAAGCATTGATGAAGTATAATTAATAAAATGTGATCCTTTTTAAATGTGCAAATAGGCTGAAGAACCCAGTGCGATCTAGATAAAATCATGAATTGGTTTTCTAATAACTTCCTACTTTTAAATAGCAAAAGACTCAAACCATGTGGTTTGGCCCTCAATCCACTGTGTCCTTGACAAATTCTTCTTTCTCTATCACCTTAAACAATAACCCACTTGGGCTTGTCAGTGAATTTAAATATCTTGGTTTTACTTTTGACTCATCTTTAACTTTTACATCCCATATTGACAAAACCATTTCAAAAGTCTGTCAATCCATAGGTCACTTAAAATGTGACAGTCATTGTCTGTCAACTTTGGATCATAAACATATTATTGCCCAGGTCATTCTCTCTATATTAGACTATGGATATAGTATTTACTGTCATGCCAATGTTTCAAATCTCCCATTGAACACTGTTTACTATCAGCTTCTATTATTCCTTTTAAAGTCTAAGTGGAACAAACACCATTGTACCCTTCTGTCTCAAATTGGTTGTCCTCTTCTTTCAGATGCACTTTACACTAGTGATCCCTTATTTATAAAACTGTGAACTAGGAGACTCCCATGTATCTGTCTGAAATGCTTATAGTTTCCATCTACAAACATAGCCTCAGAGATGTGTCTCAATGTGATCTTTTTTTATCAAAGTTTTAAACTCGCTTTGGGAAAGAATGTGTTTCCTATGCTGCTCCCTTCTCATGGAATAATCTCCCTCTCCAGCTAAGAACTCCACCAAACCTTGGTATTTTTAAATATAGTCTAAAAATATTGTTGCTACAGGAACAATCTATATGTACTTGTTTTATCTGACTGTGTCTATGTTAGTTAATGTGTATACTGTTTTTTTTTTATTGACTTGGGACATTCTGTGAACAAGACTTGTTTCTTACAGAACAAATCCTGGAATTTGTGCAACTTTTAAATCAAAAAAGATGACAATTGGATGTTTTTTGGTGCAATATTAACCATTGCTAAGCAATGTAAATAACAAATCGTAGCAAGAATGTGACCTCCTGGGTACTGAACCCAGGCCCTCAGAATACCATCCTAGTACTCTATACTCTGAGATACAGGCTCACATAGTTGAACATGGGGTTCCCAGCCACAACTCCTTTCTCTGGTATTGTTTTTTTTCAGGGTCAGACAAGCTTCATAGCCAAGTTATCATCTGATTTGTTTGATCAGTAAATTTAGCCAGCTTTATCATCATATGCCAATCTGCCTAAGGGGCCTTGGAACCTAGTTGTTTTATCTTACTTTAACTACACCTATATTTATAAATTAAAATCAGTTTGTTACTATACTAAGCTAAACTATGATTTATCTCATATTCATATTTGAGTTATTGCCATCTGTAATGGGGTCCAAAATCTATCAAATACATATTTCTTGTTTCTAATATAATGCAATCTTTCCACTTTCATAGTATCATTCATATAATTTAACTAGGTTTCATATACAGGAGGGGTTGCATCCTTCCATTTCACTAGTATACACCTTCTGGCTATTATCATTGCAGTTGCAATAAATCTTTTTGGATTCATGTTGAATGATTGCCAGGCTTCTGAAATAGCTTATGATGTTAATATTAGTGAAATGTCTATTGTTTTCTGAAGTATTTTTTGATAAATTTTGAGTTATTTAATTCTAGAAGTTAGTCAAGTAAGGGCAATTATGAATTATTTGAATTAATGTACCAGTTGTGTATTCACATCTTGAGCATAGTGATGTTATATTAATATTCATTTTGTACAATCTAGCAGGTGTATAATAAATCCTGTAGAATGTGTTGCACTGTATTTGTTGTAATTTACTGTAGAGGTTTTAATTTCTACCTTAGGTATTTTTAATATCTCTTGCCATGTTTCATCAGTGATAACAATTCTCAAATCCTGTGACCATTTCTTTCTTAAATTTATTAAGTCTTGAGCGGTCTGATTCATTATAATTTGATCTATTGTGGATTTTTATTTTTATTTTCTGTTTTATCTGACGTTGCTTGTAATATTTGGGAATTTTGTGGAGTTGTTAAAATCTGTTATTCTTAGATCATTTTTTTATTTGTAAGTAGTGATACAAATGAGTTTGTGGCAAATTATATTGAGTTTTAAGTTGATCAAAAGATTTGAAAATATTATTTAAGAATAATTGGCCAATTTCATACATTTCATTGTTTTGCCATTGTTTGAGCGCATTATCTGTAGTTGATGGTAAACAATAATAAGTATTACAATGGGAGTTAAGGACTTACTATTTTCTTTTCTTCAGTGTATAATAGCCTGATGACAATAAATGTTTAAGTCTGTGATATGGATTTAAACTTTGTTCAGTGTTTAAAGACATCTGGGTTCAATGTTCTTAATGGAGCCAATTCCAAATAGTACAGATTTGAGCAGTCAAATAATATGACTGGAAATCAGATACGGTTAGCCCTCCTTTGATTTGGGGTAGTATGAGTTTATTGTATGAAATACACACTTTTTTAATTCTTCCATATAAAATTATTTGCTATTTTTTAAGCTTATTGACAAATTCTAAGGCTATTGAGATAGGAGATGATTGAAAAAAATAGATTAGCTTTGTAAGAGTGTTCATTTTAATAACGTTTATTCGTCCTACTAATGTTAATGGTAAATTAATCCATTTTTTAAAACTGTTTGAATGTTATCTAATACTGGTAAATAATTCTCTTGAAATAGTTAATCTGTTTTATTATTAATATTTATTCCTAAGTAATTTATCATTTTTTCTATTTTACATTGAGTATTTAGGAGTGCTTGAAAGTGATATCTTTCATCTAGTTTTAAGATAGCTGTCTTACTCCAGTTAATTTTGTAGCCTGAGGCTCTGTCAAAAATTTCAGAAATGGTAATAACTTTCTTTAATGAAATAATGGGATCCATGAGCTATAATAATGCATCATCTGTGTATAAGCTAATTTTATGTTCTGTATCTTTGATTTTGACTCCTGTGATTTTGGGGTTTTAATTAATTCCTGTTGCTAAAGGTTCCTTTCTCTGGTATTGTACATTCTGTAACTAAGAAATCAAGATGTGTTCATAAACCCCTGGTCCAAACATTTGAGGTGGATGGGAGGTAAGGTACATGCAGTGAGGTTGGGAACCTGCTGCTGGGTATTTTCTGATCAGGTGGGCATGAGGGCAGGTATCAGTGGTGAGATTAAGCACCTGCCAATGATTTCTTAATATATCATTTGGGGGTACTAGCAGCAGGACTGGGCATCTGCCACTGGGTTTTGTATTTTTTTCTAGTTTGTTTTTCTTATTGTAGTTAGAAGAGTATGTTTAGCGACATTGATGGATTGCATCAATGGGTACTGAAGCTCTGCAACGAAGGGCCAGTGGTGCACCAGTCAGGAGAGGAGAGTGGCATGGATTCTAGAGGGCTTTTTTAGTACATGTTTCAGTTGAGGGGTACTGGTGGTAGGGTTCAGTACCCTCTGCCTGAAGAACTAACAGAATGGAGGATCAGCTCCCAGTCCTCTGTCATCAGAGGGGACTGGTAACACTGCCAGTAGAATGACAGATCAGCTCCTAGTCACCCTTAGGAGAAGGGGACAGTTAACACTGCTGCTGGAGTGGTGGGTCAACTCCTGTTCTCCCCCATTAGAGGGTGAAACTTTACTAAAGAGCAGCTGGGTAGCATAACAGCTTTTGGTCCCCTTTATTAGAGATGGCACTATACTGAAGGTTTTTCAGAGTGTAAATCAATTCCCAGGTTACAGACCTCCTTTAAATACACACTTGCCACTCCCTCCCATCGGTCCTTTCCATACTATTGACTTACCATCTGCTGCATCTCCTGCATTTGACAGTTTAACCTAGCCAATCTGACTCTTAACCACCAGCTTTCCTCAGCCACCCCCAAGTCTGCTTGCTGCCCCTTCCCAGTGCTCCTATCTTCTAAAACCACTTAACAAGCCTATAAATATCTTTAAGATACTACTATTTCTCCTGCTTCTCAGCCCCCTAATCCCACCCTGCACCTGCACTTGTCCCACCACCCCCTACCTTCTTTGCCACCCTTTAGAGGGCTTTATCCCCAGTAGCACACTAAGTTATACCACAGTTCATCCCAACACACTCATGTGAGACTTCTGGGTTACCAACTGGGTAACCCCCCCCCCTTCATGAACACCCACTTCTCCTGCAGCTTCTTAAACCTTACAGTAACATCTCCTTAAAAAACCCACCAGAAGGAGACAGCATAGGTCTGCTAAGCTGCTTTCCCACTATCTGGCCAGGATTGCACTTGTCCTTCTCCTACTCACTGGGAATGTCCACCCTAACCCCAGTCCTCCCACAACATCCTACCCCTAGCTCAACAAACTAGGCTCACTTAAGCTGACCACCATTAACATTTGTAACTTGCTGCCTAAGCTAGACACCCTCCAAGTCTGGGTATCCCAGCACACACTGGACATTATAGCTCTAACTGAAACCTGGTTATCACTGAAAATCCCTGATACTGCTGTATCCCTCCCTGGTTATCTCCTATTCAGACTTGACTGAATTGGTAAGTGTGGGGGGGGTCTGTGCAATCAACTTGAGAGGCATACTCCAAGGTCAAGTCCTCCCGCAAACTCCCTCTACCAACAGCTCCCAAATCCTCATGATAAAAAATAATCCTTGGCTGTCAGGGTAAATCCCTCACAGTGGTATCTGAGTACATTCCATTGCATGAACAAAATGCAGGCTTCAAACTGGTCATGTACTTTCTTGAGAACAACCCCCATGGGGTGAGACTATTGTCATGGGTGATCTCAACATTAACTGGCTGGTACCAGATGCTGACCAATATAATGATGCCATTGCAGCATTAGACATAACACAAGTGGTCACTATCCCCACTAGGATCAACTATAAGACTGGCAGTAGCACACTGCTGGATCTGGTCCTCACAACCCATCCTAATAGAATCACCCACATGGAAGTATTACCTGATGCATTAAGTGATCACTCTCCTGTCATCTGCCTTTGGTCAAACAAAGCACCTAGGGCAAAACCCACTTTCTCATACAAGCGTTCTCTAAAAAAAAATGGTAAGCTTCCTCAGCTCCTTGCCACTCTGTCAGTAATTGGCGGGGATCCCCTTAACTCCACAAACAGCATTGACCTTGCACTTAACTATTTCATTTAACAGTTTAATGAAGTCTGCAACAACTTTGCCCCTCTAAAAAGAGGAAATCAAGATCCTCTATTAACCCATAGATTACCTCTGAGCTAATCACAATGATGCAAAACCGAGATAATCTATGGCACTGAGCTAAGGACTCAGGGCATCAGCATGACTGGCAGCACTATAAAACTGCCAGGAACCAGTGCACCCAAGCAATACACAGTGCCAAACAAGCCTACTACAAGCAGGAGCTCACAAACTCCTGGGGTAACAACAAATCCTTCTGGGATAAAATCAAGAATCTTAAAGGGAAACCTTCCAAATCCTCCCCAACTATGCTTGAAATTAATGGCAACACTATCCAAGACTCCAAAGAAATAGCAGACTCATTCAATATCACCTTCACTAACCTCAGCAATGTTCTTCCCCCTAATTTCTATGATTACGCTGCCCTGCCCCAGTGAGAGACCCCATCCTCCCATGGATACCCCTCCCTCCCTCCTATTTCAGGAGGATATCCTGTGCTGAAGGTAAGATCTGCCTCCAAAATGTCCTAAGAAAACCCAGCTACAGTAGCGACTCCCTGGATCTTTAACTTCTCTCCCTCTCACTGGACGTCATCTTACTCCCCCTTACTAAACTCATGAATCTATTACTCTCCTTTGGCCAGTTCCCTCAACTCTGAAAATCAGCCATCATCACTCCTGTGCATTAAAGTGGTGACAGATCTCATCTCGCAAATTACTGCCCCATCTCTATCCTACCTCCTCTCTCCAAGGTACTTGAACACATTGTTACAGACCAGTTGTCAGAACACCTCCACAAATACAACCTACAATGTCCTCAGCAGCAAGGCTTTAAAAAAGCCCACAGTACTACCACTGCCCTGCTTGAATTCACTACCCACATACATAAGGCCCTAGATGCAGGCAGTCTACTGGTTGTGGTGTACATTGATCTGACCAAGGCATTTGACACTGTGAACCAGTGGTTCCTGCTGCACTCCTTCTCTATCCTTGGCCTATCAAATGATACTACCAAATGGTTTGCAAGCTACCTTTTAGATAGAAACCAAAGGATCTAAATCACCAACTCTCTCTCTCACACTCACAGCTTCCCTGTTCACTCCAGTGTCCCCCAAAGCTCCATCCATGGCCCACTACTTTTTAGCCTCTTTATCAATAATCTTCCTGCTGCATGTAATAATAATATGCTACTCTATGCGGATGATGCTGTCCTCTTTTCTTCCCATACAGACCCCACCCCTCTCTTCAAAGACCTGTAGATGAACTTTGGCCTTGCTGAGTCCTGGTTTAAACAGCACAAACTGTTGATTAACTAGAGTACAAAAGTCTATGCTGTTTTGCAGCATGCACAACAAATTTAAAGCTACTAACCTCGCCATCCTTAACGAGACACAACAACTGCTTGACCAAGTACATGAATTTAAATATTTAGGTATTAGTTGATGGTACAATGTCCTTCAACTCACATTTCTACAATGTTTCAAAATCAATAAACTCTAGGTGTCCTCTCCTGCCATAGTCACTGCTTGACAGCTGAAGCCATGTGTGCAACCATAACCAGTTCTATCTTGTCCATCATTGACTACAGGCTAATTTTATATGGTGCCGCCATAGATACCACCCTTAAGTGAATCAGAACAGGCCTCAACAAGTGCTTCAGATTTATCACTGGTGCAGAGAAACATACTTATACCTGTACTCTTTGCAAACACTCCAACTGGCTCAATCTACATGGTAGACTGACTTACCAGTCATGCCTCATGGGAAAGATCTGCTTTAGCCTCACACCTCCATCCACACTTGACTTATTGTCACCTGCTGCCAACTCACGCATCATGCACAATGCCCTCAAATCACCTTATATCATCCCGTTCTGCCTTACCTCTCAAGCTCAATGTGCTTCTACACCAGGACCCCATCGCTATTGATTAGCCTTCATCCTGAAATCACTGCTGAGAACAAGCTTGGCCCATTCAAATGTAAACTTCAACAGCACCTCACTGATCTCAGCAATTGTGACTACCCCACCTAGGCCTGCGTTACACCTTCTCCCTACTACCCCCTCCCTCTCCTGCTAGTCTAGTCATTTTCCCCATGCCACCCCCTCCCTCTTACCCCCTTTCAAGCCCCTGCCCATCTTCCCTCCCCTTTGTTCCCTCCACCTCTCCTTCTTCTACCTCTCCCCACTCTTCAACCCCCCTCCACCTCCATGCCCCCTGGCTTCTCCCTTCTCCATCCCTCCTGCCCACCTAGCACTTCTCTGATATTGTGCACTTGTGATAAAGTCAATCCCCTGAATGCCTTCCCTCTCCACCCCCTCTCATGTCCGACTTCCCTCACCCACTTAGGTGTAGTTCTCTTGTACGTACTCCCGGCTTACCTGTTTCTCCCTCCCTCTACAACCTATATGTTTATATGATTATTGTATAATTTTGTAAACTCACTTGTTGTATTTAACCCCCCACTATTTGTTTTTACTCTCCTGCTGACAAGAAACCTTTGTAAATGAAAATCTGGTTCAAAGGTATTTGTAATCCTAGTACTCAATAAATAAAAAAAAGAGCCTCCAGAGCAGTGGACCAGCTCCTCATCCCCTTCATTAGAGAAGTACATTTTACTTCATAGCCACAGAAGCAACTGAATGTGTAAGAGGGGGTTACTAGTGGTTGGGTAGGGCACCCACTACCAGCATATTTATAGACTGGATGGGCAGGAGTGGGTGCCAGCAGTGGGGTTGGGCATCCACAGCCAAGGTGTACTCAGGCTGGGTAGGCATGGGGGGTACTGGTGGCAGGGTTGCAAACTCACTGCCAGTTTCTTAACAGATCTGGTTGGAAGGGATACTGCTGGTGGAATTGGACACTGTCATAACTCTGGACTGAAATCTTCAATCAAAATATTTTTACTTCGATTGGCAGTTAATTATTTATATTATTTTTATGGCTTGTATATATCCCAAACAAAGTTTTAAAAAGGTTATTTGATATGTATAATGCCACATAGTTATCACCCAGAAGAGATTAAAACATTTTTGTTATAAATATATTTATTAGCATAGCTACACATTACAAAAGATCTGCAAATGCTTTAGGTTTTATACACATACATTGCACCGTAAACAGTAGACATCACTTGGTATTTAACACAGGTCATCAGTTGTCAAGGCTGCAACCAAATAAACATTTTTTAACAGACAATACTGTGATTTATCTCTTGGCAGACAGTCAAAAAGGTTTAGCTATCATGTATATTCTTTGCAAAAAAAACTTTGTTAATGCACCAGTTAGGGTAACTTAATGCCACAAAAGTAGAGAAAAGTGGTATTAAGGTTTTCAACCCTAAATCCAACCCCCAAGCAGAAAAAGGATAAAATATTATGGTTTGGGGTCTCCAGAGTCTTGGTAAATCAGTGGTGGGGTTTTCCTTTTTGTTCTTTACTGCTTATGTCAAGACGTTAACTCTAAAAGCATTATAACTCTGGAATCATATAATATTTTTTCACAACATTTTCCAAGGACACACCCTTGGCATGGACCCCTTCAACCATGTAAATTTCATGAAATAATATCACACCATCTAGGCTGTAGGTGAGAGCCAAAAATGCCCAATGTTAAGTATAGGGAAAACAAACATTTTTTTTTTCTGTTTTGGGCACTTTGTATCTTGAAAACTGAACAAGATGTCATCATGAAACTTTTCACGTCTTTAGATTCTGGCAGCCTGACTGTGCATGTGAAATGTTGGGCTATTTCATCAAACCACACTAAAGTTATTAAAGTGCAAAAATGGGGATTAACATTAAAGGGGACAGGAATTTTGTGCTAACTGGCAGCAGTTAGTAATGTTCCTAGTACGGCAAGTTCTGGTCAGAGCCAACATGGCTGCAGTAGCACTACAAGGGACCAAGACAAAGAGTGTGAATGTAACTGAGTGATGGAGTTTTTCCATTTTTTTTCTCCCAGAGGGCTCCTTCACAAACAACAAATCCTGCCATTGATACGGCAATTGCATCCACCGATTCCAGTCTCTGGCAGATCTCCTATTCCCTTCCATCAGTCAGTTACATCCACACTCTTTGTGTCAGTCCCTTATAGCGCTAATGCAATTGTGTTGGCTCTGACCAGAACTTGTTCACTGTGGGATCTGCTTTGATCCAGTTTTACAGTTGAGGGTGAGTGAAGTTCAGGCAAATCATGTGATTGTCAGTGGCTGTGTTGGTATTTGAACACCATATCCCCTAGGTCCAATACTAGCACTTTACGAAAGGTAGTTTTAGCCCATTTTAGTATTTTACCCTAACAAACAACCTTTCTACAGTCTGTGATTCCTGAATGTCTTGTTTACATCAGGTCTGAGTAGAAAGGTTGTGCTATTGTTCCAACAGAACCCCACTGTACTGAAATATATATGGAAAACAACACAGTTTGTTGCTGGTTTCTTTGATACATTTGGAACCATCACTGCATTTCCATGCAAGTTTGGTGATCAGGAAATAGAAACTGTATCTAATAAACTATTGACAAAATGCTAGTGTTTGTCTTTCAGTACACTGACATGCAGGTCTGTCGTCACGGGGGGGTGGGCATCTTGCAGCACTGGCTAAGCTGCCTGTTGAAACAGCCCATTGAAGAAGTGTCTAATTTTCATTGTGGGATCTGCTTTGACCCAATTCTACAGCTGGGGATGAGTGGAGCACTTGGGAAGTCAAGTGACTGTCAGTTGCTGCGGTGGGATTCAAACCTCCTATTTCCTAGGTACAATACTAGCACCTTATCAAAGGAAGTTTTATCATATTTGAGTATTCATTTTACTCTCAAAACAGCCTTTCTAGTGCCAGGTCCAGCATATGAGCTTCAGGCGTATGGAATCAACTTTTTTTTCAGGGGTTGTGTATCCAAGGCCTTTCTCATGTGTCCTCTCACTTTGCTGAATTAATCTGAAATATCTGATTGTCCTAACAGTAAACAGCCCAACCAAGAAGCTTCTCATTTTAAGTGCAGTATCTGCAGAATAGCCTGGTGCTTCCAGCAGCACGTTATGAGCGAGTTCGGTACATTCATCAGATCTGGGTTTGATGACCACAACCTCTACTTGCATGCTTTGTGACCCTGAGCAAGTCATTTAACCTCCCAGTGTTTCCTGGTCACTCCTGTAAATGGGCCTTGTACCCAGTGGGTCTTATCCAGTTAGCAAAGAATAAAAAATAATTGTGAGATCTCAGTGGTCTCTAGACTCCAGAAAACAAGCCTAAGTTCAGGCAGCTGTGCTAGTGCAGTCATCAGGTGGGTTTAAATGTGATTTATGCAGAAATACAGCATTTGATCATATGAACAGGTCCCCATACCTCCCCCCCCGCATGGAGCGAATGAGATGGTATGGGGGAGGTGCTGCCATGCAGGTACAGTATGTCACCAAGGGGCACCCGGCAGCACCAGCAGTGCTACCTATTAATAACACCCAACTGAGAAGCATCTCATTTTCAGTGCAGGATCTGCTTCGAAGTAATTTTACAGCTGGGGGTAAGTGAAGCACAACAAAGTCAAGTGGCTGTCATTGGCTGAGGTGGGATCGAACACCATATCCCCTCTGTATAGTACTAGCATCTTACCAAAGGCAGTTTTAGTACATTTACATATTTATCTTCTTCTAAAAAAAAAAAAAACAACTTTCTACAGCTTGTGATTCCTGTATGTCTTGCTTACACCAGGTTCGAGTAGAAAAGTTGTGATTTTGTTCCAACAGAGCCCTAGTATACTGAAATAATAATAATATACTTTATTTTTAATGCACCTTTCAAATGTCAAGGCGCAGTACAATTAAAACAGTTAAAACAGATAAAACAATATCATAATCTCATTAAAATACACAGTACAATCAGAATCTACAATCTTCATCACTGAATGCCTTTTTCCAAAGAAAAGTTTTTAAGGCCTGTTTGAATCCCCCCATGGTCATGCACTCCCTAATCTGACAGGGTAGAGAATTCCAGAGTGTAGGGGCCACGAACATAAATGCCTAGGCCCCAGAAGACTTTAAAGATACCCTCAGAATCTCCAACAACCCCTCGTCGGCCGAGCGGAATGGTCGCTCAGGGCGATAAGAAACCAGAAGCTCTTTCAGGTAGTCAGGGCCCAGTCCGTGTAGGGCTTTATATGTCAGTAAACCAACTTTGAAGGTGATCCACCACTGAACAGGCAGCCAGTGCAGTTCCTGCAGCACCGGTGAGATATGGGAAGATCTAGGTGTCCCCATCAACAACTGGGATGCGGAATTCTGCACCAGCTGCAAGCGGTGGATATCAACCCCTGGTAGCCCAAAGTTAAGCGAGTTGCAATAATACAGATGTCAGGTCACAAAGGCATGGATCAATGTAGGGAGGTCACCAGACGGAACAAGGTGCTTGATCCTAGCGATGTTTCTCAGATGGTGAAAGGATGACTTACTGACAGTCGACACCTGTGACTGAAGTGTCAACCCTGCGTCAAGTATCACCCCTAGGTCTCGCACCTGTTCAGAGGAAGGAAGCTCGGAGTCCCCAAGGAATAATCCTAAGGGTTGACCTGCCCCCAACCCCCTATCCAGTGACCTGGATCCACAACCATCACCTCTGTCTTCCCAGGGTTCAACTTCAGCCAGCTGGACTTCATCCAATCCTGGATTTCAATGAGGCAGTCATTAAACACCGAGAATGCTCCTTCCTGGTCGGGCATGAAAGACAGGTAGAGCTGGGTATCATTGGCATAACAATGAAACCTCAGTCCATACCATCTTACAATGTCTCCGAGGGGAAGCATGTACACCACAAACAACATGGGGGACAGTACTGAGCCCTGAGGAACCCCACAAGACAGAGAGATAGGATATAAAAGAAAGAACAATTTTCTTGGATACATTTGCAACCACCACTGCATTTTCATGCAGGTTTGGTTATAAGAAAGTTCTTTGTTCTAGCATTTATCTTTCAGTACACTGCATTCACTGGGGGGGCTACAGCTCTGACTAAGCTGCCTGTCAAGACAGCCCAATGGAGAAGGATCTGAATTTCAGTGTTGGATCTGCTGTAACCCTTTTTTTCAGGTGGTGTTGGGGGAGTGAGTGAAGCACAGGGAAATCCAATGACTGTCAGAGGCTGTGCTGGGATTTGAACACCAGTGCTGGTGCACCACCACTGGACAATGCTAGCTTCCAGGTACCTGATTACAGAAACAACCTGTTCCTGAGCTCATTGGTTCTGTCCTAGTGGCAGTAAAATTTTTAAAGATTTCCAACATCATTCCAGAAGGTAAACTTGATTTTGTTCTTAATCTAGAAGGATGATGACAATACTCAAATTTTATAAGCAATGCTTTGTAAATCCAGAAGTTGTTATGCCAATTCAATCCATTCTAAATCCAGAAAAGGTTAATCCCTTCCAATCCATTCTTTTTAGGTACAATTTATTTTACCAAAGACATCACAACCAAGAAACAATGTCTCATGAAATATCTGAGCTAAATAATAAAAAGTTTTCAGAACTCACAACCTGTAGATCTGAATTGTCTGTATTATTGCAGTGAATTAATATGATATTTGCAGTAAGAGGTGAGATAGGTAGTTTAGTAAACAATAACTCACGACAGGGTGTGTGGTTACTGGGAATTAATCAACACCTTGGTTGTGTTGTGAGGCATGAGGTGAAGCCGATTGTCCTCACAGCACTGAGGATATTGATTAATCCCCAGTAGCCACACACCCTAGAGTGGGATATTGAGCTTATAACATAAGGGAAATCAACAGAGAAAAATATTAAGTTATGTCATATACAACGTTAAAAATTTTGTTTTGCATTATTGTATCCTTCCCCTCAGTAAAGTAGTGCCTGACTAAAAAGCATTCTCTGTTGTTTAATTTCTCTATTGCTGTATACTTATGTTATCTGTGTATTTTTCTCTGCAATGACTGCTGCAGATTTCTCAGAATGCAAGTAAATTTAATATTTTTTTTCATACCTACATGAAATTCATTACACAACTTCAAGTAAATTCGATAAATGTTACAAGATATCTACTGTATAACATGCACTCCGACGGAAGGACGTGTAATACATTCAGAAACAACAAATTAGTTTAGTAATGCAATGCACATAACAACTGAACTGTATATTAATTGTTAAACAGAATGTAAAGTTTTTAATTACTGCAACACGTATGGCGAAATTACATGGACACATTTTGATGGGAATGCATGTGCTACCCTTTATGGAACCTCAGGAAACATTACTTATGCAAAGCATTCCACATCTAACAGATTCGGTGCTGCTAAAGTACAACTTAAATGCTCAATTTTAACATAACGTTGAGCAGCACTTTCTTGAGGTAAATGAACATTTTTAACATTGTGCAGAACTTTCTTTGCTGCAATAAGAATTACAACTAACTCGAAAGGCGACTATGAGGTACAATCTGCATTTCAACATAACATTGTGCACTACTGTCTTTTCTGCATTATGAAATATAAGAGCCAGTGCAAAACTACTGTTTAAATGCTTGATTTTAATAAACAGTTCTGCAGTACTGACTTTCCACATCAAATACATGATGCAATTCCACAGTACGCAGAACATAACCATTTTTCACATACAACTGTGCAGCTGTTTCTGTGGTACATGACCATTTTTAACACAGAGGTTAACACTGTGGACTGGTTGATAGGTACATGCTCCTATATTTGTACTGAACTGTGTTTTGTGCCCTACACATTATTACTAACTACAAAACTCAGCTCAAATAATGGGTTTGAATCCCTGCTGGAATATTGATATGCTGTACATAATAACAACAAGGTACATGTTCATATTTAACATACATTTGTGCTGCACTGTCTTGTCTGCACTACACAGCATGCCAAACTACAAAAGGTAGCTCAAATAATGGGTTTGAATCTCTGCTTAAATACTGATGTTCTGTACAAAGTATACTTCTGTGTAGCAAATGACAAAGGTGCATAGAAACTTTTTCATTCATAGATTGATCTACTTAACTGTTATGGAAAAAAATATGGTGATGATCTGCACATAAAAAAAAACAGTATGCTATGCTAGTGTGCTGCACATACAGAAAGCTACATGACATTAGATATCTGGAGAAGTACCAGGAGGAAAAATAACAGATGAGCCTAACTCAAAATCAGGCGATTATTAGTTGCAGTTCTCTGGAAGGGTATACTGTACATGACTGGGGAAAAGCTAGGATGTGCATAGTACTGGAAACGTACAGTTCCATGATTTTGAAAATTGGCTAGGTTGAAGCCAAATGATTATTCCTGCCAAGGAGCTGATGGTGTTGATTCTGGGGATTACAAGATTGGACTGCTTATGGATCCTAACCTAGGCTGGTCAGCTTGAGGTATGTTGCTGGTAGTTGGAGGCGCAGCATAACTTTCTGAATGTTTCATGGGTGAGGAACTAATCACTGAGGAAGGAACAGTGGTAACACTTGCTTTCTGTTGCTCTGTTTTTTCCTTCCTCACAGTCCCTGTGGAAGTAAGCAGCATACTCCACTTCATGTGGTCTGCTGTTGATGCATTCCAATAATTTCTGAGGCTCATTTCACAGCGGTGCCATGTTATGCTCATTATTTCTCTAGAATCAAATACTGTATCCGAGAGTTTCTGGATAGCTGTACTCTTAATGCAGTGGTTTGTATTCCTGTGTGACATATGGGCAGCATCAGATAGCTTATTCATCTTATTGCCTAACTAATTCACCCCCATTACTTGCATAGCATACCAGTGCTTATCTTCTGGGTGAACTATGTGTTTTGGGTATACTGTAGGTATAGTGCAGGGGCACCAGGGGGCACCGGCTGAGATATTCTATATGCATTTGAACCAAGCACAGTGGATTTCCAACATCAGAAAATAGAAATCCTCTAAGGCTCTGCTTATTAGGCTCTTGTGGTTTGTTGTGATTTTTGGTATGAGGGTTGAAACAGAGAGATAAATATTGTGTACCATTTTCATCAGTATTGATAACAAATGGGTCTTGCTTCAATCCCCTCACTACCTCTCTTCTGCGCCAAGCAAGTCCAAGCTGCAGCTCAAATCATACATGCCTTATGAGTCCCGGGGGTGTGTTTGGGTTTAGAGTTTCAGAAGATCTTAATTTTATGAGATCAGATTAGCTGATAGGTGGATGGTGGGATGCATGATTGTGGCCTTCTTTCCTCAGTTGTTTCAGGATCGATACAAACACATTAAAAGCAGGCTTGAATAATGCATCCGTTGCGATGTTTACTTGCCTGTTATTATGTATGTTGTTTAAGTGATGGTTAATATCTGCCTGTAGACATATTAAAGAGCTGACTGTGTATGATTTCCCCTCTGTTGCTTTTACACGTGCATAAAATTCTCTCAGAAGAATACACAGCTCAGAAATAGGAATACTGCTGAAATTTATAGTGCTATGTCGACTTGTGAGCCTGTCACTGAAAATATTCATGACCCAGATGGTGCTTTGTTTTGTGTATTAGGCTCATCTTTTGCCTTTTCCAATGCATCTACATCTGAGGCAGAAAGATTAACATGATGGCTGTTTTTTATTTTTTTTCCCCTGAGGCCCATCATTCTTTTCTTGAATGTTATCTGTACAGCTCTGTTTATATGTAGATTTCTTTGTAGATTTGCCTTTTCTGCATAGTACTTCTGAAACAAACTCAGCAGGTGGCTGTACATTGCTATTTGGGTGCACAACTGTATAACAGACTTTGAGAGATACAACATATTTTTCTCTGCTCTCTGTATTATGGTACATCCCTTGTGCATGCTTCCTCTGACTACTGCCTACAGCTGCAGAGTAATGACTATCCTGTGTCTTGAAATGTGCATAGGACACTGTGGCAGACTGAAGAGATTTATACTTCCCTTCTACATTCTTTCATTGACTGCTCTCTGAACTGCTGCCTAATGGAGCAAATGTTTCTTTGTCACTGATACCTTAACTGGTGACTAATGGAGCAGATTTATGACTGTTGATAAATAGTTGTTCATTTCTTACATTTCTGACTGCTGTTAATGACTCAGTGTTTCTTTCTGTTTTACAGCACTGCATTGTGTCACACTGCACATGCTGATCGAGATCAGCTTGCGTTTGTATATTTCACCTTTTTAGCACAATTGCTCGTTTGCATCTTTAACTGATAAAGCTGTCCATTGGGGAATTTCTCTTCTAATCACTGCTGCATGCTGAGCTCCTCAAATATTTTTAATGCATATGCCATGTCGACAACAAATTTGTGCATTGAAACTTTCAATTCTGTTGGAACGCATGTGTAATTGATAGCTCAAAACTGACACAGAAACTCACTGTACACAGCTATCAGAAAAATAACTGTTGTTCTCTCTCTTGCATGTTGCTTTATCTAGTATGTATATGGAGAGAGACAGAGAGATAAATTCAGTTGTAACCCATGAGGTGGGTGCATGAGGAAGGGCACCATCCATAACAGTGACTCCTTCCCAGTGCAATACCTCGCAGCAATGGGAGGGTAGGGTGACCGGATGAGACTGTGGCTGAACTGGGTGACAGGATGTCACTATGCATACATGCATGGGAGGGTGGGAGCGAGCATGGCAAGTGTGGGCTGGGAGGGGGAGGAGAGGCTGTTGCGGGTGGCACTGCGGTAGCTGGCAGAGCTGCGTCATGGCATCAGGAGTTGGCTAGTGGTTGGGGTGGGTGAGGTACCAGGTTCTGGTCCAGGCGATGGTGCGATTTTATTGCACCTGGCTCAAACCTTTATTTCAATTACTGCTTTCACCCCCCTCCGACATGAACCCCTGAGTTGAGAATCCTTAAGTAGAAGGGTGCGGAGGTGAACCCCCAGCAAAGGGGGTGTGGGGAGGCACAGCCCCCAGAAAGCAGTAAAAACTGTCCTGGTGCCGTTGTCCTAATGCGCTGAGCTGTCAGAGTGCCAAAATGTTTTTGGCACTCTGACTGAGTGATAACGGCGATCGCCTTTAGGCGTTCGCTGTTATTACATAGACCCATCTCAGTTGGTTATACAGACTGGTTAGATGGACATGCTAGCTCCATTATGAACTATTACTGTCTGTCTGTCTGCCTGATCACTCTCTTTGCATGTCTGTAAAGACACAGTGCTTCCAGGAGAAATCAGATCATCGGGGAAACTTAGTGACAGCACTGATTTAAAAACCCTGTGAGTTTCTTGTATTGCTGCTGTTCTTTTTGGCTGCAAAAATGGAGACACTAGAATAATACTTGGAAGGTTTTGTTTTAGGGAGACGCACTGAGATTGTTGGGGCAGGTGGATGGGACATTCATTCTCTCTCTCTCTCTCTCTGTCTCTCTCTCTCTCTCTCATAAACACTGACACAGCATACCGCTACTTTTTCTGTCAAAATGGAAAGAGTAATATACTGCTTTTTCCTTATCGGAGACACTGAGATCGCTGGGTGGGTGGGTGGGACATTCATGTTCTGTCTCTCTCTCTCTCTCACTCTCTCATAGACACTCACTTTTTGTGCACTCAGAGAGACACAGATACAGGAAAAGCAGTTCTGACTGACTCATGGTTAGGAACGAGTACTGATTTCTGTGTCAGCCTACTCACCCTGACTGTGTGTTTAAGCTGCATTAATGTAGCCAAACATGATCAGTGTAAACCAATCAAGCTCAGAATACCCATGTTATAACATTAAATAACATACTTATTCCACCACATTGAAGGCTGAAGCTAAACTACCAGTATAATCTCGGGCTAAAACTCCAATCTGTAAACTTATGAACAGTAGGGGCGTGGAAATGCAAGTAATTAAACAGCTATGCTTAGAGAGACAGGCATGTGAAATTGAAAGCACCTCAGGCTCTAGTTTGAACCTCCATTCACCAAGCTGTAGCTAGTATCTCTGTTTTAATGCTGCTTCACTAAGTTAAA
This sequence comes from Neoceratodus forsteri, assembly GCA_016271365.2. Lineage (NCBI taxonomy): Eukaryota > Metazoa > Chordata > Ceratodontiformes > Ceratodontidae > Neoceratodus > Neoceratodus forsteri. Next base: position 848,705,067 of record CM028134.1, read on the forward strand.
TAAACCAGACACTGATATTTGAGACAGGGAAGTAATAGCTGGCTACTTGAAAAGAAAGAAGTAGTTTAAAATTATTCATTTATTTGCAATAACACAGTGTTGCAAATGCTTCATGCAAATGAGAGGACAAGAAGAACTCTCTCATTGGCTCTGTTGCTAAGGGGAGGCATGTTGAGAGTCAGTTTCACTTTTCAAAAAGCAAACTCCACACTTTGAGAAACTGTATTTGTCATTCATGCAAAAATGAGTAACTCCTGTTCATGAACTAGTTTAGCTCTGCCTAAGAGGCTGCAAGAGAGAGAGAGAGAGAGCGATGAAAGAGAGAGTCCAGATGTAGTGCAGACAGGCTGACAGGAAATGAAGGAGAAGGCAGACACAAACAGATCACAGCTTTAAATGAGATAACCTGGACTGAAGCATTGACATATGTCCACTCTGAAGCACTCAGGGGAAGGACACAGTTATTGTATCCTGTCAGTCCTCTCTCTCTGTCTGTCTCTCTCTCCCCCCCCCAATGATCCCAAAACACCTGCAGGGCTCCGCCCATGCAGCCATAAAAAATTAAAGATTTGTCTTGAAATTAGCCATATTTAGCTCTTCTAGTAATAAACACTAATGTGAAAAACTGTATTTTCAATTGTATTCTTTTTATGGACAACATTCTACAGTGTTCTCTTCATGGAACCAGTAATTCGAAGTCTTTACTATGTCACGGTGTGTGTAGGGAATGCTAAACATGAGCTATTATCCTATCAGAACCATGCTTAGAGTTCTTTGCTCAAACTGTGACACAGTTGAAACTCCAGATCACTGGTTCCATGAAGAGAACTGCGAAGGAATGCTACCCAGAAAAAATAAAAACAATGTAAAATGCAGTTTTCTTCACATTGCGTTTTATTCAGGCACAGTTACATATGGATAATTTATGTTTATGGATATCAGTTATGTAAATATGAACATTATGAGCAGCTGACAATTTGAGATAATGTTCTCTCTTCTTTAAATAGCCTACTCATCCTTAACTATAGTGGCACTAGGATCTATGATGGTCGGTTGACAATTTAGTTGTTGACTGACGTTACAGACTCCTTTATGTCAACCACATTTGTTTCTGTTTTCTGTAGTCCATTCCTATGTACCTCCTCATATCTATTTTTCTTCATTTTTCCCACTACCCTTGCTGGTCTTTTTTTTCTCTCCTTGTTGTTTGTTTTGCCTCCTTCAGCTTTTCGTTTTGTCCCTGGATGCTGTCCTCCCATCCCTCTCCTATTTCTGCCCATCTCCTCCTCCTCCCCTGTTTGCTGCAGCCTTTTGTTCCACTTGTTTTCCCCATCTTCCCACTTCCTGCCTTGTTCACGTTCCCCCCCTCCCTGCCCATTCTCCCTCCCCTTTCCCACTCGGTCTGCTTTGTACCAAGTATTACACCCACCTCCTGTTTCCCTTTTGTGCCTCCCTCTTCTGTGTTTAGTTGGTTCCCACCCCCACATGCCATCCTCCTTCCCTCCTCCACTGGTGTTTCTCCTTAGCTCTATGCTGCCTTGTTCCCTCTCCCTTCTGTTTGTTTTCCATTTGTGCATGCTCCGTTGGCTTCCTGGTCTGCCTTGGGTCTCTTTCTGCTCTCTTTCTCTCTTCCTCCTTTGTGTTCTTTTTGGGCTTCACTTCCTCTTGGACCCGATACTCCCCTTTGCTTTGGAACTTCTGGGTTGCTCCTGCTGCACTCTTAAGGAGACATGACTCTAATTCATGCTTATGCATTTACAGCTCCTGTATTATAGTCTGCCTTGAGTTTACTCCCTCATTATCTTTCCTTGCACCCAGTCCTTCTTCCCTCTTGTTCCTGTGTCCCCATTAGCTTTTTTTGTTCATTTGTTGTTACAGCCTTCTGTTCTCCACTGTCAGTTTGTCTTTATGGTAAAAATAGAATACTTTACTGCAGTGACATCTCTGTTATACTCAAGACCAAGGATCCTTGTCTCCTGTGAAAATTGATGCTATCTGAATTTGTCCTAGCTTTTAGCCTCTATTGTCATGTTGTATGTTCGTCATTTCCATCAAGACTTGAGGAATTGGACTCATATTTGCATCTTCTAATGGACCTCAGCGTGTGCTATGGTGGAACGCATTTCTACAACTATCTTCGATCTTTCTCTGTGAAAGTCACTGCCACCTTGACTCATTACAATATCAAAATGAACTAGGCCATTCTCAACAACAAACTCTTTTGTTGCCATTTTGCATGACAACGTGCTTACTCCTTCTTCCCTTGCAGTTCATTTAATAATTTTGAACACCTTTATCCTTTGTCAGTCTCTACCTCCTCTTCATCCACCAATTCCTCCAGGAACCACTGGCCCTCCAGCTCCACTACCATTTCTGCTCCTCAGCTACTTCGTACCATATCCAATCCAGCTGCTCTTCTTGATCTGTGGGGCTGTCCAGTTAAATACTTCAGAGGCAAGCCTATCTGCAATAACTTTAATGAAACTGGCTGCCCTGCTAAAGGATACATGTTTCTTCACATCTGCACTTTTTGTGTTGATACCCATGCTCGCCATATCTGCCTGAAGGCTCCCAAGCATTCTCAGTGAAAATCCATTCAGCCTTCCATTCCCATTAACATTTCAGCTTTAGCCCAACTTCTATCTCAACATCCTTTCCCTTCAGTCATGATGCACCTCCCAGCTGGCTTTTTTCATGGATTCCACATGGGTATTTCAGTGCTCCCTTCCAAAATATTCCTTTGTCCCAATCTCCAGTTTGCTATAAAGGAACTGGCTGTCTATCAGCTCTTGCAGAAAGAACTAAAGAAAGGATTCATCATCAGTCCCTTTCAAACCCCAGCTTTTCCTACCCACTGAATCAACACCATCAGTGTTGCCACCAGGAAATTTTCTGGCAAGAAGCACCTCATCATCAACCTCTCCACACCCAGATTCTCATCAACCCCTAACATCAACTCTTTGATACCATCGGTTGAGTGTTCCTTATCATATGCACATATCAACAATGCCATCACCATCATTAAACACTTTGGTCCTTGTTCCTGTCTTTCAAAGGCTGATATTATGGAAGCTTTCAAGTTATTACCCACTCATCCTTCCCTCTGGCACTGTGATGGTATGACTTGGCAAGGCAGCTACTGCTTTGCAACCTATCTGACATTTGGCTGCAAAAGCAGCCCAAAACATTTTGATACTTTCATTGAGGTTCTTTGCTGGACATTATTAAACATTTATTGATGGCCAGCTGTTATTCATCTGCTCAATGACTTCCTCCTAACTGATCCTCTGGATTCCCCTCTGGCTGCTGGCATTATGGCCCTCATCCAGTTGTTCCATGAACTTGCTGATCCTCTAGCTGAAGAAAAAACCTTGGACCCAGTGACATCCATTGAGTTCCTTGGCATTATACTGGACTCTGACCATATGGAAGCACAATTATCACCTTACAAACTACACCAGATTCAATCCTTGGTGGAATCATTTTCTACAAGATCTAATTGCATGAAACATGAACTTCTTTCCCTTCTGGGTCACCTCAACTTCGCAATGAGGATAATTCCTCAGGGTCTATCTTTTATATCCTATCTCCTGACACTGGCTTCATCCATTTCTGACTTACATCACCACATACAAATTACAGCTGCTGCTAAATTGGATCTCGCTATGTGGTCCCAGTTTCTGTCCTACTGGAACAGTTGTTCTATGTTCTATAAAGACCCTGCTCCTGATTTCCACTCCGGAGTCTACACAGATGCTTCTCTGAAATATGGCTATGCCACTATCTTTAACCAGTCCTGGATTGCTGCCTCTTGGCCTTCGGATATTGTCTCTCTTTGTGATTTCTCAACTACATCTCCTCTCTTCAAGATTTATCCAGTTGTAGCAGCTACCTTCCTAAGGGGTCATCACTGGTCCTTCCAGACTGTATCCATGTACTCTGATAACCAACCAACAGTGGATATTGTTAACAAGGGCAGGTCTTCATCCTATTCCCTCATGTTGTTCATGCAGAGGCTAGCTTGGCTATCTCTCTCTCACCATTTTACTCTACAGTATTTTCATATAACTGACTGTGAATGAAGCAACTGATGCCTTAACTCATTTTCAAGTTCAGACCTTTTATCAACTATGTCCTTTGACAGATCTCATCATATCTCCAGCTCCTTCATTCAAAGACCTTGTAATGACTAGACTACTACTGCCAGCAAACTAACACCATTATGTGGGCCACCTTAGCTCTGGCAACCAAAGCTACTTACACTACTGCATGGAAAAAATATTCTTCATTTTGTGGACTTCAGTCTTCTTCAAATAATTCCATATAAGTAGACAATGTTCTAGGATTCTTAATATTCTGCCATCAGGCCTTGCAGCTGTCCTACAGAACCATCAAACAATACTTTTCAGGTATTCCGTTCTTCTGTTCCCAGCCTACTTTATCCTTGCCATCCACATTCGGCAACCCTTCAGTTAAACTTCTTTTACTGGTTATTCAAAGAAATTCAATCATAACATTTCCTCAGCATCTCCCCATAGATGGCTCTATAATAAGAAACATGCTGGACTTACTGAACTCAAACCCATTTGATTCTACCTCAAACATCATGGTTTCCTCAGCGATATGTATAGCTTTCTATGGATTCCTGCACCCTGGCAAATTTACCATTTCATCGTCCTCTTCTACAAATTTCCTTAGGATTTCCAATTTGCAGAAAAACACCCACCACTACGTGCTGTCTTTGCCATCTTCTAAGACTGACAGACTACGCAGAGGAGTGTTCATAACTTATTATCCATCCTCTAACATCTGCTGCCCAGTACCCTATCTAGATAAACAAATGCTCATTCATTTACGCTCAGATCCATCTCTGCCTTTGTTGACTTCTGTCAAACAATCCCCCATGACTACAAAAAGGTTTTTGGATTATGTCAGAATCCTTCTTCACCGGATTGGACTTAACCCTTATTTATTTTCAGGAAATTCATTCCGAATCGAAGCAGCAACTTCATCATCAAGAAATAATATTCCAGCCCACATCATCAAGAAACTCAGAAGATGGGCATCATCAGCTTTTAAAACCTATATCCCTAACCCTGAGTCAGAACTTAAACAAGCATTTAGGATCATCTCCTCTTAGCATGCCCAGAGGATGGGCAGACCTGTAGCCATGGGTCCTCAGAGGTTTCCTCCACCTGGGTTTTTTCCTCTCCTGCATGCTGCTTGTCACACTGTCCATTAGTTTGAAGAGGTAATCTTTTTGGGCTCTCTATTTCCTACAACACTACCCAGTCTGTCTGTCATGGGTGGGAATAGAGAAGGCCAAAGAGTTTATTACAGTTTGCATAAGCACTATTACAGCTATACTCTTTTCCCCAAAACACTGAATGTGAGGGCTAAAGCCCAAGATTCAATGTGGAGGAATAGCTCCTCCCATATCCCCAATAAATTTTAGCCTCTCCCAGAAGTCTTCGCTTAGGGTATTCAATCAATCTCCACCCTCCCCATCCTCCTCCTCCTCTTCCTCCAGCACTCTACTCACCCTTGATGCTGGGTCATCTATTCCCTACCACACTACCTAGCCTATCTACCAAGGGTGGGAACAGAGAAAGGCCAAAAAGTTTATTACAGTTTACATAAGCAAGATTACTGTACAGCCATACTCTAGTCACCAAAACATTGAACTGGTGATATGAAGCATCCTTAGCAGTGATCTGGAAGAACACAGGATACATCGAGATGGTGGACTTCTGTGCTACAAGATCAGTTCTGGTGCAGTCTTCCATGAAGTGTGATTTGTTTGCTGAAATCAGTAATCCTTAGCCATGTACAACATTCAGGTTTACTTAAAAGGAGTTTAAAGCAGCAGTGTAATGAAACTTTCCAAAACATTTTGACTCTACTTTTTTCACAATAAAAGATTTCAGGCGTCTTCTAGTTTTATTTGGTGGTACAATTTTCTAATGCTACCAAAATCTGAGTATTGTATAAATGCTTTAATTTAGTTTTATTTTTCAAGAAAAAAGCTACCACATTTTGCATAGAAGTAGAATTGTAGACCTGGCAAGGGTAGGATATAAATAATGAAAAAGATTCATTTTGTGCAGCATATGATGTACATAGACAAGTACATTTGACTGGCATGCTAATATTTTTATTAACTTCAGTTGAAACTAGCTTTTTTGCAACACATATTTTTTCATTGCACTGCTGCTTTAAAGTCCATACAAAGGTTTTTGGGAACTAAGGGGGCCCGATGGTAAAGAATAACCCATAGCTTTTCCCTTCCAATATCCCCTATTAGGTTATATTACCCTCCTTCATAATATATTTATCCAACTGAGTTTTAAAATGTTTCTTTGATTTAGAATAAATAACTGACAAGGGAGCTCATTCCAAGGAGCCACCACCTCTGTGTAAAAGCACTCCTTCTATTTGTGTTATACTTATTGGCCCAGATATTCGTGTGTTGCTCCATGCGAATAGGCTATGCAGACAAAGAAAGTCCTACATTGCACCATACTGCGATATTCAGCAGGAGGCAGTTGCTCCACTGGCAACAGGTTGCTAAAAGAGCAATGCAAATGAATGCATGTTCAACAAGAGGGGAGGAACCATGCATAACCTGCGCAACCCGATATTCAGTCGGGTTGTGCAGAGTTGTGCATGCGCAACCCCCAACCTGCGCCTGCACAACCTTGAGCCAAAAAAAAAAGGATCAAGTTGAGGGCCACCCACAGGTGAGCTGCTGTATTGCAGGGTGCAACACAGCAGCTGCCACCCCTGGCTGGCCCCCAACTCGGTCCCTGTGCCCCCCCACCAGCCCGATCGCGGGCATAGAGTAACACATACCTCTCAACTGTCCCTGATTTTCAGGGATGTCCCTGATTTTGTGACAGAATTTTCCTCTGTCTCTCGTAAAATTCGTGTTTCTGTGACAGAACAGTGGGGACTGTAAGCATAAAATAATATCAAACATTAAAAATACAGACTAGTTCTTCTTCAGAAATGCATCTTATACAAATCCCCTTATTCTATCAGATTTCTGAGTGAATATTACCAATTGTTAAGATGTGTCCTGATTTGGCATCTTTGTCCCTGATTTTTCAAGCCTTGTCCCTGATGCATGACACAAGAGGTTGAGAGGTATGGAGTAACATGAACCCCCCCCGCGCCCACACATCTCCCACAGTCCGATCACGGGCATCACAGTTACAGAAACCCCCCACACATATCCCGAAGCCCGATCATGGGCATCACAGTTATGAAACCCCCACACACATCTCCCACAGCCCGATCGCGGGCAGAGCGTGTATGAACCCCCTCCAGTGCCCGATCGCGGGCGAAAGTAACCCTCCTCCCAACCTGAATATCTCCCTGGTGGTCCAGTGGACCGTAAAGCCCGATCGCGGGCAGAATGTCACATCAACCCCCAAACATCTCCCTGGTGTCTAGTGTCCCCCCACCCACCACAAGCCCCTCACCCCCCCCCCCCGCGGCCGTCGGGCGACAGCATCCCACCCGCCTGCCGCCCGCCGCCTGCCCGACTGACTGTCCAGTAGGGCTGCATGCCCATTGGTGCAGAGCTACAGCCAATGGGCATGCAGCCCATACCGTACATGACAGTCTAGATTTGTGAATGAACTTATCCATCTTATTATTCTGACTCCTGGCATTTAGAAGTAAACAGTGTATCTCATTTGTTGATTTCACCTTACATTTAGTTAGGGGTTGGGCATGTATGTCTGGCAAGTACCCTCCCCCCATAACCAGTTTAAACTATATTGTATAGACTCTTTTATTGCAGTAGCCAAAGTGTGGGTTCCGAGTGCATTGGGGTATAGCCCATCCTTTTTATACAATTTCTCTTTATTATGAAAAGAGTCCCATAGATTAATAAAGTGTACACCTCTCTCTTTACATCCATTTATTAATCTACTATTTATCCTCTGTATAGTCCAGTTCTTTTCTGGATCACAACCATACTGGGGGAGGATACCAGAGATTATTGATGTCTGCCCCTTCTGCTGTATTAGATCTACACATGCAGACATCTCTGTTACAATATCCTTTTCATGATCCCTACCCACATTATTGCTACCCACATGTAACACCACAGTTTGTGTGCTTGGTTCGTGGAGCAGTATTTGTATCAACCGACACTTAATGTCGTGTATCCTTGCACCAGGAAGGCAATTTACAGTGGTATATCCCTTACTACCTCTTGTGATAATTGTGTCAGTCTTCCGTATTATAGAATCCCCTATGACTACTACATGGTTACCTTTAAGGGTATCCTCTGTAAGTGAGCATGAACAGGTTTCCGAAATGGTACTTGAAGGGAAATATCTATTTTGCTGCAGTATATCAGATGGTCCCATAACTTTTCTTCTCTTTTTTGGGGGGCCTTTAGTAACCTTTGCCCAACTACCAGATTCCACATCCTCACAAGCAGTAACCCAGCCTTCAGTGTCAGATCCTCTGCTTATATCAGTAGATATCCTACTACCAGTTAATGTTGCAGCGTCTCTTTCTTCACATATTAAGGAGTGGGGGATTACACCTGGGGAGCTACAGGCCTGTGGTATATTGCCCCTTAAAACAATCAATTGCTCTAACAAAGCCTTATTCTCCCTACATTTATTGCAGGAGTGATCTTGCTATTATGGTCCCTTGACCATTAGTTCATCTTGTCTCCAGGATGGTTCTCTGTCAGTTGGCATTTTAAAGTAGTGCCTGAAACTCCTGTTTTATTGTTCTGTGGCATTCTCATGCTGTTCCCAAGGGAGAGATGCTTTATTTTTACATAGCTTTTAGTGTCCTAGGTGAAGCCAATGGGAAAAGAGAGAAAGTATCTCTGTCTTGATATCAACGGTCTCCTAACTGATCCCTGCCAGGATAAATTTTCAAATGATGTACCCAGCCCTCCTGCAAGTTTGGGTAAAAGATTAATGGCATTCATTTGAGTCCAATGAGCAAGCAGTAAGTGACCTAACAGAGCTTCTACCAGAGCTGTTTAAAAAGTGACCCGTGTTCAGATGTAACGCATTTCTAAAGAGCAAGAATGGCTTTAATGGTCTGGGGTTTTGGGGTGACGTGGGCGAAAGCTGACCACTTGACCTGACAATGGACCTGTTATATTTACCCCCCCAGAATAGACACCTGATTTGTGGATGTTGGCTGGTTCCTGGGGAATTCTGGGACTTTTTCCTTGCTAAACCATACAAGTTACTAAAAATTATGGCCAGCGGGTATGTGCACCAGATTGGCTATAGCTGCAGTTTCTTGGTCGTTGGTCAAAATATCGGACATGAGATTTTCTGCAGTGACAACCTGTCCCAACTGTGTTTAAGCCTGTGCCACTCTCTCGCCTTTTGGTGTCTGCCTAGTAAAGGGGAATGCAAAGGAGATTTTATTCATTGCAGAGACACCTGATGCAGCCGCTCGATGGTGGGCACAATCGTGGTGTTGCACCAGAGACTGTGAACAAGTCTATCTGCTTCACGCTGATGCGCACAACTGTGCAGCTGCAGCCTAGAATGGTTTGGACATTCTATGACTACCAGCATCTTATATTAGGCAGCAGATCATTGGGACTACAGCTCTTACTAGAAAGCTTTCTGGGCATACAGGTTTCTTCTTTTCTGTTTTTTGGACTCAGGAACTCCACTTCCAACTTGGGGGGAGGCCCTGTTTCCATGTTAAACCTTGTACTGTAGTGTAATTAAGGGTCACTTTTATGTTATTTTAATATAATTTGGGTCAAATGCGTGGTCACCTAATAGTGTTTTGGACCGGAATTAATGGTTTCCATGCCAATATTTTAAAAACAAAGAACTTAAGCTAGTTTTTGAAGCTACTTGATGTCTTTTTTACTTTATTATTGCTTTACATTTCCCCTGCTATTTAAGGGGTTGCTGGCCAAGCAGAAAACTTAACTTTCATAGGATCTAGATAATAGGTCCTTAGTTGGGACATTAACCCAGAGTATACCTTAAAGTGCATAGTTCCTTCTAGAACAGGTCTGATATAGTTAAGTTAATTTTGTTAAGTAACTGTTTCAATGTTCTTACTAAATGTTAGGAAATGGGGTGTGGGGAGCAGGGTAGGGGTGGTTCTGGTCATATCTGGCAGTGTCATGATCAGTATCAAAGGGATGGGGCCTCTTCATCAAACTTTACTATATCAGGTCTCATATGGGTGGGCAATTATTGATGATCTGGCAGGGGAAATCTTTTGCAATTTAGGTACATGTTTTGCATTGGGATATAGTATTACAAAAAGGGGATTGCATCTAATGTTGTGCTCACGGGGGAATATGGACATGGAGGAGTGGGGAGGGACTCATGATATCAGCCAGGGGAATAGTTTTTGAGCATTACAAGATTTGTTTGAGGATAGTAATTAAATTCATGCTTCATGGCTAACTGTATAAGAGTGATTTCATGGAATGTTAAAGGTGTGTGCAACAAGCATAAGAGATATAAAATACTAAAGCACTTACAGATAGAAAAGGGACAAATCTCCTTTCTACAGGAGACTCATCTACTCAAAATGGAAGCTAACTTGCTAAGGAGGTTAAACATAGGGCAGGTCTATGCAGTGGGATTTGACACACAAAGTAGAGGGGTTGCTATTTTGCTAGATAAAAACCTGACTTTCAAATGTAAACAATGTTTCTGGGATCCTTTAGGTAGATTTGTTTTTGTGTTTGATACTTTGGAGAGATCTGACATAGTACTGGGATCTATTTATGGACCTAACACAGACACCTCAGACTTTTTTATGGATATCCTTAAACTTTGTTGCCTTTCTTGTCAGTACCATTATTACTAGGAGGGGACTGGAACTTACCCTTCTACCCAGGTTTGGACAGGACAGGCAAACCGAGGGTGGGTCTATCACCAGGCCAGAGATCTATAAGAGATATGATAGATAGTCTAAGCCTATGTGATCCATGGAGGGTGCTATAGCCAAATCTCATGTAATATACGTTTCGATCTCCTGTACACTGGACCTCATCTCGTTCATGAGTAAACAGTTGCTTACCAGTCTCATGGCATGTCAGATCTCCCCGGAAGTCATCTCTGACCATTCTTCAGTAACATGCACCTTATCAATATCCCCCACTCAAAGAATAGAAACAAGTTGGAAAATTAATAACAGCCTGTTAAGGGATAAATGGGTGGTGGATAGACTGAAGTCTTGTATAGAACAATATACTAAGTACAGTCTTAACTCTACAGATCGACCTGAGATGGAGTGGGACAGATTAAAGTGCTTTATACAGGGGGTAACTGATCTGGATTTCCTCTATGAGGAAGTCCAAGAGGGAACATCAACTCAGGGACTTACTTGACAAAATTAGACAATTGAAAAAGGGGATTTCTCCCTCTTCCACAGACACTCAGCGTCAAGAACTAACTTGTCTTATGGCACAATATAATGAATTGCTTGGGGGAGTAAAGTGGAGTACGCCATCCTTAAAACTAAATCTAGTTACATAGATCAAGGCGAGAAGGACAGTCATCTATTGGCTCTCTGGGTCAAGCAACAAGAGGCATCTAGGCTAATAAAAGCCATTGACTCGGAAGAAGACGGCTCGTTAAACATTAATTCAATAGAGACTGTAAAGGAATTCCAGTCTTTTTACAAAGACCTCTATAGTGTCAGGGAGACCCCTCCCTCAATAGAATGCATAGAGGAATATCTACGTGACCTGCCTCTACCCAACCTTTCAACAGAGCAATAAACTTGTTTAACCTCTCCAATCACAGAAAATGAAATCCTAAATGCTATCTGCAACTTAGTGCTGGATAAAGCACCCGGACCGGATGGAGTTTCCTTTAACTTTTCAAAGTTTTCAAAGAGGAACTTGCCCCATGGCTACTCCATCTGTTCCAAATTGTCATGACTGGTGAGTGCCAGGACCCTCACATTTTTGAGGCAACAATCATAGTATTGTAATAAGAGGGGAGGGATCCGCAATGGGTCTCGAACTATAGGCCAATATCTCCTCTTAATTGTAACATTAAAATGTTAACTAAACTTCTGGCCAGTAGATTGAATAAGTTTATGCCATCTTGGGTTGCTGATGAATAGGTAGGATTCATGGCTGGCCGATCCTCTTCAGATTATGTGAGAAAGCTCGACCACATTTTTTCCGCATCCTGGGACAGCCTCTCCGCAGCAGTTTTGATGTCTGTAGATGTGGAAAAGGCCACTGATAGAGTGGCCTGGTGCTTTCTCTTCAGAACACTAATTAGACTCAGTTTCCCTTCCCTCTTTGTGCAATGGATCCAAGCCCTATATACAAAACCCAATGCTCGTATTTACTGAACTTTTTCTCCCTCCTTCTCCCTTCATTCCAGGACCAGACAGGGATGACCTTTATCTCCCTTTTTATTCATTCTCTACCTGGAGCCGCTCCTGATACAGATTAAGATAGATTCAGGCATTCTGGGAATCACTGTGGGTTCTCAAGAATACAAGTTATCAGCATATGCTGATGACATACTTCTTCACCTATCCAACCCATGGGCTTCGAAAGGTAGAACTTTGAACCTGATACAAGAATACGGTGTGTTATCCAACTACAAATTGAATCTTGAGAAGACTACAGTGTTCCCTCTTAACCCGTCTACTCACAAGGGAGAAGTTGATGGTTTAGGAATACACCGGGAACACAAAAAACTTAAATATTCGGGATCTTTCTCGCACGAGACCCTAAATCTTTAAAGGAAAACAATCTGGACACCTTAGTCCAGACAATAAAGCAAGATCTGGAGAGATGGACGAAGCTCCCAATATCACTCTGTGGCAGAACTAGATTAATTAAAATGAATATTCTACCCAGGATTTTCTGTCCCCTTAATGTGTTAAATTTATGGTTGCCACAGGCATGGTTCAATAAATTACACTCGGTGTTAATTAGGTTCATTTGGAAAAGTAAACCAGCTCATAGGGCATATTGGAAACTTACTGTCCCAAAGACAAAAGGAGGGCTGAGACTCCCTTACTTCAAGCTTTATTACTGGGCCAGTCAAGTTGCAAAATACTTACGATGGGGGAAAGGCATCAAAGAGGAGGCGACTCCTGAGCTGGTATTATCCTCTATGGCTTAAGCTAGAAAGGGAGCTAATTTTGGTGCAGGGTTTCTCCCCCATCGCCCTTTTGTACACTCCAAGTTGACCCCATCAGCTCTTATTGACACTCCAATTGGAATCTCGGTAAGGATACACAACCAGATGTGTTCCTCCATGTCTTACAGACACAGACAGGACCCAACCCAGCTTCTTATTGCCAATATGAATTTCTTGATAGGAGGGAAGATGGTAAATGATGCTTGGCTCCCACAACTAGCAAAGGTCTCGACAGCGGAATTATGGAATAACGGACAGGTCCTACCAATGGGAGAGATCATTCGCACCTATTACATAAACCCACAGCTGTGCTTTACAGTGCTTCAACTCAGACATATGCTAGGGAAGACCCAGTGAGCTCAAACTGCTAAAGTGGAGGGCAGATTCCTGCACCCACTCAGAGATGTTGCAAGAAATCCCCATGCGGTAGCTGGTATCTACTCCATACTCCTAGGTAGAGCCTTCCAACAGATAGATGGCTCCTCTGGTTATTGGAATGCTCAATTTCTGGAGAAAGGTTTTAATTGGGAGAAGATATGGGCAGATACCCATAGATTTGCCTCTCAAGACAGACTGAGACTAATGCAATACCAAATTATTAACAACATGTATTACACTCCGGTTAAGATGGTCAAAATGAACAGAGCCCCCTCATCTACCTGTAGGTGATGCTTACAAGCTGAGGGCTCCCTGTTTCACATCTTTTGGGACTGCCCAAAATTGCTCCCTTTGTAGAACACTGTTAGACAGAAAATGGATCCATTATTGGTTTTAAGGGAACATACAGAGCCTACCACCTGTCTCTTGGGAGATTTCTCCCAGACACCTATCACAGAGATAAAATATTGTCTGGCCATGATATCTCTATTGGTCAAGAATTTAGTATTGAGACACTGGCTGGATGAAGAGACTATCTCCTACTCTGAGTGGTTGCAAGAATTGCTTTCTAATCTTGCAGTGGAGAAAATTATTTCTAATATAACCAACAAGTCACGTAAATGTGTGAAATGCTGGGGCAAGTTGCACACTTTGTACACTCCTGAGTGAGATTGTTATTGGAAGCATAAACCTAAACCATGATAGCCTTCAAGTCTCCTCTCTTTGGTGATGCTGATACCATGGGTGGGGAGGGGAGGGGAGGGGAGAGGGAGGGTTTGGATATATGTGTAGTGGTATGTGCTGTCTTGTATTGTATAATGTCGTTTGTATTGTGATTGTAGAATGGCCTTATGGGCGAATATATATATATATATATATTTATATATATATATATATATATATATACACACACACACACACACACACACACATATATAAACAATAAAGCATTTTGAATGTCAAAAAAAAAGTTCAAATATCTTCACAGGACATTTGAACATATTCTGAGATTAGTCTCATTGAGACCTTAAGAATAATATTACTTACATGTTGGTGGCATTCGGCATTCTTTCATAAAATACAAAAGATTATATGGATTTCATTCTGGCAGCCCTGTTATTTATATTTACTTGTGCATGCATAGCAAACATTTTGTTACAAGAATGGAATTTCAGAGGTGTCTCACTGTCGGGTCCAATACAGCTCAGGCTGCAGTGGCCTCAATAGTGATAGCCCAGTGCTCACTAAGGCTGATCATGATACTGTTCTGTGCTTCCAAAGCAGAAACTTCTTGTTGAAAGGAGTAAGCTACTCCTATTAGACAGCTGCGTGATCCTTTCATCAGTATGAAGCCACCCAGCAGGCAGCTGAGCAGTGTCATGGTCAGCTCCAAGCAGCCCCAGCCATCCTTTCTCATTCCCCATCCATAGAAAAGAAATTCTCTCACTGCCAAGTATCCTGCCCACCTCCTGTTCCTTCACCATACCCCATCCATGACAAATAAATAGCCTCCCACTGCCAAATGTGCTGCTCACCTCCTGATCCTTTCCTGTTCCCTGCCCATGAAAATAAAATATCTTTGCACTGCAAAATATCCTGCCCACCTCCCAGTACTTCTCTGTGCTCTGTCCATGACAATTAAATACCCTCCCACTGCCAAGTATCCCATCCACCTCTCAATCCTTCCCCATGCCCTGTCCATGACAATTAAATACCCTCCCACTGCCAAACATCCCACTCACGTTGTGATCCCTCCCCATGCCTCATCCATGATAACTAAAACCCTCCCACTCTCAAGTATCCTGCTCACCTCTCAGTCCTTCCTCTTGCCCCGACCATGACAATTACTCTCCCACTGCCAAGTATCCCACTGACCTACTGATTTTCCCTGAGCTCCCTCTGTAAACCTGTAAAATAAGAAAACAGTCCAGTGTTGACTTCTGCCCCAACCCCTGCCACAACCCCTCCTCAGCAAACACCACCCCACGCCCCCCCATATGTACTCCGGTCCACTGCTGCTCCTTCTTGAATGTCCTGCTTCTTCTGAGCTCAACTGGGTAGTGACTGAAAACAAGGTAAGTTTGAATCATAGCTTTTTTATTGTGTTTTGAACATTTACTCATAACTCTGTAATTTCTTAATATTTTGCCACAAGTTTTCAACATGGCCTTTTTTAACCACACCTCTTGAACCAAGTAGGTGAAATTTTTCAGATCCCTTGAAGCGTGTTTTGGTAGTCGCTCAGAGAAATCACGTTTCAGATGGGATTTAAAAACTTTCAACTGTCTTGATCATAAGGTGGGGTAATAAAAAAACGGTATTGAAAATGTGGGGCAAAATTCTAAAAAAAAAAAAAACAAAGTTATGAAGCAAGATTGAAATTTTTCAACGTTTACTCATAACTTCACTATTTTTCCAGATTTTGACCCCAGATTTTCAACATAGCTTTTTTTACCCCATCTTATGAACAGGGCACGTGTGATTTTTCAAATCAACTCTGAAGCATATTTTTACAGTCATTCTGTAAAATCACCTTTCAGACAGAATTAAAAAAAAATTCACATGTTTTGATCATAATGATGGGAAGGTAAGGCTCATGAGTAGGGAGGATGGGAAGTGTGGGGAGGGAGGGCAGGGACATTAGATCAAGCTGTGGACCCTGCAATATGAGCAGACGTGATAGACCAAATGGGCTTCTTCTAGTGGCTTCTTCATATGTTCGTATATTCATATAATGTGAAGGTAATAAAAAGACTATGTTGAAAATTTTGGGACAAAATAAAATAAAATTAGAAACTTATGAAGAAATGTAGAAAATAAACAATGTTTACTCCTACCTTTGCCATTTTACCAGATTATGACCCCACATTTTCAACACAGCCATTTTTGTATGGCATGTCATGAACATGACATGTCATTTTTCAAATCCTGCCCCAAACGTCTTTTCACGCTTGTACCACAATGTGACATTTTGGACAGAATTTCATAAATGAGACCTGTCATGTTCATAAGGTGGTGTAACAGAAAGACTATGCTGAACATTTGGGGTCAAAACTGAAAAAATAATTATGAACAAACGTTGACATTTTTCATTGTTTACTCATAACTTTGCAATATTTTTACCTTTTAGCCCGCGTTTTCAACATACTCATGCCCCTCCCCCATCAAATGAACATGGCTGGTGTCATTATCAAATCCCTCTCTAAACCCTATTTTTTTTCAGTCATTCCACAAAACAATGTTTTATGTCATATTGCATAAATGACCATTGTCATATTCATAGAATGGGGCAGAAAAATACTAGTATTTAAAAAAAAAAAAGAGGTCACAATCAAAGAAAACAACGTCACCTGTGAAACACTTTGTGACAAAAACTCCTTTGGGCTGTACCTGCTTCTAGGTAGTTTTGTTTGAATTACTTCTCCTCCTGCCACCACCTGGTTACCTCAGAAAAATACCTCTGTCCTGCTCAGGGACTTGGAAGGTCAAATACAGTAATATTTGGTAGCGTGCACTTTGGATGATGAACTTTAAACAGAGAATGTTCACTTTTCCCAGCAGAAATATTAAATTTGCCTTTTCAATAAGGATGCTCAGTCACTGGTACTATGAAAATAGCTTGTTACTATGATAATGCTACAAGATATTACAAATGGGATATGTACAGCAAGCAAAAAGATGCACACATTTACAGGAAAGGAAAACAAAACAGTTAGATGACTTATAGAATAACTGCACAATCTTGTCTCACACTGGGATCTATATTGTACATGCCAGTTAACTTGAAATAAACATTCGCAAAGTCTGTCCTTTATTCACCCAGATAAGTTAGCTATGGAAACAAGGCTCTCCTTCCTACTGGGGAACACTCAACAAAAGACAGAACTTCAGATCCTGTTCAGAAGTTACAGGAAGTCAGAGATAGTGAGCTATGGTTAAACTCTTATGTTTATGGACTCAGGGCAGTAGAATGGGACCTTTCTAGACTGACAGCCCCTCCAGTATTCCCCACCCACATGAGTGTGTAGGGGTGTGTGTGTGTGTGTGTGTGTGTGTGGTTACAGGTGACAGGCTGAATTGCCCTTTCCAACCTAGCAGCATCCTCATGTCTGAGTGCAAGAACGCAGTACTTGAAAGGCTCACTCACAGTTATTACTTTGTTTACTCCCTAGCTGCTTGTTTACCTCTATGGGAAAAGTAACACTATTTCAGCTAGCAGGCTATTTCCCTTGCCAGCTTCTCAAGACAGATGCTGGGACATATAACCTGAACTCCATTGTGGTCACCCCATGCAATTCCAACAACAGAAGAAACTTCTATGAAAATAAGTAGAGAATAATTACAGTAATGAAAGGAGATTACATTAACATGGGCACTTTCCTGTCACATCTCCCCTCCCAGAAAAATGAAGGCATGTTTCTTTTGGGTGACCCCCCAGAGACACTGCCATTGGGAAGTGCCTAAGTTATCCTGCCATGCACTTAGCCCTGTCTAGGCAACCTATCTTCACTGGCATTTTGTGAACCACCTTGGTGCTGGATGGTCATATTTTACAACTGCAATACCCAATGCCAGAACAGTCATTTTGTATCTTGCCCACTACTCCTATGGAGCCAGGTCAGGGAATTATGATCCATGACCACAGTGAACTCTTGCCCATACAAATATGACTACACCTTCTGAAGTACCCACACCATCCTGAGACTATCCTTTTCAATGGTGGAATATGCCTCCTCTATGGGCAGCAGCTTCTGGCTCAGACACTCTATGGGGTGCTTCTCTGCCTTCAATGTAACCTGGCTTAGGACTGCACTCAGCCCATGGTCTGAGGCATCCATGTGCACAATGGACATTAGGGCATAATGAGGACTAGTGAGCATGGGTGACCTACATAATGCTTTCTTCAACTTCTAGAAAGCAGATTCATAGCCCTCCTTCCAGAGAAATTTCTCTGACAATTTTCTTTTTGTCAGGACTATCAGGGATTGGCCACATCACTACAGTGAAGAACAGACCTACTGTACAGGGGAGCAATTATAGGGGGGATGTGGGGCAGATCCCCTCAACATTTCATCTTGAATAACTTACTGTAAAAATCCTCTTATGGTTGTGTCCCCCCCCCCCAAGTATTACACCAAAGTTACTCTACTACTCCTGTACTACCTGGTTGTCCCCAGAAATTCCTTTACCTGTTTCTTCATGGTAGGGGTGGGCCAGTCCTAGATGGCATCAACCATTACAGGATCTGGGTAAATGTAGCTACTGCCCAGTCAGTGCCCAATGTAAGACACCCCTGCCATACCTATCTGGCATTTTTCCACCTTAACTGTCAGCCCTGCAGTCTTCAGTTGCTGGAACACTTCCCTCACATGCATGACATGATCCTCCCTATCTTCTGGCTGTAAATGGCTACATCGTCTATGTACACCAGTGCAAAATCACCTACCTTAGACACAATGTGATCCACAAGCCGCTGCAAGGTTGCGGGTGCATTCTTCATCCCAAATGGCATTACTTGGAACTCAAATAAGACAAATGGGGTGATGATAGCTGATGTTACCCTGGCTGCAGAGGTAAGAGGTACCTGCTAGTTGCTCATCATCAAGTCTATAGTGGTCAGCTACTGGGCTCCCCAGCCATTCTAAGGTCTCATCTATTCTGAGCATGGGGTAGGCATTTGACTTTTTGCAGCTGTTTAGCCTCTGATAGTCAATGAAGAACCTTATGGTACTATTCTTCTTGGGGATCAGGACTACAGGTGATGTCCAGGGGTTACTGGACTCCTGGATCACCCCAAGCACCAGCATCTCTCTGAGCTCCTTCTGCATGGTCTGCATAACCCCCTCTGATACCCTGTAGGGGGACTGCTTTAGCAGCACTTGGGTCTTAGTGTCCATGAGTTGAGGTGTTCAGCCATCATGGTGTGCCTCAGTTTCCCTATGATCATTTCCCCAAATGCTTGCAGCACCCCCTTATCTCCTCTGCCTGGGCTGTTGTCAGTTTCTCCAAGATGACGAGGTTATCCACTGAGGATTCCTCCTATGCCTCCCCAAGGAGGTTCATCAGTGGATTAGCCTTATTTTCCTCTTCTGGGATGTTGCACACAGTAAGGATAATTTTCTCCATATCATAGTAGGGCTTCATTGTGTTACATGATATGTTCTCTGCCTGTACCTCCTGTCAGGTAATTCTACCACATAACTAACCTCACTCACCTTCCTGACTATGGAGAATGGGGCCTCCCATGCTGCCTGAAATGTATTTTGTCAGGCTGGGATGAGTACCATCACTCACTGTTCAATTTCCTATCCCTGGGCTCTGGCCCCATGGTCATACCAGGCTTTCTGCCACTGTTGTGTAGTGGCTAATTGCTCCTGAGTGAGCCCCATGAGTTCCTTAAGCCACGTCCTGAAGTTCAGGATGTACTTCACAACAGATTCCTCTTGAGAGGAAAAGTAATTCTCCTATTCATCCCGAACTAAATCTAGGGTCTCCCTCACCCTGTGACCATACAGGACCTTGAAGGGTGAGAACCCTGTGGACTTCTGCGGGACTTCCCTGTAAGCAAACAGGACATGTGGCAAATACTTATCCCACTACCTCTTGTGATTTTCAGCAGACATCCTGACCATTGTTTTCAAGAACCCATTGAACCACTTATCCAGGTCATTATTCTTCGGATGATAGGTTGAGGCATGAGCTGTTTCACCCCACATTTCTCCGACAGACTAATCATGAATTATGACATGAAATTCGTTCCCTGGTCTGACAAAGTTTCCTGGTGAAATCCCGCATGGCTAAAGATTCACAGGAGTTCATCAGCCATATTTTCTGCCTCAATGGAGGACATAGCCAGAACCTTATGGCACCTGGTAGTGTACTCCACAACAACCAGTATGTACCATTTGCCCATGTGACTTGGGATACTCAGGGGCTGCACTATGTCCATAGCTCCCCTTTCAAAGGATTCAGCAATAATAGGCAGCAGCATCAAATCTATCTTAGCCTTGTTCCCCACCTTTCCCAGCCTCTGGCACTGTGGATATGCTTACCATTAATTTGTCACATCTATGCATATACGGGCTAAAATAAATTTTTTGCAAGCTGTTTTTTGTGTGGCTAATACCCAGATGACCTAAAAAAGGGATGTCATGGACAAGGACCAAAGGCTGCTTGCGGTAAGCTTGAGGGGATACTAGCTGCTAGAGTACCTCTCTCTGTCAAGCCCCCTCTGTGATATACAGTCCCTGTACAGCAGCCCGTTCTTCCAGTAAACTAGCTTTTTACTCCCATGAAAGTCATCAGCACTATTGGCTGTTTCTCTCAGTTTTTGTAGGGAAGGATCAGCCAGCTCAGCTCTGCCCAGTTCCTCCTTGCTGACCTTCCCCAACTCCCCTTCCAAAGGAAATATGCCCATGGCTGAGATTTCCTCATTTTGCAGTTGTGGCTCAGGGCTGCTACTCATAGTTAGCTCCTTAACCACACTAGCTGCTCCCTCAGCTGTGGAAAGAGGAGTTACCATTGCTGTGTTGCCCTCTCCTCTCCTCAGGAGCTTGCTGTCTTGCCTGACTATGGGTAGTAACACACACCAGAGCTTCAGTGTGGTCAAAATCATTTGCAATTATCTCATCCACAGGGAGCTCAGATTTGACTCCCACCTCCCGTATCCCATGGCCACCTTCCCAACTCAGGAAGACTTGAGTCATTGGTACTTGGACCACTGGACCCAAGACTCCCTGAATCTTGGAAAATTGCCCAGGCAGAAATCTGATCTGCCTGGATTAGATCCTGCCTCACCATAGAGATGGAAGCACCAGTGTCCTTCAGTGCCTGTGTTATGGTTCCATTAACTAGGACCAGGGTGCATATGTATGGAGGCATTGGGTGGTACTGCAGTCTGTGAGCAGTTTACAAGCTGCTGAGCACTGTATCGATCACCCCTTCCCTAGGCCTTTTCTCTTTCATATTTTTAGGGCAGTCATATGACAGGAGCACAACATTCTGGCAAATACAGGATTTTTTTTACCCCCAGCTCCTTGTTACCCTTAGGGCAGTGGCTTGTATCTTGGGCTTGAGTACAGCCTGGTTTACTTAAGGCTGCCCTTTTGGGTCCCTTTGAAGCCATGTGCTGTCCCACCTCTTCCATTATTTTCCATTGTTCCCACACAGCGTGCATGGTCTGCTGGCCACATACACAGCATCACTTTCTGCTGCCTTCTTTTCAGAGCTGCATGCCCGATCCAGCAGCCACACCTGCACATCCTCAGGTACAATTTTAAGAAATTGTTCCCTTACAAAAAGGTATTTTATTTGTTCCTCAGTTCAAGCTTTAACCCCATCCACCCAGCAGTCTAGAGAGGTACATATTTGAACATGGAGTTCTACATAGCTGTTTCCTGGGCCCTTTCTAAACACTCTGAATTTTCAACTATAAATCTCAGATGTTTGCTTGAAATATTTCAGTAACACCCTCTTGACTTTACCATAGTCCATACAGACCTAATCTTCCATTCTAGCAAATGGATGCAAAGCCCCATCAGTAAGCAAGGGTGGAAGGTGGGTCATTCACAGAGCCTTGTCCAATTTAAACTGCACACATACCTCTCAAATAAGTTTAAAAAGGAATCAAAATCATCCCCCTTCTGCTATTGAGGAAACATTTTAGAATTCATCATGGTTTCATAGGTTTGACCCCCTACACTATTACAGTTTGCTGCAGTGTTTTCTGACACACGGTCACTATCTCTTTCTCATGCTGGCATTCCTTCTTTCTTTCTGCTTATTTCTGCTCTCTTTCCACTCATTCCTTCTCCCTTTCCACTCGCTTCTTCTCTCTTGCTTCTCATATGAGTATCTCATGCTGACGTTACTGCTGTCTCTCCTGTTGCATCAGGATCTCATTCTGGCATGCCTTCGCTGTTTCCTCAGCCTTCAGCATTACTATCTCCCTCTCAGCCTCAAGACTTGCCCTTTGCAATTCTGCCTCTTCTACTGCATTTTCATGAGTTAAAACTGATTTTGAGACTCTGCTGCACCAGTTCTTGGCTCAGGCCTGGGCTGCATTGCTTCACCAGTGCATGGCTCGAGGTTGAACTATGGCTCAGCCCCTGTGACCACAGTCTCACTACTTTGATCATCTTCCTCAGTGACTGCCTGCTCCACCCACATTTGGTCATACTTCTCAGTGACCACCTGCCTCCCATATATTTGGTCTTGCTTCACCAGGACTTTTATGAGTACATTTCTTGTCAGGGCCTCATATACAATCCCTCTCCCTTTGCACAACTCACAGAGCTGAGGCACAAGAAATTTGCCATATGTTGAGGAGATCATACTTGCTAACTACACTGCACTAAACTATGTTTCTAGAAATAAAAAGAAGAGTAGTAAAATACAAAATCTTTTTGTATATCCTCTTTTGTGACTGTTAGAGTAACTTTTCTACTAGCAATCTGTTTCTCTGAATGCTAGGTAAGACTTGTATCTCTCTCTCTCTCTTTCTCTCTCTCTCAAAGTTCCTAGTTCCACCAGGAAAGCACTCCACCCATAAATGCTGGTTTTAAATTTGTGCACTTATCCCAACTCTCTGCAACCAGTTTGTGACAAAAACTCCTTTGGGCTGTACCAGCTTCTATGGAGTTTTATCTAAATTACTTCACCTGCTGCTGCCACCTGGTTACCCCAGGAAAATACCTCTGTCCTGCTTGGGGACTTGGAAGGTCAAACACAATAATATTTTTACTTTGCCCAGCTGAACTACTGAATATACTTTGGCAATTAGGATGCTCGGCCACTGGTACTATAAAAATAGCTCTTTACTATGATAATGCTACAAGATATTACAAACAGGATATGTACAGCAAACTAATAGATATACACATTTACAAGAAAGGAAAATAAAACAGTTCAACAGCTAGATGACTTATAGAATGACCTCACAATCTAGTCTCACACTAGGATCTGTATTTACCTGCCAGCTAACTTAAAACAAACATTCACTAAGCCTATCCTTTATGCACCCAGATAAGCTAGCTATGGAAGTAGGGTTCTCCTTCTCACTGGGGAACACTCACCAAGAGACAGGACATCAGGTCCTCTTCAGAAGTTGCAGGAAGTCAGACAGAGTGAGCTGTGGTTCAGCTCTTCTGTTTGTGGAGTCAGAGCAGCAGGATGAGACCTCCCTTAGAGTGACAGCCCTCTCCAGTATTCCCTGACCACATGAGTGTGTAGGTGTGTGTGTGTGTGTGTGTGTGTGTGCATGTGTGTGTGTGTGTGATTACAGCTGACAGGCTGAACTGCCCTTTCCCACTTAGCAGCATCCTCTTGTTCTTTTGTCTGAGTACAAGAACCCAGGCCTACTCACAGTTTTTATTACCTTGTTTACTCCCTAGCTGCTGGTTGTCTCTGTGGGAAAAGTGACACTGTTATAGCTGGCAAGATACTTCCTTTGTCAGTTTCCCAAGACAGCTGCTGGGACAAATGACCTGAACTCCATTTTGGTCACTCCATGCCATTCCTACAACAGGCAGAACTTATATGAAAATAGGTAGACACGAAAATAATTACAGTAACAAAAGAAGATTACATTAACATGGTCACATTCCTGTCAAACTCTTCATTTCCCAATCATGACAATTTCAGAATTACAACTCCTGGTATTTATTTGTTAATTATCACCTCTGCACTATCAGTGCCAAACACCTACACAGCAAATACAAGCAAGAACACATTTGGCATTGACAAATGTTTGTTTTTAAGTGTGTTAAACCTGTTTTTTACATGCCACTTGACACACACTGAGCTGAAGATGGCATTTCGGTATCAACTGAGCCTCCAATTTAGAGCTGCTTATCTGATAAAGCTGTGGATACCTCATGCCACTGATGCTTGCTATCTGTTCCAGTCCTTGTTCTAATCATATTTTCTGTGACTTCTGTGTGATTTTCTATTAGTGTTCATCATGTGGAGTAATTGTATTCTTTGTACTATGTTATTTATTATGTTAAAACATGTTTGAAACCTGGGTTGTGCTGTGTCATTCAGTTTGGTGGTGTTCAGGGGCATGGTGGATTGGGTGGGTGAAGATATTGCCAACAAATACTAACATTGTATTTCCTTACATTTTTGATTTTCATAATAAACCCAAATTATAGTTTTTTGCAATGATTATATATTACAGTATGAGTTGAGAAGGCACTTCTATGTTAAATCACTATTTACAAGCATTATAAACTGTTATTTTGGACAGAATAACATGAACGTTAGCATGCATAATGTCTGGCCGATTATCTCTGTGTTGTGAAAGTTTATTAAATGGTGGTGTAGCTACTGAAAACTTCTAGAAGTTTGAAAATGTATAACAAAATGTTTAAAGCCTTTTACTTTCCTTACCAATAACTAAACAAGCATTTGTCAATGCCAGATGCTTGCCGCTGGTATTAATGTTGTACCAGGTCAAGGTGCAGATCCCGTGCTGTAAGAGTAAGGGTTGGACTGGGGGGGTGGGCAGGAGGCAGTTATGGTGGGTCAACAACTGACAAACTGAAGGGAATTTAAAAGAATGAAAAACACTGTTTTCACAATTCTCTGCTTGGAGTGGGGGCTGAGCTCTCAGTGTAGAGATTCCTCTGCAGCAGTGCTGGTGTAGTCTGGTGTACTTGGGTTACTTCAGAAAGGCACGTGGCTTCTATTCTCACCAGTCTGGTGTGAGAACATCATAAAACTGAACTGCAGGCCATAGTAGAGCTGTGCTCCACGTTAGGAATACTTGGAGTACCCAGGGACATAGTTTTCTAACCTCTCCCCTTTTCTATCTTAGTAGTCTGCTGCAGCAGTGTCATTTTCCTATCCTATCTTATTTATTTCCCATGTTATGCCTCAGTAGATTGGCCACTTACCTAGGTAGTCTCCCCTCTCACTATTCTTTCTCTTACATTTTTTTCTTTTCTGTCCATATGTGGTGCTAAAGTGCCTGCCATGCCGAATAAAATGCTTCCTATGCATATGAATAAGAAAAACAGGTTAAGAAATTGCTTATAGTGCTTTAGCAATCATAATGTGCCAAGTATGTTTGCTGGCCGTTGATATAAATAAAGTGCAGAGGGTACTTTGTAAAGAGTTTATATGTTTAAATTCCTGATTCTAAAAGGCCTGCAGTGCTTGAATTCAGAACCGAAGCAGTCTAGCTGGAAGAAGGCTGGAACTGAATGAAAAGAATCTGCATGGTAAAAGATAAGCCATTGTATGACACAGCCATTAACCTTTCCCTGCTCTGACACAGAGAAAACGATAAGATCAGCTGTGCTTGCTGAAAGAGCTGATTTATGAATGTGTCTGTTGGCACAATGTTTTGAAGTCCATGTACTTCATGCCTGAACAGTGTCATTGTCTGGCTTGCAGATTATTGGTCAAGCCCATTGTAAACTCTCTTGCATTGGATCACTGTGGCACTCCTCTCAAATCCCTGAACTATAGCAAAATGCTGTGCATAAAAATGGCAAAGAATTCAAATCTAGAAGTTTCAGGTTTGTTAGATTCTCAGTCAAGGGTGACCTTTTTACTTTTGTGTTTTGGGAAAAACATTTACATCTTTAAAGGGATATTGTCAGCTTTTTATCGATTTTCTGGACACCTCTACTGCTTGTGCCACTTAATACAGCTCTACAATGTAATCACTTACAAGGCATTTGGACTGGAGGGTAAGGTTTGTCTGTTTGCAGATGACACTAAGATCTGCAACAGAGCAGATGATCCAGATGAGGTAGGCAGAATGAAAAGAGATCTGGATAAACTAGCATTATGGTCAGAAGAGTGGCAACTGGGGTTTAATGCAAAGAAGTGCAAGATCATGCACATAGGGAAGAGAAACCCTGAAGCCACCTATAGGCTGGGAGGGGAGATGCTGGCAGTCACAAGGGAAGAATGAGACTTGGGCATCATCATCACCGATGACCTGAAATCATCCAAGCAGACCATTAAAACAGTAGGTAAGGCTAGGGGGATGTTGGGGTGCATTAGTAGGGGTATCACAAGTCGGAAGAGGGAGGGAGGTAATGATCCCCCTTCACAAGACACTGCTTAGGCCTCATCTGGAGTACTGCATGCAGTACTGGAGGCCACACCTTCACAAGGACATTAACCAAATTGAGGCAGTCCAGAGAAGGGTAGCCAAAATGGTGCAGGTACTGCATCAGAAAACATATGAGGACAGATTAACACAGGTAAATATGTATACACTAGAGCAAAGGAGGGAGAGATGTGATATGATTGAAACACTCAAACACCTTAAGGGCATTAACAAGGTGAAAGAGTCTAACATGTTTCAATGTAAGAAAAATAGCAGGACAAGAGAACACAGCATAAGATTAGAGGGAGGCCAATTAAGGGGTAATGTGAGGAAGTTCTTTTTCACAGAAAGGGTGGTGGATGCATGGAACGACCTACCTCAGGAAGTGGTGGATATGAATACAGTGCATGGTTTCAAACAGGCATGGGATAGGCATAATGGAGCAATACAGATGAGTATGAATAGATAGGCCATTGACAGAGCAAAGGCCGATGGCACATTCATAAGGTAGAAAAAGAAATGGGCAAACTGGCTGGGCCTTGCGGTCCTTATTTGCCATCAACTTCTATGTTTCTATGTTTCTATCTATTTTTTTTCCTGTATTCATTATTTTTCATCAATAAGGACTTTCATTTGTCCTAACCTCATTTTGCCACCCACTCCTTCCCACGTGTGCCTGATAGAGATCTGGCATTGAATCCTGCCAAATGCATGCATGAATGAGTTCAGTGTTTTTTTATGGCATATAAAGTAAATAGCTGGCTATGTTAAATAAAATGTGCTGATTTTAGCATAACTCATTTCAGAAACAGAGGGGTATTTCAAATAGAAATTGCTGCTTGGAAAGTAAAACTGGGACTCAGTGCATGCACATTAGCACCAGCACTGATCTGCATATGCTGAGTCCCAGTTTTACATTCCAAAGGCACTAGGTCAGAATAGAGAAAACCGGAGATCACGTGATGCTTCTGTGAGACTCACAGCTCTGAAGACCTGCTCCTGCTTCAGCTCTCAATTTACATTTAAAATATAATTGTTTACTCGATTTTCAGGCTCTTCTATGACAGATTGTGCTCTGGCAGACTCAAAACGTATGTACAATAATTTGTGGAGTAATTAGGTGAACACATACCTCTCAAACTTCACCATATAATCGGGACCTGAGCATCGTCATGGAGGCCAAAATGTGCCAGGCTCTACTGAAGCATACGCCCCACAAACTCTGGAAAAGGGGCCAAAACTACCTAAAGGCCAAGCCGGGGGCTCCTCGAAATCTCTTACACCTACAACATCCCAGCCAATATCAATTCCATTATTAGAACAAAAATTCCTGGAAGAATTCCAGCCATTCAAAATAGCTCTGCATGTTATCACCACGGAAATTAAAGTGCTCAGAGGGGAGCTATCAGACACCAATAGGGCTATTTCTGATGTCACGGCCAGCACCCTTTCCCTTGAGACTTGGAGGGACAAGGTAGAGCCTGAGGTGGTAATCTTAAGGCAACGACTGCACAAAATGGAAACAAAACTGGAAGATCTGGAAGGCTGAAGTCAGAGGAACAACATCATTATCTCCGGCCTTCCAGAAGAAGCTGAGGGTTCCTCACCCATTCTTTTCTTCCAAAAGATGCTCACAAAAATAGCTGGACCCTCTCCAAATAATTCCACCTACATAATAGAGAGGGCCCATCTCTCGCTTCACCCTAAACCTGCAGTCAGAAAACCCCAAAGACCAATTATTATAAAATTCCTGAACTCTCTTAATAAATCTCATATTCTTGACCAAGCCAAACGTTTGCAGCAAGTTTTATGGGAAGGCCAACAGCTGAGACTGGCACAAGACTTACCGGCTGCAGTGAGACAGCAACGATCGGAGTACCATCCCCTGGTATCGAAATTGATAGCTGCAGGGATTAAGTATAAGGTGCAATATCCATCTCACCTGGCTGTCCTTCATGCTGGTACTTGGCATTCCTATGATACTGCGCAGCAAGCTGCTCCTGCTTTACATGCTCTGTATCCCGACCTATTCCCCACCCACTGATGACTTATGAAGAGAATCATCCAAGGAAAACACGTTTCTGGCTTTTTGCTCTTTCCTCCAAGAGTTTGAAGGCAGAAGATCATTGGTTCATTTGGGACAGTTTCGTCGGTTCCGTTGTCTGACCATCGGAGGGTGGCAGAGTCCACCGCAGTGAAGAGATGGGGAAATTGTGCTCCTCCACTGCATTGGCATAACTCAGCTTGGATGCGACTAGACGTTTGTTTCCTCAGTGTCTACAGACCCACTACAAGGCACGTTTATCCTAAATGCCACCGGCTGGTATGCCGGGTTGTTGGCAGCGGCTATCAAGGTCACAGCTTTTTCCTTTTTATTATTACTACCAGTGCAAGTCTGCTCTAAAGCTGATGTTTTTTTTTTTTTCTTCTTTCTTTCGTTTTTAATATTGGAAAGGCCACAAGAGGGCAGCACAACTCTGACTTAGGTATTAGGTGCAGTGGCAGCCTTTTAAGACAAGTAATCAGATATTTGTACGTTTCTGAGTTCTAACGGCTCGCTTTCTTTATTTTATGTGCATGGGACTGATCCAGCTGGCAAGTAACTGCCTTAGAATTGAACTGAAGAAATTGACTTTATTTAATTTGTTTTTCTTCCTTTTATTTTACTTCCCTGCACTTCCTTTAAGGTATACCTGTGATTCCTGATTGTAACATTGCTGACCTACTTACTTTTTGCTTATTATTAATGTGGGTCTGTAACTAGATTTTTGTAACTAGATTTTTGTGACTTGCTATTGTGTTGAGAGTTGGGGCGGGAGGTAAGGGTTTTAGATTAATCTGCAGTGTACTCAGTGCACCACATACCGGCGTAGGGAGGGGTGGATGTCCACAGCTGTGTTAGGTGTACAGTTTTGGAAGCTATTGTTTGCAATGCTTATTTTCCAGAGGCTGTTAAGGGTAACAGTCTCAACATTATCCCTATTTTTTATGGTATTGATTGCTTTGCTGTGGATTTGGAATTATGGGTAATAAGGGGGATAGGGTATCATGGTTGGGTACTTTTATAACCCTTCCTTTTTTCGGGGGAGACTCCTTTTAGCTTCAGTTTTTCATGCTTAAAGTATATAACTGGGTGGGGTGCTGAGGTTGGGGGACATGATTATCTGGGAGTTGGAGTTAATTGTTAAGAGGTGGGGGAGAGAGCTTTAGGTTGGTCACCACTTAGTATTCACATATTCACCAACTGGGAAGGTAGTATTTTCTATTCTGGGATTATTTTACTTTTACAGAGCCACTCTCGATATTTTGACTGGTTATGGCAGCAACATTAAAATTTTGCTCTTGGAACATTAAAGGTGCTCAATCTCCCACTAAGAGAGCCAAGATTTTGTTACATCTCCATAAACTTAACATTGATGTAGCTTTTCTTCAGGAAACCCATTTACCCACTTCACAAGTTCTTAGTTTAAGAAGAACATGGGTGGGGCATGCACTGGGAACTGGGTTGGACACCAGAAAATGTGGAGTCACAGTGCTGGTAGCACGTCGTGTACCTTTCAGGTTGCTCCAATCGATGTGTGACCCCCAGAGCAGATA
Source organism: Neoceratodus forsteri (assembly GCA_016271365.2). Taxonomy (NCBI): domain Eukaryota; kingdom Metazoa; phylum Chordata; order Ceratodontiformes; family Ceratodontidae; genus Neoceratodus; species Neoceratodus forsteri. Next base: position 848,735,250 of record CM028134.1, read on the forward strand.
TATACTGCTAAGAGTTATTCTGGGCCACACGGAGCTGATAATGGGCTCTGTCTATGGACCGGTGGTGGAAGACCCTCAATTCTTTACCAGACTTATGACTAGTTTGGCCTCTTGGTCCACTCTCCCTATATTGCTCAGTGGAGACTGGAACCTAGTCTTTTCTAACACACTAGATAGGTCTAACCCAGACATTCTCCTCCCACTCCTGCACAACTGGCCCTGAAGGATTTTATGGATACTATGGGCCTTGTTGATCCCTGGATAACCCTTTTCCCTTCAATGAGGTATTATTCATTTCATTCCCTGTCCCACAACACATTCTCAAGGATTAACTACTTTTTGTTGGGGATTGAGCATCTATCAAGGGTATAAAATTGTGCTTATCTCCCTAAAGCGATCTCCGATCACCATCGAACCCTTCTACAATGGTCCTTACCTGCTTCAGTCAAACAAGATAAAGTATGGAGGTTTAATCCTCAGTTACTGAAATCTCAGTACTTGGTAGATCATCTTCAAAAATATATAAAGAATGTTTATGAGTATAATGCTCCCACTATGCAGAAACTTGATATATTATGGGGAGCCCTGAAGTGTTCATTAAGAGGAGAGATTATTCGCCTGGCCTCCATTAGGAAAAAGAAAATATCCTCAGAATCCTCCCTATTACTGCAGCAAATTAGAGCCATAGAGCAATCTCTGTCTATCTATTCCCATACTACGGAATTCGAAAAATTAGAAAACCTCCATTTCTGATACAATATTCTTCTCAGTGATAAAGTTGAACATCTCCTTTTTAAATCTAAAGTCACCTATTTTGAGCAAGGATACAAGGCAGGGAAGCTATTAGCTTTAAGACTTGGGACACAAGTATCAGATAGAATAGTGGCAACTATTCGAGATGCGGCGGTGAACCTTCACACCTCCCCCAGAGACATAGTCTCCTGCTTTAAAGCCTATTATCAAACTCTTTATTCACGTTCCCCTACACCCCTCAATAGTACTGCATTAGATCATTTTCTCCAGGACATAGGACTTCCATACCTGCTTCAACACCAAATAGCCATTCTACAAGCTCCATTGACCTTAGCGGAAGTAAATGAAGCCATTGATGCACTTCCACTAGACAAAGCACCAGGCCCGGATGGTTACACATCCAACTTCTATAAAGCATTCAAGTCTCAATTGGGCACAACTCTGCTAAATACTTGTAACCACATTTACAAGCAAGGCCTTTTGGACCTCAGTCTTACTGCGGCAACTATTGTAATGCTCCCTAAACTGAGTAAGGATCCTACACTGTTGACAAACTACCACCCTATATCACTTATAAATGTGGATCTGAAAATTCTAGCTAAAATCTTTGCTACTAGGATGGCCAAGGTCTGGCACGCTCTACTAAGCCCTAAACAGGTCAGTTTCGTGGCTGGACACCTGTCAGCGGACCACCTGCGAAAACTTTTTTATCTTATTTCTGTGTCCAGGGACTCCCATACTCCAATGGTTTTGGTGTCCCTAGACACAGAAAAAGCCTTCGATCGGGTATCCTTGGACTATTTGTTTAACTTACTCCCAAGATATCGTATCCCTGTACAATTTATACAGTGGATTAAAATCCTTTATTTACAACCCTCAGCTCGTATAGTATGTAATGGAGTTCTCTCCCCATCTTTTATATTACAACAGGTCATGAGACAGGGGTGTCCCCTCTCACCTTATTTGTTTAATTTATTTTTAGAACCCCTTATTAGAAAAATTAACACTTCTACACTGATTTCTGGTATCCCAATCAATCACTTCCAATACAAGTTATCTGTGTACGCCGATGATATTATGCTCAATATTAGCCACCCATCTAAATCTATACCTGCCACTCTAAATATTATTCAAGAATTTGGACAGTTATCTAATTACAAATTAAACCTGTCTAAAACAGAGGTAATGCCCCTAAATAATTTAACTCCTAGAGTGGACATCCAACATCTTGGGCTCTCCTGGGTGAGAGATAAAATAAAATATTTGGGCATATACCTATCTCAATCTAACTCTAAAGTGAAATAATATAATTTGGACCAGCTACTCACACATATCAGGATAGATCTAAATCACTGGGCATTACTCTCTATTTCTCTTTGGGGACTCACTAATATAGTTAAAATAAATGTCCTGCCCCATTTGTTATATCCCTTCCAAATGCTTAATCAATTCCTCCCTAAATCCTGGTTTAACCAGGTTCATAGCATCCTTTCCAAGTTTATCTGGAAGAATAAGCCCCCTTGAAGGGCAATTTCTAAATTACAGAGATCTAAGGAACAAGAAGGGTTACAGGTTCCCAGTATCTACATTTACTATCTCTTGAGTAACTGCTCAGTGATTTCACAATGGCTGAGGCCCGTGCCAGACTCCCCACCATGGCTACAAATTGAAAAAGCACTTTGCACTCTAACGGGAGTAGATATAGGGAGCCTACCTTATCTTTCCCTTAATAAAGTCCCCAAACAGCTTAAATCTAAACCCATCATGGCATCTCTTCGAACTCATATGCAACTCAATAAGATTTTAGGTTATTCATTGGAGAAGGACTCTTCCCAACCTATTCTGGGAAATCCCAACTTTACAATTGGAGGTAAAGTCATTAAACCATCTTTCTGGCCAGGTGGAATTGGAGTAACAGTGATAGATCTAACCGAGAACCATAAGCTGCTTTCCTTTTCAGCTATAAGAATAAAATACAATCTACCAACTTCTTTTTGTTTTAAATATCTCCAAGTCTCTCAAGCATTACTGCAGCACTTTGGTAGTGGCCTCTGGGACCAGTACACAATCGTCCCCGTCCTTGGCTCACTCTCAAGAAGGCCTACTTCCCATTATGTCTCCTTTTATTACAAGGAGCTTCAGGCACAAATCAGGGAGCTAGATGGTTCCCCCTGTTATGAATGGGATAGGACTCTCTGCCAACATCCATGGCCTCCCGCCAATGGCGACAAATCTGGAATAGACTTTATAAGGATGTTAGGTGGGACCGCTATAGATTACTTCAATTTTATGTATTATATGACCTATATTATACCCCTGTAAAACTTAATAGAATGGGAAACCTCCAGTCAGATATGTGTACCAGGTGTGGGTCCCAGAGAGGTACACTACTTCACATTCTTTGGGAGTGTGCCAAGGTAACTCCCTTTTGGGAATGTATCCGATCAAATCTCAATCCCCTTTTGGACCTACAGAATGCCTTTCAACCAGAAATTTGTATTGTGGGGGATTCAGGAGAGGTTTTAATAGGGAACCAAAGGAAAGACATAACCCTGATATCCCTTTGTGCTAAGAAAATTATATTACGCCACTGGTTGGACCAGCAAACTCCTACGTACACAGAGTGGCACAAAGAAATTCTCTTTGCCTTACAAGCAGAACATCTTCTTGCGAGCATCTCTAAATGTAGCAGTAAATACCAATCGATATGGGCTCCCTTGCATATTTTGTTGTCTATTTAGGGTCACTTTGGCCCATATTTTGGATTGTTTTGGAATGCATTACTGTGTCAGATTGAGCTCTGTAGATGTTAATGATAAATACTCATCCTGTTGTTTTTCCAATATGTACTACCCCCAGCCTTATATAACGTATGATGTGGTTTTCTTGTGTTTTTCTCTTTTATTCCTAGTGGCAAAAAGGGGAGGGGAGGGTGGTGGTGGGAGATGTTATATAGCATTTTTGTCATAAATATCTTTTATGTATATTCTTCTCTTGTTCTTAGATAGTATTGCTAACTACTTTCATATCACTCCTGATATCTAGTATAGAGTATTACTGTTGTGTGGTGATAAAATATTAGTGTCCTATTTGTAGCTAACTACACCTTTGACTATTCTAGGACCAAAAGGGACTAAAGGATCTGTTATATATTATTGCTGTTCCTCAAATTTTCAGTACAAGATTGTGTTGTTTACAAATATGTAAAAGTAAAAATGCAATAAAGTTTATTAAATTGAAAAAAAAAGAATAGAGAAAACCATAAGCATGCAGTCAACAACCACACAACCAAAATAGTGAAAGTCATGATAGTGCTCTGCAAAAACACTGAGCACCACCATAGCACCACACAAAGTGAACTGCCTAGACTGTATGTTCATGGGGGGGCTCTGCCACTCTGCACCCACCATTGTGGGGGCTTTTCCCTCAACCACCCATGCATATATAATCACCTTCATGGGGAAGGCAACTCAGGGAAGGGGAGAATCCTCGGGGCCTTGGGGAGGGGGAATCATTAAGAAGGGGAACCATGCAGGACAACTGGGGGTTGGGAAGGACACAGTACCCGCATAAGTTGGGAGGGAGGAGAAATGCACACAAAAAAGTCCCGGAAGAGAAAAAAAAAAACAAGCGTAAGTCAAGACCGGGAATCAAACCCCAGTCCACCAACGTTCTGCCACCTTCCACTGCCTGTGGCATTACCCTCTGTGCCATTGCAGCTGCTTGGCAGCAGTTTTCCCGACACATCCTTTATCCTGTTTCTGTGGATGGCAAACAGCTATAAGGATGGCACTAACCTTACCTGCGCTATATTATCCCTGTAGCTGTTTTTGTTTTCGCAATTTTGACGGTGCGGTTTTCACCACGCTATTCAGGTTTCTTTATTTTTACCTGGTATTCTTTATTTTTACCTGGTAAGCTTTTGAAGCAGCAATTTCTATTTGAAATACCCTTCAGTTTCTAAAATGAGCTATATTGCTGAAATCAGCACATTTTCTTTAACACAAGAGGCTATTTACTTTACATGCCATAAAAATTGCTGCACTTGTTCATGCACAAGTTCAGCAGCAAAAAGTGTCAGATCTGGTATCCAGTGATAATAGCGACTGTAAATGAGCGACTGTCAAAAGATCGACTCATTTGCAGTGCTGCCCTGTTGAGCTACCCTGAATGTAAAGACAAAAGTAGGGATGAGCGAGGGAGGGTTACGAGGGTGAGGGTGACCAGAAGGGCAGGTATAGGGAGGAGGGTTTGTGTGGGTTAGTGTGGCCTGCTGCCACTGAGCTAGTCATGTGGTGTGGTGGTGAGGGTGGCTACCTTTGGTACAGCAGGTGCTTGATCCAGGGCTGGGGACCTGTAAGTATTTTGTTGCTTGTGCTGTGATTTTGTTTTTATGACTGTCTCCCCTTCCCCAACATGCACCCCCACTCCAGAATTTGTTATATTAAATCGGGGGGGTGCGGTGGGCAAAGCCCACCACATACATCCCATTTTCAGATGCCAGATGTGGTGTCGCCCAGAAATGTACATAGCCATTGTGCTTTTCGGTGATATAGACTCTCTGTAATGGTAATCTCTCTTTTGCGATCACCATTATGACATGGAACCATCAGATCTCTATTGGGGATGTGCAGGAAGGATCGGATGGTGAAATAAGGCTAGGATGAATGAAAGCCCTTTTTGCTGAAAAAGAATGATTCCAGGGAAAAATACATTTCAAATGCCTTGTAAGCAATTACAGAACGTGTAGTGTTAAGTGGCACAATCAGTAGAGGGGTCCAGAAAATTGGTAAAAAAGCTGACAGTGTCCCTTTAAGTTATTTGTAGTGGGACTGTCCAGGGCCTTTGGGGTTCTCCTCTCCATACCTCCTGAGGAGGCCTGACTGGGTTATCTAAGGATATGCTAAACTGGGTACACTGGCCTACTGTAGCATGGCGCCTTCACCTGGGGTGGCAAAATGGGATCCCTGGATGATAAAACACAAGACTATCACTCTTCCAGAAACAGTGCATTAACTGCCCACACAGTCTTACCCCTCAAAACAACTGTTACGGTAAGCAATGACAATCACCAAACCATAAAATGCAATTCAAACAATTTATTGAAAAGGGGGAAGAGGATACAGAAAGAACAAGGGACAGTAAGGTAAAATAGGAGCAATGGGGGTAGCAGCAAACTCTATACTCAAAGCAAACTACTATCACCATATGCAGGAAATAAAACAATCAGCAGCTTGTCCCACAGAATCTGCCCACCCCCTGCAGTTCCCAAACCCCCAATGCAGGTGCACCCTTCTTAATGCCCCCAAAGGTTATGGGTGAAGGCTGTCCAGAGGAGGGCAACTAGAATGGTGCAGGGTCTGCACCGGAAGACATATGAAGAGAGACTTAAGGAGCTGAATATGTATAGCCTCGAGGAAAGGAGGGAGAGGGGGGACGTGATAGAAACTTTCAAGTATCTCAAGGGAATCAACAAAGTCCAAGAGGGTAGCATCTTTCAAAAAAAGAGGTGTGCAAGAACAAGGGGGCACAATTTGAAGATAGAAGAAGTGCTCAGAGGTAATTTAAGGAAGTATTTTTCACAGAGAGGGTTGTGGATGCATGGGCGGCCTTCTGGAGGAGGTTGTGAGTCAAAAACAGTGGTGGAATTCAAGCATGCATGGGACAGTCATAAGGCAATTCTAGGGGGTGGGGGTAGGAAGAAGTAGGCTGCTGGTTAACTAGGATCTGCAGCTTACCCATTAGGTAGGGAAATGGGCAGACTGGGTGGGCTAAGCGGTCCTTATCTGCCATCAAAATCTATGTTTCTATGTTTCTATGTTTCTCTCAGTTATGTTGCAGGGGATGCCACACTGGGGACACTAATACTGCCAGCAGGATGGAACTCGGTGGTATGCTTTTAAAGGTAGCAAGATAAAACACATTGCAGACACAGCTGTTACAGAACATAAATGGAAATGTTTAAGCTGATTGGAAACAAGTGTCTAAAGGGGCCTCTATTCGTAGTCCACTGGGATGTGTGGCCGGATGGCATCAGCATGTCTTCTGCCTTGCCTGCTCACACTGGTATAGTCCTGCCCAGAACTTCTCCCTCAGTTCCTGGCATAATAAACTTTCTCCCAGGTTGCGAGGCCAAACCCTGGAGTTTACTCATGGTTTTGATGCCTCAAGCAATACCTCTAGTTCAGGTTACTAGGACAAGCTGGAGGGGTGCAGTTGCTTCCAGCTGGGTGCAGGCTTCCCCAAGCTTGCTGGTGCTTCTCTCCACTTCATTTCTCTCTCTCTCTCTCTTTCTGTCTCTTACAGGCTTGGGACCTGGAACAAGGCAGGGGCCTTCAGGAGACACTTTCAGAGCTTGTCACCAGAGGGGAAAAGTCTGTGGTGGGGTAGGAAAACCTCAGCTCCAACTTGCCTTTAAACTGTAGTTTTGATTAAAGCCTCTTTCCTTCACACAAACACTTTGACGAGGATCCCAAACACTTTCAGTCTGCAGGCCTGCAGTGACCGGACACACAGTGGCACACTGGCTCACACCTTGTCATGCAGTCACTCACTGGGCTGTCTGACTGAACAGGCTATTCAAACAGTAAACTAAAAACATTCACATTTTTTTAGTTTTATATTTTTATAGGTGGACAGGTTAACACCTGGAGCCCAATATTTAAAAATAGGTAAAACAGAGCACAATGTTTTGTGCCATGCTTGCCCATTGCCCATGACCCTGAGGATGCTATATTCAGATGGATAGTGTACCAATGCTATCCAGCTGAATATAGGAGCATGTTGGTGCAGTGCTAAGTTGAATAGCGCTGCCACGACATGGATCCTCGGAATGCAGGGAATAGTGCCATCAGATAGTGCTGGTAGTTCCCGGTGCAATATTCAGATGACCCCATGCAGATAAGCCCATTAGGCATGCAAGGCATTAAGGGGTCATTTGCATGGGAAGCAGGGAAGGTTTGCACCCCTGTGACAGACCCCATCCCAATTACCCTGCCCCAGAAAAAAAATAACGTATGTCCCTGGTGCCCAGTGCTCCCCTCGTTCTCTGATTGCTGTCCTGTGAAATGTACATAATTTCTATGGTGACTAGTGGTTCCTCTGCCCACTGATGGGCATCCCATATAATGTTTTAATGTTCCTGGTGCCTAGTGGGCCATTACGTACACTGTTATAATATTCCCTGGTGCCTAGTGGTACTCCCAACCTCTGATCACCATCAAATAAACAGTAAACAAAGTCCCTGATGTCCATGGTCCCGCCCACCCTCCGATCGATGTCCTGTATACAATAAGCCAAGTTCCTGGTGTCCAGTGGTCCCCTCAGTACCTGATCTCCAGCCCTGTAGAAATAAATAGATTCCATAGAGTCCTGTGGTCCCCCCAGACTTCAATCTGCAGACCCTTAAAAATAATTATAGTCCCTGGCATCCAGTGGTTCTCCCCATCTCCAATCCCTAGCCCCATAGTAATTGTCATATCCCCTGGCATAGAGTGGCACCCGCACCCACCAATTCACATCCCTGTACCAACATAACCTACCCTTCCCAGGTGTCTAGCAACCCCCCCTGCACTGCTGTCACTGACAAATCCACCCTGCCAACAGTACAGAGGTTTTGCACCCTGTACTATACATAGGACACACACTCCCTGACTTTTCACATGGTGGCTGGCTGAGGAGGTGAGAGGAAGGCAGTGCTGGTCACAGTATCAGAGCAACAGCACTGGTGCTTCAGGTAAGGGAGGTTGGCAGGGTGGGTTTATCAGTGCCCATGGTGCAGAGGGTGGCTAGATGCTAGGGAAGGGTATCTTGCTATGGGGACGGGGATCAGTGGTTGGTGGAGGCTACTCAACACCAGAGAATATGATAATTACTATAGGGCTGGGGATAGGAGATGGGGGGACAACCGGACACCAGGAACTATTATAATTTTTAAGGGGCCAGAGGGACCACTGAATGCCAGGGAATCTTTTTTTTTTTTTATGGCCATTTTTCCTCCTAGCCCACATAGGGGACTTCTCAGCCCCGTCCACACCACCTCCCCATGCCCAGGCTTATCCCCCTGGCAGGGCTGCCAAGTGGGTGCCCCTCCCCAGGACAACAGTAGGTTACCCTGGCTTACCCCCAGAGTGGGGCCACAGGAGCAGTGACCTACCCGGAGGACACAGTAGGCAGTTTTGGTGGTGGGGTAGAGCTTCACGTGTGGGGCCGGCATATTTTACTGGCTGTATCAGGGGTGGGGATGTGCAATGATGACCAGCATCCACCCCGGCCCCCAACAATACGGTGCCAGCACTGCAGCTCCCCCAGCCTCCACCAGGGGTCCATAGCATGCCTGAAATGCAACCCCCCCCGAAAAGGAGAGCAGTCCCTAGGATGCTCAGTCCTTCTCCCCCGGCTGGCCCTCTGACATTCCAAGTTTGTTCCCAAACCTGGTTTGTTGGCATTGCAGCTGGATGCACTGCCACTGCACCGGCAGGCCGGCCACCAGGGAATCTTTTTATTTCTATGAATCTGGTGATAGGGGATGGGGGGACAACTGGGTGCCAGGGAACCATTTTCTTTCAGTGGAGATGGGGATTGGGGACTAGGGTGGAACCACTGGATGCCATAGAATCTGTTTATTCTAGGGGACTAGGGATTGGGGACCTGCAGGGACCACTGGATACCAGAGACTTAGTTTATGGTATACAGGATGGTGATCAGAGTGTGGGAGGGACCACTGAATACCAGGGACTTAGTTTACTGTTTATGGGATGGTGATAGGAAGATGGGGGGGACTGCTAGGCAGCAAGGAATATTGAAACAATATACAGGACAGTTATCAGAGGGTGGACTGACTGCTATGCACTAGGGAATATTAAAACAATATATGATACAGCGATCAGAGGGTGGGGGGACTGCTAGGTACCAGGGAATATTAAAACAATATGTGGGATGATGATCAGAGGGTCGGGGGCCAGCTAGGCACCGGGCAATAATGTTATTTGTGTGGGGATTGTGATCAGTGGATGGGGGACCATAATCCACCAGGGGGCATGTGTTCTCTGTCACACACCAAGTTGGTTGTAGACTGCAGTGACTCTGGTGGCTACTAGGGTTGCCTGGAGTAAGTAGAAGTTTTGATCCGTGGTATTTGAGCTGCGCAAAGTGGCCTGCACTAACTCCTTTGTGTAGCACAAATGGGTTGAATATTGCACTGTGCTGGTATTCCTGTCCCCACCTCTCCCTTTGCAAACCTACATTCATTACTTTTTGCAAGCACACACTAACCTTTTTAGTGTGTGCAAGTGCCCCCATTGAATATTGCACTCTAGTGCAAACTCCAGGCAAAGAGTACACAATCAGTTTGCACACTGGGCAAAAGTTCTGAATATCAGGACCTAGTTGACAAACAGTGCCCACAGTCAGACTTCAGCTACTAGTAGCTACTGTAGGGAGGCGCTACAGTAGCTCTTTTCATAGCAGTTACCTGTCAAAAAGGGGGAAAATGAAGTTGGAAGTTTTTTTCAGTAGCAGTCATCAAGTGATATGCTGCAAAAGGTAAAACTAATCACATAATCAGCAGCAGTCCAAAAATTATCACTTAACAAAACAAAGCCTTGTTCCTCCTCTAGGATCTTCCATGAAACCCTTCCCCTACACTGCCCAAAAAGAAGCACTGCCACTAAACAAAACAGTGCAGAAACAATGGGAAAACATTCAGGAAAATGAGTTAGCTCCTTCACCTACAGTAGATGTTCCTCACTTGACCTTACACCAGTCAGTTCACTTTTCCTAACTAGATTCTCATTCTAAAATAATTTCCCTGTTTTGTAAGAACTCTCAAAAGAGATGTTCTCTGTATGTCTCTTATTTATGAGTGCTGATTTCAGGGCTGCAACACACCCACTAAAACCTGACTTGTGAAGCAATTCAGGAAAGGTCAATCTGGCCATTCACGACAAACATGCACAAATGCTGCGCCCCCCGTAATTGCTGTGGAAATAAGAACATGTGTTACCTGGTGTGAAGCTCTTTTTATCCATTTTTTTGGTTCTGGTCCAAAATTGGGAAATCTGGGAGTATCCATAAACATCAACATAGTATCTAAACAACTCCAGTTTCAAGGAGCTTTCTTATACTTTAGTATCACTGTAAATCATTCTTCCACACGGCTTGTTTAGGTAGCAAGCATATCTTGTAGCACCTTTTAGAGTCGTGTACTTTTTTGTGAAAATTATTATTATGTGTAGTGCTCAATAATCAGCTGTGGTGAGATATGAGCAGCAGCATTGCCTGCCCTGCAGAATGCAGTACCAATTCAGATTTCCTATACAGCTTACCCCCCCACCACACACACACACACACAGAAGGATTTGCATACCTGTGATGCATTACAAATAGCTTTATACTTTAGAACGCATCCATGTGCATCAGAGAGAGTTACAAAAATTATCGGTAATGTTTGTCTTCTATTTTTTATTCATTCTAAATTCTTCTTTTAAACTTCCAGTGTATTGTGCTGCTTCTTGGATATGTTACCTCTTACTGCCGTGGGTGTTTCATCCATTGCTCTATAGTGGATGACTGACTATTATGATGAAGCAGTAAGTTCACTGTGTGCACCACATGCTTTCTGTTTTTGTAGATGTTCAAGGCAGAATGGATGGACCTCTGGTTGTTTTCTGTATCACTGTGTATATTTCTATATGTGCACCATTGTCTTGGTTCTTTTGGGTCTGGCAGTGATCAAACAAGGTTGTTGCTCTACATGGCAGTTTGCTGGGCTATTGCTGAGGGGAAAAAATAACACTTCCTGGTCCTGCAATCCAGGAGATGTAGCTGAGGAAAAGAAGGGGTAGAGGTCATTGAGGAAAATAGGGAGGCAAAGTTAGAAATACTTATTTGGAACCTTCCACTGCCACTGTTGTCTTTGATCAAATACCGGCAGTGCACGGACTGCAGAAAAGTATAGAATTGTCAGTTATATAGTGCTTTAATATATTGTATCACAAAGTGCTGTACAAGTAATTTATTTACACACAGTATTCTAACTACAATGCCACATTTCATTTTTAGTGGTGTCCGGTTTCTGCTTGGGACATCTAATCCTCTCAGTACTTTTGAGATTTCCTATCCAGTTTATCAAACACACACACACAGGATTTGAATATCCCTGATGCTTATCATAGGGTTTTGTGCTTTACAATGCATGCATACTGTATGTCTTGAAGAGATTTACAGTACAAAGAATCAAACTGTAAATTATCTGCCTTATTTTATTGTATGCACATCTTGCAAGCTTCTGTTCTTTCAAACTGCCTATGTATTATGCTGTTTCATACACATGTTATAGTGGTGTGGTAGCATCACTATAGTAAGGGTTGAGGGGATGTTTAATGTTAACCCCCAAATTTGCACTTTAATAGCTTCACCCCCATGTCATGGATTTGCATGAAGTTTTGCAAGTGCGGTCTTGGGGGCATGTTCTCTTCACTTCCCAAATTTTGTTTTGATCAGATGTGCAGATTTTGAGATCCTGACACTGAAAAAAGTGAACTTTTTTCGCTGTTTTTAGTGCCTAGTCAGTTTGGAATTTTGGTCTGAAGTTTCTAGGGTAGAAAGGGTTTGGGCCAGAGTGGTGCCTTTTCATTGATTTGGTGAAAAAATATTAATCCATTCCAGAGTTATAAGGATTTGAAATTTGTGTTCTGAGCATGGTTATTATGTTTTTTTGGATTGCTGTTTCATACAAAAAAAAAAATTACCCATACGAAAAAGGAGTATTTTTCATAAAGATGGTAATATTTTTTTGTGACAATAATTTAAAAATATTTTTTCATGACTTGCATTTCTCTTTTTGTTTGAGCATACGAAAAAGGAATAGGGGTAAGAAAAAAGATTGCCTTCATACCAAAAAAAATTGAGACTTTGTTGTTTTCACATTCTTTTTTTTTTGTATGAAGGAATCCTTTTTCATATGAATGACACAATCTGACAAAAAAAGATCCCTTCATACCAAAAAAGAATTTGAACTTAGCTTTTTCCCCACACATTTCAAACTTAACAAACCATAACTCCATTAATATTTGCAGTTACGGGACAATCTATATATCAAAGGAAAGGTCTTAATGAGTACCACGAGACTAACACATAACACCCCCCGCAACTAAATTTAGGGGCCATATAAAAAACATATAACCTAAAAAATGAAAATTCCCATAGAATAACATTGCAACTTTAACAAGCCATAAATCCATCAATAAGAGGAGTTAATAATATATATATATATATATATATATATATATATATATATATATATATGAAAAGATGTCAATGTGTATTGCAACACTAACACATAATCACCCCTAAACATAGAAATATAGAAACGTGATGGCAGAAAAGGATCGCCTGGCCCACCAAGTCTGCCCAAGGCGCCTAGCAGAGGGCTAGGACTTCCTCCAAAACCTACTTTTCATGTGGCCATCCCATGCTCTCTTAAAGCCCTTTATGATGACCCCCCCATCACCTGCTCTGGGAGAGCATTCCATTTTTCCACCACCCTTTCAGTGAAAAATTTCTTCCTGAAGTTTCCCCTAAACCTGCCGCCCTCTATCTGTAGTGCATGCCCTCTGGTCCTCTTGTGCCCCTTTAGTTTAAAAAGTCCCTCTTGTGGGCCTCTGTTTATCCCCTTAATATATTTAAAGGTCCCAATCATATCCCCCCATCCCTTCTGTGCTCCAGGGAGTACATTCCCAGTTTGTTCAATCTATCTTCATATGTCAGGTGATTAAGCCCAGGTACCATCTTAGTCGCTCTTCTCTGCACCCTCTCCAGTCTTTCCCTATCTCTTTTCAGGAACGGTCTCCAGAATTGCACCCCATAATCCAAATGCGGTCTGACCAACTGTTGATATAAGGGGATCATAATCTCTTTCTCTCTTTCTCTCTTTCTGCTAGTGAATCCCCTCCTGATGCAGCCCAACATCTTGCTAGCCTTGGCTATTGCCTGTCTGCATTGTTTAGCTACCCTTAGGTCCCTGGAAACAATAATTCACAGGTCCCTCTCCTTCTCAGTCTCTTCCAGTCTCAGACCCTCCCAGGTATTAGATCTCATGCTGGTTTCTCCTCCCTAAGTGCATGATTTTGAACTTTTTTATGTTAAAGTCCAATTTCCATTTTTTGGACCAAGCCTCCAATAAACCTAGGTCCCTGTGCATATTCTCTCTCTCCTCCTGGCTTTCTACCCCATTACAGATCTTCATGTTATCCATGAAGAGACACACCCTACCCCTTAGTCCCTTAGTTATATCTGCCACGAATATGTTAAATGGCAGTAGACCCAATACAGACCCCTAGGGAACACCACTTGTGATCTTCCCCTCCCCTGAGGTGACACCATTTACTATTACATTCTGACTTTTTTCCATTAGCCAGTTTTGCACCCATCTAACTACCCTCACCCCCAGTCCCAGTCCATCCAATTTATAGATTAGTCCCCCATGTGGAACAGAATCAAACACCTTCCTGAAATCAAGATATACGCAATATCCACTGAACCCCCTTGGTCCACTTCCCTTGTGACCCTGTTGAAGAACTCAAGTTCATTTGACAGGACCTCCCCTTAGTGAATCCATGCTGATGCTTATCAATAAGTTCATTGTCCTCCCAATACTGCTGAATCCTGCCCTTCAGTAACTTTTCCATAATTTTGCCTACTATGGATGTTACGCTCACAGGCCTATAGTTACCCATCTCTTCTCTATCACCCCCTTTATGAAAAGGGATGATGTTTGCCATCCTCCAGTCTTCTGGGACCTCCTCTGTTTCCAGGGACCTGCTAAAAAGAGCTGCTAAGGGAGCCATCAGAATATCTCAATGTTCCCTCAGCACCCTAGAATGCACCCCATCTGGCCCCATGGCCTTGTCCACTCGTAGCTGCTTCAACTCTCTCAAGACTTCATCCTCCTCCCCAAACAGGCTCATATCAACCCCTAACTCTGCCTTAACTCCTGAACTAATGTCTGCAAAATCTCGCTCTCCGTCTACCCCAAATACTGAGCAAAAAAACGTATTTGATAACTGCATCTTGCCCCTGTCCACCTCCATCGAGACCCCCTCCCTGTTTCTGAGTCTGTTTATCCCCCTATCAGTTTTCCTCCTCTCACTGACATACCTAAAAAAGCTTTGTCTCCAGTCTTGACTGACATGGCAATTTCCTCTTCTGTTCTGGCCTTTGCTCTCCGCACCTCTCTTCCTGCCTCATTTGGCCTCCTCTGATATATTTGCCCTTTTGTGTTGTCTTGAATTTATTGAATGCCCTCCTCTTCTCCCTAACACTGCCTGCCACCTCCCTGCTAAACCAATGAGGATTCCTCTTCTTCCTGGTCTTATGAACCCTCCTGACATAGAGATTCATTGCCCCAATTCTGGCCTCTTTAATACACTCCCACATACCTTCCATCCCCTTCCCGCAAGTCTCCCCCCTAAATGCCTCCCACACATAGTCCCCCATTCTGCTAAAGTCTACCTTTCTAAAGTCGAACACATTTGCTTTGGTTCCAGTACCCACCGCAGCTGTTCGCACAGTGAACCAGACAACACTGTGGTCACTTGAACCAATGTATTCTCCTACCTCAACTTCACCCACCCTGTCACCATTTGCCAGGACTAAGTCCAGCAAGGCCCCTTCCCTGGTGGATTCTTTAACCAGCTGCCTCAGCAGGGCTGCCAGCAGACAATCCACTATAGCTCTGCTCCTCCCTGATTTGGACGATGAAGCATCCCAACTTACATCAGGTAGATTTAGATCCCCCATCAACAGCACCTTGCCTTTATTAGCCATTCTCATTATTTCCTCTAACATCACCTTATCTTTCATGTCAGTTTGTGAGGGCAGCCTGTAAATCACCCCAACACATACCATCTTCCCCTTCCCCTTCCCTATAGGCAATGCTACCCAGATGGACTCTACTCCTCCCATTCTACTCTGTAATTCCACTGCCCTGATGCCTTCCCTCACATATAGTGCTACCCCACTTCCTCTTCTATTCTCCCCGTCCTTCCTGAACAATGTGTACCCAGGTATTTCCATGTCCCAGTCCTGGTTCCCATGGCCCCAAGTTTCCGTTACCCCCATCTGATCAAGGCCCACCTCAGCCATTACTGTTGTCAGCTACTGCCTGGCCCTCTCTCTTCCCCTTCCCTCCTTCACTGCTTCTTTCCACTATTTCCAGTCCCTGACCTGTTCTGGTTTTTGTACCTCCCTTCCCCTATGTTCGGCCCCCCCATTGACCTTTTCCTCTTAAAAGACCACACCTCATTTTGCATTCGTGGACTCTTTTTCCATAACCACTGTCCCTTCCCTATCCGTTCTACTCTCCCTCCCTACTCCCCCACCTATCTCCTGAGCTTTTGTTCAACAGTGACTGCCTGGTTAAATAAAGATTTTGATTGACTGATTGATTGGTTGCTGTCAGGTCTGGCACCTTGTTGCCCAGGCTCTGTGCATTTGTGCACATTCCCCTCCATTTTCCTAGCCCTCTGTATCCTTGATCACCCTCTATTTTACCCCTCCATTCTCCCTCCAGTATATATATTTTTTCCCTGTACCTATTCCTGTTTCGACTTATGCTTTTGGAGGGGGGGCTGTCTGCCCCCAGAAACTCCATCAGAGACTTGTACAATTCTGACCCCCCCAGCCTAGTTTAAATTTAGCTTACCCTCCAGGAATTCCTCCAGCCTGCATCACAGCACTGACACTCCCTCCCGATTTAAGTGAAGCCTATCTTGAGCAAAGAGGCTTTCATCCTGCCACGTATTGCCCCAGTCTCCCACAAATCTGAACCCTATCTCTGCACACCAGCCTTTTTGCTAACCGATGAATTCCTCTATTCTTTGCTCCCTTTCTGAACTTGCTCTCGGAACTGGCAGCACTTCCAAGAACGTAAGTGACTTAAATCCTACTCCACTGCAGAACCTGGCTAGTGCCCCGAACCTAGCCTGCACCTCCTTTACACTATGTCCCACTAGATCATTCATCCCTAGATGGACTAATAGGTGTGTATATTTGTCTTGGGTTTTCCCCCAGGATGGAATGTAATGAATAACTTCATTTGCTGTCATCCCTGGTAAGCACTCAGTCCTACACTTTTTACCTTCCCTCCCCCTCCCATGCTCTTTATTATTGAGTCCCCCACTATCAGTACTTTCTCCTCATCAACTTTCTGCTGTGCTGGCTGTCCTCCTTGCCTGCCTTCCTCTGTCCTCCTTGATGAACCTCCATCTTCTGTTTTCTCCCTAATTTTACCATTCTCTCCCTTCCACACCTCCAGGGAACCCCCCCCTTGTATGGTCCTCTGAACTGTGCCACCTGTACCTGTTCTCTATAACCCTCACTTCCTTGCCTTTTTTCTGTATTTCCTCCACCACCCTTCCCCTCTCATCCTTGTCCACTGTGGGACCTGTAACTGACTTCCTCCCTCCTCCTGCATCGTTCCCCCCTTCACCTTGACCTCCTCCTCCTCCTCCTCCTCCTCTCTGTCTTTGATGTCATCCCCCTTCTTGTCCAACTTGCCTTTTTTAAATTGTGTGTGCACTGCGGCCTCCTAGGGTGAATTTTCTCCCTCAGCCTTAGATCTGCTTGCATAAGTCTCCTTCTACACACCCCCCCCAGTGAATTTCCTATATTATTCTCTACCCTCTTTTCTGGTCCTGTCCCATTGATGGACCTCAATGTCCCCATCCCTAGCACTTTTGACTCCCTTGCCTTAGCCTTTCCAACCATAGACACCTTGCTGCTTCCTCCTCTGGGTCCAGGCTCCATTAATACCTTACCCTGATGTGTCCCCAAAGGGTCCCTCTCCTTTCCATCCAGTGTTCCTGCACTCAAGAGATCATTCCCTGTGCCTCCCAACTTCCTTTCCCCTGCATCCCCCACTACTGGCTCCTCACAGTTGCTCTCCTCCATTACTTCCTCTACTAGTGGATTAAGGGGCACAAATCTGTTTCCTTGCTTTAGTTCCATGCTACCTTTTTTGCTGCCATTAGAGACCTTATTTAAAGTCTGTCCCTGAGTTGCAGATATCTGCCTTCCTTTTTCTGGTCCTACTACCTTCCATGCCTCCTGTTCCATAGCTGCCTCCTTGCCTCCTTTCTCAAGATTCCTCATCTTACCTCTAAAGTTGCTATTTTTTCCTCTCGCTTCCTGTTGCATCCACTTGTCCCCTTCCCATCCTCCTTCCTCCAAGCCCCTGCATTCTCAAAATCTTTTCCCAGACTCCCAGCACATCCTCCTACCCCCTTCGTCTCCATCCCCGGCTTATACTGTCACTACCCCCTCACCCCCTCCTCTTTCCTCCCCACTGCACAGTGCCCACCTTAGCCACCCTATTTCCTCCTTCAACTGCGTGAATTGTTTACACACTATGCAACCACCAATCCTCCAAGCCCAATTTAGTACTATGGCTGTTCCACATCCACTACATACCACCATCCTACCAAAGAGGCCACCCTCTTGGCTGCCCCTCCAGCTGCACTGCCTTTCCATTGCTATGCCAGCTATGTCTATAGGTTATAGATAGGAAATGTTGCCTCCACCTGACCAGGCAACACCGATTCCCCACAGCTCCATCAATATGTTCTGGGTAATGATGTTACCTCACCTGAACAGGCCAGCTATAGAAGGAAGCTCCTATCACCCATGGATTCCAAGAACCCATGCTAGACCAAAAATAGTCTTGCAAACAATTTGTGCTCCCCCTATTCAAGTACCTTGTCCCTCCCCTCCAGCTTCTCCCACCACCGTGATCAGAACCCTAGTCCCTTTTGATAGTTTTAATCATATCAATCAATAACACTAGTTCATAGTTACCACTTGAATCCCATTTGTCCAGATTCTTTGTGCAGCTTCCCCTGCAGATACTAGGGCAATTTTGCAATTATAGCTCTTCACCAATTTTTTTTTCCTTTGCCAGCTCAGTGTTCCTAGGAATCCTATAGAATTGGTCAAGCAGTCCTGGATATCCTTCAGCATGCAGATCCCCATTTCACCAGCAGAGCTCCATGTCCTTTTGGCCACTCCCTCCTCCTTCTGTATTTGCCAACTCCTCCTCTGATTTGCTTGCTCCTCCCCACTCAGGTATTTAATAGAGGCAGGGGTCAGGGAGGCTGGGTGGGAAGAAATGTATGTAGAAGTATGCAGTGCACCCCAAAATTACCTCCAATCTTCACCATGGTGCCAAATCAACAATGAAAGTCTAATCATCATAAATTCACTAAAAGTGTATCCAGTCTTCTACTATAACCATACCAAATTTCAGAGCAAACTAATAACAATTTATTGATTAATGGTAATAAAAAACAATAAACAAATTTTTCCCCATATACAATCAAGCACTGGGAGTTAAGAGCCACACTTAATGCATTTTCCCTTTGAAGGGAGCTCCATAAAAAACTATTACAACCAAGCACATAAATTGTTTTTGTGGAGGCATGGAGAATAAGTTGCTTTTTTGGAGGCCCTCTGGCCCCAGCGCTTCCACAACCAGATGGGCGTGTGCATCCATGGAGGGATGAAATCACAGAGCTTTGAGGGCCCTGTGATTCCTTACACAAATGGATGTATTCATGCAGGGACCTGCATGAATGAGGATACCATTATACTGGCTCTAGAAGTAAGGAAATTCTTTGCAAAACAAAAATTCATTAATCACCAGTTAGGGTTCAGATTAAATTGACAAAAGTAGGGAAATGTGCTGTTAGAGGGATTCTTGTTCTTTCATTTGGAAAAGGGAAAAAAAAAGTCTACCTTCTGAAAGACACAGTTTCTTTACTTGCTATATACCTTCCTTCCTTCCTTTCCACCCTCGAGATCCTCTCGAACCGGGTAAGATTTCTCTGAACCCCGAATCATACTTTAATCATGCACCTCCACCATTCTCTGCCCCCTATTCTATTTCTTCTTGCCTGTCTTCCTCCCCTACTGCACTCCCCAAAAGCCTGCTTTCCCCTCCTCCCCCACAGCTTCCACATTCCTACATCCTTCCTCCACATAGGTACGCTGGACACTGGTCACTGCCCCTTGTCCATGGTCCATCCTACCACCATGAAACTGTCCTACACCGACAAGGGTCCTAGCCCTCCACTCTGGTCCCCCCTGTCTATGCTTAACCTCACCCACTATTGTCGATGCTCAGCAACTTCGTGAGATGCCAGCAGGTGAAAACATTCCCTTAAAGAAATACGCTGCAGCTCCTTGAGGCTAATCCTCCTCCTTCTCCTAATGCTGTCAGGCAACGTGCACCCAAACCCTGGCCCATTCTGCTCTAAAGCCACTAATCTGAGCAAGCCTTCGGGTGCCCTCTCATTCATATCAATCAACATCTGCAGCCTCCTTCCTAAAATGGATGCCCTACAGGCCTTCACCAGCCAACACTGCCCTGACATCCTGGCAGTTGTCGAAACCTGGCTCACGCCATCAGTACCGGACCATGCAATCAGCCTTACTGGCTACAACATCTTTAGGCTGGATCGCCTCTCCAAAAGAGGCGGGGGCTGCGCTCTCTCCCTAAAAGACTCCATACAAGGGCACCACATCATTACCTCAATCCAACCCACAACTGCTCAGATACTGCCAGTGAGAATCCTCCTCGGATCCCAAAACAAAATCTTCACTGTTGCCACCATCTACATCCCTCCCAAAGAACAGGGAACTGGTCTAACAGCAGTGCTTGACTTTGTAAAGTCAATCCCACCAGACACCAAATCCATCCTCCTAGGCGACTTCAACATCAACTGGCCTGCGACTGTTGCTTGTGCACACAGGGATACCGTTGCTGCGGTGAATCTCACACAAATGGTTGACTCACCAACCAGGAAAAATTACAGGACTGGCACCAGCACACTCTTGGACTGGATCCTTACCAGTCACCCATCGCGGATATCTAACACTAATGTCCTCCCTCTCTCTCTCAGCAATCACTCCCCTGTTAGCTGCACCTGGTCAAATAAATTCATCAAACAACCACCAAAAACAATCACCAGCAGGGTTCTACCCAGTGGTCACCTTTCTCGACTCAAATACCTCCTCTTCCACCAAGACTGGTCCCCTATCTTCAATGCAACCAAAGTAAACACTGCTCTTGACCACTTCATAAACATCTTCACTGTGGCCTGTGACACGTATGCTCCTATTAAGAAATGCAAAGTCAAATCACTGAGTAACCCTTGGCTCACAGGTGACCTCCTCAGGATGCTAAAAACAAGTGACCACCTATGGGAGCTGGCCAGAAACTCTGGAAAGCAAAACGACATCCAAAACTACAAACTTGCCTGCAATGACTGCACCAAAACCATCCAGCAAATGAAGTCTGCCTACTATAAGCATGCCCTCACAAACTCTTGGGGCAATGTTGGGAATTCTGGAAGAACATAAAGGAACTCACTGGGAATCCACCCAAAACCCCCCCATCAATACTCAACATCAACGGAACCACAACCCTCAACCCAAAATCCATTGTGGATACCTTTAACAAAGCCTTTACCGACCTCAGCACTGTCCTACCGCAGGACTACTTCAAAGATGGTGTAGCCCCTGTCTGGAATGAACACTACTCCCCCAGCTCCCCCTGCTTCTACTTCAAAGCAGTCACAAGGCTCACCAAGTGCACGCAATCACGTTACCATAGCCCTTGGTAAATCAAGATTCAGTAATGACTCCTCGATCTCAAAATCCTGCCTCTCACACTTGATGAAGTGCTTAGTCCTCTGACCAGAATTTTCAACCTCTCCCTCAGCCTTAGCCAGTTCCCAGACAGATGGAAATCTGCCACTGTCACCCCAGTCCATAAAGGTGGTGACAAAACTGCCCACGATAACTACAGACCTATCTCCCTACTACCCCCACTCTCCAAGGCACTAGAACGCATCGTCTCGGACCAGCTCTCAGAATACTTGGATATGTACAACATCCTGTGCAAGCAACAACACGGGTTCCGCAAAGGTCACAGCACCTCCGCAGCCCTACTTGAATTCACCAGCACAATCCACAATGCACTTGATTCTGGTGAACTATTAGGCTCAATCTACATTGACTTAACTAAAGCCTTCGACACCATCAATCACCGCCTCCTACTTGTCCAGTTCAGAACACTGGGCTATCAACCGACACCATTGGCTGGTTTAAGAGCTACCTTGAAGAACTGTCCCAAACAGTAAGAATCGCTGATACACTCTCGGACCCTAGACCAGTCCGCTTGGGAGTCCCCCAGTGCTCCATTCTGGGACCACTACTCTTCAGCCTATTCTTAAACTCACTACCAGATAGCTGCCCAGAACAAATAATTCTCTACGCCGACGATGCTGTGATCCTCACCTCAGACCCTGATCCAAACCAATTACAAAATAAACTTCAGCGGGCCTTCTCCTCCATTGAATCCTGGTTCCTAAATCATAAACTGCTTCTCAATCAGAGAAAAAACAAGTCTATGGTCTTTTGCAGCCCCCACAACAAAAACAAACAACTCCACCTCTCCATTGCAACCGAACAAGGAGTCATCCTAGAGCAAACACAATTGTTCAAATACCTTGGCATCACCCTTGATCCCCACCTCTCATACGCTGTCCATATTAGCAATGTGGCAAAGTCTGCCAATGCGAGGTTAGGCATATTATTCCAGCACAGGAAACACCTAACCCCAGAAGCACTGTCAGTGGCCGTCCAAAGTTCCATTGTCAGCATCATAGACTATGGTCTTATCATATATGGGTCTGCAACTACCACTGCTCTCAAAAGTATCGCGACCTCCCTGAATAAGGCCTGTCATCTCATCACTAGCTCTCATTGCCATACCCACACTTGTGACCTTTATTCCCAATCTGGATGGCTTCAACTGGACAAACGCATAAAATACCAAGCCTGCATCACAGCCAAGAAAATCATAATGAGACTTGCCCCACCTGGTGTCTGTGCCCTCCTTAAGCCTAGACATAGGAATGTCACTACAAGGAGATCCAATTCCCATCTACTACATATCCCATGATGTCGCACGACCCAAGGACAAAGATCATTTGCCTATTGGGCATCCAACTGGCTGAACTCTCTTGGCAGTGACATAATGACCGCTCCAACACTCGGCCTTTTCAAGTCCAAGCTGCGCCTCTCACTGCTTGTATCCTGCGATTGCCCATCTTAACATTTCCACCATTCCAGGTGCACATGCCCCAGCACCCAGCACTTACAATCAGTCTTTGCACCCCTAACACCTTACCTGGCATATTCCCTTGACAAGGCCCCCTACTACCTGTCTCCCCACCCTCACCCACCTCCCCGTATCTCCACCCTGCCCCCACCCACCTCCTGTACCTCCTTACCCCTGCACCCTCCTACCCCTCGATCTCCTACCTTCACTTCTCCCCCATTGACCCTCCCCTTGTCTTGCTCATAGCTCAAGTCTTTGTACTGGCTATTACATGTCTGTAAGTCAGTGACGTTATGTTTGTAACTAAAAATGATGACTGTTGCACATGCTGACGTGGAACCTTTGTAAAAGAGCCTCGGCTCAAAGGTATTGTAATCCTAGATTGAAATAAATAAAAAAAAAAACCCTAACAACCCACCTCCACCCTTCAAGCAGCAAAAGGAAAACAAATTACAGTTTTGCCTGTCCATCTCAAATCAGGTCTGGGGTCTTTCTTGGCGTTATCAACCCTAATGCTCCCTCCCATTCTCATATAGTCTGCACATCTTAGCTTATTTGCTGATGTATTGGGGGGAGTGCTAGAGTTGGTAACCTCAAGAAAGAGCCCAGGTCTGATCTTTGAAGATTCAGGACAGGCAAAACTGTAATGTTTTTTTCATTTTGCTACTCGGAGAGTGAGAGTGGGGTGTTATAGTGGGAAACCCTAAAATCACATTTCCCTATTTTTTTGGTTTAATATGAACCCTAACTGGTGCATTAACAATGTTTTTTTTATTTGCAAAGAATATATATATCCCTTAGACCCCTGGACAGGTGGGCATCAGGGGTGGTCTGAGGGGTGGCATAGGGACTCTTCTGGTAATGTGCATCCCCCCCTTGCCAGGTAGTAGTGCTGTGAAAATAAAAATAAAAAGAAGAAAGTTTTCCTGCATTTTTGTTGACTACCTACTCCTGCTCCATTCTACAGAATTCCCCATTGGGCAGGCAGCGCTAGCTGTGGTCACCCATGTGCTGGGACTGCTATCCCTGCCCAGCACATGGTGTTGCTTAAAATTCAGCTGGTGGCAGTGGCCTGTACTTGGGGTCCAGAATTGGAACCTCGAATGTAACTTTTTGAAAGGAGTTCATTTAAAAAATAGAGAAGTCTGTTGCCGACCGTGGAAGGAGCAGGATTGAGAAAGAGTAACAGGAACCGAAGAGGCGTACCCACTGAAATGAAGCCGGTTCCATTGGCTCTCCTGCGGTGCCTCTCCTCTGATCAGTGATCCTGTCTGCTCCTGGTGGTGTGGCGGCATCCAGAAATGTGTAGTTCGGTGGCCGGAGAGAAGCGGTCATCAGATGCACCATGTAGGCCCAGTTTAGCCCCATTTTTTATTTAAAATAAAAAGTAAAGTTATCCGGTCCCTCGGTGGCAGCTGTTTTCAAGAGCCACATCCAGATGAAGAGAAGAAGAGGCTTTTGGGTGACAGAAAGTCCCACAAGGCCCCCCTTGCTGTCCAGTTCCTGCATGCAAGGAAATCCCTCTCACTACCAGCACCTCCCAGCCTTCCGAACTCCTCATTCTTGACCCTGGGCCGGGTCAGTAAGTTGGTGGCAGCACCAACAGCAAGATGCTGACCACCAGAAGTTAAATAAAAGTAAAAAGTAAATTGTTTAAACACGATGTAGGGTGCCTTTAAGAATCGGCTGAGAGCCAAGGGGGTAAGTGGAGGGACCCGATATTTGCATAAATAAGTATTACCCTGTCACGCCCTACTTCATGAGCTACTGGAAAAGGGATTTAGTAGTCCAGATTTAAAGTGGTTGGTTCTGAGGACCCCTGGTTTATTGCTTGTGCACTGGGACAGCGACTGCGGTCGCATTGGTGGGGAAAGGGGTTATTAAATATTTTCCCACCTTTGGACCACCTATAGAAGTGGCTGAGGAAGGAGTTAGCTAGTGGCTCCTTAAATTTGGCTAGCATTTGGAAAACAAGCACCACTGGAGTTACAGGGCATTTGGGGCACTCTAGAGTGGCAACCGGTAAGAAAACTGTCTGAACTGTTTTACATTGCTTGAAAACTATCTGAACTGTATTACATTGCCTGAAAACTGCTTGAACTGTGCCATTTCCCCAAAGTCATGCAATTTCCCCTGGGACTGTGCAATTGACCCACAGTCCTGTGTTTGCCTCTGGAACTGTGTAATAGCCCCAGATTGCATTTCTAGCACAGTGTGCCAGCATCTTGTGCTAAGTGCATTCCTGAATCAGTCTTCAGCAGCCTTTGAAGGGTCTTCAGCAAGTGTATTCCAGAATCATTCTACAGCAGGATTTTCCAAAGATCCTGATCCATGGCAGCACCCAATGCAATGTCATGTTTGTTATTTTCTGCTAAGTCGCAATGTACGGCCTGGCCCTGTGCAGAGCTTGTATCCCGGTTTATTATTTTACTTCTTTACCGCAGCATCTTCCAGATCTGCTTCAGTTCCCCAAATCAAAATCCCGTTTATTGTATTATGTTTATCTTTGGCTCATCCAGCCTTGGTGCCCAGAACTCTACCATTCACCTGGCTTCTGAAAATATCCTCATCTTGGTCCTCAGTTTCCATGGGGTCCTCCCAATGCTTCTGCATCTATCGAGTCTCTGTAGTCTACAACAGCGCTGTGGCAGGGTGGTCTTCTGCATCTGTCGAGTCCCAGCAGTCTACCTGTGGCAGGGTTGCCTTCTGCATCTGTGAGTCCCAGAAGTCCACAAGAGGGCTGTGGCAGGGTGGCTTCTGCATCTGTTGTCTCATCCTGGCTGTCAGCCAGAGGACTGTGGCCAGATCCTTTGTGCTTGCTCTTCAGTTCTGGTGGTCCACCAGCAGGTTTTGAGCCAAAACAGTTCTTGTATTTGTTTTTTATTTCTGGCAACCCTGGAGAGGTGGGTGTAGCCAATGGACCTATGGCCTGTTTAAAAACAAAAACCTCTCCCCATCCCTTTAGTCCCACAGAAATAACCATAGCCATGCTGTCCGGTGAGCCTGCTTGTTTCCCTTCCTTTCTGCAATTGATTGACCATCACATGGACAGAGACTTTGATAGCCATGCACAAACTGCATATTGTACCATTTTAGAGTCTTGCTATAGCTTATTGCAAAATTACTTGTGTCTACAGTACTCCAAAGGTAGCCCCTAGTGGGCAGAGGTGCATCTCAGGGTTGGGGTTTAGTGCTCATACAGCCTGCAGAGTATTAACATAACCTGCAGATCTATTTGTATGGTCTTTAGGGCTTACATTATGTTTTAGAGTTTATGTTAGCTATTTATGTGTGATTACTGCTTAGATAATTCTAATGCTGTCCTTAATCCATGTCATCCTCACTGTTGGTGTTTTCCTGTATGACCGTGTCCTCCTTCCCCTCCTGTCAAATAAACATCTTTGTTTCATTGGATCTCTGTGTATGACTCCTGCCTCTCTTTGTTGGGTGCCTCCATCCACACACCTAGGAACCTAGAGTGTCACCACTCCACAACACCTGCAGGGGAGTGACACTGGTGCTGGTAGTAAGACAGTTACATCTTCATCTCAGAGTGAAGAACAAAGAAGTCTACCAGGGCACCATCACACACACACACACACACACACATACATATATACACATATATATATATATATACTTATGACTGTAATGGGTGTCACGCACTGACTAATTTACTGAAAGAATAAGAATGTTGTGTGCACTGTTGTTTCGGTTCTCTTTAGACTGGCAGTTGCGGGGCTGTCTTTGAGAAAAATACTGTGGCAGCTCTCGCCATCAGTAATGATAGTGATTGCTATATCCTGCCCTGATGCAACAGTGGATGCTGTCACCGCAATGTAAATAAATGCTTTGTGAGCAGTAGTGCCCACTATCAGTATTGTGATAGAAAACACCATGGTGCATTAGCACTATGAATGGCATCGGCTGCCACTGTAAACTGGCATTTCCTATTGTTCTCCAGTTCTGGACATAAAATGAAGGAAAAGTAAAAGCTACAGTAATGTCATTGTGGAAATAGGAAAGCAAAGTGATAAATATTGATTTGGAATCTCTCACTATCATTGATATTTTGATTAAATGCTGAAAGTGTGTGGACAGTAGAAAAGTATAGCATTTTCACTTGTGTTGTGCTTTTCATACACTATATCCCAAAGTGCTTAACAAGCAATTTATTTACATACAATAGCTGAGCTAAGATACCATATCTTATTTTCAGTGAGGTCCTGCTTCTGCTTGGGACATCTTGATGGTTCTTAACAGTGGTAGAAATCAGGTTTCTTCTTGGTTTGAAACCCAGCATTTATTATTGGGCTTGCAATGGCTGTGTTTGGCTCAGAGGATTTTTCAAACTTCAAGCAAGGTAATATTAACTGTTTGTTTTAAAAGACCAAGACTTTGATATAACCCTGCTATTATAAAGTTGAGATTTGTGGCTTCTGAGAGGTATGTGGGGAGAGGGTGGCTGACTTTATTTTTGCCCTTTCCTTAAATGCTTGCTTTGTTTGGAGGGGGACTTTTGTTGTAGTTCGGTTTGATGAAAAGTGGTAGAATAAAGTTTGGTGCTTCAATTTTTTTTCTTGTCATGGGGGGGCTTGCTGACTTTCTCTTCTGTTTACCCTCATCACCCTCCTGTTCTTTTGTGGGGGCTGTTAGTACTTAAACAGTAGTTGAAATATTTCTTGAGTAAAGTGTGTTAATACACAGTAAACACAGAAACATAGACTTTGACTGCAGATAAGGACCTCTTGGCCCAACCAGTTTGACCATTTTTCCCTATCTACATTATCATTGCAAACCCTACTTGGTCTACAGCTTTCTCCCTCCCTCTTCCTTTCCACCGTGAGTCCCTTGTGCCTGTTCCATGCATTCTTGAACTCCACCACTATTTTTGCCCTCACCATCTTCACTAGAAGGCTGTTCCAGGAAGCCATCACTTTTTCACGTGAAGTACTTCCTCACATCTCTCCTGAGTCTGCCCTCTCCAACCTCATAACATGTCCCTTTACTCTTGAGCACCTTTTTTCTGAAAATACTTCCCTCCTGTACCTTATTGAGTACTGTGAGGTATTTAAATGGCTCTACCCTATCCCCCTTCCCCCTCCTCTATTCCAGGGTATACATATTGAAGTTCTTTAGTTGGTCCTCATAGGGCTTCAGATACAGACCCTGCACCATTTTCATTGCCCTCCTTTGGACTGCCTCCACTCTGTCTAGGTCTTTCTGGAGATGTGGGTCTCGATTCTCAAAAGTCGGCACAAGCTGTGCCAAAGGTGGCTTAGGCTGACTGCCAGTGCATCGGGGACCCTAAGTTCGATTCTCAGTCAGGTAATGTCCCAGCAGCAAAGTCCCATGACTTGCAGCAGCCCTAGTGGTGTGCCAAACTGTCAATCAATGAGTGCAGACACTTTAATGTACAAGCTCAGTGACAGTTCAGTTGGTGACCAGCTGCAGAGGTGAGAGGAGGGCTATGCTGGTCACCGACTCGGGGTTGGGGGGAGTGGGGTGGTGGGACACTGCCTGTCAGGGTGGAAGGGGAGGTGGGGCCCACTAGACCACCAACAAAGTGTTTTATTTACATTATGGGGATCAGGGCTGGGGGCCCACTAGATTACCAGGGATAATATATTACAACACTAAGGGGGATCAGGGCTTGGGATGGGTGCTAAATTATCAGGGACAGGAATGTTTTTGACATATATGGTGATCAGGGCTTGGGGAGAGGCAGCTATACAACCAGGGACAGGAATTTATGTGGCATTCACAGGGATCGGGGTTGGGGGGGGTGCAGCACATTGCCACAAATAGATCAGCTCTCAGAGAAGGAAGAATTTCTAAGTACCTATAGATCAGCTCTGGCTGGTCTCAGGGTACTTAGAAATTCCTCCCTCTGGGAGAGTTTTGAGAATCTCACATTCCAGTATGTGGCAGCTTGCATCTGCCTTATGTCCCCTTGTTCCATGCTGCAGCCCATTTCATGGTGCATGGGCATTGCAAGTCAAGTTTGAGGCAGGCGGCCTGAGACTGATGCGGGCTGCCTTTGAGAATCACTCACAGTGCATTGTTTGGGGCAAGGGGCACTTTGCACCATTCATTGTGGTGCAAACCCCTTGCACTGCACCATGAGCTCTGAGAATCGGTACCAACAATCTATATAGAAGCAACACAACCCCTCTCTTTCTGCTGGTGATACCCCCCTCTCTATGTACCTCAGCATCCCACTAGCCCTCCCAGCTGCCTTGTCATATTGCCTGGCCACATTTAGGTCATCAGATATGATTACCCCAAGGTCTCTTTCCTACTTGGTAATCATCAATACTACTCCAACCCATTTTTCACTCGAGCCCTGGGTTTCTGTGCCCCATGTGCATTACTTTGCATTTCTTCACCTTGAAACTCAGCTGCCATACCCTTGACCACTCCTCTATTTATCTCAGGTCTCTACTCATCCTTTCCACCCCCCTGGAGTGTCATCCAGAATGAGGTAGACCTGCCCTTCCAGCTCATCTACAGTGTCACTTATAAAGATATTAAAGAGGACTGGTCCCAGCACTGATCCCTGAGACTCCCTGTTGGTCACCCTTCCTTCCTCAGAGTGAACTCTCCATTTACCACCATCCTCTGTCTCCTATCCCCTAACCAATTTCTTATCTGGTTTACCAGCTTTGGACCCTCTCCTAGACAACCCTACTTGCATACTAATTTTCTATATGGAGCAGAGTTAAAAGCTTTACTGAAATGTAGGTAAGATAACATCCACCACTCCACCCTGATCTAATTCTTTTGTCACCCAGTCAAGGAAATGAATCATTTGACCTGACCCCCCAGTGAAATCATGGTACTCAGGGTCTTGTAACCCATTAGATTCAAGATATTCCCAATTATTTCCTTCAGCAGTAATTACATTAACTCTCACAACCAATGTCAGGATGATTGACCTATAATTGCCAGCTTCCTCACTGCTACCACTTTTGTGAAGTTGGACTACATCTGCCCTTCTCATGTCCTCCAGAACTACTCCTTTTTCCAGTCAGCTGTTAAATAGGAATGTCAGAGATGTAGCCAGTACCTCCTTGAGTTCTCTCAATGCTCTTGGATGCATCTCGTTGGGCTCCATTGCTTTGTCCACCTTCAGATTAGCGAATCCTTTCAGGACTCTCTCCTTTGAAAAAGGAGTAGTGCCTACCTCACTCTCTCAAAAGCTTCTGTTACTTTTTTGTGGCCCCTCTCCTTTCCCTTCCTCTGTGAACACTGAACAAAAGTAATTGCTTAAGATGTCTGCCTTTTCCTGTTTTCCCTCTGCACAGTTTTGCCCTTCCCTTTTTAGCCTTACAATCCCACCCCTGGTCTTCTTCTTTTCACTTGCATACCTAAAAAATGTATTGCCCCCTTTTGTTACCTCTTGGGCTATTCTGTCTACAGTTTGCCCTCTGTTTCCCCCTGATGCATCTCCCTATCCTCCTCCCTCTACATCTCCTTATACCTTCTGAATGCTACCCTTTTATCCTTTACCTTTTCAGCCACCTCTTTCGAGAACTATAGCTGTCTCTTTTACCTCTTGCTTTTGCTCACTTGTTTGATGCAGAGGTGTATTGCCTTTATGCTGTTCCCTTTTAACTTTGCCCACTGTTCCTCCACCCCACCCAGGCTATCCCCCCATCAGGTCATCCCTGAGGCATCGACCGTCTTTATAAAATTTGCCCTCCTGAAGTCCAGGACCCTTACCCTTGTGTGGTTCGATTCTACAGCTGTCCTTATGTTGAACCACACTATTCAGTGAGCACTGGTCCCCAGGTGGCCTCCCATCTTGATGTCTGTAGCAGTGTCCCTGTTAGTGAGTACCAGATCCAGTATTGCCTCATCATGACTGGGTTTGCTGACTAATTGCCTGTGCCCCCCCACTTTGCAGAGATTCCAGGATGTCCCTCCTTTTAGCTGAAGCCACAGCTGGAAGGCTCCAATCTACATGCAGCAAATTGAAGTCACACACCACCAGCAGCTCACCCTTTTCTGCCATCTTATCAATGGCTTCCACTAGTACATGTCTAATTCCTTCCCCTAGGTTGTGCTAGAGGACTGTAGATCATTCCAGTGCAAATAATGGCTCCATACCCCCATCTCCATGGTGACACACAGTATATCTGCCTCCTCCTGTATTCCCTGAATCTCTATTGATTTTATGCCTTCCTTCACATAAAACTAAATCTGTTTTGCTGTGTCTTGGGCAGTGATGTATATCCAGAACCATGCATGCATTAGTACTAGTGGTGTGCAAAGTGCCAAAAATTCACTTCATGAATTGATTTGTGAAGTTCCACCATTTTGTGAAGTTTATCCACCTTGTGAATTGCATATTCGTAGTAAAGAGCCAACTTTGCAAAGCTATGAATTGAGAACTTTGCCAGCAATGTTCTCACCCCCCCCCCAGTGAAGTTCTCTGAAAGAAAGTAATGTACCATGTGGCTTCAGGTCACATGGTACTGAGATTATGTGTATCCATGAGGAGGCTGTATTCAATGCAGTCTTATGAAGAGAAAGAATAGGAGATAAGTCTGTCCCTGTACTTGTCTGAACAGTAAGTTTCTAGATCATTTAAAACCGAGCTCATTGACACAGAATCACTCACAACTTGTTCTATTCTTTGTGCATTTAGATTGTGTTTTTGGTATTATTTTTGAAAAATATTCGGTTTGAAATAGTGGTGTTTGTTTTGTCTGTAGAGAAACACTGCTTTGGGGGATGGGAGGTGTAGGCAGCTAGGCAGCCCTAAATGGTCTGTAGTTTTTGACTCAGCATGAGATTTGCCTTATTGTTTTCATTCTTTCTTCTTAATTTCTTTTTTGTGTGTAGTCAGTAATTTGTCATTTTATTCAGGGACTTAAGTTGTGCGTGTTTAGTCTTTAGTTTGTAAGTTTTCATTTATTACAGGACTCAAGTTTTGTGCGTTTAAGTGAGATATTTTTTCATTCTCTTTCTATATAAACTTTAGTTGCTTACTTCTTCTTTTTTTTTCAATATAGCTGTTCAATCCCCATCACCTCCTCGAGCCAACTGGTGACGGGGACACATATGCATCTTTTTTTTTAGATTTTCTACCCTGACCACCCCCCCCAAGGCCCGGCACATGGCCATGCAAGTGTGTGGAGGCATGCTTCGCACCACGTGGTGCCAGCTCAGCCTCTTCCACATCCCATTACTTTGCCACCCCCTCTTCGCCTACGCTACCCACCGGACTTCCACCCAGTTGGAGCGGAACTACAGAGGGGGGCCAACCAACCCCCACCACCTTCAGGAGAGGAGAGCTGCATACCGGTATGCTCAATCCTGCTCTGACCACCCCCATGCCAGCACCCCAATGACTTGAGATCATTCCCAAACCAGGGTCACTGGCATAGTGTGAGGTAAAACATCCAGCGCCTCAACCCTCTGCACCACTGGACCAGCAGTTGCTTATTTCTTAAAGTGACAGTGCTCTGATGCTGCAGAGAGATACTTTGTCACTTAGTTGTACATAGTTTTTTACCCACATCATGTTATAAATACAATTTTAAAAATTATACATTGGTGGGGTTACTAGTTCAGTAAATTAATTTTCATCTCTTTTCCTTTGGACAGCACTGTTAAACTTTCAGGGAAGGTGCTTTCTGCTGCTGTTTAGTTTTACTGGAGATTTTCTTCATTTTTTTTCATCTGTTTTGTAATGTCATGAAAATATTATGCATATAAATATGACTCAGAAGATATGCTCTGCTGAAGGGAGAGGTGCCTGGGAAATGTCAAAGATGTCAGGGAGTTTGGTGGGATGAACGACTGTTACTGCACCTGCTATGGCTAAAAAAAATGTCTGCCGCAATGTATTTGGTGGTGGCATTGGCTAAAGGTAAAGGAGTAATTGGCAGCAGGGGGTAGCATTAGTGAAGCCAGATTTATTTCTTCTATGTCTGTGGCACCCATGCTGGTTGGGACTGGAGAAGGTGGTGACAAGTGAAGCAGTACAACACAAGACTGCAGATCCTTGGGCTCAGGCATGGTGGTCGAGAAGGAAGTTGTTGTGGGTGTCCCCGTGACTTCTGGTGGTGCTGGCACTGACCCCGATGAGGGTGTTCCATCCCCCCCAATGAATGTGTGGAGCTAGAACATGAGTCAGAGTAAGCAGATCCTGAGCAGTCCACAATTACAGAATTTAAAACTGTTGGTGAGGACAGACAATCTAAAGAATGTGATGTTGATGACACAGCTCAGGAGGAGGATATTAGTTAACTGTGATGATGATGATGATATGGATCCCCTATGGGAGCCCAAAAAGAAAAAAGAATAAGGGACTGATGAGAGGGTTGGTCTAGTTCCTATAGGTGTACTTTCAAATCTAAATATCGAAGTTCCTCCCCCATCCTACACCTGTTTTTTTCTCCCAGTGGTGAGCCCTTTAGGCCCAATGGCACCAAAGCTCATGCTAAAGTTTGCAGAACCTCACACAAAACACCAACTGCTGTAATAACTATCACCCCTTCCCCTCCACTTCCCTGTCCCATGTCACATCAAGGGGCTTCAAATCCCTAGTTTGGGTTTTCTATGTACATTTGACCATGATGATGAAGTAGTCACTATATGTCAGCTTCGCCAAGTTCATGTTAGCAATGGAAAAAAGTGCAGGTACTTAGGCACTTGTGGACAGCACACACACACACACACACACACACACACACACACACACCTTTACATCACTTATTATACTGGCATCAACACCAGAGACAAGCAGGTATAGGTGCAAGTGAACCCTCATCAGCAGCATTAGCCAAGGCAGTCAGAAATGGGAGGGAAATAACCTAGGTGGAGGGAGCGGTGGGTGAGAAGAAATATAGAGAGGAAGAGAATTCTGTGAGACTGCCTAGTAATGGGCATATCAGCAGTG
This sequence comes from Neoceratodus forsteri, assembly GCA_016271365.2. Taxonomy (NCBI): domain Eukaryota; kingdom Metazoa; phylum Chordata; order Ceratodontiformes; family Ceratodontidae; genus Neoceratodus; species Neoceratodus forsteri. The sequence continues at coordinate 848,769,095 of CM028134.1, forward strand.
GATTGAGTAGTAATATGACCACTAGACATCTGCCTGTTCTGGTGGTTGTTCAGGTGGATGTTAAACATCCCATGGCACTCCTCAAAAAGAGCAGGGGAATTATTTATTTCAAAACAATAACATCTGGAAAAAAAAGTAACAACAATTCACCAGAAAAATACATATAGAAAATCACAGAAAATGCAAAAGTGAGGGAGAAAAAACACAACAAACTGAGTATTACGCTGGAGAAAAGTAAAAAAAAATCAATTCAAATCCAAGGAACATTTCTCCAGTAAGACTGGAAAAGACTAGAGTCCAATATAACACGTTCTCTCTCTTTTTGTTGTGCCAAAGCTTTTTCGATTTGTGCAATCAATAGTAATATAGGAGTGTTCACATGCTGTAAAGAAAAATGACAGCATGCCTGCCATAAGTAAAACTTAATATAGGCAAAAATAACATTCAATGTACTGTAGTGATACTGGGAACCAAACCCAGGATAGTCCCCCAAGATCAGACATTTGTAGGAAATATTATACACTGAAAGGGAGGTTTTTGTACCATCTATCAAAAGTGACTTAATAGATTTTGCTCTAACAGTTTCAAAAGTTTTCATGGCTTCCTTTACAGTAGAGATTTGAGAAGAATAATCATATTTAGAAAGATTTGACAGAGAAATTAATCTTTGTAACTGCTGTCTGAGGGATAAATAGTTTTAAAACTCTTTATTTCCAATTCTTTTACCATGTTTGGAAAACCAGTTCCTAACATCAGTTTTTGTGTCCATCCACCATTCACCCTTGTCAGGGTACAGAAATTCAACTGACAATCTTGCTTGAAACAAGGTTGTCATATCCTTAATGACCATAATATCTTTTAAAACAGAGACATTAAGTTTCCATCTACCATGCAAAGTGGATCTAGTGACAAATTGATGTAATGAGAAGTAGAAATAAATGATCTGAGAATGCAACAAGTATAATGGATAGAGACCCTTTAGGAACATTTGAAGAAATAAAAATGTAGTCTATTATAGAGGTGTAATTATTACGCTTATATGTGAAATTAGGACCTTTTGTATGGAGTACATGACAGTTAAGCAAATCGGCAGTAGAAACCATTGTGTCAATGCATTAGAGTCACAGTATACTTTTTTCCCTTCTTTTTTCCTTTTGTTCCCTGTGATCAAACTGCAATTAAAATCCCCACATAAAAAAATGTTATAATGGATAACCAAAAATGGTTGAATTGTTTTTAAAAGGCTTTCTTTTTCTGCCTTTATTTGTGAAGTATAAACAGAAATGAATCTACAGTCCATATAATTCCATAGACCACCCAAAATCAAGGCCCTCCCAGGTACTAAATCAAATAATTTACGTAAAGTGAAATTAAAAAAATGAAAAAGTATCCCAACCCCATCAGCGTAATCAGGGCCAAAGGACCAATACGATGATCCCCAGATCCATTCCTGCTGAAACTGTCGAACCTGATCTTCTGTATACCGTACATCCAGGTTTCCTGGATTAAGCAGATATCAATGGTCATATCATGGAAAAACTGAAACACAGCACCTCTTTTATCATAATTCAGCAGACTATGCACATTTAGGGAACAAACCAGACCACTAACCATTCAACAAATTCCAGATGAACAGTCAGCTAAGTTTTTTTCCTTCATTTCTTCCTTTTCCCTTTATAATCCCCATCCATAACCATCTGGGAACCTTGGTCATTAACTGATTTCTGCGAGTCAGAATCTTGCACCTCCATTTCAGAGTCCCCCCAAGAGGTAAACAAAGCTTCGTATGAGTTTTTAGTTTCCACTGGGGTGGGAGGGTCAGTGGAAATGGATTTTGAAAACCTGGAAGATCTCCTACAGGGGTAAGGGTCAGGAATAGGTAAGTCCGAGCTTTCCATTGGGGAAGTAGTTATATCTTCTTAACAAACTGGAGTGAGCATGTCTGGGGTAGTGATCTGCCGTACATGGGCCTGTGGAGTACCATCCTGTGATGTTGGATCATCAGAAATTACAATAGAAACTGCAGAAAGAGTTTCAGTGACTGAGGGGGTGGAAAGAATCAAAGGGGCGAGGGGGAGAGTTCTTGGGAGGGGGGTAGGTGGGGGGGTCCTGAGGAGCACAATCATGAGATAAGGGTTATGGCACCACAGGTGTAGCCAAATATTGTGCCTGCTGGATAAGCAATTCTGGGCTTATGCAATTTGCTTTGTTTCATGCTGCCCAAGGGCAGTCACTAAAGATATGTCCATATTCCTCACAGATGTCACAGTGAGTATGATTAGCATATTGCATGGTGCTGTGACCTATCTCTCCACGATTGTTACACCCAGGTTTATCACAGGTACTAGAGAGAGGAGTACGGGATCCGCACTTGTAGCAGGCCCGAGGCTGACCAGCATAGAAACAGACCCAACGGTCTCTACCCAAAAGGAGAGAATTAGGAATGTGTTCCATGCCAGTATCCCCTTGAGTTTTACTTTGCATTTCCATCTCCCGGTCCAGAATAGTTCACTGTCAAGAATAGCCTCTGGTGTACTTAGTACCTCACATTTCTGTGATATCCAATATGTGATGTCATCAACATGAATCCCTTCATTATGAAACATAACTGTTACGTATCTTATCAATGGTTTTGTCAGGGGTATAACAACAAAAGGGGTCCATGCTGGAGACATCTTAACCTGCCCATACCTTTCCCAGAACAGATCTAGTGCATAAGAGATTCGAAAACTCACATCATAATTATCTTATCCAGAGATATTAATAAATGCATAGACCTCTCTTGGTGAAAAATGTAAAGAATCTTTCACTAATACTTTCCCCACGTAATATCTATCTGGTCTATCTTCTAACCCTCCCTTATATCTGATGCAAACTGCATTCCTGCGTTGAGCTGCTTCTTGTTTAGATTTAGAAAAAAGATCAGATAATAAGGGTTTAGAGTCTCGTGAATTTCCTGAATCCAAGGGAGGAGGATCTGTATTTTTTCCAGGTTTCAAGGGTGGAAAGGAGTCAGTAGTGTCGATGTTTGAGGAAGTCATTTTAGGAGAAGGAACAGGAGGCAAAGTAATGGTCTGATGGTCAGTTTTTAAAGGACTGTCTGGTAAAGGGCTGGAAGGGATCCTGGGCTTCCATTCTACTGAAGCTTGAGAGAGCGAAATGTCCCAGGAGGGGTCAGGAATCCAAATCCCCTCTGTCGATTGTGCACATCCTTCATCTGAGAGTGCTTTTTGAGGAGTCCATGTATCGGTGGGCTGAGTATCTGATGGATCAACATTAATGGAAGTGGAGACAGTAGGTTTATTTGAAGGGGTAGAATCTGGGTGAAACATTTTCATGTTCTTATTATCTGTCTCCTTTCCCTCTTGTTCTGTCCCTTCCTGTAATATCTTCTGCTGTGCTGCCCCATTTGATAATTTATGTCCAAATATAAAATTCGTAGTGCCCTCCTGAAAGTTGGGCCGAGTTTGGTAAACAATATTGGACTCAGTTTCCACAGGTTTCGGGTGTTTAAAAACAAAACCTGCTGTTTTGGAAAGAGTAATTACAGGGGAAGGCAATGTAGGAGTTGTATCCTGCAAGTCGTCACAGCATGAGTGTTGCTTGCTTTGTAAAGCAGAAATAGAGTCAACAACAAGAGACTTTCTACGGGGTTCAGACTCTAGGCACGCACTATGAGTAGTGCTACTACTGCCAGTCTGACCTGAAGTCTTAGTAGAATTTCCAGGTTTAGCTACGAGAGTCTGTGCTGTTGTAAAGGACTGTGCTGTGCTAACGAGGAGCTGTGAGTTTGAATGTGAGTGAAACTAGCAGTTTTCAGCAAGAGGGAGACTTTCATTCGTGGGCAAAAATAAAGTGTTTGTAGAACAACTAGGCTCTAGGCACACACCAGAAGGGGTGTTTTTGCTGCCAGTCTTATTTATCGCTGAAACAATAAAAACAGTCTCAGACTCACCTGGCCTCGCTGGGGTGTTGTCAGGAGTAGCTGCGTCATCAGGGTATTTGACAGGCCCAGGGTTCAGGATGACAGAAGCCTTTTCAGACTGTAAAATGACTAATTGCTCTGTCAAATGCTTTTTTTCCAACATATGGCATTCTTCTTCGAACCGGACTAGTTTCAAAATTTCTTGCTGCATCACATTCAAGTTTTCAGTTAATTCTTGCTCTTTAGCCACTACTGGTTCCTTACTCAAATCTTCTGTTCTCAGTATTTCTGTAGCACTCTTTCCAGTTTCCAACATCATTTTTTGATTCTCTGCAGTAGCTTCCATGTCCATAAGTTACTTCTCCACACCAATCAGCTCACTGTCTGCCTTCTGTACATGTAAAGAGAATGTAGGCCTTGAAATTGGACCTCCTCCTTGCAGCACAGCCTGCTCTCCTGCCACATCATTGCTTCCTCCACCTCCTGTGTCCAGCTGTGAACTGGGTCCCTCCATCCCACCGGCAGGAAGTGACAGCACCCCTGCAGGCAGAGTAGGGGAATTTCCCCCGGTGTCCTGGCCAAATTTCCTGCATTCACTAAAAATCCCACCAACAGCTTAATCTGGTTCAATGTCAGTTGGCATCCATCTGTATCCCCCTCCCCCGGGACAAGGCTGAAAATAGGCAGAATTGTCTAGTCCTCCTTTCCCAGTCAACAAAAACTAAATAAATAAATATACAAAAATGTCAATGGCAAAAACAAAAATCATTAATTTTATAAGAACATCACATGTGCAGCTTCAGGAGGAGTCAAACATTCCACCTCCAACACTTTCTCCATGATGAGAGTCCAGCTGTTTGGAAGTTCCACCCCATATAAGGTCCAGCTCACACTGCAAAGTATATCTGAGTGTCATTCAAAATACCCACTGAGTCATGTCATCTCACAAACAGCTGAAATGCTAGCCATTGATCTGTAACTATTCTCTTTTGTTGAAAAAAATGGATTTTCGAAGGTTGATTACAGAAGCCTTCTCCCAAATGTCAGTTTTCATCCCATACTTATTTCTCAACGTGTGCCATTCCTGAACTGTGGGGGACAAAGTCACACAGTAATCCATGCCCTTTAGCATTCAGCATTGCCATAAATACACCTTAGTATGGATATGTGGACCAGTGGCAAAGCAGCTGGTAGCTCCTATTTGAGCATTACAGCATATTGGGCACATCTGCCAGGGGTAGTACTTGAATCAGGTTGGGGATGAAACTGCAGTAAGCAAAATTGCAGTGATATCAACCCTCTGAGTATTAGACAGCATACAATACTGGCAATGAAGAGTGTCAAATAGACCACACATGGGTCAGAAAATGTTTGCATTACTCCTCACAGAGTGATGAGTGGCTTCACCCACATTCACTCATGATAGGTTTCATTGCGAGTGATAAGGGCTCCAATACTGTGAGATGTGTCAGTGATGGTGGGTTTATCAGGGTGCCTTTCCTAGTCTCTGTCTTAATCGCGTAGTTAGGAAGTTTTTAACATATTAGATATTAAGACAGTGTAGAGTGTGGCCCATCTAATGTGTGCCCACTTTGGCAAATCCAGAATGGCCCTTGACCAGTCACAGCACCTTCAGAAACAGATCAAATGGGCTCAGCACCATATGAAGTTGGAAATCACCACAGGATGTAACTCAACACTATATATGATAGTGCTCTTGTGCAAACAGTGTAACACCATTTGGGAGTATCTGTGTCTATATGCAAGCTGTGGCAGTGTTGGAGTATCTATGTCTCTGACAGCAGACCAGTGGCAACTAAAGGGTGGCCTGATCATGACTCTCAGGCCACTGCAGCATGCAAAACAGGCAGTGAGTGGCAACACTGAAAAGGAATAGCTCTACAGTAATGGACCCAAGAAGTCAAAATCCAAGCCAGGAGAGATTTAAGAAGTTTAATGGAGCATCAAGTAGAAGTACAAACTGACTAGAGCCCTCAAGCAGCAACAACTGAGACCTACCCCCATATGAAGACCTGTATAGGGTTGAAGTGCTGGCACTCAATCGCTTAAGTCAGTTTGTAATTCTACTTGATGATACATTAAACTTCCTACATCTTTCCTGGCCTGGATTTTAGACTTCTTGTGTCCATGAATGTAGAACTATTCCTTTTCAGTTTGTTATTTTGGGATGGCTGCCCTGTTCCCCACCACCTCAGTCTCCAGAGCATGACATAGTTTCCTTACAAGTTACTGGGGACTCTGCCTGTATCAGTCAGGCTATACCACTTTTATGGGTGCTGAGGCAGAATCTGGTAAATGTAAAGCTGTTGCTGCAGGCAGGTGGTGATTCTTAAAGTTGTGCATTGATGGAACACATGCTCCATGTGTAGGACTACAACCGCTATATTTCATGCAGTCTCCTTTGTGCTGATTTTGGGATTGCCACTAAGCTGGACCCATGTTATAAATTTGGCCTTGTATTGACCATTAAATGCCACCATGATCAGGTGCAAAATCTGACCGATCTGTTAATAAGATGGGAACATGGCACCAATGCTAAAAACCCAGTTATCAGAGGCACAAGCTCAACATCAGAGAGACCAACTGTTGCCACCACTGAACACAGTAAACTGGGTAAAAAAAAAACTCGAAGGAAAAAGAAAATTCCAAACAATTTGCTTTGGGATGTGTTGTAGCAGACTAGAATGGAAGACATGGATGAGAAGGAGGCAGATGAAGTGGCAGGACTTTATGCAGCACAACACATGGTGGATGCATATTTGGTGGACAATAAGCTTCTTAATATCAGTGATGTGCTCTTGCTATACTGGAGTAGAAAGCTTGATGATTGTCCAGAACTAACCACAGTAGCCATAAAATACCTGAGCTGTCCACCCTCGAGTGTCATTATTGAGCACATCTTCAGTATAGCAGGGGCCACTGTGAGGGACAGACCCACCAATATTTCACCATAAGAATGTTTGCATTTATTAAAATGAATATGGGGTACATTCCAGAGAACCATACTCAGTCAGAACGTGTTACATTTATGGTGCTGTTCAGAAGAGAGCGGTCTACACAGCACTTGGAGACTGGAAAGGGCACCACAATCCGCACAGGGGTTGTGTACAGACCCCCATGTCAGGGGGAAGGAATGGACAAGGAAATGATAGAAGGCATTCTTAGAATGGCAGAGAAAGGGGAGATACTATTGATGGGAGACCTGAATATGCCAGATGTTAACTGGAGCACATTTGCTGCAGCCACATCCAAAACAGGGCCATTCTTGATGCCCTACAGGTGGCAGGCATTAGACAGCTAGTTTTGGAACCCACTTGTGAGGAGCAATCTTAGACCTCGTACTCTCAAACGGGGTAGTGAGAGGATCTCAGATCTAGAAGTGGGTTGCCATCTGGGGACAAGTGACCATCAAACAGTGTGGTTCATGTTAAACTCAGCTACAGAGTCAAGCCATACAAAAGTGAGGGTACTGGACTTTAGAGGGCTGACTTTGGTAAGATGGAGAGTGCCTCAAAAAGCACTAGCAAACAGGCTAGAAGGAGGTGTGGAGCAACAATGGGGAATTATCAAAACTGCCATCACAGAGGCAACAAGCCTTTGTGTGAAGCAAATGAACAAATCAAAGCGAAAGAAAAAGCCACTATGGTTCTCAAAAGAGGTGGCTGTGAAAGTCAGGAAAAAAAGATAGCATTCCAGAAGTATAAGGAAACACAGAAGGAGCAGGACAGAGAGCTGTACCAGTTAAGGCAGAAGGAAGCAGGGAGGAAGTCAGAATAGCAAAGGCCCAAACTGAGGAAAAGATAGCCAACTCAGTTAAGAAGGGGATAAAACCTTTTATAGGTACATCAGCAGTAGAAAGACAAAGGGAGGATAGTGAGGCTGAATAGAATGAACAGTGGGTGGGCAGAGGGACAGTGAAAAGCAGGAATACTGAATGAATATTTCTGCTCAGTATTCACAAAAGAGGAGGGGGAAGTGCCTAATCCAATTAACAGAAGCACTCTTGATAGGGGGGTCGATCCCAGACCTTTCACAGAAGAAACGGTTCTGCAAGAACTCCTAAAACTGAAAGTGGACAAAGCAATGGGTCCTGATGGAATTCACCCCAGAATTCTAAAAGAATTAAGGGAGGAACTAGTGAAACCACTGGCTACTCTTTTTAATAAATCATGGGAGGATGGTGTGGTACCCGAGGACTGGAGGAAGGTGGATGTGATTCCCCTTCACAAAAGTGGGTCCAAGACAGAGGCAGGAAACTACAGACCTGTCAGTCTGACCTCTGTGGTAGGGAAAGCGATGGAGTCACTTCTGAAGGAAAGAATAGTCGAGTACCTAGAGGCCAGTGGAGCACAGGACCCAAGGCAGCATGGGTTCACAGCGGGAAGGTCATGTCAGACGAATCTAATAGATTTCTTTGACTGGGTGACCAAAGTAGTAGACCAGGGAGGGGCTGTGGACATGGCCTACCTAGACTTTAGCAAGGCATTTGACACAGTCCCACACAAAAGATTAATAGTCAAATTAACCAGCCTGGGAGTGGGACCCAGGGTGGTAGCCTGGGTAAAACATTGGCTGGACAACAGGACACAGAAGGTAATTGTAAATGGAGTCCATTCTGAAGAAAGGGGGGTTACTAGTGGGGTATCGCAGGGTTCAGTATTGGGTCCAGTCCTTTTTAATGTCTTCATCAGTGACATTGCAGAGGGACTGGAAGGAAAAGTATGCCTTTTTGCAGATGACACAAAAATCTGCAACAGGGTTGATACACAAGGAGGAGTGGAAAGGATGAAAAGGGACTTGGCAAGGTTGGAGGAATGGTCAGAAGTATGGCAGCCTAGGATTCAATGCAAAGAAGTGCAAAATAATGCACCTAGGAAACAAGAACCCAGGGGAAGAATACACAATGAGTGGGGAGGTAGTAACAACAACAAAAAAGGAAAGGGACCTGGGGGTAATCATATCAGATGACCTTAAGGTTAGCAAGCAATGTGAGAAGGCAGTAGGGAGGGCTGGAGGTATACTGGGATGTATAGGGAGAGGCATCAGCAGCAGAAAACAGGAAGTTGTTATCCCTCTGTACAGACAGTTGGTGAGACCCCATCTGGAGTACAGCATCCAGTTCTGGAGACCCCATCTCTGCAAGGACATAGACAGGATAGAGGCAGTCCAGAGGAGAGAAACTAAAATGGTGCAGGGTCTGCAAGAGAGGCCGTATGAGGAGAGACTAAAGGAGCTTAATATGTATACCCTTGAGGAAAGAAGGGAGAGGGGGGACATGATAGAAACTTTAAGTAAATCAGTGGAATCAACAAAGTCCAAGAGGGTAGCATTTTTCAGAAAAAGAGACTTGCAAGAACAAGGGGACACAATTTAAAGATAGAAGAAGGGTGGTTCAGGGGCAATGTGAGGAAATATTATTTCACAGAGAGGGTAGTGGATGCATGGAACAGCCTTCCTGAGGAGGTTGTGGGGTCTAAAACTGTGGGATAATTCAAGAATGCATGGGACAGACATAAGGCAATTCTTGTGGGGGGGTAGGAAGAAATAGGCTGTTGGTTAACTAGGATTTGCAGCCTATCCTGTAGGTAGGGAAATGGGCAGACTAGATGGGCCTAGTGGTCCTTATCTGCCATCAAAGTCTATGTTTCTATGTTTCTTCCATGGACAGCGAGTGGGGAATGACAGCACAATGTAGTAAGCACTCTCCAGGTCGTTGTCCATGGCACTACAGGAGGGCACAAGAGGATGGGAAATCAGGAGGCTGGCCAAGCTCCTCCCATGGTATGGAGCTCTAAACCATAAGCAGCTTGGCCAGAATGGTGGTGGAGACCAGGGTTCTAATCCTGGTCTCTGAAATTTTATTGTTTACCCCAAAATCCAACAGTATTAGCGCTACTGCAAAGACGTGCTCAGAAATTAATTTCTGAGCCTGTCTTTACAGTACACCCTCATACGGCACTCAATCAGTGGCTGGCCATGGAGGTGAGAGGTGAGCTGTGCCAGTTGCCAGCTGGAGACAAGTGGGGGGGTGCTGGATGGGCTGGCATGGCTTGGTGGGAGGTGAGGGGCCACTAGACTACCAGGGAATTGGTGGACTTTAATAATTATATGATGATTGGGGGGGCCGCTAGACTACCTGGGATATGGGGTTCTTTATTTAATTTTATACAGATTGGGAGCCACTAGACTACCAGGGTTATGGGGTTCTATATTTATTTTATCCAGATTGGGGGGGGGCCACTAGACTACAAAAGAAGGGTATTTGCCGCATATCCGGCCGGCGACCAGTGGTTCACAGCACGGGTGGGGGGATGGAAACGCTGCTCTGCGGGGCTTGTGCCAATGGGTATTCCGGGGGATGGGAGTATGGGTAGCCCTGCGGGGCCCCACTGGGGTATGCTGGCATGGAGGGTGGACATGGTGGCATGTGTGCGGGTGAGTCTGCAGGACCCCCAGGGGGCTGCTGTATGTTACACCAGCTAAATGCTGGTGTAACTTATGTTGCCAGTTCTCCTCTAAGGGTTCTTGTAGAATCCTGACATTGGGGACTTTGTTGCTGTCCTTCTGGAATGGGGCACAACTGCTGCCATAAACCCCCTAGAGCCATGTCACAGGGAGGTTTATGTGGTTTAACTGCTGTTCAGCCCAAGTGGCCTGTGCCATGTTGCAGGCCACTTTGTAGAATCGCGCATGTCGCAACTGCTGGCCCAAGTTGCTACATGCACCATTCTGCTTGGCACAACTGCTGTTACACCAGGTGTAACTCTTCTGGAATCTGGCCCACCATCTATAGCAAAGCCCCAAAGTCCACCCTAGCCAGACTGGACTCCACTGTATTGCTATTACAAAAAAATAACAAATAGGGGACTGTCATTACTCAGCTATAATAGTATCTCAAAGTTCTGGGGACATGTTGGAACCTCTTGAGCTTCATTCTTGAGGTTCACATCTCTAGAATCTCTCAATGGTATCATAGCCTCATAATACAAAGTCCACTATATATTATTATGTTTTTAGTATATGGTTCAGTGTTGTTGTGTATGAAAATCCATACACTTCAGAAGCTGTTGTACTTTTATAGATCAAGGGAGTGCTCCCAACTAATTGGAGCACTCCTGTCCTCTGCACGTGAAACACTCTTATTTTGTAAAGAGTGTCATTTATGCAGCTGCCCCAGAAAAGTTAAGGTTTTAAAAAAACTATAATATATTATTGATCAAGCTCAATCAATAACATATTAATACAACTGCTGAGACTGCTCTCACAGTTGTGATTTACATTCTTAGGGTATCACCTTCGGTTCATGGTTCTCATATCCTAAGAATGCACTCTTATGCTCACTCTTACAACCATAATAGTGGTCTTGGTGACTGTAATAACATACAGAGTACTGATGTTAGAATACTGTTGTACCACAGTAGCTACAGTATGTCACTAATGTGGTACAACATCATGGAATCCCATATCTATTAGCATTCCTCTTGCTTGCATACACTGCAGATTCTTGATAATGAAGATATCAGCAAAACTGAAAACAGCCATAGTGAACCGTTTATTAAAAGATGAACAACTGGAAATGTTGCCTGCACACACAGCTACATCTTCCATGGTTGGGAGTCCAGAAACAGTGCAATGACTGCATGCCCTGGATAGGTTGTCAGGCACGAGGTACAGCTGAGGGCCTTCAACCAACCAGGAAATGCAGTTACTACAGCTTTGGTGCATACCCAGAGTGGATTATTTTACTTATAATGTTCAGAAAAAGTTCAAAAGTGTTGGACATTTTTTTACTCTTATCCTGTTTGCTAAATTTTCTGTTTATTTGATTACAGTTCAAGATATTGCTACAAAGAAGGTAAATTGCTAAAATCAAACATACTGTATACTATACAAAATAATGGGCGGGCAACCACATATACAGTAATAAGACGAGGTTTGTATCTTGGGCTTAGGTAACATCATAAAGACCTTCCGTGCCTCATACTCAAGGTCTAAAATGTCATCTCACTCCTCAGTAGAAACACAGCCTTGTTGTATAAGGTTGCCCATACATTATTCTACAGTATATTTTATTAAAGCAATAAGGCATAGCTAGGTGTGCATTGTTGTTCGATAATGGCACACCTTGTGAAGTGACCCATGAGGCAATGCTGAGTGCCTTATACAACGGAGAAGTGCTGTTATCTCATAATTATGCACACTCTGGAGGGCCTTATTGTGATTATCATATGGTACCTCTGATTTGTTCTTTAAAAACTGAGTAATTAGGTTCAGAAAGTTAAAATGATTCTGACCTGTGCAGTTGAGCTGGAATAGCACATGTTCATGTGATCACATCTGACTAATCAGAGGTCTTTGTTTCTCTTACCCATTTTATAATTATTTAAAATGTCATACACTAGGGTATATATATATATATTTATAGGAACCTTCTAGTTCTCAAGAGGGTCGCAAGGTGACAGTTACAGCAGCAGTGGTTACTAACGGTGGTCATTATCTGGACAGAACTGCATCACTGAAAGTTCCAATCTTGTCCACAGACTGGACTGGATCAGAGATTAGTGAAGGAGGGCAAGTTCTTAAGCCAGGAAGTAGGGTGTCAGACTGGGTCCAGGGATTTGCAGTGCCCAAGTCAAAAACAATGGAATGAAAATCAGTGGAGACGGGCACCTATTTAACATGTTTCACAGCAAATGGTGCTTTATCAAAGGATTATCCTTTGATAAAGCACTATTTGGTGTAAAACGAATTAGGAAGCAGCAGCCCCATGTGAGGTTGTTCACTTTGTTTTTTTACAACAGTCTGTCTGAAGATATTGGATCATTCTTGCACTGAGTATTTTTTTGTATGCTATTGTGAATTTGTCAGGAAATGTTCTGCTATGAATGAATAAAGACTGCTCTTTTTTTGAAGAAATCCACTGCATGTGAGACTCCATTTCTCCAGTGAGCTATGTTGATTTTCAGTGTCCCTGTAAGTAGGTGCCAATCTCCTCTAACTTTCCTTTCAAAGTTCTTAAGCCTCCATTTGCTGTCACCAACTTCAGTTACACAAATTATCATAACCTGTGTATCAAGAATCTTGCACTTTACTGATCATAAAACATTTTATATTTTCCTGTGCCATCTATAAACAGTAGAGTTTTAAAATATATATTCTCTTAACCATTAAGAGAGCAAATCCTTTTTTTACTGTTTTTGGTTTTTATACCTAATTTGTATAAAATCAATCATGTATAAAGGAGGAAACAGGAGGAAATACAAGTTTCCTGCTTTTCAATAACCAACAACTTTTGTAGGGTTTCTGCTTTTTTGCAACTTAAGTTAAGCATGCAGACTATTTAAGGTTACCTTTTTGTTTTACATTTCAGCAGTGCCAGATATAAATCCAAAGGGACCTGAATGACTTGAACATTGCATGTATTCTCACATGTTAACAGATAAGGGTCAATAACAGGGTTAACTACTGCTACACTTTGTCATACTGTACAGTGGTATTCCCAGACAACACATAGCATTATAGGTTTGCAGGTGAACAATCTTGTTCAGAGAAACATGGAATTTCAGTCTGCTTTTAACCTCAGGGGTAGGATATCTGCAATGACTTACTGATGTTTTTTTCCTGTGCTTTTATGTCCTAATCAGGAAGCTGTGCAGGCTTGTTTGCTTTTGATTAAATGGTCTATACAGTACGTCACATTATAATTATTTGAAAGTTTCTATAATAATTGAAATACCAAGATGGTAATTGGCATTAAACGATATACAGTAGATCTTTATTTGGGAATGAAAAAAATCTGGTATCCACATGTATTCTCATCTTTCTTCTTGATGACCACAAGGACAGATGCTATACTAAGAAGTTACAGAGACATAGTCACAATACAATTAGCAAACAAAGTGCCATGTAGTTTTTGATAAAATATAAAGACCAGTCCAGACTCTTAATTCAATATTCACTTCACTGGAATAGCTAGATTAGGGTATGTTGAAAGGCATATGTAAACAGGGGGTTTGATTTAAAAATGTCCTGACGCAGGTGTTAATCCCAATTCTGGGACATGCCTATAGCAGGGTAAATGCAGCAGATTTGATTAAATACTTTTAAAAAAAGATGTATTGCCTCCTTTATAGCAGTTGGTGCTATTTAACATCAAAATAATGATGTATATATCATATATTGATGCCTGCATAATTATAATTCTCCCAAAGCACCACAAGCATGGTAGATGGACACATAAGTTAGGCAATCTTTTAGGTGGTTTAACGTATGGCTGTAATTGTTAGGGATGTTACACAATCATACCACATATTCCTAACATGCAAATGAATGTATGTTTAGGTGCCAGCAGCATAGGTGCAAACTTCTTTTGGGGTTATGTGTACTCTTTTTTGCATTTAGTCAAGTTCAAAGGTAAATTTGGTGTGAGTGATTCATCTGCATGATGTCACTGATGATGTGAGTGATAGGTCTTTTAAGTATTGGCATAGGGTGTCAGCCCTATACAAGTCAAGGTTCTATACCCAGTGTGGAACAATGTTATCTTTTCTCATTACAATTTATGTAGTATGAGAGAAATTGCTAGATGTCACTGATGATGGTAGTGATATACGTTCAGCAAGATTTGAAGTTCTATATCGTTGATGACTTGAAAAGTTCCAGCTCAGACTTTGTCACTGTTTGAAATAGACAGACTGTTAATTATAAAACCCCACTGTAGCTGTATAGGGGTGTCTGCACTCACTGCTTGATGTTCTTTGTCACAGCATGCGTCTTTTGTATAGGATGCTTAGTACTGCAGTAGAGTTACAGGTTGCCAAGCAGCAGAAGGCAGGGAGGCTTGGTTTGATTCACAGAGTGGAACATTTTTTTCTTTCTTACTGCAATTTATGTAGTATGAGAGATATTGTTAGACATCATTGCTGATGTTAGTGATAGATGTTCGGCAAGGTTTGACATTCTATATTGCTGATAACTTGAAAAGTTCCAGCTCAGACTTTGTGGTTTAAATGCAACTTGGGAAACATTACTTCAAATAGACTGACTATTCATTATTAAATTTCACTGCAACTGTGGGAGGTGGGCATCTACACTCAGTACTGGATGTCCTTTGGCACAGCATCTAACTCCTGCCTAGGAAGCTTAGTACAGAATCAGAGCTACAGGTTAGCAAGCAGTATAGAGTAAGGGGTCTAGGTTTGATCACCAGAGTGGAACTTTTTTTTTCTCACTACAATGCATAGAGGATGTAAACACATCCTTCAAGAACCCATCCCCCAAGCCAGTTCCCTTTTCATTGCCAGGGAAAGTCTGTCAGCCTTACAATTATTTTAAATAGTCCTTCTTGGGTGCCTTTATTAGCATTAGTACTTTGATTTTACTTTTGGTAAAGGGAATTTGTGGAAAGCAAATTGTATTTCATTCTTCAAGTAAGTAATTAAAATACTTGATTGAGGAAAACCTGCAGATATTGTGTAGCTTTAGTTTATACTGCAGTTTATATTGTGGTTTTAGGGACTGAAGAAGGCTTAAAGCCCATTGAAACTGACCCCCCCACCATGACACTTAGTACTACTATCTGGCTAAGTTACCCTCTCCTGTGAATCTGGCCAAGTTTATTTTAAGTGTTTAATGTGCCAGATTGTGCTACTGCAGTAGGCAGATTGTTTCTCAATATGTAAATGACCTTCTATATGTAAAAGCATTTTCTATCCACTGTTTTAAATGGCTTACCCTGTAGTTAGCATGAATGTCCCCTAATGTTGCATTGCCTCAATCTGAATAAAATGTTTAAGCTGTTGAATACAAAGTCTTGATACCTCACTAGTTTATACATGAAAAGTAACCTTTGGTTTTGATCCCTGGAAAGTAGGTCCATGATAAGGTAAACAACTGTAGTCATTTTTATTTGTATTTTTTGCCAATTTGTTTATGCAATTTTGTGTGTAAGGGGACCATAATTGGGAGCAGTAGTCAAGTAAAAGGGATAAACTGGAGAAAAAACAAGCTGCAATGTGCATGATAGGGAAGGGTTTCCTCAGACCTAACTAGGCTATATTATAGTATCAGGGTATACCCCCTGGAGGACAACAGCTGGCCAAGGAAAAAGCCTATATAAAAGAAAAAAAATTGAAAAGAGTCATTATAATATCATTTAGGAGTTAGTACTGTGACTGAGACATTGATATAATGGAAGGAAGACGGTTTTGTAACTGACAAGAGACACTGCTGCAACTGGAACACAGCAGCTGGGAAGAAACACTATATAACTGGAATAAAGCTGCACTATGTGGCTGACAACACAGACCAATCAGTGGTTACTACTCCTGTCAGTGCTGAGTCACTCAGTTCGATGCTGCAAGAGGATGGCCAACGGCTGTTGCATGGGACTGTTTTTTTTTGTTTATTACAGATACTTCTTCATGATTTTTTTGGGATTGAGGGGGGAGGAGAGTGCTGGATGCCAGTGTGCATGTGGGATTGGGGGTACTGATTGGATTGGACCAGTGGGAGAGGGGCCACTTGACACCAGGGATTTTTAATGATAATTGAAATGGGGACTGGGGGGAGAGAGGGTAGCCACTGGACACTAAACATAGAAACAGAAGTTGTCAGCAGAAAAGGACCTCTTTGCCCACCTAGTCTGCCCTAAAACCCCTACCTCTTTGCTATCACAGACCCTGCTTGATATCCGGCCTGTCCCCACAAGCCAAGTTTCTAAGGTCCCCTTGTGCCCAACCCATGCATGCTTGAATCCTGCTACTGCTTAAGTACCCACCACCTCTGCTGGGAGGCTGTTCCAGGGATTATTATAATATGTGAAAATTGGATTGGAGTGGGGGCCACTGAAAGCCAAGGATATTCATATGATTTGAAATGGATGGGTGAGGGAGATGGGACTACTAGATGACAGGAAGGTGCACAGTTGTGGGGTGAGGGTTACATAGAGAATAGATGATGGGGAAGTGTGTGTTATGAGAATTTAATGCACACCCAAGGTGTGGGATGCTACATAAAACCCGAGGGCGAAGCCCAAGGGGTTTATTAAAGCATTCCACATCAAGGGTGTGCATTAAATTTGAGTATGCCACACACTTACCCATCTTTTATTTTTTATAATTTACTGAGCAGCAATTTTTCTCCTGCCTGTCTTTAGTGTTCAGGCGCACACACACACACACACACACACACACACACACACACACTTCTGCCTGTCTTTAGTGTTCACACACACACACACTGGCTATGACTTCCTCTCTCTGCTGCCTTATCCCTTTTCTTTTCATTTTTAATTTTGGCACCTGATACTTGTTTTTTTTTTTGTTTTTTTTTTACTTACAGTTTGTCACCACTGAGATTGGATCTAGGACACTCCCGGCACGCTCCAGTGCTGAAACGGTTGGACAGCAGGATCAATCAGATATTTAACAGAGCAAAAGGTTGGATCAACCAGATACATTTTAAAAACTAAAGAAGGGATGATCATGTCTTCTTTTTGTGGCAGCTCCTCGGGACAGTAGAGATGGAGTGGCTTCTCGGGAAGTGAAAGATGGAGTGCCATATGCCATGTTTGAAAGACTGTTCAGCCTGCCCACATCCATTCCATAAGCCAACGCAGGAGCAGTATCATTTGAGTGGCATGGCACGTGAATGTCATAACAGCCAGCCGGTCGTTACAGGAAATATCAACTGGTCTAGTCCATAGGAAAAATTGCTGACCAGTTATTGTAAACCCGTACTGTGTGCTATGTCTTTGGCTGTACCTGCACCACTGTTGGCTGTAGCATAGATCACTCAACCAGAACAGGTTTACGAGAGCAAATGGTTCATACTATGGTTCATACCATGGAATGTGAGGATCTTAAGGGCATATGCCCAAACATTTATACTCCTATAGGAACTCGTAAAAAATACCTTAAAGAGCCACTGATACCTCAAGAAGAACTTTGAATAATGTAATATTTGGACACAAAGCAGCTTATATTTCTCATAGGCTCTGTATTTTTTCTCCCCATTATTTATTACTGAGGACAGGTACATGAAAACAGAAGAGTTGTTCCCTGAGGTATCATCATCTCCTGTTGCTTCTTCCCAATCGGATGTCATAATACTGTGCTTGTGACATCACAGTTATTCCCACAGCAGCATACTGTGATGTCATAGCAGAGCATTATGATGTCATGTAGGGAATAAGTTATAGAGGCAGATGAGCTCTAAGGGATAAACAGCCTGTTTTTGAGGGAATTTCTTCAGTAACAAATAATGAAGAGGAGAAATCTATAGAAGATATGTGAAATACAAGCTGAATTGTGTCCAGCTGTTGTGTTTTCCAAAATTTTTTCAAAGGCACAGCTGCTCTTTAAAACCCCACCAGACTGTATGTTTTTGTCCACACTCTGTTCACTAATTATCTTTGTATGTCTTCTCCAGACGTTTTCCATCTAATTCCTGTCTCCCTTTTTATAAGGATTTGACAGTTTCGAGGCATACTTCAGGTCAGGGCGTACAGAGGACCTGTGCAGGGGGACCAAAACTTCACTATCCCTAGATGATATGTTCTTTTTGCTAGCCAAAATTATTTTATTTGCTTTGGTTATGGCATCTGTTGTATGTTTTAAAGTGCTCAAATCCCCATGACCTGGATCCCAAGGTCCTTTTCATAATTACATATTTACACAGTAGTTGTCAGGAGGAAAGGACCTCCTGATCTATCTAGTCTGCTCTATTTTCAGCTTAGTTCCTACTCCTTTAGTATGGGTCCTTTCATATGTAGATACTTCCAAAAGGGTACCATGTAGAGTGTATTTGTACATTAAATTACTCTTCCCTAAATGTGTCACCTTGCACTTACTCAAGTTTAGTCTAATTTCCCATGTTTTCTGTCCAGCTAGCTATTATATCTAGGTCCTGGTGAACTGATTCAACGTCCAATAGGGTTTTTGTTGGTCATCCGCATATTTCATCACTCAGCTGTGCAGTTTTGTTGTTAAATCTGCTATAAATAACTGGAACAAGACAGGTCCCAGCACTGAGCCCTGGGGCACCCCACTGGTCACCTCTCCCCCCCTTGAGAGGTGTCTATTCACCACCACTCTCTGACATCTCTCAGACAACCACTGTGTTATCCAGTTGACAAAGGAAGGTTTGATCCCTATTTTTTTCTAATTTTTCAGTAATGGCCCTGCAGGGTGTAAGGTCAAACCCCTTTCTCAAAATCCAGAAACACTATGTCACATGGCGTATTACAATCAAGTGCTTTACTGACCATCTCAGAAAAACAGAGTAAGTTGGCAATACAACTTTCCCCTTTTTGAAATCCATGTTGATTGCTTTCACAATTCTCCATGACATGACTTAATCTGTATTTAAAGGGACAGTAAACATTTCAGGGTTCACTCAAATTGTGAAAACCCATAAAAAGATCTTCCAAATGAGGTATTGGGCTTACCTTTAGGTGTCAGGAGTCCTGAGTTATGAATACCTAAATCATCTGTAAATCAAAACAAGGCAGCAGTCATTTCATTGCACCACGAGACCAACAGTGATATCACTGAGGAGCAAACTGTAATTAACAACATGCAGCTTGCCCCTTAGTGACATCACTTCCTGTTTTAAAATGGCTGCTACCTTGTTTTGATTTATAGATTAATTAAATAGTCATACCTCAGGACTCCTGACACTAGCAAGAAAGTCCAGTGCCTCGTTTGAAATATCTTTGCATGGGCTTTCACAATTTGAGTGACACCTGCAATGTTTACTGTCCCTTTAATGATGCTCTCAAGCATTTTACAAATCACACTAGTTAAACTTATGGGCCTGTAGTTTTGTACTAGACTTGCACACCCTTTTTAAAAATGGGGACAACATGAGCAGTTTTCCAGTCATGTGGAATTATACCTGTATTTATGGATTCTTCAAACAAGGTTTTTAGAGGTAATGTTATAAATTCAGACATCATTAGCAATACCCTTGCAAATATTTTATCAGGCCCTGGTGAGGAATTCAGTTTTAGTTGTTTTATTTTATTCAAAATTTCTTCTTTAATGATATTTATTTTTTCTTCCTTACAATCTGTTTTCTTTACTGTTTGTCTAGTGCCTTTCCTGTATTATTATTGGCCCTACTTGACTTTGGGATTTTTTAAGGAGTTTATGTAGGCATAGAACTCCTAATTTTCTTTTTTGTCCTGTGTGCCAGTTTTAGTTCCATTTCCTTTTCTGATTTCTTTATTTCCTTCTTACAAGTTTTCTGAACTTTTTTGAAAGCTTCAAAGGAGGCATTTGTACCTAGCAAATGTTGTCATTTATATAGTTTTTTTTTTTTTTTTTGGTTGACACTGTTAATCTTTTTGTTCAGCCATTTTGGTCTTTTTTATTGTTCCTGTTTTTTTTTTTTTTACTTAGTCCAGTGCTCCCCCAGTACCCCTTCCACCTTGACAGCACTGGGGGAGACATGGTATTTGTATTTTCTCCCCTGTTCCTAGGACCCCAGTATGTGGTCACACATGCATGTGGAGGCCTGCATGCATCCAGCAGCTCCAGTGATGGCCCCATCCTCCCTCCTGGCCTAGTGCCTAGGCCCCCCCTGGCCTGGCACTGCCACCTGGTCTCCACCAGGTGGCAGCCACAAGTCAGGAAAACCTCTTGTCCCTCCCAGGAGAAGAGAGCTGCCTTGTGGCTGCTCAATCCTGGCTCCTCACCCCCCCAGGCCAACAACTGGTGGTCTGAGCTAACTCCCAAACTCAGGTCACTGGCGTGGCGTGAGGTGTGGCTTCCAATGCCTCAACCCTCTGTGCTACCAGGCTGGCTTTGTTCCTCATTTTTTTAATCTTGGTGTTAGATTCATTTGCTATTTGCAAAATGGCAGATTTTATAATCTTTCACATTTCCTCTGATAATTTATTTTTTAATAGGTTATCCCACTCAGTATTTTGCAGCCTGTATTTTATTTGTTTAATGTTTGCTTTCCTAAATAAGTATATTTCAGTGTACCATTTTGTCATATAAAATCATATCTGATTTCAATTCAATTCAATGTATTGATCAATCATGATAGGTAAGTACCATGATTATTACAAATAGCACATACAAATATCATAGTAAAAATCAGGTTACAAATACGTAAAGTGCATTATGCAAAATAGAACATACAGAAATAACAAACATACATTAATAAATGGAGACAACAAACACAGTGTTCAGATTAAATCCTCAGTTTTGTAAACCCATTATTTAAATAGCTTGTTGAAGTTTCTATAAGGCTTTTTTTTGTACTTTTCCTCTGATTATTTATTTTTTAATAGGTTATTCCACTCAGTATTTTGCAACCTGGATTTTATTTGTTTAATGTTTGCTTTCCTAAATAAGTATATTCTGGTGCATCCATTTTGTGGTATGAAATCATATCTGATTTGAAAGTTTACAGACCCGTGGTCACCGTTTTCTAAAGGAGGCCCTACCACGGAGTTTTTATTCTAACATGTTCTGAACATAGAACTACATCCAGTATATGCTGTTCCCTAGTGGGATCTTTTACATACTGTGTCAGGTGATTCCTGTTATAGGTTTCCAGAAACTATTTCCCATTCGATGTAGTTGCTGTATTATTGCTCCAGTCAATCTTGTTCATACTTAAATCACCCATGATTAACAGGCCCCCTAATTCCCAAGCTTTGTCAATTTATTTCAGGATGTTTCCATTTGTATCTGTTATAGAACCTGGGAGATGATATACTACTCCTGTTACTATAGAGCGTGAGCATCCCCCACTTATTTTGGCACAAATTTTTTTGATGGAGTTGTCGACCTTCATCATATTTGAGATTTCAGTAGCCTTAATAGTATTCTTCACATAGATTGCCATCCCCCCACCACCACCTTTTTTTTGTTAGCTTTTGGTAACTGGGTAAGGCCCACTAGGCATAAATGCCTGTTTTCAGGGGTGACCTGGGAGCACTGGGCGGTTAAGTGACTAGCTCAGAGTTACACAGTATGCAAGTGGAGGTTGTGAGAATCAAACTCAGGTCTGGTCTGCTGAATGTATCAAGCTCATTCACACCTTGTTCCTCTAACCTCTAGGCTATACTGCCAGACATGGTTTTTATTGGTTCTCTTTCTCTTATATAGATGGTATCGTTCTACGTTTATACCCCAAGGTTCCACTTCATCAGTCCGCAGGTTTCTGTAATACCAATTATTTCTGTAGGGTTCATACTTATTAGTGCATGGAGTCCATCAATTTTGTTATTCAGTCATACTCCTTGCATTTAACAGTAATGCTCTTAACTCATGCATTTTTCCTTTCTGTTGACGTCTCTGAGTATGTTTGTGTTGCTGTTCCTTTATGTATGACTGTTGGATTTCCCCCATCCTGGTTAGTTTAAATGAGTTTAAGCAAAGAATTGTTTGAGACTGTCAGGAAGAATCTTTGCCCCTTTTTCATTCTGGTGCAATCCATTGTTGTTATGCAGTTTGTTTTTAATTTGAAAGCTATCCCAATTATCTATATATGCAATGCTTCCTTCACCTATTGTAATGAAAGTAGCATGACATGGAAATGTCCTCTTTGCCCCTGTCCATGGGTAAAGTGATCATTTTTGTATTGTGGTTCCATTATGAGGCTCTGTGTTCTAGGAGCAAACAGCTTTGCTTGTGCAAACACTGGTTTTCTTCTGTGACTGTGGAGTCTGCCTATGTCTTTCCTGCAAGTGTTTCACCTTCCTAGGCCAGCAAGGGGCACTTTGCTCCTTCATTGCCCTGTGCGCACACTGGGGTAAAAGGAAACAGACTTTATATGTGCAAACCAGGCTCTGTACTGGTTCCATTATACCAGTTTGTATATGTTTGACAACTTTACTCCTGGTAGTGAACTTTGACCTGCTGTTTTCTCCAGTTTCGAAAATTCTGCCTATGATCTTGCAGGCAAAATGCAGTTCTCCCTTAAGGTTTTTTTTCACTGAGACAAATGGACTAGGTGATCATCCCCATTTACAGGCATGTCCTGGGGGCACAAAAAGAGGCAGCAAGCAGTATTACAAAGGTAACATCTGAATTTACAACATTCACTATGGCATTTGCAAACCTTCACAATAGTTAAATAATTCCTTAATTCACAATTAAAACTTTTTGAAGTAGCTCTTTCAAGTACACAGGTAAGGAATTCTCCATATGGTGTGCTAAGTATGAGAAAGACCTTGTTCAATTCTTTACTTTAACTACTATCACAATTATGTTATTTGTCATTGAATGATCTGGGAAAGTATGCATTATTCACTTGCTTTGGCTGATCATGCAAACCACATGAGCATGTTTTAATTCAGATTATACTGTACTGCATATCAATGATGCAGATAATGTATTTGGCCTTTGAAGGCATCAATCACAAACTCTTTTATACAAGGTATGATGATGTTTACATCTGTCATTAAGCAAATCAAATCTATACATTTTATTAAAAGAGACATTTATTTTATTAATGTAGAGAGCAGTAACAGCTTTGAATACCAGATTTCCATAGTACATAATTGGTAATAGCTCTGCTAGGGTAAATAAGTAAGGCTTTATTTCTTAAGTGCCCTTTCCCCAAGGATCAATGTGCAAAGGGCTGAGCTGGAACTTTTAACGTTAGCAGCAATACAGTACAGGATACAGCAAAATGAAATAAAATTACAAATAAAATAAAGGCATATAAAATAAAGCCTCAACAAATGAAGTAGCCAAGTTGATAAGAGGAAGAAGATCACAAAATCCCCAATGCTTCTCTGAAAAGATGTGCCTATGGAGATTTCCTTGCCTCAAATGTTAAATTAAATTCTATTTGATATACTGCAGAACATTTGGTGTTAACAATTTTGTCAGTTTATCACTATGGTAAGAGTGTCACATTAATTGTCTGGATACTAGAAGACAGAGAGTATTAATTCATGCCAGCCTTTTTGAATGGCATCAAAAAATAAATGTGCCTCAAAAATCAGTGTCAGGATTCACTCTTTTAAATATAGTTAGTGAAATAGGCTGTTTGGTGAAAGAGGAGAATCAGGATTTTTTCATAGGAAAATTGTTACCTCTGTCAGAAGCAGCACCAGCAGGGATATTGAAGGAGAAGGTGAGACTTAATGTATAGAGAGTGCTTTTCTTGAGTTAGAATGAATGGCATTAAACAGCTAGTGTACTGCCTAAAACTAATATTAGATTTTAAAAGCAGCCAACCATAACCTTTTATATCTGAGGTACTTTTGCTTTTCTATTTGTTTACTTAGAAGATTGTTTACCTGATGTTAGTAGGTATGATGTGGGGAACAGCACTTAGCCTAGCAGTTCACATATCTTGCTCTACTGCTCCACACTACATCATCAGCATTGGGACCTCTCTGACTGTGACATCACTGCTACTTAGGAACAGCAAGTGAGTGACTGCCAGGTCATTTACCTGTACTGTCACTGTCAGTGAGATCATAATGCTGATGATGTAGTGTGGTGCAGTAGAGTAAGATATGAATCAGCTGCCAGGCTAACAGCTGTTCCACACATCCAGCACAATATTATCACATAGAAGACTTTCTAATGAGTAAAAGGAAAACCAAAAATACTTCAGAAATAAAATGTTACAACTGACTACTACTTAAAATTTGTATCATTTTCCTGTCTGTCTGTTTTGGCTCCACTAGCTCTTTAAGTGCATGATGATACTTTTGGCACCGCACATATTGAGAAGTAGGACTCATGGCAGGAACAGCCCTAAGGGGTCTGAGGGTTAAAAAGAGACAGGGCTAGTTAGGCTTATTAAAGAAGGTGGGGCAGTGGGCAGAGGGGGACCTGGAGAAGATCAAGATACTGAACAAATACAAAAGAAGGGGAGGAGAATAGACTAATATTATCAAGTAGACACATACAGGAAAGAGGAGTGGACACCAGTCCATTCACAAATGAGAGAGTCCTAAAGGAACTCTTAAAACTGAAGGTGAATAAGGCAATGGGGCTGGATGGTATACATCCCAGAATAGCTCAGAGAGGTGATACTATCACCACTGATAGCTCTATTCAACTACTTGTTGGAGGAGGGAGTAGTACTGAATACCAGAGGACTGGAGGAGGGTGAACGTGATTCCCCTTCACAAGAGTGGGGGCAAGGCAGAAGCAGGTAACTATAGACCAGTCAGTTTGGTTAAATACCTAGTGCCTAACACTAAAACAAACATGCCTTTATTAACATACAGGAAAAAATTATGGAGCGAGGGGGAAGGAAGAAGGTAAAGGAGGAAGGGGAACAACAATAATATCTGGACCACGCACTTTCACTAGACACATGGAAAAAAAAACTACCAATATAGAAAACATTTGCAACTGAAAAGGTGACAAAATATACATACACAATCCATAAACAGTCATTTAAAAATGTGTACATCAGATATAGTATATATAATTATCTATTCTACATTATTCATGATGTAAAAACTTCACATCTTGTATGTCTAATCACTTCTTGTCTGTTTTACTACACTAAAGATCAGGCCAGTAATCTGTAGTTCTCTCATGTCCGCTAATAAACACAGGTTACTCTAAATTTAATCTTTTTGCTTGAAGATGAGGGTGTACATCAAACCATGAATTGAACCCCCCTTTTTTTTTGCTTTAAGGGACAAAATCCAAAAGTTGTCTCTTCTACTCTCTTTGTCAATCACAATAAACATGAAATCATGTTCTTCTCTATCTCTAACTTAATTCAAGTGCATAGCAGTAGCATATAGTGGATCGTTTCTACTTATTGCTCTAACATGTTCTCCCACTCTAATCTTAAAGTAACTTGTTGTTTTCCCAATGTAAAAGGCTCCACATTTACATGTTGCTAAGTATATGATCCCCGTGGTTAAACAAGTAGTAAATTGTCTTTTCTGGAACATTTTTTGTGTGTTGCAACTTGAAAATGTTTTAGTCTATGTCACCTTTTCACAATACATGCAATTGCTACATTTAAAACAGCCCTTTAGTTGCTGCAGCGAGGACTGTTGTTTTCTAACTTGGAAATGACTATGTACTCATAAATCTCTTAGGGTGGGAGCCCTTTTGTGGCACATTCTTACAGGCCTCTGGCAGATCTCCTTTTATCCTGAATCTGCAGTCAGTTCATGCAAGTATTTTGTAATGATTTGTTCTACTTACTTGGCCTGCACTGAAAAGTTTGTTGCAAAATTAAATCTCTCTTCTTGCTCATTGTCTCTCTTTCTATTAACAAACTAAACTATTTGTATGCCAATATTTTCTGTATTGGTAGTTTTTTTTTTCCCATATGTCAACTGAAAGTGTATGGTCCAGGTATTATTGTTGTTCCCTTTCCTCCTTTTTCCTTCTTACTTCCCCCTCCCTTCATCATTTTTTACTATATGATAATAAAGGCTTGTTTGTTTTAGTATTAGGCACTAGGTATTTATAATCACGTGTATTAAAACAAGAAATATCAGGCAATTGATTAATGAAATTGTTTAATGAGATCACATGGTGTATTTTTATCTATTTAAAGTTTTGGTATGGTGTGGTCCCCAGCCTTTGATAAAGGACAGGTTTGCTTGAAACGCATCAGGCAGGACCATTGGTGTGCTTTTTAATCAATAAAAAATATTTTATTTGTAGTACAGGTCTGTGGTGTCCCTTTTTAGAGGTTATCTGTGCTCAAAATGTTTTTTTGCAAATGCCCCTGTAGTTTCTTGCAGCACAATAGATCCCAGTGAGCACTCTCTTGGAAGTATTATAACTCATACAGTAGGTAGAGAAATGGGCACACTAGGTGGGTCAGGAAGTCCTTATCTGCCATCAAGTTCTATGTTTCTTTGTTTCTATGTTTCTATGTTTTGCATCTGGGCTTATTGTACGGTCTGATTCCTTGTGTGTCCATTTGAACTGTGTGATTGTTAAGCTTGACAGTGTTCTTCCCAGATTCGGTAGTGGTCTGTATAATATTGTATGTGGCTCACTGAATATTGTAGACAGTCTGTCATCGCTGTGCAAGACTGGTTGCAGTTCTCTGATGATCTTCTGTAGTGGTCTGATTGATGGATTGTGTGTCACAACCAGTGGTGTGCATTTTGATTCTTTTTCTTATTCTTTTTGTACTTGTTCTTATGTATTTGTATTTGTCTAGCTCATACAATGTATGTTAATTATTCATGAGGGATAGTTTATGCTGGTGAAGGCTCCCTGTAGTATTTCCAAACGGTTGTGTTGGTATCACAGGGTTTGGCTATAGACATTTGCTCTTGTTTTATGATTTGGATGTGCACTAGAATGAAGTGGGTAGTGAAATGATCTGTTAATTTTCTGTATATTGACGGTTTTATTTTGTCATGTTGCAGTTCATTTGTGGTGTCCAGAAAGTTAATTTTTGCTGAGGAGTACTCCATTTTCAGATTGACTGAGGGATAAAAATTATTGGAGGCTCTGTGGAACTAATGTAGTTTGTCCTAGATCCTTATACGGTTTCACAGAGCACACCATGAATTGTGCAAACCCATCTCTACACATGTGGAGGCCTACATACTGTAGTACCACAGAGTCTGCAGTAGACTTCTTTAACCCATCATCCCCTACTTGTAGAGTGCAAGGTTGTCACTGGATGACTGACCATGGCTTCAGATTAGAAGCCAAGTATCTAGACCATCTGTTCCCTCATAGACCACCTCCACAACAACATTAGAAACTCAATGGCAGTGGAAGGGAGGGGCAGGAGGATTACGGCAGCTCCTGAACCATGGTGGTCTCTCCCCATACATATGGAGGCCTGTGCAGAATATAGAAACTCTCCCACCATCTGCCTATGGCTGCCCAGATCAGATCCTACACTGCCAGTGGAAATATGTGGCAGTTGCATAGGGAGGCTAGCAAGGCGGTGGGGACTTGATGTACATAATTCTCAATGCCAGGTATGATTTGCCTTGTGCTCAGGGATGTCATAGAGGATATAAAAAGGGAGTTGCTGATATAAAGCTTCTGTGCCCCTGCCACAAGACCCCACAGCTGTCCAGGACCCAAGCAGGCTCCCCCAAAGTGCTCCCTAGCCTTCCACAACAATATTAATTGCCGAAAGAGTGAGGATATACAGTTGTTACAGTAACAATGAATCCCCCACGGTGACACAACCCATTCAACACCCGTAGTGTTGAACAGGTTGTCGGAGTGATGAACGGATTCATCAACTCCCGAGTTTGGCCACCCCCTCAAATCCGCCACCAAGAGTTTGATATATATAGATCAGGGGGGTGCAGGGGGCATAGCACCCCACATGGGGGGGTGGGGGCAAAGCCCCCCTCAAACAATACAAAAGTGCCCCGATGCTTGGGGCACTACAGCCATCTGTCAGTGGATTTGCCAGGTGATGTGTTCACTGCCAGCAAAATCCTGTCACTGTGCTAGACTTCAACAACTTTGTTGTCAAACCAGTTTGGTGGAACTGAAGAGTGAGCAACAGTTTTTTTTTTTTAAAGATAATTGCCCAATCCATAGAGACCCATGCACCATACACATGATGGTAGGACATCTCCTGAACCCTAGAGACTCTTCTCCACACATGTGTAGGCCTACACAACATCCAGAAACTCTGAAGTGGTGGCTATATTTCATCATCCTCCACTTTTCAGAGCAGGGGAAATCACTGGATGACTGACAAGGGTTTCCAATTGAAAGCCCAGTGTCTGGCCCAGCTCTTCCTCCTCAGGTTTCCTATGTCCTTCATGAGGAACTCTGTGGCAGTGGCTGGGGGTGGGGGTGGGGCAGGTGAAAGCAACTCCACCTGTGAACCAGGCCAGAAAAATACTCTAGATACCAGCATAGCATTAAATCCAGCCATGTAGGATGGTGTGGTCAATGATGTCAAGCACAGCACTGAGGTTAAGGAAAATGAGGAGCAAGAAGTACCCACTACTAATAGTACGGACAGAGAAGAATAATGATGGAATGAGGTTAAGGGAAATGGTTTTATTCATATTTTTGAAAACAGCAAACTAATTAAATGGATATATGCATCAGTAAGCAGGAGAACTAACCAACTTAACCTACTAATAGGGTGCTCTGCCGGTTACGGGTGTTAATGTTGCGGAACACAACATAGCTGAACATAATATCGTGGCAAAATAAAGCAGGAGCAAATGAAAGCAGAACAAATTAAAGCAGGACAACGTAATGCCTAGCAAACCAAAGCTGCCACAAATGACAGCAGGACACAACAGTGCAGACTAAGAGGAGGCTACAGATGCAACAGAGCCACAAATGGCCACCCCTTGCCTTGCTGCACTGTGCCTGCCTGTGCTCTTGCATGGTGACACCTGCTCCACCATTCACGTTGCCACATCCTGTCACCATACACATCCACTATTCCACCTGCCATGGGGCTGCTGCACGATATCATACCACCTTGGGGATGCATCACCTCGGCACATGGATGAGGAAGGGGTAAGTGTGACAGCTCATTCATGATCTATATGTGGCAGCCTGTGGTCCGATGGTTGCCTGGCTGGGTTGGGTCAGTGGGTCACGGAGGAGTGTAATGCAAGGAGTCATGCTGTATAGCCGATTGTTGATTGTTGGCCACTTGTGGCTGTGTTGGTGGCCAGTGGGGCAGCTGCAGGGGGTTGCAAGTGCACCGCGGGTGTTTGCACTAAAGGGTGTAGGCACAGAGTTCTGCTCCATTGGTACCTGTGGTGTTTCCACTGTGCCCGCACCATGGGTCTGTTTGTGTGCCCACTTCCTTCCTCCTGTGACTGTGGGGACACTGTGGTGTCCAGAAACCACCACAGGCTGGTGGCCCGCTTTATTCTTGTCCACGATGTCATTGCTGGGTGATTTTGTTGCCTGTGATGACTTGCCTGCGATATTTTTGTCCCCCTTTATTTTGTGGGTGATATTATCCCGGCAAGTGATAGGCTGGTGGGGCACAGGTAAGGTCAGAGCAGACTGGACAGACCACTAGTTTTTTTCTGCCTTACAAATTTTTATGTTTCTTTGTTTCCCACCTGTCCCAAATAATTGCTCAACCACTTCACTGCCACAGAGTGCCCAGTGCTTTAAGTATGCCTACACATTACCTTCCCTATCTAGAGAAATAGCACATTCTTTCAACTGCAGCTACCTCCTCTGCCAGTCCATCACGGAAGTCCTGGATCCTGAACACAGACTTGGGTCTTCCATTCTGTATCACAGTGTGCTACTACTGAGGTCCTTGCAGACCTTTTGGGATTTATTGTGACACGGAGACCATCAACATGGGCAGTCTTTTTGAGATTATCTGAAAGGGTGATTATCCCTAATAATTTAACCTGGGAAAAACACTGACTCAGGAGGCATTGATTATAAATGCAGGAAAAGAAGCAGTCTTCTTAGACAAGCTCACATGAATCTTGAAGAGTTTACTAGGATGAATTCATCTGTTGTTGGACAAGTTCTAATATGGGTAAAGCCACTTGGCAGGTTGGAGACATATGAGATACACAATGGCCTGGCTCAGAATATGCCATTTATCTTCGTGAGTGAGTGAGTGAGTGAGTGAGTGAACAGGACAACAACTCATGAGTGGCAGAGCTACGAGTGAGTTATGAAAGTCCTGTCCCCTCACAAGTAATGATGAATGTCATATTCTGAGTTAGAACATCAAGGGTCCAATTCTCAAAGAGCTGAATTTGACAAACATAAATGGTGCAAGTGGCACCTTGTTTCAAAAACTGCCCCTATACCTATTCACAAAGGCAGCCTGCATCACCCACAGGCTGCCTGCCCCAAACGGGACGTGTGCCGTCAGTGCGCCCAAGAGTGAGCTGCTACATGGTACTAGGGGGCATGTGGCAGACACAAGCTGCCACATCCCTGATTGTGGTATTCACAAAACATTCCCACAGGGAGAAATTCTTTTTTTTTTTTTTTTGCAAATAACTTTATTTTTAGAATTCAATACAAATAATACAAAACCAAACCAACAAACAAACATTATCAAAAGGTGGAAGCCAGCGTTTGTATATGGCAGTATCTACTAATAAAAAAAAAAAAAAAACCCAACCCCCCCAACTTGGCAGCAAATACCTAGGACTAACAAACCAGTTTACTTTTCTTATAGGTATTTAGTTGGTAGAGTTCAGATTAGCCTACAGAATAAAACATTGGTTAAACCTTGATGGAGGGGAGACAATGAAAGAAACACCATTAAAGGAGTGAAGAAAACCTGGGGAAGGAATGATACTAAAAGTATGTAAAGAGAGACCCTTTCTAATAAACCAATGTCAAATTCCCTATCTACTTCCAGGGAAGGGGGGGGAAGAGAAGAGCGGCCAGGAGCATAGATAGCACATCTTATCCTGGCTCCAAGGGGGGCCTAGCTTAGAGGGATTCCAGGCTCGCTCCTCCCTAGTAACCATATTTGTCTTTCAAATTTACAAGAAATCCACCCCAACACCTCTGAAATTTCTCGGCAGATTGAAAAAAACTGGTAACACACCTTTCAGCATTTAGAGCGTTTAAAAACTCATCCCACCATTCTCTGAATGAAGGTTCCCAACTGCTCTGCTAGTGCCAGGCAGATACCAGCTTGGTAACGAGAGCTATCATTGCCATCTGCCTCTTTTGAGTCTAGGTTGGAATTTGAGCATACATCCCTAGTAAGCATACTTTTTCATTAAAAAAAGCTGAGATATTAAAAAAAGGGGCCACCCACTGTTTGACCGAGTTCCAGAGTTTAGCAATTTTTGGACAGGCCCATAGTTTATGATATAAAGTGGCAAAAGAGTCACCACAGTCCTCACAGCCGGGGGGAGAAGACTTATAAATCTGGGATAATTTGGAAGGGGAAAAGTAAAAATTATGTAGGATGTTTCATTGGATATTTCTGAGTCTATCCTGTTTAATGCAAGAATAAATATCCATCCAAATATTTTCCCAAATTTTGGCTGGCCATCCTTTAATAAGGTTAGTCTCCCAGTAATGAGCTGTAGGAATATATATGTGCATTACCTCTGACAGAATTAACTTCTAAGTCTTGAAAATTGATTTCTGGCTCTCTGCTAGTTCCTTCAATTTTCCTAGCATAACTCCGGCTCCTTCGCTCCATGGACCTTTCCCTAAGAAAAGGCATACACTCTGGCGAACCTGGTAAAGTCGTAATAAGTCGTTATGACTCACCTCGAATTTAGTGGCAAGCGCAGGTGCCGGAATCATTGAGTCGGCCAAAACAAAGCCTGCCAGTCGAATTTTGGAAGAGTATTTGCCTAGGAAGTTATTGATTGGGTGATTACCTATTTGTAGGTTTGGGTTATTGAGCAAAGGTTGCATCAGATCCCTTAAGTAAGGTTTATGAAGCAAAGAGTAGAGTTGATGTAGGGCCTTCACGTCCCATCCTAATGGGGTATTTTTTATATTTTGAGGAACCTTAGACCAGGGGATATATAAGAGAGCTTCCAAGTCTATATTGTGGCAGTCAATTAAAGATCGGTCTAAAGTTAACCGGGGGGGGAGAGCCTGGGGCTACTTCGGCTGCAGCCACCCAATGCAAGAATCTCGTAGCATGAATAGCTAAATAATAAACATAGAAGTCAGGCAATTGTAACCCCCCTAGTTTTCTAGGGCAGGTAAGTTTTACATATGCCCGACGTGGGGCTTTGCCTTTCCACAAAAAGTCTGAGCAAATTCTGTGTAAAGGCTTGAAGAAAGACTTAGGCAGATAGATTTTCAGATTAAAAAGGGGGTAAAAAATTTTGGGTAAAACCACCATTTTTAAAGTGTTTGCTCTGCCCCAGAAAGACAAGGGTAGTTTGTTCCACCTCTCTAAGTCTTCTTTAATAGTTTTGAGCAAGGGGGTTAGATTGAGGCTCGCAAGGTTAGAAAGATCTTTCGAGATTCTAATACCCAAGTAAACCAGGGAGTCTTCCTCCCATTGTAGGCCCAAGGAGGAACACCAATCTCTCGGCAGAAGAGGAGATAAGGGATATACATTAGTTTTGTTCCTACTTAGTTTATAACCTGAAAAGAAGCTGAAACAAGATATGGTCTGCAGTAATTGGGGTAAGGATTCTCTACTATTTTCTATATGTATAAGCAGATCGTCCGCAAAGGCGGATATCTTGCATTCGAGGTTACCAACATGAATTCCCTGTATTAGGTTGTCCGACTTCAGGGCCCTTATTAGAGGCTCGATATACAAATTGAAGAGGAACGGAGAAAGAGGGCAACCCTGGTGGGTACCTCAGGATAGGGGAAAGACGGCCGAGATGAGATTATTACATTGGATTCTGGCCGATGGGCATGAATAAAGAACACAGATGTGATCAATGAATCGTTTGGGAATACCAGATTTCTGTAATACTGCAAACATAAAGTACCATTCTACTCTATCAAAAGCTTTTTCCACGTCTAGGGTTACCAGAGATGCTTCTAGTTCAGGAGCCCCAGCCACGGAAATTAAACAGAATAGTTTCCTGAAATGATCCGCTGAGGATCGCCCAGCCATGAACCCAGCCTGTTCTGGGCTGAGTAGCCCTTTCCATACTATCCCCAGTCTGTTAGCCAGGATTTTAGCATATATTTTAACGTCTACATTAAGGAGCGAGATAGGCCTTTAATTACCTACTTCAGACGAGTCTTTCTCCGGTTTAGGGAAAAGGATTATTCTTGCTTCAAACAAGGTTGGATCACTAACCCCATGGGAGTTGGGAGTACCAGCATGAGTATACTTGGAGTAACAAGGGTATTAGCCATCTTTTAAAGGTTTTATAAAATAGGCTAGTAAAGCCATTGGGACCTGGCGCTTTATCTGGCTTTAGAGAGTCAATGATTTCAGAAATTTCCTCGCTTGAGAAGGGAGCCTTTAAACCTAGTTTAACTTCCTCTGTCAATGTCGGAAAGGAGATCCTTCCAAGTAAATCCCACAACTTGTTGTCATGTTCCAGAGTTCTTGACACTCCAGAATATAATGCTTTATAATAGTCTTGAAACAGTGGCAATATTCCCTCAGGATCAGCGACCACAGCATTCGACTGAGGATGCTTTAAGGCTGTGACCCATTTAGTAGATGAGTTTTGCTTCAATTGCCATGCTAGAAGCTTACCCACTTTGCTGCCTTGGCCAATATATAAGGCTTTTAATAAAGAAGCGGATCTCTCAGCTGATTCCCGGAGAGCACTAGTATACATGGCTCTAAGAGCAGAGAGCTCTTGCTCTTGTGATTGGGAAAGTGTGCCCACCTGTTTGCTTTCCAGGGCCTTAATTCTGTTTAAACAACTAGTTAAGAAGTTGATTTTTTCTTTTTCCGCACCGATGCTATGCGGATAAGTTCCCATCTCCAAGTGGCTTTCAACGCGGCCCATACCCGGTCTGTTGCGTTGATCGAGCCCCAGTGGGCAGTAATAGAGTCTGTTAAAAATTCTTGGAATCGCACCACTATTTGGCTATCCAACAATGATTTATTATTAAGTGTCCAAGAGTGGGATCTTATTAGAATATTTGGTAACAGACACTGCATCATGATAGGAGAGTGATCAGAAATTACTCGGGCTAAGATATTAACATCCGCTATGTAGGGTAGTAACTGTTGGCCAATCAAGAAATAGTCAAGGCGAGAATAACTTTTGTGGACTGGGGAGAAAAATGTGAATTCCTTACTTGAGGCATTCATTATTCTCCAGGGATCTACAAGGCCCAACGATGCTGTAAATTCCTACAAAGCCCTCTGTGTGGGGGATCTTTTAATTCCCTTACGATAGGTGCAGTCTAGGTTGTTAGACTGAACCAGATTCCAGTCGCCGCCCAAAAGTATGGGCAAATTTAAAAAAGGTGCCAAAACCGTAGCCAGGTGTGTAAAAAAGGATGGGGATTCTAAATTTGGTCCATAAATGGAACCCAGAACGATGTCTAGGCTACTGATTTTACCTACAACGAAATTGAACCTGCCCTCCGGATCAGAAATGACTTCTGCTGGTGTAAATGGGACTCTTTTAGCCACCAGTACTGCTACTCCCTGTTTGTTGGATGCAAATCCTGATCCAAAAACCTGACCTACCCATCTTTTTCAGAAGTGATGTAACTGTTCACGTAACATATGGGTTTCCTGAAGAAACACAATTGAAGGGTCAAATTTTGCAAGACGATTTAGGATGATATGTTTCTTTTTATTGTCTCTCCCTCCTTTTACATTCCACGAAAGGATATTTAAACAATTAGCCATACAAATGCCAACAATAAACCCCTTTGTAATGGTGAAAGGTGCTGCCCCCCTTCCTCAAAAAAGGAAAAATCTATAACTCTTTGGTTAGCCCACCCCCAACCATACCCCCAAAAAACACCTATCCTACCCCTAACAAACCCACTGTACAACCCGGCCCATAGCCTACACCTAACCAACTGGTCCATGGTGCGCGCTAGAAAGTGAGCTCTACCCCCCCCAATCCAGACATAAAAAAAAAGGGAGTAAGCTATAAGAAGCTTTGTGAATACTCTCGGTTAGGCCCCGTCATTTGTATTATTGCCTTCTATACACTTTTCTTTATACTTCGCATTTTTTTTCCCTTCCCATTATTTTTATTCCAATATCTTTCCCCAGAAGTTAGTAGCCATATTGGCAGAAACTGACTGCCTTGCCTGTAAGAAACAAAGTCAATTACTGTCATGAGCTGCATATAGAGAGAAGAAAAGGAGCTACATTGCTACTAGTAGAGCTCTATCATTGCACTCGTCCTGACCTCCTCAGAACCTTGTCCCTACAGCAAAGACAGGGGCCTTGCACCAACTCATAATAGATCTAAGAGTTAACCCTAACATCTATAAACTAAATATTGATTGCTCCTCAAGTTCTTAATGTTCATACCATTTACAATTTAGCATCAACTGCAGAATCCAACAGGAACCAAACACAAATTTACATTTTATAGCAGAATTGAATATATAGTAGGCCCCTCCAAATGAAGCATGTGCATGCTGCAATTCGTTTGGGGTTACAAACAAGGAAAACATATTGGAGCCATTGGCCTCTGACTACCTGGGAGAACCCCGACCCAGGTCTATGCTGCAGCATTTAATTATAAACAGCTTATCTATAAAATGGTAGAATAAAAACAAAGAACATCAGTAAAGGCTACATAAGTCCACCCATTTGTAGAACCGGAGCTCCCTCTAGTGGTTAAAAATAAAATCTGACCGTCTCCGGGCAAATAAACGAAAGTTCGAGGCAAAATAGGATTTCCTCATGAAAAAAAACAAAAAAAACAAACTACAGTCCGAGATTGAGTTATGCCAAACTTTCAGCTTGTAGATCCCCACCGAAAGAGAGAAGCCACACCATAATCTAATAACGGCTGGATACACCCAAGTCTTTTATAAACGACTCACTACGAGCTCCATACTTCACATAGCAAATTGCCTCCTCATCCTTTAGGAAACAGATCAGGGTAGCATTTCCTCAGAGACTTTAACGCTTCTTCGGGTGAATCAAAATGTTTGGATCCCTCTTTCAGAGTCACCTCTAGGCGGGCTGGATACAATATTCGGTGTTTGATACCAGCTGCCCATAGTTTAGGGGTGATGGGGCGATAACTCGCCCTAAGCTGACGCGTCTTCACTGTTAGGTCTGGGATGAGTCTGAGTTTTTTTCCCTCCCACAATATGGCCAAGAGCTTCCTGGACTCCTTAAAAATAAAGTCTCGATCCAGATAGTTGAGTAGTTTAAATATAATTGGCCTGGGAGGTTCCGATGCTGGCGGCTTAGCTCGCAGAGACCGATGGCCTCTTTCAATTATAAACTCTGGGCCATTTGGGGAGGGGCCTACTGTCTGTTTTAGGAATTTTTGAAGAAATAATATGGTGTTTGGTCCTTCATCCCCCTCGGGGAGTCCTAGTAGGACTAAATTATTTCTTCTATTCCTCCCCTCTAAGTCTTCCAAATGATCTTCCAGCTTGGTGATTGATTTTT
Organism: Neoceratodus forsteri; assembly: GCA_016271365.2. Taxonomy (NCBI): domain Eukaryota; kingdom Metazoa; phylum Chordata; order Ceratodontiformes; family Ceratodontidae; genus Neoceratodus; species Neoceratodus forsteri. The sequence goes on from CM028134.1 coordinate 848,805,966, forward strand.
TAAATTCTGACAAAGTAGGGTCGGTTTTCTCCAGTTTGCTCTCTACGGAGGCTATCCTAGCTTCTGTGTCAGTTACTCACCTAGCTAACTGGGTCAACGCCGGTTTGAAGTCAGCGACTTCCTCGATCAGCTTGAAAAGAGCTTCTTTAATAGTGGAAAGCTCTGAATACACACGGGTAGGTGTCAGTTCTTCCTTGAGGACCATGGGCGAAGAACTCCGACGGGGCCGCTTGGCCTCGAGCTCCTGGACTGGCTCTTCCATCTCCGATGATCTAGACATGATGCTGAAGCTGCTCACAGGTAAATTAATAGAAGGCACGTAATACACAATATAGAAAAATTCAGTCTTTTTTCTCGTGAGCCTAATATGGGTATTCGCAAGTTTTAGCGATCGAGAGGGACAGAGCTCGTGGTAAAGCTGCTACTCTCCGCATCGCATCACATGACTCCTCCCACAGGGAGATATTCTAAGTACCCTTAGACCAACCAGGGCTGGTCTAAGGGTACTTAGATATCCCTCAAGGAGAGTGTTGCACCGTGCTGCAATGTGCCTCCCCACCAGCCACAAACCCTAAAGTCCCCTGTGTAGAACCATAGATGTAAACTCTCATTCCCTTGTAGTCTAGTGGCTCCCTCCCCAATCCTGATGTTGCCATATATCGAATTAACATCATGCCCCCCCTCCCCAATCCCAGATGCTGCAGTACTATATATTGAATTAATGTATTTCCCCCTCCCCGATGCTGACGGTAATATTCAATAATGTCCCCCCAATGGTGGTATAGTGACCCCCTCCCCAATCCCTGCTGTACTAAACATTATAAACTATGCCCAGTAGTCTAGTACCCTGCCTCACCCAAGCCCCGATCTCCCGCCATAATAATTAGTATAATAGTCCTGCTGGTCTAGTGGAGGGCTCAATCCTCAATCATCCGTAAATTGTGAATCACAATTGTCTGGTGGACTAGTGCACCTCTCATCCCCCCATCCCATCACAGAGCCAGTGACTGGCTCAGCCCACTGCTCTCCTCTGTGGTCAGCCACCGACTGAGCACTGATTGAGCGCGTACTATATTGTGTTCAGTGAATGACAGCTGCTGTCATTCACTGAGAGTGTACTATATACAGTACACCCTCATTCAGTGCTCAGTCGGCAGCTGGCCATGGAGGAAAGCGGTGGGCTGAGCTAGTCGCCGGCTCAGTGACGGGATGGGGGAGTCCACTAGTCCACCAGGCATTTGTGATTCCCAATTTATGGGTGAATGGGGATGGAGCCCTCCACTGGACCACCAGGACTAATTTAATAATTATTCTGGTGGGTGATCGGGTCTTGGGGGAGGGAGGCACTAGACTGCAGGGGATACTTTATTTTGTTTAGTACAACAGGGATCAGGGAGGGGGCAATTTATGCATTCAATATGCAGCAGCATCAGGGAGGGGGCATGTTATTTCTTCAGTATAGGGCAGCATCGGGAAGGGAGAATGCAATTACCAGGGGATATTCATTTTTATTCTATGTTTGGGGTTATCAGGATTGGGGAAGGGGTCCACTGAACTACCAGGATGATTACTGTTATGGTTTGTGAGGCCATCTGGGATCAGGGAGGGGGGCACAGTCACTGGGGGACTTTCCTTATTTTACATGTATTTGGGGATCTCAGGGCATGGGATCTGCTTGACCTGGCTTAAGGAGCCTACAGCAAACCCTTCCTTGCACCAGGTGTTTGCCGCATGGGAACAGTCACTGCAGGTGTGGGGACGAAGGTGCTGGGACCCCTCCTTTACCAGAATCTGGTGCTGGATCCTTGGCACAGAGTGCTTCAGTTCAAGCTGCTCTTTGCCACAGCTTGTGCTGATCTAAGCCCCTTTCGTGAATCGAGGCCCATGTGTCCTATCTATACAATGCATTTTAAATTGCATACCTTCAGATTTGTTCTTTTAATAAAGATTTAATTGTTTCTGCTTGATTTCACTGCTTTATTTTGAAAGTGTCAGAGGCCACTGTGATGTCATAAGTTTTTTCAGGCACAGGGTCATAATGTGCAAATGTTATAGTGCACATCAAAACCACACACCAAACACAGCATGCAGCAACACAGCAGTGGCACATAATGCCAACTGCAACAGAAATGCTGCATGCCTGAATGTTCATTGTTTTTGAAGGGGGCTTCGACACCTGCACCCCACGGGGTGCGGACACAGGGGCAAAACAAAAATTTCCTGCTGCACTTAGCCATCGGTGCATTGATGGGAATCACAAAACAAATTCCCACAGCAGTGATTCAAATACTGGTCATGCCCTGCTGCCCACTGTACAGTCGGGTGCTCTAGCCACTCCACCACAGGAGCGGCTTGGCCAAGCACCTGACCAGCAGTCACTACATGCACTTCCCCTTCCTGTGCATAGCGACAGGGGTAGCGATACTTGTGTATCACTCAAATAGCCCTATTACTCTGAAGCACTAAGCTTCAGACCACACGGTTCTTCATGCGTGGTTTAGTCCGCACTATAATCACCCAGTAACCATTTTGCAAGCTGCTCACACATTGCTTAAGAGCACCTCTTTTTTTTATCTGTTTCTGTTTCTCCCCTCTCTGATGGCCTTGTTCTGGAGATGCCCCAGCCCCATCCCACCAATATCAACTAGGCCTCGCTGACCATCTTCCCCTAGGGCTTGCTCCCCCTGGCAGGGTTGGCATGGGGTCCAGAGGCCCCCACCTAAGACTGAATCTAGTTCTGGTTCTCACCCCAGCTGGTCAGGAAATTGGACCTGTGAGCTACTCCTTCATCCAGCTGTCGGAGATGTTCTCTCATGTTTTCTCCCCCCAGAAAAAGGGCATGCAATGGCATCAGTAGCAGTGTCACACATGCTTCCATGCATGGCACACCAGGAGTCTGCTCCATCTCTGCCCACCATGTACAATGTTGATGTGCCAGCCCATAGCCTCTGCTAGGGACCAGGCCAGTACCAGTCACTGATTTCCCCCTTCCCCGCCGGAGGAGAGCTGTCCTTGAGATGCTCAATCCTCCTCTTCCATGTCCGGCACTTGGCAACGCACTTGCACAATGAACACGGGTTTTCAGCATGGCAGGAAGCAAGGCAGGATGCTCACCCCTCCACACCACCAGGCCAGCCGATAAGAACTCTTTTGTGACCAACCTGAAATGCAAATATAGGCTGATGTTCCACTTAGCACTAAAATTAGTGATTTATTTTCATTTATCATGTATCTAAAAGTTTGATGGTCACTTAAATTGTATAAATGTAGGATAATGCCATTGAAAAAATGTGTTGTTTATGAAATACATAGGAAAAAGATTAATGGAGGGGGAGGGTAAAACCCCTGCTCCCCTGATTTGGATAAATTCTGCAATAACACATGCAATAACATATATAGTATCTAAATAGATTTGATATGATTCCCCTAGAAACTGAGAGTTCTTTCTGCCAAATGATACAACTATAATTGAACCAGAACTTGTGCCGAATCAGAAGACCCTAAACCACTTTTGTGAACTGGGCCACATAATACTTTACTGTTTGCAGGTAACTGTGCCAGCTATTATGGAAAAAATCGCCTGCAGCACGTATATAATTTGTATCAGCTGAGCTCACAAATACTATCACCCTAAAAAACGGACTTGAAGTCATTCTGTTTATTTTTTGCTATGCGTATTTGCATACTGAGGTCATACTTTGCTGCTTGTGTCCACATCTACAGAAAGTGATATAATCTGATTATTGTGACTCAGCTGTGGAGTTATCTTCAGAGAAACAGAATTCCAAGGAACAAAAGTATTTCTGCTCCACTAAAATGGATAAGTCTGGATTTTCAAAAGGGATGGCTGCAGACTCAAACACATGCTGCACCTGTGCATCCCGCTGATAGCATCCAAGCAGCCCTGTGACTATTTTCAAAAGACACATCAATTTGTAACAAAAAGTCTTGATTTGTGGAAAAAATGCTGCAAGTTCGATATGTGTCTTTTTTTTTTTTTTGCTGCAATTGCCTCTTTTTTGGGGTGTGTGAAATTTATGTGCTATTAGACCATCTAATAAGTGGTTTAATATTTGTACACATTTCCATTTTGAAAATAGTGGCAGATGCATCTCAGTGGGATCCTTTTAGATATCCTGCCCATAGTATCAGCAGAGACACCTCACCGATATTTATATTTTTTATCCCAAAATATATGATTGTTGCCATTGGTTACTCACCCTCTTAAAAGTATGTAATGCTAATTTTATTGAGCTTATCTAAGAGACTATTATCTTTGAAAATTAATACCTGTTATAAAATTAATACACTGTTAACAAAAAAAAAAACAAATCAGGGGTGAAAACTGAGCCCTAAATGTACATTGCAGCAGTTTCCTTTTGCTGCACACTTACTAGTACTTAAAGGAGTGTTGCCTGTATTCAGAGTTGTGGCCAGCATGCTGTCAGTAAGTGAACACTGTTATAGAAGCTGTGGTAGCAGTAAACAGCAATATGCTGCTCACCACAGGCTCCCAATGTTCACAGGTCAGACTATTGGATACCCTGGTAAACTACTGTACATTTGACTTCTGGTGCAGGTGGGTATGACTGTTCACATCTAGATAGGATTCTGGGAGGGCTTATGCATGTTTGATTTTGCATGTGAGTGAACCTCCATGTCATTTGCTTTCTGGGATAATAATGCTTCTCAGTACGAAGGTTTTTTTCTGATTTAGGTTGGAATGGTTCATGTGAGGAACAGTCTAAAATTAGTATGAATAGATGTTCATTTGTGCTGCTTCAAGACTGCTAGGAATGAACACTTGACAGCTGTCAGAATTTGTATTGCTGTATAATCTGGGCCAAGCCATTTAAACAAAGGTGCATTATTGTTGCAACTATAAGTATATATTTCTTCTTGTTTGTAGTTGTTGACACACTAATTGGTCATATATATCTTCTTCATGATAGGTCTTACTATTCAGTTTTAGAAAGGAATCCCTGGTTAGGTTACACATTGCTTTTATGATGAATCAAAATTCTTATGTTTTTTAGTACATTCAAAGACAACACTACTTCTAGTCATTGTTTCCAAATCCAGCCAATTTTAAATGTTGCATTCTATTTATCCATAGAAAATGGTCTGAAATGTCCAGCTATCTGACCAGCTGACTGCCCTGTCAGGAGGGTATATTAAGTACCTAACAAACAAGTCCCAGCCCAATGTGCCACCATATCACAAAAATCTGCATGCCCACCTCAGAATAAAAAAAATTGCAGCCATGTTCTTTTTTCCTTGCTTAGTGAGTGATTACCCCACTACAATCACTGCAAACCGAATGCCACTGTCAATGAAGTTGCTGACAAAACGAGAACCTCAGCAATTATTTCTTGCAGATTTTCTGCTACAGACTTCAGTATTTTTCTTAATTTTAAAAAACATGACAATCAATTTTATAAAGCTGATTTAGATTGGTGCAGTGTATGATGAACCCACATGGCAAACTTTGATGCACTTAGAACCCTGCACCTGATTTTTCAAGAACAGCAGTCCCGGTGCCAAAGTCCCCAAGTTTTCCACAAGCTGACCAGTGCACTGACCTAACGGTGCATGAAATGGGACTGCTGCAAGCTGCTGCACAGGCTTGCGGCATCAGTGGCCAGTGATGGTGACCTAACAGCCAGTCACTGTGGTGGTAGATGTGTTGTCCGGAGGATGCTCTGTCTCATGGTGAGGGTGGAATGGGTTCAGCTGGGAGTAGGGGGTGACAACTGTTCCTGATGGAGGGGCAGCAGCAGCAGCAGTGCTGGTCAGTGGGGGGTGGATGCACCAGCACCCCCATGGGGAGATGAGTCTCTCACCTGCCACAAACCACCAGCCTCTCCAGCAGTGCACTGGCAAGTGATGGGGGTTGTCTGGGTGCCTTCCCAAGGGGGGCACAGGGTCACCCCCCCACCCAGCAAGGGCTGCAGCAGTGGCTTACTGCATCTTGCAGGATCTGTGCACCCTTTGAGGGGGGGCTTGCAAAATCCCAAAGTAGAGGATATTGCAGCACTGCTCTGGTGCAAGCCTCCATCCGCCATGCTGCACCTTGTGTGACCATCACAGGGATGGTGCAAGCTTGGTTGGCGCAAGTGCCCCCCCATGACATAGACTGCATTTAAAAATCTGGGCTGGTGTAAGGTGCAGCACAAGGACCCCTTTGCACCATTTCTCCTTAATGCAAGCCCCCTTGCACCAATCCCAATCCTTTTAAAACTGAACCCATGATTTTCTAGTTATAACTAGTAGCGCTAGCATGTTGCACGCTAAGCACTATCGTGAAACTGCCTGACTCACCATACTTCCATCCCCACTTGTTTGAAGCAGAGCAGAAAAGCATTAAAATATATAGAGCAGTTTTATATTTTCAAAAAAAAGTGAAATCACCTTTCTCTATAGAGATAGCAGTCACACTCTCGCTCACTCGATCATGCTCAATCTGTGAGCCACCATCCCCACTACACTTTGACCCCATTCTCCAACTATAAGACTACAAACTGCTGAATTTGAGAATAAATAAATAAATAAATAAAATGGAGCATAACTGAAGGTGAACAGAACCAGAATCACCTTTTCAGAATTGGGGGAGGCCAGTTTAGAACACAAAACAAAGTAGTAAACAGTTTTATTGTTTGACTAACAAGTCTTTACAATATTTCTAAAAACATTCTCAGTTTGAGCAAGGATGTACAGTTACATACAATACAATAAATACAATGAATTAAAATACAGTCAATTTTAAAATATAGAGAGAGTACATAGTATTTGCCTCAAAACATGTGCAGAACCATCTTAAATGATTCTTGGACAATCCAGAGAGTAAGCCATTTTCTAGGCTATATGCTGCTCATTTGAGGTTTGCGGGAAACCAACATATAAATAAAATTTTCACGTTTCTGCAAATGGAGCCATGTTTAATGACACACCATTCATTTCATTATGGTCTAATCATATGAATATTATACTTACAATTGATTCAAGGGAACTTCACTCCTTTTTCTATTTTCAGTTTTATATTTCCATATCTTGTTAATCTGATGAAATTAAATTTGCAGTTCTATTGATAGTCTGATTATCCTCAGCATGTATCAAGATACTTGTCAGCATGGTTTTGTCTAGTTCGCCCCAGTGTCCTAGATATGGACTTAGCTAGGAGTGCCTAGTCCCTGTGTACTGGGGCAGTTCCGTAGCATGGCGCCACTGTTACCTGCTGTAAGTATTAAGGAGCAGAATTAAACCATTTGGTTTGGATGTGTATACCTGTCTCATTGTTTTCCTTTGAGTGCACACCTCGCTTTTTTGGACTGGCAGTTCCATAGAATATGCTTTAGATTGTCCTTTTCACCAACAGCACAGAAGCAATATTACGCTTCAGTTGTGTCTAGGTGTGAGAACATTACTACTGAATCTTTCAAATTTGTATTTTATAAATGTTTTCCTTAAACATGATTCCATTAAAACATCCAAATAGTATTTATAGCCATAAGATCCATTATGTGCAGCAGACCAGTAAGAGTACCGCGTCTTTTTGATGCCTTCTAGATTTTGGCTAATCCCAAATTTATTAATTTTCATATTTATATACTGTTTGTATTTCTGTCTGAGACATGGGAGGCCAGTTAACAAAACACAGCAATAAAGAAAACGTCACAAGCAGTACACAGTAAAAGAGCTGTGAAACACTGCAGCACCCTCTACTGGCAGATATACCAGTGGAGGGACTCCATTACCAACAAAATGTCTTTGAATTCATTTTTAGTAACTTTTTACATATGTTTCTTATTTTATAAATACTAAATACAAATCTCAATAACTAGCCAATTTTCTAAGCACAATAATAAAATCCTGGGTGTGGGGGGGTATGGGCAATACTGGATCTTCTAGGGTCTTTAAGGCCCTCCACTTATGGTGTCGAGCCTAATTATGCCCTGTGTGATCCTGTATTGCCCAACAGTGTCCACCCTGTTAGTTATTATTGCTTGTTTTTACCTCTTTCTTGATGCCTTTCTCTTCCTTCATTCACTGAATCCCCTCCCTACCCCAGTACCGCTGCTGATGGGGAGGGGTCCCCCTGTTGTTGGCCTCTGCTCTTTACTAAAAAGCCCACAACTTCCCACTTCCATGGATGGGTTCCATCCAATGCAATGGACAGATTGAGGGCAGAGAACACATCAGGTACTGAATGGTTAGGGATGTGTGTGTGCAATGCCAAGTCCTGCATGCAACATCAGCATGTAGGAACAGAGCCAAGGCTACTTTTAATGTCCTGCATCTTGCACTCTGCAAAGCATCAAGGGGCCAGCTAGGAAACAAGGAGTCTGTTCTGCTTTGCTTCCAGCCTCTGTGACACAAGGGTCAGCCAAGTAGCTGCAAGAGTAGTAAACCCACCCCACAGGCATCACACATCCCTCGGAGACTGGGTACATCCTCTGCAAGCCCCAATTATAGGCTTTGGATAGGAACACAGTGAGCATATTCAATCACCCAACTCACTAGTAGGTTATAGTGTCAGCAAAAACAAATAAAGTTTTTTTTCTCTGGCTTCAAGTTTACTCCCCCTCTTGGTGGCCCCCCAAGCCCCTTCACTGACTTTCTCAGAGTCTCACTGACCCATTACTTTCCCAGGACCACAACTGTGGTGGGTGGCTAGTCCTGTCAGTCTTACAAAAGCCTGAGGGGAGTGCTGACATTGATCTCAACAGATTGGAGAGTTCTTTCTCCTGGTTTCTCCTCTGGGGGTGCTAGCATGCAATAACATAAAAGCATGTGTGGGGAGGCATGCCTGCATGCCAGCACCCATTGGCTGCCCAACTTCAATTTTGTGGGCACCCACTGTGTTGCCACCCGTCCTCTACCAGGTAGCAGTCTGGGAGTGGAAAAACCATGTCTGCTGTGCTAAAGAGAGGAGAACTGTCCATAGGACACTCAATCCTTCCTCACTTGACTGGTCACTGAGTGACGAGTTTGTTCCTAAACTCAAGTCACTGGCACAATGATGTTTACCAGAATAAAAACTGCTTTCAAATTGCTCTCTGGAATTGTTATGCATTATCACTTTAACTGTCTATAGTTTGATTTCTGCATTTAATTATGATAAAAAGGAATCTTTTAAATTAATATGAAATACTTTTACACAATGACAGTGGAGGCAGAACCCCACCTGCCAAAACCTGTATAAGTAACTGAACATTAAGTCAGGAGCAGGCCCAGGTGTGTCCCATATATTTGACCTAGTTCTTCAAACATTTGAAGTGGATATAATTTTCTTTAGTATTTGATCCTAAAGGAATAAAACATTATTTAAAAATAATAAAATGGTTGTGATATCCATTCAAAATAATTATACATTGCTGTTTGAAGTGGTTTTAAGGAGTTACAAATATTTTTTTCACCTTCATCACTGCTCTATTACTACAATTCCCCGAAGTGTTTTTTCTGTAGAGTTTTTTTCCCTAGCCAGCAGTGTGTTGTGCAGGGATATATCCTGTTTGCAAGGATATACTCCAATCAAGCCATAGCTGACTGTCATTTAGATGGCAACTGAGGTTTTCTCTCTTTTTCTTCCCACCCTCCTTCCCTGGTGTGTGATGCCTTTAGTGGTCACACACACACACACACACACACACACACATCCCATACCCTGCAGAAGAAGCAAGCTCCTTGGCCCAACCGCAGGCTTGCTGTGGTGGTGAAGTCCACTGCCAGCCCTCCCCAGCAGAGATCCACTGCTGAGTGGTATCCATCTTTGGCTGGGCCTGCCTCCCAACATGAATCCCTGGGAATGCTTTTGAACCCAGGTCATTAGCACAGTAGTGCATCCTCTAGGTGGCCTGTTCACTAATGTTTTTACATATTGTATACCTCTTTATGTGATGCTATTGTGCCGTGATGGTGCATGAGAGAAACCCTCCTTTTTTGTCATTTGGTTATCTAATTGGGGAAAAAAGTGGTTAAATAGTTACATTAAGTTGATTGCATCATAGGTATCACTAAATTTCACCCTGTAAAAAAAGAGTATTTTCATCATGACACCTCTGATGAGTTTTTATGAAGCACCGAGTCATTGATTCCTCCACTTCAGCAACATGTGGCAGTTTTACCTTTTTTTTATATATCGTGTCATCATCAGCACAAGTAATGTTATAACATGCAAGTGAACTTCTCAATAAATTAAGCAAAGCAATTGAAATATACTCTTGAGAAGTTTGATTCGTGCCCAAGGGGAGGATAGTTGTTTATAGTTGACTGAATTTGACTGGAAGCACACCCCTGTTGGTTGTGCATACATTTTCTTGAATGGAAGTGGGGTTTTGCCAGGTGTGTCCTAATCATAATGAGTATAACAGGGGTTCTCAGATGGAGGCATGGATGTGGAATCAGAATGTTTCTTTCTGTTCCTGATCTTGTGAGACACTTTATTTGCTAGACACCTCTTGTTTGTAGATTTGCCTGAAAAAAACGATTCTTGGCAAATAAACCCTTTCCTTTCTCAGACTGATTTGAAACTGGAACAAGACCCAGAGGGATGATTCTAGTGTCCTTTCTCCTTGACCTTGTGGTTAATGGGGCTGTTTCAGATTTCCTTGCCTTCTGGGCAGGGAACACTCTCTGTTTTCTTGAACCTAATCATTTTGCACTTGGGGAGTCAGGAGACATGAGTTCCCAGTTTGCTAATAGATATCAGTTTACATCACAGTGATGTCTAGAAACTACTGTATGTTTTGATTGAATAAATTGCATTTGCAACAATGCAACATACAGTATACATCAGGGATATAGATATGAATCTTAGATGTGAAATTTACAAGAACTAGTTAATTTTCTAAATCTACATAGAAAAGTAACATGAGATGAACTCCTAGCACATCCCAAGGGTCTCAGTTAGACATTTTCTGTTTTGATGCCAAAGTCTTCAGCATAGGACTCCCAGTGCTGCAAGCACACATTCTGAGAAAACACAGAGGAGTGTTTAACATTCCTGATGATGAAGCTGGCATTAATATTTGCTTACATTGTTTACCTCAATCAAGGAGACGCTTCTGACAAGATGTATTCTCTTGGTCAGTGGGCAGAACTGTAATGTTTAGGTATCTGTCCTAAACAATCATTGGTTGCACAAGGTTCAGAATGAAAATCTCATTTAGTTTTTTGTTATTAGGAATGCTACCCCGACAATAGGATAGAATGTAGTGTGGGTTCATATAGTACATACCAGACATAGATTAGCTCAAAGTCCTACACAAATGAACAAGCTAGATAGTAGTAGTGACATGACAGTGCTTTCAAGCAAATGCATTCATTTCATATAGTCATGGGCAATTCTATTAGAACTTACTTTACTGAAGGATAAAATGTCAGCCCAGACACCAGAATTATCTAATTCTCTTTTAAGTAGAACCATGGAACTGCTCCAATCTTCTGAAGCAATATTTGCTTCTAGAGGTCAGAAGATACTGTTCTTGCTTTTCTTAGAACTAGACAAAGTAAAGGGAGTAATCATGCATTCTCTGTTTAGGTTCTAAAACTATTGAATATATTTCTTAGAATTCTTTCAAAGCCCCTTCTCTTCTGGACTTTCTCTTCAATCACTCTCCTCAGATTCAAAACTCTGTACAGAGCCGAGGCTAACATTTGTATTTGTATTTACTTGTTTTACCAGGAAAAAGCTCAGTTGAGTGATGCTGCTATCCAAGGAGGTCTTGGTTAGAATGGTCAAAAGGTGCTGTACAACACTACAAAACACAACATAGCATTACAGTCATTGGTGATGATATATATCAAATGATACATATCACAGAGATGAAGCCATAATGCATGCTAACATGTAAAGCAATAGATAGAGAGCATTGGTATGAATTGTAAGCAAAGCACAGAACAGCAAGAAAAATCAGTGCTTACTGAGCATAGGTTGAGAATTATGGTACAAAGTGCAATTTCTGAGAAGTGTAAATCACAGCAACAGCAAATTCCATATCATTACTGAGGCATATATCATATGTATCATATGTATCCCAGAAAAAAATCTAGATGAAACTAGCAGAATCTACTGAAAAGTACATTTGTTCATATGGTGACTTTCTAGCAGTGCCTCAACAAATGAGTTGAAACTAACTAAAGAACTCAGTTTAAGGCATACCTCTCACTCTAAAATACATAGCACTGGCCTTTACACATTCAAAGCAAATGGCCAGAATATGTAGCACTTTCTTATTTTAAAGAAGTCTATGTCTAAGAATAGTGGGCACTATAGGTTTCGTGTTAAGAAATGTTTTTATCTAGCTAGTTCAATGTTTTAATTCTTTGTGAGTCCAGAACTAGCTCTAACATTATAAGAAACATCAGCAACCTTCATGGAGCAAGGGTAAATTTGTGTGTAAAAAGCTTAGCACTATGCAAAATTCATAGCAGTTGAGAGGTATGTTTTAAGGGTGTTTTATAACTTGTTTCAGAAAGCAGGGGAAAGCCAGCTGAGACCCTGTTTGCCATAATAAGAAGAATACATTGGGACCTTGACAAGAATAACATTATTTCTCCTCAGGTCATACAGGCATGATGATCTTTGGAAAATTATTTAAATATATGATGGTAAGTCATTCTGCAGGCCAAACATATAGTTTTTTTTTACATTCTGGTGGTTAGAAAGGGCCAGTCTATGGCTGAATATAGTGTAGAATGCAATTAAGGGTCCTTGAAGGCAAATGTCTTACAAAGTAGATGAGTGTATGGTATAGTACATCTAGTTTGACTAAGTGTGAAATGATAGTACCTCTATGTAGCAGGTCACTGTAATCTAATAGTGGCAAGAATGTGACCTGCAGTATCCTATTCCTTGCCTCTTCAGTGAGGTAGAACTTATTTCTGAAGTACTAGCCCAGTCTGGAACATAATTTCTTATATAAGTGGTCGATGCTGAACCATTCAATGTCATGTGACTGGTTCTGGACCAATCAGAGATCAGGATTTTTTCCTAAGATTTTATTTATGCCTTACATAGTACAGTGCTTAATGTTAAACCCAAATTTGTGCACCAAAATAACTTTGGCATAGTTCAACAAAATTTCACAAAATTTGGCATGTGCAGTCTAGATGGCTGATTCTCGAGATGTGAGAAGTTTAGTGATGTTCAGTTTACTGGATTCAGATATCTGGTGTGTCAGAAAGGGATACAATGTTGTGCCACAACTTCCAGAGTCTAGTGGTTCCTCCTTCCCAATCTCCAATTACCATCCTGTAATATTAAACAAAACTTCCCTGGTTGTCCAGTGGTCCATCCCCATCCTCTGATCTCCAATTGCCCTCCTTTAAAAAGGAAAACTGTCTAAATAATGAACTCCCCACCCCCAAAGGCTTACTCTCCAATTAAGCTTTCTGCATGGAAAAGCCTTTTTTTTATGCACTGCCACATACTGTATTTTTATTTTGTGAAGTCCACGAACCAGGAATATGGCAGATGCAGGTGGCTCCATTTACTGTAAAAGTGCAGTGCCGTGCCACTCACTTCAATACATATGTATTGAAGTGCACCACACTTTTACAGTAAATGAAGTCCCTCAGTGTCTGCCATATTCCTGGTTCATGGACATTACAAAATAAAAATAAAGAATGTAGCAGTGCATAAAAAAAGACTTTTTCATGCAAAAAGCTTAATCGGGGGTAAGTCTTTGGGGGGCAGGGAGTTCAGTATTTAGACAGTTTTCCTTTAGTATTAAATAATATTTCCCTGGTAGTCCAGTAGTCCCTCCCACTCCCCTGATCTCTGATCACCATCCCATAAAATGAAACAATATTTCCCTGGTAGTCATTGGTCCCTCCCCCCCTCTCCAATCTCTGATTGTCCTCCTGTAATATTATTTATTTATTTATTTATTTGCTTTTGGTAACCGGGTGAGTGCACTAGACATAGAGATGCCTATTTTCAGGCATGACCCTAGAAGAATACAAGTGAGAACAAAAAATACATGAGCTGTACAATGTGACACAGCACAAGGAAGAGATAAAATGGAATTTAGTGCAATACAAACAATTGACAACTGGCTGAAACAGAGTAAGATAATGTCAAAAATGTAAACAGTACTGTAATGAAAAAAAAAGCAAAACAAGTGCTAACAAAGTTATACTGGAATTGGCTGGAAAGTACATTAAATGACTTTTCCCCTGGTAGTCCAGTGGTCCCCCCTCCCCCAGTCTCCGATTGCCCTCCCATAATATTGAATAATGTTTCCCTGGTAGTCCAGTGGTCCCTCCCCCCTCCCCCAATCTCAGATCGCTGTCCCATATGAAATAAAATATTTCCCTGGCAGCCCTGTGGTCCCTCCCCTTATCTCCAATCATTGTCCCATCATGATGCCAAGAATAATCCCGGTTGTCTAATGGTCCTCCTACTGTATTCCTGATCCCTCCTTGCCAAACCATAAATAATTACCCTAATGGTCTACTGGTCCCCCCACCCATCCCTGTTCTGCCCCATATGTAAAAGTACATATTCACTGGTGACCAGTGGACCCCCTGACACTACACATTAGCAGGTAGCACCCCACCACCCCATCCCAAAACCAAACTGGTGACCAGCACAGTCCTCCTCTCCTCATCATGGCTGGCCACTAACTGAGCTCTCGGTGAGCATACTGTGTACAGTACATGCTCATTGAGCACTCAGTCAGTGGCCAGCTATGGTGGTGAGAGGAGCTGTGCTGGTTGCTGGCTCAGTTTTGGGAATGAGGGAGCAGGGTGGTGGGACACTACCTGTCAGGGTAGGGGAGAGGGTTCACTAGACAAAAGGGAATATATACATTTGCATATAGGTGCATATCGAAGATGGGTAGGGGGCCCGCTAGACCACCAGGGTAATTTGACATTGAGGGAGGGGCCACTGGACTTCCAGGGAAATATTTTTTCATATTACAGGATGGCGATCAGAGATCAGGGGAGAGGGATCACTAGACCAGCTGGGAAATTGTATTTAATATTATGTGACAGCAATCAGAGATCATGGGAGGGGAGGGACCACTAGATCACCAGCAGCACTATACATTGGAGTGCAGTATTCTTGGCTCAAGGTTGGGGCAGAGCTGCAGGGTTTAGCGCTGGCTCCACCTGGCCAATATTCACAGCTGGATAGTGTGGAGAACTATCTGACTGTGACTAGCAATTTTTGCACCATTGGGAATCACAAATCACAATGCAAAACTTTGCATTGCACTTTGCAATTTTTGGTAAATTAGGCCCAAGGTGTATTACTATTTCTCAGATAATTTTATACATGTAGTTGCACTATCCATGTCACCTTCTGCTAGCAAATGCTCTAACAGTAATAACAATAATATTTTTATTTATATAGCACAATTGAAAATTTCAAAGTACTGTACATAGAAATATGTCATAAAACAATTCAATAAAAACTTACAAAAGTTCAACTTCAGTTAAAAATATCCACAATCCATGAAACATAAATTATTAAAAATGCCTGTTTAAACAAATGAGTTCCAATTTATCTATAGCATTTTTCACACGATACATAAAAGAAACAAATGTGTGCATTTCAGAATTATGCACAGCGATCCTGCACATGTGATGATACACACTTTCACAAACTCCACTATGTAGACATGCCAAGTAGTGTCCCAACAAATTTGTGTGAGGTCTGATTGGGCATTTGTCTAGTTCCTCAACATGTTTGTGTCTCCTGCTGTTGGGCATGAAACAGATTAATGAAATCTTTGACCACATCAAAAGATTCTTGCCTGATATTGCAGATATTGCCACATGTCAATCTATTTGCAAGTCTCTCTATTTGGTTCTGCTGAAGACACAATGCCTTCAGTTGGGCAGTGTGATGTATCATTTTCTACTAAGTGTAGAATGCTGTGTGTCTTGCCATAAGAATTAACACTTAAAGGTACTTGCTTATTGTGTGGATGACATGTCTCTTGCCTAAAAATGCCTTTTGTTGATTAATGTGCAGCCACCACCCAAAGATATGACAAAAGTTATCTCAATTTAGTTGTGGAATTTCTTGTAATTTGTTTTCCAAATTTCAAAAATATTTCTCCTCAGTTTAGTTATCAGTTTCACATTTGCTGTTACAAAGAAGATTGAACATTTCTTGTAAAGTTTACAAATGTTTTCACTTTCATCAGATGCAGCTTCATCGTCTGTTCTTTTCTTTTAGTTTTTTTACCTCTACATCTTATTATTGCCAGTATTGTGCATTCAGTTCAAGCCTTAGATGCCAGTTTTTTAAAGTACAACAATCAACTTTCATGGCTGTTGTCTGCACATATCCCTTTAGCAGTTTCAGTTTTTAGTTGTGTGCATACCAGTGTCATATTTTTTTAACACAGTCAGCAACTTGTCTGCTGTTTTTTAATTTTGCTTGCTGTTGGATGAGTATACTTGCTTGCAAATTTAACAGATTTATCTGTTTACAAATGTAATGTTACTCTATCACTACAAATACTAACTTTGTTTTATGTGTCACTATCTGGTTAGCTTGTATGTACTGTCAGCCCATTTAAAGTGCCTCTTACATCTCTATAGACATTAATTTCTGTCTACACCAGTCATGCTTTACTGTGTCTGTGAAAATGTTTCATGACTTGTCTTTTCAAGACCTAAAAAGAGATAGCAAAAAAGACTATTCACTATTAATGTCCTATAAAGTACATATATACAATACATGTAGGTACATTAGTAACCCTTAGACTGCTGGCATAATTAGAACATATTGGAATTATGGATTGATATATCAGTTGGAGCATAAAACAGATTAAAGACATACAGTACATAACAAATAGAATAATAAATATGGGACCGTGTATTATGAACTATAATACCATCAAGATGATCTGGTGACATGTAAACCTCAACAGCAAAGCTCTAGCCATTCCAACATGTTACCAGAACCTTGAGTGATACACAGCCCTCTGTTTTTAATTTTTTGTAATATATGGCTCCAAGGAGTTTAAAAATGCTAGCATCCTGCCACCCAAAATACACTTTGGGTAGGCAAGAGTGGGTAGTTTTCATTCATTTGGCAAAAAGAGATTCCAGCCATATTGGTGCTTGGAAAACAGGAAATGATGAAAGGTTTGATACCTTTTATTAGACCAACAGGTGTCTTATACAAAGATGGAATTGTACAAGCTTGTGGGGCCTCACAGGTCCCTTCTTCAGGTGAATAGCACAACTGAGTAACATAATATATATATATATATATATATATATATATATATATATATATATATATATTGTGGAGCAATTTAAAAATAGCAGGAAGTGAAGTAGGAAAGAGATAAAAGGGGATTCAAGATAAAAAGTCTATATAAGATGCAATGTAAAGAAATGGGTGAGAGAAAATGGGGAGGGGGGGGACTGGTCAGTAGGAGATGAAAGGAAGCTAGAAGGGGAAAACAAAGGACCAGACAGGAACATAGCTAAAAAAGATCTGAGATCAGAGGTCTGCTTGTAAGGGTAGAATGGGCAGGAGATGCCAAAGAAATGCATAGAAGTCAAGACATTACAAGAAACAAAAGAATAAAGGCTCAGATAAAACAGAGTGTGAGGTAGTAAAAACAATAGGTGTGAAAACAATCTGGGAGTTGACAGGATTGAGCTGTAGAGTTTGTAGGAAAGGCATGGAGAAGTAAAGTACAAGCAAACAAACTGATTAAGCAGGAACTAAGAAAAAAACAATAACAAGAGAAATACAGAACCAAAGTATGAAAAATAATGTTATGATTTAATCTATAATAAAAAGAGAATTACAGTTGACCATAGTGTGTCATGAATCCAATGTCCTGATTCAGTCCAGAAATGTCAGAGTTAAAATGTTTAATATATTTCAATTCCCATGTCCTTCTGTCCTGTGTGTTTTTGAAGTTGCCTCTTAATATCAAGACAGATAAATCCAAGAGAGAGTGATCTGTTTGTGAAAAATGGCTTCCTACTGGAGTGCTGATAACCTGGTTTACTATTGTGTGATGGTGGTGATTCATCCTGGTTTTTAGTGGTTTATTGGTTTCCCCAATATAACATCCATTAGTGACCTTCCTGCACTGAATTAGGTGCACAACATTGCTGGACTGACATGTGTAGGATCCATTAATTTGTATTATGTTGTTCTGGCTTGTCTTAATGGTGGTCTGTGTGCATGTGTGGGTGCAGGTCTTACATCTTGCCATGTTGCATGGTGTTGTCCCTCTTGTTTCTTGGTTATTATGATCTGCTGGGAGTTTGTTATGAATTTATGTTCAAAAGGCCTGGGGCTGCCTATAGGCAATGACAGGCAGTTCAGGGAAGATGCCCTTGAGTGTTTCATCTTCTTTCAGCATGAGTTGCAGTACTTTAATAATGTGCTGAAGGGGGGTTTAGCATGGGGCTGTAAGTGACCACTAGGCATGTGTGGTCAGTTTGATGTTTTTGACTGTACTCCAGCACAAAGTCTTTGCTTTTCTTCAGAAAAGTGTTACTGTGTAGTACCTTATTTCTTTTCTTTGCTGAAGGTGGGTTGGTGTGTACAGTCACTGAGCAAGTGAGCATCACACGATGACCAATGGCTTTGGAAGCTGAAAATCAAAAGGCGCTCCTTCTGGTACTCGCAATCAGTAGTCTCACTATACTATTGACACAGAAAGACCCCACTCTTGGCATTCATTATCATCAGTTTTATAAATTTAATTTTCTCTGCTTCCAAGGAGTTTAAAAAATGCTAGCATCCTGTCTCCACATATACCTTCCAGGCAGGCAATAATGGGTAGGTTTTCATTAATTTAGGACAAAGGCTTTGCTTTACTTTGGAAAAGTGTCACTGTGCAGTTCCTTATTTCTTTTCATTGCTGAGGGTGGATTGGTATGTAAAGTTTCTGAGCAATTGAGTGTCTCACAGTGACTGCCAACTTTGGAAAGCCAAAAAATGCTCCTTCTGGTACTTGCAATAGGTTGTCACACTATACTCTATACTATTGAAACTGAAAGCTGCCTGGTCTTGGCCCTCACGATTGGCAGTTGCATATGATTGATTTTCATTGGCTGAACACAAGGCCCAAACTCAGCTGAAGGAGTTCAGATACATGAACAATAGTATTATGAGGTCTCATAATACTATAATTGGGTGTTCATTGATAGTATTATAAAACTCATAATACTATTGATGGATTTCTATGATAGCATTATGAGGTTTTTTTCAGTATGACTTTTGATGCTATCATTGAGCATATTCATGTATTACAAGGCTATATATACAGTATACAAATAACATTATTTAAAATTGTACAAAAATGTACTGTTTCAAAAGCCATAAAAACAACAGTGGAATTGTAATTATGACATGCGATTACATCATATTACATGTTTCCTTATTTCAAATAAAGTTTGACATTTTTTTTTGTTTCACGAGCTGTTTTTGGGTTACACCTTAATTTGCGATCCGTAAACCTCTTGACACATACATTTCCAGCTCATGACCAGATAATTTGTTTCATTGATCGTGATCTGTTTTCATGTTGTACCTTAATTTGTGATCTAAAAACCTCATGAAAAGTACATTTTCGGTTCATGATGAAAAATTGCATTCAGATCACAAGCCATTTTCTTGTCCCAGTATTAATTTGTGACCCAAAATGACTTGCAACCCAAGAATTTTCTAAGCATAAAAGGGTCTAGCCTATCAGAATGATCCAGTGTTACCACTGATGATGTCAAAGGTTGGCTGTTTTGAGTTCTAGCTATGTCCAAAGCAGAGGTCAGTTAGTACATCACCACTTATTTTAACCTTTTAATGTTATATTAAATTGTTTTAAAATCTTATAAATGCCAGTTTGATGACTTAATATCCATACTGCACTCGAAGTACAGCATGAAAATCCTCTCATGACCTGAAAAAGTTATTTTTAATGCTGTAGTTAAAAAATGTCTATTTTTAGGCCATGAGATGATTTGTTTTGCTTTTGTATACCATATTTTGAACCAGAATGGTTGCACAACATAAAACAACTGAGTGGCAACCCAAAAATATACATTTCTGGTTATTTTACAAAGTTTTTAAATTTTCATTCAGAAGCCGTTTTCATGTTGCCCCTTAATTTGCAACCCAAAAACCTCATGAAACATAAATTCCTTGGTCAATATCAGAGAATCCATTTTAATTGATTACAACCTATCCTATTTCTGTGTTGCACCTTAATATGCAAACCAAAAACCTTGAAAAATTTAAATTTTATGTTGATTACAGCTCATGACTCACACATTAAAAAAAAAGTCCAAATTGCTTATAATATAAAACAAGCAAAGAAATACATAATATAACATGTTGTACAGCGATTAATCTGCAAATAATAATAAAATACTAATAATATAAGATTTTTACCACTTAAACATTATTTAACTGAATATGTGACATAGCCAATGACTACAAAAGTAAAAAAAAAAACAGTTACTAGCGGATGTGATAACTGTACAATGATAGATTTGCTAAACAGGCAGGTTATTTTCTTTTTGGTATTATTTCTTCCTACATATAAATCAGTCAATTCAAAAATGAGGTGACTGTCTTACCACCTACAGTAGGATGTCAGCCCAAAAATTAGGGAAAATTCTCAGCCACTGACTATATAGTTGTGCCACCAGCCAATCAGACTCCATTAATTTTTCTCTCCATGAATGCTGGCCCATTCATCCTAAATATATTTTCCACCAGAATATGTAACAAACTGTGTTCACTCAATCAGTAGACATAACAGGTGCACCTGTAAAATTAATGAGAAAATGAAATGAGTCATTTAAGTACAAGAGTGAACAAATGTGATGGATATACTGTAGTGCTGGTCACTTTACTCCAGTCATATGATGAGACAGGTGTAACCTTTTTTGTGATGCACTTAATTTACAGTACTGCACTGGGCAGCAAGCAGAGGAAAAGCAGTGACTGTTGCTGAGAAATTATGTTATTTTCAGTGTCTCATATAAGGCTCAGCTATGGCAGAAAACTTCAGAGTCTCAGTTTGGATGGTAGGCGGTTCACTTGTGTGCAGGGGTGTGGCAGTTTTCCAGGAGAAGTAGTTGTTGGCAATGATTTGCAGCTGGAGAACTGTGATGTTCATTGGTTTGGTAATGGTGGTAAGCACTGGGAGCAGTTCATGCCAGCTTTAGAGAGGCTTTTAATCACATACCCTAAGCCAGACATACTGCTGTTCCATGCTGGAGGTAATGATTTAGACTACAAAAGGTGACTAGATTTAATAGTCAGCTAAAGCTAATCTTGTAGAAATGCATAGAGTATTACCAGACTAAAATTCTGTATTCAAATATTACAGCATGCATGATCTAGAAAGGCCACCTGTATACTCCTGGTATTGAAAGAGCCTGCAGAAAGGTAAATAGTTAGATATCAGTCTTCTTCAGAGATATTAGGATGCACACTATTAGACATCTCCAACTTTAAATTTTATAATGATTTGTTGTATCTAAAAGATGTTGTGCATTTTTCTGATGCTGAAAAACTGTGCTATAATGTGTAAAAGCACAAAAATCGGTGTACATTTACATTCTCCAAATGCCTCTCTACTCACCTAAATGGCTCATTCAGAGCCACATAAAAATTGTCAAAAAATAGAAAAACAACAAATAAAAACATATTATTGATCAAGGGATTGGTTGCAATAAAGTGAAAGTATTTATTTTATATGTATTACAGTGGCATTGTCATAAGACTGTGTCACACAATAATAATAAGTATACAGTTACTTTCAGGGTAAATTCTCTGATACATATGTGACATAAGTATTCAAAATGTTAACATGTTTCCAATACCATTGTTAGAATATAACATAACAAAAGAAAATTATTTAATTTATTGAAACAGTAACATGCAGCGTTCCCTTTTTATGTTTACAGAACATGGTTGAGACATGAATCGACTGGAAGGGTGCAGCAGCTGGTGCATGGCCTCTAGAAATATGGATACACCATGCTGGGCTTCAGGGCAATCAACATGCCCATGGAGAACACATAGAATGGCATAAGTAAGTTCCTTGCTATGAAGAAGATCATAAAGATGCCCTTACAGTGCCACAATCAATGGAAGCTGCTAAGAAACCACTTCTATCACCTCAAACACAAGGGTGAAGTAAAGGAGAAAGAGAATACATAAATAATAGAAAACACAAGGTATGGGGCATTGATAAATTAAATGACAATGGTAAAATCATTATAGAACACTCAAGTATAGCAAACAAATTCAATCATTTTTTTGGCTCTATGTTTAATACTAAGGAGAATATACATCTGAGCAAAATTGATAAACCATTGCCCTCAATATTAACTGAGACTGAGATACTAGCAGCCCTCAGGATGGTTAAACCACATTCTGTCCCAGGTCCCAGTGGTATTTATTTATTTATCAAGTCTAGGATTACAAATACCTTTGAGCCTTGGCTCTTTTACAAAGGTTCCACGTCAGAGAAATACAAATTATGGGGAACAACAAGACAGACATTACAACAATGTGGACATTGCAAACAGAGTGCAAGATAATACATTTCAATGATAGCATTGTAACAAGGCAGCCAGCGGCATTTGTCAGAGAAAATAGACAACAGATAAGTGCCAGAGTCATAGGGAGAGGGAAGAGGGGAGGGGTGGAGAAGGAATGTAGAAAGGGTGGGGAGAGAGTGAAAAGTGCAGCATTGGGTATACCAAGATGTGAGGGTAGAATCCAGTGAGTAGGGGAGAGGGGACCACTAGGCATTAACCCTGACTTTGTACTAAATTCTGCAAACTCACTCTGTACATCTTTAAAACATCTGTTTAAATTTTCACTACAACAAGGTGAATTACTACTGAATGGAAACAAGCAGTGGTTCATCCTATCCACAAAAAAGGTAGCACAAGTGTAGTTGAAAACTACAGATCAATCAGCCTAACATCTGTTATTTGTAAAATTATGGAGCGTATTATGAAACATAGATTAGAAAATACATTTGAAACAAAGGGACTTAAGGATCCGAAACAACATGGCTTTGTTAAGCATAGATTGTGTATTACTAAGCTTATTGTTTTTTATGAAAAAGTCAGCAATCTATTAGTTAAAAATATCCCAGTGGATGTCTTATTCCTTGATTTTGAAAAGGCTTTTGACAAAGTTTCACATAAGATCCTTATTGCTAAAATGATAAGTATAGGTCTAGATCAACATATTACTCTATGGGTCACAGCATGGTTAAATTCTGGGAGTCAAAAGGTTAAAATCCAGGATACCTATTCCATGTCTATTTTTGTTATTAGTGGGTTCCCCCAGGGATCTGTATTGGGGCCCACTCTGTTTAATATTTTTATATCTGATTTACATATTGGCCTAAAGGCTCATATTAGTAAGTTTGTGGACGATACAAAGATTTGTAGTGAGGTTAAGTTCATTGAGAAAATCTCTTCTTTTCAAAATGACATTAGTAAACTTGAAAAATGGTCATTAAACAACAAAATGTCCTTTAACAATGATAAATGTGTCATCATGCATTTATGGTCTAAAAATCACTATACTAAATATTATCTAAATGGTTCAGAGATTAGATCAGTAACATCAAAGAGAGACCTGGGTATTCTGATAACTAACCAATTAACATCAGGTGAAAACTGTAGACACATTAAGAGCAAATCAAATTATATTTGCTATTAAGAAATAACTTTTCTGTAAGCTGGAGGCTTGTATGCTTCCTATCTATAATTAATTTATTAGGCCACATCTAGATTTCGGTGCTGCCTTTTGGGTGCCTTATCTTATAAAGGATAAAATCTTACTTGAGAGTGTCCAAAGAAAAGCAATTAAATTGATCCCTAAACTTCAGAATATCAACTACAAGGATAGATGTAAAGCACTAAACTTATATGATTTAGATACACGGTGAGCTAGAGGTGCTCTGTTAGTATTATTTAATATCTTAACAGATAATACTTTGAAGGCAGACTTTGGATTTAAGTTTGCAAATAAAATTGGTGTTCTTAGATACAATAATAGGCAATTATTTGTGCCAATGGCATACAAAGATAAAAAGAAATACTTCTTCATGATTAGAGCTGTTAAACTGTGGAATAAGCTACCGCAGTACATAGTTGATGCATCAAACATTGAGCAGTTTAAGGGTTATCTTGATAAATACCTTTTGGGTACCTAGATGCTTTTTTCCACATGGTGTGGAGAGGTAGACTTGATGGGTCTTCAGACTTTCTTCCTACCTTTCTTTCCTAGACTTTCTACCTAATCAAACTGAGTAAACTTAGTAAAGTGCTGGTTCAAGCACACAAAGGCGATGTGGGAGGGTGCAAGGAAGCCATAACTGGGACCATCATCATAACAGTAAGTATACATTACATACAGTCACAAAAACAATTATGATATTTGCAACAAATAAATTACTGTAGTATCATGATATAGTGTATGGTAAAATGTTGTTCTGCAAGGAAATGCATGCCTAGAACAGGGCTATGTGTTGCAGTACTGACCTCAGTGTGTTGTGCTGCAGTAGTGATGTCACTACTGCAGTACAGCAAATTAGAATGCCACTGAACAGTTGCTTTCCTCTGGAAGCTGTTTTTTTTTTAACTTGAACGTACAGAAACAGCTGCTGCTCAGTTGCCAGCTGCATGTTTAATCAATTCAATTCAAGTTTATTGTTTAACTGTTCTGAAAAATAAGAATGGTTATTACAAAATCAAATGTCAACATTACAATACATACATAGCATATCACATTAAGATTGACAATTAAAATTACATTTACCATTGCAGTTTTTCATAGGTATACATATTTTAAAAATAGGTCACTGGAAGCAGAGGGAGGCTGTAATAGAGCTAAGGGATTCATGTGTTAATATAAATAAATTATTCTCAATTGTATTGCACTATAGGTATGCTGCTAGTTATAATAACTTCTTTTGATGTAAGCTCATTCTATAGATCAGCTTTTTTTGTTTAATTACTGCTGCCAAAAACTTTGCAATTCTATCTATTTCAATTGAAGTGTATGGGTGTAATAAGACATATACAGGATCATAGTTTGCTTGAGCATATTTTTCCAGAAATTCCAAAAGATATTCGTTTCTTGCTTTGGAATATAAGGGACAGAAAGCAATACTATGGGAAATGGTCTCATCAAATCCTTTGTTACAAGGGCAAAACATTTCTGATTTATCTTGCATTCTATTAAAATATATAATTTAGATTGTGATCAATCCCATTCTAGCTCAGGTAATGAGTTTTCTTTGTTCTGGATTTGTGTCCTTCAATAAATATTCTTCTATATTGTGGGCAATTTTATTTTCTTTAAACCATGTACCACTTTTTACATTTTTTATTTTTGTCATATCCTCCTCTTTTGCCTTATTTATTAATTTATTTTGTATCATTTTACTAAATGTTGCCAATATTACTATTTTTCTATTATAATCTTCCCATACATGCCTGATATTTATTCTCCATAAAGTGTCTTTCAATGTTTTTAACCATATGGACTTTATGCCCTGTTTTTCCCAAGTTAGTTTTTCTTCCCAGCATAATTTTGGTAAGTTATTGTATTTATTATTTATCATTCTAAGCCAGTAGTTTACAAGTGAAAAAGAACTTCCTCACATTACCCCTTAATTGGCCTCCCTCTAATTTCATGCTGTGTCCTCTTGTCCTGCTATTTTTCTTATATTGAAACATGTTAGACTCTTTCACCTTGTTTATGCCCTTATGGTGTTTGAATGTTTCGGTCATATCACCTCTCTCCCTCCTTTGCTCCAGGGTATACATATTGAGCTCCGTTAATCTGTCCTCATATGTTTTCTGATGCAGTCCCTGCACCATTTTGGTTGCCCTTCTCAGGACTGTCTCAGTTTGGTTAATGTCCTTGTGAACGTGTGGCCTCCAGTACTGCACACAGTACTCCAGATGGGGCTTAACCAGTGACTTGTAAAGAGGGATTATTGCCTCCTCCTTCTGACTTGTGACACCCCTACTAATGCACCCTAACATCCCCCTAGCCTTACCTACTGCTTTAGTGGTCTGCTTGGATGATTTCAGGTCATCGGTGATGATGATGCCCAAGTCTCTTTCTTCCCTTGTGACTGCCAGCAACTCCCCTCCCAGCCTATATGTGGCTTCAGGGTTTCTCTTCCCTATGTGCTGATTTTGCACTTCT
This sequence comes from Neoceratodus forsteri, assembly GCA_016271365.2. Classification (NCBI taxonomy): domain Eukaryota; kingdom Metazoa; phylum Chordata; order Ceratodontiformes; family Ceratodontidae; genus Neoceratodus; species Neoceratodus forsteri. The sequence goes on from CM028134.1 coordinate 848,832,160, forward strand.
TTGCATTAAACCCCAGTTGCCACTCTTCTAACAATTTTGCTAGTTTATCCCAATCTCTTCTCATTCTGCCCACCCTATCTGGATCATCTACTATGTTGCAGATCTTGGTGTCATCTACAAACAGACAAACCTTACCCTCCAGTCCATCTGCAATGTCACTGATGAAGATATTGAAGAGGACTGGCCCCAGGACTGATCCCTGAGGTACCCCACTTGTGACTTGCATCTCTTCTGACTGTATACCATTTACCACCACTCTCTGTTTTCTGCCTGTCAACCAGTTTGCCACCCAGTTGACCAACTTCTGACCCACCCCAAGCCTTCCCAGCTTATTAATCAATCTTCTATGTGGAACAGTATTGAAAGCTTTGCTGAAGTCAAGGTAGGCGACATCAACTGCTCCCCCTTGGTCCACCACTCTGGTTACCCAGTCAAAGAAATCTATGAGATTAGTTTGACAGGACCTTCCTGTTGTAAACCCATGCTGTCTTGGATCCTGGGCCCCTATGGATTCCAGGTGTTGCACTATCCTTTCCTTTAGAAGTGCCTCCATAATCTTGCCCACTGTTGAGGTAAGACTGACTGGTCTGTAGTTCCCTGCCTCCTCCCTGCTACCACTCTTGTGGAGCGGGATCACATAAGCCCTTCTCCAGTCTTCTGGGACCTCTCCTGTGCTCAGAGACTCAGAAAACAGTTCTTCTAATGGCTCTGCTAGTTCCACCCCTAGCTCCTTTAGTACCCTGGGATGTATGCCATCAGGTCCCATTGCCTTGTCCACCCTGAGCTTATTGAGCTCTTGTAGGACCCTTTCTTTTCTGAAGGGACTAGTGCTTATCTCCCTTGCCCTTGTGTTCATGGTGCTGAGCTGTGGGCACTGCCCTACCTTCTTTTCAGTAAATACTGAGCAGAAGTATCTATTTAGGTTAAATGCTTTTACATGGTCCTCCTCCTCACACACACCCTTATCTCCTTTGATCTTAGCAAGACCCCCTCTGGACTTTCTCCTTTCACTAATGTATCTATAGAAAGTCTTGTCACCTTCTTTTACTGTCTGTGCTAGTGTTTCCTTGGTTTGGGACTTTGCTTGCCTTACTGCCTTCCCTGCTTCCCTTAGGGAAGTTTGGTATGCCTCTCTATCTTCATCCCACTGCATTCCCTTATATTTCCTGAAGGCCAGCTTTTTGGCTCTGACCTTTTCTGCTACTGTTTTTGAGAACCAAAGTGGTTTCCTTCTTCTTTTGCACTTCCTTTTCTCTCTAACACAATGGGATGTTACTTCAAGTATTGCATCCTTAATGCTTGCCCACTTTGTTTGTACCCCTTCACCTGTATTTCTTTTTGCCTGGGCTAGCTTAACTCTGTTGGTCATCTTATCAAAGTCAGCTCCTCTGAACTCCCATATTTTTGCCTTGGAATGGGATGATTTATTTGTAGTGGCCAAACTGAACCATACCATGTGATGGTCACTGGCCCCCAGGTGACCTTCTACCTGGAGATCTGTGATCCTTTCCCTGTTAGTCAGTACTAGATCTAGGATAGCCATATATGTCCCCCATACCTCAGCCCCATACAGTAATATTTGAAATATTTTAGCTTCTTCAGCTTTTATAGCTGGTAGAATAGTGTTCCCGCCTTATTAATAATTAAATCTTTGAAGGGCTTTTGCTATAAATTTTGCTTTAACTTGCTGGTCTTCAGCATGATGAACCCAACTTGTTGTAGCAGAATATTTTACTTCCAAATAAATATAATTGTTCACTCTTTCAATTTGGTCTTTCCCTGGATAGATTTTCCTTTAATTTTTATATTTTTTTTGTTCATGGAAAATGTCATAATTTTTTTTTTTAATTTATTTCAAGCTCTAGATCTAGACACTTCTTATGAAAATAATTTAATTTGTTCTGTAGACCTACTGTTGTTAAGGAAAGTAAAGCTATGTCATTTGCATAGGCCAAAGCGTGAACAGACATTTTATTTATTTTAGGTTAATCAAGGAGTTCATTTCCTCTGAATTCCAAAAGTGTGTTTATATAGAGATTGAAAAGAGATTGTGCCAAAAGGCATGATTGTTTAACTCCCTTATTTGATTTAAAAGGAGTCGTTAAATTTCCTAGGTTATCATTTCTTACATTAAAGTGTTGGTATATAATAGGACTATTGGGATTAACATGGCCTTATTGATTCCATTCAAGATTAAAATTTTCCATAATATATTCTGATTAATAGAGTCAATCCACGAATAAGGCATGTAACTTCATTTCCTAATTTTCACATATTTCTCTATTAAGTGTGAGAAACAGTATAAATTATCCATTGTTGAGTGTCCCTTTCTGAAACCAACTTGAGATATTGAGATTAGTGCATTTTCATTTATCCAGATGGTTAACTTATTCAATATGAGTTTTGCATATGTTTTTGAGCTGATATCTAGCAGGCTTATTGGCCTGAAGTTAATCGGGAAGTAAACAAATCCATTTTTATGTATTGGGACAATTATATTTTTTTACCAAGAGGCATGGAATTTCTTCTGCTGTAGGCAAATGTTAAAGAAATTTGTTAATAGGGGAATCCAAAAATCTCTATACTGTTTATACACCTCCGTTGGAATATAATCAGGACCAGGGGCTTTGTTATTTTTCTGAACATCAGTTGCTACTGCTACTTCTCCTTCTCCTTCTGTTATTTGAAGAGGCAAATGTCTTCTATTGAGGTTTGTTCAGTTTTATAAAAAATTGCAGTAAAATGTTCAACTCAGATGTCCCTGGGAACGTGTACAGCCAGTGAGGGTTAACAAACAGTTACCCCCTTGGCTACCAATGACCAAAATGTTTTTATGTCATTGTTTTCAATAGTTTGTGACATTAAATTCCTGTTGTTATATAACAATTTTTTTTCCTCTAGGAATTTGCCATAATATTTCCTGCAAAATATTGACTTTAATCTTGTCAGCATAAATCTGAATTTTATCTCCCTTATCTCCCTTCTTTGGGGGGGTGGACATAGCAATAGATGTAATGATGTCTGTTTCTCCCTTGAAAATACAGCCATTCCTTTTCTTTATTTTTGCTTTCTGAGGGTTAGGATTTGACTTTTCTACAACCATTTTTCCCACTTCTCATGTACATATTCTATACAGCCTGCCTAATTAAATGATTGATTATTTATTCAAGTGAGGGCTTCCAAGTGTGGTCTTCAACAATACCCCCTTTGAACTCTGTTACTTATAAAATACAGCCAATACAGACTCAAACAGCTCTAATCTCAGTGTTTTCAAAAGCTTGTTACTTGGTGCAGAAGGTCAAAATGTTCTGCTATCATGCTGTTCTGTCAAAGGGCATTTGGCACATATAAACAATGTACAAGAAAGAAAAAAAGCCAAAGTAAACCTTGAGAGATCAAATCAGTATTTTCCTTACAATGCAATCCCAACACAGTCCCACAAAGAGAAAAAGCTTAACTGGAGATCCTTGGTTGAAAAGTCCAATGAACAAAGCAGTAGCAGTCTGCATTACAGAAATTGAAACCCTTTAGTCCAAAGTGATCTCTCAATCAAATATTCAGCTTCCATGTGTCCGAGATTTTCAAGGTTGTAGTAATTTCTTTCACATTCCTTCTGGCTCCACCATTTCTACCAGAGTACCATATTTGGTCCCTAAGATGTTAACAAAAGTTTACAAACTATAGCAATCCTAATATTGAATATTGTTTACAGGTACACTTATGAGTTTCAGACATGACCAAAGTGTAGCACCTTTAAAAGCATTACTTATTTTCCAGGGTGTGCTACGTTTACAACCTCAGTGCATATAGAAGTATTCAATCTATTCAAGTATGTGGTCTACTATTAATTTATTCATACTGATGGAATTGATTTTAATACTTTAATGCTTAAGTGCCTTTTAAGTGCCCTAATGAATTATATTTATATGTTGTGCTTTGAGCATACAGCCACTTTTAAACATAAATTAGAGTAGTCAAGATTTATCAGTTTAGCATGAAGAGAGAAAAAAATAGCAAGGAAACTGAGAGCTTACATATTTGACTCCTGTTACAATTTTTATCTTGAAGGGTGTCAAAAAGAAGACCCTGGTTCAACCATCGAGGAAGCTTCCACTATTCCATGTTACCCTGGGTATCTTTGCCTCCAGTAATCTGTCATTTTACTATGCCTCACTGGGATCCAGGCAAAACTCAGTATTAGCTGAATGACCGATCAATGCCACCATCAGCCAAGCTAACTATGTTCTTATTTTATTTTAATTAAAAGTGTAAATTTTGGATGATGGCAAAGAGCCTTTATCAGCTGAAAGCTCATTGCATAGAAAGTTAGTCAACTGACCTAGCACCGAAGCTGCTGAAGCTGCCTTGATACAGTGATGTTGCTTGGTGTCAAACACCGACTGCTGTTAGCACTCAGGAGCTGCACGCCCAGTGTTCTAAACACCACACCATGAGTGGAATGAGCAAGTAGATTAAATGTTTGGTTTAATACTTATCTGTAGTTCTATACAAATTAACTGCCTGGTTAAGTAATTAAGCATGTGCAGGTGTATACCAATGCACAAATATAAAAATGAGCCAAATAAGTCACCATTACCAATTAAAAAGGTTAAGACAATTAAAACAATTCCAGTAGCATGAGCCAACTTTCTTATGCTTGAATTAAAGCTTAAATAATTTTGAGCTCAATATACAACTAAAAAAAGTAAAATGAAATAAAATATCAATAGAATCATTGATTCAATTAAGGACTGCAATAAAAAAAATAAATCTATCTTTTTAATGAGCAATCTATGGCAATCTATAGGTGTTTTTATTAAGGGTAACATTAAAGTTTCTCTTGTTTGTCTGTTTTCTCTAGTGTGTACCAAAGCTTTTTACGAGTACCAGAATCTCCCCTTTCATTCACTTGTATAATTTAAGCAACTTTGCTTTACACATAAGAGATAAACCCGTTAAATATCTCCCCAAAAAATGAAAAAGAAAGGAAAAAAAGAAAACTTAAATAAAAAGTCTCTCCCACATCTCTTCTTGTTTCTAAACCAGTAATGTGCAACTCAATATAGTGAAAAAATGTTAGTTGTTAGTTAGTTGTTAGTTATTCACTGGTCACACAAAGCAAGATTCCATATTCCACCTTCAAATTACTCATCCCTGAATCCTTCAATACTTGTGGGGTCTGTAGGAATCTGTAGAAATCTGTAGTTATCTGTCCCTAGTATGGGAATCTTCGGTAATCTACAGAAGTAACAGCCGTGGTTTTCTCCAACCCCTGCAGGACCGTTTGCCTCACTCCAGTTGTGGCATCAGCTCCTCCACTGCCCAGACTCTTTCACTTGCAAATGGGGGCCAAAAAAACACAAACGAGGTACTTCTGACATCAAGAGACACACCAGATGAACTGGAAAGGGTTGTACTCTTGGAATTCTAGGCAACAGCAGTATACCTGATCAAAATTTTAAGTATGCATGTAACAATCCATGCTGCAGAGCTTCCTCCTCAAGCCTCATAGCATGAAGTCACCATCTTGGACATCTGACCTTTCAGCACTAGCTCCACAAGCTGTTATGTTTACATTTTATGTTGGTATTGGGTAGTGGGGTGGCTTTGCTCCCATGTTTAATCAATAATTTGAGCACACCACCAACCCTCAATTGTTTTCCCAGCTGCCAGTTCACTCAAAAAAAGTGTAGTGTCTGAAATGGGCATGGATGCACTTACACTATAAAAGATAATGAATGGGCATCCATACAAAGACAAGCCCATGTCTTCATCGTGAGTTTTCTATGGCAACCAGGGAACCTCTTGAGGTTTGTTCTTGAAGTTCCTGATTGCCACAGAAACCTTTCAAAGCAGACATAGACTTTTGTATAGCTACCCATACATTATCCTCTCTATATATATATATATATATATATATATATATATATATATATATATATATTATATGAAATAGTCCAAAATTATATTAACATATATAACTTAGATACAGACAAGTCTAGTGTAAAATTGTTTTAATAACCAATGTAAAAACATTTATAGTCTGCCACAACAATATACAGTGTGCTAGTATTTTAAACTGAGCTAGGCATTAAATATTACTGCAGTTTTGGAAACCATTTCTTTTAAATGACACATACTGGTAGAAAAATGACTATTTATCTTTTGAATTTGTACTCTGTTGAAATCTAGTATATAAATCCTACATGTTACCAAGTCCTAAAAAAATGTGACTATAATGTAGTATATATTTTTTTATTATAACAAATGGTATCACTGTAATGAATGATGTGACTTACCGTCTCAATATGAAATATTAATCAACTGTTTTCCTTTTTCTGTTTTTTCTTGCAGTTGCTCCTGGCTTCATGTCACCCTGAGCCAGTACCTCCAGGACAGGTGGAAGAAGAGGTCCCTGTGGCAGAGGCTGAAGAAGCTGTGGAGGTAAGTATGCATATCAGTAGTAACACATAGTAGAATATCACATATGCATTAATGCTTGTAACAAGAAACAGTGTCACAGTTATAAACACTACTGTGTGTTACATAAAAATATAACAAGAAAGATGTTAAGTGTCAATTTTGATTGGTCATATGCATTTTAACTGTTAGAAGCACTTCATACGTTAGGATGAAGTATATTGTTTACATAGTAAACTGCATATATCCTGTGTCAAAGACTAACTCACTGTCTCACTCTCTCTACTCTGTATACAATGTGTATATATATATATATATATATATATATATATATACACATACACACACACACACATATATATATATATACACATATACATATATACAAAATCACACATGCCCCCACAGTATATATATATATATATATATATATATATATATATATATATATATATACACACACATACACACACACACACACACACACACATACAGTATATATATATATTTTGCAAAACTTCATTAATGCATCAGTTAGGGTTGTTTCCACAGTGACAAAAGTGTGGAAATTCTGCTTTAGGGTTGCTATCCCACTCACCCTACCACCATGTCCCCATCCTCCACACACCAACAGATGTCAGGTGTGCTTATTATGGCTGGCCACCAACTGAGCTTGCTCTGAGTGCATACTGTAAATATACACCTCAGTGAATGACAGCTGTTGTCATTCAGTGAGCATGTATGTTTACAGTACATGCTCAGAGCAATGCTCAGTCAGTGGCTGGCCATGGTGGTAGAGGTGGCTGTGCCAGTTGCAGGCTGGGTATGGGGGGCAGGTGGGCTGGCAGCTGGGTGGGGATGGGGCCCACTAGACCAGCAGTGCTATATTGGGCATGTTGGATTACAATATTGTTTAGTTCATTACTGGGATGGCATTTCAGGGGTGGAGAAAGGGGATTGGGGATTGGGATGGGGGGTCCTGATAGCCCTGAAGGGCTTTTATGTTATGCCAATTGGTGTTTGGGATTGGGGAGATGATGGCCCACATGGGCTCCTCTACCAGTTCTGTTGGGGATCTGGGCATGTGGGGGGTGTCTCTAAGTCATATGGGCTTCATGTGATATAGACTTGGGGAATGAGGCTGTTGGGGGGCTGTAGCCCATGAGGGCTATATGTTCTGCAACAATGGGGGCACATTGGCAGCACTCGGTGGACAACAAAGACCATGTATGCTAGCTCACAGCTGTCATAAATGTCGTTTGACAGATGTCCACTGGGGGTTGTTTCTGAATCCCAGTTTGGGGGCTTGGCAGCTGCCCTCCCTGAATAGGGTACAACTACTTCCATAAACCCCCTTGCGTCATGTTGCAGTGGGGTTTATGGTGCAAATAGTGGCCGATGTCCACCTTGGCACAAGCAGCCTGTGACATGTTGAAGGCTGATTTCCTGAATCCCAAATGCCACAACTCATGGCGCAAAGTGCTACTTGCACCGTTTGTTTGGTGCAAGTCACTTTGCACCATGCATAATCTTTTGTGAATCCAGCTCAGTGTTTAAGAATTGGTGCCTTAAAGGACTAGAGCAGGTTAAGGACCATTATATAAGAAACAATCTTTTGTCCTTACAGTCTATGAAAAAAGCTTATAATATTTTCCAGGGTACAATTTTAAATGATTATCAGTAGGCAGATTTCATTAGCTCTCAGTCAGTGAGTAAGTAACACTGAGAACCCTTAACAGATTAGAATTATTTTTCTTAAAACAGCAGCGCGTGATGGTGGTGAACATTTTGACCTATTCAAAGTGTGATCTGCTCAACCCCGGTTTTATCAATTTGATTATTTCCAAGGGTGCTCCTGGTTGTAACTAATATCAGTTAACAAGTGAGGCCCCGTGTGCACCCCCCACCCCCAAACTCTCCGAGGCCTGAGATGGAGGATTTGTTTTCTCTTCTCTACTGCTTATGTTTAAAACAGGGGTTCTTTGTTATCAAATTTTAGCTGAGACTTGAATAAGCAAACCACCACATCATGGTGACCCCTGTCAGTTCAGTCCTATGCTATAATTCACTTTTAAATTTACCTTGCTGATCTTAGTTTAAGTCCTGCTGTTTCATTCTCTCCTTCTGCAAAGACCTCTGTCCAGTTTCCATGTCTCACGTATGAAAAGTGCAGTCTACATTAATTCACTGCGTGGCTGAGAAAATCATTGGGAAAGAGCCACATTTCCAACATTTGAATTGGATTTGTGACTGGGGGAAGTAGTGGCTCTATCCCAGTGATTTTCTTCCAGCCACACCCAGTGAACCTCAGCAGGCTGCACTTTTCATGTGTGAGACATGGAAACTGGAGGGAGGTCTTTGCAGACAGAAAGAATGAAGCTGCAGGACTTCAACTCAGACCAATGAGGAACATATAAGAATGATTTATAATGTAGGACAAAACTGATAGGGGTAACCATGAAGTGGTAGTTTGACTTATTCAAGTCTCGGCCAAAATTTGACAACAAAGAAATCCAGTTTTAAATATAAGCCATAGAGATGAGAAAACAAATCCTCCATCTCAGGCCTTGGGCAGTTTTTTTTTGGGGGGGGTGCACACTGGACCTCACTTGTCAACTGATACTAGTCATGACAAGGAACACCCTAGAAAATAATGAAATTGATAAAGCCGAGGTTGAGCAGATCACCCTTTGAATTGGTTTGTGATTGGTGGAAGTAGTGGCTCCTTCCTAGTGATTTGCTCCCAGTCAAACCCAGTGAACCTCAACAGGCTGCATTTTTCATATGTTAGATATGGAAGTTGGAAGGAGGTCTTTGCAGACGGTTTGGGTTATTCAAGTCTCAGCTGAAATTTAATAACAAAGCACCCCTGTTTTAAACATAAGCAGTAGTGGTGAAAAATGTAATCTTCCATCTCAGACCTTGGGCAGTTTTGTGTGTGGGGGGGGAGGGGTGCACACTGGATCTCACTTGTTAGACAATTTTAACCTATACATTTTTATTTTATTTTAGATTGCCACCTATCTCCTGACTTGTATGATACACTTTTTTCACATTTTGAGTCTGATTTACCATTTTTTTATAGTTGCAATAATAAAAGGCATGCTCCTTTTAATAGGCTCAGACCAGGTTTTCATCAGTACTGTTGGTTGTTTTTGAACAACTGTTGTTTAGGGATCACTTTTCTTATTACTATAATGACCTAGAATGCTGCTGACATTATGGGACAACAACTGCAGAAAAACAGCTGATAATACTGATTAAAACCTGGCTTGAACCATATTAAAAAGTGTGCTCCTTTTATTATTTCAAATGTGAAAAAAGTGCTAAATCAAACACAGAATTGGAAAAGAAAGGTACCATACAAGTCCGGTGATAAGAACAATCTAAAATAGAATGGAAAGGTATAGAGCAAACTTTTCACTGCTATTATGCACTGATGCTTTTACCTGAAGGACAGAAAAGGGTATTCTTCAACTACTGTATATACACTATATTAAAGGATGCCTATCAATAGAATTTGGATACACTAAAGCTTGGGAAGTAGACTTAGAAGTACAACTCACTGAAGACAGGTGGAATAATTTTATTGAAACATTAAGATACAATAGACAAAAACACATAATTAAGACAGGCAATACAGTTCATTTTGAGTTAATGATACCCCAGCAGAGTTAAAAAAGTTTAACTCTACAATAGCAATATCAATATTAGATAGGTGCCCAAGGTGTCCAGGTGCCAAGGGTTTGTTCATCCATATATTTGTAACCTATCCTCAATTAATTAGATACTGGGAGAAAATGTTTTGATATTAGTGAACTTACTGTGTTTACATTTTCCATTTGACATGAGAACTACACTTCTTGGCATTCCAGCAATACACATTCAGAAAAGAATAGGCTAGGGACAAGGTTAGGATAGTGCAGAAGTAGTTCAGGGAGTTGGGGAGGAGTCTTAGGTAGGTAGCATGCTCAGTTACCTTTTCTGAGGTACTGCCTCTCTATGACAGGGGGTGGAAAGGGTAATCTGTACCAGGAGCTTCAATCAGTGGTTGAAGGAGTGGTGCAGAGAGCTAAGATTCTGCAATTTTGGGGACTGGAGTCCCACCTGGAGGGATAAAGGCCTATACAAGGGAGATTGCCTGCATCCATCCAGGAAGGGAACACAAGTCCTCAGTGAGTGGTTTAAATGTTACATAGGTGAGCATCTAAACTTGCTGAGGGTGGTGGTGAAAGGAAGCAGGGAGACATAAACTGCCCCCTCAAAGCTAAAATAGTCAGTAGGGAGAACCATAAGGGAAGTAAATACCCAAGGGCACCTGATAACAAGAAAATCAAATTGGTGGAATAAATAGTGATGGAAATGAGGGTAGAGTGCCCTTACAGAAATAATTATATGAAATGTTTTCATGCTGCACACATAAAACTACCCAAGTGATATGTGTGTTGCAAGTATGATTTAAATGTTAAATTGGAACTTATTACATGTATATGGTATGCATGTAGCAAGCAAGTGTGAAACCATGATTTTTATGTTAAATTAGGAAAGACTGCATGCATGTGGCAAGAGTGCAAAAAGCAAGTGGTTACTGAAAACTGCACATGTAAAAGTTATGTGACTTGTTCGGGATCACACCATACACAAGTGGGGGTTAATGAGATTCAAACCCAGGTCTTCATGCCTCCAAGTCTCCTTGCTTGCAGTTCAGTGCCTTTAACCACTAAACCATACTGTCTGCACACATATAGCTCACTTGTACTTCAATACAGACTGTATCTGACTACATCTGCATGCATGCAGCATGCTTGTAGCCACTGTTCTGCTTTTCAGTTTTCTTCTCTTACTCATCTCAGTTTCACAGTTGAACTGTCTGTAGCACTCATACCAATGGAAACACATGTGGTTTTTCCCACCGCCAACACACACAAACTTACCCACAAAACTACTTAATTACTTCTGTTTTGGCTGTACTCCTATTATTTTCTTTCCATAGTTTTGAATGCTTCCACAGAAACAGACTTTAAGGTGCAAACACAAAAGTAGCAATAACTTGACACACACCCACATGGCCAGTTACCCCTCCCCCCATGCACACAAACTGTAGCGGGTACGGCCATGCTGCTACAGACAATCCACCAAGTATATATATAAGTCTCTTACTTGAATACTAGGGAGCCAAAGGCAGGAGTCTTTAAGAGAGAAAATGTCCATGGGTCAGAGTGTTTGGGTGTACCCCCTTTAAATGAATGGAGTTATTTTTTATTGCTATTTTTTACATTATGATCATCAGTTGGAGAATAATGAAGGCCACTGTTCTACTAACAAGGCCCTTGTTAGTCGAGCAATGGCCTTCTTTAGTCCCCAACTCGCCATCAATTATGTATAAAATAGTAATAAAAAAATACCCCCATTCATTTCAATGGTGCACACCCCTGCAGTCTCCTTTGCCCTTTGTCATAATGTGCCTGAGCATGGGGATGTCGAGGTCAGCTTCACTGGGGGTGGGGCATAAGCCAGACTGTGGTGGGGCTCCAATAATCTGTGCATACCATACTGCTCAACTGTCTGTGAGTGCAAGGTACAGATCTAGAATGTCTATAACATCTCTAAAAGGCACAATTTATTTGTTTTGACCAAAAAGTGATATGCAAATCAGGAAACATTCAAATGTGTAAGATTCATCTGTATATACCCCAGAGCAGTGCATCAAATTTGGGCTTAAACCCACCTAGTTACTAACTATTTTTTTTCCTGCCCCCTCACAAAAGAACTTTGTCTCGAGTTTTCTCCCCTTCTCCATTTCATTCAATACCCATCTCCAATGGGTGATGAAGCCTCCCAAAGGTGAAGAAACATGAAAAACACATCAATATTTCAGTCCTTTCTCCTTCCTCAATCCCTCTGTAAAATAAAAATGTTTAATTTTACTTACCCGGCCATACGGCCAGAACCTGAAGCCTGGCACAGTGCACCACCTACCCAGTTTTCAGTCCTCTCCCCTCGCTCCTTCCACCATAAGCAGGATGCTAGAACCGACCATCACAGGTCCCCAACTAGGTCTGTGACCACGTCACCTCACCAACTGAACCCACACAGCTTGGGTTGCTTGCTTCTTGCTTGGTTACTGCTGTGGCTGCTGCCGCACTGCACTGCACTGATCAAGGCCTATGAAGGTCACCCACACTACTATCACCATTGCTGCTAAGCCTAGCTTGCTGCTGTGGGGGTCTGTGTTCTGTTTTTTTTTTTTGCAAGGCGAGCCTAGTAGAGTAAGTAGGTAGCCTAGTCTTGAGTTAGCTTCTAGCTCACCCTCTGCCCCTTCAGCCACCAGGGGAGACGGAGACTCACTAAGAGTAGACCAACAAAAATATGCTGCCACAACACTGCTATTGAGAGTTCAGTGCTCACCGACTCCTCCAAGCTGTAGTGTGCAGTCTGTCTACTCTGTGGCAGGAAAGACAATGTTGCACTTGCAAGACTGATGCGCTCTTTCTTGGCTGGAGCTCATCTGCATCACATATGATTGTGCTACCACTAATAGGTGGACAGAGTGGACAACACAATACAGACACAGTCAAGTCTGGAGAGTACCTGCAGCATGAGCACATGTAGGCGAGGTGGGCACTTATTGTGCAAAAGATTAAATCCAAATTCAATGCAATTACTGCCACACCATAAGAACAACCTAGGCATAAATATGGGGGGGGGGCAACTGCCCCCTCTGCCCTACCTAAATGGCACACCTGCTTAATGGTAGAAATTCATTCTCAGGTGCTAATGCAATGGTTTCCATGTGTTCTGATCATCATGTGGATTAGTCTCCCTCATTGTCCCTCATTTTGAGTGTGCATATCACTCATTTCAGTGACAAAATGTGAGGTATGGTGCATGCTTCCAAGACCCTACTGAGCACAATGAGTGCTGAGCATGGCCATAGTTTATATGCTCAATACAGAATGACAAAGGGAAAATAAGTGAGATGAAACAGTCATGGAGAAACACATTTGTAGCACTAAATATGCATAAGGGATTTGCATTGTCCAAAACAAAAAGGACAGGCTTCACAACTGAGAGGCCCCTCTTAGTACATCTGGAAAGGGGGATGTTGACTGGCTATATCCTAGGCATTTAATGCAGTAAGCAAACAATACAAATTAATGGTGATTTAATGGCAAAAATCAAAAGCCATTAAACAACTTGCAAAAAGATCAGAATTAATGAGTTTACCTAATTTTTATCACAATTCAAATGAAAATGTATTTTAATGGCTCTAAGTTCTAGCAGTAGTATAAGAAATAGAAACTGATGTGTTTTCTTAAATGAGATTTGCATCAGCTTAGCTGCTGCACACATGGCAAGCATGCAGCATATAAACCTAATGTGATTTTTAAATGATGTTCATGCCAGCTTAACTGCTGCACTCATGTCAAGCATGCAACATGTCAACCTAATGTAATTTTTAGAAGATATTCACACTGGCTTACCTGCTGTGCACATGTCAAGCTTGCAGCATGCAAACCTGGTTTGCTTTTTAGACCAGGTTCGCTTAGAATCACTTTGTGTATGTGAACTGCATGCAAACATTGCACAATTAAGCTTGTGACATACATTCTGCATGTACACAGCACACTTATATTTCTATAAGGGTGGGTAAGGAAAGAAAGCAAAAGGGAAAGTGGGAGGTTGACAAGCAGGGTGGTAGCAGAATTTGGAGGGCCATGTGTACAAACACTTAAAGTCTGGGAAATAAGATCCCAGACAAGGTGGTCAGAATGGCCATGGCTGATCCGGACATTGTCACCATTACAGAGTCATGGTGCAATGAAAACCATGACTGGGATTCAGCTATACCAGGATACTCTGTTCAGGAAGGACAGGGTGGGTAAGAAAGGAAGGGGAGTTGCTCTTTACGTAAGAGATAGCATGAAAGCAACAGAGATACAGGGTACACAGGGAGGGATGGAGGTTCTTTTTTTGAAATTCAAGTTTATTGTATTTCAAATATACCAGGCAGCTACACAATGAAACCATACGAGAACATATCTCTCCAGTCCATACCAAGAATACCTGCCCCCAACCCCCTCCCAACCCCTTCCCCTGACCTTGCTGTTTAGCTCAGATTCTGTATGAGGGAGAAACTTCCAACAATATACACACACAGCATTATAACCTTACAGGGGACAGTCCCATTATTTCGATGTCATCAAGATGATAAGGCTCCAACCTGGGACAAATATAAAGTATGCATCATGTCCCAAATCTTACCATATCTGGGAAGGGTGTTTCTTATGCTAGCTCCCATTTGTTCTACTCGGAGGTTTGAAAACAATACCTGCAGCCATTCCACGTTGCTCAAAGGTAAGTCATCCAACCAGTGCCTCAGTATGAGGCTCTTAAGAGAAGACGATATTAGTGCCATGTAGTACCTTCTTTGTTTAATTCTGATGCACCTGTAATCCCTACTACACAGATTTCCTGGGTAAATAGCTCATCTACACCCAACAGTGGATCGGTCTTAGATTTGATCATCTCCCACAGATCCCTAACCAGTGGGCAATCCCATAAAATGTGCAGCAGCTGGGACTCCCCTCCACTTGGCTCCCCCAGCTCTGCTGTGGCCACCCCCAGACAGCCAGAACTCCTCATGCCACCACCTGAGACCTCCAGACTGGATCAAAATCCAGCAAGCAACCGGGACCCCCCTCCACAGGGCTCCCCCAGCTCTGCTGCAGCACTCCCGGACAGCCAGCACTCCTCAGGCTGCCGCCCCAGACCTCCAGGCTGGATCAAAATCCAGCAAGCAGCCAGGATCCCACTCCACAGGGCTCCCCCAGCTCTGCTGCGGCACCCCAGGATGGCCGGCACTCCTCAGGCCACTGCCTGATACCTCCAGGCCGGATCAAAATCCAGCAAGGTACAGCTCCTGCTGACAGCCAATCGGAACTCGAGCGCTGTTTTCTGGCATGCTCCAATTGGTCCAAACCTCCTCCTTGCTTTCCACTAAAACTACTGTCTTTGGCTTCTAATATTGAGACTTTTTATACAAATGACAGAAAAAAAGTGTAATCCTTGTTGAAATTGTTATATTTGCCTACTATTGAAGTGATTACAGCCTCTTGTGAAACTGTTCTGTCTTGGGAACCAGACTTGGCACCCAAGCTAACAGCTCCCTTTGTCTGCTTTAATCTGTCCCCCGCTGCACTGTCTCTGAATTTTCTTCCCACACCACCAGCCCCAGCCTCTATTAAATGCTCTTCCCCTGAGAGCTAGACCAACCCCTCCTATCCCTATTGCACAGAATACTGATAACCACACCCATCTTCTAGCCTCCATCACCAGCTAACTTTGCCCCTTAAAGCAGTCACCATCCCTCTGATCCTACTCGTCCTGGCACAATGCTACCTCTACCAGCTGATAATTCATTAATATTAAAGCCACGCATGGGAACTATTCTGCTGAGCTGCCTCCTCCTCCTAACCTACGCACCAGTCAGAATCCCGATCACAAACTTGTACCCTGGCCAAAGTGCATCCCCTGATGATCACCAAGCTCTGCCCACTTCTAATAAACGATGGCAATCTGCAGAGGGGACGACTTCCCTATGGCCTCACCTATCCTCACATCAGGCGCTGACCAGAGAATACATGAGAGTGCCCCTGGTACTGCCAGCTAGAACTATTATCATGCAGTATCCCTAATCAAGTACGCTGTTAGCCCTTACACACCCATCACCAAACGTACCCAGACCAGGCGAAGAAAAAAGCAGCTACTCAGCAGACTAAGACACTATCTCATGAAGCTATTACTGCTTCTCTTACTCTGTTCTGGAAATGTAGAACTTAACCCAGGCCCATGTGCTTCCCTAAGCACTCCTGCAGATCTCCCACAATGCAAAGGTATCAGCTTCCTCCATATGAATGTTTGTAGTTTTCTCTAGAAGATGGACCTGATTCAGACCTGGGCTGTACATGCATCTCCTGATTTCTTTATGATATTGGAATTTTGGCTTACGCCATCAACCCCTGACAATGTCATCAATCTACTGGGTTATAGCACCTACTGATGCGACAGACCTACCCTGTGGGGGGTCATAATATATGCCAAGAGTAAATTCTGTGTCACAATTTTTGACTGCACCTCTAAAACAAAATAATTCGAATGCCTGGCACTAAAGTTAGCCTCTCCAATGAAAAGGCTCTCCTTGTTGCTGCATGCTACCGCCCGCCATCTGGTGGCTTTGCCCTCCTACTGCATCTCCATAGCCTAATCGACTCATCCAATAGCGAGTGTATCATAATGGGGGATCTCAACCAAAACTGGAATGATGAGAGCTCTAAGAAACTCTAGGACTTCTGTGACACAAATGGGCTGACATAAATAACACCTGAAGTCACCAGACCTAATAGAAAAAACCCTGAGCGATGCTCTCTACTAGATCTCATGTTAGTCAACAAATCCCATAATTTCTCATACACTGGAGTCTTCTGTAATGATCTAAGTGATCACTGTGTCACAGCCTGCATCAGACATTTGCCCCAATTGAAGTCTGCCACCAAATTCAATCTAAAAAGATGTCTGAAAAAGTTCTGCCATAATGCCTTCCTGAGAGACCTGGGTAACATCAAATGGCAGGACGTCTACCTAGCCCCCTCATTCATTGAGGCATTTAATATTTTCCACAGCCTTTTAAAGGACCTAATAGACAAACATGCCCCCCCAAGGATGGTCAAGAATAAAAAACAACCTCCTGGCTGGTTCTCTCCTAACCTGAAGAAAGCTCTTAAGGATAGAGACTATTGGTGGAAAAGGGCGAGGAAATTCCGACTGGAGGGGGACTGGATAGCATTCCATACCTCTAGGAACGCCTGCACTAAATTAATTAGATCTGAAAAATCCAAATACTTCCATGCTGCACTGGAAGGCAACAAAAATGATGCCACCAAATCTTGGAGCATTCTCAAAGAAGTCGAAGGCCATACTACTGATGCCTCCCTACCACACAAAATTGTGTCCAATGGGTCTACTATCACAGACAGGTCTGCCATATTAGACCAACTGAATGACCACTTTGCAACAGCTGGGTTGGCCTTTGTTGCCTAACCTATCAACAAAATCAGCCTGCCATGGGACCCCTCTGCTGTCTCTAATGCTAACTTCAATCTCAACCAATCTCATCCCCCTCCTTCAGCTTCCATACAGTCATGTTTAAACAAGTAGAAGACCTCCTATTGTCATTGGATACTAAAAAGAGTGCTGGGGCTGACAATATTGAACCCTGCTTCTTAAAACTGGGCCATTGCTACCTAACAGCCCCCATCACCCACTTATTCAACTCCTCCCTGAAGCTGGGCGAGCTACCTATGCTTTGAAAAACTGCACATATCATTCCCTTGTTCAAATCTGGGGATCAGAGTGACCTGAACAATTACAGGCCTATTTCCAGACTATCTACCCTATCAAAATTACTGGAAAAAATCATCAACATCCAAATTAGAGAGTACCTGGAGTCACAGAATCTGCTAAATCCTGCACAGTCCAGCTTTAGAGCCCAACATAGCACAGTTTCTGCCCTGGCAAAAGTAACCACTGACTGGCAAATTGCCTTGGATTAGAAAAAATATGTGTGTGCCCTTTTCCTTGACCTTAGTAAGGCATTTGATACCGTGGACCACAATATTATGCTTAACGCACTGTGCACTATCGGCCTTGATAAGACTGCCATTACATGGTTCATCTGCTATCTTACCAACAGGTTACAACAAGTTAAAGCTTCAGGTGATTTATCCCCATTAAAATCACTCCCACGAGGTGTCCCCCAAGGCTTCATCTTGGGTCCTATCTTATTTGAAATTTATATCAACAACCTTGATGCTCAACTGCATACAGCTGATGTGCACCTATTCGCAGATGATACTGTCCTCTACAGCTCAGACTCAGCCTTGGCCTCAGCCCTTGAGGACCTATAACAAGATTTCATCTCCCTCCAACATAACCTTACCAAATATAGGCTCCTACTCAATGCAAAAAAAAAAAACAAAGCCATGATCCTCTTGCCTAAGGCAGCCCCAGGACCAACACACAAGCACATGATACTAACACTAATGGTGAACTCCTTGAAATAGTAGATACCTTCAAATATCTAGGGTTCTGGTTGGACAACAAGCTCAACTTCCTGTGCCACCTAAATGAGGTCTCAAAAAAACTAAGGCAGCATTTGGGCATGTTCTACTGCATTAAGCACCTACTTACCAAAGAAGTTAGAACGAGTCTTGTGTAATCTACCTTCCTACCTTTACTGGACTATGCAGACTTTCTCTGTAACCATTGCCCCTCAACTGTGCTCAGCAAACTTGACACGCTCTACCACCGGGCAATAAGGTTTATCCTAAACCTGCCCTCTCGCACCCACCATTGCATACTGTACCAAGAGATGGGATCGTCCTCTCTCTCAACAAGGAGGAAAAGGAACGCTCTTCTTTGGTTCTTCAGAGCCTTGTCTGGCAAACTCCCTGCTTACATCTTAAGCTTCTTTGAACGTGCCAAGGGTTCTTATGGGTTGAAATGTTTCTCTCTACTCTTTTTCAAGATATGACCCAGAGTAAAAACAACTTATGGCTTGGCTGCAATCCACTTCTCCTTCCCAACCTTATGGAACGCTATGCAAAACTCACTTAAACTTGCATCCCTTCCAGGTCCGTTCACTTTCAAAACACTAATAGCTGAATACCTTAAGGAAACCTGTAGCTGCTTTAAGTGACCTTGTAACTGTAGCCCCTAGTTTCATCAGCATAGCTGAAATTACTGCAACCCATTCAATCTCTCATCCTTGTCAGGGAGCATCTAGCCCTTATTAGTGTCCCTTCTCCCTTCCCTCTGCCCCCCCCACTTCATATACATCCCCCTCTTTTTCTCTACATAACCCTTCATATAAGATAACAATCACCTTATCTTGTTGACCACCTAAGTTTTAACTCTCTGCCTATCGAGTCTACTAGTATTGTCCTGGTAACTGCCTCTCTATGATAGCCATGTATATATAGGCCTATTATTTATGACCCAACACCTGTAATACGTATGTTAACTATGTACTTATAGATATATGTATAGGCCCGAATATTCCTCCATTTGTACTATGTCTCTCCCTTGTCAGTCATTTATTGCCCGTGATCTGTATTAATGTCCAGGATTGCCTTGAAAATGAGCTTGCTCAACGGTGCTTACGCCTGGTTAAATAAAGTTTGATTGATTGATTGATTGATTGATGTGCTTTAGGGAGCCTTCCTCCTGATGACATCTGTTACATGTAGGCTGAGATAATCTCCCAATTTTATGTAATCTCACTGGTGTCCAGTACATATTATTAATGATTTTATACTACATTAACCTTAAATGGTCCTGCATGATATATTTGTAGATATCCAGCAAAACACTAGGCCATCGCTCTGACAATTCGGGAAATTGTGTTGATCAGTGGGGGGGATCCCATTGACCTCTGGAAATGCCAAATCATATAGAGAAGCACATAAGTTAGACTCCACATGGGTTCCCCAAGCTACTGGGGTTAGAGCTTCAAATATCCCTTCCTCTTTCTCAACCCTACTCACCTTATCCTGAACTTTCAGAAGCATATGCCTTAACTGGAAAACCTTAAATGCCTCTTCCCTGCTCAAATGGTATTTAATTAGTATAGCTTCTACCGACAAACATCCCACTTCAGCTAAAAGGTCCTTTATTTTGACATCCTTCATCTGAGGGATCCATAACTTTGTAATCACTTTCCCCCCCAATTTTGAAGTTGGGATTATTAATAAGGGACTGATTAGACTCTGTACTTCTGTCATATTTAAGGAAAGAGCAGAGTTGTGAATGAATTTTAAGTGACACAGCCATAGGAGACTCCGCTAATTTCTTGGGAAGGCACCTATAGTTGGACTAGAGGATAGCAGCTGGTGAAAGACCTGCCTTCCTGATTAACTCTAGTTCCAGACTTACCCATGAGGAGATATACTTCTGGGCTTCCATCTCCTCCGGGGTTATTAACCACTTTAAATACTTACTAGCACTACTGGCCCAGAAATATAGACCAAAATGTGAGAGTTTCAACCCGCCTTTAATTTTAGGGGTGGCCAGTTTATAGTAGGCATGTCTAGGAGCCCTGCCCTGCCATTTGAACTCCGAGATCATGGCATGTATCTTTTTAAACCATTTCAGAGGGACCCAGTTATTTATCATGCTCAGGGGGTAAAACACTCTGGGCAGCATGTTCATTTTAATAACACTGATGCGCCCCAGATTCGATAACGGTAGTCCCTTCCACTGACACAGATCTATTTTGATTGTTTGTACAAGGGCATCCAGATTAAGAAGAATCATTTTATTAGCACTTCTAGTCAACATTATAGCTAAATACTTCAAGGTTTTTGGGCTCCATTGCAGCCCCCAAATCTGATATATCCCATTTCTGTAACCTATTATTGAGTGGAAACACTGTGGTCTTACTTACATTAATTTTATAGTTAGAAAATGAGCTAAAAGTTTGAACTGTTTCCAGGACCACTGGGAAGGAAGACCGGGGATGAACCAAATGGAGTAGAATGTTATCAGCATACGCTGATACTTTAAATTCATGTGACTCAAGAATCACTCCCTGTACCTGGGGGTTACTCCTCAGTCTAGTGAGGAGGGGCTACAGACATATGTTAAAGAGCAGGGGCAACAATTGGCACCTCTGTCTGGTACCAGAACATAATGGAAACAAGGAGGAGAAGGCCCCTTTGTAATAAAGCTTTGCCCACAGACCATTATAAAGCGAGGAGACCCACTTGATGAAAGCTGAAGGAAAGCCTACCCTCTCCATAGAACAAAACAAAAATTGTCAATCCACCCTATCAAAGGCTTTCTCTGCATCCAGGGACAACAAACCCATCAGAGTAATGGAGTCCCTGGATGCAGATAAAATGTGAGACAATTTGCAGAGATGGTCTGAAGACATCCTTCCTGCCATAAACCCAACTTGATCTTGATCGGTAATGTGGGGTACGACCTTGGCCATCCTGTTTGCTAAAATCTTGGCAAGAATCTTAACATCGTAGTTAAGTAGTGAAATAGGGTGGTAGCTAGCTACCTCATCTGCTGGTTTCTCAGGTTTGGGAATCACAATAATAAGTGCCTCTGATAGGTGGGGATATATTACTTCAGCCTTAATTATCTCTAGAAATAGCCTTTTAAGCCAGGGGTCTAGATGCTTCACAAAATATTTATAGAAATTCAGGGAGAATCCATCAGGTCCGGGCACTCTGTCAAATGGGAGGGATTTAATTACCTCCAGGATCTCAGTCTCCGAAAAAGGTGTCACCAAACCATCTCTCAGTTCTAAAGGAATCTCTGCTAGCGGGGTACAGGGCAGATATTCTTTGGTCTCTGCCTTCCTGGGTAACTGCAACATAGGGCTGTACAATTCTCTGTAATATTCCTCAAACTCATTCACAATGTCTTAGGGATGTTTTTTGATTGACTTGTCACTTCTGGCCCTGATACTACGAATGATTCTAGAGGATTCTTCTTTCCTTAACCTCAAGGCTAGGAGCTTCCCAGCTTTTTCCCCCTTGGTCTATATATTTCCCTTTTGTCTTGAGGATGGCTTACTCAGCCTTATCTTTTAAGAGCACATTGTATTGGTGGCTATACCCTTTGAGCTGACTCTGTACCTCCACTGATGTATGAGGAGACAAATTCTTCTCCATCTTCTGCATACAGGACAGCAACTATAATGCCTTTTTCTCTTTATTCTTTTTTTGCATGGCTCCTATTTGGATCAGGCCCCCTCACAGGACACATTTCAATGCACCCCATTCTATATCTGCACTCCCTGTATAATACAAATTTGTTTCTTGGAATTGCTCAATCTTCATTTTTATCTCTTCCACCACGTTCTCTTCCTTGAGTAACTGCTTATTAATTTTCCACATGATTTGTATGGGGATGTTTGGGGATGGGGCAAGGCTACAATATACCTGCAAATGGTCAGAAACTACACCGGGGATTATTCTGCAATCCCCAACCCCAAGTAAAAGAGACTGGCTCAGCAGGAAGTAATCCCTTCTGGACAAAGAACCATGCACCTCTGACCGGAAGGTAAATTTTCTAACATCGGGATGCATGGTCCTCCAAGGATCACATAATCCTAACTGGTCATTCAGGTATCTAATCATCCTTTGTGCTGGTGTAAGGCCTTTATATTTCCTCCGGAAAAGGGCAAATTCCAGTCCCCCCCAGGATTATAGGAAGGTAAGCGAAGGGCGATAAAACATTGAGCAATTCCATTAAAAACTAGGTGAATCTGCATTAGGCCTGTAAACACTACCCATTATTATATCCATTCAATTGAGCATTCCTTTGAGGAAAATATATCTATCCCCTGGATCTCTAATACATTGTTCACAGAGAAAAAGCGTATTTCTGGAAAGCAAAATCACCACGCTCTACTAACTGTACTATCCCCAGCTGTGTAGACCTGCCAAACAATTTGTCTTCTAAATAGATGGGCTTCTGCCTCTAGCAGATGCATTTCCTGCAAAAACAATACATTCCCCCCAAGTAGTTGCAGGTGTTTTAAAATTTTATAATGCATAGATTTATTGCGAACCCCTTCTACATTCCACAAAATCAAAGCTTCATAATTCACCATCATGCCTTACCAAATTACTATTCCCCTGTGCCTTGATTAGAAACCACAGACTGTCCTATCGTAAGTGTGAAGTTCTCCTCATTACAAGTATGCCAGCAAGGTCCCTTTTCCTTCCCATCCTCCCAAATCCAGTAGCAACCCCACCACCACCCCCTCCCTTAACCCCCTTCTCAAACATAAATCACAAAGACAAAACCCATCCCCCCCAACCAACACAAACTTCCTTCAGTACGCGATATACACCCATTGGTCCATGCTCTCCTTATGCTCCTGCCCCCACTCACCACCTAGAACAAGACTCCCTTAATATTCACCCCTTGTATCATTCATTATGCCCTATTAGCCCTATCTAATACAAGTCTTAAGCATACTATCTCGCTACCCCTAACTTAGCGAATGATAACTATTGGCTGCCCTTAATCAGGTCCTCATGTACTGTACCCTGATGTCCAAATATCTCACAGTGCCCCAAAATAAATTCTGATTGGGTTTATTCCATTTTCCCAGGCACTTGAACCCTTGCCCCAAATACCATATCCCAGAAACCACCAATTAACATTCCCAGTCAACCTTTACTACTTGAGACCCTCTGAATCATCAGGGTCCTTTAATTACACTAACGGAACACCCACCAAACTGAAATAATGGGGGGCTACAACAATATGCCCCACTCATTGAGGAAATGAGTGCCCCAGAACCCCCAATAAAACACCAGTCTCCCAACCTAAAAACACATCTCAGAGCACTGGAGCTTAAATCTAGGGATTTTCCCCTCACTTAACGTGCACCCTGTGGGCTGTAGCCCAGTCCCTGAGCAGAAGCACACCTCTTCAGGCACCATAGCTTCTCCCTTCCAGTACATATCCAACTTAGAAAACTGTAAAAAAAGAAAAAAGAAAAAAAAAAGAACGGTAGATAAAATTATGAGAGATTCAGACCCCAGAATCATGGCCCCTTAACTCAGAAGCCCTTCCCATATCTCAAGCCATACTTCCCCTTGTATGAGCATAACAGAAAACAGTTCCCACAAGTCTATAGCAATGTTCAAAGTAAAGGAAGAGCTGAAGCCTGATTGTTTTGGGTAAACTGTAACCAAATATTAAATCAGTACATTTCTCAGTCTCCAGGGTCCACAAGAAGGAGAATCGATGGAAGAGGCCCGCTCCAGTCCCTGCAATGCAATATTTAGCTAAAGTCATTTAAACAGTCCCTGTGGGGCTTTCCAGTATACTGACATGCCAGAATCCTTCCAGATCTCTGAGGAGGCCCCTATATAAAATCCATCTGACCCCAGAGATCTAAACCATCGATGGGTGCCTCTAAACTGAAAGTATATCCAAGCATAACCAAAGTCTCGGTTTAAACTTCCCAAACCTCCACACCTCAGAGGAAACTAATGAAACTTGACCACATAAACATCATTGAGACCCCCAATGTACATACAGTGCTCTCAGCAGTTGCAGAACAGCTCTGGTATCTTCTCTTTCAGGGTTACCTCTGCCAATTTTGGGTCCTCATAGGTCTTCCACACACCTCCGTGGCTGACCTGGAACCTCATGGGATATCCCATTCGAAATGTTATGCCTGCCGCCATCAGTTTAGTTACAATGGAGTGAAACTCTGCCCTTCTCTGCCTGATGGATAAAGAAAGGTCCTGGGTCACTCCTAACTTTGAACTTTCCCATCACACTTTTAATTTTCTTACTTTACCCAAAAAATGTTGCTTTTCAAGGTAGTTAAGGAAGCGGAACATAAACACTCATGGAGGTGCGCCTGGGGGTGAAGTAGGTCATAATGCCCGGTGTGCTTGCTCTATAATATAATTGGTCTCATAGGGAGATGGGCCTGAAATTTTAGCCACCAGCTTCTGAGTAAATAAAATGGAATCTGTGCCCTCCTCCCATTCCGGTAAACCAATAATGACAACATTATTTCTGCGGCTTCTTCCCTCCAAGTCCTCCACCTTATGCTCAAGCTGAGAAATTTTCTGCTTCATGGTTTGGAGATCAGGATCCAACTGCTCAACTCTGTGCTAGACTGAGATTACTTGGGCCTCCACATCACCAAGCGCCTTGTGGTGGTCTCCAGCGCTCCAGTCACTGCCTTCATTTCTGCCATAATAGTTTTAAGTTCCTCTGGAAAGAGTGAACTCTATGAGAATCTTTCAAGGGTGAGTACTCCTTTTTTCGCTGGCTCTGAGGTTTTAACAGCTCTCCCCCCGATTGTGAGTAATTCTTTTTGGCTGCTTTCTCAGGGGTTGGTGGTGGGGTATGTTGGGGTAGCACGGTCTTCATCTTCATCTCCATAGTGGGTAGTGAAATATTAAAATCCATACCAAATTCATACAGTTCTAGCCTCTGGCCTCTCTGGACTCAGGGAATTAACAGGTAGTCACTGTAGATGCTGTAAAAAACTGCAAAAAGGTTAATTACTGGTGAGGGAAGTGGGAGCTCAAACAGACAGCGTCCTAACCCATCGGCCACATCACGTGATCTCAAAGAGATGGAGGTTCTGTGGGTCACCTTAGAGAAGGGAAACTGAGTCACTATTCACACTGGAGTGATCTACAGACCTCCAGCATGGGGGGCAGATAAGGGTCTGGTGGAAGCCATCCAAAAGATGGTAAATGAAGGGGAGGTGTTGCTGGTGGGGGACTTCAAGCTGCCTGATGTAGATTGGAGCAATCCAGCTGCAGCTGCAGGTAGGAGCAGGGACATCCTGAACTCCCTGCAGGGGGAATTTCTCAGACAACTAGTAGACAAGCCCACTCATGAGGGAGCAATATTGGACCTTGTACTCACCAATGGTGACAGTGGTTGCAGAAGTCATGGTGGGAGGCCACCTGGGGACCAGTGTTCACCATGTAGCGTGGTTCAATAAAGGAACTGTGGCAGAAGAGAACCATACAAAGATGATGGTCCTGGACTCAGGAAGGATGATTATACAATGATGGGGGAATGTCTCAGGGATACCCAGGCAAGGTAGGAAGACTTGGGTGGAGTGGAGGAACAGTGGATGAAACTAAAAGCAGGAATAGTGAAGGCAACACACCTCTTCATCAGGCAAGTAAGCAAAGGCAAGAGGAAAAAGAGACCACTATGGTTCTCAAACAAGGTGGTTTGGAAGGTATGGGGAAAAAAGTTAGCATTCAGGAGGTAGAAGGAGACAGAGAGTTAGGTGGATAAAGAAGTATATCAAGAGAAGCATAGGGAGGCAGGGAAAGCAGTCAGGAATGCAAAGGCACAAAAGGAATAGAAAATAGCCCAGG
The DNA here is from genome assembly GCA_016271365.2 of Neoceratodus forsteri. Taxonomy (NCBI): domain Eukaryota; kingdom Metazoa; phylum Chordata; order Ceratodontiformes; family Ceratodontidae; genus Neoceratodus; species Neoceratodus forsteri. The sequence goes on from CM028134.1 coordinate 848,858,535, forward strand.
CAGTAAATAAAAGGGACAAGACATTTTTCAGGTATGTAAATGAAAGGAGAAAGACCAGGGGGGAGGGATTGTAAATCTATGGAGGGCAGGGGTGGGAGTGTATGGAAGGGGACAAGGAAAAGGCAGTCATCCTGAATGAATACTTGTTCAGTGTTCATGGATGAAAGGGAAGATGTGAGACCACAGACAAGTGCCAGGGGCATCGAAGGAAGGGGTGTGGACACTAGTCGATTACAGAGGAGAGAGTCCTGAAAGAATTTGCAAATCTTAAAGTAGAGAAGGCAATGGGGCCAGACAGGATACATCCAAGGTTATTGAGGGAGCTCAGAGAGGTGCTGGCTGCACCCCTGACAGTCCTATTCAATCACTCACTGGAGACGGGAGTGGTCCCATAGGACTTAAGGAGGGCAGATGTAGTCCCACTTCACAAAAGTGGTAGCAGGGAGGAGGCAGGAAATTACAGACCTGTCAGCTTGACCTCGGTAGTGGGGAAATTAATGGAATCACTACTGAAAGAAAGGATTGTAGAATATCTTGAATCCAGTGGCTTACAAAATCTGAGGCAGCATGGATTCATTTGGTGGAGGTCATGTCAAACTAATGTAATAGATTTCTTTGACTGGGTGACCTGGGAATTAGATCAGGGTGGAGCAGTGGATGTGGCTTACCTAGATTTCAGTGAGGCTTTTGACACTGTTCCACATAGCAGACTGGTAAACAATCTGGGCAGCCTGGGAGTGGGAACAAAAATGGTAAACTGTTTACATAATTGGTTGGGAAGAGATGACAGGGGGTGGTGGTAAATGGAGTTCACTCCGAGGAAGGAAGGAAGGAAGGAAGGAAGGAAGGAAGGAAGGAAGGAAGGAAGGAAGAATGGGTGGTGGACAAGTGGAACACCCTGCCAGAGGAAGTGGTGGGGGCTGAAACAATCACAGGATTTAAGAATGCATGGGATAGACATAAAGGAATTGTGGAGGTCAGGGGTAAGGGGCAACAGACTTCTAGAAAAACATAAACTGAACTTGCAAGCTCTAATGGGCAGACTGGGTGGGCCATAGGCCCTTATCTGCCAACACTGTCTATGTATCTATGTATCTATAAGGAAAGAAGGAAGGGTGACAAGTGGGGTGCCACAAGGATCAGTACTGGGACCAGTCCTCTTTAATATCTTTATAAGCAACATTGCAGAGGAACTAGAAGTGAAGGAATGCCTTTTTGAAGATGACACTGAGATCTGCAATAGAGTGTGTGTGTGTGTGTGTGTGTGTGTGTGTGTGTGTGTAGAGTGTGTGTGTGTGTGTGTGTGAGAGAGAGTGTGTGTGTGTTGTGTGTGCATGCATGTGTGTGTGTAAAAATGAATAGAGAGCTAGGTAAGCTTGAGGAGTGGTCAAGAGCATGACAGCTAAGTTTCAAAGTGAAGAACTGCAAAATCATGCACTTGGAGTGTAGAAATCCAGGATTGGAGTACAAAATGGGGTGAGTGGTACTGGCATCCACCTAGCAGGAAAGAGACCAAGGGGTTATCATATCTGATGACCTAAAGGTGGCCAAACAGTGTGACAAGGCAGTGAGGAGAGCCAGTGGGATGCTAGGGTGCATAATGAGGGGTATCAAAAGCAGAAAGATGGAGTGGTGATACCTCTGTATAAATTTCTGGTGAGACCCCACCTAGAGTACTCCAGTTCTGGAGTCCGAATCTCTGGAAGGATATAGAGTAGAGGCGGTCCAGAGGAGAGCAACCTAAAAGGTGCAGTATCTGCATCAAAAGTCTTATGAGGAGAGACTGAAGGATCTCAATATGTACATGCTGGAGGAAAGGGGAGAGGAAGGGGATATGATAGAGACTTTCAAATACCTCATATATATAAATAAGGTTTAAGAGGGAAGCTTTTTTCAGAAAAAAAGATGCTCAAGAACATGGGGTCATACTATGAAGCTGGAGGGTGGTGGATTCAGGGGAGATGTAAGGAAGCACTTCTTCACAGAAAGCGTGGTTGAAGCCTGGAATAGCCTTCCTGAGAAGGCAGTGGGAGCAAAATCTGTAATGGGATTTAAGAAAGCATGGAATAGGCATAAGAGAACCTTAGAGGTAAGGGTTGGGTAAAGCCAGAGATCAAGTAGGGTCTGTGGTGTTACTGTAGGTAGGGAAAATGGGCAGACTAGGTGGGCCAAGCTGTCCTTATCTGCTGTCAAATTCTATGTTTCTATGAGTACAGTTTCAGAGTTTAGCCTTTCTGATGGCCAAACCAATAATATTAATTCATTTGGAAAGACTCAGCAGCTCCGACTTATGAAGGATCACTCAATGCATTAGTTGACTGTTCAGAGTTTGAAATAATACTGTACATTACCCTTTAAATAAAGAACAGTATTATTAAAAAATGGATGCATTTTAACACACTCTTCAAACCTAGTTAATATTGTTAAACAAACTAAGAAAAGGATCCCCAGGACCAATATCTTGGACGTATCAGGGTTATAGACAACAAACAAAGAATCTAATGGGAGATAAGGGCCGCTTGTCCAACCCCAGTCTGCCCATTTTTTTTACATGATGATATTATGAGCTTAATGCTTAATACTGTACCTGAATGGTATACTCCACCCTGCTTTGAGATCCTGTTATAAATCTGAACCATTAGGGGAAAAAAGGCAATCTATATTTTATAAACCCACACTGTAGTGTGTCCGTGATCCCTTTTTCATTTATCTGGGCTTCCAAATCATCTCTTGTTGCTGTTTCCATAACTTTACCAATGATTGAAGTGAGACCAACAGGTCCATAATTATTTGGACTCACTCTACATCCCTTTTTACAGTATATCTACAGGGACAACAATTGATTACCTCCAAACTCTTGGCACAATTCCTGTTCTATAAGATGCATTAAATATTGATATAATAGCAGGTGCAGTTTGAACTGATGTCTCCTTCCAGATTCTGGGATGTAGTAAATCTGAACTTGCTGACTTAGAGATGTCCAAACCATTTAACTGCTTTACCATCCAATCTTCAGTTGTGGGAAAATGTATTTGTCCGTGTGGTGGGTCATTGTTTGCTTCACTTAGTACTCCTACTTTGTGAAATACAGTGCAAAAGTAAGAGTTTACTGTATCTGCCATTTCTTTATGATACAGTATTTCCATTCTGTTTATGCTGAATGGGCAAATTGTTTTCACTGAGCAGACCAATTTTTTACATTGTTTACTCTTGCGCAACAAACATTTTGCTTCATAGAATGGCATTTCAGAGCTGTGTCACTGACTAGCTCAATGCAGATCAAGCTGCATTGAGCTCGTCCTTGACAGACCAATGATCATGTAAGCAAAGTATGAGAGTGGTTCACAGTTTATGGGTGGAAACTTTGTGTAGTTGAAACAAATGAAGCACTTCAATAAGAGAGCACTTTGAAGTTCAAAAATTAATAGTAAGCCAGCAAAATATTTTAATAATTTATAGTTGTGAAAAGCCTCATAAACTTATAAACATGAGCTCCTTAAGAGTGTCTAAACCATTTTATGTATTTACATTCAAAGCATCCATGTTATAAGAATGGGCCATTTTTAATGGCTCAGTAATGGTTCACTTGCATCAGCCTTCTTTTCTTTTTGGTGAATTGGGTGAGAGTATAAAATAATTTAAAAGCAATAACTCTAAGTAAGGAAATTTTCATAGTACAATCAGCTCAAATCAGTCAACACCAGTCTGAAATCACTCCAAAATTTGGGCACTCACCAGCAAAGTAGATAAATTGACTCCAACTCTCTTTTATGAAGTTTCAGTTCATTTTATTAAGTAAACAAACGACTGTACCACAAAAGTGGGTATACGCCTGACACATTTTGGATCAGGTAGATCCTTTATCAAAAGCTGCTATACCCACATTAAAACCATTCATAAATACAAATCATTAACTGCCACACCAGTGACATCACAATTGCACCGTTTGAATTCACTAGGTACCATATGTCAAAACAACACAAAGTGAATAAATAAAGACCAACACCAATAAATACATAAATAGGATAAAGCACATATGACCACCTGGTATAAAAACCATCCATAAAAATAGCATTTTTATACTATATAGATGGGGGGGGGGGGTAATCTCATCTCAGTATAAAGCATTAACATGTACAACTCAATTTTTAAATAATGCATACGTATGTAAATACAATTAAAGTTCTTATAGCATGAAGTCAGATAACTAGTAACCAAACCAGATTCATCTGTCATCCAGAAATGGTTTCAGCTTAAAACCTGTATTGAGGCCTGAAGTTTTCATGGTATGCAGTTTTATAATCCAGAGAGATTCTTGCTTTAACAGCAGATTATTGAAGTTACCCCCTCTCAGGATTTTACTCACTTTATCAATAATCATAAACTGTACTTTGTGCTCATCTCTGTTTTCAAATTCATTATAATGTACAGCAATAGCATGCAGGGGGTCTTTTCTTTCTATTGCACTTATGTGTTCCCCAAGCACTGTTTAAAGGGTCTTTTGGTTTTTCCTATATAGAAAGCTGTACAGCTACATTGTGCCAAATATATGACCCCTGCCGTGTTGCAGGTGGTGAATTACCTGATGCTAAATTCCTTATTAACATTTGCACTAGAGAAAGAGCTTCCATTTTTTACATAATCGCAATACAGACAATCCCTGCATCTGAATCAGCCCTTTGTTTCATCTAACCAGGTACGTTGTTTATCTTCCACAAAATGAGTATGAATGAGTTTGTGTTTTAGTTGTTGCTCTGCAGTATGACATTCTAGGAAACTTTCTGGATAAATCTTTCAGGGCTGGATCCCCCCCCCCCCCACCAGAATGTTCCAGTGTTTATAGATAATCTGTCTGACCTGTGATGCTTGGGTTGAAAAAGTTGTAACAAAGTTAAACATCTGTATGTCTCCCCTTTCTGCACAACCACGTCTCTTTAATCCTGTAGCAGTGTATCTCATGGGACAGTTCTTCTGCATCAGAAGGAACTGTAACATTGATGTAGCATGCAGAGATGAAGCTGATACCCTTACAACCAGGCCACAGGAAAGGGGTTACAGCAATGTAAATGTACAAAAAGCAAGACAAGCTGCAGACCAGGCAGATAGAGATACACTGCTACAGGATAAGAGAGACATAGCTGGTACAGAAAGGGGAGAAATACAGTACAGGTGTTTCACTTTGTTACCTCTTTTTCAACCCAAGCATCACAGGTCAAATGGATTATCAATAAACATTGGAATGTTCTGGGGGAGATCCAGCCCTGAAAGATTTTTCCAGAACTTTTCCTAGAATGTCATACCGCAGAGAAGTCACTTGTTCATAGCCATTTTGTGGAAGATAAACAATGTACCTGGTTAGATGAAACAAAGGCCTGCTTCAGAAGCAGGGATTGTCTATATTGCGATTATGTATGTAACCCCCAGACCCCTGCCTTTTTGCAAAACGACAGGTGGTATGCTGTTGAAGATGACAGCAGTACCTGGTAGGGACTGGGTTCAGGGAGGACTAGGTTACTCGGCACAGGGGGCCTAGGTTTGGCTACTCTGCACAGGGGCACCCAAGTAAATATGAACACAGGAAGCAATAACTGTAATGTCCAAAACCAGGAATGGGATTCTAAAGTGTGGCTTTTATTCACATCGAAATTGAACAAACAAAGCATAGACGGACCCCCACAGGGCTACATTCCTGGAAATGCAGATTAGAGCAACAGAACACTTCTTCACTATTCCAGCCCTCAGGCTCTGAACCCACCAGGCACACAGCCCAAACTTGCACGCAGCTTTGGGTACATAGCCCGACTTGTACACTACTTGGGTTTTTCCCATGGCCCGGATTTTCCGCCAGCCACTTGATCCGCGGTCCATATGGGAATGAACCAGTTTTCCTGTTGGTGGCTCCCCAAACCACCTTAGAGCCTTCAACTCCTTAAGGGAAATTTTCTTTCCAATCCCACGTCTGGGTACTTCCCTCATCACTGGCCAAGTGCATGAGGCAAAATAGAAATCCACAGAGCAAATCCATAGAGGTGGATCTGGTTACTAAAGATGGGTGGTCTCCCACCTCCAGCTCCCACAATCCATACTCGGCCATTTCTCTGGACACTAAACAACTCTTTTTGAAAGCCTGGCAATGTAGATTACAGGGCAGACATATGTCACATCTCCTCTATTTGTCTTGACTTTCCCCTTGTGCTGGACTTGAACATACTTTTACTTTTGGCTAAGCCTATTACTCTAGGCCTCCCACTACTTCAGTAGTCCAATCCCCACTTTAACACAGTTCAGGATGAAACATGGGCCCTTTAGAAAGAGCAGAACTCACCCTTTGGTTGCAGGTGTCCCACAGGCGAATCTCGAAATCTTCTTGTACCCCACACACTTGGGAAAAATAAGGCAGCTTCTTCTCTAGCAGTAGCCAGGGGGTTGCCCCTGGAATAGCAGGCAAACCTTCCACCCCCATTCCCTCAGGGATGGGGCGCAGAGACCCGAATCAGCAGTCTCTACCACTTTAAAGAACAGCTTACTGTGTCCCTCTTTAGGTGGAAACACACACCTTTCCCTAAAAGTAGCTCTGTTTCAGAGCTGTGGCTCCAAGAGCCTGTGCACAGAACTGCTGTGCTCCTCACACAACAATCTCCAACTGCAGACTACTGACTGACTGTTCAAAACTCCCAACATTCTAATCTAACTCCCTTCTGCAGATACCAATGTGGCTCATGCAACTGCGATAGTTCTATGGTGATGTCATCCCTCAGTCTTAGCTGAGACTAAGAACAGAGTGAGACAGTGTGAAATCCATTTAACTGGAGTTTCACAAGATGTCTTCCCTGCCTGCCTACCACTAGGTCTTACTGGGATTCTAGTAACCCCAGGTAACAGGGAGGTTACACTTGCCCTTGACCAGGAAAATGACTGTCCACAGTCATTGTTTACCTGGCTTAGGCCATCCCACCCTATGTGCTACCTGCAGAGGGGGGTGATCAGGCTCCCTCCTACCATGTGCGAGCACAGGCAGGCAACACTAAGGACCTAGAGGCCTTTAGCTGACATATCAGCCTCTACTCTACCCACTTACTATGGATGCCTAGTGGCTCTGGTAGAACTGTCCACAGCATAGCCCTAATAGATCAGCACTGCAGTCCCCTGGGGCCCTTCATAACCACAGCCTGTCTATCCCCCCTGCCCTCTAGGGAAAATATGTCTGCCTCTAACTTAACACCCAAAAACAAAAACAACCCGGGGACATCCCCGACCTTGGGCACCCTGCAACCACACACCAAGAACTAATACCATACCATTACCTTACATTACCGCCTCCCTACCCCCACAACCACACCTGTGGAAGGAAAGAGTTAATACAGTAACAACAACAACAACCACAGTACTTTAAATTACTACACACCAAAGTACTAGTGAGGAACTCCCAAGAGCCCCCCTCTCCTCTTCTTGTCTTCTCTTCTATCTTCTTCACGAACACCTGCAAGAAAAAAGAAAGACAACACACCCTCCTAATCTGCATACACAGTCTACCTAAACCCCTACCATCAAAACACTGAAGAATCCCAAAAAGATTTTTTTTTAGATAAGGTAGAAAAACAGTATATACACTAGAAAACAGTAGAAAAACAATGACATTATTTACAATACACATTTGGGGGGATGGAGTGCCCTAAAAGTCCCAACTAGTGACCACAGTACCCGAAGGCTAGTTCATTAAAGAGTCTCTCCTGGGCCGGAGCCCGATGAAGCACAGTTCTAGCAGGCCAAAGTCCCGAAGGGGAGAGTCTTTGAGGACAGTTCACACATTCTGGAGTCTTCTAGTGTAGGGTGTGTACTGCAATGTCATAAAGATAGAAAAGTTTGTATTCACCAGCCCCTTGTAGAAAGATTAAGATACACCGACCTGCCGAAGACTCTCCCTGGCAGCATTTCTTCCGATACAGCTGGGCGGACATCTTCTGAGAAATACAGGAGGGCACATCTGGGAACTGCTGAGGTGCTGTCATCTCTGGAGATGGAACCTTAGAACAGGAACAAAAAGGAAAACAGCTAGTCTGATGTCATCTGATTACCAGGCGATGAATCAGGATACAGCTGGGATGGTGTCCTTTCTGGATCTGAAGTCATCTGGTGGGCCAGTCGATGGATTCTGGAAAGGCCAGTACACTGTAGAACTAACGACTGTGGGGCACCTGAGTCCTGGATGTCCTTACTGGCGGATCAATAAAGGCACTACAAAGGTTGGTGTGGTAGTACTGACTACCACTGCTCGGCTTTCCATCTGGCAGGCTCGGGCACATTTGCCAGGAGGTCCTTGCATTGAGGCCAATAGTACTGGGGGTCAGGAGCTTGAATTATTACCCCATCTGGGCACACATAATTTACACTGTAGAAGGTTTCACATCCCTCTCCATCCACTATTTGAACAGTGTCCATAAACAGTGTCCTGCCTCTCTTCCACTGGGTATATTTCTCATGAAACAGTCTGTTCTTGACGTGCTTGTTTACACCAGGATGCATACATTTCATTGCTTTGGCCCAGATCCAGGATTTCCTGTTGTTCTCAATCTCCTCCCAGACTTTCTGAGAAAAGGTAGGAAAGGACATTCCATAGATTTCATTCACCTTCCTACGAACCAGTCTCTCCTCTTTACTAGCTTTGGTCAACCTGAGACCGCTGGCCTGGCTTGGGGGTGGCCAGTCCTGGTTCTGCCAGCTAAGCATCCTCAACAAGATGAAAAACGGATCCCTGACTTCTTCTTCTTGCATAGCCAGGGCAGTAGCATCACCACTCTCTTCCATGCATTCCTCTGAGGCAAGAGCTTGAGGCAGTGTACCCGTTCCTTTTTCACAAGGCCACATAGGTTCCCCCTCATCTTCTTCCTCACTGAGAATCTGTGCCCAGGAGTGAGCAGTCATCCTCACTCCTGAGACTATCCACTCATCAATAGGCACAGAGGTCGACACCTCCCATTCAAAGGCCTCCCGCACCTCATCTTCTGCTATGAGACTTGGGCTAGGCCCCTCCTCCAGGGGTCTACTGATGCTTTGTCTGAATTTTCCTTCTGCGATCCAGCATCCGAAACATCAACATCTGGTTCTGTCTCTAAATCTGCACCCTCTAGCTTTGTGCCACACTCCCCAGAGGGGCCTTCTTCAACAGGCTCCGCCTGGTACTGTGTGCTGCCAACTACAGATTCCTGAACCTTTGTCCATGTGGGAGCCAAATGAATCTGGGGCACTTTATACAAGCCGTATTTCTCTAGGCACCCAGAACAGTGAGGTATCATGAAGACGTCCCTTCTAGCCTTTAAGCATATTTGACATACTTACACTGGATATCCAGGAATCGCCACATGAGAAAGCAGTTGTCCTCCATAATAACACTTTTCAATGTCCCTTAATTTATTTACTGCTGCTGTTACTGCAGCCCGGGCATGATCCGGGTAGCGAGCTGGTCCTGAGGCCATAACTGCAGGGAAAACAAACAAATGCTCACTGTTACTAAAAGTCCCACTTTACTGAACACTTTCTTTACTTTTAAAATGGCTCCTCTGCTGCTGCTGTGTTTACTCTACTACTCCACCCTGTAATGGCAGTGGCAGCACTCCTGCACATCAACATTCAGAAATTGGGTCAAGCCACTGCACATCCGATTTACACACACTACTGATAACTTTTGCTCAAACTGCACAAACTTGCACTGTTCTCTTTCTAAAACATTTACATGACTTGCCACGGACTTTTCACTTGCTGGAAACATTTCTTTAGTTCACAGTCCCTTAAAGCCTCAGGATTTCAAGCACAGGATTGCCTGTAAACTAGTATTGCACATTTGGCTACAACTCACAGTCTCTCTCTGGCTATGAAACTTTAAACTGATGCTGAATTCATAACTATGCTCACAGTCAATGGCTTAACAGACTTGCACTTGCTGGTGAAACTTGACACAGTCGTTATTTGCAAAGTGACTACACTGCTGCACACATATTCAGCTGGCTTTTGTCAGAAAATAACTGTTTGAGCAACTTTTACTGTTGGTACTCATTGTTATCAGTAGCTATTTGCTGCGATGGAAAAACGGCCTGCAGCCAGTCTTGGAGGCCTCAGAAAGAAAACGGGTGGGCAGTCCTGCCGATCGTCTCCCAGATCACCACACTCGCAATTCAGTCAATTGAGATGTGGGTTGAGCCTGATTTTGAACAGCAAAGGCTATTTTTATAAGTTATACAGTGCTTTTTAATCACTGCGATGCTCCTCCACCAAGCCAGTACACACACTCCACTCACACTCCCTCTCGAATGCTGGGCAGCCACTGTAGAGCTGGCTGAGGGGTGGGACTGATTGCAGCCTCACCAATCACACAACGCCATGCAAATGAGCCTCTTCTTCCTCGCGAGTGCTCTTCTCTTCATGGCGATCGTCAAGCAGGCAAATTTAAACTGCAGAAACCACTTTTTTTTTTTCAACTGACTCCACGGCGGGAGCCCATTTCAGCCATTTAGCATGGCCATTCACACAGCAAGTCTCTCAGTTTACTCAAAAGCATTTCCAACGTCCAGGGCACAATTTTCCTGTTGCTACCCCTAGTCTTCCACACTTTTCTTTATCACACACAGTTCTTCCCTGCCTACCACTAGGTCTTACTGGGATTCTAGTAACCCCAGGTAACAGGGGGGTTACATGTAAAAAATGGAAGCTCTGTTTTGGTTACTAATTATCTGACTTCATGCTATAAGCACTTTAATTAAATTTACATATGTATGCAGAGATGTGCATAATTGCAAAAATTTACTACGCATAAAATTTTGCGGATTTCCACAGTTACATGAAGTTTTCCACAGTTCTAAGTCACATTTCATGGACTATTGGCAGATTCACAAAATTTTGAAGTCAGAAACTTTGACTCATATTAATTTAATAAAGGAAGTATCCCAGATCAGTGAAATTGTGTCATGGGCTAGGAGGTCACATGATGTTGAACAGACAATGAGAAGCTAGTTTGGTTGTTCTCTTAGTGTAGTATGTTGGAGAGAGACTTAGAGGAGAGAAGAGCTTGTGCTTGTAGTGTCAAAATCTAAATATAGCACATTATAAACAAGAGCATTTTGGTGGTCAAATTGCTTCAAAACTGTGTTTGTGAGTGCCCTGTGTACACACAGTACTTTTTTTGTGTTGATTTTCTCCTGCATTCTTTACTTGAAGTACTTAGTTTTGTTTTAACAGAGAAGTAGTGGTTTTGTGGCTTGTGTGGCAGAGGGTAGGAGCAATTTAGAACAGAAGGCATACTTGTCTTCAGTGAAAAATCACAGGCCTAGTGCCCTGTCTTTTCTTAGGAAAAAGTCACTGTCCTGACTGCTATTTAACCAGAGTGATTGTTGTGTCCATGTCGGCATGCTTGTGTAAGGAAAAAAAATCACTGTACTCCTGATTGCAATTTAACCAGAGTGATTGTTGTGCCCCTTAGGAAAAAAAATCACTGGCCTAACTGCACTTTCACAGGTGTAATTCGCTGCTGAGTAACTGTACGTAGTAAGTGAAGCACAGAAGAATGACTGGGAAGAAAAGGTCAACTAAAGAGAGAGGCTGCAGAGCACCTACAAGGAACATTTCTCAGTTTGTGGTCCCTAATAGTGGTGCAGGTACCAAAAACAGATCAGAGGGAGCAGAGGAAAAGTATTCTGTGGCATGCAGTAGCAGTAGTACCAACGTATTTTTTAGTGGTGGTGGCTTTTCTGCCTCTAAATGTTTCTCTGCCAAATCTGTGGCAGACATGTTGATTGATGTGTGTAAAAGGCTGCGGGATAACAGATGGACACATACACTGATTTTCCAGTTGCAAAAGTTCCAACGTTGTTTATTAAAATATTTACAGAACAAAATAATAGCGGACTGTTTCATCAAATAAAATAAAACAAAACAAAAATCAGCTTCACTTCAGCAGTATTCAAAAGAAGGTTAACAATACAGCAGATCTAGTAGTAACTAGTCTGGATAGGTGTTTCCCTTGCAACACCCTACTTGAATCTGAAGAACACCTTTCTCTGAACAGAATATAAAGAGGGCAGGGCTCTCTGATAGGTCCGCCTTCTCTGTCAGTAAATCAGGAATATAACTTTTTTATTTCAGAATGCTTTAATACACTCAAATTTTGTCCTGATATTTATCTCATAATGACATTTATTACTGTCATGACATTACATTAAAGGTTTTCCCCTTTATATCTAAATTAAAACAAAAATCCTCAGGTAAGCCCCTCCCCCCAGCAGTCCTGTTTATAAAAGTTGGAAAAAATTGGCCGGCCAGCTCTTAGAGAGAGACTGCAGGGTGGGTGTACCAAGAGGATTTTATTTGAGTGCCTGAAAAGAAAACAGATAACCACCTAAAAGGTAATTCTTGACTTCCTCATTAGTGCTTCTAAAAAGGAACTAAGCAATTTCAAATCCTTTAAACTTATATAATATTCTCCAAATATTTCCAAATTGCAAGCTGCTTGTCTCCGTGGAGCTTGCAGACTGATTCCAACTTAAACTCTGCCAAACGGCTATTCTTCAGCCGAACACTTCCTAGAAAAGTGAGCTTTCCCACCAAGAAGCATTCTTCTAAAACATTGCAATTAAATGCTTTCTTCGGCGGCGGCTCCTTGAGTAGCTTTGAGCTAAAATAAAGAATTCCGCAGCAAAGAGACACGACAGTCGCATGGCATTTATTTCAGAAATGAATCTGAATACTGTCAAACCAAGATCACCATGAGCGTAAAAGAATTTCACAGTTTTGTATCCACGGAGAGGCTGGAATTCTCTAAATAATACCATGCTGTATTTTTAAACATTTAATCAAATTGAATCCTCCGTTAAAAAAAAAATTGAAACAGGAGGATACAGTGAGGCATTTCATTTAGAGCAGACAAAGCAGGGAGAGCTATTAAAGGAAAACACTCTTGTTTCCTTTTTTAATTTAACAGAGGCTGCCCTACTAAATCTTAATATATTACAACTACTACCCTTTGTTTAGAAAATACCAGTTCAGGCATAAGGCTGAAAGTAACTATGGGGGGGAGGCACCAGACAACAAAACATTTTAACACAAAATAAATAAATAAACATGGGTGGCCAGCTCATGTACACAAACAATACAGACAACAGAAATATAGGAAAACAAATTAAGGGAGGACTCCATGAAATATTCTAACCTGCTGGCATACCATTTCATACCCTTTCACAATGCGTCAAGTGAGACAGTGACAGGAAGCTGGCTAGGAGCCTGATAATGTTTGTCCAGTGGGTGAGGGTGAAGTGGGACATGTCGAGCAACATGATGACACTGGTCATGAAGAGGAGGTGCGTGGCACAGTGTGTGTTGCTATTGTCGAGGAGGACAGACCTGCAGAGGATGATGAAAATGCCAGTGTATTTGCTGCAGATAATGACAGTGATGTGTCGGACTCGGATCCTTCATGGGAGTCTGAAAAGAAAAGGTCAAAGCAGGGTGTTAAGGAAGCAGAAGGTGTGTTTCCTGTAGCCTTCACTACTTTTTCAATCACCAAGAACTCCATTAGCACTGTTTCTCCCATTCTTAAATTTCTACAGTCATCCCAAAACATTAAAAAGACCAACCCTTCTCCTTTGCTATCCCAGTCATCTTGGCACCAAGGAAAAACAAGGCCAAATAAATCCCTAGTGTGGAATTTTTATGTAAAGGACCCATCTGATGAGACAGTGGCAATTTGCCAACTATGTCAGACAAGAGTAAGTATGACTAAGAAGGATAATCATCTCAGCACAGGTGGGCAACATACATACCTGAAAAAGAGGCACCCAGTACAGTGGCGTCAACATCAGAAGGCAGCCAGCACCGGTGGTACCGGGCCATCAAAATCATCCAGCAATGTAAGCCAAATAGACATGGCAGTACATAAGAGAGATGGAGATGCAGGTGAGGAGGAGGATATCTATGGGATACAGGATGAGAATGATTCTGGAAGTGGGCCAAGTAGTTGTCCTAGCAGCATGACCACCACCCTGAGTCCAAGTCACGATAGCTACCTCAGTACTGAATGTGCATCACCTCAGAGTAACATTGGAACTCCCCAGTCAAGGAGCACCCCAATAATGCCACCCCGATGAGGCAAACTGTTTGGCACACCAGGTCCATTACCAATATCAAGAAAAGTTCAGCCTACCCTGCATTCAGTTTTTGGAGTGTCAATTTAAATTCACACCGAATCATGCTACAGCTTGGGGTTGAATGCAGCAGCTGCAGAAAAGCTTGCTCTGGATTTGTTACCATTCTCCTTCCTAGAGAATGTGTGATTTAGGTGGTTCATGGCCTGTGCCCAGCTGAAATGGCAAGTACCATCGCATATGTACTTTTCCAAGCGTGTCATCCCAGAACTGTACATTAATGTTTGTGACATAGTATGTCATGCCCTGCAACATTCCTCAGCACAGCATGCACATCTGAGCATGGACATGTTGACTAGTGGGAAAACAGCTGGTAGCTCTTACTTGTGTATTACAGCACACTGGGCACAGGTACCTGGGGTAGCATCTGATTGGAGGCAAGACAAAAATTGCTGTAAGACAAACTGTGGTGGCAGCAACATCCCTGGTGCAAGGCAACATGCAACACTGACCATGAAGAGTATGCCTGGGTCACACAATAGAGAAAAGATTCTTGAAGTGGTACTCACAGAACTCAATAAGAGGCTCCACCCCCATGCACTGAAAGCGGGATTGTTAACCAGTGACAATGGCTCAAATGTGCAAAAATGCATCACTGATGGTGGATTTGTTTGGGTGCTATGCTTGGTGCACTGTCTTAACCTTGTTTTGCAGACTTTCATCAACCATCCTGATATCAAAGAAATATTGACTGTGACCTGATGCATCTGTGCCCACTTTGCGTGTTCAGCAAATGCGTATGACTATCTACGTGTTCTGCAGGTACAGAACAAGCTGCCTCAGCATCATCTTAAACTAGACATTATCACCCGATGGAACTCCACCTTGTACATGGTGGAGTATCTATACAAGCAGTACATGGTAATATCAGAGTATCTGCTACTTCATGCAAGTCGTGACAGCAGAGGGGCATCCATGTGTCTGACAACCAACAGTAGCACCTAATGGATGGTCTCATTTTGATTCCAAGGCCCTTTGGGCATGTAGCACAGTCAGTGAGTGGGGACACTGCCTGCATCAGTGAGTCCATCCTTCTGCTATGTGTGACATGGCAGACACTGCTGAATGTGCAGCAACAGCTGGAGGCAGGTGGTGATAGAGCAAGTTGCTCATTGATGGAACACATGCTGTCCACATTAGACTCCAACACCCACATAAACTATATTCTGCAGTCTGAGGTGTTTGTGATTGCCACAGTGCTTGACCCATGTTATAAACATGGGCTCACGGCTATAATACAAGGTGGGCATCAGGAGGTGCACAGACTTACAGAACTTCTCACTCATAGGGTAAGTGGTGCAGAGTTGCTACTTTGGGCACAGGGGTCAAAGTCACATGAGGGTACTGCATGGCGAGCAGGTGTTCCTGCCACCTGCTCATCATCATCACAGGGGTGTAATACTGCACAAAAACCATGCCACTCAAAGGAACCTATGCTGAATCACATTTGGGCCACCCTAAGTCAGGTAGGAGTGGCAGACATGGAGGAAACTGAAGAGGAGGAAGAGGATGATCATGCTGCACATCTTTGAGTAGCAAACCACATGGTAGATGTGTATTTGGTGGATACAAAGAACCTCGTCATCACAGATGAGCCACTGCTATAGTGGGGCACTAAGGTATTGGTTTGGAGGCATTATAGCACAGTGATTTAAGTCTCTGAGCTGCAAACCTGGAAACCTGGGTGTGAATCCCACAGCCCCCACTTGCATACTGTGTGATCCTTAGCTTCAGTGTCAGCTTTGAGTGGGCATTCAGTTTAGCGGGTGTCACTGTGCATGACAGGCACACCAATCTCTCTTCAAAAAATGTTGGCATGCTGACATTCATTAAAATAAATCAGGCTCACATTTCAATGAGAAGAGTAATGTCCCTTTTCACACCACTGATTGACAGTGATGATGATGAGGAAAGTGCTGTTAGCAGACTGGGATGTACTTCATCATTGTCTTGCAACATTGAAGTGGATAAAGCATTGATGGAGAGGGAGTTCCCCTATGGTGACAATTCCAGTCTTGAAGACTGTGACAGATGCTTTATGAATGACATTGAAGAATAAAAATCTCTGCAATTTATTTTCTCTTTCTCCCTCCCCACTCATCCCCAATGTAATCCTGGATGTCAAATTAATAACAGTTATGGTGTTCCCACTCATTGCTCCGATATAAATCCTCAACTATTAATTAGTGCTGATTTTCAATTGTGTCAAATGGAGCACCGGTAAACAATGCATTATGACATTTACAATTAACACCTGCTCTAGTCAGCAAGACACAGTGTGCAGCAGTGACTTCACCATCTCAGCCTTCTCCTCCTCCTCCTCCTCCTCCTCCTTCTATCATGTCATGGGTCTAGTCACCTTATAACCTACAACACCGGCAGAAACAGCATGGGACACCGCTTCCATCACCACAGTGGTAGCTACTAGTGATTCATCAGGATGATGAATTTAAAATAAAAGCAAGTCACAGGCTGCCCGCTCCCACAAATGTGATAAACAGAACTGCCTCCTCCACCTCCTGTGTACTTCTCTACTTGCATGATTCAGCTTGGTCCTCCTCACCAGAATTATCATATAGCATGCCAAACCATTCAAACTGACCTCCCCTGGAAATGATGGTCCTACACTCGATATCAAGCTACTGACTTAAGCCAGCAAGATCTCATCACACGGAACCACACTGCAGCAAGGACTTTCTTCATCAGTTATGATGGTAAGATACCTGCACTGTTCTTCAGAAAGCGTTTCCTCTATAGTGGTTTGGGCATGGTTACTGCAGCACTTCTATCAGCCTACTAGAGGCAGAAAATCAGTCCATGTGACTCACTGCGGCAGTAAAATGTGTTCATGTCATTTCTTCAACATGCAGGTTTTGCTGGTTCCAGTACTCACAGACACCAAAACATATACCATTGCATAGTCAGCAGTAGTACTCTGATGGTAAGTATCCTTATGATTTATTTTCTTCTCCTTTCCTTTCCCTTCCATTCCATTCCTTTCATTTTCATTTTGTTCTCTCCTTTTTTTCTCTGTTCACAGATGTTTGAACAGGTGATGGCATATGTTGCATATAATTAATATGATGTGGACTACTACAGACTCAATAATGCATCTATAGCACAGTACGGGAATTCTTTACCACAATGGTAAAAGATTTCTGTGCATTCATTCACAAAAATCTTTTCTTGTCTTCACAGGTGCTATCTGGACTATAATTTTAATGAAATGGTGTGTGGAGAGATCCTTCAGGCAAGCAAGCCATCGCCATCTTCTCCATTCAGTCCAGTCAAGTATACCGCAGTGCAGACACATTCTGCAAAGTACTGTACCTGAAATTATAACAACAGCAACAGGAAATATTGAGTACTGCATCCAGCACAATTTACAATGAAAATGCCCCCACCTCCATCAAAGGAAAATGAAAAAAATAATTACCTTGCAAGGTGCAATATCACAGATCAAGGCTGATAAAATTTGGAACGCATCATGGCCCTAGGTCACTCAGTCATCATCATTTGCTTGGCAAATCAAACCCACAGGCACAAGGAATACCTGAAAGAAAGAGCAGAGACAGTGATTTACAATTAATGTATCAATGGTACAGAAACAAGGTCCCCCCCAGAAAATAAAAAAAAATACTTACCTTCATGGCTGGCAAATGTTGTCAATTACAACAACTATATTGTAGCTGTCCAGCAGTATGATATCATCAGCACACATAACTGAAAATAAATGAAAGAGCAGTATGAACATATTAGACTTTGAACAGTAGCAATAACCCCCAACCCCTTACAATGAAAATAATGAAAAAAGTACTTACCTGTGCACAATGTGACATCATAAATCCACACTGGGCAAGACTCTGTATCTCCGCAACAAAAGCAGAACACAGCAGCAGCAGCAGCAGCAGAAAAGCTCCCTCTCCTTAAGCTATTTCCCTTATTATCACTGCAAACACAGCTACTTGATATTTGTGTTGTGTTACCGGGATGGAATGATCAAAGCTCAGCCTTGTACCACAATGTAATTATGTATAACTTCTCTTGAATTTTTCTAATGTTGTTTTTCCTGGCTCCTATGGCTGGTGCAACATCAGTATTTAACCGAAGGAAAGCAGTTTCTCTCTGGGGACACAACTTGACATGTCTGACAGGCTGGTACAGAGGTGGTGGTGGTGGGGTGACAGGCCCAAAAATGCTTGGTACCATAATTACATTTAAGTTTTCTTGCAAGTTTCACATGTAGTTTGTGCCACCTTCTCAGGTGTGTGTGGCAACAGTAGTTGACAGAAAGGAAGCAGTTTCTCTCTGAGGACACAACTTGAAATTTCTGGCACAGTGGTGGTGGTGGTGGTGGTGAGTGACAGTCCCAAAATTGCTTAATACCATAATTATGTTTATCTTCACTTACAATTTCCTAATCTGGTTTTCAATGCCATTTCTGGTGTGTGCAGGAACAGTATTTAACAGAAGAAAAAGCAGTTTCTCTCTGGGGACACAACTTTACG
Organism: Neoceratodus forsteri; assembly: GCA_016271365.2. Classification (NCBI taxonomy): domain Eukaryota; kingdom Metazoa; phylum Chordata; order Ceratodontiformes; family Ceratodontidae; genus Neoceratodus; species Neoceratodus forsteri. The sequence goes on from CM028134.1 coordinate 848,877,229, forward strand.
AGACCGACGGGCTAGTATAGAGGTGGTGGTGGGGTGGCAGGCCCAAAAATACTTAGTAACATAAACATGTTTAAGTTCTCTTGCAAGTTTCAGGTGTGGTTTGCACCACCTTCTCAGGTGCTCTGGGGTTCATTGGTGGTAGGGAGGGTGATTGTGCTGCCACCTGCTGACCTTTGGATGCTCTAAGACGAGTAGAGCAGTGAGTAGGACTGACAATAGCACGACTGCAGACCTCACTTTGCCCTCCCTTCAGACTCCACAGTTTCACCACCATCACCACCACTTTGTGCTGTCAACTCATGCTCCTTTGCCTTCCACTCAGCCAAGTGCTGTATTTTAAGGTGCATCCATTGGCCGCTGGTTCCCAGACAGCTGTCTTGCTTCCCTCGCCTCACACTCCGGCCACAGATCTTGCAGATGACAACAGTGTCATCTGCAGGCTTGAGGCAGAAAAACTCCCAAAGTACTGTTCGATGTGCCGCAGCAAAAGGGTGAGGCACCAGGTAATGCTACTATGGGGTGCTATATATATATATATATTCTCAGCGCCAGTGGTGGAGCTACTGGTGGTGGCACTGGTAGGATCGGTGGGTCGGGCAGACACCACAGGCTCCAGCTGGGGTGTGGGGGTTACTGGGTCCTGCAGCTGCTTCTGCTGCTTCAGGGAGCAGTGGAACTCCCATCCTCTGCTAGGGGTGGAGGGGGGCATCAGTGCCTCTTTGGCAAGCATGTCGGCTAAGCGAATACCTGCCCCACCCTTCTTCTGGATTGCATCCTCTTGGCCATCCATTATTTTGAAAAAAAGGGCTTTACACAAAACAAAAAGGTCAATAAAATAAAGAAAAAGAGAGAGAAACACACATGCAAACACACACGCACACACACCCCCCCACACACAACTACCTAAACTAACAAAAAATAGAGATCATACACTAACAAAAGTTCTCATAAAACAAAGTAAAGATAAACTATTAAACTAATGTAACCCCTCCACCGGCCCCCCTTGTTCAACTAAAAGGGCTGCTCCTCTCACCACAGATGTCTAGGGGCAAACGAGAGGGGTGGAGGTTTACATAAGTGAATACAGATTTGGAAAACAGAGAAATGACCACCATTAGGCTAGGTGACCTGACTGTTACACTAGATCAGTCAAACCCAAGTATGACTACATGGCACACACCTGGGGGGACCAATTACCATGGCCAGCAACCCAGGTCCCTGAGAGAAAATATTTGCTCACAATTATGCTAGGTTTTCACTTCTGGACAGGGGCACCAAAGTAAATCCAGACATAAGGAAGCAATAACAATACTGTCCAAACCAGATTGGGATGCTAGAGTGTGGCTTTTATTCACGTAACAAAGTAGGAATAATCACAAAGTGAAGATGGACCCCCATAGGGCTACACATACTGGTATTGCAGATTCTCCAGGATACAGAAATTCCTGACATTCCCATTTAGCATAGGCTGAAGTAACACAAAACAGTGAACACCCTGGTTCTGAAATGGAGATTGGCACACACGGCCCAAACTGGTACATTTCCAATCGACTAGGCACACACGGCCAGTACTAGGACACTTTCCCATATTTCATGAGGAATGAAGGTGGTACACACGACCACAAAGGAGCACATCCAGGCTCAGGAACTTTCAGAACCCACCATACTGGGGTAAACTGAAAGAAAACAACCCACATCCAGGGGTAACTACTTCCATTAGGCATTGGCTAGATGCACTAAATGAAAAAGTACTGGTGCCCAAACTTAACACAGAGAGGTAAACAGGGTCACTCCAGATGGGGGGGTCTCCCACCTTTTGCTTCCAAGTTTATACTCGGCCATTCATCTGGTTAAAAACACCACACAACTGTAGAAAACTGTAGATGCTGTCTTGAAATGTATTTCACACTTAACTTACTACACACACACATCTCTAAGGTGTCAGAAGTTAAAAGTTCTTACTTGGATTGTCACATACTGGACTCCAACATAGGCAGACACTTTTAAAACACAGAAAGTCTAGATGACAGAGTCCCTCTGTCAGAGAAATTCACCCCTAGGTATTGCAGGTGCCCCTCCTGGGCTTACACAGAGAAAGAATGTACTCACAATAAATGAAGATGTCCAAGGCAGCTTCACCAGACAGAAATGGACTGAGGGGATTGCCCTTGAACCCTGAAGATCACCCCATCCCTCCTGGAATGGGGCAAAGGAAAACCCACTTAGCAAGGTCTCCACCACTTCAGACACTGTCTTCTATGTTCTTCTTCTAGTGTGAGAACAAATTACCCAAAACAAAGAGAGGTAGCTCTATAACAGAGCTGACTGAGAAGCTGCACAGCAAGCTGCATCCTCCTCCTGGAACTCACACTACAAGACTACTGAACATTCTACTCTAGCTGATAACTGCTTGCCAGAGTGTGGCTTATGTGTCTGCAAGTGTTCTAAGATTACATCATTACTCTAGCTCAGCTGAGGCTGAAACTAGAGTGTGACAGTGTGAAACCCATTTACCTGGCATTTCACAAGCTGCCTTCCCTGCCTGCCACTTATTCTAACTGGGATTCTAGTAACCCCTGGGAATAAGGGGGTTACACCCACCATTAGCCAGGAAAATGACTATCCCCAGTAATTACATACCCAGCACCCTGTCATCCTACCTTATGTGCTGCCAGGCACAGGCAGGCAACACTAACAGCCCAGAGGCCATTGGCTGATGCATCAGCCCCTACACTATGATCTTACTATGGAAAACCAGTGGCTTTGGAAGAACTGTCCAGAGCATAGCCTGACAGACCAGAGCTGTGACCCATACTGCAGATCAGGACCACAACCTGCCTATGCTGCTAGCCCTCTAGGGAAAACCTATCTTTAACCAAAAATTTACTCAAAGTGAGGACTTCCTCCCAGCCCAGGACACCTGCAAACCAAAAACACAGAGCTAACACTTTACCTAAGCATTGCACTCCTACTATCCCCCATTCACTAACACCTGTGAAAGGAAAACTGTTAACACCTGTTAACCATACAATTCTACAAAACACTCTACAAAAGCAGTGGCACTCGGATGAGTTCCTCATCCTCTTCTGGTCTTCTCTTCTTTCTCCTTTAACAGGAATCACCTGAAAGAGAAAAAGAGACAAAACACACCCCAAATCTGCAAAACACACACTATAACAACAATAACCCTTACCATCAAAACACTGGAGAATCCAAAAAAATATTTTTTAGAAAAATAGCAAATAGTAGAAAACATCTACTTTATGTACAATACACCTTTTGGGTGGATGGAATGCCCTAAATGTCCAAACTAGTGACAAACAGTTATGCCCGAAGGCAGGGTCCATAAAAGAGTCTCTCCTGGGCTGAAGCCCATTGAAGCGCAGTTCTTGAAGTACTGTAGTCCCAAAGAGGAGAGTCTTTGTGGATCATTCAACAGCATGTAGTCTGTCAGGTGTAGGATGTGTATTGCAATATCAATAAAGTAAGAAAAGTCTTGTCTTACCAGTCCCTTAAAGAACAAAAAAATGGACATCACCTACTTCTCCAGCTGCAGACTCTCCCTGGCAGCATTTTTCAGATACAGCTGGGTGGAAGTCTTCCTGAAAACTGGATGATGAACTGGAAATTGCTGGGTGGATGTCATCTAGGAGATGGAACCTTGGAACAGGAAAGGAACAGCTGGTTTGATGTCATCTGAAATCCCAGGCGATGAATCAGGAAAACAGCTGGGTTGATGTCATCTAGGCTTTCTGGAAGACCAGGCGATGAAATTGGAAAGGCACACTGTAGAGGCTGACAAATATGGACACACCTTGGATCCTGGAATGCCAGACTGGTGGAACAACATGGGTACAGCAATGGCTGGATGGCAGACACTTGCTATCACTGCTCTGCTTCCCTCTGGGTTGGCACGGGCATATTATCAGAATGATGGTACACTTGAGGGTAGTTCCAATTGGGATCTGGTATAAGAATTGTGACCCCATCTGGGTGTATGTAATTCACATTATGGAAAGTCTCTTTTCATTTAGGGTCCACATATTGTACAGTGTCTACGAAAATGTCCTGCCCAACTTCCAAAACCGCAGTTTGTCTCATCACTTTATTTCTGACATAGGAAGTTGTACTTGGATCAATATCTTGACTGGCCTCTTCTTCTAGCCAGGCTGTCCTGTGTTTCTCAGTCTCCTGCCAGACTCTCCAGGAAAAGATAGGAAAGGTCCACCCATAGACGTGGTTGGCCTTCCTATGAACCAGTCTTTCCTTCTTAATACACTTCATCAATTTGCAACCCTCGGCCTGGCTTGGGGGCAGCCAGTCCTGGTTCTGCCAGTGTCGCATACTCAAAGAAACGTAGAACTTGTCCCTGACCCCTTCTGAGTGCAAGGCTGTGGAGTCACCAACTTCTTCTTCTGGATCCTCCAAGGCAAGAGCTTGAGGCCGCAGACTGGGACCCTCAACAGGAAGATATATTTCTTCCTCTCCCTCTTTCTCACTCAGAATTTGGGCCCAGGAGTAAGCAGTCATCCTCACTCCTGAGACAGTCCACTCTTCACTGGTCATGGATGTAGACACCTCCCATTCTAGAGTCTCTCGAACCTCATCCTCTCCAGTGAAGCTAGGGCTAGGACCCTCTCTCCATGGATCCACCGATCCTCCCTCTGCACTGTCCATCTGTGACACAAGCATGGAGACATAACAAGGAATCTGCTCTGGCAGTACATCTATACCCTCTTCCTTTGTGCCACACTCTGTTGGGCCTCCCCCAGCAGGTTCAACTTGGTGTTGTGTGCTGCTACATGCAGGGTCTTCTACTTTCATCCAAGTGGGAGCCAAATGAATAGGTGATGTTCTAGTCAGACCTTGCTTATCTAAACACCCTGAACAGTGAGGAATCAAAAATATGTCCCTCCCAGCCTTGAGGCACATTATGCATACTCTCACAGGGTAGTTGGGAATTGCAACATGAGGAGGCAAACTTCCACCATAGAAATATTGCTCTATTTCTTTAAGCTTGACAACCTCCTCCACTATCATAGCTCAGGCATGATCAGGGTAGCGAGATGGTCATGAAGCCATGTCTGTAAAGAAACATACAAAAGTTCACTGTTACTACTGAGTTCACTATACTTGGAACAGTCTCTCAAAATGGCTCCCTGCTGCTGTGTTTACATTACTGCCCCACCCTGTAATGGCAGTGGCAGCACTCCTGATGCATCAACAGATCTGTATCTGACTCAAGCCACTGTGTATCTGACTCACTGCTACTGATAATTTTCTCAAACTGTAATGATTGCACTGCTTTTACCTTCCTCAGCACATCTACATGATTTTAAAACTTTATGATTAGCTTTCAATCAATTTTACTTGCCTAAAGTCACTAAAGCCACAGCATTTCTAGGAGCAGGATTGCCTGCTTGTTGCAGCCTCTCATACAACTCACAGTCTCTCTTTTGCTCAAAAAATTATACTGTTGCTGAATCCATAATACATGCTCACAGTCTATTGCTCAGAATTCTTGCTTGTTTTGATTACTTTACAGTCCTTTGCAAAAACAATCACACTGTTTACACACAGATCCAGCTGACTTTTGAAAATCACAACACAGTTTGAGCTCAGTTTTGCTGAATGGTACTCACTGAATCAGTAGCTGGCTTGCTCCGATGGAAAATCTCGGCTTAAAGCCGATCCTGGAAAGCCTCTGGGTTGAAACAGGCTGGCAATCCCGCCGATTGTCACTACAGACACCACGCTTGCTTCCCAGTTGGTCAGATTACGGATTGAGACTGATTTCACACAGAAACAGACTGTATTTATAGATTTTAGAATGTTTACAGTCACTGTGTCGATTCTCCTGCTACCAGCTCACACACCACTCGCTCTCTCCCTCTCAGCACTCTGAAGCTGGCTAGGGGGCAGGACTGATTGCAGTCTCACCAGTAACTCGATGCCATGCAAATGAGCTCCTCTCTCTTCTTGTGTTCTTCCTCCATGGCAATCGTCGAGCAGGCAAAATTTAAACTGGAAAACAACTTTTTTTTTTGTGAGTGACATGTACACTATGCACTGCATGCCCATTGGTCCACAGTGTGGACCAATGGGCTTACAGCTCATACTGTACAGTGTCATTCGGAGGGTGGCCAGGTGGTATGTGGGTGGGTTTCAGCTGCCCGCCAATGACAGGGTGCAGTGCTGGGTGGGCAGGGGGCCTGTGAGGGTGGGGGGCCACTGGACCACCAGGTAGGGGACCTATACTGGACAATCGGTGCTCGGGGATCTGGTTGGGGGGGATCACTAGACTACCAGGGCTTTACAGACTTGTACACTTATGGGGATCACTGCATCGGGGGGGGAGGTGGGTCCCAATGGACTACCAGGGTTCATATATTATTATAGCCTAGGCAATAAGGCTATGGGGACGGTGAGGGGAGTACCACTAGACTACCAGGGATTGGTACATTTTATTGTACGGGCAGCATGGCTATGGGCAGGAGAGGGGTGCCACTAGACTACCAGGGCAGCTGTACCTATTCGCTGTAACACAATCGAGGCTACAGGAGGAAGGGGGTGCACTAGACTCCCAGGGATGTTTGGGATGTGTGTTATGTGGCGATCACTGCTATGGGGCAGGGGGGGGTGCCCCAAGACCCCCTCTGTCCACACCACATGCTGTGCAGGGTGCCAGGTGCATTTTGCTGGCCACCCTGCATAATGCTTGCAAATGGGGCCATAATTTATTTATTTAGTTTTTATTGACCGGGTAAGTGCACTAGACAAATCCTGCCTATTTTGAGGCACGACCCGGGGGAGGGGGGTACAGATGAATGCCAACTGACCTTGAACCAGATTAAGCTGTTGGTGGTATTTTTAGTGAATGAGAGAAATTTGGCCAGGACACCGGGGAAATCCCCCTACTCTGTCTGCAGCTGGCACTGGTGCGCTGCAGCAGAGATGGAGGACTCCAGTCCAGGTTTGGTCGAGGTGAAGGAAGGATGTGTGGAAGCGGCTCTGGACCCAATGTCAATTCAGGACATGGATATGGATCAGGGGAGCTACAGCTCAGCTACATATGGTGGATACTGGAACCATGAATAAGCAATTGGAAGAAAACCCTGGACTAGATGAGGAACATCAATTGCAGGTACAGTTGGAGGACAAGAAAAAACATTTATTAGAGATGTTACAAGCTGCTAAAAATGAATTTCAGATTCAGAAATTAAGATTGGTAGAAGAACGTACTAAACAGAAGAGATCTACTGCCAGTCCGATCCAAGAAGGGAACAAGCGCTTACCTTTAACATTAAATTGTGAAGCAGCACCGGGAACTTCTACGGTGCAAGGGGAAATAGTTGATCCTGGGCAGTTTGCTGAAGGGGACATATCTTTTAGCGGATCCTTCACTGAATGGACCCCGGGGAGGGCTCTATGAGAGGTGGGTTGGATTTTCCAGAATGGAATTTGGGTTCCTGACCCAAACTTTCCAGTAACAGAAAAAGAAGGACTGGACAAAATAGTTTCTGAAGAGCAGCGTTCTGAGACTCCTGGTGTGAATATTGAAATGTCTCCTGTATAGGTTAAGTCCCCAAATTTGGCTACTAATTCTGTGCGTCATGCGAGTGAGGCGTTGGTTCCAGGAACTATGACAGACTCGAGTACTACAGTTTCTTCAGACCACAGTCCTGGAAGGAGAGCATTGCTGAATTCTCCTGAAAGTGAAATACTTGATGAATCTTCTGTGGGGAATGGGAGGACAGCATGCAGGGCAGCTTTGGAGAAACGTTTGGCAGATTCTGTTCCGAATGATGCTGGCAAGAGACATCACGGAGACGACAGCGTGTTGGGTGAGCCTGTGCACAAACAATCATATGCTGGCTTGTTTTAGAAGCCAGCCGAGGCTGCTAAGAGAAGGTATTTGGTACATTTGCATTATAAAGGTCTCGGTCCTGTGGTCCCTGATAGATTGTGGGTTGGCAAATCTTTAATAATTGACTCACTGGATTTTTCTCCTGTCGAGGTCTATGCTTCTATACATGCCCCAGGAGGTAGGATGTATGATGTAACATTTTGTACTATGATGGCATTGGACAAATTCTGGTGTTTGTATCATGAACTAAAAGATGCAGATATTTGGAAGAATTTTCTAGTGATTCTGATCACAAAGCCTACTATTAAAACTGTTTCCCTTCTCTTTCGTAATGAAGGTGTGAACATTAGCAATGTTTCTGTTCTGGTTGGAAAAGAGATGTACAGTTTTTGACCACCCCAAGCCTATTATGGATGATAACGGATTTTGGACAGGGGGTTGGACTATTAGAGTGCAGCTAACCCAAAATGAACAAGGGATACAACATTTGCCTAGTTCTTTCTTTTTGGGGAGGGATAGAGGGATTTTGTTTTACGTGGCACAACCTAAGAGTTGTTATAAATGTGGCTCATTACTCCATTTAAGTAATGATTGTGATCAAGTCAAATGTTTTCATTGTGGGATGTTGGGCCATTCTGCTACTAGCTGCCAGGTTCCTCCGATATGTAATTTGTGTGGAGATGCTGACCATTCTTTTGCAGAATGTCCTGGGGCTGAACATAATTTGGATGAAGTTTCAGATCATGAGCATTTTTTATCCCAAGCAAGGAAACCTTTGCATCTTCAGAAGCATTCCCCACTGGTAGACAAAGAGGGAGAGGGGGTGGGGAGGATGGTGGATTAGAAGGAAGGGTTCAAAATTTATCATCTAGACAGCAGGACTCTTTGTTTGTGGCCCCTATTAACCTCCTGGAAGCAGCTTTAGATGTTCCCCAGCTTGAGACGGGGGGGGGGCAAAGAAACTCTGTTTGTAACACCTCTGAGTTCCCCATCCCGTAGGAGTACTAGTTTAGTTTTGACTAGGGGGAAACAAAATGAGAAGAGGCTTCAGGACACCATGGATGGAGATCCCATTGCTGCACAGCCTACAGCAGTACTAGGGATAACACCTCAGAGTTCTCCATCCCGTAGGGATGCACATTTAGTTTTGACTAAGGGAAAATGAAGTGAGGCCTTGGATGGAGATCCCACTACTACACAGACTACAGCAGCACTGGGGATACCTTTGCAAGATGGAAGTTCCTTGGTTGGAACTGATTAAATTCCCTTATCTCCCTTACCTCTTAGTAATAGATTTTCAGCCTTCTCCACTTGGGGAGATCAGGCGGACCTAGCACACCCAATGGAGACAGAGACATCTGATTCAGTGGATATTCCACTTACTGTAGTTGAACCTTCTCCTAAAAGTGACTCTCAACCCGAAGTCCTGAAAACCTGGAAACCACAGAAGTGAATAACAAGATCTAGTGGGAGAACTTTGAAACCTCCTCCCTGAGCCATTGGACTTAACGGTAGCCAGTTTAAATGTTAATAGCATCAAGTCTGGTGTAAGACGTATAGCTACTTTTGGTGTTTTATAGCATTTGGATTACAATGTTTATTTCTTACAGGATACCAGATTGCATACCAGAACTGAAACAGAATGAGCTTCTGGTGATTGGAAATGGGGTTGTTCCATGTGGTCTATAGGGATGGAGGCTTGTTGCGGAGTAGGGTTTTTGTTTTACTACATCTAATGTTAAAATTTTGAGGATGGTGGATCTGGAGCCAAGCTGAGTCTTGATTTTAGATGTGGTACTCAATTCTGTTTCATGTAGGCTGACTAATGTATATGGACCTCAAATCAAAGCACTGCAGGTTCAGTTGTTACAAAAAATACAACCTTTTTTACATACAAGTCGACAGATAATTTGGGGAGGAGATTTTAGTATCAATTTCCAAGAACGAATAGTTAAGGGAAAGCAATTTTGTGATAAAACACTGTTAAAAACTATTGTCCGACTTGTAGGTTTACAGGATGTTCACTCGGGGCAGTTAGGTGGAGCAAAGCCTACTTTTTATAAAGGGCAGTTATTTTCTTGCATAGATTTCTTTTTTGTTAAACAAACTTTACCCTTAGCTGGAGTGGTGACAATCCCAATAGAAACTTTGTATCACTGGTTAATAGGTTTTCATGTCTCAGTACCTATTCAGAGAGAAACAGGTAGAGGTTGTTGGAGACTGAATATTTCCATATTAGTGGAAGAAGCAGATATCCAGCAGTTGAAAGTGGTAATTTGGGATAAAGTTACTACAATTGATTTATATGATGATATTGGAGAATGGTGGGAAGATTTTAAGTGTTGTATGATAGGTTTCTTTAAAGTTATGGGTAGTGCAAGAGCACAGTCTAAATATAAGGAATATCTGGGATATAGGTCAGAATTTGAGGAATTACTTTCTTGACAATATGAGGGTGAGGAAGATTTAAGGTCTGAAATTGAAATAGTAAGAGACCAGATGATTCGATTTCAATACAATCTAATAAGTTATCTGATGAAAGAGCATTCTTTTGGTGTCCATGGTACTGCAGCTCAAGTAAATCCGTATTTGGCTAGTCAAGAGAGGAGGGACAAAATAGTTATCTCCTCCCTGATCTCTTCATGTGGTAAAGATGTTTGGGATAATATTGGTATTATGGAAGTGATTGAAGAACATATAAAATGAAAATTTGGGGATTTGACAGAGAACGAGAACTTTTCCTCATTACTATTGACTGCTGCAGAGCCTCCTAAATTAGTTCCAGTTTTAGCTGAACAGATGATAGAACCTTTTATGAGACAGGAATTGGAAAGGGTGATAAGTAGCTTAAAATTGAATACTTCTCAAGGATCAGATGGTTTGCCAGGAGAATTTTACCGTGTACTATGGTTGGTAATGCCACAGATCTTGTTGAAGTTATTTAATTTTTTTCTAATCAACCATTTTCTGCCTATTGAAATGTATGAGGGATTGTTGATTTTTCTCTTCAAATTGGGTGTGCAGAATAATATTGATAATTGGAGACCAATTACATTGTTAAAAGTTGATTTTAAAATATTTGTAAAACATATGGGAAATCGCTTAGCTTTGGTAATGCCAGATTTAATACTTCCTACCCAGTTTTGTTTAGTACCTGGTAGACGTATTACAAATGCATTGATTTTGCTGAGAGACTTGATAGATGGAGAAGTGGTGAATAAAAGGGATTTGACATTTCCTAGTTATATCACTAGTTTGGATCAAGCGAAAGCTTTTGACTGGGTTTATCATTCTTATTTGTGGGATTGTCTTAGGTTTTATGGGATTCCCTCACAATATGTTCAATGGCTCCAACTATGTTATGATCTGGCTTATGTCAGACCATATGAGAATGGATACTTGGGTAAGAAAATCAAATTATTTAAAGGGGTTAGAAAGGGCTGTCCATTGAGTCCTCTCTTGTACATCTTTTCACTAGATCCAGTGTTATGCATATTGCAAAAATCTCTGCATATTTCTGGTTTAAATACATATGATTATCAGCTGTATAAAGTTATAGCATATGCAGATGATTTATATTTAGTTTTAAAGGATGAGAAATCTTTGATTCTAGCTTTCAGATTAATACAGGAATTAAGTAAAGTTATGGGTGCAAGCCTCAATCCTGGGAAAACCAAATGTTTACGTTTATGTGGTTTTCCTTTAGTACCTGAAACTTGTGGAGGTTTTCAGGTCACTATGATACCGTGTAAAATTTCAGGCATTTATTATGGAGGTGATGATATGGCTGGTTATAACTGGGAAAAGGCTATACAAGTGGGTATATATAAAGTGACCCAATGGAATAAATGGAAGGTTTCCAAGAAAAAATGGGTATATTATATTAAAACCTTTTTGGTTCCCATCTTTTTGTTTATTAGTATGATTTTTCCACTACCTAAATGTTTGGAGGTTAAATTATTAGGATGTTTCTTTAGCTGCTTTTGGGGAAGTAGGCTTAATATTATCAAAAAGAATGTTTTATATATGGGAATTCAGGATGGAGGAATAGGAATGCTGAATCCTATTTTATTTTTCTTTTCAATATTTTATATAAAAATATTTTACCCTTAATGAAGGGATGTTTACAATTGTGGGGGACTTGGGGCTCTATGAAGTTAAAAGGCATATTAGGTGAATGGGGGAAAAACGCCTTTGTACATAAAAATAAACGTATTCCTAGGTTAAGAAGTCAGTGGGAAGGGGTTTTTGATAAAATTAAAATCTGGAATATTAGATATGAGTCAGTGCTTCAATTTTCCCGGAAGGCCCTTTATTTTGAGGTATTAGATTCTTGTTTTTCAGTACAACCCTTTGCAGAGTTTTTAGCTCCTTATCAAAAGCAGATTTCTGCATATGTGTTAGATAAATGGATACCAGATCACATGTGGGATACAGTTTGGTTGGGAATTCAGGAACAGATTAATTTTTAAGGGAACCAAAAACATAAGTCCCTTCAGGAAAGAACTTGCTCTAGAGTTACTTATATGTCTATACCTGAAACAATGGATCATTTGTACTTTCACTGCCAATATGCAGCACAGTTTTGGGATGTAGTGAAAAACCGTTGGAAAGTAGCACCTTTTCCTACCACCTACCTCTGCTTTATTGTATTATGGAGTGATTCCTTCTGAGCTGATGCATTTGTCTCATAGTACCCTTCGAGTGATATTGGTACATTTTCTGCATTGGTTATGGATAAGTAGATGTAGACTTACCTTGCAACAATAATCTATTTCAGCTTTAGAATTATTTTTTATACTACAGAAAGATCTAAAGGGACTGCAGCGGACAGAGAAACTAAGATTTGGAATCAACATTGGGTATATTTTGATTTTTTTTAAATAATTATGGGATCCTAGTTGCTATTCTTGTGGAATATAGGGGTGAGATTTTATTATGTATTACAGATGTTATTATTTTAATTTTCGATGACTAGGATTTTAATATTGTTATTTCTTATGATTTGAATTTGTTCTGAGTTTACACAGTATGTGTTAGTTAGCCTTTGAGTTTAATGAAATAAATGGTTCTCTTAAGTTTTGAGATTGTATGATTCAATACTTAATTTTGTTTTTACTTTCTCTTGTATGATTTTGCATTTGATAATACTGTATTGTATATTTTCTGTTTTGATTTGTTTTGATTTAATACAAAAATCCCCTACTCTTTTTCGATAAGTGCCATGGGATCTTTAACATCCACCTGGACTACCACAATTACAGGCAGATGGGACCTCAGTTTAATGTCTCATCCAAAAGATGGCACCTCAGAAGTGCAGCACCCCTCTCATGCTGCACTACAGTGTCAGTACTGGGATATTAACCCAAGTGCCAGATATGGGAACTGAACCCACAGCCCTCTGATCTCCCAGCCTCAGAGGCAAGTGTGCTACCTACTGAGCCACAGATACTGTAATATATAATGATAATGACATGCAAATGGCCCCATTTGCACCTTGCATACATTAGGGCTCCATTTGCATGTCCAGGTCTGAATATCCAGGACTTGCACCCAGCACAGCTTTAGTTGTGCTGGAGCATTCCCATTCCAACCTGTCTGGGGGATGCACTGGTGCATTGTATATGCACCCTGCACATTCTGTGCTATATTCAGAGGTGATGTGCCATAGCACATCTCCTTTGAATATCTCCCTTACTTGCTGCAGTGCACCTCAGTTGTGCTGTGCCACCACTTGTGCCATTGCTGGGTGCATTCTGAATATTGGGGCCAATATGTACTTTATACAGTATGAGCATATCGACGCTTATAGTGCAATAGCATCTTCTGTCATTGTCAACCCCTCATGGAAATCTTCCTGAGAAAAAGAGGGCAGCCATTTTCAGATACACACAGATCCCCTTAATAATTCTGCACAAACCAGTGGACATTCAGCTGAAAAAACTTTGCCTTGAGACAGGAGCAAATCATGACCGCTGTAGGTCAAAATACAGCAATAGCAACCCTGAGAAGGCTGAGAACATTCCCCTTCAAAAGCTAGCTGTGATAAATTGCTCAAAGGGCCTCAAACAACTGGTATAATAACCCACAAGAGACAGGGCTATCCTAGATCTAGTACTGACTAACAGGGAAAGGATCACAGATCTCCAGGTAGAAGGTCACCTGGGTGCCAGTGACCATCACATGGTATGGTTCAATTTGGCCACTGCAACTAAATCATCCCATTGCAAGGCAAAAATATGGGACTTCAGAGGAGCTGACTTTGATAAGATGGCCAACAGAGTAAAGCTAGCCCTGGCAAAAAGAAATATAGGTGAGGGGGTACAGGCAAAGTGGGCAAGCATTAAAGATGCAATACTTCAAGCAACATCCCATTGTGTTATTGAGAAAAGGAAGTGCAAAAGAAGAAGGAAATCACTTTGGTTCTCAAACACAGTAGCAGAAAAGATAAGAGCCAAAAGGCTGGCCTTCATGAAATAAGAGGGAATGCAGCAGGATGAAGACAGGGAGGCATACCAAACTTCCCTAAGGGAAGCAGGGAAGGCAGTAAGGCAGGCAAAGGCCCAAACCGAGGAAACACTAGCATGAACAGTAAAAGAAGGTGACAAGACTTTCTATAGATACATTAGTGAAAGGAGAAAGTCCAGAGGGGGTATTGCTAAGATCAAAGGAGATAAGAGGGCATGGAGGAGGAGGACCATGTAAAAGCATCTATCCTAAATAGATAATTCTGCTCAGTATTTACTGAAGAGAAGGTAGGGCAGGGCCACAGCTCAGCACCATGGACACAGGGAGAGGTGTACACTGGGCCCTTCACAAAGAATGGGTCCTACAAGAGCTCAATAAGCTCAGGGTGGACAAGGCAATGGGACCTGATGGCATACATCCCAGGGTACTAAAGGAGCTAAGGGTGGAACTAGCAGAGTCATTATCAGAACTGTTTAGTGAGTCTCTGAGCACAGAAGAGGTCCCAGAAGACTGGAGAAGGGCTCATGTGATCCCGCTCCACAAGAATGGTAGCAGGGAGGAGGCAGGGAACTACAGACCAGTCAGTCTTACCTCAGTAGTGGGCAAGATTATGGAGACATTCCTTAAGGAAAGGATAGTGCAACACCTGGAATCCATAGGAGCACAGGATACAGGACAGCATGGGTTTAAAAAAGGAAGGTCCTGTCAAACTAGTCTCATAGATTTCTTTGCCTGGGTAACCAGAGTGGCAGACCAAGGGGGAGCAGTTGATGTTGCTACCATGACTTCGGCAAAGCTTTCAACACTGTTCCACATAGAAGATTGATTAATAAGTTGGGTAGGCTCGGACTGGGTTAGATGTTGGTCAACTGGGTGGCAAACTGGTTGACAGGCAGAAAACAGAGAGTGGTGGTAAATGGTATATAGTCAGAAGAGATGCAAGTCACAAGTGGGATACCTCAGGGATCAGTTCTGGGGCCAGTCCTCTTCAATATCTTCATCAGTGACATTGCAGATAGACTGGAGTGTAAGGTTTGTTTGTTTGAAGATGACACCAAGATCTGCAACAGAGTAGATGATCCAGATGGGGTGGGCAGAATGAGAAGAGATCTGGATAAACTAGCAAAATGGTCAGAAGAGTGGCAACTGGGGTTTAATGCAAAGAAGTGCAAAATAATGCACATAGGGAAGAGAAACCCTGAAGCCACCTATAGGCTGGGAGGGGAGTTGCTGGCAGTCACAAGGGAAGAAAGAGACTTGGGTGTCATCATCACCAATGACCTGAAATCATCCAAGCAGACCACTAAAGCAGTAGGTAATGCTAGAGGGATGTTGGGGTGTATTAGTAGGGGTATCACAAGTCGGAAGAGGAAGGCAATAATCCCTCTTTACAAGACACTGGTTAGGCCCCATCTGGAGTACTGCATGCAGTATTGGAGGCCACATCTTCACAAGGACATTAACCAAATTGAGGCAGTCCAGAGAAGGACAACCAAAATGGTGCAGGGACTGCATCAGAAAACATATAAGGACAGATTAACTGAGCTCAATATGTATACCCTAGGGAGAGAGGTGATGTGATTGAAACATTCAAACACCTTAAGGGCATTAACAAGGTGAAAGAGTCTAACATGTTTCAATATAAGAAAAATAGCGGGACAGGAGGACACAGCATGAGATTAGAGGGAGGCCAATTAAGGTGTAATGTGAGGAAGTTCTTTTTCACAGAAAGGGTGGTGGATGCATGGAACAGCCTACCTCAGGAAGTGGTGGATATGAATACAGTGCAGGGCTTCAAACAGGCATGGGATAGGAAAGGGAGCAATACAGATGAGTATGAATAGATAGGCCATTGACAGAGCAAAGGCCAATGGCACATTCATAAGGTAGAAAAAGAAATGGGCAGACTGGATGGGTCTTACGGTCCTTTTCTGCCATCAACTTCTATGTTTCTATGTTTCTGTAACAGTAATTTCAAACAGAGCTTTCATTTTGCCTGTTTAGACAACAGTAAAAAGAGACTGCATCAGTAAAATTAAAAATAAAGTCCCTTGGCAAACAAATAAACTGCATAAGAGAGGTGCAACATTGAAAAGGGACAGAGCGGAGCAACGCCACAGCCCTGAACCCAGTGAAGCAGAGTATTTTGTTATTCATAACTTCTCTGCACATGGATAGCACATAAACTACAGTGATATAAATTATTAAATGTGTTGGTTTATTAGACTGTAATCCCTTCATGGTTTAAAAATGAACCACTTGTTCATATGAGATTTATGCTGTTTTATTTCTTATGATACTACTAACTTATTTATTTAAAAACAAAACTAACAAAGCAGTCTGAACCATCAGTGCACTACTATTTGAATGAGGTTCCTGCTAGAGTTAGCATTACTACGTTTCTTTTTTTTTTGGTCAGCTTCATATAATGCATGAATTTCAGATAGCTGTGCCTCTAGTTTATGTTGACACCAATAAGAAAGCTGCAGAGATGGAGAGAGAAGCAGTAATATTTTTGTCAACAGTGCTAAGTAAGCATGACTTTGACAATATTATCTGACACAAAAAGTTGCAACTATCATACATCAAAATCATAGAGAAATCCAGTGCAACTTCATAACAGAAGAGTTTTCTTCCAACTTGACTTGTTCGCTCCACAAGTACTATATGTTAAAAAAATATCATACTAACCAAAACATTACTTCTTTTAAATAAATTTGCATGTTCAATACATACTTTTTTTATGAAATGCAAGGAAACTCTTTGTTCAGACATGGAGTGAAATATTCAGGTTTGCATGCTGTTACTGTTTTTGCAGCATACTAACATACTAAAATGCCAGCAGAATAGGCCTAATGGTCTTTCGCGTCTGCTCGTTTGGTCAGCCCCCATCCTGGAAGCTGACCTTGCTGCCCCCCTCACCTTCTCTGGCTTCTCCCTTCCCAGTTCCGGATATTCTCGCTGCATTGGATTTTGCTTCCAGAACCCTACTCCTGTACCTGTCCCACTCCCTCTTGAACCCCTCCATCATCTCTGCCTCCACCAGCCCACTGGGCAGCGCATTCCATGGCTCCACCACCCTCTCAGTGAAGTAGCACCTCCTCCTTTCTCCCCTGAATCTTCCCCCCTCCAGCTTCCACCCATGCCCTCTAGTTGCCCCCTCCTCCTTCCTTGGAAGCACCCTGACTGCTTCTCCCCTATTTACCCCCTTCATGTACCTGAAGACCTCTATCATGTCCGCCCAGTCCCTTCTCTCTTCCAATGTGTACATATTTAGCTCTTCAAGCCTCTCCCCATAGGTCCTGTCCCCCAGGCCCCAAATCATTTTGATTGTCCTCCTCTGGACCCTCTCCAGGAGTTTAATATCCCTCTTTAAGTGTTGCCTCCAAAACTGCACGCAGTACTCGAGGTGCGGCCTCACCAAGCAGTTATACAGAGGGAGTATCACTTCCCTCCTTCTGGAGGTGATCCCCCTAGCAATGCATCCCAGCATCCTGTTGGCCTTGGCTGCTGCCCTCCTACAAGTCTCCAAGTTATTCATCTTGACATCCACCACAACCCCCCAGGTCCCTCTCAGACATTGAGACTTGTAGCATTCCCCCCCAGGGTGTACACTTGGCCTGGGTTTCTGGCCCCCAGGTGCAGTACCTTGAATTTCCCTGCACTGAACCTCAGCTTCCACTTTCTAGTCCATCTTTCCAGAGCCTCCAGGTCCCCCTGTAGGGCCACCCTCCCCTCCTCCCCATCCACCCCCCAGTTTTGAGTCATCTGCAAAGAGACTCATCTTACTCCTCATACCTGTCTTTATGTCAGAGACGTAGGCGTTGAACAGGAGGGGCCCAAGGACTGATCCCTGTGGGACCCCACTAATGACCCTCCTTGGGGATGAGACTATCCCACCAACTATGACCCTCTGGGTCCGGTCCTGGAGCCAATTGCTTATTCATCTGATCATCTGGTTTCCCACCCCCATTTCTCCCAGATTATCCAACAGGCCCTCGTGAGGAACAGAGTCAAATGCCTTGCTGAAGTCTAGAAAGAGGACATCCACTGGTCTACCCAGGTCCAAGGCACTAGTCACCCAGTCATAGAACTCCACAAGGTTTGTCTGACACGATTTCCCCAGGATGAATCCATGCCATCTATTGTCCAGGCACCATGACTTTTCCAGGTCCCTCCTAGCCTCTCCTTGACAATGCCCTCCATCACCTTGCCCACCACTGATGTCATACTGACAGGCCTGTAGTTCCCTGCCACTTCCCTTGATCCCCCCTTGTGGATAGGCACTATATGCACCACCTTCCAGTCCTGGGGCACCCACCCTGTCCTCAGAAAGATGGTGAAAAGCTCCGCCAGGGGTTTCGCCAGGGCATCTGCAAGTTCCTTTAGCACTCTGGGACGTAATTTATCTGGCCCTAGTGCTTTCTCCATCTTAAGGGACCTGAGGGCTTCCCTCACTCTCTCTACTGTGATTTCCTCCTCTGCTACCTCTTCTCCCTGCTCAGCCTTCCCCCCTCGTGCCAGTGATGCCTCCCCCTCTCCCCAGACCTGCTGATCGCTAAGGGTCCCCACCTCCTCAGTATCACTGTCTCCTCCCATGTATGATGCAGCACCCCCATTTTCCTTGGTGAAACTGAGGTGAAGCACTCATTTAGTACCTCAACCCCTCCCCGGGTCTTGTGCCCATCTCTCCCGTTTAATCCTGCTAATATGCCCTTCACCCTTCATTTTTCCCCAATGTATCTAAAGAACCCTTGTTCCCTCTCTAATTTCCTGGCCAGGTTCTGCTCCTTCCTTGCCTTAGCCACCCTCACCACCCTAGTGGCCCTTCTAGCCATCAGCTCGTACTCCCCTCGATCCCTTTCACTCCTTGAGCACTTGAATTGCCAATAGGCTGCCTTCTTTCCCCACACCACCTCCTGGACCTCCCTGGTCCACCAGCAGGGTGTTTGGGACCTACCACATTTTCGTCTTATACTTGCACAGGTGCTGGTAGCATCCTGCACCCCTCTCCTGATGATTTACCACCTCCTGTCAGCGTCCATATCTGACCCAGTCACATCCAAATGCTCCTTAAGGATCCTTCCCATTTCCTTAAATTCCCCCCCCCTGAAGTCAGTTACCTCCGTCTTTGTGCAGCCTTCTACCCCTCCTAAGTCCAGGCAGAACCAGACCGTGGCATGGTCACTCCCAGCCAACGGGTCCCTTACCTCCAGGCCCCCAATCTGGTCACTGTCTGCCAGAACCACATCCAGTACCCGCACCTCCCTGGTCTGTTCCCCCACCTGCTGAGTTAGGAACGCGTCTTGAAAGACATCCAACAACCTCTGTTCCCCAGCCACCGAGGATGTCATAGTCTCCCAGTCTGTTCCTGGCATGTTTAAGTCCCCCAACACCACCACCCTTCCCCTGCCCAATCTGCAGTGTCTCCCAACAACTGCCACCAGACTCTCCTCCAGCTCCTCCGCCAGCGCAGTGGGTCTATACACCACTCCTATTTTCACTCTCTTGCCCCCCCGCTTGTTATCAAGGTGACCCAAATTGACTCCACAGTTCCCTCTGCCTCCTCTACTCCCCCCATGCCAATGCAGTTTTTGACTATTATTGCTACCCCTCCTCCCCCCTGTCCTTCCTGAACACAGTGTAACCCTCCAGGTTCAGGTCCCAGTCGTGTCCTGCAGTGGCCCAGGTCTCAGTGACCGCTGCCACATCCACCGCTCCCTCAGTTAGCATCTCCTGGAGCTCAGGCATTTTATTGCCCAAGCTCCTGGCATTTAGCAGGACTATCTTCCACCCTTTCCCTATACTTCCATTTCCCCTGCTTGTGTTCCCATGGGGATTCCGTTTTCCCCTGGTCTGCACTTTACCAGTCGGCCTTTTCCCACATTTGTCCAGCTCCCCAGGGGGGGTGGAGACAGAGTCCCTCCTTTATCGAACCCCCCTCAACAGCCTTTTCTCCCATCCTTCCCTCCTTCACAAGATTAAACCCCACTTTTCACCAATGAACCCCTCGTATTTTCAACTTAAGGATTCCCCTCCCCTCCAAATTGAGATGGAGCCTTTCTCTAGCATACAGCAATAAAAGGATTTTAATTTGCTCTTTGTGCCTTACATTTGTTTTTGAAATGTGTAGGTCTAAACAGATTTTATATGTTGTTTGGCCACAAAATGATAATTTCATGGCTGCTACAGGCTGACATGGGTTAGCTGATGCCTAACTCACATAACAATAAACAACTATGGTTTTAAATAGATCACCCATTTTTCTTCTTGAGCAAGATGTCACTCCAATCATTTTCATTTGGTAGAAATAATTGCAAAACAATTGCATTACTCTATAATGAAGCATAGTGCTTTTATGGGATGACACATAACCTTGTATCAGAAATGCTATAGCAAATGTATCTTTTGGGGGGAGACAATCATTAATATCTTCACCCTTTAAAATCTATATTAAACAGAAGAAGCATTAAGCAAATCTAGATTGATGGGGCTGCAACCCACACATTGAAAATGTAGCTTATACAGTACTTTATGTCTGGATATGTAATAAATGTGCATGCAATATAGACCACCAAACAGATTTCACTTGTAATAGGAGGTCACATTAAAGGGCATGTCTATTGTACCTCAATGGGACATGACTCTCAAGAAATGATGACACACTGTTTATCTGTCAGTCTACAACTCTTTATACAGATTCTTTTATTTAATGATGTGATATTTTTAAGATGTTTGGCAGGGTATACATTGTGTTAAATTGCTACATGTCTCTGGTACATTGGTGTCAGCATGGCTCAGTTGGTAGCACAGCAACTTCTGGGTCAGAAGGTTAGGGGTTCCAGTCCATACTGGGATTGAGCTTGTACCATTCATGCTGGCACCTGAGTGCAGTTTTAAGGGGATGCTGTACTGTTGGAGTGGGCTGTCCTTTGGATGAGACACTAAACCAAGGCCCTGTCTGCCTGTTGTGGTGGTTGTTCAGGTGGACATTAAAGAGCCCATGGTACTTCTCAAAAAGATTAGGGAAATTGCCCTGGTGTTCTGGGAATTTTCAACTTTCAGTAAAATACCACCAATAGCTTACAGTTGCTCAATTTTAGTTGGGTTGCATTTGTGACACCCCCCACACACACACGTTTGTCGAGCCTGAAAATGGATGGGCATTAATGTCTTACCCTACTTTGTCAGTCAACAAGAATGGCATGAGGCATAGCTGAATGCCTTCAGCATGGGTGGTGTGCATCCATGGAGTATAATACATGACCTAAAGGGGATTATTATACTTATGACATTTTGTACTTTATTTAGATTTAGTGAACAGGAAGGTAAGCGCTTTTAACTTGATGAGATTTATTTAATGAAAATGAAGGAATTGCAACAAGGAGTAACAATGATTTGAGAGTCAAAACAGTGAAACAAGTAGGCTGGCCTGTGGAGGGGGGTTACAAGGGGGGGTTACAATAAGCTGAATAAAATGAGAGCCAACTACTCAAAGGAGTTTCACTTTATTCCTGATGTACTGTGTGAGGATGCTATTTTTCTAAGGGAAGGCCCGAGACTATTTCAATGTTTGGGGGAGGCTCAAGATCTTTTCCATGGCTTGGGGGGGCTCACTGTGACAACGTTTGAGAACTAATGCTCTAGATTAATATAACAATAACTGATGTTAGTGTTCTCTTTGTCAAAAATAAAACAACTTCCATATAGATAGAAATACACAGGCTCTTTGTTTTATATAATTTTCAAGGCAAAGTCAAGGTATTTACAGTATGTAACAGAAGATTGCGTTTATCTTGCAGAAACCAGAATGGTACTAAAGGTGAGTGTAATGATTCTAATCAAAATACTTTTTCCGGTGCAGAAGAAGCATACAAAGTGTCAGTTGCTATGTACAGAATAATCATTTTTGTGATGTTGCAGAGCTCCAGTATATCATATGGTTAAACACCTGTCACTTTCTGTTTTATGTGGGTTGAGATAGACTTTTATTTAAACAATTACATCAGAAGGCAGTTTACAGTAGTTGCAACAAACAGACAAAGTGTTCCTTTATAAATAATATTTCTAGTATACAGTGACTTTGCCTGAAAAAACAAAAATAAAAACTCTGTTCCCCAAGTAATTTGCCATTTCTAGTCACAAACCAGTCCACGAGTGGCAAACCCACATTGCCCCACTTCCAGATATGAATGAAAACAGTACTGAAATCAGGAACTGGTAAAGAAAATAATTTAATCAATTTTCTAGAAGCCAGCTTGAAATCCATGCATTTGTGTATGCAGCATATTAAATAATCTAATTATCTGAATGTATACATTTTTACCCAGTGCTGTTAGTGTATTAGATGAATTTAAAGGTGTCTGGGGCTATATACTTTGGTATCATGTAATACAGATTAGATTATTGCATGTTTCCCAATTAATCTTTTCACCTTTACATCTTAGAGTTTCTTACCTGCTCCCATCCCAGTATTAAACTGATAACAAGGCATTTACTGTATCTATTTGGCGGATTTGTGATAAATGTAGTTCCCACTTATAAATGTCACCCTCTATGTCCCGTCAGTTTCCTTTATTAATGTCCCACATCCTACACTTGTTTTATTATGTTGCTTGCATAACAACCATGTTGCTACAGAGAACGGCATTTCGGGTGTGTCACTGACTAGCCTAATGCAGGTCAAGCTACATTGGGCTCGTCCTTGACAGACCAATGATCATACAAGCTAAGTATGGCAGTGGTTCACAGTTTATGGGAGGAAACTTTGTGTAGTTGAAATGAATCAAGTGCTCCAACAAAAGAGCACTTTGTTAACTTTAGTTGCATTACGTTGAACCCTAACTGATGCATATGTTGTACATATCGACACCATCTTGAAAAAATTGTGTCACAAGCTTGGCGCCATTTACAGGAATCATAGTTCCTTACCTCTACTGGTTAGGCATGATCTTGTTCAGAAAATGATGCTCTCTATTTTTGACTATTATGACATAGTCTACAGTGCTGCTCCTAAGTCTTCCCTTACCAGGTTGGATACTCTCTTCAATGCTTCCTGTTACTTTGCTCTTGATTCCCCTTCCCGCACACATCACTGTACCTTGTATCATTCTCTAGCTTTCCCCTCCCTTGAGTGCAGGCATCTCTCTCACTGAGCCAAGTTCACTTCTAAATTCTGGTTTGGAACTCGACCCTCTAACCTCTCCTCCTTACTCTCTGCTCCACCTCCTTCCCTCCTCCCACCCTCTCAGATCCACTGATGCACACACTCTAGCTATTCCTCATCACTCTACCGCCGTAGGCCAGGAAGCTTTCTCCTACTACTTCCCAAAGCTTTGGAACTCACTACCACCTCCTATCAGACTTTCCTCTTCCCCATCTTCAATCTCCTTAGCCCTCCATAATTTCTATTCCCATAACTGCACTTGTTCTTAGCCCCCCTTCAACCCTCCCAAACCTGGTGCATTATCCTTTAGTCCTACTTTACTTCCATTACGTAGAAACATAGAAACATAGAATTTGATGGCAGATAAGGACCGCTTGGCCCACCTAGTCTGCCCATTTCCCTACCTGATGGATAAGCTGCAGATTCTAGTTAATCAACAGCTTAATTCTTCCTACCCCCCACTAGAATTGCCTTATGCCTGTCCCATGCATTCTTGAATTCTTCCACTGTTCCTGACTCTACAACCTCCTCAGGAAGGCTGTTCTATGCATCCACAACCCTCTCTGTGAAAAAATACTTTCTAACATTACCTCTGAGCCATCCCCCTCTATCTTCAAATTGTACCCCCTTGTTCTTGCACATCTCTTCTTCTGAAAGATACTACCATCTTGTACTTTGTTAATTCCCTTGAGATACTTGAAAGTTTCTATCATGTCCCCCCTCTCCCGTCTTTTCTCAAGGGTATACATATTAAGCTGCTTTAGTCTCTCCTCGTATGTCCTGTGGTGCAGACCCTGCACCATTTTGGTTGCCCTCCTCTGAACAGCCTCCACTCTGTCTACGTCTTTGCAGAGATGGGGTCTCCAGAATTGCACGCAGTACTCCAGATGGGGCCTCACTAACTGTCTGTCACAGGGATAACAACTTCCTGTTTTCTACTGTTGATGCCTCTCCCTGTGCATCCCAGTATCCCCCCAGCCCTCCTTACTGCCTTCTCATATTGCTTGCCCACCTTTAGGTCATCTGATATAATTACTCCTAAGTCTCTTTCGATTTTTGTGGTTGTTATTAACTCACCTCCCCCATTGTGTACTCTTCCCCTGTGTTTTTGTTTCCCAGATGCATAACCTTACACTTCTTTGCATTGAATCTGAGCTGCCACATATTTGACCATTCCTCCAACCTTGCCAAGTCCCTTTTCATTCTTTCTACCCCACCTTGGGTATCAACCCTGTTGCAGATCTTTGTGTCGTCTGCAAATAGAAATACCTTTCCTTCCAGGTGCTTTCCAATGTCACTTATAAAGACATTAAAGAGGACCAGTCCCAGTACCGAACCCTGCGATACCCCGCTGGTTACCCTCCTTTGTTCATTGTGGACTCTGTTTACTATTACCCTTTGCGTCCTGTTGTCCAGACAGATTTTTATCCAGGCTACCACCTTGGGACCCACTCCAAGGCTGGCTAACTTGTATATTAATCTTTTGTGTGAGACTGTGTCAAATGCCTTGCTAAAATCTAGATAGGCCATATCCACAGCCCCTCCCTGGTCTACTACTTTGATCACCCAGTCAAATAAATCTATTAGGTTCATCTGACATGACCTTCCTGCTGTGAAACCATGCTGCCTTGGGTCCTGTGCCTCACTGGCCTCTAGGTACT
The DNA here is from genome assembly GCA_016271365.2 of Neoceratodus forsteri. NCBI lineage: Eukaryota > Metazoa > Chordata > Ceratodontiformes > Ceratodontidae > Neoceratodus > Neoceratodus forsteri. Next base: position 848,902,391 of record CM028134.1, read on the forward strand.
CAACAATTCTTTCCTTCAGAAGTGATTCCATCATTTTCCCTACCACTGAAGTCAAACTAACTGGTCTGTAGTTTCTTGCCTCTGCCCTGCTCCCACTTTTGTGAAGTGGAATCACATTTGCCCTCCTCCAGTCCTCAGGTACCACCCCATCCTCCCATGATTTGTTAAAGAGAGTAGTCAGTGGTGTTACCAGTTCTACCCTTAGTTCTTTTATAATTCTTGTGTGAATCCCATCAGGCCCCATTGCTTTGTCCACCCTCAGTTTCAAGAGTTCTTTCAAAACCCTTTCTTCTGTGAATGGACTGGTATTGACCCCCCTATTCAGAGTTTCTGTCTTGTTTGGTTTAGGTACCTCCCCCTCCTCTTCCATTGTGAATACTGAGCAGAAATATTCGTTCAGTATCCCTGCTTTTTCACTGTCACCCTCTGCCCACACTCCCTCCCCTTTATTAAGTCTTTGTATCCCTCCCTTGGTCTTGTTTCACTCCCTAATGTACCTATAAAAGGTTTTATCCCCCTTCTTAACAGAGTTGGCTATCTTTTCCTCAGTTTGTGCCTTTGCCTTTGCTATTCTGACTGCCTTCTCTGCCTCCTTCTGCTTTAACTGATAAAGTTCTCTGTCCTGCTCCTTCTGAGTTTCCTTATATTTCCCGAATGCTATCCTTTTCTCCTTAACCATTCTTGGCACCTCTTTTGAGAACCATACTGTTTTTTTTCCTTCATTTTGATTTGTTGATTTGCTTCACACAAAGGCTTGTTGCCTCTGCGATGGCTGTTTTGATTATTCCCCATTGTTCCTCCACCCCTCCTTCTTGCCCATTCACTACTGCTTTTCTGAGACACTCTCTCATTTTCCCAAAGTCAGCCTTCCTAAAGTCCAATACTCTTGTTTTTGTATGGCTTGACTCTATAGCTGTGTTTATTGTGAACCACACTGTTTGGTGGTCATTTGTTCCCAGATGGCTACCTACTTTTAAATCTGAGATCCTTTCTCCTTCCCCATTTGAGAGTACCAGGTCTAAGATTGCTCCCTTCTGAGTGGGTTCCAACACTAGCTGTCTGAGGCATGCCCCATGTAGGGCATCAAGAATGACCCTGCTCTTGGATGTGCCTGCAGCAAAGGTACTCCAGTTAATATTTGGCATATTCGGGTCCCCCATCAACAATATCTCTCCTTTTTCTACCATTTTAAGGATGCCTTCTATCATTTCCTTGTCCATTTCCTCCCCCTGAGATGGGGGTCTGTACACAACCTCCATGCAGATTGTGGTGCCATTTCCCATTTCCAGGATGACCCATAGTGACTCATCAACTTCCTGTTAACTCTTTAGTTCTGTTGCTTTAATCCCTTCCCTCATATAGAGAGCTACTCCTCCTCCTCCTCTTTTACCCACCCTGTCCCTCCTGTAGACTGTGTATCCTGGTATGTTGACATCCCAGTCATGGTTCTCGTGTACCATGTTTCAGTGACTGCCACAATATCCAGGCATCCCTCTTCCATCAAGGCCACTAGTTCAGGGAGCTTGTTGCACGGACTGCGGGCATTGGTACTCATCACCTTCCATTTCCACCTTCCCCAATGAAACCAAAACCCTGAGCTCCACACCAGTTTTTCAACCATTCATTGAAACCCATGGTGTGGAATACACTAGCATCATCCTTGCCAGAGACAGGCAGCACCTCCGAGAAGGTTACCATACATGCTACTTGTCTAAGGCCCCTCCACAACCCCAAAAACTCCTCTTGCACCACTCTGATCCCATTCACAGCCAGGTCATTTGTCCCTAGGTGGACAATGACATCCAGCTCCCTCCCTCGTGGAGCTGCTCCTGCTATCCTAAGAATTTGTTTCCTGTCCCTCAGAGCCGTGGCACCAGGTAGGCACCTTACCTCCCTATCCCCTTCCTCCCCCACTTCTACCCCCCAATGATCCATTTTCCTAACTGTATTTGTTACTAGTCCCCTTCGCAACCCTCCCAACCCTTGCACATTATCTCCTACTCCTCTATCCCTGACTTTCCTCCTGTCTTCTAATTGAACCCTTCCTCTGATTATTTTCTCACATGCTACCATCTATTATACCCCCTCCTCCCACCCCTTACCACAGCCTACTGTGCCATTTTGACTCTCTACTACCATCCACAACCTACTGTGCTATTTCGACACTCTACTGCTGTCCTTCCCCCACTACCCCTCTCTTCCCCCAACTGATGCTCTCTCTTTTTTCATTCCTAGTTTACCCCATTTTCTCCAGCCTCCCTATTCCTTATCCCTCTCCTCCCTGCAGGTCACCTACCACATTCCACTCCTCCTCCCTGCCCCCCTTCTCTCCCCTCCTTTTCTGTCTGGTCCTGTCCCCCTTACAGGGTTCTTTGTCATCCTGAAGGGGTACAGATCCTGGCTCCCTCTCTTCTACCCCTCTTCCTTGCACCCACTTTCTAATCCTGACCCCTCCTTGCATGGTTCTCTGCATCCCAAAGGGTAGATTGTCTCTCCCGTGCCCCTCCCTTCCCCCATTTTAAAATCCATCACCTGCCCACCTTCCTACTTCCCTATCCCTCTCCTCCCCTCATCCTGTTCCTCAGTCCCTCTCTGCTCTAACTCCCGGCTCCCTTTTTCTCCTCTCCCTTTCTGCCTGGTCCTGTCCCCCTTGCAGGGTTCTCAGCATCTTGAAGGGGTTAGATCTTGACTGTCCCTCTCTCTCTCTCTCTCTCCCTCTTCCATCCCCCACATTCTGCCCCTCACCTGTCCACTTCCCCATATGTCTTATAACTGCCCTCCCATGGGTATACAATAGCACTTCAAATTATGTGCTCAGCCTAGTACTTCTAGCACTTCAAATGTGTTATCCATCCTCTAACCTTTACCCTACTAGATCATCAGCTCTTGGGTTGTTGCAATGTACATTATATCTGAATGTGGTTTTGTTTACCTTGGCTGGTTGGTCTGGGTTATTTCTGTTCTGTAATTGTACTATACTGTTTTGTTTTAATAATTGTACTTGTATTGCTCTGTTATTGCCATGTGTTTGCCTGTTCTCCCAATTCTTGTACCCCTCCCACTCAGGAAGCTTCTGGAAATGAACTGTTTACAGTTCATGTTGTCTTTCCTGGGGAAACATTTTCAAATAAATAATAAGAAAAACTCATTTAAAAAGTTGGGTTGTTTAAATTAGAGGCATATATTGTGGCTAGTGTACATTTAAAGTTTGGTATGTTCATTTCTATTATGGCCCATCTTCCTTGTGGATCCATGTCCTTACCATGTATTCTAGGGTGTGCATTTTGTTTATTAAATGTTATTGCAACAGGTCTAGTGCTGTTAGTGTAATCAGCAAAAATTCCTGGACCCCATGGGTCTGCGAAACATTTAGGAGTGAAATGTTATTTATTTATTATCTTATTCATTTTTGTTCTGTTTCTTTGACCTTTTATATTTCAGGATAGTATTTTAAAGGATTCACCCAATCTTATATATTAATACGTATCTGTTATTAATGTATCCTTAATGTGTAGTATGTTTTGTCTCTGTGTTTTTAAACTGTTTTCCTTGGCCCCATTTCTTTTCATTTTTTATCATTCATAAGTTTTTCTGCATTTCTTTCTTTTTTTCTTTGTTTAATAATATATTTGTTATTGATCTTGACTGAGTTTGTAGAGAAAAGTCCATCCTCCCTTCCCCTCTGCCCACCGCAGTCTAGAATCCATGCAGATCCAGATGTCCCCACCTCCAAAAAAGTGGTGATATAGTTTGTCATCACTGTACATTGAGTTGTTGGCATTAGGTGTATCCATCCTCTTATTTTTCTTTTTCTTTAGCTATAGCATTCATTCAGAGCAGCTATGTTCTCTTTATTTTTGTTTCCCTTTCACCACAATCATATCACTTTCCTTATTCTAGTGTTATACTTAGCCCTTATATTTTCCCTTTTTATAGATACACATTCTTGAATCTATGTTCTCTATGTTCTTTATATTTCTTCATGCACCAGTGTCTCATCATAATTTTTTTTTATTGTGGTTTTGTTCTGTTTAATACCTTTTCCAGTTTCTTTTAACTTTTCATACTTTTAGTTTTCTGATTGGGAAGTTTGTGCAGGATAATAGCATTGTAAGAACTGCACTGTGTAAAGCATGAAAGCATTTAGAGCGACAGTGGTATAATAGCTGTAGAGAATTACCATTACCCCTGTTGCTCTGCAGTATTACACAGAAAGGATCAAAGTTGCCATATGTCTTATGCCTGGTCAAGCCACTCCTGTGGTGGAGTGGTTAAGACACCAGCACATGGCAAGGTTGGAGACCTGGGACCATGTTTCAGTCCCCCCCCCCCGGTCTCTGGGTGTTGCAACTTTTTTGTTTGTGTATTTTGTTAGAAAAACATAATTTTTCCCCCTCCCAAGTTTCTCCCCATCCCCGAATTCCACACCCCCTTGGAGTATGTTATTTTAAATCCAGTGGGTGTGGATAGTGAAGTCCCCTGCAAAACAAAGAAAATCCCATTATTTCAACTGGTGTGCACTGTTTCTGTTGGGGTCAGTGTTTTTCCTGATGGTATTTCAATGGATGCTATTTTCCTTGCGGCATTGATTGCCGTGCAGACGGTGAGGAGGAGAGGTGCTACACACTGTTCAGTTGTGGAGTGAGCCGCTCTAGCAGGACGGTATCAAGGTTAATTTTTACTTATAACAGGTATGCCATCGTTGCCATATTAAGCAGCCTGTGGTGGTGAATTGTACCATCCTACCAGGACATCTTGCCCACCAGTATTGGGAAAATTCAGTCTGTGTTGTTCGCTGTTCTTGGGGGAGCTTGGAGTGCTGAGGGCAAAGGGCAGCCCGCTCTCTCAGGAGCTTACAAGAGGCATTCGGACCGCTGTGCTCACGGACTGTGTTTTATTCTACTATTTTTTATTCTCCTTCCACTAAGAAAAACTTTTAATTTGAGGATTAATACATATTTGAACACTTTATGTCTGTTTATGTATTTTTGAATTGAACATGTAGAGAAATGCTCTTCGGAGTTTCACTGTTTTTCGTTTCCCAAATCTTTGTTTTTAACTAAAACTTTTTCCATTGTGTAATTATTACATTATCTTTATTATTTTGGTTTTAAGAATTTATAGTGTAGTAAAGCACTTTTTAAATATCTCGTACTACTTTTATTAAGTGATACGTGCTGTGGAGGCATTATTATTACATTAACTATGGACAGCTGAGTGCTGCTCCATGATTATTTCATCTACTATCCTATTAGACTTTGATTATCTTGATTATTTTTTATTTAACCTTCTTTAACTTGATTGATTGAATGACTGAATAATTATATTGCCTATTTTATCTTGCTTTCAATTCTTAGCTCCTGCAAAGGATTGATTGGCCTCAATTGATTTAATTGACTTAATTATATAGCATGTGAAAAAAGTGCATTTAGTTTCCTGGGAGGGAGTGACTGGTTATAAAGCCCTGGTCCTCCAAACACATTTTATTTGCTTTTTGCTTGTGGTGGGGATATTTGACCTCTGGCTTTAAACAAATATAGCCGTGATTTTTTGTGTCACTATATCTAAAACTGTACTCCTATTTCTGGGATGAAGTCCAGGATTTTGAAGTATGATTGATGTGTCTGAAGACCTTGGCCTGGATATTCAAACTGCGCTCAAAACTGGCGCAACAGTAGGAGCAAGCGCAAACCAGTTGCGCAAATGCGCAACAGGTGCGATATTCAAACATGGAGCAGAGCAAATAGCGCAAGCAACCAATGTCTGAATATCGCACATACTGCGCCATCGCGCAACCAGGAAGGAGAAGCTGAGCCAAAATGTTGCGCTATGGCACAACCATGGAAGCTCAGCTGAGCATTCCAGAGCTGCCATAGCGCAAGCACAGCCCCCCCCCAGAGCAATGGAACTGCACATCCAGGGAGGCAGGCTGGGGCCCACCGCCAGCCATGCCACACATGGGCACAGGAACACACTGCAGAACCCACACCACACCGGCACACCCCAAGCACAGCATCACTGGGGGTGGGATGGATGATCCACGTGCCCATGGGGACAAGCCAACAAAGCATAGCAGAGCCCTGACACCCCAGCACAACCACTGGCAGGCAAAGAGTGCCACACACAGGGGGTTGACAACCACAGTGCACATCAGCCCCCCGTATGCACAGCACACCCTGCACCATGACCCCAAGACACCACCCATGTGCAGTGACTGGCACTGCAGGAAACACCATGCATCCCCTGGCACACGCCAACCCCTGTGCTGCAGCAGAGAAGCATACAGGCCAGACCCACCCTGTGCACCCAGCAGTGGGTGGCAGTAGACGGCAAGACCAACAGAAAGTCAATTCCATGCTGGAGATACCTCCCCATGCACACACACACACACACACACACACACACACACCCACACACACCCAGGACCATACCACCCCAGATGGCATGCACACCACTGCAACTGAGCACCCATAGCCAGCTGCAAATCAGAGACCAACACAGTATTCATATCAAAATATAAAGGTATATTTAAAGTTTCAAATACTAAATAACCAAAACCATAAACAACAACTATTTACAAGGGGGATGGGTACAAGGTAGGGGTGTTCAAGGGGTAGGGATGAACAACTGGGAGAGGGAAGGCAGGGTGGTAGGGATGGGAGAAGTGAAAGGGGATGTGCCCCTAAGGCCCAGCTGGCTGGTCATCCTCTGCCTGGTGCTGCACTGTCCGGTGACACTCCCTCCGCAGGCCATGGTGCCTGATTGACTGAAGGATGGCCTGGTTCTCAATGGCCACCTGTGTCAGGCCCCGAATGTCATGCAGAATCCCCCGGAGAACCTCGAGGCCTAGGAAAATGGGAACACAGTCAATGGCTGTGACTGACCACAACCCTGAACACCACCCAACCTGCAATCATAGCCCAATGTCTCAGACCTGTGATGGCATGCACCACCCACACAGTGAACATGCACATGGCTATCACAAACAGGCGGCACCAGCTATGCGCACCACCACCCACACACACTGCCCACGCCAATCACAGTACAAACTAGGCTGGCAAGTGATGTGGCAACGGGCGCGATGCCAGTTACACAGCTATGTGCCCAGTGCATGCCTGGACTACCAGTGATGCATACACAGACGTGCCGTGATACTGCACTGTGATGCAGGTCACCTGTGTCATGCCTACATACATGGATACATAGACAGTGTCAGCAGATAAGGGCCTATGGGACACCCAGTCTGTCCATTTGACCTTGTAAGTTCACTCTGTTGTCCTATAAGTCCATTCCCCCTTACCCCTGACCTCCAGAATTCCTTTATGGCTAACCCATGCATTCATAAATCCGTGACCAAGTCAGCCCCCACCACTTCCTCTGGCAGGGTGTTCCACTTGTCCACCACCATTCTGTGAAGAAATACTTTCTCATGTTTCCTCTGAATCGTCCCCCCTCCAACTTCATCCCATGCCCTCTAGTCCTGGAACATCCTTTACGCTTAAAAATATTGTTTTCCTGCACTCTGTTCCCCCCTGTAAGATACTTGTATGTCCCCATCATATCCCCACACCCTCCTCCCCTCCAGGGAGTACATGTTCAGTTCCCCAACCTGTCTGCATAGGACTTGTGATGCAATCCATGCACCATCCATGTCGCCCTCCTCTGAACCCTCTCCACCCAGTCCATGTCCATACGTGGGTATGGTCTCCGGAACTGTACACTGTACTCCAGTGTGGGGACTCACTAGTGTTTTGTATAGTGGAATTATGACCTCCCCATTGGTTGTGTCCCGCATGGCTGGTGGTCTTGCCCCCCCAGCATGCAATAGCATCCATGAAGTAATGATACTCACACTCCTCCAGCAGCTGGGTCTGACGCTGCTGCTGCTGCTGCTGTTGGGGCACAACACCCCCCGGCACCGGGGCCCTGGCATGGCCCACATCACCCTGGCCCTGTGTCCTCACAATCCGGCCTGTGGGAGACATATGTTGAGACAAACATCAGTGTGACTCAAAAGCAGAGTGCCCCTGCCCCAGTGAGAGTGCCTGCCCACACAGCCATAACCATCCATCGCACAGCTGCACACACTGACACACCTATGTACAGCCACCCAAGCACACACACCCCTACAGAGAATATAGGTGCATAGATGGTACACTCACCTGGCCTAGGCACCACACCCGCCTGGCACGTGAACGCAGCCACGCTAAGAGTTCACGCTCCGGCGGAGGTCACTGTACCGTGCCGCACTGCTCAGCAGACCGCCCTGGCCAGTGACCTCCACCAGGTCAGTGGCCACTTGCTGCCACACGGGTTCTAGGCATGGTGAGGGGGCCTCACCACACAGTGCCTCCAGTGGGCTCCACCAGGGCCACCAGGTTGGCCACTCAAGCTGGCTCCAGGATCACCACCTCCTCCCAGCCATGGCACCAACTTTACAGCAGGAAATATGGCGCCTGCTGCACCGTAGAATTCCCAGCCGTGGAGTTATTGCCAGACCACTACAGGCTCAATCGCGCTGTTCGAACAGTGCCGTTACTTTACATGGTGCTGTCACCAGACAGCGTTATTGGGACGCATACATGGCATGCCAACAGCGCCAGGGTCAGAGGGCATACACAAGGTCACGCGCAATGACACAAGGCTATGTACAGTGCCAGGGACATATAGGCATCCCGCGCGACTACCAGCTGAGCACCAGTGCCACAGTGGACTATCGCGCAGTAGTGCTATTAGCGCTTACTAGTGCCCAGTGCTGTAGCACCACTGGCACAATGGTGGCTATGGCCTGAACGCTTATCGCGCCAGCAGGTTTGCAGCGTGATAGACGATGCGAGCTGCCTGGGCATGCAATGCAGTGTAGCATGCAGCCACAAAATGCGCCATTGGCTCAGCCGGACCTTCCAGACAGTGCAGCCGCAAATACGCCGGCTATTCAGCTTGTTACATGCAAATCATTCGATCAGCTATTCAAAGGTGCAGTGGCACCATTAGCATAAATATTAAAGTAGCGCCACACCTCATTTGCATGTTGCGCTATAAAAATGTACAGTAGGCTGAAGGGCAGACGGTTACTGCAGAGAGGTGAAAGTTACATGCTGTGTTGCTCAGGACAATGCCTGCGGCAGGGGGGTGCCAGAGGATGATAAAGGCTGAGGAGCTGAGCATGAAAAGGGCGCCAGAAGTCAGGTGACAAGGCACTTTCTATCAGTATCTACTATGCGGAGAGGAAACGGGGGCTTCTGCCCTTCGGCCGGTAGCTATGCTCATGGGGAAATGCTGTCGACTGCACAGTGACAGGTGTCCACTTCCACCCATACAGATCACCATGACTGACCAGAGCCAAGCTTGAGGTGGGACGGCAGGCATAGGAGGAGGCCGGCTTCACCACAGCAGAGACAGAGGCCCTTCCAGGCCTACCTGGAGGATGAGCCACTATTGAGTGGACTGAGGGCACAATCTCATGAGTGTGTGGCTGCATGGAGGGAGAATGGGCCATCAACCTGCACGGAAGCCATCAGCGCCCGTGCAGGAATGCAGGAAGAAGATGGGGACTGACTGTGGAGGCTGAAGGAGAAGGTGCAGCCTTCAGGTGTACATGCTGGCACTGGTAGGGCCCACCAGTGGTGTTGCAGCTGACTCTACAGAGAAGACACTGGTCGTACATGCAGCCTGAAAATTATGGCGATATTCAGGCTGAGGATTCCAGACAGGTGGAAGCCCATCACTGCACGGTGTGACATGGTGATGTTGTTGGGGGTTTGTTCACATGCACTGTTACGTCCTTTCTGTTACAGATCCTGTTCGCCTGCAGGAGACGGTGGTGGTGGTGGGTCCAGACAGTGAGGCAGACCTGCTGACGTGAGGGAGGGACCATCCACCTCCGCCACCAGCCTGCAGGCACCGCAGCGCAGCATGCACGCCAGCAACAACTCCGTGTCAGTGATACGGGTGCAGGGGGTGGCTGTGTCACAGCAGTCTGGCATGCAGGTATGCCAGCATGCTGTGCCTATGGCAGTGGCACGCAGACTGCACCATTGATGAGGCAGGCCTGCAGTGATAGGTGGTGTCCCATGATGATCACATGGCAGGCTAGCATGCCCTGGGCCTTCCCTTGGTTTGGGCGTGTACCAGCATGCTGGCAGTCCCTGGTGTGTTTGCCACCGTGGGCAGCACCGGGCTGCAGGTGTTTGCACGTTGTTGGCACGGAGGCAGTGGACCTGGGGCCTGTTGAGGGGCGGCAGCAGTGTGCATCAGGTCTGGGGTACAGTGTCATAGGCATGTTCACCACCCTTGATCCCCTACCTGGTCATGCACAGCGCCACCTCAAGGGGTGTGCACCATGACCGCTCCACACCTTGGGGGTCACGGCATTGGGGTCAGCCCATTACGGGTTATTCACCCATGGTGGGACCTGTATGGCCAGGGCGGGTTGTAAGGTCCTGGAGGCACTGCTGTGTCCGTGAGTGGCATAGCAGGGAGGCCGGGACCCACGGCTTGTCCTTCTCGGATGGATGACCGCTGCCATGCTGGCCCAGGCAGTGTTCTCTGTCGCTGACATTGCTCCTGTCAGGTGCCCCGTACCACACCACATGTGTGCTCTCCACTGCCCGGCGCCGCAACACCAGGCCTGTCGATGCTGGGTCTTGGGGTATCCCAGCACCCTGTGCAAGTTTGTTTGGCAGGATGCAGACCCCTGTGCGGCAAGGTCACGTCACAGTAGTGGGACTCTGTGTACCACCCCCGATGTGGCTCCTGCTCAGCCTGCCAGTGCTGCCCACGGTAGGGCTGCCCCACATCCGCAGGCTGTGGGACAGTGCTACCTGATTGAACTGTCTCCTATGGTGTCCTGTCTGCTGCCTGTGTGCATTGTGTCATGTAAGTGACTGCTGTTTTGCTCACTGGGTTGACATACTGATCACCTGCACACTTCCTAACCTGTCCAGGTGCGTGATGATGCCTGCATTGCACTGTACCATGTGCAAGGGTGCCCGGTCCTGACACACGATACGGACAGTCCAGGTGGTGGGTGGTTGGTGGTGCTGTGTGTGGCAATGTCATTTCCACAGTGCTGTGCTGCTGCCCATGTATGCTGCCTGGTGTGTGTGTGTCCATATGAGTGCTCACCCTCTCTGATGGTGTGTTGGTATGCCTGGAACCTTCAACTCCTGACCTTCATGCACGTGTGTTCCCTGTGTGCCTGTGGTTTGCGCGATGGACAGTGTTGCCTGCACCTGTCCCCTTGACTTGCCCAGAAGCATGAAAGTTTCAGCAATGGTGTCCCGTGCAGCTGGGCCTGCTGGCCGGGTCGGGGTCCCTCTCCGCCCTAGGGGCTGCTCATCACCCACATCATCAAGTTTACTGGCGCCCCCATCGCGTCCCCTCTGGACCTGTACGGCTATCCCATGGTCTTTGGCCATGTTGTGCAGGATGCAACAGGCCAGGAATATCCCACAGGCCTTTGGGGTTGTACTGTAGGTTTGACCGGAGGTGTCCAGGCATCAGAAGCGCGCTTTGAGCATCCCAAACACCCGCTCTATGATGTTACGTGTTCTGCATGTGCCTCATTGAAACCTAGCTGCGCTTGGGGTAGTGGGGCGCCGTATGGTGTGAGCAGCCAGGGATGGAGTGGTATCCGTAGTCACCTGTGTGGAGATAGTGGAGATCAGTGTCATGTCAGGTCCATATTGCCCTATATCCTTGTGTGCCACTACCATGGCACCTTGTGTCATTCCCACCCTTGCACAGAGTTTGCATTCCATACATGTACTCACCCACTAGATGACCCATGGGATGTTCCTCACTCTAATCGATGGCACAGTGCAGACTGGTGCCATATGAAGGCATCATGTGCTCCACCAGGGTGTGTGGCACAGACATTGATAATGCTCAGTGGCATCACACACCACCTTGCAGTTGACACTGAAAAGCCTTGGTTTTACAAGCCTGGCCGCCGGGGCCAGGTAGCGTAGAATGGCCAAGCATGGGTGTCTATGGCCCCAGCACGCCAGGTATAGTGCTACCCTGTGGAACCCTGCATGTTTGTTGTACGCCTGCTGGGTGCTGGGGAAATGGATGCACTCGCAGCATGAGGGCAGCAGCACTGAGGAATTGGGTGAGGATGCGGACATGGCCAACTGTGTAATGCCTGTGGTGTCCCCTGTCGGCCTCTGGAAGGTGCCGTGGAGCAGGCACATGCAGGCTGTCACCTTGGTCTCCACGGACAGAGCATGACTGCCGCGGAGGGTGCCTGCATCACATCACTGCACAGCTCGCAGAGCCGCCTCAGTATTGCCCTGTTCAGGTGGTACTGGCCACAACTGACATCTGTGTACAGGCTCAGGCTGATGCGGGCTCGACACCGCCTGTCGGGCATAGTCGCTGACGGGCCCCTCCGCCGCCACGCCCCCTGCAGCATGGTGTCTCACCTCTCATTAAAGCTTCCATGTGGAAGCTGACACTGTCCATCTCCCTGGCTTCTGTCCCCCGGCTGCAGTTCCTGTGTTTCCCCGCTGCCCCCACTGTTGCTTCCATTGCACCGGCACCCCCCACTGGCCTCTCTGTCCTCCTGACCCACTGTCCCTCTCTGCCCTTCCAGCCCTGTCTCTCTCTCTCTCTCTCTCTGTCTCTCCCAGTTTGCGGCCTGCTAGAGTTCTGCACCGCTTCCTTGAGCTTTTATTTTGCACAACCGTACTGCGAATCTCGTTGTTTACCTTATGCATTGGCGCAGAAATTCTCGGATATCGCATTGCGCACTTTATGCAGCGGACTCACCTCTTCGTTGCGATGCCTTCATTTCCATTGCGCTGTTGCTCAGTGCGCCTGTGTGGTAACTGGCTCTTCTGAATATTGCAGAATGGCGATTTTTGAGTTGCTGACGCTGAGAACCCTGTTGCGCATGGCGCAACCCTTTTGAATATCTGGGCCCTTATTTTTGATATGAGAGCTTTTATCAAACATCTAAAAAGAACTAACAGTGGCTGCTACCTAGTTTATCTTCCAGCTTTTGCCATTCTGTTGCCTGATCAACTGGTTGCTTTATTGCACTGTTTTAGAGTTCCAGAGTACTCTATAAGCAAGTAAGTTTATTAGCTTTATTTTGACAAATAAAGGAGCATTAATCCGCAAAGTGATTTTATTTAGCCACATAGGAGTTTTTTTTTTTTTTTTTTACTTTTCAGTCAATCCTTTAGGAGTTTTTGAACTCATAGTTAGGTTTGACCGAGTGGCCAGCATACCTTACAACTGCTTAATCTACACTTTGTGCTTTTTTCTTTTTTTGCCTGAATTATTGTAGTGCTATAAACTAAAAATTGACCATATTTGATAATTCAAACTAATTCTAGATTGAATTTCCCTTGTTTTTTCCCTGCCTGAATATTATACCTTATTCTGTTGTCATGATGTGGTCCCGTATTTTTTTTATCCTTGTGTTATCCAGTGACTTTTCCATGTATTCTCTGAGTGGAATAGAAGAGAAAGATACTGTTGTGAAAATCTGCGACAAACTTGGTAAATGCAGAAGTAAATTGAACTGCAGAAGATCTATTGGTTCACCTTCTCATCTGTTTCTTTGGCTTGTTAGTATCCAGTTGTACCGTTTGTTCTATTGTATTACTAATATTTGGACCAATTATTTGAAACAATGACTTTTTGGTGTCCTAAGGACTGTGTCTGAAGGAAAGCAACTTTGGGAACTTCTCTTCTCATGCTTCTGCCGCTGAACGGAATATAACGGAAAATGTTCTAGACTCTTTGATCGCCTATAGGCAGAGTTATTTGCCGTGGACTTTCAAATTCAAGGTTTTGTTTGCCATATTTTTATATTATTATATTTTATTACTATTACATTTTTTTTCCATTTTTGTATTCAGTGTTAGTTGTGGGTTGCTCTGATCTGACCATGGGACTGGGGTATCCCAGTAGCCAAACAATTTGTTATAATCATGGTGAATACCCATCCACAGAAACAGCAAAATGAGAATGTTTCTCCCTTACATGAATTATTAATTAAGAAGAAGTCAAGGCAGTCTAAAATAACTGAACATTTGTTTCCTTCAGTGAGCAGAACCTCCACTCCGAGATTGTTTTCAAATGCATCTGTTGTGGAGGTTCAAGCCCATGATCATTTGAATGCTGATTTTTGTTCTGGGGTGAAACTAGATCATTATGTTCCCCAAGATAGTGGGGAGTGTGGAGATTATACACATGAAGATCTTGTGAGCTTTGAAGCGTCTGGTTTCATTTCATCATTTGAAGGCAGCTTCAACAAATCTCCTACTGCTCAGCAGCATAGGGAAATTTCCGATAATGTTCATTTTGCCCAGGATAAATTTGAGGTGGAGGGTTTAGTGGAAGTGGTTTCACAACAATGGGTCTCTAATCTGAAACAAGATGTATATCATTCTGTATTGGGAGACAAACATGAAGCTTCCTCACTTCTTAATGTAAATACTAAACTGGGAGATGTTATTACAGATTTACAGAAAACTATAGAATGACTTCAATCATTGGATTGTTCAGTAAATGTTAAAAGCTTTCCAGGAATTAGATCTAGACCATTCTATAATCAGAATAAAGAAAATCATGATTTTTTTAAACCATCCTGCTTGGATAGCGATCTGATTGAGTTATTAAAAAATCCTTATAATGCCCACTTGATTATAATGAAACAGTTGGTTATCAATAAAAATCTATTGGATGCCATTAGGGCTGAAGTAGCAGTTAATAGATGTAAAATTGATAGCTTGCCTACTTTAAGACAAGCCCAGCATGACTAATTTTCAACCAGTGACACAAAGATAGATCAAGTTATAAATAAATCAATTACAGAGGATATGATTAGACCTGACTTTGGTGAAATTACATTTCCCACTACTCCAGATCTTTCTAGTAGAAACTCAAAGAAAAAGAATCAAAAGATAAGGGGAAAAATAGGTAGAAATATAAAAACAAAAACAAAGTTAATATTAGTGGGGTAACTACAAAATGTAAAAATCCACCAGTGTTAGGTTATCTAATGAATGTTCCTGATTCTAAAGGTGACTCCTGTAATGAAGATCAATAGGAAAAAGATCTAATGTTGTCAAAAAAGAAATCTATTAATGTATCAGATATTAAGGTGCATTTAGGTCACAAACATGCACATCGAGATATAACTTGCTCTTCTACTGCATGAAAATCTAATAATACTGTGGCTTCTGGTTCATTACAAGAGTGTCCAGACATTTTTGCTGCATTAGATCTATTGGGGAAAGAAGTCTCCAAGTTAACAGATCAAACAGATCTTCCCAATAGTATAGAAAAAGGGCATTCTACAGAATCTATAGAGCTACTGGAGAAAAGGGATTCATCTTTGGAACCTACAAGTAAGTCCCCTAATAGAAGAAAAAAAATATTGATGTACCACCTATTCCTACTAAACTATCAGGTCATTTCCAGGAGGATTGGTCAATACCTACCCTCTGGTTAGGTTTCATGGCCCCTAAAAATGGGGACATTTTGAACCCTTGGTAAATGATAAGGAATGGTTACACTGCTTGGGTAATAAATTTGATATAGAACTAAGAGAGGAAGATATTATTGATGTTAGGAGTATTCCCCTATTGGGAGCTGCACTTATAGAAGTGATGTTTTTGACTCCTAGAGTAGCAAATTACCTTTGGATCAATAGACACTTGCTACAGGAATTGGATGTAATTCTTACATTTCCAAATAGATCCTTGTTTAATAGGTATATCTAATAGCAGTGAAGGTAAAATGTTATGCCTATTTAGCATGCCTAATCTCCCCAATGAAAATTCTATAGTTTTGTCTAAGGCATTGAGGGACCTTTTTGTTAATTTCATGCGGATCCCAATAGATGAGTATGGTGATATTGTTGCTGTAAGACCACACAGTGAAAGTCAGATAGATATTTGGATACCAACCGTCCATCTAGCCCAAATGATTATGAATAATTCTATTAAATTGGATGGACTGGACTTAAATTTGGTTGAAGCTGGCAAGTTTCTAGTCAGTTCAAATTGGACTGTAGAAAATAGACAAAATGTCAAAATGCCTATTCCATTATCCAACAGATTTTCAGCCATAGCAGGTTATGAAACTAATTGACTTCAGGAAAGTTTAACCAGGGATAATCCCATGCAAGGCTGCATGATTATCACTTGGAACATGGCTGGTTGGAATTCAAAAATTAATGATCCAGATTACAAAAGATTTTTAGAACAACATGATTTAATTTGTTTGCAAGAAACATGGCATATTGAGAATGATCAGGTTAGTCTAATGGCTATCAGTGCATTTCCAGACAGGGTGCAATGGTTAAATGATTTGGGAGACCATCTGGAGGTTTATTAACCTTTATTAAATTGGGATCTTTTGATAAAGTTACAGAACTTTTTCAACATCATAACTATATTGTGCTAGAATTAATATTTGTGGGTAAATCCTTTCTTGTCTTTAATTGTTATATTCCTCTGCAGAATTCAGAACATTATTCTGAGAATATTTGGCTCAATCTAGCACATGATACCTTAAGATTAATTCATGATTATTCAAGAGCTGAACTTTGTGTATATGGGGATTTTAATGCATGTACTGGAGCATTTGATGGTCTAATTGACAACTTGATCATTAGCCAATCTAATGAAGGTATGTTGAAAAGAACTTCCAAGGATGAAAAAACAAATAATAGTGGCACTAAGTTGATTGATTATATGTAGGATTTTTTGTTATATCTATTGAATGGCAGACTGGAAGGGGATTATGATGGACAATGTACCTGTGTTTCAACTAGAGGAGCATCAATAGTTAATTATATATTATGGTCTGGCTCATTAAATCAGTGGGAAAGGTTAGATATCTTAGTAAGACCAGAAAGCGATCATCTCCCCCTAGTTTTAGAATTAAAAAATAAGATTAATAATTTATCTGAAAATGTGGTTCTTTGTTCCTTGCCTATTGTAGAAATTAGAATGAATAAAAGAATTATATGGCGAGAAAGACTGCAAGTTGAACTAGACAAAATACTGCAGGATTCAGTTATCATGATGGACTATAAGTTTTTACAAAATCATGAACTGGTGGACCTTACTACATATTTGAACAACTTATTTTCAAAGATTAGGTCTGTACTAGAATGTCAAGTTAAACATATAAGAGAATATACATGGTTTGATAAGAAATGTAAAAGTAAGAAATTACAAATTAAAGGCTTACTCAAAGATTACAGGCTAACTTGAAGTAACCAAAATCTAAATAATCTTAATTTAGAAAAAAAGAAATATGAATTGCTAATCAAAAATAAAAAAAAAACTTTATTATGATACGCTATGGGGTACTATGCTGGATGTTCAGCAAAATGACATAAAAAGTTTCTGGACAATGGTTGCCAAGGGCAACAATCAATATAAAACAGAATCTGATACTTACATTACTGAAGATAGGTGGATATCCCACTTCTCATCTATTTTTTTTTACCCTTCTGAACAAAGTGTGGAAGTATTTCATGTTAACCAGAGTTTTACAGAAATAACATTAGAGGAAGTTTTCTTTTCATTGGCATTTTTGAAACAACATAAAGCTTCTGGACTGGATGGCATTCCTTCGGAAGTTTTTCTTTCTATTACCTTCAATTGGTGTAAATTTCTTACACAATATTACAATAAATGTATTTTTCAAATAGCTTACCAGTTTCATGGTGCAGAGCTTTGATTATTCCAATCCACAAAAAAGGTAGTACTAGAGACCCTTCTACGTATAGGCCAATTAGCCTCTTAGATGTTAATTCAAAGTTATTTGCAAGAGTTATCTTAGAAAGACTAAAAATAGAGGTTGAAAGAACTGGAGGCCTGGTCATTTACCAGGCGGGTTGCAGGCCTGGCTTTTCCACCTTGGATAACGTTTTTGTTTTACATCATTTGATTGAAAAATATGTAGAAATTAGGGGACAACCATTGTACACCCTTTTTTGTGGATTACTCCTCTGCCTTTGACCTTATTTCAAGAGAAATATTATGGAAAATACTTTTAATTAGGGGTATAGACTATAATTTGGTCTCAATCATTTCCCAGCTTTACATGGCCAATTGGGCCAATATCAGATTGTGAGTGAGAGGTAGTATCTCCTTGGCTATAAAAATTAATAGGGGTATAAGACAAGGTTGTGTTTTGGCTCCCCTACTGTTTGTCTTACATAGTGACCAGATGTTGAAGGAGAATGCTGAGGAATTTATTGATATTCCAAATATAAATATGTGCAAATGTCCTTTATTGGCATTTGCTGATGACATTGTTAGTTTTTTCTTTTCAAAAGCGGGATTATAAAAGAACATTGATAATATATCTCTAAAATCATTCAATCTAAAGTTAAAAATAAATTTAAACAAAACAAAACTTTTAGTTATTTCCAAGGGGTAAAAGCGATGTTCCACATTTTGGACACTAGGGAACGAAAGATTAGAAAGAGTAAGGGGATATCACTACTTAGGGGTTGATTTCAAGGGAAACACAAATTGGACAAATCATTTTCAATCCTTATCAAATAAGTTAAAAGGCACAACAGCAGGTTTGGTCTGTTTTAACTTAAAATATGGGGGGATGTCTTTAAAACCTTTGATAAAAGTCATAAAAGTCAAACTCGACTCACAAATACTTTATGCTTCTGAAATATGGCATATAACTAATATAAATAAGTTGCTTATTCCATTACATAAGTATCTACGTTCCATATTAAAAGTAGGACATTCCTGTCCATCTGTTTACTTGAGATCTGAATTGGGGTTAAATAATCTTCACACGTTGGTAAAATCCCAAAAAGTTAATTTTTGGCTCACCTTGAGTAGGAAAGATCCATTGACTTTGGTGTCCTTAGCATTAAAGGAAAAAGAAAAATGGTACAAAATGAATATCAAACAAAAATTATGGTATACAAACTTAATGAAAACTATGGAGGATAATGGATTGTGCAATCTAAAATGGATAACAGAAAAAGGTATTCTTCTAAGCTTGAAATATAAACTATACATTAAAAAAGATTGTTAATAACTGGATCATTAAGGATCTACAATTAATTAAGAACTGTCGATATCAAAATGGTTCGCAGAAAAGAATTATTATTTTGGTTCAAAACCTTATTTGGAAGGCTCGACAGATAACAGACTTAGAACCACATTTTCTAATTATAAGTTTAAACAAGCCAAGAGCAATGTTCTTCTTTATCGATATAAAGTGGAAGGTATTGTTTCTGGGGATTGTGATTGTACTAACGGGGGGATAGAAAACCTTGAACATGTATTATGGGAATGTAGCTGGTATCAGTTACAAAGGGCCTACTGGTTGGGTCCCTTTTTGAATGAATTGTATGTGATGGGTAAAAAGCTTTTAACTAATATATTACTACATATGAGAGACTTTTGGTCACTAGAACGGCTTGCAAAATATTTTCTAGCAATAGAAAAAGCTAGGAGGAATATAAATGTTGTTTGATTGTGTACTTGGTATGTTCTTATTGTGTTTAAATGCCATCTTAGATAAGCTTTTTATAGTTGTCAATAGATAAAATGTATAATTTATGATTTCTCAAAGTCTAATGGATGTGACAATATTTGTGATTTTTACAATTTTGTATTCGATTTGTCTTTTTATATTGTAAGGCTTATTAGCCACACAATAAACTTTGTTGATTGATTGATTGCTGTGCTGTTATTGACATCAACATTATGACCCTGTGCCATTTGCCTTTTTTGTTTGGTAGGTGGGAGGAACCATGGGACCACCAGAACAGGGCTCTCCATCAGCATACTTTGTTTACTTTGAGTATTTCATCTAATTGTAGCCCCTGGATTTAAAAAGAGGAGTGTAAAAGTCATGACTACTGTACACCTGCACTTCTGTTTGTGCAACTGCTTACAGGGGCTCTGTACTGTCTTGCTATGCAGCTGCTCTATGCAATTAGTGTGTCCGTGATAGTAGTAGTTGTATTACTTGATGCAAAAAAAAAGCTTCCCATTATGAATAGTCTGTGACAGAAATTTTCATTAGTTTGACTGCTTTGCTGTTTGTGCATTGCGTATCACACACAATCAGCAAAACAGTAAACTAACTGAGAGTTTCTTCTGTCTCAACAATTCTAAAAGGCAAGCTATGTTCTGCATCAAGTAATACTACTACAGTACTTCAGGAATCAGGACAGAGGAGAATCGATTCCCGAGTCCAGCCCAGAACCCCTCTCCTCCTCCCATCATCAGCCACCACTGCTCCAGCAGGTCCAGTCACTTAACCCAGATTTGGAGGGAGGGAGTACTCCATATCAGCCACACAGTCCAGTAACCTGCCCCATATTTGTCAGATCCCATTCCCAATAATGCTGTCATGCAGTCTGCACCACCCAGAGAAGACCCTAAGCTGCTGTTTGCCCACAGTAATTTAAAAATAGCCCAAATTCCTGTACTCTACAGGTGAACTCATGAGACTGTTCAGAGGATTTCTACCTTTTCAGCTGGACAATGTGTACAGCTGTTTGGTGATTTATTTAGGCAGACCAGTCATAGAATTGAAAGCTGTCATACACATGTCTTGAAATAGATCCCTTGGTAAAATCACTGCAATTTCATGAGTGCATGTGTGCCCTTATACTAGTTAGTTCACTTCTGTGTTTTGCTTGCCCAATCCAGCACCCCTGCTGGCATGTCATGACGTTTTGTGCCTGAGGATTCCTGTATTTAGTGGAATTTGTTAGATGGAACCTACACAGTTTTAGGGCTGTAAGAGCTATACGGAAATACTTATCCAGTGCATTAGTGCCATATTGTATGATTAAAGTGATCCGCAAATTTGCTATTGGTAATCCCTGATCAAAGACAGTCTTTATAGAGTAGTGAAAGGTGATTAGCACTCTTCTCATTTTAAACCACATTTCATGCGCCCATTGAAAATCATAGACTTTTGCCGTAAATTTTTGCCTGCCCCCCACCCCCTCCTACCTTAGTTAATTACGCCTAAACCCCACCCCCTGGCACCACTTACCCCACCCTTCCTTAGCCCATTGGCTCTCCTGACTCTGGTCCTTTCCCACCTCACCCGCCTCCGTTTACTGCCCCTCACAGTGCCTGCCTGCTATTAGAACTGTCTTATAGTAGGCTCTAGTTCTACCCACTCTCTGTATTTTCCCTTGATACCCCTGTCCCCTTTGTAAAATGCCTACCTCTTGGTCACACCTATCCCTTGTCTTACCCCTCCTCCTCCTTGCTCTTCCTCCAATTTTCTTCCTTCTTGACCCCTGCTACCCCTGCCCCCTCTCCCACACCACCAGCATCCGTGACAACTCCTACCTCTTCAGAGGAACCCTCCTCTACTCTCCCAGTCCTCCTCCTGGCCCACCTATTGCCAACACTTGGCTAATGCTTAATTCACTAGGCCTGGATTGTGGGCTGGGGTAATCTCACTGCAACTTACTATATCCCTCTGGCACTGCTGTCTGGGACCTACCAATTACTCCCACTCTAAACACCGCCTCAAATTATCCCTTAAGGAGCTACGCCTTGGCTCCTTAAAACTACTGCTCCTCCTCCTACTACTCTCAGTACTCTCAGGCAACGTCCATCCAAACCCTGGACCTTGCACACCAAGCAGCAAATCTAATACAGGTGCGCTTCGGCTTGTTACTTTCAACATCTGCAGCCTGCTGTCTAAGCTTGATGCTCTTCAAGCCTTCGTAAGGCAGCACAACCCTGATGTCCTAGCAGTGGTTGAAACCTGGCTGATGCCGAAAGTCCCCAATCACGCAATAACACTACATGGATACAACATCTTTAGACTGGACCGGGTCACCAAGAAAGGGGGTGGCTGTGCCATCTACATCAAAAACTCCCTGCTGGTGCTTCCTCTCGCACCCCTGAAGTTAGACTCCTCGGCTCAGTTGTTACCCTTAATAATTCTCCTTGGCCCAAACCAAAAAACCTTAATGATTGGTTCCGTCTACATTCCTCCTAGGGACCAGGTCAAAGGTCTCAATGATGTCCTCAGGTATATCAATGCCCAATCTCCAGGCGCTGAGCTTGTCCTACTAGGTGACTTCAACATCAATTGGTTAGCATCAGATACAGGGCAGCTGAAAGATTCTATTGCCTCTTCTAACCTCTCACAGATGGCTGTCTCACTGACTAGATCTAACTATAAGACTGGGACTAGCACCCTGCTGGACTGGATAATTACCAGCCACCCATCCAGGATCCTCAACACCACCATCCTGCCAGAGTCCCTCAGTGACCACTCCCCTGTCGCATGTGAATGGTCCAACAAATTTCTCAAGCCCCTCCCAAATTAATTTACAGTAGGGTCCTCCCATGTGGACAACTTGCTCATCTTAAACACTACCTGATTCTCAATGACTGGCAACCTATCTTCAAGGCTACTAATGTCAATCTGGCCCTTGACTTCTTCATTGCCACTTTCAACAAGACCTGTGACATATTTGCTCCAGTTAAAAAAAGGAAAGCCAAGACACTCTGTAATCCCTGGATTAATGCCAAGCTCCTATCACAATTGAAACAAAGGACCACATTTGGGCTGTGGCCAAAACCACCGGCACACTGCCTGACCTTCAAAAATACAGACAGCCCCATAATGCCTGTACCAAGGCCATCTGACTCACGAAAAGCTCCTTCTATAAGGATGCACTAACCAACTCCTGGGGTAACAGATGTGCTTTTTGGGATAACATTAAAGGAATCACAGGGGTACAACCAAAACCCTTCTGCCATGCTGAAAGTTAATGGGACCATGACCCTGGGCCCCCTGGTCATTGCCAAAACCTTTAACTCTGCCTTTACTGACCTTAGTGCTGTTCTCCCCCCTGACTTCTTCGAAGTAGATAACTGCTCCTCTAACATCCATCCTGCTCAGGCCGATACCCCCCATTTCCTCTTCCGGTAAATCTCATTGAACTCCACACGCCGCTACATCACTACATCACTACTGCTATTTCCAAATCCAGAACCAATGGCAACTCTCTTGACCTGAAGATTCTGTTGCTAACGCTTGAGGAAGTTCTTCTACGCTTAACCAGCATTCTGAATCTCTCTCTCTGCACCAGTCAATTCCCGGACCTTTGGAAAATTGCCTCGATCATCCCAGTCCACAAAAGCGGCGACAAGACTAGCCACTCAAACTATCGCCCGATCTCGATTCTGCCTCCCCCTCCAAGGCACTTGAACGAATCGTAGTTGACCAACTAACTGACCATCTGGACAAATACAACTTACTGTGCACTCAACAGCATGGTTTCAGAAAGGGTCACAGCACCTCTTCTGCTCTGCTTGAATTCACTGGGGCAGTACATAAATCCCTCGATAAGGGCACATGATTACCAGGGCAGTTTTCATAGACCTCTCCAAGGTGTTCGATACTGTCCACCACCAGCTATTGGTCGACCAACTTTGGAACATTGGTCTCTCCCATGACACGGCCTCTTGGTTCAAAAGCTACCTTGAAACCACTCACAAAAGATGAAAATCGCCAGTGCCCACTCTGACACCTTACCAGTTTGATTGGGTGTCCCACAAGGGTCAAACCTGGGCCCACTCCTCTTCGGTCTCTTTCTAAACTCTCTACCACAATCCTGCACTGAGAATATCATCCTATACGCAGATGATGCTGTTGTTTTTTCCTCTCACAAGGATCCCATGGCCTTACAACAGAATCTCCAACTTGCCTTCAGTACTGTTGAGTAGTGGTTTTCTAGGCATAAATTTGTCCTTAACCACAAAAAGGCTAAGTCCATGCTATTCTGCAACTCCCACAATTGGCACAAGCTTCACCCCTTGACTATCATCACATCACATGGGAATACCCTGGATCAGGTCCCACACTTCAAATACCTGGGGATACTGTTGAACCCCTACCTCTCTTACGGTGCCCATGTCGACTCTGTGGCAAAGGCGGTGAACACCAGAATTGGTCTCTTCTACAGACACAGACAACAACTCACTCCAGAAGCCTTGAAGATTGCTGTACAGAGTTCCATGGTCTCAATTATTGACTATGGTCTCATCATTTATGGCTCTGCCACAGCGACTACCCTCAGATGTATCTCAACTGCCCTCAATAGGTCTTGTTGGCTCATCTCTGGTGCACACCGTCTCAACCACACCTGCGATCTGTACTCTAAAACTGGCTGGCTACAGCTCTCAAATTGCATAAAGTACCTGACCTGCACAATGGCCAAGAAAATCAACCTTGGCCTTGCACCTCTGGGGGCCACAGCCCTGCTACAAAATAACAGGAATAGCAGGCCAACAGGGGGTCAAAATATCAACTCCTGCAAGTTCCCCACTGTCGCACCTCCCAGGGTCAACATTCTTTCACTTACAAAGCTCCCCTTTGGCTGAACAGTGTCAACCCTGCCATCTCTACTGCCCCTACACTTGGCACTTATAAGTCTAGACTACAGTCACACCTTACTGCGTCTAGCTCCTGTGACTGCCCCCCACGACTGTAGCTGACATGTCCCTGGGGTCTCCTCTGCCTCTCTTGACTCCCATCTGGCTGCACCATTACCCCTCTGATGCTCTTATTTTATCGACATCCCAACTTTACCTGCCTTCCACTCCCCCCTTCCCACCCCCCTCTTGTCACCAGCACTTATCCCCTGTTGCGTTTGACAGCCGCCTATGGCTGCATAGCGGTTTGTTCCTCCTTTACCCCTCCCTTCTCTGTCTTCTTTAGCTCTGTTTCCCTTCATCTAACCTTGCCCTCGCTGCAGGTTATCTGATCTCATCTGAACATCTAGTACCATGCCTTAAAATGTTATTTTGTCTGTCCTATAACTATAGTGCCATATTGTTTGACTATTGTTGTAATCATTCCTACCACTGTATTTCTATTTCCTATGACGTGGAACCTTTGTAAAAGAGCCTTGGCTCAAAGGTATTTGTAATCCTAGACTTGAATAAATAAATAAATAAAAATATAAAATGCCTTTGTATTATTAACCCCTTGGGTTAAGAAACCCCTGTCTCTGTTTCTGGGTCTCCTAGCTTGTTTTTGTTTTAATCCATAAGGAGACTAGAAAGGGTTTTGTTAGGGATGGCTTATCCACTGGAATGGATGTACTGCTCAGTGGGGTGGCTTGTTCTTGCCATTCCCTTTTCCTCATCTGAGAGCCTGGCAGCACAGCTGTTATTTATTGAAGGGGGAATTGTCCATATAGACACACAGGAGTGGGACCCTAGAGTTTACACATTTGGGGGGGGGCACCAAAAACATTGGATTTCCATTTTTTATTACCCCCTGGATTTATTGGCTGCACAGTGCCTATTGTCAGTTTCAGGTTAGGTACATGAAGCAGTGCATTTTCACTTGCATCTGTCTATACTAGCTCATTTATTTATAACACAAATGTAAACCCATGAATGCTACACAGTTTTTATTTATTTAAGTCTTTGGTAACTGGGTAAGTGTGCTGATCCGAGGGACCATTTTCAGTCACAACCTGGTCCACAGCAGGTGGCATTACACAGAAAGCGAGAACGTACAATGCAGGGAGAACAACTGCAAGAGGATACAGACAACATGGTACAAGGTACATTTACAACAGTGTACATATAGGCAGCACTGGTGAATCAGTTACAAAATAGTGCAATTACAGACAACTGGTGGATAAGAAAAAAAGAAATACATTGCATAATAAGAGAAGTAGAAGCTAGGAGAGGCTATACAGCATATTTACTACAACAAAGCAGTTCATTGGGATAACTTAGAAAAAGAGACTAAACTGTATATTATTTACAGCAGGATAAATAACACTTGAATTTACTGCATACAAGAGAGCACACCAAGGTGCTGACTAATGAGGGTACACTAACATGTGTGGAGGGCCATTTGGGGAGGAGGGGGAAGGATTAACCAGGGGAGGGGGAAGGATTAACCAGGGGAGTAGTAGCACATTGCATCATCAATCAGCCAGGTTTTGAGGTGGGTCTTGAAAATGGCATGAATGTCCAGGGAGCAGACAGGTGCAGGAGGCTATTCCACAGAATGGGAGCAGCAATAGATAATGCTTTACCACCCATAGCTGAGGAAACGTTTGGGATTTCTGGGGGGGGTGGAGACTGAGGATGGACACAAGCTATTCAAGGGTGCTCTGGTCTTGAGGAGAGATATATATGGGGAGGCATCACTACACCTAATGGCACTGTCCAGGACACAGCCAAGTGAGAAGCAGAACCTAATTTGAAGCAGGAGCCAGCTTAGGATCTGATATAGGAGGCAGTGGTGGGTAAGGTATGGTGCCAGGAGAGTGAAGCAGCAGGTATTGTTGTATGTTGAGCAGAGGCTCTCAATCAGGGTTGTGGATGAGCATGAATAAATGGGGGAACAGTGGTCAATAATGGGCAGTAGGTTACCAAGGGCAATGGCTAAACGGGCTTCGTGGGACAGAAACAGCTGTATCTGATAGGCTGCACCAAGCTTTTGGTTTACATGACAGATGATGGAGGAGATGTGATCTGCATAGGACAGGGAGGGGTCAAGGATCACGCCCATGTACTTAAAAGTTGATACATCATCAAGCACAGTGCCATCCAGTAACATTACCGTGAGTGCATGTGCAGCCTTGGCAACCTTAGACAGGAAGGGTCTGGATCAAAACAACATGGATTTAGTTTTATTGAGGTTTACAAGTAGATGATGAGACTGAAACCAGTTGTGAACAGCAGTGTAGTTACTGGATAGAATCTTGGATATGTTGTCCAGGGACTTGTCACTGGTGAAGAGGACGAGGTCGTCCACATACAGTAGGGCACTGCATGTAAGACAGTCAGAGGGGATGGAGTTTATAAACAGGGAGAATAATAGTGGGCCAAGGATGGAGCCTTGGGAAACACTGGTGGTGACAGGAAGGGCAGTGGCGGTGTTAGAGCCTAAGCATACTGACTGAGTTCTATCTGAGAGGTAGCTGTGGAACCACAGCATGGCCCTGGGGGGAGCAGCCAAGGTTATGGAGGGAGGTGAGCAGCAGGGTGTAGTCAACCAGATCTAAAGCTTTGGACAGATCGACGAAGACAAAACACATTACTCTCCCAAGGTTCATGTTCCTGGGAGTGTGATTAGTGAACAGGTCCAGGGCAGAAGTGGTAGAGTGATGTTTACAGAAGCTGTGTTGCTGCTTTGCCATTAGATTGTGCGTGCCAATAAAGGTGGATAGTTGTCGGTGGATGATCCTTTCCAGGAGCTTACTAAGGTGGGGGAGGAAAGATATGGGTCGATAGTTGTTGGAGGACAGCGGGTCACCCAATTTAAAGATTGGGACCACCTTGGCATACTTCCAAGTGCAAGGCACTGAGGAGGTAGTCAGCGCCAGGTTAAACAGGTAGATGAGTGGTTTCAGGATGGCAGGGGAGGCATGTTTGAGCATTGTATGAAAAAGACCGTCACTGCCTGGGCTGCCCCAACTGAGCAGGCTCTTTAATAGTTTGTCAGGAGCCTTGGGGCTGATGGCCTGAAAGTAGAAGGGAGGAGGGAGGGCTATCAGGATCATGGGCAAGGGGCTGCTCAGCAGGGGTAGGTCCAGGGCTAAGGGCCATCAGGGGTGGTAGCCTGCTAAGGAGGGAGGACAGGTCTGTGAACTTGTTATTGAAAGTCACAGCAAGTTCAACAGGGTCAGTCAGTCAGCCAGAGGGAGTGTCAAGGTGAATAATAGGGTTTTGGGTGCATGGGTTGAGCTGGGAGCTGACCTCACCTCAGAAATGGTGGGGATCACCCAGGCTGTCCCTTTGTCTGTCCTGGAAGAAGGCACATTTCTGGGCAAGGGCAGCCTGTTTACACTGGTTCCATAGACACCTGTAATCATTCCAACGGGCAGGGGAAGGGGACTTTTTGTAGGCTGACCAGAGTTTATCCCTTTCTTTCGTCATGGCCAAGAGATCTTTAGTGACCCAGTGGGTGCAGTTTCCCCTCACCCTATGAGTGGTCTGGGGGAAATGCTGGTTTTGGAGGCGGAGGAGTGCTGCAGTGAAGAATTTCTCTGCTTCTGACATGTTAGAGAGGGTGTATAGAGTCAACAAATTGATCAACCAAGCATTGTACAGGAGGGAGAGAATGTCAGGGTGGTTTAAATTGCTGAAGGAGAGAAGTCTAGGGGGAAGGTGCTTGATCTTTGTGGCCCATACCATGTCAGTGGGGGAGTGGTCACTTATGGCATCTGATAGTGTCCCCCATCAGAGCACCTTTTCATCTCTATTGGTAATCACCCATTTGAGAAGCGTATGGTTAAG
The DNA here is from genome assembly GCA_016271365.2 of Neoceratodus forsteri. Taxonomy (NCBI): domain Eukaryota; kingdom Metazoa; phylum Chordata; order Ceratodontiformes; family Ceratodontidae; genus Neoceratodus; species Neoceratodus forsteri. The sequence continues at coordinate 848,930,665 of CM028134.1, forward strand.
GGTACACAGGTTGTGTCTAGTGGGGGTGGTAATGATTTGGACTAGATTATGGAGCTTGAGCAGGTTAGCGAAGTCAGGTTCCTGAGCACTGAGCCAGTGCAGATTGAAATCCCCCAGGATGATAGTGTGTCTCTGGCAGGGGAGAGGTGTCTCACTCCATCTAATTGGGCCTGAGACTGGCAATGTGTCCTTGGGGGGAATTATAGCAGCAACCTCATATAGATCTTTTAACTGCCTAATAGTCACCTCTGCTAGGAGCCATTCACTGGGAGAACTAGGGGCAGAATGGAGGATGGGGGCCAGAGAGAGGCTCCCTGATATAGAGAGCCACCCCTCCACCCTTCTTCCTTCCAGGCCTATCATGCCTCAGCAATGAGTACCCAGGGAGATGGCAGGCAGCATTGGAGTGATGGGATTTCAGCCACGTTTCAGAGATTCTGAGCATATGTGGCTTGTATAGGGCAGTCCAGGTTCAAGGTCAGTGAATTTGGAGGGGAGGCTGCAGAGGTTAATATGTGCAAAGTTTAAGCCGGCGGAGGCATTCCATACAGGGTTAAAGTGGTCAGTGGTGGTACTGGGGGGACCAGGATTACTCTCAATGTCACCTGCCAGCAGCAGCAGAGAGACTCACATAATGTATGCTGTAGGCATGGATGGGGGGGGGGGACATAAGGGGTGCATATAGGAATAAGTATTGCAGATCTTGTGAGTTTATAGCACAACCCTTTTTCTTGCTGTTCCTGACAGCTGGAACATACAATAAGACAAAAGAGCATGCCCCTGCAGGAATAAACCCACAAACCTGGTGAACACCTACAGAAAAAAAACATATTTTTATTGAGTTGTTGATTTTTTTTAGTACTGATTCAGTGGTCGATGGTTGTTAAAAGATACATTGCATGCCATATGGCAGAGAAAAAGTGATGGGTGATAATTAATAATGCCTGTAGATTTGTAGTCCGATAACTACACAACAAACCAGAAGCAGGAACTACTGTGACAACAATCCACCAGGTTTTTCATCTGTATGCTTCTTGTTTGGGAATGGATCCCCTAAATGTAAATTATTAAACCTCAGAAATAATATCAGATTTAGCCTGGTTCAGTCTCTGAGAATTGTCTGGAACTGGAGTTCTCAGGATGATGATCATGCCTTGTTTGATAATCTTTTATTTGTGTTACAAGTAAGAACCATCCTTTTGTTTTGTTATGAGAAATTTTGGGTTGGATACAACACAGTGATGCAATACCTCTGACCTAGTACCAATTATTATTGTGTAGCAGTATCTTAGGGAAGCCCCATATGTGCCACAAATGCCATGTTATTACTCAATGGGGCATCTTAAAAGTGGTTAGTCAAAGGGAAGATAGCAAATCAGTGCAATTTTCTGTTTTTATTTAAAAAAAAAAGAAAACTTCCAGCAGGATATTTTAGTTGAATGCTTTGTTAAGTTCTGGGCCAAAGCAATTACAAATTCAAAGCTGTTATACATAGAGTATGACAATACAAAGGACACCACATCTGATTTGAGCACTTATTGTGCAATAAATTGTGAAACCAGTAAATTTGTTATACACTGGTAGCCACAGACATTGCCAGCTATTTCCGGATATTTTGCGAAATTTCTGAAGAGTTTCTCTCTGCTTCCCCTACTGTGGAAATGCAGAAAGCAGGAAATATTTCTGGAAATATCACAGAAATTTTGGGAAATAGCTGGCAGTGTCTGTGTCTGCTACTGTACATCTGCAGTCAGTGGCTTGTAATGTGTCAAACTAGATACAATGTTTGGTGACTGTAATCCACCCTTGGGTAAGAAGAATACACCCCTGCAACATCAGAGACCTGCGCTTGAGGTAGAGGTGCCGGCTCACAGTCCAGAGCCAGGCATACCTCCCTCGCATGACCCAAGACTTCGTACCCTGCCTGGAGAAGGCATGTGCACTGCACTGAATTTTACTCACAGAAAGAAAGAAAGAAAGAACTTTGGACTTTACCTCAAGAACAAGCTGTGTGACTAGCGCTCCTGTGCTGAGTGGAGCAGGGAATCCGGGAAGTATTTTTTGGTGTGAATCTGGGCGCAATTTTCAAACAGCCTGCAGCTGCTCAGGATTGGTCCACGGACGTTCTGGTGATGCACCCCCTCAACCATGCTTAAAGGCAACAACGGAGCCCCGTGGCTCATAACAGAAGGAGCTGCCATCCAGATCAGGGGTGGTGAGGGCGACTTCTACATAAGTGGGTCCCCCCCCCTCCACAACAGCAGAGACCTGTGCTGGAGGTAGAGGTGCCGGCTCACAGTCCAGAGCCAGGCAGACCTCCCTCATATGACCCAAGACTTCGTCCCCTGCCTGGAACAGGCATGTGCGCTGCACTGAATTTTACTCAAGGAAAGAAAGAAAGAAAGAAAGAAAGAAAGAAAGAAAGAAAGAAAGAAAGAAAGAAAGAAAGAAACTTTGGACTTTACCTCAAGAACAAGCTGTGTGACTAGCACTAGGGAAATTTTTTTTCCCACCCACCTACCCTGTTCCCTCCACCAGTTAAATGCTCAGTGGCCACTCCCACCTGCACTGAAAGGCCTCCCTCTGAGCAGGGAGAAATACAGTTTCTGGCTCAAGGGGGGGTAGTAAATGGAGGTTGATTGAGCTGAAGTACAGAACTCTTAATAACCTACGTTTACGAATGATTACCATAACATAGTAAAACTGCTAGAACCTTTCCCTGTAGGATGAGGAAGTAACTTGTACTAATTGATATTTAGACTAGCCCAAGTAGATATAGCAAGTAAGTCTCACAGGAGACTGAGGTTGATAATACTGAATCATAACTAGTCAGTCCAAAGGGTATAGATTGCTAAAGTGAACCAGGGCTATAGTTCTTTGCTTACATCTCTACAGTAAATTGAATGGAGTAACTGAAGGGCAGACTGTAAATGTGTAGTGTTGCTTGACGTCAGTAGAACTATATTCTACAATCTTTAGTTGGGGCAGGAGAGGGCTACATCCAAGAGAGGGTTGCTTAAAGCATATCAACTGCTTATAGAACAGTGCTGATGACTAACACCTTTTCACAGAACAACGAAGGAGGAAATGCAAGCAGACGAATAGGCTGCAGCATTGCTTTAAGTCAGTAGTACCTAGGGCTACATCCTTTAGCTGCCTCTAACTCTGTCAAAAGAGGGCTATATCCTAAAGAGTGTCAGTGACAGGTAGTAATACAAATAATCAGGGCTCTATTGATTCTACAAACATGTCTCCTGAGGTAAGGCCACTGATGCGGGTCCACCCAGACATAGGCTGAGGGGGGGCACATAAGCCCTATGCCTTACTGCCCAACCGGGGAGTACTGCTGGCAACACTATATATTCTGTCCCTCCTTTGGGTGGACGGGATCATAGGCCAAGTTGACCCCGACATCAGTGGACCCTGGACCATGACCCCCCTCTCACGGACCACTATAACTCCAAGTCCCTCCCATTCGTACAAAACTTCCTTATAGGACATGAGATAATAAGAAGGGGCATATGCTACAAGTCACTATACTTTACAAGCAGAAGGCTCCGTAGTAACTTAATATTGGCTGCCAGCCCAAAATTACTTGGCCTGCTGGTGGCGCTACTTCTCCTGGCAGGAGATATCCAGCCAAACCCTGGCCCTCCTACAGCCAATATTTTAATATCTTCCCTGCAGGACCCTCATTGGATATCCTCCAAAGGCCTGAAGATTGCACACATGAATGTCTGCAGTCTCAGGTCAAAAATACAAGAGGTGCAAGCCTGACTTGACCTCTACAAGCCAGATATTCTTGCTATATCAGAGACCACGAGGTCATGGCACAAGGATACAACACCTTCCAAAAGGACAGGGAAGGCAAGAGAGGGGATGGTGTACTAATTTACATGAAGGACTGCCTTCTAGCATCACACATAACCCTGAAGTAGGACTCCTGCCCTGACAGTGAATCCATATTCATAAGGGTTACCCTCGGCTAACACAAACATCTCACAATAGGATGTGTCTACAACCTCCCCAAGATGGCCCGCCAATCCCTCGAGAATATCATCGGAGCCATGGCAAAAGAAGTTTCAACTGAGCTCCTCATTCTGGGAGACTTCAACCTCAACTGGACCCACAATCCCAACAAAGACCTCATGTCCCTGGTGCAAGAGGCAAACCTGGTACATGTTATCACAGAACCTACCAAGCTAAACTATAAGACAGGGAATTACACCACCCTGGACTGGGCTCTGGTGTCTAACCCCACCAACATCCAGAAATCTGGACTCATGTCAGATGCCCTGGGTGACCACTCCCCAATTTTCTGTATCTGGAGAATTAGAGGGCCCAAGGTCCAGCCCAGAATACTGACTGTTCACGACTACTCCAAATTCACAGCGGCACAATACAATAACTACCTCAACACCTGGGACTGGAGTCCTATCATGCACCTTCCCACTTTAGATGAGGCAGTAGAATACCTCCACCACTCAATAAGTACATCAGTCAATCTCTTTGCTCCAGTAAAGAAGCTCCAAGCTAAGGGTAGCTGCTGTAAGTGGATCTCCCCAACCCTAAAAGCCCTAATGATCAGCCGTGACAAGGCCTGAAAGAGGTTTAAGAACTCCTCCCTCCAGGCAGATCTTGTTGAGTACAAAGCCTTGTGAAAAAATGCAAGAGTGCCACTAAGCATGTGAAAAGGGAGTACGTCACCCGACCACAGAAAAACAACTTAGGTTGCCCGAAGCTATTTTGGTCTCACATAAATGAGCTGATCAGGGGAAGAACCAAAGCTGAATCTGGCCCTATGGAGGGCAATGGTAAATTAGAGAGTGACTGCCCACTAATTGCCTCAGCACTAAACAGTCACTTCACCAACCTCGAAGCATACAAGGCCAGATTACCACCTCCCACCCCGGCACCAAGCAAGACAGAGCCCACTAGCCTAAATCTACCCTTATTTCACCTTTGAGTGGTCAAAACAAAAGCGGTACAAGCACTCTCCTGAGGGCCTTGAAAACCAAAGGCCAAGGAGGACCTAACTGGATCAATCCCAGGTTACTCAAGGATGGAGCCCAATCCCTCTCCAGACCCTTGTCATGGCTTATAAACAGATCCCTGATGGAAGGAACAGTCCCAGGCCTGTGGAAACAGGCAAATGCAGTCCCCATCCACAAGGGTGGTTCCAGGGAACACATGAGCAACTACAGACTGATCTCTCTGCTCTGTATACTTGCAAAGCTCCAGGAAAGGATTATATATAACCAACTCTGTGAGTACCTGTAGACTCACCAGTTTCAAGCCCCCTCCCAGCACGGGTTCAGAACCAACCATGGCACAGACACTGCCCTCACGAACCTCACGACAGATGTGCTTAGTGCAATGGACAAGGGGACCCCCTCAGGAGCAGTATTCATAGACCTGTCCAAAGCATTCGACCTTGTTGACCATAATCTCCTTCTAGTCAAACTGAACAGAATAGGCCTAGACCCTCTGGTGATCAAATGGTTCAAGAGCTACCTATAAGGCCATACACAGTGGGTCATCCGGAAGTGTGTACTATCAGACCCACTACCCCTAAAAGAGGGCAGACCCCAAGGCTCAATCCTTGGTCCCCTACTGTTCTCACTGTTCATGAATGACCTCAGCCTCCACTGGGGCGGTACCTCGGTCGTGCAATATGCAGACAACATAGTCATCTACCGCTTCTTGGACAACATAGCAGAGATTGGCCCCTCTCTCCAAGCTGATCTAAAGTCCCTGGAGGCCTGGCTAAAGAAAAACAGAATGGTCCTGAATGCAAGCAAAACAAATGCCATGCTGTTCAGACCCAGAGCCCTGGGACAAGACAGGACCAACTCCTTACAGCTGACCACACTTGATGGGACCAGCATTGATGTAGTGGACTCACTAAAATATCTAGGGCTCATCCTTGATCAAGGTCTCACCTACAAGTACCATGTGGAACAAGCGACAAAGTCCATCCACTGTAAACTGGGTATCCTGTATCAGATAAAGGACCAGCTTATTCCATTGCAACCAGCATCCTCCTCCCCACACTGACCTATGCTGCCCCGGTAATGCAGAGAATGGCCAAGTAGAAGATCACCTGGATGCAGGTCCTGTACAACAAGGTGGTGCGGTTTGCTACCCAGGACCACCCCAGAAGCCACCACTGTCACACTCTCGCCAAACTACAGTGGCCAACCTTTGATGCACGCCTCCAATAACCACTCTTCTGCCTGGCACACAAGCTGCTCCATTCATCTGCCCCACCCAGCCTTGCAGCTACTATCACCCCCAAGAATAGCTCTCGGACCCTGAGGACCTCAGGGCAGACAATGCTGGAAACCCCCAGGGTTTGGACCAATGCAGGAGGAAAATAATTTGCCTTCACAGTGTCCTACCTCTGGAACAAGCTTCCACCCCTGGTACAGGAAGCATTCACTCTCCCAAACTTCCACAGCAGACTCAAAGCCCACATGCTGGACATAAGCACTTGCCACTGCTTGAACACCTGACATCCCCCCCGCTCCACCTTTCTTCCCCAGTCCACTTACTTTCACAATCTTGGCGCATACTGCCTCAAGACATGCTACTTAACTAGTGTACTAGGAGTTCTTTTTGTCTCATCAACAATTTACAAATGGCACACCTCTGTGCCCTTTATCAAAACCAAGAATGACCGTAACCCACAACTTACCTGTTATATACTCTGTAACCTTTTTCATCTGACTGTACAGGGATTTATTTAACTCCAAAAATTGATTAGCGTTTTCCTCATAAAAGTGCTAAAACATTGTGAAAATGCATAGCACTTGCCTCACTGTGTTTAACAAACATAACACTTCTAGAAAACCTATATAAATACTTTCTGTACAGTTAGCATTGTCCCAAGAAAAAAACTGCTAACCAATTATTTAAAACCCTGCTGTACTACTTCACGTAATGTCTTTTCGGGTCACCCCTGAAAAAGGACCCTCGGGGACCAGTGGGCCTACCCGGTGATCAAAATTTAATAAATAAATAAATAAATGAATAGCAAGGCAAGTCAAGCCAAGTTTCATTTTCAGGTGCCCAATCCCGGAGGGCACGGGGTCAATACCGCACTTGGCAGAATGTTGTGCAAAATAATCGCGTTGCACTATTTAATGAAATCTTTTTTTCTGTGGGGGGGCTCCACCACCCACACCCCCTGTTATGGGGGCTGCACCCCCAGACCTCAGTAAGATTCTAACCGTGGGGGCCAACACGGAGAGCGACAGGTCTGGTTCAGACAAAATGCCATAACTATTAAGCTGCACGACATTATGACCCAGTACAACCCGGAGACTCTGGGCACCACACAAGTAAAAACATATACAACGCAATAAATAAGATAAACACCAAAATAAATAAATTACAGCAATACAAATGGTAATAAACAGATCACTAAGAATGAAAATGGCCAGAACTTAAAAGTTACTAAAAAGGGTGTTAATCCCAGGAATAAGAACTAGAACACTGTGTCTGGAAATGCCTGGCTGAACAAAAAGATCTTGAGGTGGGCCTTGAATACTTCAAATGAAGGGGCCACCCTAACAGCTGGAGGAAATAAATTCCCCAGGATGGGGCCGGCGACACTAAAAGCTCTGTCACCGGCAGTTTTCAACCTCATACTGGGAATTACGAGGATTGATAGTATGTTGAAACATTTTTTAATACATAATCTTACCACACAGAATGACATCTATTTGCTGCCTTCACATGGGCTGACCATATTAAAGACCCCAACCCCCTATGAGTACTGCAATGCTAACTTACTACCTTAACATTTATCTGAGCGACAGTGAGAGACAAATACCCACAGGTTTCCCTGTGAAACTAAATTGCTAACAATTCGTGTAGCCCAGAGGTATATTGCTTAAACTCACTGAAATATACACAGATCATCACAAGTTTTACACAACAGATTTAATGCTGCATATAGAAACATTATTAGGTGCTGCTGATCAGCTAAAATTGGAAGGAATTCACATCTAGACAGGGGTAATAATAGCAAGGCAGTTCCAATAAGCAAACATTTGTTTAAATGTGAATATAGCATGAACTATATGAAAAAGGAAGCAAAAAGGATGAACAATTACAGCAGCAGTGTGGGAGTTACAGTTAATTAACTTTAGGGGCCACTGGGGCCTTGTCTTTATCACCCCCCTCCCATGGTGATGCATGAAGTACTAGGGCTCATTTCAAAAGAGGGACTGTAATTCCAGCACTGTAATTAAGACTAAAGTATACTGTATTAATCTTTATGAGCCTAAAAGGAAGAAAGTAACCCACATTAACAAAAAATAAACAAATAAATAAAAAAAGGTGGCCTCAGGTCTTCTGCAGTGTCAGTGTACCTGTCCATGGCAGAAACAGGAGCTTACACTGAACAATACACAAGGGATCGAAAACGAGGTTTCTCTGTCTTCATTACAGCACCCATGACAGAATTGCTCAAGGTTTACAGAAATGTGTCATACTGCATGGACACCCAAACCATTAAATAAATGATGGATTTCCCAATTCACACCATCCAGATTTATTATAGAGGTGCGGTTGTATTGAACAGGAGTCAACAGAGAGTTAAAGTGGTTATCAGCAATAAGTCTGAATACAATTCATCTATTTGAGAATTCTATAGCTATTTATTATGTATGTTTTTATTTAGTTATTTATTGATCTTCTCCTCTAATAGTTCATAGTGAAAGAATTTGTTTTTAAGATTTTTTTTCAAGTTACACCACTATTTGAACTATTACAAATTATCAGAAAGCTATCAGCCAAATTTGAACATGCCTCTTATTCCTGGTACAGCTGTGCTTTTATGCAGCAACTGTCACCATGACAACAGGCATGTCTCATTACCATCTCTCAGCCTCCCAATCCCAACTCTCATAGTGTCATGCTCCCAGCAGCTTAATCTGGTTCAATCTCAGTTGGTTTCCATTTGTATCCCCCTCCCCGAAACAAGGTTGAAAATAGGCAGAATTGTCTAGCCCTCCTTTCCCAGTCAACAAAAACCAAATACAAATAAAATAAAAATACAGCACATGCCCTCTCATAGTCCTGATCTTACACAGCAATTCTAACACCAAACATAAAAATCACTTTTCAAACAGTATCCATTTGCCTCTTTTCCCCGCTCATTCCAGCATCCAGTACAGGCGGCACTTTCAGTGAGAAAGTATGTACACCAAAATTTGGTCTAAAATAACTGTCTACATAACTGTGCAGAAGTGATGCCAGCACATCACATGACAGTTTACCACAACAGTGAGAATAAATGTACCACATAAATAGGGATTATACAATATAAATGAGCCTAAAACTCATACGTAAGCACAAAATGTCAACAAATAAAAAAAGATATCCAGATCACAGAAACCTCACTAGCTACACAAATGTTTTATAAAGTTAGTGGGGTGTGTCATAACTAGGCACCAAATGAAGTTTGGTGCCTATTGTCATGATCTGGACATTTTTACATCAACGTGGGTGCAGAGTAGACATCCTTCATTCAGTTGCAAAGGCTTGTTTGGTTGACTTTGCTAGCACCCATCCTTTGCAGAGTGATATTTCTATTGTTTTACTGTAGTTACCAGTACCATTTTCTTCAGAGCAATAAGGTGATCTGAAATTCAGTAGAATTACACATTATAGATACAGGAGCGTGGTGTCATTTTGCTGCATTAAAAACTGTATTACATGGCATTTGATTTCATGTGATCTTGACTCAAACTAGATTCATGCTGTTATTGTTTTGATCCCTGGTATCTAGTGCACCCTCTCCATGGTCTCCCAAGTAGTTAATGTCATAAACTTTCCTTGGCATGTAGCAGTCCCCACCCAGTGCCCCATTAAGTGTGATTACCTCCAACCAATCACACAAATCATTCACAAGTTATATAATGTTGAGAGGTAAATCAGTACCAGATTACAACAATTTATGGCCATGCAAGCTCCGATGTCTCATTATTGTACAATATTATTTTATTTATTTATTTGAATTTTGGTAACCGGGTAAGCCCACTGAGACCATGCAGTCCCTTTTTCAGAGGCAACCCAGGGGAGGGTCCATAGGACAATAGTCTACAAAGTACAAAGAGACACAGTGCTATACATAATCAAAAAAATAATGTCACAGTGTAGTACAATAAACAGAACAATATTACATACTCTATGGAGTCACAGTTCAGTATGTAATGTACAGCAGTACCAAAAAGCAGTAAAAGTTTTGCTTTGACAGGATAGAAATAGGGTACAATATTTAAGATGGCAACACTGGTGAGTTTCCACTGGTGTTCGAGTTTTCACATTGCAGAACACTGATGTACAATGCTGTATCAATTTTGCTTTGACAGGATAGAAATTGGGTACAATCTTTAGAATGGCTATACAGATGTTCAAGTATTCACATTGCAGAACCCTGATGTACTATACAGTTGGTCAAGTGATTACAGTACAGTAGTAACAGAAGATTGGACAAATAAGTATTGGGTTTATAGGAAAACAGGGTAAGGGTGTGAGCATGTAAGTCAAGTGAGGCAGGTACAACTTCCAGAATCAGATAAGTAGTTATGCAGAGCCAGTTTGAACTGAGGGAGGGTAGTGCAGGAGAGAATAGATTGGGGGAGGGAGTTTCAAGCTGAGGGGGTGGCAAAAGTGAAAGATTATCTGCCTGAGCATAGCTGTGTCTTCAGAATGGCTAGTAGTAGAAGAGAGGTAGAGCAGAGAAACCACCTGGCCTGTTCTCTTACAATAATGTCAGATAGGCTTGGGAGAGTGCAGAGATGTGTGACCTTATAGGTAAAGCATAGTGAGGAGTACTGGATTTTGTGTTCAAGTTGTAGCCAGCCCAAAGATATGAGTATAGTGCAATGATGTCGATGGGGGGGCTGCTCTGATGGCAAAGCACCCTATCTTGTGATAAAGCTGTTTCATTTGGTTCATGAGAGAGGCCTTGAGTGATAAACATAGAGGAGCCCCATAGGAAAGTAGAGGAAGGAGTGAGGCAGTAGCAATTTTTAGGCTGGATGCATTAGATAGCAAGGGCCAAAGATGGTATAGCAAACCAATCTTTTGGTGAGGAGTTTTTGCAGTTTTATTGACATTGGCCTTGAAGGAGATTGTAGGGTCTAGCAGGATGCCCAGGTATTTAAAAGATTATACCAATTCAAGGGGATCCTCATTTACTTATTTATTTATTTAAATGTCTCACCAGGAAGGGCACAGTGAACAACAAGTTGCTTGCCTTACGGTGTGTCCTGGGTGGAGGGGGTCATAGGGAGAACATGATTTACAATACATACATTGAGTGGCATTAAATAGTTGGCACATTACTAACATGAAGAAGAAAAGATTCTTCAGAGCATATATACAACTTACAATATATACATCGAGTAACATTAAACATCGGTACAATTATACATAGCAATAAGAAGGTTTAACGGTTCCAAATAAAGAAGCCAGTATGTAGAAGTGCTGATTAAGAGAAGAATATAGTTTATGCAATAATGCATACTAATATAGATAAATGCAACCTGCAAGTGAACAGCAAGCAGAACAGGAGATGGAATGCAGTGTGCCAGCTGTCACTGGAGGGTATAGTGACTTAGATGCAGGAACAGTTTACTGCAAGAAAGTTTTGGAGGACTAATGAGATGAAGTGGGGGTAGGAAGAGTGATGAATCTGAGGAGGGAGGGCATTCCATAACTTGGGTAGGCGATACGAGAAGGCCATCTGTCCTACCGTAGTAGACTGCCGAGGGACTGCTAGTAGCCAAGAGTCATATGACCTAAGGGAATGGTCTGGAGGGGACAGAATAGATAGGGAGGAGGTAAGATATGGGGGGAGCAAGCCAAACCAAAATTTAGATGTGAATTTAGTGCAGTGGAGGTGATTTTCTATGGAGGAGAAAGCCAAGGAGTGATAGAGAGAACAGTGGTGTGAGAGAGGGGAAGCACCTAGGGGTGAAGCAACAGAAGGAGTTAAAAAGATGAATCCAATCTGGTTACGGAGGACTTGGGAATGGCACTGTAGACTACACTGCAGTAGTCAAAGATAGGTAGGATCATCTTCTGACCAGTTCACGCCTAGCTGGTAGAATGAGGCAGCTACAGTTCTTGTATAATGCGTAGAGTTTTATGCGCAGCTTCTTCAGGATGGCATCAACATGTCCAGAGAAGTTGAGGTGTTGGGTCAAGCCAAATCCCCAAATACCTAAAGGAAGAGGTATCCTCAATGACTGTCCCATCCAGGGTGTGGAAGGAGGATGTTGAGGGGAGCTGAGAGAGTCTCTGCCTAGTGCCAAAAGTCATCAAGACTGTCTTCTTGGCATTGCGTGAGAGTTGATGGGAGCTGAACCACAGCTGAACTTGATTGAAGTCATGCTGAAGTCTGGATTCCACATCCTCAGAGGATTAGTCTGAGGTGAAGAGAACTGTATCATTGGCATACATGTGGATAGAGGTGGATGAGCAGAGTGAGGTAAGGTCATTTAGGAAAATGGAGAAAAGGATAAGGCCAAACACGGAACCCTAAGGTATGCCAGTGCTGATAGGGAGAGGAGGAAAAGATACAGTTTCAGCTATTCTAACTGAGTGGGACATACCTACTAGATAGGCTTTGAACCAACATGCCAGAGTCAGACGGCCCAACTTAATTGCGCAGCACACTGTTATGAGTGTGCATCCGTCTGGCTCTGAATATGGGGCCCAGGATCTGCAACCACACTGATTGCATGTCTCAAGCTGAGTAACAGTTACCTGAGTCCAGAAATGGAAACAAAGAAAAGCTTTGCACAGTCTCACCAGAAATGCACTAGACACCAAGGACGCAGTGATAAGGTACTACTTTATTCACAATGCAACTCACAGAGCAACAGCCAGTTCCCACAACATCATCCCTTGTTGCTCTGTGGATTGCACTGTGAAAAAACACCATATTATCACTGCATTCATTTCATCTAGTGCATTTCTGGTGAGAGAGTGTGCAGCTTTTCTTTATTTCGTGTTACAAGTACCAGTTGCCACACCCGATGTCTATGAGCTATCTTTTCTTTTTTGACACAAGAATAACAGGTTATAAAGCCCTTTTGTTGTAAATAATTAGTGATTCTTTATTTTGTTGCAGTTCTTCATTATACATATTTACAGTGCATATGTTCCCATAATGACTCCCTCCTCGCCCCCAACCAAGTAAGAACAACACACATGGATGACAAGCTTTATATTTTGTAGCTCTATCAAAAGTTGATATCATTGTGAACACAGTGCCAGACAGCAACACGGTCATACTGACTTCAAAACAACATAAACAGCAACCAGTCTGTTGTTCTAACACTACTGGATAATTCATTCATATAATTCCCCACACGAGTACAAGATACTAACATATGTACATGAGGGCATCAAAATGCTGATCATGAGTTCAGCTGAAACCTAAAGGAAATTGTAACAAATCTGATAGAAATTAATTGATTTGATCAGCTGTAATATACACAAGTGCTTGAAAGATTATTACTTATGCAAAATGCATATACCATATCACTAAATTACTGAAATTAATGTTATGCTGGTTTATTTATTTATTTATTTATTTATTTATTTATTTAAAATATTTGGCAGCTGGGAAAGGCACACTGAGTTGAGGCTCATTTCCAGGTTTTGACTTGGAACCCAGTGCTGCACCACACAAAGTGCACACAGAGTCAGGTCACTATGGACATCAGGGCAGCTCTGCTGCTCTCAATTCTAAATAAGAACACTGAAGATTCTGGAGTCAGATAAAGTTCAGTACACATAAAAAACTGTACAATAATGAACACAAATACTACCACATCATTAATAGACAAAATAAACAGCATAAAGTAGTTATTGTCCCCCTTTTAACTGTGTCTGTAATGTTTATGTTCCATAGTGGATTATGCCAAGACTATACCCACCAACACAACAGTCTTTTATCTGTTTTCTACCTAAGTGGAGTGTGTTTTAAGTGAAATGTATAGTCAGCCAGCATTTTTGTTCTCCACTACAGAAAAGATAGTTTCAGATATATTTTCACTGTCTCACATATCTAGCTATCTACCTATTCTATCTCTCTGTAATTCTGGCGGTACTGACAGCCTGTTAGTTTGTCTGACTAAGGAGCACTGTAGTTTACACCATGGCATTGTTTGCAACCAAGCTGCTCTAATGTAAAGAGAGAGCAGCTCACTTTCTCAAGGAAGTAACAACATGAGCTAGCACCAGTGGAAGTGATGGGATTTAAACACTGGGTCACTTAGTATCTAGTTCATCCAGTGCTACCAACATGATTTATGATCCCTACACCATCATCACCATCTCTCCCTTCGTGTATCTGGTGGTGCTAGAGTTGGGATACAGCCTGCACATGCGCAGTACAGTGTAGCGATCCCGGTCTCCCACTGCATTTTAATCAGATCCTTTGTCTCCTTTGTTTCTCCTCCCGATATAGGCCTCCTGCAAGTCCTCTGCCCCAACAGATGCAAACGAGCAGCCCAGCCCACACACAGAGCTCCCTCCTGGAGCGGGACCTACGCGGGTGCCGAGAGAGGTAATTAAACTACCTCAAGAAGCAGCACCCTTGTGAAGGGGATTAGCCCATCGATGCGCTGCACACGTTGACTGCCCCACCCACCCACGCTGGCTTGGTACTACCTATATAGGCAGTGTCTGCTGACATCACTTCCTGTCTGTCATTTTACTAAGTCCCACTTTTCCATCTGCAGGTTATACCTGCTAGCCACTAGAGGGACCCTCTGACTATTCACCTCTGTCTCTCCACCTGTATTTCCTCCTCCTCCTACTTCCTGGAACCCCTCTACCTACATACTCTACTTCTCTCCCCTACTCTCATCTCTGCTTCTGCCCACACCTCACCCGCACACCCAACCTCCTAGCTAGCCCTACATACTGACCTCCTGTCCCACCACTGGACCCTCACCCAGTCTGACACTAACCCCTAGTGACCACTAGGAGTCACTACTTCTACCCTGAATCTTGGCCCAAAACCAGTCTGCTCTGAGTCCCCAGAACCTGGATTCTTGCTCTCACCCAGGTCCTACTCCAACTGCCCTGCCAGGGTCTCAAACCTTGTACCCTGTCTGCCAGAGTCCGTGACACTACCACTACTCCAAAGTGGTATCTACGCCTTCTGAGGGGCAGCCAAGATATTTGAACCTTTCTGCCCTGCTGCTACCTTAGGCACTATGTTTGTACCCCTCTTCCTCAAATGTCTCCCCCTCATTTACATGCTAGTACCCACATCCCATCAGCCAGACATCTCCCCTGGCCCACTTGTACCAGCACCCACAACTCTCCCTGACCTAATCTGATCCCACCCCACACTGACCATGTACCTTGGCCCATGGCACCCACCCCTTGGGTGCTCCTCTGGTGCCTCCCCTGCCTCCCCATGGTCACTACCCGGCCTCGCCCTCCTGACCCTTCAAACCCTGCCCATTCCTTGTTCCCCTATGGCCTCCTCCCCATCCCAGCGTACCCCCTGGAAGTTGACATACAACCACCCCCTGGTCACAGCCTTGGTCTTCCTACTACTCTTATTGGGTAATATACATCCAAACCCAGGCCCTGCCCCCTCCAGCCCACCAGCTGGGTCCACTGGCCTCCACATAGCCTCCATGAACATATGCAGCCTACTGAAAAAATGTGATGCCCTCCAATGCTGGGCCATGCTACATCAATCAGACATCATAGCCCTGGTTGAAACCTGGTTGTCCAAATCCACCCCGGACTCCTTTGTCTCCCTCCCAGGCTACACCCTATACCGGGAGGACTTAGTAGGCAAACGTGGGGGTGGCTGTGCAATCTATACCAGGGACACAATCATCGGACAAGCACTCCCTGACCCTGCTCTTGTAAATGGAGCACAGGCCCTTACCCTCAAACTTGCTCCTGACCCCTCCAGGGGCCCTCTATATCTCACCATTGCCTACATTCCCCCAAAGAACCAGAACCTGGCACTGATATCTTTAACGGAATATCTTGCCACTCTCCACCACAAGGTGGAACAAATCCTAGTGGGGGACCTTAACGTGAACTGGCTCAGCACCTCCTCTTCCACTACCCAAGATTCTTTCGCTGCCCTAGACCTGACACAACTCATTTCCCAGCCCACTAGAGTAAACCCAAAGAGAGGAACCAGTACCCTTCTGGATGTAATTATCACCAACCGCCCCAAAAAAATCCATAACATCCAGGTCCTCCCAGACTCACTAAGTGACCACTCCCCATCCTATTCCTTTGGGCTGCCCCCACCCCCAAACCCACAGCCCAGTCCACACTCTGCAGGTGCCTCCAGCCTGGTGGGCTGAGAAAACTCAAACAATTTCTTGCCCAGATTAATTGGTCTTCTATTCATCATGCATCAGACATAGACACTGCCCTCGCCTTTTTCTCCCAAACCTTTAACAAGGCCTGTGACTTGTTTGTACCCCTCTCAAGAACTCGATCCAAAAAACGTAATGCACCCTGGGTCACCCCTGCCTTATTACAAATGATCAGATATAGGGATAACCTCTGGCACCTTGCCATTGAAACGGGCCGGATGGCTGATAGACAGGCCTACAATGCCGCATGGAACAGGTGCACATGGGCCATCCGTAAAGCTAAGGCTGACCATTACCAGGCCACCCTCACCTCCTCCTGGGGGTGTGCCTGGACTTTCTGGGACAACATTAAACAACTAAATGGGAAATCACGCTCCCCTACCCCATCCCAGCTCACTATTGATCGCTCTACCTCCACCGACCCTGCCTGCATAGCTAATCACCTTAACACCTCCTTTACTGACCTTAGCTCTGTCCTCCCCAGTAACTTCTTTGACCTTCCCCCCACCCTACCTCCCCCTGTCCTCCAACACCCCAGCTTCCTCCTACGTAAGGTATCTGCACAGGAAGCCAGACCTCTCCTAATTAAAGCATTAAACAGCAATAGTCCCGGCAGCAACTCCCTGGACCCCAGTATTCTCCGGCTGGTGCTGGATGAAGTCCTTGCCCCACTCACCAGCCTACTTAACCAATCCCTCTGCCTGAGGCAATTCCCCACAGCATAGAAAACAGCCATAGTCACACCCATTCATAAAGGGGGCAACAAGTTCTCCGTCGGGAACTACCGACCAATCTCCATCCCCCCCCCCAAAGCCCTAGAAAAAATGGTGGCCATTCAAATCACTGAATATCTGACTAAGCATAACATCTTATGCCCAAAGCAGCATGGCTTCCATGCTGGTCACAGTACCGGCACTGCACTAGTTGAATTCTTCAATTTTCTACATTCCTCCCTGGATGCCGGATCCCTAGCTGGTGCAGTATTTGTTGACCTCTCAAAGGCCTTCGATGCTGTCTCCCACCCTCTCCTGCTGGATACCCTCTGCCACACTGGTTTCTTTACTGGCCCTCTGGCCTGGTGCACAAGCTATCTATCCGCTCGCTCCCAATATGTAAAAATCAATGAGACACTCTCCGAAACTCGTCCCATCCACTCAGGGGTACCCCAGGGCTCCATCCTTGGCCCCCTACTCTTCTTACTCTATCTAAACACCCTGCCCAGTGCATGCTCTGGCAAAATTCTTATGTATGCAGATGATGCTGTCATTTTTGCCACCCACTGCAATCCCATCTCCCTCCAGGATAACCTGCAACAATCCTACAATGATGCCGAAGCCTGGTTTAAAGAGCATAGACTCATCATTAATCTCAAAAAAACCAAAGCTATGCTTTTTGCCCACCCCAAAACAAAGTCTTCAACTTCCCACTCCCAATCCTCCCTAGTACCAATCAACCGCTTGAACAAGTCTGCTCATACAAATACCTTGGGGTTATTTTCGACTCAGCCCTCACCTACCATGCCCACATTGACGCCCTTGCATCCACCACTAATACATGGCTTGGCATCCTCTACCACTATAAAAACTGCCTCCCCCCGATGTTCTCCGACTTGCGGTTACGTCCTCAGCACTGTCCCTTGTTGACTATGGCCTGACAGTCTATGGTGCTGCTGACATGACCTCCCTCAACAACATTTGTCTCACCCTAAATAAGGCCTGCTGGCTGATTACTGGTGCCCCCAGGCTCACACACACCTGTCAGCTCTATGATGATGCAAAACTGCTTAACCTAGATGAAAGGCTATGCTATCAAACCTGCCTCCTCACAAAAAAAAACTCTACTCAGGCTATCCCCTCCTGGGTGACAGCCTCCTTCTGCCACACCCAACCCACTATCCAAACCCAAACCTCCAACAAGACCACTCTACTGGTCCCCAGATCCAGGACCACCCATGGTCAGAGGTCCTTCCACTACAGAGCCCCATCCTGGTTTAACTCTCTCCCGGCTCCCATCTCAAATGCCCCCACAATCTCCAACTTCAAAACCACCCTTTGGAACCAACTGTTCAACACTCACAACTGCTCCTGTCCCTAAATGAGGCCTTGATCTCTCCACACCTGACAACGCCCACTGGGTGGCACTCCACTACACCCCCCCACACACTTTCTCCTCATTGCATACTGCCTCTGTCATTACCGGCATGCGCTCAGCAGTAACACTGTGCTACTACTAAATTGTTTGAATGTATGTAACCCTCTGTGTAAATTGTTTAAATGTATGAAACCATTTCTGTGTAACTTCAAATCAGTTGTCTTTTTATGCTATAACCTAAATTTTGTCTCTGTCTGTCCTCAATGTGACGAGGTACCTTTGGAAATGAGCCTCTGGCTCAAAGGTTGTAAACTGATTTACAAATAAATACTGTAATGGTCTTGTAATATATTTTTTTTTAATGGAACCACCCTCTTTTTAGGGTTGTGGTTGGAGCCTACAGCCTTTTTGCGATTGATCGTACCTTAAAAACCTCCGATCGTGGAACCTTCCATTGTACATTCGGAAGCATCCTTCACTTCACAACTCATGCGCATGCACAGTTCTGCTGGCACAGTCATGTTGTGAATGGCAAAATGCCATTCACCACAACTACACATGCACGAGTGTCGCACATGCACAGTTGCATTGCTGCTGCCAGCAGAAAAATCCTCCCACTGCTGCTGTCCTCCCGTGCCAACATCAGGGTCCCCAATCCCCATGTCAGCATTATGTAGCCCCCCAACTCATGTGGCACACTGGGAGCCCACACCAGTGTGCCCAAAAGTACTTATTTCTTTTGCCCCATGCTGACATTAGTGGTTTAATCTCTGTGTGGGCACCATGTACCCCTCGATGTGGCACACTGAAGTACACCCCAGTGTGCCCAAATGCTTGCTTTTTCTTCCCCCCTGCCAACATCGGGGTGCCCAATCCCCGTGTCTGCATCAAGTACCCACCCACCCCAACTCATGTGACACACTGGGAGCTCACCCCAGTGTGCACAAATGTATATTTTTTTTCCTGTAAATAAAGAAAACCTTTCCTCATGTTTTTTTTTAACCTGTACAAAGGAAAATGGTCCCTCGTCGTCACCCCAGTCCTTCCTCCTCCATCCCCACCCTCCCACTGAGCACCCACCTCCCCACACCCCCCACACCCCATACTTACCTCTTGAGGTCAGCGTTGTCATCTTCTCTGGCCAGGGACACATCTGCACTCTTCAAAGCCGAACCTCAAACTGAAGAATTAAAGGTAAGCATGCTATAATGGCATTCAATGGGGTTTGCAACTTAAGTTGATAAATCAGCCATTTTTTTGAATTTTGGCCCAAATTTTCAAGATGGGGTTCTTGGGATCTCACTTCATGTAGCATCGCTGTCATTTCATTACTCAGTCCCAAAAGGTGATTTCGCAGTCTCTGTGCCGAATCACCTTTTGGGACCAGTTAATGAAACAACAGTGCCACTGTTCATGAGGTAGGGCCCCAAAAAGCCCATGTTGCAAATTGGATGAAAAAACTCCCAAAAATGACTGCATTACAAGCATTCATAGCACAGTTTCTACACTCCTCACTTCACCAATTTTTTATATTTTCACTCCAGATTTACAACATTGCCATTTTTGCACCCCTCCTTTTTAACAGTACAGCTGTCATTTTTCACATCCTGCCCAAAACATGTTTATGCACCCGTAGCACAGAATGACATGGTCACTCTGCAAAATCACCTTTCGAGACAGTGAACAAAATGACACTGGCACTCTTCATGAGTAGGGGGTCCCAAAAAGGCCATGTTGAAAATATGGTGCAATACCTCCTAAAAATGGCCAAGTTACACCCGGGAGTTCAATAATTTCTACGCACATGTGTAACTTCGGTCACTTGACAGCTCATCACAACCCTATCATCTCTGGCCAGAGTTTGTTTTACATATAGTGCTTCTTTGTTGTTCTCTTAAAATACACCAGACAGAAGATAAACTGTAAAGGGCAGAACAGGATTTCAGATTCATTGCAGTTCTTTTAGGTGTTTTAAAACCTGGTGCCTGTTTATGCTCCATTTGGCTCTCAAAATATTTCAAGTTTTAATATGGATCCTATCATTCAACATTTATGTTTATCAATAATTGAAACTAGAATTGCATGTATTATAGTGGTGCAGTAGCACCCCTATAGTTAGAGTTGAGTGGGGTATTCAATTTTAATCCCCTAACTTTGCACATTAATATCTTTGGAACATTTGACAAAATGAGCTGAAATTTTGCATGTGCTATCTAGGAGGCAAGGGGCAGGATTCACAAAGAAAGCCAAAAATCCATCAGCTGCTGGAAAAAGGCCTGTAGCACTGCAGAAAAGCAGTTGTGTGATATTCTGAAAGAAAACTTGTGCTGGTGCAGAATTCTGAAAATATCCCCACAGTTGCTGAAATTCAGCAGCTGCAGAAATTGTGCAAGTGTTTAAAATACACAACTGCAGATCCGCAGCTATGGAAATGGCTTAGGAGGAACAACAGCATTGAACCAAATTAGCTGGAGCAGCAGACTTTAACATCATTGCCATAGATGTAGCTGAAAGTACCCACAGAAAGACCAGCAATCAGTCATCAACTGGGACCACTGCAGCACCACTGGTACCAGCAACACTATGCACCATAGTGGCTGCCTGTTACCGCTGATCTTGTCCCTCCCTGGGGTGTTTCTATTGCCTGCAGGAGTAGCACTCACTGCAGGCTGTTCAGTCTCTGCTACTTGTTGGGTTTCTTAATGGGCTGCACTGGGTCTGGTGGTTGTTCTTTGTTGTCATTCAATGACAATGGGCAGGATTCTCAAAGAACAGCAAAAATCCTGCAGCTACAGGAAAAAGGCTTTCAGCACTGCGGAAATGCAGTTGCATGATATTGTTAAAGAAAATCCTGCAGCTGAGGGAAATCCACAAAAAGTCCCGCAGTTGCGGAATTCCAGCAGCTGCGGGAATCCCGCAAAGGCTGCAAATCCCCAGCTGTGGATCTGCAGCTGTGAAAATGGCTGAGGAGGCACAGCAATAGTAAATCCATGTAGCTGAAGCAGCAGACATTAACATTGCTGCCATTGTATAAGGCTGACAGCACCCACAAGAATACCTACAACCAGTCCCTCAACTGGGACCACTGTAGCACCACAGGTACCAGCAATACCATGACACCACAGTGGCCGACAGTCACTGCTGGTCGTCCCTTCATGGGGTGATCCTGTTGCCTGTGGGGGTGGCACTTGCTGCATGCTGGTCAGGCTCTACTGCCTGTGAGACTCTGTCATGGGCTGCACTGGGTCTGGTGGTTGTTGTGTGTTGCCATATCATGGCAATGTGTGCTGTTGTTGCTGTAACATCAGTCACTGCTATACTATCTGAGATGCTATTACCTGTGGATCACCTCCACCTTAATTGATTCCAATTGTTGGGGCACTACTGCAGTTTGCTGAGGGAGAGTTACACCTCATTCCACTGTGTGGAACATTTTTTCCACATCTGTAGAAAAAAACTGGCTGAGAATAGCCTTGAAGGAGCTGTGCCTTACTTATCTCACACCTTTTTTTCCTCAGGGACTTCCACAGCTGCACTTTTTTTCCACAGTTTGTAGTGTTTTTTTTCTGCAGTTGTGGAGGTTTTTGCGAATAACATTTAGAGCAATCTCCCAATTTTTTCTGAAGCTACGGAAGTTTTGGGGACTTAGGGAAGGTTTTGCACCTTCTGGAAGCTTTGTGAATCCAACCCAATGTGTGCCAGTATTGCTATACCTACTGTCTCTGATATACACCCACTGGGTTGCTATTACTCGTGCCTGACCTCCACTATAATTGTATTTCAGTTGTTGGGGCACTACTGCAGTTTGTTGATGGAGTGTTATGCCTCACTCTCATGTGTGTAACATTTTTTCAGCAACTGCAGGAAAAACCTGGTTGAGAATAGCCCTTAGGGGGATGTGCCATACTTATCAATTACTGTTTTTCCTCAGGAACTTCTGCAACTGCACTTTTTTCCACAGTTCGTAGTGTATTTTTTCCACAGCTGCAGAAAATTTTGTATATAGCAATTTCCCCTTTTTTCCATAGCTATGGAAGTTTTGGGGACTTATGGAAGATTTTGCACCTTCAGAAAGCTTTGTGAATTCCCCCCAAGGTCTTTATCTGTGGAAATGTTTGCAACTTGTGCAGTTTCTGAGATCTGCATGTGTAACTTTTTGTAAATGTCTAACTCTTTTCATATACTTAATATGTTGGATTTTTTTGCTCTCCCCTTCAGCCTACATGGAATTTAATTTTTATCCCAAACATGCCGGTGACGTGTCATGTCCTAAGGTAGTGCCTTTGACAGGTCTGGTGAAAAAATATTACAGGGTTTCAGAGTTGTAAGTTTTTTTAATTTACTGGTTTCTGACCTGTGCATGTGCAGTAGGGATTCTGAGAAAACGTTATGCTGTGAAAGTAAAAATATTATGCCAAAAATGCACATTTCTGATTTCGCTCCTCTTGCTTGGCATGGCACCAAACATTTTTTGGGCTGTGCCAGCCGCCATCTTGTTGATTTTTTCTGCAAATTAAAGAAATGTGGAAAATACATAAAAATTCTGGGATTTTAAAAAACAAACATCAGAACCTAGCTAAATGGAACCTATTTAGCTAGATTCTGATGTATTTTTCTTCACATTATAGCCACAAATACCTTTTCTGGGCACCCAAAACCCCAGGTGCCCAGTTTAGTGAGAAGAGTGCTTCCCCACATTCTCTGTATGAGAACAGCAGGAATTTCTTGACTTCTGCAGCTGCAGCTGAACTCATTCTGCAGGCTGCAATGTGAGCTGTGAGCCATCATTTCCCTGGTGTTTGGTGATGCTCCATCAAAACTTCATTGCCCTACCTGGCAATGTGTGGTGCTGCCCCAGTGCCTAGTGGCACTTCCCAACCTTCTGATCACTGTCCCCTTATAAATATATTCCCTGGTGTCTAGTGGCACCCCCCTACCCTCTAATTTCAGGCACAACCTGAAATGAAGAAAAACGGTCCCTTGATTTTTTTTTCTTTTTATTTCTACAAATCTGTAAAAAAGAAAATGGTCCCTCACCAGTCAGCCCCCCCACCTCCACCTCCCAGTCAGCACCCACCAGCCCACTCTCCCAGTACACCCCCACACAACCTCACTCACCTGAACAGGTCTCTGGTTCAAGACCCACTATCCGATTGAAGACATGTCTTGCTGCTGGAACTGGCGACTGCAATATGAGAAAGTAAGGTAAATGTGGTTCAATGTATTTCAAAGTGGGTTTCAACTTTTATGTATAACTTAGCCATTTTTTGACATTTTGACCCCAAATTTTCAACATGATCTTTTGGGGACAGCACCTCATGAACAATATGACTGCAATTACGCAACTCATTCCTGAAAGATGATTTTGTGGTCACTTGGTAAATTCACCTTTTGGGTGGGATTAGGACTTTTTTTCTGCCCTTGTTTAAGAGGTGGGGTCATAAGAAGGCGATGTTGAAAATTTGAGATCAAAATATGTAAACATGGCAAACGTGTGACCATTTGTTGCAATTTCACATTGCAAGCTCGTACCTTTGGAAATGTTCAATATATTGACCCCAGATTTTCAAAATAGCCTTCTTATAACCCCACATCATATGTGGCATAGCTGTCATTTTTCAAATCCTAGCCAAAATGTGTTTTTGCACCTGTGGCATGGAATGGCAATGCAGTTGTGTGGAATTATGTTTTGGCTTTCATTTGCAAATTTTCTGCATTAAGTACATGAAGTGGGGTGATAAGATGGCCATGCTGACAATTTGGTCACTGTTGTCCTATAAATGGAAGCGAAGGGACCTCCACAGCTACATGCATATACACATCTTTTAAGGGATGCTCCCACAGACAAATAAGTATATGATTACATTACCTCAAAAAGTAGGGAAATAAATTGCAAAAAACTCATTATCCTATACTGTACCTATCTCAGCTTATTTACTTATGGAATGAGGTGAACGTTAGGGCTGACAACCCCCAAGGCAGTCCCCCGATGCCTGTTGGTGTGTGCAGAGTGGGGTGGGGTGTTAGGGTTGGACACCCTAATACCACATTTCCCTACTTTTGTGGCTTTAACCCTAACTATAGAATTAACAAAGTTTTTGCAGTTTATATATTATAGGGTACAGTAGAGCCCCTATACTAAGGGTTGAGCAGTGGTTTCAATGTTAAACCTCGAATTTTGAAGTTTAATATCTTTGCAACCATTCAACAGATTCACGCAAAATTTTTCATGTGTGGTCTCAAGGTATTGGTCACATAAAATTTCAAGTTTCGTTCCAGTCAGGTATGTGGATTCTGAGATCCAGAGAGCACAAAAACATAAACGTTTGCAGTTTTTTGCTGTTTTTTTTTCTCATTGTCTTGCTCCCAGATAATTTGGAAATTTGTTCTGAAATTTTAAAGGTAGACAGGACTTGGCTCACAGATGTGTGTTTTGCTTATTTGTTGAAAAAATATTCATCTGTTCCAAATTAATTAAATTTAAAATGTTCCATTTTTTTAATGGTAATTTCACTCTCCTGGATAGCTTCCTGGAGCGAAACAAGAATTTGATTAAACGAAAAAGGATTCTTTTTCATTAGGGATCCATCCTTTTATGTGAGGGAAAATTCTTTTTTCATTTTCAGCCATCTTATTTTCTGTTTCTGTCAAAAAAAATTTCAAAACCCCTCAAATGACAGAGTGCACAGTCACCAAGACACATATCTTGCTCATTGGGGCTCCTTAGCTGGATTCTGCAGTTATCTGTTTTTAAAATGGCCCTGGAATGTCTTTTTTTTAAATAATTTTAAATTCTTTTCCAAGACTCGCTACTACTTTTTTTGTGAGTCCTTTTTCATTTAAACAAAAAAGGATCTCGTCTCACAAAAAAAGGATTTCAGACTTAGTTTTTGGCCAGCTTTTTTCATGAATCCTTTTTTGTTTCAATGAAAAAGGATCCCTGATCATGAAAAAGGATTTTGAACTTAGTTTTTTTTACTGATTCCTTTTTGGTGACAAGGGAACCTTGTTATTTTTTTTTTCAAACAAAAAGGATCTATTGACACAGAAAAGGATTTGGGACTTAGTTTTGCCCAGTTCTATTTTTGTTTGAAGGCATCCTTTGTTGTTCTGTTTTTTCGTTTGAAACGGAAAAGTATTCCTTCAAAGGAAAAAAAGCCTTTTCTGTGTTTTCCATGTAATTTCTATGTGTTTCCCTGGTGTCTAGGGCTGCCCCCAACCTCCAATTCCTGTCTCTGTTGTGTGTATATATTTAATTTCTCTTATTATTGATATTTAGTTGTTTCATTTGTATATATATATATATTTGATATATTTTTCCATGGTGTCCAGTGGTACCCCAACCCTCCGATTGTCATGCCGATAATTATTTCTTCCCTGGTGTCCAGTGGCACCCCCTCCACCCTCCTATTTCCCCTCCCTGTAAATATTTTATATATCCCTGGTGTCTAGTGGTGCCCCCCACCCTCCAGTGTCCCACCCCATCAGAGTCCACTTTATCCCTGGTGTCTAGTGGTGCTCTGCACCTTCTGATGGCCATCTCATGAAAAATATTGCCCTGGTGCCTAGTGGCACCCCCCTCCTCTCCAATGTCCATTGGACTCTTAAAAAAAGAAAATGGTCCCTTAATGTCTTTCTGTTTTTCAAATCTGTGAAGAAAAAATGGTCCACCAGTAAAGGTGACCCCTCCACCCTGATCTCGCACCTAAACCCCACACACCCCCAGACCCACACACACACCCTCACTCATCCGAACAGGTCCCAGTGTGAAGATCTACTCTCCTATCCAAGACACATCTTGCTGATGGAACTGGTGACTGCTATATGAGAAACAAGGTAAGTGTGGTTGAAAATCCCCATTGAACTACATTGAATTGCACTTATCTTATTTTTCATATAGCAGTTGCTGGTTCCAGCAGCAACACGTCTTCTGTAGGAGAATGGACATTCACATTGGGACCTGTTCAGGTGAGTGAGGGTATATGGGAGGCTGTAGGGATGTGGGTTAGTGGGTGCTCAGTGGAAGGCTGGGGGAGGGGTTCAGGTCAACTATGAAAGTTTTTTTTTTTTACAGGAAAAAATGAAAGGACGTCAAGGGAAAATTTTCTTTATTACAGATTTTGAAACTCACACATCATGGATTGGAGGCTGGGCGGTACCACTAGACAGCAGGGAAAAGCTGAAATATGGGGATGGCTATCAGAGCGTGGGGAGTCCCACTGGACACTAATGAGAAAAAAAATAGTATGGGGATGGCAATTAGAGGGTAGAGGGTGCCACTGAACACCAGGGAGCAATATGTTATAAAAATATGAAGATATAAAATAAATATAAATATATATCTATAAATGTAGAAATGTAAATATTTTGTATTTTTCTTTTTTCTTTGGTGTTCAGTCGGCTGCCCCCCCCACCCTTCAAGTGGTTCCCCATATTTCTATAAAAATATGAATAAATTAAATATATATATATAATATTTTTATTTTTCCCCTGTAGTCCAGTGGAACCCCCCCACTATCCCATTGCCAGCATTATTTCAGATTTTCCCTGGTGTTTTCTAATACCCCCCAGCCTCTGTTCTATGATGTATGATTTTTAAAATCTGTAATAAAGAAAATCTTCCCTCGACGTCATTTCATTTTTTTACTTTAAAAAACCTTTCCTTGTTGATCTGACCCCCCCACCACAACCTCCCACTGAGCCCCCATCAACCCACACCTCCCAACCCCTCCACATACCCTCACTCACCTGAACAGGTCCCAGGCTCAAGATTCACTCTGATTGAAGACAAGTCTTGATGCTAGAGCTGGTGACTTCACTATGATAAATGAAGGTAAATGTGGTTCAATGTGTTTTAAAGGGGTTTTCAACTTTATTGCATAACTTTGTCATTTTTGCAAATTTTTCCACCAAATTTTCAACATGGCCTTCCTGATACCCCACCTCATGAACAAAGTCAGTGGAATCATGAAAATCCAGCCTAGAAGGTAATTTCATGGTCAACTGGCAAAATCACCTTTCTGTCAGGAGTTGAAAATGTTAACCCACTTTGTTCATGAAGTGGTATCATAAGAAGGCTAAGCTGAACATTTTGGAGGCCAAAATATGTAAAAATGACATAGTTGTGCACATGCATTGAAACTGTGTTACACTCACTCATAACTCTGGTAATTTAAAATATGTTGACCTGAAATTTTCAACATAGACATATTTTTACAAGACCTCATGAACATGAGAACTGTCATTTTTTAAATCCTAGGCAAATTGTTGTCTCACATATCTGGCATGGAATGACATTGCAGTGGTGCAGAATCACATTTTGGCAGGGATTTGGTTCATGAGATGGGGTAATAAGAAGGCTATGGTGACAAGCTGGTTGCAGTTTTCCAATATGTGTCTATGAAAGGATATGATTACATTATCTCAAAAAGTATGGATGAATGGGAATGCAGGGCCTGGAGGGCCCTGTTCTCCCAAAGGCAAATGAGGATGCAGTTATACTATGTCAAAAAGTCAGGAAATTCAATGGAAAAAACTTAATTAATGCACTAGTTAGTGTTAAAGTGACAAAAGTAGGGAAATGTGGTGTTAGGGTTTCCAACCTTAACACCCCACACCCACCTTGCAGGCAGCAACAGCCATGGGGTGTGCCTTGGGGCTGCCAGCCCTAACGCTCACCCCATTCTCATATATTGTACCCATCTCAGCTTATTTACTCACAGAATGGGGTGAGCTTTAGGACTGACAACTCCAAGACACACCCTATGCCTGTTACTGCCTGCAAGATGGGGGTGAGGTTTTAGGATTGGAAACCCTAATGGCACATTTCCATATTTTTGTCACTTTTACCCTAACTAGTGCATTAATAAAGTGTTTTTGCAATATAGATATAGATATACATATGATAAAAAGACAGACAGCAATGGAATTAGCCACACCACTTGAGGGTGACATATAGTCACTGAATGCACATGGGATAGACTGATATCCATGGTTTCAGCAGCAATCTCTATGATGGTATAGTAGGTCTATCTGAGAATTTATGGCAGAGGATAGGGCATTGATCTGGGTGTGGAAGGTGACAGCTGAGTTGAAACTGATGCCTAGATATTTGTAAGAGGTCACTTGCTCCAGCGGGTGCAGAGTGCAGGAGAGAATGAAGAGGGTGGTATTCTTGGCCTTGTTTTGGTGATGGGAGAAGAGCATTGACTTAGTCTTCTTTAGGTTAATGACAAGTCGGTGGTCAAGGAGCCACTTTTCAACTTGGTTGTAGGTATGCTGGAGGGATACCTGGAGCGAAGAGGAATCAGGGTGGGATGCAAAGAGAACTGCATCATCGGCATAGAGGAGCATTTTTCCTGTGCAGGAGCTAGGGAGAGTGTTGAGATAGAGGCTAAAAAGTACAGGGCCCAGAATGGAGCCCTGGGGTACCCCAGAATGAATGGGCTGGGTATTGGACAGGGAGCTGTTTATCTTCACATGCTGGGATCTAGCAGAGAGGTAGCTGGAGAACCAGGCAAGGGGACCAGTGGGAAAGCCAAGTTGGTGGAGGGAGTCAAGCAGGAGGGGGTGACAAACAGTGTCAAAAGCCTTAGAGAGGTCTACAAACACTGCACCAGCAAGGTAGCCAGAAACAAGAGCAGAGTGCAGGTACTGAGAGAACTCCAGGAGAGCAGTAGTGGTACTGTGTCCTTGGTGGAAACAATGTTGTTCTGGGCACATTATGTCATATTTGGCCAGGTACTCAGAGAGTTGAAAAGACACTATTTTTTCTAGGGCTTTAGAAAGTGGGGGGAGGATAGAGACTGGCCGGTAGTTGCTAGGTGCGGACCGATCTCCACTCTTATGTATAGGGGTGATTTCAGCTGATTTCCAAGCACTGGGAAACTGACCGAGGCATAGAGACCGGTTTAGTAGGTCTGTAAGGGGGATTAGGATGACATCCAAGACCAGGTGGAGGATCCTGGAGTCTAGGGGGTCACAGCTGGGGTTGTTGCTACCAAGGGCTTTTATGAGGTGCGGCCTGGCTATGTGGAGGGATATAGTGTGCAGGTAGAAAGGAGGGCAATTCAAGGCAGGGGGATAGAGGTAGGGATTGGGTCAAAAAAGTTGTTTGGGAGGACAGAGCTTATGTCAGAGAAGGTAGTATTGATTCAATCAGCTATGCGAGTTGGGTCTGTAGTGATGGTGCCATGGATGGAGACCTGGGATGGTGGGGGGGCAGGTCTAGCCATTAAGCTCTTTCATGCTGTCTCAGAAAGTCCAGGCGGAACCTCAGGTGGATGCGAGGGTGGTCTGATAGTGTTCTGCCTTGGCCAGTCTAATGGCCCAGGTGCACTGATTACGCACCATGTTGTAGGCTTGTCTATCAGCCAACTTGCCTGATTCGATAGTGATGTGCCAGAGATTATCCCTATGCTTAAGTTTTTGGATAAGGGATGGGGAAATCCATGCGGCATTTTGTTTTTTAGTACGGATTCTGGTGTGTTGGACGAAAAGGCCACAGGCCTTGTTGAAAGCATTGGTGAAGAGGTCTAGGGCAGAGTCAGTATCAGGGATGTGATGGATGGGGGACCTGTCCAGCTGTGCTAGATGCAATTTTAGTTTTCTGAGACCTTTGGGGCATAGGCGCCAGCGCAAGGTGGCCTGGGACACAAGTTGCGGTATGGAGGATGACCAGAGACAGAGGACAGGTGAGTGATCACTAAGTGAGTCAGGGAGGATGTTGATATCCCAGATTTTATGAGGGTGGTTCGATAGTATTACATCTAGGAGGGTGCTGGAGCCACTTGTCCAGTTGCCCGCTGAATGACAGCTTACAGTATCAGCTGGAAGTCCATTGGTCCACAGTGTGGACCAATGGGCTTGCAGTGCATACTGTAATAGCCATGCACAAATATGTGAATGAATGACTTAATTCATTAGTGATATTGACTATTACAGTATGCATTGCAAGCCCATTAGTCCACAGTGTGGACCAATGATCTTACAGCTGATACTGTTAGCTGTCATTTGGTGGGCAACCAGGTGATATGTAGATGGGCTTGTTGCTGCCCGCCAATGGCAGGGGGGAGCTGGGTGGGCAGGCGGTCCTGTGTGGGTGGGGAGTGCCACTGGACCACCAGGGATATTTTACCATGGGGTGTACCTGCAATCAGGCATACAAGAGGGGTGGGGGCTACCACTAGACTACTAGGACTATTTGAAATATATATGTATTGTGATTAGGGTTACAAGAGGGTTAGGGGATACCACTAGACTACCAGGGCTATTATAAACATTTATCTATAATGATCTCAGCTATGGGGAGGAAGGGGTGCCACTAGACTACCAGCGATATTTTAAACATTTATTTATTGTGATCACAGCTACAGGGAGGGAGGGAGGGGTTACCATTAGACCACCAGGGGGTTATGTGGGTGCTTGTGGATGGTGTTCTGGGGAGCAGCCTCCCATGGCTGGTGACTGCTGTGTTGAGCCCTGCACTACAGTGGCTCACCTGTGGGTGGCTAACATTTGAGGCTTCTTTTTCAGGCTCAACTTTGTTCCCTGGTATGTGGCGCATCTCAGGGTTGTGCCAACATATGCACTGCACATCCTGGGCTGAATATCGGGATGTGCCACATATGCATGGGCATGCCCCCTGGGGATGCACTGCATACATTCTCTTTGCACCATGGCACATTGGTACTTACGCTGCGCAAGTCCCTCTTTTGAATATTGCCCCAGGGTGCATTTCTGAGGTTCCGCTGGTGCAGCTTAGTTGTGCCAGGTGCAACCACTTTGAATATCTAGCCCATAAAGTACAGGCCCATTGGTCAGGTGATAAAGTAGGGAGGGAGTTTACCTGGGATGTGGACTGATCTCAGTAGGCAGAACGTTGGTCTCTGGGCTGGCAGTCTGCTAGTGCCCACTACCAGTTGGCATTTTGTTTTGTTTTTTTTTTGCATTAAAAAAAAGAATTTAATAAAAAAATATTTTGCTACAAGATGATTTGCTGTATGTGTCAAGATCAACTGTATAAGCACCAAAGGCCAGGGGTAGAATATAGGGAGGAAAACTGGGCAGAAGTCAGCAAGTGGGTGTGGTCTGGCAGCCTAACAATTCCCACTACTAGTTTGCACTTTTTCTTTGCAACAACAAAAATAATTCAAATAGGTTTTCACATTCATGAAAACTGGTACAGCATTTCTTGCATCTATCAGGCTCAGCAGTACAAATCCCAGATACCTAAGGGAAGAATATAGGGAGGAGTCTGGCCAGTGAGCAGCAAGTGGGTCTGAGCTGAAAGACTGCTAGTGTCTGTTGCTAGTTCACATTTTTTAGTTGCAATAAAAAATAATTGAAAGAAAGAAGTTTTCATTCACAAAAATTGGTACGGCAGGGTGTCAGCATGGCTCAGTTGGTAGCACATCTGCCCCTGGACCAGAAGATCATGCGTTCTCATCCCACTCCGAGATTGGACTTGTACCAAAATGCTGGCATCCAAGTGCAGTATTAGAGGGGTGCTATACTGCTGGGGTGTGCTGTCCTTCGGATGAGATGTTAAACTGAGGTCCCTTCTAACCATCCTGGTGCTGTCCTCGTGGGTGTCCAGGTGGAAGTGAAAGAACTCAGGGCATTCTTCACAAAGAGTAGGGAACATTCCCAGTGTCCTGGACAACATTCCCCTTCCCATAAAACCAGTTCATGCAATTGTCCAGGCTGTGTGTGTGTGCTGATGTGCAATATAGCAGCCACTACACATTAAGTCACTTCACTACCAGTCTAGCATTGCTTGTAAAGCACTTTGGGATACACTGTGTATGAAAAGTGCTAAATAAATGCTGACTCTTATTCTTCTTCTATGGCATTTGCTGTCTATGTCAGGCTCCGCTAAGCACATACCTGTGGCCTGAGGAAGGGATATTAACAGGGAGCCTTGACAGTGGATAACAAATATGCATGGACTTGCAGCCTGCTGCTGTCAAGTAGCAATGGAGCAGTGGAGATGAAGAGATGGGATGGTGCAGCCATCCAGAAGTGGCAAAAAAAGCAAAAACAAAGCAGATTTGAGTTAGTCAGAGCCCTTTGCAAAGTATGAAAAGGGAGCCTGAATGAATAGACCTTGTGACTTGGCAATAAATGGGTTAGTGAAATACTGTATTTAGACTGGTTGAAACACAACACATGATGCAAGTTGAAACAGGCATTCATTTTCTAGTAATGCCTGCTCCTGCAGTACCATATTAAACCACTGTTACCTTACAGCAGAGTAGTACTTAAATGAAGCACATGTTGTTTCTCACCTATCCGCCCCGCAGTATTCTGAAAACCTAAGCATAAACTGTAATCTGCTCATGATAAATACCTATGACGGCATTGCAAAATGAAAAAGTAGACCAGCAGCTCAGTTATCCAACACACCTCCGTCTTCTACCACTCCCTCCAGCCAAAAACAGAAGTCGGTTACACCTGAAAACACAAAAGAGCAGCGCACAGAACAAGTAATGGACCCAAATATTGTAATCCAGCAGAGCAGTGAAAGCATAAAGCAGCTCCATAGTGATTTTGCATCTTTGTTTAAAAGGATACTTTACTCCGATGTTACAAAATGTAAGTGTTCTTCCACAGTTGTTGTAGTGTTAAAAAGCTTAACATTTAAATGTTATACAGTTAAAAAGAAAGAAAGAAATCAATTCCAGAATGTATGATTCTTGATGCAGTGTCTAGGACTCCAAGCAATGCATATGCAAATATGTTCCATAATCAACCCCACAATGCAATGCATGCCTCCAGACAGAGTATCAGCAGCACCATTTAGTGAGTAACTCAGAGAAGGTGTTGTTCATTTTAGTAAAAATGTAAAAGTTGTTTCATTATTATTAGACAAGTGCTGTCGAAATGCAACTATTTTTTATGGTAACATACATATAGTACCCACAAAATATGTGAATGTTACCTGTTTGAAAATCATATTAAACATGTTAAAACTGATAAAAGTTGTCTCTCTTTTATCTCTGTGACTTAACAATTGCAGCAATTTGTGTAAGTGCTTGCCGTGTTACAAGCGCATTAAGCCACTCCAAAGGAGGGTTCTACTAGGGAATTAATGCCTGGTTGGGTGGTTGGAGGGACTCACCCCCCCAACCAGGCATTAATTTCCTAGTAGAACCCTCCTTTGGAGTGCCTTAATGCTTACATAATGTATCACACAGTGTAGGTATCGTTAGCCATGGCACTGCAAGTGTTGCAGTAATGGTTACAATAGTTGCAAAAAAGTACAAAAAGAAAAAAAACAAGCAGCAAGTTTAGGCACTGCAGGAAAAGGAAGATACTGACTTAGGGGAGCCTGGGAACAGAGTCTGATTTTGAGTATGTAACAATAGAGGGGGAGGGGAGGGATCAGGTGAAGGGGAATGAGTAGGTCTTGGGGCATTTAAGATAAAAAAAGACAGGCTTTGTATTAAAATGACAAGGAGGCTCACAAAAACTGGGCTAAAACACAACCCTCTACAAAACAGATGAGAAGGAGCAGTAGAGAAGTACCTCAGTAGATACAGTTGAGGTGGATGAACTGGCTCATGAACCTTTATTGGAACTGTCTGAACTGGGGGAGGAGAAGGTGGATGTGGAAAAAGGCTGTAGTAGTCAGTCACTTCAACAAAGAGTATCTCCTGGCAGGACCAAACTGTGATGTCAGTGATGTGGTGTGGGATTTCAGTAGGGTGAACAAAGAATCATGGATACATAATGTAGTGTCTCTTATATGTAAGGACAAGCTCAGTCAGAGCAAGGAGTCCACATGGCTGGAAACATCTGTAGTACCATGGAAATGCATTTGCGTATGTCATATGGGATTCAGTTTGAGATGCCAACACATGGTATCAACAGTCCCAGACAGTGAGTAATGATGATGAAGATAGATTGCCTAGTGGCTCAGCTGTAGAGCTACCACCAGCCATGCCTGTGACCAGGTTCACAAGTGGACTCGGGTTATTAGTTGTCAGCTGGGGAAGAGGATCAATAGCCCACTAAACTGTTCTCCTCTCACACAGAAGTAAGGCTTGTTGGCTTGGCCCTTAATTGCCACCAGACGGAAGCTTGATGGTAGTGCAGGGGTGAGTGACACAAAGGGAGGGAACACAGTTGGTGCATGTGTGCTTACATATGGTGCACACCTACGACCTTGCTGTGACTCAGGAATCGAGGACAGAAAATAGACACATGGAAGCTCAGGGCTTTATGAACCCTGCCCAACAGCCCCAGACCTACACCACCTCTTGGGATGCCTGGACCCAAATCTGGATGTGTGATATGTGGTTGGGATGGTCCCCCTGATCCCACCACAGAGAGAATCTCGGGTGCAGGTAAGTCAGGGGGAAGTGGTTGCCAGTTTGGAGTGACAGGGATGGGGCTAATAGCCTCCCTGAGGTGCCCACAGAGAAAAAGCTTGATGGAAGAGGAAGATGATGATGATGAGCAGGGAGAGGGTAAGATTAAAGGAAGAGAGAAGGAGGAAGGAAGGAAGTCATCTTATATCAAGTAGCAGCCCAACCCCATTATCCTCCACTTTTTATTATAGTAGAGAGTTGCTCTTTAAATGGTCAAGAACAAAAACCTTTTGGCAAGCTGATCATTGCATGTAACAGCTTTATGGTGGAAGAGGAAGGGGATGGACCATGTAAAAGCAGCAGGAACAATGGGGGGGAGGGAGGCAGACACAAGTCCATTTAAAGAGGAGGGATTTCTTAAAGGACCTGTGAATCAGAAAGTGGGCAAAGCTATGGGGCCAGTCAGGGTATGGCCAAGAGTGTTGACAGCAATCAGAGAGGTACTGGCTGCACCTCTGACAGCCCTATTCAACAGCTTACTGGAAACAGGAGTCATTCCAAAAGACTGGAGGAGGACAGATTTAGTCCCACTTCATAAAAGTGGTAGTAGGGTGGAGGCTGGCAACTATTGGCCAGTCAGTGTGATATCAGTCATGGGAAAACTAATGGAGTCATTTCTGAAGGAAAGGATTGTGGAATAATCTTGTATGCAACAGGTTACAAGACCTGAGATAGTGTGGATTCATGGGCGGAGGTCATGTCAGATGAACCTGACAGACTTCTTTGACTGGAAGACCAGGAAAATAGATTATGGTGGGCTGTTGGACTTGCCTACTGAGACTTCACCAAGACCTTTGTTATAGTACCACATAGAAGGCTCATTGGGAAACTGGGCAGTTTGGGGGTGGATCCTAAGGTGGTAAATTTGGTATGAAGTTGATTGATGGATAGGTGACAGAGGGTGGTGATAAATGGAATTAACTCAGGGGAAGGGAGAGTGAGCAGCAGGGTGCCTCAGGGCTCAGCACTGGCTCCTGACCTCTTTATTGTCTTTATAAGTGACATTATAAAAGAGCTAGAAGGGAAGTTATTCATCCCTGTAGATGACATGAAAATCTGCAAAATTTTTAATTTTTTTATATTTTAGTCTTTTAGTAACTGGGTAAGGCCCACTAGGCACAAGTGCCTGTTTTCAGGGGTGGCCTGGGAGCACTGGGTGGTTAAGTGACTTGCTCAGAGTCACACAGTATGCAAGTGGAGGTTGTGAGAATCAAACTCAGATCTGGTCTGCTGGATGTATCAAGCTTGTTCACACCTTGCTCCTCTAACCTCTAGGCTATACTGCCTGTATGTAGGCCAAGTTTACTGCCCCACACCAGAGGGGGTGGAGAGAAGGTGCAGAAACCTGAGAGAACTCGAGGAGTGGTCAAGGGAATGACAGCTGGGTTTCAATGCCAAAAAAGTGCAAAATTATGCACATAGGGCACAGAAACCCAGAGGCAGAGTATAATTTTAGAGGAGAGCTATTGATAGTCACCAAGAAAAAGACCCGGGAGTAAACTTTTTTGATGACCTCAGGGTGGGGAGGCAGTGCAATAAGGCAGTAGGTAGAGTCAGTTGAATGTTAGGTTGCATAGGCAGGGGAATCACTAGTAAAAGTATGGAGGTGGTTTTGCCACTGTATAGATAATTGGTGTGACCCCACCTGGATTACTATACCCAGCTCTGGAGAAAACATCTCAAGAAGGACATAGACAAGGTGGAGGCTGTCTAGAAGAGGGCAACTAAAAATGGAGCAGGGGACGCACCAGAAAACCTATGAGAAGGGACTAAGGGATCTCAATATGTACACCCTGGAAGAGAGGATAGAGGGGGCCAAATGATAGAGATCTAAAAATACCTCACAGGTCTGAGCAAGATATAGGAGGGGAGTATTTTTCAGAGGAGAAGGTGTACAAGAACAAGGGGACATGAAATGAAGTTAGAAGGTGGAAAATTTAGGAGGAATATGAAGAAGCACTTCTTCACTGAAAAGGTGATGGATGCCTGTAATGGTCTTGCAGCAAAGGTAATGGAGGTGAAAATAGTAGTGGACTTCAAGCATGCATGGGACAGGCAGAAGGGAATCTTAGTCAGGAAATGTATAGGGGGATAAGTAGCCGTAGATCAAGTAGGGTCTGCTGTGAAAGTTTAGGCAGGAAAAAAAATGGGCAGACTGAGTGGGCCAAGTGTTCCTTATCTTCTGACAAATTCTATGTTTCTATACACATAACACAAGAGATAATTGTTACCAATTACAAGGTACTGTAGGTCATTCAAATTAGATTTGAGAAAAGAGATTTCAAGGTGTATATGGTTAGGCCACTCACCTCAAATAAAATTTCTACCCTTCAACTCTTTTTTCAAATTGTTTAACCAGGTGAGACACACTAAGCTGAAAGCTTGTTTACAGGTGCAACCTGGGAACACACGGAAGTTAAGTGACTTGCCCAGGGTCACACAGTATGCAAGTGGGGGCTGTGGGATTCAAACCCAGGTCTCCAGATTTGCAGCTCAGAGCCTTAAACCACTGCACTATACTGCTTCCCTAATGCTTGAAAGGTAGGGGAGGTTTTGGACCCTCAAATCTGAAAATATACTTTCAATGGCCTATGCAGCCAGTATAGTGTTATGCTAGTGCAACTGTGTTAGTTTGGTTTTGGCCATTTGCACTCTCTATTCCAGAGGAATTATCACCCTGTAGGGGTACGAAAGGCAAAGAACCCTTGAAAAGGATTCCACCCCTAGAGGTGCCATGGGACGATTCCTGTGACTAAAGGTACATTAGGAAGGATCCTAAGAAGAGAAGTGCTGCCACTGGAAGAGGAGGGGAGGATGGTGGGCAAAGAAAAAATGCTTCAGAAGGAAGCTGAGAGGAACTGCATATATAGCTTAGGAAGTGGGAGTGGCTGGCTGCTTACCATTGAACTCCAGGCAAAGCCTTCCAATTTAATGACCTACGCAGCCAGTACAGTGTTATGCTTGTGCAACTGTGCTAGTTTGGTTTTGGCCATTCACACTCTCTATTCCAGAGGAATTACCACCCTGTAGGGGTACCAAAGGCAAGGAACCCTCAAAGAGGGTTCCACCCCTAGAGGTGCCATGGGACAATTCCCATGGTTAAAGGTACCTTAGGAAGGCTCCCCAAAAAGAAATGTAGAACAAAGCATATAAGCAAGCAGTAGCTGTGACATGGTAGTAGATAAGCATCAGGCTGCTTGATAATGTAATGAGATGCTCAGGTTGATAACGTAATGAAATGCCCAGATTTGCGTGGCATGATTTGATGGTTTGCGTTGAGAAGATGAGACCTTTTAAGGTGAGAGAGAATGGCAGGGACACCATCCACCTCCATCCAACAGCAGAACCTACCTAAAGAAACTAAGGAACACTACTATGCTAACTAACAGTTATGACCTGCGGCATGGAGGAGAGGAAAAAAAACCCTATGAGAAGGAAATCTCTGGGGATCCAAGGCCTAGGTTGTCTTCCCTCCAGGCTTGGGATATTTTCTTTAGTGATGCCTCTGCAGCTGCAATTTGGAAAACTCAATTAAAGAGAGGTGGAAAATATTCCAATTTGGTGGAAAGTTCCTGCTCAATCCCTTTAGTGGGAATGCCATGGAAGGTTGCAAGCACTACTCTACAACATTTGGCAACCAAGGCGGGAGGAGGAGAGCAACAACTGCTGAGGCACTCACCTGGCCTACTTGTTCTAAACACAAACCAGGTAAACCAGAGGCAGTCATGGGGAGAATAGCTTTGAAGGGTGCCTCCGAACCTGCTCAGATATCTAAAGGGACCCCCGTGAGAGCCTCACCCTGTCAAGCTGAGTCTTAACTTCTACAACTTGAGGTGCCATCAGTATAGTTGATGACTGAAGGTCCACCCAGAGCGAGGATATTCCCAGCTGCAGCCAACATCCCAGAGGCTGAAGCTGAGAGGATGATGCAGTTCAGCTGACAGGTAAGAAGGACCCCACCCCAAGTTTCACATGCCCAAGCTGCGGACTTATGGTGCACAGTGAGACCATCAGCTGCAGGGAGCCCTGCACCAGAAAGGTATGGCTGGAATGCCCCAGAATACTGATAGGGAGCTGAAAAACTGGTGAGCAGCTGAATGAGCACCAGTGTGCTGAGACCTTAATGAGTGTTGAGTGTTGAGACCTTGCAAAGTTCAAATGCAGTATTGAGTGCAGCAGACATCCCAGAGGCTGAAGCCGAGGGGATGGCAGTAGGCATGAAGCAATGATTGCATAAGCAAGAGTGGACCTGCATGTAGGTCAGTAAACAGAGTAGTAATAGGTGGACCTGCATGTAGGTCTGCATAACATAGTAGCAATGAAACAGCACTGTGAATAGTGGGGCAAGCCATCCAGGCATCCAAAATGCCAATAGAGGTGACACATATTCTGAGGATTTGTCAGTAGCGGAGACAGGGTTTAGAAGAGAAATAATTAGCCACATGGGGCCATGACTCCCCAAACACCTCCAAGTCCCCGCTGTAGGAAAAACAAGAAATTGGAAGTGAGGGAAGGGCCGAGACCCACATGCAGGTATTGAAACTAAGTTACAGCATCAGCAGTAGTCTTAGCTGACCACAGAGTATAACAGAGTGCACAAACATAGAAGCAACATCTGTATTCAGTACACTGAGTTGTAAAACTGCACTAAACATAAAATAAAAGGAGGCACAATGCTCTGAAAGCAGCTGTCACCAGGCAGTGCAATGAAACTGCTGCAATGAGATAAGTAGAATGCGTTGAGAGAGCATGATTGAGCTGCATAACTAGGATTCAGAGTAAGCCAGAGTTAGGTGAAAACAACTAAGTATGTGACATAGAAGTAGCTGTGGTTGAGCTGAAACACACAGATAATGGCA
Organism: Neoceratodus forsteri; assembly: GCA_016271365.2. NCBI lineage: Eukaryota > Metazoa > Chordata > Ceratodontiformes > Ceratodontidae > Neoceratodus > Neoceratodus forsteri. The sequence goes on from CM028134.1 coordinate 848,970,379, forward strand.
GCTGCATTGCATGTAATTTGAGAGTTGTGAGAAACTGAAAGCAAACAGTATGAGCTCTGGAGTAGCAGTATGATAGGCGCTTAGAAACAAACCCCCAAAAGGCAAAATTAAAACACAGAAACACGGAGATCAAGGAACAAGGCCCAAAACAAAAACACATAAATGGAAAACAAGGAGAAATGATAGAAAGAAGCACACAGCTGGAGGCAAATACAAACCAGAAGCAGGAGAACAAATGCAGAGTCCAGCAGAGACAAACAGAATGCAATAAGGCGGGGGGCAGGCACAAGGGTTAGCCCCAGCAAGCTGCAGAGGACAAACAGATAGAGCCTCTGGCCAGCAAAGAAAAAAGTGCTTCAGAAGGAGGCTGAGAGGAACTGCTTATATAGCTCAGGAAGTGGGAGTGGCTGGCTGCTTGTCCATTGAACTCCAGGCTAAGCCTTCCAATTACCATGCTGCTTTGGCCCATTCTGCAATGTTCCATTGGTTTCTGCTGACCCACATCCACATTTTGGTTTCTGTTGAGTTAGATCTTTTCTCCTCTCAATCTCTGTCCAGCTAGCTGCTCAATGAGAAGTATATTAAGTTGTTAACCTGTCATGACGACCCTACAGTAGCTTGGCAGCCGTAGGATCCACAAGGTGGTCTAAAATTTGCAATTTGTATCTTAAAGATGCTGTCCTTTCCTTACTTCTAGTGGTGCACCATACATATTTTTTCCAGCCAGACTAAACCCATGATTCCAGGTGTGGCTGTGATTGGGTCTCAGTCTTCCTGTTCAGGACTTTACCCCAAAGGGTTTTTGCCCATTTCAGGATTTTTGCTTACTTTTTCTATTAGGTGCATTGACCAATTTAAGTACTTCCAAATACAGACATATTTACTACCCCTAAATCTCCATTTTACTACATTGGAGGTATTGGATCCAGTATTACAGCAGTTTGGGTCCCTACTATTACAGCATCAAAGGGGTTATAGCATTTCTGATTGGTATACAATACTAATCAATTATTTTCCAGAGGGCAGCCTACTAGCTCAGGACAAATGGAGCCAAGAGCTTCAGATTTCTATTTCTATATCACGGTGGCAAAAATTGCTTTATAGAAACATAGAGTTTGCCTGCAGATAGGGACCACTTGGTCCACCTGGTCTGCCCATTTTTCCCTGTCTATAGTATCAGCAGAGGAAAATAACATAACACTGAGATTGGAAGGAGGGAACCAGAAGTAAAATTTTCAAGTTTGTGTGTGAGAGTGTGTGTTTCAAGATGCAAAGAAATACTTACCCAAACTAAAGGCTACACAAAAAGTACATAAGTCTATGCAAAATGCATCTTCTTTAGTAATCACTACTTCACTAAGATTTTGAAGTAAAATTACCCTGGCAGACAGTCTGCCTGTTCAGGATGGTGTCTGCGGTCCTGTGTCTTGTAGCCCAATGCCACATTCTTACTGTGGCACCACCCATAGTGCTGTCCTGTGGCAAACAGATTTTTATTTAAAACCACCATCCACTGGTTCAGGATAGCGTCTGACTATATTTCGTGTCCTGTGGCAGAGAGTTACATCCATACATTGATGCCTGACAATGGCACTGTCCTACACCAAGCAGTCATTTTTCTAAATCACCAGCTGGCCGCTGGGTTTAGATAGCACCTGTGGTTCTGAATCCAGCAGGACACAACTCCATACAATGATGTCCATCCATGACACTGTCCTATGGCAAGCAATCATTTTGTCAAATCACCACTGCTTCCAGCTCAAGATGACACCCATGGGTCTGTGTCTGGGGGTACACAGATGCATACATACAGTGGTGACTGCCTGTTTCTCCATTCTGTGGCAAGTAGCAATACCATGGAAAGGGCGCAGCCAGTGGCAGTCTGATCAACCAACTATGGTGCACAGCTAGTTCAAGTTCAAGTTCATTGCAGGAAATAACTCTGTTGATCAAGCTAATTTATAAGGAGGTCTTGAGACATATAAGCAGACAAATACACATTGCATAATAACAACTTCAAATAACAACATCATGGTAATTAAGTACAGTTTAGGAAATATGTGTTACATAATGCTTAATTAGGAAATAATCGGATAGGTAATAAGCCTGGAGTGAAGAAAAAAGGAATGAGAATGAAGAGCGGAATGTGTATGAGGAGTTAACAGCCATAAAGTAGGAAAATGAAAGTTTGGAGGAGCAGGAGGGAGCTAGAGGGCTTGAGGGTATAAGGGGAATTGGGTGTAACTGAGGCGGGAAAGGAAAGTAGAAATGGAGTTAGGGGTATGGGGTAACAGGATAAAGTTAGGGTAGGAGGTAGTAGAAGGGGGGTAGGTGGGAGTAAGAGAGACTAGGAAATGGAAGACTAAAGGGCAAAGGATGGTAGAAGGAGCGGCTATAGACTTCTTTTAGTACAGCCATGGAGGACATTTTGGACTAGTGGTCAAGGGCAAGTGCTAGAAGACTAATTCTGAGCTGGAACTATTTCCAGACAGTTGCAAGGTGTGGAGAGGAATAACGGCGGTGATAAGGTTTAGAAACAGCTACAAGTGTCTTTTATTTTGGATGCAGCCAGCCTTTTGAAGAAATTGACAGCGACGATGCTGGACAGTTTCAATATGGATTGGAGCTGGTTCCAGAGGGTTGGAAGGGTACTTGATATGGCGAGTTTGCCAAAGGAATTGCGAATCCTCAGTACATCAAAGAGGATGAAGTCAGTTTTTCTAAGAGAGTAGGCACTGTTGGAAATACGGATGAGGGATGTTAGATAGCTTGGGAGCTTATTCAGGATTAACTTGAGGGCCCAGATACCCATATGAAGCGTACGTCTAATCAAAAGTGACATCCAACCAACAGTTGTATACAGATCACAGTGGTGGGTTTGGTAGGGTAAGTTTGTAATGAACCGTAGAGCACGATGATAGAGGATGTCCAATTTTCTTAGGCTTGTAACAGCTGAGGAAGTATAGATTAAATCTCTGTAGTCAAGTAGAGGGAGGAACATGGCCTGAACAAGCCTGATTCTAGTATCTAACGGAAGAAGAAACCAAGCCTGGCTTTTAGCCTCCTTGACAGGTCCTCAAGGTGGTCATTGAAGGAGAGCTTGTTATCTAACCAAATACCAAGATATTTGAATTTGGAGACGACTTCCAAGGGTTCACCTAAGGAGGTGACAACAAAGTCTTTGGGGGGGGGGGTCGGTGGAAGAGGTGGAAGTGGAATTAAGAGTGAGGATCATGGCCTTGGTTTTCTTAGCATTAAGGAGGAGTTTAGCATTAATAAGATTCATTTCTAGCTGGGCAAAGTCATCTTGTAATACATCCCTCACTTCGGAAAGTGTTGCACCCAATGTATACAGTAGTGTATCATCTGCAAAGAAATGCAGGGTGGAGTTAGTAATGTATGTGTGTCTAGATTATTGATGTATAGGGAAAAGAGGATAGGGACTAAGACGGAGCCTTGTGGAACTCCGCAGGCAATTGGCAGGCAAGCTGAATAAAGGCCATCATCTTTGACTTTCTGGGTCCTTCCAGTTAGGTAGCTGGTAAACCACTGGGCGGTAAGTGGGGTAGCACCTATTTTGGTAAGGCTATTAACTAGTAGGTTGTGGTCAATGGTGTCAAATGCTTTGCTAAGATCTAAGAACACAGCACCAGTGATTTTCTTAGTATCCACAACAGAGACCCAGTTGTTGGTGACTTTAGCCAATGCAGTGACTGTGCTATGATTGGGCCAAAACCCAGATTGTACTGGGTTGAGGAGTGAGAAAGTTTCAATATGGTGCTTTAGCTGAGTATAGATCAATTTTTCGAAGACTTTCGAGAGGATGGGCAAGATTGAGATGGGCCTGTAATTATTTAGGTTGCTTGCGTCCCCTTATTTAAATAAGGGAAGGATGTGGGCTGATTTCCAACAAGAGGGAATTGTGGCAGTGGAGATAGAAAGATTGAATACGTGAAGAATGGGGCAGTGAGATGCAGGTAGCCTAGTTTTAGGAAGAATAGTTCTAATCCATCACCTACAGCACTTTTCTTTGTATCTAATTTAAGGACATCTTTAAAGTTGAGAGGGAGCAGCTGGAAGGGGAAAGTAGAGGTTTGGGAAGCGATGTTACTGCTGTCTTGGTTATTCGCACAGCCTCCGTATGGTGAGGAGTCAAAGGCTAGGCCAGCTGTAACAAAATGGGAGTTAATTTCTTCAAGGATTTGGCAGTTACTCTCCACAATCCTACCATTGCTGAGGATCTTACGTGGAATAGAGGGGGCAGCAGGCCGATCTTCAATAGACTTAAGTGTCCTCCAAATTTTATGGGAATTCCCTTTTGCCTGTTCAAGGGTGGGAACATAATAGTTTGATTTAGCTGAGTGAGTGCATTTGACACAGGCATTCCTAGCTGCTCTAAATGCCTGCCAATCTGCCTGGCACTTATTACGTCTAGCTTTCACCCAGAGCTTGTCACGGTTTAAGAGTGCTGCCTTAAGATCTGTTGTAAACCAAGGGTTGGAGGTTCTGCACATTTTAACCTTGACCAAAGGTGCATGCTTGTTAGCCAGGGTGATAAGGTTGTTGTTAAGGATCACAACGGCTGCTTCGGTTGTCTTAGTGAGGTAGAGGTCTTGCCATCTGACCTTGCCTAAGTCAGACAAGTATTTTGATGTACTGAACTTGCGATAGGACCACTTTGATATGAGCTTGGGCTGATGAGTAGCTTTTGCTTGCAATCTTGAACAAACTACAACCTCATGGTCACTCATGTCATTGTGGAAGACTGCAGAATGTAGGTTTTATGGGGATGTGTAGTTAATATAACATCGAGGAGTGAGCTATTGGCAATGTTTAAAGTATTGACCCTGGTAGGTTCATTAACTAGCTGAGCAAGGCCAACTTCGTCACAGAAGAATTTCAGATTGCGGGATTTAGGGGTGAGCCAGTCCATATTAAAATCCCCTAGGACTATAGTTTCAGAGTTGGCAGAGATGGCTAAGGATTTAAGAATGTCAAGGATATCAGTGCCACCACCTGGGGGCCAATAGCCACCAATAACAGTGATGCGTTCAGTAGACGGGCGGTGCAACTTAAGGGATACTATCTCATATTCCTTAGGTTTTGATTTACAGTAGATATCGCCTACAGTATACTTAGTTTTAGCATAGATTGCCACTCCACCCCTCCCGGTGTCCCTATCAGCCATATGCATATTGTAGCCCAGGAGAGTAACTTGTTGGTCAGTAATGGTCTTTTTGAGCCATGACTCAGCACTAACAATAAGATCTGGCTCAGTGTGTGCAGTCCATACTTGTAACTGATCACATTATCTGGTGAGGCTTAAAATATTTACCAGCATTAATTTCAGTTTGGGTGCGGCTGCAAATTCTGTGGGTGAGATAAATGGTAATGGGGGAAAGAGATTTAACTCCACATTGCCCGAGCATATGAGGAGCAAGAGAAGCAGTTTCTCTAATGACCTTGTGCTGGATAGGAGCACTTTTTTCCTTTGGGACCGTCCACAATGTGATGTCAGAGATAACGGTTTAAAGTTCGGCAGGGAAATGCTGATGCAACAGTGTACAGAAACAAGGGAAAGTGCTTGGATCGACATGGGTGATGGGAGTAGGAAATGGAGGGGGGAGGAATGAGGAGTGAAGGTAAAGGGAGAGGGGCATGCTAGATAGGAGGAAGTACAGTGCAGGGGGACGGTATAAATAGGGGTAGGTAATTCCAAGATAGGGCCCGAACCTAGTTCAGCTAGTTATGTCACATACTGAAAGGCTCACATTAACCCCCTTCTGTCACTCCCACCCTCCAAACACAGACTATGAATGGGAGATTGCTGTCCCTCACCCTAAACAAACTGAACCCAGAGAGGTGGAAATTAAGTTTTACTGACACAATGATTTGCCTCCCCTTCTGCCATCTCAAAAACATTCTTGCCATAGTAGCGTACCAGAAAAAGGAGAACTACGTTTAATTTCTAAGTCATTTTTCCCAGTGGAAGATGTTTCTGAATACTACTTCAAAAGTCTGTTGTTGCTCTAGTTATCTAGGCGTTTTAGTTATCCTAGTGCCTGTTTCTGATTTACATGCTGCTGGTAAGAACCATTTTAGAACTGTATGATGTAGTTTATGTCCCTGTTCTAATCTTCCATTGTTGGCAAAATGCATTCATGTTCTACTACAGATTCTGTGGCTGAGAGGAACATAAACTACATCATACAGTTCTATAAGGGTACTTCTCATCAGACTGTACAGCAGAAACACCCACTGAGGTAGCCAAAAGGCCTGGATAGATGGAACATGTTAACCAGTACATAAAAAACAACTTCTGCTGGGAAAATGACTCACTGGTTCAGTGCAGTTCTCCTTCTCTACTTCACAGGAGATGATGGATGTAAAATACATTTAGATTTGTAGTTCCATTTATTAATGGGCTACAGTGTTTTAGCCTCTGCTGTGGAACTTGGACTAATCCCCAGAAGTTCATAAACCCTGCTATGGAAGCAGCCATGGAGAACAGAGGGCCTTAATTATAATCCACACCAACAGGGAGATATAATACACTATTAAGCGTGACTGATTAACAGAGAATCAAGTAATAACATTCTTTCAGCATTATGATTCTAAATGTATTTCTGATAAAATGATGGATACAGATTGGCATTGTTTATTAATTATGACCACTAACATCTGGAATAGCAATCTGCTTAAGTGTATGCAACACTGTTGTTAAAGGGGACAGGGCATTCCATGCAAACATCGGCACCTGTTCATGGATAGCAGTTTTGGTGGGTGGCGGCATGGGGAGCCCAGTGCAAAACTGAACACTGTCACCCATTGCTGAGACTGTTAATCAATCCCCATCTTTTTAATTTATTGTTATAACAAGGGTAACTTTGCTTTCAAATATATCAGCAAGAGATAAGCATATAATAGTTGACTCAGTTTTGAGTAGCTTTTTATCATTTGCTTTCAGATTGAGAGAAAAAATGCATGACCTTATTTATGACATAAAATGAACTCACACAGTGGAACAGCCAGATGTTTTGGAACTTCGCTATATCAGTGCGGATTCACTAGTATAACATTTAGCACTTTATGGGGTAAATGTATGTTATTATCTTCTACTGATATGTATTTAATACACTAAGAATAATAACATGTTACTTTAGGAAATAATTCCATGGTTACAATAGTACAGGATGTTCCATGCAGCCTGTAAAGATTGAAATACTGTGTTGATATAGTGACATTTCCATGAAGGTGAATAGTTAGCTATAGCTGCCTATAAAATGATCAACCACCATTACCAGCTCCTGAGAAGGACCCTATTTATTACTGGAGAGAGAGTTATTACTGGAGGATGATGTGTCCTGAGTTCACTTAGTACTGCAATGATAGGATGCTCCATGAGTGACATGTAACACAGTTATACCAGTTGTATTTTCTGACATACGAATTTTATAAATTATGCTCTATGCTAAAAGTGACACACTGTATAATTGACTGTCTGTGAATAAAAACTTGGTTAACAAAGAGTCAGGTAACAGAATAGTTTTAACATCACAATGCTAGAAGTCTTGATGGTAAAATGGATACTGACTGGCATTTTTTATTAATTAGGAACAGTGCTCATGAGTAAGGGGCCTACCTCAAAATGTTGTTATAAGATGGCCTTACACTGAATAAAACTGGACTTTAAGCAAAGTGAAAATGGAGTCATGTCTCATGCATTTTGGGGATTTCTCCATCAGGCATATGGGTTAAGTTATGTATGTTTTATGTCTAGTCTAGTGGGGATTTTTGGAGTGTGCCTGGCAGTGTACTGGCATGGACTTTGACATCATAGGTTTTCATAGGTTTATTATGAGCCAATAAGAGCACAAGCCCCACAATAGCTCACCCTTTACTCAACGGGAGTAGCCGCATATATCGTTCTCCTTACAGTAGTTATCCAATTTGTTCTTTAATTCCTATATATATATATATATATATATATATATATGCTTCCCACTACATCTTTGGGAAGACTATTCCAAATGGCCACAATCCTTTGGTTGAACTATACCACTCTTTTGGTAGTTTTACATGTTTCCCCCTTTAACTGTAACATATGTGATCTAGTGTTGTAATCACAGCCTTTCAGTTCCAATCCCAAACAGTCCCACAACTCATCATTAGTGAGCACCCCATAAACCAGGCACAGAGCACCCCTTAATCTTCTATATTCCAATGAATATAAATCCAGTGTAGTTAATCTATCCTTATAATTCTGATGTCTTACTGTTGTTATCATTTTTGTGGCTCATCTTTGTATGATCTCCAAGAGTTTAATATCTGACTTTGTGTTTGGCGTGGAGAACTGTGCAGATTACTCCATGTAAGGCCTAACCAATGAGGCATACAATGGGAGTATCACTTTTTAATCCTTGCTTTCAATGCTTTGCTTAATACATCCCAGTATTCCTCCAGCCCTTTTAGTAATTGCTTTACTGTTGGATTTGAACTTTAGGTCCTTTGATACGATTACACCCAGATCCTTTTCCTCAGCTGACACTTTTAAAAACTGATTGTTTCCAATAACCCCTTAATTTTACCCACACACTTTTTATCTAAACTCGACAAACTTATTGGACACTTCATATGGAACGGTAAACCACCAAGATTTAGTCATAATAAGCTTTGTTCTCACTGGAAGAGAGGAGGTTTTGGATTCTCTTGGTTTCACCTTATTTATGGGCATTCCGGACCACCCAAACCATTAAATAGTTTCATAAACCCTCATCTCATACCCCGCTATGGGTTACAATGGAATCTGCATCCTGCCCCTGTGGAATCCTTATATCCTTCATCTTTAACCCTCTCTCACCCAAACTTAAATCGCATCCCATTATTTCAGCCTCAGTCTTTTATTGGAAGCAAATTCACAAATTTTTAAAATCAAACCCAATCTCCTGGTTCTATGCTCCCCTATGGAGTAATCCATTAATTGCTATAGAGAACCAAACAATTGTTTGCCGATCATGGATAAATAAAGGCATTTTCTACTTAGGAGATATCCTAGATCTGAACTCACTAACTCTTAAAACCTTTTCAGACCTGCAAAATATCTGTCACCTTTCCAAGCAAGACTTTTGGAAGTACTTACAGATTTGAGACGTTTATAGTTCTTTTTCTCATTATGCCCATAATTCTACATTACAGGATCATCACATTTCATATTGGATTAACCTATCATCAAAATGGAATAGCTCCATTTACAAAGACATTATAGATAATTTACCTGATCAGACTATTTCCGCTAAAACTAGGTGGAGCACTCTTCTTAATTATAACATCAATGACGTACAGTAGCACAATTTCTGGCTCCTTTCTCATTCTATATTTAAAGATGCCAGTAGCTCTTTAATACAAATTAAAATCTTACACCTTTGGTATAGAACCCCCTCTGTTTTATACCATATGGGATTATTAAATAACAATAACTGTTGGTGCTGCAATTCACCCGATGGTGATATTTTTCATATTCCATGGACATGTACTCCTGTTAATAGATTTTGGCATAGGGTTCACGCTTTTGCATCCAAAGTTATTGAACAACAAATCCCTTTAGACCCTAAACTCTGCCTGCTAGGTATTCTTATCCCTAGTAACATCACCCTCTCACATGCCTACTTTAGATGGCTAAATATACTTTTCCTTCTTGTCAAACGTTTAATTCTCATGAACTGGAGATCAGTACATGTTCCAGCATTAGCAGATGTCCTTCAAAACCTAACCCAATATGCAACTTTAGATCGATTATCCCATCTTTCACATGACTGACTCAAAGTATATGATGGTTGCTGGCGGGATTATTTCAAGTACATTATTCTTTCTAATGCTCTGAAGCCCTAATATATAACTATCCAGATTTTGTTTTCATCTTTCTTTTTTATCCTTGATTTGGGACTGCAACATAATCATGCACAGATATCCTTTACTGCTACATCTCTCTCTTGCCTTTCTTCTTTCCTACCTTTATTTCTCTCTTCTTTCTGCTCTCTTCTGTCCTTTTCTCAATGCTGTACTCTTTTTTCACAATTATATCCTCCATTACAGCTTATTAATTGTATCCTTTCTTGAGTCAGCCTTATACTGTTATCACTTAACAAACCTTAGATATTGCCTTGTATTGACTTTTTACATGATGGATACCTTTAACATTGTATTTTATACACTTTATATTAATTCCTTACTACTCAATGAAATCATTGTCTCTTTTCTCCTTTTTTGGTAATAGTCTGAATTTAGATCAATCACCAGAATCCTTCTCTTTTAAAGCATGTATATTGTCATGTATAACTTGTTTCTTTTCCTTTTTCTTTTGACCATCACATGAAAGATGCGTTAGATATATGTACTTTGTATGTTTTACCTTTTTGGAAACTTAATAAAAAGATAGAGTGAAAAAAAAACTGACTGTTAAGCATATATATAAACTTGTGAAGGGGGGAGAGATGGGAGAAAAGGCTGTTAAGGGGGTGCCGATAAAGGAGGGACTCTGTCTCCACCCCTCTGGGGAGCTGGAGGATTGTGGGAAAAGGCCGACTGGTAAAGTGCAGACCAGGGGAAAACAGAATCCCCATGGGAACATGAGCAGGGGAAATGGAAGTATAGAGAAAGGGTGGAAGGTACTCCTGCTAAATGCCAGGAGCTTGGGAAATAAAATGCCTGAGCTCCAGGTGATTCTAACTGAGGGAGCAGTAGATGTGGCAGTGGTCACTGAGACCTGGGCCACTGCAGGACATGACTGGGACCTGAACCTGGAGGGTTACACTATGTACAGGAAGGACAGGGGGTAGGGAAGGGGAGGAGGGGTAGCAATAATAGTCAAAAACTGCATTGGCATAGGGGGAGTAGAGGAGGCGGAGGGAACCGTGGAAGCAATTTGGGTCACCTTGATAACAAGGGGGCGCAAGAGATTAAAAATAGGAGTGGTGTATAGACCCCCTGCGCTGGCGGAGGAGTTGGAGGAGAGTCTGGTGGCAGATGTTGGGAGACACTGCAGATTGGGCAGAGGAACGGTGGTGGTGTTGGGGGACTTAAACATGCCAGGAACAGACTGGGAGACTATGACATCTTCTGTGACCAGGGAACAGAGGTTGTTGGATGTCTTTCAAGATGTGTTCCTAACTCAGCAGGTGGGGGAACCGACCAGGGAGGCACAGATACTGGATGTGGTCCTGGCAGACAGTGACCAGATTAGGGGCCTGGAGGTAAGGGACCGTTGCGATGGGAGTGACCATGCCACAGTCTGGTTCTGCCTGGACCTAGGAGGGCTAGAAAGCTGCACAAAGATGGAGGTAACTGACTTCAGGGAACAGATTTTAAGGAAATGGGAAGGATCCTTAAGGAGCATTTGGATGGGATTGGGTCAGACATGGGCGCTGATAGTAGGTGGGAAATCATCAGGAGAGGGGTGCAAGATGCTACCAGCACCTGTGCAAGAGTAAGGAAATCGGTGGGGCCGAAAACCCTGCTGGTGGACCAGGGAGGTCCAGGAGGTGGTGCAGGGAAAGAAGGCAGCCTATAGGCAATTCAAGTGCTCAAGGAGTGAAAGGGATCGAGGGGAGTATGAGCTGATGGCTAGAAGGGCCACTAGGGTGGTGAGGGCGGTGAAGGCAAGGAAGGAGCAGAACCTGGCCAGGGAAATCAGGAGAGGGAACAAGGGGTTCTTTAGATACATTGGGGAAAAATGAAGGGTGAAGGGGCAGATTAGCAGGATTAAATCAGGGGAGAGATGGGCACAAGACCCGGGGGAGCAGGCTGAGGTACTAAATGAGTACTTCACCTCAGTTTTCACCAAGGAAAATGGGGTGCTGCATCATACATGGGAGGAGACAGAGATACTGAGGAGGGGGGGACCCTTACCGATCGGGGTCTGGGGAGAGGGAGGCATCACCAGGGACACTGGTTTACCAGGATTGAGAAAGGGCATATTCCATTTTGCACATTGTAACAAACGGTATTGCCACCGGTATCTGTTAAGCCAAAATCCGGTTTTACCGGTGTTTGGTTCTGTGTACTTTATTTAACAATTTTTAACTCTGCTAACATGCATTTTAGCAATTTTGACCTCCACTATTACACATCCTTCCATCCTTGTACCAATTTAAAGTTATTTTAGGTACAAGATGTGATGGCAGCAGCAACACTAGAGCCCCCATCCCTAAGGTGTGATGGAAGCAGCCCTATGGCCCCATCCCTCAGGTGCGATGGCAGCACCAACAGCACTATGACCTCCCTCCCTCAGGTGTGACAAAAGCAGCAGAACTGTGGCCCCCATCCCTTAGGTGTGATGGCAGCAGCACTACGGCTCCATCCCTCAGGTGTGATGGCAGCACCAACAGCACTACAACCTCCCTCCCTCTGGTGTGATAAAAGCAGCAGCACTGTGGCCCCCATCCCTTAGGTGTGATGGCAGCAGTACTACGTTCACCATTCCTCAGGTGTGATGGCAGTATCAGCACTGTGGCCCCCATCCCTCAGGTAGGATGGCAGCAGTACTATATTCCTCATCCATCAGTGGTGATGGCAGAAGCACTACAGCTCCCACCCCTTTGGAGTGATGGCAGTAGCAACAATGCAGTCCATATCTCTCTGGGGTGATGGCAGTAGTGACAGCACTATGATCCCTTTTCTTCAACACCCATACCCCACGTGCACAAGTTACAAATTACTTGGTTTCTTTGCTTATTAGAACTCAGATGTGAATTAATCTGAACCATCAACACTAAGGTGGACTACCACTGTTTTTTCCTATCTATAATTTAACTGCCTGAATTGGATTCTGCTTGTGACACCACTGACCAGGGTTAAGGAACAGGCCTGGGTATTGGAGGGACAGCTGGTGGGTGAAGGATTGAGTGTCCAACAACCACTCACCTTCTCCTGGGAGGAGGGTGGGTTCATGGCTCAGAATTTTCTGGCCCCTGGTGGAGGACATAGGCATGACAACATGTCAGCTCTCACTGCAGGAGGGAGCATGACTGATGTCAGCTTGTGCCTTGACATCATGTGGCCTGTCACATTCCCAAGAAAATGGGAAAATATCCTGCTGACCAGCTGAAGGACAGCTGTTGGTCCCTCCATAAGCTGGAATCCCCAGACATGTGTCCGTTCTGACCCCTGCCATGCCCAGGATACACAGGAAGCTCTTTGGGGCAATCTTCCTCTCCTGTTAGCCTCCAACTCAATGAAGGGTTACTTTGGATTACCTGGTAGCACAGCAGTAAGGGGCAGTGGATGGTGGTTGGGACTCGGCTGTGGTGGTAGGGGGCCTTGGCAGGCCTGAAGGAGTGGATGGACAGGGGGCCAGAGGAGCAGAAAAAAAAATGCTTGAATTTGCTTCTTTGAAATAAAATGTCTTCACCTAAAAAATCCACAAGTGATTAGTGGAAGACCTTCAAATATGATGAAACTTGCCCTGGTCACTTACTCTGCCTACCTGTTCCTGAGTGTGGTCCCATGTGGCTTACCCCATATCATTAGCCTTGTTGACATTGTCTGTATTTTTGTTGTTTGTTCTACCTGACAATATGTTATGTATCTTGCTCCCACATGCTGTTATTTACCTATCTACTTTTTATGCTGGAAGATCCTGTATGTTACCCTGACTATGTTTGATGCTTTGTATGTACCTTGTAATCTCCCGGGTCGCACCTGAAAATAGGCACTTGGATGTCTAGTGTGCTTACCTGGTTAACAAAAGCAAATAAATAAACAAAAAAAATGTATTCATGCATCTCCCAGACATGTGGATGCTTTTTTTTTACTTGGTGTCCATGAAAAGGGTGTCTCCCAGTCTCCATGTCTTTGTTCAGATGTGAATTGAGCACCACTCTGCCCACCAGCATCATACAGCCCCTGTGGTCTTACCTTCTGTACGTCATTGACTGTGCTTTCAAAATCCACTGGCCAAACATAAGTACACTTAAATACTTAACATTTGCTTTTTGTTGAAGCAGTCTAACAGAAAACTTTTGTTGTCACAGGACTGAAACAGCAGGTGGGAGAAAATGTTCAAATGATCCAATTCACCTAAATGGGGTGCTAACTGTGAAGTATTTTCATAAGTAGTAAAGCAGTTTCTTCTTTGTGAACATGCTTTCATTCAGACTAGTTTTCATTCAAACAACTGAGGATTTTGGATGGCCCTACTGATTATAAACTTAAATAAGCTAGTTGGTAACAGTGATCCTGCATTTAGCAATCTACAACCTATATGCAAGGAATACAACAAAAACCTGACTAAAATCTAAAAACAAGCTTATAAAACACATAAAAAGTATCTGAACATTTATCTTTACCTATACAAAATCATTGCAGCCCAAGTAAAACTCAGGTAAATTACATGGTACCCAGACTACTATTCTATGATGTAGTAAACATATATTGATATTTTTTTTTAATATTCTTTGTAAAACAGGTAAGGCCCACTAGGCAGAACTGTCTGTTTTCAGGAGTGACCTAGAAGCACTGGGGATGTTAAGTGACTTGCTTGGAGTTACACAGTATGCAAGTGGAGGTTGTGGGAATCAAACCCAAGTCTGCTGGAGGTACCCAGTTCAATCACTGTTTGTTACTCTAACCCAGGGGTTCTCAAATGGTGAGGCCAGCCTCCTTGGGGAGGCCCCAGCCTGTTCCAGGGGAGGTTCAAGCAAGTCTGAAAAAGTGCTGTATTTAAATTCTGAGTTTTATATATTTTGTGTGAAGAGATGAAGCAAATTGAAAGATGATAATAGTAGGTGTATTTTATGTATTTATTTACTAATAGGTGACAAGGGAAGCTGAATGAGCCAAGGCTCATTTCAGGTGTACCAGGGGAAGAGTAGGGAGTGAATACATTTCAAAAGGTAACTACAAAACAATCAAGAAATGCACAATGAACAACAGTGTAAACAAATTTGAACAATAAACTAATAATAAGTGGTGGTAATTGATCAGTTTGTAGACTGATGGCAAAATAGCCCAAATACAAGGGTTGAGCACAGAAGTGCTAAGAGCAATAGCAGGAAGGAACAAAGTAATCCCAGAGAAGTTGCTTAGGAGCAGGGAAGGAGGGGGAGAGGCAAAGTATGTAGGAAGGTAATTTCATATAGAGAGGAAACAGAGAAAGTAGTCTGACCCATGAAGGTACTGCAACAAGGGGTAACAATGGTTCAAGAATGAAATTAGCAGAGCAAGTAGACTGGCCTGTGGGTGTGTGTGTGTGTGGTTACAATAAGCTGAATAATAATATTTGTTTATTTTATTTATTTGTTATTCAGATAACACCTTTGGGCACAGGATCTCTTTCTCAAAGGTTCCATGTCAGTATAAGACAAAGAACGGAATGTGAGCCAAGTACTCAGAGGGGTTTCAGTTTATTCATGGTGTACTGCGCAAAGTATAGTATGTTATTTTTCTTTGGGGAGGCCCAAGATTATTTCAGTTTTGAGGGAGGCTCAACATTTTTTCCATGGATTTGGGGAGGCTCATTATGACAAAGTCTAAGAACTATTGCTCTAACCACTAGGCATGGGTGGTTAAACTGAATGGCTGATTACAACAAAGCAGTGCGGGTGATTTCCTTACTGACTCTATATGCAGCAAAGCAGAAAGAATGCAAAGCACAGCAGCATCAATTTTAAGATGCTGAAATCTGGGTCGGCCTGCTGGCGCTGCGGTTGCACTATTGCTTGCAATGCCAGAGACCCAGGGTCAGAATTGAACTCGGGTTGCTGGAGGTCTGACCAGGGAGTAGGATCAAGCACCTGAGGAATGCTCTCTTCCTCCTCCTCAGAGGGTGGGCTGCAAGTCCTGCTGCTTTACCACCACCTGTGTGACCACGGGTGGTGGTGCAATGGTGCTGCAGAGTAATCAGGAGGGGAGGATGCTAGCCAGGATCTGGAGCAGGGACATGTCTCTATGTGACTTACCTCCTTGGATCTCCACTAGTGCCAGTGCCCTCAGGGACAGAGACCAGAAAACCAGGAACAATCACCCTCACATCGGCCACTAGCAGAAGGGACCCAAGTGCCCCAGACTTCATAACCAGACTCCATGAGGGACCCACTGAGCTGCCCGACACACACTAAGGGAGTGTGGAGGGGTGACCTGGTGTCCCCCTTCCTTCCCACCTGATGGGGTACAATCCAGGCAGAATAGGGGCACACCCACAGGATCTCCTGAGCATTACCTGGGAGTGAAGCTAGGTGGTACCCAGCCTAGGGATCTCTGAAAAGTGGAGACTGATGCTGTGAGAAGGGGACATAGAAAGAGAAAATAAAACAAAAAAGATGCTGAAATCTTAGAGATTCTGTGCAGTGACATGCAATTTCCATGAGGCACCCGGTATAAGAATTCAAAATCCGCAAACCAAGCAGGATTCTGTGATTGTTACTGGTGTTACCGGTAAAAATGGAAAACCAGGGTCCCTGGGCATCACTGGCAGAAGGGGGGAGGGCTAAGCAGGGAGAAGAGGTACTGGAAGTGGAAATCACAGCAGAGAGAGTGAGGGAAGCCCTCAGCTCCCTTAAGACGGAGAAAGCACCGGGGGCCGGAATTACATCCCAGAGTGCTGAAGGAACTTGCGGATGTCCTGGCGAAACCCCTGGTGGAGCTTTTCACCATCTCTCTGAGGACAGGGTGGGTGCCACAGGACTGGAAGGTGGCGCATGTAGTGCCTATCCACAAGGGGGGATCAAGGGAGGTGGCAGAAAACTACAGGCCTGTCAGCCTGACATCGGTGGTGGGCAAGGTGATGGAGGGCATTGTCAAGGAGAGGCTAGGGGGGGACCTGGAAAAGTCAGGGTACCTGGATGATAGACAGCATGTATTCATCTCAGGGAAATCATGTCAGACAAACCTTGTGGAGTTCTATGACTGGGTGACGAGTGCCTTGGACCTTGGTAGACCAGTGGACGTCCTCTTTCTAGACTTCAGCAAGGCATTTGACTCTGTTCCTCACATGGGCCTGTTGGATAAGCAGGGAGAAATGGGGTGGGGAACCAGATGATCAGATGGATAGGCAATTGGCTCCAGGACCGGACCCAGAGGGTCGTAGTTGGCGGGATAGTCTCATCCCCAAAGAAGGTCATTATTGGGGTCCCACAGGGATCAGTCCTTGGGCCCCTCCTGTTCAACGCCTACGTCTCTGACATAAGGACAGGAATCAGGAGTGAGATGAGTCTCTTTGCAGATGACTCAAAACTGAGGGCGGTGGTGGACGGGGAGGAGAGGAGGGTGGTCCTACAGGGGACCTGGAGGCTCTGGAAAGATGGTCTATAAAGTGGAAGCTGAGGTTCAATGCAGGGAAATGCAAGGTACTCCACCTGGGGGCCAGAAACCCTGGCCAAGTGTACACCCTGGGGGGGAAATGCTACAAGTCTCGATGGCTGAGAGGGACCTGGGGGTGGTGGTGGATGTCAAAATGAACAACTCGGAGACTTGCAGGAGAGCCAAGGCCACAGGATGCTGGGATGCATCGCTAGGGGGATCACCTCCAGAAGGAGGGAAGTGATGCTCCCTCTGTATAACTACTTGGTGAGGCCACACCTTGAGTACTGCATGCAGTTTTGGAGGCCACACTTAAAGAGGGACATTAAACTCCTGGACAGGGTCCAGAGGAGGGCAACCAAAATGATTTGGGGCTTGGGGGACAGGACCTATGAGGAGAGGCTCGAAGAGCTAAATATGTACACATTGGAAGAGAGAAGGGACCGGGGGGACATGATAGAGGTCTTCAAGTACATGAAGAGGGTAAATAGGGGAGGAACAGTCAGGGTGCTTCGAAGGAAGGAGGAGGGGGCCACTAGAGGGCATGGGTGGAAGCTGGAGGGGGGAAGATTCAGGGGAGAAAGGAGGAGGTGCTACTTCACTGAGACGGTGGTGGAGCCATGGAATGCACTGCCTAGGGGGCTGGTGGAGGCAGAGACGGTGGAGGGGTTCAAGAGGGACTGGGACAGGTACAGGGGAAGGGTTCTGGAAGCAAAATCCAATGCAGCAAGAATATCCAGAACTGGGAAGGGAGAAGCCAGAGAAGGCGAGGGGGGCAGCAAGGTCAGCACCCAGGGTGGGGGCTGACCAATCGAGCAGACTCGAAAGACCGTTAGGCCTATTCTGCTGGCATTTTAGTATGTTAGTATATATTAAGCCTTTATGTTCTTTTTACCGAAATGCATAACATACCATTTTTCCAAATTAAATTACAAACTGTACTTGCTTGCCCAATTCTCTAAATTACAGTTTTCTCTGCATTCTATCTGCCTCTGTATTATTCTTTATCACAGCATCCAACTTCGTATTATCTGCAAACTTCAAAATCTAAACACCATCCCCACATTTCATAGATGACACATAGATGTTGAAGAGGCATGGGCGTAACACAGACCCCTGAGGCACACAATTAGTAACATCCACCAAATTTGACTTATGTATAAGTTATGACCCCTCATGTGGATGTATTGTTTCCTTCCTGAGAGCCACAATTCTGTCCAAGAAGTTATATTTTCATGTAGTCCTGTGTTAAGCAGGACCTTCACAAGCCCTCTATGGCGGACTTTATCAGATGCTTTACTGTAGCCCAAATAGATTACATCCACAGTGTCACCATCATCCAGTGCCCTGATAACCTTATCAAAGACTTCCAACAGGTTCGTCTGGCAGGACCTTGCCTTTGTGAGCCCATGCTGTGAATTATCTACCAACCCTTCCCTTTTGAAATAATCCTCGATTACTTCTTTCAAAATTCCTTCCAAAACTTCACGCAATACATAGAAACATAGAAATTGTCAGCAGATAAGGACTGCTAGGCCCATCCAGTCTGCCTGTAAGCCCTATACCAATGTTAAGCTAACAGGTCTGTAGTTCCTGCATTCATTTCTACTGCCCTTTTTGTATATGGGTATTACTGGTACATTCTTTCAATCTTCAACCACTTCTCCATTATTCAGTGATGTTTGATAGATCAAAGTTAAGGGAACTGACAGATCATCAGCTAGTTCTCTGACCACGCTTGAATGTATTCCATCTGGCCCTGGTGATTTGTTATGGTCCAAACCTTGTAGTCTTGCACTTATGTCACTCGCTACCAAAGTTATTGGTGATCTCCCTTTAATGTCCTACTTAGGGATATACTATCTGATTTTGTATTGAACACAGAACCAAAGTAGTTATTAAGTCTATCGGCAATTTATTTTACCTCAGTTAGCATACCTCCATCTTCATCTAAAATAGGCCTTGCCTGGATGTTTCCTCCCTGTTTACAATTTATATAGGTATAAAATGACTTATAATTATTCTGCACTTTAGCTACCAAACCAAGTTCATAACTTTTTTTTGCCCATGCAATTGCCTTTGTACATTCTTTCATAGCAGCTTTATACCTTGCCCAGTCTTCATTTGTATTCTTTTTTATGGCTTTCTTGTAACCTGCAATTTCATATTGTTATGTTTTATAGGTTGACAACAATGGACAATGAGTGTGGACCCTGTCACTGTATAGGGGTTGCCTAGGACTGTTCCCAGGACATCCATCAAGGCCATTGTCCTTCCACCAACTGTGTACCTACAGTGTTCATTAAACAAATTGATTTCTGTTACAACTGTGTCATCTGCATGATTGTGATCTACTGGTGATGGCAATAGGCATGGGGTTGTGTTGGGCTGTTGATCATGTATGTTGCCCATGGTAAAGGCCATTGATTTATAATGCTAGAAATAATAAGATTCAGTTTTCAAGTTTTGAAATTCCAGGATTGCGCTGATGTATTTTAGTCAGATTTACAGATTTTACTGGGATTCTACAATCAATCTTTTACCATATGAATAAATAAAAAGAATAAAGTAATGTGTAATATAAAGCTAAGTAAGTAAAGCAATATGTAAAAAAACACAGGTAGTAATGTAAAGAAAAGTACAAGTTCTGCAGATTAACTGTTTTGGTATAAAATGCCAGATGTTGTGAAATCTATTGTTTTTACCAGTGTGCAGAGTCCATATTCTGGAATTTCACTGGGTTTTCTGGTAAAAAAAACAAAAAACAGTGGTCTTGCTCATGGTATTATTGAGTCTTGCTGGTCTTCTGTGCAGCGTGTTGTATGTGCCATGTTGTCTGTGTAGTGTGCATTGCATGGTGTGAACTCTGTATAACTAAATGTCCTGTTGTCTTGAACCCATCTTTTTAGTGACCTTTGACATGGTGGACTGATCCATTGTGATCAAATGCCATGCTGCACCAAGTGTAGCATGGTTGTGCAGCCTTACTGAATTTTTGTCACCACAGAGACATTAGAATAATGCCCACACACCCAGATTCACAGTACAACATCCGGGATACCATTGCGGACATCACAGTGGGGAGTTCCTAAGGTACTAGTGGTCATCCTGCAGTGTGGTTCAACTAAAGAAAATGAGTAGAGGCGAGCCACATGAGGGCAAGGGTGGTGGACTTTAGAAGAGTGGATTTTAAAGAAATGGTAGACTGCCTCAGAGAATGCCTTGGTGGTGGGGTTGCCAAGGAAGAGTCAAGGTACAGTGGGGAAGAATAAGGGAGGGCATAATTAGGGCAACAACCTCTGTGTGAAAGAGGCAAGCAAAAGTAGAAGGAAAAGGAAACCATTATGGCTCTCTAATGACGTGACAAGGTTGGTGAAAGAAAAAAGGATGGTACTGTATTTAAGATATACCAACAATGTGGAGGGAGGAGGGCAGGGAGATGTACCAAACCAGACAGAAGGAAGCAGGTAAGATAATTAGGGGAGCAAAGGCACAGACAAAGGAAAGTACCACTAGAGGGGTGCCTAAGGGGGAGAAGACCTTTTTCAGCTATGTAAGCTAGAAGAGAAAAGCAAAGAGGGACAGTGAGGATCAGAAGGGTGGAGGAAGGGGACTGTGCAGAAGGGGAAGAAGAAAAGGTCACATTTTAAACAAGTTCTTCTGTTCCACCTTTACAGTTGGGGTCGGAGGGTACCAACCACCAGGAAGAAGTAAGAATAAGGATGGGGTGTACACAAGTCCAACTTCAGAGAATACGGTCCTAAAAGGAATCATAGCCCTGAAGATGAATAAGGCCATGGCACTGGATGGGATAAACTCTAGGGTACTGAAGGATCCCAGGGAAGTGCTAGCTTCCCCACTGATGCTGAGGGCCATGTTCAATAGCTCACAGGAAACAGGAGCAGTTATGGAGGACAGGAGAAGGATTAACATGGTCCCTCTACATAACAGTGGCAGCACTGGAGGAAGCTAGCAATCACAGATCAGTCAGTCTAACTTCAGTGCTGGGGAAACTAATGGAAACCCTACTAAAAGAGAGATTGGTTGAGCATCTAGAATTCAACAGGCTGCAGGAGCACAGGCAGTATGGATTCACAGGGGGAAGGTCATGCCAAATGAATCTGATAGATTTCTTTAACTGGATGACCTAGGAAGTGGACCATGGGAGGGCAGTGGATATAGCCTATCTGGACTTCAGCAAGGCCTTTGACACAGTGCCTCACTGAAGGCTGATTAGGAAGCTGAACATCTTGAGAGTGGGGTCCAAATTTGAAAACTGAGTGTGAAATTGGTTAATGGATAGGAGTCAAAGGGTGGGGTTGGGGTACCACAGGGTTCAGGTCCTCTTCAATATCTTCAGAAGAGACATTGCAGAAGAACTAGAGGGGAAATTATGCTTTCTTGCAGATGACACAGAAATCTACAATAGGGTGGGCCGTAATGAGGGGATGGAAAAAAATGCACAGGAATCTAGGGAAACTTGAGGAATGGTCAAAGACATGGAAGCTGGGGTTCAAAGCTAAAAAGTGCAACATCATACAACAGGGCATAGGAACCACAGTGCTGAGTATAGCATGAAGGGTATTGGCAGTCACTAGACAATGGAGGGACCTTGGGATTATTTTATCACAGACCCTCAAGGTGGCAGCACAATGTGACAAGACCATGGGCAGGGCTAGTGGGATACTGGGGTGCATAGAGTGGAGGATCACCAGCAAAAGGAAGGAGGTGGTGCCGCCACTGTATCACTCTCTGGTATGTCACCATCTGGAGTACTATGTCCAGTTCTGGTGACTGCACCTCAGAAAGGGCATGAAAAGGGTAGAGGTGATCCAGAGAAGGGCAACCAAGATGGTGCAGGGTTGCAAGGGAAGCCCTATGAGGAAGGACTAAGGGATCTCAATGTGTACACCTGGGAGGAGAGGAGAGCAAGAGGTGACATGATTGAAAGCTAAATGTATGTTACAGGTATGAACAGGGTGCAGAAGGGGAGCCTTTTCAAAATGAAGATAAGCACCTGGACTAGGGAGCATGCAGTGAAGCTGGGGCAGTTCAGGAGGGATATAAGAAAATATTCTTCACTGAAAGGGTGGTAGATGCATGGGACCAACTGCTAGCCAAAGAGGTGAAGGCTACAAAAATGGAAGGCTTCAAGTATGTATTGGATTAACATAGGGGAATATTAGAACAGAGGCAGGGAGGAGGCAGGGTCGCTGGAGACCAGATAGGATCTGTGGAAGCAGAATAGGCAGGGAACACTTGGGCAGACTGGATGGGCCAAACAGTCCTTTTCAGCTGGCAAATTCTATGTTTCTATGTAACATCAATACATTTTATTATAGTGCAATAAGGGCAACCTGCTAGGCTACCAACATTCAGGGCCCAAATGCCCCTTCCTCATGGTGGACAGGTATATCTGATAAACAAAAGGTTCTTAGGTACAGCACTGCTGCATGGAGTACTAATATTCTGATTTCCAAGATAACAAGATAACAATATATAATTTCACTGGAGGTCAGTATTTGTGTTTGTCATTACAGAATAGTCATGTACTTTTCCTCACATGGCAGCCCTTACTAGTGCAGCTTCCCAGCAATCTGACTACTACTATTTTGTCCCATTTTTACGTTCACTTGCGCGCATGCACAAGGAATGTCTTGCAACAGTGTGCCTTTTGGAGGTGTGTGACCCTCCTCCCCAATGCAGTGCTCAGTGTAGCAGGCATGACCCTAGGGGACCAATACATACCGAGCTGTGTATAACAGCAGTTTGGCTGTGTTGATCTTCACTTCTAACAAAAGGTCCACTGCAATCAACTGTGGTAGCGTGTATGCAATTAGCATACACATCAGTCAAACTGTTGTCATGCACAGCTCAGCTTCAAAGCCCTCCTGCTTCCTCCCTCTGCTAATGTACTCCCCCTCTCTATTCTCCCCGGCCCCCACCTTGTGTGCTGAGAGGGGTGCCCAATCCCCCTCAGCTCATGCACCCCTCAGCACACTGTGTGGCCGACAGGGGTGCCCAATTCCCATCGGCTGCAGCCCCCACCCCAAAAAAACAAACAACCAGTTGGCATGCTGGGAGCCCACCCCAGCATGCTCATGCTTCCCCACCCACACACCCACTGTATGGCCAGTGGGGGTGCCCAGTCCCCACCAGCTCCAATCTCCCCCCCAGCAAACATGTAGGTGGTAAGCTGGGAGCCCACCCCAGCATGCCAGCAGAGTCAGTTTTTTGTCCCTCATCCCCGCCCACTAACCTGTGCCCACCCTCTGTGCTCCCACCTCCTCACACCCACCCTCACCTAGGTGGCACGCTGAGAGCCCACCCCAGTGTACCAAAAGCCTCCATTTTTTTTTTTTTTTACATCCTGTAAAACAAGAAAATGGTCCCTCGGTGAGTCCTTGGGCCCTCTCCCCGCCAATCCGCACCCACCCTCTGTGCACCCACCACCCCACACCCTCCTCACCCTATACTTACCTCCAGAGCCTGGCACGACAATCTTCAGTGGACTGGGAACATGTCTGCACTCTTCAAAGCTGATCGTGAACTGAAGAAATTCTGTTAAGCTGTATAATCACATAAATAGGGTTTTTTCAACTTTGGTGCATATCTCAGCCACTTTTGGGAATTTTGGCACCAAATTTTCAACATGAGGTTATTGTGACCTCTCCTCATGAATTCAGTTACTGTCATGACAGTATTCAGTCCCAAAAGGTGATTTTGCATTCACTGCGTGGAATCACCTTTCAGTGTGACCTTTCAGATATGACCAACAGACCAAGATGGCCACTGGACTGTGCATGCCGCTGGCTGCAGAGTTGTGATCTGCAGTATGTTTTTAATTTTTTGCTTTTGAGTTTATTTAGTTCATTCATTTCACTTGTTTACTTTGTTTGAGCGTTTACATTTTGTATTTTGTTTCATTCAGCTTTTTTCCATGAGCTGGTTGGAGGACACTTGCTATCTGTGGATTGAGAGGAGGAGCATGCTTTCAGTCCAGTGATGGATTCCAACCCCAGAAACTCTGGTAAACCAACTTTGAGTTGTTGGTCTCCAGACTGTGAGGCTCCGCTTTGCTGTCACTGCACAGGATTTTTAATTGATGTTTTGATCCGGCGTTTTGAGTCGGACATTGTTGGTATCCCGCTGCGTGAGTTGAACTGGGGGATGTGCAGCGGAGTGTGGAGTTCCTTGCCCTGTTGGTCCAACTGTTTTGGTTGAAATTCTTTTGGGTCCCGCTGGGATTTTGCTGTGACAAGGAGAGAGGAGAGGGTGCCCCTGTGGTTGGTGTTCCATTGCTGAAGCTGGCATGGAGGTGGATGCAGAGCGGACTGAGGGCTTGTGGTCTCGAGGATTTCTGCAGGATGCTGTTTTTTCCCCTGGACTGAGGTACTCTGTCTTTGTGTTGGATTTGAGCCAGGGAACAATTTGAGCTGGGGAACAATTAAACTGTTTGTTGGTTCCTGGGGGCTGTGATTTTTATGAAGACAAATTCAAAGAAGCCTGTGTCTTGTGACTTTGGGAAAGAGTGAGGGATTTGCTAAATCTGTTGTGGATTCTGAGGTAAAAGTGACTTTTCTTTAAGATTGATTTGGGGTGCATCCTCCTGCTGGGCCTCACCTGATTTGTTGTCGGAAGGGGGCATTTGGGAGCCTTTGGTCAAGGAATTGACTGGGGGTGTCTGCCCCCTAGACCCCCAAGTTGAGCCACTGTTGTGTCCTGATTTTGGGTGTTGTATTGGTCCACTTTATTTCACGTGTGGTTGCCCAGCTGGAGGTAAAGGGCCTTATTCAAATCGTGGACGGACCTACCTGATTTCTGGATTTGAATTTTGGACACCCTCTGAATTGATCTATATGTGTTTTTGTTGACATTAAATCTGTGGATAAATCTGTTTCTGTGCCTGGCAATCTGAAGACTTTCATTTATTTGGACGTTCTAGGTGGTGAGAGGACCTTGTGTCCATTAATTTAATTTGGACTGTACCCTTTCCCTGGGTCGTGAGAGGACTGGGGGGAAGGGACACATTATTTATTTGTTTAAAGTTTAAACTGTTTTATGATTTGTTATAATTTTTATATCTTGCAGTGAGAGTGCTAAAGTATTCTTTTTTTTTTTTCTCTCCTTGGCTGTAAGAGAGCTAAGGGGGGGTAAATAATTTTCCTTTATTTTTTGGTTATAGGGGTGGTGAGAGAACCCTTACATTTACATTTATATTTATTTATATATTTTTTGTTTGTTTATATTTTATTTTTATTTTATTTGTGAGTTTTCATGTCCAATCCAGATTTGGTTTTCTGTGAGGTGAGGCTTTTTGTTTATTTATGTTGGCTAAGCCTGGGATTATTTGGTTAATTTTATGCTGTTCAGACTGATTATTTTAGTGTTTTGGGTTTATTGTTTTGTTTTGTTTTGTTTTGTTTAGCAGTGACATGTGCCGGCCTTCAGTCCCCATGGTGGTGCACTATTCATCCTCCTCCTCCTCTCTTCACACCCTCTGCCCTTTTTATACTCCTCCCCTACAATTTGATACTTACCAGTGCTGTAGAGCATTGGGAATTGTTCGTAGGAGAGTGAGAATGGTGAGGATGTGCGAACAGGAGAGGATGAATGAAGGGGGCCACCGTATGGGGGTAATTAAGTCTAGAAGGTACCTTGGGGTGAAATGGAACCCAGATCATGGCTTACCATGTCTGATGCCCATGCCCAAGGGCACTACTGAATTTAGTAGGCAGATAGGCCTGACAGCCTCCGATGTTTGTCCAACTCAGGTGATGTTATGCAATGCCAGGTCCGTCAGGAATAAGACCGTCATTATTGCCGATCTTGTTGGCTCATCTGACTTGGCTTGCATCACCGAGACCTGGCTGGATGAAAATTCAGGGCCCACACTCAAGGTCATGACTCTAGCCAGGTACTCGGTGATACACTGCCAGAGATTGGACCGCAGGGAAGGGGGAGGGAGTTGTAGTCTGTTTTAAGACTGAATTGGGCCTCATGAGTGTGATAGTGGGTGAGGCTGAGTCCTTCGAGTGCACAGTTGTAGCGGATGTAGGTGTTCAAATTGTACTCATCTACCATCCACCCGGAGATGGGAAACGCTTCTTACAGGAAGTAGCAGACTTCATCATTGACATGTCGTTTGAGTAGCCCAGATTGATGGTTCTGGGTGACTGCAACACCTGGGTCGACGATGAACTCTCGCAATTTGGTAATCACTTCCTCCAATTAATGTCCTTTTTGGGCCTCACACAGGTAGTTTCCACTGCTACTCATAAATCTGGGCACTCTCTGGACTTAGTCTTCCTCTTAGGGATTGATGCATCTGACATGGGGTGGAATCAGTCACCTGGTCAGACTACTACACCGTGAGGTTCAATTTTTGCACCCCCCTGAGAAGGCCTTCCCCTGTGGAGATGGTTAGGTACCTCCCGTTACACAATATTACTTCCCAAGGCCTTGCGGCGGTCCTTGACCTATCATCCCCCGTGTTGGCAAGCAGTAATCCAGAGACGCTGGTGTCGGCCTATAATGTGGCCATTACGGCAGCTCTGGATCTTATCGCTCCTGTTTGTGAGTGGCCCTTATCCCTTCACCCCAGGTCCCCTTGGTTTGATGGGACATTGAGGGAGATGCGAAGACAGGGGTGAAGGTTAGAGCGATGTTGGCGCAAGTCCGCCCTTGAAGTCGACCACCTTAGATTGATGGAACATTATTCTATCTATCAATCTGCAATCACCCATAAGAAGGCAGAATTCCTGTCCAGGGAGATTGCAGTTGCTTGGAATCAGCCGGCTCAGCTGTTTTGGACTGCAGACAGACTCTGCAACCCAGCCTGTCTGCAAGTTCGAAAAGCCTTTTTGCAATTAGAGTGCGAGGAGCTCGCTCGTTACTTTGCAACTAATGTGGCCGACAGCAGGGCAGACTTGTGCCCGGCAATCTCTAAGGGTGATGCCGTAGAACAGTGTGAGTTCACAGTACCCCAATTCTCTTGGAGTTCATTTGGTCAACCTGATTTTGTGGATATTATGAGGATCATCCGTAGTGTGCATCCCATAAGCTGTAGTTTGGACCCTGGACTGACTCCCCTAATTTTGGGTTGTAGTGATATCATCGGTCCAGTCCTTGTGCAAATAGTCTGGTGCTCTCTGGAGTCAGGTGAGTTTCCTAGCTCCCTGAAAGAGGTGGTGGTGACACCTCTCTTGAAGAAAGTTACCTTGGACCCAGACTGTTTCTCAAACTACAGACCTATCTCTAACCTTCCCTTTATTGGGAAGGTTATTGAGAAGGAAGTGGCAGCGCAATTGGAAGACCATTTAACCATCCATAACATCTACAAATCCTTCCAATCCAGTTTTCATAAAAGACATAGCACTGAGACTGTGCTGGTTCGGGTGCTTAATGATCTTCTGAGGGTGAGAGATCAGAAGAGACATTCCATTCTGGTTCTTCTTGATCTCTTGTCAGCTTTTGACACTGTGGATCACCTGGTGTTGATAGCACGCCTGAGGCAAATTTGTGGAATGTCGGGAATTGTTCTACAATGGTTCACCTCATTCGTCACTGGGAGATCACAAAGAGTTGTGTTGGGAGTTTTTTCCTCTGGCCCAACTCCTTTGTTGTGTGGGGTGCCTCAGGGTTCCATGTTATCACCCATGTTATTTGTGGTGTACATGCTGCCCCTCGGAGACATTATAAGACGGTATGGGCTGAGGTTTCACTGCTATGCAGATGATACCCAGCTATACCTGTGTTTTGCACCTGACCAAGATGGAGCTCTCGTGGTGTTTAACAACTGTCTGGAAGAAATCCAGGATTGGATGGATTCTAGTTGGTTAAAGTTGAACTCAGAGAAGACAGAGGTCCTGGTTGTGGACCCGAGTTGTCAGATAGAGAGGTCATGTGATGGCATGCCCTCTGGAATTATTTTTGGTGGCATGTCACTCCTGACCTCTGAATGGGTACGTAGCCTTGGGATTGTCTTAGACAACAGGCTGACCCTACAGTCTCACATGTTGGCGGTTGTCAGGACTTCCTTTTACAATCTTAGGAATATTGCCAGGGTTAGGCACCTTGTTCCGTCTGACTCTTTGCCAATGTTGGTCCAGGCCTTTGTGTCCTCGTGTTTGGACTACTGCAACGCCCCATACTTTGGGCTTTCTGGGGTTGAAATCCATCACCTACAGCTGGTGCAGAATGCAGCAGCCTGGGTTTTGACTCAGACAAATAGGTCCTGTCATATTACCCCGGTGCTGCGCAAATTGCACTGCCTTCCTATACAGTGGTGGATCACCTTTAAAGTCATTTTACTGACTTTTAAAGCCCTTCACGATCAGGGTCCGGCCTATCTTTAAGAACTCCTGGTGCCTTACTACCCCGGCCGATCGCTCTGCTCGGCCAACGAGGGGTTGCTAGAGATTCAAAGAGTGAGTGAGTTTAAAATCTTCTGGCAGCAGAGCATTTTCTTATTCTGCACCCACTCTTTGGAATTCTCTACCACGCCGGTTACAGGAGTGCACCTCCATGGAGGAATTCAAGAATAACTTGAAAACTTATCTCTGGTGAATGGCCTTCTTGGATGGTTATTCATAGTGTAATTGTTACTGTGTTGAGATCTTATTTTATATTTTATTAATTGATTTTAATGTTTGATGTTATTATGCTATGATCTTATTTATATGTATTATTGGATTTGTATTTGATGCTATTGTTTTAACGTGTTCAGCATCTGAGTAAGTTGAAAGGCACTTTATAAATAAATGTATTATTATTAGTAGTAGTAGTACTGATTAACAAAACGACAGTGTTGGTGTTCATGAGGTTGGCTCTTAAAAAGCCTATATTGCAAATTTAGTGAAAAAATTCAAAACAAATCACTGTTTCATGAGCATGCGTTGCACAGTTTCCAAGCACACTCGTAAGTTCGCACATTTGAAATATTTTCACTCCAGATTTTCAACACAGGAGTATTTCCACACCTCCTTATGAACAGTGCAGCTGTCATTTTTCACATACTGCCCGAAATGTGTTTTCACGCCTCCGGCGCAAAATAGCACGGTTGCTGTTGGAAATCAGCGTTCACTACAGAGTAAGACAATCACAGTGATGCTGTTCATGAGCAGAGGTTCTAAAATGCAAATGTTGAAAATTTGGTGGCAAAAGTTCATAAAATGGCTGTGTTTTGAGCATACATTGCACAGTTTCTATGCACACTTGTAACTTCGTGAATTTCTAATATTTCCACTCCAGATTTTCAACATTATCGTTTTCCCACATCTCCTTATGACCAATACAGCTGTAATTTTTCACATCCTGGCTGAAATGTGTTTTCCACTTCCGGCATACAATAGCATGGCTGCCGTGGGAAATCATGTTTGGTACAGAGTAAGAAAGCCTCAGTGACACTGTTCATGAGCAGACATCCTAAAATGCCTATGTTGAAAATTCAGTGCCAAATTCCAAAACATGACTGTTTTACAAGTGTGCCTTGCGCAGTTTCCACGAGCACTCGTAACTTCACAAATTTGTCATATTTTCACTCCAGATTTTCAACATTTGAATTTTCCCACACCTCCTTATGAAAAGTACAGCTGTCATTTTGCACATCCTGACTGAAATGTGTTTTCACACTTCCAGCACAGAATAGCGTGATTGCTGTGGGAAATCAGTGTTCGGCACACAGTAAGAAAATCATAGTGACAGTGTTCATGACCAGAGGTGACAAAATGCCTATGTTAATAATTTGGTGAAATAATTCCACTGAATGATTATGTTACGAGTATGGTTTGCACAGTTACCACGCAAGCTTGTACCTTTGAGCACACCCAGGGTGTTAGGGTTCCTAAGACAGACACTTAAGAAGCATGATGGTTAAATGCTGATCCAATGCAACAGGAGTTGCAGAGAGGTACTCTATTGGGATATGGATGCTAACTGAACAAGGATACAACTGGGGAAGGGGGTCTGCATAAATGCCAAACACCAATGCAAATACCTGCAAGCGAACGTTCGGCATTGACAAATGCTTGTCAGTGGCTCAGCAGGTAGCACACTTGCCTCTAAGGCCGGGAGATCAGAAGGCTGTTGGTTCTATCCCCACACCAGGCACTTGGGTTAATATCCCAATACTGACACGGTAGTGCAGCATGAGAGGGGTGCTGCACTCCTCAGGTGCCGTCTTTCGGATGAGACATTAAACCGAGGTCCCATCTGCCTGTTCAGGTGGATGTTAAAGATCCCATGGCACTTCTCAAAAAGAGTAGGGGAATTTTTTATCAGTAAATCATACAAACCAAACAAAGGAATAAACTATAAACATACAAAAGGGAATAAGAAAACAAAAATGAACAACAAAAGTGGGATGGTGAACAAGCAATCAAATAGGAAAACAGGAACATACAAGTAAACTGTAGCGCTCATGTGACAGGTACATCAGAGTCTGTGATCCAAGGCAAATTTCTCCACAGTTGTAATAACTGAGTCCTAGTCAAAGTTTTCATTTCATGAAAATAAATATTCTGTAATTCATGCAAAATTTTACCATAAAGTTCAGTATGAGAAATATGAAGTTGCTGTAAGGTAAAAAGGCATCTAGAATTCCAAACAACCATTTTATGACAACAAAAACAACTTTTAAACTACTTCTATCCCAGTGCAACCAGGAAAGTGGATAGTCACCGTACATTAGTGTGGGATAAGAAACATGGTGGAAAACAGGAAAATTAGTCATGGCATACAAAAAATGTCCCCCCTTCTTCAAAGGCAAATACAGAACATTTCATCAAATAGGATTCAACCTACTCCCCCAAAAGGATTGAAAAAAAAGACAATAAAGAGTGGCCTTTCTGGATTTGGGCACCGGAAAAATAGCACTCAAAAATATAAAAACCAGAAAAAGAAAAGTTTTAATTAGAAAAATCTTTTTCTGAAAAGACATTTTTTGTTGATTCCAAGTAGGCAATAAATTGGTCCGAAGTTGTATCTTCACATCCCAGTTCACAATATCCATTTGGGTACCTCCAAATAAAATTCCCAAAATACACAAATCCTCAAAAGTGAGTGGGATCCCTGCCACTGTAGTAGGAAAGGTGTCAGGGGCCCCGAAGATTCTCCCTTTACTTTTTGCAATATTAAGCTGAGTCCCAGAAACAGATCTAAATTTGTTGAAATGAAGAATGGCCATCTCAGCCAAAACAACATCCTTCATTAAAATGAATAGATCATCTGCATAAACCAGTGGAATATATGGGACCACCTGACTGGGCAAATTCATTGGAGTGATGTCAGGGGCTGAATTAAGAAGGCGCAGGAGTGGGTCAATAGAGAAGACATATAATAAAGGGCTAAGAGGACAGCCCTGGTGGACACCCTTTTTGATTGGGACAAAAGGCCCTAAATAGCCATTTACACAAGGTTTAACAGTACCAGTTTTGTACAACATCTGCAACCAATCCACAAAGGAGCAGGGATTGCCATAATGGGCCAAGGTAAACCATAAAAAGGAATGATTGACATTGTCAAAGGCCTGTTTCTGATCCAGGGAAAGGATGACCCCTCCAAAGCAGAGGTATTATTACAGTCAAACACCTCTCATAACAGAATTAGTGGAACAGTTATCGAACCACCT
Organism: Neoceratodus forsteri; assembly: GCA_016271365.2. NCBI lineage: Eukaryota > Metazoa > Chordata > Ceratodontiformes > Ceratodontidae > Neoceratodus > Neoceratodus forsteri. The sequence continues at coordinate 849,002,300 of CM028134.1, forward strand.
GGAACAGTACAAGATTGGGCAGGGGAAATCAAACACTTAGCCACCGTCAGTAGTCTGTTGTTCATGACTTTAGCCAGCAATTTAAAATCAATGTTAAGAAGGCTAATTGGCCTCCAATTCTTAATGTCCGACTTCTCCCCTTTTTTGTGTAAAAATATGAGCACACCAGTAGCCATATTCAACTGGACTTCATGCTGCTGCTGCAAAAGGTAATTAAATACCCTAGTAAGCTCCCCAGGAAGTCTGAGACCCAAAATCGTATACAATTCAGAAGGGAAACCATCAGGACCAGGTGATTTATTGTTAGCCAGGAATAGTCAAAGGGTCCAACAGAGCCTCAGGCAAGTCAGAGGGGGCAGACAGGATTGGAAGATCTCGAAAAAAAGGCTCATAATCAGTCTGAGCTGCATCAGAACAGCCAAATAGAGATATGGCATAGTTCATAACAATCTGAAGGAAATGAGGATTAGAGGTGCGAAGCACACCCTCAGGGTCTGTCAGCGCTGACATCATCTTTTGTTTAAGATGTGTTTGATTAGTAAGTAAAGGGCAGACATTATGAAAGGAGCCAGTAACAGAGAATCATTGTTTGTGGTATAAACCAGCACTCTGAGTGGAGTGAAACAACATTTTCTGTTTAACAAGAGAAATTTGGTCCAAAAACACATGTTTAGTAGTGTAAGAGAGGGAAATTAAATGTGGTAGGTGCTTCCGGTCTTTCAGATAATCTACATAAGCAGCAGATCTAATGTGTTTGTCAGTCCACATAAGTAGTGTCCAAAGATCCGATTTAGCTTCCATCCACCACAGGATAAGATTCTCATAAAGGTCAAAAACTGACTTCCTACATCGTAAAAAATAAACAATTTGTTGGACAAAGAAAGTCTGTACCAAGAGTGGAATTTAACTTCCAATATCCAGGACCAAGGGGAGCAGCAGTACTACCTAAAAGAATAGTCAGAGAGCAGTGGTCTGAATATTCCACAGGCTGTACCGAGGTGCGAGTAATAATAAGCAACCTATAAATAAACATAAAATCTATCCTTTTGGATGAATTCCCCTTATAGAAAATCCTCTCCTGTTTCCCAGAATGCATCAAAAAAGTGTATTTTAAACCAGCCAGATGGGTGACAGAACAAAGAGCATTCATGTCCAAAAAATCTTTTCTGTCATCGTCAAAGAACCCCTATCCTGCCTGCTTGTCCCACAATTAAAGTCTTCTCCCCAAATAATATTATGTGCTGCATGCAAGTAGGGACTAATGAGGTGTAACATTGCTGTGCACTCAGCTTTGGTTTGTGGGGCATAAATGGTAATAATTCGAAAGGAAACATGATGAATATGAAAATCTAATAAAAGGGCTCAGCCTGGGATCAGGTCCAAAACCTTCAGGACCATCGGCTGAAGGTGATGGAACGGATACCAACTCCAGAGCAACATTCAGGACCCAGGGACCAATAGGACACTCCAGAGATCCATTCCTCAGTCACCTGTGTAACTTCAGGAATGGTGTGAATCCTCGTGTCTTGTAATAAAAAAATACCTGGAGGATGAAAGCGGAGGAGATGAAAAACTGCCCCTCGTTTCTGACATTCTGAATGCTGTTAACACTGGATGTTAGAAAAAATAAGGGAGATAGCAAAGACATGGGAACATGCAACCAAGAAGCTTAACTCTTTTTCTTTTTCTTAATCCTGCTCCTCCTAAGGTAGGTGCCCGACCAGAGTCAGGAGCTCCCAAGGGTACCATGTCGCCCATAACATCCTGGTAATGATAGTCTGCAGATGAAACTACAAACTAAACATTTGAAATCACATCATCCTCCAATACCTGATATCTATTAGAGGTAGCAGTAAGGGCAACTTTAGAAGTCTTAGGCAAAAGGCTGAGATCCTGATTGTCTCTTCCTGGTAGTCATTTTTCCACCCACAGATTCTACATCCCACGGAGGAGGGGGCATCATAACTTGAGAGGCATCAGATCATGTCTCTAAAGGGGGGGGGTCTACCTTCATCTGAAATTTAGTCACAGTACTAATAGCAAAGGGGGACGGAGGGGGAGGAGGAGTGGGGGTCGGAGGGGAAGGGGGGATGAGGGGTTCTACCACAGTGTGTACTGAAGGAAGGTCTCCTCCCAAGGGAAGGGGATCCCTGATATGCACCTGGGAAGCTGGGTCACTCTGAGGGGCTGTCCCAAGAGGAAAACCAGCAGAGTGTCATTTGTTGAACTCCCTCTGCACATTAGTCACTAAAAGCTGTTGTTTCTCTGGATCAGCAGAAGCTGGTTTCCTGTGTGCAGCCTCGGGACAGGAGGCATAAGCATGACCAGTAGCGCCACACAGGTTACACTTAACTGAATTACAACAATGAGCACTACTATGACCTGATTCATGACATAAAGCACAGAGTCTGTGATTGCAAACACTGCTAATGTGGCCCACCTGACCACATCTATAGCAGGTCTTGGGCTGACCAGGATAGAAAAGGACTCCTCTGTCCCTGCCTAAAAATAAAAACAATTGGGCAAATGCTGAAAGCCATCATCATCTGAACGTAGAATAGCCCTTATTCGCCAAGCCCCTGTCCAGATACCTTCAGTGTCAAAAATGGCCTCAGGATGACCAGTAACAGTACATCGTTTCTTTAACCGATAAAAAAGATCAGTGACGTTAACACCCTTATTCCTAAACAGGACCATGATAGTTTTATAGGCAGGTCTGATCAAAGGGATGTCCTTAAAGGGGGCCCAAAGAGGAGTATTCTTCTTCTGATGATAACATGCCCAAAATTTATCAAGACCACTCCCAAACTTGAAACTAATATCAAAAGTATTTTCACCGGAAACAAGGATCAATGCATACAGTTCAGAGACATTGAATTGTAAGCAATCTTTCAAAAGAGTTCTGCCAACATAAACTCGGTCAGAAAAGGTTTCTAGACCCCCTTTATACACAAGCCTGACCGCATTATGTCATTTAGCAGGGTAGGAAGTCTGTTGGAAAAAGGAAGCATAAGTCCTCTGGTTATGGGATGTATCCTGTGGGGGTAAAGTGACCTCTTGCACAACATGCCCATTCCTGAAAGTTGCAGGAATGTATTTAGGAATATCTGAAAAGTCCAAATGTTGCTCATGCCATCCCCAAGATTATCTTATGGAAAGTCAGTGGGCCCATCAGGGAGCACTTTATCAAGGACAGGGTGTTGGGTCAATTCTAGTTCTGGGGGTAAGCATAGCAGGGAATGTATCGCCACAGGTTGTATGGCAACAGGAGAAACAGAAGAACAAGTAGGTAACAACTATTCAGTAGAAGTTGGTCCCTCAGAGCCAGATTTAGAAACAGTACTTATGGTGGGAGGCAAGTGAGTAGGAGTCAAAGAAATACCAGGTATCTTGATAGGTGCGAATCTGGAAATCCAACATTGTGTATCAGGAGAGTGAACCCAGCCAACCGCTGCAAGGGAGCTTTCAACAGACCACAGACCACTCTACTGCTTAGGTGAGTCAGCCCAACTTAATTTAATTGGAGTACCCTTCTTAATAGTGTGCTCCTGTATTAGGTGAGATGTGGAGGCGGAAAAAGAAAACACCGTAGCTGAGCGCTGATCTACACCATCAGAAAAAACAATACATGGTTTGACTTGCGCAGTCTCAGAAGTAGTGTCCATAGCAACATTGGTCTCAGGTGGTTCAGCATCTGAGCTAAGCCTCCCCTCAGCCTCAGGAGTTTGCAAGTGAAATTGGCTCATAAGGCCCTGTTTTCTGTGTAAATGGTCAGTTTCTTCAAGAATTAAAGCTTCTCTAAGGTCTGCTGTGCCCCTTCCCATGAACCAAAGCCAGCCATAGTTGGGCCATGCAAAATCCTTCCATTGTTTACAGATTTCACCAGACTCAGACAATACGTGGTCCATCTGTCCATCAGTGGGAGAAACCATGCAGCATCAAAGAAAATCTCAGGTTCCAGCATATCTGGTGCCAAGGGGGACACAGACTCCACAATCTGCTGCTCGTCCAGCACATAGCTCGTCAGCACAACCACTAACTCGGCCATCCTCCGATGGCCAAAGGGTCCCCCTACTGTCGAGTAGAGGAATTTCCCCAATGCCCTTGCCAGATTTCCCCTCATTCACTAAAAATACCACCAACAGCTTAATCTGGTTTGGGGTCAGTTGGCCTTCATCTGTATCCCCTGCCCCCGGGTTGTGCCTGAAAATAGGCAGAATTTGTCTAGTGCACTTAACCAGTCAACAAAACTAAATAAATAAAAATAATTAAATCTCTTAGCTTGACCAGGTAGAATCAGTGGAACTCCTGTAACCTGATATCCTCCTTGTTCTTCACAGTGACACACTTCTTTAAAAAGAGAGAGTCACCTACTCCTTTTTCTGTCATACCTATCCCATTGGAATAGCCATAAGTCCTTCTTGGTTCCCAACTCATTTTCCTCCCCACTACATTTCTCTGAGAACCTTCAAGGTGGAATTGTCTCTCTGTGCATCTTTGATTTGGCTGGGGGTCTGTTATTTTTGTGCTGCCAAGTTCTGCTGTCCATTTTTTTGTGAATCCATGCATCTACCTCCTGACTTTGGTGACTTCCTGCACTACCTGCCTTTCCCCAACCCCTATCCTCATATTCAAATCCCAAAGATTTTCTTGTCCCTTGACATGACCAGTAACCCCACCCCCCAAGAACAACTGAAGCACACCCTGAGCATGCAGGCATTCCTTTACGCAGAATGGCCTCTAATGTGACAGAAGAAGAAGACACTCCCTATTTCATCAGAATTTTAACAACAGTTTGCCTGTCTGATTTATGTTACTGTCATTCATCACAAGCCCCAGAACTAGAAGGGCTTTGGAGAAGATCCAGCTGGCTATATTTCCCCTGAGGAAAATATCAGTTTCAATAAATTACCTCCTCATGTTCTCAGAACTTGTACACCCTATCACACTTCACACAACAATCAGCTCCTCTCTCTACCTGAAGTACTTGGCTATGGATCACACGCAACTGAACTGCACTGCTGATAGTCGAATTGCTTTACCTGCATAAGAATCAAGGTCCTACAATGCCTCTCCATACTCTCCCACTACTTTTACAACGAGTCCCTCATGAATCCAGCATTGTTACTAGTCACACCAGCCTTTTCCTTTCTCCTCCATAGCAGGTTACATTTATGGCTGAGAAGAATTCATGGATATGGGGTGGATTCACAAAGCTTTCTGAAGGTGCAAAACCTTCCCTAAGTCCCCAAAACTGCCGTAGCTATGGAAACAAAGGGGAATTTGCACTGAGTGCTATTCACAAAACTCTCTGCAGCTGCAGAAAAAAAACACTATGGAATGTGGAAAAAAGTGCAGCTGCAGAAGTCCCTGAGGAAAAAAAGGTATGAGATAAGTAAGGCACATCCCCTGAAAGGCTATTCACAACCAGTTTTTTTCCGCAGTTGAGGAAAAAATGTTATGCACAGTGGAATGAGGTGTAACTCTCCCACAACAAACTGCAGTAGTGCCCCAACAACTGGAAGCAATTAAGGTGGAGATGATCCACAGGTAATAGCATCCAGGTGAGTATAGCAGTGGCTGATGTTACAGCAACAACAGCACACATTGCCATGATATGGCAACAAGCAACAACCACCAGACCCAGTGCAGCCCATGACGGAGCCCCACAGGCAGCAGTGCCTGACCAGCCTGCAGCAAATGCTGCCCCTGCAGGCAACAAGAACACCCCAGGGAGGGAGGACCAGCAGTGGCAGTCAGCCACTGTGGTGCCATGGTATTGCTGGTAACTGTGGTGCTGCAGTGGTCCCAGTTGAGGGATTGGTTGCTGATCTTTTTGTGGGTGCTTTCAGCTTCATGCTATGGCAGCAATGTTAAAGTCTGCTGCTCCAGCTAATTAGGTTCACTGCTGCTGTGTCACCTAAGCTATTTCTGCAACTGCAGATCCACAGTTGTGGATTTTCAGCACATGCTCAATTTCCACAGCTGATGAATTTCTGCAGATGTGGGAATTTTATGAAATTCCGCACCTGCTCAAAATTTCTTTATGAATATCACGCAACTGCGTTTCCGCAGTGAAGCAGGCCTTTTTCCCGCAACTGTGGGATTTTTGGCTTTCTTTGTGAATCTTGCCCATGGCTTCCACAAAAGTATCATTACATTCCCCAATTTTCACAAAGACCAGTGGAATTCAGAACTGTTATACTGATGTTATTTTGACATTTTTGGCAGCTTAGAACATGGGCATATTTTAAGCAAGAGATTAAAACATTGACACAGACTTAATGGTTTTGTGTTCCTTAGTTTTAAAGTTACAGGGGCTTATAATATTACTGTTTATATACTTGCAAAATTCAATAACAAAATTTCTGAATGTCTGGCTACTTAAAATTCTGGGCCCCTGTTTTCAAAGAAGATGCGCTGCACATCTCAGCAGAAAATGAAAATGAGCAGTGCATCCCAAACAATGCTCAGAAGCATGATATTCAAAGGGTGGAGATGTGCCACCCAAATGCGGATGGGCCATGGCCCAAAACTAATGTATGCGACCCATGTGGGGGGGAGGGGGCGTTCCCATGAATATACTGTGCATTGGCATATTCAGTGGGAATGAGCCCTGCAAGGGCCAGAAATGTGCTGCGCAGAGATAGGCCAAGAAATGTTGGCTTAAATTTGCCAGCCACCCTCAGACAGGCTGGGGACGTGCAGACAGTTACACTGCAATCTGCCAGCCCAGGTAGTCAAGTGGCACCCCCCGGTGCACATAATGTAGTGATCCCCCCATCCCTGAAGTTCATATAAGAGTCACCCATTGTTCCATAGTGTAGTGGCTCCCCCACCCCACCACTGATCCCCGACCGAAATATGACAAGCGACCTAACCAGTTTCCATAGTGTAGGTTCCCCCTTCCATCCCTGATCCCTGATGCATATAGTAGTAAAACCCCCAATTCCATAGTGCTGCATGTCCCCACCCAGTCCCAATCACCCACTGAATCAGAATCCCACCCCACCCAGCCCGATCCAGCCGAATCAGATCCCACTCCCACCCAGCCCCAATGTCCACCAACAGAGACATATCCTCAGTACTTCCATAGTGTAGTGGCCCCCACCCGGACAGATGGGCCCCACCCTACTCCCCAACACAACTGGAGCCGGTGACTGGCTCAGCCCTCCACACACCACCATGGCCAGCCGCTGACTGAACTGTCAATGAATGCGTACTGTACAATGTACGCGCCTCAGTACAGTATGCGTTCATGGACAGTTCAGTTGGCAGCTGGCCGTGATGGTGTATGGAGGGATGAGCTAGTCACTGGCTCTGGTTGGTTTGGGGGAGCGGGGTTTAGGGGGGCCTGTCCATCTGGGGTGGGGGCCACTACACTATGGAAATACTGAGGGATATGTCTCTGTTATGGACATCGGGACTCGGGCTGGGTGGGGGTGGAATTCTGATGCAAACTGGGATCGGGGCTGGGAGTGGGGTGAGATCCTATGTTGTATGGGGATCGGTGCTGGGAGGGGGGATCCTACACTATGGAAATGGGTTACTTGCTTTCCTTCCTTCGGTCGGGGATCAGGGACACATGGGGGAGCCACTACACTATGGAAAACCGGGTGTCTGTTGTACAGTGCATACATCGGGGATCGGGCCAAGAGAGGGGGCAGGCTATAAGTAAAAATTAACCAGAACTCAAATGGTCAATGGAAATGTTTTTTTACTGCGTTTAAAAATAAATCTGTCAAGATCATGGTACAATTTACAAGTGTATAATACCTTACAATGCGCAAAATATTAGTGAATCAGGTCCAAAGAACACACGTCTGACCAGCCCGGCACTTCAAGGTAGCAATATCTCTTCTTCAGGGGCATGGCTCACAATTTAAACTCACCCTATATATACCTAATATACCAAGTGTAATTAATTAATTCAAAACCAGTATCAATCAATAATTATTAAAGTAAACAAGGAGACAAGTAACTAATATTGCATAGTCCCTTATGCCACTAAAACCAGGCACTCATCCATCTAATTATTATCAGGATAATTTCATAATTGTAAGGATGGGTCTGGGTCAGACAGAATTGAGTATGCAAGAAAAAAACATGCTACTTGTTTAACTAATTATGAATCCCATTATTCAGATTTCTTCACTTTATTTTATTACTTTTCCTTTGGGTTATTACTCCAAAAGCAAAAAAAATAACCAAAATCAATTAATAACCTAAAGAAATACCAATATTCTGGGATCTCTATTATTACTTAAATCATAATGTGTTCATATTTAAATCTTCATATAACAATTTATCAGCTGGATATTAAATTTATACACAATGGTCCCAATATTCAGAATTATGCCTGGCAATGGCACAAGTGGTTGCACAGCGCAACTGAGTTGTGCTGATGCAACCAAGGGATATATTCAAACGAGATGAGCAATGGTGCATCTCCTCTGAATATATAGGGTAATGTGCACTGCACAAATACCATGTGCTGGTGCATCCCTCCAGACAGGGCTGAATACCAGGAATGGGAACTGTACCAGTGCAACAGAGTTACGCTGTACGCAAATTCCTGATATTCAGCTGGCAGTATGCAAATGGGGCCATAATGTATGCAAGGTGCAAATGGGGCCATTTGTATGTCATTATGGCCCCATTTGCATGAGTTGTGGCGGGTGGCCAGGTGAAATGCACTTGTGCCCTGCACAGCATGCAGTATGCCAGAGGGTGTTGTGGCACCCCCTGCCCACCCCATAGCGATCGCCTGAAACACATGTGTCTGTATTCCCTGGTAGTCAAGTAGTCCCCCCTCTTTCCCCACAGCCCCGATTGCTGAGAAATAAATGATGCCATAGTCCCTGGTAGTCTAGTCGTACCCCCCTCCCTGCTCATAACCTGATCACCAAGAAATAAATGTTTCTCTATTTCCTGGCAGTCTAGTGGTACCTCCCTCCCTGCTCGTAGCCCAATCACCGGAAATGTGTTTTTATTCTCTGGTAGTCTAGTGGTCCCCCCCTCCCTCCCTGTAGCCCCCATTGCTGAGAAATAAATGATTCCTTAGTACCTGGTAGTCTAGTGGTACCCCCCGCCCATAACCCGACCGCACAGGAATCTCAGTTCGATTCATCCTAGTGGTCTAGTGGTTCCCCCCACCCTGTCCATAACCCCGATTGCTATTAACCATATAAATGTCCCTGACAGTCCAGTGGCACCCCCACTCACACAGGACCCCTGCCAACCCAGCTCCCCCCCCCATCATTGGCAGGCAGCAGCACACCCACCCACATACCACTGCTTCTGCCTGCCGACTGACAGCTTACAGTAGCAGCTGAAAGCCCATTGTTTCACACTGTGGACCAATGGGCTTGCAGTGCATACTGTAGTAGTACTTTGCAAATATGTGAATGAAATTCAGTGATCGGGGTTATGGGCAGGTTGGGGGGAACCACTAGACCACCAGGATGATTTGAAATGGGATCCCTGTGCGATCGGAGATACAGGCAGGGTGAGGGGAACCACTAGACCAACAGGATGATTCAAACTGAGATTCCTATGCGATTGGGTTATGGGGCTATGGAATCATTTATTTCTCAGCAATCAGGGCTATGGGGAGGGAGGGAGGGGACTACTAGACCACCAGGGATAAGGAATCATTTATTTCTCAGCACCGAGGCTATGGGGAGGGAGGGGGGGTACCACCATAGACTACCAGGGACTATGGAATCATTTATTTCAGTGATTGGGGCTACGAGGTGGGAGGGGGGACCACTGGCCCACCAGGGACATATGTTGGTGCTCATACATGGTGTTGGGGGGGTGGGTTATCACCCACTGCTGGCGGCTGCTGTGTTGTGCCTTGCAGTACAGTAGCTCACCTGTGGGTGGCCATCATTTGAGCCTTTTTTCAGGCTCAACTGTGTGCATTGGTATGTGGCTCATCTCAGGGTTGTGCCACCATATGCACCACACATTCCGGGCTGAATATCGGGATGTGCCGCATATGCGTGGACGCACTCCCTGGGGTTGTGCTAAATACATTATCTTTGCACCCCGGTGCATTGGGATTTGCGCTACACAAGTCCCTCCTTTGAATATTGCCCTGAGGTGTATTTTTGGGCTTGCTCTGGTGCAATTCAGTTGCACCAGGTGCAACCCCTTTGAATATCTGGTCCAATATCTGTATGCATGAATAAGTGATAAATAGTTGTGTAAGTGAAAAAGTTTGTGATATTCAAATAACTTTCAAAATTCTAAAAATATTTGGACTGAAAAACTTCTGTCCAGAAGATCGTTAGTGTTTGCTTCAAAAAACTTTGATGCAGCTACTGAAAACACACAAATGTGGAGAATTATCAGATGGTAATTAAAACATACATAACAATTACTTTATGTTGTTTAACATACCATTGAACAAGATTTTTTACTTTAGGGAAAAACCTAGTAGGCACATATTTAAATCCATTCCCTCATATTTCTAAGATTTCATTAAGATAGGTTCCCATTCCATTCTGTCATTGAAGCCTTGGGGTTTCAATGTTTTTAAGCTGAAAATGTACTTGGACTCTTTCTGACTTAGAATTAGTTGTCTGTTACTGTTACCCCCTCTTTGCTTAAATGGAACATGATCTATCCCCATATATTTAAGCTGATGCTCCTGTGTATTTTGTATATTGCTCAAATGCTTTGCAATCGGGTGTGACAGATCACCATTCCTAATGGCCCTAAAGTGTTCCTGAACGCTTTCTTTCATGGGGCATGTGGTCTGACCCACATAGGCCAGTCCACATGAGCACCAAATAGCATAAATAACTTACTTGGTTTTATAGGTAATGAAATGGTAAATGTGTACCTCAAACATAACCCCTTCATTAGGATTTGTAAAAACCTTTCCTTGTTGTGCTGATTTGCAGGTAACACAGCGTTTACATGGAAAAAAGCCAGAAGGCTTTTCTCCTAGCCAGCTGCTGTTTTTAACTTTAGCATTGTGCTCACTTTTAGCTAACAGGTCTTTCAATGTTTTTCCCCTTGCGATATGTGGTAAGGGCTTTTTTCTCCTGTAGTTCTTTTAGGCCATGATCTGCATTTAAGATTCCCCAGTGTTTTTGAATAACACTCCTGAAGTCCATCGACAAGGGGCCATAAATGGCCACAAAAGAAATTCTTTCTGATTTCAGCTGAGGTTCTTTGTATTTTAATAAATCTTTCCTGTCCAACCTCTCAACCTTAGTAAATGCAGTTTGCAGAATTTTCTCTGAATAACCCCTTGCCCTTAATCTATCAAAGAGTTCTTCCTTGGCCCTCAAAAAATAATTTTGTGTGGAGCTATATCTTTTAAATCAAACCAGTTGTCCATAGGGCAAATTCATGACAACATGGCCTGGATGTGAACTCTTAGCATGTAGTATGCTATTACCTGCCTTTGGTTTGCGATGTACCTTGGACAGGCTAGTCCGGTTCATTCCGTTGACTGCAGCCATGCTAATGAGCCCATAATGGGCATGCATGAGGCCTGTTTGCACCATGCATGCCCAATGAGTACATTAGCATCCTCTGGTTCAATATTACCCTTGAAGGAACGATGCATCCAGATATGCGCTGCCCATTCCTCCACTGGCGATGTTCAGCCCCAGCCCCTGGATGCACTTCCCACACATGGTGGCCACCTGCTTTGTACCACACATCCAGGGACCCATATTCACACAGGTTGCACTATCTGTGCTGATCACGCATTCTAGGTGAATATGGCACCAGAGCCGGCTCTGAATATGTCCTCCTAGTCCCCTTTAAAGCTGGAATCATGACAAACTGCACACATATGTGGTAAAATTTTAATAAGTTTTTTTAAAAGTAGATGTAAATAACTGAAAATTTACAAATGTTGACAAAATGTTTGGTTCCCTATAATTCAGCTCCCTTTAAAGAATAAGAACTAAATCGTGGTACATATGCCCCTGTTTTATTGTTTTTTTTTATATTTCAACTATGGAGAAATTAGGATGACAAATTGTACAATTAGATGCAAATACCTGAAATTGAATTTTGAAAAAATGCTTAACCACCTTAACTCAGTCCCCTTAATAGCTAGGAATCTGGAGAATGGTACACTTACTGTATACTCACCATAAGAAACTGTGCAAGTACAACTTTTGGTAACAATTAGAAAAGTGGTTTTAAAATTAGATGGAGATAACTGAACATTTAAATTTGTCAGTATTTTATGGAATTTTTACAGAAATTATGTGACATTTTACAGAACTGGAATGGTAGTTCTGCCTGTATTTCATCCACTGAATGTTAAATTTCTGCACAGCTCTAGTTAATTCCTCATGGAGGCATAGAGTATATCAAACAGAAAGTGTTGTTGACAGTTATGATGAAGCAGCAAAGACAGCTTCACAAATCTAATAAGAAAGTGCATATGCAACCTCCTGCTTGCAATGTTCCTCTTCTTCTGCTGACTTCACATGGTGTTAATGCCAGGCATTCATATGACATAGAAGACGAACACTTGCATAGTGATTAGGGGTGACTGGAATCCCTGAAATATGATCAATCTTCAAATTTAGGATTTCAAAATAATCAAGTTCGATTCCAGTTCTGAATCAGAATTAGAATTCAAATCTGAAATCCAATTCTGAGAAGGGTCGCACTGGGGCATATGGAGGCTTCTACCAGTGGCAACCCTCAGAGGCCACTGGTAACTGTGAGGGAAGGATGGGCAGTGAGTAGGGCATGTCCTTTCTGCAGGATGTAAAATGGGACTTGACTCAGAACTGAATTCCAGTTCTGATTTGGATTAAAATTACAAAACCATTAATTTTATAATTAGGGTTTTTGGACTCAGAATTCAAGAATCTTAATTCCTAATTTCTGACTGGAATGTGGTTAAATCAAATTCTGTATTCCATATTCTGATCACCCCAAATAATGATGATACTGAGACAACCAAGGACATTTGGAAGCTTTCAGTACTGAATATTGGTCTCCATTGGGCATTTTAGAGGAAGGCTTAGATCTGTTTAAAGTTGGCCAAAAACTTTGAATTACAAATTTGTGGAAATTTTGTGAAATTTTCCAAAAATCCAACTTTGACAAAACCAGAATCTTCCAAATGTGTTTGGCAAATTTTTGCCCCATTCCATGAAATCTTCTGATTGAACTGTGGAATAATGCACATGAACTGCAGAATGACAGTTCTGAGGAATACCATTCCACAATTTAATACATTAATCCCAATACATGTAATTATTCCACAGTTCAGTGGTCAGTTCTGCAGAATTTCTTTCTGCAATTTAATGCATCAGTCCACAAGTCATACATTCCTACTGCAGTTCAGTGACTTGCTGAAATGCAGATTGAATGTATGAATTGTGAATTAATGTATCAAATTACTAAAGGACTTTCTGCAGAACTGATCACTGACAGTAATCAGTTCTGCATAATTTCTTTCTGCAGTTTACTAAATTAATCCACAATTTATACATTTATTCCACCATTCTAAGTTGAAATTTCTGCAAATGTTGCCGAAATGCATTCCAAAATTTCATGGAGGCAAAATTGCAACTTTTGTTAAAATTCCACCAGTGGAATTTTAATTTCTCATAGTTCTAGAGCTGTTACCAGATTACATGGTGCAGGTTTAACCAGCAGAGCCCCTGAATGGCAGAAATACTAAACAATTAAATTCTGGCAAGACAGACAAGTCATCTGGCTGCCACTGGCTGACATGGCTTTGTATTTTCTTGGATGCCCTCCGACATCAGTCACTTCAGAAAGATGTTTCAGCATTACTAGGATATTGTCTAAACATATAGCTCAAGGCTAGATCCTGAGAATCCTGAACCCTTAGCCTTTCTCAAACTCAACTTGCCAACTTTAACTATCCATTTAATTATTCACATTTCCAACAAGTAACATCTACCTATGCCTTCTGGCGGCACTGGCAAGTGTCCTTAGACTCCCTCCACTGGCACCACAGTCTGACTCATCACTTCTTGCAGTAGTGATACAACTCCTCCTCCTGATGACACTACAAATAGAATAACACATGGGGATCTGCAGTAGCTGCTATGGTGCTGTAACACCACTGAAGGATTCCACAACATCACAAACCTCTCAAGATTTAAGATGTCATGGAATCCTAAGATCGATTTATCAGAACCATAACAGATTCTCATGTGTTGTTTTTTTGTAATACTTGGAAATCTTTCTATGACTGCCTGAAAGTTTAACAAGGTGCAGTGTAGGCTAGAGGTTAGAACACAGAGTTGGGAACCTGAAGACTTGGCAGATCTGAATTTGATTCCCACACCCGTCACTTGCATACTGTTCTGTGTCATCCTAAGCAAGTCATTTCACTTCCCTCTGCTCCTGGGTCACACCTAGAAATGAACTTCAGCTCCTTTTGTCTTTCCTGGCCAAAAATTCTCAAATTAAAAAAATAAATTGCCTTCATGCAGTCTATAGAAATATTATCCTGTTTCAATGAAACTGTATACTATAATCTAGTGATGTTAAAGTTTGGAAAGGCATATCCTACAAATAAATACCATCACAATATAAAATACTAGCTTCAAAACAGAATGCAGGTCTCTTTGAAAATCAGGCCTATAGTGTCTGCATTTAATGGTTTTGCCTCATTATGTATGGGAAGAGATAAGGGACTCTTCCACAGTCTCAACTGTTAGAAGAATTTCCTATGTGAAATGAGGCTTGGGGTGTAAAAGGTGGATGTAACATGGAGTGGGGGGATAGTTTTCCAGCAGACCGTTTCTGCCTGAGGAGTGACTAACTTCAGGGTTGTCTTCTACTCCTAGTTAGTCCTTAGTCCAACTTCTGATCTTATAAACAAATGAGATGGCAATTTACTTTGTTGTCTGCCATCCACATTTTTTCCCAGCCTATTCTTGAAAAATTGCTCAGTGAAAAACCAAAAAACAAAAACTAAATACAATGGTTTCTTCCATCACAATTCAGATTATTATATCAAAATTACCCTCATGAGGGAAATTATTTGCAGGTATAAAACACTTTAGATTATTTCCCTAGCTAACTAGTCCTTTAAAGACTTTATGGGTTGGCTTTAAATTTGCCCCCCCCCCCCGAACTCATGCCCCCTACTTACGTAGCAAGTACGTTAACAGTCTATGGAATGCTATAGCTCAGCAATTTAGTACTCATTGGTAAGAAATAAAATGAGTTCGAAAATATTAATAAGAAGTATAAGGGATGTTTTAGAACTAACTCATCAATTATTGGCTGGCCAAATACTTGTAAGTGGTGAAACAATCAAGAATGTACAGACAAATTTAGGACTCCATTCTCAAAAGCATCTCTCTCATTTTATGCCTATAGCAAAATCTTTTATAATTTTTAGCATAGTGCCTTAAATGTTCACTTTACAAAGTTGACATAAGCATTTCTCTGGTGATAAGTTTTTATAGTTCATTTTCAGCTCCTTGAGCTCTTGGACTGAAAAATCACAAGCCACAAAGAAGCAATTAACTGAACTCCAATTCAGCTGATGAATTAGAAGTCTTAATTCAGCAGTTCACATTAGGCATAAAAATACACTGCCTGCTTTCAGTCAGTAAGGGTGTGTCTATGCTCTCTAACTGTATTGGACTACCGTACTTTAAACAAAAGCAGTCTTTGGAAGAGTATTTTTTTCAAGTTTACTTATTTTTTTTGTGCAAATCTGAAAACAATGTGCCCCATGTTGGCCATAAAAAATACTGCCTGTTTTCTGTTCACTAAAGGAGCATCTACTGTAATCACGTAGATTCTAAAAACATATGGCTCTGTCTTGCCTCTGCTTATGCTATTGTAGGTGAGTTGTGAAAGACATTTTTAAAGGACATCTTCCACAATGGGTTGATAAATTTTTACAGCCATGAAGCCTGCCCTATCAGCTCTCTGCAGCTAAGAAGGGTGGGGCCTCATCTGTAGCCTGAACAGAGTGAACACCATGTGAGTAGGAAGTAGTGATCATAGCTCTGCAGGGGCACTGACCCCTTGGGTATAAGTAGATATATTAGTGCCTCAGCATGGTGTTAGGGGGACACTGTGCTGACTGTGCTGCCATGGAGTTGCAACTTTCGGCTGAGGCATTAAACTGAAGTTTCTGTGGTTGTTCAAGTGGATATTAAAGACCCTATGACATTTCTCAGACAGATTAGGGGAATTTCCTGAAAGTTCTGGCAAAATCTCTCCCATTCACTAATCCAGCAACAGCTTAGCCTGGTTCAATATCAATCAGCACTTCTTGTATTCCTCCTCCCCCCTCCTCTGGATGAGGCTGAAAAGAGGAAAGTATTTCCTAGCCTTCCATTCCTGGTTAAGAAAAACAGACAACCAACCAAACATAAATAAACAGGTGGTCTAGCTTTACCAGAATTTAGGCCCTGTTTGATACACTGCAAGACTGCCTGGTGGTGCAGCTAGTTAAGAAACCAACTAGATAGGTGGCCTTTTTTGATTTAGTGCTCACCAACTGATACATAGTGGGTGGAGTGAGGGTAGAGGAGCCACTGGAGTTCAGTGACCATAACTCCATTTCTTTCAGGCTGGCCCTTGGGACCAGAATGCCCCCATCAAAAACTGAAGTCCTAGATTTCAGAAGATCAAACTTCAACCAGATGAGGGAACTGGTCCAAGATAAATTGACTAGAGTGGAAGGAAACAGAGGTGTAGAGGAAAGATGGGGGGAAATCAAGGGGACGATTCCTGAGGCAACAAAGTCATGCATAAGAATTGTTACAAAACAAAACAGATACAAGTGATCAATATGGTTCTCAGAAAGGGTCAGAGAAGCAGTGAGAGCCAAGAGAAAGGCCTTTGCCAGGTATAAGGAAAAGCGGGGGAAGAAGATTGGTGAGAGTACCAAATAAACACCAGGGAAGCACAGAGAATGGGCATGGAGGCACAAGCAGACATGGAGCTCTGTATTGCAGATGGGGTCAAGGGTGGCGAAAAACAATTCTTCATATATATATATATACATATATATATAAATACATATATACATATATATTAAAGAAAAAAGGAAGAAAGAAGAGGGTATAGTTAGGCTACAATAGTGGGATAGGTACTAGACAAAGAAGAACCAAAAGCAGCCATCCTTAACAATTGCTTCTGCTCTGTCCTCACAAGGGAAGATGATGGGCCCCTGCCTGAATGTGTCATCAAGGTGACTGTCAAGTGCCTTGCTGAAATGAAGCAGCCATATTTACAGGATAAAGGGTCCAGAAGGATCTTGAAGCCTTAAAGGTAGATAAAGCCCAATAACTGGATAAGATGCACCCAAGGGTGTTCCACACATTAGCTGTAGAACTGGCTGAACCCCTACTACTGCTGTTCAACAGATCAATTTAGACAAGAAGTTCCTAAAGACTGGAGCGTAGCACACATTATCCTATTATACAAGGGGGAGGGGGATGGAAAGGAGCAACAGACCTGTCAGCATTTATTTAACAAGGTTAACAGTTCAAGGACATTGGGACACAGGTGGAAACTGACCAGGTGGAGGTTCAACTGGGAAGTGAGTGTGTTTTATTTTATAGAAAGAGCAGTGGAACTGTGGAACAGTCTGCCTGCCAAGGTGGTGGGCACCAAATCCATAAATGGTTTCAAGCATGGCTGGGACAGAGTGAAAGGTACTGTATAGTGGTTACTCAGGGTGGTAGCCATAGAGAGGGAAATGGAGGCGGATAGTGAGTGCTAGTGCCCTGTATGGACAATAGGTCCCAGGGTTTGACAGGGAACTATGTGTAGACATTATGGACTATTGGTCATTTTCTGCCACCGTTGTCTGTATTTCTATGTTTCTGTATTTGTGGGAGTGGAGGTCATACAAATGATTTTGTACGCTCTGTTGTACACACATAATTGGAATATAGCATCCGCAAAGGCCTAGAATGTATCCCTGTGGCACCCCATTCCTGACCTCGCTCTCTTCTGATTTGATACCATTAATCAAAACCCTCTGCTACCTCTCCCTTAACTAATTTCCTACCCATCTTACTATGTCCCTTGCCACACCCAGATCCTTCATCTTCTACAGCAATATTCTATGAGTCACTGAGTTGAAAGCCTTGCTAAAGTTGAAGTACAACGCTCTGTCCAATACCTTTATCACTCAGTCAAAGAAAACTATCAGGTTGGTCTGTTTACTATCCTGGAATCTGTTGCTCTCGAAGTAGTCCACTAAGTCCTCTTTGACCAGTGACTCTATCAGTTTACTCTCAACAGAGGTAAGATTGACAGGTCTGTAGTTACCTGATTACTCCTTGTCCACCCCTTTATGAAGCAGAACTATGTCCACTCACCTACAGTCTTTCAGAGCTGCCCCTGCCTCTAATGAGCTACTGAATTGCCCTACCAGGGGTTTAGTCAGTTTTACTGCCAGTTCCTTGAGTACTCTTGTATGCATCCCTTCAGGCTCTGGGACCTTATCAATCTTCAGGGCTGCTAGCCCTGGACTCTTTCCCTGGTACATACTGGCTGCCTGATCTCCATGAATCCTCTTTATGGCTGCTTTGATGTCACTGTCTGGCAGGGGCCCACTGTCTTCCCTTGTGAAGACTGAGCAAAAGTAATCATTAAGGTTGGCTACCTTTTGCACATCCTCCTCTATTACCCTACCTCCCTCAGATAGTCTAACAGTTCCACCTTTCTTTCTTTTTTCCCTAATGAACTGTACCTAAATAATTATTTTTCTTTACATTTGACCTCCTGTAGAAGGGATTGTATCCCAGTGTACTTACCGGTATACAAATCAAATCAAATCAATCCTCTGCAATATGCAACTGAGGGTCTGCGTCTGCCTCCCTAACCATCTTTTTTGCTTTCTTATTTCTCAATTGGTATTCTCTCCATTCTTCCTCCCCTTACATTTCCTTGTACCTAGTGAAGGCCTTTTGTGTGCTTCCCTGACCCTTTCTCAGAACCATATTGGTCTTTTGTACCTGTTTAATTTGGTTACTGTTCACATGCATAACTTAGAGGCTTTGACAATGGCCCTCTTAATTGCCCTCCATCTCTCCGCCACACATACAATGCTGTTTACCCCAGCTAACTTGTCCCAGGCCAACTCCTTCAGCCTGTTAAGGTCTGCCCTTCTAAAATCAAGGACCTTCACCCTCAGTTGAGACTTTCATGTCCCAAAGGCCAGCTCAAAGCAACCATTGTTACAGTCGCTGGACACTAGTAGCTCCCGTACTCACACACCCTGGACCACCTCTGAGTTGGTGAGCAGCATCTCAAAAATGGCAGACTGACTGGGACGCTTCTTTACCAGCTGACCCAGCAGACAGTCCTGCAATGTATCCAACAGGGCCTAATTTCTGGTGCTCCTGGCAGCTGGAATATCCCAATCAATATTCAGTAGGTTCAGATCACCCACCACCACTACCTTCTCCTTTGGTACTACCTTTCTCAGTTCTTCCCCAAGCTCCCTGTACCTCTCTTCATCTTCTTCATCTTGTCCTGGTGGTCACCTCCAACCACAATTTCTTGCCTGAGGCCTCTGTGAGCTGAACTCACAGTGACTCCATCTCCCCATTACTTTCTCTGATATATCCATCTTCTACAGCCCTGATGCCTTCTCTGACATGTAGGGCTACACCCCCCGCTTATATTTTCCTCTATCCCTCCTAAACATTCTGTAGCCAGGGACTGACAGGTCCCAGTCATTATTTTCTGAGGCCAAAGTTTCTGTGATGGCTATGAGGTCCGTCTCAGTGTCTGCCACCACTGTCTGGAGCTCACTGCTTTTATTAATTACACTCCTGGCAGTAAGACCCCTTTCCATCTAACTCCTGATCCCCTTTTGCTTTTTACTTGTCTTCTTCCTTGTTCTTCCCTAGTCTCCTTGACTTCTTGTCTTTCATGTTGACTGCAGGTTTTGTGAGTCTTCCCTTCTTGGTCCCTTCCCCTTGCCTAGTCTAAACCTCAACCTTATTTTTGCCCACTGTGCTGCAACAAGCCCCCAGATTAGGGGGAGTACTAGCTAGATTTCCCTTCTTCTCTCCTATCATGGTGGTTCATACAGCCTCAGTCTCCTCCTCACTCAGTTTAACTGTCCAGTGAAGGTGTCAAGCTCTACCGCAGTGCACTGGTCCCTTCTCTTGTCAGGTGAAGCTCGTCACCCTTGAAGAGTCTCCTGTCCCAGAAATCCACCCAACCCAGTCCCACACAAAGTGGTACCCCATCTCCTGATACCACCCCTTTAACCACCTATTAAACATCTCAATCTCACTTTTTCCTTATTCTATTCCCCTCTCCCTTCTCTACACAGGGAGGACTTTGGAAAAGGCCCAGGAGGCCAAGTGTGTCTTTAATTTGTCTCCCAGTATACAAAAGTTCTGCTTCACCATCTCCCCAGGCTGGTTCAACAGATCGTTGGTTCTCAAGTGTACCCACACACTAGCTCCCCCCCAACTCTGCCATCCTCCCTATCCTGTCTATATCCTGAGTGGCCAATGTACCAGGAAGGCATATGACCATCTCCACCATTCCAGCCCTCCATCCACCACCCTTGCTAACCCTATGATCATTGAGGTTCTGACCACAAGTCTCTGCTCACTGACTTCCTCCTGCTTGCCCTCCCCAGGTGCCACCAAATCATCATGCCCATCACCCATGACTGACTCAAAGCCCCACCCCCAGTCAAGTCAGGTACCTGAGTCTCCTCCAGGGTTGCAAAGCAATTTGCCATCTGGATGGTGTGGGGTTAGGCAACGTCCTTGTAGCTACACCTGCTCTCTTCCCCTCCTCCCTGGACCAGTGGGCTTCTGGGGATGTGGGAGTGTGGGATATGTGCTCCAGCTGAGCTGGTGATGCAACTGAGATGTCTCTTCTCTTGCTGCTACCAGCTGAGAATGAAACTCCATAAAGGTCCTACAGATGTAGAACATCCCCCTCCTCCAGAATGTATACCTGGAGAAGAGCCCCCCACATTTGCCACAACTGACTATGATAACCCTAGACCACTGATAACTACCTGTATTTCCTTAAAGTAGTATTACAGTCATAATTTACAAAAACATGTCGTTAAGAGTGTTTTGATTTATGTGTGTAGTCCTAGTGTATCCATAATGTTAGCATTGTTTATTGCTCTTCTTTTTCATATAGTATCTACTGTCTCATGTGACAGTGATGCATCCAGGACCACTGATTCAGTAAGGGAAAGCTGCTGCAGCAGTAATCTGCTGTTAGCTACTTGACATTCTGGCCTCAGCTAAATAACTCTATGTGTCTAGGTCTATGTCTAGTCAGGAGGAGTAAATGTTTTGTTTTTAGAGCTTTTCATTTTATCAAACTACACATAGCCATAAAAAGCACACAAGTCATCCCACATCATCAGTGCTCTATAGTAATTAGTGAAGACTCCAGCTGTTTTCTTACAGAATAATCCACTCAATTATCTCTCCACTGTTTGTGAAATTGTAAATGTAGCCTTTACTGGTGCTCACTGGATAAGGAAAGTTACTAAAAATCACAGCTCTACTACTGTAAAGTTGACTCTAAACCAGTACTTGCTGAATCTATGGTCCCAGTTGCATCACTGTCACACGGAACAGGAGGCATTGTAGGAAAAAGAAGAGCAATGCAAAATGCGAACATGGAGATCCACAGGGGCTATAAAACTAGCAGGCAACTTTAGAAATAGCTTTTAATAGCAAACAAAGGAAAGGACATACTAGGATTACACACACAAATCAAAACACTCTGCACAACATATGTTTTTGCCAATTCTGACTATAGTACTCCTTTAGCTGCCTAGTTCCTTTTGACTAGAACCAGATTTGTTACTTCTTGCCCTAGTTTGCAACCTGGTTGTTCTTTCTAGATTACTACCTTGTACCCCTATCTTATGTAGATAGTTTGGATAAGGAAGTTACCAAAAACAAACTTACTGTCTCTTAATATTATGTCTGTAGCAGAGCCCCTGTACTGCTACCCTATTCTAATTTGTATCAGCAGATACAACACCACAGCCTTACAGTATTTATTACACTACAGTGTAATTTATTTATTAATTTATTTAGTTTTTGTTGACCAGGTAAGTGCACTAGACAAATTCTGCCTATTTTCAGGCATGACCCGGGGAAGGGGGATGCAGATGAATGCCAACTGACCTTGAACCAGATTAAGCTGTTGGTGGTATTTTTGTGAATGGGGGGAAAATTTGGCTAGGACACTGGAAAAATTCCCCTACTCTTCGGTAGGGGGTGCTAGTGTTCTGTTGGATGTGAGAGTTACTCGCAGTCTGCCTGAGAAGTATGATGGAGGATCATGCAATGCAGCACTGGCAGATCCTCTTCCTGATGCTGGAGCTAAATTTGTAGAGGAAACGGCCATGGATGAAGGCATGGATGGTTTAAATGTTAGCCAGAGTGCTGAGAGACTGACAGATCTGGTGACGGCTGGGCTACAGCACTAAATTGATTTTGTGCAAGCCCTTAGTGCAGATCAACAGTTGTGCCTGCTTCAGGTGCTGTCAACCCCTGGTAGAGGAGCGAAGGAACATGGAAAAGTGCTTAGCAATGTACAGTCTTCTGAAGAAGGTGTAGCTACAGATGGAAACCAGGATTCCTGTGGTGAAGGAGTGAGTCGGCTAAATGCGGATGACAGGCCAACACCCCAGTTGGAATTTTGTGACACTGCAACTGTGCTGTGCAAAGTGGTGGATGTTCAAGATGCTGTGCCACCTCATGGTATGCTCTGTTCTGACGCAGTGAGTACTGAATCTGTGGTGCCTAATGTCAATACGGTGGAGGTCAATATCAGTCAGATTATGGACGCAGTCTGTGGGCCTACTTCTGATACTGAGGCTGAGACTCACATTAAACAAAATGCAGTTTTGGATTTACGGAGGGGTCAGAGATGTGAGGGTATAGAAATTGATCAAGGACCATCAGGCAAGTGGTCTGTGGGCACTGCTTTAAAGAGAGCAGGCTGGATCCCGAAAGGGGTGTGTGGCTGCCTGACCCTTCTGAACTCTCAGCCCCAGCAGATACCGGTGTGCTTGAAACTAATGCTACAGTGGAAACGGAGAGAGATGATGAACTTCCCTCTCAAGCTAACCCTGGCAATGATGGTTTACATGTTGCTAATACGCTGGTACAGGCATCCTCCTGTCCAGCTGAAGAGCATGATCTACTTAAGGATGCACCTGCAAATTGGGCAGATTGTGTGGAACCGCCAGTCCCTAATAAGGGAGGAGAAACTCCTCAGATGGAACCCTCAAAATTGTGGAGGCAATTTTGTCATAAAGCTGTGACTGTTTCAGGCATTATCCCTGCCAAGAGGAAAAATGCTGTTCATCTTCAGTATTGGGGGGAGCTGGCCCACCCTCCAGACAGAATTTATGTGGGTAAAACTCTACTGAAGGAATCATTACTGTGTTTCTCAAATGAAATATATGCATTGGTTCATGCTTCTGGTGATTCTGTCTTTGATGTCAGTTTTAAAATCCCTGTTGGTTTGGATCAGTTTTGGACTGCATATAAAAAAAAATGCCACTCGGCCTTATGGTTTCCATTCCAGGCTATCCCATTAACTAAACCACTGATAAAACAAATCACTGTTCTGTTTTGAAATGAAGGTATTACAGTGTCTGATATTCAATACTGGCTTTAAAAAAAATGTGATGTGCTAGGATACCCCTCCCCAATATTGGATGATGAACATCTTTGGACGGGGGGGTTGGAAATTTAAAGTGCACTTACATTCAGGGACTCATGGTACCCAACATTTGCCAAGCGCATTCTTTTTGGGCTCTGAAAGAGGACATTGTTTTTATCAAGGACAACCCAAGACATGTTTTATTTTTTTTTGTCAAATCAAAGTTTATTATTTTACAGACAAATGAGAACAGATCCAATCGTGATAAACAGTATTGTACATGTAACCGGAAACAATCCTTCGCTGCATATACTGGAGCTGTTCTACCCCCATACCCATCCCCCATACCAAAACCCTCCCTAATCAGCACAGCTTGAACTTATCAGATGATAGCCAAACCCAAACTTCGATAGTAAAGTAAAATATACTAAATGAGAAGCAGCATATACAAAGGTTCCCAAATTTTCTTATATCTATTCATCCTATTGCTTAAACTAGCCACCATTTTTTCCATCCTGAGATTAGCCAGTAATTCTTTAAGACATTCCAAATAAGGAATATCTGCATCCTTTTTCCAGAGTCAGAGAATAACCTTCTTAACTGATAAGGAAATCAATGCCATATAATACCTTCTCGATATCACAGGAATAAGGGTATAATCCCCTAATAGGCATACCTCAGGAGTAAAGAGGTCAGAGAGGCCCAATAAGGGATCCATCCTCTGTTGAATATCCCCCCAGAGGGTGGAGGCCTTGGGACATGCCCAGAATATATGATACAGTGAACCCTCTGCCTGCTTACATCAAGAGCAGGTAGGTGAATCAATAAGACTGTACTTATATGGTTTTTGGGGAGTACAATATATGTTATGTAGAATGTGAAACTGTGTGTAAGTCATAACCTATCCTGAGTAATGTATTTGTGACAATTTGACCACAATACTGCCCAATCTATCTCTGAATCGGGGAAACATGAGGCCCAATATCTCTCTGGTGCGAACACAGCCAGATATTTACAATTATATAAAGTTTTATAAATATTGGATACCAAATGAGGTCTGCCGAACATAAGCGCGAGTATATCCATAAGATTACTCATACTTCTTTGGGACGGTGTCAGTCCAAACACCTTCATTATTAAGTGTTTTAACTGAAAAACTTTAAAAATAAACTTACTGGGAATATTAAAGTTATCCAATATTCCAGTAATTGAAAGCCAAGAATTATCCAAGGCAACAAAGTGAGAAAGCTTAACATTTTCTAGTTGAGGGAGCTACCTAGGTGAGATTGGCTTATTACCTATTTTTAAATTAGGGTTACCCCCAATAGGTTGAGCTAGGTCTAGAGTATGACTGTATTCCATGAATGAACATATCTGGGAGTGCACTCTGACCGAGGTCGCAATGGGGGTAGATTTCAATGGTGGGGGGAGGGCAACCGGCCTGACATGAAATAGTGATGCTGGCGATAGACCACTCCGTTTAATTAGAGATAGCTCAATTTTGAGCCAGATAGGTACCCAGTCAGTGGAGTTCGCTTCTCCCGGGTGCTCCACCCATCTGATGTATTTTGCCATATGACTAACCCAATAATAAAAAAACAAGTGTGGAAGGCGGATACCCCCTTTATCCTTGGGAGCCGCCAACTTGTGAAATGCAGTCCTAGGCTGTCTATTAGCCCAAATAAATTTTGTTATCAGACCATTAATTTTATGGAACCAGGAGATGGGTATCCAGTTATTGAGCAAATGCAAAGCGTAAAAAATCCTAGGAAAGAGATTCATTTTGATTAAATTCACTCGGCCCTAGAGTGAAATAGATAATTTGGCCCATCTTTCTAAATCAGCTCCTAAAGTATTTACTAGGTCATCCAAGTTCAACTTATGGAGCAAAGTAGGATTCCTGACAACTTGAATACCTAAGTATTTTAAAGAGTTCGGCGCCCAAGACATACCAGTCTCTACCACACTTGATTTAATCACTTTATGGTTAAGCGGGAAAACAAGGGATTTATCAATATTTAATTTGTAATTGGAGAGCTTGGCAAATTCTTCTATGCTGGCTAACACAGCAGGTATTGACTTATTCGGGTGCGATAGCTGTAATAGTAAGTCATCGGCATAAGCCGATACTTTAACCTCATATCCCTGAATAGTAATTCCTTGAATCGTCGGAGAGAATTTTAAGCGGTGAATAAGGGACTCCAAATATAAATTGAAAAGTAAAGATGATAACGGGCAGCCTTGTCTAGTTTCTGAGTGCAACGTAAATCTTCCCGAAATAACCCCATTAACCATTACTGTAGCCGAAGTGGTATTATAAAGGGCTTTGACCCAATTTTGAAAGAGTTCAGGAAATTTATAAGCATTAAGGGCCCTAAATAAAAAATTCCAATCTACCCTGTCGAACACCTTTTCAGCATCCAGAGAAATCAAAGCAGCTGGAAATGAGGCATCTCTAGAAACCAAAAGGACGTGTGACAGAGTTCGGAGGTGGTTCACTGAGGAACGCCCTTTCATGAATCCTACTTGCTCCGGACCAATAAGATCAGGCAACACTGATGTCATGCGATCCACTAAAATTTTAGCTAATATTTTGATGTCCTGATTCATCAGGGATATTGGGTGATAACTCGCGGGTAATTCTGGGTTCTTCCTGGGTTTCAATATTAAGACTATTAAAGCCTCCCATAGGGTAAGATCCGCCTGGGCGCCCGATAAGATGTATTGGAATAAATGAAATAGCAATGGCAATAACTGCTCTTGAAATATCTTATAAAAAATAGCTGAGAAACCGTCTGGGCCAGGTGACTTATCTGAGGGTAAATTTTTAATAACCCTAGAGATTTCATCGGATGTTATTGGGAAGACTAACCATTCCTGCTGACAGTCTGAAAGTGAAGATAAGCCAGATGCCCCTAAGTAATTATCTAAGTGGTCTCCAGATACTAACTTTATTTTAGATTTATATAAGTTAGTATAGTACCGCTGGAATTCCAGAACTATATCCTCCAGAGATGCTTTTAGGACATCATCTATCTGGGAGCGGATTGACAGAATATACCTATTCGCTTCCAGTTGCTTAATCCGGAGTGCCAATAACCTGCCCGCTTTCTCTCCCTGATCTGAATAAGTTGCCTTAGCTTTGAGAATCGCGAATTCAGCCTTATCCCTTAGTATTTCCAAATAATCCTCTTTTAATTTAACCAGCTCCTGTTGTGTTAATTCTGAAAAGTTATGGGAAAGCATTGATTCCTTTAAACGGATTTGGTCAAAAAGAGAAATTAGTTTCTTATCTTTTTCTTTCTTTCTGTGTGTAGCTATACTGATTCCTCGAGGTCTGATGAGCTGTGATATATATGTGTTATATATCCGTGATATATATGAATATATATATATATATATATATATATATATATACACACACATATATTAGAAGTAACTTACCCAGTTTACTGAGGATCAGGTGACATTTACTGTAGGTGTACCCCAGATAGGAAGCTGTTGGTTTCCTTTTTTTTTTAGTTCCCCTACACCTTTTTACTGCTGCTGCCTAGATTTGTTAACTGTGTGCCTACTGGATGTTACATTCAATAGCTTAGCTTTCACCTCTTACTTTTACTGTTTTTTGAACTCCAGAGTCCCATATGGATTTGGTGGATGCTCTGTAGATGCTCCCAGGTCAGAAGCTCTGCTCCAGATCTGTCCCATTCACATGATGGGACACAAGTGTGATGGGATACGCTGGGTGAGGATCTCCTTTTATTCACATAGAGCACGATCCCCACACAAGACTGATTGTACTGCAGTAAGGACTAATATATATATCAACTACAGTGCTCCTTCACTCTAACAAAGTCGGTGCCACATCAGCTATTTGTTATAGTAGTGTGTTCATTACATTAAGGTTGCTGTTGAAAAAAAAGTGACCCATACTTAAAGCAAGTATCTTTAAAAACAGTTAAAACCAGTACATACTTTGAATAAACTACTTACTTTACATGTAAAGTTGTGTAAGTCTTTTCCATTTTTCTTTCAATTCTGATTCAGTAAAGTTAGTTATCTTGACCTTACATGCAGTACCACACCTTTAGTTTTCATGGCAAGGTCCCACGTGACACTGTAGACAGTGATGCTAAGTCAGCTTCTCTTTGAGCAAACATTGTTGACTCCCCCCCCCAATCTGTTAGCAGTTCAAACATTAATTTGATTGCTGCGTCCTTTTCAGTTTCAGTTTCATGTTACGGCATCCCCCCCAAAAGCCAATCCGAAAGTCTTCACTCAACAAAGCAGCACAGTGGCAGTCAAAATATTTGCCTAGACTCCTGGAACAAATATTGCATATAATGCATCCCTCAGGTGTTTGTGGAATGGCAGGTAAGAAAAATAACTAAGAATAAGTGACTGACAGCAGTATGGAGCAGTGCCAGACTGGTGAAAAACAGCTGACTGTGTGTTTGCAAAACAGCTGGCAATGACTGTTTCAGTGGGAGCCAAGATGAATGTGAACTATAACTGGGTTTTCATTATAACGAGGTTCGTTGGAGTGAGGGAGCACTGTATATACCAACTTATGCATGTGCTCTTTTTATGCATTCTAATCTGCAGAAATCATGTATGGGCTGTTTGAAGGTGTCCTGCGTACTACGTATTAAGTTAAAACATGCCTTTCAAATCATAGTTTGTGTAGTGCAAAACTACTTTTAGTGCCATCACAATACCTCAAATATAGCTTAGTGCACTGTATGCTGGCCCCCACCTATTTGCATGTGCACAATCAATAACTTTGTTTCACCACACAACCAAACTTTACACCACGCAAATTGATGCTTTGAATATGAGAAGCCTCACACTATTCCAGACTCAAGATGCAAACAGTTTATATGGCACTAAAGCTTTGAATATTTGGCCACCAGTCTCCCAAATGGCAGTACAGTGTGCTGCTTCCTGCCTTTGGGTGAACTTAACAAAATACGTGCTAAAACATTTAAAGTTTTGGTTATGTGCATGCACAAAAAAATGTTGAAATAGAGCTAATTTGTGTAACACAAAATTTCTTATATCTATGATGCATTCTTTCAGTGACAAAAGAGATTTTTTTTTACTTTGAATAAATATATTTAATAAGCATATTTTCACCAAAATATTTACATTTATTTTTACCTTCCTTCTCTCTTAACTCCACTCTTGATTCAACACTACCTTTTAAGGAGTTGAGAAAAACAAGAGTAAATAAATAAATAAAATATGAAGCCAAATAATGTCAAAATAACAGTTAAATACTGTTTCATGGATAACGGTGTACAATATTGCTAAAAAATGTCCTTTACAAATATCAATGGATCATGACTTGTCATGAATTTTACTATGACTTTACATGTCTTATTTTGACCATGACAATAATAAGATTTTCTCCAAGATTTACCACAACAAAAGTACAGCATTAACAATGATGAGTAATGGGTGCTCATGGTATCTCATCAGCAGTGCTGTTGTTTTACCAAGTAGATGAATGTTTTTAAGGTGAGTGTTCTTCTCACCAATGCCAGGATGTGATCACCTTTTACCATTGGTGATAGGTATCTGGCAAAGTTGGCATATTGCCTGACTCTCATACAATGGATCAATGATATACTAGCACAACATAAATGCAGGGGTAAGCCTTAACTTTTCTTTGCACTAGCCAGCAGGACAATTTGATTCAAAACTGCATTAGCCCTCAGATGGCTGCACTAGCCCACAATTGTAATGGTAAATGTTGATAACTTCTAGAGGAAAAAATGCAGACCAAGAAAATACACAGATAATTGCACATTTATCCTTTCCCCACATTGCTTCTGGCCCGAGCAGCAAAAATGACTGCAATGCCATCACACACAGTGTGCACCCCCATTGTTTTGTACCATGGCCTCCTCTCTTCCTCTTTCTGCACCCCAAACCAGAGGATAACACAGCAGCAAATATTCAGTCAAACAGATCTAGCTCTGCACACACAATAGCTGGCATCATCATGCACCTCACCACACTCTCACCACCACCCACAGGGCAATGAACAGAGTTAGGCAGAGAAAGACAATCTCAGCCCCCGCCCTGTGATAAACTGGAGCCCGACATTTCTGGAAGTTTTTGTACAATGTCAAGTGAGCCAGGAGCACATCTAGGATTTCTTTGGAGGGGGCTACACAGACCTAAGGGGCTTGGGAAACAGAAAACTTTGACATTTTTATAAGTACTGATTTTAACATGCTATGTCCCACCAGTAACACATATTTTTTTAAACATTCTCCTTTCATCAGGCCAGGGTAAACAGTACACAGGCCTGATACCATACTACCCCCATTTCTATATAAGATGATCTATGCACCCCAGGAATGCTTATTTTAACCTTTCAAATTATGTGTTTTATTAAGGTGTTTTGTACCAAACATGCTCCAAAACTTTGTTTTTAGGATGAAAGGACATTCTGAGTAGGATAAAGGTGGGACTATATGGACAACGTTCGCTGGTATGGTCCATTTAAAAGAGCTAAGAAACCCTACACTTACCAGTAATGGCAGCTATGGGTCTATGGATACTCATTTCAGCTGGTTTGCAGTGGTGTCGAGAGAAATTACAGAGCTGATAAATTTGGAGAGGAGAGAGAGCAGCTATAGCAAGGCTGGGATAAAACCCACCATCTGCAGAATAGACCCATCTACCGCTGAGCATTTTTTCACTAAAATGTTGGATACAGACACTCAAAATGTAGGAAAATGTAGGGAAAGTACAGAGTTGAGGGATTTGAAGGGTAGATGGAGCAGCTATGATGAGACTGGGATAAAACCCACCACCGCAGAACAGACCCTATATGCCTCTTTGCATTTTTTCACTGAAATGTTGGATACAGACACTCAAAATGTAGGGAAATGAGGGGCACAGGCCTTAATAATGTGGGACAAATTGTCAGATAGAGACACATTCAGAAAACTGGAAGCTACTGGCTTAACAGCTTCTACCCTTGATCACACCATGGACACTAGCTGAAAGTTCTAACAGTGGAGTAATAATTACTCATATTGAGCCTTTTGTGGGATCCCCTTCTTGAACGGCAAGATAACTGCAGCTCTCAATGAGGTGTTACACACACCAGGCCATCTGTGACACTGAGAGATTAGCACGAGGACTAGAGTCTGACATTTTTAACTTCATTAACAGCCATGGAAAACCTGCACTAGTCAAGACGGACAAGTAGAGGGTTAGCTGCACTAGCCCTGGACAATTTGCACTAGGTTTTGGGCTAGTAAAACAATGTTAAAATTGAACTCTGATAAATGATTTGGATAGGTAGCATATGATTTCATACCTTTTAATGGACCAACATAGATGTAACAACAAGAACAAAGTGCTCTAGCTTTCGGACCAACCAGTCCTTCTTCAGAAGCTCATGGCAGTTGTTTAGAAAATACAATACTTATAACAGCTAGATAATGCAGAGAAAAACAGAAAAAAATCCCCATTGGTTTAAAATACTCATTTAAAAAAAAAACAAAAAAAAAACAGAAGATGATGTCAGAGAAGTTTAACAGTACAATACTGCCCTCAGTCCGAAAGAACCTTGGGTTCAGATGTGCTTTGCGCAAACACATACCAAGAATCCTACTGCACATAAATTTAATTGACATAAGATAACACTGCTGAAGCAGATAACCCCAAATCAAGCCATGAGTGTCACAGTCAGTATAAGGATGTATTACTGAAAGGCAACCCCACCCAGCTTAAAGACAAACTAAGATAGTTATAGGGCTCATGAAATTACAATATATGCATTAAAGACAAGAATTATCAGTAAAGTTGTCAAAAACATCAGTGCACATTGTGTGATGTAAACCTAGCTGGACATGTAACCCAGCTGTATTCTCAAGCTAAATAAAAGGCCCAAGAAATTACAAAACCTCAGGACTATATAAATGATAATTTAAATATAAATTGATAATATTAGTGTCAAAACAAAAACTCTAGTCGAGGAACCCTCAGGAATTAAGACCATGCAGCCTGATATGTACTGATGTCAATATATACTGAGAATGTAGCAACTTGATGTACCACAAGTGTCTAGGGAATCTGAAAAGAGATAAAATGTAATTTATCCTCCTGTTAATACAAACAATACAACCTAACCCACCCCACATCACAATAATGTGGATGGGGAGATACAATAGCTTAAAGGAGATGTTGTCTCTCTCTCTCCCCCTCCTTTTTTTCTCTTCTCTCTCCAACAGACACACACACACACACACACACACACACACACACACACACACACTCACTTCTCCTAGTGAACCTATATTAATCTCAATCACTGCATGTTCCCCAAAGGAATACAACTTGTCATGAAATCCTGAGTAAATTACTACAATATTAGCCTAATGTAAAAAGATCTGTGCAAGACCCCAAGCAAATGAGATCACACATCCCAATATGTACAGAGTTACAAAAATTATATATAACAGTATAAGATAACACTTGTATGTACACTAGCAGGCTGGGTAATCTGAATATGGTGCATGGAATCAATCCCCCACAGGCAAAGATAAAAGTAAGGAGAAATTCTTTATGTGTGTGAAATAAAATAGTAACACATTATAACTCCATATAGCTAAATAGAGACTTACCTCAATGTGACAGCAAGCCCCACATCTGTTATATCACATACCTCACAACACATACCCACACACATACATACACACACGCATCCACATCTCACACCTGCTGAAGTCATATAATATGACAGTTTGAAGAAGAAAAGGTCTGTGGATGTTAGTTTCTGTAGTGTCCCATAAAGCCAAGATCCACGTTCATCCTATCTGCTACCATATTGAGATGTAAAATAAGTTTAATCTCAAAAGCTCGTCTCTTTGTGTATTTGAGATTTCTTAAGACCATTACTGACATATCTGAGACTGAGTGGTCAGGCTGGGAGAAGTGATGCCCACTGGTTTTTCAGTCTTCCTTGCTGTAATAGTATGTCTGTGTGAGTTCATCCTAGTGCGGAGCTGTTGGCGGTCTCTCCACATAACCTGTTTGTGGACATCTCTTGCACTGAATGAAATAAACAACATGTCGTGACATGCATGTATAACTCCCATGCACCTGGATTGTCTGTTTTGTGTTGTAACCACACAGTCTGAGGTAGTAATGAGCCCACAAGTCTTACAGGGCGTTGATTGCAGGGTCGTACATTCAGTGACATGGTATTCTGTTC
The DNA here is from genome assembly GCA_016271365.2 of Neoceratodus forsteri. NCBI lineage: Eukaryota > Metazoa > Chordata > Ceratodontiformes > Ceratodontidae > Neoceratodus > Neoceratodus forsteri. Next base: position 849,035,169 of record CM028134.1, read on the forward strand.
CGTGAAAGTTTGCTCCTAATAATTAGGCTGGATAAATTTGGTGGTTGTTTAAAAGATAGTAGTGGGAGTTCCTTTAAAATACAATTAAGGGTGTCATCCTCACTAAATATTGGGTGGAGATCTTTAATAGTCTTACGCAGACGTTCAAGGTCTGGATGATATGTTACTACCAAGGGTATTCTTTCTGTAGCTGTCTTTTCTTTATATTGAAGTAGTTGTTGTCTTGGTACTTGCGTTGCCCATTCTGTTATCCTGTCAATTTCCCTGAAGAGTGTCCCTGCTCCATAAAGGTGTTTTTCAACATAGCCAAATGTGTATCTCTGCCATCCTTATTTGAACAAATATGTTGACAACCAAGTGCTTGACTGTATATGACCGATTTTTTTGTATGGTTTGGGTGGTTACTTTTCCTGTGCAGGTATCTCTGTCTGTCTGTTGGCTTCCTGTAAATATATGTATGTAAGGTTCCATCCTTAATGATGACTGTGGTGTCCAGAAAGTTAACCTTGGTGGTAGAGTACTCCAAGGTAAGCTTTATGGTAGGGTGGAGATTATTAAGTTTGTGATGAAAATCTTTGATTGCATCTGTGCCTTCCGTCCAGATGATAAACAAATCATCAATGTAACGGAAATAAGCCAGTGGTTTGTGGGGATACTGCCTTAAAAAATCTAGATTTCAACATGGAAGATACTGGAATTCGCCGTAGAATATGGCAGTTACATAACATCAAGAAGAAATTGGCATGGCTAGACAGTGACATCTATTTTCTAACCCAGTGCAAGAGGAGAAACATTATCCCTAAAGGTCTTACTATTTGGAATCCATTAAGAAATACAAACAATTTATTTATGCAGAACAACTTGGTCATAGGACCTCTGAGAAACTGAGAAATCACAGGATTCGTATGTCATATGCCCAAAAAGTTGTTCTTAACAAAGAGTTTGCCGAATTGTAACCACTCTGGAAAGGGTGTCTGGGGAACCTATTCAGGACATCTTGGGAGATACACATTAACTCACCAAAGGACCTTAAGAAAAGCTAATGCTTGTGAAAAATAGGAAATTAGATGCCCTTCAACATACCATACTTCCTAACAACCATGAAGCACATAATGGAGTCACTGAACAACAACACAATACTGATGGGCACCTTTCAGTTGTTAATTTGTCCAACCACACACTGACTACTGGAGAACTGAATGTACTTTCAAAGGGCCTCACTTTCTGCCCAACAAAATCACTGGATAACATACTGTTTTGTGGTGAACTAGAGGAGTACTTCCGAGATTGAGACTTAAAGAATTTTTCATGTAGGGAAGAAATCACTGGTAGTGAAGACAGTGCAAACAGCAATAATGTAATTGATAAGAAAAAAGGAATCTGATTTTACCCCTCAAGTGGGCGAATAAAAACTAGACAATTATATTAATTGTTTCCGCCAACAAGTCAGTGGTCAGATCCTTACCAGGCAAAACAAACCATTATAACCTCTCTCCACTGGAACGGAGAGCTATAGGGCACTGAAATCAAACCACAACATTGTCATCAAAAAGCTGATAAAGGTTCTGCAGTGGTGATTTTAAACAGAGAGGATTATATTACTGAAGCTAATAGACAGCTAACAGATCTTACATACTACAGAGAACTGGAGAATGACCCCACTACAAGATATAAAGATGAACTATGTGACTTAATTAAAACTTTTCCTGACCATGTCCGAGAGAAACTAACTCACCTCATCCCTGCTGGAACCAAAAGCCAAGGACATTTCTACATGCTGCCTAAAATACATAAACTCTGACAATCCAGGAGACCCATAGTCTCTGGTAATGGTATCTTGACTGAGGGATCTCAGGTTTGTAGAGACCATTTTGAAACCGCTGGTTGTGGAAAGAGACAGTTATATCCAGGACACTACGCACTTTTTTGCGTACTTTCTGTTATAAGGATTTACCACCTGATACCATTTTAGTGACAATGGATGTAACATCCCTCTACACTAATATTCCACACACAGATGGCATTGCAGCATGCCTTAAATACATACATGAGAAAGAACCTGACCAAAACATCAACCCTGGAGTGGTGGGGAACTTATGGAATTCATTTTGACACATAACAACTTCAACTTCAATGGTAAACATTATGTTCAAACTATGGGAACATGCAATGGGCACCAAATGGCTCCACAGTATGCTAACCTCTTTATGGCTGACTTGGAGGAGGATTTTTTAAGGCAGTATCCCCACAAACCACTGGCTTATTTCCGTTACATTGATGATTTGTTTATCATCTGGATGGAAGGCACAGATGCACTCAAAGATTTTCATCACAAACTTAATAATCTCCACCCTATCATGTACTCTACCACCAAGGTTAACTTTCTGGACACCACAGTCATCATTAAGGATGGAACCTTACATACATGTATTTACAGGAAGCCAACAGACAGACAGAGATACCTGCAGAGGAAAAGTAACCACCCAAACCATACAAAAAAATCGGTCATATACAGTCAAGCACTTCATTGTCAACGTATTTCTTCAAATGAGAATGACAGAGATACACATTTGGCTATGTTGAAAAACACCTTTATGGAGCAGGGACACTCTTCCAGGAAATTGACAGATAACAGAACGGCAACGCAAGTACCAAGACAACAACTACTTCAATATAAAGAAAAGACAGCTACAGAAAGAATACCCTTGGTAGTCACATATCATCCAGACCTTGAATGTTCTGCGTAAGATTATTAAAGATCTCCACCCAATATTTAGTGAGGATGACACCTTAATTGTATTTTTAAGAAACTCCCACTACTATCTTTTAAACAACCACCAAATTTATCCAGCCTAATTATTAGGAGCAAACCTTCACCAGAACAGAATACCATGTCACACAATGGCACACGACCCTGCAATCAACGCCCCTGTAAGACTTGTGGGCTCATTTCTACCTCAGACTGTGTGGTTACATCACAAAACAGACAATTCCAGGTGCATGGGAGTTATACATGCATGTCACGACATGTTGTTTATTTCATTCAGTGCAAGAGATGTCCACAAACAGGTTATGTAGGAGAGACACGCCAACAGCTCCACACTAGGATGAACTCACACAGACATACTATTACAGCAAGGAAGACTGAAAAACCAGTGGGGCATCACTTCTCCCAGCCTGACCACTCAGTCTCAGATATGTCAGTAATGGTCTTAAAAGGAAATCTCAAAACACACAACAGAGACGAGCTTTGAGATTAAACTTATTTTACATCTCAATATGGTAGCAGATGGGATGAACGTGGATCTTGGCTTTATGGGACACTACAGAAATTAACATCCACAGACCTTTTCTTCTTCAAACTGACATATTATATGACTTCAGCATGTGTGAGATGTGGATGTGTGTATGTATGTGTGTGGGTATGTGTTGTGAGGTATGTGATATAACAGATGTGGGGCTTGCTGTCACATTGAGGTAAGTCTCTATTTAGCTATATGGAGTTATAATGTGTTACTATTTTTATTTCACACACATAAAGAATTTCTCCTTACTTTTTATCTTTGCCTGTGGGGATTGATTCCATTGCACCATATTCAGATTACCCAGCCTGCTAGTGTACATACAGGAGTGTTATCTTATACTGTTATATATAATTTTTCTAACTCTGTAATATTGGGATGTGTGATCTCATTTGCTTGGGGTCCTGCACAGATCTTTTTACATTAGGCTAATATTGTAGTAATTTACTCAGGATTTCATGACAAGTTGTATTCCTTTGGGGAACAACTGCAGTGACTGAAGTTAATATAGGTTCACTAGGAGAGAGAGTGAGTGTGTGTGTGTGTGTGTGTGTGTGGAGAGAGAGAGAGAGAGAGACAACATCTCCTTTGTTATAGCTTTTCCCCACCCACATTATTGTGATGTGGGGTGGTTAGGTTGTATTGTTTGTATGAACAGGAGGAGATAAATTACATTTTTATCTCTTTTTCAGATTCCCTAGACACTTGTGGTACATCAAGTTGCTACATTCTCAGTATATATTGACATCAGTACATATCAGGCTGCATGGTCTTAGTTCCTTGAGGTTCCTCGACTAGAGTTTTTTGTTTGACACTAATATTATCAATTTATATTTAAATTATCATTTATATAGTCCTGAGGTTTTTGTAATTTCTTGGGCCTTTTATTTAGCTTGAGAATACAGCTGGGTTACATGTCCAGCTAGGTTTTACATCATCACACAATGTGCACTGATGTTTTTAGACAACTTTACTGGTAATTCTTGTCTTTAATGCATACATTGTAATTTCATGAGCCCTATAACTATCTTAGTTTGTCTTTAAGCTGGGTGGGGGTTGCCTTTCAGTAATCACATCCTTATACTGACTGTGACACTCATGGCTTGATTTGGGAGTTATCTGCTTCAGCAGTGTTATCTTATGTCAATTAAATTTATGTGCAGTAGGATTCTTGGTATGTGTGTTGCACCAAGCACATCTGAACCCAAGGTTCTTTCGGACTGAGGGCAGTATTGTACTGTTAAACTTCTCTGACATCATCTTCTGTTTTTTTTTTTTTTTTTAAATGAGTATTTTAAACCAATGGGGATTTTTTTCTGTTTTTCTCTGCATTATCTAGCTGTTATAAGTATTGTATTTTCTAAACAACTGCCATGAGCTTCTGAAGAAGGACTGGTTGGTCCGAAAGCTAGAGCACTTTGTTCTTGTTGTTACATCTATGTTGGTCCATTAAAAGGTATCAAATCATTTGCTTCTGGATCTATTCTTGCAAGGACCAATACGGTAACTACTAAATCTAGATTTGGATAGGTAGCAGTAACTTATTGGGGAGTTATTATGTCTCTCGAGCACTGTGCTTTCTCTGCTTATGTGACGTGTGTGCTTTCATTTTTTGGGGGGTTTTGGGACATTTTGGTGTGGGGGATGGCCCACTGTATCCTTGGCAGCGTCATCTTTCACATTTTTGGGCTTGGTCACAATTTTTGGCATTCACTTTTTTGTATTGAGGTTCCCATGGAGTGTTGGTTACATCAACATAGTCACCCTTATTTTCCTCTACTTCTGGTCTCTTTAAACTTGAACCCTCCACCCCCACCATTATTCCTGACAACCTTTTTCTTGACTGTCTCTCCTGCTTTAGGTGTTGAAACTAAGGTGGATGCAGGCTGGGGTCCCGTCTTCCTGCCTTAAATGTCTAGAATCATGGCAGCCTAGTTTGCAGCTGTCACCCTGCCCCTGCCTTATGATGCTGAACAGTGAGTGTTGGTACAAACAACATCAGGTAGTGATGATCTCTGCTTTTCTTTTTCCTCATCCTGATTATGAGACCCTCTGCCCTGCCCTTTTCCTCCTCCTCCATCCTTTTCTTGATCCTCTTCATCATATACCACCATCATCCACACAAAGGAACGTGAACACTGAGGTGCATAACAGAACTTTTGCTTCACAACCCCACACAAATTCCTCTGGCAGTTGTCTCATTCTGCTCCCAAAAGTTTTCTATAATGTTTATTACTTTAAAATAAAAATATGTGCATCCCAGACACATTTCTCCACACCAGGATCTTCAACTCATGGTTGAAGGAATGGTGCAGAGAGTTGGGTTTCAGCTTCATTGGGGACTGGGGCCCCACCTGGAGGGATAAGGACCTGTACAGGGATAATGGCCTGCATCCATCCAGGATGGGAACAGTGGTCTTAGTGAATGGTTTAAATGCTACATTGGCAAGCATTTAAACTAGCCGAGGGGAGAGGTGGAGTAAGGCAGGGAGACATAAACTGTCCCCCCACAGGCTTACGAGGTCAGCAATGGGAACCCTGAGGGAGTGAAATCCCCAAAAGAACCAAATAATAAAGGAATCCAAAGGGTAAAAGGAAAGAGAGATAGTAAAAAACAATTTGGCAAATGGGAAATTGGGGGGGTGGCAGCAGGACAATCTGGGGAAAAATGTGTGCAAATGCTCAAAATCTGGGCAATGTCTGCAGACCTAGAGGCCACCATGACAGATGTGGATCTGGACATAGTAGCAATTACAGAGTCCTGGTGCAATGAAAACCAGGACTGGGATGTAGCCATACTAGGTTATACTCTGTTCAGAAAAGACAGGGTAGGTAAAAAAAGAGGAGGGAGGGATCACGTGATGTGGTCGACTAGGTAACAACCTTCTTGCAGAGCTCCTGCCTACCTGAGACAATTTACCTACCTAAATGCACATAAATGCCTGCAACTGTCTGTAAAACTTCTGGAGAGACTCTCTAGCTGTTAGTCGGCAACACAATCATGTTTGGGGAGCAACGATGGAGGCCGAGATGCGCTTAGCTCTCCCTAAGCACACACCACCCACCACGCCAGAAAAGTTAAGCAAAAAGTCTAGGCCACAAGCTCCGGCCTCCCGGAAAATTACCACTGTCACCCCGGATCCCAATCTCCTAATGGTAGAGTGTTTTCTAGCAGAACTCCGGCAGTTTAGAGAGGATGTTAAATCCCTTACCAGCAAAATGAGAACCATGGCCACTGCATTAGAGGACATTACTTGTGCCGGGGATAATGAGGTGCGCATTAAGTCCCTAGAGAAAAAAGCAGACCAGGTTGAGCCTGACTTCGCCATCATCAAGCAAAGGGTCGCACGGATGGATGCCAAGATTAAGGATCTAGAGGGATGCAGTCGGCGCAATAATGCTGTTCTGATCAGACTACCAGAAAAAGAAGAAGGCGCCAATACAGTACTATTCATGCAAATAATGGTAAAGAAACTGGCAGGTCCCTCTCCATTTGGCCCAGAATACTCCATAGGAAGGGCCACAGAGCTTTAAGACCAATGCCTCCACCTGAAGCACCGCCTCACCCTCTGATCTTCAAATTTTTTAATTTCCAAGAAAGGCAGCATTTCCTCAGCAAGATCAAGGAGTTGCAAGAGGTGAAGTGGGGAGAACATAGGGTACCAGTAGCCCAAGACCTGCCTGCTACCATACGCCAAAGGTGCACTGCTTTTCACCCGATAGTGGCTAAACTTATCCTGGCAGGAATCAAATTTAGGATGCTGTACCCGGCCAGATTACAAATCACCCTACAAGGCCAATGGAAAAGTTCTGAGGATCCATCCGTCGCAGAGAACGAGCTTACAGTGGCACTTCCTGATCTCTTCAAACCGTGCTGAGGAGCTGAAATACACAGCTGGTCTTTACCTAGTGTTGTCAAGATGACTCTGGGTTTATGGAGATCTTTCACTTGATTGCAGCTCTAGAATGGTACACACAGTATGTAGAATGGTTGTATATCCCCTTATTAGAACATTGGGCCAAACTGCCTCCACTGGAATGATGGCTTTACAGGGCATATTAGAAGAGCCTTATCATTACTGCTCATAAGGAGCTGCAATGCACAGCCTCACCAGAATGACAGTTTTGATGGACTGTTAGGGACAATGTTCACACAAAACTTTTGTTTTGCACTCTGGATATTTCCTGGGTCTCAGGGAAGAGTATCCTACCAAATAAGGGAAGTTTTTTCTTTATATTAATCAGTTGCCCCAAGGATGTGGGCTACATTATGGCTTATCGTATGGGTCACATACTGGTTATAGCTAATTTTTATTTATTAAGCTACCTCCTTGTAGCCAAACTGTAATGATAGCAGAGTGCAGCAATTCTTTATTTTGGCCACAAGAGGGGAATAAGTTATATCAAGTCGTACAGTGCACCATTCATATATTACTAAAGGTTTTTACAACTTTAATAGTTAGTGTTCTACGTACATAGATACAGGAATCTTTACCTGATCAGTACATTTAGGATAACATAGGCAATATTTGGAATAATAGGGCAGAAGCGGAAGGGAATGGGGCTTGGTTTGTCTGTACATCACGGATAGAGTGATTAATGTGGGATATCAAGGGATGGAAGAAAACCAATTCTGGTCTCTGTCTGCTTTTAACTCACACCTGGATGGAGTAATACAGGGGAAAGGGAGGGAGGAGGGATTAGGATATAATTGTTTTGTCTTTTGTGTATGGGTTTTTGTGCAAGGGATGGGGGGAGGGGCTCCTGGGGTGGGACATAAAATTGCATCACCAGTGCTGCGACATGACAAAGGGCATGAAGGGGTAATACTGTGGGCATACGGATGGTATAACTTGAGATTAAGTACATGGTGGGGAAAATAACATTTATTTCATGGAATGTAAGGGAGCCAGATACAAAACTAAGAGATATCAAATATTAAAGCATCTAGGACATATCAAAGCTAATGTTATGTGCTTACAGGAGACACACTTGTTAGATTCTGAAGCAGGGCTATTGAGGAGGCAGAATGTTGGCTATGCATTTACATCAGGTTCCTGTACGCAGAGTAAGGGTGTAGCTATTATTATAGCCCATAGACTGGCTTTCACAAGTTTGCAAATTATCTCTGACCCTAACAATAAATTTCTGATTATCAAGGGGTGCCTCGATGGGGTGGAATTATTAATCAGTAGCATTTATGGTCCTAACACTGATTCAGCATCCTTTTTCACAGAACTCCTCAAAGTTCTTTTCCCTTTTTCCCACCTTCCAGTTTTCCTAGGGGGAGACTGGAACCTGCCTTTCTCACCAGATATCGATAAAACATACCACAGGACACAGGGACTGTCACCTGCCCAAAGGGCTATAAGGGACATGGTGGATCAGCTAGGGTTATGCAATCCCTGGAGGACTCTCAATCCCTCTGGAAGGCAGTATACCTTCCACTCCCCTACTCATGATTCCCTATCTAGAACTGACTATTTTTCATTAAGAAAAATTCTTTACCGGGAGTTCAGGTCTGTGGGATAGATGCCAGGGTCATATCTGATCACTCCCCTGTCTGGTGTCTGGCATCCTTGGCCCCTCATCACCAGAAGGACACCATGTGGAAGCTTAACAATCAGCTTCTGAAAGACACAGATGCTGTGAAAAGGATATCCCTATCTATTACCCAATACACAATGGAAAACTTACACACAGCTAGCAAACCAGATAGTGAATGGGCTGCGATGAAGTCCTTTCTTAGAGGGGAATTCATTAGCATCGTCTCACATACAAAGCGGAAAAGGGAGGAGCACATCTAACCTGTTGTCCCAAATTCGAAGTATGGAAATGGCCCTCCCCCTAACAGAAAATGAGAGAGGTAAAACCAAACTTTTGAAACCCAGAGAAGAATTTATTTATTTATTTAGTTTTTGTTGACCAGGTAAGTGCACTAGACCAGGGGTTCTCAAATGGTGACGCCAGTCTCCCTGGGGAGGCCCCAACTTGTTCCAGGGGAGGCTCAAGCAAGTCTGAAAAAGTACTGTATTTAAACTTTGAGTTTTAGATACTTTGTGTGAAGGGATGAAGCAGACTTAACAAGGATAATAGTAGGTGAATTTATTTACAAATTGGTGACCAGGGAAGGCACACTGAAAAAGAGGCTCATTACAGGTGTACCCGGTAAAGGGTAGGGAATGAATACAATTTGAAAGGCAACTGCAAAACAGTCAAATAATACAAAATGAACAGTAGAGTAAACTAGGAACAAGACGAGGGGGGAGCAAAATGATCCTGAGAAGTTGCTTAAGAGCAGTGCAAGAGGAGGAGAGACAGAGGTGGACAAAAAAGATTCCAGATAGCGAGGAAACAAAGAAAGCAATCTGACCCATAAAGGTACTGCAACAAGGCTTTAACAATGATTCGTAAGTCAACGGCTGGCCTCTGGAGGGGGATTACAATAAGCTGAATAAAATGAGAGCCAGCTGTTCAGAAGTTTCATTTTATTCCTGATGTACTGTGAAAAGTATACTATTTTTCTGTGGGGAGGCCCAAGATTATTTCAGTATTTGGAGGAGGCTCAAGATCTTTTCCATTGCCTTGGGGAGGCTCACTATGACAAAGTCTGAGAACTAATGCACTAGACAATTCCTGCCTATTTTCAGGCACGAGCAGGGGGAGGGGGATACAGATGAATGCCAATTGACCTTGAACCAGATTAAGCTGTTGGCGGTATTTTTTAAGTGAATGAGAGAAATGTGGCCAGGACACCGGGAAAATTCCCCTACTGCATTGCTGGCAGAAGGGGGACTTGCTGTCTGTGAGCCATGGCCACTTCGAGTGGAATGCCAGGAAAGCAGGGCGTCTCAGATGGAGGGGAGAGATTTTCTTCTGAGAAAATTGATTTGGAGGATTCGGAGGTCTTTATGGATGTTATGACTGAATTTCAGTGAGTTTGAGACTTGGAGATATTGCCTATTGGTACTGTTTTAAATGTGAATCAAACTGAAGTAAAAATTTCCATATGGAATCTGCCTGATGCTGAAATTGATGAGAAATTTTTAAAAGTGTTGTTAATAGCAGAAAACGAGAGGCATCTCTGTGAGACTGAGCACTTGGTTGCAAAACTGCCCCCTTTTCAGGAATCTGAGCCTACTGTCAAGACGCAGGGCTCGCCTGTTGATGGGCCTGCATTCCAGAATGACGTGGCCGCTGAAACGCACCTTGAAGGGCCGGGTAAGCCTGTCAATCCTTTGGCTACTGAAAACGCTCTTGCAAACTCTGATATTTTAGTTTCTCCAGCTGGCAGTAAAGGAGTCATTGATCACTCATACCAAAAGCTGGAGAAACCAACTATTTTGACTCACAATATTTTGGTGCAAGTTGAGAATTCAACCTCTGAGGGTAACTTAATTATGGCTCACTCAACGATGAATGTGCTGCCTGACTGTCAGGTGGATCCCAGAGAGCTTACACGCCCTACTCTCTCTAAGACTGCTGGATTTGTTTTTTGAGCTGCTCTACCAGCAGCACCTTCACTTGCACAAAGTACTGATGTTATTTACCAGACTTCTCCCACTAAACAGGATGGTTTGGCTGTTTTCTCTTTCTCCCGAGAGTCTGACAGACAGCCAGGGTTGCGGGAAGATTACACAATTAAGCACACTGCTCCTACAACAACTGATACGAACATGTTTTCTGCAACCTCCCCTTTGTTAGACAAACCTAGGATTGACCCTACACTTTCTGAGATGTCCCATGGGTCTGCAGTTCAGGCAATTGAAGCTATATTGCCTACCAGAACCCCAAAAGAGATGTGTTCTCCCCAGAAAGCGTTAAGTGAGGCGGGTTGGACGAGAACTGAAAAAGGTATTTGGATTCCTACCCCAGACTGGGACCCCACACTTAACTTTACCCAAAATTCCCCTGAATGGAGACCTAAAGTTTCTGTTTCTACCTTGCCTATGAGACCACCAGCAGGGGCTGTTACAAATGATTCAGTGTTTGACCACCATATTGCACCATTACAAGATAAAACCTCTGCAGATCAGAATTTGTCTGACATTTCGAAAACTGATGCATCCCTACAGGTGAATGAGGATCCTCCAGCTTCTACAGATGCAACTGAGCCACTCCTTTCTGATCTTTTTTCTAAAATTAAGAAACAAGCCACCCCAAGGCGAAATGTGGTGCACATACATTATAAAGGAGATTTAGAAGTCCGCCCTGACAGGCACTATGTGGGCAAATTATTATTGAAGGACTCATTGACGTTTTCTCCTAAAGATGTATTTGCATTTATAAATATTTCTGGGGAAGATAATTTTGATATTAGTTTCTGAACTGCTTATGGGTTGGATATTTTTTGGTAAAACGGTATAACCAAGTCAAGTTTTCTCCTACATGGACCCTCTTTTTGGTCATTTCTTTGACTAAGCCATTAATAACATATGTTACTGTGATGTTTTGAAATGAGAGGGTTCATGTAGAAGACATAACTTATTGGCTTAGTGAGAAGTATGATGTGATGAGCCCCCCTGAGGCAATTCTAGACACAGAACTGTTTTGGACTGGAGGTTGGCGGTATAAAATCAAGCTCAGGCAATCTGAGGCTGGCATTGAACTCATTCCAAATTCATTTACTAGGTAGAGATAGAGGTGTTTTTTCTATGCAGATCAACCTTGAGCTTGCTACAAATGTGGCTCCAAAACACACCTCTCCAGCTCCTGTGATAAGCCCAGGTGTGACAATTGCGGTGAGATTGAGCATATTGCTTTCCAGTGTGCAAATCTCACTAGATGTGACCTATGTGAAGATATGGGACATGTCTTTTCAGAATGTTCCTGGGCTGCTAAAAATAAGGCCTCTTGTTTAATCCCTGGCCTTCTTATACAGAATGCCCAAGATTCAGTTCCTTCTAAGCCAGCCAAACCACCAGTGTCTGCTACCAAGCCTCCACCTGAGGATTCCCCCTCTCTCGCCGCCTTCATTTCCAGACCCTCCTGTAAAGGTAGAAGTGGACCCCCCCTTTTGGTGGTTATGCCCACAGATGCCTCTCTCCCTGTATGTTATACTGACCCAGCTGAAGTTGTAGCCAGTACCTCTCATCCAGCACCTTTCATTACTGTTCCAGTGCATAGATCAGCCAGGAATTTGAAATGGGGACAGACCCAACCTCTAGTGGATCTAGAACTGAAAAACCCTTTCTCTATTTTATCCTCCCAATGGGGGATACTGAAATGGATTTGGGAGACTCAGGCTCCCAATCCACTAAAACAGAAAACAGCACCCTTTCACAAAACAGATCAGATTATACGGGGAAAAAAAAGAAAAAAAGGAAAAAAGAGTCTTGAATCTAACTAGGAATTTTATGTATGGCTTCTCTACATGTTGGTTCATTAAACATTCATAGTTTGTTGAATTATTAGAAAAGGACTGTAGTCTATCACTATATCCATGGTGACAATATTGACATGTTTTTTACAAGAGATATGGATGTACAGCAGTGATCAGACAAGGTTCTTTCAAAGATAATGGGTGTGGGGGCCTTCTTTCTGGTCCTTTGGAACAGCAACTCTAGATGGTGTAGGTTTTCTATTCAACTCATTTGATTTTAAATTGATCAAGCTTATTGATCTAGTCCCAGGGAGAGCTCTAATATTGGAAGAAGTGCAGAAACAATTGCATTGTCGGTTTATAAACATCTATGGTTCACAGGTCAAATCAGAACGAGTAGCTCTTTTTAATAGTTTAAAGCCGTATCTACTCACTTCCTATACAGTTTTTCTTTGTGGAGATTTTAACTGTACTTTAAAACCCACTACTGATACAGCTATCTTACAGGGAAAAAAATATATTGTGATTCAAACGCTTTACAGAAATTGATTGAAACTGCAGATCTTTTAAACTGTAATACAATGCAAACTTCCGGACCTAAATTTACCTTTAAAAAAAATAAATATACTTCTATTATTGACTGTATATTTTTTTCCAAATCCCTCTCCAATGTACAGTTTCAAACTTCATTCACAACCTTTTTGGATCATCTGCTGTTACTAGGTTCCTTTTCTCTTAGTACCAGCACACCAAATGTCAGGCCAAGATGGAAACTAAATTCCTCCATTCTGACTGATCAGGAAGTACAAAAACAGATAACTACCATATTCGCTGCTAGATTATCTGTCTGTTTTTTATATGAGGAGGCAGGTGATTGGTGGGCAGACTCAAAAATAGATTTCAAACATTATTTTTTGAAACAAGGGAAACCCAAGGAAAATATTACATTTTTAAAATACTTACAACACAGACAACAACTACAAAACTTATATTCTTGAGCTAATACCTCTAGATTTGATTATTCATATCAGATCAAACTACTTAAGGAAGACTTAATGAAGTACCAATATGACAGGGCTCCGACTATGAAAGGCCTGCTGCAACATGGGGCATTAAAAACTCCCCATGAGGATCCATTTGAAGCCTTTCGAACTTGTAAAAATTCAATTTTTTTAGACTCTTTAATGAATAAAAAAAGTGACATTGTGTCCTCAATAGCAGGGATACATGATGTAATTAAGGATTTTATGTTACCTCATGTCCCTTCACAACCTCCTTCAGAAGCTCATATTAAACACTTCTTAACCTCAATAGAAATTCCTACAGTTCCAAATATTGAGAATAAACTAATACAACCAATTACGGTTTCTGAAATTAAACAAGCCATTAGGACTTTCAAAAATGGTACATCACCCAGGTCAGATAGTTTGACTAATGAATTTTATAAATCCTTTTCAGGTCTCTTGGCCCAGTGTTTAGAAAAAGTGTTTAATTTTTTTCTTACTCATACTATTCCTCCATGGTTTACAGAAGGTTTATTGATTCTGTTGTTTAAATCTGAAGACAAACTTTCCATTGATAATTAGAGACCAATTACACTTTTAAATACTGATTATAAATTTTTTTCCATCATTCTCAATAACAGAATAAAAACCTATGCTAAAGCAGTGTTATCCTCTTGGCAATTCTGTAGTTTGCCTGACAGAAAAATTCAACAAGCCCTAATGATTCTTAGAGATTTGATTGATTATGTGGGATCACAAAATGGACAGGGATGTATCCTCTCTGTTGACCAGTATAAGGCCTTCGACAGGGTCTTCCATCCCTTTCTGTTTTTGACTCTAGAAACATATGGCATTCCAAAGCAATTACTACATTGGCTCAAATCTTTATACTATAGAGCAGAAGTACATCCCATTATTAGACACCACATCATGACAGGAATTCCAGTACAAACAGGTGTAAGACAAGGATGCCCCCTTAGCCCTTTCCTATATATATTTACCTTGGACCCCTTAATATGTCTTTTAACTAATACCCCTAAATGGAAAGGTGTTATAGAGCCAGGCAAGAGTATGATTTTCCATATGACTGCATATGCAGATGACATTTGTGTATTTTTTACAGACTACACCCAAATTCCTATTTTTCTAGATTCGATGGCTAATTATTCCATTTTTTCTAATTCTAAATTGAATATATTAAAATGCAAAGGGCTCTTTATAGGCACTGATTGTCCAAATCAAGTGTGTCTCAAAGAGATATCAATCTCATCTGAGCCTCTCAAAATATTGGGTATTTATTTTGGAACACAAAATACTCCCTCTTTTAATTGGGACCTAGTATTAGATAAGGTAGACTCTAAAGTACAGAGATGAAGGCATTGGAAGATAGCCAAACTTAAATGGATCCGGATCATGAAACAATTTCTTATCCCCATGATTTTATATGTTGCCATGATTTTTCCACCACCACAACAGTTGGAAACAAGATTGTATAGTGTATTTTTTCAAATACTGTGGGGGAACAGACTAAACCCCATTAAACATCAATATATGTATCTTAAAAAAGAAAAAGGGGGTCTAGGTATGATAGATCCAGTGGTATTTTTCTATACTTTATTTTTTACTCATTCAGTTAACTATAGCTTAGTACTGGAAGAGGCAATATACTCTTATTGGAGTAAAATAAACTTAACTGGGTATATTACCAAATGGCAGAACATTCTGCCTAAATTAACTAGTAACATGTTTCTCCCACAATGGTTTATCCCCACTGCAAAAAAAATGTATAAATGGGGGATAATGACACAGATGGTTATTAGTAATACAGGGCCTCAGTTATATACAATAGTTATGTCCTTAGTACATCCAACTGAGCCCTGTTTTAAAAACTGTCCATCCTCCCAAAATCAAGGGGTATTAAGGCAACTAAATAATCCTAGAATTCCATTTCACATGTGGGAATTCTTGTGGTTAATGGTCTATGGCAGGATTAGTGTAAGAGGCAATGCACAATATAAGGCTAAATCTGAAAGAAATTGTCAGTATGAGGCTTGCATAAATGAGGAAGAAACCACTGAACATTTTTTATTTCATTGCTCTTATGCTAAGTCCCTTTGGAATTACCTTGCCTCAAAATGGAACATGAAATGGTTAAAAAACATGAATTATGGCAACCTAGTTTTGGGACAATTTCATAATCTAGGAACTTTTTATTCTACTAATACATTAGTTGTCTTTTGTTGTGTTTTAAAATATTATCTTTGGCAAACTAGATGCCAATGGGTACTTTACCAAAGATGAATGCCTTATGAGATAGTAGGAAATCTAATACAGGTAGCTATGGAAAATGTGTATAGCTCAGATTCAGTAATTTACAAATCTAAAAAAGTCACCACTTGGTGGAAAGGTTTCTCTTGGTTTATTAAATATAAATAATTGCTAGTGGTATTAACAAATGAATTTGAGTTTAATTTGTTATTTCCAACAATAGCCCTTATTGTTAAAATTTTTTGTGTATTTTCTTTTTGTCTGAATGTGATTTCTACACTGTGTTTTGTTCTTCTTTGTTCTGTGTTTTTTTAAACTATGTTACTTGATATTATTTCAATAAAAAATTCCCACTACTCTTTTTGATAAGTGCCATGGGATCTTTAACATCCACCTGAACTACCACCAATCCAGGCAAATGGGACCTCAGTTTAATGTCTCATCTGAAAGATGGCACCTCAGAAATGCAACACCCCTCTCATGCTGCACTACAGTGCCAGTACTTGGATATTAACCCAAGTGCCATATGTGGGAACTAAACTCACAGCCACAGAACACAATGAATTATTAGGAGAGAAGGCAGAATATGCCATTCTAAAATCTTGCTTTCTCTACGTAGAACAAGAAGAAAAGGTGGGTCATTTTCTAGCTATGAGGGTCAAACAACAAGAAGCAGCAAGGCTAGTTAAAGCCATTAAGTCAGGTGTTGATGGTTCCATTAAGACTACTCCCAGAGAGATAGTTTCTGAATTTGAAGCTTACTATAGGGATCTATATGGTCCCAGGGTAACCCCTCCTTCCCCCGGACAGATAGAGGCATATCTTGATTCACCACCCCTCCCATTTCTAGATGAAGCAGGTAGTAGCATACTACCAGCTCCCATCATGGTAGAAGAGATTAAGTCGACCATCAAAGAACTCCCTCAAGACAAAACACCGGCCCTGGATGGTACACCCTGAATTTTTATAAAAAAAATTCTCAGATCAATTAGCCCCCTGCTTGTTTAGATTCTATTCCTCCATATTATCAGAGAATTCTTCTGACCCCCATCTATTTGAGGCTCTCATTATAGTGCTTCATAAAGCAGGCAAGCCTGAGGAATGTGTCACGAGTTATAGGCCCATCTCGCTTATTAATAATGACATCAAACTACTGGCTAAACTATTAGCAAACAGACTAAACAGAGTACTCCCAGGTCTGATTGGACCAGCGCAAGTGGGATTCATGGTTAGCAGAACGTCCCAAGATCATCTAAGGAAACTGGCTCACATTTTCTCTGCATCCAGGGACTCCATTCACCCAGAGGTGTTGGTGTCCCTGGATGTGGAGAAAGCATTCGATAGGGTGGATTGGGAATTCTTATTCAAAGTCTTGGCCAAGTTCAGCATACCAGAGCAGTATATATACGATGGGTCAAAACCCTGTACCTGGACCCCAGTGCTAAGGTTTATTGTAATGGAGTAATATCCTCCCCCTTCCTGTTACAATCAGGCACTAGACAGGGCTGCCCCCATCACCCCTTTCACTTAATTTGTACCTAGAGCCCCTACTCTGGAAGCTAAAGAATAACCCAGATGTACATAGTATCGAAGCTGTCAGCATATGCAGACAATATATTATTACACCTGTTTCAACCCTCTCCATCCATACAAGCTGCCATGGATGTGATATCAAGTTATAGTAGAGTGTCCAACTATAAAATTAATTTGGACAAAACCAAAGTATTTCTGCTAAACAATAATACACATAGTACACTGCTGAGTCATACTGGGCTGCAATGATCCCAAAACACTCTCAAATATCTGGGTATTCATCTGGCAAGAAGTAATATTAAATTGAAAACTCTCAACCTTGACTCCTTAATATCAAAAATAAAACAAGACCTTTCTCGTTGGGGAGCTATGCCTATATCTCTCTGGGGACGAATAAACCTGATCAAAATGAATGTGCTGCCTCGGCTGTTCTATCCCCTAAGTATGTTAAACATTTGGCTCCCTTTAATCTGGTTTAGGAAACTGCATGGGATAATTTCACAATTTCTCTGGTGCAATATGCCCCCAAGATGGGCATATCACAAACTGGCTGCATCAGAAGAAAAGGGAGACCTCTGGTTCCCACATCTCAGCCTATACTATTGGCCCATTCACCTGAGTAAATACCCCAGATGGCTCCGACCTGTACAGTCCCTCTATTCATTCCCATATGTACCATCTTGACTCAACATAGAACAAGAACTGATTGATTCATCTGGAATCTCAAGAGATGCCATCCTACACACCCAACCTATGGATTTCCCTAGGTCATTAAGTAATTCTCCCATCTCTGTATCGGTGAGAGTACACTTTCAACTATGCACGTTCCTAAAATATAACTCCTTGAAAGACCTGACACAACCAATCCTTCGGAATCCCAATTTTTGGATAGGGGGTGCCATATTGTAAAAAAACTGGTTTCCCTCTCTTACAGAATTCTCCCCTCAAGACTTAGCAAGTGGAGACTCCTACCTGTCAGTTAAGGACATGGTAGAGAAAATTTTTTGGGGGTCAAGAAGTATTTTTAAAATTTACCAACTCCAACATCTCCTCATGTCAAAACAGGTCTCACCTGGAGTAAATAGAGGAAAGGAAGAAATTATACTACCTTTAGTTACTCCCACCCATCAACCCCATTTGGTTTCCAAAATGTATGCCCTGCTCTACACTTTGGCCTTTCCCCAGATGGATGGATCCTCCCCTTATTGGGCAGATAAGCCCCCCTCACAGAACCTTTAACTGGGACAAGATATGGAAGTTGTGTCACGCATATATTATGCAGGATAGACTAAGAATCATGCAATTTTAAATTTTACGTGATATGTATCTGACCCCAGCAAGACTACACAGGATGGGTAAGCTCCCTTCCCCATTGTGTGGACGATGCAACCAAGCAAAAGGGAATTTGTATCACATTTTCTGGGAATGCCCTCCCATTGCAGCACTTTGGGAGAACATCAGGCAAAGGGCTGATCCCCTACTGGGACTAGAGAACTTATTCTCACTGGAAATTTGCCTTCTGGGCGACTTCACAGTGGTTAGTGTTAAAAAATGCAGATTCCACATGTCAATGACAGCTCTCTCCCTTAAGGCATTGGAACTCCGCCATTGGAAGGAACCCCATGCAGTTTCTTACACAGAATGGCACCAAGAGTTATCTAACATGAGAATTGAGAAAATGGCTGCGAGTCTACGCAACTGCCCAACTCGTTACAAAGATAGGTGGGAGTCACTGCACTCTTTATACATCCTTTGAAATCCCATACTTCAGAGCACATAGATGTAGGTGATGCATGGGGGGGAGGAGGGGGCAGGAGGCGGGCTCTGTGTTGATTTTCATTTTGTTATGTACTGTCTCTTTATTGTAAGTGTGTAATACTGCAGTAAATGTGTCCTGTACTTTTAATTTCTGTATGTCTTTATTGAAGAAAACTCAATAAAGTTGAATTTCAAAAAAAAAAAGTGGGAAGGAGTGGCTCTTTATGTCAGGGACAACATGAAAGCTATGGAAATGTAGGGAGAGCATGGAGGAGCTGAGGTGCTGTGGGTCACCCTGGAGACACAGAAGGGGGCTGCTATTCACACAGGAATGACCTACAGACCTCCAGCACAGGGAGAGAAATGGAAAAAGATATTATGGAAGCAACACAAAGGATGGCACACAAGGGGGAGGTGTTGCTGATAGGGGACTTCAATCATGGATTGGAACCTACCAGCTGTGGCAACTAGTTAAGGAACCCACTCATGGGAGGAGGGGGGCAATACTGGACCTGGTACTGACAAACAGGGACAGTGTTGCTGACGTTACCACCTGGGGACCAGTGATCTCCATACAGTATGGCTTAATATAGGAACTGAGCCAGAACTGAGCCACACTAAGATGAGGGTCCTGGAATTCAGGAGGGCCGATTTTAAGAAATTGGAGAATGCTTCAGGGACAGCCTAGCAGGGATAGAGAAACTGGGGGGAGTCGAGGAACAGTGGGTACCAATAAAGGGGGACATTGAAAAGGTAACAAATCTCTGTGTCGGACAGGTTAACAAGGGCAAGAGAAAAAAGAGATCCCTCTGGTTCTCTAGAGAAGTAGCGGAGACATTAAGGGCAAAAAAATAGCATTTAGAAATTACAAGAGGTACAGAAGGAGGAGGATAGGGAGAGTTACCAAGGGAAATAAAGAGAGGCAGGGAGAGCAGTTAGGAGCACAAAGGTTCAAATGGAAGTGAATATTGCTCAGTCTGTAAAAAAAGGGGATAAAACATTCTTTAGATATATAAGCAAGAAGAGAAAGATTAAAGAAGGGACAGTACGGTTATAAGGGGAAGGAAGGGTTTGTGAGGAAGAGGACCAAAAAATAAGCAGATACAGTATATTGAACAATTACTTTTGTTCAGTATTTATGGAAGAAGGGGTAGGAGACTGGCCAAAGATTAGGGTCAATTGTATTAAAGAAAGCGAGGTGGACACTAGTCCTTTTACAGAGAGAGAGAGAGAGAGAGAGAAGAGAGAGAGAGAGAGAGAGAGAGAACCTTGAGGAACTAGCACAATTAAAAGTAGACAAGGCAATGGGACCTGATGGGGTGCACCCTAGGATACAGAGGAAGCTCAAGGAGGTGCTGGCTGCACCTCTGGCAGCTCTGTTCAACCTATCACTAGAAACAGGAGAAGTTCTTGGGGACTGGAGGAGGGCAGATGTGGTCCCACTACACAAAAGTGGAAATAGGGGAGAGGCAGGAAATTACAGACCTGTCAGCTTGACTTCAGTAGTGGGGAAAGTAATGGAATCACTACTGAAGGAAAGGACTGGGGAATACCTTGTAATGGGTGTAGATCAATATGCTGTATGAAGTGTAGCTAAGGAATAATAGTTTGTCAAAAATAGCATTTGTGACTGGCCCGGTGGTGCTGAGGGTTGAGGTGCTGGACGCCACACCTCGCATCATGCCGGTGACCTGGCTTCGGGAGCGACCTCTGGTGCCAGGGGTCAGTCGGGGAGGAGAAGGATTGAGTGTCCATCTGACTGCTCTCCTCTCCTGGGAGGGAGAGGAGGTTCCTGTCCCTGGCACTAGTGGCCCCTGGTGGAGACTGGGGGGCACAGCAGCTGAGGGGCCGTGCAAGGGGGACGTCAGGTGGCCATCATGCGGCGTGGGCAGGAGTGCTCACATGTCATGCAGATGGCATTGCACGTCCTGCATCGGGGGGGTAGAACAAAGGAAAAAACCCTGGGCACCCGGGGAGGCGAAGGTGGAGCCCCTTGGACATGCCTACATGCCCAATGCTGGCCCGAACCGATTCGGCTCACCATGGTCCTCTACCCCCTTGGGGCCGGGTTGGGGGGAGGACCCAGCATAACCAATTTCCCAGTTGGGCAAGGGTTCAGGCAGGCAGTGGAGACATGTACTCCATAGCCCACTGGAGAGATGCTTCGGTGTCCAGTGCCAGGAGTGAAAAGTAGTTAAAAAAAAAAATAGCATTTGCAATTATAGTGTACCAATGTTATCGTTGTGAGTCAAATATAGCGTGGACTAGAGTTGTTATATACTGTATATATGTATTATGGGGGAGCCCCCCGCATAACATTGTAAAGAAATTGCTTTGGCCCTGGTTACAATTGTTTTCTTTGGCAGGGTTCCTTGGCCTGCTTTGCGAGGTTTTGACTCTTGGCATTTTATCAAGTAGCTATTTTTGCCAAAGCTCCAGTTTCTTAGCACTTGTTGTCAGAGATGTTTTTCTTTTAGTATTATTACACGGTGCCCATTGTAACCAGTGGATTTCAGGATCTGAGGCAACATGGTTTCACAGGGGGAAGGTCTTGCCAGACAAACCTGATGGAGTTCTTTGACTGGGTGATCAGAGAAGTGGATCAGGGAGGAGTGGTAGATGTGGCCTACCAGGATTTCAGTAAGGCCTTCTGCACCATTCCACATAGAAGACTGGTGAGCAAGCTGGGCAACCTAGGAGTGGGTCCAAAAGTAGTAAAATTGGTAAGAAGTTGGTTAAGCAATAGGAGTCGGAGGGTGGTGGTAAATGGGGTCCACTCTGGAGAAGGCAAGGTGAACAGCAGGACACCACAGGGATCAATACTAGTCCCAGTCCTCTTCAATGCCTTCATTAGTGACATTGCAGAAAGACTGGAAGGGAAAGTATGCCTGTTCACAGATGACACAAAAATCTGCAGCAGAGTGGACAAATCAGAGGGATGGAAAGAATGAGGGACAATCTGAAAAAGCTGGAAGAGTGGTAAATGGCAGCTGGGTTTCAATGTAAAAAAGTACAAAATCATGCAATTGGGGCACAGAAGACCAGGGGCAATGTACCAATTGGGATGGTAGGTATTAGCAACCACAAAACAGGAAAGGGACCTGGGGGTAATCATTTCTGATTACCTGAAGGTAGCCAAGCAGTGTGATAAGGCAGTGGGGAAGACTAGCAGGATGCTCAGGTACATAGGGCGGAGCATCACCAGTAGAAAGATGGAGGTAGTATTACCCCCGCATAAATCACTGGCAAGACCCCACCTCGAATAATGTGTCCAGTTCTGGAGGCACCACCTCCAGAAGGACATAGATACGGTGGAGGTGGTACAAAGGAGGGCTAACAAAATGGTACCGAGCCTGCATCAAAAGCCCTATGAGGAAAGACCCAAGGAACTAAATATGTACCCTCTAGAGGAAAGGAGGGAAAGGGGGGATATGATAGAAACATTCAAAAATGGAAAAGACATGCCAAACTGACATAAAGAATATTAGGTATACCCTAAGACCGGTGCTGAGCCTACCTGCTGGATTGTCTGTGGGTCCACATGAAGCTGTTTCTTCCTCCTCCTCATCTCATCTCATCTCATCTCATCTCATCTCATCTCATCTCATCTCATTGTACAGGGCAGGATCCACACTATCAACATACTGTAAGGCCAAGGACAATTCATAATATGATACTTTGATAGAAACTGAGCCTAGCTCCATCACTGGTTTGGTTTCTAAATCTAAGCCCCTTGTCCTCATTGCTTCCACTTTGGCTCCCTCTGCTGCAGCCCAAGCCTTCCTAGAACTTCTGTCAAACAGACCTTTCAGTTCAACTGTACAAACAGCTGAGAAAATGTCAGCCATAGAGATGGTGGCTCCACAAACAGTTGCCTTCAAAACAGAAAATCGCTCAGCTTTCGGGTTGGTAAGTGTTAAAACTACAAGTTTAGGCATAATTCCACCTGGATCGGTCCCTTCTTTTTTACATCCTCTGACAAACCAGCCAGTGACTGCCTGTGGATCCTGAACTTCCTTGAAGATGGCACACACTCTCTCTCCCTGCTCAGCATCTGAATTTGTAGCCTCTACCCCAGCCCTACCTACTGTGTTCTCTTCCTCCTCAGATATGCTTTCAAGCCAGCCTGCTATAATTATTTCCACATCACTATAGTAATCAGCTATTGGTGTTGCTCCAGCAGCAGTAGCAGGTCCAATAGTTAAAGAGACAGAAGATAAATTTCTTAGCAGGACAGAGACTACTAACCTACAATTTAAAACTGACTCAAACTACGTGTTCTGACAGGACTTTCTCTCACGGGCTGCAACCCTCCTTGCTTGACTCATTTGTACAAACTGAACCTGTGGGGAATTCAAACAACTATAGATGAGAGTGCTGTAGATGAATACAAAACCCCAATCTATTGCCAACCTTGCTAGTGTTTTTACAGAACCCTTCATGCCTGAGGTGGCAGTGTCAGCCCATCTTTTGGAAGATCAGCCCTTATTGAGATTTAGCTCAGGGCTGTCCTTCCCCTTTTTTCTTTGCAACTCACAAGTCCAGTGACTTCTGG
Organism: Neoceratodus forsteri; assembly: GCA_016271365.2. Classification (NCBI taxonomy): domain Eukaryota; kingdom Metazoa; phylum Chordata; order Ceratodontiformes; family Ceratodontidae; genus Neoceratodus; species Neoceratodus forsteri. The sequence continues at coordinate 849,058,911 of CM028134.1, forward strand.
TAATGTAATGCCCAGGACAACAGCATAATCCCTGAACTCTGTCTGAACCCTACAAACAAAACCTCTTCTCTTGCTTAACATTTAAAACTTCATAACTTTGTCAAGAGAGCCACTTAACAAATGGGAAAGACAAATCAAGCCCAGTCCCCTGTGGACTCTATGAATGGGGTAGGATTTGCCTACAGCAGCTCTGACAGTGAGTGCTCCCAGGCCTTATACTCCAAAAGGCATGGAATAGGGAGGCCACTGTTCTGGGGGTCCAGTACACTTCACACTACAGTGACAAATGGATAGTCTGATTCAAGAATTAAAAGGCTTTCCTAAAGATACACCTTACCGCTGGTGCCATACAAACAGATATTAATCAACTAAAGACTCACAGCTGTTGATGACCAGTTGACAACTCAGGACAAATGGACTGATCTGACAGAACAGGTGATTGTACAGCTCTACTCCACCATCCAACCCCTGCAGGACTGAGCAGAGAATGCAGACAGCCAGGCCAGCTGGAATAATTTACGAATATATAATCTGTTAATGAGTGTTGAGAGCTGGAATATGATCCTCTTTCTACAATCCCTGCTATGCTCTGCCCTTGAGCTTCTTGATGGTCTCATGTTACAGATGGAGCAAGCTCACTGAGTGTTGGTCCTGAGACCTTCCACTCTAGATGTGCAGCCCCACTCTAGATGTCCTCCACTTTCTCCACTATCAGAAAAAAAGAAAAAGTGCTGCACACTGAGTGGCAGAGGAAGGTCAAATACCAAGAAATCAGACTCTGTTGATAATGACTAACCCTCCCTTTAATTGCAAAACAATGGGCCTACAGTCTTTTCATGTGGGTCCTCCAGAAGCACACAATCAAATTCATAACCCCTTACCCTGCTATAATGGTCATTTTCCTTCCAGAGTGCTCATAGACTTTCAAGACCGTAGATGTGGTCTACCTGGAATGGCAGCATCATACCTTGCAGCTTCCCATGCCCTCAAACAGCCAGCCACCGCCTTCTCTCGCCTCTAAGCTGGCACAGCCAATGTGGTTCAGACAATCTAGGCAAGGCCAGAAGGAGCAATGTTATCTGCATGCAGCCTCCACTGTCCAGGATATTGAAGGACATCTCCAAGCTTCTCAAATACATGCCACAACTGCCTCCAATATTCAGACTGTTCTGCCTTGATGAGACATTAATCCATGACATAAGATAGGGTTTCAGCAGTCTTGTTCTCCCCTGGGGTCTCTCATTCGTCTCCCTGGGATGTCTCTGTTACCTCACCCCACCCCCCGGTTGCTAGGTTTCAGGCCTCGGTCCTTTGTTGCTTAGTGTCCAAACCGTACATTAGACCTGCAAGTGTGTCACCTGTTTCTAGGCCCTCAGTTACATGCTTCCTCCTCTAGAACTCAGGCAGACACTCACTATTCTGCCTGTTTGCAATAATGCTTAACTCATGATGGGATTGCTGGGACTGAGCTGTGCAGCAGGAGCAGTTTCTGACCATGGGACCCCCAATACTCTCCCAGGCTGTTGTCCCTTCTGGGAAGACTGGTTGTATATTTAAAAGTGTGATGCACTTTCTTGGCCTCTCTGGAGCACTGACCCCCATTGCAGAGCAGGGACAACTTATGGTTACACTGGTGCTGCCCCTGAGAAATCGGCCAAACTGCCATCTTGTTTTGGGCTGTAATGCCCTTCTTGACACCAAACACTGCCTTACTCTTAGCTGGAGACAGCAGAGCAGCTACATGAGTGCAGATCATTAGAAGTGGGCTTAATAGCAGGTATATGGAGACACTATACTTTCTCTGATAGGAGGTACTGAGCTGAGGCCAGGCCTTGGGCACTGGGGATGGAGTTGAGGGTGGAGGAAGTGGGTTTTTTGGGGAGGATGCTGGGGGCCATGTGCTCTTGGGAGATTACTGCTGAGCCCTACAGGCACAGTGGCCAGCATTTGAGAAGCAGGCTGAAGATCTTGTCTGCATGGCCAGGAGAGCTTCATGTTTGGCCAGGAGAGCTTCATGTTACTAAAAAACAAAAAATGCCCCCATTAAGGGGGCTCAGAGTGTATGTCCTTTCAGACTGTGGGCAAACAGAGTTAATGTACAGCAAAGTGGTATGGGCTGTTAAGCCTTACTTCAAGGTACTTGATTTGTGATAATATCACATAGTTACCAGAATGTTGCTGAACTTTTTGTTTTCTATTCAATTCTCAGCTACCTGACTTACGGTAATACCACATAGTAATAGGAATGTTGTTGATTTCTGTGTTCCTTATAATTCTAGCAGTTATTTGTACAGTGTGTTTCATTTACTTTTAGTTGGGGAGATTACTGGATTTCTGTGTCTTGGCTTTACTGTGGAAAGCGGTATTCTCCCCCCACCCAAGAATCCCTGGTGCTATACTGTATTATTGCTATATCAGAGGGTGGTTTTACAAACTCTTATATTTCCCATGTTTCTACCTTACCAGTCATTAGTTTCAGGTGAAGATGGATGCAAGATGTTGATCCCATTATTTGTTACCCACAAACAACATAGACCATCAGAGGCCTCTCCTAGTGAGGAGCAACCTCATTGCACAGATCTATCGCCCTGTTCAAAGGCCTAGCCTGCTACTGTTTACACCCTGTTGGTGTCTTTTTCTATTTACATGATTCCCATCTCCGATGTAGCTGGGATTGTTTCCAAGCTTGCCCCAGGTTGTGGTGTCCTGCTCTTATAGAGAAAAATGTCCACATGGTCATTGTGTTAGAGTTGTGCTGGTGGAGTAGGGAGGATGGGGGGGGGACGCCCGGTGGATGTGGTTAGACTGTGAGCCCTTCCTTTCTTTTATTACTGCAAGTGATTGCTTCCCCTGAATTAAAGCTTTACTCATTGAATGACAATGGTTAGCAGCCCCATCAAACTAGCAAAGGCCATGACCCACACCAAAAAACCAAAGCCGGACCTTGAATACTTACAGGAAACTCACTTGACACATCTTAATTATGACAACTTAGCAAAGCTTGGTTTCTCACTGGTTTACTTCTCTGAGATGCCAGGTAAAAAAAGGAAGGGCGTGGCTATTCTCATCCCTAGACAAACCCCCTTCCAGGACCCCTAGGTCTTAAAAGACCAGGAGGGCTGCCTGGTTATTGTGCAAGGCTACCTCCATAGCCAGGAAGTAAAATTTGCCAAGCTTTACCTCCCACCTGGCTCTAATACCCCCACAATTAAGATACTTTTAGAGCTGATAGTGACCCACACTAGGGGTACTCTTCTACTTGTCAATGACTTTAATTTGACACTCTTCCCAAATATGGTCTCTTCAAACCCAATCAGAAGCACATACATTTTGTTGCCACTTTGTAACAGAGGTGGGTTGGGTCAATGTTTGGTACGCCTCACATCCCAGCACATGACATTACACTTACTATTCCAATTTACATGGTACGTATTCTCAAATAGATGATCATTTCACTCAGATGGAACATATTGGTTGTCTGGCAGATTGTAAATTGGGGACCATGTCACACTCTGACCATGCCTCAGTATTCAGTTTCTGGGATCTAGACCTTGAAAAGCATAATTTCTGGTGGTGCCTCAACCTGTATTATTTGAAGTCAAAGGAACCCAACAAATTCCTACATGATAAGGTAGAAAAGGTGTTTCAAGACAATGGGGGGTGGGGTGGGGTGTTGAGTTCCATAGTATAGGACACCTTGAAGGTGGTCCTGAAAGGTGACATAATTAACACGGCTGCCCAGAAGTGTGCCTGAAAACAGTGCCAGCAACAACTGGAGAACATCTACAGTTCCTACAATTGGCACATTAGCAGGGGTACACCACGGTGGTCCCCCAGATGACCAAGGTGAAGACTTACCTTGATGCACTCTGTTTATAAAAAACAGGAATGGCCCTAATGTTTCTTAGGCAGTGCTAGGATGAAGTGGGTGCCAAGGTATCTCATCTATTGGTGTACCAGTAAAGGGGTCTATGCTGACTGGTGACAGTAGCAGCAATCATTCAGACAACCTCCAGGCTGTGCCACACTAAGATCCAGGACATAATAAATGCCTTATGGGCTTAGTACAAGATCCTTTACTCCCCAGAATATGAAGTTCCAACTCAGACCATAGTGGACTACCTTGCCCATCTCACTCTTCCACGTCTCACTGCAGCATTCCAGGAGCAATTCATGGCTCCAGTGACATAACAGGAGCTGGAGGTTGTAGCATGAGATGCAAAAACCATGAAGGCCCTGGGTCCTGATGGCTTTTGGATTGGAGTATTACAAAGTTATGGGTGAGCATACCCCTTGCGTGAGCATACCCTACCTTTTCAACACCAAGCCTTTCTTAAGGTTACACAGGGAGGTGCCCCTATACTGGGTACATGTGGCTATGTCTGTCATCTTGAAACCTGACAAGAACCTAGTCCAGTGCAACTCATATAGGCCAATCTTGGTGTTAAATGCCAACTACAAATTCTTTATGTCAGTTTTCACTGGCAGAGTAGACAAACTTCTACCCATCCTAATTAGTTTAGATCAAACAGGTTTTGTGCAATCCCATACTGTGGTGGATAACACCAGGTGCATGTTGCACACACACTATCATATGAAGGCCACTGTCTTTCCCTCTATTCTCCTCAGTCTATATTCCAAAAATGCCTTTGACCAAATCTGATGGTATTCCTGTACTCTGTGCTGTGCTAAGATTCACAGTCCCCCTCTTTCGCCCTCAGTGAAGGTGAATGGTCATCACTCTCAGAACTTCCCCTTACTGAAGAAGACACAGCAAATGTGCCCATTGTCACCCCTTCTGTTTACCCAATATATCAAAGCCCTCACACACGCTATTAGGGAGTCTCCAGTTTTGAAGGGAGAGTAATTGAGTGAAGAGCACTGTATCACATTATATATGGGCAATGTGCTTCTATACCTCAGTGATCCAGAACATTCACTACCAATGACTTTCAAGATAATTCAATACTATAGTGAGGTTTCTGAGTACAAGTTCAGCAGGAAAAATATTGAACCACTCAATTTTAATTACTAGCTATCACAAACAATTCATGGACAGATTTCCTTTTCAGTGGGAACTGGGAAAACTCAAGTATGTAGGGATAACCCAGTCCAGGAACCTAGCTTCCTGTTATGCATTTAACTATTAACCTTTCTTAGTGCAGATGGTTGGGGATTTTATGCTTTGGGGATCTCTGGCACTTAGTCTGTCTAGACATGCGGAGGTGGTCTAAATGATTATGCTGCCAAGGGCCTTGTATTTATTTCAAAGCATCCCACTACAGCTTATGCAAACCCTTATACCATCAAAACAGTGACTCCCAAATGGTGTAGGGTCAAAACAGCTCCAGATTATGATGAATGCCAAAATCAGTGAACTCACTGTAAGCCACCCCCAAGGTCTGTCCCCATACCCCTCCCCCCGAGAGTTGGTATATTTAGTAAGGGGGTGAGTGGGGGGCACAGCCTCCTGCAAACAGAGAGTTCACCAATTTCAGCATTCACCATAATCTGGTGCTGTTTTGACCCTGCGCCATTCAGGAGTCACTGTTATGCCATGGAACCATGCAAACTACATAGAGGCAGTGGAACTGTGAAACTTCTTGTTTCATCTGGGCTGGCCAATGACCCTGGATTAAACTACAAACCCTTTATCTCTCCCGTGGGAATGGCGGACTAGTGCTCCCAAATGTAAAGCTCTACTTCTAGGCTGTTCAAATTAAATATATTCTGTATAGACACCTTACTGGCATACCTCCACAGTGGCTAAACACTGAATGCTGACTCTTCCCCATGAGGGATTTTATAGCATCCCTGCTCCATAGAAATGCTACAGGTATGCAGCCACTGAGCCTTTATCTTTGACTCTAAAATCAAATAAAGATGTGGTCCTCGATCCGCAAAGCATTCCACTTGGTACCCTTCCACTCTCTTCTTTGTCCCATTGTGCTTCTACAAAACTTTCTTCCAGCAAGTGTCGTCCCCGACTTTTGCAGTTGGAAATGGCTTTCCCTGCAGAACATCTACAAGCTGTTTTCTGGTGCTACACTTCTCTCATTTCAGTATGCCCAGGCTTCTTTCAGTGTGCAGCGGATGGACCTCTATCATTTCCTGCAGCTATGACACTATATTTCCACCTTACTCTTAGAGGTCTGGTGGCTGAATTCTCTTCAAGCTTTGATACAATACTTTCTCTTCTAAATGAGTGGAACTACTGCACACATAATATCTCGACTCTATAGAACCCTTGTGGACACGATGGGGGCAATCCTCATGATATCACTCAAAAACTGGAGACAGAGTCAGGACTCTATACTCCCAGAAAAATCCTGCCAGTTGGCGTGTCATGCTACAACTAGAGTCACCAGTGACAGAAGTACTCCTGGAAGCAATCGGTGCATTACTTTCACAAACCAGTGATCTCATCCCACTACAGCCCCACAAAACACCTTCTGTTGGTGCAAATGTGGGGAGGCATGGGTCCCACACACACACACATTATGTGGATATGCCCTATGCTTCATCCTTTCTTCTAAGGCCTTGAGAAAGAGCTGGAGGAGCTCCTTGGTATTCCAGATTCCCTAACTGTAGACTTCTACCCATTCTTGCACTTCCCAAATGGCTTTCGATTCAGGCCCCCCCAATTCTTGTTGAGTATTTTAGTTGAAGCAAGAAGACCATTATGAGAATTATGAGACTATGGCTCACTACAAGGATTTCTGAATTGCAAGCCTGGCATAGTACAGTACACCAGACATATAAAATGGAAACAAAATAAACCAGTACTTGAATGATAAAACACAATTACAGTATGTAACTATAGATGGCCAAAATATTTTCATATGTAGTGAGTAAAGATGAGGCTCCAGTACCTTAAATATTAAATCTTAGTTTCATTTTACTATTTATTTTGCTAACGCATAGTATAACCCACTCTGGGTGCACCCATATATTTGTTTTGCCTTTCATATTTTTTTCCACAGGACTTGTCATTGAAAGCTATACATTCCACATGTCAGTCTTCACCCTGTTTATTTGCACTAGCTTAAGACCTGTCAGTATACTGTATGTCTATTCTACATAGCACTTCTCTAGCCTGTTGCAGCCATCTCATATTGTAGTCACTGCTTAAGTACTGTTATAAGTTTTTCATTCATTGCTTAGGCCTGTTACTAGGTGCAGCTTTAAAGTGCTTGACCTTACACTAATTCATCTTCCTAATTTACTGAATTGCATAATAGTTGGCTATTGCCTCTCTCCTCATGCTTACAATGCATATTACCCTCCTCCTCATTCCTTTCTCTCTCCTATCCTCACCTGCTTCACCTCCTCCCCATCCCACCAACCCTTCCCTCCTTCCCCCTCTACACTCACCTATCCCTCATTCCTCCCCCTTAACCTCCTCTCTACATATCCACCCTGTTCTCCTCTATTCTCCCTCTCTTAACCTTGAGTGTCTTCATCGCACCCTCCTCTCCCTTCCTCACTCACCAACTCCCCCCAGCTGCAAGTAGCAGAAATCCCACTCCATCATACTGCTCCTCTTCCTACTTCTTCTCCTATCTGGCAATGTGGAGTCCAACCCAGGCCCCACCCCTCCAGTGTTGTCTACCTCCCCAGCTGCCAAAGGCTTGAGCATATTTCACATCAATGCTCAAAGTCTTCTTCCAAACAATGACCTACTGTCTATATGGATTTCACAATACTCTCCAGATATCCTCTGTATCTTGGAATCCTGTCTCTCTTTCAGGATCCCAGATTCTAGCCTGGCCCTTCCTGACTATCAGCTTTTCAGATAGGACAGGGGTAAATGTGGGGGTTGGGGTTGCCAGCTACACCCTTCAGAGCCTCTCCTACAACATGGCTATTAGAGAAGTTTCATCTTCCTCCCATGAGTTTCTCCTGGTCAGGCTGTCATTCCGCTCCTCTGTGCCCAGTTTCACTGGTGTACTCTATGCCTTGTCTAAAACATCCACCTCCTCCCTGGTTTATTTTATCTTTACAGTTGCCTCCCACTCCTCTGTTGGTGGGGATTTTAATGTCAATTGACTCTCCCCCGCTTCCAGGCCGGTTACCCACAAGACTGAGTCCCTAAACCTCACACAGATTATCACTGAGCCTACATGACTCAACCCTCACTCCCAAAGTCACACTCCTCTTGGACTGGGTTTGTTCTTCCCATCCCCATTACATTTTTGAAGCAGGTATTTTGCCTGAAGCTTTCAATGACAACTGCATGATGTTCTGCATCATGAAGATTCGACGTCCACCTCCCTCCCAAAAATACATCTGCTCCAGGTCCTTCCAGTCACTCAACACCCAGGCTCTCCTAAGTGACCTTGCTGCATCAGATTAGACAGCCATTACCACCACCTCTGATACTGACATTGCCGTCTCCATGATTCACTCCAAATTCTATTCTGTTTGGGACAAACATGCCTGGCTCAAAAAATCCAGGGTTAAAACTCACCATCACTCTAGATTAGCCCACAATTAATTGATCAATGCAAGTCCCATGATCTCACCTGGGCAAATTATGAATTATCCCACTCCTTTCCAGACCTCCACTTGTATAGGACTAGCAGAAACTCCTTCACAGAGGTTGTCAGGGCAGCAAAATCAAAATATTTCAAGGCTAACCTTCAGAATAACCTTAAGGTCCCCTGAAAGTTCTGGAAGGTAATTCAGTCCCTTTTTGATCTGCCTGCCTAGTCTGGCCACTCCGTCCTTCTGATAAATGGTTCACCTCTGTCTGACCCAGCCTCTGTTGCTTCTCACTTTAATGAGTTTTTCACTACTTGTGCTTTCCCTTCCTCTCTCCTTCCAGCTACCATTTCATCATACCACATTCCCTCCCCCCCCCCTCCTCCCAGGGTTTCCTCTTCTCCCCTGTTACTATCCAGGAGACCCTGACTGCCCTTTACCCCTTGAACCTGTGTAAGTCTAGCCCTGATAGACTGGATCCTAAACCTCCTCCATATCTCCTCTCCTGTCATTTCATCTCCTTTAACTCATCTCTTCAACCTCTCCTTCTCCCTCAGTGCAGTTCCACTGCCCTGGAAGCTGGCCAGAGTTATTCCAAGCCACAAAGGGGGGACCCTTTCTCCTCTGGTAACTACCAGCCAATCTCCCTCCCCCCCCCTTGCCAAGCTGCAAGAGAACCTTGTCTACACTGTACTATCCAATTTCCTCTCCTTCTCTGATTTCCTCTCCCTGTTCCAGTCTGACTTTCAGAAGGATGATGCCACAATCTCTTTTCTGCTGCATTTAACTGAATCTAGCCTGTCTGGGATGGATCGGGTTACATCACTGCAGTCATCTTCATTGATCTAGCCAAGGCCTGTGACTCGGTGTCCCACACTTATCTCCTGGATAATCTGAGTTCTGCTCGCCTCTCAGCTTCTGCTGTCAACTGTTCTGTTCTTATCTCATGGACAATTTACAGTTCGTACAGGATGGTAGCACCCTGTCAGACCCTTTTCCCATCCAGGCAGAGGTCCCACAGGGCTCCATCCTGGATCCCATACTCTTCTCCATCTTCTTCAATGAGCCTCCCCAGCCTGTGCCAACTCACATATTCACATGTATTCATCTGACACAGTCATCTACACTTCTGGTCCCTCCAATAAAGCCATAGAAGGTCTACTCCAGCAAGACTACCACAATGTTCTATGACAGTTCCATTCAAACCAACTCTGGGTCCATAGAAAAAAAAATGCCCCCGTGTCCTCTGGCACCAGCCAAAAACTGTCCAGACAGCCGGCTCAGTGGTGCTGAGGGCTGAGGCACTGGACATCTTACCTCGCACTGTGCTGGTGACCCGGGTTCAGTAATGACTTTGGGTCACCTGGGTGCTGGCATGGGGGGAAGGGTGGGAGCAGGATTGAGCAATTGCTCTCCTCTACCGGGGGGGGGGTCACCCACCCGTAGTCCTGCCATCACCGAATGAAGGTTCAGTGATGAGTGCAGGAGGTACTGGGCGACTGGTAGGGTGGGGTGTCCTGCAAGATATGCATGCATGTGCCTCCACATGTGTATGTCATGTCGGGGACATGCGGGAGTGGGACAGGAGAAAACACGGAAAAAAAAAAAACAATATGAATTAAACAAAGAAATCAAAAAACTGGCCAGACCCTCATCTGTGCTCATCTTCACCACCTTGGATGACTCCCTGCTAGAAGTGGTTCGTTCCTTCAAGTACCTCAGTGTGTGGCTTGACTTTACTGCCACATTGACACCATTCATGCCAAGCTCCTATCTAAACTTGATGCCTTGTGCCACAATAAAAATTGTCTGTCTCTGAAGGTTCACCAAGAGCTTGTCAGCAAAACAGTGCTCACAATCTTTGACTAGACGGATGTTGTCTATGGCTGTGCCCCCTCAACCTCCCTGGCTGGACTGGATACCCTCTGTAACTCCTTTTGTCATTTTGCTACATACTCACTCCCTTGAATTCATCATTGCTCACTTTATTCATCATTATCCATTCTTCCTCTGCCCTCATGTCACCAGATGCACTGTGCCTCCTTTATACCTAATTATTGGTTTGGATCCCTTCCCTCCTTACTCTCATCATTCCTCTCCCTTGTTCCATTTGCCCCCCCCTCCACTCCAGGGATCCTCATACCTTTGCTGTACCACATCCCCATACCTCTGCTGACCAATCAGTCTTTGCCTGTTGTCTTCACTCACTTTGGAACCAATCATCTTCTTTCTGCTTCACTACCTCCCCTGGCTCCCTTAGATATTAGCTGAGACTCCTTCCTTCCTCCCATGCTCCTGTTTTTCCTCCCCTTGGCAGTTTCTCATACATTTGCTTGCAATGCTCAACTTATTGCTTTTGCCTTGCTTGTTCACTATGTACTTTATCAGTCATTGTGTTCTCTGATTTCCACTTTACCATAACCGTGCTATGTTTTTTTTATCCTCTATTCCACTTCCCCAGGTCACACCTGGAAATGAGCATTGGCTCAGTGTGCCTTTCCCAGTTACCACTTTGATCCATCCTGTGTCCTACTCCCTTATTCTGTTCTACCCCACCCGCATGACCACTATGAGACTATTCTGAAATAATTAGTAACCTGTTCAATAGCACAGCTTTTTATCTGTGAAATGACAAGGCTCGCCTCATGCTGTTATGTAGAGTGGGGACTACCTACTTAATATCTACTACTATCTACGGTAAATGTTAATTCAGTGCCATTGTATTACCTTGTGGTGGTTGCACCACAATTACTGTAAATGCAGTAACCTGAATGCTTTTTTATCATTCTGTACCATGCAGATCTGTTCAATAAAAAGTATATTTACAAATAAAAAAGGAATGGTAAGGGCAACAATGAGACACAAATAGTGTCCAAGCTGTACTCGTAGAAGGGTATGGAGCAAGGGACAGTGGGGTGGTCAAGCAAAGGGTTGTATGGCTGGGTGCAGGTACTGGTGTGGCTATGGGGTGCACAGGGGGTGCTGGTTAAGCTGAGTGGGAGAACCAGGAGTGCTGGATTGGCCAAGGAAAGGGCTGAGGGCTGGTTCCACCGGGGGAGTGCTGGTTCTGCCAAAGGGCTGGTTTAGCTTGGCAGTGCTGGTTCAGCTGGAGGGGCATGCTGGGTCAGCCTGGGGGCCTGGTTCAGTTGTGGTGGACTGTAGGAGTTCTGGTTTGGCTGATTGTGGCCCAGAATGTTTCAAGGGAGGATGGTTTTGCTGGGGGAGGGTGGGCCTGGGGATGGTGGGTTTCGGTGGAGGAGGGGTCTGTGCTGCCACAACTAACAAACATGGTACAGTGTGTGAAGCATGCACATGGAATGCCATGTATGGGCAACTGCTTCCAGTGCCACATGAAGGGGGATACATGTTTTTACCATATCAATTGCAGATGACTTCAATAAGATTAGTCTATTTATTTTACCAAGAAAAGGCTCCATTAAGCAAGCTGATTTACAAGGAAGTCCTGGGTAGGACAACATATAGAAAAACCAAATACAGTAGTTAGAACAGTACATACATAGTGCAAGGAACTGATAGAAATGTCTACAGTGCAATATACATAGAGTAGTACAGAATATAGTACATATTATATAAAGTATAGCAAAAAGACTTACTAAGTGCCTACCTAATAATACACACAGTGGCCTGTATATTAGGGTTGAATAAGCACTTTTATGTTAAACCCCAGTTTTTGCACCCTTAAAGAGCAGCTGACGCCTTCAGGAGAACTTTACTAAAACATAATATTTAAACACAGTCCAGTTTGTATTTCACTTTAGTTCTGTATTCCTCCTCCCCAGTATGTTTTACTGGGGTTATCTACATGAAAACCAGATCTTTGCTCTACAAGAGTTTATCTGTTCCTGTTGCTGACTCCCTACCTGATGTCATAATGCACTACTTGTGACATCACAGTTAGTTCCATGACAACAGACTTTGATGTCAGAGCAGAGGATTATGACTTGAAGTAGGGAGTCAGTTATACAGGCAGATGAACCCTGAGGGATAAAGATCATGTATTCATGCAAATGTTCTTAGTAATACATACTGGGGAAGAGGAAACTTTAGAATATATATGGAATGGAAGCTGAATTGTACCTAATTATTATGTTTTTCAAAGTTAGTTTTAAGCCGTCAGCAGCTGTTTAATAACCCTGCCCTCGTTCAACCAATTTACATGAAATTTGGGAAACACAGTCTTTCTGCCAGGATCCCTTGATCCTGAAAATGTCATGTAGCTTGGTTCAGTGGGGGCAAAATTACAGAGGTGCAAAAAAATGTTAAAGTCTCCATTTTTGAACATTTTTAGACTTTTTGGGTTCTATATGATAATAGCATCTGCAAAACTGTGGCAACAAAAAACAGCGCGTGCATATTGCTGAAAAGCAAAATGATGATGAGCATTACAGTGTCCAGAAGAAACAGCGAAAGCACTTACTTTCTCTTCAGGGGGCGATGTGAATTTACTTTTTATGTGGGGACAAGGCCCCCCCGCACCTCCTTTGTGGGCAACTTTGTGCCCCGCACCCCCCATATATAATATCATCTCTCACCAGGCGGATGATTATAGGGGACAGGGGAAAAATTTGGGAGGGAGGCTATCCCACCGGGGGAGACAGAAGTCACCGGGGGCAGAACTTTGGAAGAGCAACCTGCAGGTGGGGAGGGGAACAAAGTTAGGAGGGTAGGAAAACAGGAGGTCAACAACAGGAAAAAAGAAAATTTTAAACAACAAAAAAACAAACAAAAAAGCATCTCCCACAGCCAATCCCAAACTTGGGTCTGCCAGCCACAGAAGTGGTGACTGTAACCACTAGACCAGACAGCCAGCTCAGAACTGGCCCCACAAACAAAGCCCTATAAACTCTATAAAATAAGTACTCCATACAGAAATGAAAGCACTGAACCCACAATGAGCTATTAAGAGCACATAGCCAATTTTTCAGTCGCTATTTTCACGTTGCCCAAATTAACTTGTTAAAAATGACTAGCTGTATTCATGGGATACTGTTTTTTTTGCCATCTAATAAAATTATTTAAGAAAAATGTTCAGTTTCTGAGCATGCACAGTTCAAAAAATCAACATTGTATAGATAACTGACATTTGTGACAACACCTGGTTGCATTATATGACACGGCTGTTGTTTTCTGACAAATGACAGCAGTGCCATATAGTGCAACCCCTGCTGTGTCGTGACTCATAGGTCAGGGATGGGGCTACTGTCATTATAGCCCCACAATCCTGACTGTGCTGTATTAATAAAGTGTATCTGCGCAACAGGGACTCCAGTCCTCGGTGGCAATGTATTGATTTATTTTTATTATTTTTTTGTATAATTCAACACTGGGATGCCCACTCCCAGTGTCAGATCCCCCCCACAGCCCATTGTTTTATTTCATAAATTGTATCTGCACACCAGGGGCCCCAGTCCCCAGTGGCGGTATATTTATATATTTGTTTATTTTTGTTTTCATGTTTTTGTTCTGGCTCCCCCTAGAGCTTTGACCCTCCCACCTGCTGCCCCCATGCCCAGGCTTGCCCCCCTGGGTAGGGCCGCTGATGGGCCTCCCCCTCCCAATGGTCAATGTGGGCAAAGCCCCAGCTTGGTCAGGCCTTGGGAGTGTGACCTCCAGTGGACGTTGGAAGCAGAGGACAGTGGAGCAGGGTGGGTCATCATGCCGGGGGCTGGCTCTTCCCAAGTGCTTGACCCTTGGGATGGGGACATGCAATGATGTCCACCATCTGCCCCACTCCCTGAATGGACTGGCGTCAGTTGGGGTGGTACCCCCAGCCTCCACTAGGGGTCCATGATGCACCAGACACTCTTCCCCTCCCTCCCCCTGGAGAAGGTTCCATGTCATAATAGCGAACGCAAAACAGCTATCGCTATTATGGCGAGTGTATATTGCCAAAAAGCAAATCGACGATATACACTTCAGGGTGACTCAACATCCAGAATTTAAAAGGGTTTTTTTGTGGGGGGGCTGCACCCCCACACCACCCTTAGTTAGGATTCTCAACTCCAGGGGGTTGCATATCGAGGAGGGGGAAAAAATCTGGATCTCAGCAAAATGTAAATGCCACAGCTTGCAGATGCAGCAAAATGTAACCTACTCCCGGTCTCAAACCCAGTACCTACTCTGCCAGAGCTAGTCTCCCACATCACCATGCCATATGGCTAGCTCAGCAGCAGCAGGTACACCAGTACCTCAAAAACCCTTCCCTGTCCCTCCCTTCCCCTTCCCCTCACTATTCCTCCCTTCCATTCACCCTTTCTCTTGGTCACTATCCCATACCCTCGTTATTCTGCAGGCTAGTCCACCATAAAAGTGCCCAAAATGAGTAGCTATATTTCTAGTCACTCATTTTGGGTTGCTCCTATGATGTGATACCCCAGAGAAGGAGAGCAGTCCCTAGGACACTCAATCCTTCTCCCCCAGCTGGCACTCCAACTCCCGGGTCCATTCCTGAACCCAGGTCATTGACGTCGCAAGCGGAAATCCAACCGCTTTGCTAGCAGGCCAGTTATATATTTATTTATGTATGTATGTATATTATTTTATATATAATCTAACAATGGGATGTCCACTCCCGGTGTTGAATATTTCCCCCCCGCAGCCCATTGTTTTATTTCATAGTTGCTAACATCGGGGGGCCAAATCACCCTGTCAGCATTTACAAATGCACCCCCAGTGT
Organism: Neoceratodus forsteri; assembly: GCA_016271365.2. NCBI lineage: Eukaryota > Metazoa > Chordata > Ceratodontiformes > Ceratodontidae > Neoceratodus > Neoceratodus forsteri. The sequence goes on from CM028134.1 coordinate 849,074,092, forward strand.
CCCAAAATGATGTAGTTAATGTCATGGTTCCTGAAAAAAAAACAGTCCCTGGTGTCTTTTTTTTTTAACCTGAAATGAAGAAAATGGTCCCCCGTTGTCATTGCTGTCCCCATCCTCCTATCCCGACCCTCCCACTGAGCACCCACCACCATACATCCCCCTTACCCTATACTTACCTGCCAAGGTTGTACACTGCCATACTCTGTGGACTGAGACATGTCTGCACTCTTTAAAGCCGAACCATGAACTGAGGAATCAAGGTAAGTGCCGTATAATGTATTTCAATGGCATTTTGAACTTATGTTCATAACTTTGCCATTTTAAGGAATTATTTCACCAAATTTTCAATATAGCCTTTTTGGGATCCCACCTCATGAACACTGTCACTGTCATTTCATTAATCAGGTCAGGAAGGTGATTTTGCGGTTGCTGTGCAAAATCACCTTTTGGGATCAAATAATGAAATTTCACCACCAGTGTTCATAATGTGGGGTCACAAAAAGGCCATTTTGAAAAGTTGGTGAAAGAATTCCTAAAAATGGCTGAGTTACAGTATGAGCGTTCATTTAAATTTTTCTACACACATGCATAACTTTGGTAATTTTCAATATTTTGACTCCAAATTTTCAACATAGCCATTTTTTCACACCACCTCATGAACAGTACAACTGCTATTTTCACATATCCTGTCCAAAATATGTTTTCGTACATGAGGTGCAGAATAGTATTTCAGCATGGGTTTGAAAACATTTCACCTATGGGGTTTATGAGGTGGGGTCATAAGAAGACTATGTTGAAAGTTTGGGGTCAAAATATTAAAAAACAAAGAATTTATTAGGTAATTTTGTTTTCAGGGATGTCTGTTACACTACTGAGGAACAAGCTGCCATACCGTGCCGGTGAGCACACTCAGGTGTGAACTCAGTGAGCTGGTTTAGTGGGACAAGGCTGATTGGGAAGGTGATGCAGTATGCAGCACCATCCCCAGCCTGTGTTTTGTTGCAGATGCCACACACTCTGGTGGGTCAGAGAACCTCATCCACAAAGTATTGACATGTGTGCTAGGGCCCGTTGGACCCATGCACTGGGTCAGGACTATCTACAATACTATGTTTATCTTATTTTGCATAGGTCCCAAAGGGACCTGTGCAAATTAGAATGCAATTCCACTTTCAGAAAAAGAAGTGAAATTTTTTGCATAAAACCACATTAATGCAAACATTAGGATTGTAGAATGCAAAACACACAAAGAATGGAAATGTAAAACATTAGGGGTTTAGGTCTCCGGAGTATTGGCGAGTCAGTGGTGGGTTCTTACTTGGGGTTGTCAACCCTAATGCCCACCCCATTCCCTGATCAGACGAGGTCAAATGGGATGCCTTCATGCAGGGTTCCGTAGCTCTGACAGATTATGTTGGCAATACTGTATCTCAAGGTATCCCATGAGAAGGACAACCGCTATTGAGCACTTACAAAAAGGGTGACTCAATAGCGGCACCTGTTCTTAGGGCTACTGGATGGGGGCCGACTGTGGGTATAGCAGCAACCTGTTGTTATATGTACACACGCATGCGGGGAAACAAGCATGGCGGAAGGGGAAGTGGGTTTGTGTGGATGGTGTGGCAATGGGTGCTGAGCTGGCCCGTGGGTGGTGGGTGGGTGGGTGGCAGGCTACAGCTGTGAAGGTTCCGGTTCAGGTCCAGACACATGCACATTTTGTTGTGCCCAGCCTGAAATTGATTTTTCTGACTTTGCACCCCCGACATGCACCCCAGAGCTGAGAATCCTTTCATTGGGGGATGCGGAGGGCACAATCCTGCATAAACAAAAATGCAAGTCCCTGGTACCCTTTGTCAAAACTGATTTTTGCTGATGTACATTCGCCGTAACGGTGATCGCCTTTGTGCGATCACCCTTATCAGATAAATCTATATCACTATGAGGCACTAGGTTGGAGCTGTATATTGTGCTTCAGACAGGAAGCTATGGGCTGGGGAGAGGGGGTGGGCATTAGGGTTGATAACTCTAAATAAGACCCCACCACTGATTCATCAGTACTTCAGAGACCCAAATCCCTAATGTTTTTCATTTCCCTTCTTTGTGCGCTTTACGTTCTACAGGCCTAATATCTGCATTAATGTAGTTTTTTGCAGAGAATACAATATATACTGTATGCGTCCTGTTATACATAAGGATAGTTTGTGGCATTCATTTGTACAATTCAGGTGATCTTACTCTGGACAAGTGGTGATCATATGATTATGCTAATTACAGTTACAGGATTCAATGTTATGTTTTTCTATGAGTGATTTGAAGATACCAAAGCTGACTATGCTGGTGAGTTTGAAAGATTATTGTATGTTGTTCCAGATCATAGGGATGATACAGGTAATCACTGTATTGCCATATTTTGTAGCATAAAGTATTCAAACAATGGCTATAAATCAGGTCTGCATAATCCAGGAGGGGGAGAAAGGTGACCTGCACTAGCCTCTTTCTGATGTCCATTAGGAAACAGTTCTTGTTTCTATAAAAAAATAGTCTAATTCTTAATTTTTTGCAGACATCTTCAATGTGTGTGCTGAAAGACATGCATTTATCTAGCCATAAACTGAGGTATTTTAAATTGTGCCCCACTTCATGTGAGTCTCCTAAGAATGCGGTAATAGTGGGGTCAGGGATAATGAAGGGTACCATATTAGCAGCCAAAAAAACATAACTTTAATCTTTTTAGCATTTTGCAATACTGTAGCTTAGATTGGTCTGTTGAAGATCATTATATACACAAAATAGGGATGGTCTAGAGGTGTAAAAAACTGTATCATCAGCATTGAAGTGTAGATTAACACTAATAATATTATTATCTAGATCATTAATATACAGCATAAACAGTAGGGGTCCTAAGACTGAACCTTGTGGTACTCCTCTAGGTAGTATTGTATAAGAAGAGAATGCACCTTCCATCATGATTTTTTGTCGTCTGCCGATTTGTAATTGGAGAACTAAGGCAATACCACTCAATAAATACTATATCCTTTAGCTTGCTTGGCAGTATACGGTGATCAACTGTGTCAAAGACTTTACTAACTAAGGAAACACTGGCACAAACAGTAAAAGAAGGTGCCACGACTTTTTATAGATACATTAGTGAAAGGAGAAAGTCCAGAGGGGGTATTGCTAAGTTCAATGGGGAAAAGGGGGAGTGTGAGGAGAAGTATCAAGGAAAAGCATCTGTCCTAAATAGATACTTCTTCTCAGTGTTTATTGAGGAAAAGGTAGGGCAGGGCCCACAGCTCAGCACCATGGACACAGGGGGCTGGGAGGTGTGCACTAGTCCCTTCACAAAAGAAAGGGTCCTACAAGAGCTTGCTAAGCTCAGGGTGGACAAGGCAATGGGACCTGATGACATACATCCCAGGGTACTAAAGGAGCTAAGCGTGGAACTAACAGAGCCATTATCAGAACTGTTTAGTGAGTCTCTGAGCATAGAAGAGGTCCCAGAAGACTGGAGAAGGGCTCATGTGATCCCACTCCACAAGAGTGGTAGCAGAGAGAAGGCAAGGAACTACAGACCAGTCAGTCTTACCTCAGTAGTGGACAAGATTATGGAGGCACTCCTTAAGGAAAGGATAGTACAACACTGGGAATCGATAGGAGCACAGGATCCAAGGCAGCATGGATTTACCACCGGAAGGTCCAGTCAAACTAATCTCATAGATTTCTTTGACTGGATAACCATAGTGTTGGACCAACGGGGAGCAGTTGATGTCGCCTACCTTGACTTCAGCAAAGCTTTCTATACTGTACCACATAGAAGATTGATTAATAAGCTGGGTTGGCTCGGGCTGGGTCAGACGTTGGTCAACTGGGTGGCAAACTGGTTGGCAGGAAGAAAACAGAGAGTGGTGGTAAATGCTATACAGATAGAAGAGATGCAAGTCACAAGTGGGGTACCTCAGGGATCAGTCCTGGGGCCTGTCCCCTTCAATATCTTCATCAGTAACATTGCAGGTGGACTGGAGGGTAATGTTTGTCTGTTTGCAGATGACACCAAGATCTGCAACAGAGTAGATGATCCAGATGGGTGGGTAGAATGAGAAGAGATCTGGATAAACTGGTAAAATGGTCGGAAGAGTGGCAACTGGGGTTTAATGCAAAGAAGTGCAAGATCATGCACATAGGGATGAGAAACCCTGAAGCTACCTATAGGTTGGGAGCGGAGTTGCTGGCAATCACAATGGAATAAAGAGACTTAGGCATCATCATCATCACAGATAACCGGAAATCATCCAAGCAGACCACTAAAGCAGTAGGTAAGGCTAAAGGGATGTTGGGGTGTATTAGTAGGGGTATATAAGTCTAAGAGGGCGGTAATAATCCCTCTTTACAAGACACTGGTTAGGCCCCATCTGGAGTATGGCATGCAGTACTAGAGGGCGTACCTGCACAAGGACATTAACAAAATGGAGGCAGTCCAGAGGACGGCAACCAAATGGTGCAGGGACTGCAACAGAAAACATATGAGGACTTATTAACTGAGCTCAATATATATATACCCTAGAGCAAAGGAGGGAGAGAGGTGATACGATCAAAACATTCACACATCTTAAGGGCATTAACAAGGTGAAAGAGTCTAACATGTTTCAATATAAGACAAATAGCAAGACAAGAGGACACAGCACAAGATTAGAGGGAGGCCGAATAAGGGGTAATGTGAGGATGTTCTTTTTCACAGAAACAGTGATAGATGCATGGAATGGCCTACCCTAGGATGTGGTGGATATGAATACGGTGCAGGGCTTCAAACAGGCATGGGACAGGCATAAGGGAGCAACAAAGATTAGTATGAATAGATAGACCTTTGACAGAGTACAGGAGTATGGCACTTTCATAAGATAGAAAAAAATGGGCAGACTGGATGGGCCTTGTGGTCCTTATCTGCCATCAACTTCTATCTTTCTATGTTACTAAGATCAAGGAATATGGCTCCTGTGATCTGCCTTTGATCAAGAGCTATTAACCAGTCATTGGTGACTTTAGCTAGTGCTGTTGTATTGCTATGTTTTGGTCTAAAACCTGATTACATGGGGTTTATACGGTTTGTAAGCTCTAGATATTCCCTTATTTGGGTACTGACTAATTCCTCAAGAAGCTTGGCCAAGGTAGGTAGTATAGATATTGATCTATAATTACTTAGTTTGTACACATCACTGATTTATCAATCATTTGTCAATGCTGAATGTTGTCTCGCTGGCATTGGCATTGGTAGTGCAGGAGTTAGAGGCACATAATAGGAATAGCAGTGAAGTATTGAAGTGATGCCAACCCCACCCAACCCCACCCTGCAGAGACCGACAGGTGTTGGGGTGTGCCTTTGGGTCATCAACTATAATGCTCATGCCATTTTACCTCACCCTACCCTGTAGACACTGACAAGTGTCGTGGTGTGCTTTGGGGTCTTTGGGCATTATGCTTACCCCATTCCATAAGGAAATACACTGAGGTGGGTGCAGTGTAGGAGAACGGGGTGAATTTTGTGGCCGAACACTCCAAGGCACACCACGATGCCTGTCACTGGCTGCAGGATGGGTTGGAGGTGGAATGGCATAAACATTACAGCCAATGATCCCAAGTCACACCCCTGACGCCTGTCAGTCTGTACAGGGTGGGGTGTTACAGTTGGAAACCCTAACATAGAGGACACAGCATGAGATTAGAAGGAGGCCGATTAAGGGGGAATGTGAGGAAATTCTTTTTCACAGAAAGGGTGGTAGATGCATGGAATGGCTTACCACAAGAAGTGGTAGCTATGAATACAGTGCAGGGCTTCAAACAGGCATGGGATAGGCATAAAGGGAGCAATACAAATGACTATGAATAGATGGGTCACTGACAGAGCAAAGCCAATGGCACATTTATAAGGTAGAAAAAGAAATGGGCAGACTAGATGGGCCTTGCGGTCCTTATCTGCCGTCAACTTCTATGTTTCTATGTTTCTAACGCCGTAGAAATGTGTTGGTATTTTCCTTCCAAATTTTCAACATGGGCTTTTTGTGACCCCACCTCATAAAGAGCAGCACTACCAGTTTGTTAGCTGAAAGGTGGTTTTGCACAGCAGCAATTCCATTTGACAACACAGAGACGAAAACACATTTTGGGCAGTATGTGAAAAATGACAACTGTTCATGAGGTGGTGTGAAAAAATGGCAACGTTGAAAATCTGGAGTGAAAATATTAAAAATTGGTGAAGTTATAAGCATGCATAGAAAGTGTGCAACACACGTCCGTAACCCAATTATTTTTGGGATTTTTGTAACCACATTTTTAACATAGGCATTTTGGGACCTCCCCTCATGAACAGTGGCATTGTGATTTTGTTAATTTGTCCCAAAAGTTGATTTCCCACAGTGACCACGCCATTGTGCGTCACAGGTGCAAAAACACATTTGGGCAGGTTGTGAAAATGACAGTGGTACTGTTCATAAGGAGGTGTGAAAAATGCCAGTGTTGGAAATGTGGCATGAAAATATTGCAAATTTGCGAAGTTACAAGGTGCGTGGAAACTTGCGCAATGCATGTAGTAACACAGTAATTTTATGGACTTTCATCCCAGATTTTCAACATAGGCATTTTAGGACCTCTGCTCATGAACAGTGCCACCGTCATTTCCTCAAACTGTCCCAAAAACTGATTTTGACTGTGAGCAAGCTATTCTTTGCCAGGCGTGTGAAAACACATTTTGGCCAGGATATGTAAAATGACAGCTATACTGTTCATGAGGAAGTGTGGAAAATGCCAATTTTGAAAATCTGGAGTGAAAATATTACCAAGTGCTGCGATTCTGAGCATGCGTGAAACTGCGCAACACCACGCCAAATAAAACAGCCATTTTAGATTTTTCCACCAAATTTGCAACATAGGCTTTTGAGAGCCCCCATGAACATTGGCACTGTCATTTCGTTAATCAGTCCCAAAAGGTGATTCCATGCAGTGACCGTGAAATCATCTTTTGGGACCTAATAACACCATGACAGTGACTGAATTCATGAGGAGGCATCCCAATAACCCCATGTTGGAAAGTTGGTGTCAGAATTCCCAAAAATGCCTGAGATATGCACCAAAGTTGAAAAAAAACCCTGTTTATGTCATTATACAGCTTATCGGCATTTCTTCAGTTCGCGGTCGGCTTTGAAGAGTCCAGACATGTCCCCGGTCCACCGAAGATCGTCGTGCCAGACTCTGGAGGTAACTATGGGGGAGGGGGAGGTGGGGAGGTGGGGTGTGAAGTGGGTGGGCATGGGTTGTGGAAGGGGGCAGGGAGACTGCAAGGTACCGTTTTCTTTTTTACAGGGTAAAAAAAAAGGGAACATCGCTGGGCGGTTTTTGTTTTTTCAGGCACATTTGGCACACTGGGGTGGGCTCCCAGCATGTCACCTGATTGTTTTGGGGGGCTGTAGCCAACAGGGAATTGGGAACCCCCATCGGCACATAGGGGCAAGAGCCAAGGGGGATTGGGCACCCCCTCTGCACACAACTGATGGGGGCAAGAAATTATGCCGACAGAGAGTGGGCTCCCCCGTCAGATAAATAAACAGGGATGGGGGACTGTAGCCGATGGGGATTGGGCCCCCCGTCAGCAAAGGAAGACTGTTGGAGGGAGCACATGATGCCGAGGGGGATTGGGCACCCCCTAGGTACACACTTTGGGGGGGTCATTATGCCAATGGGGGTGGGCTCCCCTGTTGGCAAATGAAGTGGGTCGGGGAATGTGACAGGGGGATGGGGCACCCCTGTCACCAAGTTTACATGGGGAGGCTGTGCCGCTGCAAATGAGAAGCTTGTTTCTCATTGCAGCAGACGTTTTCTTAGATGTGGTCGCCACATTACGTCTTGCTGTTGTGACGCCTGCATGCTGCCTTACTGAGGAATGAGGGACACACCTACTGATGTGTGCCCTGCATTCGACCACAGTGACTGCACCTCCAAATCTGCTCAAGAATATATGTTGGCTGCGCTACACGCAGCCAACTTTAAAAGAGGTATGATGTGCCGTTCTTTGCAAATTGCAGGGAGCACTGACTCTTGCAGCACCAATAACCAATCTTTTAATCTTTCACTTTCCAGCACAGAATTCCCTGTTTATTAAAGTCACTTACTTAGTGGGTCTCGTTTTTTCCCATACCAATAGCCATGTATTAAATGCCATAATACACGAGTGTTAATTATGGCATTTAATACAAAGCTCTTTGTGTGAGAGAATGTGGTGAAAAAATGTGACCCCTCAATTAAATAAAGTAAAGTATATGGTGCAGTGTGTAAACTCAAATTTTACACACACTCTCGTTGTTGGGTGGCTGCATAAACCCCTCGGGCTTTGCTCTCGGGGTTTATGTGCCGTCCAACAACTCGAGAGTGTGTAAAATTCTCATTACATACTGCACCCCATACTTTATCCTATATATGCACTATTAGACCTGTCTGTTTGCTAGTGATATGTCTATGTGTATCATAAATCACTGTTGGTGATATATGTCTTTTTTGGTTTCTAATCTCAAGTTCAGTATGGTGTGGTTGAGCTCATGCTGAAGTCTGTTCCTCCAGTACATCTGCACATGTGGTTCAAGTGCAGCATGCCACTGGTTCCTGTATACATTTCTGTGTTCAGTACTATACAGAAGTTGTTCAGGATGACACATCTAGCAACCACATGAGTTATGAATGTGTGGTCCAGTTTCCTCCAGTTCAGCAGAATGCAACGTCAATCCTTCAGACGACCTCCACAATGTCTGAAGGGTTGTCAGTGGCTATGGATTACTGTATGTATTCTCCTGTGGTGTGCAATTGGTCTCTAGGAATGGTTTCATTAACCAAGGTAGGAGTAGGTAGACAGCATCACCAAGGATGTAGTATAGTATGCATGCACCCATTAATGTTGATTGTGTGCTGTAATAAAATAGTGCATATGTTGGGTACTGTCCTATGACATTTATTACAGGTATACAGAATACGTACCAGTCTGTGAATGAACAGTAGTATTGGAAAAGCACATGCAGTCATGGACAATAAATTTTATTTAAAAAAAATTTAAGTCTCAACTAAAGACATGGCTGTTTAGACAGGACTTCTTATGAGATTGATAAGTTTTAGTAATACCGTGGGATATATACATATTTATTGTAAGGAGATAGGAGATTGATACATTTTAGTAATACTGTGGGATATATACATGTTTATTCTAAAATCTGAGATCTTGTGCTGCTATGACATATTATATGTAATTTAAAATATTTTCTGTATTGTAAAGCACTTCAAGCCCTGGAAAAGTGCCATATGAATAAAGTGCCTATCCTATCCTTTATACCAATAGTGCTGCATGTTGTGAAGGTGCAAAGTGGCTGTTGCAAATATATGCTATACATGCAGCAGGCAGTCATCCACAATGCTCTGTAGCATGATAAACACTCATTGTTTTCTGTTTATGTACTCCCTCATGCCATCTGTCAGTGAGGTTATTGGTATATGTGTACCATCAATCATTCCCAATGTTCGTGGTAGTCTCCAGGGCTCTTTGAACCATATAGCTATCATTTGTGCCTCACCACCTGAGGGTAATCTGACATTTCTGCTGAGGTGCTGGGTGACCATGGCAGTACAGAACATGTTCAGGTACTTGTGTACCATGCTTTTATGAACCCAAAACAGCTTTGCAGCAACACAGTATTCAGCAATGGATGCAAGTTTAAACACTACTATTGTCACTCTTTTCTCAAGTGGTACAGATTGCTTTATGTGGTAGGTTGTTCTGACATTTCCTCCCTCATCAACCCCCAGATCTGTTCAAGTGTATGCCTGGACATTCTAAAGTGCTTGTGCCATCTCTCCAGTGTGTAGTCACCACAGTCCAGTAGTGTGCATTCCTCCTTTTGCTCCCTATCCTTCTCCATCTCTGTATTGGGGCATGTTCCTACAATGAAATATGTAACTGTTATTGTTATGTGCAACTGGTTTGTACTCTTCCACTGCTCTACTGTTCCTATGGTTTGGTACCGGGTGTGGTGTGCTGTGCTCTGTGTGCTGACTGACATGCACTGACAGGCATGCCACTGTAACGTGTATACTGAAGAAAGAGGTGGGGGTGCTGTAGCTGCTTACAAATGCGCTCATTTAGGCAATTTTGCTGTAATTTTATTTTATTCCCCAATGTTTCACTCAAATTCAAGAGCTTTATCAACGGGTTAATATTTCATTCTGAAAAATAAGTATACAGTTGTAATATATCAAGTAATTAAATAACAAACAGTAAATGACCTCCTAAAACATACCATGTGTTCACAATGTACCTGTCTCTTTAAGTGCTAATGCACAACTTATACAACAATTAATTCAAAACAACTAATGTTCTTATTCTGTGAAATAAAATAAAATAAAATAAAATAAAATAAAATAAAATAAAACAGAAACTGTCTGAACCATGTTATGGCCTCTGTAATCATCTGTGCTACCACCGCTGCTCAGTGTGTAAAAGTTTTCAAATACTCTAACAAGCTATGCTGCCCAATATCTGTGAGGTTTGTGCGTACCTGAAACTGAGTTGTAGTACAACTCTATTTTAAGGCAATTTTATTTCGGAATGCAGTCCTGCCAAAAGAAATGGTATAGCATTGATTTTAAAGTGCTGTTATAACATAATTTATAATAACAGAATCTTTTTGTTGTGGCTCTTTCAGTTAAACGGAAAATAATTTTACCTGAATGAAGTAAACTCATAAACCGAAGTGTCTAAATGGCATCTGTAATGTGTCAGCCATTGCATCCTGTGTCATTTGAACACACCTGTGTATTATACAGTGTTAATATTGTTCAGAGGCATGACTGTTGCAGCATGCTCATGTCCAGTGTACATCTTTAACACATTGGCATGCTGTCCATGTTGAGCAGTGAGATGTAGCATGTTTGAAACCCTGTCAGACATGTTTCAAACTAATTTTAGATATGTTATTTAAACATGGTTATCCTTGTGTTGACACTGTTCCTGACCATGTATGATCATATTCATATTAAGGTTCATACTAAGGTGGTAAAGAAGCTTAGGAGGTGGAAGCCCATTGATAGCTCATATCCTTTACCAAAAATAATTCAGACTCATTCCACTGAATATGTAATTATCCAATTTTGACTTGAATCCTGCTTTACAGAATTGAGTACGGCAATGTATGTTGGCAAATTACTCCAGACATTTGTTTTTCTTTGAGTTTAATAAAACTTTCTGTTATTTGTATGGAAGTTTGACTTCTTTATTTGCAGGGGAATGTTTGCTTGTAGTAATAGTTTTTGCTTTTAAATCTATTCAGTTCTCATAGAAGGAATAGATCTTAAATGAGATCATGAATTAAAATAAACTGTCACCTCAAAATGTCTGGTTTTAAGTGATACCAGTTTTGAATCTGCTATCCTTTCATCATATGTTTTATGTTCTAGATCAGTAATGATTTTTGTGGCTCTTTGCTGCACATTTTCTACTCTAGTTACCTCTTCCTTTTTAAATGGGCACCATAGCTGACTGGCATAGCCAAGTTGTGGTCTTACATACTGTATGTCCTATACAAAGGGAGAATAACTCAAGCCCTATGACTTTTAAAATATTTTTTTAATGAACCTAAGCACCTGATTTGCTTTAACAATTGCCATTGTGCATTGTTTGTCTTGTTTCAGCTTCTTGGGGATGGTGATAGCCAAATAAATCCCTTTCATTGTCCACTACCTTCAGTATTGCATTGCGTAGTGTGTATTAGTTATTATTTTTTGCCTAAGTGCATGCGGGTGTATTTCTGGAGTTTGAACTGCAACCCCCATTTAAATGCCCATATTGATATTTTATCTAGATCTTTTTGAATTCTTTGAGCCTGATCATAAAAGCCACACGGTCCACTCAACTTAGTATTGTCTGTGTGTTTGATAGTCCAGTTCAGAACTCTGCTGTTCACATCTCCTATTAATAGCTGAAAGATAATTGGTCCCAGAACTGAGCCCTGTAATACACCACTAATAACACATTTATCAAACGTGTTAGAGCCCATCCTGTAAACAGTTATTTACCCAGTTAATTATGTATGGGTTACTAGGTAGACCTGACATTTTCTCTGTAATATCTCAAATGTGGAACCATGTCAAATGCCTTGCATAAATCCAAGCAGATCCTATCAACTGGTATATTATTATCTAATGACTTGCTGACCATTTTCATAAAAACAGAGTAAATTTGTGATATATGTGCTTCCTCCAGCGAATACATGTTATTCCCAATCTATTTGATTACTTTCAGATATGTTGATTTTTTTAAAAATCATATATTTGATTATGCAGTCAAGAATTTTGCCTGGAATGGATGATAAACTGATATGGTGATAGTTCTGGATATTATGTTTTCTACCGTTTTTGTGTATGGGGACAATGTTTGCAGCCCTCCAGTTGCTAGGCACAGTCCCCATGTTAACTGATTTTTCAAATAATAATTAAAGTGCGGTATGATAGTAGTACCCATCAATTTCAGCATTTATATTTACATTTTATCAGGTCCAGGTGAACTCTGATAGTTTAGCTTTTTTAATTTTCTGAAATAAATCATCTGTTTTGATGCTAATGCTACTTGCATTCTGTATGTTACTTCAGAGAATAATTTGATTAGTAGCTTTAATTATTGTGTGGAAGTCATTAAAATGAATCACCATTCTGACAGGGTTAGTGATTGTTTCACAATCAATACTGATTGGGCATATTTTTGGGTCTGATTTCTTTAGGTTATTGATATAACTATGGAATTGTTTGCAGTTACTCTTCCTTGCATATATAGCTAGCTGTATTTCTGCTTCTCTCTTGGAATGTTTCATTTTTACACTTCTTCAATTTGTGTTTATATTCTTCCTAAGCTGCCTGAGTTTGTGTTTTCAAATATTTGATATATAATTTGTTCTTTTTCTTTACATGCTTATTGACATGTGAGCCTAAACATTTTGGTGTCACTCATTTGTTATTGTATTTCTTGGACTTTTTATGTATTTATTACAGATAGATATTATATTTTCCTTTATGAGGTTCCACATTTCCTCCACTGGTTTATTATCTAGTAATTTGTGACAGTCACTTTTGTTAATATGATCTACTATTTTAACTTCATCAGCTGTCTTGTATAAAGGAATTTATGTTTCACCCCTTATTATCTTTTCTTATGTTCTATCTCAAATGTAACTCAATTATAGTATTAGTGACTGCCTCCCAGTGGTTGTTCAGCAGTACAGTTAATGATGTTAGTGTGCCAGTACTTAAGACAATATCAAGAAATGTTCTCACTGTGTGCATAGCTTGTGACTAGAGATGGGTGAAGTCCATAAAATTTACTATGTAAAATAATTTGCAAATTGCTCAAAATTTGCATAGATGGATTGACCGGGAAATGGGGAATTTTATCTGCAAAAGTCCATACTTCCCCACAGAACCTTTCCTGTTGTTTACTGCCCCCCCCCAACTGATTGCTGGCCCCAATTAATAAAAAATATATATCCCTGGTGTTTAGTGGGCCCCCTTGCTGATCGCTGTCCCAGTATATATATATATATATATATATATATATATATATATATATATATACCGTAGCTACATAGTTAGGGTTGAGTAGCACTTTTAAGGTTAAAGGGTCAAACTTTGCACCTTAATAACTTTGTGACTGTTCAACGGATTTGCCTGAAATTTGGAATGCTTACTCAAAAATCATACATCTTGGGAACTACCAACTTTCATACTGGTCAGATATACGGCTGTGGAGTTATTAAGTGTGATCTGCACACATGTTTACGGTTTCTGGTGAATTCTTTGCTCACACCTACAGGTCGCATGGTTTGTGCGACCAGTCTGTAAACTTCAAGGAACATGTGGCTGGGGTCTCCAATGTGCTTTTTAATGATTTTGTGAAAAAATATTAAACGGTTCAAAAGTTATTCAAAAAACAAGTTCCCATTATAAGTCAATGGGAAAAGTTAATAAAAAGTTCAACAGTGTCACAAATGCACTTTTTAGTGTCACAAATGTCCCTAGTAATGCCACAAATCTGCCATTTTGTTTTCAGTTGGTGATCAGAAAAATGCTTGCCATTTAAATTTGGGACCCTCTAGCAATACAATTCTTTTTGTGTTCACCTAGTTGGACCCTGAGGATGCTAGCCATGTCTTTATTTTGGGGTGAAACACCCTAGAAATATGTTTTTCAAATTTCTGGAAAAAATAGTGTCACAAAGTAGTGTCGCACTCACAACACTTTCGTAAATGGTTGCGAGAGCTTTCGCAAATCACAACACTACTTTTTCAGACTATGGCCAAAATGACAGCAGATCTTTACCACCCTGCTGCAAAAGAACAGTTTGGTTTTTTGAGCATAAATTTGGGGGTAATGCTGCCAACATCTCCCAGATGTGTCTTTTGGTAGTTTGGTGAAAAAATATTGCATGACTGCAAAGTTACGGTACTCCAAAGTTGGCGTTTTTTCCCATAGGCTAACATGGTGGTATACACTGCTCCTTTCGGTATCTTGAAAATGATGCGAGATACAGATTTTTTGTTGTGAGTTGCATACCCCTATGGGCCATGTAATAGCAAAAACCTAGCCAGGAAAATCATGATTTTTGTGAAATTTAAATTTTTTTTCTATGTCGTGCTGCTGCTGAGATATTAGCAATTAAGTACTTCCAATGCTCATTTTAAGCTTCGATGCCCATTACAATGCATACATTCTTTGTGTTTCTCTATGCACCTGTTTGGCAAAAACAGGGTATGCGCTTCTGTTACTGTTACAGTTACTGTTTCCACTTGCGTTTCTGTCCCCGTTTGCGTTACCGTTCCCATGTATGCCACCGTGTGCCGTTACCCTTTGCGTTGTCATTTGCACTTGCATTTTTGTTACTGTTACCATTTGCGTTTCCACTACTGTTTCTGTTTGCGGCACCGTGCACATTGCCATTTGCATTTCTGGCACCCCTTTCCTTTGCGTTTGCATTTCTCTTTCGTTTTGCATCTTCCTTGCTGTTACTGTTACCATTTGCATTTGCAATTGTGTTACTGTGCCCGTGCA
The DNA here is from genome assembly GCA_016271365.2 of Neoceratodus forsteri. Taxonomy (NCBI): domain Eukaryota; kingdom Metazoa; phylum Chordata; order Ceratodontiformes; family Ceratodontidae; genus Neoceratodus; species Neoceratodus forsteri. The sequence goes on from CM028134.1 coordinate 849,089,209, forward strand.
CATTATGGTTTGCATTTCCATATGCGCTTGCATTTCCTTTTGCGTTTCTGTTTCCTTTGCTGTTATTGTTGCTGTTACCGTTACCATTTGTGTTTACAATTGCAGTACTGTGCCCGTGCGCATTCTGGTTTACATTTCTGTATGTGCTTCTGTTCCTGTTTCTGTTTCCTTTGGTGTTATTCTTCATGTTAACTTTACCATTTGCATTTACTATTATGGTACCGTGCCTGTGTGCATTACGGTTTGCATTTACGTGTGCACTTGCGTTTGAGTTTCTGTTTCTGTTCCCTTTTGCTTTCTTTTTGCTGTGACACTTAACATTTCCATTTAAAATACCACTGCCATCACTGTTTATGTTACCAGTTGCATTTTCGTATGCGCTTCAATGTCCATTTGCGTCATTGTTCGCTTCAGCATCACTTTGCACTTGCATTTCTATTAACATTTCCTTTACCATTTATGTTTCCGTTACCATCTGTGCCACTGTTGGCACTTCTGTTTGCATTGCTGTTCCTGTTACTATGTCACAAGACATTATTTGGTGGGAGCGCGGGGCCCAAAGACTACCTCCACTGCATTACTTTCACTATTTTTTGTCATCATTCTCAAAAAGAAGGGAAATTCAAGGCAAAAAACTCAATTTAATGCATCAGTTAGGGTTGTTCCACAGTGACAAAAGTGAAGAAATTCAGTGTTAGGGTTGATCCCCCTGGACCCCTTCCAGCCCACCCCCCAACCTGCATCAGGGTGCTCGTTGGGGTCATTGGTCCTAACTCTCACCCCATTCTCCTATTCCTCAGCTTCTTTACACATGTGATGGGGAGAGAGTTAGGGCCGATGACTTGTGCCCTGATGCCAGTTGAGGGTGAACTGGAGGGGTCAAGGGTTCAACCCTAACACTGAATTCCTCACTTTCGCTCTCAGAGCTAACCCTAACTGTTTACATAAATGGAGTTTTTGCCTGTAATATATATATATATATATATATGTTCATTGCAAAATAACTATGTTAATGCATCAGTTAGGGTTTTATTAAATTGTGAAAAGCTGGGAAATTCGATGTTAGGGTTACCAAACCTACCACCCCACCCTCCACACACCAATAAACATTGGAGTGTGCTTTGGAGTCATTGACCCTAACTCTCACCCCATTCCATGTGTAAACAAGTTGAGATGGTATAGTATAGGAGAATGGGATGAGAGTTAGGCCCAATGACTCCAAGGCACACCCCAAGGAGGTTGGGGGTGGGGGTGGTAGGGTTGGTAACCCTAATGTCAGATTTCCCAGCTTTTTACACTTTAATAAAAACCCTAACTGGTGCATTAATGTAGTTTTCTTGCAATGAATTTCCCTTCCTTTTGAGAAAGTGTAATGTAACTGGTATGTGGTTGTGGGAGCGCAGGCACTCCAGGCCCTGTGCTCCCCTCACTCTACCCATTGTTGCATAATGATATGCATAAGTGGGAGTGCAGGGCCAAGAGGCCCACACTCCCACTTACACATAAGTACGGACATATGGGAGCCCAATAGTCATGAAAAGTAACCCTTGTAACACTAATTTGGCAATATCTCAGTAACCATAGCAAACATTGAAAAAATTCCACTGCAGCTGCAATCATGACATTGAAACCTCTATGAGTGCTTAGTTCACCTAAAGGTAGACTAAGTCGTGGAGAGCAAAAAATCTGTATCTTGAATTGTTTTCGAGATACGGGCTCTGAAAGGCACCGTGGGCACCACAATTCAATGGACAGATGTAACTCAGGTATTTTCAGGTTTTTGTTTCATCAAATTATCAACATGGCATTTTGGGGTTCCCACCTCATGAACAATGTCACTATCATTTTGTTAATCTGTTCCAAAAGTTGAGTTTGCACAGAGAATGCGTCATTCTGTGTCACGGGTGCAAAATCATGTTTTAGGCAGGATATGAAAAATAACAGCTGTATGCATTGGTGTCCCCCAGGATGAAATCCAATTCTGCAGCATTTTGCAGTACTCTGCAGAATGCTGCAGCAAACCTACTGAACAAAACAATGTAATTTCAATGGCAATTAGTCCCTATTGTCATTCAGGAAAATTTGACACTTCCAGGATGAAGTGAATGCCACAGTTTCCTGCATGATAAAGGGGACTAATTACCATTGACATTACATTGCTTTATTCAGTAGGTCTGCTGCAGCATACTGCAGAGTACTTTAAAAGTGTGTTTCATCCTAGGGGATGCCACTGTACTGTTCATGAGGAGGTGTGGAAAAGGGTAATGTTGAAAATCAGGAGTGAAAATATGAAACACTGGTGAAGTTACGAGTGCATGTAGAAAATTTATTTATTTATTTAGATTTTGGTAACCGGGTAAACCCACTGAGACCTGAGGTCCCTTTTTCAAGGGCAACCCAGATGCACAATGCACGCTCATAATGTGGTCATTTATAGGAATTTGTTAACCAAATTTTCAACATGGGCTTTTTGGGAAATCCTCTCATGAACGCTGGCACTGTGATTTTGTTAATCCACCCCGAAAGTTGATTTTGAACAGCGAACACGCCATTCTGCACCACAGGTGTGAAAACACATTTTGGGCAGGATGTGAGACATGACAGCTATACTGTTCATGAGGAGGTGTGAAAAAATGGCAATGTTGAAAATCTGGAGTGAAAATATTAAAAACTAGTGAAGTCATGAGCATACGTAGAAACTGTGCAATGCACGCTTGTAACATGGCCAATTTTTAGATTTTCAGCATGGGCTGTTTGGGACCTCCCCTCATGAACATTGGGACTGTCATTTCTTTAATCAGTCCTGAAAGGTGATTCCGCACAGTGATTCCATGCACCTGATTAATGAGATGATGACAGTGACATTGTTCATGAGGTGGAGTCCCAAAATGCTTTTGCTGAAAATCTGGAGAGAAAGTACCAAAGCATGGCTGAGATATCCACATTTAAATTCTTTGTTTCTATCAGTGTTATACAAAGTAGGATCTTGGTTTGTATGATGAGATACAAACTAAGATTCTACATTGTATGACTCACGAAGTAGGATCCTAGTTCGTATCTCATCATTTTAGAACTAAGATCCTACTTCGTATGACACTGATAGAAACAAAGAATTTAAATGTGGATATCTCAGCCTATGATGCAGATACGAACAAATAAATTAAATGGTAAATAACACACATTTTAAGGGCATTTTCCGAACAGTAAAGTGCAGAATGCACCTAGGGGGTCAAAATAAGCAAGCTACATGTGTTGGTTCCTCCCCAGAATATCATTTTTGGAGGTTTCCAAATTTGAATTTCAGGCAAACTGGAAACAAGATGGTGGCCCTATGAAAGAGGAATTTTCTCATACAATGCAGGATTTCTCTTTCGTATCATATAGCTATATTGAAGTGCCTACTGAGCATGCTCAGAAACAATTTTTTCAAATTTTTAAATTGTAATAACTTAAAAACGGCTTATTGTTTTTTCACCAGACTAGCAAAAGGCACATCTGTGGGGTAGTCCCTTTCTGTCCTGAAATTTTCATACCAAACAAACAAACCAACTCTCTGGGCTGTAGGCAAGTTCAAAGAAAAATCCCATCAAAGTCAATGGGTAAAAACATGTATTTATACCTCTGCATAACTCAGGGACCACAGATCTTCCCAGAACAAAACTTGCCAGATCAAGTGATCTACACCACAGGAAGACACATACCAACTTTCGTGCAAATCTGTTCAATGGTTGCAAAGTTATTAAAGTGCAACAGTCTGGGTTTAACATTGACGTGCCTACTCAACCCTAACTATAGGGGCACAACCGTGCCCTATGATATGTGTATATATACACATATATATATATATGTATATAAGGTGGGATATTCAGAAGGGCTGTGCATGGCGCCTACAGTTGCGCCATCATAACTCTGATTCCCTGCACGATATTCAAAGGAATGTGCCTGGCACAAATCCCGATCTTGCCGGATGCATCAGTAATGTATGCGGCACAAGTGTGGGGGGGGTGTGCCCATGCATACTCCTCACATCCTGATATTCAGCCCAGGATGTGCTGAGCCCATGCATGCACAACCCCTACTTGCGCTGCACACAGGTGAGCAGAAAAAAAGGATCAACAGCTGGCCACCCACAAGTGAGCTGCTGTATTGCAGGGCACAACATGGCAGCTGCCACCTTTGGGTGGCCACCTGAGCTCCGGTGGCACCTTCGTGGTGGCACCCCCCATGCCCGATTGTGGGCATATGTTGTAATAGAATAGTCCCATATCCCTGGTGGTCCAGTGGATCACTCGCAGCCCGATTGTGGGTGTCAGTAATAAATTATGTCACACCAATCCAACCCTGGTGGTCCAGTGGTACCCCCTCCTCATCCACCTACTGAGCCCCACTGCCCCACTCCCCCGGTCAGTGGTGGTGGCATCTCCCCATCCACGTGCTGCCCACCACCCGCCGACTGACTCCGTGCGGTAGGGCTGTATGCCCACTGGTCCACAGCATGAGCCAATGGGCATGCAGCCCATACCGTACTATACAGTCCAGAAATGTGAATGGATCCATTCACATTTCTGGACTTGTAGTACGAGCTGCATGCCCCATTGGCCCATGCTGTGGACCAATGGGCGAGCAGCCCTCTGTACAGAGTCAGTCAGTGGGTGGAGGGCGGCAAGTCTGTGGGGAGATGCCTTACTGCTGACCAGGGGAAGCGAGGCGATGAAACAATGGAAGTGAGTGGGGAAGAAGTGTTGCTAGACAACCAGGGTTGGATTGGTGTAACATATTTATTACTGACGCCTGTGATCGGGCTGCGAGCAGTCCACTGGACCACCAGGGATATTGGACTATTATAATCCAATATATGCCTGCGATCGGGCTGTGAGCGTGTTGCCACTTGTGCAGGGGGCGTTGGTCCCTGATGGTTGCAGCCTGGCAGGGTGCCAGGTGCAAGTTGATGGGGATCGGCACACCTGCATGCAAATGGGGCCATAATGTCATGCAAATGGCCCCATTTGCACCTTGCATACACTATGGTCCCATTTGCATGTGCACTTTTGAATATCACGGTGGTTGCGCCTATCGCAACGGCACTTGTGCTAGCGCATCCCCCAGCTCCACTCTGGCCACTTGTGCTGGTGCAGTGCCACTGTGCCATGCGCACTGCAGGTGGCCAAGGAACAATATTCAACAATGCTGTACCATGGCGCAGCTCCGTTGAATATCACCCTGTCCACACCCCTGCGCATCCAAGTTAAGCTGCACCCAGGCTTGCACCATGGCCTGGCACAGTCTGAATGTCCTGCCCATACAGTATAAATATATATATACAGTATATATATATATATATATATATATATATGTGTGTGTATATATATGTGTGTGTATATATATATATATATATATATATATATATATATATATATATATAGATAATAGATAGTACCCATTTTATAAGTGCAGTAAGACATGCTAGGTTATTGGTTGACTATAATTTGTCCATGGTCATAGGAGTATGGGATAGCAACCAAATGTGCATAATCTATTTGTATATCAAAATTCAGAATTTGATATTTTAAACTCATAAAAATAATCACAATCTTACTTTGTTTTGTTCTTTATGAACAAAAAAAAAAAGGATTGTGCAAAGGAATTAATTACTTGAGTTAAAAATATATTATTATGAGAACTCACCCATCTTAGAAGAGTTTGGTTTTATGGTACTATAAATAGCAGTTAGGCCATTCTGTCATTTATGAATGGGGAGAGACTCCATTAGAAAAAGGAACAACAAAAGTCATGGGAACAGTAGGTGGAATTTTTGTTTATTATGAAGCACAGGAATTTAAACTACTGCAGAATTCCTCTGGTAAAATGTTCACTCCCCCCTCACAGACAACAGAAGGCCCTATATGGAGCCATGGTTTCAGTTGAATCTGAAGCAGTGTAAGCAACAGCAATTGTTCCTGACAAGCTAGTAAGGAAAGGAGGAGGCTTTCTTATGGGCATCAGAGAGACACCAGACATTAAAATTGTGAAGAGTACGTCATTTTTTAAGTTTGCTTGTGTATGTTACGTGGGAAAGAATGTTTGTTAATTTATTTATTTAATTTAAGGGAATTTTTCTTTTTAGGGCCTTGTTGAAGGTTTTCAGTTAGTAAACGTGATAACCAACTTAGTAATGGCATTCAGGGATGAGCAGAGAATCATAAATTCTGTATGTGGCTGTACGAAATTCCAGATTTCATTGCCAGAACATGTTCCAACCTGTGCAGTTCTGGGAAATTAACATAAAGATCTCAGAACTTATTTAGCCAATCAGGAAGCTGAACATTTGCCACCCATTTTATAGTAAGTGTTACACAATTGACCTCATTTTTAACATATTATTTTACAACTATATTGGCAAAGACTTAAATATTTTTAAAAAGTTGTTGCTAGGCTGGAACAATAACAGGAGGAGGCACAATGTGCTGCCATCTAGAAGGCTGAGGTTTCTGTGCAGTCCCCAGAATTACACACAAGAGCTGAGTGAGAACCAAGTGCACTGTGGTGGTAAGGCACAAAATTATGGATCTATCATATGCAAACACCAAAAAAAAAATGTTTTCATGAAAAATACAAGAAGTCATGGTTTTCTCATGGAAAACGCCAAAAATTTTCATATTTGTAAAATTGGGAATATCATCAAATCCATGACTTCCATGGCTTTGATAGCAAAGATATAGCCCTACTTATGATTACTTTGCTGTACTGGTTATGGTTTCTTGGTTCTTCATACCCAGGACAACTAGTTCCCCTGTGTAGTAAGGAGGGGTAAAACTTGCTTTGTCCTAGGGATTAAGAAGAGGGGTTTGGTGTCCTTTACCTGCCAGCCAGTGGGTCCCAGTAATGCTCCAAGTCCCAGAAAGATTACTTTTTGGGCAACCCTGCTCATTTTAAATGTAGTAGATCATCAAGCCTGTGGAATGACCACGGTTAGTTTTTTTAATAGGAACAATAATAATATTGAAATTGCTAAAGCAAGAGAACATGAGTAGAGTATGATGTCCCCTGTCTCTTTTTTTCAGCTAAAATTTCAAAACCAATAAAAGCCCCCAGAACTTAAGAAGCCCTTTCTTTACTTCTTAAATTGCTGCCATTGATTGCTGTCACTCTGTGGGAACACATTTTCCTCCTGCAGGCCCATTACACCAAACAATATTTTTCAGGCAGCATTACAGTTGTTGGCAGTATCATCTTATAGTTTGTTACTTGACCTACCATGAAATATGCAAACATCAAAGAAAATTAATTCTCAACAGTGTATTGTCATTTTATAACAGTTATTTTGTTTTCTGTTTGAAGGCCATGTGAGCCCTGTGACTGTAATTGTGGCTCACAAGTCAGAATGGAAATAAAACAATGTTATCTAATCAGAAATAGTAACCGGAGTCCTTTACATCATATATACTTGAAAGAGAGAAAAGAAGAAATGAAAGGAGAAGAAATGAAAAAAGGTATAAAATATGCATGTTGGAACAAAGAGTTCCTACTCACCACACATAATTGTTAAGTTCTGAGACATACTTATCTCAATTAAATCAGTGCTCATTTTGAATAAGAATTAATCAACGTAGTTTCAAATTCATTAAGTATGTATCTGAAGGTTGAGAGGTAACCGCATCTGTATTTACATCAACTTGACTAGATGAAACTGATAACGCTGATTTTCTCTCTGAAGACTTTCTCTTGGAGGCCTGAAGTGACCTTAGTAATTTGGCTAACTGATTAGTCTACAAAAATGAAGGAATTGATGTCAAGCAGTAAAAATGAGAGAGCAGCAGTTCTGACACTCAACTCATGTCAGTAACCATAAGTGCACCAACTGAGTGGATGTGTGAAATTGCTGGGCAGAGTGGCTTGTTTTATCTCAGGGGGTGGGTATTCCCTGCTCTCAACTGAGCTGATGTTGGGCTGTCATCAGGGCAGGCAGTGCCTCAGACCCAGAATAGGAGGGAGCTGCTGGGGTAAGGTCCCTCCTTCCCTTGTTGCAGTGTTCAACTGACCCTGCCACAGCCACCAGGAAAGACAGTTCTAATGAGCCAGGGGTGAGTGGAGCTGCAGGGAATCAGTTGGGCAGATGGCTAGGAGGCCAAAGTGACAGGGAATATGGGACAATTTGAATGGGAGGGGAGGCGCCAGAGTAGACCATGATGTAAAACCTTGCTTTACTCTCTTTATCAAGGAGAAAGGATAGCTTGCTTTAATGTGTTGGACAGTTGAGAAACATCTTAAAGCAGCAGTGCAATGAAAAAAGTTATTTTAAAAAGCTAATTTTCTGCTATGGTTATGAAACATATTGGCAGAACTGTTGATTTGGGGTTTCTGAATGCTTCCTATGCTGTGTACTGCACATTTGCATTTTTGTCTGAATTCTTAACTCTTCTCAGGTCATCAGTATTATTTCTGTGCAAAAATGAGGCAGACATTTTTTTTTCTTGAGAAATAATTGTTTAAAACTTTCATAAAATTCCTAAATAATGGTGGAAACTGAAAATTTGACCAACAAAATACACTGAGAGACATCTGGCATTGATTAGGAAGAAATAAAGGTGAGTTAAATTTTAACCCATTTTTTGTTGTGCTGTTGTTTAAAGAGATTTTATAAATGAAGATAAGGACTACAGTAAGAATTACAATAAGAATATAATACCATAATGAAAGGAAATGTATAGCCAGTGGCTCTAATGAGCACTACAACACCAACATACAGGAAGAATGGGTGAAAATAAGCCTTGGCCTGTAAAAGAGAAATTACTGTATGAGGAATAAATATATATTACCCATTTAGAACTCTGATTACTTTAGGCAGGACCCAGAGGTGTCCCATATCAAATATTGTAAGCTCATGAAACCCTAAAGGAGTAACTTTTGAGGCTACAACATTTTGGTGACTTAATATTTGGGCACTGTTAAAAAAAAAGAAGTTTGATAAAACTATTTGTTAGGTGAGTGAGACTGTTTGGAGACCCATTTCATTCTGGGGTATTAAAAAGTTACTAATAAAAGATTATATGAATCAGTGATGACACCCCCTGACAAAAGGGTCATTCCACAAATTACCACAATTCCTATTGCCAGTGCTCCAGGCATGTTGCATTTGTCCGTGGTTGTGTTTGCAAACTGTAAGTAATTTGCTTTTTCTTATTAGAATGTCTGTACCTGATACAAATGAAATGCAGTGAGTTTTTTATTAGAATTTATGAGCTCAGTAAAGCCTTTCAGTAATCTGCATTTGAGTTGTTGTTAGTTTGTTGTCAGTACAGCAGTCAGCACCCATCTTACAGAGAGCAATCAGGATGCTGTGGCCTTTAGATTTATAATTTTTCTTCCCTCCTCCTTTTCTCCTAGCTTGACCCATATGGATTCTGTGACTCTGTTTACCTTCATTTCCTCCACCGTAACTCTCTGCCTTACAAAGAGAGCCACACCACACCTTTTTCATCAGGTCAGTCAGAATAGTAGACATCTCCCTATCCTGATTTCCCAGTTATTTTCTTCCCTCTGTGAGGCTTCTGTGAGCTCCATGAAGTCCCGGCCTTCAAAGTGCATTAGGCCCTTAAGATGACATATATGGTGGGTGCACTCCTTTTACTGGCCTATATACAAGTTAGGCTACTTGCTCTTTTATGCTTCCTTGCCAGAGTCTCCTCTCCTGCTGCTTTCCTGTACTGTTTTCATTCCCTCTGTGCTTCCCTGCATCTGCCGCCTGCCTGTATTAATCTATTGCACTGGTTGCTTCCCCATCATTTAGTTAAAGCAGTAGTGCAATGAAAATTTTTTTCCCAAAAAATCTAGTTTCAGCTATGATTAAGAAAAATGTTAGCATACCTGTCAAATGTACTTGTCTCGGTGCCTTCTATGCTGAACAGCATAAGTCTTTTTTTTATTTTTTCAAACCTAACCCTTTCCAGGTCTACAATGCTATTACTATGGAAACTGTGGCAGCCATCTTTTTTTCTTGAGACAAAATTAAATTAAAACATTTATAAAATGCCCACATTTTGGTCTAATTAGAAGATTGTACCACCAAATAAAGTTGGAAGATGCCTGGAATTTTTAACAGTGAAAAAAAGGTAGGGTCAATTTTTTTGCCCAATTTCGTTGTACTGCTGCTTTAAATCCCCCTGATTTTTGAGAAAGTATAACAGATACAAAATGTGTTAGGTGAACTATATGGGGCCTGCAGTGTGTCTTTTTATCCTTGTGGCACATTTTGCATCAGTAGCACTAATAAAGTCTTTTTGCAGTACTTTACTAGTGTCTCCAGTGCAGTTCTCAGAAGAGGGGTGATCATCCTGGTTTCTTTGATATTTTATCATAAGAAAGTACAAAAAGCAAAACAATTTAGTAATTAACCATCATGGTAGGAAGAGAGGTTATATTATCACTAGGGCTGTGCATGACCAAGCAATATTTCCCAAATACCATGAATAGTGGACACCTTGAATGTTTGGGAACAATTCCTGAATAGCCCACTATTTGTGGTATTCGGTATCCAGCCCATATGCATTAAAAAGTTGAAAATATTTTCCCCTACACACCTCCCCTTTCCCAGTGAGAGACTATATTCCATCACTATGAGGCTACTGTCCTGCCTCTTCCTCCTGACCATGTGTCCACTCCCTTGCTCACTGATAGCCGTACTGGTATACCACAGAGGTGCTGCAAACTAGGTGAGATATGCGGGGGGGGAGGGCTGACTGACTAGTCTGAAAATAATGGATTGTACTAGCACCCCCAATTAAGCTAAGACATAAAGGGGGGCTGAAATCAAATGAGTCCTATTGAAGATCAACAGTCACTTGTCTTTACTTATATTAGTTTCAACACTATTTATTAACACTTTGCCCAGCATTAGAAATTTGTTCATGGTGGAGGTGATTATTTTGGCATGGGGTGCTGGGAGCAAAGCCCCCCGAAACATAAAATCACCTCTGTGGCCAGCAAATTTCTATTGTTGGGCAAGTGAATGTCAGTCAAATGGTGTCGGTCTATTGTCAGTCAGGTGAGTGACTGTCAGTACTGTGTACATGTAGTAGACCCAAATCAAAATTTTGTAGAGGAGAATGGGGGAGTCAGGCTTGGGTGGAAGGTGAACTTTAAAACACACTGTCAACTCCTGGCATAGTGCCAGGAGCTGACAATTTAAATCTCTAATGCAAGCACCAGGTAACGAGAAGGTGGATTGGAAATGACTGGAATGTGCTAGGATGGTGACCAGGAGATTAGCAATATCAGGTGAGAGGATGTTTATTTATGTCACCCTCACACCTAGCTGAATAATGAATTTCCAAATATTTGGGGACCTGAATATAATATTCAGTGCGAATGTATGAGAAAGGTATTTTCACAGCCCTAGTCATCACCATCAGAAAGAGCAGGCTCACCGGCTTAATGGTGCTGATTGGTGGGACTACCACTCTGGCATGCTGGCAACCCTGTTCGTGCCCCAAGCCTTGGTCATCAGGAGCAAAGGTGACCAAGGCAATTTAGACACCCCCAGGCAAGCTATAGCTTGCTGATTCATATGTGGGGTGAGACAAAAGTCAGAAAGATGGCCTACCTGCATGTCACTGGATGGCAAAGCATGCCTAATTTGACTCTCCACAGCAGTGCATGCTCTCCTCCAAACCTGATCCTAGCAATAAAGGGATTTTTTCCCATCCAGTTGTGGGGGGTGGAGGGATAGGAGCTGCATAAACCTAGAACCAGGACCAGGGATATCCTGTGGAACCTGCTGGCAAATGCAACTGTATGAGAGTGAGTTCAGTAGGCAAAAGGAACAAGTAATAGAGGACCAGAAGAAATGGCACACTTGGGGGCTGAAGTCAGGATGTAAAAAGAATAACAACCAAAAAAGGACAGCATCTTGGATTAAGTTTATAAAATGGACATGCACACATAAGACAGTGAAATAAGGATAATTTTGCACTGTGCCAGGTAGACTGTTCCACAAGGAGTGGAAGCTGAAGGAAAAATCAACTTGGCATATGACTGGAGAACCTACCTCTAGGTGTTGCATAGATTTATATAAGTCCTATAAGTACAGTGAACTCCTCTTGATCAAATACCTAATAAAGGAATATACCTGGATTAGTGTTGGAATTAAATTTTATGAGCTTTGGGATTTTGAGGGGCTCATAAGGGTCATATCTTTAAATTGAGACCCCCCTTACCATTAAAAGTCAATGGCAGGGATTCGTGAGCTACTGGGGCTTTCTTGAGAGCTGGGGGGAGCCGAGTCCTGGCAAGCGCCCCCCCTCTGCAATTCCAACACTGGACCTGGTTAAAGAATAAAACAAATACATGATAACAAAATGCAATGGGTGTCTTATCTTTAAAAAGAACAAATTAAACCTGTTAAATGAATACACCGTCTATGGACCAATGTTTTGTAAAACAGTATTCTCAGTGAAGCCCTGTTACAGGAATAACTAATTAAAATAATAATCTTTTTAAAAGAATGAACTTGCAGTGCCTGGAGGCTATGTGTTAGTCATATATTCACTGTGCTTTGCTTATGAGGTCTATGTGTTTAACAGGACTCCTGTGCATTTCTTGGACAATAGTACCCCCTGCAGTTTAATACAGTAACTGCTACTAAAAGTGACTAATTCAGAGTACCCAAACTATTATTTTCATAACTGTATTAAAAAATATGTTTCTATTGGTGTTCGTGGATATAGACCAGCAAATAGACTCATAACAGATTTATTTTTTCAGAAAACTTTGAAAAAGACTTTTTTGACCCCAGAATCTACTTAGGCTACAGCGCAAGACACTAAATGCTTTATTACCATGTGTAATTAGAATCTTCGGGAAATTTATAACTACCAATTGCGCTAATGTAAAGCCTGATTATTTATGTTTTTCACACACACCATCATTAAATGCTCATTTGTTACAGGTTTAACACATTCCGTTACACCACAGAATTTATACTTGTAACAAACATGTGTCCTAAAGTGATTTAAAATTAATTTAATATGACATGGGCTATTTATCAATATGGCAGTTTGGCTGCTCAGGAAAAGGGAATGATTTACTGGTGTATGAAAAGCTATGGGCTCTGCTCTGGTATTTCTTTCTTACTGCAGAGGAACTGATAGAATGATCTTCTAAAGTGCCTCAACATATGGTTTAGATCATCAAAGAGAAAAACACTTGTAAAAGCACATGAAGGGAAACCAATAAACTTGTACAGCTTACCAGTTATTTCCCCTCGTAATAAAAGGAAAATACTAAAGATTGTTCATTTGGGTCAAATGCTGCTGTTTGTATTTTCAAAAAAATAGTAGTGTGAATTACCATGTTAAAGAAAAGGATATAAAAAAGTACAATAAAGCAATAACAAAAAACTAAAAAGTGCTTGGTATTGGTGATGGGAATCATATAGTATTATCTCAGGGGATCTGTTACTTATTATGCTTGATTTTGTTAATGATCAATTATGTTACTGTAATATATTGGTAGTTATCTTTTCCCATAGATATTCAGTGGCATGGAAAACTTATAATACCATTATCCTGACATCAGAAAGCCATAATATTACTGTCCCTATCTTAGCTGAAGGGATCTACTGCTGCTCTGGATTATCTCCTGCCTCCATAACTGACCTCCTTTCTATTAACTCCTCTAACTCTTTCCTGGGCAAGTTACTCAATCTAGGGGATTTCAACATCAACTGGCTCTCAACTTCTTGCCAGAAACTATGCCAAAATGTAAAATCCCTGCAACTCTCTGAGTTGACCCCACCTGACTCAGTATTAAAACTCTCAACCACTCCCTCCTGGACTGGAGTCTCTCCTCCCACCCTCACTGAATTGTGGATGCTGGTACCCTTCCTGATGCCCTCAGGAACATTCACAGTTTTTTTTTTCTTTAGTTATTTATTTATTACATGCTTAAGAAACAAGCCTTTGAGCAAGATGCTCATTAATAAAGGTTCCATGTCAAAGAACATGATCTCACAGAGATTTACCTAACACATCAAAGGCAATGACAACAACAATCACAAGTATGAGGTAGTTTCAATATTCTCCCAAGAACATGGGGTTACAAACTGTTCATTTTCAAAGAGCAGCCAAGTGAGGTAGGCACTGTCAGTCAGGCTGTTTCAGTCAAAGAGGGTGATAGAAGACAGACAAGGGTACAAATGAGAGTCCTGTAGGAGGGGTGTGTGCATGTGTAAGTGCTAGGTAGGTTGAGAGGAGGAAAAATAACTGGAGGGTAATGTTAAGGAGGGCGAGGGGGAGGGGTGAAGGGGAATGGTTAAATTGAGTGGATAGGGGCTGGAGGAGGCAACCTTCCAGTGGTACCAATGATAGGGTGCATCAGTGGGAGGCAAGAGGAGCTTGCCAGTTGGCGGGTCAGGTCACCTTCCTACAGGAACAGGTACCCTGAGATGCAAGGTGTTGTTTCAATTTAAGTTTGAGAGAGGGGAGATTTACAATGTTGTGTATTTCAGCAGGGATGTCATTCAGCCAGAATGGGGCCCTGTAGGTGAAAGAGTATTGGCCAGGAGTGATTCTTCTGAAGGGGACAACAAGCTGGCATCTTGTCTTACCTCTAGTATCATAGCTGTTTTGAGTAGCTTGCAGGGTATCAACAATGCAGGGTGGCATTAGGACAAGTAGTGCTTTTTTTCAAGGAGGCATACTTGATATTTTATCCTGTTATTCAGGTTGAGCCACTTGGTTTGTTTGTAGAGAGTACAGGAGCGCATTAGGTTATCTTCTCCTAGTGTTAGTCTACATGCCTTGTTGAGGTCTGTAACTACATGCTTGAGTGCAGTGTCGGATGCTGCCCCATACACAGCCAGCCCATAATCAATCATTGATATAATGGAGCTGGACACATCTAAGCAGAGGGCGTAAGGTGTTAGATACTGCCTGTGTCTGAAAAGGACCCCTAATTTGGCATTTACCACTTTTACCACCTGGTTTATGTGTGGCACAAAAGAGAGGGTATCATTAATAAGGACTCCGAAGTTCTTGAAAGAGTACACTTGTTCAAGAGGATAGTCTTATTGTTGTTGATAAGTATTAAAGGATGGTATTTTTTGTGCTGAAGACTTGAATTAATTATGATCTTTGTTTTTTTGTAGTTGAGAAGTAGTAGTTTTCTGGAACTGAACCAGTTAATTCACTTTGTACTAGTTGGATTTGGGAGTTGTTGCTAAGGATAACTGCATCATCCGCGTACAAAATGATCTTGCTCTTGCAAGCTGCAAGAAGAACACTCAGGAATAGACTGAAAAGTAGGGGCCCCAAAATGGACCCTTGAGGAACACCAGGAGTGACTTGTCTAGTACTGGAGATGACTGTTCCAGTTTTGACACTCTGAGACCTGAGGGCCAAATAGTCCTGAAATCACTTAACCGGACTGGTTGCCAGCCCCAGTGCTTGCAATTGTTCTAGCAGGATGGGGTGGTTGACAGTGTCAAATGCCTTGGTGAAATCTATAAAAACAGAACCCACCACGTTGCCACTGTCCATGGCCTTGTGGACATATTCATCAAAGTCAACCAGTGCAGTAGTAGTGCTATGGTTCTTGTGGAAGCCGTGTTGTTGGGGGCATTGAAGATTATATTTCTGTAGGTAGTCTGTGATCTGGTCTGCAACAATCCTCTCCAGCACCTTGGAGAGAGGGGAGAGTATTGAGATGGGCCTATAATTGGCGGTACATGACCGGTTACCACTTTTATGCACTGAGATCACTAGTGCCAGCTTCCAAATAGAGGGGTATTTAGCCACAGCCAGGGATTTGTTAAAAAATTTTTAAATGGGGACAATGACTTCATCCGGACATAGTCTACTGATTGAGCAAAGTTCAGTGGCCCAAAGCTTCTCCTTAATTTACCCATATATGCCCTATTAGGTCACTGGAGTTAGCCTCTTCATGCTGACTTACTCTTTGTCAATTGGCCTCCCATCTCAGCCATTAATTATTCCATACAACTCTTCAGCGGTAAAGTTCTCACTGTTTGGGATTACAGCACCACCCCTTAGAAAAACCAGGATCAGAGGCTCCCAACTCCCATGATATGGCTAGTTACTAGGCTCATCAGAGTGCCAGTACCAGAGCTATTAATCTAGAAAGGTCCAAATAATGTGCATCCACCCTCCAGAGCAACCTAAGCAATACCTTTATTTTTTGGAAGGTTATTCAAAATATTTATTTATTTTGGCAGTAGGCATGGCCTACTTAGACTTCAGTAAGTCCTTCCACACTGTGCCACATAGGATACTAATAAGGAAATCAGGCAGTCTTGGGGTGGGATCCAAGGTGATAAACTGAGTAAAAAAGTGGTTATGGACAGGCAACAGTTGGTGGTGGTAAACAGCGCTCCTTCTAATGAGGGGTGAGTGACCAGTCTATTGCTGCAGGGCTCAGTATGGGGATCAGTCCTCTTCAATGTCTTTATACATGACATTGCAGAAGAGCTGGAAGGAAAGGGATGCCTTTTTGCAGATTTCACCAAAATCTGTCAAAGAGTGAATACTCAGGAAGAGGTGGAGAGAATGAGTAGAGACATGAGTAAACTTAAGGCGTTGCCAAGAGTCTGGCAGCTTGGATTCAATATGCCCCAAACTGCAAAAATCATGCAGCTAGGGCATAGAAACCTAGAAGCTGAGTATAAAATGGGGATACTGATGGTCCCTAAGCAGGAAAGAGACCTTGGCCTTATTATATCTGATGACCTCAAAGTGATGGGGCAGTATAATAAGGCAGTGGTCAAGGTCAGTGGTATGCTGGGCTGCATAGGGAAAGGTACCACCAGCAGCAAAAGGGAGGTGATGTTACAGTTGTATCGGTCACTGGTGAGGCCCCATCTGGAGTACTGTGTCCAGTTCTGCAGGCCACATCTCAGAAAGGACATGGACAGGATGGACACAGTCCAGAGGAGGGCACTTTAAATGGTGCCAGTGTTGCATCAAAAGCCCTGTGAGAAGAGACTGAAGAATCTCAATATTTACTCCCTAGAAGGGGAAGGGGGACATGATAGATACCTACAAGTGCCTCTCAGTAGTGAACAGGTTCAAGTGGGTAATATATTTCAAATGAGGAACTGCACTAGGACAAGAAGGCATGCAATGAAGCTGAAAGTGGGGGAAGTTTGTGAGGGATGTGAGGAAGTACCTCGTCACTGAAAGAGTGGTGGACACATGGAACAATCTACCAGCAAAAGAAGTGGGAGCGGAAACAGTGTGGGGCTTCAAAAATCCATGGGACAGACATCGAGGACTATTGGTAGATAAGCAGGGAGGGTGGAAGGTTGCAGGAGACCAGGTAGGGTCTGCAGAGACAGACTAGGCAGGGAACAATTGGACATACTGGGTAGGCAAAGAGGTCCTTTTCTACCAGCAGATTATGTATTTATGTTTCTATTTGCTTCCTAATCTCACCACCAACCTACTCTCCCCCCCACCAGTTCTCAAGTTGGGTGACTCCCCCATCTCTGACTCTACTGCTTCAACATCTTCACCTCCTGTGCTTACTCCCTCTGCTCCTCTTCTTCACTGTCCCCCCTGCCTCATCTCCCCCCTCTTCTTCTTCCTCACCCCACTACTCCAGCTGCCTTGATCATGGCCTTCTAGCTCTTAAACCTCTCAAAGGTCTGAGCCCTAGCAGCTTTGACACTAAGGTCCTCCACCTCTCTGTCCTACCAATGCAATCCCTATCATTACTATCCTCAGCCTTTTTTCTCCTTGGCTGATGTCCAGATTGAAAGTGGACAATAGTCATCCCCCATCCCAAAGGGGGTGACCCCTCCTCTCCTGGGAAGTGTTAGCCTAGCTCACTTCCCTCTACCCTGACCAAGCTCCATGAAAACCTAGCCCTATCCCAGCTATCCCCTTTCTTTGACTCATCTTCCTTTTCGTCCTTTGTAGTATTTATTTTATTTATTTTTTTATTTATTTATTTAAACTATACCAGGTAAACAATATGAGCCAAGGCCCTTTTTCAAATGTGACCCGGGACCATAATCAATGTTGCAGTCAAGATGTAATACAATATATATAGTCCAATATACAATACAATACAATTTTACTAACAAACAGAACATAATCATAACAACATACTAACAACAATACATTAATAACAGTCACACATCATCATACTTAAAAAATGTTGTCTCACTAATGCTTTAAAAGCATTTTTTCCTTCAATATGTTGTAAAATGCATGGAATATTGTTCCAATATACTGTAGCATAATATGAAAACGCTTGCTACCCTAATCTTGATTTTATTTTTGGAATAGTTAACATAACAGAGGCATTGGAGCATAATTCCCTATTTGGTATCCTAATATTTAACAATGAAAATAAAGGAGAAACTGTACCCAAGGCCAAGACATTATAAACCAAGCAACTTAAACTATATTGAGAATATAAACATGGGGTATGGTTTCTGGAAGTCCCACTCCACCACCAGCTCCCTCCTCTGGCTCACTGATTCCATGCTATCCAGAAAAGACCAGGGTCTAATTACATACACAGTCATTGTTGACCTGAATAAGGCTTTTATCACAGTTGCATATCACCTTCTCCTGGATGAGCCTAATGGGGCAGGGCTTTCTGGCCTTGCAGTTATCTGGTTTCACTCCTGTCTTGATGGCAGGTTTCCAGCTGAACATACTGGTGACTCTCTTTCTCTCTGTCTCCCCTCTACCTATCTGCTTAGATGTTTTCCAAAACTCTGTCTTGGGCACTGTACTGTTCTCCATATTCCTAAATCACCAACCAAATGCCAGTTCCTCTGTGGTCATCCACATGTACACAGATGATACAGTGATCTATGTTTCTTGTGCAACCACTCCTGGCTTGTGTGCTTGGCTCCAGTTGGTTTTAGGATAATCAACTGTTTCTCAATGCCAAGAAAATGTACTCTGTGACCTTTGGCACCAGGCAGAGGTTGGTGAGGCTATCACCCCTCCCCTCTTTACATATCCATGATGTAGTGTTGATTCAGGATGTCCGCCCCTTCAAATACATTTGGGTATGGATGATCCATCACCTCAATCATTATGTGCATGTGGACACCATCCATCCAAGGCTCCACCCTAAATGTGGGTCTCTTTACAGGAATAAAGCATGTATCCTGCTTCCTGCATGCAGAGAAATCCTCTCCAAAATGATTATCACAATTTTCAGTTATAGTGATATTGTTTACAGTGCAGCTCCCAAAGCCATGCTGGCTAGAGTGGACCCCCTCTTCCCTTTTTCTGCTGTTTTGCCCCAGTCAGTCCCCCTCAAACTCACCATTAATCCCTTTACTCCTCTTTTTCCCCCCCCCATACCAAGTGCCTCTCCCACTGTGCTTCCTTTATCTTCAAATTCTAGCTTGCCCCCCTTTCCTTTATCTTATCTCCTTCCTTTTTTCTCCATCTGCCTAGGCACCCCCTTTGTTACTTTGACCCTCACTCCCTCACCCTCCCTCACTCACAGAAAATCTTCTTCAGGCCAAGGTGCATTTTCCTTCTGTTTCTCTGAGATCTGGTCTTCCATACCTTCTGTTGTTTACTCCATCTCATCCCTCTTCTCCCTCAAATCACTCCTTCATGACCCTCTACTTGATCTTGTAATTGCCCTTAACTGCACAATGCCCTGCTGGCTTCCAGCCATTCCAAGTATCACCCTCACTTTAGCACTCTGCAACTCATGAGGTCATAGAGGAAAAACCTGCAGAGAAAAATAAATGTGATGTTTGTAGTCAGCCCATGGCATATCCCATAGATACATCTCTATTTTTATCTATCTATCTATCTATCTATCTATCTATCTATCTATCTTATAGACATTGTATCTATAATCTATATCAGAACAACAAATTGGTCTACCAAGATATGTAGGCCTGGACCACATGTAGTTAA
The DNA here is from genome assembly GCA_016271365.2 of Neoceratodus forsteri. Classification (NCBI taxonomy): domain Eukaryota; kingdom Metazoa; phylum Chordata; order Ceratodontiformes; family Ceratodontidae; genus Neoceratodus; species Neoceratodus forsteri. Next base: position 849,109,122 of record CM028134.1, read on the forward strand.
GAGAAGCCAGTAAATGGTTTGGTTACCAGTAGATAAAAAATATGTACTTTTTATTTTTATTTCATTCTGATGCATGTCTTGCTTTAGTGACATTAATTTCAGCAGTCTCCATCTTAAAACATTTAAGTAATATCCACAGCTTTAGTGCAGACAAGTTCAAGACAGAATAACCTAAACAGGAATATAAAACACTGAGTACTTTGTACACAGATAGCAGCCATGCCATACTGTGCTGGCTTTCTCTCAGAAGTTCTTCTTCCGTAAAGTACTACGTGTAGAGAGTAGATAGCATTAGAATCAGCTTTCAGTAGCAGCTAACTATGGCATCATATGGCATCACGAAAAGCTAAATATTTCATGCAAAATAATAAACCAGTCTTAGAACTCTGACTGCTAACTGCCAACAGTGTGCATGATAATTAACAAATGCTCACACATTTTTTATATTTTATAGTTATATGTTAGGGTTTACTACCATTTAAGACTATTTGTTTTGATGCACAACTTATACTTGGCTACTGATATGCTCCTCCCTCTGTACCTGACCCCTGCAAGGAATTTGATGGGTGAATTGAACTACAGTGCAGTAGGCTGGTGATGTAAGAAAGCACAAAAGTAAAGACAAGTGTTAAACTGTGTTTAAGAATGAAAGTCTGTTCATATCTCTGCCAAAGGATCTGATGCCAACATGTTCTGGGAGTCATCCCAACCTACATATGCAGGAGGGACTAACTATTGAGCTTGTAAGTGTGTGGAGCAAGCGCATGACTACATGACATGAGTGACATCATGACGTTATCACATGCCTCATGCATTCACATTACAACACATGCTCCCAGCAAGGTGTACAAAGGGAACTAGGACATGAATGCCAGCCAGCTCATGGAGCAGGTGTGGCATTGTGAGAGGCTGTAGGATGTTTTTCCTAATAGAGGATGAGTAGTAACTTGTATAGAGAGACTTGCTGGTGGGTAAATGTACTCCTGTAAACAGAATCGATCTTATAACATTGCAATTGAATTTTGTTATGCTGGACTAGCCAGCTAGTTTTCTGAAATTAATACTGAGATGTTTGTAAATATTGTTTTTAACCCACAGAAACACCTCCTTGCTAAAGCCCTGAGATGTTAGGGCAAAATGTTGAGGTTCATGGTGGGCAGAGAAGGATCCATAACAGTCAGTTGACAAATTTATTGTTGACCAACTGTACAGTGACACCTTTATTGTCGACCATTTTTTGCGGTCAGCATGAAGGCAGTCACTTTGGACTGTGTTTTTTCTGAGCCACAGCTGATTCACGAAGGGGGTGCAAGACCCCAGAAAGCAATGCCTGGGTCCCATGCCAGCACTACACTGACCTGTTGCTGTTGTCGCTGTAGTGTCGGTCACGGTACAATTGACGCCCTAGGGAGTGCAGACCACCAGAAAACTGGCTATATAATACACTAAACAAGAACTCCACTTGAAAACACTGTATGGTTTTGAAGTTATCTGAATTTTCCACTGAAAAGACCCTTTGGTATAGAACAATACTATAAACTGTTGTCTGTAATCATGGGTAGGGGGGATCAAGTAGTAAAGAATGGCTACAAATATTGCATTTATTTTTATCTGCAGGTTTTGACCATTCTGCCACTCATGAGGTTACAGAGATAAAGAAAAGTGTGATAATGAAGGATGCTTGTAGGGAAACTATCTGAATGCTAGGAGTCTGAACAAATAGAATAATAGATAGCGAGTGTCTATTACAGGGAATTATACATTTAGAATTTGGGGTCAAGAGAACCCCTAGAGTGAAGCTCTCGAGGAGGTCTCTTGACCCCAGAACCTCGAGATGGTATAATTCCAGTCATTGACACTGCCTATTTGTTATTTTTGTAATATATGGATTTGCCTTCTTTAGCCAGTCACAGTACTGAAGACATGCTTGCAGTCAGCTGACCGTCGACTGGAGACAGAGTCACTTGCCCACATCCCCACTCGTAACCGCCAGTCTGTCAGTGTCTGTTTGAATTTCGTGAGTCCTACCTTTCGCTTATGATCCTTCAGGTAATGCAGGATCAACCAGATAATCCATTTATAGAAAAAAAAAAAAACGAAGAAATGAAGCAGATGCATTTGGCTCAGCTAGGAAAGTAACATAGCCATGTTTCAAAATGAGTGTGCCCTACCACAGAAGAACAATGATGAATTAGGAATGAATGTGACTTTGATGGCAGCAGAAGGACGGGCTCCATGGCAACCTGATTTCTTGCTGGGCAGAGTTGCTCATGCTCTGTGGCATTTTGGTGATAATACTATCGTTTCTTGCAACGATAGTATTATTGCCAGTGAAGTGTGGTATTATTGAGTCTGCAGAGTTCTCCGAGATGGTTTACGAGGATTTTTTTAAATCATTTTCGATGGTATTATTTGGCAAATCCATATATTACAATAAAATAAGCAATCTTCAAGTATTGGTGGTGGAGACCATGGTAGATTTGATAGCTGTCACAGAGATATGGGCCACAGAAAACATCTTATGGGATTTAGCAGTCCCAGTGTATACCTTATAGAGTAGAGACAGGGGTAATGGTAAAGGAGGCAGAGTAGCCCTTTACACAAAGGAATGCATACTATTGACAGACGATGGGACCATCAACAAAGTAGGAGAGGGAATGAAGTCAGTTTGGGTACAGTTAACTATGGCTGCTGGTAAAAAATGTTGACTTTGGATGGTAAACAATTTAGACTTCAGGTGGTGTGTAGAACTCCAGGACAAAAGGAAAAGAGATCTAGAAATTATGTGATGAGGTTTGGAGGTGTGCAGAAAAAGATGAAGTAGTTATAGTAGGGGAGTTTAATCTACTGGATGTTAATTAGGATATTCCAGCTGCTAGTTGTACTAAGAGGCAAGCACTGCTTGAATGCTACAAGACTCTGTTGGTTAAGCTAGTCAGTGAGCCTACAAAGCAGGATAAAATCCTAAGCCTGATACTTACTAGATGTAGTTGGTAATGTAACAGTAAAGGAACTACTGGGGTTAAGTGACCATAATCATGTGTGGTTATAGCTCTCAAGTGGATACCTAGCTCCCCTACAGAGGGAAATAGTAATAGACCTAATACATGCAGAGTTCAGCAGAATGAGAGAACTGTCAGGGAAAACTTACTGAAAAAGAACCAGACAAAAGGGGTTGAAGAGAAACTAGGACTGGTTAAAGGGGCGAGTCTAGTGGCAACTGGCTCATGTGCCAAAAAAGTCACCAAATATAATAAAAATAAGAGACTGAAACTGATCTGGTTCTCAAAGAATATGAAAAAGGATGGGATGGGAAGAAATAAGGGCCTTAGTAAGATATAAATTAACTAAGAGAGAGAAAGAGATGTACATCATTCCCAAATGAAAGAAGCTAAGGTTGAGGTAAAGAGAGCCAAGACTGATACAGTACTATGGTTTGCCAAAGTTGTGATGGAAGGGGAGAAGGAATTTTTTAAATCTATTAGGGAAAAAAAGAAGACTAGGAGTGGAATTGTCAGGTTAATACAGGAACACTAAGTAGTGAAGGATGATGGACAAAAAGCTAACATCCTGTACAATTACTTTAGTTTTCACAGTTGGGCACAGAAGTCCTGTACCAGAGAGTGAGATTAAAGCAATTATTATGGGCACAGAAAATGAATAGGGTGGTGATCATAGCTGAAAGTGTGAGACAGGGTTAGAGGCCATCAAGGTGAATAGGGTGCCTGGCCCAGATGGACTACACCCAAGAGCTCTGAAGGAACTGGTGGCAGAACTAGCTGAGTGTTTGCATGACTTTTTCATAGCTTAAAGTCTGGGGTAGTGCCAGAGGATTCGAGAACAGCAGATGTAGTCCAATTTATAAGCAGGGATAAGGATAATTTAAGTAATTGCAAGGCTTGCTGTGGTTCAATGGGTGGATCAACAAACCACTCCCCCAATCCGGCCTTAAAAGGCTGCTCCTCCTGGCTGGGCCAGGATCATTTTTATGGCTGCAGTAGGCGGATCCTGCAGACATTTTGCATATACAAAAGGAGTGATGTCATGTTTTCTGTCTGTGGAACTGACTGAAGGTGTAAATAGTCACCTCTGCCTTACCCTCCTACAAGAAATGTTTTCCATCCTCAAATAAATACGCTTTCATGTTAGTCAATGGTTGAAGGGTACTATTTTCTTTCTTAAATGGGCGGTACAAGAACTGGAACCTGAGTAATGGGAGGCAGCATTGTTTTTTTTGGGGGGAGTAAGATCCACCCCCACATCCACCTGAAAAGCTCCTAAAGATCCACCCCACCATTTTTTGATTCATTTGGGAGAGGCATGAGGTGGATCTATCATGTTGAAACAAAACACACTAGTTTCAGATCTGGACCAAGGAACAGAACAAGTCTGTGGAGTCCCTGCATTTTATTGAGGAGTAGGAGAACAGAAGTTAATTAATGCCTTCAAATTGACTTAAAACCCCTTGGAACAAATGATTATCAGAGCCACCTTGTGTCTCTAAAGGAAAGAGTAATTAAGAAGTGTCTGAAACTACAGCTCCCAAGGAAAACAATATCACAGCATTCTGGTTGAAAGAACCACAGGGTTTTCTTAAACATTTATATACTAAAAACATAAAGTTCAGCTTTTGGGGTTAACGCTATTTATTTACCATATTCAGTATATATATATATATATATATATATATATATATATAGTTTGTCTTTTTAGTTGTTTCAACACTTTGAAAGCATTGGTGTAAGTGGTGCATTTAGAAATACATTTTTTAATTGTCTTTACAGTTAATCATGCAGTTTCATGTGAGGGCACATGTTCTGGGGGGTTCAAATTATTTTAATCATGGGCTCAGTACTTGGCACACACAGCTTTGATTAAGTATATTTTTTCTTTTAAGTCTGAGAAGTGGAGCTGCCTTGCACATGTTAAAAATATCAGCTGCAATTAACAACTACTTGTAGAAACAAAAGGCTGGTTGTAGGTTTTTTTTCCTACTTTCTTTTCACTGATATAAACTGAGCCAGGAAAAAAGTAAAACTGGAACAACTATCAGAGCTGCCATCCCCTTGGACATGCCATGTATCACTCATTTAAAATAACACAAATGTAATTTCACATTTTTACTTGAGGGAAGTAAGAAGATGAACCAGCATGGTTAACAAATACATTCATTGACACCTGTGAATGAGTGGGGAGGGGTAGTTTTTTCTAACATTCCTGGTGGTTTTATACTCTTCAGAACCTGTTATTCAGGTTTTTTTTATTACATCTTCTCCCAGGCAATCTTCCCAGAGTGCAATTTGCTCTATTGTTTAATTACTTCAGTGGAGGCTAGTGTCTTGTTACATTGTCTTTTGTTTCAAATTAACCACAGACATCATGACAGCCAAAGGAGACACACTTTGAGTCTTAGGGTATGTACAGCATAATTAATAAGTTTTCATATGCATAATCTTTTCATTCATGTTATTGCTAGATATACTGCAGCTAGATTGGCTTGAGGAAGGGTGAACATGGCCAGGACCCCTTAGCAATTGAGATGCATATGCAGCAAATACGTGCAGATGTGCTAACTGCCTGCTGAATAAGGAAGGGTTGCAGGAACCCAAGGAATGATTATGGGTGTGGGGGAGCTGATGGTCATCAAAATGGAAAGGGATGTTGGGGTAATCATATTGGATGACCTAAAGGTGGCTAAGCAATGTACCAAAGCTGTGAGGAGAGCCAGTGGAATGCTGTGGGGCATAGGGAGAGGTATTACCAGCAGAAGGAAGGAGGTGGTGATGCCACTGTGTAGATCACTGGTGAGGCCTCATTTGAAATATGGTGTCAATTTCTGGAAGACGCATTTCTGTTATGTAACTTTAAATCACAAATGGGTTCAATGGTTCTATTTTAGATTTCTATCCCTTTCCCCTTCTTCTCCCACTGGTTATGCATTATCTTTCCATTCATGTTATTGCTAGACATACTGCAGCTAGCTTGGCTTGAGGAAGGGTGATCATGGTCAGGACCCCTTAGCAGTTGAGATGCATATGCAGTAAATAAGTCCAGATGTGCTAACTGCCTACTGAATAAGGAAGGGTTGCAGGAACCCAGGGAATGATTACGGGGGAGGGGTGTCTGATGGTCATCAAAATGGAAAGGGATTTGGGGGTAATCATACTGGATGACCTAAAGGTGGCTAAACAATGTACCAAATCTGTGAGGAGAGCCAGTGGAATGCTGTAGTGCATAGGGAGAGGTATTACCAGCAGAAGGAAGGAGGTGGTGATGTCACTGTGTAGATCACTGGTGAGGCCTCATTTGGAATATGGTGTCCATTTCTGGAAGCTGCATTTCTGTTATGCAACTTTAAATCCCAAATGGGTTAAATGGTTCTATTTTAGATTTCTGTCCCTTTTCCCTACTTCTCCCACTGGTAAGTCTTATGAAATGCAACCAGAACATATCTTGGCTAGCATGATGACTGCACCTACACAAGCTGCTTCTCAGTCTACAGCACTAGCTTTTTTAAAAGGGAAGCAGTATAGTGCCGTGGTTTAAGGCTCTGAGCTGCAAATCTGGATGCCTGGGTTTGAATCCCACAGCCCCCAATTGCATACTGTGTGACCCTGAGCAAGTCACTTAACTTCCCTGTGCTCCCAGGTTGCACTTGTAAATAAGCTTTCAGCTTAGTGTGTCTCACCTCATTAAACAATTGGCAAAAAAAATGCTAACTTCTTGTTGAAAATATGGCATAATTTTTCCATTCATGTTATTGGCTTGAGGAAGGGTGAACATGGTCAGAACCCCTTAGCAATTGAGATGCATATGCAGCACATAAGTCCAGATGTGCTAACTTACCCTATAACTGTTAAGTGTCACACTTTGCATTTTCTTCTTAAAATGGTTCCTTTTGCATTTATGTTTATTTTAAAATATTTAATATTCTGACCATATGGTTATGTCATGGACCATAACTGACCTCCAGCCTTAACCCTCCCCCCCGCCATGCTCCAAGTTGCATAGAAAATAGTGCTTGTAGACAAATCTAATCATTTTGCAGCTGTGTTTTGGCATATTCTTGTGTGTGTGTTTGTATTACTGAAGCAAGAAATGTACAGCTGTCATTGTTTACATCTTGTTCAAAATGTGTTTTTGCACCTGTGGTGCCAAATGACACAGTCGCTGTGCAAGAACTCCTTTGGGCTAACGGACTGATGGTGTCACTGTTCATGCAGTGGGGTCACAAAAAGCACATGCTCAAAACTTGGAGTGAAAATACAGAGAAACACCCAGGGCATTAGGGTTTCTGACCATAACACCCTGCACTGTAGGGACTGACAGGCATCAGGGGTGTGACTTGGGACTGTCAACAGTAATGCTCAAGCCATTCCACCCCTATCCCCACCCTGCAGCCAGTGACAGGTATCGAGCTCTGCCTTTGACTCTTCAGCCCCAAAGTTCAGTCCATTCCCTTATACTGTACCCATTTCAGCATATTTCCTTATGGAATGGAGTGAGTGTAAAGTTTGAAAAACCCCATGGCACACCTCGACTCTCGTCTGTGTCTGCAGGGTAGGGTGAGGTGAAATGGTGTAAGCGTTATGGGCAATGACCCAAAGGCACACCCCAATTCCTGTCCATGTCTGTGGGGTGGGGTTGGGGTTGGCATCACTTCAATAATTTCACTGTCATTCCTATTCTGCCTGTCTGTCTGTGTGTGTGTGTGTCTCTCTCTCTCTCTCTCTACGTCTGTGTAATTATCTATCTTTCTATTAATTGCATGTATCGCTATTTTACTTATTTCTAAAACAAACCTGCATATCACATTTGCCTGCACTCTGAGCACATACTTATGAAACTGTGCATATTTGTACTCCACTTCTGCGTACACCTCATACTTTCCTAATATTCCCATTATCACAAGCATAATTACCTTGCCTTTATCAAAAGCGATCCCCTCTGAAAGTTAATATCACATTTTCTCTAACAGTCCATCATCATTACACCTGACTTCCTGACATCAACACATTGCTTAAATATAACTTATAGCACCTCATGGACAAAAAACTTGTTTCTCTTAAAAAATAAATAAATAAATAAATGTGTAAATAATCCCAAGGCTGAACATATGCCTGCCATTACTTTTTCATGAACTGCCACCTTCTGTACCATCATGGGGATTTGCATATGTTTCCCTTGATGATTTGCATTATTGGGATATGTGCAATTATGTTTTCTTTAAAATTTGGCTGTCTGGCCAATATCATCTGGGATAACATACATCAGTGGCATTTGCTCTGGGGTTCTTTTGTAAGCTTCCTATTCCTTCCACTAAAATGTACAACTCCATATATTTTCCTAATAATGTGTATGCCTTCCTTAGAACAGAAACTAAAACAAATCTTACTACTTACAAATCATTGTGTTGTTTCTTCATACCTCCTTAACAATTCTACACAACTTCACTAACTTCATTATGCAGCTGTGGTGGATCTGACCAGAATTTGTCTTTGTTGCAGCCGGAGGCTCTGTTGGCTGCATTTCTCCTGCTTCTTCTTCTGTTTCTCTTCAAGTAGTCTGACTTCTGCTACGTGGCTGGGCGCCTTCCCTGCTGTTCTTCCCCTCTCTTCTCTTAGTCTCCATTCCTCCTACCTGTGTTTCTTCCCATCTCATTCTTCCTCCTCCTCCTACTACCCCTCCATTTCCATATTTGTTTCACTACCCCCTCCCCCCACACCTCGCTATCTCTCCTTCTGGTGCACCCTCCCCTGTCCTTTCCCTTCTCCACTCCTCCTCTCGTTGTGCCCCCCCTTTCCTGTACCTCATTTGTTTGTTTTTCTTTAGTCCTCCATCTCCACGAGTCCTTTGATTCCTCCCCATTCAGGCTTTGCTCCATCTCTCTGCTGGTGCTTCTGGGTGTGTTGTCACCCGCCCCACATGGCTCCCAGCTACTAGCACTCATGGATCATTTTCCTTGGATTTGGCCATTCTCTCTGGCTTCCTATCTGCACTGCTTTCCTTGGATCTGGCAATTTCTTGTCTCACACAAAACCTCTTCCTGGTGCTTCAGTTGCTCTTGTCCATTACGAGCAACCCCACTGGCAGCCACTCCATTCCTCAGCTGCACCCATACCTGTGATATTTACAATCCTTGTGTTAGAGGTTTCCGTGTCTCCTACCGGGTCCTCCCATACTCTGTGGCATAGTCTGCTGCTTACCATTGCTTTGCTCATGCCCTCCTCCTCCTTTCCATGCTGCGCAGCTGTTCTTGGTCAGCCCCCTGATGCTCTGGGCCTACCTTCACTTGGCTCTTTCTTTTGGGGATTCCTGCTCCACCACTACTCCTACCTGAGTGCATACTGGTTACCCTAAACCTAATCCTCTGTTTCAGACCCTTGCATGTCATTTTCTCATATTCATTAACCTATAGTATGTTGTGCAGTGCAGTAGGCAGGACTGCCAGCCATAGGATTTGGCCTTGGTCTGTTTCCTTGCACTGTTCTACTCTTCCAGCACATTCATTTTCTGTCATTACCAGATCATGCTCCTGGCATTACTCAGTTTTGTCAATTTTGTGTTATGTGCCAGGCCTCGCTCCTTTCCTTCCACTTCCATTCTTTTCCCGTCCTAGTCTTCAGACCGGACTTGTTGCATTAGTACCTATTATGCCTATCTTGGACTTTACTAATTCATTGGTGTTCTGGCAATCTTACATAGGTCAGCTTGGCTGTAGCTGTTGGCCTTTACTCACCTTATTCCCATCTCATTATTTCCCACACTGTATTGATCTCATGGTGCCTAGCTTGTGACTTCTCTGTTTTTCCCATGGTGGGGGACTGCGCTGTTGCCGCTAGCACCATGGCTCCATGCACTAGGAACCTTTCCACTGGTCTGTCCAATTCCTACTGCCACTGGCTGCAACCTATACTACTAACACCATCATAGTCTAGCACTACCAGTCATCAGGCACTCACCAGACTTCCACCATTGTGTCGAGTCTATTCTTTCCCAAACCTTATCTCTTCCCATACTGACTCATAGCTCCTATCTCACTGTCAGTTGCGGGCTTTGCCCTGCAGTCCTCGTCTCTCCTACTTGTTCCATTACTCCTATCTGATTTGGCTATAAATGGACCTGGTTGGCATGCACTCCTGTGGTTTCTAGTAGCAATCTACCCATGTCAGGGTTTCCTTCGTTCAGTCCGACCTCATGCAGGTCTCCTCATCAGACTCAATTATGTGAGCATTACCCAACATGTGGGTCTCATGCTACCTCAACTTGACCTGCTCTCCACTCAGAGACATGCCTTCCATGTCCATTGCTCCTTGGCTCAGGGATAGCCAGTAGCTGATGGTCTTGCTGTGCTCCACCGAAGTCTACATCTAGAGCATGCGAAGCTCTGAGCAGGGTCCTTCTCCCTGGCCTATAGTGAAAATGTCTTACAGTCGTCCCTTGTTTCAGTGAAACCTCTGGATATAAAATTTATGACTTCAAGCAGCAAGGGGTGGGGCTGTCATCAGTAGGGCCTGTGTAGCTACCGGAGCAGGTTTGGAGGCACCCTTTACACTATTCTCCATCTGACTACTTCTGGTTCACCTGGTCTGTTTTCTATGCTCGTGTAGGCTGGCTGAGTGCTTAAGCAGTCATTTCTCTCCTTTGCTTTTGGGCGTCTAGTTGCAGAGACGTTGCTTGCAACCCTCAACAGATTTTCTGTTAGAAGGACAGAGTGAGAGCTTCCCCCATATTGGAATCTTTTCCTCTTCTCTCAATCTCAACTATAATTTGCAGTAGCTGAGCCATCACTAACCAAAATGTCTTTCAGCCTGGAGAAAAGGCAACCTAGGCCTTGGATCCCCCAGAGGTTTCCTCCTCAGTGGGGGTTTTGCCTCTCCTCCTTGCCGGTGGTCATAATATTATATATGGTTAGTGCTTTCCTAGGTTCCATAGTTAGGTTCCACTGTTGGATGTCTCCTTCTGTGTTGTCAGCTTCCATTTCACTAAATATTTCTTGTCATCTCCCGTTCATCTCCTGTTCTACCCGTCTGCATCTATCGACCTCCATTCCCATCCTCGATATCATTTTGACTCCTTGCCTTCTTTGATGCTCGACACCCTTTTAGGTATTCTTTTTGGCTCCTTCCTAAGCTACTTTTAGCCAAGGGAATCATTCCCATGGCACCTATAGGGGTGGAATCCTCCTCTAGGGTTCCTTGCCATCATACCCCTACAGGGTGGTATATCCCACACATAGAGAGGCAAACAGCCACAATGTGTCTAAGTCGCACAAGCAAACATCATACCAAGTTGTGTAAGCACATTGAATTGCAAGGCTTGCCATGGTTCAATGGGTTGAGCAAATTCATCACTCTCCCAATCCGGCTTTAAAAGGCCGCTCCTCCTGGCTGGTCCAGGCTCATTTTCTTTGTTGCCCCACCATTCTCCCCTCCTCTTCCTGTGGCTCATCTTTCTTTCCCATGGGTTCCTTCCTAAGCTACCTTTAGCCAAGGGAATCATTCCTGCGGCATCTATGGGGTGGAATACTCTTCTAGGGTTCCTTGCTGTCATATCCCTACAGGGTGGTATATCCCATCGACAGAGAGGTGAACAGCCACAATGTATCTAAGTCGCACTAGCATACATCATACCAAGCTGCATAAGCACACTGAACTATAGGCTGGCCAGCCTTACATTCATAGGACCCGATTCTAGTACAGTTACACCTGGCATAGCAGAACTTGCGCCATGTAGAATGGCACATGTAGCAACTTAAGCCAGCAGTTGTGACATGCGCAGTTCTATAAAGTGGCTTGCGACATGGCACAGGCCACTTGCACCAAACAGCAGTTACGCTCCCAGTTGTGCCATAAACCCTCTGTGACATGGCGCTAGAGGGTGTATAGCAGCAGTTGCTCCCCATTCCAGAAGGGCAGCAACAAAGTCCCCAATGTCAGGATTCTACAAGAACTCCTGAAGGAGAACTGGCAATGTAAGTTACACCAGCTTTTAGCTGGTATAATTTATGGACCCCCCGGGGGTCCTGTAGACCCATCAGCTGTCCAATAGTCAGTGCACAGTTTCCCTCCCTCCATGCCCAGCATACCCCTGTGGGTGCCCTGCAGGGTTGCCCACCTCCTGCCCCCGAGTCCGACATTAATAGCCCCACAGGGATGGCCACACCAATTGCCCATGATTCCTACAGTAATTGCCCCATAGGGCTGCCCACACCCCCATCCCCTGAATCCCCCTCTGCAAAGTGCCACACAGGGCAGCACAGTTAACTCCCCCACCCATGCTCGGACCCCGAGTCGCCAGCCACAAATGCGGCATATACCCAACGATGCCCTGGTAGTCTAGTGCCGCCTGAGCATTGTAAATTAAATAAATATCACCCCTGTTACCCTGGTAGTCTAGCAGGCCCCCCGATCATTGTAATTTAAATAACTTTCACCCCATTTCCCTGGTAGTCTAGCGGCCCCCCGATCATTGTAATGTAAAGAAATATCACCCCCATTTCTCTGGTAGTCTAGTGGCCCCCCAATCGTTGTAATTCAAATAAATAGCGCCCATGTTGCCCTGGTAGTCTAGTGGCCCCCCACCCAGCCATGCCAGACCACCCAGAACTCCCCCACCCATCCCCAGCCGGCCACTGGAACAGCCCACCTCTCACCTCCACCGCCAGCCACCGACTCAGTTCAGTAGGAGCGCTTACTGTAAAGGCATGCTCTGATATTAAGGCACATGCAGACTCCAAACTGGAGCTGTTTGAAGGTATGGCAATATAGTACTCTGTATTGCCGTATCTTCAAAAAGCTCTAGTTTGCAGTCTGCATGTGTCCATGATACCGAGACCAGGTACCGATTGGCAGGGTGCCTGTCGGCCAGTACATGGCCTCGTTATATCACAGAAGCACTTAGGCTCCAAACCAGAGCAGTTTGTAGCTGTGGTAATATTGTAAGCCTATGGAGGCACCTCGGCTGCTCCCCACAGGACTTGTCATCACAGGGACAGCTGCGGGTGCTTGAGGGTGTGCCGGGGAAGGCTCTGAGCTTTAGAATGCTGGTGTGAAGGGCACAGGATCAACCAGATATCATTCAAAATTAAAAATGGTACAGTAAGTAATGAAACAATGTATATTTATTAAACTGTTAATCGGGCCCTGCTTCACACAGTGGTGGGGCCCGTCTGGAGGTGGACATTTCCCTTTAAATTTCAGACCCTTCCTACTGATTTCTTCCATGCTCCCAAAAGAGAAATCCCACTGCTCCCAACTTTATTAAAGACCATGTTCCCAGCTTCAGACTCCAGATACTCCCTCGCACCATGCTGACTACCAATTTGTTCACTACAGCTATTATAAAAGCAATTCCAGAAAAGGGTTCCTATGTTCCTGTTTCTTTAATGGGAGCCCTATGGCACCACAGGTTGATATTGTGGTCTCATCAGTAATTTGATGAGCAAGAATTATTCAGGAAGTTGGTAAAAAACACGCTAGCAACAGATGCGAATATTTAAATCCCATTTAAATCACATACAGTAATCCTCTCTAACCTATTTTGTGGACAGCAGTGGCATGTATAACTATTCATGTGAAAAATTCCTCTTGCAGCGTTTTATCCTTCTAGCTAAAACTCTGCTAATTAAAGCCCTTAGTTTTCAGTAATTTTTAGTAGTGCATTTTGTTGTAAAACTACATCCTTGCCTTCCAGGTCTTAATAACATTAGTCAAAGGGCAATTGTATTTGTTAAGCAACAAAAGATTTAATTATATAGTTGTTTAGCAGTACAATATGCCTGACATCCTTAGATTCATCCTCAGTGTATTTTTATATGCCCACAGACATTTAAAACAGGTCTTGTCACTAGTTTTATCATTCATGACTCAAGTCAATAAAAATGGTTACCACCAACAGTTTTTAAAAATCTCTTCCACTGAGGTTACTTTTTTGTTGCACATATATAATTCATTATACAGATATGTCAGAAGGATTCTAGTACACGGTTCTAATAGTAAACCTCATGCCACTGTACCAAGAGGTTTAGTTTAAATCATGGTGAATACGGTAAGAGAACAGGACATTTAAAAAAAAATCAAAACCACTTATCTCACTCCTGGCACAAAATAAATTGGAGAGAAAAGCGAGTATTGTGTGTTGACATTTTTGTATGTGCTAACTACTGACAAATACTATCTTAAAAGTTTGCTGCAATACTTCTGTTTTAAGGCATACATCTTTCATAGCTCTATTGTTTTATTTTAGAAATTTGGAAGCCCTCTTGAATTTTTGTACTTGTAGAAGAAACTTATGCTATTGACGTCAAAGAAATAGTCAAATTATATATAGTTTTCTACACATGTGCATAGAATAAGAGTACGTTTTAAAATGGAATATCAGTCTTGTCAGTAACCAAAAAATAGGTTAAATAATCAAATTGCTGGATGAAGTGAAAAACAAATAGATAAAGCGTAGACATTCTGGTCGAATTTTCAGTCACACGTGACAGTGCTAAGTGGTCTGTGTGACCGGTTAGCACTACAAGCTCCTTTGGACAACATCAAGCAAGTAAAGCTATCAGAAATAGCACTTATTTATTTATTTTTTTTACTCAGATGGTGGTTGGCCAAGATTGTATAAGGAGGGTTTGAGCCAGTTGCTGTCAATTCATACTTCTATATTTTTTTTTCAAAGCGTTATTTTATTATCTAATTATGGGGTGTCTAAGGGAAGGAGGGTTGGATGGGTGCTAAGTGGCCTGGCTGTGTTGGTTATTTTAACTGATTATGGGGTGACTGGAGAGGAGGATGTGATGGGGTGCTAAATGGGTGTTGGATTATTTTGTTTCATTGTTTTGTGGATCATTGGGGCGCAGGGTGGGATAGAGTGCTACATTGGTGTTGGGAGGGAACATTTTTAAAATTTCACTTTGCAAAACATGAATTTGCTTCAGTCATGCTTTGCATAGTTTTACACTGCTCTGATTTTTGCATAGCACTCAGTTTTTTACTCGAAAATATTCCCTTGTTCTGTGAAGATTTGCTTATGCTACTCATAATGCTGCAGCTATTTCTGAACATACAATTAATAATGTAAACTAACTTGATAGAAACAGTCTTTAACACAAACTTATGGTGCTCACTACTTTTACACTTTTTGGGCCAGATATTCAAAACTTTATGCCGGGCAAAAACTGTTTGCACAGGTTTAGCACAGGATTAGCGTGGATCTGCTATATTCAAAAGGCCAAATAGTGCAGGCAAACTGCATTAGCCCCAGGCAAAATCATAATGTGTGCAAGGGGAAAAATGACATGAATACAGGTGCAATGCTATATTCAGCGACTAGCGCCGTCAAAGTGGTTTTGCGTGACTTAGCGCAACACTTAGCGTGGTGCACATTACCGCCCAGGAAAAGCTTGTCTTAACCCTGGGCAATCAGCTTTGTGCGACACTATGGCTTTGCGCAGTGTTTGCACAGGTTTTGCGTTGGTTTTGTGTGACCCTAACAAATAAATATGACACATAGACAAAGCCAAACATAGAGGAAACATGCTGCTAACTGATGGCATCACAATGATGCCATCATCTGCCACCAGTCCCAGCCATGCCAGGCAGTAAGTGGTGACCCTGCTGCCAGTGGACAGCATGGCAGTTTGGCCATACAGCACACACCTGCGGATCACTCTTCTGTGGATTCCAACAGATGCCAGCACACACATGCAGCACTGTAGGCATGGAGGATGTTGAGGGGAGAGTGTATGGGTGGCCAGGCTGTGCCACAGACCAGGTGTGACCACAAGGCTGGGACACATCATGCAGTGCACATGGGTCAGTACTGGGCATACTCCAACACCTGTGTGCCTTTCTGATAATATATGCCCCCTCAGCCACATACTGCACAGCTGTACAACTGCCACAGCTCACAAAGCCGGACATGTATATGCCACTGTGAGCATCCCATGCCAGAGGTGCAGCATCTGTGGGTGACACAACAGTGTAACAGTAATGTCCACTGTCAGTAAACACCTGCAGGTTAGGCCGCCTCTCACTGTGTATAGTGCAGTCATCATGCCATTACCACCATAGGCATTGCTGTCCACACACTACTGGCCCCCTTGCTACTGTAGTGTCTGCTGTGCACTGTAGCATTACCTACAGTGTGACAGTTGCATGCAGCACCACCACCATCTGTGCCTATGCTGGGTTGTCCCAGTACAGCTGCAGACAGCAGCACATGTGGAAGTAGTGCTCAAAACTGTATAATATTCCCCAAGCTGTTTGCGCAGTGCTAACACGTTTGCGCAGGTTTAGCGCCGGGCTAAACCGTTAGCCCAGTGCAAACAGCATGCAAATCAGGGCATAATGAGATGCTAATCTGGATGTTTGCCCAGAGACTACTTAAGTAGGCTCATTTGCATGTCACTTTTGAATATGGCAAAGTTTAGCATCGGGCAGACATGTTTGCACCAGGCTAACAGTTTAGCCTGCGCTAAACCCGCGCAAACATGTTAGCACTGCGCAAACAGTTCGGGGAATATTTAACAGTTTTGAACACTGTACTTTCACATACGCTGCTGCCTGCAGCTGTACTGGGTCCACGCATTTGCTGGCACACACATTGGCCACATATTTCACCTCTACCTACCTTCACATCGCTCTGCACTGTTTTGCTGTTGTGGTTTGTACTTCCTGGTTGCCATTTTCAGAGCTGTCTTATTCCAGGGCTAAGTTTGCCCTGCACTCCCATCCCAGTTTGCCCAGCCTCATTCCCATGCTATATTAAGAAGCTGTTTGCCCCAGGATATTCCTTTTGAATATGGCTTGCTTTGTGCTCCGGGCTAAGTTTGCCCGCCAGGCAGTGCTAATTTAGCCCCGGGGCAAAGTTTTGAATATCTGGCTCATTGTTCTTTAAAATAAAAATATGCTATGCATTCTGACCATTTTTTCCACATTTCAGAGGCAAGTGCTACACATTTTAATGCTGAAAGGATGAGAGGCATGATGCCTTGTGAAGTGACAAAACACTTGACAAAGTAGAAGAACTTTTCCAAGAAGTTTGTGAAGTGAAGTTTTGGTACTTCCCCCACCTCTGTGTCACAGAGTTATTACTGTATCTTTTCTTGGCCTGTTTAATTACTACGAATACTTCTTGGTTAATGTGCCCATATTGTTGCAACAGTCTTACGACTTGCTTCAGAAAGGTATAAAGTAAAATTGATCATTGCAATTTGATGCAGCCATCCAGTCATGTACAGTGGCTTCTGAACAGCAAGTGGCTAGCTCACTATGACATGGAAAAGCTTCTGGGAGTGGTGTGTGAGACCTCCTCATTTAGAATGGGGGCAGTTATCTCTGACCTTTAACCTTTGGGTGAAGGACATGCAAATGGCTTCACATTGAAGACACTGTCTCCCAGATAAAGAATTATGCTCAAGTTGAGAAGGAAGCCTTCAGCATCATTTTGAAAAGTAAAACATTACACAAGTACATATACAACAGAACATTCACCTTGCCAACAGATCACAAGCCTCTTCTGGCCATCCTTGGGCTGAAGGTAATGATACAGACACTCCCAGCTCTGAGGATGCATCGCTGGACCTTGATTCTGTTTGATGTGCAAATACAAGTTTGAGTAATAGCATTGTCATGACCATGCAAACGCATCCTTTAACAATTTGAAAACCAGCACTGACACCAAATCCACCATGAATAGTTATTTTATTCTTACAATTGCAAGTCCAGCACATGTAGCCCAAACCAAGAAGTGAAAAATGCCAACTAAGTGCCCTGACCGGTTTCCCGCATACCCTTCCTCAGGGTGTCAGTGCTGGTTTTTGTGGATGGACATTAGAGTACAGAAGAAAGAGAATGGACATGTGTCTAGTACATAAAGCCTGGTCAAATAACAATCTTTGGGATAGCATAGGATTAGAAATAAGGCCTCGAATTTATAATACATGAGCACACCCAATGCAGCTACAGACTAGGAAGGCAAGATTACAGAGAACACAGAATTGGTTTAACCAAAGGGTGGTGAACAAATGGAACAAGCTACCACTAAATGTGGTGGCCAGTGAAAGTACTCAGGTCTTCAAAAACAGACTGGAGAAATTCTATAAGGAGAGTGCTGCAAGGTAGACCTAAGGATAAATAGAAAAGATGTGAGCTTAAAGGATGCAAGTCTATTAGTTCTGTATATATCCTATGATTCCTATGAAAGAAAACATTGGAAAGTTTACACTTAGAGCTGCAAATTTTTTTTTTTCTTTCAGTGTGCTCAATACAAGTACATCTGGAGCATCATAACAGCATAGCTATAAAACTATTCAAGTACTTTTTCCCAGTTGCGTGAATATCAGTGGAAAAGTTAGCAAACAAAACAAACCGTCAAACAGTGCAGCTACCTGCCTCGAGCTACCAGCCTCTGTTGGGCAATTTGCATATTTTTTGCATACTTCTGCACTAATATGCACTTACTTGGGTCACAGCACTTTTGCAGTGCATCCATGTTGACTACACTGAGGTGGACAAACAGCACTTCCTTGTGGTAGCTGATATACATTTGAAATGGCTTTAAAGTGGTTCCAAGCCAAGAACAACTACTTAGAAAACTGTGAGTCTTGAACACCTGTTTGCTTTATATGGACTGCAATATAAGCACTTTTATACTGTTTATGTGTTTGTTATAATTAATGTCAATTTATGTATGACTTGGTCACCTTTGAAAAAAGGCACTTGTTGCCTAAAATTATTTCTCCCAAATAAATTGAATGGATTTTAAGAGGATGGGTGAGGTGATAAGGTTGCACCTAGAGGGCACCAGAATGGACAACGGGATGAACCAAAAATGAACCATCATCAAGGATGTAATACTGACTGCCACAGCAGAGTGTGTTAGGTTTAGGGGGAAGAAATCATGGGCCAAATTACCCATCTGGTTCAGCTCTGAGGTTGCCAGAGTGGTGAGGGACAAGAGGGTGGCCTACAAGAGGACTGCAAGTGAGTGCAGATAAGAAACACTACCTGAATTTGGCTAAAGTAGCAGGCAAGGTTGTACAGCAAGCCAAGGCACAAAAGGAACCACAAATAACTGAAGGGATTAAGAGGGGAGGCCTTCTTTCACTACATAAGTGAGAATAGGGAAAGGAAGGATGGGATAGTTCCACTTAAGAAGGGGATGACTGAGTGGAGGAAAAAGGGAGCAAGGCAGAAGTATTAAACAATTATCTCTGCTCTGTTTTTACTAGGGAAAAGATGAGCCAGTGCCACTTTGGGGGAGAAGGCAATGAGGGGAAGTGAGCACTGACATAGTGATAGAAGTGGATAGGGTGAGGGAGGGGCTGCTGGCACTGAAGGTAGACAAGTCCCCAAGACTGGATAGCATGCACCCAAGGGTACTGAAAGAGCTGGCAGAAGAGTCTGTGGGACCACTGGTGTGCCTCTTCAATAGCTCCCTGGAGTCAGGCATAGTGCTTCAGGAATGGAGAATGGCACACATGATACCTCTCCAGAAGACTGGACCCGGGGATGACCTGGGGAAATATAGGCCAATAAGCCTGACCTCAGTTGTGTGAAAACTCATGGAGACTATACATAGAAAGCTGGCTAAAGGACAGAGCACAGAGGGTGGTGGTGGTGGTGGGGGTACTGGGTGATTATAGCATGTACTAAACCATGCATGAAGAACCGCACAGTCTGTTGCGTGTAGTGCATCAGAGTGACAGAGGTATATGAGCA
This sequence comes from Neoceratodus forsteri, assembly GCA_016271365.2. Taxonomy (NCBI): domain Eukaryota; kingdom Metazoa; phylum Chordata; order Ceratodontiformes; family Ceratodontidae; genus Neoceratodus; species Neoceratodus forsteri. Next base: position 849,128,843 of record CM028134.1, read on the forward strand.
ATACACAAGTATCGCTACCCCTGTCACTATGCACTGAAAGGGGAAGTGAGTGTAGTGACTGCTGGTCAGGTACTCGGTTGAGCTGCTTGCATGGTGGAGTGGCTAGAGCACCTGACCATACAGTGGGCAGCAGGGCAGGACCAAGGTTTGAATCCCTGGTGTGGGAATTTTTTTTGCTATTCCCGTCAGTGTGCCAATGGCTAAGTGCCATGGTAAATCTTTGTTTTGCCCCTGTAGCCATACCCCTTTGGAGTTGATTATAAATAGTCTGGGGGTATGGGAGGCAAGCAGGGTGTGGGGATGAAGCCCCCCACAAAACAATAAGACCATCCGGGCATGCAACATTTCTGTTGTGCTTGGCATTATGTGCCGCTGCTGTGTTGCAACATGTGGTGTTTGGTGCATAGTTTTGATGTGCAGCATTTCATCTGCGACATTACAGTATGACCCCATGCCATGGCAGGGGTAGAGCTATCTAGCACCAGGGAGGTCACCAGTGGGGTCCTGTAGGGATCAGTGCTGAGGATGGTATTGTTCAGCGTCTTCATAAATGACATTGGGGAGGGCATCAAGATGTGTCTGTTTGAGGATGGCACCAAACTCTGTGGGAGGGTGGACACAGTGGAAGAGATACAGGACCTACTGGAAGACCTCAGAAAACTTGAGAGATGGTCAGGGATCCGACAACTTGGCTTCAATGCCAAGAAATGCAAAAAGAAGCACATTAGAGCCAGGAATCCTAGAACTGAGTACTATTGGGGGGGTGGGGGGATGGGTTAGGTAGCAGCAACAGAGGAAGAAAAGGACATGATGGTGATGATTACTAGTGAGCTGAAGCACTTCTCGTGGTGCAAAAAGGTAGCAGCAAATGCAAACAGGATGTTGGGGTGTATAAATAGGGGAATCAGCAGTAGGCAGAGCAAGGTCATACTGCCTTGTACAGGTCACTGGAGAGATCACATCTAGAATATAGGTAAGGTACTGGTGTCCATACCTTAAAAGGGACATCAACTTGCTAGAGAAAGTCCAAAGGAGGGCAACCAAGAAATTCATGGGTCAGCAGGGGAACTCCAGAGGAGAGGCCGGGAGCCCTGGAGGAGCAGAGAGAAAGAGAGGATATAGCTGAGACCTTCAACTACTTGAAGGGGATACACAGAGTGGATAGTGAAGTTCTCTTAAAGCTAAGAGACTACCGAACCATGAGAGGGCACAGATTATGGTTGGTGGGGGGAGGGGGAGGTTTAGGAGGGATGTTAGAAACCAATCTTTACAGAGAGGGTAGTGGCCATATGGAATGCATTGCTAGAGGAAGTGGTATCAGAGAAGACAATGGGCAGCTTTAAGATGGGTCAGTGGTATAAGATAGGGACCCTGCAATAAGAAGCAGACTTGATTGACCAAATGGTCTTCTTCTTCTTCTGGCTTTTTCGTATGTTCATATGAATTGAATATGAACTTGTGGCAGGGTATGGTCATCTGTTCTCTTCCCTTATATTCAAGCAGTTACTTAAAATGAGATCCAACACATTCTAATACTGTTTCACCATTTAGCATCCAATAGTGCAGTGGAACTCACTGTGCAAACCTGCAACACAATCCAGAGAAAGTAAACTTCTTCTCAGGGGATCCTGGCAGCACCTGTGAACCAGCGGATTGCATGTTTTCTAACAGCCTATTGCAACACTCCTGAAAGTCACTGAAAGGGCAACAGAAGAACTGTTCCTGAAACAGCAACCATTAACCAGTTTCTCCTTGCTGAATGCAGATCTGTTTCACACTATGTAGCAGCACCAACTGCAGCAGAAAAGGAGATATGATAAGGTTTGAAGCTGGTCTGGATGTTTCATCCAAGGAGATGGTGATTACTGAAGATGTCTGGAACTCAAGATCTTCTTGGGTTCCAGGTACTTTACTTTAAAAATGAGGACCGTTAATCAACACAGTACATGCAGACCATCAGTTTCATAGGTTTCATTGGTTGTGTTCGAGCATAGAAAGACAATTTACCTTGTTTGCTGCTCTCATCATCCCTTTAGCTGTTGCCCTTCCTGTTATTTCCTATACAATATTTATCCAATTTACTCTTAAATTCTTCTATATTTCTGCTTTCAACAATTTCCAGAGGGGGGCTATTCCATGCAATCACAACCCTCACAGTGAGAACAACTTTCTCTCTTTTTTGTGGTGTTAATTTTATTCTGCAGTTTAACGATGTAAGATCTAGTTGTGAACTCCCCACTTTTTATCTCCAGACCTACACAGGTTCACAAGTCATCATTCTCAAATGCACCACATGCTAAGCACAAATCCACTGTCATCCTCCTGTACTCTGATAAGTAAAGTCCCAAATGTATCCTGTTGATTTATGTCCATGTGGATCAGCTGCTGTAATTGAATGTCCCACCCTGTAATCCAGGTGAGTATGTTGCTTTGGAAGGTGAGAGTGATGCTGAGGACTTAGCTCCTGATCATTCAGCTGGTGAGGCCCTGGATATTCCAAAAGTTCCTGTCCCAGCTGATATTGTCACTCCACCTGTAACAGTTGTTCTAAATGATGCTCTGTGTGATGGAGAAGAGCACCACAAGATCTACCTACTATTTGTATATCTCTGTATCTGCATACTATGTACAATTTACTTGTGACTATTAGTTGTATGCTCCATCATCCCCTTCCCCCAGGACGCATCTGGAATCGAGTGGTACCCCACTCAGTATGCCTTCCTGGTAAAACTCTTAAATAAATAAATAAACCACAGAGCTTAACCTTTAATGAAATAACTGTAGTGTATCTGAACATTGATACTTTAGTGTTACGTAGCTACTGTAACAGCAAGTTCTATCAATGGAGCAGCATAATCCCCAGAATTCGCTCAGGTTTCTAACAGCCTATTCGGTCAATGTCATTAGACAAATATTAGTGCTAGAATACTTTTTGTCTAAAGAGGAGTGTAGTAAACATGTTCAATGGCCCACCTTTATTCAGAAGAAAATCTGTGTGCTTTTCTAGTTGTAGTCTATAGCATATATGTGTATTGTCAATGCTGGACTTCCTGACAGTCATTGTTCTGCCTTGGTCATTATAATAAAGACAGTATCATGAAGACAGACCTGCATTCGTGTCCTCCCTGTTTCCCTAAGTTATTGCACACAGCTTATTTTTTCTTTGCTTTTCTGCAGTTACATGCCTTGAATAGTAATTAAAGTTTTGTGTGGGTTACTGAACTTTTTACACCAGACAATGCAATAAAACTGTTTGTCCGATTATCTCAATTTATAATCAAAACCTACTGCAATCTGAATACAATTAACTCGCTGTATTACATAAAGTAACTGTATTATCAAGCCATATTGACAGCTGACAAAGATAATTGGGTTCTGCACTGACCATAAATACTGTAAAAATATATAAGTTACATGCATTGGTGTGTGACATTCCAGCATAGTTTGATTTTCCCAGTGGTTGTGTGATTTCAGTTAACACTGAGAAGCAGTGGGAAGATGAGACATGCAAGGCACTTCATCAGTCAAATTCTACTTTATTTCCTTCCTGCTCTGCAAATGAGTTTCCCATGAAAGATAAAGAAAATATGTCACTTTGATAACCAAAACAGATAAGTTCATGTACAGCCACTAACACAGCTGTGTAATCCAGCTAAAACTGTATTCATGCAGTCACAGCATATTTTGGGGCTTATTTTTGTCTGTTTTGCGGATAAAAAAAACATTTTTTTCTAGAAGCACCATTAGTAAACTATGTTTTAAATGTGACCACTTGACAAAAATTCCAAGCATGACCTAAAGTTATTTTTTATGACTGAAATGTGTTTCATGTGGAATTTGCCTCAGAAGTTCATGCAAAATGGGAGAATCTCAGTCTTTAGTGTGCTGCTGACCTCTGACTACCCCATGAGCCAATAACTATCAGTGTTGCTCAGTGGGAAGCATCAGTGTTTAACGGCTTCATTTGGTATAGTCTATATGGGGGTTCAGAAAAGGACTGTGCTTTATGTTTGCTACTTGTTCATCTGTTATACATTTTCGCTGTGGTATTAGCACCTGGCCCATTCAAATAATTCAGTACTTTCAACTGCTTTTCCTGTTGCTGCTTTATTACACTCAAGTGCTCTCTGCAGTGACTTTATGGATTGATACAGTCTTGCATTAAATTTAACTAAGTACAGTGATCAATTTCTGCAGGACGCTCTACGTGTCATTGCCTTTGAAACAAAAACAGCTAGTTCAGCACCAATCATTTTTTTAAAATATGTTTTTAACTTACTCTGAGCATTCTAGATTTATAGTACAGTATGCTACAGTAATGTTGATATTAATGAACCTAAATCCTTGGAATCATTCTAACAGTGCAGACAAATGGTTAGAGAACTGTGAAACAGGAGGCTCAAGCCTTGAATCCCACTACAGCCACTGACTTACTCTGTGATTTTAAGCAGTTCAGCTGACCTTCCAGTACATCAGTCCTCCATGCTGTAAACGTATGCAAAGACTGGACCCCACTAAAATCAAGAAGTGGCTTTTTGTTTTGCATTTGTCTGGAAGCCCCCACTACCCCTTACCCTGGAATAACCACTCAGACACAGTTCTTGGAGGAAATGGCCACCGCCATGCATGTGTAGTTGTTTACATACCTTTTTAGAACAGTGTGTGCAGCAGGGAGGACACACAGCTTCTTTAGGCATTCCACACCTCTGCCCTTAATCCTGGGCCACCCCTAGTGTGTGCCTGAATGGCTGATGCAGCTCCTGGGGAGGTCATTTGGCCAATTCTCCAGAGACCTCCCCCGTCCAGTGCTGCTGTCTCTGCAGAATAGTCAGATGAGGGTGAACCATGACCCCCTAGTCCGGGTCCAGGTCCTGCAGTTCCCTGGCCTCATGCCAACAGGAGGCAACGAGTCCTTTGAGAGAATTAAACTCATCCCCCCTTCTTCCTCCTGTACCATGGGTCTGCAATCCTTCCGAGCTGCGACACATGGCTGTGACAGTTAGTTGCACTCTTTTGTCCACTTTCTTTTAACTCTTCATTGTTATTATTAGTTTTTAGTCCACTTCTTCTTGTCTGTTCTCTTTCTTCCTAAATTTTTGCAACCCTGTGAGGTGCAAAACCCGGAAAAACCCTCCCTAGGAGGGAAAACTCACTTCCCGACCCCTAATGCAGTCACCCCAGGGGTTCAAATGGTGCCCTACCCACTCTGGCCACCCCAGCCCTGCTTTTACAAGGGTTGGCAGGAAGGAATCCAAAGGAAGAAGAAGAAAGGGGGGAGCTGCTGGCCCACAGCTCATTTAACCCCTCTTTCTCTTCAACTCCCAGTTGCCACTGCCCTGGGGGTGGCCTCGGTGGTACTTTCTCCTAGGCATTGCCAGGGCCTGCTGCCAGCCCCAAGAGGAGATACTTTCTCCCTTCTTGCCAGGTGCAGGGATGGACAGCCTCTCTATTGTCTTGTAGCTCCAACTACCCTTTACCCTGGAATAACCACTCAGACACAGTACATGGAGTAAATGGACACAGCCATGCATTTGAAGTTGTTACACACCTTTTTAGAGCAGTGTGCACAACTGGGAGGATATACAGTTTCTTCAGGCACCCACACCTCTTCCTTTAGTCCTGGGCCACACCTGGTGTGAGCCTGAATGGCTGATGCAGCTCCTGGGAGGTTATGTTGCCAAAGCTCCTGCAGCTGCTCACCCACTGTCCTGCACTGCTGTCCTTGCAGGATAACCTGAAGAGGGTGGACCACAACTTCCCCATCCAAGCCCTGTGGTCCCCTGACCTCATGCCGACCAGAGGTGATGAGCCCTTCAGAAGAATTCGACTTGTCTCTCCTTCTTCCCCCTGTACCATGGGTTTGTGATCCTCCCAAACCACCAATAGGATGGACACAGTCCAACCCCCTAAGCTGCTCACTGTAACTGTTCTTCCAAGACCTGCTTAAATGAATTCAGTATCATATATAGTCCTTTATGCTCCACTTGCCCTTCCTCCCCCCCAAAAAGGCATGCATTTCCCCATGTCTCACCACAGATCCCCCACAGTTTCCATAAAGCTTCTTATCTCCTGAGCGACTCGAATGCATGCAGCATTAATTGCCCTAATGTTTTTAGCATGCTGCCAGTGCTTCCTATGAATAATGTGTGACCAGATGAGAACCGTGTGGTGCCACCAGTGATTTTAATGATCCAATCCTTAGAATCATTCTGAAAGCAGTATGGCCATATGGTTAGAGAACTGTGAAACAGGAGGCACAAGGCTTGAATCCCACTACAGCCACTGACTTACTCTGTGACCTTAAACAGTTTAGCTGACCTTCCAGTACTTCAGTCCTTCAAGCTGTACAATTATGCAAAGGCTGGTCCCTACTGAAATCAAGAAGTGACTTTTTGTTTTGCATACCTGTTTCAAACAAAAGCAAAATTGTTTTAATTATACCTGAGTCCCCTGTTTAATTATCTGTCCTGTTGTAAGCTCCTGCATATAAATTCCCACTGCAAAGATCATCTTGTGCCCATCTTCTGCAGGGTGATCTAACTCTCGGACACAAACATGCATTGTACAATGCCTTAGCAGTGTCAATTTGTGTGAACCTTATTATAACTTTCTGTACCAGCTTTGTAAATGCCTTATCTGTTGTTCGCTACTATTTTCTGTTCAACAGACGTGGAACCTACAAAAGAGCATTCGCTCACATGTGTAATCCAAGAACTTAATAAATAAAATAAATAAATAAATCTTGTGGCAATGGACAACAATGTCATTGCTAATATTTCTGTACTGCTGTTTTGCGAATTGCACGTTCACCCAACAGTGGGAGCTTCCCAGAAATATTCCTTTGAGGTGGGGCAGTTCCACTGCATGAAGGGAAACTAATTCGAAGAAGGACCCCTTGCTTGACACCATGAGACCTAGAAACTTGCTGCTACTTCAATTGTACTTTAGTGCCTGCAGGGTCTCCATGCATGTATGCAGGACAGATTTTTATGTTACCCACTGCCTTTGTTGAGGCACTGCACTGGCTTCTGGGAGGGAGCAAGTTTTTAAATTTTCTGGCAAAATTAGAGCAAAGTGGCTTAGTATGCATAGTGCAGGTGAATTGGCCACTACATGCTACATCTGAATTTATGTAGTAATTTGCCACTATGTGACCAAAAACAGCCATGAAATGATGAATTAGTGCACTTCACATAGGTTTTCACTATGTGAGGTGCAATCTTCTTAATCCGCAGAGCCTCCTCATGCAAACTTCAAGAAAGGTATTGTTATGTGAAGCCTTGCACTACGCATAGTGCTGCGTGAAGCAGAATGTTTTTCTCACGTTGTCCACTGCTACTGCCTTCCTGCTACATGTTTGAGTTACAATTATAAGCATAGTCTGATCAATCAATTATGAAACCATTAGTGAATAATCCATTGAAATTAACTGTTACTCTGTACTGCATCTATGCCTCATTTTTAAACTGTAGCGCTATGTAATTCATTATACTGTATATACTGTACTTATAACACTTTTGACCATTTTGCAAACGTTTTAAGCATAGTAATCCATGCTGGGTGTGCATAAGTGCTGTAATAACCTCACTTCCTAGGTGATTCAAGGCCCTCAGCTACTTCTCGGACCTCACAACCCACCCAAGTCATTCAGTAATTACAGCACTGCTGCACACCTGACCATGGATTATTCCTTTCCTAATGATGATTTAGTCAAATAGCACTAAGGATTTTCCTGCATGTTTGGACCTGATATAACCAGTGCCTCACACACCGCATCTGAAACCGTGGGAAGTTCCACTTTTCAAACAGGGGTGTCTGACCTTTAGATTAAATAAAACAATATTTTTAAAACTTTAAAAATATTATAAGGCATTGTAGTTTGATGATTGATTAATAAGCATTATACCATGTACATAAAATAACAGCCAATCACATACACAGACTGGAACCTTAGCCCTGTTGCAAATTCTATGATAATCACTGGCAAAGGTGCCAGTCAGCCCCATCTCTAAAATCCATCCAAACTCCGAAGTTGGCAGTGGCAAACGGCCATCTTGAAACCTCACTAAAGAACACGCCGAAACAGCATTTTTTTTTAAAACAGTGCAGCCCGAACAAAATTGTGTGCCCCCTCCCCGGTAAATTGGTAACTTCCCTACTTCATTTCTCGCCCCTGTTCCTAAAATCTGCACCCACCTGCCCCAACACTACCAAAGATGGGGCACCAGGAGGGCACAAACATCAGTGTCCCGTATGTTGAATCTCCCGCCGTTGCCGCTTATCGTCCTCTGCCCTCCGATCCTCCCCAGTGTTCTGGGACTGAAGAAAGAGCAGAAAACCCCACAAACATAAATATATTGCCAAAATGTAATTTAAAAAAAAAACCACCGCCAATTCAAACTACTGTCCTCGCTCACCACAAAACTACACCCAGAAGTAAACGTGCAGATGCACCACAGCCCGTAAACACTTGCACCGCAATCTGCTACCACTAAAACAGAACAGAGACCGTTGTCTTTTTTTATTATTAAAAATAAAATAATAACCCTGTGGACTGCTCAAATAAAACCATGGAATACCGTAGTCCCCCCGAGACAGACCAGCAAAGATGTTCCTACTCTTTTGTTACCATGCTGCTTCCCGAATCAAACCAAGATCAAGCACCTCTGAGAAAGAGAGACACACAGCTACACACAATAGTGTGATAACATACATGGCAAAGACTTTCTCTGTTTTTACTTTTGCCCAGAGCTGGGGAAAGTGGTCTGGGGTTGGGGATGGGGTCTGCCATCTACTTAAAATATTCTACCTAGCAGCAGGGAACTATTTAACACATGGGGGGAAGGATATTACAGGAAAAATCAATAAAAATATATATATTTTCAAGTAAAATCACTTTAATCTTAAATTCTTTAAAAAACAAGGACATGGTAAAATTGCAATAAGCCACTCGGGGATGTGGGTTATCGGGGGATTTACCACGGCTGGCGAGCCACTCGGCTGCACTCGTGGAGCAAACCACTCCAGCAGTTTAAATCCCCTGATAACCCACACCCCCTTGTGGCTTATTGCTTAATTATACAATGGCAGAGAGGGGTTTCTGGATTCTGATTGATCAGAGGCCTCCTTGAACAGTGTTGTTATCCCAGGAAAACATCACTGTATAAAGGTCCAGCTGCCACATGACATTCTCACATCTAAGAGATAAAAGTGCCATCAAGCAGACTAGCATTTATTGTTTAAACTGTCACTAACTGGGCTCCACAGGAAACTGAAGTAATTGTGTGCTCGCATCTCACTTTGCTCCATATGGCTTCTAATTTTATTCCCATTCCTGATTTAAAAAAAAAAAAAAAGTATATCCTTCCCTAAGCACCTTCAGTCAGCTGTCTTATTTCCCCCAACCAACAATTTGACCAATTAATAGTTCTCAATACTTTACATCTCGAGCCAAGATTAAAACCAAAACTGAAGCCATCAGCGTGATTGGTTTCACTGTTCCCACTTGGCTGCCAACTTCATGGTCACCCCCCTCATTGAGTTATACTGAAGTTTGAAATGCTGATACCCCAAAATTCAAAAAGGAAGCTTTCAGCTTCACCAAAGGCATAGTTCTGGTTTTAAACATGTAAATAGCATAAGGGTTCCTGAACCACGAGGCTTATGTCATATGGTGCCATGGTTAGATTAACAAAGGTAATCCCACCCCTGCAAAGCCTTAATGCTAGTATAAAACTAAAATGTTTATTATTATGAATTAATGGTTGATAATTACTGGTGACCATAAATATCAACCGGATTACCATTTAGTTAAAAATGCATATCAATCAGATTTTGGGTTATTATGTTCCAAAGGCAATAATAACCTGAAATCAGGTTGATATGACACTTCATAATGACCCAGAATCAGGTTGATATGACATTCCCCAAAGAAAAGACTTTAAAACTGTTGCATTCCATTGTTTCACAAAAAGTAGAAACATAGAAACATAGACTTTGACGGCAGATAAGGACCACTTGGCCTACCCAGTCTGCCCATTTCCCTACCTACTGGATAAGCTGCAGATTCTAGTTAACCAACAGCCTACTTCCTGCAACCCCCCAAGTATTTCAACTACAGTATTTTCAACTGTGTTTTATTCATGTGCAGTTCAATTTCTTCAAAAATAAAACTGCACTCTAGCTAAAAAACTTATTTTTCTTTCAAGCTGCTAGAAATACAGTCTTAACTTCCACACCAGCAATTATAAAAAATAAAGGATAGGTAAGTTTGATGTTATGGACTTTTGTGTGTGATGACCACATAAACCTCTCAGGCTTCGCTCTAGAGGTTTATGGGTCATCACACACCTCGGGTGTGTGAAAAAAATCCATAACACACACTTACCTATCCATTATTCTCTATTTATAGTTTGAATTCAGATTATTTCATTGTTCATAAAAATTTATAGCAGTTAACCTAACCCTTTAGAATATGAGTCAGCCAGTTGGAATGCTACATTTCCAGCCATGTCCAACAGTTCAGACACTTTCTCTGTTCTTGTTCCTTAGAGGAAGAAATAAAGGTTTATACCACAGACTTTGCTATACCCATATATATAACACATACATACACACCCTCTCATTCAAAATTACTTTTAAATGAGCTGCCAGTTGTAGGATCACCTGATTAATCTTTTCCTCCATCTTTGGGTCTTCCTTGCATAATCAGGGAACAGCAACTGTTTTCTCAAAAGTACCAGTTTTCATTTCCTAAACCTATAATAGTATATCTGTCTTTTTTCAATACCGAAGCCATTGTAGCACAAATTGTAAGCTTATCAACCTCACATGGTAACTGACTGGATGGCTGTTCTGGGCTTGAAGATTTAGTTTTTTGTGGACCCATAAGAATTATAAATGTGTAAACCAACACAACTTACATTCCAAACAACTTACAAATAAATCTTTGCAGTGTAGCAGATAACCCTTCTGACCCAACTGTTGTGGCAAATGTATGATGCAAATATTCTGCTTTCTGGCCAAATTCTAAAGTCTCTCCAGTTTGCATGCCATAAACCTATTTTCTAACAAAAAAACAAAAACTTATTTGGGTACCTCTAAAGAACATATGCTGCTCTTGAATTTAAGATTGCCTTTTTCTATAATATGTTCTACGTTGGGCCACAATTTGTGTGCTGGCTGTTGCTAAAGTACTGTATCTGCCATGGCATCTTGTTTGGTACTTAAGTTTCAGGTCGCTTGGCACTCTGGATTCCAGCAAAAGTGATAGAGTGTCTGCCAGTGCCAACAATGACAATAATTAAATAAAACAGAAGGAGCAAGGGATATAATGAATGACACAATACACAGATTACAAATAACACGGTCAAAGGAGAGGAAAGTGCTTCAATTGCAAGCAATGCCAAACAGCCAGAGAAGGGAGCAGGCAGACTGGAAGCAAGAAACAGTCAAGGTGGAACGCTAAGGGAGAAGAGCAAGGTCTAGAACTTATAGGCAACCGAGAACAGATTGGTTTATTTATTTATTTAAATGTTTCACCAGGAAAGGCATACTGAGCAGGGAGTGCTCATTTCCAGATGTGTCCTGTGGTAGAGGGGCTGAGGATACAGTGAGTACAGCAGCAATACAAAAACATTAATCCAGTAATAACAATATAAAGGAATAATAAATATGCACACACAAAACCAAATGACAATGTAATATTTGACATGTAACCCACTTGGGAAGTGCTAGAAATCTGTATAAATACAAAAGCAGTGTAGGATAAGTGCAAGCCAGCAAGAGAATGCCAAGGCAAAAGGAAATGGGATATCATTAATTAAACACAACTACAAGAAGGGGGTGAAGGTCCTTAAGGAGGGAGTTGAGGGCCCTAGGGGAGGCAGCATGGCAGACGGGAGTGGGGAGGTGTTCCAAAGTTTTGGGAAACAATGAGAGAATGCAGCCTGGCCAACTGAGGTACAGTAGACCTTGATGGGACGGTAAAAGTGCTGTGGTCTTGGTTTCTAAGTGAATGACAAGAAAGTGGTTTGAGGGAAATAGTGGATGCTAGGTAAGGGGGGGGAGAGTGAAACAAGAATTTAGTCAGAAAGTTGGCACAATGCATATGACGCCTGTCAGAGAAGGAAAGGAGAGCGACTGGTAAAGGGTGAAGTGATGGGTATAGGGAGGACAACCAAGGGCGAACCAACAGAAGGAGTGGTTTTAAGGTAGTATTTGAAAATTGTGGTTAACAGGTTGAGATGAAGAAAGGAAGGTAGTTTTTTCAGATGGTTGGAGCAGCAGGTTATATTTTCTTAAGAGGAGAAAGATAATTATTTCTAATTAATAACTTAGAAATATTTCTATTTTCAGAAATTACATTCATACAAATTATCCATATTTAACTGTATCTGAATAAAAATGTATATGAAACACTGTATGTTGTAGTATTATGTTGATATGACCAACATTTAGTACTGTTTGCTGCTCTTCATAGAATCTGTAATTTGGAGTTCTGCCCAGGGGTGTCATGCAAAGCACAATTTTAGAGGGGCACAAACTTCAAACATCTTTATGGAGATCAGAGGCATGCTTTCTGCAAAACATATGAACATTTGAAGTCAAATGATGCATTTTTGTGTTTTTTAGCAGGCTATGAAGTGGTTTTAAAACATGCTAAATGCCAGCTGAGTGACTAGACAATATTGGGCAATATTGCACTTTTGATGTCTTTGTGCAGTCTGTGAATCTTTGTTCATTCTATGAAGATGTTGGACAGTGACCTCTTGCAGGCCTTGCACTTGCATATACTGCAGCACAGCAGGTCAGCATGTGAGAACACTGTGTGCCACACCACATGGGGTCAGGTGGGTGACTGGTTACATGGAATGGATGACAGGGCACTTGGTATCCATCCACAATCCTACACACCACCACCCTGGCTACTACTACCCTAGCCCTTTTGTGCACAGCCAGTGCATACCACTGCAATAATTAGGCCATTGATGACTGGGTTGGCTCAGGCTGGCTCAGCCTGGCAGCTGCAAGTAATACTGTACAGTTAAATAAAAAATGATAATTTCTTTGTAAGTGACAAGTTAAGTATACAAGAATACAAACTCCTTCTAGCCACCCATGGTATTTCAAAGCAGGTAAGACAATCTGCTGGAGGTGGTAGTATCCTTGAAAACAGTGGACAGCTTTAAAAGGGGTTGGGACAGAGTGAAAGGGAGAGTCATAATGGGTGTGAAGTTGTGTAGGGGGGATGAGATAGGGAAGAAGGAAGACTCTTTATGGAAAGGGGAGTGGGGGCGGCTTCTGTAAATTCATTTGAGAGCTACACACTCGAGCAGACTAGATAGATAGATTGAAATGGCCTGTTTCTGCTGGCATCTTGTTTTTCTATTTAGTATGCTTTTTGGTTGCCAATCCTCTGAGAGCACAGCCCCTGATGCCTCTGACCTCTACCACCCCCAGACTTACTCAGAACGGTGATCCACCCAGGCTTGCCCCCTCTGAGCAGGGCCATCGGGCAGGCATGGCCCCTGTTCATATGTTTGTATGTTCATATCTGCTGCTGGCAGTGTGGCAGTGGCACAATACTGTTTCAAATAGTATTGTGCCACACTGCAGCAGCAGCTTGTCTTCCTTGCACTGAACTACCTTGGGTGACTAGAAGGAAAAGAATCACTCACTAGTAATTATCACTGTGTCTGTGGTGATTTCTATTCTGACCTTTCTAGGAGTCAGCATCTCCTTGTTGGATCAGCTGGTGCCTGTCCACTTGCTCCACTCCACAAATGAATCTTAAGTCTGCCTCTGGTCTCTGGGATGGCTCCTTGGCTTAGTGATCCTCCTCAATGTCCTCATCTATTCCTCTGACCACCTAAGCATCGTCAGACTACTGCTGTCTAGAAAACTAGGCTAAACTACCTGGGCCCAGCCAGGCCTAGCTCAGTCAGTGCTCACACTATCTAGTGCTGCCTCTGCCCCAATTTCAGCTTCTTTACTTCCATCTCCTGCCCACAACCTGCCTGTATTCAACTTTTGACAGACTCAAGCTTGAGGCTGCATGCTAGTGGGAGTTTAGCAAGGTTTCTGTAGGTTCCAGAACTCCCTGCTGTATTGCTCCAAGTCCAGCTCTGCACTGACTTTGCTCTACCAACCCTGGCTGCTGGTTGTTGATCATGCCTGATTGCCTTGAACCCCTTGCAAGTCACACCCCTCTCCCTGCTCCTGCTGTGCTGCTGCAGGCTGCCCTGGCTCACTCTGAGTCAGTCCACACTGGGATCCACACACTCCCGTTGCTCTGCACTCAGCCACCCTTAATCTGCTGCTAGCCTGGCTGCCCTTCTTGTGACATCCACCACAAGTCCACACTGGAGGTCAGAGGAACTGACTGGTACTATGGTGGGAAACAAGAGTGAGAAACATTGAAAGAGAAAAACTAACTTATTTTAGTTTTTGTGGGCAAATTAAAATAATATTAATTTGTGTGGGCAATATTTTGGTGGGCATATGTCTCCATGCCCTATGGGCATAACACCACTGGTTCTATGATGCAATTTGTGTACAGAACTCTGAGCACTGCTCTGATGTGTAAGAATCCATATAAACTGGTACTTATCTGCACAGTATACATATTTCATCCCTTCTTATGAAGCAGTGGAGGCAGACATGATGGACCTTCCACCCTTAAATTACTATGTTACTATCATTTTACTATGCCAGCTATTTATAGTACAGTATATAGTGTACTATGCCAAGAGCTCTTACTTCAAATTCAGTACACAAACTATGACATAGTGAAAATTGCATATTACTGGGGCCATTAAGAGTACTGCACAGAAAATGTCTATTAAAAGTATAAAGTACAAAACACATTTATTCAAGTCTGTTTATTTAGGTACAGTTAAGTATGGATCATTTGGAGGCAAATTATGCATTTCTGTACATAAAACAGTAAATACAAATTTCCCATTCCCTTTGATCTTTCTCCCTTTCCTTCACTCTCTGTCACTTTTTTATGTCTCCATCATAATGATTAAATCTAATTCAATGTATGGATCGGTTTAATTAATACAGCAAGGATCTGAAACAGTGTTTTTAATATAAGCAATTGTTGTGTGGTTTAATTGTAAGCTGGAGTAGACTATGAAATGTTCATAACCACGTAAGTTGTAGTGTCAAATGTCGTGAGATGTTTTTTAATGGGTATTTTAGGTAAATAAAATGTTAAACCAGGTACCTGAACTGAAAAGGTTAGTGAAATTCTAACAGGCAGGCCCTTTTGAGGTTTCATTATGTATCTAAATAGCTGACATTCCTGTCAAATGTTAAGTGGGGCCTTTTAGGTGTGGCAGCTGGGTCACATGTGGGAGCCTAATGAGTTAATACAGTTCTGCATTGGGCAAGGAAATTACTTTTCAACAGGGAGACTCTTATTTTGAGGAATGTTTTACTGTGTCTTCAGCAGGGGGTATTGATGTGTGTGGGTGTACAGTAGCAGGACTGCAGGAAGTGTGCAAGGGCTCTGTAATGTTATGGTATTATAATTTGATTATATTTTTGATTTTGTGGAAAAGACAGGCTGCTGTACAGCTGTTCACCAATGCAGGTTCTATTTGTTGTACTAGGGAAATGCAAAGATTTACCGTATCCTCAAAAGATTTGAAAAGAAGCCTTATTTAAACTGAAATGTTTAGAAAATTGTGTATGCGTAATAGGGCATGCCCCAGGGGTTATAAAATAGCTCCACAGTAGTCTTTTGCAGCTGCAGTTAATAAGAACAGTCATTTGTTTCAATCCCATGTATTAACAGAGTGACTATGCAAGATACTGTAAACTGAGTCATAAAATAGTTGTTTGGGGTGATGATATACTTCCTGTTAATTATCGTAACTCTTAACTATTTTCTGAGCAGTAAAATGAATTTCCATTTTAGAAGTACACTAATGGAAAAGCACTAACAGAAACAACCTCAAGGGGGTAAATAAGGTACAGGAGTAAAGTATTTTTCAAAAAAAAAGTTGCACAAGAACAAGGGGTTATGCTATGAAATTGGAGGGGGACAGATTCAGGAGAGATGTGGGAAAGTACTTCACAGAAAGAGTGGTAGATTCCTGGAGCAGCCAATCAGATGATATGGTAAGGGAGAAAACAGTGGTGGAATTCAAGAATGCATGGGATAGGTATAACTGAATCTTAGTGGAAAAGAATGGGGGGGTGGAGAACAGGAGATCAGGCAGGGTCTAGTGCTGTGCAGAATTTTCACATTCTGGCGGAACCAAATTCCATGGATTTGTCAAAATTCCACCGAAATTTCACCAGAAATGGAATGGTGCAATTCCACAGCAGAAAATAGTTGTGGAATGATTTTCTGTGGATAAAATGCTGTTCGATTCCGCGGATCTCAATATTTTCCACGGAAATTGTTGCGGAATAATTTTCTGTGGAATAAAATGCTGATCCGCAGAATATTATTCCATGGAACCCAGTAAGCAGAATTCTGAAGAAGAACCAGTGAAATTCTGGCAGAAATTCCACCGGCAGAATGGTAATTCCGCACTAATTCCGCTGGCGGAATTCTGCATTCTGCACAGCACTAGTAGGGTCTACGGAGATACTGTCAGTAGGGAAAAATGGGCAAACTAGGTGGGCCAGTCAGTCCCTGTCTGCCAGCAATTCTATGTTTCTATGTTTCAACAATGCATAGAAAACATAATCCCTGAAAAAATGATGAGTTACTGTATGGTTGCTTCAAAAATATGCATGGCCTTGTCATGGCATGTGGAAATTTAAACCCAGTAATTTAAGAATGTAAAGGAAACTGATCAAATACTTTTTATTTACAGTAGTTACTATGCAAAAGAAAGACTGGTTTTCTGTACATTTCTTTGTTGAGCCTAGACATTTTATAGGGTCATACGTTTGTGCTATATTGCTGTACTCATGCCACTCAACCTCTCATTACCTCTCCTAGCCCCGCCAGCCTGCCTTAACCCCCTCCCTCCGCCTACCCCGAATCCTACCTTAATCATGCACCTCCATCATTCTCTACCCCCTATTCTATTTCTTATTGCCTGTCTTCCTCCCCCTACTGCATGCCCCAAAAGCCAGCTTTCCCTCCCTCCCCCACAGCTTCCACATTCCTACATCCTTCCTCCACATAGGCATGCTGCACACTGGTCACTGCCCCTTGCCCAGGGTCCATCCTATTGCCATGAAACTGTCCTACACCCACACTGGTCCTAGCCCTCCACTCTGGTCCCCCTTGTCTACACTTACCCTCACCCACTATCGTCGATGCTCGGCAATTTCCCGAGATGCTAGCAGGTGAAAGCATTCCCTTAAAGAAATACGCTGCAGCTCCTTGAGGCTAGTCCTCCTCCTCCTAATGCTGTCAGGCAACATGCACCCAAACCCTGGCCCATTCTGCTTTAAAGCCACTAATCTGAGCAAGCCTTTGGGTGCCCTCTCATTCATATCAATCAACATCTGCAGCCTCCTTCCTAAAATGGATGCCCTACAGGCCTTCACCAACCAACACTGCCCTGACATACTGGCAGTTGTCGACACCTGGGTCACACCATCAGTACCGGACCATGCAATCAGTCTTCCTGGCTATAATGTCTTTAGGCTGGATCTCCTCTCCAAAAGAGGCGGGGGCTGTGCTCTCTACCTAAAAGACTCCATACAGGGGCACCACATCATTACCTCACTCCAACCCACAACTGCTCAGATACTGCCAGTGAGAATCCTGCTTGGATCCCAAAACAAAACCCTCACTGTTGCCACCATCTACATCCCTCCCAAAGAACAGGGAACTGGTCTAATAGCTGTACTTGACTTTATAAATTCACTCCCACCAGACACCGAATCCATCCTCCTTCAACATCAACTGGCTTGCGGCCGATGCTGGTGTACAAAGGGATACCATTGCTGCGGTGAACCTCACACAAATGGTTGACTCACCAACCAGGAAAAATTACATGATCGGCACCAGCACACTCTTGGACTGGATCCTTACCAGTCACCCATCGTGGATATCTAACACTAATGTCCTCCCTGACTCTCTCAGCGACCACTCCCCTGTTAGCTGCACCTGGTCAAATAAATTCATCAAACAACCACCAAAAACTATTACTAGCAGGGTTCTACCCAGTGGTCACCTTCCTCAACTCAAATCCCACCTCCTCCATCAAGACTGGTCCCCTATCTTTAATGCAACCAAAGTAAACACTGCCCTTGACCACTTCATAAACATCTTCACTGTGGCCTGTGACACGTATGCTCATATTAAGAAACACAAAGTCAAATCACTCAGTAACCCTTGGCTCATAGGTGACCTCCTTAGGATGCTAAAAACAAGATGCCATCTATGGGAGATGGCCAGAAACTCTGGAAGGCAAAATGACATCCAAAACTACAAACGTGCCCGCAATGACTGCACCAAAACCATCCAGCAAATGAAGTCCACCGACTATAAGCATGCCCTCACAAACTCCTGGGGCAATGGTCGGGAATTCTGGAAGAACATAAAGGAAGTCACCGGGAATCCACCCAAAACCCCCCCATCAATACTCAACATCAACGGAACCACAACCCTCAACCCAAAAACCATTGGGAATACCTTTAACAAAGCCTTTACCGACCTCAGCGCTGTCCTACCCCAGGACTTCTTCAAAGATGGTGAAGCCCCTCTGTCCGCGATAAACACTACTCCCACCAGCTCCCCCCACTTCTACTTCAAAGCAGTCAAGGCTCACCAAGTACACAAACATGTTACCAAAGCCCTTGGTAAATCAAGATTCAGTAATGACTCCCTCAATCTCAAAATCCTGTCTCTCACACTTGATGAAGTGCTTAGTCCTCTGACCAGAATTTTCAACCTCTCCCTCAGCCTTAGCCAGTTCCTGGACAGATGGAAATCTGCCGCTGTCACCCCAATCCATAAAAGTGGTGACAAAATTGCCCACAATAACTACAGACCTATCTCCCTACTACCCCAACTCTCCAAGGCACTAGAACGCATCGTCTTGGACCAGCTCACAGAATACCTGGATACGTACAACATCCTGTGCAAACAACAACACGGGTTCCACAAAGGTCACAGCACCTCCACAGCCCTACTTGAATTCACCGGTGCAATCCACAACGCACTTGACTCCGGTGAACTACTAGGCTCAATCTACATTGACTTAACTAAAGCCTTCAACACCGTCAATCACCGCCTCCTGCTTGTCCAGCTTCAGAACACTGGGCTGTCAACCGACTCCATTGGCTGGTTTAAGAGCTACCTTGAAGAATGGTCCCAAACAGTAAGAATCACTGATACACTCTCGGACCCTAGACCAGTCCGCTCAGGAGTCCCCCAGGGCTCCATTCTGGGACCCCTCCTCTTTAGCCTATTCTTAAACTCACTACCGGACAGCTGCCCAGACCAAATAATTCTCTACACTGACAATGCTGTGATACTCACCTCAGACTCTCATCCAATCCAATTACAAAATAATCTTCAGCAGGTCTTCTCCTCCATTGAATCCTGGTTCCTAAATCATAAACTGCTTCTCAATCAGAAAAAATACAAGTCTATGGTCTTCTGCAGCCCCAACCGCAAAAACAAACAACTCCACCTCTCCATTGCAACTGAACAAGGAGCCATCCTGGAGCAAACACAATAGTTCAAGTACCTCGGCATCACCATTGATCCCCACCTCTCATATGCTGTCCATATCAGCAATGTTGCAAAGTCTGCCAGTGCGAGGTTAGGCATATTATTCCGGCACAGTAAACACCTAACCCCAGAAGCACTGTCAGTGGCCGTCCAAAGCTCCATCGTCAGCATCATAGACTATGGTCTTATCACATATGAGTCTGCAACTACCACTGCTCTCAAACATATCGTGACCTCCCTGAATAAGGCCTGTCATCTCATCACTGGCTCACATCGCCGTACCCACACATGTGACCTTTATTCCCAATCTGGATGGCTTCAACTGGACAAACGCATAAAATACCAAACCTGCATCACGGCCAAAAAATTGTAATGGGGATTGCCCCACCTGGTGTCTGTGCCCTCCTTAAGCCTAGACATAGGAACGTCACTACAAGGAGATCCAATTCCCATCTACTACATGTCCCACGATGTCACACAACCCAAGGACAAAGATCATTCATCTATCGGGCATCCAACTGGCTCAACTCTCTTGGCAGCGACATAGCGACCACTCCAACATTCGGCCTCTTCAAGTCCAAGCTGTGCCTCTCACTGCTTGTATCCTGCGTTTGCCCATCTTAACATTTCCACCGTTCCAGCTGCACATGCCCCAGCACCCAGCACTTACAATCAGTCTTTGCACCCCTAGCACCTTACCTGTCATATTCCCTCGACAAGCCCCCTGGCTGCACTGTCTCCCATCCTCGCCCACCTCTCCCCTGTATCTCCACTCCTGCCCCCAACCACCTCCTGTACTCCCCCTTACCCCCTGCACCTCCTACCACCCCAATCTCCTACCCTCACTCCCACCCACCCACTCCCCCTTCCCTTGTCTTGCTCATAGCTCATGTCTTTGTACTGGTTATTACATGTCTGTAAGTCAATGACTATATGTCTGTAACTAAAATGATGACTGTTGCACACGCTGACGTGGAACCTTTGTAAAAGAGCCTCGGCTCAAAGGTATTGTAATCCTAGATTGAAATAAATAAATAAATTATTGAGGAATGGGACCCTGGCCCTGAAGACAGTGGGGGATAAATGAGACAAAATAAGTGGCACATCATTATTCATCATTCCATATTCATATGCATGCAGATGACACAGTGAAATACACTTCTGGCCTGTCTACCACTGACGTCAAAGGTCTGCTAAATTTAGCAAGACTTCCATAACATCTTGAGGTGGTTTCAGTTAAGTCTGCTTCAGGTCAATGCTAAAATAACAGTGCCCATTACCTTTGCCGCCAGCCAAAAACTGACCAAACTCACATCAGCTCCCACTTTCTCTACCCTGAGTGGCTCCTCAGTTGAAGTGGTTCCTTTCTTCATATACCTTGATGTGTGGCTTGACAACAAGCTTAACTTATCTGTCCACATTAATACCATCAATGCCAAGCTCCAACCTAAACTTGTTACCTTGTACTATACCAAAACAGAGATTGTCTTTCCCCACAGGTTCACTGAGAGAGCTTGTCAGCAAAGTGGTGCTCCCTGTCTTCGACTATGCAGATGTGGTCTATGGGTCCACCCCCTCAACCTCCTTGGCCAGATTGGATACCCTCTGTAACTCCTTCTGTTTCTTGGCAATCAACTCACCCCCTCATACTCATCACTGCTCACTGTACTCATCACTATCCATTCTTCCCCTTCCATCCTTTCGCCAGATGCACTGTGCCTCCTTTGTATCTAAATATTGGTTTGGTCTGGTTCCTTTCCCTCCTACCTTTCATCATTACTCTCCATTGTTCCACCTGCCTCATGCTCCCCCTGCTCCAGGGACCATCACTCCTTTGCTTTGTCATGTTCCTGAACCTCGGCTGGCCAATCAGCTTTTGTCTATTGTCTCCTGTCTCTTTGGAACCAACTTCCCTGTTCCCTCCATTTCACCTCCTCCTCCTCCCCTACCTTACTCAGATATCAGCTGACGCTCCTTCCCTTCCCTTACCTTTCCCCTTGCTCCTGTTTCCTCTCTCCTTAACAGTCAATTTACACCAGTTGTATTGCTTGACTGACAGTTTTACTTTTTTGATCATTATACACTTTCTATGGTCTCTGTTAACCATGACTTTTTTTGTAACACTGTACTTGTCTAAGCCATGTTGGGTTTCTATCCTTTGTCCCACCTCCCCTGGTTATACCTGGAAATGACCCTCAGCTCAGTGTGCCTTTCCAGGTCAGCAATTTTCAAATGAATACATTAATGATGTATGTCAATAAGGTAACAGCTCAGAACATTGTGGATGTTGGTTTATTAAGATTCATGAAGTGTATTGTTCATCGAACATTAAAAATTAATATTAATTTCTGATTTATTTTATATAGATACATAAAATGAATCAGTAGAAAAGACCCAGAGGTACATCCTGTCTGCCCAGTTTTCCTGCCTTGCTTCATTCTCGGTCTTATGGCAGATGTGGTTTAAAGATCTGATTGCTATAGTGGCTGATTGTCACTTCCTCCCTAGGTATCCCTTCACCTCTTCTTTTTCATCATGAAATTATTTATTGATTTTAAAATGTAACAACCATAAAATACAGTAATATAAACCTTATAAAGCTAAAACAACTTTAAACAACATTCAGGGTACAAGGAAAAAAACAATGTACATAGAATAAACTTGAAATTCCTTCACCTCTTCTACATGTGGGTTCTACTATTCCCTTATATCTGTCCCACCCGAGTTTAAACCCATCTCAGTCTTGGCTTCAACCACCTCTCTGGGCAGTTTATTCCATTTAGCCACCAACTGTACTGTGATGAAAAATTAGTTTCAACCCATGATGTCTAGTCACTGTGTCCTCCTTCTTGATAAACAAGTTCTTACAGTCCACTCTGTTGATTCCTCACATGAACATGTACGTCTCAATCATATCCTCTTTTTTTCGCTGATAAGGTTTCCTCCATCAGGGCTGAGGTCTCATTGAGTGTTTCTCGAAAGGGATGCAGGGTCCAGACTGAGTTGTGCCAGAACACGCATCCTGTCTGGGATGAATTTGAGCTGATTGAGACTGGGGAGGTGGTGGAGATAATCTCAAAGCTATGGCCTACAGTACATACTGTGATTTAGATCCAGATCCCGCTCACCTTTTGATTGAATGTTTGGATCTGATTGGAGCTGTAGTTACTGAGGTCATTTGGAGCTCACTGAGGAGTGAGATCATCCCATTGGCACTGAAAGAGGCCTTGGTTACACCCCTTTGGAAAAAGCCCTGTCTGGCCTCAACAACTACAGACCCATCTCGAATCTCCCATTCTTAGGGAAGGTAATAGAAAAGGTGGTGGCCGTGCAGCTGGAGAGACATCTTGCCTCTCCCTCCTCCTATGAGCCTTTCCCATCTGGGTTCTGGGTGGGGCATAGTATGGAGACGGTCCTGGTGAGGGTACTGAATGATTTCCTGATGGCAAGGGACAGGAGGAACCATACCATCTTGGTCCTTCTGTACCTCTCTGCAGCATTTGACATCTTGGACCATGAGGTGTTACTTGACCGCCTGTGGTTCTGGTGTGGCCTGTCCAGTAAGATTATCAGCTGGTTCAGGTCATACCTGACAGACAGAGTGCAGAGGGTGACAAAGGGAATTATCTCGTCTAACCCGAAGCCTCTGTGCTGAGGTATTCCACAGGGTTCGGTCTTGTCGCCTCTATTGTTCACAGTGTGCATACTGCCATTGGGGAACATTATTAGGCAGTACAGGCTGGGTTTTCACTTCTATGCAGATGATACCTAGCTGTACCTGTCCTGTGTGCCCAATATCCAGGTGTCAGACTCTGTATTTAACAGCTGCCTTGAGGAAATCCAGTTATGGATGACTCACAATTGGCTTAAGCTTAACCAGACAAGACCAAGGTACTGGTTGTGGAGCGGGTCATCGGGCGGGGGGCTGTGGTGTAATCCCTGTCCTTGTGTTGGGGTGTGTGCCCTAGCCCCCTCTAGACAGGTGAAGAATTTGGGAGTAATCCTGGATGACAGCCTGACACTTGATGCCCATTTGTCAGTGGTGGTGTGAAGCAGGTTTTACCATCTCAGGAATATCACCCGAACTCAAGCCCAGATCCTGCCTGCTGACCTGACCACATTGGTGCATGCTTTCGTCACCTCCAGGATAGACTACTGTAATGCCCTCTACCTAGGGTTATCTGGAGGCAACCTCCATAGAATGCAGCTGGTGCAGAACATGGTGGCAAGACTGCTGATGGGGGTGAAAAGGTGTGATCATATTTCCCCAGTCCTCAGTGGACTGCACTGGCTGCCGGTCTGGTGGAGGGTTGTCTTCAAGATAGGGCTGTTGACCTATAAGACCCTGCATGCAGGGGGTCCACTCTATCTGCAAGATCTCCTTGTCCCTTACCATCCAGCCCAGACCCTCCCTTCTGCCGGGGGAGACCTCCTGGGAGTTACCAGGACTAGGCTGTGGCATTCAAGAGATAGAGCATTTTCGGTGGCTGCGACTACCCTGTGGAACTCCTTGCCTGGTTATTTAAAGGAGGCCCCCTACGTAGAAGCCTTTAAGAAGGGCCTGAAAACATATTTGTTCCAGCAAGCATTTTATTGATAATGTTTTAAATTTAGTTGGGATTATGGGATGGATAGATAATTATATGCTCCCAGTTGTATAGCTGTATTTTTGTATTTTTCTAATGCTTCTGTCTTAACTGAATGTTTTTACTGTGCAGCACCCAGAGTCTATGGAGATGGTCACTATAGAAATACAGTATCTATCTATCTATCTATCTATCTATCTATCTATCTATCTATCTATCTATCTATCTATCTATCTCCTCCTTGCCCCCTCTTGGCTACCAGAGTATATATGTTAAGATATTCCAACCCCACCTCATATGGCCTCCCCTGCTGCGCTAGATTATCCTAGTGGCCCAACTTTTTGTATTGTCTCTATGCAGTCCCTGTCTTTCTTGAGGTGTGGATTTCAGAACCACACACTGCTCTAGGTGCTGCCTTACTAGGGACCTGTACAATAGCAGTATCAACTCTGTTCTGCTATCAAGTCTCTTTCCTATACACCCTAGCATCCTGTTTTCCTTCTTGAAAGCCTTATTGCACTGAGCAGTAGATATGAGGTTCTTACTAATAATGACCCCTAGGTTTCTCACCTCTGTTATTTGCACCACCTTTACTTCCACCATCCAGTGGTTCCTTTCTGGGTGCTTTCTGACAATGTGCATCATTTTGTAGTTATTTACATTAAACTTTCGTTATCATATTCTGGACAACTTTTCCAATTTTTCTAGTTCTCTTTTCATCTCTATTTTTTTTTTAATTCTATTTTTTCACTGTGCTTTAGGCAGGGATATTCCCAGACTCAGTGCCTCCACATCTGACATCGGCATCCCCCAGCAGCCAGTCAGAACCAAGGCCCACAGCATGTCCCCCACTGCAGGGCCCCCGAAGGGGAGAATGAGATCAACTGACTTCAGTCCCAGAACTGGTTGCAGCATCTTTCTGCACTGGGTCGGAGGACTTCATGCTGCACTGCCACACAGGCTTTTTCACTTTGACGTTTTCCCCAGAAGCTTGGATGTGCAATGACATCAGTGCACAGGCATGTGCAATTTTGCACAAGCCCCGCAAAAGTCCACCACTACCTTACCACCGCTGTGTGGTCCTGGCTTGGTGTACTCCTGGTCTCCACCAGGAGACATCCAAACACCGAGTGCCACCAACCCTCCCCTCGAAGGTGGAGAGTTATCCCTGGGATGCTTATCCAACCTTCCCCTGGCCTCCCATCCAGTATACCAATGGGAGATCAAACCCACAACAGCAAAGCCATTACAGTGACACAATCTGTTTGACATCAACAGTGTTTAATGGGTTGTCAGAGCCCTGTACCAATACAGCGACTCCCGCTGTTAGCTGCTCTCCCCAGTAATCCACCCCCCCAGAGCTGATTATGTATAAGTCGGGGGGGTGCGGGGGGCAGAGTCCGCCATGTGGTGGGTGCATGGGGTGAAGCCCCCCACAAACAATGTAGAAAAGCCACAGCGCTTGGGGCTCCATGGTGGTCTGTCGATGGATTTGCCAGTCGACATGGTCGATGTCAGCAAATTCTTGTTACTGTCGGGGATGTCAACAATGTTGTTGTCAAACCAGCTTGGTCTAACCCCCCCCCCCGGCCAGACCTCTGGTGCGCTGGACTCATTTCTGAACCCAGATCACATCTCATAGCAAGCAGTAGTGCTACCGCCGCACCAGAAGGCCAGCTGGTCTTTTTTCATTTCTGTATTTCCCTCATCAGTGTCCACAATGCTGCAGATCTTGGTATCATATGCAAGCAGACACACCTTGTTCTTGATTCTCTTTCTTATATGACAAAAGAAGATATTGAAGAGCACAGGTCCCAGAACTGATCCCTGAGGTACTCTACTCGTGACTAGAGGTGGGTGAAGTGGCCAAAATTAGCTCCACGAAGCAATTCATGGACCAATGTGGAATCTGAAAAGTAATCTGCAACGCGAAGTGGAGTACTGCGCGTCATAATGAGGAATGCGAAGTCCATTGATAACAATACAGTAAGTTTGAGTTACTCCGCCTTCCCCCAAAACTACTTCTGCATCAATTTTAATGAGAAGTACATAGAAATCAATGTACTTCACATCACTTCACTTTGTTATTGAGCTCTAAGGTGAATTTTTCAGTGATTCATGGGATTGCTGGTCACATGGGCTCTAGATTGCTCTGCACAGCCTCAGTTCTTTGTAGTGTGTGTGTAGTGGTAGATGGAGACAGTTTCAACTCAGAGCTCTGTGATTCAAATCCTCTAAAAGCTGTTAAAAAAGCCTTTTGGTTTTGCTCAAAATTTAGTACATCGATTGTAGGAAACCCTCCTTTGCTCATATCATCGAGTGTTTATTGTTTGTGTGTGGATTTTGAATGTTAATATAGAACATTCAGTCTCTGTACTGGCAGACACTTGAAGTGTGCTTTGGGGGAGGGGCATATCTGTGGAGGAGGTAGGTTAAAACTGGGAGAAAAAGGCAGTCTTTCTGTTTTGGTTATATTTTTCTTGTATAACTGTGTTAATGTACACACAGTAATATTTTCAGTAATTCTTGACATTTTTTTTTCGCTGATTGTGGTGCAGCAGTGCATAATTTCAGTTTGTTTAAAAGATTTGGTTATATTCCTGAAGTTTTCAATTTGCTATGCATTACTTGTAGTGTCTGTGAGTGCGTGTGTGATGCATGCCATCAAATCAGACACATTTTATTGTGCCACAGAGTAATTTGCAGCAGTGTGAACCTGCTATC
This sequence comes from Neoceratodus forsteri, assembly GCA_016271365.2. NCBI lineage: Eukaryota > Metazoa > Chordata > Ceratodontiformes > Ceratodontidae > Neoceratodus > Neoceratodus forsteri. The sequence goes on from CM028134.1 coordinate 849,155,813, forward strand.
CACCATACCTGCATGATTTTGTACTGCTTTGTGGTATCTTAGTTTTGGACTGTTACTGCAGTGAACTGCACGCTCTCCCCCCCCACCCCCAACCGGCAAAAGGTGTTCTTTTCCAGACTGGATTGTGACTTGTGAGCACTGGTTAAGGTGTTGTTGTGACTTTGCATCTGCATCTCTTCTTGACTGCGCAGTACAATCTTAATCTGTCTGTGCTTTTGCATCTATTTAGTGCCCAATCTCAATTTGTAAACCACAGCTGTTGTTTTTTTGGCTTCACATCCACCAGCCCAGACTGAAAGTTCAGAAATCTAAATTTGTTTAGAATTTTCTTGGCGATCCCCCCAAATGCCTGCAAAGAGACATGCAAGCAAAGCTGTTTCTGGCCATGGCACTGCTGCCAGTGGCAAGATTGTCCTTTGGCGTGGTAGTACGCAGACGCGCATAGCTGATGTCAGTAAAGGGATTTCTCCATCAACGTTTTTTACAATGCAATCTGTAGCTTCTCCCATAGTTGGAGGAGATAATGTTGTTCCAGTTGGTGGTGTCAGTGCAGTTTCTGCTGGCATGAGTATTGCTGCCTCAAGTTCCACTTCTGACCAGTTAACGGTTTCAAAAAATATAGTTGAGTCTAAAGCTGTGACTGACAGTGTAGATGATGTCATACTCCCCATTAACATCCCCATGATAGCTGATCATGATTCTGATCCTGGCAATGATAACTCACAATGTCACATTTCTTCCAGCACTGCTGAGGTCATGCCTTTGCCATCCAATAATTCAAAGTGTGGCACAAAAATATCAAGTGATGATGATGATGATGATACTGTGGTTGGAACGTGTTCTTCACATGACACCATCCAAGCTGAAAATGTGGATGCGGATGATGTTGATGAATATGATAATGATGTCAGTTACCCCTGTTGGGAACCAGAGGAAAAGAAAGTCAAGGTGGCTATGTCTGGGTCTGTTGGCATTAAATCTCCCCTCCTCAAAAAAGTTGGGATTTAGTGGTTCCTGTTGATGATAATGATGATGACCCAGTAATAATCATAGGTAGTCATGGTGGTTAGTTGGAGTCCAAGTGTGTCCAGCCTGAAAAATCATGTAGCACACCCCCCATTTCAGGGGTTAAAAAAACAGAGTCCAATAAGCAGCATCAGGGACATGCTGAAAGTAGGGGATCACAATCCCTTGTTTGGGATTTTTTTGTCCAAGATGCAAATGATGAGTCAGTTGCAATCTGCCAGCTTTGCCATGCATGTGTGAGTTGAGGTAAAAATGGGAGTCATCTGGGCATGGGGGGCCAGCATACACATCTTAAGAACGGGCACATGGCACTGTGGACCTGGCACCAGATGGCAGCTAATGCCATAGTGGGGCATTCACCCTCGTCACCAACCTTACTGAGCAATTTATCCCCTTCCATGAGTGTAAGACCAAGTAGGAATGTCTGCAGTAGCAATGAAATAACACCAGAGGATTACTACAGGCATGATGAGGGGAAGGATTATGATTTAGAAATCTTGTCAAGTGGTGGTCAGAGTAGCAGAGGTGGTGGTGGTGGTTAATGCAGTATGTCTAGTGCAAGTGAGACATCAACCCCTGTACATAAAACAGGGAAAGTAACTTCAATTGTGGACTTGTCACCTGTGCACCCCTCTTCATCACACATCCACACCCCAACCCTAGCCATTCGCAAAGCCAAGCCATTTGTCACACCCTGTGCAAAATGTGTAAGTCAGCCCATGTTGGAGAGTGTTTTTGCCTGTAACCTCCTGCCTGCCTGCCTGAAGAATGTGACCTACACTGTGTAAGCCATGTGATGTGTGTGGCCTGCCTGTGAATTCTCACTCCACCTTAAAGCAGAATGAGGCCGAGTGCACAACACGAAATCATAATTACAACGTGAATAGAAATGCAGCAAAATTAAATTCCGCTGGTGAAGTGAACGAGAAGTGGTCATTTAGCGTTGTCACTCCACTATGTGGAGTGGCCAGTAGGAAAGGCTCACCTCGCCTTGTATCTATTACTTCATGTTGTCATTCCACCTTAATGTGAAGTAAGGTGGAGTGGCAACCATATTGGCAGCCCCCTGGTGCCCCCCCCCCACACACAGTCACCAGAATTAATGTGCATCTCCAAAATGCTACTGTCTTGTGTCCAGAAAATTCCCCAGTGCTGGCAAAGTGAAATGAGAGGTAAAAAAAATGCAAAGTCTCCCAGAATTAATGGTGCACTCCGTCATGCAAGCATTGGTCACACACAGTCACCAGAATTAATTTGCATCCCCAAAATGCTACTGTCTTGTGTCCAGAAAATTTCCCAATGCTGGTGAAATGAAATGATAGGGTAACAAAAAATGCAAAGTCTCCCAGAATTAATGGTGTACTGAAAATGCACAGACAGATTAAGATTGCGCTGGGCACTCAAGAGATGCAGAGTCAGACGCAAAGGCACAACAACACCCAACCAGTGCCCACAAGTTACAAATCCAAATCTGGAAAAGAATACCTTTTGCCAGTTGGGGGGGTAGTGCACTGCAGTAACAGTCCACTACCAGTAAAGATACCACAAAGCAGTATAAAAAATGCATGCAGGTACAGTGGATAGCAGGTTCACACTGCTGCACTTACTCTGGCACAATGAAAGTTGTCTGATTTAATGGTACACATCACACACACACACACACACACACACACTGCAAGTATTGTGTAACAAATTGAAAACCTTTAGCAATATAACCAAATGTTTTAAACAAACTGAAATTATACACTGCTGCACAACTACAATCAGCAAAAAAAATGTCTAGAAAGGCCGGCCCGGTGGCACTGAGGGTTGAGGCGCTGGACGCCACACCTCACGTCACGCCGATGACTCGAGTTCGGGAGTGAGCTTGGGAGTCGGGGGTCAGTAGGGAAGGGAGATGGAGATGGATTGTGCACCTGCAGGGCTGCTCTCCTCTCCGGGTGGGAGGGCATGGGTTATTCGGTGCTCTGGCAACCCCCAGTGGAGACCGGAGGGCACTACTAGCTGCCAGACTGCACGTAAGGAGCGTGACTGATGCAGGCAGGGTTGCCGTGCACCATAGCATCAGACGTGCACCACACAGGGAGGGGGTGGGTCTTGGGCTTTCACCACAAGAAAATACCCCTCTAGCTCTGGATAGGCAACGGCCCCTGCCAGTGCCACTGCCACACTCCCAGTGCTGGTTCCCTGCCACTGCCCCCCGTGGTCTCTCTGGGTTGACCTGCCCAACTTGGGGAACCGCAACAAACTTGAAGATGGTCGGGGAACACAGCGGGAGGTAGAGCAAGCTGGTGAGAGCCGGGGGCCTGAAAGAGTTCCAGGATGAGGGCTACAAACACAATTGAAAAAAAAAATGTCTAGAATTACTGAAAATATTACTGTGTGTACATTAACACAGTTATACAAGAAAATTATAACCAAAACAGAAAGACTGCCTTTTTCTCCCAGTTAATCTACCTACACCACAGATACGCCCCTCCCCCAAAGCACACTTCACAGTACACAGAATGACTGTTCTAAATTAACATTCAAAATCCACACCCAAACAATAAACAGTCGATGACATGAGTGCAGGAGGGTTTCCTACAATTGATGCATTAAATTCTGAGCAAAGAAAATGGCTCAAAAAGTCTTTTTTAACAGCTTTTAGAGGATTGGAATTGCAGAACTCTGAGAGGAAACTGTCTCCATCTTCCACTGCACACACACTACACAGAACTGAGGCTGTCCAGAACAATCTAGAGCCCATGCGACCTGAAATCCCATGAAGCACTGCTAGTTCACCTTGGAGCTCAATAACAGAGCGAAGTGATGTGAAGTACATTGATTTCAATGTACTTCACCTTAAAATTGGTGGAGAAGAGGTTTGGAGAAGGCGGAATAAAGTGAAGTCATTGTTTTCAGTAGACTTCGTGTTCCCCATTATAATGTGAAGTACTCTGCTTCGTGTTGCGGAGCGCTTAGCGGATTCCGCGTTACTCCGCGAATCTCTACGCGGAGAGAATTTCAGCCACGTCGCCCACCTCTAAACGCAAAGTGGTGAAGTGAGGGTTTAAAATGGGCACTCAGCATAGCAGAATGCTAATGTAAAGTGGCCACTTCGCGGGCGGAATTTTACTTTGCTGCATCGCTACTTGTGACTCCCCTGACCTGTAAAGACACCCCTTTGACACCAGCCTCTGAGTCCTGCCCCCCTCCCAAACAGTTCCTTATCTACCTGGTTAGCTTTTAACTAGTCTGGTGGGGAGTAGAACTAATAGCCTAGCTGAATTTGAGGCACAATTCATTCACTGCTGGGACTCTGTCCTCCACCTTTATGACTCAATCAAGAAAGCTGATCAGTTTAGTCAGGCATTATCTTCCTCCTACAGTCTTATGCTTCCTCCTATCTTGTGGCTCATTTGCTTCCAAGAATTCAGTTATCTGTTCTTTGATGAAGGTTTTCAGCAGCTTACCTATGAATGAGGTCAGACGGATCAGTCTTTAATTTCTCGGGCCATCACTGTCCGTGCTTCTGTGGAGCGACACCATATTAACTTCCCTGCAAGCTACTGGATCACCCCTGTCTCAAGGGAACAATTAAACAGATTTTCCAATGGCATTGCCAGCATCTGTACAATCTCCTTCTGCACTCTAGAGTGCATCCCATCAGGACCAGGTGCTTAATCCACTTTCACAGTTTGGAGGCCCTTGAGCACCTTTTCCACTCAAACTGGTTCTATATCATTCTGCCCCCTCTTCGTTGTTTGCAGCCAGCACTCCAGCAATGCCCACCCCAGTGTGAATACTGAACAAAAGTATTTATGCAGAATAACAGTCTTTTTCCATGATAGATAGATAGATAGAGAGATAGACAGACAGATAGATAGATAGATAGATAGATAGATAGATAGATAGATAGATAGATAGATAGATAGAAGCTTTATTTATATAGCACCCCTTCCCTGGGGTTCGGAGCGCTTCACAAAAATGTAAAACCAACATCACATCAAGTGAACTCTATACAGTACCTAACAAGCAAACGTGCAGCAGAGAACAATAACACTTCCCTAGCCCTAGCAAAAAGAAATACAGGTGAGGGGATACAGGCAAAGTGGGCAAGCGTTAAGGATGCAATACTTGAAGCAACATCCCATTGTGTTAGAGAGAGAAAAGGAAGTGCAAAAGAAGAAGGAAACCACTTTGGTTCTCAAAAACAGTAGCAGAAAAGGTCAGAGCCAAAAGGCTGACCTTTAGGAAATATAAGGGAACTCAGCAGGATGAAGATAGGGAGGCATACCAAACTTCCCTAAGGGAAGCAGGAAGGCAGTAAGGCAGGCAAAGGCCCAAACTGAGGAAACACTAGCACAAACAGTAAAAAGAAGGTGACAACACTTTCTATAGATACATTAGTGAAAGGAGAAAGTCCAGAGGGTTTTGCAAAGATCAAAGGGGATAAGGGGGCATGTGAGGGGGAGGACCATGTAAAATAATCTATCCTAAATAGATACTTCTGCTCAGTATTTACTGAAGAGAAGGTAGGGCAGGGCCCACAGCTCAGCACCATGGACACAGGGGGGAAGGAGCTGTGCACAAGTCCCTTCACAAAAGAAAGGGTCCTACAAGAGCTTGATAAGCTCAGGGTGGACAAGGCAATGGAACCTGATGGCATACATCCCAGGGTACTAAAGGAGCTAAGGGTGGAACTAGCAGAGTCATTATCAGAACTGTTTAGTGAGTCTCTAAGCACAGGAGAGGTCCCAGAAGCCTGGAGAAGGGCTCATGTGATCCCACTCCACAAGAGTGGTAGCAGGGAGGAGGCAGGGAACTACAGACCAGTCAGTCTTACCTCAGTAGTGGGCAAGATTAAGGAGATACTCCTTAAGGAAAGGATAGTGCAACACCTGGAATCCATAGGAGCACAAGATCTAAGACAGCATGGGTTTACAAAAGGAAAGTCCTGTCAAACTAATCTCATAGATTTCTTTGACTGGGTAACCAGAGTGGTGGACCAAGGGGGAGTAGTTGATGTCGCCTACCTTGACTTCAGCAAAGCTTTCGATACTGTTCCACACAGAAGATTGATTAATAAGCTGGGTAGGCTCGGGGTGGGTCAGAAGTTGGTCAACTGGGTGGCAAGCTGGTTGATGGGCAGAAAACAGAGAGTGGTGGTAAATGGTATACAGTCAGTAGAGATGCAAGTCACAAGTGGGGTACCTCAGGGATCAGTTCTAAGGCCAGTCCTCTTCAATAGCTTCTTCAGTGACATTGCAGATGGACTGGAGGCTAAGGTTTGTCTGTTTGAAGATGACACCAAGATCTGCAACAGAGTAGATGATCCAAATGTGGTGGGCATTATGAGAAGAGATCTGGATAAACTAGCAAAATGGTCAGAAGAGTGGCAACTGGGGTTTAATGCAAAGAAGTGCAAGATCATGCACATAGGGAAGAGAAACCCTGAAGCCACCTATAGGCTGGGAGGGGAGTTGCTGGCAGTCACAAGGGAAGAAAGAGACTTGGGCGTCATCATCACTGATGACCTGAAATCATCCAAGCAGATCACTAAAGCAGTAGGTAAGGCTAGGGTGATGTTGGGGTGTATTAGTAGGGGTATCACAAGTCAGAAGAGGGAGGTAATAATCCCTTTTTACAAGACAATGGTTAGGCCCCATCTGGAGTACTATGTATAGTACTGGATGCCACACCTTCAAAAGGACATTAACCAAATTGAGGCAGTCCAGAGAAGGGCAACCAAAATGGTGCAGGGACTGCATCAGAAAACATATGAGGACAGATTAATGGAGCTCAATATGTATACCCTAGAGCAAAGGAGGGAGAGAGGTGATATGATCGAAACATTCAAACACCTTAAGGACATTAACAAGGTGAAAGAGTCTAACATGTTTCAATATAATAAAAATAGCAGGACAAGAGGACACAGCATGAGATTAGAGGGAGGCCTATTAAGGAGTAATGTGAGGAAGTTCTTTTTCACAGAAAGGGCGGTGGATGCATGGAACGGCCTACCTCAGGAAGTGGTGGATATGAATACAGTGCAGGGCTACAAACAGGCATGGGATAGGCATAAGGGAGCAATAGAGATCAGTATGAATAGATAGGCCATTGATAGAGCAAAGGCAGATGGCACATTCAAAAGGTAGAAAAAGAAATGGGCAGACTGGATGGGCCTTGCGGTCCTTATTTGCTATCAACTTCTATGTTTCTATGTTTCTATCATTTCTTAAACTAATGCAATAAAATACTAGTCAGTTCATTTATATATTAAGTCTGGTTAAATAGAAAAGTTTTTAAACCTTTTTTAAATGTTTCTGCTGAGGGTGCCTCCAGTAGATGTCTAGACAGAGAATTCCACAGGGCTGGTGTGGCCACTAAAAATGCATGGTCTCTAAAATGCTGCAAACTAGCCCTCAGGAACCAAAAGGAAGCAGCCCTTGGTGGAACAAAGGGCCCGGGGCAGGCAGTAAGGAACAAAAGGGTCTTGCAGGTAAACTGATCCCCCTACGTGCAGGGCTTTATAGATCAGTAATCTGACCCTGAAGACAATCCTCCACCTTACTGGTAGCCAGTGCAGCTCATGGAGGACAGGCGTAATATGTTTTGACCTTAAAACATCCATCAGCAATCTAGCCACTGCATTCTGCACTAGCTGCAGTCAGTGAAGGTTGCCTTCAGATAGCCCCCAGTACAGGGCATTGCACTAATCCAGCCTGGAGATGACAAAAGCATGCACCAGGGTGGTCAGGTCCTCTGCTGGGGTAACAGGTCCTGAATCCAAGCAATGTTTCTCAGATAGTAAAAGCCACATTTGACAATGGCCAAGACATGTGCATCAAATGTCAAGCTGTCATACAGGATCACTCCCAGATCCTTAACGCGAGCAATGGGGATCAAGGGAACACCCCACAATGCCAACCCAGGAGGATCTCTGAGTTCCCCCTATCACAGCGATGATCTGGATCCACCACTAGTACCTCCGTCTTGCCTGGGTTGAGTTATAGTCAATTGCAAGTCATCCATTTCTGGATTTCCCCCAGGCAGGTGTTAAACACAGAGGCCGCCATCTGGTTTCCAGGTACACAGGACAGGTGTAGCTGGGTAACATTAACACAGCAATGAAAACCCAGCCAATACTGCCTGATAATGTTTCCCAATGGCAGCATGTACACCGTGAACGACAAGGATGACAGGACCGACTACTGCGGCACTCCATACCGCAGAGGCATTGGGTTAGAAGAGGCTAACCCCATCATCACCCTCTGCACTCTGCCCATGAGGTTGAACCTAAACCAGTTGATGACATTACTGGTGAGGCCACACCAGTACCGCAGGCAGGCAGTCAAGCAGCACCTTGTGGTCCATGGTGTCAAATGCCGCTGAGAGATCCAGGAGGACCAAGACAGTACGTTCTCTCCTGTCTCTCACCACTAGGAGATCATTCAGCACATTCACCAGGGCAGTCTGCATGCTGTGCCCAACTCTGAATCCAGACTGGAAATACTCAAAAGTGGCGGAGGAGGCAAGACATGTCTTGAGCTTGATGGCCACCACTTTCTCTAAAACTTCCCTAAAAATGGGAGGTTTGAGACCAGTCAGAAGTTGCTGAGACACTCATGGTCCATTGAGGGTTTTTTCAATAGGGGTCTAACCAAGGCCTCCTTCAGTGCCATAGGAAAGATCCCACTCCCCAAGGGACTTCAGAGAATCTCAGCAACCACAGATCCTGTCAGATCCATACATCCGACCAAAAGTCAGGTTGGACCTGGCTCAAGATCACAATGTGTTGGTTGCAGCCTAAAGACTATCTCAGCCACCTCCTTCACTCCAACTGGATCGAACTCAGCTCATACAAGAGGGGGTGCTCCGACATGCCTCAGACAGAACCCCACACGCCCTTTGAATGAAACTGGAAGACATGTCTGTCCTGAAAAACGACACTTTGTTGGCAAAGAACAGCACAAACTCCTTGCACCTTGTGCTTGAACCTGCTTCTCCCGTCCGGAGACAAGCTGGGTGTAGCAACCCATCTACCGTATGGAAGAGCTGAGCTGGTCTGTTCCTTGCCACAGCAATCTCCCTGGACAAACAATCCACCTTCTTTTGGAAGATTGCCCCCTAATACAGTAGTTGCTATAATGTGACCTCAGGGACAATTTGTCCTCCATCAGCCCAGACCTCCACCACCTTGCTCCATCCATGCTCTTTCCTTCCTTGATCTGATTATACCCTCCTTAGTTTTCCTTTTCCTTTTCTCCCTATTGTATCAAAAGGTTTTGTCTACCTCCTTGCCCCCTCCCCCACACTATTCTCAGCTCCATCTAGCCTCTTCCTGTTTTTCTAGATAATCCTTCTGGTTTGCCTTACTCTCTTCTGCACTGTATTTTCAGAATGCTGCCCTTTTTGCCCATACTGTCTCTCCTACCACTCTGGAAAAATCAGCCTTTTATGCTTTTTGATCTTCCCAACCTGTCTCATGCAGCAGTTCATCACCTCTGTTACACCCCTTCTGATGACGTCCCACATGACTTCTACCCCTTACTCTCCCACTACCCTACCAGATTTCTGTAAGCATTTCCCACATCCTTTTGAAAGCCCCCCTTCTGAAGTTCAGGACCACAGTTTTTGAATGGGAGTGCTGTGCATGTGTGGTTATGTTGAACCACACTGCATTATGGTCACTGGACTCCAGTGGTTACCCCATCCATTTTTCTCCAGCTATCTCAGCATTTGGCAAAACCAGATCAAAGGTGGACCACTCCTTAGTTGGTCCCCTGGCCCAATGCATGAGAAAGCAGTCACATTCTTCAGCACCTGGCTTCATGCACTGTAGACTGCTGTGATTTTCCAGTTGATATCTGGCATACTTAGGTCACACACAGTACCACCACCCCTTTGGCTGATGTTTTCCTGATATCTTCCCCTAATTCCCAGTCTCCTTCCTCCTTTTCTGTTGAGTCTTTTACCTCTCCTATTCTGATCTTTTTACTCCCTTACATTGTCAATTGCTCTCAATCTGTTTTTACCATATCCCCTCCACTAGTGTATTATCCTCCGTATCCTCTATACCTTCCTTTACTTACAGTGCCACCCCTCCTCTGCTTTTTTTGTCAGTCCTCCAATATAGTGAGTAGCCCAGTACTGTGAGGTCACAATCACTGTTTCCTATTGGTTATGTTTCTGTTATGGCTAATAGGTCCACCTTAGCCTTTGCCATCATTTCCTAGAGCTCACTCATTTTGTTACCTTGATTTTTAGTATTTAGTCCTACCACCCTCATCAACCCATGTTTGTTCCCTTCCTTCTATCTGCTGTTCCATCCCAGCTTGCTCCCCCATTTCCTTCCCCTACTCTTCCGTTTTTCTTCCAAATGCTGCCTGTCATCCCTCCCTGCTACGCTTCATCAGTGCCTTTCTAATACCCCTGCATCCTGGCCATTCTTTCATAGATTGCATTTTACCTGTGTCAGCATGGCTTAGTTGGTACCACATCTGCCTCTTGGCCAGATGGCCATGGGTTCTAGTCCTACATCAGGATTTGGCTCATGCCAAAAATATTGACACCTGAGTGTAGTACTAGGGGATCCTGTGCTGTTTGGGTATGTCATCTTTCAGATAAAATGTTAAACAAGTCCCATCTGCCCATCTTTGGTGCTGTCCTGGTGGGTATCCAGGTGGAAATAAAAGAACCTAAGGCACTTTTTGCAAGAGTAGATTTCACCTGGTATTCTGGCCAACATTCCCCTTCCCATAAAATCATTTCATGTGATTGCCAAAAGCTGCCACTTCATTTTTACAGTCACTTCACTGCCAGTCTCTAGTTGCTTGTAAAATACTTTGGGATACAATGTGTATGGAAAAGCACTATATAAATGTTAATTTTTTTTCTTCCTCTTCCTCCTCTTCTTCCATTTCCCTTGTCCTTGGCTCCATCTAATGTCATGACCCGCTATTCTGGATGAGAGCTGACAGTTAAGCCTCTCATACTAGTTACAGCCCTCACCTCTTTGTGCAGTTGCCTTCCCTTCTCCTCCCCACTAGTTTAAATGACATCAAATTTGTGCTCCAATGCTAAGGCCCCCTCATCAATTGAATGTATGCCATCCCTTCTGAACAGCCTACAGTTCCCCCAGAATGCCACCCAGTCCTCTGTGAATTTAAATCCCCCTATCACACCATGCTTTTATCTATTTATTAAAAGTGAAGATTTTAACCAACCAACCAACCTTCCTTCCTTCCTTCCTTCCCATCTCAGAGTGACAGGCAACACACACCACTTCTGAAAAGGTAACTGTAACCACAATTTCTTTCAGAATTCTGCCAAGTGTATAAAAGGCAGGCTTGGTATCCTCAATAGTTTTGTTGGCAGGTCATTTGTACCTAGGTGGACAATTATGTCAGGTCTACCACCTATCCTACCTACATATCATCATTTCTACCTTCAGAATGACCCTCTCTGCTGTTGCTCAAAGAATTGAAAGGCTTTGCCAGTGGTTCAGTAGGCTGAAGCAACCAGCCATGCCCCCTGCCTGAGCTATTTAAGGTAGGCCCTCCAGCTTCCTTCAGAAGCATTTATTCTTTGCAGCAGCCGGAGACTCTACCCCTCCCAACCTTTCTTAGCATTTGTCCCCTTGTGCTTTGGACCCTGCTTGGTTTGTGCTGGACTTCTAATTGTTTTTTCTAGCTTCTGCTTGGTTTGTGCTTTTCCTCCTCTCCAACGTCAATATTTTGCTTCTTCTCCGGCTGCAGTCTGTGCTTCTCTTTCTGTTGTTTGTGTCTGCTTCCTCCTGATCTCCTGCTTTTGTTTCCTTTCATGTTACTTCTTTTTGGGCTTTTACATAGAAACATAGAAATCTGACAGCAGAAAAGGACCCCTTGGCCTATCCAGTCTGCCTTCATCCCATCCCTGTAAGTAACCCTAGACCCAACTCTTGCACCCTCCCTGCACCCCCGATGGAGACTCCAGTCACCTCTGTTTTCCAGGTTCATCCCCCTCCCTTTTCTGGTTATTCCCATGTATTTTTCTCATGATCTCTTTTCTAGCTTTCTAGCCTCCTGTGTTCTAATTACGTGTGTGTGCTTTTGGAGCTTACACACTGCTCTTCTTTACAGTCAGCATTCCCCATTTACTTTTATCATACTTTAGCAATCCCTCTGTTTACCTGTATTTGTTCACTGTCCTTTTCAGTGCTATCTGTATTAGTCTCCCTGTGTACACCCATCCTTTATTGTTTACAACTGGCTCCTCTCAGTGCCTGGCTCCACAAGGCAGCTACAACTCCCAGCTTTTTAAGTCCCCTGTTTGCTTTTCTAGCAGTGTAGTGTGGCTCTACTGCCAATTTTATCATTGATTTACTGCCTTTTACTCCAGCTTATTTAGCAGTTTAAATCATTTATGCATTCCTCATTTACCCCTGCCTGTGATATACCCACATGAAGGTGTCATCATTCAGGTTTGTCTAGTTTCATTCAGTTGTTTGTTGCTACCTGTTGACCTATGTGGAGGTCTTGACATACATTTCTACATTCCTTTTGGAGGTATTATTTGTTGCAGTACTGAGAAATCTTTATTTTACTATAATTCTGGTGCTCACAACTTTGAACAGTAACTACACAATCCCTATTTCACCACAATAATTTTGCTTCCTTCATGGTACTGTTTGACTTGCATCCCTCATTTACTATGCTGCATTCTAGGAAAGAAAAGAAAAAGTGTGACCTAAATGTGGGTCTTTATATACTGTTTGACCTAAGTGTGGGTCTTCAAATATGCTGTGGGACCTACGTGTGGGTCCTCTGTATGCTATAACTGACTTGTCACCTGTTACCTTTCAAAATGCTTTCCATACTGGACGCATGGCAACCACACCCATAAATTACTATGCCTCAGGTCTACCTTGCAGCTGATGGTCTCATTCTGCACCCACGAAGTCCACATCCTGAGCATGTGAAACTCAGGGCAGGGTCCTTCTTATCTGGCCCATAGTGGGAATGTCACTACTTCGAGAGGAGCTTTAGCCTTGCAGACATATCGGTGGCAACTCTTGATGTAGGATTTAAGACGTCAGCTGCAAAGGGTGGGGCCCTTAAGCCCAAGGAGGCTCCTCTAGCTTGCCAAGTAGGTTTGGTGTAATCTTCTAAGCTATTCTCCCTACAACTGCTACAGGTTCACCTGGTCTGTTACTGGGCTCATGTAGGCTGGTTGAGCACCTTCAGCAGCTGTTGCTCTCCTACTCCTCCCACCTTGGGGTATGGTCCTCCCATGCAGGAGTACCCTGTTGTTTCACAGTGTGCTCGCAGCCCTTCACAGTGTTCCCATTAGAGGGATAGAGTGAAAGCCTTCCTCCAGATTGGAATATTTTCCACCTCCCCTGAATTGGTTCTCTAAATTGCAGCAGCTGAACCATCACTAAATATATCCAAAGCCTGGCGGGATGGTGACCTAGGCCTTAGATCCCCAGAGGTTTCCTTCTCATAGGGTTTTTTTACTCTCCTTCGTGCTGAAGGTCATAATACGAGTTAGTCAATATAGCAGTGGATTCTTAGGTCCTTAGGTTCTGCTGTTGGATGGGGTTGGATGGTGGTTCTCCTTTTGCATGGCATGGTGGCTCTCCTTTGCCGTTCTCTCTCTCTCCTTAGGAAGTTATGCCCTTCTGCTCAGCTTTCCTCCCTATCAGCTCAGTCCATGTCTGTCTATGCTCATCTCCAATGGGTGTCATCCCTCTAGGTTTTGTCAATCATGCTCCCTGGCTTTAGTGAAAAATGTTTTCTGCTTAATACTCTTTTTGGGGTACTTTGCTAAGGTACCTTTAGCCAAGGGAATCCTTCCCACAGCATCTCTAGGGGTGGAACCCTCCTTTAGGGTTCCTTTCCTTTGGTACCCCTACAGGATGGCATTCCCCATGGAATAGAGAGGGGAACAACCACAAAGTTTTATCAACAAGTTGCACAAGCATAACACTACACTAAGTTGCATATGCCCATTGAATTGAAGGGCTTTGCCAGTGGTTCAGTGAGCTGAAGCAACCAGCCAAGTCCGCTCTCTGAGCTATTTAAGGCAGGCCCACCAGCTTCCTTCAGAAGCATTTTTTCTTTGCCCCACCATCCTCCCCTCCTCCCCCAGTGGCTCACCTCTCTCTCCTTTTGGTTCCTTCCTAAGGTACCTTTAGCCAAGGGAATCCTTCCTGCAGCACCCCTGGGGTGGAACCCTCCTCCAGGGTTCCTTGCCTTTGGTAACCCTACAGGGTTGTATTCCCCATGGAACAGAAAGGTGAATGACCACAAAGGTTTATCAACAAGTTGCACAAGCATAACACTACACTAAATTGTATAAGCCCATTGAATGTATTTTATCACTGTCCCCTCCTTTGTTTTAGTTGCTACAAGTTTCTCTGTTTCCCTCACAGTTGAGTCCCCTCAATGAGGATTTTTCTGCCTGATTCACTCTGGAGTAATCCACACCCATCCTTAGACTTGTCTCTCCCTGTAGCCTTATGGGTCCCCTGCCTAACCGGCTGATCCATCTTAGCTGGATTGGCCATACTAACCCCCTCTCTCAGTAGGTAAAAGTAGTTATGTGGTACTAAGGATAGGTTGCCTCCCCACCAGGGTCGTCCTCTTCCCTTGTCCTCTTACTCACAACTCTTCATCCCCCTCTCAGACCCTTAGATTCCTTTGAGGGAGAGGAGATGGTTGTGGAGCCCACTGCTCCCACTCAGGCTTGCACTGCAGCCACCTTAACTTACCTTAGCTGCAGCCAGTTCTGTTGTGAATACAGCTAGCAGAAGCATTACCTACCTGTCACCCTGCTCCATTTCCCTTCAGGTTTTCTTAACAAACCTGACATGGAGGCAGAGGCACAGGCATACAGAAGAGAAATCATTGCATCAAGGAAGCAGTCCCACCTTCCCTCAGACATTGCAGCTGCACTGGCACCTGTGGTCACCCAAGTGGCAGTGTTACAGTAGGAATTACTGTCCACCCTCCTGGGCTGCTTAATCCTCCCCCTGCCAGCCACATTTGGTGTCTCAGGCTTTAGATACAAACAACATCTTCTTAATATAAGTATCAATGTCTTAGTATGTAGTACCCTTAGCTCTGGGTCTAGAACATCAAAAGGTCATGGGTTCTAGCCCCATACCAAGTGCTTGGGGATATTACCCGTAACTAACACTTTAGTGCAGTATGAGGGACTCTGCACTGTTGAAGTGTCATCCTTTGGAAGAGACTTTAAACTGAGGTCCCATCTGCCCACCTCTGGTCACAGTCTGGATAGAAGTTAAAAATTCCATGGCACTTACTGAATTTTTCCAGTGGCATGGTTAACATGCCCCTGTCAATAAAACAGGTCCATGTAAACCACCCACAAGATGTACCTAGAATGAACTATCTCAGCTCAGTGTGACTTCCTTGGTCAAATATTACTGATCAATTGAAAGGCTATGCCTGTAGTTATGTGGGGGAAGAGCTCCTTCCCCACATCCTACTTAAACAAGCAAGCTACTGCCTCTCTGCTTAGAGCGAGTCGCACTCACCCTCCATCCTCTCCTGACTCCTCCTCCTTCTCCGGCACTCTTATCCCACCCGGGGGGGGGGTCTCATTCTATGTGTCTAAGCATCCTTTCTATGGTGGGATACAGAGAAAGGCCAAAACAATCAAGTCATAACAAGCTACTCATCAGTTCAAGCATCTAAGCACCTTGTATTTACCATCCAGTTCACAAGTACTGTAATACTGACTTGTTCATGCCTATGCTGAAGTATCTAAGCACTAACCATTTCGCACAACTAACACCTTGGAAGCATCGTTCTAATTACTGGTCTGGCCTCTGTATCCAAGCACAAACCTACATTATCCATTTACAGTACGTAGCACAAGTACTGAGCTATGAACCACACATAATAAAATAACTAAATAGACAGAAGGCATCTAAATGATAAAATGAGGAACATCCCTCTGAAACAAGCACATTTCAGCAATATGGATACTGCAGTGGACTGAATCTAGTGAGATATGCCTGTTTATAATGTAGCCATTGTCAGTTTAAAATAATTCTTCATGTGAACAACAATCTAATACACATATCAATACTGCCTATCAAGGTAAAGCAATTTGTGATAAAGATCTCACTTTTCTGTGTGAAACATGGGAGTAACTGCCATTGGATTACATTATGTTCCTGCAAGATCCTGCAGGATAGCACAGGCAGAAACTACAATATAAGTGCTTTCAGCTTGGCAGGTGGCACTGTCGTCACTGTATATACTGTGGTAACATTCGCCTACTAGTTAATTTATAACATTTTTTCCGATACTTATTTTGATAGCAGTAAAAGAAAGAAGTCTGAGAATATTCATACCACAGACATTTAGAAACATAGACAGTGAAGGCATAAAAAGACCGATGGCCCCTTCAGTCTGCCCAAGTTCCCTATTTAGCCTTGGGACTTACTGTCCCTCCAGTGTCCTAGCCCTTCCCATCCCCCACTCATTTTTCATACTGATTCTGCCACCCTGACCAACTACTATACACTTCATTCTGTCCCTACCATGCTTGAGAGCCCCAATCATTTTCACATCCTCCACCTTGGCTGGCAGACTGTTCCATGGTTTCACCGCCCTTTCTGTAAAATAGAACTTCCTCATGTCTCTCCTGAACTTCCCTCCCATTAGTTTTCACTCATGTCCAAGTGACTGTTAGCTAGTATTCAAGATAAATAGTTCCCCACAGTTCACCTTGTTAATTTCTTTTTTAGGAACCTGAAGATCTCTATATCTCCCTTCTCCCTTCTGGTCTCCAGCGAGTACATGTTCAGTTCCTTGAGGTGCTCCTTGCAAGATCTGCCTTGTTGACACAATCATTTTTGTTACCCTGCACTGGACCACCTCCAGCCTATCCCTATCCTTGCTGAGGTGAGGACTCCAGAACTAGGTGCAGTACTCCAGGTGTGGCCTCACTAAGGATCTATATAAGAGGAGTATTACCTCTTTCCTTCTGCTTTATATACCCCTCAATACATCCAGCATCGTTCTTGCCTTGCTATATGCCTTGATGCACTGACTCAATTACTTTAGGATGTCACTGATGATAACTCCTAGGTCTCATTCCACAGCCTTGGTGCAAAGTCTAACCCCACCCATCCACTACTCCATCCTAGGGTTCTTGTTTCCTAGTTGCATTACCTTGCACTTTTGGCATTGAATTTTCACTGCCAAACATTAGACCGCCTCTCCAGATTTTATAAGTCTCTTTGCATTTCCGCTATTGCCTCATTACCATCTACCCTCCCTCAGAGCTTAGTGTCATCTCCGAAGAGACACAACCTACCCCGGATTCCCTCACCAATGTCACTGACAAACGTATTGAAGAGGACTGGATCCAGGACAGAGCCCTGTGGTTTCCCACTCCTGACCCTCCCTCTTTTCTGATTTAACCCTGTTGACCACAACCCTCTGTTGCCTCCTGTTTAGCCAGTTACCTACCCAATTTACCATGACCTTAACCACACCCAGATCTTCCATCTTCTGCAACAAGCACCTGTGAGGCACTGAGTCAAAAATCTTGCTGAAATTCAGGTACAGCAAATCCACAGTGTGGCCCCTGTCTAATTCCTTCAGTCAAAGAAGACTATCAAGTTAGTCTGACAAGACCTCCCTGCCATGAATCAATGCTGTTTATTATCTTGGAGAGCACTGCTCACCAAGTGATCCAGGAGATCCTCTTTGACCACTGGCTCCATCAGCTTCCCTACAATAGAAGTAAGACTAACAGGTCTGTAGTTATCTGCTTGTTCCTTGTCCCCCAAGGAGCAGAACCACATCTGCCACTCTCCAGTCCTTTGGAACTACCCCCCCCCAAATAGTGAGCTGTTGAATAAACATGGTAGAGGTTCATCCAATTACCCTGCCAGTTTCTTGAGTATCCTTGGATGCAACCCATCTGGTCCCTGGGCCTTATCTATCTTTAGCATTAGAAACATAGAAACAGAATTTGACGGCAGATAAGGACAGCTTGGCCACCTAGTCTGCCCATTTTCCTACCTAGAGAATAAGCTGCAGAACCTATTTAACCAACAGCATATTTCTTCCTACCCCCCACAAAAATTGCCTTATGTTTGTCCCATGCATTCTTGAATTCTCCCACAGTTTTAGACCCCACAATCTCCTCAGGAAGGCTGTTCCATGTGTCCACCACCCTCTCTGTGAAAAAATACTTCCTCACATTGCCCCTGAGCCGTCCCCCCTCTATCTTCAAATTGTGTCCCCTTGTCCTTGCACATCTCTTTTTCTGAAAGATGCTACTCTCTTGGACTTTGTTGGTTCCACTGAGGTACCTAAACGTTTCTATCATGTCCCCCTTCTCCCTCCTTTCCTCAAGGGTATACATATTAAGCTCCTTTAGTCTCTCCTCATATGGCTTCTCTTGTAGACCCTGTACCACTTTAGTTGCTCTCCTCTGAACAGCCTCCATTCTGTCTATGTTCTTGCAGAGATGGGGTCTCCAGAACTGGATGTAGTACTCCAGATGGGGTCTCACCAACTGTCTGTACAGAGGGATAACAACTCCCTGTTTTCTGCTGCTGATGCCTCTCCCTATGCATCCCAGTATACCCCCAGCCCTCCCTACTGCCTTCTCACATTGCTCGCTAACCTTAAGGTCATCTGATATGATTACGCCATGGTCCCTTTCCATTTTTTGTTGTTGTTACTACCTGCCCCATTGTGTAATCTTCCTGGTTTTTGTTTCCAGGTGCATTACTTGCACTTCTTTGCATTGAATCCAAGCTGCCATACTTCTGACCATTCCTCCAACCTTGCCAAGTCCCTTCTCATCCTTTCCATGCCTCCTTGTGTATCAACCCTGTTGCAGATCTTTGTGTCATCTGCAAAGAGGCATACTTTTCCTTCCAGTCCTCTGCAATGTCACTTATAAAGACATTAAAAGGACTGGACCCAGTACTGAACCCTGCAGTACCCACTAGTAACCCCTTCTTCAGAGTGGACTCCATTTACAATTCCCTTCTGCCCCTGTTGTTCAGCCAATGTTTTACCAAGGCTAGCACCCTGGGACCCACTCCCAGGCTGGTTAATTTGACTATTAATCTTTTGTGTGGGACTGTGTCAAATGCCTTGCTAAAGTCTAGGTAGGCCATGTCCACAGCCCCTCCCTGATCTACTACTTTGGTCACCCAGTCAAAGAAATCAATTAGATTCGTCTGACATGACCTTCCCGCTGTGAACCCATCCTGCCTTGGGTCCTGTGCCCCACTGGCCTCTAGGTACTCAGCAATTCTTTCCTTCAGAAGTGATTCCATCACTTTCCCTACCACACAGGTCAAACTGACAGGTCTGTAGTTTCCTGCCTCTGTCTTGGTCCCACTTTTGTGAAGGGGAATCACATCCGCCTTCTTCCAGTCTTCAGGTACCACACCATCCTCCTATGATTTGTTAAAAAGGGTAGTCAGTGGTGTCACTAGTTCTCTGCTTAATTCTTTTAGAATTCTGGGGTGAAGTCCATCTGACCCCATTGCTTTGTCTGCCTTCAGTTTTAGGAGTTCTTTCAGAACTCTTTCTTCTGTGAAAGGACTGGGATCGACCCCCCTCTCCAGAGTGCTTCTGGTAATTGGATTAGGCACCTCCCCCACTTCCTCTTTTGTGAATACTGAACAGAAGTATTCATTCAGTATCCTTGCTTTTTCACTGTCACTCTCTGCCTACCCACCATCCATTCTATTCAGCCTCACTATCCCTCCCTTTGTCTTTCTACGCCCCCTGATGTACCTATAAAAGGTTTTATCTCCTTCTTAACTGAGTTAGCTTTCTTTTCCTCAGTTTGTGCCTTTGCTATTCTGACTACCCTCCCTGCTTCCTTCTGCCTTAACTGGTACAGTTCTCTGTCCTGCTCCTTCTGTGTTTCCTTATACTTCCTAAATGCTATCTTTTTCTTCCTAACCTTCACCACCACCTCTTTTGAGAACCATAGTGGCTTTTTCTTTCATTTTAGTTTGTTTATTTGCTTCATACAAAGGCTTGTTGCCTCTGTGATGGCAGTTTTGATATTTCCCCATTGTTGCTCCTCCCCTACTTCTGGCCTGTTTGCTAGTGCTTTTCTAAGGCACTCTCCCATCTTGCCAAAGTCAGCCCTCCTGAAGTCCAGAACCCTCACTTTTGTATGGCTTGACTCTGTAGCTGAGTTTATCGTGAACCACACTGTTTGGTGGTCACTTGTTCCCAAATGGCTATACACTTCTAGATCTGAGATCCTCTCACTGTCCCCATTTGAGAGTA
This sequence comes from Neoceratodus forsteri, assembly GCA_016271365.2. Lineage (NCBI taxonomy): Eukaryota > Metazoa > Chordata > Ceratodontiformes > Ceratodontidae > Neoceratodus > Neoceratodus forsteri. Next base: position 849,176,119 of record CM028134.1, read on the forward strand.
CGAGGTCTAAGATTACTCCCTCACAAGTAGGTTCCAATACTAGCTGTTTGAGGCATGCCACCTGGAGGGCATCAAGAATGGTCCTGCTTTTGGATGTGGCTGCCGCAAAGGTGCTCCAGTTAACATCTGGCATGTTAAGGTCCCCCATCAATAGTATCTCCCCTTTCTCTGCCATCCTAAGTATGCCTTCTATCATATTCTTGTCCATTCCCCCAGACAAGGGGGTCTATATACAACCCCTGTGCAGATTGTGGTGCCATTTCCAGTCTCTAAGGTGACCCACAGTGCCTCCTCTCCTCCCTGTTTACTCTTTTGTTCAGTTGCTTTTTATCCCTTCCCTTACATAGAGAGCTACTCCCCCCCTCTTCTGCCCTCCCTGTCTCTCCTGTAGGTTGTGTACCCTGGTATGTTAACATCCCAGTCATGGTTCTCTGTGTACCATGTTTCTGTGACTGCTACCATATCCAGACATCCATCTTCCATCAAGGCCACCAGTTCAGGGAGCTTATTGCCCAAACTACGGGCATTGGTACTCATTACCCTCCATTTCTTGATGGCCTTACCCCTTTTTGTCCCATCCCTGTCCTTATTGCATTTGTCACTTTCTCCATTTACCACTGCGCTTCTCCCTATCTATGTTGGTGTTTACCTCACTTAACACCCTGATATTTTTTGGGGGGGGGGCTAGGATTTCCCTGCTCCTTTCCAGTGCCTTGGCTAGTTTAAATGCTTGTCAATGAAGCATTTAAACCTATCGCCTAGGATCCTGGTTCCCCTCCTGGACAGATGCAGACCATCATGCCAGTATAGGCCTGCATCACTCCAGGTGGACCCCCAGTCCCCAATGAAGCCAAATCCCTGAGCTCTTCACCAGTTTTTCAACCACTGATTGAATCCCATGGTGTGGATCACCCTAGCCTCACACATGCCATAGACAGGCAACACCTCCGAGAAGGTTACCGTGTGTGCTATTTGTCTAAGGCCCCTCCCCATCTCCACAAATGCTTCTTGGACTGCTCTTATCCCTTTCTTAGCCAGGTCATTTGTACCTAGGTGGACAATGACATCCAGCTCCCTCCCCTGTGCAGCTGCTCCTGCAATCCTGAGGATTTGCTCTCTGTCCCTCCAAGCCATGGCACCAGGCAGGCACCATACCTCCCTCTCCCCTTCCTCCCCCAGTTCTACCTTCCTAACAATGGAGTTCCCCACCAGGAGTTGTTTTCTTCCCCTGTGGGGTCCCATGCCACCCTCCTGTGGGTCTCCTTTGTGGAGGTTTCCAGCATCCTCCTTGGGCTCCACTGTGGGTGCCTCCATAGAGGAACCACACTTTTCCAGAACTGCATAGAAATTGTGGAGAGGTACAACTGGAGGGATGCGCCTCTGTTCCACCACCCTCACCTTCCCTGGGCCCACTGTGGTCCAACCACTCCTCTTTCTTGGCAACCTCTGAGGCAACGGCAGTGACCCTGGTGGTCCCTGGGTGGGAGAGGAGGTCCCACAAATCCTGGCCAACTCAGCCTGGAGATGAGCAACCTCCTCCCTCAGCCCAGAGAGGTGTCTGCAGATGGGATTGCCAGCCCTTTCTGTACCCTTCCACTTTTAAATATAGGCTGCCTCATCTCCTGGTTCCCTTTAGTGGCTGCTTTGATGCCACTCTCTCACACGGGTCCAATGTCCTCCCTAGTGAAAAATGAGCAAATGTAATCATTTAGGATGGCAGCCTTTTTCCCGTTTTCCTGTATCACTCCACCTCCCAGATAGCCTTATGATTCCCCCTCCTTTCTTCCTTTTATACTATTATATATGAAAAATTGTTTTTTTTTCACTCTTGATCCCTTCTGCAGTTTGCAGCTCTGTGTCTGCTTTTGCCTCCCTAAGTTCCCTCTTTGCTTCCCTATTTTTCAATAAATATTGTCCCCATTCTTCCTCCCCCTATTTTTCTTTATGAATGTAGAAGACCTTTTTCTTGGCCCTCACCACTTCCTAAACTCTTGCCAAGAACCATAATGGTCTCTTGAACCTGTTCTTTTTGGTTATCATTCTCATGCATACTTTAGATGTCTCAAGAAAGGCCCCCTTGATTGCCCTATCTCTCTTCCACCCCACCTATGTTATTCACCCCTGCTAACATATCCAGTTCCCTCAGCCTATTGAAGTCCACCCTTCTAAAATCATGGACTTCATCTCTCAGTTGTGGTTTACTGGATTCAAGGATCAGTTTGAAATAAACTGAGTTATGGTCTCTGTTTCCCAGTGGCTGCCCTACACCTACAACTCTGCCACCTCTGAGTTAGTGATCAACACATCAAGAATTATGGTCTGTCTGGTGTGTTTCTTAACTAGCTGTATCAATAAACAGTCTTGTAAAGCATCCAGCAAGACCCGCCTTCTTGTGCTTCTGGCCACTGGAACATTACAATCGATTTTTGGCAAGTTCAGATCACCCACTACCATTAACTTCTCCCTTTGCTGACCCTCTTTCAGGTTCTTCCCTGAGCTCATTGTCACTTGTCTCCCCTTGCCCCAAAAGGTCTATAGATCACCCTCAAGTGCAGTTTCTTGCTAGAGGCTATCATGAGTTGCACCCACAAAAACTCTATCTACCCATTACTACTGCTGATGCATCCATCTTCAACCTCCTCCTTGACAAAAAGAGCTACTCCTCCTCCTCCTACTCTATCTGTTACTCTACCCCTCTTGAACACTGTATACCCAGGCACTGACTGTTTGCAGTCATTATTTTCCAAAGCCTATGTTTCCATGATGGCCACAAGGTCCATTTCAGTGTCTGCCATCAGTGCCTGAAGCTCACTGATTGTGTTACCTAGGCTCCAGTCATTAAGGCATACCCCTTTCTATATGACCCCTGATCCTACTTTGCTACTACTCTTGTGCTTTAGTTGTCCTCTCATCCCCTTGTTTTTCATGTTGTTTGCAGCCTTTATATTCCCCCTCTCTAGTGTGCCTTCACCTAGTTTATCAGGACATATTACATATTTAAAACATAGTAACATTCCATTAAGAAATTTCAATTTTGTGCAGAATACCTGTAGTTCTGTCCTGTTACTTTTTTTACTCGAATTGAGTTACTGTACAGTATGTGTTGTCAAAGGTTTAGCAAAGCTACAGAGAGCTGAAACCATTGGCATATACAGCACAGGGTCATATTGTTGCAAGACATTGTGCCGCATGGCAAAATCAGGCACTCATGGCCATATTGCCATGCTGCATAACACTTTTCTGTGGGGGCTCCACCCCACACCCCGTTATGGGGGTTCAGGTGCCCGGACCCCACCAAGGATCCTCAACTCGGGGGTCCAACTCAGGAGGGCACAATATGTGGTAAGAAATGTCTGGGACAGGAACAAACCCGCCCCAGATGCAGCACCTGTTCCTACTGCAGTGGCTCTGTCCAGTGAGCCACGGCAGCTGCTCAGTGGAACCATCTCCCAGCAGAGGTCTTATCCTCTTCCTGGGAGCTTGTGAATGGTGCAATACCACGTACAGCAGTATACGCAGTATTGCACCATTCGCTGTCATGAACAGCACTGTTAAGGGTGAGCTATAATGTCATACGCTATTAAGCATACAACATTATGACCCGGTAGGGGCATATACAATATCTAGCCAACTATTTTATTTAATTTTAATACTCAGCTACTTATAGTTTTTTTCGTAAATTTGAAAAACAATGTAAGCCATTGTGGATGTTCATTACAGTAACAGTTGGTTTCATATCACAGAATTATTGTAACTTTTACTAATAACAATTCTTACCCACACTATTACAAGCTTTCTATGGCCTATCAAATGTGATACCTTATGAAAAACAAGTTAGAGCACTCACCAACTGAGGGAAAATGACACTGGCTTCAGGTATACAAACGTACTTGTGTTAAATAATATAAATGAAGTAGTATAGCCGGGGGTTAGAGCACTTAGCTGTAAACCTGGAGACCTAGCAGGCCTAGGTTTGAATCCTACAATCTCTACTTGCATACTGGGTGACCCTGAGCAAGTCGCACAACCTTCCTGTGCTCCTGGGATGTGCCTGGAAACAAGCTTTAGTTCAGTGTGCCTTTGCTGGCTCCAGAACTGTACAATAAAATGAAAGAAATAATGTTTACTAATGTGCAATAGTTATGCCATATCCCAGTAAAAACAAAGTTTACCCAGAGATGCCTAGCTGGTCCACCTGATCCTTTTCACATCTCCTAACCTTTTTATATGTGTCTGCCCAAACTGAAAACCTGCTTTATTTACTTCTTCTCTTAAAACTACATTTAGACGTGACATACAGTATAAAAAGATCCAGATTGGGGGGGGGGCGTGGCTTGGCTAGGTAGAGTTTCATGAAAGAAAAATTCAGCAATACTGAAAGAGTAATCCATGGCTACCCAGCGGTCACAAAAAAAAAAAAAAAATGACTGTACCTTCTGAACTGAAACCGGGCCCTTCAGAATGTTCTGCGACAGCGGAGGGAAGAACTCAGACTCGGAGCATGGCAGCAGCGGGTACTTTCACTGAAGGAAGCAGCTCAACATCTGATTTTTCTAGCAGTTGTTTCAGGGATGATTCTCAACCTTCAGAATGTATCAGCCTATTCAAAATGGTTTGCGGCAAATAATTATTATTTTGGCATCAAGGCATATTTTGACGTACTAACAAACCCTGAACAACGTAGAATATTTACCATGTATAAATTCGAAAGGTTTGACAGTAGTGTTTTGAAGTGCCGTTATAATAAACTGCCCTCTTGGACAGAAAATTGTTTCTGCTCAGAGTGGGTATTGAACAGCTTTGCCATGTAATGTGGAGATGTACCTGGTTTGTAAAAGAATGCACTTATTAGTTAAAGCTGTTTTTGGGTCCAACTTTTTTTTTTGCATAACATTTTTATTGAGTTTTTTTTTTAAAGAAACAAGACAGAAAACACGCATCAGATATACTAAAAAAACATCAACAATATGTACAATTGGGTCCAGTAGTTCATATCTATATAATTACATATATCGTGGTATAAAAGAGAATCAGAATGATTATATCTAGTCAAAATATACCAAAATACGCTCATTGATATGTTATGACAGGCATTAAAAACATAGCATAATACATTTAATGAGGGCATATGTGAAAATATCACCTCCCGGGCCACCCTTTCTTTTATCTGCTCGAAATCTAATACATTTATCTCTTGAGAGGGTCCCAAGCTTTGGGGTCACCAGGCCACTCCCAACCAACTATATAAGCCAGTCTTAGCCATAGCCCTTCACAGGCCCATCTTCAGAATCTGGAGTTCCCCTGGGTGCAGGGTTCCCAAGAAAGGCTCCCATGCTTCAAGGAATTTGTCCTCTCTATCTCTAGCTGTATATAACAATTTCTCTAATGCAAGAGCCTGGATTGCAAGACTATGCCATTGTTGAGTTATTGGCCACAGTCCAGACACCCACATGTTTAAAATGCACTGTTGTGCAGTCATCAAAAGGACCCTGACCCACCATTTATAGGGCACCCAATCCTCTCCCCCCAGATCTTCAAACCCAAATAAAAGTGCCAGGGGAGTCACTGGCACAGGGGTTCCTAACATTATGCCTGTCTCTTGGGCTATCGCAATCCAAAACTCTTGAAGTATGCGGACAGGTCCAGAAGGAGTGGATAAAAGTTCCAACCTCTCCACCACACCTGCTACATATAGGAGATACTTCTGGGTTAAATATATGGACCAACTCAGGAGGGCATAAAGTTTATGAATAAATTTATAGGTAGCCTCCCTTTATCTGTTGCAACTTAATAACCCTGTGTGAAGGCCCAATAACAGGTGTCATTTTTCTTCTGAAATGGGAATTCCTAGGTCTCTCTCCCACAGTCCCCATGTTTTATTAGTCACATCAAGAAGTGACTTACAAAGAATTTGGGTCGCTTTCTGGGTCGCTCCATCCTAGCCTGATGCATAAGCGTCTTTATTTGTTCCAGAGGAACACTTGGGCCCATCTATCTATCTAAGCTCTGTATGTATTTTTTGATTTGAAAGTACCTAAAAGGTGTGAGCCTGCCATCCCAAGCCCCATTCTCAAGTCTTCGAATGAGCATACAGTCCCACCCAATACCAAGGACCCCAAGCATATAATACCCTTAGACTCCCATTCTGTAAATGTGGGGCCCCCCATACTCGGGAGAAAAAGGTTTTTTTTAGCTACCAGCAGGAGTATGGTCTCACATCCCTGCACTTCTGTGAGTTAATCTTAACCTTAATCTTTCCCCATCTGTCAATAACTGCTAAGGCCATAGGGTTAGTATTATCCAGGGCACAGTAAGCTCTTCGTCCAGCTCTGGCAAGATACATCAAAGGCCACCCTGGGCAACCCAATCCCTCTAAGTCTAACCACCCTGCTTCATTTGGAGCATTGACCCAGTCCCAAATAAATCTAAATTGAGCCACCAGTTAGTAATTATTTAGGTCTGGAAAATTCAATCCTCCCTTCCCCAAATCAGCCTTTAGCTTCCTAAGGATAGTGTGGGCCCTCTTACCTTGCCAAATAAAATCTGTAAATGCCAACTCCAGTTTCCTGATGTCCTGCTTATCCAAACTCATTGGCAACATCTGCAATAAATAAAGAATTCAGGGCAGGATGTTTATTTTTATAAGATTTATCCTGCCAATCCTGGATATAGGTAACGCCTTCTACCAATGAAGCTCTTTCCGACAAGTTCTGAGCAGTGGGGAATAATTAAGATGGTATTGGGAGGAGATCTCTCATTCTATGTTTATGTTGAGGTATTTAAAGGAAGGCTGTACTATGCGTAGGCCCCAGTTCTTAACCACCGCTGCTGTCCATGTCCAGTCAAATATAATATCTCTGACTTTGGTAAGTTGATTTTGTAGCCGGAAAAGCTAGCTAATTTGGATATCAAGGATAACAACGGTGGTATAGATGAGTCTGGGTCCTCCACATATACGATCATATTACCTGCATAGAGAGTCATTTTATGTTGGATCCCACTCCTACCCAGTACCCCTGAATATTAAGGGCACTTCAAATGCTAACCGCCATTGGTTCTATTGCTATCACGATCAGTAGAGGGGAGAGGGGGTACACCTGCCTCATACCTCTATGCATGTGTAAACTGCTCTGAGAGTGACCCATTTACTAATACTGAAGCCCAGGGAGATCTGTACAGGGCCCCCACCAGATCCATGAACTGTCTACCCAGACCAAACTGTCCCAAGACCTCAAATAAATAGTCCCATTCAGTACGATCAAATGCACCACAGTACATCCAGGATGCCGAGAAGAGCCCCAAATGAGATTTAACACTTTCCGCACAATATGGTAAGATTGTCTACCCTGAATGAAATCGATTTGGTCCAGATGGATCAGCTCTTGCAGTAGGCATTCTAATCGACTAGCCAGCATTTTTGCATATATTTTAGTATCGTAATTCAGCAGTGAGATGGGGCAATAAGAGGCACATTCTTGCAGATCATTCCCGGGTTTCAGTAAGACACAGCTCACTGCCTCATTACAGGTCTACGGGAGTGCCCTCCTTTCCCGCACCACCTGGAATGTTTCCCACAGGGGTTCCACAACCGAATCCAGCATGTCCTTATAAAATTCTGCTGGATAGCCATCTGTCCCACTTGCTTTACCTCTTTTTAGTCCCTGGATTGCTGTCCTGATCTCATCCCTAGAACTCTCTCACCAGTTCTTCCCTCTATTGTTTCAAAATTTATGCAGTGTCAGTGGCTCAGTAGGTAGCACACTCGCCTCTGAGGCCGGGAGATCAGAGGGCTGTGGGTTCAGTTCCCACATCTGGCACTTGGGTTAATATCCCAGTACTGACACTGTAATGCATCATGAGAGGGGTGCTGCATTTCTGAGGTGCCGTCTTTCGGATGAGACGTTAAACCGAGGTCCCATCTGCTTGGATTGGTGGTAGTTCAGGTGGATGTTAAAGATCCCATGGCACTTATTGAAAAGAGTAGGGGAATTTCCCCCAGTGTCCTGGCCAAATTTCCCTCATTCACTAAAAATACCACCGACAGCTTAATCTGGTTCAAGGTCAGTTGGCATTCATCTGTATCCCCCTCCCCTGGGTCGTGCCTGAAATAGGCAGGATTTGTCTAGTGCACTTACCCGGTCAACAAAAGCTAAATAAATAAAATTTGAGGGAGGGTAACCCCATCCAGAAATTCCAGGGCCTGAGGAAGCATACCCTTGCATTCCACTTGAAAAAGGTTTTGATAAAACTGCCTGAATCACTCTGTGATCACTTTAAGACCACTCGTTAAACATCCCCAGGAGTCCTTAATATTTAGTATCTGACAGGACTCCTTCCTGCCTCTGATAAGGTTCACCAGTAAGGGCCCCAGCTTATTCCCCCACTCGTAAAATGTATGCTTGATATAAAACCATTGCTTATGGGCTTCCTCAGAAAATAAATTATTGAGGGTATCCCTAGCTATAGTTAGCTGTCTAAGGGCCTCTCCTTCCCCCTCCTGCGCAGCCTTGTGCTCCAATTCCTGTATTGTACACTGTAATTCCAGCTATTTCCTAAGTTTGTCTTTTTTATAGTTAGCCATGTAGCTTACAATAGCACCCCTCAAGAAAGTTTTATCTGCATCCCAGTATATTTGGCTATTTGGAGCTGAGTCTCTATTCATCTCTTTATACAATTTCCACTGATCTGTCAGGTAAGTGTGAAATTATTTTTGGCTCAGCATGTATGTAGAGAATTTCCATGTGTGGCTTCTCTGCTCACAATCCTCCATCTGAAGGGTAGCCGGGACCGTTGCGTAGTCTGATATGTGAATGGGGCTATTCCTAATGTCTGAGAGCCTAGGATACAATTTCATACATATATAAATGTGGTGCACCCTTCAGTCCGACATTCTCAATAGCAAACACCTAAAAAGACCGTTACGGTGACAGTCGCTGTAATGGTCCTTTTCCATGTTTCACTTTCCCCCAGTGTTCTGCACCTTCCCCGGACTAACTCTGACCTGAAGTTGATAATCCTAAAGTCCGGGGGGGGTGCATAGATTGGGCAGCACAATACCTGCATTGGTATTGTGCTGTCGCTGTGCAGGAGGTCAGCATTTTCACTGTCGACCTCCCTTGGTGCTTCCTATAAATACGGTCAATACGAGACCACAACTTGTGGGGGTTAGAAAAAAATGTGTATTTCCTCACAGAGGGGTTAGCTGCCCACCAGCCATCCACAAGGCTAGATCTGCCATGCCTTCCCTCCACTTTCTCACACATCCTCCTCCTCTGCCCTTCCCAGGAGACAGATCGAGTTCTGTGACAGGCGTGCAGTTAAAATCCCCTCTCATGATAAAGCCATCAAACTGTTCCTTGACCAAAAAGTCCAGAAGGGATTGGTAAAAAAGCAGATCAAGTACCGCCGGGGTATATACACTACCAAAGGTAATTCTCCCCACCATACAAAAGCCCCTGTACAAACACATATCTTCCCTCTTTGTGGTCATCCACAATCCTGGTAACCTGAAATGGAAGTTGTCTATGTAACAATATGGGGACCCCACATTTATGACAAGAGTATGAGGAGTCGTAACACTCACCCACCTATTCCCGCACCTATTTCGTATGCTCTTTAGGGGTTAGGTGGGTCTCCTGAAGGAAAGCCACCTGGGTAAGATGCTTACAGAAGGCATTTAAAACACATTTATGTTTAATAGGAGAAGAGAAGCCCTGTACATTCCATGACAGAATATTCAGATCTCCTCGGACCTCATGGTGATTTATGGATATTGTCCCACATATACCTCATCACATGCATCCACAGGCATAGTCAACCTTTCCAAGCATAACTTGACATGATATGTAATATATAAAATCTGATGGACCCAGCAAAAGAATTAACATTCTCAACAGTGTAATCAACATCCATTCAACTCACAACATATAAACAGTAAAGCCCTATCCCCCCTCCCCCCGATGCCATGCTGGACATCCAAATGTAGCCTGAAACCACATCAGGCAACTACCCACCATTATAGACATGCGATCCTCACCCCACTCCCCCGAGTATATAAAAATCCTTTTAAAATATAAATATCATAAACCTTTGCAACAAACTTGGTAGGTGGGAGGCCCCTAGGAGGCATGGGCCAAAACCGGGGGAACCCACCATTTTATCCCCACCCCTTTGAGCCAGACCATCTTGTTATGATCCTACCTTAAACAATTATCCCAATAAGCAATAGAGCTGTAAATTAACTAGTGCATAGGAACAAGGAACCAAACCTTTAGGTTCAACGGTGTAGGCACACCATCTGTAGCCCCCCCGCCATGCCAACCCAGAAAACACTTCGCTTCTGTACCTTACCATGCTGTCCTGCATTAAAGCATGTTCCCCCAGGTCCACCTATAGCAATTGCCTCACAGTCCGTTTTCTTGACGTTCACAACCTCCAGCATATGCAATGCTGTGTGAAGAGGAGGCACCAACCATTGAATCACCCATCGGCAAGATCAGAGCATGACAGGGGACAGTGCAAACACCTAATAACATGCGCAATGTCTCCCGCCACCACCTCCTGTCCAATTGCACTCCAGAAATGCACTCTTGTGGTCAAGGCACCAAACCATGTCTTGTTGCCTGTAAAAATGAGTCCACGCCCCCTAAAACTTGGAGCCAAGAGATGCCACAGCAGCGTCTCAGCCACAAGCTTCCCAGATCTCATACTGTAGGTAACTGAGGTCCAAGTCCCTCCACGAGTAACATAGTCCATTTGGTAGATGAATGTGTCTTCTAAACCCCAGAGGGTGGACTATGCGGCAGGTGAGGTAACAGAGCAACCAGGGATTCAGGCACAGACAAATGCTTTAGGTACAGACAAATGTTCTATGATTTCAGTCTCAATGTTACAGTTCTACTAGGGCAGCAAAGGGAGGAGAGGTGAGGCACACACCCCAGATGGCTGCCCTGCACAGTTTTACAACTACCTGAGAAACTCTTCAGTCAGAAACACCCTCGCTGATGAAAATGCTCAGCCCACTTTTGTCTTCAGCTCTCAGACAAATACTGTAGCCTTTTTAGCTTCCCAAAAGCTATAAGTAGCTCCTTCAAATTTAATGTGTAGGATCACCGGGTAGGTCATAAATCCTTTGATCTTCAGCTCCTTTAGTTGTGTGATAATATCATTAAATGCCCACCTTTTCCTGAGGATCCAACTTGAGTGATCCTGTGCAATATAGATCCTTGCCCCCTCAAATGCCAACTCTGGAGATTTTCTGAAAGCGTCCAAAATCTGCTGGGGATCTCGGAAGTTGTGGTACCCAATGATGATTTGTCAGGGAGGCTGTCCCTCTGGGGGTTTGGGTTGTACCACCCGGTGGACCCATTCCAGGTTATGATGATCTCCCTTCGGTAGCAGGCCCAGGATTTTAGGAAGTACCACTGCACAGAAATCCAGAACATTGGGACCTTCTTTCCCTTCTGGAAGCCACCAAAGGCGTTAATTCAGCCTCTGGTTGTAGTTCTCTTGGTAATCAAAAGTTTCTTGAAGGCCTTCTAAGTCCTTTTCCATGGCAGCTATCCAAGCCAGGAGTGGACCTAGGGTGTCTTCTACTTGTGAGATGCGTTCCTCCACATCTGCTATCTTCTGATTTTGGATAGTAAGTTGAAATGCTATTTCCTGCAGCCGCTTATCGAGTTTTGTCTCTAGTTGGAGTCAACTTTGGTGTTAAAGCATCCAGAAGCTGGTCTTTCAGGTCCTGCCTGAGCGCTGCCATTTCAGCTGCTGATAGTGAGATAGGCCCAGGGTGTTCAGTCGGTGGCCGGGCAATTGCTTTTTGTTGCTTTTACTCCAGACCTGCTGCAATTTACTACCCGATTGTGACAAATATTCATCCATGATAAACTAATAGCACTGCTGAGTTGTTTTAAAGTCCAATTAGGTGGTGGCTGTCAAGGATTGCAAAAGATTAAATCACTCGGGGAGCAGAGCTACAGCGAGACACATCTTCACTCCATGAGTTGGTCACGTGACTCCCCCTGAGTCCAACTTTTGATGTAGATTTTTCAACTTTGACTTCCATTTTAATGCACACTGTTGATACATGGACAGTAGAAAAACTGGCCAAATTCTTTACAGCTATAAATAAAGTTAAGAGAAAGATAGACAAATGTTCAGTGGATGTGTAAACTTGAACTTATTTAAGGATATATACACATAACCTGCTCCTTGAATGTTTTAATATCCTAAGAATTGTGAGAGCTGAAAATAAAGTGTATCACTTTTGTATATATGTATGTTTATGCTTTTAGAAAAACATGTACTGTAATTAAGTTGTAATTGAAGTAGTTTTTATGTATTCTTTTTAATTTATTTTTATGTATTTCTTGATGACTGATCAGTCAAACAATAAACTAAAACTGAACCTTCAGAACAAAATGAAAGTTGGTTTCACCAACCTAACAGCCCAGATGCAGCATTTGCAGAACATAGTGACAGGGCTATCAGACACTCCATCAGCCCATGCCAAAATGCTGGATGAAGCCAAACAATGGATTAGTGAACTTCAGGACCTCATGGCGGACATGTCCCATGAGTGAAAAGTGATGACAGATAATGTTTCTTCCCTCCTGGACAAAGTGAATGACCTTGAAAACAGGTCACAAAGATCAAACCTAAGGCTGGTTGGCTTATCAGAAGGTCTAGAGTGGAAGAATCCTGAAATAACAGTACAAAAATGGCTCATCCAGCAACTCAGCATGGTCCCAGAAGCAGAGAACTATGAGATAGAAAGATTCCACTGAGCTGGACTTAAGCTCAAGCCAACAAACTGACCCAGGCATTTTCTCATAAAATAGCTTTGGTTCCAGGATAAAGAAAAAATACTGCAAGCTATCAAAACTCAGGGACCTGTCAAAATCAATGACAGATCAATTCTGGTATTCCAGGATTATAGTAGAGATTTACAGTCTAAGAGGCAAAAGTTCGCTGGAGTGAAAGCCGAACTTCACACTATGGGTTGGGATTTCACCCATCTGTATCCCTCCAAGCTCCAAATCATTAAACCTGGGCATCCCCCCAGATTCTTTAATCAGCTGCAAGATGCTGAGGACTTTGTCAACTGGGAAGAAGCAGTGGTCAAGGGAAAATCAGGGGCTCACCGCACTGCCTCTGTAATCTGAGTAATTCATTTGCCAATTCTTTTGTAAGTCTGGTCCCCTCTGCATGATTTTTTAGGCCCTACAAACTTTAAAAATTCCCTAAATTTATGAGATTAGCCTCCTTGGTTGGTTGTATTAACACTGCCTTCAGCATATGACCATCTGTCCATCAGGATTGCATTCACTTTGGTATTCTCATGCCCACTCAGGAGTTATGACCATCAGGTTGTGTGGATCTGTATTCAACAAGGTACAGTGGAGCCTTCGGCTAGTGCACCTGGCTTATTGGGAACTGTCTAGGTTTGCTCAGCAGTACTATCTGTTTGCACAGTCCTGTGAAATGGCTCTGATTGCAATGGATTATCCCTAGGTGGTGCGAGTAACAGTGAAGACCATCCTGCTCAGACAAGGGTAATAGGCCTACATTCCCCCACATGGTATATATATTTACTGATCCCTGGACTGGGTTTTCTCTCAATTACATCTATTAATAGTGCTGATGGGGGCTGAATCGATTGTGGTGTGATGATTGGGGGGTCGGGGGGCTTACTGCTGGGGTTGGCTAAGTGATATTCTATGCTTATTGTGGGTATGACATCCTATCTGGGAAATTTCTGTGCCACAGAATATCAGCAGTAAGTCATGTACTAGTAGAATTGAGCTAACTGCTTAAACATTGCACTGTGTGAATCTGACAGTTACAGGGGGCAAGGAGAGGCTTGGCATAAAGACACAGCTTGATTAGTTATTCATTTTGCAGGGCTGTCAATTTCAGGAGGTTGGCATGTCAGATTTGTCAGTGGAAAGGGGGAGTGTTCCTCCTTGAGCTGGGCAACCATAGGCCTTTTCCACTGTGGCTCTTAGACTCATTGGTCCTGAGGTGAAATAGCCCTGCATATTAGTTCCTTACCGGCCCTAGGAGGCAGGTGGGTAATGCTGATTCTCACACTCTTCTTGTATGTGCTATGGGGAATGGGGGGCTTGCAGGACAGATGTGCCAAAAATCCACTGCTGGGTAATCTGTTTCTTTGTGCCTCCTCAATCAGCCTTTGTAATGTTGAAGTGCAGGGAGGTATCCAAGAAGTTTAGTTCGAGCAGCGCTGCTAGAATGTGCAAACTGGTGGAAGGCGGACAGTCGATATACACTGCTGTTAGATATGGTGGCATAGTTTGACTCCAGTTTACACATCAACAGAAGGCATCCCTCCTTGGAGTGCCACTGAGCATGACTTCATCCCTTAATAAGTCTGTTACTGAGATCAAGGCACTGTGACTCAATCTAGAGAAGGGCTTGGAGGGAAGGGGGAACGAAACACTTGCTTAACCTTCCCACCTGAAAGCATCCTTAAAGCCTCAGCCTCCCTGTGAGGAGTTAACAGGGATCATCTCCTTTCACTCCTATCCATCTAAGCCTGGGAGGTATAAATGTCAGGCAAGGTTATATATGACAACATCCAATTAAGTCAGCTAGCAAACACTATCGGCTGCTATCTGCCTCACCTCCTGGCTACCATTGCTGCCTATTCCATTGGTGGGGAGGTTGGGGGAGGTAAGAGTGAGTGACCTGCGCAATCTGCTACAGCATGCACTCAGTGGTCACCTTAAGTTAGAGAGAGTATACTCTGTGAAGAAGACAACCACAAAAGGAAAAACAAAAAGTTATAATTAACTCTCATTCCCTTGAATTCAGGGTCATTTCTTTACCAGTTGCAGGGCCGGGGGGAGGGGGAAGACCAGACCATGATATATACAGTCATACAACGGGGATTATCAAACAGTGTAGTGATCCCATGGTCTGATTAACTTATCATCCTGGGTCCTTATAGATTTCAGCATAGGGGTCGGTGTTCACGATCCATGCAGAAACAATTGCAATCCTTGGTAGCCCTTCTCTGTTTGGGCTGTAATTGTAGTTTCACACCTATCTGATTTACCATACATACTATGTGTAAATGAATATTCTTTGGTGCCACAGAATTGCAAAATCCACCAGTAATGATAGGGACAATGGTTCAAGACCACAAGGTCTTGATTCCAAGTGGGGGGTTACCAGGTCTCCAAATCTAACTGTCCAGCGATTTAGGATTTCAAGTGACACAGAGGCAAGGGGGGGGATTTAGAGGTGCTGACTGCACTGTACTGGAGATTGATATTATTTTGTTACGGTATTCTAACTGGAAGGGGATTGCACTGGGGTGGGAGAGGGAGAGTTGGGCTCTGTTACTAAGTGAATGTTACACTTCTTATTACCATCTTCCTGAAGTTAGGGGTTGCGGGATGAAAAGAGGAAGGAGATGGGATACTAGTTGGGGATAAAAGGAATAAATATGCAATACAACACCAATATTCTTTTTACAGATATACAAGCCAACTTATTCTATGCCTTCACAATGTAAACAGATGTAGGCAGTCCTTGCTTGTATTTGGCAATGATGACAGATAACTTGAATTTCACCACCTGGAATGTCAATGGCTAAAAACATGTAGTCAAAAGGAAAAGAATCCAAGATAGGGTCAAGAAACTAAAGATAGACGTACTATTAATGCAAGAGACCCACATGACATTAGCAGAAGCTGAACGAACATGCGGGTTATGGAGAGGGACGTGGGTCACCTCCTGTTTCAGCTCTCAAGCCAGAAATGTGGCCATATGGCTAAAACCAGGTTTCCCTGGCATGATAATCAGGTCAATCTCTGACCAACATGGTCATTACATACTGATCCAGATTGAAATGAATGATGGGAATCATTCCTCAGTTGGAGCTCTCTATGGCCCCAACAATTAGGACAGGTAATTTTTTCAGAAGGTAGCGCTTGATATGGTGCAGTTCTCTGGTCCATGGGTGTTAGGAGAGGACATGAACTGTGTCCTTGACACTGTTTTGGACAGATCCGACCGCCCACTCCCATTCCTCTATCTAACAAACTCTAGCCAGAGCCAATACGGCTGTGGTGAGTTTCCAAAACTCTGGAGAGCCAGCACCGCCGAGTGCCATCTGCAAGATTGCGGTGATGACGTAACTGCACATGTGCAGCAGTCGCACATGCGTAGTTGTGGTGAATGGCAATATGCCATTAGCAAGATGGCAGCACCAGCGGAACTACGCATGTGCGTATGTTGAGCATGCACAGTTCTTGTCCTAGAATGTGGAAGTAACAGCCGAAATAATGAGGCTGTTACTCCATAGCAGCTGACAGTGGTGGAGTGTTACAAGCTCTGTTTGACTTTCGGAAGGATACTTCCAAAAGTCCAATGGAAAGTGCCACAATCATCCGTTTTAAGTCAGAGAAAGCAAAACAGCTGTAGGCTCCACCCACAGCCGTAAAAATACAAAGAGGTTGGTGAACTTATGTGGACCTTTAATGTGGTAGACTTATGGCACCAAAAACATCCCTCTGGAAGGGAATATAGTTTCATTCCACACTCCCACAGGTCATACGCCAGGCTTAACCTCCTACTGTGTTTCATAGAACTGCTCCCTAGGGTAGGTGTGGTAGAATACTTACCGACTATGGAATTGGACCATTATCCATTACACCTGGGGGTCAATATGAGGAGTCTGGGGAGCTTCCCACATATCCACAAGTTTGAACCACTGTTGTTGAAAGATCCCAAGTTTGTTGAGAGCATGGCAGACTCGATTAGGGAGCTTCTTGCCCATAACCGGCAAAGAGACACTTCACTTACTACAATGTGGGAGGCCCTAAAAGCATTCATCAGAGGTCTGGCCATCTCATACTCTAGGTTTAAGCAGAAGGGAGAGATCCGTGAACTCGATAAGTTTGAAAGAAACATTAAAGAACAGGAACAACTTCATGTGGCCAACTCCACCTCTACCTTATACCATCTGCTGCAAAAGCTTAAGTGGAGGGTGAACATGTTGAGCTCAGTGGCACTTGAAAGGGCCATTTTGCTTAACCAAGCAGGGCAATATTTTGACAGAGATAGGTGAGGGAGGTTACTGGCATGGCAGCTGAAACAACAAGAGGGCAAAAGGACTATTCTATGAATTCAACACCGAGAGTGGGGGTTGGGGGGGTGCTGACATAGAGGATGATTTCAATAAATTCCACAATAATCCCCTCCCTGGAGCAGTACCAAGCCTTTTTCAAAAAATTCACCCTTATCCCAATTAAACCCATGATTCTGCTGGTCTAGAACAGCTTCTCTCTAAACAGGAGGTCCAAGATGCTATAAGGATTTTATGGGGGGGGCACCAGGCCCAGACGGCCTATCAACTTCCTTAAACACTTTAATGACCTTCTTACAGACCCCTTATTCGATATGATTGAGGAGAGTTTCTCAGCAGGATAGCTGACTCCCTCTGCCTTGGTGGCCACTATAACAGTGCTTCCTAAACCAATCAAGGACCCTACTCAGTGTTCCTCTCATCAACCTATCTCCCTGTTAACAGCTGACTATAAAATTGCTGCACAAGTAATTACCACCTACTTGGAAAAAGTCCTTCCATTGCGCATCCACCTAGACCAAGCTGGTTTTGTCAAAGGTAGGCAGGGCAAGCATAACATGAATTGGACTCTGAATGTCATTTACCACTGGGCCAAACACCCCAAATGACATGGAGCAGCTGTGCTTTCCTTGGATGCTGAGAAGACCTTCGACTGGGTGGAGTGGGAGTACATGTTCCATGCCCTCCATGCGTATGACCTCAGAGATCAAATACTGGGCTGGATAAGAACACTGTACAAGGACCCAAACACTAGGATAACTGTCACTGGTGGGTTAACGGAATATTTCAAGCTGACTAGAGGCATCTAACAAGGTTGCCCTCTGTCCCTACTGCTGTATGTCCTATCGTTAGAACCATTGGCAACCGCTATACATCAACATCAAGGAATAGAGGGTTGCAAGGTCGGTGTCAGGGAGCATAAAGTTGCATTATTTGTGAATGACCTTCTACTATATTTACATAACCCTAAAGTGGGACTCCCACATCTCCACTTTCTGCTCAAGGAATATGGTGCACTATCCAGTTATATAAAATTAACTGGAGAAAGAGTGAAATCTTGCTAATTGGCAAGTTACACAGAGACAGCATATTGAACAATAATATGGAACTTAAGGCTGTTGATGCCCTAAAATAACTTGGAGTGAGAATTCTACCCATTGGTCTAAGCTTTATAGGCTCAGCTGTTCACCCTCTTGTCAGGCATAAAAGAGCACTGTGAAAGATGGGTATCCCTGCTACTCTCAGTGATAGGCAGAATTAATGTTCTCAAAATGTGCATCCTGCCTGGGTGCCTATACCTCTTTCAATCCCTACCAGTTCTGCTCCCACGAAGATTTTTCTACCATGTCAATGCATACCAGTCTATGGTGCTGCCGACACCATTGCACTCAAAAAAATTCACTTAACCCTGAACAAAGCCTGCAGATTGATTACTGGTGCCCCCAGGCTCACACACACCTGTCAGTTGTATGTCGAGGCTAAACTGCTTACCCTGGATGAACGTCTCCAATACCAAACCTGTCTCCTCACAAAAAAAACCCTACTAGGGCTCTCCCCCCCCGGGGTAATGGCATCCATCCACCAGAGCCCTCCCACTATTGCAACACGGTCTTCCAACAAGACCACTCTGATGGTCCCCAGATCAAGAACCAGCCGTGGCCAGAGGTCCTTCTGCTGTAGAGCCCCAACCTGGTTTAACTCACTCCCTGCCCCCATCACCAATGCCACCACCATCTCCAAGTTCAAAACCACCCTTCAAAACCACATCATCAACACTCGTAACTGCTCCTGTCTCTGAAAGTAGCCTCCACCTCTACTTCTCTTGACAACGCCCTCCGGGCGGCTCTCCACCTAGCCATCCCCACCACCACTTCCCTGTACACCGTGCCTATGTTTAACCTGGCCAGTGCCAGCTGTTTCAGTGTTTACCTATTAGACTGCTCACTATTGATACCAACTTGTAACACCTGTTCTCAATTACATGTACCCTATAACCCAAATCTATTTGTCTAACCACAGTGTGACGTGGCGTCTGTTGAACGCCTATTGTTTTGCAAACCTACGCTATGTAACCAAAAACACAATGTATGTCTTTATGTGACGAAGTACCTTTGGAAACGAGCCTCTGGCTCAAAGGTTGTAAACTGATTTTACAAATAAATAAATAAATAAATATTTTACACAGATTGTTATGGTGTGGCAAACCTGCCTAGATTAGGAGAGACATATTACAGTTACTGGCAAGGGACAGAGGTTGCAGAATGCCTGGATTTAAGAAATACTTCTGAGCAGCCCAACTCAGTTATCTTCCTATTGGACATACCACATTTAAACTGGCTTTACTAGTTATAGAAGAAGAGGAATTGGGGGCAGATCTCGGAAATTGTCTACTATCTGCAGAGCTGGGACACATGAGGGTGCCCCAGCTCTCCAACTCATTCACGAAAACCTTGGCAATTACTTGGCTGGTAGCCCATAAATTCCTTGACTGGCATCAGGGGCCTCTCTCAATACACTCAAATACAAGTTTCCCTGAGGGATAAACCCCATACAGTGTAGCTGTCCACCAAACTTTCCTTGCCTGGGAAAAACAAGGCTTGATATATCTTAATCAACTATTACAGATAGGTTTACTCAGCTACTTCATCTTGCTGCGAGAAGAGTTTGGACTTCAGCCAGGGGGCCTTTTTGCTTTCCTACGTATTAGACACTTACTTAACCCAGACCCATTAGTCGGGAGGAATACAACTTCCATCAGTCCGGCCCCACCGTCCCTTCAAGGAGGAGTTGTACCATCCTTAGCCAGTTAGCAAACCACTATTGGTGTACTACACTATACTCAGAGGTTGTAAGCCACTGTCCACTGAAAATACCTGCAAGAGATGGGAAGATGACCTAGGCATTCCCATCACAGATAAAATCTGGAAAAAGGCATTTGCCCACTTAGTCACTTGCTTGAGAAGCAACAAGCTGAGACAGATTCAATTAAATTATATGTACCAGGCTTACATCAACCCGAACAAGGGACATTGTAGAAACCCTGGCAGATCCCCATTGTGCCCTGAATGTAAAACGCAAGAGAGCAACTTTGTCCATATGACATTGACATGCCCTAAAATTGCATCCTTTTGGGGACCCATACATAAGATTATGGAATAAACTTTAGGCGACAGCCTGCCTCAGTCTCCATTTGAGTTGTTACTGGGAATGGAGCCATCTCACACTTCTAAGAGCCCCTCAGCCATACTATGGGCAATAGCACTGATCAACACATGCAAGACTATTGCCCAACAATGGACTAGTGATGCTCCTCCCTTGGTCGTGCACTGGTCCCATAATGTGGGCACTTGCTACAGATTGAAAGGGCCCAGCCAAGTGCCAACGGTCAGACAGAAATATTCCAAAAAATATGGAGCCCCATGATGTTGACCATTGAATCCAGTGCCAAGCAGTACTAATATGCCATGCTCTATGGCTTCCTTGCAATGTCCTTACCAGATACAACAGCAGAATAGCATGTTTTTGTGCTTTATCTTATAAGTTAATGACATGATTGTCCATTTACACTTGCTATTCATACTTCTTCTTAATATAATAATATTACTGCATCATGTATTACAATGCATAAATGTATTACTTGCTACTTGATTTTGTTGCTTAGATCTCTTTTTAAAGCTCACTATCTTGCTCATTAAAATATGTCTAAAACAAAATAAAAATCAGGACCAAGCAAGTTAAACATATAGGGCGCTATGCACAAAGGTGCAGTGTGGCTACCCACCACGTAACTCGGGCGCGTAGCCACCCCACACCCAGTGTGCCCTCCTATGTGTAATATACAATTGGGGGGTGTGGCGACCCACTGCACCCGATCCCCCACATCTGTGGACTGCACCATGCTGGCGGCATTCCGGGTATGTGCCAGCACTATGCGGTATTCACTAAACTGCATAGTGCTGGCCACATGGGTGCAGAGGGTGGCACAGGGTATGCCAGGGTAGACCCTGCCATACTCCACTGTGTGGACCCATGGTCTCCATCCGCCAGATACTGGGGGACCAAGACAGTGCTCTCCATGCTGCCCTTGCCCATTAGGCAGCTGGTGACAGCAGGGGCAGTGGGACAGGTGAGTGCTCCTAACACAGAGTAGCAGCAGCACCAGGATGTTGCAGGGGGATGGATTGTAACACATGCCCAGCTACAGGGGCTCAGGGGTACAGGGGCATGGCCACATTGTGGTCTGGGCATGTCTGTTGTTGCGGGCGTGCGGGCTGGATGCTGGTCCCAATGCCGGGGTCCTGCAGTGCACTGGGAGGGCACTGTTTGCCAAGGCTGGGCTGGTGAACCGACTGGCCATAGGGGCCATGCCTTGTGGGTCTGGGTGCCTGCGTAGGCATGCACAAACCCGGACCCATGTATCACATGCAAGGGATTCACTATTGGACTCGGGATGGGCATCCCATTGGATGCCCACCTGGGTCTGTGACTCTGTCCCCAGCCACCCTGCAAAGTCCTGTGCACCGGGGGGAAGAGCCACGGCCAGGTGGCTGGTGTTCTTGACTGCTGGTATGGGCGCACCTGTCTGTGGGTGCAAAGTGCCATGGGTGGGGTATGCGACTTTTCTGAGTACCCCCACCTGTTTGGTGCATAGCGCCCATATATGCAAGTGAACAAAAACCATTATGAAATGGGTAGAAAGAATGCTGGCTCTTGATTGGTCAAGAGGTACATTCAGTCGGCACATTATCACAGCACAACAACTCAGCTGAAAGTGGCTCAACAAAAATACAGGATGATTAGAAACACACACAATTTACTAAAAAGAACCCATTCATATCACAATAAGGCACTCCAGGGGTGTACAGTGATGGACTAATGGCCTTTCTCGGGTGGTGGAAGCACTTAGCTTCACCTCATGCTTCAACCCACCTGAGGTGGACCATTATCCTACCATAACACATCCCTGTCATGCATTATTACATAATAATATAGAAATAAAAACAAATTATTTAGAAAAACAGATTTTATACAAATTGAGCTTTAAAGTTCACATTTTAAAAAATGTATTCCAGTTGTTAAATACATGGTAACTACACAGTAATTTGGGCTTCTAATTCCAGGATAGCCATGAATTGGTATATTGGGCATGGGGTCATATTGCCACAAACAAAAACAGCATGTCAAGCAATGCCACAAGCAAAATGGCTTGCGCCGAAATAACATTGGTAAAAACACTGCCTGCAACACAAAAAGTGCACACCATTCAAAATAATGGGACTTTCTGATTTTTATGGGGGATGTCACCCACCACACCCCCACACCCCCTGGTCTTAAATTAACAAACTCCAAGGAGGTGTGGGCTTCGGGGATGGGGAGAAACTCAGGAAGGGGGAAAAATGTAATTTTCAAACAAAATATACAAAAAAAGTTGCAACACCTGGGGAACTGAACCATGGTCCCAGGTCTCCATGCCTGCCATGTGCTGGTGCCTTAGCCACTCTACCATGGGAGCAGCTTGACCAGGCACCACAAATTTGGCAACTTGATCTTTTACATGTATAAGTGCAGAGCGACAGGGGTAGCGGTAATTCCCTACAGCTATTATACCCCATCGCTCTAAATGCTTTTATGCTTTACACTGCACAGTCATTGCAGCGCTCTTCTTGAAGTGCTATATTGACCTGGTACCTTGCTATCCTGTAATACCTAAATTGGAGACAGAAATTCAAAGATAATAATATTAATATGTGGCAGAGTCTATTATTTTAAGAAAAGTACCAAGTCAGATCCCCTATTTAGTGTTAACCAGTCTCTAGGCCCCAAATTAAATGATTCAGAAAGAAATCTCTATCTTGTGCCAGAGGATCAAAGTCACATCCCTCCTCAGAGTTGGAAACCCTTTCTCAAGTCCCACAAATGTAAAAACATGTTTCTCTGGTGTCCTTGACCTCAACACATTTTTGGCCATGGCATATTCACTATTCTTGACCTCAATAGTTTAATAAAGTTTCTCCACCCAACTTTAACATTTTCAGGCAGTCTTATCCACGTAAAAGGCACCACAGGAGCAGAGATGGCAATGTAAATGACTCTTGTGGTGTTATATGTAATAAGACTTTTGGTCTCAGTATTCTGGCCTGTTTTCAGATTTATATAAAAAGTGTATCTGTCTGTATATATTTACAGACCTTACACGTTTTACAATTGTAGCAGCTTTTGGAGCTTTTAGTAACCAATTTCCCTGGTGTCTGACTGGTGACCTACTGTCCTTTGGACCAGAATGTCTGTGACATTTTGAGACCTCCTTTAAGACATACATGCTGGGGCAAATGCTATTTCTCTCAAGTACTGACCATTTTCCAAAATATGCCATTTCCTTTTGGCAATTATTTCCACAGTGTTCACGTGGACACTAAAATAAAGACAAAGTTAAATCAAGGTAGCTCAGAGTGACTACATAACTCAGAGTGACTATCATGGCAGTCTACTTGGTTCAGTAGAAGCCCCCTATCCCGTATCCTAGCATCTTTCATAGCTTCCTCAACTAGACCACAGCTGTAACCCCAATTTATAAATCTATGAGACATGTCAACCTCCCCCAATCATAATTTTTCAGGATACTACAGTTTTGCCTCAGATGGAGAAACTTGCCCCTTATGATGTTGTTAACTTTGTGGCATGAATGACTGCTGCCGGACATCAACAGACTATTCCAATCTGTGTGCTTCCAAAATGTGTGTGTGTTTCCATGTTACCTTCTGTACCTCTATGGATCACCAGATACTAAAAATTGACCCTCTTTCATCAGCGATAACTATAAACCTTAAATCGGTGTGTGTTGATGGAAGATAATCCTCAAACTTCTTTAGCTGCTCTAAATTTCCATGCCACATAGTCAAGACATCATTGATGTTCTGTCTGCACAATACCAAATTGTGGAAGAATAGTTTCTGCTGTTATCATGGATAAACTGCTTTTCCCATAAACCCACATACAGGTTAGCCAGACCGGGAACAAACTTTGCCCCCATTTCTATACCTTCTATCTGGAGGTAATATGAGCTTAGAGGGGTAAAAGAGTTACATTTTAAAACAAAAGCAGCCAGGAAGGGAGTAGGGGGAAGGGCACCTTCAGGTCTTCAGTTTAGAAAAAATGCCTGTGTTTCACATCCTCCCTCATGGGGTATACTTGTATATAGTGCCTTGATGTCCATAAAAACATAGAAACATTGAATTTGCCAGCAAAAAAGAATTGCTTAGCCCACCCAGTCTTCCCACATTTCCCCTGCCTAGTCTTTCTCTGCAGACCCTAACTGATCTGCAGAAACCCTTACTGCTACATGCATATCTTCCAATATTCCCTTATGTCTATCCCATGCTTGCCTGAAGCCCTCTACTGTTTTTACCTCCACCACTTCTGCTGGCAGTCTATTCCACGTTCAATGAAGTAGTACTTCCTCACTTCCCTCCTAAACTTCTTCCCTCCAGCTTCATTGCATGCCCTCTGGTTCTGGTGCTTTTACTCATTTGAGAGAGACTCCCCTTCTGTACCTTGTTCACCCTCTGAGGTACTTGTAGGTTTTCATCATGTCATCTCTCACTATCCTGTCTTCCATGGTGTACATGCTGTGATCCCTCAGTCTTTCCTCATAGAACTTTTGGTGCAACCCCCTGCACCATTTTAATTCCCCTCCCCTGGACTGTCTCCAACCTGTCTACATCCTTCCTTTGGTGCTGTCTCTAGAGCTGGACACAATACTTTAGGTGGGGTCTCACCAGCGAGTGATATAGAGGAAACACCACTTCCCTCCTCCTGCTGGAGGTACCTCTCCCTATGCATCACAATATCCTATTGGCCCTACCCACTGCTTTGTCATACTGCCCTGCCACTTGAAGGTCATCAACTATGATAATTCCCAGGTCCTTTTCCTGCTTAGTGATTGACTGTATCTCTCCTCCATATACTCAGTTTTTATATTCCAAGGCCCTTGGTGCTCAATTTTGCACTTGTTGGCATAGAACCCCAACTGTCATGCTCTTGACCACTCCTAGAGTTTCTCCAAGAGCCCTAGGCATTATTTACACCCCTTTCTAATTGTCCACCCTATTATTGATTTTGGTATCATCTGCAAAAAGGCATACCTTCCCTCCCAGTTCATCTGCAATGTCACTTAAAAGGCATTGCAGAGGACCAGTCCCAGTACAGAGCCCAGCAGCATCCCACTGGTCATGCTTCCATCTTTAGAGTGAGTGTTATTAACCACCACCCTCTGTCTCCTATGCATTTTCCAATTTCTAACCCAATTCACCATTTTTGATACCACCTCTAGGCTGCTCAGTTTCTTAATTTCCAGTATAGCATAGTGTCAAAGATCTTGCTAAAGTTGAGATAGGCCGCATCCACTGCCCTCCCCTGATCTATTTCTCTGTCACCCAGTCAAAGAACTATATCAGATTTATCTAGCATGACCCCCTCCCCCAACAATCTATGTTGCCTTTGGTCCTGCAGCCCATTAAATTTAAGATACTCTACCAACCTTTCCTTTAACAGTCTTTCCATTGATTTCCCCAAAAGTGAGAGGCTCAATGACCTATAGTTGTTAAGCCTCTTCACTGCTGCTGCAGTAGGACCATGTCTGTTCTCCTCCAGTCCTCTGGAACCATGCCTGATTCCAGTGATCTGTTGAATAAGGCCATCAGTGAGGCAGACAGCACATCCTTGAGTTTTTCAGTACCTTTTGGTATATCCTATCCAGTTATGTGAATATGATGAGAGTTTAGGGTGCCTTATAACTAAAGTGAGAATCCGTTTGGGTCATCCTATACAGACTAGCAATCTCAATGTAAAAGAATAAAGTGTAGGATGAACTCCACTGTCCAAAATACCATTATTTAAGCAATAAAAGAACTGCTTTATTTCCAGTTTATTCACACCACAACAAAGGCCCTTTGTTGTGGTGCGAATAAACTAGAAATAAAGCAGTTGTTTTTTGCTTAAAGAATGGTATTTTGGACAGTGGAGTTCATCCTACACTTTATTCTTTTATATCCCATCCAGTCCTATAGCCTTGTCTACTATCAGAGCTGCAAGTCCCTTCAGGACTCTTTTCTCTGAAAATGTACTCGAGTCTGCTTTCCCTCCCCCTTTGTTCCCACTGATTACTGGTGGTCCATCCCCCACTGTGAAGACTCAGAAAAAGTACCTGTTCTGGCTGTCTGCTTCTTGTTGGTCCTCTTCTGCCCTGTTTCCCTCATGCCCTCCTTATCATCTCTAACCTTCCCTTGCTTTCCTCTTCTCACTCATGTACCTGAATAAAGTTTTATTCATTGTATTCCTTTCTTTATCACCTTTACACTCCCTACTGCCTTACCTGCGTCCCTGCTTTACCTAGTGCACCTCCCTGTCTTCCTCTCTTTGTGTTTCCTTATACCTACTGAATGACACCCTTTTTTCCTTCACCACCATGGCCACTTCCCTAGAGTGCCATAACAATCTCTTTTTCCATTTGCTTTTACTCACTTCCTTCCTTCATGCAGAGGCCAGATGCTACAGGTTTGCCCTTATTTTTCACCACTGTTCCTCTACCCCAACCTCACAAATTGAAGTGAGGAAGAAATAATGTGATCCACTGGGATTTGAACCCAGGCCCCAGAATACCATCCCAGTGATCTTAACCACTATGTTTTGGCTCACATGGCTGGGTCTGTGCTTTCCCTCGGATACACTTTCTTTCTCTGGTGTTGCACAATCCTGCAACTAGGAACAATGATGACAACTAGATTTTTTTTTTTATTAGTGCAGTAAAGCCACTGCTAAGCAATTTAAAATCACAAATTGAAGTGAGAAAGAAATAATGGCCTGGTTCGTGCCTGTAAATGGTCCTCTGGACCAGTGCGTCTACCTGGTTATCAAAGTCAGAATAAATCAATAAATGAGACCTACTGGGATTTGAACCCAGGCTCCCAGAATATTGTCCCAGTGCTCTTAACCACTAAGCTATGGCTCTATCCTTTCCTGTCACCCC
This sequence comes from Neoceratodus forsteri, assembly GCA_016271365.2. Lineage (NCBI taxonomy): Eukaryota > Metazoa > Chordata > Ceratodontiformes > Ceratodontidae > Neoceratodus > Neoceratodus forsteri. The sequence goes on from CM028134.1 coordinate 849,203,256, forward strand.
TCCAACAAGGCAGTTTCTGAAGCAGTCTCCCCTTTTCGTAAACTCTGTCCTTCTAAAGTACAGGATCCTCATCCTCGTATGGCTTGCCTCTACTCCCATCCATGTAACAAGAAGGTGCCATCTTCCAACTCTGTTCCATTGAGCATGCCCAGAACATAAGCTATGTCTTTGATGTGGGAACTAAACTCGCTCACATAGTGTCTGACATGTAAATCAAAATATTTTGACAAATATTCTGTGAGGGAAAGGATGGGTCTACCAGGATGGTTAACCAATGATTTTTGGTAACACATAAATCAGTGGTTTAACTAGCTGATCAGTGATTCAGATGTCACATGTTTGCTTACAGATAAACCGGTTGTTCTAGGCAGAGTTAACCTACTGTTTTCTTAAATACTGTAGCTAGATCAGTGACAAGTTTCTTACAGAAAGTGTAGTCAGCATATTACCTCTGAAACTCCAGTATTAGTTTTTGGTATCAAGGGCAACTATGCTGCCATCCTTATCTGCTGTCATTAATGTTATTCTTTTATTAGTTGCAGTGAGTGTATCATCTCTCTTTCTCTTGCTTGGTAATGTTATCAATTTTCACTTCTGGAAGGTCTTCACACAGATTCATCAAAACATTTTCATGGGCCTTTTGAAAGACCATGATGTCTGCTTACTGAATATTCTTCCTGTTCAACATTATCACTTGGCTCCACATGGGTACCAGTTATTTGTTTATTAAAGTGGGAGCAAAGACTCAAAATATGATGGCACTTATATAAATTGATGATTGCATCAACTCTATTGCAATATGTGGAAGAACTAGGGGTGTCCACTGCAATACATGCAATACAAAACGAGTAAAGATCAAAGGAACTCTTTCATGCAGGGTAGTCCAAATTAACAAAAAAATGAAGGTGTGTTCCTATGTGTTGCTAATTTCTCCTTTATTTTACCTTACACCTTAAATACAATGTTTCAAGGCGAACACCACTTCCTCAGGTAAGTGGTATTCTGTTTTTTATTTTGCTTATCTCTACTTTCTGGAATTTTTTTCTGACTCCTATCTTAATCTGTTCCTCAGTTTACTTGACCTCCCAGGTAACATCACAGTAATTTTATCTTACACTTTGTGCTTGTTCAGTTTAGTTAAAGGTTTGCCAGGACTAGCTGTCTTCCCACTGTTACCCCTGTGCCTTGTGATTCTTACACTGCATCAAAGTAGCAAGGGTTGATGTTGGGAGGGGGGGGTACTCTCTTCTAAAAATGCTATGTATCAGAACTATAACAGTCAGAGTCCCTGGGTTCAGTGCTGTTGCCAAACAAATCTTTCGCTGTATTATTCAGTATATACCTTGATATATAATATGGAATTGCCAGTTTTGTTTCTTACCTTTCTTTTTGTTTCTATGACAATATAGAATCAGTTTTGTAGTCCTTCTTATTAAATGGTCTTAAGATTTTCAGCAATTTCATTGGTTGTTAGCCTTGCATTAGAACTATCTAATCCATGGCTAAAACTACAGGTAGTCCTGGCTAAGTGGACACAGATTTAAAAAAAAAAATCAATGAGCCAGTAGAATTTTCAAAAAGTACCTGATGCTCTTTTTTTCCATCGCTTAGCGACAGAGAAATACAGGCACACACATACCTTCCTGCTGCCCCACTCTCACTCAACAACTCGGATCCTAAAACAAATAAAAAGAGACCACTAAAATTTTTTGTCAAACCTGTTTGTTCCTTTTTTTTTTTTATATATAGTTATCACAGACCAACCACTCAACCCGGCTTAATGGCTCACTCTTTTCCCCTGCCAACACCTGTCTTCAGCTCTCTCCTCCTCGTTAGAAACACACACATGCTTTTGAAAAAAAAACAAACTGCCAAAATGTTTTTTTTTTCCTTTTACCTTCAGTCCTTAAATAACTTGTCATCTCTTGCTGCAGCACTGCACTCCTGTCCTCTCCTTCACAAGACCATGCATGCATGACTACTCAGTTCTCAATGGAGCTTACAGCAAAACAAACAAAAAATACATGAAAAGCTCAAACATTACACACACATCCTTAGAATGTGCATGTCTTTGTCTAGACAAAAATCAACACCGTGGGGGGGGGTCTTGGTAACCATGGCAACCACCTTCAACCACGGTAGCCAAACTAGGACAAAAGTCCAAAGTCCAAAAAAAAAAAAAAAACTACAGCAGGCGGAGGAACTATTTTACATTCAAACACAATAAACATTTTAATTTTTTCTATCTGAACATAAAACGTATGATAACTACATCCATGCAATATAGAAAGGCTCATATTAAGCACAATAAGACACTCCAGGGTGTGCACGGCTAGGGGGCTGGATGCACTCACCCTGTGGCCTTGTGCCTCACTATGCCCCCTAACTGTGTGTTAGAACTGTCTAACACGGGGAGTCACGTGATGCAGCAGGCTGCATAGTCTGCGGGAAGGTCATGCCAGATGAATCTGATAAATTTCTTTGACTGGGTGACCAAAGTAGTAGATCAGGGAGGGGCTGTGGACATGGCCTACCTAGACTTTAGCAAGGCATTTGACACAGTCCCACACAAAAGATTAATATACAAGTTAGCCAGCCTGGGAGTGGGTCCCAAGATGACAGCCTGGTAAAAAATTGGCTGGAGAATAGGACACAGAGAGTAATAGTAAATGGAGTCCACTCAGAAGAAAGGAAGGTTACTAGTGGGTACCACAGGGTTCAGTATTAGGACCGTCCTCTTCAATGTCCTTATAAGCTACATTGCAGAAGGACTGGAAGGAAAGTATGTCTCTTTGCAGATGACACAAAGATCTGCAACAGAGTTGATGCACAGGGTGGGGTGGAAAGGATGAGAAGGGACTTGGTAAGGTTAGAGGAATGGTCAAATGTATGGCAGCTTAGATTCAATGCTAAGAAGTGCAAGGTAATGCACCTGGGAAACAAAAACCCAGGGGAAGAGTACACAATGGGGATGAGTTACTAACAACAACAAAAATGGAAAGGGACCTGGGGGTAGTCATATCAGATGACCTAAAGGTGAGAAAGCAATGTGAGAGGGCAGCAAGGAGGGCTGGGGAGATACTGGGATGCATAAGGAGAGGCATCACCAGTAGAAAACAGGAAGTTATTATCCCTCTGTACAGACAGCTGGTGAGACCCCATCTGGAGTACTGTGTGCAGTTCTGGAGACCCAATCTCCGCAAAGACATAAACAGGATGGAAGCTGTCCAGAGGAGGGCAACTAAAATGGTGCAGGGTCTGCACCGGAAGACATATGAAGAGAGACGAAAGGAGCTTAATATGTATAGCCTCGAGGAAAGGAGGGAGAGGGGGGACATGATAGAAATGTTCAAGTACCTCAAGGGAATCAACAAAGTCCAAGAGGGTAGCATCTTTCAAAAAAAGAGGTGCAAGAACAAGAGGGCACAATTTGAAGATAGAGGGGGCTGCCCAGAGGTAATTTAAGGAAGTATTTTTCACAGAGAGGGTTGTGGATGCATGGAACAGCCTCCAAGGAGGTTGTGGAGTCAAAATCAGTGGTGGAATTCAAGCATGCATGGGACAGTCATAAGGCAATTCTAGGGGGTGGGGGTAGGAAGAAGTAGGCTGCTGGTTAACTAGGATCTGCAGCTTATCCAGTAGGTAGGGAAATGGGCAGACTGGGTGGGCCAAGCGGTCCTTATCTGCCGTCAAATTCCATGTTTCTATGTTTCTATAGTCGCATCTGAGCCCAGCTCCCGCTACCGCATTAGTATATTTTAATTAATCTAGTTTATTTTTGTGAATCAGTGACTGTTAAACCGATATTACACATCCCCAACCTGTAAGGAACGATCCGGACCAAAAATGGAGGCAGAAATGCGACCCGCAATGCCCCAGCATACTCCTCCCATCTTCCCGGAGAAACCAGGCAAGCGTAGCAAGGCCCAAGCAGCGGGAAGCAGTAAGCACTCCACCACGACAGTGTCCCATGGCTAGACCCCGGAAGCAACTCCCCTTACCTTGGAACTGTTCCTCAAGAAAATGCAACCATTCAGAGAGGACCGACACTCGGTGGCTTCAGAAGTTAAATGAATTTTGGGGTCTCTTGAAGATCTCTCCACCCGAATGACGTATTCTGAGACCTGACTTACTTCCTTGGAAAAGAAGGCCAACCGTGTGGACAGCGCTGTAATAGAAGCCCGTCAACGTCTTAAATAACTTGAGCAAAAGGTGGAAGATCTAGAGGGGAGAAGTCGTAGGAACAACATTGTGGTGCTGGGCATCCCCGAAAAGGAAGAAGGCAACAACACACTGCTCTTCGTCCAGAAATTAGTCGAGAAGCTCGCTGGCTCTTTTCCCTTCGAGCATATCATGGAGAGCCCATAGGGCGCTCCGACCGATGCCCGCTCCTGGTCAACCACCCCGGCCTCTGATATTTAAATTCCTCAATTTCCAGGAAAAACAATTTCTCCTTCATAAAGTTAAGGAACTAGACCAAGTCCTATGGGAGGGGAACAAACTATGCATAACCCAGGATCTCCCGGCTACCGTAAGGCAAAGACGCGCCATCTTTCACCCTATAGTAACAAAACTCATTGCCGCTGGCATTAAGTTTAAATTGGTTACCCTGCTCATTTCCAAATCATGATTGCAGGTAGCTGGTCATATTTCGAGGAAGTTGATCCCACTTTAAAAATTTTGCAGAGAGAGTTTCCTGACCTATTCAAGTGACCGAAGGGCAGAACTTTGGAGACTCTTGCTACTTCGATGGGAATCCGAAGTAGTTTAATTTCCCCTATGTTCCAGTTAAGAGTGTTGGGATTCGGTGGTAATACTTTTGAATTTCTGGCAATCACATCACCAATAGGAAACTCTGAGCTCCCCCCTGATATTATGGATAAGTGCACCTTACATTAGAGCTGATACGGGGCACTGTATACTCTCGTATACTTTCCAGCTTTTTAGCTACCAGAGGGGGCTTTTCGCAACAATTATATGGGGCCCATGGTGCTTACTTCCGTTTGTCTCAATGCAGATGAGTTGCTGTCGTTACCTGCACATTCAGTCCCGCAATTAACATGCTACCGCAGACCCGTTAATCCATCTTGTGCATGTTCCCATTAGTGGGCACCCCTTTCCTACGGCACATAGTAAGATCTCAGGAGGATTCGGTTATGGTGGCTTATATGAAAGCCTTACGACTCACCAAACTGAACTTTACCAGACTCACTTTGAAAGGAGGATGGCATACAAAGTGGCACAATGAGGAACTGTTACAGTTGATAATGACATCAGGACACTATGCCTGGGACTAGGGGACTTTGAATATTCATGTTGCCGTTGCAGTTATTACAATGTCTGGAGTTAGGATGGCCTTTGGGGGAAAGGGCCAATGTACATAGTTTTTATTTACACTTACGGTTGCTGATCCTGATTCCTGGGTGGTTGGGGGGAGGAGGGATCATTGTGGACAGCGCAGGTCCAGCGAAATCACGGACCAAGGACAGGAGGGATATAGTATTGAAAGTTTTCATGTTACTGTTTTTCTACTTGAAAGTTTGTGTTGTTAATTGGGGAAGGGGGGGAGGGTCGATTATCTGCTAGGATCGCATTAACACAGTGTTTATTAGTGGCAGATTCATTACTGGCTTACCGACTTGGGGTAACAGCACATAATTTTATGATATTGATAGCATGACTACTACTACACGTTTTGCTACATGGAATATCCGAGGGGGCAGAAAGAGGGAGAAACAGTATCAAGTTTTACATCATTTAAAATTGTTGAATATAGATATTATTTGTCTCCAGGAAACACATTTATTAGATATTGAGGCAGCCCAATTGCGCAGGCAGCAGTTTGGACAAATTTTCAGTGCAGAAGGAACTACAAACAGTTGTGGAGTAATGATCCTCATTTGTAGGTCTATCCCATTCCAAGCCCTTAAAATATATAGGGATCCAAAAGGCAGATATATTTTTATACGAGGCTTGTTGTATAACAAAGAACTAATGATAGGCGGTGTCTATGGGCCCAATATGGACTCACCTGAGTTTTTTACCCAACTAATAAGAGTCCTTCAACCCCATCTCTCTATCCCCATAATAATAGGGGGAGATTTTAATTTAGTCCTTGACCTGTTCTGGGACCGATCATATGCTCAGAAATCAGCCCTTTCCCCTGCCCAAAGGGCAATGTGGGAATTTATTGAACAAACCGAACATGCGACATTTGAAGGATCATACACCCTAATGATAAAAATTCACCTATGTCTCTCCTGTACACTCCTCCTCATCGAGGATTGACTATATACTTCTTTCCCATTCACTTATATCTGGAACATTAGATTCCTCAATTCTACCTGGGACTCCCTCAGATCATTCTATCGTATCTTGCTCAGTCTTAATGACCTCCTTCCAAAAGTGTGGTTCCAGATGGAAGCTAAATGATTTGTTATTAAAAGAAGCCCCCTTTAACGAAAGAATACTAGAGCAAATTGATATTTTCTGTCAGACCAATGATGACCCTCAAGTTAGGCCAGATATTCGGTGGGGAGCATTTAAAGCATATATCCGTGGGATTCTGATTAGCACAGCCTTTTACAGAAAAAAGACCGCTAATCTTAGACTGGCGAAGGTGTTGGCCCAGATTAAAGCGCTCAAGGACAATCCTCCTCCTGGGTCACGACAGGACCTTATCAGATTGAAAGCCGCATATATGGAACTCCTTAGGGAAAAGGCAGATTTTTCCATCTTAATGACCCGGGCTTCATATACCGATCAAGGGGAAAAGACCGGCCGGCTGCTTGCTCTTAGGGTTAAGCAAATGGAATCTTTCCGCTATATTACCTCCATAGTTTCCTCACAAGACGGCTCTCTTAAAACATGTCCAGAGGATATAAGAGAGTTTACCTCTTATTATAAGGCATTATATAGCACCATGGAATCGCCCCCCCACAATACAGCAATTACAAGATTACTTACGGGAGACTAATTTACCCCAACTAACATCTGAGCAACAAGCAGGACTCCTGGCTCCGATAACTGCCGTGGAGATCGCTGCAATTATTAAGGAGATACCACTGCACAAAACCCCAGGGATAGATGGGTACTCGGCTCTCTTTTATAAAAAATTCCAGACTCAACTAATCCCAGTGCTCATTCCGCTTTACCAATATATCCTGTCGGGTGCAGACGTAGACCCATCACTATTCGAGACATTGATTGTCTTGATCCCCAAACCAGGTAGACCCTCCAATTTGGTAACTAATTACCGTCCAATAGCATTAATAAATCAGGACATCAAAATTCTTTCCAAATTGTTGGCCACTTGGCTGGAAAAGGTTATGGATGCGTTGATAGGTCCGGAGCAGGTCTGATTCCTGGGTGGTAGGTCATCGGCGGACCATTTAAGGACCCTGTCGCATGTCTTCTCTGTGACCAGGGATACACCCTACCTTTCGGCCTTGGTCTCCCTGGATGCGGAGAAGGCATTCGACAGGGTACACTGGGAATACCTCTTTCTGACCCTGCAAGCGTTTGGTTTCCCAACAGTTTTTATAAACTGGTTAAGAGCATTGTATAAATCACCGTCAGTGAGAGTTTCAGGAAATGGGGTGATTTCTGAAAATTTTACTCTTTATTCTGGTACCAGGCAGGGTTGTCCCTTGTCACCATTGCTATTTAATTTATATCTTGAACCGCTAATCAGAAGACTACAAAGCTGTCCAGATATCCAGGGAATCCCCATCTACCCTTGTGAAGTAAAGGTATCTGCTTACGCTGATGATCTCCTTCTCCAAATTGCCAACCCCTGCACATCCATACCATATATGCTGGAGATCATAAGCACCTTCAGCAAAATGTCCAATTACAAGCTCAACGTTGGTAAAACAATGGTGTTTCCACTCAATTACAGGCTTTTTAGATCAGACATCACAGTTTTTGGACTTAACTGGAAACAAGACTCCCTCAGGTACCTTTGCATACAGCTGTCCCGTAGTTCCAAGTTAGTTGTCAAGTTGAATCTCGACGCACTAGTAAACAATATCACGCAAGATTTAAATAGATGGACATCTCTCCCGATTTCATTATGGGGAAGAGCAAATTTAATAAAAATGAACGTGTTTCCGCGGTTATTATACCCGCTCTCTATGCTTGATATTTGGCTCCCCTTGTCCTGGTTCAGGAAACTCTGTGTGTTGTTCACAAAATTTCTCTGGAGAAATATCAGCTCCCCGGATAACCTACTCGCTGTAATGACCCGAAGAATAATAGGGCCTACTACTTCCCAATCTCTGTCTTTATTTTTGGGCATCGAACGTGAATAAATATATGCAATGGATTTCCCAAGAACACCCACGTACAATTCCGGTCTGGCTTAAAATTGAACTGGCACTAATACAAGCAACTGGATTGAACCCAGTGGGACTACTAGATATAAGGGAAAATAGTTTACTGCAGAAACTTAAAAACACGACAATTCATACGTCCCTAAAAGTACATGCTCAGATTTCCCGATTCCTTAGTTATAGTTGTACCAAGGATATTAACCAACCGATAATTGGCAACCTAAACCTTAAAATAGCGGGCAAACTGATACCCCAGTCCTGGCTTCCTGCCTTAAAAGACCTGGATATTTCAGATCTGATAAAGGACCATAATGTCTGGCTTTCAAACCAGGAAATCGCCGTTAAATGGAACATTTCTAATAAATATATTTTCAGGTTGTGCCAACTTAGACACGTGCTGACACAATCATTTGGTCAAAAACCAGAGAACGGATATTTTATTCCATTTTGCAAAGATTTGGGTAAATGGAGTGGGGGTCCCAAGGCAATTTCTAGAATTTACAATACATTATACCAATGGAAATTACCCAAATACTTTGGGCCTGCCCAGGTATGGGAATCTCTTTTCCCAGGCCGGAACATTAATTGGACAAACATATGGCAAGCCTGTCACCAATTCATTAAACAGGATAGATTAAGGCTGACCCAATTTTCTATTTTGCATAATGCCTATTATACTCCTGTTAAATTGGCCAAACTAGGCCTAAAGGGCACCAGTTTATGTAACAGATGCCAGCAACAGGAAGGATCTTTATTGCATGTTTTTTGGTCATGCCCTAAGGTACTCCCTTTATGGACTAAAATTAGACAGCGCGTGGACCCCCTTTTAGGTTTAAATGATCTATTTACACCCGAAATTTGTTTACTGGGGGATCTTTCAGGCATAAAAGTGCGTAACAGGAAATACTACATAACTCTCATCGCTATGTCAGTTAAAAAGTTGGTCCTGCGGCATTGGCTGGACCAACAGGAGATCTCTTATAATAAATGGTTAGCTGAAATTTTAACCAACTTACGCACAGAAAAGACCATTGCTAATCTGAACAACACCATGACTGCACATAATAAAGTATGGGCCCCCTTTCATACCCTCTACTTACTGCAGAAGTAAGTTTCAAGTAGCCAACCCTAATAATACCCCTAGATGGTATTGAGAAGATAGATCTCATCAGGCCACATTACTTTTCTTTTATTATCCTAGCAGATAAGGGGTAGGGAGTTTCGGGAGAGGGTGGGGGGAAGTGGGATGGGGAAGACATAGCAGACTTACGACTTGTATAGGTCTAATGTAAACGATGTCTTTGTATCTATGTCTGCTATGTCGGTATGATAGTTAAAACAATAAACTGTTAATAAAAAAAAAAAAAAACTGTCTAACACACACTCCATCATGTCTTATTGCTTACTTGACACTTAGGAAAATGACCTGTTTAGAAGCACAGAAATTGGTAGTAGGAAAAGGCCCTGATGCCATTAAGTCTGCCCAGCCCTACCCTTCTAATGTTGATCGTGAGGGGCCCTAGTGGCCCTTTACTCCTCCTTATCACCCTCCTTATCAGCCCCATGTGTCTGTTCCACCCATGTTTGACCCCCCCCACTGATTTTGTACAGACTACCTTCTTTTGTAGTCTGTTCTATCTCTCCACCACCCTTGCCATAAAGAAACACTTTCTGATATTCATCTTAAATCTCCCACCTGTTATCTTCATTAAGTTTCCTTGGAACTTGTGTTTACACCCAGCATGAACAACTCTCTGCTGTCTACTTTATTTGTATGTCTCTGTCATATCCCCTTCTCTCATTTTGCCTCCAATGTTTACATACTCAGGTCTTTCAACCTCTGCATCTAAGTTTTCTTCTGCTGACTCTAGATTGTTTTGGTTTCTCTCTTCTGTACCACTGCCATCCTATTCTTGTTTTTCTTCAAGTGTGGACACCAAAATTGCACACAGTACCTCAAATGAGGTTGAACAAGGGACCTGTACAGTAGCAGAATCACCTCAGTCCTCTTGTTAATGATTCTCCTTCCTATACATGTGTCAGTGTGGCTCAGTTGGTAGCACATCTGCCTCTGGATCAGAAGGTCATGGGTTCTCATCCCACACCAGGGTTGGACTTGCACCTACAAATCACTGGCATCCAAGTGCAGTATTGGGGGTGCTGTACTGCTGGGGTGTGCTGTCCTTTGGATGTGACATTAAACCGAGGTCCCTTCTGCCCATCCTGGTGTTGTCCAGGTGGAAGTAAAAGAACCCAGGGCATGCTTCGCAAAGAGCAGGGAGCATTCTCAGTGTCCTGGTCAACATTCCCCTTCCCATAAACTGGTTCATGCAATTATCCAGGCTGTATATGGGTGATGATGTGTGATATGGCTGCCACCACACATTCAGTCACTTCACTACCAGTCTAGCATTGCTTGTAAAGCACTTTGGGATACTGTGTATGAAAAGCGCTATATAAATGCTGATTCTTCTTCTACATTCAGCATCCTAGCCACCGCCCTGTTGCACTGCACTTTTCTAATTGTCCAATATTATTACCCCAGGCCCTTCTTCTTAGTTGTACTATCCACTGTTATCCCTCATTTTGCAATATATTTTCAGATCTTTATTATTCCTGTGTGCATTACTTTGTACGTTTTAGCATTGAAGTTCAACTGTCAGAGCTTTGACCACTTTTATAGTCTTTCCAGATCCTCCCTCATATTTCTTACCTTTTACTCACTATTCATTCTGCTGTAGACCTTAGTACTGTATCATCTGTGAAGTAGCAGCTCTTCCTCTGGATCCCTACTCCAATATCACAGATGAATGTTTTGAAGAGGACTGGATGCATGATGGATCCCTGTGGTACACTACTGGTGACCTACCCAACCTCTCAGTGGCACACTACTGGTGATCTACCCAACCTCTTAGTGTTCCCCATTAAGGACTTCCATCTGAGCTCCATCACCTAGCCAGTTTCCCATCCATCTTGTGACACCACCACCCCAGTCACCCACCTTTTTGACCAACCATCTGTGTAGAACCAAGTCAAAGGCTTTTGCTTCTTCTGCTGCCTTAAGATTTATGTCCAGGTATGCTAGAGTAGTATTAAGAGATTGATTAAGTCTATCAGAGTCTGAATGGGACAGACTGGGCTTCTTTTTCTTTTAAATTACCAGCTACCTCTGCTTGAGTTTTTTGCGCATCTTCCAAAATGAACTGAACAAACTTAATGGCAACTTCCTGCAGAACACTTTGCTATTTGCACCTAAAACACTCCCAGTCTCTCCTGAGGTTGGATTTTATAAGAACCTCAGCCTGCATAGTGCTGTCTGTCTCAACCTGAATATAGGCCTTCATTCATGCAGGACGCTTCACTTCCCCAGGATCCAATATTCTGGGTCTTATGGACCACTGGAGCACAATGGAAGCTCATGTGTCATCCTTGCTAGTGTATGCCCATTTTTCTCCCCCTCGTGTTTCCCCAACCCTCCTCTCCTGAGTGTAGTTGTCCTTGCCATGATTAGCCTTTGGGGAGGTAAGAACTGAAATCCCTTGATTTTCCTCAGCATCAATGTTGAGCCAGCTTCCCGCCGAAGGAGGTGCTGTGGCTGAGGGGTGAGCAGATCCCTCCCCCCGATGTCTGAGAATGGTCTCTCCACTGCATGCCCTAGACTCCACCAGCTTGGTGACTGAGTTGGGGTTGGGACCTGAACCTGGCCCTACCACATGGTAGTGCAATACCTGACCCCCATCATCACTGAGCTGTGTTAATATTGAGGATTTAAAAGATTTTGTGCCACCTTTAGATAGATGATTTTTCTTAAGTCTTCAGTCCTTATCACTTTTTGTCCACCCTCTGCAAATGGTCATAAAATTGCTAGAACAATCTGAAATGATCTGGGAACCTTAGGGCAGAAAAGGACAGCAGATCTGCTATAATGGTAGCCCGTGACATGGGCATCAGCAATTGGGCACTTTCAATAACGGTGACTCAATCCCGACACATGTTGACGGGGCTACCACTGAGGAAGGGTGACAGGATGGGGGAGGTGGGCACATATAGTAACAGGATGTTGCTATATGTATACACGCATGGGGGGGGTGAGCATGATGGAAGGAAGGGAGGGTTGGCCTGGCGTGGTTGGCATGGGGATGCTGAGCTGGCCCCATAGCGTGGTGGGTGGATTGCAGCCTAATGCTGTGAGGGTTCCGGATTCAGGTCCGGCGCACCTACATTTTTGTGTACCCAGCCCGAAATTTTTATTTCTCAAGATTTTGCACCCCCTTCGACATACACTCCTTGGAGTTAACAATCCTTTAGTAGGGGTGTGTGGGGGGTGCAGGAGGTGTTGGGGGCACAGGCCCCCATATGAACAATTAAAATGTAAGTATCTGGCACCATTTTCTTCTGCTCATGGGCTGTAATTCGCTGAAACTGATTTTTGGCTATGTACACCCGCCCTGCCACTGATCGCGACTGGAATTTCACCCTTATCACATAGATCTGCTATAGCCCACATAACTTGACTGATTTATTTACATTTTTTCCTGTAATAATGTTTTATATGGTTTATGGGACATATTGCACTACGTACAGTTAGCTGCTCTTGTATTGCATAAGTTGGTTAGGCATTCTGAGATATGAAACATATTTCTTTATAGAAACATAGAAACATAGAATTTTCTGGCTGATAAATACTAGTTGACCCAGCTAGTCTGTCCATTTTTCCCTGCCTATAGTATCACCACAGATCCTACTTGATCTCTGGCCCATTCACCCCCTTCTCTTTCTCTAAGATTGCCATATGCCTATACCATGCATTCCTGAACCCCACCACTGTTTTTGCCCCCACCACCTCCGCTAGAAGGCTGTTCCAGGGAGCCACCACTCTCTCTGTGAAGAAGTACTTCCTCACATCTCTCCTGAATCTACGCCCTCCAGCTTCTTATCATGCTCCCTTACCATTGAGCACCTTTTTTTCTGAAAAATACTTCCATCTTGTATCTCATTTACCCACATGAGGTGTTTAAGGCCTGTATCATATCCCCCCTCTTCCAGGGTGTACTGTACATATTTAGCTCCTTTAATCTCTCCTAGTAGGCTTCTGATTCAGACCTTGCACCATTTTAGTTACCTTCTTCTGGATCACTCCCTCTCTGTCCATATCCTTTCTGAGATGTGGTCTCCAGAACCGGACACAGTACTCTAGGTGGGGTCTTACCAGTAATCTTTACAGAGGCAACACTACCTCCTTCTTTCTGCTGGTGTTAGCCCTTTCTATGTACCACAGCATCCAAAGTGCCCTCCCAACTGCCTTGTCACACTGCATGGCTACTTTTAGGTCATCTGATATGATCACCTCCAGGTCTCTTTCCTACTTGGTGGTCATCAGCCCCCCCCCCCATGTTGTACTTTGCCCCTGGGTTTCTGTGCCTGAATTGCATTATTTTGCTTTTTTTTCATATTGAAACCCAGCTGTCATACCATTAGCCACTCCTCAAAATTTCTCAGATTACTGTTCATCCTTTCCACCCCCTCAGAAGTCCACGGTACTGGTAAGTTTGGTGTTATCCACAAAGAGGCAAACCTTCCATACCAACTCCTCTGCAATATCACTTTTAAAGTCATTAAAGAGGACCAGTTCCAGCAGCAATCCCAGAAGCACCTTGCTGGTCACCCTCCCTTCCTCGGAGTGAACTACATTCACCACCACCCTCTGCTGCCTATCCCTTAACCAATTTCTTTCCCAGTTTATCACATTTGGACCCATTCCCAAGCTACCCAGCTTGATTACAAGTCTCTTGTGTGGAACAGTGTTCAGTGCCTTACTGAAATCTACAGTAGGAAGGCTACATCCACCACTCTACCGTGAGCTAGTTCTTTGATCATCCAGTCAAACAACTCTGTCATCATTTGACATGACCTCACACCCATGAATCCATGCTGCCTTGGCACTTGTAACCCACTGGATTCAAGATATCCCATAATCCTTTCTTTCAACAGTGATTCTATTAACTTGCCCAGCTCCAAAGTCAGGCTGACTGGCCTATAATTGTCAGCCTTTTCCCTGCTACCACTTTTGTGAAGTGGGACTACATCTACCCTCCTTCAGTCCTCCGGGACCACTACTGTTTCCAATGAGCTGTTAAACAGAGCCATCAGAGGTGCAGCCAGTACATCCCTGAGCTCCCTCAGTACCCTTGAGTAGACCCCGCCTGGCACTATTGCTTTGTCCTCTTTCAGATTTGCAACACCCTTCAGGACTCTCTCCTCTGAAAATGGAGTAGTGTCCACCTCCCTCCCTCCAATGCTCCATTTTTGTGGCTGCTCCCCATCTCTTTCCTTTGTGAACACTGAACAAAAGTATTTGTTCAGGATGTCGGCCTTTTCTTGTTCCCACTCTGCTCAGTCCCCTCATTCCCTTCTTAATCTTACAATCCCACCCCTGGTGTTCCTTTTTTGCTTACATACCTAAAAAATGCCTTGTTCCCTTTTGTTACTGCCTCGGCTATTCACTCTTCGGTTTGCACCATTGTACTCATTACTGATCTTCCTGCTTCCCTCTGTTTCCCCTGATACACTTCACTATCCTCCACCCGCTGTGTCTCCTTGTACATTTTTTTTGACGATTTGGTGTCTGGGAGGGGTATGCAGAGCCAAAATTTATTTCCAGGTGAGATGGAAAAACCTGAAGATGGGCAAAAAAATTACAAAAGAGCACAAACAATTCTGAGACTACAATTATAAAATATAAAAGGTTATATGCATTGTGTCAGTTTACTGGCTTTGTGCTTTGGGATGCTAACCACTGGACAAGCACCAGGTACAGAATGGGTAATTGAACTGTTGTCCTAATACTTTGGAATGTTACACTGTACTTTTCCCTCACAGTTATTTAGCCATGGCAGGATGGGTTGGCTTGACTAGAATGATAAACCTCACAGGATCACTTGCTGTTCTTTACTACTGTGTTTTATTACTTTTGAGGTTTTGCATTCTGACAAGCCTTATGTTTTGAGAATGTAAGTTTTGTTATTTATAATATTTATAAATAAGGCTGTTGATGTGGCAGTGTTGTTGTCTACCCATTCTTATTGCAGTGCGTGTGAAAAAATGTATTAATTCAGTTGGCTTATACTATATTAATTAAAAAAATCACTGTTGAGGCTTTAACATATGGCATGCTAATGAGGGTTCACCTGGATTTCCACTTCTCCCTTGCTGGCACGCCAAGGGAATCGTGACTCCAGATAGGAAGTTGATAGGTCATCCTTCAATAGGCAGTGGTGGCTGCAACCAGTCTGCAAATGTGAGGTGAGGGTGCCCCAGCAGCAGTGCTGTGTCTCCTACTATATGGGAGAAATAGGTTTTAAAAGCATGCAGCTTAGTCTATTAAACCTTTTGTGCACAGAAAACAGGGCTGTGAGAGAAATAAATAATAGTGCCTCATTACCAGTAATGGGGTTTCAGCACCCAAAACCAAATGCAAAGTTTTTGTCACTTTTTATGCCGTTAATTCTCAGGGAAGCAAACAACAACAAAAAAAAAACAAAAACAAAAACCACAACTTATACCCTCCTCAGGTGGGTAGATCTAGCCCAAACAAAAAAAAACCCACCAGCACTCCAGTGTATCAGGAACTTGCTTTTACTATGCAAACTTGCAACAGATAACAAGAGATCGTGTAAATTATTACAAATACAGGATACACACAAATCACAACCAGACCAGCCCCAGTGCTTTGAGGCATCAAACCTCTTCCTCAGTGGGCGTGGCTACCATTTTACTAGTGATCAATTAAATACCCTTCCCCACAGGTGCAAATTATTTGTCTAGAATAAATTAATTACTCTGAGACTAGAAAAATTGCCAAGTAGTCTCTTAGTCTGTCTGCCGGTCCATTTAATTAATTCTAGGATAAGTATCCATTAACTACCATTTTTGACATGGAAAAAATGGGACAAGCAGGCAAACCACCACAGTACACAAAATTGGCAACTAGTACAAATGTGATATAACTAAAAAGGATAACATAATTAAAAAGCATCCAAAATCTGCATGCCCTCATTTAATACATTATTTCAAACTATTGCGTCTCATGAATTCACATACATTTATTGTAATAACTGACAATATTTATTTAATAATCAGGGTATGTTAAAAAATATACATTTCTTCATCAAGGCTACAGGTCTGAAAGGCAGCATTAGAAATATACAACATACAATTAAAGTAAAATCCTAGTTATCCAAACTTCAATTATCCAAAACTCTCAGTTATCCAAAACTGTGGTATGTCTCCCAGCTTAAAGCAGCAGGGCATCAATCTGGTGAAAATTCTGGGCTATACTTTTTAATGCTATTTTAGATTGCCCCTTATCTGCTGACTTGTATAATACCCTTCTTTCCACAATGTGAGTTTGCTTTAGTACCTTTTTCCACATCTTAAGTAGTACAAGCATTTGTCATTGCTGAAAGTTCACCATTGGCATTGCTATAATATTGGGTGTGGCAAGACTACAGCTCCCAGCAGCCTTGGCTGCTGGGTTATTTACATGCACTTTTTGGTGCTTTTGAAAAAACACATTTTGCAGCCCCAGGTCTCCCCCTCATGTCTCCAGACCATGATTAGGTGATTTGGGGGGCCAGGAGAAAGGGGGAACCTCTGTTCTGCTGCAGGAGCAGCTTTAAAACAAACATACTCTTCCCTGTGCTCCCATCCCTCTGTAGATGCGTATGTGTACAGTATGTAGCTGTGAGAGCACAAGGCCCTATGGGACAACAGTGACCAAACTGTCAGCATAGACACTTTATTGCCTTATGTGATGTACCCCGTAGAGGAAGTTTTCAAATCATCACCAAAATTCTGCACAACTGCAAAGCCATTCCATGCCACCGGTGCGGAAACACTTTTTGGCCAGAATTTGAAAAATAACAGCTGTGACATACATGAGGTGGAATAATATGACGGTTATGTTGAAATTCTGGGGCCAAAATATTTAACATTTCTGAAGTTACAAGTGGGCATAGCGAAATTGCAACAGTCACAGTGTTCATGAGATGAGGTCTCAAAAAGGCCATGTTGAAAATTTGGTGAAAAAAATCAAAAAAATGCCAAAGATATCAGCATAAGTTAAAAAATCCACTGAAATACATTATATGGGACTTACCTTTATTCCTCGGTCTGTGGTTCGGGTTTGAAGAGTGCAGACATGTCCCAGTCTGCAGAAGATGATATCCTAGAACCTGTGCTGGTAAGTATAGGGTAAGGGGGGATGAGGGATGTTGGGTGCTCAGTGGGAGGGTCAGGATGGGGAGGGGGACAGTGGTGACAATGAGGGACAGCTTTCTTTTTTCAGGTTAACAAACAAAAAAAGACATCAGAGGACCGTTTTCATTTTTTACAGGATAAATACTTAAAATAAATATTTTGGGACACTGGGAATGGGCTCCCCAGTGTTCTATACTACTGGGAAGGCTTGTAAGGCCAACAAGGAGATTGGACACCCCAAGGTCAGCAGTATAAAATAAACAAGTGGGCTGCTGGGTGGGGGGGGGTTGAGGACGAGGGACGGCCAGTGATCAGAGGTTGGGGGGGTGTCACAATACACCAGAGACAATGATCAGAGTGTGGGGGTGCCTCGTTGGCAGCCGAAGTCAGAAGATTGTCGGTGGCCATAGTGTGAGCAGCATCACCACCGAAACTGAAAGTGATGATGTTAATCGCATTATGACACCGATCAGCTGTTTGCTGTGAGGTGTCCTGTAGATCAAAGGAAAAAGCCGCTATATTATTGGTTCGGCTTTTTCTTTTGATCTCCACGCAGTTTCTGCCCACCAATGCAAAACTGCTGTAAGCATTAGCCTCACTGATGATTGGTCTGGCACTGTCTCGCCCAATGCAGACCACTCTGCATTGGACAGATGGTGTCACACCCATCTCAAAGCCACTAGTAGGAAGAAGTTCACGTGAGTGTGGCAAACATAAAAATGAGTGGGCCTTTTAATGTGGCCCTGTCCAGGTTTTCATCAGCATCTGCAGCAGTTTTTGAACTCTTATTGTTCCCTAATGTCAAGGAGCACTGCCTGCTGCATAATTATTCATTTTAGTCACAAAAGAAGTGATTTTAAACAATAGATGCACAAAAACAGCTGAGAATAGGCAAGGGATGGCAAATTTTATTTAAAAAAGACACCCAATCCCGGAGGCCCTGGGCACTGTATATAAAACCCAACCAAAAAAAACACATCAATAAATAGCAACAACCATAAAAACTACAGTAATAATAAATAAAAATTCAGTAAATAAATGAAGAAATGAAAAAGTCAGGGACAGGCACTATAACAAGTCAAGTCAGAACAGGGTGATATTTACAAAACAGGGCCAGGAAAAGCCTGTGCAAACAGGAAGGCCTTGAGGCACACCTTGAATACCTCCACCGAAGGGGCATCCCTTACAGATGAAGGGAGCTAATTCCACTAAAGGCTCTGTCACCGACAGTTTTTAGCCCTATCCTGGGAATCGCGAGGAGGCCCCTTGAGGAGGAACAGAGGGAGCGGACTGAGGTAGCAGGTGTGAGAAGGTCCACCAGGTAACCAGGGCTCCAGGCCATGTAGGGCCCTAAAGGTGAGCAAGCCCACCTTGAAGAGGACCCTCCACCTGATTGGCAGCCAGTACAGTTCACACAGCACTGGGGTTATGTGACAATACTTAGACTGCCCCATCAACAACCTGGTGTCCACGTTCTGCACTACCTGAAGCTGGTGGAGAGTGCCTCCCGAGACCCCAAGGTAGAGCGCATTACAGCAATGAAGCCTTGATGTTATGAAGGCATGCACTAAGGAAGGGAGGTCTGGGGTGGAACTAGGGGCTTAATCCTGGTGATGTTCCTCAGATGGTAAAAACTGGTATGGACCACAGCTAACACCTGACCCTCAAGTGTCAGTCCACTGTCCAGGATAATGCACAGGTTACATACCCTAGAGGAGGTCTTCAAAGGCACAGAACCCAGGACAAGCCCTGTCTGTGCACCTGAGGCCATCCTATCACACCCTCTGTTCGACTCCACTACCACTACCTCCATCTTATTGGGTTTCAGTGGCAACCAGCTGGAGGCCATCCAGTCATTGATTTCAGCAAGGCAGTTGTTAAACACATCCACTACATTGGATGTCCCCAGTGCAAAGGAAAAATACAGCTGGGTGTCATCAGCATAGCAATGAAAACCCAAGCTGTATTTCCTATTGAGCCTTCCCAAGGTCAGCATATACACGGTGAACAACATTGGTGACAAGACCAAACCCTGAGGTACTCCACAAGACAGAAGACTAGGAGAGGAGGAGAAATTCCCCATCACCACCCTTTGCCTACTGTTTGTGAGAAAGGACTCAAACCAGCAGATGACTGTGCAAGCAAGTCCACAAAATTCCCCCAGGTGGTCAAGTAACTCACAATTGTCCACCGTGTCAAAAGCTGAGGAGAGATCAAGGAGAATGAGAATTGTCCCTTCCCCTTGATCTCTCACCTTGAGAAGGTCATTATGCACCTGAATGAATGCAGTTTCTGTGCCGTGCCTCACCCGAAACCCAGACTGGAAGGGCTTATATAGATCAAAGTCCCCAAAGTGCTCCTCAAGCTGAAGTGTCACAATCTTCTCAACAACCTTACCCAATAATGGAAGGTTGGAGACAGGACAATAATTTGCCTTGTTGTCAGGGTCCAAAGATGGTTCCTTCAGAAGGGGTCTCACCATTGCCTCCTTCAAGGCATCAGGGAAGACCCCCTCAGACAGGGAGCATCGGAAAATCAAGGCAAACACTGGGCCAATGGAGTCGATATATCCCATCAAGAAACATGTCGGCACTGGGTCCAGTCCATAATATGTGTGCTTCAGCTTAGAAGCAACCCCGCTTACCTCAGCTACTTCCACTGGTTTAAACTCACCCCAATCAGACAGAGTGCCATCTGGGCATCCAAGGTGCTCACTGTTGGCTAAAGATTGGCTCACTGATGGAATCCCCCGCCTGATGGCGGACACTCTGTCTGAGAAGAACCGAGCAAACTCTTCATATAAAGTGTTAGAAAAGGCTTTTTTTCAGCTGCAGGCAGGCCAGATTTAGCAGCCTATCTGCAGTCCAAAAGAGCACAGTTGGTCAATTCTTCCAGGCAGCAATCTCCCTGGACAGGAACTCTGCCTTCTTATGGTTGATTGCCCCCTGGTAGTCACCATAGTGAGCACACAAGGCCAGCTTGTCTGCCTCCAGTCCAGTCCTCCACTAGCAGTGCTCTAACCTCTGACCCAAAATCTTCATCACCCTGAGCTTCCCATCAAACCACAGGGACCTCAAGTGAGAAGATTTGGGTCATACACAACAAGGGAGTCAAGTGAATCAGACATCACCTTATTATAGGTGGCAACTTCAGTGCATGTACGCTCCTCACATGCAGTGCCCACACTATATAGATTGGCCACCAACAGAAGACCCTCAGGGGTCAAACCCCTCAAAGGGTGGTAGCTTACCATCTCAGCAGGAGGAGGGCTTTCGGGGGAGGGGGATGCCCCAAATAAGAACTCCACCATGCAATGATAGGACCAATTGACCCAAACAGTCTTGAAATTATTAATCTCAAGCCCAGCAAGAAGACCAGGTCCAGCATGTGACCACCCTGATGGGTCACGGAGGAAACTTCCTGCGACAGGCTGAGAGATGACCTAGTCTGGAGGAGGTTGTAACCAAGCTTAGATGATGATTCGTCGTCAGCCCAAACATTGAAGTCCCCCAGAATTAAACATCTAGGAGCAGAGCCATATTAAGTGGAGCACTGCTTTTATTATTTCAGATGTGAAAAAAAGTACTAAAGTGGACTCAAACTGTGGAAAGAAGGGTATCATATAAGCCAGTAAATAAGGGACAATCTAAAATAGAATAAAAAAGTATAGGCCAACATTTTCACCACATTTATGTACTGCTGCTTTTATATACTTAATTGTAAAGTTCCCTCAGTTATTCAAAACCCCATTTATCAAAACAATTTAATTGTCCCCAGCACATTCAGATAAATGAGATTATACTGTACTGAAAAATTAATAACCGCAATAAATAACAGTACCCATCCCCAAAAAATGAATAATTTCTTAAGAAACTGAAATTCTCAGGTGCAAAATTATCTAAAAGAGACAAACATAAGTGTTGCTAACCTTAATTCATAAAATGTAAAAAGTCAAAAATACAAATACTGTGCATCCCCAATAATACAAATTGCAACGTACTGTTTGTTTATATTCATCTCCACAAAAGATTATTATTTTGTTTGCCCCATACAAATTTCACAAAAAGGGCTCCCAATCCATGTGTTCATTAAAGCCTTGGGGTCTAAGTGATTTAAGTTTAAAGATCCCTATTGACTCCCCTTGGGATAGTGTGAGGGACGTGTCTCCCCTCCTGGGTCAGAATAGAACTTGTTCTATCCCCATGTAATAAACCATATAGTTTTCTGCATCAACAGCATCCACCAAATTCCTCCCAATAGGATGGAAAACAACTCTGCATTTTATAGCTCTGAAGTGCTCCTGAATGTGTTCTTTCAGGGATTAGGTAGTCTGCCCTATATACACTTTGTTAAAGGAGCACCACAGGGCATACACCACATCTGGTAAAATTGTCTAATATGCACTTCTTTTATTCCTGTGGGTGAGGGAGTGATAAAAGGTTTGCTTTGTACAGCACTTTGATATGTGATGCGTCATTTGCAAAGGGAAAAAAGGAAAATGGGGTCAGCTATCTGCACAGGGGTAATCTACAGACCACCAGCCCAGGAGGAAGAAACACATAGGGAGTTGATGCTAGCCATCCAAAGGATGGCAGACAAGGGGAAGGTGGTGCTGGTTGGAGACTTCAATATTCCAGATGTGGACTGGAGCCTTGCAGCAGCAGCATCAACCAGAAGCGGATTTATCCTGGAATCCCTTCAAGGTGCCTTCCTTAAGCAACTGGTCATGGAACCAACTCAGCAGAAGGCAATACTGGACCTTATGTTCACAAACAGGGACAGTGTGATAGGGGTAACAGTGGGGGAGCACCTGGAGAACAGTGACCACTGGTCACTGTGCTTTGAAATCACAGAAGGAACAGAACCAAATGGCACAAAAACATGTATCCTGGATTTTAGGAGGGCAGACTTTGGGAAATGGGGAGATGCTTGAAAGAGGCAGTAATGAGAATGGGAAGGGAATCATGGGTGGAGGAACAGTGGGTAATATTTAAAACAGGGATTACAAGAGCAACAGAATTATGCATTAAGCATGTTAGCAAGGGGAAAAGAAAGAGGAGGCCATTATGGTTTTCCAAGGAGGTAGTGGAGAAAGTGAAAGACAAAAAGATTGCATTCAGGCAATACAAAAAGACGCAGGCAGACAGGAATAGGGAGAAGTACCAGGAGAAGCAAAGGGAGTCAGGGAGGTCATTGAGGGAAGCCAACACTCAGACAGAAGAGTGCATCACAAAATCAGTGGGTAGAGGGGACAAAACCTTTTACAGGTATATAAGTGAAAAAAGAAGGGCAAAGGGAGGGACAGTGAGACTGAAGGGGGAGGACAGGGGCTGCATGGAGGATGACAACAGTAAAGCTAACATACTGAACAGATATTTCTGCTCAGTCTTTACTGAGGAAGAGGAGGGTAATGGGTCAGAAGGGAGTACAAGTGGTGGGAATGGCACAGAAATGGACACAAGTTCCTTTACACGGGAAAGAGTCCTAAAGGAACTAGAAGGAATAAGAGTCGATAAAACAATGAGGCCAGATGGGGTGCACCCCAGGGTCCTAAAGGAACTAAGATAGGTGGTGGCTGAACCTCTGGCAATCCTGTTTAGCCAATCGCTGGAAACAGGAGAGGTACTCAAAGACTGGAGGACAGCAGATGTAATCCCCTTATACAAAAATGGGAACAAAGAGGAAGCGGGAAACTACAGACCAGTCAGCCTGACTTCAGTAGTGGGGAAGATCATGGAAGCACTACTGCAGGAGAGATATTGGTAGAACATTTGGTTGCCAATGGACTACAGGACCCAAGGTAGCATGGTTTCACCAGGGGGAGGTCATGCCAGACCAGCCTCATTGAATGTTTTGACTTGGTGACAAGGGAGGTGAATCAAGGGAGGGCAGTGGACATGGCCTATCTAGACTTCAGCAAGGCCTTTGACACCATGCCACACAGAAGGCTATTAAACAAACTGGGGAATATGGGACTGGGCAGGACAGTAGTACATTGGGTGGGTAATTGGCTGGGCGGCAGGACACAGAGGGTGGTGGTAAATGGCTGTCACTCCACAGAGGGAAGAGTGATCATTGGGGCACCACAGGGATCAGTTCTGGGACTGGTCCTATTCAATGTCTTCATCAGTGACATTGTGCAGGATCTAGAAGACAGAATTTCCCTGTTCGCTGATGACATGAAGTTCTGTAACAGAGTGGACATGCCAGAGGGTGTAGACAGAATGAGGAGGGACCTGCAGAAGCTTGAAGAATGGTCAAGGGTTTGGCAGTTGAAATTCAACACAAAGAAGTACAAGATAATGCATATGGGGCACAAAAACCTTGGAACAACATATCAATTAGGGGGTGAGGATATAGCATGCACCAAGCAGGAAAGGGACCTTAGGTTATTATCTCTGATGACCTCAAGGTAGGGGAAACAGTGCGACAAGGCTGCAGGTAAAACAAATATGATGCTGAGATGCATAGGCAGGAAAAGGGAGGTCATAATTCCACTATACAAGACACTAGTGAGGCCCCGCCTAGAGTACAGTGTACAGTTTTGGAGGCCTTACCTATGTAAGGACATAGGGTAGAGACAGTTCAGAGGAGGGCAGCAAAGATGGTACAGGGATTGCATTACAAGTCATATGAGGACAGGCTGAAGGACTTGAATATGTACTCCCTGGAGTACAGCAGGGAGAGTGGGGATATGATAGAGACATACAATTACCTTACAGGGAGGAATAGGGTGCAAGAATACACTATTTTCCAGTGAAAAAGGTGTTCCAGGACCCCTTCTGGCCATCTGTGCACCGGTCTGAATGAGCCCGTCAATAGGGTGCCAAATTGTAAAATTTGCCACCCCTTTCCCGAAGTCCACCCCCCCGGAGTCAGAATATTTAGTAAGGGGGGGCATGGGGATGCAGCCTCCCAAATGGGAGGTGTGGGGGCATATAAACTGGGTGGCAAAATTAAAATCTTGGCGCCCCAATGACGGGCGCACTCAGATTGGCGTGTTCCAATTGTGGAACTTTCCAGGACTAGAGGGCATGGGATGAAGTTGGAGGGAGGGCAATTCAGAGGAAACGTGAGGAAGAATTTCTTCACAAAAAGGGTGGTGGACAAGTGGAACACCCTGCCAGCAGAAGTGGTGGGGGCTGAAACAATCACGGGATTTAAGAATGTATGAGATAGACATAAAGGAATTCTGAAGATCAGTGGTAAGGAGCAACAGACTTCTAGAAAAACATAAAAGGAACTTACAAGCTCAAATGGGCAGACTGGGTGGGCCGACAGTGTCTGTGCATCTATGTATCTATGTATGGGCTTCTGTGGGATCCATGTTTGTGGTACAATTTTATATTGGAAACTGACTTGAACTAGCAAATCTCTAAGACTGATTCCTCTTCCTAAAGAAACTTTATGTCCCAATTCACTGACAGATTTCAAATCTCTGTCAGTTCCCAAAATATGCAAATGTCGGTTAATGATGGATTTCAGATCCATAGCCCCATGCCCATATGTTGTCACGAGCATTATCTGCTCGTTCTCCCACTCTGTCTTTCTACCCTTATGGTCTAATAACTGGTTTCTGTCCAGGGCTCTAGCTCTTTCAAGCTCTGCTTGTAAATTGTCATTGCTATAACCCCGCTTTATAAATCTAGCAAGAAGGTCTGCTGCTTCATTTTCAAAATCTAACAAATAAGAAAGTTTATGCCATGGGAGTACCAATTGGCCATAAAGGAGATTGTAACATGTTTGGGATGGGAGCTATGTGCATGCAACACTCCGTTACCATCTGTATTTTTTCTAAAACCAGTGGTTACCACTTGTCCTGTTGTCAAACCAATTAATGTTAAATCCAAACAATTAATTTGTGCTTTATCAAAAGAAGCAGTAAACTTCAACCCTAAATCACTGCCATTGTTCCAGTTTAAGGAAAGATGAAGTGCTGGTATCATGCCTTCACAGACTACTAATATATCATCTATAAAACACACATAATGGATGAATATTAGTGTAAAATGGGTTAGCCAAAGGGTCATAGATGGCCCCACTCCCGCCAGCCCATGAAGTGATTGGTGAAGGAAGGGGCCACCGACAACTCTATAGCGGTACCTTTAGTCTGCAAATAAAACTTGCAGTCATATAAAAAGTAGTTACTTTTCAGAATTAAGTTGAGAGCAAAGGTAATAAATGTGGTGAGATATTCAGTGGTGGATTTTTCTAATATAAATTTGACTGCTGCTATCTGTAATTATTGCTGGATAACAGTATAGAGGGACATAACATCTATGCATACCCACATATAAGATTCCTTCCATACAACATTTTTTTTCCCGTGACTTATTTATCCCCCCTACATGCTCCAGTGCCCACCACTCCTTCAGGACACCATGGCCCTGACTTACTCCCTACCATTCTCAGTCAAGCACCTCTGTCCTCACATTTCTGCCACCCCAGAGGTAACCCGGCATAATACTTCACCGGGTGGGTCCCTCCTCTCTGAGGGGGAAGGCACTGGTGGAGGGTTGCCAGCACACTCACTATTTGGCCTCGGGGTGCTGCTGAGGTGGACATGGCTCCCTGGAGGGCTTTGGTGGTGTTGGAGACCAGCAGCCATCATCCAACGGATCTCTGGAGCTGTTTTCCTGTAGTTTCCCATCATGTTGCTCATGTAGTGCACCCAGTCTCCACCGGGGCCACTGCTGAGTGATGCTTCCCCACAATCCACCCCAGGAGAGGAGAACAGTCCTCTGGATGCTCAATCCTCTCCTCCCCCTGCTGACCCCCAACACCTGAGTCTGTTCTCAAACTCAGGTCACCGGCGCAGAGTGAGGTAAGGCATCCAGCACCTCAGCCCTCAGCGCCACCAGGTCAGCCCCGTACAACATTTTTAAAGGATTGCAGTACAGCAGTCATGTTTTGAATGAAAGAACATAACTTTTTTTACCTCTTGCTGTAAGAAATCATCAAGGAATGCTGCAAGAGGTTCTATCAATGCCCCGTTTCCCAAGACAATGGGTCATCCCTGTGGGATTACTAGATCTTTGTGAAGCTTCAGAATATGGTAAAACATACAGACAACTTGAAATTCACAATCCAAAATGTTAAATTCAGCCCCGTTGATTCACGCCCATCCAAAAATAATTTTAAAAAGGTTTTAAGCTGGGAATGTGACAATACCTTATAGGTGGAGTTGTCAGATAATTGACACAATGACTCATTATGGTAATAGTCTCTATCAAGTACTACTACATTTTTTTTCACCATATTAGTCATTGCTCTCAGCTCTGACAATGCAAGTCTTTCTTCATTTGTTAAGTTGTCCCAGTGTTTTGCCACTTCCCACTTCCCATTTTATTATTGTTGCTACTGCCACATCCCTTAGGATGACCTCCTGAAAAGTTTTAATGGCTTCCCTACCTACATACATGGACCTGTCAAAAGCATTTGACATGGTTGAAAATGGCATTTTGATAAGCTCCTTGAAGAAAACAGGCATAGAGGAGGAAACCTGTTTTTGGTTTAAATCTTATCTTGAAAGATCTCAGTTTGTTGTTCTGAATGGCCAACAGTCTGGCTCTGTAAAAGAGGGGTTCCCAAGGGATCTATCCTGGGTCCCCTCTTGGTCATAGTCTATCTAAATGACTTACCAAACTACACTAAGCACTCAAAAATTGGACTCTATGCAGATGATACCGTGTTGGTATCAATAGGTAATAACCAGGAAGAGGTAGAACGGAAACTACAAAGTGACTTTCTAGATATGCAGGGATACTTTTCCTCCCTGGAGCTATTAATAAACAACAAAAACACAGGCAATATTTTTGCTCCAGGAAGGAAAAGTGTCCCAAAATTAAAGATAAAGACTCAGGAGGGTAGAATTTTGGAACAAACGGAAGCGTATAAATACAGTATCTGGGTATTCAAATCGATCAACATTTAACGTTGGAGCAACATGTGATAGAATTAATAAGGAAAACAAATGCAAAAAAAGGAGCAATGAGATGCATTTCAAAGTGCATGACAAAAGAAATGTGAATAATTGTAGCAAACCAATTAGTTTTACAGGTAATAGACTATGGAAGTCACATTCACAGGCACACTACAAAAAAACTATTGCAAAAGTTGGACGTCCTTTGTAACAGGATAGCACATTGTGTGTTAAGATGTGATTATAAAACTCACCATTGTATAATGTACTCAAACCTTGGTTTGAAACCATTAGAATTGAGGGCCAAGGGTACCTGGATAGATCAGGCTTGGGGATTATTTAAAAGTAAATTTCCACATAATCTAGTAACCCAATTATAAAAGCCAAATCATAGAGTAAATTTAAGGAAAAAGGAGCCAGATAACTGATTATCCCAAAAATAACAAACCAATTTAGTGAAATGACCTTTCAGTTTAAGGCTGCCTCTTGCTGGAATTGTCTTCCTCCTCTCCTCCGTGATCTAGAAATTCCTGTCACTATTTTTAAATCAGCAGTGAATCAAGAATTGATTTTTCGCTGTCACTGTAATAGGTGAATAGATCAAAATAGCCAGGTTGTTTGTGTTTTCAAATTGTTTTGTCTTGTCCAAGTAAATTGTTTGAAATTTATTGTTGTACATTTTAAGTTTTGTATTTTTGTTATTTGTAACAATTAATATTTTTTTACAAACAGGTATGCCTTGTAAATATGGATTCTAGGATTCCTAATGGCAGTTTCACTGTATAAATAACATTTTACCTACCTACCTGCCTACCACAATTACCCAGAATGAATTTTGAGTTCATCTTTAAAGTGGACCTGAAGGTAGGCTAATCTAGTTCTGTCTGATAACACATTTCCTCCCTCTGTTCTGTTTTAGTACTGAGAAACAAATACAAAGTTTTTGTCACTTATCATGGTATTAATTCACAGGGAAGCAAAAAAAAAGTGCAAAACCAAAAAACAAAACTTATATAGCCCTCCTCAGATGGGTAGATCTAGTACTGTGGCTGCCTCCTCCTCTATCCTCAGTCATCTCCTGCTCTCTACCCCATCCTCCTATACCCCATTTATTATATCTGAAAAAAAGAAAGTTGCTGGCACTGTGCCTGGATCTGCTACTACCTCTGTAGGTTTTCCCCTTACTAACCTGACACCGCTCCAGATCTTTGAGAGATATATATTTTTTTGCCTCCTCCTGGTCAGACCTCCTTCTGAGGAGTGCCCCAGCCCCATCATATTGATGTTCTCTGGGACTTACCTGCTGGTTGTCTTCCCTGGGCTTGCCCCCCACCCTGGCAGGGTCGGCAGGGTCCCCCAAGCCCCACCAGAGAACCAATCCAGTTTGGGCCAGCATGCCCAACTGGTCAGATGCGGGTCTTACAGGCATGCCTCATCATTCTGCAGCCAGACATTTCTATTTTCTGTCTTGGGGAGGAGCAGCGTGCAGTGACATCATGGTGCTTGTCACGTGGTCCTGAATTACATGCACCGATGTCTGCCATGCCTCCCAAACTTCCTGGCCCAGGCTGCCTTTCCCACCAGCTTCAGCTAGGGGCTAGGCTGGCATCAGGCTCTGCCCAACCTCCCCCTAGAGGAAGAGAGCAGTCCTACAAGAGCTCAATCCTCCTCCCCCGGCTTGCTCTCTGACACCCTGGATTCACTTCTGAACACGGGCAGTCAATGTTGCAAGTGGTAGAGCTACTGCTGTGCCAGCGAGCTGGCATTTGAGGGATATTTATAACAAGTAGCCACCACCCCCTCCACCAGTTTACAGAGACTCTCAGCTAACAGCTGCAGTTAGCCTGTAAGAAGAGGGGGAGGTAGAAGTGATCCCTCATTATTAGTGTCAGTCTGCCTGGCATCATCAGTGATGTGGCACTGCATCCCCCTCCCCACTGCACTGCAGCTGTTAGTTGGCAGTCTGGTTATGTATTATGCCAGTGCTTTGTGGGTTAGGGAGAGGGGCTGTTGAGTAGCCAAGTTTATTGCCTACTTCTGCCTTTCTCAGTCATTAATCTGGGATCAGGTGGGAATGCCTTGGCATGAATGACCATTTGGGGCAGGAGGTTGGCCTAACAAATGGGAACAATGATAAACATGGCAGCAGGTAAGGGTATGTGAGTATCTTTAATCAAATACTCAAAAAGTATTTTGTCCTCTGAATACTCGACTATTCATTATTCATCATTCAGCTGAAAAATGTAGACAAATAAAGCAAAAGGTAGGAACAAAAATCCATCTATCCCTCTCTAGGTGACCAGGCGCATCCCTTGGCCACCCCCTTTCCTATCTGCAGTCATCTGTTGCCCACCACCACCACCATCATCCCATCCAATAATTGACTATGTCTGAAAAAAAGTTGCTGGCGCTGTGCCAGACTTATCTATTGTCTCCAAAAGGCCATTTTTTACATGCAGTCCTTTTTTCTTTTTCCTTATTTTCTTTTTTAAAGGTTTTTTTTCCTGTGTGCGAATTTAATGCTTTTGAAAGATGCTGGATTGACAGCACTGGAACCTTAAGTCCTCTATTTATTCTACAGATACAGAATGACCGATCACAGGGTAAATGTCCCCACAGTGCCCTGCCAATGTGCCTCAACCCTGCCATGGAGGGACCACCTCATTGGTGAGAGGGTAGTTCGGACTCCATGCCCATTCAGACCGTAGCCTATCAAGTGAGACTGCCTACAAACAGATGATAAAGTTTTTTTTCAAATCTGTAAGAGAGAAGAGGGACATTAAGGATGAAACTGTCAGATTAAAAAAGGTGTGGGGTTGGTCAGAGGATAGTGAAGAGAAAGCTGAGGTATTTAACAAGTACTTCTGCTCCATCTTCTCTAGGGAGCAGGATGGACCAGTGTCACAGTGGAGTAAGAGGGTTGGGAACTTGAATGGGGGTGTCATGGGCAGTGTAATACAAGTTGACAGGGTGCTTAAGGACATTATAGGTAGAGAAATCCTGAGAGCTAGACAGTGTGTAACCAAGGGCCCTAACAGAAATGGCAGAGGTATTGGTGGTTCCCCTGACAGACCTGGTTAACACCTCTCTGTAGCTGGGGAGTGTGCCCAGGACTGAAGAACTGAACATTACAGAATCACAGGAAAAAAATGTGAGTCAGGAGCCTGGAGGCCATATGGCCTCATCCAGTTACCCTAGAGGGTATATTTTTTATCCCCCATAAAATCATCTAGAAGCTTCTTAAAACTATCTAGTGAAGTACTGTTAACTACATTGAGGTAGTTTGTTCCAAATACTAACTACCCTTTGATTTAGCCAATTACCCCTTTGGTTTGTTTTATAATTCTCACCTTTTAACTGATGCTGGTGGAATCTATTAATGCTGTCATTATTACTGACTAAACCTATGTTTTCCCATAGGTCTAGATCAGATAATGCCTTGTATATGGTGCACAGATCACCTCTAAGTCTGTAGTAGCCCATACTGAATAAACCTAGCTGTTTTAACCTGCTACCATAGTCTAAATACTTCACGTTTCTTATTTTCATTGTTGCTGCTCTCTGTACACCCTCAGTCAAGATTTTATCTTTCTTTTTGTAAGAAACCCACACTTGAACATAATACGCCAAATGTGGTCTCACCAAGGAAGCGTACAGTGGGACTATCACACTACTCTCTCTACTAGAGATGTTCCTAAAGATAGAACTCAATACTCTCTGAGCTCTTGTTACTGCAGATCTATACTGTGTTGAGTCACTCAGATCATGAGTTATTAGTACACCCAGATCTTTTTCCTCAGTAGTAGTTGTAATAGGAGTTTCGAGTAAGTAGTATGCAGCCCTTGTGTTCCTATGATCAAGGTGCATAATTTAGCATTTTTCCAGATTGAGACTTAACTTATTAGCTGCAACCCAACCAGCTAGATTGTCGATTTCTTTCTGAAATAGACAGATAGACTGAATATCATTTACAATGCAAGCTATTTTGATGTCGTCAGCGAATTTTGCACTCCAGCAAAGTTGGGATGTTTGCAAGGGAGTTATGCAAATACTACACAGTATCGGGCCCAGGACAGAGCCTTGTGGTACTCCACTTGTCACATCAACCCATGGTGATTTAACACCTTCGACTGTTACACATTGCCTTCTACCTGTTGGCCAGTGTCTTATCCATGTAACTATATTGAAATCTAACTCAAATTCTAGAAAACGTTCAATGAAATATTAGTGAGGTAATGTGTCAAATGCCTTAGAAAAGTCTAAATACAGTATATCCACAGCTAAACTAATGTCCAAGGCACTACTGACCGGATTGAAAAAGTTGAGGAGGTTAGTAAGACAAGAATGTCCTTTCTGGAAAGTGTATTGGTTTATGTCCCCTTAAACCTCTCTTCACTAGATGCTCATTTATTTTGTCATAGATAATCACCTCCATAAGTTTACTCACAAGAGATATAAAACTTATGAGACAAACATTTTTGCAGTCTGTTTTATGCCTTTTTTTGTGTAGGGGAGTAACTAGAGCACATTTCCAGTCCTGCACCATGATACAGTCATTTAAAGAGGTGTTAATTATGTCAGCTAGTGGTCTCACCAATGCCTCAGCTGCATTTTTAAGAAGTGCTGGATGCATATTATCAGGGCCTTGGGACTTGTTTATGTTTAGATGTTTCAACCTACTTAAAACATCTTGTTCCTGTATATGAGTCACAGTCCTAGGTGTTTGATTGCAAATAAGTGACCATTCCTTGTTTGTGAAGTCAGATTTAGATTTAAATGTACTAGCAAAAAAAAAAAAACAGTTGAATGCCTTAGCCTTGTCCTCGTTATTGGACAATTCCACATTATCAACTATAAGTGAATGGGCGATAGTTATCCTTTCTCATACTATTAATGTAACTGAAAAATGATTTCTTATTGTCACCCACAGATGTCGCTAAACGTTGCTCAAAGTCCCTCTTGGATTTTTTAATCATAGTCTTACAGGTTAAGCTTCTTAACTTGTAGTCACTGACATTTTTAGGAGATGGGCATTTTTTAGCTTTAAAGAATGCCTTCCTTCGTGCTTTGACAAGTTTGACAATTTTTTTACTAAATCAGTTTGGAACTCTTCCTTTGTTGTTGTATTTGCTGGTTATGGGAACAGACTTTTAAATACAACTTTCAATGTGATTTTTAAAACATTTCCATTTGTATTCTAAGGCTCAATTGGTAAAATCATGCTTCCAGTTCCAGTTGTGAATTTGCTGCATTATACTGGCATAATCAGCTCTGTTATAGCATTTTACTAGTGTTTTCCCCCAAAGTGGTTTCCAGTTTGTTTTCATCTTGAACATAACTGAGTTGTGGTCGCTGTTACATAATGGTGCTAAAACTGTACAATCAAAACTTTCTGGTTCAATAGTACTGAAAATTAAATCAAGTGTATTATTACCTCTCGATAGGTGATTTAACTTATTGCTTCAAGTTGTTAGATAATGTGTAATCTAGCAATATTCATCCATTTGAGGAATTAGCCTGCATAATTTCCCAATTAATGTCAGGTAGATTAAAATCTCCCATGATTAATGTATCCACTCCTGGGTCTATAAGGTCAAGCATTTCAAAAAATAAATTGTTTTCATTTGAATTTAAATTGGGGGCTCTATAGCCTACACCAATTGCAATTTTCCTTCTAGATTGTGGGTAAATAGTAGCTCATACCTGTTCTACGGAATTACATTTTGGATCATAGTTTCTAGTATCACTGGACTCTTAAGTTGTTTGAGATATAAAGGGCTACTCCCCATCTCGCTTCCCATTTCTGGTATGATGGTATAACTTGTAACCCGGTATATCATTGTTCCAGCTATCTTTACTCCACCATGTCTTTGTGATCCTTCAAATATGTATCTTTTCAGATTTAGTGTATGCTCTAATTGATCTTTTCTATCTAATAGACTACTGGCATTTAAATATAACAAATTAAAGTTGTCATACTTTGATTTGTCCCCCCCCCGACAGTTTTTTGGATTAGATGTCAAGGGTGTTAGGACCTCAGCAATTCTGCTACTCAGGATCTGCTTGCCCGCGGCATTTAGGTGTAAACCATCCCATTCATAAGTACAAAATTACACATGCCCACACAATGCAAAGCATCATGGGCTGCATATGCAAATCACCACAGAATGTTATGCTGGTCCAACTTTAAGCAGAATTGAATGGTGCCGAAAGGCCTCTCACACAGTTTGCAAAGGGTGCTAACAGACTTGCCAAAAAAAGGTTTCCAGTTATCTAAAAATAATATGTCAGCTCGTCTATATTTATATTGGACCCTTGCATTAATTCTTTGTATTCTCAAATTATTTTTAGGATGACATTTGTTAAGTGGTAATATACTAGAAATCATATCCTTGCCACCTGTTGCCTTAATCATTTTCCCAAGTGACACAATTTCATCAGCAATATCTTTTTCATGCTCTTTGTCTACATCATTTACTTCTCCATGTACAACCACAGTTTTGTAGGCTACATCTTCGTTAAGCATAGTGTGCAAAATATTTTTAATATCCTTTGTACAGAGCTCCATAAAAGTGGTCCGAAGGATGAACCAGGGAACTACAGGCCAGTCAGCCTGACCTCAGTAGTGGGAAAGCTAATGGAGACTATCGTAAAGGAAAGACTGGTGAGCTTTCTGGAGGAAAATGGGCTCCAAAACAAGAGATAGCATTTGTTTGTGTCAGGGAGGTCCTGTCAGCCTAGCCTAACTGATTTTTTCAGCTGGGTAACCAGGACAGTGGACAGGGGCCAAGTGTTTGATGTCTTGTCTCCAGACATCAGCAAGGCCTTCAACTCTGTGCCTCATAGGAGGCTGGTCAGGAAAATGGAAGACATGGAGGTGGGGGATAAGCTTGCTAGGCGGATCAAAAACTGGTACCTTACAGAAGCACGAGTGCAGTGTACACGCACAATGCATGCCACAAGCTTAATTGTGCAATGTTTGCCTGTGGTTAGCATATAGAAAGTGAACCTAAGCAAATCAGATCTAAAAAGCACATCAAGTTTGCATTCTATAAGCTTGACTTGCATGCAGCAACTAAGCTGATGTGAATATCATCTAAAAATCACATCAGGTTTACATGCTGCATGCTTGACATGTGTGCAGCGGCTAAGCTGGTGCAAATCTCGTCTAAAAAGACACATCTTTATCTATTTCTACTACTGCTAGCAATTAGACCCATTAAAATACAATTCCTATTGTTTTCCCATTGAAATTAGGCAAACTAATTAATTATAACTATTAAATTATTTTGCAAATTGTTTAATGGATTTTGATTTTTGTCATTAAATTGCCATTCATTTATAAAATATTGTTTGCTAACAGCATTAAATGCTTAAGATATGACCCCATTAATTTTTTATCTCAGTAGTTAGCCAACACCCCCATTCCTGATGTGCGAAGAGGGGCCTCTGTGGTGTGAAGCCTGACCTTTTTGTTTTGAATATGCAAATCTTCTTATGCATATTTAGTGCTCCTTATGTGTTTTTCCATGACTGATATGGCTCACTTACTTTCACTTTGTCATTCTGTATGAGGCATCACTATGGCCATTGCTCAACACTCTTTGTGCTGAGTATGGCCCTGGAAGCATGCACCGCGCCTCACATTTTGTCACTGAAATGAGGGACACTAACCCTTATAATGAGGGACACATCCTGAAACATGGAGATACCTCAGAATACAGGAGAAACCATTATATTTACTTATACAAATATTAGCACCGAGAATGAATTTCTACCATAAAGAAAAGGGGTGCCATTTAGGTAGGGTGGAAGAGAAGGGCTGTTGCCCCCCCTGCATTTGTGCCTAAGTTGTTCTTATGGTGTGGCAATAATACCATTAAATTTGGATTTGATCTTTTACACAATAAGTGCCCCCCTGACTTGTGTGCACTCACGCTGTGGCTGTGGGTGCAGTTCTGACTCAACTGTGTCTGTATTGTGTTGTTCACTCTCTCCACCTATTAGCAGCAGCTCCATCACATTGACATGAAGAAGCTCCAAACAAGCAAGAGCATGATACTATCTTTCCTGCACAGAGTAGACAGGCTACACACTACAACTTGAAGGAGTTGGTGAGCACTGAGCTCTCAATAGCAGCATTGTGGTGGCATATTTTTGGCCTACTCTTAGTGATCCTCTGTCTCCCTCAGTGGTTGAAGGGGCAGGGGGGGGTGTTAGAAGCTAGCTCAATGACTAGGCTACCTACCTACACTACTAGGCTTGCTTTGCAATAAAAACAGTGCAGGCCTGCAACTGCAGTAAGCTAGGCCTAGCAGCAATGGTGACAGTGGCGGTGTGGGCAGCCTTCACAGCCCTTGATCAGCACAGTGTGGCAGCAGCCATGGCTGCAACCAAACAAGAAGTAAGCAACACAGGTTGGATGGATTCAGTCAGTGAGGTGACTTCATCATGGACCACGGTCGGGACCCAGGACAGTCAGTTCCAGCATCCAGCTTCTGGCAGAAGGACCAAGGAGGAGGAGGCTGAAAACTGGGTTGGTGGCACACTGGGCCGGGCTGCAGGTTCTGGCTGAAAGGCCAGGTAAGTAAAAGTAAATAACACACCTATCTGTGCCATTGGGTGGCTTCACAACCCATATGGGGCAGGTATTGAATAGAATAGAGCTAGAGAATGAGAGCAGGGCAAGACTTTTTTTTTGGGGGGGGTCAGAATTTCAGCCAGAAAAAAAAACTGGTTAGTAATTGGGTGGGTTTAAGCCCAAATCTGATGCACTGCCTCACTGCTGTGGGGCACAGGGTTAGAGTCTGTGTGAGAGAATGATAAATTGTGCTAAATGCCTAAATCAAAAAAATCATGAGTGATGAGAAAGACTGACTGACTGAGTGAAGTAAAAAGAGACAGCTGAGCAACTGGCGAGAGAGACTCGAGAGTCAGTTCGGTGGTTGAAGCCAGAAGGTCAACTAATTCAAATTTGTTAATATTTTGTGATATTTATAGCTGAAATGAAGGCTTCCAGCAAGAGTGCGATGTGCCTTGACCAGACAATGTAAGATTGCTGTTGTTGTTTGTAGTATAATGGGCCGGGTGGGCTCTCCCAGTCTGTAGAGCTGAACATTCAAGCTGGAATCAGCTCACACATTTGTGTGGGCAGGCAGCTGCTGCATGCTCAAACATACACACACACAGTACCTGTGCAAATGCATGGAGGTTCTTGATGGGTGGATACAATTACAGTTCCAGATTTTGTCCCTCAGTAGATGGATGAATCTTATACATTTGACTTGTGCCTGTTTTGTATACCACTTTTCAATCACAACAAATAAGCTTATCCTTTTAGAGACATTCCATAGATTGTCTTCTAGAGGCTAACTGACACCTGGCATCCACTGGTTGTTGGCCTCCCCACTGAATTCTGAAATGGCACCCCTGACATAAAATCTAAATTCACAAGACATCCTCTGTGTGAGCAGCATGTTTTCCATGAGGGATGGATGAGGGATAGAGCACTTTTCATGGGTAAGAAGAGGGATAGCCCTCACACGTGACATTTGAGAGGCACACCTCCACCCCCCCAGTGAAGCTGATCGTCACACATCCATGGTCAGGCATGTTATGACATAGGGCAAGGGCGCATGCATGGGTACTCCCCATTGAAATAAATGGGGGTATTTTTTTATGACTATTTTATACATTGTGAAGGTGAAATGGAGATCAATGAAGGCTGCCGGTCAACTAACAAGGTCCTTGTTAGTTGAACAGTGGCCTTCATTAATCTCCAACTCACCATCATATTGTATAAAATGGTAGTAAAAAATAGCCCTTCATTTCAAAGGGACATGCCCCCGCACTCTGCCCCATGGACATCATCTCTTAAAGACTCCTGCCTCTGGCTCCATAATACTCAGGTAAGAGACTCTCAACTTATACCTATACTTGGTGGGTTGTCTGTAATGGTGTGGCTGCATCCATTACAGTGTATATGTGTGTATGTGGGGGGGGGACTGGCAATGTGGGTGGGTGGGTACAGAGTTATTGCTACTTTTGTGGTTGCCCCTTAAAGTCTGTTTGCGTGGAAGCATTCAAAACTATGGAGAGAAAACAGCAGGAGTACAGACCAGACAGAAGTGATCAGTGCCGTAGGAAGGCATTTTGGTGCCCTGCACCAAGAGACAAATTTTTGTGCCTCACAAAATAGTTGGGGCTCCTGGGCCAAGGCCC
Source organism: Neoceratodus forsteri (assembly GCA_016271365.2). NCBI lineage: Eukaryota > Metazoa > Chordata > Ceratodontiformes > Ceratodontidae > Neoceratodus > Neoceratodus forsteri. Next base: position 849,240,990 of record CM028134.1, read on the forward strand.
TCAGAAGCTCTGAGGTGTTTGGCATGCTCTGTGATGAGTTTGGGGGCTTTTCTTGAAGAAAAAAACATACTTTTGTTACAGTTCACTACCCCTGATTTCAGGGAATATTTTTCTCCCATGGAATATGAGATGTGGGAGACACTGGCTGGCTGGCATTAGAGTATGCAGCCACATTGTTGTGGACAAATGGCTGTCCAACAAGGATCATGTTAGTCAAGCGGTGCTTTTCATTATTGTGTTACTGGCCATTATTGATGTTAAAAATGAATGAAAACTCTAGCCCCATCTACATTTCAATTGGCACACTTCTATGTTTCACCCCTGGCCACATCATTACGGCTTGGGGATGGGGCTCTGAAATGCATCAGGCAGCCAATGCTAAAAACTAATTTACTAGTAAAATATTTATTTAGTTTTGTTGACCGGTAAGTGCACTAGACAAATCCTGCCTATTTTCAGGCACGACCTGGGGGAGGGAGCTACAGATGAATGCCAACTGACTTTGAACCAGATTAAGCTGTTGGTGGCATTTTAGTGAATGGGGGGAAATTTGGCCAGGGCATCGGGGAAATTTCCCTGCTCTTTCCGAGAAGTGCCATGCGATCTTTAACATCCACCTGAACTACCACCAGAACAGGCAGATGGGACCTCGGTTTAACGTCTCATCCAAAAGATGGCACCTCTAGAGTGCAGCAACCCCCTCATGCTGTACTGCAGTTTCAGTATTGGGATATTAAGCCAAGTGCCTGATGTGGGGATAGAACCCACAGCCTTCTGATCTCCCGGCCTCAGAGGCAAGTGTGCTACCTGCTGAGCCACTGGCACTGGACACTGGAATATCTGGATTATTAGCTGCACAGTATTTCTAACCTGGCTACAACGACGGCCTTGGATGGCAGCTACCACACCATGAGAGTGGTAGCTGCCATAGGGTAAGTCAGAAATTCACTTTAAGGGATAAAGATCTAGTGTTCTTGTAGATTTCTGCAGATACACGCAATACACATGCTAAATTATGTTTAAAATCTAAATATCATATTATGTTTTTGAACGTTTTCTCTGAGGCATCAGTAGCTCTATAGACAGAAAAAAAAAAAGACGTTATGGCTGGCCCCTTGGCACAACAGTAGTGCTACCTGTTGTGATGTTTGTGACCTGAGTTTGGGAGCTAACCTGGGTTGCTGTGGGAGGGAGGAGGAGGAGGATCGAGTGTCCATGGGGAAACCCTCCTCCTTCTCTTCTGGAGAGTGTAAGGCTGTCAGCGCTGGTGCAATACTGCCACATGTCACATGTGAGACCACAGGTAGCAATGCATAAGTAGGGGTAAGGGGTATATGGGAAGGGGAACACCAACAGTGTTGCAATCTGTATGCTTGTGTGCATCACAGTTTGCACACTCAGTGCTGGCATCCCACCCAGGGAGATTGGGTGCACAAGGTAAATCATTGATCACCCAGGCAAGATAATGAACTGAGTCCAGGCAACCCCTCACAGTCAGAGAGCGAGAGCAGAGCAAACGCAGACAAGTCAGGCAGGCTGGCCGCCTGGCTGCCAGCAGGACAAGTGCCACTTCCAACATAGTACTAACAGCCAACTAACTTCAACTAAACTTGACTTCCCTTGGCTGCAGCTGCTTCCCCACAAGAAAACAAACAGTACATACAGTACTTTTGTATAAATAGAATGTAAGGGTTGATTGCCCTCACAGTGGGTGAATGCCATCACATTCTATTTATTTATATACAAAACACAAAAGTACCGTAGGTACTGTTTGTTTTCTTGTGGGGAAGCAGCTGCAACTAAGAGCACATTCTATTATTTAAATAAGACTAAGGAGGAGTGGTGGACACACTGCCCCAGATGGGCCAAGTGGTCCTTATCTGCTCTCAAATCTAAGTTTCTACGTTTCAGAGGAGACACTAGCATAAAAGGAAGGAGACAATGCTGTAACTGAAATACTGAGAGGTGTAACTGGGAAGAGACACTGGTATAAAAGGAAGCTGATACTGGCATAACTGTAACTGGAGTGGAAAGAGAAACTGCTGTAATAACCAAGACACTGTTTAACTGTAACTAGGAGGAACTGCAGTCTTTGATTGGGTAACCAATGTAATAGACCAGGGAGGGGCAGTGGATGTGGCCTACCTAGACTTTAACAAGGCATTTGACCCAGTCCCACACAAAAGATTAACAAACAAGTTAGCCAGCCTGGGAGTGGGTCTCAGGGTAGTAGCCTGGGTGACAAGCTGGCTGGACAACAGGTCCCAGAGGGTAATAGTAAACCAAACGGAGTACATTCTGAAGAAAGGGAGGCTACTAGTGAGGTACCACAGGGTTCAATATTGGGACCAGTCCTCTAATGTCTTTATAGGTGACACTGCAGAGGGGCTGGGAGGAAAAGTATGCCTCTTTGCAGATGACACAAAGATCTGCAATAGGGTTGATACACAAGAAGAGGTGCAAAGGATGAGAAGGGACTTGGCAAGATTGGAGGAATGGTCAAAAATATGGCAGCTTAGATGCAATGCAAAAAAGTGCAAAGTAATGCACCTGGGAAACAAAAACCCAGGGGAAGAGTACACAATGGGAAGGGGGTATAAACAACAACACAAATGGAAAGGGACCTGGGGGTAGTCATATCAGATGACAGTCAACGTAAGGTAGGTAAGCAATGTGAGAAGGCAGTAAGAAGGGCTGCGGGGATACTGGGATGCATAGGGAGAGGCATCACCAGTAGAAAACAGGAAGTTGTTATCCCTCTGTACAGACAGTTGGAGAGACCCCATCTGGAGTACTGTGTCCAGTTCTGGAGACCCCATCTCCACAAGGACATAGGCAGGATGAAGACTGTCCAGAGGAGGGCAACTAAAATGGTGCACGGTCTGCAACAGAAGCCATACAAGCAAAGACTAAAGGAGCTTAATATGTATACCCTTGAGGAAAGGAGGCGGAGGGGGACATGACAGAAAATTTCAAGAACCTCAAGGGAATCAACAAAGTCCAAGAGGGTGGCGTCTTTCAGAAAAAGAGATGTGTAAGAACAAGGAGACACAATTTGAAGATAGATGGGGGAACGGCTCAGGGGTAATGTGAGGAAGTATTTTTTCACAGAGATGGTGGTGGATGCATGGAACGGCCTTCCTGAGGAGGTTATGGGGTCAAAACCAGTGGGGGAATTCAAGAATGCATGGGACAGACAGAAGGCAAGTCTTGTGGGGGGGGGAGGTAGGAAGAAATAGGCTGTTGGTTAACTAGGATCTGTGGCTTATCCAGTAGGTAGGGAAATGGGAAGACTAGGTGGGCCAAGTGGTCCTTATCTGCCATCAAATTCTATGTTTCTGTGTGTAATGGGACATTGCCACACAGGCATATGTGAGCAAAGACTGAAATAACAGAGCAGACATTGCTGTAACTGGTATACTGACTTACTGTATCTGTTAGGCTAACAGATACTGTAAGTCAGTATACCAGTTACAGCAATAGTTATGCGACTGATACACCTGGTATGGTACACACTGGTATTGCTGGGAGATGTCTAGTAGCTACAGACTAGTAAGCAGTTAATTTAAATAGGGCAAACATTAAACAAATACAGAACTTCAACAAAGTAAGAAAATCTATAAAAAAAAAATTACAAATAATAACACAAAACAGCAACAATATGCTTATTTGCAATTTAATTTAAATTCCTGGCTAGAAACTTTTGGTTCATACTCTCTCTTTCTCTGTGCTGGACCAGCACACTCACACAGAGAAAGAGTATGAACCAGAAGAGCCTTCTAGCCAGGAAGTCTGCAGTTTTTATATTTGCTTGCACGCATGTGCAAGAAACATAGTGCCATCATCGGAGATTTCGGAGGTGTGTCACCTCCTCCTCCGATTCAGTCAGTGTGCTGGCAGGCGCGGCCCCTGTAAGCCAATGCATTTTGGAGCTGTCTATGACACGCTCCAAAATGCAGTGGCATACAGTTGAAAGGGGGAGCTACGCTTGAGTGAGCAGCGATAAGATAAGGCTGCTCACTTGCAGCTCCCCCCCCCACAGACGCCCGCGCCCCTGCACGCACGCACTGTATAGCTGACGGGTGCCCAATCCCACGGGCTGTGCCGCGCCCTCCGCCTCCCCAAACGCTATAAAATGCCACGCTGTGCTCACCCCAGCGTGGCAACTAATCATATAGCCGACGGGTGCCCAATCTCCGGCCGGCTGCACTGTCCCCCGTAGTGAGTGCCATGCTGAAGCCCACCCCAGCGCAGGCAAGTATCGTAGGCCAACGGGGTACCCAATCCCCGCCGGCTGAACGGGTTGCCCCCAACGTCCTTGTGCCATGCTGGGAGCCCACCCCAGCGTGAGAACGTCTCACGGGGCCGGTCTGCTTTTGTTTCACCTGTGAAGAAAACGTCCCACGTGAGTCTCCCCGCCTCCCCACAACCTCAGACCCACCCACCGCGCACTCCAGCCTCCCCACTTCTCACCCCATACTTACTCTCCAGACCTTAGCGATGATCTTTCGTGGACCGGGAACACGCCTGCACTCTTCAAAGGCGACCGCGAACTGAGGAAATGCCGGTAAGCTGTATAATGGGCTGAGATAGGGGTTTCAACTTATTGCATATCTCAGGCATTTTTTGAATTTTGCATTAAATTAACATGAAGTTTGGACTTTTCATGTTGATAACATTGTCATGGCGCAGCTCGCCGGGCGTGATTTCCGGCAGTGACCACGTAAATCACCCTTCAGACCTGAATAACACCATGACAGTGACATCAATCATGAGAAGGGGTCTCAAAACCCTATGTTGAAAATTTGGTGACAAAATTCTAAAAATGACTGTTTTTTACTTAGCGCAGCATTACAGTCTTTACGAGGCTCGTAAGTTCGCTGACCAAGATTTTCACTTAGATTTTCAACATTGCTATTTTATCACCTTCTTATGAGCAGTACAGCTGTCATTTTTCACATCTCACCCAAAATGTGTTTCCGCCATGTAAGTACAATGGCGCAGTCGGTGCGAAATCAATGTATCGACAAATTAAGAAAATCACAGTGACACTGTTCATGAGTAGACATCTTAAAATGGCTATGTTGAAAATTTGGTGAAAAAAGTCCTAAAATGACTGTTTTACGAGGCGCATTGCGCAGTTCCTATGCATGCTCGTAAGTTTGCAAATTTAATATTTCATCCAGATTTTCAACATGTCCATTTTATTAACTTCCTATGAACAGTACAGCTGCAATTTTTCATATATGTCGCCTAAATGTGTTTCGCATACGTAGCGCAGACAATGGTGCTGTTGGTGTGCGTACAATGTTTAGACAGATTAAGAAAATTACAGTTACACTGTTCATGAGCAGAAGTCTTAAATGGCTATGTTGAAAATTTGGTGACAAAAGTCCATAAATGACCGTTTACGAGTGAGCATTGCACAGTTTTCACGCACCTCGTTAGTTCATGACTTTGTAATATTTTCAGTCCAGATTTTCACCAGTGGCATTTTTCCACACTTCCTTATGAACAGTACAGCTGCCATTTTTCACAACATGGCCGGAGTGTGTTTTCACACTTTCAGTGCAGAGATGCGTGGTCGCTGTGGGAAATCATTGTTCGGCACAGATAAAGAAAATCACAGTGACACTGTTCATGATCGGAGGCACCAAAATGCCTGAGTTGACAATCTGCTGTAAGAAATCCCCAACCTAATTATATTATGGGTCGTTACTGGTTCTATGTCACGCTTGATTTTTTCATTTTTTAATATTTTACTACACATTGCAACATAGCTATTTTACACCTCCCCATGAAAGAGTACAGCTGTCATTTTTACATCCTGTTCGAATATTTTGCACCTGTAGTGCTAAATGTCAGTCACTGTGCATAAGCAGCTTCGCTAACAAACTGATATTCCCCTGTTCATGAGGTGGGGTCACAAAACAAACATGTTGAAAATTTGGAGTGAAAATACCAACGAATGCCTGAGGTATTAGGCTTTTCAACTATAACGCCTGACCCTATAGAGAATGACAGGCATCAGGGTGTGACTTGGGATTCTTGCCTGTGATGCTCATACCATTCCATACCCTGCAGTCACTGAGAGGCATCGAGGTATGCCTTGACCTTCGCCCCAAAGTTCACCCCATTCTCCTATACCACACCCATCTCAATCGCATTTCTAGATGGAATGGGGTGCATAAGGGCCAAAGATCCTATGCACACTGTGACACTTGTCAGTGTCTGCAGGGTGGGTGTGGTGAAATGGCATGGCCATTATGCCTGATGACCCAAAGGCACACCCCAATGCCTGTCCGTATCTGCAGGGTGGTGGCGGGGGGTTGGCTTCAGTTCAATACTTCACTGCCATTCCTATTATGCAGCTGTCTAACTCCTACACTACCAATCCCAATGCCAGCAAGCAAACATTCGGCATTGACAAATGCTTGTTTTGTAATGATGACTACTACTCTTGTCTCTCCTGCTGTTCTGCTGGAGCCTGTCCTCCCCCCGCCCCCCTAGTAAAGTCAGACAGCAATTCAAACACAGTACACACCAGAAATTCATTCACTTTATTTTATTTTTTTTCAATCGGATGCCCGCCCCCGGTCAAAGATCCAAAGAAAAGATCAAACTAAGGTAGCAGTGATGATCAATTCACCCAAAAAATCCAGGCACTCGGGCAGGCACGCACAGGGGTGCACACACACAAGGAAATAAAAAATGTTAACTTTTATTTTATTTTATTCATCAGGCTCAACAAGACGACAGTTGAAAAACTTGAAAGCAAGTCTAGTCATCACAGACTGACTCAGTCTCAGTGCCCTTTCACAATTTGCACAATGTATTTATTCATTCACACTTCACTTGGGACTCGGGACAGAGAACGGATTTTAGACCTGTGCTGGCCTCCAGCATAGACAGTACCCAGGAAAGAAAGGATGGAATGAAACTGCGAAAGCAGACAGAGGGGGCAGGCCTCCTGGCCTCAGGAGTCGGCAAGACGGAGGACCAGAATCAAGGATCAGGAGGACGGAGTCAGGGTGCGGGGGAGAACTCAGCTGCGCCAGGTGGCCCAAGGTCCAAACAATTGAAACAAACACACTGTAGTCAAATAATCCTATCTTAATCTCTTTGCCTTCTTAAATAGATCGGTAGTTTTTTTTACAATTTTTTCCAACCCACTGCACAGATCACTAATATAATTTATTAAACAGACGTGCTCATTGAAAATCCTGCAGCACAACACTGTCTCTACTCCTCTCTCTCTACTATTTCTCATCTGAAATAGTTCTAGACTGCAGCACGCACATTGCTCTCACGTTATGTACTTGATGCCGGCCGGACCACATGGCTGTCTGAAACTGTACACGTGATTCTTCTTGCTGAGGCTGCAACGCACCATGTGACTCCCCCCACCCCACTTGCTGGTCCTCGGATGAGCACCCACTACTGGCAGCAAGTAGTAATTTCTGTTAAAGTAATTTAAAAAAAAATTAAATTTAAAGAGGCAGTACTCACTTTTGAACTTATAGTACTGTGAGCTTCTGATTGAAACTGGGCCCTAGGAGGCTTGCTACCGGGCGTGCTCCACCCTCCCACCCTTCCTACGGTACTGGAAGTGATTAAGTAGTTCTGTGGATCAGTGTGTGTATGGAGGATGGAAACGTTTCCAATGGTAACTATGGTTCAGCTGTGCAGTTGAGATGGGGGACATGAAAACTAAAAAATATGTTAGTGACTATAAGCATGCCATATACGTGCAGATGCATACAGATTTGTATTGAGGTACAAGCAAGCCATATGTATGCAGGCAGTATAACATAGTGGTTAAGAGTACAAACCTGGAAACCTGGGTTTGAATCTTGTCAACCCCCACTTGTATACTGTGTGATTCTGAGTAAGTCACTTAACTTTTATGCATGCAGTTATAAGTGACCACTTGCTTGTTGCATGCATGCCACATGCATGCAATCTGCTCCAATTTAACATAAAAAATATACTTGCAGCATGCATGCCACATAGATAGTTTTTATGTATGCAGCATGCAAATATTTTACACAATTACTTTTGCAAGTCAAAAGGTGGTAGTCAGGGAAAAAGTCTCAGAAGACAGGCCAGTGACCAGTGGGGTCCCACAGGGATCGGTGCTCAGTCCAGTGTTGTTTAACATCTTCATCAGTGACACAACAAATGGAATCAAAGTGAAAACCAGCCTGTTCACTGACAACACAAATCTCTGTGAGTGGGTGGATACAGAGGAGGGGAAACAGCAACTTAGGGAAGACCTGGCTAGGTTAGAGAAGCGGTCTGCATTTGGCCACTGGGGTTCAATGCTATAAAATGTAAGGTTGCACACTTGGGGATGAGGAACCCAGAAGCCAAATACTGGTTACGCAATGTGCAAATAACTATGTCTAAGGAAGAAAAGGACCTGGGGTAATCATAATGAGTGAGCTGAAGCACTGGCAGACTGCAATAGAGCAGCAGCCAAAGCCAAAGTAAATCAGATGCTGAGCTTTATAGCCTGGGGGATTACCAGCAGGAAGGTGGTGGTCATACTGCCACTGCAAAGATCACTATTGAGACCATGCCTAAAGTACAGTCTGCAGTATTTGTACCCTTACCTTAAAAATGTCAATTTGCTAGAAACTGCCCAGAGAAAGTCGGCCTGGTGGCACTGAGGTTTGAGGCGCTGGATGCCACATCTCGCACCACACTGGCGACCCGGGTTTGAAAATGAGCCTGGGTCATCCAGGGTCAGCAGAGGAGGAGAAGGACTGAGCATCCGTAGGACTGCTCTCCTTCTCTGGGGAGGGGGGGCAGAATGCCGTGGTGGCCTAGTGGCCTCTAGCGGTGGCTGGGGGCGATGGCAGGCCACAGGCAGACTTGGGGGGATGTGCTGTGACTGATGACGGGAAGGGGCACATGTGACAGCATGGATGCTCCTGTCCCTTGGCATCATTGCATGTCACAGACATCCACGGGGGTAAGAAAATGGAAAATATGGGCACCAGTCATGGTAGCTTGATGGCCGTATCCAAGGGAGACTTGCTCGGCGCCGAGGGTGTGCAGCTCTACTGGATCCTGTCTGGATGTGAGAGTGCGAGGGGAGCTCTCCACCTCCCCGCCACAGTGGACAAGCCACGGGGGTATGCTGCGGGCCCGAATATGGAGCCGGGGGGGTCCTTGGGACAACAGCCAGAAACCTCAAGAGGATGCCTGGAAGTGTGAGGTAAGCAGACTGGTGGCCAGGGAAAAAAGTACCAAAAAAGAAACTGCCCAGAGAAGTGCAACCAAGATGATCCAGGGCCAGCAGGGCAACACCTACGAGGAGTGGGTCAGGAAGCTCAGCATGTACTCTCATGAGGATAGAAGGGGAAAGCGGGGACATGATCGAGACCTTCTATCACCTTAAAGGTATAAACAGGGTGCGCACTATGGGCCTCTTCAGCCTTAGTGGGAACATGTTCACTGGGGACATAGCCTAAAGCTGGTTGGAGGAAGTTTTGGTAGGGAGATGAGGAAGCATTTTTTCACTGAAAAGGTGGTGGCCAAGTGGAACGAGTTGCAGTAGGAGGTGGTCATCCTGAAAACAGTAGATAGCTTCAAGAGAGGATGGGAAATAGTGAAGAGGAAATTATCAGGTACAAGAGGGCAAATGGGAGGATGAGTTGTTTGAGGGGGCTCATACAGGAAATGGGGAGGGGGAGCAGGTCCCTCAGTAAACACAATGAGACCTGCACACTTGAGCAGGCTAGATAGACCTTGAGGACTTTATCTGCTGACATGTTTGTATGTTTGTATGCAACAAGGGTGTCAGTTAGTGTAGTCCCCTTTCTGTAACTTGATCCATGAGTTAGGGGGCAATAGAAGGCAATAATCCAGGTTAGTCAGCAGCTCCCTCCCTAACTTGCAGCACAATGACAGAATACATACAGACTTTTAACTGTCAGCTACAGTGTGCCTTGAGGACTTGCCCTTTCCACTTGGGGAATGCTAGAGGTGCTTTTTTTTATTTATTTTTAATAAATAATAAATAGGTGAGTATTTGGTGTGCCAAAATGAACATTCACCAAGCATTCTAAAAATCTATGCTGCAACTGACAACACTGCAGTTTGCAAGAATCCAGCTCGCTATAAACAAGGCCTGCAGGCTAATGCTGGGAACCCCTAGACACACCCATACGTGCCTGCTGTACTCCACCACCAACTTGCTCAACCTGGAAGAAAGACTCCGCTTCCAAACCTGTCTTCTTGTAAAAAAGACCCTGCTAGGGCTCTCCTTCCCCCTGCAGTCGCCACCTCCCTGCAGCATGCCTTCCCCTCAGTCTCCACCCACAGCACTGTCAAAACCTCCCTTATTGTCCCCAGGGTAAGGACCTCTATGGCCCAGAGATCCTTTTGCTATCAGGCTCCCTCCTGGTTCAATTCCCTCCCAGCCAACATAGCTGACTCTACTAAGCTTGGTCCTTTCAAGGACTCCCTCAGAAGCCATCTGACAAGCACTCACTGCTGCAACTGCACATAACCCCAGCCTTCCCCTTATCCTCACCCCTAGGCTGGGTCTGCCCTATCTACTTTTGCTGCATATACTTGGGGTCTCAGGCAACATCTGCTGACTAATGTAACAAAATATCTCTGGTTACTACCTGACGTGGTACTCATGTACCTATATTATGACTACTGTGATTTACCTATTACCAAGCATGTACCACCAGTGAATGCCTGTAACACTGGTTGCTTTTTAATCTAAGCATTGTGTAGTGTACTGTTTTGTTTGCTGTGATGTATTGCTCTCTTGATGAGGTACCTTTGTAAATGAGTCTTTGACTCTAAGGTCTGTAAACCGATGATCTAATAAATAAATAAATAAATAAAAAGATACTCATACCATCCTAACAAAACAGCTATAAATATATGACAGCTTGCAGTAAATCAAAGGCCCAGTCCACAGAAATGGCTGAGATATGTGCACTTCTTGTATATTCAGCATGGAGCTTCACACCTACAGGTATGGAATCAGCCACAAATGGCTAAATCCACAGCTACCTGGGCAGCCCGATCCATGGTGTGATGGGGGCCTTTTTGCCCTGCAAAATGTCAAGAAGGCTGTGCAGAACAGCATGTAGAGTCTAGGGAGACCCTGCACATGGTTTCTGCATGGTAGAAATAAGATTTAGGCTTATGTTAATGGGGTCCCCACTCTGTGCCTGCCCCCATTTTAGTCGCTTGCGTACATGCATGGAAGGAGTGGGATTTGGTGCTGAGGGCTAGTGCAATCCACACTGTGATTTCTGTGGTGTACTCTGTACAATATGTGCAAAGGAGGCCCTCTGCAGCTTTTGCCTACCCTCTGCATGTGCAGAAGTGGTCCCAACCTTTTGTGACTTTGGCCATAACTCACTTTAGTCAGCAGTGCTCTGTTGTAGTTTTGCAAAGAGCTCTGAAAAGTGAGGGGCATACTTTTTGGACCAAAGTATAAATTCATATTTTGTTGACTGGAACCAGGTTTCTTTAATGTCTTAAACTGTGAATGCTTTATTTAGTGTTAGCATACTAATCTGTTAATGAATGTAGGCATAAAATGCAATTGTAACACTCAGGACCTTAAGGAAGTAATAAAAAAATCTTTATGGAGCACAAACACAAAAAGAACAAGGACTGATAAAAAGGTATAACTATATGTTAAACTCTTCCACCTGTAGTGGTATATTACTAGTTCCTATTTCAAGTGCCTTGACTAGTTCCAGGTTTGGCAGTCTTAAAAGACCAAGTCCTTGTAAAACTGTTGATTGATATATATATATATATATATATATATATATATATATATATATATATATATATATATATACATACATGACTAGTCTCTACCCTCATCTACAGTATATCACTGCAGAAGAGTTTTGGGATTTATGCTAGTTAAACACCACGGTAAAATCACCCCAGAGGCCATAGCTTCCTGCTAAAATGTTAGAATGAGCTGTTTAAGGGCTTCATTGAAACATACTTTATTTCACAATGTACATAGTAACATCCCACTGCCACTGTAAATATGTGATGGGCATAGTTGATATGCAGTGAGTAGCTATGCGTACCATTTCAGTGGGGTTTCAGGTATCTTGCACATCTTGTGCATCAGTCTCTTATTTATTTATTTATTTATTTATTCAATCTAGGATTACAAAGTACTTTTAAGCGCCAAGCAGCTCATTTACAAAGCTTCCACATCAGCAGGGAGGGGGTTACAAGCAGATATAGGGGAACTGACAGACAAGTTATAAAAATACATCATAAACAACGGTTTTCATCTTTAAAATGCATCATGTATCAACAGCAACATTAAAGAAGAGAGGTAGAGAAAATTTATGTGAAGAAGGGAGGGAGTTTGTAGTCCAAGGAAGAGGAGCTAGCACCCGAAGGCATTGTCGAAGTTGAGAATAAGGTAGGCAAGGGGTAGGGGGGAAGAGAAAAGAAGTTGATAGGAGAGGGAAAAGGCAAAGAAAAGGGTTGGGGCAGAGAGGCAAGATGAAGCTAACAAGAGGAGTTGTCAAGAGGTTAGGGAGTACAGTAGGGGCTGGGAGAAATTGAGGATTAGGGTACCTGTGAGTTAGAGGATGTAATCACAGGAGCTTTCAGTTAAGACGTGTTGTCAGAGCTCATGTTTGAACTGGCTGAGTTTAGGCAGGTTAGTCAGTTCACTGTGCAGTCCATTGAACCAGAAGGGTGCTCTGAAAAGAAAGGAGGGTTGGCACTGAATAGTCCGGCACCACAGGACAAGGAGGAGTTTGGTGGATGAGGTGCATGTGTGTTGGGTCTTAAGAGATTTGTCAAGTAGGCATCCCACTCCCAGTGGCATAAGCCCAAGGAACACCTTTTTAGTAAGGAGGCACGTCTGGTATTTAATTCTCCCACTTAACTGGAGCCACCCAGACTAAGCACAGAGCTCACAAGTGTGGGTGAAATTGGAAGCACCCTTTAGAAGTCTACAGACATTGTTCAGGGAAACAGTGAGCCTTTTGAGTGCAGTAGTGGAAGCTGTTCCATATATGACTAGGCCATAATCGATGATCAATAGCACTGACCTGTGAATTGCTAGTTTGAGAGCTTCAGGGGTTAGACTCCTTCTGTGTCGATAGAGTAGCCCAGTCCTAATGTTGATGGCCCTGGCAACATTCTCGATGTGAAGCGCATAGGTAAGTTGACTATTCAGGGTTAACCCAAGGTACTTGAAGTGCTGTATTTGTTTGAGGGGGGTTCCTTGGTTATTTCAGATAGAAAGAGCATGCGCCTTGTGTTTATTGCAGGCAGATGAAAACAACAGACTTTTGCCTTGTTGTAGTTTAGTACCAGTTTATGTTTACTAAACCAGTGCTCAAGTTCCATGAATCCATTTTGCAGTTTGCTTTCGAGCAGGTTTGCATCAGAGTGGCTTGCAAAGATGACAGCATTATCCAAATAGAGCCGGGTTCATTGGTGGCATGCAGATGGTAAGCTATTACGGAAGATGCTGAAAATGAGTGGGCCTAGAATTGGTCCTTGTGGTACACCAGATCATACCAACCTCTGGTCTGAGACAGCATTAGATATCCTCACACGCTGAGATCTGTCACCAAGATAGCTTCCAAACCAGGGCAGCATGTCAGGGGAGAGACCAGTTTCAGAGAGTTGTTTCGAAAAGAAGTGGGTGATTAATCATGTCAAATGCCTTTGTTAAATCAATAAAGGATGCACCTACAAGATTGCCTTGGTCAATTGATTGCTGGAAGAAGCTGGTAAATTCTAGAAGTGCTGTGGTTGTGCTGTGCCCTTTCCTAAAACCATGCTGTTGCTGACAAGGGAGGAAGTATTTTTCGAGGTAATCCACAAGTTGGTCGGCAACAATTCGCTCCAGTACTTTGGAAAGGGGAGGGAGGATTGATATAGGCCTTTAAATTTGATGGACTGCATCTGACTAAGGAGAGAGTCAGTGCATTGGGGCAGAAGTTTGATGTCTTTGCAGAATATTTAAACTAGCAAATGGGGAGAGGGGTGCAGCACCCCATACGTCGAATGGGAAGAACACCCCCCCTCAGCTAGTGGTCAAACATGAGTTCAGCATGTTTGTAGTTAATTTGCATCACCAGATAAAGGAAAAAGTCCAGCTCGCCATACGGCGCACAGGGGAAACACCGGACCTCGCCCAACAACTAACACACCGAAATTTGGCCAATGGAAAATCATGTACACAAATGCTTGCAGTCTGGGAAACAAGATCCCAGACCTGCAAGCAATAATGACAGAGGCCAAACTGGACATAGTAGCCATTAACGAGACATGGTTTACCAGTAACCACACTTGGGACACATCAGTACCTGGCTATGTACTGTTCAGAAGAGACCGAGGTGCAAAAAGGGGGGGAGGGGGTAGAGTGGCCCTTTATGTCAATGGAAATATCAAAGCTACAGAAATTCAGAATACACATAAGGAGACAGAAGAACTGTGGGTCACCCTGGAAACAGGAAATGGGACAGCCATACGAACTATGGTTGTGTACAGGCCTCTAGACCAGGGGTAGAACATAGACACGTTACTGTTAGAAGATGTACAAAACATGACAGCCAAAGGGGAGTTTCTGATAATGGGAGATTTCAACATGCCAGATACAGATTGGTCAATACCAGCAGGGATATCTGCCAGAACTAGGCACATGGTGGATTCCCTGCAGGGGGAGGGCCTCAAACAACTGGTACAACAACCCGCAAGAGACAGGGCTATCCTAGATCTAGTTCTGACTAACAGGGAAAGGATCACATAACTCCAGGTAGAAGGTCACTTGGGTGCCAGTGATCATCACATGGCATGGTTCAATTTGGCCACTGGAACAAAATCATCCCATTCCAAGGCAAAAATATGGGACTTCAGAGGAGCTGACTTTGATAAGATGGCCAACAGAGTTAACCTAGTCCTGGCAAAAAGAAATACAGGTGAGGGGGTACAGGCAAAGTGGGCAAGCATTAAAGATGCAATACTTGAAGCAACATCCCATTGTGTTAGTGAGAAAAGGAAGTGCAAAAGAAGAAGGAAACCACTTTGGTTTTCAAACACAGTAACAGAAAAGGTCACAGTCAAAAGGCTGGCCTTCAGGAAATATAAGGGAACACAGCAGGATGAAGAAAAGGAGGCATACCAAACTTTCCTAAGGGAAGCAGGGAAGGCAGTAAGGCAGGCAAAGGCCCAAACTGAGGAAACACTAGCACGAACAGTGAAAGAAGGTGACAAGACTTTCTATAGATACAGTAGTGAAAGGAGAAAGTCCAGAGGGGGTATTGTTAAGATCAAAGGGGATAATGGGACGTGTGAGGAGGAGGACCATGTAAAAGCATCTATCCTAAATAGATACTTCTGTTCAGTATTTACTGAAGAGAAGGTAGGACAGGGCCCACAGCTCAGCAACATGGACACAGGGGAGGGAGGTGCACTAGTCCCTTCACAAAAGAAAAGGGTCCTACAAGAGCCTCGATAAGCTCAGGGGGACAAGGCAATGGGACCTGATGGCATACATCCCAGGGTACTAAAGGATCTAAGGGTGGAACTAGCAGAGCCATTATCAAACTGTTTAGTGAGTCTCTGAGCACTGGAGAGGTCCCAGAAGACTGGGGAAGGGCTCAAGTGATCCTGCTCCACAAGAGTGGTAGTAGCGAGGAGGTAGGGAACTACAGAACAGTCAGTCTTACCTCAGTAGTGGGCAAGATTATGGAGACACTCCTTAAGGAAAGGATAGTGCAACACCTGGAATACATAGGAGCACAGGATCCAAGACAGCATGGGTTTACAAAAGGAAGGTCCTGTCAAACTAATCTCATAGATTTCTTTGACTGGGTAACCAGAGTGGTGGACCAAGGGGGAGCAGTTGATGTCGCCTACTTTAACTTCAGCAAAGCTTTCAATACTGTTCCACACAGAAGATTGATTAATAAGCTGGGTAGGCTTGGGGTGGGTCAGATGTTGGTCAACTGGGTGGCAAACTGGTTGACGGGCAGAAAACAGAGAGTGGTGGTAAACAGTATACAGTCAGAAGAGATGCAGGTAACAAATGGGGTACCTCAGGGATCAGTCCTGGGGCCAGTCCTCTTCAATATCTTCATCAGTGACATTGCAGATGTACTGGAGGGTACGGTTTGTTTGTTTGCAGATGATACCGAGATCTGCAACAGAGTAGATGATCCAGATGGGGTGGGCAGAATGAGAAGAGATCCGGATTAACTAGCAAAATCGCTGGAAGAGTGGCAACTGGGGTTTAACGCAAAGAAGTGCAAGATCATGCACATAGGGAAGAGAAACCCTGAAGCCACCTATAGGCTGGGAGGGGAGTTGCTGGCAGTCACAAGGGAAGAAAGAGACTTGGGCGTCATCATTACCAATGACCTGACATCATCCAAGCAGACCACTAAAGCAGTAGGTAAGGCTAGAAGGATGTTGGGGTGTATTAGTAGGGGTATCATAAGTTGTAAGAGGGAGGTAGTAATCCCTCTTTACAAGACACTGGTTAGGCCCCATCTGGAGTACTCTTGCAGTACTGGAGGCCACACCTTCACAAGGACATTAACCAAATTGAGGCAGTCCAGAAAAGGCAACCAAAATGGTGCAGGGACTGCATCAGAAAACATATGAGAACAGATTAACTGAGCTCAATATGTGTACCCTAGAGCAAAGGAGGGAGAGAGAGGTGATATGATTGAAACATTCAGACACCTTAAGGGCATTAACAAGGTGAAAGAGTTTAACATGTTTCAATATAAGAAAAATAGCAGGACAAGAGGACACAGCATGAGAGTAGAGGGAGACTGATTAAAGGGTAATGTGAGGAAGTTCTTTTTCACAGAAAGGGTGGTGGATGCATGGAACAGCCTACTTCAGGAAGTGGTGGATATGAATACAGTGCAGGGCTTCAAACAGGCATGGGTTAGGCATAAGGGAGCAATTCAGATGAGTATGAATAGATAGGCCATTGAGAGAGCAAAGGCCAATGGCACATTCACAAGGTAGAAAAAGAAATGGGCAGACTAGATGGGCCTTGCGGTCCTTATCTGCCGTCAACTTCTATGTTTCTATGTTTCTGTAGTTGCTATGTAAGGTTTGAGCACCAGATTTATGGACTGGTGTCACAAGGCTGTTTTCCGTACAAGTGGGAACTGTGACAGTGTAAGAGAGAGGTTAAGTATCTTAGTGATGGGTGGGAGTACTTCTTCTATGGTGAGTGCAATTAGCTTGAGGCCTAGAGAGTCACCACTATGTTGAGACTTACCCAGCACCTTATTCAGTAGCTTTCTAACCTGGGCCACTGAGACCTTCTTAAAGTAGAAGTGGGGTACTCAGGGGTCTTGTTCTCAGGGTGACATGCTGACTTTTCAGGGGTATCATCAAAGAAATCTTGCGAAGGAACACTGCTCAGGTCGGTGAAGGCATCGTTAAAGGTATTTGCAATTCTGATCAGGTCAAGGAAGGGGGTACCATCAAGGTTTAGCACAACAGGTGACATCTTTGGGTCTTTTCTAGTGATATCTTTGATATTTGATCCAAATTTCCTGTTGTCTCCCCATGCATTGGTCAGCCACTCCCTATGGTATTCACTTTTTGCCTGACGAATAGCCCAAGTCCAGGAATTTCTTGCAGCTTTATAGGCTTGCAGATCCTGCAGCTTACCAGATGATTTGGCATGGTGCCAGAGATGGTCCCTCTGTTTCATGTTATCTATTAGCTCAGGAGTGATCCAGGGATGCACAGTGCCGGGTACCTTCATTTTCTTGAGAGGTGCATGTATGTCACTGAGCGCCTTGATAAAATGTTCAAGTGTTACATTAATGTCAGCAGTGGAGCCCAGTAGAGTCCAGTCCTGACAGTGCAGTTGTTGTTTTAGGAGTTCCAAATGGCCTCGTCTTAGCACTCTGTTGAAAATAGTTTCAGGTGGGGTGCGTGAAATTTGTTGGACCAACTGCAGGTGACAGGGGAGTGGTCACTGAGTGAGTCAGGGTGTACAGTTATATTAGAGATACGTTCAGGGTGACTGGAGATTATCCAGTCAAGTGTGGTGCTTGACCTGGTCTTATAGTTAATTCTGGTAGGGGAGCTGACTAGTTGAGTAAGGTGTAGAGCCAATAATGCATACTTTATAGGACCAGTGGCAGTAGACAGTCAGTTTGTATTGAAATCACCTAGAATTATTGCCTTGGTGAGATGATTTTGGGCTAGCAGATAATCCAGGACTTTGTGAAGACCTGGGGTTGGGCCTTTAGGGGGCATGTAGACAGATAGTACTCTGAGTGTCTTGTGGGGGGCCCCCAGAAGCACTTTAATTGCCAGTACCTGGGTGGGACGGCCAAGGTCAGCCGCATGCAAGGCCAGACCCTTTAGTGAGTTTTTTAGATGGATGGCACAACCATCACCATGCTTGGAGGACCTATCCAATCTGAATATTGTATAACGAGGTAGGGCAACCAGCGTGTCGGGTATTTTGGGAGACAACCATGTTTCCACGACAGAGTATGTCTGGGTAGTGCTGTGAAACCCAGGCTTTAATGGAGTCAGTTTTGCACACAAGGCTACAGATGTTGAGAGTAGGCAAATTTAGAGTACTTTGCTTCTGGCAAACATCATTTGTAGTTAGGCTTGCTTGTCCTGGATTAGGGTGGATGTTGCCTGATAGCAGAAGTAACAAGAGGGTGATCCTAAGGAGGTGTTCTCTTAGCAGCCTTGATGCCTGTTTAACAGATCTTCTGGTGCTGTGGCATCTTTTCACTTTCTTGCTCAGGATGAGGAAGATGATAGGTTCTGTGAGGATATTGATGTGAGCAGGTGGGCAAAAATAAGCCCAGTTAGTAAGGCAAGGATGGATAAAGACAGGAGACCATGGCCAATTTGTGATGCTAAGAAAATTCCCAGAGGTTCAGCCTTTGTTGTAGTGGAGGTTATATCCAAGATCATTATCAAATGGCTGAATACTGCAAGGGTTAGGGTGTCCAGAGTGACTTAGTAAAAAAAGAGGATGAGAAGGTGGAGTAGGGTAGCCAGGGTACACTTGCACACTGTGGCCAGTACAAAGCTTTTTTTTTTCCTTTTAAAAAATAGGCAGCAGGGACCAACATCGTAATAAGGGAGAGGGCTGTCTAGATCAAACAGCACAGTAAGACATAGCCCTAAGAGTGAGTGCTGGCAGGATCACAGGTCTCACAGTGCCCTCATGTGGCCATCAGATATTATTCTGTTATTATCCCATAGAGAGCTGGGGAGAAGCTGCCAATTAGGATGGGAGCAGTGGGGAGGGAGATGCTTGTGTGTTTAAATTGTAGCTGGGGTTGGGGAGGGTGGGCAGGAGAAGCTATAGCAGGGAGCTGCACGAGAAAGCCGCACTCCATGTCAAGATTCAAAGCTCAAAGAAGAAGGTTTTCAAGAGCCAGCCAATGGTTGGGCAGTAGGGATGTGGCCGTTTCCAATGAGTTCAGGACCAATCAGATGGCAGCTTGGGTAGCCGGAGGAGTCCCTGGTAGATGTACCTGATTGAGTCCCAGGAGTGGCAGCTGGAAGGGGGGCTTCAGAGGTGGCAGCCATCGGACAATGGAGCAGAGACCATGGCCACTTCAGTGTCTGGTCAAGGGCTGAGATCTAAAAAAGAGGAGGAAGAGGATGTTAGGGCAAGTTAAAGCAGTACCTGTCCAAGCACTAAATCAGTGGGAGGAGAGTCAGACAAAGGCAGAGGGGAGGGGGTGAAAAAGCTGGGAGGGGAAAGATATCAGGTAAGAGACAGATGCATGTTTTAACTGGCTTCAGCAGATGGGACAAATTTGCAGGACAAAGGAGGGTGGGGGCTAAGCAAGTGAGCAACCGCTAGACTCGGCAGAGTTCAGGTGTTGAAAGAAACAGGAGTTAAAGTTGGGGGAACAACAGAACGCTACCTGCTCAGTCCTTGTTTAGTGCTGGGGGGGGGGGATTTGGAGCTCAGGGCAGAGCAGTGGAAAAAAGGGCTAAGAGGGAGAGAGCAGTGAGCAGAGAGAGAGAGAGAAAGACAGAGAGGGAGGTCCAAAACTCTTACTAAAACCAGCAAATGTAGTGTAAAATAATCATAGTTCTTTACAGCTTTTATAATATTCCAAACAAATATTGCCATTGATAAAAAAACAGTTCAAAATGCAGCAGTAAATATTATAGAAAATATGCATCTATTTAGCCAGGAGCACCTTGAGAAAGCCACGCTCCATGGCAAAATTCAAAGCTCAAAGAAGAAGTTTTTCAAGAGCTAGCCAAGGGTTGGGCAGTACTGATGTGGCGTCATCCAATCGCCATTCGACCTGTGAGTTCAGAACCAATCAGGCAGCAGCTTGAGGAGCCAGAGGAGTCCCTGGGAGATGTACCTGATTGAGTCCAAGGTGCAACAGCTGGAAGGCGGGCTTCAGAGCTGGAGGCCATCAGCTGATGGAGCTGAGGCCATTGGCTCTTCGGAGCCCGGGTCAAGGGCTGAGATCTGATAGAGTCCCAGGCACGACAGCTGGAAGGCGGGCTTCAGAGGTGGCGGCCATTGGCCGGTGGAGCCAAGGCCATAGCCGCTAAGGAGCCCATGTCAAATGTTTTTTCAATTTATGTGCTGGTGTAATACAATTCATATTTATTTTTTGAAATTCAAGTTTATTTATTTTAACAAACTACATAAACAAGCATGACACTGTATACCAATAAATTCTAACATGTTCTGGGAAAAAAAAAAAAAAAAACAACAGCCCCACCCTAACCCCACCCGACCCCCACATTTCCCTCCAGATAGCCCACCCACCTCCCCAAAATCACCAACCGAGTGCCATGTAATTGTAGATTAAGTTCTATTGTTAGGTCATCAAAGGAATCATAACTTAGGCATGAGATAAAAGGCAAAGGAGCATGGGAAAGAGAGGAAGCAATGTTGGGTGTCAGAGTAAGAACCAAGAGATCAATGGTGTAAGTAAAGTGTGTATAATTTATCCCACTTTTTGTGGAACAAATCCATGCGATTGTGAGAGCTAGCTAAGAGTCCCTCCATGTTAAAGCACATTGATAGTTCCTTTAGCCAATCAGAATAGGTTAAAGTTAGTTGATCGGTCCAGTGTTTGAGGACCAACTTTTTGACTACCATGGAAACTAAGGGCATATGATATCGGCGTTCTTGACAATCTATGGTGGAATAATTGCCTAGGATGCAGATATCGGCGCTGAAAATTTAGTAAAGGCCTAACAGAGGATCTAGATTATCCTGAATAGAGCGCCACGGGCTACTTTGGAACACTGCCAAAAAAATGGAGCTAGTTCCTTCACTTTGCGAACATCTGGAACAAATGGGAAGAGGTAATTTGTTAAGTGAACAGCTTAACTGGGGTGTAATACATGTTGTTTAGTATGTAATATTGGGTGAGTCTAAATCTGTCTTGGGTATGGTATTTGTGCAGGTCTTTCCAAATTTGGGCCCAATTGGGAATGAAGTCTGGTAGTAAGGAGAGCCATATGCAGGAGCCTTCTAGCAGGTCCGGGAATTTGTGGTCCAGTAGGTAGGAATATATTAATGAGGTGGAGTGTGGTCTGGAGACGAAGGTGAGAATTTGCGAGAGAAAAGGTTTGACCTTTGACACGCGAAAGGTTGATCCAAAATTGGCGTTAATGAGGTGTCTCAATTGGTAACAATGCATATTTAGAATAGGGTTGTCAGAATCAGTTCTAAAAAGATTAGAACTCTTTTAGAACCAAAGGGTCGGAGTTCTAATTATGAACTAGAACACCAATGGGTTCTAAATACTAAATTAAATAATTTTTTGTTCAGACATTTCAAAAACAGAAGTTGTCAGACTGGAAAACCAACTAGTTATTGGGAAGTACATTCTAAAATGTCTTAGAGAGCAACAATATGAGTATGTTGCTCATATGCAGCTGTGCTATATTGTGATGCTTGGCATTTACATTCTGAAAGGCACAATGTGTTGTTGTATGTGCAGGGAAACAATACCATTTATGTGCTGGGAGGGCAGCAATTTTATTTATTTATTTTTTCTCCTCTCAATATCTTTATTTGTTCTTTCTCTTCAGTCCTACACACCACAGAGTTCTAGTTCTAAAGAAGATTAGAACCCATTGCAAAGTTCTAGACCAGAGCCAGAACCCAGTGGATTTTAAGAACATAAGAAAATGGCCAGCAGGAGACCTCTCGATATATCGGGTCTGCTTGAAATAATATGGATTGTTTCCTGCTTTCAGCTTACATCTGTGACCCTGTCCCCCCTCTCCCTCCCCCCGAATTTTCCAGCCTTTCCCCTTACAAGGCCACCTGCCATTCCTTTATGCTTGTCCCAGGCTCTTTTGAAGGCTCCCACTAACTTCGACTCCACCACCTCCTGTGGCAGCTCATTCCATACCATCATCACTCTTTCTGTAAAAAAGTGCTTCCTTATGTCCCTCTTGATTCTACCCCCACCAGTTTTAGGTTGTGCCCTCTGGTGGTGGTGGTGGCCCTTTTATTGACTAGGATCCCGCAGTCCACTCTGTTAATTCCCCTCATGTATTTGAACGTCTCAATCATATCTCCCTCTGCCTCCTCTCCTCCAGAGTGTACATCCCCAGGTCCACCAACTTCTCTGCATATGATCTATCTTACTGTCCCTCTATCATTTTAGTCGCCCTACTCTGGACCCTTTCCATCATGTTTATGTCTTTTTTCAGGTGTGGGTGCCAATACCTTACACCCTATTCTTAGTGAGGTCCCACTAATGACCTGTACAGTGGCAGAATAATCTCACTCTTCCTTCTGCTAAATCCCTTTGCAATACATCCTAACATAATATTTACCTTTGCTACAGCCTTTTTGCATTGAGTCAAGAGCTTTGGGTCACTAGAAATTATCACCCCCAGATCTTTTTCTTCCTCCGATGGCATAACCTGAACTTTTCCAATGTATTGCTCTGTTCTCAGGTTCTTCGCCCTCTATGTGCATCACCTTGTGAGTTGCCATATCCCTGACCACCTCTCTAGTTGGGTTAGGTCCTCTCTCATCTCCTTAATCCCATCCTGAGCGTCCACTCTCCTGCAGAGCTTGGTGTTGTCCGTGAACAAGCACATTTTTCCCTGAATACCTTCCCCTATGTCACTAATAAAGACGTTAAAGAACACTGGTCCCAACACCGAACCCTGTGGAACCCCACTGGTGACTTCCCCTGTACTGGAGAACCCCCCCCACTACTACCCTCTGCGTTCTGCCGCTCAGCCAGTTATTGACCCATCTAACCAACCTTTCTCCCACCCCTAAGTCCTTCAGCTTCATAATCAGCCTTTTGGGTAGCACAGAGTCAAAGGTCTTGCTAAAGCCCAGATATATAATATCCACTGTCTGGCCTTTGTCCACTGTCTGGGTGACCCAGTCAAAGAACTCATTCAAATTAGTTTGACACGATCTGCCTGCCACTTACCCATGCTGTCTGCTATCCTGCAGGCTATTTTCCTCTAAGAACTTGACTAAGCCCTCTTTCAATATTGTCTCCAGTAGTTTACACACAATCAAGGTCAGGCTGACTTGACTGTAATTACCAGGGTCCTCCTGGAGGCCACTCTTATGGAGTGGCATAACATGTGCTAGTCTCCATTCCCCTGGAACCACCCCCGTATCAAGAGATCTGTTGAATAGTATTGTCAGTGGGTCTGCTAGCTCCTCTGCCATCTTTTTTAGTATCCTGGGATATATTCCATCAGGCCCCAGAGATTTTTCCACCTTCAAATTCATGAGTCCTTCCCACACCCGTTCAATCCTTATGGCCCCTATTGGGTCCTCACCAGCCCACTCCTTGCTCCTCGCACTGTGCGGTATTGGGCCCTCTCTTTCTTTGACAAAGACAGAGCAGAAGTAATTGTTTAACATCTCTTCTTCTTTTGCCCCATCTTCCACCACTAATGCTTCCCCCTTCTTCAGCCTGACTATGCCATCCTTTTTGTCTCATTTTTTTCTTTTACGTATCAAAAGAAGGCCTTATCTCCCTTCTTTATCACCTCCGCTATCTGGAGCTCCTTCTTTGCTTTTGCCTATGTTACCTCCTTTTTTGCTAGTTTAGCCAGCCTTTGGTACTCTTCCTCATCTGCTTCCCTCACTGTCCTTCTACTTTTCTTTTATGCTGCCCTTTTATCTTTCACTATCTTAGCCACCTCCCTGCTAAACAAGCTAGGCGGTCAGGTTCCCGCCCTCTTTCCCCTCATCTTTGTGCATCTGTTTGTGGCATTTTGCATGGCCCCTCTGATCATGTCCCACATTTCCTCCACACCCGAGCCCTCCTCTAGGTTTTCTAGGTCTTCTTTGATTATTTCCCTCATTCTCTTAAAATTCGCTGTTCTGAAGTCCAGTGCTCTTGTCTTAGTGGGATGTCTTCCCTACCCATGTCAAGGTTGAACCACATTGTATTGTGGTCACTTCCACCCATGGGATCCCCAATGTCTATGTCCTGTATGTATTTGCCATTGGAGAGCACCAGGTCCAGAATGGCTTCCCCTCTGGTGGGACTGGTCACGTACTGCAACATGAAGCCATCCTGGATTGCATACAGGATTGCCTGGCTTCTGGCACAGGATGTGGCTGGACTAACCCATTAGATTTTGGTCAGGTTAAAGTCACCTACCACTACTATCTCCCCCCTTCAGCTGCATTTGTTGACTGAGTGCGTAACTCCCTGTCCTTGTCCTTGCCCTGACTTGGTGGTCTGTATATGTCCCCCCATGCTTATCTTCCTTCCTTTATTCATCTGGAGCCAGAGCCATAGTGCCTCCATGCTCCCTCTTTCAAAATCCTCCTCCCTTGCACACACAATAATAATGACAACCCTGATTCTGAAACACATGCTTTATTAGTCTTTATTAGATGTTCATTAGTCTTGAAATGTTATACAATTCCCTGCTACAGTAACAACCCCACTGCAGAAGTTTATGTTCTGTTGAACCACAGATATACTATTATTTCTGTCCCATTCAACTACAGATCTCTAGTGTACAACATGAATGCATTGTGTCAGCATTACTGGCTGTCCCTCAGCTACGTTGCTCATGGATGTAAGTATAGGGAAGGGGAAATTGTTTAACCAGGAGAGGCACACTAAGCCTAAGCTTGTCTTCAGGTACAACCTGGGA
Source organism: Neoceratodus forsteri (assembly GCA_016271365.2). Classification (NCBI taxonomy): domain Eukaryota; kingdom Metazoa; phylum Chordata; order Ceratodontiformes; family Ceratodontidae; genus Neoceratodus; species Neoceratodus forsteri. The sequence continues at coordinate 849,266,133 of CM028134.1, forward strand.
ACACAAGGAAGTTAAGTGACTTGCTCAGGGTCACACAGTGTGCAAGTGGGAGCTGTGGGATTCAAGCCCAGGTCTCCAGATTTGCAGTTCAGAGCCTTAAACACTGCGCTATACTGCCTCTTATAACCACAACATGACAAGGGATAGCTGAGGATATAGGCGTACACTTGAAGGGGGACAACAGGAAGAGAACTAAAGTGAAAGAAAGAGAACAGTGGGCTGGAGACAGGAAGTCAAGAGGGGATAAGGAGGAATGAAATACAGAGGGGAAGAGAGAGAAAGAAATTAGGGTACAGGACAGAGAACACAGGGAACATTAACAGCAAAAAGGAGTGGTGTCTAGGAGCCCATAGGGAGTCTCAGAAAGGTAGGTGGGAGGTAATATGCCTAAATGCTAGGACCTTAAGCAATAAAATAAGTGACTTCCAAGCAGTGGTGACAGAAGTGTGTCCTGATCTAACAGCATTGGCCAAGACCTGAGCAACAAAGTATAGTGAGTTGGAACATCATTGTTCCTGTGTACTCACTGTTCAGAACAGACAGAAGGATGGGCAAAGGTGGGATTGCTCTATATGTGAGGGAGGAAGGAAGACCTTTTAACTCTTTTCACTAGGATGGCCATTTTGTATCAGGTTAAGCAATGTATGGTTCAGACCTGGTGATGGCAGTGAACATAGCCTATCTGGACTTTAGCAAGGCCTTCAACCCGATGCCATAAAGGAGACTGACTAAGAAACTGAGCAGCCTAGGGGTGGGACCAAAGTGATGAATTGGGTTAAACATTGGTTAATGGATAGGAGACAGAGGGTGTTGGTTAATGACACTCACTCTAAAGATGGAAGCATGGCCAACAGGGTGCCGCAGGGCTCAGTACAGAGTTTGATTTTAACGTTGTTTTATTAGCCCAAAATCAAGTGCAAATTGACCAGGGCTAATGCAGCTAACTCTCTACTTGTCCATCTTGACTAGTGCAGGTTTGTCATGGCTGTTAATGAAGTTGAAAAAGTCACTACTTTAGCAGGCTCTAGTCCTCATGCTAATCTCTCTGAATATTCCAGATGGCCCAGTGTGATTAACAGCTCATTAAGATCTGCAGTTATCTGACAGTTCAAGAGGGGGATCCCACAAAACACTCGATGTGAGTCATTAGCACTTCACTGTTAGGACTTTCAGCTAGTGCCCAGGGTCTGATCACGTGTAGAGCACTGTTAAGTCACTAGTTTCCAGTTTTCTGAATGTGCATGTGTCTCACAATTTGTCCCGTATTATTAGGACCAGTGCCCCACATTTCCCTACATTTTGAGTGTCTGTATTCAACATTTCAGTGACAAAATTCTAAGAGTTATACAGAGTCTGCCCTGCAGGTGGCGGGTTTTATCCCAGACTCAACATAGCTGCTCCATCTCCCCTCCAAATCTCTTAACTCTGTACTTTCCCTGGAAACCACTGCAGACCAGACTCTGAAAAGATCGTCTTTCACAGATACATAGCTGCCATTATTGGCAAGTGTAGGGGGTCCCCAGCTCTTCTAAATGGACCATGCCAGCCAACGCCATCCATACAGTACCACCCTTATACCACCCAGCATGTCCCTTCATCCTAGAAACAAAGCTTTGAATCTTGTGTGGTACAATAATAAAACTAAATAAAATACATAATTTGAAAGGTTAAAATAAGGATGGAAATGAGGAAGCACTGGGATTTGAACTCTGGACCTCTGGTATGCCGTTCCAGCGCTCTAACCATTAAGCTACAGGCCCACTGGTTACAGCATCCGAAGAACTTCCTATTCCACAGTCACACATTCCTTTCTCTCTAGTGTTGCTTAATCTGCAACCAGAAACCAATTTAGAAATTCCACTACTTCTCAGTGCAGTTTAACCCCTGCAAGGTATATAGTTTTTTAAACCAAGGATGGAAATGAGAAAGGAAAATGTGGGCGCACCAGGATTTGAACTCTGTACCTCTGGTATGCCGTTCCAGCGCTCTAACCATTAAGCTACAGAAAAAACTATATACCTTGCAGGGGTTAAACTGCACTGAGAAGTAGTGGAATTTCTAAAAAGGTTAAAATAGGCATTCCGGGGGTGCATACATCATCCTATATACGAACATACAAACATGTGAATTTGCCAGCAGAAACAGACCACCTGGTCTATCGATGTCTGCCCGAGTATGCAGCTAGCACCCTAGTTTGCAGCTGCCCCAACCCCTTCCACCTCCATTCCCCCTTTGACTGCCTCTGTCCCCACCACTGATACCCTCCTGCTAGCTTTGTTCTATCCCCACTTGAAATTTTCCACTGTCTTACATGAAATCACCCCCTCCGATAGAGCATTCAATTTAGTCATCACTTTCTCAGTGAAATAGTACTTCCTCATTTCTCTCCTTAATCTTCCCCCCTCCAATCTTAGACTGCGCCCCCTCATGTCCCTTCCAATCTTCAGTTTAAACACCTTCAGTGTTGGCTTTGTTTACCCCCCTCAAATATTTAAACGTCACAATTATATCCCCCCATCCCTCTTCTTCTCCAGTGTATAGAAACATAGAAACATAGAAGTTGATGGCAGATAAGGACCGCAAGGCCCATCCAGTCTGCCCATTTCTTTTTCTACCTTATGAATGTGCCATCGGTCTTTGCTCTGTCAATGGCCTATCTATTCAAATTCATCTGTATTGCTCCCTTATGCCTATCCGAAGCCTGTTTGAAGCTCTGCACTGTATTTATATCCACCACTTCCTGAGATAGGCCCTCCATGCATCCAACACCCTTTTTGTGAAAAAGAGCTTCCTCACATTACCTCTTAATCATCCTCCCTCTAATCTCATGCTGTGTCCTCTTGTCCTGCTATTTTTCTTATATTGAAACATGTTAGACGTTTTCACCTTGTTAATGCCCTTAACGTGTCTGAATGTTTTGATCATATCACCTCTCTCTCTCTCCTTTGCTCTAGGGTATACATATTGAGCTCCGTTAATTTGTCCTCATATGTTTTCTGATGCAGTCCCTGCACCATTTTGATTGCCCTTCTCTGGACTGCCTCAATTTTGTTAATGTCCTTGTAAAGGTGTGGCCTCCAGTACTGTATGCAGTACTCCAGATGGGGCTTAAAGAGGTGTCTTGTAAAGAGGGATTATTACCTCTTTCTTCCCCCAACATCCCTCTAGCCTTACCTACTGCTTTAGTGGTCTGCTTGGATGATTTCAGGTCATCATTGGTGATGATGAGATGCCCAAGTCTCTTTCTTCCCTTGTGATTGCCAGCAATTCCCTTCCCAGCCTATAGGTGGCTTCAGGGTTTCTCTTCCCTATATGCATGATCTTGCACTGCTTTGCGTTAAACCCCAGTTGACACTCTTCCGACCATTTTGATAGTTTATCCAGATCTCTTCTCATTCTGCCCACCCCATCTGGATTATCTACTCAGTTGCAGATCTTGGTGTCATCGGCAAACAGACAAACCTTACCCTCCAGTCCATCTGCAATGTCACTGATGAAGATATCATAGAGGACTGGCCCAAGGACTGATCCCTGAGGTACCCCATTTGTGACTTGCATCTCTCATGACTGTATACCGTTTACCACCACTCTCTGTTTTCTGCCTGTAAACCAGTTTGCCACCCAGTTGACCAACATCTGACCAACCCCGAGCCTACCCAGCTTATTAATCAATCTTCTATGTGGAACGGTATCGAAAACTTTGCTGAAGTCGAAGTAGGTGACATCAACTGCTCCCCCTTGGTCCACCACTTTGGTTACCCAGTCAAAGAAATCTATGAAATTAGTTTGACAGGACCTTCTTTTTGTAAACCCATACTGTCTTGGATCCTGTGTTTCTATGGATTCCAGGTGTTGCACTATCCTTTCCTTAAGGAGTGCCTCCATAATCTTGCCTATTACTGACATAAGACAGACTAGTCTGTACAGTACTAGTCACATTAAACTGTTCCACCGATGAGCTGGTTTTGCATTGTTTTTTACAGTTCACAGTGCACTGGCAACTCACATTGCATTGTTTTTCAATGCTTAACCAGCTGAAGAGCAATGTTTGTAAAATATTTTTGCAGCTCATTTTGAATTCATCAGCAGTCAAGTCACAAAACAATGCAAAACTGAGCTTTAACTCTTAAGAAACAGTTTGTACACGGCTTTGTATCAACACCTACTCAACTCAGTCAGAAATGCTGAAACAACTCATTGAAGAAACAGTTTAATGTGATTTGTACTGTAGTTCCCTGCCTCCTTCCTGCTACCACTCTTGTGGAATGGGATCACACGAGCCCTTCTCCAATCTTCTGGGACCTCTCCTGTGCTCAGCAACTCACTAAACAGTTCTGATAATGGCTCTGCTAGTTCCACCCTTAGCTCATTTAGTACCCTGGGATGTATGCCATCAGGTCCCATTGCCTTGTCCATCCTAAGCTTAGCAAGCTCTTGTAGGACCCTTTCTTTTGTGAAGGGACTAGTGCACACCTCCCTTCCCCCAGTGTCCATGGTACTGAGCTGTGGGTCCTGCCCTACCTTCTCTTCATAAATACTGAGCAGAAGTATCTATTTAGGATAGATGTTTTTACATGGTACTCCTCCTCACACGTCCCCTTATCCCCTTTGATCTTAGCAATACCCCCTCTGGACTTTCTCCTTTCACTAATGTATCAATAGAAAGTCTTGTCACCTTCTTTCACTGTTTGTGCTAGTGTTTCCTCGGTTTGGGCCTTTGCCTGCCTTACTGCCTTCCCTGCTTCCCTTAGGGACGTTCGGTATGCTTCTCTATCTTCATCCTGCTGCATTCCCTTATATGTGCTGAAGGCCAGCCTTTTGGCTCTGACCTTTTCTGCTACTGTTTTTGAGAACCAATGTGGTTTCCTTCTTCTTTTGCACTTCCTTTTCTCACTAACACAATGGGATGTTGCTTCAAGTATTGTATCTTTAATACTTGCACACTTTGCCTGTACCCCCTCACCTGTATTTCTTTTTTGCCAGGGCTAGCTTAACTCTGTTGGCCATCTTATAAAAGTCAGCTCCTCTGAAGTCCCATATGTTTGCCTTGGAATGGGATGATTTAGTTCTAGTGACCAAATTGAACCATACTATGTGATGGTCACTGGCTCCCAGGTGACCTTCTACCTGGAGATCTGTGATCCTTTCCCTGTTAGTCAGTACTAGACCTAAGATAGCCCTGTCTGTTGTGGGTTGTTGTACCAGTTGTTTGAGGTCCTCCCCCTGCAGGGAATCCACCATGTGTTTAGTTCTGGCAGATGTTCCTGCTGGTATTAACCAATCTATATCTGGCAAGTTGAAGTCTCCCATTATCAGAACCTCCCCTTTGGCTGTCATGTTTCGTATATCTTCTAACAGTAATGTGTCTATGTCCTCCCCCTGTTCTGGAGGCCTGTACACAACCCCAGTGCATATGGTTGTCCCATTTCCTGTTTCCAGGGTGACCCACAATTCTTCTGGCACTATATGTATATTCTGAATTTCTGTCACTTTGATATTTTCATTGACATAAAGGGCCACTCCGCCCCCCCCCCTTTTTGCACCTCAGCCTCTCCTGAACAGTACATAGCCAGGTACCGAAGTCTCCCAAGTGTGGTTACTGGTAAACCATGTCTCGCTAATGGCTACTATGTCCAGTTTAGCCTCTGTCATTTTTCCTGCAGGTCTGGGATCTTGTTTCCCAGACTGCGAGCATTTGTGTACATGATTTTCCATTGGCCAGATGTCAGTGTGTTAGTTGTTGGGTGAGGGCTGGAGTTTCCCCTGTTCATTGTATGGGGAGCTGGACCTTTTTCCTTACCTGGTGATGCAAATGAACTACAAACATGTTGAACTCCTGTTTGACCACTAGCTGAGGGGGGAGGGGTGTTCTTCCCATTCGACGTATGGGGTGCTGCACCCCTCTCCCAATTTGCTAGTTTAAATATTCTGCAAAGATGTCAAACGTCTGCCCCAATGCACTGACTCCCTCCTTAGTCAGATGCAATCCATCAAATTTTAAGAACTTTCGCTCCAAAACTGTTGCCAGTTCCCTTCAAATTTGTGTCTTCTTTCCTGGCACCAGCCCTTGAGCCACATATTTAGCTCCCCATCTCCCCTTCTCTGACCTTCCGTCCATCTGCCCACCCCCTCCCAGAATGGCAGGATCTTAGAGAAGGAGATGCAGGATGAAATGGATGGTAGTTTGTCACCCAACCTGGTCAGGTGTTCCTTGATCTCCACCACTGACCAGCTGGCAAGATCGTTAGTCCCTATATGTACCAGGATATCAGTGTTTTCTCCTGCCTCCTGAACAATTTCAGCAATGTGGTCAGTGTCTCTCCACGCAGATGTACCTGGAAGACATCTGACCATTACCCCTGGCTGGAGATATGTATCAACTCCCTGAATCATAGAGTCTCCTATGATCAGAAGTTTTTTGGATGTCCTTTTTGCTTTTTTTGTTATGGTTCCTGTTCTGGGTGTGTTTTTGTGTGCTAGCTACTGTGCTACAGTGTCCTGCTCTGCAGTGTCCTCTGTCCCTTTGTTTGATTTCGTAGATAGAGGCAGGTACCTGTTTGTAGTTTTTATATGGTTTGTGGAGGTGATATATTGGAGACCACTGATAGGGCACTCGATTTGCCCCTCCTAACCACCTGCCAAACTCCTGGACCAACTACCCTTTGCGATCGAGGTGCTTCTGTTGGATGTTGGGGAAATAGCGGGTGGTTCTTACAATGTATTTCCTCTTGAATATGCAATTTGAGGCATGCAATCTCTTCCCAAGCTGCCTGGAGCTGAGCCCTTAGATCTCCAATGGCCCCAGCATGTAGGACAGAGTCCTAAATCCTGTAAAACTGCCTTTCTGAAAAGTGTTCCACGGTGCCTGCAGTTAATGGCATCCATTCCAGATAAGTTGCTGGGTTTATAACCTGGGCAGAGTAATTAGAAGGAAGAAAATGAAAGCAAAAGTTTGATGTTGTGTTTTGTTTGTTTGTTTTTGTATAACTTGTTATAACAAGTTAAATTACTAGTGCCCCTGTAAATGAGGTCACTGTTTGGATACTCCTCTGATCTGCCCCTTCCTGCTTTGCTACAGGAAATGTCACTACTGTGCTACCCTATAAAAGGGAGTGTAGTGTGGGGTGGTTGGGGATGGGGGTGGGTGGCTGGGCCTTTCCCCTGCTGCAAAAGAAGAACCACGGATGAAAGAAACAAGGCAGTAAGAGCAGAAACAATCAGCCAGCAACAAATGCAGTAGCCCTGAAAGCTTATCCTAATGATAGATAAAACTGTAAAACCTTTAAAGTATATATGTTTAGCTCCCACAACCTGTCTTCATAGGCCTTTCCTTCCATCCCTTGTAACGTTTTTGTTGCACTCCTTTGCACTCCCTCCAGTAAGTTAATATCCCTTTTAAGATATGGCCACCAATAATGCACACAGTATTCCAAGTGTGACCTGACCAACGATCTGTATAGGGGCAGGATCACCTCCCTATGCCTGGACAAGAAACCCCTTGCGATACAGCCCAGCATCCTGTTAGCCTTAGCTGCTGCCTTCCTGCATTGGGTAGAGTTATTCATGCTACCTGTTACTAACACCCCTAGGTCCTTCTCCTCCTCCGTGATCCCCAGCCTCATCCCCCCAGCCAGTATTCCCTCCTTGGGTTTTTTGCCCTGAAGTGCATAACCTTGCACTTCTTTGCATTGAATCCCAGCTGCCACTTCTCTGACCATCCCTCCAGTTTGGTTAGGTCTTCTTGCAATTGTTTCCATCCCCCCTCATCGTCCACCACCACCCGCCCTAGTTTGGTGTCGTCTGCGAACAGACTAACCTCTAACTCCATTTGCAATATGTGAGATAAATAGCCCAACTAGCACAGCCCTTACAAAAAAGAAATCAATTTTTTGGATTGCTTTCAGCTTACTTCTGTCTTAATGCTGTTTTTCTGAATTTTTGTGGATTAATCTTGTCTTCTTTTCTGAAAATGATTTTTTTCCCTGAACCACTGACGATATATTTAGGATTTAAAAGTGCTTCTGAACTTGTTTCAAAAAAGTAAGATTAAACATGGCTTGAAAATAGATTTCCTTTTTCAGTTCAAATGCATTCTTAGGCCTATCTAACTGATTTACATATCTAACACCATCCCTGCAGTAATTCCTGCAAAATGTCACAACTTGTGAGGCTTGGATAAGCATGTCCTCAACCAGTTGGTAAGTAATCTTACCTAAATTTGAACCAAAGGTTGTGTGTGTTATTGCTATTCTTCTTATTGCTATTACTAAAAAGAAAATGTTATCTTTTTATTATGTTATACTTGTAAACCAATGAGCATAAATGCCCATTGAAGTTATCTGTACAGATAATTCCATATAACATAATGCAGTATTATTTATCAATTATGAATAAGTAAAATAGTACAACTGAAAAAGCTATGTCGAAGAAATCCTGTAATATAACACTAGAAATTCCATAACAGTATCATTCAAGTCCCATAATAGTGCCATTCAGAGCTCATAGCACTATTGTTCTGAGCTCTTAAAAGTATTATTAGGAGAGTAACCTAGCATTGCAAGCTGACGAATTTGTTGTGCTGAGCAGGAGATGGCCTTTACTCTAACTTTTGTGCATGGTTAAACATTGCTGCTGCTAAGAAACTGCCAAACTCCCTCAATAATGGCTCTCTTAAAGTGAATTTTCAAGCTGTAGGTATGGGCTTTTGGCCATTATAACCCATTACAACAGCACAAGTTCTAATATATGAAAAACAATTTTCTATCATGCCTGTTGGGAAGGGGTTGTAAATCAGGTGAGCTTGGAAGGGATTGTAAATCAGGTAGCTCAGTGGATTGCTGATCCCTTCTAGTTCCTGGTTCACCCCAACAGGCAGACATTTTATGACGTCACACCAGGAGGAGTGCAGGGACCTACCCCATTGAACACTATGTGCCTCAATTTCAAATCTTTTTTTTAAAATGACAGAGCAACCTCTGGTACATCTAAAAGGCACTGCAACAAACTGGCCCCTTTATTAGTTAAGTGCTTGCTTTCATATCTACCAGATATAGTTTCATCACTTAAAAAACAAACCTTTTCTTTTTAAAACCAAGCCATATAGATTTCAATGGGTCACATCACCATGCACTCCCTGGTTATATGCCATAAAATGTCTGAGCATGTGGGCATTGCTGACAAATGGGGAAGTATAAGCTGGTGTGGAGCTTGCCCCAATTTGTGATCCAATTCCCTCAGGAGTAATAGAAAATTATCTTTCATGGATCATAGGGCTTTCACTTCTGTAAGGTAATGTGTTTGAAAACTTAATACATCATGAAGTAAATTTCCCTTTGAATGAAGTAGTAATAACTGAAGACAGAATCTAATTTGTAAACTTTTCTGCGAATGTGAGTACCAAAAAAAAAATTGCATTGATGCCTGGTTTACAACTTCAGTAAATGGTGATCCCGATTCTCAAAGCTCTTGGAATGGTGCAAGGAGCTTGCACCAGAGGGAATGGCACAAAGTGCCCCTTGCACCAAAAGATACATTAGGACAGATTGTCAAATGCAACCTGCATCAGCTGCAGGCTGTGAGCATCAAATGTGGCTTGCGCTGTCCTTGTCACACAAAATGGGCTGTGGCAAGATGCTAGGGGACATGTGGAAGCTGCAAGCTGCTATATCCCCAAATCAGGTATTCTCTAAACCTTCCCAAAGCACAAACTTCTACATGCCCTTCGATCAGGCAGGCTGGTCTAAGGGTACTTACAACATCATCCTCTGGGAGAGTTTGCCCACTTGCGCCACTCTTAGAGCCCTCCCTCAATGTGTGCTGCCATCCCACCCAATCCCCTTTTAGTGATATTAATCACAGCCCTGGTAGTCTAGCAGCCCCCAACCCCTGATGTACCCGTAAATAAAAATATTAACAAAATAATTCCTGGGTGGTCTAGCAGATCCCTTCCCTATCTCTGATGTGCCCTTGTATTAGAATATTAAAAACCTAATTCCCTCATGGTCTAGTGGACTCCCACCCCCCACCATGGCAGGTAGTGCCCACCACCCTGCTCCCCATCCCGAAACAACTCCTCAGCTGCCATCAATGAAACAGCTGTAGCGGGAATGTGGTGGCAAGGACAGAGTAATAACTTCCAGTGTTCCCAGTCCTGCACAACCATCTTATCTCTTTACTCACTCCCCATTCCTTCTATAGTGGCTCCAGGCTTCTGTTCTTCCTCCTGCTGCTCCAGACTGCAAACACAAACCATTTATTCACTCTCCGCACTCCTCGCTGTGGACTGCAATTAATTCTGCCTACCGCATGGCACAAGTTTCAAATGTTCCATTACTGATCCTCCGACCGTGGCACCAGCAAGCCCCTCATGCCTTATAACGCACCTGGGTGTGCTCTTATCAGGCCATAGCCCACACCTCATCATGTCTTATTGCTGGCTTAAACAATAGGGGTTTAGTGATATGCTGCTAAGTAAATAGCTGTATTCTTACCGCACACTGATAACAGGAAGCTGACATGTACACAGTGAGAAAATACACCAGATAAATATACTGTGTGTATATATCAGCAAAAAATATCACTACTCTCCCTACATCAGCTACTCTAACAGCCAAATGCTATGGAAGTAAACTTGAAATGGGAAAAAACACAGATATCACAAAAACTCTACAAGTTAACTGAAGAAAACTTAACAGCACCTATTGTATAAAACGGATACGTGATGGTAAGGGTCTTAATATGTGTAACAACTCAAGGTAAGTGAGCCTGGAAAAATCACTCCTGGCTCCTTCCTGAGCTCACTTGCTACTCATTGAGATATTAAACACATCAAACTCCTTACCATCGCATAGCCCCTTAATATATACCCACATATTGAAAAGGAATGGCCCAGGGCACCCCGCTTATTACTCCCTTCTCTATGGAATTTACCACCAACTTATGGCATCAACCAGTTTTCCACCCACCTAGTTATTTTCTATCCCATCCTAAGCTTTCTAGTTTATTTACCAGCCTTCTATGAGGGACAGTGTTGAAGGCCTTTCTGCCGTACAGATAGGCCACATCCACAGAACCCCCTGGTCAATCACCTTCTTCATCCAATCAAAACAAATTCTATTAAGTCAGAGGGCCAGCCAGAGGAGAAGGATTGTGTGTCCGAGGACTGATCTCCTTCTCGGGGGGTAGTGTGTTTGGCACAGGGGGGCTAGGTGTGCCATGCATGCTGACGCCAAAGTGTTCAGTGGGGTGGGGTAGACACTGGTCCTCATTGCAAGTCCCCCCCATATACTGGGGAAAAAATGCCACTGGCCACCCCAAATGAAACCTGCCCTCAGCTTCCATCACTCCCAGATTGGCCCGTTGACCTATCCCAATGCTGCGGCACCTTAGGAGTTGCTGTGGGGGGGGTAAGCTAGGGGATATCGGTGAGGTGAGACTGATTTGGGAGCAGAAGTGGGGGGTCCACGACTGGACTGAGGAACTGAGTGGCCGGCGGCAAGAAAAAGTGTACTAAATTAAAAAAAGAAAATTCTATTAAGTTCGTCTGACATGACCTCCCATTTGTGAAGCCTTACTGCCTTTCGTCCCACTATCCACTGTCTGCAAGGTGTGTTGACCACCCTTTCCTTTATAGACACAAATGAATGATGACAGGAGCCAGATAAATATTTGTTTTACTATTTCTAGTTAGTCTAGTCAATATCCATTTTTAATGGAAGCATTTATGCCCATTAAATTATTATAATGAACATTACTTTTTAAAAATGTAATTTTTTATTTATGCTTTATGGTTCCTCCGTGGAGCCGACGGGTTGCTCTGGTCCTCCCTTGGAGGGACTTGTACTCTGACACAGAACTCGTTGGGCCATCATGGACCCTGTCGACTCCCAGATGTTTTCCGCCTATTTTCTCCCTAACACCCGAGCTGTACAATGGATGAGGCAGCTTCCCCCACCTTCGCAGAAGCAGGCAGATACCCTGAATAGGTGCCCTCCCCACATCTCAGTGACACACCAGTACCAACACCCAGCCACTGCTGGGTGTCAGTCCACAGCATGCCACGCTATCCCCCCTCACCAACGAAGGAGAGCTGTCTATGGATGCTCATCCCTTCCTCCCCCTGCAGCCCCTGAGTGACCTGAGTCCATTTCCGAACCAGGGTCCCCAGCATTGCATGTGGTGTGGTGTCCAGTGCCTTAACCCTCAGCACCACCGGGCAGGCATAATGAGCATTTCCTAATTAACAAATGCCACATTGGTGGCAAATACATTAATGGCCATTAAACAACAACAACTATGTCCTAATAGACTTCATGGAAATCCATTACATGGGTGAGTAGAGATGGTCTACTTAGTGGGCTGCAGTAATGAGGGTTACTATGTATTTTGTATAGCTGATATGCAGATGGTGTGGGGTGTGGATTCTTGTCATGTGGTGTTGCTGGATGATAGGTAGAAGGGAGGAACAGAATGCTATGGGGAGACTGAACAAGACATGCCATTCAGAAGAATGATGCCACTGACACTCTCAGGCCCATGCTACTGTCCACAATGGTTTGCACCAAAGAGTTATTCAGAGGGAGTGGAATCCCAAAGGGCCCACCACCAAAAGGGTAAGACATTACAGGGTGGACATTATGCTGAGACAACCAACTGCCCAGTGTGTAGTGAGGCCCAATGCTGCAGATAGAGGGTCTTACTGCCCCTGGAAGTGTGTCTGTCTCAGCATAATGCCCACCCAGGAGTATCTTATACTTAGAAAATGGGTAATATGTTGTTTTGTTTTAAAAATTAAAAGAATAAAAAAAATGTTTAAAAAGTAAATACAAAAAGGTTTGATTTTAAAAATTAAATAGTTCCTGCACTATCTGTCACTAGGAAGAGCTGTGATTTTGTGTCTTGCTGTTACCCGGTCCCCACTGCCTTCTCTCAGGACCGGGAGGACCTGACACACTATCTGTATAGTTTTATTTTCCCTTCTTTTTTTAAACATCTTTTGCCCTCATTGCAACTTTTGGATGTTTTCTGTTAATAATTTCTGGTCCTCTCTGCCTGCTTTGAAGACCAGGAGAGATATATGCATGGTTTGACTTTTTATTTTATTATTAGCTTTAATGAGTTTGTCCCTTGTTGCAACTCTTAGCCTTTCTCTATCAGTTTTCCCAGTCTTCACTCCTGCCCTGAGGACAGGGACTGTGTGATTAAAAAAATTAATTTCCTGGTCTTCCCTGCCTGATCTGAAGATCAGGAATTAGTATGCATCATTTCAGCAGTGTTTTCAGTGTAGCAGCTGGGTGGCTGGCAGACAGGTGATGGCGGATGGATCGTGATTTAAAATATGCCAAAAAGCTCTGATGTAAAAAGTGAAAACAATGCCAAATGTGCTCTATCAGAGTGAAGAATGAAGAGAGCAGATTACAAGGTAAGAAGTGGAGCTTTAGGGATGGGTAAGTTTTTATTTTAAAAAGGTGTCCTTTTAAATCACAATGGCTGTCATATTCAAATAGACCCGCAAGCACCTTGCAAATGCTTCACTGCACTTTTGCCCAACCTGACAGCTGCAATATTCAGTTGGTCAGTGCATGGCACAGTCTGTCTGAATATTGGGTTGTATTGTTGCAGAGGTAAGTGCAGTAATCCTGCTAGCTTGGATCTGTGTTGTATATAGCCCATGAGGAATAGCACTGCCCAAAACAGGATGGGGCCAAGAACCCCGTGGGTAATGCTCAGCCCCAACATGTAAATCAGCCCATTGGGCATGCATGGTGCTAAGGGGACATTTGAATGCCCATTATGGGTTCATTTTCATGGGGTGCGGCAGCCCCTTAGCACCATTGACACTGTACTGGAAACCAGCTAGTGGTACCCGTCCCCCTGCTCACCCATCCTTGTCACCATCAATGTTCCCCTGAGTCTAACTCACCTCTCACCTGCTTAGCCAGCTGCCATATAAGCTGTCAGTGGGTGTACATACTGTATTACACTTACTGACAGCTCATATTGTGTCTGACTATGGAGGTGAACGGAGGGCTTTGCTGGTCACCGTATTGGGCTGCGATGATCTCTATTCAACCTGGTGGGTGGGGTTTTGAGAAGTGGTTTGTAAGCAAGCAGATCAGGTGGGAGGTTGCTGGGCCACCACTGATACCTTGCATGTGTCGAGACAGATGATGGGGTACCACTTGCCACCAGGGAGCATTTGTGGTGATTGGAATGGGTGACTGAAGACACAGTAGACCACCAGGGAGTACTAAGACTGATGGAAATGGGTGATTGGGGGAACACACTGGATTACAAAGAGAGCATTGACAGTGAAGAGACCAAATGACTAGAGGTGGGCAGCTGCAGTACAGCTGTATGCTGTTGGCATGAGGGCACAACATCTGTGCCCCGTTTAGAGCTGGTTTCTGGTGGCAATATAGCACCACTTTGGGGTCTGTTTAGCACTTCCGCAAACCTCTGAAAATGCCATTGCATTAATATGCATTAGGTGACCCTTTCTTTTGCACAAGAGGTTATTTCAGTGCCTGGGCACTGCTGGGTTTAGGGGGCCCTACAGGGCCTTTGAATATGGCCCCACCCCAAGCACCAGCGCAAACACGGGTAGTGCTGGTGCAAACCATTTAGTGCTGGTACTACCTTTTGTATATGAGGCCAATGTTCTAAACTAGCACAGTTATATTTTTATGTCGGCGTGCTTGAGCAGCCAACATCTTGTGGTAGTGGAGATTTGGAGGCGCGGTCGCTGTTGGGAAAATGCAGGGCATGCACCAGTAGGTGTGTCCATCATTCACCAATCATCCTGCATACCGACACCACACCATGCATACTAATGTGGCATTCACATCAAAGGAAAGGTCTACTGCACTGTGAGCAGAGCTTGTCACATGCAGCGAACCTTCCTATGTGTTTTGCCAGTTACAAACATGGCGGCACAGTGGCCACTAAACTGCCAATGGAAGAGCCCACTCCCAGTCGGCATAATGTGTCCCATCCCCCTCCTGTTTTGCTTGCCAAGGGGGTGCCCAACCCCCTCAGCTCATGCGCCCCCCGCTTTCATTGTTTGCCGATGGGGTTGCCCAATCCTCGCGTCGGCATCCGTTCCCTCCCCTTTAATGTGCGATGAAGCCCTCCCCATTGTCATGATGTCCTCCTTCTTCTGTGCAGAGGGCCCAATCCCCTCAGCTAGTGTCCTCCACTCCCTATGTGCCGATGGGGTGCCCAGCCCCCATCGGTTACCAGTATCCCCCAAAAAAAAACACCTGTGAAAAAAGAAAAACCGTCCACAATGTTTTTTTTAACCACCTGTAAAGAGAAACAGTCCCTCCTAGTCTCTACCCCACCCACCCCACCCACTGCGCACCTTGTCTCCCCACCCCCCACCCCATACTTACCTCTGGAGTCTGGCGCGATGATCTTCGGTGGACCGGGAACACGTCTGCACTCTTCAAAGCTGACCGCGAACTGAGGAAATGCTGGTAAGCTGTATAATGGAATAAATAGGGTTTTTTCAATTTTGATGCATATCTCTGGCATTTTTTTGAATTTTTGCACCACATTTTCATCATGTGTTTTTGGGACCCCTCCTCATGAATTCTGTCACTGTTATGATGTTAATCGGTCCTGAAAGGTGATTTCGCAGTCACTGCGTGGAATCACCTTTTGGGATCGAGTAATCTAGAGACAGTGGCATTGTTCATGGTAGGCTCTCAAAAGCCTATATTTACCAAATTTGGGTGGCGATACTCATAAAATGACTGTATTCATGACGTCGTTACGCGGTTACTACGCATGCTCATAACGCCCAAATTAGTTATATTTTCACACCAGATTTTCAACATTGTCATTTTTCTACACCTCCTTGTGAGCAGTACGGTTGTCATTTTTCACATCCTGGCCAAAATGTGTTTCCACACTTCTGGCACACAATAGCTCGGTAGCTTTGGGAAATCAGTGTTTGAGATAGATTACAAAAATCACAGTGACACTGTTCATGAGCAGAGGTCCTAATCTGTCTATGTTGAAAATTTGGTGATGATATTCCATAAAATTACTGTGTTATGAGCATGCATTGAGCAGTTGTTACGCACTCTCGTAACTTCGCTAATCTGCAATATTTTCAAGCCAGATTTTCAACATTGTCATTTTTCTACACCTCCTTGTGAACAGTACAGCTGTCATTTTTCACATCCTGGCCAAAATGTGTTTCCACTCTTCCAGCGCAGAATAGCTCGGTCACTGTAAAAATCAGTGTTAAAGGGGCAGATACGAAAATGATAGTGATACTGTTCAGAGCAGAGGTCTAAAATGCCTATTTTGAAAATTTGGTGACGATACTCCATAAAATGACTGTGTTACGAATGTGCATTGTGCAGTTTGCATGCATGCTCGTAACGTTGTGCATTTGTAATATTTTCACTCTGGATTTTCACCACTGGCATTTTTTCACACCTCTTGATGAACAGTACAGCTGTCATTTTACATATCCTGCCCAAAATGTGTTTTCGCACATCCGGCTCAGAATAGAGGGGTTGATGTGCAAAATCACTTTTTGGGATAGTTTGAGGAAATGACAGTGACACTGTACATGAGCAGAGGTGCTAAAATGCCTATGCTGAAAATTTGGTGCCAAAAGTCCATAAAATGACTGTGTTCAAGCAAGCGTTGCGCATTTCCCACGCACCTTTGTAACTTCGCAAATCTGCAATATTTACGTGCCACATTTTCAGCACTGCCATTTTTTTATACCTCCTTATGAACAGTACAGCTGTCATTTTCACATCCTGCCCAAAATGTGTTTCTGCACTGCACTACCAATGCCAATGCCAGCGCGGCAACATTCGGCATTGACAAATGCTTGTTCTGTTCTGGAGCACGCTGGCACTAATACTTTTTCTTCAGTGTACATTATGCAGAGATAAATGCACAGTTGCCAGCCTATCACAGTCAATCAAAAGCATGGACAAATAGGGAAGGGAGCTGAAAAAAGCTTCCTACTGCTCCTTGAAACTCACCAAAATTAAATGCCTCAGTTTGGTTATCCTTGGTAAATAAAGGGTTAAAATGGGTTCCCAGTACAGCCTTTCTATAATGACCCCCCCCCAATTTAATTTTCTATAATAATTAGTGCATCTTGTAAAACTAGCCTTTATTATTAAACTCATTTTTATTGTGGAAAAGAACATCACATACATTACAGAAGTTCTTATCTACCAGGAAGAATCACATAATTATACAAGTTAGGCATCAGACTTTTAACATGCTTCTTTCACTTTAAACATCTAGTCATACAGTAAGAAAAACTACAACTCCCAAGTCAGCTGCAGGGAGGGTGGTTGTTGTTGTTGTTGGTGGTGGGGAGGGGGGGGCCAGTACAGGGATGTAAGGGAGGACCTCCTGCAGAGCTGGTGGTCCACTTGGTGGGCTGGAACAGGGCTTGTGGTAGGTCTAGCTCTAGGTAGAGTGGTTGGCTGGGGGAGTGCTGGTCCAAGAGCTTGGGAAGGGGGCAGCTGCAGAGAACTGTCTGTTGGAGGGGAGGCTTGGGGTACTCCAGCTACATGGTGGTTGTTTGCCATGTGGTTGGAGGTTGGTATGGATGCAGGGAGGTTGATCGGTTTGGGAAGAACCTGATCTGGAGACTTTGTGGTTCTCTAACTTCAGTGAGATTGCTCATCATCAGACTGTCAGTGTGGCTCAGTTGGTAGCATATCCACCTCTAGACCAGAAGGTTGTGGGTTCTTGTGGGTTCTTGTCCTACACAGGAATTGTACTTACACCCAAAACACTGGCATCGGAGTGTAGTAATAGGGGTAAGGTTCATAGGATGAGACGAGCAGAAACTGAGGTCCCTTCACCCATCCTGGTGGACACAGGGCAAAGAACCCAGGGCACTCTTTACAAAGAGCAGGGGACATTCCTGGTGTCCTGGCCAACATTCCCTTTCACTGATTCATGCAACTGTCCAGGCTGTGTGTGGGTGTTAAAGTGCAATATGGCTGCCACCACACATTGTCACTTCACTACCAGTGTAGCATTGCTTGTAAAGTGCTTTGGGATACATTGTGTATGAAAAGTGCTATATAAATGCTGATTATTATTCTTCTTCATGGAGAGGCTGGAGCTAGAAAGGTTGTCCAGCTGCATGGAGGGTGGTCTGGTGCCTGGAAGGGGGAACTAGCAGAGAGGAGGGTGGTTGGCTGTGGGTGGGAGGAGGCTGATCTGGGCACTGGATGGTGGAGGTGGGGGTCGGACTGGAATTCTTAGGATATACAGCGTAATGGGAAAACTTGACTTCTCAGGATGAACTATTGACTTCCAGTAGTCAAAACAATGGTCTGTCAGTTCATCCATTAGTGTAAATATTTCCCCTCTATAGCCCTCAACTGATAAGGTTAATACTGTTGGCTCTGCACTGTGCCATGTGCACTCCCCTCACCATTATTTATATAGATATGTGTGTATGTGTGTGTGTGTGTATGTATATATTGTACATAGAAACATAGACTTTGATGGCAGATGAGGACTGCTTGGCCCACACAGTTTGTCCATTTCCCTACCCATTGGATAAGCTGCAGATTCTAGTTTACCAATAGCCTACTTCCTACTACATACTAATATACTAAAAGCCAGCAGAATAGGCCTAATAGTCTGTAATGTCTGCTTGGTAGCCAGCCACCTAGTGGGTGCTCACTATCTTACCCCCCAGCCCCCAAGAGGGTCTTTTTTGGCTTTAGTTTCCCCCTTAGCTGTCCCACCCCTTCTTGAAGCCCTTCACTCTGCCCTCCTCCACCAGCCTCCTGGGCAATGCATTCCATGGCTCCACTACCCTCTCAGTGAAATAATGCTTCCTGCACTCCCCCCTGTAATTTCCCCCTCCAGCTTCCACTCATGCCCCTATTTGCCCCATAAGCCTAAACAGCTCATTGGTTCGCTCTTGGTTATTCTTTTTACATACCTGAAGACCCCTATCATGTCTCCCCTGTCCTTCCTCTCCTCCAGTGTGTACACCCCAAGCTCTTCCAATCTCTCCTCATAGGGCCTCCCCTCCATGCCCTGAATCATCCTGGTCCCTGTCCTCTGGACTATCTCCAGCAGCACTATGTCCTTCAGATGCCCCCCCCCCCACTATCTTTGCCTTAAGGCTGTCCCATGCATTCTTGAATTCCCCTACTGTTTTTGACCCCACAACCTCCTGAGAAGACAGTTCCATCGTCCCACCCTCTCTCTGTAACAAAAAATAAATAGATAAATAAATTTCCTTATATGCTGCCCTAAAACAGTCCCCCACTATCTTTAAATTGTGTCCCCTTGTTCTTGTACATCTCTTTTTCTGAAAGATGCTACCTTCTTGGACTTTGTTGATTCCCTTTATGTACTTGAAAGTTTCTATCATGCCCCCCCTCCTTTCCTCAAGGGTATACATATTAAAGAGCAGCTGACGCCTTTGGGAAAACTTTGGAAAACATATTTAGGCACAAGTCAGTTTGTATTCATATATCTTGTATAGGTTTCTCCTGTTCATTATTTATTACTGAAGAAATTACCACAAAAAAAATAAGATATTTAAGCCTAAGAGTTCATCTGCCTCTATAGATTATTCCCAACTTAAAATCATAATACCCTGTTGTTGCATCACAGTCTGTTGTCATGGGAATAACTGTGATGTCTCAAGCAAAGTATTATGACATTTGGCTGGGAAGAAGCGATAGGAGCAAATAAACCCTCAAGAAACAAGTATCTTGTTTTGAGGCAAATTACCTAGTAATAAGTAATGGGATAAAATACACAACCAATGAGAAATATATAGGCTGCTTTATGCCCAAATATTATGTTTTGGAACGTTCTTCTTCTGGCGTCGGGTGGCTGTTTAAAATATTAGTCTCTCCTTTATATGGCTTCTGTTGCAGACCCTGCACCATTTTAGTTGCCCTCCTCTGGACTGCCTCCATCCTGTGTCATGTCCACTGCTGCCACTGCACTGTCACATGCATCACCATCTCTGTACAGTGCCATATGCCATGCTGATTCCATGCTGTGCCACATGCTCTGCCAACAACATGCAGTGACTCATATATTGTCATCACTGCATTGCTGCATGCACTGCCAACTCTGTGCCAGCTACTCTGTCATCACCATGCAGTGCCATTTGCACAGTTTCCAGCTTGCTGTTTATATGCACAGTGCCACCACTTGCTGTGCCACATGCACCACCAGTTCCACACTGAGCCACTTTTACTGCTATCAATGTTGGGTGCCATGTGCACTGGCAACTTCGCTGGAACTGTATCTGCTGTTGGTTCTTTGCTGTACCTTTGCTCATTTGCCCTGGGCTGGAGGCTGGGGCATGTGTGGCATCAGTTATTTTCATTCAGCCACCCTTGAAGGCCCAATTGTTGATCCATGCTGTGTGGGTCAGGTGGTATCCATGTGCAGCAGAATGAAGGCCTATTATGTTAAAATTATTACATCAAAATGAAGGCTTACACTCTAAGGCTATGTCCTGGCTACTCCACTGACCTGTTTACAATGACATCCCTTTTAACCCAGGTTTTTTTTTTTTTTACTTATTATTTACCCCCCTTCCATCCAGGGGTCCTCAGTGCACTCACACAGGCTGTGTTGGGAGGGGACCGAGCATACCCCATTAAGTGCTCCTCTCCAGTAACCATACCTAGC
Source organism: Neoceratodus forsteri (assembly GCA_016271365.2). Lineage (NCBI taxonomy): Eukaryota > Metazoa > Chordata > Ceratodontiformes > Ceratodontidae > Neoceratodus > Neoceratodus forsteri. Next base: position 849,286,806 of record CM028134.1, read on the forward strand.
ACTGGATAACCCTCCCAAGTGAGGCAGAGGGAACTCCCCCAATCCCTCTGGATCTCCAGGGAGCAGACACTTGGTGCTGCTTCTCAGGCTCCCCCAGTCACCAGCGCCAAGGCCAGTCTGCTGGCATGACCATGGGGTATTTTTCTGTGTTTCTGGTCCCTTCCCCCTGCAGACATCTGCACTCGAGGAGGGCCAATGAGACTAGGGCATGCTGAAATGTGCCTTCGCTCAGGCCCTCAGCCGACATCCGCTCCTTCCACCTTTACTGCTTCCTCAACTGCACCACCACTCATGGTAATCGAGGTGGCTGAATAGCAGTGAGAGCTACAGCCCACCCTCCCAGAGAAGGAGAACAGCCTGTGGGCAAGTGATCACTTCTCCTAACTCAACCCACCATGGCCCAAGCTTACTATGAAGCAGAGCTGCTGGGCGTGTCGCAAGCAGTAGCCTACTGCTGTGCCAGTGGGCCAACCCTTGTAACCCAGTTTAAGCTGAGGGAGATCATGAGACATTCCCAAGGTCATATCCCGAGTTGCTGGCGTCGCAAGCAGTAGCACTACTGCTGTGCCACAGGGCCAGCCACCAGCAACCCAGGCTCGCTACTGAACCAGAATTGCTGGCGTCATAAGCAGTAGGCCTACTGCTTTGCCAGTGGGCCAACCCTTTAACCCAGTTTTAAAGCTGAGAGGTCATGTGACATTCCCAAGGTCATATCCTGAGCCAGTGACCTTGGTGGGATTTGAACCGGGATCACCAGGTTCATGTATGTAATATTTATGTTCTCCTGTAGCTCTTGCACCTCTCTGGAACATTGTCTCTACTCTTACTTTTATTTTTCCCTTATACTAATCCTTTTTTTTTTCCTTTTATTTCTATAGGTCTGAGAGGATATTGACCCTGGTAAGTAATGTGCTTATATTTAACTTTCCCTATTGGGCCTATTTTTGTTCTTGACGAACTATGGATCGCTGTAAGACCCCATGGATTTTTTTGTTTTTTTGTTTTTTAACAGGTATGATTGGACATCAGTCCGAGACAACCATCCAAGCACCTCAGTACCAAGGTGAAAGATCTCTTTTCTCTGCTAGGTAGGCAAGCTATAATGATGTAGCCTTAACTGTGCCTTACCTGTCTCCTGCACCATTTGCATTACCTATACCCATGACCCACATATCGGGTTAATGTATTTGCAGCGGAACATCAGGAATCAGAATGCCGTATTCAGCAGGAATGCAACAAAATGAATATGGGTGCATTCAGGTTACCACATGGCATTTCCTAATCCTGCCGGAAGAAATGTTTTGAACTAAAATAGATCTGTCAGTTTAAGGGGCTTTTCATCACAGTGCCAACATAAATTTGTGGGACAGTCCTGAGTAAATTTTTAAGGATGGTAAGTCACTGCCTTCTTCCCAGGTTTAGGTCAGTTACAAGGTTTAGATGGTCTGGCATTTCTCATTGATGAAGGCTAGCAGAAGCCAATTTTTCCACCATGGGCAGAGGTAGCCCCTTGAGTAAAACATTATTTTATTTTATTTATTTAGTGATTCAGAAAAGACCTTTGAGCGCAAGCTCTTTCACAAAGGTTCCACATCATAGATTGCAAAACAAACTCTAATTGGAGAAAGCGAAGGTATATCACAATGAACGATACAGCCTGGATTCAGAACTTACAGAATAACTCAAAACATAGGTACAAGTTAAATATCAAGAAAAACACTTTATGAGGGTGAGGGGGAATAAGCAGCCACAAAGTGCCTTGTCAGTAGTTCAGAGGGACGGGGGATAGCTGGCAGTAGGGTGAAGAAAGGAGGTACAAGAGGGAGCTATGTACTGCTGTGGAAGTGAAGGGTAGGGGAAGAAGGGCGACGAAGGCCAGCAGAAGCTGATTTTCCACCATGGGCAGAAATGGGGGGGTGAGGGCAGGCTGAGCAGAGAAGACGTGCTAGAGTGAATGGTGCTGTGTGAGGGGGCATGGTCAGGCAGATTGCATTAGTAGTGATTGTTAGGGAAATTCACGGGACTGGGAGTTGGGGGAGGGGGAAGGTGGGGTGGTGGGCACCAAAGGAGCATGACGTGAACGGATTGCTGAGGCAAGGCATGAGAAGGGGGAGAGGGTACTTGAGGCCTGCCTAGTGCTTACTGGGGGGACAGAGAGAGTGGGTGTGGCTAGACTTAGGGGCAGGTGCACTTAGAATGTTATTAGGTGCTGTTTGAGGTCTTGAATTGGGCCAGACAACTGGTGGCCAAGAGGTGCCCAGGGAGTTCATTCAGCCACAGGGTGGCCCAGTAGGCAAATGCATGTTGCCCAAGTGATGTGCGATGGAAGGGGATAGCCAAGGCCCCTCTAGTCCTCCCCCTGGTGATCTGTAATGAGTTGGCTGCCTTGATCAAATTGCCTACACAAGGTGGTGTTTTACCTAACAGAGCCTTCTTCCCTAGGATACAAGTTTGGAATTTAACTCTGCTTCTTGATGACAGCCAATTTGCGTGTTTGTACAGAGTACAGGTGTGCGTGCCATGCTCAGCATCCAGGATGAATCTGCAGGCTTTGTTGAGCGCAGTCTGAACCCTTTTGAGCACTGTATCCATTGCCGCCTCGTAGACCACTAATCCATAGTCAATAGTAGATATGATGGAGCTGTGGACTGAGAGGCGGAGGGCCCCTGGAGAAAGGTATTGCCTGTGCCTGTGCAGGAGACCAATCTTGGTATTGACTATCTTGATCAGAGAGTCAACATGGTGTGCAGCCGTGAGGGTATCATCTATTATGACCCTCAGATACTTGAACAAGTGGACTTGTTCCAGCAGCTCTCTGCATGAGTTGGAGATGATGAGGGGTGGTGCTTATTTTTGTTGTGGTGGCTGGATAAAAGCTTGGCCTTTGTTTTCTTGTAGTTTAGTAGCAATGACTACAGAACCAGTCCTTGAGTTTGGAGGAGGAGTTCGGCAGCTCAGATTGTAGGGCAGCCTGAGACGTGCTGCTGCTCAGGAGCACAGAATTGTCTGCAAGCTGTGGGAAGGTCATTTAAGAAGAGGCTAAAGAGTAGGGGCCCCAGTATTGATCTCTGGGGTACCCCTAATGTTACCTCTCTTGCGCTAGATACTGTTTGCCCAATTGGCATGATAGTAGGCAAGTTTTGTCTGTGACCTGTTTGAAGAACAGTATGGCATGATGCCAGGTGGTTGAGACACAGTGCTGGGTGTGGCTGCTCCAGGTGCACTGAGGGGTTTGAGTAGGGTAACATGTTGATAGTGACCCCTTGTTTATGCTGGAATGCTACCTCTGAGAGGGTGTGCAGGCTATGGGCCAAGCCTGGGCTGGCACCTTGTTCCAGGCAACAACACAGAATTTGTCCAGCAGGAAATAGGTTGGCCTCTTTGGGGGAGGGGCGGGGCAGGATTGGGAGGAATAGAGCTGTTGCTGGCATGCAGGGACTGATTATGTAGTATCAGGGAGAACAGTCTCAACCTAAAGAATGCCAGGCACAGTGGGAGAAGCAGAGGGGCAGGTGCAGCAAGAGAGTGGAGGTATTTTCAGTGAGAGAAGTAGGCTGCTGCTGTATCCCTGACTAAAGAAAATACAGCAGGAAGTGCAAGTGGCATTATCACAACAGTTGGGCAAGGAATAGTGTACACACTTATAATCATTATATTTAATATTCTCCTTGTGTCTATTTGCACATGCTGTAGCTTTTCAAGCAGGGAGCTTGCTCTGTGGCCCTGGGGAGGGAGACAAGCAAGCAGGTGTCTCATGGACTTAATCTAGAATTCACAACCCACACATCAGCTTGTCATCTGCAGGACCACACACCAAGGAAGAACATTTAAAAAAAAAAATGTAATTCAACCAGTCCATGTAAGGGCTCACAGCAGTCATACTATAGATAAGTAACGCTTTCGGTTTTTATTGCCATCCACAACATGGCACCACACTCAATGTACTTGCACCTGGAAACATTGAGGGGCACTGCTAGTCTAGTCTTCTTTCTAGTTCTGTATAATCTGCCATGTGGCAAGGTAGGTTAAAATAATCCCATGCAAAGAATGAAAGTAGCACAAGCCACAATGAATCCAAGTTCAAGACACAGTTTGGTTCCAAAAAGTGCTGTGTGTTGCTTTATTTGATACAAAACCATGGAGTCAAGGGCATTTGCTCGAACAAACTCGAGCGACTGCCCTTGGCTCAATAATTTCATATCAAATAACAACACTGCTCTTTGCAAACGCATGGTGTCTTGAACTTGGCTCGATCGAGGTTTGCCTTCACTTAGTTCTTTACATGAGTTACCATTTGTATTTGTTGGCACGCCTGATCCCTAGTCTTGAGTGCCAGCTATTTCCTGACTTATTAGTCTTACTAGCTCTTAAAATATATGGTCTGATCTCACTGCTCACGCATGCTGCTTATTTACAGCAGAGCATGTGCATGTGGTCAGTGAGTATGACACCATGCATGCAATTGGTGAATGAGACAGCATGCATAGGGGTATAAAATAATGAGGTGATACAGCGGGCATGGTGTTATGTGGTCAGTTGGTGTGACAGCATGTATGAGGAGGCATGGGGGTCATGAGGTGTGATAGCGTGCATGATGGTATAGGTCAGTGAGTTTGACAGGGTGTGTGGTGGATGATGAGTGTGATAGTATATGTGGTCATTAGGTGTGAGCGTGAATGGAGGCGCATGGTCCGTAGATGGATGCGACAGCATAAGAACATATGAAAATAGCCAGTAGAAGAAGACCTCTTGGTCTATTGAGTCTGCTTGAATTGATGCAGAGTCCTGGTCTTATATTTACACTAGTGACCCTGTCCCCCCTCCTGCCCACCTAGCCCCCTTCCCTTTCCCCTGTCTTGGTCCCATAACTTCACTCTATGTTTGTACTAAGCTGCCTTGAAAGACCGCACAGTCCTTGTCTCTACCACCTGTTCTGGCAGCTCATTTCAAGCAGACACCACTCATTCTGTAACAAAAAAAAAAAATCTTCCTTACACCCTTTTTAAATCTACCCCCAACAGTTTTAGGTTGTGTCTCATAGTGATGGCATTGTCTCTCTTGCTGAAGAGGCCCTCTTTTTCCTCTCTCTTTACTCCCTTTATGTACTTGAAGGTCTCTATCATATCACCTCTTTCCCTCCTCTCTTCCAGGGAGCACATCTTCAGGGCTCCTAGCCTCCCCTCATATGACCTGTACTGTCCTGTTGCCCCACAATCATTTGAGTTGCTCTCCTCTGGATCCCCTCCAGCATGTTAATGTCCTTCTTAAGGTATAGATGCCAATACTTCATCCCATATTCTAGATGTGGTCTTACCAATGACCTGTACAACGGCAAAATAACCTCACGCTGCCTGCTACAGAAGCCTCTTGCATTACATCCAAGCATCCTATTTGCCTTCGTCACAGCCTTTCAGCATTGAGCGGAATGTTTCGGGTAACTAGTAATTACCACCTCCGGGTCCTTTTCAGAAGCTGCTTCCTGAACCTTCCCTATGTAGTACTCTGTCCTTGGGTTTTTGGTCCCAGTATGCATCACTTTGCACTTTTTCACATTGAACTTAAGCTACCATATTCCTGACCATCTCTCCAGTCGTGCTAAGTCCTCCTTCAGCTCTTGTATCCCCTCCTGGGTATCCACTCTCCCACAGGTGTGGTGTCATTGCAAACAGGCACATCTTTGCCTTGAATACCTTCTCCAATGTCTCTAATAAAGATGTTAAACAATACTGGCTAACACTGATCCTTGTGACGACACTGATCTTTTTTAGTGCTTGAGAACTCCCCCTCTCCCAACTACCCTCTGTGTTTGGTCACTTACCATTTCAACCCATCTTGCGTTTCTCCCCCACTCCCTAGATCCTTCAGTTTCATTATCAACCTTCTGTGGCATAGAATCGAAGGCCTGCAAAGTTCAGGTAAATGGTGTATTGCCTGGCATTTGCCCACTGCCCTTGTGACCCCATTGAAGAACTTATCAAGTTTATCTGATATCAGCCTGCAACAAACCCATGTTGTTTCTTGTCCTGCAGACAATTCTCCTCCAAGTACCTGACTAGCCCTTCCTTCAGTATGTTTTCCATGAATTTACATACTTGTGAGGTCAGGCTGACTAGTCTATAGTTGCCCAGGTTAGGGTTGTCAGAACTAGTTCTAGAAAGATTAGAATCCTTTTAGAACCTATGGGTTCGAGTTCTAATTTAGAACTAGAACACCCATGGGTTCTAAGTGTTAAGGGTTATAACTACTAAAAACAAGCATTTATCAATGCCAAATGTTTGCTTGCTGGCATTAGCAGTGGTAGTGTAAGTTACAGAGCTGCGTAATGAAGATGGCAGTGAGTATTGAACTGAAACCAACCCACCACCACCCTGCAGAAGTCACAGGCATTGGGGTGTGCGTTTGGGTCGTCAGGCATAACCACTCCATTTCACCACCCACCCTGCAGACACTGACAAAGTATCACGGTGTTCCTTAGGGGTCTTTGGCCCTTATACGCACCCATTTCATTAGGAAATATGGTGAGATGGGTGCAATATAGAATGGGGTGAACTTTGGAGCCGAAGAGTCCATGGCATACCTCGATGCCTCTCACTGGCTGCAGGTGTGGAATGGTACTTGAGCATTAGAGCAAGAATCCCAAGTCACACCCTGATGCCTGTCATTCTCTACAGGGTTGGGCGTTATGGTTGAAACCCTAATACCTCAGGCATTCGTTGGTATTTTCACTCCAAATTTTTCAACGTGTTTTTTGTGACCCCACCTCATGAACAGGGGAATATCAGTTTGTTAGCGGCTGTTTATGCCTGCGACTTCTGACATTTAACACCACAGGTGCAAAACATTCGAACAGGATGCAAAAATGGCAGCTGTACTGTTCATGGGGAGGTGTAAAAAATGGCAATGTTGCAAATCTGCAGTAAAATATAAAAAAAAATGGTGAAGTCATGAGCGTACATAGAAACTGTGCAATGCACACCCATAATATAAGTAGGACGGGAGTTCTTTACAGCAGATTGTCAACTCAGGCATTTTGGTGCCTCCGATCATGAACAGTGTCACTGTGATTTTCTTTATCTGTGCGAACAATGATTTTCCCACAGCGACCACGCATCTCTGTGCTGAAAGTGTGAAACTACTTCAGCCATGTTGTCGAAAAAATGACAGCTGTACTGTTCATAAGGAAGTGTGAAAAATGCCACTGGTGAAAATCTGGACTGAAAAAATATTACAAAGTCAGACGACTCACGGGTGCGTGGAAACTGCGCAATGCTCATTTGAAACACAGTCATTTATGGACTTTATGCCAAATTTTCAACATAGCCATTTAAGACCTCTGCTCATGAACAGTGTAACTGTGATTTTCTTAATCTGTCCTAAACATTGCTTTAGCACACCAACAGCACCTTTAATAAGCTACATGTCTGGCTGCATTTTAGGCGACATATAAAAAATAGCAGCTGTACTGTTCATAAGGAAGTGCAATAAAATGACAATGTTGAAAATCTGGAGTGAAAATATTAAATTCGCAAACTTACGAGCATGCATAGGAACTGTGCAACGCACGCTCGTAAAACAGTCATTTTTAGGAATTTTTTCATCAAATTTTCAACATAGCCATTTTAAGACCTCTGCTCATGAACAGTGTCACTGTGATTTTCTTAATGTGTCCCATACATTGATTTTGCACATTGACTGCGCCATTGTGTGCTACATGGGCGGAAACACATTTTGGGCAAGATGTGAAGTGACAGATGCACTGCTCATAAGGAGGTGGTAAAATAAAATGTTGAAAATCTGGAAATAATATTGAAAATTCGCGAACTTCTGACGTGCGTAGGAACCCTTGACGCTCGTAAAACAGTCATTTTTGGAATTTTTCACCAAATTTTCAACATAGCCATTTAGACATCTGCTCATGAACAGTGTCACTGTGATTTCTTAATTTGTCCTGTACATTGATTCTGCACCGACTGAGCCATTTAATGCTTACATGAAGTGACTTACATTTTGAAGTGAGATATGAAAAATGACAAGCTGTACTACTCATAAGAAGGTGTGGTAAAATGGCAATGTTGAAAAATGAAGAGGTAAAGTGTCCTGCACTACAGCCTGACTGTTGTGGCACTTCCACACCAGTCGGCACTCCATATATTGCTGCTGGCAGGTCACGTGATGTGACATGTGACCCACCCTCCTTTTTACTAAGTGTCCACTTCTCTCATTTGCAGGTTATAGGCACCAACCACTGGGGTCACTGCCACTCTAGCTCTCTCTCCTCTCTATATCCCTCCTAGCTACTGCTGCCCACTAGAGGTCACTGCAGTTCCTTGGATTCCTTGACTACCTACTTTCTGCACTCATCTATCTCTAAGCAACTGCTAGTATCAAACCTGGTACCTTTCTCTTTACATTCTACTGACTATCATCTCAGCCAATGAACCAGCCAACAACTCCTGTATTTTTATGCTCTTAACCATACCCTCCCTCCTGCCCAGATTTAAAATTGGCCTTCTCTACCCACTGTCGAGCTGTTCAAACCCAGTACCCTTGTGGTCAGGAGTCAGCTGCTCTACCTCTGCACCATAGTGCCTACCTACTTTATTACTACTTTCTAAGCCTCTTAATCCTTAGCTACCCAATCTGCCAAAATATAAGTTTACCTCTTCTTCCTGCTGCCTGAACCCTGCACCTTATTTCCAAAGTCCACAGCTCCACCACTCATCTAGAACACCTGCATATTTTTTGCAAGATTTCATTACTATAAAGACACACACTAACCTGTGACACAACTAAAGTGTTGTCTGGGTGCTTCTACAAACCTGAGCCAGCTCCTGCTGCTGCAGCCACTGGTCTGGTTCTCTCCTATTGCCTGATCAGGACTTGAACCCAGTACTCTGTACACTTCAGGCATGCACTGCCACCCACCATAGCAGCAACTAGACTCTGAGAGTGATCTCTCACTACTATCTCCCCTCTTTCATCCCTAGTCCCCCATTCTTTCCTCCTTCAGCTCCACCAACCTTCCCAACTATGCACATGCATCCCTGCTCACCAGACTATCTCTTCTCCTCCTCCTCCCTTTTGCCTTCCACATCACCTACTGTCCCTAGAACCCTCAGCCTCACTACTCCAGTGTTCTACCTACCCTCCTGTCCTCCCTCCTCCTTTACCACTGCTCCTACCCCTCCTCCTCCTCCTCCACATCCCATTTGCTCCTCTCCACCTCACCCCCTTCCAGACATCACCTGTCCTCCCCACAGCCCCCTTGCACTTCTGATCACTCAGGCCTTCTCTGCCTGTGCTACCCTACCACCCTTGTGCAACCAAACCCCATTCCTTATTATATCGCTCCGGCGTAGGCTCTCCATCAGCCTCCCTCTGACCAGAGCACTTCTCCTCCTTCTACTCCTAGCGAGAACATACACCCCAACCCAGGCCCTGCCCCTCCCATCCACCCTCAGCCCACTGGTCTTAGAGTAGCCTCCATGAACATATGCAGCCTGCTGAAGAAAATTTGGCCCCCTACAGTGCTGGGCCTTGGCTCACCAACCAGACATCATAGCCCTGGTTGAAACCTGGCTGTCAAATCAACTCCAGACTCATTGTCTCCCTCCCAGGCTATACCTTACACGGGAGGACCGAGGTAGGCAAGCAGGGGTGGCTGTGCAATCTACACCAGGGACACAATACCTGGACACGCCTCCCCACCCCTGCCCTCACAAATGGGGCCCAGGCCTTACCCTCAGACTCACCCAGACCCCTCTAGGAGCCCTCTCTATCTCACCACAGCTATGTTCCCCAAGAACCAGCACCCAGCCTAATATCTTTAATGGACTACCTGGCCACCCTCCACCATAAGGCAGAACAAATCCTAGTGGGGGACCTTAGCATCTGAATTGGCTCAGCACCCTCCTCATCCACCACCAGAGACTCATTTGCCGCCCAAGATCTGACACAACTCATCACCCAGCCCACGAGACTTAACCCTAAGAGTGGTACCAGCACCCTGCTGGATGTTATTATAACTAACCGACCCATAAATCCAAAACATCCAGGTCCTCCCAGACTCCCTGAGTGACCACTCCCTATCCTATTCCACTGGGTAACCCCAATCCCAAACCCAAAGCCCAGACCACCCTCCGCAGGGTGCCTCCGCCCTGGTGGGCTGAAGAAACAAAGCACTCCTCACCCAGATAGACTGGTCCCCCATTCAGCAGGCAACCAACATTGATACTGCCCTGCCTTTTTCACTCACAACTTCAACATGGCCTGTGATCTCTTGGCACCTAACCCAAAACCGGTCCAAAAACAGAGCGCACCCTGGGTTAGCCCGGCCTCCTACAATTACCAGAGACCGGGATAACCTCTGGCTGCCACTGAAACAGGTCGTCTGTCTGATAGGCAAGCATACAATGCAGCCCGAAATAAATGCTCATGGGCCATCAGGAAAGCCAAGGCAGACCATTACCAGGCTTCCTTACCTCCTCCTGGGGCTCAGCCCGGACCTTCTGGGATAATATTAAGCAACTCAATGGTAAGGCTTGCTCCCCACACCCATCCCAGCTCACTAGAAATGGCACAACCTCCACCGAGCCTGCCACCATAGCTAACTGGTTCAACACCACTTTCACTGACCTTAGCTCAGTCCTCCCTAATAATCTCTTTGACCCTCCCCCAGCCAAACTCCCCTGTCCTCCAGCACCCCAGCTTCCTCCCTGCAAAGATTTCCACCGGAAGCCAGACCCATCTAACCAAAGCTCTCAATGGCAACAATCCCGGCAGTGACTCACTGGACCCCAACATCCTCAGGCTGGTGCTAGATGAATCCTTGCACCTCTCACAAGCCTAATTAACCAGTCACTCTGCCTGGGACAATTCCCCACAGCTTGGAAAACAGCCATTATCACACCTATTCATAAAGGAGGCGACAGGTGCGTCGACCAACAACTGACCGCCAATCTCCATCCTCCCTCCCTCTCTAAAGCCCTGGAGAAAGTGGTGGCCATTCAAATCACTGATTATCTGGCTAAGCATAACATCTTATGCCCAGAGCAACATAGCTTCCATGCGGGTCACAGTACCAGCACTGCCCTTATTGAATTCTCCAACCCCCTACACTCCTCCTTGGATACCAGCTCCTAGCTGGTGCAGTGTTCATTGACCTCTCAAAGGCTTTCGACACTGTCTCCATCCACTGCTGCTAATGCACTCTGCCTCACTGGTCTCTCGGCTGGCCCCTGGCATGGTGTGCTAGCTATCTCGTGCACCTCGATCCCAGTGTGTCAAGATTAATACACACTCTCCAATCTCGTCCCATTCTCTCTGGGTCCCCAAGGCTCCATCCTGGGCCCCTTCTCTTCTCGCTGTATCTGAACACCCTGCCCAGTGCATGCTCTGGCAAAATTCTGCTGTATGCAGGCAGGCTGTCCTGTTTGCCACCCACCATAATCCCATCTCCTACAGGACTCCCTACAGCAGTCTTTCAACAGTGCAGAGGCTTGGTTTAAGGGTGCAGACTCATCATCAATCTTAAGAAAACCAAAACTATGCTCTTTCACACCCCCAAAACAAAGCTAGCAACCACCCTCTATATCCTTCCAAGCACCAACCAACCACTGGAACAAGTCTGCTCCTACAAATACCTTGGGGTTACCTTGATTCAACCCTCACATTTCCACACCCACTCCGACACCCCTAACATCCGCCACCAACACACGGCTTGGCATCCCTATTCCGCCATAAGCTGCCTTCCCCAAATGCTCTCTGGCTAGCTGTTACATCATCCGTTCTGTCCCTTGTAGACTATGGTCTACCAGTATCTGGTGCTGCCGACACCACTGCACTAAACAAAATTCACCTAACCCTGAATAAAGCGTGCAGATTAATTACTGGTGCCCCAGACTCACACACACCTGTCAGCTATATGTCGATGCTAACCTGCTTACCCTGGATGGAGCGGCTCCGATGCCAGACCTGTCTCCTCACCAAAAAAACCCTACTCGGGCTCCCCCCCCCCGGGGTAACAGCATCCATCCACCAGAGCCCTCCCACCATTGCAACACAGTCTTCCTACAAGACCACTCTAAAGGTCCCCAGAACAGGAACCAGCCGTGGCCAGAGGTCCTTCAGCTATAGAGCCCCAACCTGGTTTAACTCTCTCCCTGCCACCATCACCAATGCCATCACCATCTCCACATTCAAAACCGCACTTCGGAACCACATCTTCAGCACTAGTAACTGCTCCTGTCTCTGAACATAGCCTCCACCTCTTTTTTCTCTCTTGACAATGTCCCCGGGCAGCTCTCCACCCAACCATCCCTCCACCACTTCCCTGTCCACCATGCCTAGGTTTAACCTGGCCAGTGCCAGCTGTTTCAATGTCTATCTACCAAATTGCTCAATTGATACCAACTTGTTTAATACCTGCTATCGATTACATGTACCCTGTACCCAATTGTATCTGTCTGACCACAATGTGGCGTGGCACCTCTGGTGAATGCCTATTGATTTTGGCAAATCTTTGCTATGTAACTGAAGCATAATGTATGTCTTTATGTGACGAAGTACCTTTGTAAACGAGCCTCTGGCTCAAGGTTGTAAACTGATTCTTAAATAAATAATAATAAATAAATAAAATAAAAATCTGGGTGAAAATATTGAAAATTCATGAACTTACAAGCCCTGCGTAGGAACTGCATAGCATGCCTAGTAAAATCATATTTTGGAATTTTTCCCCAAATTTTCAACATGAAGTTTTGGGACCCCTTCTCAGAAAAGATGTCACTGTCATGGTGTTATTCAGGCAAAGGTGATTTTAGCACAGTGACTGCGCAGTGACTCGAAATCACCCTTTGGGCCTGAATAACACCATGACAGTGACATCATTCACGAGAAGGGTCCTAAAACCCCATGTTAAAAATTTTGGGAAAAAATTCCAAAAAATGCCTGAGATATGCAATAAAGTTGAAAACCCCCTATCTAGCCCATTATACAGCTTACCGGCATTTCCTCAGTTCGCGGTCGGCTTTAAAGAGTGCAGACATGTTCCCGGTCCACCGAAGATCGTCGCGCCAAGCTCCGGAGTAAGTATGGGAGTGAGGGGTGTGGGGAGCACGGTGCGCAGTGGGTGGGTGCGGGTTGTGGGAGGGGCTGGGAGAAGCGCCATGGGACGTTTTATTTTGCAGGTAAAAAAGACAATGTGGGACATTTGCCACGCTGGGGTGGGCTCCCAACATGGCACAAGGATGGCTGGGGGAATTAAGTGGAGCCTCACAGGGGATTGGGCACCCCCCATCGGCCATATGATCAGTTGCCGCGCTGGGGTGGGCTTCAGCGTGGCACGTACTCGAGGGGGTGAGGACAGTGGAGCAGGCAGAGATTGGTCGCCCCATCGGCTATTCTATGAGTTGCCACGCTGGGGTGGGCACCCAGCATGGCATGTGGAAGGCTTAGGGGGAGCGCAGCATAGCCCGACGGGGATTGGGCACCCCACGGCCATACGTGTGTCTGTGGGAGGCAGCACGCAGTATGCGTGTTTTTCTGTGTGTGTGTGTGGTGTAGGGGAGCTAGCATGAGCAGGCGACATATCTATCACTGCTCACTGAAGCATAGCTCCCCTTTCAACTGTATGCCACTGCATTTTGGAGCTTGTCATAGACAGCTCCAGCATGCATTGGCTTACAGGGGCCACACCTGCCAACACACTGACTGAATTGGAGGAGGAGGTGACACACCTCCAAAATCTCGTATGATGGCACTATGTTTCTTGCACATGCGTGCAAGCAAACATAAAAAGCTTTTTTCTTCATACATTTCAAGAACAGGGGATGGCAGCCTGAAAAACATACTAATTATGGGAATTACATGCTAAAAATGTTTTAGAGGGAGGAAATGAGAGAATGTGTTGCTCATATGCAGATGTGCAAAAGGCATGGAATTGTGATACTTGGCGTTTGCACTTTGAGAGGCTCAATGTGTTTCTCTTTTCTGCATGTGCAGTGAACCAATACTATGGCTGTGCTGAGAGTGCAGATCTTTTTATGTATTTTTTTCTCCTCTCGGTATCTTTACCTGTTCTTTCTCTCCAATCCTGCATGCAAAAGAGTTCGAGTTCTAAAGAAGATTAGAATCCTAGAACTGTTTGCCAAGTTCTAGCCCAGAACCTCAACCCAGAACTTCAGCGGGTTCTGATAACCCTAGCCCAGGTCCTCCTTGGGTCCACTCTTGTGGAGTGGCACTGCATGTGCTGTTCTCCATTCTACTGGTACTATTCCCATTTATCAAGAGGCCTATTGAAGAAATTGTCAGTGGGGCTGCCAGCTCCTCTGCCAACTCTTCTAGCATCCTGGGGTGTATTGCATCTGGACCCAAGAATTTGTCTACCCACCTTCACTCTTTCTGTCCCTATGATTCCTATTAGGTAGCCTGCGTTCCCTCACTTATCCAGTTTGTGGTATTACTCCCTCCCTTTCCTTTATAAAGACAGAGCAAAAGTATTCATTTAATACCTCTGCTTTTGTATTGTCTTCTGTAACCCATCAATCCTCTTTTTTTTTTTTAAGTCAGACGATGCCATCCTTTTTGTCCATCTTTTCCTTTATGTAGATCCTTACTGTCCCAGCTGTCCACTCTGCTCAGCTGGCGAGGGGTTGTTTGTTTCCCAAGGTACAGTTAAAAACTCCTGGGTCTTGAGCTTTTATGTACACTGCCTCAACACTGTGGAACTCTCCACCTCATCAGATTCGTGAGTGCCTGATCGTGGGGATCTTCAAGACAACCTTAAAGACCGATCTGTTCCACCTTGCTTTCGAGAACACTATATAATTGTTTTAATTTTATCAGTATGTATTCTGAAATTGGATTGTTTTATTCTATTTGTTTTAATGCATTTTTTATTCATAAATTTTGTACAGTGCTTTGATTGTCGAATTGTGTTAAAGAAATAGATTATTATTATTGTTATTATAGAGAAAGAATGCCTTTTCATTTTTCTTTATTCCCTCTGCTATTTGGAGCTCTTTCTGTGCTTTGGTGTGCTGTACTTCCCTTATGGCTATCTTGTCTAGCCTCTGGTACTCTTTTTCATTCCCCCCCTTGCTGTTTTTTTTTAAATTTCTCGTAGGCTGCTTTTTTATCCCTCACTACTCTGCCCACTTCCCCATAAAACCAGCATGGCAGTCTTGCCCCTCATCTTCATGCAACTGCTTGTTTCCTTCTGAATGGCTTCCTTAAAGGTGCCCCATATTCTGTACACCTCTATGCTCCCCGGGTCCTCCTTAGTCTCTTCTTTACTCTTTTGAGGTTTACCTTCCTGAAATCTAATGCTCTGATCTTAGTGGGGATGTCCCCCTTACCCATGTCTATACTGAACCACACTGTACTCTAGTCGCTCCCACCCAGGAGTTCTCTAATGTCCATCTCCTGTACATGCACGAGGGTATGGAGTCATGAGGTGTGACAGTATTTATGGGGGCATGGGAGGACAGCATTCATGAGGGTATGAGATTGAGAGGTGTGACAGAGTACGTAACGTTATAGGGTCCATTGATGTGATAACTTGCATGGGGTTGTGGATATGACAGTGTAAGGGGGGGGCATGGGATCGTAATCTCTAACAATTCTTGCCCCACCTGCAGCAAATTAGAGGATACCATGCTAAAGGAAAGTCACTTTTCAGCTGAGCTACTGTGTTAGTTGTGTTTCAAGGAGATGTCACTGGAGTAACTCATGGTGGCAGTGCCGGGATTGACAGAAACTGTCTGCACTCCCAGGAAGACCTTTCTCCTACATCTGGGAAAAGGTAGAACCAGGGCCATTTTTCTTTATTGTTTTCATTTTCATAGGGAGAAAATGTGTCCCGAAGGGTCACTTGGTGCTTTCCATGTGAACATGGAGGGTTAGTGCACTAAGGTTACACCTTTTGGCACCACGTTGTAAGGTTAGGTGGATAGTGTGTGGGATAGACTAGGAGCATGACTGGTGTATGGATAACTTTGGTGGGATTTCCAGTGTACAGCTGGTGATAGGCTGATGTTGGATGGCACCTACATTAAAGATATGTGGATGTCTGATCTTGTTGGATGTCTCTTAATTATTCTTTTGAATCCCTCCACTGGCAGGTTTCCCCCCTAAAATGTGGTCATTGGGATACCATGCTGCATGGCCATTGTGGTACCACCAGCTTAAGGCATGGAATAAAACCATTTTATTAACACTGCAAGTGCCCCATTATGCTACCACTGACACATGGTAACACAGTAGTCACCTTGGTAGCTCAATGGAATTGAAACAAATCTGGATGCTGGTCCAGATGCAGGAAGGCTGGTCACCAGAGAGAAGTGGCAGGGCTGTAGGGTGGTGTAGCTCCAGGGAGTATTCCCAACTTGTGGAAAGCTAGGGCAGAAAGGGTTTCAAGCTGCATGGAGGATTGTGGGCTGGAGAGGAGAGCTTGATCTGGTTCCTGGAAAGGTGATCCAGTGGTGGGGATGGTGGCTGGCCATGTGGTGTGGTGGTTCATCCAAGCACCAGATTTTTTTTTACTTATAGTTTTTCTGGTTTTGTGCCTATTTTCTCCCATTCCCTAAGGCCCCAGAACACAGTTGCCATGTGCGTGGAGGCACATGTGCATGCCTGCTGGCCAGCTCCCTCTTCCACCCTCCCTATAGCCACGCCGGATCTCTCAGTCAACGCCCACTTCCGTCCTCCACTGGCCGGTGGCTGTGCAGCCTCCAGTCCCTTCTAGTAGGAGAGAGCTGCCTTGCCATGGCTTGATTTTGCTTCTCGGCCTCCCCCACCTGGGTCACTGGCACAGTGCAAGGTGTGGCACCAGCGCTTCAACCCTCAGCACCATGGGGCTGGCCCTCCAGGCACCAAATGATGGTAGCTATGGAGGTCAGACCTGAATTTTTAGGGTATATAAAGGAAAACTCTTAACTCCTCAAGACAACCTATTGAATGACAATAGTTATAACTATTGTTGGTTATTGTTAATCCGTCAGTGTCAATATTTTCTCTTTATAGCCGTCAACTGATGAAGCTTTTCACAGCTAGAAAGAAAAGACTACAATGGCAGTACACCTGTTGCAGGCATTGTGAGCCCTGTGTGCACTTCTAAGCCACGGTGCTGCAATACCATTGCTCCTATGTAAATTAGGCTGTCTACTCTTGAATACTTGTGCAGTGGAAAGTATTTTTGGTGGCACTGAACAACTCCCTAAGCAAAGTTGTTTACAGTTGCCAAAAGCCTCCACTTAATTCGGTGCATGGCTGCACCCTTCCAAAGGCTGGGGGGGGGGGGCTGCAGCTGTCCACCCTAATCTCCTGGTCCTTGTCATGGTATAACATCCTGAAAATCCACTGGGTAACCCTTCCCTCCCATTGCCCTTTTCTAAAGTATACCCTGTTGGTCCACTGCCCCTCCCCAAACAGCCCCCTTCTTACCCTCTAATTCACATCTGACAACCCTGTCCCACCCCCTTTCTCTAGTGTATGGCACTCTGGACAGCTAGGAACCAGGACTGGCACAGGCCTCCTATTAACTCCTGATCTTTACTTCTACCAGGGCTGGAGATTGGAGGGTGGGGGGACCACTAGGCACCAGGGATGGCCTTAATTTTACCAAGGCCAGGGATCAGAGGGTGGTGGGGAACCTGGACAGCACTGGTCCTTATCTGACATCAATTTGCATGTTTCTATGTTCGTTATTCTGAGAAGTTAGGGGAAGGGGATCTGTCCAAAACTGTCTATTGTGGCTTTACCTACTGCAACTGGCTCCAACCTATTGATGTTACTGGCTCTGCCTCTCAACACCATGGCCAGGTCATTGCACTCTGCTGCCGAGGAATGAAGTTATTTAGAAAAAAAAAGATCCAACCATACTTACTGCTGGTGCCACCAGCCCGATTCCCCTCTGCCATTTGACCCAACTGTACAGGAACAGATTTGTCATGTATATTGTGTGGCAGTAGGGACAGCAAAAGTAGTCTTGCTGTGGCTACATGAATTTGAAATAAACTTTGTGTCTCAGTAGTATTTTATGATTTATGCTGTCTTTTAGGTTCACTTCTTCTGCAATGGGGCACACACAGGGGTGTGGGGTAAATAGGGAGGTACAAATATAAGGAGGGAAGAGAAACCCACATGGCTCAGTGGGCAGTGGATTGTTCAGCTAGGAGAGCGGGGAGGGGGGAGAAAATCTGCCCAGTAGGCCTAGTCGGCAGGTGGGACAGTGAAGGGGGACAGTAGGGAATCAGCCCAGGGGACTTTGTTGTAAGGGTAAGCAAGGTAGGAGGGATGGGAAGAAGAGAGGGAGTGACTGAGGGTGGAGCAGAGGGTGGAGTGTCAGGGCGATGAAAGCTAGGAGGCAGAGGTAGCAGAAGAGTAAAGATTAGACAGGGGTGAACATGTGGGGGGTATGTACAGAGATGAGGGGAAGTGGTGAAGATATTGGGGCAGAAGGAGGAGGAGGGAGTGGTGGAGTGGGGACATAGGAGGTACAGAGGGTAGGCAAGGGAGATGGGGAGGGATGTGAGAGGAAGGGGCCGGGTAGGTGTGAAGGGAAGTGGGAAAGGTGGTGGGGCTATTGGATGATGAAGTGCAGCAAGTCAGTGGGAAGGAGGTTACAGAAGGTTAGCAGAAGCAGTCTCAGCTAGCATTAGAAATAGCAACTAAATGTTGCTGCAACTTCTTAAATGACAGAGTAGTGGTTGCAGTTACTTCATTACTGAGAGTCGAACCAGGTAGGAGCTCTATGTGCAGATTACCTTTGTTTTTAGGGAGGTACGACAATGGGGAATCCTAAAGAACGGACACTCTGCACTTCTGTTTGTCAGCGGGCTGTTTGTGAGAGAGCTGCCTTGAAGCAGTGTGCTGCTATCTGGACTGTAATGCCTTCAACATAATGCCCTTCAGGAGAGTGAGTAAGGAATGAGCAGCCTAGGGGGATCCAAAGTGGTGAATTTTAATAGAAACTGGTTTAATGAGACAGACCTTCAGCTCAGTGGAGTGCTACAGCCCGAGGCACAGGTCACCTTAGTTCAGAAACAAGCTCACATTGTCGGGGGCTCACTGGGGGGGGGGGAGGAGGAAGAGGAGGATCAAGTGATCTAGGAGATGCTCTTCTCCAGGGAGGGAGGACTTCCAGCTCCACTGTTGTACTGCCAACTGAGTAACCACAAGTTAGCAGTGCAGTCGGGAGCAACTCATGGGTGGGAAGATGTTGGCTGGTGTTTCGCTATGCACATCTGTGCACATGCTAGTGCACCCTTGCTGCTCACGTCCTAGGGAATGGAAGAACATGTGAGACTATCCTGGCTACCCAGGCAGCTCCTCCACATACTGGATTCATTCTACGGTGGAGCAAGTCCTGATAGATGCCAGTATGATGGTGCTGCAGTGCAAAAGGGAGCCAATCAGAGATGCAGGTGAAAAAACAAAGTAGTAGCTGAGAGGGAAAAACTGGTTAACAGGTGACAGAGGGTGATGGTTCCCATTGCAGTGATGGATCAGTGAGCAACGTGGCTCAGTACTAGGACTGGTTTTCTTCAGTGTCTTCATAAGCGACACTGGAGAAAAACTGGCAGAGAAGGTAATGCCTTTTTGCAGACAACCATACCAAAATATGTAAGGTGGGTACTAAGAAGGGAGCAGACAGAGTGCACGTGGCTCTTGGAGAAACTAGAGGAGTGGTCAAGATCATGGCAGTTGGTGTTCAATGCCAGAAAGTTCAGAATCGTGCAGCTAGGGAATAGGACTCCAGAAGCTGCTTTATAGGGTTGAGGGGTGGTACTGATGGTCACTAAGCAGGAAAGGAACCTTGGGGTTATTGCATGATCTTTAAGTTGCAGGGCTGTGCTACAAAGCAGTGGGTAATACTAGCAGGATGTGGGGGTACATAGTGAGTGATACCTTCAGCAGGAGGAGGAAGGCGGTGGTGGTGGTGGTGGGATTGCAGGTGTATCACTCATTAGTAAGACCCAGAACAACCGTAGAGTAGAGGCAGTTCAGAGTAACTAAAATGGTGCATGGGTTGCACCAAAAGCCCTGTGAGGATGCACTGTGGGTTCTCAACACGTACACCCTAAAAGAGAGGAGCTCAAAAGGGGACATGAAGGAGACCCACAAGTACCTATCAAGGGCAAACCGGGTACAAGGGGGGGGTTTCTTCAAATGAGAAAGACCACCTGGATTGGGGGGGCATGTGATGAAGCTTCAGGGGATAAGAGGGATGTGAGGAATTACTACTTCACTGAAAGGGTAGTAGACACTTGGAACAGACTGACAGCAGTAGTGGTGGTGAAAAAACGGTGGGGGGCTTAAAGCATGCGTGGCATAGACATGGGGAATATATGTAAATAAGTAGGGAAGTGGGAGGGTCATAAGACCATTTAGGGTTTGCTGGGAAGGACTTGACAGGGAACATCTGGACAGACTAGGTGGGCCAAGTGTTTTTTTCTGCTGACAGATTCCATATTTCTGTGGGTTAGTAACACTGCTTTTTTTACAGCTGTCGTTGTTGTTTTTGTTTTAAAATAACGTAATTGATCTGCTGTTTTGTTTCCAAAAGTTTAGTTACTGGAGGTTGTGGAGAGAGCAGAGTGCTGGGGGGAGTAGTGGCAGTTGTTGAATCTTCGGGGGAAACCCTAGTGGAACAGAGTCCTTTGTGGGGTTTGTAAGTAAGGGAAAGGTAAAGGGGAAATTGTTTAACCAGGAAAGGCACACTAAGCCAAAGCTTGTTTCCAGATGTGACCTGGGAGCACAAGGAAGTTAAGTGACTTGCTCAGGATCACACAGTATGCAAGTGGGATTCAAACTCAGGTCTTCATGTTTGCAGCTCAGAGCCTTAAACCACTACACTATACTGCCTCCTTAGGCAATAGGCAGCTTTTTGAATAAATGTTTGTGTCCATTTTTGTTACTAGACAGTTCTGTGTGCTGGCAGGAGCCTCTGGTGGCAGCTGTAGTGAGATCAGGAAACCAAAGCAGAAGTGTGAGAAAGGGAGTGAGGGGTCATCACAAGCAAGGTTTGAGCATGCAGTTTTGGAAAAAAAATGAGACAGTTTTCTAAATGTTGGGGGTCTGGTGGCAGTTGTAGCAATTGAAACAAGAAGGGATTTTCATTTGTCCAGTTTTCAAAGATGTGGAGAGGACAGAGTGCAGCATGTAGAGAAGTATGACCACTGGAACAGTTTGGAGCAGCCAGTTGAACAAAGCTTTGATGATAACTGCAAAAAAAAAAATATATACCCCCCAAAAAAAACTGTTAACAGAAACAAATTACGAATGCATGGCAGTCGGGAGGATAGTTAGAAGTACTGATGACTAAGTGGCAGCTGGTGTGGGTGAGGGATGGGCAACCTGAACACTACAAGAAACAAAACCTAAAGGCAAGATACTGGTATGTAGTGCCAGGCAGCAGGAGTGGGGTTGTCTGACAGTCTACTATGTACATTACTGGAGGATAACGCAGTAATAACTGTGTATAAATGTACGATTCTACAGTCATACAGTTACACAGGTAAAGGGATTTATCACACTCCATTTATGTCTACCCCTGTTACATAAACTTGTTTATATTTATAGCATGTCGGGGCTCACTCTATTTTCTGCTGTGTTTTTTAATTATGGTCTCTCCATCCACCCAATCCTTTAGTTGGCTCCTAGTGCTCTGTCATTAGCTGCTGTGTAGCTCTATTGTATGCAGTGCTTGCTGTTTCCATGCTCCCCCGAGGGAGCCCACCTGCCTGCCTCCCACCCACAGCTACTTTTAAGTCCATTACAGGCATTGGCCTTCAGCTGCAGTGCAGCTTGTCCTTTTATGGCCCCAATCCTGTGTGTTTGCTTTCTCAGTCCATTTCTTCCAGGCTCCTCTGGGCACCTACAGTCTGCCACCATGTGACTTAGTTGGCGGTTCCTGCCACCTACTGCTGACTGCCCACCCTCTGGACCCTCTTAACCAGCCCCCTTGATTGCTCTTTACATAGCCACTTTGTGGCTGATCGGTAGAGGGAGGCATATTTGCCCCAACCTTCTCCCCCTCCCCAAAATCTCCATCTTCTTCAACACCCACAAGGAGCAGGCTACAGCCTGAACTCTGTGTGGGCTGTGAGTTGAAAGTGCCTGCTAGCACTGTCACTGTTGCGCAGTAGCGCTAAACTGATGACTACATAGCAACAGCCACAGCATTTCTAGTCAGCGGTTTTCTGACCAATCTACCTGCCTTCTACATATCAGGGCTTAGGACCCCCCACCACACGCTAGATAACAGAGAAAGGTTAAACAGAATACCCCCCCAAAAAAACACCATTTGCCATTGGCCATGAGGCAGTTGGCCTGCAACACCACCAGGGCTATACCAACACTGGCCTCCTGGGACAACTCAAGACCCCTCAATCACAAGTGTTCCCTTTTTAAATAATGCAGGGACCACTAGCCCAGGAGCACCCCTACTAGCCCATTAGAGCTACTGCTTAAATCTGCTGGCCACCAGCAGGCCACGTAGGGGTGCTAAGGGGGTTTTGTTGAGCCTCCAATATATAAAACTCCCCTTCTTTTACTCCATTGCTGTACTGTACTCCCTTATTTTATTTTTTTATTTAGTATACTTTTTGGTCACGGCAACCCAAGCCCTCAGACCACACTGCTTCTCTGCACCCTTTCTGTCTCTTGCTACTATATGTTCACTGTACTAATCTGTTTTTTCTCTTTAATGCTACAGGTCTGGCCAGACTGTATATCAATCAGATAAGTATCTTAATTTAATTCTACCATCCCCCCAATCTCTCCTCTAGGACCTCTGACCTGTTGTGTCTTCTCAAACTTCTCTGTTCTTCACTTTCAGGTCCTACCAGAATTCCCCAAACCGAGGGTACCCCAACTCTGGACTGGATTCCCTGACTCTGATGGGGCAGGTAAGTCCTATTTAGTTACCTAACTACCCCGTAAGGTGAGAGGCATATAACAAGGTACCCACACCTTCACAAATGTGTAGCAAATTGATTTGTGTATTTTTTGGCATGGAGAAAATATCTATTTTCAGCATTTTCCCTACCTGGTGTTTGTTGGAGGTCTCCACTAAACCGATCTGATCTTGTTTACTTATGACATTTTATAGTGGAAGGCTCCAAGGTAGTATGGCTGCAGGCACAGATAGACAATACTGAACTGCACTCCATGCTGAACAGACTGTTAACCTTACACTGACTGAGGTTAGTGACATCGTAAGCATGTGACTTGAGTGCCCTTATGATGTCACTAACCTCACGAGGTTCGAGGTTACCAATGCATTCGGCAAGGAGACTGGTTCATTATGTGTAATGATATCAGCAGGTTGTTTCTAAAACATACAGGTGATGGGCAAACACTTTCATGAGTGCTGATTTCAAAACAGCACCCAGTACTTGAAAGTTATTTCTACTGGTTTCCATTTTAAAATGTGCACTCTTGAGAGGGTTTCTCTGTTACCTGTTCTAATCCAGGCCCTGTGTCGGGTTTGCTGGAGCATGTGTGATTAGGACAGCTGTTCAGAGAAGTAATTCATGTTCTAAATGGTGAATTATTTTCAGTGAACATTCCTAAAAGGTGGATTACTGGTTTAAGAAACCACTGCAGAAATTGGCTTTATATTGATATTCAGGCCCAGTCGCCACCCCCCCAACCCACTGGTATGTGACTACCTGCTCTATTAGTGAGCTGCTCAATACAGCAGGTAGGTGCCAGTGAGTGAGAGGGAGTGTCCAGAGTAGTAAGTGTCATTGATAAGGTTAGGAAGATTGATTTATGCATAGCGTCATGAATTACACACACTCTGCCTCCTCCTTCCCAATCATGCACGCTGTTACACTCTGTCATTCAGCTTGTGGACTGAAAGAGCTGGTGGCTGAATGTGCTGTGGGCTGGGGGGCAGGTTATCCTGGATATCTTGCTACATGTTTCCCCCAAATCATGGCTTGTGGTTCAGTAGGGGACCTAGCATATATAAATAATGATGATGACGATGATGATCTGGGGGTGGGAGGGTTGACTGGAGGAGGCATTTAAAAATGGCAAGAGTATACATTTTTTTTGTTATCTGTGTGGCAGAACAGGGCAGGTGTGGTGGTGTAAGTGGAGACTAGTCTTTGTCACCTAGGAAAGGACAGGGTCTTTTTTAAATTAATTCCCTTGTACCATGAATAGTGAGAAATACTTGAGATGCTAGTTGGGATTTTGTGATATTTGGAATTATTATTGGGGATGTGCCCACTCATACCTGCTGGTATTTTGCTATCTATATGTTTACTGTTGCTCACATTTACAAACATTTTCTAATTTTGGTTCTGTTTTATGGTGCTGACCAGATGCTGTCCCCATAATTATTTATTTATTCATTGACCGATTTATAGAACTTTGTTGACTGGGCTGGCTTACTGAGACTAGCGCCCCATTTTCAGGAGCAACTCAGAGTTATTTACAGTCCGTTCATAAACAAGTACAATTATACAGTTTTATGTGGTAGCAGAGATGGTACATGGCTAGAAATTCATTAAAAACAATAAATCGCTGAGTATTGTTACACAAAAAAAGGGACATTCAACGATACAGCTAAGCTTGTTTTTTGCCAAATGAAATCATAATGGATTATTTATGCCTTACTATTGGCAGCATATGCAGTGAAATATGTAAATCAGCAGGTTCTGGTTACAGTTGAATTTTTGTAGGAAGATTCTATTTATACTAAAAATGCATTAAATCTATGGATAATGCATTCACAGTGTAAACAGAATGTTTCTAAAAAGAAATCCAAATATTAGTAAAACCGTCTCATTTACATATTTCGTTGCATATGCAGTCAAGTATAAGCCATAGATAATCCATTTGGAGTTCTTTTGGCTTAAAACAAAAAACATTTATTTTACATTTATTAAAAATCCAAAGTAATACAGGATTAAACATGTGCATATTTACCTTCAAATAAAGCCCAAAATAAGTACAAATAAATCCATTCAAAAGAAGCAGTATTTTGCATGTTTTTTTGCAGCCCAAAATAATAGGATTGAAAATTAGCATATTTTGTTGCGTACACAGCCAAAAGTAAGCCACTCGACAGATCAGAAATTACCACTAAGACTTCTGTGCAATAAATGCAATTTCAAGTGAATTTAATGGGAATTTAAATCTTAAGAAAAAGGTAAAAATAAGCAAGTGTCAATCCGCAATTTTTGGTAAGGGCGGGCCCAGCACTGACCTCTGTGATACGCTGCTTGTCACTGTTCTGGGTGTCGAGACCCCCTCAACAACCACCCCTTTGCAACCTCCCCTTTAGCCAGTTTTCTATCCAGTGTGTTAGCTTCTTCCCCACCCCCACATCCATCAGCTCCCCCCCCCCAGTCTCCCATGAGGCACTGAATCAAAGGTCTTACTGAAGTCCAAGTACAGGACATCGACTACACGGTCCCCATCCAGCTCTCTTGTCACCCATTCGTAATATTCTATTAGATTCATCTGGCAAGATCTCCCTGAGATGAACCTGTGCTGCCGCCCATCCTGGAGGCCATTTCCCTCAGGAACGACACCAGTCTCTCCTTTAATATCATCTCCATCAGTTTCCCCACTATTGAAGTGAGGTTGACAGGCCTATAATATCCTGGCTTATCTCTTGGCCCACTGTTGTGTATGGATACCACATGGGCCACCCTCCAATCCTGAGGCTCATAGCCTGTGTCCATGGAGGTGCTGAACAGATCTGCCAGTGGTTCAGCCAACACCTCCGTTGTCTCCATCAGCACCCTGGGGTGGATGCCATCAGGACCTGGTGCCTTGTCCACCCTTCATGCCCTCAGTACCTCAAGTACCCTACTCCCCATGATCTTTTGATCTGTCAACTCCTCTCCCCCTTCCCCCACCTTTCCCAACAACTGTGGTAGTGGCCCATATTTCTTCTTAGTGAAAACAGAGCAGAAGTACTCATTCAGTACTTCCGCTTGTTCCACCCGCCGCATCCACCCATTCCCCTCTCCGCTTTATCTTCACTATATGGTCCTTCCACTTCCTCTTTTCCTGATGTATCTAAAAAAGTCCTTCTCTCCAATCTTAATGCCCTGTGCCAACCTTAGTTTTCTGGAGGCCTTGGCTGTTCTCACCCGCTTGGTCACCACCTTGGACCAGTTCTCGTAAGTCTCCCTATCTTCTCCCTTCCTCATTCTCCTGAACTTCAGATACACAGCTCTTTTCGCTCTCACACCCTCCAGCACCTCATTGTTCAGCCAGCATGGTTTCCTGGCCCTGACCTTCTTGCTTCTAGTCCTGGTGCAGCCTTCTGTAGCCTTTGTTAGCCAGTTTTAATAATGTCCCACCTTTGCTGCACATCCATCTCCAGCCCAATAACCTGGAGCTCCTCTCACAGTATCTCTGTCATCCTCCCGAAGTCCACCCTCTTGAAATCCACCACCTTGGTGCCTGTACCTTCATACTCCCTGACCAACAAGAGTCTGAATCGTGCTGTTTGGTGGTCACTTCCAGCAAGTGGGTTCTCAACTTTTACTTCTCTCACTGCCTCCACATTAGACAGCACCAGGTCCAATGTGCTACCCAGTCTAGTAGGCTTGCTCACCAGCTGCACCAGGAGACCATCCTGGATCACCTCCAGGAGCACCTGTTCCCTTGCACTGGAGGTGGCTATGGTGTTCCAATCAATCCCTGGCAGACTGAAATCCCCCACCATCACCACACTCCCCCTTTTACACACCCTCCTTATTTGTTCTGCTAACTCCCTGTCCAGTTCCATTGTCTGAGTTGGTGGTCTGTACACCCCCCCAGCCTCAGCTTCCTACCTTTAAGGTCCAGAATCTGCACCCAAAGGGCCTGTGTCCTCCCATCTTCCCCCTCCTCCCTCATGCATTTGATCCCCTGTCTCACATAGAGTGCTACCGCGCTCCGTTGCCCAACCCCCAGGTCTTTTATGTGAATGCTATACCCCGGGATTGCCAGATCCCAGCCATCGGTACTGGGTTGCCCAGGTCTCTGTCACTGTAGCAATGTCCACCTTCCCTTCTGTAAAGAGTGCCTGGAGATCTGAGATTTTGTTACCCAGGCTTCTCATGTTTAGGAAGACCACATTCCATCTGTACCCCTCAGTCCACTCCCCCCCTTTCTCCCTGGTCTGATCCCCTCCTCCCTGTGGTCCACCCCCTTTATCCACCCTGTTATTATGGGACATTCCATTTAACACTCCAACCTGGTGACCCTGCACTTTCCCTCCCTGTGACTCTTGATCCCTACCTTTTCCCATAGGTGGCGGGGATGAGCTCACTAGTCTCACCTTTCTGGACCCTTGTTCTACCAGCAGTCCTTATGCCTTCCCCCCCAGTTTAAATCCACCTTTGTTACTATATATTCCCCCATCCTCTTTTTAGTACTCCTTTCCCCTCCCCACTCAAGTGCAACATGTCACCTGTGTATAAGTCGCTGTTGCCCCAGATCCCTCCCCAGTCTGCCACCAACACATAATTCCTGGTCCAGCACCAGTCCCTCAGTCACTCATTGAACTCTTCTATCCTTTGTTTCCTCCCTGTACTAGCACATGGTACCAGGAGTACTTCATAGAATGCCACTTACCTCCCCAACCTCCTCACTATGCCTACCCAATTCCTTGAACCTCCCCTACACCACCTCTACACCATCTCCTGCCAAGTTGTTTGTACCCATGTGTATCACTATGTGTGTTTTTTTCCTCCCCTTTCACACGCACTTGAGAAGTGTCTGCCCTGCCCTTCCCGCAGTCATCCCGGGGAGAGCTTCAACCCTTATTTGACTGTGCCTTCCCCCCTACTGCCCCACCTGACCCTTTTCAGTATGGAATCCCCTAGCACTAGTACCCCCCCGTTCATGTCCTAGATCCCTCCCCTCCCCTTTACTCTTTTGTCTTCCTCAGTGTCCACCCTGCCCTGCTCCTTAAGTACCCCATCTGCACCTTCTATGTCTCCTACAACTTCCCCTCCTGTTTCCACCCCTCTCGCTGCCTCTGCCCTGCACCTCCCATCCCGCCTGCTCACCTTACCTGACTGCCTTCCAACTTCCGGACTTTCCTTGGCTCCCCCCACTGCTGTCTGACCCCTCTGCTACATTCTCCGTTGCCGAGTAGGAGAACCTATTTCCTGCTACCCCCATAGCGGTGCCCATCCCCTCCTTCTCCCTGCCCTGAGTCTCCCCTCCCACCAGTTCCAGCTACCCTCCCCTTCCTTAATTGCACCCCTCAACCTTGCCAAGCCTGCTTTTCCATCCCTGTCCCAGCCCTTCCCACCTCCCTGTCCACTTCCCATTGGTATTGTCCTCCTCCTCCTCCCTCATTAGCAGCAGAGGCTTGAACCTGTTATTTAGACCTATGCTTTCTACTTTGCCTCCTCCTGATGATTCCCCTCCAATGTGCTCCTCTCTGAGCCCCCCAGTCCTCCTCCACCCCAACCAATGTCCAGTTCCTATAGTGCTCCTCATAATCCCCTCCACTGGTGGGCCCTCCTTTGTCCCATGCACCCCTTCCCTTCCCCCATCTAAACTACCTGTTCCTCCGATCCCAGAATCTGCTTCAGGACCCAACTGTCCTGTCACTGTCTTCCCCCTCTCCAGCCCCCTTCACCTCTCCCCCGACAGGCTGACATCCATCTTCTCCTGCCCTGCCTCCTAAGCACCACTTATTTTTTTTTTATTTTTTTTTGTATCTACATGGAGGTGGACATGGTGGACAAATTCAAAACAGCATGGGACAACCAAATGGGACTGGGAAGGGGAGAGAAGGCAGATGGGGTAAAAGGGAGGAGGGGGCTAAATTGGGCAGACTAGATGGGCCATATGATCTTTTTCTGCCAGCAACATTTTGTGATTTGTGATTTAAGTCCAGAATTTAAAGCAGTAACAAATTGTGATGTTAAGAGCTTGACTTGAAGCAGTGACAGACCTTGGAGAAGGTCCTCAGGAACAAGGATTTGAATAGGGAGAATGAGACAGGGGAAGTGAGCCTTAAGGTTTTCAGGATCTTATTCCTGAACGTAGGAAGAGCGAGCTTAGTGAGGCTCTACCAAAGTGCGTTTTAACTTTAGGGATAGTCAG
Source organism: Neoceratodus forsteri (assembly GCA_016271365.2). Lineage (NCBI taxonomy): Eukaryota > Metazoa > Chordata > Ceratodontiformes > Ceratodontidae > Neoceratodus > Neoceratodus forsteri. The sequence goes on from CM028134.1 coordinate 849,315,885, forward strand.
AGATAAGATGGTATGACTTCTGACAGAACAGGCACTAGGGATGCAAGGAGTTAGGCAGCTTGTGAGGTAATTTATGAGTAATTGCCTTTTATGTCCATAGAATAGCATTCTTTTGCATTCTGAAGGTAAGGGAGCTTCAGCCTGCAAAAGAATAGAGGACGCAGTGGTGTGTGTCATAAGGGGCATCCGAAGTTGGCTTAGCTAGAAGGAAGCCAGGTTACAGCCAGATTTAAACACTGCCCTAGGTAACTTCTGCCAGAGAACAGGCAGAGAACACCGGGGGAAGGAGCTGCTGTTATAACTAAACTTCTCTACTGGGACTATATTGCCCTCCTTCCCTAGCCTCCACCCCCCCCGCCCAAAGCCAGTTCTACTTTTATAGGCACAGGATTTGACTGACAACAGGAACTTCCTGTTTGGGAGCAGGAAGTGAGTGATCACAAAGCCACCAAAGACTCACCATCCTAGAAGGACAACAGTAACTCTCCGTCCATCCCCCCCAAGCTGCTGGAGGCCTGCTTCTGAGCAAGTAAGGGGACTACTGAGAAATATAGGATCTTCTTGTCTAAGAACAGGAAGATCAGAAGCTTAAAGGGCACAGAGGCAGTAAGTAAGTAAGTAGGGAGAAAAAAAAACAGAGGAAAGAATAAGGATTCCAAACAACAGTGAAGGTGCCAGAAATAAGACATGATGGGAGTGGTGCAGTGCAGTGGCTGTGGAGCAGCAGTCTTCTAGGAGACATTCTGGAGGATGTGGTGTTGTCCCATCTGCAGGCACCTCTCTGGGCTGAGGGAGGAGGTTGCTTATCTCCAGGCTGAGTTGGCCAGGATTTGTGGGACCTCCTCTCCCATCCACGGACTACCAGGGCCACTGCCGTTGCCTCAGAGGTTGCCAAGAAAGAGGAGTGGTTGGACCACAGTGGGATTAGGGATGGTGAGGGTGGTGGAACAGAGGCACATCCCTCCAGTTGTAACTCTCCACAATTCATATGCCAGTCTGGCAAAGTGTGGTTCCTCTCTGAAGGCACCAGCAGTGGAGATCAAGGAGGATGCTGGGAACCTCCACAAAGGAGACCCACAGGAGGGTGGCATGGGACCCCACAGGAGAAGGAAACAACTCCTGGTGGGGGACTCCATTGTTAGGAAGGTAGAACTGGGGAGGAAGGGAGAGGGAGGTAAGGTGCCTGCCTGGTGCCATGGCTTGGAGGGACAGGGAGCAAATCCTCAGGATCCCTGAAGCAGCTGTACAGGGAAGGGAGCTGGATGTCATTGTCCACCTAGGGACAAATGACCTGGCTATGAAAGGGATCCAAGCAGTGCAGGAAGAGTTTGTAGAGTTGGGGAGGGGCCTTAGACAAGTAACACGCACGGTAACCTTCTCAGAGGTGCTGCCAGTCTATGGCATAGGTGAGGTTAGGGTGCTCCACACCATGGGATTCAATCAGTGGTTGAAAAACTGGTGCAGGACTCAGGGATTTGGTTTCATTTGGGAATGGAGGTCCACCTGGAGTAATGCAGGCCTATACTGGCATGATGGTCTGCAACTGTCCAGGACGGGAACCAGGATGCTAGGTGATTGGTTTAAATGCTTCATTGGCAAGCATTTAAACTAGCCAAGGGGGGAGGCACTGGAAAGGAGCAGAGGAATCCTAGCCCCCCCAATAAAGTCAGGGTAGTAAATGAGGTAAACACAAAGAGAGAGATGTCGATAGGGAGAAGGGCTTGGGTAAATGGAGAAAGTGACAAAGGCAATATGGACAGGGATGGGGCAAAAAGGAGTAAGGCCATCAGAAAATGGAGGGTAATGAGTTCCAATGCCCATAGTCTGGGCAACAAGCTCCTTGATCTGGTGGACTTGATGGAAGAGGGATGCCTGGATATCATAGCAGTCACAGAAACAAGGTACACAGAGAACCATGACTGGGATGTTAACATACCAGGGTACACAACCTACAGGAGAGACAGGAGGGGTTAAGAGGGAAGGGTAGCTCTCTATGTAAGGAAGGGAAGGGATAAAAGCAACTGAACAAAAAAGTAAACAGGGAGGAGAGGAGGCACTGTGGATCACCTTAGAGACTGGAAATGGCACCACAATCCACACAGGGGTTATATATAGACCCCCATGTCAGAGGGAAGGAATGGACAAGGATATGATAGAAGGCATTCTTAGGATGGCAGAGAAAGGGGTGATACTGTTGATGGGAGACCTGAATATGCCATATGTTAACTGGAGCACATTTGCTGCAGCCACGTCCACGAGCAGGGCTATTCTCGATGCCCTACAGGTGGCATGCCTCTGACCGCTAGTTTTGGAATCCAGTCGTGAGGGAGCAATTTTAGACCTTGTGCTGTCAAATGGGGACAGTGAGAGGATCTCAGATCTAGAAGTGGGTAGCCATCTGGGAACAAGTGACCATCAAACAGTGTGGTTCACAATAAACTCAGCTACATAATCAAGCCATGCAGAAGTGAGGGTACTGGACTTCAGGAGGGCTGACTTTGGCAAGATGGGAGAGTGCCTTAGAAAAGCACTAGCAAACAGGCTAGAAGGAGGGGTGGAACAACAATGGGGAAACATCAAATCTGCCATCACAGAGGCAACAAGCCTTTGTGTGAAGCAAATAAATCAAAACGAAAGAAAAAGCCACTATGGTTTCCAAAAGAGGTGGCAGGGAAGGTCAGGGAGAAAAAGATAGCATTCAGGAAGTATAAGGAAATGCAGAAGAAGGAGAACAGAGAGCTGTACCAGTTAAGGCAGAAGAAAGCAGGGAGGGAAGTTAGAATAGCAAAGGCCCAGAACTGAGGAAAAGATGGCCAACTCAGTTAAGAAGGGGGATAAAACCTTTTATAGGTACATCAGGGAGTGTAGAAAGACAAAGGAAGGGATAGTGAGGCTGAATAGAATGGACGGTGGGTGGGCAGAGAGGGACAATGAAAAAGCAGGGATACTGAATGAATATTTCTGCTCAGTATTCACAAAAGAAGAGGAGGGGGAGGTGCCTAATCCAAGTAACAGAAGCACTCTGGATAGAGGGGTTAATCCTAGTCCTTTCACAGAAGAAAGGGTTCTGAAAGAACTTCTAAAACTGAAGGTGGACAAAGCAATGGGGCCTGATGTAATTCTCCCCAGAATTCTAAAAGAATTAAGGAGAGAAATAATGACACCACTGACAACTCTTTTTAACAAATCATGGGAGGATGATGTGGGACTGGAGAAAGGCGGATGTGATTCCCCTTCACAAAAGTGGGACCAAGACAGAGGCAGAAAACTACAGACCTGTCAGATTGACCTCTGTGGTAGGGAAAGTGATGGAATCACTTCTGAAGGAAAGAATTGTTGAGTACCTAGAGGCCAGTGGGGCACAGGACCCAAGGCAGCATGGGTTCACAGCAGGAAGGTCATGTCAGATGAATCTAATTGATTTCTTTGACTGGGTGACCAAAGTAGTAGACCAGGGAGGGGCTGTGGACATGATCTACCTAGACTTTAGCAAGGCATTTCACACAGTCCCACACAAAAGATTAATAGTCAAATTAACCAGCCTGGGAGTGGGTCCCAGGGCGGTTGCCTGAGTAAAACATTGGCTGGACAACAGGGCACAGAAGGTAATTGTAAATGGAGTCCACTTGTAAGAAAGAGGGGTTACTAGTGGGGCACTGCATGGTTCAGTACTGGGTCAGGTCTTTTTTAGTGTCTTTATAAGTGACATAGCAGAGGGAATGGAAGGAAAAGTATGCCTCCTTGCAGATGACACAAAGATCTGCGACATGGTTGATAGACAAGGAGGCATGGAAAGGATGAGAAGGGACTTGGCAAGGTTGGAGGAATGGTCAGAAGTATGGCAGCTAGGATTCAATGCAAAGAAGTGCAAAATAATGCACCTGGGAAACAAGAACCCAGGGGAAGATTACACAGTGGGGGGGACAGTAACAACAGCAAAAATGGAAAGGGACCTGGGGGTAATCATATCAGATTACCTTAAGGTTAGCAAGCAGTGTGAGAAGGCAGTAGGGAGGGCTGGGGGGATACTGGGATGTATAGCGAGAGGCATCACCAGCAGAAAACAGGAAGTTGTTATCCCTCGGTACAGACAGTTGGTGAGATCCCATCCAGAGTACTACGTCCAGTTCTGGAGACCCCATCTCGGCAAGGACATAGACAGGATAGAGGCAGTCCAGAGGAGGGCAATTAAAATGGTGCAGAGTCTGCAAGAGAAGCCATACGAGGAGAGACTGAAGGAGCTTAATATGTATACCCTTGAGGAAAGGAGGTAGAGGGTGGACATGTTAGAAACGTTTAAGTACCTCAGTGGAATCAACAAAGTCCAAGAGGGTAGCATCTTTCAGAAAAAGAGATGTGCAAGAACAAGGGGATACAATTTGAAGATATAGGGGGAATGGCTCAGGGGCAATGTGAGGAAGTATTTTTTCACAGACAGGGTTGTGGAAGCATGGAACAGCCTTTCTGATGAGGTTGTGGAGTCTAAAACTGTGGGAGAATTCAAGAATGCATGGGACAGACATAAAGCAATTTTTGCGGGGGGTAGGAAGAAATAGGCTGTTGGTTAAATAGGATCTGCAGCTCATCCTGTAGGTAGGGAAATGGGCAGACAAGGTGGGCCAAGCGGTTCTTATCTGCCATCAAAGTCTATGTTTCTAAATCAATTGAGCAATGAACTCATCAATAACTATACCTACCAAACTAATGACACTATTTTCCTAATCAGTCACACTAACTACAACACACACTGTTAAGACTCTTATACCTACAAAACCCTAGACAGACAAAGAAACTAAAACTACATACATTCTAATGTAACCTGAAAGTTCCCCGTTTCTCACCAGTCTACCACCATGTCCTTCATGCTACTGCTGCCAGTGCCTAGCTCCTTCAGCAGCCCCTTCCAAATGTAGATACACAGTGCTCCTGCTTGCATTAACATGTCACTCATGACTACATCAACTTGCTTTTCCCAGCTACAGGAATACACTGCTCTTTATTTATTTTATTTTATTTTATTTTATTTCACTCTTCAGAAGTGACCTTTGCACTATGAGCTCTTTTACAAAGGTGCCATGTCATGAGATAATATAAAAGTTACAGTGGCACAATTCATATAGACAGAAATATAGGTATCTAACATACAGTAGGAGTACTAGCTGGACAAGGCAGTAACTAAGACATTGATTACAAGCAGTCACAAATTACAAGGTTGAGAGGTATAACTAGCTGCCTTAGGACAAGGCATTGTCATATGTTTCAGGTCCTCTTAACCACAGAAAGTAAAGAATGGCTGGGCCAGCCATGCTTCTTTATATAGGGGGACTTTACAGAACAAAAAACACATAGGGACAAAACAGTAGTCAGAAGAAAATGCCACTAAACTATGGAAAAACACTAGGACCAAAAATGAAAAAGGCAAGCCCAAAACTACAAATATGATCTGAAGGGAATATGACCATCCTCATGTATTAGACAGTATACAAAATGCTTGGTTACTGTGCTCATTTGGGGAAAGCTACCATTTTAGGAGACACAGGAGTCCATAAACTCACTCTGCCTTCAGCCTTTTGGACTTCTGTGCCCCTGAGCCTCCCTTTGATAGTACATTTCCCTATATATCTCACTTATGTGGCATTAATATGTATGTACTCTAAATATTCAAGTATATTAAACTCATGTGGGGTTCCACTCCAGACAGTTAAGGTCTGCTTCTCTCCTTTCTACCCTTACTCTCTCCTTCACAATTTTCTTTCCTCCGTCCTGCAACAGTGCCTGACCCAGTTCCCCAAAACCCCTTCTCACCCCTCCTGTCTTTCAAAACTGTGACTAACTTGGGCTTTTTCTTGTGCAGCCCCTATCCTCTGGAACTCTCTGCCCTGATACATTTATGACAGTCCCACAATAATTATCTTCAAATGGGAGTTAAAAACTTATTTATTAAGACAAGTGTTTTTGGATTCTGATTAATGTTTTAAATTGATGAATTAATATGTTTTAACTATGTACTCTGTTGTCTGTATGCTGTATAATAATGGTTAATTTGGGAAGCGCATTGATTCACAATGAGATGTGAGCTACATTAGATAAAAATTTGATTGACTGAATTTGAACTTCTCATTCCTGCCCACCATGCCTACCTTTCCCCAGGAAAGCTGATATCAGATGACACTTACTAGGTGAGCATTGGTCAGTGTTCAACTCTTGTGCAGTTTCCACTCCAGAGGGTCACAAAGGGTTTGCCTTCCTCCCTCCTGCCCTGACTCTCTTCTTGCAGGCCTGGGTAACCAGTACCGTTGGTTTTGGGTTGCTCCCTGCAGAGACTGTCATCCCAATGGGTTGAAGGTCTGCCCCACCCTTTTACCCTATCCCTGTTCCATCCACTCCATTCTTCAGTTAGCTTAGCTATAGTCTATGCCCCCCCCCCAACTCTGTCTCTGCAAAGGGACTACCCTCTAACCTCATGTTTTGAATCTGCAATATTATATTTCTATTGTTTTGTTTTGTCCTCTTCACATAACAAGTTAGAGATAGCTTTAATTTCTTCAGATTTATATAATTGCAGATGTTGTATTTTTATCTCTGGGTTATGTATACTCCAATTGTCTCAAATGTATATATACAGGGCCCCCAGTTGGTTGAACATGCTCAACAGCGACCGCTCATCTGTGCAATTGCTCAGACCATTCAAATCCAAACTCTGCCTTAACCTCACTGCCTCCAGCACCTGTGACTGCCCTGTTTAGTACATTTCCCCCCCATTCACTGGGGCCTCACTTCTTCCCTGCCTTGCACCTCCTCTTCTTACTCCAACCCCAATCCCCTTGTTTCTTCTTCACTTTTTTCTCTCTTTGACTCCTTCACTTCTATCTGTAATATGTCAATGCCCCTCACTGTACCTTTCTCATATTTCCCTCTTTACCTCCCTCTCCTCATCTCCATCGCCTCTTTCTTTAATATGACAATGCCTCTGGCTGCACCTTTCCCATATTCCTCTCCCTCGTTCTGTACCCCATCAACTGCTTTTCAGAACTGTAGCATTAGCTTGGCCTGAATGTTGTGTTGTTGTTTTTTTTTTTTTTATTCTCATAATGTTCATGCTGTTATACTATTTACCATGCCTATGTAACTCAATGTCTTGTTTACTTCTGTACTGCACCTTCTTTGATGTAGAACCTTTATAAAATAGCCTTGGCTCAAAGGTACTTGTAATCCTAGATTTAATAAATAAATAAAAATAAATATATCATAGTAGGATGGTTTATTTTGTTTTGATTTTTGTATCTTGGATTATGTATACTCCAATTATATTCCCATCTCCCTTCCCCCAGGACACATCTGGAAACAAGCTGTTGTAGCTTAGTATGTCTTTCCTGGTGAAACTTTACAAATAAACAAATGTAAGAGATTAGGTCTACATCATACTTAATAAGAGGCAGAAAAAGAGTAGACAGTTAAGCAGATGAAAAACTGGGGGTGGCAAGGACAACTGTAGGAAAAGTTGATACGACAGAACATAGCTTTCTTAAAGACACTGATAATTGGATCTTCTTTGGCACTCAGGACCCTACACCAGGTAGTTGGAGTGGCTGAACAAAGGATTTTGAATCAATAAACCTGCACTTTTTGGCATTTGAAGGAGGCACTTATTCTGAGATCTCAGCATATGCAATGCATTGTCAATTTGTAGGAGACTGCTGAGGTAGTTCAGATATATTATGTGTAGGTATTTATAAATCAACATAGCCCATCTCAACTCTTTCTTCTAATTCAGTGCTAGCAGACCAAGGTTATTGCAAAGAAGAGAGCGATGTGCAGGTTTTCTATAGACCAGTGCATACTGTATCGTCAGATGTCATAAGTTGTGGTGGCATCAGAGACAACTGTCCCAGGTCTATCTAGATGGGATAGGGTAGGGGTAATTTGCAGATCCTACCTTACTGAAATGTAAGAGGTTGAGTTTGCATTGTAAATGAAGTCTTTCTTTTTAGATTGCCCGTCAAAAACTGTAGTTTCACGTTTAGTCAGATGTTGCTTGGCAGTTCAGTAATGTTCTTACTCTGCCCTTGTTTTGAGTCCTTCACTCAGTGGTAATGTGGTATGTGCATCTATCAAGATGATCATGTACACTTAGAGATGCAAGACCTATGAAAAATAAATGGGGTTGGGGTGTTAAATTTAGCTGTGTCAGTCTGAAAGGAATATAATATTACTAGATTCATATAGAAAACATATAAACTTAGTATTGTAATGACAGAATGGAATTAGGGTCCATCTAGCTCACAACTCCTACCACACAGCAGTGGCTATGTGCACTATATACCCATATGCTCCATATATCCAGTTTGAGTGTGAAAACAAATTTAAGCTCTACCACTTTTGAGCTCCATCAACCTTCTACTGTATATTTAAAAAAATTGTATATCTTTACTGTGACCAGTCTACCACTACCCCACCAGAATGTTGTCCCTTAATTCCAGATCCTAGTCCATTTCAGACCCTTAACTTTCAGGGGAAGCGAGTCAGCATTGCAGTTCATATCTCTTCCTGTTTTATCCCTGAAAATGGCTTAACACTCCTACTGCTTTAATAATTTTTACCATCTACACATTGAAGATAGATTCTCTGAATCACAGCAGACAGCAGTGCATCTAGCAGAAGAGCATCACCACATCTGGGATGATTGTTTTTGGATAGCAGGATTATGATTCAATTTTTCCTTCAGCAGTAAATGAACCTGTGACCTCTAGGCTCTGAAACAAAAGTGTGAGCTACTGCCAGGCTATTGGTGCAGAGCAACATTGTTCCTTGTGACACCAGTGACCTGGGTTTGGAAGCAAGCCTGGCAAATCCGAGGTATAGCAGGGGGAAGAGGATCAAGTATTCCAGAGGATGCGCTCTTCTTTTGGGGATTGGAGGGTAGCAGGATCTGCTCCTATCCTGTGACCTGGGTGCCAATAGATAATGGTGCAGTTGGAGCAGCTGGCATGAAGAGTGATGCCAGCTGGCTCCATTCACTGACATGCATATGCATGCACACATACACATCATGGACCCAGACTGCTGGAATCATAATGGGGGGAGTTAAAAGGAGAAAAGCAATGGTTTGAACAGAATGTCATATAACACACTCAAACTCCACCAGACTAACTTCCAATTCTCTTTACCAATAGTAGCCTGTCCTGTAGACCATGCTGAACCCCAAAGGTTCAGCCATAGGGCATCAAACCCAAGGGGTGAAAATGAGGCATTAAAGACAGTGAAGGGATATACAGGATTGGAAGGGGCTGGCTACAAAAGGCAGCATGACTAACCAGGGGATCAACAGAATACTAACTAGGGTTAGCTATAGAGACTCCCTTTCTTTAGTTCCATACGTGCCAAAACATTGCTTACATCTTGCAACTTTGGGCCAATGATTTCATTCAATTATACCTGTAATCTAAGCCACATAACCTTGATAATACTTGGCAAACAGGAATACATGTAGATCTAAGCATGTCATACAGATCCTTGTAATAACCCCATCTTGAGTACAGTGTGCTGTTCTGGTCCTCCCATTTGAGGAATGATACTGAAATGATAGAAAGGGTACAGAGGAGAGCAACTAAGTTGGTTTATGGCTTTAAGAACATGGGCTTCGAGGACTGCCTGGAAGAACTGGGACCGTTTTTCCATGGAAAGGAAAAGACTAAGGGATGATACCATCAGACCAAATGCAGCTCTTCCAGATAGACAAGGATTAAAGGACAAGAGGACATTCGATGTCACTGAAGGGAAGATGATTCAAAAGAAGTTTCAAGAAAAAGTATTTCACAGAACGAGTGATGAACACCTCAAGTAGACTCCAGAGCATGTGGTATCAGATTATGCTGCAAAATCCTTGAAGTTCAGAATAGACAAGTACTTTGAAGAAAATATCGTGACAGGGTGTTCACATTGAGCTAGTGGGAGGATGGAACTTAATGGACCACTGGTCTTCTCCCTCCCCTTAAATATGTACTGTATGTATACACTGTATGTATGTAATTGGTATTTAAAGCCTCTCCAGTGAATCCCTCCTCTACGCTGATGATCTGGTCATCTACCACAGTGATAAATCCCTTCCTCACGTATCTACAAACCTCACCCAGAGCTACAGCACTCCCACAATTGGTTCACCAAAAATCTGATGCTGGTTAATGCCAAAAAACCTAAGGCAATGCTGTTTGGATGAAAACCTTATCATGCCAAATCACTTAAATCAAATTCTTCACTCCAGGTCCACTCACCCAATGGCCCTGCCAAAGACATCATTCACTCCTTCAAGTATCTCGGTGTCATGCTGGACCCTACCCTCTCTTATACTGACCACGTGAATTCAGTAGTTTGTAGAATAAACCCAAAACTTGGTGTGGCATACCACATTAAGCCCTACTTCTAACTGCAGATGCTCACATGGCCATTGCTTGAGGAAACCTCCCCATCCTGGACTACTGTTCCCCTGTTTACACTTGGGTCTCCTCTTCACTCTGGTCCAGACTTGAGGTCGTATACACTAGCATCTGCTGATTTGCCCTGTCCGCCTCTTACTCCACCCACAACTGTGACCTTTACCACCCTCTAAACTGGCTCTCCCTACCAAGTTGCTTCGACTTTACTACCAGCTGCCTCATTGATACCTGTATCAGGAGTGGTCCTGCCTCACACCTATCCACCTTCTTCAAGCCATGCATCCTGCCAAGGTCCCCCCATTTCTCCCTTGTCCCCCCTCTGGAAACTCTACATACCACCACAAATATGGCTAGCAAATCTCTGTCAGTTGTGTCCTCCATCTTATGGAACAGACTGCCTGCCCCTCAGATCTACTGACAAACCTCATGCCTTCAAGCATGACTATAAAGTCTGGTTCCTCACTAGGGACACCTGCACCTGTATGTGCAGATAATTGCCGTCCCTCCTAGTCTTCCATAACCACGATCCAAAAATTCCTTCCCAGTTTCTTGCTCTGTCCCTTAGACAGCTGGGACTTGATACAAGGGGGGATGATTAACGCTGTAACCTCTTTCTGCCTATTTTACTGCCTAATTTGCACATGTTCTCATGCTTGTTTCTGAATCTGTGTTCTCTGTTACCACAGTCCGGATCCCTACTGCAGTGCTGCAATTACTGCCATCTCACCTGTTATTCTTTACTCTGTCTGCCATACTTATATACATACCTGTTACATGGTATCTTATTTGCTCTCTGTTCTGCTACTGCCTTCTTGGCCAGGAATTGTTGACTGTATTGTGGTTGCCTTATTGCCTATTGGCATATGGAATGTACATAGTTGTAACCAATTTGTATTATCTACTGTTGTAACTATGTATCCTGCTTGTGGCTTTTGGCCCGGGCTGTGCCTGAACCAGTGCACCCCACCCGGTTAACAAAGTCATAAATAAATAATAAGAGTCAGCTTTTTGAAATATAGCAGCTGTCATTGTAGAAAAACTTTGGTTTTTAAAGAGCCACCAACACCTGAAGAAGAACTTTGAAAAAACATAATATTTGGACATAAAGCAGCTTTAAATTTCACATTAAATTTGTATTTCTAATCCCCATTATTTATAACTGAGGTCATATGCATGAAAACAGGACTGCTGTTCATTCAGGGTTCATCAGTTCCTATTATTTCTTCCCGACTTAATGTCCTAATACTGTACTTGTGACAGTACAGTTATCTCCATGGCAAGAGACTGTGATGTCACAACAGAGCATTATAATTTCATGTAGGCAATATGTTATAAAGGCAGATGAACACTCTGGGATGTAATTCTTGTTTTTGCTGAAATTTCTTCAGTAATAAATAATGAACAGGAGAAATCTATAGAAATATATTGAAGATATATGAAATAACAGCTGAACTGTGTCTGAATTATGTGTGTCTTTTGTTTTCCCAAAGGCGCCAGCAGTTCTTTAAAGAGTAATAACATTTTTTACAGACTAATACACTGTTGTGGGACTATTACATCAATATGATGCAGGTGATTTCTTGATACAAGCCATTCAATTATATTTTTGAGATGGGTTCTACTTGGAAAATCAAAGCATGACTTTTTTCAGATACAACTCGGTTTCAAGCTTACATTTATTTTTTCCAAGAATCAAACCTTGGTAATAGACAACTTCAGTAGATTAACAAAGTAAAATGTCCCTTTACTGTACCATTTTAAAGTATATTAAGACAACATTTTCAGTGCTCTGATAGTTATAGACCTTTACTGTGGTTTTTGGAAATAAATGAAATGACTTTTATAGCCACCTATTTCTAAACAAAAGTCTGGAACCAATTTTCCTGCATATACATGCAAAGAAGTAGATTCATTTTCAGTGAAGTATTTTAAACCACTGTAACAACCACCACCATTGCCTGCACATATTCCAATTGAAATCCCAGCCTTGAGGTGGGCCTTGATGGTTTCAGCTGCACCAGATGGTTGGTGTATCACACACAGTGAGTTCATGTCAGTAATGCATATGTACACATTTTCCTATTCATTACAGACCACTGTAGATGGGGTTCAAAACTGATCAACAAAGCACTCTATTTTCTGTTTTAGATAAAATCTAAGACACTATTCTGAGGCCATATACAGTAGATCAAAGACTAAGTGGTTCAGCAGGCAAGCATAGGATCAAAAATAAAAAGACAAAAAACAACCCAGCTTTTCTTGGGCTGGAGTGAGTGACTGTATTGATGGGATTTGGGCACATTTTATTTTCTCTTCTTGAGTAACTATGCTAATGGCATTATATATTATCTATACTTATTCAGTAAAATTGAGACCAGCAAGGCAATAATGCTGTTATTCAAAACTATAGTAGGTGCAGAGCCCAGGTGTAGATATAACTTACAGCCCACTTGTGTAGGTTGGAATCTTGGTTCCATATTTAATGTTTTATTTGCCCCCCCCCCAAAAAAAAAAACACCTAGATTTTCAGGCTTGTGAAAGCAGGGTTCCTCTCTGTGGGCAGTGCTCTTTTGTGAGAGTACATTTCTCATATACTGTACTGTACATAGCCAAATTCATTGTTGCTGACCTCCAACTGTACTTCTGTAGGAAAAACACATAGATGTTTCACATACTGTACATGTAGCATGATGCACAGTGTACTGTACTTAAAGGGACAGGCATCATGAATAATTGGCATAAATGTACATTGAGATGCAGTGTGAGAGAGCAGAGAGATAGATGATGTTTGTCCTTCTGGTATGGAGCTTACTGTAGGATGAGAATAGGAGGAGGGTGGAGCTTGAGAAAGACATAACCTCATGCCTCTCATATGGTTTACAGGGAGTGGTACTTCTTCTTGGAGATGAGTGAACAGCAGGTGCTGACTAGATACAGGTTGACTCATGAAACTGTCTTGTACCAGTGCATTGCACTGAAGGATGACCTGCAGTCAGTGCTTTCTGGCAACAGGCAGCTTTCATATGCCACCTAGTGACACCACCAGTATAATCAAGTCAGCCATGTTAAGGTGCCTATGCCAGTTTGTGTAGACTGTGAACCACATGACTGAACAATGCATTGGCTTCACACCTCCCAGAGGTAGCAGCAAAAGGCACTTTGGTGTGGGTAGTTTTATGACATTACTCATTTGTTTTTGTTTTTTTTTTCCCTTAGAGCAATTGACTACATCTATGTGGCAATATAGGCATTGCATGAGGAAGCTGAGAAAGGTTTTGTAAACTGCAAGGGCCATCATTTCCACAATATCCAAGTAGGGTGGTCAATTGGACACACACAGAATAGCAAATACATTGATAGAGTATCTGGTATCTCCCCTCTCAGATCCTTTTCAAACATTAATGTGCCCTGTATTTAATTTGTTAACCGGGTAACAGCACTGGACCAAGTGTTCTTTTTCAGACTCAGGCAAAAGTATTACAATACAACACTACAGCAATAAATATCAAATATAGAACATTACTACAGATAATTACATCGACATTGAGTAGACAGATATATTAACAAGGTCTACAGATAAATTCTGGTAACTTGTTCCAATAGTCGGGAGCAGCAATTGAAATGGCATGTGACCCTACACTGGTTTTGTGGATATTTCTATGAAGAAGGACTCCATGAGCTAAATGCAAACTAGCCAACATAGTCCCGAAAGTACAATCAACATGACAGAGTACAATAGGTCTGTTACTTCTGTCTTTTGCTCCTGTAGTTGCTCCAATATGTTGCACCCAAAGAACACACTGTCCTTCCAGTCTCAGATGTGCATATCAGAAAGGAGCTTGTGTTTACCCTCTTGCTGGGGATAAATTTGTGTTTATACATAGATACATAGATACATAGACAGTGTCGGCAGATAAGGACCTATGGCCCACCCAGTCTGCCCATTTGAGCTTGTAAGTTCAGTTTGTTTTCCTAGAAGTCTGTTGCCCCTTACCCCTGACCTCTAGAATTCCTTTATGTCTATCCCATGCATTCTTAAATCCCGTGATTGTTTCAGCCCCCACCACTTCCTCTGGCAGGGTGTTCCACTTGTCCACCACCCGTTCTGTGAAGAAATTCTTTCTCATGTTTCCTCTGAATCGTCCTCCCTCCAACTTCATCCCATGCCCTCTAGTCCAGGAACATCTTTTTCGCTTAAAATAGTGTTTTCCTGCACCTGTTCCTCCTGTAAGATACTTGTATGTCTCTATCACATCCCTCTCTCCCTCCTCTCCTCCAGGAGTACATGTTCAGTTCCTTCAACCTGTCTTCATAGGACTTGTGATGCAATCCATGCACCATCTTTGTTGCCCTCCTCTGAACCTTCTCTACCCTGTCTATGTCCTTACATAGGTATGGTCTCCAGAACTGTACACTGTACTCCAGGTGGGGCCTCACTAGTGTCTTGTATAGCGGAATTATGACCTCCCTTTTCCTGCTGGTGATGCCCCTGCCTATACATCCCAGCATCCTATTTGCTTTACCTGCTGCCTTGTCACACTGTTTCCCTACCTTGAGGTCATCAGAGATGACAACCCCAAGATCTCTTTCCTGCTTGGTGCATGCTATATCCTCACCCCCAACTGATATATTGTGCCAGGTTTTTGTGCCCCATATTCATTATCTTGCACTTCTTTGCATTGAATTTCAACTGCCAAACTCTTGACCATTCTTCAAGTTTCTGCAGGTAGCTTCTCATTCTGTCTACACCCTCTGGTGTGTCTACTCTGTTACAGAGCTTTGTGTCATCAGCGAACAGTGAAATTCTGCCTTCTAGATCCTGCTGCAATGTCACTGATGAAAATGTTGAATAGGACCGGTCCCAGCACTGATCCCTGTGGTACCCACTGGTCACTCTTCCCTCTGTGGAGTGACAGCCATTTACCACCACCCTCTGTGTCCTGCCACCCAGCCAGTTACCTACCCACCACACTACTGTCCTGCCCACCCATATTCCCCAGTTTGTGTAATAGTCTTCTGTGGCACAGTGTCAAAGGCCTTGCTGAAGTCCAGATAGGCCATGTCCACTGCCCTCCCTGATCCACCTCCTAGTCACCCAGTCAAAAATTCAATGAGGTTGGTCTGACATGACCTCCCCCTGGTGAAACCATGCTGCCTTGGGTCCTGTAGTCCATTGACAACCAGATGTTCCACCAATCTCTCTTTCAGTAGTGCTTCCATGATCTTCCCCACTACCGAGGTGAGGCTGACTGGTCTGTAGTTCCCTGCTTCCTCTTTGTTCCCACTTTTATAAGGGGACTACATCTGCTGTCCTCCAGTCTTTGGGTACCTCCCTGTTTCCAGTGATCGGCTAAACAGGATAGCCAGAGGTTCAGCCACCAACTCTCTTAGTTCTTTAAGGACCCTGGGTGCACCCGTCTGGCCCCATTGCTTTATCAACTCTTATTACTTCCAGTTCCTTCAGGACCCTTTCTCATGTAAAGGGACTTGTGTCCATTCTGCACCATTCTCACCTTGTACTCCCTTCAGACCCATTACCCCCTCTTCCTCAGTAAAGACTGAGCAGAAATACCTGTTCAATATGTCAGCTTTACTGTTGTCATCCTCCAGCGGCTCCCATCCTCCCCTTCAGTCTCACTATCCCTCCCTTTGTCTTTCTTTTTCCTTATGTACCTGTAAAGGTTTTGTCCCTCTACCCACTGATTTTGCAATGTGTTCTTCTGTCTGAGCTTTGGCTTCCCTTACTGACCTCCTGCCTCCCTTTGCTTCTCTTGGTACTTCTCCCTATCCCTTCTGCCTGTGTCTTTTTGTATTGCCTGAATGCAATCTTTTGGCTTTCACTTTCTTTGCTACCTCTTTGGAAAACCATAATGGTCTCCTCTTCCTTTTCCTCTTGCTAACCTGCTTAATGCATAATTCTGTTGTTCTTGTAATCCCCATTTTAAATACTGCCACTGTTCCTCAACCCCTGATTCTTGTCCCATTCCCTTAATGCCTCTTTCAAGTATCTCCCATTTTCCCAAAGTCTGCCCCTAAAATCAGGATACGTGTTTTGTGTGGTTTGGTTCTGCTCTTTCTGTGATTTCAAACCACAATGACTGGTGGTCACTGTTACCCAGGTGCTCCCCACTGTTACCCCCATCACACTGTCCCTGTTTGTGAGCACAAGGTCCAGTATTGCCTTCTGCCGAGTTGGTTCCATGACCAGTTGCTTGAGGAAGGCACCCTGAAGGGAGTCCAGGATAAATCTGCTCCTAGTTGATGCTGCTGCTGGGATGCTCCAGTCCACGTCTGGAATATTGAAGTCTCCAACCAGTACTACCTCACCCTTGTCTGCCATCCTTTGGATGGCTAGCATCAACTCCTATCTGTTTCTTCCTCCTGGGCTGGTGGTCTATAGACCACACCTGTCCGGATGGCTGTCCCCATTTTCCTTTCCAGCTTAACCCACAGTATCTCTCCCTATTTTGTTCCTCCTGGATCTCTGTGGCCCTTATGTCATTTTTCACATACAGTGCCACCCTCCTCCTTCCTGCCTGCTCTGTCTCTTCTGAATATGTTGTAGCCAGGTATGGCATCTCCCAGTCATGGTTATCATTACACCAGGTTTCAGTATGGCCACAATGTCCAGGTCTGACTGTACCATGACAGCCTCCAGATCTTCCATCTTGTTGCTAAGGCTCCTGGCATTTGCACACATGGCTTTCCATGATTTGACCTCCCTAGACTGCTTCACTGTTCTACTCCAGCCCCTTCCTTGGTTGTCATTTATCCCTGGTTCTCCTTGCTGTCTGCCCTTCGGCTGAATTTTGCCCGTTTTCTGCTTATCCACCTCTTGGGCACTAATCTCCATCTTTTGCACACTGCTTTGCAGAGATAGCCACTCCTCTGGTTCACTGGTTCCACTGCTAGCTGTGGGGGGTGAGCAAGTAGGTACCCTCCTTGCTGGCCTGCCACCCCCCTTTGCTAGTTTAAATGCTTGTCAATGTAGCATTTAAACTTATCATTGAGTGCTTGGATTCCCCTCCAGGATGGATGCAGGCCGTCAGGCTTGAACAAACCTCCATCCCTCCAGGTGGGTCCCCAGTCACCAATGAATCCAAATCCTTCCTCACAGCACCAGTTCTTCAACCATGAGTTAAAGTTCCTGGTGAATGCACTCCTATGCTCTCCCTTGCCTCTCACAGGTAGTAGTTCTGAGAAAGTGACAGAGTTTACCCTCTTGCTGGTGATAAGACCTACACCTAGACTGCTTCTCATAACTCCATTGTAAACCTTACCAGTAATGCTGAGGTGCAGTATAATGAGCCCTATTAGACCAAATGGATGGTGAGCAAGACGATATTTGGGATTCTGAAAGTGAGGGTCAGATGCCTTCGCTTGATAGGTCTGAGGCATGTTATATTATAGGCAGACTGCAATGGGGTGACCCCTTGAAGCAGATAAGAATTTGTTTGTGGGCCCTTCCCCTGATGCCCAGCAGAGGGTGAGTAGGAAGTGACTGGCAGGGGGGTGGGGAAAAGAAGAGGTGTTAGGTTAAGAGAATAGGGCCTCCCCAAAGCAGGGGAAACTTGGCTTAGACTGGAGTAGCAAAGTGGTTATTAAAAAGGCAAGGACACTGCCTCTTTGTTCCTTCTTTCTGGAAAAAAAATCTTCATTATAGCAAAAGTAGCAGGACTGGACAGAATCAGCAGAGGGTACGTCAGTACGTCAGCTGGCCCGAGGGGAGGGCTGCTGCTGGTAGGTGCTTAGTGGGCAGTGAGGTTATTAGTATCCTCAAAAAAAATCTGCTGGAGGCAGCACTCAGTAAGCTGATCAGATGTTATTTAAAAAAAATGAGAAGAAAAAAACACCAGTCTTGTTGGGCTTGATAGAAATGTGGAGTCTGTGGGGGACCAGTATGTTTTATGGTATAGTGGACAGTTTTGGGTACAGACCACAGAGAGCAGAAAGCATGGCAGACAAGTCTGTGGATGATCAGTATTTATTAGAAGACTTGGTTTGCTGGCCAAGGCACCTTGCTTCACCTGAGCTCTTTCCTTCTAAGACTGCTTGAAAGGCAGAGTAGAGAAACTTACCAGAGCAAGGGAGAAGGATTAAGACTTAGTTTGGCTAAGCAGATTTACTGTGTGGTGGTGTTTTTATTTTTTACTCACAGGGATTGCTACTGTTTGTTGCTAACATTTCATTGCTTTATTTTTCACTGATTCAAATTGTTGTTGCTGGTATACCTTCTTCTGCATTATTACAAGGTGTGCCTACAGGTGTGTGCTAACAGATTACTGCTGTAATCTTCTGATTCAAATTGTCTTTGCAAGGTATATCTTCTGTTACTGCTTTATTTTTCTCTGGAGCAAAGTGTTTCTTACAGGGTATATCTTCTGAAATTACTGTATTACAGGTGGAGCTTACATTTTTGTGACTTTTTATCATTGGGCTAAGCAAAATTACTGTTTGACACTGTGTTTTATTTTATTCTTGTTTGTTGAAAAGGTTTGTTGTCTCAGAGGTGTTTCAGTCTCCTTCTCACATTGAAGGAGCTAATTGCTTTCCTCCCACAGCTCTTCCAAAGGATTAGGTGTGTATGTGGGGTGGAGCTGGCAAACTGTCAGTAATTTCCAACAGAAAGAAGGGTTAAAAGTCAGGTTAGTTGATATCTTGGAGGTAGAAGACTTGGTTTGCTGGCCAAGGCACCAGCTCTCACCTGAGCTCTTCCTTCTAAGACTGCTTGAAAGGCAGAGTGAGAAACTTACCAGAGCAAGGGAGAAGGATTAAGACTTAGTTTGGCTAAGCAGATTTACTGTGTGGTGGTGTTTTTATTTTTACTCACAGGGATTGCTACTGTTTGTTGCTAACATTTCATTGCTTTTATTTTGATTCAAATTGTTGTTGCTGGTATACCTTCTTCTGCATTATTACAAGGTGTGCCTACAGGTGTGTGCTAACAGATTACTGCTGTAATCTTCTGATTCAAATTGTCTTTTGCAAGGTATATCTTCTGTTACTGCTTTATTTTTCTCTGGAGCAAAGTGTTTCTTACAGGGTATATCTTCTCTGAAATTATTACAGGTGGTGCTTTAGGTTTTACAGTTTTATCTAACATTAGGATAAGCTTTCAGGGTTACTGCATTTGTTGTTGACTGATTGTTTCTGCTCTTACCTCCTTGTTCTTTCGTCCGTGGTTCTTCTTTTAGGCAGGGGAAGGGCCCAGCCACCCACCCCATCCCCAACCACCCCTACGCCACTCCTTTTATAGGGCACCACAGTTGTGACATTTCCTGTGGCAGAGCAGGAAGGGGCGGATCAGTGGGGCCTCCACAAGGTGATCTCATTTACAGGGCACTAGTAATTTAACTTGTTATAACAAGTTAAACAAAGCACAATTAAACCATTACTTGCATTTTTTTTCCTTCTAATTACTCTGACTAGGTTACAAACCCAGCAACTTATTTGGAATGGATTTCATTAACTGCAGGTACTGTGGAACAATTTTCAGAAGGACAGTCTTACAGGATTTAGGACACTGTCCTACATGCTGGGCCTTGGAGATCTTAGGTCTCAGCTCGGGCAGCATGGGCAGAGATTGCAGCCT
The DNA here is from genome assembly GCA_016271365.2 of Neoceratodus forsteri. Taxonomy (NCBI): domain Eukaryota; kingdom Metazoa; phylum Chordata; order Ceratodontiformes; family Ceratodontidae; genus Neoceratodus; species Neoceratodus forsteri. Next base: position 849,335,910 of record CM028134.1, read on the forward strand.
CAAATTTCATATTGAAGAGGAAATACATTATAAGAACCACCCGCCATTTCCCCAGCATCCAACAGAAAAACCTCGACCGCAGAGGGTAGTTGGTCCAGGAGGTTGGCAGGTGGTTAGGAGGAGCAAATCAGGTGCCCCATCACTCTCTGCTCTCCAACACATTACCTCCAAAAACCATATAAACACTACAAACAGGTATCTGCCTCTATCTCTGAAATCAAATAAAGAGGCAGAAGACACTGCAGAGCAGGACATCATGCACAGGAGCTAGCACAACAATACTCACCCAAATCAGGAACCAAAACTAAACAAGCACAAAGGAAATCCAAAAACTACTGATCATAGGAGACTCCATGATTCGGGAGTTGATACCCATCTCCAGCCAGGGTGATGGTCAGATGTCTCCCAGGTACATCAGCATGGAGAGACACTGACCGCATTGCTAAAATTGTTCACAAAGCAGGAGAAAACATTGATGTCCTAGTACACATAGGGACTATCGATCTCGCCAGCCGGTCAGTTGTGGAGACCAAGGAACACCTGACTAGGCTGGGTGACAAACTATCATCTATTTCGTCCGCATCTCCTTCTCTGAGATCCTGCCAGTCTGGGAGAAGGGAGCAGATGGACGGAAGGTCAGAGAAGGGGAGATAGGGGAGCTAAACACGTGGCTCAAGGACTGGTGCCAGAAAAAGGACACGGATTTGTAGGAACTGGCAACAGTTCTGGGAGGAAAATTCTTTAATTTGATGGACTGCATCTGACTAAAGAGGAGTCAGTGCATTGGGGCAGAAGTTTGATGTCTTTGCAGAATATTTAAACTAGCAAATGGGGAGAGGGTGCAGCACCCACACGCCGAATGGGAAGAACACCCTCCCCTCAGCTAGTGGTCCAAACAGGAATTCAGCGTGTTTGCCGCTCATTTGCATCACCAGGTAAGAAAAAGGTTTGTCTCCCACACGATGCACAGGGGTAATGCCAAACTTCACCCAACAACTAACACACGAAAATCTGGCCAATGGAAAATCATGTACACAAATGCTCACAGCCTGGGAAATAAGATCCCAGACCTGCAGGCAATAATGTCAGAGGCTAAACTGGACATAGTAGCAATTAGTGAGACATGGTTTACCAGTAACCACACTTGGGAGACTTCAGTACCTGGCTATGTATTGTTCAGAAGAGACCGAGGTGCAAAAGGGGAGAGTGGCCCTGTATGTTAATGAAAATATCAAAGCTACAGAAATTCAGAATACACATAAGGAGCCAGAAGAACTGTGGGTCACCCTGGAAACAGGAAATGGGACAGCATAAGAACTGGGGTTGTCTACAGGCCCCAGACCAGAGGGAGGACATAGACACATTACTGTTAGAAGATATACAAAACATGACAGCTAAAGGGAGGTTCTGATAATGGGAGACTTCAACATGCCAGATACAGATTGGTCAATACCAGCAGGAACATCTGCCAGAACTAGACTCATAGTGGATTCCTGCAGGGAGGGCCTCAAACAACTGGTACAGCAACCCACAAGAGACAGGGCTATCCTAGATCTAGTACTGACTAACAAAGAAGGGATCACAGATCTCCAGGTAGAAGGTCACCTGGGGCCAGTGACCATCACATGGTATGGTTCAATTTGGCTACTACATCTAAATCATCCCATTCCAAGGCAAAAATATGGGACTTCAGAGGAGCTGACTTTGATAAGATGGCCAACAGAGTTAAGCTAGCCCTGGCAAAAGAAACACAGGTGAGGAGGTACAGGCAAAGTGGGCAAGCATTAAGGATACAATACTTGAAGCAACATCCCATTGTGTTAGACAGAAAAGGAAGTGCAAAGAAGAGAAACCACTTTGGTTCTCAAATACAGTAGCAGAAAAGGTCAGAGCCAAAAGGCTGGCCTTCAGAAAATATAAGGGAACACAGCGGGATGAAGATAGGGAGGCATACCAAACTGCCCTAAGGGAAGCAGGTAAGGCAGTAAGGCAGGCAAAGTCCCAAACTGAGGAAACACTAGCACAAACAGTAAAGAAGGTGACAAGACTTTCTATAGATACATTAGTGAAAGGAGAAAGTCCAGAGGGGGTATGCTAAGCTTAATGGAGAAAAGGGAGCATGTGAGGAGGAGGACCCTGTAAAGGCATCTATCCTAAATAGATACTTTTGCTCAGTATTTACTGAAGAGAAGGTAGGGCAGGGCCCACAGCTCAGCATCATGGACACAGGGGGGAGGTGAGCACTACTCCTTCACAAAGAAAGGGTCCTACAAGAGCTTGCTAAGCTCAGGGTGGATAAGGCAATGGGACCTGATGGCATACATCCCAGAGTACTTAAGGAGCTAAAGGAGGAACTAGCAGAGCCATTAGCAGAATTGTTTAGTGAGTCTCTGAGCACAGGAGGGTCCCAGAAGACTGGAGAAGGGCTCATGTGATCCCACTCCACAAGAGTGGTAGCAGGGAGGAGGGGGAACTACAGACGGGTCAGTCTTACCTCAGTAGTGGGCAAGATTATGGAGGCACTCCTTAAGGAAAGGATAGTGCAACACCTGGAATCCATAGGGGCACAGGATCCAAGACAGCATGGGTTTACAAAGGAAGGTCCTGTCAAACTAATCTCATAGATTTCTTTGACTGGGTAACCAGAGTGGTGGACCAAGGGGAGCAGTTGATGTCGCCTACCTTGACTTCAGCAAAGCTTTTGACACTGTTCCACATAGAAGATTGATAAATAAGCTAGGTAGGCTCAGGGTGGGTCAGAAGTTGGTCAACTGGGTGGCAAACTGGTTGACTGGCAGAAAACAAGTGGTGGTAAATGGTATACAGTCAGAAGAGATGCAAGTCACAAGTGGGTACCTCAGGGATCAGTCCTGGGGCCAGTCCTATTCAACATCTTCATTAGTGACCTCGCAGATGGACTAGAGGGTAAGGCTTGTCTGTTTGCAGATGACACCAAGATCTGCAACAGAGTAGATGATCCAGATGGGTGGGCAGAATGAGAAGAGATCTGGATAAACTAGCAGAATGGTCAGAAGAGTGGCAACTGGGATTTAATGCAAAGAAGTGCAAAATCATGCACATAGGGAAGAGAAACCCTGAAGCCACTTATAGGCTGGGAGGAGTTGCTAGCAGTCACAAAGGAAGAAAGAGACTTGGGCATCATCATCACTGATGACCTAAAATCATCAAGCAGACCTCTAAAGCAGTAGGTAAGGCTAGGGGGTGTTAGGGTGTATTAGTAGGGGTATCACAAGTCGTAAGAGGAGGTAATAATCCCTCTGTACAAGACATTGGTTAGGCCCCATCTGGAGTACTGCGTGCAGTATTGGAGGCCACACCTTCACAAGGACATTAACAAATTGAGGCGTCAGAGAGGGCAACCAAAATGGTGCAGGGACTGCATCCAGAAGACATATGAGGACAGATTAGCGGAGCTCAATATGTATACCCTTGAGCAAAGGAGGGAGAGGTGATATGATCGAGACATTTAAACACCTTAAGGGCATAAACAAGGTGAAAGAGTCTAACATGTTTAAATATAAGAAAAATAGCAGGACAAGAGGACACAGCATGAGATTAGAGGAGGCCGATTAAGGGGAATGTGAGGAAATTCTTTTCTCGAAAGAAGTGGTAGATGCATGGAATGGCTTACCACAAGTGGTGGCTATGAATACAGTGCAGGGCTTCAAACAGGCATGGGATAGGCATAAGGGAGCAATACAAATGACTATGAATAGATAGGTCACTGACAGAGCAAAGGCCGATGGCACATTTATAAAGTAGAAAAATAAATGGGCAGACTGGATGGGCCTTGCGGTCCTTATCTGCCATCAACTTCTATGTTTCTATGTTAGGGCACAGGCTAGGAATGGTACCCTTCATGATAGAGGGTTGTGATTAGGGGCAAGGATGTTTTCTGTTGGAGTGGCAGGCCTTGTCACCAGATGCACATGGAGAGCAACAGTTTGCTCCAGGCAAGTGGTAGGCTCTCTTACTGGGGCAGTAGGCATGCTGCAGTAGCTGAAACAGGCCTGCTTCTTTGGTTCTAAGCAGTATGGCTCAAGGTAGGTTTCTTGTGAGTGGCAGGTCTCACCATCTGGAAAGTGGCACTTGTGACTCCTGTACATAAGGTTGGGTCTAAAGAGCAAGTTGAAAACTACTGCCCCATCTGACTCCTCTGCATCCTGAGCAAATTATTGGAGAGGCTAATCTACAATTTGGTCCAAGAATATATTGAACAGCATGATCTACTCAGTACTAATAAACATGGGTTTAGAAAGAACCATGGAATGGACACTGCCCTAGTCCACCTGACTACTGATATCATGCCGGCCCTTGATACTGGCTTGCTGACTGGGACAGTCTTTATAGACTTTACCAAGGATTTCTATCTGGTGACCCACCAGCTGCTATTATCAAAATTAAAATTCCTTGGACTAGACTTGTCTCTACGGTGGTTCACTGACTATCTCACAAATAGATCACAAATTGTCAAATGGAAGGGAACTCTGTCTGATAAACACCCCATCCTGGATAGTGTCCCACAAGGATCTATCATGGATCCCCTACTCTTCTCCATTCATGTCAATGAAATGCCATTCAACTGTGGTGAAGCAAACTTGCTTCTGCATGTAGATGATGCAGTTCTGTATTGTAGCTTTAAAGACGCTACCCAACTGAATGGCCTGCCAACAAAAGACCTTCAGTTACCAGAGAAGCAGTTCCTAATAAATAAACTGGTCCTTAATATCAAGAAGACCAATGCCATCCTCTTTAGCCCGAGAAGCTTAGGACCCCATAGGCAACATATTCTGACACTATCCTTCTCAAATGGGTCTGTGATTGAGTAGGTACCTAGGGGTATTTGTGGACCAAGCTATCACCTTTAATGTACATGTGAAGCATTTAATCAAATCCTTGCATCAAAAAATTGGACTTTTAGCTTAAGCCCCCTCCTCACAAAGGATTCACGCCAACATATTGCAAATGGCGCCCTTTTTCCCACCCGGCTCGATGGGTCTCCATTTCTCCAATCTGTCAGGTGCTCTAAAATGCAAAAGCTCAAAACCCTGTACCACAGCATAGGTTGTTTCACAATAGGGGCTTCCACCATGGAACACCATTGTAAAGTGCTTCAGTTGCTAAATTGGCCCTCACTTGAAGGCAGATTGGATTACTCCTGTTTCTGCCTTGCTTTTAAACATAGGAACAGCAACACTTCTCCTAGTCTACATGACATATTAATGTCTAAACCCCATAATTGGTCCCTTAGAACCTCTAGCCAATCACTCCTCCAGGTCCCCAAAGTCAGGACCACGTCAGATAAAAGGTCGTTTGACACTTCAAATCTGCTCCTGTGGAATGACCTCCCTAGCACCCTACAAGAATGCTCCTCACTTAGTGGCTTTAAGAAAGGCCTGAAACCCTTTTACTGGAATGTAGCCTATGCAACTGCTATTGCTGATGGGTTCCCCCTACTTCTACTGGTCTGCCTGTCTGGCCCTGTCACTTCTTGAAACCTCTATTGACTAGGTTTTAATGCTTTAGCCTAGCCATCTTTTCTGTACACAAGTCTGCTTTGTTATATACTGTACTTTATGCCTGAACCTTTCTTTGCCATGTGAAATTGTTGCATTGTAGCTATATATCTACCTTCACTGAGTGAATTGATTCATATGTGTCACTGTACCTTTTGTAACTTACAAATTGTTATTAAATATACCTTGTTCTGCTATGTTCTCTATAATTAATTCTGGGTCGCTCCTGAAAAAGTGACTCCTGTATTCCCAGTGGGCCTACCCGGCCAACAAAATTCAATACATACATAAATAAGCAAATAAAACAATCAATCAGTCAATCAATCATGAAGGTGATGAGAGGTCTGCAAGACGAGAGAAGCCACCTATGAGGTGCACCTATGGGGGTGGATTAACTGCAGGGTTGTAGAAGGTAGGACCACCACCTATCTATCACTCCGATTCTCTCAGAGTACTAAAGGAATGGGATAGAGTGGGGTCAGGGGGTGGCAGTAGGGGAGGGAGCCACTAAGACAGAGGTGGTGGACGGTATATCAGCAGCTTGAAACTGAAATAAAAAAGTGTGTTCCAGAAGCAGAGGGATGATATGGGAATGGGGCACAGGAGGTCTAGAGGTACTGAGGTGGCAGCAGAATGGGGAGAGCTGTAGCAGGCATCACAAAAAGATGAGTGGCAGTGGGTCAGCATAGTGGAGCAGGGTGGTCACTGTGCAGGCATTGACACATGCATGGATGCAGAGAGGCACCATGTTGAGCATGGTGGCTGCTACGCAGGAGATCACACCGAGGGCCAGGGCTTGAGACATCAAGGGCATGTAGTAAAGCATAAAAGGGTAAAGGCAGTAGATGGGATATGCAAGCACATTTCCAGGATTAAGTCTGGCATTAAGGAGAGTGCCAGAGAAAGTAAGCCATGCAAAAAGTGAGCTATGCATGTATGGCTGGCCACCATCTTGGGCACAGCAGTCACTGTGCAGTGGCTGTCGGCACCTGCATGTTAACTGGGCATGATCATGGCAGCTGCCATGCACTGGTGGGCAGGCTTGTAGGGGAGGAGTGACTAGTTCCTGGAAAATATGGCCACTTCTGATGTGACACAGCACTATAGTGGGGTTAGTGCAGATATAGATTAACACAGGACATGAGCCATGAGGCATAAAAAAGCAAACAAATTAGAAGAAAATGGCAGTACCATGAGTACATTAGGGCAGTTGTCATAGAACTGCATAGCACTAGCATGGCTGCTTGAGAGACATTCCTTGGTTCACCAGCACATCTTGGCCTGTCATGCATGTTGCACTGGTGCAGCTGAGAGCCGCAGTTTTGCTTCTGGCCTGCACCAAAAAGGAGAGGGGCCATATATGGTATGGCCAGTTGCTAAGTGTCACCATTTTAGGCTATTTTGCTGGGTGGGAGGGCTTTATTGTCCTATCTCATGGTCATGTATGGTGTAAATGTTCTTGTTACTGTGTGACAAGACAGCTCTCAGCACTGTGAGGGCTCCCTTTCATCTTAGCAGAATGGTAAAAAGGAAGCAGAAAGGCAGTGCTTAGCACTTTGGAAGGCAGCAACCCTAGAGGGGAGCTGGTGCAGAAGAGTTCCAGGCTTGGCAGGGGGCATGGATCAGGTGGGGGAACCTGAGAGGCGAACCCACCCCAGGGCTCTCATTCTTGCCCCAGCCTCCTAATCACCTAGTAGTATTGCCCAGTGAACTAGCTGTCTTGGAACAAAGAAGAGCAGGCAAAGCACAGGCAGTTGATGCACCACTCTGGATGGGATGTTTCTTCTGTTAAGGTAAAGGAGGCAAGGGACCTACTAAGACAATAAAAAGCCTGCAAAGGAGGACCCCTTGAAGCTGGTGAGAATTTTTTTGTGAGCGAGGCCCCATCAATGGCAAGCTGTATGGGTCAATCAGGGGACAGTCTCTTTGGGTTTTCGCTTCTATGTGCAGCGCCGGCTGATGGGGGAGGGATGCACATCACACAACTCAGGAGCTACCACTTATGCCTTGGAGGCAAGTCCATCCAGAGGTGGTGCCCCTGTTTAAAATGGTGTGTCTTTTCAGATGGTCCCCTGTGTGATGGGTAGATGGACCTGCTGATGATTTTGACCAGCGTAAAAAAGGTTTGCTGACACTAATGTGCTATGCATGTCACGCTACTTGTTAAAAGTTGGTTTATAAATAAACACATGGTTGTGACCATTTCTCCAAAGCACCATGAACATCTTTTTTGTTCAAGTAAAGGAGGTAAGGGACCTACAAAGTCAATAGACAGCCAGTAAAGAGGGGACCAGTTGAAGCAGGCAAGACTTTGTCTATGAGCGAGGCCCTGGTGATGAGGAGCACTACAGATCAATCAGGGGATAGCCTCTTTGGGTTCTGGCTTATATGTGTAGCACCCTCTGATGGGGAAGGGGCACACATCATACAGATCAAGAGTCACACCTTATGCCTTGGAGGCTGTGGTTCCTCCAAAGGTAGTGCACCTTCTAACTTGATGGGTTCACCCAGATAGTGCTCTGTAGGATAGGTGGATGGACTGGTTGATGATTGTGACTATCATAAAAAAAGGCTTGATGGCATTACTGAGCTATACACATCATGCTACGTGTTGTAAGTTGGCTTAGAAATAAAAACATGCTTATGGCCATTTCTCCAGATCATTTTGTACTGAATGTCTCTCTTCTCTTCAGGTGAATGGGGTAATGAACCTACTAAGACAATAGACAGCCTGCTAAGGGGGCACTCATTGAAGTAGGTGACAATTTGCCTGTGGTCCCTTCCCCCCATGCCTAGCAGAGGGTAGGAGGTAACTGGTAGGGGATGGGGAAAAGGGGAGGGGTTAGCTTAGGAGAGTAGTGCTGCACAGGGGTTAGGGAAACTTGGTTTGGAAGGAAAGAGCAAAGATGCTATAACAACGGCAAGGACACCAAAGCCCAGCCTGTTTGTTACTTCTTTCTGGTCGAAATCCCCATCTTCCCACCTTCAGAAAAGCAGGATAAGACAGGCTAAGAGTTTTAGGTCGGGAGTCTATTATCTAAATGGGGGCACCTTATGGGTTAGGGAGGAATTTTCCTGTTTTCACATGAGGCTTTCCTGGTAGTGTTAGGGAGGTAACATAGGTTTGTCATAGTCATGTGTGTTGGCATGGTAGTCTCGCAAGTAATGTACAAGGAGTAATGAGGGGAATCTTCTACTGATAATGATGAGTTCCCCCAAGGTTGGCAGGATGTCAGGCCTCGATGATGGGGAACCCTACAGGCCATTCAGGGGACAGCATGTTTGGGTTTTATCTTGCATGCGTAGCACTCCCTGATGGGGAAGGGATGTACTGTACATCACATGACTCAGGAACCAACTCTTATGCCTTGGAAGCCAAAGTCCCTCCGGTGGTGGTACCACTTTCAAAGTGGCATGTTCACCCAGATGGTGCCCCTCTGTGGGATAGGTGGATGGACCAGTTGATGGTTTTGATAATCCTAAAAAAGGCTTGCTGACATTACTGAGCTGTGCACTTCATACTCATGTGAAAACAGGAAAATTCCTCCCCAACCCATAAGGTGCCCCCCCAATTTGGATAATTTGTCATAGGTTAGTTTATAAATACACCACTGTGGCTATTTCTGCAAAGCACTGTGTATGCCTCTTCTGTTCAGGTAATGGGGTTATGGGACCTACTAAGACAATAGCCCAATAAATATATGCAGGCTAATCTTTGTATGTTGTATCCTACACAGTATTTCAGTCAACCAAGAAATAACCTTGCATCCTGAAGTGGCTGACATTATAGGAAGCAGAGGAGGGTCCTGAGTATATTGCAGCACCCTCCCAATAAACAGCAAGGCAGCCTGACTACAATCAATGCTTGGGAGACTGCACAGTGACTAACTGAGGAAACGCTGGACAGTGCAGCTTCTGACTGCACATTGTAATTGAAATCAAGTTACAGTTAATATGGGCAAATTATGGCCACTACCCTAACCACCAAACACACACACTCACATGGGCAGGTAATGCTAAGACCCATTCATGTGTTAAAAAGGAATACATTGTTGCTTTTGGAAGTGAAAATGAATGGCCAAAAAACAGAAAATAAAGAAAAAGCTTGGAGAAAAATAATAATGGAAACCAACTGGTGAGCTGGGCATTTGCTTGTGTTTCTTCCAGGGTTCCTTTTGGCAGACTTGCCTTAGAGGATCTTCCATGCCATGTCCTTACTCCATCTGTTTATATGATTCTTGTAGTAGCAGAAGTCACAGGGTCACTCTTTGGCTCATTAATAGGTACTGAAGCTCTATAGAACAAGGACCAGACAGTTCATCCGTGCTCACCACTTCTGTCAAAGAAAGTGCTATGTAGGCAGTTGCCTCATTTACTCCTCCTCAGACTTCATGACAGCAGCATTCCTCTTATCTCTTGCCAGCATAAGCTGATACTGCTGGCAGCAATCTGCCATTGGCCGTGAACCTGAGTATGAGGAGAATAGTGACCTCCACTTGGAAATGGGGGTGACTTTTGGCCTGATGTGCAATCTTCCCCACAGCAGGCACACTTCCTGGTCAATGTTTTGGTGTGCTTGTCTAACACTATGTTAGCATGGTGAAAGGGTACCATAATTGTGCCACAATAAAAAGGCATTAGTAAGACTTCATTTGGAGTACTGCACACAGTTCTGGGCACATATGTACAAAAGAAACATACTGTAGTGGGCATAGATTGGGCACATAGAAACAGACATATCGACAGAAAAGATCATTGGTCATGGTACAACAGAGGGCTACTGAAATGATCAGAGGAATGGAGTTACTGAGTTGTGAAAAATGGTTGAATACATTGTGAATGTTCTCTCTGGAAAAGAGGAGACTGAGGGGGAACATAACTTCAATGTTCAAGATTCTGAAGGGACTAACAGATGTAGGACAGGGGAAACTCTTTGATCTAGTAGAGGACAGCAGGATAAGGGGTTGTTTATGCAGTTATGGAGGGGGGTCAGAATAAAGACCAACAGGAGGGCACTACTTCATTCAGAAAGCTGTGTGTCTCTTTTTTCTTTTCTATGCGCCAGTCAGCCCTCATTCAGGAGAGCACCCCAGTCTCGTCCCCCAGAGGTCCACCAGGATTTAGCACCAGCCATCTTCCCCCGGGGCTTGCCTGCCCTGGCATGATCAGCGGGGGATCCTCAGACCTCCACTGAGGACTGGATCTAGTTCAGGCTGGTGAGCCCAGCTAGTCAGGGAGTAGCTGCTATCATCCAGCCACTGGAAAATTTCTGGTGTTCTTGTCCCTTTTAGGCGTAGTATGCAATGACATCCAGGCACATGCCACATGCTCCTGCATAATGTATGCCAACATCTACCTCATCTCCTGATCTGCTGGCCCAAGCTACCTTTACCTCAGCTTCTGCCAGGAGTCAGACAAGCAACAGGCACTACCCAACCCTCCCTCCAGAGGAGGAGAGCAGTCTGTTGGATGCTTGATCTTCCTCTCTCCAGCCAAACCACAACACCTCAAGGTCACTCACTGCCCCAGGTCGCTGGTGTGGTGGCAGCTGAGGCTTGGTGCCTCAGCTCTACATGCCACCGAGCAGGCTATAAGGGTTGTGTGTCTCTTGAGCAAACTACCAGAGGAAGCTATATGAATAAAGAGCATTGTCTCTTTTTAAAGTCAAACTGGACCAGTTACTTTTGCAAAATGGCATACAAGGGTATAGCACCAAGGCATGTGTACCTAGCAAAGGGAAATCAGCTATTGGTGTGGCTTTCCAGTGTGCAGACTATGAATGTGATGGACCTATAGCCTTTATTTATCTAGCAGTTCCTACAGTGTGTTCCAATATTTGGGGTGTGAATGGCCTGACTAGAAATTCTAAATCCTATGAACAGTAGTGGATTATTTTCTGTATTTTGGCAGTTCAGGTAAAAATATTTGGGCAACAAACAAAAACAAATGAAAATATGCTCCTTCCTCAGGTTGCCAGTGCTAGCTCTGCGACCAGCCCCATCAACCACAGTCACCTGCTGCCTGCCATCTCTCTCTATCCTCCCAGAAACTGATTTGTAAAAAAAATGTAATTCATACTTGCTGACTCTTGGCATGGTGCCAGGTAATGGCTCCATCTTTAATATCAACCAGCCCTTGCCAAATTCCCCCAAAGTCTCCAAATTAGTATTTATTGAATCTTGGACATCCCTCATGATCCAAAATCTGTGATTTGTTTGTGGAGGGCTGGGGGCAGTTGGAAGGAATCCAGGTTAGTCAGTTATTCTCCCACTCTAATCCACAGCACATCATGCCAGTATATATCCATCTGACTATACTAGTGTGCCATGCATGTAACTGGAGGGTGGTGACAGAGTGATGAGCATCACTAATGATGTGAGGCAGATGGTGCTGGTACCTGAGACAGTGCCAAGAGTCAGCAAATATTATTTTTCTTTACAAATCAGTGTCTGGGAGGTAGAGCATAAATGATTATTTGGGTTGGTGGGGGTTGCCACTGGGCCAGCCCTGGCAACCTGGCAATGCAATTTAGTGTTTTTTAAATATTTTTTTGTCTTGAAATGTGGCCAAATAGCTGATCACAAAATAATAAATAGCTGAGTATCTGGCGTGATGAGTATGAATACTTGCTCAGTATTAAAAAAAACAGGTTCTTGCCCACCCCTATATTATATCTTCCAGGAGACACTGGGATGTGGAGCTAAAACTTTATGAACATAAAAGCATTTGATTCCACATTGTTTTGAACTTTTAGGTCCATAATGTAAAAATGTTTCCCATATTTTTAACCATTTTCAGATATAATGACCTGCATTACCTTAATATTTTATTTATACATTGTTTCTTATACTGTATGTGTTCTTAATACTGTGTTGTGTTTTATAGCAGGGATGGGGAAAGATTTTTTATTTTGTTTTGAATTTGTGAGACACCTTGGGTTTGGGAAAGGTACTCTAGAAATAGAATTATTTTTTTTTGCAGCTGGGAATCCCCTGTATTGCATCTACCCGTGTAGCCCATGTTCTGCCCCCCATCTCGACCTTTATGGCCACAGACCACCCTGGCTTACTCCCACAAGGCCGGGCCACCAAGATGATGCCCCCATGTGGAAACACATCCAGATTGCTGGCGGCATCACTGCAGCCTGTAGGGTTACCTGGGCTTGTCCGACCTGGGTGGGGCCGCAGGAGAAAGCCGACCATCAGAACACTTGTCTTGGATGTGACCATGATGCGAGGTGGAGACAGGAAAACCAGGCAGATATCATATTGGGGATTCCAGCCATTTTTTGATATGCTGTTTCACTGGGGTGGGACATGCAGTGACATACAATGTCTATCCTACCTCTCATTACTGACAGTGCCAGTTGCAGTGGTACCCCAAGCCTCCGCCAGTGGTCCTTAAAGTGCTGAACACTCTCTCCGCCCTCCCCCGGAGAAGGAGAGCTGTTCCCAGGATGCTAAGTCCTTCTTCCCCCTGGCCGGCCCTCTGACTCCCGAGTCCGTCCCCAAACCCAGGATGTCAGCACCACAAGAAAATGCCTTGCTGCTGCCCATCAGGCCTGTCTCTAAAAACAGAATTTAAATAATTCATTATTTCACTGGGGCAAAGAAATGTGAAGGGCATATTGTTCACCTGCTCCCCTGTAAAATTGGGGTTGCACCATTCAGGTGTTTGGGATATTCTCACTGCTTCTGTCCCAGAAGAAGTCATGTTTAAAGCGTGGTGCAGGTACCTTAGTTCAGTTAACTTTCCTAAAATCACTGATGCAGAGGCAGCTGGTTTAAGTGCTCCAATTTCTCTTGTTGAAATACAGCAAGCTGTACAGCAGATGCCCCTAGATAAGTCCCCCGGGCCAGATGGCCTACCTAGTAATTTTTATAAAGCCTGTCTCCCAGTAATTGCCCCTGTCCTGAAGGAAGTTTTTTAGGTATTGGTTCAATAATTGGGTTTCAGACCATGGCTTCCAAGAAGCCACGATCTCTTTAATTTTAAAGCAAGGGAAAGACCCGTTGCGTATTGACAGTTATCGCCCCATCTCCTTACTAAATACTGATGTTAAAATTCTGGCCAAAATCCTAGCAAATAGACTCTCAAAAGTCATGGGTAAACTGGTGAGTCGAGAACAAGTGGGATTTATGGCTGGAAGGTCCTCACAAGATCATTTGAGAAAGTTACTACACCTTTTGGTATTGGCCATGGATTCCGAGATACCAGCGGTATTAGTGTCACTCGATGCCGAAAAGGCATTCGACAGGGTCTCCTGAGACTTCCTATTTGCCACCCTAACATCATTTGGGCTGCCTAAAGAATTTCAAAGATGGGTCCATCTCCTATACCAGTTTCCCTCGGCCAGGGTCAAATGCAATGGAGTACTGTCCCCTCCATTTAATTTAGCCCGGGGCACAAGGCAAGGTTGTCCATTGTCCCCCTTGCGCTTTAACTTATACTTAGAACCGTTATTGCGCAGGTTGGCAAGGAATGCAGCCATAAAAGGAATCCGAGTGGGGAATGCCAGGTATGCCCTGTCAGTATATGCGGATGACATACTGCTCCATGTTGAGGAACCAGATATCTCAATTTCAGCCGCTCTAGCGGAGATTGAGAGTTTCTCTAAAGTCTCCTACTATAAACTAAACCAGGCCAAAACAAAGATACTTCCGTTAAATAGTAGAGTTATTAAGGCCAAACTTTCTACTTTCAGCCTCTCCTGGGAAGCAAGATCAGTCACATACTTGGGTATTAAGATTTATAATGTTTTGAATTCTATTACCAGGGCTAACGTTGGCTGTTTAGTTAACATGGTAAAGGAAGACTTGGAGAGGTGGCAGCTGCTCCCTTTCTCCCTATGGAGGAGGCTTAGTATAGTTAAAATGAATGTACTACCGAGGATAATGTATCCCTTGGGTATGCTAGGCCTCTATTTGCCGAAAAAATGGTTCTCCAAATTACAAAGCGCCATCAATACCTTTTTGTGGAACAAAAAAAGAGTGCGTAGAGCCTATATAAAATAGACAGCTCCAAAGCTAAGAGGAGGTCTGGCTGCTCCCTCTTTCTTCCTTTATTATGCTGCACAGCACATAAGTAAATTAGCTCACTGGAGTGGAGAGATTGGACATCAGGAATATAGACCCCTGTGGGTGGACATAGAGCAGCACTTGGCTACACAGGTTAATTGCTCCCTGAGGGCCCTTCTATTTGCCTCCCCATCGGCCATTCCTAAGGTTCTTTGAGGGAACCCGACAGGTTGGTCGCTAAAAGCCCTCCATCAGATACAGATCTATTTGACTGTAAAGTGGTACCTTTCGACTGACCAGCCCATTATTGGTAATCCACATTTTAAAGTTGGAGGAGCACCGTTGTCTCTTAAATTTTGGCCTAAGTTAAATGACGCTAGACTTTCAAACTGCTGGTCAAATGGGAAACTACTCCCTTTTCAAGATTTTCAGAAGTCTTTTGGGGCCTCGGGTAAGGAGATGTTTAAATATTTACAAATTAACAATGCCCTATCCTCCTTCTTCTCCGGGTTCTCACCGATAGGTCCGAGTGATAGGGACCTATCCTCGCTTATAAATAAAGCCTCTCAATCACGCCCAGTTTTGAACTTATACAAAACTCTTCAGGAATGGGATTCTAGATTACCATCAGGTATCTGTTATTATTGGTCAAAGGAATTGGGTATTCCGGAGGATCCCACTTTATGGCAGAAACTCTGGATATCCATGTACAGGTATATAAAGCAAGACAGACTGAGACTAATGCACTTCAATATTATGCACAATATCTACTTCACTCCTGTTCAGCTATGCAAATTTGGGGTATTGACAACGCCACTCTGTTCAAAGTGTAAGAGGGATTCCGGTACCCTATATCACATTCTTTGGCTATGCCCTGGTGTGCAGATTTTCTGGCATTCTATCGCCAATGTTCTCGACCCTGTCCTTGGCTTAGGACCCTTGTTTACACCTGAAATTTGTCTAGTCAACTTTTTCCCTCTGGGCGTCACCAAAATCATGAAAGCCCATATGTCGCTTGTCTCAGCTACCGCTAAATTAGTAATTCTGAGACATTGGGTCGACGATAAGCCCCCTACTCTGATAGAGTGGTATAAAGAGAGTATGTTGGCCTTGCAGTTAGAGACACACATTGCCTGCATGCAGGGTAGGCCAGAAGCCTATACATCACTTTGGGGCTCCTTGGAGGCCCTCTTGTTGGCCTGGTAGCCATGAATTTTTTATACCTCTTAATTGGTTATAAACTAAGGTTACTTTGTGTGTGTAGTCGGGGGGAGAGGGGGAGGGAAGGTCGGGTTGTTTTGGTTCTGTTACTCACTGTTATAGTACATTGTTCTGTGGTTACCGTTGGGTATTGTTTTGACTTGCGAAAACTCAATAAAACTGGTTTAATAAAAAAAAAAGCGTGGTGCAGGGAGCGGCATCCATCATTCCTAGGTACATGTACACATAATCTGCCAAGTGTGTTGATACCTTTCCCCCAATACATGGAACCACTGCATGCAAACACATTGCCTCCACTGCAATACCCAGTTCATACCTTCACATTCTACCACCATGCACATGCTATCCAATAGCACTAACATACCATTCCATCTCTCCTTAAGTACCATTACATACCCCTCCTATGATCAAACATCCTCTGTGGAGCACAGAAATCTAGAATTTTAAAGGGAGAAAAAGACCATTGGTTCATCAATTCAGCCTTGATATAAAATAACAAAACCATAAACAACGTCTGCACCCATAGAAATCTTAGGCACACTGACATCAAATCAAGGCCCCACCCATTCATACACCAGTGTTTGTGTTCCTCTGAATGCTTAAGGGACATGGTGTCTTTATGGGCACAGTAGGCTTGCTAGCTAGGATCTTTAACCATCTATCCTACTATTTACCAAGTCATGCAATGGAACCCACTAATATACTTGGTATACTTGGCAAAAAACTGTTCATGCAATTGTCCAGGCTGTGTGTGGGTATTAATGTGTGATATGGCCGCCACTACACATTCAGTCACTTTACTACCAGTCTTGCATTCCTTGTAAAGCACTTTGAGATACACTGTGTATAAAAAGTGCTATATAAATGCTGATTATTATTCTTCATCTTCATTTCATCTCTCCTATAGAAACCCAGTGTCCCACTTGATCTTGTCACATTACAACTAATTTTTTCATCTATTTCCACCAACAATGGAGTATATTGTAATATATATATATATATATATATAGAGAGAGAGAGAGAGAGATCAGAAAACTGGCAGACGCTTGCTGACTACTGTAGAGTTGTTCTACAGAGCAGTAAGATATGGAAACAGTAGGTTCTAGTTGACATCTAACAGTAATTCATGATTTCTATTTGTGTCCCTCAGGAGGGTTTCTGACATCCTTAACACAGAAAATAAAATTACTAATTAGTTGTCTGGGTTTCCAGCAGCCCTGAGGTTTAATTTCTAGTAACTTTATTTTAATTTCCAAATGTTTACCGTATTACTTGTTTTTTTCTTTTCACATATAGATACAGTGGCACTATCCAGAATGCAGAGAATTAACTTACAGTAAGTGACATGTCACAAAATATTGCATGACAAAAAGGCTTAATTGCCATAAAATGTCAGTGTTCCCTGTAGCATACTGCAACGCTCTACAGTAATACTGCAAGGTACTACTATATGTTACATCCAGGCCAGCACTGATGTATACACTGTAGTTGTATGTTTATGCATATGCAGTATGTGTGTGCATGTGTGAGCCGGGGAGGGGGCTTATAAAGTCTAAGACTTGCATGTTTCATCACTGTATACAATAATTTTTTTTCTAAAGACCATTTACGGGACATGTTGTGGGACTCTGCATAATCAATTTTCATAGTGCATGGGGGTCACTTTGTGTACAGGACAATTTAGCAAATATATAATGGCATGCTGTTAGTTCATGACGGCAAAGGATTTTCATGGGCATGTTGTTGGTTGTTGTCATTCCTCATGACATAGTCCCTGCTGCTGTTGTGATTGGTGGCACTGAATGATATACTCTATTCTGCAAGATATAAAGGTAAAAGCACCTTATTAATGTAGCATGTTTAATAGCTGGTAGCACCACAAACAGCAGAGAAGAAATGTTATTCAGTGTTTGGTAAATACAGTATGTGTGATGCTTGTGTAAACTTTAATTTGGCCTTTTTCATTCCCACCCTCAGTAGAGGAGCTGGGCGGAATTATGGGAATGAAGGCCCAGCACTAAGGGTGAGAAGAGTGTGGGAGGAGGAGGAGGAGGAGGTGGGAGGACGGAGGGTTCAAAATGCACTAATGTAGAGGGAAGGGGAAGGCAGGCTTAAATTGGGCTGATGGAAGGAGTTATACCCCCAAACTGAATCACAGGCAAAATCTCTTGCACTCTATGTTTGGTAAATATGTATGGTGCTTGTGCAAATTTTAATTTGTTTTTTTTCATTCCCACCCTCAGTAGAGTAGTTGGGCGGCAGTACCGGAATAAAGACCCCAAAAAGAGTGTGATTACCTCCTCCAACTCATGGAGAGTGTGAACAGTAGCATGCTGGAGAGGAAAAAAAACTCTATGGAGGAAACCTCTGAAGAACCATGGCTACTGAATTGCCCTTCTTCTGGGCATATTATGAGGAAATATTTATTTATTTATTTATTTGAAGTTTGTTGATCAGGTAAGCCCAGCCTTGGGAGGCCCTTTTTCAGGGGCAACATGGGATTAATTACAGAGAAAGATCACAGACTGGCAGAATACAATAAACAATGGATATGAGCAGGCAGTTACACAACACTTTAGATTAGTTACAAGGACTCATTGTGGTTCACATACATTCTATTCTAAACATTCAATACATACTTTCATAGGGTATGATCATTGCTTTGCTCCTGAATAGATTAGAATCAGTATTAGTTTGGTAAGCATATAGACTCTGGAAGATTTATTTAGGTTCACTATTGGCTACCAGGTACGGGTATTTCTGGGGCACGCTATGCATCTATGTCAGGGGGTCATTCAGCAGTAACAGAAAAGTTACTTTCTACTAAGTGCACCTTTCGGTCTTTTTTGACGGCCTTAAGTGAATATAGATTTCGAAACTAAAGAAGGTCCATCTTCGAGCCTTTTAATGAAACAGGCAGAAACATTATTTTGAAAGGCTGAAGAAGCTGCTCTAGTCTGGAATGAATGATCTAAAAAGGAAAAGGGACTGAGTCCAAGTCATTGCAGTAAGTTTCTCACATGTTCCATAAACAGTTTGGTGGTCATAGGAGAATATTTGTTTGTAGCCAAGAGAGGAGATGAGGAATTAGATCTGGCATGATATAGGACAAGCTGATCAAGAATCTGTACTAGGCACCAGTTGGATAGTATGCGATCTGAACTCCTTTATGTTGTCTGTCAGTTTTTTGATTTTGGCAAATGCAGGATATAATGATCTGCTTGCTTTCTTAGATGGCAATTGTGAGAAAAGTAGTAGAGGAGGCTGATCATTCTTTAAACTCTCCTGGATGAAGAAAACAATAAAAGGCTAAGCAAATAACTTAAGATATTATGATGCTCATTGTAGGCTCGAAGGGATTTGAATGCATCAAGTACAATAGCACCCAAAATATAGGTCCATTAATAGGCAGACATTTGGGAACTTTTGGGAGATATGTTCTACTGGCTACAAGTAAGAGGGGTTTAACAGAGAAATTGGATAAAATAGAGGACATGGATGGATTTGCCTAAGAAAGGAAATATTCTATTCCAGATAAATATTGTTTTATTGTCCTGTAAGATAATTTGATTGCTTGATGGCAATAAGTAATAAATGCTAGAATGTGATTGATTGAAAATGGAATGTTATGGGAGTTGCGTGATGCTTGCAACAGAGCAGCAGTGGGATTCCAAAACTCCACTAGCCCTAGTGAATAAAAACTATTTTTACCTGATTTTTTTACTGCTTTTCTCTCTTACTTCAGAAAGGGCAACTTTATAGTTTAACTGCTGACTAATACCTGACATGCCACATAGATAAAAACATGCAACAGGAGCTGGAGACCAGCTCTGCCACTATTGTGCCACAGACTCTGGCTGATCGCAAGCTGGAGCCAAAGCATCCTTTTATGAAAGTCCCTGTCAGCCAACTGACTTCCCCAATGCTGGAATTGCTCACCCTGGACCATTTTTTGCTCAAGCCGGGCAGTCTGAAGGATACTATTGTGGATATGGCCACAGAAGTGCAGACTATCCATCTAGTGTGTTGGAAGAGCTCACCCAGCATAAGGGTGATGCCCAAGCCTGGATCACCTCTATGGAGCAAGCCAAGGCTAGGTTGGAACCAGAGGTTATCACTCTATGATGTAAAGTGGCCAACCATGAGGAGCACCTTGAGGATCATGAGGGGCAAAGTTGACAAAATAATTTAGTTATAATGGGCATCCCCCAAAATGTAGAGGGCACTGATATGCTGCATTTCACCAAATGGCTACTGCAACAACTAGCTGGCCCCTCGTCTCGTGGCTCTAATTATGTTATAGAATGGGCACACCAATCTTTGCAGCTGAAACCTGTGGAGGGTGAGAAACCTCACCCCATTATCCACCAATTCCATAATTACCTTGAAAAGCAACATGTTCTGACTCAGATACTGTCCATCCAGGAGCTTTAGTGGGATGGACACCACATTTCCCTTTTCCAGGATCTCGGTCCCTCAGTATGGCTGAAATGTAGAGAATACAAGGACAGATTTCCTAAACTACAAACTGCACATTTCAGATACTGACTGCTCTATATTTAGCCCATCTATCTATCACCCTTCCAGATGGCCAGAAAATGTTTAACTCTGCCAAACAGGCAAAACGAGAACTGCTGCTTCTACTCCCTAATTTATTTTCTGCTAACCATCATAGACAAGGTCCAAGTCATACAATGAACACTTCATCCAGAGTGTCCTGACTGCACCTAGGCATATTTTTAGCTTAATCAGCTTCAGAGCTGACTATGGACCCCAGTGCTTAATGCTTTTGTGCTACTGATTGCCTTGCTGCAATGTTATCACTTTTTCTTGAAGACAGTTGGGTTGCTTGTTTGGGTTTAGAAACTTTACCTCACTGTTGCATTTATAGTGTTCTGTTTTCTATCATTTTAATGCTTGTTACTTGGTGGGGGGGAGTAATAAAACTTGCTTCACAAAGGTTCTTATGGATTACTTTTCTTACTGACGCAGTATTTTTCTGGCATGTGCAAACTGTTTCCACAGGGGATTTCTCCTGTTTTTTTTGTTTTTTTTTTGCTTCGATTCCACTCTTGTACATTCTGCCATGACTTTATTCCAGATGCTGCAAGTTTCCCGTATTCTCTTACTGATAACCCCCTGAGTGAGGGAGTTCATCTCTACATATTCCCTTTTGTAATCTGAGACACCATGTAGCACTAACATTCAGCTTGCACAGTGCAATCCCTGCACACTACCTTTTTTTGTTTTCCGTATATTTACATACCCAACTGCCAGACAGTTTACCCCTCTGTGACTTTTCATTACAGTGTATTTGCCTCCAGAGACACTGTTTTGACAGGGATGGAAGATACCATATGAGTCTATGAGTTGGTATTTTTCCTTTTTATACATCTCACATGGCAGTACTGTTCTTAATGTTTTACACCTGCACTCTCTCTGGACTCGATCTCCTACATGTGAGAAGTTCCTATTTGATTGTCATGGCCTGTGCTTTTTATTTGATTCAGTGATTTATCCAAGATTCGGGATTCAGCCTTTTCTCTTTTTAATGAATTCCAAGCCAGTTTCTTGGCTGCACTGCATGGAAACTCATGATCCCCCCCACCACAGGCCTTATTTTCAAGGCTTTGAGTGCTTTTATTTTTTTATAGAGTGTTCAGGCACATCAGTTTTTTCCCCTGTTCTCTTTTGTAACTTTATTAGCTGAGCTGTTTCTCTCAGTATACTACAACATGGGTAAATCAGCTGGTTCTCTCTATTTTTATATTTTCCTATTCTAAGTCCCAGGTTCTTTTTATATCTTTACTGGACAAACACCCATGACTATTCTGCACCCTTCTGGCTGGTGTTTTATCAGGATCCATTTCCCTTTTCTGTTAATAACATTGTCACCTATGACAGTAGTTGGGAAAGTGAGCGGCTTGCACCCTTCCACATACTCATCATGGGTAGAGATGCAGCAAAATAAAATTCCGCCCGTGAAGTGGACACAAAGTGGCCACATCGCGTTATTATTCCTCTATGTGAAGTGCCCATTTTAAACCCTCACTTCATCACTTCACATTGTAATGATGACTTCACATTGTACACTCTGCTGTATTCCTCTTTAAGGCAGAGTGAGAAGTCACAGGTAGCCCATACACATCACATGGCTTACACAGTGTAGATCACATGCTTCAGGCAGGAGGTTTTCCATCAAAAACTCTCTCCAACATGGGCTGACTTACACTTTTTGCATGGGGTGTAACAAATGGCTCTGCTCTGTGAATGGCTGGGGGTGAGGTGTGGACGAGAGATAAAGAGGGGTGCACAGGTGACAAGTCCACAAATTAAGTTATTTTCACTGTTTTATGTACAGGGGTTGATGAACCACTTGCACTAAACATACTGCATTGACCACCACCACCACCACCGCTACTTTGACCACCACTTGACAAGATTTCTAAATCATAATCCTCCCCCTCATCATGCCTGTAGTAATCCTCTGGTGTTATTTCATTGCTACTGCAGACATTCCTACTTGGTCTTACACTCATGGTAGGGGATAACATGCTCAGTAAGGTTGATGATGAGGGTGAATGCCCCACTATGGCATTAGCTGCCATCTGGTGCTGGGTCCACAGTGCCATGTGCCTGTTCTTAAGATGTGTATGCTGGTCCCCTGTGCCCAGATGACTCCCCTTTTTACCTTGACTCACATGCGCATGGCAAAGCTGGCAGATTGCAACTGTCTCATCATTTGACTCTTGGACAAAAAAATCCCAAACAAGGGATTGTGATCCCTACTTTTAACATGTCCCTGATGCTGCTTATTGGACTCAATTTTTTAACCCCTGAAATGGGGGATGTGCTACATGATTTTTCAGGCTGAACACACTTGTACTCCAACCGACCACCATGACTACCTATGATTATTACTGGGTCATCATCATTATCATCAATATGAACCACCAAATTACAACATTTTTGAGAGGGGGAATTTAATGCCAACAGACCCAGACACAACCACCTTGACTTTCTTTTTCTCCAGTTCCCAACAGGGGTCACCGACATCATCATCATCATATTCATCAACATCATCTGCATCCACATTTTCAGTTTGAATGCTGTCATGTTCCAAACACAGCATCATCATCATCATCATCACTCAATATTTTTGCACCACACTTTGAAACATTGGATGGCAAAGGAATGACCTCAACATTGCTGGAAGAAATGTGACATTGTGCGTTATCGTCGCCAGGATCAGAATCATGTTCAACTACCATGGGATGTTAATGGGGAGTATGACATCATCTACACTGTTAGTCATAGCCTTAGACTCAACTATAATTTTTGAAATGGTTAACTGGTCCAAAGTGGAGCTTGAGGCAGCAATACTCATGCAAGTAAAAATTGCACTAACACCACCAGCTGGGACAACATAATCTCCTCCAACTATGAGTGAAGCTACAGATTGCACTGTAAAAAACATTGATGGAGCAATCCCTTTACTCACATCAGCTATGCACTTCTGTGTACTACCACACCTATGGACAATCTTGTCACTGGCAGCAGTGCCATGGCCAGAAACAGCTTTGCTTGCATGACTCTTTGCAGGCATTTTGGGGGATCACCAAGAAAATTCTAAACAAATTTAGATTTCTGAACTTTCAGTCCAGGCCGGTGAATGTGAAGCCCAAAAAATCAACTGTGGCTTGTAGATGGAGACTGGGCACAAAACAGATGCAAAAGCACAGACAGATTAAGATTGCACTGCACAATCAAGAAGAGATGCAGACGCAAAGTCACAACAACACCTCAATTAGTGCTCACAAGTCACAATCCAGTCTGGTAAAGAAAACCTTTTGCTGGTTGGTGGGGGGGATGCAGTGCACTGCAGTAACAGTCCAAAACCAAGATACCACAAAGCAGTACAAAATCACACAGGTGCAGTGGATAGCAGGTTCACACTGCTGCAATTACTCTGTGGCACAATAAAATGTGATTTGATGGCACACGTCGCACACACACTCACACCCACACTACCAGCAATGCGTAGCAAATTGAAAACTTCAGTAATATAACCAAATCTTTAAACAAACTTGAAATTATGCACTGCTGTACCACAACAATCAGCAAAAAAAATGTCCAGAATTACTGAAAATATTACTGATCCAGAGGCAAATGATTTGATACCATTTATTGGACCAACATAGATGTAAAAAAAACAACAAAGTGCTTTAGCTTTCGGACCTTCATCAGAAGAGTAATGACAGTTATTTAGAAAAGCCAATACTTTTAACACCAAGATCATGCAGAAAGAAAGCAGAAAAAATCCCCATTGGTTCAAAATACTCATTTAAAAAAACAGAAGAAGATGTCAGAGAAGCTTAACAATACCGTTTCACCTTCAGCTGAGAGGGCTTAACGGTCAGAGGGCTTAGTGCAGAAAATATTACTGTGTGTGCATTAACACAGTTACACAAGAAAAATACAACCAGAACAGAAAGACTGTCTTTTTCTCCCAGTTAATCTGCATCCACCACAGAAACGCCCCTTCCCCAAAGCACACTTCAAGTGTCTGTCATTACACCGACTGAATGTTCTAAATTAACATTCAAAATCCACACACAAACAATAAACACTCAATAATATGAGCACAGGAGGGTTTTCTACAATTGATGTACTAAATTTTGAGCAATAAAACAGCTCAAAAAGGCCTTTTTAACAGCTTTTAGAGGGCTTGAATCACAGAGCTCTGATAGCAAACTATTTCCAGCTACCACTACACACACACACACTAAACAGAACTGAGGCAGTGCAGAACAACCTAGAGCCCATGTGACCTGCAATCCCATGAATCACTGCAAAATTCACCTTGGAGCTCAATAACAAGGCGAAGTGATGCAAAGTACATTGATTTCTATGCACTTTGCATTACAATTGGTGCAGAAGTGGTTGGGGGGAGGCAGAGTAATGCAAAGTCATTGTTATCAATGGATTTCTTGTTTCTCATTATGACATGAAGTACTTTGCTTCGTGGTGTGGATTATTTTGCAGACTCTGCATTACTTCACAAATTGCTTTGTGAGGTGAATTTTGGCCACTTAGCCCACCTCTAATCATGGGTTGTTTGGGATGGAGGGCAGTCGCTCAGACCAGTGTACCTTGATAACTTGTTTGTTGTACTTTGGAAGTTCTTCTTATTCCTTGTTCTAATTCCTATTTGCTAATTTTTACTGTCAAAATGCTTTTGTTGGTGGGATGGGGGGGTTGTTGACCTGCATCCTTTATTAGACTCTGAGTGTGCTTATGTACCCCATTGGGTGGTTTATATTTATACTAGACTATGATAATGACACAAATCAGAATAATTTCCTGGAATATTAAGGGTGGCCAAGCTAGAGAAACAAGGCAATGTATCCTGAAGCATTTATTGTGCTTAGGTCATTCCATAGCTTGCTTACAGGAAACACACTTACTGAAGGACCGACTTCATAGATTCAGGAGGGAACGGATGGGCAAACATTCAGTGCTGCTAATAGTTCTAGGTGTCACAAATGCACTGCAGAGGTCAGGCCCTCTGGTCCCACAGTGCCCAACCTCAAAGTGCATTATGCGAACAGGAGACAAATAGGGAAACCCTCCTGTCTGTTTTTGGGTCTGAGCAACTACCAGTCTCGAGTCTTGGAGTTAAATATGAACCCTTTTTCACTAGCATGCCCAGGTAATGGGTCCAAATATCACACCCAGTGCAATACTTAACTCAGTGGGCACACAACCTGGTTCACAAACCCCCTTCTGACTCAATTGAGACCTAGATATTTCCTTATCTTGCTGCATATGGTGACACACTATAAGCACTTTAACAGTTATGTCAGAATTATCAACACTGTCCCAGCATTCACACTCAAAATGAGAAAAAGGCTCAGGCAGGATTTCAAGGAAAACAGAGTTTACTAAAATTAAAAACAGCAAATAAAATACAAAATACAGAACATATAACATTAATGGTACAGTCATAAAAATAAATGGGCAATTTTGAACAAACTGCCTTATACTGAGTACCTAATCCTACCCCTGTTTCAGTCAGTAAATAGTGGTGCTGAAATTATCTAATTTTGTTAGAGATGCTTCTTAAGTCCAGAACACAAGTATGTTAAGTCTTGCAAAGTTGGAACAAGAGTGTGTTCTTCAAGAGTCCAAAAGTAAAAGAGTACAATGATCCCTCAGCAACTTGACAATATCGGGCCGGGGAGGGTACCACCTAGCTTGTGAGGTCACAGCTCTGTGGTGATGCTGGCTGTGAGGTCATTCACATGCCACTGCACATTGCTAAACATTCCAATAAAAAAATATATATAATTTTTAATTAGTGAGCCACAGAGCATGAATTATGACAGGACAGAATATCCCTTTGATCTCTCAGAACAACATCCTGCAAGACATTTCTCTTAGCTTTGAGGAGTTTCACAGGTATCTTTCAGAGTTGGCTTACCTCCTGATGTTGCAAAATGCAATATTTTATAACAGGTTTCCTAGGTTCAAAGCAGTGGCTGGTTTTACAACCTTTTATATCAGCTAACACAGGTGCTGACAGGTAGGTGTCAAAATGAAGCTCTTAATTAGTTATCCACTGGCTTAGGGAAAAGGGCAGACCCTTCTTTTCTTTCTGTTCAAATCTTATGTTTCATGATGCTTTGCTGCTTGGCCTGTTTCCTAAGCAGAAGTCTAAAACATATTGATATCAAATGCATGTGAATATAACTAGTAGATGGTTACCCCATTACATTCCTCCCTCCTAGAATTAACTTGGGGGAATCAATTCCTAGGCATGGAATGAGTGCCCCAAATTCAGTTAATTGCTCAAACTGTTGGGATAACCCATCTGCATTTGCAATTACTATCCCTGCCCTGTGAGTGACAGTCATGTTGTAACCCTGCAAGACAAGGCTCCATCTTAAAAGCCTACCATTTGTTTTACCCATTTGTGCCAGCCAAACCAGGGAGTTATGATCTGTTTGTAATTCAATGTGCCATCCGTATAGGTAAGGCTCTAATTTCTTTAGTGCCCACACCATTGCAAGGCATTCTTTCTC
Organism: Neoceratodus forsteri; assembly: GCA_016271365.2. Lineage (NCBI taxonomy): Eukaryota > Metazoa > Chordata > Ceratodontiformes > Ceratodontidae > Neoceratodus > Neoceratodus forsteri. The sequence goes on from CM028134.1 coordinate 849,362,769, forward strand.
CACTGTAGAATAAGCCTGCTCTCTGGGAAGTAATTTCTTACTGAGGTACACTATTGGATGATCTTTCCCTTGGTTAGAAGTCTGACTAAGTGCTGCCCCAATACCCACATCTGAGGCATATGTCTGGACTACAAATGGTTTACTCTTGTCTGGACTGGCTAATACAGGAGCACTGCACAGTGCCTCCTTTAGCCGTGTAAAGACTCGTTCAAAGGCTGGTTCCTATTTTACTGTTTTAGGCATTCTTTTCTTTAGCAGGCCAGATAGGGGAGCTGCCAGGGCACTATAGTTTGATACCAATTTGCTATAGTATCCTGTGGTCCCTAGAAAACTCCGAACCTGCTTCTGTGTTTCAGATCTGGGCCACACCTCAATTGCCTCAATCTTTTCTTGATTAGGATGGAGCTGTCCCCGCTCTACTACATGCCCTAGGTATGCCACCTCAGCCATGGCCACCTGGCACTTTTCAGCTTTTACAGTGAGCCCAGACCTCTGTATCCTGCCCAATACTTCCTTAAGGTGGGACAGGTGTTCTTTCCAGCGGGCACTGAAGATGGCAATATCATTCAGGTACGCCACAGCGTACTCTTCAGTACCATGTAACACCTGGCTCACCAACCTTTTGAAGGTGGCAGGGGCATTCTTCATTCTGAAAGCCATTACCTTAAACTCAAATAACCCTATCGGAGTGATGGTGGCCCACTTCTTCCTTGCTCTGGCAGTTAACTCCATCTGCCAGTACTCTTTCATAAGATCAGTAGTGGTAAGGTATGTCACCCCTCCCAACTTGTCCAGTAGTTCTTTCGTCCATAGCATTGGGTGGGTGTCTGACTTTGTGACTGCATTGAATCCATGATAGTCCTCACAAAATGAGTAGAGCCATCCAGCTTGGGAATGAGGACTACTGGTGAGGCTCAGGGGCTGTGGGATTTCTGGATTGCCCCCAAATCTAGCATTTCCTCCACCTCCCTCCTAATGTCCTTTAGGATGGCCTCTGACACCCAATATGCTGTTCGCTGTATGGGTGCTTGTGTCCCCATATCTACATCATGTGTTGCTAAGAGGGTTAGTCCAGGCTTGGCATTAAACAATGGGTCAAAGTCTGCTAAAACCTCCCTTACATCCTGGATCTTGTCCGGGGTCAACTGGGGAGACAGTTTGATTGCCTACACGGAGGACTCCCCCTTGCTTTCTTCCAGCAAGTCCAGAAAGGGGTCTTCATCATCAGTTCCTTCCCCAGGACTACACACTGCAAAGACCATGTCAGCCCTATTTGCATATGGCCTCATCATGTTGACATGGTACATCCTTTGGATATGTCTCCTGTCGGGCAGTTCTACAATGTAATTTACATCATTCACCTGTCTGACTACTTTGTATGGTCTGGCCCATTTGGCCTACAGTTTATCTTTCTGGACTGGGATTAGGACAATGATCTCCTGACCCACAGTGTACGAGTGAGCTCTGGCTCTGTGATCATACCATACCTTGTACTTCTGCTGGGTGGCTGTCAGGTTGCTCTGTGCTGTTCCCATAAGCTCCTTCAGCTTTTCTCTAAACTTAAGGACATAATCCACTATGGGAGTTCCCTGGGTGGCATGCTTGCCTTCCCAGTCCTCCCAGATCAAGTCTAGGGGCCCATGCACCCTGCATCCATATAAGAGTTCGAAGGGGGGAAAACCCTGTTGACTCTTGGGGCACCTCTCTATATGCGAACAACAGGTGGGGAAGGTAATTCTCCCTGTTCCTCCCATGCTGTTAAGCAAATGCTTGGACCATTGATTTAATGATACCATTAAACCTTTCCACAAGCCCATTGGCTTGCAGGTGATAAGGTGTTGTGCATCTCTGCACCACCCCACACTTCTTCCACAAACACTTCATCAGGTCTGACATGAAGGAACCTCCTCAATTTTTTTAATATAAACTTTATTGAAATTTTTAAATCTTACAATAGACAGGATCATGATTATCCAAGTTAAACATGAACAATCAAATTCAGCATACATGATCCCATCCCCACCCTCCCTCTGTCCCCCCACAATACAACACAAATCCCCCACAGTCCCGAAATCAAAAATCCGAATGAGATAATTATATCACAAAATACAACTTAGATAGAATATAACATATGTAAAGGGGCCCAAATCTTCTTATATTTTGTGTTATTGTTATTAAGACTAGAGATGGTCTTTTCTGTTCTAAGATTAGCTAAAAGCTCATTAAGCCATTCAGAATAGGAGACTATCTGTGAATTCTTCCAATACTTAAGGACCAATTTTTTAACAGACATGGAAATCATGGCGATATGATATTTTCGATTGATCACTGATTTCTGAGAATAATCCCCGAGAAGGCATATCACAGGCGTGAATAGGCCCGATAAACCCAATAATGGATCTGATCTATCCTGTATACTTTTCCAGAGAGGAGCTGGAACACCCTCAATTGATGATAACCTCCCAAGGGTGTAGCAGGCATACTCACTGTACACATTTGTGTGCAGTTATTTTGAGTACCTGTCCCAAAACACATGCCTTTTTGTTACCACTATCATTAAAATCTGTAGTACTGGAGTTAGCGTAGGCCACTTAGTGTCTGTATCTTTAGGACATACCTGTATATACTGTATGTGTACAACCTATTTAGCAATTAGTTAAGTCATCAGATAATCAGATTTGATTTGAAACTGGGGGCAGCAGTTTGACAGGGTGTGTACATTTTTATAATGGCTGTGGTGGTGGTGGTGGGGGCAGCAGTTGGAGAAAGTGTGTACAAAACAGAAATATCTGGCTACACCCCTGTAACCTCCTGTGGGAACCCAACACAAGATAAAATCCCTAGCAAGGCATCTGCCACTTTGTCTGTCCTCAGTGAGGATAGGGTGACTGCCTCTGGGTACCAGGTGGCATAATCCACCACTGTTAGGATAAACCTCTTCCCAGAGTAGCTGGGGGTATTCAAAGACCCCACAATATCCATTCCTACCCTCTGGAATGGCTCCTCTGCTTTGGACAAGGGCATTAGGGCAGCTTGGGTTTTACTACCCGCCTTCCCTATTTCTTGGCACTGGTGACAAGACCTGCAATGTTCCTTCACCTTCTGGGTGAAGTTAGGCCAATAGAAATTCTGGGCCAATCGCAGCATAGTACATGAGATTCCCAGATGTCTAGACATGGGGATATCATGAACAATCTTGAGCAACCACTCATGGTTTCCCTGGGAAACGACAAGCTGCCTGCCCATCACCCCTCCCTCTATCTTTATGTCCTGCATATACAGCAGTCCATTCTCCCAATACAATCTATGTCTCCTGTTACCTCCCTGTGTCCTGTCAGATTCTGCCCAAGCTGTCAGCCTCTCTAAACTAGGGTCATTTTTCTGAGCAGCTGCAAAATCTTTACACATTCCCAAGGCATGGGACATGTCCCCTTCAGTTCTTAAACTAGGGTCCCTAGCTCTCTGGCAATTGGCTACCCTTCCCTCCTCAGAGTAACCTTCTGTAGATATTTTGCTAACTGTTACCTGGGAAATTTCTACCCCACCCCCTTTCTCTATTCTCCATATCAGGAGACACAGGCTGCGCAACCAGCCTCCTAGTGTTTTCCACCGGGGTTTCTATGAGGTCCAGGGAACTACAATCTGCCTTTGTCACCTGACTGTGGGTAATTGCACAGACCTCCCCTTTTTGGAGATTGTTCACTATAATAATATACAGGGCAAGATTTTCTGCCACTGCAACCTTTTGCACAGTCTCTTCTGTCTCACCCCACTCTAGGAGAATACTGGCACATGTCCAAATTTTCTCCTCCCCAGTGAATCCACGTACTGTAACAAACTGATTAGGTATAAGCTGGTCAGGCTCTTTTACCAAAGTAAGGGATGCCCCCATGTCCCTTAACCCATAGATTTGCATCCCATTCAGAGTAACTGGGTGTATGTGCTCCCTCATGTTTACTGGCATGCTTTCAGGGACACACAAACAACCCACCTCTTTCCCGGCACCACTTTGTGCAATCTGTGCCTTTTTAGGACACTGTCTTTCAATTTACCCAGGTTATTTGCAAAACCAGCAATCCTTTCTTTTATCAGTCTAATCCTTTCTTTGTAACCTGGGGGTGCCCGTTTTCTGGGGAGGCAGTGAGGGTTTTAGCTACTCTGAAGGTGTGCTTTTTCTTTTTTGTGCTGCCACACTGGCCCACTCTCTTTCAGAGCAGACCTGCTCCTGGTAAAGCAGTCGAGAGCTCGGGCAAGGGGTCATGTTGTAAGACATTAAGCCACATGCAAAAGTGCACTGTCAGTATAGCGTGATTTCTGTACTGCGCAAGTCTTTTTCCCTCTGATACAGGGGGCTGTGCCCCCCAAACCCTCCATAAGGATTCTCAACTCCGGGGGAGGGCTAATAGTGAAATCACACAAAGTGCAAAAAATAAAACAAATTTACTTGTGTCTGGGACCAGGAATCAAATCTGGTCCCCAACATTCTGCCTGCATCCGCTGCTGCCAGTGGCTCAACCTGTAGATCCACAGCAGCTGCTCGGCGGAGACCCATCCTGACAGAGTTCTTATCCTCTGCCTGGGACAGCGAGAGGGTTCAATACCATGCACAGAATCATTTGCAGTATTGCACCCTGTCACTCACATTTAAAGCCCTATTTCAGTTTGGCGCTCATATCATACGCTATTTAGTGTACAACATTTTGACCTGGTAGGGAGAGCTCAGCAGCCTCCTGCACTGTTTTTGGATCTCGGTCCTATAGCTAGGTTTTCAACTCTGTTGGGCAAGCCCAAAATAACTGCTCCAAAAGTACAACATCCTCAATTTTCTCTGTGGAGTCTGCTTTTACCCCTTTTCATCAACGTTTCAAAAATTGACATTGTTTTGTGGCTAGCTCTTCGTAGCTCATGTCAGGGCTTCTTCTGAGCTTACGGAACTTAACTCTGTGTGCTTCAGTGGTCAAGTCATACTCTTTTAGCAGGGCAGCTTTAAGTTTGCCATAATCATTACTATCCTGATGGCCATTTGACCCAATGCATCATGAGCTTTCCCAGTAAGCAGTGGAGATAGCTGGAAGCTCTAGGACTCTCTGGGAATGTTTGCCTGAATGCATATCTTTTCAAATGAATTTAAAAATGCATCCATATCCTCCCCCTCTTTAAATTCAGCTATCAATTTAGAATTTAATCTGTAACCCAGTCCTGGAGGTCCAGGTTCACCCATGCCACTTACCTGCTGTGGTGCTGGTCTTTGGAGTTGTAGCTTCTCCAGTTCAAATTCCACTGATGCTATCTCTCCTCTAGCTCTGCCTCTCTCCAAAGCTGGTTTTCTCTTTCCTCGTCCTCTCTTCAGCACTGGTTTTCTCTTTCTTGCTTCTCCAGCTCCATCTGGAACTTTATCTTCTCGAATTTCAGCTCCATTTTCCTCAACTGTATCTGCAGCCTGATCTCTTCTGGCTCCAGCATGGTGATGACCTTCTCCTGCTGCTGTGGCTCTCTGTTCACACTGGTCCCGCTGTCCTCCTCCCTGGGACGGGACACTATGGTGGACCCTGGTCCCTCCATGCCCAAGGTTTGGTCCCTTTCAGTCACCAACTATGACTTGAGGTCTTGGGCAATCGCTTGTACATTGGCTGCCATAAAAGCCTCTGTGAGGTGCTGTTTGTTTCGCCCCTCGCAATGGACTCCTCTTTTCTGGCACAACTGCCTGATCTATTCCACAGTGTACTCACTGTAGGTGGAAGCCATCTTCTTCTCTAATCTATGGCTTCACTAGCTTGCACCTGAAAAAAAAATGAAACAGGAAGGGGACTTTGACTGTAACTACAATTATATATTTCTTTTTTTTTTTAAATCACTGCCTTGTTTTGTGTGTGAACTGTTGCAATTTATCAATCTGACACATTGGACTGTTAATGCCCATGTCACCAAATAACTTCACAGTATGCAAACAAATCTTTTTGATTGCAGCACTGCAAACCAAATCTTTTAGCTTGCACCGCTAGCAACCAGATCTGTCACAAATCCACTCCAGGGGTCAGGCCTGCTGATCCCACAGTGCCCAACCTCAAAGTGCAATATATGAACAGGAGACAGAAAGAGAAACCCTCCTGTCTGTTTTGCATCCAAACAACTACCAGTCTTGAGTCTTGGGGTCAAGAATGAACCCTTTTTTACTAACACACCAAGGTAACAGGTCCAAATATCACACCTTCTTCAGGGAAAGCAGTACAATACTTAACCCAGTGGGCACACAACCTGGTTCACAATCCCCCTTCTGACTCACTTGAGACCTAGGTATTTCCTTACCCTGCTGCATATGTTGACACACTATAAGCACTTTAACAGTTATGTCAGAATTATCAACACTGTCCCAGCATTCACACTCAAAATAAGAAAAAAGGCTCTATCAACACTGTCCCAGCATTTACACTCAAAATGAGACAAGCATTTGTCAATGCTGAATGTTTGTTTGCTGGTATTAGCATTAGAAATGCAGGAGTTAGACAGATGCAGAATAGGAATGGCAGTGAAGTACTGAACTTCACATGAACCCCACCTCCATCCTGTAGAAATGGACAGGATTTGGGGTAAGTTTTTGGGTAGTCACCCATGACAGTCAAGCCATGTCACCTCACCCTATTCTGCAGACACCGACACGTGTTGAGCTGTACCTTAGGGTGTTTGGCTTTACAGTCACCCCCATTCCATAAGGACATACGTTGAAATAGGTGCAGCATAGGAGAATGGGGTGAAGTCTTGGGATGAAGAGTCCAAGGTACACCTCGATGCCTGTCAGTGGCTGTGGGGTAGGGATGGGATGGCATGAGCAGTACAGTTGTCAATCCAAAGGCACACCCCAATGCCTGTCTGTCTGTACATGGTAGGACGTTATGGTTAGAAACTGTAATGCCTCGGGCGTTTGTTGGTATTCACAGTACAAATTTTGAACATGGCCTTTTTGTGACCCCACCTCATGACTGCATTTGGGACCTCTTGTCATGAACAGTGGCAGTGTGATTTTGTCAATGTGTCCTAAAAACTGACTTCCAACAGTGACAGTGGCATTCTGCACCACATGTACGAAAACACAGATCGGGCAGGATGTGAAGAATGACAGCTGTACCATCCATTGGGAGATATGAAGAGATGGCAATGTTGAAAATGTGTAGTGGGAATATTAAAAATGCTTGCACTTCCGAGCATATGTGGAAACCTCACAACACATGTGCGTAACACAGTCATTTTATGGAGTTTCATCACCAGATTTTCAACATAGGTATTTAACGACCTGTGGTCATGAACAGTGTCACTGTGATTTTTGTAATGTGTCCCAAGCAGTGATTTCCCACAGTGACTGCGCCATTCTGTGCTGAAAGTGTGAAAAACGCATTTAGGCCAGGATGTGAAAAATGGCAGGTGCACTGTTCTTAAGGAGGTGCATAAAAGTGGCAGTGTTGACAGTCTGGAGTGAGAATATTGCAAATGTGCGAAGGTACGAGCGTGTGTAGGAACTGCGCAACGCACACTCGTAACACACTCATTTTATGAACTTTTCTCACCAAATTTTCAACATAGACATTTTAGAACCTCAGCTAATGAACAGTGTCACTGTGATTTTCTTAATCTGTCCCAAACATTGATTTCGCACACCAACTGCACCATTGTGCACTACATACGCAGAAACACATTTTGGGTGAGATGTGAAAAAATGACAGCTGTATTGCTCATAAGTAGGTATGATAAAATAGCAATGTTGAAAATCTGGAGTGCAAATGTTACAAATTCGCGAACTTACGAGTGTACGTAGGAACTGCACAACGCACACTCATAACACAGTGATTTTTAGGAATTTTTTTACCAAATTTTCAACATAGCCATTTTAAGACCTCTGCTCATGAACAGTGTCACTGTGATTTTCTTAATCTGTCCCAAACATTGATTTCACACACCGACTGCACCATTATGAGCTACATGCATGAAAACACATTTTGGGTGAGATGTGAAAAATGACAGCTGTACTGCTCATAAGTAGGTGTGATAACATGGCAATGTTGAAAATCTGGAGGACAAATGTTACAAATTCGTGAACTTATGAGTGTGCATAGGAACTGCGCAACACACACGTAAAACAGTCATTTTTAGGAATTATTTCACCAAATTTTCAGCATAGGCATTTTGAGAGCCCACCTCATGAACACTGGCACTGTTGTTTCGTTACTCACTTCCAAAAGGTGATTCTGCACAGTGACTGCAAAATCTGTCTTTGGGCCTGATTAATGCCATGACAGTGACAGAATTCATGAAGAGGGGTCCCAAAAACCCCGTGTTGAAAATTTGGTGCCAAAATTCCAAAAAATGCTCGAGATATGCACCAAAGTTGAAAAACCCTTTCTATCCCATTATACAGCTTACCGGCATTTCCTCAGTTTGTGGTTGGCTTTGAAGGGAGCAGACGTGTTCCTGGTCCACCGAAGATTGTTGCGCCAGACTCCAGAGGTAAGTATGGGGTGAGGGGGGTGTGGGGAGGCAGGGTGCACAGAGGGTGGGTGCGGGTTGTGGAAGGGGGCCCAGGAGACCGCAAGGGACTGTTTTCTTCTTTTCAGGTACAAAAAAAAAGACAACGCTGGACATTTTTTACTTTGCAGCAGCATTTGACATGCTGGGGTGGGCTCCCAGTGTGCCAAGGAAGTCTTTTGGGGTAGGGTAGCTGTAGCTGAAGGGGGATTGGGCACTCCACTGTCACACAACAAAATGGGATGGAACATAATGCCAATGGGGACTGTGCTCCCCCATCAGCAGACAACAAAGCGAGAGTTAAATCATGTCGATGAGGAGTGGGCTCCCCCATCGGGCAGACAAAAGACCATTTGGGGGCACATGCTGCTGAGGGGATTGGGCACCCCCTTGGCACTGGGGCCACAGTAATATTGTTCGTGAACAGGGCAGAAAAGTGCCGCCATGTTCACAAACAATATTACAGCAGCAACGTTCGCCCAGCAATGACCGGTTGCTCCCTCACTGCAGCAAATCGCTGATGCTGCAATGATGAGGCAGCCCATGATTGCTGCGGTGAAAACGTTACAACTTAGTGCAGCTTCTGGAAGCCAGTTTCATCAGCACACTGTGCCTCCATTGGTGCATCATGGCCAAGCCCCAAAATGCTGAGCCTCCCTTGGCTGCTACACTGCCACACCTCCCTAACCCGCTTCTCTCCTAAGCTGTCACATAATGTTTCTTGTGCATGCATGCAAGCAAACATAATAAAGGCTCAGGCAGGATTTCAAGTTTACTAAAATTAAAAATAGCAAATAAAATACAAAACACAGAACATATAACATTAATGGTACAGTAATAAAAATAAATGGACAATTATAAACAAACTGCCTTATACTGAGTACCTAATACTCCCCCAGTTTCAGTTAATAAATAGTGGTGCTGAAATTACCTAATTTTGGTAGAAGTGCTTAAGTCCAGAACACATGTGTGTTAAGTCTTGCAAAGTTGGAACAGGAATGTGTTCTTCCAGGAGTCCAAAAGTAAAAGAGTACAGTGTTCCCTCAGCAACTTGACAATATTGGGGGGGTCCCACCTAGCTTGTGAGGTCACAGCCCTGTGGTAATGCTGGCTATGAGGTCACTCTTATGGCTGCATACTGAATTAGTCACAAGTCACTGCACAATGCTAAACATTAAAAAAATATATATACTTTTTAATTAGTGAGCCACAGACCATGAATTATGACAGGACAGAATATCCCTTTGATCTCTCAGAACAACATCCTGCAAGACACTTCTCTTAGCTATGAGGAGTTTCACAGGTATCTGTCAGAGTTGGCGTACCTCCTAAAGTCATAAAATGCAATATTTTATAACAGGTTTCCTAGGTTCAAAGCAGTGGCTGGTTTTTCAGCCTGTTATATCAGCTAACACAGGCGCTGACAGGTAGGTGTCAAAAGGAAACTCTAATTAGTTTATCCACTGGGTTAGGGAAAAGGTCAGACCCTTCTTTTCTTTCTGTTCAAATCCTATGTTCCATGATGTTTTGCTGCTTGGTCTGTTTCCTAAGCATATGTCTAAAACATATATTTATATCAAAACCATATGCTCATAACTAGTAGACAGTTACCCCATTACACCAGGCAGTGTGGCATCATGATCCTTATTGCTGATTAGTGGCTTTTACTGCCTTGCATGAAATAGCTGACCTGGAGGTCTGCTATATCTTTCTTCAGGGACTTTTATATTAGACTGAAGTAGTGGTCAGCTCGATTTATGGCCCCAATACTGATTCCTCAGCTTTCTTCATGTCTTTAGCCACAGCCTAAGCCCTATATGTATCCCTGACCATTATTCTCAGGGGGACTGGAACCTTGTCTAGTACCAGACTTACATAAGTCAGAGAATGGTAGAAGGGGGTTGTCCCTGGGTCCAAGAGCACTCAGGGATTTTATAGACACATTGGCACCCCTGGACTAGAGGAGAATCCTCTCTCCACATGAATGAGCTTTCTCCTTTCATTCCTGCCTGTGCCAAACTGTTTCCAGGATTGATTCTTTTTTAATCTTTCACAGACTTCTGCCTACTACACAGATCTGCGAAATCAAAGAACTGGTTCTCTCAGACCATCATCCAGTATCTTAACAACTTGATTTTAGTAATGGGACCTCACCTGACACAACCTGGAAACTTAATTCCACACTCCTTAGCAATTTTTTCATAGAAAAGAGACTGAAAGAATTCATAAAACAATTTTTGTAATCATCAAGAATACAGTATCTAGAGCTGGCACTTTGTGGAGTGCAGTTAAAAGTGACTGGCAAGGAGAACTGATCAGCCTCTTCCAAGAAAAAAAAATAAAAAGAGGTGCTGGCCTAGTCCGTCTTAACAGACATTATTCAGATAGAATCATCCCTACCTAGATCCACCCATGGCATAGCTTGGTGTCATTTAAACACCCTGAGGTCCCAAGTTGTGGTTCTGCTACAGGAAAAGGCTAAACAAGCTAGTTTTAGGCTCAGTTACCTTATAATGATCAAGGCAAAAAAGTAGAGAAACTCATGGCTTTAAGACTTCATCAACATGAAGTCAGAACCTTAATCAGAGGAATTTAATGGGATGGCTCCCAAATCCTCATGGCTAATGCAAGGTACATAGCTGAGATTTTTTTTTTACCAGACTTTATATACTGCTGATCTGGAAATTGTGGACATCAGTCATTCCCTTAATGCTTTTCATGGCCCCATTGAACTGCCCTTTCTTACTCAAGCTCAAAGTAATATATTAGGTGGTCCAATCCAGCAGGAAGAGGTGGAGTCAGTTATTAAAAGTTTCAAACTTCATAAAGCTCTAGGGAGTGAAGAAAGACCAAGGGAGGGATACTGAGGCTTAATAAAGGAGAGAATGTGGGCAGAGGGTGACAGTGAAAAAGCAGAGATACTGAACAAATATTTCTGCTCAGTATTCACAAAGGAAGAGGAGGGGGAGGTACCTAAACCAAACAAGAGAAGCACTGTGGAGACGGGGGTCGATACCAGTCCATTTACAGAAGAAAGGGTTCTAAAAGAACTAGTAAAATTGAAGGTGGACAAAACAATGAGGCCTGATGGAATTCACGCAAGAATTCCAAAAGAAATAAGGGTAGAACTATTGAAACTGCTGTCTACTCTCCTTAACAAGTCATGGGGGGATGGGGTGGTACCTGAGGACTGGAGGAGGGTGGATGTGGTTCCTCTTCACAGAAGTGGGAGCAGGGCAATGGCAGGAAACTACAGACCAGTTAGTTTGACCTCAGTGGTAGGGAAAATGATGGAATCACTTCTGAAGGAAAGAATTGTTGAGTACCTAGAGGCCAGTGGGGCACAGGACCCAAGGCAGCATGGATTCACAGTGGGAAGGTCATGTCAGACAAATCTAATAGATTTTTTTTGACTGGGTGACCAAAGTAGTAGACCCGGGAGGGTCTGTGGACAAGGCCTACCTAGATTTTAGCAAGCCATTTGATACTGTCCCACACAAAAGATTAATAAACAAGTTGGCCAGCCTTGGAGTGGGTCTCAAGGTGGTAGTCTGGATAAAAAAAATTGGCTGGACAACAGGACACAAAGGGTAGTAGTACACTGAGTCCACAGTGAAGAAAGGATGGTTACTAGTGGGGTACCGCAATGTTCAATACTGGGACCAGTCCTTTTTAATGTCTTTATAAGTGAGATTGCAGAGGAACTGGAAGGAAAAGTATGTCTCTTTGCAGATGACACAAAGATCTGCAACAGGGTTGATGCACAAGATGGAGTGGAAAGGATGAGAAGGGACTTGGCAAGGTTGGAGGAATGGTCAAATGTATGGCAGCTTAGAGTCAATGCAAAGAAGTGCAAGCTAATGCACTTGGGAACTAAAAACCCAGGGGAAGGGTACACAATGGGGAGGTGAGATACTGTCAACAATAAAAATGGAAAGGGACCTGGGGTAATTCTATCAGATGACCTAAAGGTGGGCAAGCAATGTGAGAAGGCAGTAAGGAAGGCTGGGGGGATACTGGGATGCATAGGGAGAGGCATCAACAGTAGAAAACAGGAAGTTATTATCCCTCTGTACAGACAGTTGGTGAGACCCCATCTGGAGCACTGTGTGCAGTCTGGAGACCCCATCTCTGTAAAGACATAGACAGAGTGGAGGCTGTCCAGAAGAGGGTAACCAAAATGGTGCAGGGTCTGCACCAGAAGATATATGAAGAGAGACTAAAGGAGCTTAATATGCTTACCCTTGAAGAAAGAAGGGAGAGGGGAGACATGATAGAAACTTTCAAGTACCTCAGGGGAATCAACAAAGTCCAAGAGGGTAGTATCTTTCAGAAAAAGAGATGTGCAAGAACAAGGGGGCACAATTTGAAGATAGAGTGGGGATGGCTCAGAGGTAATGTGAGGAAGTATTTTTCCATGGAGAGGGTTGTGGATGCATGGAACAGCCTTTCTGAGGAGATCATGGAGTCAAGAACAGTGGGGGAATTCAAGAATGCATGAGACAGACATAAGGCAGTCCTAGTGGGGGGTAGGAGGAAGTAGGCTGTTGGTTAACTAGGATCTGCAGCTTATCCATTAGGTAGGAAAATGGGCAGACTAGGTGGGCTAAGTGGTCCTTATCTGCTGTCAAATTCTGTGTTTCTGTGACCTGATGGGTTCCCATCAAATTTTTATAAAAAAATTTTCTCCTGAATTTGTCCCACATTTGACCTCCATTTTTAATCAGGTTTTTGAGGAAGGCATGTCAGACCCTACACTTACAGAAGCAGGAATTTTGCTTATCCCCAAACCCAGTCAAGATGATACATTTCCTTGAAATTATCAACCCATTTCTTTGAAAAATATTGACCATAAAATATTTGAAAAAGTCCTTGCTCACCAGCTGGAGGGAGTCTGGCAAACTCTTATTGGTTCTGAGCAAGTGGGCTTTACTGCAGGGCACCTCTTGAGCTATCATCTCCATGAGGTGGTCCACCTTGTTGTGACATCTGGGGAGGCTGGTTCTGCTGTGGCCTTGGTCTCCCTGGATGGTGAGAAAGCATTTGATTGAGTGGTCTGGAACTATCTGTTTATGGTTTTGGGTAGGTATGGGATACCCAACACTTTTATTAAGTGGGTCCCGGTGTTATGCCAGTCTTCATCGGCCCATTTCAGTTGTAATGGAGTCCTTGCCTCCTCCTTTCAATTGATGAGAGGCACACACAACAAGGCTGCCCACTGTCCCCTTATCATTTTAATCTCTTTTTAGAACCCTCATCCTCAAGCTTAAATGTACAGTCATGGTACGGGTATCACTATAGAGTCCCAGAGCTACTCTATCTCTGTGTACATGGACAATATTTTACTCCTCCTCACAGATCCCTAGGAGAGCCTTCCACAGGTCCTTACCATTAGTGAAGATTTTAACTGGCTTTCTGGTGGCTTTCTACTTATATGATTGATGTTAATAAAACCACTATGTTCACATTAAATAATCAGGTAGATAAGCAAGCCATGCTTCAACTAGGGTTGAAATGGGAAGCCAAATATCTGACTTATCTAGGGAATAAAAATTCTCAGATGTGTTTCAGATTTCTGCATCCTAATCCTTGACCCTCTACTTAAACAAATTGATCAAGATCTTTCTTGCTAGTAGTCAGCTTTTTGCAGAGAGGAATCTTGGAGAGAGGAATCTTGCAATCAGAGCAAGGCTAAGAAGGCAGCTGACAAAAGAACCTTATTATTAGAAGAAGCGCGGGTCTGCAAGGGAAGGATTTCTGCCATTACGTACAGGAAGATCTGTATTACAGGAGCAATGGATGTGGTTAGTTGCCAGAGGTGTGGGGCATTTGTGTTACAGGGACTACTATGGAGGATTGGGCCCTGTCCTATGTGCAGGAACCTGAATGAGCTCCGAGCTCAACTGTAGGAGACGAGAAGAGAAATTGCTAGACTGCACCATCAACTTTACTGGGGTACACTCCCATCCCATTTCCTAGAGGGCCACTGGCCCAGGAGGATGGAAAGTGGTGGGACAAGAAGGGAGCAGAAAAACAAGGAATCTGAATTGACCAGCAGAAATTTCAGCTGCAAATCACTTCGCAACCTTGGAGAGGATGCAGGACATGGAGTCCAAGGAAGCAGAATCTGAAGCAAATGCTATGGAGGTAACAAAGCAGAATGGAGGAAAGGCTACAGAGGGATGCAAAGGCAAGCAGAAGAAAAGGAACCAAAAAGAAATGCTCATTCTGGGGGGCTCTATGATTAGAGGAGTTGAGTCCCACCTGGATGGATCTGTGTTAAAAGTCCAATGCCTCCCTGATGCCTTGGCCAAGAGAGACACTCCAAAAATTTAAAGGATAATAGACCTGGCAGATGAAGGAATAAATGTCCTTATCCACCTCAACACCAATGACCTAGTGATCCAGACAGTGGAGGAAGTCAAGTTAAACTCCAGAAAGCTGGGGGAGCAACTGGAAGTATGGACAGCCTCACTAACCTTCTCAGAGATCCTTCCACTATGGGGAAATGGTGTTGGCACAAACAGGATCATGGAGGAGGAAATTGAGGATTTCAACAGTTGGTCATGGGACTGGTGCAAGGAAAAAGGTTACCATGTCATAGGCAACTGGGGGAGCTTCAGAGATAGAAGACTATTCAAGCTGGACAGACTTCACTTAAACAGGAGAGGAACAAGTGCATTTGGACAGAAGTTTGACATTCACCTTAGGATTTAAAGTAGGCAAAAGGGAATAGGTTGCAAGGAAACCTACCAGCAATAGTTTAGACGATGTGAACTTAGTCACCACTCCCCCACAATCAAGACATACTGAATCACATCACAGATATAACTGGAATAAGCAGGATAAAGTGCTGAAGAACTGAAAAAGGGTTCAGGATAATGGGAAATGCAAGAATTTACAAGGTGGAAGAAGCAACAATTCAGCAACAGGCTCATGGACAAGGGTGTGCATTAATGCCAAAAGCCTGGGTAACAAGATGAAAGACCTTCAGGCATGGATGGCAGAGTCCTGTATGGATCTTGTGGCAGTCACAGAGATCTGGGCATCTGACAACAACAACTGGGATCTCGCAGCCCCTGGGTACATGCTCTTTAGGAAAGACAGAAATGGTGTCAATGAAGGGGGTGGTTAGGCAACATCCTGTGAAATGAGCCTTAGAGAAGGAGTTGAACAATTGTGGGTTCAGCTAAGTTCATCTTCAGGAAAGAAAATTCAGGTCAGGTGGTATATAGACCTCTGAACCAGGTGGAGGACAAG
Organism: Neoceratodus forsteri; assembly: GCA_016271365.2. Taxonomy (NCBI): domain Eukaryota; kingdom Metazoa; phylum Chordata; order Ceratodontiformes; family Ceratodontidae; genus Neoceratodus; species Neoceratodus forsteri. The sequence continues at coordinate 849,378,543 of CM028134.1, forward strand.
GATAAGAAGCTTTTGGAGGAAACCAAAGAAGTGTCACTAAGAGGAGAACTAGTGGTAGTCGGGGACTTTAACATGCCAGATGTGTACTGGGGCATCCCAGTGGCTGGATCCTCAAGGAGTCAATCGGTGATAGAAGCCTTATGGGACTGCTTTCTCACACAGTTAGTCAGTCATCAATCCTACTGGTCCAAACAACCTCTTGGATGTGGTCCTCACTAACTTGGAAAAAATTGGGGCAGTTAGAGTTGGGAACCCGCTGGCTAACAGTGACCAGAACTCAGTTTAGTTTAAAATAGCCCTGAAGGATGTCAAATCCCAGTCAAGGGCAGAAGTCCTAAATCTCAGCGGGGCAAATTTTTATAAAATGAGGGAACTAGTAAGAGAAAAACTAATTAAGATTCACCAACATTTTGTAGTAGAAGGCATTTGGGGAATGATTAAACAAACCATCACAGAGGCCACAAAGGCATGTATAAGGACAGTGACTAAAAGAAACAGACACAAATGCCCCATTTGGTTCATGAGTCAAGTTAGGACAGCCATTAGGGTCAAGAGGGAAGTATTCTGCAACTTCAGAAGTAATCAGGGTAATGATCTATGGGAGAAATACATACTAAAGAATAAGGAGGCTAAGTCGGCAGTGAGACAAGCAAAGGCAGCTACAGAACTTCAGATAGCTGAAAGTGTCAGGGAGGGGGACAAACAGTTTTTCATATACTTGCAAGAAAAGAGAAATAACGGTGGAGGGGTAGTTAAAATCAGGGATAGAACAGTGGAAGAGGACAGGCAGAAGGCCAGCACTGTGAACAAATACATCTGTTCAGTGTTCACCAAAGAACACAGTGGCCCAATACCTGACTGTAGCATTATAGCACACAACAGGGGAGTGCCAAAAAGGGAAACACCAAGTATTACTGGAGGCAGGGTCAAAGAGGTGCTTAAGAGTTTAAAGATCAACAAATCTCCTGGTCTGGATGGAATACATCTGAGGAGAATTAAAGAGTTAGTGAATGAGTTAGAAGACCCCTTAGTGCACCTGTTTAACCATTCTCTCCAGATGAGAGTCATACCTAATGACTGGAAAAGAGCTGACGTGGTGCCTCTGAATAAGGGTGGTAGCAGAGAAGAGGTTGGTAACTACAGGCTGGTCAGCCTCACATCAGTGCTAGGAAGGCAAATGGAGGTCTTGATTAAACAAGACCTAGTAGACTAGTTGGATAAGCCTGGCCTACAGGATGACAAACAACACGGTTTTGTTACAAGCAGGTGGTGCCAGACAAACCTGATTACTTTCTTTGATTGGGTATCTAGGGAAGTGGATAGTGACTGGCCAGTGGACCTCCTCTATTTTGACTTCAGCAAAGCCTTTGATTCAGTACCACACAAATGCTTGCTGAAGAAGCTAGAGGATCTGGGCATAGCAAGCTGCATTGTTAAGTGGGTGGGAAACTGGTTGGACAGTAGAAGGCAAAGGATGGTGATAAATGGGGAGATGCCAAAGGAGGGAGAAGTGATGAGTGTGGTCCCACAGGGCTTGTTCTTAGGCCCAATCCTGTTTAATGTGTTCATCAGTGACATGTGAGTAGGTATCCAGGTCAAGATTTCACTGTTTGTGAATAACACTAAATTAGGGAGAAGGGTGGACAGCGAAGAAGCAGTGAGAATTGTACAGAATGATTTGAGAAGATTAGAACAATGGTCTAGTATCTGACACCTGAAATTTAACGCCAAGGAATGTAAAGTGATACATATTGGCAGGAATAACCCTAGAACAACCTATTTGGCTAAACAGGGTCAAACTCAGTAACTCAAAAGAGGAAAGCGACACCCTTAAACAAACCAGTCAAAGCAACGCAGCATATAGTAGGGCCAACAAAATGCTAGGATGCATAAGGAGAGGCTTTGACTGTAGACACAGGGAGGGGATACTTCCTCTGTACAGATCTATGGTGAGACCCCATTTGGAATGCTGTGTACAGTTTTGGAGACAGTACCTTTTTCAATTTAATATGCTTTACTAAATTTTCCAAGTACATAAAAGCAAAATTAACACACCAGATATACATGGTCATACACAAATAGTAATAATCATCAAATAAAACAAAACCCTACCCTACAATAAAACTAACTCACCTCCATCCCCAAAGCCCCACTTCTCCCACCCACACAGAACACACCAGCTGACACATCAAGGCAACAAGAAGAATCCAGAAAAATGTCCTGGAGCCAATTACAAATAAAAAGTAGGGAAGAATCGGGCCAACCAGCTTATGGACATGCTGAGGCAGGTAATGAAGAATATAATGGTTCCCAGCGGGACTTAAATGCAACGTATCTATCCTGATTGAGTCCAATGTGCTTTGCAGTCTCCAGGGCATGTAATATCTCTTGGTGCCACTCCCTATAAGAGGGGGTGGACTCATCCAACTAGTGGCAACAGCTTATAATCTTAGTTGCAATTTAGATTAAAGACATGTAGGCCCTGCATGGACCAAACAACTCTGTCGGGTGATATCCAATCAAACATTGGAGACCATACCTTAAGAGGGATGGGGACAGAAAAGAGACCATTCAGAGAAGTGCAACCAAAATGATACAGAGGCTTCAGGGGCTGCTGTACGAGGGGCAACTGGAGGCATTAAATGTGTACTTACTTGAATCTAGGAGAGAAAGGGGGGATATGATAGAAACCTTTAAGTACATGAGGGGTTTAAATTCAGTATCCTACACTGAACTATTCACAAAGGCTCCCAAATCAAACACAAGGGGGCATGGATGAAAACTGAGGGGTGGGAACTTCACTAGGGATTTTAGGAAGCACTATTTCTCAGAAAGGATTGTGGAATCAGGGAATAAACTACCTGAGGAGGTGGTAGGAGCTAGGACCTTATCAGCATTCAAAAGGAGGTAAGGATAAGGAGTACACTAGAATCAAATCCACAAGGGAATCTCCCAGTTAGGACCAAAGATCGCCTAGGATTTTGGGAACTCAAGGACAGACTTGATGGATCTTTGATCTGCTTGTACCGTCACCTTTTCTGTGTTTCTCTCCCCATATCACTTTTAGGATGTATTAACATAAATAAAATGAATGTGTTACCCCAAGTACTATATCCTCTCAGTATGCTTAATCTGGTCCTTTCGCTTTAATGGTTTACTAAAGTACATAGTAGACCTGACAGATTTCTTTGGCAGAATAAAGGATATAGCTGTTCTTATAAGTGTTTAGAGGGTCCTAAGCATCTGGGTGGCCTACACTTACCTAATGTTATGCTCTATTACTTTACTTCACACACGAGCAAATATTATCGATGGCATAAGCTCCATGATGCAGAACCTAACATACTTTATAAGCCTACATTGGTTTTCTATTGAAGTAGGGTTGGTATGGAAGTGTGGTCTACAACTTCGATCACTTTTCTATCTACTTGTGGCTTGTGTTCCTCTCTCACTCCACAATAACCCTATTATGTGGTCTTTTTGAGCCCATACTCAATCAGGTAAATGACTAAGCTTAACTATTTTAAAAGATAGTACCCAACCTCTTTTTTTAATCCCAATTTCCAGATAGGGAGTAGGATTTTGGACCCTACACACTGGAATAACCTTGACATGCCTTCTGTGGATTATTTAGAAACATAGAAACATAGAAGATGATGGCAGAAGGAGACCATAGGTCCATGCAGTCTGTCTAAGGGTTACCGAGACCTTCTGTGGGTCCCGAGACCTGGCCCCCTACCCAATGTCCATACCCTCGGTACCTAAGTGAGCCCTTGCTCTGTCCCACCCTCTATTGAAAGCTGTCATGGTTTTAGTTCCCACCACCTCAGCAGGCAGCCTATTCCATGGTTCAATTACCCTTTCTGTGAAGTAGTATTTCCTTAGCTCCCTTCCGAAGTTTCCACCCTATAACTTTCATTTGTGCACTCCAGTGGTTGAGCCATTGACCCTATGAAAAAGTTCTGAATAAGGCATCTTACCTTTACCCTTCTAGTCTCCAGGGAGTACATATTCAGTGTCCTTAGGTGCTACTTGTATGAGAACCACTGGAGGCCCTGTACCATCTTGGTTGCCCATCTCTGCACAGTCTCCAGCCTATCCTTGTCTTTCTTAAGTTGAGAGCTCTAGAACTGGACACAGTACTCCAGGTGAGGTTTCACCATGGGCCTATACAGTGGGAGGATCACCCCCTTGTCCCTGCTGTCAAACCCTCTTCCTATACACCCTAGCATTTTATTTGCCTTGCTGTATGCTTTGTTTTCATTGCTTTAGGGTGTCCCATATGATGACCTCAAGACCCATTTCCTCATCTGAGGTACTGAGTTGGATACCATTAAGCCAGTATTCTGCCCAGGGTTTCCCTTTTCCCAGATGCTTCACCTTGCAATTTTTCACATTGAACTTCAGCTGACAAACAACTGACCATTTTCCAATTTCTTCAGGTCTTTTTGCAGGTCCTTCATGGCCTAGGCACTGTCAACCCTACCACCTAGCTTAGTGTCATCTGTGAAGAGGGCTATCTTGCCCTGAATGCCTTTGCCTATGTCACTAAACATAGAAACATAGAATTTGATGGCAGATAAGGACTGCTTGGCCCACCCAGTCTGCACATTTCCCTACCTAATGGATAAGCTGCAGATCCTAGTTAACCAGCAGCCTACTTCTTTCTACCCCCACCCCCTAGAATTGCCTTATGACTGTCCCATGCATGCTTGAATTCAACCATTGTTTTTGACTCCACAACCTCCTCCGGAAGGCCGTTCCATGCATCCACAACCCTCTCTGTGAAAAAATACTTCTTTACATTACCTCTGAGCTGCCCCCCCATCTTCAAATTGTGCCCCCTTGTTCTTGCACACCTCTTGGACTTTGCTGATTCTTTTGAGATACTTGAAAGTTTGCATCATGTCCCCCCTCTCCCTCCTTTCCTCGAGGCTATACAAATTAAGCTCCTTTAGTCTCTCTTCATATGTCTTCCGGTGCAGACCCTGCACCATTTTAGTTGCCCTCCTCTGGACAGCTTCCATCCTGTCTATGTCCTTGAGGAGATTGGGTCTCCAGAACTGCACACAGTACTCCAGATGGGGTCTCACCAGCTGTCTGTACACAGGGATAACAACTTCCTGTTTACTACTGGTGATGCCTCTCCCTATGCATCTCAGTATCCCCCCAGCCCTCCTTACTGCCCTCTCACATTGCTTTCCCACCTTTAAGTCATCTGATATGACTACCCCCAGGTCCCTTTCCATTTTTGTTGTTGTTGTTAGTATCTCACCCCCCATTGTGTACTCTTCCCCTGGGTTTTTATTTTCTAGGTGCAGTACCTTGCACTTCTTACCATTGAATCTACAAAAACAAAATAAACAAGACTGGACCCAAGACCGAGCCCTTCCACTAGTGACCTCTCCCCTCACCTGACCTTATCCCACTGGCCACCACTGTCTGTCTTGTGTCCTTTAGCCAATTTCCCACCCATCTGGCTATGCTCTTGGAAGCACCTAGGTCCTCTAGCTTTCTTAACATGTGCTTGTGTTGTACTGAATAAAATGCCTTACAAAACTCAAAGTAAAGGAGATCCACTGGGTGGCCTTTATCCTGTTCTTTGGTCTCCCAGTCAAAGAACATGATGAGGTTTGTCTGGCATGACCTACCTGCTATGAACCCATGCTGTCTCCCATCCTGAAGACCATTCCTTTCCAGGTATTCAACTAGGCCCTGTTTAACTAATGATTCCATTAATTTCCCAACTATAGATGTGAGGCTCACTGGTCTGTAGCTGCTGGTCTCCTCCCTACTCCCTCCCTTGTGAAGAGGTACCACATCTGCTCTTATCCAGTCTCCTGGCATGATTCCCATCTGCAACAAGCAGTTGAACAAATGAACCAATGGGTCGGGCAATTCCCCGGCAAGTTATGTCAGCACCCTTGAGTGCAGTCCATCAGGGCTCAGAGCTTTGTCTGCCCGGAAGCATACCACTGCCTAAATGTAGGATGTAGGGTTGGGGCCCTTTAAATCATCACACTTCAACACTGTTTTGTGATCATTTCTTTCTTTTAATCATTTATTTACATAATATCCTATGTTTCGCTCTAGAGTAGAGCTTGTTCACGGGGTATAATTTCTTTTGGTTCTTTTTATCTGTTAATACATCATTTTTTATATCATTTTATAATATTTCAAAACTGTGTATAATTAAAAGATTTCTGCAATCTGTTTTACTTCAATACAACATACCACTGCTTGTGCATACATTCTGACCTCTCTCAGATTCTGCATTTCATCAGAGGCATTTGCTTGATTAAACTCAGTAATTGTCCAATCTCGGCAAATAAAACAGAATTCATTGTATGATTCGCTTTAGTTAAAGCCACATGTTTCAAGTAATACTTTTCACTACAACCTAAATTAGCTTGTCCCCCTTTAACAGTGATGGTGGTGTACCTTCGTTTTCAAATCAGGCCGCTTCCCTTAGGATGATGAAATTAGTCTTCAAAGACATAAGTGTTTGGAATTGTTTCAGAATTTCTATGAATACTTCTTCTGTGAATTATTCTTTTTTTCTCCAATGTGCTTTAAAAAAAGATTGTTTGTGTCCCTTACCTCCCATAACTTCGCTTGTTGTTTACTGCATTTGCAGAGTAATGGCTGCTTCATTTGGAGCTGCTAGCTTCTTCTCTTCTCTCCTGTTTTGTGTTTTTTATTTATTTTATTTATTTGAAATTCTTTTCCAAAGGCTCCACGTCAGATTCACAATACAGATATACACAATATAGTAGATCAAAAAATACAGAGGATGCAGTGTTATCCCACATTGTGATGTCAAATGACATCACTCTGAGTGTCCACGCATGCATGGCACGGTGGCTATGCAACCATACAATGGCTCTCAAAGAGAGACCAGATTTTCACAAAACAAGTTCTGTTTACATGAAAAAAGTGGCTGAAACTATAATTTTCATTCTTTTTACTTTCTCTTGTTTCTTCAATATGGAAAATGGCTCATCTACATGACTATAGGGATTTACCGAGTCTGAGGGGTGAACTTTACTTGGAGAGAGATTTGTGCCCATTAGTGTTGAATTATGGCATTATGAGTATTATTTAGAACACATTTCTTATGTCTTTGCTCAACAGTTAAATATGTACAGCAAACCTCTTTGGTGATATTTCTCTGTTTTCTTTCTATTCCATGTTTCAAAAGGTGTTATTTTGTTTCATGTTCACCATGGAGGTCATATATTTTATCCTCCCTGTTATGTAGTGCAAATCTCCAAATTTTCACCAGCTTTTTTTTATCTCCGTATACTTCTATACCTTAATTAAATAGGTCTGACTGATTATCTATACGTCTGTTGATTTATCCTGTTGAGTTGCCCAATAAAAACCCTTTTATGTTGTTTTTCTAATCATGTCAAATACTGTTTTCATTTATCTTAAAAGCTTATGTAGTGCTTTTCATAAACCTTCAACATATCTTGTCAGATGCTGAAGTGTTTTATACAATGTTAAGATCCTGTTCCTCACTCCTTAGTCACCACCCCATCGTGATAGATGTTCAGGTACAAGCATTCCGGTTAGTTTCAATATTCATACCAATGTCAGTATCAAGTGTTATCTTATAGAATATCCATTTCATTTCAGTCTGTAATAATAAATCTTTATAGCTGCCTCCCCTTTGTGGTACTGTTACCTTCTCTAATCCCCCAAAATATATATATGCCCCATTATGTCCTGCTGAGTCAAAGTGCATTGCCACTGGAGATGTTTCATCTTTCCTGCATATATCTCCCTTATGTTTTTGGATTCTTGTTTTCAACATTCAACCTGTTTGTCCAATATATAGCTTATCACCGGGACATTGTTTCACAGATATTACCCCTTCACTAGTGCAGTCGATATGTTGTTTGATACTAAACAACTGTCCCATATGTGGATGTATGTAGTTTTGTTTTTTGGATGTGTGACTACACAGAGAACAGCTGTCACAGGGCATCATCCCTGGTGCCAGTGGTCCCAATAGTAGCTGATCTTGTTTGTTTTCTGTGAGTTTGAATTGTGACAGTACTAACTGGTCTTTTAAATTTCTTCACTTTTTAGCAGCTACAATCGGTTTGTTTTGTAATTCTAGTATTCTTGCATTGTCTGTCTGAACCAGTTACCAATGTTTACTGATTATTCTCCTGATTTCAGTTAACTTATAATTGTACTTGGTTGATAAAACAATACACTGTAGACCTTCATCTATCTCTCTTTCTCTCTCTGCCTTAAGAAAGCCTCTCTATTTTTTGTTCTATTCTTTGTTTTGCCTTAATTAGTGTTCTGTGTTTATAGCCACATTTCCTAAACCTATCCAGCACAATGTTAGTTTCCCTTGTAATGTCTCTGTTAGTGCTACCATTTCTTTTTATTCTTGTCAATTGAGAAAAAGGGATGCTATTTTTAAATGTTGTCTCATGAAAGCTGCTCCCATGCAATGCCGTATTCCTGTCTGTCTCTTTTCTATATAGTGATGTCTCTATCCTGTTATTTTCTGTTTTTAATAGTAGATCTAGATATGCTATTTGTTTCCTATCATGATTCATGACGAATTTTAGGTTTTCATCTTTTCTGTTTAGTTTCTCATAAAATTCTCCCAGTTCCTGTTCTGTTCCCTCCCACATCATAAAGATGTTGTCTATATATTTAAGCCATACTTTGGCTTTTCCTGGATAGATTTCTGTATTTGCATAGATATAATTGTTCTCAAAATTATTCATGTATGCATTTGCATATGCTGGGGCCTTAGTAGACCCCATTGCTGTCCCTCTGTTTTGTTGATAGAAAGTTCCATCAAACTCAAAATAATTCCTTAAAATAATCTCACATAGCTCTTGTAATATTTGTGTCTTTGGTGTAACACTACTGTCTCTCTTATCTAGAATCTTCCCCATGCAATATATGCCTTCTTGGTGTGGTATGGAGGTATAAAGATCTACTACATCCAGTGTAACAAGAATTATGTCATCTTGTATACCCCTTTCTGATATATCCCTCAGTTTTAAAATCATATCTGTAGTGTCTTTGACTTATGATTCTGTTGACTCAGTTAGTGGTTGCAAGTGGAAGTTAATATACCTTCAAATAGGCTCAAAAACTGAATCAGTGCTGAAGTCTATAGATCTCCCTGGTGGATTAATTATGTTTTTATGAAGCTTAGGTATAGAGTAAAAAGTGGGTGTTCTGGGGTATTCCTTAATTAGGATTTCCGCTTCCCATGGCTGAATTCAACCCATAGCTGTAAATTCTTCTATTGCGTGATCTATTTCTATTTTAATTCTTTTTGTAGGGTCACTACGCAACTTCACATAATTTTCCTGTTTCTCTAACAGAGTCATACACATTGTTCTATACTAGTCTCTGTCTTGTATCATGATCCCACCCCCCTTGTCTGCACTTTTAATTACTATAGTTTTATCTCTTTTGAGATTTTCCAATGCTATTCTTTCTTTTTTTTAACATTATTATATTGTGGTTATAGGTCCTCTCTATCTTTAAACAGACTCATTATATCTTTTTCTGTTATTTTACAAAAGGATTCTATCCCATGATTCCTGCCTATCGGAGGGTTATACTTAGATTTCATCTGCATAGATTGTCTAAGTTGTTGTTTGTACAGGTCTACTTCTGATGTGTTTTCAGTCCTAAATTGATTTTTTAATCTAAGGGTTCTGTAGAACCTCTGTAGGTCCACCTCAAGGTCAAAGAGACTGACTGATTGTGTTGGCACGAATGATAGTCCAAGACTTAATACACTAATTTCTTCCTGACTCAATATTCTGTGGCTTAGGTTGAAAATTGGTATTATGTTGTGCTCTGCTGTGTTCTGCCTCTGCCTGTTCCTATTTGCCTGGTTTGTCTTCCACCAGGCCCTCCTCCTCCTGCCATACCTGGCATACCACTGCTTTCCTGATCCTGCCTGTGGAGAATGTTGGTGTATCCATTTTCGGGATCCCCTATCATCAGCCTTGATGCCACTCTTTAGAATTGGTCCACCATGTTCCTTGGTGAATACTGAACAGAAGAAGCTATTCAAAACAACGACTTTCTTCCCATCATGTTCAATGACCCTATAACCATCTAACAGCTGAACTATGCCCCCTTCTTTCTTCCTCTTCTCCTGAATGTAGTGAAATAAGTATTTTTCCCCAGATTTGACCCCTACACAATCCAAAGCTGTAATTTCTTTGCATCCTGCCTGAAATGTGTTTTCGCACCTGTGGCTCAGAATGTCTTGGTCGATCTGTGAAATCACCTTTTGGCATGAGTGAACAAAATGACAGTGGCACACTTCATGAGTTTTTGGTACCAAAAAAGCCATGTTGAAGATGTGGTGACACAACTCCAAAAAATGGTCAGGTTACACCCAGTCATTAACAATTTTCTATGCATGCATGTAACTTTGGTCATTTTCAATATTTTCACTCCAAATTTTCAGTGTAGCCTTTTTATCACACCACCTCATGAACAGTACAACTGACATTTTTTACATCCTGTCCATCATGCATTTTCACACCTGTGGTGTGCAGTGCTTTTTCCACATGGATTTGAACATTTTCACCTACAGGGTTCATAAGGGGGGGTGATAAGAAGACAATGTTCAACATTTGGGGTCAACATATGAAAAAATGACACAGTTATGGCCAGTTGTTACAATTTAGTATGCATGCCAGTAACTGCAGAACTCTTAAATATTTGCACTTTTTTGGGGGGATTATTTTTACTCTTGCTTCATGGCCCTTTCTGTCTGGAGGGAGCCCCATCCCCATCCCTGACGTCTTCTAGCCAGCGCCGACCAGCTACCCACAAGACCAGATCCAGTACAGGTGTTGGTGCTGTGACTGTTCAGGGGCGGGACCTGTGAGCTCCCTCCATCATCTGCTGTGAGCTTTTGTCATCTTGGTTTCTCCCCTTCAGGGGCAGAGTGTGCAAGGATGCCAGCGATGGTGCTCTATACGATCCCTTGTGTACACCCTGTAGGCATCTGCCCCGCCTCTGACCTGATATCTGTAGCCTTGGTGTGCCAGCCCCCAGCCACTGCTAGGGGCCAGGCATACACTGACAACTGTTTTTTAAATACCTTAACATTAGAATTTTGTCTATGATGCAAATAAACATTTTCAATACCTTCTTACAACTTTTTATTGCTCATTATCAATAAAACTCTTCCTGCACTACTACACTCTCACACACTTCCTCATCTCTACACATGACGACAAACATTTGGCAATGACAAATGCTTGTTTCTATGGTATTTTAGTGCTGTCTGATTAGGCAGTAAGGACTGGTGTTGTACAATATGTCATAGCACAGGCTACTGGGAAACTAGTTTATGGCCTGTTGGCATTTAAAGGTACAGTACCAAACAATAGTTTGGGGATTTTTTTTTCTCACACTAATTCAACTACTATTACACAAGATACTGCTGTAAGTTTGTTTGTGGAGAGAGGATGCGTCAGCACTCAAGAAGTGCACCAGAACAAATGGCAGATTACAAGCAAAGGATTCAAGTTTAGAAAATATTTACTGAGAGCAATACACAGTCCAGCTGAGAAAACAGAACAAAAGCCCTGATGCATCAACCCAAAAGGTCTTCATCAGGGGGTGTGCTAAAAGTACCAAACAATATGTCAGAGATTTTTCATTTTTGTCACACAAATCCAACTTGTATTACAAAAGATCCTGCTGCAAAAGTTTGCTTATACAGGGATAACATATACTGTAGCTTTGGCTTGTGATTGTGAAAGCACATGAGAGACATTCTTGTGCATCCAGATTGGTATTTCTGAGCAGGCTAGATTTAAAAAGTTAAACTTTGTTAGTTATGTGTGTGTTTTACTGTGCATTGGCATCTGAACTGGTATGCATTCTCATGCAGGTGCAACAGCACAAAATACCACATGATCAAACCCATTGCCTCCACAGCATTGCTTGCTTTAAGGCTTCCTGTTGCTGTTTAGTTAAATATATATTTTTAATCGATAAGACGTTATTCTTATTTGAGTTTTCTGGTTTTCATAGTAACCCAGACTTTGTCATTGTTTTCCAGTTTAAATCCAGTATTTATATTCCTTAACATAAAACTATTTACATTTAAAGAAAGTTAAGATTAACATAAAGTTGATGCTGGTTTTAAATGTTATAATAACACTTTGTCATTAAATAATTAAGTTGTGCAGCAAGAAGCAACTTATAGCACAGTTGTCTGAAAATGCATTAGAACCATTGACTTGGATAAAGTACTGTATCATTATGGGTTAAGATCACCACAATAATGAAAGGTCAAAGGGTTACAGTAACAGGAAATGATTAATTTACTGCCACTTATCAGGTATTACTAATAGACATTTGCAATGTTTCCTGCTGCGTTCAGTTGGAGTGAGGTCAGCAGGGAACCCCTGATGCAAATGACATAAATTTGTAGATCAATTTAAATAGTTTAAAAGCAATAAAACAGAGCTGTAAAATGGCCATTTACTGCACTTTTTAACATGTTTATGTGTGGCACTTGGATGTTTGGCACATTCTGTATTCACTATGATAGAATTATTAGTACACAACATTACATTATTTAGTATTTACATATGGTTTAGTCTCCATTCATATTGAGATCAGCAAAGGTGACTTGTGAGGTTGCATTTTAAGACCTGTATTGTTTTTATTTCATTCACATCAATAATAAAGTAAAGCGTGATCCTGCAAAGGTGTGGGGAAGGGGAGTGCACCAGTGAATACTGTGCTGCAAAAATAAAAATAGACTCAGTAAGAACTAAAGAAATCTCATCCAAAGCTAAAGGGAGGAATTAATAAACATGAGCGACTACCACATCTCTCAGTTTGCTTGTTTTTAATGAAGAGGGCAAAAAAGTGCATGCTAGTGCATTTGCTTGTGGGCCAAATATTTCAACTTGGTGGCAAGCACACAACGTCATCAAGCCTGACGTTCCACCCTGAAGCTTGTGGGCTTCATCAGAAAGGCATTGGCAACAATATTTTCATGGTTAAAAAAGTTGCCCTTAAAGGTATACTGCCTACTCATCCACAGTGCTAAAGTGTAAACTAGGAGATGGTTTAAAAAGAACATGGTAACTGTAGCAGGTATAAACTTCATTTACAGGCAATCCTTGTCATATCCAACTTCAGAAAACAGCTATTGTGCAATATTTGTAAATATAAATATATTGTACACTGTTAAGTAGTACTTCTACACAATTTACAAAATACACAGACTTAGCATTGCTTAATCCAACTGATGATTATCACAGCGTCTGGAGTCCAGGTATGTGTCCAATATAATTTCTTTAGTACACCTTCTACCTGGTTAGAAGCAGCACTACAGGAAAAGGAAAACAATATGTTAGTGTTTGTTTCCACACTTTTAAGCAACCATTTCATTCTGCCAGCTAGACATTGTTTTTACAGGAGGTGCATTATTTAAGAAAAGCTTCCAGATCTGTACTATAAATAACTCTCTCCCTATCCCAATAGCCAACAAAACAAGGCTAGGTCCCTTTAAGTCTACACTAAGGGAGCTCCTCCAGGACTCAGACATATGTGATTGCCCCTGACACTGTCCTGCAGCATGATGTCCTACACAGCCCCAAACTATTTCCAGTTTCTCGGTCTCATAATCCCCCCATAACACTAAATGACTATCAGCCTGTTCCAGTTCTCCTGCAACTATGTGTCTGTGCTAAAATGCTCTTCTTTACTATTCCCATCTGATTGCCTCCTACTGTTTCAATCTTGGACTGCCACGTACACTAATGTAATGAAACGTTTCCTAATCTGTACTGTACTGTTCCTCCAGATCTGCCTCAAATTACTGCCATTTACTTTAAAGTAATGTTAATGTAATGTATCCTAATATGTACTGTACCCACAACTTTAACTAATGTTACTCTGTACCTAAATGTATGACGTGGAACCTTTGTAAATGAGTTTATGACTCAGTGGTCTTTCTGAATATCTCAATAAATAAAATAAATAATTTAATCTTCTTCCCTCCTGTACACCCATCCTGAAGATCCAGTAAGTTTCCCTATAACAAATCAAAACAAATAGCCCTTCCCAGTCCCCTTGACCCAAAGTTACTTTTTCCGTTGCAGTAAAGCTTACTTCATGTTCTCCCCCAACTAAATTTAGATGCTATACTATTGTGTATGTTGTATTACAGCCCTGTATGGCACGTATATGCTCCCACACACAGACTTTAAAGCCCATACTATGCATCCCATAAAAACGGCTCTACAACTGCAATTCAGGTGGTACATGATGCCACATATGTCACAGTTCACAAGCTCCTTTATCATGTACTGTTCTCCAGTGGCGGGATTTGAAAATATATCTGTCACTGCTATGTATTTACAATATTTACATGTACCGCACCTCCAGGAATCTGATGGTAAGGGAGGCAGTCAGGGGACTGTTTTTCCTTTCAGTGCTGGGGTGTAATTAGAGACCATTTTGTCCCTTACAGTAGTGGGTCTTCTAAATGCTATCTTAGGGCCCATTTCTACAGTTTCCCTTAGTCCTGCATCTGTTTTCAAAATGCCTCAGTTTTCCTGAATGATAGTATTGTACTGCATCTGCTTGGTCACGAAAGTAGTTACAAAAACATACTGTTGGTCCCAATTACCATTGGTTCTGTATTTAGACACTAACATGTTTTGCTTGGTGTGATTTCCTTTGTTCTTACTCTGATATCAATAATATTAGTTCTAATATTCTATATACAGTATACTTTTAACATGCAGTGATACATTTCTTTAAACATTGGCTCTATTTGTGAATCATATATAGAATAATACATGGGGTGGTGCGTTTAGCGAGATTTTACACACACCCGAGGTGTTGGATGCTACATAAACTAACAGAGCAAAGCTCGAGGGGTTTATTTAAGCATCCAACACTGAAGGTGTGTTTAAAATCTTGAGTTAAACACAGCTCTCCATGTTTTATTTTAAATAATTGCCGAGGAGCATTTTTTCACAACAGCAATTATATTAAATATACTGTAAATGCATCGCTGTTTGTTGAGCTGTGGTCTGGTTGGGATGAAACGTAGACCACACCAGGGTGCTACTGAAAAGTTTCCATTTTTTTATATTAATATTTATCCTTTATTCCCTCTTCTAATGGGCCCTCTCCTTCAGACCATATTCACCTCCCAACCCCAGCCTATCTAAGGAATTATACCCCATGATTCATTCCTTGCATGACACTTTTGGGGTAGTCTAACCCATGGTGTAGGAAGACATACTTCATGTACTCTATGGTGTACAAATATTTTAACCATCACCAACAAGGCTCTGTGCTGCTGCCATTGTTCCATAGAACACAGCATGACACAGGACCAGCAGAACTTTTCTGTACTTTCATTCATGGGCATCAAAGCTACAGTACTGGCCACTTATATTTTGTTTGCATTCCAGGGACCACAATATGAGATCCTGTGGTAAAGGTATATGAGTGTCTGAGGGAGCAATATAGGGCAACTGCATTTACCAGTGTATGAGAGGGGGCAACAAACCCTGCCGTGGTGTACTCTAATTGTGGTTATAGTGCCAGATTGGGCTACTGCTGGTTCCATTTAAGCAAACAGCACAAGCCCAGAGATCCCTCTTCTTCTGGGGACCCAAGTGGCTCAGTTAACTCCCCAAAGACTTGATGAGTGTAGTAAGCATAGTCAATTCAAATTGGGCCTCCGAACCCATTTAGCGCTAGAGAATGTCTGCGAATGCTTTAACTTACCCTAACATAATCTAGCCCTAGCCAAAGAAGGGATCCCTGGCTCTTTTCCTACCACACTTTCAGATACTAGTTTAAATTGTGCAATGATCTCCCCTCCCCTTCCCCTTCCACTATCATCCCTCCACCAACTCCCACCATGCATCTCTCTCTCCCTTCCCCTGCCTTCTCCCCTCCACTCCCCCCATGCCACCCACTCCACCTTCTTGCCCGACCTCCTCCACTACCCCCATGCCACCCCCACTTCCCGCCTGCCCCTGTCAATTTCCTCCTCCTCCTCCTTCCTTCCTTCAGCCCACCCCTACCTCATTTCTCCTCCTTCCCCCATTCCTTCTCCTACACCATGCTCTAGCAAAGCCTTCTCTGGCTGCTTCACTAGCTCAGAAGATTTGGATCCTTAGTCCCATTGCTGTAATCTGCACTTATTCTGGTATGGCATTACTTTACAACTGCATTCTAACTGGAAACAGTATTTCTATTCACATTGAATTCAAAACTAATTATGTTATGTCTGGGTTACTAGGATCACTAATTTCCTTTGCAACCAAGGTAATAACGTGTACCCTTTGTAATATGCAATATACACTTACTATGGAATCTGCATAACCTATACATAATCTATGTGTTGTTTGCTCATCTTCTGTATCTGTCTTACCTGGAACCTTTGTAAATGAGTCTTTGACTCAAAGGTATTAATCCCAATCTGAAATAAATAAAAATAAAAAACGGTGTGCATGTTTTTATTGCCTGACTACATCCTTGGTCTGACCCCCACAGATTATCCAAATCCAATTCTCCTCCTTGATCTACTAACAGGACAGGGACTGATAATACCTTTGCATCATTTTAGGGCCTGAGAGTTGTCTGCTTGTTTCCCAGCCTCAAGATGAGGTTGGCTAAGGCTTCAATGTGAGCTTGCATGCAGACAAATGTCTGTGTGCAGAGCCAGTTTGTGACTTCCCTCCCCAGCTTCTCCTGGCTACAGTATGTCCTGTAGTCACCCAGGTGATAATGATTTGACAGAGGTGCGTGCTCCCTCTCCCTAGAGAAACAGAACATCCTCTATAATGCCTAATCCTCCTTCCCCCCATTGGCCCTCTGATAATGTTGTCTTGTGTCTGAACTTAGGTCACCAGTGTTATGAACAGATACACTACCTCTTTGCCAGTGGGTTGGCAGATTACTTATTACACTGAACTTGGGCACTCCATTCTCAGTTGCACTGATTGTTGTTTAGTGGTCAGGTAACCTCCTAGCATCATCCATGATTTATTAACCCCATTGTGTAGACCTTAATGGGAGGCTCATAACGCTCCCCCATAGTTCCTTAAGTTTATGTAACCAGGCAGGGAGTGGATGGAATCTGCCATGACAATGCTCTGCAGTTCCATGTTTGATGCATTCCATCTCTTGCAAACTCTTGCAGTCTCCTGCACCCCCCCCCACTGAAAGAAGTGGGTCTCAGTGTTAAACAAGAAATGGAGGATTTGTGTGTGGAGCATGTTACAGTTGAACCACTGAAATGGTACTCTGAGGTTTTGGTGGGTTACACTGACTGCAAAGCCTGTTATGGGCATGCAGATGAACCCTTAGTTTCTTGCATGCCCAATGAGCTCATTTGCATGTGTAACCCCCCTACAAATGGGGGTTCCTAAAATGTCTTCTTGGGCTTGCCTAATGCCCACTGCCAGGCTGGTGTCCTGTGTTCTAACAGCTTTAAAAGTACTTGCATGCAAGTGCTGCCTCCGTGCCTGTCTCTTTAAGAGTCATCATTTTCATAGTGTATAATTAATCTGGGTGGGGGCTGAGTGTTTTAGGCTTGAGTCCCACCTGGGCTGCAGTACAATTGCTCCATTCTGCCATTGCTGATCACACTGAAGAAGCTCTATTTAGAACTGTGACTGTTTTCTGATTATCTGCTCTAATAATAATAATATCGTAGTTTGTCTAACCTGCCTTCCTTTGCAGCTTGGAGTTTCTGTTAATCACCACCATCTTGATTCTGGACTGCCAGTTTGGACCAATCAGTACCTTTGGGGACTCTAAAATGGAGCCTGTCCCTAGGGGTCTTGTGGGAGTGAATTTCTGTAGGAATTGTAGTTTTTTTACTTGGCACCTAAATGGACCTGGAAGGGGAGCCCTTGCTGTGAAAGACAGACGGATCAACCAACCAAACCTTTTGGATCACTAGGAAATCCCAGACCTGCCTGCAGCAGGTGGGCAGTAGTGAGTTGGAGCTGGCAGAGTGAGCAGCTTGAGCCAGTCGAGCTGCTGCCCAAGGTGGTAGCATGGGGATTTGGCCAGAAGGCTGAGTCTGGCCTGCTTGCCTCCAGCTCTCTCTCCTGGAGAGATTCATGCAACCTTGATTCTGACTTTTCTCTGAATATTTTGCTGTGCCCTGAATATTGGGTACAGCGAGTCAGTGTGAGTTTAGAGTTGAGAGAGTGAACAGCTTGAGAGATTCGAGCAGCTGCTCTGGGTAGTAGTGCAGGAAATCAGCTGAAAGGTTGTGTCTGTCCTGCCGGCCACCATCTTCTCTAGTGAAGAAGTCTGCCTTAAATATCTCAGACTTTATCCAAAAGTGCCTTAACTGTGACCAGAATCCTGAATTGTGACAAAGTGAATTTTGCCTGGTGTGGACCAAAGATTTGCCTCAGTGCGACTGGCCTGTCAGGATTTGAGACTACTGCAGACTGTACGGTTTGCTCAGAGACACTGTCAATTGCAACCGAACTGTGGTATTTACTTACTTTTACTGTAAGTGTGCTGAATGTGGAGTGTGGGTCACGATCTGGTTCCCCACCTTGATGTGTGTGTCATGCTAGTTGGAGGATGCATCCAGCAAGTTTACCGGACTGTATCTGAATTGTTCACCCAGTGTGGGCCTTGCCATCATGGCCTAGACAGTCATTCAAGCAGCAGAGAAACAACTGACAAGAGACCTGGAGTATTGGCTCCCTGCTCAACACCAACGAACAGGATCGACATCACAGTGCATCGTGTGGGCTCTACTTCTCCTGGCAATCCAGCTCTTCATCCTGAGGTCTCCATTTCATCCATCCTGCATCCTGTACTGGGTAGCATGAGTAAATACCAGGGTAACTCTCTGCAACAAAGCTCAAATCAAAGTGTGTCAACTGATTTAATTATTGTTGCTAATCAATTTGCACTGAGCCATCCTGCTCCGGATTACAAATTAAGTGTTAAAGTGCATGTTGTGTTTTTCCTTCTTCCTAAGGGCCCCATCAACAGCTGCAATAATGGCCTACCCCAGGCTATGCTTCAGGCTAGCCTGTAGTTCCAACTGGGTACCTAGAGTGAGTGTGACTGTGTTACAGGGACCTTTGAGTGCATGCCTTATAAGCCGAATCATTCAGATCTCCAATCAACCACTAGATTACTGCCCCTCCCTTGTTCACATCCCCCTAATAAATCAGATCTAAATCTTTTTGCATCTAACCTGGTTGTTGTGTACCTCTGTATTGAAAGTACTATAATATTGCTGTTTACTGTTACAGACCTTGTCTTACAGGGGGTCTCCAGGGCTGTTCCAGCCAATCCAGCCCTGGTGGTAAGTGTGGTACAAGAGGGGTTAACAGTGTATTGGGAGTGTGTTGTTACAGACTTGCTTTGTTTACTAGAGGGGAAAGAGGGGCATCAGTGTCCTGGAGGGCTGTACCCAGAGCAGTCACGCTGCCATTGACCTTGTCCTCCGGGTCAAGGCACCTTTTTCATGAACTCAGGCCACTCAACCTGCAGTTGGTCATGCAGGAAAGGGTAGTATCCCTTGGGGTAGTGCCACCTAGGGGTTACTTCTTTGAGGCACTGCTGGGATTAGTGCTCCCTAGTTGCCAAAATAATCAATGCATGACTTTACAGGAAAATTTGGTGCCAACTGGGTTTCCGCCATTGCCACAGATCATAGTGATGGGCCCCTATCTGTGTTTAGAATGTAGGAAACAATAACTTAAGTATAGTAATATTATTGTGTGAATCATAGTGAAGTTATTATGTGTACGAAAAATGCATAACTGTTGTTATTACAGAATATATGTGTATATATGTATATATCTAGAGTATCCTGAATAAGTATAGTAATGGATAAGTTAATGTTTACTGATGCATCAGTTTTTATTTTGTCTCATATAGTGATGAACCATATGTCTTGTATAGCATAATGTTTCTGTAAGCTTACTGGAGTATAGACTTGACGTAGGCACCAAGTTCTTTCCAGGCAGGGAAGGGTGTAACCCCCCTACAAATGGGGGTTCCTAAAATGTCTTCCTGGGCTTGCCTAATACCCACTGCCAGGCTGGTGTTCTGTGTTCTAACGCTTTAAAAGTACTTGCATGCGAGTGCCCTGTTAGCCACCATGCCTGTCTCTTTAAGAGGCATCAGTTTCATAGTGTATAATTAATCTGGGTGGGGGCTGAGTGTTTTTAGGCTCAAGTCCTGCTTGGGCTGCAGTACAATTGCTCCATTCTACCATCGCTGATCACACAGAGGAAGCTCTATTTAGAACTGTGACTGTTTGCTGATTATCTGCGCTAATAATAATAATATTGTAGTTTGTCTAACCTACCTTCCTTTGCAGCTTGGACTTTCTGTTAATCACCACCATCTTGATTCTTGACTGCCAGTTTGGACCAATCAGTACCTTTGTGGACTCTAAAATGGAGAATATCCCCAGGGGGCTTTGTGGGAGTGAATTTCTGTAGGAACTGTAGTTTTTATATTTTGGCAACTAAATGGACCTGAAGGGGGAGCCCTTGCTTTGACAGACAAATGGATCAACCAACCAAACCTTTTGGATCACTGGGAAATTCCAAAGCTGCCTGCAGCACGCAGGCATGAGTTGGAGCTGGGAGAGTGAGCAGCTCGAGCCAGTTAAACTGCTGCCCCATGGGGTAGCATGATGATTTCGGCTGGAAGGCTGAGTCTGGCCTGCCTGCCTTCAGCTCTCCCTCTTGAAGAAATTCATGCAACCTTGATTCAGACTTTTCTCTGAATATTTCGTTGTACCCTGAATATTGGGTACAGAGAGTCAGTGTGCATTTAGAGTTGAGAGAGTGAACAGCTCAAGAGATTCAAGCAGCTGCTTGGGTTAGTAGCGCGGGAAATTGGTGGGAAGGCTGTGTCTGTTCTGCCGGCCACCATCTTCTCTAGTGAAGATGTCTGCCTTAAATATCTCGGACTTTATCCAAAAATGCCTTAATTGTGACCAGAATCCTGAATTGTAACAAACTGAATTTTGCCTGGTGTGGACCGAAGATTTGCCTCAGTGCAATCGGCCTATCAGAACTTGAGACTACCACAGAGCATATGGTTTGCGCAGAAACACCGTCAATTGCAATTGGACTGCCATCCAAACTGTGGTATTTACTTACTTTTACTATAAGTGTGCTGAATGTGGAGTATGAGTCATGATCTGGTTCCCCACCTCGCTTTGTGTGTCGTACTAGCTGGAGGTTGCATCCAGCAATTTTACTGGACTGTATCCAAATTGTTCACCTAGTCTGGATTTTGCCATCATGGCTTAGACAGCCTTTCATGCAGCAGAGGAACAACCGATGAGAAATCCGCCTGGGGATTCAGCTCCTTGCTCAACACCAACTAACATGATCAACACCATAGTGCATCGTGTGGGCCCTGCTTCTCCTGGCAATCCAGCTTTTCATCCCGAGGTGTCCATTTCATCCATCCTGCATCCTATACTAGGTAGTGTGAGTAAACACCAGGGTAGCTCCCTGCACAACGCTCAAATCAAAGTGTATCAACTGATTTAATTGTTGTTGCTAATCATTGTGGACTGAGCCATCTGGCTCCAGATTACAAATTAAGTGTTAAAGTGCATGTAGTGTTTTTCTTTCTTTCTAAGGGCCCCAACAACAGCTGCAATGCTGGCCTGCCCCGGGCCATACTTCAGGCTAGCCTGTAATTCCAACTGAGTACCCAGAGTGTGTGTGACTGTGTTACGGGGACCTTTGAGTGCATGTCTTATAACTTGAATCATTCAGATCTCCAATCAACCACTAGATTACTGCCCCTTCCTTGTTCACATCCCCCTAATAAATCAGATCTAAATCTTTTTGCATCTAATCTGGTTGTGGTGTACCTCTGTATTGAAAGTACGGTGATATTGCTGTTTACTGTCACAGGCCTTGTCACACAGGGGGTCTCCAGGATTGTTCCAGCCAATCCAGCCCTGGTGATAAGTGTGGTACAAGAGGGGTTAACAATGCATTACAGTGTGTATTGAGAGTGTGTTGTTCCAGACTTGCTTTGGCCTCTAGAGGAGAAAGTGGGGAATATCAGTGTCCTGGGGGGATGTACCCAGAGCAGTCAAGCTGCCATTGACCCTGTCTTCTGCGTGGAGGCACACTTTTCACGAGCTCAGGCAGTTGGTCATGCAGGCAGGGGTAGTATCCCTTGGGATAGCACCACCTAGGGGTTACACATGCTTGGGCTCAATATGACCACAGAAGGCCTGGTGCTATTCCATTTCAGGCAGCGTCATCTCCTGTGAGCCATATGCAGCATCGGTCTGTGTTGACACAGCACACATCCACTTAGTACTGTGCAGTCATAGACTGATATTCTATCAGTTGGTGCTGCTCTGTCAATGAGCACTAACTAGCTGAATATTGTTTAGAGCCAGCTGTATGCTGTTACAAGTGTAGCACAACAGACTGTGCTGAAATTGTGTCCAACTCTGAATATGGGATCCATGGCCTCTCAGTATGATGGTTTGTGGTCTGTCATTTGGGGGGCTGGTAGTGTCACTCTTCCTTGTCCCCTCACAAGTCATATGGCACTGGATCTTGTGTATGCACCAGACATGTGCATAAAATGGCCATCTAAGAATAATCGATGACCATTGTGAGTCATCATTGTTAGAATGTGGATGTGGCTATATCAAGTAATCATCTGTTGTTCATGTGGTGTTGATGCATGTTGAAAATATAAAATGAAGAATACGAGAAGAAAAGGACTCTGTGGAGGAAAGGAGCAAATCAATGTTCCACCATGCCAGTTCTCGGAGTACAAATTCTGCATATGGTGGTGGTAGACAAGGAGCTGGTCATGGTAGGACAGGGAGTAAGAGGAAAGTCATAGCCATGAGGCTATGGCTACAAGGTTCAAGCACACAGTAATGCAGCCAGTTAAACCATGGTTCATTAGTCCCCAGAAAATCTGAAGGTTCCTTTTCCACTTCCACTACAATGCAAGCAGCCTTCCCTGCCAGTCATCTAGTTCATCTGGCAATTAAATCATCCTGAGCAATCCAGATGCTCACCAGTTTTCCACTCTTCCTTCTTCATAGAAACAGAATTTGGCAACAGATAAGGACCACTTGACCTGCCTATTCAGCCCATTTTTCCCAACCTGCAGTGTAACCACAGACTCTACCTGATCTCTGACTGATCAAGTAGGGCCTGATAAAGGCACATCTTTCAATGCTTCCCATTTTCCTACTCAGGGTAGAAGTGATCCATCCAGAAAAGTAAAGTCTAGGCTAAATGTTCTTGCTTTCACTGCCAAATTACAATACTTGAAATCTCCCCCTTTTGTCACTGGCAGCTTCAGAAAACAGCATGAGAGAAGAGTGCCAAGCAGCACGCTCAAATTATGACTTCAGTTTCATGATTTGTTTTCAATATGACACATAAAAATAATAACAATAATAAATCATAACAATGATCAGATATTAAACTATTTTATATCATATTCTGTATTATATTTTCATAAATCATACCAGTTTATGTTATTCCCTGTGTACAGTATTATATCTGTTGCACTTCTGAATGCATTCTGAAGGTATGCCATTCAACAGTAGCCACAGAAAACCATCTTGCAATCACCATTCAGCTCCTATGGATGTACCACCACCCCTCCACCACCACCACCACCAATGCTCTGTTGTTAAAAAATCAAGTGGATCCTCTGCAGTGTGGGAGTATTTTGCAGGTGACACCACAGACCCACTGAAAGCATGATGCAATAGGTATGGTAATATTATTCAGGGTTAGTGACTTCTACTCAAGCTTCAGGAACCAGTGTCCAATTATTTAAACCATGGACTGGCTTTCCTTATAACAGCCTACACTAGAGATGCTCTCTGTGCTTCAATAGCTATTCTTCCCCCACTAGGCAGTCCTGACAGTGAAGCCTTGTTCATTCAACTTACTCTTGGAAATGCTACATCACTAACAGTGAGCTGCATATACAATCCCCCTTGAGCAGCTACTTCTGCTCAGGATGCTGTCACGAAGCTGCTAGTTAACCATGCTTCCTTTAAGGTAATTATCCTAGGAGACTTCAGTCTTAATTGGACTTAGGAATCTGAGACAGGGCTCAAAGCACAGTTAATGGATGTGTATCTAACCCAGGTAATCAGCGAACCCATGCGGCATAATGTTAAGTCAGGAAATCACTCACTTCTAGACTGGGTACTAGCCTCGACGCCTGCTAGAATACAAGATGCCAGAAAATGTTTTGACTCCCTAAGTGACCATTCCCCTGTCTTCTGTATCTCAAAGAACTGCTCATGCAAAGTCCCACCAAGAACATTTGTCATGAGGGATTTCTCAAACTTTTCAGCAGAATCTTTCCAGGCTTCCCTTTCTGAACTTGACTAGAGCCCAATTCTTGAGCTCCCTAGTGTAGAGAATGCCTTACAGTATGTTGTGAATAATTTTCTATCAGCTGCCAATAAGCACACCCCACTAAGGAAGCTCAGAGTCAAAATACAGTGCTACAAATGGATTACCCCATCTAAAAAAAAACTGATAACCCAGCAGGACAGGGCCTGGGGGCATTATAAGAAGACTGGACTTCAGGCTGACTGGGTCAAGTACAGGGAGCTGCACAATCAATGTAAGACAAGTTCAAAGGTAGACAAAAGAAACTGTTAGAGGTCTTCAAGACAATAACCTTACTGACCCTAAACAATTTGGGGCTCAGATTAATGCTCTGTTAAAGGGAGGGACTAGCACCTCAAATGGCCCAATCATAGCCAATGATCAGACCATCTGTGACCCACAGATAGCTGCTAATACCTTTAACCGATTCTTTACCAACCTTAATAAATATAAAACTGGGTCCTCAGTCCCCTCCTCTTCTTTCCCCAGTCCCCCAGAAACTGGTCCTTTCCCCCCAAATTTCATCTCTGTTTAGTAACAAGATAGGAAGTTTTTGCACTGCTCAAAAAAAATAAAACCTAGTAGCTCAGGTGGCCCTGACAAATTGGAACCTTTGCTGCTGAAGGCATCTGCCTCGGCCATAGCTTCCCCTGTTGCCATGCTGTTTAACAGATCATTTCTTGGGTTCCACTATGCCATGGTGACAAGAAATTTGTTGACCGTCGGCACAGCGACAGCACAACACCACAAACTGGTGTTGTGCCATCACTTTGGGAACAAGTGCTTTCTGTCTGGTGCTTTGCCCCACACCCCCTGCACTAAAGATTTCTAACTCCAGTCAGAGTTAGGTCAGGAAGGGGGGGCAAACACCCCAGCGTCAACAGTGTCTGAATACCTGAAGACCATCACAGCAAACTGCTGAAAACGTCGCTGTGATGGTCTTCATGGTATTTGTGTCTCTGCATCATCAGTATACCCATTTCTTGAAGGTAAATTCCCTGGTAAGTGGAAAGAAGCAGTAGTAGTCCCTGTCCACAAAGGTGAACTAAGGGAATTGGCAGAAGACTAGAGGCCTATCTCCTTCCTTGAGGCTTGTGTATAATCAGCTGTGAGATGACCTTAAATTGCATCACTTCCTATCTGATCAGCAGCATGGTTTTAAACGGAGCCATGCAATTGATACCTTGCTAATTAAGTTCGTTACAGATATCCTCCAGGAACTCAATAATGGGGTCCCTAAAGGGGCCATCTTTATATATTTAACTAGGGCCTTTGACTTGTTCAGTCCGAAGTTACTCATTAGAAAACTAAAACATCTTGTTCTTGACTCACACTTGCTCACCTGGTTCTTTCACTATCTCACACACAGAACCCAAATGGTCAAATGGAAAGGTGTCTTGTCTAACTGACTGAGAGATGGGGTACTCCAGGGTCCAGTACTAGGTCTTCTCTTGTTTTTCTTATTCATTAATGAACTGGACATCTGCCATAACAGCCATCTTATACTGTACACCAATGACACTGTACCTTACAGGAGCTCCCCAAATGTTAAGACACTCAACACCCAACTGCAAAATGACTTTGAAGCCCTAGAGAAGTAGATCCCATCAAATATCCTGGTCTTGAAAATTAAAAAAATGAGGCAGTTTTATTTGAACCCAGACAACTAGTCTCTGACCAGTGGCATCTGCTCTCCCTCACAAACTCTTTGGATAGATTGTATTAAGTATTGTTGGTGTGTGTTATTAGAAAAAGGAAAATTGATGTTTTTAATAGTTAATTAAGGAATTTTTTTTATAAATAGTGTGTATAAACTTTTTAGGAATTCTATTAAGTAAGAAATGTGTGAGATTAAATACTAGAGGAGCTCTTTATGAAGTGAGAGGTACCATACATGAAAATTTTTTTAAAGAATAATGGATTGTATAAAATGCATCATGGACAGTATTACTGATTTGAATATTTGTATATTTAATAGGATATTAAGAGGCACCTCCTGATAAAGCCTACATGGTGTAGGTGAAATGTCGAGCAATGTGCCTTAAAGAAATATGAATAAAGCTTATTTTGGAGAAGAATTACAGTGCTGTCCATTATTCCATTGCACTCCCAGACTCTTTTATTGTACAGATTTTTCCTCCCTCACAACCTCCTCAGGTGCTACAATTGAGGCTGTGGATGTAATAAAATACCTTGGCCCACTTTTAAACCAAGGCCTTACTTTTACGGCACAGGTGGACCTAGTAACCCATACCATCCATCAATAATGATGGGCAGCATTTTTGAAGGGTGGAGCAGTGCTTATTTCCAGCCCTGCACCACCAGACTTAGCTTCTGGCTGCGTGCAGAACCCTTCTCCTCAACTGCAAGGGATTTTCCAATCTTGGTTGCAGTTGCAACGGTTTCCGTGAGTTATGGCAGCTTGCATCAACTATCTGGTGTAAGCTGTGTAACAAGGGCCCCCAGGATTGCTGCAGGATAGACCAGGGAAAGTTGTTCTACCTTGTGGCAATTACCTCATGGGATAGAAAATCCCATTAAATCACTACAAGACCCAAGCACAATATTGTTAGAACACCGGGGCGTGCGGCTATCTAATACCTTTGAAAATCCTGCTCTATGTCTTTTGTGTAGACTGAATAGCCACCTCACTGCAGGCTCTAGGTTAGCTATAGCGAATAGTTTCCTGCATTCAAAACTTACATATGCTGCCCCTGTCTTGCAGTCACTTATGAAGTCCAAGGCAAACATGCTTGAGATACTTTATAACAAAATTGGGCACTTTGCAATGTTATCCCCCCACAGAAACATCATTGCAATGTTCTGGCCTCCATAAATTGGCCCTTGCTTGATACTAGGTTCCAGTTCCCCCAATTATATGTGGCATACAAACTAATCTCTGCCATGCTCCTCCTAGTCTTGCTAGTCTTCTTGCCCCTAACCACACAAACAGGCTGCTCCATAACTCTAGCAAAAAAATTCTTGAGGTGCCCAGGTTCAGATCAGCTATGGGGAACAAATCCTTCACCTACATGGCTCCATATCTTTGGAATGCCCTTCCAGTGGCCTTGAAAAATTTGAGCTCTCTAGACTGGTTCAGAAAGGGACTAAAAACTTGTTAACCTGAAAGGTGCCTATGCTCCTGCCTCCTTTGGCTGACCTACATAATGTTGGTATAGTTCCTCATGGATTGGGACAATATAGTTTATGAGCTTGTCCTATGACCTGTTTACATTACTGAATTATCATATCTGTTCTGTTCTCAACTATCTAAATGACTTGTACCTGAAATGCATTTATTCAACTTGTGATTGCCCTGGTGTATTATCCATCATAAAAAGTGTACCTCATGCTGGGGTCATCAGATGTACTGGTCAATTGTGACCACAATTTGCTGCTCATTGTATTGTAAATTAACCAGTGTGTGACTTATACTTGTGATCCTGTAAACAGTGCTCTTATTGTATCCTTCCCTATGCCTGATCGTGCTATACTTTTCCTTTTGATTGTTCTATATGTAATTAATCCTGGATCACCCCTGAAAAAGGAACCTCTGGTCTCAGTGGACTTACCTGGTTATCAAAATGAAATAAATAAATAAATCATGTAAAATAAAATAATAGCCACATCTACAGTACTCCAAATACCATCTCAGGTCAGACAGACTGATATCAGCAGCAGCACCAGGGACAGTAAGGTTGGCTTAGGTATGTGAAGTGGTGGGATAAGACAGTCCATTGAAGTAACCCAGCCACCATGCCAGCAATCTGAGCCAAAAATGCATCCCTTGGTACTGGACCAGCACTGCCTCACAAATGGTCAAACAATCATCAGCCAGAACAAGGGCCAGTGTACATACCCCAGCCTGTGATGAATTTGTTTTAAAAAAGAAAGTAAACTACCTGAGGCATTACATGCCCTACTAAACTGCCAAGCTTTCCTCCTGCTTCTTCAAGGGCATACGGTCATTTTGTCACTGTATAAATTGCCACAGTCAAAATGCAGCCGACAAAAAGTCAAAATGACATGTGGTCACCAATAAAGTGGTAGCGGATGACATGTATCTACCGCAACCAAATACTGGCAACTGCATGACCTGCTGTGCAGTGCGACTTTTTGTCCCAGATATATGCTCACTTATTACAGATAAAAAAAGATTTTTACTTGCCCATTTAGTATAGAACCCCCACAAAAAATAACTTACTAGTAGCGAGATTATTGGAGGACCACAACAGTTCGGGTTGCTAATTTGTGCCGCTCAGCTGACTGTGTGTGTTGAAGTGACATTGACAGACACTCCTGCAACAGACTGTGACAAAAATCTGGCAAGGAAGTGTCGGGATAATTCTAGGCTTCGGCAGCTGCTATTAAATCTGAGCTCACAACTCATACGCCAACCCGCGAATCTGATCTATAGATCTGAATGTGGTGACAATTTGTCCGTTCCCCCTAATATGCAGTGACATTGCATCTGGAAATCAATCTTGTTGACAACAAGATAGATGGTTTGAATTTGTCCCCGCAATGTAATGACCACGGTTTTATGACCACGGCATTCTGTCTGGGGACCAAATGACCATACACATCTTCAAGTACTGATAGTTCCAAAGACATCTCTTATTAAAAAAAAAAAATCCTCTTTATCATTGCCCTCCTTCCTTATCACAAATTACAATTTTTCTGCAAATAAATAAAGTCAAATTCAACAACAATCATAACTACTAATAATTACATTAAAATAAAAAACATACAAGTCAACTGGTTCTAAACACAGCACATCCCCTTCATCACCATCATCTTTCTCCCTCCATCATGAATCGCATTAAAAAAATAGATAAATGCATAATAATAATCATAAAGTCTCACGTCTTGCAAGTCCTCATAATGCATCATTGCACTGTGTAGATGCATTCCAGCAGTCATGCAGAGCTATTTGATGCCAACCTTCCATTCTTCCATTCCTCTTGAATCACATTTTCTTGCCAAAAATAATAAAAAATCAATTCATATTAAAATAATAATGATTCTAACAGCAATAATAATATATAGAATAATGGCTGGGTAGGGGGTTATAACAGTTTACACCCCCCTCGAGGGTATGATGCCACATAAACCCTGAGAACTAAGCTCAAAGGTTTTTGGGCATCCACCCGGAAGGTGTGTAAAATTCAATTTACACACCCCTACTCAGCCTTTATTTTATATAATTGCTGGGGAGTGTTTTCTCACCACAGTAACTATATAAAGTAAAAATATTTCTATGGAGATGTGGACCGGTCATGTTTCAGTGCAGTCCACGGCTCCTGAGAAAAAGCATTGCTCATTTTTTTAACCCCTTGGCCCTCTTTTAAAAAAAAAAGATGTTGCCCAGTTTGAAATTTTAAAGAAAACTTATTGCCGCTGAGTCCAAGTCTGGCAAACTGTGTAGTGCTGATGAATGGTGGCCAATATGGAAGAGTGAAGGAGCATTGGCTGTGCAAGAACAGTGGGAGAGAAACCTGACATGTGTTCGCTGTTATAACCTGCAGGTTATAACATGAATTATAACCAGGTTTCTCTTCGGGGAAGAAAACACTCCCAATTATTATAATACAGTCATATTCATCTGAGGTTCTCCTCATGCATCACTGCAGCATGTAGGTGATACCAACTTCTGCCTTGCAAAATTCACAGTATATGGTGCAGTAGGATGGGTATCCATCACTATAAAAGGTGGTGACCCCAGTTCAGTATCTCATTTGAGTTAACATCAGTGGTAGACAAAATGATGGAATCCTTATTGAAAGAGAGGCTGGAGGTGTTTCTGGAGGCGTGGGACTATTTGGATGCTCACCAGCATGGTTTTGTTCATTGCAGATTGTGTTAGACTAACCTTGTGGAGTTCTATGATTGGGTGACAAAGGCTCTAGACCAGGGCAAGCCAGTGGATGTCCTCTTTCTAGACTTCAGCAAGGTGTTTGAGTCAGTGCCACACCCTGAGCTGCTGGACAAACAGGGGGACATGGGGGTGGGGGAATGTACGGTTAGTTGGATAGGAATTTGGCTGCCTGGGCAATTTCGGAGGGTGGTGGTCAGGGGGGGAGGTTTCCTCTCCAAGAAGGGTCATTAGCAGAGTACCACAGGGGTCAGTGCTGGGGGCACTCCTGTTTAATGTATACATCTCAGACATCAGAAGGGTTATCAGGAGTGAGATGAGCCTCTTTGCAGACAGCTTGAAGCTGGGGGGTGGTGGTGGATGGGAAGGAGGGTAGAAGAGTCCTTCAAGGGGATTTGGAGACTCTGGAGAGGTGGTCTCACACCTGGAAACTGAATTTTAATGCTAAAAAATGCAGGCTACTCTGCATGGGGCTTAGGCACCCAGCTCATGAGTACTTTAGGGAAGGGGACCTTGAGGTGGTTGTGGATGCCAAAATAAACAACTCTGAACAGTGTAGGAGGGCTGTGGCCAAGGCAAATAAAATGCTGGGGTGAATCACCGGGGGATAACCTCAAGAAGGCGAGAGGTGCTCCTCCCACTGTATAACTCCCAGGTTAGACCACACCTTGAATACTGTGTGCAGTTTTGGCATTCAAATCTGAAAAAGGACATTACACTCCTTGAGAGGGTTCATACGAGGGCAACCAGAATGATACAGGGCCTGGGGGAGAGGTTCTATGAGGAGAGACTTGAGGAGCTCAACTTGTACTCCCTGGAGGAGAGGAGGGACAGAAGGGATATGATCGAGGTCTTTAAATATTTAAAGGGGTTAAACAGGGTAAACCCTGACAGGGTGTTCCAGCTGAGGGAGGCAGGGATCACCAGGGGGCACTCCATGAGGCTGGTTGGTGGGAAGCTCAGAGCAGAGACTAGGAGATGCTACTTCATGGAAATGGTGGTGGAACTCTGGAATGCACTGCCTGTGGATCTGGTGGTTGTAAATACTGTGGAAGGTTTCAAGAGGGGCTGGAACAGATATAGGGGGAAATTGAAACTGAGTAATGCTGGACCTGGAGGTGCACCCCCAAAGTGGGATGGGGCTGGGGGTACTTAAGGGGGGAGCAGCAACGGCGTCCAACCAGGTGCTGATTCCCAAGCAGACTCACTAGACCATTAGGCTGACTCTACTGGCAACTTAGTATGTTAGTGTGTTAGAAATGCAGCAGCAGTTGCAGCACAAGCAGTCACAGCAGTGGGATGAAATGCTCATTGAAGTAGTGACAGAGCTATAACTAATGTAAAATGCAGACAGGTTTGACACCATTACCATAAGCATGCAGTCTGGCATGGCAGTGTTACTGAATCGCCAATATAAAGATGTGTTTATTCCCCTTGGAAATATAGTTTATATTTAACAGAAAGTGTTGCATGTACTAACTGTGGAGCAGCAAAGACTGCTTGAAGAAACCAACAAGCATGTGTATATACATCCTCTTGTTTGTACTCCTCCTCATTCTGATGATATCATGCCAAGCTGAGATCTTAATTTAAAATTTTTAGCCTTTATTAAACTCAACTCACCAAGGATCAAATTAACTATTCATTTGATTATTCACATGTCCAACAAGTGACATCTACTGCTATCTAGCTCTACTATTCACTCCAGCACCTCCTGGTGGCAAGTTCCCAAGACTCTGCCCACTGCCACCATAGTCCAGCTCATTACTCCTTGCAGTAGCTGAGCCACTCCTCTTCTTGATGACATCTACAACTTTAAATTGTTACCACCAACAATCTCAACATTATCAGCTGTGCCACTGAGCACACAAAGTCGATATCAAGTTAAATAGGATCCAAAACAGGCAATGTAATTTCCTACATTTAATGTATTTTTATTATTTTTTTTAAATGTTGATACATAGCTTGTTTTGTTTTTGGGAGTGGGATATTATTATTTTAAAATTTATTATACTGGGGCCTTAGTGTCAGTATAGCTAGAGTTGACTGAGACTATCTATGTTCAACCCCTAACTTTGCACCTTAATGCAGCTTTGATGGTGTTTGTTGACATTGCTCCAAATTTGGCATGCATTGTCTAGGAAGCAAGGCATCAATATGTGGAAAGTTTGGTGATGGCAGCTTGTATGGTTTCTGAGATCTTCATATGTTGTTTTCACGTTACTGTCCAATTTTTTTCCTATACTTAATACATTTTTTTTGCTCTCAGTTACAGCTTTGATGGAATAGAAATGTTTTCTGAAATGTTTTGGGTAGAAGTAGTCTGTGTCAAGGTAGTGGCTTTTGATGACTTCATGGAGATATATAACATTTTTTTCTGAGCATGTTCAGTAGAGCTTCTGGATAACCCCCTAATATGACCTAAAAAAATTTGGGGTCACAAGAGCTTTTTGCTTTCTCACCATTTGCTTCTCTCAACCAGAAAGACAGTTTTTGGGTTGTGATGGGCCACCATCTTGTTTTTCCCCAGACTGAAAAAAACATGGAAAATACATAAAATTGATGTTTTTAAAACAAACAAACAAAGAATCAAACAAACACCTGAACCTAGCTAAATGGAGCTAATTTACTTAGATTCTGGTGGTTTCTTTTTAAAGGCCAGAAATATATTTTCTGGGCACCCCAAAGTCCAGGGTGCCCAGATTAGTGAGAGGAGCCATTCACCCATATTTTCTGTAGTCAAGACATGTTTATCGGTTAAAAAGTATGTATAAAAATATGTTACATACATCATGAATTACCCATACATATTTAAAAACTCAAGTTTACGTACAACAAGGTTGCACTATTTCCCATCTGGGTCTAACATTTAAAACCTACTTGATATATAATTTGCAATCTATAACATTTATCAAGCAAGATAAAAAGTATACATGTAGTCTAGACACCCCTATGAATTGCCCTTATTGGGTGGCCTATTAATTTTTCTTATGGCTGCATGAGCAAAATTGCCCAAACCAAATAATATATGTTCATCTTGGCTTACAAGTCAATTCACCATTTTTTCTTTGATATCTTTTCCTCTGTTATTTTGCTTGGCTGAGCTTATCCATCTATTTCTTTCTGTTTTGAGGGCCTTACATTCAAAGATAATATGTGGGACAATTAGCCTTTTGTTTAAACTGGAGATGCAGGGTATCTTCTGCCTTTCATAGTGTGGTTTCCAACTACACCATAACATTTCCAGTCTTAGTCTAGATATCACTTTTTGATGATTGGCATTCTCACAAAAGAGCAGGTATTCTTCCATCACAAAATTAGTTTTTACCTTTTTCAGTAATCTGTATTCTGTAGATTCTTGAGCAGACCCTACATCTTTTTGGATGGCTAAGCCTACTATCCTTTGCTTCTCAATCTGTATAAACCATTCTAGATCCCCATTACTATTGAATATATAGTTTATTTCAAGGCCTAATTTGTTTAAAACATTATTTAACTGGCCAAATTAAGTGTCATTATTTTGTTGTTACTTTTTGCATCCTCCCAACAATTATGTAGGAGACTATCCATGGGTGCAGATTTTATTTTGGCACAAAACGTTATGCATCTTTTTAGTGCCCTAGTTTGTATGTCTAGTGTTCCTGTTTCAGCTCTAACAGCTGCATTTGATGCATATCTTGGCAGACTCTTAGCTACTTTTAAAAATAATTTCTGTATTTTTTTCCTAGTAATTCAAGCTTAAATTGTCCTTCATACTTCATATTTCTGAGGCATATAAAATGTGGGCATTCACTTTGTCATTAAAACTGCTGCTTTGTGCTAAGAAAGAGTTGTTACCAAACATGTTAGTAAACCCGTTTATTTCCAATCCTGTTTTCAACACGGTTTCTTTAGTTTTTTTAATGTGTTTTTTCCAACTTAAGTTGTTTTCAAAGATTTCCCCTAAATAGCAGTAGTCAGTAGCCTCTTCTAGTAGTGTATTTTCTATCTTCCACTGTTTTAACTCCTTCCTTTTATTATACTTTCCAAAGACCATTACCTTGGTTTTTTGTGTATTTATTTCTAAGTCTATTTTTTAAAGAGTCAGTTAATGACTTGATACCTCTTCTGAGCCCTAAAGGAGTCTGGGACAATATAACCACATCATCGGCATATAATAAAATTTGGATGGGAGTATTATTTACATTTGGTGGAAAGATGTCCACTTGATGCAAGTCCTCTACAATCATGTTAATATAACTATTAAATAAAATTGGGGTTAAAAAACAGCCTTGCTTAATACCATAACTAATCAGTATTGCCTTTGTCAGAGCACCGTCTTTTCTGTATCTACAGTAATTACCCCTACTGTGTCTGTGTATAATTTTTGATTATCACCAGCAGTTTATCAACTTTTTTCCTTTCAAGAATGTCTTATAGTATAATTCTGCTAACGCTTTCAAATACTGCCTTAATGCCAATGAACGTCACGTATATTTTCTAGTTTTTATTGTAGCATATAAATCTAGAATATACCTTAAAGATTTGATCCAGCATAGAATGATTTTATCTAAAACTGGCTTGATATATGGAGATAAGTTCAGCATCCTCTAAGCACAACTGTATCCCATCTATTATCAATCTTGAAAAAATCTTCAAGTTTATGCATAGTAAGGATATTGGTCTGTAATTGTTTGGATCGGATTTGGGGCTCTTTTTGTGTATTGGGACCACCATCCCTTTTAAGCAAATTTCAGGGATAATTACTTTTTCTACCAGCAGATTGCAGAATGATGTTAGGAGCTGAGCCCACCAGGCAACATCCACCTGGCATATCTCCGCAGGCATCTGGTTAACTCCTGGGGCCTTGTTCCAGTTTTGGGCTAAGCTTGCCCTACTAACTTCTTGGACCATAAAATGCATCCATGATGTCTTTGATGTTTCATTTATCCTATTTATCCCATCTCCCTACTCCTTCCCCTGAGCAAACTACTTGAAAAAATTGTGCACCTCCAGTTCTCAGAACACCTCGAAAAGTATAACCTCCTTTGTTCCCTACAGCATGGTTTCCACAAGCACCACAGCACCTCCTCTGCTTTGGCCCTTTTCTTTGATCATGTGTTGAGAAATATGGACCAAGGCAAAGCCACAGGCGTTGTCTTCATAGACCTATCAAAGGATTTTGACCTTGTCGACCACCACCTCCTCCACTCAACCATGTCTCTCTCTGGTTACTCCAGTGGAACTGTAGCCTGGTTCTGCAGCTATCTATCTATCTAGTCGATATCAGTCTGTCATCATCAACAATGCCTCCTGTGCTGGCCTCCCTGTATGCAGTGGAGTCCCCCAAGGTTCCATACTCGGACCACTGCTCTTCTCCATTTTCATTGACTCACTCCCAAGGGATAGCCTCAGCTATCAAGCACTCCTTTATGCAGATGACCTGGTCCTCTACCATAGTGATAAATCCATAAGCTCATCTCCTCCATCCTCACACACAACTATGGTTATGCTCATAAATGGTTCCTAGCCAACAGGCTGCTAGTCAATAAAAAGAAGACTAAGTCCATGCTTTTTGGTTCCAAGCCTTTCCTCACCAAAACTGCCAAATCCGACTCCACTCTCCTTGTACACACCCCAACTGGCCCCCCTCTTAAGAACATCCCATTTTTTAAATACCTTGGTGTCACTTTGACCTCTCTCTCTCTTTCACTGAGCATGTTAATAACACTGTGCAGAGAATCCACCAAAAACTTGCCACTGCTTATAGACTCAGAAACCTTCCATCAGCTGAAGCACGCCTTGACTTTGCCCAGGGCAACCTACAGAATGTACTTGAATACTGTTTCCCCGTGTACTCCCTCATATCCCCCACCTTGAAATCAGCACTAAACACTACCTATAACTCTATCTGTCATTTCATCCTTCAAGCTCCCCACCAAACCCACCACTGCACTCTCTACCAGTCACTGGGTTGGCTCCCTGTACAAGGTCGCTTTGACTATGCAATAGGCTGTCTAGTGGACAATGCACTAAGATACCAACACCTATTCCCTTATTCTCTCCTCTTGACAGACAGAGTGGCTCCTAGGACACTTAGAGCATCCTCAGTCCCCCCATTGGAGACACCCCGCATCTCCACAGCAATGAGAAGTAGAGCCTGCTCCTTCTCTGCACCCTCTCTACGTAACAAGCTCCCACAGTCTATCCGCATATCCCCCCTCACACCTTGCCTTCAAACAGACCTTGAAAACCTGGCTCCTAGCAGCTGCTGACTGTCACTGCACCCAGTAAGTAACTCTAAGGCACCCTAATGCCCATATCTCCTTTTCTCCCCTGCCCTCCTGTTCATCCCCTCCCTCATCGCTGTAGTTCTATATAACCCTCCTTCCCTCACTACCTCAAATTCATGAACTGACATGAGACTCTAACTGTATGAACCCGTTCAACTCTACTGATGACTGTACTAAACTGGTCTCCACATCATATTTATAATTTATAATGCTACGTATGCTCTCCTGCAACATGAAATGTGGCTCCAGTACCTCATGTTATTTCTATTGCTATGTATGGCCCACTTTCACACTATGTGTGCCTGGCCATTGCCTTGTACTATTATGTTATCTGTATTTCTTTTTTCCACCACCTCGTGCCTGAGGTGTGAATCTAAAGTATAGATTGAAGCTTCCCTGTATGTGTTGCTGTGTTTCTCTCTGTTGCTTGCCACCCTGTGGCCTGGGTCATGACTGAAAATGGTCCTTTGGATCAATGTACTTACCTGGTAAACAAAGACATAAATAAATAAATAAATTTATCTCATTGCCTATTTTATTTGTAATACTGCTTTGCCCCACTTTGAAAAACCTTTTTGAAAATGTGTTTTCCATTCCTTGGGGGAAATCAAGACTTCCACATTGTTCCTTAGTTTGTCTGTCCCATAGGCAATTAAATTATAGCATGTTTCATTATCCTTTTCCTATATGGCATTCTGTAACATTTCCCATAAATACAACTTGTATTTTTTTTTGGTGTCAATCAGTATTCTGTATTGTTTCCTTAAATTAATAAAGACAATTCTATCCTCATACCGTGCATATCTTCTCATTCTCCTCCCTAGTTTATTTACCTTCTTCCTATGAATTTCTTGACCTTTGACACTTTTGTTGTTATTTCTAAAAAAAAAATGTTTTTCATACATATGTATTTTTCAGTCGAGGTTATTTGAACAATGAAGGTTGAAAATATTTCACTCAATGAGTTCACTGGTGGAAAGACAATTATAAAAGAAAAATATGATCATGACCTTTTTTGATCTCCTATCCAATTATATCTTATTTCCTGAGGCAAAATAAAAACTTTTTCTGATGTCTTGATGTATTTTGGTTTTCTGAATCTAGCAAAAAAATTTTATTCTTACAGAAGAATTAATAGAAACATAGAGATTGATAATATGTGCTGCTTAATATGCTCATTATCTTTGCTGACCTCCCTTTGAGAAATGCCCCACTTGTGTGTTATTAGAGAACCATGTATTATGTGACAATCATAAAAATTAAAAAATGAGAGAAATTTGTATTAGAACAGGCTTTATTTAGTAGAAAGTCCAAAACTAAATGAAACATTTGGCAGGGACACCTAGCTTTAGCTGTTTACAGTTGATAGATGCTGCATCCTGCTGGTTTGGCACACAGGGTTTTGCAATCTATCATGTGACAGTTGCATCACCATGCACTTGATTACCCCGAAAGAGGAAGGAGCATGTAATCTCATTGCATAGAGCATTTGGATGTGACTCAATTAGGAGCAGGTACTGTGATTTGTCTGAGATCCCAAGCAACCTATAAAACAGCTGAAAGTAACAATAAAAACATTTTTTCAAGCAGCACAAGTGAAACTAAATGATGTTTTAAAGTGAATGTACTATATTAATAGCGACGCTTGTAACAGATGCTGACATGCTCTATGGGATTGAAATAATCAATAGTTAAAGAGCTCTCTACTTGTAAGCCAGCATTTTTTATGCTAAAAAATTTTTTCTCCAGCAGCATGAGTGATATTTAAAATTTTTTTGTAGATGTACTACGTTGATAGCGATACTTGAAACAAACATTAACATGTGTTATGGGATTGAAATACTCAACAGCCAAATGGCTTTTTATTTGCAAGCTAGTATTTTTTATGCTGTGAATTAACTTTGTAGATGTTGCTATAAATTGCATTGCAGTAGAATGAACTTGGAAAACTATCCCTTTGAGATATAGAGAAGCTTAAAATTTGTTTATTGTGATTTATAGATATAGCAAAGTAGAACATTCAAAACAGGTACTGATTCTAAGTGAATGAATGAAGTTTATAATTAATTGGGAACTTTTTTGCAAGGAAACGGGATATATAGAAATTAATATTGTTAATTGATTTATTAATTGAAAAGTTTCACCAGGAAAGGCACACTGAACAATATAAAAATTGCTCGTCTCATGCAGCATCCTGGGGGAACAGGGACATGGGAGTGCAGCAATCAAAAGTATATTTCCATGCAGTATTATAGAAAAGTATATATACAATACTCAACAACACATTTCCAAAGGTAATATAAAACAGAAAAGCAACAGAGTGAAAAAAAACAATACATTTGTAGCAATAGTTAAACATTGGGATTTGTTGTGAGAGGAGCAAATTAACAGCACTGCAGACTAATACATACAATGCAGACAAGGAAGTGCAATTAAGTACACTGGTTACCCTCACATTAAGTGCTAGGCTGGGAGAGGAGATGGGGAAGCCAGAGGGGAAATTAAGAGGAGCGAAGAGCCAAAGGGTAAATTAGGAGCAGCTGGAGGATGGAGAGAGGAAGCCGAGGAGGAAGGTTGAGATGGACTATGGGGAGGAGGGCTCCATGTCATAACGGTGACTGTGGAAAGGTGATTGCCATTAGGGAAAGTGTACATCGCTGAAAATCAATTTCAGCCATGTAGACACCCACCACATGGCAAAAGGGTGCTGGGGACTTAGATTTTTTTGTATATCTGCACCCCCCCTCCACTAAAGGATTCTCGACTCCAGGGGAGTGCATGTTACAGGGGTGCAAAATCAAAAAAGAAAAATTCATGGGCAGGTGCAGCAGAATGAATGCATGCCCGGACCTGAACCCAGCACCATCACAATCACAGCCTGCCACCCACTACACCATGGGTCCAGCTCAGCAGCCCACCACTGCACTACACCTCACAAACTCTCCCTCCTGTCGCTTGGCATGCTCTCTCCTCCCTCCACATGCGTGTACATATAATGAAGTCCTGTTGCTATATTTTCGCATCCCCCCATCTAGTCACATCCCTGCCCAGTAGCCCTGTGGACAGGTTCTGCAATTGAGTCACCCTTTTTGAAAGCGCTCAATTGCAGTCGCCATTGTCACGTCTTACCAGGAGGAGGAGTGACTGATTTTTATAATAGGAAGCATTTTTAAACATATATATGTTGTTTTTTTTTTGTCATGGGAGACGTCACCCTGTGTAACTAACAATGTATCTATTTGCATTTACTTTTTTGTGATGTATGATATGGCTAGACTGCTAGTT
Source organism: Neoceratodus forsteri (assembly GCA_016271365.2). Classification (NCBI taxonomy): domain Eukaryota; kingdom Metazoa; phylum Chordata; order Ceratodontiformes; family Ceratodontidae; genus Neoceratodus; species Neoceratodus forsteri. The sequence goes on from CM028134.1 coordinate 849,418,403, forward strand.
TGATTTATTCTGTTTGCTCCTTTCTTTCAAAATAAACTATATACAAGATTGGAAGTGTGGCCACTTGTAATTAAGACTGAGAACATTTAAAACAAATTAAGTGAACAATATTTACTTTTGTGATTTAATATTACAACTATATGGAAATAAATGGAGATTTAAAAGCTTTTCATTTTTTGATTCAAACAGGGATATGGATTGCTAATTGGTCTTAAATATAGAGTTTGATACAGTGATGGAGTTTTAATGGTGAGGGGAATTAGTTTCATTGTTTTTATTAAGAATTTTTTTTTCTTTGAGAGTTTGGAAAATATATTTATATTTAATTGTATTTGTTCCTTTAGAGTAACAGTGTATTTTTCACTGATGAAGGACTAGGTCCAAAATGTTTGAAGGCACTGTATGTACTTTAAAGCTCCAAAAGAAGAGAAAAAAGAAAATATTTAAGATTCAATTGAAATAAATTATCTATATGATTAATTGGGTGAGTGGGCTCTCTTATTAACAATTGCTTTATTCTGTAACATTTCCCATAAAAACAACTTGTAATTTTTTTTGTGTGTGTGTCAATCAGTAGTCTATATTCTTTTCTTAAATTAATAAAGGTAATTCTATCCTCATACCTTGCATATCTTCTCATTCTCCTCCCTAGTTTACTTACCTTTTTCCTAATGTGGTAACATTGGGCATCAAACCACTATGCTTCTGTTTTGACATTTTCAGATTTTCTCCTATCCTTTCTGTATAAATTATTTATTTTTTGTTTTTCTTCATGTACTCGTTTTTCTGTGATTCCTATGTATATTTCACTAATGTTTTGCACTGGCAATCTCTTTTTTCTACTTCTCTGATGGTTCTTATTATGCATTCTTTTATATTACTAATTTTCTCAGTTGGTAGTAAACGTTCTACTGATTCAACTGTGTAATGTGTCCATTTAATCCTTTTCTGATTTATAACAATCATATGTGTATCAGCATCATTATTTTTTTAATACTATCATGACCAGTATACCACTTTTATGTTATCTCAACCAGTGCAGGCAAATGATCGCTATGCCAAATTCTTAGAACTTTCATGTTTTTTATCATTCCAAAAGAGAACATATCAGTCAGTACAATGTCTAGTACACTGCACTTATTCTTACTTGGGAAAGTCCAATTACACATAGAATCTCTGGGAAAACTGTCATTAATTACTCTAAAATTTTGCTCTATTAGTATTTCTAGGAGAAGAGCCTCATGTTTATTTATTTTTCTATCAAATGATGCTCTGGTTGGAATATCCAGAGTGTCATCTAAATTCCAAATGGTTCCCATATCTTCTTGTCACCAACTATAAATGTCAAAGTCTCCCCTATTAAATCTGGAACCCCTTTGTAGTCTAGCTGCACCATTAGCATACATTTTTCTAACTCTGGCCCAACCGCCAAGCTAACGAACCAGGCCAATATCTACCTCTAATTTTAAGGTTTTAACCCTTCCTTCTTCGAAACAAAATACCTATCTTCTGTTTTGCTGCTGTTCTCAAACCCAGTACCCTTGCTATCAGAGTCGGCAGCTCTACCACTTAACCATTGTATCTAGCTATCTTATCTTTACTTTCTAAGACTTTCATAGTCTCTGACCCCCCCGAGTCTGCCAAAATATTTCACCATTTCTCTCTTAGTGCCACTGCAGGCATTGAACCTTGCACCCTTGCTAGTTCACTCAGCAGCTCCACCACTCAGCTATCACATCAGACTATTGTTTGTGATAGGTTTTAAGACTCTAAAAGCCTCTAACCCTCATAGTCTGCTAAAATATTTTCTGAGTGCTACTGCAGGCTTTGAACGCTGCACCCTGCTGCTGTAGCCACCATCCTGGGACCTTTTCTATCACCCTAAGCAAGCATTGAACCCAGTATCCTGTGCACTTGAGGCAGGGGCTCTACCACTGTACCAAAGTGGCAACTACACTTATGGGTAGACCTTTCACCCTCTTCTACCCATCTCATTACTTCTATCTGCAGACCCATCCTAAGATGACTGCCCACTTTCTCTTGTCATGCTTCTCCCTCCTCCTTCTCTAGTGGGCCCCTGCTCTTTTCCCTTTATCTAAACACCCTGCCAGGTGCCTGTACTGGTAAACTCCTCCTTTATGCAGATGATGCTGTTATCTTCGCTTCTGACCGTAACCCCACCACCCTCCAAGATTCCCTGCAATTATCCTATAAAGACGTGGAAGCCTGGTTTAAAGAACATAGACTGGTTATCAATCTTAAAAAGACCAAATCTATGATCTTCTCCCACCCCAAAACAAAGCTAGTAATTTCCAAATTCAAGTCTTCGCCAGCTCTATGTTCCCACTTGAACAAGCTTGCACATAAAAATACCTTGGGACAACCTTTGACCCTGCCCTCACGTTCCATTCCCATATCTCCGCCTTAGCCTCCACCACCAATATTAGGTTGGGAATCCGTTTCTGCCACCAACACTGTCTCCCCCCCAATGCCCTCTGACTCGCAGTTATGTCCTCCATTCTGTCACTTGTTGACTATGGCTTACCAGTCTATGGGGCTGCTGACCAGACCTCGCTAAACAAAATCCACCTTACCTTAAATAAGGCCTGTCGACTAATTGTAGGTGCTCCCAGACTTACACATACCTGCCATCTTTATTCCCAGGCAAATCTGCTCAATCTTGATGAACGTCTAGGTATCAAACCTGCATCCTTACAAAAAAAACTCTGCTTGGGCTCTCTCCTCCTGGTTTGACTGCTGTTATCCACCAAGTAAACTCACTAGCTTCAACACGGTCCTCCTGTAAAACCAAGTTGAAGGTACCTAGAGCAAGGACCTCTCATGGACAACGTGCTTTCCTCTACCATGCCCCTTCTTGGTACAACTCCCTCCCTGCCAGTATCTCAGACACCCCCACAATCTCTTGCTTTAAAACTACCCTCTGGAACCACCTTTTCACTACTCGCAGCTGTTGCTGTTTCTAAGCTATCTTGCTCACTCTCTGACAAAGCCCCTGTTGGCTGCTCAAATCCTCTACCTTCTCTACCCTTGGTTCCTGTTACCTCCCTGCTGACTCCTCTAAAACACACTGTATTGATATGCTATGTTTTTTTTTCTGATGTTCTAGTTATTTCCCTGAACAATGTTAACTTCACCAATCCTGTATGTGGTAAATTGTTGATCTCATTTGTCCTCCTGTATCCTCAAAAAAACTGTACACTGTTTCTCTGTACCAAGTTGTTATCACGGTATTGTCCTCTCTGTGATGAGGTACCTTTGTAAACGAGCCTCTGGCTCAAAGGTTGTAAACTGATGCTTAATAAATAAATAAAATGAATAACTCTTTTAGAGTTTTTCCTAGTGGTAATTTCCTAGAATTTGGAGTTATGTAAACATTTAACAGAATTCCACATATTTCATTATTCTTTATTAGCTCTACACATTGAAATGATGGAAATTCTTCTGAGTTTATTTGCTTAGCAGATGTGTTAAAAGAAATATCAAGTCAACTTACAGATGCCACCAGATGCCCTATCAAACGTAGCTGCCTTATAAGCATAAATATGCCATACTTGATAGCATTCTATAAGCATTTATCATAACCTGTTGTCCATGTTTTCTTAAACATAGTTGTGGAAAATTGCTTCAAAAATTTCAAGTAGCCTGAGTCTTTCAGATTTTCCAAGCACCAGCAATATTCCAGCTTAATATTTCTATACATTTCCATTTTTTCCCATCTGTCACTACAACTCAATTTCAGTTCTTGAATGATTTAGTGAACTTTTAGAATTTTCCATGCTAGCTGATGATAAATCTGTTTGAGACCAACCCTCTCTGATGACTTTTCATCCTCTGTTTCCTGAAGTACCAGACTGTTGTTAATTATGGGTCCCTTCTGCCTTCTGCCACTTATATATCTTTTATTTTTTTGTCTCTGGTGCTATCACATGGATGCTCTCTAGTAGTGCCAAGCATAAGCTCCAAACTCACCTCCTAACTGACAACTCCTGTGATTGCTCCACCTAATTTCCAGATCCCTTTTCAGGACCTCCACCATTCCATCCTCCCCCCTCTTCCTAGACCTCCTCTCACTGCTACTACCTCTATCACGTCTGTCTTACCACCCTCTTCCCTGCTTTTACCCCTCTCCCCCTCTTTCCCTCTCTCCCCCCCCTTTCTAAGACTCTTTCCTTCCCCCTATAGTAGTTGTAAATTGACAAGTGTGCCTGGCTGCACCTCTCCTTTTGGTTCATCCCCCACACTTCTCTTTCCCCTGCCTCTGATCAGGTTTTTGCTTATTGTGGATATAACTGAAGCTTAATTGTTCTATACTATAATGTAAACTAGATGTGTTCTGAAATATTTTGTATAACTTGTCTGTTTCCCCGTATCTATGTGTAACCCTCCATACTGATGTGGAACCTTTGTAAATGAGCTGTCTGGTGCTCAAAGGTATTGGTAATCCTAGAATGAATGAATAAATTTAGTAATTCCTGGCTGTATTTTGGAGTCAGTATTTTTTTTTCTGGTATTCTCTGTGATATTTACTGATTATCTCTTTGTTCCTATTGTATAAAGGATATTTCTGCACCAACACCAATGAGATTAAACTGGTCTATATTATTTAAGATCAGTTGTCTTGCTACTCTTGTTCTTGTTACTAAGAAAACCTGTCCTTTCTCCTTATTGGCTCTGTATCTATAAACCAACAGTATATCTGATCATACAAATTTCCCAACTCTCAAGAATCCTTATTCTGATTTTTTGTCTTGGGTATTTCATACTGGATTTCATACTGGAATATAGGAAAGTCATAAAGGCATAGCCCATGTAAGCTTTCCCCACAATTCAGTTGCAGCAATCTAAGTTACCAACTTCTTTTAGGTACTGATCTACCCGAACCTTGAAGGCCTCAGCAGTTTCTTCTTCCACTACCTCCTGTGGTAATTTATTCCACATTCTAATTGCTCTATTCTTAAAACCATTTTTTCTTATATCCATCCTACTTTTCATCTCCCTTAATTGCCTATTATGCCCTCTCATCTGATATATTTGAGCTTTAAATTATATTCCCATCTCTTTTCTCATACTCTCATCCTTTAGAATTTTATAGAGACACAACATATCCCCTCTAGTTCTTCTATCCCTCAAAGTCCACAGTCCCAACTTCTTCAATCTTCCCTCATAATCCAGATCCTTACAGCCTACAATCAATGCTATATATATGTCTGCTGTGGCCTTTCCACCATTTTAACATCCCCTACTAGATGAGGACTCCATACCATTGAACAGTAGTCCAGTAGGGGCCTAACTTGGGTCGTAAACAATGGCATTAGTACCTCTCTACGTTTAGAGTGGAAACCTCTTCTAATGCTGTTTACCAAATACATTGCTTTATTTGATAAATTTCTACACTGTATGTTATTCTTTAAGTCAATTTGGATGTAAACTCCCAAATCCTTCTCACATGTAGACGACTTCAATTTTATACCCTTTAAGTAATAAGTCTGGTGAATATTTTTCCTTCCCAAATGCATTATGATACATTTATCCTCATTACATTTTATTCCATTTCCCTCTGCCCACTCCAGAATTTGTAAAATGTCTCTCCCAAATGTTAATCTTACATCAAAAGAGTGGACAGTACCTCAGATTTTCACATCATCTGCAGATGTCACCAGCCTAATTCCACTATCTATTCCCAGATCACCTATGAATAATTGAAACAATAGGGGTCCCAACACAGACCCCTGTGGGAAGCTACTCCCCACCCCTTGAGGTTTTGACAATAGACCCCTTATTCTAACCTGTTGTTTTCTATTTAACCACTGTTCCACCCATGCTATGATGCTAGTATGTATCTCAAACCTACTCATTTTTTTTCCACAATCTTATTATGTGGCAGTGTCAAATGCTCTGCTAAAATCCAGCAACACCACATCCACACTCCTTCCTTCATCCACCCATCTATGTATGTTTTCATAAAAAGTTATAAGATTTGTTTCACATGACCTCCCCTCAACAAATCATGCTGATACTGGTCTTTTATTCCCTTTTTACTCATTATGTCCTTTATTTCTACACCTAATATCCCCTCAATTATTTTTCCCATCACCGACGTCAAACTCACTGGTCTATAACTTACTGCCTGATCCCTTTTACCCTTCTTATATATAGGTACCACATATGCCCTCCTCCACTCCTCTGGCACCACATCCTTAGTGAGTGACCTTTGCCCCAACAAGGTAATAATAGTTACTAACTCATGTCTCAGCTCCTTTACCATATATGGGTGAATCTCATCAGGTCCTGCTGCTTTATCCCCCTTTAACCTCATAATCTTTTGCATCACTTTTTCTTCTGTAATTATCTTCTTTACATCAAACTCACCAGCACTTCCCAATCTACTTTCCAGCCTATTGCTCTGTTCCTTATATACAGCACCAAAACATTTGGAAAATTCCTCTGCCATCTCCAATGGATCCGATATTACCTCCCCATTGACTACTAAAGACACCACCATATTACTTCCTCCCCTCTGCCTGTTCACATAAGCATAAAAACATTTTTTTTATTTTTGTTCATTGCCAATCTTGTTTCAAGCTGCTGTTTGGATTTCCTTATTTTCCCCTTAAGCTTTCTTAACATCTTGTTATACCTTTCCTTGATTACTGATGTTCCATCCTTTTTCATCCTCTGAAAGTAAACTTTCTTTTTCCTAGAGAGTCTATTTATTTTCATTGTCAACCATGGAGGCTTTTTTCCTTTGTTATTATATATTTTTTTATTTGGAATATACTTTTCCTTAATCTCATTTATTACTTTTAAAAACTTCTACCATGTTTTTTCAAAGTTCTACCCATCATATGGCCCCAATCTATATTCCTTAATTCCTGTCTCATGGCCCCATAATCCCCCTTTTTCTACAGATATTGAACAGTATTACCCTTTACTGACTTCATTTCCCAGTTTAATTCAAATGATATAGAATTATGATCACTCATCCCCCCTTGTGGTTGAATTTTTACAATCCTAATAATTTTGTTTCTGTTTGTAAGAATGGCATCCAATATATTTTCTTCCTTAGTTGCTTCTTGTATATATTGTGTAATCCCTACTCCCAGGAGTTCTTTGAATCTACTTGAAATATTATTACCTTTCTGATTTTCACCCATCTTATTTCCAGCATATTTACATCTCCCATTAAAACAACATCAGTATCTTCTGCCATCCTACCTAAGTATTCTATGAATTCTTCTGTCTCTAGTACCTCTGTATCCGGTGCTCTGTAGAACACAGAAATACTACACTTTTTTTTAATTTTATTCCTAACAATTCAATAGTTACTATTTCTGCTTTCCCCAGCTCCACCATTTCCTCCATTCTCCTAATCTCCAGATCCTTCTGAACAAAAAGAGCCACCCCCCCTTCTTTCCCTCCTATTCCTACTAATCAGATTGTGACCAGGAATATTCTGAGACCAACCATTTTCATCTTTCCACCAAGTTTCAACAACCCCTATTGTATCCAACTCTCCCTCCCTGATCAAAATTTCTGTTTCTGATTTACTTGCTTCATTTATACTCCTAGCATTAAAAAAACATAACCTTTAAGGATTTTACATTCCTACCTTTACTTCCTTTTGACCTTATTTTACTTGTATCTCCTTTGTTCATCCCCCTTCCTTTTAGTTTAAACTAATTTCAATCTCACTTTTCAGTCTCATTCCCAAACTCCTACTGCCTCTAAAGTTTAAATGGAGTCCATCCTTGCAATACAGTTAATTTCTGTTATTGAATGTATTCCAGTGTCTAATAAATCTATATCCACTTGTATCAGCCCACTTCAACAACCATTCATTTGTTAAGGCTATCCTCTTTTGTTTATATACCGACACCTTTGGCTCAGGTAATATTTCTGATATCAATATCTCACTGCCTTTCTTCTCTAATTTTTCAGTCAGCTTTTTATAATCTTTCTGCATCTCTGGCAATGCAATGTTTTCTTTACTATATTGTTTATGCTTACATGGATTACAGCCACAGGCCTTTCCCCAGCTTCTTTGAAAATATTATCAGTCATATTGACCAAATCCAAAATTCCTGCACCAGAAAAGCTACTAACCATCCTATTCTTCTTGTCATTTCTACACATATATTGTAATCTATGTATTTTATAATTGAATCTCTGATAACCACCACCTGTCTCTCACCTCTCTCTCCCATTTCTTCCTGAGTCTCCATATACTCTCTTTCCTCCCCAATATTTTGACTGACCTCTCCTAAAACCTCAAAACTGTTTCTCACTTGTATCCCTTCATTTATCACTTCAACCATCTCTCTTTTGATCCCTGAGTTTACCTTCTCCACTACTTCCCTTTCTTCATTTGATTCGTTTATTTCCTGCTCCATACTAATATCACCTGGGACTGGTTGTAATGGGCTAACCCCCCTTCTTTCTATTCCCTTGAAAAAGACAGTTGGAGCCCAATGGTCATGCCCCATTGGTTCCTCTCTGTCTTTGTTAGACTTGTTTTCCCACTGTGCTGCTCCTTGCTACCTAATATCTCTGTTGAGTTTCCCTTTCTTTTTATTTCATGTATCTGTTGTTTCAGTCCCCTCAGTTTCCTCTCAGCCTCTTGTAGTCTCACTTATTGTCTCCTTATTAATTTATGTTCTAATTCCTATGACTGTAATTCATTTGGCATTTGAATTGCCCTTTTTCCTTTTTTAATTGTCCCTTTGTTGGGTGCTGAGATTGTTCTTATTCTTGTTCTTATTTAGTTCATCCACCAGTTCAGATATGTCTCTAGCCTTTTTTCTACCTACTTCCTTTGTTGTTTCTTTAATGGATTTTGATCTCTCCACCTTCTGCAAGTTCTCCTTATTTATTATTTGTTTATCCATTTTCTTTAACATTTGCTTACTTGTGCATTTTCCTTGGCCTGCATTCCCTTTTATGGAAATTTTTCTCAATGTTTATCATGTCTTGTAATGATTTGTTTCCCTTGTTAATCTTTTTTTTTATGTTTTAGTTCCCTAGTACTAGATACTTCTCTCATTTGTCTTCTCTTTATTTGTGTCCCCTTTGGGGTTTCCTCATGTGGGGGTCACCTCTGAGCTCCACAGATGTGGTATATCTGGGGGTTGTTGGGTTGGTGGGTCTAACTTGATTCTATTTGTATAAGAAGTTAAAAAAATCTTCAAATTCCAGCAGAAGGGATTTTAGTTGTTTGTCTGTCTCCCCTCTTCAATGTCATGGTCCATTTGCTGCACACTCCTGTGTATTAACATTTCCCTTTCCTTTGGGCTATGATGTGTTCCCATATTTACCTCCTTCTCTTTAGTCCGTTTACTGTAGTCTCAGTGAGATTCACCACACCCTGCGGTCCACCCTCTTTGTTTATTTCTGTTTCTATTTCCCCATTGTTTGCCCCCCTCCAATCCCCTAATTTCAGCCATTAAGGGATGTTCTTCAGTGCCTGGTATATTATTCTTGTACAGTATTATTCTTGGTGAAGATGAGATTGGGGAGGAAGAGGCACTGAACTTTGTATCCATACTATTTCTTTTTTACCCACCAGCTCTATTTTCTTCCCAGGTTCTAGTATATAACTGGTAATTATTCTTTCTGTAGAAATTTCTGTTTTCCTAAGTGTCTTTTTATTTTCATATATCTTTTTCAAAAGACATCTTGCTACTGCAACCAGTGACTGTAATACAACAAAATATGTAAGTCTGGTTTAATATAGTTCAAAGGGGTTTAATCTTTTACTCATAACTTTGTCAGTTTTCAATATTTTTACACTAACATTTCAACATGGCCTTCTAGGGATGTCATCTCATGAATGAGGCAGGTGAAATTTTTCAAATTCAGCCTGAAATGTGATTTTGCGGTTGCTGTGTGAAATTACCTTTCATCAGGATTTTGATCTTTTCACCTACTGGGTTCATGAGGAGGGGTCATAAGTAGGCTATATTTAAAATGTGGTGATCAGGTGCCCCAGCACTCACAATCATGGTCAGAAGCAGGGCTGTCAGTGCTTACCCATCAGCCGACACCAAAAACCTAAGGACCAGGTGCCCTTGATTTGGTGCCCCAGCACTTGTGGTCACAGCCAGAAGTGGGGCTGGCCATTCTCACCCACCAGCTGGCATGAAAATCTAAGAGCCAGATGCTCTTGATCAGGCACCCCAGTGCTTGCAGTCATAGCCAGAAGTGGGGCTGTCCATGCTTACCCACCAGCCAGCACCAAAAACCTAAGGACCAGATGCCCTTGATCGGGTGCCCCAGCACTTGCGGTCATGGCCAGAAGTGGGGCTGTCCACTCTAACCCAGCAGCCAGCACCAAAACCTAAGAACCAGATGCCCTCAATCAGGCTTCCCAGCACTTGCAGTCATGGCCAGAAGTGGGGCTGTCCGGTCTCACCCATAAGCCGGCACCAAATCCTAAGGACCAGATGCCCTCGATTGGGTGCCCAGCACTTGCGATCATGGCCAGAAGTGGGGCCATCCACTTTTACCCACCAGCCAGAACCAAAACCTAAGGTATGCTGCCTCTCAGCCTAGGAAGCCCGGCTTCAGAGCTGTAACTCTGACTTGTTACCTGTAACTCGCTGAAGGCGCCTCATTGGACAACCACTTTCACTTCTTTTTCTCTGCCTTTCTCTTGGTGCTTTGGTGCTCAAATTCAGATGGACTGGATATATTTATTTTTTTCTCTTTCCTCTACTACTGCTGACTCTTACCCTCTGATTTATTTAATTTACAGTTAATCTTTTCTGAAACTGTTAAAAATTGTATGTGCTAGTTAATGTATTTGTACAGTTTAGCTAGGATCCTGCTTCTGCCTGTACAGAATTGTGTTTATACAATGCATTAAAGGAGACTGTGCTGAGATTTCACCTCTTCTGCATCCCGCTGCCTAGCTCTAATTTTCACCTTCCACAAACCAGTTTCTCAGCTTCTTTTTTCTCTGTACACGGGCGCCATTAAGCTGCACCCCACCCCCTGTACCTAGCTCTAATTTTCCCCTTTCACAAACCTGTTCTCAACTTCTTTTTTTCTCTGTTCTCAGGTACCATTAAGCTGTGCCCCACCCCTGTACCTAGCTCGTCAACTCCTAACTACTACCCTCCCACTTTCACATTTACTCCCCTTTTCCTGTCTATCACTGGCATGCCCCATGCTTGGCCTTCATGCAGCCTGTTTATTAAGTGACCCCCTCTTTCTTTTCCTTTCCCTTAGGACCAGACATCCTCAATTGGGCACCCCAGCACTTGCAGTCACAGTTAGAAGTGGGGCTGTCCGCATTCACCCACCAGCTGGCACCAAAACCTAAGGTACACTGCCTCTGAGCTGAGGAAGCCCAGCTTCAGAGCCGTAACTCTGATTGGTTACCTGTAACTCACTGAAAGTGCCTCATTGGACAGCTGCTTTCACTCCTTTTTCTTTGCCTTTCTCTTGGCACTTTGGCACTCAAATTCAAATGGACAGGATATATTTATTTTTTTCTCTTTCCTCTGCAACTGCTGACTCTTGCCCTCCAGTTTATTTAATTTACAGCCAATCTTTTGTTCCCACCGGCACTTCAAGCTGGCTCCCCACCTTCCCCCCTCCTCACTCACCCTGGCCGGACACTTAATTTTATAGAGTCCTCCAGTCAGATGACAAAGTATCCAATCTGCCATTGGCTCCTTATAGTGAGCAGCCATTAGGGGCTCAACAAATCATTAGTTGATTCCTATTCATCTCTGTTTGGATTGTATAAATCTCCCAGTGTGTGGCCTTGCTTAGGAACAATTTGACCTTAAGCAATGAGTGTAAAGTGCTATTTCAGACTTTAACTCCCATCTCCCACTGCTAAGCCCAAAACCTAGACAGTAACTCTATTCATCTGGACTAATAAGATTACGTAAACTAAAGCTTGCTAGCAATCTAGCTCCCACTGACTGAGCATCCCTGCCCCTTTTTTGAGAATATTTTCTCTAACCTCTTCTAGCTTGCTCAAAGGGTGCTGAAGCCTAAGATCCACACTGATAAATTTCTTACACCTAGTCAAGGGCACAAAAGGTGTACTTCTTGCCTTCTCTGTTTTCTCCTTTCCTGCCCCCTGCTGAGCTGCTTCCCTCATAGTGCAAAACTTGAACTAACTGGAATAGTCATGGTTCTCAGTAGTCTGGTAGGGCTGCTAGCTACACTCTTAGTTCTACTGTGTCTAAATAGTATTACATTGTCATTCCCTTGCAACTACAACCCTGGTACTGCTACCTCACTGACTACTGATTTCTGTTTCCCCAATTTAATTGCTAAATCTCAATCAAAGCCTGCTTATAAGCACCTTATATTCCCAAAGGGTGCACATACTATGCGTTCTCTATGCTCACAAAGCATCTACCGAAGCAAGTAGTTCCCCCTCCTTTCTACTATGGTAAGCTATGATTCCTTCTCTTCCTAGCCATCCTTCTGTCAGGGGATGTTGAAATGAATCAGGGTCTTCCAATCCATTTCTCCTCAGCTGACATATCTACAATCTCAAACAAAGGGTTCTTTATTGCTCATATGAACATTCAAAGCATCACCCAGAATCTTGCTGATCTAGAGGCATGGGTCAATGTTTAGAAGCCTGATATACTCTGCCTATCTGAAACATGGCTTAAACCTGGACTTTCTGACTCTATTTGTTCACTGACAAATTACTCCCTGATCCATAGAGATAGGATCTCCTCAAAGCACGGTGGTGGGGTTGCCCTATTTTATAAAGGGCATCTCAACCTTAAGGTCATCCAAGTCTCCACCTCCTCCTCCATTTGTGAATCCTTACATGCAATTCTCAACCTAGGTGCAAAGAAACTCCACATTATCTGTGCCTATAACCCTCCTTCCAGGGGGACAGCTGTTCTGCAGGAATTACTCAGTCAAACCTCCATAAGCTCCAAGCAAAATAAGGTCATTATATTGGGAGACTTAAACCTTAACTGGCTGGGGTCAGCTCAAAGCTCACTATTCTTGCTGATGCAAAGCTATAATCTGCATCAACTCTTAACAGAACCCACAAGAACTACTCCATCTCTGAATTCCTCTACCCTCATTGATTGGTTACTGGTAAACTGTCCGGATCATGTACCTATAGCAGGCACCCTGGCTAATGCGCTAGCTAATCACTCTCCAATTTTCTGCATATGGAGACCAGAAACTGCTCCTTCCCCTCCACCATGCTATGCCACTTTTACAAATGTTTCTAACCTGGATACAGAGGCATTTTTGCATGATGTCTCCAAAATAAACTGGTCTGGCATGTTGAGGCTACACTAGGTATTTTCCTTGATGAATTCCTGGCTGTTCAGTGCAAGCATGCCCCCAAGGTAACACGGAGAGTAAGGGGTAAACAAACAAGATGGCTTAACAAAGAACTGCTGGCTAATTTGCGCTTAAGAGATAAACACTGGAAGAAGTATAAACTATCAGGGCTCTAAGCTGACTATGATATCTATAAAGCTCTTCAGAGCACCTGCAAAAAACAGGTCAGAATAGCTAAGAGTACCTACTATAAAGACCTGCTGCTAAGCTCTGCTGGAGACCCAAGAAAATGCTGGGCCCACATCAAGACTTTTTTAGGAGGATCTCAAATAGCTACCCCTGGGAACATGATATTAAATGGAGTACACTGTAATGTCCCAAATACTATAGCAAACTCCTTCAATCTCATGTTCTCAGATCTATCACAGAACACCTTCTCCTTCCCATCACCTTAAGCAGCTTCTCAGTCCTCTCAAGCAGTTTCTCAATCCTCCTCTACACCACAGACAACTACCTCCTGCTCTCCTTCATGCAAACAACTGCCCACCCCTCCATTTCACTTTAAGGTTATCTCTAGAACTGAGGTCCTAAAGCTACTTCAGACCATCTCTGACAATATCAGCTCTGGCTTGGATACAATAGAACCTAGGCTCCTGAAACTTATGGCACCTCTGACCACCTCCCCTCTGGTTAAATCTTTCACAATGTCTCTCTCTTTCTGCATGGTTCAAGACCTCTGGAAATTGCTCATATTATGCCTGTATTTAAAAAAGGGGACCCTAAGGAGATCACAAACTACAGGCCTATAGCCATTCTCTCAGTCTTAAGTAAAATTCTCGAGAAACTTGTCACCAACCAAACTATAGACTACCTAAGTACAACCTCCTCTCTGACAATCAGCACGGTTTCAGAAAAGGTCATAGTACCTCAACGGCTCTCCTCAAATTCACAGCTGACACACTTTCCAATATGGATGTTGGTCTACTTACAGGAGCAGTTTTTATAGCCCTTACTAAGGCCTTTGATCATGTTGATCATCCCCTGCATCTCTCCACACTTCACAAGCTGAGCTTTTCTCCCTCTGTAGTTGACTGGTTCAGCAGCTATTTGTCCAACAGGGCTCAAATTGTAAAATTTAACTCCTAGCTATCCAATAAAGCTATCATCAACATTGGGGTCCCCCAGGGCTCTATCCTTGGACCCCTTCTCTTCTTACTTTTTATTAACAGTATAGCTGATGTTCTTCATTCCTGCTCTTCCATTTTCTATGCGGATGATCTTGTCCTCTACTCCAGCTCTGACAGTGTCACCAGTATAAATGCATCCCTCTCCTCTGACTTCAAGAACATACAAAACTGGCTGACTGCCCATAAGCTTGTGCTCAATACAAAGAAAACACAAGCTATGTTACTATGCTCTGCTCCTAAGCTCAGGGCCTGTCAAACATCCCTGTTGGCGTGTGACTCAGGTGGGACACACATAGATTGTGTAACATCTTTTAAGTACCTGAGAGTCATCTTGGATTGATCCATGGACTTCAATCTATATATTCAGTCCACTTGTAAAGCAATGAATACTAAATTTGGAATTGCTTACAATTCAAATTATATGCTAACTCCCCCCACTAAGATGGCTATTGCTAGAGGCATCCTTCTCCCTGCCTTCACATATGGTGCTCCCACTTTTGCCACAGCAAAGAAAACTAGCCTTCATAAATGGGACTTTACTTATAATAATATATGTCGATACGCCTCATCATCTCCTCTCCTCAAGCACCACTGCCAACTTTACAGTGACCTGGGATGGCTCTCCCCCTCTGCCTTCTGACAACACTCCTTAGGCTATCTCATTGATTTGGTTATCAGGAATCAAACTCCATCCTCACTTGCTGTGAAGCTTGTACCCCAAACCTTCTCCTATGGACTGCATTTGGCTGATAAGTCTCTACTCTACGTACCAAGGTGTCCAACATCCAAAGGCTCTGCAGCCCCCATCATGCTGCCCCTAATCTCTGAAACTCCCTTCCTCTAGCTCTTTGGCAGACAAATTCCCAACTCAGCTTTAAAAGGGAACTACATCAGTATCTAACTTTAGTAAACCCCTGCACTTGTTTTGATCCACTTAATTCCCCTCTGCCTCATTTCCATAATACTTTCTTCCACCTTTCTTCCCTTTCCTCTTCTTTAAATCCTTCCCATCTCTGCTGCTTAATTTCTGCCTCCCTTCTTATAAATCCCCCAATGTCTTATTTGATGCACTTAAAGTCTGCCTAGCTTACCTATTCCATCTCCTTGCTAGTTTCTCTAATACTGTGATTATAACACTTGACTTTATGCTACTTTGCATTAGGTTTTGTATTTCAACTAATTGTACCTGTTTGCTGAATGCTGCTTACCATATATGTAATCTAGTATTGTGTTATCTTATATTTACATTGCTTGGGTGTATATACTACCTTCACTGATTGTTTGATCTGCCCTTATGTTTTGTTCCTATAATTATGCAATGCATTTCATTTATCAGTTTGTTGTACTCTCCCGTGTTGTGCCTGAAAATAGTAATTTCATGGCTAGTGCACTTAACCGGTTAACAAAAACTAACTAACTAAATAAATAAAATGACCAAGGAATGAGTGAAAATTGAAAAATTTCAATGTTCACTCATAACTTCACTAATTTTCAAAATTTTTCCACTAAATTTTCAACATGGCCTTTTTGTGACCACACTTCATGAACAAGGCCATTGACAGTTTTGCATGTATGTGCCAAAAAGTGAATTTGCATTTGCTGCATGAAATCATGTTTCAGGCAGGATTTGAAAATGTCCTGTTACCAGGTTCAAGAGGTGAGGTCATAAGAAGATGTGTGTTGAAAATGTGGTGCAAGAATAAAGGAATAATGCCCTCCAGGGTGGGTGTTATGCTGGGATGACATCCCACCTCTGGTGGTTGGGCCCGAGGCCACTGGCCAAGGGCGTCCAACACCCGAGAAGGGATGTTATCCCAGCATAACACCCACCCTGGAGGACATTATTCCTATTATACAATGGCTCATTTATATTTAGATTTAAAAAATTGTGAAACAATTGTGTTTATATTGCATTTATTGTGGAAGGAAACTGGTTTAAAAAGTAGTGCCTTATACTGTTTGTCCAGTAGGTGGAGCTGCTATTCTGTTTGCCTGTCTGTGTTCATGTTTGTGGCTGAGTAATAGTTGCCCCCCCCCCATGCTGTCACGTTAGGTTCATATGGTCTGGTATTGTTTGGTACATAAAAAAAGAAATACAGAAAGAAGAGGAGCTGAACAGCAAGCAAGTTTCCACTATGGTTGTGTGCTGACTGTGGAAAGATGGCATTGCTCACTTGCTAGATGGGCTCCATTTTTTACTGTTTATTTAAATGTCCAAGTATAAAGACAGTTAATTTGTTGACGCAATGCTAGGCATCAAGAGCATATTTTCAAGACTGCCGGCACTGTAGCCTGAGTCTCCTGAAGCTTGTAACAGAGGAAGCCGGAAGGAGGAAGTGAAGCCGATTATACTGTTGACAGAGGCAAGTAGCAGGGGACAGCTGCGAAGCCGATCACGAAGACGACTTTCATTTTGGCTTGCTTTTCTTGTTTTCATTGTTTTTTTTTCACAATAATACTAGGCCACTTTGTTTGGGGGAATGTGCAAGGGCTCTGGTTTATTATGTTGTCTGAAGTCTAGTGGAGTGGGGATCAATGGATGGCGGTGGACCATTTTTTTGTTTTATTTTTAATGTGGTCCTGATTCTGCTGGGACTAGAGCAGGGATGTTATGCTGGGATAACATCCTTGGTCCTGTCCCAGATGGACCAATCAGAAAGCAGCATTCTGTCCTGCCATTGTATAATATGGTAAAATGACCGTTCCGAGTGAATGTTGAAATAATTCAACATTCACTCATAACTTCACTAATTTTCAATATTTTGACTCCACACTTTTAACATACACATTTTTTTCATGCTATTTCATAAATGTGAAAGGTATAGTTTTTCAAATTTTGGTACATATGTATTTCCCACTTGTGGTGCAAAATTGCATTTCAACCAGTATTCTATAATTGCCACATGTCATGTTTATAAGGGGGAATCATAAAACAGCTATTTTGAAAATTTGGGGTCAAAATTTAAAAAAAGAATTTATTACGAAATGTTGTTTGTAGTGCCAGCCTTTACTCCAGTGGGTAGTGCATTGTGATCCTATGCTGGTGTGCTTAATTCAGAAGACAGCTCAGCAAGTCAGCTGGCTGGGCAGAGGCTGGGGGGGTGGTGCTGTCATGCAACACCACCCCCCAGCTTGGGAAGGTACAGGGTTGGCAGCATGGGCCCAAGTACCATATCGTGAAAAGGACTCTTCTCTTGGCATAGGGCCCTGCCACACAGCTCCCATAAATCCTTGACATCTGTTAATACATGGAAGGGCCACACACTTCTGTGGGCAGCTGGACTCTTTCCTAGGTGCAAGGCTCAGAGGACCCTGTGCATCTGCATCTGTTCCTGCAGGTCCCAAAAGGACCTGCATGAATGGATACACTTTCACTATCTCAAAAAGAAAATAAAATCTTTTCAAAAACTGTGTTAATGCATCAGTTAGATTCAGCTTAATGCAATAAAAGTAGGTAAATGTGGCAGTAGGGTGTCCAACCCTAACTCCCCATTCCCCACCCAAAGCAGCAAAAGGAGAAAACATTAAGGTTTTGGGTTTCTGAGGCCTTGACAAATCAACTGTGGGGTCATTCTTGGGGTTGTCAACCATAATGCTTACCCCCCAGCACATAGCCTCCTGAAAAAAGCCTAGGGTACAGCTCCAAGCCAGTGGTTCATAGTGATACATGCTTCAAAGTTAGAGAAGTATTTCTCACATGTTGCCAACAGAATATATTGTAGCTTTCTTCATGCAGGGCCTGCAGAAGAACAGAGATCACATCTGACCTTGTTTGTTCAGGGGAAGAGGTGGGCATTAGGGTTGCCAACCCCAAGGGAAGACCCCAACACTGATTTGCCCAGACTCCGGATACCCCAAACCCTAATGTTTTTTTCCATTTGCTGCTTGAGGGCTGAGGTGGTAGTTAGGGATGGAAACCCTAACACCACATTTCCCTACTTTTGTTGCTTTAAGTTGAACCCTAACTGGTGCATTAATACAGTTGTTTTGCAAAGAATATTATATAAATAGTACAACTGTGCACAAGGAAAAGTGCCTGATTATCTCTTAGCCAACTTTACACAATCAGGCAGTGCTTACTCACTCCATTCAACAGCAGCATTTACTTTCTCAGTTCCCAGGGTGAATCATGAATATCATAGAAAGGCTATTGCATTTGCAGCACCAGACACTTGGAAAAAACTCACTCTCCAGCCGAGGAATGCTTCAAGCTTTCAGGAGTTTGAGTCCAGTCCTTCCACTTGACATAGAGTTCCCAGTACTTGTTTTGGTCCAGAATCACCCTCTTCCCAACCATGGTAATGCTGCATAACAATGATCATGCTCTTTGTTTGCTGTGACCCCACATTGTTAACTTATTTTCATTACTGTTTGGATATTCTTACATTAACAGTTTTTTCTAATGTATATTTTAGCCTATATGTAACTATTCCTGCTGGATGGTAGAAACATAGAATTTGTCATTAGAAAAGGACTGTTTAGCCCATCTAGTCTGCTCAGAAGTTTCCTGCCTATTCTATCTCTGCAGACCCTAAGTGGTCTCTGGCAACCCTCCTTTCTCCCTTCCTATTTTTTCATATATCCCTGTGTCTGTCCCATGCATGACTGAAACCTCCCCCCTATTTTTTCGTCCACCGTTTACACTGGCAGTCTGTTCCAGGCATCAACCACCCATTCAGTAAAGAAGTATTCCCTCACATCTCTTTTCATCTCTCCCCCTCCAGCTTTATCACTTGCAAACTGGTCCTGGTGCTTTTTCTCATTTAAAAGAGACACCCCTCCTGTACCCTGTTCACCATTGTGAGGTACTTGTAGGTCTCTACCATGTCACCTTTTGCTCGCCTTGCTTCTAAGGTGTACATGTTGAGATCCCTTAGCCTATCCTTGCAGGGCTTCTTGTACTACTTGAGGTCTCAAAGTGAGATACATTGGCAACATCATAATCCTCCCCCTGCTGGGGGACCCCTCCCTGTGCACCAAGGATCCCATTAACCCTACACACTGCTTTGTCACACTGCACTGCCACTTTGTTGTAATCAGATATGACAATCCGAAGGTCCCTTTCCTGTTTAGTGACTTTCAGTATTTCCCCCAATCCTGAACTCAGCTTATGGGTTCCTATGCCCTAGGTACATGATTTTGAAATTTTTGGCATTGAACCCTAACTGCCATGCTCTTGGCTACTCCTCAAGTTTCCCAGGACCCCTGCAAATCTCTTGACTCCTTCCTGAGTGTCTACCATATTTCAGATACTGGTATCATCTGCAAAAAGTCATAAATTGCCATCCAGTTCTTCAGCAATTGCACCAATAAAGACATTGAAGGGGACTGGTCCCAGTATTGAGCCCCGTGGCACCCTGCTGGTCACTGTCCAAGCCATCATTTGAGTGAGCACCATTTATCACCCTCTGTTGCTTATCCATTAACCAGTTTCTAACCCAATTCACCACTTTTGATACCAATCCTAGACTGCTCAATTTATTTATCTGCCTCCTGTGCGGCACAGCATCAAAGGCCTTGCTAATGTCCAGATAGGCCATTTACACTGCCTTTCCCTGATCTATTTCCCTTGTCATCCAGTCAAGGAAATCAATCAGATTCATTTGACATGACCTCCCCCTGTGACTTCATATTGTCTATAATCTTGCAGCCCATTGGATTTAAGGTACTCTGCCAGTCTTTCCTTTAGCAGTGTTTCCATTACTTTGTCCATCACAGAAGTGAGATTGAACAGCCTATAATTGCTAGCCTCCTCCCTGCTGCCACTCTTATGTAGAGGGACCATGTCATCTCTTCTCTAGTCCTCTGGAACCATGCCTGTTTCCAGTGAACTGTTGAATAAGGTTGTTAGAGGGGCAGCCATCACCTTCCTGAGTTCATTTAATACCTTTGGATGTTTCCCATCTGGTCCTATAGCCTTGTCTACCTTTAGAGCTGCAAGTTGCTTCAGGACTCTTCTCTGAAAATAGTGTTGTGCCACCTCCTTTTCCACTCTGTTCTTGCAACTCCTTGGTGGCCCATCCCACCTCTCTCCTCTGTGAACAGTGAACAGATGTACCTGGTCAGGATGTCAGATTGTTCTTAGTCCTCTTCTGTACCGTCTCTGCCTTCCACCCTTCTAATCCTCACAATCCCTCCCCTTGCTTTCCTTTCCTTTTCTCACTTATGTATCTGAAGAAAGTCTTACCCCCTTTAGCGACCCCTTTGGCTATCCTTTCCTCTGTCTGCATCTTTGCTCCCCTGACTGCTTTCCCTGCTTCCCTCTGTTTTACTTGGTATGTCTCCCTGTCCTCCTCCCTCTGTGTTTCCTTATAGCCCTGAATGCCATCTTTTTCTTTTACCACCTTGGCTACTTCCACAGAGAACCATAATGATCGCTTTTTCCTTCTGATTTTACTCACTCCCTTCACACAGAGGCTGCTTGTTTTAAATTATGCCCTCCCTTATGTGGTGATGTGGATTCGTGTTCCAGTGAGTCAGGTTGGAACAGGGAACCAAGTGCTCTTTATGGCTATGAGTGTCGCGTCAAGCAGGTGTTATGGCAAGGGACACTACAGATTCCTAGGTGGATGGAGGAAGGCACCCGACAGGGAGAGGCAGGAGCCAAATTCAGAGGACCAATGAAGCAAGGACTTTATTCAGCAGCAAGGATGACATGATCACAGAGGCATGCACTAGCAGTATAACACAACAGGACATATGCAAAATGATAGCTATCTATGCAATTAATAGATGAGTGTGCACGCAACACTTACATCTAAAAGGTGCATCTTGGCCTTTACATATGTGTTCTCTACTGTAACTGAGTACTCTATGGCACAGTGGCTACCTGGCTGACCACTAACAATATGAACTTTTATGCAACAATGGGTACTGCAGTGCATTAGTTTGAAAAATAATTTAGTCACTTTTGAGTCCGGACTCTGACGTAAGTAGGACTGACCTGAGGTGGGAAGGGGGAGCCTGGACCAATAAAAAACTCTGGTTGCAATGCTGGACTGATGTTATTGTGAGGAGCCTATGGAGGCCAATGGGACTTAAGAGATGATTTGTAAACAGGTCATAGGTTCATTAGCAGAAACCCCCTCTCTGGGGTTGCTGGAACAAGAACACTAAGTCGAAACTACAGGGTAGATCCTTCAGCACAAGCCATCCCTTGGGCTGACTCAACAAGAAGAAAAGAAGATGATCCCTCAGCACAAACCTTCCCTTGGGCTGTCATAACAAGGAGCACTGAAGATGCAGGACAGAATGGATTCCTTGGCATAAGCCACCCTTGGGCTGCCAGAGTGAGAAGAGCAGAAAATTATACTTTGACACAAACACGCCCTTGGGCTGCCGGAATGAAAAGAACAGAAGATAATCACATGGCACAAACCCATCCTTGGGCTGCCAGGACAAAGAAGACTGAAAATGCAGGACAGAGTGGATTCCTCAGCATAAACCCTCCCTTGGGCTGCTGGAAAAGAAGAGCAGAAGATGATCCCTCAGCACAAACCCTCCCTTGGGCTGCTGGGAGGAGAAGAACAGAAGATGACCCTTGTCACTAACCCTCTCTTGGGCTGCCATGACAAGGAGCACTTAAGATGCAGGACTGAGTGGATTCCTCGGCACAAGCCCACCCTTGGGCTACCAAAACAAGAAGAGCAGAGAATGATCTCTTGGCACAAACCTTCCCTTGAGCTGCTGGAATGAGATGAACAGAAGATGATCTCTTGGCACAAACCCTCCACTGGGCTGCCAGGACAAAGAACACTGAAGATGTAGAACAGAATGGATTGCTTGTCATAAGCCCTCCCTTGGGCTGCTGGAATGAGACGAGCTGAAGATGATCCCTTGGCACACACCTTCCCTTGGGCTGCCATGACAAGAAGAACAGAAGATGATCCCTTGCTATAAACCCTCCTGTGGGCTGCTGGGACTAGAAGAACTGAAGATACAAAAAGAAGAACTGAAGGTGCAACAAAAGTGCTACTGGTCTTCAGATGTAGGTCCAAGATGCAAGTCTTTGGATGATGATGTTGGGAAGCTGTCCCTGAAAGAAAAGGAAAATAACAAATGGGAGGAAGACTTCATATGTTACTGTGCCAAAAAGGCCCCTTTCTAGCAAGCCAGGGTGGCTCCTATACTGACTATACTCCTTAACATGGTAGGGATGTTGCTGTAGCAAGGTAGCAGTTGGGCTCTTCCTAGCTATCGCTTTATGATAGCTGAGTGTATGCCCATGTCATTGTACCAAGAAGAGGTGTCCCTAGGAGAATGCAGGATCAGTCTCTGGTTCAGGTAACACCTGGGCTACTGGTAAGCACATACAGAGTGAAGGATTGTTCAGTGGCAAGTTGATTCAGTGGCAGGTAGTCAGGACAACTTGATAGTTCCTTCAAAACAAGTACTATAGGCTTGTTGTATAGTAGAGGCAATGCCCCAGTTCATGAGACAGTTCACTGATAATTAGAGCAACTGGCCAACTCAAGGGCCAATTGGCAACAGTTTGGGTAAATACCCAGTTAAGGAGGCAATGTGCAACAGTTTAGGGGCAAATACCCAGTTCAGGAGGCAATTACCAACATTTTGGGCAAATATCTGGTTCAGGAGGCAATTTGCAACAGTTCAGGGAAAATACCCAATTCAGGAGGCAATCAACAACAGTTTGGGGCAAATGTCCAGTTGAGAAGGCAGTTAGCAACAGTTCAGAGCAAATACCCAGCTCAAGAAGCAATTAGCAACAGTTTGGGGCAAATCTTCTCCTAGAAGTGCCATTTCAGGGCAGACATGCATTATTGTGGCATGACCCCTGAACCACTCTCCACAGCCTCTCTTTTCTAGTGGGCCTGCTGAACCAGTTCCATTCACAGTGACCTCTATGGGTGGTCCATAGGTGGAACAGTGTAAGTAAACCCCCCACCAATGCAGCCTCAACTGCCTTAAATAGCACTCTTAAGTGTGGCGAAAGTGAATTCTTTAAAGATTTGACTGGGGCTTTCCCCGTCCCTAACTCCATCTGAGAGGAGTTGCTTAGCTTTTGGTTTATTTATTTATGCTGGGCCCGTAACCAATAACTCCACCCTGTAGGCAGTCCCTTAGTTAGCTGCCACTCTCCTTTCCATGACCCCGGCCATGTCCTGCGCCCTTGGGCACCTTCAGGAGACCCTTTTTGTTAAATAAGTTTCTTGGTGGTTGGAACTTCTTTAATGGTGCCTCCACCGACTCACTGCCTTGGTCACAGAGCACTGAGAGGACAAAATGGATACTTGTAGAGGGAGGTGCTGGAAGTGGGACTTGTAGCTCTGCCCAACATAGACATGTGACTATCAATGCTCGGATCCTTCTTCACTTTAATGCTCTATCCCTGTGATGGCTCTTGAACTGGATGTGATAGGATTCAGATGCCACCAATGAGGGACCAATATTTTTACTTTATTACAAAAAAAAAACACAAATGGGGCTAAACAGCACTCTCACTGACCGGCTGACAACACTCAGGGGACACTGCCAACAGATGACTGCAAATTGGAACACCAATCAGTGAGGAGGCATCACAGAGGAACCAACAGAACCTACTTCAACAACTGCAGGTAAGCCCTGGGTTTCCGTTGCTCCACATACTGTACCACTCCTTCCCAAGCCTGACACCAACAACTGCACACTGGAATCCCCTTCAAAACAAAACACTCAAGGTTCTAGCACTAGAACCCTGAGCCTGACCCCAACCGCAGTTGGAAACAAAACAAACACCTCACTCTGGACCAGGACATGCCTCACACTGCCTACTTGGGGTGGGGTGGGGGGTCATACGAGACAGGCAGCCAAGAAAAGAAAAATACATTCTTAGATTTCATTGATATCACCCTGCCCCAGGCAGTCAGAAAGAATACCAAAACAGAGAGGGGATCGCTGGTGGTTTATTTAATGCAGGACCCCACCACTCCTCTACTACCCACACTACATATACTGGGAGGTGGTCTTTGGGAATGGATCTCTATTCCTGTTGGACCCCTGTAACTTTGTGGCACTACATTTATTTTCCCCCACTGTGGCTGTAGCCCTCCCTGGTATTCCCCACCTTCGAGGCAGTTTCTGAGGCAGTCTCCCATTTCTTTATGATTCAACCTTTTAAAGTCCAGGACTCTTGTCCTCATGTGATTTGCCTCTGTTCCTGTCTTTCTTGAACCACACTGTATAGCAATCACTGGTACCTTGGGGACTGCTCCCTGTGACATCTGTAATGCTGTCCTTGTTTGTAAGCACCATGTTCAACACTACCCCATCTCTAGTGAGTTCTTTCATTGGCTTCCTGAGAAAAGCCCCTTGAAGGGAGTCAAGAATGGCCCTGCTAATTGCCAAAACCACAGCTGAAAGGCTCCACTCCACGCCTGGTAGGTTGAAGTCCTCAACTAGCAGCACCTGCTGCTTGTCTGCAGTTCTATTGATGGGTTCCCCAAGTGCCTCATCCAACTCCTCTACCAGTTCTGGAGGTTTGTACACTATCCCACAATGGATAGCAGCCCCAGAGCCTGTCTCCAGGATGACCAACAGCACCTACAACCCCTCCTTTTCCTCTGGTGCCCTTGTACTGTACCTCAGTGGCCTGAATCCCCTACCTCACATATAGTACAGCCCCTCCTCCCCACTTCCCTTCCCTTCCCTTCTCCTAAACAGAGAGTAGCCAGGTATAGTCATGTCCCAGTTGTGGTGCTCAGTGCACCACAATCTCTTATGGCCACCAGATCCAGGTTATTGTCCACCATGATGTCTTGTAGGTCTGGAATTTTGTTTCCAGGATTTTGTGCATTGTTGCCTACTGCTCTCAATACCTTCCTCCCTTCTGTCTGCTTTTGTGCTCCCCTTTTCTATATGTTATATTCACTAAAGCTCCTCTTGACCCACCTCTTTCCTTTATACCTTCTCCATTTTCTGTCTCCCTTAATGCTTTTCCCTTGCTTACCTGATGTATAACCCCCTTTCCTCTGTCAAGTCCCCAACTATGCATTCCTGCTCCCCTTTCTTAGGGCAGTTTATTCCTTTTGGGCCCTCCCAATGCTCCATTATCCCGTGTGCAATTGTTGCCTCCCTTGGTTGACTGCCCATCCGAGACTATTTTAAATGCTTATCCATGTAGCATTTAAAGCATCCACCAAGGACTACAGTCTCCCTCCTGGAAGGATGCATGCCATCATCCTTATAGAAGAGGCCCATACCCTCCAGGGTGACCACAGTCCCAGGTTTAATCAAAGCCCTCTTCCATGTGCCATGTCTTCAACCATTTGTTATAAGGCTTGGTGCAGAGTACCCTTACCTCTCTCCGGTCATACACAGGTAGCACCTCAGTAAAAGCCACCATGCATGCTACCTGCCTAAGGTCCCTCCCAAGCTCCCTGAAATTACCTTACACTACTCCTACCTTGTACCTTGACAGGTAATTTACACCAGGTGGCCATTGATGTCTACCTGTCTCCCATCTCGATCAATCAATCAATCACTTTATTTAACCAGGCAAAAACACCATTGAGCAAGCTCATTTTCAAAGTGGTCCTGGACACTTGTACAAACAAAAAAAAGAATTTGAATACAATACAGTACAGTACATATTTACAGATAAGGTATACTTGACAATAATGCAAACTTTGAACAAGTAGGATCTTAAGTCTCCTAGCACTGGCCTGCCATGTTATGGCGATGTGCATTACATATTATGTTTTACAGGAAAAAAAAAAAAGAGATAGAATCCCGTCATCCTGGAATCTCTTCAATGCAATGGTAGCGGATCAGGAGAGGGCAGGCGAGGGGGGGTACAGCAGGGAGAGGATATGGTAAAGAGGGTCAGGGTAAGGTGTGCTAGGAGTGCTGGAGGTCCCCTAGACAGTGGATCTGTGAAAAGTTTTAGTTGTAGCAATTGATAATAAGGCTAGGTGCTAAAAAGCTCAGTGTTGTCTAAAACAGTTGCATGTTTCCTTCAGAGAAATGGCCAGCAAATTTTTGAATGTGAAAAGGCCTGGCAATGAGGATAATTTTAGTGAGTTTTGCATAGTATTCCAGAGTGAAGGGAGTGAATAATTGATTGCAGCTGAACCATATGATGCTTTTACTCTAGGAATCATAAAACAGATTAAGGAGAACCATCTCAGGTCATAGGAGCCCTTGGCACAATGGAATAGACTCGAAATGTATGTAGGAAGATTATTGGTGAGCGCTCTATAGATCCAGAGTAGGGCATTTCTTTTCCTCCTTGTTGAGAGTGATGTCCACCTCAATTCCTGGTATAATAGGCAATGATGAGTATGCAGGGGTAGATCAAGGACAAATCTTTGGGTTTGGTAGTATAGAGTGTCTAGTTTGTTAAGCACTGTTAAAGGACAGTGAGTGTAAAGGAAGTCAGCATAGTCCAGTATAGGTAGGAATGTAGACTGTACTAGACTTTTTATAGCTTCTATGGTAAGCAGATGTTTAATCCGATAAAATAGGCCTAACCATTGTCTTAATTTCTTCGAGACTTCATTCAGGTGGCACAGAAAGTTGAGTTTATTATCTAGCCAGAATCCTAGATATTTAAAGGTTTCAACTGTCTCAAGGGGTTCATCAAGGAGCGTTAGAATCTACGGAATATGTGTTGATCCGTGGCCTGTTTTTGGTGAGAGGATCATGGCTTTTGTCTTTTTGGCATTTAGGAGGAGCTTGTGTTTGATGAGATTATGCTGGAGGGTAATGAAGTCTTGCTGAAAGTTTTCTTGTGCTAAGTCCAAGGAGGAGTTTGTGGTATATAGTACAGTGACATCTGCAAATAAATGAGTATTTGCTGAGCGCAAGTGAGTGTCCAGATTACTGATGTAGATTGCAAATAGGATTGGGCCTAGTATGGACCCTTGAGGGACACCTCTTAGAAGAGTTTTTTGTGGAGACAGATCACTGTAGCTTTGGCTTGTTGTAGCCTGTTGGTAAGGTAATTTGCGAACCATTTGATTGACGGATTATCAAGTCCAATATTGCTTAGTGCTGAAAGCAAGATGTTGTGGTCCACAGTGTCAAATGCCTTACTAAGGTCGAGAAAGAGGGCAAACACATGCTTTTTAGAATCCAGTGCAATTTGCCCGTCTGTGGTAACCATTGCAAGGGTAGATACAGTGCTATGCTTGGCTCTAAAGCCAATCTCCTGTTACCCTAGTGATCCTCAGTATATGCTCACCATCCCTTCAAGATGAAGCACCTCTTAGGCACTTCACCACTCTATCCCTTCCTACCTCCACTCCCAAGTCTATCCCTTTAACAATGGAGTCCTCCACAAGCAGCTGCTTCCACCTCAGCTGGGGGCCTCTTCCTCACTCCTTGTGTCCTCTCCTTCTGAGAACACACACTTCCTCCTTTCCTGCTGCACCCTGTGCCTCCTCTTGGCTGTCCTGCTCTGCCAGTATGGCAATGGAAATCTGCAGTGATATAGGCTAAGGAGTGTGCACCCTTCCTGTTAGCTCCACCCTCCCAGATCCCACCAAGGTCTATCTGCTCTGTTTCTGCTTAGGCATCCTCTGAGGGAGTGGCCACAGACTTAGTGGCCTCTGGGTGGGGCAGAGAGTTTGCAGTACCCTTGCCAGTTCAGCACAGAGTCCAGCAGCTTCTACCCACAACCCAGACAGGTGCACCTATAAGGCATTTACTCAGTGTCCAGAAGGGTCCCAAAAGACTATGGCCCCACAACCATTACACTGCACCATTGCCATGTTCCTTCCTTCCTTTACATAGTTCCTATGCAAACTTTCCTGTATCTTTCTGCCTCCTTCCTACTCTTGTTGGAGTCCCACTTGTCCCTTTTACTTCCTTGTAATTATATTTGTTATCCTATTCTAGATAAGATGTCTATTTTTTTTCTGTTTTTAACCCATCTACTTGTACCTACCTTATCCTGGGTGTCTACTACTGATTGCCCACTTGCAGTATGGCTACAGCCTGTAGCTACCTTCTTCCTAGCTGTTGTAAACAATAAACAGCAACTGTAGTGCCCCAGAGCTGGGGGGGCACCACAAAGAGATATGGGACCCTTTCTCCAAGCCACGGATTTGAATTTTTTTTTCTCCCTGTGTTTCTATTTCTTTTCTTTTATCTTCTTCTTCCCCACCCCAGCCTTTATTCAGTTTGCACCCTTAGCACAGCAGAAGACTGAGGACATGAATCAGCCCTGCCATGAGACCCTCCTTCCAGGCCCCCCAATCCTAATCCTCTGGCTGCCAGCTAGGACATCCCCTGCCCTAGAAAAGGCCCTGGGGAGTGGTTGTGAGGGAAGTCATGGCTCAGCTGGCAAGGTAGAGGATGTGTGGAGCATGGACACCTGAACCTACCTCTATCAGGCCCATGGCTTCTCCAGCATTGCTTCCCTCCAATGCAAGTCCAGTGGCAGCAGCAGCAGCAGCAGCAGTCCAGTGGGAGCATGGCTCTCTGACTCCCCCCCCCTCTGTTCTCTCCTCCTTTGTCCTGATCAGCAGTGGTGGGGCAGGTTTTAGTGGCAGACAGAGGCATGTGGCAGTAATTCTGCTCCAGACAGGAACACACGCCCCAAACCTTTTGGTTCCACCTCATCAGCAGCAGAAGCAGCTCCTAGAAGCCAGGTGGATGCGTGGCTCCCTGGCCACCTTCTCAGAACCCTCCAGCAGCTGTTGTAGTCCTGAACAGGGCTGTGAGTGGGCCAAGTGCCCGGCTTTACTTAACTCGCTCCACAGGCACTTGAAGGAAGGGGGGCAAGGAGAAGGGGCCCAATGCCCACACAAAGGGAGAGGGAAGGGCATTATGGGCTGGAAACCCCTGGTTGTACTTGAAGCTAATTGGTACAAGGGGGGCATAGTGCGCTAGCCACCCTTTGTTTGATTATGTGCCCCTTCCATGCCAGGGGATTGCATGGGAAGGAAGGAAGCAACAGGCTGAGTGCCCTTAACAGGATAGAAGAACTCTCTGAACTGGCTGCACAAGGCAAGGAGGAGAAGGCACACTGGACTGACAGTCCTTTGGTGAGTTTTGTGCCCTTTTGGCACCAGTGGGCAGGGCCCAGCAGCAGAGGCCCTTATCAATATGCATATGGGATATGAGACCTGGGCATAAAGACTGAAAAGGAAATGGTAGGGCCAGTAGTGAAGGCCCTATTAATATTCATGAGGAGGGCAGAGTCAAGACAAGTTCAGCATTAGGCAATGCTACAGGCCCCTTATTCTCATTCATAAGGGGGTGGGCTAAGGCAGTAGATCCTCCCAGAGGACAGAAAAGGGATACCTAGGTCTGGGAAATGTAGGTAAAGGCACAGTACCCTCTTGGGTGGGGGGGGGGAATGCACAGTGGCCCAGACTGTCTACTGAGCCATGTTGGTGTGTCCTGGGCCTATGAATGGAATTGTGCTATAGAATGCTTAGTGCCCCTAGAGATTGAACCCTTGAGCCTAAGAACAGAACTGTGTTACTTACAACCTGAACTGTGTTATGGGACTGTGTCCCTCGTGAACCATTGCTGAACGCTCCAGTGCTATGCAAGCAGAGGCAATAACTACACCAGGTGGAGTAATTTTTTACTGCTCAGCTGTGATTCCTGCAATGTGGTCCTGTGATGTCCTTCTGGAGCGAGCTTCAGCACTTAACTCTGAACTAGGGAGGTCCTCAGTCACTCCTCCATCTGCCTCCAGTGAGATTGACCCACTTTGAATCTCTGCCACAGTATTCCAGCATCAGTCCCGCGGCAGTAAGCTGTAGAGTGCTGTTAGCCAGGTATCCAGAAGTGAGTCAGCTTAGGAGTTTCCCTGGCTCAAGAGTGAGGGAATCACAGTTGGTGTCATGCAGGAGCATTTTCTTATTTTGATGCCTGTCTGCAAGTCATATGCACACCAGTGATACTCTGTAGAGGCTGTGCCAAGGATCACATAGCCAGTAGTCTTCCGGTTGGGAGGTGGCATGGGTGCCAGGACCCTACAAGTAGTCATTGCTGTAGATAGTCCAGTGAACCACCTGCTTAATCAAGACCTCCAGCTTCTTGCTGGGAGCCACAAAGGATCACCAAGTTTTTCATCGTCCAGCTGGCAACACTCGTCTTTGTTTTCTGTTTGCCCAGGGGATGCCCCATTATGGCCTGTTTATAAAAAGAGCTTTGTGGGGTCAGTTCCCAATTGCTGATCAGCCAATGCACCATGAAGCCCAAGCTTGGTTAATCAGCTGTGTCATCGGATCTCCACGTCCTTGTTGTCTCTTCAAAGTACCCAGGACTTGGACTAAAAGGGTTAACCCACTGCTATTGGTCAGGCCAGTTATTGTTCCTGATTGTGTTCTTTTTTTTTTGCTCACTGCTCTATTGCTTTGCAACATTGTAGAAAATAGTTATTAGGGTTGGGCAGACTGTTCCATCCAAAATCCGGACCCCAGATCAAACTCTGAATCCATGGACCCAGATAATTATGGACTTCACCGCAGAAGTCCAGTTCCAGGTCAATGGAGAGCAGGTTTTTTTTCTACATGCCTGGCACCCCACAGAGGTGGGTAAGGAGCAACGGACGGTGCCAGGTGGAACAAAAAAGACTGGGGAGAGGAGTGGAGCCAAGCCCAGGAGCAGGGAGGACCACACATCATAGTCACATGTGGTGAAGATCTGAGCATGGGCTACAGCTGCTGTGGTCTGTTGGTCAATCAGTCGGTGACTCTTCGGTTGGCTGTTGGTCTTGTTCTCAGAGTGGAGATCAACTTAGGCAAGTAGCACCTCACAAACTGCCTGACTGCTATAACCTACTGTATGCTACAGCATGTGGGGTTTGGAACATTATATTGAATACAAGAAAGAGGGGAGAGGACAGTTGTGTACAGGTGCAGGGTAAGGACAGGCTGGCAAAATAAATTATTGACTTGTGCCAGAGAAGAAAGTGAAAGAGAGAGACTATTGGGGCCAAAAAGAAATGTTATAGTTACAGAAATCACTAATGAAGTGTATTCTTGGTCTCATTGTGGCTGGCTGTGTGTCTACAAGGCAAGGGCAGGCTGGCAAAATAAATCTTTGAATTGTGCCACCATCCAGAGGAGAAAAAGAATGAGAGAGATTATTGACAGCCAAAGAGAAATGTTATAGTTACAGAAATCACAAATAAAGTTCATTCATGGTCTCATTGTGGCTGGTTGTGTATAGGGCAAGGGCAGGCTGCAAAATAAATATTTGACTTGTGCCACCATCCATAGGAGAAAGAGAGAGAGCACCATCTAGAGGAGAAAAAGAGAGAGAGAGAGAGAAAGAGAAAGAAAGACTACTGGGGGCCAAAGAGAAATTCTAGTCACAGAAATCACAAATAAAGAAATTAATCTTGGCCTCAGTGAGGCTGTACACAGTACAGGGTAGGCTGGCAAAATAGTGCTTACATCTGTTTGTCTGTCTCTCTCTCCATTTCTCTCTCTCTCTCTTTCTCCAAGCACACTCATGTCACAGGCCTGAGCAGGATATGCCACCAGTACAACCCAGTCATGAACCATCTAGCAGTTATTGCTTTTATTTAGCAGTTTTACTGTCATTTTTATACAAATCATGCATTAAATTATTTCTTTTTGGTCTCTGTGTTGAGTATGATAGACTTTGGCTACTTTTATGCATTTTATCACATTTTTTTAAAATATTTATAAACAATCAGAGTTAATCAGAACAAATCAGAACTCCAGCTTGTTCCGGTTCTTATTCAATAAGGGTCAGAATGTCACTGAATTCTCCCAGCCCTAATAGTTATCTTATTGTTCCTTTTGTCCCCTGTAAATAAACCTTTTGCATCTAGGTCCCTGAGTAAACTTCCTGACTCTTTCCAGATTTGTCTGGCATATCCTAAACTAAAAAGGGAGACATGAACCCCATTCCACTGGTGCTTTGGCCCCTATAAACACTTGGCATAGCTAGCAGGATAAGAATCATCAAGGAGTCCAAATGTCAAAGCTACCTATACCAAGATGCCTGCAAGAGGAGAGAACTGCACCAGAAGAAAAAAGAAGGATCATCTGAAGTCTGGAACATGCTGATTATGATGATTTCATATTATTATGGGGTGCCATGGCTCCCATCCTTTACAGAAGAAACAGATCTAAACACTGTCAGGCTGCAGGAGTTCACAAGATAAAAGTCTTCTTCTGATTGTATAACCTACTGTACCTGAAGTTCAGAGAGTTGAGATCCTGACAGGGCAACTCTGAAGTACGTAAGAACATAAGAATTTGCTGGCAGAAGATCGGGTGGTCCATCTAGTCTGCCTGGGTTTTCTACCCCTACTATAAGTTTGTCTTGCTTTAAGGTGACTATACTGTCTATCCCATGCCTGTTTGAATTCACTGACCATCTTAGCTGCCACTACCTCTGGTGGCAGGCTGTTCCAAGGGTCCACCACCCTCTCCATGAAAAAGTACTTCCTAACATTTGTTTTGAATTTACCTCCCACCAGGTGCATGTTGTGTCCTCCAGTGCATGCAGTCCTGTTTTCCCGGAAGAGGTTCCTGGTTTGTACTGTGTTGATCCCTTTAACAAATTTAAATGTCTCAAACATGTCTCCTCTGTTCATCCTCTGCTTGAGGGAGAATACATTTAGCTGGTTGAGCCTAGCTTTGTATGTTTCATGGTGCAGACCCTGCACCATTTTGGTGGCATGTCACTGCACGGTTTCTAGATGGTCTATGTCCTTTTTATGGTGAGGACTTCAGAACTGCATACAGTACTCCAAGTGAGGTCTCACCAGGGACCTGTACAGTAGGAGGATTACATCATGCTTCCTACTAGTAATACCCCTACCAATATATCCGAGGATGTTGCTTACCTTCAGGGCCACCTTTTCACATTGCTTCCCTACCTTTAAATCATTTGCAGTCATGACACAAAAATCCTGTTCCAGCTTTCTTTCTTCTAGTAGCTGCCCCTCGAGGACACACTTCATGCATGGGTTCCTGCTACCCAAGTACATGACTTTACATTTTTTGGCACTGAATCGCCACTGCCAGTTCCTGGACCATTCCTCTAGCATCCTGAAATCTGCCTCCATTTCTGCGATCCCTTCCTGTGTGTCCACCCTGTTGCAGAGCTTCATATCATCTGCAAAGAGGCAGACTTTCCTTTTCAGTTCTTCAGTGATGTCACTGATGAATATGTTGAAAATGATGGGGCATAGTACTGACCCCTGTGGCACACCACTTGACACCTTCTCCTCTTAAGACAAGGTGCCATTTACCATAACCCTCAGTGTCCTGCCTTTCAGCCAGCTTCTAATCCATTTAACTATTTTGTGACTGATTCCAGTTTGTTCCAGTTTGTTGGCTAGCCTTCTGTGTGGGACTGCATCAAAGGCTTTACTAAAGTTCAGATGCCACACATTCACTGCTGCCCCTGGTCTACTTCTCTTGTAACACAGTTGAAGAATTCTATCAAATTTGTTTAGCATGAGTGTCCTGATGTGAAGCCATGCAGCTTTGGGTAAAGTTGCCCACTTGCTTTCAGGTACTTCATTACCCTTTCCTTAAGCAATGTCTCCATTACTTTACCCACCACTGAGGTCAGACTTACTGGATGGTAGTTTACTGCTACTTCCCTGCTATCTCTCTTGTGCAATGGCACAACCATTGCCCTTTTCCAGTCTTGTGGTACTATCCCCAGTTCCAGTGAACTGCTAAACAGTTAAGTAAGTAGGGCGGCAAGTTCATCCCTAAGTTCTTTTAGAACTCTTGGGTGTATTCTATCAGGGCCTATTGCCCTGTCCACCCTTATTTTAGACAACTCCTCAAGGACCCTTTCTTCCATAAAGGGGGATATGTCAGCTCCCCTGGTATGGAGAATTGTCCTGGCTGGTGCCAATGTCTTCCTGTGTGATGTGTTAGATGGGGGAGGGACATTCTTAAGCTCATATAATGCAACTGTTGCTGGTGCCTCTTCCCCTCCCTCTAGTTTAAATGGTTGATGGAGATATTGAATTTTTGGCTGAGAGCCCATGTTTCCCTCTTTTGGAAGGTGTAGGCTATCGAATCTAAAGAAATCCCTCTCCCAGAAGTTCTGCCAGTTTCCTACATAGTCATAACCTATTTCCTGACACCAGTTTTTGAGCCAGGTATTAAGTTCGACAATGTCCCTTTCTCTGATCTTCTGTCTGTTCACCCCCTTGCCCCACCCAGGCAGAATTTCTGAGGAGACTTTGGATGAAAGGGACATGAGTTTTTCTCCTAGAGTCATTAGATGTTTCTTAGTCTCTCCAACTGATCATCTGGTCAGATTGTTTGTACCTATATGGATGAGAATGTGCGTGTCTCACTCAGTGTTACGCACAATTCACTCAGTCATGTTTGTGTCCATCCATGCTGATGTTCCTGGGAGGCATCTAACCTCAATTTCTCTTTGGCCACTTTGTTGGATGTGCGACTCTACCCCACGGATCACAGAGTCACATATTGTTAAGATGCACTTTTTGTTTTGCTTGGAAGTTTTTGTTGTGGTTTGTTTTTCCATGCATTGTGTGTGGGTCCTCTCCACTGTCATACCTGCCCTGGCAGTAAGCTTGGGTGAAAGTGGAGAGAACCTATTTCTTAGTTTGATTGGTGTTCAAGTTATTTCATGAGTGGTATTTCACTGTGCTTTCTGTTTTCCTACCAACTGCCAGCCCCCAGGTCTGGTAGCTCTCTGGGGGAGTGTCTTTGGTGCTTGGTGCCTTAAGTCCGAGTGCTGCACAGCACAGTTAAGTTGCACCCTGAGAAAGTATATTTCAGCATGAGCTGCATGTAGTTGAGTGCATAGATCATTTAGTGTAGAGCAAGTATGATAAAGCCCCACCTACCTTGCATAAGGTCTGGTGATGAGGGTCCCGCAATATCTGCAGTTGATGATGTCCATATTGTTGTTTAGGCAATAGACAAAAAACAACGTTACCATAAATTTAAGGATGGATGGTACACAAGGTGAACCCCCTTGTGGGGTACAATTACCTGAGCTTTCCTTGGACTGAGTTATCAGGAAGGCAATGTGGAAGTACGGATGAAAATAAAAAGCTCCTGTGCAAGTTGGCTGTAGCAGAAATAGGAAGTATATGTGGATGGAAATATAAATCCTGCTTAAGAGAAAAAAAAAGCTAAAAGGTTTTTTTTGAAGAAGGTTACTAGAAAGAGAGTAGAGAAGGAGTTTGGATGAAAATAGAAGTGCCTGTGGAAATAGTAATATAGAGGTTGTTTTTTATATGCCCTTAGGAAGAAGGTTGGTCCACCAGGAGGCATCCTCCTGGCCAGGTGAAGATGAAGCAATGAAAGAACAGATTTTCAGAAACTGAACCTTATCTTCAGCCCCAAGAGTCTGTCAGCACCAATGGTTCAATTCTTCTCAAGGGTATGGGGCAAGGACAAGACCCTCCATGACCTATACCCTCAGCCTGCAGGAAGATGTCCATGCAATTCAGTGGGTCAATCCCAAAGTATTCCCCAACCCAGATGGAATCCTGATGGACAGATTCATTGAAGGGGTTAGAAGTGGGACCATCCAAAGCAAGCACAGTATGTTATGAGAACAACAACTTGAGGAAGCATTCTCCGGTTTCAAAGAGGCCATCAGAGTAATTGAGCCACAGTGACTTGAAAGCAGTAATTGAGTACTGCAACAAAGCATGCTGACAAGAGGAAAGGCATGGTCCAGTTCCCATGTGGAAGCCCCCGGTGCAGTTGTGGTGCTGGTTGTCCTCTAGAGGAGTGGGATTCCCATCAGGAAGTACAAGAGGAGCTAACATGGTTGGCACATCAGATACTGGAGGTGCAATGGGAGCTGGCAACACTCAGGGCAGAGACAAAGCAAGAAGCCCAGCTTCAGGTTATGCAGCATCCACACAGATCTAGGAGGAGAAGGAAAATTGATCAAAGACACGTGGATAAACAGGAGGATCAAAGCAAACCCATGTGCCAAGTGATGGAATCATTGGGCCTATTCAGCAGGTGTGTCAGGGAAGTGATGCCATAAGCAGTGAGATCAAAAGAGCTGGGCACCAGCTGTATGAGGACACTGAGAAGGAGATGGAGAAGATTAAGCAGAGTAACCAAGCTGTCATGGTAGCTTTGGGAAATCTGCCAAGAGTTTGGGATGCCATCATGGAGGAGCATGCACAGATGGTGAGTGCTGTCACCTGCAATGCAGGCCAGCAGGTTCCCAATCAGAATGACCAAAGGGAGGCCCAGCATCAGAAGCTTGCATGGTAGGCTGCTGAGCATGCAAAGCAAAATGCTGATCTCCAGAAAGAATGTCAAAACCTTAGAAAGAGTCTCCAACAGCAATCTCAGAAGATCAAGGAGCAGTCTGAGCAAGCACTCCATTTTGAAGATGCAGGGGCACGTTATATGAGGAGTATCTGAGAGTATCAGATTATAGCCAAAGACCTGAACCATAAATTGCTCACAGAGACACTGGCCAAAGAAGATCAACAGTGAGAACATAAGGCACAGGTAGCACACTACTGGTCCAGGTTGACCCTGTTGGAGCAAGAGAAGGAAGGGCTCAGCAGACGCTTGGTGGAATCACAGCTATCCTTTCAGGAAGAGGAATGCATCCAGCTGAATGCTGTATGTCCCCAGGAACTGCCAGGACCTCTGGTGCCCATCTGCCAAATAGTGTTGGATGAGAAAACTAGCCAGCATTTGCATCCAGAGGTTCCTAAATTCTGCCCGGCACCCAAGAAGAAACCAAAGAGAGAACCAGAGCAAGCCTGGGCCACAGTGACTGATATCAGTTGGCAGAGCATGCAGGCATCACCCTCCATTCAGGTTTCAGCCAAGGCAGTTGAAGCACACTGCCAGAAAGAAAAAGAAATTGCTCCTTGAGCAGAGCCCAAGCTGCCAGCCAGTCTAAATGTGTGGACAAACCAAGGAAATGGGAGAGGGTCAGATGATGCCCATGATCAGAAAAAGCCCTTCCTTATAAGAGAACAAGTGATGGTGATGTCATGGAGCAGTGGTATTTCATCTTCTGAGTGGGAACCCGACCCATATGTCATCTTAGAAATCCCATACCCAGGATTTCAAATCTGCCTAATCAAAGCTTTGGATGGAACACAGACTCATAAGGTGGTACACTGAACTCATCTGAAGTCCTGCACAGTTCATGTTGAGTTAAACAGACAGATTGATAAGGAAAGGCTGGAACTACTCCTGAGCCATGCCTCAAGGCTGTCTGGACTGACTCCTCAGGGGTCGCTAACCATAAGAAAAAAAGCTTGGCTTCAGTGTAAATGAGTCAAATGATTGTTCTTGGATCTACCTTAGTTATTCAAGTTACTGATGTATTGGACCAAGGAAAATTACCGGGCTAACAAATGGGGAATTGAACAAGCATTTGTTAATGCCGAATGTTGTCACGCTGGCATTGGCTTTGGTAGTGCAGTGCGGAAACACATGTTTGGCAGGATGTGAAAAATGACAGCTGTACTGTTCATAAGGAGGTGTAAAACAATGGCAGTGGTGAAAATGTGGCATGTAAATATTGCAAATTTGCGAAGTTACAAGGGTGCTTGGGAAATGTGCAACACACACTTGTAACACAGTCATTTTATCGAGTTTCGGCACCAAATTTTCAACATAGGCATTTTAGCACCTCTGCTCATGTACAATGTCACTGTCATTTCCTCAAACTGTCCCAAAAAGTGATTTCACACAGCAACCGCGCAATTCTGCACTGAACGTACAAAAACACATTTTGGGCAAGATATGTAAAATGACAGCTGTACTGTTCATCAAGAGGTGTGGAAAAATGCCAATGGTGAAAATCCAGAGTGAAAATATTACAAATGCACAACGTTACGAGCGTGCATGCAAACTGCGCAATGCACGCTCGTAACACAGTCATTTCATGGAGTATCATCACCAAATTTTCAACATAACCATTTTAGGACCTCTGCTCAAGAATAGTGTCACTGTCATTTTTGTAATCTGCCCTGAACACTGATTTCCCACAGCGACTGCGGTATTGTGCGCCGGAAGTGTGGAAACACATTTTGGCCAGGATGTGAAAAATGACAGCTGTACTATTCACAAGAAGGTGTAGAAAAATAACAATGTCAAAAATCTGGGATAGAAAACATTGCAAATTCACAAAATTCTGGCGTGCGTAGTATTGCATAACACTGCAACTCATAAAACAACAAATTATTTAGATTTTTCCACCAAATTTGCAACGTAGGCTTTTTGAGAGCCCACCTCATGAACATTGCCACTGTCCTTGCGTTAATTGGTCCTGAAAGGTGACTCCACAAAGTGACTGCAAAATCACCTTTTGGGACCAATTAACATCATTACAGTGACAGAATTCATGAGGAGGGGTCCTAAAAACCCCATGTTGAAAATTTGGTGCAAAAATTCCACAAAATGCCCCAGATATGCATCAAAGTTGAAAAAAAACTATTTATTCCATTATACCACTTACCGGCATTTCCTCAGTTCGTGGTCGGCTTTGAAGAGTGAAGATGTGTTCCCGGTCCACCGAAGATTGTCGCTCAGAGCTCTGGAGGTAAGTATGGGGTGAGGGGGGTATGGGAAGGTAGGGTGTGCAGTGGGTGGGTGTGGGTGGTGGGTAGGCAGACTATGAGGGACCATTTTCTGTTTACAGGTAGTAAAAAAAAAAAACATCACGGATGTATTTTTACAGGTGGTTTCTTTTTTTGGGGGGCACAGTAGCCGAAGGGGGATTAGGCACCCGATAAACTGAAGAGGACGTCATGCCCTATGGGAGTGGGCTCACCATTGGCACATTAAAGGGGAAAGGGGATTTGATGTCAAGGGGATTAGACACCCCATCGCAAACAACGAAAGTGGGAGGGGCACATGAGCCGAGGGGGATAGGGCACCCCCTCGGCAAGCAAAAAAGGAGGGGTGCACATTCTTCTGACAGGGAGTGGGCTCCCCCATTGGCACATACTTGAGGGGACAGGGTAAGCTGACTGGAGGATTGGGCACCCCCGAAGATAGCAGTTTAGCAGCCATTATGCTGCCATGTTTGATGCTGGCGAAGCATGTAGGAAGGGTCTGCTGCGTGTGACTAGCTTTGCTTGTATTGCAGTGGACCTTTCCTTAGATGTGCTCACCACATTAGTATGCATGGTGTGGTGCTGGCATGCAGGCTGATTGGGGAATGATGGACACACCTACTGGTGCGTGCCCTGCATTCGCCCAACAGCGACCGAGCCTCCAAATCTGCACTACCGCAAGATATTGGCTGCACAAGCGCACCAGCATAAAAACTATGCTGAAAGGCCAAGAGATATTTAGAATGGTGTGAATTACATAGACACATAGAAATTAATGGCAGATAGGGACCACTTGGCCCACCTAGTCTGCCCATATTCCCTACCTATTGCAATATTGTGGGCCCCACTTGATCACTGGCTTACCATTCCCTTATGTCTATTCCATGCATTCTTGAATTTCTCTACCATTTTTGCCCCATCATCTCTGCTGAGAGGCTGTTCCATGTGTCCACCACCCTTTCCATGGAAACTTACTTCCTCACATTACCACGGAGTCTACCCCCCTCCAGTCTCATATCATACCCGCTTGCGCTTGTTCATGAACATCTTTTTTTCTGAAAAATGCTACCCTCTTGTACCCTATTCATTCTCTGGAGGTATTTAAACATCTCTATCATATCCCATCTCTCTCCTTTCTTCAAGGGTATATATATTGAGGTCCTCTAGTCTCTCTTTATATGACTTTTGGTGTAGACCCTGTACCATTTTTGTTGCCCTTCTCTGAACTGCCTCTACTCTGCCTATGTCCATCCTGAGATGTGGCCTCCAGAGTACTCCAGATGAGGTCTCACCAATGATTTGTACGGTGGTATCAATTAATGGAGATGTTAATGGTCTGGTGGGAGCGTGGCTCCCTGACATTTGGAAGTCCTCTGCTGTCTCTTCCTGAGTCCTGATCAGCAGTGGTGGAAGCTGTTTTAATGGTGGACAGAGACATATGGCAGAAATTCTGGTCTGGCTGGGAAAACGTGCTCCAAACCTTTCATTCCAACTTGCCAGCAGCAGGAACAGCCCTGAGAAGCTGGGTGGGAGTGCAGCTTCCCAGCCACCTTCCCAGAACCCTCCAGCAGCTGCTTCAGTCCAAGGCTGTGTGGTGAGAGGGCTGAGTGCCTGACTTTGCTCAACTCATGCCAGAAGTGCTCTAGGAAAGGAAGGGAGGACATGGAGAAGGGCCCAGGGCCACACAAAGGGAGGGGGAGGGGTGTGGTGGGCTTTAAGCCCCTGGTTATACTTGGTGCCAGTCGGTCCAAAGGGGGACATAGTGAGCTAGCCGCACATTGATTGTGTGCCCCTTCTGTGCCAGGGGATTGCCTGGGCAGGAAACAATAGGCTGCGTTCCCTTAACAGAAGGTAAGAACTTTCTGTGCTGACAGCGCAAGGCAAGGAGGGGAGGGCACACTGGACTAACAGCCCTTTAGCAAGCTTTGCACCCTTTTGGAACCAGTGGGTGGGGCTCAGAAGCAGAAGCTCTTATCAGTATGCATATGGGAGAAGGGACTGGGGCATAGAGGCCAAAAGGAAATTGGGCAGGGCCAGTAGAGGAGACCCTGCTACTATTCATGAGGAGGCAGAGCCAGGCAAGCCCAGCATAAGGCAAGGTTACAGGCCCATTATACTTATTCAGAAGGGGGTGGGCTGAGGCAGTAGGTGCTCCTAGAAGACAGAAAAGGGATACCCAGGTCTGGAAAATGTATGTAAACTCACAGCATCCTCGGGGGACTGCATATTGGCCGAGATTGTCTACTGAGCCATGTTGGTGCATCCAGAGCAATTGAACGGAATTGTGCTATAGCATGCCTAGTGCCCCTAGAGTCTGAGCCCTTGATCCTAAGAACTGAACTGAATTACTTACAGCCCAAACTGTGTTATGGGACTGTGAACCATGTGCCCTTTTTTTCCATCACTGTGCAACCAGAGGCAATAATTACATCAGGTGGGGTAATTGTTTATTACTCAGCTGTGATTTCTGCAATGTGTTCCTGTGATATCTGTCTAGTGATTCCTTCCGGATTAAATAAGTAAGTAAAAGTTTATTTTATCGTGGCGCCCAATCCTGGAGGCTCTGGGTATCCTTACAGTTTAAGCAGGGCATAACAATATGACAACAGACATTAAATATTAACATGCGGAGCTTCTATAAAATCGGAATTAAAATTAAGATTTTAAAATTAAGTTAAAAACTGTCTTGGAAAGCTTGTTTAAACAGATAGGTCATTAGGTCCCCCCCTTAAAAGCCTCCACCATTTGGGCCTCCCTTAGAAATCTTGTCAGCAAATTCCAGAGTGCTGGGCCAGTCACCTTGAAGGAACTATCCCCCAAGGTTTTCAGCCTGGCCCTCAGAATCGACAGGAGGCCCTTGGTGGAGGAGAGATGGGGAAGCACTGGGATGGCTGAGGTTAGGAAGTCAGACAGGTAACCAGGGCCCAGTCTGTATAGGGTCTTATAGTTGAGCAAGCCCACCTTGAAGATAATCCTCCACCTGACCGGCAGCCAATGCAGATATCGCAGGACCGAGGTCACATGGCAGGTTTTTGACAGACTCGCCAGCAGCCTTGCAGCTGCATTCTGCACTAACTGTTGTTGGCAGAGGGTCCCTCAATTGACCCTGAGTTACAGAGTGTTACAGTTGTCCAACCTGGAAGTCACAAAGGCACGTGCTAGTAAAGACAGGTCTTCAGGCGGAATCAGGGATTTAATTTGGGTGCTATTCCTTAGATGTTAAAACATGCTTTTGACAACAGATGACACCTGTGCTTCCAGAGTCAATCTGTCATCGAGGATGATGCCCAAATGTTTTACCCTGGAGAAGTCCATTAATAGGGTGGAACCCAGGACCAAGCCTGTTTCCACTCCGGAGGACTCCCCATCATGCTGTTGACCAGGCTCAATCACCAGCATTTCTGTCTTGTCAGGGTTCAGTCTCACCCAGCTCAAGGACATCGAGTCCTGAATCTTGGCCAGACATTTATTCAGCACTTCAATGGCATTTCCAGTTCCAGGAGCATATGACATGTACAGCTGGGTGTCATCTGCATAGCAGTGAAAACCCAGAGTGTATTGTCTAATGAGCTCCCCCAGGGGCAGCGTGTACACCACAAACAACATTGGCAACAGGATCGAGCCCTGAGGTACTCTGCATGACTGGGGCATTGAGGAGGAGGAGGAATTCCCCATCATTACACTTTGTCTCTTGTCAGAGAGATTGGACTGAAACCATATGATGAATGTTCTGGTGAGTCTACAATACACTCAAAGGCAATCCAATAACAAAATATGGTCCACGGTGTCAAATGTTGAGGAGAGATTGAGCAGAATGAGAATTAACTGTTCTCCTCTATCCCTCACCCTCAGGAGGTCATTCTGCACCCGTACTAATGCCGTTTCTGTGCTACACCTGGCTCTGAAACTGGACTAAAGTGGCTCATAGATG
This sequence comes from Neoceratodus forsteri, assembly GCA_016271365.2. Lineage (NCBI taxonomy): Eukaryota > Metazoa > Chordata > Ceratodontiformes > Ceratodontidae > Neoceratodus > Neoceratodus forsteri. Next base: position 849,461,316 of record CM028134.1, read on the forward strand.
TCAAAGGCCATGAGGTGCGCCTTGAGTTGCAGAGCTACTATTTTCTCAACAACCTTCCCTAAGAATGGGAAATTGGAGATAGGTCTGTAATTTGCTAGGACGTCAAGGTCAAGCGATGGTTTCTTCAGAATGGGCCTCACCAGTGCCTCCTTCAAGACGCTGGGGAAGCACTCCTCTGAGAGTGACCACAGGACTATTCTGCCGAACACTGGACCAATGATTCTGACCCCTCCCACTAGGAGATGGGTTGGACTAGGATACAACTCACAACAAATGGGCTGCAGCTTTGAAATCACCTCAGAGACTTCAGCCACCTCAACCGGCTGAAACTCCCCCCAGGCAGACGAACTGCCTCTGCTCAAACCAGGCCCCCCACTGCGGGACAGATTTTGTCCCACTGGTGAGATTCCAGCCTGAACAGATGACACCCTGTCTGAGAAGAACAGAGCAAACTCCTTGCATAATGCAGTTGAAAGAGCTTTTTTCGGCTGTAGACAGACTGGACGTAGCAGTCTGTCCACAGTCCGAAAAAGCTAGTAGAACTGTTCTTCCCAGAGGCAATCTCCTTGGACAGAAATTCTGCCTTCTTATGGTTGATTACCCCCTGATAATCATTATAGTGATTTCTCGGGACCAGTCTGTCCTCCAAGCACTGGGTCCTTTACCAGCAAGGCTTCAACCCCTGGCCCCTGGTCTTCATCATCTTGAGAGCCCCATCAAACTATGGGAGTTTCAAGTGAGAAGACCTGGGTCATATACAGACCAGAGTGATGGCATACAGTACCTTTATAACAGCTCCGTTATAGGCCATCACCTCCTCACCAGTGCCAATCGCACAGGCAGCAATCATGCCAAAAAAATCCACTACTGCCAGCAGTCTCTCTGGGGACAGTCCACTTAAAGGGCGATAGCAAATCACCTCAATGGCAGGGGGACTCTTAGGGGAGGCCCCAAATAAGGACCCCACCATGCAATGATTGGACCAAATGACTCGATCAATCTTGATGTTTGTAACATCAAGCCCCAGTGAGAATACCAAGTCCAAGGGTTTGGCCATGTTGGTGGGTTACATAAGTAACTTCCTGTGTCAGGCCCAGGGATGTCATCATCTGGAGGAGTTCATAACCAAATAGCAAGGATTTGTCATTGATCCAGGCACTGAAATCTTCCAGAATTAACCATCTGGGGGACTCCAACACCCTGTTGGCATTGAAGTCCACTAACTCCTGCAGTAATTCTCCATTCCGTCCTGGAGGACGATAGATGAGGAGAATCCTGAAGCCTGCCCCTGGACTCCCATGCACTGGCACACATTCAAATGATGAGGTAGAGTCCACTGGGTGCATGGAGAAGTTCAAGCTGGATCTAAAACTGATGGCCACTCCCCTGCCCCGTGTTCCCTCCTTGGGCAATGCACTACTGAGTACCCGATGGGGACCAATGCCTCAAAGACTGGCCCAGCATCATCCCCCAGCCAGGTCTCAGTAATGCAAGCCAGGTAAACCGAGGAGATCAAGTCCACCATAACAGTGGTCTTATTCCTTATCAACCTAGCACTGCCCTAAGGGGACTATCTGAGACTGCTGGCTTTCTAGCTACCTGCCCACATGGTCCAGTAGGAGCCCTGGAGACAGAAGCCAAATACACTGGGCCCCCTCAAGGTGCTCCATCTAATTCCAGGGTGCCTCCTATTCCAGACTACCCTAATACTGTTTTCTCCGCTATGCTAGCAATACCCCACTGCCTGGCCCCCTGCCTCCTCACAATACCCACCTCCTAGCACCGTCTTAGCATAACCACTGGGAAGGGGACATCCATAAAGGGGAAGAGGCCATGCAGCAGGGATGCAGCATTAGCTATTGTGGGGGCAAGACCTAAACACATTTCCAAAATCAGAATCCCCTCAAAACTAAAACATAAAACTAGTAAAACTTCAGAAAATAGCTAACCAGTCTAACACTGAATTACATTAACCACCAAAAGACCTTAGCTAGATAAAGTACTTGTGGTTCAAGCCCACTAACTTCATTGTCTTGCCTGTATCCCTTGGTGTACTAAGATCAGTCAGTCTTACTATATAAACTGATTATGTAGATCCTCATACGTCCACACCCCCATACATCAACTTCCACAACTCTCCCCCACCTTCCCAAACCAATATTAAAACAATATAATATAATATGAAAAAATACCTATCTATTCAGACATACAGCATTCATACTATAAATACAAAACCAATGTTCCTGTCCACATTCATACCACAACCATACACTTCTTAAACCTTTTCCACCCTCCCAACCCTCTCCACCCAGCAACAACAATAAAGTATATAAAATAAAAGGGAGAATCCAACACAGTGCAATGTGCTGTGGAAAGTCCTGCTCCTGTTAGAAGCCATAAACATTCATAAAGTTGCTTTACAAAAGTTTAATGAAATAAAAGTCTTAATAACTCCAGCAGTCCAACAATCTTTAATACACTTCAAAACTAACTTGTTTCAAAAAGCTCCCAAGAAAGGGAAGGGAAGGAAAATGGTGCTCACACCACCATAAATCACAGATGATAAAACTTGCAAGACTGCAGTGACCAAATGGCACAACAGAAAAGTCAGGTATAAATATTTAACAATTGGCACTCCTCTCACTAGTCCAAACAATAAAACATGGCCAGATTAGTTTAAGTCCTATAGAGTCTTTCCTCATAGAGCCACCATGCATCTGACTCACATCGAAATACACACTGCTCTCACCAGTATTCCAGATGATAAATAATTTGTGAGCAGGCTTGGGGAAACAAAGATTAGGACCCATGTTTGGTAAAATATTTGGAGAAACAGGTGCTCAGGTAGATGAAAAGCTGCACGTCAGTGAGTGAGCATCAGTACTTGATTCCAACCTAGGGATGTCCCTGGTCACTCTTCCATCTTCAGCATACCTATTTCCAGCAGCTTTGACCCATTTTGAATATCTGCCACAGTATTCCAGCAGCTGTTCTGTGGTGGTAAGCTGTAGAGTGCCGTTAGCCAGGTATCCAGAACTGAGTCAGCTTTGGAGCAGTCCCGGCTCAAGAATGAGGGAACCACAGTTGACAACTTGCAGGACCATTTTCATTTACTTATTTGGACACCTGTCTATAAGTCATAGGAATCCCAGTGATGCTCTGCAGAGGCTGCATTGTGGATCACATCACCAGTTGTCTTCCTGTTGAAAGGTGGCCTGGGTGCCGGTGCCCTACTAGTGGTCATTGCTGCAGATCATTCAATGAACCACCTGCTCAGTCAGGACCTCCAGCTTCCTGCCAGGAGCTGCAGAGGAACATTCAGTTATTCATTGTCCAGCTAGCAGCGCTCTTCTTCATTTTCTGTTCATCTGGGGGATACCTCGTTATGGCCTGTTTATTAAAAGTGCTTTGTGGGGTCAGTTCTCAATTGCTGATCAGTCAACACAACACAAAGCCCAAGCATGGTTATTTAGTTGTGTCATCGAAGCTCCATGTCCTTGTCATTTCTGCAAAGTACTTAGGATGTGGACTAAAAGGGTTAACCTGCTGCTATTGGTCAGGCCAATTATTGGTCATGATTGTGTGCTTTTTTGGCGGGAGCCTTACTGTTCTATTGCTTTGTATTATTGTAGAAAAATAGTTATTCTGTTGAGCCTCTTGTCCCCTGTAAATAAAACTTTTCATCATGGTCCCTGAGTAAGCTTCCTGCCTCTCCTTCCATGTTCATCTGGCCTATCCTAAACTAAAAAGGAAGACACTAACCCCATTCCACCAGAGCTTTGGCCTCCTACATAACCAGTAGCATTACCTCTTTTCCTTGCTCTGGTGTCCCTTGCAGTGTTACCTGTGCATTGCTGTCTTCCCGCACAAGCTCAACAGATGTCTGCACTGTTCCACTCTCATGCTGGGACATGTGTGTGATGGGACATACTAGGTGGTACTCTGTTTTACAATCTCCCCCTTCCTTATTCTTTTTTTCCCCAGATAAACTGATGGAGGTCACGTGATTTGCCGTGCACTCTCCTTTCAGCCATTGCTAAAATGGTGACTGCTTGCCTCCTGAATGCTGACCCTGTGTTCGCGCTAGTAAGAAAAGAAAAAAAAAACAATCATATTAGTGAATTACTGCCTCTTTGTCATACCACTCTGCAAGCTCTCTTTTCAGATGACAGTTGGCTCTGCTCCTATCACACACTGGGCCTATATTAATCTGTTGACTCTTGCTATCCTCCCTGAAAACCCCTATGAAAATGAGATGCTGTATCTCATGGGGTTATTCCAGTTGGAGTAAGTTCTGATACTTAAATCAATTAATCAATAATCTGAAAATCAATAGGGCCAGAGAGAATACAATAACTGGCATAAAGGTAAAGCACAGACTACGGGGGTATATGCCTTGAGGTCTGCAATGAATAATAACTATTATTGTAGCTCACAGTGGACCACGGTAGTTTCTGTGAGTTTTGCAGACTCTGTTACAACACCACAAACAGTAATACATAGCAGTTGCATGCCAGCAGCATCTGCCACAAGTAAGCTACAGTAATTAATATTCATTGTTGACCTCCAGGCCTTTTTTTACCTCCCCATTTCAAGTCTGTGTTACCCCATGCCAATTACTGCATTGTGAGCTGAAGTGGTTTGGCCAAATTCATGAAGCTAAGCTGTATTTATGGGCCCCTAATCACAGCTGAACTGAAGTTGCCAATGGCTCACTTGTTTCACCCTTACCATATGACTGGTGCTGTGTCATGCTCGTGACATGAGCTCTTTTACAGTATATCAAAGTTAAAAACCTACTTATTTGATGAGGATTTTTTTCTACAGCGTAATGGTGTATCATGCTTGTTTTGTGCTGCCTTACACCTAATTATTTATAATCGGTTCTTATGTTTTCTTGGCAAGGGTTCCCTTAAAGTCAATATATTTTGTATTCCTCTTCATGTGTTCTGATCTTACCAGTTCCATTTGTTGTACTGCTTCTTACCTTGCAAAACATGTAACATGGAATAGTTCCTTTATTTGCTTATTCTGTTGCTTGCTAGAATTTATGATATGTTTGTATTTAACTTGAACGTTTTGCCATTGTAAAGTGTACACTGAAGAGATTTTTATATATTTAAGTCATGCAAACTAGTATTGACTGACTGATACTGTGTCTCTGTGTGATCAAATAACCAACCTGTTAGTGAGAGCAAACACAGTTTCCACCCTCACACATCTAAAAAAACTGATTTGCATCACAGCTTAGTTATGGGAGGGTGTACTGCCCCCAAGGGTGGCAGTGCAATAGAGCAACAGTTTGCCCCATCCTCCTGTTTTGTAACACTACCCACTGTGTCTGAGAACAGAGTCCTATATTCTTTTATGTACTTTACTTCTATAGCTGTTTAAAGGATACAACATTGGAACATTTTTGTTTATAAGGTAAATGTACTGGTACTTAGACTTAGTGTATGTAAGTTATCTCATCCACCACAATAGATTTTTGTTCACATTTAGAAAAATAGGAAACTGCAGACAGAGAAAGACCTAGTGGTCTACCCAGTTGGCCTCCTGAGGTTGTACATGCCCTCTAGGGGATCATAACTGACCTTCCTCCTGCTTCCCCCAGGCCCTTGATCAGCCCTTTATGTCAGCCCTACCCCCTCCTGATCATTCATTTTCTCTACTTCATCTTGTACAATAGAGTTTAGTCTCAGTGGGACATCCTGGATGCATAAAAGTTAAATAAACAATTCAAATGGTTATTGTTTACAATATACATTGCACTAACTTGCCAAAACAATGGATATTGTATGGCAAACAGATAACTGTTAAAAAGTTAGATTTTCTTGCTTTATAACTAAAGCCAATAAAAATACTGAGAATGGCAGGCAACAGACTTGCTTGTTTTATGTTCATTCTTTGCAAACATCTACATTTGGAAGGATTTGGGACCTGGAGGGCCCTTAATGGAGTGCAGTCTTCTATGCAAATGTGCTATATCCCCAGCTCTCAGATAAGGTAAGAGCACTTACAATACTTCAAAGGGAGGGATGGCAGCTCCTGTGATCAGAAAACCTTCAGATTCCTGTACGTGTTTATTTATTTATTAGCTTTTGGTAACTGGGTAAGTGCACTAGGCTACAATCCTGCCTATTTTCAGGCACGACCTGGGAGAGTACAAAAATTGAGAAATATAGATATGAACAGTTGAAATGACATTCACATAAGAAATAGCAAATACAGATACAAGGTATATTCATAATAGTATAGGCTGAGACAACATCAGGCATTTGATAATGCATATAAATCATACACATGCAAAAATGAGAGTTGTACAGTGGAAAGGAGCACTTTAAAAGGACAGGAAATAATTTCCAATTAGCAGCTGCTTATAATATTCCTGTTTTCAGAAATGGTATTCATACCACTAAATGAGCAATATGTAACTGTGCCTGAATAAAACGCAATGTTAAAAATTGCATTTTACTTTGTTTTGTTTTTATGGACAGCATTCTGTTACGGTTCTCTTCATGGAACCAGTGATTTGGGGTTATAACTATGTCATGGTTTGTGTACAGAGCTCTGAACATGGTTCTGATTGGTCCACAGCTCATGTTTATCATTCTGTACTCAAACCGTGACATAGTGAAAACTCCAAACTACTGGTTCCATAAAGGCAACTGTAACAGAATGCTGTAGATAAGAAGAAAACAGATGTAAATGCAGTTTTCTCATCAGTGCTTATTCAGTTACAATTAAATATTGATCATTTAGAGGTATGGATTTAATTTCTGTAAATAGGAACATTACTAATGCATGCCAATTAGTACACATTTCCTGTCCACTTTAAAAGTCAACTTCTAAAATAAAACAAGGATGAGAAATGAAAAAACAGTGGTCCAACAGGTTTGCAGTAACTACTTTGACACATGAGCACTGATAACTCAAAAATTGTGACCTCTGTAATTCATAGGTATCATAGGTATATTACGAGCTTAGAGAGGCAATGGTGCCCATTTTAAATGCTTGTCCTTTTCTTCAAAGGATGTATCCACCCACATTACTGTTGAAACAGTAAGTATGTAATTTGGTTTTAAACTCATTGATATTTTTACTTCCCACCACATCCTCTGGCAGGCCGTTCCAAAAGGACACAACCCTTTGAGAAAACCAACTTGCCCTTTTTTTGGTTGAGCTTACAGTATCTCTACTTTGAGTCACAACAAGTGAGACCTTGTAGTCTTTTTAGTGTCTCTCATTTCAAAGCCCAAGCAATCCCATAACTTGTGATTGTTATGTGCTCCAAATACCAGACACATGTCCCCTCTTAATCTATGAAATTCAAGAGCATATAGACCTAGTTTGGCCAACTTTTCTTGATATTGCATCCCACTTATATCCATAATCATTTTCATCACCCTCCTCTGCACCCCCTCCAAAAATCTGATCTCTGTCCTTTTGTAAGGTGCCCAGAACTGTGCACAGTACTCCATGTGAGGCATCACCAATGCAGTGTACAGGGACAAGATCACTCTGTGTGAACCATTTTTGAGATACGGCCACTGAAAGACAACTCAGGTGCAGCATGTTCTATCTTATGGGAACATTTCTGAACTTTGGGAATGCTGCAGCTATGGGCCTGTTTAATGTTTTCATACCAAACTACCAAAAGGCACATCTGTGTGACTAGGGCTTGCCACCCTGAAAATTTAAGGCCAATAGCACAATCCACCTTGCCACAATGAAGTGACAAAGAAAACAATACATAGCAAATTATGTTGATGCAGTGTTACCGCGACTACTTTAAAGTTATCATAACACTCCTATCTATATAATGGGAATGTTATCGCACACAGAAAAATGTTGCAGTGATTACTTTTCTCCCTAAATGTGATTGTTTTCATGGCAACAAAAAATGTTGCTGCAGTCAAAAAATGGCAACAATTTTAAAAACATATTTGCAGACCACCTACTAAAAATGAATGCCAAGAGCATGTTCCTCAGGGCCCGATTAGGTAAACACAACTGTTGGTGTTTACCAAAGTGCATTATTTTTGGAGTTACAATGTTTTTTCTCTGTTGCTAACTGAAAAACAAGATGGTGGCAGCATGAAAACAATTTTGGGGAGCTCGACAACAAAAATGTGATTGCAAAAGTTTTCACAATGCACATATACATTTTGCCATAGGCTATAATGGACATGAAAAAATGGAATATCTTTTGAACAGAACAATATTTTTTCACCAAATTTTCAAAAGGCACCAGTTCAACACAGGACACATGTAAACAAACAAATTGGAAGCCACTCAAATTCATTCTTTAGTTCAATATGGCTTATCAAAATATGCAATAAGCTTTTTTTCACTTTTTGAGTGCCCCACGGTTCTGCAACTGCACAACCAACCAGAACAAAAACTTCCAGATCCAGAGATCTATAGTAGGACATTCTGCATTCCAAATTTCAGGCAAATTGGACAAACGGTTCCAAAGTTATTAAAGTGCAAGCTGTGAGGTTTAACATAGAAGTGGCTGTGCAACCCTAACTATAGTGGCACAGTATATGTATATGTGTATATATATATATATATATATATATATATATATATATATATATATGTGTGTGTATATGTATATATTCATTGCAAAAAACTCCATTAATGCATCAGTTAGGGTTGATTCCACACCAATGAAAGTCTGGAAATTTGATGTTAGGGTTACCAACCCTAAACCCCACCCCCCTACCATTCACAGACCAACAAGCGCCAGGGTGTGCCTTGGAGTCATCAGCCCTAACTCTCACCCCATTCCATGTGTAAACAAGCTGAGGTGGTACAGTACAGGAGAATGGGGTGAGAGTTAGATCAGATTACCCCAAGGCACATCCTGGCACCTGTTGTTCTGTGGATGGTGGAGGGGGTTGGGAGGTAGGGTTGCAACCCCAACATCAAATTTCCAGACTTTTGTTGGTGTGTAATAAACCCTAACTGATGCATTAACAGAGTTTTTGCAATGCATTTCCCTTCTTTTTGTGAAAGTGAAATGTTAGTCATATAGTATAAATAGGTGGGAGTGTGGGCCCTCTGGACCCTGCTCCCCCCACCCATCAGTGCAGAGGCATAGTGCAGGAGGGCCCTGTGCTCCCAGTTGTGCATAATGAGATGTATATTTCAGAGCATGGTCCCTCTGTGCCATGCGCTCCAACCCAGTCATAAGTGTAGACACATAGTGCCTGAGGGCCATCTGCTCCCAGTTTTGCAAGATGATATACATAGGTGGGAGCATGGGCCCTCTGGGCCCTGCTTTTCCCCCCACCTACAAGTATAGAGACATAGCACAGGAGTGGCCCAGTGCTCCCTGTTCTGTAAAATTGTATCCATAGGTGGGAGCACAGGACTTTCGCAAAAGCACCATTGCTTTACATGACACAGCTTTTGCGAAAGCACTGTGATACTTTTGTGAAAGTAATGCAGAATTTCATGGAAGTCGCCATGTAAACCAATGGCACTTTCATAAAAGTACATGGTACTTTCACAAAAGTAATGTGGAATTTTGTGAAAGTTCTCCATGTAAACCAATGGTACTTTTGCGAAAGTACGCGGTACTTTTGTGAAAGTAATGCAGAATGCTGTGAAAGTCCCCATGTAAACTAAAGGTACTTTCATGAAAGTACATGGTAGTTTCGTGAAAGTAACATGGAATTTCATGAAAGCCCCTCATGTTAACCAATAGTACTTTCATGAAAGTTCTGCAGTACTTTCACGAAGCCTTTCGTTGTGCACATAATTTTTTTCCATAGTCTATAATGGAAAATGAAAAGTTTTAAGAACTTTTGAACAGATTAATATTTTTTCACCAAACCTTCCAAAGGCATTTCCCTCACTGAGTCCTCATATACCCTGAAAGTTTCATACCCGAAGGACAAACCATTCGGGCTGTGGAAATGAGCAAAGAATTCCACTAAATTGAGAAGTTTTTCACACTTTTTCACATTCCGCAGCGCCATAACTGCAAATTCAACTGGATTTAAACTTTCCATATCCAGAGATCTATGCCATCACACCATGCATGCAATATTTCAGGGAAATCAGATGAACACTTGCAAAGGTATTAAAGTGCAACATTTTGAATTTAACATTAAAGTACCTACTCAACCCTAACTGTAGTGGCCTAGCTCACCCCATTCCATGTGTAAAGAAGCTGAGATGCAACAGTATAGGAGAATAGAGTGAAAGTTAGGCCTGATGGCTCCAAGGCATACCCAGATGCCTGCTGGTCTGTGGATGGTGGGTGTGGGGTGTGGGGGGGTGTAGGGTTGGTAACCTTAACATCAAATTTCCAGACTTTTGTTGGTGTGGAATCAGCCCTAAGTGATGCATTAACAGAGATTTTTACAATTTCCATTCTTTTTGTGAAAGTGAAATGGTATCCACAGTTGGGAGCATGGGCCCTCCAGGCCCTGCATTCCCACCACCCTCCCATCAGTGTAGAGGCATAGCACAGGAGGGCACTGTGCTCCCACTATTGCAAGATGGTGTACATGGGTGGGAGTGCAGGCCCTCTGGGCCCTGTGCTCCCACCCACCTATAAGTATACAGACATAGTGCAGGAGGGTCCTGTGCTTTTAGTTTTGCATAATCATATCCATAGATGTGAGTGCGGGCCTTCTGGACCCTGCACTCCCAGCCACCCATGAGTGTACAGGCATAGAGTAGGAGTGCCCAGTGCTCCAAGATTAGCATAAATATTATGCATAGGTTGGGGGCATGGGCCCTCTGGGCCCTGCACTCTCACCTACCCATAAGTACAGACACATAGTACAGGCCTAGAGGCATTCCAAGTAACCCTTGTAACACTTATTTGGCAATATCTCAGTAACCATAGCAACTGTGGAAAAAATTATTTCACATTTGTGTTCAAGACCTAGCCACCTCCACGCAAGCTTAGTATACCCAAAGGTGTACTAAGCTGCGCTTCTGAAAATTCTGTATCTCAAACCATTTTCGAGATAAAGGCACTGCTGAAAGACACCATAAAACTCTAGAACTGGTGTAGGTTTTTTCAGGCACATCTGTGGGGTAAGGACTTGTCACCCTGCAAATTTCAGCTCAAAAGTCCTAACCGTCGTCTTGCTATAAAGTGGCAAAGAAACGGTTGTTCTGGGACTCTTGAACTGTGGAACTTCCATGAAAGTTCTGTGGAATTTTGTGAAAGTCCCATTGGTTCACATGGGGGACCTTTCATGCAATTACTGCAGAGCTTTTGTGAAAGTTCCACCATTATAGATGTGGGACTTTGGTGAAAGTACCCTCAAAATGTTTGCAAAAGTTCATGGATTTTGTACAAACATTCCACAGCTAAGATGGTGGAAATTAAAAAAAACATATTTCTGGGCATCCTGGTGAAAAACTAATGCCAGGGTTGTGTTCCTAGGGCCCTAGTTAGGTAAACGTAACTGTTGGTGTTCACCAAGGGCAGTATTTTTGAACTACAATGTTTTTTCTGCCTCACTAACTGAAAACAAGATGGAGGAAGCATGAAAGTAAAAAGCCCAAAGCATGACACTAAAAAGTGCTTTTGCGAATGTTAAAAGTACTTTTGAGAGGAACATGTATTTTTTTCCCATAGGTTATAATGGGAAACTTTAAACTTTAATAACTTTTGAACAGGTTAATATTTTTTCACCAAGCCTTCAAAAGGCACTTCCCTGATTCACTCACCACATATCCTGGAAATGTTGGACCAGACACACAAATCATCTGGACTGTACAGACAAACAAAGAATTTGCCAAAAATGGCCCAAAAATTTTGTTTTGTACTTTTTGTAGCACCCTGCAGCTCCGCAAGTACACATCCAACTGGAACAAAACTTGCCAGATCCAGAGATCGTTGGAAGCAGACAACACATACAAAATTTCAGGCAACTCGGTCAAATGATTGGAAAGTTATTAAAATGCAAAATGCTGGGCATAACATAGAGGTGGCCATGCAGCCCTAGCTATAGATGCATTACCGTGCAACTATAATAAAACAAAGGTAGTTTACACATTTTGGGACACTAGATCTCCTTCCCCTCACATGCAACTGAAATGAAACTTACAACTTAATGAGATGATTGATTCATGATGGGGCATGGCACATTTCATGCATATCACCTAAACATTTTCAAAGTTATTGAAGCACAAACTATTAAGCTTAACATAAAAGTGAAGAAAGAATTTGATAACAAATGGTGATCTACACATTTTGGGACTGCATTTCTCCAGAGGTGCACACTCCATCAAAATGAAACTTGACATGTCATGAAACCTTTGAAAATCCCTTTTCATGAGCTGTCAAAATTTCCCTTCTTTTAAGAAAGTGTAATGTTACTCATACCCATACAGTATGTGAGAGCATGGGCCCTCTTGTCCCTGCGCTCCCATCTATCCATAAGCATAGAGACATATCGCAGGAGGGCCCTGTGCTACCAGTTTTGCAAAATGGTATCCATAGGTGGGAGTGCAAGCTCTCTGGGCCCCATGCTCCCACCTACACATAACCCTAGAGACATGGTACGGTAGTGCCCTGTGCTCCCAGTTTTGCATAATGGTATCCATAGGTGGTAGTGCAGGCCCTTTGGGCCCTGAATTCCCATCCACCCATAAGTGTAGAGGAATAGCACAGGATGGCCCTGTGCTTCCAGTTTAGCATAAATGGTATGCATAGGTGGGAGCTCAGGCCCTCCAGGCCCTGTGCTTTCACTTACCCATAAGTACAGACACATAGCACAGGCCTAGAGATATTCCAAGTAACCCTTGTACTGCAAATGTGGCAGTATCTCAGTAACCATAGCAACTTTGCAAAAAATTCATTCACAGTTGTATTCATGACTTTAGTGAAAAATCCGTATCTCTAACCGTTTTCAAGATATAGCTGCCGAAGGATGCCACAACTTCCACAATGTTATCCTATGGGAACATCTGAAACTCTGGAGTGCTGTAACTATGGAACTGGTGTCCATTTCTTCACCAAACCAGCAAAGGGTACATCTGAGGGGCAAGGACTTGCCGCCCTGCAAATTTCAGCCGAAAAGTCCTAACCATTTTCTTACTACTAAGTGGCAAAGAAATTGGTTTTTGGAGCTGCTTACCTGCTTCACTTTCAGAGCATGTATTTTTCCCCATAGGCTACAATGTAACATTTAATAACTTTTGAATTGATTAGTATTTTTTCACCAAACCTTCAAAAGGCACATCTGTAAGGCAAAGGCTTTTCACCCTGACAATTTCAAACCACAACCTGAAGCTGTTTCTCAGATCCAGGTGGACAAATCAAAAACAAACATGGATTTTTCTGTTTTTGAACAGTTCCAAAGTTATTAACATTCAATATTTCGAGTTGAACATAGAAGTTACCTTTCACCCTAACTATATTGGGACTACCATGCCAGTATATATATATATTCATTACAAAAACTCCATTGTAATGCAGCATTTGGGGTTGATTCCACACTGACAAAAGTCTGGAAATTCGCTGTTGGTGGGAGCATGGGTCTTCCAGGCCCTGCACTTTCACCCACCCACCCATATGTGTTTTCCCAGGTTTGTAAAATTGTGTCCATAAGTCAGAGGATGGGCCCTCTGGGCCTTGTGCTTCAACCCACCCTGATGTCTAGAGGCATAGTGCAGGAGGGCCCTGTGCTCCCAATTTAGCATAAATGGTATGCAAAAGTAGGAGCATGAACCCTCTGGGCCCTGCATTCCTACCTACCCATAAATACAGGCACATGTGGCCCCTTCACTGTTGTTTGAAATACTTACTCTTTCCTCTGTTTATTTAGAAAAAATAATAATAAATAAACAAAGAAAAGAGTAATTATTCCAAACAACAGTGCAGGGGCCAGAACTAAGACATGATGGGAGTGGTTCAGTGCAGTGGCTGTGGAGCAGCAGTCTTCCGAGAGACATTCTGGAGGATGCGATGCAATCTCATTTGCAGGCACCTCTCTGGGCTAAGGGAGGAGGTTGCTCATCTCCAGCCTAAGTTGGCCAGGATTTGTAGGACTGCCTCTCCCATCCAGGGACCACCAGGGCCACTGCCGTTGCCTCAGAGGTTGCCAAGAAAGAGGAGTGTTTGGACCACAGTGGGCTCAGGGAGGGTGATGGTGGTGGAACAGCGGTGGATCCCTCCAGTTGTACCTTTCCACAATTCATATGCCATTCTGGTAAAGTGTGGTTCCTCTATGGAGGCACCCACAATGGAGACCAAGGAGGATGCTGGGAACCTCCACAAAGGAGACCCACAGGAGGGTGGCATGGGACCCCACAGGGGAAGGAAACAACTTCTTGTGGGGGACTCCATTGTTAGGAAGGTAGATCTGGGGGAGGAAGGGGAGAGGAAGGTAAGGTGCCATGGTGCCTGGCACCATGGCTTGGAGGGACAGGGAGCGAATTCTCAGGATTGCCGGAGCAGCTGCACAGGGGAGGGAGCTGGATGTCATTGTCCACCTAGGGACAAATGATCTGGCTAAGAAAGGGATCAGAGCAGTGCAGGAAGAGTTTGTGGAGTTGGGAAGGGGCCTTAGACAAGTAGCACACATGGTAAACTTCTTGGAGGTGATGCCTGTCTATGGCATAGGTGAGGCTAGGGTGCTCCACACCATGGGATTCAATCAGTGATTGAAAAACTGGTGCAGAGCTCAGGGATTTGGCTTCATTGGGGACTGGGGGTCCACCTGGGGTGATGCAGTCCTATACTGGCATGATGGTCTGCATCTGTCCAGGAGGAGAACCAGGATCCTAGGTGATAGGTTTAAGTGCTTCTTTGACAAGCATTTAAACTAGCCAAGGGGGGAAGCACTGGAAAGGAGCAGAAATCCTAGCCCCCCCAAAAAAATCAAGGTAGTAGGTGAGGTAAACACCAAGACAGAAATGTCAATAGGAAGAAGGGCATGGGTAAATGGAGAAAGTGACAAAGACAATAAGGACAGGGATGGGGCAAAAAGGGGTAAGGCCATCAGAAAATGGAGGGTAATGAGTCCCAATGCCCATAGTCTGGACAACAAACTTCCTGAACTGGTGGCCTTGATGGAAGCGAGATGCCTGGATATTGTAGCAGTCACAGAAACATGGTACACAGAGAACCATGACTGGGATGTTAACATACTAGGGTATACAACCTACAGGAGAGACAGGGAGAGGAGAAGAGGGGGAGGAGTAGCTCTGTATGTAAGGGAAAGGATAAAAGCAACCAAACAAAAGAGTAAACAGGGAGGAGAGGAGGCACTGTGGGTCACCTTAGAGACTGGAAATGGCACCACAATCTGCACAGGGGTTGTATACAGACCCCCATGTCAGGAAAAGGGAATGGACAAGGATAAGATAGAAGGCATTCTTAGATGGCAGAGAAAGGGGAGATACTGTTGATGGGAGACCTGAATATGCCAGATGTTAAATGGAGCAGATTTGCTGCAGCCACATCCAAAAGTAGGACCATTCTCTATGCCCTACAGGCAGCATGCCTCAGACAGCTAGTTTGTGAACCCACTCATGAGGGAGCAATCTTAGACCTTATACTCTCAAATGGGGACAGTGAGAGGATCTCAGATCTAGAAGTGGGTAGCCATCTGGGAACAAGTGACCACCAAACAGTGTGGTTCATGACAAACTCAGCTACAGAGTCAAGCAATACAAAAGTGAGGGTACTGGACTTCAGGAGGGCTGATTTTGGCAAGATGGTAGAGTGTCTTAGAAAAGCACTAGCAAACAGGCTAGAAGGAGGGGTGGAGCAACAATGGGGAAACATGAAAACTGCAATCACAGAGGCAGCAAGCCTTTGTGTCCAGCAAATAAACACATCAAAATGAAAGAAAAAGCCACTATGGTTCTCAAAAGAGGTGGCAGGGAAGGTCAGAGAGAAAAAGATAGCATTCAGTAAGTATAAGAAACACGTAGAAGGAGCAGAACAGAGACCTGCACCAGTTAAGGCAGAAGGAAGCAGGGAGGGAGGGAAGTCAGAATAGCAAAGGCCCAAACTGAGGAAAAGATAGTCAACTCAGTTAAGAAGGTGGATAAAACCTTTTATAGGTACATCAAGGAGCATAGAAAGACAAAGGGAGGGATAATGAGGCTGAATAGAATGGACAGTGGGTGGCCAAAGAGGAACAGTGAAAAAGCAGGGATACTGAATGAATATTTCTGCTTAGTATTCACAAAAGAGGAGGAGGGGGAAGTGCCTAATCCAATTAACAGAAGCACTCTGGATAGGGGGGTCGATCCCAGTCCTTTCACAGAAGAAAGGGTTCTGAAAGAACTCCTAAAACTGAAGGTAGACAAAGCAATGGGGTCTGACAGAATTCACCCCAGAATTCTAAAAGAATTAAGGGGAGAACTAGTGAAACCACTGACTACCCTTTTTAACAAATCATGGGAGGATGGTGTGGTACCAGAGGACTGGAGTAAGGCAGATGTGATTCCCCTTCACAAAAGTGGGACGAAGGCAGAGGCAGGAAACTACAGACCTGTCAGTTTGACCTCTGTGGTAGGGAAAATGATGGAATCACTTCTGAAGAAAAGAACTGTTGAGTACCTAGAGGCTAGTGGGGCACAGGACCCAACGCAGGATGGGTTCACAGTGGGAAGGTCATGTCAGATGAATCTAATTGATTTCTTTGACTGGGTGACCAAAGTAGTAGACCGGGAAGGGGCTGTGGATATGGCCTACCTAGACTTTAGCAAGGCACTTGACACAGTCCCAAGCAAAAGATTAATAGTCAGATTGACCAGCCTGGGAGTGGGTCCCAGGGTGGTAGCCTGGGTAAAACATTGGCTGGACAACAAGACACAGAAGGTAATTGTAAATGGAGTCCACTCTGAAGAAAGAGGGGTTACGGAGTGGGGTACCTCAGGGTTCAGTACTGGATTCAGTCTTTTTTAATGTCTTTATAAGTGACATTGCAGAGGGACTGAAAGGAAAAGTATGCCTCTTTGCAGATGACACAAAGATCTGCCACAGGGTTGATACACAGGGAGGTGTGGAAAGGATGAGAAGGGACTTGGCAAGGTTGGAGTAATTGTCAGAAGTGTGTCAGCTTGGATTCAATGCAAAGAAGTGCAAAATAGTGCACCTGGGAAACAAAAACCCAGGGGAAGATTACACAATGTGGGGGGGGGGATAGTAACAACAACAAAAATGGAAAGGGACCTGGGGGTAATCATATCAAGTGATCTTAAGGTTAGCAAGCAATGTGAGAAGGCAGTAGGGAGGACTGGGGCGATACTGGGATGTATAGGAAGAGGCATCACCAGCAGAAAACAGGAAGTTGGTATCCCTTTATACAGACAGTTGGTGAGACCCCATCTGGAGTATTTGCGTCTAGTTCTGGAGACACCATCTCCGCAAGGACATAGAATAGAGGCAGTCCAGCAGAGGGCAACTAAAATGGTGCAGGGTCTGCAAGAGAAGTCATACAAGGCAAGCCTAAAGGAACTTGGGCAGGCAGTATAGCCTAGAGGTTAGAGGAACGAGGTGTGAACAAGCTTGATACATCCAGCAAACCAGATCTGAGTTTGATTCTCACAATCTCCACTTGCATACTGTGTGACTCTAAGCAAGTCACTTAACCACCCAGTGCTCCCAGGTTGCCCCTGAAAACAGGCACTTGTGCCTAGTGGGCCTTATCCGGTTACCAAAGACTAAAATAAAAAAAACATAATATGTATACTCTTGAGGAAGGGGGGGGCATGATAGAAACTTTTAAGTACCTCAGTGGAATCAACAAAGTCCAAGAGGGTAGCATCTTTCAGAAAAAGAGATGTGCAAGAACAAGGGGACACAATTTAAAGATGGGGTGGCAGTTCAGGGGCAATGTGAGGAAGTATTTTTTCACCAAGAGTGTGGTGGATGCATGGAACAGCCTTCCTGAGGAGGTTGTGGGGTCTAAAACTGTGGGAGAATTCAAGAATGCATGGGACAGACATAAGGCCATTTTTTGGGGGGAGAGTAGGAAGACATAGGCTGTTGGTTAACTAGGATCTGCAGCTTATCCTGTAGGTAGGGAAATGGGCAGACTAGGTGGGACAAGTGGTCCTTATCTGCTGTCAAAGTCTATGTTTCTATAGCGCAAGCCTACAGACATTCCAAGTAACCCTTGAAATGCTTATTTGGCAATATCTCAGTAACCATAGCAACTACAGAAAAATTCTACCATGGTTGTATTAATGTCTTGGCTACCTCCATGTATGTTAACGAAAAATCCATATTGTGAACCGTTTCAGAGATACAGGCACCAAAATGTGCTGTAGCTGCCACAGTGTTATCCTATGGGAAAAATTGCAACTTTGGAGTGCTATAAGTATGGAACCGGTGTAAATGTTTTCACCAAGCCAACAAAAGGCACATCTGTAGGGTATCGGCTTGCCACCCTGCAAATTGCAGCCCAAATGTTCTAACAGCTTTTTTTGCTATGAAGTGGCAAATAAACTGTTGTTTTGGGGCTATTTAACCACAGACTTTTGGAAAAAAAAGTGGATTTTCGTGAAAGTCCCATTGGTTAACATGGGAGACTTTTGCAAAAGTCCCCTGTTAACCAATGGGATTTTCATAAAGGTCTGCAGTACTTTTGTGAAAGCTTTCATGGTGCACATATATTTTTAAAAGTACAGGACTGGAGAATGTAGATCCACACACCATATACTGTTTTAATAAATTAATCAAAAGATGATATACTGAACGATATATGTTCAAGAAAATTGATTTATTTCCACCATGTATCAATGTTTCAGTTATAATGCACTGCTTCATCAGGATCTCTACATTAATTAAATTAATAAATTTACATTTTAATATGTCTTTGGACATAATAATCCTAAATGTTACATATACATCTATTAAGGTTTTACTCTTTTTAACAAAGTTCAATTCATGAATTCTTCATTGTCCCCAGAACCCGGCCAATAAATACACTGACCAGTAATGTGTGGTTGCTCAGTCTTGGCAATAATTTTACTGATTCGATATAGTTATTACAATCCACAATAAATGTTCACAATGGTATATCTCATCTCCATATTTCACTGTGTACTCCTTTTCTCATCATATATTTATTTAGCTTTTGTTGACCGGGTAAGTGCACTAGACAAATCCTGCCTATTTTCAGGCACGACCCGGGGGAAGGGGATACAGATGAATGCCAACTGACCTTGAACCAGATTAAGCTGTTGGTGGTATTTTTAGTGAATGAGGGAAATTTGGCCAGGACACTGGGGAAATTCCCCTACTCTGGAGGAGGGGAACCTTTGGTGACGGACGAAGATGGCTACTGTGTCCCAACCTACGGAGTCGATGGAGGTGTCTGAGCAGAGAGAGTGGGCTTCTTATCCTGCACAGGAGGAGACAGATTATGGATTTGAACAGCAAGATGCGTCTATTCCTGAGGAGTTTTTTAACATTAACAAGGTCTCTGATGAGGTATCTACTTACTCTGACCCTGAAGGCATGTTGGTGGATTATGCTGCTATTATTAAACAAAAAGAGCATTTGCTACAAGATGTCCTTGCGGATGCGGATAGTTGCAACGGCAAAAAGCAACACCTATTGCGAGAGCTGAGAGAATTGCAGTCTGACGCCTTGAGATTGTCACGAACAGCCCCCCGTACTTCCGGGTCGCTCGCGGCTTCGCGTAACGCCTAGTTCGGTTAGAGCCACCACTGCTCTTGTGGATGTTCCTGATACGGGATGGTTTGTATGAGGCTGCTGCATGTAAGTCTTTGATCCTTCTGATTTTTCTTTAGCACAGCTTTCTTTCTCTGAATCGCCTGTTAAAAGTTCAGCGTTTCAGCTTGCAGGGCAGCAGGTGAAGTGATTAGGATGACTGCAGCTGTTCTTCCGTGTGTTGCTGTCCCTCCTAATGATATAGTTGGCACTGGTGGACTGAATAGGGAGAGGATACGTATTTATTACGGCAGAAAATTCCAAGCCTTTACGTGATCCTCCGATATCCCCTACTAATGCAACTGATATTACTGCTCCACTTCAGACTGTTAGTTTGAACTCCTCTGATTCGCACCATTGGTCCCCGGAATGAGCTATTTCTGAGGTTGGTTGGTTACAAACTCCTACAGGGGAATGGATACCAGATCCTAACGACTCTAAAGTACAAACATATAATAGCCTGGGTACTTCTCAGGACCATAGCCCATTAAGTACTGCTGTTCCTGGCCCTGTTCTTTCAGATACCATTTCTACTACAGCTACAGCTAGTGCTGTGACTATTTCTGTTGGTCAGTCCCATCCCCAGTCTGGGTTGCCAAAGGCTTCTTCTTCCAATTCTGGAATAAATGGTACTGTCACTCCTCCTACATTTAAACTTTCTGATTTATTTACTAACACAGGGGAACCTGCTCCTCGTAGAAATGCTGTGCGTTTATTATACAAGGGAGGTTTAGAGGATCCTCCAGACAGACTGTATATTTCTAAAGTATTACTAAAAGGTTCAATGAAATTTATGTCTTCAGACATTTATGCACTGATACATTTAGGTAATGCCAATTACGACATTAGCTTTAAAACCTCTGGGGGTTTGGAGCATTTTTGGTCTATATTTCAGAAGGTAAAGGACTCCCCTCTTTGGACCCCTTTTTTTGCAGTCCCTTTGACGAAACCTTTAATAAAACTGATAACTGTTTTATTCCGCAATGAAGGTGTTCATATTGAAGACATCCTTTTTTGGCTTCGAAGACGGTGTGAAATTTTGGATAAACCTGTTCCTATCTTGGATAGTGAACAGATTTGGAATGGGGGTTGGAAATTGAGGGTTAAATTGTTTTCATCTCCTGCTGGTCCACAACACCTTCCGAATAGTTTTTTTTTTTGGGACGAGATAGAGGTAGTCTGTTTTATGTTGGACAACCCAAGGCCTGTTTTAAATGCAGCTCTAGATCCCATTTGAATACGGCCTGTGATACTCCACGTTGCTCCCATTGCTTTGAATTTGGCCATTTAGCTGCACGTTGTTCGAATTTATTTAAATGTAATTTGTGTGAGCAGTCCTTTCATGGCTATGCCAAATGCCCATGGGCTTCGCACAACCGAGATCATTGTCCTTCCCATGAAGACCTAATTACAGGAGCCCAGCATGGTTGTTCTGTTCCTACTAAAACCTCTGACACATTTATTCCTCCTTCATGTCCCCCCACACAGTTTGACTCTGATCTAGTTGTAGGCTCTGGGTTGAATAGTGCAGTTCTGCCAGTAGTTTCACATACGGTGCAATCACCCCCATTGGCAGAGGGTGACTTGAAACCCCCAGTCTACGTCTTCTGATCCCACTCCTTTGGTTCAAGGTGAGATTTCAGATATGCCCCCTCCTTTATCCCAAGGTATCCCTTTTAAGAAGGTTACTGCAAAAAATGTCATAGGTCGGGTAAACTGGTTCCATCTCAACAAGAGTCTAAGGTACCTATGAGTACTACCCCTTCAGAGTCTTGGAAAGTGGGTAACTGCTTTGCTGTTTTGGGTTCCAAGGATGAGTCTGAAGGAGATGAGTCTGATCTCTCTTCTAAGGCCTCTTTGATTAATGATACCTTTTCAGAAGGGGAGGACGGCGATACAGGAAAGATTGAAATTTTTCCGAGACGTTCTCAGAGACGGAGAGTGTCTAAAGTTTCTTGATAGTTTGTATGGATGGTTTCTTTCAAGTGTTTCATCTTTTTCCCTTTCTGATAACTTCTTTAACTGTGACTTCACTTAATGTTAATAGCATCAAAAGCCATAAGAAGTTGGTTACGGCTTTGACTTGTTTACAAAATTTGAAAGCTGATATTGTGTGTCTCCAGGATACCAGATTGAAGACCTGTTATGAAGTTCAGCAAGCACGTAATCTTTGGTCATTAGGAATGTCTTTTTGGTCTAATGGCGAAGATCTTTGTGATGGGGTAAGGGTTTTGTTTACAAATCCATCCTTACAGGTGTCCAAAATGGTGAATATTTCTCCAGGCGCATCTTTTATTAGATATAAATTTTGATCGGGAAAGATTCCGTTTGATTAATATATATGCCCATAGACCAAAGCTTTCATTAGTAGCGCTCTGAACGACATACACCCTTTATTTGTATACTCTACGTTTTATTGTTTGGGCAGGTGATTTCAATTGTGTACTTGATATTAAAGATAGAGGATGAAGACATCCAAATTGTTTTGTGATTCTCAAAAGTTGAAACAGATTTTAGACACAGCTCAGCTTAGAGATGCTTATCGAAGCATTTATTCTGATGGGGTAGGACATTTTCAAAAATCAGTTGTCTACACGATAGATTTTTATTTTTCTTTCACTGTCTTTACAAATCGCTACGGTGGTATTGAATATTTGGGAATTTTCTGATCACAAATCTTAACAGTACAAATGTCCTGGGATGGGAGCTCCCGTTGTAAAAAGAATATTTGGAGAATGAATGACTCCTTACTATTGGATGAATCTGTTCAGAAAGCTTGGCAGCAAGAATTTACTGCTAGATTATCTTTATTGGATGTCTACGATGATGTTGCCTCTTGGTGGAAGATTCTAAATATGTTTGGAAAACTTTTTCAAACATGTTCCAAGAGGAAAAGTAATTCTCAATATTTGGAATATCTGAAGTTACGGTCGCATTTGCAAAACTAATTTCTCTAACTGAAACTGAAGGTCTTGATTATAGTGCCCAGATTAGTCAAGTGAAACAACTCATGTTTCAATACAGATATGATAGAGCTAAATCTTTGATTTCAACATCGTTTTGGTTTAAAATTACATAAAGGTGCTTTGGATCCATTCAATGATTGTAAGAACAGAGTTGTGTATCATGTTATTACGGAATTAAAATCAGATTCTGGGGATTTAGTTCGAACTCCAGCAGCTCTATTGGAGGTGGTGACCAATTATTTAACTAACTTGTATAGTGTAGATGATCATGTTCAACCGGATTTAATAGATCTAGCAGACCTACATTTGCCCGCTTAAACTCTGCTGATAGTACTGCTCTGTTGCACAAAATTTCTGAGTTAGAAGTGAAAGATTCTATTTTTCCTTGAAATTGGACTCTGCTCCTGGTACAGATGGTTTTGGGGTAGCTTTTTATAGGACATTTCACTCTACTTTAGTCCCACTTTGACATCTTTGTTTAATCGATGTTGTCATCTGCTAGTTTGGCTCCTCTATGTATCATGCCATTGTAATTTTACTTTATAAAAAAGGTTTAAAAACTGATTTACGAAATTGGAGGACACTTAGTTTACTGAACACTGATTTAAAGATTTTAAGTAAAATCTTATTACGTAGGCTTACACCGATAGTGGATTCATTGTTAAGTTCTTCTCAAACTTGTTCTGTACCTGGCCGTTCCCAGTATGATAATCTATTAATTATCTGCAAACTTTTCTCAGTGTCTCAAACTGGTACCATGCAAGGTTATTTACTAAGTTTGGATCAAAAGGCATTTGATTATGTTTCACACAAATTTCTGTTTTCAGTTTTAAGAGCATATGGTTTCCAGTCCTTTCATTGCTTGGATTCGTTGCTTTACCATTCGGCTTCCCATTCCTAATGTTAATGGTTGTGTGGTCCTCCTATAACTGTTCAGAGGGGCGCTCGCAAGGATGCCCGTTGAGTCCTTTATTATATGTTTTTATATTGATATTTTCATCCATTATGGTAAGTGCTAATAGTGTTTTATCAGGTGTGCGGCTGGCAGATACTGTTTTACCGATCAAAATCTTAGCATATGCAGATGATTTGGTGGTCTGTTTACATTCGCTTCAAGAAGAACCTCAGTTTGTTGCAATTTTGGATTTATTTTCTAAAATTTCGGATCTAAAATTAATTATGGTAAGTGTAAAGGGTTTTCTTGGTCTCTCACCCATTCCTGAATCTGGCACCTCAGCAGGAATCCTATTTCCAAAGCTCCTATAAACCATACTAGGAATTGAGTTTGGTGATATTGATATGATGCAAATCAATTGGTCTCAAAAAGATTACTATTGCTCAATCTGTTGTGTCTCGTTGAAAGGGAAACAAATAGTAAACGAAAAGAGTTTTATTAATTAAAACTCTGCTTTTGCCCATTTTTTGTATTTAAGCTATGTGTTTCCTCCCCATCCTCTGTCTTTACGCCTTTATCTAGTGTTTTTTCAAGCTTTTGGGGAGTAGGCTAAACCCCATTAAAAGGGGATTTACATATAGACCTATTAGTCAAGGTGGAGTGGGTATGGTACATCCTATAGCTTTTTTTCTTAGTATATTTTTGTCGAGTAATTTTTGTCCTTTGTTACGGCCTGGTTTCAAGCCCTGGTTTTCTTATGTTAATTTGTGGTTTATGAAATGTTTATCTTACTGGAGATCAGCTAATTGGATTTCTTTGTATAAAGTACCCCTTATCCCCCCGTATGGTAAAGGGGCTTTTTATTTAATTAAAAAATGGAACTTAATTATATCGCATTTAGAAACCTTGCATAGAAAACAGTTATACAACATTATGATTTCAGCTGATTTTTCAGAACCTTTAACTTTTCCTGATTGTCTCCCTCAGTCCCAAGACAGGATTTTAAAATTACTTTCCCATGGACGGATACCGGCCTTTATTTGGAATAGTGTTTGGTTGGGGTCTTATGGTAGATTGCCCGAGGGTAGCAAGCATAAACACAAACAGTTATGTGAACGAAGGTGTACTCGTGCTATCTGTCATTCTGAGTTGGAAACACAGAAACATCTCTTTTTAGATTGCTCATACATTGTACCTTTTTGGGTTTGGTTAGCAAATAAATGGAAGGAACCTTTGTTTACATCAATTTCTTATGTGACATTGATGTATGGTTCACATAAGGGTGAATGGTCTAGGTATCCTGCAGATACTTTACTTTTGGTTTTCTTTGTTATTAGATTTTATATCTGACAATCTAGATCTTTTTGGTCTACCCAACAACGTACTGTTTCGTTTGATGAACTTCTTTATAATATATTACAGACTCTTCATACTGTCTATAACTCTGATGTAAATCCTTTGGAGAACCTAAATGCTCTGCTTTATGGGTGAATTGTTATCATTAGTTGCATTAATGTTTCTTTTGGTTTTTCCCTTTGCATCATGACTTGTTTTGTAATTTGTTTGGAGTCCTCCATTTAATAAAAAATTCCCCTACTCTTTTCGATAAGTGCCATGGGATCTTTAACATCCACCTGAACTACCACCAATCCAGGCAGATGGGACCTCAGTGTAATGTCTCATCTGAAAGACGGCACCTCAGAAATGCAGCACCCCTCTCATGCTGCATTACAGTGTCAGTACTGGGATATTAACCCAAGTGCCAGATGTGGGAACTGAACCCACAGCCCTCTGATTTCCCGGCCTCAGAGGAGAGTGTGCTACCTACTGAGCCACTGACACTGTATATACATACATTATATTTACATCATGTGCATACATTATATCATTCTGACTCTTGTTGGTCTCTTAATTAGTGAACCGATCTCTCCATCTCTTCTGCTCCCCAGACGTACATCATGGGGATATCCTGGCTTCTTCTTCTTATGTCCTGTACAAGGGGCACGAACGTACACACTATGTCCCTTCCTCTTATCTGTCAACCTGTGTCCATTTCTATTTTCTTTCCTTACCCCCCTTTTCCTGTCTTTTTTCTGTCTTTTTTCCCCCTTTTTCCATTAG
Source organism: Neoceratodus forsteri (assembly GCA_016271365.2). NCBI lineage: Eukaryota > Metazoa > Chordata > Ceratodontiformes > Ceratodontidae > Neoceratodus > Neoceratodus forsteri. The sequence continues at coordinate 849,486,976 of CM028134.1, forward strand.
TCCACCTCCAGCTTGCGATGGATGGTGGACTTCCCCCCCTTTTTCTTTCCCCCTTTCCCACCCCTTTTCCTCCTCGACCTCTATTTCTGTGCCAACCATGCTTCAATGTTGTTTGCAATCTCAGAGTTAAACATAGCCAGGCCAAGCCTAGACAAATGCACCCCATCCCCTCTGTAATACTCATCTACACTCTCCAGGATCCTATTTTAATGACTATTCCCCGTATACCCTGGAACATTCTCCCCACTCACGCATTCATGCAGCTTCTGGCCCTGTTGATACTTTTATGGCTCTCTGCCTGCCTCCACACTCTCCGAGGTATGATTTCTGACCAAGCCAAAAGTAACCTTTGGCTACCATTCCTTTATTATTTTAACATCATGCCTTATTTGATAAAAGACGTACAACCAGGGCCTTGTTCCCAGGTCGTTGCCCCCAAGATGCACCACAATCAAGTCCGGTCGCCTATGATCCCTTCTGATTTCCCTGAGATCTGGCAGCAGCTGTGCCCATTTCATGCCCCGCCGACCATTCCACACCAGTCTTATTGTGTCAATGTCCAGATACAGTTGTTTTCCCTCTTGTCTCCTGGCTACCCATTTTTCCACCGAATGCACAAAGGAATACCCACAGATCCACACCTCGAGCTTCTTGGATGTGCCTGATTGATCAAAGCACAAAGAATGAGTAACCCGTCTCTGATCCTCCCCATCCCCCCTTTCCCCCTCTTCTTCTTGTACCTGCTGTGGGAGAGAAAACAAACAGCATCATTGATGCAACTTCCATATGTACCTTTTATAACACCCTGACTCCCATCTTCCTCTCTCTTTGATCTCCTCGGGCCCCTTGCCCTGAGCAGCCATTACTGATGCTGCCCCAATTCTGAAGAAATGAGAGGAATACCCATCCACTGGTTCCCCACAAACCGAAGAACTTTGTTCAGTAAGGCAGTTATCTGGTACCCCAAGACTGGTCTGCCATCACCATGTATAAAAATCATTCCATTCCCCTGTTTTGGGCAGTCTGCTGCATACACGTGCAGTGCTGTTACTGGGCAAATGGCTTCATTTGGGTGTCTTCCCAACCAAACCTTCCTCCCTTGCTGATCGGTTTTGGACTGCCTTAACATAACTGTTACTGCTTCGCCTTTCCATTCAATGTCCTCCCATCGCAGCCCCCTCCTTCTGTCCTTTTGCTGTGGCCAACTATCTCACTCAGTCTAAAGGCCCCACTGTGCATGGTGGTGTACAATGCCTGAAATAAAACTGCCTCTCTCAAGGAACTGCAGATATGCTGCAAGGCCCCTAGTAACCTCGCCATCAGCCCTTCCGATATCGGCTTTCTGTTATCCTGTCTCTTCCCTGTTCCCCATATCCAACCCTGCATCATTCTTCAGATCAGGTTGTTTTTTGTAGAGTCCTCCCAGACCCTCAGTGTGCAGATTTGCCCTATTGCTGCCAAATGCACCCCCATGGTCGAGTGTGCCATGTTCTGATTCCACCCCTGGACTAAAAAGTGTGCCACCTGTTCCCCAGGTGCTGGACCACTTACCTGTTCGCAGTACTGCTCCCGAAATTTCTGAAACACCCTCCAGGAGGTCTCATACGCTCTCAGGGTCTGAGGGGCCCAGGAGTTGCAGAACAATACCTCGGCTCCCCCAATCCAATTGACCATACATAATCCAGAATGGTGGTCTGCTTGTCCTCTGCTCTGGGTGCAATGGTCCTGTACTTGTCCATCTGCGGTTGGGAGAGGCAATCGGCTATCACATTGTCAACTCCATTGACGTGTTTAGTCCTGAAGGACATGTTCAGAAACAAGCCCAACCACACCATTCTGCTCAATACTCTCATCACTCTCTCTGACTTTGTCTCTTTCTTGTTCAGCACTTCCACGAATGCCTTATTGTCACTCCAGAATGTGACCTGCTTGTTCCTGAGTTTCTCTCCCCATACTATCATAGCCACCCATATGGGAAACAGCTCCAAAAAGGTGATGTCTTTTGTCACTCCCTCCTGGGCCCATCCCTCCAGCAAAGGCTCTGTGAACCATTGTCCCTGGAGGTACCCTCCCATACCTATACCCCCTTCAGCATCTGTATACATCTGTAGGTCCATGTTATAGACCCAGTCATCCTGCCAGTATGTGTGCCCATTGTAGTCTTGCAAAAAATGCTCCCATGCCACCACATCCTCTCTGGTCATCTTATTAAGATCTACCCAGTGGTGAGGTCATGTGGCCCCTCATGTAGCCCATGCCAAATGCTGTGTAAATGTGTGCCCTGGTATGATTGCTGGACATGCAACATTCAAATGACTGAGCAACCGCTGCACCTGTTGCAGCCGTACCCTCCTGCATCCCCCTACTGCCTTCAATAGTTAGCTAAGCTTCTTAACCTTCTGTTCTGGCAACCAGAACAACTCCTGAGTCGTGTCCAGCCCCAGGCCCAGGAACTCAGTTTATCCGACTCGGTTCCTCAGTCTTGTCTTCTGCTAGTGGAACCCCCACCTCCTGGCATAGTACCCAAAAGTCCCTAAGCATGTTCTGGGTCTCTACTTTCCCTTCCCCAATGAACAGGAAGTCATCCAGGTAGTGCACGACCGTCTGGTAGCCGAACCTGGTCTGGAAAGCCCATTGCAACCAGGTACTAAAAATCTCAAATGTAGCACACACTATGGAACACCCCATAGGCATGGCATTATCAAAATAATACTCCCGTTCCACCTGGAAGCCCAGTAAGTCCCAGTCCTCAGGCCAGACTGGTAGGAGGTGAAAAGCTGACTCTATGTCCATTTTCACCAGCCAGGCCTCTCACTTTGCTCTAATCAACCTTACTGCATCCTCCAGTGTGGCGTAGGTGACCCTACTGGCTTCCTCCCCTATGGCATCAATGACCAAGTCCCCCTCCAGGTAGGATAGGTGGTGTATTACCCAGCACTCACTCTTCTGTTTCTTGGGGACCAAACCTAGAGAGGAGACCCTCAGGTTTGGCTGCGGCAGGGTTGTAAATGGGCCTTCGACCCTACCAGCCCTTACCTCCTTCTGAATCTTTTGTGTCAAAATTCCCTCCTTCCCTTGTACAGATTTAAGGTTCTTTGCTGACAGCTGCTTCCTGCACCCCTTATACTGCAAGTTAAAACCATATTGAAAACCCTCCCTCAATTTTTTGGCTACGAACCTGTCTGGATGCCCCCCCCAACCACCTGTCCATCCCTGCTATGTTTATGGGTGTCCGAGCCAGCCAGAAACCTCCCTGTCTTGGCCCTTTATATATCTTGATGCTGGGGCTGATAGGCCTGCCCCTTCCCCCCGCTCCTCTCCCCCTGCTTCCCCTCCCCCAGTGCTGCCCTCAAAAAGAGTTCTGCCCATTCCGAAAGGGCAGCTGGTAGGAGCTTGAGTGGCCGGTCCCTCCTTTCTCCCAGCTGTACCTACACTTGGATGCTGGATAGTGCCCCCCACACTTTGAACAAACGTGCTGGAACTGGAAGTTTGGCAAGGAGCAGGCATCCCTATTGTATCCCCAACAAGCCTTCACTGTTGCCATCCCCCGTTTTTCACCCTCCATTTCCTTGTCTGAGAGGCCCTTATAAATTTCTAACCACAAATCTATTTGCCTTGCGTCCCATTGTACATCCCCAAACTGAGCCATTCTCTTCCTAAATTTTTCATCATACAGTAGCCAACTATGCTCTCCCTTCTTGTACGCATTTTTTATTATGAGAGAGTAGGTTAGAAGTGGAATAGCTAAATCTGGTCACTTCTCAATCACAATGGCCATAAAATACGTAAAACCGGTGGACCAGTTGTCCCACGTTTTACCCTTCCATGTTTTGTCCTCCTCCTTCTTTCTGAGTAACACCACTGCTCTTGCCATGTCCTTCTTCTCGAAACTATCCTTTTCTTCATATTTTTCTATACTGTCTATGTTTGCTAATGCAAAAGTATCTACGTATTCTCCTTTCCATGTCTTCTCTTTCATTGCTGTGGGGACATGGTCTGCTAGGCATACTCTGGGAGCCCCTAATTCCTTTCTCACTCCTTGCGTTCCCCCGGTAGCTACCCCCCTTTCTTTTCCCCTCCTCCTTTCAACTCCCCCAATGCCTTTTTTAGTTGGCTGATTCCATTCTCCCCCATACCTTCCAACATTTGTTCTATATACTCTTTCATGCTGCTCTCCATAGTCACCCCTTGATTACCTGGTGTGGGTGTCTGAGAGGGTCCGAGCACTGGTGTTGGTAGTCCTGGTACATTGGGAAGAACCACGTGTGGCAGTGATGGGATCAGGACTGGTACTGGCAGGGTAGGCAGGCACCTTGGTACTTCTGGATCTGGTACTACCCCTGGCCCTGGGGTGCGGTCTGGGCTTGGCTAAGGTACCGGGATATTTGGAGTTGGGAACAGAGGGGGTCCCTGGTTCAGGTACTGGTACTACTAACCTGGGCTCTGGTACACTGACCCTGGTTGGGACCCTTTTGTTCATCTCCTTCCCCTTCCCCACCTTCCCCTTCTGTTTTGTACCTTTCTCCACCCCCTATGGCACCGTCCCCTCCAGCAATCAATTCGCCTTCTCTGCCAATTCCATCACTGCTTTGAAGCATTCTTCCTTGTTGGGTTTTGTTTTTCTGGGTGCCATCCTCAGTCTGTATCTAAAATGGACACAACATATATGTTAAAGCAAAAAACAGCATTCTCTGTGTACTGCCCCTTTTTTTTGTTGTTGCATTTTGGAAATACTGGATCATTTCCTTGCCCTTGGCAAAACTGGGCCAATTGGGCCATTGGGCCTCCCCCCCCCATCTCCTGTATTGCTCTTCCTCTCGAGACTTTATTTCGACCCTGATACTCATTAATTTATATATATATATTTTTTTTGAAACCAGGAGTGGCATGCTAAGCCAACAGGCTGTTATAGGTAGCACCTGGGAGTGCAAAGCAGTTAAATGATTTTCGCACAGTGTTAACCACTCTGTTAGTGAAAACTGTGGGATTCCAAAGACCAGGTCTGATCTGCTGTTTATCACTCAAAACCAGTTCTGGTCTGCTGTTTACCTCCTGATTTTAGGTTCATGGCCTTGTCCATTCCCCCCCAGTCACTTTCAGCCTCCTTTCGAACTTCCCCTCAAATCCCGTTTCAAGATCCCTCCAACTTCCCCTTCAGAGACAGCAGCATGGCAAAATCTCCCTTGCAATGACCCTCTTTCCTTCATGCTGCTATCTTTCCATGTCCCCTTACAATTCTTTCACTAAAAAAAAAACTTCTCTCCTTGCCACCTTCCCTTCACCCCTTTCAAAAACACTAAAACTCCAAAACTGCGACAAAAACGCTTCCCCAATATCCAAAAACAGCTGTTTAGCTGCCAGGTTCTCTTCCCGATTTGTTCTGCTGACTACCCCACTTCCATGTGCTTGGGCCACCTTTCAACCCGTGTGGTGATGGCGTCACATACCAAACACCACCAGGGTCAGCTCCTCGCAGTCTCTCCTTGTTGCCAGAACCCTTTTATTTCCCCATAGCAGCAGTAAGTGAGCTCACAGCACAGAAGCCCTGGAGAACATGTAATTTCTACCCCTCCTTCTGTATGTTTGGGCCACCTTTCAAACCCACATGGCCGATGGCGTCACACACCCAAACACCATGCAGTCGGCTCCTCGTGGTCTCTCCTTGTCGCCAGCCCTTTTATTCCCCCATAGCAGAGTCAATGGGCTACAGCATGCCGATAGCCCTGGAAAGCATGTATTTGTATGGTGAAAACCCCTCTCAGTGGCGTACCTCCACCCAGGCAGATGCTCCTCCACTCTCACCGACCCCCCCACCACCTCGTGGCACCTCCCATGCCACTACAGCATGCTGAAACAGCTTCTGCTCCAAATTAAATGTTTCAGCCTCAGGACCCTTGTCTCACAGCCTGCTCGTAACCTTCTACCTCCGAAGACCACAAAGAAACACCCTTTGTGACCATCCCCAGGCACCGTTAGAGGCCTCCAAAATGACCACTAGTGCTTCCACATTGCGGCGAGCCCCCACTAGGGCAAAACAGGCAGTAAACTTCTACCCCCAGCCATCCTCCCAAATGGGGTCTCTTTTCTTGCATCCCCCCTCTCAGCTTATACTTCCATGGCTCCCCAAGCGCCTGCTATAATACAACATTTTAAACTCTGTTCCCATTCAACCAGCACAGCAAAATGTACCCCTCCTGTATTTCTCCAGCTGTTTCTTCTATCTTCTTAAAAATACCTTACCTTGGGCTTGCTTTTCAGTTGTCCACTCACTGTTTTTTTTCTCACCGCTTCCTCTTCTTTTTGTCTCTTTTTTTTATTATTATTAACTTACTTCACTGCTCTTTAACTCAGAAAGCCAAATCAAAAGCCCCAATGGCTTTAAATACTGCCATGACTGATGTGCATCCAAAGGAAATTCCTTCTGGAGCAAAATTGTGAGCTCTCCAATGCTGTGCAGCCCCTTTTAGCTGCCTCTTTTGCCTGTCCCCCTTAGCTCACTCTGACCATTCCTTGGCTGCTACCTCATTGCTCTCTTGTCCTTTGCCATGCCTCCTTTGTGACCTCATGGACCTCCCACCTTTCTGCCTCCTGCCCCCAGCTCCACCCTCCGCCTCTGAGCTTTCCACTTTCTTGGCCTGGGCCGTGGGACAATGGGGCCTGCCCCTTTTAAATTGGGCAACCCTCTTTACTTTTTTAAAAAGGAAAATTAATAAGACATGCTTAGAAAATCACATGTATGCCACTGTGAATCTGATTATGAGATTAAATAGTTCCCATTTTAGTGAAATAGCTCCAGTTCAATTTGTACAATCACTTTGTGTACTGTTTGTTTCTATAAAAGAGTAGAACATAACAAAAATATGAATATTCATTAGCTTTATGCATCCCTTTCTAGTGCAAAAAATATTTCTTGATCATAAAAGTTTATTACCTTTTCTTGTTTTTAACATGGTGTTTTATTCCTTATATGTAAAGATTTTAAATGCCACCACCTGGAGCTGCATATATTCTGTCTTGGATATATCAAAAAGAAATAATTAAAAGTGGTGTTTTGTATTTATACATTCATTTATATAGAAAATCTAAATGGTAACACCCATCAGGGATATCTGAATTCCATTTATCTTGATATAGTATTCCTTTGTATATGGAGAAGCTTCTAGCTTCTTCCTTTCATGTGTATCTAAGGAAATCAATTGAATGTTCTTAATCCTTAGTTTAAAACATAATTTATGACAGTATCAACAGTTAGACTGGATGCTATTTATAAATTCCAAACTTTTTTCCTATCTTTTGAGTACTCATTTATTTGCTTCAGTTTTCGCTTTAAAGGGGACAGGAAATCTGTGCTAATTGGCAGCAGTTCACAATGTTCCTAGTAAGAGAAATGATAAACTTGGCTCCAAATGAACCATATTTAGCTTCACCTTAATAAATATTAATGTAAAAAACTGTGTTTCAATTGTTTTCTTTTTATGAACAACATTCTGAACAGTTCTTTTGCTGATACCAATAATTTGGAGTGTTTACTGTGTCACGGTTTGAGTTCAGAATGCTAAACATGAGATATTGTCCTATCAGAACCATGCTTAGAGTTCTTTCCTCAAACCGAGACATAGTTGAAACTCCAGATCACTGGTTCCATGAAGAGAGCTGCAACAGAATGCTGCCCATAAAAACAAAACAATGCAATATACAGTTTTTCATATCAATTTTTTTATTCAGGTACAGTTACATATGGATGATTTAGGTTTCTGGATATCGTTTCTGTAAACTAGAACATTATAAACAGCTACCAATTAGAAATAATTTCCTGTCCTCTTTAAACCACTGTAATGAGTCTAGTCTCATTTAATTTGTTTCTCACATCTATTATGCTCAGTCTCTAATTGCATACGGAGCATTCTTGCTCATTTTAAACAACATTCTTTCACTCTTTTACTTTGAGCTCTACTTTCTTATGGCACTACTGTGTGCAAGTTTAAACACTGCCCATTGGTTTAATGACTACCCTTCTCCAGTTAACGGTAGTCTTCAAGGTTCATTACTTTTTTTTTCAACATAAAAGCGTCAATGTATCAATGTTTTCCTTTAGATTCAACACTGGATTTGTTTTGTTTTTTCTATTTCTTAGTTTCTTATGCATTCAGTAACAGTTAATCACCTACAAATTCAAGGCTTACTTCTAAAACAATCACCCATTCATAGACTTACTAATTTATCTGCTGCAGGATAACTCAGCTGCTTTTATTATTCTTTATTCTGACAATAACTATCAGTTATAAATCAATGTTTTACCTGCATTGCTACTCACTAAAGTCCTTTCTGGACCAACATTAAAAGTCAAGTTGCATATTTTAATCATTTTTAAAAGTGTAGTCATTATTAGCAGCTTACCAGATCCTCTTGGTGTAGCATTGTGTTAGTCTCTGGCTATAGGTCCCATTTTGCTATGGCACAGTGCTTTTTAAAGGGTGGGACTCCGCCCATTACCTTTTTCACAGTTCCTCATTGCTTGGGGCTTGTACTGAGGTTTTCTTGTTGTTTTGTAGGTAAAAAAGCTTGCAGGTAAAATGTCAATTTATAAATCATAGTTATTGTCAGAATAAAGAATAACAAAAGCAGCTGAGTTATCCTGCAGCAGATAAATTACTAAGTCCATGAATGGGTGATTGTTTTACATTCTCCAATCCTGTACTTTTAGTTCACTTGAGGCCTTTTGCAGCATGATCCCTCCTGGAGTTTTCTTTTCTACCCTATAGGCACTTGGAGGGCCACACTGCCACACTGTGGTTTTCTTGGATTCCTTCGGGTACATATATTTTTCCCATAGGCTATAATGGGAAACTAAAAGTTTACTAACTTTTGAATGGATTAATAATTTTTCACCAAACTTTCAAAAGGCACTTCCCTGACCCAGTCCACATATACCTTGAAAATTTCAGCCCAGATGAACAAACCATTCAGGCTGTGAAGACGAGCAAAGAATTTCAAAAAGTTGTGGATTTTTCACACTTTTGGATGCCCCACAGCTCCACAACTGCAAATCTGACCAGAACAAAACTTTCCAGATCCAGAGATGTGTAGTACCACACCACTCTGCAAAATTTCATGCAAATTGGTCAAACAGTTGCAAACTTATTAAAGTGCAAAATTTGGGGTTTAACAAAGAAGTGACTGTGCAACCCTACCTATACTGACCCTATTGGGCCAGTAATATATATATATATATATATATCCATTCAAAGTTAGTATATGTATATATATGTATATACTGTGTGTGTATATATATATATATATATATATATATATATATATATATACACACACACACAACAATAAAAACTCCATTTAATGCATCAGTTAGGGTTGTTGACAGCAACAAAGGTGAGGAAATTGATTGTTAGGGTTGAAACCCTAACTCCAGTCGCCCCAGCACCACACACACACAGACACACAGACACACACACATGCAAGCATGGGGAGGACCAAGGCAACACGACCAATGACAGACAACCAGCAGCAGGTGACAGAAATAAGAAAAATTGTCTAAAATGTACTACAAGACATCCCCACCCACCTGACCAGGTACTGCATGCTCAGTGGAGATCAACAGCAAAACTGAGGACATGTACACCAAACGTACACATCCCTGATTGCAGATGCACACAATGTACCACACTTAGTAGTTGCATGGCCTTACCTACCGATGCCCCACACCACAGCACATGTGGTGGACCAGCTGGGCAATAGAGTTGAGCAAAACCAAGCAGTTGTACAGGTATAATCTCTCTGATTATAACAAGGGTTTAAGAAATGCAGCTTTCTGATTGGCTGTAAACATTCTAACAGCCTTATGTTTAGTTTTTATTAACATACATCTAGAGCCTAACCATATGATGAACATGGTTTAATGTTGTTTAAAAAACAGTTTTATTATGATAGCAATAAGCCACTCCCAGGTATTATGTTAATGGTCAGTTTATCACTGTCTAGTGACATGTGACACTTGGCTACGCCTCATTCAACATTAAACCCCTACAGGGTGATTAAGAGACCATTTAACATAACCATTGGTCATGCCTTATTGCTTAATTTCCTTCATGTGTAGATACTCTCCCTCTGCTAGGCACTACAGGAGCTTTGCAACACAGTGTCCCACCCAGTTACACCATCCACTGTCTAGTTACTGGAGAATGGCTGTGAATATTAACCCATGAAGATCATCGAAACCTTAGTGTGATTATGACTGACAGAGTCAGTGATAGAGAATAACCCCTGCTGTCCTAGTGCACTTATCCCATTGTGAGTTAAATCTATACTAAAAGACATTCTATTTATATCGACACTATACCTACTTGATTCCTGTTGTAGCACAATTAATATAGTTATCACTTTGATAGCATCAGTGACAGAATTGTGGCAAACCCAAACACTAGGCATACAGCCTGAGTTTGAAACAACTGTTACAAAAATTAGGCTGTGTCCATAAGTGGCATACATCACTCATTGCAACAATAGTAAATGTATCACTATTTCAATAAGATAGTCATCACAGATGCAATGACATTGTCTTTCTCAGGTACAACATACTCAGTAAGTGCCTACAGGAAAATCTACCCTATACACATCTCCGATAAAGCTACGCCATTATTGGCTCAGTAGTGCTATGATATTTAGAAGTTGCTTGGCCTGATCCATGCAATTACACTGTTTCTTACAAAGAATACTTACTGCATCTTTAGTATTCAAACACACTGAAGGTATATGTATGCACATGAGCAGTACACCTTCATCAGTAAGAATGCATCTGATGCTGGCAGTACAAATTTCACAGCATTGAACAGGCAATGCTTTTTCATATGTTTACATCAGCCTCTCTATCTTGAGTAAACAGTTGCAGTAAATGTACTACTATGTAAATCAGATACTAAATGCAACAATACTTTTATCTTGACCATGGCTGTGTCTTGTAGTTAATTTATGTAGTTCTCTTAATTAATGTATACTCACTAGTGTTAAAACCTTTGTACAACTGTGATCATGCACCTTCAGCATTTATATTGACTAACGGCACAGTAACAGTTGTGCTGTGGTGTGGGGCATCGGTAGGTAAGGCCATGCAACTACTAAGTGTGGTACGTTGTGTGCAACTGCAATCAGGGATGTGTACGTTCGTGTACATGTCCTCAGTTTTGCTGTTGATCTCCACTGAGCAAGCAGTACCTGGTCAGGTGGTGGGATGTCTTGTAGTACATTTAGACAATTTTTTCTTATTTCTGTCACCAGCTGCTGATTTTCTGTCATTGGTCGTGTTGTCTAGGTCCTCCCCCGTACTTGCATGTGTGTGTGTCTGTGTGTGTGTGGTGCTGGGGGGGGGGTGAATTCAGAGTTAGGGTTTTCAACCCTAACACCGAATTTCCTCACTTTTGTCGCTGTCGAAAAACCCTAACTGATGCATTAAATGTATTTTTTTGCTATGAATTTCACTTATTTTTCAGAATGGTAAGTATAAGTAGTAAATACAGACATGGCACTGCAGTCACACAATGGCAACAAATCATTCACAGTATGAATGCAGATGTGGTACCATGGACCCTTTTGCTCCTACGGTCTCATAAAATCATTTGTTATATCTATACTGTTCTGTCAGTGTACGTCCTACAAGCCATATAGTGACAGTATGTGATTTGGCATATACATGTGGTGGTAGAGGGACAGGTCCTTCAAGATGTACAGTATCACTGCATGATCACCTGCATGACTACAGTGCTGCTACTGCCTAACCTTCTGCGTCAGACTCCCACCACATAATCTGGTGTATGAGTACAGTGGTAATATAGAAATAGTTTACATACCCCACTGTACCAACTAATCATGAACATTATGCATTTGTAGTGCAAGTACACACCTTTGGGATGCTGTTAAAGAACCACATTATTTAATGTATGAATACTATAAATATGTTATCAAACACTAGAAAATATTGAACGCCATATTGCTAAACTGTACTAATATGGTAAATAAGAGATTAGCATAAGGCTGTAACAAATCCTGCACTGTTTAACAGAATATCGACAGTTACACCCTTGTAATAGAATCAGTATAGGAAAGACTTTCTAATGAATCATGTTTTTCATAGATGCTATGGATAAATGTTAAATGAAAAACAAGAAACGTTTTGTTAAAGAAAATATTCTATTTTTTATCTTTCAATATGCAAATATATAAAAAATCACGTTATACAAAAAATAAAATTTCTGTTTCATACCAAAAATAAATTGTCATTCTTAAATAAAAAATAAGAAAATGATAAATTATACTTTTACAAAAATAATTAGAAAAATAAATATGTTGATAAAATTATTTTCTAAACATTTCAAATAAACATGATTATTATTAATACAACTATTAAACTATATACAAACAACAGACTCTCCATGATCAAGAGAGGTGTGCTGCTGCTCGCAGCACAGTCCAGAGTTGGACAATATGTGAAGGCACACCAAAGTGGAAGCTGTTGCACAAAGCAGAGGGGAGACACACATGAAGCTGTGGAGGCTGGTTATTGTGTCTGTCCTTCAGTTGTTGCTGGTGCAGGTGAGGCAGTGGTACTGGACACACTGACACCTGCTACTGCGTCCACAGGCTCGACAGCAATTTGATCGTTGCCTGCTGCGCTGCGAAGAGGACAACAATTTCTCTTGCCCCCGCATGGCGGCAGTTTCTTCTTTAATAGAATCTATTTTCTGCTCATGCCAGCGGACACAGCAGCAGTGTACAGTGCATGTCTCCTCACGGTGTTCTTCTGTAAAGATACAAATAAAATAGCAATTAATATATAGTAATAAATATATCATTTTGTTCTTCTGTTGTATCTAATGATTATATTATCTTTTCCTTTCATATATCATAAGCAGAGATAGATCACTGCTACTAGGGATATAGATTTAAGTATATTGAGTAAGAACTTACTGTTCTTACTCAATATATTATATGAGTCACATATGATGCACCATTACTCAATTAGTACTGTAAATATTAACAATTGTCAATGTAATATATTTATATTATACATTATACATAACCTTATGCATCACAGTTTTGATTCATACAATTGTTGCTAACTATCTATAGCACAGTAAGATATTGATCAAACTAATGTCATTTACAGTCTCAAAGTCTGTGCAACTACCATAATACAGATGTACTGTTTTTGTTAAGTATTTCTTATTTGAACATTTCTGCTGTGCACCCTGACAGTGTTACATCAGGTAGTACACATTAGTAAATGTTAATAACAATGATTTGTCTTACATAGGAGCAAGTTAAAAACAGTGTTGTACTGTAACTTTTACTACCAAGACTGAACATTGATCTTCTACTGATATTAAAATACTGGGACAGATATTCAAACTGTGCCATTCTGTGGTGCAAGCCCTTGCACTAGTAAAAAAAGTTGTGCAGGTGTGTAGCAAGGACAATATTGTACAGAGTTGCACTATTGAGTACTTTCTTTGAATATTGACCCATCTCCATAGCTACTGTTCATGGCAGTGTGTAACTGCAGCATCACAAGTGGTCAGAGTAGACCATTCAGTAGCAATGGCACAATTTCCATTGCATCATGTGCAAACCTACGATGAAAAGGTGACATGTAAATGAGGGCACGATTTATGTAAGGCACAGTGGGGGTCATTTGCATGTAATTATGGCCCCATTTGCATGGCATTATCATGCAGTTGCGCAGATCCCTGACAACTTGCACCTTGCACCCTGGTAGGCAGCAGCCATCAGGGAGCGACACCCCCTGCAACCTGATCACGGTCATAAGATTAGTAAACCCCCCCGAGCATCCCAATGGGGGGCATAATGTTAGTAAACCACCCCCCACAGCAGCCTAATGACATGCATAAGATTAATACCCCCCAACCAGCCCAATCACATGCACAACATCAGTAACCTTCCAAGCAGCTCAATTGCATGCATAACATTATTTACCCCTTCCTGTTAGTGACCATAACTTCAACCCCCCACCAAAGACCAATATGCCTGTTCCAATGTACCATGAAGACTGATCATGGGCATAACTGGTGATATGGTGTCCCCCACCCACCACTGAACACCACCATCGGCTCGCCCCTCATCATCCAGTGGGCAGCAGCACCACACACTGCTGCCATCCCACCCACCGACTAACAGCTAGGTAGGGCTGCCACCCATTGGTTCAGGACAGCAGCCAATGGGTGTACGGGCATCCATACCGTACAAGTCAGTTCAGATATGTAGATGAATCATTCATTCACATATCTCATTTCTGCCGAGCGGTATTTGCTGCATGCCATTGGCTGTGCCTGATCCAATGTGTGTGCAGCCCTATGAAGCTGTCAGTCTGCCAGTAGCAGGGCGGCAGGCAGGTGTGGTGCTGCCGCCCACCGGCTGAGGGGGGGCACGGTGGTGGCACTTTTTGTATGCGTCGGGTGGGGCTCCACTAGCTCACCAGGTATTTTGGACATTGGTGGACCCTCGTGCCAAATCACCGCAGGCATCACATTATCTTAACACAACACACACCCTGTTGTGCATTATTGCTTAATTGATTTTTAATATTTACACATCTTAACGTAGTGAAAATAAAGCAACAGTAAATTTTACAACTACTGCTTACAATTATGTACAAACTATCTCTCAAAAATGTTACTCTTTTTCTCAGTATTGACAATACATTTTTTTACAGTTTAATAATGGAAAATCGTAACACGGAGTTACAAGTTACTGGTACACATCACACAACACATGCTCATCACTTTCCCTACAATGATATTTACAGAAACAGTATTCTAAACAGTTGTAATTATTCTACATTCAATAACCATATAGTTAAGCAATATCACACCAAACGGTATTTTGATGACATCATTTGCCCATGTAGTGTAGTGTTATTTCGCAACAAGGCACACGAAAATGCCGTAAACACACCATCTGCGGAGAATCCTACCACTACCAACATTCTCAAGTGGCACAGTGGAATTATGCACTAGCCTGGTTTTTGGGTAATATAGAAAGAACTAAGTAAATTAAAAATGCAGTAAGTTTGCATGCATGTTACTGTGGTGCTTGTTGCATTGCAAAAAATATTTTCTAATTGCTACACTGCCCTGCTACTGAGCTTGTGTAGATTTGTATCATTATTATCAGCTTCACCATATTTTCAAGGGACACTTTGTGATCAAGCAGGCAATTGACATGCCAAACACAGGATTGGACAGCACGTTTCAGACATTATTGTCTGGTGATAGTTTTTCGGCACTCTGCTGTTTCAAGGTTCTGTCTGTTAATGCAAATGAAGTACCCATTAGCTTTCCTTTTAACAAACACTGACTTTTCTATACTGAACTGGTTGTATATGCAAGTGATGGAGATGTTCTCTCATGTAAACCGACATGGGTGTCAGACTGATTTATACACAGTTATCTGTCAAAAGGCTGGCTGTCATCTTAGTTTGTCTAGCAGTACAATTACGAAAGTAGAGGGTGTTTGTATTTTGTTACTGAGCTTTAGCACACACCAGCTTAGCGTTGTTCAAGATAGTAGTTTTTTTTCAAATTTCAATGGTAACAAGTGTTTTTGAATACACTTGTTTACCACGTCTTCTGATGTTCTTGATGTGTGTTTTAACAATTGCAGAGCTGTGCAGACAGACAATTAGATCAAAGAGTCAACTTCATTTTTATGGGCATAATCTAATAGAACATAACTGTTAATTTTAATGTACCAATCAATACATTCCAAGTATATACTTCTTATTTCATTACTACGCTCTACAGTACCACTCTCCTCCTCCTTCACACTGCCCAGTGGTGTCACCCCTCCGTAGAGCACTATAAAAAATATCAAAATTGTGTGTATGATGGTAATTGAAATATTTCGATATTTAACAAAACTCTTACTGTATTACATAAAGATCACATACTGCAAGTATCATCCAAGTATATGTTTAAATTCTAAATAGCTAAAGTACAGCGTATAAACATAGTACTCTGAAAACTGGAAAACACAGAAAGGCTGCAATATTGAGCACTGCAACACAAAGTGGTGCAATCCTTGTTGTAACAGTACTGGGTGTTTTCACAAAGTTCAACACAGCAAAAATGCTGCAGTGCTGTAACCTGTTCACTATAACTAATTTGCACTCTCGTAACGGCTCCATCATCGTTGCACAGTGGAACTGTGGCACTGTAAGTCAACAGACAATAGTATATCAACACACAGCACCAGTGGTGTACTACGCACACAGGCTATAATATTCAGCAACGGACACCTACATATCAACATACTACATGTGAACTACAAATGTTAACATTGCTGTGTTAATGTGGACCAGTTAGTATACAAGCAAGGCAATTAACAGTTAACTGTGTGTGATCATCTGTATGGCTGCAGTGCTGCTACTGTTTTACCTTGCCACAGTAGGCACTTTATGGTAATTGCCGTGAACTTAACTTCAATGTGCTTCCATAACCGAATTACATCCTCTCAACATAAAAATGTTCCTTTGTAGCACTGCAGGCAGCATCATGTCACTGATCAGACTCTTACTATAAGAAATTTTTCCCTGTCAGTTCAATTACTAGCAACTATTCACTAATCACACAGTTACTCTCTGAAATATCTATACTGATGCAGTGAAGCCAAAACCTGTCATTCAATCATGGTATTTTATGATACTTATAACTCGATATCCAGCTGACTTACCCCATGACCAAATGCAAACTTACCATGCTATATTTAAACATAAGTTTACTGGAATCTTATCCTAGCGTCATTGTGACACAGAATTGAAAAATGAAAATCGTCTTGGGCGGTGGCTGCATTTAGGAAATTACAAGCAAATACAATCAGCCACTACACTGCTTGATAGTCATGCCCACCTAGCAACCCTACCACTGTGTCCTGACAACCTACCCCACTCCAGTGCCAGTGATAACAGCTTAGCACCTGGCAAAGAAGTACACACAACAACTGGATAGCATTGATTGGCTCTCTTAATCTATACACAATATGAACAGTAACTGTTCATGCAGTATCTATTACACTGTCCTAATATGTGTGTGTGTGGGGGGGTGTCATGGCACACAGAATAGTACCATAAATCAGATTTATTCGGAGGGACTCATTCTAGCACTGTGTAATATAGTAGCTACTCAGTTTGAGCAGTGTTGTTTTTGTTTGTGTTTCAACTACTGTGTGTTACAGTAGTAATGCAAATGAGTAATCACAATCACTCAATATTCTTTCCCTTGACCTATTCAATGTCAAAATTCCATTGTTTATGCTGCAGCATTCGTTTTGTCAGTTGAAATTACCATGTGCATTGCCTGGTCTGTATTGTTCAGTGTTAGTATGTTCCCATGATCTTAATCTGTGCAACATCCGGGTTAATCTGGACCTGCTGTGCTGTACATTAAGTTTTGCTTGATGCTGTACTAGATGATCAGCTTTTGTTGAATCTTCTTTTCACAAACAGATGTTGTCTTACGCTTATCTTTACAATATATTCTGAATACCAATGAACCTCGATATTACTGCAATAATGGCCCAGGGTGTGTGTTGTTTGGATTGCATCACATGACCGGCCTAAAATCTTCAGGGAACATGCAATCCGGGTCCTCATGTGCCTTTTGAAGACGTCAGGAAAAAATATTAAACGGTTCAAAAGTTATTCGAAAAACAATTTCCCATTATAAGTCAATGGGAAAGTTAACAAAAAAGTTCGATGTCGCGAATGTATTTTACTTTCGCAAATGGCCTGTTATTGCGAACTGCTTATTTTGTTTTGCAGTTGTGATCAGAAAAATGGTTACATTTAAATTTGGGACCTCTAGCAACCTAATTTTTTCTCAGATTCACCTAGTCGGACCCTGAGGATGCTAGCCATGTCTTTATTTTGGGTAAACACCCAGAAATATGTTTTTCAAATTTCTGGAAAAAGTACTTTCACAAAGTACTTTCAAGCTCGATTTAGTGTCGCAAATTTTATAAAGCTGCAGAATTGCGTACAGTAGTTTTCTTAGTCTGTGGAAAATGACAGCAATTCTTTTTACACCGTGCTGTAAAAGAACGGTTGGGAGTTTGGGCTGAAATTTGAGGAACGCACGACATCTCAGCAGATGTGCCTTTCAGTATTGTTTTGAAAATATTACACGGTGGCAAAGTTACGGCACTCCAAAGTTGACTGTTTTTCCCATAGGATAACATTACGGCGCCTCACGATTACAGGAATCCTTTGACACCCTGCTGCAAAATAACGGTTTAGTCTTTTTTCCTGAAATTTGGAGGGAAGACAGCCAATAGCCCACAGATGTGTCTTTCAGTGGTTTGGTGAAAAAATATTACAGGGAGGCAAAGTTATGGCACTCTGAACTTCTCTTTTTTCCCATAGGATAACATTACGGCGTTCGCCACACCTTTCAGGGCCCTTATCTCGGAAACGGTGCAAGATACGGACTTTGTGTCAGAAAATGCTTAGCCCACTGGGCTAATTACAACTAGCTAGACAGTCTATAATCATATGACTTTTTAAATTTTCTTTTCACGTCAGACGGTTCCTGAGATATAACCTATTTAGTTTTCCAAGTCCTCATTTTCTGCTCCGACACCCATTATTATGCATACATTCTTTGTACTCACTGTCTTTCTCTGCAGGTTTTGGGAAAACCAGCCTGTGCGCTTACATTACTGTTACCATTGCCCTTCCGCATTGTGGTTCCATACCAAGCCACTCATCACTCATTGACGCTACGCCACCATATGTGAGTTATCCTTTATGCTTTTTATTTGCGCTATGCTTCTGTTATTTTGCCATTTGTGTCTGCAGTACTGTTTCTCTTTCACTTTGTGTCACCATGCACATTGACATTTCCGTTTGCAGGCACCATGTTACTATGTGACACACATTACGTGGCAGACTGTTCTCCGTCACCACCATGTAGCGCATCTTTTCTGTTCTCATAGACTCAGCTATGCTTGCTATGTGCACCACTGTTAGCACTTCTGTTTGTGTTGCTGTTCCTGTTACATGCCTCAAGAGATTAGGAGGGAGTGGGAGTGGGGCCCCAAAGGGCCCCCGTCTCCGCAGCTGCATTACATTCACTATTTCTCTTATCATTCTCAAAAGAAGGGAAATTAGAGGCAAAATCCATTTATTGCATTAGTTAGGTTTGTTCCACAGTGACAAGTGAGGAATTTGGTGTTAGGTTGAAACTCCTTTGACCCCCAGCCCACCCCCCGCAACTGCATTAGTGCATTGGGTCGCTAGTCCTAACTCTCACCCCATT
This sequence comes from Neoceratodus forsteri, assembly GCA_016271365.2. Lineage (NCBI taxonomy): Eukaryota > Metazoa > Chordata > Ceratodontiformes > Ceratodontidae > Neoceratodus > Neoceratodus forsteri. The sequence goes on from CM028134.1 coordinate 849,506,313, forward strand.
CTCCTATACTTCCCTGCTGTTTTACATGCATGGGGTGAGAGTTAGGCTGACGACATCTCAACGCGCACCCCAATGCCGGGTTGGGTGGGTGGGCTGGGGTCCAAGAGGGTTTTCAACCCTAACACCAAATTTCTCACTTTTGTCACTGTGGAACAACCTCTAACTAATGCATTAAATGGAGTTTTTGTTCTATATATATATATATATATATATATACACACACGGATGTATGTATGTATATATGTATATATATATATAAAAGGCATGGCCCCATCACTGATGCCTGGGACACCCCACTTGTAACAGGTACCCAGCCTGACCTCTCACCCCTTATGATGACCTGCTGTTCCCTCTCAGACAACCAAAACTCGATCCATGCTATTATTCTGGAATCAATTCCTAATCTACCCAAGCTATCAATAAGACCTTTATGTGGGACCTTATCAAAGGCTTTGCTGTAATCCATTGACAGAGTAAAGGCCTATGGCACATTCATAAGGTAGAAAAAAATGGGCAGACTAGATTGGCCTAGCAGTCCTTATCTTCCATCAACTCTTTGTTTGACAGATGCAAGAACACCACATCAACAGCTTCTACCTGCTCAAGAGCCTTTATAAACCTGCCAAAAAAAAAGATAACAAGCTCTTTTGGCAGGACTTGTCTCTCATAAAACCATGTTGTACTTGGTCTCTAAGACTTTTTTGTATCAATGAACTTCTCCATCTCCTCCATTACTATCCCCTCCAACATCTTATCCAATGAGTAGGTAAATTGGCCTGTAGTTCATGCAATGATTTCTATCACCCTTCTTATGTATCTCCCTTTCAACCAGTGATTTACCCAACATAGTGTCTCAACAGATGCCTGGCATGTTTAAATCTTCCATAATTAATATCGTATCATCTGGATTTAAACCATTCATTCTCGTAATACTGAAGATCAGTTTCTTTCCTTTTTTTGGTATTATTTAACCCATATACTCTCTATCTTACTGTCTTCCTCTGTATCAAAATCCATCTTTTCTATGACTATGCTATCTGATATATACAGTGCTATGTCTCCTCTTCTCTCTCCCTCCTTTCCTTGCTATATAATGTAAATCCTGCAATCTACCAATCCCAGTTATCACCCTCCCTCCACCAGGTCTCAGTTACTGCATGTAATTGTACTTTTTCCTCAACCATAATATGTTCAAGCTCCTCTTTTTTCCTTTTCAAACTTCTGGCATTTGCATCATAACTTTCCACTCTGTGTTATTATGTTTATCCATGACTTTTGGGGTGTACCATGGGCTATATGCATTTTAATGAGGCCCCATCCCCCTACCAATTAGCTTCAACAAGCCACAATTATGTCATTTATTCTATTTCCCAAAACCCAAGCACCCTTTCTACTCAAGTAAAGTCCATCCCTTCCAAACAATCCTGGATCTGTACTAAATTTGCCCCAATTTCTTAAAAAGCTGAAACTTTCCTGTATGCACCATCTTCTAAGCCAGAATTCATTGTTTACAAATGGACGACCAAATGCTTGTTATTCTTCTAATTAAAAATGTAGTTTGTGTTCATAGAAATGTTGGTACTATGGGCTAGGGGATATTTACAACTGAAATAGAGTTATTTGATCATTTGTAAAGGTGATATTCCAAGTAATTACATAGTAATATATGGTCAAACATTTTCCCATAGAAAAGAAGTGGATCAAGAAAGTTGTAATACCATCATTCTGACATCAGAAACTCATAATACTATAATTCTAACATCAGAATGATAGTATTAGAACTTCAAATTCCTCAGAAGCTGTGATCCACTAGTGGATGAAAACCTAAAGCAAAATGAAATAGAAAAAGAGCAAATTAACATGATCAGCATCTATTCAATGAGACCAGCAGTGGACAGAAGAGCAGTTGCATTTTTGTTAAATTGACCCGCATTTGCGTTTGCTGTCAAGTGGACCAGAGATGTTACCCAACTGCAGTGGTAGAGGAGGATCCAGTCAATGTTTGTGTGGGGATCTTTGAGACAGCTGGGGGGTGGGGGCTCAAAACAGTTGCCATTGGCTGGCAAGTAGAGAGGAGATGTGACCCAACTGTGGACGGTAAGAGGAGGATCCAGTCAGTATTTGCGTGTATATGTATGTGTGTGTGTGTGGGGGGGGTTCTTTGAGACAGTCTGGGCCGGGGCTTGCTGAAACAGTCTGTTAGAGAGATCGGTTTATTCAGATAGTTTACCATATATTACCAAAAACAACATATAGTATTCCATCTGTTACAGTTGTTATAAATTCATCTTAGGATTCTGGTGATGTGATAAACCTCTTGAGCTTCACTATCGATGTTGTGACATCACCAGAATCCCTTGCAAAGTTACAACACTGTAACAGATGAATTGCCATATGTTATTCTAGTTATCTTTCTTTCTTTCTTTCTTTCTTTCTTTCTTTCTTTCTTTCTTTCTTTCTTTCTTTCTCTTTCTTTCTTTCTTCCTTCCTTCCTTCCTTCCTTTCTTTCTTTCTTTCTTTTCCTCCCTGAGCTGTTCTTTCTTTTCCTCCCTGAGCTGTTCTTTCTTTTCCTCCCTGAGCTGTCCATACCATCTCTTAATCTAACTTAATGTATAACCCCCTCCTCCGGGGTCGCACCTGGAATTGAGCCTTGGCTCAGCGTGCCATTACCAAATGTTTAAATAACTAAATTAATTGAAAAGAAAAAAAAATATGCCTTTCTTTTCCTTCAAAACCAAATGAAATACAGTTTATACACATTTTCTCACCTACAAAAGGAAAGGTAAAGGTCACTGGCATAAAATGTTACTAATATCTTTCATTTTTGGTTTAATCATATACAATGCAATTCCTTACAATAAACTGCAATTTAAAAGAGGACTGCACTGAAAGGGAAATTTATTTTTCTCAGTAGAAGCTTTTTATTGTTCCATCTCTGTGGGCCTATCAGTAACCTCAGAAAGTGTTTCTGGTTTACTCTCTGGGGTACCATTTTAGAGGTGAATGATGTAGAGTAGTATATGACCTTTCCAACTACAATGTACTAAAGTGGAACATGGATGCATTGTGCCAACAAAGGAAGAGATGAACAAGGACATGAACTGCACTGTACAGTTTTAAAATGTCACTTACTATCTGTGTGTAAATCAGAAACATCAGCTAGTATAACTAAAAGCCTGTAGAGATGAAGCAGTAACTGAACTGGAACCGATATTTACAAATCAGCTTCTGCAGGGCAAAGTAACGTACAAGTTCAGCACAGTTTTCCACTAATTTTCTATAGTGACTTGCATACAAATATACCTCAACATGCTTCCGGGGAGATGGAGGAAAACATGACTAAAATAACACTATTGCCTTACCCATTTTTCATTTTGCTATTATGTTCACCAATATGTGTCAATGATAAAAGTGATTAAAAAAATCTAATTGCTCTTTCCTCTATTTAAATAAAAACAGTAACATTTACATAGAATGAATTCTACTGTACTTCCTGTCACTTGGTAATGATGTTCACTTGTGGTAATAAGTGTAGACATTTCACAGAAAACAGAGTACATAGTTGGATGGGATCCAAAACACATCAATACAATCTTGGTCATGAAGAGTGACTTTGAATTTTAATGTCAAAAATTATCTGCAAAGAGTATGTATAGAATGCATGTGGGGATATGCTTACAGTGCTAGCAAATCATATAGTTGACTGCTTTCTGCAGTCTGATGTATGCTGCGTTGGTTGAATTATTGCACAGTATTTTTCCTGGCTGAAAATTAAGTTAGAGCTAAACATTTTGACAGATTATTTGATTTACTGTATGAACTATAAATAAAGAAATGGAGCTGTAAAAGTTTGATCTTAACAACTGAACCTTTTTATCTATTTATTGGTATAGAATTCAGCAAAGGCAGTGTTATCAGAAGATGCACAAAGTTTGATCTCCATGGCAACAAGATTACTTAAACAGAACAAAAATCATGGCTTTAAATGTTTGTTTTTTTAATAATTTGGAAGGGTGGGCATATGTATAGTCTTATTATTCTCCCAGCTGTATGATTTCTTTTGTTCTCTTTACAATAATCTTGTTTGTTCCTTTAAGGTCCCTTGTTGATGCTGCCTTTCTTCCTGTCTGATATTCATTTTTCATTGCTGATCAAGTCTGGAATCTGGTGACATCAGTTGAGTGGAAGCTCACAGTACAAGCTTTCCTGCAGGCCTCCACTCAACTGATGTTACCCAGTTTCAGAGCTGATCAGAAATTATAAAAAGGAAATTTCATGCAGGAAGATGGTGGCATCAATGAGGTGCCTTTAAAGAGGAACAAAAAGATTTTCTCAATGTGAATGAAAGAAAATTACAGTAGGGAGAGGCTCTACGAACATACAAATGTCAGGACAGATGAAAGCTACTTATTTATTGAAAACTTCTTAGATTACATTTGAGCACAAGTGCCCATTTACAACAATTCCATGTCAGACCTGTATTTGCCCAATGAGTCTGTCCCTTCACTTCTCAGTGGTAGTTTCTGTCTACTTTTGGATTCCCATAAATAATCACCTAAATTTTCCTTAAATGTTTCATGTCTCTCTAGGTTTACTCTGTTGTTTGGGTGTGCATTCTAGGTACCCACCACCATTTGTAAGAAGCAGCACTTCTGCCTGTCCTCCCCAAACATTGCCCCATGCAGTTGCTTGTTATAGCCTCTTGCTATATTTGCATTTTGTTTCTTATTTAGCCTACATTCTTTGCATAACTTCAGATCTATTAGAAAACCATGCAACATAATTAAATCCACTCTTGACCTGCTTTGCTCTATGCTAAACATGTTAAAGGTATCCAGTCTCTTTCTACACTCCATACTTTTACCAACAAGCATTAGTCTAGTTGCTCTTCTCTGGACTCACTCCAGTCTATCTGTCTATATCTATACACATGGCTACATTCTGAATTATATTACAAAACGGTAAAGCCAGGGTTTAATTTCCTATTAACATCCAAACTGGCTATTAGTGCACCAAAATAGGTATTCTAAAATCAAATAATCTTCAGTTGATTCTTTTTTATTCTTTTAAGATTTTTTTGTATATTTTTATTTTTGATTGGTGCTTTTTCGCCCCGATTCCTCCAGGTCCAAACCCCCTCCCCAGCTACCCAGGGGCTTACCTCAATGACAGCATTTTACACCATGACCTACCCCCTGTGGTGGAGGTTGGCAGGTCAACTTTTCCACCACCAATGAAAGCTATATAGTGTTACCTGGGAGAAGGTCCAGTCTCCAGTGCAGGGCCTGCAAGTGTCAGACCCTTTACAATGCACTGCCTTGGCTTTTCTCTGGTTTTCTCATCCCATGGATGCTGACTGTATGGTGACACAAGCCCATGCAAGAATGCATGAAGAGCACATCACTGCCATGTGCCTCTTTCTCTCCTGCTATGCATTTTTGTGTGCACTACCACCTGTGGTCAGCCAGGTGGCAGTACAGCACTGGGATTGTCCACCCCCTCTCCAAAGGACACAAAAGAGGAGAGTGTCCTCTGGGATGCTCAGTCATCCTCCACCAGACATGTCTCCAATGACCCAGGCTCATTCCTGAATCCAGGTTGCCAGCATCACAAGTGGTAGCCCCACCAGTGGGCCAAAGGGACAACACAAATGGGCAAATTTATTTACTTTTTTATCAACTTTAAAAACTTCTAGCTTGATCTAAAAGGGGATGCTATTGTCCTGGGCTGAAGTAACATCTGCACCCTACTGATCCACCACATACCATTTAGGCTTTTGACACTAGGCACATGAGTAGACTTCACCAGCCTCAAATGACAGTGACTCCCTTTCCTAAACATGTATGAATGACTTCCATGTCACATGTGCTCACGTCTTGGGAGTTATTCCAGAATGCCACACAGAGTTGTGTGGAATTTTCAAATTCCACTTCTACCTGAATTCCATGGAGTTTCTGAATTTCCACCAAATTTTATAGAATTCCACCAGCCATGGAATTCCAAACTTCTCAATGCAGAATGTTACTGTAGAATTGCAGTTCCACAGTTAATGTAAACTGCAGATTCATGCTTTGCATTACATAATTGTGAATTATAAAATTCTTCTCAGAATTCTGCTGAATTAAAAAATAAATTCAGAACCTGCCTGCTGGCACAGCGGAAAAGCTACCACCTGCAACACTGATGGCCTGGGTTTGGGAATAGGCCTGGGCTGTTGGAAGGCCAGCTGGGAAGGAGAAGGACTGAGCATCCCAGGGACCGCTTTCCTTCTCTGGGGAGGGAGGCTGAGTTTCCTTTCCTGCTGCGATTGACTGCCTCCTGGGTGACCACAGATGGAGGTGCAGCTGAGAACAACATGTACTGGAGGGGTTGATGTCAGCCAGGAGACTCACACTTGCTGCATGGGTCTCCCTGTATGCATACTGACATAGCTGGGAGATTATGGGCACCAGGAACTAAAAATATCGGCCCTGGTGCTGGCTTCTAGCACCACCCTAGTAAAATACAGGGTGGTCCTTGCTGCCACTGCTAAGCTACTCGATGATGTGCACAACAGAGGGTGTAGCCAGCCACCCCCTATCTCTGCCCATAGGGTAAACTGAGGCTCTGTTGGGACAGGCAGCGATGGGTCAGGAAGGGGACCATGGATGGTCCTGTGGCTCCTCAGCCCAGAGGACCAGCCCAAGAATCAGTGGCAAAAAGTATAAATAAAAAAATTTAAAAAAATTCAGAAAAGCATTTGAGATGCAGAAGAGGCTTTGCCAATCTGCACTATTCCCACCAGTGGATTTCCACATTCCACACAGCTCAAATGCCACAGCACTCAACAATAATGATTCTGAGGGTTCTTACACAGCATGCAATCTAAGTCTATGTAATTTGTCCATTGATTAAAAGTAAACAGAAGTGTTTGTATCATCTCAGTACAGCAATGCATTGTATGAGCAGCCATCCCTTTCTCTGAAAAAATCAATATCTATGTTTTCCTATAAAATAGAAATGTTGAACCAATATTTCTGAATACCAACATTTTCTGTCTGATTCCCCTAAAATCATAATCTAGATCATTACAACAACATTTTATTTGAAATATATTAATTTCTAATTTCTGGAGAACTGAGCCAAGTGAAACTGGTTTTGCAAGTTGCTATACTAATCTTTCACAATATGTTTTTAATTGCTTTTGAAGCTGTATATCCACAATGTGCTTTATTTATGCTTTTGGTAAGTGCTGTAAGGAGTGGCAGAAGGTTACCCTTTTCCCATCACCATCATTGTTGGCTACTCATCACAAGCCTTATCTGTCAAAACGAATGCAGCTGATGAGCCAGGAACAAGCTTACAGTTAGATAATAGATGAAAGGGTCTCAAGATAAATGAGGTGTCTACCGAAAACCTGACCACAGTTGTTTAAAAGAAGATAGCAAAGTCCATTAATTCTCATAGGCCATTTACAAAAGTAAATTAGTACTTGCCTATGTTTTTAAAAATTCACGTTTGCATATGAACTGTATATACAGAAATAAGCAGAGGTGTTTCTATGCAAAGGCATGAAAATAAAATGAATTACATAGATTTTAGAAATGTAGAGTGCCCAAGAAGTATGCTATAATATTTAAGCCTTCAGAACAGAAGTTCTGTAATTAATTTGTCTATGATCTTTTCAGGATTTCTCTCCCTGACATCGTGACCGCAGCCTCTTCAGGTATCTTCAATTCTAGGGCCATCTCATTAGGTCTTTTCACCCCAGCCCTGCATCTAAGGAGAGTATTTTAACCTTTTTTGTCCTGGGGTTACTTCCACTCCCCTGTTGTACTGCCCTCCATGGCAGCTATCCCCACTTATAACACAGGGATGCTCGAGCACCTAGCAATCCCCCCATCCTTAAGACACAGCATATCACTTTTGTGATGTTTCTTGACTCCTCACAACTTAAGGTGGAAATCCTAAGAATATTTGTAAAGCTCTCTTTAAAATGTTCATATTATAGTGCAGGTCTTTGCACTCTTAAACTAGATATTGTCCAGAAAAAAATGCTATTGCAATATTTGTTGTGATTAACTGTAAACATAGGTACACTACATTTGATTTTTGAAATTGTATCAGTTTTAGTTTACTTTTACATTTTTTGTGTAGTATGTTTTATTATGATTGAATAGTTTAAGTAAATCTTATCTGTACAAATAAAAACTTGAACAAAATCTATTATATAGAACAGTGCCCATGTTTGGAATAATAATCTGAGCAGGTTGCACTCTTGCCTCTGAGGCTGGATGATCAGAAGGTTGTGAGTTCTAGCCCCACACCAGGAACTTGGATTCAGTTCAGTTACTGACACTGTAGTGCAGCAGAGGGGGGAGCTGCACTCCTGAGGTGCCATCTCTTGAATGACACATTAAACTGAGGTCCAGTCTACCTAGTCTAGTGGTTATTTAGGTGGATGTTTAAGGTTCCATGGCACTTTTCAAAAAGAACAGTGGACTTTCCCCAGTATCCTGGCCAAATTCCCCCAGTCACTAAAAAATACCACTAATATATCAGTCTGCATCTGTATCCCCCCCAACATGGCTGAAAATTGACAGCATTGCCTAGACCTCTACTCAGTCTACAAAAACTAAAGAAATAAATAAACTTTTTGTTTTATAGAAAAGGATTTTCTTTTGCCACAGTAGGTTGTGTCATTATTATGTTGGCTTGCCGTGCTTGCCCGCAAGTCAACATCTTGTGAGAGTGCAGATTTGTGGGCATGGCCGCTGTTGGGTGAATGCAGGGCACGCATCAGGTAAGGGCCTCTCTCATTCCCCAATCAGCCTGCATGCCGGCGCCACCACCATGCATACATAATGGGGCGAGCACATCTAAGAAAAGGTCCACTGCAATCCAGGCAAAGCTCGTCATACATGGCGGTCCTTTTTCTTGCTGTGCTTGCCGTCATTATGAGCATGGTAGGTAGTGGGCAGCTGCCTAATCGTTGCTGACATCGGGGTGCACAATCCCCGTCGTTAACCCTGCTGTGTTTGTGTGTTGACGGGGAGCCCACCCCATCGGCATAACCCCCAATGTTGAATGCCAAGGGCGTGCCCAATCCCCTCGGCTCACACCCCCACTTCTTTGTTTGCCGACGCAGATGCCCAATCCCCATCAGGATTACTTTCTCCCCATGTTGTGTGACAGCAGGGAGCCCTCCCCGATTGGCATAAACCCCTCCAATGTTGAATGCCGAGGGGGTGCCCAATCCCTCGGCTTGTGCCCCCTGCTTTCTTTGTTTGCCGGTAGGGTGACCAATCCCATTGGCATTACTCCCCCATGTTGTGTACATGAGGGTGTCCAACCTTTCGCTACTGACACCCCAAAAATATAGGTGGCACGCTGAGCCCACCCCAGCATGCCAAATGCCCTGCAATAAAAAACTGTCCCGCGATGGTTTTCTGTTTTTATCCTGTAAAATGAAAACCGTCCCTCGTAGTCTTGATGCCCCCCTCCCCGCACCCGCACCCACCCACTGTGCACCCTGCCTCCCCTCACCTCCCTCACCCCATACTTACCTCCGGAGTCCGGCGTGACGATCTTCCTTGGACCAGGAACACGTCTGCACTCTTCAAAGCTGACCGCGAACTGAGGAAATGCCGGTAAGCTGTATAATGGAATGAATAGGTTTTTTTCAACTTTTCTGCATATCTCAGGCATTTCTTGGAATTTTGGCACCAAATTTTCAACATGGGGTTTTTGGGGAATCATGAATTTTTATCACTGTCATGGTGTTAATCGGCCTCGAAAGGTGATTTCGCAGTCACTGAGCGAAATCACCTTTCAGGACCCATTAACAAAATGACAGTGCCAGTGTTCATGAGGTGGCCTCTCAAAAAGCCTTTGGTCCAAATTTGGTGGAAAAAATCCAACAAATGCCTGTCTTATGAGCGTGCCTTGCGCAGTTGCTATGCAGGGTCATAACTTTGCACATTCGCAATATTTTAATGCCAGATTTTCAGCATTGTCATTTTTGTACACCTCCTTGTGGGCAGAACAGCTGTCATTTTCCACATCCTGCCTGAAATGTGTTTCTGCACTTCCGGCGCACAATAGCGCAGTCACTGTGGGAAATCAGTGTTTGGGCAAGATTATGAAATGACAGTGACACAGTTCATGAGCAGAGGTCCTAAAATGCCTATGTTGAAAATTTGGTGATGATACTCCATAAAATGACTGTGTTACAAGCGTGCGTTGGCAGATTGCATGCACGCTTGTACCATCATGCATTTGTGATATTTTCATGCTGGATTTTCACCATTGCCATTTTTCCATACCTCTTGATGAACAGTACAGCCGTCACTTCACATATCCTGCCCAAAATGTGTTTTCACACTTCCGGCGCAGAATAGCGTGGTCGCTGTGCGAAATCATTTCTTGGGACACTTTGAGGAAATAACAGTGACACTGTACATGAGCAGAGGTGCTAAAATGCCTATGTTGAAAATTTGGTGCCGAACCCCCATAAAATGGCAGTGTTGCAAGCATGCATTGCATATTTCCCACACACCCTTGTAACTCCGCAAATTTCGTATATTTGTATGCCACATTTTCAACACTGGCATTTTTTTACACCTCCTTCTGAACTGTGCAGTTGTTATTTTTTGCATCCTGCCCAGCATGTTTTCCCGCACTGCATTACCAAGCACCCAAAGGGACACCCTAATGCCTGTCGCTCTCTGCAGGGTGGGGGTGGGTTGGCATCAGTTCAATACTTCACTGCCATTCCTATGATGCATCTCTCTAACTCCTGCACTGCCAATGCCAGCAAGCCAGCATTCGGCATTGACAAATGCTTCTTGGTCTTAGTAATAGACACATCCCAAGCCCTTACTAACAGGTCTTGAAGCAGCTCATCATTTTCACTTCTGTTTTCTTTCTTGTTTATTATTGCAACATAAGCTGCAGTATCCTTTTCTTTAAATAACCACTCATGCTTTTTGACAAGCATTAAAGGGGCAATATGTGATCATGATAAAGTTTCATCTTCACCTTTAAAGAATTATTATACCAATGAATCATTATTAGTTAATGCGATACTTAAAGCTCTTTAAGCCACAGACTCTCATTGATTGCTACTGCTGAGGTCTGAAAGTTCTCAAGGTATATAGATACTACAGTGGAAGTAATGCTATAAAATGCAAATGACTGTGGGGACTTGCTGTCATGTGCACTGTAGAAATTACAAGTTAAAGCAGGTTATTTATTTACTTAGTATGTCTAAGCAAATATTTGCTGGACAGAAAGTCAAAATGTATATTTGTATATAAATTAGAAAACAACTACATATGGTCCCCTAATAAAGGTTTCTTACTGAGTGTCTGAGGTACCATGTATTCTAGTACTAATGACAAGTAGATCTTTAAACTATGAAATACAGGCTGCTAGAGTAATTAACCTATAGTGTACTAATCATTCATCATAAATGATTTCTTGATTACTAATTTTAGAAGACGATTACACATACTGTGTGTTTGAGGGGGAGAAGTATTGCGCATCCAGCATCATATTTATTGGTATCAATTTCAAGGTCTTCATATAGTACAACGTGTTCAATAGATTGATGTAACTTTCTCCCATATGATTGGTTAGCAGTTATTTCCCTGTATGAATTAACTGCACTAAGTAAACAAAATGTATACTGTACCTACAACAATTAAAACTATATACCACAGTACCTACAGACCCAGTAATCCTAACCTCAATTAACCAATTAACACATTAATCAAGACACTTACCACAGAAAATGCTCAAAAGATTACCAGACCTGCAAAAACCCTTTTCAGAGAAAATAAAAAATATTATACAATGCAGCCTTACACTAAAGTAACTATTCCCTTCATGTGTTTATCTAAACAGTTATGCCCCTCAATTATCCAGCTTTCTCTTGACATGCCAAGCCCTCTATGATACTGCAACCATGTCACTCGATGCTCCATTTGTCTATTGAAATTCCAAGCCCTTCATACTGCTGCTTCTGACTCCCAGTTCTTTTTAACATCGACAATCCCGACCACTTCAGACTGGTTTTAGATCTAATGGCACCCCATGCAGAAATACTTGCGGTGCCCCCTACACTGCTTCCCATTGCCCCCATTCTTCCTTCTTCCCCATCCTACATCCAAAAAGTGATAAGAATTCTATGAATACAAGGGTGAAGACAACAATTATGGTTTTTAGATTAACACTTTGTGCATTCCAAGATGATTTTCTGCTTATACGTTCTACTTCAGTGCACCCCTTCTGTGCTGGCGCCCCAAGCACTGCTTGGTTCACTTGTACCTAAAACTGCCTCTGCTGACTAAAAACCACTCACAATAGACTCCTGACCACAGTCTCCAAACTGCAGAAACTCCTGATCACTATCTTCAGGATGCTCACACCACTCCCACATCACCATATCAGTAGAAAACCATGCTGCTGCCATGCCACCTTTTATATAACACCTGGTGCACATGCACACTCCCTAAGAGATACAGTTAGTGCATGCCACTATGCTATGGAAAAAATTAGGACTGAAAAGCTTACTGCAGAACTCAGAATTATAGCACTTGCAATTGCAAACAAAACCATACCTCTAAATCCGTTATGTAAAATAAATGATAAATAAGTTCGGTGCATTAGTGAAATAATTCCATCTCAGTGGCTTAGGAGTGTATATTTCCTTTCACCCTCTAAGCTCTGTGGCATTATTACCTCTTTAGGCCTCCTGGATTGAATTATTTTCTTATACACCACAATTACTTATCATTTATTCCACATATAAAGTATACACTATCACTCCAGAGTGTTAAAAACCTTGATGATAATAAATAGACTTTCATTTATTTAAAGCATTTACTAATGTGGGATTTAGCTGAAAAGGAAAGAATAAATCATATGTTAAAAGTGCAGTGGATGGAAATGAATAAAGTGAAGGCATGTACACAAAAAAAATTCTTGCTCTATATTCTTTCCTCTGCCTTTGTTTCTTTTTCTTTTTTTTGCACTGCACTCATACCATCTTATTTCTTTAAGGAGAGTCCTATAAGAAGCAAGTGGTTTAAAGTAAAAAACTCATCAGGGAGCCAAAAACAGAATCGAGGTAAACAGAAAGGGTTAAGGAGAACATCAAATTCAAGACTTCTTTAGATACATTAGTGAAGGAAGAAGACAAGGGATAACATAGAGAGGATAAGGGAGGATGAGGTGAATATAGGGGACAAGGCGGAAAGGAGGTACTGTACACTGAATACATACTTTTGTTTGGTGTTCTTGGAATAGGAGTCAGTCCCACTCATTAACAGCAGGAGACAATTCAAGGGGGATTCAGGGACCAGATTTGAGATGGGGACGATAACAAGTAAATGGATATAAAATTGACTAGAGAACATAAAAAACAATAAGTCACTAGAACAAGACAGGGTTCACCCTAGGGTGCTGATGGAAACTAGACAGGTGCTAGTGTAGACACTGCTAGTCCTTTGGAGAATCAGTACAAATCAGAACAGTGCCTGATGACTGGAGAATGGCAAATGTGGTTCCCATACACAAAAGGGGTTGACAGAGAAAATCTTGGAATCTATAGGCCAGTGAGCCTGATATCAATAGTGGGAACCTCCATGAGACAATTATTAAAGAGGGGATAGTCATGTATGTAGAAGAAAGGGCTTAATGTATGGTCACCAGCATGAATTCAGTAAGGGCTAGTCATGTCAGTCTCACTTAATAACTTTTAATGTAGTTACACAAATGGTAGGCAGAGGCCAGGCGGTGGCATGTAACACCTCTATTTTACCAAATCCTTTGACACTTGCCACATAGCAGACTGGTTAAGAGGGTATGTGATATGGGGATAGGGGAGGAAATAACTAGATGTGTCAAAAACTATCAAAACCCAGAGGGTGGTCATAAATAGTAAATTCTCTAAGGACAGGTCAGTGATTAGTGGGGTACCCCAGGGGTCAGGCCTGCGATCACTCCTGTTTAATGTGGATATCTGTGACATAGGATAGGGTATCCAGGGCGAAATGAGCCTGTTTGCTAATGACACCAAGCTTTGTGGGAGGGTTGACAGTGAAGAAGGAATCCAATGTTGGAATGTCTAAAAGTGAATGGTGTCACACATAAGATGGAACAGATCTGGAAACAGTCTATTATATTGCTGGGACACTGGTAGAGAGCACAGAGGAGGAGAGGGACCTGTGAATGGTGATCAGAAATAACCTAAATCAGACTGCTTGGTGCAGAAGGGTATATGAGTGGGCTAACAGAATGCTGTGGTGTGGAGGGAGAGGGATTACCTGCAGAAGAAGGGAGATGATATTGTCTCTGTATAGAACACAATTGAGACTGCATCTGGAACACTTTGCTCAGTTCTGGAGCCCACACTTAAGGAAGGGCAGATATACATTAGAGACTATGCAATAAAGGGTTGTAATAACTGTAAAGCTATTTTTTTCAATGAGCTCAGCCAGTTGATATTTGACATAATAACCAGCCGCTACCTTAGTCTCTAAGCGTGAGCTCCGGTCTCATAGCTGCACAGCTGTTCTCAGTTTCACTTCCCACTGCAGCTGTGAGAGTGGATATGCTGCAATAGCATACAGCATAAAATCTTAAATATTTCTCAATGTTTTGGACTGTTTCTTGCACTTTTTCCAAAAATCAAAAATGTTTTCATCACTGAGGCACAAGCAGTGCACATTATTAAGTTGAAAAAACATTTTTAAAAATCACCTTTTTCGGCCATTTCTTGGACTGCCGTTCACTCGGTCAGCGGTTTTATTAATGTTTCAATTCTCTGCTACCAGAAGGGAGTTCATGTAGAGGTAATCTAGTAAATTTACTTGAGGACACACATTTATGTTTTCCTATTCAGGTATGTTGTAAATGCTTAAACAGCAACCTGCTACAGCCATGCTTTCTTGTTGTTTTTATAGTTTCTGGTTGGAAAAAAATTGCTCATCAGAAATTATAAAAAATAAAGTACAGGGTGGTGTGTATACTCAAGTTTAATGCACACACTTGGTTGGAATGATTTTATAAACTCCTTGAGCATCACTCTCTGGGTTTATGTAGCATCCCACACCTCAGGTGTGCATTAAATTATTGTAATGCGCACCACCCCATGCATTATTCTCTAAGTAAAGATGACCCATGGTCAGAAAACAAGTCATATGATGCAAGACTGAAAATCTCACCCTGTATTCACTGGGGGATGGAATGGAGAGGGGCCATGATAGAGACTTGTGAGTTCATGAAAGAGTTCAATAGTGCGTGCACAGCAAGTCTGTTTACATTAAGAATCAGTCATCCATCTGGGGCCATGTGTTGAGGCTTGAGGGGGTGGGTCTGAAAATGACATTAGGAAGTATTAGTTCATGGAAAGGGTGGTGGTTGGATGAAGCAAACTGCCTATAAAGTTTGTGAAGGCAAACACAATGGTGAAATTCAAGAGGAAGTGGATGCTTATTAAGGAATCATCAGATTGGAAATGGAGCAGGGAACTGATGACTGGGAAGGAAGATGAATTCCCTTCCCTTCCCTTCCCTTCCCCTCCCCTCCTCCCTCCCCTCCTCTCCTCTCCTCTCTCTCCTCTCCTCTCCATTGTACTTAACTCCTAACCAGCTTCAAATGAGAAGGTGCCTCTTCCTTCCCTATTGTAGTTAGCTCCCAGTCAGTTTATACTGAGAAGATGCCTCTTCCTCTTCCTCTTCATATGCACGCCAGTGGATAGTCTGGTTTTCACTTCATGGACATCTCACCAGCCCCCTACCATCCCTGTCATACAGCCCAAGAGTATATTTAATTATTTTCTTGCCATTTTTGAACAGCAAAGGTACACTAAGCTGTGACATGTTTCCAGCTGAAGCTTGGGGGATGGGTTACATGAACTTATTTCATTTTTTTATTTATTTATTAGAGTCTAGGAATACAATTACCTTTGAGCCAAGGCTCTTTTACAAAGGCTGCATATCAGGATGAGAACAAACAAGCAGGACATTAATTACTACAGGATAACAGGTTAGAGTTGTTTATCATCACATGAGTACATACAGATTAGGCGGTAATTGGGGTCATGCACAGGACAGGGATAACATTGATAACGAGAACTTGGTGAGACATGATAAGAAGATGCTGCCAGAGGCAATTGTCAAAATACACAGGACGTGCAATTGGAAAGTGCAAGTAAGAGGAGGAGGAGGGGGGAAGGTAGGGGGGAGAGTAGAGGGGTAGATGAGAAGGAACAAGTGCCAAAAAGGGAACAGCAGGTTAGAGAAGACAGTCACATGTGCTAGCAGCAGAGAGGAATAGGTGGAGGTGAGATTTGAACAGGCCTAGCTTAGGTAGGGGAGGAGATGTCCCTGGTGAGACCATTTAGCCAGCCGGGAGCTCTGTAGGCAAAGGATCTTTGTCCCTGTGAGGTCCTGCATCTTGGATTATGCAGTAATTGAGATTCAGAGCCCTTTGTGAGGCAGGGATTCTGTGCAGGTTGTAGCAGAGCTTGAATTCTGGGGGGGGGGCAAAGCCCATCAATGTTTTTTAGCCATTATGCATATTAGATACTCGAGAGTTGAAGCCAACCAGTTTGGGCATATAGGTCACATGTATGGGTGAGATGATGGGATCCAGTGATGAGTTAGCAAGCTTTGTTCAAAGCCATAGATATGTGCCTGAGGGCAGTGGTGGAAGTAGTACCGTAGATGATGAGGCCATAGTTGATAGTTGAAATCACCGAGCTCTGAACTGTGATCCTTAAGGCTTCTGGAGTTAGGCATTGCCTATGTCTATAAAGCAGGCCAATACATGTGCTAGTCACTTTGGCAACATTGCCAATGTGAGCTCCATAGGATAGACAACTGTCAAGAGTGATTCCAAGGTATCTGAAGATTTGCATTTGTTCTAGGATTACACCTAGGCAGTTTGCAATAGTGAGGAGGTGGTCCCAGTGCTTGTTTTGTGAGCTGCAGAAGAGCATGGACTTTGTTTTTTTATAGTTGAGGATAAGCTTGTGTTTACTGAACCAGTTTTTAACTGAGGAGAAGCCATGCTGTAGTTTGCTTTGCAGAAGGTAGGGGCCCTAGTGGGTGGAGTGAATGACCGTGTCATCAGTGTATAGGAGGAGTTGATCTGGACAGGATTGTGGAATACTGTTTAGGAAGATGCTGAAGAGAAGAGGCCCAAGGATTGGCCATTGTGGCACTCCCGGGCACACTGGTCTGGTGTTAGAGAGAAAGTCAGCTATTTTCACCCTTTGTGAGCAGTTTTCCAGGTAGTTCTTAAACCAGGATGTAGATTCAGGGCACAGTCCATTATTTAGCAGCTGAGAGAGTAGTAGATGATGATGGACAGTATCAAATGCCTTCATCAGATCAATGAAGACTGCCCCTGTGAGAAGGCTATTGTCCAAGGAACTATGGATTGCAGCAGTGAATTCATGGAGGGCTGAGGTGGTACTGTAACCTTTTCTAAAGCCGTGCTGTTGAGAACACAGGACATCGTATTCATCAAGGTATTCCGTAAGATGGTCCGATACTATACGCTCTATGGCCTTGGAAAGTGGGGGTAGTATGGAGATGGGCCAATAGTTCACCAGGAGGGCCCTGTCCCCCCTCTTGTGGACCAGTTTGACAGAGGTGGATTTCCATCTGTCAGGGAACTGGCCAAGAGAGAGGGAGAGGCTGAAGATTTTTGTTAATGGTAGGAGTACCTTCTTGAGGGTGAGGGCAAGCAGCTTGAGGTCAAGGAAGTCCCCACTTGACCTGGACCTAGCAATAGCTTTACTGATGTAGTTGCAAGCTTCATATGGTTTGACTGATTTGAAGTAGAATGGAGGCTGGTTTGGAGAGAGGGTGGGACTTGAGGGGAGAGTTTGGGGGTCAGCTTCATTGAAATAGTCAGGTGGAAGAACAGAGCTGAGGTCAGTGAAAGCTGAGTTGAATGAATTTGCTACGGCAATCGGGTCCAGCATTGTGATACCATCTACAACCAGCATAGTGGGTGAGGTTTTTGTCTGCTTTCCTGTAATTTCTTTAATATTGTTCCAAAATGAATTCCTCTTGCCCCAAGTGTTTGTCAGGGCATCCTTACAGTAGGTACTTTTCTGCTGGCAAACTAATTTTGTGCAGTTATTATGAGCTTGTTTATAATTCTGTATGTCAATTTGCTTTCCAGTTTCCCGAGCCATACCCAGAGATGGTCACTGGATTTTAGTTGTGCTAGTAGTTCAGAGGAAAGCCAGGGGTTGCACAGGCCTTTGACTTTCCGCTTTTTGAAAGGGGCATAAGATTCACAGGCAGCATTAAAGGTTTTGATGAAGAGGTCAAGGGCAGTGTTGACATCCAGAGCGTGGAAGATTGGGGACCAATCTTGCAGTCTTAGGTGGGATTTTAGGTGTTCCAACTGCCACGTGGAGGAATCTGCTGTTGATTAATTTGGGGTGGGGGGTCATGATAAATCTATTTGTCCAGACACAGATTACAGGGGAATGGTCACTTAGAGTGTCAGGAAGGACAGAGACAGTTGAGATGTGGGATGGGTGACTGGTCAGTATCCAGTCCAGGAGAGTACATTTGCCTGTTTTGTAATTTTGCCCAGTGGGAGAGGCAACCAGTTGAACAAGGTTTGCTGAGGAGATGGCATCTATGAAGCCCCCTTATTCCGGAGCAAGCCAGTTGATATTGAAGTCACCCATGAGCATTGTCTCACAGTCAGGTGGTTGGGATCGGATGAGATCACAGACTGAGTTGAAGCCTTTTCTTTGTTCTTTAGGGGGGATGTAAACTGTGGCAATTGACAGGGCTTTATTGTGGGTCCCTAGTAGAACTCTGACAGTGAGAATCTGGGAGGATGAGTCAGAGACGGGTGTTTTTAGAGGGTGGCCTTGGAGAGAGTCTTTGAGATATAAGGCACAGCCATCACCTCTTTTAGCGATTCTGTCAAGTTGGAAAATGTTGTACCCTGGCAGGGTAATAGTCATGTCTGAGATTTTAGGTGACAGCCAGGTTTCAACAACTGCAAGGATGTCTGGCTTGTACTGATTTACAAATATTTGCAGGGCATCAAGCTTTGGCAGGAGACTGCAAATGTTTACTGTAGCAAGGATAAGTGTTCCGGAATGACCCATGGTGAGCTACTAGGGACCAGAAAACTGTTGTTACTGTAGATCAAAGACCCAGACTGTGTTAAATTCCTGAAGGTCATGAACATTGGCCTGGGGCATATGCAGGATGTAAAAATCCTTTGTTAGTGTCTTCCTTTTGTTCTCCAAATTGGTTGGGAATAGACTTCAAAGACAAGCACACACCGTTTAAGAACAAGTCAGATGGAAATATGGATTCAATGCAGCACTTCACAACTCGGAGCTTGTATAACAGAATTACTGACCTTACTTTTGCTTTTGATGGCTTCCAAAAAAGTTGATTTATGATATGAATGCCAATACCTGCTGGTGATGTTTTGCAGTTTCTTAGTCCAGGAAATGTTCATAGATGTTATGTCCAAAAATGGCCCAGTTCCTCTAAGAAGAAACACATGAAAAACCACAAAAACTAAACTACTGACAGAGACAGACACAAGCAGCCAGCCACATAGGCTCTGGTCATTATATATTATATATTAACGGACTGTGATTATTGGCCTGGGAAACTCCTCTACTCTTAAGTGCCAGGTTTCATCTGGATAGCCCCTAGGTATGGGCAGAAGGGATCTTGGTTCAACATTTCATCAAATGAATGGCACCTTCACAGTGCAGCCCCCCCCAGATCTAAACTACAGAGTCAGTATTGGGTATTAACCAATGTCCCTAGTGTGGGACTAGAACCCATAACCCTCCAATGTTTCAGCCCGAAAGTCAAGCCAAGGTTTTTGAAGTTAATATCTTCATACATTTATAAGTCTTTGACAAATTATTTAATTTGTCCTTAGAAATAGGGATCTTTCCACAACAATGGAAAAAAAAACATAATAAGACCAATTTTTAAATTAATTTTTAATCTTAGATTTAATGCTACGAAGTGCAAGGTAATGCACCTGGGAAACAAAAACCCAAGGGAAGAGTACACAATGGGGGGTGAGATACTAACAACAACAAAAATGGAAAGGGACCTGGGAGTAGTCATATCAGATGACCTAAAGGTTGGGCAAGCAATGTGAGAGGGCAGCAAGGAGGGCTGTGGGGATACTGGGATGCATAGAGAGAGGCATCACCAGTAGAAAACAGGAAGTTATTATCCCTCTGTACAGACAGCTGGTGAGACCCCATCTGAGTACTGTGTGCAGTTCTGGAGACCCAATCTCCACAAAGACATAGACAGGATGGAATCTATCCAGAGGAGGGCAACTAAAATGGTGCAGAGTCTGCACCAGAAGACATATGAAGAGAGACTTAAGGAGCTTAACATGTATAGCTTCAAGGAAAGGAGGGAGAGGGGGGACATGATAGAAACTTTCAAGTACCTCAAGGGAATCAACAAAGTCCAAGAGGGTAGCATCTTTCAAAAAAAGAGGTGTGCAAGAACAAGGGGGCACAATTTGAAGATGGGGGTGGCTCAGAAGTAATTTAAGAAAGTATTTTTTCACAGAGTGGGTTGTGGATGCATGGAACGGCCTTCCGGAGGAGGTTGTGGAGTCAAAAACAGTGGTGGAATTCAAGCATGCATGGGACAGTCATAAGGCAATTCTAGGGGGTGGGGGTAGGAAGAAGTAGGCTGCTGGTTAACTAGGATCTGCAGCTTATCTATTAGGTAGGGAAATGGGCAGACTGGGTGGGCCAAGCGGTCCTTATCTGCCGTCAAATTCTATGTTATGTTTCTATGTTTAAAGGGGGAAATAGTAAAGATTTGGGGAATTACTGCCCTATTTCTCTTCTCCATCCTTTAGGTAAAATTTTAGAAAAGATAACAGAGGTACAAATTAGTGATTACTTACAATTGACTGGGCTTCAGGCTCCTGAGCAGCATGGCCTTAGGAAATTTCATAGTACAGGAACTGCCTTGTCCAGGTTCACAAACCACATCAGTGAGGCTATGGAGAGGGGTGAGCTCACTGGTGCTGTTTTTGTGAACGTGTCCAAGGCATTTGACCTTGTTGACCATTGCCTGCTGCTCAGGAGTCTAGCTGCCAAGGGATTATCCAGATTGTCATTAGAATGTGTGGAGAGTTATTTATCAGGTAGGGAACTACAAGTTCTTTATGAGGGTTCAGGGTCAAAGAGTAGAATTTTAGGAAAGGGTATACCTCAGGGGTCAATCTTGGGACCCCTATTGTTTTCCATATTTGTGGATATTATACCAAGTAAAATTCTTAAGGCTAAGACAATCTTATATGCTGATGATATAATATTATGTAATAGCTCTAATTCATTAGATAAAATTGCCCAAGGTTTGACTGTAGATTTTCAGTCTAGAAAATTGTTTGTTGGACTTAAAATTATCATTGACTATTTCAAAAACCAAGAGTATGATATTTGCCTCTAAACAAAAGTTGGTTAAATTCAGGAAACTGAATATGTTTGGTAAAAATGGAACTAATTTGGAGCAGGTGCAATGTTTTAGATATTTGGGAATGAATTTGGACTCAAATTTAACATTTTCAAATCATATATTGACTTTAACAAAATCAGTAAATCAAAAATTAGGGGTTTTATTCAGAATACAGAATGTGTTAACTTTACAAGCCAGGAAACATATAGCCTAAAGTATACTACTTTCTCAACTGAATTATAATTAATTTTGTTTACTAGTTTGTCTAGACATGTGGTAAATAACTTAATGACTTTTCATATTATTTGTAGATTTGTTTATAGATTGCCTTATAGTACACATCATTGTACTTTATATCAAGTTTTAGGGTTTCTACCACCTATCTTGAGTTCCATTTACTCTCTTTGTTGTAAAATGGATAATGTATCGAGACAAAAAAGTCTCTCTCCCTTGTATTCTCTGATATCTGTAAGGGAAGCTCCAAGAAACTTGAGATCAAATTTTCTTTCTTGTTTAAATTTGAAAGTCACTAAAACTAAAATGGATGCTCAAGCTTTTTCTATCCAAGCACCAAAATACTGGAATGATCTTCCAATTGAATTGAGAACTATGAGTAGTCATAATTTATTCAAAAATAAATTGAAGCATCATTTATTGAGTAGCTTGCAATGTCACTACTATTTTAAATAATTTGTATTATATTGTTTGTCTTATATGTCATGTATTTGTATTCCTGTATTAAGTGAATGTAAAAGTTATCTTTTTGTATAACATCTTGTGACTATTTTATAGTCTTGGGTCGCATATGAAAAAGGGCCTTGGCTCATATGTTTACCCGGTTAACAAAAGAAATAAATAAAAAAAAAGTGAGCAACCTGCTGAGCCACTAGCACTGCTCATGAGACAACACTGATGCTGCTCCTGAGATACCAGTATGGGCAATTGTAATCTGCTGTTGCCCTTCAAGAGGCTAAGCAAATCATTTCCACAGATTACTCTGATCTTCAGTCTGGTGGAAGAGACCTATACTCACTCTTATGCCTGGGTCTTTGACATTTCAGCACATAGTGTGTTGCTATTCTTATGATCACCTGTCTTCTTTTTAATTAGATGTATAAACATTTATAAAATCCTTGGATTCTAACTCTAAATAAAAACATATGTATTCAAATAGTTTCCATTTTTTTTCAAGCTAGCCACTAGTTTATTTACATAATTGGCATTCAATCCACTCTACATCATTTTGGTCTTTCTAGTAACTGCAGCAAACATCCCTCTTTCATAGAAAAACATTACATTTGGTTGATAGACATTCTAGCTCCCTCTCACTGGCATGGGATGGATTTCAGTCCTAAACTGATTTAAGCTGCAAGGATATGGGCTAATTTCATAGGGGTATCAATTAAGCAGTAAGGCAGGATAGGGTGGTGAGTTACTCTTGGGTAATTTCCACCCCCTCTATGCACCAAACAACATGAGTCAAAGGTAGGCTGGCCTGGTGATACTGAGGGTTGAGGTGCTGGACATCACACCTCATGGTAAAACCTATACTGTCCATGGCTGGTGACAATCCCCTAGTAATTGTTCATGCCAGAACCAATGATATTGGGGGATCACAACTCGTACAAATCAAACAAGATATAGTTGCATTAAACAATATATTAACTGAGCATGGCTGCACTGTCTGTATTTCTGAAATACTACCAATTCCAAGAGCTACTAGATATATTACTTCCAAAATTAAGGCCCTGAAAGAATGGCTCTGTAAATGGTGCCTCCAACAAGGAATTAAGTGTATAACACACTGGGAGGAATTCGAGGATAATCCTTCACTTTACTGTTGGGATGGATGGCATTTAAGTAGAAGAGGAAGTACAATCTTGGGTCAAAAGATAACATCACATATAAAAACACATTTAAACTAATAACTAAGGGGGAGACTGGGGAGACACCCCGATCTCTTATAAA
Organism: Neoceratodus forsteri; assembly: GCA_016271365.2. Classification (NCBI taxonomy): domain Eukaryota; kingdom Metazoa; phylum Chordata; order Ceratodontiformes; family Ceratodontidae; genus Neoceratodus; species Neoceratodus forsteri. The sequence goes on from CM028134.1 coordinate 849,529,772, forward strand.
CAATTCTTGCCTAAAACATAGCACTAAAGTAAATATTCTCAGTTTTAATGCACAATCAATGAATATTTCTAAGCATGCTGAGCTAGAAGCTTTGAGTCAGACCCTAGACTTAGCACTAATAGCAATCACAGAAACATGGGGCAATTCAGAAAAAGAATGGATAGCTGAACTTTCTGGTTATAAACATTATTACAAACACAGAGAGAACTCAAAAAAAGGTGGTGGGGTTAGCCTATATATAAGAAAAGATATTCAGTCTTATGAGTTAGAAACTAATACACAAATTGAAAGTGTATGGGCCTATATTCGACCCACAGGCAATCAACAATTACTCATAGGAACTTGTTATAGACCACCACCATCCGATATAAATTCTACTAGACAATTAGTTGAAGAGATTAACCAACTGGCATATAAAGACACAGTTCTTATACTGGGGGATTTTAATCTTCCCACCATAAATTGGGACACCCTATCTGGTACTAATCAACATGATGAACAACTACTTTCAGTTATCATAAATTTAGGACTTAAACAGGTCATAAGGGAACCAACTAGGGAAAAAAATATTCTCGACCTAGTAATAACAAACTTAGAAACCCCTATATTTGATACTACGATTCTAGCTCCCCTAGGTAACAGCGATCACATGTCTGTATTTTTTCCATGCAATTTCCTCTCCAACCTAAAATTAATAAAATGAAAGTAAAACAATATCATAAGGCTAACTTTAACTAAATAAACCATTCCCTAAGTTCAAAAGACTGGGAACGGACTCTCCTCCCTTTAAGAACTGAGGAAGCATGGGACTTCCTAAAAAATAAAATATCTCAACTTGAAAAACAATATGTACCTGAAAAAAATAAATACAATAATAAAGGAAAAATTCCACAATGGTTTAATAACAATATCAAGAAATTAATTGCTCAGAAAAAAAGCTTTTTTCTAAACTTAAAAAGGGTTCATTTCCCCAAAAAGATTTAATAATGGTAACATATAGGGAAACAGTTAAACATTTTAAAAAACAAATTACTATAGCTAAACATAACTTAGAATTTAAAATAGCACATGCAAAAGACCATCACAAGGCATTGTATGCTTACCTAAATGAAAAAAAAGGTTGTAATAACTCAATTGGGCCACTACTTATTAATAAACAAACAATAACATTGGACTCAGCAACCGCAATAGAATTAAATAATTACTTTTCGTCAGTTTACATTCAAGAATGACCTTCTTCACTTATTGCAGTAACATCAAATGTAGAAAAATGTAGGATTTTCATGCAGGATACACGGACTGTACTGGACACCTTAAAACAACACACTAGTCCAGGTCCAGATAATATAACTTCAAGATTTTTAATGGAAACAAAGAACTCCAGTCTTTTACCTTTAACAATTATCCACAACAAATCTCTTCAAGAATCAGTGGTACCTAAGGATTGTCGTTCTGCTATAGCAACACCTATTTATAAAAAGGGCTCCCATTCAAAAACTGAAAACTATCGCCCTATCAGTTTAACTTCGATACCATGCAAATTAATGGAAAAAATTATTAAACAAAAATTAGAAAATGAAATGTTAAGTTTAAACATTAAGGATGGATACCAACATGGGTACAAACCAGGCTTTTCGTGCACTACAAATTTAATTTCCTTTTACAATTATATTAGTTATAATTTAAATTGTAATATTCCTATGGACATCATTTTGCTGGACTACAGCAAGGCATTTGATAAAGTTTCCCACTTTATCTTCATCAATAAGCTTAGTAGTATGGGGTTTTCATCTTTGCTAGTTTCATGGATAGGTCAATGGCTGAACAACAGAATTCAGACAGTCAGGGTAAACAATGCCCTATCAAACACAAGGGAAGTGACCAGTGGGGTGCCTCAGGGCTCTGTGCTTGGGCCTACTTTGTTCAATTTATTTATAAGTGATATGTCTATCTCAACCAATAATATCATGGTTAAATTTGCAGACGACACTAAACTTGGGGGAATGGCTAATAGCTGGAGCAATGGAATTGGACTACAAACTGATCTAGCTTCAGTGGAACAATGGGCACGTATTAACAAAATGCACTTTAACATATCCAAGTGTGCAGTATTACATCTGGGAAAAAATAATCCCAGTCAAACATACTATCGGAACAATACTATTATTAGAACTTCAAAAATAGAAAAAGATCTGGGATTATTAGTTAATGATAAATTAACTTCAACTACCCACTGTACAAAAATAACAAATCAGACAAATGCACTACTCCACAGAATTACTAAAACCTTTGTGTCTAGATCAGAACAATGTCTTTTGACTCTTTATAAATCCCACATCAGGCCCCTCCTAGATTACGGTTCACCTTTTTGGAGCCCTTACTTAAAAAAATATATTATTAGAATTGAACAAGTCCAGCGTAGAGCCACTAAACTTATCCCACACTTAACCAACTTGGACTATAGTACTAGATTAGATAAAACAGGACTTTATACCCTTACGCAAAGAAGAATCAGAGGCGACTTACTTCAGCTTTTTAAAATACTTGGGAATCAGGAACAAATGCAGATATGTGCTATTGAATATTCTACAAGAAAAACTGTGGCTAGGCTACATCATAGACAGCTGGAAGTTATGAGAGAAAATAGCACTAACAGATTGAACTATTACGCTATCAGAACACCTATACTATGGAATACATTACCACAGGATATAGTTGACTCACCAAACATTTTAATGTTTAAAAATCATTTAGATAAATGGTTGCTAGGAAGGGTTTTGAGTTAATGTTCCATGTATATGGAGGACAATCACGATGGTCAATCCACCTTCTTTTGTCCAATACAACAAAGTATCTCGTGCTATGCCTGCGACCTGGGTTTGGGGGCAGACCTTGGTCAGCGGGGGTTGACAGGGAGGGGGGAGGATTGACCATCCAGAGGACTGCTTTCCTCTTCTGGGGTGGGTTTATGGGGAATACTGGTATAGTAATGGCCTCTGGAGGAGATTGGGGGTGGCACTAGTGTTGGGATATAGAAAGGGGGCAGGATGACGGCAAACTCCAGCAGCATGAGGCGCCGAGATATGGCCCTGCAGGAAGCAATTGCAAGCTGTGTCTTGAGGGGGAAAATCACTGTAGAGAAGCCCCCACTTTGCCGGTAGGTGAAGGTGGGATCAGTGGTCTGCCCCATGTCCAGTGCTAGGCTCTCCCGGCCCTGCTTCTGGTCTCCCTCCTCCTCACAGTCACTCCACTGGATTATAGATAGAGTGCGACAGGAGTTCGCAGCCCCACCCCTGGGGTTTCAGAGCCAGAGGCCATTCAGCCAAGTATGGTGGGAGTGGAGGAAAAGACACTGGAGAGCAATGGGTCAGAGGCTTTGGCAGACGGCAGAGCCACACCAAGAATCCTTATCAGAGAGAGTCTGGTAAGTGTGAGAGATAAAGAGAGTTGACAAAAAAAAAAACACGAGTCAAATGTGAGTGCTGTTTGTGCGGGGGGGGGGTAGGGAGTAGAATTACCAATCAGTGACTCCCTCTCCTGGAGTTGCTTTACCACTATTATAAAACACAGTAAGGCATCTTTTTAAAAACATAAATTATAATAACTCACCCAGGTCCTCTGTACACTGACATACCCTGCTTAACACAAGGGCAGGGATATGTGTGAGACTTGTGTGTATTTTGTCTGGATTCTGGTTTCATAATTGGTTTTACGTTTATTGCTGCAGTGTATTTAAATGTTTTCCATTACAAGGAATCAGTTGCCTCAAAATCAGGAGCATGCATTGGTAGCAAAAAATGCCATGTCATGCCCTGATATTGAGTCTTCATAGCTATGGAGAAGCAATGATCAAAGCAACTCTTCAGTATACACTCCGAGGCAGCAAACAAGGGAGGTAGGTTGCAAAATAATAGTGTGCAGGATCTGAAAAGAACAGAGAGAGAGAGAGAGAGAAAACAAATGTTCAGGTTGTTAGGTCTCTGTGTGCCTTTCCCTCAACCACAAACCTGCACTCTATAGCCGCTAAGCCCCCAGTGCAAAGCATCATGGGTAACACTATGGAAATCCTTGGGTAGTTCAGGCTGACAAGGCTTCAACGGAATAAAAGCTGGCCACAGGCAAGCTTTTATATGTTTTCCAGTTTAGATTAAAACAGACTACAGGCATGTATTTTGTCCTTTGGAAACTCCTCGGTGCAGTGTAATTGCTATCTTAGCCAAGTACAAGATCGGCCCTAGAAGAACCAAACCTACTCTTTCACATAAGAGCTTTTTTTAAAAATTAATTTGCATCTTACTATTCTGATACAAAAATTTAAACAAAAAATTGCAGAAACTGAGTTGCAGCTTCCCGCCCATTGGCATGGGACAATTGTTCGCCTTATTCATCTCTACAGTTAAGAATGTGGGCTCCTTTGCAGAAGTGAGTCAGTTTCTGGAGGATTATGGATTCTCCCAATGGTTCCTCACTCAGTAAACATTACTGCAAGCTGCAGGTGTTTGCTGTAAATGCACATTTGCCTTGGGAGTATGCATCGCTGCAGCAACAGGCTGGACTCCACTATGACTTAACATTGTGTTTCTATTTCCATTGGAAATGGGAATTTTACAAAATGACACATGTTAACATGGCAACATAGAATGTGTTGGCAGAATAGGACAGGTAGGCCTATCTAGTCTGCCCTATTTTCCCTGGCTATTACTACACTCTAGACCCAATCTAGTCACAGGTGAACCTCCTCACTTCTGTCTAACTATTATGCCCATGTGCCTATCCCACGCATGCTTGAAGCTCTCCACTGTCTTCACCAAACCACCTCTACTGGCAGACTGCTCCAGGTGTCTACCACCCATTCTGTAAAGAAGTATTTCCTCACATCCCTCTTAATGCCCAAGCTTCATAGCATCAAATAACAAAGACAATAAGAAATAGAATATGTACTGAATTGAGTCAGAGATTTGGAATGAGGGGGGGAGATTAAACAAAATCAACAGCAGATAGAAGTATTAATAAACAGATGCATGCCTGTGTTTTAAACTTACTTTTTTATCATTCAATTGCTTTCCACTATTTACGAGTTAGTTCTCAAAAACTAAACTGTAGATGTAAGAGCATTCTCCAAGTGAGCCTTGCACTGGGACACACCAGGGAAGTCACACATGTGCACACTGCAGCTTATTGCTTGGGGCTAATGTCAAGTTCTCAGGGCAATGTAATGCTAATCAGCTGTTTTGTAAGAGAAGATGCAAGGGAAAAGCTGGCTCCAGCTGAATAGGAATGTGGAGTTTTCCTTGTTTGCTTGTTTTTTTTTAAGTAAGGAATACAGAAATGGCCTCTGGAAGAGAAAGAAGGCGGGCAGCCTCTTGGAGCCAGTGAGGAAGAGCAGGGGCAAATGTAATAGTGCAGAGCTGACTAAGGTCAGCAAATTACTGAAAATAGGAGGGAGAGAGGACAGAAGGATGGGACAAAGGACTAAGAAAGGGAAAAGACGTCGTTAAATTTAAGGATAAGTGGCAACAAAGGGAAATAGAGAAAGAGAGGGTGAGAGAGAGAGAGAGAGAAAGCTGCACCAGAGTTGAGTTACAACTTGGTGGCCCTACCCCTTACACCCAATAACTATTTTCACCTTGTGTCTTGTTTAGTGGCTTCTGAGGAGCTCAACAGCACCTGGTAAACCCATATGAGGAGAAAACTGTCACCCTAACGGCTGATAGTGGCAGCTGCTGAGGAAGCTTGGCAGGAGCTGGTTACCCTGAAGAAAGACAAACAATCTAAGGAGTACTCTGTATACAGAAGTCACTGCAGGGGAGCTTGGCAGGGATTGGGAGCCACAAAGTAGATTTTTACTTCCATGTTGGAAAGGGATGACTGTGGGGGAAGTCTGGCACACACTCTAAAGCCACTGGGTTTTTTATTTTGGGAATTTAGGTCGATGACAGGGACAGGGTCACTCTTCTTTGGAAAATGCAGAGTGTCAGCTTAGAAGGGAAAACTGGTGTGGCGACCACGTGCCATTTGTAGAACCATAGTTGAAGAACGTGGAGAAGGGGTCCAAATACAGGTTTCAGTCTCATCCTCATTCCTGAGGTGTTCTGGTTTTTGAGGTTCCAGATCATCACAGTATCTGAAGTGATGATGGAGGTTCAGCAGTGTCCCATTTTCTGGAGTTTGAGAACAAAACGATAAGTGCCCTTGCTTACCTGACATCACATTTTAAATGGTGGTTGGGGCTATGGATTACATCCTATCTTTCTCCTCTTTTGAGGATGTTTATGATTACCTCTAATGAAAGGGTAATACTAGTAAAAGCAGGAATATTTTAAGTATTTCATACAGTATCTTTAGCATTTTGCCTTACTCCCTATTCCTTAGTCTGGCCAAACTAATGTATAAAAAGTAATGTATAAAAAACTACAGATGAGTTGGGATGTATGAATACGAATAAGATCCCATACAGGGCACCCAACTGGCTAAACAACTTACCACCCAACCTCCTAGCTGGCTCAAAAATTGGACCGTTCAAAATCAATCTTCTGCAGCATTTACTAGATCTCATCACCTGTGACTGCACCACTTAACCTAGGTCTGTAGCCTTTTCCCTCCACCCTTTCATATCCCACTGCTCTCAAATTCTCCTTCTCTGAAGCAACTTATGACAAGGTCATCATTCTGACCACCTCAGCCCAAGTTTAAACAACATCTGTCATCTTGTAACTCATGTCCCCAATCTAGCACTTACAGATACTGCATGTACATTTTGTATGTTCTGTATACTCACTCAACCTTTGTACTATGTATAGTGTGAATACTATGTATTGTCTGTATACACAACCAACATTGTACTATGTTATATGTTAAATTATCACACTGTCTATAACGTTTATGACATGGAGCTTTTGTAAATGAGCCTTTGGCTCAAAGGTTTTGTAATTCTGAGACTTTAATAAATAAATAAATAAAGATCACACAGTTATTGCTGTAATAATAGAAAAAGCTGTTTTCTTTATTCTCTTCTCAATGACAGTCATTTGATTACCTAACTTCTAAAGAAGTTTACAATTTGCCTATGTGGGGTTATCATTAGGAATTTTCCTGTGTTTATGTAAGCCTTCCCCAAGTGTGAGTTGGGAGGTTACCATGACTACAAGCGAAAACCCTATCCCTGTCCACTTAGGGTCATTATATCTACAAGTAGTGAATGCTACTAAATGGAAAGTTAAAGCATGCCTGAGATAAGGTGGGAAAGTGGGCTACCCCCCCCCACACACACACACACACTGAGCACTATGCTCTAAGCATCTCCTGGATGCTCACTTTTTGCAGAAACTTCCTAGCTGCCAGTTCTCAGCTCACCCTCTCTGTCCTCTTACCTTGCTTGCTGTGCGCCTATGGTCTGGCCATTCCTCTTGCATTCACTCCTGCTGCTTCTTTTGCAGTGGTTCCCATTCCCTTGCTATGCCACAGCTCTTGCTAGCTGCTTGCTGCTCTGCTTTGCCTTCAGACACCCCTTGCTGGCTTCCATTACACATCCGTGTGGTTTCTTCCCACATCAAGGCCCTCTTACCCAGCGGCTATCAACATTGGTCTCAGGGGAATACTTTTTCCCTGCTCCTGCTACTTTGTGTTTTGGTTCTGTTTCATCTGCCCTGACCTTGTTCCACTCCAGCTGTTGGTTCTGCCTGGCTTTATTTTCTGTCCTGTGCTGTCGTCCTGCGTTCTGTGGCTGTCCTCCATTTTGGCATTCTACCTGCTGATGTTTTCTGCTGGCTGGGTTTTTTGGCTCTTCCCTTCTGCTTCCTCCCATTTTGCTGCACTGGGGTCATGCTGCAGGGGGAGGCTGTTCTGTTTGTTCTTGCCTGACCTACTGCTCCTTATGCCCCAACACTTCTGCTGTTTTTTGGTGGGGGGTGTTGCGGGGGCTGGCTCTCCCTGTCTGCTTGTCTTTAGCTCTTCATTTTCCTCTTGGCTGCCTACCTCTTGGCTGAGGCTCTGACCTGTCTGTGAAACCATTCCTGTAGCTGTGCTTTGCCTTTGTTAGTCCTTTGGCATTTTGCTGCCTCCTACCTTTCTATCCTGTATTCAGCCTTAATCAGCTGCTTAATTTAAACAAGCCTGCTCAGTGGGCTGTCTTGTTTTCACCACAAGGCTCCATCTTCCGTCTACTCCTTACCATGCCATGCCTTCCATTCTTCCTAAACCTGACCAAAGGGAAAACCCTGACCAATGAGCACATGCCCCAATAAGCACTGGGCTTAAGATTCACCAACCACTGGACTCATACCCCATGACTACTGGGTTTATGCCCCTAAGGGCAATCTCATGTCCCATGACTACTGGGCTTACTGTCCACTGACAATTGGGCTTTGCCCAAACATTAACCTCAGAATTTAGTATGCATCACCCCTGTGACATCATACTGTAACTAACTGGGCCCATTCAGGGATCACTATACTAACCCACATGGCTCCAAACCATATTGACTGCCCCCCCCAAAAAATGTTTCTGTATCAGCACTCTTTCACCCTATCTCTATCACTGCTTCTCCTAAAATCAGTTAGGGCCTGGCTTGATTATAGCAACTTGATGGCCTAGATTAACATCAACAAGTTTTAGTCAGATTTCTCCTTCTATGCTGTAGTATAGAGGTGTAGCCTGAGGTGTTCTGTAGTCATAGTGGTTGTTTAGTTGTCCTGTAGTCTAAGTGTAATGTAGGGGCATGACTGCAACTCTGTGGCAATCTTGACCTTTGAACCCAAGAAGCATTTGGGCAACTTCTTCTGCTGGCACTAATTTATCCACTCCATCTGTTATGTACATGCCTGGTCTCTACAGTATCCTATCCTTCAGTAGTACCTTAATTCCTAGCCAGTACTGGGGAAGGCCCTCATGCCCAAGGACTCCTTTAATTACACAACTGCAACTCAGTGAAACCCACCTAAAATGAGGCTTCCTTTGGGTTACAATTTAGGCATTCCCCATAACAAAGATAAGCTCTTCACAGAAGGCTAAGCATCCTTATTCAGCGAGCCAGGTTTCCTTCTTCATAGGGTGTGGACTTCTTCTCTAGGTCCCTTAGCCGTGTGATATCTGCTGTGTGACAACTTCAAGGATGATCATCCTGTTCAAAGGATGGAGTGAGTTCCTAATGCCTCCAAAGTATGCCACTTTCCTATTCCTTCCTGGGTTGTATAAAAGCTCAGGCTATTTGAGTTGTCCAGTTTTCCTTTATCTTATATGTTTCCGACTTCAGCGACGTTTAACAGTTCCAGTCGCCAGTACGTAAAATACTATTACATGGATTGGAGGAAAGGCAACCTAAAGTCTTGGATAAAAATTCTAAAGTTTGCAAGAGACTACACAGGATGACTGAAAGTGGATCCACAGAGTAGAAATAGAAATCAGTAAAAGGACAAAGCTGGTCTCAGACACCACTCGGAAATAAAAAAGTGAAGTAAAGTTTCTTCCTTTGATTAATTATTTATTCATGCTTGAAATACATAACTAAAAAAGCAACACCAAGGCGTACACCCACAGTAACCACTGTCTCCTCTGAGACCAGCTTTGTCCTTTTACTAAAGTCTTGGATCCCCAGCAATTTGCACCACTGGGGGTCTTTAGCAGAATGATGTACTGATGGTTTTCTATGACTTCACTTCTGAATTTTTGGGTATCTTCCCTAGGGTACATTCAGCCAAGTCACCTTGCTTCTGCATCACCACTAGGACTAGAACCCTTCTCAAGAGGGTTCTGTGCAGTCCATACCCCAAAAGGGTGGTAATGCATCTGGAACAGAGAGTGTGAAAGGCCACACATATATCTAGCCATGTAACTTTAACCATAGTAGCACAATCACTACCATGTTGCACAAGCATCCTTCACACTTAGTCATTCACCGGACCAGTAAAATGATAGGCTATGCCTAAGGGTTCCATGTCATAATAGTGATCATGCAACAGAGATCACTATTATGGCGAGTGTACATCACCGAAAAATAATTTTGGTGATGCACACTGGCAGTGCACAGAAAAACAGAGTCTGAGACCAACAGGTCTTGTTTTTAATATGGGGGGCTGTGCCTCCCACACCCCTCTACTTATGGATTCTCAACTCCAGGGGGGGTGCATGTTGGGGGGGACTTGATTAAACACATGCCACCAGGCAGCAAAAAAACCCCGCACCATGCCGGACCAGAATCTGGTACCCCATGCATTCCAGCCAACCACCATCCCCATGACGTCAGCGATCTAGCTCAGCAGCTGCTGACTGCAACCTCTCCCACATGTCATTCCTCCTCTGCATCTCCCCCCCAACCGTGGGTGCGCATGTGTGTATATGCTCAAGTTAATGTTGCAGTTTTCTTCGACGACAGTATCCGGTCACCCACCTCCATAGGTAGCTGTGGTCACAGTCACCATGATTGACTTGCCGTTTTTCTAGGTGCTCAGTCTTTGACACTATGGTCACAGACTACCATGCCTAAGGTTTAGTGGGGCAATGGGTGAGCTTGCCAGAGTGCCCCCCATGTATTATATACAGCTCATGGCCTAAACATCCATTTGATGCTCTTTCTTTGCTTCCACCATTCACACCCTTCTCCTCTGGCTGCTCACCTCTGTCCATTGGGGCATCTTACCCAAGGCACCTTAAGCCAAAGGACCTCCCTTCTGCAGCACCCATATAAGTGGAATCCTTCTTATGAAAGTTCTGTGCTAACCATACCCTGCAAAGGTGGTAATTTTAAAGGATTGAAGATGCTGTATAATGCTGCTACATGACTGAGTCCCTCCAGTCTGTCACACTCAGTGCCCCTCCTAACCCTTTGAGATCATTTGTTTTCACTTGATACTTTCTTTGTTCTGTGGTAACACTGACCGAACCCAGCAACCCTCCTATTGGGAAAGCCAGCCTTTTCTTCTTTTTCCAAGAAACCTCTTTTTCCTGCAGTTTGTGTCTCTTGGAGGTCTTGGGCAGTTCTCAAACAAGGCTAGCTGAGGAGTTCCTGTAGGCTTCGGCCCACAGAAATGTCCCAGTTCAATCTTAGTAACCTTATGGTGGTTACATAAATACCTACAACAATATTTACAGACTTTCTCATTGCAGTGTCTGACAGCAGAAGTGGATAAGGCATTACGTTTGTCAGTGTCAGTGGCTCAGTAGGTAGCACACTCACCTCTGAGGCCAGGAGATCAGAGGGCTGTGGGTTCAGTTCCCACATCTGGCACTTGGGTTAATATCCCAGTACTGACACTGCAGTGCTGCATGAGAGAGGTGCTGCACTTCTGAGGTGCTGTCTTTCAGATGAGATGTTAAACCGAGGTCCCATCTGCCTGAATTGGTGGTAGTTCAGGTGGATGTTAAAGATCCCATGGCACTTATCGAAAGAAGAGTAGGGGAATTTCCCCGGTGTCCTGGCCAAATTTCCTTCATTCACTACAAATACTGTACCACCAACAGTTTCATCTGGTTCAAGGTCAGTTGGCATTCATCTGTATCCCCCTCCCCCGGGTCATGCCTGAAAATAGGCAGGATTTGTCTGTGCACTTTCCCGGTCAACAAAAACTAAATAAAAAATAAATAAATAAGTGGGAGTCAGCTTAAGGGAGTTAGAAACATAGAAACATAGAGAAAAATACAGCAGACAGAGACCAAGGGTCCATGTAGTCTGCCAATGTGTTTCTTGGACCTTCTCAGATCCCAGGACCTAACCCCTCCTTCTGCCTAATGCCTCCTACTGCTCCTGTTGCTTTTGATCAAGCTTTAGCCTTGTCCCACTCCAGCTTGAATGATGTCATGGACTTTGCTTCCACTTACAGTATGCAACAAGAGGGAGAAAGACAACTGTAACAGAGAACAGAAGCAGGAAATAAAAGTAGAGGGTAGGAGATCACAAAAACATAGAATGTTTTGGCAGAAAATGACTGCTTGGCCCATCCAGCCTACCTAGATGATCCCTGCCTAGTTTGTCTCTGCAGACCCTAACTGGTCTTGGGTGACACTCCCTCCCTCCTCCCTGCCTGTTTACTAAAATTCTCTTATGTCTCTCCCATGCATGCTTGAAGCCCTCTACTGTTTTTGCCTTCATCACTTCTGCTGGCAGTCTGTTCCAGGCATCCACCACTCTTTAAGTGAAGTAGAACTTCCTCTTAAACATCCTCCTTCCAGCTTCATGGCATGCCCTCTTGTCCTGGTGCTCCTTCTCATTTGAAAGAGACTCCTCTCCTGTACTTTGTTTATTCCCATGAGGTACTTGTAGGTCTTTATAATCTCTCCTCTCACTCTCCTGTTTTCCCGAGTGTACAAGTTGAGATCCCTCAGTCTCTCCTTGTAGGGCTTTTGATGCAACCCCTGTACCATTTTAGTTGCTATCCTCTGTGCTGCCTCCACCCTGTCTATATACTTTCTGAAATGCGACCTCCAGAACTGGACACAATACTCCAGGTGGGGTCTCACTAGTGAGCAATACAGTGGGAACACCACCTCCATTCTCCTGTTGGTTTTACCTCTCCCTCTGCATCCTAGCATCCCACTGGCCTTACCCACTGCTTTGTCACACAGCCCCACCCCTTTGAGGTCATCTGAGGAAAAGTGTAGGCAATACATCCTCTCAACATAATGTAAGGTGTTGCAGAGAAATCTCAGGAACACAACCTCTCTGGTACTATTCTCAAAGATACTACCCTTTCCATGTGCAAGCAAGGAAAGGCAGTTATAAGACAAATTAACATATGTCTAAAGGCATGGTTTAAGAAGTCACAGTTTAGATGTGTAGGCAACTGGTAGGATATTATACTATGAAAACCTACATTGGAGAGAGAATTTGGTGGCAAACTCTCTTTCTCTAATTCTGCCAGAGCCATACAGTTGTGTGTTTTATCCACACCTCGGGCTATGGCCATCACAAGTCTGGTGTTTACTACTACACCTTCTGCTTGGAGGCAATGGATGATTTTTTTATAGTTTGTCATCTGCCTCTGCCAGTAGAAGTGTCGACCTCCACTGGAGTTTGGTAGGCAGGCTGTGAGGAAGTTGACTCTGGTCAAGGTCTCCTAGAGCTTCTCCAGGTAGTACTTCTTAAAGTTGCATACAGTGGACTCATTGCTTCCCCACCATGTTTTGCCTTATACAGTATCACTGCTTTCATTACACTGCTCTCTGCAGCATAATTCCCAATCTGTCATCAGATAATGGGGCTATAGATGGCATATTCAGAGTGAGGTTTTTTAGCAGGTGGAGGTGAGGTGTATTGTAGCTCATTCACTACAGTCTCAGCCACTCAGAGTGGGACATCAGCCTTCTCGGCAAGCAGCATCAGATCATAGAGCAGTGAGTAGTCCCACTTTACAGACTTGTGTTTAAGCCAGCTAACCAATGACATGGCAAGGGCACAGTCAAACAAAAGGTAACAAGATGGCAAGCCAGTAAGCTCTTCCCTCTTTATATCACTTGGTTCACATCAGATAGGGGAGTGTCAGCAGAGTACCAGCTATCAGCTGATAACCATGAACTTTATTTCCTGCTAATAGAGAGAGACTGGAGTGGAGAGCTAAATTAAACAGCTGCTGCACTAAGTAATTCTACAGTATTTTGTGATGGGGTTAATTTGCCAAAATTTTAAAAAGTTAATTTTGTGCCAAGGGATTAGTGCCTAATGCACTCCAGTTGAAAATACACAATTTCAGCCAATGACTACAATTTTCTTTTTTGCACAATTATCACACTGACATTGTATGAAAATAGTGAACATTATTTTACAGTGAAAACAAGCAGTTCTACTGTAATTTGACAAAACAAAATTACCTGGCTCTCCATTTTCTTTCTAAGGATTTAATAAACAGATCTATATTGATGTTCTCAGACTGTAGTACAAAGTAATCACTCTGGTGGCTGAAAAAGTAACTTCCAGTTGGCAGTAATGCACATAACTGCTAAACCATCGCTGGTCACTTTTTTAACTGCTAGGTCAGTAATATTTTACTACAAATCTCAGCTGCAACCATTAGTTATATTTAAAGCTTCCCAAGAATAGTCGTACTGCATATGCTATCCACTACAACTGAAAACAATTAATTAGCTCCTCATTAGTCATGACATTCCAAGCTAGATGTAAACCAAAATGTTGTTCTTCAAATCTGTTGAGTTAAGGTATTGACACCCATAAAATGAACAGTTGTAAAAGACTGCTTTGATTTAAAAGGGATTACTTTACATCTAGAAACCCACAGTGCAAGTCCAACAATATGTCTTTTAATCCTTTGGTGCAACTGCCAGGGACATACCCAGGTTACTGACAATATACACATATGGTATCAGTTTCCATTATTTGGAACATGCATAACTAAATTAATAACAGTTCTTACAAGGCCCTGGGGGAATGTGTGAAAGAATTTTGATCTCCTTAGGAAAGGCTCACCAATGCTCATGGGAGAGATGCACTTGACTTTTAACCTTCTTTCAAAGGCACCTGTGTGAGCTTTTAAAATCCACTACCACCAATTATCCACTTTCAACCTGAAGTGTTTAAACCGAGGACCATATTAAGCAGGCTTAGTGCATAGCCATGTCATTCTAGACTTCCTGATGTGGGGAGATGTCTTGACATGGTTAAAAGGGAGTTTAGGGATGAGGAACAAGATTAATCAGCTTCCCCTACTGACAGCTTCAGACAAAGAAGCCTTTTAAGCACCTGGTTTTCATCTATCACACCTGCATTAAGATTGTGGACTTTGTACTGTTGCCTTGATCCTGCTATTTGCAGGTACATGTCTGTAGTCATAGTTTATCACTTAATAGCCATTTGTAAAAAAAAAATGACGAAGGCTAACATATAAGATCTCTCTTATTAGCAATGCAAAAGAGTTTCAGTTCTCTTGCTATGAATCAGCAAGGTATAAATGTGTCCAAAATTATCTGGGTGAAGTGTTAGTTTCAATTTAGTTTCAATAATTATCTTCTGATGCTTGCACAAGCCAAGTCTTCAAATGCAAGTAAGATACATGGTTACTGAACTAAAAATGAAGATTTTTGGTTGTGATTGAAGCACTTTGGAAATAGGGTACAGTCTTTACATGATTTATACCACCACTAATTATTAATCTGAATGTGAACCAAAAATCATAAAATATTAACACTTAAAATAACAAACTAAAAATGACATTAAAATATATTCACATACAGTAATTGTAAAATGCTAGTATGATTAGTTTTATGTTGACGTGATTCCTATTATGTTTTCATTGTGCAAACAAGATTTCAAAGTTGATATAACAAATTCCTGAGACTGATATATCTGCACCTGCTAATCTCAGAACAGAAACATATGCTATACACAGCAACTTTGGCAAACCGAGGACCTTAGCTTTCCAGTCATGTACAGTATGTTCTCTTTTGTAGGACATATGGAAATGAGATTTGGAATATGCAATGGATTTTCTTTAAAAGCAGTTGAGTTAAAATACTATATGTTGATAGGTTTTGCATTCATCAGTACATTTTAGAAGAATGTGTCAAATGAAGCACTGCCTTTAGAAATCAACATGTTTATTAGTGTGCTTTAACCTTTCAAGTTGTGAAACAACTATTAGAAATCTGAAATTTCACTCATGATATGATACAGGGCCAAGCAAACATCCTTGCAGGTACAGCCTTTGCTCACAATGGAGATGAATTTTCTAGGGAAATTGCTGTTTGCCTGCATCCTGGTGGCCCAAGTGAAGACAATCAGCAAGCTTTCTACCACCATTCTGCCTGCTCCTGTGACAGAACGGATCAGAGCAAGGTATAGCAGTAAGTAGACACTAGTAGTATTTTGTAGACCTATTCTCTTTTTCTTATTAATGCAGCAGAATTTGTGGTCTGCAAAAAAAACTTTATATAGATTTTATTTTGTACTCATATTTTATACCTCCTCAACACTCTAGTCCCCTAGTCCCCTAGTCTCTCAGGGATCTCAAGGCACCTTTTCTAGGTCATCCCACAATGCCAATCAATGCCTCACCCCTCCATGGTGGGGTGGGAGGTGGTTGGGGAACACCCAGTATATTTACAGGTTTGTCAGGCAGCTGAGCATGACAAACACTGTGAGGGCCCAGATGTACCATGGTCCCTTTGCCTATGGGTTCCAGGGCTGCCTTTTTTCTTTTTCTTTTTTTCTCCCCTCTTGATGATGGCACACTAGGGCTCAAGCACACATTACACACAGTGTCATGAGATGTACGAGCCAGCCATCACTCAGACCCCTATGCTGCTTGTCTCCATTGCACCACCACCCATGGTCACCTAGGAGGAGGAGAGCTTCCTCTGCAATGCTTGATTCTCCTCCCCCCACTAGCTCATGAGGACCCAGGCTTGCTTCCAAACCTGGGTCACTGGCGTCACGAGCAGTAGCACTACTCATACCTCTCAACTGTACCACATTACAAGGAACATTCCTCATTCTGCTTCACAAATGCTCCCTGTTCCACAATGTGAGGACATGTTCCACATTCAGTAGTAACATTTTAAAGCAAAAATCTATAGTAAATGATGCAAAAATGTATTATTCAATTAATAACAGACTGTCTGAACATAAATGCAAACCTTTTAACAGTGTTCTGAGCCTCCTAGGTAAAGATTTGATTAAGCGTTCCACATTTAGCTCATTTGTTCCACATTTTGAGAGGCACTGTTCCACATTTGGGGGACAAAAGATTGAGAGGTATGGCACTACCACTGCATTGACAGGCCGACTAATAGCCTTATATAGATTTTTGCTACATGTATTTCTGGTAAAAACATAAATACATCAATTTTATTTTAGTTTCAATTAATTCCTGAACTGACACATGAGGTTTTAAAGTTTTTAAATATTCCTCCTCTCTTGCCATGCCCAGTATGAAAAAAAATAATCAGCTTGGTGAGCTGCCTTGCTACTTAACATCAGATATGTGTGCAAGCACTATCCTGACACACCCTCTTTAGAAATCTAGTATGTACAGTAAAAAACTAACCTTAGAGGCAGAGACTTTTAAAAACAAATATTGGTGGCCATATCTAATGACCTAAATCATTAGGTACAAAATTAATAATGAAAGCTTAAACAAATACCTGAGAGAATTAACATCATACTGCCTACAAATCTAAAAATGTTAGAACTGCAGTATTGCTAAAAACATATGGATTTTTTTTTGTTGACTAATATATTCTGCAACTTTAAAGATGTTTATTACAATACATGTGCACTGGAGATGGGGGTGTAGGGGGCAGAGCAAAACTGTGCTATAATGGTGGAGTCAGAGATAGTCTGCCTGAATCTCCCTGAAAATCTGAAAACTGACCTCTCAAAATGATTCCTGAATTAAAACCTAGCTAGAAGTCAGTAAACTGCTCACCTCTTTGCTGAATGTTTTTTTCATGGGGTTTGAGTGGAAGTTCAGTTGAAACAAAGGAGAGACGAGTGATTGGTGTCTTGTCTGTGGGTGCCATGCTCCACGAGGAGCTGGGCAGAACTGCTGTTACTGTGCACATTGTTCCTATTGTGGAGATTCTTGGACACTGTTGAGCTACCAAGTGTCTGTCTTCTGTTGGTGTGGTTCTGTTGGCAGAATGGGTGGATGGGTCTTGAAAGAGACAGTCTGAGTAGTTGCTGAAACAAGACAGAACTGCTGTTAAGCCATGCTGTGACTGTTCTTAATCCAGAGCATAACCTCCATGTGGAAGACACTTTACTGAATTTTTGCTAACATTAATGCTGTTTTTTTCAAGTACTGTATCACTGCACTATTATATATCCAACACACTGGCTCAGTGAGAATTTTCCATTCACTTACTTGGGTAAAAGGAATGACTAAGTCACCCGAATTGCCTGAAGAGGTCTTAATAAAAAGGAATAAAAACAAGCTTTTACACAGATTTTTACTGTGTAACTGTTCATTTGGGCAAGAAAGCAAGCTACTGTGCTGGCTGTTTGAAAGGGAATACTTGACTTCTATTCAACTGGGCAAGTAAGCAAGGAAAGCAAGCTACTCTGGTGGCTGTTTTAAAGGGAATACTTGGTTTGTTTGAACTTCCTAAGCTGGTAGTACCTATAAGGTGAAAGGGAGAAATAAAAAGGGTAGTACATTGATACAATGTTGCAAAATGAGTACTAAAACTAAAATCACAAAGGAGATTAAAGAGTTTTGTTTTCTAAGTCTAAGAAAAATCAGAACTCAAAAAACCAAAACCAAAAAAAAAAAAAGAAAATGCCCCTTAAATCACTCCATATGCAGGTAAATATAAAACTAAAAGACAGGTAGTCAGGGTTACACTCTTTTCATCCCTTTAAAGTAATTCTTTGGAATCATAAAATTCCAACACATGATGCTGACTATTTTGAAAATCTTTTTACAAAAACAAACAAATACCCATTGAGAATCTATTGGAGGCAAAGGAATTTGTTCATGAAATTATAGGACTAGATTCATGAATAAGGCCCAGCTATGAGAAAAGTGGAAAAAGACCCCCCCACAAGAAAAGTCAAAATGAACAAACAGAGACTGAGAAAAATGAAAACAAAGAAAGAAAGCAATCAACAAGAAATAGACACCTCACCTTGCAAAATCATCATGCTAAGGAACCGTGAGTGGCCATATTGCAGCAGAGAAATGGTAGCGGGGACATTAACATGCTGGACAAGATATCGCAATTCAAAAAAGGCACTATTACAGAAAGTCGTGGTTAAAATGTAGAAACTTGGACATAAAGTCACAAATAGTAGTAACAAAATTTTATTCAAATTGAGTATAAACTCGAATCTAAAATCAGTAGTACAACAGTGCATCGAGTCTGAAAGCAGTCTTCCAACAGTTAACAGTTAACAGCAGTAAATATCATTAATGTGCAAATAATGCTTAGTAAGATGTGCAAACTGCAAAGTAAGATGTGTAAATAAGGCTTAGTAAGATGTGCAAATAAGGTAAAATGTGAAAAGGTGCAAATGTTCGATGTGCAAAGAGCAAAGTATGATAATATCATTAGTGTGCAAATAAGGCTATATGCTGTTATGTTACATTAATTTCGATTACTGTGGCTATGTCTTTTAAGTACTGCATCTCCATTCTATTTTTAAAATCTGTACAAATAGTATGGAAAATTTTATTGACTCTTTGGTATTTTAAATGCTTCCTTGGTGCCTGCTGTTTGAGTTCTATCTGTTGCCTCTGTATGGACTCAGTATGCTGCTCCTGGCATAATTTGCATGCTAGCTTTGCTCGGGTTGGGTATGCTATAGAAACAGTACGTGAAAATGCACAATGCCATGCCTCCTGAGTGTTATTGCTGCATGGTGAATCATATATTACACACTCATATTGGTTCCAAAATGACACAGGGAAATGAGGTTGACAGCACTTCTTTTTGTTTCTTGTTAGCCACCCTATGTATGTGTCTTTAAAGTAATCTAATAGACACTGTACATCCTTGTATTTCTGGTCATCCTGCAGCATTTCAAATACATTCTCCACTCTGTTTTCAGGCACAAACGCAAGTGCCAGAATGCAGCGTATCTTATGTGCAAATGTCTCGTCCTGTATGTACTGAATTTGTAGCCCCTCCTGTTGTACTCTATGCGAAAGAGCTTGTCCCAAATGGGAATTACAGCCAACAAGCTCAGCAGTTGGTATCATTTCTCTTATGATGTTGATTGCTGCCAATTCAAAATCTGTCATGACAGTGCATGCCTGCATCTTTTCACCCATCAAGTTTTGTACATGCATAAATAACTTGCGATATACCCTCTCACTCCGACCCGGCAGCAAAGCGTATACACAAGGCCTGTTTGCATTATTTACTAGGGCATGAATTGTGTAAAGCTGATCATCCTCTCTTGGGGCTACAGCGAATGTTCCATCACAGAACCAGTGCTTTGATTGTTTTAGCACTGGTAAATCTGTGTCACTGGCAAAGATCAGCATGTCATCTTCATGTACACACAGGAATGATTCCCCACTGACAGTGAGAGAGTACTGCATAACATCAGTGTCATTGTGCCCTCCATGCTGACACTGTCGGTGAATGTCTCTCCATAGTGTCTCTTGTGAGGGTAACAGGTTGGCATGGCCAACAGAAATCTGTTGCTATCCCTGATGAAATACATTTCTTGTTGGCTCTTCAGACTCTGCAGCTCACTGTTTCATGACAGCTCTAGCAGACATCACCTCAACACCTCCATGAATGGGCACATGACTATGTTCAGAGGGTGGCAGAGTGATTGTATCCCCAAAAATGTGGAGATGGACACAGCATGTTCTTAGTTCACATCTCCAAATTATCTTACCCTGTGCTCCATCTTTCTTCTTTGTATAGAGGTAATTGTCTAAGACAAGCTTCTGCTTGCCTTTTTGAGTAGGAACAAACTCTGTGACAAACAGTGGCAGAATGGAAAGAAATATTCTACTGACTCATATATAGTGTTGTGTAATTGTTCACAATAAGTACTAACTAATACTGGATAATTGTTCCATACAGGATAAAGCACAATGATCGTTGTCTCTTTAAATGTATGTAGATGTGGGGGGCGAAATCACAGATGCACAGAATGGGAACGAAGGAAGTGCAGGAATTGAAGGAAATGAAGAGAACACAGTAAGTGGATTTAACAATGAGCGGTGAGTAGTGAGATGTGTAAACTGTAAAGTAAGATGTGCAAACAGCAAAGTATGATTATATCATTAGTGTGCAAAATGCACAAATGTGCTGGCTGAAAATAATGCAGGCTGAAAATAGTTGCAGAGCAGTGAAGCATGTTGGCTGTAACATTTGCATCGCATTGAATTGAAGAGGCTGGCATTTGATAGGATTATGAGATTGTCGTCATGGGATAATTCATTATATTGGTGACCGGTTGTCCATGACTTAAAAACCAGTGACAGAATGTTTTCACAACTTATAGGCCGCTCTGATTTCACTGCAACCATTTATACTGTAACCTTCTGTCCGTATGCCCTAAGGAACAACAAACCAATATTCAGGTTCAAAT
Organism: Neoceratodus forsteri; assembly: GCA_016271365.2. NCBI lineage: Eukaryota > Metazoa > Chordata > Ceratodontiformes > Ceratodontidae > Neoceratodus > Neoceratodus forsteri. The sequence continues at coordinate 849,550,764 of CM028134.1, forward strand.
CTACCTAGAGCCATTTACATCTGAGCACCCATCTTTGCAGGAAGAAACTGCACACAGAAATTGGGGGATACTCCACTACATGGATTGGATAGGACTCAACATTCTTAATTAATTTTCTCCTGGTGGCCATTTTGGGTCAGATCTAGCAATGGATGATTCTGACACCATATGGCATCTATGGGAACAAATGAGTTAAACGTGACCTAGAAATGACATATAGAATGTAATCGAATGTGGCTGAATTGTTACTATGGAAGAGTTTTCCCTTTGTTGGATTTATTTTTGTTTCAGAGAGGGGGGAAAGCAATAATAGCTGATGGCCCTTTGGGGCAGATAAGTGAAGGGCCAGCATCTCTGGAAGTAGATACATGCTCTATCTTTTATTAGAAGAGTTTTTTGGGAATTTTTTCCTGAACCTATATTGTTATATGGGTTTGGGAGTTAGATTTAGGAGATGGGGGTGGAGGATTATTACATATGGGAATGGCTAGTAATAATACTAGAAAAAATAAATTAATCAGTACTTGTATTAAATGATCTTTGGAAGTTTAAATGGTTGACTGTATACATAATTTTTAAATATCATGCTGGAAATAGGGGTTCAAGCTACTGTTATTATGCCTCAAAATTAAATGACAATATTTAAAATTATATAATGTAACATAAATGAGTTAAATAATCCTGTAACAAGACTATGTAAAAAAGAAAAAAACCAAAAAACAGAGCAGATGTGCTCCTATTACAAGAAACACATCTTATAGTGCAAAAAATTGAGAAAGTGGATACAATTTGGGGTGGGAAATGTTACCACTCATTTCTAAGCTCCACATCCTGCAGAACTTCTATACCGATAAAAAATATTACAAGTCAAAGTTGAAACAATATATTGCAATAAACATTGAAGAGTTACTACAACAAATCTAATTAGTCTAATTTTATGCACCAGATAATTCTATTAAAAGCAGATGACCCCTGTGATCTAAATAATTACAGACCAATCTCCCTCCTCCCAATCTTGGCTAGAAAAAATAGTGTGTGGCCAGCTAGGGGAATACTTAGAGTCCAGAAGTCTATTAAACCAATTCAGTCTGGATTCAGAGCAAAAGCACAGCACCATAACAGCCCTAGTTAAGGTGACAAATGATTGGCTCCTAGACCTTGACAACAAGAAGTATGTCTGTGCTGTTTTCCTGGATCTTAGTAAGGCATTCAACACAGTTGATCACAGCCTGCTTCTTTCCTCCCTAAGCATCTTAGGCCTGAACCACAAATCTACGTGCTGGTTTGCAGACTAACTCGGAGAATGGAAACAGCAGGTTAAAGCTGAAGCATCTTTCTTCATTAAAACCTATGCTGAGGGGCATGCCCCAGGGCTCTATCCTTGGTCCCCTCCTCTTTGCAGTCTACATTAACAACATCAAAAAAGCCAACATCCAATTTTTTGTGTATGACACTGTACTGTACTTGAGTCGTCCCACGCCAGAAGCAGCCTGTGAAGACCTCCAAGCTGAATTTAACCTTCTACAATATCAGCTCATAAACAAAAAGCTTTTGCTCAATGCAAAAAAGACAAAAAACATACTCTTCTCCCCCTCCTTGCATGCAGCAATTCCTGCTGGGTGGGGCTAGTCCACAAATTACCACTGTTCTTGGAGAAACACTAGAGTATATAGCTAAATTCAAATATCTAGGAGTTTGGCTCGATCATAAACTTTTCTTCACCGACCATCTCGAAGAACTACAGAAGAAACTAAGGCAAAGTGGCTATTCTACAGAATTAACCACCTGCTCACAAAAGAGGCCAAGATTCAACTGGTTCAAGCTACCTTCCTATTTTTAATAGATTACACAGACCTGCTCTGCAGCCACTGCACTGCCTCTGCACTGGCTAAGTTGGACACCCTCTACCACAGAGCTATCAGGTTTATTACTGGCCTTCCACTTTCCACACACCACTGCTCCCTGTACTCATTGTTAGGCTGGACTTCCCTTCACTATAGAAGGAATAGAAATGCCGCCCTATGGGCCTTCAGAGCAGTGACCAACAAGCTCCCCTCATATGTCTCAGATTGTATCCCCCTGCAGAGTGTTAAGCACCTATGCTCTAAGGAGCTATTCCCTAATTATCCTCCAAGTTCCAAGGGTCAAAACTCATTTCAGCAAAGCTGCTATAAGCTTCTCTTTACTCCCATTGTGGAACGGTTTATAAGGGAACTTGAAGCTGAGCTGCCCTGTTAGCCTGAATATCTTCAAGGTGCTCTATGATCGCTACATGAAAGCAACTTGCAAATTATTTTCCTCCCTGCTAGCCCACTAATTCCAGAATTCCCCCTTTCCATCCTGACGCTCTGCATGTTTCTACCCCTGGCTCTCACTCTTTCCCTATTAATTCTTCCGGCTGCACCCACCCTTCCCTGTCCATCCCAGCCTGGCTAAAGTCCCACCCCATCCATAGTAGTGTCCCAATTATCTACCCCTCCTCCATCATTATCATAATAAACAAGTGCATGACAGCCATCATCACTTTCTGTGGTTTTAGCCCAATTTATCCCCCAGTCATCAGTAATATATCCCTCCTCTTCTTTACCTCTCTAACCTGCCGCCCCATACACAGCCTCTTTCCCCTATATGTGTAGTTGCCGGCTGCCTCACTCAAAAGATCTCTGCTTATAACCCCTGTATGCCTATGGTTGATTGTACATCTGCTGACTTCTTCAACTGTAAAATAATTTTTTTTTATTTATTTCAACCTTGTACTGTACTGTATACACTGTATATACTTTTTCTTCCTTGTATATTATTGCTTTTTGTATACCTGCTTCTGTATTGTACGTTGATGTATTCATGACCAGGTCCACCTTGCAAATGAGCCTTGCTCAATGGTGCCCACCTGGATAAATAAAGATTTTGATTGATTGATTGATTGATAATTCACCAGTATCATTTACTGGGGCTTATTTTTGTAACTACTGGATTTTCCACAACCATATATAATAGCTGGTGACTATAATTTGATTTTTGATCCCCTTTTGTATTCTACAGCACTAACTATAGAAATTAATGAAACTACCACATTTTTGCAAAATAGAATGCAGGATCTGGTGATTGGAGATATGTTAAGAATAAAGAATTCCTTGGCCAAGGATTTTACTTTTTTTCATCCTGGTATAAACATACCGTTGTGGGTCAGGAAGTTAACAATGAAGTGAACTCACATGAAGATCGCTCAAATTGTTTGAATACCAATAAACAAACATTAAACAATAATAAAAAGAAATGGTATAGACAGGGAAAAGGGACTAATAAAAATGCTATGGAGGGGAATGAAATAGAGGAAAAGGAAAAGCCGTTGCCACTAACTAAAAAATGTAGGTAAAAAAGGAAAAGAAGTCTGGAGGGACAGATAAAAATCTAATTGGTCAAACCTTGATCACAACTCACATAGGGAAGAGACTTAAAGATACTTCTACCCCTATATTGTCTAATGATTCTCATGGTGATAATGGCTGTGGGAATCATGATTACATTAATGGTTCTAACAATGACTACAAACAGAAGGGAGATGGTTGTACAGGTAACAATGATTTTAGTAGTGACCTCAGCAGGCAGACATCCCTTGAGAAAACTCCAAGATTAGATTTTTTGGACTCTAATCAAATGGAAAGTGCATGCTGGTTACATGAGGGTTCTCCACATGGACACTCTGGGTTAGAGAACTCCGTGGTGATCATTTAACCTGGTGACAGTCAGCAAAACTCACAGGTGGAAATATCACTTTATGATAATAGCTTTCAGTTACTCCCTGATCCTAGTCCAAAAATTAATGATAATACCACTTTATCTAAAGAGAACATGGGAAGAGATTATGAATTTAAACAAATTAGACAGGACTTACAAGGTACTATTCTGGGAATGAAAGAAATGTTAAAATCTGAGATGGGTAACATCAGTCAAAATTATGGGATTAATAGAGAATATCAGTCTGAGTGTCCCCAGCAACACTCTTATTGTCCTTTCCTTGAAATTGATCATATACAAGTTTTAAAGGATCCCCATATTGCTAACATTGCAATAATGGAACAAATTATCCTAATGAATAAAGAGTTCTTACAACTTAGAGGGGAATTAGCAGTTAACAAATCTATTCTTGAAGCTCAAACAGCACTGATTAATGAACTAAAAAAGGGGTGTAACCAAAATAAGAAAGAACATGTTTTAGAGAAAGAGAGTACCAATAAAGGGGAAATGAGCATTACAAGAACAAAATAGTAATGCCACACAGGCCAAATAGTCCAAAAAGGGAAAAAGTGGGATATCACATACTATTAGGGAAGTTAGTGACAAGACTGAGTTGGTGTCAAGTATTCAATTAACCTTACACTTAGTAGAAAAACAACTAGTAAGTGGTGTTAATGCAAAATAACAAACAAGCAAGATTTTCTAAAATGGATTCCAAATTGAGACTAGGTGATGGTGATTGTAAGAAAGCTAATGAAAATAGTATCTTAAGGAAAGAAATGAATACTGGTAAGACTTTGTAACCTGTAACTTTGGGGGGTAGAACAGAGCAATTGGATCAAAAGCAGGAGGTTGTGATTTTAAGGGGGATAAATAGGGAAAAGGATGTGAATGAACAAATCCTAAGTATTTTGATTTACCTTCTCTTAAATGAATTGTTACAACTTGATATTCATAAGGAGGATATCACTAAAGTACTCAGGGCCTGTGATTGTCTAGGAAATAAGTTGTTGTTATTGTTCTTTGAACATGAAAGAGTAGCCAATTATGTATGGTGGAACTCAGATCAGCTAAGAAATTACATCCTGACACTGGATTGTCCAATTTCTGTATCAAAACTAGTAGCTAGGGGTGTCTGGAATGTACAGGAGCTCCTGAACAAATTGGCTATAGTTTCTTCTCTTCAGGACATACTAATGAATGATTGCTATCAGAATGAGGCCACAGAGGTAACTCTGTCTATACTTGGGATTAAAAGGCAGGGATATGAATCACAGCCTTAGTTAAAACAACTTATATCCCATTTGTTTGTAAATATTATGGGACTAGAGTTCTATAGTGATGATATAATCAGTGTAAACAGAGTACATGGGCATTGGGAGACAGGGGAGCAATTGGATGTGGTCCTTAATAATGCTGTGCTGTTAGACAAAATCTTGGAAAAATGTTCTTCCTTGGATACTTTGGGGTACACATTGTGAACCTCTTTACAATATGTTAGTATCAATACTGAAAATCAGGTGTGCTATAATGTTGATGTTGAGAATAGGTATAGTTTACTGACTGACGTTAATGATTGACAAATACAAGCAAACAGTAACAATGTTGGCAGTGATCAAGTTTCTGGCCCTGGTGTACAGTTTCAATCTAATGTTTCTGCTGTTGAAGTTTATAGGAATTTTAGTGAACATATATCTATAATTTCATGGAATATTGCTGGATTAAATTCCAAGTATGTGGATCCTGAATTTGAAGAATTCCTTACACAAAATGATATTTTAATGTTACAAAAGACATGGCATAGCCTAGAAACTTTGAAAAACTAAACTTAATGGTTATGTACAGATCCACTGCCCTGGAACAAAGGTTAAGAAAAAGGGCCATCATATAGGTGGCTTAATAACTTTTATAAAGATAGTTGACTATATAAAATAGTAGAAACAGTTATAAGATCTAATTATTTGCTTGCTATTGTTAAGTTTTGGGACCAATTACTACTGCTGGGCAATATATATTTACCTCCGAAGAATACAACTCTCTTTGACAGGGAACTGACTTCTAAAATAATAAAGGATATTAAAAAAATTACAATTAATAGACAGAGTATAGAAATGTTAATCATGGGTGATTTTAATATTATGTATGCAAATAATAATGGTTCTTCTGCATTGCAAGAAATCATGATAGACCTGGGAATCCCACATAGGCAAACCTTAGATAAAAAATATATACATAAACATCAACAAATGACAAACTTGATTGATGCATCGCAATTAGTAATATTAAATGGCTGTCTACCATCTGATTTAGTAGGGAAAACAACACATACTAATTTTAAGAGCACTTCAGTCATTGATTATGCATTATGTTCTTTGTATGATTATGACAATTATTTGGATTTCAAGGTTTTACAAAGAATAGAAAGTGATCACCTTCCAATTGCTCTATTCAGAAAATCAGATTGTAAGATAATAAGAAAGCCCGATGAACATCTTGATATCAGAAATAAGAGACTATGTTGGGACAAAATAGCTGAGCCTATGGTTAAAAATATTGTAGAACAATACAGTCAAGAAGTAGAACATCTGTTGGAAGGTGAAATTGAGCCAGAGAAGATATATGATATTATTACTCAAGTTTATTATAAATACATAACTGTGATATATAGTGAAAAAAAAGATAATAAACGGAAATTTGGATATGAAAATTGGTTCCATAAGTACTGTAGAAATGAGAAGAAGAAACTAAATAAATAATTCAGAATTACAAAAAAAAAAATCCTACCATAGAGAATATATCTGCCCTTAGACAAATTGGACAAAGATTTAGAGTGAATGTTAAACAGAAAAAAATTGAACATCAAACTTCACTGTGGGAAACAATGTTGAATGCTGTTGTAACCAAGGATGATATAACATTCTGGTCCCTTGTTGCCTCTGGCACCACTTCCCATGGAATCAGATTGCAATCATATATAACCCCAGATAAATGGGCTGACTACTTTTCACAACTGTATCGGAACTCTAACATGACAGCACATGCAATTGATTTTAAGATCAATAGTGACTTCAAATGGTTTACAGCAGATGAAGTTGCTAGGGCTATTTAAATTTTCAAAAGCAATAAGTCCCCAGGGCCTGACAAATTATCCATAGATTTTTATATATTTAATGTTGATTGGTGGGCTAATATTTTGACAGATTTATTCAACAAGATTGTGATGCATGCATATTTACCTATAACCTGGCATGGAATCTATATCATACCTATTTACAAGAAGGGTTCAGTTCTTGATCCAAGTAATTATAGGCCAATTAGTCTTATAGATAATTTAGCTAAATTATTTGCAAAAATACTATTGAACAGAATGATTATATGGTTGGAACATACAAAGGCATTATCTCAACTGCAGGCAGGATTCACCAAAAATAAGAATACAGCAACTCAAAATTTTATTCTACCTCACATATTGGAAAAGTATTGTAGGCTTAGAGGACAACCAATATTTGTAGCATATGTGGATTTTTTCTCAGCGTTTGATTCTCTGCATAGACAAGTGCTCTGGGATAGTATGAATAGAATGGGTATTGATACTAATTTAATTAATGTCATTAAAAGGTTATACTCAGACACTTGGGTCCAAATTAAATATTCAAAGCAAGGGGCTCTAACAAATAAGATTAAAATAAATCTGGGTGTACATCAGGGCTGTGTATTAGCCTCTACCCTTTTCAATATTTATATTAATGATATTATTACAGCTATGGGTAAGGAGAATCATCATCCTCCAAAGATTGAGAAAATGAAAATTCCTATATTAGCCTATGTGGACAATCTGGCTATAATTTCCACTAGCAGGCTGGGATTACAAAATACAATCAAAGATCTGGAAAAACTTTGTTATGGAAAAAATCTAAAGCCCAACTTACAATAGACGCAAGTGATGATATTTGGAAGCAACAGATCATATAGGAGTATTTTTCTATAAAATGAAAGGTTAAAGTATGTTTGAGAATATCAATACTTAGGGGGTTGGTTTTCTAATAATCTAAAATGGAACAAGCATATTCGTTATGTTCATAAAAAAATTACAAATACACTTCTCGCATTGAGTAGGTTTGACTATTTATATGGTGGACATTCAATTATTCCATTTTTAAAGACCCTGAATGCCAAGGTTGTTGCTCAAAATCTGTATGCAGTAGAAGTTTGGGGAGTTTCCACCCTTGTGAAATTGGAATAAACTCTTAATAATGTATATAAAAATATTTAAAGTTACCCAAGGGTCCGTCAAGTGCCTTAGTTAGAACTCAAATTGGAAAGCCAAAATTGAAACATATGGTTCAAGCCAGACTGATTGAATTCTGGATTAAAATGAAAACAGACTTACAGGATGATGTGATTCAGTTATGTATGAGAGAGAAGGAAATATTATTGAAGCATAGCAAACAAATATGGTTAAAGAGAACCTTAGGGTTACTGGAAACATATGGGTTAGTTTATTTAAAAGATTTGGTTAGTCAAAATATTAGTCTGAATTCTAGATAGATAACTTTTGCTACTGAGAAGATCTATGATTACTCTAGACAACAGGACTTACAGGAAATTAAAATATTGAAATCTGCTCAATGGTTGGTAAACAATACAAAAGAACACAATATTAAACAGTATCCTATTTTGGTTAAAAATAAAGAACATAGGCACATTTTGACAAGGTTTAGATGTGAAAACTTTGCTGGTTATGTACTCCTTGCTAGATACAATAAAGCACAACATATTTCTGTGAACTGTGATTGTGCCTTACAAGAAATAGAAGATCTAAGATACGTAGTGTTGAGGTGTCCCTGGTATGATATTCCCAGGAAAAAATTATTGGATAAATATCTAACACTATGGGGTATTCCAGATAGACACTTGCTTGACCTCTTATTCAATTCTGAGAATGAGAAAATTCTCACTGATCTTGCACTTTATTTAACAACAATAGGTAGGATAAGAGAGTGGAAGAATTTGCCTGGGAAAAAAACTGTTTCAGATTTTGATCATTGCATTTCTGCTTAATAACTATTATAAGCACATCCTTATTATGATGTCTTCCAGGATTTGTTATCTTTATACTGTATATCCTCCTTTTTATATGATGTATTTTAAATAATGATGTTTCAGTGAGGGTATTGTTGCTCTCTATTAGGCTCATATAATATTGTATGGTAACTTGTGATATGGATTGTTTCCTTGATTGTGAATTTATGTGAAATGGCTAATAGCTGATCAATAAATGATTTACTTACAAAAACATACTGTTGCATTGATATTGTTCTGATATCTGAGTTGCTTTTTCAAGATATTTATTGAAGTGAAATATGATTCAATGTTATTATCATATCATGCTCTGTTATGCCTTACTCTAGCATCCAGGGACACCACCATGTGACATAGATCATGGGAATTTGATCCTTTACTGCTCAATGACAGTAATATTTATGATATAATTAACTGAGATAGAAAAGTATTTTTTGAACAAAATTGAAATGGTGAGACATTAGAAAACATCATTTGGGATACATACAATGCCTATGTATGTGGTACATTGAATTCCTATTCAGCTAATAAAAGGTATAAACAATTTGAAAAATTGAATACTTTAGAACAGGAAATAAAAAGTGCTAAAAATTTACATATACATACTAAGTCTAATATCCATTTTAAACTGTTAGTACAATTAATACATTTATATAGTGCACTCCATAATGAAAACACCAAAAAGTTAATCCTGTTCTCCAAAACAAAATGCTATACCCAAACAGACTGAAGTGGAAACATTTTAGCATATCTTTTACAGAAAGAAAAAGTGGAAGAATTATAGAAAAAAATAAATTAGATTCAAAACAAGGCAATCTTACTAATGAACCAAATTGTATTAACCAAGAATTTTTGAATTATTATAAACGTTTATATCAAACACATGGCAATAATGATAACAATTTGAACACATGACAATGTAGATCACAACTAAGTGCTAACCAACAAGCATGATTAAATAAACCAATATCATATCTGGAAACTGAAAGGGCAATTAAACAACTAAAACCATGTAAAGCACCTGGTATTGATGGATAGACCATTGATTTTTTTAAGACATTGCTTTTGAAATTATTTAATGCCTTCAAGTGTAGGCGCCCTCCTTCCTTTGATGAAGCCCCTTCATTAGTGATACCTAAGAAAGGAAAATATCCAACTAATTGTGCTTCATATTACACAGTTTCACTTCTTATTAGTGATTATAATATTTTAAAAATTTTTTATCTGCAAGACTTGAACAGATTTTGCCACTATTAAGACACCCTGATCAGATGGGCTCTGTCAAGAGAAGGAGGGGGCATAATGGTACTAGAAATGCCCTGAATCTCATATAATTACCAAAGGATCATAATGCTATGACAGTGTCCCTGGACACAGAGAAGGCATTCAACAGGGTTGAATGGCTATATTTATTTCATATGTTACAAAAATAGGCAGGATTTGTCTAGTGTACTTACCCGGTCAACAAAAACTAAATAAATAAATAAATACAATTTTACAAATATGGGTGAAACTTTTATTTCATGGATTAAATCAATATACTGTATCTCAAGGGCCCAGCAGTCTGTCTAGTAAAGCACCAGATTCACTAGTTCATGTTGCATTTTAAAGTTCATTTATTTTGAAACACAGTGGTAAATAACTGCAGTGTAGCCCAGGGAGGCCACCTGTAAAGCCCAATGTTTCACATCCCTTATGGATGCTTTGTCAAGGAATATAGCATCATCTAGTGTACACAATTTATAGCGAACATGCAGTTAAACTAAACATGAACATGCTGCCAATCCATCATTAGTTAATTGCCACCAGTTCAAGTATATGGTCATTTGCCTTTCTTATTCCTTTCATAATGTTAACATAATCACATTTAATTCATTATGTCACATACAAATCTGATTGTTGCTTTATTACTTAACATTTCAAATGTTATCTGCCTCAGATGTTCTGTGCTAAACTCTTGTCTGATGTTAATCCCACCATTATTCTATAATTTAAAAATAATAACAATAGATGCTGCTTTATTACTTAAGTATTCCTATACCAAGTTCTGCTATATATCCTATGCATTTAATAAAGCATTACTATTGTGGGAATATGAAATATTCACTGCTTTTCTCTTTCAGATTCTTCTATTATGAAGAGAAGAAGGTAGGTTTCAGGGAGATTGGAGATAGAGATGCTTTTAAGCTACAACTTTTACTAAGGACCTAGAAATCTCCATATGTCTGAATACACACATTTTTAACATATGGTATTTATAACGATATAAACACAAGTATTCATCAGTCTTATATCTAATGCAATAGTTTGGCTAACACTATCTGATCATTTTTGCAAGGCCATTCCAATGCACCCCACTGGTAAATCCAATAGGCCTCCCTTTTTGCTAAAAACGTTTCTGTACCCCCCCCTTAAATTCAGTGATACCTTATCTATACCAATGAATGAAGGTACATGCTTGATGCTATCTCTAGCTGTGTTAATATGCTGAGCTAGTGCATATTTCATATTTATTGTTTGCAATAGCACACATGTGCTCACCCACCCATTATTTGAATTTCCATTTTGTACGGTCGACATAAAATACACCACAGCTACAAGAGGCTAAGTAGATTACATTCAGGGTATCACATGTAATAAAATGTAACATTTTGAATAATTTTGCATCCTTTTGATTTACAAATTTTTTTTGGTTTTTGAACACTATTACAGTATTTACAGTGTCCACAACATGTACATCCTCGATTAGGAGAGCCAAAATAACTTGAATGTTTTATTACAGGCCGAACACTAAGGACCACATGGTTCTTAACATTATCTGCTCTCCTATAAGTAATCCGTGGTAGACACCCTGAAATGTCCTTCAACCTGGGTTCAGTTCTAATCAGATTCCAATTCTTATGGATTATTTCCTTAATTGCTTCAGCATCCACAGAAACAGCTGTAGCAAAGTTTAATTTAGTATCTACTTTGATAATTTTTTCTTTATTTTGTAATAGTAGCAGCCTAGATATTTTATCTGTTTCCATTCTTGCTTATTGACAGCTTCACAACTGTATCCCCTTTCTTTAAATCTACTAGCCAAGTCATCCACTTGTTTTACATATTCCTCCTCCAAGGTACAGTTGCACTTCATGCACATAATCTGTCCTTTTGGGATGTTTACTATAGTATGACTTGGATGACAGCTACTCGATTTAAGCAAAGTATTTCTGGTGTTTGGTCAGTTTTTGGTACACTGAGGTTGTAAAATCTCCATTCTTCTGTATGGTGATTGTCATGTCCAAAAAATAATTTCCTTTGTACTATAATTCATCTTTTTTTTTGTATTATTTCTTTATCTCCCACACTGATCCCTTATGTCTTCTCTCCAGCTCTGCTCACTCACCTTAGTATCCTTCTCTGCCTGAAGCCCTCCAGTGCACTATCTCTGAATTCCTCCATCTCCTCCAGGGTACAAACCTCCCTAGATCTGATCCTCCTGGGGTAACGGCTGCCAACTCCGATGGTGCTCTATCTGTAGGGTACAAGCTTCAGTCTGGAGGTTGGAAGGTAGGGGATGCGCCCAGGCAGATTCTGTGTTGAACATGGCTGGGAGTGGAGAGCAGGTCTTTGCCTACAAGGGTGCCAGCTCTTTTTCCTTTTCTTGGTTGCCCCAGGAAATTGGACATGTGATGACGTCCAGCATAAAATGGGCACGCTCTCACACCCACCCACAGGATGTCCACTGCATCTCCCATACCCCTTATGCTGTCTACACTGCCTTGGACCTCCAGCCACCATTAGAGGTCACTCCTACAGTGGTTGACATTACCTCCCCCTCCCAGGAGAGGACAGCAGTCTGAGGATGCTCCATCCTCCCCTGCCCCTGCCAACCCGTAATGACCTGAGTCTGTTCCTGAACCCGGGTCACTGGTGTGGCACAAGGTGCAGCATCCAGTGCCTCAACCCTCAGTGCCACTGGCCCGGCCTTGTATTATAATTCATCTTAAACCTGAAATTAGGTTACTGTGCCTTCAAATAAGATTTAAAATCTTTCAGTTCCTGTAAGGTCCCATTCCATATCATTATACAATTGTCAATAAAATGCTTGTAAAATTATGTTTTCTCCCTAAAAGGATTGTTGTTCGAATATATAGCACATTCTTCCCAATAGTCCATACTCAAATTAACATAATTGGGGGTGAAGGTTTCCCCCATTGCTGTACTTTTCTTTTGAATATAGTTTCTCCCCATAAAAATAAATGAATTATTTTCCAACACAATTTTAGAAATTTCAACCAGAATTTCTGTAGGTGGCATCTTTTTTCTCTCTCAGTTCTAAATAATATTCGATGTTTAGAAGACTATAGTTATGGGGAATATCAGTATATAAACTGGTCACATCTAGTGTAACCAGGAATATATTTTCCCCCGCTATCATTTCAGATGCTAAATTAATAATATCCCTGGAATCCTTAAGGTGCAAACATAATTTCTCCACCCAGAGCTTAGTGTGACAATCCAAGTATTGTGATAAAGACTCAGTCACATACCCTGACCAGAATTTATTGGTCTTTCTGGGGGGTTAAATAAGATTTTGTGCACTTTTGGAAGTGCATAAAATACAGATCTGAGTGGATATTCTGTTATGAGAAAATCTTTTTTCTTTTCGGTGATGTAACTCTCATTACTAATACTCAAAATAAATGCATCCACTCACTTTTTGATTTCTAGTGTAAGATCACTTGCCAAGGGTTTGTTAAGTCTCTCTGTCTGACAATTGTTGATTCGCCTTGCCAATATAATCCCCAGTGTTCAATAACACTACCTTCCCTTTATCTGGAGGTTTTACCATGACTATGTTTTCTTCCCCCCAGTCTCTTCAAAGCTATTCATTCAGCTATGGATAAATTATTGAACATCTGTCCTGTCTGATTAGTTTTATAATACTTCTGCAAATCATGCATACAAGCCTTAAAAAATAAATTTATAGTTAAATTCATGGGGGGTATGAAAGTGAAGTGCTTTCTAAACTTCACATCCCTCTCATTCACATGTGGGTCTTGGGTACTAGCAGAATCACTTCTATCCACCACCTCTCATTAGTGTTTTCACTTGGCTGAAAAAACACTTAAGATTTAATAATCTGATAAACCTATTCAGATCTATGAACGTTACAAATTTATTGACATGTACTGAAGGAACAAAACTTAACCCATTATTAAGAACACAGCTTTCTGTTTTATTCAGTTCATAATCTGATAAATTAGTTACATTATCGGTCACTCCCGATGTTAAAGTACGTGTACTGTTTGATTGATCATTAGCACATAATTCCATGTCTAGTATAGTTTCAGACCAGGCATCATGCATTGATTCACAAACCATATTCTGACTCATTAGTTCTGCATCAAATAGTGATCTTAATTCTATGGATAAATCAGTATCAACAATATCAAAATCATCACCATCAATACATTCATCACTGTGAACTCCTGTTTCACTACTTAATATTCTTAAAAATGTACATGTCTCAGAGTTTGGTTGTAATAGCCACTGAAATGTGCTCTCCTCCTTCCCTCTTCTACCCCTTCATTCTCTTTGGCCCCTTGTGCCTCTTTCTGGAAAGAGCAGATTTCTTGGGCTCCTTTGTTGGGGTTGGGGGGGTGACCTGGGGCTGAGCAGTCTCTATCTCTGAAACGTCCTCTTCCTCAAAAAAAAACACCAATTCAGACTCTATGGAACTATTGTCCCCTTGGCTTTGATTGATTCCTCACTCACGTTTTTTCAGGATGGATTTTTTTTTTTTACCAATCAAAAATTCTACCATGAAGATTATCTTGTTCATCTCTAATAAATATCTTCATTTTCTTGGATTTGGTAATGCTGTCACACCTTTCTATCACATCTCTTAAACACTTCTGATAATGTTTAAAGTCAGGAGATGAGGAAAAAGTTTTCATTACCATCTCTTTTTCTTGTATTTTGATCAAAAGTTCATCCTGCAAATGTTTAGAGTCTCTCGCTATGCAGCCAATGAGACCCAGTGCTGCTTTATGCAGCTCCTCCTTCCATTCCTGCACGAATATGGTGTGGTTCTTCTCAAATGCTGGATTCTTCCCAAATCAAAGCTGTCTGGGTGTTCTCTGGACTTTCAGGTAAACTGTCATCATCGTATGTTGCCAAAACAACCTCCGTGCCTTCAGAGTTAATCGTTCATAACTGATGAACATCTTTTTAATGGTGATCAGCTCAGTACCTGATGTACTCACCCCATCAGTGGATGTAGCTGCAGTGTCTGCATGTCAAGTAAAGCAAATGTCTGTCTCAGCAGTATTAGGAAAAATGGTAGCTGAAAAACTAAAGGTGGTCTCCCTGGAAGCTGGATTGCTGCCAACTGCCATTTGTTCTGCCATGTGGACACAAAGATTCTTTGCTCACCACTACTTCAAGTTGAAAACTAGACACTTCCCTGAGTGTGTACCCTTCATATTAAGCCAAACAACTGGCAAGGATAGCTCCAGTAGGAAAAGGTGACAATAAGTCCCGATGCTTTTCAGTTCAAACAGGAAGGACCCAGCACACTATCTAGTAAAGCAGCAGACTCACCAGTCTATGTTACATTTTAAAGTTCATTTATTATGAAAACAGTGGTAAATAACTGCAATGTAGCCCAGGGAGGCCACCTGTAAAGCCCAATGGTTCACATCCCTTATGGATGCTTTTAGGGAGAAAATATAATTTCATAAGCATTTTATCAATGATTATATAATGGTAAGGAATGGGACGTTACAGGAACTGAAAGATTTTAAATCTTATTTGGAGGCACAGGAATCTAATTGCAGGTTTAAGATAAATTATAGTACAAAGGAAATTAATATTTTGGACTTGACAGTCACCAGACAGAAGAATGGAAATTTGACAACCTCAGTGTACTGAAAACTAACAGATAGAAATATTTTGTTTAAACTGAGTAGCTGTCTTCCAAGATATACTATAATAAACATCCCAAAAGGACTGTTTATGCACATGAAATGCAACTGTACCTTGGAGGAGGAGGAAAATGTAATACAATCGGATGACTTGGCTAGTTGATTTAAAGAAAGGGGATACAGTTGTGAGGCTGTCAATAAAGCAAGAATGGAAGAATGGAAGTAGAAAAAATATCTAAGATGCTACTATTACAAAATAAAGAAAATAGTATCGAAGTAGATACTAGCCTAAAATTTGTTACAACTTTTTCTACGGATGCTGGAGCAATTAAGGAAATAATCCACAAGAATTCTATGGATGCTGGAGCAATTAAGGAAATAATCCACAAGAATTGTAATCTGATTAGAATTTAACACAGGTTGAAGGATATTTTGCAGTGTCCACCACAGATTACTTATAGGACAGCATGTAATATTAAGGACCATGTGGTCCATAGTGTTCAGCCTGTAATAAAACATTCAAGTTATTTTGGCTCTCCCAATTCAGGACGTACACATTGTGGACACCATAAATACTTTAATAGTGTTTAAAAAACAAAACATTTTGTAAGTCTAAAGGATACAAAGCAATGCAAATTGTTTTATTTTATTACATGTGATACCCAGAATGTAATCTACTTAGCCTCTTGTAGCTGTTGTGTATTTTATGTCGGCCGTACAAAATGGAAATTCAAAGAATGGGTGGAGAGCACATGTGTGTTATTACAAACAAAAATATGAAATATGCACTAGCTCAGCATATTACCACAGCTAGAGACAGCACCAAGCATGTACCTTCATTCATTGATATAGATAAGGTATCACTGAATTTAAGGGGGGGTATAAAGAAACAATGCTAGCAAAACGGGAGGCCTATTGGATTTACCAGTTGGGTGCATTGGAATGGCCTGACATAAATGATCAGCTAGAGTTAGCCAAACTATTGTATTAGATTTAAGACTGATGAATACTTGTGCTCATATTTTTATAAATACCCTATGTTAAGAATTTGTTTATTGAGACATATGGAGAAAAAGATTTATGGGGCCTTAGTAAAAGTTTTATCTCAAAAAAAATCTCTATCTCCAATCCCCCCCAAACTCACCTTCTTCTCTTCCTAATAAAAGAATCTGAAAGAGAAAGGCATAGAATATTTCATATACCCACAATAGTAATGCTTTATTAAATGCATAGGATATGTAGCAGGACGTGTTATATACCTAAGTAATAAAGCATTATCTACTGTTATTACTTTTAAATTATAGAATAATGGTAGGATTAACATCAGACAAGAGTTTAGCATAGAATGTCTGAGGCAGATAACACTATAAGTGTTTAGTAATAAAACAATAATTAGATTTGCATGTGGCATAATGAATTAAATGTGATTATGTTAACATTATGAAATGAATAAGAAAGGCAAATGACCATATATATGAAATGGCGGCAATTAACTAATGCTGGCTTGGCAGCATGTTCACATTTATTTTCACTGAGTGTTCACTATAAATTTTGTACACTAGATGGTTCTATATTCTTTGACAAACATCCGTAAGGGATGTGAAATGTTGGGCTTTACAGGCGGCCTCCCTGGGCTACACTGCAGTTATTTACCACTGTGTTTCAAAATAAATGAACTTTAAGATGCAACATGGACTGGTGAGTCTGCTGTTTTATTAGACAGAGTGCTGGGTCCTTACTGTTTCAACTGAGAAGCATCGGGACTTACTAGCACCTTTCCCTAATGGAGCAACCCTTACTGGTTGTTTTCTCTCTCAAGGACTCGGATCCTGACCAGCTGCAATATATATATTGATTATTTCAGCTTCAGAGGGGAACAAAACAGGGGTGTCCCCTTTAACCCTTTTTAGTCACCCTAGTAATAGAACCCCAGAAAAATGCCATTAAAAAATCTACTGAAATGAAAAGGTTTGAATATGGAAATAAGAATTTAAAAATCTTGTTATTTGCAGATAATGTGCTGCTATACTTAAACCAGAAAAAGAGCTTGATTTAATTTTACAAATGGTAAAAGAATGAGTGGAACAATCTGGAAAATTAGTAACTTGGATGAAGTCTGAAGCACCCTCATTCATCCTTCTAAAAAATATAATTACACAAGATAATTTTCTGGTTCTAATAAAAAGGCAAAATGTAGCTTATTTGGGAATTCAGTTAATATATAATATTCAAAATCTTATTAGTTTACACTTGGACCCATTGATAATTGCACTTGGTCAAGATCTAAACCATTGGAAAGGTTTACAATTATACTTCTAGGTAGAAAACAGGTAATTGAAAGATATTGATTGAAATAGATTAATTAAAAATGTAATTTCCATGGAAAAAACACAAAGCCAAGATTAAAGAAGGAAAAGTTGTTATCATCCAATAACAGACTAAGCCTGAAGCTTACGGATATATAATTTTATCATTGGGTGGCAATATTAGAGCCCTTTAAATAGTTGATAAGTAAAGAACATCCACTATGGGTGTAGATGGAAACCCAGCATTTCCCATATGGACAATTGCAATCTATATTGTTCCAGAATATTAATAGGGAAAAACTCATTGTTGAAGAAAATATCTTCTTAAAAAGTACCTTGATAGTTTGGAGTAAGGAATATAAAATATTAGGGCAAAAATGGCTTATAAATAAATTTACATCATTAAGTAAAAAAAATATTTAATATTTGAACAAAACTATTTTCAATTATGGGGAAAACAAGGGGTTGAGGTAATTGGTGGCCTTTGTATAGGGGATAACGTAAAATATTTCCAACAGTTAGAACATCAGTTTAGTTTGCCAAGAAAGCTGTTTTATACTTTTCTGCAGCTCAGAACAGTCCTTACAGAAATATAACCAGAGAACCAGATGATTCAATTGGGTAATGAATTATATGACATATTTTAAATAAAAGAAAATCTGGAGAATTAATAACTTTAAAAGATAACTTGTAGGAAGAACTCCAAATTGCAATTCCTACAGAAAAAATGGAAATTACTAAAATCTTCATGGATACTCTCAACAGTCAGCTAAATCAAATCTAATTTGTCATTATCCATAGATAATCTATACCCCTTATTTATTAAATACATTTCATTCAATAATTTCTTCATTCTGCCATAGAAGCTGTTATGAGGTGGCTACATTATTGATCATATGTTATTGCTCTTTGTCCCAAACTGTCTTCTGTTTTTCTTTGGGGAGGGAGGGGTAATATCTTCCTTGTAGTAATAAGGTATTGAATATAAATCAAGCTATTGAACCATAAATTTGTGTTTTTGGAACCTCATCCTGCCAACCTTTGCACCAAGGCAATAAGTTAGTCTTATTAAACATAACACTTATTAATGCTAGAAGATGTACAGCATGTCATTGGAAAAATCTAATTGCCACAACATGGGAATTGTGGTATGAATTTTTCTTAGGGTGTATTCATATAGAAACAAATTATTAGTATAAAGTAAAACATCTTAAGAAATACTGGGACATATGGTACTCTTTACATAGATTTATTGATAATGAGATATAGGCTATGAAATATTAAATCATTTGTACTCTGGAACATAGTTTTAAGATAAGATACTGTACCTTATAGATTATGGGCCATGTATGTTGATTTATGTTGAATAAGGAATTCCAGCATGATATGAAATATTTGTGTTCAGATGTTTCTATAATGTGTATGAAGTATATGTTTATAGTCAATGTAATTCCTGTATATTAATACTATTTTCTTTTCATGATTACAAGTATGGTTCAATTTATCAAAAAAAGATAAATGTGCACTTACGCAGGTTATAGCAGTATCCTTGGAATTATCCATTTAAAAGTTTTCCAGGAAGAGCATACTGAGTTGGCACTAGCCTGTTTCAAGATGTAACCTGGGGGAAGGGGGATGAGAAGCAATACAAAGCAGTAATCATGAGGATAATGGTTGCAATGCAATATAAACTATGATAGTGTTAAAATAAAATACATTCAGTGGAGTCAGCCAGGATGAAACACTTTTATCACAGTTTCTGCCACTGACATGCTGGAGAATGCTGCAGCAGCACATTATAATCCAATGGCAATTAATACAGTGTATCATGCAGGAAAGTGTGACATGCTTATTACAGAGCACTGCATCCTGGCTGACTCCTATGTACATGTGCAATATGTGCTACACAAGGTAGACCAGTAGCAGTATTAAGAAAATAGTGCAAAATCATGGCAACGTAGTGAGTATACCACAATGCAGTGCAGTACAAAATAAGATAGCTACTTATTCAGTATGTAATGCACAAGGTAGACTATTGGTGGTGGAAAAAGGTGTCATGTAATAATCATGTCACACTTTCCTGCATGACACATTGTATTAATTGCCATTGGATTATAATGTGTTGTTGCAGCATCCTCCAGCATGTCAGTGGCAGAAACTGTGATAAGAGTGTTTCATCCTGGCTGACTCCACTGAATGTATTTTATTTTATTAGTAATATGGATAATATTGCATTGCAACCATTGTCCTCATGATTATTCACTAAAAAAATACCACCAACAGCTTAATCTGGTTCAAGGTCAGTTGGCATTCATCTGTATTCATCCGGTTCGTGCCTGAAAATAGGCAGGATTTGTCCAGTGCACTTACCCAGTCAACAAAAAATAAATAAATAAATGTGCAAATCTGTAAATACTGTACATATTGCAAGAAAACAAAGAACTGCAATAAACATAGTTGATAAAAATATGATATAAACAATTTAGTAAATGGGTTAGGTGCAGTTTTAAACATGGGTCACATGGTCACAGAGGAGGGCTTTAAGAGTGGAACGGGCAAAAGCAGAGCAAATAAGAGGGGGAAGGTTGAACCAAAAGTGGAAGAACTGAGGGTGAAGCTGATTAATCCACAGATAATTTTGTATGTGGGAGGAAGAGAGCAAGGATTAGAGTTGGGTGGGGGGAGTAAGGAGCTGAGATAGGAGCAGAGGAGCCCAAACTAGATTTTTCATCAAGAGAAGGGAGTGAGAGTGAGGTTTGGAAGAGTAGTGGTGAGTGCAGTGTGCTGGGGGCAGTCGAGGGCAAATATGAAGAAGTAAAAAGGGTTCCAGTCTAGAAAGGGTGAATTTCAGGGCAGCACTATGCACAACACCCTCATAATCAAAAACTAGGAGGAACCTCTTAGCAGCAATCTATTTTTGTACAGGGATCTAATATAGGCTTTGTTCCAGTGATATAGGCTTTGTGCCAAGTTTATTGTGGAGTTTCATGCTGATGATGTCCATATAGCAGGAGAAGTCAAGGTGATCGTCCAGCTAGATGCCAAGCTACTTGTACGAGGTAACCTTCTCTTTCAGTGAGGAGTCAGTTAGGGTTGTGAAGACCAGAGAATACTGGATTTTGCCCAATTGCTGCCTTCTGCCAAATATCACTGAGACTATCTTCTTGACATTTAGTGTAAAATGGTTAGAGCAGAACTAGTGTTGGACATTTGTAAAGTTCTACTGTAGCCAAGCAGAGAGATTGGAAGTAAGGGTGCCAGAAGCAAAGAGTGCAGACTCATTTGCCTAAATGTGTGTGTTTGAGGAGATGCAAGCTTGGGGAACATTGTTGAGAAAAATTGAAAACATGATAGGGACAAGGTCAGAGCCTCAGACAATTACGTAAAATCAATTGCAAGTCTTTATTAAACCATCTTGCTATGGAAAATCCATGTAATAATAAATACAGTATGCTTTATTATTATCAGTACACATTAACTTATGGGCTGCTGGGTACAATGAGGTTTCACTTTGTTTTTCCCTTAAAACTGGAAGCAAAGTACTGTATTCAAATTTTTTCTGAAAATAAAGTTGATGTAATTGCTGAAATTTAAAATTGGTTTCTACAGTTTACAACTGGAATGTTTCATTATTGACCTACAGTATCCAATGATTTAAAATTCTACACCTGATACGTTTTGGGGATTCTCTAAGTATGATGATGTCCTCTCATAGATTGTATACCTGATGTAGTAGTGCTAAATAAAAGGATCCTTTATTTCTTACATAATACCCATGAAGCAGTTACTTCTTAATACAGATATGTATTTTTATAGCAACACTGTCAACCACCTTAGGCTCTCAATTGTTCCAAGTTTAATAGAGAACTGCCTTGAAACTGTAAGCAACTTTTCCTTTGAAATTTGTGTTTCAAATACTGGTTCAAATTCTTGTGTTGTTTCATCTTTACTGGCTTTTCAGTAAACTCAGTGGGGGGCACATTTAGAGAGCTGAGTCTGTTTTTTGAACATGGCTGCCAAAATCCATCCCAGGAGTTAAACTACAAAAAGTTGGTCTAGGATTGAGTTCCACAGTTGGATCTGAAAAATGGATGCAATTCCTGCAGTTGCAGCAGTAATTCCCGTAAACTGCAACAATTGTTGTAAGCAGATCTAAATATCTGTGAATATGGTGCAGACATTTGAATACATTTGTGTGGATCCAGCATGCATCAGAAATACATATGCAATGGCTATGTCCATGTCTTTGAAAATCTCACCAAGAGTTTTTAAAATGTACACCCTGTTGGTGAGGTCCATTTTAGGACTAGATGATGTAATATTGATATGTTGTTGTTAAACTCTTAAATAGAACTTAATAAATGTATGCATTTTACTTCATGCAATTTTCAATAAATTCATAATTGTCATAGCATTTCATGTATTTCACAGTGCTTTTTAAAGTGCATACTAACATGTTCTTAAATGTGTCTAAGGGATAAGTTTGTAGGAGTGGACAATATAGATAGGGTGGTAGAAGGATGGGAGGCAAGTGTCAGTGGCTCAGCAGGTAGCACACTCGTCTCTGAGGCCAGGAGATTAGAAGGTTGTGAGTTCTATCTCCACACCAGGCACTTGGGTTAAATCCCAATTGTAGGCCCTTTTACACACATGCTGCTGTGCTGAAATGAGCGTTACCTGTGTAGCGCTGATACAGCCTGTTCCGCTCCATGTTCTGATTACACGAGTTCTATTTTTCACCACAAAACACCTTGCCATCTGTACTGGTGCAGTACTCCTTGCTAGAGCTAGAGTTGTTTGCTCTGGAATGGGTGCTTTACACTGCATGCTGCAACGGCACATTTGGGACAAACCACCTACACCACGGAGTGCGGTTCAGAAGACCGTTCATTTTTACAACAGAACAAATAGCGTTTACACAGCATTGGATGGAACAGTAAGGTCCTTCTGTAACACTTATTCTGTTGCAAGACTGCCAGTGTAAAAGTGCCTACTGACACTGTAGTGCAGCATGAGAGGGGTGTTGCACTCCTGAAGTGCCATCTTTCAGATGAGACATTAAACCGAGATCCCATCTTCCTGTTCTGATGGTAGTTCAGGTGGATGTTAAAGATCCCAAGGCACTTCTCAAAAAGAGTAGAGGAATATTTTATTAAGAACACACAACAATAATTTACATTCATTTCATCATCCAATTGATGTAGCAAGAACAAAACAAAAAAAGTGAAACAATAATAGAACTTCCTATGTAGACATACTTACTGAAAATATGACAAACATATTGTTTTTCCACTTCATGTCCCCTCTATCCTATTTTATCTTTTAAAAATGGTACATTTTTCCATCTATCTAACCATACATTTCTTATCAAACTACTTCTCTCCTGCATACATTGAACATTCGCTTCATGTTCCACCTGTATTACAAGTTGTACCAGATCCTGTTCTATCTGTTGTAATGCAAACTTACAATGTGCCTGCCATAATACATACTTTATACATGTGAAAATTAAATGTAACACCCGTTTATTACATCTCCTAATTGTACCTGAAAATCCACCTAACAATTACTCATAGGTTACTGTTTCCCATACATCATCTTCTCATTTCAAGGACAGTTCATGCCAGAAATTTTGTGCATATGGACAAAATAGAAAAAATGTTCCATAGTCTCTTCCTGAGCTACACATATTGTTCTTGGACATATTCTTTCTACCTGACTTTTGTGTTTTGCATTTTCTCATACATTGAGTTTACCATGGCTACTAAGCCAGGTTACATCCCACATTTTGGGGGGTATTAAATTATCATGCAGGGTTTGCAATACCTTTCTCTTATTTTCTTCAAGTACTCCCTTAAATGTAGGGGTAATGCTAAATACTGTCATTTGCATTGTTATTATATATGTTCTTCCGTGGTTGCTGTATTATGTGTGTCACATTCAACTGCCACTGTTTTATTTTCTTTATTGCTGGTTTAATACATTTTGGACTTCTCTTTATTATTGTGTTTAAATTTTCTTGGTTCCTCCACCTAACAAAAAAAGACATCCTCCACACTGAAGAACATATAGTTCAAACAGCCAAATTTACTGGAGTAAGGTCTATTACTGTATATTTGTTGAAATAAATATATTGTAAAAAAATGCTATTGGGTTCATTAAATTTAGTCCACCCTGCTGTAAGGGTAAGTATAAAATTTTGCTCTTTTACCAGACTCAGCCAGCTACCCCATATGACTTGAAACACTAAACTTAATAATGTTGTTTCAAAATTAACTGGAATTGGATATACCACACTCAAATATGTAAATATGGGCAGTAAGAATGTTTTAACTAATAGAACTTTCTTCTTAATTTGTTGCCAAGTTTTCCACTTATTTACTTTATTTTGAGCAAACTGTAATGTCTGTTCCCAATTTGTCTGTCCATTGTCTCCTTTCCCAAATATAATCCCTAGTACTTTAAAAGGTTCTACAGTACCTTGTATACCTTACAGGGACTAAACTACCTCAGTTTCTTCACTCAAGGGAAATAGCCTACTTTTACTTTTGTTTATTTTTGCACTGGCTATATCAGAGCAATGTTCTATTTTTCGTAATACTCTTTCACATGAAGTTTATCCACTAAAAATAAACATACATCATCTGCGTAGGCCAATGATTTAATTTCCAGAGATTTTATCTACTGGGCAAATACCTTTTATTTTATCATCTTCCAGTAAATATCTTAATAAAGGGCCTAGACAGAATATGTACAATAAAGGGTTCATTGGGCACCCTTGCCTAATACCCCATTCCTATCTGCAGGTAGGAGCCTAGATGATCATTAATTGATGGAATAAATGTAGACTGTCCATAAATCATCATAATCCAAATTGTTTGGGGATCCCATAGGATCTTAAAACCTGCTCTATGAATTTATGTGGGACTCTGTTGAAAGCTTTCTCCTGCTCTAGAGAAAGCAAGTAACCGGAGATGTTGTTTTCCTTTCCCTGCTCCACCAACTCTCTAAGTAATAACAAATTATCTGGAATTCTCCTCCCCTTTATGGAACATGTCTGAGTGACAGATATTACATAAGGTGCAATTTCTGATAACTGGCCGTAAGAATCTTCATTAATATTTTTAAATCTACATTCAATAGATTAAGTGGTCTCCAATGTTGGAGTTCTATACGATCATCTTTTTTGTGAATGAAAATCTGTACTGCCCTACATAGTTGATCATTTATTGCCTTGTTATGCAGTATCCAGTTATATACTTTCTCCAGAATTTCCACTGATATATCACTGAAATGTCTATTAAATTCCAGTGACAATCCATCTAAGCCTGGCAGAGTATCATTTTTTTTTATTTTTTATGGCCCATTCTATTTCTGCTTTTGTTATGGGGGCTATTAGGCTGTTTCCCAAATCTTCTTGAACTGCAGGTATAATTAAAGTACTCAAGAACTCTTTTATTCTGTCTTCCTCACTAGGGAGCATAGTATATATCTCTGTTAATTATGTTTGAACTGTTTTTAAGATTTCTACAGTTGTGAATACTTCTTGTCCTTCTTTTGTTATAACTGATGTTATAGTCCTTTGTTCTGCTGTTTTCGTACAGCTTTCGAATGCATCACCGAAAGTAACTTCACCTGGCATGCATATTTTGTGTTCTATAATCAAAGAGTTAGCTCTGGAATATTGCAATGCTTCCATCTCTTTTTTAATGGCCTTTACTTGACTGGTTAAACTGGCTGTGTATTAATTACGGAATATATTTTAGCCAATTTAAAATGCAAGGAAAGAAATTTTTTGAACCGGTCTGTGTGTTTTTTTATTATTGTGGATGACAGCATTTTTTGAATCTCACTTTTTGTATTATTCCACCATATACATAGGTCATTTTCCAAACAGGCCACTGACATTCTCACATGTAGGAGATCTTTCACCAGCGCTATAATATTTTGTTCCTGTAAAAGTTGTATATTTATTTTACAATACCCTTTTCCATAGGGTATTTTTTCCTGAAGACCTACTATTGCCATTACTAAATTGTGATCTGGTGTTTCACATGGTGTTACCTTAGCATCATGCACCACCATATATTTTGAAAAAAATAGGAAATCTATCTGCGTGGATAGTCTACCTTTAATATATGTATACCTACCTCTGGCATGAAGTGTTCTGTATGCATGCTGCAAATCTATTTTTTTAATAATATTTTTTAAACAAGTTGTATTGTAAAAAGTATTTCTCTGTGTTAGCTCCCCTATCTTGTTTTGCAATCACACAATTGAAATCACCACCCCAGATGATATGCTTTGTTGTATATAAAAAGTTTTAACAGTATTAAATAGTTCCACTCTTTCCTTCTTCCCTGTAGGTGCATTAACATTTATGATTCTCCATTCTACTGTTCCAATAGAAAAATCAATTAGTAATGCTCTTCCTAATAGGATATCCAAAATCCTGGTTATCTTGAATCTATCTCCTTTAAATAAAATGCCCACCCCATCACAAGTGTCCATTCCAAATAAAAAATAGGAGGGACCACAATGCCACATTTTCTGAGTTATTTGCACAAACCAAGAAGAGCTCAGCCTAGTATCCTGTAGGAGGCAAATATCAGCTTCACAATTCTTTAAAAAGGATAGTGTTACCAAACATCTTTGGATATTTTTTATACTATTTGTGTTTAGGGTAGTGATTTTAAGTATAGGTGATCTATCCATAAGGGAGAAGAATGTTAACTAGGGTCGCTCAGTCTCATACTTCTTCTAGTTCTTGTTCCTAATCTTTTAGGCCTCCCTTTTCTAGGTATGTGAGTTTCTATTTGTGACTGTGTATCATTCTCTGAGTCCGAAGTCTGCTGGGGTGGGGAGGAAGCCTCAGAATCAGCTCCGTGTTCTGAATCCTGTGTTTCAGTGTACAAGATTTCATACTTATTGCTGACAGGAATCATCTGGTCTGGAGAGGAAGATTTTGCTATTTTTGACTTAGGTCTCGTTTGTTTTAATGCTCTTTTTTTTAAACTACTGTCATAGTTGGTGGGGGCATCACCCCACCACCATCTTTCTCTTGTGGGGTGGATGCTACAGGTGGATTCTCTTGTTCCTTGTCTTGTTCTGTTGCAATCTCAATGTTTTGGGGGGTCCTCTTATACTGAAGGAACTGTAGTTGGGGCGGTCTGCAGAGCCTATAGTTTGGTTTGCCCTATCAGTTGTCTGTGTATCTGTATTTGGGCCATCCTTTGGTTCTTTCTGTTGTTTTTTGTGTGCATTAATATCTTTTTTCTGAGCTTCAAACAGTATATTATCCTGGTCTGGATTATCTGATCTATTATGTGTGGCCCATGGACATGTACGATATGCATGCCCCACCTCATCACACAAATTGCATCTTATTTCTTCCTGACATTCAGAGCTAGAGTGACCATATGATAAACACAGAAAACATTTTAGCCTATCACATGCAGTGCTTAAATATGAAATTGAACCATACTTAAAACAAGTCCTGGGCTAACCAGGATAAAAACAATGACCCCCTATTTTCCCCAAAACAGGCTATTTGGCAAATGCACCGGGTCTTTGTTTATAGAATGCAGCCTGACCTTATATTTCTACCCCGAGTCCAAAAATGCTTTTCATCGAATATTGGTTGTGGAATACCCAGAACTTCATAGCACTCCTGTAATCAATATGTTATGTCATGTACTGCAATGGACTCTGTCTGAAATAAAATAGTTACAAACTTTATGGCAGGTTTTGTTAATAGTATGGCCCTGAAAGAGAGCCAAAGCACTGTGTATCACAATTTCTCATATTGGGTCCAAAATCTGTCCAACCCCTGAGGGGTTTTAAAATTGATGTCATACAGACTGTCTCCTGAAATATGTATTAATGCATAAATTTCATTTGTAAAATATCTTAAATGAATCTTTAATAAGTCGTCTTCCCACATATTGTCTATCTGGTATTTGTTCTAGGCCTTCTAGATATTGTAGTCTCACAGCATTTCTTCTTTGTACAGGTAAAGGATGTTGTGAAAATGTATCTCATTGTCTAAATCTATCCCAGTTAGTTTTTGATTGGTCATTTGCATTTTGTTGACCAGGAGGGTTTGCTGTTTCTAAATCCATTTATTCTCCCAAGGAAACTCTTTGGTTACTCAGTCCCTCATCCCCTGATTCTGAACTAGAGACAGTGTGTAGTCTTGGTAAATTTACATTCTTTGGGGGTGAGAGTTGTAAGTCCTCTGCATGTAAGTCCAAATCCATATCAGTAATAAAGTTAGACCTGAAGTTTGTGACAGGCGTATTTGTTGTTCCAGGTATTGGGCTGTGGTCAGGATCCAGGACCCATTTCCCAGTATTAGGCTTTTTCCATCCTGCATTTTTTAGTGACATTTCTAGAGTATGAAGGATTTCATGCAGGTGGGTGGGGAGCAGGCCTGGCATTCCCTCCCATCCCTTTCTTAGGTCTAATGTTGGTACTGCTTTATTTTGTTAAATATTATCATTACTATTATCAAATTAAGTATTTACAGCCATTTTGTGATGTGGTGAATCACCTTCAGTGAAGGTATGGTTGTTTGTCTCTTCCGTTATCTCTCCTGATATTTCCTTATCAAGGGAATGTAGCACTGACTTATTAGATTGACTTTCTTTGAAGTTACTGCATCATAGCTATGCTAGTCAGCTGTAACTCTTTCTTCTGTCAGTGCTGTCTGCTGCCATATCTCATGTTCTATGATTCTTTCTGTCTGAAGCACAAGGATTTCTGTAGGCAGGTTGTTTGATTCATTGCTTTTGGTTGCCATTCCTCTGGCTTTCTCCTTCTCTATTTTTTCACAACTCTCTGCACTCCCAATACCATCAGTCTGATCCACCAGAGGAGGTACAGACCCACGCAGCTCTCAGCACTAAATTATTTTACTGATCACACTGCCAGCCTCCAAACTTGTAAGCGGGACCTCCTCTACTAAAGCAGCTCTATCTGGAGTGCAAGACATAATCTTTTCAACACTATAAGAAATTGGCTCCTTTACAATCACAGTGTTAACCTCTTTCTTTTGTATTTGTTGTGCAGTCCATAATTTCTTCTGTAAGTCAGCTTTACATTGTATATATAACAGCTCATCCTTTCGTATTTGTAAAAACAAGTGTTTTGCTACCTCATTATTCTCAGGATTGTTTATGTCCATACCTTCTAGATCCAGGTTGTCAATGCTTTATTTGCTAGCAGTACCATCCTGTTGCTTTTGTTATTTAATATCCTCATTAATACCTTTGCAACTTTCTTTTGCTGATCCATTTCCACAGCCTCTGAAGTTACATGGTCAGAAGAGGAGGCCTGCTCTCTCCCCACTTCTACATCCTTCCTCTTTACTGTCTTCTCTTTAGTGCTCAATTCTTCCTCTGCTATTTCCATCTAGTAGGGGAATTTTTTATTCAAAACTTGAAACAAAAATATCCAAAAATTGTATTACACCATACAAAATCGTAATAAAGAAATCAAAGTGAAACAAAAAAAAAATACAGCATACAAAAATGTCAGACAGAAAAAAATTCCTATGTGTACATTTCCCAGTTTCCATCCCTACTAAAAGAGTAGGGGGATGTTATAAACAAAACTTGAACAAAATATACAAATACTTTGCATTACGTCATACAAACTCTTAAAAAGGAAATCAAGAAAAACAGAAAAAGTTTTTACAGCATACATAAACATCAATCAGAAATATTTCCTATGTGTACAGAACCCCCTTACTGAATAATCAGAATATCAGCCATAGGTAATCATATATGAAACATAGAAATAAGAACTAACACCAACCCAAAAAGTCTTGAAAAAAACAGATCGCAGCCTAAAAAGTAAATCCCAGAAAAAAACAGATAGAGAAGAAGAAAAAATCTCCTCGAGCAGCCAAAGGATAAAAATAAAATCCCAACAATAACTCATCACCCTGTATCTAACCACATCATATGTCTCCACCACAAATGAAAAAGAGATGGGGAATACAGCTCTCTCTCTCTCAGGATTGCAAAATAGAAATGTCTTGTTGTACTGAAAACATAACCTATTCAACAGTGTTCTGTTGTTGTCGCAAAGTAAGACTACACCGTGCCTGCCAAAGCTGAAAAGTAATACTTAACAAAATCAGTTGCAGAGTCAGGCCATCATATTTCACCTACCGCCCTGGAAAACTACCCTTACATAAAATCTCAAAAGTCAAGGAATGAAAAAGATGCAGGGGCCAAACTTTATGCAGATATTGCCAAAAAGATTGGGCAAAGGGGCAAGACTAAAAAAGGTGTTCCATGGATTCTTGAATACCCAAACACATAACCAAATGAGGGCATTCCCTTTCCTGTACACTTTTATGTTTCTCATTACCCCGAACCCCCAGTTTCAAATTAAGGGAAATCCATAAAAAAAATTCCACATATTAATTGGTACCCATTTTTTAATCAAAATACCAGTGAGCGACTTTTGACCAGAAGGGGCCTGCTAAAAAAAACCACAGGTTTTCAATGAAGTGCCTATCCAAAATACTTATATAAAAACCCTTCCAGGACATGGTAAGTAAGCATGATTTTTAAAACCATCCACGACTTCAACTTTGTCACCACTTCTACAAAATATCGTGGAAAATCTTGAACATGCTTTTGCTTCAGAATCAGGAGGAGGTCACCCCAGGAGCCCAAAATAGGTGCCAAATAATCCAACACCCAAGGCCCCCAAGGGGTATCAACTCCCTTCAAAAGTGGGACTACACTGGAATACAGAAATGTAACATATAAAAAAACCAAAGGGTTAATCATCCCCAAACCACTCTGTGCCACAGGCAAATATGTAATACCCCATTTGAGGAGGTTCAAACGGCTATCCAAAAGACACTGAAAAAAGACACTGTATAAGGTAGCTTCTAAACCCTGAGGGGGAGGAAAGATAGCAGTCAAAATGAGAAACATAGGCAATAAAAAGACTTTATCAAATATACCCTCTTTTTCTGTGACATACGCCATTTATTCCAGGACTTCACTTTAGTTTGGGCTTCACAGAGCTTAAGGTCCCAATTATAAAATTGTGGATCTAAACCACCAAAATAAATCCCCAAAATTTTCACATAACCCGAAGTTTGAGGAATATCCAGAACAGAATTCGATGAAACACTATCAAACCCAAAGGGTAGACACTCTTCTGCATATTCAGGGTCACCCCAGTGTTGTAGAAAAACTGTCCAAAACTGCCGAGGTCACTTTCCAGGAGACCACATCTGCTACTATTAACTCTATATCATCAACATATGCCACCGTACAAATTTGAGGGTCCTCACAACCTACTGACAATCCCAAGATATTGGGATCAGCATTGAGATGCTGGAGTAAAGGATCCAGGGTCAAGAGGTATAACAGGGGGCCCAAAGGGCACCCCTGTCAGACTCCACATGTCACCCTTACTGCTGCACCAGCCCAACCATTAAGACTGGGGAAAAGCTTTATTTGACTATAACAGGTCTGCAGCCACATAATAAAACAAGGGGGAAAATTATATGCTCTTAGGACTTCTCATAAATAATATATTCTATATGGTCAAAGGACTTAGATTGATCTAGGGTAACTAAATATCCCATAACTTCCCTATTCTGTACCGTCTGGAAAATTTCCCAGATAAGCAACAAGGCATCCTGAACCTTCCATGACGGAACCCCACTAAATTGTGTGGGATGAATAATCCCAGGTAGGACTCATATTAAACGAGTACCCAAAACCTTCATAAGAATTTTATAGTCAGTATTCAGAAGGATAATCGGTCTCCAGTTCAATGAATCCTCATGCTTACCCACCTTGTACGGGAGCACCAAAACGCCCATATACATAGTAGGTGGTAGAGACCCAGACCTTAAAGCAAAATTATAAAAGGATGTCAATTCATCCACCAAAACCTCAAAAATAGTTTTATAAATGTCATGGGGTAAACCATCTGACCCCGGCGAAGTACTACTTTTCAGGGACCAGATGGCCTCCCGCATTCACCCTGTGTAACTGGTGCCCCAGAGCCTCCCGGTTCTCTGAAATAAGTGTTGGAAGATCGCAACTTTGTAACCATACCTTCATGGACTCACAAGGTAATGATAAACTAGTAAAACTCCTATGGAGGTGATTCTGGATCTCTCTCAGAGTCTGAGAATTCCCAGTAATCCATAAAGCAGTAGAAGTAAGGAGGTATGAAATATGTTTAAGGTCCCTTAATTCATCAAAGGATAAAAGGGAAAGTGTCTCACCCTTATTCCCCACTTTACAATGTTTTTGTTGATTAACTAAATGTTTCATCAAGTTACATTGAATGGAAGAAAGAGCAGTTTTCATATGTGCAATAACAGAATGCAAGTCAGACGACCATTTGCTTGTAAGGTTGTGAGTTCCCTCAACCTGTCCTGAAGCATACGTTGCATCAGCGAAAGCTGTTGCAACCGCAGCCTCCCCATTTTATGAAACTAGAGAATGATTTCTACTTTCGTATCTTCTCACCAATCATTTAAATCCTCATATAAAAAAAATTCTGACTTACGAGCCACTAACAGATGATTAAATCCTTCAGCAATATCCGAGTCATGACAAAGTGATAAATGTAACTTCCAGAAACCTGGGCCAAATCGTTGATCTGGTAAAATCCCCAAAATCACTTTCATCATTTTGTGGTCAGAAATGGCCATGTTGACCATCAATGCTTTCTAAAGCTGCAAAGCTTTTGAAATGAAAACAAAATCAATTCTGGAGGAATGAGGACCACATAAATATGAATGAGGGGCCACTAAAAAAAAGCTGGAGAAAACATCTAAGAGCCCCATTTCTGAAATCACCCAGTTTAAAGCATTAGAGTCACAAAAAAGTTTGTTGGTCCGTGAACCCCGATCAGCACATGATAAACCACAATTAAAATCCCCCCAAAACTATCAACCTGGTTGTAAAAAGAAAAGGTTTTAGCTTCCTAAAAAGTCCTGCACACACAAATTTTAACTGAGGAGCATACACATTTATGAGCCTTAGTTCCAACCCCTTAAATTAAACATCTAGAAGGAAGGCCCTCCCTAACACAATTTCCAAATTATGTACCACCTGTACCCGAGAAAAAAAACAGAAACCCACCCCTGAACAAGTCTCCTCAACCTGTGACCAAAAATTGTCCCCCCCAAACCCAACCATTACTAGCAGCCCCTTGCTCCATAGTGGAATGAAGCCGGACATCCTGAAGGAAAAGACAATCCAAGTCAGAAGATATAAACTGGGCATATGTGCTCAGTCGCTTCCTGTCAGATTGAAGACTGTTTGCATTAAAAGAAACAACAGTACATTTATAAAGGGAAGGCTCCATTAACTATAACTAAGTAATCAATTAATTTTGCTGGAAGCCCGTGTCACTCTTCCACTCCTTTAATACCAGGGCCTGGTATCTGCAATGGTGTCAGCCTTGAGCAATGACTCTGGCTGGGACAAGGCCAGGGAAGCCGTATCCGAATCCCCAGCCAGATCCAGAGGGGGATCCTGGAAAACAGAAAATTTATTTTGCAAAGGAAGGGGGGTCCCCTATAAGATGTACTTTAGGCAGTTTCTGAACATATGATTTCCCCTTTTTACCTTTAGCCACCTGGAAACCCAAATCCTGAGGAGGTTCCATGAAGGGGGAGATGGAACCTTAACTTCTAAAGGAGGTTCAGTTATCAAGCTAGAGACAGACAGCACAATAGGATCCTGATCCCCCCAAACCCTGTCTCTATCTGACTCTGTGGGGTATCTGTGTCCTCAGTCTGTGGTCCATGCCCCAGAGGTCCCCCCTGAGGACCCATATACGGTTGTTTAAGGACTGTTCTGATATAATAATCTTGTACCCCAAAATCAGAATTCTCATTATTTTTTGCAGGCCATGGGCAATCCATAAAAGTATGTCCCAATTCATCACAAATGTTACATTTAGGGGCTTTAAAACAGTGTACAGTCAGATGGCTGAGATCCCCACAACATGTACATTTCAGAATGTCACAGTTGATACTGATGTGCCTAGTAGAGCTGCACTTAAAACAAGTGCAAGGCTGTCCTGCATAGAACAAAAAGCCCTTATCTTGCCCAATAAAAAAGCAGTTTGGCAGATGGACAATATTCTGTTCTTCATGCTGTAACTTCACTTTAATCTTCCAACACCGGTTCCAAAACCCTTCATCATTAAGGTTAGGAGTAGGATTCCCCTGGATGGAACATCTCTTCTCCAACCAATAGATAATATCAGTAATATTAACCCCTTCATTTTGAAAGAGGATCGTAACCACACGAAAGGGTTGCTTTGTGAGAGGATGACCAAAAATTTGGACCACAGTGGATTATTCTTTAAGTTATTGAATTTGCACTAAAAGCATTCAAGAAGAGCAGGGGTTCAAAAGCTCACATCAAATTTAATTTCTCCTGGGGCATGAATGAGGGCATATACCTTCAAGGGCGTGAATCCTAATGACTGTCTGAGCAGAATTTTCCCAACTAAAAAGCGATCTGGAGGGTCATCCCTGTTACCTATATACCGCAGATGAATAGCGTTCCATCTCTGGGCTAGCTCTATGGGCTTATGAATGAGACTAACATAAGATTGTGGTTCAGTCCCACCTTGACCCAAGTCAGTCGGCAGGCCAGAGACTTCCTTTCTTGTGGGGCCCCACATGTAGGCAAAACTGCCATAGCCAAATTCTCCAAATCTTGTACAACAGGAGTCAAAATATTAGAGGAGACAGTACCTGAGGCCAGCAACAAATTATCTGGTGGTATCTCAGTAGTAGGCAATCCAAGCAAAGGGTCTCCCCCTTCCGACTCTACACCAGGTAAAGGAGTGGAAGAGTCTTGCTTCCAAGTACCATTTGCTGCCGGAACCCATCCCGCTTTCTGTAAAACTTCCTTCACTGACCAAGATGGTACAGGGTCAGTACTCCAGTCTAACTGTAGGGGGGCCACCAAAGCCAGTTCTAGGCCTACCGGCATTGGATCCACCACCAACAATTTCACTGGTCCCACCATGCTAGGCCCAAGGGGTGAAGATAAAGACCTTTTGCATTTTCAATCTGCATCCAAAGAAAGCATTTCTTCTTGTAATTGCCGAGTCACTGCTGCCAAGTCAACCATCAAACAGTGCTGCTTCTGAGCCAAGGGTGAGGTAACAGGGGAAGATTCTTCAGCTAAGTCCAGTAATACATTTTGATCATCCATCATAATGTCTATAGATGAGGCAGAAAGCTGGCCCCCTGATGGGTACTTCCCAGCTGCCTCAGCTGTTTGAACTCTGCTAGACACATCTAGAACTGCAGAAGAAGAGGAGGAGGACTCTTCAGATGTCTGTCCTCCACCAGCATCAGCCATGCTCTGAATCCAGCAGACGTGGAGAACCGACACAGCTCCCCCTACCACAAGAGTAGGGGGATTTTATTGAACAAGAAAATTAAAAAACAAATCAGGCAATAGAAAACTCATACAATTACAGTAGGAACAATCAAAAAAAGGAAAAACACAAAAAAAAATCATGTACTGGAACTTCAGAGTCAGTGATCCGTGGTAAACATTTCCAGAATTCTAAAAGCATTTGAGTATAACATAGACTTTGAGACCGCATAATATACTTGTTGTAAGTCAAATACAATTTTATGTAATAATTCATCATGAGAATACTCCAACTGTTGTAAGGTAAATAAACAACGAGCAGTCCAAATATACCATTTCAGTATTGTAAAGATAACATTCAGTGTATCAGAATTCCATTTTCGCCATTTCCATGAAAAGGCCCCATACATTAAATTCACATATGAAACAGTTGCAAACAAAGGCTCATTCCAACGATCAGCAAGAAAGGCCCAAAAATCCTGAATATATGAACATTGAAAAAAATAAGTGCTCAATAGTCTCTTCTTGTTGTACACAGTTCAAACAACTACAAAATCTGTCAATTGTTTGTGTTTTTGATTTACCTTTATATTAATCCGTTCATGGCAACTCAGCCAATGTAAATCCCACATTCATGGAGGAATCCTTGAATTCCATAAAAGAGTCAGAAGGCAACCCCAATAGGACTCTGGACATTTATGGGAGGCTACTGGAACAGCACAATTTTGTTCCAGTAGATGCTTATATAAATGTTTGCGATGAAGAGTCACAACCATGGTACTTGAAATTTGCCACTGTTTCAGCCTTAGGAAAGTTTCCCTCATATAAGTGGGATGACAAGAGATAATTGTAACTATTTTAAGAGTATTAGAGTCCCATTGACAAAACCAGGGATTACAGGACTCAAAAACCCAAGGTTTTCAACCTTTTCCTAAATTAAATAAAAGGGGCTTAAGATTTGCCAACAAAAAGATACTATTATAGAAATATAAGGGATGAACTGTGTTCAAACCACCTGAATAAACAGGTAAATAAGTAATGTTTCTTTTAATGGGATTAAGGCAACTACCCCAAAAGGCTTGAAAAAAAATACTCAAAATCCTAGTTTCAAAAAGTTTAGGCGGGGGTAATATATAGCTTATAAAAAGAAAAATGGAATTAAATAAGTTTTAATCAAATAAACCCTCTTCATTTTCCCTACTTTCCATTTATTCCAACATACAACTTTAGTTGGAGCAATTTCTAGTTTAGGGCTCCAATTCAGAATACCCAGAGGACTACCCTAAACAAAATACCCAAAATTTTGAGAGGTTCCGGACCTATTTCTATATTAGAAACCATAGATACAGATTGGTTCTGGTCCCCAAACTTCTACCAATACATTTATCAAAATTTAAAGCAGCTCCTGAGACAGCCCACAAATACCACATGTTGATGCACTGCTTCTTGTATGGAAGACACGTTAGCTATGACTAAACTCATATCATCTGCATATGCCATAACAGTATGTGGGGTGGTACATAATGGAGTGGAAATTGAAACAATCCTTTCAGAAGCATTAATGTTGTGGAACAATGGGTCCAGAAAAAACACATAAAGGATAGAGCTGAGCAGACAGCCTTGTCGAATCCCCTTCTGTAACTGTATCATGGGACCTTTCTAGCCGTTAGTAATGGGAACTACAGTGGCAGTATGGTATAATTTTTGAATCCAGGATATAAATATAGGAGGGGCACAATAATGGTGTAGAAGAAGGCACAAAAACTCATGATTGACAGAGTCAAAGGCTTGTTTCTGGTCAAGATAAACTAAGTAACCTTGAAGTAGAGCCATATTTCCCCTCTCAACTATTTCCCTCAGCATGATTAGATGGTCAGATATATTCCTACCTGGGACTGTACTAAATTGAGCTGAAGAAATAACATGCTGTGCTATCTTCAGCATTCATAAAGCTAAAATTTTAACTAATATCTTAAAATCTATATTAAGGAGGCTAAGAGGCCTCCAATTTTGAAGAAGCCTTTTATCACCCTTCTTAAAAATATAAATCAAACCTCCCATATTCATATCCAAGGGAAAAGAGTAACCTTGGAGAATATTATTAAGAACTGCAGCTAATTCTTGGCCTAATTTTTGCACCTAATAACTTATAAATTTCATTAGGGAGGCCATCCAGGCCAGGCGTAACTCCATTTCACAAATGACCAATAACTTCAGCAACTTCTGATTGCTGTATGTCTTGAATAATAGATTCTTGTGAAGAGGAAGAGATGTCAGGGGCTGCAATATGAGATAGATATGCTGAGGCCTCTGAAATATTTGTTTTCAAAGGACCAAATAAGTTAGCAGTATATGCAGCAATACAGTTTTGAATCTGTAAATTAGTTTTACATTCACGGTGATTAGCATCAAAAAGAACCTCAAATATCTTATCATCTAGTCATTTTTTACAGTTTTCATAAGGGCACACTACAGAATAAGATCCCTGAGTCCAACATTGTTGTTGATGTTTTAACAATTTAAATTTCTGTGAATGGTCAGCAGTCAGATCTGATTTTAAATTACTAATTTGACTAGTAAAAGTTTTGTCCAGTAGTGTAAGATAAAGTCAAAAGTTTTTGTAAATGGAGTTGTTTTTTCCGATACACTATATACTATGAAGTGTGATATTGTTTACTAAATTGTTTTAATAAATTTATCAAGTCTAATTTAATATCAGACCACCATAATTGTAAATCATCTTATAGAATAAAAACAGATTTCCTAGCTTGCAAAAAATATTTAATCTGGTCCAATGAAAGAGTATTGTCTAGTAAATAATTATTCAATGTCCATACACCAGGACCATTATGTCTATGCTGAATATCACCCACTTTGATAGTTAAAAGATTGTGATCCGAAAATTCAACCACTGCTACTATGGCTGCAGAAAGGAGTAAATGTCTGGATATGAAGAAAAAATCTGTGTGAGTAGCTAATGGACCTTTGTGAAATGTAGGAGCATGTGTAGCTGTAATAGACAAGTAAGCATTTTTAAGTTTAGCTGAATTCAGAATAGTATGTAAAAAATTAGAATCACAAAATATTTTTTTTGATGTTTTGGAGGTACGAGGTCTATCCCTGAGAGATAGGCCACAGTTAAAATCCCCTCCAAAGATAACATAATGGGAAGTATATAAAAAACATTGTGCAATTTTCAACAACTCAATCCTAAGAGATTTCTTTTGAGGTGCATAGATATTCAAAATTCTATATAACACATTTGAGATTTTAACATCTAGCAACAACAACTTGCCAGGACATAAATCCAATACTTTAATTACATCAACATCAGTCATGCTAAATAAAATACCTATGCCTGAACATGTTTCTTAACCAAATGACCAAAAAGATGGGCCAAGAAACCAAGCCTTCTGAGTTTGCTTAGTTTCAATGAGGGAATAGAATCTTACATCCTGCAGCAAAATAACTCCAATTGATAAGCAGGATAAAAAAGGAAAAACTGTATCCCTCTTTGCTTGCCTTTTAATACTACTGACATTTATAGTACATAATGAAAAGGAGGGAGCCATACCAGTGAAGGAAAAACAAGAGCTTCTATGATGCCTCACCTAGTTTTTCCCTTCCTAGAGACACTTTCTTTATGTTTTACCTTAGCTTTAGCGTTACGTTTTTGGGACCATACAATCAACGGGAACCTCAGTATCTGTAGTTTGTTCTGGATGAGAGGAAACCATAGATGAGGAATCAGAGTCTGTGTTTTCAGAATGATCAAGCAATAAATCATATCTATTACCCAAGGGGATAGTTTCTGTTTTTTGTACTTTAGAAAGAGGTGACCCTTGTTTCCTACAACTCCTAGTATATCTGCTTCAAGAAACAATAGGTTCTGGGGGTGGGGGGTTCCATTGTACCCATAGGTACCACAGGGGGAGGGGGAGGTGCAATGCAATTGTCACCAGAGAGATCTGTAGAAGTACTGGGATAGGGATGGGGTGCTGGATCAGGTACTTCTGGTACAGTAGTCACAGGTTCAGAGGCATCCCACTCCTTATTGGGGGGGCAATGGTCTCCCGTGAATATTAGGGCAGTGGTTCGAAAGGCAGGAGAGAAGGTCTCCGCTGCAAAGAAACTGAACTTTTTTCATTTAGTTTAGAATGCTGTGCCACTGTAATGAGTAATCTCTGTTCTTCCCCATCAGCTATATTCGGGGAGTTATGGGCAGCCGAAGTGCACTGCTGGAAGGTGTGGCCAGATTCTTCATACAGCACACATTTAGATTCTTCCACACACTGATTTCCCTCATGGCCTAATTTCCCACATACCACACATTTCATTTTTCCACAAATACTGCTTAAATGACTGACAGAGCCACATCTGTAACAGACCTTTGGTTGGCCTGGGTAGAAAAGTACTCCTCTGTCCCTACCAAATAGGAAGCTATTTGGTAAATGCTGGATTCCAGCATCAGTAGTTTTAAGTAACACCTTTACTTTCCAGCCTCCCATCCAGAGATTTTCAGTATCAAAAATGGCCTCAGGATCAGTTAAAATTCTGCATCTCTGTCTTAACCAGACTGTAATGTCATTCAGACTAACCCCCTCATTTCTAAATAAGATAGTAACATTTTTTTTGAGCAGGTTTAGTAAGAGGTATAGCAGTAAAGGGGACCATAAGGGAGTATTTTTCAAAGTATGGAATTTTGTCCAAAAGCGTTCTAACCCATTTAAAGTTGTAAAACTTATATCAAAATTGGGTTCCTGAGAGACATGTATCAGAGCATGAATTTTGTAGGCAAAAAAT
Source organism: Neoceratodus forsteri (assembly GCA_016271365.2). NCBI lineage: Eukaryota > Metazoa > Chordata > Ceratodontiformes > Ceratodontidae > Neoceratodus > Neoceratodus forsteri. Next base: position 849,591,006 of record CM028134.1, read on the forward strand.
TTCATGGATTCTTTAAGTAAAGTTCACCCAACAAAAAAACGATCTGGCATAGCATCTAGTCCACCCACATAATGCAGTCTAACAGCATTATGTCATTTAGCTTGTTGAGTTGGGATAGAAAAACAGGATGCATAAGTTTTAGATGGACAAGAGGTATTGTTTTTCAGAAGAGATAACCCAGGGCCCTGGGATTTTAAACTCGGTGCAGCTGTTTTTGTAGTTTCATCAGAAGAAGCAGTGGGAGCAATACCAAGTATTGTCAGGGTAGAGTTCTGTGTTAATTGTAGTTCTGGAGGCAGAGAAAGATCAAGGTCCTTAGAGAAATCCAAAGTAACACCAGCAACATCAGGATTATGAACGTGGATCGACAACGCCCCAGAGCGCCAAGTCCCAGCCTCAATGTCCTTTTCCCAACCCGTTGCAAGTAATGCAGATTCAACAGACCAGTCCGTACTTGAAGTTTTTGCCATCAGAGATGCAGGGGCATGTTTTAGGCCGGCTTGAGTAGAAGCCATATTTACCATTCCCAACAAAACCCCAGGAGAAAGCTTGTCTAACGCCTCGCTCACAACTGCTGCAACGCTGGGCAATAGAGGTGAAGAAGAATGCAGAAGTGTCATCAGAGAAACAGACTTGTCAGTGGGCAAGATAGGTTCACTCAGTATCGGTGAGTCAGCAGAAGAAATGCTTTTTGAAACAGAGACAGGTCATTGTAAAGCTAAAATCTCCTGTCATTTAGCCAGATAACATTTTTCTTCTAAAACCAGCAACTGTGAGACAGAGTCAGTTGTTAGACTAGAAACAGCAGTAGGAAGGTCAGAAGGGATTACAGACTGTTGAGCAATACTTTTCCCAGTCAATACTGAAGTCTGAGTCATACCTGAAGTAGAACTGTCTGAGCAGGTAGCAGAAGACTGATTTAAAGGAACATCAGCAGCATCCATGGAAGAAGCAGCACTCTTTGATACAACAGACAGATTGGCCTCTAACAATTCTGGGACAGGGGAGGAGACCAACTCCTCTGCTTCCAACACCTCCATGTTCTCCACCATCCCTCCAGGAGCAGTCATCTTGGCAGAATGCCAGGATATAAGGGATCCCCTACAGGAAAGTAGGGGAATTTCCCTGGTGCCCTTGCCAAATTTCCTCATTCACTAAAGATACCATCAACAGCTTAATCTGGTTCAAGGTCAGGTGGCATTCATTGGTGTCCCTTCCCTCGGGTCATGCCTGAAAATAGGCAGAATTTGACTAATGCACTTACCCAGTCTACAAAAACTAAATGAATAAATAAATGAATTAAGGGGGACATTCTCAGGGCATCTAATGTATGCTTGAGAACAGTAAACAAAAAGAACAGGTTCAAGAGACTGCTATGGTTCTTTATAAAGGGCAGGGAAGTGGTGAGGCCAAGAAAAGGACCTTCTATAAATTAAAAAAAGAAGCAGGGGGAGGAAAATAGGGAGAATACTTGCTGAAAAATAAGAAGGCAAAGAGGACAGTTAGGCAAAAGCAGACACAGAGCAGAATACTGCAGAAAGTGTCAACAGTAGGTAAAAACAGTTTTTCAGATATATTAGTGATAAAGGAAGAAGGGGGGGAATAGTAAGGCTAATCTAGGTGGATATGGTGATTGAGGTGGATGGACAAAAGGCTTCGGTCTTTAATGATCACTTTTGCTCAGTTTTCACTAGGGAAGACAGTGGGCTCTTGCCAGTGAGTGGCATCAAAGCAGCCAATAACAGGGTTCCAGAGATGAGGCAGCCAACATTTACTAGTGAAAGGGCCCTAAAAGGATGGCATCTCTAAAGACTGATAAGGCCCCAGGACCATATGGGTTGCATCTGAAGATACACAGGGAGCTGTCAGCAGAACTGGCTGATCCCCTGGTAGGTCTATTAGACACCTTTCTTAGGACAGGGGTAGTTTTGAAGGATTGGAGTATGGTGGATGTAGTTCCACTCCATAAGGGGGGCTACAAGGCACCCTCATGAAGAGGAAGGGCATCTCTAAGCACCAGGGAAATGTTTGCTGCTGATTTTGTCTAAATACATTTTCTTTTCTTTGCACTACTCTGGTGTGCACTGCACATGTTGTGTTCTTTTGGGATAAAGAACAAACAGGGAACTACAGACCTGTCAGTCTTATATCCATTGTAGGGAAACTGATAGAGTCACTGGGCAAAGAGGACCTCATGGACTATTTGGAGAGCAACAACTTCCAGGATAGTAAACAGCACATATTCATGACAGGAAGGTCTTGTTAGAATAACCTGATAGTTTTCTTTGGTTGATGAGGGAAATGGATAGGGACCATGCTGTGGATTTGCTCTTTTTTGTCTTCAGCAAAGCTTTCAACTTGATGCCTCACAGACACTTGCTGAAGAAGATGGAGGAGCTGGGTGTGCTAAGGTCATAGTAAACTGGGAAGGTAACTGGATAAAAGGGAGGCAGCACAGAGCAGCAGTCAATGGTGTTAAATCAAATAAGAGGGAGGTCACAAGTGAGGTTCCAAAGGGATCTGTCCTGGGTCCAGTCCTCTTCAATATCTTCATCAGTGACATTAGTGAGGGAATCTGGGGCAGGCTGTGTCTCTTCACAAATGACACTAAGCTCTGTGAAAGGGTGAACAGTGACATGGGAAGAAAGGAAATGCAGAAAGACCTGCAAAAGCTGGAGGGGTGGTCAAGGGTTTGGCAGTTGAAATTCAATGCCAAAAGGTGCAAGGTTATGCACTTAGGGTACAAGAACCCCAAGACAGAGTACTGGATGGAGGGGTGAGACTTAGTACTACAGCTGAGGAACTAGACCTTGGAGTTATTTTCAGTGACTCCCTAAAGCAATCTAGTTAGTGCAACAAGGCTTATAACAAGGAAAGTAGGATGCCTGGATGTATTGCAAGGGGTATTTAGAGCAGAAAAAGAGCGGTAATACTTTTCTGTATAGATCCTTGGTTAGGCCACACCTCAAGTACTCTGCCCAGTTCTGGAGTCCTAACATCAGGAGGAATAGGGACAGGCTTGAGACAGTGCAGCACAGGGTAAAAAAAATGATTCATGGCTAGAAGAACATGTCCTATGAGGAGTGCCTCAAAGCACTGAACATGTATTTGCTTGAGACCAGAAGGGAGAGGGGAGATATAATAGAGACCTTCAAAAAATTAAGACTGACTGACTCAATGGATATGGGACCAAGTAGGAGAGAGGACTTCTTTATAGGAACTTGTCTTGAGAAACTGATAAGCCTATATTTTTCTACTTTTTTGTATGCTGCTGTAACTAATATTCTATTTTTTTTTTTTTTGCTTTCTGCAAAGCAACTGTGCGGTATCGCATTTGGAGCTATTGTTTCTTTTTCAGCCCATGAGCGGGCTAGCTACCACACTTCCAGTCCCTGGATATCCTCCTGATCACCATCGCTTAGTGAAAATGGAGCCTGGGGAGTAGGATCTAAATAAGAAGGAAGAGGAGACTTTCCTGGGTCGCATGAGAGTGAAATTTACTCAAGACATCTATTTTTTGAGTCCTCTGGTATGCTGACAAAAATCATTGCTTGTTCATTTATTTTTTTAGACTTTTTTCAGCATTCAGTCTGTGCCACACTTGGTAGTATTTTTTCTTTTTCAGCTAGTGGCATTCAGTCCCGTCCCCCAGTGACTGCAAGAATGAAGCATCAAGGATTTCCTGCACTAAGTTTCTACAGTACACATTTCATAAAAACTCTCTCAGAATCAACAGTAGAGTGGGCGGTGTAGGAACAAGATCTGGAAGTCAGAAGGCAGAGGAATTTTATTTTCATCTCTGCCACTTGAGATAGTGAAAAAATCTCTTAAAAGTACCAATTTGATTGTGCTATTTGAATCATAAAACTATTCGATGCATTCGGTGCTTTTGTTATTTTTATTTTGAGCACCAAATACATGATTTTCCAGATGTTTTGTTTTTTTTATTTGTTTTTTTTACAGATTTTTTTTTAAATATTTGGGCCGATGTGGTTTGAAGTTCCTGTGCTGTGTTACACGCTTGCCAGTTTTAAGTGAGGTGTAGCTTTAAGGTGTTTTAGTTTTGTTTCATTGCTTGATTATCTAGCTACAAGTATATCCATTAATGTGCTGATTAAGACATTGTTTCTAATTACAATTATTAAGTTTATTCTATTTTACAACCTTGAATGGACCATTCACAGCTTGGTTAGGTTTTAATGCACTGCAGCTGGGAACTAATGAGATTTCAGTAATGAAAATTGAAGGAAATAACTTCCCTATTAGTTTATTTCTTTTTGAGTAATTCTCTTAATATTTAACTAAATTGTGATCCATGGGCCATTCATTTTTATTTAACCCTTTTCCCCCATGGTGCACGTGACTCCCATGACTCCTGTGACCTTTCATTAACTAATTAGCTCTTGTGAATATAAAGACCTCATTTTTTTCTGCTCTTCATTCTGAGCAAACATGGGAATAGAAGCAACACCAGTGGCTGGGACAAAGTTACAGCAGCACTCTCAGCATTTAACATACTATTGTAGTGATATAAGATGCTGAATAGGAAGATTTGAGGTGGTGAATTATGATTAACTTGTGCTATAAAAAAATTAAGACTAAAAGGTAATACTTATTTTCTTACAAAACTTAAATTTAGTCTCTCAGTTATTTCTGAGACCAAGCCTTACTTTTTCTGGCAATTTTTATCTGCCAGTTCTTATTTTTGTATCTTATATTCTATCGCTTTAGATCAAGCTAATTTTCCCCATTGTTGCAACATTTCCCTCTGATGTATGTGCATTGAAAGACTCTGCATCCTATGAATAGTCTATCAAGGAATCAGGGAATGGAGTAATTTTCCCGTGTTCTATTAACATTTTTGAAGGATTTTTTAACTACAGTACAAGTCACATTAAACTGTTCCCTCAACTCACTGATGTAGCATTGTTCAATGAGTTTCCTAATCTGTACAGTGTTTAATTCAATGAATTATTAAAAGTTTGCAACTAGCTGTTAGGACTATAAGCTTTATTTTCAGCTGAGTGCTTATCAGTTTCATTTCAGAAGGCAGACTAAACAACTCTTAAGGAATGCTGTGATATTTGTAAACAATGCTCTTAAGGAATGTGATATTTATAAACAATGCTCTTAAGGAATGCTGTGATATTTATAAACAATGCCATGAAAATGCATTGCATAAACACTGCAAAACAGCTACTGCCATGTCACTAAACAGGTACAAGTGAGTTGAATAGGCAGTGAAGAATGGTTGGAAAATAATTAAAAGCTTCAAGAATTCAAGCTGCCACTGCAACAATATCAGAAAAAAAAATGTTACACCAGTGAGTTGATGGAACAGTTTAATGTGACTTGTACTGTAGTTGGAATTAATACAAGAAAGTAAGTAGAATTCCTAAAACAAAATTGTTTCTAAGATCGCTATATATAAAAACATTTTAGAGATTTAGAGATTTATTACACAATTTAAAGCTGTTGCTTCTTAAGTACAGACACAGAGTTATCATATATTTCCAAAATATATTATTATACTTATTGGCCAGGATATTCAAACTGCACTGGGAAAGGGCGCTAGTGGTTGCTCCATACAACTGAGTTGCCCCGGAGCAAAAATGTGATATATTCAAACAAGATGCACAGCCCATCTGAATATACCAAATAATGTGACTGGTGGAAATTGTGGCTGCCAAGAATGTGCCAGCACATCCCTCTGGTCAGTCTGAATACCTGGAATGGGGATGTATGGCACACCATTGGGATGCGCCAAGCACAAATTCCAGATATTCAGAACAAAACATGCAAATGGGACCATTAGGCATGCAAGGCACAAATGGGGCCATTTGCATGTCCTGTGCAGGGATGTGCACAGAAGGATACCTCGGGCACCCTGAAAGTGAGACCCAATCCTGTCAATGAAATAGTTTCCCTGGCAGTCTAGTACCCCCAATCTCATCACCGATCATACAATAAATATAAACATCCCCTCCATCCTTGGCAGTCTAGTGGCCCTCCTCCCATTCCTGACCCTGATGTTTTATATAAATGCTGTGTCAGTGATCCCCTCATAGTCTAGTGGCCCCCCTACCTTTCCCAAACCCGATGTATTATAAAAATGCTGTGTTGGCAATCCCCTAGTAGTCTTGTGGTCCCCCTCCCATTCCCGACCCCGTTGTATTATAAAAATGCCATGTTGGCAATCCCCTGGTAGTCTAGTGGACCCCTCTCCCATACCTGACCCTGATGTAATAAAAAATAAGCCTGCCTGATACATACTGTAGTCCAGTGGTACCGCCTCCCAACCCCAAATCCTGACCGGGAATAAAAGAGTAAACCTGAATCTCCCTGGTAGTCCAGTGGACCCCCTCACCCCACCCCGCTCCCCCATTCCAGCAGTGGTATGGAGTTGGTGGGCAGCACAGCCCACCTGCATGGCATTTTTATGATACATCGGGGTTGGGAATGGGAGGGGGGCCACTAGACTACCAGGGGATTGCTGAAATGGCATTTGTATCATACATCAGGGTCAGAAATGGGAGGGGACCCACTAGACTACCAGGGGATTGATGACACATCATTTTTATGATACATCTGGGTTGGGAATTGGAGGGGGGCCACTAGACTTCAGGGAAGGAGGGATGATTTTATATATTATATGATCGGGGATGTGGGTGCCACTAAACCACCAGGGGATTGCCAACATGGCATTTGTATCTTACATCAGGGTCGGGAATGGGAGGGGGACCATTAGACTACAAGGGACACAGTGGCTTCTTACTTTTATTATATGTTTGGGGATAGGGGTAGCCACCCAGAGGCTGGCAGCTGCTGTGTTGTGCTGTGCAGTACAGCAGCCCACCTGTGGGTGGCTATGACTTAGGCATGGTTCTTCCATGCCTAACTTTGTGCAGCACATCATGGAGGTGTGCGGGTAGCTGCGTCGCACATCTCAGCTGAATATCAAGATGTGCCAAATATGCAAGGGAATTCCCTCTACTGATGTGCTGCATACATTGTCATTGCACTGTGGCACCTCTGTAATTATGTGTCACATCCCTGCCCTTTGAATATGGCCCAGTAGAGCATTTCGGAGATGCACCAGTGCAACTCAGTTGCACCGGGTGCATCTCCTTTGAATATCTGGACCATTATTATTATACTTGTAAAGGTAATTAGATCTAATTAGATCCATCCTGAAAGATTTCTTCTTTGGAATGTCATTTGTCTTTTCTTAATATTAGTGCACTCCCTGAGAGCCTTTCCTCATCGCTAGAGATGCAGCGAAATTAAATTCTGCCTGCGAAGTAAACGTGAAGTGGCCACTTCATGTTATCATAATGCTACGCGAAGTGGGCATTGAAAAGTGCTCACTTCACTTTGTTATTATGACTTCCCATTGTTATTCTGACTTAATGCGAAGTAAGGTGGAATTAAAACAATACAGGCACATTAGGCAGCCCCCCCACACATCACATGGCTTACAGTACAGTAAATCGTATGCTTTAGCCAGGTAGGAAAGAAGTGAGTCATACAAGCAGATACTTTCACTTTCTCCCTTGCAGAGGTAGAAGGAGGAAGCATTTTGTGTAGGAAAGAAGAGTTCGTTATTAGTTTCTTTCTTGAGCAAATTCCAAAAACCCAAAAGCTTTTTTAACTGTGTGTAGACTAATAGTAGCCATGGTGAGTTAATTTATATATATATATATATATATATATATATATATATATATATATATATACCTACACATGCAAAGCCCCCAGAATGTATTGTGTAGTCACTCGTGCATGCAGTGGTCCACAGAGTCCCCAACATTTTTCTGCATCCCCAAAATGCATCCATCTTGTGCCCAGAAACTTCCCAAGTGCTGAGAAAGTGAAATGGGAGCATTACACCACATGCAAAGTCCCCCAGAATGTATTACGCTGTCACTCATGTGCACAGTGGTCACACAGAGTCCCCAGAACGTTTCTGCATCCACAAAATGCATCTGTCTTGTGTCCAGAAAGTTTACATACTCGATAATGATGATGTACTCATGATGCACAGTGTCTTGTTTCATATCACATGTCATTCATACTGTTGGTGTGCACATTCCAGTGCTTGATGAGAAATGTTGGCGGTGAAATTGGAAATGTAATACTCTCAAGACAATGAAGGTAAGTATTTTTTTTTGAGGGGGGAGCATATTTGCAAGTAGGTCTCATTAATGGTTTATTATTTGGTTACTTCTTCACAGATTTCATCTGCATTCTTCTCCAGTCTGGTAATGATGGTCATGGTCATTGATTGAAATGACTTCTGTGTGTTGCATGTCTGCCCCAGCCCGGGGGGGGGGGGCTGATGTTGAAGAAGTTCTTTGGATAAGGCAACTATGACACAACAAAGCATCTGGAAGTTTCCTGAAAAAAGAAATGAAGGACTTATTACAACCTGATTGCAGCAGTAAGACATATGTTTAAACCGTGGCTGTTCCATGGGTATCTAGATTAACACAGATAGCAAGCTATCCCACTGGAATCATCAGATAACAACTTAATTTAGTACCAGGCTGTGTAACAAACATACTGTGCCAGTGTCCCTGCATCTCAAATCAAGTTACATTTCAAAATCACATCTTGTCAAGTAACATAACCTGGGTCCAACTTTTTCAACACTGTCATGGCTGCACAGCTGAAAATGTGGGATACAGTGCATGATATGTTGCAGAAATATTTTTTGTGATGTACACGTCACCTAGTTTGTGAATCCTCAGTCAGATTTGTTGCACTCTTATGAAAAAAAAGAAACAGATGAAATAAAATTGATACACTTACCAGTATGGATTGGACATGGATATTCCATAGATTTCTGTAGACAGTACTGTTGCTGTACCATTGATACAGACCTTCAGCAAAGGATAGTTATTTGTTGTTAACATGTAAAAAACAAAATAGGTTGACCATATGTGTTTGACCATTTCAGCTCAGAAAAGCAACAGAAAACAAAACACACAGCTAAAGGAAGTTGAATAGCATAAAAAACATTAGTACACATACTCACTTTATAGTTTTAATAGAAAGAAGCCTTGTGCCTGTGGCTGATGGATGTGGTCTCCTGTTCGACTCCCTCTGCTTTGACTTGGTCAATGTAATGGAAAAACATCGTCACAATGACACTGGTGGTGGGTGCTGGTGGTCATAGCTGCGGCACATGATGACATTCCCTCTCGCATCTTCCTGCATCTGGTGGTGGTGGTGGCAGTGGTGAACTGTGGACTTATAGTGGTGGTAGTCTGGGGGTCACAGTCACATTCCCTATGGTGGCAGTGGAGAACAGCGGTCTTATGGTGGAGGTAGTTCAGGGGGCCAGGATATACTGTGCTCTGTGTTATAAATGTGATGACGTAACATGGAATTTGAGTCAGTATGAGTGGGACAGCGATTTAACTTTATGAAAAAGAGAACAAGTATGATACAAGACATGTGACAGCCTTTTAACCACTTAAGTTAAAATCTGCCAACATTAACCTCATCATAATTCATCATCATCTTCAGAAAGAAAGCTGCCCTTGCAGTCTTCTATGTCTGAATTCAGACCACAGGGAAATTCTTTCTCCACTGTGTTATCATCTATGTCAGTGGTAGGCCTATTCATGCTGTCACTGCCAGCAGGATTGTCCCTTTCTTCAACATCAGCAAAACCACGAGTATGCCGGGGTATGAATACTGAGGTTGCAGTCTGAGCTGGTATGTGCCTCTCATTCATTTTTATGAATGTCAGCAAACTGACATTTGCAGGAGAGAGGTTTGTATGACAGTCCTGAGCTATTGCACCTGCTGAGCTGAATACCCTCTTGACACTCACACTGTAGGGTGGGCATGTCAGGTACTTCAGTGCCACAGCGGTCATCTCTGTCCATTCACTGACCTTTCCACTCCAGTATAAAAGGGGATCATCAGTGATTGACAGATGCCTGTTTTCAGACACATATGACTCAACCATTCACTGTGCTGCTCTAAGTCCAGTGGTTGATGCATCATCCTGTTCTCCGGAATCATTTATGTCACACATCCCCACTTGGGACAAAGCCTCCCAAAGTGGGTTAACACCAGTCGCTTCTGATGACAGACCACCTGGAACTGCAGTCCCCTTCCCCTTACAGGATATGCTTGATACTATTCTTCCAAGTTCACCTTCAGCCTGATTATGCTGCTCAGGTTTCCCGGCCTTGGCATGTGACCTCTGTGCCCCATGAACAAAGCGCACCATTTGCCCACTGACATTTTTTACCTTTTCAGACCAACAAGCCAGTACTGAGGCAATTCCAAGTTAGTATCGTGGGTCCAGCATTGTTGCTATTGCAAAGTTGTCACTACGCTGAATGCTCAAGATGTGATGTTTCTGGTCAAATACTGTCAGCATGTGTTTCAGCAACACACTGCTAGCACTGTCTCAGGCAACATCAAGGCTATGTTGTACATTCACCAATGTCTGCCTCAGCACCCGCAGCAGTGGAATTGATTGGTTAATGAAGGCAGAGTCGCCACTCACTGCCTGTGTGGCATGTTCAAAAGGCCTCAAGATTCTTATTACAGAGTTCATGAGACACCACTGTTCAGTCGCATAGACATGGAGGTCCCAGAACTGTCATGGCTAGTGTGCATGACAAGATATGCTGAGATGGCTTTGTACTGTTCATACAACCTCTCTGCCATGTATAAAGTGGAGTTCCACCAGGTGACAACTTCCAGCTTCAAGCGGTGCTGCAGGAGGCTGTTTTGGATCTGCAACTGCTGAAGTTGGTCACGGGTCTTTGCAGAGCATGAAAAGTGAGAACAAGATATGATGAGAAACTGTCAGCATTTCCTTTATATCAGGGTGCTGCAGAAACTCCTACACCACAAGATGTAAACAGGGGGCCATGCATGGAACCAGAAAAAGACACCATTTGTGAAGCATTTCACCACATTTGACTCATTGTCACTTGCTATGAACCCAGCTCTCAGGAACAGGGGGTTCAGCCACTTGTCAATTTCAGTCAGTACCACGTCCAACATCTTTTCATCAGTGTATGAACAGGTCACATTGTGCACAGCAATCATTGCATGCTGTCGAATTCCAGGAAGATTGCTACCACAACAATCCACCTTACTACACTAATTATTCACACTACCAACAGCACAAACAACCCCCGGCACCTGCGCCCAGTGTGCAGTTATACACAAATATGAACTCCCCGCTGTTTTGCCACTTGTCCACATATCCATACTTAAATGGATGAATGGAGAGTAGGAATGTTGAAGGGCATGTTTTACTGAGTCAGACACAGTAAGGTACAACTCGGGGACAGCATGGGTCAATAAGTATATCCTGGATGGGACTGTCCATTTTGGACAGACACATGCAGCAAACTGCTGGAACCCAGAATTCTCCACAAAGGAGAAAGGCAAAAGATCAATTGCCAGCATTTCAGCTACAGCAGCATTAAGTTCACATGACACTGTATGATTGGGTGGGTACTTCACCTTATGCGTAAAAACTCTCTGTAACGTGGGCTGACTTAAATGTTTTACATGGGGTGTGATGGCAAATGGTTCTGCTCTGTGAATGGCAGGGGGTTGAGAGTGGACATGTGATGAAGACAGTTGCCCAGGTGATGACAAACCCAGAAATGCAGTTATTTTCTCAGATTTAGCAACAGCGGTTGATGTACCACTTGCACTAGACATACTGCATTGACCGCCACCACCACCACCACCAAAACTGCTACTCTCACCACCACTGCACAAGACTTCAAAATCATTCTGTTCTTCCACCTCATCATGCCTATAGTAATTCTCTGCTGTTATTTCATCACTACTGCACACATTTAATTTTCTACTTAATGCTACAGTCATGGAAGGGAATAACATGCTTGTTATGGTTGATGACGAGGGTGAACGCCCCACTGTGGTACACTTATTAGCTGCCATCTTGTGCTGAGTCCACAGTGCCTTGTGCCTATTCTTAAGATGTGTATGCTGTCCCCCTGTGCCCAGATGGTTACCCTTTTTACCTTGACTCACACACACCCTTGGCAAACCTGGCAGATTGCAGCTGACTCATCATTTGCATCATCCACAAAAAATCCCAAACAAGGGATTTTGATGCTCTAGTTTTAACATGTCCCCCCTGATGCTGCTTATTGGACTCTGTTTTTTAAGCCATGAAGTGGGGGATGTGCTACATGATTTATCATGCAGGACACACTTGGACTACATCTGATCACCATGACTACCTGTCATTATTACTGGGTCATCATCATGAACTGAAACTGGTAAATCACAACTTTTTATCGGAGGGTGGAAATGCATACAGACCCAGACACAGCCACCTTGAGTTTCTTTTTCTCCGGTTCCCAATAGGAGTCACTGACATCATCATCATATTCATCAACATCATCCACATCTTCTGATTGGACATTGGCATATGGACTGCATGTTGCAACCACAGCAACATCATCATCAGCACTACCATCACCCAAAATGTTTTCACCACACTGTGAATCACTGCATGGCAAATGTATGACCTGAACCACGATGGAAGAAATGTCACTTTGTGTGCTATCGTTGACATGATGATTAGTGTACCAGGTTATGATGTCATACGCGTAATAGTGTATGGTATTATGATGAATCTCAGACTAGTGCACTCTCTGAGTTGAAAAAAAGATAGCCGGGAATCACACAACACAATTCTGCCACACAGCATTCTGTCGTGTGACATATTGACCCCATGCCTGATTATCAGAATCTACATGTTCAGTTACTGGGATGTTACTGGGGAGTATGACATCATCTACACTGTTAATCACTGCCACTGCTTCACACTCCACTATATTTTTGGACATGGTAAACTCGTCAGAACTGGAACTTGAGGCAGCAATACTCACACCACCACCAGCAACTGCACTAACACCACCAGCTGGGACAACATCATCTCCTCCAACTATGAGTGAAGCTACTGACTGCGCTGTAAAAAACATTCAAGGAGAAATACCTTTTCTCACATCAGCAATGCACTTCAGAGACTGTGTACTACTACTACCATGCCCACAGACAATCTTACCACTGGCAGCAGTGCCATAGCAAGAAACAGCTTTGCTTGCATGTCTCTTTGCTGGCATTTTGGGGGATCAACAGGAATATTCTAAACAAATTCATATTTTAGAATGTTCACTCTGGGGGGGGGCTGGGGGGGGTGACGTGGATGTGAAGCCAACAAAAAAACTGTGGCTTGAACAACAGTTACAGATGCAAAGTCACAACAAGTTCAAAAACACCTTAACTAACCAGTGGTGTTCTCAAGTCACAAACAATCCAAACTAGAAAAGAATACCTTTTGCAGGTGAGGGAGGGAGCACTGACTGCAGATTACAGCAGTGCAAAATCAAGAAAAGATACCACAATGGCAGTACAAAATCACACAGCTCCAGTGGATAGCAGGTTCACACTGCTGCCCCCTGAAATTACACTGTGGCACTACAGAAGGTGTATTATTTGATGCCACATCACGCACCGCACACACACTCACACAGAATTTGTCTACAAGTAATGTGTACCAAATTTAAAACTTCAGTAATATACAAGTTTTTTTAAACAACCTCAATGCTGCACCAGGCCCCTCCAGACACAACACACACAATCAGCAAAAAAATGTCAACAATTACTGAAAATATTACTGCGTGTACAACAACACAGTCAGTTATACAAGAAAAATATAACCAAAAAATGAAGAACTCCCTATTCTCCAATTAAATCTACCTACACCAGATACTCCCCTCCCCCCAAAGCACACTTCAACTGTCTCTCAGTACACAGACTGAATGTTGTACATTAACGTTCAAAATCCACACACAAACAATAAACACTCAATGATATGAGCACAGGAGGGTTTCCTACTATCAATGAACTAAAGTTTCAGCAAAAAAAATGACTAAAAAAGACTTTTTTAACAGCTTTTAGAAGGTTTGAATCACAGAGACCTCTCACAGCAGACTGTCTCCTACAGCTTCCTACACACACTACCCCAAACTGAGGCTGTGCAGAACAATCTAGAGCCCATGTGACTTGAAATCCCATGAATCACTGCAAAATTCACCTTTGGAGCTTAAAACAAGGCAAAGTGAGGTGAAGTACATTGTTTTTTAACATACTTCATCTTAAAAATTGGCGGAGTAGTGGTTTGGGAAGGCGGAATAACGTGAAGTCATTGCTTTCAATGGACTTCGCATTCCCATTTATAACTCAAAGTACTCCACTTTGCGTTCCGGAGCACTCTGAATTTGCCTTCACTCCACGAATCACTCCGTGGAGTGAATTGAGGCCACTTTTGCCCATCTCTACTCATCACTGCTGGGTTTGGAACAGACCCCATTTTCTGACTTCAAGATATTCGGTTCTATGTGAGCCAAGCTTCATTAAAGCTTTTAAAGAAGCTCCAGAAAGAATTCCTGAGATAACGCTGTGTTTTCTAAAAATATAATTCTAGTAAGGACATTTAATAATATTTTTACAGAAAATTTTGTGAAGTAACAACTTTTTTATGTTAACTACATGTGGTATTTTAGGGAATTTTTATTAACTTATAATAGGCTAATACATATTACTTGACTGTATGTTATTTGTCTTCTTGCAAGATTCCTTTTTATTTTGAATCTTATTTGAATTTAAATTGCTAAAATATTTAACAACCCTTCTACTGCACATTACACATTGTTCACATGTAATTGTATATGGCTGTATGTTCTGTATTTTCAGTATTTTTCAAATATGGTGACCACAAGATTACAAAGGGTGGCTCAGGGAGATTGTTCCCCACTTTATAGCAACTCTATGTTAGATGTTAAGGGTAAAATAAAGTCTAGTAAGGAAGCAACCATAGAATCATAGAATCATAGAATCCTGCTGGCAGAAAAAGAACATTCGGCCCATCCAGTCTGCCTGAAAGAGATATCCCCACCATTTATGCCTTGTTTATCTCATACAAACATAGACTTTGATGGCAGATAAGGACCGCTTGGCCCACCTAGTCTGCCCATTTCCCTACCTACAGGATAAGCTGCAGATCCTAGTTAACCAAAAGCATATTTCTTCCTACCCCCCCCACAAAAATTGCCTTATATCTGTCCCAAGCATTCTTGAATTCTCCCACTGTTTTAGACCCAACAACCTCCTCAGGAAGGCTGATCCATATGTCAACCACCCTCTCTGTGAAAAAATACTTCCTCACATTGCCCCTAAGCTGTCCCCCTCTATCTTCAAATTGTGTCCCCTTATTCTTGCACATCTCTTTTTCTGAAAGATGCTACCCTCTTGGACTTTGTTGATTCAACTGAGGTACTTAAAAGTTTCTATCATGTCCCTCTCTCCCTCCTTTCCTCAGTGGTATACATATTAAGCTCCTTTAGTCTCTCCTTGTATGGCTTCTCTTGCAGATCCTGCACCATTTTAATTGCCCTCCTCTGGACTGCTTCCATCCTGTTTATGTCCTTGCTGAGATGGGGTCTCCAGAACTGGATGCAGTACTCCAGATGGGGTCTCACCAACTGTCAGTACAGAGGGATAACAACTTCCTGTTTTCTGCAGGTGATGCCTCTCCCTATACATCCCAGTATCCCCCCAGCCCTCCTTACTGCCTTCTCACATTTCTTGCTAACCTTAAGGTCATCTGATATGATTACCCCCAGGTCCCTTTCCACTTTTGTTGTTGTTACTACCTCCCCCCTCATTGTGTAATCTTCCCCTTGGTTTTTGTTTCCCAGGTGCATTATTTTGCACTTCTTTGCATTGAATCCAAGCTGTCATACTTCTGACCTTTCCTCCAACATTGCCAAGTCCCTTCTCATCCTTTCCACACTCCTTATGTATCAACCCTTTTGCAGATCTTTGTATCATCTGCAAAGAGGCATATTTTTCCTTCCAGTCCCTCTGCAATGTCACTTATAAAGACATTAAAAAGGACTGGACCCAGTACTGAACCCTGCGGTACCCCACTAATAACCCCTCTTTCTTCAGAGTGGACTCCATTTACAATTACCTTCTGTGTCCTGTTGTCCAGACAATGTTTTACCCAGGCTATCACCCTTGGACTCACTCCCAGGCTGGTTAATTTGATTGTTAATCTTTTGTGTGGGACTGTGTCAAATGCCTTGCTAAAGTCTAGGTAGGCCATGTCCATAGCCCCTCCCTGGTCTACTACTTTGGTCACCCAGTCAAAGAAATCAATTAGATTTATCTGACATGACCTTCCCGCTGTGAACCCATGCTGCCTTGGGTTCTGTGCCCCACTGGCTTCTAGCTACTCAACAGTTCTTTCCTTCAGAAATGATTCCTTCACTTTCAAACTGACAGGTCTGTAGTTTTCTGCCTCTGTCTTGCTCCCACTTTTGTGAAGGGGAATCACATCCACCTTTCTCCAGTCCTCAGGTACCACACCATCCTCCCATGATTTGTGAAAAAGGGTAGTCAGTGGTGTCACTAGTTCTACCCTTAATTCTTTTACAATTCTGGGGTAAATTCCATCAGGCCCCATTGCTTTGTCCACCTTCAGTTTTAGGAGTTCTTTCAGAAACCTTTCTTCTGTGAAAGGACTGGGATTGACCTCCCTATCCAGAGTGCTTCTGTTAATTGGATTAGGCACCTCCCCCTCCTCCTATTTTGTGAATACTGAGCAGAAGTATTCGTTCAGTATCCCTGCTTTTTCACTGTCCCTCTCTGCTCACCCACCGTCCTTTCTATTCAGCCTCACTATCCCTCCCTTTGTCTTTCTACGCGCCCTGATGTACCTATAAAAGGTTTATCCCCTTTCTTAACCAAGTTGGCTATCTTTTCCTCAGTTTGGGCCTTTGCTATTCTGACTCCCTCCCTGCCTTCTTCTGCCTTAACTGGTACAGCTCTCTGTCCTTTTGAGAACCATAGTGGATTTTTCTTTTATTTTGATTTGTTTATTTGCTTTACACAAAGGTGTGCTGCCTCTGTGATGGCAGTTTTGATTTTTCACCATTGTTGCTCCACCCCTCCTTCTAGCCTGTTTGCTAGTGCTTTTCTAAGGCACTCTCCCATCTTGCCAAAGTCAGCTCTCCCGAGTCCAATACCCTCACTTTTGTATGGCTTGACTCTGTAGTTGAGTTTATCGTGAACCCCACTGTTTGGTGGTCACATGTTCCCAGATGGCTACCCACTTCTACATCTGAGATCCTCTCACTGTCCCCATTTGAGAGTACAAGGTCTAAGATTGCTCCTTCATGAGTGGGTTCCAAATTAGCTGTCTGAGGCATGCCACCTGTAGGGCATCGAGAATGGCCCTGCTCTTGGATGTGGCTGCAGCAAAGGTGCTCCAGTTAACATCTGGCATATTCAGGTCTCCCATCAACAGTATCTCCCCTTTCTCTACCATCCTAAGGATGCCTTCAATCATATCCTTGTCCATTCCCTCTCCCTGACATGGGGGTCTGTATACAACCCCTGTGCAGATTGTGGTGCCATTTCTAGTCTCTAAGGTGACCTGCAGTGCCTCCTTTCCTCCCTGTTTATTCTTTTGTTCTGTTGCTTTTAACCCTTCCCTTACATAGAGAGCTACTCCTCTGCCACTTCTACCCATCCTGTCTCTCCCGTAGGTTGTGTACCCTGGTATGTTAACATCCCAGTCATGATTCTCTGTGTACCATGTTTCTGTGACTGTTACAATATCCAGGCATCCCTCTTCTATCAAGGATACAAGTTCCCACTCCTCTGCCCCCCCACCCAACTCCCATGGAGATATCCCATGCTGTCTTGAATTCTTCTACTGTATCTACTTCCACAACCTATTTCAGCAACCTGTTCCATGGACTCACAACCCTTTGTGAGAAGTAACACCCCTTTTGTCCCCCTGAAATCTGTCCCCTTCCAGCTTGAGTGCATTACCTCTGGTGGTTTTGTTTTCACTTAGCCTTAAGATGCTATCCCCCTTTATCTAATTTAGTCCCTTCATGTATTTAAAGGTCTCAACCATGCCTCACCTCCAGCGAATACAGACCTACCAAATGAACAAAAATTACTGATCATTTAAAATTAGAGGATTATTTTGCAGATGAATAAACCTCAATGCCTAAATTAAGATCAACAAGATATCTTCCAGTTTTTCATGTAGAGTTCAATGTAAATAATGTAAATAATAGTTTACAATAATCCCCATATCTTATTTTTGATGATTTAATGGATACTACAGATAGTGGTGAAATTATAGAGTTGCTTAAAGAGAATAATTATTTAACTTCACCTAAGGAAACTATGGAAAGAGATTTTACTGCACATTTGGAGCAGCTGACTAATTATTCTCTTAATGGGCTACAAGATGATAGGATAATAGTCACAGGGGGAATATAGGAATGTGACATCTAGATTGCAACAAACAATAGATGGCATAAATGCAATCAAATCTAGATATGAAGTAATATTAAATGGAAGTAAAAAAAGCCCCAACTGACAAGAGGGGAGTGAGATTGCACAAGTCAATTTAACCTTGGCCCATCATCTTAAGTGATGATCTAATTAAACTGTTAAAAAACCAGCATGCTGCTAATGTATTACTTAAGGAACAAATGATCATTCTAAAAAATGAAGCTGAGGCTTCTCAATATGATACAGCAATAAATGGGGCAAAATTGGATATAATTTTAAATAAACTGGATAAAATGGATCCCCAAAATAATCTGACTTCATACCTCTAGGCTTAAATTCTTCTTAAATTGATAGACCCAAGCCTGATTTTAGTTCTGTAATTATACCAGATTCTCTCTAACACAAAAAGTGAAAAAGAAGAAAAAAAAGAGGAGGAAAAGTCTATAATCCTAACGGGGGTTAATGATGTTTCTGTCCCAGAAGTAACTGATTATGTGGAACTGCAAAAAGATACTGTTGCAGAAAAGACAATAAAGCAAAATGGAGGGATATAACAGAATTGTGTATTAGGATGGAACATAGATTATTTGAACTCCACTGTACCACCATTTGAGAACTTGGGGGATATGGACACTCATCTAAAGTTGCTTGAACCAGAAATCAGGTCTCTAGGAATTCAACTGGGAACCCTTTAAAGGGTGAATTCACCTATCAATAAGGAGACTATACAAAACAACATAAGGTTAGCAGCATCTAATTTATCTGTTCAAGATCGGGCAGAACATTGTGGTGTACTTACTAGGATGGGACAGGAGACTGCAGGAGATTCAGGACAGGTAAAATCTGCCCCTGAGGAATTACCTCTTTTGAGATTAAAAGCAGAAAAAGATTGGCCAAATACTAATGAAGAAAACATAAAAGTGTATCTATTAAACATTATTGTACATGATCTCAATTTAGAAATAATGGAAAGTGATCTAATTGAAGTCAGATGAACCTCTGATGAATGTTTGAATACTACTGAGGTTAAATTTGAATCTCAGAAAACAGCTATCTATGGTATAATGGAGAAAGAGTTTGGGGAAAAGGGATAAATTTGACATATCCAAATAGATTAAAGTTTAATTACCATAAAAGATCTAAGATATCCCAGTAACTGTAAGTTTGTTTGGAATGGACATACTATTTAAAGAGAATAACTATAAATTAATAGGGGTCTCTCTGTAACCTGTTTAGGAACTTCCTTCAGATGCATTTGTATGAAAAAGGAATTCCCTGGCCAGTAATCAGGATTCTCAATCCTGTGCACCACATGCCCTGAGTTAGACAAGCTTTTGCTGGTCTACCTTTGGGGATCTTTTTATGGGGTTTGCACCAAAGTGCAAGTGTCGTAAAGGTGGTATAATATTGCAAATGTGCACAATCTTTGTGAATTGGGTGCACAGTGCTGCAATGTATTAGGGACAGCATAGGGTTAGACACAGGGCTTGTGAAAGCCCTGCATCAGCCTTTGAGAATTAAGCATTGTGTGTCTAAGTTTCTGTTAAAGTGGATGTTAACACCAGCCATCTGCTACTGTCAGTTGGATTCTGTGCTAATGTGAAACACTTGTTCCAACACTAACAGACATTTGCAAACGGTTAAACTATTAAACTAACAGTTGCAGACATTTCCACAAATATACAGCAGTTTCTTGTCACACTGTTTGCACTATACTCTGTTACATCCCAATTGACCATATAGCTGATGTCACTTTGAGTTCTACACAGAGTAGAGCTCCACTCCAAAAATGTAAAAAGCCAAGAAAACAAAAGCTTGTAAATAGGGATCAAAAACCAAGGAGCACTTTCAATAGGTTACTTCAGAAAGATACAATGTTGCACTGAAAATTACACAATAGTTTTTCAAGAGATACAAAACCACTTGGAGCACTTTGAAGATATGACTAAAAATACACAGTGCAATGTTGCAACTGAAATGCCACAGTAGCATGAAAGTGATATAGCTTAACTTCCAGCACTTTGAAGATATAGCTACAATACATCACAAGTATTATACTGTACTACATTCTTATTGCTGTTGTGTGAAGTTGAAGTTTTTATTTTTGCATAGTCACTCACCAGCTTGTTCCCTTTAAGATTTTAAACGTTTTTATTTGGTTACTAATTTTGTCTTTCTTCAGCCAGTCACCTGTAAATTTTGTGAATTTGCTGCCCGCCTTCTCTCACTTATGTGCTTAGATTTACACTTTACAGAGCTCCAGTGTGGCCAGCGAGAGTGACGCTCCTGAATCTTGATGCTGCTGAATGCTACTCATAGCAGTTGGTTGAAGTGGAGCAATTTGGGCTGCAAGGGTAACGTTTATTTGAACATTTCCTGGGTGAGAGCTAGAGTGTCCATAATTTACATTTTGCTTTAAGATCCCAAGTGCCTCTAAAACTAACCTTGTGCTTACATTTGTTTTCAGTTTAACCTGGTTTACTACTCAATGTCAGTGACTGGTTCACCAGACAAAAACCTCATGGATTTCCTCCCCTGGGTGAGACCCAGAGGAAATATAACTCATTTTCTGTTCATCAAGTTATCCTACTAAAAATTATTTGTTTGCTTTTTGTTTATTGGTTTTTAAGTACTAATTTTAGTTGCATTTTATTAATAGTATTTATTAATTGTTGTACTACTTTGTGTTGATTCCTTTGCATTTACGATTTATACTTTGTTAAGTCTGTACTTAGGTTCATATTTGATTTATTTTCTCTAGCTGCCCAAGACGTTTATTAGGTTTCACTGGAGTTTTAATTCTTATTTATAATAATTTACTGTTTCTAGAAGTTATTTCTAATTGTCTTGCTTTTTAGCATTTAATTTAGGAGTTATCCAGGATGGGACCCTTATCTCCATGTCCCTCCATTTCACTGGTGTGGTTCTATTATTTTTGCATTATTTATTTTGGCTTTACTCCACTATTCCATACTTTTTTAATAAGCCACAGGACAGTGAGCTTGAGGGTGTTTTTACTTTTCCCCCATCATGGTCTGACATTCCTTCTGTGGAATACTTAAATTACCCTGTTTTAAGAGGTATTAGATTTTGTTCCCTCAGTTCATTTTCCTTTAGTCCCAGATGGCTACATTGGCCAAAAAATAATCCTAAGTACCCCTTTTCCCTGATATACTACTGGTTTTTTATTTCCCTACTTTAAACTGGAGGTGACATAGAAACAAATCCTGGCCCTCCCCTGCATAGTTTGAATCTTTCTCATTCCAATGTTCAGAGTCTTTGCCCCAAAAGAGATCTGTTCGGTGAGTTGGTCTATTTCCTCACATCCTTCCATCCTTGCTGTAACTGAGACTTGACTGGATTCCTCTATTCCAGATTCTGACTTCATTCTCCCAAATTATACAGTTTTAAGGTCAGATAAGAATAGACATGAGGTGGTTCTGCCTTATTTATTCACTCCTCCATACCATGTTCTCCTGTCAAAACTGACACCTTTTGCAGTTTGATTAATGCTGTGTGTGTGTGTGTGTGTGTGTGTGTCCATAAAATTATTTGGAAGAGAGATCTTAGTTGGCAGCATGTATTATCCTCCCAAACTTAAAACAACTACATTTCAACAGTGGTATTCATTGATTTATTCCCTGGGTGAGTTTCAATACACCATATTAATGAATCATAGAAACATAGAATTTGACTGCAGATAAGGACTGCTTGGCCAACCTAGTCTGCCCATTTCCCTACGTAGCAGATAAGCTGCAGATCCTAGTTAACCAACAGCCTACTTCATCCAATCCCCCCACTAGAATTGCCTTATGTCTGTCCCATGCATTCTTGAATTCCCCCACTGTTTTTGACTCTACGACTTCCTCAGGAAGGCTGTTCCATGCATCTACAACCCTCTTTGTGAAGAAATACTTCCTCACATTACCTCTGAGCCATCCCCCTCTATCTTCAAATTGTGCCCCTTTGTTTTTGCACATCTCTTTTTCTGAAAGATGCTACCCTCTTGGACTTTGTTGATTCCCTTGAGGTATTTGAAAGTTTATATCATGTCCCCCTCTCCCTCCTTTCCACGAGGCTATACATCTTTAGTTCCTTTAGTCTTTCTTCATATGTCTTCTGATGCAGACCCTGCATCATTTTGGTTGCCCTCCTCTGGACAACCTCCACCCTGTCTATGTCTTTGTGGAGATGGGGTCTCCAGAACTGTACACAGTACTCCAGATGTGGTCTTACCAACTGTCTGTACAGAGGGCCAACAGCTTCTTGTTTTCTACTGGTGATGCCTCTCCCTATGCATCCCAGTATCCCTCCAGCCCTCCTTACTGCCTTCTCACATTGTTGGCCCAGGTCGCTTTCCATTTTTGATGTTGTCAATATCTCACCCCCCATTGTGTACTCTTCCCCTTGGTTTTTGTTTCCCAGGTGCATTACTTTGCACTTTTTTGCATTGAATCTAAGCTGCCATATATTTGACCATTCCTCCAACCTTGCCAAGTCCATTTTCATCCTTTCCACCCAACCTTGTGTATCAACCCTGTTGCAGATCTTTGTGTCATCTGCAAAGAGACATACTTTCCCTTCCAGTCCCTCTGCAATGTCACTTATAAAGACATTAAAAAGGACCAGCCCCAGTACCGAACACTGCGGTACCCCACTAGTAACCCTCCTTTCTTCACTGTGGACTCCATTTACTATTACCCTCTGTGTTCTGTTGTCCAATCAATGTTTTACCCAGGCTACCACCCTAGGACCCACTCCCAGGCTGGCTAATTTGTTTATTAATCTTTTGTGCGGGACTGTGTCAAATGCCTTGCTAAAGTCTAGGTAGGCCATGTCCACAGCCCCTCCCTGGTCTACTGCTTTGGTCACCCAGTCAAAGAAGTCAATTAGATTTGTCTGACATGACCTTCCTGATGTGAATCCATGGTGCCTTGGGTCCTCTGCCCCACTGGCCTCTAGGTACTCAACCATTCTTTCTTTCAGAAGTGATTCCATCATTTTCCCTACCACTGAGGTCAAACTGACAGGTCTGTAGTTTCCTGCCGCTGTCTTTCTCCCACTTTTGTGAAGGGGAATCACATCTGCCCTCCTCCAGTCCTCAGGTACCACACCATCTTCCCATGATTTATTAAAAAGGGTAGTCAGTGGTGTTACAAGTTCATCCCTTAGTTCTTTTAAAATTCTGGGGTGAATCCCATCAGGCCCCATTGCTTTATGCACCTTCAGTTTTAGGAGTTCTTTCAGAACTCTTTCTTCTGTGAAAGGACTAATATCAACCCCCCTATCTAGAGTGCTTCTATTGACTGGATTAGGTATTTCCCCCTGCTTTTCCATTGTGAATACTGAGCAGAAGTATTCATTTATTGTCCCTGCTTTTTCACTGTCGCTTTCTGCCCAGCCATTTTCCTCTTTGTTTAGCCTCAGTATCCCTGCCTTAGTCTTTCTTTGCTCCCTAATGTACCTATAAAAGGTTTTATCCCCCTTCTTAACTGAGTTGGCTATCTTTTCCTCAGTTTGAGCCTTTGCTATTCTGACTGCCTTACCCACTTCCTTCTGCTTTAACTGGTACAGTTCTCTGTCCTGCTCCTTCTGTGTTTCCTTATACTTCCTGAATGCTATCTTTTTTTCCCTTACCTTCCCCGCTACTTCTTTTGAGAACCATAGTGTTTTTTTCTTTCATTTTGATTTGTTTATTCGCTTCATGCAAAGACTTTTTGGCTCTGTGATGGTGGTTTTGATGTTTCCCCATTGTTGCTCCACCCCACCTTCTTGCTTGCTTGCTAGTGCTTTTCTGAGGCACTCTACCATTTTGACAAAATCAACCCTCCTGAAGTCCAGTACCTTCATGTTTGTGTGGCTTGACTCTACAGCTAAGTTTATTGTGAACCACACTGTTTGGTGGTCACTTGCTCCCAGATGGCTACCCACTTCAGAGATCCTCTCTCCATCCCCATTTGAGAGTACCAGGTCTAAGATTGCTCTCTCCTGAGTGGGTTGATGGGTGATGTTAATGCAAATTGGCCCTCTAGTAAGGGAATTAAACTGAAGTCCTCCCTTGCTCCTCTTGGTTTGAATCAAATAATTAAAGATCCCACCCATTACAATTCAGCTAGAAGTGTTTTTACTATTTCAGATTTGATTTTTGTTTCCCCCTGAACTTCTGATTAGCTCTTCTTTGTTGTCAGGGGGCATTATCCAGTGATCTTGCCCTTATTTATTGCACAATAAATCTTTTTCCTCCCATATTTAACCCTAACACTATTACGTTTCATTGTTTTAAACACTTCAGTTTAGAAGCTTTTTGTTCTGGTCAGCTTATGATTAATTGGGGGAAGCTGTTCTCCCTCCATAATATAGATGATGCTGGGATTATTTTTTTCAGCAGTTTAATTTACTCTGTAATCAACATGCCCCATTTTTTTTAGAAAAAAGGGTTAAAACTAAACATGTCCCCTGGGTGACTTCTTTTATCATTTCCTAAGCTGAAGTCTTGAGATAAACTTTATCAAGAGGCTAATTTTAATTATTTTTTATTTATTCTAGGATTACAAGTACCTTTGAACCAAAGATCTTTTACAAAGGTTCCATGTCAGAAATAACAAACAACAAGGAAGCAACAGTGAAATAACAGTAAACAATTCATGTACAACAGTGCTATTGAAAGGGGTCAATTATATGAAGAGTACGGTGTAGAAGAGGAGGAGAAGTGTAGGTAGTTAACAGAGGCAGCTATAGTAAAATGGTGAACACAGCTAGGACGCATGTGCCCACAAGGAATGGGTAGGGTCAGGCACCCGGGGGTGGCAGAGAAACAGTAATGAGAGGAGAGGGGGAGGATGAAGATGCAGCCAGAGGCATTTGTTGAAAAATTAATGGGAAAGAGTGATAGAGGAGAAAAAGGGGCAGGGTGAGTGGGAAATAAGTGCTATAATGGGGCAAGGAGAGACTAATGAGGTGGTATGAAGACATGAGATTTGAAGTTGTGCCTCAGGAGCTGGGGAGGGGGCTGGGCTGGCCTGGGGTTAAGAAGATATAAGTTAGGATTAAAGCTGTGTAGGTCATCAGCTAGAAGAGGCAGTGACAGGAGCTAGAGTCAATGAGATGGGCCCAGAGCCTAGTTTTGAACAGACCTAGTGTAGAGGCAGAGGAGATGGTGTGGCTGAGACCATTCATCCTTAGAGGAGCCCTATAGGTGAAGGAGCATTGGCCCTGTGTAGTTCAACAGTGAGGAACTTATAGAATCTGGGTTGTCGAGCTCCTGGTGTTCTGTCTGTTGGTGTTTTGATGTAACAAGGCAGTAACACTGGGGGAGTATGAGGCCAAGGTTGATTTTTCCCACCACAGCACATGTGAGATACTTTATACAGTTGGAGAGTTGGAGCCATCTGGATTGTTCATAAAGGGCACAGGTGTGGATGAGGCAGTGGGCACCAGTTGTGACTCGGCATGCTTTAAGTGCAGTTGTTATACATCAGAGGGTGGATGTCATGGTGGAGCCATAGATAATGAGCCCATAATCAATAATTGACACCACAAAGCTTTGGATGGCAATCTTCACGGCCTCTGGGGGGGAGGTGCTGCCTGTACATGTAGAGTAATCCAAGGCATGTGTTGACAGCTTTAGCCATGCTGGCAATGTGAGTTGTATAGGAGAGATTGGGGTCAAGCAGAATCCCTAGGTATTTGAATGAGTAAACTTGTTTGAGGACAGTCCCATGCTTGGTGAAGATGGCAAGGGGGTGTTGCTTGTAATGGTTATGTGAACTGCAGAATAGCAATGACTTAGTTTTCTTGTGATTGAGGACTAGTTTATGATTGGAGAACCATGTTTCAATGGCACCGAATCTGAGTTGAAGGCTTTGCTGTAGTGGTGAAAGTTCCTTGTGCGTAGAAAAGACAACAGCATCATTCGCATACAGGATGATTTGTTCTGAGCAAGATTGTGGTAGGGAGTTTAAAAAGAGGCTGAAAAGGAGAGGGCCCAGTATGGACCCCTGAGGGACTCCGGAGTAGACAGGCAAGGTGTCCGAGATAGCACTGGCAATTTTTACTCTTTGAGAGCGGTTGTCAAGGTAGCTTCTGAACCAGCGGGCTGAGTCCAGTGCAAGGCCAGCAAGGAGTAGTTGGTCATACAGCAGCCAATGATGGACCATGTCAAATGCCTTCAAGAGGTCGATGAAGACAGCCCCAGTAAGAAGACCTTTATCAAGGGAACTGTGCACTGCACTGGTAAATTCAATCAGGGCAGTGGTGGTACTATGCCCTTTTCTAAAACCATGCTGTTGTGTGCACAGAATATTATATTTGTCCAAATAATCAGTGAGCTGGTATGCAACAGTATGCTCTAGGGCCTTGGACAGTGGTGGCAATATGGAGATTGGGTGCTAGTTAGAGTAGCAGGTCTTATGCCCACACATTTTTGGACCGGGGTCACAGTGGCAGTTTTCCATATTTCAGGGAATGTACTGGTGTGGAGAGAGAGGTTAAGAATTTTATTTAGGGGACTGAAGACCTCATCAAGTGTAAGTGATAGCAGCTTAAGATCCAGGGTGTCACTGCTGATTCTGGAAGTGGAGATGGCTGAGGCGATGTGGCGGCGAGCTTCATTCATCTTTATCTCCCTGAAGTAAAAATGAGGGTAGTTTGACAGAGTGCAGGGTGTGTTAGAGGGGGTGTGACTGACTGTGAAGAAATCAGGTGGTAGAACAGTACTGAGGTCAGTAAAAGCCATGTTAAAGGTATTTGCAATGACCATGGGATCAAGGGTAGTGGACCCTGCAACAATTAACATGGCCGGAGGGGGACTTTGTTTGTTTCCCAGTAATGTCCTTAAATTGTCCCAGAAAGCACGACCATTTCCCCAGGTGTTGGAGAGGACATCCTTATAATATGAGCTTTTCGTGAGATGAATGGATTTTGTGCAGGCATTACAGGCATGTTTGAATTTTTGCATGTCAGATTGTTTGCCTGTGGCTTTAGCCACTGTCCACAGCTGGTCCCTAGATTTCAGCTGGGAAAGGAGCTCTGTAGTTATCCAAGGGTTACAGAGGGCTTTTGTTTTCCATTTTTCTGAAGGAGTAAAGAAGTCATAGGTCTTATTGAAGGCGCTGATAAAGTAGCCGAGGGCTAGGTTAACATCCATCACCTTGTAGATGGGCAGCCAGTCTTGCAAGGATAGGTACTGTTTGAGATGGGTAAGTTGACCACGGGGGAGGACTCTGCTGGTAATGATTATAGGGGGTGGCTTTAGAAATTTATTAGACCATTCACATATAACCGGGGAGTAGTCACTAAGAGAGTCTGGGAGAACAGAGGTACGAGAGATTCTGGTAGGGTGATTGGTGAGAACCCAGTCCAGCAGGGTACTGGTGCCAGTTTTGTAATTTATCTGAGTTGGTGTGGTGACCAATTGTGAGAGATGACAGCTGCAAGTGCATCCTTATGAGTGTAGACACCAGATGCAAGCCAGTTTATATTGAAATCACCAAGCAGAATGTGTTCAGAGCCAGGAGTTTGGGAGCTGACAAAGTTAAGAACTTTTTTTAAAGCCAAGATCTTGATCTCGAGGTGGAATATATACAGAGACGATGGTGAGATCTTTTTGATCGGGACCTAGAAGAATTTGAATGGGTAGAAGCTGGGCTGAGGAGGCAGGGATGGGGATTTAATGGGGGTTGGAACAAGGTGCCCCCGGAGATTATCCTTAATGTAGATGGCACAGTCCTCTCCCCTTTTACCTGTAAGGTAATTGCCAGATCAGGAACTTTTGGTGTCAGCCATGTTTCAACTACAGCAAGGATGTCAGGATTATGTTGGCTGATAAAGGCTTGGAGTGCATCAAGCTTTGGAAAAAGGCTGCAGATGTTAATGGTTGCGATGATGAAGGCCCCTGTCTTTTTCAGAAGGCTTGAACAGCCCGGGCCAGGGTTTGGATGGATATTGCCCGAGATCAGTAGGAGAAGTAGGAGAAGCTTCATTGAACAGAGGTGCAGGTCCAGTAGTGATAATTTGTGTTTCCTTTTAGTGTATGGGAAGTAGGTAGAGTCCATATGACAACCCCGATGATATGCAATATGCTAAGAAACTAGGTACCCCAGAGGCATGGCAGACTTTTCACAAATGTAATTATTGTGTTTCTGTTATAAGGAAATCCAAATTCTCTTATTACAAAACCAATTTGACTAATGTGAGAAACAATTCTAAGAAATGTTGGCACATGGCTGACTCTATTTGGAGGGTACTTTCTGCATCCTCCACTGTAAATGTATCCTATGCTGGTTCTACTGCATACTCCAAAGAAGGTTCTTCTGATACATTAAACACATTTGTTTGCTGATGCTCCTGCTCAGTTATTAAAAAAAAACTGTGGTTTATCTACCACTGGATTTTCTTATGATCCTCTAGCAACTCCATCTTTCTCAAGGCCTAAATTTTTCTTCAAAAATATTAAATCTGAAGAAGTCTTCAAAGTCTTCAAACTGTTGTACTCACTGAGAGAGGATACAGCTAAGGGGATTCATAATCTAGACAATTTTTAGCGTAAATCCTACACTGATGTTTTAGCCCTTCTTTTGACTCATATTTTCAACTCATCCCTTACCACCCAAACCTTTCCTTCAGCATGGAAACATTCTTTAGTTATGCCTCTACACAAAGGTGGTGACAAAACTTTAACAAAGCATCAGCATCTCATTTCTCTGCTCCCTTTTATTTCCAGATTTATGGAAAACAATAGTTTTTTTTCAGATTTCTGACTATTTGGCCACTTATCAGATTTATTCTAATTTTCAGTCTGGCTTTAGACCATGGCATACCTCCCAAGCAGCACTGATAGAATTTTCAAATAGAAACATAGAAGTTATTGACAGATGAAGACCCCTTTGGCCGATCCAGTCTGCCCATTTTCACTGCCAAATGTGCCACTGCAATCCTTGAACTTGTACACCACCCTTGCACACTTGTACATTTGTACACCCTTGAATGTGAGTCCTTCACAATTCTATTTCTAGGGCTTTGGACAATGGATATCTTGTTGGGTCTGTTTTTATTGATTTGTCCAAAGCCATTGATGTAATTAACCAGTCATTGCTTTTGTCTCATTTATTTTCTTATGTTTTTCCTATCAATGTTATCACTTAGCTCTCTTCTTACTTACACGGGAGAACTCAATCTGGATTCTGGGCTGGTTGTGTTTCTTTTCAACTTTCTATTTCTACTGGGGTTCCTCAAGGGTCTATACTTTTCAACCTTTTTGTAAACTCTTTACCTTCTGTAGTGGATCATTTGCTCAGTCTGACTCTACACTGATGATATTGTTCTTTTCTATGCTCACAAGGATCTTTCCTTTCTTTTCTCAACTTTACAGGGTGATTTAGACAGAATCGTGACCAGGTTTTCTAATAACCTTTTCACTTTTAAATAGTAAAAAAAAACTCAAACCATGCTGTTTGGGCCTCAGCCCACTGTGTCTTAGGCAAATTCTTATTTTTCTATTACTTTAAACAATACCCCACTTGAACTTGTGAGTGAAGTTAAATATCTAGGACTCACTTTTGATTCTTCTTTACCTTTTAAGTCCCACATTGACAAAATTGTTCAAAAGCTTGTTAATGTCTAGATAGTTTAAAACATGCCAGACATTAATTATTCATAACAGATCATGCAAAATAGTATTGCCAAAGCTATCCTCCCCATTCTAGACTATGGTGATACCATCTACCATCATGCCAATGTTTCAAACCTTCTCCCACTGAATACTGTTTACTATCAGCTTCTTCAGTTCATTTTAAAGTCTAAATGGAATGAACCCCATTGTACCCTACTATCTCAATTAAACTGGCTGTTCCCCTCCTCCAGACACACCTTCCATTGGTTATCCCTTGTTTACAAAACAGTGAGCAAGCAGATCCTTGCTTACCTATCCAAAGGCTTACAGTTCCCACTTTTAACTACAGTCTAAGAGATGTGTCTCATCATGGTCTTTGTTTACCCATGTTTCAGACTCATTTTGGGAGAGAATGTTTTTCTTATGCTGCTCCTCTTTTATGGAATAACCTCCCTTCTCAGCTATGAAATTCTGCTTGGTATTTTTAAACATGGTTTAAAACAAATGTTGCAGTTGAACAATCTATTTGTAATTCTTTTAATTAACTGTGTCTATGTCAGTTTATGTATCTTTGTTGTTTTTATTGACTTGAGACATTCTGTAAAGGAGATTTCTTTCTCATGGAATCTATCCTGTAATTTATGGAAACGTTTAACAAATAAATAACTAAACAGTACATTGCCAACAAGGACTACAATGTTGAATATTGTTAGCAACAGCAGGGATCTTTTTCACCTTTGTTTGTCTTTTGGTTTAACATTGTAAGAAATACATGGACTAGTCCCAGGTCACACCTGGAGATGAGCCTGGGCTCAGTTTGCCTTTCCCGAATACCAACATTTTAAATAAATAAATAAATAGTCCTGCATGCAAAACATATGTGGCATTGTATTGAAAAATGCACAAAGCAGAGTACAAACATATGTGCTGTGCCTTGAGTTAGCATTGATGCACCAAGATACTATATTCAGTGGAATAACACACACTTGCACTACTAGACTGACTATAAGGACACCTCTGCCCCCTTGCTAAGCCATTTAGGGCTGCACTGACATGTTTTCTGAAATAGGGAGCCACAATGGCTTGCGCCCATGCTAAATTTCCAGTATTCAAACTGTCACACGCAAATGAGCACATTGAGGATGCAAAGTGCTAAGGGGCTATTTGCATGCCCAATATGGTCTCATTTGCATGGGTAACAATGCTGGTTTGTGCTGTGCCATCACCCCAATTGCCCGAGGCCAAAGAACTATCCCTGCTTATAGTGGTTTCAGCCTCCCTCCAATCTCATCTTTGTATAGACAATATACTTTCCCTGGTGTCCAGTGGTGCCCCCTCCCTCCATTACTAATCCTGTATAGAAGTTGTTATGTCCATGGTGTCCATTGGTCTCTCCCACCACCCACACCCATTCCCAATGTTTTAAGTATTATTCCTTGTTGTCTAGCAATCCCTCCCCACACCCAATCCCCATCCCTATATGGACAATAGAGCCCCTGATGTGTCAAGCCCTCCTCTTACTGACAGCCATCCTGCCACAGCCATGCTGGAAGCTGTTTGCAAGGAGGGCCCTCACAATAAATCACTGGCACTGTACCCCAACAGTGATCTATGCCCCCTGCTCTTCCCTCCATGATGGTTAGTGTTCCCCCAATCACACCCATGTCACCACCAACTCACCCCTTCAGACCCCTTTTCCTGACTGTCCATGCCATATGAATCAATGGTGACCAAGACAGCACTCTGCACACCACATGGGCTGGCCAACATCCAACAGTAGCAGGGAGCATGGCTAATTTATAAGGCATACATGATACTCTGTGTTCCACAGGACCACCATTTTCAACAGAATTGACACACTGGGCAATTAGTTCCACTGTTTGTCACTGTTGACATTATTGTCCTTCAGCTTTGTTTTGTCTACCTTGATCTACCTGTCTCCCACATCGCCTTCCTTTAGGTCTCCTTGCAGGTCTGAGAATCTATTTCATTGTTTTACCTTACTGTTTTGTCCATCTCCTTTTCAGCACCATGTCCATAATACATAGAGGTTGTCCATTAATGTGCCGACTTATTTCTGGTGCTGTGATGATATCATTGAGATGTTGGCACAGGCTCTCTGGGCCACCTTGGTTTCTTGGCATCAGGTAATAAGGGTGATCTGCTGTTTACCCTTCTTCTCACCAGGGTGTGACCCAGAGTTGGTTATTTAAATAAGTGGGCAGTGTGAGAGGCATAGCCCTCCCATGAGGGATGTTGCTCCTACTGCCCAATGGAGAATTGTCAGATTGCGGTGGCTGGTGTCAGTGCATTGCTTGCGCTATCATTTACATTGCTGAAATAGATGTCCCTGTGGCATGGGTGAGCCCTACACTATGCCATGGCTAAATGTAAGTAGTTCAACATAGAGCTGATATTTTGATACACAGCTTGCCATCACAATTGCACTTCTAACTAGTGTCTTTTTTTGTTTACTTTGCACACTCTCAGACAGCAACAGTCTACATTACTCATGGAAGTAGTAGCATAGTGCCATACAACTCTGAGCCTATGTATGCTGATGATGAAATACCCCAAACAATGCAAGCAGCAACAGTGACAGAAGCAATTCCAGTGATAGTGACAATGAAGAATTCCCACTCCAAACTCCATGGCTTCAGAACTGCAACTGGTGTTATGTGTGGCAACAATTACGAAAACCTTGTGACAGTGTTACTGCTGTGAGGAATATCACCTTAGTAGGGCAAAATGCAGGGCCAACAATGACTATGGCCTTGTGTGTGTCGTACAACACCAAACTTTCCAACATTTGGTGCTGTATGATGATGCACTGCAATTACTCGGATACCAACTTCAAAATTTCTGGGGACAGGCAGGATATATTCAGTGGACAAACAGGTAAGAGGGGAAATAATTGCATCTTTACTATGTTGTGGTGTCCTTTCAAAAATGGCCTGATCCCAGAAACTTTTGTTTTGGAAACAGCAAATAGGTTTCACCTCATTGTTCCTTTCAGGCAGCTACCATGCAGTGTTGTAACTTCAGTGGTGTTTATTACAGAGGTAACCTGTGTAAAAAAATGTTTAGGGGATAAGAAATAGTGAATAGTTGGAAATGGCATTCTCTGTGCATTTCTGATGGTGACCAAAGGGGTATTGCAGAGTTCAGTGCTGGGATCAGTCCTCTTCAATGTATTTATTATTGGCATGGTGGAGGAGTTGGAAGGGCTGGTCTGCCAGTTCACAGATGACACCACAATCCATAACAGAGCAGATATTTTAGAGGGTGGGAGGATAGGCAAGGAGCTGACCCCATTGTAAGAATGGTCAAGGTTATAACAGCTGGGTTTTAATGTCCAAAAGTGCTAGACAATGCACTAGGGCTGTGGAAACATGTGGGTGGAATACAGAATGGATGTAGTGATACTGACAAAGACCGAGCAGAAAACATACCTGAGGTAATCATATGGGGTGACCATGGAATGGAACAGCCAAGATTCTAATTCCTCATGGGGTTTATTTAGGTCCAGGAAGGTAGGAGTTGACACATAAAAAGCTGATCCAGAACAAGGGGTCATGCAATCCAGCAGGAGAATGGAAAATTCAGGATGGAAGTGAATAAGTACTTCTTCACCAATAGGGCAGTGGATACTAGGCAAAGCCATCCATTGGTGGTACAGTTCTACCTGCAAAAACTGTGTTGAGGTTGAGAAATGAAAGGAAAAGTCAGAAGGAAGTCACAGGTGTAATTTAGTGTGTGCCACTGATTGTGCCGTAGATACCCAGGGGTCTGCAACAAAAAAATGAAGGTTGAAAAAAATTGCTAGACTGGGTGGGCATGGAGGCACTTATCTGCTATCACAACACATATTAGTATGGTATGAGGCAATGTACCTTTGAAGCCTGCACTTGCATCTCTTATACAAATTGACTCTTGCCAGAAAACCACATAGGGCATTTCTAGTCCACAACAGAGTGATCACCAGGACTACCAATTCTGTGAACATAGATGGGTGGCAAAAATGAACAGCAATCTAGGTAAACTTGAGGAGTGGTCTAGAAAGTGGCAACTAAGTTTCAATGGAAAAAAATGAAAAATCATACACTTGGGGCATAGAAACCCATGATCAGAGTACAAAATGGGGGGAGTAGTATTGGCGACCACCAAACAGGAAATATACCTGGGTGTCATCATATCTGATGACCTAAAGGTGGCCAGACAGTGTGACAAGGCAGTGGAGAAAGCCAGTGCAATGCTAAAGTGCATAGGGAGGAGTATCACCAGCAGAAAGAGGGAGGTGGTGATACCTCTGCATCAATCTCTGGTGAGACTCCACCTAGAATACTGTGTCCAGTTCTGAAGTCCTAATCCCCAAAAAGGCATAGACAGAGTTGAGGTAATCCAGAGGAGGACAACTAAAATGGTGCAGGATCTGCATTAAAAGCCCTGTGAGGAGAGACTGAAGGACCTCAATATGTACAGACTGGAGGAAAGGAGGGAGAGGGGTGATATGATAGAGACTTTCAAATACCTCAAGGGAATGAATAAGGTTCAAAAGGGAAGCCTTTTTCAGAGAAAAGGATGCACAAGAACAAGGGGTCATGCAATTAAGCTGGAGGGGGGTAGAATCAAGGGAAATGTAAGAAAACACTTTGTCACAGAAAGGGTGGTGGATGCCTGAACAGCCTCCCTGAGGAGGTGGTGGGAGCAAAAACTGTAGTAGGACTTAGGAAGGCATGGGATAATATAAGAAAACCTTAGAAGCAAGGAAAGGGTGTTGGTGGGGGGTAAAGCCGGAGATCAAGTAGGGTCTTCAGTGTGATAGTAGGTAGGGAACATGAACAGACTAGGTGGGCTTAGTGTTCTTTATCTGCCATCAAATTCAATGTTTATATGTTTCTTTATAAAATGGGTAGGCTATATCAAGCAATTTGATTGGCTAGTTACCCATGCATGAAATATGTTCCATGCATGGGTAAAAAAAAGGTCAGAGAAGCAGAACCACATTTCCAAATGAAATCAGGAGCGTTAGAATGTTGGCATTTAAAATGCCGCCATCTTCTATTCACTCGCTAACGCTCCGTTGATTTCATTTTTAATTTATCAACATTTGAACAGCTGTATGCCTTTGAATAGAATGCAGTTTACAAATTCCGCTAAAGATTGTTGTTACTGTCCACAAATCTGTTCCGCAGTCAGAGTCAGCACCTGTGAAGCAGCGCTATTTCATGTCTTGTCTGGACAGTCAGCCCTGTTGCCCTCATCTTTTTTTTCTACTACTTGCTCCCAGGTAGTTTCCAGCAATTGCTGTTTTCTACTGTGTGGGTCTCTTAATCTGATTAATCGAAATGCCCTGTAAATTCAAGAAAGGCTCAGTCAACAACGGAGGGGAGTGAAGGAACGCATGAGAGCAGCACAAACATACAACTGCTGGCAGGAGGTACGTGGACTGGGGATAGCATACTTCAGTCGGCTTCAGCAGGCGTGTTTACAAAAAAAAAAAAACAGGCTTCAGCATTCGTTTGCAAACTGTGCACACTACAATTATAGCAAACTGGAGTCACATAAATGCAAATCTAAATATGTTTCAGCACAGACTGCACAGCACACATAACCTGGAGTCAGAAATGCAAATCAGCTCATGAATAATATAACTCAGTGTCTGCGGAAGGACTATTTTAGCTTACATTAGCATCTTAAAGTCTTTTTTTCCACATGCAAGCAAGATTTTTCTATCTGTAAAAATAAAAATAAATATAGGTGCCCATTTTATAAGCGCAATAAGACATTCCAGGTGTGTGCATGTAACATATTTTACCGCACTAGGGTTAAAGACACCGGCCAAGGCCTCGGGCCTTTGACGTCCCTGGCCGTGCGGTAAAATATGTTCCATGCACACCCTGTCATGTCTTATTGCTTACGTGTAAGCTGGAAAATGCAACACAGACAGGAAACCCACAGAGGGAACAGTGTGACCGAGGTGCCAGAGAACAGAACAGATAGAGTTGCCAGCTGGTCACATACATTTCATTCACAATGGCCACATCAAGAATTACCCCTTTGTTTGAGGTGGCACCAACATGGAAACAGAAAAAAAGGGGTCCCAAGAACTGACTCAGGAAACAGGACAATAGTTGTTAAAGAGCCCCTGACACCACTGGGACAACTTTGCAAAAATGTAATATTCAGACAAAATTCAGCTTATATTTCATGTGTTCTTTCTATAGTTATCAGCTGCCCTGTCTTCTCTAGCTACTTGTCTACACCTGACATCACAATTGTGTTTATGACATCACAATCTGTTGCTGTGGAGGTAATCATGATGTCATAAAAAGTTGATTGTGACATCAGGTGTAGACAAGCAGCCAAAGCAGATAAATTCTAGTGGACAATTACCTTGTGTTTATGTGGCTTTCCTCAGTAATAAAGAAAAAGGGGGAAAGAATTATAGAAAATATATGAACCAGAAACTGTACTATGCTTAAGGCTTACATAGATCCATATTTTACCAATGGTGTCAGGAGCTCATTAAATAGTAGGTTTGTTGAAACTGGAAAATTTGCAGGGCACACAGTTGCCTACAACAACCCCACCACAACACAAGAAGCCCTGTATGTGGAGGGTTATGCTTACTCAGTGTAACAATAAACACTGAAACAATGTCTAAACTGAGTAAGTTAGAGTTGGCAGGTTTTTCACTGGGAACAAAATTAATGGCATTAATCAGTGCAGATTTCTTGCCAGGGAAAGCTAACACACATTCAACAAGCATTTGTCAATGCCGAATGTTGCTTGCTTCTATGTACTGTTTAGGTATTTGGAAGTCATTGGAGTGCAAATATTGAAAATTCGTGAACTTACCAGCGTGCGTAGGAACTGCGCAACGCACGCTTGTAAAACAGTCATTTTTAGGAATTTTTTCACCAAATTTTCTACATAGCCATTTTAAGACCTCTGCTAATGAACAGTGTCACTGTGATTTTTCTTAATGTGTCCCATACATTGATTCCTTTTTACCGACTACGCCATTGTGCACTACATGGTGGAAACACGTTTTGGGCAGGATGTGAAAAATGACAGCTGTACTGCTCATAAGGAGGTGTGGTAAAATGGCAATGTTGAAAATCTGGAGTGAAAATATTGAAAATTCACGAACTTACGAGCATGCATAGGAACTGCGCAATGCAGGCTCGTAAAACAGTCATTTTTAGGAATTTTTTCACCAAATTTTCAACATAGGCTTTTTGAGAGTCCATCTTATGAACACTGGCAGTGTCATTTCATTAATCAGTCCCAAAAGGTGATTTCATGCAGTGACTGCAAAATCACCCTTCGGGCCCGATTAACGCCATGACAGTGCAAGAATTCATGAGGAGGGGTCCCAAAAACCCCATGTTGAAAATTTGGGGCCAAAATTCCCAAAAATGCCTGAGATATGCAACAAAGTTGAAAAAACCCTATCTATCCCATTATACAGCTTACCGGCATTTCCTCAGTTCCCGGTTGGCTTTGAAGAGTGCAGATGTGTTCCCGGTCCACCGATGATCATCGCGCCAAGCTCCGGAGGTAAGTATGGGGTGAGGGGGGTGAGGGGAGGCAGGGTGTGCAGTTGGTGGGTGCGGGTTGTGGGAGGGGGGCAGGGAGACTACGAGGGACCTTTTTTTATTCACAGGTTTTTTGTTTTTTTTTAAGAAGATGACGTGGGACATTTGCCACGCAGGGGTGGGCTCCCAGCATGGCAGCAGGAAAAGCTGTTTGAGGGGACGTGGAGCCGATGGGGATTGGGCACCCAAGTCAGCCAAAACAAGATTTGCCATGCTGGGGTGGGCTCCCAGCGTGGCACCAGGAAAGCTTTTGGGGGGGCGTGCAGCCTTGAGCTGATGGGGATTGGGCACCCCTGCTATTATAAGAGGTTTTGCCACGTGAGGGGTGGGCTCCCAGCGGCACCTGGACAGTTGTTGGGAGCATGGAGCCGATGGGGATTGGGAACCCCACGGGCCATACAGTGTGTGCGGGGAGGCATCAGCACGCTTATATGCGTGCTTGCGCAGGTAAGGGGGAAGAGCTCTGCTCACTGAAGCGGAGCTCTCCCTTTCAACTGTATGCCACTGCATTTTGGAGCTGTCATAGACAGCTGCAGCACTCATTGGGGAACTGGGGCCGCACCTGCAAACACACTGACTGCATTGGAAGACAGGCTGACACACCTCAGAAAACTCGGATGATGGCACTATGTTTCTTGCACATACGTGCAAGCAACATAAAAATGATGGGTACATAAGTTGTAGAATTGCAACATATTTATGACTTTATCTGTACTGCCTGTACTGGCACCAAAATGGCAAGGGACAGAGGGACAAAAGGCACCAATTGAGGGCAACAGACATTTAATTATTTACACATTCAAACACGTGAGCACATGCTCATGCTGTGAGAAAGAAACACTCAACAATGGTACAGAATAAAAGCATTTTGAGTTGATATTTACCGGACTGAAAGAGGGTGGCTGGTCTTTGGACTTCAAACTGGATAAGTAACATTTTTGAAAAGATAGCACATCCCATTTTCTGTCTTTAATCTTCCTTCCAAGGTTCATGAAGTTGTTCATGTTTTTTTTGTTGTCTTGAGCATGTACAAGCAACATCTTGTGGTAGTAAGAAAAATGCAGAGGTGTGTCAGTGTTGGTGAATGCAGGGCACACTTTAGGAGGTGCATCCCTTATTGCCCAATTAGCGAGCATGCTAGTGATGACACAAGTATATGCAAAGTGCCACCAACTTGAAACAAACACATCACTGCAATCAGAGACAGGCTCGTCATGCAGCAGCACAGATGACATGCCTCCTGTTCGTGCCTTTATTGGTGAAACATTTCAATAAACATGGCGGCAGTTGCCAGAGAGCAAACAGCTGTTTGTGTTGTAATGTCTTTGCCTCGCCACCCCACTGGTCCCTGCCTGAATGATGGGAGGGGCGCTTTCCTCACCTGCCTCCTCCACATCCCACTGTCTCTGGCTCAAAAGTTTCTCCCAGCCCTGCGGAGCAGGCCACAGCCTAAGCTCCATATGAGCTGGGAGTATTCAGTGTTCAAAGGCACTTGTACTATAAGTGCAATCCAGTTGTACTGGTGAACCCCCTGCCTGCAGACATTGGGGTGCCTAATACCACCATCCTTTAATGTTGCACACTGGGAGCTCACTCCAGTGAGCCAAACCCTGCTGTGGTGTTTCCGACACCGGGATGACTCACTCCCAGTGTCGAGCGACCCCCCCACATATCCTCCGATCTTGGGGTGCCCAATCCCTGGGTCAGCATTGATCCCCCCTTCATCCCCCCCAGTATTATGGCACACTGGGAGCCCACCCCAGTGTGCCAAAATCCATAGTTTTCCTGTAAAAAAGAAAACGGACCCACAACGTCTTTTTTTTCTTTAACCTGAAAAACAAGAAAACCGTTCCTCGTCATTGCCGACATCCCCCTCCCCAAACTCACACCATCTCTCTGTGCACCCCACCTCCCTGCACCCCCCCTCACCCATACTTACATGCAGAGGTCAGGAGCAGCAATCTTCAGTGGACCTGGAACACATCTGCACTCTTCAAAAGCTGACTGCAAAGTGAAGAAATGACGGTAAGTCCTATAATGGCACTGAATGGGGGGTTTTCAATTTAGGTTGATATCTCAGCCATTTTGGGGAGTTTTGGTCCCAAATTTTCAACATGGGGTTCTTGGGACCTCACTTCATGAACACAGTCACTGTCATTTCGTTATTTGGTCCTGAAAGGTCATTTCATGGTCACTGTGCAGAATCCTCTTTTGGGACTGATTAATGAAACAACAGTGCCACTGTTCATGAGGTGGGCTCCCAAAAAGCCTATGTTGAAAATCTGGTGAAAGAATTCCAAATACTAACTGTATTACAAGTGTGCATTGCACAGTTTCCACTCACGCTTGTAACTTTAAGAATTTTTAATATTTTCACTCCAGATTTTCAACATTGCCATTTTTTCACACCTCCTTATGAACAGTACAGCTGTCATTTTTCACATCCTGCCTGAAATGTGTTTTCACACATCTGGCGCACAATGGCACAGTTGCTGTGGGAAATCTATGTCTGTGACAGATTAACAAAATCACAGTGCCACTGTTCATGAGCAGAGGTCCCAAAATGCCTATGCTGAAAATTTGGAGTTCAAGAATATGCGATATGTTGCTATGTAGGCATCTATGGAGATGATGAAGGATTCAGACAGAAACTTTAGGTACGTGCTAGGAGGGGTTAATAAGATTTCAGACTAATGAAGGAAGGGTGATATATGCTGTAGAGATGATAACTGGATATCAATGGAAATAATTGGAAAGTTCAGTACAATGAGTTTGATGGTTGAATAGAGTTATTGTTGCTATAATGAGATTTGCATAGGCTCATATTCAAGTAGGACTGCTAGTGGGAAATTATGGATATGGGTATTGCTGTGGCTTACTTGCCCATGGCAGGAGCTTAAGTGGCCATGATGGCTTTGCTGTGCTGGACCATCTAATGTCAGAATGCTGAGGGGAGCTCAACTAGTCTTTGAATAAGTCTATAGACTGATGTGGCAAAAGGAAGTTGAGAGCAGCGTAAAATGCAATGGGTGCCCAGCGTGCCTAGTCAGATATAGGACTGTTGTGGGGCATGACAGATAGTGAGACAGCTAAGTCAGTTGCAGATGTGCACATTGAGGAATCAATGAAGGCCTGCTTTTGGTGATGGTATTTGCTGGAGGGAGTATAGGAGATAAATTCTAATGGATGTTAGAAGTACTGCTGGATAGGTAGGTGGCATGATTTAGGGTAGCATGATGAAGAGATGAAGATAATTCTATGAGTTATGGTGACATCCAGAGGCCAGGGAACAGTGGCTCAGATACAGTAACTTTAGCAAGGCAGCTAGGCACCAGCTATCTAATGGTACGTGTTCTGGGATAGATGCTAGAGAAGGTCTTAGGAATATTCCATGTCTATTACGGGTGTACAGGTTAAATAATGTAATCAAACTGAGGCAGTGCTTTTAAGAGAAGTCTATGAGGAGAAAGTATAATGGATGATGCCAGTACTGCTATGAGGTATTCTGTGGTTCCTGTTATCCTTAACAGTAATGGTTATTATGGAGCTGGTACCTCATGGAAGGATTTAGGGTCACATTTCCAGGTAAGAATATAGGAGTGAAGGAGACTCCACTAAATCTTAGATCCTGTGAAGACATGGGAGGTAGTGATGCCCATACTGCTTGAATTAACAGAGAATAAATATATGGAAGCATCCTGCAAAGTTGGTTGAGAGATGAGATCTTATATAGTCCAGTTGAATGGGATTCCGGAAATGGGTCTTGGGAAAGTTATTGTAAAGTATTGATGATTCTTATACACACCATGTAGACTCCCTTGTCAGAGTGGTAAACACAAAGATCGGGGTCTTCTATAGACATAAGAAATCCCTCACCCCAGAAGCATTCCGAATCTCAGTCTATTGCTCCATACTCTCCATGATAGACTACGGGCTGGTGGCCTATGGAGCTGCTACTGATACAGTGCTCAAACTCTGGGTAGAGGGTGACAGTGAAAAAGCAGGGTTACTGAACGAATATTTCTGCTCAGTATTCACAAAGGAAGAGGAGGGAGAGTTACCTAAACCAAACAATAGAAATACTCTGAAGACGGGGGTCAATACCACTCCATTTACAGAAGAAAGGGTTCTGAAAGAACTAATAAAATTGAAGGTGGACAAAGCAATGGGGCCTGATGGGATTCACCCAAGAATTCTAAAAGAACTAAGGGTAGAACTAGTGACATCGCTGACTATTCTCTTTAACAAATCATGGGAGGATGGGTGGTACCCAAGGACTGGAGGAGGGCAGATGTAATTCCTCTTCACAAAAGTGGGAGCAAGACAGAGGCAGGAAACTACAGACCAGTTAGTTTGACCTCAGTGGTAGGGAAAATGATGGAATCACTTTGAAGGAAAGAATTGTTGAGTACCTAGAGGCCATTGGGGCACAGGACCCAAGGCAACATGGATTCACGATGGGAAGGTCGTGTCAGATGAATCTAATAGATTTCTTTGACTGGGTGACAAAAGTAATAGATCAGGGAAGGGCTGTGGACATGGCCTACCTAGATTTTAGCAAGGCATTTGATACAGTCCCCCACAAAAGATTAAAGATTAATACACAAGATAGCCAGCCTTGGAATGGGTCCCAAGGTGGTAGCCTGGATAAAAAATTGGCTAGACAACAGGACACAAAGGGTAGTAGTAAATGGAGTACACAGTGAAGAAAGGAGGGTTACTAGTGGGGTACCGCAGGGTTCAGTACTGGGACCAGTCCTTTTTAATGTCTTTATAAGTGACATTGCAGAGGAACTGGAAGGAAAGTATGTCTCTTTGCAGATGACACAAAGATCTGCAACAGGGTTGATACACAGGATGGAGTGGAAAGGATGAGAAGGGACTTGGCAAGGTTGGAGGAATGGTCAAATGTATGGCAGCTCAGATTTAATGCAAAGAAGTGCAAGATAATGCACATGGGAAACAAAAACCCAGGGGAAGCATACACAATGGGGGGTGAGATACTGACAACAGTAAAAATAGAAAGGGACCTGGGGGTAATTATATCAGATGACCTAAAGGTGGGCAAGCAATG
Source organism: Neoceratodus forsteri (assembly GCA_016271365.2). NCBI lineage: Eukaryota > Metazoa > Chordata > Ceratodontiformes > Ceratodontidae > Neoceratodus > Neoceratodus forsteri. Next base: position 849,633,691 of record CM028134.1, read on the forward strand.
TGAGAAGGCAGTAAGGAAGGCTGGGGGGATACTGGGATGCATAGGAAGAGGCATCAATAGTAGAAAACAGGAAGTTGTTATCCCTCTGTACAGACAGTTGGTGAGACCCCATCTGGAGTACTGTGTGCAGTTCTGGAGACCCCATCTCCGTAAAGACATAGACAGAGTGGAGGCTATCCAGAGGAGGGCAGCCAAAATGGTGCAGGGTCTGCACCAGAAGACATACGAAGAAAGACTAAAGGAGCTTAATATGTATACCCTTGAGGAAAGAAGGGAGAGAGGGGACATGATAGAAACTTTCAAGTACCTCAAGGGAATTAACAAAGTCCAAGAGGGTAGCATCTTCCAGAAAAAGAGATGTGCAACAACAAGGGGGCACAATTTGAAGATAGAGGGGGGATGGCTCAGAGGTAATGTGGAGGAAGTATTTTTCACTGAGAGGGTTGTGGATGCATGGAACAGCCTCCTGAGGAGGTCGTGGAGTCAAGAACAGTGGGGGACTTCGAGAATGCATGGGACAGGCATAAGGCAGTCCTAGGGGTGGGTAAGAGGAAGTAAGCTGTTGATTAACTAGGATCTGCAGCTTATCTGTTAGGTAGGAAAATGGGCAGACTAGGTGGGCCAAGCGGTCCTTATCTGCCGTCAAATTCTATTTTTCTATGTTTCTATGTAAAAGGGTCCACATTGCACTCAATAAGGCATGTCACTTCACCCTGTCCGCAGATCACTACAATCATACTTGCACCCTGTATGAACGTACAAACTGGCTTAACCTAAAAGACAGGATCAAATACTAAACTTGCTTCCTGAGAAAGAAAGCACTCCTCGGAAAAACCCCACCCTGTATGGGAAACCTACTCGAGGCTTCTCTCTCATCACACATCATTGGAGGGAGGAAGAATGGAGCACTGTCCATACCATTCCACTGAACCTCACTAGGGCAGCGCGCTTTCTCCTATTGGGCTTCCCTCTGGATAAATGAACTCCCGATGAAATTACAAACAAACAACAGCCTGTCTCAATTCACAGCAGGCCTCAAACAGCACCTAATGTCTAGCTCAAAATGCACCTGCTTCTCAGGCCCCACTTGATAGACAGGCCTACCCCCAAGGCAGCACCCAGCAGGGCTACCTAGAGAACTCTGCCTCCATTCCAGTGTAGCCAAGGGCTTAGGTAAGCTATCAGTCCTCTTTAAATGCTCTTGGTACTGCCCCTCCATAACCTCCCCCCACACAAACATACCCTACTCGACAAAGCCCTCTGGAGCTGCTCACCCCCATCACAGCCCCCTGTTTCACTATCCCACCACCTCTTGCTCTTTGCGGTAGGTTCAAACCCAATCCCCCTTGTTTCACTGTCATCCAGCCTCTCGCCATCTGGGATAGTGTTAAACCCTATGCAGTTACTCTGCCATAGTCTGTCAATGGATTTGGAGGTTTCAAGGGGTGTGCTACATAGGGGCAACCAATTAGAAATAGCTTAGTATGCTATTACAACTGCTCTGTTTTTCTCCTATTTGTCTAATTATCATGTAATCACTCTTTAATGCCTAATGATCAGGTCTCTGTAACCGCTGAATATATGTATTGTTTTATTGTCCACCCTGATGTGGAACCTTTGTAGAAGAGCTCACACTCAAAGGTCTTTCCAAAATACTAATTAAATTAAAATTAAATTAAATTAAAATTCTATGGTGATGTAAGAGTCTATAGGGCATGCTGTTCTAGGGATGTTGCTGGAAGACGGTTCCTCAGATGAGAAGAACAGATACTCAGTAGAGTATCGGAAGGGAGCTGTTATGACAGCTGAGGTAGGAGTATGATAGAAATGCACAGGTAGGGGTAGTTGATTAGGTTGGGATGCTGGACACCAATATTTGTAGGAATGCCCAAAAGAGACACACAGCAAACATGCAGGAGCCCCAAGCCACCAGGGTGGTGAGGAGGAAAGCAGAAGTCCTGTGATAAGTCCAAGCAGAAGTCCACCAACTGAAGGACGGAGCTGGATAAGAAGACAGCTGGGGCCATGCAGTACAGACATCGGCAGGTGCAGGGAAGGTATGGGACTGGGGCAAGCTCCACAGCATACCAGAATAGAATGTAGAAAAGCTGAATCAGGCCTCAGTGGGAGATGCATGTCAAACTAAGAAGTGAATCCAGGTAGAAGGTGCAGCAAAGGTGAGGTGTGAGGGGTCCCACCTCTGAAGGAGATGGCAAACATAAATTGCTGATAGCAAGAGGTGCTGCAAAGATGGGGTATGAGGTTCCCACATCTGAGGGAAATGGTAAACATAGAATGTTGATAGCAAAGGTGCAGCAGTGATGGGAAATGGGTTCCCACCTCTGAAGGAGATGGTGAACTGGAATAGTTGCTAGCAAGGTGCTGCAGTGATGGGGAATGGGTTTCCACCTCTGAAGGAGATGGCAAACTGGAATTGCTGATAGGGAAATACCCAGGAATCACTGATGGAAGACCTGTGGATGGGACAAGGGCAGCATAAGGGGAAAATTTCAGAAGGCCTCAGGCAAGCATCTGGGAAGATAATCAAATGGCACATATCTGATGGGAAGCAAGTGGGAATGTGGGCAGACATGTCTGCAAGGAAGGCAATAAGGAAACATAATCAACCAGAACAGCAATCGGGGAAGATGGCAGCTTGGATCTGAAGAACTGTGGATTGGAGGAGGTTGAGCTGGAAGGCAAGCCACAACAATGATGCCCAGGAACACAGGTAGAGGGGGAAGACAAGTAGTGGAGAAGTCCAGGAGTCTGACAAACTGAGTGGAGGTGGGGATTGAACAAGCTAGTGGGGTCCAAATCCAGGATGTGAAGAGGCCAAGGTGGGGATAAGTACTTTGAGTCCACGGAAGTGCAAAATGTAGTTGGGTGAGGTAGGATTTTAAAGGTAAATGGGGTATAGTGGTTCCGTTCCTGAAGGGGATGTGGTAACTGGGTATCAGGTATAGAATGCAGCTAGTTGTAACAGTAGAATGAAGACACAGGAGCCCATCTCCAGTAGTAGGGGTGAGCAAATCTTCACTCAGTGCCATGTCAGGTAGAATTTAGAGATGGAGACTGTGGAAAGTCAACCGAGAGTATAACTGGTCGAGACTGAAGATGAGGGAAACAGGGTCTCATAGGCGGTAAACAGGGGAATCCTACCTGCACTGCTATGCCTCAAAAGGCAGAGTTAGGGATAGAGACTGGAAGGCTGCTGGTATGGGCTGAGTAAGGAAAGGGAAGACAAAAGCTGTGGAGTAAAAGGGAAGCAAACAGACAGGAGCAGGGCGAAGGGAATATGAATAGGGAACAGAAGGAGAATGCGCATAAGGAGAACATAAAATGGATGTAACAGGGGAAACAACATAAAGCAGACAATGCCATACAAATACAGGAAAGATATGGAAAGGAGCACTACTTGAGAAGGATTGAGGGAACTCCTACTTTGGACCTGAAGGAGAGACAGGAGGGTGCAGGAGCCGCAGGAACCTTATCAGCAAAGCAGAGGAGGCAGGTGATTGTAAGTTTTGGAAGGGTAGGAATTAGTAAGATCATAAAGTGGTAAATTTGGAAACAATAGGTAGAGCAGGGTACATGAGACCAGGAATGGTGCAAACTGGGTAAAAATCATGAGTTGTACTGGTGGGGAAAAAAACCACTGGGGAAGGTTGTTTGTAATAGCTGACCAATTGCAGTAAATACTAGGAAATCAATTTCTAGATGAAAGGAAATGGGACACAGATTGTGGTGATGGAGATGGAGTGCTGGCATGAGAAGCCCAAAAGAAGATAAAGAAGAGCAAGGGACAAGCGCAGGAATGAGGGATGGGGGGAGGAAGAAGGAGAACTTGTTTTTTTGGTTGTTAGGTTAGACTTGGTAATACATGGCAGCAATGCCCAAGGCCATCTGGAAAGAAGAGTACCCTGGTACTGGAGCAGACTCCATGAGGGAAGTGGAAAGATGGGGGCTCAGGGCATGGCATAAAGACGGGGCAACACACAGCAGCAGGAAACTGAAGTATGGAGAGCTCAGCACCATCGGTCCCTATGAACTCATGGACTCTAAATTCAGCATGACACAAGTAAGTAAAACCAAGGTCCATCATAAGAGCTGTAAAAGCTGAGCAAGCCCCATGGTAGTGATGTAGCAGAGACAGATATTAAAGACAACCCAAAAGCTGGACACAGCTTGTGATGGTGTTTTTCTCTCTTCCCCACCCAAAACTGTTTGTGCAGAACTAAGACCTGAAGTGTCTCTTTCTCCTATTAAATACATATTTTTTAGTCTGTTGCACAACAGCATATTTATTTTGTTTAAATTCTCCCCCTTCCTTCTCTCTTACTTCTATGTCTGTACTTCTGTACCTATTTCCTAATTAAATAGCGTGTTGGCCACTCGCTATCAAATCTATTCCTTCCAATTCCTCTTCAGGTTCTTCAGTAATGTAAAACAGCTAATTCTAAAGCCTAGTGCATTCCATGATTATGTACATGGAAAATGGGATAAATCTATTCAGTAAAACCCTTGCCATACCCATGTGGGAAGCTAAAAGAAATAATATGAATGTATGGCATTTTTTTCAGTGCCTTCTGAAAAGTCTAGGGAAACGGGTGACACAGAGCAAGCTGACAAGCTCATAATCCCATACTAATATTTTATCTTGTGTCTATCCTGCGTCCCTATGGTAAAAGTATGAGCTCCCTTAAGATTGTATAGTCTGGGAAGAAAAGAAAGGTTAACTTCTAGTGAGCACGCTGTACAAGACAAATGGCTCCACCGAGCTTCATTTTGTTTATTTTTGAAAAGTGGACTGTTTCGTATCTCTAAATTATTGATAAACCCACCTTCCTAGTATGCCCTGAAATTAGAAAAACAGTTAAGGTGTTTTGTTTTATTTATAGTTCCATTTGGGAGCGGGAAGGGTTAATTCTGCAAGTGAACAGGAGGCTAGCCTGTATGCCTCAGTTCCATTAGACTGCAAATGGCAGATTTGTTGCTTTCCGCTAGATATTTTTAATATAAAAAGGCTTAGTTTACCTCCCACTCATAGACAAGGTCAAGGAACCCCTTTTAAAATCAGTAAAAGTGCTTTAAGTAACTGCAGAGATTAAGCGTTGAGTTTTTCATCCCAATTTGAATGTTATGCATCTCAAACAGCACGGTAGTATTTCATGCACATTTGTACATTCTGTGTTGCGAGTACATAGATTAAGGAAGTTAAAATACATTACTGTTCTTTTGTGAGCCCAAGTCCTGTTATTAGTAAATAACCCTGTATGTGCATGAAGAAACCTTCTGACTCTCCAGGTGTGTCCTATAGGGAGGGAGAGAGCGGCACATCTTGGTCATTTTTATACATGAGCAAAACTCCTTCTTTTATTTAAGTGGGCGGTACCTTGCCTAATACAGCTCATATTCCCATAAACATGTGTCTCATATTCCACCTCAAGAAACATACACCAGACTCCAAGACCTCTGTGGCAAGTGGATTCAACCAGAGGGGAAGACAGTGAAGGCCGTTATGGATATGTTTATCTTGGAACAGTTCATACAGATTATGCCCGCCGATGTACAGCTATGGATTAGAGAACATAATCCGGATAATGCAGATCTTGCCATCAAGCTGGCTGAGGATTTTCCTGCCGCCTGACAGCCCCTGTGGAAAGGATTTCAAAGGACAGACAGTAACCTTGTTACTAGACCTACTATTACAACAACACTGATAAGACCTTTCTTTCCAACTAATCATAACATCGGGGGTGTTAAAAGAGAAAATATGACTGTTTCTGTTAAACAAAAAGAAACTACAATAGAATGTCATTATTGTCGTGGCTTGGGACATATTGCCCGGTTCTGTCCTAAAAAAAGAATATTCCTGTACAAGTTAATGGACAAACTGTTGATGGACTTGTAGACTCTGGCAGCAAACAAAGCTTCATTCGAGCAGATTTGGTTCATTTGACAAATCCCATTTCCACAACAGGTATCATTTGTATTCATGGAGACATTCATCAATATCCAACAACTGCAGTACCAGTTGTTACAAATGGACTTATGGACACTGTTACTGTGGGGATAGTACCCACTTTACCTGTTCCTTTTATTTTAGGTCAAGATTATAACAGATTTTCACAAATAGTATCTTCCTGTCAGAATGTAAATGTCGATAATTTAGTCGCAGTTGCTACTAGATCTCAGATTGCTACTAATCCTGAACAGAATGATTTACCCTTTTCCTTCCAGGATGAAATATTTGGGAAGTTAGGGAAAAATAGGAAAACTAAGACAGAAAAAACAAAAATACAAAAACAATGGAAAAAAGGGAAAACACCTGTAGAATCGATGCCCGAACTACAGATGTACAATATAGCTCAGGAACAAAAAGAAGATACCTCTCTTACTTCTATGTTTACACAAGCAGGATCAGATAATCTAACCAAAAACCCTATAGTAACAAAAAGAAATATTTTGTACAGAATCTGTGTCCATCCTACCACTCAAGAACAGGTTGAGCAATTAATAGTCCCTAAGAAATATAGGTCTGACTTATTATTTCTTGCTCATGATATGCCCAGTGCTGGTCATGCAGGGAGGGAAAGAACTTTAGCTAGGCTTCTACAACAGTTCTATTGGCCCGGTATCCATGATTCCATTGCCGAATACTGTCATAGTTGCCCAGAATGTCAACAGATTAACCAGGTAACCAAAAAAGACCAAGTACCCCTCAGACCTTTACCTCTAGTTACACAGCCCTTTGAGTGAATAGCAATTGATATTGTTGGCCCCTTCACTAAAAGTTCTAAAGGAAATAAGTTCATCTTGGTTATTTGTGCATATGCCACCAAGTATCCGGAGGCTTATCCTCTCCGGACTATCACTACAGCTAAAATAGCTGAAAAGGCTCTTGATTATTGTAGCAGATTGGGAATACCAAAAGTAATATTAACAGACAGACGAGCAAATTTTTGTGCAGCTTTTCTATCAGAACTTTATAAACTGCTTGGTGTTACTGCCATACAAATGACCCCTTATCCTCCACAAACAGATGGCCTTGTAGAAAGGTTCAATCAAACATTAAAATGCATGTTACAAAAATTTGTGGATGATGAAGGGAAATATTGGGATCATCGTCTTCCACTGTTCCTATTTGCTTATCGGGAGGTCCCTCAGACCTCCACTGGATTTTCATCATTCCAGTTGTTGTGTGGCCGTAATCCCCATAGACCTTTAGACATAATAAAGGAAGCTTGGGAAGGTGATCTTTACATCAAACATGTGAATGTTTTAGAATATATGAAGGAAATGCAGAAAAAAACTACTTTTGTACCCTCAACAGGCACATAAAAATGCTATAGAAGCCCAGGTAAAACAAAAAACTTTATATGATATAAAAACATGTGACAAGGTTTTAAACCAGGGATAAGGTGTTGCTTCTCTTACCATCATCCAAAAACAAGTTACTAATGAAGTGGCAAGGTCCCTACAATATTCTAGAACAAACTGGACCAGCCACATACAAATTGGAAACCCCAGGAAAATGTTCCCCTTACAAAATATACCATGCCAATTTGTTGAGAGCATGGCAGGAACGAGCAGAACCAAAGCCCTGTTGTTATATCTATACAGAGAGTCAGAATACTGCTTAGACTTGGCATATCAAATATTGGAAAATGACAGGGAAAAAGACAAGATGGTGATCATTAATCTGGCTTTAACAAAAGAACAACAAAAAGATATTGATCACCTTCTTGATCAATTTTCCACAGTATTTACTACTAAACCAGGGTGTGCTATAAATGTAACACACCAAATCAAAACCACTGCTTCACCTATAAGACAAAAAGCTTATAGATTACCTGAAAAACTTCGATCAGAGGTAAAACAGGAGATTGATAAATTATTGGCCTTAGGGGTCATAGAACCTTCAGTAAGCCCATGGTCATCTCCCATGGTTATAGTCCCCAAAAAGGAAGGAGGAATTCCCCTCTGCTTAGACTTTAGGAAACTAAATTTGGTGTCTCAATTTGACAGCTATCCTATACCTAGGGTAGATGATATTATTGACCAAATTGGCCAAGCCCAATATATCACTACCTTAGACCTTACAAAAGGATATTGGCAGATTCCATTAGATCCTGAATCCAAAGACAAAACTGCTTTTAGTACCCCTCATGGTTTATTTCAGTTCAAATATATGCCTTTTGGTCTACACGGAGCACCAGCAACTTTTCAATGATACATGGATCAGTTATTGGCACCACATTTACAGTATTGCTCTGCTTACTCGGATGATGTAGTTGACCATAGTAAGGATTGGCCATCCCATCTTGTCCAGTAAAGCAAAGTTATACAAACTATAAAATCAGCAGGGCTTACGATCAACCCTTCCAAATGTTGTATAGCTATGCAAGAAGCCAAATATCTGGGTTTCATCTTAGGTAATGGGATCATTCGACCTGAAGTGGACAAGGTCATGGCTATAGCAAGCTGTCCTGTCCCTCAAACTAAGACAGATGTAAGATCTTTTCTGGGACTTGTAGGATACTACCACTGTTTCATTCCCAACTTCACCACAATTACTACACCTCTCACTGAGTTAACAAAGAAAACTGTACCTAACAAAAGTCCATGGTCTGTGACTAGTGATAAAGCTTTACATTCCATCAAAGCTGCTTTATGCGTATCACCCATATTACGTTCACCTGATTTTTCACAACCATTTGAAATTCACTCAGATGCTTCAGACACTGGATTGGGAGGTGTACTATGTCAAACCATCAAAGATGAAGAACATCCTATCCTTTATGTCAGCTGTAAATTATTGCCAAGAGAACTCAACTATGCCACCATTGAGAAGGAATGTTTGGTGATTAAATGGCAATTGAAGCTTTAAAGTTCTATTTATGGGTAACCATTTTACATTAGTCACTGATCATAACCCCTTATGCTGGCTACAACAAATGAAGGATAAGAATGCCCACATCCTTCAATGGTATTTAGCTCTGCAGCCCTTTTCCTTTGAGATTAAACACAGGTCTGGAGATAAGCATAAAAATGCAGATTTTTTTGTCCAGATATGGTAATGATGGATCAATTAAACCCCAGGGCAAAATGAAGTAAGTAATGTACTTAAAACAGATTAATGTAGGTTGTTTAAAATAACATCCTACTCATGTTATTTAGAGTGCCCTGGGGTGGGGTTTCTGGGAGGGTGGTGAAGCCCCATCCCATTCCTATAGGAATGTGGAGATATTAACTTTTCATACAAACCAATAGCACTTGGTTTGTTTTTGAAAAGGGGGGTTATTTGTGATGGTTTTTTTTTCTCTTCCCCCTCAAAACAGTTTGTGCAGAACTAAGACCTGAAGTTTCTTTTTCTCCTATTCAATATATTTTTTTAGTCTGTTGCGCAACAGCATATTTATTTTGTTTAAATTCTCCCCCTTTCTTCTTTCTTATTTCTATGTCTGTACTTCTGTACTTATTTCCTAATTAAATAGCGTGTTGGCCACTCGCTATCAAATCTATTCCTTTCAATTCCTCTTCAGGTTCTTCAGTAATGTAAAACAGCTAATTCTAAAGCCTAGTGCATTCCATGATTATGGACATGGAAAATGGGATAAATCTATTTAGTAAAACCCTTGCCATACCCATGTGGGAAGTTAAAAGAAATAATATGAATGTATGCATTTTTTCAGTGCCTTCTGAAAAGTCTAGGGGAAATGGGTGACACAGAGCAAGCTAACAAGCTCATAATCCCATACTAATATTTTATCTTGTGTCTATCCTGCATCCCTATGGTAAAAGTATGAGCTCCCTTAAGATTGTATAGTCTGGGAAAGAAAAGAATGGTTTACTCCCTAGTGAGCACAGCTGACTTACAATACAAATGGCTCCACTGAGCTTCATTTTGTTTATTTTTGAAAAGTGAACTGTTTTGTATTTCTAAATTATTGATAAACCCACCTTCATAGTATGCCCTGAAATTAGAAAAACAGTTAAGGTGTTTTGTTTTTATTTATAGTTCCATTTGGGAGCAGGAAGAGTTAATTCTGCCAGTGAACAGGAGGCTAGCATGTATGCCTTGGTTCCATTAGACTGCAAATGGCAGATTTGTTGCTTTCCACTAGATATTTTTAGTATAAAAAGGCTTAGTCTACCTCCCGCTCATAGAAGAAGTCAAGGAACCCCTTTTAAAATCAGTAAAAGTGCTTTAAGTAACTGCAGAGATTAAGCGCTGAGTTTTTCGTCCCAATTTGAATGTTATGCATCTCAAACAGCACGGTAGTATTTCCATGCACATTTGTACATTCTGTGTTGCGAGTACATGAATTAAGGAAGTTGAAATACATTACTGTTCTTTGTGAGCCAAGTCCTGTTAGCAAGCTAGGTAACCCTGTATGTGCATGAAGAAACCTTCTGACTCTCCAGGTGTGTCCTATAGGGAGGGAGAGAGCGGCACATCTTGGTCATTTTTATACATGAGCAAAATCCCTTCTTTTATTTAAGTGGACGGTACCTTGCCTAATACAGCTCATATTCCCATAATTAAGGAATAAATCACTCAAGATCCAATGTTTAAAATAAATGTAATGGTTTATATTGATTATTCATATAGGAGAGTCAGATTGTATGTAAAAAGGAAATTAATACGTGGAATTATATGTATAAATTCAGTATTTGTATTAATTGATAGGTGGAGTTTCATTTTGTGGGTGGGATCACAGTCCTATATCAAGGCAGAATTGATGTTGTGATTCAGATAGTCGTTGGGAGAGAACCTGTTTGATTCTCCCAGAGAGATCTCTGAGAGGTCAGGCACAGTCTGATGTTGGTAGAATAGCTCTAATTGTTCATGCCAAACCTGTGCTTTTTGTAATTTTTTTCTTTACTTTGAACAAAGTGAGTCTTTAACTTTTATTAATTTAAATTAATTTTTTTTAATAAAAATCATACCTATTCAAGGTATGTTGTACCACTTATGCTGTCTCTTGTAAAAGTCTTTTCTTACACCCCATGACACAGCTATCAATCAGAACCAGCCACGCAGTGGAATTGGAAGTCATGTAGTAAATAGACATCTAGGTGCAGCTAGGGCAAACAAGCAACCAGCACTATTGGGTAGCAGAACTCCAGGGTGACCACCGGGTTACACAATTAAATGGCAATGCACCAAACTCTGACCAGGACAAGAAAATGCAGGAGAAAGGCAGAGTGACACTGTTGACGTGGAGGGGAAGGGAAAAAAAAGTGTGTTGAGAGGCCAGGATGGTGCAAGACTCCAAAGAATGCTGAAGAAGGTATCTGGACAGACACAGACTGCACTTGGAGTGGGCGGGATGGCTTGGGAATGGCCCCATAACCCAACATTGGAGGGGTCAGATGGAGGGCTTAGAGGAGATAGGGGAGGAAAGAAAAACAGGGGAGGGAATCTTGGGTCAGGTGAGAGGGAGTACAGAATGGGGAAGTGGGACCTGGAAGAGGAACAGAAGGGCCAGAGAGATGAGGGGAAACCACAAAGTGGGTGAAAAACAGAGAAAGTGGAAGCAAAAGGAGTACAGTGGGGGAGGAGAACAAGCAGGATGGGTGGGAGGGTGAGACACAAGCTGACAGAAGAAAATGGGAATAAACGGGGAGGCAATGGGAAAGGAGGAAATGAAAAGGAGGCACAGCCCACGGGACACACAGGGAGACCAGAGCATCATGAGTGTTTAGCAATGTGGCTAAGTGGGAATTTTCCATGGGAGGCTGGCTTTTATCAGGGATGTGGGAGGAGCTATTCCCCCACATTGATCCTCGGGATTTAGCCCTCCTAAAAGAAGGACCATTTAGGCATTGTTGGATGTTAAACATTGGTGACTTGGGAAAGGCTGGGGAACAAAGAAATGTCCTATCATGGCTGGAGTTGCATTTACAAAAGGGGATAGTTCAGGTAAAGGACTGTAGTCATTATGCAATTCAGCCCAAACATAGCTTTTTTGGAACTGGTTCTAGTCAGAACCTAGGGGAACTGGTTTCCACTGAAAAAGTGCTATTAAGAGGGGAGATAGAACTTCATCCTGGCAGTTTGGGGATATGTCCTTGAAAACAGTGAGTGAAGAGAAAGCAAATCCTTTTTTTTTTTCTTCATTTCAGAACTGAGACAGAAGACTGGGACTAATGGTGTGTCAAAGGATAGAAAAGGGCCAATTACATATAAAGTGGTTGCCATGTACAGAGATTTTTAAGACACTAGGGTATTACTTTGATTTTTAGTCAATGTAGTTAGAATTTCTCTATTCTGTACTTTTGTATTTGTACCTGTTTATTTTATATTTCTTAGTGTATGTATTCCCCATTACTTTAGTTCCAAATCACCCCTGCTGAAACTGAGCCATATGAAGTCACACTGCTTTGTTTCAGCCATTCCTGAGCTGAACACTGCCTGTTCAGCTCAGATTTAATTTTTTATTTTTATCTTTTTAATTTACTCCCTGCCCCTAGCCTCCTAGCCTGTTTACCAGGCTTGTCAGTCACTTGCCAGTCACGTGACTGGCTTTTGGAGGCTAAGAGGAGAAGTGAAAGGATGCTTGCAGGTGGCCCCATACCCAGTTTGACATGTGCAAAACCGGGTATAAAATTGGAATGTACTGCAGTTTAGCACCATTTGCACATTCACACACCAAGGAGGAGAATCCAGGAGGAAGAATTGTCTTGGCTCAGGAGGGATGGGCAGCATGGGGTGTGGGGGCAGAGGGACACAATGTCATAGGAAACACAGTGAAGCAAAACAATATCGCAGTCAAAACAGCATATGTGAAAAAACAGTCTGTGAAAACACCAACTGAAACAATAACGGTGCACACCAAACTAATAAATGGGAAACATTCCCATTTCTTTGTTTTTTTTTGCTGGGGACTCCACCCCCACACCCCTCTATGTGGAGGGCTTCACCCCCACCCCAAACTAAATTGACTAACTCTGGGGGGGGGTGGACCAAGGAGATATGGGGAAACTCAGAAAAGAGGGGAACTTAGTTTTTGACAAAATGAAAAAAAATTCTGGAGACAGGGAACCAAACCCTGATCCCTGGGTCTCCAGCCCAACAAGTGCTTGTGCCTTAGCCACTCCACCATGGAAGTGACTCAACCAGGCACAGCAGCTGTGGCTTCTTTAGACCTTCCTCCAGTTTGCAGTGAGTGATAGGGGTAGCATTAGGTTCCTACTGCTATTATACCCCTGTCGCTCTAATTCATTCCACGCTTTAGACTGTGTGGTTCTTCCTGCACTGTTTCAGCAGTGCTACAGTGACCTCGTTCTGGGTGTGGGACTTGTGGGGAAGGATGGTCACAGAGTTGGGTAGATGAAACAGAAGTTATCTTTCAAACCTGAAAAAATTTTTTTCAAGAAAAACCACTGAAAGAAAAGCCAAAGCCAGAAGGGATTCTAAGTAAAAGTGGGGGTTGTGTGCTGGGGTGATGGGACTCAGAGGCTGATGGATGATGTGGGGGTGCAGGTGTGCACTGATTTATAACAATACTTTAGGGCAAATTAAGAGAAAAAAAGTTTAGTAAAAAAAAGCACTGAAGAAAGGAGAAGCCAACAGGGACTAAGAGAGAAAGTGAAAGTGGGGGCCGTGAGCTTGTGTGGTGGGACTCAAAGGGTAATGGACATCACGTGGGGAGGGGAGTGCTGATTTAAAATTTGTGAAAGGATGAAAACTAAGAGAACAAAATTCAAGAAAAGAAGACAGAAAAAAGGTAAGAATATAAAAAAGTAAGAGAGGGAAAGAAAGTTAAAAAAACAAACAGGATTGGGGAGAAGGGCTAAAAGGAGGAAGGGTGACAAAAGATCATGGGGGTGAGAATGTGTGCTTACAGATGTGCAAAGCTGGCAAACTTCACTCTGTGAAATAAATTGTAAAGTCTGCCAAATTTGTGAAGTGTGAAGTGTCAATTCACTGGTGAAGTCGCAAGTCAATATTGCTTTAACTTCACCTGGTTTGGTCTGAAAAAGTGCCATTCTTCTAGGAAAACTCAATGCGAATTGGCAAAGTGGTGAAGTAGACAATTCGAGAAGTTATTTGCAAAGGTGAATTTTGCAACTTTGCCGGAACTTCAGAGGTGAAGTAAAACTTTGCAATATCTCTATGTTTGCTTAAGGAGGATAAACTAACCACACAAAATAAAGAAAATGAAAGAGAAGTTACATTTTACCACAGAAAACAAAAAGAATATAATAAAAAAACAAAGAATGAAGGGAAAGAAACTGAAATGGGGGGTTGGGGAGGTGGACTAAAAGGAGGGAGGGAAGGTAACAAAAGATCATGGGCTGGGGGTGTGTGCTTAAGGAGGACAACTAAAATAAGAAAAAAAAGAAACCAAGAAAAAGAAAGAAAAGTTAATTTTACAACAGAAATGAACAAGAATTTAATAAAATAGCAAAGAGAGAATGGAAAGAATCTAAAATTGGGGGTTGGGGAGGTGAGCTGAAAGGAGGGTGGGTGTGGGTGAAGCAGTGTGGGATAAAACTAAAAAAAGGAGGAAGAAGTAAAAAATTACTACTAAACAACAAAGGTTAAAAAAAATGCAATTTTATTTTCACAACAGAAAAAATAAAAGTATAACAAAGATTAAAGAAAACTAGTATTAGAGGGAGAAAGAGAGAGACAGTTTGGAATCTCACCACCTGTTCCACTGCTGCTGTGTCCTAGGCAGAAAAAGAGAAAAAAATGTCTGTGCTGCAACATCCTGTAAAGCTGAGGCCCCTTGTCTAGAGTGCAATAAGCCTACTGAGCTAGCTGGCCAATGGCGACTAAATCTGTTTTAAAAAATCCAATGCATCTTGCTGTTTAAAAAAATACATTTTTTTCTCAACCTGCCCCTGACCATCCTGCAAAGCAGAAGCCCCTTGGCTAGTGTGCCATAAATCTACTGGGCTAGCAGTCCCAATTTTGTCCAAGAATCACCTTTGAAAAGAGCATCTTGTGTGTCTTTCAAATCATTTGGCTGTTTAAAAAAAAACATTTTGTTTTTGTCCTGACCCTGACCATCCTGGAAAGCAGAAGCCTCTTTTCTAATGTACCTTAAGGCTACTGGGCTAGCTGCCCAATTTCATTGAAAAGTTGCAGTTGAAAAAATATGTCTGTGTTTTTCAAATCATCCTGCTGTTAAAAAAAATGTTGTTATTGATCTGACCCTGACCATCATGCAAAGCAGAAGCCTCTTGGCTAGTGTGCCATAAGTCTACTGGGCTATCTGCCCAATTTCGTCAAAAAAATGTGCATTTTGAAAAATATTCATGTGTGTTTTCCAAACCAACCTGCTGTTTAAAAAAACATTTTGTTCTTGACCTGGCCCTGACCATCCTACAAAGCAGAAGTCCCTTGGCTAGTGTGCCATAAGACTACTGGGCTAGCTGCCCAACTTTATTCAAAAATCACATCTGAAAATAACTATTCCTGTGTGTTTTTCAAATCATTCTGCTATTTAAAAAAACCTTTGTTCTCAAAAAGAACATGAACAGAAGTGGGACTAAGAATAGTAATAATGGTGGGTTGAAAAAATGTTTGCCAAAAAAGGCAGAAAAAAGCTGCAACTTGATTCTGCTAAAAGCAGAACTATTAGTCACACTCCCAGTGGCAATGATGAATTATGTTTGACAGAAACAGTCTGTAAAGTACACCAGAAGCATATCCCCTTGCCCTACAAATGATCCAAACCCTCACACATCAAGCAAAAATAAAAAGAGAGAGACTCAGGAGCTGTGTTTTGTCAGAGGAGTAAGGGACAAGGTAGTAGAGGCATTGTTGTATTAAAAAAGACAAAGGTCAACAGAGGCACTGAAAGGATGAGTACATACGCTTTCAATGTTCCACTGTCCCAGTCATCTCATGTCTCAGACTTCAGCACAGACAATAACAGCAGTGATAGCAACTTTGTGCCCAGTGGACTTCAGTCTGAGTGATCTGATTCTTCTTCTGATACTGATGTGGTGCACAACAAAAGTCCCATCAGAGATTCTGGAGATGAGCCATCAGGGGAGATTAACACAGATGGAGGTGCCAAGGAAGATAATACTGTTTCCCTTGCTGACACTGTTATTTTACATGAGAAGGACGATGTTCCTGATAGTAATGACATAAGGAATGAAAGCACTGCTACTGCTAGCAAACAGGTACCGATGCCAGGAGGTAGAACTAAGAAGGCCTCTCCTTGGGTAAGGAACTACTATAGAATTATATTGACTCCCAAAATGCTTGTCATGCAAAATGCACACTCTGTAAAACTGGGGTCAGCAGGGGAGACAAGAAAACCACCTTGGAACATCCACTTTAATAAGACACTTAAAGATAATGCATGCAATTATGTAAACAGAAAAGACTGGATGACAGTATCTAGTGAGACAGAGGATAAGGTAGGTGACAGTGACCTAGAAGATGTTTTTTCATAATCAAAAAATGGTGTCATAGGCAACTATTTAGCTACAAATGTGTTCTTTCATTTCCATCACCATCACCGTCTGGTACCTTTGCATCTGACAGTTCCCCACGATCACCTACACATCATTCCCCTTGCCAGACCATGCCCCAAACCAAAACAGTTAACTATACAAAAGTCATTCCAAAGGGCATGTAAATATGATCACACCCAACCAGTATACCAGAAATGAAATACTTGTAAGGTAGTAGCAGAAATGATAGCTCTTGTTCTGTGTCCCTTCTCTTTTGTTGAATCAGTTGGCTTTAAACAAGTAATGCAGATTACAATTTCACAATGTGAAATATCATGCAGAAAATATTTTGCCACCAAAGCAGTACCAAATATCTATTGTAAATTGTGCAAAGAAGTTATGCAGGCCTTGAAGCTCACAGCAGTGCCACAAATACATATTACAACTTTTATGTGGACAAGAGGCCAAACTACATGATAGTCAATAGTCACTATGCATCCTTTCACAATTCCGTCTCCAGAATATTTTGTATCTAGTAATGGAGCTAACATCATATGTGGTGCAAAGGATGGAGGGTATGTACATATACCTTGCCTTACCCTCAGTCTTGTAGTACACAGTTTTCTTTAAGATGACAGAAACATTCCGAATACATTGAATGTTGCATACAAGAAATGTTGAAATTGTAGTCATTCTACTAAAGCATGCGAAATGCAAAACATTATGGCAGCTACAAAAGGACAATAATCTTCCACAACATCAGTTAAAGGAGAAGGTGGTCACCACATGGAATTCTATCTTCTACATGGAACAATGCCTTCTTGAGCAGCATAAAGCAGTGCTTCAATACGCCACGGATCACTCAATATGGAAAAGGGATGTATCACTCAATTCAAGTCAGTGAACCGGTGGCACAATTGTGCCACGTTCTTTAGCCATTTAAGGGAGTCATTTGGGAAATGAATGCAGATAATGCCAGTCTGAGTCAGGTAATACCCCTGATATTCCTTCTTAGAACCCAACTAGAAAAGCAGAAGGATAGAGTTGTTGTGAAGTTTTAATCCATCAGGGAAGTTAAGGCGCGCAGTTGCCAAATTCACTTCCATGGATAATTTCACAAAGTTTTTCTGTTTAATAGGAAATTCATCATTGGTAACTTTGCCTGACAACTTTGCCTGTAACTTCCTTTTAGGGCACACCATGGCGCAATTCACCTGGCAACTGGGTCTGTAACTTCTCCTTATGGTACACCAAGGTGAAGTTGGATCAGAATGAAGCTACTGATACACAAAAGTCTCAAAGTCAGTAGTTCCCTGTCCCCAACACTCCACAGCCTGAAGATTCTGTGCCATCCCTATGCTCCATGATACCACCAATACAGGCTGCATCCACTGATCAGTCTCAATCAGGAGCAGTTCTAACATTTCCTGACCTGTGTCTGTGATCCAGTTACACGCTTCACTGCCAGTGTGACATGCTGACAAATACCCAGAGTGCCACTACCACAGCAGCTGGGCTTAGTACAGTTTCTCCCCCAGCCAGAGTCAAATGTTACCCCAGGCACCTGTGCCCAATATGCTATAATGCACATAAAGGAGCTACCATCTGTGGCCACTGGTCCATGTATCCATTCTGGGGACCTATTATCTAGATCAGGCTCAGTGCCACCACCACCACCAACAGTTAAGGAGACACCAGTAATGTCCTCCTTGACCACTGTTCCTGAGCCAGAGAATCTGCTACCTCTCAGACTGATCCTCTTGTTGCTGCCATCACCCACCAGCAAGGATGCTACAGATGTAGCAGAGAATAATTTGGCAACATGAATGACACCACTCCACATCCACCAACTACTCCTTTTGAGTTTTGTAAGCATAACTCAGTCAACTTTTGTTAAATTCATCAGAAACTCACTATGGTTGTAGTCAATGAAGAGATACTGTAGATGTTTGGTACATTCTGGATGATTATGGGACCTAAAGTGTGGATTTGGCACCATGGTGAATTTGGGAGGTAATTTTGGGGTCCCTGTGCATACTCCATTAATTTGTCTGGGATATTACGTGTTAGCCTTGTTGTACTCATTGAGACCTTTTTTGGAATACAGATTGTCCCTTAACTCCAAAGACTGATGGAATTATGGCTTGTTAAATTTGCAATGTTATCCTATGGGAATTTTCACTTTTTATTTTGTAAGATTTTTTATATGCCTGTTTTCAGTTGGTAATCCTTAGGGACCTAGTCTTGTCATACTCATTGCAACCTTTGTTTGATATACTGTATAGATTGTCCCTTAGGTCTAAAGATTGAAAGAAGCATGGCTTGTTAAAGTTGCAGTGTTATCTTATTGGAAATTTCATTTTTTTTGTGTGTGTGTGTTTTTTATGTCTATGGTCAGTTGATATTTCTTAGGGACTTAGTCTTGTAGTATTCATTGAGACCTTTTTTGATGTATAGATTGTTCCTTAACTCCAAAGACTGATGGAGTTATGGCTTGTTAAGTTTGCAATGTTATCCTATGGGAATTTTCATTTTTTTAATGTTTATGTTTATTGTATGTCTATTTTCAGTAGCTATTTCTTAGGGACTTAGTCTTGTAGTACTCATACATACCCCAAAACTTCTCTTGTTTGGTCTTTGCCACTTGTGTGGTCCTTTTTTACCTGTGACCCTAGTGGCCACTATGTGGTCCCTTGCAGCCTATGTAATAAACGTGTCCGCCAAGGAAAGCAGGGGAACCACATGGGTACTGGGGGTAGAGTACCCATCTCATGGCAAATCACTAGTCTGAGTGGGAGAAAAAGTAGATGGAAGTGGTGAGTGGGGGTAGTGGAGGTGGTAGCCCATGCATGCCAGAAGTGGTTCATGGAGGGCATAAGGGAAGTTCTTGTGTCACAGTGGGGCAGTGGGCACATCCTGTGAAAGTGGCAGTGTCCTCTCTTGAAGTTCAAGCTCCTCCTGAGGAAGTCAGAGTGGCTCAGTTGGTAGCATATCTGCTTCTGGGACAGAAGGTTGTAGGTTCTAGTCCCACACTGGGATTGTGCTCATACAAAAAGCACCAGCACCCATATGCCGTACTGTGTAGGTTAGCCAGCCTTCAGCTGAGATTTAAAACTGAAGGCGTCTCTGTTGGGGGAGAGGTAGTAACAACAACAAAAATGAAAAGGGACCTGAGGGTAATCATATCAGATGACCATAAGGTTGGCAAGCAATGTGAGAAGGTGGTAGGGAGGGCTGGGGGGATACTGGGATGTATAAGGAGAGGCATCATCAGCAGAAAATAGGAAGTTATTATCCCCCTGTACAGACAGTTGGTGAGACCCCATCTGGAGTACTGCATCCAGTTCTGGAGGCCCCATCTCCGCAAGGACAGGATGGAGGCAGTTCAGAGGAGGGCAACTAAAATGATGCAGGGTCTGCAAGAGAAGCCATATGAGGAGAGAGTAAAGGAGCTTAATATGTATACCCTTGAGGAAAGGAGGGAGAGGGGGGACATGATAGAAATGTTTAAGTACCTCAGTGGAATCAACAAAGTCCAAGAGGGTAGCATCTTTCAGAGAAAGAGATGTGCAAGAACAAGGGGACACAATTTGAAGATAGAAGGGGGATGGCTCAGGGGCAATGTGAGGAAGTATTTTTTCACAGAGAGGGTGGTGGATGCGTGGAACAGCCTTCCTGAGGAGGCTGTGTGGTCTAAAACAGTGGAAGAATTCAAGAATGCATGGGACAGACATAAGGCAATTTTTGTGGGGGTAGGAAGAAATAGGCTATTGGTTAACTAGAATCTGAAGCTTATCCTATAGGTAGGGAAATGAGCAGACTAGGTGGGCCAAGCGGTCCTTATCTGCCGACAAAGTCTATGTTTCTATGTTTCTAAGTATGCAAGATGCAACAAATCAGATAATTATAATGACATTATTATGTACGTGAAAAAAGATAACGTCTATCAATAAACAAAAATAAAATCAAGATCCTCAAACTACAGTGACAAAAATAAATCAGTAAAACACACCTAACTCTTCTACAGAACTAAAATAACAAACCATAGAAATCAGGGGGAAAAAATCACACAAAACACTAACTAAACAGTGCTGGCTGCTAAGACAGAAAAGACTGCCTAATCTGCCTTTTTCTTGCTGGAAGATGCTACAGCTAAGCTCCCCTTCCCCACAGCACTGTCTCACTACATGGAATACTGAAAATGAAACTACAGCCATACCTCTCAACCTCCTGCCTCATAAATCAGGGACAAGGCTTAAAAAATCAGGGACATAGGACCAAAATCAGGGACACATCTTCACAATTAGTGATATCCTCTCAGGAAGCGGGTAGAATAAGGGGTTTAGTGTAAAATGCGTTTTACAAGGAAGAACAAGTCTGTAACTTTAATGTTTGACATTATTTTGTGCTTACAATCCTCACTGTTTGGTCACAGAAACACAATTTTTAGGAGGGACAGAGTAAAAGTTTGAGGCAAAATTAGGGATGTCCATGAAAATCAGGGACAGTTGAGAGGTATGACTACAGCTTTAGACTAAATCACAACAAATACCAGAAATAATTGATGATTTGGAGGCACAGGGCACAGTAGATACTTAATGAAATGATTTGTTGGAAAACACAGCATGTTATAAACACTTTCCAAAGTTTTTCAGGCACAGAGATACAGAGTGCACTTAACACCGCCTCTTTCTTCCTCACACTGCACTGAATTCAGCCTATGTATGGCAACATAGCTCATGTAGCACCATGTAACCTCTAATCCCATTTTGCCTTAAATCCACAATTCTCAGATGAAGTTCACATTTTCACTACTCCTGAAGTTTTCCTCTAAGACAAAGTAGAAATTTGCTTTAAAGGAGAACTTCACAAATTATGTAAAATTTGTGAATTTCTCAGTGAAGTGCCCACCACTACAGAAGGCAACACTTCTTGAGTAAGGTAGTGCTGCTTCTCTTGTTGAAAAGTTAGCTATATCCTTGGAAGCGAACCCCAGAATATCGATGATATAATCAGAATATTATATTTTGGCCATCCTTGATGTAGACTAGCCTGGCTTCCTTTCTCCCACAGCCTCACAGACATCAGCAGGTATTAGGGGCTATACATTAAAAAAGCGTCAGATAAAATGATGGATACTGTTTCAATTTTCCAGCCACTGAGCATGCACCATCCCAAAACCTTACTGCCAGCATGAGAAACATCCAGTGGAAAAGATAATGACATTTAATGAGGCCTACATGACAATATTACATACACTAGTTGTGTAGAGTTGCCATTTTATGCTTAAGTTGCCCTCTAACCAGTGTCTATTATGAGACAATCTTCAGTACCACTGGCAGTGTTGCCTCAGATTTATGCAACCATTTGTTGCCTGAAAATATGGAATGTTTGACATTCATTAAAGTAAACCTTTGTCTCTTCTTTGCTGGTCCCACTTCATTCTCTACAAAGTAATTTTGATATTGCTGATGATGATGATGAGCAAATACATACTGATTAATTGGCAATTGTGTCTTCGTGAGGGGCTGTCCTGCTTATGTATGTAAGACCAGAGTGGACACAAAAAAAAATTATAATACAAAATTGCTAACTGAAAAAAAGAAACCACTAACAAAGAGACTGTTATTCTTGTCTGTTTAAAAAAATTAAAACAAAACAAAATAGAAAATGTGTGTGTGTGCTTGTGTGTGTGTGTGTGTGTGTGTGTGTGTGTGTGAGTGTGTGTGTGTGTATGTGAGTGTGTATGTCTGTGTGTGTGTTTGGGGGGGAAGGTTAATCGACCTCTAGCTGAAATGTAGAGTGTATAATGAAACATCATGCCAAAGCCAGCTTTAACTCAGTGTAAGCTAAAAATTCGGCCTAAAAGAAAAGAAGGCAAAGCAGAGAAGTACCCATTGCACTGCATTGTGCCCACTAGGTTCTACACAAATTATCTAATTTGCTTGGTTTCCTACATTTTATATTTGCCCTAATTTTCAGCTGACAATATCAGGTGGAAGGTCCTGTAAGCCATGTTTCATTTTGCACCCTACTTTTTGGCTTCTTGCTTGGCAGTTTGGTCATCATGGTGAGGTTTAAAAGTAAAGACTTTTTAACAGCAGGATGCAGTGTGTCTCACACAGTATAATCTGTACTGATATGCTACTGTCCCTTTATGTTTTGTGGTAATTTTCTCCTGAAAAATATTTGTTTTTCAACACTTATCAATATAGGCCCAGATCCAGGCAAATCCTAATCCAAATGTGTACTAGATTTGGCAAATCCAAAACCAAATCCAAATCCACTCCAGTTTTGCCCATCCCTAGTTTACTGTATATCATGTACATTTTGTTTAAATAATAACTAGAAACATAGAAACATAGACTTTGATGGCAGAGAAGGCCTGCTTGGCCTACCCAGTCTGCCCATTTCCCTACCTATTGGATAATCTGCAGGTCCTAGTTAACTAACAGCCTACTTCTTCCTACCCCCCCACACTAGAATTGCCTTATGTGTGTCCCATACATTCTTGAATTCCCCACTGTCTTTGACCCCACAACCTCCTCAGGAAGGTTGTTCCATGAGCCCACCACCCTCTCTGTGAAAAACTACTTCATTGCCCATGAGCCGTCCCCCCTCTATCTTCAAACTGTGCCCCCTTGTTCTTGCACATCTCTTTTTCTGAATGATGCTACCCTCTTGAACTTTGTTGATTCCCTTGAGGTACTTCAAAGTTTTTATTAAGTCCCTCCTCTCCCTCCTTTCCTCAAGGGTATACATATTAAGCCCCTTTAGTCTCTCTTCATATGGTTTCTGGTGCAAACCCCATACCATTTTAGTTGCCCTCCTCTGGACTGCCTCCATCATGTCTATGTCCTTGCAGAAATGTGGTCTCCAGAACTGCACGCAGTACTCCAAATGGGGTCTCACTAACTGTCTGTACAGAGGGATAATAAGTTTCTGTTTTCTACTGGTGATGCCTATCCCTATGCATGCTAGTATCCCCCCAGCCCTCCTTACTGCCTTCTTACATTGCTTGCCTATTTTTAGGTTGTCTGATATGACTACCCCCAGGTAACTTTCCATTTTTGTTGTTGTTAGTACCTCCCCCCATTGTGTACTCTTCCCTTGGGTTATTGTTTCCCAGTTGCATTACTTGGCACTTCTTTGCATTCAATCTAAGCTGCCATGCCTTTGACCATTCCTTTAACCTTGCCCAGTCCCTTCTCATCCTTTCCACACACCCTTTTGTATCAACCCTGTTGCAGATCTTTGTGTCATCTGCAGAGAGGCATACTTTTCCTTCCAGTTCCTCCACGTCACCTATAAAGGCTTTAAAGAGGACCAGTCCCAGTACTGACCCCTGTGGTACTCCACTAGTAACTCCCTTTTCCTTATAGTAGAATCTGTTTACTATTACCTTCTGCATCCTGTTGTCCAGCCAGTTTTTTTAACCAGGCTACCACCCTGGGACTCAATCCCAGGCTGACTAACTTGTTTATTAATCTTTTATGTGGGACTGTGTCAAATGCCTTGATAACGTCTAGGTAGGCCATGTCCACAGCCCCTCCCTGGTCTACTACTTTGATCACCCAGTCAAAGAAACCTATTAGATTCATCTGACATGACCTTCCCACTGTGAATCCATGCTGCATTGGGTCCTGTGCCCTGCTGGTGTCTAGGTACTCAACAATTCTTTCTTTCAGAAGTGATTCCATCATTTTCCTTACCACTGAGGTCAAACTAACAGGTCTTCAGTTTTCTGCCTCTGCCTTGCTCCCACTTTTATGAAGGGGAATCACATACACCCTCCTCCAGTCCTCAGGTATCACACTGTCCTCCCATAATTTGTTAAAAAGGTTAGCCAGTGGTGTCACTAGTTCTCCCCTTAGTTCTTTTAGGATTCTGGGGCAAATCCTGTCAGGCCCCATTGCTTTGTCCACCTTCAGTTTTATGAGCTCTTTCAGGACCCTTTTTTCTGTGAATGGACTGATATCAACCCCCAATCCAGAGTGCTTCTATTGTGTGGTTTAGGTACATTCACCTCCTCTTCTTTGTGAATACTGAGCAGAAGTATTCGTTGAGTATCCGTGCTTTTTCACTGTCACCCTCTGCCGACCCCCACCTCCCCTTTATTAAGCCTCATTATCCATCCCTTGGTCTTTCTTTGCTCCCTAATGTACGTATAAAAGGTTTTATCCCCCTTTTTAACTGAGTTGGCTATCCTTTCCTCGGTTTGAGCCTTTGCTGTTCTGACTGCCTTCTCCGCTTCCTTCTGCTTTAATTGGTACAGTTCTCTGTCCTGCTCCATCTGTGTTTTCTTATATTTCTTGAATGCTGTCTTTTTCACCCTAACCTTTCCCGCCACCTCTTTTGAGAACAATAGCATGTTTTCTATCATTTTGTTTTATTTATTTGCTTCACACAAAGGCTTGTTATCTCTGTGATGGCACTTTTGATTTTTACCATTGTTCCTCCACCACTCCTTCTTGATCATCCACTAGTGCTTTTCTGAGGCACTCTCCCATTTTGCCAAATCCAGTCCTCCTAAAATCCACTACCCTCACTTTTGTATGGCTTAACTCTACAACCGTGTTTATCGTGAACTACACTGTTTGGTGGTCGCTTGTTCCCAGAAAGCTACCCACTTCTAAATCTAAGATCCTCTCTCCATCCCTGTTTGAGAGTACCAGGTCTAAGACTGCTCCCTCCTGAGTGGGTTCCAACACTATCTGTCTGATGCATGCCCCCTGTAGGACATCAAAAATGACCCTGCTCTTGGATGTGGCTGCAGCAAAAATGTTCTATTTAATGCATCTGTTACTACAGAGTGCATTAAGTACATGTAATCTATTTGCTGGGCAATTTCATGACCTGCCATCCTGAGGGCACTACCAAGTTAAAAGTAAACCTGAATCTGATACATAAAGGGGCAAGGTGTTTCTGGAGCATGGGGGGGGGCCCTATGTCCAAGAGACCTTGTACTCTGTGAAAAAGAGCCTAGCATTGTTCTGTGTGAGAAGGAGCCTGTGTGACTTGAAGGAAGTAGCCTCAAGGGAGTCTTAACCAGGTTAATGGCAGAGTGACTGAGTGAGCAAATCAGTACATAATGACTGACTAGGGAGTTCTGGGAAGTATAACAATGATGTTAAAACACACTGTACATATGAAACTTGAACTGTGGAGTGCCATTCAGTACAGTATGGGGTTCATGGAGATGGTAGATGTGGGTGAGTGGAGTTAGGGTTAAAAAATTTAACATTGCTTTTTCTCACTTTCTTTGCTTTGAAGATCACTGGTAAATATTGTGGCTTTTATTTTGTTACTCGGCAGTATTCTAAAATGTCAAGGTGTGTAAAGCTATTTCACAATTATTTCATCCATGTTTGCAGCCTTTTTTAATTAACTTTAGCATTTTCATCTGGGCGAGTCACATATCTTCAGCACTCTGATGCGCAGCATTTACCTAGCACTTCAGTTGATGAACTGCATTATTTGAAGTCCTAATTTGCATACATGTATGCTTATGTGCATGCATCATCACCATGGATGCCTTCGTATTTAGTGGAGCAAAACTGCCAGTCATTTCTACCTCAGCTGTGAATTATTCTCTGTTTGCCATTTCAATAGTGTCTGTCATGTTTTTGTCTATGAAAAATGACCAACGATTCTGATGGGTCTGAAAACATATTAATACACAGCACTATTTTCATACTCATATGAACCAGTGCAGCTAAACAACAGGTTTTGACACTGGTTTGTCTAGTGAGATGTTAAGTTGATGAAGAGAGTGAAAATGGTTTGGCACAGACAGAGGACTGGTGTAAATTTTTTATGTGTTTCTGCTCATTACATAAACTATCCATTTTTTGATGCATGCTATTAAAACAAAACAATTGCTAAATATGTAAGAATGATCCGAATAAAATCCCTTTTATAAATCAATCTGTTAGTATCAGAGTCAACAACTAAATCTGTGACTGACAAAACTAGCACAATGAGTTGCCAGAATGAGCTAAGTACTAGAAGAGCCATTTACAGCATTTAATTATTGGTTCAATGTGCTTACGCAACTGGATAAGATGAGAGAAGATGATGCTTGTGTAACTTGATTTGCTTTGTGGCTTTCTGCCTCTCTATCAATGGGATATACCACCCTTTAGGGGTAGGATGCAAGGAATCCTGGAGGGTTCCCCCCCACAGGTGCTGTGGGAATTATTGCGTCAGCTATAGGTAGGTTAGGAAGAGGCCCATGGGTAAGAGATATGAGCCACTGGAGGAGGGGGGGGTGGATGGTGGGCAATGAAAAAACAAATCCTGGTGAGTCCCAGGATGTGTGACCTTTTAAGCCCAATGGAGGAGTAATGTTTTTGCTCCACCCATCGAACCTAGGGCTTAAAAGCCCTCCCATTCAATGTGCTTATGCAACTGGATGAGATGAGATGAGATGATGCTTGTGTAACTTAATTTGTTTTGTGGCTTTCCACCTCTCTATCCATGGGACATACCACCCTGTAGGGAAATGATGCAAGGAAACCTAGAGGAGGTTCCCCCCCACAGGTGCTGCGGGAATGATTGCATCAGCTAAAGGTAGGTTAGGAAGACGCCCAAAAAGAATACCCAAAGATGTTGAGCTTGAAGAGGCAAGGATGATGAATGAATTCTGAGAAGATGAGAAGAGCTGACTTCCTAAGGAGAGATGGGTAAGCTGAGGCCACCATCTACCTCCATGCAACAGCAGAACCTAACTAACTAACCGAAGAAAGCACAAACTCTAATATTATGATCATTGGCACGGAGGAGAGGAAAGAAATCCTTAGTGGAGGAATCCTCTGGGGATCCAAGGCCTAAGTCATCTTTCCTCCAGGCTGATGACATTTGATTTGATGACATATGTCGGTAAACAGAATGGTTCATTAATGAGGGATATGAGTAGGGAGGATGATGACGGGATAGGGAAAACCCCCAAAGAAGCACAGATTAAAGAAGGAACATGAGGCAGCAGGGACCCAAGAAGGGTATGCTTGAGTAGTCGATGGGAGGGAGTACATCCATGTAGATGCAGAGGAGCAAGGGATATCCAGATGTGCTCATGAGGAGACTGAGGATAATGCAGACTGGAAGATAATGGAGACTGGCTTGATTGAGCGATGCGAGCGAACAGACACTGAGGCTGATGAGGCATGCTTGATTATGTGATTTGAATTGATTATGCGATGCTAACGATTAGACGCTGAGGTCAGAGTTGATGAGGTAGCATAGGATTGAATACTTGGAACGGTTGAGGAAGTGATGTAAATAGATAAACCTTGAGGTATTGATGAGTGAATGATGAGGATGAGTTAATGATGACCAGAGGTATGAAACTGTTACATGTGGTATTATGGCCGCAGGTCGATGAGGGGGCTTAAGAGTTACAATAGGGTGAAGCACAAGAGTTATGATAGGTACTCCCAAAAGAATATCAATTGCAGGCCTTGATTGGAGTGAATCCATGATGGCCAGTAAGGAATGTGAATAAGAGGAGACAGGAATGAACTTGAAATGAACTTGTATGAAGGTAATCCGCTGGATAGAGTGGCATGAGTAAGTAGGCTCCTTGAAAGGAGGTAGGCTCTGAGGCCAAGAAGGCATGTCTGGAACCAGAGGATATGCGAACGAGAGGGTACGCTCAGGTCGAGTGATCGAGAGGAGCAAAATCGAATGAGGTGCGATGAGGAGTGAAGCCATGAGTGGGAGTGAAGCCATGAGTGGAGTGAATCCATGAATCAGGAACATGAGGAAATGCAGCAGGTGGGCCGTGGTTTGATGAAGTGGCATATGATTCATGATAGGTATACCCAAATGACAACTGAAGTCAAGAGGTGAATCCAGGTGATTGAGGAAGATGAAGACGGATGATGATGATCGCTGCAGGAGTGCAGCAGGTTGATTAGGTAGTATGAGACCTAATGAGGGGTAGCCCAAAAGAAATATCGATTGCAGGCCAGATGGAGGCAGCTGAGGCATACAATATTTTTTTAATTTTTTTTTATATAATGAAGTGCAAAGGAGCAGCGGTTAGAAGAGGAAGCATCTGAGATGAGGAGAGGTACATGAGGGAAGGAAATAGAGGAACCATGAGGTCAGAATGAGGGAAGAAGAACAAGACTCAAGTACCTGGACATGTATGGTGAAATAGAAGGATACAAGCAGGGAATGGGATTGCAGGATAGAGATAAAACCCACCAAAAAATAACTTTTTTTTTGAGTACGTTGTAAAGAGGAGAATGGAGGGAAATGCCAAAGCTGTATGAAATTCAAGGACAGCCACTGCAGCATGAGCTGATATGTCTAAGGTAGCACATGCAATGGCACAAGTGTTGAATAAACCAAAAGATGCCCAGATTATACCTGGCTGTATTCCAACAGCATGTGCAGACGTGATGTAACCCCTGGACAATGCTATTAACAAACTGCTCACAGACTCATATGATGAGCTAATTATGTAGCAGATCAGTGATGAAATGCCAGCTGTCCTAATTTCTGTAGAGCTGAGTAGGAGGAAAATCAAAACCAAACATGCTCAGGGGCTCATGACATCCTGCAATAATCTGAGTAAAAAACATGACAATGTCATAAGGGGTTTCAGAGAAGCAGGAATCGCTGCCACACTCAGAGTGCCTTAATCTGGTAATACAGGTCATCCATAAAAGGGAGCCAGAAAGCCAGTGTGGGAGCAGCGAAAGCAGCAGAAGCGGAGACTTGTGGACAATGGATAACACAGATGAAACACTGAGTAGGGTGCACTGTAAGAGAAGGCACACCTGAAACCAGCCCAGAGAATAAAACAAAGCATCACCACAAGGACAGCAGGAGAATGTTAAAGAATGGCAATCCAGCTTGCTGAGAAGAGTAAGGCAGTAATAAACTGATGGGCAGGAACAGACAAGCACAGGTAGAGAATCTGAGGTATGAAGCAGATAAGTGAATGAGGAGCAGCAGCACTCACTGTGATGGATGGGTCCACTCCAAGCAACATCAGGCAGGCCAGACAGCTGAGGAGGGCAACAGACAAAAGGCCAGATTCCACGGACCAAAGACAGAGCAGTCAGGGTGAAGTGGCTGCTCGAGGCATACGAAAAGAAAAAATAGGTGGCCACTACCGCTGAGAGATGCAGTGGGCAAATGAGGCAGGGGAAAGTTCAGGACAAGAATGGAGCAGAGGTGGCAGATGGAAAGAGGGAACAAGCCATGGAGCCAGGGTGAGGAATGTGGAAGCAGTGAGGGAGGAGGGATTCGAGGATGGAAATGCTTGGCTGAGGATGAATCATGTGAACAGAGGGAGAGGAGTGCTTGAAAGCACTGACGGTCAACAGAAAGGAAGCAGTATTAGCTGCGGGAGAGACAGTAGGTAGGCAAATGAGCCAAAGAAGGCAGGGATGACCAAAAGCAGCAGGAGGCAGCTACAGGGAAGTCCAGACAGGTGGTGGAGGAGAGCAGTGCCTCCGGCTGCAATGAAAAAACAAATCCTGGCGGGGCCCAGGATCTGTGACCTTTTAAGCCCAATAGGGGAGTGACGTTGTTGCTCCGCCCATCAAACCTCGAGCTTGAAAGCCCTTCCATTACAATCATGAGTTGTTTTTTTTTAACTAATGCAGTGAAACAGAGCCTATGCACTGTTTAGAAATGTTCAGAAATAATGGCTGGATTCAGAACGAGTCATGAATACAATGCAGTTGAACTCTGGCTGATTTAAAGGTATAGTACATGAGGCAAAGACAGAACCTGTAAAGGAGTACAGACCACATAAAGCATAAACAATGGGAGTCATGTGATGCACTTAGGCTGACAGCAAGGTAGTGCTTGAGCTGTGCTCTAAGACACTCTAATAAAAGATTAAAATAGGCTGTTTTAGTGTGACTTCTTCAATTTTTTCAACAGACTACTTGTTCTTACCTCACAGCATCATTCAGTCAGAAAATACAATGGCCACAGGGTCAGATGATACAGCTATCAACCCTTCTACAGAACTGCAGCACCCACTCCCACAGAGAGCACCAGGCCCAAAGTGAGGGATGGGAGATATGGCACTGCCAGACCCAGTTCCTGTTACTGACAGCCAAAACCTTGAAACATTTCTTCAGAGAGTTAAGTGGCATAAAAGATAAGCTGGTGGATGTCTCAGCAGAAATATGCACCATCCATACAGTAATGGAGGTCTTGACTTGGAAGATGGGAAACACTTTATCCCAGGTTAGCTCAGTAGAGACCGGATGACCTAGGCTGAGCCAGAAATAGTATAACTTAGGAAGAAGGTGGAGAAGCTGGAAGAATGACTGGATGATCAGGAAAGTCATAGCAGGTAAAATAATCTTATCATTGTCAGTCTACCAGAGAATGAGGAAGGCAAGGATACACTTCTATTTGTTCAAAAGTTATGTAAAAACATTGCAGGTCCCTCTCCTAACTTTACTAGATACATCATAGAAAGGGTGCATAAAGTCTTGCAACTGATGCCAAGCCCTGATGAAAAATCACATCCGATTATCTTCAGAGTTCTCAATTTTTTAAACAAAGTTCATATTCAGGACAGAGTCAGAGATGAGAGAGAAATCTTCTGGGAGGGCAAAAAGTGTTTATTTTCAATGATTTAAGCCCACTGGTTAAGTAGAGGCAAAACAAATATAAGGAAATTAAAAGAAAATGGCACACAGCAGAAATCAGATTATGTATGTTCTACCCTGCCAAGCTAGTGATTTTCACTCCCAACTGCAAAAAACAATTCAGCTCTGCCACTAACACTAAGACTCTGTCCACACTCATAAAAAAATCTGGTAACAGTTTTTAAACCATAATGGAGCTTACTATGCTGCGGTGTCCACACTGGTGGGAACAGTGTTTTTACAATGTTATGTGCCTGACCACACTCACCAAAATGAAAGCATGTTTAAACATGCTTTTCACTCACTGGTCAGACATGTTGTGAATGAATCCATCCTCTGTCTGACAATGCACCAGGGGACATGTGGACACTGGATGCCGGTTTAACATGAGGCGCTGGGGCATTGCTATGTGAACAGTAGACAACAACATGATGCCCCCCATGCTTCAGAACCTTATTATGCTGCTGACAGCTCATTTTCTTAATACAAAGTTAAAATTACATATTCAGCAGCAGAACAGGAGAACAATCAGGCAGCTCAGAGCTGTTAGATTTATATTAATGTAAAGAAAGTTGATTGAGAGCATCACAGTACTGCATAATGCTTTGGCGTGTGCATATGCAGCAGGCATTGTGGATTGTGATGTGTGGTGAAGAGAGCGGAAGCTCCACATGGTGGGACCACATAGTTCTCCATACTTGGTCTGATGAGCAGTGGTTAGCAAAGTTTAGAATGACCAGATCCACATTCAGATTTATTTGCACAGAGCTAGGGCCACACATTGAGAAAAGGGGCATCAGGCTGTGTCCGGCAGTACCAGTAGATAAAAGCAATCACAGTATGGTGTCTAGCCACAAATGTTGAGTACCAGATACTCAACCATCTGCTTGGCATGGGCAGATCCACAGTTGGCAGGATTGTAATCGATATCTGCAAAATGATAGTTCAGGTGCTTGTGCCAAAATTGATCACCATCCAGAACATGCCTAACATAGTGCAAGGATTCAAGTTGGAGTGTTCAAAGTTCAGTTTACTGTTACAAAAAAGATGTATAAAAAACACAGTTTTGTCACATCAGTTCGCAAAAGATACACATAATAAATACAAAGTACACAGTTTGCAGTATACATTACATACATAGACTAAAATCTATGAACCCAATATTCATTATTTCATCTTGTTAAAAAACGTTGTCATACCATACATTGTCTTGATATTTTTCAAACCTAACAAACACTTCAAGCAGTTATCCTTACTTTTTAAATAATCTGCATTAATCAACGGTGTGATCCATTTCCTTCTTTCAACTTTCAGGTCATCACATTCTAATAACTTATGAGACAAACTTACTATATTTCCACTGTTACATTTACAACTCTTTTTATTGCCAAACTGTCCCCACCATTTACTATATTGTAAGTTCACAGTACCCAGACTTTTGAGCCTCAGGTTACATAAACTATTTCTGTGCCTCTTATTTTCACATTGAATTAGACAAGATTCTATATCCCCATTTAGTTTTATGCTAGAATAAAAACCATATATGTCTATATCATGTACTCTTGCAAGATCGGTTTGTACAGAAATATCAAAAATTCATTGACTAGCTTCCTTTACATACAGGTTCATATTTGAAATGGCCTTATTAGACCAAATGTCTTCCAGACCAATATTTTTATCACTATATTCAATATTTGGAACCATCCACTCATAATTGCTCCTCCCTGTAATCTAGCCAGGAAATCAGTCCAGCATAAATTTGGCAGTCTGTCAGCAGACAAGTTGGAGTGGGGTTTCCCTAACTGTGATAAAGCTATTGATGGGACTCATTTACTAGTTCTCTGCCCCCCCACCCCACAGAATTGTCACAGAACACTGCAACAGGAAATCATACTAGGAGACATGCTTGGTGATAGTGCACACAAGGAAGGTGGTGCTCATGGAAAAATGTATAAGCAACTCAAACACAAAACTGGGCACTCACCAGCCAGTAAAACCATGACTCCACCAGTTTTAAAAAAAATATTTTTTAATTTCATGTAAAGTGAACCATGACCACCGCTGGGTCAGACACTTGACATGTTTCGGATCCTCATGGACCCTTTATCAAAAGCTGTTAGACCCACAAAATCACAGTGTTTAAATACCCCTCCTCACAAACATCATTATGACATCACTCTAAACATATTTAAAACTATTGGTGCCACAACATCACCTGACCATATATATTCCTTTTGTGTTAAAAACACCATGGGCTGGATATTCAAAGCTGCACCGGCACAAGTGCAGACTTGCACCAAGGATCAATATTCAGCGGGACCCAGTGCGCAGCACAAATCCCATTGCACCAATGCACAACGATAATGAATTTTAATTAAATTTAATTTGTTTAATTAGTATTTTGGAAAGACCTTTGAGTGTGAGCTCTTTTACAAAGGTTCCACGTCAGCATGGACAATAAGACAATACACATATTCAGTGGTTACAGTGGCCTGATCATTAGGCATTAAAGAGCAATTACATGACAATTAGACAAATAGGAGAAAAAAACTGAGCAGTTGTAATTGAATACTAAACTATTTCTAATCGGTTGCCCTAGGTAGCACACCCCTGGAAACCTCCAAATCCGTTGATAGACTATGTCAGAGTAACTGCATAGGATTTAATGCGATCCTAGATGGCAGGAGGCTGGGTGACAGTGAAACAAGGGAGACTGGGTTTGAAACCAACCGCAGAGAGTTGGAGGGGATAGTGAAATGGGGGGGCTGTGATGGGGGGAGCAGCTCTAGAGGGCTTTGTCGAGTATGGTGTGTGTGTGTGTGTGTGTGTGTGGGTGGTTTGGGAGGGGCAGTACCAAGTGCATTTAAAGAGGACTGATAGCTTACTTAAGCCCTTGGCTAGGCTGGAATTGAGGCAGGGTTTTCTAGGTAGCCTTGCTGGGTGTTACCTTGGGGGTAGGTCTGTCTGTCAAGTGGGGCCTGAGAAGCAGGTGCATTTTGAGTTAGACATTAGGTGCTGTTTGAGGCCTACTTTGAATTGAGACAGGCTGTTGTTTGTTTGTAATTTCATCGGGAGTTCATTTATCCAGAGGGGGGTCCGACAGGAGAAAGCAAGCTTCCCTAGTGAGGTTCAGCGGAATGGTATGGACAGTACTCCATTCTTCCTCCATCTGGTGATGTGTGTTGAGAGAGAAGCCTCAAGCAGGTTTCCTATACAGGGTGGGGTTTTTCCGAGGAGTGCCTTCTTTCCCAGGAGGCAAGTTTGGTATTTGATCCTGTCTTTTAGGTTAAGCCAGTTTGTATGCTCATACAGGGTGCAAGTATGAGTGTAGTGATCTGCACACAGGGTGAGGCGGCATGCCTTATTGAGTGCAATTTGGACCCTTAGGAGCACTGTATCAGTAGCAGCTCCATAGACCACCAGCCCGTAGTCTATTGTGGAGAGTATGGAGCTTGAGACTGAGATTTGGAGTGCTTCTGGGGTGAGGGATTTCTTATGCCTATAGAGGACCCCGATCTTTGCATTTACCACTCTGATAAGGGAGTCTACGTGGTGTGTATAAGTGAGAGAGTCATCAATGGTGACTCCAAGGTACTTGAACAAGTGCACCTACTCAATCTGCTCACCAGCCTTGTTGGTGATTACGAGGGGAGCATGCTTGTGTTTGTTGTATGGGCTGGATTGTAGCATGGCCTTGGTTTTCTTGTAATTTAGTAGCAGCTTTTGCCTACTGAACCAGTCCTTGAGTTTATTGAAAGAGTCCTGTAGTTCTGTTTGTAGGGCAGCCTGAGAGGTGCTGCTGCTCAGCAGCATGGCATCATCTGCATACAGAATAAGTTTGGTGTCACAGGCTGTGGGTAGGTCATTTACAACGAGGCTGAAAAGCAGGGTCCCTAGAATTGATCCTTGAGGGACTCCTAGGAGTACATCTCTGGAGCTAGATAACATCTGCCCAATTTTGACTCTCTGGCTCCTGTGCGTTAGGTAGTCATTGAACCAATTCAAGGCATTTGGTGCCACACCCAATCTTTGGAGCTGGAGTACTAGTAGAAGGTGGTTGACGGTGTCGAAGGCTTTGGTGAGGTCAATGAAGATGGACCCCACCAATTTGCCTTCATCCAGTGCCTTGTGTGCATAGTCAGTGTATTCCAGCAGTGCAGTGGTGGTATTGTGTTTTTGCCTGAAACCATGTTGGTTTGGGCAGAGCACATTGTACTTATTGAGATATTCTGTGAGTTGACTTGCCGCAATTTTTTCCAAAGCTTTGGATAGTGGGGAGAGGATAGATATTGGCCTATAGTTTGACACCAGCGCCTTGTCACCATTCTTATGCACTGGAGTTACCAGGGCTTGCTTCCATACTTCTGGAAATTGAGCTAGGGCCAAGGATTTATTAAATAGCATTGTTATGGGCATGATAAGAACATCAAGGGTGAGATATAGTAACTTCATGTCTAGCCCATCACTCCTAAATCTGGTTTTGCCTAGGAGTTTCCTGACCATCGTTAGGGCCTCCTTCACCATCACCTTCTTAAAGTAGAAGGCTGGGTGGTTAGTTATGAGCAGGTTGGCGCAACCTTAGTCCTGCACAGGCAGAAGGTAGTCTGGAGGCAGCACTGAGAACAGGTCTGTAAAGGCCTGGTTAAAGGCATCAGCAATGGCTAGTGGATCTGAGGAGGATGAGTTATTAATGTTGAGCATCTTTGGGTGCTGCTTTTGATCTTTACCAAGGATGTTCTTGATGTTGTCCCAAAACCTCTTTCCATCTCCCCATGCGTTGTTAAGCTGGGTCTTATGGAAATTGGCTTTTGTGAGCCTGATAAGTTTGGTGCACTGATTTCTAGCAGTTTTGTAGCACTGTAGGTCATGCTTGCTGCCTGAGTTTAAGGCTTTTTCCCAGAGGCATTCTCTCTCCTTTTGAAGGGAGAGGAGCTTGCCATCAATCCAGCCATTAACCTCCCCCTGAATTTTCCGTTTTGTGCATGGTGCATAGGTATCACAGATGGAATTGAAGCCCTCAGTGAAAAAACGAAGGGTCTGGTCCAGCGTAGGTGCCTTGTTGATGGGGGACCAGATGTAGGCAGACAGGGCCAATTTGAGGGATCCAAGTTTGCCTTTCTACAGAACCCTGCTGTCGATGAGGTGGGGTGGGTTTTTGGCAAGTTTAATGGTCCATATAAAGGAGATTGGGGAGTGGTCACTTAGCACGTCTGGGAGAACCCTGAATTCAGAGAATTGAGTCAGTGAGCTAGCTAAGACCCAGTCAATAAGGGTGCTGGTACTAGCCTTGTAGTTCTGCCTGGTGGGGTGAGTTACGAGTTGTGTGAGATTGTGGGAGGTGATTAGGTCTCTGGAGGGTGCTGCCTTCTTACATAACCAGTTAATATTAAAGTCACCAGTCAAGATGAGTTCTGAGCCCTTTCTGAGTGCGCTAAATTCTTCCATAACAAGAGGAAGGCATTCCTTGGTTTTCTTGGGGGGCAGGTAGGTTGTGGCAATGGTAAGAGTCTTGCCTTTTAGACCGACTTGTATTTTTACCACTAGTAGCTCATAATCCTCCACAACTTTGGAGATGGGAGGACAGAGCAACTCAGTGAGTTTCTGGCATATAGGAGGCAGCCGCCACCCTTCCTGCCTATTCTAAGTCAAAATGCTTGGAATCCTGATCCTACCCGACAACCAGGTTTCAGTTAGGCAGAGTATGTCAGGGGCATGGATAGTCATCTAAGCCTGGAGCTGGTCAAATTTGGCAGTTAGGCTGCAGATGTTTAGCAATGCTATCTTTAGGCCATTCACTTTATACATCCCCCCTGCTCCTCAGGGTTGTTGGTCCAGGGTTTAGGTGAACATTGCCAGAGAGTAGCAGTAGCAGAAAGATAACCTTTCTGGCAGATAGGGTGATGTTTATCTTCCCTCGTGTCTTCCGTCGCCTGCGCTTCAGGTGGGGGAGGTGTCTATACAGCTGTGTTAAATTAGGGGGAAAGCTAGCCATTAAGGTTATGGTTTGGAAGGTTGGCTTGGTGATAACTGTGTATGGGAGGTGCAGGAGGATAAAGAGCCTATCGTTACCGGAAGTGGTAGTGGCTAAGTGTATGCTTTTCTTCCAGCTTGCACACTGTGAGGATTCAGAGTGGGGAGGTAGGGGTCCGAATTTGTATATGGTACCAGCAATGCCAAAAGAGGTAGTGAGGAGTAGTAGTAGTAGGTGGTTGCACCCCATGGTAGTTTGTTTGGTGTTGCTGGCCTGCTTAACTGCTAGCTGGTTTATAGCTGAAAGGGTATATAGTCGAATTAGGGTAAGGTCCCTTACAATAGGGCAGGTAGAGCAGTATTTGAGAGGAGTTAGATGGAGTGGTTGGAGAAAACGTTGAGAGCAAGTGTGTGATCCTGTGGGTGGGACTCCTTTAAAAAGGGTCAGTGAGAAAGTGGGTCAAGTCAGGTATTGAAGACAGGGAGGCCAATAGCATGAAAATGTGCAGCAGTGGAGTGACCAATCAGCTGCTAGGCTGAGGAAAGGGGCGGAGTAAGGGAGTGGGGGGTTGGTGAAAAAATTCAGTCCAGAACACTGCACAAGAGGGGCAAAGAAATTAATAATTAGCAGAGTGACCAGTGTGGGGAAGGGGCAGGGTTTGTCAGTAGGGCAGAAATGGAAAACTGCAGCAATCTTGCTCAGTAGCTAGGTCCAGCATTCAAACATCAGCTACTATACAATACAGTTTGTCCAGCACTAGATTGCGCACCACTAAGTATCACTGAGAGACTAGACTAGTGGCTTGTAATAGACTAGCTAAGCTGACATGTAAAGTAAGACCAATTGATGCATAACATATGTAAATTACATTAACAAAAATTCAGTCCAGAACACAGCACAGAAAGAGATTTCCCTGAGATCAGGAAGTGCCAGGCATTGGAAAATCAGCCAAGGAACAAAACTGCCAATCAGTGCCTGGCTCCTCCACTGGGTGTCCAGTCAAAACAGCGGCATTCAAAACCTCAAGTTTCGAAGGTCCAGTGTGTACCTGAATCTTTCCGGGGGTCAGTTGGGTGGTCTGTTAGCTGTGGCCTGCTCGGAGAGAGCCAGGGCCATAGGAGCAGCTTTGGAAGCCCGCAGATGGGCTGTCTGTGGAACAAGGAAGGAAACACAGAGGATTAAATACAGCTACAGTGCAATAGCAAGCTCAGTGAGGGGGCAGGCAATGAGGTAGGACAAAGCATGAGGTAAAGAGGTGGTAAATGCAGGGCAATTATTTAGAGCTAGAAGAGGAGTTAATGGGGGGTGTCTGTGCTTTGGCACCGGGACATCTGAGAAGGACAGCAGCAGCAGGGGGGTGTAAGGAAAGGGTTTGTAGGTAAGGCAGAGAAGAAAGTAGGGTGTTTAGAGAGACAGCATTACAAGTGGGGCACAGAAATTAATAATTAGCAGAGTGACCAGTGTGGGGAAGGGGCAGGGTTTGTCAGTAGGGCAGAAATGGAAAACTGCAGCAGTCTTGCTCAGTAGCTAGGTCCAGCAGTCAAACATCAG
This sequence comes from Neoceratodus forsteri, assembly GCA_016271365.2. Taxonomy (NCBI): domain Eukaryota; kingdom Metazoa; phylum Chordata; order Ceratodontiformes; family Ceratodontidae; genus Neoceratodus; species Neoceratodus forsteri. The sequence continues at coordinate 849,672,271 of CM028134.1, forward strand.
CTACTATAGAATACAGTTTGTCCAGCACTAGATTGCACAGCACTAAGTATCACCGAGAGACTAGACTAGTGGCTTGTAACAGACTAGCTAAGCTGGCAGGAAAAGTAAGACCAATTGATGCATAACATATGTAAATTACATTAAGAAAAATTCAGTCCAGAACACAGCACAAGTGGGGCAGAGAAATTAATAATTAGCAGAGTGACCAGTGTGGAGAAGGGGCAGGGTTTTTCAGTAGGGCAGAAATGAAAAAATGCAGCAGTCTTGCTCAGTAGCTAGGTCCAGCAGTCAAACATCAGCTACTTTACAATACAGTTTGTCCAGCACTAGATTGCACAGCACTAAGTATGACCGAGAGACTAGACTAGTGGCTTGTAATAGACTAGCTAAGCTGGCAGGAAAAGTAAGACCAATTGATGCATAACATATGTAAATTACATTAACAAAAATTCAGTCCAGAACACAGCACAGAAAGAGATTTCCCTGAGATGAGGAAGCACCAGGCATTGCAAAACCAGCCAAGGAGCAAAGCTGCCAATCAGTGCCTCGCTCCTCCACTGGGCGTCCAGTCAAAACAGTGGCATTCAAAACCATGAGTTTCGTAGGTCCGGTGCATACCTGAATCTGACCGGGTGTCAGTCAGGTGGTCTGTTAGCTGTGGCCTGATCAGAGAGAGCCAGGACCACAGGAGCAGCATGGGAAGCCTGCAGATGGGCTGTCTGAATCTGTCCAGGGGTCAGTTGGGTGGTCTGTTAGCTGTGGCTTGCTCAGAGAGAGCCAGGGCCACAGGAGCAGCTTGGGAAGCCCGCAGATGGGCTGAATGCAGGTGCAAGTGCAGGGGGCATGCCCATGAATATCCAGCACAGTGGGATATTCAACCGTGGAACCATGGCACAAGTGCGAAGCAAAGCTGAGATGCACCGAGCAAACTTGAGCCTATAAATACAGGGCAAAAGCACACAGACAGCACTTGCACCAGGTGAAGGGGGGGGAGAGAGAGAGACAGAAAAAAGAAAGATGGAAAGAAAGACAGACAGAGAGAAAGACAGAGCGAGAGAGAGTCAGACAGAGGCAGCCACAGAGAGAGAGGGACAAAGGTGGCAGTGGAGAGGGAGACAGGGGCAGAGAGAGTGAGAGGGACAGGCAGGCACATTGCCAGGCAGTGCACCAGGGTGGCACACAGCCCACAGCAGCCAACCACCCAGAAGGATATTGGACATCAGGGGCCATGATGGAGGCTGTAATGAGGAGGCAGGAGGAACAGCAACGTGGCCTAGGAAAGGCCCGTCAGTGGTATGCCCTACACAGGTGGTACCGTGCCCACACCACCTTTGAGAACTACTCTGACACAGAGATTGTGGGCCAGTACTGCCTGAATAGGGCCATTCTGAGGCAGCTCTGTGAACTGTGCAGTGAGAAGATGCAGGCACCCACAAGACGGAGCCATGCAATGTCTGTGGAGACCAAAGTGACAGCTGTCATGTGCCTGCTCACCACAGGCACCTTCCAGAGATCAACAGGAGACACCACAGGCATAACCCAGTCAGCCATGTCATGCCTCCTCACACAGTTCCTCAATGCTTTGCTGCTACATTCTTTGGAATACATCCACCCCAGCACACAGGTGGAGCATACAGCAACCATGCAGGACTTCCACAGGGTAGCACGTATGCCTTGCATGCTTGGGGCCATTGACTGCACCCATGTGGGCATCTGCATTCCACCTGGCTCTGAGGGTGTGGCCTACATCAATAGGAAGGGGTGCCCGAGTGTCAACTGTCAAGTGGTGTGTGATGCCACGGGGAGCATCACCAGTGTCTGTGCCACACACCCTGGGAGTGCACATGATGCATTCATCTGCACAGCTCTGTACTGTGCCACAGGTTCAAACATGGGGACAGTCCCATGGGCCACCAAGTGAGTGAGTATGAGATGGGGAAGGGGTGACAGGCAGAGCAGGCCATGCAATGGGGGAGGGCAGGGTGGGCATGCTGGTTAGGGTGCCAGGGACAGGCAAGGGGCACAGCAAAGGATGGCAGATAGCTAACCATGTGATTATCCACACAGGAGACAGTGCCTATCCACTGAGGCCCTGGCTGCTCACCCCCTACCGGCGCCCATCGTCCCCAGCAGAGGAACACTACAAGAGGCACGTGCCAACATGCGCAACATCATTGAGCATGTATTCGGCATGCTGAAGGCACATTTCCATTGCCTAGACAGGTCTGGTGGTGTCCTACAATACAGCCCCTCGAAAGCCTGTGGCCTATTCCTGGCCTGCTGCATACTGCACAACATGGCCATTCACCGTGGAATAGCTGTCGAGACTGATGAGGGTGACAGTAGCAGGAATGATGGTGGCAACAGGCTGCAGGGTGGTGGACAGCACCCCCCGGGTGGAGGTATCCCCCGCTGCAACGGATGGTATGCCAGCATCATGACACCATCGCACAGGAGCACTATGGTACATGCAGGTAGGTGGCGCAAAACCCATGCATGAGCCACACACACAGGAGAAGCACACATGCAGGGGTGTGCATGACAATGGGCATGCACTCACAGAGTCATGGTGCAGGGGTAGGGGAGTCAGTGGCACACAACCACACACAACGGCATACAGCATCACACAGCAATGCACACATGTACCCACACACTCAGGCACTGGCATGTGGCGGGGATCAGATGCATTGCACCAGAGCACAGGTGCAACTAGTGCTGAACTGACCTCATCATGCCCACACCACATGGTCCAGTGGCTGGGCAAGCATGCACACAGGCAGCATGTGTTGTGACACACAGGTGCCAGACCAGTGGTATTCTCACACACATATGCCTCCCATGCATGCACAGGGCAGCAGCTGCAGACTACGGTCAGGGTGGCACGCACATCAGGGAAGCAACATGGAACCATGACAACCGAGGCTATGGGGGTGGCCTCACTGGGGCTGATCGTCAGCCACAGGCTCCTCATCAGCCACTGGGGGTGTTTGCAACAGCCCCCAGGGGTTGAACCATTGGACCATGACTGGGTCCACGTGGGGGTGCATAGGTGCCCAAGCAGGCCTGCCCCAGGCACGTCTGGGATGCCAACATCAGAGCCTGACATTGACAGTGTGGGTGTCACCCGATGCTGGTATCGTGGGGTGGACAGTGCACTATGTGGGGTCCGTGGTGGACAGCCATGCCCTGTAGCAGCCAGCATTGCAAAGCCATCCATGATTGCATTGGCAATGCGATCCAGGGATGCAGTCATGGCTACCTGCATGCGCTGCATCCCCACCAGGAGCTGCGCAGTGCCCATCTCGCACTGCTCGGCCATCTGGCACACCTCCACATGCAGTGCACACACCCCAGTGGCAAGCTGCACCTGTTGCTTCATGGAGGCCCACAGCAAATGGATGTGCTCAGCCAGTGGGTTGGCATCCTGGGGATCCTGGGTGGGACACTGACCCTCCTGTGGTGACCGGCCACACTGCGCAGCCCCCCCCTCTCAGGTAGATGCTGCACAGTGGGATCCTTTTGGGATATGTCCCCAGCTGATGCCCCAGCGGCAGACCCTGCATCCAGCTGCTCTGTGGCACCCACAGCCTGCTGCCATTGCCCATCTTGCCACTGAACACTGCCCAACACCTGCACGGCCACACCACCACCACCATACAGCACAGCTGTGGCAGTGCACACAGCTGCACCTGCAGTGGGAGCAGGCAGCTGTTCACCCAATGTCAGGTCACTGGGTGTGCTGCCTGTGTTGGAGTCTGGCATGGGCGTCTCCCCAACAACATTGCCCATGCTGTCTAGGATGATGGTGATGTCATGATCAGCATTGGACCCTGCCCAGATCTGTGTCTCCACGCAGAGGACACCGAGACTAGCATCCTGTAGGAACACATCCAGGGCCTAATCCAACCCCATGCCCAGGACATCCGCCTGGATACTGGTGGTGTGCTGCAGCCTATCAGGCCCCCGGATGCCCATGGAGGTGGATGGCTGGTCCTTCTGGGCTGGTCCTGCCTCCTCGGCTGCTGCCAGCACCCCATCTTCTGCACACAGACATGCTGGTGCTGAAAGAAAATAAAGGTGTGTAAGTGATGCAATGCCCACGTGTGCCCCCCCACACAGCCACTGCATGTGTCTGGTGGTATGGCATGTGTGTTGTTGCACACACATGCACAGGACATGCATGGCAGAAGCATGCATGCCAGCATTCCTGTGTACACACCCTCCATGCCACCGGCTGTGCGTGGCTGATATATGTACCATGCAGTGATGGGCTGTCACCTGTCTGGAATCCCCCTCCAGGCACAACCTCCATGATGCTGTAGCACATGGTGGCTGCCACCAACTCCGCCTGCACCAAGAGCTGTGGCGCATCTGCAGGACCCCCTCTGGTGGCATTTCAGGATGCACAGATGGCTGCCACCTTCTCCTTTATGTGCCTCTTGTCTATGCCCACCTTCTTGCAGCACTTCTGCGCTGACCGCTGTTGGCTGCCCTGCTGGTTCACATATGCCACCACCTCCTCCCAGGCCCCAGCCCTGGCCTGTGGTGTGCCTGTGGCACCACTCAACAGAGGCTCCCTGTCAAGGTAGGCCTCGAACAGGGCCTCTGATTCTGCCTTAGTGAAGTTGGGCCTGTGCTTGTGAGCAGGCCCACGCTCCTCACCCCCCTCACGTTCTGATATGTTGCTTCCTGTGGACAAGGACAGCACAGTGTGTCTGTGGCAGCAGCACCCTATTACATCCCCCCTACTGTGCTGGCTGGGCCCAGAGTGCACCAGCAGCATGCGCAACTTACCTCAAAAGGAAGCAGTACCGGTCCATGGCCTGTGCTGATCTGTGACACTTTTATAGTGCATTGCATGCAAATGAGCTTTGGCACAACGGTAATGACATGCTAATTCCCCCAGTGCGCCACACATTGGCTGATGAGCTCATTTGCATGTGGCAGTTGAATATCATGAATCTGCTTCATGAGCAATGAGATTGCTCCATAGAAAGTCGCGGCGCAATACGCACACATGCACAGTGCTCAGGACTGCAGTGCGCATCCACTGTAACTGTAACTAATTGCACACTGTGCACCGACTGCGTGATGGGGGCCATGGCACATGGTGCACCAGGCCTGCTATTGCACATGTGTGCACTGTGCAGCTGCTGACCCTTGACCACTGCTGTGACCTCTGCCCTGGGTGACCCCCGCACCTGTGACCCCACCTGGCCACACCCATGCCATGCATCTCCGAGACTGCATGATGGGCAGACACAGCACATGTCCCCTCAGCCCGCACATCTGGTGTATGTTGTGGCTACATGTGCCTACCACTGCCATTTTGCTCACCGGCTCACACCTGATGCATGGCACAGCAGTGAGCACCATGAGTGGCCAACTGGATGCAGGTTGAATTAGTCAACCTTGTCACCTATGTCCAGCCCCACGCACTCCAACTGTTTGGCCAGGTGCCACTGCAGCAGCCCTGGGTGGCTGTGTGGCAGGCCATTGCTGCCACACTGCAGCAGTGCACAGGGGTGGCCAGGATGGGACAGCAGTGTTGCCACCACTATGGTGACCTGGCACGGAGGGACCCAGAGTGCCTCAGGAGGCTGGATGCATATGTCAGTCATGGGGCTGTGCCACAGCCAGGTGAGTAGGCCCATAATGCATAATGCACCTGGGTGGGCCAATTCACATCTGGCATATTAAAATTCCCCAGTAGCAAGATTTCACCTTTAGCTGTCATGTCATGTATTTTCTCTACTAGTTCCCTGTCTACTTCCTCCCTCTGTGTTGGAGGTCTTAGATTACCACTGTGCATATTGCTGTTCTATTCCCTTACTCCAGGGTGATCCACATTGCCTCAGGCTCTCCTTGTCTTTCCTGAATTTCTGTAGCCTTTATATCATCTCTGATGTACAGAGCCACTCTCCCACCCTTTTTACCCTCCCTGTCCCTCCTGAACAGTGTATAGCCTGGTACATTGGCTTCCCAGCCATGATTAGCAGAGTACCAAGTCTCTGTTTTTGCTGCTGTGTCAAGGTCTGCATCTGCCAACAAGGCCTTCATGTCTGAAACCTTATTTCCTAGGCTACGAGAATTTGTTAACATGACCTTCCATGTTTTACAGTCTGCCCTCCCTCTGCTATTGTTCTCCCTTTCCTGCATCTTCCCACCACACCAGTTTCCTTTCCTATGTGCTCTTACTCCCCCGTATCACTCATTATACACTCTTCACCTGCCTGTTCCTCCCTGCTTCAGCTGTTCCTATTGTCAAGTTATGTTCATGCATGTTCACATGTGGGTGGTGTTCCTAAGCCTCCTGATCCTCCTGGCTCTCCCTCTTGGCCAGTTTAAATGCTCACTGCTGAAGCCTTTAAATGTCTCACTGAGGACCAAGGTCCCCTTCTCAGACAGATGCAGACTGTCCTCCTTATATCAGGTTGTATCTGCCCAGGTCAGGCCCCAGTCCCCATGAAGCCAAAATCCTCCCTTCCATACCAATCTTTCTACCAGGAGTTGAATGTATGGATGTGAAGTTCCCCAGCTTCCCCTGTGCCCTGGACAGGTATAACCTCTGAGAATGAGACAGAGCATGCTATACGTTTCAGGTTTCCTTTAGCTTCCTGAAATTCTCCTGGACTCTGGCTATCTCCACCCTTCTCCTGGCCAGGTCATTGATCCACAGGTGGACAATGACATCCAGGTGCTCCTTCCTAGCTATTGCCCTAGTGATCCTGTGGATCCACTTCCCATCCCTCCACACATTACTTCTGGGGAGGCACTTGACCTCCCTCTCTCCCCCCTGCTAGGTGTACCTAACTCCACTCCCCAGACAAGAGAGTCCCCCACTAGGAGAAGCTTCTCCTCCTTTAGGGTCTCCTGCCTCCCCTTGGACTCCATCCCGGAGGACCTACCCATCCTCCCTGGTCCCTGCCTAGGGTTCCTGAATGGGGCTGGCACATTCCTCCAAAACAATGTAGGAGTTACACCACAGGCTGTGTCCAAAAACAATCAGCCAAGGAGTCATCTGGCATTGGCTCCTCACTCCTCTCACCATGGTCAATTAGGTGGGATTCAAGCTATTAAATGCAGTCCCACAGTCAACCACTACTGTACTTATTGAGCAAACTCATGTTACAAAACACAGAAGTTACCTGAAACCTGTTACACAACACAGAAACTTCCTGAAGTGGTGACTTACATAGGGTGTATAAGGGAAGAGGGGGAGGAGGTAGGACTGAGGCATTATGGATGCAGTTTCAGGATTCAAAAAGTAGGACACTTAGGATGGGAGTGGTGTACAGGCCACCAACTCAGGCTGAGGACTTGGACGGAGAGTTAGAGGAGAAGATCAGGAGGGTATGTGGGAAGGGGAACACAGTGATCATGGGGGACTTCAATCTACCAGGAGTGGATTGGAGCATCCCAGCCACCTCGAGTGCAATGAAACAGACCCTATTGGATGCATTCCAGGGCAGCTTCTTGGCACAGATGGTTAAAGAGCTGACTCAGTTAGGAAAAACTTTAGACCTAGTACTGTCTAATGAGGAGGTTGTAAGGGAGGTGGGGGTTGAAGACCTGCTGGCTGGGAGTGACCATAACTTGGTGTGGTTCAAGCTCAACATGGGAAAGGATGCTATGGGTACAGGAACCAGGGTGGTTGACTTCAGTAAGGCTGATTTTGTTAAGATGGAGGAATTTTTGGAGAGGTACCTGACAGGAATTCATCCACACTTGGATGCATGCCAAAAATGGGAAATCATCAAACTGGGGCTGGCGGAGGCTACTGGGTCATGTACCAAGACACAGAGCAAGAAGGGTAGGGTGAAGAACCTGAGCTGGTTGAACTGGGAGGTCTTAGAAGGGGTGAGGGCAAAAAAATCAGCATTTAGGGGGTTCAGGAAATCTGGGAGTGGGGAGGACAAGGAAGTGTATATGAAGAAGTCCAAAGAGGCAACCAGACTAGTCATGGCAGTCAAGGCTTCCAGAGAGCTGAGGCTGGCAAAGGCATCAAGGACAGGGAAAATAATTTCTTCAGGTACATAAGGGAGAGAAGGAGCTGCAAGGACCAGATAGTGAGGATTAGGAATGAAGGGGGTGGGTGGAGAATGGAGTGGAGCAGGCATAAGCACTGAATGAGTACTTCTGTATTCATAAAACAGAAGGGTGGGCAGCTACCTCAGGGGATGGGGAAGGTGGGCAAGGGGGAAGGGGTGTCAGATGAGGTAATTACAAAGAGAAGGGTGCTGGAGGGTCTGAAGGCTCTGAGGGTGGATAAGGCACCAGGACCAGATGGAATTAACCATAGGGGAAAGAACTGGCAGAGAGCCTGATGGGGCTGCTGGCAGACCTGTTCAATACCTCCCTGGACACAAGATGTGTACCACAGGACTGAAGGATGGCTCATATGGTGCCCCTCCACAAAAGTGGCCCAAAGAATGAAGCAGGCAATTACAGACCAGTAAGCCTCACATCCATTGTAGGAAAACTAATAGAGACAATCCTAAAAGAGAGGCTGGTGACCTTTTTGGAAGACAATGGACTCCAAGACACTCAGCAACATAAGTTCATCTCAGTATAATCCTGCCAGACCAACCTAGTTGAGTGTTATGACTGGGTGACGAAGGAACTGGACAAAGGCCATGCAGTGGATGTCCTGTATTTGCACTTCAGCAAGGCCTTTGATTTGGTGCCTCATGGGTGGGTGGTTGGGGGATGTTGGAGTATGTGGGGGTGGGGACAAAGATGGTGAACTGGATTGTGAACTGGCTGAAGGGAAGGCAGTGAAGGGTGGTGGTGGGGCTGTGATGAGTGGGGTTCCAAAAGGATCAGTACTGAGCCTGGTGCTGTTTGGGATTTTCACATTGGATATCTCACATGGCATCAGGAGTAAGATCAGTCTGTTCACTGATGATACCAAGATGGGGGTGGTGGTGGATGACATAGTAGGATGGCAAGGGCTACCAGACAACCTAACTAAACTGGAGGAGTGATTGGAAATGTGGCAGTTGGGGTTCAGTGCTAAGAAGTGCAAGGTACTGCACTTTGGATCAAGGAACCCTGGGAGGAGCTACCAGTTGGAAGGGGTTCAATTAGGTATCACCAAGGAAGAAAAGGATCTAGGGGTAGTAATAATAGGGAATATGAACAACTGAGCTCAGTGCAGGAAGGCGGTAGCTAAAGCCAACAGGATGATGGGGTGTATTGCTAGAGGAATCTCCTCCAGAAGGAGGCAGGTGATCTGCTTCTGTACAGGTCCCTGTCAGACCACACCTGGAGAACTTTGTGCAGTTCTGGTGCCCATTTCTAAAGAAGAATGTCAGATTACTGGAAGGGGTACAGTGCAGGTCAACAAAGATGATCCAGTGTTTGGAGGACAGACCCTATGAGGACAGGCTGAGGGAATTGAACATGTAATCACTGGAGGAGAGACGGAATCAAGGGGATATGATTGAGACCTTTAAATACATGACAGGGATAAACAAGACAGGTACAGAATGGGTATTTAAGTTCAGGGGGGACATGAAAGGGTATGGTCTTGGATTGGAAGCGGGAAGATATAGGACAGAGATGAGGAAACATTTTTTCACAGAGAGGGTGGTGGTCAAGTGCAATGCTCTGCCCAAGGAGGTGGTATCCTGTAGGACAGTGGGCAGTTTTGAAAGGAGATGGGACAGTGTGAGAGGGGGTAAACTTAAGGGGAGGAGGGGAAGGTGTTGTTGCAGCTGCAATATATGGGGCTAGCTACACATTTGAGCAGACATGATAGACCACAGTGCACATCTTGTTGGTAGTGTGTGGTGTTCCGCTGTCCATCCTCTTTGCGGCCGCAATTCCCCTCTGTGGGTGCACACCTTTAATGCAGCACTTCCGCATTTCATGTTGTGTGTGCATACAGAGCTCACAGTGGAAACTGTTGCCATGCCCAAGATGGCCACCATGTCTCAGTGCACATGCGTGAACTCCGGTGGCCATCTTGGACATGGCACACTTCTCTGCCTTGATCTCCATCTTGATGGAGAACTTTTCCCATGAGTTCCATGCTCTCCATGTATGGCATGAATGGCACTATGCAGCCGTGTTGGCTCTGATCAGATTTTGTTTGATTTAAACATATTTTACTAGGTCAGAAAGCAGAGCCCTGCGTGGCTAGTTTCCAATGGCAACCTGGGTAGGTGGTACAGAGGAATGTACAGGAATACATGCAACAAACAATTATCACAGCATAGGAAACAAGTAGATATTATAATAATAAAACTGAAAGTACAAATAACACTGTACAAGACTCAAAGTAACAGGATTTTCAAGTAACAATAATACCGTCAGACAGCAATATAAGGAGTGCGAAATTCATAAGCAAAATCAGCAGTATAAGGAATCAGCATGATATTGCTTAGATGACCAAAGTAGTCAGAGATCAGTATAAGCAGTGAATAGCACAGTCAAGTGGCAGGTGAGAGTGGGCAGTTGTGGTAGTACCAAGGGGATATATGAATGTTTATTTATTTGAACTGTTTGATTTTATCTTGTATGGCACCTTGATTTTTTGAAAGGCACCTTAAAAATAAAAATATTATTATTATTATTATTATTATATACGATGCTCCCTAAGGCAGGCATTGATAGACCAAAATGCTTGGGGAACAAGATAGGGTAATAGGTATACTGTACCACAAGTGAGGGAGTTTGTAACAAATGGAGGCTTGGCATGCATCCCCTTCCCCTTGCTTTTCCCCAGATCACACCTGGGAATGAGCCTTGGCTCAGTGTGCTTTTGCTGGTTACCAAAATTTTAATCAGTCAATCAATGAGGCCTGTTTCTGCTGGAAAATTCTTATGTTTGTATGTTAAGTGTAGCAGCAAAAGAAACCCCCAAAGCAGACTGAAGAAAATAACTTTAACAACTAAAGGTAGGGAAAAGATCACACAGCTATTTAAAGTCAATTACATAAAACATGTTACAAAACCCAGAAGTTACCTGAAACCTGTTGCAAACACAGACACTTCCTGAAGTGTAGCAGAAGAAACCCCCAAAGCAGACAAAGGAAAATAACCTTAACAACTAAAGGCAGGGGAAAGATCACACAGCTATTTAAACTCAATTACATGAAACCTGTTACAAAACACAGAAGTTACCTGAAATATTTTACAAAACACAGAAACTTTCTGAAGTGTAGCATCAGAAGAAACCATAAAGCAGACTGGAATGGTCATGGAAATTGCACATGCACAGTTGGTAACTGATGAATGGGGGTTGATTACAGATGCACAGTTGGTCCCCCCAACTAGCTAACTATATTTATATAAACACGAGCATCTTTGAGAACTGGGGAATCCAAGTTCAGTTCCCGAATCTGGAATACTTTAACTCACATATCACAAAAAATACAATGAAAGAGCAGCATCCAATTGCTATGACTCTATTTGGTATGCCACATTTAGAAACAGAAACTAGCAATAGTACAGTAGAAGCACTATTAAACCTCTTCAAGAACATTTTGCAAATAACCATAAAGAGGGAGCATTTCTTGGATGCCCAGAGATCAGGTACAGTATCCCAGTTAGACATACTTCTTAAAGATAAAAATATAGTTAACCACATCCTAACAAGAACAGAGGTACTTGACCAAATGGGGCTATACTTAGTGGAGTCTAAAATCTTGGATATGCCGTGTTTTGACACAGAAATGCCTAAAACTGTAAATAATAGCCTGTCAGTAGAAATACTAATGAAAATAGCAGGATATGAGAACAGACTGGCTCTAGGAAAGGTCCCGCAAACCCTCATAACTCTACCTTTATTAGGGGAATAGTAACTAACAACTCTGGCAAGCTAAGGAATGCCCCCAAAGGAAAAATGTACATAGCCTTACAACATGGAATATTGCTGGCTTAGAAAACAAATTAATGGACAGTGACTGGAAGGATTATATACAAAGCTGATATTCTTTGCTTCCAGGAAACCTGGCATGGGGAAGAGCCTGGCATACTTTTGAATGGGTATGAGTTATATCACATTCCAGGCAGGAAAACAAGAAAATTTAGAACAAGAGCAGGAGATCTTGCTACCTATTTAAAAATTGGGGGTTTTGATAGAATATCCATAATAGTGCTACTACAAAATTTCATAATCCTTATGGTTACTTCAAAATAATTCAAAATACTACTAATAAACTTCAATTTACCACAGATTGGCTCAAATTACTAAAGAAAGTCAATCTGGGAAGATATAAAATAAGTAATACAGGAAAACAGACTAACATATTCAGACTATGAGATCTTAGTATCAGGAGATTTTAATGGAAGAATAGGATCCTATGACAGTTTGCTAGATTCTTCAACATGGGATTGTTTAGAAATTCCAAACTATGTATATGATAGAACTATGTCAGATAATAAAGTAAATAAATCAGTGCTGAGACTGATAAAGGTCTTGATGGCATGTAATTTATATCCTCTAAACAGAAGGCTACCAGGTGATATAGGAGGCAATTGTACCTTTTCCAAACATGATGTTATGTCCCTGCTCGATTATATATTTTGATCAGGTCTGATTGACAACTGGCTAACTATGACAATACAGCCTAGAGTTGAAAGTGACCACCTCCCCACCTTGCTGTAAGGCTTCCATAAGGACAAAGTGGTGGAAAAATTAGCACCTCCCATTATCACTGAGATTAGACAAAAAAAAGATACAGTAGGATGATACTATAGATAAAACCATTGTCCTAACAGCAGGTCAGAGCATCTATTTTTACCATGGGCACTCAAATATACCTCAGGCCTTACAATACATATGTAAATGTTTGTACTTTGTACTTTGTAAACTTGTTGCATATGAAAATGGGCATTTATGCTCATCATGCCTACAAGTAAGAAAGAAAGAAAGAAAGAAAGAAAGAAAGAAAGAAAGAAAGAAAGAAAGAAAGAAAACAAACACAATTTTTAGAAATCATATAAATAATTATAAAATTCAAATCTTATAGTCTGCCCATTGTAAAGGTTCTAGATAATGGTAAAAACATTTCTGCCACACCTAGAAGTATGAAAAATTAATTTTATTAAAACCTGTACACACATTCTAAATATTCCTAATTTGCATAAATGTCAAGCATAATAAAAACTGTAACATCAAACAACAAAGGTCTAAGAAAATCAAATAAAACAAAACAAAGAAATAAAACCAAAAATAAAACAAAGCAATTTTCAGAAAATAAACAATACAACACAAGGAATGAGCAAGGTTCAACAGAATAAATGGTATTGGCTATATACTATGCTTTCAGCATGTTTTGTAAATAACATACCATAACCTTCTAGTATGAGAATTTGCAAACTCATTACATTAGTATTTGGATTACAGTATATTTCTATATATAAAACTTGCTTTAATTCTTTATAGCATGCAAAATGTATTTCTTTTTGTTTAAACTCAGGCTTAACTATGTACCCAAGATATTTGTGATTAAGAGTTAAGTTAACTTTGTTATTTCCCCAGATAAGCCAAATTAAAATATTAAAAATAATTAAAACAATTCAAATAATACTTAAATTTCTGGTTATTGGTCTTCTTTCTGTTAACTTTAAAAATCTTGATGAGCATCTTCTTTCTCTTTTCCTGGATAGCAAATGTTCTTGTTTGGTAACTGGATTTTGTGCCTGTTTCTGTTACTCAATTTCCAGTCAAACCCAAGATCTCAGACTCATCTGTTACCAAACAACGCTATAGACTTGCTTTGGCTAATTAAATTAACAGTTAGTCTCTGTCCATGCTTGGCTCTAGCAGAAGTTTCAAAACATCACTTCAGTCAGGATTTCCAGTATTTAGACAACAGACTTTGCTCCCTCCAAAACTGGAAAAGTTCTCTTATGAAAGCAATCTTCTTGTACCTGGTTTTATAAATTTTGTGTTCTCTCATGCTCTGACCCCAGCCCCTGGTATGGATGCATCAATGGTTTTAATGGCTTGCAGTTCCAACATTAACAGGCAGGTGTGGCTACCAGGCTTCAGGTCTAGTAGACATCTCAAAACTATAACACTACCTAGTTCACAGACATCAGTCCTCACAAGTTGAAGGTTTAGGAGACTATGGGTGGACCTGGAAAAATGAAGGCTTATTTCTTTGGCTAGAATACTGCCTTGGCATAATTTCTTACAATTTTTTCCAACTCTGATTGGATAATGCAAATGAGGTAGGTATGGGTTTCTACCCCCTTTTAAGGACTGCCCCTTTGCTCAGAGTCCACTTTTAAACATGAAATTATTTTCCCTCATATAGTAACTCCTCACTATAACGAATGCAACAGGAGCCACAGGTTGCATTTGTTATAGCTGTAAATTCATTATAACGAGGACACATTAAAATGTATGGTGTTACAGTGTTGGTGCATCAAACGAAGAATTTTCTAATAATAGCACATTTTATTACAACAACTTTAATACAACAAATTTAATGGATAGCATAGTTAAAAATTTTAGTTTAGTCAGCAGCTTGAAAGAACAATGTTATCTTTGTTTGTGTAATACTGCGCTTGATAGCTAAGTCGCGGGCATAGGACAGAGCATTCCGTAACTGCAGCACTTTGATCAGGTCAGTATCTTGTGACTGCATCCAATGCAAGCCTGCTTCAATCTCTGAAATTGCTTTCTGGTACATTGGTATGGGCTCACAATCCTCATCCTCCTCGTCCTCTTCGTCCACAAGATTCTGCACATTAGGCAACTGACTGTTAGAAATTGCGCTAACAATCTCTACATCAGTAAGTTCATTGTGTGTCCCAGCTGCATCATTGGAGCACAGCCACTCCTCAATAGTGTCTTCAGCCTGATCATCAGAAGGAATCAACTGCAGTTTCTCAGCGATGTGCATTTTTTCTGCAGTGTCATCAGTATCATCAGTGTTTTCTGCTTGAAGCATGTCACCAAATGATGGTCCAAGGGTAATGATCCAACAATGACAGGTAGTGGCTGTGCTGACATTACCCCATGCCTCTCCACACAAAAAGGAATCATCTTTTAAAGACAGTTTTTTAGAAAATCTATAACCAGTGCCCCCTCCGTTGACACAAGATCTGATAGTAGGCGCTTTCTGTAATTCTTCTTAAAGATGGCGATGATGCCGCCATCGAGTGACTGTATCCTGGATGTTGTGTTTTTTGGCAGGAACAGGACTTTGATTCTACCATCCCTGGACCACATCTCAGTTTGGGCAGGGTGTGCCAGGCACTGGTGAGAAGCAGTAGAGCTTTCCATGGCAGTTTGCATTGCCTTAGATAAAGTCTGACCGTGGGAACAAAATCATTAAAAAAACAATTTCTAAAGATGTCAGATGTCATCCATGCATTTCTACTGGAGGAATACATCACAGGCAGGGATGACAAGTTTGTGTGATGGAAACATCTAGGTTTAGCGAACATGCCAATCATAAGGGGAGTGATTTTGTGGGTCCCACCTGCATTGCAGCAGAACAGCAAGGTTAGTCGATCTTTACTAACCTTAAACCACTTGCTGGCATTGGACTCATTGCAACCTGCCAGAGTCACATCAGGCAAGCAGCGCCAGAACAGGACTGTCTCATCAGTGTTGTAAATCATTTCTGGTTGATAGCTGCCTTTCTCTATGATCTCCTTCAGTTTGGTAGAAACTCATTAGCGGCTGCATCATCACAGGATCTCTGTTCTGATATGCAGACCCACCTGATGCCATGCCGGTGCTGGAAATGCCATAACCAACCAGAAGAAGATTGAAATGATGAATTTGGACCATGAATTTGCTGAGCAAACTGCTCAGCTTTCTGTTGCACAATCGGTCCAGACAAAGGCACCCCATTTATTCACTGTTGTAAAAACCAAAGCTGAGTTGCTTTGTCAATTTCAGTTTCATCAGGGAACCTCATTTTTTTTCTTTCCAGACCGTCATTCTCACTTCACTCTCTGGTGAAGTCCCATAGGGACTGTTCTTGTTTTCACCAAATTTATATGGTTGATTTGGAGTACCCCATTTCCAGTGACAACTTTCTTAAAGTTTCTCCACCTTTGAGGCAGTCGAGTATGGACAGCTTAGTCTGAACCAAGTAACTGGACTTCTTCATCATAGCAGCTCATTTTGGGAAATGGCTGTAATCTGTAAGCGTATTACTTGGCGCTCATTCTTATAACAAGTGCAAAAAAAATTTTAATTACCTAGTGGCACCGATTGGACAATGAATGGCTCATAGTACGCCTCACAGAAACAGCTGACTATCAGCTGTCAGTGTCAGTGTCAATCACAGAAACAGCTGACTGTCACTGTCAAGTCACAGAAAAAGCTGATTGTCAGTGTCAAGTGGGAGACATAAAATGCATTCATTATAGCCGAGTTTTCGTTATACTGGGGTTCGCTATAGCGAGGGGTTACTGTATTGTTTTTATGCAAAATAATACAATTTCCAAACAAGCATATTTGAACTTCTTTCATTGAAACCAGTCTTTTGAAGTGTCACTCATGTTTATAGGACTAGTATTTCCTGAATTAAGTTAATAGGACTATAACTTCATTTTCTTAGCCATGTTCTGTAAAACAAAGTGACACTTTTGTTTTACATTTCCTAGGCTTCAGAATAATGCAAGATTTGTCCATAAAACCTTCAGGAAAGTCCTTAAAAACATTAAACTTCTTTATAAAGAGCTGTTCCTTTGTTAGGCTGCCAGCAGATTTAGAATATATAGGTTTTTATCAATGAATCAATCAACATTTTTTATTGTTCGGCTTATTAAGCCTTTGCAAAATCTAAAAGACATGATTAAAATGGTTTAACAAAAAGAGTCAAACATTGTAGGTGTCAAGGTAATAAACATTTCAAATAACAAATAAAAAAACACATAACATATACATAACAACTCAAAATCTTTCTGATTTACAACACTATTGCACAATTCGAATTATTCCACAATCCTTAAGTACGAATAGAAAATGTCCTGCATCAATGCAAACATCATATTCAGCAGGTTAATAAGATCAAAACAATTACTTAACCATTCAATTCTGTTTGAGAAGTATTACATATATCCTTTGTAATTGTACCAACACTCCCCTAGCCATATCTTGACTTTGTGGATGCATTAGAAGTCTCAGAAGTTCTTCTCTTGAGAAGTAGAACTAGATTTTTTGGACAAGTATACTTGTCGATGGTAGCCTAAGGATTAAGACAGTCCATAAATCAAACAGTTAAGACTTGTTTACTACAAATTTTTCAGATGGTGTATCTCTTCATAGCAACAAGTTGCAAGTCCAAAAATTATATCGTTGGGCCTGCTATGATGTCAGCTTTCATTTAAGATTAAACTCAAGATGTTTATTTCAAAGAATATTGTTCTAAAATATTTTCATATACATCTTCTGATCCCCATTCACTACATTTACACAATCTAGGCAGATAAGCAGTTGCAATCTCTTCTTCAAACTGTAAAATTTAGTCTCAGCATGATAAACATTGGTCTTGCAAGAGGCAAAAGTCTTTTCATTCTCATTAAAACTAATGCACTTTTTAAAAGGACTGCATTTTTTTCTCAAATGTTCCTTTGCAATAACATCATCAAGGCTTCTTATCTCTGGTAGTCAAGGAGATTCTAGCACCTTTGGCCTCTTAGGTTTGCAAGGGTCCTCTTCTTCTAGACTGGCAAACTGCAAAGTGCCCTTTAATATTACTGTGTAACATAGCCATGTATAGCACATCCCCTTAAGCTTCATTCAAGCAGAATGAAGTGGAATACAAATGTATTTTTTCTTTTTTACAGAAAATCTTCCTTCTTGCTGTAGAAAATGTATGTGGATAGTATGATGACCAGATGTTTATAGTACTCCTCCCAAGTACCTTAACTTAATAACTCAGCAATTATGAAGAATGTAAATAATCAAAAATAATGTAAAATAATAATATGATAAAAATATAATAAAATATTTTAACAACTAAGTTTTGTTCCTACATTTACCCCCTTTTGAATTAAAAATGCACTTGAAAATGCATTTTGTAATTCAAATCAGCACTCCTACTATAAGGGTATATAGTTTAAGCATTATAGGGAAAATGAAACACAGAACATGAAGTTGCATTATCATGTGGTAACGTATGACACCATTAGCACATGACATCATTGGATGTGACATCACAGAATGTGACATCATTAGATGACATAATTGGAGATGTACTTTTGGCATAGAAATACATACAGTACTACATGAATAAACATGATCACAACTATGTACACTTTTCCTTTAACTGCTGTAACAATCTTTTACATTATTTTAAACATTTTACAAATACAGCAACTAGGATAATGAGTTTGGGGATGCTTCAATGCACAACTGCTGGGATACCCCAAAATTTCATGTTCTAACAGCAGAATCAATGCATGTGCCTTCACTAGTTAAGCATAATAAAAAATATAGAATACCTCTGTGGTTAACGAAGGCAGTTAAAAACAAATCAAGGCAAAGGAAAAAGCCTACCACACATTAAAAAGAAAGAATCTAACAGCAGATTATGATAAATACAAGAAAGAACTTCAAAAACTAAAACAATTAATCAGGACAGAAAATGCAAAGGTTAAACTCAAAATAGCCCACATGAATGACAATCTTAAATCTTTCTATGCTTACATAAACAGTAAGAAAAATACTACCAACCATATTGGGCCTAATGTTAGTAATGGTATTACAGTAACTGATAAGAACACTATCACACAGGAATTTAATAGATATTTCTGCACAGTTTTTAATCAAAGCAATGCTCCCATATCTAACTCCTGCATCAGGGAAAATATAATCCAGTTCACCTGTAATGATATAGCAGTTGCACTCAAAAAACTCAGAGCCAACTCCTCAGCTGGATCTGACCAACTGAGCCCCAGATTATTAAAGGAGATATCCCCTAGCCTAATATCCCCCCTCTCTATCATCTTCAACAAATCTATCAACACAGGGCAAATCTTGCTTGATTGGAGAACTTCCATTGTGGTCCCTATCTACAAAAAAGAGGAAAAGGACACTGTAGCTAACTATAGGCCAATAAGCCTCACATCAACTATCAGTAAGACCATAGAACAACTAATCAAAAATAAAATAGAGTCTGAACTTAAATCATTAAACATCATTGACAACTCCCAACATGGCTTTACTCAAGGGTGCTCATGTACTACCAATTTGTTGACTTTTTATAATAAAATAGGATCAAGCCTAGATATCAAACTCCCTGTGGATGTCATGCTGCTTGACTTTGGTAAGGCCTTTGACAAAGTACCACACTGAGAACTAATCCATAAACTTATAAATAGCGGGCTAAGCAACTCATTAGTCAAATGGGTTAGTAACTGACTCCAGGAACAATCACAGAGGGTCAGAGTAGGTAATGAACTGTCTTCAGTAGGGGTAGTCAGTAATGGCATCCCCAAGGGTTCAGTCCTTGGACCAACACTGTTCAATCTCTTTGTCAGTCATCTAATCACAAACATTAAGAACCAATTGGTTAAATTTGCTATTGACACAAAACATGGAAGAGAAATGGACACCACTGACAAAAAATGATCTCTGATCCACGACATTGAAAAGATTGGATCATGGGCCAAAAAAAAAAAAAATCACACTTAACCTTGATAAATGTGTTGTCATCCACATGGGAAGGAATAGCCCCTTTCAAACATATCATATTGACAATCAGTCCCTTAAATCAGTATCTAAAGAAAGGGATCTGGGGATTATCATTAATAATTCCTTTTCCACAAATAGTCATTGTAAAAAGATAAAGATAACACAAACTTGTTATATGATCTTAAATTGTGTGAAGTGCACTTTTGTGAATAAAAGTGCACACGGTATTGTTCCTCTCTATCGAACCTGTATCAGGCCCCATCTCAATTTCTGCTCCCCTTTCTGGAATCCCTACCTTAAAAAAGAAATCAACCTAACTGAATGTGTACAACACAGAGTGACCAAACTGATTCTTTCTTTAAAACAATTACCATATAGTGTTAGACTCCAGAGAACTGGATTGGTTATTTTGGAAGACAGAAGAAAAAGGGGTGATCTTCTTCTGCTATTCAAAATACACAATAACCCTACACTAAAAAAATTAATGTGGGTTTGTTTTCACAACTCACAATGTGAACCTTAGAAGCCATAATCTACAGTTATATATACCCATGGAAAACACCAAGAAAATGGATCACTTTTTCACTATACATGCAGCTAAACAATGGAATTTGCTACCCAAGTACATGGTTGAAGCCCAGCATTCAACATTTTCAAAAATAGACTTGGTAAGTATCTCAACTGGATATAGATCATAAATAATATACCCACAAGGATGTGGGAGACAACCACGATGGGTTCTGACTGTCACACTTGGACAGCTGGTTTTGATCCCTGTATCATTTTTTGTAAATATAAAAAAAAATGTGTGATGGACTGTGTCAAGAGAAACCAATGTCTTGCTAAAGTTGACAAAAAAAAACAGGGAGAAGTTCAAAGGACAGGAGGTATTTTAAACTGCAGATTTCTAAAATGCAATTACCTTGTCAATTTGCTTTGATCCCAGGAAATAAAATTAGCCATTCATGACGTCCTCAGGGAAATCCTTTCATTTTGCACTAGGTGTCATAATGGAAACAGCATGC
Source organism: Neoceratodus forsteri (assembly GCA_016271365.2). Classification (NCBI taxonomy): domain Eukaryota; kingdom Metazoa; phylum Chordata; order Ceratodontiformes; family Ceratodontidae; genus Neoceratodus; species Neoceratodus forsteri. Next base: position 849,692,914 of record CM028134.1, read on the forward strand.
ATGTGTTTTGGGTGTCTCCCAGAAAGCCAGCTCACTTCAACAAAGAGATCTTTGATGTACAGGTCCCAGACTGCATTGTAGTCCAATACGCATGTGAGTGGGGGGGTGTCATCAGAGGGAAGCCAGCATTACATCAAAGAGCCTTTGATGTCTGTAGATCACAGACCAGTTTGAAAGGTCACAGAAAAAGAGGAAATTAATTGATGTCACCTATTATTTTTTCAAATATCTTGTTTGGACATCCTGTTTTATGGAATATAAAGTTTAACACTCCAAGGCGGAGTTAGGTGACCTCAGAGAGAAGGCCGGCTCAAGACTGTTTTTAAACCTACTGAGCAAACCTTAGAACACACACACACTTTTTCATTTTCTGACTGAGAAGGAAGGAAATCACAGCACTGAAAGATTAAGTAAGCATACATTAGATGAGACCAGTTTGAGTGTTATTATGTGTAGGAATCTGCACTTTTAAACCTGTTTGTTTTAAAGCTGTATGTGTTGGGATATTTTGTTCAGTAATTTTACTGTTTTCCTATTTTTTCTATTTTAAAGTACAGATATATATTTTAAAACAGAAACTGCCTGGTGTGCCTTGAAATTTCTTTTCATAAGTGAAGCATTGAAGGTTATAGTTGACACTGTGTATGAGCTTATTATGATACCAAATTGGGAAAACGGATAGAGTTCTCTAAGGTCTTGCATAAAGTTCTAAGGGTTCATTTTGCAATACCTGGTTAGGTGCCCGTAGGCAAAGATATCTGGCCCCCCGAAGACAGAATTATCTGACTCTGATAATTGGGTATGCTAACAGGAGTTTATCAGTTTGAAACCCTCCAGAACTTGAGACTAAGGTGACTCGAACCCACAAAACAGACAAGAGGGTTACCTTGTACTGTTCACTGTCCACAGATCCTATGCTCAGAAGTTGGCACTTTGGAAGTGGAGGGCTGACCTGCTGAGAGAATCTGTGACAGATTGCTTGGCAGCGGTGGAATATAAAGTTTGGTGGTATAAGCTTCATTGTTCAGTGTGTCAGCTTGAGACCATCCAACTCACTTGGAAAAAAAAAGGCAGTGTTTTATTTCAAAAGGAAACAGAACTATATCCCTTGGCTTACAGTCAAGTTCCTACCCGTTTCATTCTGTTTTTCTAAAGTGCCAGTCAGATGAGCAGTAGTCAGGAAATATGGCTTTCTAGTACAACAGACACACTGTAGATTACTTAAGGCAGTTGTGTGGGCACAGAGGTGTCTCATTCAAGGTGAAAGCAAGCAAGCAGATCCTCATAGATGCTCTGATGGTAGCAGATACCAAGAGCAGTGAGTCACCAACCATGACTGGAAAGGACCAAACCTCAAGTGTGGAAGGGCTAGTGGCCAGTGAAGGGTCCGGAGCTGATGAGGAGGACAGTAGGGCCACTGTCAGTGAAGGGCCACAGCAGCAGGGGAAGGTCACCAGTATGCTGAATCCAGAGGTACTCAGGCTGCAAATTGAGTTGCACAGGATGGAACTGGAGGCAGAGCGACAACAGAGGGAGGCAGACCATGAGAAGTGTGAGTGCCAGTGAGCTGCAGAGGAGAAGAGAGAGCAAGAATGCAGAGAGGCAGAGGAGAGCAGAGAGGAGCACCAGTGGCAACACCAACTGGAGAAGCTCCGACTCTGACCAGCGACACCAGAGCAGGTAAGTGGCTTGGGTTTAACTGGGACTGTGGGACTGGGTTACAAATTGAACTCAAAATTAATAGCCAAGTTTAAGGAAGGGGAGGACATGGATGCCTTTTTAAATTCTTTTGAAAAAGTTTGTATTCAGGATAAAATTTCTAGAGAGTCCTGGAGCTTCCAGCTATCCCAGCTACTTACAGGAAAGCTCGGGATGAATTGGGTCAAATGAACAATGAGGACAGTGATGATTACAGCAAGTTAAAAGCTGCCCTGTTAAAAAAGTTTGAATTAACTACTGAATCATACAGGGCTAAATTCTGTAAGCTCAGGAGAAGCCCTGATATGAGCTACGAGGAGCTAGCCATGAAACAACATCAGTTTTTAAAACATTGGTGGGAAGGAATTGAGGAAACTCTGTTGATAAAATTGAAAATGTGATTTTATTAGATCAGTTTTATTGGGCATGCTCAGCAGAGCTAAAAACTTGGCTAGAGGACCGAGATCCAAAAACAGTGCAAGAGGCTGCTGAACTCTCAAACCGCTATGCCAAGAGCAGACCTGCTCTGAGAGTGAATGGGGTAGGTGTGGCAGTGCAGAAAGGGAAAAGCACACCTTCAGGGCAGCTAAAACCCTCATTGCCTCCACTGAAACCAGTTAGCCCCAGGTTTCAACAAAAAGATTTCTCTGAAGTAAGAAATTCCTGTTGGTTGTGTAAGGAAACTGGACATATTGTCAGACAGTGTCCCAAGGAGGTGAGCCATAATACACAACCAGATGCTAAAAAAGAAGTGAGTTGTTTGTGTGTCCCTGGAAGCATGACAGTGAACATGAGGGAACACATGCACCCAGTCATAGTAAATGGTGTACAGGCACAGGGGTTAACGGACACAGGGTCATCCCTGACATTGGTTAAGGTGGATCTGGTACAGCCTGGTCAGCTTATACCCAATAAATACGTCACTGTACAAGGGTTTCTGGTGAAGAGAAAACATTGCCACTGGCTAATGCTTTCCTGGGCTAGGGTGAAAGAGGGGGAACTGTGCAACAGGTGGCTGCAACCAAAACATTAGCCATGGATGTGATCCTGGGTAGCAATCTGCAGCAGGGGATAGTATGTGCAGTTACCCATAGCCAAGTGACAAGGGAAAATATTAGTTCCCTGAACCCCACAGAAACCAGTGTAAAAACTGCTGAGATGCTGGTTCCCCAGCCTGTGTCTCCAGATAGGGAGACTGATAAAAAGGGGGTAGAAATTTCCCCACTAGCAAGTAAACACACAGCTACAGAGGGTTACTCTGAAGAGGGAGGGGTGACCCTTGTCAGAGGGTTGGGATTGACAGTGATACTGAGGGCCCTGGAGCTAGTGCTAGGGATCCTAGTTTAGTGACTGAAGGCGACCTGCCCCATACCTTGGGACAGTGTGAGGGGTTTGCAGTTACTCAGAGGAATGACCCTAGTTTAGAGAAGCTGAGGGCTTGGGCAGACTCAGAGGGCACACAGGGAGGTGACAGCAGACATATGGTTTGTTGGGAAAATGGACTTATGTATACACAGGTAGTACAGACAGAGGGAGGGATGCTAGGCAGGCAGCTTGCCATTCCCCAGGGATATCATGAGCAGTTGCTTAAAATTGCATATGATATTCCCTTGTCTGGTCATCTGGGAATCGCGCACACTACACAGTGAATGGCCCAGAATTTCTACTGGCCTAACTTCACCCAGCAGGTGAAGGAGTATTGCAGGTCTTGTCACCGTTGCCAAGGAATAGGGAAGGTGGGCAAGAAAACCCAAGCCACTCTGATCCCCTTACCCATAGTGGAGGAGCCATTCCAGAGGGTGGAAATGGATATTGTGGGGCCTTTAAATACCCCCCACTCCTCAGGGAAGAGATTCATCCTGACTGTGGTGGATTATGCCACCCGGTACCCAGAGGCAGTCGCCATATCTTCTCTGAGGACAGACAAAATGGCAGATGCCTTACTTGGGATTTTCTCCCGTGTTGGGTTTCTGCAGGAGGTAATCACTGATCGAAGGGGTTCCTTCATGTCGGACCTGATGAAATGTTTATGGGAGAAGTGTGGGGTGGTGCAGAGATGCACAACACCGTATCACCCACAAACCAATGGACTTGTGGAACAATTCAATGGTACCCTAAAGTCAATGATCTGGGCATTTGCTGAACAGCTTGGGAGGGACTGGGAATAATACCTTCCCCACCTGCTGTTTGCATAGAGGGAGGTGCCCCAAGAGTCGACTGGATTTTCCCCCTTCGAACTCTTGTATGGATGCCAGGTACGTGGGCCCCTAGACTTGATCCAGGAGAACTGGGAAGGCAAGCATGTCACCCGGGGAGCTCACATTGTGGATTACGTCCTTAGGTTTAGGGAAAGACTGAAGGAACTAATGGGGACAGCCCAGAGCAACCTGGCAGCTGCTCAACAGAAACAAAAAGTATGGTACAACCTCAGAGCCAGAGCTCGCTCATACATGGTGGGTCAGGAAGTTATGGTCCTTATTCCAGCCCAGAAAGGCAAGCTGCAAGCTGAGTGGGCAGGACCATACAAACTGGTTAGGAAGGTAAATGATGTGAACTACATTGTGGAGTTACCTGACCGTAGACAGACAGAAAGGATGTACCATATCAATATGATGAAGCCCTATGCAAATAGGGCTGACATGGTGTTTGCAGTGTGTAGTCATAGGGAGGGTATGGACAAAGGAGATCCCCTTCTAGACTTGCTGTAACAGAGCAAGCAGGAGTCCTCTGTGGAGGCAGTAAAATTGTCTCCCCAGCTGACCCCGGGCCAGATCCATAAAGTAAGGGAGGTTTTAGCAGATTTTGCCCCCTTGTTTAGTGCCAAGCCTGGACTACCCCCCTTAGTGACACATGATATGGAGACAGGGACACAGACGCCCATACAGCGGACAGCATATCGAGTGTTAGAGGCTGTCCAGAAGGACATTAGGAGAGAAGTGGAGGAAATGCTGGATTTAGGGGTAATCCAGAGATCCCACAGTCCCTGGGCCTCACCCGTAGTCAGATGGCTCGACCCATTTCTGTGTAGACTATCGTGGAGTGAATGCAGTCACAAAGTCAGACACCTACCCGATGCCCCGGATGGATGGACTCCTGGACAAGTTGGGAGGGGCGACCTTCCTTATAACCATTGACCTGACAAAAGGGTATTGGCAGGTAGATTTGATGGACAGAGCTAGGGAGAGGTTGGCCTTCATCACTCTGACAGGCTTATTTGAGTTCAAAGTAATGCCTATCAGAATGAAGAACGCCCCAGCCACTTTCCAAAGGTTGGTGAAATAGGTGTTAAATGGTGCTGAGCAGTACGCCGTGGCGTACCTGGATGACATTGCCATCTTTAGTACCAGCTGGGAGGAACATCTTTCCCACCTTAGGGAAGTGCTGGACAGGATACAGAGGGCCGGGCTTACTGTCAAAGTTCAGAAGTGCCAGGTGGCCATGGGAGAGGTGGCATACCTCAGGCATGTGGTAGGCCAGGGACCTCTCCATCCTAATCAAATAAAAATAGAGGTAATCCAAGCATGGCCCAGACCAGAAACTCAGAAGCAGGTCAGGAGTTTTCTCAGGACAGCAGGGTACTATAAAAAATGTGTACCCAATTACAGTGACCTGGCTGCTCCTCTATCTGACCTGACAAAGAAATGGATGCCCAAGAAAATTACCTGGGGCTCAGCCTGTGAGGAAGCCTTTTCCAAACTAAAGGAGGCCCTGTGCACTGCTCCTGTTTTGACAAATCCTGACTATAGTAAAACCTTTATAGTTCAGACGGATGCCTCAGACGTGGGTATTGGAGCAGTACTGAGCCAGACATCCAGCGAAGGGAGGGACCACCCAATAACCTACTTGAGTAAAAAGTTACTTCCCAGGGAGAAGTCATACTCCATGGTAGAAAAGAAGTGTCTTGCCATAGTGTGGGCCCTAAAGAAATTAGAGCCATACTTGTATGGGAAGCATTTTGTGGTGCAGACTGACCACAACCCCCTAGTTTGGCTGACGCAGATGGGGAAAAACAATGGTCAATTACTAAGATGGAGTCATGCTTTGCAATGATATGATATGACCATTCTACATAAGGCTGGAAACAAAATCAGAACTCATGAGTAAACTGATTTGGAAAGCTCATCCCATGCAGGGGGATAGAGCCCCCAAATTCAGTCTAGGTGGGGAGGAATTGTCACACTTGGACAGCTGGTTCTGATAACTGTATCATTTTTTGTAAATATAAAAAATGTGTGATGGACTGTGTCTAGAGAAACCACTGTCTTGCTGAAAAAAACCCAGGGATAAGTTCAAAGGACAGGAGGTATTTTAAACTGCAGATTTCTAAAATGCAATTACCTTGTCAATTTGCTTTGATCCCAGGAAATAAAATTAGCCATTCTTGACATCCTCAGGGAAATCCTTTGATTTTGCACTAGGTGTCATAATGGAAAGAGCATGCATGTGTTTTGGGTGTCTCCCAGGAAGCCAGCTCACTTCATCAAAGAGACCTTTGATGTACAGGTCCCAGACTGCATTGTAATCCAATATGCATGTGTCTGTGTGGGGGGGGGAGGATGTCGTCAGAGGGAAGCCAGCATTACATCAAAGAGCCTTTGATGTCTGTAGATAACAGACCAGTTTGAAAGGTCACAGGAAAATAGGAAATTCATTGATGTCACCTATTATTTTTTCAAATATCTCATTTGGACATCCTGTGTTATGGAATATAAAGTTTAACACTCCAAGGTGGAGTAAGGTGACCTCAGAGAGAAGGCCGGCTCAAGACTGTTTTTAAACCTACTGAGCAAATCTTAGAACACACACACTTTTTCATTTTCTGACTGAGAAGGAAGAACATCACAGCACTGAAAGATTAAGTAAGCATACATTAGATGAGACCAATCTGAGTGTTATTATTTGTAGGAATCTGCACTTTTAAACCTGTTTGTTTTAAAGCTGTATGTGTTGGGATATGTTGTTCTGTAATTTTACTGTTTTCTTATTCTTTCTATTTTAAAGTAAATATATATATATTTTAAAACAGAAACTGCCTGGTGTGCCTTAAGGTTTCTTTTCATAAGTGAAGCTTTGCAGGTTATAGTTGACACTGTGTATGAGTTTATTGTGATACCAAACTGGGAAATGGATAGAGTTCTCTAAGGTCTTGCATAAAGTTCTAAGGGTTCATTTTGCAATACCTGGTTAGGTGCCCATAGGCAAAGATATCTGGCCCCCCCCGAAGACAGAATTATCTGAGCCTGATAATTGGGTATGCTAACAGGAGTTTATCAGTTTGAATCCCTCCAGAACTTGAGACTAAGGTGACTCGAACCCACAAAACAGACAAGAGGGTTACCTTGTACTGTTCACTGTCCACAGATCCTATGCTCAGAAGTTGGCACTTTGGGAGTAGAGGGCTGACCTGCTGAGAGAATGTGTGACACCAGCCTCCCCTTGTCTCAACAACCTAGTAACCTAGTAACAATTAACTCTTTATTCATCAATTTCAAAGATCAGTATTACAAAAAAAATGTTAGTGTAACTCTTATTAATTATTTTCACTTTTACATAATTTTGTATCTCTTTAATCTTTAGTATTACAGTACATGTAAGGCTAGTAGGCCACCTATTGTAACATTTCATAAGTTCTGTCCCCTCTATGTGCTGAAGGTACTACTGATTTGGGCCCTTGTAATCTTTATCAGTTATTACCAGGATATCATTTCTTGATTGGAAGTACCTTTTTGGTAGTACGTGGATTTTATTTTAAGGTCCATTTATTAGTTTAACTTTCATAATCATAGTTACATTGGGGCTCTTAATGAAATTACAAAAGCTTCCTACTGTTTCATTACCTTATACTTTTATTAAATCAAAATTAGATTCTTTACTATTTTTGTACCTTTTCTCTAAATCAAAAACAAAATCAAAATCAGGCTTATTTAATTTCTGGTTTGTGTTTTTAAGATGCTTGTGGTGTTGTGTACTGGTGTACATAAACTGGACCATTACTAGGGTGTGGGTACCCTGGAAACCATAAGGTCAGTTACCCCCACAATGAGTGCATCTTTTTGAAAACATGTCGTTCAATGGAAAGAACATTTTACAAATAGTTATTTTCCCTAATTTAGTTTCACACATGCATGCTTGGTTCACTTGCTCTTCAAAATTAGAAAAAGTAGTTTTTTTTACCTGAATTTACCTTATATGTCATCATTTTAGTTTGTCATTGTCAACCTTAGTTTTTATCATCAATTACATATACTTCTTTAAAACTCTTTTGTTTAATTTCTTTTTAGGTAATACCTTTTGTTAGTCCCCCCCCCCAATAACTGGAACAACAAATTTCTGAATTATAAAGGATTCCCCACCATCACTCTTTCTAACTCAGTTAGCTTTTAAAGTGACAGGCTCTGGTTTTGGGTTATGTACTAAAAAAAAGATGCATTACCTTGGTGTACAAACCCAGGCAAGGTGTGGGATGAATCTTTAAGTCCATATCACCACCACAGGTTAGGTACATTCAATGCAGTTTTATAAGGCACATATTGGCCTTTCTTTCCACTAACCCTAACAGACAATTCCTCCACACTATCTAAAACTGTTGTAGTGCATGCACTCACCATCTGGCACACTTAAAGAACAGTTTGTCCAGACCTCAAGGCCTGTGGTGTCACTTTTATTGGGTAAGGGTTTCCCCTTATTTGTGACCCCAGAATTTCATTGGCTAGGCTTGTATACACACATTGAGTTGTACAAGCACATCTAATCCAAGACATGGGAGATTTCAAACCTTGTATCACATACAGGATGTTGTATAATTTTTCCTATCTGGAGATTCAAGGCAAGTGCCTATACTTTTCAAACTTTCTTTGTGGTTTAAAACAGTTTATAGCCATCCTTTTTAACATTTGGTAAACCTGTGCACTGCTTGGACAATACAGAAATGGTATTATAAGTTCTGTTTTGTCTGGCACCTGGGGTTTACCTCTTATTTCACTGAGTGGCACCTCCTTTCCCCAGTCCTCGGTGGGCATTGTACTTAGAGTTTAATGCTTTTGTCAGAAACAGGATGATACTGAAAAAAACAGGATTCACTTTCTTTGTAAAGAGAGTTAGGTCTCTGTTTTAATTCCAGGTTTACCACATCTTGTCTTGACAAACAAACCACATAAGCTTTACTTCTCCATTTAGCCAATTTTTAAAATTACCAAAACTAGATACATCAATGACATTAGAACTTACAAATTCAGTTTAATCATTACATTATCTTTCTCTGAAAGAATCATGGATTTCATTGTTTAGAAACTTTACAATACTTTCTAAATGAATAGTCCTTTTTACCTGTGACCACCAGATTTTCAAGGAATAGTCCAGAATAGGTTTACACTTATTGAGAAGGTCATTTTCAATCAAGAAATCATTGCCTGCTTTGTTTGTAACATACACTGGTTGCTTAATCACCATTTTACCAAATTTCAGTTTTAACCAAACTTAACCTAAGGTCCCCTGAGCTTCCACTCCATAACCTACGATCTGTAAGTTGTTAGGAAGGGTTTTCAGCTTTTTTGAGTCGCCTAAGGTATCAACTTATCACAAAGAGGGTTGCCCAATTAAAGGGGCAGACCCCATTGTCCCAAGGCTCTGATATGCAGTGTCAGAAGCTCAGGAGAGGGGGAAGGGAGGGAGGTGGTGGGGAGAGGAATGAGGTCTTGAAAGGGGAGGACCTGATGAGATCACAGAAGAGGTGGGCAAAAGGGAGTGGTGGGAATAGTGAGGTGGCAACCTGTGATTGGCTGAGGTAAGCCAAGAGGCAGGACTTAATGGGGCACTTTTAAGGGGCTGCACAGCAAGGGGAGCTCACAAATTTGCTCCAAGAGTTTTTTCTCTGGAAGCACATCAGCTTGGCAAGGTCTTTGAGCCAGTGTGCATTTGCATAGTGAGGTATTTTGAGTTAAAAAAAAAGAAATATATATATATATAAGATAGTACTAAAAGTAAAGATATTGCAGTTAAAGTTGAAACTCTGGGAAGGGTGAGCAGATTTTGGAAGACTTTAAGTGAGTAAACCAAGAAAACCACAGTGTGCAAGGTAAGTAACCTAATGATTGATTCATATGCAAGATGGACTGTGCTTGTGAGCAGCAGGTGAGGGAGAGACTGTGGAGGGTTGAGATGATAGGAGGAAGTAAGTTGTGAATGGGATATTTATTCAGCACCCCTTTAAGGTTTCAGTCATTCCTGTTTAACATTTGGCAGAGGATGAAATTATGGAGCAAAGTAAAGGTTTCAACCTGCTAGTTTCCTTTCTGGGCAGGCACCCCCCAAGAGAATAATTTAAAAGTAGCCTGATTCTAATTGCTTTAGTCTGGGTGTTTTTCTTTATTTAGTATGCTTTATTAAGTTTTTGCAAACAAACAGACAAACATAGTACATAACTCCAGTTAAGACATAATTAATTAAGTTTTGGCACATGAGTACAGAAATTAAATTGCAACAAGAAGAAAACAGTGCAAAGATCAAAGAATCACTTCTGACAAGAACAAGAATTAATTAAACAGAGTTATTTGTTTGCACCTTATTACCCCACAAGCCCCACCCTACCCCCCCACCTTAGTCTGCCACTGGTTATTATTTTTTTTTTGCTATTGATTTGGTTACTCTAATGAAAAATAGGAATACACTTTACAATCATATAAGAGGATATAATAAAAATAAAAGTTGAAGAAACAAAAGAATATATATTAAAAGGGGGGATGAGATTGCTAGAGCATTTCAACAGATAAAGTCTTACTGGGAAATCTAGTCATCCATAGACAGAGTCTAAGAAATTAAAAGAAGGGTATAAAGTGGTCCCCATCTATGCTTGTATTTACCCATACATTTTGAGAGTCCAGCTATGGTACATTCAGCTTGCAGGGCAAACATGATTTCCTTAAACCATTCTAGATAGCTAGGAGAAGCTGAGTCTAACCAATGTCTCAATATTACTTTTTTAGCACATGGTGAAATTAGTGCCATGTGGGCCCTCTGATTGGACCCTGGTAGTAATGTGTAATCACCTATAAAACAGATTTCTGAGATAAAACTATCTGTTAAAGTAAGTAATGGAGCCAACCTATTCTGGATGTTGTGCCAAAAGGGAGTAATTTTTTCACATGGCCATAGCATGTGGATTAAATTAGCAGGAGCTTGGTGACACTTAGAGCACTGATTTTAAGGTAGAATACCCATTTGGTATAGTTTGGAAGGGGTGTAATATAAATTATGATTAATACAAAACTGCATATATCTATATCTATCCCATTTAATATATTTGTATAAGTGGGTCCAGACAGAAGACCAATCCCTGGCTGTAGAGGATAATGGGAGAATGTTATCCCATCGATAAAATCCCCTGCCCTACAGAGTGGCTACTAGTGATAAAATAAATTTATAGGAGTAAGATGTCAGATGAGAAGAAGGAAGATCATTAAAGTATGGGAGCAAAGTGGTGGTGAAAGAGCTGGACCAAGTCCCTGTTCTAAAGAAATGTGTCAGCATATGGGACAACTGAAGATACTTGAAAATGGAGGTATTCTGCCAATTAAAAAGTGAGCGGCCTTCTCTGAAAGGGAGCAACTTTTGATCCCCTACTAAATGGTCCACACGCTCTATACCTATCTGTGGCCAAAAGGATTGAGTTTTGATTGTTTTACCTGAGATTAAGAGGGGTATTGAAACAGGGGTTGTGCTATATCTCTATAAACACCTGTTTTGAGAAGAACATTTAGCTGATGTTGAACCTGAATTAGGGATTCTAAGGGAGTATCGTGTAGAGGTTTAGGGAGATTCTTTTTGGGGATAAAGGGTAGAGCCTTGGGGTCCATACCATGTGCTGCACAGAGATCCTGCTCAATCTTGACCCAAGGAAGAGAGTAACTAGCACCCCAAGCATTATATAAAGGTTGTAGCCAATGTCATATTCTAGTTAAATGAATTGCTAAGTAGTATATATAGAAATTTGGTGTTTGTAGACTGCCATCTGTTTTTAATCTAGTAAGCTTAAAATAGTTTCTCTTAACTTTTTTACCCTGCAATATAAACTTACTAAGAATACCATGTACCTGTGAGAACCATGAAAGTGGAAGGGCCTAGTTGAGCATTTGTAAAGGGTATAATAAACACAGTAGCACATTCATTTTAGCAATGCTCATGCGTCCCCACAAGGTTAGTGGTAAGTTTGACCAGCGTTTAAAATCTTCTGCTAGAGTGTTAAGGACAGCACCTAGGTTAAGTTTCTTCATGATTTGTGAAGAGGGGTGAAGATAAATCCCAAGATATTTCATTTTGTCCAAATTCCAATGTAGTCCTAGATTAGCTACATCAGCCTTCACAGTATATTTATTAAGGGGAAGAAGTTCTGTTTTTGCCAGATTCAATTTGTAATTTGAAAAAGACTCGAATTGGGAGATAATTTGAAAAACAGCAGGGAGAGATTGAGTGGGATTAGAGATATGTAAAAGTAGGTTGTCTGTGTATGGTGAGACTTTATAGTCCATGTTACCTATTATTATACCCGTTATGAGTGGAGAGAGATTGATTTTTCTAATGAGAGGTTCTAAATAAAGATTAAAAAGATAAGGGGAAAGGGGACAACCTTGACAGCTACCCTGGGATAAGGAAAAAGGAGTGGAAAACACTGTTACATTGAATTTGAGCTGTCAGTGATGCAGAGAGAATTTTAATTCACTGGATGAATTCCAGAGGAATGTGCTATTTGGGAAGCAAGAAAAAAGATATTCCCAAGACACCCTATCAAAAGCTTTTTCTGCATCCAGGGAAACAAGAGCTGCCAGTGTTTTGGAATCCCTGGATGCTGAAAAAAGATAGGCTATTTTCCTTAGATGGTCTGAGGAGTCTATTCTTGATAAATCCAACCTGTTCTCTACTAATAAGATGTTCCCAAACCTGGCAAAGTCTAGAGGAGATAATTTTAGCAAGGATTTTTAAATCCATGCTAATAAGAGAAATAGACCTGTAATTATTGATCTGTAGGGGATCCTTATTGGGTTTAGGAAGTATCACAATGGTAGCAAGGGACAAAGAATTATCCGATATACCTTTCTTGACTATGTAATGAAAAGTGTCCAGAAGAATGAGTGCTAAAGTCTCTTTGAATGATTTACAAAAGTTAGTTGTGTAACCATCAGGTCCAGGGGATTTGTCAACAGACAATGAATCTATGGCTTCACAGATTTCTGTTAGAGTAATGGGAGCTTTTAATTTATCAGTTTGTGGGTTCAGTAGCACAGGAAGATTAATATCTTGCACAAATGAGTCTATTTGTTGAGAAAGATGCCTAGTTGTTAGGGCTAAATATAATTGCTGGTAATAATCTCAAAAAGCATTCACAATATCTGGAGGGGAAGTGAGAAGTGCACCTGAGGGGGAATAAATAGAGGAGACTATTCTGTCAGCCATCTGCATGTGGAGTCGTAAAGCTAGGAGTTTCCCAGCCTTCTCCCGCTGGTCAAAGTAAGAAATTTTGGAACGAAGGAGAAGAAATTCAGCTTTCTCAGCTAATAAGTGGTTATATTGAGCTCAAAGAGATTCAAGTCTTTCCCACTCTTCTTCTGAAGATAAAGGAGAGAGGAGATTCTCAAGATCTATTAACCGTACTAAAATCAAGGAGATACCTGCAGTCCTCTGTCTTTTACGCTTAGTCATTAAGCAGATTATTTCTCCCCTTAATGCACATTTCAAGGATCCCCATAAAAAATCCTTTCTAGATGTGGATGGGCCATTAATTTCAATATAATTAATAATGAAATTTCAAAGTAATTTGACGTACTCGTCCTGTTCAAAATCTGATTATTAAATTTCCAAATTCTGTCTCTGTGGACATTTGGTAAAAGATCCAATTGGAGATGGACAGCATGATGATCTGAGATAACCTTAGATGAATAATATACTAGAGAAACTCAAGGAAGATGATCCACAGTCAAAAGAAAAAAATCTATATGGGAAAAGGCATTATGGGGAGAGAATGAAATGAATATTCTCTATCATCAGGATGCATAAGCCTCCAAGGATCGGTAAGACCCAGAGAGTGCATAAGCTCATGAATAGCTTTTTGGCCAGGTGAAAAAAATTTGCCTCGTTTGACCAGACCTATCTAAATTATTTGAGAGGACCAGGTTCCAATCACCACCCAGAATTATTGGAAGCTTAGTCCAAGGAGCAAGTGTGACCATTAGAGAGACAAAAAATTCCGGATCATCCAAGTTGGGTCCATATATGGAACCCAGAATCACTTCAGAATGAGCTAGAAGGCCCCTTACAATAATAAATCTACCCTCAGGGTCTGCAACTTCTTATAGAAGCCGAAAGGGAATTCTACAGGCAATTAAAATAGCTACCCCTCATCTCCTTGTATCTTTGCCGGCCCCAAATACCTGACCCACCCAATTTCTATGGAAATAATGAATACTTGTAGTCAAGAGATGCATCTCTTGCAAAAAGACTACATCAGTTTGTAAAGTTTTAAGATGAAGCAAGACTTTAGTCCATTTAGCTGGAGTTTGTGCCCCTTTTATATTCCAGGAGCAATATCTTATCCCTGCCATATAAGATGTTGTAACACATAGAAAAGACATAACATTTATATATAGGCAACAAATACCATCTACTACAATAAGATTTAAACTGTCCCTTCTTTGTGGCAGACTTCCCCATTATAACAATTCTATACCCCCTTCCCTATCACTTAGTAACTTTAATTCAATGTAGGCAAACTTCACAACTTTTAACCCCATAACAAAAACATAATAACTCTCAAAGTAGAACTGTGAATGAAATATTGTCCCCCACCTTCATCTTACCTCTCTTAAAATTCTCTTCTCCCCTGCTACAGTAGAATGACAAAGATCCAACTTGAGTCCACTAGATGATCGATAAACCAAAAATAACCACCAAGTGGACTTTAACATAATTATTAATAGCATCAACAAATACCTAATGTGGACTATTGTGGGTACCCCCCACTTTCTTTTGTAACACATAACGCCCTGTGAACCTCTTTACTACTGCTAACACACCCCCATCGTGAACAACCAACTACAGTAAGTCTAAATATGTAATGAAATGACAATAATAAAAAAAATACAATCATCTTCCATTTATCCCAGCTGGAACAAGCAAGAAATACAATACAATGCAGAACTTGATATATTTGAAAATTAAGAAAATTAAGTTTTTTAATTTTTTTATTTTAGTTGTTTAACCAGGAGTAGCACACTAAGCTGAAAGCTTTTTTACAGGAGCGACCTGGGAGCACAGGGAAGTTAAGTGACTTGCTCAGGGTCACACAGTATGCAAGTGGAAGCTGTGGGATTCAAACCCAAGTCTGGTCTGCTGGATGTTACCTGATTTGCAGCTTAGAGCCTTAAACCATTGTGCTATACTGGTAGCTTAAGCGCCCTTCAAAAACCTATAGATTGATATGCAGAAAACCGGACCAGCAAAAAATGATTTTGAAATGAAAGAATGCTTGCAGTCTAATGACCCTTAATTAAGAAATGCATGTGTCCATAGAGCTTTGCTGCCCTCTTATGGTCTTAACTTGCAACAGCCGACCTTCTGGGAGCTACCTTGTGCACATTCGTGCAGTTCTTTCAAAAAGGAAAGCAAACCATCCAACCTTTAAATACCGCTGAGATCTTCAACGAGCACTAAATAGATCAGGAAGCAGAGATTGCAGCACCAGGAGAGCTTGCTGCGCTGACTCAACAGTATGCCAGGATCCCAAAATGAGAACACCAAGGCGAGAGGGGTACTGAACCCTATATTTTATTCCAGCCGCTATCAATTTCATTACCAGGGGATGATATTCAGCACGTCGCTGCCTGACGGTAGAAGGGAGATCCTGGGAGAACTGAACTTGTTGACCCTCCCAAAGAACTTGTTGCATCTCCTTAGCCTGACTCAGAACTTGAGTCTTGTCTAAATAATTTAAGAACTTCAGTATTAGAGGGTGAGGTGGCTTACCAGACCCAGGCTTTGGTTGCAAGGAGCAGTGGGCTCTCTCAATGATATAGGTGGTATTGTTGGGAGAGGGACCCGCAATCTAGGCGATCAGCTTTTGCAGAAAAATGATTGGCATAGCACCCTCTGCATCTTCTGGAAGGCCAAATATCAGAATATTATTTCGTCTTCTACAGCCTTCCAGATCTTCAAGTTTAGATTCTGTTTAGTGCAGCCTTTGTCTTATTGTGGTCAATTCAGTATCTGTGGCATGTTTCCAACCTTCAAGGGATGTGACATGAAATGTAGTGTCCAAAATGACTCTGTTTATATCCACAAGATCTCCACAGAGAGATTTAAGCTCTGATGTGAGTTCTTGCAAGGCAATCTTAAACTGTTGTAGCTCCTCCAAAAATTTCTTCTCCGAGAGAAGAATATCAGTTTGAGCACCTACTGGAGCTGCTAAGGACTTGGCAGAGGCCCTAGTCTGACCTTTTGGTCTTTTCAGCCCTTTTTCGGGTGTTTGCGGTGGAGTGTGAACTGGAAACACCTGGCGCAATTTGGCTTCCATTCTGCCGTTAGGCCCCGGATCATGCTCCATGTATTGCAGTGAAATTCATGCTGTTCCCCTAAGCTTTGCCTCCGATGTATCCAGAAGACTATCTGAAGTCTGTATATGTCTTGCTGGGGATTAGAATGCAGAAAAAAGTACTTAAATAGAGTGAAAGTTGGCGTTCAGAATGGGAGCTGGTCTGCGGTGCTGTTGGCACTACAGAGCCATCATGTGATCTCTTCGGGTGGTTTGGTTTGTGACAGCAGAGCACTGCCAGTTTCTTTTCTGAGCAGGCACCCCCAAGAGAATAATTTAAAGTTGCTTGGTTTTAATTGCTTCAATCTGGATGGTTTGGTTTGTGACAGAAGAGTGCTCAAAGAGCGCATGGGGAGGAAACAGGGCTGTGGGGTGACCCTCCAGGGAAAACCGAAATGAATAGCGGCTGCACAAGATGCAGAGTAAGGAAGGAGTGGCTGCGGCCAAGGCTGCAGCAGAAATATGGGCTGAGGGCTCAAGTAGCACTCAGGGGAAGATTTTGTGCTGAAAGCAAAGTTTTTCCTCATAGGGAAGAGAGGAGTAGCGAGGCACACAACAGCGAGGGAGAGCAGGGGATTTGAAAGCTGGGAGAGGTAGGAGGCCTGGGTCCACTGCGTGGGATGGTGTCTGACATCATCGTCATGCAGTGCAGGGCTAAGGGGTGAAATAGTGAGTTGCTGGCAAGGGACAAAGGGGGAGCAAAGGGCTCCAGTCCTACAGCAGGGATTTTCTCTTCCATTCTGGGGTGATTTTGGATGAAAAGGGACAAAAAATTTGATTGTTTCCCAGGAAGAATGAGGGGGGTTTCTTGGTTAAAGGAAATGGAACACCATGGAATGTGAGCAGTAAGGGGGGCTAAACTTGGAAGGACGACTGGTCCCACCATGTGGGATGGCATCTGATATCATTGCCATGTGGTGCAGGGCCAAGGGGAGGGAAAGCAAATAGCTGGCAAAGGACAGCAAGGGAGCAAAGGACTCCTGTCCTACAGCAGGTGTCTTTCCTTCCATTTTGGGGTGATTTCAGCCAAAAGGGAACACATTTTGCACTAAAGAAGGGCCCAGGGTGAAACACCACATGGCATTGCATCTGACATTATTGCCATGCAGTGCAGGGCCTAGAACTAGCGAGACTGCAGTGGGGGGCATCAGGAGATCAGGGGATACAAGAATTTGAGAGAGCAGCCTCCTTTTCTGCAGTGGTCATGATTTGGGAAGTGAATGACAAACTTTTAAGGGGCCTGCAGCTTCCCTCAGGGCAGGTTGCTGGTAGCACCGCCTAGGGATTTTAGGACAAGAGAGAATGGATAACCATGGGCAGCGAGGGGCCAGCAGGTCGCTGAGTAGGAAATGAAGGCCCTCCTTGTACTGTGGTTTTTGGGCATAATTTGAATGGAAAAGGGCACAGTAATGACACCACGGGGTGGTGGTGGCTGATAGCACCACCACGCAGGAGAAGTGCTAGGTGACTGGGAACCCCACAAGGTGAGGGGGGTTGGCCTAACAACTCACCCCACAGTGCAGCAAATATCAAGGGGTCAGCTGGCTGAAGATCCCAGGAGACCCTGGAGTGATGATTTTGGGGAGGAACATGATGAGGGCACACAACAGCATGGCACAGCAGAACAGGCCAGAAAAACTGGGTTTACAAGTAATATGGGGGAGTCCACAGGTGGGGGGTGCAATATTAGCAGCATACAGTATGTTAAGGTTCCGGGAGGCGCACTGGGGCATCAGGGCTGACATAACACTGTAGAAAAGGCTGACCTGTCATGATTTTCTTTTTATTAGATACCATGGACTGGAAGGATGGCACCAAAGAGATCGAAGCCAAGCAAGGAAGACTGTTACCAGGCGGTGATGGACCTGGTAGACAAGGCAAAAGGCTGCTGGAGGTGGCGGAGCTGGATGGTGGGGAAAAAGGCACAAAGTGGAAGGGGAAACAAGGAAAGGGTCAGGAGAAGAATAAGAGGGTGCCAAAAGGGCCCTGGGTACCCTAGCCCAGGCCTGAGGTTCCAGTGCCAAAGCTGATGGTTCCTCAGATTCCACAACCTAGTACCCCTGTCCCAGAGCTGAACCTGGACCCCATTCCAACATCAGCGCCAATGCTGGATCCTCCCACTTATGTGTCCCAGCCTCTTCTGCCAGAACCGGTACTGCTGCCACAGGTCCCGATACCCATACCCAGCTCAGCACAAGTAACCCAGCTGGGGCTCAGCTCCCCAAAGCCAAGCACAACAGGTAATCAGGTGGTGACACTGGAGAGCAGCGTCAAAGAATATGTTGAGCAGATGTTGAAAAGTATGGAGGGCAATGGTTTGGGGAAGCTGGAGAATGCCTTGGGGAAATAAAAGGGACAAGGGCAGATGAGGGAGTAGGGCGGCATAAGGGGGCCCTATGATGGGGGAAGGGAGATCAGGGCACCAGGGGTGCAGCTGGCAGACCACGTGCCTATGGCCATGAAAGAGAAGATATGGAAAGGGGAATATGTCAACATCTTCTCCTTTGTGAATGTCGACAACATGGATAAGTATGAGGAGAAGGACAGTTTCGAGAAGAAAGACATGGCAGCAGCAGTAGTTTTGTTAGGAAAGGAAGAGGATGACACATTGTGGAAAGGGAAAACCTGGGACAATTGGTCCACGGGTTTCACTTATTTCACTTCCATTGCCGTTGAGAAGTGTCCGGAGCTCACTACCCCACTTTTGACCTATTCCCTCGTTATAAAGAATGCATATAAAAAAGGGGGCCATAGTTGCTTAAGATATGATGAGAAATTTAGCAAAAGAATGGCACATTTTGGGGACGTTAAATGGGATGTCAGGCAGATTGACCTGTGGCTGGAAATTTACATGGGTCCAACTCAGAAGGAGACAGAGGGAGACAAAAGAGGGGGGAGGCATCGAAGGTCTGTTGGGGATACAACAGGGCATTCTGCTCATGGCCTAACTGCCATTTTTGACACATATGTTCTAAGTGTGGGGGGCACCATCCAGCATCCAAATGCAGACACACCTGGGAAAAAGGCTCCGGCAGTCAGGATGGCTCCTACCAACAGCCCTTTTGGACCAACCAAGGCTCCTTTAGGGGCAAGCAGTGGGGGAAGGGAAACAGAGGGAGAGCATCGGTGGGAGGGGGCACACCTACCAGACCCGACACCAGGACAATTGATAGCCCAACAGGTGGAGGTTTCTGGCTGGTCTGCACACCCATCAGAGTGGAGGCAGTTGAAAGGTGGTTGGGGGACTATCTGGACCAGGAGGCCACCAAGAAATTACAGACAGATTTTTGATCGGGTTTTAATTTGCAGTTTCAGGGAGCTAGGAAAGGGATGAGGGCAAAGAACCTCAAATCCACACAGGGGAAGGAAGCAACTCTTGCACACAAAATTCAGAAGGAAGTGGCAGCAGGGAGGGTGGAAAGCCCATTTGCCTCTTCCTGTTGGTGAACCTGCAGATTTCCCCATTGAGCCTGGTACCCAAGAAACAGCCAGGAGAGAACCAGGTGATACATCACCTATCCTACCTGGAGGGGGATTCAGTTAATGACTTCATTGGGGAGGAAGACAGCAAAGTAACATACACCACCCTGGAGGAGGTGGTGTGGCTCATTAGGTCTAAGCAGAGAGACTGGCTGGCTAAGACAGACATAGAGTCAGCATTCTGGTTACTTCCAGTCAGGCTGGAGGATTGGGAACTGCTAGGCTTCCAGGTGGGGGGGCTGTACTATTTCAACAAGGCCATGCCTTTGGGGTGCTCCGTAGCATGTGCCACATTTGAGATGTTCAGCACCTGGCTGCAGTCAGTATTTCAGAAATGATATTGGCATCGGATGGTAGTCCACTACCTTGATGACTTCCTGTTCATAGTGAAAGGGGAAAGGGAGACTACAGGCATGCTTCAGGATTTCAAGGAATTATGCCACGAATTGGGGGTGCCACTAGCAGAGGACAAGACGAAGGGGCCTAGTCAGAGGATAGAGTTTCTAGGGTTGGAGCTGGACATGATCCAGGAGCTATACCAATTGCCAGGGCAAAAGGCCAAGAGGTTAAAGGAGCAAGTGGGGAAGGTTGGAGGCCGCAGGAGGGTGCAGCTTCAGCAAACACAGCAGCTGCTGGGACATCTGAATTTTGCACGCAGAGCCATTGCCCCATGGTGCACGTTTATGTGGCATTTAGCCTGGGCAACTCAGGGAACTACACAGCCTCATCACTGGGTAGATATTAATAGGGGACCAGAGAGGATATGAAGGTATGGGAGCATTTCCTCGAGGCCTACAATGGGCAGACTTTCTGGCAGGAAGACTGGCTATACAATACCGACCTCCAGTTGTATACAGATGCAGCAGGAGGGATTGGTATGGGGGGTTATTTTCACGGAAAATGGTTTGTCGAACCATGGCCTGAGGAATGGGTGCAAGAAAAGGTGGTGAGAGACATCACCTTCCTGGAACTGCTCCCCATATGGTTTGTGATGCTAATCTGGGGGAGGAGAACTCAAGAATAGGCAAGTCACATTCTGAAGTGATAACCGGCAGTTGTAGAGGTGATGAACAAGAAAAGGACAAAGTCAGACAGAGTCATGAGAGTGTTGAGAAGGATGGTGTGTTTAGGTCTGACATTGAACATGTCATTTGGGGTCAAGCATATTGATGGTGTAGACAATGTGATAGCTGATTGCCTCTCCTGATTGCAGATGGACAAATTCTGGACCGTCGCACCCGGAGCAGAGGTTTGGCAGACCACCATCTCGATGTATGTATGGAGGATTGGATTGGGGGAGCCGAATTATTGTTCCACTACTCCTGGGCCCCCAGGACCCTTAGAGCTTATGAAACCTCTTAGAGGGCATTTCAAAAATTTTGAGAACAGTACAGTGGACAAGTAAGTGGGGCAGTGACCAGCGAGCAGGTGGCCAGATTTATTGTAACAGGGTGGAAGCAGAACATGGTGCAGGCAACCATGGGGGTTCATCTGGCAGCTATAGGGCAAATATGCATGCTGAGAGATTGGGAGGACCCTACAAAAAGCAACCTAGTCTGCAGAATGATGCAGGGCTGGCTACGAGGGTCAGATATGAAGCAGGACAGCAGGAAACTGATATTGGAGGTTTTGATGGCAAGGGTGATGGGGGTGCTACACCACATCTGCAGCTCAAGGAGAGAAGCCGTGCTGTTTAAAACCTTGTACGTGACCATGTACAGTGGGGCTTTTAGATTGAGTGAGGTGGTGGGCCACAGCAGGAAGAAGGACGGGGGAGTTACAATGGAAGATGTGGAATGGGCTGGAGAAGAAATAGCAGTGCTATTAAGGAAATCAAAAACTGACCAGTAGGGGCAAGACAGCAGGGTGTGGCTATGGAAACATCCAAATTTGGCCATTTGCCCTGTGGGAGCTCTGCACATGTATGTGGCAGACAGCCCAAAAGTGGAAAGTCCACTGATGTTCATACATCAGGATGGCAGGCCAGTTTTTTGGTACCAGGTGACAGCAGTGCTGCACATGGCCCTCAGATTTTTTGGGGAACCAGAGGAGGGATATTCCTCCCACTCATTTAGGATTGGGACAGCCTCAATGATGGCAGCACAAGGCAACAGGCCTGGGGAAATCAAGCAAAAAGGCAGTGGACTTCTGACTGTTATAAAAAGTACATACGCAATAAACAATAACAATATCTCTGTTTTGTTTCCCGTAACAGGTGCAAGAGATAAGGGAAGAGGGAGGGAGTAAAGGGGGGGACTCGAGGGGGGGGTTTGAAGAGGTGATATACTAAACAGTGTGCTTCAGGTTATACAGGGATGTCCATGAAACTCGAGGCATGGATCTGCGGGCATTCATTTATCCATTGGGTGGAGAAATGGGCAGCCAGGAGACCAGGGGGAAAGCAGCTGTACCTGAATAGCGATACAGTACAGTTGGTGTGGAAAGGTCAATGAAGGATGAAATGGGCACAGCTGCTACCAGAGCTCGGGGAGATCAGAAAGGACCATAGGCAGCCAGACCTAATCATGATACATCTGGGTGGCAATGACCTGGGGACAAGGCCCTGGCTGGACATATATTATCAAATGAAGTATGATTTGCAAAAAATAAAAGAATGGTGGCCCGAGGTTACTCTGGTCTGGTCTGAAATCACGCCTTGAAGGGTTTGATGTTGCGCGGAGAGCCACAAAGGGATGGACAGGGCCCAGAAGCACACGAATGCGTGGGTGAGCAGGTTGTTTGAGGGCATGGAAGGATAGTCATCCACCATGGAATCCTGGAATGGGTAGATGAATACTACTAGGGAGATGGGATACACCTATCAGGCCTCGGCCTGGCCCTGTTCAACACAGAAATAGGGAACGCCATCAAAGCATGGCTGAGTCAGAGATATATATGGTAATAGATAGGATAAAAAGGGCAGAAAAGGGTGTTAGGAGGGGGGACGCAAGCTGGAGGTGGACTAATGGAAATATGGGGGAGGAGGACAGGAAAGAAAGGGGAATGGAAAACACTAAAAAGGACACAGGCTTGATAAGCAAGAGGCAGGAGCATGGTGTGTATGCTCGTACCCCTTTACAACTTTACCCCCTATGATTTATGTCTGGGGGTGCAGAAGAAAAAGAAGAAATTAATAAGATGGATGAATTGAACAAGAATGTGGCTATATATAATGTATATAAATATTACTGGGAAGAGATTGTAGAATGTAGATTGTGGAGATGTACCATGTTATTATCATGGTATCTTTGACTATTCAGTAAATTAATTGCCAAACTGAGCAACCACACACAATCTTATCTATGCCTTTATTGGTGGGGTTCTGGGGACAAAGGTTTGCCCATTGTCCCAAGGCCCTGACAAGAAGTGTGGGAGGCTCAGGAGAGGGTAAAGGGGGATGGAGCAGAGGAATGAGGTCACGAAAGGGGAGGACCTGATGAGATCACAGAAGGGGTGGGCAGAAGGGAGTGGTGGGAACAGTGAGGTGGCAACCTGTGATTGGCTGAGGTAAGCCAAGAGGCAGGATGTAATGGGGCAGTTATAAGGGGCTGCACAGCAAGGGGAGCTCACAAATTTGCTCCAAGAGTTTTCCCACCCACCACCCTGATTGAAAGAGCAGAGGGCACTGTGGTAGGTGGAGCACAGTGCGCCATGGTGGCAAGTGGAGCACAGTGGTAGGCTGCATGTGGACTGCTGAAGGTGGACAGCAGGAAAGGGGAAAGGGGATGAGGACAGGAAAGAAAGAGGGGGAATGGAAAACACTAAAAAGGACACAGGCTTGATAAGCAAGAGGCAGGAGCACGGTGTGCATGCTTGTACCCCTTTACAACATAAGAGGAAGAGGCCTGGCCCCCCATGATGTACATCTGGAGGGGGGGCAGAAGAAAAAGAAGAAATTAATAAGATGGATGAATTGAACAAGAATGTGGCTGTATATAATGTATATCAATATTATTGGGAAGAGATTGTAGAATGGAAATTGTGGAGGTGTACCATGTTAATACCATGTTATTGTAAACAATGATATCTTGATGTTCAGTAAATTAATTGCCAAACTGAGCAACCACACACAATCTTATCTATGTCGTTATCGGTGGGGTTCTTGGGACAAAGACTTTTAGGTCCTGTCCACACTGCAGTTCTTGTAACGTTACCGGCAGTCGGTAACGTTACAGGAACTGCAAACACGGTTTGAGTCCACACTGTAGCATGGTAAAACTGTGCTACAAACCATGTTCAGAAACTGTGCTTGAAACCTGATCAGAGTAGGTTTCGAGCACGGTTTCAGACCAAAATGGTTGCCTTAAACCATGTTAACAGCAGTGTGGATGCATACCGTGTTGTAACACAGTTTAAGGCAATCACCAGGAAACTTCTGTTCCTATATACTGACAGTACACTGAAAAAAGGGAGAAGTTACTCACATATTGGTGCTCACAGGGAGCTCCTAAACAAACCGTGTAATTTTCACCTAAATCTGTTACTGCGCTTGGTGCCAGGTATCCCGGCATGCATTGTGACACCAGCAATGTTTTCCAATATTGCCGCAATGATGCCTAGGAATAGGAGCTGGCAAAGAAGGTGTCAGAGTATAGTGTGAATGCTCCAACAAACCAAACTTAAGTACGTTTTGTAAACATTTTTTGAAATGTTTTGAAACATTCATCTAGTGTGGACAGGGCCTTAGACATCAATGCTAGCTTCAGCTCCTGAATCAAGCAAAGCCTCATGATTTAGACTGTTCTCAATGCTTATGTCAAAGTAAAATCTTTCTGCTCACCTCTCAGGGATCAAGTTGCCAAGGCAGAATTTGTCTGTCTTTCCTGACAACATAGCAGTTTCAATATGACATCTTACACTGTGGTTGGAACTAACTCCGAATACCTTTTTAGAAAGACTAAGCACAGAGATAGCATTTTCAACTTCAGTTTGCATTTCATTTTTAAATCCCATTTCAATCTCATCCTTTTTAAAAACTGCGGTTTCTTTTACCATGTCAACAATACGGTGGACAGAATCTGCATGTCACATAGCACTACTAGTCCCACCTGCACTAGGTACCATTGAAAAATTTGTATAGAATAGAGAGAGGCAGGATGTAATTGGGCTAAATGAGGTGAAACATCTAGGAGCCATTTTTTTTAAATCTTTCTCTTTTTAATCTTCTCCTCTCTGTGGACTTTTCCTTTGTGACTCCTCAAGCCTTTTCTTTTTATTTGCAGAACTATGCCTAGATCTGTCTTGAGATGCACTATAACTTTGCTGAGCATAGCCAGAATAGGGGTGCCCCCTGTGGTCATTTCTGTCACCTTCATACTTACCATACCCATGGCCATACCCTCTACCTTGGTCCCTCCCTCTTTGGTAGAAACTCCAGTGTTGGCATTGATATGAGTCTTGATAAGGCTGCTGAGCCATATCTGGGTTTAACATGGGCTTGGAATGTTTTTCCCTTTTAGGCATAGGTAATTTCTCTCCCCTCCTTAGCCAGAGTATTAGCTGTGGTGCTTCAAACACCTTAGCCAGAGGTACAGAAGAACTCCCCTTTTGCTAATCTTATGTTTTTTCCTGTATTTCCCACATATTTCTCATTCTGGATCAGAATTTAAATTACTGTTTGGTCTGGGGTATTTTTCTTTTTGCTCTGAGGTAATTCATTTTCCGAACCAGATGATTCTTTAGAGGAAATACCAGAATCAATGTTATAGTCTAACCACTTAAATGCTTTCCATTTTTTCTTACTTTGACTTTTACTCTGTAAACTTTCATATTTTTTTCTTAATTCAACCACATATTTGTTAACCTGTTCATAAGCATTTGCTAATTAAACTTTTTCTGTTTCCAAATTTAAGCACTTCTCCTGCCATTGTTTAGCAGCATGTAACTCACTTTGCAAAACATCATTTTTAATCTCTTAACTAAAGCATGGTAGTTACTAAAAAGTCTTTTTTACTTTCCTGTAAAAGCTTTTCTAATATTTCAACCTGATCAGTAAATTTACCACATTTAAAATATTTATTCTGTAACATTTTTCCTAGCTGGCTTTCACTATCAAGCAACAATGAGTATTTTTGGTTAGTTTTAACTGATTCGCCTATGCTTTCCTCTTGAATTTTAGAAGTCAGGCAGGCTGTTGGAGGATACATTTATTTATTATTTAATGAAAATGTTTCACCAGGAAAGGTATACTGAGCAAAAGACGCTCTTCTCCCGGTGCGACCTGGGGGGAAGGGTTACAGAGGAGGCAGTTATACATACAATAGTTGAGATTAGCAGCAGAGCAATACAGATAACATACAGTTGGGAGGGATTACTTTTGAACTTGTTACATAAGGAGAACAGTAAGAACATAATCATCAAGGACATGGTATACATAACATGGGTACATATCAAGCAAGAACTGTACAGAGCTTGTTCATCAGGGACAGGATAAACATTTCATGGGTACACAACAAGGCAATACATGAAATTTACATAAGTGTGAGTAACAGAACTAGGGTGCAGTATCAGAACATGTGTGCCAGTAGCAGGACTAGGGCTGCAGTGGGATGCACCAATAGGCAGTGGGAATTGAAAAGTGGAGTTGTGGGGTAGGGAAGGGGTGGGCTAGTAAACATTTGGTGAGTAGGGGGGAGGATTAGGTAAGGTGGGAGGGGAAGGGAGTGGAGTTAGAACTGTGAGTAGGGCTGAAGAGCATAGGATAGTTAGGAAGAAGGGAGAGAAGGGGATGTTAGGAGACAGAAGAGTGAGTAAGAGTGAGAGTGTAAGTGCGTAGGGCAGTAGATAAGCCAGACAATCAGGTGTGGCCAAGCCACTGGTCAGGCACTAAAGGGCAATGGGAGAAAAGAAACTATCAAGGGTGGGAGGTCAGGGGCAGTTGCAATTTGGAGCTAGGAAGTTAGTGAGGGCAGAGGCTAGGGAGTGTTTGGATGAAGAGTGGCGGATCTGGGCCAGCAGGCCATTCCAGAGTTTAGGGAAGAGGTAAGAGAAGGCTGATTGGCCGGCGGTGGTCCTTCAGTGGGGGATGACTAACAGCCTAGTGTTAGTGGACCTGAGGGCGTGGGAGGGGGTAGGTGGGGAAGATAGGGAGGATATGAGGTAGGGCGGGAGGGAGCTGAGCCAAAAATTGGAAGCAAATTTGGCACTATAAAGTAGGTGCCGGTTGCTCAGGGATGGCAGGGCCAGTGAATGGTAGAGCTCGCAGTGATGTGAGCGGGGGGGCATTGAGGGCAAAGCATCAGAAAGCATTAAAGAGGGGGTCTAGTTTGGCTAGGGTGGTCTTTGAGGCAGAGCTGTTGACAACATCACAGTAGTCGATGGTGGGTAGAATCATTTTTAGGATTAGTTCACGTCTGACAGGTAGTGGGATACTAGTGCAGTTCCTGTAGAGGGCGTAAAGTTTTGGGCACAGTTTAGAGATGATGGCATCCACATGTGTGGAATAGGAGAGGTGACGTTTGAGCCAAACCCCTAGATACCTGAAGGAGGGCACTTCATCAAGAATGGTGTTGTTTAGGGTATGGAAGATCGGGCAGGGGGTGAGCTTGGATAAACGCTGTCTAGTGTCGAAAGACATAGAGACAGTTTTCTTGGCATTTAGGGAGAGTTGGTTGGTATTGAACCAGTGTTGGATTTTGTTGAAGTCCATTTGAAGTTTGGAAGTTAGTTCTTCATGAGTCCGGCCGGAGGTAAAGAGGACCGTGTCGTCTGCATACATATGGATCACGGTAGAGGAGCAAGAATTCAGTAGATCATTTTGAAGGATGGAGAAGAGGATGGGGCCAAGAACTGAGCCTTGGGGAACACTGGTGGTGATGGGGAGGGGGGAGGTGTGGTCTGCTATTTTATTGGATTGGGTTCTATTTAGTAGGTAGGCACTGAACCAGTTTGTGGTGGATGCTGCTAACCCTGCCCCTGATAGGCAGGATAGAAGGAGAGAATGGGATACCGTGTCAAAAGCTTTAGCTAGGTCAATGAAAATAGCAGCAGTGATTAGCCCTTTATCCATCCCAGTGAAGATGGAGTCTGTAAGTCTTAGTAGGCAGGAGGTAGTGAAGTGGTGTTTTCGGAACCCGGACTGAAATGGGGTGAAGAAGTTAGTTTCAGAGAGAAAATGGGAGAGCTGGGATAGCATTAGGTGTTCCTGGAGTTTAGCGAGGGCTGGGAGGAGGGAGATGGGATGGTAGTTAGTAGTGGAGGAAGTGTCGCCACCTTGAGGAAGAGGGAGGACAGTGGCATGCTTCCATTCAGAGGGGAGAGACTCGGTAGTGAAAGATAGATTTAGTAGGGTGGCGAGGGGAGTAGCAATGGAGGGGGCAGATAGGAAGAGGAGTTTGTTATTGAGACTGTCTGAGGATTTGCCTTTGGAAGGGTTCAGGGAGCAAAGGGCATCTAGGGTTTCAGAGGGGGAGATGGATCTGAAGGAAAAGGGGTTCATACCAGCTGGTAGGGAGCTAGATGACTGGGGGGCTGGTGTGGTGATAGATGTAAGGAGGGGTGGGTGTGGTAGTAGGAGGTAGGGAATCGAGGAGGGCCTGGGCGCAGGTAGTGAAATAGGAATTAAACTCGGAGACTACCTTCAGGGGGTCAGAAAAGAGGGTCCCTTGGGTGAGGAGGAGGGGTTGGGGACTTGCTGTTTGGGGGGAGAAAAGGGAGTTAATGACCTTCCAGAATTTTGAAGGTCTCCCAAGATTAGCATTTAGGGTTTTGTTGAAATATTCAGCCTTAGCTAAGCAGATGGCCTTTGTGCACTTGTTGCGGAGCATGCGGTAGGTGATGAAGTTGCTTGGGAGGAGGGATGCTTTGTAGTTACGCCAGGCCTTGTCCCGGGCTTGTTGGCAAGCTGTCAGCTCAGGGGATATCCAGGGTAGGTGAGACCCACGGACTCTCGCCCGGAGCAGGGGGGCATGTTTGTCCCAGGCAGAGAGGAAGGTGTTCTGAAAGTGTGTAAGGGCTGAATCCATGTCAGAGCAGCTTGAGCTTGGGATCCAGTTTGAGTGAGATAGATCTTGAGTGAGATGTCACTACCTTAATGTCAAGAAAATTGGTGCTCATACTCAAAGCTGTCATGGTTTTGCAACACTGATTACCAACTTTAATAACAACAGTAATAATATTTTTCTGGGACAACAGTTAAGTAGCAATGACCTTTTACATAACAATTTGAAACCAAAGAACTAAATATTTTCTTATGATGCTTCAAAAGTCTTTTTCTTGTAGTTGTACTGTTAGTTAGGGGTGTTATCTTGCTTACATTCAGTCCCTAGCTCCTTTGGATTTGTTTAATATAACTTCAAACTCAAAGAAATGCAAAACAGGAAAATATTATTTCTGTAATTCAGTAACCCTGCAAGTAACAGTAACAATAATATATATTTTTCATAAACACTGGTATGGACTGTTATTCACTAACAATTATCCTTGTGGACCAGCCCCCAATTATGTCATAGCAATAGGTCAGAACATCTATTTTTACCATGGGCACTCAAATATGCCTCAGGCCTTGCACCACACAATTTTCAAAAATCTTATAAATAATTGTAAAATTTAATTTTTATACTCTTCTCATTGTAAAGATTCTAGATAATGGTAAAAAATGTTTTTGCCACACCAAGAAGTCTGATTTTTTTTTATTAATACCTGTACACAAATTCTAAATATTCCTAATTTGCATAAATATCAAGCATAATAAAAACTGTAACATCAAACAACAAAGGTTTCAGAAAATCAAATAAAACAAAGAAAACCAAAAACAAAACAATTCTCAGAAAATAAACAACACAACCAAGGAATGAGTAAGGTTCAACCCAATAAATAGTATTGGCTATATACTATGCTTTCAGCATGCTTTGTAAATATCATAACCTTTTAGTATGAAAACTTGCAAACTCATTGCATTAGTGTTTGATGATATTTCTGTATAAAACATGCTTTAATTCTTTATAGCATGCAAAATGTATTTCTTTTTGTTTAAACTCAAGCTTAACTATGTACCCAAGATTTTTGTGATTAAGAGTTGTTAACTTTGTTATCTCCCCAGATAAGTCAAATTAAAATATTAAAATTAATTAAAATAATTAAAATAATACTTTAACTTCTGGTTATTGGTAGAGACTTGGGACCAGATTTTCAAAGGGCCCTTACGTCCATGCAAGCTGTGTCAAACAACCAGCTTGAGTCACATCTAGATGTGTCAAATACTGTGCACCATATTTTGCAAGAAAAGCGTTCTTTGTGACAAAGTCCACCAAACTGACCCAAAAGGTCCACT
Organism: Neoceratodus forsteri; assembly: GCA_016271365.2. Classification (NCBI taxonomy): domain Eukaryota; kingdom Metazoa; phylum Chordata; order Ceratodontiformes; family Ceratodontidae; genus Neoceratodus; species Neoceratodus forsteri. The sequence goes on from CM028134.1 coordinate 849,722,937, forward strand.
GCATCAACAAAATGGTGTAAGAGATGAGAATTACGCAAGCTGCATTACAATAAATGTTGCAAGTGGAGTCAAAAATGGTGCAAATTGATTAAAAAATTGTGCAAGGAATGAAAATGATGCCAACTGACTAAAAAATGGTGCAAGCTAAGTCAAAAAAATGATACAAGAAATGGAAATGATGCAAACTGAGTTAAAAATGGTGCAAGCTGAGTCCAAAATGGTACAAGCTGTGTCAAGCAAATGGTGCAAGCGGATGCAAAAAATGGTGCAAGTTGAGTAAAAATTGATGAAAAGGATGAGAATGATGCAAGATAAGTAAAAGAAAAGGCAGATGAAATGTCCAAGACTAAGTCCCCAAAAATGTTCTAAACTAGTCCTGCAGGAGAATACTGGCCCTTAATAGTAGCATACTCAGGTCTGACCACCTGCAGTAGGTCTCTTTATATGCTCTAGTGTCCCTTAGACATGCATCTTTGGCACAAGGACAGGACTGGCATTCTTTGAAAATCCCAAATAAGGGGACATTGCATTATTGTCCATCTTTCGGATGAGATGTTAAACTGAGGTCCCATCTGCCTGGATTGATGGTAGTTCAGGTGGATGTTAAAGATCCCATGGCACTTATCGAAAAGAGTAGGGGAATTTTTTTATTTAGACAACAAAACATATCAAGACAGAAGCGTGTTACTGCACACAAAAAACAAACAAAGGTACAAATCACAACAAAAACAGCTTAATATTACAATTATATATAAGGAAAAAATAGGGAAAATGTATACATACATATTTCTCAACAACATACATCTATCAAGGTTGAAGAAATTTTTCAGAAATATTCATATATTCTCAAATTCATTCCTAAATTCCCCAATAAGATACGATGAAAGTTGATAACTTTCCTTAGTCTTCATTTCCCCACTTCAGACTCTACTATACAAACCAAATTAAAGGGAGTAATGATCTGTTGTTGTAGTAAAAATCTACATCTGCTAATCCAAATCCAATACAAAAAAAAAAGAATGTAAGACTTGTAAAGTGCTATACATACCCTCAGGCAGTCCTATCTGAAAGTAGCCGTAATATAAGCTTTCTTTCAGTGGTGTAAACAACAGATCATTCTTCCAACGTTCTTGCATTATATCCCAAAATTCCTTAGCATAGTGACAATCAAAATACATGTGGTCCATAGTTTCAAGAAGAGATACACAATTTTCTCTCGGGCAGAAACGTTCCCTTAGAGACTTATGTTTCTGATTACTATGAACGTTCACCCTACCATGGATACCCAACCAAGAAATATCCCACATGTTTTGCGTAATTCCGGGGTTAGTAATGTAAATGGAGATCTTTAAACGTATCGCCATAGTAAGGGTTGAAAATGGTAAGTCATAAAAAAAATTGCCTCGAAACAGAGTTATACAGTCCTTTCCTAGATAATGTCTCAACTATTCCCGACATTATACCCCAACGTTTTATTTTATCAAATACGTCTCTCCAAACACTTGTTAATGGAGGACAACATTTATTTTGGTGGAGGAACACACCATTTCTCCATTCACATAACACACCTTGTAAATGCTGTTTAAGTAACACGTCCCATATTTTAGAACAACCTCTTAAGACAGGAAGCAAAATAAGTAATAAAAAGGTCGTAAAGAAAAACAAAACGGGATTTATCATTCCCAAACCCCCATCTTTTACAGCCAGATACAAAATGTTTCTCTTAATAGGGTTTAGACGGCTGTCCCACACCCCACAAAAAAAAACATCTCATTAAAGCAGTTTCCATTGACCTAGGTATTAAAAATATTACTTAAAAATTAAAAAACTGGTGTCAGATAAGTTTTAATTAAATAAATCCATTTCTTTTTAGATACTTTGTTCCTGTTCCAGTGAGCCACTTTATTGTTACCCTCCTGCAAAGCCAATTTCCAATTATCCATAGCTTCATCTTTCCCCCCAAAATATATTCCTAAAATTTTGCAAGGTTGGCATTCAACCCTAAAGTTACCCACTTTAGACGGGGTTTCTGGAAACCCTAAGATACTAATACATTTTGTTTTCATCCTGTTAATTCGAGCACCCATAATCGATCCCAATTTAGAAATCGTATCACAAGCTAACGTGATAGCTTTTTCGTCAGGCCATATGAGGCATATATCGTCTGCATATGCAATAAATTTAGGCAGTTCTATAAAGTCCAAAACAATGGCTCTTATCAAAGGGGACTTATTAAGAACCCGCAATAAGGGGTCCAAGGCAAACACGTATAATAGGGGGCTAAGTGGACACCCTTGTCTAACTCCCCTCATAACTCTATGTGTCCTCCCTTTCCATCCATTTTCTAAAGGAATCACATTGGCCAGTGCGTAACACATCTGAACCCATTGCACAAACTGCATCGGTATACCAAAAGCTGTTAAACACTCCCAAACATAATCCTGCGATACCTCATCAAAAGCCTTAGCTTGATCTAGACTCACTAAGAAACCATCTAGTCCTTCAATTTTACTAGTTTTTAAAGACATGATTTCCCGAAGGAGAATCAAAGCATCCGTTATGTTCCTTCCAGGAACAGCACAAAATTGTTGTGCATTAATTAAGTCCGGCATTACCATAGCCAATCGATTCCCTAAAAGTTTAGAAAATATCTTAAAATCTACATTTAATAATGTCAAGGGTCTCCAATTGCCTATATCCATACGATCTCCCTTCTTAGAGAGAAAAACTAATAATCCTTCATACATCTGAGTCGGCAACATCATATCAAAAAGGAAAGAATTATATAATGCCAATAGTTCTTTCGGCATTAATTTCCATAAAAGTTTATACAGTTCTCCTGATAAACCATCGGAGCCTGGAGAAACCTCATTCTTAAGTGTAGCAATTACAGACCCCAATTCTTCCTCTGAAAAATTAGCTATCATTGCAGTTTGTGAATCCAGTTCCACTCGTGGAAGTTCAGCTGCTACCAGCAGCTGCGTCATAAAGTTAGAATCATAATGCAAAACCCCAAAAACCTTATCAATATGATGATACAAATAATCCATAATACCTTTGTTATCAGATAATAAAACATTATCATTCCCTTTTAAACTAGAAAAGAGATGTTTATCTGTTCTAGTTTTACTAGCTAAAAAGGGATTAACTTGAGCTGTTTTCCCTTGTGTCCCAAAAGATTGTTCTCTGATTAGAGAATCCATATGATTCTATTGAAATGGTAACATCAAAATTTTAGTTTGGGCAATAATTTTAGATAAATCTTTTTTTTTTTTATTTCGTTGTTTAACCAGGTATAGCACACTAAGCTGAAAGCTTTTTTACAGGAGCGACCTGGGAGCACAAGGAGGTTAAGTGACTTGCTCAGGGTCACACAGTATGCAAGTGGAAGCTGTGGGATTCAAACCCAGGTCTGGTCTGCTGGATGTCATCAGATTTGCAGCTCAGAGCCTTAGACCACTGCACTATACTGTCTCCTTATATAAAGATAAATCTAAACCAAAGTCATTCTGTCTTGATATTAATAAGTGTAAAGAATGGCAAAGTGACATATATTCCTTTCTTTTTGATGCTGCCAATAAATGGCCCTTGGACTGAAAGTAACCTATTAAACAAAGTTTAAAGGCTTCCCACCATCCCACCATATCCTCATGCAAACCAATTGTAGTAATGTGATCCTGTATAATCATCTCCAAATCTTTTATAATCGATGGAACTGTTAAGAGGGAAGCATTCAACTTCCAAACTCCCGGTCCTTTCCTCCTATGCTGTGGGGATTCCAGTGTTATTCCAATCAGAATATGATCGGATGTCTCAATTGGTACATAAAGTAGCTTATTGATATGCAGGGATTTAGTAATAAAAATAAAATCAATACGTGATGCTAAATTACCTTCAAAAAGGTGGGTTTTGCTGAATTCCTCCCAGTTTGATGGGAATCTTTCAGACCCAGTAAAGAAATAATGTTTAACAAACAGGACTTATCACAATACTGCTTCTCTTTTACATTTTTTTGTAAAAAATTTATATTAAAATCTCCACAAAAAAATACATATCGTCCCGTATGCAAATAAGGTTGTACCTTCTGTAATAACTCTATCCTCAAGGATTTCATCTGAGCTCCATAGATAGATATCAACCAACAAGAAAAAACGTTTACGATAATGTCTATTAGTAACGCTCGACCAGAATCAATGTCAACCAGTCTAATGAGTTGAACATCCAATGTAGTAAAGCATATGCCAATTCCACTACATCTTTCTTCCCCAATGGACCAGAAGGTAGGTCCCCAACGCCATTGTTGACTTGCCCTAACCATCTCAGAAGCTGAATGAAAACGAGTATCCTGTAGCAGAAAAACATCATATCCTAATGAAGAAAGGATGCCAAAAATTGTTAAACGTTTGTTACATGATTTTATACTGTTCACATTTAAGGATGCAACAGACAAAGAAAAAGGTTTTAAGGAGGGGGTTTAAATTGCCTGTTACTAGACATAGTCACCCGTTTTCTGGCTTCTGGTTGTTTATTGCCTGTAGAACTGCTCAAACCAGGGGGTAAAGAAGTGGAAACAAGTGTATTAACATCTGGAACAGGAATAGGAAGGGCAACTTCTACCTGGTCACCCCACGAGGAGAGGACCGAAAATCTATTTTCCAAAGGCAGGGGGGAAACAGGAAAAACATTGTTACCACTCCTCGCAGACGGAGCTAAACTGAGAATAGAGACCTGTACATCTACTTTTTCCCCTTCTTTACTCGGGCCTCCTATCTTGGACAAAAAACAAGAGTCTGTACCCAGTGTTGCAGGAACCCTTTGTGGAGACCCTAAAGGTGTCGCAAATGGAGTTTCCTTTTCTCCCTTACTAGGTTCTGAGATAGAATCTATGGGAACAACTATCATGCATTCTGCTGAAGAAACCTCCTCTATCGGGTTCTCAGAAACCGATAAGTTAGGGGTACCCCGGGAACCAGAATTTCTGTCCTCCCAAGAAAATCCACCCCTCCTCCTACCTCTACGTCTACCTTGATACATGGGCCTAATTTCTATCCCTTCTTTGTCCAGGTGGGATTCTCTAGCTTGTGTTAAAAAATGCTCCTGATCTGAGGTTTCTTCTGTGTCAGTATCTTTCCATGGACAGTCTGAAAAGGAATGGTTAGTTTCATTGCATAAGTTACAAACTGAAGGTGCAATGCAATCATTAGCCAAGTGACCCAGCATGCCACAATGGAAGCACTTAATTTGGTCACATGATGTATTTAAATGTGACAAAGACCCACATTTGAAACAGCTTTTTGGTTGCCCAGCATAAAAATTATACCCCTATCTCTTCCCAAAAAGAAGGAACTGGGTAAATGCTGTATGACCTCATCATCCTGTTTTAATTGAACTCGTACAGTCCAACCCCCGGTCCAAAAGCCATTCCCATCTAAAATGGGATGAGGTTTATCTTGTACAAGACATCTTTTTTCTAGCCAAAACAAAATATTTGTAATGTTCACTCCTTCATTCCTAAAAAGGATTGTTACAGTTTTAATTGTAGGCTTCGTGATGTGGATGGCTTGAAAATCTTTCCAGTCTTCCTGATCCTTCAAATCGTAATACAACTTCCAAAATCTGTCTAAAGAAATAACTGAACAAAAACTGATGTCATAATAGTTATCCCCTGGGGGATGAATAAATGCATATACTTCTGCTGGGGAAAAACCCATAGAATCAATTAATAAAATCTTCCCCACCCAAAGTCTGTCCGGGGCTGTAGGTGCCAGTCCACGATATCTCAAACGAACTAAAAACCTGTGTTTGGCTAATTCTACAGGTTTTTTGAACAGTCCCAAAAAGGATTTAGTACCCAAACCATCTGGTCTCACAGTACTCACAGATTTTCCCGATGTATTCCCTTCAACCAAAGACAGTGGGCGAAAGACTGGCTCGGTCAGCGATAATTCAATTCCGGAAATAGGAATACCTGGAGAAGAGTTGGTAGCCACACTGGGAGATTGAAAAGACAAGTTCACAGCGGCGTCTTGCGTACCAAAGAATTCTAAAGCCTCACCTCGACGCTGCACATCCTCATTGCCCAAATTCATAGACTTTGAAATATTTTCATTACCAGTTAAGAGTTCCACATCTTTAAGACCTTGTATCTGTATAGTAGTACCCCCTGGAATAGAAATAGATGGTTCCAGAACCCATTTTTCACCAGACCATAGCCACCCAGCTTGCTGTAAAGCATCACCGGGAGACCATTCCGTTAAATCGCAAAAAAGCCCAGCCGTATTCGTTGAGTTGCCGTCTTCATGTTTTGCAGACTTAGCTTGTAAGTTCTCACCATTGCCACAATCCTGGTGTCCAAAGCATTTCCCTCCCATATTAAAGGGGCTATTCGGAGAACGTTTCCTCTTGCTATGTTCAGCATCCAGCTTCTTTTGGCAAGTTTGAAAAGCCCACTCCGCTGTATTAATTAAGTCCATCAATTGTAATTTTTTCCGATCCAGTTCTTCTTGAAGAAGTACTTCTGCAGAGTTGTCCATATCCAAATCCAGTGCAGAGTCCATAGACTCCAGAGCCACAGCTCCATTATTTTCACTTGAAAAATTTTCATTACCCAACGCACTATCAACCATATTGGGTTCCTGTGCTGCAGGTTCACAACCTTCCTCGTCCACCACCTCTGTCCGACTGAAGTCCTCCATCCCTGCAGGCAGATGGACAGTGCCACCCGTCTACAGAGTAGGGGAATTTCTCCGGTGTCCTGGCCAAATTTCCCTCATTCACTAAAAATACCACCAACAGCTTAATCTGGTTCAAATTCATTTGGCATTCATCTGTATTCCCCTCCCCTGGGTCATGCCTGAAAATAGGTAGGATTTGTCTAGTGCACTTACCCAGTCAAGAAAAACTAAATAAATAAATAAATAAATAAATTTTGGTGATGCAGATATCCCGTCTGACATGGCACAGGCATTTATTTGTTGAAAGCCGCTCTAGTGCATGTAGACCTGTTTTTCATGAAAGCATCATTTGAAAATTAGAACTGGTGTAAGGTTTGATGCATCCTGTTCCTTGCTTCAGTTGTTTTTGATGCAAGTACCCTGCATCATTCTCTGGCCTTTGAAAATCTGTCCCTGGGTCTTCTTTCCATTTAACTTTAAAAATCTTGACAAGAATCTTCTTTCACTTCCTGGATAGCAAAGTTCTTGTTTGGTAACTGGATTTTGTGACTTTTTCTGTTCCTCAATTCAATTCCACTCGAACCTCGGACCACAGGCTCATCTGTTATCAAACAGCACTATAGACTTGTTTTGGCTAATGAAATTAACTGTTAGTCTCTGTCCATGCTTGTCTCTAGCAGAAGTTTCAAAACATCGCTTCAGTCAGGATGTCCACTATTTAGACAACAGGCTTTGCTCCATCCAAACCTGGTAAAGTTCTCTTGTAAAAGCAATCTTCTTGTAGCTGGCTTTGATAATCAGGCTCTGAACCCCAGCCCCTGGTATGGACACACCAATGACTTTAATGGTTTGCAGGTCCAACATCAACAGGCAGGCATTGCTATCAGGCTTCAGGCCTAGTAGACATCTCAAAACAATATCACTTCTGAGTTCACAGACATAGATGTTCACAAGTCAAAGGTTTATGAGATTCTGGGTGATCCTGGAAATTGAAGGCTTATTTCTTTGGCTAGAATACTGCCTTGACATAATTTCCAACAATTTTCCCAACTCTGATTGGATAATATAAATGAGGTAGGTGTGGGTTTCCATCCACCTTTAAGGACTACCACTTTGCTCAGAGTCCACTTTTAAACATGAAATTATTTTTCCCTCATAACTTTTTTATGCAAAATCATACAATTTCCAAACAAACATATTTGAACTTCTCTCATCAAAACCAGTCTTTTGAAGTGTCTTTCATGTTTATAGGACCAGTGTTTCCTGAATTAAGTTAATAGGGACTATAACTTCATTTTCTAAGCAATGTTCTTTAAAACAAAGTGATACTTTCGTTTTACATTTCCTAGGCTTTAGAATAATGTAAGATTTGTCAACAAAATCCTTTAGGAAAGTTCTTAAAAACATTAAACTTCTTAATAAAGAGCTGTTCCTTTATTCTTTTAAGAGAGTCAATAAATCAAACTATCAGGACTTGTTTACTACAAATTTTTCAGATGGTGTATCTCTTCATAGCAACACATTGCAAGTCCAACAATTATATCTTTGAACCTGTTATGATGTCAGTTTTCATTTAAGACTAAACTCTCTGGGCAGGATTCATGAAACTTGAAGAAATACCCACAGCTGTGGGTAAACCTCAGCAAAAGTCGGTTGCTACTTGCAAATCTGCAGGTTACCCACAGGGGCAGGTATTCACAAAGGTGGAGCTGGATTATGACCGGCTCCACGATCTACGGCTGCTTGCAGGTGGTGTCGCTGGGGAGATGGCCGCAGCTGTGGGAATGGGCTATGGCTGTTGGGAGCAGCCATAACACCCTCCACAACAGCTGTGGCTGTGAATCACTACCACCGCAGCAGTGGGCGATTCCAGTCTGCAAAGGCAGTTGCGGAGTGGGACTTAGATCCTGGGCGGTTTGTGAATCCTGCCCTAGAAGTTTATTTCAAAGAATACTGTTCTAAAATATTTTCATATACAGTGGCATCTCCCAGGATGAAACACACTTTTAAGGCACTCTGCAGTATACTGCAGCAGACTTCCCGAATAGATCAATGTAATTTCAATAGCAATTAGTCCCCTTCGTCAGGCAGAAAACTGTGGCATTCACTTCATCCTGGCAGTGTCACATCTTTCCTGAATGACAATGGGGACAAATTACCATTGAAATTAAATTGATTTATACAGTAGGTCTTCTGCAGCATTCTGCAGCATGCTGCAAAATACTGTGGAATTGCGTTTCATCCTGGGGATGCCACTATGTATGTTCTGATCCCCATTTGCAACATTTATACAATTTAGGCAGATGAGCAGTTGCAATCTCTTCTATAAACTGTGAAAATTTGCAGTAGTGTATCAATGTAGTCCACTTATTTGGTGTGACTTACTAACTCATTTCTGTAACAAGCACATCAATAATAATTTTATTCCTGATTTATGGAGGGGTTCAGTGGTAGAACCAATCAACAAAAAGGGTAGCACATTGGATCCATTAATGTACTGCACAATTAGTCTATTGGATATCATTTTAAAAATATTTTCTAAGGTACTGCTAAAGAGATTTAGACAACAAATTACCTATCTGGGTGATTTCACAGCGCTGCAAGCAGGCTTCAAAGCCAGCTACTGTACAATCAACAATTGCTTTGTTTTATTCCACCTAATGGAAAAATACATCTGCATAAGGAAACAAAAGTGATTTGTGGCATATATAGATTTTTCTGCTGTGTTCGATACAATTGAAAGAAAGACTTTATGGTCTATAATGTTAGACAAGGGAATTGATCCAGCCCTGGAAAATGTTTTCTCTAACTTGTATACAGATGCATGGGCTAGGATCATACTGGGGGTCGAGTGGCAACTCTCAACAGTCAGCCCTACAAATAAGGGTGTAAGACAGGGTTGTGTCCTCTCCCCCACCCTCTTCTACCTCTACATTGATGGCATGATGACAGAATCTTTAAAACTGGATTCTGATTAACCTAAAGTAAATAGCACTCCTGTACCTGTCCTAGCCTATGCAGACGATTTAATTCTCTTTTCGTTAACTAAAAAATTATTTTAAAAAAATGGACCTACTGGATATCCAAGCAAGGTCTTTGAAATTAAAAGTTAACATCAACAAATCACAAGTTATGATATTTGATTCCAAGGCAAAAGTGTTTAAATGTAACATAGGATAGACTGAACTTAATTATGTCCAGGAATATTCCTATTTTGGTCCCAATTATACAAATGCAGCAACCTGGATGATGTATTTGACTAAACTTTCTGAAATAACACATAAGATCTCTCCAGGATTAAATACATGTAATTATACGAATGGAGGACACTCAGTATAACCACTTATGAGGCAGTATAGCACAGTGGTTTAAGGCTCTGAGCTGCAAATGTGGAGACCTGGGTTTAAATCCCACAGCCCCCACTTGCATACTGTGTGACCCTGAGCAAATCACTTACCTTTCTTGTGCTCCCAGGTCACACCTGTAAATAAGCTTTAAGCATAGTGTGTCTCTCCTGGTTAAACAAAAATCTTGTTACTGCAATTAAAACCAAATATTATGCACAAATCATACATGGAACAGAGGCCTGGGATATAAAGAACACAAATAAATTAATAATTGCTGTACATAAATCATTAAGGAAAACACTTGGCTGAACTCAGTCCTTCCCAGCACCACATATGAGGGCAGAATTAGGACTTTTAGATATAAGAGCTGCAATAGATGTGAGGAAAACTGTCTATTTGCTGAAGCTTACCAGACTCTCTAAAGATAGACTCCCATTATGTTTACTTGAACAGAAAGAATGGGTAAAGAGGGAATGCACATCAAACTGCTGGTATATAAGAATGTTGCAATTGCTGGATCAATATGGTTTATCCATTCTATATGGTTATTTAGAATGAACATACTGCTGAGTCCCAAATATAAAAGCTACATTAAAAATAAAATAGCAAACTATTGGATTCCATGGGATAATACACTAATCTCAAATGCAAAGATTTCTCCATTGTATGCCACTTATAGTGAAAACCATGGATATGAGTATTATCCGTTTTGACTGACTCACTATTAAGGAAAATTGATACAAGATATAGAATGGAATGTTTTGAAAATAACATTCAAACAGCAAGGTATAGAAAACTACTAGCAACTGCAAAGACATGTTATTGTAACACTGGCAGCAAAGAGGACTTGATGCATGTCCTTTGGGATTGCAAGTGATACAAGAAAGAAAGAGTGTTTTGGTTATCCCCTTTTGTCCAGGATTGGGAAAACACTGATAAATAATTTCTTACTCAACTACTTCTTACTACTCAGGACAATTGGTCTATTATTAGAGTGGCTACCTTTCTTCTTTAAAAAAATAAATTAAAGAAAAGGAGAACTACACATACTATATAAACAACTAGCATGTTTAGGAATGAATTGACATATAGTCCTTTTACTGATAGAAATTGTCTAAAATATATAAAGATTAGATATATTTATGCAAAGTAACTGTCTGACTTCATAACATCATTTGTATGTATGGCATCCTATTTATTTATGTTTAATTCACAATGTCTGTTTTATATGCTTGCATGTTTTTAATCATCCAAATCATTGTAAATACCTAATGTGTCGTGCAATAAAATTTGTACTACTACTTTTAACAGGTGCCTTTTGCTATGATGTAGTAAATTGTTAGTATTTTAGTATAGTTGCTTAGGTCACTTTAAATGTAGTTCACTAACATGATGACACCATGTCTTCACTAGTATTAAATGAGCAAATGACACAGCATCTAATTACCCTTGAAATGTGTCTGTTGGGGCACAAAACACTATTGGGTAATTCTGCACAGTCTGTGGAGCTGACTGTAATGTTTGGCTATATGCACAGCATGTTCGGTCACTTTCCTGTTTTGCAGCAAATTTGTGAGTAGAATAAAAGCTTTTGTTTACTTGCATATTGGAATCCTATATATGCATAAAGTATTGTGAGTGTGAGGCTTCTTCATGGAGTTACTTAATATAGTTTGCATAAAAACAAACTGCATTACTAAACAATGTGGAAGAGGTCAACACTGTTGGTTCTTTTAAAGGCTGGGCATATTGGCATATACCTCCTTATAATTTGAAATTATATTATGAATATATCTTTGTGCTTTTTATCATGTATATTTAGCATATTACAAGGGAAATCAAAATGTGAAAAGGTACAGGGAACTCAGAATATATATCTTGGATAGATTATAAATATATGTTTATTTAAATAGCAAATATTTTTCATTTGGCACAAGGACATAACACTGAAAGAACAAAGACTTGAATTTTGAAAATAGTATTGCAAAAAATATATTTCAAATATATGCATCAAGTATGTATCCCAAATGTGATACATCTTGGATCATTCTTCGAATATTTAACATACTGTATATCTGGAAATATATCTACAAAACATGAATATATCTGACATACTATTGGAGGGTAACTGTCCAGCTCCACACACTTGGGCCTTCTTGTATCGCAGTTCCATACTGGACAGCTCCTCCTTTACAGTCTATAGCTGCACACTTGCTTCCTGCCAAACCTTCATGGGTCTCTGGCAAACTTCCAAAAGTTCTCTGCAGAACCTCTGTAGGGACTACTCTGTTCTGACAAAGCTCTCACATGACTGGTAAATGCTACTCATGCAGAAGTAATGGTTTCCCTTAGCTCTAGACAGGCCAGAGTGCTAGCTGTAGGCAAGCTGATCAACAGATCCACTTCACATTTTGGATTAAAGCTTCCGGGGCAAGTCCTATGCCTTTACTTCAAGGCTGCATCCTTGGGCTTCACTGCCCTTGCAGCTTGAAGCCTTCAGCCCTGATTGGCTGAAATGTGACCAATGACCCCTTTTTATAGCTATCATGGGGTCAGTGGTTACAAGCATGATAGTGGTCATGTCTATATTTATGTCTAGGTCTCATATCAGTAGTGATGGCTGCAGATACCAATGCACAGATGGTGGAGGTTTACTTATGTTTTGGTCCCTCCTTGTGAGAATCATGCCCGTTATTGTCCCTCACTGTGCAGTCACAACCATTATCATCTATGTGCCTGCTGTGCTGCTGAAGAACAAATAAACCCACTGGCATCCATGGGGGACCAGTTGCAGTCTGATGTGGCTGAGCAGCCATAGAAATAGTGCTGGGAGCCTCAGAGAGCCCAGGAGATAGTCGCCAACACACGGGGTGATTACATGAGGATTGCTAAGTTCCCTATTTTGCAAATTTATTGTGTTTATTACACAGTTTGCACAGTTTTTATAAGATAGAAGAAGGCCTGTTTGGCCCATCGAGTCGACCTTCCCATGCCATGTGGGTCAATACAATAGAATACCCATATGGGTCCAGATATTCAGAAATGTGCCAAAGGCTGGCGCAAGTCCAGCGCAGCACAAGTACAATGTGCTGTGGTCCAACAGGCACCATATTCAGAAGTTGTTCTGGCTGCACTGCACCAGTGCAGCCTGGCTAAATATGGCCCAATTGCACCATGGCATAACCAGAGGTGTGCCATGGCACAAACACAGTTGCACCTTGGCACAGAAAGAGATGCCCCAGTGCAACTGTAGGAGCAGAGCAGCAGAGCAACAGAGGGGGGCAAGGCACAGAGACATGACCCAGGGACAGAGCCAGGGAAGCACAGTGACAGGCCACAGGAGGACACCACCAGTAAGGCACAGCAGGGTGTACACAGGCACCTAGACCACCACCCCAGAACACAACAGTTGCATAGATAAGAGGCAACAGAAGGTACCAATGGCCAATGGAGGGCCACCAAGGGTGCTCCCCTACAGGCTGCAGGCCATGCCCCCCCTACACACCCATATCAGAGCAGGCCACACCCAGGACCATGCAGCCAAGCACACACACATGCCACACAGGCGGCCCACACAGTAGGCATGGAATGTGCCAGGAGGTGTGTAGTGTGGCAGACCACATGGGACAGGCTGCACATCACCAAGCAGGGTCCACAACACAGCATGTGGCCAGTACCTGACTGAAGACCATGGCCATGTGCCATCACCATGCACACATCTGCCACACACCCCTGACAGCCACCTCATGGGCACCCCAAAACGCAGCCACCGATCGAGGGGAGGAACACCACCACAGTGGGATACACCACAGCACGCAACAATCAACCATGGAAGCACAACATGCACCCCGAGACATGCACACCACATGGACAGGCACTGGGCCACTGCAGCATGGCTCCTCATGCCACCTGCAAAGCAGACACAGGCACAGGCAGGTATGTCAAAAGATAGATATATTACAGAACTGAACAATGTACAAAACAAGGGTTTGGGAAAGGGTAGGAAAGTGAGGGAAGGGGACAGGGAACAGGGACTGTACAATGGGAAGGGGGACTGTAGGGGGAGGTACATCTTGGAAAACAGGGGAATGCAGGGTCCCAACTACCGGCGGCCATGTCCTGCCACCCCATGCCATCTTAGCTGCCTTCAGTCACCCAGCAACATCCTCTGCACCTGCAGCACTGCCCCATGGTGGTTGAGGTGATTAAGATAAGCTGCCAGAGCAGCCGGCAGTAAAGGGGCATCCTACACCTCCACTGGACACCTATGACGAGGGACAGGACAGGTGATCAGTGCAATGTCCCAAGGAATCATGCCCACCCATGGCGTGCAATGGGCAATGGGAATACACCCCCATGGAGAACCCATACTGTCCACCCACAGGCGGGTGGGCCAATAACTGCCAGCAACGCGGCACACCATGACAGTGCACAGTGATGGTCCCCACTGCACAGTGACCATCTGACTGCATAATGGCAGTCACATGGCACAGTGCACTGGCAGCACCACAGCAACATCAGTGGCAGCCGGGCACACACCCACCCACCAACAGCTGGCACACGTGTCTAATGGATGTGCCACAGTGGCAAGCACCACACACAGTGAGACACACACAGCTTCCAGGGCACATGGCACAGGCAGCCATGCCCTCATCCATGCCCCCACCACCCCCATGTACAGTGCAAAGGACCATGACAGTGCCAACCTGCCCTCTGTGGCCCTGCTGGTGCCAGAGTCGCTCCTGCGCCGCCTTCCTGGCCCGCTGCAGCCACTGCAACTCTCCTGCAATTTTCAGGCCCTGGGAATGGAACATAGACAAGTGCACATCAGTAAACATCCACAGCAGCTGCCCACCACCCCCACCCCTGTGCACAGGGTGAGCCCCTGCCTGACACAGTTGCATTGCAAAGCAAGCAGCGGCAGGCAATGCCACCACGGGATGTGCACGATGGCAGTGCACCACCCTGAAGGGCATGCCAGGCACCCTAGCCAACATCACAGTACAGCACTAAGGCACACATGCAATATAAACCTACTCACCTGGCTGTGGCACAGCCCCATGCCTGACATGTGGCTCCAGCCTCGTCAGGTGCTCTGGGTCCCTCCTCACCAGGTCATTATATCGGTGGTGGTACTGCTCCCCTGTCCTGACCACCCCAGTCTGCTGCTGCAGTGTGGCAGCAGTGCCCTGCCACACTGCAACCCTGGGCTGCTGCAGGGACACCTGGCCAAAGAGTTGGGGTGCTTGGGGCTGGACACAGGTGACCAGGTTCACCAGTTCCACCTGCGTCCAGTTGACTTCCCTTGGTACCTTTTGCTGCACCATGCTGCGAGTAGTATCCAGTGAGCAAAATGGCAGCAGTAAGCACACATGGCCACGGCATGCTCCAGATGCACAATCCGAGGGAACATGCACTGTGTCCACCCATCATGCAGTCTTGGAGATACACAGTATGGGCATGGCTAGGAGGGGTCATGGGTGTGGGGGTCACCGATTGGCAGAGGTCACAGCAGGGGTCAGGGATCACCTGCCTCTGCACACTGCGCATGTGCGTGATAGCAGGCCTGGTGCACCATGCGCCAGGGCCCCCATCGCACAGTCAGTGCACAGTGCATGATTGACAACATGATACTGTTCAGCACATGTACACTGCAGGCCTGCGCACCATGCATGCATATGCATTTCACCACGACTTGCTCCACAGCAATCTCATTGTGCATGGAGCAAAATCACGATATTCAGATGACACATGCAAATGAGCTCATCAGCCAATGCATGGCGCACTGGGGGAACTAGCATGTCATGACCGCTGTGCCAAAGCTCATTTGCATGCAAAGTGCTATATAAGCACCACAGAACAGCACAGGCTGTGAATCAGTATTGCATCCTTTCGGGGTAAATTGTACATGCTGCTGCAGCTCACTGGGAGCAGCCAGCACAGCAGGCTGGATGGAACACGGTGATGCTGCCACTGATACACTGTGCTGTCCTTGTCCACAGGAAGTGACATTTCGGAACATGAGGAGGGTGAGGAGCATGGGCCTGCTCACAAGCGCTGGCCAAATTTTACAAAGGCAGAGACAGAGGCCCTGTTCAACACCTACCTTGACAGGGGACCCTGTTGAGTGGTGCCACGGGCACACCACAGGCCAGGACTTGGGCCTGGGTGGAGGTGGTGGCATGTGTCAACCAGCAGGGCAGCCACCAACGCTCAGCACTGGAGTGCAGAAAGAAGGTGGGCACGGACAAGAGGTGCATCAAGGAGAGGGTGGCAGCCATCCATGCCTCCCAGAATGTCAGCGGAAGGGGGCCTACAGCTGTGCCACTACTCATGGTGCAGGAGGAGATGTTGGCAGCCACCATGCACTGCTGCACGGTGGCAGGTGTGCCTGGCGGCAGATTCCAGATGGGTAGCAGCCCATCACTGCATGGTAAGTATGTCAGCCACGCACAGCTGGGGGCATGGAGGGTGCATACATGGCCATGCTGGCATGTGTGCAGCCGGCATGCCTGTCATGTGCAGGTGAGTACACCCATGTGCATGCCAGACTGCAGGACACAGGCAGCGATAGTGTCAGGGAGCACATGTGGGTAATGCATTACTGACATGCCTCTCTTTCTCTTGCAGCACCAGCATGCCTCCGTGCAGCTCCAGAGGACCAGTCTTCAACCTCCACAGGCATCCGGGGGCCTGACAGGCTGCAGCTCACCACTGTTGTGCAGGCAGATGTCCTAGACCTGGGGTCAGACCAGGCCCTGGATGTGTTCCTGCAGGATGCCAGCCTTGGTGTCCTGTGCACAGAGACACAGGTCAGGGTGGGGTCTGACACTGATGATGATGTAATGCTCATCCTGGACAGCATGGCCTCCATTGTGGGGGAGACACCTCTGCTGGCCACTGACACAGGCAGCATGCCCAGCACCCTGCCAGTGGTGGAACAGCTGCCTGCCATCACTGCTGTGCCCTGCGGTGGAGGTGGTGTGGCCGCACTGGTGCTGGGTGGTGTGCAGTGACTGGATGGGCAACAGAAGCAGGCTGTGGGTGCCAACGGGCAGCCAGACACAGGGTCCACTACCGGTGCATCTGCCATACCCAATCCCCCCTGCAGACCCCACTGTGCAACATCCACCAGAGAGGGGGGCTGTGCATCATGGCCAGTTACCACATGGGGACCGGTGACTGGCCCAGGGAGCCAGGACACTGACCCACTGGCTCAGCACACCCATTTTCTGCAGGGGTCCATTCAGCAACAGGTGCAGCTCACCACTAGGGTGCGTGCACTGCACGTGGAGTTGCACCAGTTAGCCAAGCAGCAGGAGAGGGGCACTGTGCAGATCCTGGTGAGGATGCAGCGCATGCAGGAGGCCATAACTGCATCTCTGGATCACATCACCACTGCAATCTCTGATGGATTTGCACTGCTGGCTGCCACTCAGCATGGCCGGGCACAGCTGACCCCCCTGCAGTGTGCTATCCACCCACGTACCTGCCATAGGGCAACCCCTACACAGTCAACACTGGGCTCAGATGTTGGCATCCCAGGCATGCCAGGGGCTGGGCTGTTTGGGTGCCTTAACACCCCCATACAGACACAGTTGCAGTCCAATGGTTCCACCCCTGTGGGGCTGTTGCACCCCCCCATGGCTGATGCACAGCCTGTGGCTGGCAATTGGCCCAGGCGCAGCCACCCCCCATGGCCATGGTGGCCAAGGTTCTGTGCAGCAGCCCTGATGTGCAGCCCACCCCACCTGTGGTCTGCAGCTGCTGCCCAGTGCACACATGAGTGGTGTGTGTATGCCTGCCACAGGTGTGGCACCTGTGTGTCATGCCACAAGCTGCCTGTGTGTGTGCTTGCCTGGCTGCTGAGCCATGTGGCGTGGGTGTAATGACAGCAGTCTTGCACCAGTTGAGCCTGTGCACCAGTGCGATTCATCTGATCCATGCCACATACCCACGCCTGTCAGTGTAGGTGCATGTATATGTGTGTGTGTGTGTGTGTGTGTGTGTGTGTGAGAGTGGGCTGTGAGGGGTGCTGTGTGTGGTTGTGTGTGGGTGTGTGCCCCTGTCACCCTTACCCCTGTTTCCCACCTCAGTGAGTGCATGCCCATTGCCATGCATGCCCCTGCATGTGTGCTGTACCTGTTTGTGTGGCCTATGCATGTGCATCGTACCACCTACCAGTGTGCACCATAGTGGTCCTGTGCTGTCTTGCCTGCTGGATCAGCCAGGGATCCCTCCACCCAGGGGAGTGGCTGTCCACCTCCCTCCAGCCCATTGCCTCCATCATCCCCACTACTGTCACACTCATCAGCCTCGACAACTATCCCTCAGTCAATGGCCATGTTGTGCAGTATGCAGCAGGCCAGGAGTAGGCCACAGGCTTTCGAGGGGCTGTACTGTAGGGCACTGGCTGGCCTGTCTAGGTAATGGAACCGTGCTTTCAGCATGCCAAAGACTCACTTGATGATGTTGCACATGCTGGCATGTGCCTCGTTGTAGCGTTCCTCTGGTGGGGACACCGGGCGCTGGTAGGGGGTGACCAGCCAGGGCTGCAGTGGATAGTGCTGTCCCCTGTGTGGATATTGACATGGTTAGCCCTCTGCTATGCTCTGCTGCACCCCTTGCCTGTCCCTGGCACCCACACCAACATGCGCACCCTGCCCACCCCCATCCCAAGGTCTGCTCGGCCCATCGCCCCTTGCCTGTGCCATACTCACCCACTAGGTGGCCCATGGGGATATCCCCATGTTCAAACCTGTGGCACAGCGCAGAGCTGTGCCAGATGAACTCATCATGTGCACTCCCAGGGTGTGTAGTGGAGACATTGGTTATGTGCCCCGTGGCATCGAACACCACCTGGAAGTTTACACTCAGGCTCCCCTTCCTATAGATGTATGCCACACCCTCAGGGCCAGGTGGCATGCGGATGCCCATGTGGGTGCAGTCAATGGCCCCAGTCACACAAGGCATACGTGCTACCCTGTGGAAGTCCTGCATGGTTGCTGTATGCTCTGCCTGTGTGCTGGGGAAATGGATGTATTCTGACACACGTGGCAGCAGAGCGTTGAGGAACTGTGTGAGGAGGCAGAACATGGCCAACTGAGTTATACCTGTGGTGTCCCCGTTGGTCTCTGGAAGGTGCCCGTGGTGAGCAAGCACATGATGGCTGTCACCTTCATTTCCACGGGCATGGCGTGGCTCTGTTTGGTGGGTGCCTGCATCTCAATACCACCAACAGCTTAATCTGGTTCAATTTCAGTTGCTTACCATCTGTATCCCCCCCCAGTCACCCCTGAAAAAGGGACTTCTAGTCCCAGTGGGCCTACTGAGTCAACAAAATTCAATAAATAAATAAATCTTCTCACTGCACAGCTCACAGATCTGCCTCAGAATGGCCCTGTTCAGGTGGTCCAGCCCATGATCTCCATGTCACTGTACTGCTCAAAGGAGATGCGGGTGCGGTACCACCTGTGTTGAGCATATCACTAACAGGCCCTTCCATGGCCATGTCACTGTTCCTGCTGCCTCCTCACCCCTCATTATGGCCTCCATCATGAAGGGTGCACTATCCATGGCCCTTGCTGTCCTATATCCCCCTGGGCGGTTGGCTGCTGCAGGCTGTGTGCCACCCTGGTGCATTGCCTGGCAGTGTGTCTGCCTGTCTGTCACACACTCTCTGCCCCTCTCTCCCTTTCAGCTGCCACGTCTGTCCCTCTCCCCCTGTGTCTGCCTTGGTCTGTCTTTCTGTCTGTCTGTCTGTCTGTCTCTCAGTCTGTCTCACTCTGTCTCTTTCTTTCTTTCTTTCTTTCTTTCTTTCTTTCTCTTTCTTTCTTTCTTTCTTTCTTTCTTTCATTCTTTCTCTCTCTCTCTCTCTCACACTCCCTCTTACCTAGCACAAGTGCTTTCTGTGTGCTTGTGCCCTGTATTTATAGGAACAAGTCTGCTCGGCATCTCTGATTTGCTTCGCACTTTCGCCATGGTTTTACAGTTGACTATCGCACTGTGCTGGATATTCATGGGCATGCCCCTGCACTTGCGCCTGCCTTCATTATAGTTGTGCACTGGCGCAATGAGATTTGTGTTGTGCACTGGCTCCCGCTGAATATTGCTCCTTGGCACAAGTCCTCAATTGCACCGGTGCAACTCAGTTGTGCCATGCACAACTACTTGGAATATCCAGGCCATAGTGTTTATTTAGTTCATTTTTAAAGTGTTCAAACTTGGTCAAATCAGTTATTTTCTGTGGTAATTTATTCCATAATTTTTTTGCCCTAATTGAATAGTAATGCTTTCTATTATTTTTAGATGCCCTTTGTACAAGTAACTGTTTGTTATTACATCTTAGCATGTTTGGTTTATTTGCATATTTGATATTGCATTCTTCCATAAGTTTTTTATCCTGTAAGATTTTAAACAGTAATAAAAGATCTCCTTTCTGTCATCTAGTTTCAGGATCGTACAATTGTAATTTTCTACATCTTTCTTTATATGGTAAGTTTTTTAGTCTAGGTATGAGTTTGGTAGTTTTCCTTTGGACATTGTCCAAAAGTTTTCTGTCCTTGGAAAGATATGGGGCCCAAAAAGCAGCTCCATAATCCAAGTGGGACCTGATGTATAGCCAGCTGGTTGGCAGTATAGCCTAGAGGTTAGAGGAACAAGGTGTGAATGAGCTTGGTACATCCAGCAGACTAGACCTGAGTTTGATTCTCACAACCTCCACTTGCATACTGTGTGACTCTGAGCAAGTCACTTAACCGCCCAGTGCTCCCAGGTCGCCCCTGAAAACAGGCACTTGTGCCTAGTGGGCCTTAACCGGTTAGCAAAGACTAAAATTAAAAATAAATAAATGTACGCATTATACACTGGTAATAGAAAAGTGTCTTGTCTACAGATGAAAGATCTTTTGATGGAACTAAGAGTATGGTTGGTCTTTGCCGATTTTATGGCTAAGATGATACGTTGTATGCCATATAAACAAATTAATCACCTGCAATTCAGATAACAATTTTGTACAAGAAGGCTTTCAATCTCAGCTTGGTATTCTAAAAAATACATACAGTTAGCATGTCACATAAAATATAAAGCACAAGCAAAATGACACACTACACAAGGTTCATCCGAGTTTGCTCAAAGGGGTTCAGTACTATGATCATTAGACATATAGCGAAGTAAAATTCTGCCTGCGAAGTTGTAGCAAAGTGGCCACTTTGTGTTAGTGTTCCGCTACATGGAGTGCCCATTCTAAACCCTCACTTCGCCACTTTGCATTGTAATTATGACTTTGCATTGTGCACTCTGCCTTATTCTGCTTTAAAGCAGAGTGAGAATTCACAGGCAGCCCACACATATCACTTGGCTTACACAGTGTAGGTCACATGCAGCAGGCAGGCAGGTAGGAGGTTATGGGCAAAAACACTGTCCAACATGGGCTGACTTACACATTTTGCACAGAGTGTGACAAATGGCTCTGCTCTGCAAATGGCCGTCGGTAGGGTGTGGACATGTGATGAAGAGGGGTGCACAGGTGACAAGTCCATAAATACAGTTATATTCCCCTTTTTACATACAGGGGTTGATGTACCACTTGCACTAGACAAACTGCATTGACCACTGCCACCACTACTCTGACCACCACTTGACAAGATTTCTAAATCATAATCCTCCCCCTCATCATGCCTATAGTAATCCTCTGGTGTTATTTCATTGCTACTGCAGACATTCCCACTTTGTCTTACACTCATGGAAGGGGGTAGCATGCTCAGTAAGGTTGATGATGAGGGTGAACACCCCACTATGGCACTAGCTGCCATCTGGTGCTGGGTCCACAGTGCCATGTGCCTGTTCTTAAGATGTGTATGCTGGCCCCCCCATGCCCAGATGACTCCCTTTTTTACCTCGACTCACACATGCATGGCAAAGCTGGCAGATTGCACCTGACTCATCATTTGCATCTTGGACAGAAAATCCCAAACAAGGGATTGTGATCCCCTACTTTTAACATGTCCCTTATGCTGCTTATTGGACTCTGTTTTTTAACCCCTGAAATGGGGGGGGGTGCTACATGGTTTTTCAGGCTGGACACACTTGGACTCCAATTGACCACAACAACTACCTATGATTATTACTGGGTCATCATCATTATCATCAACAGGAACTTCCAAATCACAACTTTTTTGGGGAGGGGGTATTTAACACCAACAGACCCAGATACAGTCACCTTGATTTATTTTTCTCAAGTTCCCAACAGGGGTCACTGACATCATCATCATATTCATCAACATCATTTGCATCCACATTTTCAGCTTGGATGCTGTCATGTGGAGAACATGTTCCAACCACAGCATCATCATCATCATCATCACCCAATATTTTTGCACCACACTTTGAATTATTGGATGGCAAGACATGACCGCAACAGTGCTGGAAGAAATGTGACATTGTGAGTTATCGTTGTCAGGATCAGAATCCTGTTCAACTACCATGGGGATATTAATGGGGAGTATGACATCATCTACACTGTCAGTCACAGCTTTAGACTCAACTATTTTTTTTAAATGATTAACTGGTCAGAAGTGGAACGTGAGGCAGCAATACTCATGCCAGCAGAAACTGCACTAACACCACCAGCTGGGACATCATCTCCTCCAACTATGAGAGAAGCTACATATTGTGCTGTAAAAAAACATTGATGGAGAAATCCCTTCACTGACATCAGCTATGCACTTCTGAGTACTACCACGCCCATGGACAGTCTTGCCACTGGCAGTAGTGCCATGGCCAGAAACAGCTTTGCTTGCACGTCTCTTTGCAGGCATTTTGGGGAATCACCAAGAAAATTCTAAACAAATTTAGATTTCTGAACTTTCAGTCTGGACCAGTGGATGTGAAGCCCAAAAAACAACTGTGGCTTGCAGATGGAGATTAGGCACTAAACAGATGCAAAAGCACAAATAGATTAAGATTGCATTGCGCAATCAAGAGATGCAGACGCAAAGTCACAACAACACCTTAACCAGTGCTCGTACGTCACAATCCAATCTGGAAAAGAATACATTTTGCCAGTTTGGGGGAGGGGGGGTGCAGTGCCCTGCAATAACAGTCCAAAACCAAGATACCACAAAGCAGTACAAAATCATGCAAGTGCAGTGGATAGCAAGTTCACACTGCTGCAATTACTCTGTGGCACAATAAAATGTGTCTGATTTGATGGTACACATAGCACACACACTCACACACACACTACAAGTAATGCTTAGCAAATTGAAAACTTCAGTAATATAACCCAATCTTTTAAACAAACTGAAATTATGCACTGCTGCACCACAACAATCAGCAAAAAAAAATGGCAAGAATTACTGAAAATATTACTGTGTGAACATTAACAGTTATACAAGAAAAATATAACTAAAACAGAAAGACTGCCTTTTTCTCCCAGTTTTAACCTACCTCCACCACAGATAGGCCCCTCCCCCAAAGCACACTTCAAGAGTCTGTCAGTAGACAGACTGAATGTTCCAAATTAACATTTCAAAATTCACACACAAACAATAAACACTCAATGATATGAGCACAGGAGGGTTTCCTACAATCGATGTACTACATTTTGAGCAGAACAAAATGACCTAAAAATACTTTTTTAACAGCTTTTAGAGGATTTGAATTGCAGAGCTCTGAGAGGAAACTGTCTCCATCTACCACTACACACATACTACACAGAACTGAGGTGTGCAGAACAATCTAGAGCCCATGTGACCTGCAACCCCATGAATCACTGCAAAATTTGCCTTGGAGCTCAATAACAAGGTGAAGTGATGTAAAGTACATTGATTTCCATATACTTCACATTAAAATTGGTGCAGAAGTGGTTGGAGGAAGGTGGAGTAATGCAAAGTCATTGTTATCAATGGACTTCACATTCATAATGACGCAAAGTACTCCACTTCACATTGCGGATTACTTTGCGGTTTCTGCATTACTCCATGAATTGCTTTGCGGAGTGAATTTTGGCCACTTCGCCCACATCTAATGAGCATGTAAAATGAGCTGCTGTCTTACAAAAAAGTGTGGCTTCTTCAGGCCAAGCTTGTGATAAATAGGAACATAGGAAGTACAGACAGGAGGGAGCTGGTGCTCTTCTAAATTAGCCACTGCTTGCTCAGTGGAACGTACAATTTAAACATTCCCTTTTAAGATAACTACCTAGTCATTTCTTAAATGTAGGTTTGCAGGAGTGAGTGTGCTTGGGCAGAAAGAACCGGGTGCAAAGCGTAGAGCAGCTAACTCCAAGGCACAAGTCAGAGAACACAAACAGGAAGGCTGAGCACTCCAGACTAGTCTCCCTGATAAAGACTATTGTTGAAGCATCAGGGCTTTGAGAGAGTGAGAGGAGCTCCTGTCAAACTTGTTAGTTTTGGCAAATAAAACTCTAGCAAATGAAATTATGCTTACACTTACTGTAATTTAAACTGTTTGTTCCAGTTTGGAGTGCTCAGGTTTCCTGTTTGTGTAGTTATTAAATGTATTCAGATTACCACTGTTTACCACTGACTTCAGTAGTGAATTCCAAAACTGAACCACTCTCTGTGAAAACCACTGCTTCCTTTTGATTGTTTTAAAATGTTTTCTGCCGGCCCGGTGGTGATGAGGAATGAGGCGCTGGATGCCTGACCTTGTGCCATAGCGGCAACCCAGGTTCGGGAACAGACTTGGGTCGTTGGGGAGTCAGCATGGGGGGGAGGGTCGGTGCAGGACTGAGTAGTCAGAAGGTAGTTCTCCTCTTCAGAGTGTGGTCACCGCCCCTTGTAGCCCCGCTGCCACCAGGTGGAGGTCTGCTGGCCAGCATAGGCAGCGAGGGTGACACGTAGCAGGTGGGTACCTCAAGACATGCCATATGTATGCCTCCACATGTGTGCATGCATCTGAGGTAGGGCGCTGGGTTACAGGGAGAAAAATGGTAAAAAGCACCATAAATTACACATAGAAAAAAAAAGTTTCCCAGCTAGCTGGAAATTGTGTCCTCTTATATCCCTAACATTTTGTTTAAATTCCAAATCTTAAAAATATCCCTAGATCTTGATTCAACATTGATTTGTATACAGTAATTAAGTCACCTCTCATTCTCTTCACCTCCAGGGAGAACATGTCCAGATTCTCCAGTCTTTTTCCATAATCTTTGTCCTCTAAACCATTTATTATTTTTGTTGATATCCTCTGGATTCTTTCTAACCTGGCAATAGCGCCCATATTTTGTGGTGATCAAACCTGGACACAATACTCCAGGGGCTTGATTTTCAAAAGACTTACAGATTCTGCAAGTCCCTTGTGCAGTGAACAAGTGGTGCAGGGGGCCTGCAGCATTCCTTTGGTGCCTATCGTGATTCTCAGTTGGTTGTGCCAAATGCAGCAACTTAGGCCATCTCCCCCATTTCTAACTTCTGCCATTTGGGGGACCCATTTTATGGGGCTTGTGCCAAATATTTGGTGCAAGTTGTCATAATTAGATATCTGTCAAGCAATCTTTCTAATGTACTAAAATTGAGCGCAGTTGTGCTTAAAGAGTTTGGCGCAGTTGCACCAAATATCAGGGCTGATGCAAGGCTTGACGCAAGCCCTGTGCCAATCTTTGAAAATTGGGCCCCCTATGTAGGAATTATGACATTTCTGCTTCTGCCAATTATGTTGCTTTTAACACATCCCATTATCCTATTACATTTCTTAATTGCCTCATTTCACTGTTGTGAGGATTTCATGTCATTCGACACTACATCTCCAAGATCTCTTTTGAGCCATGATGTATTGAGAAACCCAGTTTACAGACTGCATTAGTATTTGTATCCCTGAAGTGCAATACAATGCACTTTTCCTGGTTAAATCTGATTTTGTGCCTGTTGGCCCATCATTTATCTCATTTAGTTCTTCCTGCTATCGACACACTTGTTCCTTGTTTTCTACTATATGGCCTAGCTTAGTGTCATTGGCAAACTTACTGATCCACACACCCTTGGTAACATTCATACTATACATAGATGTTGAATAATATAGGTTCATAGGTTCATAGGATGGGTTCAGGTCCATAAGTTACAAAAGCCATATAAAGGACCTGCCACTGTTTAGTGGTCATATTTCCCATTTTTTTGTTTCCCATGTGTTTATCCAGTCGATGCTTGAATGATATTATACTACTGGTGTCCACCACATCCCTGGGAAGTTCGTTCCAAACATTCGCCACCCTCTGGTTAAACCATTTCCCCCTCCTGTTGGTCTTATACCTTTCTCCCTTCAGCTGTTTATTATGCACTCTCATGGCTGTTCTAAGACCCTCTTTCCAATTTAATCCTGCTGCCTCGCTTAACATGGCATCACTCAAGGACCTATAAACATAACAAAGATCCCCCCTTATCCTCCTGTATGTTGCCAAATACAACCCCAGATGCTCCAGTCTTACTTTATACTTTTCCTTCCTAACAACCCCCGCTCTCTTGGTAAACCTTTGCTGGACCTGTTCTACTCATTTGCTCCCACCTATACTTTGCACAGTGCAGAAAGGGGTTCCATACTCTAAGACTGGTCTTATCAGGGATCTGTACGGGGGCACAAGAACCTCTTCCTTCCTATTACTAATGTTATACAACAAGTTACCCATTACTCTGTTGGCCTTATTAACACTGATCATGTTATGCTTGTCAAACCTCAACTTGTCTGTGATAATCACCCCCAAGTCATTGTCACTATCTGTTGATTCAAGTATCTGGGAGTTCAACATATATTGTGCCCCAACATTATTTTGTCCAAAATGCATGACCTTGCATTTTCCAATGTTACATTCCAATGTATGTACTTCAGCCCAAGTGTCTAGATGTAACAACTATTCTTGAAATTTCTTTATAGACTCCTCGTTATTTACTATTGCCCCAACTTTGGAATCATCTGCATATTTACATATCCAGACTCCCTCAGACACTTGCATGCTGGAAATCAAGATATTGAACAACCTTGGCCCCAGCACAGATCCCTGAGGGACCCCGCTTGTAACCTCTGTCCCCACAGACTTAAAGCCCCTTACTTGAACCTGCTGGAATCTTTCCTGCAGTCATGCTGATATCCACTTAATAATGCAATACTCGACCTCTAATTGCTGAAGGGTCTTGAGCAAGACATTATGTGAGACCATGTCAAAAGCCTTTCCGTAATCTAAGTATACCACATCAACTGGCAATCCAGCATACAGTGTTTGACTCACCAGCTCAAAAAAATGCAACAGATTTGTTGTACATGACCCCCCCCCCGAAAAACCATGCTGAGCTATATCCAAGTGATGCAGAGCCCTCAGATTATTCTCCAGAAACTCATTTATGAAGCTCTCCCTCACTTTTCCAATAATAGATGTAATGCTTATGGGATGATAGTTCTCAACCCATGTTCTATCTCCTGACTTAAATATCGGTGTTATGTGGGCCACCCTCCAGTCATCTAGGACTGCTCCTTCTCTCAAGGATTTATTGAAGAGATCCGCCAGTAGAATTGAAATTTGGTCCACCAGTTCAGCCAAGAAAGCAGGGTGATAACCATCTGGCCTCCCTGATTTATGTTTTTTTTTAATTTTCTAGTTTGTCCTTGACCTGTTCTGCAGTTATAATCGGAATTTCTGCCTCCTCCTCCTCCTCCTCCCCCATAATAGCTTCCCCAATAGAGTAGCTGTTACTATCCTTAAGGTTCACACTCTGAAAGTATTTACTAAACATATTTGCCAATCGCTGCTCATCCTCAACTAATTCATCTTTTTCTTTTAAGATAGTAATTTGCTTTGGATGCTTCCTTAAACTACCTATGTAGTTGTAGAATTCTTTCCCATTGTTTCCCTTTTTGGTTGCTAGGGCCAATTCAACCTTGGTCTTCCCTCTTCTGATACCCATTTTACATTTCTTTACCAGGGACCTATAGTTAGACAATCTTCCAGGAAATGGGTTCTTCTTAAATTAATTAAAGGCTTTGTTTTTCCTATTTATTAACCTTCGGAGTGTATAAGACAACCATTTAGGCACTTGGCCTTTGCTGTTGTATTTTTTTGAGAGCGGAACAAAGTTGTGTATACAAAACTTCATGGCCTGATCCAGTTTGTTCCAGGATTCAGTTATGGATTTACCTTTTAACTCATCCCAATTATATGTTTCAAGTATCTGCTTAATCTTGATGTAATTGGCTCTACATCATAATTCCTAATAGTTGTTTTCCCTAGGATACTTTGAGAGTCTTCTGCTAGAAGTGCCCTAACCATACAATGGTCATTACTTCCCAGTAGCTCAATCACCTTAACATCCCTTATGGCCTCCTCCATATTCCACAACATAAAGTCCAACAGATTCTGATCTCTTGTGTTCTCAGTTACCATCAGTGTTAAACAATTCATTTTACATATTTCCAGAAATCTTTCCTCAACTGTTCCTTCTGCTAGCAGGGACTCCCAACTTATCCGAGGAAAGTTAAAATCACCCATTATTATAGTGTTATCTGTCGATTTCCCAATAGCCAGTAGATCAAAAAAATCTTTATTCTCTTGTTCATTCAAATTTGGTGTCCTATAGCATTCCCCAACCTTGTATTTTTCTTCCCTGCCAAAAAGGAGAGTCAAAACTGTTCCACCTGATTCCACTCAATATTATTTTGATCTATAAGTTTTGCCTTCAAGTGGGATGCAATATAGACCCCTACTCCCTCACCCTTTTTTCCTAACCTAGGTTTATGGAAGAAATCATATGCACTGCTCTTGTCCAACCAGTTGTCCTCTCTCAGCCAAGTTTCTGTCAGCCAACAAACGTCAATTTTATCTCTTTGAATGATATACTTGAGTTTGTCTATTTTAGGTTTAATGCTTCTTGCATTTAGTAATAATAACTTTATACCATTTGTTCTGACAACCATGGTACCAGTTGATGGATTTAATTTACCTTCTTGGACTATTTCCACCTTGGACTATTTATTTCTATTGTCTGTATAATTTGGGGCTGGTTGTGAGAAGGTAGTGGATGGACGGGGATTAGGTAGTATAAGACTGGATGGTAATGAATGTGTAGCTAAATTAGTCTGTATTTATTGTATGAATGGTGACTGAATGATTAGTTAGGATTTTCACTTCCCTGATTCAGTTTAAATGAATATCTATTTGTCTCCTTAAAACATTTTCCTATTCCTTACTCCCTCTCCTACTAAGATGTCTACCATCTTGTCCAAAGTAATATGAGTTTAGTTCAAAGTCCTCCCAGGTCTTAATGCACTCAATGTTATTCATAAAACACCACCTCCTTATCCAGTTGTTCACCCTTTTAACCTTCTGGTTTATCACATATCCTGCCTTAGGAACAGGTAAGATTTCTGAAAAAGACAACTTTCCCATTTATTTTTTGAACTGTTTTTTCTATACTCATAATCTGTAGATACATCTGATCTTCCCTGGTTTTATACATTATCATTTTTGCCAGCAAGAATTATTATTAGGGGTGTGTCAGAACCTTTTGTTACCATTTTAGGGATCATGATATCTATGTTTGCCAAGGTGGCACCTGGCAGGTAGGAACTTGTCACAATGTTTTTTAGGCCATTTGTTGTATAGGCATCCGTGTACCTAACAATGGAGTCACCAATAACATGTATTCTCCCCCCTTCTACATGCTCTTCCATGTCCATCTCAAAAGGCTGATGGTCATCTACTGGGATAATTTCTTGAAGTATTATTATAATCTGATATCCCCACACTAATCTGATAATCATTGTGTGACCCCAGGTCCTGGTTGTTATCATTATCTGATGTTCCTTCTTCGTGGATATCTCTAGATTCCACTACTTCTCCAGATTGTTCTGACTCCCTGAGTCAGTTCCCGAAGGACTGATATTACACTGCTGTACTGTTTGAACAACTACTGATACATTCTATGTTTCTGCATCCTGAGACAGGGGTTCATATACATTGTTAACTGATAGCTGGGTGGTCATGGCCCTCCTTCCCTTCTTTGCCATTCTTGCACTGGGCTGTAGCTCCCACTCCTTGTCAACTTCCAGACGGCTTCTGTGTCTTTTTTGTACCTCAGCATGATTTAAATCATTCCCCTGCATCCCTGCTATTAAACCTGCAAATGACTGGAAACATTTCAGCTGTAACTTTAGGCCCACTATCTTGACCTTCAGCTCTTTTATTTCATTGCATTGCTGACATATATGGGCTGCCAGGCCTGTAGCCTCCACAACACTAAATTTCTTACACTCCTGACATTTAATTCCTAATTCCCCAGATTTTAAAGTGATAATAGGAATCTCCATGTTATAACAATCATTTTAGTAGTACCACCCTGTTTAATTTGTGCTCTGCTATCTACAGCACCGTGGGTTTCTTGCTGCACCTTAACTTAGACAAATTCTGGACCCTCCTCTCTCCAATGCCTGCAGACCCAGAATGAATACACATAAGCATGCACCAAGACGTGCATGTCTCAGCACGCGTCTCCGCATGTGGGGTCATGCGCTTCTGCATTGCTTTTTATGTGCCGTGACCTGGAAGTGCAGCCAGGGTGTCGCGGTCACAAACAGAACAATCTGCCTGATTAACTGAGTAAAACCTGCACCCTGGCTATCTTAACAGAGCAAACTCCAAGTATGTAAGCCCACTTAGTGCCCAGCTAAAATTACAGGCTCTGCTGAAAGTTGTAGTTCGTCTGTAGTTCGTCTGTCCCTGTGGCAAACTACACAGCCCAGACCACTTCCTGTATAGGTCTGATTCTCACACAGTAGCAATAATACAATTAAAAAAAACAAACCTGGGGCACCCCACTGGTCATCCTTGTTTCCTTAGAATCTATTCTGCTTAGTCTTACTTTCTGAGATCTATGGGTCAATCATTTCTTAATCCAGATCATGATTTTACTGTTTATTTTATACTATTCCAGGCATGTAATTAATTTGGCATGAGACACGGTGTCAAACGCCTTGCTCAAGTTGATATACACCATCTTCACTGGTCTCCCCTCATCAAGAACTTGACTGACTTGCTCAAAAAAGCAGGTAAGATTTGTCCTGGCTTGATTTTCCTTTTCTGAAGTCATGTTGGTTTTGGTCCCATAGCCCCTTGTTATTTAGTTGTTCTTTTAATTGTCTCCTCAAGATGGTCTCCATAATCTTCCCAGCCACCAATGTCAGACTAACTGATCTATAGTTTTCTTCCCTGGCCCTATTTTATTTATTTATTATTTGTTTCTCAGTTTACAATGCCTTTAAGAAGGAAGCTGTTTTACAGAGGTTCCATGTCAAAAAGAAGACACAACAATATACACATCAATCGGACAGGGACATTCAATAACAATGTTAATACATTGGGGTATTAATACAGATGAGGTAGTAATTGCTAGAATAGTTGGCAGTCATAAATTAGCCAGAGTTGGCTTTGTTAGGAATGGAGGGGTGAGGCACATGGGAGGGGTTACATAATATGGTGAGTAAAAGGGGTGAGTAACAGGGGTGGGCTATGGATTGGTGATGGAGAGGCAGGGGGTTACTGGTGATGGAAGTCATAACTGCTATGCTAGGAAGAGGGGGTGATGGGGGAGGGGTCCCCCTATTTCCTTTCTTGTATATAGGCACCACACTTACTGTACTCCAATTATTTAGCACCCCTCTCACCTCCAGTGATCTCTAAAAAATAGCTGTCAATGGGCAATCTAGTTCAAATCCCATTTCTTTTAATAATATTGTATTTGATGCAGTTCATGTGGATCCTGAGATTTGTTTCTGTCAAGTAATGTTAATGCAGGCCCAGCCCAGTGATGCTGAGGGTTAAGGCACTAGACGTCTCACTTTGTGCCACACCAGTGACACAGGTTCAGGAATGAGCCCAGGCCATCGGGGATTGGCAGGGGCCGGGAAGGATTGAGTATCTGATGGACAGTTCTCCCTTCCTGGGGAGGGTTTAGGGCATTGCATCGCTCCTGAGTGACCTCTGGCAGCTGTCAGGGGTAGCCTGGAATCTGCATCACCACCGTATGGCACTGGGGGTGGAGCTAGGTGTATGCTGGTCATCATTGCACATCCTAGCTCCATGGGAGTGAGGAGGGCAGGGAAAACACAACAAGAAAAATCCCTCCAGTCCTGATAGGTGATGGCTCTCACAGTGCCAGCTGCCACACGTCCAACACCAGATCTCTGTCTCCACCCCTTCAGTCTCCTCGCTGACCTTGGCCAGGAGCTCTAGATTCTAGATAGAGCACCAAGTAAGTGGATGGTGGCCCTGCCCGGAGGGGCTCAGAGCTGGGGGGATTGCCTGGTGGGGGTTGGCAGGAGGATAGTAATACTATGAGGAGCAAGATCACGGTGGGTGGTAGAGTGGCCGGTGAGCTGAGTAGTCTGAGAGAGAGTTCAGGACTGGGGGGTGAGAAACAAAGTTAAAAAAAAAAGTAATGTTAATGCCTCTTATACCTTCTGTCTGGTAATCACTAGTTGATTATTGGTGTCATTAATTTTGACTGGATCCAAATGAGAAGCCTGCTACACTGATCCAAAATATTTGTTGAAATTTATTAGCTGTATCTTTTTCATTAGTTATCATGGTTGATCCCTCCATGAGTGATCCCACTGCCCTTCCAACACCTTTCTTACTTCTCACGTAAGCCCAAATCATTTTTGGGTTTTCACAGGATTTTCTGGCTTTGTCTTTCTCTTTATCCTTTTATCCCTTTTAACCTTTTTGATTAGTAGTTTACACCCCCTTGATTTAATAAGATATTATTCTCAGTTTTCCTTATTTGCATCATCCTTAGCCCATCTATAAAGTTTCTTTTTGGATCATATTACATCCAGGATGCTATTGCCCAGCCATGTTGGTTTAACCCTGTTTCTGGTATACTTGTTTCTAATCAGAACAAACTTGTTTTTAAGATTTTTAAATGTGCCCACTAGGATGCCCCACATGTCATTTACCCCTTGCCATCAAACTCCTGTTCCCACTTCTAATTCATTAATTAATTCTTTATCTGTTCAAAACTGTATTTATGATAACATTTAATTTTAGTGATAGCCATGTTCTTATTTATTAATCTATCAATGTTGAAAGTAACCATCAAGTGATCATTGTCACCCAATGACTCTCTTGCATCACTATTTTGAATTAACACATTGGTCTCACTTAAGATGTTATCAAGTGTATTGTTGCCCCTTGTCTCTGTTTTAACAAACTGTTCAAAATTAAAATGTTTAATGTTGTTGACCAGCCTGCTGTCCTGAGCACTTCCACCTCAACTGTCTTCCAATTTACTCCAGGCAAATTCATGCTCCCCATTAGTATAACATTTCTCTTCCATACCAGGTGTTCTATATCCTTAACTTCATCCACATTTTTAAATACCCCATTCCCATTCCCCTGGACTGCTAATTTAAATACTTGTCCATAAACATATTTATTCTGTTTCCCAGGTGGAGACCATCTCTCCCATATAGTTCTCTTTGTTGGTTGAAAATCTCCTAGTTAGGAATAGAATCATGGCCCTCCTGTTCTGCCCAATTTTCTAAACAATGATTTATCCTCATGATTCTCCTTGTTTTCACACACCCTGCCCTAGGTATCGGGAGAATTTCTGGCACTAACACCTTACAATACCTACATTTACAATAGTTATCTACTTCAGTAAAATCAGCCTTAATGTGCTTTTCTAGCCTTTTCCTGGTATAATTTGTCCCCAGAGATAGAACTGCTACCAGGCATTCTTCAGAGTCCTACAACAAGTCTTTAATCATATTCTTAACATCTCTCATTTTTGCACACAGCAGACAAGAGACAGTTGTCCATCCTTTTTCCCTCTACATATTGTGCTATTGGTATTTCTTATATTTGAATCTCCAATAACCACAGCATTTCTAAGATGTGCTCTTCTGATACTGTATATTAGCACAGACCATAGGCAAACCTCAGGGCCTGCTGCTTAATTGTCCTGTAGCTTCAGTCCTTGACTTTTCGCAAGCATAATTCATTATTCAAATTCAGAATGAAAAGTTTAGACACTTTAATTTATAAACAGCCCTGTAAGTAAACCATATTCACTCTAAGGAATATGTTGTAATGTACATACTGTGGGTATTTACAGTACAAAATTTAATTTTCATCAGCCTACAGAGCACTGTCTAAGGGTCTTTCTTGGCAGCTCCCAATTGGAATTATCAAACTAAATTTCCCCTGATTGTAAATCTAAGTCACCTCTGGATTTGAACTAATACAGGATTCTCCTATTTATTTAATTATTTCTATTGTCTGTATAATTTGGGGCTGGTTGTGGGAAGGTAGTGGGTGGACAGGGATTAGGTAGTATAAGACTGGATGGTAATGAATGTGTAGCTAAATTAGTCTGTATTTATTGTATGAATGGGGACTGAATGATTAGTTAGGATTTTAAATTATTGCTACGCTGTTATTTTGTTTAGTTGATCTAGCTGCTTAGATATGTGTTGGAGTCTTGGTCCCCTCTGAATTAGTTAACCAGCAGCCCTGCTGCATGAACTCTGGGTAGAGTTTCAGCCGGTGGAGGTGGCTGAGGTCTCCAAGGTCATTTTGAAGCTATGGCCCACTTATTGTGAATTGGCCCCTGGCCCCACCTTGTCTACTAGTGGGCTGTGCTGAGGCTATCAGTTCAGTGTTTGCCAGAATAACCAGATGTTTGCTTTTGGGGGTTGTCGTCCCTGACATCTTGAAGGAGGCACTGGTGAATAATAATAATAAATAATAATAATAATAATTTTTATTTATATTGAGCCTTTTGAATACCAAGGTGCATTCCAATAAAATAAGATACAAGCAAAGTATACAAACAATAATACAAAAACTGTTAAAAACAAATACAATCATTAATCAGAAACACCATAGGCCTTTTCCCATAAAAAAGATTTGAGAGCCTGTTTAAAACTCCTCATGGTCGTACACTCCTTGTCTGATGGGGTAGAGAATTCCAAAAGGATGGGGCCACAAACATAAAAGCCAGGGCCCCAGCTGATTTTAATATAACCCTAGGAATCACTAGTAACCTCTCATCAGCTGAGCGGAGTGGCCTCACAGGGCGGTAAGGAATCAAAACTTCTTTCAGGTAGTTAGGGCCCAGATCATGCAGGGCTTTAAAAGTCAGCAATCCAACTTTGAAGGTGATCCACCACTGAACTGGCAGCCAGTGCAGTTCCCGCAGCACTGGAGTAATATGAGAAGATCTAGGAGTACCTGTAAGTACTCGGGCTGCGGAATTCTGCACCAGCTGGAGGCGGCGGATATCAACCCCCGGAAGCCCAAGGTAAAGCGAGTTGCAGTAGTCCAGGCGTGAGTTCACAAAGGCATGGATCAGAGTTGGCAGATCACCGGACGGAATGAGGTGCTTGATTCTGTCGATGTTTCTCAGATGATAAAAAGAAGATTTTCCCACTGCTGACACTTGAGATCACAGAGTCAGCCCCACATCTAAGATCACCCCCAGATTTTGCACCCATTCAGAGACAGGTAACTCGACATCCCCACAGAACACCCCAGAAGGGGAGCCAGTCACAGGTCCCCCTATCCAGTGATCCGGATCCAAAACCAACACCTCAGTCTTCCCAGAATTCACCTTCAACCAATTGGACCTCATCCAATCCTGGATTTCATTTAGGCAGCTATTGAATACCGAGATAGCTTTTTCCTGGTCGGGTGCAAAAGACAGGTACAGTTGGGTGTCATCTGCATAACAGTGAAATCCCAACCCATACCATCTCACAATGTCTCCGAGGGGAAGCATATACAGTACAACGCAAACAACATGGGGGACAATATAGAGCCCTGAGGAACCCCACAAAATAGAGAGATGGGATCAGAGGAAAAAAACCCTGACACCACCCTCTGAGTTCCTCCGGTGAGGTATGATGTGAACCATCTGAGCACAACCCCAGAGAGTCCACAAATACATCTCAGGTTCACCAGAAGAACCCCATGGTCGATGGTGTCAAATGCTGATGACAGATCCAATAGAACCAAAATGGACCATTTTCTCTGGTTTCTCACCATCAGGAGATCATTGAGCACCCGAACCAGTGCAGTCTCGGTACTATGCCTCTTATGGAACCTGATTGGAGAGGTTCGTAGATGCTATGGATGGTCAAATGGTTCTCCAGCTGAGCTGCTACCACCTTCTCAATCACCTTCCCTGCAAAGGGGAATTTTGAGATAGGTCTGTAGTTGGCAAGACAGTCTGGGTTCAAGAATGATTTCTTCAAAAAGGGTGTCACCACTGCCTCTTTCAAGGAATGGGGATATTCACCTGAGTCAAGGGAAGACCAGACTATCTGTGCCAGAGCCAGTAGAATAGACTCTCCACACCCTAAAATTAGGGGAATGGGACCTGGATCTAAACTACAGGAGGCAGGACGCAGCCCCTGGACAATCCACATAACATCCACGATTTCCAGGCAGTCGAAGGTGCTCCAGGAAAATGAAGGGATAGTGACCCAATCCTGGGCACTTGTCACTAGTATAGAACATGTCAAACAGATGTCTGACCTAATGTCAGCCACCTTATCAGCAAAGAACCGAGCAATCTCGTTACACTGTAATTGTGAAAACACTCTACGGAGCTGTAGACAGGTTGGGTTGCACAATCTGTCCACTGTTCTGAATAGCTGAACAGTGAAGCCCCTTCTGAAAAAAAATCTCTTAACCCTGATGTCTTGGTGAATTATAAAACCATCCCCAACCTCCCATTTTTAGGGAAGGTCATCAAGAAGATAGTGACTCTGCAGCTTGAGGAACACCTGGAGACCTTTAACATCTATGAGCCATTCCAGTCCAGCTTTAGGATGAGGCACAGTACAGAGATGGCACTAGTCCAGGTGCATAATGACCTCCTCAGGGCAAGAGATTGAGGGGAATGGTCAATTCTCATTCTCCTCAATCTGTCACATGCGTTTAATACCATGGACCACATTGTGTTGTTTGATCACCTTAGAGAGTATTGTGGACTCACCGGTACTGTCATCAACTGGTTTGAGTCCTTCCTTTCAGGCTGGAGTCAGAGGGTAGTGATGGGGAATTTCTCCTACTCCTGATGCCTTTGAACTGTGGAGTTCCTCAGAGTTCAATCCTATCACCGATGTTGTTCGCAATATACATACTGCCTCTGGGGAGACTCATCAGACAGTACGGCTTGGGTTTTCACTGTTACACAGATGATATTCAGCTATACCTTTGTACCAGGGAAAATTCATGCTCTCAATGTGCTGAATAAATGACTTGCTGAGATCCAGGATTGGATGAACTCTAACTGGCCGAGACTTAACCCAGACAAGACAGAGGTACAAGTGATTGAACCAGGTCATGGTCATGATAGCAATGCCTCTGGGATGGCAACAAGTTTGTTCCTGGGGCTGACCCTGTTGGTGGTCTCTAGGGTGAGAAATATTGGTGTTGTGGTATCCTGTGATAAGGGCACTTGCTACTGAATGCACACCAAAAAGGGCAGCTGAATAACGGAACCTTATCGGATGGCTACTGGATGGGGTGGGCAACTGAAGGAATAGCATTGTCCTGTCTCTCTCTCTCTCTATATATATATATATATTTGCATGTGCGGGGGGGTGAGCATGTTGGATGGGGAGGGAGGGTATGTGTGGCGTGTTGTGGTGATCGGCTGCAGAGCTGCCTCATGGCGTGGTGGGTGGGTCACAGGCTTCAGCAGCAAGGTTGCAGGGTTCGGGCCTGGGCATGCATACATTTTGTTGCACCCAGCCTAAATTTTTCTTTTTTATTTGCACCCCCCAAGATGCACCCCCCCAGAGTTGAGAATCCTTTAGTAGGGGTGCAGGGGTGCAGCCCCTGCATAAACATACAAATGTGACTCCCTAGTGCCCTTGCATGTGCCGAAGTGTACATAGGTGAAAATAATTTTCTCCGATGTACATTCGCCGTAACAGTGATTGCCTTTGTGCGATCACCATTATGACATAGAACTGGGTGTTGTCCTTGATGACAAGCTGACATTTGAAGCTGAGGTGTCAGCTGTCATCAAAAGTGGTTTCTACCATTTGAGGAACATTGCCTGGATTAAACCCCTAATTCTGCCTGAGGACCTGCCGTCACTAGTACATGCCTTTGCAACATCCAGGCTTGACTACTGTAATGTTCTTTATCTTGGGGTCAGTGGAGGGAACCTCCACTGGCTGTAGCTAGTGCAGAATGCAATGGCCAGGCTGCTGACAGGACTGTCAAGGTCCTGTCATGTGACCTCAGTCATGCGGGGTCTGCACTGGCTGCCGATCAGATGGAAGATTCTCTTCAAGGTGGGCTTACTCCCCTATGAGACACTATACAGATTGGGCCCTCGCTATCTGTCAGACCTCCTTACTCCTGCCAGCCCAGCCTGCTCCCTTCATACCTCCACCAAGAGCCTCCTGGTGGTTCCGAGGATCAGGCTGAAAACCTCGGGTGATTGCTCATTTGGGGTGGCTGGCCCGGTCCTCTGGAACTCACTGTCAAGACCTTTGAAGGAGGCCCCTACGGTGTATGCATTCAGGAGGGGCCTAAACACTCAGTTTTTTAGCTTAGCATTCCCTGACAATGTTTTTTAATTAACACAAACCAATTTTAATGTATTTTTAATTGCTTTTGAATATTGTTTCTATAATATGTTATGCTTTAATGCTCTGTCAGTCTTTTTTACTGTACGGCCCAAGAGCCTCCATGATTGGGCATCTAACAAATAATAAATTACTTACTTACTTATCACACACATTTTTGATTTATCAATAAGAATTCAGGTAAAAATGCTGTTTCCCTGTGAAATAGAAAGGCCTCCAGATGTTTCATGTGGACACATTATTCTTTTAGATAAAACTGTATTTCCTGAACAACACCCCATGTACTGTAACTGGGTACAAATGCTGTGGATGTAGTGCAAATCTTTGGCATGAGTACTGACTTTCCATCATTGTGGGTGGATCTGTGGCTTTTCAATATTGTAAACAACTGACATAGCCATGGAAGAAGGGCATATCTGAAACTATATTTATACAAAAGAATTCCATCTGTCAAGTTTATTTACAATTCACATTTAAAATTAGGAGAAACATCTTTATGACAGACACTGCAAATAAATAGCACAAACTAACACAACTTTTCAAAACTGAAGGATATTTCAGAGATTTTATTTCTGACAGAAAACGTCTCAAATGTAAAAAAAAGATCAGCCAACTTGGTATTTGTTTAACTTGATTGCACACATGGAAACAAGTTGATATACTAGTCTAAGTAAGAAAGACTGTTAGCATCTAAAGTTTAGCAGTCTGAAGAAATTTTTTTATAAATGCCTAGGTATGCTTTCTGTCTTCTTGCTCTAAATATGCTTATTTGTGTATACAAGAAAGCATGCATCAATACCAAAAAGCTCTCCAGGAAGACAAAGTTTCTATGTGATTTGTTACACATTTCTATGGTGATCTCTTATTAGGGCCCCAATTGTAAACAGCTTGTTACATCTCACTGGGTTGTTTCCAGGAAAATATGTTCATGTGAAAATAGACTACACTGCATTTTTAATAGGCAATGCTTTATTTAATGGCTGACTAATATACTGACATATACCAAATAAGTTCCCAAGGTGCAAAATGCACTTTTAATGTATTATATTCATGTCAAAGGCTTAGTAGGTCGGACGCTTACCTTTGGGACTGGAAGACTGGATGTTTGGAGGTTCTAATCCCACACCAGGAATTTGAGTTAATATTCAATACTGACACTGTAGTTTAGCACTAGGGGGTGCTGCACTGTGGAAGTGTCATTATTCAGATGAGATATTAACCCTTAAACTGCTGACAGAATTAGAATGCATTGAAGATCTGGACTGATATATTGGTCTGCAGCGCTGCAAGGGTTAAACATGGTTTCTTCCACCCATCTCAAGTAGACATCAAGGTGGAAATTACAGAGCCCCAGGCACTCATCATAAGAGTAGTGGATGTTTCCCAATGTCCTTGTCAACATTCTCCCTGTCAAAAAATCAGGTCCATGTAGCCCACCACTAGGACACTCTTGCAAGCAATCTGTCACCACCAGGTGTACCTGTATTGGTCAAAAATCAAATAAATAAAGTAAAATACTTGTGTCTGCCTTTCAGTACATGCCTAACTTCATAACTCCAAGCAACATAAATAATATTCCCTTTCCCCAATCAAGGTACAGTAATTTTTGAGGTTTGAAAATAAAATGTAAACTGAGAGTAACAGCATGTTTTGAATTATGTTGAGTTCAGTAAATACAAATAATTGCTATCAACTGCTTATTAGCAAACTCAATCCTTACAGATTTTTCCTATAGAAAAGTGGAACTGTTAGCTCTGGAAAAATAGGAGAAACACATCATTTAGACATGTTTCAACTTTTAATTTCATGTACTGGCTGGAATTTTTAGAGAGCTGAACACAGATGATATGCTACATGCATCCATTACCCACTTGGATGCAAAAGGTGATATTTTTGAAACTGCAGCCATTTAGTAACAACCATTTACTATGTCAGGCAGCACACCTCCAACTGTAGGTTTAGTTGATGATTGTGACCAAGTCTGCTAATATAAAACAAAAATGGTCTAAGAAGACTTATTCCCTGGCTGTCTGCCCATTGTGGGATGCAGAAATATATTTTATCAGCTCACTAGGTCCATCTGCACCCAAGAATAAAGGACCCATACAGTCCCTTTGAAAATTACAGTGGATGCAGTGTAGGTGGCGAAGCACTGGAAATCTGACCAAAATACTGTATTTGTCTTCTCTTTGTTCTTCAGTACCAAGAAAATATGCATGAAAGTTGAGTCTTTGTTCCTTTAGATGCACTTGTTTATTCTCTTTCAGTAGTCATAATTCTTTATAGTGTCATCATAATAATTTTTGTAGCATCAAATTATGATATGGCAAATTTAAACTTTTAAAGCAAAGCTTAGAGCATAGCTTGATGGCTAAAATGAATATACTTGTTTCTCACTTTAAACAATATATTGTTCAGTCCTGTTATATATAGTACTGTTTTTGAGAATATTTGTTTTTGACCTGTGTCTGTTTGTATCTATATTTGATATTTTTGTAAGACTTATCACTTGTGAAAATGAGCAGTACTGCTCATCTTGCCTGCAACTATAACAATGAAAATGAAAAAAAGAAAAATGAGGATTATGACTTCAGCTAGGGAATAAGAAGCAGGAGTACATTAACTGTAAAGGTCAATGATGTAGTTTACATTCTAGTATCAAAGGTTGTAGGTTGGATTAGAAGGGAAGGCAATTCTTTTCTCTCTCTCCCCCCACCCACATGACACAAGCTGTCTATACTACAACATTACAAGTATCACTAAGTCAAGAAAAAGAAGCCAGTGTTTATGTTGAGCTGGAGAGACATCTCCTTCACATGGTCTTTGACACTAAGTTTACTCCAGATAATATTTATTTGATCAGTCAAAGGTTTTTGGAAAAAACACATAACGAAAACACAAATATGAAAATTATATACAAAACAACTATATATAGCAGTCTATGGCAAAAATAAATACTTACACACAGTTCCAAAATAATGACTGGTTTGATAGTTTTTACATGTCTTAGATTATAGTG
Source organism: Neoceratodus forsteri (assembly GCA_016271365.2). Classification (NCBI taxonomy): domain Eukaryota; kingdom Metazoa; phylum Chordata; order Ceratodontiformes; family Ceratodontidae; genus Neoceratodus; species Neoceratodus forsteri. The sequence goes on from CM028134.1 coordinate 849,764,591, forward strand.
GCACATTTCTATGTTAAACCTCAAACATTTGTACTTTAATGTCTTTGCAACCGTTCAACAGATTTGCATGAAAGTTTGCATGCATAGTTTCAGAGGGTATCTTTCTTGATGTGCCAAGTTTTTTTCTGGTTAGATCTGTAGATTTCAAGATCCAGGTAGTGAAAAATTTAAAAATTTCTATTTTTACTGGGTATTTTTTTTGTCATCACATAACACCTAGATGGTTTGGAATTTCGGTCTGAAATTTTAAAAGTACAAAGGGCATGTCCCACAGATGTGCCTTTCGATGGTTTAGAGAAAAATATTACTCTATTTGAAAGTTATTAAATTTTAACCTTACAGTTCTGATTATGCTCAGTACAGTCTTTTGGACTGCCGCTTGGAATGAAAAAAGATTTTGGTCTATACGAAAAAGGATCCTTTCTCATATGGGGTAATCCTTTTTTGTAAGGAAAACATATTTTTTCATATTGCTGCCATCTTAGTTCTGTTTAAAAAAAATGTTAAAACCCACAAAAATGATATCCTCTACACACACCAACACATGTATCATGCTAACCGGGACCCCATTAAGTGAATTCTTGCACTTAGTTTCTGGAAAAATTACCCAGAAATATATTTTTTAACATTTAAAAATCCCTTTTTGTAAGCTGATTGAGCATACAAAAAAAAAGAATCAGTCTATACAAAACATGGTGGCTTTTCTTTTTTCTTATATATATAATATGCTTAATGCTGAACCAAACTGACCAGTGGAGGAAAAATTGGTTTGACAAACTAAATTTCAGTAAATATGTCTGATATAAGGGCTTGTAACTCCTTCTCTTCTTGATTTGCAATTGTGAAGAAAAATGGTTTGCCATTTATCAGGACCCTCAATTTTGAAGGCATACAAAATGAACATTCATACCCTTCTTTCAGAGCATTTGTTTGCGATGGTCATATTTTTTGCAGTCGGTCTCTGTCCAAGGCAAGCATGTGTTCCTTAAAATAATGGGTATATTTTGTATTACACTGAATTGGTAACAAATCACTGATTCAAATGTTGCTTCTTTTTTTATGCTATTAATAAATGATAATTTGCATTTGAATCTGCTCTGCACTTTTATGTGATTTCCCATAGCCCCCTTTAAAATCACGTGTAATAAAACTGTTTATGATTATAATCTGGACAGCATAAATAGTGTATTGCCAATCTTTTCATGACAAACTGTATGTGGTTAAGTTGTCAACTAAACATAACACTGTGGAGATTTTTTTTTTCATCGTGTGAGGTCGAATACCAATTGCGGTATGGGCTTTCACATTTTGTTATGGTTTTCTTTCATTTGTAGACTTTTTAAACTTATTATTTTTATATTTGTAGCATGGCGTGAACTGTGTGTGTGTGTGTGTGTGTGTGTGTGTTCTTTTCCCAGTGGGTCTTAATATTACCCCCACACCATTTGAAAGCCCATGCTGTGTTGTAGGCTTTGATTACACTCAACTCTTGTCTCCCTTTTGGTCAGATTATATGTTATTCCCATTTCAATAATAATGAGCATTTGTCAATGCCAAATGTTGTCTTGCTGGCATTAGCATTAGTAGTGCAGGAGTTAGAGAGATGCATAATAGGAATGTCAATGAAGTATTGAACTGATGCCAACCCCACCCCACCCTGCAGAGAAAGACAAACACTCGGGTGTGCCTTTGTGTTGTCGGCCATAACTCTCATGCCATTTCACCTCATGCTACTCCGAAGGCATCAATAAGTTTTACGGTGTGCCTTGGGGTCTTCAAGCCTTATGCTCACCCCATTCCATAAAGAAATACATTGAGATGGATGCAGTATAGGAGAATCGGGTGAACATTGGGGCCAAAGAGTCCAAGGCACAACTCGATGCCTGTCACTGGCTGCAGGGTGGGGATGGGGGTGGAATGGCATCAGCATTACAGCTGACAATCCCAAGTCACACCCCTGGTGCCTGTCAGTCTCTACAGGGTACAGTGTTACAGTTGGAAACCTTAATGCCCCAGATGTTTGTTGGTATTTTCACTTAACATTTTTAACATGGGCTTTTTGTGACCCCACCTCATGAACAGTGGCACTATCAGATTGTTATCCAAAAGGTGATTTAGCACAGCAACTGCACCATTTGGCACCACAGGTGCGAAAACACATTTCAGACAGGATGTGAAAAATGACAGCTGTACTGTTCATGAGGAGGTGTAAAAAAAATGGCAATGTTGAAAATTTGGAATGAAAATATGAAAAATTGATAAAGTCATGAGTGTGTGTACAAACATGCCTGTAACACAATTTTTGGGGGGATATTTTTAACCAAATTTTCAACATAGGCATTTTGGGACATCTGCTCATGAACAGTTGCACTGTGATTTTGTTAATCTGTCCCTAAAGTTGATTTCCCACAGCAACTGCACCATTGTGTGCCAGATGTGCGAAAACACATTTCAGGTGGAATGTAGAAAATGACAGCTGTACTGCTCATAACAAGGTGTGAAAAATGGCAATTTGAAAATCTGGGTGAAAATAAAAATTGTTGAAATTCTGACATAGTGAAACTCGCAATACTGCTTTCGTAACACAGTCAGTTATTTGAATTTTTCAACAAATTTGCAACATAAGCTTTTTGAATCCCACCTCATGAATAGTGGCATTGTCATTTCATTAATCCATCCCAAAAGGTGATTCCATGCAGTGACCATGAAATCACCTTTAGGGACTGAATAATGAGATGACAGTGCATGCGTTCATGATGTGGGGTCCCAAGAACCCCATGCTGAAAATTTGGAGCTAAAATTCAAAAAAATGGATGAGATGTCCCCAAAGTTGAAACCCCCCATTAATGCCATTATACAACTTACTGGCATTTCTTCATTTTGCAGTTCAGCTTTGAAGAGTCCAGATGTGTTCCGGCTCCACCGAAGATCACAGCGCCGGACCTCTGGAGGTAAGTATATGGGGTGAGGTGGTGTGGGGAGGTGGGGTGTGCAGTGCATGGGGTGTGCCATACAATGGGGGTGGGGGAGGAACCTGCCAACCACGGTCAGCTTAGGTGAAGTGGCGCACACTGGGGTGGGCCCCAGTGTGCCACACAATGTTGAGGGGTGGGAGACATGCTGGCATGGGGATTGCACCCCCGATGTTGGCTTTGTTTGGGGATCATGTGGCAGTGGCAGGAGCCACTGCCCTGTTTATTGAAATATTTCACCAGGAAAGGCGTGTACAGGAGGCATGTCATCTCTGTCGTTGCATGACGAGCTTGTCTCTGATTGCAGCCAAACATTTCTTTCAAGTTGATGGCATTTTACATAATTCTTGCATCAGCACTAGCATGCTGGCTAATTGGGAAATGAGGGACGCACCTACTAAAGCATGCCCTACATTTGCCAACACTGACACACCTCTAACTGTGATACTGCTACCGCAAGATGTTGCTTGCGCATGTGCAAGACAACATAAAAAGGGTTCTTTTCCTTGACAAGACATTGGGGCATTATATTGGATAGCTATTGTACTAATACAAGACAGCCCTTTTAGTTATTTATTTATTCTGTAGATCCAGTGACATTCAAAGATTCTGCACATACTTCAGTGCACAGAGAACTTACTGACTTATAATATTTTATTTATTTATTTATTTATTAATACTAGGAATTTACACCTTTGCGCTAAAAGCTCATTTACATAGGTCTGTGTCAGAAACAGAGAACAACAAACAAACACACAATATTACAAAGTCAAAATGCACCTGTACAACAAGTAAGGCATAGCTCAATGCAATACCTGAAGGTATCATAGTCAAGAAGCATGATTAGAGTTATGAGGGAGATGTAAGTTAGCATATCAGTAAACTCAAACATTTTCAACGCTTAAGAAGCAAGGGGAGAGTAAAGAAAGTAAATTAGGTAAGGAAATAGAGGGGGGAGATGGAGAGAAGTAGAGGGGAGGAGGAGGACTTTGAGGAGTATAAAGAGGAAAGGGGAGAGAGGCAGCTGTAGAAGCCTTGTTTGGGAGAAGGGCCATGGTGGTGGAGGGGGTGGGAGTACATCAGTGGGAGGGTTGATTATGTGCTATGCCCATAATCACACTTAGAGTTGTCAGATGCCAGGTGGGTCTTCAGCAATGATTTAAAATGGCAAATTTTTGTGCAGGACAGGAGGTCCATGCTGAGGGATAAGCATTTAACTGAAAATTAAACCACAAGATTTTTTGACCCATGTCAAAGTCAAGCAGCATATTACATCTACTGCGCAGAACAACTTTACTTGCAAATCAGGTGTGGAGTGTGCTTTGGGATAGTCAAGTCTAAAGCTCATCCCATTCTCATATATTGTATACATCTCAGCTTATTTACTGATGGAATGGGATGAGTATTAGGGTTGACAACCGCAAGATACACCCAACACCTGATTTGCAATGACCCAGGAGAGGTCAAATAGTAATGTTTTTTCCTGTTGCTGCCTGCAGCGTGGGGGTTGGGTGTTAGAGTTGGGAACCTAACATCACATTTCACTGCTTTTGTCAGTTTAACACTAACTAGTGCATTAATGAAGTTTTTTGCAATAAATATTTCTATAATCAGGTTAACTTATATTTTAACATTGTGAGCATGATATTCAGAAAAGCATACTAGTGCTGTAATTTTGCTGTATTTGCACTGGTCTCCTACTGAGTTATATTCAAAGGCATTGCACTGACTCTATATCCTATGACTATAGGGACACCAATGCACTGAAAAATTGAAATGCACTGGTACAGAGCAATGCAGTTGTGTAACTCTGAATATAGCACTAAGGACAGCATGGAACACAGGTGGCAGCAGTGGGTGTGAGAGGACCACCAATGAAAGACACACAACACTGCAGCATATGTATCATAAGTAAACTTTATTATAAAAAAATGGCAACAGGCCATGCAAAAAGATGAAAACCAAATCATAATAAATACTGCAACAACAACAACAACGGGAAAGAGAAAGGGTGGTGAGAAAAAAGGAACAAGGCAAATGCACATGGGGGTGGGGAACAAAAGGAAAAGGGCAACCACCTGGTATGACATACAATAGCAATGTCCAATACCCCATCAAGGGGGCTGCAGGTGGTGCTGTTGGCTGCTGCTGCAGTTCTCGAACAGTGGTGGTACACTCCTAGACTGTGCGTGTGCACTCCTGTAGACACCACACTATTATCCTAAGTACCTGGGGCTACCATTGCAGAAGATCATCCTGGCTTTTTGTTCTGGCATCATCACTCTGACCCCTGCAAGGTCCTGCATTCCTCTGGGCACCTGTGGAAAGGAAAAACACCAAACTCAGCTAGTTGTGCACACAGGGCAAGGGACATGATATGACATAATGTGCATAACAGAAATACAACCAGCAGACACATGGAACACCATGGAAACAGAAATATAGAATCTGATGGCAGATAATGGTCACTTGCCAAGCCAGACTGCCATTTTTTCCCTACCATAATTCTCGCTGCAGACCCTAATCGATTTACAGCTCTTTCTTCCCCATTTCCTTACCACTACAATTTCCTTGTGTCTGTCCCAGGTGTTCTTGAACCCCACCACTGTTTTCACCCCACAACCTCCATTAGAAGGCTGTTCCATGAATCCACCATTCTTTCTGTGAAGCAGCACTTTCTCACGTCTACTGATTCTATGCCTTCCAGCTTCATAGCATGCCCCTTGTTCTAGAGCACCTTTTTTCTGAAAAATATTTCCCTCCTGTACCTTATTTACCCCTGTGAGGTATTTAAAAGTCCCTGTCCCTGTCATATCCCAACTCTCCCTCTTCTCTTCAAGTCTTTACATATTGAGCTATTTTAGCCTATCCTCATATTCAGGCAGCTATATACCATACATGGGTTGTGGGAGGGGGTCATGTTGCCAGTTGTCTACAGCCTCATGCTGACTAGGATGGAATGGGCATACACCCATGCATTTGCAGAGGTGCACAAACTGGTCAGTAGGGCACAGCCAATGTCCACCCTACTTAATTTCGAGCTGGAGGTCTGGCATGCCCTGGGGTCAACATTTGAGTCCACCTCCCTCAGGGGCTGCTTCTTCCATTTCTGTCAGACCATTTGGAAGAAGATTCAACAGACCCCTGAGGTGCATGGCAGGTATGGCAGGGAGGAGGAATTCACCCTCAGCCTGCAGATGCTCACAGCCGTGGCATTCATGCCTGTGCCAGCTGTTGAGGGTGCCTACTGTGAGCTTCAGGAGCTGCCATTTTACAGGGACAATGAGGAACTCCTGTGGCAGCTCCTCAACTACTCTGAGGTGACTTGGGTTGATCAGCTGGTAGGCAGAACTGCATGCAGGTGCCCCCTGTTCCCGGTTGTGGCCTGGAATATGTACCAGCTGACCCTCAATGAGCTTGTCAGGATCAACAATGCGGTGGAGGGCTGGCACTGTGGCTTCTCCTCCTGGATTGGTGCCAGCCACTCAAGCCTCTGGCAGTTCCTAGACTACTTGTTGGAGGAGCAGCACCTCACAGAGATCCACATGGGGCAGCTGCAGTCCAGTACTACCACTGCCACCCAGAAGAGGAGTTACAGGGACCTCACCTGGTGGATAGAGGCCATTATTGCTGGGTATGGGCACTGCACAACACTCGACTACCTGTGTAGTCTTACATTTAACTTTCAGTTGCAGGTGTAGTTGGGTGTGTGCCCTGCTGTGCTCCGGTGGTCCCACATTCCATTGGCCCCCCTCTGGCCACCTGTTGTGTATCTCCCTCACCCCCCGCACCTCCCCCCACCTGTGCTACCCCTGTCTGATCAGCAGCCGGTGACGGTCATCCTGTGCACTCCCGCAGTGCCTCTGTGCTACATGCTGCCTGTGCCCCTGTTCTGCTGCCATCTCACTGTCTGTGACCTCAGCCCACCATGTCTACCGCATGGCCCCTTCTTCCCTCCCCTTCACACTGGGTGCCCATCCTGTCCTCCCCATTCCCCCATCCTGCATCCCCTGGTGGAGGTGTCAGTGTTTTTTTTTCCTGAGCTGGTGTCACCATTCTGATGCTCATTGTCCCATCCTGTGTGCCGGCCTGCCATTCTTGTGCTTCCCTGTGCCCTTGTGGGGATTGCGCTGCCACGTTCACCCTCATCACATAAATTCCCCTTCCAGCACCTCTATAATGTAGCTTATAAAGACATTAAAGGGTGATCATTGCTTTTTACGTTATTGTATGGTTTCAAAATAACTTTTTCAATAAATTATATTTAATTTATAATAATAAATAAATAAATAAATAAAGACATTAAAGAGTACCACTCCCGGCACTGAACCCTGAGGTATTCCACTGGTCACTCTCCCTGTCTCAGAGCAAACTCCATTAACCACACCCTCTGTCATCTACCCCTAACCAATTTTTACCCAGCTTACCATCTTGTTGCCCACATGTAAGCTATGCAGCTTGCTTACTAGTCTCCTATGTGGAATGGTGTCAAATGCCTTACTGTAACATAGGCCACATGCACTGCTTCTCCCTGATCTGATTCCTTGGTCACCCAGTCAAAGAAACCTATCAGATTCATTTGGCATGACCTCCCCCCTGTGAATCCATGTTGCTCAGATCTTGTAACCTACTGGATTTAAGATAGTCAACAATCCTTTTGTTCAGCAGTGTTTTCATTAATTTTCCCATCACTGATGTCAGGCTGACTGACCTATAGTTGCAGCCTCCTCCCTGCTGCCACTCTTGTGAAGTGGGACTACATTCAACCTCCTCCAGTCCTCTGGAACTACACTGGTTTCCAGTGGTCTGTTAAATAAGACTGTCAGAGGTGCAGACAGTAGCTCTGTAAGCTCAATCAATATCTTAGATGCACCCCATCCAGCCTAATAACTTTGTCCATTTTTAGGTTAGTGAGTGCCTTCAAGAACAGTGCTGTGCAGAATGTGGAATTCTGCTGGAAAAATTAGCTTGGAATGACTATCCTGCCAGCAGAATTTCTGCCAGAATTTCACTGGTTCTTCTGTGGAATTCTGCCTGCTGCAATCGGTAGAATAAAATTCCGCAGAACAGCTCTTTTTTTTTTTAATTACTCTTTGTCCACCTATCCCAGCCTGCCACCCCCGACCCATCAGGAGACATGGCAGACATCCCACTGTCTGACACCCTGCCAAGAACAGACCCCGAGACCCCATGGAGATGCAGTTTAACCCCCCGGGTGGGGATGAGGTGGGGGCACTAACACCCCGAAACTTACATTGTGTCGGCTCGGGTCCATCGGGTGGGTGCAGGAACATCATGGGCATGTCTCCTGGTTACCCATCTCCCCAGTGGTAGCAGGCTCTTTTCTCTTTTTCTCCTTCCCCTACAGCATGCAACCCCTGACATCACGGCACAAGGTGCCGATGTCCATGCTGTACAGCGGCTGCCCATCCCCTATAGTTGGGGCTTGCAGTACTCCAAGCCTCCGCACAGAGTCAGGAAAGTGTGTGGGCATCAGTCTCTACCCTCCCCAGAGAAGGCGAGCTGTCATGGGACGCTCAAGTCTCTCTCCTCCAGGCTGACCCACAAGCGACCCGAGTCTGTTCCCAAACCCCGGTCGCCAGCATGGTGCAAGGTGTGGCATCCAGCACCTCAATTTTCAGTGCCACCAGGCCGGAACAGCACTTTTTTCAATGGAAAATCATTCCACAACCATTTCCAAAGAAAATATTGAGATCTGCACAGTAATATTCCATGGAACAGCATTTTTTCCACAGAAAATCATTCAACAACCAGTTCCACAGAAAATATTGAGATCAGTGAAATAAAATTATATGGAAATGTTGTGGAAAAACTCATTCCAAATTGTTCTGCCAAGGAATTCTGCCATTCCACTTTTGGTGAAATTTGGTGGAAATTCAGTGGAATTTCAAATATTCCATGAAAATTTGTTCCACCAGAATTTGAAAATTCCACACAGCACTAGCACTCTCTTCTCAGAAAAAGGACAAGTGTCCACTTGCCACTCCCCCCAACAAAGATCCTGTTGCTTTTTGTGGTCCCTCCCCTTATTCTTCCTCTGTGAACACTGAGCAGAAGTATTTGTTTAAGATGTCTGACTTTTACTGGTCTCCCTCTGTACAACCCCCTTTTTAACCTTACAATGCCTCCTTTTGTCTATGTACCTCCAAATGTATTTTCCCCTTTTGTTATACCACCTGGACTATTCTCTTTTCAGTTTGCATCTTTGTGCTCCTTACTGCTTCCCCTGCCTTTCTCTGCTTCCCCTGATACATCGCCCTATCCTCCTCCCTCAAGTCTCTTTGTACCTCCTGAATGCAACCCCTTTAGCCTTTACCTTTTCCTCCATCTCTTTAGAGAATCATAGTGGTCTCTTTTTCCTTTTGCTTTTGCTCACTTTCTTGACACAGAGTTGTATTGCCTTCACTATGCCCCCTTTTAGTTTGGCCCCTTGCTCCTCCACACCTCCAGGTTATCCCCCTGCCAGGTCATTACTGGGGCATTCGCCCATCAAATAAAATCTGCCCTTCTGAAGCCCAGGACATTTACCCATGAGTAGTTTAATTCTACAGCCATCCTTATGTTGAACCACTCTGTATGGTGGTCACTGGTCCCCCGGTGGCTTCCCACTTAGACATGGGTGGAAGGAGTCAAACAGCCAAATGGTATGGGCATGGCAGCATTGTTGACCTAAGCAGTAAAGGAATGCACATACGAGTGTTTGATGCTGCAACAGAACATGATCATGAAATGCAAGGGGCACATGTCAATGGCAGCAATGCCAGACTCCAGAACACAACACATGTACCACAGCACCAAGCCAGAGACTGACAAGCAGTGTAATTGCCGTTGTGGCTTGGAGCCACACACGGACACCCACTTCCCTGAGGACAAGCCATCCAGAACACAGGTCAACAGAGGTGTGATGGACAACAGATGTCCATGATGGCTGATGGGGCAGGTCCAGGCACACATGTGGTTCGCACAACACAGCTGCATATGGATGGGACTGTTATGCAGCATTGTTTGCAGCAAGGGGAACATGTGTGTGCAGTGGTGTTGTACATGGGTATGTCCACTGCACATTGTACCATTTTCAGCAAACAATGGCTGTGTGGTATGTAGAGCTGCCTGGAAGGACCCCCTGCCTGAGCAGCTGCTGGCCACACCCTAGGTACAGGGCTCCCACCCGTACAGAGCCATTGCTGGACAGTGAGCCTTGCGAAGACACAGTTGGGTTGGAATGTATGCATGGCTCACCTGTGTACATTGGAATAATCATACACCACTTGTCACTGTGTTGGTCATACACTACTGACCATGCATCACAATGTTGGTCACATATGGTAAAGAACAGTCAATACCACCAATGCCCACCCCGCCTCTGACCCCATGGAGCATATGCCCATCTCTGCTGTGATGCAATGGTGTGACATCCAGTGCATGTGGCACTGGAGATGGAACTGCTGCAGGCAGACTACCAAGGGTGCCATATGATGCACATGATATGACACAGTGATGTACTGGTACTACACTTGCCCATACCCACCTCCAGGTGACATATACACATACACAGCCCCAAGCATGTGGTACAACAAACCTGACTGACACTGACATGTGTAACAACTAGGGCTGTGAGCATTACAGCAAACTCACTGTTGCACCAGGTAGGTGATTCAGGAGACACACTGCTGCATGGTGAAAGGCATGACACAGCACAGCATACACACACAGAGCAGCATGCCTGCCACAAGTAGGTGCACAATAGTAGACTGCAAAGACTGTCACATCACAGTATCATTTGTGGGGCAATGCACCAAATGCAGGGTGAGTGTCCCCAACAACAACTGAACAGCTGATGCCCCACAGGTATGCATGCAGCATGTAGGGTCACACATGGACATCTGTCTCCAACAGGTACAGTATGTAGCATAGTGTAGACATGCAACCCCAAGTGTAAAACACATAATGCAGGGTACTTGCATGGGCACCTGTATGGATAAAGCTCCAATGGGCTCCATCATGGCCTGGCGAGACCTCGGGCTGGATCTTTCTCTGACTCTGATGTATCCAGGCCCTGGCCTGTTCCTGCTGTCCACTGAGGTCTGTGGAGGAGTACAAAGGAGATGTGATCAATATCATGCAGTGGAACACATTGCACTGTACCATATACCATATGCAGTATACACTCCCATATGCCAGTACTGTGAATAAACTGCCACATTTTCATGTTGCAGATGGACAGGACCAAGCAGGGCCATGTCATACCATTGTGAACAGCTGTAGCACCATGCACAGATGTGCCATGGCCTGGTTGAAGCAGGAGAGATACATCCCACTGTTGTAGGTATGGCCTGGCACAGTGTACACTGGCCTATGAAGTACCAATATCCTGCCATCCTCCCTGTCCCTATACAACATAACCAGACATGTCAGCTACAGCCCCTATACACCTCATATTATGCATTTGGATGCAAGGAGCACCAGGTCACATACAACAGGGGCACAAGAGACATGCCAGTGCAACTTTAGGGGAAGGCAATGTATTGTAGATGTAGCCTTTCACAGTGGCTGGTACAAGTCTATTACACCCTGTGCAATATAATAGTACCCCATACATTATCTGGCATATGCACACCAGCACCCATGAAGCATAACATGGTCATTGCACACAAAACAGATGGTGGCCACATGCTTGTGCTGTTGGGTGCACTTACCAGCACAGCTACATGTAGAACATGTAGAACACATGTGACATGCTTGTGGGCCATATCTGACAATTGGCATTAACATGTCCTGTGTAGCATACCCGGTAACCATACTCTGAATAACTTAGGTGTTAACATGTTCTGTGTACCGTACCCAGTAACCAAACCCTGAAAAACATTCAGTGAAACTATACATTTCCCTGTCACCCAACCTTACACTACAGCCTTGTCACTGTGGTAGCACACAAGTGTGATGCCATGGCAGGTACACACCTCAGGGATCTACAGTGGGTCATGTAATGTACAGGGCAACAGGGGCATCAATTGAGACAGTGGACCTATATACCTGCATGCATAAGATCAGGCGGAATTCTTCTGTCCTTTGCAGATCATTACACCTGTGACAGAATTGATCACCGGTGTGATCCCTGTGCATCTTGTGTGGTGCCACCCTACAGATGCCCACACCTGGCGCCTAAGCCTGTCAGACCACACCCTTTGCCTATTAGCTAGTCCTCCCTGCCCACCACCAGGTCAGCCAGATTGGCCAGCTCTGCAGTTGGCCACCTCTTGCCCCTTTGCAGAACAGTTCTGCTTCTTCTGCAAGACATATTGCTCTCCAGCCTAGGCCTAGCACTCACAGCAAGCTCTTGCAAGTTTCAGGGATTTATGGGTGTGTTCTGTTCATTTGTGCAACATGTTTCTCTTATAGCACTGAGCTAATGTTTAGTTGTGTAGCACACTGTGTACTTCTGGTGGGATGTGCTCCCTTGAGCACACATTAGGCATGGGGGGGCATGTGTGCAGGGTACACATGTGCAGTGTGTGCAGGGCTGTGCACTAATATTGTGTGAGCTCTGGTGCAACATGCTATGCTGGTGCCAGGAGAAGCATTCAGGAGTGACATATTGTACTGGGGCCTGGAGGGGCCTCAGGAGTAGCATGATGTGCTGAGGTTGGGAAGGCAGCTCATATGTGTTTATATGTGTGTGGGGGGGCGTACAGGTGCATGCGTGAGCTCAGGAGCAACATGGTGCACTGAGGTTGGGGACGGTGCCTCAGTGCGTGTTTATATGACTGTGTGTGCATGCGCGCGCACGTGCGCACGGTCAGGAGCACCATGATGTGCTGGGACTGGGAGGAGGCTTTTACATGTGTGGGACTTGGGAGCAACATGCTGTGTTACTGCTGGGAGATGTAGTTCATGTGTGCACTGGGGGTACTGGGGTGCTCTAAGAGCTAAATAGGACTTTGAATAGGAAACTGAAAAAAACTGAGTGGAACTGGGGAGAGGGAGCACAAAAGGTATATCTTCACACAACACAAAAAGCAAGCTACAAAAATTAACAAATATAACAATACAAATAAACAAGGCCTTAATGTTGGCACCAGCCAAATCGTGTTTTCTTCAGTTTAGGTTTTTCCTACTGAGCCAAACGCCTCTCCCCCACACTTATCATGACTACCCAGTCTGGTTTCTCAGTGCCACTGCCCCAGAGGTTCTCTACATCTTGACCCCAATGGCAGGTTCAGTAAAATGGTGAGAATCCACACCTGCTCAGCTGGAGCACAAGTAGATGTGGGCGTGGGACGGCAGACAAAGGGCCAAAGTATGCCAGAGCCTTCGTCCTGGTAGCTGTATTTTCCCCTTGTTTACTCCCTCCCTTTGGACAGCATCAGCTAGGGCACTCTAGCACATGCAGGCTGAGGCATGTCAACACAGGAGCAATGTCATCAATGCATTCTGGTGTGCCCTGCTCATGCTGAATCCCTGTGGTTACCAGACAGCAGCTGCAGAATTGGCAGAATCACCTTTCCTCCCCAAAGGCTGGGAGGCATCTATGCAGAAGCCTTGTCAGTCTTCCACTGACCCAAGGTTATGACCAAACCTCAGGGCACAAACTTGGAACACTGGCATGGCAAACAGATCCCTAATCACTGCCCCAATGGGCTGGCCCAAACAACAATCCTTTTATCATGCACCATTGTGAATACCTGCCCATGCTATTGGTAAACATAAAACAACATACATACAATATATTTTAAGTTGCCAATGATTTTTAATTAACTTTGCTACTTTTACAGCACACACTCAGGAATGTAATGTACAAGATTACGTTTAAATAAGCAGCATAAATGTTTGCTGCCTCTATTGTATTGCCAAGCAGACACAGATAAGGTCTCATGCACAGCAGACCTATATAGACAAGCATTTGTCAACGCTGAATGTTGTCTCACTGGCATTGGCATTGGTAGTGCAGGAGTTAGAAATGCATAATATGAATGGCAGTGAAGTACTGAACTGAAGCCAACCCCACCCCCTTCCTGCAGAGACTGACAGGCATTGGGGTGTGCCTTTGGGTCATCAGCTATAACATTCATGCCATTCTACTTCACCCTACCCTGTAGACACTGACAAGTGTCATGGTATGCTTTGGGGTCTTTGGGCCTTATACTTATGCCATTCAATAAGAAAATACACTGAGGTGGGTGCAGTATAGGAGAATGGGGTGAACTTTAGGGCTGAACACTCCAAGGCAGACCTCAGTGCCTGTCAGTGGCTGCAGGGTGGGGATGGGGGGGGGTGGAATGGCATGAGCATTGCAGCCAATGATCCCAAGTCACACCCCTGACACCTGTCAGTCTCTACAGGGTGGAGTGTTACAGCTGGAAACCCTAACATCATAGGCGTTTGTTGGTATTTTCACTCCAAATTTTCAACATAGGCTTTTTGTGACCCCACCTCATGAAGATCAGCACTATCAGTTTGTTAGCTGAAAGGTGGTTTAGCACAGTGGATATGCCATTTGGTGACACAGGGACGAAAACACATTTTGGGCAGGATTTGAAAAATGACAACTGCATTTTTCACGAGGAGGTGTAAAAAAATGGCAACGTTGAAAATGTGGAATGAAAATATGAAAAATTGGTGAAGTCATAAGCATGCATAGAAACTGCGCAACACAGGTCTGTAACCCAATTATTTTCAGGATTTTTCATTTTCAACATAGGCATTTTGGGACCTCCCCTCATGAACAGTGGCACTGTGATTTTGTTAATTTGTCCCAAAAGTTGGTTTCCCACAGCGACCACGCCATTGTGTGCCACAGGTGCAAAAATACATTTTGAGCAGGATGTGAAAAATGACAACAGTACTGTTGATAAGGAGGTGTGAAAAAATGTCAGTGTTGAAAATCTGCAATGAAAATATTGCAGATTTGCAAAGTTACAAGGGTGCATGGAAATTGCACAACACACGCTTGTAACACAGTCATTTTATGGATGTTCATCACCAAATTTTCAACATAGGCATTTTAGGACCGCTGCTCATGAACAGTGTCACCATCATTTCCTCAAACTGTCCTGAAAACTGATTTCACACAGCGACCACGCTATTCTGCGCCAGACATGCGAAAACACATTTCAGCTAGGATATGTACAGTAAAATGATAGCTGTACTGTTCATGAGGAGGTGTGGGAAAATGCCAATTTTGAATATCTGGAGTGAAAATATTACAAATTCACGAAGTTATGAGCATGCATGGAAACTGCGCAGGACACGCTTGTAAAACAACCATTTTGGGGAGTTTTTTTCCACCAAATTTGCAACATAGACTTTTTGAAAGCCCCCCTCATGAACAGTGGCACTGTTGTTTCATTAATCCATCCCAAAAGGTGATTCCGTGCAGTGAACGAGAAATCACCTTTTGGTACCGAATAACGCCATGACAGTGACTGAATTCATGAGGAGGGGTCCCAATAACCCCATGTTGAAAACGTGGTACCAAAATTCCCAAAAATGCCTGAGATATGTACCAAAGTTGAAAACTCCCTATTTATGCCATTATACAGCTTACCGGCATTTCTTCAGTTTGCAGTCAGCTTTGAAGAGTGCAGACATGTTCCCGGTCTACCGAAGATCATCACTCTGGGCTCTGGAGGTAAGTATGGGATGAGGGAGGGGTGTGAGGAGGCAGGGCACAGAGGGTGGGCATGGGGGAGGGGACAGGGAGACCATGAGGGACTGTTTTCTTCTTTCACAGGTTTAAAAAAACTAAAACAAAAAAAAACATTGTGGGAAGGTTTTTGTTTTTCAGGGCCATTTGGCACACTGGGGTGGGCTCCCAGCATGCCACCTGAGTGTTTTTGGGGGTGCTGTAGCCGACAGGGGATTGGGCACCCCCGTCAGCACACAACAAAGCGGGGGAGACAACATTATGCCAACAGGGAGTGGGCTCCCCATCGGCAAAATAAACAGAGAAGGGGGACTTAAGCCAACAGGGATTGGAGCCCCCATCTGCAAAGAAAGACTGTTGGGAGGGGGCGCATGATACCGAGGGGGATTGGGTACCCCCTTGGCATACACTTTAAATGGGAGGGGGACATTTTGCTGATGGTGAGTGGGCTCCCAGTTGGCAAATGAAGTGGGATGGGGCACTGTACACAGCGGCAGTCAGTGTCGCCATGTTGATTGAATGGTTTCACCAGGACAGGCACATCAGGAAGGCATGTTATTGTGCCACTGCATGATTTGCAGTGGACCTTTTCTTAGATCTGGTCACCACTTGACGTATGCCTGTTGTCAGTGCCTGCAACTGCCTTATTGGGGAATGAGGGATGCACCTACTGATGCATGCCCTTCATTCACCCACAGTGACTGAACCTCCAAATCTTCTACTAATGCAATATGTTGGCTGGTGCACACGCTCGAGCCAACATAAAAATAAACTGTCTAGGGTAGATCTGTCCAAGTTCTGGATTATAGAAGTACAGAATACTGAATACTGGCACTGCTTTTCACAACAGGTACTGTAATAAAGTAACAGTTAAATGGGGAATATTTTATCTTCCAGAAACAACAAACACTGATATTAGCTGGCTAATTTCTTAGACTGTAGGCATACTTGTTCAGTCAGCAACTACTGTATCCTGTTTTTAGCCTCATTATAAAAACTAAAAAATGAATCTTTGGTCCTTGAGTTCTTTCTGCCAGCAGTTCAGGAGGAATAACTGTTTAGTAATATAAATATATCAGATGAGTATATTTAATATATATCAATGATCTAATAATCACATATTTATAATTTATGTACTGTATATCTCTGTTTTAAAGTTTGACATCATTGTACCACTTTCTGCTTGCCTAATTCTTCTTGAAGTTTTGTACTGCTACTTTTATGGCTCAGTTCATATCTGAAAAAGGTCCATTGGAGCAGTGTATCTACAGTACCTGGTTAGCAAATAAATAAATGAATGTCTTATTTTGTATTATTAAGTTAGATTCTAAAATAGTTAAACATAAAATAAAATACTTTTCATAAGGAAGTAGCTCTAAAATGAGCTATTATCTCTCTGGCAGTTATACACCTTTGAACTTTATATTTTTTTATTTGTATTATCAAACTAATACTCCATTGAGCAATGTTAATTGTCAAGAAGGTCCTGGGAGAGCAAGGCAATTACACAAGAATAAGACAAGAATGATTAAACTGTACAAGGAAAGAAAAAGAGCAATACAATGAGGGAAGAGCTTCTGCAATGCATGAAGAGCTAATACACAAAGGCCCCCCATATGCAGAATGTTAGCATGGCACTAACATACACAACTATAATCTTTTATAAAAGGGGTCTAAAAATCAAAAATATTTAATTGGGTAAAGCCAGTCAGGTGACTGTGCATTATTACAGCATAATGCACTGTCATGCTGTTCCTAAACCTGATGGGATTTGTTAGTCACATCACACAATGAGCAAATCCACCTCCCCCCAGCCAGAACTGATCTTCCATCTCAAACATGGCTGCTACCTTTACATACTAAAAACCCTTAACTAGGCCCTAAAATAAACTTCCTTAAATAAAAACAAAACAAATTAATTCAATGATGTTTCCATCACACTTTTCTTACACACATAAACAAATTAGAAACATTAAGTATTGTTCACAGTTTTCACTACAAGTGTTTCTTTGCTGAAAATGACAAATCTTCAATCTATCTTTACCTGCTTATCAGGCAAATCTCTGCTTCTTATTTATTTATTTTATTTATTTATTGAAAATATCAGAATTACAAACCTTTGAGTCACAGACTCTTTTACAAAGGCTCCACATCAGGAGAATTACAAAGTGAGTACAATGCATGTTTACAAGGAGATTACATAGCAAAAAGTAGAATACAGAAAACCAAGTAAAGCACTTAAAGAAAACAGTGCAAGTACAAGTATAAGTACTAGTCCAGTTTTGAAATCATACAAGGTTGTGTAATAAGTGCTGGATAGGATAGAACAAATATCAAGAAAACAATGGTAGAGGAAAACAATGAAGGGAAGAGAGCTGGTCAAGAGGGCACAAGCTGGGGGAGAGGCAGTCTGAATAGGACCTTGCCACTTAGAGAGGAAGGAGGTGACTAGTAGCTGGTGGGTGGGGGTTGGACAGGGATAACCAACATGCCAGCTTTAGGGCAACCTGACAGAGATCAAACTGAGGCTCTGACTCTACATGAGGCCTGTGTTTTGTGTGTGTACAATATGTTGGGAGAGGAACATTCTGCCAGTAGAACTGAGGAAAATTTTGAAAGACTGTATTCCATGGTAAACATTCCATATGTTGAATGTGGGAAAGGGCAGAGAAAATGAATAGGAAAAAGAAATGAGGCAATGATATTACATAAACAAAGAGAAACAAGGGATAAATCCAATTATTTAGGAAGATCCAAACTGCTTAAATACATTCCTGAAGTTCATAAAAGCACATACATTTGAATAATATATTGGTGTTTTCAGGCGAAATCTACTCCCTCCCCAAAAGTCAACAACCTGGCAGATTCAGAGTTTTAAATGCATTTCATTACAATACCGTACCTGTATTGATTTTAATGCAAATAAGGTAACATGTTTTTTTCTTATACAAATGCATGCCACACATGGTTTCCACTGCCTTTTATTGTTTTTAGCTAACCCCTCCAGTTACTAGAATATATACTATTTGTTGTCTTCAGAGATAAATGGAAGCATATTTCAATGAAAGGTCCTAATTTTTAACATTTTAAAATTATTTCTTCTTATTTTTATTAATTTTAAGTCAAATATTTAAATGCCATTTTATTAGTGCAGTAAGACACTCCAGGGTATGCCATAATGGTAACATAATTGCACTTCTCAGGTGCATTTAACAGCACTTGGCTGGTCCTCATGCCTAACAACACACCTGAGGCATGCAATTATATATAGGATAAAGCATGGGGTGTAGTGTGTTACAAGAATTTAACACACACCCGAGTTATAAAAGCCATCCAACAACAAAGGTGTGTGTTAAATTCGAGTTAACACACTGCACCCCATATTTTGTTGTATATAATTGAAGGGTTCTGTTTTTTCATCATTTTGAAAAATGAAGAAATGGAGTCTTACCTTGTATCGATGAAATTATTTATTTGGTAATTGAAACAGTAAACAGTAAGTTGAACTGGTAAATGCAACTAACTAAACTACTGAAACAAGAAAGATTACTGAAAAAAAAAACGAGATCTTCATAGTGTTTTTTTTCATGTTGCTACGTGCGTTGCCAAGTGGTGTAGTCGTTTGACCTGCAGAGGGGAGGGTTGAAAGGCCGATTAGTTAGGGACTGTGATAAAAGTCTTTACAGTGGCAAACTACAAGGTAGAAGAAATTTTCTTTTTTTTCACACCATTTACTGTAATGCAAATGCGATTGAGGAGGTGACTATTTATTGATCACTGACTTTGGGGCAAAAGGTCTTTGACAGGTGCAAGTCGAGTTGCGTCTCGAGCTCTTTTCTATGTGGAAAAAAGCCACGTGAATGCCATAATACCTACTCAGATATCACGGTATTTAATACATGCTTTTTCCCACTAGGAAAAATGGAACCCATTAATTATATAATCATAATACACACCCTGTCGGTGTCATGTCTTATTGCTTGCATATTCTTAATTACACCATTCACTGTTTTTGCTTGACTGATGTACACTTGAATGTAAAGCAGCTAGTCAGGAACACAATGACTATCTTAAAGAAAGTTATCACCACCCTCCTGTTGACATTTCCTGCATACCAGACATACCTAAGTGATGGGTACTAAGCCATCCATCTCTATATAGGATCTTAAACAGTGGTACTATCCAATTTATCTAAAACTGTGAAAATGATATCTGTTTATTTGGTAATGATTTGGCCAAAGCTTTTGATTTGGTGTCCCACTTACTCCTCCTGGATAAGTTGAGCTCTGCTGGCCTCTTAGCCCCCACTGTTGACTTTTTGCATTCCTACCTCTCTGACAATCAACAGTCAGTAAAGGTAAGAGGTGCCATCTCCCCAACCCTCCTTATCCAGGCTGAGATCCCACAGGGCTGCATTCTGGGTCCAATCCTCTTATTTACCTTCCTAAATGACCACCCCTCCACCTGTACCAACTCACATATTCACATGTATGCAGATGACACAGTTCTCACATTGACACCATCCATACCAAACTCCGCCCCAAACTCAGTGCCCTGTGCTGCAGTGAGGGATGCCTTTCTCCCTAGCTCTCCTGGGAGCTTGTCACCAAAATGGTTCTACCAGTTTTCCACTGTGCAGATGTGGTATATGGAACTGCCCTCTCCACCTCCCTTGCCAAACTGGAAACCCTCTGGAATGCCTTCTGCCACTGTGCTGCCAATTCACCCTTTCATACCCACTTCTGCTCCCTTTACTCCTCACTATCCATCCTACTTCTCCCCTCATGTCACTAGTTCCACTGAGCTTCCCTCATCTCTAAATATTGGCTTGGGTCCCTACCCTCATATCTATCCCATCTCCTCTCTCCCATTCCCTCTCCCTCCTACTCCCTGCACTCAAGAGACCCACACACATTCTCCCTACCCTACCCACACTCCTCAGTCGAGAAATCTGCTTTCTCATATAAGAAATCTGCTTTCTCATACTGCCTCCCCTTCCTCTAAAACCAGTTACCCTCCTCCAGCTGTCTCTCCCCCTCCCTTAGACACTGGTTAAATCTCTTTCCCTTTACCCCTACTTCTGCAAACCCTTTCTTAACCCCTTCCTTCCTTACCCTTGCCTGGCTTTTGATCACCCCTTGCCTCCTCCATCCCTCTTTACCTCATAGTTCTGGCAACTTCACTGAAGTTTATCATCCTGTTTTGACTCCTACTTTCAGCACCAGCTCAGTCTCCCTTCACTCTGGCACTATGCACTTGAGTTTGCCCAGTTTGCATGGATGATTTGTATGCTAATCCTTTTGTCCCCTATATGCAATATTTTGCCATGTTGTCTGTACTGCACCCAACGTATGCTCTTTATGTCATCCTCATTGTAACCACATCACCTAATGGGTTGTATTTTGTTTGTAATTGTGTGCCCTCCCTTCCCCAAGGTCACACCTGGAAATGAACCTCAGCTCAGTGTGCCTCTCCTGGTTACCGATTTTTAAATCAATCAATCAATAAAATTAATTATTAATTAAAATGCCTTATTTAATGTCCTAAAAGTAACCTTTTTATTATTTATAGTGTCATAAAAAGATTCTTAAAGACATATACAGCTATTTTTCAGACTCTTAAAACACAGTCCATTCTAAGGGCATGTAAAACAATTGAAAAGCTACCTACTGTTTAAACAGTTTATAGACACTCTTCTGGTGACAGAGTCCAGCTGCCATTACATTTTTTTTTATTTCAGAGCTAATTTCTTTAAAGTGTTTTTTATTCTACCAACACTTCATTTACTACAATGATCAGTTGGTTACTGAAACTTAGAAAGGTGTTGCTCAGCATGCCTCATTCATTATTATTGTCAAAGAAGTTCAGTTCTGTAAAGCTTGTCTTGGTGCATTATTTCTCAATATCAACTTGCAGTCAGAAAACAAATTTCTCTTATACAGGTAGTATTACACTTGGGAGTATTAATGACTTAAGCAAAGCTTTTTCCACCTACTTGCAAATGATAGATATCTTACCCATCTGTAGCACAGGCTATGACTCAAAGATTCCTGAAAAACCTTTGTTAAGATCCAAGTTTTAACACATTATACTACCTATGGTGAGAGGTGAAAAACAACCTTTTTTGATCTAAAAGCACACAACTCAAGCATGCAACTCTGCAAACCTGAATTATTGTTTAGAAAATGATTGTTTAGTGATGGAAGAGTATTCGTCAGGCGATGGATTTACTTAAAATAATTTTATTGAAAGGCTTTGTCACAGGTCATGAAAAGGTCACAAGACCTTGACAATTAAATGTAACTGTGAAGTTCTCTCACAGCTGGATAAGGAAGTCTGTCGCAGCAAGGGAACACCACTACTTGTCACTAGGACCACATGTCACCTCACAACAGAATGAAGAACAATGCTATGGTTTGTGCCACTAATTATAAGAATGGAAATTTTGGTACCACTTTTCTATCTGACTTGTAGGAAAAAAGAGCCGTGTTTGTAAGTAGTACTGTATATGATAGACTTCAGATTAATATAGCACTTTTAGCACAATGCACATTGCATTTCAAAGCACTTTATAGACCAGTAAATTAGATTCTGGTAAAGTGAGGAGAAAGAAAACATAGTGCAGTATATATGAGGCTCTCAAAACTAAACGCATCAACACCTAGCCATCAGCTATTGGAGAGAGGGAATATAGGCTGGGACACAGCAGATCCCCAGGCCTTTTTGGAAAAGAGCCCTGTGATCCTTGGTTTTCACACAGAAAATAAATCCACTGAAAATGGGTAAAATAAACCTCTTATATTGCATTCAAATGCCCCCCCCATACTGCAGTGAAGCACGAGCACGAGTTCCCAGTGTTGGACATAACCCACAAATGTCTAGGCCAGAAGTGAGAATGCCATCATAGAGCTACAGTATAGTGACACTGCAGACCCAATTTCTCAGACACATGTTAATGTGCCAGATGACAGGGAAATATTTATGACATATTACGCCAGCACATGAAAGTGCTAGCCTGAGAACAATAAATCTGTGCAAGGGGGCAGAGACCCCCAACCCCATGTAGATTCTAACATTCAAATTCAAGTGCCCAGATGTTACTATGCACAAATATTGGTTTGTATACAGTGACAGCACTGAGTACCACTGCAGACATGTATGGGCAAGACACAATGACATGCACATCTGTGTGTACTGATATGAACAGAACTGACATCCCCCCCCCCGGCCCCCTGACCTGTACTATCAGGCCACTTCTAGCCCTTCAAGACAGTCCTTGCTGGTATCCCTAGTAGTCCATCCATGGACCCCCAACACATTCCAACAACCCTTCATTTCTCAGGCAGTCTAGAGGATTCCTCACATTATCCCTGGTTACACACAGCCCTCCCTGATCTAGTCCTTCTACAAAATTTGTATTTATTGATTTATGTACTTATTCAAAATTTGTAACCAGGAAAGGCACACTGATCTGTGACAGCTTGGTCCCAGGTTTATCCTAGGGAGGAGGGGGTTATATGGACCTGTTTTATTAACAGAGGAATGTTGGGCAAGACACTGGGAAAACTCCCCTACTCTTCTTCAATAAATTCCATGGGATATTTTACTTCCACTGAAACAGGGACCAGGCATGGGCACAAGGAACCTCAGTTGAACATCTCATCCAAAGGACAGCTCCTTAATAGTGAGTACCCCCTTATACTTTTATACAGTTTTGATGAGGTATTAGCTCAAGTACTGTGTGTAGGGCTAGAATTTGCAATTTCCTGATCTTCCAGTCCCATAGGCGTGCATGTTACCTACTGAGCCACTGTCACTCCAATGACTGCAATGCACACTAGGCCCAGCAGTCCAACACTCCCCTAGCACCACAACAAATTGATGGCATTTTGGGGGTTGGGGTGCAGAACTGCTGCAACAGGTGCACCAGTGGCAGTTAGCAACATGAGTTGCACTGCATGCCATTTATATGCAAACTCTGCCCCCTTCTGTGCAATACTGCACTTTAATGTGTACTCTCTGGAGAGGCTGCACAACACCTTTGAGCATAGCTCAGTGGGGTCACAATGATTTACCACCAGTCCCTTGCAAGAGAAAATAGGGCCTTATATGTGATACTGTCTATTATAAGCCTAATTAATTATTCATGAGAAATTTATGCTCTGTGATTTGCTACTGGATCGATCATTAAAGGTGAGGTAATGACCGATCCATATGTGCGAATTCTATGAGTGACCACCTCACAGAAAGTTACAGTATTAAACTGTGGAGCCAGGAACACAGATTTCCATATGAGCCATAGTTTGTGGTGACAGCTTAGTGTGGTAAAAAAGTAACAGAAACAAGGCCAACTCCTGAAGGGTAGCTAATTGAGTTTTAGGTGATCATGGAGGGGGGACAAATATTTGGAGTTCCAATGTTCCTCTAGTTTTTTGCTTTTAGTTGCATTTATTTCTGCAGTAGTTAATGAAATGTGAGGAAAACATGTACTGGTGGCTAGGGAGGAGAAAATAACCCAAAAAGTAGAGAAACTGAGCAACCAATCACCTACATTAATACAATGGATGATCTGTTGTTATACAGAACATGAAAAGAAGCAGTCAGAAAATCAGATAAATTAATGATTTACAAGCCAACCTGCTGACAGCCATACAGCCACAGTATTTTACAACAGGTTGGCGGACATGGACACACTTCATCATGTTGTGACTGAATTACGACAGCCAGTTTCAGACTTAAAAACATCACATGCCCACTCCGCCAGCTCCAGACAAAACAAAAAACATAAAATCATGATTAAAATTCAAAATATTACCATTGCAGGAAAGAATTAGCTTTATAATAACAATAACAACCTCAGTGGCATTCAATTCCTGTGGATTAATGACCGGGTGGTGGGTGGTTGCCCTCGGCTATGCCTTGGGCAACCCAACCTCCCACCCAGTCATTAATCCCCAAGAAACAACCAACAGATTGGTTGTTATTGCTAAATATTATCCAGCCATATTGGTATATGGAGTTAGAGTCCAATTTCAGTATGAACAGTCGAGCCTTGATTATCTCAATGCTTTGGGAGACATCAGATTTGTTCAGATGACTGAGAGTTCAGATGATCAGGAGTTCATTGTATTGGACAAACCAGAGTCAGGGAACAATGTCAAAGTTCAGATAATCATGAGATCTGGATTATCTGGGTTCAAGTAATTGAGGTTGTACTGTATGTATACAGATATCAGAGGCTACATTTAAGAAGTATATAAATATAGACATACAGGGTGGGATATTCAAAGGGGTTGCGAATGGCACAACAGTGTTGCACCATGTGCAACCCACTGATACTTCCCGGTGTGACATTCAAAAGGGAATGTGCTCCGCGCCAGTCCGATGCGCCGAGTTACAAGTAATATATCTGCGCTGCAAGTGCGGGGCGTGCCATGCATATTCCACACATCCTGATATTCAGCCTGGGATGTGGGTGCATATCCTGGTGCAACCCTTACTTGCGCCACACACTGGTGCTCAAAGTTGAGCCTAAAAGAAATAGGAGCAAGGGCTGGCCACCCACAGGTGAGCTGTCATATTGCAGGGTGCAACACGGTGGCCGCCAGCTGTGGGTGGCCACCCGAGCTCCGGAGCCAGGGTCTGTCGCGTCGCACCCCCACCACACCTGATCGTGGGCATGTGTATAAAAGAAGACATGTCCAATATCTCTGGTGGTCCAGTGGACACACATCCAGCCCGATCGTTGAACAAGGTACTAAATACAGTTAAAATTAACCCTGGTGGTCCAGCGGTACCCCCTCCCCACCACCCACTCAGCCCTGCCACCTCCCCTGGTCAGTGGTGGATGGCAGCACCCCATCAGCAAGCCACCCGTACCAACTGACGCGCACAGTACAGCTGTACACCCATTGGTGCACAGTGTGGGCCGATGGGCGTGCAGACCATACCGTACTACACGGTCCAGATATGTGAATGGATCCATTCACATATCTGGACTGGTAGTGTTACAAGCTCTGCATGCCCATTGGTCCACTGTGAACCAACGTGAGTACAACAGTACTGTATAGTCGGTCGGCCGTGACCGGGTGGATTGCGGTTGGTGTGCTGCCACCATCGCTGACCAGAGATAGTAACTGAAAACTCAATGGTAGAGAAACACTGCTGGATCGCAGGGTTAATGCATTGGCGCATATGCCTTTACCTGTGATCGGGCTGGGTGGACCACCGAGAGGATGATCAAGTTGTATGTATTACTTATGCCTGCGATCAGGCTGGAAGCAGTTCACTGGACCACCAGGGATACTGGATGTGATTTATGTATTACTTATGCCCACAATCGGGCATTGGGGCATTTTGTTGCACTGTGTAGGGGGCTTCGGTCCCCGACGGCTGCAGCCTGGCAGGGTGCCAGGCGCAAGTCACCGGGGATCGGTGCACCTACATGCAAATGGGGCCATAATGACATGCTAATAGCCCCAGTTGCACCTTGCATGCATTATGGCCCCATTTGCATATCCACAGCAGAATATCTTGGTTCCTGTGCCTAGCGCAACTGCACTTGTGTTGGCACATCCCCCTGCTCCCCTTTTGCCACTTGTGCTGACGCAGTGCCACTGCACTATGCGTAATGTGGGAGGCCACGTTGCCATGTTCAATGATGCTGAGCCATGTCGCAGCACCGTTGAATATCACCCAGCACATTCCCTGGTGCATCCCAGTTGCACTGCGCCCAGCTTGCGCCCCTGCCTAGTGCATTTCTGAATATCCCACACACAGTATTTATCTTTTTATGTGATGAAACGTGTTTTCTGCTGAGCTATTTTCATGTTGTGCAAAGATTTATTAATTTCTCTGTATTGCAGTATTGCGCTAAGTTCACAAAGAAAATTCATTTCAACATCTAAATTTGAAGGAAATACAGTATTGATAACTGCTCCAAGACCTATCCAAGAAGGCTAAACAGCATATAATTAAGCTTGATGGGAATCATCCTCTGTTGTAAACCTCAGTGCTGGTAAAGAAATAAAATCTACATTAAAACAATACAGTGCCATAGGCAATAAAATCCATACAGTGATCCTGCAAACAAGGTTACCCACATTTTCCAATCATTTCAGTATTCCAATTAATGGCATCTTCTTTCTCTAAAACACAAATTAAATATGTACACTACGATAAGGCCTTTGCTCACAAACATGATTTTTGTGTCCCCATAAAGTTCCAATGGAGTCACATTACACTGAAATATTGTACAACATGTACAGTATGACAACGATAACTGTGTGATGAAAAGGGGACCAGAGCCATGTATTCTTTTGATTGATTTATTATGTTCTGATAACCAGATTACATGGTCAAGTAGTAAATGACAGTTTATGTCAGCCAGGGTGGAGGGACTGATGTTCTCATGGGAAAGTTAACAGGAAGACTGGGGGAAGGCAATAAAGCAATAACCCCAGAGGGGAGTCCTTCCTGGAAAAGTTTCCATGTCGGACAAAGGACCCAGGTGCATGTCATAATAATAATAATAATAATAATAATAAATCTTCATTTGTTAAGTGCAATTCACAATGTAGCAAAACGCTGAACAAAGAATAAAATAAACAATGCAAAATCAATAAGAGTTCTAAAAATATAAAACACTCCAATCTGATTAAGATCATAGCAAATTATGTTACTAATTTAAATACATTCAGGAAAAGCAATCCCATAAAGATGTGTTTTTAAAGTGGTTTTAAAGCTGTCTACTGTCAGGCATTCTCCTATCCAACAAGGTAGCTAATTCCACAGGGTAGGGGCTATGAATGCAAATGCCCAAGCTCCAGAAGTTTTCATCCATACCCTGGGAACCTCCAATAATCCCTCATTGGCTGAGTGGAGCAGTCGGAGGGGGACAGTAGGGATTCTGAAGATCTTGCAGATAACTTTGACCCTGTCCATGTAGAGCTTTATAGGTCAGCAAGTGACCTTGAGGTGATCCGTCACTGCATTGGCAGCCAGAGCAGTTTGCATAGCACAGGTGTAATGTGACTGGATTGAGCAGATCCAGACAACAGCCTGTCTGCAGCATTCTGCACCAGCTGCAAGTGGTGGATATCAACCCCCAGAAGCCCTAGGTATAGTGAATTACAGTAGTCAATAACGTTAACAAGGAGGTTCTGAAGGGGGACACACACACACACACACACACACACACACACACACACACTCAAAGGGGGCTGGAACAGTACAGAACTGTCACTCAAAGGGAATGAGACATCTCCTCACAAAAGTAAGAAATTCCTCCTGGACTTGGAACATCTGATATGCCAGAGCCCTGCAACCAGAGGTCTGGTAAGAAAGACAGCTTAGGGAAGAATGTTTTCTTAGACAGCAGCAGGTAGTTAATAGGCTTTAAAGTGAGAATAGCTCAGATTCTTCTATCTGCAACCTGTCTGGTATAACTTGTTTTATTGTCTGCATTTTAGCAAATGTGCGCCCCTTTTTTTCCTGTACATAAATCCTGTTATAATTACTGGGACAACCTTTTTCCCATAGGGAAACCATGGTGTAATTCACCGTTATAAAGGAACGTTTATAATGGCGAACACGCACTTGGTTTTCCTCGCACTGCGCAGGCCTCCAGCCTCTGAAGCTGTTTCTTCTAACTTCTGTCGGTGTCATCTTTTCCTCTGTGAACCACCGCATGAACTCTGCGGTAAGTGCTGGGAGGCAGACAGTAATAGAAATGAGGGAAATACCCTCAAAATGTTGGCTCCAACTAAAGTTTAATTAAAAAAAAAACTTCACAAAAGCGAGCAAGTGAGCAACCGATAGAGCACGTGCTCAGCCCAAAGCAGACCACCTTTCTTATTTTATATACTTGCAGTGGGAGAAAAAAGGAAATCCCGGCAATTATATAAAATAAAATATGGATCTCAGTGTGTAACATGAATTTACGCACACCCTGGGGGTTTGGTGCTATGCATAAACCCCTCGAGCTTTGCTCTTGGGGTTTATGTAGCATAAAACCCCTTGCGTGTGTGTAAATTCACATTACACACCGAGACCCATACTTTATCCTATATGTAAATACTTGTAGTATTTTCATAATGCTTCTATTTTTATAGACACGGTGACTGCTTATTTTATTTAAAAGGGTAATTCTACTGTTTCTTCTGGACTCTGTTTGCAGTCTGTCTCTGAAGGGGTGCTGTATTCACAGTTATTGTGTTGACCTTCTTGACCTTATGCAAATGAGGAGGCAAGAAACAGGTTTCCCTGGTTCCTGTTGGTAAAAACCACAGTGGTGGCAGTGAGTTTGAAGTCCCTGGTGAGGGATTTGCCATCACAAATTGATACCAATACAATTCTAATCCATTGAAGAAATTATCGTGGAGGATTATGTAATACAAGTATTATTGTCGAAAATAATATAGAAAGTCTGCATTGATGAAAATCAAGTAGAAATTTACATTTTGCACATTATTTTACTCCCCAATAACTCCTAATATATTTCTGAAGCATACTTCCTAAAATACAATGACATCTGTTTAAAGAGCTAGGATCCTGCAGTGCATGCATAGTCACAGAAAATGTAACTGTATGTACTATACAACCACTACTTTTAATGCCATATGAAAACTAAATGGTATATACATAATGATCCTTTTAATAATAACACTTATTGATAATTTATACTGCACTTTAAAGAGTACTAAGAGCAAACAGTTCATTAAAACTGATTGAACAAATATGCCAGTGTAATTGTGTTAGCAGCAGTGGGTGGGTTTATATTGTTTTCATTTGCTTGTACAGTATTTTGTGATATCATTATTTACCTAAAATTATATCGATCAATCTCTCAGTATTTCAAACTGAATTATTATTTTGTATTTATTTCATATGACCCTTCCCTTTGGATTTGTTTCAGCCTCCTGGTTGCTCCTGGTCCCATCTCCCATGTCCCCAGCATGTACAATACTCCATTGCTCCTGGCATACCCCCTGCAATACAGGGCCTGGCCACAACTGGGTAGTATTGACTGTTCCTTCCTGAGTTTTGGGCAAGGTGAATCCATGGCAGAGGAGCAGCTGGTTGCAACAGGCAGAGCTGTTTTGATACTAAATATTTTGTATATCAAAATATGTGTCTACTACTGTATATCAAAGTGTCATTATAATAATAGGGTAAAAGAAAAAAATGTACTAATACTAGTAACAGACTAGTAAGTAAAATACAGGGGTTGTTCCCATAACTTTTAAAAACACATTTTGAAAGGAGAAATTCCTGCCCAGAATATCTATGGAAACTGAAGTAATTTACAACAGTTGTATATTTTGATATGGTTTCTGGGGAGCCAGGAAATTATTTTCTCCACAAAGGGAATCATCATTAGCAGGGTTGTGGGTAGTTTGGGAAAAAGAACTAATGAAAAAGTCTCCAAGCTGAGAAACTAGGTTGGTCCTCTCCAGACCAGAAAAGTGGATCAGGAATTAAAAATCCAAGGCTTCTGAGTGTGGCATAATGAAAATGAGTAAAGAAACATACAGATTTAAATCTTTGGTTTGATTTTCATATTTTAGTTTCTGTTCGAATTGTCCTGGGCTAGATTTTCATAAGTCTTGATACAGGTGCAATTCCTGATTTTGAGTTGGGCTAGCTGCAAAATTAATGTGCCAAAATGATTGAATACTATTTTCAAATATTTAGACACATATGCAGTAGTTATATGTGAGTAAGGAAATGGGCAGACTAGGTGGGTCGTATGGTCCTTATCTGCTGACAGATTCTATGTTTCTATGTTTACAGCAAATAAAATAATGCATGTGCCATATATTAATGCATTTGGTATTTTTTATGCAAACAAGTCAAAATGCTGCAAATTGCAGAAATTGCACAAGAGTTAGACCAGGTCTGTTTTCTCACAAGTTGTGCAATTGTGCTTGAAAAGTAACCTGACTTCTAGGCAGCTTCTTTAAAATCTGTCCTTGTGACCTTAAACAAGAGATCTCAAATGGTGCTTGTTTACATATACTGTATAAATGTGTGCATGTGCTTTACTCAGTCTACCTCAGTAATCTCTAATGAAACATTTTCAAAGCTATGAAGTACAGTCTCAGTCCCAAAACTATGTACTTAAAAGTTTTCAAATAATTTTTCAAGGAGGTCATTCCACTGCTGGCATAGCCAACTGGATTTAAATCCCCTAGCTGTGTCCATTGTTTCATGCAAGCAGTGTTTCATCTCTTTCTGAGCTCAGGCATTTATCATGTACCTTACACAGATTCTACTTGAAACTAAATATTACTTGATTTCAGATCTCTACCACATCATTTATTCTCCTCTAATACCCTATCCCTTTAAATTCACCTTTAAGAACTCTAAATACTGTGACAGCTTACTTATTCCATTGAAGACATAGACTACTTAGGTGTATGTGTATATAGTAAAAAATGACAATGCTTATATTGATAGTTTTATAAATGACAAACTTTCTATCATTCTGCATAGGTAATACATCTTAATGAAGCAGTCCTGGTGTATGGCATTCAAATATGTATCTTATTAGGGCATGTGCAATTAGCAGTTTTGTCAATGACAGGTGATTTAGCAACATAAAGCAAAAACATTTAGTAAAACTGTTGCACTCTGAACATTCACAGTGCAATTAATAAATTGCAGACTTAAAGAAGAAAATAAAATGGTTTCCTGTGAGTGGTTTGGAATGAAAGTCTCACTTTTTTTTCCAAGATCACCTTTTCACCCAGGCTTGTGGGGTTGTCAAAGCACTGAGCAAAACAGACTCAAATCCTTTGTATGGGACTTTCTGTGTTAGATTAGGTCAGTCTACGAGTCAGTGAGCAAGTGCGATTGTCCTAGTTCCTAAGGAGTTTAATTTGTGGTGCTCACCGACAGCTTTGTTAGCAAAACTTTTCCTGTTGGTAATTCAAGCATAATAGAGCCACAGGGCTGTGCAATGAAATGTACTTTAGTCTTGAAAAAGAGATTGATGAGGCATGTAATGCAGCATAACCTCCCAATTATTTACACATTTAGATCACTGCCATTAACAACTGCCACACAAAAAGGAGATGAATGAAGAATAGTATAACTACTAGATGCTGATATGAACTAATTGGAGACAGTGGTGGACATTAAGTAGCAGGCAAAACAAAGGGGTTTAAATAGAAAGTTATTATGCCATAGTCAGCCTGCTGATTCTGTGATAGCACTCTTACTTGGGGCACCAACAACCTGGTTTCGGAAGCAGACTCAGAATATCAGGGGCTGGCCAGGGGAAGATGAATCAAGCATCCCAGGGACTGTGCTCCTTCTTTGTGGTTGAGGGTCTGTATGCCTCACAACATGATTGACACCCAGCAGAAGCTAGGTGATGTCACAGTCAGGGCCACCTTGAAGGGGGGTGCCTCATGAAGCTGGCATTCCTATGGGGAAGAAAATAAAAAAATGCCCTTGCAGGCCTAGCATGACTGACAGAGCAGGCCAGCAACCACTACAGTGGTCCTGGGTGAGTGGTAGATAACCAGTAAGTCTATGGGATGTCAGTAATGGTGTTGGGGGCTTGGGGTGTCATGAAGTTGAGGGGGGATGGAGGGCAAGGGAGAAAAATCTAAATATAAACAAGCATTTGTCAATGCCAAATGTTGATTGCATTGGTCTGTTGAGCTCACTCAGTGGCCCTCTGTCACTGGCTCTGTCTGTTTGTCCCGGTGCTGCAGGCTGCTCTTTTGTACTGGGCTGCTGCCTGCGTTGGCACCTTGTTCTGCTCAGGAAGAAATCCGCAGCTGTCCCGACAGAGCTCCATTGAGGTGGCTCACTCATAGATACACAGATACATATACAGTGTCGGCAGATAAGGGCCTATGGCCCACCCAGTCTGCCCATTTGAGCTTGTAAGTTCAGTTTATGTTTTCCTAGAAGTCTGTTGCCCCTTACCCCTGACCTCCAGAATTCCTTTATGTCTATCCCATGCATTCTTAAATCCTGTGATTGTTTCAGCCCCCACCACTTCCTCTGGCAGGGTGTTCCACTTTTCCACCACCCGTTCTGTGAAGAAATTCTTCCTCATGTTTCCTCTGAATCGTCCTCCCTCCAACTTCATCCCATGCCCTCTAGTCCTGGAACATCTTTTTCGCTTAAAAATAGTATATTCCTGCACCCTGTTCCTCCCTGTAAGATACTTGTATGTCTCTATCATATCCCCTCTCTCCCTCCTCTCCTCCAGGGAGTACATGTTCAGTTCCTTCAACCTGTCTTCATAGGACTTGTGATGCAATCCATGCACCATCTTTATTGCCCTCCTCTGAACCTTCTCTACCCTGTCTATGTCCTTACATAGGTATGGTCTCCAGAACTGTACACTGTACTCCAGGTGGGGCCTCACTAGTGTCTTGTATAGCAGAATTATGACCTCCCTTTTCCTGCTGGTGATGCCCCTGCCTATACATCCCAGCATCCTATTTGCTTTACCTGCTGCCTTGTCACACTGTTTCCCTACCTTGAGGTCATCAGAGATGATAACCCCAAGATTCCTTTCCTGCTTGGAGCATGCTATATCCTCACCCCCCAACTGATATATTGTGCCAGGGTTTTTGTGCCCCATATGCATTATCTTGCACTTCCTTGCATTGAATTTCAACTGCCAAACCCCTGACCATTCTTCAAGTTTCTGCAGGTCCCTTCTCATTCTGTCCACACCCTCTGGTGTGTCTACTCTGTTACAGAGCTTTGTGTCATCAGCGAACAGTGAAATTCTGCCTTCTA
Source organism: Neoceratodus forsteri (assembly GCA_016271365.2). NCBI lineage: Eukaryota > Metazoa > Chordata > Ceratodontiformes > Ceratodontidae > Neoceratodus > Neoceratodus forsteri. The sequence goes on from CM028134.1 coordinate 849,797,996, forward strand.
GGTCCTGCGCAATGTCACTGATGAAGATGTTGAATAGGACCGGTCCCAGCACTGATCCCTGTGGTAACCCACTGGTCACTCTTCCCTCTGTGGAGTGGCAGCCATTTACCACCACCCTCTGTGTCCTGCCACCCAGCCAGTTACCTACCCACCACACTACTGTCCTGCCCACACCCATATTCCCCAGTTTGTGTAATAGTCTTCTATGTGGCACAGTGTCAAAGGCCTTGCTGAAGTCCAGATAGGTCATGTCCACTGCCCTCCCCTGATCCACCTCCCTAGTCACCCAGTCAAAAAATTAAATGAGGTTGGTCTGGCATGATCTCCCCCTGGTAAAACCATGCTGCCTTGGGTCCTGTAGTCCATTGACAACCAGATGTTCCACCAATCCCTCCCTCAGTAGTGCTTCCATGATCTTCCCCACTACCGAGGTGAGGCTGACTGGTCTGTAGTTCCCTGCTTCCTCTTTGTTCCCGCTTTTGTATAAGGGGACTACATCTACTGTCCTCCAGTCTTTGGGTACCTCCCCTGAAATGTGATATGGCAGAGACAGGATTCAAACCCACGACTAAAAGGCAATTTATATCGTAGTGCAGTGCTCTAACCACTAGGCCACATGGTCTGCACAGAAAACAAGTGATCCAGAACTGGGAATCAAACCCCAGTACACCAACACTCCACTGGCTTCCATTGCCTGTGGCCTTATCCTCTGAGCCACAGCACCCCCCTCTCTCACTCGCTCATTCTGTTTCTCCTGGTGCTGTAAGCTGCCCTTTTGTACAGGGCTCCTGCCTGTGTTGGTGGCTTTTTCTACCCACAAAGAAATCCACAGCTGTCCCGACAGAGCTCCGTTGAGGTCGCTCACTCCTCCTGTCTCACTCACTCAGTCTGGTTCTCCTGGTGCTACAGGCTGCCATTTTGTATTGGGCCCCTGCCTCTGTTGGTGCCTTTTTCTGCCCACAAAGAACTCTGCAGCAGTCCCAACAAAGCTGCGTTGAGCTCGCTCACTCCCCTTCTCTCACTCGCTCATTCTGTTCTGCTGGCGCTGCAGGCTGCCCTTTTCTACTGGGCTCCTGCCTGCATTGCTGCCTTCTTATGCCCACAAAGAAATTTGCAGCAATTACAATACAGCTCTGTTGAGCTCACTCATCCGCTCATTCTGGTTTTCCTGCCACTGAAGGCTGCCCTTTTGTACTGGGCCCCTGCATGCATTGCTGCCTTTTTCTGCCCACAAACAAATCTGCAGCAGTCCCAACACAGCCCCGTTGAGCTCACTGACGCACCCTCCCTCACTCGCTCGTTCTGTGTCTCCTGGCACTGCAGGCTGCCCTTTTGTACTGGGCTCTTGTGTTGGGGCCTTTGTCTGCCCACAAACAAATCCGCAGCAGTCCTGACAGAGGTCAGTTGTGCTAGGTCACTCCCCCCTTTCACTCAGTCAATCTTAATCTGTCCCAAACACTGATTTCTCAGAGTGACCATGCTATTGTCCGGCAGGAATGCAAAAACATATTTTAGCCAGGATGTGAAAATGACAGCTGTAGTGTTCATAAGGAGTTGTGAAAAAATGGCACTGTTGAAACTGTGGTATGACAGTATTACAAATTTGCAAAGTTACAAGGGTGCGTGGAAACAGTTCAACGTAAACTTGTAACACAGTCATGTTATGGAGTTTTGTCACCAAATTTTCAACATAGGGATTTTAGGACCTTTGCTCACGAACAGTACCACTGTCATTTTCTGAATCTGTCCCGAACACTGACTTCCCACAGTGACCACGTTATTCTGCACCGGAACTGTGAAAACACATTTCAGTCAGGATGGGACAAATGACAGCTGCACTGTTCTTAAGTAGGTCTGGAAAAATGCAATGTTGAAAATCTGGAGTGAAAATATTATAAATTCGCGAAATTATGAGTGTGCGTACCAACTGCGCAACACATGCTTGTAACACAGTCATTTTATGGAGTATCATTACCAAATTTTCAACATAGGCATTTTAGGACCTCTACTCATGAACAGTGTTACTGTCATTTTCTTAATCTGTCCTGAACACTGATTTCCCACAGCGACCGCGCTATTCTGTGCCAGAAGTGCGAAAACACATTTTGGCCAGGATGTGAACAATGACAGCTAAACTGCTTACAAGAAGATGTGACAAAATGCCAATGTTGAAAATCTGGTGTTAAAATATTGTAAATTCGCAAAGTTATGAGCATACATAGCAACTGCATAATGCACGCTAGTAAAACAGTCATTCTTTTGATTTTTTCCACCAAATTTGCAACATAGGCTTTTTGAGAGCCCACCTCATGAACACTGGCACTGTCATTTCATTAATCAGCCCTGAAGGGTGATTCCACACAGTGACCGTGAAACCACCTTTCGGGGCCGATTAACACCATGGGAGTTCAAGAATTCATGAGGAGGTGTCCCAAAAACCCCACATTGAAAATTTGGTGAAACAATTTCAAAAAATGACCGAGATATGCACTAAAGTTGGAAAAACCCTATTTATTACATTATACAGTTTACCGGCATTTCCTCAGTTTGCAGTCAGCTTTGAAGAGTGCAGACGTGTTCCCAGCCACGAAGATCATCACACTGAGCTCCAGAGGTAAGTATGGGGTGAGGGGGTGGGGAGGCAGGGTGTGCAGTGGGTGGGTGCAGGTTGGTGGGGGCAGGGCAAGCGCAGAGGGACAGTTTCCTTTTTTTCAGGAGAAGAAAACCAAAAGATGTCGAGGGACCATTTTTCCCTAAATAGGGGCATCTGGCACACTGGGGTGGGCTCCCAGCATGCCAGCAGAGGCTTTCATTTGGGGGACCAGCAGTAGCTGACAGGGTATTGGGCACCCCCGTTGGCAGGGACAAAACCGGGGGGGGGGGTATCATTATGCAGACAGGGATTGGGCACCCTGTAGGCAGAAACAAAATGGGGGGTTACAGAATGCCGATGGGGAGTGGGCTCCCCCATCGGCAACAACAGAAACATGAGGGCAACAAAGCCGATGGGGATTAGGGCCCCTGTTGGCAAGTAAACACGATGGGGGGAGTGGGTTATATTGTTTGTGAACACGACTGCAACCTGCCGCCATGTTCACAAACAATATCAGGGGTTTCACATCCCACCCTACAATGAAGGGTCACTCCCTCATTGCAGCAGATGGCTGACGCTGCAATGACGAGGCGGCCCCTAATTGCAGCGGCTACTTTTTTAGAAGGTTGTGGCACGCTGGCTGAACTAGTGTCAGCAGCAGTGTGCCACAGCATTCGGGGATGGGGGACAAGTCTTTGCAGGCTGTGGGGACATTGGGCACAACAGTGCCATGCCTCCACAACCTGCTTGTGGAGAAAGCTGATGCAACATGTTTCTTGCGCATGCGCGCAATCAACATAAAAAGGAACATGTGATGATGAATAAAACTGATATGTTTATGAATGTTAAAGTTTTTTTTTTTTGTAATACTGTATAAGGTATGCTAACGTGAATTAAAGTAATGGATATTATTTATGCTAATTTCATCTAGGCTACTCTGAGACATGCCTATTTTTAATACTAAAATGTAGAACCTGCAAAAATCAATTAATGTGCCAAGAAAGGTAGGTTAGGTTAAAGAACTGTCTTCAACTGAGTTTTGTGGTACGAAAAGCAATGCAGTTATTTATTTATTTTTCGTTTAAAAGTTTCACCAGGAGTGCATACTGAGCTGCAAGAGTTTGTTTCCAATCACCCTGGGGGAAAGGGAGTTTGGGGGTATGTACTAACAGTTACAGCATAAAGGCACATAGAAAACACAAGTAAGAAATGCAATAGAATATTACATAGAAACATAGAATTGGAAGGTAGATAAGGACCGCTTGGCCCACCTAGTCTGCCCATTTCCCTACCTAATGGATAAGCTGCAGATACTAGTTAACCAACAACCTACTTCCTCCTACCCCTCACTAGAACTGCCTTATGTCTGTCCCATGCATTCTTGAATTCCTCTACTGTTTTTGACTCCACTACCTCCTCAGGAAGGCCATTCCATGTATCCACAACTCTCTGCTTAAAAATATACTTCTTCATATTACCTCTGAGCCGTCCCCCCTCTATCTTCAAATTGTGCCTCCTTATTCTTGCACATCTCTTTTTCTGAAAGATGCTACCCTTTGGACTTTTTTGATTCCCTTTAGGTACTTGAAAGTGTCTATCATGTCCACCCTCTCCCTCCTATCCTTGAGGGTATACATATTAAGCTCATTTAATCTCTCTTCGTATGTCTTCTGGTGCAGACCCTGCACCATTTTAGTTACCCTCCTCTGGACAGCCTCCATCCTGTCTATGTCCTTGTGGAGAGGAGGCCTCCAGAACTGCTTGCAGTGCTCCAGAAGGGGTTTCGCAAACTTTCTGTACAGAGGGATAACAACTTCCTGATTTCTACTGGTGGTGCCTCTCCCTATGAATCTCAGTATCCCGCCAGCCCTCCTTACTGTCTTCTCACATTGCCTGCTGATCTTTAGGTCATCTAATATGACTACTCCAGGGCCCCTTTCTATTTTTTTTGTTGTTAGTATCGAACCCCCCATTGTGTACGCTTCCCCTGGGTTTTTGTTTCCCCAGTGCATTACTTTGCACTTCCTTGCGTTGAATCTAAGTTGCCATACATTTGACTATTCCTCCAGCCTTGCTCGGTCCCTTCTCATCCTTTCCACCCCACCTTCTGTAGTGACCCTGTTACAGATCTTTGTGTCGTCTGCAAAGAGACATACTTTTCCTTCCAGTCCCCCTGCAATGTCACTTATAAAGACATTAAAGTGGACCGGTCCCAGTACTGAACCCTGTGGTACTCCACTAGTAACCCTCCTTTCTTCAGATTGGACTCTGTTTACAATTACCCACTGCTTCCTGTTGTCCAGCCAATTTTTTACCCAGGCTACCACCTTGGGACCTACTCCAAGGCTGGCAAACTTGTATATTAATCTTCACAATTCATTTGATATTCTGGCAGCGTGTGCTTCCTCTGTGTGGTTCCTCTGATATTCAATTACGAAACATAAGTTATAAAACACATTTGTTATTAATTACACTATATACAGAGTACTAGCAACAGAGGTGGGGGAGAGGAAGCAGATGCTAATAGCAGTGGAATATTCAGCACTGGGATTGTGCAACGATGGGGGGGGGTGATTGCAGCTGTAACAGCATGTTGTTACACACTTGCTGTACAGATATATAGACACCAATTGGAATATAAGTATATTATTAGCAACTGAGTAGCCAGCATAGCAAAGGCAGTTGAGCAGAACCTCACAATCATGTGGCATAAGAGTAGGCAACATAGATGCCTCGTAGTTACTGAAAACCTATGGAAACATAGTATGCAAATAGTATACACCCAATTTGATATTTAGCAGCAGGGCAGTGGAGTGAGACTGCAAGGCAGAGAGCAGGAAACAGAGAAATGCAGAGGAGAGCTGGGAGTTAGGGCCATGTTGCAGTTGACAACAGCAGCAAGTAGAGTGAAAGAGGTCTTTTGAGAGGGTAAGGAAGGAATGAGGGGAAGGGGCATGGTGGAGGGACGATGGGAGGGAATTCCAAAGTTTAGGCAGTCTAAAGGAGAAAGCAGCCTGTCCAACAGAGGTAGTCCTGTGAGGGATGGCCAGGGTATGTGAGTCAAGGCTTCTGAGAGAATGTGCTGGAGGAGGGGGGTCATAATGGAAGAGGACCGATACGAGGGAAGGGAGCTGAACCATAATTTGGCAGTAATACTGGCAGAGTGTAGTAGTCGCCTATCAGACAGGGAGGGAAAGGATAGGGAACAGTACAGATCGCAATGATGTGTATGAGGGAGAAGGGAGTCAAGAGCAAAATGGCAGGAGTAGAAAAATATGTCCATTCTGGATAAGGAGAACTTGGGAGTGGCACTGTAGACTATGTCACCATAGATAAATATGGGGAGGATCATTTTCTGCACGATGGCCTGGCTGGCAGGTAGAGGAAGGCATTCATGGTTCCAGTAGAACACACCCAGTTTAGAGTGTAGCTTCTTATGGATAGCCTCAAGATGTACAGAGAAGTCGAGGTGCTGGTCAACTCAGACCCCAAGGTATCTGAAGGAGGAGCAGTTTTCCAGCAAGTTCCCATCATGGGTATGGAAAGCAGGGAGGGAGGGGAACTGGGAGAGCCTCTGCCTGGTGCCAATGGTCATAGACACTGTTTTTTTGGCATTGAGGAAGCGCTGATTTGAGTGAAACCAGGTTTGCACATTATTGAAGTCCTGTTGCAGTCTGGTTTCTACTTCAGAGGGTGATGGTTCGTAGGTAAACAGGACAGTGTCATCCTCATACATATGGATGGATGTGTGGGGTAGGCAGAGGGCAGATCATTTAGGAAAATGGAGAACAAGAGGGTGCCAAGGATGGAACCTTGGGTGACACCAGTCGAGATGGGAGATCGGGGAGATAGAGGTGCCAATCTGCATGGACTGCATCCTACTCATGAGGTAGAAATGGAACCGGCTGGTGGTCTCGGCAGAGAGTCCTGCAGAAGATTGTTTATCCAGGAGGAGGGAATGTGAGACCGTGTCGAACGCCTTAGCTAGGTTGACAAAAATGACCAAAGTGATGTGGCCCTGGTCCATACTAGTAAGGATAGTATCAGTGAGCCGGAGTAATGATGTGATAGTGGAGTGGGATTTCCTAAGTCCAGACTGGTAAGAAGTGAAGAAGGAGGAAGAGTTTAGGTAGGAGGAGAGATGGAATAGGACAAGCCACTCTTGAGGTTTAGCAAGAAAAGGGAGAAAGGAGATGGGGCGGTAATTGTTGAGTGTGGTGGGGTTGCTGCCTTGAGGAAGTCAGATAACAATTTCAATACAAGAAACAAATAGATTTAAATACAAATACACAGAGTCACTGGTTTATTGTGCTTGCAAAAGGGTAAAATCTGTTTTGCTGAATGGGGAAATTGGTATAGTTACTGGTGTCTGAAAAAACAAAATCCATTTTTACTGGTGTCTTGTTTTGTGAGTTTTAAACATTTTTTTTTCTCAGCTAGCATGCATTTTAGCAATTTTGCTGTTTACTATTGTGCATCAATCCTGGTAGCTATTAAAATAATAACCTCTATGATAAGGTTAACCTGTACCTCACTTTGGTTTTGTGTTGTATAGTGTATGTATACCCAGTCCTCCCACAATTATCACTGTCTATCTGTCCCACTGATCCTAGTATACAGATCTTGGGGGCCAGTGTGTGTGTGTGTGTGTGTGTGTGTGTGTATGGCTGACCTTATGTTTGGCACCTTGAGTCGACCATCCCTCAGGTGTGAAGCAGCAACACTATGGCCCCATCCCTAAGGGGTGACAGCAGCAGCAACACTACAGCTCACCTCCCTGAGGGGTGACAACAACAGTGGCAGGAGCAGCCCTATGGCCTCCCTTCCTCAGTGGTGACAGCAGCAGCACTAAGACTCCCAACTTTAGAGCTATAGCAGCAGCACTTCAGCCCTTACCCTCAGGGGTGACAGCAGCAGTATGATCCCCATCCCTCAGGTGTGATGGCAGCAGCTCTACAGCCAACATTCCCTCAGGAGGAATGGCAACAGCACTATGGCCACCATCCCTCAGGGGTGATGGAGGCAACAACAGTTCTATGGCCCTCTTCCCTTAGGTGTGACAGCAGCAGCAGCACTATGGCCCACGGTACTCAGGTGTGATGGAAGAGCAGCACTACAGCCCCTGTCCCACAGGTATGATGGCAGCAGCAGTAGTATTATGGTCCCCAACCCTCAGGTGTGGTGGCAGCAGCAACATAATGACCCTCATACCTCAGGGCTGACTGCAGCAGTAGTATGACTGCCCCAAACCTCAGGTGTAACAGGAGCACTATGGTGCACATTCTTCGGGGTGAAGGCAGTGCTATGGCTCCTATCCTAGCCACCACTGCCAGGACCAGCTGGAGGGGGCTGGCAACATGGGTATGACACCACCAAGGGGGCAGGATCAACCTCCATAAGAGGAGGGCTGTTCCAAGCTTCTCTTACCACTGTAGCCATCCACAGAACTCTGTCTTCATGCTGAGAGCACCAACAAGCCTTCTTCCTGCTCTGCCTTCTGGCCAGCCCCCTCGTGAATGAGCTCTGATCTGATCTAGTGGCAGTGATTGGAACCGGTCGGGGGGCACAGGTGTGATGTCACCAAGGGGGTGGGACCCATCCTTATAAGAGGAGGACTGCTCGTTGTGTCACTCTGCATGAGTTGCCCCTGCAGGGTGTCGGGAGCCTCATGAAAGAGTTCACTGTGGAGGACAGTGCAGATGCCAGGATCCCTAGACCAGTTTCTAGTTATCAAAATACTGACTTTTATTGTTTTGCCTACTGCGTTTACCTTGTCTGCCAAAATGTTGTACACTGAAGCTGAGGCCTTCTATCATTGGACAAAATGACAGGTACATCAGTTGTTTTGTTGTTAATTGTTTTGCGTTTCATGATCAATACTTTATGTAGTAGGTACTTGTTGGTGAAAGAAAATGTGTAGCAATCCAGTGAGAGTATCTAGCCATAGATATTTTAGAAGGATTGTGGGGGGGGGGGGGCTGTGAATAATTTATGTTACACTGAATATGGTGGGAGAAAGGGAACATTTTTGTGAAAATAGTGGGGAGGTTAATGTGTGAACTACATCAATGTAGGGTTCATAGCCTATCCCTGTCTGAGTTTCTGAGAGATTGGGAGGGTTTTTCCAAAAGCTTACTTTAGAAAGCTGTAAGAGAGTTTCTAATTTGATGAGGGTTAAACTAATTAAAACATGGGCACCTACAGTCTTTAACACAAACACAAGGTTCCTGGTGAGTAAGATAAATGAATTAGAGGGCATGTTAAAATTGAATGGGGTGCAAATTGCATTAATCACTGAAACCTGGTGTGTATCATACATTCCCACCAATGCTATTTCTGTTCCTGGATGCAGAGTGGGAAGAAGAAATAGGGATTAGAGAAAAGGAGGGAGTTTAGCATGTTATTTTCAAAATGGAGTAGCGTGCAAGAGAAGATGCTGCTCAATTTGGAAAAGAAAGAATTTGTGATCCTAAGGGTGGAAGTATCAAAACCTTACCTGCCCAGAAATTGTAGGCCCCTCTTTATAAGTGACTTTTACCATCCTCCAGGCAGCAATGATTACACAATGTTTCAACTCCTAAATTAGTGTTTAGACAGGATATATGAGAAGCACCCGATGTGTGGGATTATACTAAAGGGAGATGCTAACAGATTGCCCTTAATGAATGTGGTTCAAGGGAAGAATTTGAAACAGACACTTACAAAGGGTACAAGAGTTGATGTTGTTTTGGATATTGTCAATACAGACTTAAGTGATTGGCATGAGGAACCTGAAATATTACCCCCAATGGTCTTCTGACCATAAAGTGATTGTTTTAAAAGCAAATTCTCAGAAGAGTAGCACATAAAGGGACAAAAAACAATGTAGAAAGTGGACGAACAAAAAGGAGAGGATGTTGGATACTGTTGAAGTGGAACTAAAAGATGATTGGCTAAGGTGGGAATCAATCGATCTGACATGTTAGGCAGTTAGACATTATTCAAACCACAGTTGATAAGATTGTACCAATGAAAGAGTGTGTGAGGTTCGATAGTGATAAACCATGGATCACAGAGGGGTTTAAAAGCTTAATAATCCAGAGGCAGTGGGCATTTAACCCATTTTACCCATTAGCACCATATGGTGTCAGAACCATCCATTGCTTAACCTGACCCAAAATAGTGGCATCAAATAGAATGAGTTAAAGGAGGAGGAGACATGGAAGCATAGTGTATAATAAATTACTAAACCAGGTAAACAGACAGTCACAAAAGCTAAGAAAAGCTTACCATCAGAGAAAAATTAAGAGTTTAAAGAACTCTGACACCAGGAGGTGGTGGAAGAGGACAAAATAATTATTGGCAGGAGATGACTCTACTGACCAAGTGTAAAAATGGGCCGAGAAGTGCATTTTCTGGCTAAAAATAATGCCCAGGTATTTATAGATGCTCCAAATAAAACCCTGTGCACTGAGAGTTCAGCCTCTCTTGAGTTTAGATCTTATGACAAGTTAAATATCCTGAGTATTTGCTCGCAGTGGAGACTGCAGCAAAGAAAATGAAAAAAAACTTAAAATGAATAAGGCCATGGGACAAGATTTGGTCCCAAATGAGATTTGGATGATGGTTCTGATATACTAGCACCTAGGATGTGTGCTATTTTTTAAAACAATCTTTAGAAACTGGTATGTTACCTAATAAAGGGAAGCAAATGAGAGTAATACCCTTTCCAAAGGTTTCCTCCCCAATGCCATTGGTAATGATGTTAGATAATTTTCCTTAACTAGTGTTATTTCAAAAATGTTTGAAGGTTTTATTACTAACTGTATCACAGAAATGATTATGGAAATGTTGGATGTAAACCAACTTAGTTCCTTGAGGGCAAGCTGCGTTATTTTGGCAGCTGTAACATTTTTACATTTGTGTGTAAAAACATGGGATGATAGAGAACTTGTGAGGGCTGTTTTGGTTGATTATTGAAAGGCATTTGACCTTATTGACCACAATGTTGTTTTAAACAAACTAGAGCAATTTGGCACTCCTCTGTGTTTGAGGCTGCGGGTGTACAATTTTTTAGAGGGAAGGATTCAGTGGGTGGAGGTGAACAGGCTTCAGTCCACACACAACGTAGTTTATGGAGGTGTCCCTCAGGGAACTAAACTGAGGCCAGTTTTGTTCTTGATTATGATCAATGTCTTGGTGACTACTGGGCCATGGATGAAATATGTTGATGACACTACAGTTTTCTTCGACAAGAGAGACAGTACTATGTAGGCTGATTTACTGTATATTCTGGATTGGTCAGAAAAAAAAACATCTTCAAATCAACCGGGATAAAATTAAAGAAATTATGTTCAGAAAATTAGGAAAGTGGGACCCTGTACAGTACCACTGGTTTTTGGAAGGTCACATGTTGAGGTTATAGATAAAGTAAAGTTCTTAGGACTGATCATGCAACAGGATTTTGATTGGAAGGAGCAAGTGGATCAAATGCTCAAGAATGCAAACAGGCTTTATTTTCTTACCCTCTCACATACTGTAGAATAGCTGTGAGCCAGGTAGACTTAGTATACTATTACTGTACCATCATAGACCTGTTTTAGAATATAGATGCCAAATTTAGAATAGAGGTCTCACTAAAAGAGATGTTGAGGATATTGAAATAATCCAGAAAAGAGCAGTTAGAACAGTCTTGGGATGTGAGATTGGTAATGAGGAGTCTATAAGAATCTGCTAGCTTGAAAAACTGTGTCACTGTAGAGAGTGTATGGAGATATAACAGTTTCAAAAAATTTGTAATGCCAGTTCTAAACCTTTTTTCTTTATTACCACCCAAGGAGAATGTTGGTTATTGCTTGAGAACACAAGGAAAGTAGCACATTTTGAGGGCCAGAACAGAGACAGGCAAGACATCTTTCCTGAAGCGAGGGTCTAATACAGAGTTTGAGCAAGTAATACCGTGGGTTTTCTGTATATTTCTTTCCTTTTTCTTGTCTGGGTTTCTATTGAACCAAACTGACTATGTCTTCCCTCGTGAGCGGGATATATTTACGTGTAACCCCCCCCCCCCAAGGTGGGGTTTTACCTTGCAGCCTCCCGATTGTGCCTGGCTGTCCCAGTCCTGGAGAGGGCCCCTGAATGACCTGCCAGCCCCATGTTTCCTTTTCTGCAGAAGGTGACTGGCAGAGCAAAGAATAAGAAAAAAAAGTAAAGCTGACATTTGGCGGTTCAGCCGATTGCTGCACGGCTTGCAGAGTGCCAGCTGCTGCAGTCGGCTGTCTGGTTCTCCCTCTCTGTGCGAGCACTGCAGCATTCAGAGTGAAAGCCATTCTGTGCGGCTACAGCAGCACTGTTTTCTGTGTGCCCTGGCCCCAAAGTGCAAGAAAGTTGAAAGGGGGTCTGGAGGCGCTTCGGGAAGACAATAAATAAAATGTTTAAAAGTGCTTTTAAGGGCTAGTAATTGAAAAGAGGCACCTGTAACTTTAAAGTGCAGCTGAGGCTCCTCATTAATAATTAATGAGCCTGTTTGTGCCCTGGGGGAAGGGTTAGCACTACAGAGGTAGTGACAGGCAAATGAAGCCCTGATATAAACCCACTCTGCCACCGCATAATAGGGCAGAGAAGCAGCCACAAATGTAGGGATCAAGATAAATGTATAACTTCACTGTTTGCCTGCATTTTAATGTGATAGTTGGGACACTATGTGAACTGTTTTGCTGGCAGCCATGTTTGCCAGCCTGGTGACTGCAGCACAGCCAATCTGGAGTTTAGGAGCTGCAGTGATGGCTTCTGGGAGACAGTGAGGATTGACTGCTCTCACCAAAACAGCCAGCCAAGCAGGTATCGAGTGAACATTCTAAAGACTGAACTTCCTGATTGACAGCCTGATTGACTAGTTGGGACCCTGATCTGATCCCTTGATGCTTTGGGGGGAGGTCCATTCTGACAGTTGTTGTTTAAAAGATGTGAGGAGAGGAAGAATTCAGTCAGCTCATCTGGAGCCCCTTCTGTGGAAGGGGGTCTCTTGCCCCCTGCTCCAATATAGCATGGAGAGAGGAAGAAGGCCTCCCTGAGGGCTTGCACAGCCACCAGCACAGGAGGCACCTGAATTGTCTTCCAGTGCATGGAAGGAAAAGTTTCAGTTTAAAGTGTGATTTGCCTGACCATAAGCGATAAAGTGTCTGGGAGTTTCCTGAGGGAAGGGAAACTGCCTGGGACATCGGAAGAAGTTTAGAGGCTTTCTCGGGTGCCTGCATGGCCACTCAATAGCCAAGGGAAGCTTGCCTGATGGTCCTGTTTGGGGGCTTGTGGAGCCATCTTTAGCCTACAGGAGCTGCCTGATGTTTCCTGTAGATGGAAATTTAAGTGGGAAGATGTGCCCTGTGTTCTACCCAGCAGAGTTAGTAGATGCACTCTTCTGTGTATTCAGTCTGTACCTGTATGGTGAGAATTTGTTCTTCTAGTCAAGCCTGCACCTGAATGTATGTACCCACGTTTCACTGGGGATGCCTACTCAGTGAGAGTCTAGAGACTGTGTCCTGCATGCAAAGCACCATGGCTACCATGCTGGCAGTGTGGTGAAAATGACCTCTGGTCACCTGATGTGACTAAACGCTACTTCTAAAATGAAGTGGCCCTCTTGGCTGTGAAGCTATGAGAGACTGATTTTCTAGCATCAGCCACCAGCAAGGTGGAGTCCCAGAGAAAGCACTGCTGCATCAAGATGCTAGTAGATTCCAGCTCAGGTGAAAGACCATGGCTTCAAGCTGCAACCTGGAGCCAGGTAGGGAAACTGCAAACCCCTATTGAGTAGGGCAGACTGGGCCACAGGAAGCCACAGGCATGGGCCTGAGTGCTAGGGCACTCTAGATCCATCCATGGGAAGCCGGACTGTGGGGTCATTCCTGGGTCTGGGTTCCTTGGTGGCTTGGAAAACCTTGCATCTGTGCTCTGCATCTGGCCTGCTTGGTGGGCTGAAGGGGAAAAGCTGCTAGATACTACAAGCAAATAGAAAGGTACCAATTTTCCAAGATGTAAGGTGCCTGCTACATGTCATCATGTCTCAAGCTTCTCTCAATCATCCAGGTTTCTGCAGTCCCATCCACTCCAGAGCTACAGTTCCAATGCCACCCGAGACTGTCTTCAGAACCATGAGTAATGCAGGGATTGTCCTGCCCCTTGGGAATTGTACATGGTTTGTGTTCAAGTTATGCCCAATGGTGTAGTAGAAGTTTTAAAGTAAAAGGTGAAATTGTTGATTTGTTTTAAGTATGCCAGTGCCGGCTAACCAGCTGCATCACAGGCCTGCAACATTAGTGGTGGGTACCCAGGGACAAAGTAGCATGTTTTATCTGGACTGGGGACTGGTACCAGTTCGGGATTTGTGTAATGGGTGACAGCTGCAGCTAGTTAGTCAGAAAGTAATTCCTGAACCTAAAAAAGGTTGGTGGGTGGTTTGTCTAAAAAGGTGTTTTAAATGCAAACTGCAAACTAATTGTTTCTGATGCAAATTGCTAAATGCCACCAGTACAAATTAAAATGTTGTTAAAACTCTACTGCATTTACCCTTTCGTAACCCTCCCCCTGTAAATAAATGTGTTTTATCTGTTTTGGAAAAATCTGACTAGTGAGCATATTATTAGCTTAAGTCCAAAAATTGCAAAGTTATTGAAAATGTGATTTTTGGTTTATGGTAATCCATGTGTGGGGGTGACTGTGAGGGGAGGTGGGGAGGTACAGCACCCCAGGGGATTGTGCTGCTAAGAATACCTGACCCACTTTATATTTTACTCTGGGTGGAGGTACCACGCTATTTATCTTACTTTTGGGAAAGAACCCCCCCTTTTTCCATCAGAAACTGAACCCAGCCCCTCAACCTTGTTTGAGCCCTCAATGCAGGGGTAGTACTCCTTTTAGACACAGCACCAGGTTTACGTATGTATTGGACTGTTGAGTGTATACTGCTAAATAACATAAAATTGGGCCTATTATAATACTGTATATGGTTAGAAAAAAAAAAATTTAGGCTACATTATGTGTGTTTTACTTTGTGTGCAATAATGTGTGTTTATGAGCACTGTGTGTCTTACGTAACCATATCGGTAGGCATGATTTTAAATATTTATGTATTAGCTTAGATTTGTTGTAATAATTATTATTTTGCATATATTTGATAAATGTTTTGCTTACCTGGATTGTAATGAACTTCAGTCAATTTTCACCAAACTGATTGTAGTTTTATAGAGCAATAAATCAACTCAAATCCCTCAGGTATGACAGCAACAGCAACACTACAGCCAACATCATTCAGGCATGATGGCAGTAGCACTCTGGCCCCCATCCCTCAGGGTGAGAGCAGGAGCACTGTGGCCCATATTCTTCAAATCTAATGGCAGCAGCAGCAGCAACAGCACTATGTCCCCCCATCTCTCAGGGATGAAAGCAGGAGAACTATGATCCCCAACCCTTAGGTGTGTCAGCAGCATCAACACTGCAGCCTCCAGCCCTCATAGGGGATGGAAGCAGCACTACAACTGCTGTCCCTCAGGTATGACAGAATTCACAACAGAGCAGCCTCCATACCCCAGGGGTAATGGCAGTAGTGGCAGCACTACAATCCCCTTCCTTCAACACCCACACCTCACATGCCAAGTCACAAATTTTTGTGTCTCATAGCTTGTCAGAACTCGGATGTGAATTAAACAGAACCACCAGAAGCCAAGGTGGACTCCTTAGGTTCAGTTCTAGCTAACATTTAACTGCCTGCATTGACTTATTTGAAATAAAGTGCTTCCACCTAAAAAATCCACACATGATTAGTGTAGGGCCTTCTAATGGAAAATCTTGCATCTGCCAAACATGTGCAAACCTTTTTTTCTTTACTTGGTCTCCGTGAAAAGGGGTTCTTTTAGTTTTCATGACTGAGTGCAGATGTGAATTTAACCCCGCTCTGCCTACTAGCATCATACAGTACCTGGGGCCTTTACATTTTGTGACCCAGAGTGTGCTGTCAGGCTGGGGTGCTACTACAGCACCCCACCCAACCCTACTGATATCATACAGTGGTAGATAGAGTGACAGCAACAATTGGGCCATCTAGCAGACTTAAAGGCACACAGACAGAAAGACCCACTGACTCCCTTAGGGGAGCACAGCAAGCAACAGAAGCAGCCCCATTCTGCCCACTGGCATCATACAGTGTCTGGCACCTTATCTACTGTGTGCCTGTGACAGTGCAGTCTGGCTTGAGTGCTGTTGCATTACTCCCTCATACTGGCATCATGCAGTGGCAGGTAGGGTGACAACAGAAACTAGGTCATACAACAAATTCAGGGGCACACAGAAGCTATGCCCCCCCCCCACACACTTAGGGAAACACAACCAGCAATGGCAGCATGGAGAACTGCCAGGGCTTACACCATCAGCAGATCAGCTTGCCCACCCACCCACCCAGCTTATAAAATACTCCAAAAGTTAAAAACAGAATAGTGGCACAGGCTGATGGTGCACCACACTGCCAAGTGGGAGAGCTGGGATTGTGAGCTGAGCTGATCCAGACTACCCTTGCTTGGGCTGGTGGTGTCTAGAGCATGATTAAAAGGTTTTGCATGCTGACCTGTGGGGCCCCATACTTCAGAGGGTTGTGGGTATTGTCTTGATGATGTGGATGACCACAGAATGTTGGAAAACTCCTTGCAGGTTAATTGATCTGTGCATAAAGACACCCAGATCAGCAAGCATTCCTTTAACCTCCCAGCTCAGCAATACTAACAGTTTAAGTTCCTGAGACACACTTTTAAATAAAGCAATCAAAGGCACCTGACTGAACCCCCCCAACCCCTGATTCCCCAAGTGTACCGATTCTTAACTTTTTGGGGGGTTTAATCATGCCATGTAAAAATAGCCTAAGCACATACTTTTTTCTACATGGAAACCTTCCTTTCAGGATGGAGAGCAGTTGCATCAGCTCATCAAGGGGTAGGATGAAGAGCAGCTAAACTTAAAATCTGACACCTCCACTCCTGCCGCCCAGCCTGATTCCCTGAGTAGACTGATACTTGTTTTGTTGTTTTAAATCATCCCCGCAGACAATGTTTAGGCATAACATTTTCTACACAAAAACATTACTCTCAGGCCCAGATATTCAGAGCAGTTGTGCTGGGGCAAGTGTGGAGCAAATCGAAGTTGCTCTGAGCAGACTTGTTCCTAGTAAAACAGGGCACAAACACACAGACAGCAGTTGTTCCAAGAGTGGGAGTGAGAGGGAGAGATACAGAGAGACAGACAGACAGACAGGTACACGACTAGACACAGAGGGAGAGGGACAGAGAGAGAGAGAGAGACAGAGAAGGACACACACACAGACACAAAGCCTGTGTACCAGGGTGGCACACAGCCAGTAGCCAACTGACCAGGGGGACAGTGGACAGCAGCAGACATGGAGATCATGCCCATCTGGAAGTGGGCAGTAATGAGGGGTATGAGGCAGCAGGAGGAACAGCCACGTGGCCAACGAAGGGCCCAGCGATGGCATGCTTGACACAGGTGGTACCGTGCCCGTAGCACCATTGGGAACCAGAGTGCCACCGAGATTGTGGGCTGGCACTACCTGAACAGGGCCATTCGAAGCAGCCAAGGACCAACAGAGGACACCATGGGCATCACCTGCATGGCCACTGCCTGCCACCCCACACAGGTCCCTACAGCAGTGCTGCCATGTGCTGTGGACTGCAGCCATCACCCCAGCACACAGGCAGAGCATACAGCACCGATGGAGGACAGCCACAGGGTGGCATGCATGCCTGACATGAGTGGGGCCTGTGCCTGCACACACATGGGCATCTGCATGCCACCTGTCCCTGTGGGACTGGTGCATATCAACTGGAAGGGTTGCTGACGCATCACCTGCCAGGTGGTTCTGCGATGCCATGGGGTGCACACCTATGCCTGGGCCACACATCCTGGGGGTGCACAAGATGCCTGCAACCATCACAGCCCTGCGTCAATCCATGGGTAGGAATGTGGGGATGACCCCACAGGCCACCCAGTGGGTGTGTGTAGCATGGGCAGGGTGCAATGGGCAGCGTAGTCCTGGGGATGGGAGTGGGCAGGGTGTGCATAGTGATGTGGGTGCTAGGGATAGGCACCGGGTGCAGCACAGCATAGCAGAGGGCTACCCATGGCATGCTCCACACAGGGGACAGCGCATACCTGCTGAGGCCCTGGCAGCCTCACCCTGGTCCGTCCCACCCTGCAGTGCTGTTCTCCCCCAGTGTGCTGTTGTGGCATCCACCACACCTATCATGGTTGCAATACCGGTACATGGCCTGTGCTGTTCAGTGGTGCTTATATGGTGCAACGCATGCAAATAAGGTTGAGCGCAATGGTAATGATATGCTAATGCACCCCACTGTGCCATGCATTGGCTGATGAGCTCATTTGCATGTGGCAGCTGAATATTGGGATATTGCGCCGTACGCAGTGGTATTGCTCTGGAGCAAATGGCAGCGCAATGCCCATGCATGTGCGGTGCTCAGGCTTGCTGTGCCCATGCGCACTGCACTGCCATGGTGTAAATTACGCAAGATGCACATACAGCATGCTCTGTCAGCACAGAGCAAGCTGCGGAGGGCCAGTAATGCACACTTTGTGCATGATGGTCTATTTCTTATCGTGCACATGCGCACTGTGGGTGGGCATGGTTCCTTGGGCCATTGCACTTGGCACCTGTCTTGTCCCTTGCCATAGGTGTCCAGGCTCCAGTGCAGACACCACCATGCCAGATGCTCAGTGGCTCCTGTGGCAGTCCTTGCTCATGGTCTTGGGCATGCTTTGGGTGGTGGTGGCCATGCAGGGCATGCTGGCGGCGAAGAGGAGTGAGGGATGGCATGCCAGGGTGGCCTGCTGGGGCTGTCACTAGGGTTGCCCCTGTGTCTCCTGTTACCACAGTTGAGCCTTTCCCTACTGAACCCCTCCCACTGACTTGTCCCTGTTCCCTGTCCACTTCTCTCACTGTCCCTACCCTTCCCCAGCTCCTGCTGTTCCTGTACATGGTTGTTCTGTACGTATCTGTTGTCTGGTATATCCACCTGTGTCCATGTCTGCTTTGCAGATGGTGTGAAGCACCATGTTGCAGTAGCCCAGTGTCCGTCCATGTTGTGTTCATGTGAGGGGGCACATGTTGTGCTTCCGTGGTTCCCTGCTGTGTGCTGTGGTCTGTCCCACTGTGGTGGTGTCCACCCCCTGGGTCGGTGGCTGTGCATTGGGGTGCCCATGGGGTGGCGGTCAGGGGTGTGTAGTGGGTGTGTGCATGGTGGTGGCTCACGGCCATGGTCATTGGTCGGGTACTGTCCGTGCACTGTGTTGGGGTCCTATGCCTGGCATTGCATGGCCTGTCCCATGTGGTCTGCCATGCTGCCTGCCATGCTGCCTGCCACCCGTCCTGTTCAGTGCCCACTGTGTGAACTCCATGTGTGCCTGTGTGGTATGTGTATGCTTGGCTGCATGGTTCTGGGTGTGGCCTGCTGTGGTCTCAGGGGGGTGGGGCATGGCCAGCAGCCTGCCGGTGGAGGGGCTTCCATGGTGGCCCTCCACTGGCCATTGGCACCTCATGTCACCTGCTATACATGGCACTGTTCTGTTCTGGGGTCCTGCATTGGGGTGCCTGTGTGTGACCTGCCATGCCCTGCTGGTGGAGGCCTCTTGTGGCCTGTCACTGTGCTGCCATGGCTCTGTCCCTGGGTCTGTTCTCTGTGCCCTTCCCCCCACTGTTGCTCTGCTGCTCTGCTGCCATGGGTGCACTGTAGCATCTCTGTGTGCACCATAGCACACCACTGTTTGCACCATGGCACTCCTCTGTTTGCACCATGGTGCAGCTCTGACATATTCAGCCAGGTTGCATTGGCATAGTTCGGCCTGTGCAACCTCTGAATAGGGCCCCAGTTGCACCATGGCGCATCGGATTTGCTCTGCACTGGACTTGTGCCAGGCTTTGGCACATTTCTGAATATCTGGGCCTCAGATTAGAGAACAGTCATATCAGCTGATTGAACAAAGGGTTAGATGCATAGGAGTTAAACTTTAAACCTGACTTCCCCACCCCTGCTGCCTAGTCTGATTCCATGAATGTGCCAATGTGCATCTTTTTTTTGTTTAAAGATCCAGTGTAATATAAATAATAAAATACATTTAGGTGCATACTAAATGAAAACTGCTTTCAGGATGGAGAGCACTGCAGTCCTCAGCTGATGAAAAGGTTGGAGGAAAGTGTGGGTGGTTAAACTGAAACATGGGTTGTTACAATCCAGCAGTGTGGGAGGTTTCCTTACTGATTCTCTAAGCAACAGAGCAGCATAGATTTTAAGATGCTGAAATCTCATGGATTCGTTGCAGTTAAGTGCAATTTCCATTTGGCATTGGTGGGGGAATTCCAAATCCACAAACCAATCAGGATTCTATGATTTTTTTTCAAATTTTTCCATAAAAAAAGAAAACCCAGGTCCTTGCAAATACGTACATTGCAGTGGTTACAGAGAACATGTCAATGAACAAACCTCAGATCGTGGACAAATAATGTTACATTAAAATGTGAATTTATGATTGTCATGATAAGTTATCACCATGTGGTTCAGGTGTAAGTTGCAGCAAGATGGGATTTTTATGACCTCTTTAAGGAACTGGGATTTGAAAGTATCTTATGGTCATGGAGAGGTTTCTCCATGTGAAGAAGGCATGGTAACAAAAAGCTCTTTTCTCAGTTTCTGACCTTAGCTGGATAGATTTACATACCACTCATCAGTAGAGTGCAGGTAGCCTGAGTTTAGTTGGTTCAATGGGCTGTGTGCAACTAAAGAGTGGAATCACACTTGTGCAACATCGTTATATGACTAAGCTGCTGGACTGTTATACAAGGGTGCTTGGGCCATTCCCACCCTCTGTCCATTCTGGGACTACCACCCTGTTGGGGTACCAAGGAGGCAAAGGAACCCTTTTGATGAGGAGTCAACCCTTAGAGATCCTGAGAGAACATAATTCCTTTAGGCCAAAGGTACCTTAGGGAAATAATTGCATAGAAGGTGTTACAAACACAGGCTGATTGAAGTAATGACAGAGATAGCTAATAACTGATAGATGACTGACAGCAGACTGGGGTATGATTTCCAGAACAAAAAAGGGAATGTCAGGATTGCGGAGTGATAAAGACATAAGCCCCCATCCAACCTCTACTCACAGTGGAAATGCTAGTAAGGTAAATGCTATAATAACATTATGGACAGATTGATGAGATAGATAGATAGATAGATAGATAGATAGATAGATAGATAGATAGATAGATAGATAGATAGATAGATAGATAGATAAACAGATGAATAGATGTTGTTATCTTCTGATAACCTTTGACCATCAGGGGCTTTTCAGCTAAACTCACACTGGTGTTGATTAGCTTCTCTGGTGTAATCTTCAGTTATGTTTTGAATGATTATGTTAAACCAATGAGAATTATTTCTATTTTTTATGCATTATCTGGGTGTTAATAGTATAGGATTTTCTAAGTAACTGTCATAAAGCTTCTGAAGAAGGACTTGGTTGGTCTGAAAGCTAGAGCACTTTGTTCTTTTGTTGTAACATCTATGTTGGTCCAATAAAAGGTAGCAAACCATTTTCTTCCTTATATTTTTTTTTCATTAATCAAAGGCATTGGCCATTTCTGAGTTAAAATAGGCCAGTCCCATCCCAGAAAAGTGAACACCGTCTCCCCTATAGTATTTGTTTATGCCTTCCTCTATCCCCCACTTGATACAAAGACCACCCACATGCCATAAATAACACTTCTACTCTGGTGTTCATGCACCTCTTAGTTTTTTTAATAGCCTTATGGCTGTGGGCATTATGCCACACTGTCCTGGGCACTATCTTGGACCAGACTAACGTGACCTCCAGCTACTCCCTTGATCTTGGCTATATCGCTTTTGATTTGAAAGAAAATATCAAGCCACGGTAGCATTCCTAAATCATTTCCTCCGAGGTGAATAATAATCATGTCTGGTCACGCATGTTCCACCTTCATTTCCTGCAGCAACAGTAGCAGCTGTGCCCATTGCATACCCCAAACTCCTTTCCAGGTCAGTTTGATTTTGGACGGGTCCTGATAGAGTTGTCTCCCCCTGAGTCTCCTGGAAACCCATCTTTTAGCCCAAAATATTAAGGAGTGTCTGCAGATCCACACATCCATCCTCCACCCGGGCCCTGTTAAAACATAAGAAAAAGCGAGTGACTGGTGCTCTTACCTTTGCCCCTCTCTCCAGGATACCCATAAACCAACTCATCAATTCCATTTTTTAATATAACTCTCCCCCCACCCCCCATTTTACCCCATTTCCCATGAAATTATAATAAAACCACACAAGTCTTCCTTGCACTGGTCCTGTATAGGAAAGAAAAGAAACAAGATTATTATTGTTGTTTTGTCGTATTCCTTACATATTTCTTAAAGTAACTGGAGGCCCATCTACCCTTTTGCTTTATCTCCTCTGAAGACCCTCCCTGCACTGCTACTTCTGTTGCCACTCCTATTCTGAAGGAGTGTGAGGAAAAACATGCAGGGTTCTCCCCCAAAAATTCAAGGGCTTTCTTCATGTCCTCTCCGCCAATGAGGGATTGCTAGAGATTCCCAGGGTTCATCTGAAGTTATCAGGATCTCGTGCTTTTGCCTTCTCAGCTCCTACCCTGTGGAATTCTCTACCTCATTGGTTGAGAGAATGCCCGACCGATGATAGTTTTAAAATTGCTTTTAAAACATATCTTTTTGACTTGGCTTTCTCTTTATAATTTGATTGTTTAATTGCTGTTTTTTGTTTTTATTACTATGTACAGCGCCTTGATTTTGAAAGGCGCTTTATAAATAAACATGAATTGAATTGAATTGAATTGACCTCTTACAGTATGTAGTAGTAGTAGTAAGTAGTAGTAGCAAAATATTTTTATTCATATTTCGTATGAATAGGGATTTGCTCGGTTGAGTAAAACTCATTAAACATATAAATATCACAAAGTACACAAATTTAATAAAATACAAGTTACAGTCAAGTTAAAGAAAACAGTTTATCATAACACAGAAACATAGAAACATAGAAGTTGATGGCAGATAAGGACCGTAAGGCCCATCCAGTCTGCCCATTTCTTTTTCTGCCTTATGAATGTGCCATCGGCCTTTGCTCTGTCAATGGCCTATGTATTCATACTCATCTGTATTGCTCCTTTATGCCTATCCCATGCCTGTTTGAAGCCCTGCACTGTATTCATATCCACCACTTCCTGAGGTAGGCCATTCCATGCATCCACCACCCTTTCTGTGAAAAATAACTTCCTCACATTACCCCTTAATTGACCTCCCTCTAATCTCATGCTGTGTCCTTTTGTCCTACTATTTTTCTTATATTGAAACATGTTAGAGCCTTTCACCTTGTTAATGCCCTTAAGGTGTTTGAATGTTTTTATCATATCACCTCTCTTCCTCCTTTGCTCTAGGGTATACATATTGAGCTGTGTTAATCTGTCCTCATATGCTTTCTGATGCAGTCCCTGCACTATTTTGGTTGCCCTTCTCTGGACTGCCTCAGTTTGGTTAATGTCCTTGGGAGGTGTGGCATCCAGTACTGCATGCAGTACTCCAGATGTGGCCTAACCAGTGTCTTGTAAAGAGGGATTATTACCTTCCTCTTACGACTTGTGTTACCCCTACTAATACACACCAACTTCCCTCTAGCCTTACCTACTGCTTTAGTGGTCTGCTTGGATGATTTCAGGTCATCTGTGATGATGACGCCCAAGTCTCTTTCTTCCCTTGTGACTGCCAGCAACTCCCCTCCCAGCCTATAGGTGCTTCTGGGTTTCTCTTCCCTCTGTGCATGATCTTGCACTTCTTTGCATTAAACTCCAGTTGCCACTCTTCCGACCATTTTGCTAGTTCATCCAGGTCTCTTCTCATTCTGCCCACCCCATCTGGATCATCTACTCTGTTGCAGATCTTGGTGTCATCTGCAAACAGACAAACCTTGCCCTCCAGTCCATCTGCAATGTCACTGATGAAGATATTGAAGAGGACTGGCCCCAAGACTGATCCCTGAGGTACCCCACTTGTGACTTGCATCTCTTCTGACCGATACCGCTTACCACAACCTCTGTTTCTGCCCACAACCAGTTTGCCACCCAGTTGATCAACTTCTGACCCACCCCAAGCCTACCCAGCTTATTAATCAGTCTTCTATGTGGAACAGTATTGAAAGCTTTGCTGAAGTCAAGGTAGGTGACATCAACTGCTCCACCTTGGTCCACCACTCTGGTTACCCAGTCAAAGAAATCTATGAGATTAGATTGACAGGACCTTCCTTTTGTAAACCCATGCTGTCTTGGATCCTGTGCTCCTTTGGATTCCAGGTGTTGCACTATCCTTTCCTTAAGAAGTGCCTCCATAGTCTTGCCCACTACTGAGGTAAGACTGACTGGTCTGTAGTTCCCTGCCTCCTCCCTACTACCACTCTTGTGGAGCGGGATCACATGAGCCCTTCTCCAGTCTTCTGGGACCTCCCTGTGCTCAGAGACTCACTAAACAGTTCTGCTATTGGCTCTGCTAGTTCCACCCTTAGCTCCTTTAGTACCCTGGGATGTGTGCCATTAGGTCCCATTGCCTTGTCCACCCTGAGCTTATCGAGCTGTTGTAGGACCCATTCTTTTGTGAAGGGACTAGTGCACACCTCCCTCCCCCCTCCCATGTTCATGGTGCTGAGCTGTAGGCCCTGCCCTACCTTCTCTTCAGTAAATACTGAGCAAAAGTATCTATTTAGGATAGATGCTTTTACATGGTCCTCCTCATCACATGCCCCCTTATCCCCATTGATCTTACTAATACCCCCTCTGGACTTTTTCCTTTCACTAATGTATCTATAGAAAGTCTTGTCACCTTCTTTTACTATTTGTGCTAGTGTTTCCTTGGTTTGGACACTTTGCCTGCCTTACTGCCTTCCCTGCTTCCCTTAGGGAAGTTTGGTATGCCTCCCTATCTTTATCCTGTTGCGTTCCCCTATATTTCCTGAAGGCCAGCCTTTTGGCTTTGACCTTTTCTGCTACTGTTTTTGAGAACCAAAGTGGTTTCCTGCTTCTTTTGCACTTCCTTTTTCTCTCTAAAACAATGGGAAGTCGCTTCAAGTATTGCATCCTTAATGCTTGCCCACTTAGCCTGTACCCCCCTCACCTGTATTTCTTTTTGCCAGGGCTAGCTTAATTTTGTTGGCCATTTTATCAAAGTCAGCTTCTCTGAAGTCCCATATTTTTGCCTTGGAATTGGATGATTTAGTTCTAGTGGTCAAAGTGAACCATACCATGTGATGGTCACTGGCCCCCAGGTGACCTTCTACCTGGAGATCTGTGATCTTTCCCTTGCTAGTCAGTACTAGAGCTAGGATAGCCCTGTCTCTTGTGTGTTGTTGTACCAGTTGTTTGAGGCCCTCCCCCTGCAGGGAATCCACCATGTGTCTAGTTCTGGCAGATGTTCATGCTGGTATTGACCAATCTGTATCTGGCATGTTGAAGTCTCCCATTATCAGAACCTCCCTTTTAGCTGTCATGTTTTGTATGTCTTCTAACAGTAATGGGTCTATGTCCTCCCCCTGGTCTGGAGGCCTGTACACGACCCCAGTTCTTATGGCTGTCCCATTTCCTGTTTCCAGGGTGATCCACAGTTCTTCTGGCTCCTTATGTGTATTCTGAATTTCTGTAGCTTTGATATTTTTATTGACATAATGGGCCACTCCACCCCCCTTTTTGCACCTCAGTCTCTTCTGAACAGTATATAGCCAGGTACTGAAGTCTCCCAAGTGTGGTTACTGGTAAACCATGTCTCGCTAATGGCTACTATGTCCAGTTTAGCCTCTGTCATTATTGCCTGCAGGTCTGGGATCTTGTTTCCCAGACTGCAAGCATTTGTGTACATGATTTTCCATTGGCCAGAATTCAGTGTGTTAGTTGTTGGGCGGGTCTGGTGTTTCCCCTGTGCATCGTATGGGGAGCAGGACCTTTTTCCTTATTTGTTGATGCAAATGAACTACAAACATGCTGAACTCCCGTTTGACCACTAGCTGAGGGGGGAGGAGTGTTTTCCCATTCGACATATGGGGTGCTGCACCCCTCTCCCCATTTGCTAGTTTAAATATTCTGCAAAGACGTCAAACTTCTGCCCCAATGCACTGACTCCCTCCTTAGTCAGATACAGTCAATCAAATTTAAACAGCTTTCACTCCCAAAACTGTTGCCAGTTCCCTACAAATCTGTGTCCTTTTTCCTGGCACCAGCCCTTGAGCCACATGTTTAGCTCCCCTATCTCCCCTTCTCTGACCTTCCGTCCATCCCCCCACAGAAGAAATTTACTTTAATTATAAAGCAAAGCAGGCCCATCTGGAAACCTAACAGATCCTAGTCTTTCAGCCTGACCGGTAACAGTCTAAATACTGACTCAGTATCCGTTTTTGCTAACCATGCCCCTGGGGTTACCCTTATCAATTGTACTGCCTCTTCTAATGTGGCATATGGAACTTTGCTGTCTACTTCATCAATACGGTCATTAACAGAGTCTCTCTTAGGGTATGACAGGTGATGTATTACTCAAAATTCTCCTTCATGTTTCTTTGGGACTAAACCCAAGGGGAATATCCTGAGGTTCTGCAGAGGAGGGTCCCAAAAGGGGCCCTCTACTCTGCCCGCGTCTATCTCTTCACTTATTTTCTGTTTCAGCAAATCTTCTTTTCATTTTACGGATTTTAGATTCCTTGATTCGGTCCCTTTCCTCTGTCCTTTTAATTGTAAGCTGAAACCCCATGTGAAATCCTTCCTAAGTAGTTTAGCTGCTTCCCATGTTGGAATAATGTTAAAACCCACTCTGTTAAAATCTGCATCTTTATGGGTGTATCAGCCAGCCTAAATGCTGTAGTACCTACTACCACAACTATTCTGCTGTCCCCATATTGTGCATATTTCCACCCCCTGCTATACCCCCTGCTCCAGCCCCCCCCTTCCTTAGGACTGTCCCCGTACCTGGAATGACTGGCCCAAAAGGGCTGGTTGTAACAGTTGCTGTTGTTATTGTTATTATTACCATTATCCCATCCTGTACCACACTTTTAGGTCGGGTGAGTGCCTCCACATCTACAGCAGGCATGCTTGAATCAACAATGAGGCCATGAGCAGAAGGATCTATTGTAACCCCAGCAACATTTTTCAAGGGCCCCAATTTTCTATCCCAATCCTCAGCTCCACCTCCATAAGTGCATATCTCTAACCACAAATCCACCTGTCATTTCCCAGTGCACGCCCCAAGTGTGCCATTCACATCCTAAATTTCTCATCATATTTCATCCAACGATACCTGCCTTAGCCTTATAGGTATTCTTTATTATCAGCGAATAAGCCAATAAGGGGGCTGCCATATGGTTTCTTTTCTGTTGCTATGGCAATATAGTAAGTAGAACCCATGGCAATTCTCTCAAGTCTTCCCTTTGAGAGTCTTATCCTTATCCCCTCTTCCCAGCAGAATGGTGGCTGCTTCCATGGCCTTCTTTTCAAAACTCTCCTTTTCTTCCTATTTATCTAAGTTGTCTGTATTGGCTTGGGCAAATATGTCTACATATTCACCTTTCCAGATTTTTTCCTTTGTTGCTACAGGTACATGATCCCCGGTTCTGAACCTGGGTGCCCCATTTCCCGTAACTTGGCCTTCTTGCTGTCTACCCCAGTCTTAGGCCTACTTTCTTCCCTACCTTTCCTTTTTTAATTTCCCCCAGTACCTCTTCCAACTGGCCCATCCCATTGTCTCCCATGGACTTACTATTTGCTCAACATACTCCTTCACACTGCTCTCTACCGATGGTGGACTGTACTGTATTGCTGTTGTGTGACTCACAGATGCTGCACAAATGGCATGAGATGCCCACATTGACATATACTTTTGCTGGGCAGAGGTGTCAGCAGGCAGCCACACTGTGTGAAGCAGCATACAGTACATACACAGCACCATTGACAGTGCATTAGACGGCAGCTGGGGTCCATCTGGCCTACCTAGTCTGCCCAATCCCTACCTATCAGAGCAGTTGAAGAGTCCAGTTTGCTGACACCTTACGTCCTCCCACACCCTTGGTGTGCCTCATGCCAGTCTCATGCTGTCCTGAATGTCCCCTCCATCTGTGACCCCACAACCACCTTGCTCTGTCCTACTTATTGGATGGGGTTGTGCACAGCTACACTAATGGTGCACAAGCAGCGCAATGCTACAGTGTCACGTTATGCTGGTTTGCCCTGAGTTAATACCACCATTTCCCAGGCGGTATTTTCCACCATGCAATGTGTCACACTAAGCTGTCCAACGGCACCTAGCATGGCGCTATGTGCTGAATATCACATTGTGCTGACCCGCCCCCTCGGTTTGCCCCTTGAATATATTATCGGTTTGCCCAGCGCTACTGTGGTTTGCATGTGCTAATGGCCCTTTTGAATATCGCTCTCCTGTGCTAACCCGGCACTAGCCCCGTGCAAATGGTTTGAGCTTGGAGCTAAGTTTTGAATATCTGGTCCTCAGTTTCTGGTTTATACTGCAGAAACTATAAAATAAAGGGATACTGCATGTTACTAGCTACTACTTGAAGTGCATACATGCTGTTGCAAATATAAATATATAGCATGGATGTTACTGAGGCATGTAAACACATAAAGGTTGCAGGGATAATCACCTTTACCAGTGAGTAAATACCACTTGCAAACAGTGAGAGACAGAGAGAAAGAAAAATAGAAAAAGAGAAAGAAAGACGCACATACACACATTACATTTAACAGCTGGTGTCTGTGGATGCTTGGAATACCTAACCCAGTCTGATAAGGAGAGGTCAACATGCTGAACAGCTACATCAAAGGAGAGAGCAAACCCATGATTGGGTTCTCTTTTTGTTTTAAAGTAGACGCAGTTTCCACCCACCAAGCTAAAACTCTGTCATATTTAGACTGGCTGGTAACTGGTCTGCAACAGAGTTGCCCATAAAACACTGCTCTGTGTTGAAGGTACAGTATCACGCCCCTTAAAAGCCACTATCATAGGAAGATGTTTGCTTGCTGTGTGTAAGCACGCATGGCAAACATAAAAATGATGAATATATGAACAGTAAAAATATAAATGTCCTTTTGTTTCTGGCAGTTAGGACACCCTGCTTAGGCAAAACCATTTCAGCATGCTTTTAAGTTCATAATTGTCTCTTACATTTAATACTAAAAGAGTAGGGGATTTTTTTTTATTAAAAGCTAAATAATAAAATAAAATTAAACTATCATAATACAAACATTCTTAAGGAAATTCGTCAGATAAAATAATGATTCATTCAAAAGAAAAAGAGACAAAACAAGAAGGTGCCAG
Source organism: Neoceratodus forsteri (assembly GCA_016271365.2). NCBI lineage: Eukaryota > Metazoa > Chordata > Ceratodontiformes > Ceratodontidae > Neoceratodus > Neoceratodus forsteri. Next base: position 849,827,014 of record CM028134.1, read on the forward strand.
TCTTAGTGTCTGTAATAATCCCATCGCCATCCACAAATTTATCTAAGCCTCGTCGATCCTTCCTCTTTACCCCTTCACCCAGTATATTCCTTTATAGAAAATATTACATTAGTTTATAGACAAAAGTTAAAATTCTCATAAATAAATCTATTAAATCTCATGACTTGCTCTATTTAACAGGTCTCATAAAGTGTTGTCTTTGATGACGTATCCATTGCCAATGGGCTTGCCACTGGACCCATAGTGTACATGTAAAAATGACTCTTTTTTTTTTTTTTTTTTTGTATTTTCGTTTTACCTCCTATGATGCTCCGGCATCTGCCTCTCCTTCGGGCCCTCCTAGTAGCTCCACTCCCCAGCCATCCTCTTCCCGAGCACTGCTCTCTTACCACATATTGCAGCCAACCCTCCGAGTTGTCCCGGAGTAACCCATCTCTGGGTGGGTCCCTCTCATCCAAGGGGGAAGGCACCAGGAGAAGGGGAAACCCCCGCACTCTATTTTTCTTACTGACTCGGAGGGTGCTGCTGTGGAGGAGCAGGCTTCTAGAGGTTCCAGAGGTGTGGAGAATGTGAAGGCCATCATCTGGCGGGCACTGAAGTTGTTTTCCAGCTTTCCTTGTTGTCCCTTCTGTGCTGTTGCTTGTAGTACCCCAGGTCTCCATCGGGGCCACTATCTGAGCGAGACTTCCCACCCGACCCACCCAAGAGTAGAGCAGTCCTCCAGATGCTCAATCCTCTCATACTCTGGCCAGCCCCTGATGCCCAGAGTCCATTCCCGAACCCAGGTTGCCGGCATGGTTCGAGGTGTGGCATCCAGTGCCTCAGCCCTCTGCACCACCGGGCTGGCTATGAATGACTCTTAAAGTTGCAATATACCATATCCCCCAACCACGTCCAAAAATCTTAAACATTAGGATATCAGTTGTCATATATCAAAGACTGAAACACTGGTTCATTCCATTCAATAACTATAGTGTGGCAGAAATTGCCAATATATGTGCAGCTACAAAATAGATGTTGGATAGTCTCTGGTTGTTGCCCACATATTAGTCTTAAACAAATCCATTCAATTTCATGCGTGGGAACAGGCCCACAAAACTTCTTACATTTTTGCAGGTGTTCAGTATTCTGTTAATATTTCTTTAATAGTTTTTTCTGCTATCATAGGACTGCCGTGAAATATAGGAGAATCAAGGAAGAATTGTGCCATAATCTTGAAATACTGTTGTTTCCTAGGCAATGAATCCTGTTTCCACTGCCCGATTTTCATGCAACATTCTGTGATTAGAGATGTTGTGAAATTAAATTTTGCTGGTGAAATTGCCGTGAAATCAGCAATTTTGCAGCATGAAAATTTTGCCTGTGGAAGGTGAAATTTCACTGCAAAATGCACAATTTTGCCTGAAATGGCAACATTTTACATGCTTGTGAGAAAATGTTTCCATTTCATCAGCAAATTTTTGTATTTCATTGGCAAAATGTCATGTTCCATGGGCGAAATTTCACATTTCGCACCAACACAATATTTTGCAAAATGCACAGATGTTGCAAAATATTTGGCGTAATGAAATTTTGCAATTTCGCACATTGCTATTTCTGAGATTACTAGGTGGGGCATCAGTTCCTTGTCTAGGGATGTGCAGCATGGACCTGGACCATCCTGGTATAATAGGAGTACACCACTCCCCTAACAAATGGAACCAAGGAGATGGAATATTTTTTAAGAAGTGATGTTACTTCTAAAAAAATGCTAAAGAAGAGAACAATCAGGTTCACTATACCTAGACCCCTCTTCCTTCACCAGCCTGTAAAGATGGCATCTTTTATAGGGTTGATTCTGCTTTCCCAGAGTAAACAGACACAAACTATCTGTATATTCATGTCAATAAGGAATGAAGGGGTGGGAAGATAAATGCTATGTACATGTAATGGGAATTATGAGCATTTTAATTAAATGCTTTTCTACCTAGCTATGGGCCATTTCCTCCATTTTTCCACTTTACTCTGTTTGATAGCCAATTTCAATTTTCGGTTCTGCAATCTCATATCTCCAGTACCGTAATATAGGCCTAGCACCTCTATATGGTCAGTAGTAACTGATATATCTACAGTTACCTGAGGGCCTGTTTTCATTTTTATTTTTAAACCTGAGATTTTGGGAAACAAGACAAGGCAATTTTATTTATGCAACACCCTATACAAAAGTCTCAAGGAGTTTCACATACACTAATCAAACAATGACAATTATATGCTAATACTGGAAAATAATACAAAATTTAAATACAATCAGTGGTAAATCTAAAAATGAAGATAATGCTAAATAAAATCAGATATCAGTATCAAAGGCTTGGTCAAAAATATAGCCTTTTACTCCCTTTTAAATGCCTTCACTGAGGAAGAGCTCCTTAGGTAGAAAGGCATGGAGTTCCAAATTATTGGGACCACCACTGAGAATGCTCTATACCTTGATTGCTTTAAGTGAGACATCGGAATGGCCAACAATATTTCCTTGGATGAGCAGAGAGAGTGGCTGGGAGTATATGAGACCAAGAGGTCTTTCAGATAGGCAGGGCCTGACCATGCAGGGCTTTGTATGATAACAAAGCAATCTTGAAGGTGGTCTGTCACCTAAGTGGAAGTCAGTGCAGCTGCCATAGCACAGGAGATCAACCTGGCCATGACATTCAGAACCAGCTGTAGATGGCACACTGACCCTCCAGATAGACCTAGGTGAAGAAAAGTATAGTAGTCCAGCTGTGAGTTCAGTTTTTTTTTTCCAAGTGTGTTTATCCTCCTTTCACCAGACCACTGTCTTTGTCTGCCAACCCTACTGGTCTCGGGGTCTTTCGGGATCTTATTGCACAATGCGTGCCTCGACAGATCCCCTGAGCTGATCTGGAGGCTTCATCCTTGGAGGCCACTGATTTTTCCTCCATTTTACCCTGGTGAGTCCTACTCCTGAGATCCTGGAAGCGGTGACACATGTGCGTGGAGGTGCACATGTGCACCACAGCTCCAGTGCCAGTCTCTTCAACCCTCCCTTGGCCTAGCACCAGCAGTCCTTAGAGTAATGCAGCCACTCCAACCTCCCCCAAGGGGTGGCCAAGCTCCAAGGGAACCTGTTCCTCCCTTTTGAGGTGGAGGGCTGGCAGCCAGCAGCCTCTTGCATCTTCTACTGCCGCCGACCTCCAACGACCTAGCCTTGTTCTTGAACCTGGGTCACCGGCATGGCATGGGGCATGGTGTCCAGTGCCTCAACCCTCTGCATCACTGGGCTGGCTCCAGCTGTGAGTTCATGAAAGCATACAGCAGGGTAACCAGATCTTCTTGCCCAAGATAGAATTTAATCCGGGAGATATATTCTTCAAGACACTCTATCAAAACCAGATGGTCAACAGTGTCATATGCTGAGGACAGGACAAGGAGAATGAGAATCGAATGTTCCCCATCCCATGCTAAGAGTAGGTCATCAAACACCTCTATGAGCACAGTCTCTGTACTGTGGGGAGGCCTGAAACCTGACTGGAATGGCCCATAGATATACATAACCTTCCCTAAAGTAAGTTTCAAGACAGGCCTGTAATTAGCCAGTGCACCAGGGTTGAATGATGGTTTCTTCAGGAGGAGTCTCCTCACAGCTCTTTTAAGAGTGAAGGGGAAACAACCGTTTAAAAGGGAGCACCAGAAAATGTTACCAAACATTGGATCCAGGCCTGAGACACATACTCATTTCCTTCAGAGCTTCTTCTCCTGATGCTGTATTCTTCACCAGAAGGACAACATCACCCACATTCACATATTCCATTGTTTTCTGAGCTGTGAGACCATCTGGCATATCTATGATTTTTGCAGAGTGTAGAAATTCCAATCTTCTAAGAATAGAGTCTAGGCAGAAAATAAATACAAGAGGACTGAAATGACATCCTTGCCTGACCTCCCTCCTAATTTTGCAAGGACTCTGAATCCACCCATTTATCATAGGAAGACGCTGTGCTTCCTAATATAACAATCTAATATTCTGTATAACACCTTGCATTCCGCATGCTTTGAGCATTGCCCAAAGATATTCTTGCAATACAAAATCAAAAGCTTTTCCCTCATCTAATGTGAATAAGAGCACTGTCACATCTCCTTGGTTTCCCCTTTCAGTTACTTCCCTAATATAAATCAAATTGTTTCTAATATTTCTGCCAGGAATTGAGCATGCCTGTGAAGGGAATATCAACCTCTCTGTTATTGCTAACAATCTGTGACAGAGAATCTTCATACGAGTTTTGAGGTCAGCATTTAGTTAACTGAGTAGAAGTTTTTAATATCCATTGCCACTCCCTTTTTATACAAAAAGAACAAAACTCCCTGATTCATACTGGGGCATAAATAATCTTTCTCTAATAAATCATGAAAGTAATGTGTTACTTGTTCTGGAAATAAATAAGCAGGGAGATGCTTATACACTTCCCCTAGTTGACCAGCTGGCCCCTGAAACTGGATCAGAGGGTAGTGTGATAATAGCCTACTGGACATCTTGAATTTCCCTCATGAGTCCCTGCATGTTGCTTTCTGTTAGAGATGAAAAAGGAAGCTCAGACAGAAATTCTGACCACTCTCTGGTTACTGGTGCTCCAAAAGAGGATTCAATGTGGTTCTGATCTTTTAGGGTAAAGCAACTCTGTTTTTACATTGGTTGCACTTGTGCAAACCAATGTATTATGGAAATACAAGATTTTGGGGGTGGTGTCACTGCCAAGCCAATTAAAGTTCACAGAACCAAGGGCTTAGCAGTCTACCCCAATGATCACTAGGTGTGGTACTGATGCAACTCTCTGCTGGGAGGGCTGAATGGTCATGCACTTCAAAAGACTGAAGCCACTCTGATCCAAGAGGGCTTCAGCCCTTTAATTTGCATGGCTGTTCAGCCCACCTGGGGTGCCCAGTCCCCACGTCAGTGATCCCCACTCCCCCGTAGTGTCTGACATTGGGGTGCCCTATCCTCATGTTGATCCCCCAGTACTGTCCAACATCGGGGTGCCCAAACCCTGTGTCGGTGATCCCCCCAGCACTGTCTGACATTGGGGTGCCCAATCCCCATGTTGGCAAATCCCCCCAGCACTGTCTGACATTGGAGTGCCCAATCCCCATGTTTGTGATCCCTCTTTACTATGGGACACTGGGAAGCCCACCCCCTGTGTCCCCAGTTATGATACACCCCCCACTACCACCACCACTCTGGAACACTGGTGAGCCTACCCCCAGTGTCCCCAAACATTTTTTATCCCTGAAAAAAAGAAAACAATCCCCTGACTTTTTTTTTAATTAAACCTGTAAAGAAGAAAATGGTCCCTCATCGTCTCCCCATCCCCCTTCCCTATCCTGACCTTCCCTCTGTGCAACCACCTTCCCACACACCCCCCCTTATCCCATACTTACCTCAGGAGGTTGGCAGCTGGCATCTTCTATTGACCGGGACACGTCTGCACTCTTCAAAGCTGAATGGTGAACTGAAGAATCAAGGTACGTGCCATATAATTGCAGTCAATGGTGTTTTGAACTTATGTTGCTATCTCAGCCAGTTTTAGGTCTTTTGGCACCAAATTTTCAACACAAGCCTTTTGGGACCCTACCTCATGAACACTGGCACTGCCGTTTCATTGCTCAGTCCTGAAAGGTGATTTTGTGGTCCCTGTGCAGAATCACCTTTTGGGACTGAGTAAAGAAATGACAGTGCCACTGTTCATGAGGTGGGGTCCCAGAAAGCCCATGTTGAAAATTTGGTAAAAAAATTGCTATACATGGCATGCGTGCATTGTGCAGTTTCTACACAGGTACATAACTTAGTGAATTTTTAATATTTTCAATCCAAATTGTCATCATACAGATTTTTTCACACCATCTCATGAACAGTACAGCTGTCATTTCTCACATCCTGCCCAACACATGTTTGCACACCTGTGGCACAAAATGGTGTGATCCTTGCATGAAATCACCTTCTGGGGCCGGGTAACAAAATTGCAGTGCATGAAGTGTGGTCCCAAAAAGGCCATGTTGAAAATTTGGTGCAAAAATACCAAAAAAACAATCGAGTTACATGTACTCATTGACTTTTTCTTATATATGCACATAACTTTGCCAATTTCTCATATTTTCACTCACAATTTTCAACATAGCCATTTTTTCACACCACCCCATGAACACTACAGCTGTCATTTCTCACATTCTGTCCAAAATGACTTTCTGCATCTGTGGACATGGAATGTTGTTTTGCCACAGATTAAGAAATGTTCACCTATGGGGTTTATTAGGTAAGGTGATAAGAAGACCATGTTGAACATTTGGGGTCAAAATGTGAAAAAATGACAAAGTTATCATGGCAACATACAAGCATCTGGTTGCTGCACCTACATCTTGGATTTGGAGATGGACTCAGGAGTTGGAGGGCCAGCCGGGGACAGTAGGACTGAATATCCCAGTGACTGCTCCCCTTCTCTGGGGGGAAGGGGAAGAGTGTCTGGTGCATTGTACACCTCTGGTGGAGGCTGGAGTACCACCACCACTGGCACCTCATGCAAGGGGGGGCTAAGCAGATGCTGACATCATTGCACGCCCCAGCCCCAAGAGATCTTCAGAAATTAGCATACAAAACATTCCAGCCCCATTCCTGATGCCCCCATCTCTGCCACTGCTTCTACAGCAACTGATAAAAGACAGAGAGAGAGAGAGAGAGAGAGAGAGAGAGACTATTGGGGGTCATAGAGAAATGTTATAGCCACAGAAATCACAAATAAAGTTTCTTCTTGGCCCCAGTGTGGCTGTGTGTGTGTGTGTGTGCACAAGGCAAGAGCAGGCTGGCAAAATAAATCACTGACTTGTACCACCATCCAGAGCAGAAAAAGAGAGAGAGAGAGAGAGACTATGGAAAGCCAAAGAGAAATGTTGTAGTCACAGAAATCACAGATAAAGTTTATGCTTGGCCCCAGTGTGCGTGCGTGTGTGTGTGAACAGGGCAAGAGCAGGCTGGCAAAATAAGTCTTTGACTTGTGCCACCATCCAGAGGAGAAAAATAGAGACAGAGACTATTGGGGGGGCAAAGAAAAATGTTACAGTCACAGAAATCACATATAAATGTTATTCGTGGCCCCAATGTGGCTGTGTGTGTGCACAGAGCAAGAGCAGGCTGGCAAAATCAATCACAAAGTTATGAGCCTGCATTGAAATTTGTGAACACAGGCTCATAACGTTGGCAATTTTCAATATTTTGACCCAAAATTTTCAACATAGTCATTTCTTCACAGCACCTCATGAATGTGATAGCTGTCATTTTTCAGATCCTGGCCAAAATGTTTTTTTGTATCCCGAAAGGTGATTTTGAAGTTGCTGTGCAAAATCACCTTTTAGGCAGGAGCTGAATTTGTTAATACAATATTCACAAACAACAAAGTTATGATCCTGCATTGAAATTTGTGAATGCAGGTTCATAGCTTTGGCAATTTTCAATATTCTGACCCCAAATTTTCAACATAACAATTTCTTCACAGCACCTCATGAATTTCACAGCTGTCATTTTTCAGATCCTTGCCAAATGTTTTTTTTGTATCCCAAAAGGTCATTTGGCAATCACAGTGCAAAATCACCTTTCGGGCAGGAGTTGAAATCTTCCAAATTTGGGCTCAGATTTTCAAAAAGAAAATGCTTAAGAAGCAACCAATGTTCAGCATTGACAAATGTTTGTTTACTCTGATTTTGCACCCTTCATATGGGTTTACTTGCAATGTTCTACCTTGGGTCACAAAGCGTTGCTCCAAAACTAAACAGTGTGCCCTATCATAGTATAGGGATTGCATTTGTGCTTTTTACATTGCCTATTTGCTTTAGTTTCATGATATAAAGATAGGAGTTTCACAAGTTGTGACCTCAGAGATAAATATGCAAGGAATGTTTTTTTTTTACTTTTCAGTTTTCACAAATTGTTCTTTAAAGAAACTCTTCATGTCTTCTTTGGTATCTTCCCATCAGTCTTGTGGGTCATTGTATATCATTTGAACAGATGTTCTTGCTTCCATTAATTATGTCAAATCCCTGGTAATTTCAGGGTTGTGTAACAAAGAGGTATTTAGCCTCCAGAGTCCAGGACCCATTTTTTATGGCTGCAGTAGGTGGATCCTGCAGATGTTTTGCATGTACAAAAGGAGTAATGTCATGTTTTCTGTCAGTGGAACTGACTGAAGGTGTAAATATTCTCCTCTGCCTTACCCTCCTCCAAGAAATGTTTTCCACCCTCAAATAAATATGCGTTCATGTTAGTCAATGGTTACAGGGTACTATATTCTTTCTTAAATGGGCGGTACAAGAACTGGAACCTGAGTAGTGGGAGGCAGCATTGTTTTTTGGGGGGGAGTAAGATCCACCCCCACCTCCACCTGAGAAGCTCCTAAAGATCTACTTCCTCCTTTTTTTGATTCATGTGGGAGGGGCATGAGGTGGATCTATCATGTTGAAACAAGACACACTAGTTTGGGATCTGGGCCAAGGAACAGAACAAGTGTGTGGAGTCCCTGCATTTTATTAAGGACTAGGAGAACAGAAGATACTTAATGCCTTCAAACTGACTTAAAACCCCTTGGAACAAATGATTATCAGAGCCACCTGGTGTCTCAAAAGGAAAGCGTAATTAAGAAGTGTCTGACACTACAGCTTCCAAGGAAAAGGGGAGTCACGTGATGCAGGCATCCTGATAGCAGCTGAGACTCAGAGCTCCCACCCTAAACCTGTCATTACTGCCTTTTAAACCTGGATTTAGCTTATTTAGCCTTAAATACCTACACCAGAAAGAAGAACCTGCCTATAGCACTAGATATTACAGAAGATTGCATCGCTATTGGAGTTCTTTCCTCCATGATGGACGCTGATATGAGGCAGGCCCAGTTGAAACACATGCCTCCTCCCTCACCAGAGAAAATGCCCAAGAAGCCAAAGACCCAAAGTGGCTCATCATGCAAAAGTGGCACAGCAATAATCCAGATGATTCCTCTTACAGAAGATCGCTTCTTACAGGAGTTGCCCCCATTTAGAGAAACCTTCCTGTAGTTCTCTACTGAAATTAAATCCATCAGAGGAGACATGACGGAGCTCAATAAGAGGATAGGTGATGAAGAAGCCTGGTCAGCCTCATTAGAGAAATGGAAAGATAAAGTTGACCCAGAGCTAGTTCACCTCCAACAACAAGTGCAAAAGCTTCAACTTAAAATGGAGGATTTAGAAGGGAGAAGCTGTCACAACAATATCTTAATTATGGGCCTACCGGAATCGGAGGAAGGCCCTAACACTGCTGCATTTATTCAAAAGCTACTGCTGAAGATTGTGGGCCCCTCCCAGCTTAACGCTAACTACCACATTGAAAGAGCCCACAGGTCACTCAGACCTAGACAACAACCTGGTGCTCCACCTCGCCCAATAATTCTGAAGTTTCTGAGTTACATAGAGAAACAGCATGTGCTGGCAAAAGTTAGAGAAATTCAATCAATCACCTGGGAGGGAACCACGCTCAGAATAACACAAGATCTGCCCTTTGAAGTAAGGCAAAAATGTATGGCTTTTCACCCTACAGTCAGTAAATTAATAGCAGATGGCATACCCTTCAGGATGAATTACCCAGCTAAATTGCAGGTCTCCAGATCAGGCAATTGGGTTTCCTTCGACTCAACCTCACAAGCAGCAAGCGACCTGGCAAGCAAGCTACCAGACTTGTTTAAAACTGGCAGAACACTTTTGCTTGTTCACATTGGCCCAGATATTCAAACTGTGCTCAAAAGTAGCGCAACAGCAGGAGCAAGCACAAACCAGTTGCGCAAATGCGCAACAGGTGCGATATAACATGGAGCAGAGCAAATTGCGCAAGCAACCAACGTCTGAATATCGCACATACTGCGCCATCGCGCAACCAGGAAGGAGAAGCTGAGCCAAAATGTTGCGCTATGGAGCAACCAGGGAAGCTCAGCTGAGCATTCCAGAGCTGCCATAGCGCAAGCACAGCCCCCCCAAAGCAATGGAACTGCACATCCAGGGAGGCAGGCTGGGGCCCACCGCCAGTCATGCCACACATGGGCACAGGAACACACTGCAGAACCCACACCACACCTGCACACCCCAAGCACAGCATCACTGGGGGTGGGACGGATGATCCATGTGCCCATGGGGACAAGCCAACAAAGCATAGCAGAGCCATGACACCTCAGCACAACCACTGGCAGGCGGAGAGTGCCACACACAGGGGGTTGACAACCACAGTGCACATCAGCCCCCCGTACGCACAGCACACCCTGCACTGTGACCCCAAGACACCACCCATGTGCAGTGACTGGCACTGCAGGAAACCATGCAGTCCCCCCAGCACTCGTCAGCCCCATGCAACACAGAAGCCTACAAGCCAGACACACCCTGTGCACCCAGCAGTGGGTGGCAGCAGATGGCAAGACCAACCAAAAGTCACTTCCATGGTGGAGATACCTCCCCATGCACACACATGCACACACACACACACACATACCCAGGACCATACCAGCCCTGATGGTATGTACACCCCTGCAACTGGGCACCCATAGGCAGCTGCAAATCACAGACCAACACATTATTCGTATAAACATATAAAAATGTATTAAACAGCAACAAACAGTATAGAAACAAGTCCAACTATTTACAAGGGGGGATGGGTACAAGGTTGGGTTGGTCAAGGGGTAGGGATTACAAACTTGGAGAGGGAAGGCAGGGTGGTAGGGAATGGAGAAGTGGGAAGGGCGGAGAAATCATGGCCCAGCTGGTTGCCCGTCTTCCTGCTGGTGTCCTGCAGGTCTGTGCCACCTCCTCTGCACACCATGACGGTGAATAAAGTGCAGGATATCAGCGTTCTGCCCCACAAGTTGACGGATGGCCCTGACATCCCTCTCTATCCTCCGCAGCACCTCGAGGCCTAGGAAAATGGGAACACAGTCAATGGCTGTGACTGACCACAACCCTGAACACCACCCAACCTGCAAGCCATATAGCCCAATGTCCCGCACCTGTGATGGCATACACCCACCCACAGTGAACATGCACATGGCCATCACAAACAGGCGGCACCAGCTATGCGCACCACCACCCACACACACTGCCCACATCAATCACAGTACAAACTAGGCTGGCAAGTGACGTGGCAACGTGGTGCGATGCCAGTTACACAGCTATGTGCCCAGTGCATGCCTGGACCACCAGTGATGCATACACAGACGTGCTGTGATACTGCACAGTGATGCATGTCACCTGTGTCGTGCCTACATACATGGATACATAGACAGTGTCGGCAGATAAGGGCCTATGGCCCACCCAGTCTGCCCATTTGAGCTTGTAAGTTCACTCTGTTTTCCTATAAGTCTGTTGCCCCTTACCCCTGACCTCCAGAATTCCTTTATGTCTATCCCGTGCATTCTTAAATCCCGTGACCAAGTCAGCCCCCACCACTTCCTCTGACAGGGTGTTCCACTTGTCCACCACCCGTTCTGTGAAGAAATTCTTTCATGTTTCCTCTGAATCATCCCCTCCAACTTCATCCCATGCCCTCTAGTCCTGGAACATCTTTTACGCTTAAAATAGTGTTTTCCTGCACTCTGTTCCCCCCTGTAAGATACTTGTATGTCCCCATCATTTCCCCCTCTCCCTCCTCTCCTCCAGGGAGTACATGTTCAGTTCCTTCAACCTGTCATCATAGGACTTGTGATGCAATCCATGCTCCATCCGTGTTGCCCTCCTCTGAACCCTCTCTACCCAGTCCATGTCCATACGTAGGTATGGTCTCCAGAACTGTACACTGTACTCCAGGTGGGGCCTCACCAGTGTCTTGTATAGTGGAATTATGACCTCCCCTTTCCTGCATGGTTGTGTTGTGCATGGCTGGTGGTCTTGCCCCCACCCCAGCATGCAATAGCATCCATGAAGTAATGATACTCACACTCCTCCAGCAGCTGGCTCTGCCACTGCTGCTGCTGCTGCTGGGGCACAACACCCCCCGGCACCGGGGCCCTGGCACGGCCCATGTCACCGTCGCCCTGCGTCCTCAGATTCCGGCCTGTGGGAGACATATGTTGAGACAAACATCAGTGTGACTCAAAAGCAGAGTGCCCCCTGCCCCAGTGAGAGTGCCTGCCCACACAGCCATAACCATCCATCGCACAGCTGCACACACTGACACAGCCAACCGTGTCTGAGCCGGCACCTATGCACAGCCACCCAAGCACACACACACCCCTACAGAGAATATAGGTGCATAGATGGTACACTCACCTGGCCTAGGCACTACGCCCCGCCTGGCATGTGACCGCAGCCGCGACAAAAGTTCTGGCTCCCTCCGGCGGAGGTCACTGTACCGGTGCCGGCACTGCTCAGCAGACCGGCCCTGTCCAGTGATCTCCACCAGGTCAGTGGCCACTTGCTGCCACAGCTGAGTCCTGGCACTGGTGAGGGGCACCTCACCATACAGGCCATCATAGTGTGGCTCAACTAGGGCCACCAGGTTGGCCACTTCAATCTGGCTCCAGGACACCGCCCTCCTCCTAGCCATGGCACCAACTTTACAGCAGGCAATATGGCACCCGCTGCGCCATAACCCCACGTGGAGTTGTTGCACAATAGACCACCACAGGCTCCAATCGCGCTGTTCGAACAGCGCCGTCACTTCACATGGCGCTGTCACCAGACAGCGCAATAGGGACGTACACATGGCATGCCAACAGCGCCAGGGGTCAGAGGGCATACACAAGGTCATGGCAATGACGCAAGGCTACGCACAGCGCCATCGGATGTATAGGCATCCTGCGCGACTGCCAAGCTGCGCACTAGTGCCACAGTGGACTATCGCGCAGTAGTGCCACAGCGCCATATAGTGCCCAGTGCTGTAGCGCCACTGGCACAATGGTGGCCATGGCCTGAATCGCCTATTGCGCTCAGCAGGTCTGCAGCATGATAGACGCATTCATAAGCTGTCTGGGCATGCACAATGCAGTGTGGCACACAGCCACAAACCTGTGCCATTGGCTCAGCTGGACCTTCCGTAGTGCGCAAAGCGCAAATAAGTGATATTCAGCCGACATATGCAAATCATGCGATCAGCCATTCAAAGGCGCAGTGGCACGATTAGCATGTCATTAAAGTTGCGCCACACCTCATTTGCATGTGTTGCACTATAAAAATGCGACAGTGGGTTGTGCTGGCCAGATTTGGTTACTGCAGGTGAGAGGTGAGTTACATGCTGTGTGATGCTCAGGACAATGCTCATGGGCAGAGGATGATAAAGGCTGAGGGGCTGAGCATGAAAGAGCGCATCTAGAAAGGACAAAGGCACCCTTTCATCAGTATCTGCCATGCGGAGAGGAAGCGTGGGGCTCCGCCGCGGCCGGCAGCTATGCTCATGGGGAAATGCTGTCGACTGCACAGTGACAGGTGTCCACTTCCACCCATACAGATCACCATGACTGACCAGAGCCAAGCTGAGGGTGTGGATGGCGGGTGTAGGAGGAGCCGAACTTCACGCGGCAGAGACGAGCCCTCTTCCAGGCCTACCTGGAGGATGAGCCACTAGTGAGTGGACGGAGGGCACCCTCAGGAAACATGCAGCTGCATGGGAGGGGGTAGCTCGGGCCGTCAACCTGCACGGAAGCCACCAGCACTCTGTGCAGGAATGCAAGAAGAAGATGGGGACTGACCTCAGGAGGCTGAAGGAGAAGGTGGCAGCCTTCAGGGCAGCACGTGCTGGCACTGGTGGGGGCCCTGCAGCTGACTCCTACAGAGGAGACACTGGTCGCAGCCATGCAGCCGAGTGCCATTGTGGGCGTACCAGGCGGAGGATTCCAGACAGGTGGAAGCCCATCACTGCACGGTATGACATGGTGGTGTTGTTGGGGGGGCTGTTGTTCACATGCACTCACATGTACTCTCTTTCTGTTACAGATCCTGTTCATCTTCAGGAGACGGTGGTGGTGGTGGGTCCAGACAGTGATGCAGACCTGCTGGACGTGGAGGAGGGACCATCCACCTCCACCACCAGCCTGCAGGCACTGCAGCAGCATGCACGCTGGGCCAACAACTCCGGTGTCAGTGATACGGGTGCAGGGGTGCACAGCCTGTGTCACAGCAGTCTGGCATGCAGGTATGCCAGCATGCTGTGCCTATGGCAGTGTGCACGCTGCACCATTGATGATAGCAGGCCTGCAAGGGCAGTGATAGGTGTGTGTCCCATGACGGACACATGGCAGGCCAGCACGTGCCCTGGACCTTCCTGGTTCACACCTGTGTACCAGCATGCTGGCACAGTCCCAGGCTGTGCCTGTCAGCACCGTGGGGCAGCACCGTGGCTGTGCAGGTGTCTGGCACTGTTGTCAGCACGGAGGTGGAACAGGTGGACCTGGGGCTCAGCAGTTGGAGGGCGGCAGCAGTCGCACACCAGGTCTGGGGTGCAGTGTCAAGCAGTGACACATGTCCTGCGCCCTTTGATCCGCCCATACCTGGTCCTGGTGAACAGCACCCTCAAGGGTGCTGTGCACCAAGACCGTCCACACTCTGGGGGTCATGATGCCATTGGGGCACAGTACCCATTGGATGCCCACACCCGCCTGCTGCAGGACTCAGTACAGCTGCGGGGGTGGGTTGCAAGATCCGTGGAGGCACTGTCTGTGTCCGTGGAGCGCATAGCAGGGAGTGTGCGCGGACCGAGCTGAGCTGGTCCTTATGCGGATGGATGTGACCGCTGCCATTGACAGGCTGACCCAGGCAGTGGTCTCTGTCACGGATGCATTGGCCACACTGTCAGGTGCCCTGTACCACACACCCCACACGGTGTGCTCTTCACTCCCGCTCCGGCATCGTGCGACACCAGGCCTGTCGATGCCGGGTTCTGCTGTGGGCATCCGAGCACCCTGGTGCAAGTTTGTTTGGCAGGATGCAGACCCCTGTGCGGGCAAGGTCGCGTTCGCTTAGTGGGACCCCTGGTGGTGCACCAGCGCCACCCGATGTGGCCCTGCTCCAGCCTGCCAGTGCTGCTGGGCCACGGTGGGGCCACCCACGCATCTGTGGTGGCCGTGGGACAGTGCTACCTGACTGAGCTGTCTCCCAGTGCAGGCCCTGTCTGGTGCTGCCCTGTGTGCAATGTGTGTAATGGTGGGCAGTGCACTGCTGGGTGCTCTGCTCACCACGCTGACACACGGACCACCTGCACACTCTCCCAACTGCTGGCCACAGGTGCGTGTGCATGATGATGCCTGCATTGCACTGTACACCAAGGTGCAAGGGTGCCCAGGTCCTGACACATGTACGTGGACAGTCCAGGTGGTGGGGGTGGTTGGTGGTGCTGTGTGTTGGCAATGTTGTTTCTGCAGTGCTGTGCTGCTGCCCATGTATGCTGCCTGGTGTGTGTGTGTGTCCATATGAGTGCTCACCCCTCTCTGATGGTGTGTTGGTATGCCTGGAACCTTCAACTCCCCTGACCTTCATGCACGGTGTGTTCCCTTGTGTGCCTGTGGTTTGCGCATGGACAGTGTTGCCTGCACATGTCCCTTTGACTTACCTGTGTTAGGCGTGAGTGCTCTTCTGCAATGGTGTCCCGGTGCAGCTGGGCCTGCCGGGTCAGTCGGGGTCCCTCCGTCCTAGGGGGCTGCTCTCCAACATCACCAAGCGCCACTGGCGTCCCCATCGCTGTCCCTCTCTTGGACCTGTCACGGCTATCCCATGGTCTTTGGCCATGTTGGCAGGATGCAACAGGCCAGGAATATCCCACAGGCCTTTTGGGGGCTGTACTGTAGGGCTCCGCCGGAGGTGTCCAGGCATCGGAAGCATGCCTTGAGCATCCCAAACACCTGCTCTATGATGTTACGTGTTGCGGCATGTGCCTCATTGAAGCATAGCTGCGCTGGGGTCGTGGGGCACCAGTACGGTGTGAGCAGCCAGGGACGGAGTGGGTATCCGCAGTCACCTGTGTGGAGATAGTGGAGATCAGTGTCATGTCAGGTCCATATTGCCCATATCCTTGTGTGCCACTACCATGGCACCTGTGTCATTCCCACCCTTGCCCAGAGTTTGCATTCCATACATGTGTACTCACCACTAGATGACCAGTGGGGATGTCCCACTCGAATCGATGGCACAGTGCAGACTGGTGCCATATGAAGCATCATGTGCTCCGCCAGGTGTGTGGCACAGACATTGATAATGCGCCCAGTGGCATCACACACCACCTGGCAGTTGACACTGGAAAACCCTTTTGGTTCCGATATGCCTGGCCGTCGGGGCCAGGTGGCGTGCAAATGGCCACATGGGTGCAGTCTATGGCCCCTAGCACACCAGGCATACGTGCTACCCTGTGGAACTCCTGCATGTTTGTTGTACGCTTTGCCGCGGTGCTGGGGAAATGGATGTACTCCGTGAGCATGAGGCAGCAGTGCGCTGAGGAATTGGGTGAGGATGCGTGACGTGGCCGACTGTGTAATGCCTGTGGTGTCCCCTGTTGGCCTCTGGAAGGTGCCCGTGGTGAGCAGGCACATGCAGGCTGTCACCTTGGTCTCCACGGACAGAGCGTGACTGGCCGTGAGGGTGCCTGCATCACATCACTGCACAGCTCGCAGAGCCGTCTCAGTATTGCCCTGTTCAGGCAGTACCGGCCCACAATCTCGGCGTCTGTGTACAGCTCGCGGCTGATGTGGGCACGATACGCCTGTCGGGGCATACATTGACGGGCCCTCCGCGCCACGCCCCCTGCAGCATGGTGTCTCACCCTCATTATAGATTCCATGTGGAAGCTGGCACTGTCCATCTCCCTGGCTTCTGCCCCCGCTGCTGTTCTGTGTTACCCCGCTGCCCCACTGCTGCTTCCACTGCACGGGCACCCCCACTGGCCTCTCTGTCCTCCTGGACCCACTGTCCCTCTCTGCCCTTCCAGCCCTCTCTCTCTCTCTCTCTCTCTCTCTGTCTCTCTCCCCAGTTTGCGGCTGCTAGGGTTCTTGCCCTGCTTCCTTGAGCCTTTATTTTGGCTCAATTCCGCCATCACGCAACTTCCGGCTGAGCCACTCTTGCACATTGCACAAGTGTTCGATTATCGCATTGCGCACTTTATGCATGGACCCGGCCCCTTCAGTTGCGCATGCCTTCATTTCCATTGCGCTGTTGCTCAGCATGTTTTTGGTGGCGCAACTGGCCCCTTCTGAATATCGCAGAATGGCGCATTTTTGGAGTTGCGCATGCGCAACCCTGTTGCGCATGGCGCAACCCTTTTGAATATCTGGGCCATTGTCTATTTTACTGGAGGTTTTCCTCCCATCATTAAAGTTAGCATGTTAGTTTTTAAGTATGTGAAGCTTTTATAGATGGTACCTGCTCAGGGTTCCTTTGGCATGGTATGGGTAGGCCAAGGCTTTTCTTTTTTATTTTCAGGCTTGCAGTGTACCAACATGACTGCTGGGGACTACTGCATGACTCTAGGCCTCATGTAAGAAGGAGGAACTTTTCTTTCTGGGGAAAGATTTTGTGGGTCTGATTTGGAAATGGACCATACATATGTCCAGGACACTATCTCTTCCCCCGTTAACTCCAGGGCTTACCATACAGCCATGGACTTAAATGGACTTAAGATTTGAAAACACAGTTATTAATCTTACTTTTCTATTTGATTGTTGTTTAATGATTGGTTATGCTGATTATAGGAGTCGTTCTGTTAAAGTGGGATAGAATTCTCACTGAACATGGTTTCTGGCTTCTCAGGGAGGTGGAAGGGGGGAAGGGGATACATTATATTTAAAGCTGGCCCAATTTGGAAACTCCCAGGTTTATATAATATACTGAATAGAGTGAAGGGTTAGTGTATTCGACTATTGAATCTTTAAGAAATACACAGACTGGCTCGTAGGTTTAAGGGGCAACAGACCAGAACCTGGATACCTTTGCCCAACAGGGCTAGACGTATAGTAAATTCCATTGTAATTCTGGTCATTTCTTTAATAGAATAAGGTTAATTACTTGGGGGTTGGGACCAAGCAAGTTTGTGGTAGCTGCATAATGTTCTAGGTAAGGGGGAAACAACTCCCTAATGCTCCAAAAGAATCTTCTTTTATGGGTTTTAGTCCATTGGGTATGCCTAAGGAGGAGGCTTAAGTTAAATTCGGACTCCTGGTTCTCAGTTTTGGATCCTATTTTACTAGAGGAGCAGTCAGGAATTGTAAGGGGAAGGACCTATACACAGTACATTTCTGGGTTAGTGGATTGGTAATAGGGTCCTTTGTACATAGTTGCTGGGGCGGAAGGGGAAGGAGGGGTAGAAAACCTGGACTTTTATGCTAATAGGATTCTTTTGACATATGTACAATTCCAAAGATTGGAGAAGGTAATGTGGATAAAGGGGGAGAGGACACTGATAGACGAGAGTAAAAATACATATACTGTTTACTGGGGAGGGATGGGTATTTCTATGGGCAGAGAGTGGGAAGAAGTGTGCCAAAAAGCTTTTATAAATCAGAAGGTTCTACTAGATAGATTACATGTTCTGTGTATTACAGATGGTGAATGTAGCTATTAAGGTTATAACATGGAACATTAGGGGAATCAGAGATCCTGTGAAAAAAATACAGGTTCTGAAGCACTGTAACTTGTTAAATGTTTGTATCATTCTTTTATAAGAAACACACTTGTTGGTGACTGAAGCCATGTGGCTAAGACAACAAGGGATAGCACAAGTCTTTTCAGCAGGGGACTTGCCTGCAAGCAAGGGTGTAGCTATTCTATTGAAACGTAATATATAATTTCAGCCAGAAACATCTATTGTGGATCCGAATGGTAGATTTATTCTGGTTAAAGGTACACTGATGGGTAAAGGAGTCATCCTGGGTTTGGTACATGGTCCAGTAGGAGGAGATCCTGTATTTCTTATGCATCTAGTTAATAAGCTTACTTCCTTTTTACCTATTTCCCTGATTCTGGGAGGGGATTAGAATATTCCCCCTACTCAAGATTTGGATAGAGCATACCTTGCTTTAAAATCCCCCTCACCATCCCAAGGGCTTTAAATGATTTCATAGATTTACTTGGACTTTGTGACCCATGGCGTACTCTCAACCCTAATCGAAAGCTCCTCTCTTTCTTCTCGATGGTTCATCAAACATGGTCTAGTCTAGATTATATTTTATTTAGTCTCCCTTTCCTGCAAGGTTTATGTCAAGCTGGCTTGGAACCTATGATTTTGTCAGATCAGTCCACTGTGTGGGCACTAATAACTTTAGATCCCCTTAACCAGAGGGATACAGTTAGGAAATTAAATACCAAATTCTAAAAGACAAAACTATAGTCTCCAAGATACATTCCCTTATCCAGTCCTTTATAGATGATAACAGAGGATCAGTCCAAAGAGAAGATATGTTGTGGGGGACTCTTAAGTGTTATCTTAGAGGGGAGTTCATTAAGATTGGCTTATATAGGAAAAAATGCAGAGAAGCGGAGGCTATCTCTCTTCTTGGCAAAATTAGGACAGCTGAACTTTCCCTCTCCATGTCTACAACATCTGACCCTTTTTGCTGCTTTAGTGTCCCTCAGAAATAAATATGCTGAATTACTTCGGGAAAAGGCTGAATATGCAATTCTAAAGACTAAATCTACATATGTAGACCAAGGGGAGAAGGCAGGTCAACTCTTAGCCATAAGGTTGCGCAAACTGGAGAGCTCTAGGCTGATTCCTTCAGTTTTAGCTCACGATGGTACTATTAAAACTGCTACTAGGGAAATATCTAAAGTTTTTGAACATTTTTATCACTGTTTACATGATAAATGCCCCACTAAACCATCCTCCCAAGATACTGAGGCCTACTTAGACTTTCTGGAACTCCCTTCCCTGTCGGAACAACAGCAATCCTCCCTACTGTCTTCTTTAACTCTTTCAGAAGTAGAGGCCTCGATTAAGGATTTAGTTTAAGATAAGGCCCCTGGACTGGATGGTTTTCCCCCCAACTTTTATAAAATATTCTCTAAGGATTTAGCTCCCCTACCACTCAGATTATATAAATACATGCCGTCAGTGGATTCCCTTGACCCATCACTTCTAGAAGCCACAATAGTTCTACTTCTTAAACCGGAAAAGCCACATTCACAACCCTCTAGCTACCGTCCGATATCCCTTATGAATTACGATATCAAAATATTAATAAAATTACTCTCCTGGCATATCAGATCAATCTAGACTGGTCTACTGAGCCCTAAGCAGGTTGGTTTTGCACCCGGATGCTCTTCTGCAGATCACCCAAGGAAACTGAGTCACATTTTTCAGGCCACCCCAGTCATCTCAATCCCCCATGGCTTTAGTCTTGTTAGATGCTGAAAAAGCATTCAACAGAGTGGATTTGGCATTTCTGTGGATGGCTCTGCAGAAAATGAGTTTCCCTCCCCAATTTGTCCACTGGCTCCAATCCTTATACTCTTACTTTACTGTAACAGGGTTTTCTCCTCCCATTTTCCTCTTTTTCAAGGTACTAGACAAGGTTGTCCTCTTTCTTATTTTCTCTTTAACCTTTAGCTGCAGTATTAAATCATCACCCCAGAGCAAGGGCATCCCCATCCTTAATCATATTTTAACCTTATCTGTTTACACAGATTATATTCTCTTGCATGTAGACTCTCCAGCATCCTCTTTAGAGAGCACACTACAAGTAATACAACAATTTAGTACATTTTCCAATTACAAACTTAATCAGTCTAAAACTAAAATATTTTCCTTAAACCACCCAACTCACAGCTCTAACTTTGGACAGTTTGGCATGAAGTGGTCTCCACATTCTATTAAATATCTAGGTATGAGTCGGCCCAGTGGTGCAGAGGGTTGAGGCGCTGGTGTTTTACTTCAGCGTTGACGCCAGCAATCTTTAGTTCGGGAACTGACTCCAGGTCGCCGGGGCTGGAGTAGGGGCGGGAGGATCGAGCGTCCGTAGGACTGCTCTCCTCTCCTGGGGGTGGGTAGTGGGAGCTTGTCGCACTGCAGTGGCCCCTGGTGGAGACCAGGAGCACTGCTGATGCATGCAAGAGGAGGGGATAACCAGAAAAAGCGGAAATACTGCTTCACGGTAGCCGGATGACGGCTGTCTGGCACTCTGAGGCCATCAAAGTCCTACTGAGCTCCCCGCCTCAGCAGCATCCCTGAGGCTAAAAGAAATAGTAGCGCTGGCTTACCCCTGGGCTGGTGCCTTCTCCCTCGGAGGACCCATCCGCGTAAAAGGGTTACGCCGGGTCACCCAGGGATCGGCTGCGATCTGAGGCAGGTGGAGTCTCAGAGGAAAGGATGGATCAGGGAACTGCCTTGGCAAGCCTGAAGGAGTGGCTGCCGAGGACACTCAAAAAAAAAATCTAGGTATATTTCTAGCATCAGATATCTTGAGGGTACGGAAATTAAATCTGGAGGACTTGGTGAGTACCGTTCAGCAAGATCTCCGTAGATGGGAATCACTCCCATTATCCCTATGGGGAGAATAAATATTATTAAAATGAATATCCTCCGCAGAATATTTTACCCCCTAAACATGTTAAATATTTGGCTTCCTCTGTCCTTTTTTCATGACTTACACTCCATTATTTCTGGCTTTATCTGGCTAAACAAACATCCCAGAACTCTTTCCAAAAGTTAAGTCTTCCTAAAGAAAACGGTGGACTACGTCTACCCAACTTTCTCCTATACTATTGGGCCATTCACATGTCAAGGTTGAGCAGGTGGTTAGCTCCAGTAGAGGACAATTATATGCCCATTTGGCTTCAGACAGAAAATCAAATATTAAGCTCATATAATTTGGAAGCCTCATCCATTTTCTTCACTGCATTGAAAGCTTTACCACACGAGCTCTATCACTCAGTGATTGGAACATCATTAAAGGTCTTTCACCAGTGCTGTTCTTCCCTCAAAATATCTCCTTGACAGGATGTGGCCCAACCCCTTATTCTTAATCCTAATATTAAAATAGGAGGCAGAAGCCTGACTCGGGGCAGGCTACCACAGTTACAGGAAGCCAAAGTAGCTGACTTGTACTCACAGGACTCCCTTCTTTCTTCTTGGATATTCTTATGAAGTATAAAATACCTGGTTCCTGTAGTTTCAAAGTCTTCCAGTTGAGACACCTAATAGGATACCACATTGGCACTACACTTCAAGCACCCAGGTTAGACACTATATTAACAAAGATGTGGAACCTGTCCAATAAACCCCATGGTGTATCCAAGCTGTATGCGAGTCTCTTAGCTGTTAAGTATCCAGATCCTCTCCCAGGCTCCAAAGCATGGACCTCTCTACTACCAGAAATACAATTCAATTGGCCACAAATTTGGAAAGACCTTTATCTTTACTTAACCCAGGGTAAACTTTGACTTACACAATATCACTTACTAATGTACTATACCCCAGTTAAATTATACCAGATTAGACATCTCCCTAGTCCTAATTGTTCTAGATGTGGTAAAATGGAGGACAATCTGTTACACATATTCTGGCAATGTGAAAAGGTGGCACCATTATGGCAAACACTTTAAAGTAATTTAGATCCTCTACTAGATCTCACAGAGCTGTTTACAGTGAAAATTTGTATTATGGGTATCTATAAGGATATGGGAGTCAAAGAGCAAAGGTACCATATGGCTTTAGTTTCCATGGCTGTTAAAAAGCTAGTGCTTAAACACTGGCAAGATCAGTTGTCCATCTCATACACTGAATGGCTTGAATGAGATCGCAACATATCTTAGGACTGAACATTTAATTGCAGTTTCAGGTAGCAAGCTTCATCTTTTTGATAAAAGATGGGGCAGTCTTTATGCTTTGTACATGCATTAGAACCAAGTGTTATTACTGATTCCCTAGCTGATTTTATTAAATAATTCCTTTTTATAGACCCTGTAATATAAGTGGCACACCCCTTTGGGGGAAGGGGCTGGAATTGGGGGAGAGGGAGATGGGGTAGTTAGTGGTATTTTGGTGTATCCAGAATGTGTTACTTGTATATTGTAAAGTAGTTTATTGTGTTATTGTATCAAGACAAAACAATAAAAAACTTTGAATTTCAAAAAAAGCTCCCCCAGAAAACAATAGACACAGCATTTTGGTTGAAAGAGCTGCAGGTTTTTCTTAAACATTTATATACTAAAAACATTAAGTTCAGCTTTTGGGATAAACAATATTTGTTTACCATATTAAAAAAAATAAATATATATATATATATATATATAGTCTTTTTAGTAGTTTCAAACCTTTGAAAGCATTGGTGTTAGTAATGCATTTAGAAATACATTTTTTAATTGTCTTTACAGTTAATCATGCAGTTTCATGTGAGGGCACATTTGGGAGGGGGTTCAAATTATTTTAGTCATGGGCACAGTACTTGGTAAACAGCCTTTGATGAAGTGTATTTTTTCTTTTAAGTTTGAGAAGTGGAGTTGACTTGCACATGTTAAAAATACCAGCTGCAATTAACAACTACTTGTAGAAACAAAAGGCTGGGTGTTTTTTTTTTCCTACTTTTTTTTCATTGATATAAACTGAGCCAGGAAAAAAAGTATGACTAGAACAACTATCAGAGCTGCCATCTCCCTGGACATGCCATGTATCACTCATTTAAAATAACACAAATGTAGTTTCACATTTTTACTATGAGGGAAGCAAGAAGATGAACCAGCATGGCTAACAGATACCTTCATTGACACCTCTGAATGAGTGGGGAGGGTATTTTTTTCTAACATTCCTGGTGGTTTTATACTCCCTTGAACCTGCTATTTAGGTTTTTTTTTC
The DNA here is from genome assembly GCA_016271365.2 of Neoceratodus forsteri. Lineage (NCBI taxonomy): Eukaryota > Metazoa > Chordata > Ceratodontiformes > Ceratodontidae > Neoceratodus > Neoceratodus forsteri. Next base: position 849,850,820 of record CM028134.1, read on the forward strand.
ATTGCATCTTGTCCCAGGCAATCTTTCCAGAGTACAGTTTGCTCTATTGTTTAATATCGCCAGTGGAGGCCAGTGTCTTGTTACATTGTCTTTTGTTTCAAATTAACCACAGACATCATGGCAGCCAAAGGAGACACACGATGAGTCTTAGGGTATGAACAGCAGAATTAATATGTTTTCATATGCATAATCTTTCCATTCAAGTTATTGCTAGACATACTGCAGCAAGCTTGGCATGAGGAAGGGTGAACATGGTCAGGTCCCCTTAGCAATTGAGATGCATATGCAGCAAATAAGTCCAGATGTGCAAACTGCCTGCTGAATAAGGAAGGCTGCAGGAATCCAGGGAATGATTACGGGGGGGGGGGCAGCTGATGGTCATCAAAATGGAAAGGGATTTTGGGGTAATCATATTGGATGACCTAAAGGTAGCTAAACAATGTACTAAAGCTGTGAGGAAAGCCAGTAGAGTGATGTGGTGCATTAGCGAGAGGTATTACCAACAAAAGGAAGGAGGTCGTGATGCCACTGTGTAAATCACCGGGTGAGGCCTCATTTGGAATATGGTGCCCAGTTCTGGAAGCTGCATTTATGTTATGCAACTTTAAATCACAAATGGGTTCAGTGGTTCTATTTTAGATTTCTATCCCTCTCCCCTACTTCTCCCACTGGTTATGCATAATCTTTCCATTCATGTTATTGCTAGACATACTGCAGCTAGCTTGGCTTGAGGAATGGTGAACATGGTCAGGACCCCTTAGCTGTTGAGATGCATATGCAGCAAATAAGTCCAGATGCACTAACTGCCTGCTGAATAAGGAAGGGTTGCAGGAACCCAGGGAATGATTACGGGGGGGGGGGCTGATGGTCATCAAAATGGAAAGGGATTTGGGGGGTAATCATACTGGATGACCTAAAGGTGGCTAAACAATGTACTAAAGCTGTGAGAAGAGCCAGTGAAATGCTGTAGTGCATAGGGAGAGGTATTACCAGCCAACAGAAGGAGGTGGTGATGTCACTGTGTAGATCACTGGTGAGGTCTCATTTGGAATATGGTGTCCAGTTCTGGAAGCCGTATTTCTGTCATGCAACTTTAAATCACAAATGGGTTAAATGGTTCTATTTTAGATTTCTGTCTCCCTTTCCCCTACTTCTCCTCCTGGTCAGCCTTATGGAACGCAACCAGAACATATCTTGGCTAGCATGATGAATGCACCTACACAAGCTGCTTCTCAGTCTACAGCACTGTCTTTTTAAAATGCTAACTTCTTGTTGAAAATATGGCATATTTCCATCCATGTTATTGTTAGAAATACTGTAGCTAGCTTGGCTTGAGGAAGGGTGAACATGGTCAGGACGCCTTAGCAATTGAGATGCATATGCAGCAAATAAGTCCAGATGTGCTAAATTACCCTATAACTGTTAAGTGTCACAGTTTGCATTTTGTTCTTGAAGTGGTTACTTTTGCATTTATGTTTATTTTAAAATATTTAATATTCTGACCATGTGGTTATGTCATGGACCATAACTGATCTCCAGCCTTAACCCTCCCCCATGCTCCAACTTGCATAGAAAATAGTGCTTGTAGACAAATCTAATCATTTTGCCGCTGTGTTCTGCCATGTTCTTGTGTGTGTGTGTGTGTGTTACTGAAGCAAGAAATGTACAGCTGTCATTTTTTACATCCTGTTCAAAATGTGTTTTTGCACCTGTTGTGTCAAATGGCACAGTCGCTGTGCAAAATCTCCTTTCGGCTAATGAACTGATAATGTCACTGTTCATTTGGTGGGGTCATAAAAAGCCCATGCTGAAAACTTGGAGTGAAAATACCAAGAAATGCCCAGGGCATTAGGGTTTCTGACCATAACACCCTGCACTGTAGGGACTGACAGGCATCAGGGGTGTGACTTGGGATTGTCAATAGTAATGCTCATGCCATTCCACACCCATCCCCACCCTGCAGTCAGTGACAGGTATCAAGGTGTGCCTTTGACTCTTCAGCCCCAAAGTTCACTCCATTCTCTTATACTGTACCCATTTCAGCATATTTCCTTATGGAATAGGTGAGTGTAGAGTTTGAAAACCCCAAGGCACCCCTTGACTTTGTCTGTGTCTGCAGGGTAGGGTGAGGTGAAATGGCATGAGCATTATGGGCAATGACCCAAAGGCACTCCCCAATGCCTGTCCATGTCTGCGATGTGGGGCAGGGTTGGCATCTCTTCAATACTTCACTGCCATTCTTATTCTGCCTGTCTGTCTGTCTGTGTCTCTCTCTTTATCTATATGTCTATGTAATTATCTATTAATTGCATGTATCACTATTTTTACCTATTTCTAAAACAAACCTGCGTATCACATTTCAATGCACTCTCAGCACATACTTATGAAGCTGTGCATATTTGTACTCCACTTCTGCATAGACCTCATACTTTCCTAATATTCCCATTATCATAAGCATAACTACCTTGCCCTTATCGAAAGTGACCCCCTCTAAAAGTTAATATCACATTTTCTCTAACAGTCCATCATCATTACACCTGACTTCCTGACATCAACACATTACTTGAATATAACTTACATCACCTCATGGACAAAAACCTGTTTCTCTTAAAAAAATATAAAAAATTAAAAATGTGTAAATAATCCCAAGGCTGAACATATGCCAGCCATTACTTTTTCAAGTACTGCCACCTTCTGTACCATCATGGGGATTTGCATATGTGTCCCTTGATGTTTTGCATTATTGGGATATGTGTAATTATGTTTTCTTTAAAATTTGGCTGTCTGGCCAATATCATCCGGGATAACACATACATCAGTGGCATTTGCTTTGGTTTTTTTTTTGTAAGCTTCCTATTCCTTCCACTAAATTGTACACCTCCATATGTTTTTGTATTAATGTGTATGCCTTCCTTAGAATAGAAACTAAAACAAATCTTACTGCTTACAAATTATTGTGTTGTTTCTTCATACCTCCTTAACAATTCCACACAACTTCACTAACTTCATTATGCAGCCGTGGTGGATCTGACCAGACTTTGTTCTTCAGGTTGCTTGTGAATGCATATAGTATATGCACCATTTGTGGTCAGAGGTCTCTAACAGAGAGATTCCTGCTCCTTTAACTGGCAGCCTTTTGGACAATATTCAAACATCAGCTGTAGAAGAGATGGTACTGTACCTTTATAAAGCATAAGCTCCTTTTTTACATTAAATTTACTATATGCGTCTGATACCCACACCGTTTGGCACATAGATTTCAACAATTTAGTATCACAGAAAACTTTATCTGATTTCCAACTCCAGTCTCCTACTGATAACCTATAGTTAAAATCTCCACCTAGCAGATCCCCTCTAGCTGTGTACTGATATGTTTGTAACGTAATCCTACTTGCTTTAGATTGTGGCATGTAGATATTAAGACCCAAGAGCCATTGTATAATGATTGACATCCAGTAAAAGAGCCCTCCATGGGCTGATGTCAACCACTTTAATTACCTTAAATTTGGAATTCCCAAGAAGAATGCTTTTCCCTGAGCAAACCTCTTCACCTGGGGTCCAAAAAGATGGCTGTCCCAACCAGGATTTTTTTGCCATCTTAATTTTTATGTTGATTGCTTGCATGCACAAGAAACATATTGTGGCAGCTTTCCAGAAGCAGGTTGTAGATGCGTGGCACTGTTGTGGCCAATACCCCCACGGCCTTTAAAGGCTTGGCCCACTTTTCCCAATGGGGTGGCACGCTGCTGCTGACACTAGTTCAGCCAGTGTGCCACAACCTTGTAAGGTTTCAGCCACCGCAATCAGGGGCTGCCTCATCATTGCAGCGTAAGTTATTTGCTGCAATGAGGAAGTGACCTGTCATTGCTGGGCGGAACCTTGTTATAGTAATACTGTTTGTGAACATGGTGGGGGCTTGCCACTGTGCTCACAAACAATATTAAGCCCCCCATGCTGACGGGGTGCCCAATCCCCCTCAGCAGCATGTGCCCCTCCCACCATGTTTGTTTGCCGATGGGGGTCCCAATCCCCTTCGGCTTCAGTGCCCCAAGGTTGATGTTGCCAATGGGGGAGCCCACTTCCCATTGGCATTATGTACCCACCCACTTTAGTTGTGTGCTGAAGGGGTGCCCAATCCCCATCGGCATAATGTAACCCCCCCATTATTGTGTGCCGACGGGGGTGCCCAATCACCCATCGGCTACAGCTGCTCCCCCAAAAAAAGACTCCATTGGCATGCTGGGAGCCCACCGCAGTGTGCCACATGCCCCTATAAAAACCAAAAAGGTCCCACAATGTTTTTGTTTCCCTGTGGAAAAAGGAAACGGTCCCTCGGTGGTCGCCCTGCTCGCCTCCCACAACCCTCACCCACCCACTGCACACCCAGCCTCCCCACACCCCCCTCACCCCATACTTACCTCCAGAGTCTGGTGTGACCATCTTCGGTGGACTGGGAACACGTCTGCACTCTTCAAAGCTGACCGCGAACTAAGGAAATGCCAGTAAGCTGTATAATGGGATAAATAGGGTTTTGTCATCTTTGATGCATGTCTCAGGCATTTTTTGGAATTATGGCAATAAATTTTCAACATGGGGTTTTTGGGACCCCTCCTCATGAATTCTGGCACTGTCATGGCGTTATTCAGCCCCAAAAGGTGATTTTTCGGTCACTGCACAGAATCCACTTGAGGGACTGATTAATGAAACAACAGTGCCAGTGTTCATGATGTGGGCTCTCAAAAAGCCTATGTTGCAAATTTGGTGAGAAAAATCCCAAAAATGACTGTTTTACAAGTGTGCATTTCCCAGTTGCTACGCACTATGGTAACTGTGTGAATTTGCAATATTTTCATGCCAGATTTTCAACACTGGCATTTTTTCAGACCTCCTTGTGAACAGTACAGCTGTCATTTTCCACATCCTGGCCAAAATGTGTTTCTGCACTTATGGCACAGAATAGCATGGTCGCTGTGGGAAATCCATGTTTGGGACAGATTAATAAAATGACAGTGACACTGTTCATGAGCAGAGGTCCTAAAATGCCTATGTTGAAAATTTGGTGATGATATTCCATAAAATGACTGTGCTACGAGCGTGCGTTGAGCAGTTTGCACGCACGCTCATAATTTCTTGAATTAATATTTTCACTCCAGATTTTAAACATTGCCATCCTTCTGCACCTCCTTATGAACAGTACAACTGTCATTTTTCACATCCTGGCCTAAATGTGTTTTCGCAGTTCCAGCACAGAATAGCATGGTCGCTGTGGGAAATCTGTGTTCGGGACACATTATGACAATGACAGTGACACTGTTCATTAGCAGATGTCCTAAAATGCCTATGTTGAAAATTTGGTGACGAAAGTCCATAAAATGAGTGTGTTATGAATGTGCATTGTGCAGTTTCCACACATGCTCATACCTTCGCAACTTTGCAATATTTTCACTCCAGATATTCATCATTGCCATTTTTCCACACCTTCTTATGAACAGTGCAGCTGTCATTTTTCACATCCTGGCCAAAATATATTTTCGCTCTTCCGGCGCACAATAGCATGGTCGCTTTGGGAAATCAGTGTTCAGGACTCATTAAGAAAATCACACTGGCACTGTTCATGAGCAGAGGTCCTAAAATGCCTATATTGAAAATTTTGTGATGAAACTCCATAAAATGACTATGTTACGAGCATGTGTTATGCAGTTTCTACGCACCCTTGTAAGTTTGCAAATTAGTAATATTTTCACTCCAGATTTTCAACACTGGCATTTGTTCACACCTCTTTATGAACAGTACAGCTGTCATTTTTCACATCCTGGCCGAAATGTGTTTCCTCGCTTCCGGCACTGTCAGAAATCAGTGTTCGGGACAGATTAGGATCGAGCGACTGAGAGAGGGGGGAGTGACAAAGCTCTACTGAGCTCTGTTGAGACTGCTGCAGATTTCTTTGTGGGCAGGATAAGGCAACAATGCAGGCAGGAGCCCAGTACAAAAGGGAAGCCTGCAGCACCAGGAGACACAGAACGAGCTAGTGAGGGAGTGGGAGTGAGGGAGCTCAACGGAGCTCTCTTGGAACTGCTGCAGATTTCTTTTTTGGGCAGGAAATGGCAGCAATGCACTCAGGGGCCCAGTACAAAAGGGCAGCCTGCAGCGGTGGGAGAAACAGAACAAGCAACTGAGAGAGGGAGAGAGGGAGCGAGTGCAATGGAGCTCTATCGTGACTGCTGCAGATTTCTTTGTGGGCAGAAAAGGGTAGCAATGCAGGCAAGAGCTGCATACAAAAGGGCAGGATGCAGCGCCAGCAGAAACGGAACGAGCGAGTGAGACAGGGAGAGTGAGTGAGGCCAATGGAGCTCTGTCAGGACTGCTGCAGATTTCTTTGTGGGCAGAAAATGATGCCAACAGAGGCAGGAGCCCAGTACAAATGTGCAGCCTGCAGCACCAGGAGAAACAGAATGAGCGAGCGAGACAGGGGAGTGAGCGACCTCAATGGAGCTGTGTCAGGATTGCTGCAGATGTCTTTGTGGACAGAAAAAGCCGCCAACCCAGGCAGGAACCCAGTACAAAAGGGCAGCCTGCAGCAGTGGGAGACACAGAACGAGCGAGTGAGGGAGGGGGAGTGAGTGAGCTCAAAAGAGCTCTATCATGACTGCTGCAGGTTTCTTTGTGGCCAGAAGAAGGTGCCAACAGAGGCAGGAGCTCTGTTGGGACTGCTGCAGATTTCTTTGTGGGCAGAAAAACATGCCAATGCAGGCAGGAGTCCAGTACAAAAGAGCAGCCTGCAGCCCTGGGAGAAACAGAATGATTGAGTGACACAGGGGCAGTGAGCGAGCTGAACGGACCAACACAATCAACATTTGGCATTGACAAATGCTTGTTTAAAAAGTTGTAGTCTAGTGTTCTGTACAAAGGTAATATCATGTAAGGGTTTCTGCAAGACTGAGGAAGTAGATGTGAATGACTACTATTACAGTTGACTCTGGGCATAAAAAAATAAATGTATGCTGTGTGTACAACCCAGCTAAAGTAGGCACCTCAAGTAGGCATCGAGGGCCTGAAGGATGTGGCACACGTTATCTACCCTTGGTTGCTCCAAAATATTTGCACTATGTGATTTTTAACTTAAACTGGATAACTAATAGTACCACATAGAGAGATGTCCTAGATGATTATAACCTCAAAGAAATCCTCACTGCCCCCACTAGACAACATTAAAACAAAGAACAATACCTTAATTGATTGAATTCTAATCAAAACATCGATAAAGTCAGGCTATCCGACCTCCTGTCGGACTCCATCAGTGACCACTCTGCCATTTGCTGCCTCTGGCACAATAGCTCAATCCAAAATTCTGTTCCAAATGATGTACTTTACCACAGCTGCAAAGACCTCAGCCCCAAGCATTCTTAGCTGACCTCTTACACACAGACTGGTCCTTCATGGTTGCTATACCAGATGTTAACTACATACTGGACTTCATCATCACCAAATTTATGAAGCTGCTTAATAAATACATCCCCTGACCAGATGCTGGATCAAAAAACTAAATTCAAACTATCTACCTAGAGAACTCTTCAAATTAATGAAGTCTAGGGACAAAACCTGGGATAAGTACAAAACATCTAACTCAGATCCTAACTGGGAAGCCTACAGGCACTTGAAGAAGAGCTGCAAGCATGAACTCAACTTTTCCAAAAGCTTGTGCTGCAAAACAAAACAAAACAAAACAATCAGCTAGTTTAAGTGACCCCCATAATTTTTGACCTGTGTTAACAACTTAAGCAACCCTAAAACTGCTGAGGTTCCATAACCATTGAAGCTCATGGTACAAGGCATATGGATCCAAGGACGGTAGCAGATTTGCTCAGTGTGCATTTCTGCCATCTGGATAAGTTTAGTTATCCGGCTACTGAAAGGGAATCCAATAATAATGTCAACAAACCTGGTCACAAGGCCAAATCAACAGCCTCTCCCTATTTCTACTTAAAAATACAATTAAAGAATTCTACACTGTTAGCTCACTTAAAACTGATAAATATGCTGGCAGTGACAGACTATCTATCACATTCCTTGAATTAGCAGTGCCACAGATGGTTCTGCCAATTGCCAAAATATTTAATCTCTCATTTGAAACCAAAATAGTTTCTGTCATCTGGAAACTAGCCCCGGTGATTCTTTTACTTAAAAAATGCAAAAATGCATCCCTGAAAAATTATTGGCCCCTAACTATCCTAACGGTCTTAGGTAAAGTCCAGGAGATCATAGAAACATAGTAACATGAGCATCTGTTGGCAGATAAGAACCATGCAGCCCACCTAGTCTGCTCATTTCCCTACTTGTTTTGGAAATCCCTACTCTTATCTGGACTGCCTTCCCCCACTGTGCTGTACAGCAGGGTGCCTTTATGCTTACCCCATGCAATTTTGAATCCCTGTACTGTTTTCTCTTCTGCCACTTCCACTGGAAGGCTGTTCCATGGATCCACCACAATTTCTGTGAAAAAATATTTCCTAGTATTCACCCTAAGCCTCCCTCCCTCCAGCCTCATGTTATGTCCCCTTCTCCTTGTGCACTTTCGTCTCTGAAATATGCTCCCCTCCTGTATTGTTTATTCCTCTAAGGTATTTGAAAGTCTCTATCATATCCCCTCTCTCTCTTCTCTCTTCCAGTGAATAGATGTTGGGTTCCTTGAGTCTTTCCTCATAAGGCTTGTGGTGCAGTCCATGTATCATTTTGGTTGCTCTTCTCTGAACTGCTTCCATTCTGTCTATGTCCTTCCTCAGATGCGGTCTCTAGTATTGGACACAGTATTCCAGATGAGGCCTCACCAGTGATCTATAGAGCGGCATCACCACTTCACTCCTCCTACTGGTTGTGCCCTTCCTATGCACCCCAGCATTCTGTTTGCCTTCCCCACTGCTTTTTGCATTGTTTGGATGGCTTTAGGTCATCGGATATGATGACCCCCAGGTCTCTCTCCTGACTTGTGCAGGCTAGAATCTGCCCCCCATCCTGTATTCCTCTATTGGGTTTGTGTGTCCCATGTGCATTATCTTGCACTTCTTAGCATTGACACCCAACTTCCAAACCCCTGACCATTCATCAAATAGTCTTAGGTCATTTCTCATTTTATCTAGCCCCTCCGGTGTGTTGACTTTGTTACAGATCTTGGTGTCATCTATAAACAGGCATACTTTCACCTCCAGTCCATCTGTAATGTTGCTTATAAAGACAGTGAATACAACTGGACACAGCACCAATCCCTGTGGAATCCCACTGGTTATCCATAACCAGCTCACCACCTACTTATACCAGCACAAATGTCCCTGTGCAGAGCAGAATGGTTTCAGAAAAGAACATGGGATTTGCACTGCATTGGTCAGTTTCATGGACACCATGTAACAAGCACTGGGCAAAGGCTTAATGGCTGATGCTATGTTTGTAGAGCTGACCAAAGCTTTTGATCTAGAAGACCACATTCTACTCTTACAAAAACTGGACAGCCTGTGTCTGGGCCTCCCATCAACCCAGTGGTTCTCGTGCTACCTACAAAATAGGTCTCAATCAGTCAAATTACAGTTGTAGGCAAAGTCACCTCTATGGTTAACACCATCATGTAGCATCCAACAGGATTCCATCATTGGATATATAGAGTTGATACACAAGGGGGCAGTAAAGGATGAAAAGGGACTTCTCAAGGTTGGAGGAATGGTCAAAAGGACGGCAGCTTAGATTCAATGCAAAGAAGTGCAAAGTAATGCACCCGGAAAATAAAAACCCTGGGGAAGAGTACACAATGGTGGGGAGGTAATAACAACAAAAATGGAAAGGGATCTGTGGGTAGTCATATCAGATGACCTAAAAAAGGTAAGCAAGCAATGTGAGAAGGCAGTAAGGAGGGATGGAGGGATACTGGGATGTATAGGAAGAGGCATCACCAGTAGAAAACAAGAAGTTGTTATCCCTCTGTACAGACAGTTGGTGAGACCCCATATGGAGTACTGCATGCAGTTCTGGAGACCCCATCTCTGAAAGAACATAGACAGGACATAGACAGGATGGATGCAGTCCAAAGAAGGGCAATTAAAATGGTGCAGGGTCTGCAACAGAAGCCATACAAAGAGAGACTAAAGGAGCATAATATATATATATATATATATATATATATATATGTGTGTGTGTGTGTGTGTGTATATATATATATATATATATATGTATGTATATATATATATATATATATATATATATATATATATATATGTATATGTATATATATATATATATATATATATATATATATATATATATATATATATATATATATATATTATATATATATCTCGAGGAAAGGGGGAGGGACATGATAGAAACTTTCAAGTACCTCAAGGAATCAACAAAGTCCAGGAGGGTAGCATATTTCAGAAAAGAGATGTGTAAGAACATGGGGGCACAATTTGAAGACGGAGGGGGGATGGCTCAAGGGCAACATGAGGAAGTGTTTTTTCATGTATAGGGTGGTGGGCATGTGGAACGGCCTTCCTGAGGAGGGTGTGTGGTCACAAACAGTGGGGGAATTCAAGAATGCATGGGACAGGCATAAGGCAATTCTAGTGGGGGTTAGGAAGAACTAGGCTGTTGGTTAACTAGGATCTGCAGCTTATCCAATAGGTAGGGAATTGGGCAGACTGGGTGGGCCAAGTGGTCCTCATCTGCCATCAAAATCTATGTTTCTATATTTCTATATTTCATTAAGGACTTACCCAGGATATTCACATCTGCTAATACTCTGCTTTATGCAGGTGATGCAGTTATCTGTGTCAAGGGGAGGGACATGGCAGAAATAAATGAGTCTCTCAAGCTAAATTTCCATTCTACATCGGTGGTTCATCACAGAAATGTTAGTCCTAAATATCCTCAAAATGAAAGATATGTTCTTTGGCTCAGCCCATAAAATCAAAAGTCACTCTTAAGACCTCAGTATCACTACCATGTGTAGTATCCAGCTCGAGTCAGTAAATGTATTCAAATACTGTATTTGGGTGTAACCCTCGATCCTTGTCTCACCTTCAATATTTCACATGACGAGCGCCACTAAGTCTATTCATCAAAAGCTGGGGTTGTTGTACTGTATCAAAAGACACTTCATAGAGGACACTAGAGTGAGAAAGCACAAAGCAATTTATTGCAACTAACCGACAATGGAGCAATCATGTTAGATATCACTCCAAAAACTGTCTGGGCAAACAAAAAAATCCCTACACTACGGAGTGGCCAGATCTGCGTCCTCAGGAGGCCCTAGCTCTCACCATTATTCCAGCTTTGAATAGCTCAGCTGGCTGCAACCAGAGCCCAAGACCCAACTAATGCTAGCAACTTTTGTATAAAAGATCATGCATGGAAATGTCCCACAATCTCACTGAACTACTTATGCCTATTAACACCCCTTACTCCCACTCCACAGTGAATAATTTATTGAAGATGCCACTTACGTGCACAACACTGGGCAAGAATCCTTCAACTACTCTGCCACCTCCCTCTGGATATTCATTTCTAACTCCATCAGACTGTCCCCTTATCACATTTGCATACTCAGAATGAAAGACCACCTGCAAATACTTAATGGTTGCTCTTGTGTCCCATAGCCCCATTTCCCCATACAGTACTGCATACAAACTACTTCCTATGTACAGGATGTTTTCCATTCCCCTTCTCATGTCCAAGACCAGTTTTGTGATCATGAATACCCAACCTTATTGCACCTCACTTGCACTATGTATTGTATATTTGCACAACTGCATCATCATTCTGTACCATATACTGTATGCTCTTCTTCATCACAACACACCAATGTATTGTGCAATGTATAATGTAATGTATTTGTTGCATCCATATGTTTCTTGCTACAGTATTACGTAATCTACTCCCAGTCCCTGGGTTGTGCCTGCAAAAGATACCTAGTGCCAGTTCACCCATCTGGCCAACAAAGAATAAATAAATAATTATTCCTCATTATTTCTTTCTAGTTCTGGCTCCAGCTCTATACCAAACGTTCCTCTTCTTTGTTGACTGGGTGTTCATCTCAAATGATGGATCCTGTTGTGAAGAAAGGATAGAGGAAGCATCTGCATCCTCCTTCTAATCAACCCAGTCTCTATGCTCCTGCAGGGCTTCAAACATGTTGCATACCAGAATTATATCTTTATTTTGTACATTGGATCTTGGTGGACCTCTAATTCTTCTTGAATTTTGAGTGACCATTTTAAACTTATTTGTTACAGGAGTGGACAGTGGTGGCATAACTTCTCATGCTCAAGTTCTCATGGGTCTTTTGTTGTAGTTAAGTAACCACAGGAGTCTTGCTGTGTTTGCTGCTCTGAATACTTCAGCAGTGTTTTCCCAAGTCCTACTGTCCCTGGTGGGCTTATGGTGCTGTGGTGCCTCTGTATTTGTAGTATTTTCTTCAGTTGAGGACAGGTCTGGGGGAGCAGTTTGGGCCATCCTTTCTTTCCATGGCTGCTATATATTCCTGTCTGTCTTTGTTGTTTTTGGTTGAGGTGGGTTCATTGTTCCAGATGCCTGTGGAGATGTACTTGGCCTTGGTGTGAATCTGAATGGTTCATGTCTGCAGTGTGATTTTTGCACCATGTTGACAAAATAGTCATGTTCTGCTTGGTCTAAAGCATCTGGGCTGTTATGCAAAGTCCATGGACAATTTTTGTGTGAGTGTCTAGTATCCTCACAAAGATTGCATTTGAGAGCATTCTCGTACTGCAAACAGGAGTGACATACCTCTACACACATTCTGCATTTAATCTGATCATAAACATGATTTTATATGATAAAGGCGAGTCTAAAAGACCGCCTGTCACATAAAGTGACCATTAAAGAGCTTGTGGTCAAAAGAGTGCCCGATATTGTAGCAAGACGGTCGCTACAATACTTTCAATCCACACACAGGAAACCTTTTTTTATGAAGGGGGCTGTGCACCCTGCACCCTCCTTTGCAGGGGCAAGCCCCCTATATTCCCCAAACTAAAATAATCAACTCCAAAGGGGTTGTGGACCAAGAGGGAAGTTATTGTTTTTTTTAAATTCTGTCCATAGCCAGACCTGAACCTTGGTCCACTGGCATTGCAAGCGATAGCGTATTCCACTATGCTATGCAGCCAGCTTGGCAGGAACCCAGCAAACAGGATCCTATATCCTGTACTAGCAAGGATAGCTCTTTGCTATCCTTGCTGTACAGGATATAACGATGTTATTCAGCACTCATTATTAATGAGAGCAGTATTACTGAGTCGCTCAAATTGTAGCGCTCAATAATACGCACTCTACATGGGTGCTACCCATAAACATTGCTTAAATGGCTCCTAGACCCACACCTATAGCAGGCCACTGGTTGTCCTGCATAGAAAATTACTTCTCTATCCAACCCTAGGAAGAAGCAATTGGGTAAGGGTTGTAAGCCTGCTTCTGACTGCTATAGTCTTACTGTGAAATGCCATCATCTGAGGGAAATGTCTTCAGGGTTCATAATTGGATGTGGTATTCCCCAAACTATACAACATTGTTTCAGCTAGTAACACATATCTGCCACATTTACATCTTCATTTCTGAAGAGGATCATCACTTTCTTGAAACTAGGCTTTGTTAAAGGATGACTTAAAAAGGTGCCACAGTGAGGAGTTCAGCAGATCCTGGTATCACTAACAGAAATGCTCCAGGTCCACTAGTGTGTTGAAACTGATATCAAAGATGTTATCACCTGATGTGTGTATTAGGGCATAGATTTCTGAAGCATAGAACATAGAATATGAAAAGCGGGCATCCAGGGAAGGAACAGTGAGTGAAGAGGTGGCTGCTATCTTTGGGGAAAGGAAGCAACTGCAACACAAAGTGCTTTCATTTTTACTTGTTTGCATTGGTGTTTGTTCTAGGTTCTGGGAGGCTGTGTGTACAGATGGGGAATTTTACTTTGGTTGCCTGATTGTTTTTGTGGGAGCAGGGGGCAGCAACGTAACTCCCACTCACTCTCCCCTCCACCCATCCACTGCTGTGCTCACCCTACCTTTATATGTACCTGACTCATACAACTTCCTGCATTTTCTTAAAGTGGTACCTGAGTCATACAACTTCCTGCATTTTCTTGAGGGGAAACAGTCCACTTCTCTACATAACACTACATAACCCAGCTGCTCCACATTTATTAAGGAGGGGCCACATTGCAATAGGTGGATAGTAAAGCCAGGTGCAGACACTAGCTGACCCTGGCCATCCCTGTAATTCATGAGTAGATAACAAAGAAAAAAAACTGCAAAAAATAAAAAACAAAATAGAAACAGGTGATGTCATTGTGTTAGGTTACAGCCAAGAGACTCATCAGTACTATATAAAGCACTGCAGTGTAGGGGGATCCAGCACAGAAATTAGGAGCACTGGTACAGGGACTAGAAGAATAATAATGTGGCACACTAGTGAAGGTTACAATAGGGGGAATTATGGCTGCAGGATAGGGGTTGGCTGCAGGGGAAGGGGGACTGGTTCTGGGGGCAGGAGGACCACAGACAATCAAAGATGGGAAGAATAATGGGTTGCAATGGATGTGGGGTGACTATCTGGATGGACACATTATGGAAGGTGGGGAGTGTCCAATTTGTCACAGGCTGAGGATTCTGGAAGCAGAAATACAGTGGCTAGGAAGGGAGTTAGCAAGGATTAGGGAAAGGAGAGGGGTGACTAGTACAGGATGGCAACCCCTTTGGTGAATCAGGAGCACAGAACCAGTGGAAACAAAGATGATAGGGAACTGGGTAAACAATTACAGAAGCAGCAAAGGGGAATCTAGGGATAGCACAAGAGGAGAAGTGAACAGTAGAAGCACTGAGTCCAGCAATAGGTTTGCTTTGCTGGCCTCAATGGTGGATGATGAGGGAGGGGCTCTCCGAGCAGGAGCAGGAGGAAGAGGGGGTAATGTAAGCCTTGGGGGCAACACTCAGACAGACAACGGGGACAGGGGTAGGGGAGCAGGGGGAAAAGGTATAATGGTAAAAGGGAAAGCAAGGGAGATAAGGCAGAGGAGAGAGAAGGGGAAATGGGGCCCAGTGAGGTAGGAAAGGAGGATGATGTGGGGAAGGCATTGGGGTGGGGGGAAATCAGATGAGGAGAGCAATGCGGGAGGGGGCAGGACTAGGATAGAGGCTGGGGGCAAAGCAGAGAGGACAAATCAGCCGGTAGGGGCAGGGTGCATAGCAGAGTGTGGCAGATCAAGCCACAAATATGCAGGATGGGGTGGGTTCTGAAAGGAGGTGCAAGAAAGGTAGAATGGTGCAAGGGCACAAAGGTGAAAGGGGGCAGGGTCTTAGTCCTGGGTGACTCAATCCTGAAAGGAGTCAGATGGGGAAGCAAAGGGGGAGTGGCATAGTCGAATATGGGTGGAATTAGTTCATGGACTGATGGCAGATATGGCAGGACAGTCTATTCTCAAGTGTACAAGATGAGGAAGGCACAAACCTCATGTAGTGGTGCACATGGGTACAAATGACTTGGCAGGTAGCACGGTCGGGTTGGTAAGGAAGAGGTTTGAAGAAATGAGGAAGTTATATGAGGAGGCAGGGAGATCAGTGGCCTTCTCAGAAGTGCTCCCAGTATCCAGGGCAAGCACAGAGAGGAAATTAAGGATAGAAGAGTTCAACACTTTGCTGGGAGAGTGGTGTCGAACCAATGGATATGGGCTAGTGGGAGGCTGGGGTAACATCTGAGACAACAGTGACCTGTTCACAGAGGACAAGTTACATTTGAGTAAGGTGGGGTGGAAGGTATTAAAGAAGAGACTGGGGGAATACATGGCAACTAAGGTGGATTTAAACTAGGTGTGGGGGGAGGCGAGTGTGCAGCAGGAATGCAGAGCCACTGCAGATAGAAGCTGAACAAGCTTACCTCCCAAGCTAACAAGGATGGTACCAGAGAGGGATCACAGGGGGGCATTATAAATGGAGAGAAAAGGCTTAAGGAAGGGAAGGGAGCAAGTTGGAGGGTCGTCTCTCTGAATGCAAGAAGCCTGGGGAACAAAGCAGCTGAGTTACAGGCTCTCTTGGCAGTGGGGGTGGTGGACATTGTGACCATCTCAGAGACTTGGGCCACCCAATACTAGGATTGAGATCGGATGATCCCAGGATTTAGGATGTACAGAAAGGATAGGAGTAAGGGGAAATGGGGTGGGGTGGTGATTTATGTAAGGGAGGGGATAAGGTGTGTAAGGGAAGGGGGGAGGAGGGGAGGACTGAGGCATTATAGATGCAGTTCCAGGATTCAAAAAGTAGGACACTTAGGATGGGAGTGATGTACAGGCCACCAGCTCAGGCTGAGGACTTGGACAGGGAATTAGTGGAGCAGATCAGGAGGGTCTGTAGGATGGTGGAACACAGTGATTGTGGGGGACTTCACTATACCAGGAGTGGATTACAGCACCCCAGCCACTTTGAGTGCAAGGGAACAGGTCCTACTGGATGCATTCCAGGACAGCCTCTTAGCACAGATGGTTAACAATCCGACTCAGTTGGGTAAAACTCTAGACCTAGTACTGTCCCATGAAGAGGCTGTAAAGGATCTGGGGATGGAAGATCAGCTGGCTGGGAGTGACCATAACTCGGTGTGGTTCACGCTCAACATGGGCAAGGATGCTATAGGTACAGGAACCAGGGTGATTGACTTCAGAAGGCATGACTTTGTTAAGATAGGGGGAAATTTTGGAGAGGTACCTGGCAGGAATTCATCCACACTTGGATGCATGCCAACAATGGAAAATCATCAAGCTGGAGCTGGTGAAGGTACCATGACACACAGGACCATGACACAGAGCAAGAAGGGTGGAGCCAAGAAACCAAGCTGGTTGAATTGAGAGGTCTTGGAAGGATTGAGGGAAAAAAAGCAGCATTTAGGAGGTTCAGGAAATCTGGGAGGGGGATGACAGGGAAATGCATGTGAAGAAGTCCAAAGAGGTAACCAGACCAGTTAGGGTGGCCAAGACTTCTAGAGAGTTGAGGCTGTCAGAGGGCCTCAAAGACGAGGAAAAGGACTTCTTCAGGTACATAAGGGAGAGAAGGAGCTGCAAGGACCAGACAGTGAGATTTACAAAGCATGGGGAGGTGGGTGGAGAAAGGGATGGAGCAGGCAGAAGCACTAAATGAGCACTTCTGTTCTGAATTCAAGAAAGAGAACGGTGGGTGGATACCTCAAGGGATGGGAAAGGTGGGCAAGTGGGGAGAGGGTGACAGATGAGGTAATTACAAAGAGCAGGGTGCTGGAGGGTCTGATGGCTCTGAGGGTGGATAAGGCACCAGGACCAGACGGCATTCACCCTAGGGTGCTGAAAGAACTGGCAGAGGTCCTGGCGGGGCCACTGGCAGACCTGTTTAATACCTCCCTGGGCTCAGGATGCATACAACAGGACTGGAGGATGGCTCATGTGGTGCCCCACCACAAAAATGGCCCCAAGGATGAACCAGACAATTACAGACCAGTAAGCCTCACATCGATTGCAGGGAAACTAATGTAGACAATCCTGAAAGAGAGGCTGATGACCATTTTGTAAGACAGTGGACTCCAGGACAGTCTGAAAAATGGGTTTGTCTCAAGAAGATCCTGCCAGACCAACCTAGTTGAGTATTATGAGTGGGTGACGAAAGAATTGGACAAGGGCCATGTAGTGGATGTCCTGTATTTGGACTTCAGCAAGACCTTTGATTCGGTGCCTCATGTGCGGTTGGGGGGAAAGTTGGAATATGTGGGAGCAGGGACAAAGATGGTGTACTGGACTGTGAACTGGCTGAAGTGGAGGCAGCAAAGGGTGGTGGTGGGGGGAAACTCTCATCCCCAAGGGTTGTGATGAGTGGGGTTCCACAGGGCTCAGTACTGGACCCAGTGCTGTTTTGGGATTTTTATATTGGATATCTCACATGGCATCAGGAATAAGATCAGTCTGTTCGCTGATGATACCAAGATGGGGACAGTGGTGGATGACATTGTAGGGTGGCATGGGCTACAGGATGACCTAACTAAACTGGAGGAGTGGTCAGAAACATGGCAGTTGGGGTTCAATGCTAAGAAGTGCAAGTTACTACACTTCGAAGCAAAGAACCCTGGGAGGAGCTACCAATTGGGAGGGGTTGAGTTAGGTACCATTGAGGAAGAAAAGGATCTAGGGGTGGATATAACTGGTAATATGAAAAACTCATCTCAGTGCAGGGAGGCGGCAGCTAAAGTCATCAGGATGCCGGGGTGTATTGCAAGAGGAATCTCCTCCAGAATGAGGGAGGTGATCCTGCCTCTGTGCAGGTCACTGGTCAAACCACACCTGGAATACTGCGTGCAGTTCTCTCACCCATTTCTGAAGAAGGATGTAAGATTACTGGAGGGGGTGCAACGCAGGGCAACAAAGATGGTCCAAGGTCTAAAGAACAGATCCTATGAGGACAGGCTGGGGGAGCTGAATATGTACTTACAGGAGGAGAGAAAGGATCGTGGGGATATTATTGAGACCTTTAAATACATGACTGGGAAAAACAAGACAGGTACAGAAGAGGTATTTAAGATGAGGAATGGGAAGGACACGAGAGGGTATGGTCTCAGATTGGAGGGGGGAAGATATAGGAGATAGATGAGGAGACATTTTTTCACAGAGGTGGTGGTGGCTAAGTGTAACACTCTGCCTGAGGAGGTGGTATCCTGTAGGATGGTGGGAAGTTTTAAAAGGGGATGGGACAGGATGGGGGTAAATGTAAGGGGGGAGGATAGCAGCTGAAATGTAGGGAGCTAGCTGCACAGTCAAGCAGACTTGACAGACCATGAGGCCTATTTCTGCTCGCAGATTCGTATGTTCATATGTTTGTAACTACATGCTTTCTTTCAGAAATTTGAAGGCTATGAAGACCCTGTCTTGGTGTTCAGTCATTCTGCCTCTGTGTTTGAGTCAGACTGCATTTTGCTGCTTGGATGATTCTTCTGTTTATTTTAAATAGTCAGAAAACAACCTTTCCCCTATCTCTGGTGCCACTGAGATTATGTTTCGTCATTTGTCTTTTGTTAAACCAATGTCATGGGCTCCTGATTACTCCTATCTTGGTCTCCTATTTTGCCTTGTCCATGATTCTGGTTATCATTTTGGTTCTTTGATGAGGATGGCCTTTCCCTGGCCTCTTCCTCTTCTAACTACACATATTCTACACTTCTCTACTATATATCCTCACTCACAGATTTCATAAAGATGGGTGAATAATTCAGAAATGCCTTGGCAGGGGTCAACAATCTGGGAAGGTGGAAGACCAGTGGGCAAAGCTAAAAGTGGGCACAGCTGAGGTGACAAAACTCTGCATCAAGCAAGTAAACAAGAGCAAGAGGAAAAAGAGACCACTATGTTTTCGAAAGAAGTGACGGAAAAGGTAAAGGCTGAAAGTGTTTTATTCAGATGGTATATGGTGACACAGAGCAAGGAGCATATGGAGATGTATCAGGGGAAATAGAGAGAATCAGGAAAATCAGTAAGGCATAAAAAGGCACAAAGTCAAGAGAGAAGAGCCCAGGTGGTAACCAAAGAGGACAAGACATTTTTAGGTATGTAGGCGAAAAGAGGAAGACCAGTAGAGTGATTGTAAGGTTATAAAGGGAAGGGTGACTCCGCAGAGGGGGACCAGAAAAAGGCATACATCCTGAAAAAAAAGACCTCTGCTCAGTGTTCACAGAGGATGGTGAAGGGCAGGGACATCAAATAAGTAACAGGAGTCATGGGGGAAGGGAGGTGGACACTAGTCCTTTTTTGGTGGATAGAGTCCTAAGGGGACTTTCTAATCTGCAAGTAGACATGGTAATGTGACTAGATGAAGTGCATCCAAAGGTATTTAGGGAGCTCCAGGAGGTTCTGGCAGCACCACTGACACTCCCGTTTAACAGCATGCTGGAAAAAGGATTTGTTTTTGAGGACTGGAGGAGAGCAGATATAGCCCCACGTCACAAAAGTGGCTGCAGGGAGGAGACTGGAAGTTACATTATATGCTAGTCAGCCTGACATCAGTGGTAGGAAAGTGGATGGAAACACTGCTAAAGGAAAGGATCCTGGAACATCTTGAATCTAAGGGGCTACAAGACCCAAGGCAGAACCAACCCAAGCATGGATTCTCATGGGTGGGTGGTGGGGAGGTCATGTCAAATGAATCTGATAGCTTTCTTTCAGGGTGACCAAGGAATTAGATCAGGGTGGAGTAATGGACATGGTCTACCTAGATTTCAGTAAGACTTTTTACACCATTCCACATAGGAAACTAGTAAACAAGCTGGGAAGCTTTGGAGTTGGTGCTAAACCGTATACAGCATGGAAAAGTAGTGGAGGTTGTGAGATATTTTCTGTAGGGGGAAGAAATTTTTACACTGTACCAAATTAATTCATTGTCAGCCTTTCAGAATCTGTACTATACCAGAAATATTTCATCTTCAGTGGAAAATTCTACTTACAGAATCAAGGCATCTGTTCATGGTCCATTTGGGAAAAGTTGGTTGTCTTCTCTGACCTCAACCCTTACCTCAGACACATCATCTGTTAGTATCATTTTATTGATGATAGCATATGTATCTAGAGTGGGGGTTCAGAATCAGCAGAACAATCCTTTGATTGGTTTAACTGTAATGATTGGAATTTAAAATGTACTTTCAGAATTAGTCAAACTTCTATTGACTTCCTAGATGTTACATTTAGCGTGAATGAGCAGAATAGGGTTGTGAGCTCACAATATTGAAAACCGATAGCAAGAAACTGTCTGCTTCAAGCAGACAGCACGCACCCTAAGCCTCTCACTAATAGCATCCCTTGTGGGGAAATTTTAAGATTCAGATTTTGTTGTACGAATGATGAGGTTTTTCAAAGTGAAGCTGAAAAATTATTGATTTGTTTCAAATGGAGGGATTATGCCTTTGACATGGTTTTGGATGTACTAGAGAGAGTAAAGAAAATAGACAGACAGTCCCTATTCAACAAACCTACAGGACAGAAACATGTGAACCAGGGAATGCAACCAGTCACTTTTCTAACTGATTATCATTCCAGAGCTGCAGAGGTCAGGCAAATTATTAGGCACAAATGGTCTATTTTGACAGCAGACAATACACTAAAATGTCTTGTTGAAATGGCACCTAGAGTATTTTCTGTAAAGGCAAATCAACAGGCTCCCATGTTACTAGCAGTCATTTTATTGAGAAGAACCAGAAAGCAAAAAGTGGAAGAAGAAGTTTTCAAAAATGTAAAAGTCTTTATAACACTTGTAAGTATGCTAAGACAGGGGATACATTCCAACATCCTCAGAAACAAAATATTTTTTTTTAGTTCACCCATTGATTGCCAAACCAGCTTCTGCATGATTTTAAACAGCTGAATCACCTTATGGAACAACAGGTATACAAAAACAGCTGAGAATACTGATGGAAACCTGGTCCAAGCCACATTAAAAGGAACACTTCTGTTATTATTTCAAATGTGAAAAAAGTACTAAAGCAGACTTAAAATGAGGAAAGAAGGGTATCATACAAGTCAGGAGATGAGAGGCAATCCAAAACAGCAAAAAAAGTATAGGTCAAAACTTTCACCGCTATCACGAACTGCTGCTTTAAGTATAAGGATATTCTATTTTATGTAGGAAAACAAAATGACTGAGACACTGTTTGAAAGTTTAATCATAATCAACAAGCCCCAATAGCTCTGCCATTATTTTTTTCTTTCCTGGCTGGTAACTGAAACATTTGAATGTTATGTAAAAATGGCTTAGTTATGTCTTTAGATCAAGTTTATTGCAAACATTATACAAAAGTTTTCTAAAGTTTTAATAAAGTCTTTGTCAGAAATCTCTGTGGACAAATCAGTAATATTTTACAATATAAGAAAGCTGGTAATTTTAGAACAATTTTGGATATTGAACATATTTGTCATTGTAAATGTGCCTGTTCCAGGATGTTGTATCTATTTGAGGTGGAAACAAGAGCGTTAGTCTCCATGAATGGAGCAGCTCCACCTCAACTAATATTATAGCTGTGGGTGAAAGAAGGCTTAACATTATATTGGGATGGACCTTTTGTGATAGTTTCCATAATTTTGCTACAGTGAAAAAAAATCCCCAATGGCTTAAGCTTCTCAGCATCTTTCTAATCATTTAACTCCAATTAATACAGTATGTCTACTTGGCCATCCAGTAATACTTCATCTTGAACTTTTTTAGCTGCAATAATCTGTGTCATGCCTAAGTGGATTTTAAAGAAGTTTTTCTGGAGTGAAATAATCAGTTGTTTGACTTTTTTATCCGAAAATCTGAAAGAGTAACACATTGATGTGGTTCCTCATTAGAGTCCTGTTGCTCATCAGATAAACCTTCTGGGGTGCTGTTCTAAAGTACTACTAATTGGGGTCTGAGCAGGCCAAATACTAGGGGAATGTGTCATATTAGCCATGGTTAATGGATGAAGGAGCATAACTGAAATTCCTAAATGTATTAAAATATGTTCATTCTGCTTGAGATCTATTATGTTGCTCACTGAAATGAAATACAGTAACACTAACCCCTGATCTTCACCTTCCTCTAAATGGTAGCAGTACAAAAAAATTGAAGTTTACAAATGGACCTTCTAACGTCCTCATAAATAAATATTTTATTATTTTAAGCAAGAACTGTTGAGATTCATTATCTTTTTTCACAATTTTTTTTTAATTTGATCACCATCTTGTGGGTCTTCAGAGAATCTGGATTTGTTGATACATCTTTTTTAGCGGGATGCTCAAAAGATTCTACTGCCTCATTAATGTGGTCACCCCCAACTTCCTCAAAGGCAAAGTATTACTACAATTATTACTTTTTTGTGTATCCAATATAATTAAATCTTCCACTATAGGGCCGATTTTACTCATCTGTTGTATTTTTGGTTGAGGGCTAGTTACTGAATTTAATACTGGTGCTGTTTCATTAAGCATTAATTATGTAGCCTGAATGTACACATCTACTGAACCCTAGTCAGTTCATTTTTCACAGCTACAGGGGACAGAGCCCTGCAGACTTCTTGCTATCACTTGGGGAAAAAAGGAACTTTAGACTCCCACCATAGCACAATTTTGGAGTTGAAGTACAATCCCTCCACTATCTGAAATCACTACGCTGGTGGGGTGGGGGGGGGGTTGCTTTCCAACATGCAGCATACTCATGCAAGCTCAAATTACTATCAATGGATACACTCAGTGTAAACAGCACAGGCAGCTTGTTAAACAGCATCACTGGAGAAATTCATCTCTGCTCTCTTCAGTCTTGAAGTACACCCAAACCTTCTTTTTACAGATGTTTATCTAAGCAATGCCCTGTTGGTCAAAACTGAGTTTGGAATGAGACTGCATTGCTTCAGTACAGATTCAAATTACATTTCTCTCCCAGTTTTGTGTGTGTGTGTGCGTGTGTCAGTGTATAATAATTTACTGCTGTCTGTGCTGTCTGTAGGGTTTGTTAACCTTTTCAGGACTGACCTATTCCCAAGTCTTTTATAAATAAAGCTTACTAGGTGTACTGAATGGAAGCTGATGGCTTGGATAAAAATGTGTATTTCTGAAATCACTGAATGTAAGCTACAGAATATATATGTAATGTTCATCACAGCTGGGCTTGATAGAGTGCATAGTACTACATGACACAGGTATTTAATTTGTTTTGGATTGCTACCTGGATTCCAGCACTCAAGCACTTCCTAAAACAGTATATGGCTGCAAAGTATTTCAGTCATTTTGATCAATGTGTGTGTGTGTGTGTGTGTGTGTATGTATGTATGTGTGTTCTCCATTGGGAGGGGAGATTCTGAAGAAAAGATCTGTCCCTCACACAGAAATGCCCAGTTAACAGTAACTTAGTATGCCTATGTCACAATAAAATACTGTGACAAAATAAAAGCCCTGCTAGCACTTTCTGGCTGGGAAATTCTCCATTGTTCTGATTTCCCTAACATGTTGCTATGATTTCTGAGAAGACTTAAAAATGTATTGAGCTGGACTGGCATGTGCATAACATTCTTGTGGATATGCCATAGCTGGAGCTACTGAAATGGCTAGAGCTGAACTTTTGAAAGAATGTGTAACTTTTGTTACATTGTAGTAAATTATTTTTTTCTATGCAAAGAAGTGTGTAATCCAAGATTAGAGTAGTGTAGTGGTGATGTGATATGCACATACCCAGGTATACACTGTTGCACATGGATCGAGCCATATTATACACTTACCAGGGTATGCAGTGAGGTACAAGGCAGAGGCAAGTGTGTTAACATAACAGAGGTGAGCGTATATCAGGTTGATCACACAAAAGTGACTCAAAGTTTGCAGAATAATGGCACTCAGAATTGTACATAATGATTGTGCAAAGGTATGCAGCAACCTGGGTAGACACTGAGGCACAGTGCAGAGTCCAGTGTGTTCATGTAACTGAGGTGAGTGTATATCAGAAGCTGATTACACCAAGTGATTAGGTGTGCAGAATAACTCCAATCACAAATGTACGTGGTGGTGGAGCCATGGTATGTGCTTACAATGATATGCAGTAGGATGTAAGGCAGAGCAAAGTGTGTTCACATAACCCAGGTGAGCATATATCATAGGTAGATCACACAAAGTGACAGAATGTTTTCAGAATAAGTGCATTCACAATTGTACTTAGTGACCAAGCAATGGTATGCAGTTACCTGGGTAGACACTGAAGACGAGGCAGAGCTGAGTGCGCTCATTTAACACAGGACAGCATATATCAGAGGCCGATTACACAAAAGTGAGACAAAGTCTGCAGAATAAGTGGAGTCATATTTGTACATAGTGATGGAGCCATGGTATGAACTTTCCTGGGTATGCAGTGAGGCACGAGGCAGAGCCAAATGTGTCCATGCAACCTAGGTGAGAGTATATCAGAGGCCATTCACAGAAAGAGAGACAAGGTTTGCAAAATAAGTGCAGCCACATTTGTGCACACTGATGGAATCATGGTATGCTCTTTCCCGAGTATGTGCTGAGGCATGAGGTTGAGCCATGTGTCTTCATGTAACTGAGGTGAGCATATAGCATAGGCCAATCACACAAATGTGACAGAAGATTTACAGAATAACTGCACTAACAATTGTACACCATGCTGGAGCCATGGCATGCACTTACCAGTGTATCCTGTAAGGCATGAGGCAGAGCCAAGTGCGTTCATGTAACACAAGTGGAAATATATCAGAGGTGAATCAGAGAAACAGACAGAAGGTTTTCAGAAGAACAGCAGACAATTGTGCATTGTGATGGAGAAAAAGTACCTTGGTAGACATTGAGGCACATGGTAGAGCCAAGTGTATTCAATGAACACAGGGTAGCATATGTCAGAGTCTGATCACACAAAGAGAGACAAGGTTTGCAGAATAAGTGCAATCACATTTATACCAAGTGATAGGGCCATGGCATGCACTTTCCTGGGTATACACTGAGGCACAAGGCAGATCCAAGTGTGCTCATGTAATCTAGGTGATAGTATATCAGAGGCCGATCACACAAAGTGAGGCAAAGTTTTACAAACTAATTAAATCCACATTCATACATAGTGATGAAACCATCCTTTCCTGTGTTTGCACTGAGGCATAAGGCAGAGCCAAGTGTGTTCAGGTACCCTATGTGAGCATTTAGCAGAGGACGAGCACATAAAAGTGACACAAGATTTGCAAAATAACTGCAGAACCAATTATACCTTGTGATGCAGCCATGGTATGCACTTACCAGGGTATGCAGTGAGGTATGAGGCAGAGCCAAGTGTCTTTATGTAGTTCAGATGGGTGTACATCAGAGGCCGATCACATAATGTGACAAATGGTTTTTCAGAATAACTATACTCACAATTGCACATAGTGATCAACAAAGGTATCTGGGTAGACAATGACGCCACAAGGCAAAGGCAAGTGTTCATTAAGATAGATTAGCATATATCAGAGGCTGATCATGCAAGGTAAGACTCAAGTTTGTAGAATAAGTGCAGTCTCATTTGTACATACTGAACAAGCAATCATACGCATGTTCCTGGGTATGCACTGAGGCATGAAGCAGAGCCAAATGTGTTCATGTTCTTGGTGGGCATATATCATAGGCCTATCACACAAACATAACACAAGGTTTGCAGAATAACTGAACTCACAGCTGTGCATTGTGAAACAAGCCATGGCATGCTTTCTCCAGGGTATGCTGTGACACATAAGCAGCTTGTTTCCAGATGTATCCTAGGGGAGAGGTATGGAGTATAGTACAGTAGGAAATAATTATATAATATTATTACAAAAATAATAGTCATATACAGCAATACAATACATCAAAGGAACATCAATATAAATGTTGCAAATATACATATTTACACAAATTATGTCTGTTAGATTCTTACTGGCAGCAGTTTACTGGTGGAACTGCATTTTGTGTAACACCACTATCTTTATTGAATTGATGACATCATCCTCCAGCAAATGGAGAAGAAACACAATGCTAACTTCTGAGGGCTGGAATTTTTTATTTACTAACAAGATGTGAACAGAAATAGGACTGTTGGTGACCTGAGGAGGCACACAACACTTACATCTAAGGAGTTAGGAAAATATTGCTGTGAAAAGATGTGAGACTTCTCTTCAACTCCTTTCTGGTTACTGAATTTTTCGCAAGCAGAGGGGATCACCCTTTGACTTTCCAGAACCTGCAGTATAACACACAATATTTTAATATGTACCAGTTCCACAGCAAAGGGAAATAACTGTGAGACACATGGCAACCATAATGACAGAAGTCATGGCAGCCTTATAGTATGATGACTCAGTAGTGTTCAAATGCAGAACCAGCCAACATCAAAGGAATATTTCATTGGAGGAGGAGGAGGAGGAGGAGTGGTTGCTTACATCTTAAATCATGGAGTGCCATTATAGATGTTGTTCACTAAATGGAAACATTACTTCTTACATGTTTCAGCTAAAATGATCGCTGAGTCACTGCTGGGCACAGTGCATTATTATGATCATTTGAATGACTTTAGGATCCTACTTTGAAATCTGGACATTTATAATTGTAGGACATTTCCATGTACTTAGGATCCTATTATAAGGATCTCCACAAGATGCAGGATCCACAGATACATATCAGCACAGGTTAATGAGCAGGACAGTAAAATGACATAAGTAGTAGCAAGGAGTACAAAAAGAATCCATAGTAAAATGTTGATAAATTAGTACCACAAAAAGTCATATTCAATCAAGAAGCCCATAAACAGTCCCATGTTCAAAACAGAATTGTAAAGATATGCAAATATATCACAATTATAAATGTCAAGATTTCAAAGCAGGATCCTAAATTCATGGAAATGTCCATAATAATAGTTTACATGTCCTAAATGCATGCAAATATCCAGGAACTATAACAAATGACTAAAATGTACATCAGGGGTGGGATATTCAAAGGGGCTGCACATGGCGCAACAGTGTTGTGCCATGCACAACCCACTGATACACCCTGGCGTGATATTCAAAAGGGGAATTTGCTCCACACAAATCCTGATGCACTGGGGTGCACCAGTAATGTATGTGGCACAAGTGTTGGGGCGTGCCCATGCATATGCAGCACATCCCAATATTCAGCCCGGGATGTGCAGCGCATATGCAGGCACACATCTGCCTTGCGCCGAACGGGGGGGTGCAAAGATATTCCTGAAAAATACAGGAGCAAGGACTGGCCACCCACAGGCTGGCTCCCATATTGCTGGGTGCAACATGGCAGCTGCCAGCTGTGGGTGGTCACCCAAGCCCTGGCAGCACCCTCCAGTGGTATAGCACCCTCCCAATGCCTGATCACGGGCTGTAATATGTATTTAACTCCCTGGTGGTCCAGTGGACCTAACACCTTGCCTGATCATGGGCTGTAAAATAGTTTCAACTCCCTGGTGGTCCAGTGGATCTAACTCCATGCCCGATCATTGGCTGTAAAATAAATCAAACTCCCTGGTGGTCCAGTGGACCTAACTCCATGCCCAATTGCAGGCTGTAATTTAAGTCTAACTTTCTGGTGGTCCAGTGGTACCCATACCCCCCTTCCAACCCACCCACTCATACCCACCACCCCACTCCCCCTAGTCAGCAGCGGGCAGCAGCACCCCATCCACAAGCAGCCCTGCTGCCGCTGACTGACAGCGTACAGTACAGCTGTCGCCCATTGAGTCCACAGCATGGGCCAATGGGCATCACGAACCATACTGTACTACACAGTCCCGATATGTAGATGGAACCATTCACATATCAGACTGTGTACTACAGTATGGTCTGCACACCCATTGGCCCATGCTGTGGACCAATGGGCGTACAGCCGTACTGTACACTGTCTTTCAATGGGTGGGCTGGCTGCTTGTGGGTGGGGTGCTGCTGCCCACTGCTGACCAGGGTGGAGCAGGGTGGTGGGTATGAGTGGGCATGTTGATAGGGGGTACGGGTACCACTGGACCACCAGGAGTTAGACTTAATTTACAGCCGCTATCGGGCAATGGGGCATTGCTAGTGAGGGCAGGGGCATTGGTCCCCGATGGCTGCAGCCTGGCAGGGTGCCAGGCACAAGTCACAGGGGATCGGCACACCTGCATGCAAATGGGGCCATAATGACATGCAAATGGCCCAATTTGTGCCTTGCATACATTATGGCCCCATTTGCATGTCCACTGCTGAATATCATGGTTGCTGCACCTAGCACAATGGCACTAGTGCTAGCGCATCCTCCTGCTCCTCTCTGGCCACTTGCGCTGGCACAGTGCCACTGTGCCATGTGCAATGTGGTTGGCCACAGTGCCATATTCAGTGGTGCAGAGCCATGGTGCAGCACCGTTGAATATCGCCCAGACATTGCCCTGGTGCATTCCAGTTGCACTGTGCCCGGCTTGTGCCCCTGCCTGGCACAGTTCTGAATATCCCACCCCAGGATGCAAAATTCGTGCAAATGTCTATGATAACGGGTAAACAATGTTAATATTTATTACTCTCAGTATGATTATATCCCTCCATCCTCTCTTGCACCCACTGTCTTTGCTTTTTCCCCTCTATCACTGCACTTAGTTGAAATTACAGTTTAAAATAATTATGTAACAATAATGGTAGTGCTTACATGGTAAACCATGGGGTGCCATTACTGTTGTTGTCCACCAAATGGAAACATTACTTCTTACATGCATTAGCTACAGTGATCTCTCAGTTGTTGCTGCTGAGCAGTATGTTATTATGGACATTTGCATGAATTTGTGATTCTGCTTTGAAATCTGGAAATTTATAATTGTATTACATTTCCATGAACATAGAATCCTATTATAAGGGTCTCCACAATATGCAATACCATTTCAATAAACTGTAACAACCCTTAACTGATTTATCCATCATTCCTGTACTGCATCTTCTCCACACACCTCTCACAGCCATCACTACAATCATTTTGCAGCTGTATTGGCTCTGACCAGAGTTTGTTTCTTCTGTTTTTGCCTACATTTTTTAAAAATGTTTTGATTTACTGGATTAGATTGTTAACAGACTTGGAGTAGTAGTAATAATATATCTGAATTAAATACAACAGTGTAAAAGTCTGGTATCTTGTTGACCAAGACTTGTTTAAGTGGGATACTTGATTGAGAGTATTATTAAAACTTGTTTCTGCAGTTCTATCCATACTTAAATTACAGGTAGAAGTACATTTTTAAAAATCCAAATCCTTTTTTATAATGGCCTGTTGTTGCCTAAATTAAATGAAAGAGGAGCTCGATTGACTTTAATGTTCAGGAGTAAAAGCCTTTATCAAATGGAGAGGGATCTGGGGGCAACCAAGGCCCCCAGAAAATTTGTTTTTAAATGTTCTCCTGCATTTTAGAGGTCTTTCAGAGTATCTCTTTAATAGAGTACAAGTTAGGTCATGGGTTAAATTTTATTGAAATAAAACACTCTAGAAGACCATGAAACTATACCAAAGCAAATCCAAAAAACAAATTTTCTAGGTCCTTAGGAAGTAGTTGTGAAACTAAAACCCCTGGATATTTAACTTTTTTATTTAGTGTACTTTTATCTCCTTCTACCAAATGGCCCCCATCAGTTTTGGCCCCTTGCCCTGCCCCATCATTCACCTTCTCCAGGACTTACTTATTTTCCCTGAGTAAGTTCTGTCTTGCCCCCAGGGTGGGTATTTTGGAGGGCTACTTCCTCCAGATGGAGAATCAGTCAGTGATCTGGGAGAGAGAATGCCACAGCAGTGTGGGCCCTGTTGTGAGGTGCAGATGTCCTCCTACAGCCAGTGATTTGTTTCCCTTTTTTCCACTCCTGGGACAGTGAGGAAGTATCCTGACACATTTGCATGCTCTGCATGTGCTCACATCACAGCATGGTGATGGCCCCTCCAGATGTTTGGATCTAATGTGCCACCACCTGTGGCCACCCAGGTGGTGGTAAAACAGTGGAGACTGAGCATCCTCCCTCCCCGAGGTGAAGTGCATACAGTGAGGTATTTGTCTCCCTTCCCTCAGCCAGTCCTCTGATGACTCAGGCTAATTCCTAAACCAAAGTCTTCAGCATACGAGTGGTAACACTACTGCTATGCCATCAGGCCAGCTCCTTGTTAAGTGTTTTTACAATAACATCATTGTTAATCAAGTCTCAGTGTATCATTAGCACTAAAAAATGGAACTGCACAAAATGAATATATCTGAAAGAGAAGAGGAAGGCTAGTGCAAAGCCAAGGCACCCACTACAATAATCCTCCTTTCTCTTGCTTTGAGCCTTTTCTCAACAACTAGCATCCTGCAGCCCCAACACCAAAAATAAATAAATAAAACAAAAAAATAATGAAATAAAATGCAGACCTGCACAGAATAAGTATTTCAGGGAGAGGAGGGAAAGACTTTTAGACTCAGCTGCAAAAGGAGGCTGGAGCAAGAAAGTAAGATGACTATTGCATGAAGAATAAAGAGGACCCAGGTCCAAGAGGTTACACCCAGAAACTGAGAGGCCATACCCAGGATTCTCACCAGCCAGGACGTGTCATAGAGAGGGTTCCCAGACCTTCCAAATGTTGCCCATAACTGCCATAACCTTTCTCTCAGCTGCATCTAACACAGGATTGGACACAATCATAGAGGAGGTCCAGGCATTCCAACAGGAGTTCCATGCTGAGCTGAGTGAAGTGGATGCTCAGGTCCCTGGAACTGAAAGACACGTGTCCTCTCTGGCTACTACAGTAGACTGAATTCATCCATATCATAGTTCACATACATTACACAAAAACTAAAAGCATCTCAAGAAGAAATTAGAGGACTTGGAGCTGGAAGGGAGCAATGTTCAACTGTGCAGGATGTCTGGGGGCTGAGAAGACCTCCTTATTGGTTGTGTTCTTATATGAACACCAGCTCTTATTATTAAAACTGCCACAAGGTATTTTATTTGCCATTAAATTAATAAGACCATCAAGTCCTGTTCTTAATGCTGGCAAACCTGGCAGCAAGTCCGAGCTCTATTATCTTTTACTTTTTGCTTATCTATAAAAGGACAAGCAGCCAATTGTAATTCCTATGTCATGGGCACAAAAAAGAAAGACATGTGTTGCTTTTCTGAAACCACCTACCATGTGAACTCAGAGATCCCCTCAACTGAGATGTTTAAACAGGACCTGAGGCATTTTCTATTATCTATGGCCTTTTCAATCTACAAATAAGATATACTGTACCAACATAATCCCAAAGCACTGAATTTGGGGACTTGGGTACCCAATAGATAAAAATTCTACTACTACTACCTGGACTAGCTGGCAACAATAACTCCCCCAATAGTCAAGCATGCAGAAAAAAATAACACGCTTTTGTTCTCTGTTTAAAGATGTCTCCTCTTGATGCAAAACCAAGAACAACACAGTACTGAAAAGAATAATTCCCTCCATTCCCCTTGATATTTATTCAGAAAAAAATGTCTCAGGGAGAGGAATGATGTGTTGCAGCAAAGACAAGGCACTTGCCACCAAAACTACATTCTTTTAGTTTTTCCTCTTTCAGATGCAGCTGGCAGCTGACTGGGAGGGAGGGGCAGACATTTTTATAAAGTGTTCCCAGTTTTTCCTGACTGTGCCCTGAACTGCAGTTGAACAGCTCTGTGCTCCCACTTCAATATAGTGGAAAATGCACTATAGTGGATCATCCACCTCACATGATATTAGTGGGAGCCAATTGATGCACACACAAATGAGGAGACCCTTTTTAAGTTGTACAGTTTCCTCATGTTACTTGTGGGTCATATTGTACAAAACAGCATGAAATGCCAACAAAATTCCAGGCAATTGAGTCTTTGTACTGGTGGGAAAAATAGCAATGGGAGAGTGGACTTGAATGTAACAACAACCTGTCCCCAACTATATGTGCCCCAAGGATGAAATGGGGAAATACAGACAAGTGAGTCTCACATCCATCATGGGTAATCTGATGGAGACTATCCTGAAGGAGAGGCTGGTGGCCCTCCTGGAGGCTAAAGGGCTACAGGACATCAGACAGCATGGCTTCGTAAGTGGCGGATCCTACCAAACTAACCTGGTGGAGTTCTATGACTGGGTAACTAGGCAATTGGAAGGGGGCCATTCAGCGGATGTCCTGTACCTGGACTTCAGTAAGCCATTCAACTCAGTGCTGCATGGGAGACTGGGGAGTAAGTCAGAAGGCACAGAGGTGGGTGAAAAGCTGGTGAGATGGGTAGGAAACTGGCCTTAGGAAAGGCAACAGAGGTTGGTAGTGGGCGCGGCGCTCTCATCCCCAAGGGTAGTGACGAGTAGTGTTCTGCAGAGCTCGGTGTTGGGAGAAGTGTTGTTTGGAATATTCACTGCAAACATATCATTGGGCATCAAGAGCAAGACAAGTATCTTTGCTGCTGATGACACCAAGATGGGAGCGGTGGTGGATGACCTAGGGGGATGGCAGAGGTTACAGGATGATCTGGCAAAGCTGGAAACCTGGTCATACACCTGGCAACTGAGGTTCAATGCCAAAAAGTGCAAGGTGCTGCATTTTGGGATGAAAAACCCAAGGAGGAGTTACCAGCTGAGGGGAGTGCAGCTAGCCAAGATAGAGGAGGAGGAGGAGGAGGAGGAGGAGAAGGATCTGGGGGTGCTCATTACAGGGTCAATGAACAACTCAGCACAATGTAGGAAGGCAGCTGCAAAGGCAAGCAAAATGCTTTGTTACATTGCAAGGAGTATATCCTCGAGGAGTGGGGAGGTGATTCTGTCACTATATAGATCATTAGTTAGACCGAA
Organism: Neoceratodus forsteri; assembly: GCA_016271365.2. Lineage (NCBI taxonomy): Eukaryota > Metazoa > Chordata > Ceratodontiformes > Ceratodontidae > Neoceratodus > Neoceratodus forsteri. Next base: position 849,884,166 of record CM028134.1, read on the forward strand.
CCTGGAGTACTGCATGCAGTACTAGAGCCAGTATCTGAAGAGGAACATTTTGTTACTGGAGGAGGTGCAGTGCAGAGTGACAAAGAGGATTCAGGGGCTGGGGGACTTACCATATGAGAGGAGGCTGAGGGAGTTGAACATGTACTCACTGGAGGAGAAGAGGGACAGGTGAGATATGATTGAAGCCTTCAAGTACATCAAAGGAATAAACAAGATAGGTATGGAGGGGCTGTTCAAATTAAGGGAGGGGAGGAATACCCAGGGCCATGATATGAGACTGGAGGGAGGAAGGTTCGGGAGGGAGATGAGGAGACACTTTTTTACAGAGAGGGTGGTAGCTGGGTGGAATGCGTTACTGGAGGAGGTGGTATCCAGTGGAACAGTGAGCTTCTTCAAAAGTGGCAGGAACAGGGCAAGGGGGAGGGTCAAGGGAGGGGGTGGGGGGCAGCTGCAGAATAAGGAGCGCTAGCTGTACATTCTAGCAGACTTGATAGACCACTAGGCCTTTATCTGCTGGAAAATTTTGTATGTTCATATGTTTGTATATGCACAGTAATAGCTACATGGCACTAGCTAAGCTAGTTCACTGTTAAAAAAGACAGCCAAAAATAAGGTCAAATAAAGTGGGTGGGCCAAATGATAATATGGTTTACCCTGATTTCACAATGGGGGACTGTTGCCAGTCTGGCCACCTATTTTAGCCACCCCTGCATCAACATGATATTCATTGCATGTTGGCATGGACAAAGTAATAACTACACTAACAGATAGACTAGAGGACATACAGGGAAAATTGCACTGCACAAAAGTTTCAGATTGTTTAATAGCTTCTGTTGCATAGATTTCCCTAGAGTAGAAGATGTTTCTGGATTTTCATAAACCTCTATATTCAAATGGGACACCTTTTCATATGCAGGGAGAAGAGTCGGTCTTAACTGAGGAGTTAAAGATCAAAGATCATCTGTTGTAGATCTTAAGGTGCCCAGAATATCATTGGTTACTAATGAGGACTGCACAAAACCAAGGATCCCAATAGTGCTTATAGAAGTTACCTGTGTATCTAGTGCAGACTGCTGTGACTCCAAAATATAAGTTTGTAGATTTTGTTAGACTCAGAAATAGTTGAATTAAACTGGCCTACACTAGCAGGGATATGGGAGTTATACCCCTTTTTTAATGTCCCTTCCTTGAAGCTAATGCAGACACATTTTCTTCTTCACACAATTCCATTAGTTTCTCATTTACATCCAGTAGATCCTGTTTATCAGGCTGGGTTTTTTATTTATTACTTCTGTAAGTTTGGTGTGTCTTAAGCTACCCCCACTCTCACTGTTTTGTTTACTATTGCTCTTTTTTTTGTAATTCTTTTTAATTTTTTGGTAGCTGTTGCTGCTTTGAGAAATTAATCTCAATAACTGTCTTGTTCTCTTTGGCTGTTTTTCTGATGACAACCATTTTCAATTTAAATTAGTAATAAAACACAAAAGAAAACCAAGAGGATAACCAGTACACTTACAAAAATGTTTAAAATAGTAATATAAATCTTATAACAGATTTATATAATTCAGTATCACCAAAGGATAAGTTCTACGCTTGATGTAAAAACATGTTGAATCCTAATATAATACATGCTTCACTGAGTTCTCAGGATTAAGTATCTTTGGAATTGAGTGTCCAGGAGTCTCCAGAGAAGCTTCTGCATATTGTAGTAACTGTGCTGTCGTCTTGCTTAAATTTTGTTAGTTTCTGTGCTCCAAATAAAACTGGAAGTAGCTGGATATACCAGTGCAACAACTTATGGATTCAACAAATGCTGAAATTCAGTATCTTCTAAAAAGTGGATTTGGTGTTTCATCATAAAAAAGTTAGAGCCAGCAGACCCCTTCAGCATGCTCATGGATGCTTCAGTGTTTCAAAACAACTCCCAAAATGAACTAAATATAAACTTTTATTGCTGTTTATGACAGCTATTGAAATGTTTCTCAACTGATCTTCCTATCTTTGGTAGTCTTGAAGTGCTAAAATGTAAGTTGTGGCTCCAGTTTCTGCACCTCTATACATGCTTTGGCTATCCTGACATACCTAATCTATCTAATCATATACTATTATGTTTAGTGTATGTTTTTCATTGTATATATCATATTACATTTGTTACATTACAGATCTTTATTTGCCCCCCACAGGCTGCAGCAAAGAAGTATCTAGCACTTAGAATGCATATATACATACTGATTATGTCAAACCAGTAAGCAGTGAACAGACTATGGGGTTTGGGCCAGCACTCATAGGGAGTTTTCCTTGTGGGTGTTGTACCCAATACTCAAATACCTATAGCGTGAGAGAAATTGCAAATACATTCAGCAATAAGACAATTGCTGTAAAATAAAGGATTAACCTGAGACAATTGCTGCAAAACAAAGGATTAACTGGATAACATCACGTCATATACATTGTTAAGTGTCCTATGACAAATCCTATATGGAAAAGATGACTAGGGCCCACACATTCAGAGCCAGCCAGAAGAGCGGCGCAAATAAATGCACCACCCAAACAAATGGGCTGGCTGGACCCTGACGAGATATTCAAACAGATTGCATGATCACAACAGATCACACATTCTATTTGAATACCAGACCCTAGATGTGCCGCACAAAGTGGTGCTGCTATAGTTGGCACCGCACATCCAGATTCAGGCTGAACACCACCAGAGGGGGAATGAGCAATGCATACTTAGATGCGCCATTCCCCAAGGACAATATTCATAAAAAAATGCTAATGAGCTCATTGGGTATGCATGGTGCAACCAGGCCCCATACAAGATCATTATGAGCTCATTAGCATGGTTGCACCTGGCTGAATGTGTCAGGCAAGCTCCCTTCCAGCCACAATCACAATACAAACAATGCCAAACCCCTGTCAGCCCTGGTAGTCTAGTGTTAACCTCCCAGCCCCGATCCCAATGTAAGAAAGAATTAAACCATCCCCCCATTTTCCCTAGTGTAGTGGACACCCCCTCCCATACGCAATCCCTGATGGCAGTAAAAATACACCCTGAACCCATTTCCATTGTGTAGTGGAATCCCCCTCCAATGCCCAATCCCTGATCAAATGAAAATCCCCACCTGAACCCATTTCCATAGTATAGGGTCCCCCTCCCAGACCCAATCCCCAATGTCTAGAATAAAAATGATATTCCCTATGTATTTCCACAGTGTAGCGGCCATCCTGCCTGTTCCCCCCAAACCAACCTGAGCCAGTGTCTGGTGCAACCCTCCACACACCACCACAACCAGCTGCTGACACAACCATCAATGAATAGGTTCTGTACATAGTACGCATTCATTATGAGAGTGTACTGTGTATATTATTTTGTGAATTCTATTTTTTTTGATTATTTATGTATTTTGAACCAGCCTGAACTGTTGAATTGGTTCTATAAAAATGGTCAATGTGAGCTAATGATATGCTTAGCCTATCCCCCTGAAGAGTCTGACCCCTGAAAGCAAGCACTGGCAGATTTCTATATGATGAAGTATTGCTCAGACATGGCCACCTGAGGGATACTGCACTAGGAGCTGGTATGTTAAAAGATCGACTACTGTTTAATAATGTGCAACTGTTGTGACTGCTTTAAGTTCCCTGGGGTCAGCTCAGGGTTTTCAGCCTGGGGATTGAAAGTTTAGCTCTCAGTGAGCATGAGACGGTAGGGTGTATGATGTTATGATGCGAGCTCCATCATGACATCAGCAAATGGTGCACATCAAAGCATGCAGACATCTGAATATGTAAGATGCTCTTAAAGAGAGGAGCAAGAAGAAAACATCAGTCAGCATGGCTGCAGACATGACATCTTCCTAGGAAAATGCTGATTCCCTAACTTAGGGGCAGAGAGAAGCAGAGAGCTACATGATAAGTGGTGAGTTATAATTCATCATATTTTAAGGAATCTGATATATTTTGAGCTGTTGTAAGCCAAGCAGCACATACAGTGGACCCCGCCAGGATAAAATGCAGTATCACAGTTTTCTGCATGACAACATGGATTAACTCCCATTGAAGCTGTCATGTTTCCTTTTTTTAAAATATTATCATCTTTATTAATATATCTATTATGGTATAGAAAGCAGAGAACATTCTGTTTTATACATCTAGTATCGTTTTTGAAAATAAAAGAGAAAAGGAAAAATCCAATATAGACATACAGTACATAAAATATACAAAACAGCATCATACATCTGTTCTTTAGGAAATTGTAACTTTAATCTCAAATTCATTGGTAATAGCATTTATTTCAGTATTCATCTGCCACCCTCCCCACACAATCCTATGCTGGGAGTCAACTAATATCTACATTAATTGAGAAAAAATAATAATAACTACACATCTCAAGGGTCCTATATTATCATACTTATTGGAGATAGTTTTGGATTTGTCACCAAGTATTTCCATAGATAACATCCACTGTTTCATCTAAGGTAGGTATGTAGTAGCTTGTCAAATGACATGGCTTTATTAAAGGTATTACACCATTTATTTATTCCAAATACTAGCAGGTTAATTGCATGCCAATTATTTAATATTAGTCTTTTCATAGCCATAGTGGCTAAAACAAAGACCTTCCAGTGAATCTGACTCTGAAGTAACCCATCAACATTATTGAATAGGACTACTGTATATCTGCATTTAATGGCATAGATATCTCTGGCATTGTCTGAAGAATATTTCTAACTTTAGTCCACCAAATCAGTATTTGTGGGCATGACCAGAAACAATGATATGAAGTACCTCTATTCCCACATTGGTGCCAATATCTATCACTATACGTGGGATTAATTTTGAAAATGTATACCAGGGTAAAATAGGCTATCTCAATTATTTTCCTTTAAATTGTTTTATTTCTTGCTGGTGCATATATTTGTATTAGCCTGTTTTCTAAAATGTATCCATTGTTGTTGTGTTAGCTTTAGATCTATTCTTTGATTCCATTTCATATTTATATTAGTTTTATTATTTAGATGCTTTAGAATTATCTGATTACAGATTTTTGATAATAGTTTTTCAGTACCTTTGTTTACATTTATATCTTGCTGTTCTAATATTGCCGTAATAGATTTGGGGTCTGTATCAAAGATTTGGCACATCTTTTTAAATTTGTGACATAGTGGTTAATAATTAAAATGGGTTACTTTATATTTCCCCATCCCTTGTTTTAGTTGTTGGTATGACATAAATTCATCATTTATTAAGAGATCTCTCCATTTTTAAAATATTCCCTCTAAAAATATCTTCCCATTAGATTCATTGGAAATCCCCCATATTTGTTTACTTGTCTATATCGCTATATAGAGCTAATGTATTTCCAGTGTAAGTTTTATATTTTTTATTATACCTTTAATAAGGAAAAAACATGTCATCAGTGGATGATTTGTCTTCCTGAGGGAAAAGAAGTCTAAAAATATATTCTGAATGTTGTGTTCCTCTTTACAGTTTTGACTTAATTCCTGAAAAGATATGTATCTTCATCATCCAAAAACAACCATCTCCATAACACACTTAATACATGGGACTGCATATATTTTAGGGGATCTGGGAATCCAAATCCCCTATCCTTCCTTGGAAATTTTAACATGGGCCATACTATGTGTGGTTTTCCACCTCTCCACAAAATGTAAGTATTTTCTTGAAATCTTCATGCCAACCAATAGGTGAAGCCCCCACTATATTGTAAAATATAAATGTAATGAGGCATTGCCATCATCTTGATGGTATCCACTCTCCCCCACAGTGATAAGGGATGATTCTCCCAATTTGTTGATATATATATATATATATATATGATTTTTTTTTGTTTTGCCATATCAAAATGAGTTTTATTATTTTTATTTTGATCAGGTGATAAAGAAATACCTGAATAGTTTATTGTATTATTTATTTTGAAATCTTGACTGAATTCAGTAATTTATTGAGTTTTATTACTAGAAATCTTCATAACTACTGATTTATTTTTATTTAGTTTTTATACAGATAATGATGTAAAAGTTTCTACTTCTTGTATACACACTTTTAAGAAAGTGTATATTTTTCAGAATTAATACAATACTGACTGCAAAGCTACTCATTTTTATTTGTTCTTGTTTTATTGCATATTCTTGAATTTCATGGTTAGCTCTGACAATTTGTAATAATGGTTCTAAAGGTAAAATAAAAATAGTGGGGGAGAGTGGACACCCTTGATTGACCCCATTTAACATAATGAAATCTTCTGTAAGATGACCATTTATTTGAAATTTAACAGTTGTTACCTGATAAATCTATTGTATTAATATTAGTTGTGGAGAAGGGAGATGTCAGGCTTTTAGAACCTCTACCATATATGTTCCACCTATAATGTTGAATGACTTGCTGGCATCTAGTGTTATAGCATAATATGTGTCTTTTTCATGTTGTTGAGTAGAATTTATTAGATAGAAAATTAATTGCACTTTCCTGGTGGTTTGTGATATAGATTGCCCCTGAATAAACCATATAGATTTTTATTTATAAGGTCTTTTAATAAAGTTTGTATTCTGTTCTTAATTAATTTAGCAAGTAGTTTGGAATCTGAGTTTAATATTGCTAACTGTCAATAACTATCTGGGATATCTTTCTGTTTTCCTTCTTTAAGAATTAGTACTATTTTAGCTAGTTGAATATATTTTGGTATGGTAACATTATTTTCGATGAATTCTTCTATTACTTGTAAAAAACAAGGTATTATTTCATCTGCAAAAGCTTTAAAATTTTGTTGGTTAAACCATCTAAACTGGGCACTTTATTTCTAGGCAGTGTTTTTATTGTTTCCAGAATTCCTCTTTGTGAAAAAGACAAATCTGTAAAGTGTATTTGTTTAAGATAAGCCTGATTTAGAAAATGTTTCAGGTGTTGTACACTATATTAATTTCTATTTTATTTGGATATATGTTTTTGTAGTGTTCCTTAAACACTTCTGCTATGTCCTTGTCTTTTGTTTTAATTTTACCTTCATCTTTTATAGATGTCATAGTATTTTGTTCTTTAACATTATGCAAGAAGTTAGCTAAGAACTTCCCAGTTTCATTCATGTGAAAATACTTTTTCTGGGATATTCAGACTGCGCCACTACTTGGCATGATGTGCCAGGGCCAGGTCCAGGTGATATTCAATGGTGCGGTGCAGCACCATTGAATATGTCATGAGCAGTACACAAACTGTGCATGGCGCAGTGGCACTGCTCCGGTGCAAGTCACTGATAGGGAGCACGGGGATGCACCAGTGCAAGTGCAGTTGCGCTAGGTGCATCACCCATGATATTCAGCAGGGGCATTGAAATGAGGCCATAATATATGCAAGGCACAAATGAGACCATTTGCTTGTCATTATGGCCCCATTTGCATGCCTTGCACAGGGCAGGCCAGTGACTTGCACCTGGAACCCTGCACAGCATGACGTGTGCTGTGGGGATCCCAGGGCATCCCCTCCCTGTAGCCATGATTGCATGGTATAGGTATCTAAAGATAGCCCTGGTAGTCTAGTGGCCCCCCAGTCCCTGATCCCCTGATGATTATGGAACATGTCCAGCCCTGGTGGTCTAGTGGTCCCCCCTCCCACCTGAGTCCCCGATAAATGACAATAAGACCTCCCTGGTGGTCTAGTGGAAGCCCTCCCACCAGTTGCTGTGATCGCAGTAACATCCCATATGGAAATGCCCTGTGATCCATTGGCACCCCACCCCACCCACCCATCCACAAAGAACCCTTGCCCACCCTGCTCCCCTGTCATTGGCGGGCAGCTGCATCCCACCCTTACACCATCTGGCCACCCACCGAATGACAGGTACAGTATGGGCTGTAAGCCCATTGGTCCCCAGTTTGGACCAATGGGCTTGCAGGGCATACTGTACTAGACAGTCCCATATCTGTGAATGACTCCAATCACATATTATATAACTTCCATACTAGTTCATTGTCTAAAAAATGTTGATTGTTATATAAAGTTGCTATAAATAGTTGTTTCCATTCCAATTCTGGAAGTTTAATACCAATTTATTTTTGTTTCCAGTACTTAAGAATCAATCTTTTAATTGCAATTGTATTTGCTTTGATTATAATATCATTAACTTTCCCCATTACATTTCTGTGATAAGCATCCATTATTATGTTTATGTAATTTGTCCAGTGTTCATTCCGGAAGCCTATTTGTCCTATTTTAAAGGGCTGGGCCCACCAGTTTTTATTTCTTTTACACTTCCAAAACATGTGGGACAGATCCGCATCTGGTGTATTACAAAACCAACAGTCCCCTGAATTTATCATCCCAATTTTCTTTAATCTGAATGGTGTAAATAAGCTCTATTGAGATTCTTGAATTGGGTAGATCTTTTTCTTGTCAGTTTATGCCTATCAAAATGTGTCATAGCTAATAACTATTGCTGTTCTGTTCATTGGTTATTTGTTTCTTCCTTCCATTTTTTAAGCATTTTTTTTGTAGATTTTTGTTGATTGTTTTCCAAATTTATCTTTTATTCAAGCAAACAATTTTTCCCCACTTTAAACTTTCTTACCTTTCCCAATTCATCTTTAAGTCTTCTATTGTTTGGGGCTCTTTTTCACCTATCATAATCTTTACTGTATAGACTACTGATCTGATTGAAATAGAATTACTGGGCTTGACTCAGCGAAAATGTATCCCTAAAGTTATTCCATGATAACTTTACCCCTTTATTATATAGATCCCCCCATTTCTAAACTCCTTTCTGTATTCATTCATCAATTTTTAACACTGTCCACTGTAACAGAAAATTAGGATTATCCCAAATACCATTGAACGGTGATTTGGCTACTTGCCACTCTGTACTCTTCAGAAATATTTGAAAAATTATACTCACGTTCTTAACTATGCTGCACTATGATTGTTCTCCCATTTTGGATAAAAATAAGAATTTTTCTAGATTTAATTTTTCTTTGAACTATCCCTTGATAACCAGATTTCCCCATTCTAGGTTTGTTTGATTAAATGCCCAGTTTTTGAGTACCTTAACTGTATATGTCCAAAAGGTAATTACAGTATCTGGACAAGCTAGACCTCCCATATCTTTTGATAGACATATTTTTCCTAAGCAATGTGAGGTGTTTTATTGTTCCAAATGAACTTGGAAAACAATCTATTTATCTTTTTAAACCATTGCAGTGGAATTGGAAATAAAACAGATTGTATTCTATAGGCCAATGTTGGTGCTGCCACCATTCTAATAAGATTTATCTTCCCCCATAGTGACAAGTGAAATTTGTTCCATCCTTGAAGTTTCATTTTAAGGGACTTATAAATGGAATTGAAATTCAGATTATACAATTTTTCTATCTTGTTAGAAGTTAAAATACCTAAATATACCATTCCCGCTTGTCGGATTTTGGCATTTATTATAATTTTATAAATTTCTGGGTTTTTAATATTGGAAACCACCATCTCTGATTTTGATTCTTTTTATTTTATAGTCTGCAATACCTGAGAAGTGTTTTATTGATTCCATTATTTCAATTAGACTTTTATCAGGCTCTTGGATGAAAGGTAAAATATCGGCCACGTATGCATTATATTTTATTTCTGAAGATGCTAATTTTATTCCCTTAATCTTTGGATTTGCTTGTAATTATTTTAATAATAACTCCAACTCTATAACAAATAGGGATGGTGATGAGGACAGTCTTGTCTCACTACCTGATATAATTAAAAATATTGGGATAAGTTGCTATTTATCTTTAATTGAGCAGTGGGTTTTTTGTAAATGGTTCTTATGTAATTTATAAATTCTTCCAGAAAAATAAATATTTCCATTGCTTGGAAAAGATATGTCCACTCAAGCATATTGAAAGCATTTGCAGTATCCAAAGAAACAAAAATAGCTTTTGTTTCTGAACTAATAAGGTATTCCGTAATAAACTGCATTTTGTGTAATCCCTCTTGTATATTTCTTTCCGGGATAAATCCCACCTGATCTTTATATATTAAATCCTTTAAACAGATCAAAGTCCTGTTATTCAAGATCTTAATATATCATTTATAGTCTGTGTTCAAAATTGCCACCAATCAATCAATCAGTCAATCAAAATCTTTATCTGGGCGGGCACCTTTGAGCAGGGCTCATTTGCAAGATGGATCTGGTCATACAAAAAATCATAGTACAGTAACATGGTAAAACATAATGCAATATTATACAAAGAAGAAAAATATACATGTGAACATCAGCATTTGAGTGAGAGGGCCTTTACAACAGATAGGCTCATAACTGGGTACAGCCAGAATGTTCACTTAAAAGGAGAGGGAAAGGCAAGAAGAGGGATAACAGCTTAGGAAGAAATGACGAGGTTGGAATAGTTAACTGGCATACTTCAGAGAAGGGGTGGAACTTGGCCATGGCTAAAGAGAGGCAGAGAAGCCAGTATTTTGGTAGGGAGAGAGAGAGGCAGGGGCAGAGGCATGATGGGCAGGAGGGAAACTGGAAAATAGGTGAGCTAGTGATGTGGGAAACATTTGCAGGATTCCCTCATGAAGCAGTCATAGAGTGACTTGAAAATATTCAGGGTAACAGGACAGCTCAGCTTCAAGTTTTTTTGCATTTTGTTCCACAAGGAAGGCAACGAGAAACTTATGGCAGCTCTGCTGAAACAAGATTTGACCTTAGGTAACTGCAAGGCAATTAGGGAATAGCTTCTTAGATCATAGGCACCTATCACACTCAGGGGAATACAATCAGAGAAGTATAGGGGGATCTTGTTGGTAACCGCTCTGAAAGCCCATAGAGCGGCATTTCTATTGCTCCTATAATGAAGGGAAGTCCAGTCCAGCCCACTGCAACAAACTTATGCTACAAAAGTGGGATCTCTTGATGTCATTAGGTAAAAAAAAAAAAATCCTAAACTAAAAAAGCTCACCCCCCAACTTTGAGAACATACATAAGAGCATTAAGATTATGGCCACCGGTCAGTAATTTTCAGTTTTTGACAAATATTTCCCACTTGTAGATATTAGAGAGATATAAGCCTTATAAAAGGAATCTGATAACTGGTTTTGAATTTGCATCTAATTGAACAGCATCTTAAGCCATGTTCCCAATATTGTTTTAAATAACTCACAAAATTCTAGTGTGAAACCATCTGGACCAGGACACAACTTTTTTTCATAGTGCTTGTTGTATCTAAAAATGTTTGTTATATCACTTCTGATAGTTTCCCACAACCTTCAGCAGGAGTAAAATCACAGCCTAATGTTGGGACAGGGGTATTATCAGGGGCATCCTGTTTGGCTGGCTCATAGATCTTTTGATGATTTCTACAACAATACTATTTTTATGTCTTCCCATATCATATATTGTGGAGATGAGCTATTAAAGTCTCACATTCTCCTGGAAAACCCAGCTTATAAGGAGGGAGGGAAGAATGGGGCAGGTTCCTATAAAGAAATAAAAGAAAAAGGAAAGGAAAAGAAGAGGTTTATTGATTCTTAAAGATGACACCACTCTTAAAAGCCCCTTAACATGGACTTTTTTATGTTAGTGTGTAATGTATATTTGAAATCTAGTGCTCTTATGCATGTTCTCAAATTTTTTGGGGGCAGATTTTTTAGTTTAGGATCTTTTTTTACCTAACAACATCAAGAGATCCCACTCTTGTAGCATAGGTTTATTAATAAGGTGGGTCAGTTGAGTGTGGGTTAAATGATCTACTTAATTATTTTATGATTATGGCCACTATAAAGTGCCTTTTGGTCTTGTTTACCATGAATATCGTTGAATTATATGTGAGTGTACCAAAGTCACAAATCACACCTATGGCCTGGTACCACAGACAGTAACACTCATGTAGAGTGCTGATTATTGAGCACTGCACTTTTGAGTGACTCAATAATAGCACTGTACTAGAGAGCGAGAGGTGCAATACAGCACTATATCCTGTATAGTGAGTACAGCAAGGAGCTGTACTCGCTATTGCAGGATATAGCATCCTTTGAGGCCAATTCCCACCGAGCTGCTTGCATTGTGTAGTGGTGTACACTATCACTTGCAATGCAAGCAACCCCGGGTTTGGGTCCAGTTAGAGGCAGAATACATTTTTTTTTTCAGAATCCAATAACTTGCCCCATGGTCAGCACCCCCCTCAGAGTTGATTATTTAAGTTTGGGGGGTGCAGGGGGCTTTCCCCCCATAAGGGGGGGCAAGGGGTGTGGCCCCCACATAAAAAAAATATTTTTGTATGGTTTTGTTAAGTGTTGTAGCGACGGTTGGTACAATATCTGTCGCCCTTTTGACTGTGGGGTCAAGTTTGTTCGCTCTATGTGATAGGCAGTCTTTCAGACTCACCTTTATCACATAGAACCCCACAGACTGCACCTCATGTGCAGCATTACAAATATTTGTTATATCTATGTAGTGAAATATAATGTTTCATGTTACCACCTAGGAAGTATACAGTTGGATTTTTTATATTCCATGCAGCTCTGTACATTACAGATGCAGAACATTGTTTTTGTTCAGTTTGAAAAAGTTGAAGTTTTTATATGCCAGCTTTATCTTATGGTTACCGTTGTTTCCTACTTCATTGTTCACAGAGAAGTTAAGGAAAGGGGATGCTTATCTGATATGACCTTGTATTACCGGTATAGGTACTTTAAATATTATATAAAGCAACATGGCTAAATTGCACACTGTATCATACAATGTCAAGGGTGTCCACTCTCTTATCAAAAGAACAAAAATTCTAAATGATTTGAAAAGATTGGGGAGTGATATTGTGTACTTGCAAGAGACACATTTAACAATGGCAGAACACCTTAAACTGTGAATTAATTGGGTTGGCCAGGTGATAGCAGCCTCCTGCCCAGGAAGTAAAAAGGCTGGTGTGGCTATCCTATTTAAAAGTGGGTGTTCATTCTAAGTGTTATTGTCAGAATCAGATGATAAGGGTAGATATGTCAGGATCTCGGGCATGATACATGGTGAATCTCTTCACCTAGTTAATGTTTACACCCCAAATGAGGGTGCCACAGGATTCTTTAAGGATATTTTTGGCAAAATAGCTGTGCTGTCTCCCAGACAGGTGTTTTTCAGAGGCGACTTTAACTGTGTGCTCAGTCCCAGTTTGGACAGATCCTCCCAATGTTCCACTACAAGCAAAACTGCTACTAGAACTTTAAATGCCCTCACAGCTGAAGTGGGCATTTTGGACTCCTGGAGGGCACAGCACCCTCAGAAAAGAGACTATACTTTTTTTCACATGTTCAAAACACATACTCTAGAATAGATATTTTTCTAACACAAAAGACTGGTCTACATAATAGTTCAAAATCCAGCATTCATAATATCACTCATTCGGATCATGCCCCAGTGTTAGTGATATATCACCCCCAAAGTGGACTCACAGAACCTTTGGCATTTGAATGTTTCATTACTCAATGATAAGACGCTATTCCAAAAGTTGACTGATTGTGTTAAAATGATTTACACTGATACTTTGAATGCTGATTATTTAGCCAGATTGAGATGGGATACGGTCAAAGATGTAGTTGGGGGGAACGTATTAGTTACGTAGCAGGAAAAAAAATAGAGCAGTTAAAACATTCTAGATTCCTCAGTAAGGTGCAGGAACAAGATACTTTGCACAAATAAAACCCCAGAGATAGTCAAAAATGAAAAGATCTACTAAGGATCTGAGATGAACTGCAACAATTTGAAACAAAAAGGGCTGAAGGCCAGTAGCATTTTGCCAGGCACAAAAACTATGAGGTGAGGAGGAAAGCAGCATGACTTCTGGCTTTCAGAGTGAGAAAAAAATGGCAGACAGAACTGTGTTAAGTATTATAAAGGAGAAAAAAATGACAGAATGTTGGACTGCCCCTCGGGAAATAGCAGAGAGTTTTAGAACTTTCTACCAATATATTTATAAAGAGAAGTCACCAGAATGGGTAGCAAACCAGACAAAAGTTTTCTTGCAAAATTTAAACTTACCAAAATTGCCACAAGAGGCTAGAGAATATTTAAATGCCTCTATTAGTCAGGGTGAGATGGAACAAGCAATTAAGGATTTTAAACATGGGAAAGCACCAGGGCCAGATGGATGTATAATTGAATTTGATATGGCCCTCAAAAACACAGTAGCACCAATTCTAATAGAAATCTTTAATGCCTGCTTGCAGGAGGAGGAATCAGTACCACAAACATGGCATGAGGCTTTGGTGACTGTTCTCCCCAAAACTGGGAAACAGTTAGGTAAATGTTCAGCATATAGGCCCATGTCTTTATTGAATCAGGGCATGAACATATTGCTGAAGATACTGGCTACTAGATTGCAGAAGTCTATTACTTTGCTCATTCATCCTGACCAGACTGGGTTTAGCCTTCAGCACCACCTAGTGGACAACATTCGTAGACTTTTAAATGTGATGTCTTCCAAATTTAATTCCATATACCCCAGATAACCATTTTTTCTTGATGCAGAAAAGGCATTTGATTGCCTTAACTGGAGTTACTTAAAAGTGGTAATGAATCATATGGGGTGGGAGAGGGTTTTTTATCATGGATAAATATATTATATACCAAACCCACAGCTCAAGTATGAGTTAACAGCATCCTATCGAACCATTTTCACATAGAACGAGGAACGAGACAGGGATGCCCTTTATCCCCATCACTATTTGCTATAAGTAAGGAACCCTTGGCAACTGCAGTTCAACAAACACAGGAAATACAGGGGATTATGGTAAATGGGCACCTGAACAAGATTTCATTATATGTGGACGATATGTTACTATATCTTTTGGATCCAGAGGTGTCGTTTCCACCTCTTACCAGTCTGCTTGATAAATTTGGTCAAATCTCTGGGTTTAAAATCAATGTGGCTAAATCAGAAATTTTAAGAATTGGAGGTAGGATAACTCTACAGTAGCTGTTAAGCAATTAATTCCATATAAATGGGTGAAGGAAAAAGGAAGATACCAGGGAATTCATATTCCTGAAAGATTGTCCAAACTTTATAAATATAATTATGACCCCTCAAATAACAAATATATGGAGATTTAAACAGATGGGACACATTACCTTTAAGCTTTGCAAATAGAATAGATTAAGTTAAAATAAATGTCTTATCTCGGTTCTTGTTTCTTTTTTCCACCTTATCACTTCTAACACCTGCTAAGGAATGGAAGGATATCAGAAAAAATTATATGAGAGGGGAAGAGGCCCAGAATCAGATGACACTTGTTGATGGAGTCAAAATCCTGAGGTGGATGGGGCTCCCCAATTTAGAAAAATATTAAGAGGCAGCACAACTACTCCCAATCTTAAAAATTATCTCAGCTCAAGACATTAGTGGGTTGCCAGAAATGGAGGAAGAATCACATACTGACAGTCCCCTTAGAGTCTTAACTTGGGTGCTGGCATCACATGACATATCTGATATTACCAATCAATGGACAAAACATAGTCTTAAAATGTGGTTGCAGGTTAAACAAAGATGGGGTGCACTGACACCAGTGTGGAAATATATACCATTGCAATATCTGCCCCAATCTGGACAGGAGTCAGGAATTTATTATTGTAAATCATGGGCGAGAAAAGGTTTGACATCCTGGTTACAGTTTATTGACTCAGAGGAAACCTGTAAACCTTTGAAGCATTAAGAATGGAATTTAATTTACAAAATCCTGATTTTCACAAATGTGTACAGTATCAGCATTATATTCTCATGGGGCCGGGTGCTGAGGGATTCACATGCCCACCTCCACTAGGGATTCAGTTAATGAAGCTCAAGAGTGCTAATGCAGGCAGCAAACATCTGACTGCACAGGTGTATTCATTGCTGATAGAAGGGGATGGACAGGTAGCAAGGGATAATATACAAGAGAGATGGGAAGATGAAATAAAAATTTGCTACACAATATTTGGGATAAAATTTGGTTATGTACTCATAAAACAACAAACTCCTAATCTTGGTGTGAGTTTCATTGGAAGATATGCACCAGGTTCTTTATAACACCAAATATTAACTAAGCATTGCGGTGCGCATTTTTCCAATCTGGGGAATGGGGTACTGATTTTCATACCTTCTGGTCCTGTGAGGCATTAAGACCATTTTGTTCTGGGATCAGGGAAGCAGTAATATCATTTTTTTCTTTACAAGTGACCCCCAGCTTTGAAAATCTGGTGCTGTGGTTACCACCAAGTGAAATATGCTGTTCAGACCAAAGATATCTATTTTACATATTAAAAGCAGCAGCCAATAAGGTGATCACACAGAATTGGTTAATGGCAAACACATTATACATACTCATATGGCTTCAAAATGTATACCAGATCAAGTATATGGAAGCTATCAATGCAAAACTGAGATTAAAAAATAGACAAATTTAACTTGAGATGGTTACCATTCTTTCATTTTATTGAAAATAGGGAGAACATTCCAGTATTGGACCAATTTCTGTGTTAAAGTTTTTGAAAATACCTCTGGGATGCATTGCCCCCGGGATATGGTCAGAGGATGTGGTGTGGGATGATGCCCCTGAGAGGGAATAACTTTGATAAGGACTCCAATAAGAGATACTCTCTCTTCTTTCTTTTGGGGGGGGTGGGGGGGGGGGGAATACAAACATCCATGTTTGACATTAATAAGGAACAAATGCAATGGACACAAGATCAAAGTTGTGTTAGTAATATTTGATCAGTTTTAACCTACAGTCACAGCCAAAGACATGGTCAGATATTTCCTGAAATTTCTGTGATATTTCTAAAGAAATCTCCTGCTTTCTACATTTCCACAATATGGGCAGCAGACAGAAACTCTTTAGAAATTTCACTAAATATCTGGAAATATCTGACCATGTCTGTGGCTATTACTGCAGTTGTACAATATGAAGATATGATTATTCACAATGACAGTTTCTAAGACAATGCCAGTCATTTTTTCTTTTACAGTACATGCATTTGTGTCATGAATTCTGATTGGAGAATGGTATACTCTTAGTGATGTAATTATCTGCCCAGGACTCTTCTTTCCTCAGTTTTCACTTTTCATGAACAGTTTCCTAGAAAAAAAATATAAGCAGGAAGACTTATGGACATATCCTTCATCAACTTCATTTTCTGTATTCATCTTTGTTTGAATGGTATCACAATGGACTGCTATGAACTTTTGTACAAGTGACCATTTCATTTCCTTTAATCATGTTTCTTTCTATCACTTATTTAATGTATTAGTAATATTATTTTGCATTGTTAATCTGAGATTTCAATAAAAGCTACGAGTTAAAAGAAAAGAAATATATAATGCAGTCATGAAAAAGTTTTATTTTTGTTCTCAAAATGAGTGTATTCTCGTTTAAGTACATTTACATAACACCAGCTATCAATCATTTGCAGAGTCAAGAAAATTATTTGTTCATTGGTGATGTTTTTATTGCCAGCTGCCACAAAGGTTAATTTATCTAAATAAGGATTAATCACTCATTGAAATCCCCTGCTAACATTATATTCTTAGCTAGGCATTTATAGATCCCTTCAATGATAGTAGCCAAAAAGGAATCATCATTTGTAAAAAGGGTGTACACTGATCCTATTATCACTTCCATATTGTTGACTAATAATTTACTAAGCTTGACTCTCCCATTACGATTGTAATCTGTAAAAAGGAAGATCGAGGGAGGGATAGTGAGGCTTAATAAAGGGGAGGGGGAGTGGGCAGAGGGTGACTGTGAAAAGGCAGAGATACTAAACAAATATTTTTGCTCAGTATTCACAAATGAAGAGGGGGAGGTACCTAAAACAAGCAATAGAAACACTCTGGATACAGAAGTTGATACCAGCCCATTTACAGAAGAAAGGGTTCTGAAAGAACTCTTAAAACTGAAGGTGGACAAAGCAGTGGGGCCTGATGGGATTCATCACAGAATTCTAGAAAAACTAAGGGTAGAACTAGTGACACCACTAACTACCCTCTTTAACAAATCATGGGAGGATGGGGTGGTACCTGAGGACTGGAGGAGGGCAGATGAGATTCCACTTCACAAAAGTAGGAGCAGGGCAGAAGCGGGCAACTACAGACCTGTTAGTTTAACCTCAGTGATAGGGAAAATGATGGAATCACTTTCTGAAGGAAAGAATTGTCGATTACCTAGAGGCCAGAGGGGCACTGGACCCAAGGCAGCATGGATTCACCGCGGAAAGCTCTTGTCAGACGAATATAATCAATTTCTTTGACTGGGTGACCAAAGTAGTAGATCAGGGAGAGGCTGTGGACATGGCCTATCTAGACTTTAGCAAGGCATTTGACACAGTCTCACAAAAAAGATTAATATACAAGTTAGCCAACCTGGGAGTTGGTCCCAAGATGGTAGCCTGAGTAAAGAATTGGCTGGAGAACAGGACTCAAAGGATAATAGAAAATGGAGTCCACTCTGAAGAAAAGGGGTTACTAGTGGAGAGCTGCAAGATTCAGTACTAGGACTGGTCCTCTTCAATGTCTTTATAAGTGACATTGCAGAGGGACTGGAAGGAAAAGTATGTATCTTTGCAGATGACACAAAGATCTGCAACAGAGTTATGAGGTGGAGTGGAAAGGATGAGAAGGGACTTGGCAAGGTAGGAGGAATGGTCAAATGTATGGCAGCTTAGATTCAATGCTAAGAAGTGCAAGGTAATGCACCTGTGACACAAAAACCCAGGGGAAGAGTACACAGTGGGGGGGGGGAGTGAGATACTAACAACAACAAAAATGGAAAGGGACCTACCTGGCGGTAGTCATATCAGATGACCTAAATGTGGACAAGCAATGTAAGATGGCAATAAGGAGGGCTGGGGGATACTGTGATACATAGGGAGAGGCATCACCAGTAGAAAACAGGAAGTTGTTATCCCTCTGTACAGACAGCTGGTGAGACCCCATCTGGAGTATTGCATGCAGTTCTGGAGACCTAGTCTCCTCAAAGACATAAACAGGATGGAGGCAGTCCAGAAGAGGGCAACTAAAATGGTGCAGGGTCTGCACCGGAAGACATATGACGAGAGACTTAAGGAGCTTAATATGCATATCCTCGAGGAAAGGAGAGAGGTGAGGGACATGATAGAAACTTTCAAGTACCTCAAGGGAATCAACAAAGTCCAAGAGGGTAGCATCTTTCAGAAAAAGAGCTGTGCAATAACAAGGGGACACAATTTGAAGATGGGGGAGTGGCTCGGAGGTAATCTAAGGAAGTAATTCTTCACATAGAGGGTTATGGATGCATGGAATGGCCTCCCAGAGGAGGTTGTGGAGTCAAAAACAGTGGTGGAATTCAAGCATGCATGGGACAGTCATAAGGCAATTCTAGGGGGTGGCGGTAGGAAGAAGTAAGATGTTGGTTAACTAGGATCTGCAGCTTATCCATTAGGTAGGGAAATGGGAAGACTGGGTGGGCCAAGCGGTCCATATCTGCCGTCAAATTCTATGTGTCTATGTTTCTAAATTCTTCAAGTATCTTCACAGCTGTACCTTTTTAGAGCTGTAGTGGGCAGAGCCCTGCATACCTTATGCTTTGAGAAAAGAACTCTCCATTCCTGGTCTTCTTTGTGAATAGAGATGTTGCAAAATTAAATTTTGCCGGTGAAATTGCTGCAAAATGTTTCACAAAATTGCAGTGAAATGGTGAACTTTCACTGCATTTTTGCACACCGCATATCCCATTCACATTATATTAAAGTCTCCCTGGTGTTTAGTGGTCCCCATACCCCCATGGCCGTTCACCAGTGCAAATTTTTCTCCCCGGTCTCTAGTGGGCCCCTTGCTGATCACCAGCCATAATTGAATAAAGCCCCCCTCCCCAGAGTTACCATGGCCTCCTCAAGTCCTTTGTAAAAAAAAAAAAAAAGAATCCCACTGCCTGATGTCTAGTGGCCCCCCAGCTGCTCACCAGCCCAAATTATTCTCCTGGGGTCATGTGGTGCCTCCCGGCTGTAATTGAATAACCCCCCACCCCAGTTACCCTGGCCCCTAATTTTGTTTTATTAACAAAAATCAAATCCACACTCCTGGTGTCTAGTGGACCCCACCCCACCCTGTCATCATAAGCTAGCACCCACCCCACTCCCCCTAGTACCCCGACTGGGCCCAATGGTACAGCCCTCCACGCACCTCCTTGGCTGACAACCCGACTGAGCACTTGAATAAATGAGCACATGCACAACTCTATTTGAAAATGAACAACATGATGGAGGGCCCCATAGTTGCCTCCTTGACGGAGAACTCCACTGGCACTGCATTATTTCTTACTTGAATAAACATCAGAGCCTCCTGATCATGACACTGGGGGATTGGGCACCCCCAGTGTCACTCTTGTGCTTGGGTGGGGTGGCTGCTGAGAAGGAGGGCTGTGTGGGGAGAATAACTCTTAATTTTACATAAAAAAAGAAACAACAGTCGGACAAAAAAACAGCCGCCAAACACTACTGCACATGCACGACTAGTAGCACATGCATAGTACAGTGTGTCTGCCATATTTTCTCCCCTAACAATTAGAGTTATTACCCTCACCAGACCCTCCCTCTCAGCACCCACAACCTCACACCCCCACAGAAACATAACACTGACATTGGCGGTGCCCAATCCCCTGGTGTCATGAATGGGAATCCTCTGTCTTTCTTTTTTTACAATGAAGTTGTGAGCTCCCTCAGTCATGCAACCCCTGATAAGTGGCCCTCTTAGTGCCTCCTCCTGGCTCCCCTGGGCCACTCTCCTGCTGCCGCCTCACTATTCCCCACCCCTTCCTTTTCCCTGCCCCTTTCATGACCTCATCAGGTCCTCCCCTTCTGTGACTTCATGGCCCTTCTTGGTTCTCTCCCCACCCCAACCTCCCACCTCCTCCCCATGATCTCTGAGCTTCCCACACCTATTGGGAAAGGGGCCTTGTGACAATGGGGTCTGCCCTTTTACATGTGAAACCCTCTGTATCCCACTTTCAAGTTTGCCATTGGTTAAGCAGTGAAAGGTGCTGGACCTGAATGTCTCTACAATACATGCTGCTAAAGCTGTGTGAGAGTGGGGAAGCTGTCAAGTGCATGTGTTGCTGTTCTTTGTGTAATGCATGTGTCAGGTTTTGAATATATGTTAAATGTTCAAAAAGAACTAAGCATTTGCTTATTTGCTTTTGTAATACATTTTCAGAACAAGCAAAGTGTATGGCCAAAATCACTAGCCGCTCTAGCTGAGCTAAGTCACTCTGTGGCACTCACATGCTCCCCACCTGTACTCCCCAAATCCATAGCAATGCCAGTTTAAGCTACTCAATGGTGCTCACACCCCCACCCTGTAAATTAGCAGCAGTGTCAGTTTAACTATGCCATTCTGCGACACTCACACTCTTCCCACTGGCATTTCCAAAATCATGGCAGTGCTAGTTAAATTAATTCATTCAGCAGCACCCATTCTCCCTTAACCACCCCCAAAATCATGGCAGGGCAGTGCTATCTACATTAATTCATTCAGCAGCACTCATTCTCACTTAACCACCCCAAAATCACTGGCAGTGTCATTCTCAAGTGAAGTCTCTCCCATGTGCACCCCCAAAATCCCTAATAGCACTGATCCACCTGACCCTCCCTCTCTGCTCCCACCCCTCCACACCCCAACAAAAAACAAGAGTAACACTGGGGGTTCAAAGTCTCCCAGTGGCATGTCTGGGTATCCTCTGTCTTTTTTTCTAAAATCTGAAAATAAAACCATCCATTGTTGTCTGTTGCACTGTTATCCTCCCACCCCATCCAACCTTCCCACTCAGCACCCTCCACCCCATACCACCCAAGTCCTTACTTCCTCAGCAGGAGGTCCATGACCATAATCTTCCGTGGACTGCAGACATGCCTTCACTCTTCAAAGCCAGACTGCAAACTGAGGAAACAGGTAAGTGGTACAATGTATTTCAATGGGGTTTTGAATTTAGTGCCATAACTTGGCCGTTTTTGCATAATTTGGTCCCAAATATTTGACATGCTTTCTTTGGGACCCCACCTCATGAACAATTGAACTGTCACAAGGCAGATATTTTCCAAAAGGTGATTTCACAGTCCCTGTATGAAATCACCCTTCAGCCAAGAGTTAAAAAAAATTCTCTGCCTTGTTCATGAGGTGGGGTCATAAAAAGGCTATGCTAAAAATCTGGTGTTAAAATATTAATAAACAACAAAGTTATAGTCCTACATTGAATTTTGCAAATGCAGGCTCGTAACTTTAGTAATTTTCAATAGTTTTCCCCCAAATTCACAAGATATCCATATCTTTACAGCACCTCATGTAATTTTTCAAATCCTGGTCAAAATGGTTTTTTTTTTTACATCACAAAAGGTGATTTCTCAGTCCCTGCACAAAATTGCCTTTGTTCATGAAGTGGGGTCATAAGAAGGTTATTTTGAAAATTTGGTGTAAAAGTGTTAAAAAACACAACAGTTATGAGCCTACATTGATTTCAGTGAACACAGCCTCTTAACTTTGGCAATTTTAAATATTGTTACCCCAATTTCTCAACATAGTCATTTCTTTACAGTTCATCATGAATGTGACAGCTGTCATTTTTCAACTCCTGCCCAAAATATGTTTTTGCAATCTGAAAGTTCCTTTTGCAGTCCCTGCACAAAATCACCTTTAGGCCAGGAGTTGAACATTTTCTCTGCTCTTCTTCATGAGAGAGTATCTTAATAAGGCTATGTTGCAAATTTGATGTAAACATATTAAACAACTAATTTTCCATATTTTCCCCAACATCCTCACCTGCAGCCCTATCTGCTCTGGCCAGAGTTTATTTTATTATTATTGCCAGCCTGCAACTCTTTTTTGTTCCTGGACTGAATAATAAATGGGACATCCACCTATTTTTAAGTTTGGACATTTGTTTTTCAAATAGGTTTCTTGTAAACAATTCAGGTTTGCATTACTTTTTTAATATAAGTCAAGATTCTTGCCCTTTTAATAGGGGAATTAATCCCATTTACATTCAGAGAAGCCACTTTGATATTGTGGTAATCGGCCATCATGTTAGTTTGGAATTATAGTTATCCATTCCCAGTTTTAAAGGGCGTGTCCCCCTTTGATGGATGTCTCCTTTTTTTGTGCACCTCCCTGAGTACCCCCAACTAGCCACTCCTTCAGTCCTCCCTAGGTGCACCCACCACCTCTCTATCCCTGTTGCCATCCACTGCCACCATTTTTGGCAGCCTCCTGGGAAACCCGACATATCCCTTCATCGGACAGGTCCCCCCTTCTGAGAGAGATGCACAGTAGGTTCAACCAATTGACCCGAGTGCTCGAGGGTCAGTCCAGGTGATCCAGAGCTTTGTGGCAACCAGTGGCCATCATTCAGTCAACTGGGGGCAATGGACAATTTTTCCATGTTCTGGCCCTCCCACTCTACCCATATTGGGCCTGCATGGGGACGTCAACCTGAGGCAGGGACATGCAGGGCATGTCGAGGCTTCGTGCTCCTAGCACATAACCCAATCCACCTCCAGGTGTTGAGGCCCTGCCCACCCACCCTGGGAAGGAAGCATCCAATGGGTGATCTGGATTCCCTCCTTGTTGATCTCTACTTCTGACATCCAGGCTCTGGGCACGAACCCGGGTCACAAGTGTGCAGTGTGAACCCCTTCTCTTGGCATCACAGAGCCATCCAGATGTCTCCTTTTTATATTCCTACTAAGACTCTACAGCATAGCTTTTCCCCATTAACCCATAAAAAAAAAAGAAATAAGATATATAAGCACAAATAGCCACTGAGATATGAAACAAAAGTTTTGCAGCTCATTGGAGCTGACCATTCCCAATTGTACATTGCTGCTGAGATTGCCCCCCACCCACAAGTACGGCAAAACATCCTGTAGTTTCTTTTTGCATTTCCCAATCCAAACTTAATAGAATATTTCTCTCCTGGAGATCCTTTAGTGTTTCCTGAGGGTTTTCATTTATAAATCTTGCACATTCAATATTAACTCTAAACTTCACTGGGAACACATTGGTTGCTCTGCTATTGTTTGACCACAGCTTACTCTTGATAAAGATTGTATTTTTTTCCATTCTTGTACCTGTTTGGGTGGTAAATCATTATAAATTGATATGTGTGAGCTCATTAGTTGTATTTTATTTTTTTTATACACTGCAGCCATTAATGTATTTTTAACTCCTGATCTTAGAAACTTAAGAATAATAGGCCACATGGGTGCAGCTTCATCAATTCTTGTTATAAGCCCTCTGTGGACTCAGTCAATATCAAAATTAATTTTGTTGGGGTCTGTTTCCAAATAGGCAGCTGCTATTTGTGTAAATGTATCCCAAAAGCTTCTTGTACTGTCCCATGTTTCAGGCATTCCCAATATCCAAATATTTTTCCTTCTAGCCTGAGTATCAAAATCAAGTATTTGGGTTTTTAGATCATTGTTGGATTTTTTTAATGATTTGTTTTAAACTTTATTTTTAAAAGTGTTAACTGCATTACAATACAGCATAAAATAACGTAGGTAGGCATAATGACACTTGATACACTATTGAGCATAACATTAGAGCATACTACATTTTAACAGTAAGAAAAATATTTGGCCCCTACCTCTGTTACATCACTGAGGGATATTCCCAGATAGATTGTATTCTACACCATATGCTAAAAAGCCTAGTCTACCAAGAGCAGGGGATAATTCATGCATATCTCTAAAATTAACATTTCCCTTTTTATACTGTAAAGTTTGCTCCCCTATGCCCATTAAAAGTCCTAAGCAATAATAGGCAGTCCCTATAAAGACTTCACACACTTAATAGGCAATAACATGTAACATTAAATTAACTTTGTTAACTCTGCACCCTGAATTCCATCTTACCACACAGCAATAAGGTTTTGTTAAATGTAACCTCTAACTAATGAACTCATTAGGTCTAAACAAACAGGCATAAAACAAGCATAAAACTCAAGCAGTGGAAGAACTGATATTCGTTAGTGAACTTAAATCTCTAAGTGTCTTTTACTTTAGAGAGATGTAACCCAGTTTATCCTCTGTGATTTGACATGAAAGTTAGAAACCTTAGTGCACCTGTGTTGGAAAGAAGTCTGTAAGATGTGAAGATGGGATCTTCAAAAGAGAGAGGAGGGAAGCAATGCTTATAAATATCAGCCATCGTCATGCGGCTCAGCCATCTTGTTAATTTCAAGCTCTAACAGGGAGAGTGAAATTTATCAGAAAAATATACAAATACCTTGCGTCCTCCATAGCCATGTAATCACAGCATGGACAGAAGTTCTGAAATGGTTCTGAAATATTTAGATTTAATATAAGACACAGGCTTATCTCCCTCTCTCTTTTAATAGAAAATTCAAGTTCGACGTTACTTATTCATTTTCTGTCTCCTTGTCTGAGTCCTTTTCCCTCCTCTGAAATTCTTCCTCCACTTTTTCCAGTAATTTGGAAGCATCCTTAGGGGCAGAAAATGAATAGGTCTTATCTCCGTCTATTACTTTGAGATTGGCTGGCATCAGTAAGAGGTGTTCTACCCCCTAGCTGTCTGAATCTGGTACACATCCCATTGAAGCTTTTATGCCGCTGTCTGGTTTTGTAACTCAAGTCAGGGAAGAGATGGACTTGACTGCCTCTCCATTCCAATAAGCCCTTTTGTTTAGCCTCCGGCAGGATAGTGTCCCTTTCCATCACCAACCCCAACTTGACCAGGATAGTCCATGGTTGGAGATCATTTGTTGGACGTTTTTTTTGAAACCATCTAGGATTAATCCTGTTCATTTTTATTACAGAGGGGAGTTGCTGACAACTGGTAATGCTCTGTCAGCCATGTGGTGATAAATACTGAAAGACTGTCCTCTTCAGCTCCCTCCGGCAATCTCAGTATTTGAATGTTTGTTTCATGGACTGAGTTATCCAAATTCTCAAGCCTTCTTTTAAGAATTCTGTTTTCCTTAGTTAACCCAGTAGAGATGGTGAGAGCTTGGTTGGCTGTCTTAGTGGCAGTCTGAGTTTCTGTGGAAAGTGAATTAATTTTATTGTCCATGAGTTTAAGTTTTTGTTGAAAGTCCAACATTTTTTTGTCCAGAGATTGTATGGCACACAATAGTGCAGCATTCGCTGGTTGGGAGATATCACCCTCTGGAGTCAGCTGTCAGTCCTCTTTGCTGGGTCCCGGACGCAGCTCTTTAGGCCTATCTCCTCCTCCACCAGCACTCGTCTGCTTATTCGTTCTTCCCATGTTGGTCATAGATGGATCAAACTCTCAAAGTCTGATGTATTTCTATTCAGCTTGCCATCTTCTTTAACTTAAAAAAGTTGTGAAAGGTTACTGATTACAGTTTTTTATTAAATTATGTAATTGCCCTCAAGTAGTGAAGAGTCTCATAGAGTTGTTGCTCCTTGTTCGGCAGTCGGCCATGCCCTCCCCTTTTCTAAATGATCTAGCTGTCTTTCTATAGGTTTGTTAATTTCAGTAAGTTGATTTACCATTTGTTGTAGCTGTTACATTCCTATTTTCAGTTCAGCATTTTCTTTGATTAGATTTTTTGTGTGAGTAAAATACATTTCAAATTTAACTTGCAGGCCCACAAGTTGTTCCATTTTTTGTGATATGCTATTGATTTGAGATAATAAACTGTTTTTCAGGCTTGGTGGTTCTTCTAAATTAACTTTCTCTGATAAAGACTTTTTGCCAACTTCCATTTGTGAGTCATTGCTGAGTTTTTCTTATTCTTTTTCACAAATACATTTTTTTTTTGGTTCCATGTCATAAGGGTGATTTTTCTATTGTGACTGGCACAATTGTGAGTACATTTTGCCAAAAGAAATATCAGCCCCATACCTACAAAAATGTCTGCTAATTCAGTGACCAGATGGACATTCAAATTAAGATTTAATGCAAGGGCTATGCCCCCTGAACCTTACAAATTAATATAATCAACTTTGAGTGTCCTCTTTTTGTTGGCTACTCATACTTTCCTGATTAGCATTCATACCTTCTGTTTCATTCAGATTTTCACCTCAAAGTTGACTCACTTCCAGAATGCCAAGTTTTTCAAATGGGCCAATGCTTTTGTCTTCATTGGCTGTTTCTCCAGTTGTAAAAACACTGTGAAAAGATGAGTAGAAAAACCTGCTGTCTCTGGTAAGGCATCAAATGCTACCGTGGTATTTTTAAACTTGGTTATTAGTTAACTTGACTTTCTTGTTGGCAACATTTTAGGAAAGTTAGCTTTTGAGGTAGACACCAAATTCCTTGTGTCTTTTTTGGGCATCATTATCCCAAAACTCAGCAGGGATTTTTTTATCTTTTTTCTGAAGCTCCTCTTCAGGTGTAATCAGTTCAGTTCCATAAAACATACCAGAACAAATTTATAACTTGCAGAGTGTTGTTTCCAACCACCATGGGGACAGATCAGCAGCTTCTAGCCCACAGGGCTGACCGTTGAAACAGACATGCAGCTCCTGTCTCTGCCCTCAAAACTATCTTGTTTTCTGCCATAACTCTGCTGCAGAATTCTGCAGAATAAGGTTACATCCTGGTAGGCTTTACTGTGAGATCATATATAATGCTACTGTATATACATTTTTTTATTTCAGACCACTCTGCTTGAAAAAGTCTAAGAGTAAGGCACAAAATATTGAGAGTTTTATGGTAGTCTGAGATATGAAATGAAAAACTAAAACTTCAGAACTTTGAACCTATTGGACTGTCTGTGGTTTATGATGTGATTCAGACTGTCCCTTACACAGACCCTGTCCATAATGTAAAGTTGCAGCATCCATAGCATCAGCTTAGCAACCAGTATGCTAAGCTGAACTGAACTGGGAAAACCACAAAAATCCATGTATGTTAACATTAAAAATTAAATAAACAATTTAAAACAAAACTCCTTACATGATCCAAAAGGATCCCTATTGCATAAATGAAATACGTAACATGGATTTTGTGTAATACATGATTTATTTTCCCTCAAGCTGTTTGACCTTGGGCACAACACTCATGGCTTACACCACTCATGAGGTTACCCAAGGTCAGACATCTCTTATGAAAATAAATTATGTATTACACAGGTCCCTGTTATGTATCCATTATAATATGAATGAATAAATACATGCATACAAACATACATTCAGAAATGTATGTTGCTTTAGGTAATGGGGTGTGCATTAAACTAAAACTTTTTACCAAATATAATAATGGTGTATTCATTATTCAGAACTGAATAATGAATGGTACAAACAAACAAAAATAACGTAAACAAATAAAATGCACTAAAATCCCTGTTCTCCTCTGACCAGAGTGAGTCCAATGGTTATGACCCACCCCCATCATTGGTCGTCTACCCTATACCTCCCTTCCCCACCCCAAGAATCCCATTTACTGTATATAAAAGTTAATTATTCAATTTACCACGATTTGGGGAGCTGGCACATTGCCAGCTCCTAATAATAAATTTGTACGATGCCCCCCCTCTCTAGCCAAACTTTTTCTAGGCTCTAAAGGGCCATCTTTTGCAAGAAGCCCCTGAATCCGAGCACTCATACATGATTGTGGGAGCAATAGTTATACAAACATAGATCCATATATTTCTCAGATAAAAGTCAACTAATGCTGAATTGTCTGTCACTGTCTCAGTGAGTTATATCCTTTCATGCACTTAATATCATAAAATTATTTAACTTATTTTTGAGATCTGCTAGTATATTACTACCCACACCTTTCTGTGTGCATTACAAGCTGCCACTGCCCTTTGTAAAAAAACAAATTCTCATCTTTTCTGTTCTAAGGTGCTCCCCTCTTAATGGATATTCATTTATACATGCATGAAAAGAGTAAACATCCCAGCTGGATCATTGTTCCCCTCCCAGACTCAGTGTGTGGAAGCTTCCCCTTATGGCAGTGTGTCATTGACAATCTGGATCTATGCATAGTGTGATGGGGAGAGCTGATACATCATTCAGTGATGTTATTGCTAAGCAGACCAGTCAGTCAATGACCAATAGACTTTGGCTGTAGCACTGTAAGCGGCAGAAAGTGCACATTGGGCTAAATAGGAAGGACACCTACTCTAACTAGGATATTTATTCAGGTATTGCCCCTCCAAATTATAGACTGGGGACCAGGAGGAGGGCTTCAGGCAAAAGGTGGCCCTTTGTGGCCTAGAGCAAGTCAGTCTAGGGAGGAACATTATCAGGAGATGCAACATTGCCAGATACCCATAACTGACTGCTTTTTATCACTTTGTTCTTTATATGGGAGCCACTGGGCAGGGAGGATGTTAGATGCTGGAGGCTGGATGACCACTCAGAGGGTGTTTGGTGGCCATGTGACTAGCCTTACCCACATTGAGTGGAGGTACAGGCTTTTCAAAGCATGTTTCTTTTTTAGTACAAATAACAAATACCAGCATATTTGACTCCCATGAATACAATAGTAGCCACAGACACCGCTAGCTATTTCCCAAAATTTCTGTGATATTTCCAGAAATATCTGATGCTTTTTGCATTTAAACAGTAGGGGCAGCAGAGAGAAACTCTTCAGAAATTTCACGAAATATCTGGGAAATAGCTGGCAATGTCTGTGGCTACCACTGCACATATGCTTAGATGAATGTTCAAATTAACATATTTGCACACACCTAATAGTTAAAATTAGGATTTGTGAGGTCTGTAGCACTAAATATGATATTCATAGTCCAGGATAGGCAAGAGTGTATGAAGGACAACAGATATTTTATCCACAGTAATAAGACTTTAAGACTCTGTATAGAAGATCTAGTCTGGCATTTACTGTCTTTTAAATAGTGCTGTGTGGAATGCAGAATTCTGCAGTGGAATTAGTGCAGAATGGCCATTCTTTAGGTGGAATTTCCACTGGAATTTCACTGGTTCTTCAGTAGAATTCCACCTACTGTGATCTGCAGAATAATATTCCACAGAAAAGCAATTTTTCCACAGAAAATTATTCCGCAACAATTTCCATGGAAAATCCACAGAATAATATTCCACGGAACAGCATTTTTTACACAGAAAATCATTCCACAACTATTGCCTACTGTAGAATTTCACCATTCTGCTTGTGGTGAAATTTGGTGGA
This sequence comes from Neoceratodus forsteri, assembly GCA_016271365.2. Classification (NCBI taxonomy): domain Eukaryota; kingdom Metazoa; phylum Chordata; order Ceratodontiformes; family Ceratodontidae; genus Neoceratodus; species Neoceratodus forsteri. The sequence goes on from CM028134.1 coordinate 849,914,285, forward strand.
ATTTCAATGGAATTTTGAAAGTTCAGCAGAATTTCATTCCACTGGAATTTGAAAATTCTGCACAGCTCTATTTTTTAACCTTATAAATGTGCTCTCTTGTAGTTACTTTTGGTCAAGCAATACCTCTAGGTATTTGCAGGTAGGGACATTGTCAAGGAAAGTACAAACTAGGAAGAAGATTTTAATGGAGCTGTCCAGAGATTTGAGTTTTTGCTTTGTCTAAATAATCATTGCCTTACATTTGCTGTCTTTAAGAAGAAACAGACCTTTTCAGAAATAGCATGTCAAATGTATTAGAGTTCTGAAGCAGGTTAAACCCAGTTTGAAACATTTCTTATTCCTCAGTTAGGGTGCCATCGATGTAGTATGCAACAGTATTGTCTGTGACGCAGACAGCCAGCTCTGATTGCTGTATCAATTTTTTTATTACATATAAAATATGTGATGGGAAGGTCAGTTTGAGGAAACTACTGTCTTACTGGAACTGACACATCAAGACCCCCCAGGGATAAGTTCAAAGGACAGAACATAGCTAAACTGCAGATATCTGGTGTGCAATTACCTTGTCGATTTGCTTTCATCCCAGGAAATAAGATTAACCATTCATAATTCCCTCAGGGAAAAAACATTTGATTTACAATAGTTGTGAGGAAGAACTTGAGAGGGAGGGGTGTCAGAGAGAAACCAGAATGGACATTGAAGAGAGGCTGATGTCTGAGCCAGGGAGGACCCAGACGAATTTGGAAGGTCCAATATACTTTCCCGGGGAACCCTTGAATTACATCAGAGAGACCTTTGAGGTGTACATTCCAAGGTCCAGACAGGATTAAAGAGGCAAATACACTTTTGCTTGAATACAGTGACTTAGATCAAATAAACTTTTTAGATGTATGTGTAGCAGAGCACAAACTGGTTTGGTCTGGTTAACCTGAGGGGGGAAGGCAGTGAGGTCACCTATTATGCTTTTTTAAATATTTTATTTGGACATCCTGTGAGACAAAATATAGATGTTGTTACACCAAGGCGGAGTTAGTGACCCCATGAGAAGGCCGGCTCAGAACTGTGTTTAATTGCTGAGAGAACCTGGACAGAGGCACACAAGACAATATTTCTGACTGAGAGAAGAGAGACCCTCAAAGCACTGAAAGAAAGTAAGCATTAGATTAGACCAGTCTGAATGTATGTATTGTAGGAACTGAACTTTTACCTGTTTGTTTTAAGGCTGTATGTGTTGGGATATATTTTGTTCTGTACTTATTGTTCTGTTTTGATATTTTAAAGTAAAGAGATATTTTTACAACGGAAGCTGTCTGGAGTGCCTTGACATTTCTTTTTATTTTAAGTGGAGCTTTTAAAGGTTATAAATAACACTGTGTGTGAGCTTATTGTATACCAAACTGGGAAAATGGATAGAGTTCTCTAAAGTCTTGCATAGAGTTCTAAGGGTTCATTTGAAAGACCTGGTTGGGTGCCCGTAGGCAAAGATATCTGGCCTCCCGAAGACAGAATTATCTGAGCCTGACAACTGGGTAAGCTAACAAGAGGTTATCAGTTTGAATCCCTCCAGAGCTTGAGACTAAGGTGACTTGAACCCACAAAACAGACAAGAGGGATACCTTGTTCTGTTCACTGTGCACAAATCATACGCTTAGAGGTAGGCACTTTGGGAGTAGAGGGCTGACTGGCTGAGCGAGTTTGTGACATTGCCCACTTACTTTTTTTGAAGAATGCATGTCTGTTGTCTTTGGAGAGGTTATTTACAAAATTGAGAAACCTAGAGGGGCCATGTTGGACCCATGGGGAACTTTATCTGTGAAAGTGATGGCTTATTCAGAGTGGTACTGACTCCTCCAACCTTTGTCCAGTTTTATAATTAGTTATGTAGCCAGCTAAAGGATGGGTTAAAGATACAGTACCAATGAGCTTGATTTTTATAATTATGATATTGTTGTTGATCAGATTGAAGGCCTTTATTAGGTTCATGAAAATTACACTGACCATTCCCTTCCTCCCTATAGCCATGAATACATACTGTAATTTGAAAAGTTGGTCAAGGCAAGTGCTTTTGCCAACATAGAAACCTTATTGGCTATCATTTTCCAGAATGTTCTGGTTTAAGTAATTATTTCAATGTTTTAAATAAACTGTCCTGTGTGTCACCCAGAATGGATTGGATACAAGAGAAATGGAATTATAGTTTTCTTCATTGGCCATATCATCTGACTTGAACAGTGAGGCACCAAATGGTAGATTGCTGCATATTTGATACAATGCCAGTGTTAAGGAATAGGTTTTAGACATGGGCTAGTGGGTAGCACATAACAAGCACAGTAACATTTATTAAAAAGGTTAAACACCATCAGTTCCAAATTCTTTGAAGGTATCTAGATTAGGCAACTGTTCAAGAATCTCCCCAATGAAGCCTCCATTCATATTAAAACAGGACATTGCATAGGCTGGCTATAGGAGTCCATGGAATAATGAGGCTGGGAAAGATAATGCCCATATCATGTAACAGCGCTGTAACTGAAGAGGACAGTAAAATCTCAGCCTAGTAGGTTAACCACCTCTTTCAGGATGGTTTCATTCTCCCATTCAGTGTCAATATCTAAATAGAATATCATTGAACTAAGATTTAGTATAGTAAAGCTAATGGAACCAAAACAGATAGATAGGAAAATAATAAAAATGTTAACAAGTAGTCAGTTGTAACTTTATTTCAGAAGTATTTCAGTTTTTTTTATTTGCTCCTTAGAAAGTCTTCTATGTGATAATATTGTGCTGGATGTGTGGAACAGCTCTTAGTATGGCAGCTGACATTTCTATCTATCCCCCCAACTACATCATCAGCATTATTGATGGTGACATCACAGGTGACTGACCTGGCAGCTACTGAGTAGCTGTTCCTAAGCAGCAGTGATGTCACAGTCAGTGAGGTCACAATGCTGATGATGTAGTGTGGGAGAATACAGATAGATATGTCAGCTGGCAGGCTGTGCTGTCCCACAAGGACGGAACACATGTCTATGTCTCCTGTTCTCAGCCTTTGCTGGTTGCACTGTGAGGCCTTTTGGCACCATGCAATTCTGCTTAAAATTGAGCCAGTCCAAATTCCTTTGTGGGGATTTGCATATGCTTCCAGTGATGCTTTCTATTACTGGGTTATGTGCAATTTTGTTTTTCTGTAAAATCTGACTGTATGGCCAATACCCTTCCAAGGTAACTCTTGCCTCTGGGCATTTGCTCTGTGTTTTTTCTCTTTCGTAGTTCTTCTCTATTGTGGGCTCCCCATGACCCAAACAGGTAAGACCTTCTTGAGGCTAGCTCCCTTCCTCTGGGATGAGATACAGATATGGCACACTGATGAGTCCTAACAAGAACAGACATATGTCTGTGTCTGCTGTTCTCAAGCTTTGCTAGGTGCATTGCGGGACCTTTTGGCACCATGCAATTCTACTTAAAGTTGAGCCACTGCAAATTCCTTCATGGGGATTTGCATGTGCTTCCTATGATGCTTTGCATTATTGGGGTATGTGCAATTGTGTTTTTCTTCTACGCAACCCCGAATGGGGGGATAATTGAAATCAGTATCCCTTTTCTGCACACAGGCAGTAGAAATTTCACTTGTGCACAAGAGCAGGATATATGGATAGCTTCCAAGGCAATGCCAGACAAAACTTTTTCCATTTGGATTAGGCAATAGAGCCATGAAACAAAATGGTTACCAATTACCCATGAAGAATTCCATGAAAGTCGGGTAATGTATGGAACTGTAAACAGTAGAAAAATTAAAAGACCTATGGTCTATAAAACATTCATGTGTTAAAAGATAGCTGCTTCTTTGAAACTTTATGATGATTAATAATTAAGATGTACATTTCCCAGCACATATGTGATAGAAAAATTAAAAGTAAAATGATGTGGATTCTTAGGCTCTTGTGAGGTTCTTCACAAAAATGTATGGCAGTACCCTGTGAGCTTAACAGAAGGTGCAGATGGAAAGCACACAGATGATTGCTGTGTACACTCTTAGTACATTATCAGATAAACAATCTTCTAATTAACCAAAGGGAAAATAAAAAGTACTTCATATATAAAAGGGAATGGTTGACTGATTTTAAAAACTAATATTAGTTTTAGGCAGTACACTAGCTCTTTCGTTCATTTAATACCCCTAGTGTCCCTGTGGTTCAGGCTGTCTCACTTTACACAGTAAACTACAAAATAAGACACCCTACTGGCCTGATGATACACCAGATGCCTGTTTGGAGCAGAATACTTTTAAAAGTGTTGACAATCAGCATAGGGGTTTGCTGTAAGTTCAACTGAGAAGACCATTGCATAGGCTTGGGACCACAACAGCACATGCTTAATTGCCAACAGAATTCAATCCTTACTGGGATAGGGCCAAAATAAATTACTAGAGGATCAAAAACAAGCAACAGAACTAGGCTAGGCACAAAAAAAGGAGGAGAAGAGGTTACTGCACAGTCAATGAATCCAGGTCAATTGTGGATAAAAGCCAAGACCAACAGGAAGGAGGTAAATTCTTCTGCAGCCAGTATAGGCGCATGTCCTCATTTTTTTTTTCAAGTCACAGCTTTGAGCACAGCGAGCCAGTGGATTCTGACACCCATACTGTTAGAAGTGGTGTGAGTCCCACTGCAGATTATAGGTAAAGACTGGGGTTGTATTTTCAATGGTGGAAGATGACCTAGGGACTACGTCCTGTATTGCAACTTACTGGTGTGTAGAAAATATGACCGCACCAGCAAATATTCCTATTCTCAGTCCATGGTGTGCATGGGTGGTAGGCACAGCTGCAGTGGATATTACACCTGGTATTACCAGGTGTAGCATTCTGACACAGTTGTGCATGGCAAATGGCTTCAAGCTGCCATAAATCAAAGTCAGTTGCAAACTGGCTTCATGTACAAAAATACTGTGCATGCTGAAAAGCCTGTGTGTGCACAAGGGAAGCCTCCCCCTTCCGTGCACATATTTTGCTGCCCCTGCACAATTTTAATCTTCTCTGAAAATTGGGCTTCAGACGCAGGGACACAGAAAAACAGAATGTGTTGGCAGATGGGATCCATGTGGACCATCTAGCCTGCCCATGTATACTAACCCCCCCCCCCAATTAGGCTGCTAACTTACATTTACCACACTGTCTGTCCCATGCCAGCCTGAATTCCTTGATCATCTTTGATCCCACCACCTCTGTGGTGAGACCATTCCAAGGCTCCACCACGTGTTCTGGAAAGAAGAACTTTCTTGCATTTTTCTTGAACCTACCCCCCCTTGATGCACATGTTGTGACCTCTGGTCTGGGTTCAATTGTTTACCTGACAGGGATTTTGTGCCTGTACCTTGCTGATGCCCTTGAGGTATTTGAAAGTCTTTATCATGTCTCCCTATCCCTTCTTTGTTCCAAGGAATACATGTTGAGCTGCTTAGCCTTGCCCCATATGGCTCATGATGTAGACCTTGTACCATTTTTGTTGCTCTGCTCTGTATAGTCTCTAGTGTATCTATGTCCTTCTTAAGATGGAGCCTCCAGAACTTGACACAGCACTCTAGATGAAGCCTCACCAGGGACCTGTACAGTGGCATAATCATGTTTTGTTTTCTACTGGTTATACCCCTCCCTATGCAACTCAAAATGCCACTGGCCTTTTGTGCAGCCTTTTCACATTGCTTGCCTACCTTCAAGTCATCTGCGATGATAACCCCAAAATCATGCACATGTTTCATTACTGCCAATTGTTTCCCATTTAGAAAGTATTTGTTTCCTGGGTTGTGTCTTCATAGGTGCATTACCTTACTCCTTTTGATGTTGAACTTCAACTGCCAATTTTCTGAGCAGTCTTCCAATTTCCTAAGGTCTGACTCCATCCTTTGACTCCCTTCCGCTGTGTCATCTCTATTACAGAACTTTGTGTCATCTGCAAATAGGTACACCTTGCCATTTGCTGTAGGTTGTCCCTATGTCACTGATGATCACATTGAAAAGTATTGGTCCCAGCACTGAACACTGTGGAAGACTACTTGTAACTCTACCCTCCTCTGAAAGTGTGCCATTTACCAATACCCTCTGAGTCCTCCTGTTGAGTCAGTTTTGGACCCAGTTTACAATTTTTTGCCCAATGCCTTTGTGATTCAGCTTGTTTATTAGCCTTCTATCTGGAACGGAGTCAGAGGCCTTGCTGAAGACCATGTACACCACGTCCCCAGCACCCCTATGATACATCATTTTTGTGACCCAGTCAAAGAGTTCAATTAGGTTAGTCTGTCAGGACCTTCCTGACATGAAGCCATGTTGCTTTGGGTCCAGCTGTCCACTCTTTTCCCAGAATGCCACTATCCTCTCTTTTAGTAGGGATTCCATTAGCTTCCCTATTACCAAGGTGAGGCTGACTCATCAATAGTTTCCTGATTCTTTCTTACAGCCACTCTTGTGTAAGGGCACTACTGTTGCTTTTTTCTAGTCTTCAGGGACCTCCCCGCTCTCCGGTGATTTGTTGAAAAGTTCCAGAAGTGGGGCTGTTAGTTCCTCTCCAAGCTCCCACAGTATCCTTGGGTGTATTTTGTCTGGTTCCATTGCCTTGTTGACCTTCAATTTCTTGAGTTCATCCAGTACTCTTACTTCTGTGAAGGGACTTGTGTCTGCTCATCCGAGGTGCGTTGCTTTCTGCAGAGATAATTCTTTACCTGCTTCCTCCTGTGTGAAAACTGAGCAGAAGTATTTGTTCAGTACCTCTGCTTTCTCACCATCATCGTCTACATGCTGGCCATTGCTCATTGCTAATCTAACTATCCTGCCTTTGCTCTTTCTTTTATCCCTTATTTACCAGTAGGAAGTTTTGTCACCGTGTTGGAACTCCTTTGCTATCCTCTCCTCTGTTTGAGCCTTTGCAGTCTGAATTGCCTTCCCCGCCTCTTTAAATAATTTTCTACTTACATTTTTATTAGTGTCCTTTTCTGTTTCCTTGTATCTCTCAAATGCTCTCTTCTTCTCCTTTATTTTAGATGCGATATCCTTTGAAAATCAGAGTGGCTTTCTTCTTCTTTTGATTATGCTTACTAGCTTGGTGCACTGTGATGTGACTAGTGTTATTGCTTTCTACAGTCTCCACTAGTGTTCTTCCACTCCCCCTTCCACCTTGCAACCTCGATTCTGTCTTAGACAGTGTTTCATTTTGAGGAAGTCTGCCTTTCTGAAGTCCAGGACCTTCTGTTTAGAGTGACTGATGGCCTCAGTCCCATTTCTCTGAACCACACAGTTCTATGGTCACTTGATCCCAGATGGGTAACCACATGTACATTTGAGACCCTGTTATTGTTTGATAGCACAAGGTCCAGGACCGCTTCTTCTCTAGTGGGGGTTTCTACCCTGGCTTAGGCCCACTCCCTAGAGTGCTACTAGGAATTCCTTTCTTCTTTCTGATGCAGCCATGTAGGAGCTCCAATTTATGTCCAGTAATCTTAAGTCTCCAACCAGTAGCAATTTACCCTTATCAGCCATCCTTAGTATGTTTTCTAGAATTTCCTTGTCTTTTTCTACTTCTTGTGTCAGGGGCCTGTATATTATTCACCATGAGTCCCCTGGATTTCTGTAGCCTTGATCTCTTTCTTCACATAGATAGCTACACCTCCCCCTTTTTTCCCTTCCTATGCCTCCTGAAGAAGTTATATCCTGGGATGGCTACATCCCAGCTGTGGTTCTCATTGAACCACATTTCTGTCACCACCATCCAGTCCAGGTCTGCCTCCACCATAATGGTGGTAAGGTCTGGTATCTTTTAAGCTAGACTGTGAGCATTGTTGCACATTGCCTTACATCCTCAGTCTTCTACTTTGTTAACAAATTGCCCTTCCCCTTCTGTGTATTATTTTTACCATTTTTATATTCCTCTATAGCCCTGAGCATCTTTCCATTTATGATACACACCATACTTTGTCCTGCTGATGGTTTGCTAACTAAGGGGGGAAGGGGGACTTTTTCCCTGTGCAACGTAACAGGTGCCAGAACCTTCACCCCTTCCACTAGTTTAAATGACCTGTAAAAATGTTTAGCTTCTTGCCCAGTGCTCTAACTCCCCTCCTTTGTCAGGTGGAGGCTGTCAAATTTAAAGAACTCCCTCTCCCAGAAATTCTGCCAATCTCCTACTAATTGGTGTCCTTTCTCTCGGCACTAGTCCCTAAGCCAGGTGTTCAGTTCAACTATTTCTCGTTCCCTGATTTTCCAGAATGCAAACAGCACTGTGAAAAGAGGTGAAACAAAATAAAAAAATGGTAATTAAAAATGAGTAAATGAATACAAACATATAAAATGAAAAAAGCAATAAAAATAAATTAAACATATAATATAGGAACAAGATTAAAATAAATTTTGCTGCAGATGGTGTGGGATAGGGTACTAAACAGAACTGTTTCATGCGTGGGTTAAGTCAGGTTTGCTCTGTGAAGTTTCTGCATCCCAACCTTTTTTTGTGAGGTTGCAATTAACAAATATGTGTAACTCAGATGTGCTTGAACAAGCAGAAGTGAAGCAACTTGGAAGGAGGCTCCCCAAATACTGCCAGTGCATTAAACTGCTAGGGTAGTGTCTAAAACTCATATTAGTTTTCAAAAGCAGACAACTATTGCCTTTTATAGAAACATAGAAACACAGACATTGTCAGCAGATAAGGACCTCTTTGCTTACCTATTCTGCCCAGTTTTCCCTGCCTACTGTTCCACAACAGACCCTACTCAATCACCGGTCATCTCCTCCCCTTACTACCAAAGTCCATTGTATCTGTCTGAAGATGCTTGAATCACGTCACCATTTTGGAACCAAGCTACTCCACTGGAAGACTGTTCTAGGTATCCAACACCCTCTCCATGAAGAAGTATTTCCTCACATTTACTCTGAGACTCCTCCCCTCCAACTTCATAACGTGACCCCTTGTTCTTGAGCTTCTTTTTCTATAGAAAATGCTACCTTCCTGTAACTTATTAATACCTGTTAGGTTTTTGGAAGTTTCCATCATGTCCTCCCTTTCCCTCCTCTCCTCTACAGAGTACATATTCTGTTCCTTGAGTCTCTCCTCATAGGGTTCTTGATGCAAGCCCTGCACAATTTGGTAGTCCTCTTTTGTACTGCCTCCACCAGTTCCATGTCATAACGGCGATCACGAAATAGTAATCGCTGTTACAGCACGTGTACATCGCTGAAAAATAATTTTGGTGATGCACACTCGCAGCACGGACAAAAACAGCACCCAAGACCTAAGGGTCTGATGCACCCTCCCTACTTATGGATTCTCAACTCCAGGAGGGTGTATGTCGGGGGGGTGACTTTGCTTAGGGTCTCAGGTACAGCTGATCTTTGTTTATGCCCATCTTGCAGAGTGTTGAGAAACCAGCATGTCTGCTTGAGGTTTGGGATCTATTGTAGGTATAAGGACTTGAAACAGCATATGTAGTAGCAAGGGACTACTATTAAGTAGTTGCAAGTTAACAACCACTTAGCATCAGTCACCTCACTTGCCCTAACAACAGGGGGGATCGCAAACATTTTCTGCATAGTTGAAAACACAGTGCAGCCATGCAGGGGTGATGGCAGGGGTCACCATGCACATTACATAGTAAAACTCACAAGATTTTTGGCAGAATATTGGGATACCCCCAGCATCAGAACTGTATAAGGCAAATTATAGGACTGTCACACATTCACGAAAAGAGTTCAGTTGAGCCATACCAATTATTAAATGGTGATGTGCAGGGGAATGGGCTGGGGATCCACAGAGTACTTTTGGACAAGGGAGGGCATGGGGCACCACTGACCCACCAGGGGAAAGGGGGAATAAAGGGAAGGAATACAGAGTAGCATGTGTAAAAAAAAATTAAAGGTTGAAAATTAAAACAGTATAGGAGGTAAACAGGGAACGAATAGTGAATTCATGAGGCAATACAACTGAAAGAAGAAATGAAGAGCAGAAGGAGTGGAGAAGGTTGGACCAAACAGGAGAAGCCTCTAGTAGAAGGCTACTTGTCCATCTGAGAATGTGGGAGCAGGGAAAGGAGAATGAGAGGCATTTAGTGTTTGTAAGAGAGTGGGATGAAGGGAAGCAATTAAAAAGTGAGTTAAGATACAGTTGCAGCCATTAAGATGTCCAGATATTTCCTGACACTTCCATGATATCTGTACAGAAATGTCATGCCTACCTGAAGTACCCCTGTAGGGTCACCAGAGAGATTTCCTTTACATATACTGTATCATGAAATATCTAGAGACATCCAGACAACTTGATGACTACAACTTTAGGGTTTTATGTGAGAAGGGCCACCGGGGAAGGGCGACATGCTGAAGGGCGACAGCAAGACAGCGAATGCTGAAATAGCACCCACACAAGATGGGCATGCATCACAACGGTTACTACAGCTGCTAAAAAAAAATTTGGAAAATGCTACTGCACTACTACAGGGGAATAGGGGACAACAGAGGATGCACCACAGGTGACCGGTGGTGGATGTGGAGAGGTGCACAGACAGAACGCGGGATGACAGCCAGAGGGGAGTGCAGCAGCATACACACACAGAGTGGAAGCAAGGAAGCAAGACAACAGCACAACAGTGCAGAGAGCATGGGGCCGGGGACCTCAGGGACTGAGGACAGAGACACAGGACAGGCACACACGGGAGGGCCAAGAGGCCAATGGGGCATAGGAAGCAGTGGCAGGGCACAGGCATGAACAGATGCATGGGAGATGCAGCCACATGAAGGTGGCCAGGTGCAGGTAGCTGGCACCCATGGCATGGGGGACCACACATGAGGGGGCTGAGACATGCAGGTGGTGTGGGAGAGCAGTGCACGGATGTGGCATGGGGCTGGCAGCCGGGGTTTAAGTGCACTGAGACAGCAACTGGGGCACAGCATGGGTGGGTGCACTCTGATGATGGGCACATATGTGAGCATGATGAAGGTGCAGCCGAGATGTTGTCAGGAGAGGCTAAATTAGTGAGGATACACAGGTGAACAGGGGTGGTGGACGACACAGGTGTGCCATCGCAGATGCAGGTGACATGGACTAGACTTGCATTTGAAAGTTGTGCGTAATGCCCCATAGGTAGTTCTGCATGCTGCGCACACCATACTCCACCACTATGGCCTTAATATGGAGTGACAGGTTCCTGTAGGCCTTCTTTGGCTTAGAGGGACCAGCACCAGAGACGAGCTGCTCCATTCGCACTGTGGTGAGCTGCTACTCTTCCCAGAGGCAGTCCAGGAACCACCAGATGTTTGGGTGACTGGCACCGAGACAGGTGTTAAAGGCACGGTGCCAGCGATCCACAACATTGTTCTTCCTCGCCAGACCACTGTGCGTCACCTCATACATATTCCACATGTTCACCTGGAATAGTGGATGACACCTGGTGGTATGTTCCACTGGGCGACTGACCCAGGTGTCCTCCATGTAGTTGAGCAAAGGACGCAGGATCACCTCATTTGCTTGGTAGAAGGGCATGTCCACCAGTTCAGCATATGCTGATGCCACATCATCTAGTAGCATGAATGCCAGGGCAAGGAGCATGCAGACCTGCATTGCAAAGTCCGCATCCATGGCTTAGCGGTCATGCAGTGCGGCACTGCTCTGCACATGGCAACACATAGCCTGGCAGAAGTGAAAAAAACACCACCGCACAACAGTGCCATTGAAAATAACCATGAAGGCATACCAGCCAGCATGCTCATAGTCCATAAGCGAGGACTGCGGCTCTGCACCACACAGTAGCCAACGAAGTTCAGTGAATGCCCTTGTGTAAGCACGTTCTGTCTGAGTATACATTAGTATGCACAAGGAGGGCAGGACAGCACCAGACTGCATGCCGTGAACCAAGTATAGCTGCCCAAATAGTGGTGGCTTGGCATGAAAGGTGCCATCCAGGAACCAGTCCTGGCACCCAGAAAGGAACGTCAGGTCGCATTGCATTGAGAATATGAGCATGCGGTCCCCTGATGGATCGTTGCCATATTGGAGGAATAGTGCTCCATCGAAGTGTGACAGTGTATGCCTGGGGCAGGAGAAGCTCAGTCATGCTGCCAGGCATTGTGGGACAGCCCTTTGCAGCCTGCGCACATGCTACACTGTGCGGCACAGCAGGGGCACAGCTGGCAGTCTGCCAGCGATGGCATCTGTCACCCCAGCTGTGGCCTGCATGACGACTGGAGTTGTACTTTCTAGGTTTGTCCATGTACACTCCCACACACCTGCCATCACACCACGGATACTGACCTCCCCTGCATCCGGGGCATGATTGTGTGGACACCCAGCATGCTTGTGGCCCTGCACACACCTCCAATAAACTTTTCCATTCTTCTCCTTGTCCCTGTGGTACATGAAGCCGCGGTGGGCAAGGAGCGGTCTCCCCTTTTGGCTGGTGAGGAATGTAGCAGTATCCATCACTCACTGGCTGACACAGAGTGACAACCTTCTGTCTCACTACATGCCCCTTTATGTGTGTGTTGTGTGCAGTCTTATCTTGGCAGCCATGCCTACCAACCCATCCTCAGTGCTGACAAAATGACGTGCTGCCTGTAGACACACACCTATGCATGTCAGACAGTGCGGATACAATACAAAATGGCATGGGTGCCTGCTCCATGTTGTGCAGTGTGTGTGCAGCATGGCAGGTTTGTATGGCTGCTGGTTCTGCTGGGTCTGCCATGTCTGGTATCGCTGCAGATCTGTGGTGGTGTGCCAACTATGCTGTGGATCCTGATGCCTGTGGCTGCCGACAGCGCCGACATTGCCCGGTGAGTTCTGCTCATATCCCTACCCCTGCTGTGGCATCCTAATGTTTAGGTTGTATTACTGTATGTCAGGACATGGTGTTTGAACCCACATCAGCTGTGTTGCTGGTACAATCGGCAATGCAGTGCTGGCGCATGCCACGAGAGCCACTTGCCTGCAGCCTGTCCACCAGGGCTCTTTATGGCCCAGTAGGTGTCTGTGTGTGCTGTGCGGGGGGCCCCAGGAGAATCAGTGGGTCTGGGGGCTGCCTGTTTGAGGTGTGCAGTGCTGGGGGGGGTTGCTGTTGTGTGGTGTGAGGTTGCTGTGCTTTGGCATTGGTGCCTGTGGGGTTTGTAAAGGCGTGCGTGTATGTGTGCGAAAAACAAATCGTGGTCGCCATCCTTGTGGGGTCACCATATTGTCAGAGTTGCCCTATTGACAGGGTCACCCTACCTGAGGTGGCCATACAAGTGAAGCCATTCTGCAGGTAGCCCTTCCTCAGTAGCTCACATCACAGGCTACCCAATTTTAGCATGCAGGGGAACTAAACCAGAATTTGGAGATGAAGTTAACACAGTGAAACTGAAACCTACCATCAGGGGAAGGATGTTAAGCGTAAAGTGAGTGATAAATGAAAGAGGGAACCCAGTCAGGAGATGGTGGATTTGGAGATGGCACTGTAAACTACATACCTATTGTCAAAAGTGCTGTAGGAATAATCATGTTGACAACTATTTGATAACAGGCAGCAAGGGGGCTGCAAGCCTTGTTTTATATAGTGTGTCTAGTTTTAGGTAGTGTTTCTTGTAAATGGCCTCTACAGTATGTAGTAAGAAATAATGGGAAGAGAAATATATATATATATATATATATATATATATATATATATATATATATGGAATGCAAGCTGAATTGTACCTAATTATTGTTTTTCAAAGTTTTCTTTGAGGCATCAGTAGCTCTTTAAGGTCTAAAATATGGCCATATATTGCATAGTGACAAAGATTATACAGATACTTTTTTTTAACATTGAGAAGAGTTGGTTATTGTGAAACCAGTGTTGGACTACAGCAAAATGCCCTGGAGTTGAGATGTCAGTTCAGGGAGTGAAGGGACACTAGCAACAGCATAGTGTCTTCCATGTGCAGTACATTTTATTGTTAGAGATATTGCAAAGTTCTAATTCACAGATGAAGTTTCAGCAAAGTAGCCAACTTTGTCTTCATGAATCTCTTTGCACATTTTTGCCATTTTATGGCAAATTTGACTGTTTTCACTTCACATACTCTTTGCCCTGCACTTTGCCTGTGAACTTTACCGTAAACTTTGCTTTAAGGCGAATCTGGCAATGTTTTCTCAGATCGAGGCTACTGCTAAACAAACATTTGTCAATGCTGAATGTTTGCTTGCTGGTATTGGCATTGGTACTGCATGAGTTAGAGAGATGCATAATAGGAATGGCAGTGAAGTATTGAACTAACGCCAACCCCTACCCCCACTCTGCAGAGACTAACAGGCGTTTGGATGTGCCTTTGGGTCATCGACCATAACGCTCATGCCATTCCACCTCACCTCACCCTGCAGACACTGACAGGTGTCACGGTGTGCCTTGGGGTCTTCGGCCCTTATGTCTGTACAGGGTGGGGCCTTATGGTTGGAAACCTTAATGCCCTGGGCATTTGTTGGTATTTTCGCTCCAAATTTTCGACATTGGCATTTTGGGACCCCACCTCATGAACAGTGGCACTATGTAAGCAATAAGACATGACAGAGTGTGTGTTAGACACTTTAACACATGGCTAGGAGGTGTAGTGAGGCATGAGGCCACCGGCCAAGTGCGCTCAGCCTCCTAGCCGTGTGTTAAAGTGTCTAACACACAGACCCTGGAGTGGCTTATTGCACTTATGAAATGGGCATCTAAATTATAGATGCACGTGAAAGTAAAAAAATACTTTAATAAGTAGTGAAAAACTTAAAAGTTTGTCTTAATATTTAATAAAATAGCTCCTCAGCCTACAATTTTTTTTTTTGAGTTGAAGACGTTTGAGCTGTTTAGGCTTCCATATCTGTATTTTTTCCCCCATCATGGAGTTGTCGCAGCACCACCACTACATGCACCCCCCCACTACACAACTACCAGCACTCCTAAGTTTGTTTTTCTGTTATTTTTCTTTACACATCTGGCTGATCCTACCTTCATTTAACAACAAAAAAAATATCTGGTTGACCTTGCTGTTTGCCAGCGTCAGGCGATACCACAGTCCGAGCAGGAACAGTAAGTCCGTGGTAAAACAGCTTCAGACTTTTTAAACTCAGTTAAAATTCAGCTCTCCCTCTTTGGCTCCAGTAGTGTGAGTAGGTGGATCTCAACAGTTCCGGCGAAAGCCGGGAACGGGGAGGGCTCATGCTATCGTGTCGCTTTGGGGCTAGCGGAAATTACAGTTTGTGTCTGGGGACTCGGTTAGTGGGAGAATAAAGATGGCTGCTTTTTTTTTTCTCAGCATTCTATGTGGGCATATTTCTAGGATCAGTGCCCAGCTGGCATAGCCTGATCTTATTTGTATGTGTTAGACACATTAACACATTGTTATGAGCCAATCAAAGTGCTCGAAATTAACTAGCCATTTCATAACATTTCGTTATTTAATACCGAAAGGTGCGGAAAGACATTTTGGGCAGGATGTGAAAAATAACATTTATACTGTTCATGAGGAGGTGTGAAAAAATGGCAATGTTGAAAATCTGGAGTGAAAATATGAAAAAGTGGCGAAGTTATGAGCATGCGTAGAAATTACATAATACACGCTCGTAACGCAGTCATGTTTTGGAATTATTTCACCAAACTTTTAACATGGCCTTTTTGGTACCTCCCCTCATGAACCGTGGCACTGTGATTTCATTAATCTGTCCCAAACGTTGATTTTGCACAGCAACTGCGCCATTCTGCACCACAGGTGTGAAAACATGTTTCAGGCAGGATGCAAAAAATGACATGTGTACTGTTCATAAGGAGGTGTAAAAAAATGGCAATGTTGGAAATTTGGAGTGAAAATATTAAAAACTGGCGAAGTTATGAGCGTGCATAAACGCATAGCAATGCACGCAGATACACAATCATTTTTGGAGTTTTACCAAACTTGCAACATGGTTTTGAGACCCCACTCATTAACAGTGGCACTGTTGTTTCATTAATCGGTCCTAAATGGTGATTCTACACAGCAACTGGGAAATCACCTTTTGGGACTGAGGAATGAAATGACAGTGCCAGTCTTCATGAGGTGGGGTCCTCCACAGAAGATCGTGAGCACCGAACCTCTGGAGGTAAGTGGGTGGGGGGTATGGGAGGTGGAGTACACAGAGAGGGTCAGGATGGGGAGGGTGGTGAGGATGACAAGGACCGCTTTTTTTCTGTAGGTTTAAAAAAAAGACCCTAGGTGACAGTTTTCTTTTTACAGGTGAAATACTATGAAAATTTTACGGCACACTGGGGTGGGCTCCCAGTGTGCCAGACTACTGGAGGGGGGATCAATGCCGGCCCAGGGATTGGGCACCCTGAGGTCGGCTGGAAAAAAGGGGGCATGGAGCACATCCAACACTGGAAGTGGGCATCCCGGTGTTGAAAAAAGATAATTACTTTGGCACACTGGGGTGGGCTCCCAGTGTGCCACAACAGTGTGTGGGGCATGCTGACATAGGGATTGGGCACCCTGTTGTTGGCAAAGATATGTTCAGGCTTGGGGGTGCATGCTGACACCGGGATTGGGCACCCTGATGGCGGCTTTGGGGGGAGAGTGTGGTGGGTGGCAGGAACCACCCATTATGCAATGCCACAGTGGGGCTCATTTATTTATTTCACTGGGAAAGGCACACTGAGCAAACAAGTTGCTTGTAAGTCCAGTCATGTGCATTACTGTGCACTGTATTGTGCATGGCTGGAATGTGCCTGGTTGTTGGGAAGTGGGGGAGAGATCTGCCGCTGCAATGACAAAACCGCTCATGATTGGAGGAGCAGATTTCTTTCAAGTCCAGCATTCACTCTGAAACCACCATCATCTGCAGCTTCCCTGTTGATTGGTGGCCAAGGGGTGCACCCCTGAAAGCATTTGCTGGATTGGCCAAACACTGCCACACCTCTGCAATGCTCTACTCACCTCAAAATGTTTCTTGTGCACTGCACGTGCAAGTAAACATAACAGGCATTTCTAAGTGACATGGAACAGAATCTGCAGGTAACATGCTATGGATATCAGTACAGTATGTGCTTCACTTTCATTCTGCAGTCTGTGTGTGAGAGTGGAAGGGGCCAGATCTGTTGTTTTTTTAAGTTTTGGAAAAACAACTGTTTCAATGTTTTGGTGAATAGAATAGTGCTTGTGTATACACATAAGGTTTGAACTTTGGCCTTTCTCTTTTCCCACCCTTGGAAGGTAAGCTGGGTAGAGAGTAGGGAATAGAAGACCCAGCATCAAGGATGAGCAGAGTGCTGGAGGAGGAGGAAGAGGCAGGGGAGGATGGTGGGTGTTTCATAATGCGCTAAGCAGGGAACTGCTGAGAGAGGCTGACTTTTATTTCGGATGTGGGAAAAACTATTCCCCCACATTGAATCTCAGGCCTTAGCCCTCCCAGTCAATGTTTTGATGAATAGAGTAGAGCTTGTGTATAAATATAAGGTTTAAACTTTGGCCTTTCTCTATTCCCACCCTTGGAAGATAAGCTGGGTAGTGAGTAGGGAACAGAGGGCCCAAAAAGATGACCTCTTCCAACTCACAGAGAGTATGACCAGTAGCACACAGGCATGGAAAAATAAACAGGAGGAAGAAACCTCTGAGGACCCATGGCCACTGACCTGCCCATCCTCAGGGCAAACTAAGAGGAAGTGATCCTAGATGCTTAGAATTGGTTCTAATTTTAATGTAGGGTGTAACGTTCATAGTAATGAAGTTCCATCTGCTAAGTCTATTGAATGGTGAGTTCAGGAAGGTCAATTCTTGAAGCTGAAGAGACAGATCTAGTTCAAAGGAATGTCCAGATCCTAAATATGAATTATGTCCTGCTGCTAAAAGAGGTTACACAAGATCCAGGATTTATTTGTGACATTAGTTGATATTTGGCAAAGGTACTGACTCAATGAGAGCAGTATGCTGTTTCGACAGTGATACCTGCACAGCAAACCCCCCACAGTGAAACCCCGACAGCAGCTGTATTTGCAGTGACAGGGATTTCACTGTGATGGACTTTGCAGTGATGGGGGGCATATATGTAACTCCACTGTTTGTGTGATGTGGCGTTAGATATCTAAAGTAGGTTGTGCACAGCCCCCCACATGGGTGTGTGTGTTTGGGGGGGCCACTACCTCCCTACATTGCCATGATCGAGTATGGCCATTGGCATTGGAGTGTTGTCAGTCGTTGAGGAGATGTGTCGGTGTCGGGGGTGTTGACAGGTTTTTGTCGGTGTCGGGGACTTCACTGTACGGGATGTTGCGCTGGCACCATTGATCCAATGAGAGCATGAGAAGAACGAATTTGTTTAGATGGGCTGCCAAACTTCAAATTATTGGATGTACAACTGGTTATTAAATCCTTAAGGTAATCTGTCAGACTTTAAAGAAGGTGAGAGAAGGATACAATGCTTTGATCCTTTTGTAAATTGACAAATATTTCACATGATTGCAAGGTTCTGAGAAGTACTTGTCATCAGTACTTGTTTGGGAAGGAAATGTAGGAATCAAATGAAAGCTGGGCAATGACATAGCAGAAGCTCTAGGACCCGATTCACAATGCTTCTGGCATGGTGCAAGGGGCTTGTGCCAAAAAGAATGGCGTAATGTGCACCTTATGCCGAAAGATATGCCAGGAGTGATTCTCAAAGGCAGCCTATGTCAAATGCAGGCTGCCTGTCCCAAATAGGGCCTGCACCATCCCTGCACCCAGAAATGGGCTGCAACATGGTGCTAGGGGCCTTGTGGCAAATACAAGGTGCCACAGCTCCGAAATGCAATTCACAGATATCTTCCTGAGGGAGAAATTCTAAGGAGGGGTGTAGCCTGTTGGGGCAATCTGCCATGTTCCCCCAACATACATACACACACACACACACAGCTCCAATATGCCCTTTATTGTGTTTAATAACATATCTATCCCTGGTGGTATAGTGGGTCCCTCCCCCTAACTGAAAAGCCCATTATTATGTATAAATATAGTTGTTCATGGTGGTCAAGCAGTCCCACCCCTCCACCCCAATCATGCCGTTATGCGTAATTATATATTTATCCCTGGTAGTACAGTGGTCCCGCTCCCTCACCCTGGCATGTAGTGCCCCCATCCCGCTCCCCACAAATCATACCTCGAGATGGTGCCAGCACACCCCTCCTCACACCACCTCTGTCTGAGCTGACAGATCTGTCACTGAGTGATGTACTATAATACAGGTACTATATTGTAGCACATTGCTCAGTGACAGTTCAGTCAGTGCCAGCTGAGGTGGTGTGAGGTGGGATGTGCCAGGGCCGACTCGAGGTATGGGTGGGGGTGGATGGGGCACCACATGCCAGGGTGGGGAGCGGACCACTGTACCACCAGGGATAAATATATAATCACACACAATGGCATAACCGGGGTGGGGGGGCGAGACCACTAGACCACAGAGGAATAAATATATTTACACAATATAACAGGCATACTGGGTGGGGGAAGGGACCGCTAGGCCACCAGGGATGGATTTATTGTTAAACTTCATAACAGGCATATTAGGGGTGGGGGAGGGACTGCTAGACTACTAGGAATGGGGGCAAGGATGCCTGCCAAGTCTGCCGGAGGTTGCAGCAAACCCCTCCCATGCACCAGGCATTTGTCAGATGAGAGTTTGCAGACTTAGGCACTTGGTCCCCACCTGAACCTGAATCTGGGGCAGTGTCCTTGGCATACTGGGCTTTGGCACAAGTGACTGTTTGCCGCAGCTTGCTCCGGTCTAAGCCCCTTTTGTGAATCAGGCCCCTGATGTTCAAAGTAGAGTCTAATGGCATTGAACTCAGTAAACTCACAATGTTTCACTATATAGGAGTCTATAGGGAGACAATCAAGGATTCAGAGAGAGTGAGGCTTTGGGTATCTGGTAGGACAGGGTAACTGAAATATTTCAGACCAATGAAGGTAAGGATAAAGTATACTGTAAACACATTAATTGGATATCAACAGGTATAACTGAACTGTTCAGTACAATAGATTTGAGGTTCTGAAGGCAAGTTAGAGTTATAATGATGAGGTTTTGCATGGGCATATATTTTTAGGAAGGACTGCTAGTGCAAGATGGTGGATACAGTTGTTGCTGTAGCATAGTAGCCCAATGACAGGAGCTTGAGTGGCCCTTGTGGCATTGGCTTGCTGGTGGATCCAATACCAGTATGTTGTGGGAGTGCCTAAACAAGTATTTGTCAATGCCGAATGTTGTCTCGCTGGCATTGGCACTGGTAGTGCAGGAGTTAGAGATGCATAATAGGAATGGCAGTGAAGTATTGAACTGATGCCAACCTCACTCCCACCCCGAGGAGACACATTTTCAACATAGGCATTTTGGGACCTCCCCTCATGAACTGTGGCACTATGATTGTGTTACTCTGTCCCAAAAGTTGATTTCCCACAGCCACCATGCCATTCTGTGCCACAGATGCAAAAACACATTTTGGGCAGGACCTGAAAACAGACAGCTGTATTGTTCATAAGGAGATGTGAAAAATTGCCAGTGTTGAAAATCTGGCATGAAAATATTGCAAATTTGTAAAGTTACAAGGGTGCGTGGAAAATGCACAACACACGCTTGTAACACAATCATTTTATGGACTTTCATCACCAAAGTTTCAACATATGCATTTTAGGACTTCTGCTCTTGAACAGTGTCATTGTCATTGTCTCAAACTGTCCTGAAAACTGATTTTGCACAGCGACCGCGCTATTCTGCGCCAGATGTGCAAAAACACATTTCGGCCAGGATATGTAAAATGACAGCTGTACTATTCATAAGGAGTTGTGAAAAAATGCCAATGTTGAAAATCTGGAGTGCAGGTATTACAAATTCACAAAGTTACAAGCATGCATGGAAACTGCACAATGCACGCTCGTAAAACAGCCATTTTTTGGATTTCTTTCACCAAATTTGCAACATAGGCTTTTTGAGAGCCCACCTCATGAACAGTGGCACTGTTGTTTCATTACTCGGTCCTGAAAGGTGATTCTGAGCAGTGACCACGAAATCACCTTTTGTGACCAAATAACGCCATCACAGTGACTGAATTCATGAGGAGGGTCCCAAAACCCATTTTCAAAAATGCCCAGATATGCACCAAAGTTGAAAAACCTATTTATACCATTATATAGCTTACCGGCATTTCTTCAGTTCGCGGTCGGCTTTGAAGAGTGCAGACTTGTTCCCGGTCCACCGAAGATCGTCCCGCCATGCTCCAGAGGTAAGTATGGGGTGAAGGGGGGTGTGGAGAGGCAGGGTGCACAGATGGTGGGTGCGGGTTGAGGGAGGGCCACCGGAGTCGATGAAGGACTGTTTTCTGCTTTGCAGGTTTGAAAAAAAAAACATTGCGGGACTGTTTTTCATTTACAGGTGCATTTGGCATGCTGGGGTGGGCTCCCAGAGTGCCACCTGAGTGTTTGTTTGGAGGGTTCTGTAGCCAACAGGGTTGGGTACCCCCATCTGCACACAACAAATGGGGAGTCATTATGCCCGATGGGGTAGGTTCCCTGTGGCAAATTAACTGGAAGGGGACATGATGTCGAGGGATGGGGTACCTCTGCACACACATTAAATGGCAGGTTGCATTATGCAAATGGGGAGTGAGCCCCCCCATTGGCAAATGAAGTGGGTCGGGGCACTCTGCTGCGGCATGCCACCATGTTTTGTAAACTGGTCACCAGAAGAGGCACGCCGCTGAATGAGAAGCTTGGCTCTCATTGCAGTGGACCTTTCCTTAGATCTGGTTGCCAGTTTACATGTTGAGGGTGTCAGTGCCTGTAGCTGCCTTATTGGGAAATGAGAGATGCACCTACTGATGCATGCCCTGTATTCTCCCACAGTGACCGCACCTCCAGATCTGCTACTACTGCAATATGTTGGCTGCGCAAGCACGAGCCAACATAAAAAGAGGGGTCTTCAACTGAGTCTACTGGCTTATGGGACAATAAGGAGTTGATGCTGTAAACAGAAAATAATGGGTGCATTGACTGCTTAGTCTAATGGAGACTGTTGTAAAGTGCAGCTGTGATAGGGAGATAGCCAAGTCAGTTGCACACATGCAGGATGATAAATCGAATGAAGACTCACTCTTGGTGATGGTATTTGCTGGAAGGAGTATGAAGGGGATATATATACTGTTAGGTGAGTTAGGAAGACCATTAGATAGGTGACTAGCAAAGAGTATCGTGATGAAGAGGTGTAGATAACTTCATGAAGTATGATGCAATCCAGAGGCCATGGAGCAATGACTTGGAATAGCGTAAATTCAGCAGGGTAGCTATGTTTCAGAGATCCGTCTGTACATATTTAGAGATACAGGATGGAAGAAGAGTCTGAGAAGTGCATCCAATGACTATACCAGAAAATACGATTTGGATAACATGGTTGGTCTGAGTCAGAGTTGGACAGAATAGACTATAGGTGGGAGGTATAACGGATGATGCCAGTACCGATATGTGATATACTGTGGTTCCTGTTATCCATGAGGGGTATGGCTATCATGGAGTTGGCATATCCCAGGAGGGAAAGAAGTTCACAATTCTATTGAGAGATAATAGGCATGAAGAAAGCTTCACTAGAGCTTGGATTCTGTAGACATATCGGGAGGTAGGGACATCTGTACTGTTTGAATTAAATTGAATATCTAAGGAATGATCCTGCAGAGTTGGTAGAAGTATGAGGCAGATGAACCAGTAGAAGTAATTGAATGGGTTAGTGGATGCTGGACCTTGGCAGTCATGAGAACCCCCCCCAAAAAAAAAATACAGAGCATCAAATGTGGAGGAGCCCCAGGCCACCACGGTGGTGAGAAGGAAGTTGCTCGACATAACAGAAGGCCAGCCAATGTCGACTACCCCAGGACAGGCGATAAGGAGGGAAGCTAGGTTATGGCCTGCTCAGCAAAGATGTCCTTGAAGGATGGAGATGAGAGGGTTCACAGGATAATGGAGGAGGATGTCCAGAAGAATTGGAGCTGGAATGCTGTGAGCATGACTGGTGGATGGGATGGCAACTGCAGAGGATTGGTAGAAGCAGGAGCAGCAGCAATGGGGATGTGGACATTGATTGCAGACAGTTGAACTGGTGGCTGGAAACTGAGGAGAAAAACTGGGCCATAAAGTCCCAGAGTGCTGACATGGGGAAGGATCTGAGAGAGGAATTGGCTGATGGGAAGTGAGTCCAGGCTGGCTGAGAGGGAGAGACAAGGCATAGGCCATAGAACTCTGGCATGTGAGCTACAGCCATGCGATGGATGCCTCGGGTTTCCAGATCAGCAACGTAGCAAGGAATAGTCCAATCTTCAATGGAAAAGTTTGATGTGGAAGTCTGCTTACTTGAGGATAGAGATTGATTGGAAATCCACTGAGGATGAGCAGCAGCATCTTCGGAAGGTGCTGGTAAGGTATTGAATGGCGGGGTGATGCCATGGTAGGGTGAAATAAAATGAATGGAATGAATGGAAGCTGAAATGGGCCCCAGGCATTAGATCCAGGTAAAACTAAGAGGAGGATTCAGGTACAAAGGTGCTACAGAGTTTGGGTATGAGGTTCCCACCTCTGAAGGAGATGGCAAACTTGAAATGCAGACAGTAAATGTGCTGCAGTGATGGGATATGAGATTCCCACCTCTGAAGGAGATGGCCAACTTGGATCACTTATAGTAGACCAATAGTTTGAGATAATGGTAGCATTAGGGGAACAAAACTGTAGAAAGCCTAGAGCTCCAGTCCCTGACGATGGGCAAACCATTATATATTCAGCAGGAAGCAAGGGGGAATGCAGGCAGAGACAAATTCAGGATGAAGGATGCAGGGGAATAGGAATATCTGGAGGAGCAATGATGGAGCAGTCTGCAGGATGGAGCTGAAGGGCCTGGAGAATGGAGGAGGCCGAGCTGGAAGGCAAGCAACAGGTGATAATGTGTATGAGCACCAGATGACAACTGGAAGGCAAGCAGCAATGAAGTCATTTCACAACGTGCTAAGCGGGGAACTGCTGAGGAAGACTGGCTTGTATTTGGCATGTGGGAGGAGCTGTTCTCCCACATTGAACATCGGGCTTTAGCCCTCCCAAAAACAATCTTTTGCACCTTTTGTTTGTATTTTAGGCATCTTTATTTCACTTAAAAATGTGCTAGTATTTTTTGTTGTGGTTTTTGTCTGATTTCCTTGTTTTCAGATGCTCTTGTTCTGTTATATCTTGTTACTTATAATGTGCTTATTTTTCCATTTTTCCACCATTTTTATTAACTTTCTTTGTGTTACTCTGTGTTGTTTAGTGTGTATTTCTACTTTTTCATATTTTTTCTTTAAAGTGAAAATGAGTGAAGAGGAGAGTGATAGGACTAGGACTGGGAGTGAGGATAGGGGATGCTGCCATCACATACATCTGCCAAGGACTCCATGGGAGGCACCAGCTGCACCAGCCTCAAGCTACTTCCACAAGAGTCAAAGTGGCACAGCTCCACATTGAAGTGAGGAACCTCGGATGCAGAGTTGTGTCCATGAAAACTATGCTCCAGGTGCTGTTTACAAACTAGCATATCTCCCTTGAAGGAATAGTGGATCTCTGGGGTGGTGGTGCACCTTCTGTCCCACCCAGGCCATAGCTCTAAAAAGCAACTCCTGTATCCTCGTCATCACCTCTGTGGTTTGAGTTGTATAAATAATAACAAAATAGTGAGAATATTTAAAAAATGCCAAACAACATTTAAAAGCCTCCATTCCTATCTAATGCTGTCCTGAATCCCGACTTCTGCTATCTTTCTGCTATCTTCTCCCCTTACTTACTTGTGTACCTAAGCTAGACTCATCTTGATCCGGTTTAAATTCTACTGTCAGCTCTCCAGAAATGTATGCCTGGTAGTGTTGGATTAGAACATAGATTTATCAAATGTTTTGGGTTGGTAGGTGAAAAGGGTTGTGGAAATTCTATTGCATTTTTTTTCTTTCAATTTTTTTCCCAAAACAAATGTTTTGAAGAGATGCTGATCTATGGTGCCAATCTACATCCTAACGTATTTCACAGTATGTTTACTGACATGTATTCTTTTGTTGATTTTATTTCCATTTTGTCTCATTTCACCAACTGTAGACCCTCAAAAACCTTTCTCTCACAACCCATGCGGCTTGATTCATGTATTTATTTTTTAACTTATTTTACGATTTTTGGCCAGAAAAGACACACTAAGCTAAGACTTGCTTCTAGGTGCATCTTGAGAGCACCTAGAAGTTAAGAGACTTGCTCATGGTGACACAGTATGCAAGTGGTGACTCTGGGATTCAAATCTAGTTCCCCAGTTTTGCAGCTTAGTGCTCCTAACCAGTACACTTTGCTGCCTGTCAATATCTATTTCATTGCCCTTCTTTAATTAGTAAATAGAATTATCAGCCATTCCACCCCCAGTGCTTTACTATTTATTACTCATCGGCAAGCGGAACATTCCATCCTCCCACCTCCAAAGCTGTCCGCCAAATGCCATTTTATGACTGCATGTACACTGTATCACCTGTTTCAATATGCAGATGATAGTGAACTCATTTAGTGGCCAGCCATAGAGGTGAGAGTAGTGTATGTGCCAGTTGCTGTATGGAAGGTGAGGATGCAGTCAAATTGGGTAGCATCATATAATAACATCATTTTTATGTTTGCTTGCACGCATGTGCAAGAAACGTAGTGCCATCATCGGAGATTACGGAGGTGTGTCACCTCCTCCTCCAATTCAGGCACTGTTCTGGCAGGCGCGGCCCCTGTAAGCCAATGCATTTTGGAGCTGTCTATGACACGCTCCAAAATGCAGTGGCATACAGTTGAAAGGGGGAGCTACGCTGAGTGAGCAGCGATAAGAAGCTGCTCACGGCAGCCCCCACCTCAGCTGCAGGCGTATGCAGCGTCCCACATCGCAGCGTATAGCCGACGGGTGCCCAATCCCGGCTGAGCTGCATCGCTCCTCCCCTCCCAGTAGTTGATGCCATGCTGGGAGCCCACCCCAGTGGCAATCAGTCATTTTGCCGACGGGGTGCCCGATCCCCCGTCGCTGAACGCCTCAAAGTCCTTGTGCATGCTGGGAGCCCACCCCAGCGTGGCAAGCAGTCCCATTTGTTTTTTTTGTTTTACCCTGTAAACAAAATGGTCCTGCGGCACGCCTCCGAACCCCTCCCACAACCCGCACCTCACCCACTGCACACCCAGCCTCCCACACCCCCACCCCATACTTACCTCCGACTCCAGCGCACGATCTTCGTGGACCGGGAACACGCTCACTCTTTCAAAGCTGACCGCGAACTGAGGAAATGCCGGTAAGCTGTATAATGGGCCAGATAGGAGGGGTTCAACTTTATTAGATATCTCAGCTATTTTTGGGATTTTATCAATTAAACATAGGGTTTTGGGACTTCGATGAAATAGCTGTCAGTAGGTTTGGTCCTGAAGGGTGATTTCGCAGTCACGAATTCACCCTTCAGGACTGAATACCACCATGACAGTGACATCATTCATGAGAATGGGGCCCAAAACCCCCATGTTGAAAATTTGGTGCCAAAATTCCAAAAAATGACTGTTTAACGAGCGTAGGTTGCGCAGTTCCTATGCAGGCTCGTAAGTTCGCGAAATTTCAATATTTTCACTCCAGATTTTCAACATTGCCATTTCACCACACCATCTTATGAGCAGTACAGCTGTCATTTTTCACATCTCACCCAAAATGTGTTTCCGCCCTTGTAGCGCAGAATGGCGCAGTCTGTGTGCGAAATCAATGTACAGGACAAATTAAGAAAATCACAGTGATACTGTTCATGAGCAGAGGTCTTGAAATGGCAATGTTGAAAATTTGGTGACAGAATTCCTTAAAATTACTGTTTTACGAGTGTGCGTTGCACAGTTCCCACGCACACTCGTAGGTTTGCGAATTTTCAATATTTCCACTCCAGATTTCCAACATTGCCATTTTTCCACACCTCCTTATGAGCAGTACAGCTGTCATTTTTCACATCCTGCCCAAAACGTGTTTCCGGCCATGTAGCGCACAATGGCGCAGTCGGTGTACAAACTCAATGTATGGGACACATTAACAAAACCACAGTGACACTGTTCATGAGCAGAGGTCTTAAAATGGCTATGTTGAAAATTTGGTGAAAAATGCCTAAAAATGACTGTTTTACGAGCGTGCGTTGCACAGTTCCTATGCATGCTCGTAAGTTTGCAAATTTAATATTTTCACCTAGATTTTCAACATGTCCATTTTATTAAACTTCCTTATGAACAGTACAGCTGCAATTTTTCATATGTCACCCAAAATGTGTTATCGCTGACATGTAGCGCATAATGGTGCTGTTGGTGTGTGAAAGCAATGTTTAGGACAGATTAACAAAATCACAGTTACACTGTTCATGAGCAGAGGTCTTAAAATGGCTATGTTGAAAATTTGGTGACAAAAGTCCATAAAATGACTGTGTTATGAGTGAGCATTGTGCAGTTTCCACGCATCCTCGTTAGTTCATGACTTTGTAATATTTTCAGTCCAGATTTTCACTAGTGGCATTTTTCAACACTTCCTTATGAACAGTACAGCTGCCATTTTTCGCAACATGGCCGATGTGTGTTTTCACACTTTCAGTGCAGAGATGCGTGGTCGCTGTGGGAAATCATTGTTCGGCACAGATAAAGAAAATCACAGTGACACTGTTCATGATCGGAGGCACCAAAATGCCTGAGTTGACAATCTGCTATAAAATATACCCAACCTACTTATATAATGGGTGTGCATTGCATTTTCTATGTACGCTAGTGACTTCACCATTTTTTTAAATATTTTTACTACACATTTGAAGCATAGCCATTTTTACACCTCCCCATGAAAGAGTACAGCTGTCATTTTTTACATCCTGTTCGGAATATTTTTGCACCTGTGGTGCTAAATCCTCGAGTCACTGTGCATAAGCAGCTGCTACTAAACTGATATTCCCCTGTTCATGAGGTGGGTCAACAAAACAAACATGTTGAAAATTTGGAGTTAAAATACCAACGAATGCCTGAGGTATTAGGCTTTTCAACTAAATTGCCCAACCCTATAGAGAATGACAGGAATCAGGGGTGTGACTTTGGATTCTTGCCTGTGATGGTCATACCATTCCACACCCTGCAGTCACTGAGAGGCATCGAGGTATGCCTTGGACTCTTCGGCCCCAAACTTCACCCCATTCTCCTATATCGCACCCATCTCACCGTATTTCCTAATGAAATGGGGTGCGCATAAGGCCAAAGACCCCAAGGAACACATGACACTTGTCAGTCTCTGCAGAGTGGGGTGTGGTGAAATGGAGTGGCGTTATGCCTGACGACCCAAATGCACACCCCAATGCCTGTCACTCTCTGCAGAGTGGTGGTGGGGTTGGCTTCAGTTCAATACTTCACTGCCATTCCTATTACGCAGATCTGTAACTTCTACACTACCACTGCCAATGCCAGTAAGCAAACATTCGGCATTGACAAATGCTTGTTTATGTTGTCTTGCGTGTGCGCAAGAAACATGTTGCAGTAACTTTAGAATAGCAGGTTTTGGAGGTGCAGTCGTGTTGTGGCCAGTGGCGCAACTGCTTTTTTGAGGCTGGGCTTCATGGCACAAATTAGATTGCATGCTGTCTATGACAGCAGTGCAAAAGTCTGCCACCAACTTAAAATGTTTTAGCTGCTGCAATAAGGGAGCTCCACCTCATTGCAGGGCATGCCTTTCCTGGTGTAACATTTCACTCAGACATGGTGGCGGCTGTGCCATCCACCTCACACAGTCCCCAGAAGTCAAAGTTGGGGGTGCCCAATCCCCCTGTCAGCATCATCATGCCCCCATCCTGAGTTTATTTGCCGAGGGGGGAGCCCAATCTCCGTAGGCATCATGTCCTTGCCAGTTGTTCGCCGAGGGGGATGCCCAACCCCCCTTGGCATCATCCCCCCCAAAAACACCTTTTATTTGCTGACAGGGTGCCCAGTCTCCATCTGCTCCAGTCTCCCCACACCAAAGCATGTAGGTGGCATGCTGGGATCCCACCCCAGTGTGCCAAAAGTACCTGTTAAAAGAAAAAACCTTCCTGTGATGTTTATTTTTTTGGTAACCCTATAAAGTAGAAAATGGTCCCTCACTGGCTGTCTGCGACGCCCTCCCCCAACCCGCGCCCACCCACTGTGTACCCCACTTCCACACACACACATACACACACCCTCACCCCATACTTACCTCCGGAGCCTGGCACGACGATCTTCGGTGGACCGGGAACATGTCTGCACTCTTCGAAGCTGACCACGAACTGAAGAAATGTCGGTAAGTTGTACAGTATAATGGCATAAATAGTTTTTTTTTCAACTTTGGTGCATATCTCAGACATTTTGGGGAATTTTGGCACCACATATTCAACACTGGGTTATTGGGAACCCTCCTCATAAATTCAGGCACTGTCATGGTGCTATTCAGTCAAGAAAGGTGATTTTGTGGTCACTGCGCAAAATCACCTTTTGGGACTGATTAATGAAATGACAATGCCACTGTTCATGAAGTGGGCTCTTAAAAAGCCTATGTTGAAAATTTGGTGAAAAAATCAAACAAAATGACTGTTTTGTGAGCGTGCATTGCACAGTTTCCACGCACACTTGTAACTTCCTGAATCTGTAATATTTTCACTCCAGATTTTCAACATTGGCATTTTTCCATATCTCCTTATGAACAGTGCAGCTGTCATTTTTCTCATCCTGGCTGAAATGTGTTTTTCGCATTTCCAACGCAGAATAGCACAGTACTGTGGGAAATCAGTATTTGGGACAGATTAAGAAAATCACAGTGACACTGTTCATGAGCAGAGGTCCTAAAATGCCTATGTTGAAAATTTGGTGACAAAAGTCCATTAAATGACTGTGCTATGAGCGTGCGTTGCGCAGTTTCCACGCACCCTCATAACTTCACAAATTTGTAATATTTTCACTCCAGATTTTCAACATTGGCATTTTTTCACACATCCTTATGAACAATACAGCTGTCATTTTTCACATCCTGGATGAACTGTGTTTTCGCACTTCCTGCACAGAATAGTGCAGTCGCTGTGGGCAATCAGTGTTTGGGACAGATTAAGAAAATCACAGTGACAGTTCATGAGCAGAGGTCGTAAAATGCCTATGTTGAAAATTAGGTGACAAACGTCCATAAAATGGCTGTGTTACAAGCGTGCGTTGTGCAGTTTCCATGCATGCTCATAACTTCGATAATTTTTTAATATGTTTACTCCAGATTTTCACCATTGCCATTTTTGCACTCCTCCTTATGAACAATACAGCTTTCATTTTTCACATCCTACCCAAATTGTGTTTTTGTACATCCGGCATGCAGTCACGCAGTCGCTGTAGGAAAACACAGTCTGGAACACAGTAAGAAAATCACAGTAACACTGTTCATGAGCAGAGCTCCCAAAATGCCTATGTTGAAAATTTGATGAAAAAATTCCATAAAATAACTATGTCACAAGTGCGAGTTCCACAGTGTCCATGCACAGTTGTAACTTCAAGAATTTGTAATATTTTCACTCCAGATTTTCAACATTGTCATTTTTGCACACCTTCTTATGAACAGTAGAGCTGTCATTTGTCACATCCTGCCCGGAATGTAGTTTTGCGCATCTGGAGCACAATCACGTGGTCACTGTGGGAAATCAACGTTTGAGACAGATTAACAAAATCACAGGGACACTTTTCATGAGCAGAGGTACCAAATGCTTTCTTGAGGTGGGGTCACAAAAAGGCCATGTTTTAAAAACACACGCCCAGGGCATTATGGTTTCTAACCATTACGTCCCACCCTGTACAGACTAACACAGGCATCAGGGGTGTGTCTTTGGATTGTCTACTGTACTGCTCATGCCATTGGTCCTCCACCCCCACCCTGCAGCCACTGACAGGCATCAAGGTGTGCCTTGGACTCTTCAGACCCAAAGTTCAACCCATTCTCCTATGCTTCACCCATCTCAACATACTTCCTTATGAAACGGGGTGAGCATAAGGCCAGATGACCCCAAGGCACAATGCAACACTTGTCAGACTCTGCAGGGTAGGGTGAGGTGAAATAGCATGAGCGTTATGGCCAGCGACCCAAACACATACCCCAATGCCCGTCACTCACTGCAGGGAGGGGTGGGGTTGATGTCAGTTCTATACTTCACTGCTATTCCTATTATGCATCTCTCTTAACTCTTGCACTACCAATGCCAACAACTGCAAGACAACGTTCGTCATTGACAAATGCTTGTTATATTTGTGTAATTGCATACTTGCCCTAGCTGCATGTGTTCTTTTGCCAGTAGTGGTGGTGGGATTCAAACAAGCTGTTCCTAGAAATATATTCCCTATGGAGTGGGGTTTGCAAATCGGTTTAGCAATTGTTATGGTTGGTTAGCAGGTTGGGGGATTGACAACTCGACAGCATGGTTTACTTTGTTATTTATCATAGAATCATAGAACTTGATGGCAGAAAAGGACCCCATGAATGTTCCAGTCTGCCCCTTTTCCCCTTGTTAATTCTTCTGCCTCCCTCCTTGAGCGCTCACCCCACTCCCCAGTAGCCCCTTATGCCTGCCCCAAGCCTTCCTGAAACTCAACACTGTCTCGACCCCCACAACCTCCTCCAGAAGCCCATTCCAGACATCCACCACTCTCTCTGTAAAGAATCAACCTCTCACATTGCCTCTGAAGTATCCCCCGCAATCTCAGGCCATGCCCCCTTGTACTGGTGTCCTCCTTCTTGTGGAATAAGCACCCTTGGTCTACTTTGCTTATCCCATTGATGTATCTGAATGTCTCTATCATGTCCCCTCTCTCCCTTCTGGTCTCTAGTGTGCACAGCCCCAGCATATTGCATCTCTGTTCATATAGTTTGCCCTTCATCCCTCGCACCATCTTGGTCACTCTTCGCTGAACCCTTTCAATCAGGTCTATGTCCTTGTGCAAGTAAGACCTCCAAAACTGGACTCCATACTCGAGGTGCGGTCTCACCAGGACTTCTCTCCTCCTGCTGGTGATTTCCATGCCTATACTTGCCAGCATCCCATACATCTTTCCCACCGCCCTTGTGCACTGTTTCATCACCTTGAGGTCACTGGAGACTACTATGCCTATTTCTCTCTCCTGCTCCCCCACCCTGATTGCTTCCCTCGTGTATCCTGTCCTCGGGTTTCTGTGCCCTAGGTGCATAACAGCACACTTCTTGATGTTGAATTTTAGTTGCCAGGTCTCCACCCTCTCCTCCAGTGTCCTCAGGTCCTGTCTCATGTCTTCCACCCCCCCTTCAGTGTCAACCCTGTTGCAGATTTTTGTATCAATGCAAAGAGGGCCACGTGGCCCTTCAGTCCGCTGCTTATGTCACATATGTAGATACTGAAAAGGAGCAGTTCCAGTACCAAACCCTGGGGTGCCCTGCTTGTCACCCACCCCATCCTAGAGTGCACTCCATTAACTGTCACCCTCTGGGTTCTATCTGCCAGACAGTTTCCCTCTCATCTAGTTATCTCCCCCCTCCACAGCTGTACTTTCCAGCTTGTTGAACAGCCTTCTATGGGGTATGGTGTCAAAGGCCTTGCTGAAATCCAGATAGGCCATGTCCACCACCCGCCCCCCTCAGTTTATTACCTGTGTCACCCAGTCGAAGAGTTCAATCAGATTGGACTGGCATGATTTCCCCTTGTGAACCCATGCTGGTTGTCATCCAGTAAGCCATTCACCTCCAGATATTGTGTTACCCTTTCCCTGATCTTTATCTTTTTCATTTTTTTTAAATCTGGGGTTTCTGGGGGATGGGGATGTATGGTTCCACTGTGAAATCAAGCGTATTTTACAATATGTCTAATGACAGACTTTTTTTTTGTACATTCATATGCTGGTTTTCTTTTCCCATATTGCCTCATCTCACTCACTGTAAACCCTCAACCCCCTCACTTTCTAGCCTATTCTGTTTTATTAATCCTTATCCCAACCACTACCACAGTCCTCCAAAATATCTGTTATTGCCCTTCCTTATCAATTATTAGACTCATTAGCCATTCCACCTCCATCGTTTTAATATATGTTACAGGCATATACCCTCCTCTAGCCTCCACTGCCAGCTGCCGAATATTAGTTTACAATGCATTGCATTATAAATATATATATAAATAAATTTTTTTATTGCAGCTGACTTTTGCTGTATTGCCTTAGCTCACCCACTGGAGCCTTCAACTTGCCTATTCTGCCTGTTTTCTCTGGTTTCATGTCATAATAGTGTTCGCAAAATAGCCATCGCTATTATGGCGAATGTATATCACTGAAAAACAAATCAGCAATATACACTTTTACCCGACCCGACATCTGCAAAACAAAAAGTGTTTTTGCAGTGGGGCTTTGGCCCCTGCACCCCAATGAATTTATATTATCAACTCCAGGGGGCGCATGTCAGGGAGGGGGCAAAAGCCTACATCAGGAAAAGCCTACATCGGGAAAAAAATTAAGTGCCACACTCAGAAGCAGCGGCAAAAGTAACTCGCACCCTGACCTGTACCCTACACCTGCTGCCCCAGAGCTAGCCACACACACCACTACACCACATGGCTAGCTCAGCGGCAGCAGGTAAACCCAGCTCTCAAAACCCCTTCCATGTCCCTCCCCTTCCCATCGCCCCCCCCTTTCCAGTTGCCATTCAGTACAGTCACAGTCACTCACAATCGCTACCCTTGCAGGGCAGCCCAAGATTATAGCGCTGAATATGAGTCGCTGTTTTGATGTGGCACCCATATTCAGTCGCTATACCCACAGGATACTGTTTTCTGTTTAGTCCACCACCACATTGCCATTCCCATCATAATCTCTTTCTAATAGTGTCAACCCCTATCAACAGCCCAAGTCATCTGCCCCCTTTCTCCCATTTTTTTTTTTTTTTTATTGGGATACTCCTCCAAGTATCCACCCTGGTCACGGCCCCCTGAGATCCTTCATGCCAGCCGATTCTCCCGTCCCTGGCTAACCCCAGAGGATGGGGCGCGGAGCTGGCTCCCCATATTCAGCCCGCGGTCCTAGTAACTGGTTGGGGGATCAGCGACATGAGAGGGACCCCAGGGGAGGGTTTCATAGAGGAGGAGTCCCTATTTTTGTATGTTATGTAGCCCCCTGGTGAGCCGGACGTGCAATGACGTCAGCGCACTGACGTGCAGACGTCCGCCGGCCTCTCCCCCCAGTCAAATGCGCGCGCTGTTGTACACCCAGCCTCCACTGGGTGTCACTACGCTGCATGCGTCCTCACCCACCCGAAGGAAGGAGAGTCACAGGACGCTCAATCCTTCCTTCCCCTGCCAGCCACCGCGCCCGAGTCTGTTCCTCAACCCGGTCGCCGGGCGTGGCGCGAGGTGGGCGTCCGCCTCAACCTCAGCGCCACCGGCCGCGCCCCTTTCTCCCATTTCTACTTAAAAATGCATATCTTGGCAATCAGCATACACCCTCCTCACACCACCATGGCCATCTTCAGTGTCCTGTCAAAATAGTGAATCAGTTTCAGATGATGAATAATAGCACATAAAATACAGCAAATGTAATATTAGCTACATGGTCTTTATAGCAACTGGTTATTTTAGCAATGTAGGCAGTAATGTAGTTCACTGCTGTAAGCTGGCCACTGTGTGCTGGAACCCATTCTGGCAGCATAGCCTGGAGGTTAGAGTCACTGCTTGTGTGTGTGGTTGCTACATCCGGCAGATCTGAGTTTGATACACGCAGTCAATGTTTTTTTTTTCTTAATTTTGTACATGCCTCCCCCCTCCAGTTCTGTCCCCTCAGGAGTTGTGATATCAAATCTCCCCCTCCCAACTTTGTTCCCCTTCCTGACTTATGTCCCCCCTGGAGTGAAATTATGTAATCTGTTCCCACCCAAGTTTCTCCATCTTTCCCAGTTGTGCCCAACCCCCGGAGTCACTTCAGTAGATCTGCACCCCCCCCCAGTGCCATTCTCCTTCTTGCGGAACTTGTGTTTTGCAGCAGCATTTGTTTGTTTATTGCTCTGATATTCGCTACCTTGAGTGCTCTCTCTTATTCATCGTCACTGTTTTTGTTGGTGCTGTTGTTAATATGCTGTTCTTGTCTTCGTAATTTTGCTTTCGCTTTTTTGACATAGCGCCACCAACTGCCAAATGAAAGTTTATGATCAAATGCATTCTTCATGATAAACTTGTTTTGTATCTGCTTTTCATTATTCTATCTCAGCACACTCACTTATCCCCCAACAGCCTCAATTCCCCATACAGTTTGATTTCTTTTTAGCCAACAATCTCCCCTTCCTACCCATCATGATATATATTTTTGACACACCCACATATCTAACACAAACTATCATTCCCTTATTGGCCAGAATTCCACCATATATGCATAAACTAGCAACTGGCACATTCCCTCTTCTCACCTTCACTGCCAGTCACTGAATGATATTTCACAATTAAATGCAAACTGCATCCTCTTTTTTATTACTGACTGCTTTTTGTCGTATTATCTAATCTCACTTACATAAATAATCCCCACCCCATTTTATCTACCTATATGAGAACATGGGTATATGCTGTTCGCTGGATGAAAGGTGATGCACCAGTGAAGCTGCTGATATTTGTATATCCATACAAAGTTTTTCAGCAATATTATAGGGGCGCGGTAGCACCCCAATAGTTAGGGTTGAGTAGCCAGTTTAATATTAAGCCTCAAATTTTGTACATTAATGTATTTGGCTCTCTTTGACAAAATTAGCTGAAATTTTGTATGTGTTATTATGGAGGTCTTGATGTGTGGAAATTTTTGTGACAGCAGCTTGTGCAGTTTCTGAGAAAAGCATTTGTCATTTTTTGGAAAAAAAAAATATCCCATATTCCTATACTTAACATTGTTTTTTTTTTTGCGCTCGCCTACAGCCTACATTGAAAGGATGTTTTGCCCTAAACTTGCAGGGGACATGTGTCATGTCCCAAGGTAGTGCCTTTGACAGGTCTGGGGAAAAATATCAAAGGGTTCCAGAGTTATTAGGCTTCATAATTTAGTGTTTTCTGACCTGCACATGTGCAGTAGGGTTTTCCAGATAACGTTCTTTGGTGAAAGTAAAAAACTGATGCCGAAAACGCTGGTTTTTGGCTTCACGTCACTGAACTGTCATGGCACAAACTTTTTTTTTTTTGTGCCGTGCCATCTGCCATCTTACAGATCTTTTCCAAGAAACCAACAAAGCTGGAAAATACATAAAAATGCTGGGATTTTAAAAAACAAATATCAGAATCTAGCTAAACGGGACCCATTTAGCTAGGTTCTGATATTTGTTTCTTAACATAAGGGCCACAAATAGGTTCTCTGGGCACCCAAAATATGGGTACCCAACTTAGCAAGAGGACCATGCACCCATGATCCCTGTATGAGAACAGTGGGAGTTTCTTGACTTCTATATCTGCAACTGGAACTCATACTGCAGGCTGTAGAGAAAGATGGGAGCTGCAGATCCCGTTCTGTCTGAAGAGGGCTACTGCAAGTTCCCCTGGTGTTTAGTGCCCCCCCCCACTGATCCCCATCCCCAATGTTTCCATGGCATCTACTGGCACCATAAAATAATGGAAAGTGTCCTGCAAAGGACTGGTGCCACCCCTTTACACAGCTTTTAGCCAAATATTGAACTGCCATCCCCAGTATTTTATATTTGTTCCCTGGTGTCTAATGGCACTCTCACCCTCTCATCTCTGTCCCCCTTATCTTGTCTGCTCCCTGGAGTCTAGTGGCCCCCCTCTGATTGCAGTCCCATTATCTATGTTTTGCTTCCTGGTGTCTACTGGCACTCCCCTCTTGGCAATTGCCATCTCTATTAGTTTTTCTTATTCCCTGGTGTCAAGTGTCCCCCCCCCGATCACCATCCATGTTATGATATTTTTGATCTCTGGTGTCTAGTGACCCCTCCCCCATGACCACCCTCCCATTTCAGGCATAGCCTGACATAAAGAAAATGGACCTTCCATGATTTTTTTTAAACCTGTTAAAAAAGAAAACAGTCCCTCATCATCCCCGCCATCCCCCTTCCCCATCCCGATCCTCCCACTTTGCATTCACCACCCCACACCCCCTCTTACCCTATACTTACCATCAGAGGTCATAGGCTGTCATCTTCTGTGGATGGAGACAAGTTTGCACTCTTCAAAGACAAACCATTAACTGAGGAATCAAGGTAAGTTCCGTATAATGTATTGAAATGGCATTTTAAACTTGTGCTCATAACTTTGCCATTTTTATGAATTGTTTCACCAAATGTTCAACATGGCCTTTTTGGGACCCTGCCTCATGAACACTAGCACTGTAATTTCATTAATAATGTCTGGAAGGTGATTTCACAGTCGCTGAGAGAAATTAACTTTTGAGACCGAGTAACGAAATTTCACCACCAGTGTCCATGAGGTGGTGTCCCAAAAAGACCATGTTGAAACTTGGGTGAAAAAATTCCTAAAATTGTCAGAGTTATGCACGTTCATTGAAATTTTTATATGCATGCACATAACTGGTGATTTTCAATCATTTTGCTCCAAATTTTCAACATAGTCATTTTTTCACACCACCTCATGAACAGTACAGCTGTCACTTTTCACATCCTCTCCGAAATGTGTTTTCACACCTGTGGTGCAGAATGGCATTTTGGCACAGATTTGAACATTTGCACCTATGGGGTGTATGAGGTGAGGTCATGAGAAGACTATATGGAATATTTGGGGTCAAAATATGAAAAAATGATAAAGTTATGACCATTCATTGCAATTTTGCTATGCCCTCTTGTAACTTTGAAACTTTAAAAGATTTTGACTCCAGATTTTCAATATAGCCTTCTTATTAACCCACCTCAGTATGTCACAGCTTTCCAAAATGTGTTTTCACACCTGTGGTATGGAATGGCATTGCAGCTGCATAGAATTACATTTTGGCAGGGATTCAAAAACTTTCTGTTTGAATATTTCCTGTATTGGGCACATGAGGTGGGGTAATACGATGGCTATACTGACAATTTGGTCACTGTTGTCCTAGAAATGGAACTGCAGAGCCCAGGCCATGTGCTTCCACAGCTACATACATATACCCATCTATGGAGGGATGGGAGCACAGAGCCCGGAAGGCCATGCGCTCCCACAGGCAAATAAGGATACAATTATACTATCTCAAAAAGTAAGGAAATAAATTGCAAAAAACTGCATTAATGCTCTAGTTAGGGGTTACAGCCACAAAAGTAGGGAAATGTGGTGTTAGGGTTTCCAAACCTAGCACCACACCCCCACACTACACACACCAGCAGGCATCGGGGGTGTGCCTTGGGATTGTCAGCCCTAATGCTCACCCCATACTTCTATACTGTACCTGTCTCAGCTTATTTACTTATGAAATGTGGTGAGTGTTAGGATGGACAACACCAAGGCACACCCCTAACACCTGTTGGTGTGTACAGTGTGGGGGTGGGGTGTTAGGTTTGGAAATTCTAACACCACATTTCCCTGCTTTTGTGGCTGTAACCCTTATCTAGAGTATTAACTCAGTGTTTTGCATTTTATAAATAAATATATATATATATATCATGGACGGTAGTGTGGGGTTGGGATAACCATTAATTAAATGGGATGGGTTGTGGGTTCGAGGGGGTTGAATGTTTACAGTGAGTGAGATGAGATAATATGGAGAAAGAAAACTAAAAAATTAATGACAAGAAAAAGAAAACCACAAACATTCTGTTAATAGGCATATTGTAAAAATACACTTACATGCACAGCATGTGTGTACATTAACATTTCCTGAAAAGCCTGACTTTAAAAAAGCAAAAGATTAAAAAAAGAAAAAAACAAAACACTGCTATCAATTTGTCAATGCACACACCCACTCTAGATATTGTTATAACAATTTTTAAAACCAGCCCCAATGGCAATATATTTCCAACTACCACTGGTTTGAGTCCCACTACTACTGGTATAAGAATACATGCAACTAGTGCCAATATACACTTGCTATAAAAAATGGGTATTGATATAAAATTCTCCCTTATTTGACTGAAGCCTCATCTTCCAACAAGTGACACACCCTCCTCTCATCTCTACTGCCAACAGCTTAATGACAGTTTACTATCAGATGCAAATTGAAACAGCTCAGCATATAAATTGTTCATCTGATTGTAAACTAGCATTCAGTGGCCGGCCATGGAAGTGAGAGGATGGTATATGCTGATCATCAGTGTGTGCAATATATTGGAATGGGGAAGAGGGAACTGATCATTTGGGTTTGACAATATGATGCAAATAAAACATTGATCTTGATGGGTAGTGTGTGGGATGGTTTAAATCATATATTCAATATGAGCCAGAACAGATGGGGTGGTGGGGCTGAGATTTAGCCCAAGTTCTGTGAGCCGGTCTGGCTCTATATGGCTAACATTTCTTCTTAGCTGACAATTGGGGGAGGTCAAGAGATATGACAGTCTCATGTTTTTTTGGATTATAATAATTGAGATTAAATATATCACTCCCAACCTGCAAGACTTTTGAGAGCTCTAGTATGCAGCTATGCAGCTGTATGAAAACCTCAGTTAGAAAGCAACTCTTAACATATAAGCCAATTGGCTTACATTTCAATATGAATTTGAAGGAAAGTCCAACTTAGTGTTCATTGAAGCGTGTTGAAATTCTATAAAAAAGCCTGGTCTTCAAAGAAGTAGTCTGACAGACATTTAAGTTTCCCCACCTGTTACACAGGAGTGAACACCCTTCCACAACACTGCTGTTACACAGATACATCATGCTAGTCAAGATAACAAAACAAACATGTCCAACAGAAGTTTTATTTATGCCAAATAATATGTTTTTGGCAATTACTATATTTCATCTTCTGCAATATTATTATAATTATCTGCAATTGGAAGACTCAGTAAATAAAACACACAAGTCAATATATCTTTTATTTTTAAAGACTGTTCCTTGTACCATTTAAGAAAAGACATGGGGCCCAATTCCAAAATGGGTCACGCATGTTGCAAGGTGATTTGCACGAAACCCAAAGCTGCCCTTTGCAACATGTGTTATGCCGTTTGGTATTCCAAGATGTGGCCTGT
The DNA here is from genome assembly GCA_016271365.2 of Neoceratodus forsteri. Taxonomy (NCBI): domain Eukaryota; kingdom Metazoa; phylum Chordata; order Ceratodontiformes; family Ceratodontidae; genus Neoceratodus; species Neoceratodus forsteri. The sequence continues at coordinate 849,954,442 of CM028134.1, forward strand.
GCCCAAGTGGACCTCTGCCAGCTGCAGCCCCTACGGCATGGTGAAGGGGGAGTTATGGCAGCAACTGCACCCTATTCTGAACGGGCTGCTGCTGTAACCCCCTTACATGATTCCAAGACCCACTGCATCACTGCAGAGTTAGACCAGCAATTAGCTGGTCTAAGGGGCATCCGTCTTGGCAATATGATGGTTGCCCACCCTGCAGTGCTGAAACATGCACACAGCTGTGCCCCATGGACTCCCACCATCTGCAGCCCCTCAACATCTGTGGGTGCCACTCAGACCATTTTGTGGGGTCCCCCCTTCCACCTGTGCCACACTGCCTACCTCTCCATGGCCCCCATTGGATTGCAGGCTTGTTTTGGGGTCAGGGGCTCAGGGGAAGCTGTTCCTCATGGTCTCCGGCTTGTGGCACCCAGGTCTGTTGATTCATTCCTGTGATGCAACCCTGTGGCTGCCACAAGTCACAGGACATAAGTGCCAGGAACCCTGCCTGTGCTGAAATAGGATGCAGGGTCCCTGGCATAGCAGCACGTAGTACAACTAGCAGACGCTGTGAGTTGCGCCATGTGTCTTGGAATCGGGCCCATGATTTATACAGCTGTAACTTTGTCTGAATGCTGAGTTTCTTCCATAATCAGCAAAAATGCTGCTCAGCTGGTTGGTGGACAGTGTCATGCACATGATGAAAGCAGCCACTAACTGATAGGCATGGCTACCTCTTTTCAACTACACAAAATTTCCACCCATCAGCATCAAAGCTGTGTCATGAACAGCCTCACTGCCATGGTCGAGCCCATTGCAGCTTGAGCTGCACTGGACCCGACGGTGATACACCTCTGAAACCCAGCATCACAGCAATACGTTTGCTCTTGCACAAGTTCAACGTCGAACATAAAAATAATTAAATCAGATGGTAGGTTCCACAACTCGGGACCAGTGCACCCCTTCTCAAATCTCTTTGGCCAGCCAATGTCTATCTAATACAAACTACTAAAGCGATATACCAGTGGGTATATCAATACTGTTTTGCATGACATGTAGTCAAAAATCACACAAACTGCAATACTGATATACTGTACTATACCAATATGATATCAATACAGTAGTTTGCATGATTTCATTCAGATACTGTAAACAAAGGATTTACACTTAACCTGATTCCTGCCCCAAACACTTAATCAACTTTAATTTATATGGCACCCTTCCCAAAATGGCTGTAGACACCTTAGATGACATCATACAACATACAGACAAATACAGAAGTTTTAAAAACTGCAGCCAAGAGAACATTTTACATCATCTGTTTATACAGGATCTTAAATGTTAACAGAATATAGCAGCAATAGTGTTTTTGAAAGTCAGAGCTCCTTGCTAAATGCCTAATGAAAAATCAGCATCTTCAGACTCCTTTTGAATAACTCCACCATTGAGGATCCTCATAGATCACCAGGCTGAGTATTCCAAAACCACAGTGCTGCCACCATGAAACATATCACCAGAATGATGTAGGCACAACCTGGGGACAACCAAGAGGCCAGTGTCATTAGAGTAAAGGCAGTGTGGGATGGTCATAATGGGAATGTATTTAAATTTTAGTTCAAGCTGAGTGGCAAATTTCAAAAGTCTGAAATTTTTTCACTTAGGCAGGTACTTACAGACCACCTGTACAAACCCATTTTTACAGTAAAACACTGGGGCATAGATATTCAGAGCACTTGCGCAGGGCACAAATGAGTTGCGCCAGCGCAAATGTGAATATGCGCCTCTGAGCGATATTCAAAGGGAGCTGCGGTGCAGTGCAAGTACCATTGCGCCAATGTGCAACCAAAATGTATGCAGCACAAGTGCAAGGGGGCGTTCCCATGAATAAGTGGTGCAATGGCATATTCAATGGGAGAGCATGGCGCAAGTCAGGAGCAAACCCCAGGTTGCACCAGGCAGACTTGAGCCAATAAATATAGGCTCAAACACAAAGACAGCAGATGCACAACACTGAACCCAGTGAGAGAGGGAGTGAGAGAGAGAGAGAGAAAGACAGTGCCAGAGAGGCAGAGAGGGAGAAAGAGAGACAAATAGACAGACAGGGAGAGCGAGTGACAGTGATTGACAGACGGACTGACAGAGTGAGAGTGGCACCCTGGGAGACCCAGTGATTGAGCAATGGACAGTGGCCCATTCCTGATGGACACCATAATGAGGGGAGTGAGGAGGCAGGAGGAACAGCGGCGTGGCCGACTAAGGACCCGGCGGCGGTATACCCGACACAGGTGGTACCGTGCCAGGATTATGTATGAGAACTTTAGTGACACAGAGATTGTGGTCCGGTACCACCTGAACAGGGCTGTTCAGAGGCAGCTCTGTGAGCTGTGCAGTGACAAAATGCAGGCACCCACCAGACGTAGTCATTCCATGACAGTGGAGACTAAGCTGGCAGCAGTGATGTGCTTACTCACCACGGGCAACTTCCAAAGACCAACGGGTGATACCATGGGCATCACCCAGTCAGTCATGTCCTGCCTCCTCACCCAGTTCCTCAATGCTCTGCTGCCACATGCTTCAGAGTACATCCAGTTCCGCAGCACACAGGCAGAGCATACAGCAAACATGCAGGAGTTCCACCAGGTGGCAGGCATGCCAGGTGTGATCGGGGCACTAGACTGCATCCATCTCAGCATCCACACACCACCTGGCCCAGAGGGTGCAGTGTATATCAACTGAAAGGAATACCCATCCATCAACTGCCAGGTGGTGTGCGATGCCATGGGGCGCATAATCGATGTCTGTCCCACACACCCCAGGAGTGCACACGATGCCTTCATATGGCACAGTTCTGCACTGTACCATAGGTTTGAGCAAGGAGACATCCCCATGGGCCACCTAGTAGGTGAGTAGGACGTGTACCAGGGTGGCCGACAGATGCAGCCCCAGGGGTGGGAGAGGGAGGATGGGGTGGTGAGTGATGTGCATGTGGAGGCTGGGAGGGAGTGGGTGGCAGCACAGCACAGCACAGGGATAACCATGTCATTACCCACACAGGTGGCAGTGCATACCTACTGAGGCCATGGCTGCTCACCCACTACTGGTGACCATCGTTCCCGGTGGAGGACCGATACAATGAGGCACATGCCAGCAAGCGCAATATCATCTAGCATGTCTTTGGCATGTTACAGCTGCGATTCCATTGCCTAGACAGATCAGGCTGTGCCTTACAATACAGCCCATCAAAGGCCTGTGGCAGATTCCTGGCCTGCTGCATCCTGCACAACATGGCCATTGATCGTGGAATAGTAGTCGAGGCAGATGAGGGCAACAGCAGTGGGAACGATGGTGGAGGAACTCTGGAGGGCAGTGGGCAGGTGCCACTCAGCAGGAGGGACCCCAGACTGGTACAGGAGGCATGTTGACACTGGAACACGATCACAAGGGAGCATTATGGACAGCAAAGGTGAGTACACAGACACACAGGCATGGCCCACACTGCACAGCACACACCACAGGGGACGGGATGGGTACAGTAGTAGTAGGCATGCTGGGATGGGGGCATACATCAGACAGGGCAGGGTCACAAACACGTGGGTAAGCAGACACGCACACACAAACACACACAGCAGCACATGCATAGGGTGAGGGACATGGCATAAATTAGATGCATGACACCGGTGCACAGGCAGCACCAGTGTGTGGCTGCCATTATCATATCCATGCCACATGCCCCAGCAGCATGGTTCACACACACACAGGGGGCAAGCGGCACAGCACACATGCACACCACCACATGCAAGCTGCACTCCCCTCCACGGCTGCATGTGGCGACAGCAATGGATGGCAGGGCAGCGAACACATCACATGAATCACGCTGTCCCATGGCCACCACGGCCACAGGGGTGGCTGTGCCGGGGTTGACCAGCAGATGCATACTGCACATTGGCCAGGGGGGTTATCAGATGTTCCCCCAGGGGTTGATGTACGGGACTGCAACTGAGTCCATACAGGGGTGTCCTGGTGGCTGAACAGGCCTGCTCCGGGGGTGTCTGGGATGCTAAAGTCTGATCCTGGCATCCACCATGCTGGTGTCACTAGACACTGGGACCGTGGGGTAGACAGTGCACTGAGGGGGATCATCTGCATATGGCTGAGCCCAGGGGTTGCTGCTGCAGCCTGCCTAGCTGCAATGGCACCGGCCATGCAGTCCATTGATGCCACAATGGAGCCAGTCATGCGGTCCAAAGCTGCAGTTGAGGCCTTCTGCATCTGGGTGAGCACGTTCAAAAGCTGTGCATCACCTCTGTCCCGCTGCTTGGCCATCTGGCACACCGCTGCCCGCAGTGCGTGCACTTCACTAACAAACAATGCCTGGTTCTCCATGGAGGCCCGCAGTAACTGTGTGTGCTTCCACAGCCTCTTGGCCTCCCGATCCTCATGGTCTGGCCACTGTGCTGGGGGAGGGGTCTTGGCATGCCACTGCACAGCCTCCCACTAAGGTGGATGCTGCACAGTGGGTCATACAGGGGCCACAGTGTTTCCTGGTGCAACAACGGTGGGCACTGTGGCACGTTGCCCAACATCACCTGCATCCTGCTGCTGCCGCCTGACTGTCTGCTGGGCAGGGCCCCATGCCTCCACTGCACCACAGCACCACCACCACCCACAATGGACACGGCTGTAGTGCCACACACAGCTGCACCGGTGGGGATGGGGGATGTCTGTGGGGGTGCAGGAACAGTGCTGGGACCTGCTGGTGCCTATGTGGCAGGTAGGGGCGTCTCGGCCACCACAGCCCCTATGCTCTCTAGTACCAGTGTGAGGTCATCATCAGTGCTGGATGCCATGCTGAGCTGGATCTCTGCACACAGCATCTCCAGGCTGTCATCATGCAGGAAACCAGCCAGGGGCTTATCCGACCCCATGTCAGGCACAGCCACAAGACCGGCCCCACTGAGGCATGGCCTGTCCTGGCTCTGGATGCCCATTGAGGTTGAGGGTTGGGCATCTGTGTCTGTGGCCACCTCCACCAGCTCCCCTGCATGGAGGCATGCCGGTGCTGCAAAGCAAGAACAGTGTGTCAGTGGAGCAGTCAACCCCATGACTACCCCCACACACCCCCATCCTATTCCACCCAGCCCCACCCTGACCACACTCCCATCCAGCCCCACCCATGCCACTGTCACCACCTGCCACAGTGCCGCACTGTGCATCTGTATCCACACATGCACGGGGTGGTGGTCATGGCCTCAGACACACCCACATGACATGCCCATGATGGGCACACCTGCTGGCAGGACATACCATGCAGTGTGGGGTGGCCACCTGTCAGGAACCCGCCACCAAGCACACCCTCCACAGCCTTGTGGCTGATGGTAGATGTCATGAGCTCCTCCATGGTGGTCAGCGGAGGCTCGGTCAGTGGCTCACCACAGGTCACCCTGTGGGATGCCCGGATGGCCACAACCTTGTCCTTGAAGTGCCTTCTGTCCATGCCAACCTTCTCCTTGCACTCCTGGGTGGTGCAGTGGTGATGCCCGTGTGTGTTCACATACTGGGCCACCTCCCCCCAGGCTGCTGCACTCTCCTGTGGCATGCCCATTGCCCCACTGAGTAGGCCCTCCCGATCCATGTGGGCCTCAAAGAGGGCAGTGGTCTCAGCAGCAGTAAAGTTGCCCCTGGCTCTCCTCTCCTTCACCTCCTAAAGTTCTTCCACCTGTGGACATGGAAAGCACTATGGGTTAGTGCCTGCACCTTGCATTGTAGCACCCAGTAGCAGTGTGTGATGAGGCCTTGGACCCCCATGTTGCCAGTCACGTACCTGAGCAGTTGCAATACCAGTCTGTGGCCTGTGGTGTAACACAGTGCTTTGAAGGTGCAAGGCATGCAAATTAGCCTGTGTGCAATTGTAATGATATGCTAATGCACCCCATTGCACCATGCATTGGCTCATGAGGTGATTTGCATGCAGCGTTCAAATATCATGTGATTGTGCCATGCGCAATGGAGTTGCACTGGAGCAAGTCTGTGGCGAACTACTCACACATGCACAGTGTGCATGCCCACAGTGTGCATGTGCGGGGCAGTGGCCACACCACTATCACGCATCCGGAGCAGCTTGCGCGATGCTATGTCATGGCACAAGCCGCACCAGTATGCCATCGCGCATGTGTGCACTGTCTGTATCGTGCACATGCATAATGCATGAGGGGGTGCTGACCTCTGACCCATGGGTCCTTGCATGACCCCATGACCCCACTAGGCTCTGGTGCACTGCGTATGCCCAGGCCTGCACTATTGCCCTGCACTGTGCAGTGACCGCGCAGCCACATGCTGTGTGATTGTGGCCCTGTGTACCCTATCACGCATCCTGCACATGTGGCAGGCACATGCGCTGATACATGGCCTTGTTCCTCTCTATCCCTGCAGTCCAGCACAGTGCAGAGGCACAGCGTGAGGGCAGCCAACTGGTCTGTGGTAGAGCTTATCAACCTGGTGGTTGTTGTTCAGCCATATGAGGGACAGTTGTTCAGCCAGGTGCCACTGTAGCAGGTCAGGGTGGAGGTGTGGCACCATGTGACGGAGGCACTGGAGTGGTGCATCAGTGTTGGCCGCTCGGCAGAGCAGTGCAGGCACTGCTATGGGGACCTGTGAAGGAGGGCACCGGACTACCTGCGGCATCTGCAGGCACATGTCCTGTGAGGCTCAGTGCCACAGCCAGGTAGGTGTGCTCATGTTGCTGTGATGGCCAGACATCATGCTGTGGTGTTGGCAGGGCCATGTGGCATGGCCTGCAGAGGGGTAGAATGTTGGCATGGGGTACCATGCATCAGACTAGGCTGCTGCACCAGTGGCAGCCGTGCTGGCGTGTGGGCCTATGGACAGATGGGGACACACCCAGTGCATAGCGGGCTGTGTGGTGGTGGGGAGCTCCTGATGCATGTCTGTGTACCAATGTCCACCTCTCTTCAAGGCAGCCAGGGTGGCACAGCAAGGTGGGCAGCAGATGGCTCCAGCTACACAGTGCGGGGCAGGTATGCATTTCCACATTCCTTCTCAGTCACAAAGTGGGGTAGTGGTGGGGATCTGACAAAGCCACGGCCACCTCTGCCATGCACTGTGACAGCTGTGTGTGTGTGTGTGTGTGTGTGTGTCACATGGTCCATCATGCGTGCCACTGCATGCCATCCATTGGTCATGGTGTACCAGCTGTTGGTGGGGTGGGCATGTGCACGGATGCCACCAGTTGTGCTGCGGTGCTGCTGTTGTTGTGTGCCATGTGCCTGTCATGGTGCAGTCCTGTGGCCGCTGCATAGCTGCATCCACCTCTCTACACCGCTGTGGTATTCCATGTTGTTGGCTGGCATTGCCCCCCCATGGGCCTCCATTCTGGGCTCTCCAGGGGTGTGTAGTACCCCCATCCATTGCACGCTGTGGGTGGGCATATGTCACTGGGCCATTGCACTGATTGCCTGTTTTGTCCCATGCCATACGTGTCGGTCAGTGTCCTGCTCCACGTGCTAGGCGGGCACATACCAGGCTCCTGAGGCAAATCCTTGTGGTCATATGGAGGGTGCTGGTGGCTGTGGTCTCCCTGCAGCAGTTGTCGGCAGCAGATCGGAGGAAGTGGAGAGGTGGCATGGCAGCAGGCCGTGGCCACTGTTGAGGGGCCCTGTTGATATCCCTCCTTTCCCTTGCTGGTCCTATTCCCCCTCAGTCCCCCTACCCTTTGTACAGTCCCTGTTACCTGTCCCCACCCTTTATTGTCCCTCCTCTGTCCCTGTCCCTGTTACCTTATTTGTTGGTGTTGTTGTTGTTTTACTCTTTAAAAAGCATTTTTCAGCTACATGACTGTCTCCGTGTCTGCTTTGCAGGTGGCATGTGGAGCCATGCTGCAGTGGGCAGGTGTTGGTTGGAGGCATCTGTGCAGGGGGGAGTGCAGTGCTCCTGTGGTTCACAGCTGTGTGCAGTGGTGTGCCACATTTTGGTGGGGGCCATCTCCTGGTTTGGTGGGTGTGCTCTGTGCCTGCAGGGTCACTTTGGGGGTGTGGTCAGGGTGGAACACAGTTGGGATCCTCCTGCTGGACCAATCTGCATGCTGTGGTGGGGTGTCTGAATCCCCTGTTGGACAACCAGTCCTGTGGGGTCTGGCCCTCTGCCTGGGCCCTGGCCCCAGTCCTGCTCAGCATGTGGACTGCCTGTGTAAGTGTGGGACATGGGTGTGTGTGGTACTGGGGTCATGGGGGTGGACACCCATTGCAGTGTGGCAGTGGCCACAGCCGGCTGGCTGGTGGGCTGGGGGACACCATAGGCAGGCCTGCATTGCCAGTGTTGACTCTGCTCCCCAGCTGGCCGTGACACCATTGTGGTCTGAGGTACAGTTCAGGGGCATGCATTTGTCCACCTCCAGTGGCCTGGCTCTGGTTGCATTGCTGCACAGGGCCCCTGTTGGTGGCTGTGCCCCATTGTGTGTTGTGCATTCATCCCTGGTGCCCTGTGCTTGTGTGTGCACTGGTATGCCCTGCTGGTGGGATCCTGTGCCCATTGTCACTGGGCTTCCCCAGCCTTGTCCCTGTGCATCTTGTCTGTGCTCTGCACATCCATGGTTATGCTAGCACATCACTGGTTGCACCCTGGCACATCTCTGGTTGAGCCATGGCGCAACTGTGCCATATTCAGTCATTTTGCGCTGGCGCACTTTGGTGTGCGCAGTCTCTGAATATGGCACCCGTTGTGCAATGGCGCATCAGATTTGTGCTGTGCCAGACTTGTGCCTACCTTTGGTGCATTTCTGAATATCTGGGCTAGGGTATCATGTCTGGATCTCACTAGGCTTTGTCAGTATGTACTTGTGTAAATTGTACATTTGTACTGTGTAAATAGAATTGCATGTATCATTATTTGTAGTTCATTCATTGTCCATTTGTGCAATGCCTCTGTGTTGTGATGTAGCTTTTTCTTAGAGATTGTGCTTGTGTGGTTCTGTGTGTGTGCCTCTTTGTAGAGTTCTTACTTGCAGGTCTGTAGAGCTCTATGTTATGTCTGCATTTTTATAGTCCAAGACCACAATAATAAGATACATATTGTAGGTTCTGGTTTTACAAGTCTTCACACATTCATAATGCATAATTATGCTATGTAAACACTTGTTTTAATATGTTCATATTCATAGTATTATGGGATGGACAGAAACGGGAAGGGCTCATGGTGGAATCATAAAAATAACAACTAGGTTAACTTTTTATGATTTCATATCAGTCTGGAAATACCAAAAACATTCTGTACTCACTTAGGGACCTGTTCTGCAAAGAAGCTTCTCATTGTGTTTGAGGAGTGGAATGGTCCAATCAACTACTCACCCACTCTGTGGTGTGCCTAGTGGTGCATACTCTTCCTTCTCTATGACACCCACTCCAACATACATGTGGAAGTCTTGCAAAAACAGAGGACTGGCCCAGGGGTGATTTCAGCCAGGCATATTCAACAACTCTCACTGCTTAATGCACAGGAAGCCACTTTGGCTCAACAAGCAAATGAGAGAGGCAGTACAGAATGAAAAAGACTTGTAGGTTGTACAAGAGGGACTAGCATTAAACCAGCAAGGCTGCATATAAAGATAAATTAGCATGAATTATGGACATCAGTAGATTATACAACAGGGACAAGTATAAGAAGTGGCGGATACTAAAATATCAGATCCTCAAGACTTCCTGTGGGTATGACCTGACCATAACAAAAATCATGTGAAAGACTGTTTTTTTTTGGACTATTACACCATTTGTTAGATGACCCGAGCTGTTATACCTATGGGGAGCATTACTGAGTCAGGCACGAGAGATGCAATTGCTCTTAGCTAACCTGCTGCTGTTTCCAAAAATTATACCCATGGTGGGCATTGCTGAGGCAGATACAAGAAGCTCCACAGCTCTTAGCAAGCCTGCTGCTGCTTCCAAAAATTATACTCATGGGGGTTATTGCTGAGGCAGGTACCTGAGAGGTGCAGCTGCTCTTAGGAAGTCTACTGTTGTTTCCAAAAATTATACCCATGGTGGGCATTGCTGAAGCAGGTATGAGAGTGCAACTGCTGTAAGTGAGTCTACTATTGTTTCCAAATATTATACCCATGGTGGACATTGTTGAATCGGATACAAGAGGCACAGCAGCTCTTAATGAGACGTCTGTTGTTTCCAAAAATTATACCTATGGCAGACATTGCTGAAGCAGATATGAGAGGCTCAGCTGCTCTGATTGAGCCTGCTGCTGTTTCTAAAAATTATACCCGTGGTGGGCATTGTCGAGGTAGGTATGAAAGGTGCAGCTGCTGTAGTGAGCCTGCTGTTGTTTCCAAAAATTATACCCCCAGTGGGCAGCAAAGTTACATAATATAAAACTGATGATTGACAAAAGAAATGGCACATGTGGCTGGCAAGGCGGCACATGTGGCTGGCATGGCAGCAGTAGTGTTGGTTCTATTCATTTCATATACAATCTAGTCATCATATTCAGCATCACTGTTTGCAAGCTGTTGCTTATGATCATAGTCAGAATCACATAATTCAGTGTTTGTGACAACTGAGAAATTGTCAGCGTTCATTCTGAGAATTATAGGTCGTTCCACATTTACAGGACTTAGCAGTGTTCTGTGGTCAGTGATTTTTTCCTCCAGTTGCACTAAATACACATTCTGAATATATTCTTGAAGATGGACAGCTGAGGTCCATTCTTGAAAGATTTGCAAGATATGGCCATATTGTTCCCTTTTGTTTCCAACAGAGTAATGGATGTTCCTCAAGACCAGTCACAGTGTGGTCTTCAAAATACTCCAGGATCATTGTGCTGTTTGAGATGGTTACCAGTCTGGCAGATGAACCAGCTACACTTAGTTTAAAGGATACTAGTCTATGTTGTTGCAGGCAACTCAGAAGTGATTTGCCTTTCTGATCCTGAACATAGGATGCCCAAGTAGATGTAGCTGTCCTTTCCCTTGCTAACGACACTGGTGATTGTTAAGAATTGGTAGACGGGCTATTTTCTGTAGCAGTGACACACTCTGATGGTTCATTAGGGTTTGACTGCTGTATATCAGTTAATGGTGCTGGTGGAGCAATGTCGCATTTGATTAGCAGAAGAGTTCTCCAATACTCAATGTCTTCCCCTGCAGGAAAGGGAAAGGGAAGGGGAAAGGGGAAATTGTTTAACCAGTAATAACACACTAAGCTGAAGCTTGTTTCCAGGTGTGACCTGTGAGCACAAGAAAGTTAAGTGATTTGCTCAGGGTCATACCATATGCAGGTGAGGGATGTGGGATTCAAATCAAGGTCTCCAGATTTACAGCTAAGAGCCCTAAATCACTGTGATGATGGCCTCAATGCTCTACTTAAAATGGGGATTTTGCAATGTAGCCAACACATAAGTGTCATTGTTAAACATGGCAGTTATTCTCTGATCAGTCAACAGTCTGAGACTCAAGTCATCTGCCAGCATAACAGTGGTGGTGTCTAATTTTGACTGAAAGTCTTTCTTTATGTCATCAAGGAAAATGTGAAGAAATATTATTTGGGGAAGAATTTGACTCAGAGTTGCACTCTCTGCACTGACATCACATGTGTCAGTCCCAAATGGCTCCAATAAGTGGCATCCAGTGACATTGGTGACCACAATTGGGCACTGTCAAGAAGGGAGACTCAATCGCAGCACCTGTTGACAGGGCTATCGAGGAGGGAGGGCGACCGGAAGGGGGGGTCATGAGTATAGTGACAGGATGTCACTATATACATGCATGTGGGGGGTGAGCACGAGCAATGAGGCAGAAGGGAGGGAGGGTTTGTGTGGTGTGGTGTGGTGGTGGGCTGTTGAGCTGGCCCCGTGGCATACTGAGTGGGTGGGTGACAGGCTAGGGTTGCGAGGGTGCTGGGTTTGAGTCTGGGCACTCATACATTTTGTTGCACCCAGCCTGAAAAACGTTTTCCCCATTTTGCACAGCCCCTCACATAAACAAGAAAATCCTAAGTCCCTGGTGCCCTTTTGATATGCGCCGGTAGTATACATCACTGAAATTGATTTTCGGTGATGTACACTCAACCTAACGGTGATCGCCATTATGACATGGAACCCCAATAAGGTGACCAAAGATTTGCATAGAGTCCAGCTGCTGGAACATAGAATGATGTCTACTTTACCTATTTGATTCTGCATGGTGTAGTCAGGTGCAGCTTTTTTCTTCTCAAGAAGCCTTTCCAACATATCAAATGTTGAATTCCTGTGGGTTTGTACTTCCTGCTTGAGTGTATGCAATGGTAAATTGTTTGAGCTCTGCAACTTCTAGGATTTTTGTGCTTTCAGAGTGGCTGAAATACCCACATATCTTCCTAGCAAGACCTAACAGGTTTTCAGCAGTTCTGTTTCCATTTAAAAAAACCATGGATGAGAAGATTTATACCATGTGCAAAACAAGGTATGTGTCGGTAGTTGTCTTCTCTAACAGCTTTGACTATGTTGGCACCATTATTCAACACCATGAACCCTGGAGATAACAAATACAGAGTAAGCCATGTCTGGAATTGATTTTGCAGTGCCAGCAAAATATTCACAGCAGTGTAGTGTTCCTCAAAAGTGGTGACACATAATGCAGTCTGCTTCCTACTGCTTACGGTAGAGCAGGGATTATTACTTTCTGACTGAAAACTTGCCCAATAAGCTGTAACAATCATGGTTCTATGTCATAATGGCAATCACCGAACCACAATCGCTGTTAGGGCAAGTATACATCACCGAAAAGCAAGATGGCGATGTACACTCCCAGTGAGGAGCAAAACAACACAGGCAAAAAGAATTAAGTTTATTTTATGGGGGGGGGGCTGCTTCCCGCACCCCCTTACTATAGATTGTCAACTTCAGGGGAAAGCATGTCGGGGGGGGAGACACTCAAAAAAAAAATCCTGCCTGTGAAATACACAAAATATGTACCCATCCCCAGCTTCTGCACATACTGCACTATAGCCGGCCACTCTCACCACCACACCACATGGCCAGCTTGGCAGCACCATGCCACACTACAGTAGTAGCCACAGACATTGCCAGCTATTTCCAGATATTTTGTGAAATTTCTGAAGAGTTTCTCTCTGCTGCTCCTACTGTAGAAATGCAGAAAGCAGTAGATATTTCTGGAAATATCACAGAAATTTCGGGAAATAGCTGGCAGTGTCTGTGGCTGCTACTGTACCTCCTACATACCTGCTTCCTTGTCCCTCCCCTTCTGGCCACCTTCCTGTATCATCGCTCTTCTTCCTTCATTATCCTATATCCTCACCCTTCTTCTGTCACTACCCTTTCAGGGTAGCTCACATAATGGGCGCTGAAGCTGAGTCACTCATATCTGAACACACAGCAGCAACAGTCCAGTGGGCTCAAAACAGAGCACAAGAATAGCAGTTCACACTATAGGACATGATAAAAAACAGATTCTTTAATAATTGAAAGCAGTAAAAAAGCTACATATGCCCCGAGTACATACAAGTGGTAGCAACCCCCTTACAAAACCGTCAACGTTTCAAGTCTAACTTGACACTTTTACAAGACTTAACTCGCTCATATTTGAGTCACTCAATTTCAGTCACCCATATCACAGGATGCCAACAATCATGTAGTCAATTGTTTGGTTGCTGGTCCATATACTGTATCTATGGTTACGTGAACCTGCTTCACCTCAGAGAGTTTCAACTGTTTAATGACTGCAGTACACATCAAGTTATACAAATGTGGAACAGCCTTTTTTGAGAAATATGTTTGACAGGGAATGGTGTACAGTGGTTCAATCCAGTTGATGAACTTGAGGAAACCTTTTTAGGAAACCAAAGGAAAAGGGAGTTGACAATTGGCCAACAGCTCTGCAATGGTTCTGTTTAAGAGTTGGCATGTTGGATGCTTTTGGGTAAATTTTGATGTCCTCTCAACACTTTCTTATAATGTTAGTTGATGAGAATCACAAGATATTTTTAATTCTTTTAGGGATTGTCTTTTTTCATGCCTTTTTCATGTGGAGTACTACTTTGGGGTTTTGCAATATTTAATGGTGTCAAAAGAAAGTAATCTATGTTTGTCTGGGAAGACTGCAAGGACACATCAAGCGACTGAGTGTCAGTTATGGCTTCCAGTTCATTTTCACTATGGACACCACCACCACCACCTCCACTACCGCCCATACCAACCACTGTCCCTTGCCCTGCCCCACTCACCTGGATGTTTTGTCTTTGCATGTCATATCATTACTGATGTTCAAAAATGTATTGCTTTGCCACCACAACTGACGCTCTTTTTGCACAGGATGCATACAGCTTGTGAGCTGTCTGCAGGATCAATATAACATACATTCCACACTAAAGATCTACCTTTTGTGCTTTGTACCATGGTGCCTGGAACAGTTTCTTGTACAGTCAAGGGACCAGGACTTGGAGGAAAACCTACACTTCCATTTCCTTGCTGACATGAATTGTTCTCATTCATGCTCATCTTATTCTTACATTTAACATATGATTTTTTTCTGCACTTGCCTCTCATGCATTACAGTGGCATCCCCTTCTACCCCCTCATCAAAACTACCATATCCCTCAGTACTATAGAAATAAGATAAGTATGTTTTCAAAATTTATAGGTATAAGAAATCGATTTTTAATTTTCTTTTCTATAGATTGTACATTTATACTTCATATTACTTAGTGGTAATAACTGTTCTCATGCTGATTTTTGTATTCTGAAATAAGGTTTAATAAAAATTTATTATGGAAAAAAAACTACAGAACTCTTTGCCAAGAGATTCAGAAGAACTAGAAGTGTTGTTATCATCAGGTAGGACATAGCCTGGGCTATTCCATTCACAGTCCCCCCCCCATCACCACCATCTCTATCAGCATTCACTGCCACAGCATCTGAGCTTATATTTGAGGAGGAGGATGCCTTGCATGCTGCTTCAGCAGCTGGAAGTATCCTGGCACATGTGGCAAAATGTTCAGTACCTCTATGAGTAACTCCAGTTAGTTTGTTCCAAAACTCTAATATCATATCATTGCTAGCATACATTTTTGGTTCCGGAGGATATTTAGTGCAGTCCTGGTGATGTTATTATTATTTCCACTATGTTCTTCTTTAGTACTATGATTCATATTGTCCACATCATTAACAGTTACACATGCAGCAGTGCTGTGCTTCCTTTTAATATACTTAGACTGGGAAATAAAAGACATAGTAGATACAGCTGTGAAAGGAATGGATATTGTTTCACTAAGTGCTGCAGAGACAGTGTAGCTGACTATGTCACAGACAGTAATAAATGACAGAACTCAGGGCACCCAACAAACAGAGTTAATACAGTCCAAATGGCTTTCACTGTGCTGCAGGGAGACATCACACACAGTGTAGCTAGGTCACGGTAATAAATGACAGGACTTGGGGCACCTTGCAGACAGTGCAATACAGCCTAAATTGCTTTCGCTATGCTGAAGAGAGATGTCACACACAGAGTAGCTATGTCACAATAATAAATGACAGTGCTTGGGGCACCTAACAGACAGTGTAATACAGCCTAAATGGCTTTCTCTATGCTACAGAGAGGCACACAGTGTAGCTAATGTCACTGACAGGGCTTAGGACACATGACAGACAGTATAATTCAGCTTAAGTGGCTTTCACTATGCTGCAGAGACACAGAGCTATGTCATAGCAATAAAATGAACAGGGCTTGGAGCACCTAACACAAACAGTGTAAATTACTGCCTAAATGGCTTTCACTATGCTGTAGAGAGACACACAGAGTAGCTATGTCATAGACAGGGTTTGGAGCACCTAACAGACAGTGTAATGCAGCCTAAATGTCTTTCACTATACTGCAGAGACACACAGCTATGTCACAGAAATAAAACGACAGCTCTCAGGGTGGTTTTATGTGATGAGAGCGATTCCCTTATCTCACTGAACACAAACCACAAGCCAAAGAGCACCCAACATCAAAAGGGCAACCAAGATAACATCAACTGTCACAAACAGTGACAGTCACTCACTTTTCCACTGGAACCAATAACAAAATGATTTTTATGCAGGGGCTATGTTTCGCACTTCCAATGAAATGATTATCAACTCAGGTGGGGGGCAGACTTAGAAAGAATTGAAAAAAACATTAAAAAAAAATTTGTCCCACACCAGGACCTAAACCTGGGTCCACTGGCTGCATAGGCAGTGACTCAAGCCACTACGCCAAATGGCCAGCTCAGCAGAGCTTAGCCAAACACTGTCCTGTATCCTGCTGTAGTGAGTGGAGTTCACTGCTAGACTCACTATACAGGATTTCTCGATCTTTTGTACCACTCGCTGTGGGTACAAGTCATATTATTGAGTCACTCATATTGAGCCACTCAATAATGCTCGCTCATACCACCGTACAGCCTCAGAGCACCTAACACAAACAGTGTAAATTACAGCCTAAATGGCTTTCACTATTTTTCAGAGAGACACACAGAGTAGCTATGTCACAGAGAGGGCTCAGGGCACCTAACAGATAGTGTAATGCAGCCTAAATGGCTTTCACTATACTGCAGAGAGACACACAGTGTAGCTAATGTCACAGACAGGGCTCGGGCACCTAACAGACAGTGTAGTACAGCCTAAATGTCTTTCACTATGCTGTAGAGACACAAACCAGCTGCCAGTGCCTTTTGTCCCCCACTTGTTCCTTCTCTCCCCAGCACCGCTCCATTGAATGATCCCCCAATTCCCCTCTCCCTCCTGAGATAATTTCAGTCAACAACCCCTTGTTCCTTCGTGGAGGTTTTACTTTTGTGTTGTTTTTTTTTAAATAACTTTTTGATAGGATGTAGATAAAAACACAGAGCGATTGCCCAATTCCATCCATCCCCTTCAGATTCTGGCTGCTATTTGCACAACGGGCTTACAGAAGATAGAGCACAGACACCATTGACCAATCAGATTGTCAGCCCGGTGCCATGCGCTCCATAGCTCATGAAGGACCCCACAGGCTGCCCTTTCATGTCTTTTTATTTATTTATTTTTTAATCATTGTACAGTATCGGAATTACAAACCTTTGAGTCAGGGAGTCATTTATAAAGGTTCCATGTCCAGGAGAGACAAGGTTACAAACATATAA
The DNA here is from genome assembly GCA_016271365.2 of Neoceratodus forsteri. Classification (NCBI taxonomy): domain Eukaryota; kingdom Metazoa; phylum Chordata; order Ceratodontiformes; family Ceratodontidae; genus Neoceratodus; species Neoceratodus forsteri. Next base: position 849,971,580 of record CM028134.1, read on the forward strand.
ATATGGATGCAAATAATTTATAAACAGTTGTAAGGGAGGTTATAGTTTACAAGGCTCAGTTAAGCAGTTAATGGTACAGTTTACAAACTCTAAGCACAGTTAGGGTCAAACAGCCACATTAGGTTACTAGTACAATAAGTTTACAAAACTTAAATATGCAGATAATGATACAGTTTACAAAACTCAATTGCAAAGTTAGGGCCAAACAGTCATGTCAGGTTACTAGTACAATAAGGCAGAATGACTGAAGTAGCAGGCCCACTGGGGTGAGGGTCCTTGGTGGTGGTGGTGATGGTGGAGGGGGATGGTAGAGCCATATATGGACCATTGTCAAGGTGGAGAAGAGCTTATTTAGGGTGAGGTGCAGACACAAGCAGGACAGGGTCCTTTGTAAGAGTGGCAAGAGACATTCTAGGTTATAGAACAGGTGCAGACACGAGAGGCAAGGAGGTGCTCCCTAAGGAGGATTTTGAAGTTCCGAAGTTTGGGAGCAGCAATGATATGGGTAGGGAGCAAGTTTAGCCAGGTAGGGGCATGATAGTAAAAAGAGCACTGCCCAAGCAGAGTTCTGAGATATGGTACTTGGAGGGAGGGTTTGGTGGAGCTGCGGGTAGCTACCGTTGTAGAGGAAGGGTCAAGGAGGGAGAAGACACCTGGAGGGGCAAGGCCACTGAGAGTTTTATTGGTGAACAGGCAGGTGTGATACCTTAGTCTTCCATCAAAGTCAAGTAAGTTGGCTACTTCATAGAGCGTGCAGGTGTGAGTGAGTCTGTCATACCTGGTGATAAGGTGACATGCTTTGTTTAGTGAGATTCTAATTCTATGCAGGGAGAGGACATCCACTGATCCATAGACAAGAATGCCATAATCTACAAGGGATAGTACAGATGAGGATACAGCAAGTTTAAGGGCCTCGGGGGGAGACAGTGCCAATGGCAGTATAGTTGCCAGAGTTTAGCAGTAGTAGAGGTGCCTAGTTGGTGTATGTGGGCTTGGAAAGTTAGGGCAGGGTTGAGGGTAATCCCAAGGTATTCAAAGTTCTGGACTTGTTCAAGGGGTAGACGTTGTTTAATGTGAATTAGGAGAGGGGAGCTATTGTATTTGTCTGATAATAGCAGAAAAGCATTATGTTGTTTTTTTTTTTACTGTTCAGCACCAGTCTGTGATCGATGAACCATGCTTCTACTAAACTGAAAGAAACTTGTAGGGATTCCCATAGCGTGTTTGGGTTGGGATATGCAGCAAAGAGGACTGCGTCATCTGCATACATAATTATCTTTCCAGAACAGGCATTTGGAAGTTTGTTTAAGAATAGACTGAACAGGGTGGGCCCTAATATGGAGCTCTGTGTGACCCCAGAGCAGACTGGGAGGCAGTTGGAGAGGGTCCCATTAATTTTCACGAATTGGGATCTGGAGGAGAGGTAATCCTCAAAACAGGCATTTGGCCTTGCTCGATAGGCTGAGCTGTGAGAGACAGGATATGAGAAGGGGGTGATTAACAGTGTTGAAAGCCTTCAACAGGTCAGTGAAGACCACACCAGCCAGGTGACCCTTGTCCAGGGCAGTGTGGATTGAGTTAGAGAACTCTACCAAGGCAGTGGTGGTACTGTGCCCTCCTGTTATTATTATTTTATTTAGTTGTTTAACCAGGAGTAGCACACTAAGCGGAAAGCTTTTTTACAGGAGTGACCTGGGAGCACAGGGAAGTTAAGTGACTTGCTCAGGGTGACACAGTGTGCAAGTGGAAGCTGTGGGATTCAAACCCAGGTCTGGTCTGCTGGATATCACCAGATTTGCAGCTCAGAGCCTTAAATCACTGTGTTATACTGCCTCCCTCTGAATCCATGTTGTTCATCACATAGGAGGTTGTACTTGGAGATGCAATCAGAGAGCTGATCAGAGGCTATTTTTTCCAATGCCTTAGAGAGAGGGGGGAGAAAAGATATAGGGTGGTAGTTTCCAGCTGAGGTACAGTCTCTGCTTTTGTGAATTGGGGTGATGTTGGTTGTTTTCCATACCAAGGGAAACTTACCAAGACAGAGGGAGAGGTATTATTCGAAGATCTAGAGAGTCACTACTGTGATGGGTGCCACTGAGGGCTTTGAGGAGGTAAGGCTTAGCTTCATGGGTACTGATGGAATGGAAGTAGAATGGTGGGTGGGATAGGTGGAGGGTGGGGGTTCAAAGAAGTTTGGAGGGAGGACTGCACTAAGATCTGAGAAGGAGGTATTTAGGGAATTCACTATCTGTTGTGGGTCAGTAGTTAGGGAGCCACTGATATGGAGTTGAGTAGGAGGGGGTGTGAAGGACTTACCATTTAGTTCCCTGAGGTTTTCCCAAAATTTTCACCCTGTGCCCCCAGTAGAGATTAGGGAAGTTTTATAGTGCTCAGCTTTGGCCTTACAGGTTGCCCAGGTGCATTGATTATGAGCCACACGTTAGTTTTGTTTGTCTGAGAGCAAACCAGATTCTAGTGCCTTGTACCAGAATTGGTCCCTGTGAAGCATCAGGTCCAGTAGTGTTCGAGTGATCCAGGGGGTGTCAGTCCATTTGATTGTGCATTTAGTTAGGGGGGCAAACATATCACAGGTCTGGTTGAAGGACTTATTAAAGAAGTCAAGTGTGGAGTCAATATTGGAAGCAGAGTACACCACAGGCTACCTGTAATGCCTGTTAAAAAAATGACCCATTACCTGTGTCAGATGTACCCCACCTGTGAAGTACACTGTTATGTTGGTTAGGATAGTAAATTACCAGAACTACTCTACCCAACCAAAAATTGCCGATACCCGACCTACCCAATCCATCTAACCGATGGGTAGCCCATCCCTAGACCAGCATTAATCCAGCAAAAGATGCATATAAAGATAAATTAGCATGAATTATGGACATCATAAGCAGGGCTAAAGAGAGCACAGAACTAAGGAGAGCAGAAGGAGTCAAAAAATTACAACACTTTCTACAGGTAGAGTAGTTAAGGGAAAACAACAGACAATGGATAACATAGAGAGAATAAACATTGAACAAGTATAGAGAAGGATGAAAAAAGGCAACCATACAAGATTTGATTAAATAAGTTCCTCAGTTCTTTGTTCACAGTATAAAGAACTAGGATACTTCTTGACAGCAGAAATAGATACTAAGGTAGGGATAGTTTTAAGTTGAAGAGAGGGAGTGTAGTTAGTAAAAGAGTTCTGGAAGGTCAGTAATAACCTATTGGCTTAGCAGTAGGGCTACCATTCATGACACCAGTAAGTCAGAATTGGAAAAAAGCATGGGATGTCTGAGCACCAGCAGGTGGAGGAGGACTGAGCATAACAGAGGACACTCTCCTCTTCTGGGGAGGAGGACTTGGTTTCTAAGTCGGTGGACATCAGCTGGGACTGTTGTTAGCACAACTCCACTTGAGCTCCTTGCATGCCAATGTCCAGGGGACAGAGTGCAGATAGTTGAAAAATGTACCCCCACATGATGCATTAAGGACCTTGGTACAACCTGGTCCCCTCACAACCAGTGCTGTCTCCTGATGATGCATTTAAACTTGGGTAGCATCTCCTCCTATTCATTTTCTTGCCTAGAGGGTAAAGGCTCCATGAAGGAAATAAGCATTGGCTGGCTAGGTGTGTCAGGGTTCAGATTCATGCCTTGAGACTCTTTAGGAAGGGTCATGCTCAAGTAATGACAGAAATAGAAAAAAATGAATGGTCAGCAAGACATTAATGTGACCAAGTCCTCATGGGCAGATGGGCTGCACCTGAAGGTATTAAAGGGGGTGAGTCACTAGCAGCTGCCTTGGCAGACCTATTTAATGAATCACTGATTGTGGAGGAGGCACCTGGGGACTGAAGGGGGAGACAAATGTTGTTCTCCTGCACAACAGTGGGGACAAAGAAGACCTATTTAGCTATAGACTATTAAGCTTGATGTTAATAGTGGGCTAGCTGCTTGAGTCAATCATAAGAACAGGTAGTAGCACCCTGGAAGAAAAGTCTTATGGACAGAAATCACTATGGTTTCACTATGGGAAGTTGTGTCAAATTAACTTGATTTAGTTCCTTAATTTGGTAACACAGATGGTGTATAGGGCCCTGGCAGTTATTGGAAATCGGTACTAAGGTATTTGATTCATTGTCTCACAGGAGACTTAGCCAGAGGCTAGGGGAATTAGGTTTAATAGGGGAATTAGGTTTAGGGAGAGGACTGTGTAGATTGCCAACTGGTTATCAAACAGAACCCAGAGATTAACCCAGAATGATAAATTCTCTGATGTCAGGAAGGTCATCACAAGTAGTGTACTCAGGGTGTTGGTCCCTATTCTCTTCATTCTGTGAATCAATGACATTGGGGAGGGTTACAGGGTAAAGTAAGTCTGTTCACAGAGGACACAAAAAGTCTCCACAAGGGTAGGCTGATGAAATAAGCAACATTATGAAAAGTGATGTGGAAAAGATGGAGCAGTGGTCTAGAATATGGCAGTAAAAATTCAACACCAAAAAATGTAGTGATGCACTCTAGCAGGAAAAATCAGCAGAGTTTGTGTCAAGAGTTATGGTACAGCAGTCTCTGTCTGTTTACTCACCCTATTTCCTTAGATGAATAGAATCAATTTGGAAATCAAAACACATTTTTCAAAGATAAGACAGAGTTCTAAAGTCACTATTTCTTGTATGTTTAGGAAGTTAATACCTTACTAAAAATACATCCATTACTAATTTAAAGCTAAATTGTCATTTGTGTTGTAACTATGTAAGGTTAGAATTTGCAGTCTGCATGAATTTTGCAATTTACAGTTCATTTACCCAAGGATAGCCCAGCTGAGATTTAACATCTAGTTTCCAGTGTGGTTCTGTTTCTACCAATTTCCACAGGCTAAGTTGACTGGGGTACTGAGAGGTTAAGTGACTTGCCTAAGGTCACATAATGAGTAATTGGCCCTAGTGGGGACTGAACTTTTAATCTTCCAGTTCCCAAGTCATTGCTCTATCCACTAATACACATTGACTTGATGTATGGATTTAAAGACCACTGCATGACAGTGGTGAAAAATGTGACCTCTATTTTTTTCTGTTTTAAACTGTCCCTTATCTTCTGACTCGTATCATACACTTTTTCCCATTCTGAGTTTGATTAAGCACTTTTTTCACATTTGAAATAATAAAAGGAGAGTGCAGTTAATATGGCTGAAACTTTATTTTCATTAGTATGAAAATCGATCTTAAACAGTGGGGGTTCAATTTTCAAAATGGCCCTCTATTGGTACAAGTTGTGCTGAGCCCCTCACTTATGGAAAACTCCAGTGTGCCAGGGTCCTTGCATCGGATTTTGGTACAGCAGTGGTCCCAGTACCAAAGTCCCTGAAGTTGCCAGAAGCAGAGTGGTGCACTGAACAGGTGGTGCACTGGAGGTGTTTGGCAGAGGGTGCCACCAGCCCCCCTACCACCTGTCACAAATATAGCCTTGGACTTGCCTGTTTGGGGGGTACTGCAGTGGAAAAGAGTGTCCTGTGCAAGTGCTGTATCAGGCTGTGTGCATCATTCCAATGTGCTGCCAGGTAGGAGAGTGGCAGTGGGGGCATCACACAGGTAACAGGTGGTCTGTCTGCTAGCACACAAGGCCCCTGTGGCAAGGGACAGTATCCACATGTCAGTAATATGTGCCATGGTCAGGTTACACTGCCAGCAGGTTTGCCTAGCACAGGATCATAGAGCGCTCCATACCACTACAATTGGCTGCCAGTCTGTGCCCAGTAAGGGGACTGCCACATGCTGCCATCATCCTACTGGACCATGACTCACACAGCCTGATGTGGCACTTGGACAGGGCACATTCAGGTCACTTGTCAGGGTTCATACCCCCCCCCACCTGTATGACTCGACCTGCAGCACAAGGGAAGTTACACCAGCTTGGTGCTGGTCTAACCACAGACAGGACTTGCAGCAGTTGCAGAGGTTTCAGAATCCCAATTTAGGAGATGCTGCCATCCCACTGTGGCACATGCCTGGACTGGGTGAAGCGGTGGGTTGGCACACACATCCCAACTTCTACACAGCCTTCTAAAATCAGGATGGCCACAACATTAGGCACAAGGTGCCACTTGCATCAATTCATTTTGGTGCAGCACCTAGCACCAAGTTGCCACATTTGAAAACTGAGTCCTAAGTATTCAAAAGTTGAAGAGAATAGTGATGAAAACCTGGTCCAAGCCATATTAAAAGGAGTGCTCCTTTTATTATTTCAGCTGTAAAGAAAACTGGTAAAGTAGACTCAAAATGTGGAAAAAGGGTATGAGAGGGCTTCAGCATGTGGTTCAATGTGGAAGAATAGCTCCTCCCACATCCCCAATAAAGGCCTGCCTCCCATGGCAGTTTCCTGCTTAGCATGTTGCGAATCACTCCTGTTTCCATGCACGAAGCTCCTGAATGGCTTGTATGGCTGTGCCTCCTTGAGTTTCCTCCTTTTCCTTTCCACTTCTCATTTGTTCTCTCTGCTCATTTCATGTTGTTTCCCTGCCTGTCTCTCTCCTGCTGGTTTTCTGTGTGCCCCCTTCCCACTTTCTGTCACCGTCATCCTCCATCCCCGTTCTGTCTCCCCATTGCCCATACCCCCCTTCTCTGTCCCTGACTTCCCCTGCATACCTCAGCCTCCACGTTGTTCTGCCCTGGTTCTTTGTCCTGTCATTTGCTTTTCTTGCTGCTTTTCTCTCTAGCTTCCAGCTCCCCCACATTTCCCCTACTGCATCCAGGTTGGGCGGGTTCATCCCTTTACTCCTCCCCAGTCTGACCTTGCCCGCTGTTCCAGTTTCCCCTCATTGCCCTACTCTTGGAACCTCCCTGGTCCATCCCTTTTTTGTGCTGCTGCCTTGGAACGGTTCCTCCTGAATGTGATTTCCCATTGGTTTGCTCCTTTTGCTGTCCCTCATATACCGCCTCACCCAGTTTTGGTTATCCTGGTGCTGTTGTACTCTTGCCATCATGGACTGTGCATAACTACCAGAGTTCACAATTTGTTGTCGCTCTATGCCTCCCATCCTCACCTCCTCCCACTTTCTGTGCATTTTCTTGCTTGCCGACTGCTGCTTGCCCCAAAGTTTTGGCCTATTCCTACGACCCTTGCAGGCTGCTTCCTCCCCCCCCTTGCTGTTTCCCTCCCACCCTCCATGCTGGCTGCTTCATGTCTGTCTCCCGGCTGTTTGTGGATGCCTGCTTATTTCATTACCCACCTGTTTGCTTGTCCCATTCAAACTCCCCATTCCAAAAACAAGCATTCCACTCCCTCCTTCCCTCCCTCTGTCCTATGGCTTCCCCTGCCCTCTCCTTTCTGGAGCTGCTCCTCCCTTCCCTGTTGCTTTTTTCCCCACCCTAGCCCTGGTTCTTCCCTTGTCCTGTATTCCCCATGTTTTCTTTTGGGCCTTTCACTCCTAGGGCCAGCACTCCATCTCCATTTCCACACCCCATCTGTGCCACCTCTGACCTCTCCTGGAGCCTGCAATTCTTCGCATTTCCTCACTCTGCCACCTATTGCATCAGCCTTCCCTACCAGTTTCTGTCCATCCCCATGACATTTATATCTTACCATTTCTTTGTCCCAGTATTCATATACCCTGCCCAGCCTGTCATTCCTAAGTTGCCTTGTTCTCCCTTTGTACTTCATGACTTTCTGGCTCACTGAATCACCATAACACTCATGCTGGATCCCTCTCCTACATCCCTTGTAGTAGTTACTGCAGTACAGCTGAAATTGGTGCTCCTCCTTCTATGTTTGTTTTGTTTGGTGTTTGGTGTTCCCCTTGTTTGCCTCTACAGTATCGTGTTTCACCTGCCCATGTTCCCCATTATACCTACAGTTTGTCCATTGCCAGTACCGGAGCCTCTTTTGGTGTTTTCTGCCCTTCTCCATTGCAGTTCTGTTTGGTCCATCTTGCTGACCTGGCTTCACTGTTATTCCCAAGGTGGGGAACTGCGGTATCACACTGGGGCATCATGGCTCCAATTAGCTGGAGAATGCTTTATGTTAGCTGTATGATCTTCCTACATGACATTTAGTCATTCCTGCATTAATCATTGACCTTGCAGTCTACAAGGCCTTAGAATATTATTTGCATTCCATTACTGGTCTGCATGTTCCTTGCTGCATTCCCCTATCTCTGCCTTAATGGCACTTACAGTAATAGTACTCCACTTGGCCTCACACTTCTTACTTACTACTATCCCTTTCATCCTTATTTGCTTTGCTTACCTCCTACTGCTCAGCTGTCAGCTCCCCTTTCCTCAGTCAGCCCATACCAGCAGTCCAACAACCTCTTCCTTAACTCTGCCTATTGAGGCATAGCAGTGCAGGTAGGCTTCCTCTGTCTACCGGTGATGACAGCCTGTTTCCTCTACCTTCTGTCTGACCAGTTAAACTCCCAGTCAACTTTTCACAGTCTCCATCTCTGAACTCTGCCCAGCATGGCATCGAGTGAAGCTTAGCTCACCCCGATTACTGGAGGTGGGAGCCTGTGTCTTCAATCTACTGTTTCAACCAACCGTATTCTATACCTGATACCCAGTTGCCACATTCCCTTCAAAATGGGACCACTATACCCCATTTGCCTTCAATCTACTGTACATTCTATACATGATACCTGATTGCCACGTTCCGTTTGGGAACGGGCCCACTATACCCCATTTGCCATCAATATCCTACCTCACCCGACTACATCCCACACTTCCATGGACTCTATGCACTTATCCCCACCTTGGCCTCCTCATGTTCTGGATTTGGACCCTGCCAACTTGCTCAATATCCACCTCCATTCAAGCCATCAGACTCCCAGACTTCCCTGCTGCTTGTCTTCCTCCTTCTCCTGTGCTCCTGGGCATTGTTGTGGTGGCTTGCCTTCTGGCTCAACCTCCTCCAATCTATAAATCTTTAGATCCAAGCTGCCATCTTGCCCCTCATTGCTGCTCTGGATGACTGTGTTTTCCTATTGCCTTTCTCTCGGCATATCACCCCTTTTCGTCGACGTCCCGACGGTGAAACACGGAAAAAGACCATTGCGGCAACATTCATGGTAATGGTCCTTTTTTCATGTTTCACCTTCCCCCAATGTTCTGTCTCCTCCTTAGAGTCCGTGGGGTGCAGGTGGGGCAGAGCCTCCTGCATGAGGGGTGTGGGGGGCACAGCGCCCCACAGAAAACTCCTATTTAAGAGGTGGCACAATACCTGTGTTGGTATTGTGCCATCGCTGTGGGGGAAGTCTGCATTCTCGCTGATGAGAAAACTTGGTGCTTCCTCCTCTCTGACATGTCTACCTGCATTCCCCCTTGCTTCCACTGGATATGTGCCATTTGCCCATCTTCCCAGATGCATGCCTGAGGCCTTCTGCAGTTTCCCTTTATGCTGCCTGTGTCCCATCCTGAGGTCTTCCATCAGCAATTCCTGTGCATCTCCCTATCAGCAATTCCAGTTCACCATCTCCTTCGGAGGAGGGAACCCATTCCCCATCACTGCAGCACCTTGCTACTGACTATTCCAGTTCATCATCTTCTTCGGAGGTGGGAATCTCCAATGCATCACCACTGCCCTTTTACTGTCAGCAAATACCAGTTCACCATCTTCTTTCAGGGGTGAGAACTCATTCCCTATCCTTGCTGCACCTTGATATCAGCAATCTATGTTTGCCAGTTCCTTCGGAAGTGGAACCTTATATCCCATCACTGCAACACCTTTTGATATCAGCATGTTACATTCACCATCTCCTTCAGAGGTGGGAACTTAGTGCCTCAAATTCGCAGCACCTTATACCTGGATTTGTTTCTTGGCCATACATGTATCCACCACCAGAGGCTGATGCAGCTTTCCTGCATTCTATTCCAGTATGCTGTGGCACTTGCCCCCAGTCCTGTGCCTTACCTGCACCTGTCGATGTTAGTACTGCCTGGCCTCTGCTGTCTTCTTATCAAGCTTCATCCTTCCATCAGTGGTCTTCTGCTTTGGACTTTTCCCTCCATGCTTAGACTGATGCCTTCCTCCTCGCTGCCTTGGCAGCTCAGAGCTCCTGCACATTTGCTGTGTCTCTCTTTAGACATCCTTACAACTATCAATGTCCAGCATCCCTATCTGATCAACTACTCCTACCCATTCATCCATCTCATACTTCTACCTCAGCCATCATAACAGCTCCCATCCAATGTTCTATAGAGAACCTGTTCTTCTCACCTGTGGAAACCTTCTTTCAACAACATCCCTTGAGCAGCACGCCCTATAGACCCTTAAGTCACCATACAACATCAGTACTTCCTAATAATTTCCCTAGGATCCATTCTGGAATCCCATTTGATAGGACTGTAGAAGATCTCATATCTCAGTAAACTTTGCAGGATCTTTCTTACATATTCTATTACTTCAAGCAGTATAGACACCACTACCTTCTGATGTCGTCATAGGATCCAAGATTTAGTGGTGTCTCCTTCCTTCCTATCCTCTTACCTGGAAATGCAACCCTAATTCCTCCTGGGTCTTACCAACTCCATAACAACTATCATTGTCAAGGATAATGGGAACTGCAGGATACCTCATAGCAGTACTGGCTCATCCATTATACCTTCTCCTCATAGTCTTCTCCCAAACGCACTGACTCAGTTTGACCATGTAACTAGACTTGTATTCCCTGAATAGCCAAGATCTGCAACAGGGTGGACACTGCACAGGGCACAGAGTAAATGAAAAGTGACCTACTCAAGCTGGAACATTGGTCCAACTTGCGGCAGTTAAAATTCAATGTAAAAAAGTGCAAAGTTATGCATCTGGGCACAAGCAACCCAGAGACCGACTACTAACTGGGAGGGGTGAAACTAGCAACCACCCATCAGGAGAGGTATCTAGGGGTTATCATATCAGACAATTTGAAGGTAGGTGGACAATGTAAAAAGGCAGCAAAGAAGGCCAGTGGAATGCTGAGATGCATAGGTAGGGGCATCACAAGTTGAAGAAAGGAGGAGATCCTGCCGCTGTACAGGTCCCCGGTGAGACCCCACCATGAGTACTGAATCCAGTTCTAGACACCTTATCTCAGGAAGGACATAGATAGATTGGAGACAGTACAGAGGAGGACAATAAAAATGATACATGGTCTCCATAAGCAGCAGGTTACAGGAACTCAATGGTATACAATCATATGGGGCACTAGCAGTGGGTGCCTGCTGAAACAGCAACCCACTTTCAGCTAGTGTCCTGACGGCGGGGGTGTGGGGTCGGTGACTGGATGGGGTGATTCGCAAAAAGGTGACAGGATGTCACACATGTATACATGTGAGGGGAGTGGGAGTGAGCCCAACAAATGTGGGGCAGGCGGGTATATGAGGGGTGGTGCCATGGGGTTCCAGTGAGCTGGCATCATGGTGTGGTGGGCTGGGTGCTGGCTTGGGTTGGCGGGGATACAGGGTTTGGGACTGGGCACTGGTAGTTTTTGTTGTGCCTCACCCGAGACAGTGTTTTTGGTTTGGAGATGCATCCCCCGACATGCAACCCCCTGGAGTTGAGAATCCTAATTTAGGGGGACACAGCCCCCACATAAAACAAAAAAAGGTTTTGCACCGTGTTTTCTCTTGCCAGGATCCCATATCACCAAAACAAATTTTGGCGATGTGGGGTTGCGATAAGGACGTTCGGCATGCCAAATTCACCCTTATCACCTAGAACCAAACTCAACATGTACTCCCTGGAACAGTACAGGGATAGAGGGGACATGATTAAGATATTCAAGTTTCTGAAGGGTATAAACAGAGTCTCCACCCAGGAGCTCTTTATGGTCAGTAGCACCACTAGGACAAGAGGGCATGAGATGAAATTGAGGATGGAAGATTCAGGGGCAACATGTTAAGGTTTTTCTTCACAGAGAGGATTGTTGACCCATGGAATGGTCTACCGGCTGGAGTCATTGACTCCAAAACAGTAGGGGAATTTAAAACAGTTTGGGACAGACACAAGGGGATTGTCTCACAGGAATCCTAAAGAGGGGGGGATAGGGCTTAGTGCAGACTAGATGGATCTTTGGTCCCCATCTGCCATCGATTTCTATGTTCCTAAGATCTTCTCCACCTACTATTCCAGAAAATGTATTGTTGGATCTCTGGTGTATAGCGGCCTTTCTAAAGTTACTCTGTCCAAGCCACAATTCCCTGTCCCCTGAACATCATATTTCATAAAGTTATCTACATCACTTCATCACATTACCCTAAATCATGCCAGCTACTTATCCAGTGGTCCTTCTAACTCATCCATCCGGATTTACCTCCCATACTCCCTCAGCGAATACCATCACCTAGAGCAGGCCTCCACTGATTCCTCAATAAGCACATCCATAACTGACCTGGTTGTTTCACTGTCCCAGTTCTGCCCCCACAACAGTCCTGCATCTGACTAATCGTGCAAGGCACCCATTGCATTCTATGATTGCTCACAACTTCCCTTTGCCACATCAGTCTATAGACTCATTCAAAGACCCATTCTAGGGCTCCTTGCAGCATTCAGACATTGAATCCACCAGCAAGGCAAAGATGCCATGGCCACTTAAGCTCCTGCCATGGGCAATTAAGCTACAGCAATACCCATATCCACCATCTCTTATTAGCAGTCCTTCCTGAATATGAGCCCATGCATATCTCATTATAGCAATTCAACCCTCAAACTAATTGTACTGAACTTTTCACTTATTCCTATCGATATCCAGTTATCATCTATATAGCATATACCACCTTTCCTTCATTGGTCCGAAATATTTCAAATTATCCCCTCCTACCAGATACCTAAAGCGTCTGTCTAAATCCTTGATCATCTCCATAGATGCCTACATAGTGAAATATTGCTCATTGCTGAACCCCAAGCCTTGAGACCCTAATTCGGATGTCAAAGCCTCTACTACCCTGCTGTCTAGCTTTTTCAATTTCTGCATTTTCTTAATCAGTACTGAGATCAAGCTCTTGTTAGAGCATTGCAAATATCTGAACCACTTACCACTCTACGTACAAACTAAGCACTTTATCTTGCCCATACCATCTAGAAAGTCTGACAGATTTCATAACCCATCATACTTCCCACAGTTCGGAGTCTGGCAGCTCATATAATCAACTCATGCCCTTCATGCTCACATCAACTCTGTACCCCCATTGACTACCTACCAATATCACATTCGAATCCTGGACCATGTTCACCCCGTCCCAGCTGGACGTAATCCATATTCAGGATCCAGACATTCCTTCTGACTGGACCTGCCTCCTCAACCTCAGAATCTACCTTCCTGAATGCATATGAACATATGAACTTACCAGCAGAAACAGGCATCCCAGTCTATCAAGTCTGCTCGAGTGTGCAGCTAGCCCTCATCTCGCAGCTGCCCCCCTGCCCCCTCTTCCCAGTATCCCTTCCCCTTCCCCTGTCCCAACCCCTCTTGAAACTGCCCACCGTCTTACAGGATCCTATGTCATCTGGCAAGGTGTTCCATTTGTTCACCACTCTTTCAGTGAAAAAATGTCTCCTCGTCTCCCTCCTGAATCTTCCCCCCTCCAATCTCAGTCCATGCCACCTCATGTCCCCCCACCTTCTCATCTGGAAAATCCCTTCTGTGTTGGTCTTTTGTATGCTCCTTCAGATACTTAAAGGTCTCGATCATATCCCCAATCCCTCCTCTCCTCCAGCGAATGCATATTCAGCTCTTCCAGCCTGCCCTCATAGGGCTTGCTCTCTAATCCCTGGATCATCTTTGTGGCTCTTCAATGCACCCTTTCCAACAATCTTATATCCTTCTTCAGGAATGGCACCAGTACTGCATGCAGTACTCCTGGTGAGGCCCGATCAATGAACTATACAGGGGCAGGATAACCTCCTTTCTTCTGGAGGAGATCCCTCTTGCAATACACCCCAGCATTTTGTTGGCTTTTGCTGCCACCTTCCTGCACTGAGCAGAGATGTTCATGCTCTCCATAATGATCACTCTTAGGTCCTTCTCCTCTGTGGAGCTCCCCAACTGTACCCCATTCATGATAATCCCTCCCCTAGTTCCTGGCTCCAAAGTGCAGAACCTTGCACTTTATGGCATTGAACCCCAACTGCTATGTTTCCGCCCACTCCTGCAGCTTAGTCAGGTCCTCCTGCAACCCCTTCCACCCCTCTGCATCATTAACCACAGCTCCCATCAATAGACTGATCCTGCTCCAGAAACCATGTGAGATATCTGCAATAAAAATCCCAAACAGCACTGGTCCCAGTACAGATTCCTGTTGTACGCCGCTCATCACTGCTCTCTGTGATGAGAGATCCCCCACCACCACCACCCTTTGCTGCCTTCTCTTTAGCTAGTTTGTGATCCATTTCACCATTTTCAGTCCTGCCCCAACGTATTTCAGTTCTCCCCCAACCTCCCATGTGGCACTGAATCAAAGGCCTTGCTGAAGTCTGAATACAGGACATCCACTGCATGGCCCTTGTCCAGTTCCCACATCACCCAGTCATAGAATTCTGCAAGGTTTATCTGGCAGGATCTGCTCACTACAAACCCATGCTGTTGACCATCCTGGAGACTTTTCCTCCAAGAAGTTCACTAGCCTCTCTTTTAGGATAGTCTCCATGAGCTTTCCCACGATCGATGTGAGGCTCACTGATCTATAATTCATTCAACAGACTCTGAATATGGAACTTCATCTCTTCAAACATTTCACCTTACTCAGAAATTAGACTATGGTTGTAAGAACCTAGGATAATCTTCTCTTAATTTGCCATGAGGATGAGTGGGTCTGTAGCCTTGGGTCCTCAGAGGTTTCCCCCACCTGGGGTTTCTTCCTCTCCTGTGTGCTGATGGTCATACCCTCTGTGAGTTGGAGGAGGTAATCTTTTTGGGCTTTCTATTCCCTACTCACTACCTGGCTTCCCTACCAAGGATGGGAATAAAGTAAAGCCAAAGTTCAAAACACTGCAAGTATACACAAGTACTACTCTATTTACCAAAATATTGCATGGGAGGGCTTAAGCCCGAAGTTCAATGTGGGGAAATAGATCCTCCCACAACCCCAATAAAGGCCAGCTTCCCATGACAGTTCCCCGCTTAGTGCATTGTGAAATACCAACCATCCTCCCCTACCTCCTCCTCCTCCTCTTCTGGTGCTCTGCTCACCCTTGGTGCTGGGCTTTCTATTCCATACTCACTACCTGGCTTCCCTGCCAAGGGTGGGAATAGAGTAAAGCCAAAGTTTAAAACATTACAAGTATACACTAGCACAACTGTATTCACCAAAACATTGAATCATACAAGTCAGGAGATAAGGGGCAATTTAAAATGGAGTGAAAGTGCAGGGGTGAATATTTCCACCACTATCATGGACTGCTGATTTTCTACAAATGACTATTGAGTATGTTGACCCAGTTTCTTCTCTGTTATATGCCATTACTCCGAATGCCAAGACAAATGACTGTTTGGCTCAAGAAGCATGAATCAAAACTATATTAGTAGTAGTTCACTGATTTAGTTTTTATTTAATTGTTATTCATCTGAGAATGAATGGGAGTTCCAGTTGAACTGGGACTCATTGTCAAGGATACCATGTGTAAAGAATTTAGTTAGGAAGGGAGACAGGAGAATTTCAGTAATGAAGGATATAAATACATTTATAGGTGATCTGGCAGGGTATTGAGTGCAAGTTCGCAGTAGCCTTGTATCATTTCTTTTTATGCTTTTTCCCCTTACCCACCTTCTCATTCAGCCTAAGGTCCATACCATCCATTCACTCCCATCTCTGGATGACCATGATCTCCCCCTTGCAGTGGGGCCACTCTAATCTGCTACCACTGGCAGGGACTATTAATTAGCATTAGGACATGTACTGTAGGTCAGGTATGGTCCCAAGCCTTCATACTTGGCTAGGGGTATTAGCTTTCCCATATAGGCCACTCCATCTGTGAAACAAGAAACATACAGCTCTTGTGCCTGTGTGAGCATGCTGATGACATCAGTCAGCTTCTGTACTCCTCTTCTGGGCCTTCATGGGACATTCATACATTGAATGAAGTTACCCAGCCATCTAGGAGGGGGCATATGCTCGGTCACATATCCTTCTCCTCCTCTAACCCATCACAGTTCTCCTAGTTCTGAGATATTGACCCTGGCAATAAAACTTGTCACAACCACTAGTTGCTGGCTTGTCTTACATCCCTTTTGTGATCAGTAGGTGTTACTATAGGTACTGACACAAGAGTGTTAAAGATGGAGGTATGAGCCTTGCTTTTGTTTTTAGTTGTTTAACCAGGAGTAGCACACTAAGCTGAAAGCTTTTTTACAGGAGATACCTAGAGCACAGGGAAGTTAAGTGACTTGCTCAGGGTCACAGAGTATGCAAGTGGAAGCTGTGGGATTCAAACCCAGGTCTGGACTGCTGGATGTCACCAGATTTGCAGATCAGAGCCTTAAATCACCACGCTATACTGCCTCCCTGCTTTGCTCTACAATAGATGGGAAATTACATCCACTTTTGTTAGGCATTCGGTTACCGAATTAAGATAATATACACAAATCTATATTGAACTATATTACTGTACACTGATTTTCAAGTAGCACTACATGTTAGCAGTGAAAAGTTTGACCTATAGTGTAATTTTTATTCTGTTTAAAATAAATTGCCCCTTATCTCATGTCTTGTATGATTCCCTTTTCTCACATTTTGACTTGCTTTAGCACTTCTTTTACATTTGAAAAAATAAAACATCACTCCTTTTAATATTTCTTGGTCCAGGTTTTTATCAGTATTCTCTGTTGGTTCTGAACATCCATTTTAACATCACTTTTGTTGTGACTATATTGAACTAGCATGCACCAGACAGTGCTCAATGCCCATGTGTGACAATAGGTGTACAAAACCATTTGAGAATACTGATGAAAACCTGGTCTGAGGCATATTAAAAGAAGCACTCATTTCATTCTTTTAAATGTAAAACAGTGCTAAGAAAGACTCAAAATGGGGTAAGAAGGTTGATACACAAGTCAGGAGGTAAAGAGCAATGTAAAATGGAATAAAAATGTATAGGTAAGAATTTTCACCACAATGCACTATGGCTTTTACATTGAAGACCTGATTGCTTTCTCAGGCCTCCAAATGTATTTACCTTTGGAGCTGCCATACCCATCTACTGTATGTAGAGATCAGAAGTGCATGGAGAGAGGCTGGCTCAGGTTTATAGGAGGGTCATATATTGGTAATGCAGTAAAAGAGAGCAGGAGTATGTATGCTGAAATCCTTTACTAGGCCTCATTGCTTCTGTTGGCCAGCTGTGAAGTGCATAATGCATAGTTAGGCTTATCAGTTTATATTCAAAAGGTTTCTCATACACTTTACCACTGTTAAAGTGTTGTGAAAATAGGGTCCTTGGAGTGCTTTTCTAAGTTATTTTAAAACACAGTTGCCCCTTCCCCCTATTTTACAGATGCATGTAGTTCATAACATTTGTATTTTCTCATGGATGCAAGTTAGCATTTGTTTAGATTAGCAATTTGTGCTCATTTAACCTCACATTCACTGTCTGAAGTTTATCGTGCAGAAAGTAGAAGTTAGGTCATGGGGTCTGCTCTAAATGAACTGCGTTCAGTCACTTTCCTCTTAGCCCATTCCTGCAGGTGCTCTGAGTGACAAGCTGTATATGCCTTTCTGTCATTAAACAGTGGACAAGAAAAATAGTAATCAGCAGTCAGGCAGAGCTTTATGGGATCGGCCAGTGTGCACTACTCATTCTGTTTGTTTATGTTTCAGTCCAAACCATGTGACTAGTTACCACATTGTTATTGTTACTGGGCTCATGATGGAGTATAACATTACAAGAGAACTAGTATTGTTTATTTAAACAGAGTGGGTCCCACAAAGGTCAGAACATGACATCTCATTAACTAATTGCAGGTCTGTCCCAAATGAAAAAAAAAACCTCCAGGCCTTATAATTGCTGAATTCCTTTGTCTATCAGAGTTGCTTTCATGAAGACATTCTGTAGATTTCTGATAAATCTATGATGTATAGCATGACATATTGAGTATGGAAACAAAACAACTAGTAACAACTGTTCAGTTATATTAGAGAAGTTTACACATCTTTTTTCCTTTTGTGTGCAACAACTGCTCACTAGCCAATAGAAGGAAGTGTAGTTTAGAACAGGGGTTCTCAAATGGTGAGGCCAGCCTCCCTTGGGAGGCCCCAACCTGCTCCAAGGGAGGCTCAAGCAAGTCTGAAAAAAGTACTGTATTTAAATTTTGAGTTTTATATATTTTGTGTGAAGAGATGAAGCAAACTGAAAGAGGATAATAGTAAGTGGATTTTATGTATTTATTTACTAATAAGTGACAAGGGAGGGTGAATGAGCGAAGGCTCATTTCAGGAGTACCAGGGAAGGGTAGGGAGTGAATACATTTCAAAAGGTAACTGCAAAACAATCTAGAAATACACAATGAACAATACTGCAAACTAATGAGCAATAAACTAATGATGAGGGTGGTAATTCATCAATTTGTAGACTGATGGCAGGACATCCCAAATACAAGGGCTGAGCATAGAAGTGCTAAGAGCAGCAGCAGGAAGGACAAAGTAATCCCAGAGAAGTTGCTTAGGAGCAGGAAAGGAGGGGAGAGTAAAGTATGTAGGAAGGTTATTTCATATAGAGAGGAAACAAGAAAGTAGTCTGACCCATGAAGGTACTGCAACAAGGGTAACAATGGTTCAAGAATGAAAATAGTGGAGCAAGTAGGCTGGCCTCAGGGGTGGGGGCTACAATAAATCAATAATAATATTTATTTTATTTTATTTGTTATTAACACCCTTGAGCACAGGAGCTCTTTTCAAAGGTTCCACGTCAGTATAAGACAAATAACTGAAAGTCAGCCAAGTACTCAACGGGGTTTCAATTTATTCATGGTGTACTGCACAAAGTACAGCATGTTATTTTTCTTTGGGGAGGCCCAAGATTATTTCAATTTTTGGGGGAGGCTCACAATCTTTTCTATGGATTTGGGGAAGCTCACTGTGACTAAGTCTAAGAACTATTGGTTTAGAAGTTAGATCTTATAACAGTGAAACAGGAGATTATAGGTTTCAAACTTGCCATGATCAGTTGATCACTATGTGAGCCTAGACAAGGCAAGTGACCTCTCTGCTTAAATCCTTTTATATATATACTGTACAACCTGAAATAAAATAGGGTAGAAGCAAGATTACACTGAAAATGACATTTTGCATCTCAGCTGTGCTCTACTGAACACAGAGAGAGAAAAAAAACATGCATGTATGATTTAATTCTGTGAATCACTGGGAAGGTATTGATTTGTTTACATAGATGCAGAAATCAAATGAGCATGTTGTACCCCACAGATGTTAAGTTAATACTGAACAATGGGTTTTACGTGCTAAGAAATAAAAGTTTGTTGTAAACAGATGCTGAATCTAAGGGCTGGCACAGTCTCACAGCTGGCAGGGAATCAGCTCACAGTAACTGCAGGGTTCAGAAAAAGAAGAGTAAATGGGGACTTTTTGTTCACAAAAACAGCTGAGGGCCAGCAACCTGCTCTGTGTCCTGGCCGGGCTGCATTGATTGATTCTTTCCATGTAATGTCTCAACGAGAAGAAAAACAGACATGTAGTGCTTCTGCAGCCCACACTCAAAAGAAATAATTAAACAGTTTTTCTTAACCTCCTGAACTTTTCATTTGTTATTGCCATCCATTAGGTCTACCTTCTCAAATGGCAAAATCCTGAAATTGAGCTGTAGGGTCAAGGGTTTATTGTTTAATGGAGATATAGAACGTTTTGCAAACTGCAGTAAGTCACAATGTTTATAATAGAAGCATTTGGTGAACTGAATCCCTTCCATTTAACAACCGGTGAGACTTGACATGTGTTCTTCCTACATAGCAGGAAATTTGGGATAAGTGCAGTGCTGGCATGAGCATGTTACCAAATCCTTCCTATAAACCAAATGACATCTGCATTCAAATAAAAACATTCCTTCTACCAAATACCAGGAAATACTAAAAGTATCTGTATTCCCCTAAGGTCATACTAAAATGAGATTTTTGGCTCCTAAAAGATGAAGCAGTTCTAATGATAGCCAAGATTTTAGTTAGACATTCCTCTGTTGTTGCACATCTTGGGGGACATCCAAAAGGGTGCAAAATTGCAATATGAATATACAGTATAAATCTTTTAAGTTTTAATTTTAATATGAAAATGTGCATATTTAAGAAATCTGGAGTGAATTGTATTAATATCCATTATCTCTGTTTTTCCTAGTGAATTGACTTTCAACTAAGAACAATGCTGCCTTTAAACAAAACAAATACACTGAAAATATGAAACAGCCAAATAACCAATGCATTGTTATATAGGATTGGTATTGAACTGGTAATATTCTTCAATAAATAAACTGAACAGCAATGTAGATACCATCTATCATTTGGATGACAATGTATGTGGAATACTGTATATGTAACTAATGTAACATCCAGGACTATTTTAATGTTACTATGTTCTCTGTAAAATATTTGTAAGTCATCTCATCTGGGAAATGAGATTACAGTTTCTTTCAAGTCTGCTGCCCTGGCAGGACAAGTGCGTATGGATGGCAGTAGCCTTTTGATCTAAAATGGCTTTTGTTTTGGTTACAATCCAAAGGGTTGGGTCCCTTTCATAAAAAAAAAAATAAAACACATTTTAAATGTAGCCAGTGGCCTAGATAACGCCAAACATTGCCAGCTTGATAGACAGTGATTACAATAAGACCAAGCTCTAAATAACAAATTCAGTTTAGACACAAATCTGTTTTGAAAGAAGTGACCAAAGAACTGGTGCAAAAGTGGCCATACATAGATACATAGATACATAGATACATAGATACATAGACAGTGTCGGCAGATAAGGGCCTATGGCCCACCCAGTCTGCCCATTTAAGTTTGTAAGTTCAGTTTATGTTTTCCAGGAAGTCTGTTGCCCCTTAACCCTGACCTCCAGAATTCCTTTATGTCTATCCCATGCATTCTTAAATTCCGTGATTGTTTCAGCCCCCACCACTACCTCTGGCAGGGTGTTCACTTGTCCACCACCCGTTCTGTGAAGAAATTCTTCCTCACGTTTCCTCTGAATCGTCCTCCCTCCAACTTCATCCCATGCCCTCTAGTCCTGGAACATCCTTTGCTTAAAAATAGTGCATTCCTGCACCCTGTTCCTCCCTGTAAGATACTTGTATGTCTCTATCATATCCTCTCCCTCCTCTCCTCCAGGGAGTACATGTTCAGTGCCTTCAACCTGTCCTCATAGGACTTGTGATGCAATCCATGCACCATCTTTGTTGCCCTCCTCTGAACCTTCTCTACCCTGTCTATGTCCTTACGTAGGTAAGGTCTCCAGAACTGCACAGTGTACTCCAGATGCGGCCTCACTAGTGTCTTGTATAGTGGAATTATGACCTCCCTTTTCCTGCTGGTGATGCCCCTGCCTATGCATCCCATCATCCTATTTGCTTTACCTGCTGCCTTGTCACACTGTTTCCCTGCCTTGAGGTCATCAGAGATGATAACTCCATGAGATGATAACGTCATGGCTAGTCAAAACCTTGTGAGAGAATATGTGGGCAATTTGAATTGAACAAGGCTTTTGTGCAACTCTCCTTTTGCCATTACTTAGGAGCAGGGCATTAGAATCCTTCACCGGGATGAACATTGAGGACTGTATGGGGTATAAAAGAGTGAAAACTGCACTAATAAAGCATTTTGAACAGACTCCTGAGGCCTATAGACAGAAATGTAGAGGTTTAAGGAAGGCACCGGGCAATAACCAATCTAAAATACATGCACAACTAGGCAATCTGTTACAGTGATGGTTAGAGGGTGCAAAGGCTAGCTGTGTGGAAGAGATAAAGACTGTACCAGAGGAGCTGAGAATATGGCTGCTGGATAGCACATTGAGCTCCACGAAGGAGGCAGCAGAGAGGGTTGATCAGTTTGTATCCAGCCAACCATACTTTCAGTTCAAAAACAATAGAGAGGGGACAGCAGGTGGTTTTAAGGGAACCTTGTGGGGCAACCTTAGGGAAGACAGCATGTGCCCAAACAAAATGGGAAGCCTACTGGTTTTAAAAGTAAGGAATCAGGGAGACGCAGGTGCTATATCTTCCCAAAACTGAGATACCTCCTGTCATATGACTGTCCAAAAAATTTAGTAAAAGGGGAAGAGTGCTGATGGAGGGTTTACTTCTAGAAGCTCCCAGCAGGTAGTGACCTGTGCCCAGAGTGCACTTCACGTTAACTCTATTACACACATACACCTAGTGTTAGTAAATGGGATTGTATCCCAGGAATTGATGAACACTAGGTCCTCTATTTCAATGGTAAAACAGGATTCAGTTCACAAAGAACAGATCCTGCTGGGCCAGATTCCTAGAATTAGAGGAGTTCAAAGTTGGGAAGGTGGGCAGAATATACAGGAGGTGGGTGTTGCACCAGACCTGCCAATTGGTGTAATTAAGGGCAATGACTTTGATAGTCTGGTCAACATTGTTTATGCCACTACCCATAATAGACCTATGGAACCAGCTCCTGAGCACATGGGAAGGGAGGGGAAGGTGCAACTGGAAACAAACCCTCCCTCAGCAGCAGGGGAAGTTCTTGCTGAAGAACAAGCTGGCAGCAGCAGTTCTGAACAATAGCAACAGACTAGGGTGACTCTCCCAGGGGAGCGTGTGTTTTAGGAAAGGTCAGGCGTGTAAAGCTGGGGAGAGCTCAGCAAGTGACCCATCCCTACAGCAATTAAGGGAGTTGTCAACAGCATGGCAAGTGACTCTTAGGGTTCAAAGACAAGGGAGGTAGAATAGGAGAATAGAATTCTATATCAAGAGTGGTTTCCAAAGGGAGGGCAGGAAGAAGGTTACTCCAGCAAATAGTAGTTTCTAAGGGGTATAGGAAGCAGCATTTGGCCTTAGCCCACAATTTCTTGACACTTAGGCAGCTGTACAGAAAGACGGTAGACTAACAGTTTTTTGTGACCCAGTGGGCTTGATTCTCAAAGCTCTTGGCATGGCACAAGGGGCTTGCACCACAAGGAATGGTGTAAAGTGCCCCTTGTGCCAAAAGCTGCACCAGAGTTATTCTTAAATGCAGCCTGCATCAACCACAGGTTGCATGCAAAAAAGAGAGCTTGTGCCATCCTTGCGGTACAAATGGGCTGCAGCATGGCACATAGACTTTGACTTTGACAGCAGATAAGGACCACTTGGCCCACCCAGTCTGCCCATTGAAAACTAGGCACTAGGGGACATACAGCAGCTGCAAGCTGCCATATCCCATAAGTCAATATTCTCTAAACCCTCCCAGAGGATGGAATTCTAAGTACCCTTAGACCAGCCAGGGCTGATCTAAGGGTACTTAGAAAATCACCCTCTGGGAGAGTTTGACCACTTATGCCACTCTCCGAGCCCTACCTCAAAATGTGCCACAGCCCCCCTCACCCCAGATCCCTATGTAGTAATATTAAGCACAGTATCAATTCTTGGGAGTCTTGTGGCCTCCCCCCAGCCCCAATATGCCCATAAATTAAAATATTACAAGAAACATTCCCAGGTGGTCTAACAGCCCCCACCCAGCCCCAATATGCTTGTAAATTAAAATATTAAAATAAAATTCTGTGGTGGTCTAGAAGACCCACTCCCTATTTGTGATGTGCTCATATAATTTATATATATATATATATATATATATATATAGATATATCTATATCTATACATATATATATATTATAGAGACCCGGTTGTGCCCCTATAGTTAGGGTTGAGTATGCACTTTAATGTTAAACCTCAATTTTTACGTGTTAATAACTTTGCAGCCGTTTAACAGATTTGCACAAAATGTGGAATGTGTGTTCTGGTATGGTATATCTCTTGATTTACCAAGTTGCATTTTGGTCGGATGTACGGTTTCTGCACAGCAAAATGCTAAATATGCACTTTTTGCCACTTTTGGTTTGTTTTTTGCCCATGGCGCTGCGACCACACCGTGCAGTCTTTTGGGCTGAAATTTAACACAGAGAAAGAGTTTGGGCCAAGGAACAATCCAGCATTAATTTGGTAAAATAATATTAATCCATTCAAAATTATTACATTTATAATTTTTGAGTTCTGAGCATTTGCGCAGTTCACTCCAAAATTTATATGTATTTTTGATTAACTAAAATTGGTCTCATGGGCAAAGATTTTGTCAGTTTGCAGACTAGGATTGTAAAAAATCTTAGTCCATTAGAAAAATTCCTTGTCCACAAGCTGCCATCTTGTTTTCAGTTTTTCAGCCAAACAAAATGTTGTAGCTTTGTCCACGGGTGACTTTTGGGCCAAATGAAGCATGCGTTTTGTTCAGGGTGATGCCTTCTACAAAGCCATACCTTTGGTTTGGTTCATTTTTGTCAAAAAACAGCTTTTTTCAAATTTAAAATTCTTTGACTGCGACTCGCTAAAGATCCTAGTCCACAAGCTGACAAAATCCTGGTCAGCGAGAAGATCCTGATCCATGAGCCTTGTCCATCATTGTGAGACCAGATAGCCAGAATTTCATGACCAGATATCCCCGGTGGCATGACCAGATGTCCCTCGTGGATCAGAATTAAGGTGATGGACTAGGATTTTGCTACCTCGTGGACAAAAAAATCCTAGTCTGTCAGAAAAAGTCCTTGTCCATGAGTCGCTAACTTGTTTTCAGTTTTTTCTGGAAGCAAAATATCATAGCTTTCTCCATGGGTGACTTTTGGGCCAAATGAGGCATGGGTTTTGTTCAGGGTGATGCCCTCTACAAAGCCATGCCTTTGGTTTGGTTCATTGTTGTCAAAAAACAGCTTTTTAAAAATTTTAAATTCTTTGACTGTAACTTGCTAACGATCCTAGTCCTCGAGCTGACAAAATCCTGGTTCATGAGATGATCCTGGTCCATGAGCCTTGTCCATCATTGTGTAACCAGATAGCTGGAATTTCATGACCAGATGTTCCTGATGGCGTGACCAGATGTCCCCTCATGGACTACAGTTTTGCTACCTCATGGACAGGGATTGATCTGACAGTCCGGAATTTTGCTCTTTTGCAGACTAGGAATTTTTAAAGAAGTAAAACCTTTAGCATTGCACTGCTAATGAACGGTTTTATCTTTTTACTTGTAATTTTCAGGATATTGAGGGGATGCCCCACAGGTGTGAATTATGCTGTTTAGGGTTTGGGGAATTAAGCAGTTCTATAGATATGCCATAACAAAATTGAGATGTTTCCCCATAGGATAACATTGTGGCGCCCATTGTGCTTTTCGGCTTCCGTATCTTGGAAACAAAGTGAGATACAGACTTTTTGCTACTGGTGGCTTAGATCAACTATAGGTGATCTAAGCTGCTGGAACAAGATTGGAAACCCCAGACTACACCTGCAGTGGAATTTTTGTTGTGGGTTGTACGGGTCATGAGATATTGACAAATTAGTATCGCAAGGGTTCAAAGAGTGCCTGTCCAGTGCTTTTCAGTTCCCATATCTCATAAACAATGAAAGATATGGTTTTGGTCATGTCACCTGCAATACTAATTGTCATGGTTACAATGACACTTGATTTTTTTTCTGGCTGTTACGGTTCCCGAGAAATCAGCAAATTAGTGTTTCTAGGATTCTTTGACCAATAGGGCTGCTGTATGGCTCTGTAGCTATGTGTATGTGGGAGCACAGGGTATTGGTATGCAGAAATGGGCAGCTTGGAGTCCCGCATTCCCACCAACACATGTTATTTACTATATTATACTTTTTTAAAAAGTAAGTAAATTCATGGCAAAAAAACTGTGTTTAATGCATCAGTTAGAGATAAAGCAACAAAAGTGAGGAAATTAAATGTCAGGGTTGAGCCCATAACCCCCCCACACACCCCTCACTCCCATCCTCCACAGACTGACAGGTGCCAGGGAGTCCATGGGGTTGTGAGGCCTATCAACCCATTCTTCTTTACTGTAGCATGTCAACCTGCTCACACATAGAATAGGGTGAGAGATGGGCCACATGACCCTATGGCACACCCAGGCATTGTCAGTCTGTGGAGTATGGGGGTGCAGGGTTAGTGGGGGGGTTAGGGGATCAACCCTAACATTTCATCTGCTATTGAAATACATTATACAGCACTTACCTTGATGCCACAGTTCACGGTTTGGCTTTGAAGAGTGCAGACATGTCTCAGTCCACAGAAGATGACAGCGTATGACCTCTGATGGTAAGTATAGGGTAAGAGGGGTGTGAAGTGGTGGGTGATCAGTGGGAGGGTCAGGATGAGGAAGGGGGATGGTGGGGATGACTAGGGACCATTTTCATTTTTTAGGTTTAAAAAAATAAATTAGGGGACTGTTTTCTTTTTACAGGTACAACTTAATAAATATTTGGGGACACGGAATTGGCACTCCAGTGTCCCACACTGCTGGGGGGCTTATAATGTTGACACAGGGATTAGACCCCCG
The DNA here is from genome assembly GCA_016271365.2 of Neoceratodus forsteri. Lineage (NCBI taxonomy): Eukaryota > Metazoa > Chordata > Ceratodontiformes > Ceratodontidae > Neoceratodus > Neoceratodus forsteri. The sequence continues at coordinate 849,998,092 of CM028134.1, forward strand.
ATGTCGGCACTATAAATAAAACAATGGGCTGTGAAGAGGGGACTAAAATTCTAATTTGGAGATGGTGATCAGAGGGTGGTGGTACCAGTAGACATCAGGGACAGTGATTGGCAGGTGGAGGGTGCCACTAGACACCAGGAACAGCAATTCATGGGTAGGGGGTGCTACTAGACACCAGGGACAGCAATCCATGGGTAGGGGGTGCTACTAGACACCAGAGACAGTGACTGGTGGTTGAAGGTTGCCACCAGACATCAGGGAAAAGTGCAGCTCACAGCTAACACTGCAGCCAGCAGCATGACTTCAGCTGTGGCTGCAGAAGTCAAGAAATTCCCAGTGTTCTCACACAAAGAATTCTGGGGAAGTGCTCATATCTCTAAGCTGGGCACCCAGGATTTTGCGTGCCCATAAGATGTATTTCTGGCCATAATGTCCAAAAACAAATATCAGACTCTAGCTAAATGGCTCCCATTTAGTTAGGTTCTGATGTTTGCTTTTTACAAATTACAGTTTTTATTATGTATTTCCCATGTTTGTTGGTTCATGGAAAAGATCCACAACGTGGTTGGCTTGGCACAAAAAATGTTTGGCGCCATGACAATTTAGTGGTGCGAAACCAAAAAACCAGCATTGATGGCATCAGATTTTTACTTTCAACACAGAATGTCATCTGGGAACCCCTACTGCGTTTGCACAGGTTGGAAAGCATTCAAATTTAAAGCCCAATAACTCTAGAATCCTTTGATATTTTTTTCCCAGACCTGTCAAAGGCACTACTTTGGAACATGACACATGTCCCTGCAAGTCTGGGGAAAAAAATCTTTCCATGTAGTCTGTAGGCGAGAGCAAAACAAAACAATGTTAAGCATAAGACAAAAGCTTTTTTTTTCCAAAAATGACACATGCAGATCTCAGAAACCATTTAAGATGCTAAGATGCTATCACAAAAATGTCCACATATCAAGACCTTGCCTCCTACACAACACATGCAAAATTGCAGCTCATTTTGTTAAAGAGAATCAGAGATATTAATGTGCAAATCTTGAGATTTAACATTAAACAGGCTACTCAACCCTAACTAAAGGGGTGCTACTGCACCCATATAATATATCCCTGGTGGTCTAATAGATCCCCAGCCCCCCACCTGGGCAAGTTGTGCCCACCACAAGTGAACAATGGGCACAGCACATGGGGGAGAAACCCTTTGTAACATTCTATAGGGGAAACAATCTCAAAGACAAACTCTTGAGGAGTCAATTCTTTAGTGGCAGTGAGGAGATTAGAACATGGTTACCTATTAAATCACCAGGCATGTTTAAATGTGGGAATTGTAATGTCTGTAATTTTTGTGTACAAGGGCCCAAATTTGAGTTATCTAACAGAACTCAGACAGTGACTATACAATTAATTTCATACGTAACCACCTTTGTGGTTTATGCAATGTGGAGTCCATGCATACAGCTTTACATAGTTTGCACTGTCCATCCCTTAAAGTTAAGGATGCAGGAGCACATAAGAGATAAAAAAAAATTAATTTTGAGAAATCTGTTGTGGAACATTTCTTCCATTTCCACAACAGCAATGCATCAAACCTCAAATTTATGGGTCTAGAAAATGTAAAAATTGGAAGAGAGTTGGCAACAGACTACAGATATTACTACATTGAGAAACACTCTGGATATTTATTTTGAATGCCTTAACACCAGATGGGCTCAACATGGAGATTGATTTTAATCCCTGTCTGTAATTATTAGGGTCCAATGATTAGTCTAAAAACCTGCATTGTGTTGAATATATACAACCCATCACCCCAATAATAACACACATGCACACACACACACACACACACACACACACACATGTATACTATACTCCTTTTTACCATCTTTCTCTGTCACTTATCTATGATTTTTGTTGGTCCCTTTCCTGTATTGTTCTCATTCCATTAACACACTTGCATCTGCATTTTTTAAGCAGCTGTTTTACTCTATTTTCACATACGCTCCTTTTTCATTTCTTACATTGCCCCTTCCCCCTCCATGCCCCATCCATTTATTTTGCCTTATATATTATGTTTGCAAGGTCTGTTAAGTATTATTAAATGAGCAGAAAAAAACAAAATCTTTGTAAACGGAGATAAAATATTTAACCCTGTACTGTATATGTCTTTCTTTTATTTCAGGCATTAAGAGATGGTGGAGTGCAGGGTTAGCATGCTACAGTGTGCCATGTTGTCTAGCTCCCAACTCTGGTTTGGATTCCTTCGCTCCCTTGCAGCTCTTGCTGTTGGGCAAGTAGGCTTGATATATATATATATATATATAATATTTTCATGGCACAAAAATTCATTAATGTATCAGTTAGGGTTGTTCCACAGTGAAAAAAACAGGGAAATTTGGTGTTAGGGTTCAAAACCATAACTCCGCATTCCCCCTCACCCCCACCACCACCACACACATACACACATGCAAGTAGGGGAAGGATCAAGGCAACACAACCAATCAGAGACAACCAGCAGGAGGTGCATACCTGTGTTACCATAGCAAGTAGGGAAAAAAGTTAACTTCAGTTATCATACAGTATTTCCAAACTTGTTGCATGAGGTTAGTTCACCTAAAGGTGAACCAAGCTGCCAGTATTGAAAACTGTGTACCTCACTTTGTTTTTGACATATGGGTGCCATAGTGTGTGATGGGCACCGCAATGTTAGCCTATGGGAAATTGCTCAATTTTGGAACACTGTAGCTTTGTGATCCTTAATTATTTTTGCACCAGAGTAGCAAAAGGCACATCTGTGGGGCCAGGGCTTGCCACCCTGTACATTGCAGCCCAAAGGACCCAACCATTTGCTTGCAGGAGGATGGCAAATAAGTGCAGTTATCAGGAGCATAGTTTCACAAAATACTTTCGCAAACACAAAACTGTCACAAGCAGAAAACATGACACTTTTGCATTTGCAAAAGTATGTAAAATTCTTTTGCAAAATACTTTCGCAATTAGGAAAGTGTTGCAAAAGCATAGCATGATGCTTTCGCATTTGCAAAAGTGACTTGCAAAACTATTTTCAGGAAATGTCCAAACTCCTGTTTTGGGGCTTATATAGCCCAAAAAAGCATATGTGTAGTCTGTGTTATGTGTTGGTGGCAGCGTGAGGCCCAAGATGCTCAGTTGTCCATAGTGAAATGTGTGCAGCAGAGCATCCAACTTCTGGGATCAGAGTTAGCAGTGATGACCCAATGCCACACCCCAACATCTGTTGGTGTGTGGAAGATGGGAGCATGGGGAGTGGTTTCGTGGTTTAGACAGCTGTATGTTATTTCTGTTACCCGCTGCTGGTTGTGTGTGATTGGTTGTGTTGCCTTGGTCCTTCCCCTACTTGCATGTATGTGTGTGTATGGTGGTGTGGGGGTTGGGGGAATGCAGAGTAAGGGTTTTGAAACCTAACACCGAATTTCCCTGTTTTTGTCACTGTGGAACAACCCTAACTGATGCATTAATGGAGTTTTTTTGCCATGAATTTCCCTTCTTTTTGAGAATGTGCACTATAAATAGTGAATGGTATGTGCTGGTGGGAGCATGGGACCCACCATACTGTCCATTTCTGCATAATAACCATAACAGTAATGCTAATGCTAACAGTAATGGCAATGGTGACTAAAACACAAATGCTGATGGTAACTGTAACACCAATGCAAACATGAATGCAAATGCAAATGCTAACTGTTTACGGTAACGAAAATGAAAATGCCAATGTCAATGGTAATGCAAATGCAAATGATAAGTGTAACGGTGATGCAAACGCATAAGGAAACAGTAATGGTAACATAACCACAAACGCTAACAGTAATGGTAATGATGACGCAAACGTAAATGCAAATGGCAACAGAAACACAAGCTCAAACACAAACCGTAATGCAAATGGTGATGGAAATGTAAACGTAAATGCAAATGGTAACACAAACACAAGTGCAAACGGAAATGGAAATGGTAACAGTAATGCTAACGGTGACACAAATGGAAACAGTAACATAAACGGTAATGGAAACGCAAGTACAACCATAAACACAAACAGTAACGCTAACCATAACGCTAACGTTGACGGAAATGAAAAGTGAAGCTCTAATGGTAATGCTAATGGTAGTGCAAACGTAAAAAGGTAACACAAAACCAAGCACAAATGCAAACACAAATGGTAACAGTAATGGTAACAATGATGCAAACAGAAATGCTAATGCAAATGGAAATGCAAGTGCAACTGTAAATGCAAATGGTAATGCTAACTGTAATGCTAATGTTGATGAAAATGCTAATCGAAGCATTAACGGTAACACTAACGGTGATGCAAACGTAAACACAGATGCAAATAGTAATGCAAATGCAAGCACAAATGCAAATGGTAACTGTAACGGTGACGCAAATGGAAATGGTAACGGAAACACAAGCTCAAACGTAAATGCAAATGGTAATGCTAACTGTAATGCTAACGCTGACTGAAATGCAAACTGAAGCATTAATGGTAATGCTAATGGTGATGCAAACATAAACACAAACTCAAATGGTAACTCAAATGCAAGCACAAAAGCAAACAGTAACAGTGATGCAAACAGAAATGCTAACAGAAACACAAGCGCAAACGTAAACGCAAATGATAATGCTTACCGTAACGTTAACACTGATGGAAACACAAAGCAAAGCATTAATGGTAATGCTAATGGTGATGCAAATGTAAACGCTAATGGTAACGCAAACGCAAGCAGAAACATAAACTGAAACGCTAATGTTAACGCTAACGCACATGCCTTGTGTCTGAAACAGGTGCATCAAGAAGCACAGTGAATACAAAGAATGTGGGCATAATAGTGGCCCTCAGACAGGAAAATGATCACTTGGCATACGAAATTGCTTATATCTCACAACCGTACAACGTGGAAAAAAATTTAAATTTCTTATTATTTATGACTTTCCAGGCTAGTTTTGGCCTTAGCCCCCCAGTGGGGGACTAAGCATTTTTGTGATGAAAAGTACATATTTTGAATCATTTTCGAGATGCAGGACCCGAAAGGTGCGGTGGAAGCCGTAATGTTATCCAATGGGAAAAACTGTCAACTTCAGAGTTCTGTAACTTTGCAGCCCTGTAATATTTTGGCACCAAACCACTGAAAGGCACATCTGTGGGATGTTGGCTTTCTTCCTTGCAAATGCAACCCAAAAGAGCATACTGTTGTTTTGCAGCAGTAAGCAAAGATTTCCTATTGTTTTGGCCATACTTTCGTAAATCATGACACTTTTGCAAAACAAATCACAAAAGTGTAGCATTTGCGAAAGTATTTGGAGAAAGTACTTTTTACAAACATTTCGAAAACATATTTCTGGGGTGTTTCACTCCCCAAAAAAGACAGGGCTAGCATCCTCAGGACTGGACTAGGTGAGCACAACAAGAATTGTGTTCCTAGAGGGTCCCAATTTTAAATGGCATGCATTTTTCTGAGCTCTAACTGAAAAAAAAATGTCTGACTCAAGAAAGTAAAAGGCTCATTTGTGACAGTAAAAACTGCATTTGCGAAAGTGTCGCAATTGTTATTAACTTTTCACATAGACTATAATTTGATCCAGATTTTTTTTTAATAACTTTTGAACCATTTAATATGTTTTCACGAAATCTTCAAAAGACACATCGGGGGGAGTCCCAGTGCTCACCCCATTCCATAAGTAAATAAACTTAGATGGGTACAGTATAGCAGAATGCGGTGAGTGTTAGGGCTGATGACCCCAAAGCACCCCCGATGCCTGTCGGTGTCTGTAGGATGAAGGTAGGGCATTAGGGTTGGAAACTCTGACGCCACATTTCCCTTCTTTTGTCACTTTAGTAACAACCCTAACTGATGCATTAACAACATTTTTTGCAATGAATTTTCTTACTTTTTGAGATAGTTTACAAGTATCCCTAGCTGCCTGTGGGAGCGCAGGGCCCTTTGGACCTATGCTCTGTAATTTTCCTTATCTCAGTGAGGGAGCACAGGGTCCATTGGATCTTGAACACCATCTCTCCATAGATGCATCACCAAATTATCAGCATAGCCATTTTATTACCCCAGCATATGTACCCAATACACAGCATTTTCAAATGCACACCAAAATGTAATTCTTCCCAAATGCAACACCATTCTATGCCACAGCTGTGAAAACACATTTTGGACAAGACTTGAAAAATGACAGCTGTGACATACATGATCCCAAGTAATAAGAAGGCTATGCTGAAAATCTGGGGTCAAAATATTTACAATTTCTGACCTTACATGTTGGCATACCAAAATTGTGATGAATGGTCATAACTTTGGCATTTTTTTATATTTTGACCCCAACTTTTGAACATAATATTCTTATGACCCCACCTCATACACCCCATAGGTGAAAATGTTGAAAGCCATGGCAAAATGTCATTCCATGCCACAGGTGTGAAAACATGTTTCAGACAGGATCTGAAAAAAAATTACAGCTGTATTGTTCATGAGGTAGTGTTTAAAAATGGCTATGTTGAAAATTTGGAGAGAAAAACATTAAAAATAGCCAAAGTTATGCAGATGCATAGAAAAATTCAATGACCTCATATAACTCGGCCATTTTTAAGAATTTATTCACCAAATTTTCAGTATGGACTTTTGGGGATCTCATCTCATGAACACTGGCACTGTCACTTTTGTAAACTGGTCCTGAAAGGTGATTTCACACAGCAACTGCAAAATCACCTTCTGGGCCTGAGTAATGAAACAACAGTCACAGTGTTCATGAGGTGGGGTCCCAAAAGGCCTATGTTGAAAATTTAGTGAAAAAATACCAAAAAATGGCTAAGATATCATCATACAGTAAGTTCAAAACTCCATTATAATAAATTATACGGTACTTACCTTGATTCCTCAGTTTGTGATTCAGCTTTGAAGAGTGCAGACGTGTCCTGGTCCACAGAAGATGACAGCAGATGACCTCCAGTGGTAAGTATAGGGCAAGGTGTGTGTGGGGTGCTGGCTGTTCAGTGGGAGGGTGGAGATGGGGTAGGGGAACAACAGGGATGATGAGGGACTGTTTTCTTTTTTTCAGGTTAAAAAAATAAAAGGAAGTTGGGGGTAGCTTTCTTCTTTTCAGCAAGTATACATATAGATTTCAGGACACTGAGAGTGGGTTCCCCAGTGTCCCAAAGTGCTGGGAGGAGGGCTACCATTGTCAGCATGGGGATTGGGATCCCTGATGGCAGGAAAAAATGTACAGACTGGGGGCCGCATCTGACACTAGGATGCCCATTCCAGTGGGCATCCCAGTGTCAGATTATATATTTGGGGACACTGGGAGTGGGCTCCCTAGTGTTCAAAGTGCTGGGGGGTGGACATCCATTGTCGACATGGGGGTCAGATCCTCCATGCCAGTAACAATAACAAAAGGGAATGGGGGAGCATCTGACACCAGGACTGGGCATCTTGGTGTCAGATTATAGTAAAATAATAAAATGCTGGCAATGTGTGGGTGGGGGGGTGCCAATAGACACCAGGTCAACATATGAAGGGGTGCAACTAGACACCAGGGATACAGGACAGTGGGCGGGGTTGTGCCACTAGACACCAGGGAAAATGGATGGCTCAAAGCTGGCTCTACAGCTGGCAGCATGAGTTCCAGCTGCAACTGCAGAAGTCAAATAAACCCTGGTGTTCTCATTCAGAGAGTGAGGTTAGAATTGGTCCTCTCACTTAGCTTGGCACCCGAGTTTTTGGGTGACGAATGAAGGCATTTCAAGGCACAGTACTTAAACAAAACCATCAGACTCTAGCTAAACGGGTCTCATTTAGCTAAGTTCTGATGTTTACTTTTTATATTACATCTATTTTTACTTGTTTTGTTTCTTGCTAATGAGAAAACAAGATAGCCAATACAACAGAGCTCTGCGAAAGTACAGCAGGATCTGTGTGACTGTACATGTGAAAAGACAATATTTTTTGCAAAAAACAAAGTCCAGAATGTGACAATCCTTGCAAAAAAGTGTGAGAAAAAATACATTATTTGTGGTAACAATGGCTTTTGTGATAAAAAAACACATTATTTCCACAAATAATAGCTCCTGCAATCACAAAAATGCTTTCACTCCTGACATATAAATTTTCCCATAGAAAATAATGAAAAATTTAATAACTTTTGAATGGATTAACATTTTTTCACCAAACCTTCAAAAGGCACATCTGTGACCCAAAGGCTTTCCACCATGAAACTTTCAGACTAAAACAGAAAGCAGTTTTTGAGATACAGGTGGACAAAGAAAAGTCAAAAAACACGTACATTTAGGATTTTGTGATGCTTTGTATCTCAAAAACCACAAAATGGATTCACACATAATTTGGCTTGTCAAGCAATTTATGTGGACAGATCATGCCTACCAAATTTCATGCAAATCCGTTGAATGGTTCCAAAGTTATTTAGGTTCAAACCTTTGGGTTTAGCAAAGAAATGGGCACCCAACCCTAACTATACTGATGTGACCGCACCAGTAAAACATGTATATCTGTGTGTATATATATATATATATATATATATATATATATATTCTTTGCAGAAAAGTTAATGCACCAGTTAGGGTTGTTTTCACACTGACAAAAATGTGGAAATTCCATGTTAGGGTTACCACCACCACCACCCACCCACCCCTCCTCAAAACCCTAATTCTGCATTCCCCCACCCCATACCTACACACACACACACACACATGTGCACACACACACACACACACAAACACACACACACAAGCAAGGTAAGGGCCAATGCAAGACAACCAACCAGAGAGAGAGAAGCAGGATCAGGTAACAGAAGTAACATATAACTCTAAACATTCCACAAGACACAGGCATCATCACAGTCCACCAACTGTATGAGTTCTGCAGCCATCATAGTAGCTTGGGGGTACACAGACATGCTTGGCAATCATGGGTGATGGCTCACAGTAAGCATTTTTGCATTACAAACATCAATAACAAAATTTAAGCAGATGCCCATATTTCAATAGTTAACAGCTGATGAAACACACCGTATGTTATCCACACATAGTGTATTAGAAATGACAGTTTCTGTGAGACTAGCAACAGTCATTGGATGTTTGCATTTTGTTTTCTGATACAGTGAGTCAGTCCTAATAGCACACAGTGGTAATAACAAAAGTAATTTTTTAGCAGCATAGTTTACAAGTAAGATGTAAAAGCAACAGTTGAAACATGCAAAGGTAACCATAACGTACTGTTAATGACTATTTCCAGGTAACGCAGCAGCATAACAACATATGATGGTGGTAGTTTCCCACCTGAGCAGTATCTCCAAACTACTGTGTATGTGTCAGGTCTATCTGTCCTCCTACCACATGCCTATGTGGTAGTAGTGATACTTGCAGTGACCCAATTGTTGAATTATGACACATATACATCAATATTTTGAAACTGTGTACAGACTAAGGGCCAGATATTCAAAAAATTGCTCCGTGGCCAAGGTAGCACTGCCAGGCGTGCAAACATATCCCAGAGCAAAATGCCAGCCATATTCAAAAGGTAAAGCGCAGTGCAAAACCAGGTGAATATAGCAAGCAAAGGAACCCAGGCAAACAGGGCCAGGAGTTCAGGGCAAAAACAGCCCATGAATAAGACAGCACTGAATATAGCACTAGGCAGGCAGTGCAAGCACACAATGGAACACACTGCAGAGGTGAGACAGCCTGACCCTGGGACACATGCAATGAAACACAGGCTGGAATGAGGTATCAGGAGCACATGACAGTGCACATCCCGGAGGATGCAACACATGCACGGGAATGTCAAGCAACAACCCAGACCCATGTGGAGAACACAAGTAACAGTGCAAACCATGTGTAACCCCAGCACCCAAGAATGACACAGGACACAGTACAATGTAGTAAATGCACTGTAATGACAAAATGCAAAAGGAAAGGTAACGGGAACATAACAGTGATGCAAACCCATACAAAACCAAAGAACAGACCAAACAGAATTACCAATGCCCCAACCACCACTGGATGACCCACCCCATAACAAAGAAAGACAACAGGACCAATCCCACCAAGCAACATGCCAATCCCCCCCCAACACACAACCCATGCAACAAAAAGCCCACTACGGGAACAACAAAAGGAATGCACTATAGGCAAAGCAAGGATTCGAAAGACAAGCATATGTGAAAATAATAACAAGATGTACAAGAAGGCACAGGACAAGGGTGCAAAGGGGAGGAGGATGCACACAGGGACACAGGAATACAGTCCAGGAAGGATAACATGTCCAGTAAGGGTGTGTGTGAAGGCAACACAATATGGGATGTAGGGCATGTCTAGCTGCCTGCTGGATACAGGAGCCAAGCCTCTAACACAGCTGCCACTCTCCTCATCTCTATCAGTATGGCCAGCTGCTCAATCAGAGTCCTTTGTTGTCAGACGATGCAGTACAGCAGGTCCTCAGTCCCCTCCGGCCTGGTCGTCCACAGTGTTGCCCGGAGTGGACTTACAAGAGGAAGGGTGAGACCATGAGGATGGTACACCAGACAGGAGGCAGACAGCAGCCAAAGGTGGCTATACAGGGATGGACAGCATGTCCCAATGGGCAATCCCGGGTGGAGGTGCGTGCCACACCAGTAGGCCAACATGGAAAGTGCCCACAAAGCAGCACAGGGCAACACAGGCACCAACACAAAACCCAACACACAGGATGACAACGATTCCGACAGCACCAGGGTACATGTGACATCACCCACCCGACACAGTATACAGCGAGACATGGCAGACACACAGCCAGACCCCCGGAGACTTCAGTGCAAGGGCCATGCCACAACATGCACAAGGGCACACACACGTTGGGACATGCTGCCCACTGACAGATGGAAATGTACCGTAACACAGAGCACAGCACCAACAACAACTAAAGGCATGCAGGAGCAGCAATAAACCATGACAGTGGCCTGCCAGTGACCGACCCAGGCCAGGGGATAACAGTCAGCCAGGGCACAGGTGCTGTCAGTGAAGGGCAGACACATGCCACCAGGCAAGGCCACTGAAAGCATACCACCCAACTGTGACACGGTACAAGGAAGGGTCCCCAACCCATGGGTGAAAATCCCCCTGTCCCACCCTGTGAGGACAAGTTCCAAAGCCAAGGTCAACAGTGTCAGGCAACACTCCATAGGAAACGATGCACATAATGTAATAGCATAGTGATAACAGATCCTCGTAACAAAACTGCAACACAGTAACAGAGCCATAAGATACCCAGGTAAGGACTCCACAATGTGTACTACACATTGCCAGAATGTAGCACAGTTTGACAGGCAATGTTCCACAGTTGGTGGAAAGAAGGGTGAGAGGTATGCCTGGAGGGCATGCTGCGTGGTGTCCTGCATCCACAACAGGCCAGCAGGTTGCACCATGCAGGCCCGTCTGGTGAATGCACAGGACAGCAAGTCACCACCACCAGTGCAAATGTGGACACCCTGTGGGGGGTATGGAGGGACCCCAGAGGTGGGCATGGTAGCCGACAGCAGGTGGTCCCCACCGAACACTTGCCACCAGAGCACCCACCACCAGCAGGCACCCACACAGCAATGCAAGCTGACAGTGCCCCACTCCTCCCTGGGCCAGACTGTCAGCACCCAACTGTGGTGTGCAACACAGGTGTGCTGCACAGCACAGTTCCACATCACCACTGGCCCTCTGCCCATCACAGACATGCCACCAGACCAGTCAGTGGCAGGACACCCAGATGTGACACACAGCCTAATGAAAGTGCACAGATCACAGAACAATGAGACAGGTACTCATGCAATATGCAATCGCTCTCAGGGCTGCTCTCCTGTGCCCACTGCGGCATGGACGGCACCCTCGGGCTGCCTCTCCTCTGCTCCTGGGTCAAGTTCTGGTCCCCTCCTCCGGCCATGGGCTGCTCGATCTGCTCTACAGAGGACAGGTGAAAAATTGGTGTTAGAGCATGACACAGCATACACCACGTGCAGCACAACAAGATGCACCTGCAACCCTAACAACACTGCACACACAGGGAGTGAACATGGAAGACACCCACACAGAGGGTGGCAGGGCCCATGGAGCATTTGCCAGGCACACACAGCAGAAATTCACGGCGCCGCAGTTGTGCGACAGTGCCTGTTGCAGCTGTCCTGCGAACATCTGCATACCTGTGTGTGTATGTCGACAGTCCCTCAGGAGCAGGATCCCTGCACCATGGTGTCACCGACCACAGGCTGGTGCTGTGCCAGGACACGCCAAACAGCATGACTCAACCCACCTCCCACACCAATGACCACAGCATGTACCGGGCCCCTAGGGGGCCAAACTGTGGCTCCCCGCTGGTGCCACATGCTTCCCAGCACCATGCATTGTGGTACACACATGCGCACACACACACACATGCACACACACACACACACACACACACTTGCAGCCCAACATGATGGTGCTATCAACATGCAATGCCACTTACCTGGCACAGGCACAGTGCCCTAATGCGCCATGCACTTGTAGCGCTCCAGCTGCTGATGCCGCTGCCGTCACAGGTCTGTATACCAGTGCCTGCACTTCTCCACATTACGGGAGATACCAGTGTGGGCACTGAGCTTGCGTGCAACCGTGGACCACACCTGCATATGTGGTAGGTACCCCTTCCTGACCTCCCCAAAGAGCCTCTGGTGCCTCCTCTGTACCAGCTCCACCAGGTTTGCTGTCTCAACCTCCCCCCAGCGCCTGTCCCTATGCACCACAGCACGCTGTCTTCCACATCCTGGCATTGCCCACACAGCACGTATTCCACTACACCTCTCAAGATATCCAGCAGTTGGCACACCCAGGACCCTCCTGCAACAACCACTGTAGCACCGGGCTATCACATTACGTAGTGCGGTGCTGCCTGGAAGTGTTTACACTGCACACGCGTGACCCCTGGCATGACCCTGATGTGGAATACCACGCATGTGCATAGCACCGTGCTGTGTTGTCTAGAGCAGCACCACAACACACTATGTCAGGACAATAGCATGGATGTGGGGGCCTCACGAGCATGCGCAGTGGTTGCGCTATAGCATAGAGCATGACACTAATGGGATAGCGTGGTGCTGGCCCCCCAATAGCCCTGCGCTGATGTTTGCACAGCACTAAGGTGTTAGCCCGGCGCTAATCAGGGCCATATTCAACCAGAATATGCAAATGGGGGTACTTGTGTATGCAGGGTGCAAACTGTGTGATTAGCATATCATTATGTGCTGCTTTGCATGCATAACAGGCTTGATTGCCTGTCTGGGCTATAAAAGGGCAAGCAGTGCCCCACCAGTGTTGTGTTGTGGGAATGTAGCATACTACGCATACTGCAGAACTACAAGGGACAGGTGGAGAGATACAACAGGGGGATGAGCAGCGAGAGGCAGGTTTGTACAACTGCCGTGGGACTCTCGGAATGGCAATAGCTTAGAACAGGGTCAGCCCGGACTGCAGCCCACAGATGTACCTGCTGGTGAATGGTCAGCCACATGTTGGACCACAGGCAAGCACTGTGCTGTGTGCTGGTGCACAGCTACATATGTTCACCTGTGCAGCATACCATCCAGTGCACTGTGCACGTGCCCCTGCATCACACTGTGCCATGTGGCACTGCCTGCACACTGTGGGCAGCAGGCAGGAGCCATGTTGCACTACCGAGGTGTGTCCTGCAACACTGGCTCACTGACATGACTCCCTGGAAGTGGGTCATGGTAGGCTGTGACCGCTCTACTGGGAGAACACAGGGTCCCAGCTGTGCCATCCCATGCACCGTGTGGCCTGTGCCTGGTGTCCTGCCATTGTCTATGTGCCAGTGCACGTGTCCACGCACTCAGCGTAGAGATCACACGGGGCACAGTACAGTGCCAGGTGGTGGGTGTAAGGGTGGCCCCATTCATGGGTGCACATGCCAGCCACGGGCAACAGCAGTGCACATGTGGGTACAGGGCTTGCTGTCCAGACACAGGGCAGCCAGTGACTATGTGACCGTGTGCACCGTACATGCACTTGATGCACAGTGACATGTCCATGTGGTCTGTGGCATTCTAGGGGGTGGCATGGTGATGTCTATGTGTAATGCAATGCAGTCCTGCCACAGCTGCTGACACATGTCCCTTTTCGACTGTCTCATAGGTAGTGCAGCACAACAAAAGCACATACATGCACATCAGTTCTCAGAGGATGAGCTGACAACACTGGTGCATGCTGTGAAGGAGAGGGAGCAGGTGCTCCACAAGCACAGGGCCACGGATGTGGTGGTGCGCCAAGCCTGGGAAGAGGTGACAGCTGCGGTCAATGCTGTCGGCGGATGTAGCAGGATGACTGAGGCAGTGCAAAAGTGCTGGAATGACCTGCTGTGCCGTGCCAAGGAAGAGGAGACACAGCAGCTGCGGGAACGGATGTGGACCAGAGGAGGACCACAAGACCAACAGCAGTGGGTGGAGGAGTCACTCATGGCCGTGGTGGCATCCACACTGCGGATGGTGGCAGTCACAGGTGTGCCGGGTGGTGGATGTGAGATGCCTCTCGCACTGCCCAGGACAGGTCTGTATTCGCATGTGTATACCCTGCATGGTGTGACGGCATAGGTGCAGAGTCCTGCTGTTGGTGCCTTGCATGGGGTGCACCGTGGGCTGCCGAACAACTGCATGACAACGGCATGTGCACTGTGTGTTGGGTGGGTGCATGTGGTCATGGGCTGGTATATGGGGTGTGCATGGCCATGGCAGGAGGTACGTGTCCTGGGGTCTGCATGGTGTGGTGGTGGTGGTGGTGGTGGCAGTGGCTGTGGTGGTGGTGTTAGGGCACAGTGTCCGTGTACAGGTGACTGACCCTGTCCCATTTTTCTCCACAGCGGTGTCTGCAAGGCCTGTGGAACCACAGGAGCAGCACTGGATGTATGACCATGGTTCAGAGGTTGTGGAGGATGATGATGAATGGCCATCCACATCTGGTCTGGGTGCCAGTCATGGATGCACAGAGCCACTGTATGTGTGGCATTGTGTGGCATTCCAATGGACAGGGGCTGCATCTGCCTGGGGAGGGGGGACACACTTCAGTTGGGGAGGTGGGATACACTGAGTACCTGGAGGATGCACTAATGGAGGACATGGGTGTAGGGCAGGTAATTCTAGTGACTGTGACCAGTTGCGATGACACTAATGTGTCAGAGGGTCTTCACCACCTGGATGTGCCTGTGGAGGGGGATGCAGGGGTGGGGCTGGTAGCAGGCCATGGAACAGATGCCAGTGGTGTGTTTGGCATTGGTGGTGTGGCCGTCCCTGTACAGCTGGTGGTGGGCAGTGTGGGGAACATTTCTGCACTGCTGGACATGCGGTGTCCCACACATATTGTGGTCCTGGGCCATCCAGTGCAACAGCGCACCACCAGCGGTCAGCAGCAACAGGCCATGCCAGATGTGCAACAGTGTCCCATACCTCCTGTGCAGCATGCACCTGTGCCAGCTGCAAATGAGGGGTCTGCGCCCCTGGAGCAGGATGCCCATGGTGCCCGCCCACTCCTGCAGGCTGCTGTCATGTCCCAGCAGGAGGCTCGTATGGATCTGCATGGCCTACAGAGGGAGCTGAGGCATGAGCTGGTACTGATGAGGGAGTCCATGTCAGTGGGCTTGGCCCATGCCGAACAGCGGGTGGAGGACAGGTTGGGCTGCATGGTGGGTGCAATTAACCGTGGCTTTGCTGGTCTGATGTCTGCAGTGGTCAACATTGCAAATGTACTTCATGGGGTGCATGGGGGTCGCCAGCGTGAGCTGGTTGGTCAGGGTGAAGAAGGCACAGGGGCACACAGGTGGGCAACCTGTGGCCGTAGGGCTAGCACTGGGTCCAGCTCTACTGCGTCATGCACTACGTCAGGCACACAGCACTGCCATGGCCGTCCACCCACCCTGTCAGGCTCCGCTGTTCAACAGGGGCACAGGAGGGCTGCCCTGCCTGCCTCACCATTTTCCTCTGCCTTGTCCTTGGCCCAGAGCACCCCGGGGTCTGTGACCCACAGTAATGGTGCACGTCGTGTGCATTGTGGTAGTTGGCAGTGATGGTCACAGTTGTACTGCATCACTGCGCAGTCATCACCCCCCGTGTCAACATTGGCACACCCACATGCGCGTGCACACATGTAAACACACCCACTAGCGAACAGCCTCACACTCCATCCCATGCACACTCACACTTCCACTGCCATGGTTGCCCTCCTTATACTCACACCACACATCATGCTTCCCCAGTAACAGTACACCGTGGCTGTGTGTCCACCCCCCCCGTGTGTACAGCACATCCCCAACATCACACCACACGCACACGTTTTCTGTTCCACTCTTTTGTGTTCTTATTGTGATTGTTGGTGTCTCTGTTCTGGTTCTTGGTGCACATTAAATAGATTCAGCATTGTACTGTTTCATGTTGTTGTGCAGTCTGTACTTACCCTCTGGTCTGTGACAGTGTCCTGATGATGTTGTCCCGGCACTCTATGGCCCTGCAGACCATGCGAAGGTCCCTCCTCTCAAGCTGCTCCACTATCCCCGACCGCTGGCTCTGGCTCACTGTCAGATTGTCCCTCAGGTTCAGGTGCCTGTATCCCATGGTTCATTGCCATGTTGTGCAGCATACAACAGGCTAGAAAGATACAGCATACCTTCTGAGGCGTATACTGTAGGGCACCGCCTGATGTGTCTAAGCTTCTGAATCGCATCTTCAGGATGCCAAACACCCTCTCTATGATGTTCCTTGTGCTGGCATGTGCCTCATTGTACATCTCCTCAGCCACTGTGGCCAGTCGGAGTACCGGTGTCAGCAGCCAGGGTCGCAGGGGATAGGTGCTGTCCCCTATCAAGAGATGTGTACCTGTTAGTGCCACACTGCAGTCTGTCCGTTGCTGTCCTGCACCTCTGTGTAGCCCTCCCACACCCCTTTTCTGGCCTCCCCTGCCTGTCCCATCCATGCTGTTGTGTGTATGCCTTGTATGCTGCTACTCACTGACTAGTTGCCCACTGGGTATCCTGCCCTCCTCAGATGCCTGACACAGCTGGGACTGGTGCCAAATAAAGGCGTCGTGGGCACTGCCGGGGTACTGCGTATAGACATTGCTGATGCACCCAGTCACATCGCACACCACCTGGCAGTTGATGGAGTGGTACCCCTTCCTGTTTGCATACACATCACTGCCATCACCAGGTGGTGCATGGAGGGGGACATGGATGCAGTCAATGGCACCCAGTACAGATGGTAGGTGTGCTACTCGATGGAACTGCTGCATTGTTACTCTGCGCTCTTCTGCTGTGCTGCGGAATACTATGAACTCCCCAGCATGTGGCAGGAAAGCCTCTAGGAACTGAGTCAGGAGGCGTGAGGTGGCAGACTGTGATACCCTGATGGTGTCCCCCATTGGTCATTGGAACGTCCCTGTGGCAAGGAAGCACATCACTGCTGTCACCTTCTCCTCCACTGTCATGGCATGGCTGTGTCTGGTGTTTGGGTGCAGCTGCTCATGCAGGAGTTCACATAGCTGCCTCAACATTCCCTTGTTCATCCTGTACTGGCCAGTGATGTGGTCATCAGGCAGGGTCTCGAAGGAGACCCTGGGCCGGTACCACCTGTTAGCAGCATACCGTCTCCTTGGCCTGCATTGTGGCCCATGTTGTGCCTGTTCCCTCTCCTCCTCCTCCTCCTCCTCCTCCGATGCAGCTTCCATCAATGGCAGCATCACTGCTACTGGCACTGCACACATTCCCACTTCCTGTTGTGGACCCTCTTCCTAGGTGTTTTGCCCTGGGTTAAGACCAGCCTTTTATAGGCGGTAACTAGCACCATGCTAGGTGTCACGCTATGTGTCCTAGCATGTTGCTGGGGCTTTGAATATCCCTTTGCGCGTGTCTGCTGGCCACCCCCCTGAATTTGCCCCTTGCATACATTATTGGTTTGCCCCGCACTACTGCTGTTAGCGCATGCTAACTGGTCCTTTGAATATGGCTGCTCTGTGCTATTCCTGCGCTATTCCCACACTACTGGTTTGCACGCTGCACTATGCTTTGAATATCTTGCCCTAAGTGTCATTGTATTAGGAAGATATGCCAGCAGTAATGTGTCATCATACTGTGCTGGAAGTATACAGTCGATTATACTGTATTTGTTTTTTCATTAAACAGTGTTATGTGAAATCAGTACAGTGTTGTGATTATTGTGCTTACAGATGTGCCAGAGTTGTATAGTGCCTTACAATGTTGCGTGTGTGTGTGTGTGGGGGGGGGAATGTGGAGTTAGAGTTTTGAAGAAGAGGTGTGGGTGTGGGGTAGTGGGGTGGTAACCCTAACATGGAATTTCCACACTTTTGTCAGTATGGAAACAACCCTAACTGATGCATTAAAGAAGTTTTTTTGCAAAGAATTTCCTTTCTTTTTGGAAAAGTGTAATATAAGTAGTAAATGTTATGTGTTGGGCCCCGCTCTCCCACCAAGCTTCCCATTTGTGCATAATGATATGTGTCTGTGGTTCCACTTACACATAAGTGGGGAGCCAGACAGCAGCCCTATAAGGCAAGTAACCCTTGTAACAGTAATTTGCCAGTATCTCGAGAACCGTAGCAGCTAGAAAAAAAAATTTGAGTGTGGTTGTAATCACGAGAGTGAGTAGTTCTCACAACATACATTGAGTGAATCCATATCTTACATCTTTTCTGAGATACGGGCACCAAATATCACTGTGAGTGCTAACTCTGAGGGCATAATAGTGGCCCATGGACATGAAAATGAGCAATTGGAACACTAATTCCCAAATATCTCAGTAACTGTACAAGGTAGAAAAAAAGTTAAAATTTAATTGTATTCATGGCTTTCCAACCTACTTCTGCACTTACTAAGAATTTTTGAGATGAAAAATATTTCTCTCAAAATGTTTTCAAGATATGGACCCCAAAAGTGTCATGGGCGCTGCAATGATATCCTATGGGAAAATGTCTCAAATTCAGAATGCTGTAACTATGGGCGTGTTCAGTGTTTTCATACCAAACCACCAAAAGGCACATGTGTGGGACTAGGGCTTGCCACCCTGAAAATTCCAGTCCAATAGCACAATCCACGTTGCCACAATGAAATGACAAAGAAAACAACCGCAGCAATGTTTTCCTATGGGAGAATTATGAATTTCGGAATGCGGTAACTATAGGCCTGTTGAATGTTTTCATACCAAACTATAGAAAGGCACATCTGTGACACTAGGGCATGCCACCCTGAACATTTCAGGCCAATAGCACAATGCACCTTGCCACAATGAAGTGACAAAGGAAAGAACACATACCAAAATGTGTTTGTGCAGTGTTGCCGCAATTACTTTCATAGTTTTGTGATTCTCCAATCTCTATAATGGGAATGTTATCATGCACACAAAAATGTTGCCATGGTTAAATTTTCCCCTGACTACAATTGTTTGCACAGCAACAAAATTGTTGCCATGATCAAAATATGGCAAAACTTTTAAAAACATATTTCCAGACCAGCTGCTAAAAAACTAATGCAAGGGGCGTGTTCCTCAGGGCCCGATTAGGTAAACACAACTATTACTGTGTAACGAAGTGCAGTACTTTTTAATTACAGTGTTTTTTTCTCTCTCACTAACTGAAAACAAGATGGTGGCAGCATGACAACAATTTTGGGCAAGCTTGACAGCAAAATGTGATAGCAAATGTTTTCGTAATGCACATATAATTTTTTCCATAGGCTATAATGGGACATGAAAAGATGGAATAATTTTTGAATGGAGCAATATTTTTTAACCAGATATTCAAAAAGACACCAGTACAACCCAGGACACATGTAGACTGACCAATCTGAGCTCACTCAAATTCATTCTTTGGTCCATTATGCCTGGACAAAGAATTCACAATAATGGAGAAATTTCACTTTTTGAGCGCACTATGGTTCCACAACCATACATCTGACTGAATGAAAAATTTCCAGATGCAGAAACCTATGCTAGATGATTCTACGTTCCAAATTTCAGGCAAATCAGACAAACAGTTCAAATGTTATTAAAGTAGAAATAGCAATGCATCCCAAACTATAGTGGCACTACCATGCCACTATAAGATATATAACGTCCCAGGTATTTGTTGGTATTTTCACTCCAAATTTTCAACAGTGGCTTTTTGGGACTCCACCTCATGAACAGTGGTGCTATCATTCTGTTACTCTATCCTGAAAGGTGATTTTGCACAGCAACTGTGCCATTGGAAGCCACAGGTGCGGAAACACATTTCAGGCAGGATGCAAAAAATGACAGCTGTACTGTTCACGAGGAGATATAAAAAATGGCAATGTTGAAAATCTGGAGAGAAAATATGAAACATTTTCAGGCTTACAAGCATGTGTAGATATTGCACAATGCATGCACATAATGTGGTCATTTTGGGGACTTTTTTTTTACCAGTTTTCAACATGGGCATTTTGGGACCTCTCCTCATAAACAGTGGCACTGTGATTTTGTTACTCTGTCCTGAAAGTTGATTTCACACAGCAACCGCGCCCATTGTGCACCACTGGTGCAAAAACACATTTTGGTCAGGATGTGAAAAATGACAGCTGTACTGTTCATAAGGAGGTGTGCAAAAATGGTAATGTTGAAAATTTGGAGGGAAAATATTAAAAATTCTTGAAGTTACGAGTGTGCATGGAAATTGTTTAACGCACGATCATGACAGTCATTTTTTGGAATTTATTCACCAAATTTTCAACATAGGCATTTTGGGACCTCCGCTCATGAACAGTGTCACTGTGATTTTCTTAATCTGTCCCAAACATTGATCTCTTAAAGCGATCACACCATTGTGCGCCACATATGTGAAAACACATTTTGGTCAGGATGTGAAAAATACACTGTACTGTTCATAAGGAGGAGTGAAAAAATAGCAATGTTGAAAATCTGGATAGAAAATATTAAAATTTCTCGAAGTTATGAGCATGGTGTAAATTGCACAACGCACGCTCATAACACATTCATTTTTTTTGAATTTTTTCACCAAATTTGCAGCATAGGCTTTTTGGGAGCCCACCTCATGAAAAGCAGCACTGTCATTTCTTTAACCAGTCCAGAAAGGTGATTCCACGCAGTGACTGTGGGAAATCACTTTTCGGGCCAAATAACAAAATGACAGTGACTGATTTCATAATTAGAATCTAAAACCATATTGAAAATTTGGAGCCAAAGAAATCAAAAATGGCCGAATATCCACCTAAGTTGAAAACTTCCCATTTATGTCATTATACAGCTTACCGGCATTTCTTCAGTTCGCAGTCAGCTTTGACGAGTGCAGACATGTTCTTGCTCCACTGAAGATTGCTGTGTCAACCTCCAGAGGTAAGTATGGAGTGAGAGTGTGTGTGTGGAGGTGTGATACACAGAGGGTGGGTGCAGGTTGGGGGAAGGGGCACCACAGACAATGAGGGACTGTTTTCTTGTTTTGCAGGGGAAAAAAAATAAAAAAAATTGGGGGAAGGTTTTTGTTTTTACAGGTGACACTAAGACATTTGTGCACATTGGAGTGGGCTCCCATTGTGCCACCTGTTTTTTTCAGGGGGCTGGAGCCTATGGGGATTGGGTACCCCATTAGCAAATAAAGCTTGCCTGTGTTGGGGGGCTGATGCTGAGGGGGATTGGGCACCCCCATTGGCAAAGAAATTGAACTGGGGATGGGGCATGCTGACAGAGGGATTGGGCACCCCTGAAGTCGGCTTTCTAGGGATTATGAGAGGCAGATGGCAAGAGCAGTTGCCATGTTTATTGAAATGTTTCACCGTGAATGGCATGTAATGGAGGCATGTCAGATCTGCCACTGCAATGATGAGCCTGTCTCTCATTGCAGTGGTGGAGTTCTTGGTGGCACTCTCTGAAACTGCTATCATTGGCAGCTTGCTCACTTTTTGGTGGCTGAGGACACACCGGCTAAAGCATCACCTGGTTTTTCCACAACTGTTGACACACCTTTGAAAGTGCTAGTACAGTGCTACTACCATGAAATGTTGTGCATCTTGCAGTAACATAAAAGAATGTTTTCTTTGTCAGAAAGAGAGAGACCAAGGAATTCAAAAGCAGACAACAGCAGAGTGCAGATGTTTTCTTAGTTTTAGAAAAACTAAAGGAAACAGGAAAGGGATTGGGGTACAACAAAAAGCATGGCCTGCAGACTGCTGTGCCATGAGGGATGTGCAGTTCTGATGATCATCCAGCAACAAAAAAATATAGTATTGTGATGCTTGGCCAGCTGGTTATGAATGTTGTATGATATTTGTAATCTAAAAAATATAGCAGGTGATTGTCTCACATAAGAAAGCCTGTGGTTATGGGTGCCCCCCCCCCCAGGTTTCAGTGAAACTACAGTGACAAGTGATCTGAAACCAGGAGGTAATTAAAGGAGCAGAGAGAATTAAGGGTCTCCTGTTTTTTTGTCTTAATTAGAACTGACCCAGCTGCCAGGATATAGGGCTCATAAAGTTTTATAATTCCTGTAGGAAGTACATTTTATACCCACCTGGTGTTAAAAGTTGAAAACCCTTTGATATGCCTTGGGAACAGGAATCAACCACCAGTTCAAATGAAAGGCTTGATTAAAGACTGTCATAATTTAGGAAATATATTTTTCCTTTTGAAGTCACATTATTTAAAATATCTCCTGACAGGAAATCATTGTTTGTATTTTTTTAATTCTAAAAAGGAGTAGCTAGATGACTCACCAAAGAGGTGGGGAGATGGAGTTGAAATGTATCCTTGTAACTGGAGAATATGTCATATTATTTGGGGCTGTTAAGAAACAAGATCTCTAATTTAACTGCACTTATAGAGGTAATACATTAGATAGTAAAGATCTGAATGTATTTTGGTAGGAGTCTGTACTGTAATTTTCTTTGCTTTTTCTTTTATGTGATTGTGATGCTGTTTGATATAATGTTCTGTGTTTACATTTTTCATATTTTTATCATATTTTAGTAAAGTATATTTTATTTGAAAGACTGCCTGGGTGTCTGCCAGTTCTTTTTTGCATGTGCTATATAGATGGTTAAGTCTGGCGAAACTGTTCAAGAGCTTGATGGTGTTACCAAAATTGGAAAAGATAAGAATATACCTAAGGTCTCTTATAGAGTTTTAAGGGTTCACTTTGGAAACCTGGCTTGGTGCCCCCGGCGAAGGATTGTACTGCAATCCGCAAACAGGGTACATATCTGAGCCTATACATTGGGTATGCTAGCATAAGGTTCACAGTTTGAATCCCACCAGAACTTGAGGCTAAAGGTGATTCAGACCCAAAAGCAGACAGGAGGGTTACCCTGTCTGTTACCTGTTCACATTACTGCACTCAGAGGTTGGCACTGTGGGAGCAGAGGGCCTGACCTCCTGAGTGCATTTGTGACAGTGGATGTGGTAGGTTAGGTTAGGTATTAGTTTCAGTCTGTTTTTCTTGCAAAATCAAGAACACTGAAAACAGTTTAAATATCATTAGTGTAGAGCATCCAACAACTTAATTATTTTTCTGTTAGAAAAATATATTTTTGAAAATGTTTTTTTAAATATTAAGAAAGTAAGAACTAATAAGAGGAGCAGACAGGACAGGATGACTCTGTTTGAAGGTCATAGTGCCTCATAAATTTAGAGGGGGGCTTATAGTGCCATACAGATTTTGAAGTGGGGGTGTCACCCACATCTCAGACTTTGTGTTGCCCATCTCTGTGCCTGAACTACTACTAGGTCAATATTCATTGAAGTCGAAATACATGATTTATTTTCACTCCAGTTTTCCTACTAATGAAAATAATTTTTTTTGCAATTTTTTTGTACCCTTTGGTATTATTTTTTAAATGGTCAGCAGTCTAGTCTAGAGGTTAGAGTAAGGAGATGTGAATTAATTTGATATGCGTAGCAGACATGGGTTTGATCTCACAACCTTGATTTGCATACTTTTTTTTTGTTTTGTTTTGTATTGTTTTTTGTGGTTAAATATTTTATTGAAAACACACACAATATACCCAACAGACAACCGGGGGATACCACAACATTTGGTGCAGCCTGGGAGGATAGCAATCAATGGGTGACCACTGCAAGTACAAATATGGCAAAAACACCTACAGCTATGATAATAACTGAAATACTGCATAGGGTGGTTTTCCCTAATCGATTGCCAACACAGCAAAGTTAGATGAGGCAGTCAAAAGAGTTGAGAGGGGTACCTTTACCTGCTGCAATATCCCTGTGTTACCAGTTTTATGGACTAGCAGGTAGTGGTTTGACTCTACATCTAGGCCATGTTGCATGTATAACATGTACTATAGTAATATGGGAACATAACTATGTACACTCAGGCAATCCACTAAGTAGTGGCTTACAGTGTATGCGACCTGGGGAAGAGAGTCTGAGCATGTTCAGGGGAATTTGGGGGGAAGGAAGGAACACATCTGCCAGTGGGTTCATTCATCCTGGTTCAGCCTGGGCCATATGGCAATAAGCTGAGTCAAGGAAGGGCTGCCAACATTCCTTGTATTTTGCCATGGTGCCACTTGCAAAATTAGATAGTCTCTCATAGGTATCCACCTGTGCAAGTGCGAGCAGTAATTCCAGGAAGGTGGGGCACTCTATGGAGTGCCATCTCATCAAGATTGGCCTTTTGACAGCTGCACCCACTAGTGTGGTCCATATGGCCCGTGGGCAGTGCCTAGGGAGGCCTTTCCTTCCACATCCTAGTAGTAGCAATGAGGGGTCTGGTGGAACCTCCAGTGCAGTTTCCAGACACATGTTTTGGATCCCTTTCCAAAATGGTTGGACACATTGGCAATTCCATAATATATGGTACAGGTGGGATCTGGGCTGGCCGCAGCTCCAACAGTTATAATTTGTGGATAGGACCAGTTATTTGAGTTTGGCTGGGGTATAGTACCATCGCAGCAGTGTTTTATTCATAATCAGGAGTGTGCAACCATCTCTACAGGCCATGTGAATTCTTGACTATCCATGGGTCCATTGTTGGCCTGAGAGTAGGGTATTGAGCTCCTGTTCCCATTTGGCCCTGGCAGCTTGAGTTGGATCTTTAACAGCATCCCAGTTGCATACTGTTTGACTCTGAACAAGTCACTTAACCTCCCTAGTGCTCCCAGGTTGCCCTTGAAAACAGGAACTTATAGCTTTTTGGCATTACTCAGTTAGCAAAGAGTATATCTAGATATATGTAAGCAATAACCCTCAACAGGGCATGGGGTTATGGGAAATTAATTCACGCCCCGGGTGTGTTGTGAGGCCAGAGGCTGCAGGCTGCCCCATACCCTGTCATGGGTTATTGCGCTTATAAAATGGGTTATTACATTAAAGAAAACAAATAAGGAAAAGTTTATTTTTGTTAAAATATGAGAAACGGTTGTGTATCCTGCTGCATGTACAAGTAATTCACATACATATAGAATAATTTCTTTACTTTTACAATAACTGTTCCTTGAGAAGTTATGTTATTACAAACTGATCTGTGAAGTGTGTTTTACATAAATGCATTTTAAACACCTTTTGTCAGGTTGCCGCTCTCTTGCTTACACTCTCTGTCTCTCCTTACAGACACTGACTGATCTCCTAGTAGACAGTGGCCACTCTCCTTTTTTCTCAGGCTGCTTTGGAAAGTATTCCTGTCCCCACATCCTGAGACTTGCTGCCAGTCCCTGTGTGTCAGATGCAGAGAGCTGGTGCTGGGTCCAATGCTCCTAAACAGGCTTACTTGCAAGGCTCTGCCTTCATGGTGCTGCTATTATATGAATAGCATTTCACTGATGCTGCATCTCCCCAGCACTTCCTGCTCTATGGTTAACAGAATTGGTGAGGGAGGAAACAAGCAAAGCCACGCTCTGTGAACACATACACATTTCTAAGTTGTTTTTGTAAGACAGAACGGCCCAGAAAAACAAGTTGGAGCTGTCGAGGAGCAGAGCTGCCCTTTACTTTTTCAGAATCTTAAACTTCCCTCTGTATGGATGGATACTGGTTCGCAGTCTCTAGAGACATAGCTTGCATGACTGTTGATTAAATAGGAGATTTAATCAACGGCCAGATAATGCTGTTTGACCAATCAAATTTTAGGTTTCTGCAAACCCATTTTACAAATATAAAATATACACTTATATAAATTATAATATAAAATTAAACTTGCATACCATTATATCATTTTTCATTATAAAGTCCATAAAAACTTAAAAAAGTAAAATAAAACTCAAATGTTTTTGATAGCATAACATATCTATCTATCTATCTATCTATCTATCTATCTATCTATCTATCTATCTATCTATCTTTAATATGTCTGTGCTAAGTATAAAACACACCTCTTTGAATTCTGAGAATATTCATATTGGATTCATACTAGGAGTATTAAGAAGTGCAGAAGGCTATTTGTCCGTAGAGCACTTATCCCGCATGCAGGTTAATGATCCTAAGAAAAATGATCTTCAATAAAAAATCTACCCAGTTTCAGTTTGAATGATTCGAAGGTACCCACATCAACAATTTCACTTGGAAGAGAACTCCAAATTGTAATAATGTGTTGGGTAAGAGTCCTTTTGGATTAGTAAGCATAAGCTGTAGATGATGGCTTCTGAGGCTAGTTTCTCTGTGGTTAATAATAAGTCCTAGTTCAACCAGTAATGATTTATCCCTTGCTATTTTAAACATTAGCAAAATATCCCCTCTCAGTCTTCTGAGTTCCAGGGGATACAGTTCCAGTACCCTTAATCTATCATCATATGGCATATGCTGAATGCCATCCACCAGTTTGGTGAGTCTCCTCTGCACACTCTCCAGTCTATTTATGTCCTTACACACATAGGGGCTCCATAATAGGGAACAGTAATCCAGTATTGAGTGTACATATGCTTAATACAGAGGGATAATGCATGCTCTGTTTCTAGTAGGGATTGACCTCTTGATGCATTTTATAAGTTTAGTAGATTTTTTTTAACTATCTCAGTGCAATGATTACTAAACTTGAGATTGTTACCGACAAGGACACCAAGGTCCTTTTCACTGGTGACAGATTTTAGGCATTTGCCATCCATAAAGTAATCATTGCATGGGCTGGCTTTGCCAAGGTGCATGACAACACATTTTCCAGGGTTAAAAATCATACTGTGTGTCCTGGCCCAGCCTTCCAACTTAAGAAGATCCTCTCTAAGTTTAAAAAAACCCTCTATAGTACTAACATCAGCCACTAATTTGTTGTCATTGGTGAACTTGATGGTGAAGCTATTTAAGTTTTTATTGAGATCCAAAATGAAGATAGAAAACAAGGATGGACCCAGGACTGAGCACTGAGGGACTCCACTGGTGATATTACCATTTTCAGAGCAGTGGTATTTAACTGTAACTATTTGTTCCCTATCTCCTAGCCAAGCTTCAATCCATGTAATAATAATCCTATCAATCCCTAGCCTTTCCATACTTTCAGTCAAAGCATCATGAGGAACCTCATCAAAAGCCTTGCATAGGTCAAGGTAGATGATATCCACTGATTTATGGTTCTCTAAAAGGACACTGACACTTTCGTAGAACACCAAGTTTGCAGTTAAACAAGACCTCTGTGCTTTAAATCTATGTTGCATTTCATCCATCATACTATTGGAAGCAATTTCAATGTTCAACTGATCTTTAATTATTGCCTCCATAACCTTTTTCAAGATACAGGTCAGGATACAGGTCAGACTTATTGGTTGATAACTGGTAGTATTACTATGATCACCTTTGTACATGTAGCAGGATGTAAATATTATGTAGACTATATCTGTACAAATGTACATATATCTTAAATATTTTTCAGATATTCTTTGTTGTCTGCAGTTTTGGAATTGCTGTATCAGTCGGTCCATAAGAAATACTCCAGATTTGTCTCCTTTATGTTCAAAACCTCTACGCAGCCTCCTGAGTTCCTTGTTCAATAAATTTATGATTGGGAATAACCTGGCTTAGAGAAGCAATCTCTTTGCTAATCTGCTGAATTTCTTCCACAAAGGGAGTCAACAGCTGCTCCATGAGCCAGCCCGGTGGTGCTGAGGGTTGAGGCGCTGGACGCCACACCTCATGCAATGCCAGCAACCCGGGTTCGGGAGTGAGCCCGGGCATTGGGGGTTGGCAGGGAGAGAGTTGGATTGGGCATCCAAGGGACAGCTCTCTTCTCCCTGGGAGGGATCTGGGGTCTTTCTGGTGCAGTAGAGACCCACGGTGGAGACCTGGGTACTACTACCATGGGAATAGGAATCAGGGGATGAGCACGGCAGGCATCTACAGGCAGCCACATGCTGACACCATTGCACACTGCACTTGGGGACACACAAGAGAGAAAAATCCTGTACGCCTGGATAGGCAAGAGCTCCTCTCCAGGCCACCGCCACATGCCATCACCGGACCTTGCTTCTGCCTCTCTCCCCTCCTCCTCCCCAGTTGGCACTAGATTAAAAAGATAGAGTGCCAGTAGGAGTGGTAGCCCTGCCCCAAGGGGCTTAGAGCTGGGGAGTTCCTTGGTTGGAGGTCGGAGGAGGGGCAGCATACCCTATGAGGAGGCAGGGAATCAGGTCAGTGGTAGAGCAGCCAGCGAGAAGAGGTAGCCTGAGAGAGTTCCAGGACGTAAGGAGATTAAACAGAATAAAAAAAAAAACAGCTGCTCTATGAGGTCCCAGTGGAATGAATTCAGCAAAACACCCTTTGTGCTCCATGGTATATTCATGGACTGCCTTCTTTTGTGCAAGAAGTCTCCAAGTAAAACATTGAGTTCCACCTCATGGTAACATCTTGTTTTAGTTGCTGTATTGGCAAGCCATTTTTTCTGGAGGTAGTACTAGATTTTATTTCTTTAGAGCACCCTTCCCCAAAGGCTCAGGGTGTCCATACAAATAAAGATAAATCACATGACAACACACAATAATCCAACAACAACAAATTACATTAAATATAAAAGCAATAATACATATCCAGACTTCAGGGAATAAATTACTTTCTAATCAACAATAAATGAAGTTAAACCCCAAATGCTTATTGGAACAAATAATGTCTCAGCTGTTTCTTAAAGATTTCAAGGGAGAGAGCCTCTCAAACACAACCCGGCAAGGAATTCCAAAGGATCAGAGCAGCCACTGCAAAGACCTAATCCCATGCTGACTTTAGCCTTGCTGTGGGCACCTTTAGGAAGAACTCCCCCAAACAACGGAGAAAGCAGAGAGCATCCTGGGGTGTATGGAGACAGAAGCTCCCTCAGGTAGCCAGACCCAATTTGTGTAGGGTCTTATAGGTCAAAAGCCTATTTTAAAGGAGATGCACCAGCACACTGGCAGCCAAGGCAATTTGCACAGCACTGGTGTAATACGACAAGACCTCAAAAGGCCAGTCAATAGTTGGACCGCAGTATTCTGCAAATGTTGCAGGTGCCATATCACACCCCCTCTGACCCTGAGGTAGAGTGCATTACAATAGTCATGCCTTGATGTGACGAATGAGTATATCAGAGTACCAGATTGTCAGAGGGGATAAGGGATTTTATTCAGGTGATGTTTCATAGATGATAGATGGCAGAATCTATTCCAGACAGCTGCTGACACCTGAGCACCAAGTGTTAGCTCGCTGTCCAGAAGACACCTAAATTCCTCACCTTAGTGAAGGCCTCCAGTTTGGCTAAGCCAATAAATAGCTCTAAATCCTCTCCAGAGGCCCCTCCCAATCACTAATACTTCAGTCTTTCCCGGGTTGAATCCCAACCAGACAGATGACATCCAAGTCCAGATCTTGTACAAGCACCTATTCAACATGTCGACCATGTCTGAACTTCCGGGTGTGCAAGACAGGGGAGCTGGGTATCATTGGTATAGCAATGAAACCACAGTCAATACCATCTTATGTCCTCACCCAGAGGCAGCATATACACTGTGAATAACATGGGGGAGAGTACAGAGCCTTGGGAAATTCCACAGGACCTGACCACAGGGCCTGCGGAAAAATTCCCCATGATCACCCTCTGTGTCCTGCCCTAGAGAAAGGACTCAAACCAGCTGATGACCTTGCCAGTGAGTCCTACATGCTCCCTCAGCCTGTCCAACAACACCCCATGATCCACAGTGTCAAATGTTGATGAGAGATAGAGGAGAAAAACAATGGATTACTCTTCCCTATCCCTTGCTCTGAGTAAGTCATTCAGCACCCAGACTAATGTGGTCTCTGTGCTGTGCATAGCCCTATCACTGGACTGGAATGGCTCATAAATCTGGAAGTCGGTGAGGTGGCTCTCTAGCTGCTCCATAACCACCTTCTCAAGAATCTTACCTAAAAAAAGGTAGGCTCGAGACTGGTCGGTAAGTTTCCAAGATGTCAGTGTCCAAGGATGGTTTCTTCAACAGGGGCTTCACCAGAGCCTGTTTAAGAGGCCCAGTGAATACCCCTGCTGACAAAGAACACCTGACAATCTTGGCAAAAACCAGGCCCAGAGCCTTGACACAATCTACAAGTAGTAGCATCAGGCCCCTGTCCAGGCTACAGAAAGTTGGTCTCAGCTTTGTAATTATCTCACAGACCTCCACCATCGTCACCAGTCAGAACTCTCCACAGGGAGTCTGAACGTGCTCAACCCCCAAGGCCCAACTATGTCAGATGATGAAGATCTCACTGAGGAAATCCCAGCCCTAACAGAGGACATCCTGCCTGAGAAGACCCAAGAGAACTCCTCACATTTCTGAGCTGAAACACTCCAACGGGTTCTAGACAAGCTGGATGTAACAGCCTGTCCACAACCCAAAAGAGTTGAGCCTGTCAATTCCTCCAAGCTGCAATTGTCCTAAAGATAAAATCTGCCTTTTTTGGGGGTGATTGCATTCTGGTACTCCTCATAATGAGCTACCAGAACCAGTCTGTCCTCGTGGGTCTTGGTCTTCCTCCAATGCCTCTCTAACCTCAGCCTCCTGGTTTTCAATGCTCTTAACTCACCATCAAACCAAGGAGAGCCAAGATGTGAGACCAGAGGGCATACACAGACCTGCACTAAAGGGTCCAAGGCCAAGATATTACATATGATTCTACAGAGTGATTATATTGACCACAGGTTTTTCTTTGCAGCTCCCACTAGTGTTACTATTCTGTTGTCACTGGACAGGAAAGATCATACTAACTGATTTAATGAGTGTGCAAAGCACAGAATGTGAGTAAAACCACCATGTTTCAATGCACTGACAATATTGACACTATTGTCTGAAACCACAAATCCAGTATTGAGTCCCAGGGGCTCTATCCACTCAAAAATTTTGTCATGGAACTCTTTCAAAATATTGTCAGTGGTGTGATGCTTACCAAATATGCTAAAGCAGAGAGCTGCAATTCTTTGTCTTCCTTCTTGTGATGTTTGAAGATGATTGTGACACCCAATGTGCTGTGATGCACATGTAATCAGTGGTTTGAGAACGCGTCCACTTGTCTGTGGTCAGGTGCACAGCATCACATTCACTATCTTGAAAAGCCTATTTTAGTTCAGTTTGCATACATTCAAAGTTGCACATTTTGGGAACAGTGACAGTTGCTAAATATTTATGGCTTGGTATGTTGTAAGTTACATAGAGCAAAATATTTCAAAAGGGCTCTAAAACCTTCATTCTCCAGCACAGAAAATGGTTGCAGACTCTTGGTAATAAATTTGACTATTAACTGATTAATTTTTAATGTTACTTGGTGTGCCCTACTGTAGGCAGTTTTTTCGCTCAAGCATCGCAGTAATGGTCTGCTGTTTAGTTTGTGCAGGGGAGCAAAAACCATGGGATTGCGGTGGCAAAGCTGTAGCCTGTCCAAATACTTTTGTCAAGGAAGTCAAACATGTTCTTTTTCTGCCCCATCTCTTGGTCTCTTCAGCATCACTATTATCTGTAGGATTATTTTCATCACAGATATTTTCCCCTCACTCAGGACTGCTGCTCAGCCGAATGGCTGGTAATGCTGTTTGCAAATGACTTTTTAGTGATGTTGTCCCAAACTGGCCATTCACTTTCCCCCTGCTAACTTCTTGATGACAAAAGGTACAGACAACAAAACATTCATTTTGGGGACTTGCATGAAAATAGCTCCACACAACTGAGGTGAAACGTGTTGTCATCATGCCAGGAACTGCAGCAATTTTGGTGCTGGTATTTCTGACCCTGATTTATGCACACTGTGGCTGTCCCCAGAAGGGCTACTATGATTGCTATTGGTTTTTTTTTCATTACTGGCTATGGTTAGTAGTGGTGCTTGCTGTATGTGTTTTTGTTTTTTTCCTTTTGGGTTTGGGAACACAGATGGCATCCTCTACCTCACTGGTATCACAACTCTGATTCATCACCATTGGAAAAGCATAACTGTGATGCATTGTGATTGTGATCTTTTTCTTGTTCTTGTACATTGACAACATCTTCATCCAAGGCACTGCTTTCTGATGAAGGAGCCAGATATGCATGAGTGGCATATCGTGGAGTGCCATGTCTAGTGATACTAGACAGAACCTTTTCCTTAATCACTGACTTTCTAGGTCTAACTGTTTTGGCTACCCATTTTTGTGTTTTATCTGATTTTTCTGGCAATGCCAACAGTGCTGCACTACTTTGATCAAGGGATTTACCAACATTATTTTCTTTTTCTGGTTGTCTTGCTTCATTTTCAATTGTATTAATGAAATCTGCAGCATTGAATTTCCCTTTTTTTCTGAATTTCTTTTGTGGAAATATTTTTATTGTTATGTGTACCAATTTCAGACATTCTGCTGCTGTTGGCCACATGTTCTATAACAGATTTTGATTCTGAATCCATTTTTTGGTGTCCACATAAGTTACTGAATTAGTAGTATTAGTTTGGATGCAGAGATGAGCAGCACAGAGTCTGAGATGTGACACCCTCCCTCCCTCTCAAAATACGAGAGGCACTATGATCTAGTAGTAGTTCAGCCACAGGGATGGGCAACACTGAGTCTAAGATGTGACACTCTCCTTCAAAATGTAGTACAGCAGTATGACCTAGTAGTATTTCAGGCACAGAGATGGGCAACACAGAGTCTGAGATGTGACACACCCCCCCTTTCAAAATCTGTACAGTACTACCATAACCTTCCTAGTAGTAGTTCAGGTGCAGAGATGGGCAACACAGACTCTACATCACTATGACCTAGTATTAGTGCAGACACAGAGATGGGCAACACAGAGTCTGAGACATGAATGACACCCCACCTTCAAAATCTGTACGGCACTCTGGCTGACACATAGGACTGACAAGAACAACAGTCAGTCAAACAAAAAAGACCCTAATTGGTTGGCTCCCTTCAGTGCCCCAGTATCATGAGTGTTGCCTTTCATACAGTTTGTTGGTCACAAGGGTCCAGGGAGTATTCTGTAAGAGAATGGAAAAAAGTTTCTTTTTTTTTATTTTTGGGTATGCTAACCTGACCTCCTTGTTCAGTGACTCACTACTGTAGAACTGGTAAGTGTTATATATTTATTGTTTAGTGCTGTTGACTGCTTGCTGACCAAATGGTATGAAAATATAGACACATTTTTTTTAAGTTAAATTTTATTTTTTTTAACAGAGAGATCTAAAAGAATAATACTGATACATTTTTCATACTCAAATAGACTAAAAATAGGTCTAAAATTCAGAGTAAATCAGAACCTTTTGGAAATAAATTAGTTGAAATCATAACTGGGTCCCAGCAGACCCTCCCATCCCTATATTTTAATATTTTCTTTATAAAATATTTTTAAATCACGTGGGAAATGCCATTACAGTTTCTTTCAAATTTGCTCTCCCTGGGAGAACAACTGGGTATGAGTAGCAGAAGCCTTCTTCTCTAAAAGGCTTTAGTTTTTATTAAACTCCAAATGGCTGTGTCCCTTTCATAAACAAATGCATGTTTTGAATGTAAACAGTGGCCTAGGTAAGACCAAACATTTCCAGCTGTGCAAATGGTGATGATAACAAAAAAACTAGCTCTAAATAAGACATCCGGTTTGGACCAGTATGGGGAAAAGGAGGTCTCCAGAGAGCAAAAGCAGGGACAAGGTGTGATGTCAGAGATGCCAGTCCAGTGATATGGGGATAGTGGACCGGCTAGCTGAAAATATTTCTGTTTTATGTTTGCAATGAGAAGTTAGTTATGTTTGGCATTTTGAACTAGTAACATCATGGGCATGATTCACAAAATCTCCCTGAGTGGTGCAAAGGGCTTGTGCCACAAGGAATGGCACAAGGTGCAGCTTGTGCCAAAAGATGCACCACCTACAATTCACAAATGCACCCTGCAGCAAATGTAGGCTGCATGTGCCAAAGAGGGCTTGCACCAGCCTTGTGCCACAAAATGTGCTGCATCATGGTTCTAGGGGGTTTGTGGCAGAAACAGGCTGCCATGTCCCCCAATTCAGGATTCACCAAACCCTCCCATAGAATGAATTTCTAAGTACCATTAGACTAAGGGTACTTAAAAGTGTATCCTCCGGGAGGGTTAGAGACAATTCACCACCCCCGCAGTCCTCACTGGATAGGAGGGAACTTGTGCCCTGGTCTCCCCCACTCCCAATCCCAGATGTCCCCAATAAATATTTATATATAATTCCCTGATGGTCTAGTGGACCTCCCACTAATCCCCAGTGGCCCCTATAAATATTTTATATATCAGTCTCTGGTGGTCTATTGGACCCCTCCCCCAACCCAGCAGGCAGTGCCCCACCATCCTTCTCCTCCCATCCTATTCTTGAGCCAGTGACCAGCACAGCCCTCCACTCACTACCATGGCTGGCCACTGACTGAGGTTTCAATCAGTGTGTACTGTATATAGTACATGCTCATTGACTGACAACTGACCTGAGCTCTTATATAGTACGCTTTCAATGAAAGCTCAGTCATCGGCCAGCTGTGGTGGTGAGTGGAGGGCTGTGTTGGTCACTGGCTCAGGGATAGGGCAGGGGGGAATTGGGTGGTAGGGCAATGCCTGCTGGGGTAGGGGGTCCACTAGACCACTAGGGAATGATGTATAAATATTTAGTGGGAAAATTGGAGATCGCGGGGGTCCACTAGAACACCAGGGAATTATGTATAAAAATGTATTGGGGACATTGGGGAACCAGGGCTGGGGGACCACCAGGAACATGCATTATGTTATTCAACTGGAGATCAGGGCTGGGGGCGGCTAGCCACTAGTCACTGTCCAAGGGTGCAGCTGCCACCCAACCATCCTGCAGCTTGTGGTACACCTCACAGATATGCCATCTATTTGGTGCAATGACACTTTTGCTGCAAGCAGTGTGACTTAGGCACTGGGACCCTGCCAGATATAGAATTGAGCACAAGGTCCCTGACACACCGGCAATTGGCACAAGCCACCATTAGTGTGGCATGTGCCACATTTTATGAGTTCAGTACCATGTGTTCAAATCTGTCATATCTCACCAGTTCCCATTTGGGGTAATCTTCCTCTACTTTGCTTAGAATTTGAATATTTTTGAGTTAGTTTTTTTCCTGTGTGATCTCTATCTTTTAAATGGTGTTTATTTTTATCTCTGTAGAAATACTGTATTCCCCGTTGAATTTACTGTGTATTATCATTTAACATATATGAATATCGTGGAGTATTAAATGTTAGTTTTGTATACAGTACTTCATTCTTTCTGTGACTGAGTCATTTCAGGTGTAGATAATCAGAGATATACTGGCAAATCTGTGATCTGTTTCTGAAGAGACAGGCTATAAAATATCTAAAGCAGTTTTCTCAGCTATGACAAAAGGGATTAGTTACTTGTCCTTTGGGAAAGAGCACTGTATTGTGTGCACAGTGGGTGGCTCTAGTTAGTTCTAATAGGATTTTGGCCTAAAGGTGCCCCGAGTTAAGAATCACGCTGGTGGAAGTGTACCAAGGTAACCCTTTCAGGCATCTGAAGCATTTTGAAGACAGTAGAAGTACAGACTGAGTATTGGGAAGGAACCAGTCTGTGACAGTATATTAAAGACAGACTTGCAGTCATAGTTTTTAAGTGAAATTTAAAAAAATAAGAAAATATAATTAGGCAAGTAAGCTAAACAGACCTGCACCCTTTATTACCTTAGTGGCTTCATTATGGAGTAGCTGATTAGTGTGCAGTATTGTATATTTAAATACTATTTGGAAATAACTCAGTCATAATTGAAACTATACAATTATTTCCCAAGAACATTCTTTAATATTTAGGCACCATTTAATACATATTTCAGATATTGTCTACATTTTTTGTATCTGCTTTCCCTGCAGCCTTTACTGCTGAGGATAGTTGCATCAAAACATATTTCTCTAATATACTGTATGTCATCCATTCCTGCCAATTGCCCACACATATCAGTCCTCTGTTAATTAAAGAACAGGCTGTTGCTATGAAAATTATTACTGTGCAACAGGCAAAATACTCTAAATACAGGTATGGACAAGCAGCAGGAGCAGACAATATCCAAAAAGTCTAGTAGAATTTTACAAAAATCATTCATAATGTGAAAAAAGCATGTCAATTGCAACATAAGTATGTTTTTGATGTTTTCTTTAAAATAAAAGCAGGAAATACAGGATATGATTATATTAGGGGGGTCAAAATACAGTTAATGTAAAATTACATGAAAAACACCAAAAATATGCATACATTTGACTTATTGGTCCATGAATATATTTCCAGATTATTACAAATTGCACCAAATAACCTTTTATACTTTACATCACTACTTTAAAACCAAGCATGAAGACTTTGATTTGACATGAATTTTGTATTGTGTGGAAAAATGTTCAAACTGATAGTACACAGATAACTGTGATATAGAGATGTGCTTTCATCCAAAGACAAGCAAACACTCATTATGTAATCTTGAAAAATATGTATTACAGATATATCTTTAAAAATAAACTTTTAAAAAAATTGCTTAAAATGTTAATGAAATGGAAAAAGGATATGTCTATAGTGGTATCACGTAAAGATGGCGAGGAAAGAATGGTGAACGTCAAAAGGGCGAATGATTATTGCCAAATGGAAACTTCACTGACATCTCTGTACCCCCTTCCCAAGGTCAGCTACCCATGGAGGTAGTATATTTAGAAAGGGGAAGTGTGGGGGGTGCATCGGGCCTTGCCCCCCTGCAAAAACAGACATTGACAAATTTCCCATTTATCATCATCTGTGTGACCTTTTGATGGTCACCATTTTTTAGTCGCCATCATGACACGGAACCGTTTACAGTCATTATCTCTCAAAAGTGTACTTCACACAAATAATATTCTGTGATCTCACATGATCAAGTTACAAAATTTCAGTATTAAATACCTGTTACAGATAAGGGATGAATGACATTTTAATTCTCATTCTTGTTTACAGAAATTACCAAAATACTTAGGTATCATTATCATTGTTTCTGCAGCATGATCCTGCACAAGCACACAGGTCAAGTACATGGAAGTGAGGCATTGAAATGTTTGCATGGTGGTCTGCAAGCCTTTCTGCAACCACATTTGATCAACTCTTTGCTTGATTTGGCTGCCTCTGGAAGGACTGTCCAAATGGGGATTCAGTCTTTCTCATTGTCTAGTTTCCAACCCCAGTTAGGTGGACTTGGCAGTTCTTTTGTGTCAGTAGTGTTTTCCCCCAGCAATGACCTCACTAATATGCAACTCTTTTTGTGTGCTTCACTAAGGCAGCCTGAGTTGGAGGGATGTTTTCTAGCTGTCTTCCTTTTGCAGACATCTGCTTCCTTGCCTGGTTTACACGTCAGCACTCACTGGTTCTGTCATAGAGGAAAACAACCTCTCAAGCACTTTCATTGTCTCCTTGGAAATAGACATGGGTGCATGGGACAGGCTGACAAAAGCTTCTGTAACATTAAAAAGCTCTCCATATTTCACAAGCTGACTTCTTCATTATACCACTAAATGCTGACACTGTATCACACCCCCATAAAGGTATAGGAAAATGGTAAAGCCTTTGATTTCTGATCTCTGTTATGTTCTGCAATGCCATGAGCCAATACACACCTGTCGTTTTGTTTCACACCAGAGGATATCCATAATTCAACAAGAGGAATAGACTGAAATGCTGCTACTGCAAGGACTACCATATCTGTG
Source organism: Neoceratodus forsteri (assembly GCA_016271365.2). Taxonomy (NCBI): domain Eukaryota; kingdom Metazoa; phylum Chordata; order Ceratodontiformes; family Ceratodontidae; genus Neoceratodus; species Neoceratodus forsteri. The sequence goes on from CM028134.1 coordinate 850,036,292, forward strand.
TCAACTGTCCTGATCATAATTTTGCGATAACCTATGCTTGTTCAGTGAAGAGTGTGCAAAGGAATCCTGGTATCTGCTTCCTCATTATCACATGATACCAAGTCTGGACCAATGTTGCTTCCATGTGAGAAAACTATTTCAGTGTCTTGTGTATTGTATACCTACTTTCCTTCAACAGGCAGGATATAAATGTATTTTGCCAGCAAGTTGTACAGTTCGGTCTTATTCCCATCTACTCAAAGAAAACTGTGCCAGTTTTCTTGATTTTGTGTAGATTCTCTTGTAACAACATGGTGTCCATCTCCCCTTTTTTGCCTGGTTGAATTTTTAAGACTGTGAGCAAGGTAGTGATCCCACACAATGTCCAAACAATCCACTGACTCCAACTGTATGATAATATGTGGTATAAATACCTTGTCTTCATAGTCATGAAAGGTCTTACAGCCTTTGGATGACAACATATGAATAACAGCAGAGCCATCAAGAATTTTAGCAGTGATACTTGGAGTAATATTTGTAGATGGAGCACATGTTTCAAGGCAAGTCATATAATCAGACTTTGTGCATGCCCTCAACATACCCCTATCAGATAAGGCTGGTGGGGTAGATTGATTCTCATGCTTGAAGACGTCATTCATACCCCATTTCTAAATTGGCATGATATATACATCCTGCCAAACAGTTCATAGTTATTCTTGAGAGTTGTGATCTGGTGTGAATCCTTGATTGCTTCTTTGGAGATGAATTGCTAAACAGCTGCAATTTATTCTTGGGGATGATATTCATAATTGGAGTAGAGCACTGCACAAGCCTTTCTTCAACAAATGCATCATACTTTTTTTGATCAGTTGCTTTGATGGTCTTAATAGTGTTGACAACACCTTGGCTCATGATATGCTTTGTGTCCAAAGCAATCAAATTCTGACTGTCCTCTGAGAATGGGTTGCCTATTTCCTGAATTGTGGAGACTATTTCTTTAATGTTTCTAGCAAATTCCATTTGAACTGCAGGCATCTGCTCATGGTGCTGACTAGCTGTACTTTTATCAGAAGCTATGAAGCTGGATTCAAACTCTTCTGTAACCCTCTAAATCTCTTGACCAGCAGTAACCCACCAAAGTAATGCAGTGGGGTTTTCAGTCAAGCCAATCACACCACCATCACCTTTAATCTTTTCATTCACCTGTTTATGAGCCTGGTCAATAGCCATAGTGAAAAACAACATGACCAGATTTCTGAAAGACAAAATGACCTCTCATGAACTCTGCATAGATTGATGGGTTCCTAGATGGCAACTGGACCATATCTCTTATATGAATGGGAAGCCATCTAGCATAGTTTGTGTGGTCAAGGGAAAACTTGACAAATCAAGGGGGGAAATCACTATCTATATAGCAGACAAACTGGTGGCCTCCACACTAGACTCCACCTCTGTTCCTAAAGAATTTGAAAGTTTGATCTTAAAGCTATCACTGTCATCTGAAGAATCTATCCTAATTACTAGCTCTTATAGACCTTCATCAGGAGGTCTTCAGTTATTATCCCATTTTAGTAAGATGCTGGAAGCTTTCTCTTCCACAGCAATTATCCTGGGTGACTTTAACCTGGACTGGCATTTCCCCTGCTCCAAGACTCTCAGGGCATATATGTGACATCTATGGCCTTTCACAGCTCATACAGGAATTCACTCACCTCAATTTAAAAAATCCCAAGAACAGTACCCCCCTAGGCTTGATATTGGTCAACAAGTCACACAAATTTGCATACACCATTTTTTTACAATGACTTGAGCGACCATAGAGCCATCGTATGTGTGCGGACCAGCATCAAGCCCGACACCCTTTCCTTCTTCAGCTATAAAAGAAACCTCTGTAATCTTAATCACTCAGCATTTCTGTCTGACCTAGCTTTAATCAAATGGTAAGACTTTTATCTCACCTCTTCCATTTCAGAAGCTTACAACATATTCTTGGAATTGGTCTTGGAGGTAATCAATAGGCATGCCCCCCCCAGTGAAACTAAGAACCAGAAAGTGCTCTTGCCCCAGTTCACCCCTTCACTAAAGGCAGAGTTACGCAGAAGAGATGCCCTCTGGATGAAGGCATGCAAGACCAAATTGCCTGCCAAATGGGTTTTGTTTAGAGCAGCAAGGAACCACTGCACTAAGCTTATTAGGGCCACAAAAGCTACTTACTTCTATACAGCACTGGCCTCCTGAAAACACAATGCATCCAATTTCTGGCAAACCCAGAAATATAATTAGGGGCATAGCCATGCTTCATCCCTACTCTCCAAGATTGTTAATGGCAATACTACCTTCACTAACAAGAAAGATATTTTAGCCCAATTAAACCATCATTTTGCAACTGCTGGGTTAGCATTTGATGCTTTCCCTGCAAATAACCTATGAAATCAGTTATTCTACCCAGGCACCACTATCCCACCCACCCCCCCACCAGTCATGCATCCAAATTCTCCTTTAGCCCTGTCACCTACAAGAAAGTTGAAGACCTCCTACTGGCCCTTGATACCAGAAAAAGTGCAGGTGCAGATCTCCTTTAACCCTTCTTTTTAAAGTTGGGGTACCACTGGTTAGTTGCTCCCATCGCCCATTTGTTCAATTCATCCCTTTCCCAAGGACTCCTATCCTGCCAGTGGAAAGTAGCCCATGTCATCCCACTGCTTAAATCCAGCGACCTTAACAATTATCACCATATCTCATTACTCCCCACACTGTAGAAGCTCCTTGAGAAACTAGTGAACACCCAATTAAGAGACTTCCTAGAATCACATAATTTACTCAACCCCCCCTCCAAGCAGGATTTAGGCCCAATCATAGCACCATTTCTGCATTGTCCCATGTAATCAATGACTGGCAAGTCACCCTGGATGCCAAAAATCATGTCAGTGTACTATTTCTGGACCTGAGTAAGGCATTTGATATGGCTGACCATAATTTACTTTTATCTATGCTATTCAACATTGGACTTGACACCACTGCCTTAAAATGGTTCAGCAGCTACTTTGTGGGCAGGAAGCAGAAAGTAAAATCACAAGGGGAGACTTCTCCTCTTAAAATATTACAAAGAGGTGTTCCACAAGGGTCTATCCTTGGGCCCTTACTCTTTGCAATTTACATTAATAACATAAATGCCAATATTAACACAGCTTGTATCCACCTCCTTGCAGATGACACTGTGCTGTAGGTTGCCAGACCCTCAATGGAGCTTGCCTGTACAGAATTGCAGCACAACTTTGACATCCTCCAGTGCAACCTCTTGTATCTTACATTGCTACTTAATGCGAAAAAAAAACTAAAACAATGTTTCTCTCCCCACATGCCCCACCAGTTGTCTGTCCTACTACAGTTTATATTCCACAGATCCTGATCCTTCTAGGGGAAATATTTGAATCGGTTGACAAGTTCAAATATTTAGGCTTTTGACTAGACAGCAAGCTTTCTTTTTCTATATACCTTATTGAACTGGCCAAAACATTAAAACAAAGATTAGGACTTTTCTACCACATTAAGCATCTGCTTACACATGAAGCCAAAATAAGATTGGTTCAGACCACCTTCCATCCACTGCTGGATTATGCAGACTTCATCGACAGTCAATGCCCCCGGCTTCTCTCTCAAAACTGGACACCCTATATCATAGGGCTATCAGATTTATTACCTCTGCCCCTTACAACACACGCCATTGTGCTCTCTATGCCCAAATCAGTTTACAGTCCTTGAAAGCAAGGAGAGTCAAAAACGCAGTCCTTTGGACATTTAGGGCACTCACAAATAGGCTCTCTAAATACATTTCTGATCTCTTCTCCATTTCCGCAGGGACTTATTCCCTTAGAAAATATGCCTATATTCTGCTCGATATCCCTAGAGTCAGAACCCACTTTGGTGACTCCTCTATCAGCCATATCCTGCCTACCTTCTGGAACGCTACTCAAAAATCCTTAAATCTCTCAAGCCTAGCTGGATTATGTTCCTTCAAGTGTCATCTGAGACACATTTTAATGGAGTCATGTAGTTGTTACCCTTCACTTTTTGTCAGCCCACTCAACCCATGCCTCCTGCTTACTTGTTGCACTTCTTCCCAACACCTTAACACTTCTTCTACCCTCTGCAAGTTTTTCCCTTTGGCTGACTCTTTACCTTAACCCCACTTCCTACCCTACCTCCCTTCCTACCCTTACCTTTGCCTCTACATCCCTAACATCCAATATCTATCTGAATTGTGTCCCCTTGTTCTATGTGACCTATAGTTCCTATGTCTGATCTGTTGTGCACTCTGTACTACCGCAGTTATCTTGCTTAATGTTTGTAATCACTTCTTTCTGCAACTGATTTTTTTATTTTACTGTATTGCTGTATTCAGTTATGTGACCTCCCAGGGCCTCCTTGTAAGTGAGCTCACTCAATGGTGTTTCCCATGGTTAAATAAAAATTGCTTGATTGATTGATTGAAACATCTATGGTACTAACTCACCAAGACATTGAACATAGAGCTTGAAGTCTCCCTCCTGTAAGGAACACACAAACTGTATGGCAAGCAACTCAAGGTTTAGAACCATTGACCAGTACAAGAGCTGGGGATTCTGATCATGTTTCTATTGACACCATATGCTGAAGTCAAGTGATGTTTCATTTGCTTCAAGTAATTCTGCAGTATATTTCTCATTTGCTGAGTATCTGAGTAGGTGTAGTGCTGCTACTGTTGTTACCTGGTGAGCATATCTGGCCCTGGTGACATGGAGCCCTTTCAGTATGGCATCAGCCCTACCATAGGTAGTGATGTTAGCCTGCACAAGAACACCAGTCCATCCAGTGCCATTTAGTTAATCTCCTAAATGATGGAGCACATTCATTCCTATGTGAAGGCCTCCCATCATCACCACATATGTTTCCTCACCATGGGTCTCAGGCCAACTTCACTGGATTTGCTTTCCTGTAGAAAACAATGGCTGGTCTATGGTTATGGCAGGTATCTGGTCTCTGTTGTCATGTTGTGTGGCCTTTTGTACTAGAGTCATGGCAGGCAAAAGCATAACTGTAGAATGCGCTTGCTCTATAAACAGAGGCATGAGTGCAATGGGTGACACAGGACAAGAAAGAGGTGACTGTTTGCATGGTAAGCTGCCCATGAAACAAAGTTCCCAGTAGCAAGCCTCTCTTCTTCCAGCAGTCAGCCACACAACTAAGCCAGCTGTTCTCTTTCTCTCAGAAGGTAAGTATTGTGAATGACTCTACTTTTATTGGATCTTTCACAGTTGAAACAGTAGGCCCTGAAGTGTGTAGTGCAGCTGGGGACCCTTCAGAATGTTCTACAGGCAAAGAATCTATCACTCTTTCATGCACAATTCCTGGGCTGATGGATACACTGCCACTATCTGTGCCCAGATTGTCTGTTGTTGGAAACTGAATCATGGAGATGGCTGTACCATGGAAAGAATCCTTTGCTGTCCTAGCTGAGGGATTGCGATCTATATTGTCAACAACCCCCACTGCAAAAACACCCTTTTTCATGGTAGGAGGACAAACACATAGGTCATGATCAAAACATGGACATACACTGTTTGCCAGATTTGTAGATATTTCTAGTGTTCTGTCATATGAAATGCATAGTCCTTGCTTGCAGAGTTTATCAACCAACTCCCTTTATCTGGTTTTAGAATAAACCATCACACTGTTGTAAAGTGCAAGTGGTGTTTCCCTCAATAAAATTATATTCATTGGAGGAGCACAGAAAGGGAGGAGAAATACTAATGTTTTATGATATAATTAATGATCCATACCTTATGAATGAATTAAACATTACCTTCATAGAAACATAGAAACATAGACTTTTATGGCAGATAAGGACCACTTGGCCCACCTAGTCTGCCCATTTCCTTACCTAGAGGATAAGCTACAGATCCTATTTAACCAACAGCCTATTTTTTCCTACCCCAAAAAATTGCCTTATGTCTGTCCCATGCATTCTTGAATTCTCCCACAGTTTTAGACCCACAACCTCCTCAGGAAGGCTGTTCCATGCTTCCACCACCCTCTCTGTGAAAAATACTTCCTCACATTGCCCCTGAGCCATCCTCCCTCTATCTTCAAATTGTGTCCCCTTGTTCTTGCGCATCTCTTTTTCTGAAAGATGCTACCCTTTTGGATTTTGTTGATTCCACTGAGGTACTTAAACTTTTCTATCATGTCCCCCATCTCCTCCTTTCCTCAAGGGTCACATATTAAGCTCCTTTAGCTTCTCCTCATATGGCTTCTCTTGCAGACCCTGCACAATTTTAGTTGCCCTCCTCTGAACTGCCTCCATCCTGTCTATGTCCTTGTGGAGATGGGGTCTCCAGAACTGGACACAGTACTCCAGACGGGGTCTCACCAACTGTCTGTACAGGGGATAACAACTTCCTGTTTTCTGCTGGTGATGCCTCTCCCTATACATCTCAGTATCCCCCCAGCCCTCCCTACCACCTTCTCACATTGCTTGCCAACTTTAAGGTCATCTGATATGATTACCCCCAGGTCCTTTTCCATTTTTGTTGTTGTTACTACCTCCCCCTGTGTAATCTTCCCTTGTGTTTTTGTTTCCCAGGTGCATTACTTTGGACTTCTTTGCATTGAATCCAAGCTGCCATACTTCTGACCATTTCTCCAACCTTGCCAAGTCCCTTCTCATCCTTTCCATGCCTCCTTGTGTATCAACCCTGTTGCAGATCTTTGTGTCATCTGCAAAGAGGCATACTTTTCCTTCCAGTCCCTCTGCAATGTCACTTATAAAGACATTAAAAAGGATTGGACCCAGTACTGAACCCTGCGGTACCCCACTAGTAACCCCTCTTTCTTCAGAGTGGACTCCATTTACAATTACCTTCTGTGTCCTGTTGTTCAGCCAATGTTTGACCCAGGCTACCACCCTGGGACCCACTCCAAGGCTGGTTAATTTGACTACTAATCTTTTGTGTGGAACTGTGTCAAATGATTTGCTAAACTCTAGGTAGACCATGTCCACAGCCCCTCCCTGGTCTACTACTTTGGTCACCCAGTCAAAGAAATCAATTAGATTCGTCTGACATGACCTTCCTGCTGTGAACCCAAGCTGCCTTAGGTCCTGTGCCCTACTGACCTCTAGGTACTCAACAGTTCTTTCCTTCAGAAGTGATTCCATCACTTTCCCTACCACAGAGGTCAAACTGACAGGTCTGTAGTTTCCTGCCTCTGTCTTGTTCCCATTTTTGTGAAGGGGAATCACATCAGCCTTCTTCCAGTCCTCAGGTACCACACCATCCTTCAAAGACATAAATTCAAAAACTAGGGATCATGCACTACAGATCACCACACAAAGATTTAAAACATAAAAAAGAAAGTACTTTTATGCAGAGAGGATGTTAATCCTTTGGAATAGTTTGCCTAAAAATATCATAATAAATGAAACTAAAGAGATGTTCAAGAAAAGATTACATGACTAAATAACGAATGGAGATGCATTAAGATATTATACTTGATTTTAGGAGCTAATTTTTGGGCTTATAGCCTTATTAGCTACTTACATATTAGTGAACATTAGTGATTTAGCATGATGAACTGACAGTCAGGATATTTCCCTTGATGTCTTCTTTGTGTTAAACATTAGCAACTCTAACATTGATAAGGCTATTCATCTTAGCATATTTTACTTCTGTTTGATCTATAATACTGGGGCCATTTAATATCATTCTCACCAGAACAAGAAGACTTTGTGAAACTACTGTAGATCTTGTTCACACCTAGGTCAAAAAGACCCATCAAATGAGTAATCTTTGAAAATAATTTATTTTCTAACAATTTGATCAGCACGGACCAAGTGAATTGCATTGTGATCAGAATCATGAGAACACATAATATTGACAATCTCACCCATGTCTGTATTAAACATCAATACTACATTTCTTCCTTGAGTTTGTGCTCTTAAGTCTGGAATCATCCCCCAGCAATCTCTCCTTCAGTCTTCTCATATTGACTTTTCCAGAGAAACGTGGACCCAACTTCTAGAGTCTGCACTGATACAACTTCCCAGAATCTGACAGTTTGAACACAGGAAGCATCTCATCATCTCTGTGCTCTTCTAAGTATTATACCAGCTCACCTAAAATGATTCCCTTTAATATCTTTTCTGTTCCTTGCTACATTCCTCCAGCCTTGTGTTGTCCAACATGATTGCGCAAAGCAGTCAAACAACTGAGGTGATATCTGGTATCCAAAGCATCCATATCTCTTTTAGACAATTTTCCTAATAACTACCTGTCTTACAAAATTTGTGCATATTCACAAACTCGATGATCTATTGATAATGTGCAGGCATTGTGCAGACATTCACTACTTTCATCAATGCCACAGAAAAAGACACTCCTTTGTTCTTGACTAGAGATGGGGCTAAGTTTAATTTACTGGTGAAGTTGCTGTGAAGTGGGCAAAATTCACACTTTTCAGAGCTTTGCAAAGTTTTCCCAACCCTCAGCAACTTCAACTTCACTAAAAATCACAAAGTTTTTGCCCACAAATGGCAGAAATTCACCGGCAAAATGAGAAGAATTGTGTGAAATTTGTGGATTAATTCATGGAGCAAATTTTTCCAACTTCACCCATCTCTATTCTTGACAAAGATATCCAACCTACACTCATTCTTTTGACTAGACTACATTGAGATTCATTGTCAGCATTTGCTTTCCTTTTCAGAGCATTTTGGAGCTTTTGTCTGTCTAACCTATTTCTGCAACTTTTATACCACACTGCTTTATTTACTTGGATTGTCATTGCTATACCATTGTCATCATCAAGTCTTCTTGTGTCAATGTCCAGTGGCACACAGCCTAGCATTTCAAAATTGAAGGATGTCTTCTGCAATAACTCTATACCCAGATTCTTTTCCACTGCTCCTGAATTTTGCATCTCCTGGGTTTACAAGTTTTTCACTGCTAACTGTCTGACAGAAAGCTCAAAGGTCTGTTAAAGGCTTTGGGGACTCATGCTGCATTTTTGAAATTCTCTCACCAAGATTTACAAATTTACACTTTTTTTTGGTATAATCTAGTTATTCACTTGTGGCCAGGGTATCTCTTAGAGGAACCCATTCAACAATCACCTTCTACTCCCCATCTGAGACCTCTGTCCCTGGGACCCCACCAGGACCTTCCAGCCCCCCACCTGGTGGCCTGTCAGCAATTAGAGGGTCAGTCCTAGTGGAGAGCCTGGGGAGACTGGTGGAGAGATGGTCCAGCACTGGGGATGTGGGCAAGGTCCCTGGAGCCCTTGTCACCTCCCTGATCCAGTGAGGTGTTTTCCTCATAATGGTTGTCCCCTAGGAGTGTGGACATGCAATGACATCTGGACACTGCTGTGCCAACGTCTGCTGATGATCATCCCCCGATCATGGCACCACATGTTCCTGAGACTGCTCCTGGTCTCCACCAGGGGCTGCTAAGGAGTGGGCCTAGGCCTGGATCCCTTCCCTGGAAGGGACAGCAATCCTCCAGATGCTCAATCCTTCCTCCCACCCACCAACCCCCAGTGGCCCGTTCCCAAACCCAAGTCACATGAGTGGCATAATGTGTGATGTCCAGTGCCTCAACCCTCAGTGCCATGGGGCCGGCTACAAATTTACACTTATTAGACATTGTCACAACCATATTAGTAGACTACAGCACTAGCACTGTGTCACTGAAGCCACTACCGCACAATGTTTCATCAGATGATTTTTCTTCTACCTTCCATAATTTCCCTGCAAGTAAATGTAACCCCTGGGTTCCCCTGGGTTACTAGGACACTGGTAGTTTGGATTAAAATAGGTTGCCATGTAGGTTTACTAGGCAGCCCAGTTCCATAAACCTGCTTTGATTCCCATGGCAACATCTGTCAATCTGTCTGGTAAAGGTTCCAAGTGGATGGAACTCTCACAGCAGCATAAGCCACACTAGAATGTTGGCATGGATTGCTGCCAGGGAGAATTTTTTTGCCTATGAGCAGAGTTGGGGAGCAGCCCTCTGCCTGCTAGCAGAAAAGGAGTGTGGAGCTGGCTGGGGGTGGAGGTCACCCTACTCCCAGCCCTGCCAACTTCAATATTGGCAAATATGAGTGGTGTTGAGTGGTGGCAATGGCTATTTATGGTCCTTGCCCTATTGGAGGGTGAAGAAGTCAGTAGAGAGGAATTCTTCAACTGTGAGTAACTTGGGGATGTGTTTCTTCACCAATGTGAAAGTGAAGTAAAGTTTTGCACAGTGTGGGAAAAGTGGAATTGCCCTCTTAGCTAAGTGAATTCCTGTGAAACATGTCAGACACTGTGGGAGGACTGCCTCAGACATACATGGCACCTTCTCAGCATGGATCTGAAGGTTGAAAAAGAATAAAAGAAAAGAGATGCCCCCTGTAAAAGAAATCCCTCTCACCAGGGATTTCCTGCTCACCGCCACCATGTGGTCTTTATTATAAGGAACCAGGAAACCTGATTTTTACCTCTTCCTTTGCACAAGGTCAAGAAGGTCAACACAATAACTATGAGTAGAGTGCCCCTTCAGAGATGGACTGCAAACACAGTTCAGCAGAAATAGTATAATTACCCTTTTAAATGAAACAAGCTGTCACTGATTCTATAAAAATAGAATCTTTACTAAAATAGTACAAATATTTACAATGGGATGTATTTACAAGAAAACAAAATGGTTGAACATTTACTAAGAAACAGAAAATAAAGCAAGTTAACAGATAGTTGGTGTACAGCAAAATTCTGAACTATCCTTATCTAGAATTCTTTACCTGCCCTAGCTATGGAAGCACTGACCTTCACTGTGCTATGTTACCCGTCAGATCGTATTTGTACAGCAGGGCTCTCGTCTTGATGTTCCAGTCCAAGAGAGAGAGATTCTCTGTTACATTCTTTCTCTGATTGTGGGAGGTGATGGGTGGGTGTGTGGAGGGATGACCTCATTCATCCAAATGTTCTCACTCCACTTTACGATTCTGCCTTGAAGTCTAGGTGTGTAGACCCATGCTTCTTGCCTTCTAAGCTGGCTGAGGCATTCAGCCTGGCACTTTATCATCTGCTTTATAGAATTCCTGGCTTCAAGGATGTCTGAGGAGTTTGAAGTTGCACCTTCACATCTGCCAGGATGTGCACCCTGGATTAGCTCATCAGTTCTCAGTATTACCCTAAAGACTTGTCTGGACATGTGACCCTGTAAGCCATATTTTTAGTGTCCCCTTTGCAAATAGCAGAAGCTATGACAGAAGCATACTTACATTACAAAATACATTAACAAAAGAAATTAATACATTACTCTGGTCATATGTCCATTACATCCCCTCTTTCTAGGGATGAACCCCAAACACCCACTCTAGCACAGGAGGAGCAAGACCTCTTGTAACTTTTTGGTACAGGTTTTGTGTAAATTGCTTAGTGCAAGTAGGAAAATAGATGCCCCCCCAGGCCAGGGATGAAGTCCAAGCACCCAGTCTAGGATAGGTGGAGCAAAATCTCACATAGAATGGATACAGTGATAATAGAGGAAGCACAGAGGTTGTCTGCCCCTGGGAAAGGCCAGTCAAAAATAGTTGTGCCCCTGATTGAAAAGGGATGGGTTCATACAATACCTGTCACTGTGCAAATTGCTACTGCAAGAAACTGGACTTTGTGCCTATAATTCTGCACCTGCAGCCCCAGTGGGAAAATGTTGTGTTTTCTGTCAAAATGCTAGGTGTCAGAATAAAGCCTACTACTTGACTCTATTTTCATTTGCGGACAGCTTGTCTATATGGACTGTTAATTCTCTGGTGACCCCAGTGCCATGCCCCTCCAGAACCCATTCAAATACAAATGTTTTCTTGGGTACCCCCCCTTCCTCTGAAGACCGAGCCAGGGAAATAATTGCCCAGTGGAGTGAATGGACCATTGCCACAAATACTATCTGTGATGCCAGTTGCCAACTATGTGTTACCCTGAGGGAAGGGGGGTGACACAAGATGGGGGCTCGACTTGGCGTTTTGGGGTTTGGTTGCCTCAAGAAGTGGCCTGGGGGGATAAATCTGGTGGCAGTGTATTCATTGGAGCAAGTGCTAAATGTAAATATAAAGTGATTTTCAAGTCACAGTCTGAGCGGCAAAGAAAAAAAATGTTCAAATTGCAGTTTAAAATTCTTCACAGAGAGCCAGGATGCACTTGAGAGGGGGGATATGCCCCTGCCCTAATTTTCATGGCATTGTGTGATTTGCTGGAGTCAGTAAGTTTCACCCCTTGGACTATGCTCTGAGTGAGAGGGGACGGGTGCACAGTGGAGTGAGAGTGGAGCTCCTGTAGCAGTAAGCAGCAAGACAAAGGCTTCAGGCCTGTTTGGAAGTTCTTGAAGGTTTGAAATTTGGGACTTTGTTCAAAGCCATCTGGTGTGGGCGACGGGTAGATCCCAAAGTGCAGGTAAGCTGTCAATCCATTTTCTGCAGTTGGGACCACCAGAAAGGGAAGTTATGCTTGGCATCTAGCCTAGTGGTTGGATTGGCCAGCATCAAAGAAAGGAGTTGCAAGATAGCTGGACTGTGAGTATTTTTGATCACGTGCACTTCAGAAATGCTGCAAACAGCTAGATAACTGCAAAGTGAACAAATCGTTTGTTGAACAAAAATGTTGCATGCAAATTGGGCATAGGGCAAAGGATGAAGGAAAAGCAGTTTAAAGTCAAAAAAATGCAGGTTGCAGTAGGTACAGGATTCCTTAGTGGAGTCAGGAAAGCACTGGAAAAATGTGTGTGGCAGGCAGTAGCAGGCATGGATTTGGGGAGAAGACTGTGAAGCATAGATATGACAGAATCATAATTCAAACACAGAGTGTAAAGCTTCGATACAACACTGCACAGTGAGCAAGGAATTTCAGTGGCAAGTGTTGTCAGAACAATCAATAAGGTGGACTGTAACAGATAGTGAGCTACTGTGTGAAGCAGGCATCAGGTACCCCCTCCCTCTGTCCCTTCTCATGACTTGCCTTAGCAATCAGTTCACGTCATGCTCCTTTGGCACCTGCTACCCCACTTCCCCCTCCCCCAACTCCCAGTCCTGTGAGTTTCCTTAACAGTCACTACTAATGCAAGCTGCCTGACCATGCTCCCTCGCACCCCACCATTTACCCTAGCATGTCTTCTCTGCTCAGCCTCCCCTCATCCCATTTCTCCCTATACATTATCACCCTTCTTCCCCCACCCTTCACCTCCACTGCAGTACCTCCCTCTCTCCCATACCTCCTTTCTTCACCCCACTGCCTGCTAGGCACTTTGTGGCTGCTCCCCCCCACCCTCATAGTGTTTTTCTTGTTATTTTAACTTGTACCTATGTTTTGAGTTCTTCTGCAAGTTCTAAATCCTAACTGTGTCATTCATTGTGATGTACCTTTGCTTTCTCCTATTGTACTTTGTTTTGCAATCTATGACATGGAACCTTTGCAAAAGAGCTTGCACTCAAAGGTCTTTTCCAAATCACTAAATAAATAAATACATAAATAAAGTAGTGAAGCTGGGATTATGGACTAAACGTATTGCCCTCTCCATTCAGCCAAGTTGCAGTAAAAATCAGCTTCAAGTGCAGCCAGCTCAATTAAAGTTGTTTTGTGTGTTTTTGCAGCATCCAGAATTATAGACACATCAGTGGAAGAAGCTGCTATTCACTGCATGTGCATGCCTGGGTCACCCAGAAATAAAATCCAGTCAGAGAGTTTGAGGAAAGCACCAGGCATGCTGAGGCACCATACCATGTGCCCCTACCTTGATGACCAGCATCAGTATGTGTGGTGTGTTTTCATGTGGTAAGAGACATCTTGGAGGTCTCACACTGCTGGAAATGTAGGGAGACATATGGCCTATGTCCATACCCTTGGCCTTTTGGAGCCCAAGCCATCTGTGTCCAATTGGTATCAAGATGGGGTGAAGATGGAGAGGCAGAATCATCAGATGAGAAAGACCCAGAGGAATGTTGCCAGGAATGGATACAGCAGCAGCAGCGACATAGACAAGCTCGCGACTCTGGGTCAGAAGCCAGCTTCTCAGTTGAAGGACAGCCTGAGGAAAAGAAGGCACCAGACAGTCTGGGGGATTATCCAGGCAGCGTTAATGCTGGAGGCTGCCTAACATCTTGCCTCATGGATGAGGTTTGTGGCCCTGGCCCTCAGAGTGATTTAACTTGGCCACTAAAGAAACTGAGAGGTCCAATGTAGATCCAGTTTTTCAGAGCTAGTGAAAGATCCAGGATCCAGTCACCAGCCCCGAGAGTCCACCCTGCCTGATGCCACTACTGCCCTGCCTGAAGCCACTGATGTCACCACCTCAGCTGAAGAAAAAGAGGAGGAGGAGGAGGAGGAGGAGGAGGTAGATTTCAGCAATCTCCTTCTACCTTGGGACCAAGAAGCCTGGGAAGACCAGATATGGCCACCACCTGGTCAGGCTAATGAAAGGCACCTATCCAAGAGTAGCAAGGAGGAATGGCTGATCAGGAGAAGAGAAAAGGAAGAATTTGGAGGCCCATGCTCATATTTGCCACAATGGATTTGGTAGGAAATTGAGGACTTCCATGAGACATGGCTGATGGAAGAAGCCATGAGAATGGCTGTGGGCTGCAGATTCTTGTGGACCCCTGAAGGTGACACTGATTTAAAGAGGAGGTATGAGAATTGTATAAAGATGTGGAAGACTGGAAAGACTCTCCACATAGACTCTGTGATTGTGGTACACAAAGACAGGAGGCAGACATCCACAGCCTGCCCATTCAACGCCTAGATGGCACCATTGTTTATAAGTCTCACCCAGACTGGTGCTCATGAGGAGGTTTCCTGGCAAGTCCAGATTGTCACTGTCATGGAGCACCAAGTGTACAAAGTTGCCATATCTGGCATAGTTTAAAGAAGATTTTGAGCCATTGTTGGCAGGCCACGTTGTCAAGAAAAGATTAAAGAGACTGTAGGCCATGGTCAGTGGGCCACATGTTTTGCAGGGCATTAGCCAAAGAGGAGGATGACTGCTATTGCACCATTGTCTCCTGAAGACCAAAGGTATGAGTCATTATTTGGGTCTGATTCCAGCTCCAGTTTCAGAAGTCATGAGGGAGAACAGAGT
Source organism: Neoceratodus forsteri (assembly GCA_016271365.2). NCBI lineage: Eukaryota > Metazoa > Chordata > Ceratodontiformes > Ceratodontidae > Neoceratodus > Neoceratodus forsteri. The sequence goes on from CM028134.1 coordinate 850,051,414, forward strand.
CATGAAGTCTACATGCAGCAGTTCTGGCTAAAAGAAGGAGGTTTCAGCTGGCAGCAGTAGTGAGGTCCAGATCTTCCTTCAGGTCAGAACTGGTAGGGCCAAGTTTTTGTTGTTTCTTAACTGTTCTGACTGTTACATACAACTGAGAGCACATCTGAGGGGTATTGTGGACAGTATTTCCACCTTGGTCCCATTGGACAAATTGACTGGATACTTCAAGCAGGCAGTGTGCCCATCTGAAAACCTTCGGAACTGTTCCATTCTTCTCCAGAGACACTTTGTCTGGGATGTCCCAGCTCAAAGAACATTTATCCTTAGATGGACTATTAGGGTTCCCTTCCCCCTGTTTCTTAATGTTTTTACTGTTTTGCACAAAAGTGCAAAACGAAAAAAAACAAGTATAAAATATTTTTATAGAAAAAACCTTTTACAAAAATTTTGGAGTCAAGTAGTATGTAGTTGTGTGTTTTTGCATGCTCTTTTGTAGGTGCAGCTGAAGAAAGAAGAAGAAATGAAACTTAGGACTCTGTCAAAGCACTCGAGAGTGCTTCAGGGACTGATTTTACAATTGTCTACCAATGGTTTTTAATATGTTTTAACATGTACTGTTATGAAATGTTTTTTACTAGTGTAGAGTATGAAATGTTAGTTTTAGAAAATGCATTACAAAGTTTGTGCATGTTCTTAATGGTGCTAAAATGTTTTGTTCTCCAGATTTGGGACAGGTATGTTCTAGGTGCCCTTGTGGTGTAGCAGAGGGTAGTGCCTAGATAGAAGGTACCTTAGTAAACATCTGGTGGTGGAGCTTGGTGAGTGCCTGGTGGGAGAAGGGCTGGAGACCCCACCAGTGGTGGTATAGGCCAGTTTTGTTCCACCAAGAAGCTGCCTCTAGTAGCCCAACATGCTATGAAGTAGGAACCCCATAGTTAGAACCTGAAGAGAGTTGTTGCATGACTTCCTAGTCTAGCTGGTTGTAGTAGGGGAAGGATTGAAACCCTCCTCATAGGGCACCCAGGGAGAAAGGCCTGTTGCAGTCCAAAACCCTTGCTGTGGACAGCAAGGTTTCCAGGTGGTGGTGAGTGTAACCCCTGGCTTCGCCTGTGTTACTAGGACCATGGTAGTTTAGGTTAGATTAGGTTGCTAGGTAGATTTACTGCAGAGCCCATGTCCATAGATCTTCTTTGGTTCCCATGGCAACGTCTGTCTGTCAGTCTGCCTGACAGAGGTGCCAAGGGGCTGGAACTCTCACAGCAGCATAAGCCACACTAGAATGTTGACATGGAATGCTGCCAGGGAGAGATTTCTGCCTAAGTGCAGAGTTGAGGAGTCAACCTCTGCCTACTGGCAGAGAAGAAGTGTGGAGCTTGCTGGGCGGAGGTCACCCCTCCTTCCTGGCCCTGCCAGCACCAATATCAGCAAATGTGAACAGCATTGAGTGATGGTGACAGCCATTTGTGTCCATGCCCTCTCAGAGGGCAAAGAAGTTAGTAGAGATGAATTCTTCTAGTGTGAGTAACTGAGGGATGCATTCACCCACTGATGTGAAAGTGAAGTAAAGTGTTGCCCATTGTGGGAAAAGTGAATTGCCCTCTTAGCTAAGGGAGTTCCAGTGTAACATTTCAGACACTGAGTAGGACTGCCTCAGACATAGGAGGTGCCTTCTCAGTATGGATCTGAATGTTAAAAAGGAAAAAGAAAAGAGATGCCCCCTCTGTCCAGGGATGAATCCCAAGCACCCAATCTGGCACAGGAGGAACCAGATCTTTTGTTCTTTTTAAGTTCGCCAAGCGCATATGCACAGCAAATGTCTTACGGTAGAGTGACTTTTGAGAGATGTGTCACTGTCTGTCCATAGAAACATAGAAACATAGACTTTGATGGTAGATAAGGACTGCTTGACCCACCTAGTCTGCTCATTTCCATACCTATTAGATAAGCTGCAGATCCTAGTTAACCAGCAGCCTACTTCCACATTACCCCCCTCCTATCCCCCACTATAACTGCCATATGTCAGTCTCATGTATTCTTGAATTCCTCCACTGTTTTTGACCACAAGACCTCTTCAGGAAGGTTGTTCCATGCACCCACCACCCTCTCCATGAAAAAAATACTTCCTCATGTTGCCCCTGAGCCGTCCCCCCTCTATCTTAAAATTGTGCCCCCTTGTTCTTACACATCTCTTTTTCTGAAAAATGCTACCTTCTTGGACTTTGTTGATTCCTTTGATGTACTTGAAGGTTTCTATCATGTCCCCCTCTCCCTCTTTTCCTCAAGGGTATACATATTAAGCTCTTTTAGTCTCTCTTCATATGGCTTCTGGTGCAGATCCTGCACCATTTTGGCTGCCCTCCTCTGGACTGCCTCCATCCTGTCTACGTCCTTGTGGAGATGGGGTCTCCAGAACTGCATACAGTACTCCAGATGGGGTCTCACCAACTGTCTGTACAGAGAGATAACAGCTTCCTGCTTTCTACTGGTGATGCCTCTCATTATGCATCCCAGAATACCCCCAGCCCTCCTTACTGCCTTCTCACATTGCTTGCCTACCTTAAGGCCATTTGATATGAATACCCCCAGATCCCTTTCAATTTTTGTTGTTGTTAGTACCTCCTCACCCCCATTGTGTACTCATCCCCTGGATTTTTGTTTCCCAGGTGCATTATTTTGCATTTCTTTGCATTGAAACTAAGCTGCCATACTCTTGAACATTGCTCCAACCATGCCAAGTCCCTTTTCATCCTTCCCACCCCTCCTTATGTATCAACCCTGTTGCAGATCTTTGTGTCATCTGCAAAGAGGCATACTTTTCCTTCCAGCCCCTCTGCAATGTCACCTATAAAGACATTAAAGAGTACTGGTCCCAGTACTAAACCCTGTGGTACCCCACTAGTAACTCACCTTTCTCCAGAGAGTGCTCTGCTTACTATTACTCTGCATCCTGTTGTCCGTCCAGTTTGTTACCTAGGCTACCATGCTGGGACCCACTCCCAGGCTGGCTAACTTGTTTGTTAATCTTTTGTGTGGTACTATGTCAAATGCCTTGCTAAAGTCTAAGTAGGCGATATCTACAGCCTCTCCCTGGTCTACTACTCTGGTCACCCAGTAAAAGAAATCTATTAGCTTTATCTGACGTGGGTCTTGTGCAACTCTGGCCTCTAGGTACTCGACAATTCTTTCTTTCAGAAGTGCTTCCATCATTTTCCCTACCACTGAGATCAGACTAATAGGTCTGTAATTTCCTGCCTCTGTCTTGCTCCCACTCTTGTGAAGAGGGATCACATCTGCCTTCCTCCAGTCCTCAGGTACCATACCACCCTCCCATGATTTGTTAAAAAGGGTAGTCAGTGGTGTCACTAGGTCTCTCCTTAGTTCTTTTAGAATTCTGGGGTGAATCCCATCAGGTCCCATTGCTTTGTCCACCTTGAGTTTTAAGAGTTCTTTCAGGACCCTTTCTTCTGTGAATGGACTGGTATCAACCCCCCTGCCCAGAGTGCTTCTACTGTTTGGTTTCGATATCTCCCCCTCTTCTTCTTTTCTGAATGCAGAGCAAAAATATTCATTCAGTATCACTGCCTTTTCACTGTCACTCTCTGCCCTCCTCCCCTCCCCTTTATTAAGCCTCACTATCCCTCCCATGATCTTTCTGCACTCCCTAATGTATCCATAAAATGTTTTATCCCCCTTCTTAACTGAGCTGGCTATCTTTTCCTCCATTTGTGTCTTTGCTATCCTGACTGCCTTCCCTGCTTCCCTCTGTTTTAACTAATACAGTTCTCTTTCCTGTTCCTTCTATGATTCCTTATACTTCTGGAATGCTGTCTTTTTTTCCCTAACCTTCCTTGCCAACTCTTTTGAGAACCATAATGTTTTTTACTGCCTTTTATTTTCTTTATTAGTTTCACATAATGGCTTGCTGCCTCTATAGTGGCAGTTATGATTTTTCCCTATTGTTCTTCCACCCCTCCTTCCTACCCATTTGCTAGTGCATTCCTTAGGCACTCCCCTATCTTGCCAAAGTCAGTCCTTCTAAAGTCCAGTGCCCTCACCTTTGTATGGCTTGACTCCATGGTTGTGTTTATCATGAAACACTCTGTGTGGTGGTCACTTTTTCCCAGATGGCTACCCACTTCTAAATCTGCAATCCTCTCTCTGTCCTCATTTGAGATAACCAGATCTGAGATTGCTCCCTCCCAAGTGGGTTCCAACACTAGCTGTCTGAGGCATGCCCATTATAGGGCATTGAGAATGATCCTGGTCTTGGATGTGGCTGCAGTAAATGTGCTCCAGTTAACATCTACCATATTCAGGTCCCCCATCAACAATATCTCCCCTTTTTCTGCCATTCTTAGGATGCCTTCTATAATTCTCTTGTTCATTTCCTACCCCTGAGATGGAGGTCTGTATACAACCCCTGTGCAAATTGTGGTGCCACTACCTGTCTCCAAGGTGATCCCCATTGCCTCTTCTCCTCCCTGTTTACCCTTTAGTTCCATTGCTTTGATCCCTTCCCTTATGTAGAGAGCTACTCCTCCTCCTCTTTTACCCTCCTTTTACCTCCTGTAGATTGTGTACCCTGGTCTGTTGACATCCCAGTCATGGTTCTCCATGTACCATGTTTCTGTAACTGCCACAATATCCAGGTATCCCTCTTCCATCAAGGCCATTAACTCAGGAAGCTTATTACCCAGACTATGGGTGTTGGTACTCATTGCCCTCCATTTCATGATGGCCTTACACAATGCAGAATGGTCTGCAAGGGGCAGGACATTGCTATGCCAATCATCAGCCAAGTTGATCATGAAGCTATTTTCCTGAATGGTCTGCACTTGAAAAGAAAAAGCTGCACAAATCATAATGCTGCTTTTTCTTGTCATCTGCAAGACACCACCCAGCATACAGTAGTTACATGTCCTGATCAGTCTGACTGATGTGATGTTCTCCTCCCCCATCCCATCTGTCTCTTCCCTTACTGGTGCACCAAGACATGCAGCAATTTGTGTGCTGCCAGTCCTCAGTCCTGGGTGGCCACTGAGTGCTCCTGCTGGCCCCATTATCTGTTGGTTTTGATTGGGGATCCAGTGGAACATAAAAATAAAGTCGCATGCTGTGGTGGTGTTGCCAGTCACCACACAGCTCAATGTGCGAGCTGCTGCGGTTGGCTCCTCACATCCTCTCTCTCCCTCTGGCATTGCTGAAAACTGCCCCTCATATTTTTTATGTTATTCCTCCCACACAACCCTCCCTCTAAACACTCATCACCCTACACCTCCCCCAAACATAAGATACTGATACTGGGGGTGTCCAATCCCCCAGTTTCCCTTAATTGTACAGCAAACTCTCCCTGAAAGAAAGAAAACTGTCCCTCATCATTTATTTTATCCTGAAAAAAAAAGAAAACCATCCATCATTGTCTGTTGCACCCCCCCAACATGAGACCCTCGCAAGGGTGGCCACTGAGTGCTCCTGCCAGCCCCATTATCTGTTGTCCTTGACTTGGGATCTGGCAGAGGATAACAGTAAAGCCAAAACATTTCTGTCCCTAAAATAAAGAAAACTATCCCCAGATATCTTCATTATTTTTTTAACCCTGTAAAAAGGAAAATGGTCCCGTCATTTCCCCATCCCAACCCCCTCTGCACACCCACCCCTCTTACCACCCTTACCCCATACTTACCATGGGAGGTCAAACTCTGTCATCTTTCTGGACCGGGTGACATCTGCACTCTTCAAAGGCAAAGCAGACACTGAAAAATCAAGGTAAGCACTGTATAATGGCTGTCAATGGTGGTTCCAACTTATGTTGATATCTCAGCCATCTTTTGAGATTTTTGCACCAAATTTTCCACATGGGGTTCTTGGGACCCCATCTCATGAACATTATCACTGTCATTTCATTACTCAGTCCTGAAAGGTGATTTCATGGTCACTGCATGGAATCACCTTTTGGGACTGAGTAGCTAAACAACAGTGCCACTGTTCATGAGGTGGGGTCCCAAAAGGCCCATGTTGAAAATGTGGTGTAAAAATAGCGTAAAATGGCCGAGTTACATGCACTTGTTGAAATTTTTATAAGCATGCACAAAGCTTTCATTATTTTTAATATTTTGACTACAAATTTTCAACATAGTCATTGTTTCATGCCACCTCATGTATGGTAAAGATATCATTTTTCACATCCTGCTGAAATGTATTTTCGCACCTATGGTGCAGAATGGCACATTCGCTGAGCAAAATCACCTTTCGGGATACAGTACTGAAATGATAGTGCCACTGTTCATGAGGAGGAGTCCCAAAAAGCCCATGTTGAAAATTTGGAGCAAAAATACCAACAAATGTCCAAGTTACATGTGCTCATTTAAATCTCCTACACACAAGCATAACTTGGTCAATTTTTTATATTATCACTCCAGATTTTCAACATAGCCATTTTTCCACACTGCATCATGAGTAGAGATGCAGCGAATTTAAATTCTGCCTGCAAAGTGGCCAAATTTGCCTGGTGGAGCAATTCGTGAAATTTTGCTGCTTTAGGCTGAATTTTGCCTAGGCGAAATTTCGCCTACTGCGGGCTAAATTATTTTCCATGGTGAAATTCTGCCTTCTGCAACAAAATTTCACCTTCTTAGGGTGAAATTCCACCTCCCGCGGGTGAAATTTCATCATTGAAGATGGAGGTTTGTCGAAGAAGGCGGAATTTCACCGCAGAGGGTGAAATTTTGCCATTGCACTGGGTGCAATTTCTCCACCCCGTCAGTCGAAATTCTGCATTTCGGTCCGCAAAATGGGCACGATTTTGCAGATTGCTCCACGGAGCAGATTTCACTCACTTTGCCCATCTCTAATCATGAGCAGTACAGCTATCTTTTCTCACATCCTTCCCAAAACATGTTCTTGCACCTGTGGTGTGGAATGGTGCAGTCACTGCGCGAAACCACCTTTCAGGATTGAGTAACAAAATAATAGCACCACTGGTCATGAGGTAGAGTCCTGAAAAGCCCAGGTTGAAATTTTGGAGCAAAAATACCAATAAAAGACAGAGTTACAAGCACTCATTTAAATTTTCCTACGCACGTGCGTAACTTTGCCAATTTTATGTATTTTGACTCCAAATTTTCAACCTACCCATTTCTTTACACAATATCATGAACAGTACAGCTGTCATTTCACACAACCTGCCTAAAATGAGTTTCTGCACCTATGGTGTAGAATGGCGTTTTGCCATGCATTAAGAAATGTTCACCTATGGGGTTTATGAGGTGCAGTGATAAGAAGACTATGTTGAAAATTTGGGGTCAAAATGTAACAAGGGGTGCATAGGCAGGGGTGTCACCAGCAGAAAGAGGAAGGTAGTGATGCCATTATATAAAACTCTGGTCAGGCCTAACAGAGGGTAGGTTGTGACAGATGAATTTGATAGATTTCTTTGACCAAGCGATGAAGGAAGTTAATGGGGGGGGCCGTGCATGTCGGCTACCTCAGTTTCAGGAAGGTCTTCCACACTGTCTCACATAAGAGGTATGTTATCAAGATTGGTAGTCTGAGCATGGTAGACAATGTGGTGAACTGGGTTAGGAACTGGCTAACAGACAGGAGACAGTGGATGGTGTCAAATAGGGTACAATCTGGGGAGGTGGGTGACCAGTGAGATACCACAGGAATCAGTCCTTGGGACAATCCTGTTCAATATCTTCATTAGTGACAATGTAGAGAGGCTGGAAAGAAACGCCTGCCTGTTTGCAGATGATACAAAGATCTGCAACAGGGTGGATACTCTGGAAGGGTTGGAGAAAATGAGAAAGGACCTAAGCAGGCTTGAGAAATGGTTTGAGGAGTGGCAACTGAGGTTTAAATCAAAGAAGTGCAAAATTATGCACCTGGGGCATAGAAACCCTGGGGAGAGCTACAGGATGGGGGGCAGTTGCTGACAGTCACCAAGGACAAAGGGATCTGGGGGTTATCCTGCCAGTGCCAAGGGCTAGTGGGGAACACAAAAAAAAAATTAGGGAGATAAACCAGTGGCTCAGGGAGTGGTGTGAGGCCAGAGGGTATGGGTTGATGGGGGATTGGGGGGAGACCTGGGAGGATAAGGAGCTGTATGCTAGAGATAGACTACATCTCAATTTGGAGGGGAGGGGAATCCTAAGTTGAAAATGGAGAGTTCATTGGTGAAAAGTGGGGTTTAAACTTGTGAAGGGGGGTGGATGGGAGAAAAGGCAGTCAAGGGATGCCGATAAAGGAGGGATTCTGTCTCAACCCCCTGGGGACCAGGAGGGATGCAGGAAAAGACCAACTGGTAAAGTGCAGACCAGGAGAAAACAGAACTCAATGGAACACGAGCAGGGAAATGAAACTATAGGAAAGGGTGGAAGGTAGTCCTATAAATGCCAGGAGCTTGGCAATAAAATGCCTGAGCTCCAGGCGATGTTAACTGAGGGAGCAGTGGATGTGGCAGCGGTCACTGAGACTTGGGCCACTGCAAGACATGACTGGGACCTGAAACTGGAGGGTTACACTATGTTCAGGAAGGACAGGGGGGAGGGAAGGGGAGGAGGGGTAGCAATGATAGTAAAAAACTGCATTGGCATAGGGGGAGTTGAGGAGGCGGAGGGAACCGTGGAGGCGATTTGGGTCACCTTGATAACAAGGGGGGGCAAGAGAGTAAAAATAGGAGTGGTGTATAGACCCCCTGCCCTGGTGGAGGAGCTGGAGGACAGTCTGGTGGCAGATGTTAGGAGACACTGCAGACTGGGCAGAGGAAAGGTGGTGGTGTTAGGGGACTTAAACATGCCAGGAACAGACTGGGAGACTATGACATCCTCTGTGACCAGGGAACAGAGGTTGTTGGATGTCTTTCAAGACGCTGCCTAACTCAGCAGGTGAGGGAACTGACCAGGAGGCACGGGTACTGGATGTGGTCCTGGTAGACAGTGACCAGATTGGGGGCCTGGAGGTAAGGGACCCATTACGGGAGTGACCATGCCATGGTCTGGTTCTGCCTGGACCTAGGAGGGTAGAAGGCTGCACAAAGACGGAAGTAACCGACTTCAGGGGGTGGATTTTAAGGAAATGGGAAGGATCCTTAAGGAGCATTTGGATGGGATTGGGTCCGACATGGCGCTGATAGTAGGTGGAAATCATCAGAGAGGGGTGCAGGATGCTACCAGCACCTGTGCAAGAGTAAGACTAAATGCGGTAGGGCCCAAAACCCTGTTGGTGGACCAGGAGGTCCAGGAGGGTGGAGGGAAGAAAGCAGCCTATAAGAAATTCAAGTGCTCAAGGAGTGAAAGGGATCGAGGAGTATGAGCTGTTGGCTAGAAGGGCCACTAGAGTGGTGAGGCGGCTAAGGCAAGGAAGGAGCAGCACCTGGCCAGGAAATTGGGAGAGGGAAAAGGGGTTCTTTAGATACATTGGGGAAAGACAAGGGTGAAGGGGCAGATTAGCAGGATTAAATCAGGGGAGAGATGGGCACAAGACCCAGAGGAGCAGGCTGAGGTAACTAAATGAGTACTTCACCTCAGTTTTCACCAGGGAAATGGGATGCTGCATCATACATGGAGGAGACAGAGATAATGAGGAGGGGGACCCTTACGATCGGCAGGTCTGGGGAGAGGGGGCATCACTGGCAGTGTGGGGAGGGCTAAGCAGGGAGAAGAGGTACTGGAAGTGGAAATCACAGCAGAGAGAGGGAAGCCCTCAGCTCCCTTAAGACGGAGAAAGCACGGGCCAGATAAATTACATCCTAGAGTGCTGAAGGAACTTGCAGATGTCCTGGCGAAACCCCTGGCAGAGCTTTCACCATCTCTCTGAGGACAGGGTGGTGCCCCAAGACTGGAAGGTATGCATGTAGTGCCTATCCACAGGGAGATCAAGGAGGTAGGGGAACTACAGGCCTGTCAGCCTGACATCAGTGGTGGGCAAGGTGATGGAGGGCATTGTCAAGGAGTGGCTAGGGGGCCCTGGATAAGTCAGGGTGCCTGGACGATAGACAGCATGGATTCATCCCGGGGAAATCGTGTCAGACAAACCTGGTGGAGTTCTATGACTGGGTGACAAGTGCCTTGGACCTGGGTAGACCAGTGGATGTCCTCTTTCTGGACTTCAGCAAGGCATTTGACTCTGTTCCTCACGGGGCCTGTTGGATAAACTAGGAGAAATGGGGGTGGGAAACCAGATGATCCGATGGATAGGCAATTGGCTCCAGGACCGGACCCAGAGGGTCGTAGTTGGTGGATAATCTCTTCCCAAGGAGGGTCATTAGTGGGTCCCCAGGGATCAGTCCTGGGCCCCTTCTGTTCAACGCACGTATCTGACATAAGGACAGGAATCAGGAGTGAGATGAGTCTCTTTGCAGATGACTCGAAACTGGGGGCAGTGGTGGATGGGGAGGAGGGAGGTGGCCCTGCAGGGGACCTGGAGGCTCTGGAAAGATGGTCTAGAAAGTGGAAGCTGAGGTTTAATGCAGGGAAATGCAAGGTACTCCATCTGGGGCCAGAAACCCAGGCCAATGTACACCCTGGGGAAATACTACAAGTCTCAATGGCTGAGAGGGACCTGGGGTGGTGGTGGATGTCAAGATGAACAACTCTGAGACTTGTAGGAGGGCAGCAGCCAAGGCCAACAGGATGCTGGGATGCATCGCTAGGGGGATCACCTCCAGAAGGAGGGAAGTGATACTCCCCCTGTATAACTGCTTGGTGAGGCCGCACCTGGAGTACTGAGTGCAGTTTTGGAGGCCTCACTTAAAGAGGGACATTAACCTCCTGGAGAGGGTCCAGAGGAGGGCAACCAAAATGATTTGGGGCTTGGGGGACAGGACCTATGAGGAGAGGCTCGAAGAGCTAAATATGTACACTTTGGAAGAGAGAAGGACCGGGGGACATGATAGAGGTCCTCAGGCATGAAGAGGGTAAATAGGGAGGAACAGTGAGGGTGCTTGAAGGAAGGAGGAAGGGCCACTAGAGGGCATGGGTGGAAGCTGGAGGGGGAAGATTCAGGGAGAAAGGAGGAGATGTTACTTCACTGAGAGGGTGGTAGAGCCATGGAATGCACTACCTAGGGGCTGGTGGAGGCAGAGACAGTGGAGGGGTTCAAGAGGGGGTGGGACAGGTACAGGGGAAGGGTTCAGGAAGCAAAATCCAATGCAGCAAGAATATCCGGAACTGGGAAGGGAGAAGCCAGAGAAGGCGAGGGGGACAGCAAGGTCAGCACCCAGGGTGGGGGCTGACCAAACAAGCAGACACGAAAGACCATTAGGCCTATTCTGCTTGCATTTTAGTATGTTAGTATGTTATAATTGCACATGACTTGAAAATGTCAAGGCGGACTACAAAGGCAGCAGGGAGGGCCAGTGGCATGCTGGGTTGCATAAGCAGGGGTATCACCAGCAGAAGGAGGGAGGTAGTGATGATGTTATATAAAACCCTGGTCAGGCCTCACATGGAATTCTGTGTGCAATTCTGGAGGCCGCATGCTCAAAAGGGCATAAACATGCTGGAGACAGTCCAGAGAAAAGCAATTAAGATGGTACCGGGCTTGCACCACAAATCAAATGAGCAGAGATTAAGGGACCACAATATGTACCAACTGGAAGAGAAGAGGTAGACAGGAGACATGATAGAGACATTCAAGTACCTCAACGGTATAAACAAGGTACAGGGGGAAGACATCTTTCAATACAGGAGGAGTACAAGAACGAGGGGGCAGGACATGAAATTGGAAGGTGGCAGGCTAAGAATTAATATAAGGATGCTTTACTTCAAAAAGAGGGTGATGGACACATGGAATGGTCTGCTGCAGGAGGTGGTGGGAGTGAGTACTGTGCTGGGAGTTAAACATGCATGGGACAGGCATGAGAGAACCATGGAGGTACATCTGAGGGAGGGTCAAAAGCCGTAGTCAAGTACATAGCTCACAGTCAGACTGGATTGGCCTAGTGGTCCTTATCTGCCAACAATTTCCATGTTTTAACCTCTGGCAGCCATGTTCACAGAGTCAATGTGGTGGCAGTGACAATAGCAATACCAGTATCAATGGTGAACTTTCGCCATTGCCAAATGCTTATTTGCTACAAGCTTTGTGTGAATTGCTTATTGCAATTAGTAAAAGAGATGTCCCCTCTATCCAGGGACGAACTGCAAGTGCCTCATCTGGGACAGGTGGACCAAGATCTCACCTAGAACAGATACCATGGTAATAGGGGAAGCCCGTATGTTGTCCGCCCCAGAAAGTCCAGTCAAAAGTAGTTGTGCCCCTGAGTAGTAGGGGGTTGGTTCGTACCTGTCGCTGCAAATTACTACTGCAAGAAACTGGACTTTGTGTACCTGTAGTTCTGCAGCTGCAGCCCCAGTGGACAAACGTAATGTTTTCTGTCAAGCTGCTTGATGTCAGAATAAAATCTATTGCATGGATCTATTTCAATTTGTGGACAGCTTGTGCATGTGGACTGTCAAGTCTCTGGTGCCCCCAGTGCCATGATCCACCCCGGAACCCATTCAAATACAAATGTTTGCTTGGGTAACCCCCTTTCTCCCAAGATTGAGCCAGGGAAATAATTGCCAGTGGAGTGACTGGACTGTTGCTACAAATGCCATTTGTGGTGCCAGTTGCTAACTATGTGTTACCCTGGGGGTACTTAACTACAAGAAGATTACTAACCAAGATAATTACAAGACCATTACTAAACAAGGCAATTACAAGAAAATGCTGAAATTTCTACCATTGATATCACTGATATTAAATCTCTAATATGAAGATTATATGATATATAAATCTATCTGCTGGTCAGACACACCTTTGGCTCTAATGGCTGCAGCTGGGGTATGCTTAAATAAAAAAATAAACATTTGCAGCCCCTAAACATTGCTGGATCACTTAAGTCCTGCTCTTACATGGAAGAGCATACAAAAATCTACCTACAGGCCACTTTGCATGTTTTTTTTTCAACTTTTGAACTATTCTTGCATTATTTTGACCATTCCTACTAGACTAAAAAGACAAAAAACTAAATTTCTGTGCTCATGTTCCTACAGTAGCAATGAAGAATGACAGGCAAATACACATAGAAAAAATTTAAACTAGAAGCTGAATCATATCCAAATACAAATGTTTTTCTCTGGTATTAGTAACTCTTTGACACTGATTTTATAAACTTATTATTAATGTTGCTTTCTATTTTACATTACTTTGTTTTAATATACCATCATTTAATGATACACATGCACCTTTAGAAGTTGAATATTTTTGCAAATATCTTATTAGACATGTCTTGTGCAGCATTTATTTTATATTTGTTTACTCATAGAAACATGGAAAACAGAATTTGCCTGCAGAAAAGGACCAGTAGGCTAATCTAGTCTGCGCTATTTTCCCTGCTTGTTACTACACCCTGGTCATACTTGGTCACAGGTGTCCCTCCCTCCCTCCATCCTCTCTTACCTCTGCTTTTTACACCCATTTGCCTATCCCACGCATACTTGAAGCTCCCAACTGTCTTCGCCCCTGCCATCTCTTGTTGCAGGCTGTTAAATGTGTCCACCACCCTTTCTGTGAAGAAGTATTTCTTCACATCCCTCTTAAACTCCCCCCATAATGCTTCATAGCATGCCCTGTGTTCTGGTGCTCCTCTTCCTGTGAGACTCTCTCTCCTACACCTTGTTCACCCCAGTGAGGTACTTATAGGACTCAGTCTTGTCCCATCTCATTCTCCTCTCCCCCAGGGAGTACATGTTGATCTCCCTCAGTCTCTTTTCATGTGGTTTCTCATGCAACTTGACACCATCTTGGTAACCATCTCCTGGGCTGCTTCCATGCTGTCAATGTCCTTGCGGAGGTGGGCCTACAGAACTGGACACAGTACTCCAGGTTTGGTCTCACTAGTGAGCAATACAGTGGCAACACCACTTCCCTTCTCCTGCTACAAATGTCCCTCCCTATGCACCCAAGCATCTGGCTAGCCTTGGCAACTGCCTTGTCATACTGCCCTGTCACCTTGAAATCATCAGATATGATTACCCCAAGGTCCCTCACTTGCTTGCTAACTGTAAGTGCCTCCCCTCCATCTTATGCACAGGCTCTGGGTTTCTCCACCCCAGGTATATGACTTTGCTCTTTTTGGCAATGAAACCCAGCTTCCACACCCTAGACAACTCCTCTAGTTTCCCCAGATTCCTTTGCATTCTCTCCACCCCCTCCTGGGTGTCCACCCTGTTTGCTGATTTTTGTGTTATCTGCAAAAAGACACACCTTCGTTCTAGTTCCTCAGCAATGTCACATATGAAGACATTGAAGAGGACAGGGCCCAGTACTGAGCTCTGTGGTACTCCAGTTGTCACTCTGTTGTCCCCAAGTGACTGCTATTTACCACCACCCTCTGCCTCCTATATTTAAATCAGTCAGATACCCATCTTAGCACCTTCTCCACCCCCCCCCAGGTTGCTAAGTTTCTTAATCAGCCTCCTGTGTGGTACAATATCAAAGGCTTTGCTGAAGTCGAGATAGGCCACATCCACTGTCCCCCCGTCCACCACCCTAGTTACCCAGTCAAGCAAATCTGTGAGATTTGTTTGACATGACCTCCACACTGTGAAGCTATGCTGCCAGTGGCCCTGCAGCCCATTTGCCTCCAGGCACTCTATCAGTCTCTCCTTCAGCAAGATCTCCATTAATTTCCCCACCACTGCTGTGAGACTGACAGGTCTGTAATTGATAGCCTCCTCCTAGCTTCTGCTGTTGTGCAGAGGGAACACTTCAGCCCTCCTCCAGTCCTCTAGAAGTACCCCCATCTCCAATGAGGTGCTAAAAAGTGTTGCCAGAGTGGTGGCTAACACCATGCTCAGTTCTTTTAGTACCCTTGGGAGGATCCCATCTGGCCCCATTGCCTTGTTTTCCTTTAGGGTTTCCAATCCACAGCAGAATCTCTTTTCTGGAAATTTACTTGTGTCCTCTCCCCCCTTCCCTGGTGTCTGCTAATGCATGTCAAGCCGTCCCCTACCCTATACACTGTGAAAAACAAGCAGAAGTATTCATTCATAATTACGGCTTTTTCTTGGTCTTCCTCTGCACAGTCACCCCTTACCAGTCTTCTGATCACTTATTACACCGCTCCTTGCCTTCCTCTTTTCACTCACAACCCTAAAGAAAGAATTATCCTCTTTTCTTTTTTTTTTTTTAAATTACACTTTCTGTCTTCCTCACCCAGCCTGCCACCCCGACCCATCAGGGGAGACAACTGACATCCCACTGCCTTCTACCCTACCCGGATGGACCCTAGATACCCATAGAACTGCAGTTGTACCCCACGGGTGGGGACAAGGTGGGGGTAGGACACCCCATAACTTACATTTTGTCAGTCCCTGAGTCTCATCAGGCGGGCAGAGGCACATTGTGGGCACGGCACAGTTCCCCATCTTCCTGGTGGTGGCAGGCTAATTTTTTCCATTTTTCTCCCTCCTCATACAGCATGCAGCTCCCCTGACATCATGGCGCAAGGTGCCGATGTCCACACTGTAACACTGCCAGCCATCCCTCAAAGGGCTTGCAGTACTCTGAGCCTCTACTCGGAGTCAGGCAAGTGTGCAGGCATTGGCCTGCTCCCTCCCTGGAAAAGGCAAGCCATCGTAGGATGCTCAAGCCTAACTCCCCCTGCAGACCCACCAGTGCCCTAAGTCTGCTCCCGAGCCTGGGTCGCCGGTGTGGCATGAGGTGTGGCATCCAGCACCTCAACCCTCACCACCACCAGGCTGGCCTATTATCCCCTTTTCTGACCTCCTGGGAGATCTCCTCTGTTTGCACCTTTGCTGTCCTTATCCTCCTTCCTGCCGCTCTTTGTTTATCTAGATATACCTCCCTGTCCCCCTCTGTTTGGGTCTCCTTGTACTTCCTAAATACTGCAGTTCATACTGCAGCTGGCTTGGGAACCAGAGGCATGATGCCCATTTTAGTTCCCATCTCAAATAACCCTTAAAATGGGAGGAAACTTTCTAAATGTTGTTTTCTCCCTTACCACCTTAGCCACCTCCTTTGAGAACAATAGTGGCCTTTTTCTACTTTTACCCTTTTTTATTTTTTTTCATTTATTTTGTCTAGTATTACAAATACCTTTTACAAAGGTTCCACATCAGGTAATAACATACAACACAGGACAACAGTGAAATAGCAGTAAACAATGCATGTTACAATAGAGCTATTGAAAAAGGTCAAGTATAGAAAGAGTAAGGTGCAGAGGTGGAGGAGAAGTGTGGGTAGTTAAGAGAGGCAGCTATTTTGAAGTGGAGAACATGGCTAGAAAGCATGTGCCCACAGGGAAAGGGTTGGGTCAGGTGCCCGGGGTGGCAAAGAGACAGGGGTGAAAAGAGGATGGGAGGACATGGATGCAACCGGTTGCATTTGTCAAACAATGAATGGAAAAGAGTGACAGAGAGGAAAGTAGGGGCGGAAGTGCATAAGGGGGCAAAGTGGTACAAGGGGGTAAAGAGAGGCTAAAGGGGTGATTTGAAAACCTGAGATTTGAAGTGCCATCTCAGGAGCTGGGGGGAGGTGGACTGGGGAGGCCAGGGGATTAAGCAGAATATCAGATGGGACAAAAGCTGTGTAGGTCATGAGCTAGAAGAGTCAGTCACAGGTGCTAGAGGCAATAAGATGGGCCCAGAGCCTGGTTTTTAACAGACCTAGTGTTGTGGCAGAGGAGATGGTGTGGCTGAGACCATTCAGCCATAGAGGAGCCCTGTAGGTGAAAGAGTGTTGACCCTGCATGGTATGACAGCGAGGAACTTGTAGATTCAGGGTTGTCGAGCTTCTGGTGTTCCGTTGATTGGTGTTTTGATGTAACAAGACAGTAACACCAGGGAGTGTGAGGCCAAGGTTGATTTTTCCCCGCCATAGCACATGTGAGATACTTTATACGATTGGAGAGTTGGAGCCATCTGGATTGTTCATAAAGGGCACAGGTGCGGGTGAGGCGGTGGGCACCAGTTGTAAGTCAGCATGCTTTGTTAAGGGCAGTTGTTATACGTCAGAGGGCGGACGTCGTGGTGGAGCCATAGATAATGAGGCCATAATCAATAATTGACACAATAGAGCTCTGGAAGGCAATCTGGCAATCTTCAGAGCCTCCGGGGTGAGGTGTTGCCTATGCTTGTAGAGTAATACAAGGCGTGTATTGGCAGCTTTAGCCACGCTGTCAATGTGAGCCATATAGGAGAGATTGGGGTCAAGTAGAATCCCTAGATATTTGAATGAGTAAACTTGTTCAAGGACGGACCCCTGCTTGGAGGAGATGGCAAGGGGGTGTTGCTTGTGACGGTTATGTGAACTGCAGAATAGTAAGGATTTGGTTTTCTTGTGATTAAGGACTAGTTTATGATTGGAAAACCATGTTTCAACGGCACTGAATCTGAGTTGAAGGCTGTGTTGTGGTGGGGAAGGGTCCCTGTGCATGGAAAAGACAACAGCATCATCCTCATACAGGATGATTTGTTCCAAGAAGGATTGTGGTAGGGAGTTTAAAAAAAAGGCTGAAAAGGAGAAGGCCCAGAATAGACCCCTGAGGGACTCCAGAGTGGAGAGGCAATGTGTCAGAGATAGCATTGGCAATTTTTACTCTTTGTGAGTAGTTGTCAAAGTAGCTTCTGAACCAGAGGGCTGAGTCAGGTGCGAGGCCGGCAAGGAGTAGTTGGTCATACAGCAGCCAATGATGGACTGTGTCAAATGCCTTCGATAGGTCAATGAAGACAGCCCCAGTAAGAAGACCTTTATCTAGGGAACTATGCATTGCACTGGTAAATTCAAGCAGGGCAGTAGTGGTACTATGCCCTTTTCTAAAACTGTGCTCTTTGTGTGCACAGAATATTATATTTGTCCAAATAAGCTGGTCTGCAACAATATGCTCAAGGGCCTTGGATAGTGGTGGCAATATGGAGAACGGGCGATAGTTTGAGTGGCGGGTCTTGTCCCCACTTTTGTGGACCGGGGTCACAGTGGCAGTTTTCCATATTTATGGGAATGTACTGCTGTGGAGAGAGAGGTTAAGAATTTTAGTTAAGGGACAGAGGACCTCATCAATTATAAGTAATAGCAGCTTAAGTTCCAGGGTGTCTGCTGGTTCTGGATTTAGATATGGCTGAGGTGATGTGGTGGTGAGCTTCACTCATCTTAATCTCCCTGAAGTAAAAATGTCGGTGGTTTGACAGAGCACAGGGTGTGTTTGAGGGGGTGTCACTGTCTGTGAAGAAATCAGGGGGAGAACAGTACTGAGGTCAGTAAAAGCCATGTTGAAGGTGTTTGCAATGATCATGGGATCAAGGGTAGTGGACCCTTCAACAATTAACATGGCCGGATGGGACTTTGATTGTTTCCCAGTAATGTCCTTGATATTGTCCCAGAAAGCACAACAATTTCCCCAGGTGTTGGAGAGGATGTCTTTATAATATGACCTTTTCGTAAGATGAATGGATTTTTTGCTGGCATTACGGGCATGTTTGTATTTTTGGATGTCAGATTGTCTGCCTGTGGCTTTAGCCACTGCCCACAGGTGGTCCCTAGATTTCAGCTGGGAAAGGAGCTCCCCAGTAATCCGAGGGCTACAGAGGACTTTTTCTTTCCATTTTTTAGAAGGTGAAAAGAGGCCACAGGCCTTATTGAAGGTGGTGATGAAGTAGCCGAGGGCTAGGTTAACATCCGTCGCCTTGTAGATGGGCAGCCAGTCTTGCAAGGATAGGTGCTGTTTGAGATGGGTAAGTTGACCACAGGGGAGGACTCTGCTGGTAATGATTATAGGGGTTGGCTTTAGAAATTTATTAGACCATTCACATATAACTGGGGAGTGGTCACTGAGAGAGTCCAGGAGAATGGAGGTACAAGAGATCCTGGTAGGGTGATTGATAAGAACCCAGTCCAGCAGGGTACTGGTGCCTGTTTTGTAATTTATCCTAGTAGGTGTGGTGACCAATTGTGAGAGGTTGGCAGCTGCAAGGGCATCCTTATGAGTGTAGACATCAGATGCGAGCCAGTTTACATTGAAATCACCAAGTAGAATGTGTTCAGAGCCAGGAGGTTGGGGGTTGATGAAGTTAAGAACTTCTTTGATGCCAAGATCTTGATCTTGAGGTGGAATATATACAGAGACAATGATGAGGGCTTTTTGATTGGGACCTAGAAGGATTTTAATGGGTAAGAGCTGGGCTCAGGAGGCAGGCACAGGAGTTGGAACAAGGTGCCCCAGGAGAGTATCCTTAATGTAGATGGCACAGCCACCTCCCCTGTTAGAGACACGATCCAGTCTGAAAACATTGTAGCCCTGTAAGGTGATTGCCAGATCAGGAACTTTTGGTGTCAGCCATGTTTCAACTACAGCAAGGATGTCAGGATTATGTTGGCTAATAAAGGCTTGGTGTGCATCAAGCTTTGGTAACAAGCTGCAAATGTTAATGGCTGCGATGGTAAGGGCCCCTTCATTTTTCAAGAGGCTAGAACAGCTCGGGCCAGGGTTCGGATGGAAGTTGCCCAAGATCAGTAGGAGAAGTAGGAGGAGCTTCATTGAGCAGAGGTGCGGGTCCAGTAGTGATAATTTGCATTTCCTTTTAGTGTATGGGCAGCAGGTAGAGTCCATATGGCAACCCCAATATATGCATGTGGTACAGTAGGGATAGGCTGGCATAGAGACCAAACTTAGTGGTGTTAGGAAGCAGCCAGATATTACCAAGTGGAGGCCCATGGGGAGGACTGGGCAAGAGGTGGAGCGTTCCCAAGGTGCTGCTGGTATTGATTAAGTAGATAGTGGGTATGGGGTGGGGGTGGCAGGGGCCTGGAAGAGAGAACAAGGGAGGAAGGACAAGGAGGGAGAGAAGGGAAAGGACCAAGTGGGAGAGGGAACTCATGGCATGTATAGGGTGAAAAAAAGGCAGGGAGAGGTAGTAAAAAAGAGAGCTGAGAGTGAGCAGGAATGGCGAGGATGGGGTATGTGAGCAGCTGGGGGGAGAGAGCAGTGTAGGCTGGGGCTAGGCAGGACAGAAAGGAAGACAATAGGCAAGCAAGTGTTGTGTGCCAATAGGAGGGAGCAGCGGGCAATCAAGGGTGGAGTGTGAGGTGAGAGGGTGGAGCTAGAGCATATTTAACTAAGTTAAGAGGTGGGGTGTGGGGCAGGCGTAAACTTTCAGCAAAAGTCTATTTAATTCAATGGGTGCAGAGCCCAGCAAGCACAGCAAAGTTGAGATAGTAGAGGAGCCAATCAGGGGCAGAGCAAACAGCAGGAGTCCAATCAGGGAGCGAGGTAGCAAGTGCTTGTTCAATGGCAGCTACACTCGGCTTCCCCGACCCGAGGCAGAAATCTTACCCGTGGTTCTGGAGCTCCAAAGTGGGCAGAGGTGGCGGCAGGTGCTGCTGACTTCAGGAGCCGCAGCCACTCCAAATTAGGGACCCGTCAGCCCGGTCAAGAGCAGGATCTAAGGGGGAGAAGGAGGAGAGCGTTAGCTTTAGAGGCAGGGCAGTAGGCGCCAAGAAAAAAATAAATAAAATCTGGGGCTTATTACCATCAAACAGCTTGCTGCTACCTTAGTTATTCACTCCTTTATCCTTTTCCATTCTGCCTCCACTCCCCCCCCGGCTATCCCTCCTTCAAGGTATTTACTGAGGCAGTCTCCTGTTTCTTTAAAATCTACTTCCTTAAGTCCAGGACCCTCACCCCAGAGTGTTTTCTTTCCAGTCCAATTCATATGCCAAATCAGGCTGTACAATTATTGCTTGTACCCAGGACGTTACCTACTCTAATGTCTGCAATGCTGCACCTGTTCATAAGTACCAGATCCTGCACTGCCCCATCCTTAATGGGTTCTCTAACCAGCTGCCAGAGAAATGCCCCTTGATGGCCCAGTTTCTAGTTGTAGCTGCAGCCAGCATGCTCCAAATAAAAATCCTCCATACTCACTACTTCCCCTTTGCTTGCCATTCTGCCAGTGGCTGCCACCAAAACACTAACTCCTCCCTCTGTGCTGGTGGTCTGTACACCATGCCCATGTGGATAATGGTCCTGGACCTGGTCTCTAAGCCAACCTAAAGCACCTCCAGCCCTTCCTTATTTCCACTGTATCCTTGTATCCCCATGGCCTTTATACCTTCCCTCACATATAAAACAACCTCCCCTTTCCTCCCTGCTCTATCCTTCTGAAACATGATGAGGCCCAATATGGCCTTATCCCAGCTGTGGTTGTTGGTACACCATGATTCTCTTATGGCAACCAGATCCAGTTCCAGCTCCACAATAATAGCCTCAAGGTCAGAATTGTATTACCTAGGATCCTTGCCTTGGCGCACATTGCTCTGCATTCCTTATGTCCCTTCCTGTCCCTACTTTTCCCTCTGTTCCCAAGTCCATCCTCCATCCTTCCTTTGTCCCTGGTACTGTCCTTCCCCTTTTTATCCTCCCTTTTTCCACCCTCTCTAATTCTTCTCTCAGCCTTAGAACCACCTCCTGACCCTCACGTTCCCCCCTTGTCCTTATGCCCTGTACTCCTGGCTCATTTGACATGCTTACAATTAGTACTATTTACATAGAAACATAGAAACATAGAAGTTGACGGCAGATAAGGACCGCAAGGCCCATCCAGTCTGCCCATTTCTTTTTCTACCTTATAAATGTGCCATCGGCCTTTGCTCTGTCAGTGACCTATCTATTCATAGTCATTTGTATTGCTCCCTTATGCCTATCCCATGCCTGTTTGAAGCCCTGCACTGTATACATAGCCACCACTTCTGTGGTAAGCTATTCCATGCATCTACCACCCTTTCTGTGAAAAAGAATTTCACATTCCCCTTAATCGGCCCCTCTAATCTCATGCTGTGTCCTCTTGTCCTGCTATTTTCTTATATTTAAACATGTTAGACTCTTTCACCTTGTTTATGCCCTTAAGGTGTTTAAATGTCTCGATCATATCACCTCTCTCCCTCCTTTGCTCAAGGGTATACATATTGAGCTCTGTTAATCTGTCCTCATATGTCTTCTGATGCAGTCCCTGCACCATTTTGGTTGCCCTCTCTGGACTGGCTCAATTTGGTTAATGTCCTTGTGAAGGTGTGGCTCCAATACTGCACGCAGTACTCCAGATGGGGCCTAACTAATGTCTTGTACAGAGGGATTATTACCTCCTCTTACGACTTGTGATACCCCCTACTAATACACCCTAACACCCCCTAGCCTTACCTACTGCTTTAGAGGTCTGCTTGATGATTTTAGGTCATCAGTGATGATGATGCCCAAGTCTCTTTCTTCCTTTGTGACTGCTAGCAACTCCTCCCAGCCTATAAGTGGCTTCAGGGTTTCTCTTCCTATGTGCATGATTTTGCACTTCTTGCATTAAATCCCAGTTGCCACTCTTCTGACTATTTTGCTAGTTTATCCAGATCTCTCTCATTCTGCCCACCCCATCTGGATCATCTACTCTGTTGCAGATCTTGGTGTCATCTGCAAACAGACAAGCCTTACCCTCTAGTCCATCTGCGAGGTCACTAATGAAGATGTTGAATAGGACTGGCCCCAGGACTGATCCCTGAGGTACCCCACTTGTGACTTGCATCTCTTCTGACTGTATACCATTTACCACCACTCTCTGTTTTCTGCCAGTCAACCAGTTTGCCATCCAGTTGACCAACTTCTGACCCACCCCGAGCCTACCTAGCTTATTTATCAATCTTCTATGTGGAACAGTGTCAAAAGCTTTGCTGAAGTCAAGGTAGGCGACATCAACTGCTCCCCCTTGGTCCACCACTCTGGTTACCCAGTCAAAGAAATCTATGAGATTAGTTTGACAGGACCTTCCTTTTTGTAAACCCATGCTGTCTTGGATCCTGTGCCCCTATGGATTCCAGGTGTTGCACTATCCTTTCCTTAAGGAGTGCCTCCATAATCTTGCCCACTACTGAGGTAAGACTGACTGGTCTGTAGTTCCCCGCCTCCTCCCTGCTACCACTCTTGTGAAGCGGGATCACATGAGCCCTTCTCCAGTCTTCTGGGACCTCTCCTGTGCTCAGAGACTCACTAAACAATTCTGCTAATGGCTCTGCTAGTTCCTCCTTTAGCTCCTTAAGTACCCTGGGATGTATGCCATCAGGTCCCATTGCCTTATCCACCCTGAGCTTAGCAAGCTCTTGTAGGACCCTTTCTTTTGTGAAGGGAGTAGTGCTCACCTCCCTCCCCCCTGTGTCCATGATGCTGAGCTGTGGGCCCTGCCCTACCTTCTCTTCAGTAAATACTGAGCAAAAGTATCTATTTAGGATAGATGCCTTTACAGGGTCCTCCTCCTCACATGCTCCCTTTCTCCATTGCTTAGCAATACCTCTGGACTTTCTCCTTTCACTAATGTATCTATAGAAAGTCTTGTCACCTTCTTTACTGTTCGTGATAATGTTTCCTCAGTTTGGGACTTTGCCTGCCTTACTGCCTTCCCTGCTTCCCTTAGGGCAGTTTGGTATGCCTCCTATCTTCATCCCGCTGTGTTCCCTTATATTTCCTGAAGGCCAGCCTTTTGCTCTGACCTTTTCTGCTACTGTATTTGAGAACCAAAGTGGTTTCCTTCTTCTTTGCACTTCCTTTTCTGTCTAACACAATGGGATGTTGCTTCAAGTATTGTATCCTTAATGCTTGCCCACTTTGCCTGTACCTCCTCACCTGTGTTTCTTTTTGCCAGGGCTAGCTTAACTCTGTTGGCCATCTTATCAAAGTCAGCTCCTCTGAAGTCTGGTATTTTTGCCTTGGAATGGGATGATTTAGATGTAGTAGCCAAATTGAACCATACCATGTGATGGTCACTGGCCCCCAGGTGACCTTCTACCTGGAGATCTGTGATCCCTTCTTTGTTAGTCAGTGCTAGATCTAGGATAGCCCTGTCTCTTGTGGGTTGCTGTACCAGTTGTTTGAGGCCCTCCTGCAGGGAATCCACTATGAGTCTAGTTCTGGAAGATGTTCCTGCTGGTATTGACCAATCTGTATCTGGCATGTTGAAGTCTCCCATTATCAGAACCTCCCTTTAGCTGTCATGTTTTGTATATCTTCTAACAGTAATGTGTCTATGTCCTCCTCTGGTCTGGGGCCTGTAGACAACCCCAGTTCTTATGGCTGTCCCATTTCCTGTTTCCAGGGTGACCCACAGTTCTTCTGGCTCCTTATGTGTATTCTGAATTTCTGTAGCTTTGATATTTTCATTAACATACAGGGCCACTCCTCCCCCTTTTGCACCTCGGTCTCTTCTGAACAATACATAGCCAGGTACTGAAGTCTCCTACGTGGTTACTGGTAAACCACATCTCACTAATTGCTACTATGTCCAGTTTAGCCTCTGACAATTGCCTGCAGGTCTGGGATCTTATTTCAGGCTGTGAGCATTTGTGTACATGATTTTCCATTGGCCAGATTTTGGTGTGTTAGTTGTTGGGTGAAGTTTGGCATTACCCTGTGCATCGTATGGGGAGACAAACCTATTTTCTTACCTGGTGATGCAAATGAACGGCAAACACGCTTGAATTCCTGTTTGACCACTAGCTGAGGGGAGGGTGCTTCCCATTCGACGATGGGGTGCTACACCCCTCCCCATTTGCTAGTTTAAATATTCTGCAAAGACGCCAAACTTCTGCCCCAATGCACTGACTCCTCTTTAGTCAGATGCAGTCCATCAAATTTAAAGAACTTTCACTCCCAGAACTGTTGCCAGTTCCCTACAAATCTGTGTCCTTTTCCTGGCACCAGTCCTTGAGCCACGTGTTTTAGATCCCCATCTCCCTTCTCTGACCTTCCGTCCATCTGCTCCCTTCTCCCAGACTGGCAGGATCTCAGAGAAGGAGATGCCGGACGAAATAGATGATAGTTTGTCACCCAGCTTAGTCAGGTGTTCTTGGTCTCCACAACTGACCGGCTGGGGGATCATTAGTCCCTATGTGTACTAGGACATCGATGTTTTCTCCTGCTTTGTGAACAATTTTAGTAATGCGGCCAGTGTCTCTCCATGCTGATGTACCTGGGAGACATCTGACTATCACCCTGGCTGGAGATGGGTATCAACTCCGAATCATGGAGTCTCCTATGATCAGAAGTTTTTGGGATTTTGTGCTTGTTTAGTTTTGGTTCCTGATTTGGGTGAGTATAGTTGTGCTAGCTCCTGTGCCGCAGTGTCCTGCTCTGCAGTGTCTTCTGCCTCTTTATTTGATTTCAGAGATAGAGGCAGATACCTGTTTGTAGTGTTTATATGGTTTTGGAGGTAATGTGTTGAGAGCAGAGAGTGATGGGGCACCTGATTTGTTTCCTCCTAACCACCTGCCAACCTCCTGGACCAACTACCCTCTGCGGTCGAGGTTTTTCTGTTGGATGCTGGGGAAATGGCGGTGGTTCTTATAATGTATTTCCTCTTCAATATGAAATTTGAGGCGCAATCTCTGCCCATGCTGCCCGGAGCTGAGACCTAAGATCTCCAAAGGCCCAGCTTGTAGGACAGTGTCCTAAATCCTGTAAGACTGTCCTTCTGAAAATTGTTCCACAGTACCTGCAGTTAATGAAATCCATTCCAAATAAGTTGCTGGGTTTGTAACCTAGTCTGAGTAATTAGAAGGAAAAAAGGAAAAAATGCAAGTAATGGTTTAATTGTGCTTTGTTTAACTTGTTATAACAAGTTAAATTACTAGTGCCCTGTAAATGAGATCATTTTGTGAGGCCCCACTGATCCGCCTCTTCCTGCTCTGCCACAGGAAATGTCACAACTGTGGTACCCTATAAAAGGAGTGTAGCGTGGGGTGGTTGGCTGGGCCCTTCCCCTGCCTAAAAAGAAGAACCACGGACGAAAGAACAAGGAGGTAAGAGCAGAAACAATCAGTCAATAACAAATGCAGTAACCCTGAAAGCTTATCCTAATGTTAGATAAAACTGTAAAACCTGTAAAGCACCACCTGCAATAATTTCAGAGAAGATATACGCTGTAAGAAACACTTTGCTCCAGAGAAAAATAAAGCAGTAATAGAAGATATACCTTGCAAAAGACAATTTGAATCAGAAGATTACAGGAGTAATCTGTTAGCACACACCTGTAGGCACACCTTGTAATAATGCAGAAGAAGGTATACCAGCAACAACAATTTGAATCAGAGAAAAAAATAAAGCAATGAAATGTTAGCAACAAACAGTAGCAATCCCTGTGAGTAAAAAATTAAAACACCACCACACAGTAAATCTGCTTAGCCAAACTAAGTCTTAATCCTTCTCCCTTGCTCTGGTAAGTTTCTCTACTCTGCCTTTCAAGCAGTCTTAGAAGGAAAGAGCTCAGGTGAAGCTAGGTGCCTTGGCCAGCAAACCAAGTCTTCTTTTCATAATGTTTTCTTCTACTGGGCATATGATCCCCACCAGAAAAGGCACCTTGTGATAAAATATCTCCTACTGGTATATGCTTCGGTTTCTAATATAATATTGTTATTGCAGCTCTCTGTACCTTACTCTACTATAACATTGCCACTGCTTGTACTATGTTATAGATGTTTCCGGTCATGCCTGAAATGTACATTCAACTGTCTAATGCATTCATCTGGTCAACAGAAACTAAACAAAATAAATTTGAAAAAAGGTGTTAAAAGAAAGCGGTATAGAGCTGTTACAAGTATGAATTCAACAAGGACAGAAAGGTACATAATTAGGTAAAATACCCCTCACAGGAAAATAGGAACATGGAACATAATTTATGAAACTGGACCAAGGAGCTATTGTGTTTTCCTCCTGCCACCCAAACAGCTGCAGTATTCAGTCTCTCACTACATCTGATGCTCTAACAATAAGAACTTTAAACTAAATGAATCAATGAAACCTACAGCAGTTTTTTATGATTGCTTTCATTGAGGCTTACAATTTCTTTTTTAGAAGTATTTTTTTTTATTCAGTAGGAGGCAGTGTGACCTGATGGAGAAAAGATTACAGGCAGGGGATATCTTTGTTTAAATACTTACTAAGCCAGTTGGATTACTGTGTAACCTTAGGTCAGTTACTACAGCTGTGTAAACCCTGAGGGTTTCTATCCAGCAACACTTTGTATGTGATTTACACCCCTCTTTTCCAATAGAAAATAATGGAGTAAGAGGCATGTGAAATACACAAGTGTTATTAGACAGGGCCCCAAAGGTTTATCAGCAATGCTCAAAAAGTGTAAATACTTTGGCAAGACTGGTGAAGGCATTCTTAATGAGTACCAGTCTTGAATTTCATAGGGTTTTCTTTCAAGCCATTCTTGGGTGTCTTAATACCTTATGATTTAATTTGCACAACTGTAAAACTGCACAGAAGTAGGTTGTCATTCTATGTGAGATATTATATCTCAGTTAAAGTATAGCAACATCACAGATGACAGCTAAATATTAATGCTATTGCATACCTCTTTAGTGCTATGGCAGTTCACTGAGTCCCAGCAGTGAGACCCAATTCAGGATTCTATCTGCCCCATTCTACTAGCTTTCTGTCTAAAAAAATGGGACTGCCACATGCATTCTCCATAATAAACCATAAAACGCACTGAATTTCTATTACGTTGAACACTATTTTTAACCACGATTATAGGAAAATTCTGTTAGGACTCCTCTTTGGGCCTGTGATACTCAGTTTTTTGGAAAGTGAACATTCACAACTCTCAAAGATAGATGCAACAAAGGAGCCCAAGAATAGTTCATAGAGTGCCACTCTTTAGGTGCTGCTAATGATCTGGGTTTGGGAGTGGACCCAGGATGCCGACTATCAGGCAACTGGCTAGGGAGAGTACAGCCTATGGCACCTCACCCAGGTTGGCATTGCTGTCTGCCGCAACAGCAACCCTGTATGGAGAGCCAGGGAGCTTGCTTCCCAGCCAAAGGCACACCATAAAAGCCAGTGCTCCCAGACTGATTTGGCATTTTTCCTGTAACTCCAAAGTGATTTTCTGTATTTTCCTGTAGCATACATTATTTCCTATGGAAGCCAAATTGCTCTATTTCACTATTTAACCAGTGCAAGTCTATGGGAAGAATTTCCCTGTAGATGGCTCCAAATCCCTGTAAAATACAGGAATCCCTGTAGATCTGTGAGCCCTGGAACACAAGGTTGACAACCAGCTTTAAGTGGAGACTGGGGTGATTCAAGGGCCAGGGGGTTACAGTAGGAAGGAAAAGACAGACAGCTGACCAGCATGATCACCTACAGTAGACTCAGGTCCCACATGTCTAGGTACTCTTCCCCAACATTTGTCACCGGTAGGGTAGGTGGGCATCTCACTGGCGACCTCCACCTGGTGTATGCATATAACATATTTAGAAATGTTATAATATTTCACCATCCATAATAAATATTATTCATTTATGTTCCTAAAGCACTTTTTTTATTTAATTGGTTTTCTTATCCAGATAGCCACAGACCATCCATTTCATCTATTGGGTCACTTCCACCCTTGCTACTTCACATTCAACCACTAGCCAGTCCTGCTACAGTACTTTATACTTTATACATTATTCACCACCTATTCTCTCTTCATGCCCAAATGTGTATCCCCCAATTTCCTTATTATATTTAAATATGTGAATTTGTGTCAATAGATCTTGCCTAATTGTACATATCCTTGTGTTGGTATCCTTTATGCCCGTATAATCTGTTCCTTCATTGTGTTTTGCTCCTTGAATTGTACTATATTTTTATGTAACTGACCTTTGACCAAACCAGTACCATCTTGCAAATGAGCTCTGCTCAATGATGTTTGCCTGGATTAATAAAGATTTGATTGATTGACATTCCCATATAGACCCTGACTACTTGGCAGACAACTCTGAAGGTTTGCCACCTTGTGTTAAGGCACAGACCAGCTTCAACTCTGGCCAGTGAAAAGATATCTGTCTGCTTCAGGAGGCAAGAGGAGGACTGGACAGCATCAGAACTAATGACCTGGGAGCTGGAGACTGGTTGCTGTCAAGGGACCTGAGGAAATTATGTCCCCTTATTTATCTCTGCATCCTCACATAATGAAATGCACTGGTCCACTCACAGTGCAAGCCTATGGATGAGTAGCCAGCATTGCCTGGACACCTATTACATTAAAGTTGCCCTGCAATCCCAAGAAGGTGCTACTGTAGTGGACAGACACCATCTGTATGATCTACATAAATGACCTATAGTCAAATTTAGCAGATGAAAATCTTACATTTCTACACTGACAATACTGCTCTGTACATCTCCAGACCCACTATAGCCTCAATAGTGGCTGATCTTCAGATTTCTTTTAATATACTACAGCACAAAATGGAAAGAGACCTGGGGGTAGTCATATCAGAAGACTTAAAGGTAGGTAAGCAATGTGAGAAGGCAGTAAGGAGGGCTGGGGGGATACTGAGATGCATAGAAAGAAGCATCACCAGTAGAAAACAGGAAGTTGTTATCCCTCTGAACAGACAGTTGGTGAGACCTCATCTGGAATACTGCGTTCAGTTCTGGAGACCTCATCTCCATAAGGACATAGACAGGATGGAGGCAGTCCAGAGGAGGGCAACTAAAATAGTGCAGGGTCTGCACCATAAGCCATACAAAGAGAGACTAAAGGAGCTTAATATGTATACCCTCGAGGAAAGGAGAGACGGGGTGACATGATAGAAACATTTAAGTACCTCAAGGGAATCAATAAAGTCCAAGAGGGTAGTATCTTTCAGAAAAAGAGATGAGCAAGAACAAGGGACACAGTTTGAAGATAGAGGGGGGACAGCTAAGGGGCAATATAAGGAAGTATTTTTTCACAGAGAGGGTAGTGGATGCATGGAACGGCCTTCCTGAGGAGGTCTTGGAGTCAAAAACAGTGGGTGAATTCAAGAATGCATGGGACAAACATAAAGCAATTCTTGTGGGTGGTAGGAGGAAGTAGGCTGGTGGTTAACTAGGATCTGCAGTTTATCTAATAGGTAGGGAAATGGGCAGACTAGGAGGACCAAGCAGGCCTTATCTGCCATCAAAGTCTATGTTTCTATGTTTCTACAACCCAATCCACTCTAAATTACTACTTAATGCCTCAGAAACTAAGATCATGCTTTCTTTGCTAGTAGTAATTCATCTTCTAAAGTCATACCCTTCTCCATCTGTACACTACTGGGGGCCACGCTGAAACTAGTGTACAACTACAAGTACCTGTAACATCAGCTGGAGAGAAAATTGTCCTTCACCACCCATACTGACACCTTATGTAAAAATCTTCATTCTTGACTGGCATTTTACCACAGGGACAAATATTGTTTTACAGCTGACACACATGATAGACTACTAAAAGCCACCTTCCTCCAAGTCTTAGACTATGCTGACTTAATCTACTGATACTGTACATCTACCCACCTGGCTAAGTTGGATGAACTCTATCACAGGGCACTCTGCTTTATAACCAATTTAACCCCCAAGACCCACCACTGTACCCTCTACTCCATCATAGGATGGCTTTCCCTGTCCATCAAATGGCTAAAAAAATTCTCCACATGTGGACCCATAAGGCACTACAAATTGACCACACTCAGGAATGAAAATAAATAACTAATCGCAGAATTGAAAGTCACTATTTATTACAAAAAAAAAAAACAAAGCCTAGTTGCTTAGATTACACCTGGTACCCAGATGCCCCCAATGAAGACCAAGGCTGGTTGAACTGCTGGGGCCAGGTGTACTCTAGGTACCTAGTTTTTTACAATAAATTGTGGCTTTCAATTCTGGCTATTAGTTATCTATTTTTATTCCTCAGTGTTTTTTTGTTTGCTTACATTGTCATTTGGGGCTAGTTGCCTCCTACCAGCACCACAAGATTCCCTGAGACATGCCTACATTGTTGTTCCTTACTACAAAATGATCTACCTTGTTATATTATGGCACTATTCCATAGACTCATCAGTCTATATGAGTTGAGGAAGAGCAATGTCATTCTCCAAGAGACAGCGTGGTACCGCTCTCATTTGGTTTGTCTCTAGGCTTTGGAACAAGCTACAACACAGCTTAAAGCTAGGCACCTTACCTAGTGCAAATGCTTTAAAAAATATCTTAGACCCCCATTTTACTGATATATGTACTTGCCCTTGGAAGTTATATGATATTGAAATCATATCATGCGTATACATTACCTGCCATGCCATCTTCATTTACTCCCAGACTTACTGTATTATTCTAATATTGGTCATGCTGTGTTTTTGTAAACTCTATATGTGCAGTCCTGTATCAGCTTATGTATTGTGAGGGTATATATTTTCACTCTGCTGCCTGTCTTGCTCATGACCCTCATCACTGCCTATAATGTGTTCTGCATATGTACCATTCTGAATTTTTATGATGTTTTTGTTGTTTTTTCTGTCCTAACCAAGACCTCCTTGTAAATGAATATCGAATAACAGCCTTTTCCTAGTAAAGGACATAAGCAGAAAATACCATCCTCCCATCCAGAGCTTTAGCATGCTGCCTCTGTAATGCATGCAGAACTCATTTAGGTCCTGGGAGAAGTTAGGACACAATGAAACCCTATGTTTTCACCGGTGCAGACAGTGTACTCTGCTGGTGCCAGTGAGTTGGGCCCATTTCTTAAAGCATGTTAAATGTATATCAACAGTATACTACTACAAACATACCATGATAGCCGTTAATGCGCATAGTTATCGCATGCCACCTGGCACACTACATCCTGATATTGGTCAGATGAGTGTGGCTTTTTCAATATTTTACAATATTGGTCTTAGCACTAGTGCACCACAAATCAGTGTAGCAATGGCTACCACTGTACTGTGCAAAAATGTATGCAACATTTGTTGAAATACACTTTGTTCCAAATTAAACATTCAAACTGTATTAGTGTATTATATGGGCTGCAGTGAGTTTCTGGAATTTTTTCAAAGAGTTCTGTCCCTGGAAGCTGGAGGATGATTGGGAAGGGGAAGAAAGTGCATGGTGGGGCAGCCATAAGAGGTTTGACCAATTTCACACCATCCCAACAGCAAATCACTTTGCACCCCTGCAGGAGGCTGAGGTACCTACTTGACTCCATCAGGGTTGGGGGGGGGACTCTGAGTCAGTTGTAGAAAATGGGCAGGATGACTTGGTGGCACCCAGGGACTTGAGCAGGAGTAAGTCAGCAAAGAGAGGCTCCATGATTGGGGACTCAATGATTAGAGGAGCAGAGAGGTGGTGGGCAGGGGAGGGAAGAGGAGAGAAATGGTCTGATGCCTTCATGGTGCATCAGCTATTCAAGATGCAGATAGGGTAGGGAGGATGGCACAGAAGGGGGAGGGAGCTGGCCTTGCTGGTATATGTGGGTACCAACGATCTGGTGAGCTAGCCTGTGGAGACAGTGAACAAACTTTAAGAGGCTGGGGGGCAGACTAAGGGTGCACTCAGCTTCCCTGCGCTTTTACAAAGCCCTCCCTGAGTGGAAAAGGGGGAATGGCAATGTCAGAGTAATGAAGAAAGAGACTGAGGAGTTTAATAGGCAGTTGAAGGGATGATGTCAGGAGGAAGGGTACCATTTTGTGGGGTATTAGAGCAGCTTCTGGGACAAGAGACTCTTTAAGAGTGATGGCCTTCAACTGTTGAGAGAAGGGGGCTAGTGTTCTGGGGCAGAAAAAGATTTATGTCTACATTTTACAGTTAAACTGACTATAGGGGAGGCAGAGGCTAGGGGAACAACTGAGAAGAGACAGCCAGTGAGGAACATAGCTAGTGCTTTTCCTAAATAGGGGACTAGTAGCAGCAAGGTGGGTAACAGTGAGGTTGAAGTTAAAATAAGATAGGGGAAGAGGCCAATGAGGGAGGACTGACAAAGCCTACATTCAGCACTAAAAATTAAAATTTAGGAGACTTGGAAATAATAAAGAAGAAGGAAAAGGAAAAAGCAAGGAATCAGGAGAAAGATGGGAAGTGTCTGCCTTAATACCTGGGGTCTGGAAAATAAACTTAGTGAACTCCAGGCAAATGGTGGCAGAAACTGCAATGGATCTAGTAGCCATTGCAGAAACTTAGGCCACAGAGAAAAATTATTTGGGCCTGACAGTCCCAGGCTACACCATGTTTAGACATGATAGAGGAAAAAGAAAAAGAGTAGGCATAGCCCTATATGTTTGTGGAGCATGGAAACATCAGGAGAGGTAATGGCTAAACAGAATTACTGTGGGTTCAGCTCATAGCATCCTCAGAAAAGAAACTATAGATGGGGTGATCTATAGATCTCCACAACAAGGGGAAGACACAGATAAAGAGCTAGAGGCAAAACTAAAAATGAGGGTGGCAAAGGGGGAGTTATTGGTGGTGGAAGATCTAAACCTGCCAGATATTGATTGGATCATTCCCATGGCCAAGTGCTCCAGAAGTCAGACCTTGCTGAATACATTACAGGACTGGCTGTCAGTGCAGCTGCTGGTTATGAAACCCACTAGGCAGGCTGCCATTCTGAATATGGTGCTCACTAGCTCAGAAGTGGTAGGAGGAGTGAGGTGGGGGAGCCACTAGAATTCAACGACCATAACTCTGTATGGTTTGACCTGGCTCATGGACCAATAAGCTCTCATCAAAAACTGAAGTCCTAGATTTCAGAAGGGCAGACTTCAACCAGGTGAGGGAGCATGTCTAGGACAAGTTAGTCAGTGTGAACAGCATCAGGGATGTGGTGGAAAGATGAGCAGCAATCAAGGGGGCCATTCTCGAGGAAACAACATTTTTTCAAGAGAATGGTAATTAAATGAAACCAGTACAAGAGACCAATATGGTTTTCTGGAAAGGTCAGGGAAGCAAACAGAGTGAAAAAGAAGTACCTTACCAGAAACAATGAAAAACAAGGGAAAGAAGAATACAATGAGTACCAAATGGGAACAAAGGGAACCAAGAAGGCAGCCAGAGAAGCAAAGGCAGACATGGAGCCGCATATTGCTGAGGGGTCAAGGGAGAGGAAAAACAGTTCTTTAGGTGTCTTAGGAAAAAAAGAATGGAGGAGAACAGTTAAGCTAACAGAGGGAGGTAGGGTAATTAAAGAGGATAGGTAGACAGCAGCCATTCGTATTGACTACTTCTGCTCTGTATTCACAAGGTAAGACAGAGGGCCTCTTCTAGAGAGTGGCATTAAGGCAGACATAAGAGGGATCCCTGAACTGAGTTTGCAAGTACTGTATTTACCAGTGAAAGGGTTTGGAAAGGGCTAGCAGCCCAAAAGATAGATAATTCCCTGGGGCCAGATGGAATGCATCCGAGGGTACTCAAGTAATTGGCAACAGAGTGGAACTAATTGAACCTCTGATAGTGCTATTCAATAGCTCAGTTCTGACAGGGGTAGTTCCAAAAGACAGGAGGGTAGCAGATATAGTTCTAGCTCCACAAAGTGGAGGAACAGTGAGCAACCTGGAGACTATGGACCTGTCAATCTTACCTCTATTGTGGGTAAACTGATGGAGACATTAGTCAAAGAGGACGTTGTGGACTACCTGGAGAACAATGGACTCCAGGATAGTAAACAGCATGGGTTTGTGACAGAGATGTCTTGTCAGACCATACTGACAGCATTCTTTGACTGGGTAATAAAGGTAGTGGATAAGAGCCATGCTGTGGCTTTCAACTCGGTGCCTCACAGAAGGTTGCTGAACAAACTAGAGAATCTAGGTGCAGTGGAAGACACAGTTAAATGGGTGACAAACAGGCTAGAAGGGAGATAGCAGAGGGTGGTTAGAGTCAAATCAGAAAAGAGGAAAGTCACCAGTGGGGTCTCACAAGGATCAGTCCTTGGTCCAGTCCTTTTCAATATGTTTATCAGTGACATGGAAGAAGTAACCCAGGGCAAGATGTGCCTCTTCATGGACAACACTATGTTCTGTGGAAGAGTAGACAGCAAGGAAGGGGTTAAGGACATGCAGAAAGACTCACAAAGGCTAGAAAGGTGGTCGAAGGTTTGGCAGTTGAAACTCAAGGCACTGGGCAATTAAGGCGCCAATCAGCAATATCGCTGATCACTTTTTTTGCAGGGGGCTGTGTGCCCCCCACACCCCACTACTTAATGATTCCCACTCTGGGAGGGGAGCAAACCTCAGGAAAGGGATGGTGAATCATGCATTTGGTGCCCTGATTGCCTGGTGATATAATGCCGGCGCTCTGAACTCCTAAGGGGAAATTCAATGGCAAAAAGTGCAAGGTGATGCATGTAGGGAACAAGAACTCCATGACAGTGTACTGGATCGGTGTTAAAGCTGGGCAAAATCTCTCAGGGAAGAGACCTAGAGATCATCATCAATGACTCTTAATAACAATCAAGCCAGTGTAACGAGGCCTACACTAAGGAAAACAGGATGCTGGGGCGTATAGGAAAGGGTATTGACAGCAGAAGGAAGGAGGTATTACTACCTCTCTATAAATCACTGGTGAGGCTCAAGATGGAGTGCTGTGCCTAGTGCTGGAGTCCTCACCAAAGGAAAGATAAGGACAAGCTGGAGACAGTGCAGCGTAGGGTGACCAAAATGATTCAGGGCCAGCAGGGCAGATCTTACAAGGACTGGCTCAAGGCACAGAACATGCACTCGCTGGAGGCCAGATGATAGAGGGGAGTTATGATAGAGACCTTCAAGTTCCTGAAATGAATGAAAAAGCTAAACTGCAAGGAACTATTTAGCATAATTAGTGGATCAAAAACATGGGGGCATGAGTGGAAACTGACCAGGAAAGGGCAAGGGAGAGGTTCAAGACAGAAGTGAAAAAGTTTCATTTTACAGAAATGATGGTGGAGCCATGGAACAATATGCCAGCTGATGTGATACGTGCCAAAACTACAATGGTTTCAAATATGGCTGGGACAGAGTGAAGAGCTTTGTGATTGCTCAGGATGGTAGCAGTAGGGGGGGAAGCATGGGGGTGGATTGTGTGGGTTAGAACCCTGCATTGTCCTGGGTTTGTTACGGGTTTATGGGCAGCCTGGATGGACCAGTGGTATTTTTCTGTTGTCATTGTCTAAGTTTCTATATTTCTGTGTAACACTATAAACTATGAAATAAAACTATTTTTCATAATTCTACAACCCATTTGTTTTTTTCATAAAATATAGTTATAATATCATATACTATAATATATACAATAATGTATGGGAAAGTGTCCTTAATGAGAAATTAATGGTTGCCCGAGGTGTGGGATG
The DNA here is from genome assembly GCA_016271365.2 of Neoceratodus forsteri. Lineage (NCBI taxonomy): Eukaryota > Metazoa > Chordata > Ceratodontiformes > Ceratodontidae > Neoceratodus > Neoceratodus forsteri. Next base: position 850,087,548 of record CM028134.1, read on the forward strand.
CTACATAAACCCCAGGGGCGAAGCCCAAGGGGTTTATTAAAGCATCCCACACAGAGGGCAACCATTAATTTCTAATTTAAGCACACTTTCCCATAGTTTATTATTTATAATTGCTGGACAGCAATTTTTTCCAGCCCTGTGTCTGAATCTCTCACACACACACACTCCGACTCTGTCTCACACACACACACACACACACACACACACACACAGTCTGACTCTCTGTCTCACATACATACACACACTCTCTGTCTCACACACACACACTCACACACTCAGCCTGTCTATCTTCCCATTCGTCTTTTTTTTTTTAGTTTCCTTTTTAACCGTTGCTGGTTTTTGGTATTTTTTTCACTTTGGCCAAAGTTCTGTGTTGAAATCGCGATCGTCTTACCTCAAGGAGCGAGGTATGAGCCGTTGTTCATGGCAGTTGTCGTCTATGGTTTTCGAATGGTGCGATCAACCAGATATTCACATGACTGTTTTATTTTTATTTTAAAAAAAGACGTTGAGTACTTTCAGTCTGGCAGCTGCCATGTTTGCTCACAAGTGGAAGCCTGCCCAGTAGGACATTAACAGCCAATCAGGGAGTGGCTGTTCTCGATTGACGTGGTGTGTGTTTGCCGTTATAACCCGTGGGTTATAACGGCAAATTATAACTGGCTCAGCCTATAGAAAAAATTGCTAGCCAGTTATTATAATACATTATCATATATGGTTTCAAATTCCTTGCCTGCCAGCCTTAGGCAATTGCTTTACCAAAGTGGCAGCACAGAGATCTTCTCTGTATTAAATAACTCCCATTCGTATGAGTAGACAACCCCACTATCTGAGTGTGGTCCCTGCCCTCCATCCTGAAGTTAAGAACATCAAGGGTACTCTCTTTGAGGATGAAATTGAAGTCTTTTCTTAACTCATCTTTTTAATGTGTTTTTAGAACTATGTTGTATTACAGTCTTAAAAAAGAAAGATTATAATTGGAGATGGAGCTAGCCAGCTAGCTTAGCAGCTGCAGGATTTCATAGCTGCTGCTGAATTTTTTGCTTTTTATTATTTTTACATAGAAACTTAGAATTTTAGGGCAGATAAGGACTGCTTGGCCCATCCAGTCTGCCCATTTTGCCCTACCTACACTATTACCACAGACCATGCCCGATCTACAGCTCTTTCTCCCTCACCCACTTCCTTTCCATTATGATTCCCCTGTGCTTATCCCATGCATTCTTGAACCCCACCATTGTTTTCACCCTCACCACCTCCACTGGAAGGCTGTTCCAGGAATCCACTACTTTTTCTGTGAAGAAGTACTTCCTCACATCTCTCCTGAATCTATCCCCCTCTAGCTTTATAGCATGTCCCCTTGTTCTTGAGAACTTTTTCTTCTGAAAAATACTTTCCTCCTGTACCTTATTTACCCCTGTGAGGTATTTAAAGGTTTCTACCATATCCACCCCTCCCCCCACTTCTCTGTTCCTGATGTACATATTAAGGCCCTTTAGTCTCTCCTTGTAGGGCTTTTGATGCAGATCCTGCACCATTTTAGGTCCCCTCCTCTGAGCAGCCTCCACTCTGTCTATGTCCTTCCAGAGATGTGGTCTCCAGAACTGGACACAGTACTCTAGGTGTGGTCTTACCAGTGATCTATACAGTGGTAATACCACCTCCCTCTTTTTGCTGGTGATACCCCTCCTTATGCACCCCAGCATCCCACTAGCCCTCCCTACTGCCTTGTCACACTGCCTGGCCACCTTTAGATCATCTGATATAATTACCTCAGGTCTCTTTCCTGCTTGGTGGTCATCAGTACCATTCAATCCATTTTGTACTCCTCCCTCTGTGTTTCTGTGCCCTAAGTGCATTATTTTGCACATTTGTTGCATAGAAACCCACCCACCATACTGTTGACCACTCCTTTAGTTTTCTCAGGTCTCTGCTCATCCTTTCCACCCCCCCCAAGAGTGTCCACCCTATTGCACATTTTGGTGTCATCCACAAAGACGCAGACCTTCCCTTCCAGCTCCTCCATAATGTCGCTTATAAAGATGCTGAACAGGACCAGTCCCAGCACTGATCTCTGAGTCACCGCACTTGTCACCTTCCCTTCCTCAGAGTGAAATCCATTTACCACCACCATGTGTTGCCTATCCCTTAACCAATTTTTTATGCACTTTACCACCTTTGGATCTACTCCTCAGATACCCAGCTTGCTTACTAGCCCCCTATGTGGAACAGTGTTCAAAGCCTTACTGAAATCTCAGTAGGCCCTGTTCACCACTCCACCCTGATTTAAATCCTTTGTCACCTAGTCAGAGCTCTATCAATTAATTTGACATGCTCTCCCCCCATGAAACCATACTACCTTGGGTCTTGTAACTCACTTGATTCAAGATATTCTACAATCCTTTCCTTCAGCAGTGATTCCATTAACCTTCCCACCACTGATGATAGGCTAACTGGCCTATAATTGCCAGCCTCTTCCCTGCTACCACTTTTGCTCAGTGGGACTACATCCGCTCTCCTCCAGTCCTCCCAAACCATTCCTGTTTCCAGTGAGCTGTTAAATAGAACTGTCAGAGATGCAGCCAGCATTTCCCCTGAGCTCCCTCAATAACATTGGATGTTCCCCATCTGGCCCCATTGCTTTGTCCACCTTCAGATTAGCAAGTCCCTTCAGGACTCTTGACTCCAGAAAAGGACTAGTGTACACCCCTCCCTGCAAAGCTTCTGTTACTTTTTTTGTGGCCTCTCCCTTTCTGCCTCCTCTGTGAACACTGAATAAAAGAATTTGTTCATGGTGTCTGCCTTTTTCTGGTCCTCCTCTGCACATTCTCCCTCCTTCCTTTTTAACCTTACAATCCCACCCCTGGTCTTCCTCTTTTCACTTACATACCTAAAAAAATGTCCTGTCCTCCTTCATTACCAAAAAAATTAACAAGTCAAAGGTAATGAACAGGGGCAGAATTGATAGGGAGGTGGACGCTAGCCCTTTCACAGAGGAGGAAGTCCTCAGAGTACTAGCAAAAATCAAAAAAATGACAAGGCAATGGGACTGGGGAGGGTTCACCCTAGGATACTGAAGAAGCTCAGACAAGTGCTGGCGGCACCACTGGCAGTTTTGTTCAATTTATCTCTGGATACAGGGGTGGTTCTGAGGGTCTGGCGAATGGTGGATGTGATCCCACTTCACAAAAGTAGGAATAGGGAGGAGACAGAAAAATATAGACCTGTCAACCTGACTTCTGTAGTGGGCAAGGATTTGGAATCACTATTGAAGGAAAGGACAGTGGAATAGCTTGAAACAAGTGGACTGCGGGATCAAAGAAAAGATCATTTCACAGTAGGGAGGTCTTGCCAGACAAACCTGATAGAGTCCTTTGACTGGGTGACCAGGGAAGTGGATCTGGGTGGAGCAGTAGATGTGGCATGCCTAGATTTCAGAAAGACCTTCGACACCAATCCACATAGAAGACTGATGAACAAGCTGACCTATCTAGGAGTGGGACAGAATATAATAAACTGGGTAAGAAGTTAGATGAGTGACAGGAGTCAGAGGGTGGTGGTAAATGGAGTTCACTTGGGAGAAAGCAGGGAGACAAGCGGGGTGCCTCAGGGTCAGTACTAGGCCCGGTCCTCTTCAATGTCTTTATCAATGACATTGCAGAAGGGAGAGAAGGGAGAGAAGGGAAAGCCCGCCTGTTCACAGATGCCATAAAAATCTGCAACAGGGTGGACACACCATGATGGTGGTGGAAAAAATGATGAATGGTTTACAGAAGTTAGAATAATAGTCAAGTGTTTGACAGCTGGGTTTCAATGCTAAAAAGTGCAAAATCATGCACTTGGGGCACAGAAACCAGGGTGCTACGTATCAATTGGAAGGAGAGGTACTGGAAAGCACCAAACTGGAAAGGGACCTGGGGGTAATAATTTCTGATGACCTGAAGGTAGCCAAGCAGAGTGAAAAGTCAGTGGGAAAGGCTAGTAGAATGCTGGGGTACATAGCACATCACCAGTAGGAAGAATGAAGTAGTGTTGCCCCTGTACAGGTCACTAGGGAGACCACACCTCGAGTACTGTGTCCAGTACTTGAGGCCCCACCTCTGGAAGAACAGGGATAGGGTGGAGCTGGTACAGATGCAGGCAACCAAAATGGTGTAGGGACTACATCAACAGCCCTACAAGGAGAGGTTAAGAGAACTGAATATTTACTTGCTGGGGGAAAGAAGGGAATTGGGGGTGCTATGATAGAAGCATTCAAATACATAACCGGTATTAATATGGTACAGGAAGGTAACATTTTCCACAGAAAGACAGACTCAAGAGAAGGGGTCATGCTATGAAGCTGGGAGGGGCTCAGAGGGGATGTGAGGAAATATTTCTTCACAGAGAGGGTGGAGGAGGCCTGAAATGGCCTCCCAGCAGAAGTGGTAGATGCCAAAACAGATGCAGGATTCAAGCATGCATGGGATAGATACAAGGGGGCCTTGAAAGGAACACAAAGGGTGGAGATGACCTGAGATTATACAAGGGCTGCAGTGGCACAGTTAGCAGGGAAAATGGGAAGACTGGATGAGCCAAAGGGTTCTTTATTTGCCAACAACTTCAATGTTTCTATGTTACTATGTTATCTGTTGGGCTTTTCTCTCTTTAGTTTGCACCTTTGCACTCCTTACTGCTTTCCCTACTTCCCTATGTTTCCCTTGATACACCCCTCCGGTTCTCCTCCCTCAGTATCTCCTTATACTTTATGAATGATACCCTTAGCCTTTACCTTTTTAGACACCTCTTTTGAGAAGCCTAATTTTTTTTTCTCCTCTTGCATTTGACCGTTGCCCTTCAAACTGTAACATTTGTGTACCAGACATGATTTATTTTGAAAGCCATTCTCCTGGGATTATTTTAAATGCAATCACATTGATGGGTAACCTGAAAAAAGGTAAATCTGCTGCTTACCCATTAGCAGCCTTTTTCCAGCCATGATGCACCCAGCAAGACATGCAGGAAGTAGGCTTGGGTAACGGAGCCACCACAGACTAAATGTGAGCTGTACCAGAAACTCTACAGCTCACAGTGGCCAAACTCTGCATGTCCATACAAACAATGGACAAGAAGTTGGATAGGACTACAGGCAGATTTACAAATGTACAGCAACAACTAGAAGATCTGAAAAGCCTCAGCTGGAGAGGCTAATTAACAGGTGGATAAAGTAATGGCAACTACAGCTGCTATTATTAAGGAGAACACAAATTTAAATATGCGCTTAGAGACATTTATGCATTGCCAGAAATAGTTACATTTGATTATCTCTCTGAGGGAATAAAAGGCCAAGAAGCAGTATCTTTTATGGAGCCTTAGCTCAGCAGTAAACTACTGCTACTGAGAGATATCCAACTAGAAAGAGCTTATAGAATCATGCTTTGTAGAGGTGTGGTGCTTAACAAATATTTGAGGACTATGCTGATATCAGACTGCAGGGGCGTGACCATTGAAATGACCGGGGGCATGTTTTAGTACTATTTTATACATTATTGATGGAGAGTTGGAGATTAATGAAGGCCACTGCTCAACTAACAAGGGCCTTGTTAGTAGAACAGTGGTCTTCATTATTTTCCAACTCACCATCATAATGTATAAAATAGTAATAAAAAATAACTCCATTCATTTCAAGGGGGTATGCCCCAGCACTCTGACTCATGGACATCATCTCTTAAAGATTCCTGCCTCTGGCTCCCTAGTACTCAGGTAAGAAATGCTCGATTTATATCTATACTAGGTGAGTTTGTCTGTAGCAGCATGGCCACACCACTATAGTGTGTGTGTGTGTGTGTGTGTGTGTGTGTGTGTTGCATGGGGTGGGTGTCGAGTTATTGCTACTTTTGTGTTTGCCCCTTATAGTCTGTTTGCATGGAAACATTCAAAGTTATGGAGAGAAAATAGGAGTAAAGGCCAGACGGTAATAATTAAGTAGTTTTGTGGGTAAGTGTGTGTGTTTTGGGGGTGGGATGAACCACGTGTGTTTCCATTGGTGTGTGTGCTACAGTTTAGCTATGCAGCTGAGATGAGGGGAGAACAAGAAAACTAAAAAGCATAACAGCAGCTATAAGCATGCTGCATGCATGCAGATGTAAGCAGATTTGTATTGAAGTACAAGTGAGCCATATGTGTGCAGGCAGTATAGCTTACTGGTTAAAGGCACTGAACTACAAACCAGGAGACCTAAGGACCTAGTTTTGAATCTCGTCAACCCCCACTTGTATATGGTGTGATCCTGAGCAAGTCACTTAACTTTTATGTGTGCAGTCATCAGTGACCACTTGCTTTTTGCATGCATGCCACATGCATGGTCTGTTCCAGTTTAACATAAAAAACATGCTTTCCACACTTGCTTGCTGTACACATGCCACATGCATGCAATCTGTTCCAATTTAACATTTAAAAAATACTTGCAGCACACAAATCACATGGGTAGTTTTATGTGCACAGCATGAAAACATTTCATATAATTTTGTCTGTAAGGGATTGTATTTAACTGCCATGCCTGACGCAGAAAAGTTACCCTTCTCTAACACTTAGAGACAGCCCTCTAAGAATATCCTGATGATACCTTAAACTCATCGCCAGCTTATTGTAGGGTAAACATTTTCGGGATTCCCTTGTAATGAGAGAAAACATGTTTGTGGAGCATTAAACACCTTAACGGGAATCCCAGATGGTGACAGATTATACACAAACATTGAACCTTGAAAACCTATCTTGCCTCACTACAGTAAAAGAGTATGCAACATCCCTCACCTGCTTTGGGGTTTTATGTCTATATCCCACTCCACACAGTCTTTCATCCCATAGGACATTAACCTCTCTCCACCATACACCAGATTCAGGCCCACCAAGGCCTCTCCAATAGCCCCCTTGAGATGGGAAAGCATTTAGTCTCTCTCTCTTCTACATCATCCTTTTTTCTACTTCACTCTCCCTCTGGTTGAACATAACCCTACCTCTTTATAATGGGCACCTGTCACATGGCAGGGAGTACAGGACTGGCACGGAGTAATTCTGTAAGTGTGTGGATTCTTGATGTCCATGTCAGGTTGGAATACATGACATAAGAGATGACCCAGGGGCACACTGAACCTGTGGTGTGTCCTTAACTTCTATCCAGGGCCAGTATGCCACAAGGCAGACAGCACAGCTGGGCTCACTCCACTGGCGCATTCATCTGCTTCTTGTCCTAAACTAGTAATGCAAAAGCAAATGTGCTACAATGGGAGCAGCAGTTAGTCAATTGCCAGACTGCTTCCCATTATAGGTAATGAGCCTGGTCAGGCTTCTGAACCCAGGAATCATACTCATTGGTTGCTCAGATGTTATTGGTGTGCATGGCTAAAGAAGGGTCTGTATAAATAGCCTTCTTGTGGATACTCTGTTCCACCATTCAGCTTTTCATAGTAAGATGATCTTCTGCAACACTCAGGAAAATCTGCTGAGTAGGTGCACTAATTGCTCTTAGTGATGACATCCACTGCTTCCTCTTCCAGCTACACCTCATATTTTTCTTCTGAGATCTTCCATGCCCAATCTGGCATATAGGGGAATCTGTGGTCCACCAAGCCTGTTAGTCTTCATAGCTTCCAGTACCCTTTGCACAACTTAGACAACTGTCATCTGGAACAACCAGGAGGTAGTTAAATTGTTTTTTGCTTTTGGGGCACCACAAGTAGTTAGTGCAACTCATGAGTTAAAAACAACACCCCTTGCTTGCCCTTTCCAGCTTGGAGTAGCTTGAGGTACCCTCTCAATAGTCTTCCTTTTCCTTGGCACCAGTCTTCAGGCTTTCACAGCTGTAGCCTTTTCTTTGGTGTGTCCCTCACCTGTTGGCTGGTGTAGTTGACTGCTGAAATCAGGAGCCACTCATGAGAGGAGTTAATCAATGGCCTCCAAACCAGTCTCACAGAGACTTTGCCACCACTAAAGGAAAACTACACCCTCATATCTTGTAAATTTTATTTGTTTCCATGTCAACAGACATCTCTTTTTGTGTAGCTGTTAGGGATATATGTGATTGCTTTAGTTTATTTTCACCATTCATACTAGTCCTAGTAATTGTAGTGGGGGTCTCCATTTTGTGGTTGTCGAAATCTCATTGTCTCTGACAGCTGCATTAGGATATGAGAACAAGATGTGTCAGCATTCTTTAGACTCCATAGTATGCCTGTCTGCTTAATACAGTTCAACAAGTATCAGCTGTGACTGGTGTGGTTGGAAACTTTAAAGACATGTGCCCTTACATCTACAACTTGCTCTAACATCAGCTAAGACTATATCCATCTGCAATGACTGTGTAACTTATCGGAGGAATGGGGAGTGGTATCATTTGCCCAAGGCACACAGTGAGTCTCAGTTACAAGGGGATCATGGACTCTATCAGTACTTATATGTTGCAACTGCTGTCAATTTACAGTTTCCTGGTGGGAGTCTCATTTTCATGGGGGTCCCAAGCTTTGTGAGTTTCAGTACGCAGCTGCTATTGAACTGCTACAGTGCCCGAGGAGACTGTGTTCATATATGAATGTGTTGCTGTTCATTTTAAAATGTGTTTTACTGTGACTGCTTAAGACTCCTGCATATATTACAATGTGTTGCAAGGAGACTGTTCTAGATCCCTGCATTTTCACCTGTGATTTTAACACTTGCCCTAGATTATTTTCCCTTCCTGGGTCCCAGTGCCTAGTAACTTAGTAAGACTTTTGGACACTGCTAATTAGCCTGGCTCCTCCAAACAGATGCTGTTGCAGGGCAGCTGCAAGTGTGACCAGTGAGCTATTTAATACATTGCCATAAGACACGGTGGCATCTTGAAGCAGTGGTGGCTTTGTCCTACCAGCTGAGTACTCAGGCTGTGTACAGAGGAATCTGCTGGACTCAGCTAGGAAGCTGGAGGCCTGGGGCCTAAGTATTTCGTGTGACATTCTGTAGGGTAGGTTAACTGTTTCTTTGTTATCTGCAATTATTTTTTAATAAGAGGAGCCATCCATTTTGTTTTTAGGCATAAGTAGAGTTTAGATGCTACTTTCAGTATTTTATATATAAATTTATTTTATATTGCTTTTGATTTGCTTGTATGTTTGGCTACACATTGTTTTTGGTGTTTATTTTATCCTGTTCTTGTTTTAATTTGCTTTGTGTTGTTGTTTTGGTGTTGCTGGAATTGGTGGTGAGTGACTGGCAGACTCTCATTACTATTTCATTGATATAATGTTTTACTTATTTTAATTTTTGTTTTGATTAGTTTGTTATTTCTCTTCCCTTACCTCTCTTCTCCAGTTGGTGGCAGCATCAGTGAGAGGTGATGGTTTGAGTTGAGCTCTAGTTTTGTTTTTATTTTTAGTCGCAGTTTGTTTTAGGATTAGGCTATTTATCCTATTTAAGGATTCTGGGGCCAGATATTCAAAACCTTGCACCGGGCACAAACCGCTTGTGTTGGGTTTGCGCCCCATTTGCGCAGGTCCCCTATATTCAAATGACCAAGTAGCACGGGCAACCTGGAATAGCGCTGCGCAAAATGATAATGTATGCAATGGGCAAAGAGAGGTAACGTGTTCATGAATACAGGTGCTATGCTATATTCAAGGTGTGAGCACCACACAAAGTGTGTTTGCACAACTTTGCGTGACATATAGCGTGTCGCAAATTACTGCTAAGAAAAAGGCAGTCTTAACTATGGGAAAAACAAGGATCCAGCAACATGATGTGGCCATGGTATCAAGTTCAGATGACAGACTGAGGAGAATGAGAATTGACCGTTCCCCTCGATCTCTTGCCCTGAGTAGGTCATTATGTACCCAGACTAGTGTCATCTCTGTGCTGTGCCTTGACCTAAACCTGGACTGGAATGGCTTGTAGATGTCAAAGGTCTCTAGGTGTCTTTCGAGCTGCAGAGCCATTATCTTCCCAACAACCTTCCCTAGAAATGGGAGGCTGGAGATAGGTCTATAAATCACCAGGCTGTCAGGATTGAGGGATTTTTTTTCAGAAGGGTCTTCACCAGCACCTCTTTTAAAGCATTGGGGAAGACCCCATCTGAAAGCAATCTGGAAATCCTGGAGAACACTGGACCAATAGCATTGACACACCCCACTAGGGGACACATCAGGCTAGGGTCCAGTTCCATGTGATAACGGCGATCACGGAATAGCGATCGCTGTTAGGGCAAGTGTACATTGCCGAAAATTAATTTTGTCGATGTAGACTTAAGGCAAACAGCAAGAGGGCACCTGAAATGTAGCTTTCTTGCCTTGATGCAGGGGGCTGTACCCCCACACCCCCATTCTAAAGGATTCTCAACTCCAGGGGGGTGCATTGTGGGGGCAAAAGTAAAAAAACAGCCTGGCCAAAAAAACACAAGCATGTCCAGGAACCAACCTGGCACCCTCCCAACACCAGCCTGCCACCAATCCACCATGCCACATGGCCAGCTCAGCAGCCCACTGCTGCACTACACCCCAGAAACCCTCCCACCCTTTCCACCCATCGCAGTGTGGTCCCCCCCATGCACGCGTATACATAGCGACATCCCATCACTATATTCGCCAAACCCCCTATCCAGTCACATCCCCTCTCCAGGTAGCCCTGTGCACAGGCACCGTGATTGAGTCACCCTTTTGAAAATGCTCAATAGTGGTCACGCGGTACATGGATACATAGGGTCCAGTTCACAATAAGTGGGACGCAGCTTCGAAATTACATTGGCCAAATTGGCCACTTCCACCAGCCGAAACGCCACCCAGAAAATAAAAGCGTCCCTGCTCCATGCAGACCCCACCTTGTTGGACCAATCCAGATCTGCTGGCAAGATCCAGGCTCAAATGGAGGATACCCTGTCAGAGAAGAACAGAGTAATTCTTTGCAAAGTGCTACCGAAAAACCTCTTTTGGCTGCAGACAGACAGGATGGAGAAGCCTGTCCACAGTCCAAAAGAGCTGAGCTGGTCTGTTCTTCCCTACAGCAATCTCCCTGGACAGGAATTCTGCCTTTTTATGGTCGATTGCCCCTTCATAATCAACATAGTGATTCCTCAAAGCTAGTATAGCCTCCTCTGACCAAGAACTATGCCATCAATGCTCCAACCTCCGACCCATGGTCTTTACCACCTTGAGAACCCCATAAAACCAGGGGGGTCTCAGGTGAGAGGACCTGGGTCATATACGAACTGGTGCAATGGCATCGAGTGCCTTGGAGACAGCCCTATTATAGGCCACCACCGCCTTACCAAAGCCAGCCACACTAACAGCACTAACACCGCTAACACCAGAAACATCAACTGCTGCCATCAGTTTCTCTGTGGACAGTCCCCTTAAAGGGCAGTAGCTGATCATCTCAACAGGGGAGGGACCATCAGGGGAGCCCTAAAATAGAATTTCACTGTAAAATGATCGTACCAAGCAACCAGATCAATCCTCAGGTCAGTGACCTCAAGACCCAGTGACAATACCAAGTCCAAGGTATGGCTGTGATGGTCAAGTCAAGTCAAGTTTATTTATATTGCACTTTTCAAAAAATCAAAGCACAGATACATAACAAAAACAATCTGCAGCATAAATATAAATATAAATTTTCAAATCAGTTAAAAACAACAGAGTAACCTATCCAGCAAAAGCCTGTTCAAATAAATAGGTTTTCAAAGCTGCCTTGAATGACTCTGTGGACAGGCACTCTCGAATCTGAATGGTGGGTTGCAGAGGCAACTGCCTGTGCAAGGCCCAGCGATGTCATCAGCTGGAGGAGGTCAGAACCAAGTTGCAAGGATTCATCATCGACCCAGGCATTGAAGTCACCCAAGACACGTCATCTGCATGACTCAAACACCCTGTCAGTGAAGAAGTCCGCTACCTCCTGCAGAAATTCTCCACCCCTCCCAAGAGGGTGGTAACCAAGAGAATTCTGCAACCTGCACCTGGACCACCATGTGCTTCCACACATTCAAATGATGAGATAGAACCCACCAGGTGTACGGAAAATTCAGGTTGAATCTAAAAGAGATGGCTACACCCCCGCCCCTGCAAACCCTTCTCAGGAAGTGTACCACAGAGTACCCAACAGGGACCGATGCCTCCAAGTCGGACCAGCATCATCCCCCAACCAGGTCTCCATGACGCACACTAGGTCAGACAAGGGAATCAAGTCTGACATAATTTCAGTCTTGTTTCCCATTTACCTGGTGTTGCATAACACTGCCTGGAGGGGATCAGTGGAGGCTGTAGGCCCTCTAGCTGCCTGCCCACATGTTCCAGTGGGAACCCTAGGAATGGATACCAAACACATCGGGCCTCTCTCAAGGCTTCATTTTATCCTAGGGTGCCTCCTGCTCCTTACCAACCCAATTCCTCTCACCTCCGTCAAGTCCCTGGCACCCCACCACAGATCTCCATGCCCCCTACAAATATCCACCTCCCTACAATGCCTTACAGCAGCATCCAGGAGGGGAGGTCATGAAAGGGGCATCGGTCATGCAGCAGATCCACCGGGTAACTAATTCGGAGGGGCCCAAGATTCCTACACATATCTAAAATGGCTAATCAATTTAAATTCAAATTCAATTCAAGTTTATTACAGGAAGACTTCATTGAGCATGCTCACTCACAAAGATATCCTGATTACATAAAAAGCGGTACATAAACAAGTTTACATAAGGAAGGGTACATACATTGTGTAAAACAATGGAATTCGTACAGATTGATACATGCAGTAATTAACAGATCTTAGCATTAACATAATGCAATAATGTGACAATTTATGTCAAAAATACAGAGAAGTCATGGGGTGCAGAAGGTAAAGGAGCAAAAATGCATACGAGGCATGAGAAAGCCATACGTTGCAGGAAGGAGAGCTTTGGAAGAGAGTAAGGGACTGGGAAAGCTAATAGGTCAACACTTGCAGTGGGGGAGGTGAGAGTGGCTAGGGTAGAGCAAGCTGAGAGGTCAATTATGGGGTGAGCCAGAGCGAGAAGAATGAGGAGGGTGGAAGGTGGGAACATGGAGATGGAATGGTTAGGGAGCTGAAAGTGGCCTGGGAGGGAGGAGTGAGCAGAGTGAAAGGGGAGGAGGAGGGAACAGAGTGAGGGGGGGGAGGTGGGGGACAGGTGGGATGCTAGTATGAGGAAATAGAAGAGGGTAAGAGAGTATACAGCAAAGAAAGATAAAGAGGAAGGCAGGGGGAGGAAGGAGAGGACGGAGAGAGAATAAGAGCAGAAATACAATGATTAGGGGCAAGTGGTGGCCTGAGGAGAAGGAGTGGGCAGAACAAAGGGGGGAGAAGAGGAGGAGAGGGAGGGAGGAGGGGAGAGCAGAGTGGGGGGGAATGGAGGGGAGAGATGGTAGAGATGCTAATATGAGGAGACAGAAACGGGAAATAGGGCAGGTAGAAATTGTGAGAGCTAAGCCCTCTGGCAGTTACAAGCTACTGTGAAATGCTTGGCTAGTGACTTAAAAAAGTTAATCATGACCAAGCTGGTGAGCACTGCCTGAATGCTGTTCCAAGCCATAGGAAGGGAATACGATACAGCTCTCTTACCGAGGGAGGTTCGAGTTCTAGGGACGTCCAGGAGGAGGAAGGCTGACTTCCTTAGGGAATAAGAGCAGTGTGAGATATGGATGAGTGAGGAAATATAGTCCGGTAGTTTATTATGTGGTGTTTTGAGCATCCATGTGCCAAGATGGAGCAGTTTTCTGGTAGCTAGGGATGACAACCCAACCATAGAATACAGATCACAGTGGTGGGTCCTGGAGTGTGCATTGGTGATAAAACAAAGGGCATGGTAGAAGAGAACATCAAGCCTGTGGAGGTTGGTTGCCGAGGTGCAGCTGTATATGATCTTACCATAGTCTAAGAGTGGGAGGAATGTTGCCTGGAAGAGTCTGAGTCTGACCTCAGTTGGGAAGAGCACTTTGTGTCTAAAAAAGAAACCTAGCCTGGCTTTAAGCTTAGGGGAGAGGCTATCAGTGTGGACATTGAAGGAAAGTTTGTTGTTGATCCACACACCTAAGTATTTGAACTTATCAACCACTTCAAGTGGTTCCCCTAAGGACGTTGTGACAGTTGCAATGTGAGCCTCGGTCCCAACAGGGGTGGGAGGTTGCTATGTGGTTGAAGAACATTACCTTAGTTTTTTTCATGTTGAGCAAAAGCTTGGCACAGATAAGGTTGTGTTCAAGCTAAAGGAAGTCAGTCTGAAGCTCATCACAGGCTTCGACAAGCATAGACTTGGAAGTGTAAAGTACTGTGTCGCCCACGAAGAAGTACAGTATAGAGTTGTTGATATTGGAATCAAAGGTGCTGATATAGATAAAAAAAACAGGATAGGTCCTTGGGGGAATGCCTTGAGTGATGGGAAGGGGGTTGGATAGAAGACCATCTGCTTTTACGTGCTGTACTCACCCTGTAAGGTAGCTGGAGAACTGTGGAGGTGGCAGCAGCTAGGTTTGAGAGATTAAGCAGGATAAGGGTGTGGTCGACAGTATCAAACACTTTATTCAGGTTGAGGAACACTGCACCTGTTACTTGCTTAGAGTTATAGGTGGAAAATCAGTCATTGGTGACTTTACCTAAGGCAGAGATCGTACTGTGGTTTCGTCTAAAACCTGATTGTGCAGGGTTAAGGAAAGAGTGTTCTTCGATGTGTTCTTTCAGCTGGCTAAATATGAGTTTTTAGAGTATTTTGGAGAGCAGAGGGAGGATGGAAATAGGCCTATAGTTTTTCTGATCAGAGGGGTCACCAGATTTAAAGAGGGGCAGTATGTGGGCCAATTTCCAGCAGGAGGGAACAGTGGTGGCTGAGATAGATAGTTTGAAAATGTGGAGGAGAGGGGCAGTGAGATAGCAGTATACAACTTTGAGAAAGAAGGGTTCGATCCCATCTGAACCACCACCCTTTCTGGTGTCAAGTCTACGAACGTGGTCTTCAACATCCTTGCATGTTACGGAAAGTAGTTGGAGGGAGTGCGGCGATGGAGGCGGGGGGGGGCAGTGGAGACCGGGGAAGACATCCCTCGGATAGAGGAGTCAAATGCCAGCCTGGTGGTGGCAAAGTAGGAATTTATTTTCTCTAGAATAAAAATGCAGTCCTCGAGCACAACTCCTTTCTCATTGATCTTGGGAGGTACAGAGGGGGCTGCATTGTGCCCTTCAACAGTTTTTATAGTCCGACAGGTCTTGGCTAAGCTCCCTTTGGCCTTTTCGAGCAATATTAACTCAGTAGTTTGTTTTTGCCGAGTGGATAAGCTTGACAGAGGAGTTTGTTGCAGATCTGAAAGCCCGCCAGTCGGCTTGGCACTTAGTACGCCTGGCTTGAGTCCAGAGCTTATCCCATGCAGTTAGCACAGCTTTTAGAGCTGGTGTGAACCAGGGATAGGAGAATTTATGAGCTCTGATTTTGATGGGGGGGGGCCTGCTTGTCAGCTAGGTGTAGGAGATAGTTATTGAAGATCATGGCGGCCTCATCCACAGTTTTGGCATGGTAGAGGCTTTCCCAGTTAGTCACCTTGAGGTTGTTTTTGTGCAAACTGCATTTGAAGGTGTATTTGGTTGAGAAGGGGTCTTTCACCTGGGACCTGGTACAAACTACAATACTGTGATCACTCAGGCCATTGTGAAATACTGCAGTATTCAGAATTTTCTGAGGGTGATTTGAAAGGATGACATCAAGGATAGAGCTAGTGCTACAGTTTCTGGTATTTTCCCTGGTTGGTTCTGTGATAAGCTGGGAGAAGCCGAGTTTGTCGCAGAGTCCTTTTAAAGCATTTGATTTAGATGTTAACCAGCTGAGATTTAGATCACCAAGAATAATGGTCTCGCCACTGCTGAGGCCTATCAGGGATTTGATGGTATTGATAACTGCATTGCCCCCAGAGAGTGAACTGTAGCAACCGATGATATGAAGGATTTTGGACGACGGCAGATGAAATTTTAGTGATACATATTCAAATGCTTTTGGCTCCGAGCAGGTCCGGATATAAGAAACCTTAAATTTGTCTTTATAATAGATGGCCACTCTACCACCCCCCAAGGGCCTATCTGCTCATGCTCGGGGCTGGGAGGGCCAGGGTTTACTTCAACATTCCCCTAACTTATAAGGACTAGCAATATGAGCTTCATTAGGTGGTGTCTAGCCATGGCAAGAGCCTCTTGCTGCTGGGGGTGACCCCTGTGCATCAGCCACATGGATGTCCTGGAAGGGGCAGGGTAGAATTGGAAGGGACAGGTCATGATAATGAGTGGAAGGGCTCTAAATGGTGTGGGGGTAGGGATGGTACCAAGAGCCACAGGAGAGTAATGGGCATAGTACTTCGAGGTAAAGAGGTAGGTGGGGGTTGAGGTGGCTCCCCATGAAAAAAAGAATGCTGCATCTTCCCTCACTAAGGGGGGCTGGCTAGGGCCACTGTCCATGGCGGGGCATAAAAATGGTGGGGGACATTGGTTACATAGTCCCAGTATGAGTAAGGGAGCAAGACGAGGGTGAGAAGTAGTTGTGGTAGCATGCTTGAGGACAGTAGCACAGAAGTATGAAGGCTGGGCATAAAACTATGCCTGTCCACGACAGGAATAGGTAAAGTCAGGATTAGGGTAAAGTCCCTTAAGTAGGACAGGTTACTGTTACAATAATTTATTTCCAGATGACTAGGTTGTTCTAGTGGGGTGGAAGGTAGTCGAGAGGAGTGTAGCAAGAGGAGAAAATAGCTAGGGAGAATGTCTCTTTAAGAGTGAGGCATAGAAAAACGAGTAGCCAATTAGGGAAGATAGAAGGAGAAGAGGCAGAGAGACAAGTGTATTTAAAGAGTGTCCAGGGTGGGGGAAGGCAGGAAGGAGAAAATCCAAGTATGCAGAAACAAACTGTGAGGAAGAAGTGAGGAAGCACTCCAAACTACAAGTCAGAGTCGGCTCCACAAGCCGACCAATGCTGACTCAACAGAAAAGTGAAACAGCCAATCAGAGAGGAGACTGGAGAGCCCAGGAGTTTAGCAGGGTCTTGGCTTCAGCTATGGGATGTACCTCGAAGTTTCTGTGGGCTGGAAGGAGTGGGCAGCTGTTAGCACTGTGCTGTACACTGGAGCAGAGGAATGCAGAGATGGGAGTGCCTGGTCAGGGACCTCCAGCTTGAGGTTTCTACGAGCTGGAAGGAATGGGCAGCAGCTAGCACTGTGCCGTACACCAGAGCAGAGGAATACAAAGATGGGATCGTCTGGTCAGGGGCCTCCAATGGGAGGAAAGCAGTGAGGAAGCAGTCCAAGCTACAAACCAGAGTCAGCTACACAAGCCAACCAATGGTGGCTCAGCAGAAAAAAAAGCGGCAAATCAGAGAGGAGACTGGAGAGCTCAGGAGTTCAGCTGGGTCTTGGCTTCAGCTGCGGGCCATACCTTGAGGTTTCTGCAGGCTGGAGGGAGTGGGCAGTGGCTAGCACTGTGCCACACCAGAGCAGAGGAATGCAGAGATGGGAGCGCCCAGTCAGGGGCATCCAGCTTGAGGTTTCTGCAGGCTGGAGGGAGCAGGTGGCAGCTAGTACTGCTGATACTTTGGTCAATATCACTGGTAAATAGTGAAAAAAGGGATGGACCCAAAACAGAGCTCTGATGGACCCCACTAGTCACTGCACCCTCACCGGAGAACACACCTTTAATTTGTACAGCTTGCATCCTACCACACGGCCAATTCTGTAACCTTACGATTATGCACCTGTCTAGTCACAAACTTTCCATTCTGTTTAGTAATTCTGTAGGGGGGACCTTATCAAAGGCCTTTTAAAAGTTCAGGAAGACAATGTTAACTGGTAGGTTTTCATTGATGGATTTGTTGATTTTTTCATAGAAACATAACATGTTGGTAATGCTAGCCCTATTTTTTTTTGGAATCTATGTTGGGTTTTATCATGGATTCTGAGACTTGTAAGTTCTTCCTCTAATCTATTCTAATTTATTCTTTGTAAGTCTCTCCCCAATTTTGCATAATATAACTGTCAGTCTGATGGATCTATAGTTGGACAACTGTTTTTTATTGCCCTTTTTAAAGAGAGGCATAACAATGGCTTTTTTCCAATCTACAGGTATTCTCCAAGGGTGAATGAATTGCTGTAGATGCAATCAAGTGGCTCAGAAATTAATGACCTCAGGCCCCATATTCAAAAGTGGCAGGCCACATCACACAATTCCATGTTCCACACATCTCAGATGCACTGCTGCAAAACAGTGGTATATTCAGACAACGTGCCATAGAATGTGATCGCACAAGTCTGGCTGAATATCCTGAACATGTGCGATCACGCAGTGGGAGATGCATGGTGTGGCAGGTGTCCTGAGACCTGTATGGGGCTTACGGAAATGCACAATGGGTGATCACTTGTACGGTGCACAGAATTACAACATTCAACCAGGATATGCAAAGAGCCTCATTGCACAGTCTAAGCCCAATCCCCACACTTGCATCTCATTGCTGGAATGCATTCAGGACATTTACATACCTGTGGTATGTACAGATCCAGCTTTGCAGGACAGCCCCACCACTCCACGAAGGTGAACAGGAGGTACTGCAGCCCAGCAGGCTGGTGTGAAGATATGTATATGTGTGTCTTTATTTATTTATTTATTCATTCTCAGATTACAAGTACCTTTGAGCACAGGATTGCTCATTTACAAGGGTTCCACATCAATGGAGGGGAGGGGTAACAAAGACAGGCAAAGGAGAGCAAAATAATCTTACAGTTACAGCAAGCACCATAGTTCAGAATTGAAGTTGACAGTCTCTGATACATTAGCAATATAGCAGTGGTGGTAAACTAAGTGAAATGAAAGGGGAGGGAAAGTTGAGGCAGGTCAGAGATTATACGGTGTGAATGTTGCAGCCAGGGATCTTGTCATGTGAAGTAGTAAGGTAGGCAGAGATAGGGGAAAACTGGGAGAGTAGAAAGGGGAAGGGTATAAAACAGGGGCAAAAGGAGGGGAGAAAAGGGGAGGCAAGAAAGGGAAAGAGAGAAATGTAGAGGAGTCTGTGTAGCCAGAGATCTAACATGGCTAGTGGTATGATTGGCTGAGGTAATATGGGAGAGAAATGGAGAGGTAGGTGAGAGTGGGGTGAAAGAGGGGGGTGATCAAGACAGAGGAGGTCCTGTCAGAGAACAGACTAGGTGCACCAGAGGGCACATACTGAGTTTAGTTGGGGCAGTAACAGGCACGTTCATTCATAATGTCATGGCGGAGGAGACATTTAAATTGGGACACATGAGGTAGGCTAGTAAGTTCATAGTCCAGGCAGTTTAGCCAGCTAGGGGCTCTGTAGAGAAAGTCCACTGGCACTGGGTGGTCTGGAACCTTGGGCTGAGTTGTTTTTTAGAGACAGAGGCCCGAGTATGATGAGCCTTGAGGGATCTGGGCAGAAGGCAGGTGATTCCAGTTGGCAGAGCACCAAGGAGCACCTTTTTGGCTAGTATGCAGGATCGGTACTTGATCCATCCTTGGAGATTAAGCCATCCAGTTTGTGCATACAGATCACACATGTGGGTGAGGCGGTCAGCTTTGTTTAGGGTCATTTTTAGCCATTTTAAGGATGTAGTGGAGGCAGCTCCATAAATTACCAAACCGTAATCAATGGTGGAGAGTACCGAACTGTAGACAGCAAGTTTAAGTGCTTCAGTGGTCAGATTCCTTCTATGCCAGAAAAGCAAGCCTAATTTTGCATTCATAGACTTGGCAACAATCTCAATGTGAGGTACTGTACATAGGAAAGGTGGCTGTCCAATGTTACACCAAGATATTTGAATTGTTTAATTTGTTCAAGGGGGGCTCCAAGGTCTTTTTTGACTGTCAGGGTATGCAACCTATATTTGTGGCGAGAGGAAGAGAACAACAGGAGTTTTTTTTTTTTGTAGTTCAAGACAAGTTTGTGAGATTGGAACCATTTTTCGACTTCAAGGAAACCAAGTTGGAGGTTGTCTTCAAGCGTAGAGGGATTTGAGTTGCTTGTGAATGTAACCCCCATGTGGCGTTATCCCAAGGGCTACTACCCCTGCCTGCTTGACTACTGACAGGTTGAGGGGCCTAGGTTCTATGGTGGGTGCCTCCACGCAGAGGTCAGGGTTTGTAATGTTTGGTCTAGTTTGGTCACAGCCCTCTGGGACACTGAGACCCCCTTCTAATCCCTCTAATGGCCCACATGATGCACAGGAGTTACAGTACCAATACCCCACATGTACACACTGTTCATTCATAAGGGACCACTTACCCTCAAGACTGATTCACAGGTTCGTCTCTGAGGACTGCCTGAAAAATAAGGTTAAGCAGCATACACAAACCAATACAGTGCTTGGCATGAAGGTACTGACACTTCAGACAGTTTAAAGTTTAACAACAACAAATCTGATTTATTTAGGGAACAGAAACACAGGAGGGGGAATCAGGTTAATTAGTGGCATTAAATCACAGTACTGTGCACACATACAGGGTCTGAAAAGTCACACTCTGGGTACCCAGGTTGGGGGGGGGGCTAGCCAGGTCCGTTGCCTGGGGGTTGGCCGGCAGGTGCAGATGGATAGGGTCCTGTAGAAGAAAATATATGCACATCACCTAATTGTAATCCGGAGCCTGATGGCTCAGTCCATGAAGCAAAGAAACAACAAGAATTAGATGACACATTTGTGATTGAAAACGGGCTGCAGGGGAATACCCTGATTTGTCCTCACAATACCCAAGCTGAGAACCGGATGGTGATGTTCTTCTGGATTGTCAGAAACAGCAGGGCATGGAGACAAGGTCCTTGTGACTGGACCCCACTGCAGTTTATAGCAAACGGATTTGGTTCGAGACAAGCTGGGGTTTGCTTCCAGCTTCAACACACAGCACATAGAACAGGGGATTGGAAATAATGATTCCCCATAAGCACAATGTACATTCGTATGTAAAAGGAAAGTACTATACCAGGCAGGCTGCTCCTCGATCCCGATCGCAATTACTGCAAGATACCCGGGAGGACACACAGCAGCTTCAGTTCCTGACAGACCGAGTGCGATTCAGCAATTTCTCCAGTCTTCTACAGGGTGAGCCTAGTTTCCAAACTTCTGGTGCTTCTTTCACCTCACAGCTCAGATTCAGTCCAAACTGGCACTCACAAAGACTGCAGACCGAAACTCAGGACCTCACACGTGCTTCCCGCGCGAAACTACACACCACAGAAGCACACAGCTCCTTCTCTCTTCACTACCACAACTGATCTGATCCTTCCAGTCACAGAGCAGGGCATTTCCTTTAGCTCCACACTATTCTGTTGGTTGATTCAGCTGTCACTCACAATAAGACTCCCTCTGTTGGTAGAAAAAGGCACCAAGGTTAAAACTACATTTCCCAGAGTCTCTGCCCATACAATCCTCTTGTGGCTGGCTCAAAATAGAGAGTCCAAGTTCCAATTCGTCCACAGACTTCATTTTAGGGTCTCCCTATCATCCTGATTGGTCCAAGTCAGCTATTCAGAACCAAAATGAAAGAGCTACACTGAAACAGTTTGTGCTTAAATGAAGACAGGTTAGACAAATTACAGTTTCTCAGTCGATCTAAATGATTTCTGGCAAACAGTTATATCTTTCAACAAGGCTCCCTCTGCACATGTAGCAACGGCAGAAACGGAGCGAATTGACAGCAGCCCGGGTTGGATTCGGGCATTAGAACAAACAGTCCCCCCATACAAACTAACTAAGTCTGCAAGCAGACAGCTCTTAAAGAGACAGTACATGGAGGCTCAAATAGCACTCACCTGGAACCACATTCAAACAGCTCAGACGCCGAACACCGCCCTGACTTGGAGCATTCAGGCAAGCTCCTGGAAGACTTTTGGGAACCCACATTTGCAGGGGAGTTACACGAAGATAACAGCATTGTCAGTGTAAAGGAGCATTCTTAGTTGATAAGCCTATGGCAAATTGTTCAGGAAGATGCTAAACAGGAAAGGACCAAGAATGGACCCTTGTGGGACACCAGATCGGATGTTATGTAGCTCTGAGATGATGTTGGATATCTTCACCCATTGTGTTCTATCCGCAAGGCAGCTTCTGAACCACTTCAGTGTATTTAGTGAGAGACTGATTGTTACGAGTTGACCAAAGAGTAGGTATTGATTAACAGTGTCGAAAGCTTTTGTAAGAGCGATGAAAGCCGCTCCATCCAGACTGTTTTGTCGAGGGACTGATGGATGAAACTGGTGAATTCTAACAGAGCCGTAGCAGTGCTGTGTTTTTTCCTGAAACCATGTTGTTGGGGGCATTGTAAGGCGTATGTCTTGAGGTAGTCTACCAATTGGTTGGTTACTATACGTTCCAGGACTTTTGATAATGGGGGGAGGACTGATATTGGCCTGTAGTTGCAATGCTGCATGTGATCACTGGATTTATGCACAGGGGTGACCAGTGCGGTTTTCCATACTTCAGGGAACTGTGATAGAGTGAGAGAAAGATTTAGTATCTTGGTTATTGGCAGGAGGACTTCCTCAAGGGTAAGTGCAATGAGTTTGAGGTCAAGAGAGTCTCCTCTATGCCTGGATTCCCCCAAGACTTTAGTAAGGAGCTTTCTGACTTGGGCTTGGGAAACCCGTTTGAAGTAGAATAGAGGGTGTTTCAGGCTATTGGTATCCACGAACCCAGTTAGTGAGGAGTGGGCGTCATTAAAGAAATCTTCAGGGAGCACACCCAACAGATTGGTGAAAGCTATATTAAAGATATTTGCGATTTGGAGTGGGTCTGTGATAGGATTTCCATCCTTTATTAGTACTGTTGGAGAGGTCTTTTGTCCTTTGCCTGTAATGTCTTTTATGTTTGACCAAAATTTCCTACTATCACCCCACGAGCTTGACAACAGTTCTCTGTGGTGCTTTCTTTTTGCCTGACGAATTGCCCTAGTACAGGCATTTCTAGCTGCTTAATATGCGTGAAGATCATGCTGCTTCATTGATGATTTAGCCAGTTGCCATAGATGGTCCCGTTGTTTCATACTTTTTGCTACTTCCAGGGTGATCCAGGAGTTGATTGTGCAATGAACTTTCAGTTTCCTGGGAGGGGTGTGGATATTGCAGGCTGTGTTGAAAATCCTTATGAAATGGTCCAGAGCAATATTGATGTCATCAGCCATGTCCAGAATGGACCAGTCCTGAGACTGGAGTTGTTTTTTTTGGAGCTCTAGGTACCCACGCTTTAGAATGCAATTATAGATAGTTTAGGGTGGGGGGGTATGGAATTTGTTTGACCAGCAGCAAGTGATGGGGGAGTGGTCACTGATAGAGTTGGGGTGAACTGTTACATTTGTGATATGATCCGGGTGATTTGATAAAATCCAGCCGATAGTGGTAATAGTCCCAGTTTTATAATTTATTCTGGTAGGTGAGTCTACAAGTTGAGTGAGGTGCACTGATGCTAATGCATCCTTTACAGCCCTGCTAGCTTCCGATGTCCAGTTAATATTGAAATCTCTGATCAAAATCATTTCAGTGAGATGTTTTTGCAACTGAAGATGGTCCAGTAGACTTAGTGTGTGGGTGGACTGCAGTGGTCTGCGTACAGTGCCGTCACCCATGGTCATGTACATGGTCCAACTGGGGTAGAGGGGACCCACCTGGACAGTGGCCACAGGATCCCACCTGGACGAGCAATAGAGGAGGGTCCAGGGTGACACACTCCAATCAGTATGCCACATGAATGTGATATACTAGCCCTGTATGCATCTTAAATTCACCTACAGTGCCCCACATATCCCAATATAATGGATAAGGGATGAGAAAGGCAAAGGATTTCAGGGTTTAGACAGTGACCGGGTACCCGAGTGAGTGGGGTCCACCCAGAACTGTCCTGGTTGGCTACCCCAACACTGGCCAAGCACGTGCCCATGGTGGCTGCATGCCCAACACCAGAAGGGTCCAGTGTCCATAAGGCATGCCCATGCTGCCTCCAGGCTGCAGGTGGTACCACCCCTGCCCTGCCCACAGTTGCGCAATGTCCACCACTGGAATACCACACCAACCCACTGCAGTGCCCCTGTGGCAATGCCAGACAGTATGGGGGCATCGGTGTCATGTCTGTGGCTCTGGGTGGTGTGGGCCTGGTACGGGCATGTGGTGTGCACCTATGGTGTACCACCAAGTGTGTGTGCGTGTCACTGGTCAGACTCTGGACCATGCCATGTTGCCACATGTGCCACCAGGCCTTCTGGGCACCATTGCCCCAGACATCACCATGGGCGCATGCCACCACTGGGTGGTGCCCTGAAGGCCAAATGGGTGCTACCATGGCCCCTAATACATGTTCTGCATTTTAGCTGTCTGCACCACTGGTGTACCAGGGGTGCACCCAGTGGCACCTGCATGTGGCAGCTGGGCATCTACATCCCTGATGCTGTGTGGGAGTGGTCATCAGGGTGGCACCAGGGGCATCATAGCACCTGTAGCTTTGGGTACTGCCGTCCTGGTATGACTGCTGTGTGTGGGTGCTTGGAGCACATCCTGGTGCACCTCCAAGGACTGTCTCAGGAGCACCTGTCTGCAGTTCTGAGGCCTGCCTGTGGGTGGCTGGCTGATTTAGGCCATCCTTTTGTCATCCTATCTTTACACAGCACATCTCTGGGATGTGGAGCACATGCGCTGCACATTTTGGCTGAATATTCCCATGTGTGGCACATTTATGTCCCCTCCTCCTGTTTCTGTGCTGCATGCACTATCTATACATGATCATGTATTCTGACATGAGCAATGCATCTCTGCCATTTGAAGATCATGCTTCTGTGCATTTCCCAAGATGCGCAGTGCATCTCCATTTTGTGCCGCTCTTCTCTTTTGAATATGTGGGTTCTCAATTGTAACAACTTTTTTGGATGGAGAATGTCAGGGCCAAAAGATTTATGTGGCTTGATCTGGGATAAAAATTCCAGTACTTCAGTTGTTGAGAATGTTTCTTTTATTATGTGGGTTTCATTCAACAATGTAGTCTTTTTTGTGCCCTATCTTTATTAAACACCGCAGAGAAATATTCATTAAAAGCACTGGACATTTCTTGTGAATCGTTTATTTCCATCCCATTAGTGAGAATCGGCCCAATGGTGCTATTGGTAGACTTCATGTTGTTAATATAAGCATAGAATGTTTTTTTTATTGTCTTTAGTGTGAGCAATTTGGAATTCTTTTTTTTTTTTTCATATGCAGTTTGTAGGGTGTTTTTTTTTTCGGTTTTCTCCCCGATCCCCCTGTGTCCTGGCGTAGCATGCACATGTGGAGGCACATGCATCTCACACACTACTGGATTCCCCAACCTACCAGTCACTCCATTAACACCTGTGCCTGCCACTGGATATCCATCCGGTGGAGGCGGGGCTGCGGACTGGCAACCCTCCCTCCCAGGAGAGGAGAGCCAGCACTCTATTCTGCTCCCACTCACCCTCCCCTGTGCCTGCACCCCAATGACCTGAGGTCATTCCCAAACCTGGGTCACTGACACAGCATGAGGTAAGGCGTCCAGTGCCTCAGCCTTCAGCGCCACCTGGCCAGCATAGCAATTCAAAATTCTAATTTGTTCCTTTCCATTTTAATTTGTTTTTTTTTTAATTTTTTAAGTTCTGTCTTATAGCAAGATATGGTAAATGTATTTTGATTCTTTGTCATGGCCTTGTATGCTAATTTCTTTCTGCATATTTGCTTTAATACTGTTGGTGTACACCACATCAGTATTTTGCCTTTTTTATTGTACAAGACCCTAGCGGGTATGCATTTGGTCTCTAGTTCCAGAACCTAATTTTTTAGGAAGGTCCACATTTTCTCTACCACTTTGGATTTGAACTCCATTTGCCAATTCCAATTCATAAATTCCTCTTTGATTTTATAGAAATTTGCCTAATTATAATTTTGTGATATGATTTTTTCATTGTCATTCTTTATATGACAGCTGAGAGAGAACTCAGTCATGTGGTTGTCAGCATTACCTAGGGTCTCCCTAATATTCACATTATCCACCATCTCAGTGACATTAGTCAGGACAAGATCCAACATATATGTACCTCTTGTTGATTCTCTAACTGATTGTTCCAGACCCAAATCCAGCATTGTGTCAATAAAACTTCTTTCTGTTGAAGCCTTTGCTGAAAACCTCAGCCAGTCAGTATTAGGGTAGTTAAAATATTCCATAACAACCACATCTTCACCAGCCGTTTCCCCAGTTCTTGATTTATAGTTAAATCTATAATAGTAGATGAGTTTGGTGGTCTATAGTATACAGCAAAGTAATTTTTTTTGTTTCTACATCCATGAATATTAATTCATAGTGACTCGGGGTTTATGGAAAATGTGTTGGATGGGCTGCAGACTGAACTTGCACTACAGTCTTTGACATAAAATGCCACCCCCACCTCTTTTTCCCAGTTTGTCCTTATGGTATAAAGTGTAGCCTGGTATATTTCTACTCTATACTGTTTGCTCGTTCCACCAGATTTCTGACATGACACAGATGTCTGTATTGTCCTTATGCATAAGAAGCTCCAATGTTGTTTTTTTTTTTTTTTATTAAGTTTAAACATCTGGCATTTGAAGAGATGACATTAAACCTGTTCTTTATTTTAGTAGACTGTTTAGTCGGTCCATTCACCAGTCCCTTTTTAACCAAGACAAGGTTTATTTATTTATTTTATTTATTGAAATGTTTTACCAGGAGGGCACACTGAACAACAAATTGCTCATCTCACAGTGCAACCTGATTTATTTTGTTTATTTTACCTCTTCCCTTATTACTTAGTTTAAACAAACATCTATATAATTTCTAATCCCTCTCCCAAGCTTTCAGCTGGCTATCTTGTTTAAGTGCAGACCATCTTGACTGTAATACCTCATGTTTCCATCAGATTCCTCCCAATGAGTGAGACAAGTAATCGTAAGTATATCAAATGAGCTTAGATCCCAATTCTTCCATGCAGTGCTATATTTCCTGTGTAATAAAATGTCATAGTTAATGTTTCCAAGTATGGGTTCTAGCCATAGGGATGGCAAGAAAGTTCCAAAAACTGTAATATATGAACACTGAAACAATAAATGTTCTGTTGGTTCTGTTAGGTTTCTGAAAAGGGTTTTGGAGAAAACCCTCTCCTCTTCTTTTTGAGTTTTTGGTTAGCCTTGACATTTAATCTATCATAGGAGAGCAACCAGAGGGTATGCCAAATCTTAGAGGGTATCCTCACTTCAGTTATCTGTTGGAGCAGACACAGCACAGCCTCTGCGGGACTATTTTTAAAAACTGTCTCAACAGAGAACTGAGTGTCAATGATCCAGCTGTATAAAGTTTTCCTTTCTATTTCTTTCATCTGGATCATAGTTATTTTACAGGTCCATAATTTACAAAAAAGTCTCCTTGAAAGTTTTAATGACTTTCAGTTTCTCTACTTCCCATGCTTTTAGCCATACAGTACAACTAAGAGTTAGCCATGGGGACCAGTCTTTAACTATAGGTACTATTAGTGGTTTAAAATTACACTGGAAGAACAAGTTGCAGAAAAAACAATCAGGTTGGTCATGTCTAGTCCATCTTGTTTAATTGGGAGGTAGGTGACATTCCTTTTAAGGGGATTCAATCAACTCCCCCACAGGCCTTGGAAACAACATGATCAGTATAGTAGGTTTCTAATGCACTGGGGGGTGACTTATGCATGACATAACTGGAATCAGAAATGTTTTTATCATACAATTTTTTTTCTCCTATTTGCCATTTATTACAATTGCTCCACTTTTTTTCCAGTTTCAAATTTTGATTCCAAATCAGCTTAACTAGGCCTATAGTCCCACATTTATTTCCCAGAATAGTTAATGGTTCCTCAGTAAGATGTTCCACAGCTACTCATTGTAACTGTTGTGGGGGTCCCCAAACATCTACCAAGACATTTTTGAAAATTAAGTGTGAGACTCCAGAGAAAAATTTAAATAAACAAAACTAATGCATGGATTTTTGGATTAATGTGACACCTTGTATCATAAGGCATGCAACATCAGCATAAGCTAATGCTTTGTGAACCACAGTCCTTTCCTCATTTGTTAAGAGAAGAATGAAAGGGTCTTGTTCAATTTTCCTCAATGAGTCAAACATAGGACATGTGGGATGGGGCTCAAAGGGCACCCCTGCTGTACCCCTTATGGCAACCATACTGGCAGTGCGAGTCAGCCATTTACTACAGGTATGACATAAGAAGACAAGTACAGGCACCTTAGCTAGGAAATTATTTTTTATTTATTTAAACAGGTGATAACTGGAAAAGGCACACTGAGCTGAGGCTCATTTCCAGGTGTGACCCGGGGAAGGGGGAAAGGGATATAAAGCAGAAAATACATAATAGATACATGAGATAAATATAGGCAAGGCAAGGCACATTTTATTTATCAGGTGCCCAATCCCGGAGGCTCTGGGTGCCGTCCAACAACAAATTCATCATAATTACAAAATATAAAATTTCTAATCTACAAATTATCACATCTATATTAAAATCATTAGAACCAAGAAAGTATAAAGGGAGGAAAGGAAGGATCCTGCCCAACTTAGTATGGAGGATCAGGAAAAGCTTGTCAAAACAGGTGAGCCTTGAGGTGGGTCTTAAAAACATCCACAGAAGGGGCCTCCGATATAGCTGGTGGGAGCAAATTCCACAGGACGGGGCCAGCAACACTAAATGCCCTGTCACCTGCTGGTGCAGCAGGTGACAGGAGGCCAGACAGATATCAAGGGCCCAACCCATATAGGGCCTTAAAGGTGAGTAACCCCACCTTAAAGAGGATCCTCCATCTGACTGGCAGCCAGTGCAGTTCATGCAGCATCAGGGTGATGTGGCAGAATTTTGACTGCCCCACCAACAACCTGCTGCAGTTGGCAGAGGCACCCCCCCCAAGACCTTGAGGTAGAGTGTATTACAGTAGTCCAGCCTAGTCAATACAAAGGCATCAGTGTAGGAAGAACAACTCAGCACAATGTAGGAAGGCAGCTACAAAGGCCAACAAAATGCTGGGTTACATTGCAAGGGGTATATCCTCGATGAGGGAGGAGGTGATTCTGCCACTGTATAGGTCATTAGTTAGACTGCACCTGGAGTACTGCATGCAGTACTGGCACCCGTATCTGAACATGGACATTAAGTTACTGGAGGGGGTGCAGCGCAGGGTGACAAAGATGATCAAGGGGCTGGGGGACTTATCATACGAGAGGAGGCTGAGGGATTTGAACATGTACTCGCTGGAGAAGAGGAGGGACAGGAGGGACATGATTAAAACCTTTAAGTACATGAAAAGAATAAACAAGACAGGTACAGAGGGGCTGTTCAAAGTAAGGGAAGGGAGGGACAACAGGGGCCATGATATGAGACTGGAGGGAGGAAGGTTCAGGAGGGAGATGAGGAGACACTTTTTTACAGAGAGGGTGGTGGCTGGGTGGAATGCGTTACCTGCAGAAGTGGTATCCAGTAGAACAGTGGACTGCTTCAAAAGGGGAAGGGACAGGACAAGGGGGAGGGTCAATGTAGGGGAAGGGTGGAAGGAAGGGGCAGCTGAAGAATAAGGGGTGCTAGCTGCACATTCGAGCAGACTTGATAGACCTCTAGGCCTTTATCTGTTGGTAAATTTCATATGTTCGTATTTTCAATCTCGTCCTGGGAATCACTAGGACGCCCCTCAGTGAGATTCAGAGGGAGTGGGTCGGTGCAGCAGGTGACAGGAGGTCAGACAGAAAACAAGGGCCCAACCCATATGGGGCGTTAAAGGTGAGTAACCCCACCTTAAAGAGGATCCTCCATCTGACTGGCAGCCAGTGCAATTCATGCAGCATCGGGGTGATGTGGCAGAATTTAGACTGCCCCACCAACAACCTGGCTGCTGCATTCTGCACCAGCTGCAGCTGGCAGAGGCATCCCCCCCGAGACCCTGAGGTAGAGTGTATTACAGTAGTCCAGCCTAGTCGTTACTGAAGGCATGCACCAAAGTGAGGAGGTCCAGTGGTGAAATGAGGGGCCTAACCCTGGCAATATTCCTGAGATGGTAAAAGCTGGTCCAGACAGTGGCTGACACCTGAGCTTCAAGTGTCAGACCACTATCAAGGATTACGCCAAGGTTTCGTAACCTTAAGGAGGCCTTCAATGGCATGGATCCCAGAAACAGCCTGTTTCCTTACCAGAGGCCATCCTATTCTGCCCTCTGTTTGACTACACCACCAGTATCTCCATCTTATCAGGGTTCAGTCACAGCCAGCTGGAGGGCATCCAGTTATTGATCTCTGCAAGGCGGTTCTTTAGTGCTTCCACCACATTGGATGTTCCCGGTACAAAGTAAAAATACAGCTGGGTGTCATCAGCATAGCAATTAGAAATTCCAGACTGTATTTCCTAATGATCTCACCCAGGGGCAGCATGTAAATGGCAAACAGCACTGGGGACAAGACTGAGCCCTGAAGTACTCCACAGGACAGGAGACTAGGTGAGGAGGAGGAGGAGAAATTCCCCATCACTACCCGTTGTCTCCTGTTCATGCGACTGGACTCAAACCAGCAGATGACCATGTGTCGGTGAGCCCACAAAATTCCCTCAGGCGGTCAAGCAGCACACAATGGTCTACCATATCAAATGCTGAAGAGAGATCAAGGAGAATAAGAATTGTTCCATCCCCTAAGTCTCTAGCCCTGAGGAGATCATTATGCACTCTAACAAGAGTGGAGTCCTTACTATGCCTCACACGAAAACCAGACTGGAAGGGCTCATAGAGATCAAAGGTCAAGAGGTGCTCTTCCACCTGAAGTGCTACCACCTTCTCAACAATCTTCCCTAAACATAGGAGATTGGGGATGGGATGGTAATTCACCTTGATGTCAAACTCCAAAGATGTTTTATTCAGGAGGAGATGCACCAATGTCTCCTTCAAGGCATTGGGGAAAAGCCCCTCAGATAAAGAACACCAGACAATCAAGGCTGACGGTATCCACACATTCCATTAAGAAACGTGTCAGTACTGGGTCCAGTTCACAATAGGTGAGCTTCAACTTGGACATAATCTCAATGACCTCTGATGCCTCCATGGGCTTAAACTTCCCTCAACTAGGCAGAGTGCTCTCTGGATGACCCCAGTGACCACTGTTGGCCTCCATAGGTCCCACTGGTGGAATATCCCTCCTGATGGTGGACACCCTGTCTAAGAAGAATCGAGCAAACTCTTCACATAAAGTGCTAGAAAAAGTCTGCTTCAACTGTAGACAGGCTGGGTTTAAAAGCCTGTCCACAGTCCAAAAGAGCGCTGTTGGTCAATTCTTCCTGGCAGCAATCTCCCTTGATAGGGACTCTGCCTTCTTCCACATGACTGCCCCCTGGTACTTATGGCAGTGGGTGCACAGGGCCAGTTTATCCACCTCCAAGCCAGACCTCTGCCAGCAGTGCTCCAGTCTTCTACCCAAAATCTTCATCGCTTTGAGCTCCCCATCAAACCATGGGGACCTCAAGTGAGAAGACTTCGGTTGTACATGGATTGGTACAAGAGAGTCAAGCGCCACAGTTAGCACCCTATTATAGGTGGCAACCGCTCTGCCCAAACCCTCTACGCATAAAATCATGGTACTGAAAATTTAGTGGATATAAATTATTCAATACCACAGGATGTTACACCAAGACAAATCTATGTACTAGGTGACTCAATAATCAAGCACATAGAGTTATCTGTAACCCTGATAAGACTAACAGAACCTGTTCAAGCTTCAGAGGGGCCAAAATAGCTGACATCACTGACATGTTAAACCCTATACTATCCCAATCAGGTCATAATACATTAGTGATAATCCATGCAGGGGTAAATGATGTTCTTCAATCAGATAGTAATACACTAGAGGAAAGCTATGTGGCACTAAATAATCTACTGGTGGAAAAAGGATGTACAGTCTGCTTTTCAGAGATATTACCAGTACCTAGGGCTTTTTTTGCCATTATAAACAAAATTAAAAAAACAAACAACTGGTTAAGACTGTGGTGTTTAAAGCAGGGGATCAAATGCATTCATCACTGGGAAGATTTCTGTGAAAGAAATTCACTTTTTTGTTGGGGTGGACTCCATCTGAATAGAAGGGGTAGTACTATACTAGGGAAAAAAATTGCAGCAGAATAAATAATTTAAACTAGATTCTGTGGGGGAGAATTGGATTCACATATCTGGACTGCCTAGTACAGTATGGGCTGCACACCCATTGGCTCATGCTCTGAACCAATGAGGCAGTCCTATCTAGCTTTCCAGTCAGTGGGCGGCAGGGCGGCAGGCGGTGGTGGCTTCTGCCCACTGACTAACGGGGAGCGGGGTGGTGGGGCTCAGGGGGGTGGGGTGGGGGTCCACTAGATCACCAGGGATTTCGGACTTGGGGTGTGAAATGCCCGCTGGAACAGGCTCTGTGTGGTCCACTGACCACCAGGGATATTGGACTTGGGGCGGGGATGCCTGATGCCCATGATCGGGCTAATCGAGTCCACTGGACCACCAGGAATATTGGACTTCGGGGGGGGATACAGTGATGCCCGCGATCGGGCTACTTGGCGTCCACTGGACCACCAGGGATATTGGACTTTGGAGGGGATGACTGATGCCCATGATCGGGGCATGGGGGGGCGCCGCCAGGTGCAGTGGGAACAGCTGATGACCACCCACAGGTGGCAGCTGCTGTGTTGAGCCCTGCAATGCAGCAGCTCACCTGTGGGTGGCCCTTGACTTGTTCCTGTTTTTTTCAGGCGTAACTTTGTGCAGGCACAGGTAGTGGTTGCGCCTGCATAACTCTGCATGCCTGGGCTGACTATCAGGCTGTACAGGTTATGCATGGGCATGCCCCCCCCCCCACCTGTGCCTGCATACATTACTGATGCGCTCCGCCATCGGGACGCAGCGCGCACTTTCCCTTTTAAATATCGCACCAGGGCACATCAGTGGGTTGTGCATGGCGCAACACCTTTGCGCCATGCGCAGTCCTTTTGAATATCTGGGCCTTGGTGTATACAGTACTGAGGATTAGATTACTATCCAAAAAAACATTTGGCTTGAGGCTGGGCCTGTGAGTGGATAAGAGCAGCTGCAGGTGTAAATACATCTGGGATCCCATTTTTCCTTAGTATAAACCATAAATAGCCATGAGAGACTTGACTGAGTGCCTTACATTTGTCTATGGGGAGTAAAAATACATTACTTCCTGCATTACCTCTCCTTACCAGTTCCCTCAATAACATCAAATGATCTTGGACAACTCTGGGTAGAAAAGAAAATGCTTTTGACAGGGCTATCAGATGCCTTATGACCTGGGTTGTTCTACAAGTCAAAATATTAGATAAGCTTTGAAATCCATATTAAGGAGACAAATAGGTCCCCAAATGGAAAGTTCCTCTTTAACACCTTTTTTGTGTAAAAATATTAGTAGTCCGTCTCACATACTAGGTACAACATTTTTATTTTGTAGAATAAAATTAAAGATCTGAGTCAATTCTTCCACAATCGCAGGAGCAATTAATCTGTACAGATCACTAGTTAAACCATTCTGCCCTGGTGCAGTATTAATTTTTAAACAGCTGACAGCAGCTATTACCTCTGCAGCAGAAATTTTTAAGTTAAGTGCCAATATGTTATCTTTAGGGACCTTTCGGAGACACAAATGAGAGAGAAAAAGTCCTCTCTGAAAACTGGAAGTAAACATCAGACTAAAGGTTATCGGTACATATTCAGAGACTAACTCTACAATTGTGTTTCTCTCCTTTAGTAAGATACCCTGTTCATCAAATATACCAGTTATGACCTTCTATTCAATCCTACCTTTACAACTTTTATAGAGGCATAGTTGGGGTTGCTTCGCTTATGTACCAAACTGCTATTCTCTCTACATGGTAACTGCTCTTTGTAGATGATAATTTAGCATAGGTTTCTTTATATTGCTCATCTGAGTTTTGTAATTTCCTGTCTCTGCAAAGAGTTTGAATAATTTTTGTAGCTGGTGATGCTTATTCAAATATTGCAGATAGACAGAGTTAGACTGATTTTCACCCTGCATCTTGAAGAAATTCATAAGTTCCTTTTTTGTATCCTCCCATCAGTTAAGAGGGTCATCATAAAACAGGAGGACAGATTTCCATGCAGCTATTAGTTCTCTTAATGATTTTTGCATAGATGGGTTATCTACTATTATACAATGGCAAGAAAAAAATCTATGAAACTGATTGGCTGCTGAGCCTTAGACACAATGACCCACATTTTCAAAGGAGATGAGCAGCCCAAAATGGAGATGCACACATACCATAGGCCATGGCCTGCAGCCATGTGGCCTGCAGGGCACCACCTGGTGATGGCATATACCCAGGGTGATATCTGGGGCAACAGTGCCCAGGTAGCCTGGTGGTACTAGTGACAGCATGGCATGGGCCAGGGACTGACATGTGGCACACACCCACGGTGGCACACCATAGGTACACACAGGTGGGACCCACCCATTCAGATACCTGGCACACTGCCATTCTGGGTAGTTATCACCATGTTCCTGTCAGACGGGGGGGGGGTGTGGAGCAATGCATGTGACTGTACACTGCATATGAAGCTGGTATTGGTATATCGCATGCATGTGGTATATCGATCAGACTGTGTCACCCTGTGCCCTCCCCTGTTGCTAGTCCAGGTGAGCCCCTGTGCCCAGTGTCCAGGTGGGCCCCCTGTACCCCATTCTGACCCTGTACAGGGCTATGGGTAATAGCACTGTATCCAGGCCAGTGCAGTCCACCTTCCCACACACACACACACACAAACATTCCATCACACCTGTCTGCTATGTTGCAGTACCTCCTGTTCACCTTTGTGGAGTGGTGGGGCAGCACTGCAAAGCTGGAACTGCACATGCCTTGAGTATGCAAATGGCCTGAATACATTCCAGTAATGAGTTGCACATGTGGGAATTGGGCTCGGAATGTGCAATGAGGTCATTTGCATATCCTGACTGACTAGTGAAATTTTGCCTACCACGCAAGTGTCTCTGCATTGCGCATTTCCCTATGCTCCCCACAGGTCCCAGATCACTTGCCACACATCTCCCACTGTGTGATCGTGCATGTTCAGGATATTCAGTCGGACATGTGCGATCTGATCTTATGGAGAAAGTTTTGAATATACCATTATTTTGTGCCAGTGCATCTCAGTTGTGCGGTGTATGCACTTGCGTGATGCAGTCTAGGACTTTTGAATATGGGACCCAGTGATGTTATGTCATGATAACATCATTGTATCTAGGGCAGGCAGTGAAACAACTGCATGACTACACAGGAATCACTGACTACTTTATGTCCACAGAAGAACACATCCCTCATCACGGACACCCCCCCACCCACGTCTGCACCCCTTGCCCAACATGAATTCCATCTTTAACTCCCCCAGTTAGGAAAACAGAACAGTATGCTTAAAACTAATTTTTGTTTACTTTTTAAACTGAGTGGCTACACTAAACTGCACAAAGAAAGTACAGCTTTTTGAGTTTGGATAGGAAGGTTAGGAATATAAAAAGCAGTTACTCAATCTATCTAAATGTGTACAACAAAGGGGGTAAGGGAAATTAAGAAAATAATAGTTTGCACTGATAGAGGGGGGAGAGGGGAGACTTGGGGGAGTGTTTGGTATCCTGCATCTGGAAGGTGGGGGTCGCTGGTTGGTGACAACAGCAATGGGTAGGGTGGTAGGCTGCAACAACTGGGGAGCACCAATCTTTCTAAAAATTGCCTGGAGTGTGGGAGGATGTTTAGTGTGCAACCACATAGAGAAACTCAGAAAGGAGATTGAGGGTCTGCAGGAGGAACTAAGACAGGCAAGGCAGATTGGGGGTGGGTTTAGCCCAATACTGGAGGGACGAAGAATGGGAGTTGAGGGAGGGCGATTTAAGCCAGCAGTGGTGAGGAGAGGGTCAGAAGAAGGGAAGCAGGGACAAGGGGGCTTAGGCCAGGAAGAACGATTGCTGGGGAAACCAGGTCAGGAGACAAAAGACAAATGGAAGGAGGAGATAGGGACTTGTGAGGGGAGGCGAAGAAGTGGAAAGTCGTGGAGTGGAAAGGAGACAACAGGTTACTATGAAGAGAGAGAGGGAGGGGGCACTTGTGAAGGGTTTTCAGAAAATAGTTTTGCACTGCTAGAGAGGAAGAAGGTGGAGGAGGGAAATGATGAAATTAGAGGAGTAATTGATAAATGCCTGGACCAAACCGGAGTGGGGGGAAGTTCTACTGGGAGAATTGCAAGAGGGGCAAAAGGGGGAAATAATGTGCAGAAGGAAGAAGAGGAGCCGGAAATGAGAGAGGGAGATGAATGAAAGCAAGCAGGGAGTAAGAGTGGTGGAATCTTAGTGTTGGGGGGCTCAATACTAGGAGGAGTCAGGTGGGGTGGCAAGGGGGAAGGGCATAGTCGCATTTGGGTGGAGGCCATGCCAGGAATGACAGCGGAAAGGGTGGGACAATCTGTTCTGAAATATGCTAGAAGGGGTAGGAACAAGCCTCATTTAATTATACATCTTGGGACGAATGACCTGACAGACAAGACAGTAGATATAGTCCAGAGGAGGTTTGAGGAATTAGGACAATTATGTGAGGGGGCAGGAAGATCAGTAACTTTTTCGGAGATACTTCCAGTGCCCAAGGCAAGCACAACAAGAAAGCTGAGAACTGAGGAATTTAACGGATGGCTAAGAACCTGGTGTTGTGCTAAAGGGTATCTGCTGTTGGGGGGATGGGGAGGGACCTTGGAGGACAGTAGTCACTATGCCAAGGACAGGCTACACTTGACTGAGGAGAGAAAGAAAGTGTTGAAACAGAGGATGAAGGAGTACATAGAGGAAGTAGGGAATTTTAACTAGGAGTTGGAGGTGGCAATTGGGCACGAGACATACAGAGACCACAGGTTGGGAAACCATATGAGCTTACCCCCCATAACAGTGACAACGGACAAATGGCAAGTGCTATTGGTGATGCTAGTAAAAGAGGGCAGGATGGGAGGAGGGGAAAAGGGTGGAAGGTGGTTACCCTTAATGCTAGGAGCCTTGGGAGGAAAACTGCAGAGTTACAGGTGCTCATGAC
Source organism: Neoceratodus forsteri (assembly GCA_016271365.2). Classification (NCBI taxonomy): domain Eukaryota; kingdom Metazoa; phylum Chordata; order Ceratodontiformes; family Ceratodontidae; genus Neoceratodus; species Neoceratodus forsteri. The sequence goes on from CM028134.1 coordinate 850,124,664, forward strand.
AGAGGAAGAGGTGGACTTTGCAGCCATCACAGAAACATGGGCCACCCAATACAATGACTGGGACCTGTATGTACCAGGGTACAGGTTATTTCATAGGGACAGGGTGAGTGGGAAAGAAGGGGGCATGGCACTATATGTGAAGCAAGGACTGAAGTGTGTAAGGGAGGAAGGGGAGGAGGGTAGTATGGAGTCAATTTGGATACGAATCCAGGATTTCAAGAATAGGATTCTTAGAATGGGAGTGGTGTACAGGCCGCCATCTCAGATGGAGGAGTTAGACAGGGAACTAGTGGGACAGATGTGACAAGGGTAGTGTGGTGATTGTGGGGGACTTCAACATGTCAGGAGTGGACTGGAGTACCCCAACAACCAGGAACAGAAGGGAGCAGGTACTGCTGGATGCCTTCCAGGACAGCTTTCTGCTGCAAAATGGCCAGTGAACCAACCAGGTTAGAGAATACCCTTGACCTTGTGCTGGCAAATGGGGACTTTGTGAGAGAACTTACAGTGGAGGAACCACTGTCAGGGAGTGAACACCACCAATATGGCTCACATTGATATGGGCAAGGAAGGAGGGAATCTGGCACAAGAGTGCTGGACTTCAGGAGGGACGACTGTGGGAGGATGGGGGAAGTGGTAAAAGGGTATCTGGCCAGAATTCAATCTAGTATGGACACTAACCAGAGGTGGAAGCTCATAAAGCTGGGGATAGTGGAGGCAACCAAAACCTGCTGCAAGGCCCAGAGCAAGAAGGCTAGGGCTAAGAAACTGAGCTGGCTGAGCAAGGAGGTCATGGAAAAGGTAAGGAGGAAAAGAGCTGCCTTTAGGAAGTACAAGAAAACAGGGATGGGGGAGGACAGGGAGGAGTACTTGACGGAATTGAAGGAAGTGACAAGGGCAGTAAGGGGAGCCAAGGCATCTACAGAACTCTGGCTGGCACAAGGCATTAAGAAGGAGGAGAAGGAGTTCTTTAGGCACATCAGGGAGAAAAGGAGCTGAAGGACCACATAGTAAGGATTAGGAAGGAGGGGGGCTCGGTGGAAGCAGGGTGCGATAAGGCACCAAATGAGGCACTAAATGAGTACTTCTGTTCAGTATTTACTAAAGAGAAGGGGGGGGTGACACCCAAGGGGGGAGAAATGACAGAAACGGGGGCAGGGGGTGACAGATGGGGAAATCATGGAGGGCAGAGTTCGGGAGGGTTTGAAGGCACTGAGGGTGGATAAGGTGCCAGGCTCAGATGGCATCCACCCCAGGGTACTGAAGGAGCTGGCAGAGGTCCTTGCAGGACCTTTGGCAGACCTATTTAATACACCACTACATTCGGGGTGTGTACCTCAGGACTGGAGGATGGCTCATGTGGTGCACCTCCACAAGAGTGGCCCCAAGGAAGAACCGGGAAACTACAGACCAGTGAGCCTCAAATCCATCGTGGGTAAGCTAATGGAGACTATCTTAAAGAAAAGGCTGGTGGCCCTCCTAGAGGCCAAAGGACTACTGGACAACAGAGAGCATGGCTTCATACAGGGCAGATCCTGCCAAACCAACCTGGTGGAGTTCTATGACTAGGTAACTGGACAGGGGCCATACAGTGCATGTACTGTATCTGGACTTCAGTAAGGCATTCGACTCGGTGCCACATTGAAGGCTGGGAAGTAAGTTAGTAGGCACAGAGGCTGGTGCAAAGCTGGTGAGATGGGTAGGGAACTGGCTTCTGGAAAGGCAACAGAGGGTGGTGGTGGGTTGGGAGCTCTCACACCCAAGGGTAGTGATGGGCGGTGTTCCACAAGGCTCGGTGTTGGGACCAGTGTTGTTTGGGATATTAATTGCAGACATATCATTGGACATCAAGAGCAAGATCAGTCTGTTTGCTGATGAAACCAAGGTTGGAGCAGTGGTGGATGACCTAGGGGGGTGGCAGGGATTGCAGGATGAACTGGCAAAGCTTGAAACCTGGTCAGACACCTGGCAACTGGGGTTTAATGCCAAAAAGTGCAAGGTGCTGCATTTTGAGATGAAGAACCCAAGGAGGAGTTACCAGCTGGGGGGAGTACAGATAGCCCAGACAGAGGAGGAGAAGGAACTGGGGTGCTCATTACAGGGTCCGTGAACAACTCGGCACAATGTAGAAAGGCAGCTGCAAAGGCCAACAAAATGCTGGGTTGTATTGCAAGGGGGATATCCCTGAGGAGGGAGGAGGTGATTCTGCCACTGTATAGGTCATTAATTAGACCACACCTGGAGTACTGCGTGCAGTACTGGTGCCCGTATCTGAAGAGGGACATTAAGTTACTGGAGGGGGTGCAGCACAGGATGACAAAGATGATCAAGGGGCTGAGGGACTTATCACATGAGAGGATGCTGAGGGAGTTGAACATGTACTCACTAGAGGAGAGGAGGGACAGGTGGGACATGATTGAAACCTTTAAGTACATGAAAGGAATAAAGACAAGTACAGAGGGGCTGTTTAAAGTAAGGGAGGGGAAGGACACCAGAGGCCATGATATGAGACTGGAGGGAGGAAGGTTCAGGAGGGAGATGAGGAGACACTTTTTTACAGAGAGGGTGGTGGCTGGGTGAAATGTGTTACCTGCAGAAGTGGTATCTAGTAGAACAGTGGACTGCTTCAAAAGAGGATAGGACAGGACAAGGGGGATGGTCAATGAAGGGGAATGGTGGAAGGGAAGGGCAGCTGCAGAATAAGGGGTGCTAGCTGCACATTCGAGCAGACTTGATAGACCTCTAGGCCTTTATCTGCTGGCAAATTTCATATGTTCGTAGCTCACGGGTCTGCTGATAGCCAGTCAAACTTGTAAAATGCAACAACTGCCAAAGAATTACAAAGCCCTCCTCCTCTCCTAGTGATACAGTCCTTGCATTCCTCTTCTTTCATATTGCCCACAAAAAAAAACTGCAGTTGCCCGGTTAGCATACCTTGAAACTACAAACCCGCCATCTTCAGAAACCACCTTGGTGATGAAGTACGAGCTCAAGTCAGGTCGGGGGTTTCACCGAAAAACCGCTGACAGCGCAATTATGTAAAAGTATACAAATTGTCTATGTTTTTTTCTTTTGTTTTCAGCAATCACTTGCCTGCAATAAAACTCACCTCGCCATCCTCTTTTCCATCAGTGCTGATATTGTGTCAGCGCATGCCCACTTCACATTCTTGCTGTACACTGGGCGAACAGCTTCTTGGCAAATGGCTTGTCAGCTACACACACGAAAAAAGGAATAAATTTAAAGCAAACAGAAAAAAAACACAGTCTTCTTCAAGCACCCTATAGCTAAAGGTGGATGCTGACGGGAAAGGACAGAGTGCAGTCACACAACACAGAGCAGGATCACTGTGGCAGCAGCTCCACCTTGTGGTGGGAGAAATATTTCAGACTTTTTTTAAACATATACCTACACCCACAAAAATCAAATGAAAAATAGATTAAAATGTATTTTTTTACTTTCTTCTTTTTTTAAATAACAAATTAGCCATTGTATAACAATAAGACACTCCAGGGTGTGTTATTGTGTAATGTCACTCCTGGGGTGTTGAAAGAACTCAGCTTCACCTCATGCGTCAACCCACCCCAGGAGTGACGTTATTACACAGTAACACACACCCTGTCATGCCTTATTGCTTAAATGTGGAATTTAGTTTCCACACTGTTAGTCCACATCATTGCTTGAGTGATTGTTCCAATGTTTCTGGCACCATTCAGGGATCAGAAAATTCCATAAGAAAAAATGGAGGCAGTTTGTATAAGAACACATGCAGGCATGAACAATAAATTGATAGGTGACCTTTAAATAAGGTGGGGTCCCTTTCTTTAGCTCATGAATAATAGACATTTAATAACCTATGTATGAGAGTATTTAAGGAGGACATATCACAGAAAATGTTCCTAGTTTTTGCACCACAATTCACTGTGGAGAGTCTACAGTTGAAATATCCTCTGAAAACCATTGTTTTTGTGAATAAATAAGGTCTAATCGATCTCAAGAGGTAAATTCTTGCCACTTTGGATTGTGTTGCACAAATGTTGATGATTTGGTATACTTTTCCATGTACATTGGCATCTACTATGAGAGCTCTGCAGGGAAACGGGTCAATAAGTCTTAGTACTTTCGCCTCAGGGGTATTGAAAAGGAAACTACCCCTATGCAAGGCTCAGTACTCAAAGACCAACAGGAGGGGTCAGTAAACCAAGATATCTTGGTAAGAGAGACCTCCAAAAATGTATGTATGCTAGCATCTTGCAAAAATATTACCTCACAGTTGGAAAGCTGAAAAAGAAAGAAAAAGTAGTTAACTTCCTTTTAACATTTAAAACATGTTTTTTCTTTTTACATCATGCATTGATTTGCACTTATCCTTTGTAAGTAATTGTATAATAATAGTTGCTTATCATGATGTACTGATTTTTTTTTCAGGCTTTCAGTAATTGTCTTTCCTTTGTTACTCTCTTTGTTCACCAATAATGTCTGCATTTCCACTTTGTGCACCAATGATGTCTTTCTATCCACATGGCTTATACTCATTGTATTACTTGTCACTACCTCTGTAACTGCCGCCTGTGTGGCCGGGGTCATGCCTGAAAATGGTCCCCTAGATCAGTGCACTTACCTGGTTACCAAAGACTTAAATAGATACATAAATAAATTATTAATACTGTTTACATTAGCTGTTGCAAAGGTAATATTAGGAAGCAGCATCAGGGTAGAAAGGAAAATCATCAAGACCAAGGCCCTTCACATGATATTTATTACTTTTTCTCTGCCACCTCTTTGTTTTACTTTTCCCCTTTCTTTGCTAAAGGTATCCATCATAGGCTCCTCTGCTTCAGCAGAGGGGCTGGTTGAGAGGAGGGCACAGAAGAGGGATCAGGGTCCTACTCAGTCTCTTCCCATTGTCAAGGGGATTGCAAAGCCTCACATTGGTTTGATAAAGATAACATATCTGTTTTTGGGACATTGGGCTTTGGTTGGCTCCAGTTCCTTCTTCTCTCAGTAATCATTGTTATTTTTTTTGTATCTAGAGTGGTGGAGGGGCATCACTTCAATTGATGTGCCTTCAGGTGCAGTTTCTGATAACTGATACCCCTGTTCTGTATTTGGGCAGGGTTCGGTCTGCTTATCTGGGTGGGAGTTTGCCTACTATTCTGAGGTAGGGGGCATCAGGGCAGTAGTTATTGGATTAGAGGGGGTTCTGAAGCTACCAGGTTGCCAGAAGGGCTATGTGGTGGCACTGTGGAATTATTTACTTGACACAGCCTTTCACTTCTTATTGTCACCCCTGTGTGAGTTGCAGACTTTCTCTGGAATTTTTGAGCAAAGGTTACAGACAGGTTTTGTTCCATCTGATCCCCCTGGTCAGACTGATCATGGGAAGCCTACAGGCAATTATGGTAGGAGTGCCCCTTGTCTTCGCAGAGGTTACATTTGAGTTTGTTTACACAGTGAAGGCTAGCATGACCAACTTCATTACAAAAACTGCATTTCACTTGAACACAAGCCCCACTAAGAGGGTCTTGGGAACTACAGTGGGTGCAGACTTTGGGCTGCCCAGCAGAAACAAGAACCCCCCCATCCTGACCCAAGAAAAAACTGTTAGAGAGATGATGAATCCCCTTCACTGTCTGTTTGAGGTGTACTCTCACTTTCTGTACACCACCAGTCCAAATGTTATCTGAATCAATGATTGCTTCAGGATCCCCTAAAACAGTACATTTCTGTTTTAACCGATATAGAATGTTCATTATGCTAACGCCCTAATTTCTGAACAGGATTGCAACTGCTTTATCAGTAGGCTTTGTGAGGGGACTTGCCAGGAATGGGGACTTGGGGGTGGGGGGGGTATTTTTTTGGCATATGGAACTGAAGCCAGAAACTTTCTAGACCCCCTGCAGTCTAAAAGATGATAGCAAAGGTGGACTTGCCTGCTATATTTATGAGGACAATATTTCAGTGGCAAAAAAATTCATGGAGTCCTTCAGCAGGTTTTGAGCAATGTAGACTCTGTCCAGGACCACCTCTAGACCCCCTTTGTAGAGCAAACATATAGTATTATACATTTTAGTGAGTAAAATGGAGACGTGAAATAAAACTGCATAAGACCTGGGTTTTTAAGGTCTGGGTTTATACCAATAGGGTCTGTATCTTGTATGGAGGGCTGGGAGCCCGACTCATGAAAAGTTGTATATCTTCAGGCAAAGTTTCGGTTATAGAGGCAGGGGCTTGATCCATAACATTAGGACTTGCAAGTTTATCAGTATCACAGGAAGGAGACGTACTATATCTACACTGTTCTGCATATGTTCAGTGTTATAATTTTCCATTTTAACAATGTTCTTTTCAGTGGGAAGGTTAAAGACATAGTCAGTTTTAATATTACTTTGCCTCACTTCCTTTAAAGAAGACAGCTCGGTATGCTGTGTGATTTTTAACTCTGGTAGCAGTTCTAGTACCAGTTCCATAGGATCTACCACAGCCTCCTTCTCACTCTGTACAGTCTCCAGTAGTGATACCAGGATAGTAGTGTAAGAAGAGGCACTTCCCTGCTCTGGATGATGAATCAGTGGGTCTCCAACCTTTGGTATCCTAACTGGGGAATTCTCAGAAATCCACTCTCCCTTCAGAGTTCTCTGCTCCCAGTTAGCAGCTAGGAGAGCTTTCTTTACTGTCCAAGTCTCTGCTTGAGCTTCCTGTGGAGTCCAGGATCTTTTCATTGCACCACGGTGCTTCTGAGATTGCTCTGATTCAGGTACTGCCTGATTCATGCTCTTGATCAAAGGCTTTGTCATGATGCCATGTGAAGCTTTCCCAGTCTGGCTCAGTAAGTACTACAGCCAGGTGCTGCTAGCAAGGAATTTCTTTATGCATCTGGAGGATCCTGCCACACAGCTACTTCTGGCTGAGCTGCAGTGTCAGATTCAGTTACTTACTGGCTCATTCAAATAGGCATATTCTTCTACTATCATGTCTAATAAACACTGTCAATTTTCTGGGAGCTACTTAGCCATCTTACCTTCCTCTTCAGTGGGATCCACAGACTGGACTTCAAACTTCTCAGAGGGCACTTTACTACTGGTATCAGCTTACTAAGCTTGCAGATCTACTACAGAGGATTTGCCATCTTCATCATTAAAATGTTCTCCAGTTCATTCATGTACATTTTCTGGATTTTCAGGGTTAGCTTCCTCAGTACTCTGGGTGGGGAGGAAAGTACTGTCCACCACTTGGGCAGCTACCTGTATGGAAAATCCCATTAGATTGCTGCAAGCTTGGTGTGCCATATCTTTGGTTCACCTGGGGTTTGTGGCAATCTAAAGCCTTTGAAAATCTGGCTCATTATGTCTTTTATATATTTATTTACACATGCCCCAAAAACCTGTTTAGCTAAATGGGATATCGCTTTGCTCTCTGCCCCCCATCTCACTCACCACTATGAGCTATACAACAAGCTTGAGTGGCTCTCCCCAGACAACCACTGAACCTTAGTTATGGGCAATTTTGTTGACAATATCATCAGAACTGCCACTCCCCCTGTACTATCTGAGCTATTCAAGCCTGCAAACCTCTCCTACATGTTAAGATCCAGTGGCTCACAAGTATTCCAAGTTCCCAAAACCCATACCCTAATGAGTAATCAGGCTTTCATCGTCTGTGCACCCAGACTATGGAACTCCCTTCCTGCCCTTGTTGATACCTCCCCCTCCCATACCTTTTTCAGAAACTTACTCTGGGGTTTTCTGAAACTTGCCTCAACCTGTCATTGTACCTAAGGTATCAACCCTCTTTCTGTACTGTACTGTGCTGCACTTTATGGTCCTGTCCTGACATTGCCCCGAGATTGGTGTGTTTATGTATTTATAGTTCATGGCTGTCAATTGATAACTTGTTATGTGATGTTCAACACCTGGCTGTCAATTGTTACCTTGTTGTGTTATGTTTTTCTACATGCCTTCCTAGTAAGTCATGTTGCTTCTATTACCTTTCTCTGAAATGCTGCAATTCCTGCTTTTGCCAGTATCTGGTAACCTCTGGATTGCACCAGAAAATAGGCATATGACTGTCTAGTGTGCTCACCTGGTTAACAAAAGCTAATAAATAAATAACATTTATTTATTTAATTTATTTAGTTTTTGATTACTGGGTAAGGTGCACTAGGCAAATATTTGCCTATTTTCAGGCATGACCTGGGAGAGTATAAACCTATGACACTTACTGTACATGCCAAGACAATAACAACAACATTGGTATGCATTACAAAGTAGAATTAGAACATGTACCAGCACCAAACAGAGCAGTCAGATGGTAAAAAAGACTGCTATACAGACACTCATTTTGGAGTGATAATTTTTACTCCACTTATCCAAAGTATGGTATGAATGAAAAATTAGATTGGCTTCTGATAATGTAACACATGGTAGAGATTAATTCTCTGTTTATATCTAGCAGTATAACAATTTCATAGCAATAGAGATTACACTGTGCTTTACCAATTCTGAATCAATGCCTGAATACTGTACATGTATGAACTGTAATATTTAGAAAATCTTATACCAGTTTTGTACTAATGTAGGCTATAGGCACAGGTGATCCAATTTTTATTATTTCTAAAGGAAGTTCCTATAATGAGCTATCAACTTATATTTAGAGTGTTAAATAACAAATGAATCAATGTTGTCCTCAACCCCTGTAAAAAAATTCTGTGTTTTTACGAATGCTACCATTTTTTAGTCCCTACATCTAATAAAGTACTGGAGATGTGCAAAGCTGGCAAACTTCACTTCATAAAATATTTTGTGAAGTTGGAAAAAATTTGCCAACTGCTGAAGTGTAAAGTGCCAACTTTGCAACATTTTTGGCAAGCAAAGGGGCACTTTTTCAAGTGAAGTCATGCAAATTTTCTGTGAAGTTCCAATTTCAAAATGACTTTGCCTGAAAAGGTGCCACTTTGGTAGGAAAATGCATTGTGAAGTGGTAAAATATGTAATTTGGGTGAAGTGAGAATTTCACAAAGTGATTCCTGAAGGCAATTTCACCACTTCACTGGTGAAGTAAAGCTTCACAGTATCTCTAGTAAGTATCTCATTAGCAATGTCTGATGGATTCTTTTCAACACAACTAATAACATAAAGTATGAACATATTTTCTCTGTTATTTTAAAAAACATCTACACATACAGTACATGTTCCACAAGAAAAAAAAAAAAACATCTCCACTGAGTCTGAATAAACAGGGCAGCAACCTAGGGGCAAGCAGTATCTCTGTCATGACACATATGTACATATGACATCACCACCATAATGACACACAGTGGCAATGTCAATCATGAATGGAAAGCCAAAGGCTTAAAATACAGCTAAATGCTCTTACAATGAGGAAGTCAGGGAATCACAAAATACAAGAAATCAAGCGTGATCAGTTGTTTTTGAATTAAAGAGGCATTTGGCTTAAAAAGGGAAATACAGTAAACAGCTTTAGAGAAGACTGACAGAAAATCAACTATTTTATTGAATTTATAGAGCAAGTTAGAAATCAGTAGCTGAAAAACTGAGATAGTTTTAAAGGTACCATTTACTGTGTTTTCCTCATGGTCTGAAACTGCATAGATAAACTAATGTTCCATAACAAAATTGTCAAAGAAGCATACACTATACTGTAACAGTAAATATTTGACAATGACATAATGTAGAGTAAGTGTTATGTTCAGCTGAGTAAATAATGTTCCTATATTACAGTACCTAGAGAACATACACTGACATGTATAACAGTAAAAAGTAAGTGAAGTCACTCAGAAATACAGGAAAGCTACTCTTATTAGTGATTAAATTCAATATTTTATAAACAGTTGATGCAATTTAAAAAAATTAAAAAATAATAAAGAGACAATTAAAAGATGTGTAAAGAAATTATTGGGACTTAAAATGAATTGATGTAATAGTTAATTTAGAAAATAGGCATGGAATAGGTGGTACAATCTCTCACTTAACTACTGCAGCAATGACTAATTATTGAAATTTAAATATATTAGATGCATATAATTTACTATATATTATTTTATATACAGTATATCATTAATATAAGATGTGGTGAACCACAGCTTGTGGGTCAGTTCCACCAAAAATTTAAATAAGTATATGATATAATATGTTATGATATGACATGACACGGCACAATGAATGACTATAATTATATTGTGTAATATAAGTTTTCAAAACAACTGTACACCCTGAAGAGGGTTTTCCTCAAAACATAGGTGACAGACAGACAATGCTGCTATTCCTTGAGGCTATATGCAGGACAAATTCAGAGATATTTTACTGCTGTATTGGTTGAATGTGTCCTTATCAGAAATATCAGAAACAGGCCAATAAGACACTGTAAGCATCTATATGTTTGTAGGTTTACTTAGGAGATCACGTATTGTTATTATTCTCTCCTAATATCTCCCAACATGTAGATGAGAACTGCAAATCTACTATAAGCTAAGTCTAGGGTACAATCAGAATAACTATTAATTAATGAATTAATTTAATTAACATTTTTTGTTGACTGGGAAAGGCACACTGAGCCAGAGCTCTTTTCCTGGTGTAACTAAAGAGTGATCAACAGGGGGGAAGTGCAAACAAAAACAAAGAGCCAGAAGTGCAAAAAGCATCAGTAATTATACAAAACACTAATTATGCATATGAACTTGACGAAAGTGGTGCACATACAGCGTGTGTGTCTGTGTGTGTGTATATATATATATATATATTCATTGCAAAAAAACTGCATTAATACATCATTAGAATTGCAACATCAAAAGTAAGTAAATTTGACCTTAGGGTTCCCAAGAGTAAGACCACACCATCACTATGCATGCAGGAACAGGCATGATGGATGTGTTTTGGCATTTTGTACCCCAGTGCTCACCCCATTCTCCTGTACTATGCCTATTTTACCTTACTCATGGAATAGGGTGAGCATTAGGGTTCAAAACGCCAAAACACATCTGCCATGCCTGTTCCTGCATGCACAGTGGGGGTGTGATCTTACATTTGGGAACCCTAAGGTCGACTTTCCCTACTTTCGATGTTGCAACCCTAATGATACATTAATGCAGATTTGTGCAATGAATTTCCCTTCCTTTTGAAAAAGTGTAATGTAACTGGCATGTGGTTGTGGGAGCGTGGGCCCTCTGGGCCCTGTGCTCCCCTCACATGACTCATTTTTGCATACTGATATCCGTATGTGGGAGCACTGGCCCTTCAGGCCCTGTGCTCCCACTTGGGACTTGTGCTCCTCTCACACTGTCCATTTGAGAGGGCAGGCCCTCCAGGCCCTGCGCTCCCATTTACACATAAGTACGGAGACATATCTCACCGCTATAGTCATGAAAAGGAACCCTTGCAACACCAATTGGACAATATCTCAGTAACCATAGCAACCAAGGGAAAAAATCCCACTGCAGTTGTAATCGTGACTTCAAAACCTCCACGGGAGCTTAAACCACCCAATGGTGTACTAAGATCACCACAGCGAAAAATCCATATTTCAAACCATTTTTGAGATATGGATGCCAAAAGGCACAGTGGGCACCACAGTGCTATCCTATGAAATACTTGGCAACTTCAGAGCACTGTAACTATGGAACCATCATCAATTTTGTGACCAAACCACCAAAAGGCACATATGTGGGACCAGGGCTTGGTACACTGCAAATTTCAACCAAAAAAGGGCTAACCATTATTTTACTATGAAATGGCAAAGAAACTGGCTTATTTGGGGCTTTAACTTTGTGAAATTCTGTAACTTTCACAAAATTTCTATAGGTCAACATAGGGTACTTTTGCGAAACAAAAATGTAGTGTTGCAACATTACTGGTACTTTTGAGAAACTACAGGTGTGTCACAAAACTACTGGTACTTTCATGAAACTAAAGGTAGTGTCACAACACTACTGGCACGTTCCTGACCCACTTTGTAGAGTAATGTAACTGGTATGTGGTTGTGGGAGAGCGGGCCCTCCAGACCCTGTGTTTCCCTAACACTGAAAATGTTTGTGTAATGGTATGCAGACATGGGAGAATGGGCCCTCTGGGCCCTATGCTCCCACTTACACATAAATACAAGGACATAACACAGGTCTACAGACATGAAAATGAACCCTTGGAACACTAATTTGCCAATATCTCAGTAACAGTTGCAGCTATAAAGAGAATTCCACTTTGGTGGTATTCATGATTTTGAAACCTCCACTCAAGCGTAGTCCACCTGAGGCAGACTGAACTGCAAGTAATGAAAAATCCGTATCTCAAACTGTTTTTGAGATATGGGTGTTGAAAGGCACCATGGGCATCGCAACATTATCCTATGGGGAATTTCGCAACAAATTGCACAATGAACGCTCATAAAGCAGAGACTTTTTTTGAATTTTTGAACCAAATTGTCAACATGGGCTTTTTGAGAACTCCCCTCATGAACACTGTCACTGTGATTTCATTAATCCATTCTGAAAGTTGATTTCACATAGTGACTGAAACATTCTGTGGCACAGGTGCGAAAACATGTTTAGGCAGGATGTGAAAAATGACAGCTATACTGTTCATAAGGAGGTGTGAAAAAATGGTACTGTTGAAAATTTGGGGTGGAAATATTAAAAATTGGCAGAGTTATGAGCATGCGTATAAACTGTACAATGCACACTCGTAACGTGGTCATTTGTGGACTTGTTTCACCAGATTTTCAACATGGGCTTTTTGGGATCTACCTCCATGAACAGTGGCACTGTTATTTTGTTAATCCATCCCAAATGTTGATTTAACACAGTGACTGCGCCATTCTGTGCCACAGGTGCAAAAACATGTTTTGGCAGGATATGAAAAATTACAGCTGTACTGTTCATAAGGAGGTGTGAAAAAATTGCAATGCTGAAAATCTGGAGTAAAAATATTAAAAATTGGTGAAGTTACGAGCGTGCAAAGAAACTGTTCAACACACGCTCATAATGCAATCATTTTTTTGGAATTTTTGCACCAGATTTTGAACATTGGCATTTTGGGACTCCACCTCATGAACACAGGTACTGTCATTTTGATAATCAGTTCCAAAAGGTGATTCTGTGCAGCGAACATAAAACACCTTTTGAGACTGAGTAACAAAATGATCGTGACTGTGTTTATGAGGTGGGGTCCCAAGAAGTCCATGTTGAAAATTTGGGGCAAAGCTTCCTAAAATTGGCAGAGATAGCAACATAAGTTGCACCCCCCCTCCACTGACTCCCATTATACAGATTACTTTGATTCCTGTGATCACAGTTCGGCTTTCAAGAGTGCAGATGTGTCCCCAATCCAGAGGAGATTGCTGCTCCTGACCTCCAGAGGTAAGTACAGGTAAAGGGGGGTGTTGGGAGGTGGGTGTTCAGTGGGATGGTGGGGAGGGAAGGGGACTGGGGAGATGACAAGGGACCTTTTTCTTCTTTACAGGGAAAAAAAGACACCGTGGGACAGTTTTATTTATTTAACAGGTACACACAAAAAAAATTATGTTTTTTGGCACACTGGGGCGGGCTCCCAGTGTGCCACATGAGATTTTATGGGGGGATACAGGCTGCTGACAGGTGGATTGGGCACCCCCATTGGCAAAAAAAGTGGATTGGAGGCATCTGACACCAGGAGTGGGCATCCTGTTGTCAGAAAGATAAAACTTAAATAATCTGGGCACAGTGGGGTCAGCTCCCAGTGTGCCACATAAGTTTGTGGGGTTGGGGGAGGCATACTGACATGGGGACTGGGCACCCTGTTGTTAGTGAGGTGCACATAAGTTCAATGCAGGATCCTGCATTGAAAATGTTGATGCAGGATCCTGCATCAAAGCTAAAACACGTTGGGGGATGGTTTTCTTTATTTACTGCCCCTAGGTAAACAGTGTCAGTTGTTTTTACCTAATCAGGGGCTGAGAAACACACTTGAGTCATCTGATTTTCAATGTGACCCCCAGAAATGGCATTTTCATAAGATTTGTGTCAGAAATTGCAGAAGAAGCCGATGCAACACTTTTGAGAAACTGTGACACTTTTGCGAAAGTGCCATTTCCATTTCTTCCACAATTTCTGACACTACAGTAGTCCTGATCCTGAAAATGGCATTTCTGGGGGTTAGATTGAAAATCTAATGCCCCCAGTGTGTTTCTCAGCCCCAGATTAGGTAAGCACAACTGACAGTGTTTACTTTGGGGCAGTATTTTTTGAATTTTGGCCATTTTTCTGTACTGCCAACTAAAAACAAAATGGCAGTGGCTCAAAAACAAAAAACAGAGCTCAAAAGCTTTTTCTGCTTTCGCAAAAGCTTTTAAAAGCTGTCGAGCTGCACACATATTTTTCTCTTAGGCTATAATGGGAAACTTTAAACTTTAATAACATTTGAACAGATTAATATATTTTCACCAAATCATCAAAAGGCACTTCCTTGACCCATACCCCATATACCTTGAAAAATTTAGACCAATCAGACAAATCAATCGAGCTGTAGAGATGAGCAAATAATTCAAAAAACATGAGGATTTTTCACACTTCTCAATGCTATGCAGCTCCGAAACCGAAAATCTGACCAGAACAAAGTTATTAAAGTACAAAATTTGTGGTTTAACATAGAAGTGGCTGTGCAACCCTAATACAGTATATGGGCCCTACCAAGACACTATAACATATATAGATAGATCTATACTTTGCAAAAAAATGTTGTTAATGCATGCACCATTAGGGTTGAAGTGTCAAAAGAAGAGAAATACATGCATGTACAGTGGGTGTGGGGCCTTAGGCTTGGGAACCCTAAGGTTGTATTTCCTTTCTTTTGACACTTCAACCCTAATGGTGCATTAACACAGTTTTTTTGCAATGAATTTCTTCTCTTTTTCAGTTAATTTATTTGCATCCTTATCCCTCCCTCCATAACTGACCTAGCTCCTGTGGCTGCCTCCACTAGCTGACCCCATGAATATTTCCCTAACCTAATGCAGTTCTTTCTCCTATTAGCACTTGGTTACCACTTAGCATGCACTTCACCATGTTATGTCTATGACAATGCCTCTGGCTGCGCTCCTCCTCTATAGCTCTCCACCCCTCTCTACTCTTCCTCTCTCTTGTCCTCTATCCTCGCTGCACCTCATCCGCTATCTCCTTGTAACCTAGCCTCCAAAATTTGTTTTGTTTCTCAGATGCTTTGTAACTCTGTTTAGCTTGCACTTTTGTAACCTTGTCCTATGTATTGAATTTGTAATCTGACTTATATGTCTTATGTTTTGAATTGTAACCTGACATGGAACCTTTGTAAAAGAGCCATGGCTCAAAGGTATTGTAATCCTAGACCTAATAAATAAAATAAATTAAAAAATTTCACAGTAGGAGTGTAGGGCCTATGCTCCCATGGTCTGTCATGTTCCTTACTTTAGTGTGGCAACACCCATCCCTCTGTAGACGCATGACAAAATTATCAGCATAGCCATCTTATTAACCCAGCACATGTAGCCAGTAGACAAAAAATTTTCAAATCCTTGCCAAAACATAATTCTGCACAACTAGAATGCCGTTCCATGCCACAGGTGCAAACACACAATTTGGAGAGAATTTGAAAAATGATAGCTGTGACATACATAAGCTCAGGTAATCAGAAGGCTATGTTATAGTTATGTTATGTTATGTTATGGTGTCAGTGGCTCAGTAGGTAGCACACTTACCTCTGAGGCTGGGGGATCAGAGGGCTGTGGGTTCAGTTCCCACATCTGGCACTTGGGTTAATATCCCAGTACTGACACTGTAGTGCAGCATGAGAGGGGTGCTGCACTTCTGAGGTGCCGTCTTGTAGATGAGATGTTAAACCGAGGTCCCATCTGCCTGGATTGGTGGTAGTTCAGGTGGATGTTAAAGATCCCATGGCACTTATCGAAAAGAGTAGGCAAATTTCCCTGGTGTCCTGGCCAAATTTCCTTCATTCACTAAAAAAAAAATACAACCAACAGCTTAATCTGGTTCAAGGTCAGTTGACATTCATCTGTATCCCCTTCCCCAGGGTCGTGCCTGACAATAGGCAGGATTTGTCTAGTGCACTTACCCAGTCAACAAAAACTAAATAAATAAATAAATGTTGAAAATTTGGAGTCAAAATATTTAAGATTTCTGCATTTACAAGCATGTGTACTGAAATTGCAATGAATGGACATAACTTTGTCATTTTTTCATATTTTGACCCCAGATTTTGAATATAGTGTTCCTATCACCCACCTCATGAACCCCATAGGTGAAAATGTTCAAATGTATGGGAAAATGCCATTCTGTGCCACAGGTGCAAAAACACATTCCGGGCAGGATGTGAAAAATGTGAACTGTAGTGTTCATGAGGTAGTGAGATAAAATGGTTATATTGAAAATTTGTAGTGAAAATATTGAAAATGATCAGTTACATGCATGTGTAGAAATTTTTCCATGACCATGTGTAACTCGGCCATTTTTAGGATTTTTTTTCATCAAATTTTCAACATGACCTTTTTGGGACCACACCTCATGAACACTGCCACTGTGATTTTATTCATTGGTCCCAAAAGATGATTTCACACAGTGACCACGCCATTCTGCACCACGGGTGTGAAAACCTATTTCAGGCAGGAGGTGAAGAATGACAGCTATACTGTTCATGAGGTGGTATGAAATAATGACAATGTTGAAAATTTGGAGTGAAAATATTAAAAACTGCTGAAGTTATGAGTGTGCATAGTAAAATTTCAATGACAGTGCATAACTCAGGCATTTGTTTGGCATTTTTGTACCAGATTTTCAACATGGGTGTTTTGGGACCCCACCTCATGAACTCTGGCCCTGTCATTTCATTAATCAATCCTGAAAGTTGATTTTGCACACAGCCATGAAATCGCCTTATGGGTCCGATTAATGAAATGACAGTGACAGTGTTTATGAGATAGGGTCCCAAGAAGCCCATTTTGAAAATTTGGTGGAAAAATATCAAAAAATGGTCAAGCTATCAGCATAAGTAGAAAATACCGTTGACAGGCATTATACGGCACTAATCTTAATTCTGCAATTTGCGGTTCAGCTCTGAAGAGTGCAGACGTGTCCCATTCCACAGGAGATGACAGTGGATGACCTCCAGTGGTAAGTATGGGGCAAGGGGGTGTGTAGGGTGGAGGGTGCTCAGTGGGAGGGTGGGGATGGTGGGTATGGCTGGGACAATAAGGGATCATTTTCTTTTTTTCAGGTTTAATAATTAAAAAGGTGTCAGGGGACCATTTTCTTTTCCTACAGGTTTAAAAATTAAAAGACATCAGGGGACTGATTTCGGGACACTGGGAATGGGCTCTCCAGTGTCCCACACTGCTGAGGGGGCATACTGTACATGTATTGGGACACTGGGAATGGGCTCCCCAGTGCCCCATGATGAGGAACAGGTTTTTTTTTTTCAGGTTTAAAAATTAATAAAACACATCGAGGGACTGATTTTGGGACACTAGAAGTGGGTTCCCCAGTGTCCCACACTGCTTGAGGGGGAAACACATGAATCAGGGCACTGGGAGTGGGCTCCTCAGTGTCCCACACTGGCTGGGGGGGTTACATTGCTGACAGTGGGATTCGGTACCCCATTGTTGGCAAAGTAAGAAACAAAAGTGATAATGGGAGGGTGAGGAGGTGCCACTAAACATGGGGGCAACACATTGGGGGTGTGCCACTAGACACCAGGGATACAGGAAAATAATGGGTGGGCAGGGGATGCCACTAGACAACCTTGGTCCCTGCGACCCTGTGAATTCTGCCTAAGAAAACAAGCTACCTCTTTGGAAAAACAAGGTAACTCCCCATGAAAACAAGCTTGTTTCGCAGGGCACATCTATTTTGTTGGCAAAATTCAAAATTTAATAACTTTTGAATGGATTAATATATTTTTCAATAAACCTTCAAAAGGCACATCTGTAATGCAAAAGCTTTCAACCCTGAAATTTTCAGAGCACAACCAAAAGCTGTTTCTGAGAAACGACTGTCAAAAGAAAGTGAAAAAAAAAACATTTAAAAATAAAGCAGTGCAATGTTGTGTTTTTCACCACTCTGTATCATTAAAAACCACAAAAAGGACTCATACAAAATTTGGCATGTCAAGAGATCTTGCCCTAGCAGCAAGGCATGCCAAATTGTTTGAAAATCCATTGAACTGTTGCAAAGTTATTAAAATGCAAAATTTGAGGTTTAACATTAAACCGCCTGGCCAACTCTAATATACTGGCGCTATCGCACCAGTATAATACAGTATATATTTCAGTGACCTATGCAACCAGTATAGTGTTATGCTTGTACAACTGTTACTTTGCTTTGGCCATTCGCACTCTCTATTCCAGAGGAACTACCACCCTGTAGGTGTACCAAAGGCAAAGGAATCCTTAAAGAGGGTTCCACCCCTTAAGGTGCTGCAGGAAGCTTCCCTTGGCAAAAGGTACCTTAGGAAGCATCCCCCGGAGGAGAAGAGGTGGGGAGGATGGAGGGACAAAGAAAAAGTACGTCAGAGTGAGGCTGGGAGGTACTTCTTATATAGCCTAGGAAGGGGGAATGGCTGATTGCTTGGTCATTGAACCACAGGCATATCCTTTCAATTCAATGGCCTAAGCAACCAGTATAGTGTTACACCTGTGCAACTGTGTTACCTTGCTTTGGCCATTCGCACTCTCTGTTCCAGAGGAACTACCACCCTGTAGGAGTATCAAAAGCAAAGGAACCCTCGAAGAGGGTTCCACCCCTAGAGGTGCTGCAGGAAGCTTCCCTTGGCTAAAGGTACCTTAGAAAGAATCCCCCGGAGGAAAGAGGCATGTGCTGGAGGAGGAGGAGAGGATGGAGGGGTAAAGAAAAAGTGCTTCAGAGTTTGGCTGACAGGAACTACTTATATAGCCTAGGAAGGGGGAGTGGCTGATTGCTTGGTCATTGAACCACAGGCATAGCATTTCAATTCAATGACCTATGTCACCAATATAGTGTTATGCTTGTGCAACTGTGTCACCTTGCTTTGGCCATTTGCACTCTCTATTCCAGAGGAACTATCACCCTGTAGGGGTACCAAAGGCAAAGGAACCCTCGAAGAAGGTTCCACCCCAAGAGGTGCTATGGGAAGCTTCCCTTGGCTAAAGGTACCTTAGGAAGAATCCCCAAAAGAACTGTAGCAGTGCCAAAGGAACATTAGTGATCGATGGCTATGAGACAGAGAAGTAGAGTAACAGCAACAAGCAGCTTGATAAACATAAATGAGATGCAGGTTAGCAAAATAGCACGGAAACATGGAAACATAGAATTTGACAGCAGATAAGGACCGCTTGGCCCACCCAGTCTGCCCATTTCCCTACCTAATAGATAAGCTGCAGATCCTAGTTAACCAGCAGCCTACTTCTTTCTACCCCAACCCCTAGAATTGCCTTATGACTGTCCCATGCATGCTTGAATTCAACCACTGTTTTTGACTCCACAACCTCCTCCAGAAGGCCATTCCATGCATCCACAACCCTCTCTGTGAAAAAATACTTCCTTACATTACCTCTGAGCCGCCCCCCTCTATCTTCAAATTGTGCCCCCTTGTTCTTTCACATCTCTTTTTTTGAAAGACTCTACCCTCTTGAACTTTGTTGATTCCCTTGAGGTACTTGAAAGTTTCTATCATGTCCCCCCTCTCCCTCCATTCCTCGAGGCTATACATATTAAGCTCCTTTAGTCTCTCTTCATATGTCTTACAGTGCAGACCCTGCACCATTTTAGTTGCCCTCCTCTGGACAGCTTCCATCTTGTCTACATCCTTGCGGAGATTGGTTCTCCAGAACTGCACACAGTACTCCAGATGGGGTCTCACCAGCTGTCTGTACAGAGGGATAACAACTTCCTGTTTTCTACTGGTGATGCCTCTCCCTATGCATCCCAGTATCCCCCCAGCCCTCCTTACTGCCCTCTCACATTGCTTGCCCATCTTTAAGTCATCTGATATGGCTACCCCAGGTCCCTTTCCATTTTGTTGTTGTTAGTATCTCACTCCCATTGTGTACTCTTCCCTGGGTTTTGTTTCCAGGTGCATTACCTTGCACTTCTTAGCATTAAATCTAAGCTGCCATACATTTGACCATTCCTCTAACCTTGCCAAGTCCCTTCTCATCCTTTCCACCCCACCCTTGCATCAACTCTGTTGCAGATCTTTTGTGTCATCTGCAAAGAGACATACTTTTCCTTCCAATCCCTCTGCAATGTTGCTTACAAAGACATTGAAGAGGACCGGTCCTAATACTGAACCCTGCAGCACCCCACTAGTAACCCCCCTTTCTTCAGAGTGGACTCCATTTACTATTACCCTCTGTGTCCTATTCTCCAGCCAATTCTTTACCCAGGCTATCATCATGGGACCCACTCTCAGGCTGGCTAACTTGTATATTAATCTTTTGTGTGGAACTGAGTCAAATGCCTTGCTAAAGTCTAGGTAGGCCTTGTCCACAGCCCCTCCCTGATCTACTACTTTGGTCACCCAGTCAAAGAAATCTATTAGATTCGTCTGGCATGACCTTCCCGCTGTGAATCCATGCTGCCTTGTGTCATGTACCCAACTGGCCTCTAGGTACTCAACAATTCTTTCCTTCAGAAGTGATTCCATCATTTTCCCTATCACTGAGGTTAATCTAACAGGTCTGTAGTTTCCTGCTTCTGCCCTGCTCCCACTTTTGTGAAGAGGAATCACATCTGCCCTCCTCCAGACCTCAGGTACCACCCCATCCTCCCATGATTTGTTAAAGAGGGTAGTCAGTGGTGTCACTAGTTCTACCCTTAGTTCTTTCAGAATTCTGGGATGAATCCCATCAGGCCCCATTGCTTTGTCCACCTTCAGTTTTAAGAATTCTTTCAGAACCCTTTCTTCTGTAAATGGGCTGGTATCAACTTCTGTATCCAAACTGTTTCTATTGTTTGTTTTAGGTACCGCCCCCTCTTCGTTTGTAAATACTGAGCAAAAATATTTGTTTAGTATCTCTGCCTTTTCACAGTCACCCTCTGCCCACCCCCCTTCCCCTTTATTAAGCCTCACTATCCCTCCCTTGGTCTTCCTTTGCTCCCTGAGGTACCTAAAAAAGGTTTTATTCCCTTCTTAACTGAGTTGACTATCTTTACCTCAGTTTGGGCATTTGCTGTTCTGACTGCCTTCCCAGCTTCCTTTTGCTTTAACTGATACAATTCTCTGTCCTGCTCCTTCTGTGATTCCTTGTACTTTCTGAATGCTTTATTTTTCTCTTGAAACTTCACTGCCACCTACTTTGAGAACCATAGTAGTTTCTTACATTGTTTTGTTTTGTTTATTTGCTTCACACAAAGGCTTGTTACCTCTGTGATGGCAGTTTTTATTATTCCCCATTGTTCTTCCACCCCTCCTTCCTGCCCATTTGCTAGAACATTCCTTAGGCACGCACCCATTTTGGCAAAGTCAGCCCTCCTTTGCATGAATGACTACAGGGGGCTTCCTAAGGAGAGAGGGAATGGCAAATAGGAACACCATCCACCTCCATCCAGCAGTGGAATCTACCTAAGTAAACTGGGGAATACTGCCTAAGGCTAACTAAACATTATGACCTGTGGCACAAAGGAGAGAAAAAAAAACCTTTGAGGAGGAAATCTCTGGGGATCCAAGGCCTAGGTTGTCTTCCTTCCAGGCTTGGGATATTTTTAATTAGTGACAGCTCTGCTGCTGCAATTTGGAAACCCAATTAAACGGGGGTGGAAAATACTCCACCTTTGGAGGAAAGCTCTCCTCTATCCCTCTAACAGGAATGCCATGGAGGGATTGAGCCGATTTGCTCTGCAACAAGCCTCCTCCAGGGTGGAAGGAGGACAGCAATGACTGATGAGGCAGTCATAGGGAGAATAATATAGATGGTGCTGGCGAACCCAGTGGGCAAGTCAAAGGAGCCCCTTGGGCTTAAAGACCATACCCTTCACAGCTGAAGTCTTAATTTCTGCATCGAGAGATGCCATCGATATATCTGCAGAGCAGAAGCTCCACCTGGGGAGAGGATATTCCCAAAATGAGCCAGATGAGAAGGACCCCTTCCCAAGTTTCACACACTCAAAATGTGGACTTTGTAGGTGCAGAGTGAGACCATCGGCTGCAGGGCAAGCCCTGAACCATGGTAAATAATGGTCGTGGTTGGCATGCCTCCGATTATGAAAGAAACAAAATGGGAAGGAGTGTAAAAGAAGTGCAGAGCACTGAAGACCCTCACATAGGTCATACTAGTGCTGTGTGAAATGCGGAATTCCACCGGAAAAATTACTATGGAATGACCATTCCACTGGCAGAATTTCCACCAGAATTTCAGTGACTTATCTGTGGAATTCTGCCTACTGTGAGCTGTGGAATAAATATTCCTTGGAACAGTATTTTTTCTGAGGAAAATTATTCCACAATAATTTCTTCGTAAAATATTGAGATCTGCAAAATAATATTCCGCAGAACAGCGCTTATTCTGCGGAAAATCATTCCACAACTATTTTCTGCTGTGGAATTCTACCAATTCTACCATTCTGTTTCTGGTGAAATTCAGTTGAATTTCAGTGGAATGTTGAACATTCTGCAGAATTTTGTTCTGCTGGAATTTAGAATTCTGCACAGTACTGGGTCATACGTGTTGTACAGCAGCACATAGCAGACTAAGTCTCCAAGGGCAACATAAGCATTGAGTGCACCTTTACGTAGGTCTGTGACACAGTGTAAGCAATGATCATACCTGCACATAGGCCTGAGAGGCAGCAATTTGCATGACTTGCAGGGAGGCAAGCCAACCATTCCCATTAAGGAAGCCAATTAAAAGTGACATAAATACTCTGAGGATTTTAGCAGCAGAGACAGTATTCGAACATGAGGTATTTGGACTACACGGGGCCACAACTCTGCACTACAACTCCCCATTTCCCTGCCTTAGGAAAAACAAGGAGGCAACAGTAAAGCACTGTGACACACATGCAGATTTAAAACTAGTTTACAGTGACAGCTGTAACTGAGCTAACCTCCAGAGTGTAATGAAGCAATATACAAAGGTAGTTGAGCAGCATCCATCAGCAATTAGTTATAGCTTCTGGGAGTAGCTAAGCTGAACAAATTTCAGAATTATAGGGAAAGGCAATGCACTGCAAAGAACAGCAATATTGCTTGGTATAATTGCATGGAATCAGGTTTGAATGCCATTGGTTAGCTTTGCAGAGTGAGCCTGGACAGGTGCAAACAATGAAGATGGATAAGCACTTAAGAGCAAAAGCAGGGAAGCAGCAACTGACTTGAAACATACAAATAACAATTGCAGATGCACTGAGGGTTTGCTGAAATCTGGTGAGGAAATGGGAGTCAAAATAGCACAAGCACAGGATTAGCACAATACAAACAATGGGCAACAGGATGCTAGAGAACCAAGAAAGCCCCCAAGAAGAAAAATGCAAAACAAAAACACAAGCACAAAAGGACAGGACACAGGCAACACAAACAAGCACGCAGCAGCTGGAGGCAAGCAATACTAATCAAAAGGCAGGAGATCACAAAACAGAAGTCCAGCAGAAACCAAGCACAGCCAAAAACAGCAACACGGGGGGGGGGACAACGCTTTGGCAGTACCCAAGGGATAAGACAGAGCCTCTGGCTGCAAAAAAAAGTGCTTCAGAGTGAAGCTGGAAGGAACTGCTTAAATAGTCCAGGAAGGGGGAGTGGCTACATATATATATATATATTATAGTGGCACGATAGTGCTACTATAGTTAGGGTTGAGGAGCTACAGTATTTACATAATAAACCCAAAATTTTGCACCTTAATAACTTTGCAACTGCTTGACAGATTTTCCTGAAATTTGGAATACATGATCAAGACTCATACACCTTGGGATCTGACAAGTTTTGTACCGGTCGGATATATGGCTGTGGAGTTATTAAGCATGATCTGCGCCCGCGTTCACATTTTTGGAATTCTACGGTTGCGCCTACAGGTCGCAGGGTTTGCGCGACTGGTCCCAAATCTTCAGGGAATGTGCGGCTGGGGTCCCCGATGTGCCTTTTGAAGATTTCATGAAAAAATATTAAACGGTTCAAAAGTTATTCAAAAAACAAGTTCCCATTATAAGTCAATGGGAAAAGTTAACAAAAAGTTCAACAGTGTCATAAATGCAGTTTTTTCTTTCATAAATGGCCCTTTTACTCTCACAAATCTGCCATTTTGTTTTCAGTTGGTGATCAGAAAAATGCTTGGCATTTAAATTTGGGATCCTCTAGCAACCTAATTCCTTTTGTATTCACCTAGTCGGACCCTGAGGATGCTAGCCATGTCTTTATTTTGGGGTAAAACACCCCAGAAATATGTTTTTCAAATTTCTGGAAAAAGTACTTTCGTAAATTACTGTCACACTTGTGGCACTGTCGAATGAATTTGCGAAAGCTTTCGCAAACTGTGACAGTACTTTTCTAGGCTGTGGGAAGATGACAGCAATTCTTTGGCACCCTGCTTCAAAAGAACGGTTTGGTGTTTTGGCCTGAAATTGGGAGGGAATGCAGCCGACATCTCACAGATGTGCTGTTCAGTGTTTTGTTGAAAAAAATATTACATGGCGGTAAAGTTACGGCACTCCAAATTTGATGCTTTTTCCCATAGGATAACATTACTGCGTCCGATGCATTACAGGAATCCTTTGGCACCCTGCTGCAAAATAACGGTTTGGTCTTTTGGTCTGAAATTTGGAAGGAACACAGCCAATATCCCACACATGTGCCTTTTTGTAGTTTGGTGAAAAAATATTACAGGGAGCCAAAGTTATGGCACTCCGAACTTCTCTTTTTTCCCCACAGGATAACATTACGGCGTTCGCCGAGCCTTTCAGGGCCCGTATCTAGAAAAAGGTGCGAGACACAAACTTTTCATTGGAAAAATGCTTAGTTCCCTAGTAGCAGCTAAGTACAAAACTAGCCAGGAAAGTCATAAATTATATGACTTTTTAATTTTTTTTCTACGTCGTACAGGTCCTGAGATATAAGCAATTTAGTATTCCAAGTCCTCATTTTCTGCTCCAAGAAACATTATTATGCATACATTCTTTGTACTCACTGTCTTTCTTTATGCAGGTTTTGGGGAAAGCCAGCCTGTGTGCTTACATTACTGTTACCGTTACCGTTTTTGCTTGCAGTTCCTTTCCCGTTTCACTTACCGTTCACGTCTATGCCACCATGTGCGTTACCCTTTGTGTTTTCATTTGCACTTACTTTTGCATTATTTTTAACATTTCTGTCTACACTACTGTTTCTCTTTCTGTTTCACTTTGTGTCACCATGCGCATTACTATTTGCGTTAGTGGGCACAATGTTACTATGTGACAAGACATCATGTGGCGGGAGCAGATTCACTATTTCTCATTATCATTCTCAAAAAGAAGGGAAGTTAGAGGCAAAAAACTCCTTTTAATGCATTAGTTAGGGTTATTGCACACTGACAAAAATGAGGAAATTCGGTGTTAGGGTTGAAAAACCCCCTTGGCCCCCCCTGCCCAC
Organism: Neoceratodus forsteri; assembly: GCA_016271365.2. Taxonomy (NCBI): domain Eukaryota; kingdom Metazoa; phylum Chordata; order Ceratodontiformes; family Ceratodontidae; genus Neoceratodus; species Neoceratodus forsteri. Next base: position 850,150,229 of record CM028134.1, read on the forward strand.
ACCCCCAACTGGCATCAGAGTGCGTATTAGAGATTGGTCAGTCCTAACTCTCACCCCATTCTCCTACACCTCTGCTTCTTCACACATGTGATGGGGTGAGAGTTATGGCCGACAACCTATCGCACCCGATACCGATTGAAGGTATTGAAGGCAGAGAAAGCCAGAGAACTTTCAACCCTATCACCGACTTCCTCACTTTTGTTCATGTGGAACAACGCTAACTAACGACAACAGAGTTTTTGCCTCTATATATATACATATATATATATATATATATATATATATATATTATATAGAACTGGAAATATATGTATGTGCGTGTGTGTGTCCGTGCACGTGTGTAGTGTAGAACTGAAATTTTGCATTAAGTGAAATTTCACACTGCCAGGATACTGTACTGATCAGTGAAAATTTATTGTTGCAGGCTGAGCCACTGCATTATATCTAATGTTTTCACACTACATAACATTCTGCTATTGTACTTGGTTTTCATCTGAATGTAATACCTCCTGACCAGATCAAGAGGTATTACATCAGGGGGTATTTCTTCCCGATGTAATACCCCCTGATCTGACCACTGCAATGGCTGTAATCATAAAAGCCTCCTTTAGTTGGCAGTGGTAATTAGAGATGTTGCAAAGTAAAACTTCGCCGGTAAAGTTTGGGCAAAGTCCAGAAAATTTGTGCTTTGTGGAGCTAGCTTCGTGAAGCCGCTGCACCTGTGAGATTTCAGGACGCAACGTTTTTCCAGTGAATTGTGTGAATTTTTCCATGAAACTCAAAATTCACAGGTGAAGCATGAAATTCGTGGATGGAACTTCACGCTTCACAGCGAATTTCACACAAATTTGCATCTGTGAATTGTTTCACAGCAAGTTGTTTTATTATGTTGGAAAACTGGGGCTTCTTTTCAGCCTACTGTCTCACTGCCATCATGTTTTACACCCAGGCAAATCAGGGATCCCAGTCCATGCCTCCCTGTTTTACAGACATCAGTATCCAAAACTAGGATAACCCCTGGTACCCTCTGATGGCTGTCCTGCCTTACTGGTCTGTACGTATTGCAAGTAACTAATACGAACATACAAAATTGCCAGCAGAAACAGCCCTCACTGTCTATTGAGTCTGCTCTAGTGTGCAGCTAGCACCTCATCTTGCAGCTGCCCCTTCCCCCCTTCTCAGTATTCCTTTCCCTTACCCTGTCCCAACCCCTCTTGAAACTGCTCACCATCTTACAGGACATTATCTCATCTGGTAAGCTGTTCCATTTGTCCACCACTCTTTCAGTGAATAAATGTCTCCTCATCTCCCTCCTGAATCTTCCCCACTCCATTCTCAGTCCATGCCCTTTCGTGTCCCTCCCCTTTCTCATTTGAAAAATCCCTTCTGTGTTGGTCTTGTTTATCCCTTTAGATACTTAAAGGTCTCAATCATATCCCTCCATTCCTCCTCTTCTTCAGTAAATACTTATTCAACTCTCCCAGCCTGTCCTCATAGGACTTGCTGTCTAATCCTTGGATCATCTTTGGGGCTCTTCGCTGCACCCCCTCCAACAATCTGATGTCCTTCTTCAGGGTGGGCACCAGTACTGCATGCAGTACTCCAGGTGGGGCTTGACCAATGTCCTATACAGGGGTAGGATAACCCTCCTCCTTCTGGAGGAGATCCCTCTTGCAATACACCCCAGCATTTAGTTGACTTTTACTGCCACCTTCCTGCACTGAGCAGTTGTTCATGCTCCCCCATAATGATCATTCCTAGGTCCTTCTCCTCTGTGGAGCTCCCCAATTGTACCCCATTCAAGTGATAATCCCTCCCCTGGTTCCTGGCTCCAAAGTTCAGAACCTTTCACCTCTTGGTATTGAACCCCAACTACCATGTTTCTGCAACTCCAGCAGCTTAGTCAGGTTCTCCTGCAACCCCTTCCACTCCTCCGCATCATCAGCCACAGATCCCATCTTGGTATCGTCTGCAAACAGACTGATCTTGCCCTGGATCCAATGTGAGATATTTGCAATAAAAATCCCAAACAGCAATGGTTCCAGTACCGATCCCTGTGGTACCCCACTTGTCACCACTCTCGGTGACAAGAGGTCCCCCACTACCACCACCCTTTGCTGCCTTCCCTTCAGCCAGTTTGTGATCCATTTCACCATTTGTGGTCCCGCCACCACATGTTCCAGTTTTCCCACCAACCTGCCATGTGACACTGAATCAAAGGCCTTACTGAAGTCTAAATACAGGGCATCCACTGCATGGTCCTTGTCCAGTTCTCGCGTCACCCAGTCATAGTATTCTACAAGGTTTGTCTGGCTACAAACCCCTGCTGTTGACCATCCTGGAGAACGTATTCCTCCAATAAGCTCACTAACCTCTCTTTTAGGATGGTCTCCATGAGCTTTCCCAAGATCGATGTGAGGCTCACTGGCCTATAGTTTCCTGGTTCATCATTTGGGCCACTTTTGTGGATGGGCACCACATGGGCCATTCTCCAGTCCTGTGGTACACATCCCATGTCCAGGGAGGTACTGAACAGGTCAACTAGTGGCACCCCCAAGGACCTCTGCCAACTCCCTTAGTACCCTAGGGTGAATGCCATCAGGTCCAGGTGCTTTGTCCATCCTTAATGCTCTCAATTCATCTAGTACTCTGCTCTCTGAAATCCCTACATCTGTCATCTCCTCCCCCCACCCACCCTTTCTTCGCATGGGGTATCTGCCCCCACTTCTTCTGTGTAAATATAGAGTAGAAGTATTCATTCAGTGCCTCTGTCTGCTCTGCCCCTTTCTCCACCCACTGTCCATCCTTCTTAATCCTCACCAGCTAATCCTTGCTCCTTCTCTCTCCAATGTAGCAGAAGAAGTCTTCTTCTCCACTTTTGATTCCCTGCACCAGTCTCAGCTCTCTGGATGCCTTGGCAGCCTTGACCAGTCTGGCAACCTCCCTGGACATCTCCATGTATGTATCTTTATCCTCACCCCTCCCCAATTTCCTGTACTTTCTAAATGCTCCCCTCTTGGCCCTCACCCCTTCCATAACCTCCTGTGTTAGCAAGTTGGGTTTCTTTGCCCTGTACTTCTTGCTTTTCTTCCTAGTGCAAGATTCCATAGGTTTCACCAACCCTTCCTTTATGATATCCCATTTCTGGTCTGCATCCATGTGTGGTTGCATACCTGCTAGTTGCCTGCCCCAAATTTCCTTTATCTGCTTAAAGTCTGCCCCTAAACTCAATCACCCTTGTACCTGTGCCACGTTTTCCTCCCCATGTTGAGTATGAACTACACCGAATAGTGGTCACTCCCAGCCAGTGTTTCCTCCACTTCCAGATTCCTTACAGCTTCCCAGTTATCCAGTACAAGGTCCAGAGTCCTTTTTAACTGAGTCGGCCCCTGGCCCAGCTGTGTCAGGAAACTGTCTTGAAATGCTTCTAACAGGACCCTCTCCCTTGCACTCGTGGTGGATGGGATGCCCCACTCCACCCCTGGCTGGTTTAAGTCCCCCACCACCACTGTGCTCCCCTACCTGCAGACCCTCCTTATTTGTTCAGCTAATTCCCTGTCCAGGTCACTCCCCTGAGCTGGTGGCCTGTACACCACCTCCATCCTCAGTGTCCTATTCTTTGCATCTTGGAACTGCATCCATAGTGCTTCCATCCTCCCCTCCTCCCCTTCCTTCCTTACACACTTTATCCCTCCCTTACATAGATCACCACTCCCCCCACTCACCTTAGCCCTATCCTTTCTGAATAACCTGAACCCTGGGCTCATCATATTCTAGTCCTGGTACAGGGCAGCCCACGTTTCCATGATGGCCACAATGTCCACCCCCTCCACCACCAAGAGAGCCTATAACTCCACTGCTCTATTCCTTAGGCTTCTTGCATTCAATGAGACCACCTTCTAGCCTGTTCCCTCCCTTTTCCTACCCCTATTCTCCCCCCTGTATCCCTCCCTGTGCTGCTTCACCACTGCCTTTACCCATAACTAGGTGTTGAGGCTAATAATAATCTTGAAATTAGAAACTAGACCACCAAGCTCAAATCCCTTATTGTGTGCTGTCATAATTTTCTGGATGAGCAACATATGCAGGAGCAGGCAATGCCACCCCTTGATGTGGAAAAACAAATAGCTTACAAACCAATAAAGAAGGCTCTCCACAAGACTAACACCAAGTTCAGAATACTCTACCTCACATGTCTACTGGTAACCACAAATCAAGGAGTCAAAGAGTTTGACAAAGCTGCAGTGGCTCAAAGAGAACTGACACATTAAACACTGGGCATCACCTTTGATCCAGATAATGGCAAGCAACCATAAGGCGCCACATGTTATGGACCATTCCAATCCTACAAATGACTTTTAAGCTATGGTGGGTCTTTACATTTTGCTACACTCAGTGTTCCTGCCTTATGATCTAAGACTCAGTGACTGTGTGTTTTTGTTACTAAATGCAATCTGTATTTGCTTTGCCTGGATTTGAAAGACTTACTTGGATCAGCTCCACTACTAGAACTTTCACTAACAAGTGGACCAAAATGTCACTGCAGTGTCTTCCTAGATTTACAACCCTTTGCTCCCCTTACTGGAGTCCCTGCCACTGGCTCTCAGAGATGGCTGCATGGCTGTAAACAGAACAAAGTCTGAGAGCATGAAGGATGGCAAACACACAATTGGAACAACAATCCCTTAAAAGGCCATCCTCATGGCAATCACTTAGCAGATTTAGAGGGCACCGCCCAGATGTATTATGACCAGACACTCTCAATATCTCCATGGGGTCTCCCACAAGGCCAAACAACTGGACAGCATTTGGGCACCCCCTTCTCCTAGGACCCACCACTGGACACAGAAATGGGTCACACTCACAAAGGACCTTGGCCAATAATGAACATCACCATGAGCTGGCATCATCAGTGTTCCTCTGACCCCCAGATGGACACAGACAGGGAAAACGTCTACCTTAAAAAAACAATACTGGGTTTGATGGGGGGAGGGAGGAAGGAATAAGCTGTTGGCACAAACACTGCACTGTGCCCAAGACATACCACTTTCTCAGGTAATAGTCCCCTACTGGAATGAAAAACTCATACAGCTAACAGCAGTACTCAGAGGCAGGGAACATTGACCCCTCCTTCCCCAAATCAATCATACAGATAGTTATCAAATTACTCCTGTGATCACTCGCATACTGGTGGAAGTAGATGGAGGTAACACATATTGCCAAATCCCGCTGGTGTTGACATCACAGGCAAAGGGGAAAATAACTGTGTAAAGCTAGTATAGTCACTATGTAGAAAGAATACATGCAAGCACAGGGCTTCTAACACAACAGAAAATCTGAGTTAATCTGGAGATTGCCTTACGAGACTGAGGGAAAATGTTGCTAATGGATGGGGAAAGTGGTGGTCTGGAATGGTAGAGTGGTCACTGCTAAAATGTGTTATGGTGGTAGCCCTGGGATGTTTTATTAATTGCAGTATCATTTAGGTCATATGTTGCTACAGGATGTCCCCTTGCCACTGCAATGTTTAACAATTAACAGCATAGGTGGTTGGAGTTTAATTAGCGGTATCGCAAATTAAATGGGCAGGCAACTTCAAACAGGTGCTGCCATGTTGTAAAGTGAGGTGCTTGGTTTGCCTGCACATTAGATTTATATGGGTCTAAACCATGTACTTCAGAATGCCAACAGCACAAAGCAAGAGTGCATAGTCACCTCCATGCACCCTTGAACAACTAAATAGGGACCCCTTGTCTCTGATCTACTGCTTCACACCAATTTTTTTTACTATTTTTGTGGCTACTAGTAGAGATGGGTGAATTTTGTGCAAATTCATGTCTGTCAATTTTGCGAATTTATGTTTGTGGCCACTAGTAGAGATGGGCAAATTTTGGGTGAATTTCGCACAAATTCATATCCACAAATTGTGCAAATCTCACAAATGAATTCCCAGAGTGAATTTTTTGGACTTCACCCATCTCTAGTGGTAATCAGGTTGGTCAGAGGTCAAGGGCCTCAGCATTAGTGAGATGCATTATCCTTCAAAGAGATCAAGGAGTTCCTCCATTATGTTTGCCATGGAGTTTAATGCCATTTATTATTATTTTTTTTTAAATTGATGTCACCCGTTTAACATTTTTAACCCTTGATTTGGTATAATCATCACAATGTCATGTAGGAGGTAGACATCCCTGACATCCCGGTTGTGCGAGTGTCAGATAACATTAATGTATGGTACAGTAATTGTAAAAAATTATTAAAACAATCATTAAATTAAAATGCCTACAATCACCTGAGGGAAAAGTATTGTCCTCTTCTAGTAAAACAGTGGTAGGCAGTGGCAATCAGGTTATGCAAAGATCAGGGACCATGTTGGCTGGCATGCGGTGTTGTACAAGTAAAGGTCAAATCGAAATTCCTTAATGAAAAATAAAGTCTTCACACACAGCTAAAGATAAGTGCAGTGCAAATTTAACAATAAGTAGAAAATATCTTTGGGGTTAAAAATGGCCATTGTATTTCAATTCTACATCATAGAAAAAAATAGTCTTGGAGTTAAAAGTAGCCATTCTATTGCAATTTTATACCACAGAGAAAATAGCCTATCTTATATTTCAGTAAGTTGAATTCTCCTGGAATGAATGGATGCCATGGAATACAAGAATTCAAACTTTGGAATGTTCACCCCATACAAACATAGACATAAATGAAGCCTTCATATGAAGCCAAAGGCCTTAAGTTTATTTGTGGCAGAAAAAGCAACTGTGATTTCTTTGGCAAGTTGATAAGGCAAGGCAGCTTCTATTTCCATAGAGGTAAACAGAGTCAACATGACATATACCATTATTAATAAATACAGAGTAAATTAAACAATCAATAGATAAATAATACAACTGAAACAGTAAGCACTTTCAAATAAATACATTTTTAAGTCACCCATAAAGGCCTCTTTTTTGTGGGCATATTGAATGCTGGGAACAGAGTGTTCCAAAAAGACAGCACAGCCACCCCAAATGCTCTATCTCCTAACTGCTGTAAATGAGATCTAGGGATTGCTAAGAGGCCCATATTGGAGGAGCGGAATGGACAGGTAAGAGCACACGAAGATAGGAAATCTTTTAGGTATTCAGGATCACAATCCAATGAGGATAGGAGTGGGATTTTCTATGGTCACCAAAGAATTCCCAGAAATTAAAACTGAATTGTACTTATTTTTTTCAATTTATGTGTATAAGAAGAAATAAAGATAGAAAAGAATATTAAATTTATTTATTTATTTATTTAAACTTTGGTAACTGGGAAAGGTACACTGAGCTGGGGCTCATTTCCGTGTGCAACCCAGGGATGCAGGGTTACAATACAAACATAGGGAGAGAATGGACACAGCAATTATAACAAAATCAAGCAAATACAAACAGAGGGAGAGAACAATAACTACAATTATAACAGAGTCAAGTGTTATGGAGTAAGACTAGGATAAAAATCACACATCCAGTAACTATAGCAAATCATCAATAAGAAGCAGGGTAGGCAGGTCAACAAATGAAATTATGCATCGGAAGGAGGAGAATAGGAGGTTGTGAGGGGGAAAAGGTGCTAAAGTTGAGGGACTAGGTTGAGGGACTGCTGAATAAGGCAGCACAGGAGCAAGGGGGAAAGGAATGTGTAAAATCAGATGCTTTAGAGCTAGAAGTGAGGGTGAATGGCAAGTGGTTGGGGAGAGCTGATTCCAGAGGGAGGGGAGTCTGTAGGAGAAAGCTGACAGACCAGAAGTTGAGCAGGGATGAGGCAGGGAGAAAGAGCGGGAGTCCCTGGAGTGAAGTGGGCAGGAGGAGTGGGCTTCTGGGGAAAGAAGGGAGGAGAGATAGGAAGGGAGGGTTCCAAACCAGTATTTGGCTATGAAAGCCATGCAATGGATCAGGCGAAGATGGGGTAGAGGTGAAATGGTGAGGAAGGAGTATAGACAGAAGTGATACTAGCGGGGGTTAGAAATGAAGTGAGAGAAGGAGTTCAGGAGAGTATCAAACCTGAGCAAGGATGCAGTGAGGTCAATACCGTAGACTATGTCAGCACAGTCAGTTACTGGGAGAATCATTTTCTTTACTAGCTTATGATGAAAAGGGAGGGGGAGGCTGTCTCTGTTTCAGTACAATATGTCTAATTTAGGTCAGAGTTTAGAGCATATGGCAGCAATGTGGGAGGAATAATCAAGATTGGTGTCCAGCCAGACCCCAAGGTATTAAAATATGATGACTACTTTAAGGTTGAAGCCATATTAAATTTAAGGGACTTATATATTTTATCACCTGTTTGAAGATTTTAATGAGTATAGGTAGTAACCACATTAGTGACGGCAATCAAGGATAAGGAAAGTGGCTAATGAATTCCGTTTGGGATTTGCTCAAATTCCAAAAACCAGTGCTTGAACTTGTTCCAAACTGCACATACAGTAAAGGAGGGTTTTACATCTGGTTCTCTAAACGTATTTTGCTAAAGAGAAAGCAGGACATTTCCAACCCATATTATAATCAAATCCATAATCAATGACATTCTGGCACACGTTTATCAACTCGTCTTTTTCAACTGAGGAATATTTTATCTCTGAAAACTGCTTTAAGCACAGTAAGTACCATATTTTATTTTATTTATTTAAATCTAGGATTACACAATACCTTTGAGCCAAGGCTCTTTTACAAAGGTTCCACATCAGAAGAAAGGACAATGCAGTTTATGAGATTACTGAGTAAGACAGTCATAATGCCTAGTGGTTATAACAACTTGATTTTAAGTACAAGTAACACGACATATTACAATATCAATAGGAGGTGTATTACAACATAAGTGAGGGGAAAAGGAGAGAGTGGGGTGGAATAGAGTATTGCAGCCTAGAGGGCTTTGTCAGGACAGAGTATTTAAGTATAAGGTTGAGCAAGGTAAAGAGTAGGGGATAGAGAAGAATGAAGGGCAGGGTTAGCATGGGCAGTGGTGGGTATGGGAGCTGCTGAAATGATGGTGCTCAGCTAAGGCAGTCACAGGTACTAGAAGCTACCAGAGATTTGTGGAGCTTCTTTTTGAAGGTGTCCAGAGTTGACGAGGCATTGATGTCACTGGCAAGGTTATTGAGCCAGCTGGGAGCTCTGTAAGAGAAAGACCTTTGACCTTGAGTGGTACGACAATGAGGGATTCACAGTAGCTGTGGTTTTGAGCTCCTGGTGTTGCAGTTGTTTACTCTGGTTTTAAGAAGGGAGCAGACTCCTGGGGGGGCAATGCCCATCATTATTTTCTTGGCCATGATGCAGGTTTGATACTGAATTTATTTTTTTAATTGAAGCCATCCAGGTTGGGAGTAGAGATCACAGGTATGGGTGAGACGGTGAGCTCCGGTGGTGAGACGACATGCTTTATTCAGGGAGGTGGCAATTCATTTGAGTGTGGAGGTAGTGGCAGAGCCATAGACTATGAGTCCATAGTTAATAACACTCACAACTGAGCTTTGAGTGGCAATAGACAATACTTCAGAGGTTAGGTGTTTTTGGTGATGGTACAGTACGCCCAGTCTGGTGTTGGCCATCTTGGCAACATTACTGATATGGGTGGCATAGGAGAGTTTGGAGTCAAGGGTGATGCCAAGATATTTAAAAGTATCAACTTGATCAATGGTGGCTACGAGTTTGGTGTTGACTGTGAGGTGGTACTGTTTATTTTTGTTCTGCGAGCTGCTGAAGAGCATGGTCTTAGTTTTTTTCTGATTTAGTAACAGCTTGTGTTGCAAGAGCCAGTTTTCAATTAGTGTGAAACCCCACTGGAGGTTACCTTGCAGTTCTACAGGATCATAATGGGAGGCAAGGATAACAACATCGTCTGCATAGAGTATTATCTGTTCTGGACTTGAGTCTGGAAGTGCATTCAGGAATAGGCTAAAGAGGAGGGGGCCTAGGATAGACCCTTGTGGAACACCAGAGAGGACTGGTCTGGCATCAGAGAGTGTTTCAGTTATTTTTACTCTTTGGGTCCAGTTGCCTAGATAGTTACTGAATCAGTTGACTGAGTCAGGTGAGAGCCCAGCCTTCCGAAGTTGGATAAGTAGGAGATGGTGGTTGACAGTATCAAAGGCCTTAGTTAGATCGATGAACACAGCCCCTGTTAGTTTACTGTTATCCAATGAATGGTTAATGGCTCCGGTGAATTCGAGTAATGCTGTAGAAGTGTTGTGACCCTTTCTAAAGCCATGTTGTTGCTTGCAAAGGATGTTGTGAGTGTCCAGGAATTCTGTGAGCTGGTCGGCCACAATACGTTCAAGGGCCTTAGAGAGAGGAAGTAGAATGGAAATTGGGTGGAAATTTTCATGGGCAGTTTTTTCACCACTTTTGAATATAGGGGTCACAGTGGCCAGCTTCCATTTGTCCGAGAATTGGCTGAGGCTGAGGGAGACATTGAAGATCTTGGTCAGTGGTCTGAGTATTTCTTCAAGGGTTAGGGATACAGATCTAGACTTGGCGATAGCTTTTGTGACATAGCTGCGGACCTGGTGTATCTTGACCGATTTAAAATAGAAAGGAGGGCGGTTTGAGGAGACAGAGGAGATAGGGTGCATTGGAGTATCATCTTTACTAAAGAAATTGGGGGGAAGTACAGAACTAAGGTCAGTGAAAGCAGTATTGAACGTATCTGCAATAATTTTCGGATCAAGTGTGGTAACCCCGTCTATACAGAGCATGGATGGGGGGGATTTTGACTGCTTCCCAGTAACTTCTTTAATGTTGTTCCAGAAGTCTCTTCCATTTTCCCATGAATTTGTGAGAGCACTCTCAAAATAGGCAGATTTTGATTGCCGGAAGGATTTGGTGCAGTCATTTCGAGAACATTTATAGTTACAGGTGTCACTTGCCTCCCAGAGTTTCTAGCTAGTTCCCATTATTGATCCCTTTCTTTTAGGCACCTTAGGAGGTCTCCTGTGAGCCACGGGTTAGAGATGGCATTTATTTTACACTTTTTGAGCGGAGCGAATTTGTTGCAGACACCATTAACGGTATTGATAAAGTGGTCAAGGCGATGTTTACATCTGTTGCATTAAAAATTGGTGACCAGTCTAGTTGAAGAAGGTAGGTTTTGAGGTAATTGAGATGGCCACGGGGCAAGACTCTGCTGGTTATGGTTCTCGGGGGTGGCTTGCTGAATTTATTTGTCCAGGTGCAACTGACAGGGGAGTGGTCCCTGATTATGTCAGGGTGGACAGTGGTGTTGGAGATCTGGGTGGGGTTAGTGGTAAGTATCCAATCCAGAAGGGTGCTGCTGCCCGTTTTATAGTTTTTCCTGGTTGGAGACTCAACCATCTGGTTGAGGTTTGCCACTGCTATAGAATCCCTGTAGGCAGCAGCCTCTGCAGCAGGTCAGTTTATATTAAAGTCCCCAATAAGGATAGACTCAGAGTCCGGCGGGACAGACCTGACAAAGTCCAGGGCTACATTCAGGCCAGAGCCTTGTTCTTTTGGAGGAATGTAGATTGTGGTCACTGTAAGGGTTTTGTTGCGAGTACCAAGGAGGATTTTTATAGGTAGAATCTGTGCAGCACTGGTTTGGGGAGCAGTGCTAACGTGGTAACCCACATAGGTATTCTTTAGGTATACTGCGCATCCACCGCCTCTTTTAGTCATTCAGTCAAGCCAAAAAACATTGTATCCATGCTTTATTCTACTTCATAAAGCATAACATTTTTATTCACTATCAAGATATGTTTTATTTTTATAAATTCTTGTAGAACGAAATTTTGCCATACATGCATTAATTAATTAATTTATTTATTTATTTATTTTTGCTGATGATAACCCTGGCAAGGTACCATGCTCTCTTGTTGTTAGTGCTGTCATAATTTTTTTAAGTTTATTTATATCAAAGTGGAGGGGTTTACAAAATGAGGTAGCCAACAGTGTACAAAGTGCAGAATAATTAAGTAGTTCCAACATATCAATCTATTCATATAAGTAAGTATGGTTTGTACTGTATGGCTCTCACTCTCTGCTATTATGGCTATATGGGAGTCAAACTTCTCTCTATATATAGAATTTATACATAGATAGGCCTAATGTATCACATTAGGGCCACATTTCTTTTCCAGAGTGGTTTTAAAAGGTTTTCACATTGTATCAAAGAAGTGAGACTTACTTTGCATAAAATGATGTATTCTTTTATTTTTCCTTTGCCCACATAAAATCGAACAACACAATTAGAAGTAAGACAACACCAAAAACTGTCAGGGTAAAGCAGCAAAATCAAGAGATCTTACCAGAACTTCATATCATATCATATAAAATGTTATTAGCTCTCAGTGACAGCACTTTCCATTATATATCTGTCACAATACATGTGATACAACAGTCACTGAACAAGTAGTCCTGACTTTACCTGGGGACAGAGAGCAAAACAAAATAGCAAAGCAACAAAGAATACGTTTCTTTTCAGACAATGCAGCTGCATACATACAACAGCAATGCATTATGAAAGTAATACATTTCATGACCTGCAAATAACATTTAAGTACAAGAACACAAACCATTAAAGGAAAAAAAAAAACTACAACTGCTTCACCTCACCAGCATGGGCGAGGATGAGGAGGCACTTGTTAGTTTTTTTTCGTTTAGTGAGTTGTGTTTCTGTAATTAAATATGCCATGCATGTGTGTGTGTGTGTGTGTGTGGAGACATAGCCCTGCATGGGAATTGTGTTAGGGACCATCACGTGACATCATTGTTATCATCATTGTGTAGCATGTCTATGGACACTTTGCGCCAATTTGATCTCCACATTGGTAGTCCTGCCCCTCTTCACTATAAAAGGGCTCTGTATATCTGGTCAGGTGTGCTTTCAAAAGGAGAACCTGCCACCAGTGAGAACTACATTTAAACTATGGTACCTACTCTTTAGGACTTTTCTCCCTTCTTAAAGAGCATATCAACACTTTTCATGTAGATATTAAGCTCACTTTTTTGTTTGTGCTTTTCCCCCAAGATTATTAGCAAAATAAATTAAAGGCTTAATGCAGAGTGATGATAACCTTTACCTTTAAAAAGTTAATCAGTGGAAATATGCCAAATGTTTCTGCACCGTGAAATTTTCTTTTTTCACTTTTCATTTAGATGACACACTGAATTTGATGTGATTTGCAGACTACAGAGAAATATACAGCAGCCGTAATTTATGGTAACAGCTATATTTATGTTTTTGAAACCAATACAATTGTTACAATACATTAATGATAACTTATTCATTATACAAGCCCAAACAAAATTCTTCTTTAAATTACATTTCATTATTTTATCTGGGACAAGACAGGCTAAAAGTTAATGCACAGCAGGTTAAATTAAAAACATCAATGGTAAATATATTCGGTTGATCTGGTGCAGATGCTCTCCTTTTTTACACAACTGAGTGAGATACAGATCTCTTTAATTGGTAGACACTGGTGTGTAAGTGTTTAACAAATTGTGTGTATGAAGTTAAGGTAGTTTTGGGAAGAATATTATTCAATAGAGTTGTAATATTGTTTTGTTGAAGTAATTCTGAATATTATTCAACAGAGCTGTGATAATGTTTTGTTGAAGTAATTTTATATTCTTAGTGAGAAATGTTATTATATTATGTTATGTTAAATTAGCGAAAAATGTGGTTGAGGTTTGTGATATTCCTAGCATTAGACTGGAAAATTGTAAATATAATGAAATGAAAAAATGTTTGAATGTATGTTTCTTACACGTTATTAATTTTTGTGCAGGCCCAGATCTCCCTGATGAAGCCAGCATGGCAAAAGTTTGGACAGGAATAAAGGGCCTTCATTGATTTATGGAATAACAGTTTCTCGGTAATTGTATCTCCTAATTTGTGTTTGGCTAGACTTTTGGAACTTTTCTCAGTGTGATATGCTCACCAGCTCTGGAACAAAATTGTGAATATCTTTTTAAGTGTACTCGACTGGCAACTATCTGTACTTTACTCCTATCATTAGCTAAACACATTTATTATACCAATCACACTCATTTCAAGTTTATTAAAAAATGTGAAAGCAGATGTAAGTTTAATGTGGTGAATACTTGCACATTCTTTTTTTTTTATTTGTGCCAACATTATCTCAGCCAAAACCAAACTGCTCTACCATACTCTACCATTCAAATAACTCACTGCCATGATTCATGTGCATATCAAAATCACTTTGCAGATGTAAAAAAATGAGAAGTTAATTTACTGTGAATGCTAGTCCTGCACTGTTGTACCCACTACTGAGGAATACAAAGCGAGTAAGAGGTGAGCAAGTAGAGCAGCTGCATGCTGAACTACAGAGTGTACTCAGCAGGGATTCAGCAAGGTGCTACTCACTTTTATTACAGATATACCCCCATTGCCTGTATATTGTGGCTGCTTTCAGGCTTTCTTTTACTTTTGGATTTTATATTATTTTGCTTGTGCTTGTGCCTTGTAAGTGAGGTTTTGAATCCTTACCAGCCTGTCTTGTGCTGTGGTCTGTTTTTGGTACTGCTTCTCCTGGCTCTGTTTGTTTTTCTACAGGTACTAGGAGTCCTACAGTGGGGAGCACATGCCTTGCGAGATGAGATGGAAGAATTCTGTGGGGAACTGTCACCAGGAGAAGGAAAAGACACCTGCAGGAGTGGTAAGGCGAGAGAAAAAAGGGGAACAGATTGAAGATTGAGGCTAAAACAATGATTCTACAAGAAGCTCATTGAGGGTGTCCCTGATATATCTTGCTATCGCTTTCTCCATATATACTTCTAACTATTTTCACTCTCTCTTTTACTTTTATTTCTATTGGGGTTTTGTTTTCATGTTGACTTTTAAATCTTATTGCAAACTTTTATTACTTTATATTTGTAAGCAAGTTAAATTTAGCATGTTACAGGACACATGATTGGTTCATTAGGGCTATAATACACAAGCGTTGGTGTTCTGATACTAGAGCAGCCATCTTGAGCACCTTTTCTGACAATGCTACAATAGTGCACCCTTTCTGAACAATATTTTAGTTTTTTGTGTGTTATCCTGCATTAAATTTTGAGATCCTGTGATCCAACGATCCTTGGCAGGGTATGTATTTTATTTTTTGGTCGGTTCCTGAACTACAAGGCAGTGGGAAAATTTCTTGTGCTTAAATGCTGTTGCCATTGCTATGTGTCTGCAATGCTAGTTTATCATGAAGAAAAGTTCAGCTATCTCCCCTGTAAGCTAAAAGCTGGGAAACTATTTTGTGCATGTGACCAGCACTTGGAGCAGATTTATGGGCTTTTCCATGTTGCTCCTTTGTTTTATATATTTATATATTTGATGCTCATGTCATGATCTTTAATTGCATACTGCCCAAATTTTCTGGGTGAACTATTTCTAGGCCCAGATACTGTTTAGTCTCTTGTAGTTTTAATCTTGGCTATCCTGAGCAAACAAAGTGTGCTGTGTGTCCCTCATATTATATGCCTTCTGATATTTTTTCTGTAGTATTTATGTAGGGAGTACCTAACTTTATTTAGGCTTTGCTAATTTTTATTTATTTTAAATCTCTGCCCTATATAGCTGTTTATCTGTTTCTATCACTGATGGACCCTGTAACTTTCATAATAGAAAGTCAAGATCTTTGGATCCCATATATGATGCATGTTATCAGATTGGAGGATACTGGAAATCAAGTAAAATGCTGAAAGATTTTGAAATTTGTTTAAACCAAGGACTTTAAGCTTTGAATAAGAAGCTGTATTGACTATATCCTGCATAAGTAAAGTATACTGTGAAGAAGGAAGGCCTTCTGGACTTGTCTTAATAAACAGTGGACTACATTAAGACACTCCATTGGCTTAAGTTTGTATTAACTGTGTGCTATTTGTCAGTCCAAATTTAGATCTTTGGGCTGTGCTTATATTTTTATATATTATATATGCTGTTCTTGTGCATCCTATAGTTAAGTGATTATGTACTGTATGTGATGTCACGGAGGGGTAAAACATCAGTACATCAGATATGGATGTGGAGAAATCTGCACAGAAAGAAGTAATGAAGTTAAGAAATGAAAAATTGATTAAAGTGGAATATAAAACAAAAAGCAAAGGAGAAAATAAAAGATAACTGTCTTTATGGACAAGACAAATAGAAAAGAAATATCCCTTACAACATCATCTCCCAGACAACCTTCCCCTAATTCTTTAATTACCCTCAGATAATTTATTTATTTATTCAAGTGTTTAACCAGGAAGGCATACTGTGCATGCTATATGCTCGATTCCAGATGCGTCCTGGGGGAAGGGGAACATAGACAATAGTTGAACAGCATAAATACAGGAGGAAATACATAGTGTGAATTCTCTAACATTTGGTCCAAGTGTCTAGGCATAGAGGTCAGGAAAAAAACAGTAGAATATACAATAGCTTGACAGCATAGTGCAGACAACATGAATAGTAGATTCAGTCATAAAATTAGTTGCAGTAATAAGTGCAGACAAAATACAGTCATTTCATATGAAGAGCAGAACTGTCTAGACACATGTGCAGGTAGGGGCGAAATGAGCTTGAAGCAAGGAGTTTAGGTGCCAAGGGGAGGAGAAGTGATGACTGTTTGCTGGGAGGGAGTTCCACAATGTTTGTATGCAGTAGCTGAAAGCAGCCTGGCAGGCAGTAGTGAACCTTAGTGGGACAGTGAGTGAATGAGAGTCCAAGTTTTGGAGAGAGTAGACTAGGGTGCAGGGGTTTCACAGGGCAGCGGAGAGGTAGGAGGGGAGGTACTGGGACCAAAACTTGTCTGGGATTTTGGCACAGTGGGATTGCCTGTGATTATGAAGAGAGGGGAGGTCCCTAGGTTGGTAAAGGGCACAATGGTGTGTGGAGTAGGGACAGTTCAGTGCAAAGCAGCAGAAGGAATGGAAAAGATGGTCCAGCCTGGCTAAGGTAGACTTAGGGCCGGCACTTTAGACTATGTCACCATAGTTGAAGATGGAGAGAATCATTTTCTGCACAATGGCCCTCCGAGCAGGTGCAGGGATGCAGTCACGATTCCGGTAAAGTATGCCAAGCCTGGGGTGTAGCTTCTTGAGTAAAGAGTCAATGTGTGTGGAAAAGTTGAGGTGCTGGTCCAGCCATACTCTGGGGTATCTGAAGGAGGTAAAGGATTCCAGTGGTGTCCCTTCCAGGGTGCGGATTGTGATTGGAGAGGGGAGCCTAGAAAGTCTCTGCCTAGTGCAAAAGGTTAGAGAGACCATTTTCTTGGCATTGAGAAGGAGATGATTTGAGCGAAGCCAGCGGTGGACTGAGATAAAATCTTGCTGTAGTCGGGTCATGACCTCTGAGGACTAGGGGCCGGATGCATACAGCACAGTGTTGTCTGCATACATATGGATTGAGCTGTGTGGGCAAGCAGAGGGCAGGTCATTCAGGAAGATTGAGAACAGGAGTGGGCCTAGGACAGAAGCTTGCTGTATGCCTGAGGTGACCGGGAGAGGTGCCGAAGTGGAGGAACTGATACGGACGGATTGGGACCTGCTGGCAAGGTATGATTGGAATCAGGAGACGGCACTACTGTATAGACTGGCACTGGCGAGTTTGGCTAGGAGTAGAGAGTGAGTGACTGTGTCGAATGCCTTGGCCAGGTCGATGAAGATAGCTGCTGTGATGTGGCCAGCATCCATCCCAGTAAAGATGAAGTCAGTAAGCCTGAGAAGGGAGGTAGTGGTGGAGTGAGATTTCCTGAAGTCAGACTGGTAGGGGGAGAAAAAAGAGGAGGAGTCCAGAAAGGGAGATAGGCAAGAGAGTACCAGGCATTCCTGTAATTTTGCAAGGACTGGTAGGAGGGAGATGGACCAGTAATTGTTTGGGTTAGAGGGATCCCCACCCTTAGGAAGTGGAATTACAGTGGCATGTTTCCATTCAGTGGGGATTTCAGCACGGGAGAAGGAGAGGTTGAAAAGGGAGGCCAGGGGTTTGGATATGGCTGGGGCGGAAAGGTGAAGCACTTTTGAGTCCAGCCCAGTGGGGCCTTTACCCTTACTTGAATTAAGGGCAATCAGTGCATTATATACCTCATCTGGGGTGACCTGTAGGAAGGAGAAAGTCTGAGCTGGGGGGGTGTCGCAACCCAGGGGGAAAGTGGGTTGGTGATGGGTGTGTGGAGGTGCTGGCAGCGGAGTAGTGTGGCTGTTCATGAAATGAGAGTTAAACAGAGCAGCCACAGCTGGAGGGTCGGAGATGGTGAGTCCTCCTATCTGCAGGGACAGAGTGGGAGTTGTGAAGGGGGGCTGATAAGTGACTTGACCACACTCCAGAATTTGGTTGGGAGATGGGAGGTGGAGTTGAATGCGCTTTTGAAATAGTTAGCTTTCGCTTGGTGGATTTTCCTAGTAATGGTGTTGCGAAGCTCACGGTAATACTGGTGGGCAGATGGACAGCTGGACAACTTAAAGGTTTTCCAGGCCTTGTCTCTGGCTCTAAGAAGGGCTAGGATTTTTGGTGTAATCCATGGAAAGTGAGAACCTCTGACCCTGATTCTTCGGAGCGGGGCGTAGAGGTCCCAGATGGCGGTGAAGTTGGATTTAAAAACCAGCAGGGCCTCATCTATAGTAGTGGACTGACTAATGTGTGACCAGTCAGATTTGTCTAAATCATTTAGTAAAGAGTGGAGGTCCAGGGATTCATAGGATCTGGTCAGGATGATTCTGGGAGGGGGAGCTTTTGGTCTGAAAATTTTGCGTACCGAGTAGATTCCATGGTGGTCACTAAGTGCATCCAGAATAAGGCCAGAGGCTAGGATCCTGTGGGGGTGTGAGGTGAGGGACCAATCTAGGAGGGTGTGATTCTGTGTTTTGTGGTTTAACTGTGTGGGCTCAGAGATTAGTTGTTTTAGGTTTAGAGCTGTCACCTTATCCCGAAGCTTGGAATGAGCCCCAGCAAGCCAGTTCAGGTTGAAATCCCCTAGTGTGTGGAGCTCTCCACTCACGGCCAGGGAGTTCAGTGAGCACAGGTGATCCAGTAGTGTAAGAGTGTTGATGCCAGGAATGCAATAGGTACCTGCTATGAAGATTGGAATTGAGTGGGGGATGTAGAGTTTGACCATTAGGGCATCAATGGAGTCTGAAGGCTGGGATAGGGTAACCGGGGAGAACTGGATGGCGAAGACAATGTACATGGCTATGCCTCCCCCTTTAATGCTGACCCGGTCATGCCAGATAAAGTGTATAGTCGGGTAGAGCAAATTCATTGTCAGGGTTTTGAAGCTTTAGCCAAGTTTCAGAGGTAATCAGGATATCTGGGCTAAGGGACATAGCAAGAGGTTGCAGTAGGCTAATTTTCCGTAGAAGGCTATATATATTTATGTGAACTAGTTTAAGGCCTGAGGGGAGTTGGGGTGGAGTGGAAGGGTTTGGGGTGTGGTAGAGGGTAGGTTTGGAGTTTAGCTTGATGTCCCCTGCAAGGAGTAGTAATTGAGTGATCAGGAGTTTGGAATTTTGGGCGACCCAGTGAAACTTTCTGGGGGAAGTATGTGGCTTGGGTATAGAAGCTGTTGACTGCCAATCACGGGGCAGGAGGGCCAGATGGCTAGCTTGGAAGGTGGATGGGAGGACACTGGAGCCAATTGACAGTGTATGAAGGTGGTATCCAGGGTGTGAGACAACTGTGGTAGCAGAGCTAACAAAGTTTAGTGGAAGCTTGGTGCATAGGGCTTGGCAGATCGGCAGGGTAGGGAAGCTAGCCGATGGGAGGGACACCCATGGGGGTGAGGCTAAAGAAAGTTATTAGGACCAGAGGCAACATCTTGGATAATGCTGCAGTGTGAGGGTTATAAAAACTTTTTTTTTTTTTTTTACTACGATAAGCTGTGTCCCTAGTGTAGAGACCTCTAGTGGTTGATCTGTATAACCTGCAAATGGGAAAGTGAGCTGATTGGTTCAGACACTACATGTGAGTCACCCTATATAACTAGAAGTTGGCTATGGGTGGTGGGGGGTGGGGGAGCTGACGGAAGCATCAGCGGGCTTCACACAGCTGCTGAGGCTTCTGTCTGTAGACCGGAAAAGAGCCATACCTGTAGTGCTTCTGTGTCCCTGGGGGGGGGGTCCGCGATCTGATTTGGGGAGGGCTTCTCTTGTGCCCTCATGACCACCGCTCTGACCCTGAAGAGCAATGGAGAAACAGGACTTTAAATAGGTAAGCTGAGGGAGGGGCCAAGTTCAGAAAGCAGGCTTTAACACAGTTACCATTCAAGCAAGAAATGCATCTGCAGCCAGTACAGTTAAAGTCAGATTTCAGCTGCTAAGCTGCCAATAACAGAGAATTCAGAAGCTGCCAAGGATTAGTATATTTGGTACAGCAGCAGGGTGTAAGAAGATAGAGATTATTACACTGGGAACTTAATTAGTTTAAAATACAGTGCTGCAAGCAGAGTAAATTCGAATTGAGCAGCTAAAGAAAATAAAAGCTCCCTGCTAATCAGTGGCAAATCCCCACAAGTTTGTTTAAAACAGCACAAAATTAATTTAAGGTGTCCTGCTGTATCGGGGAAACTTGTAGCACTTAACACGAGGAGTCAGACAGTAAAAAAACTATCTCCATTCGTCTGCTGACAGGATTTGAATTTGCCACCCTTTTTATTTGTTTCGCACAGCTGCTGAGGCTTCTGTCTGTAGAGCAGGAAAAGAGCTGTACCTGTAGTGCTTCTGTGTCTGGGGGGGTCTGTGTTCTGATTCAGGGGAGGGCTTCCTTTGTACCCTCACTACTACCACTCTTACCCTGTAGTGCTTCTGTGTCTGGGGGGGTCCGCATTCTGATTTGGGGAAGGGCTTTCCTTGTGCCCTCACAACCACCACTCTGACCCTGTAGCGCTTCTGTGTCCTAGGGGGGGTTGACATTCCGATTCGGGGGAGGGCTTCCCTTGTGCCCTCATGACCACCACTCTGACCCTGTAGCACTTCTGTGTCCGGGGGGGTCTGCGTTCCAATTCGGGGAAGGGCTTCCCTTGTGCCCTTAAGACAATTAAGGCTTTGGAAACCTCAAAATCATTCCCCAAGAAAGCAGCACACTAAGCTGGAGGGAGGGGCTGCTTTGTATATAAAGGAAATTGTAGGAATATATAAACCAGAATGGAAACTACCTTCTTGAGTTTGAAAATTTTCTAACACCATTCATGAACAGAGAAAAGAATGTAATAGTAGACAGAAATTCACAGAAATTGAGAGATGATTGATGTAAAGAGCCTATAAGTATACAAGTCCAGGAGGAAAATTTAACTCAAAATAATCAAAATCAAAACCTTCTGGACAATTATACTGTACAAACAAAGATATCAATAAGTAAACAACTATCAGAAATAAAAGCAGTTTTAATTTTTTACCAATCTAGCAAAGGGGAAATATTGCAAAAACAAAAAAAAAACAACTGGAGGTACTTAACGCTATGGTGAATACTGCTGTGGGAGGGAAAAAAGGAAGAAAACTACCCAGGATGTTACAAGAAAAGTAGTGGATAGAGACTATAGAGAGATCCTAGAACTCAAAAATAAAAGATAAGAGTCTGGAAAAATCAACAAAGTAAAGGGGGAACAAATGTAAACAAAACAAAGGAAAAATGCATCCAGACCATGCCATGTAAATGTGATGATACATTAAAAAATGAGACCTGTAGAAGGTATGGTGACACCAAAATACAAAAAAGCTGTAAAGTAGACACAAAATATGTAAAGCAATATCAACAAGGGCAGGGTGTGAAATTGGCTACTTTATATTTTAAAGGTATAACCAAAGTAAAAAGAGAAACACCTTTTCTGCTTAAGATTGCAGTCTATAACATCATAAAAAAGCCTACTAAAAATAGAATTTCCTGGGAGGAATTGGCATCTGTTTACAGATATAATGCATTACCCGACAAAGGCTATGTGTGTCTGGTGGTAAGAAATCATATGAAATTCTAAAAATCAAAATGAAGTAGGCAAAATGGTTGTTAACCTTGACACTACAACAAGAAATTTTGGGAGTAAGATGTGTAACATGGACTTGGGTAAACAACAAAATCAATAACAAAGGAAAACTGGAAGTGAACAACAGCAAGCAATAATTAAATACCTACAAAAGCCAGTGGTTATTAAGTATGAACTAAAAGGCTCACCCAAATGTGAAAAAAAACATGATTGCAGGGAGGAAACAGAGAGGAGAGAGAATTATTAGAAGTTTAGTTTTGGATGGGTCATGGGATCAAACAATAAATAAAGGAAAATGTGAGGGAAAGTGTGACTGCAAGTGTGTGACTGATCTATCCCTTTATAATCAGTGTGAAATGTTGTCACATTAGTCAATTAACTCTACATTTTAAAGTACAACTACAGAAATGTCAGATTGAAAGCTACCGGAAACAATCAAACCTCCTTTAGGTAAGGAACTAAATATCTTGTCCTGGAATATTGCAGGAGTAAATGTAAAATCAAATGATGGGTCCTGTCATAGTTTGAAAAAAGCATGTGATAAAATCGTATTACAAGAAACGTGGTTGGATACCAATACCCAGATAGATTTCCAAGGGTATAATAAATTTGTTCTACCAGGAAAAAAAGACCAGTATAAAAGGATATAATAAATGAGGCTTAATGATATAGTACTAATAGATACCAAGAATAAATGGCTTGTAAGTAACTGTCATATATCAGCCTACTCAAATTGGCTACATAGAAACATAGACTTTGACGGCAGATAAGGACCACTAGGCCCATCTAGTCTGCCCATTTCCCTACCTACAGGATAGGCCGCAGATCCTAGTTAACCAACAGCCTATATCTTCCTGCCCCCCACAAGAATTGCCTTATGTCTGTCCCATGCATTCTTGAATTCTCCCACAGTTTTAGACCCCACAACTTCCTCAGGAAGGCTGTTCCATGCATCCACTACCCTCTCTGTGAAATAATACTTCCTCACATTGCCCCTGAACTGCCCTCCTTCTATCTTTAAATCGTGTCCCCTTGTTCTTGCAAGTCTCTTTTTCTGAAAGATGCTACCCTCTTGGACCTTGTTGATTCCCTTGAGGTACTTGAAAGTTTCTATCATGTCCCCACCTCCCTTCTTTCCTCAAGGGTATACATATTAAGCTCCTTTAGTCTCTCCTCATACGGCTTCTCTTGCAGACCCTGCACCATTTTAGTTGCCCTCCTCTGGACTGCCTCTATCCTGTCTATGTCCTTGCGGAGATGGGGTCTCCAGAACTGGACACAGTATTCCAGATGGGGTCTCACCAACTGTCTGTACAGAGGATAACAACTTCCTGTTTTCTGCTGCTGATGCCTCTCCTATACATCCCAGTATACCCCGGCACTCCTACTGCCTTCTCACATTGCTTGCTAACCTTAAGGTCATCTGATATGATTACCCCAGGTCCTGTTCCTGTTTTGATGTTGTTACTACCTCCCACCCATTGTGTATTCTTCCCTGGGTTCTTGTTTCCCAGGTGCATTATTTGCACTTTTTGCATTGAATCCTAGCTGCCATCGTCTGACCATTCCTCCAACCTTGCCAAGTCCCTTTTCATCCTTTCACGCCTCCTTGTGTATCAACCCTGTTGCAGATCTTTGTGTCATCTGCAAAAGGCATACTTTCCTTCCAGTCCCTCTGCAATGTCACTGATGAAGACATTAAAAGGACTGGACCCAATACTGAACCCTCGCGGTACCCACTGGTAACCGCCCTTTCTTCAGAGTGGACTCCATTTACAATTACCTTCTGTGTCCTGTTGTCCAGCCAATGTTTTACTAGGCTACCACCCTGGGACCCACTCCCAGGCTGGTTAATTTGACTAATAATCTTTTGTGTGGGACTGTGTCAAATGCCTTGCTAAAGTCTAGGTAGGCCATGTCCACAGCCCCTCCCTGGTCTACTACTTTGGTCATCCAGTCAAAGAAATCTATTAGATTCGTCTGACATGACCTTCCTGCTGTGAACCCATGCTGTCTTGGATCCTGTGCTCCACTGACCTCTAGGTACTCAATTATTCTTTCCTTCAGAAGTGACTCCATCACTTTCCCTACCACAGAGGTCAGACTGACAGGTCTGTAGTTTCCTGCCTCTGTCTTGGTCCCACTTTTGTGAAGGGGAATCACATCTGCCTTCCTCCAGTCCTCGGGTACCACACCATCCTCCCATGATTTATTAAAAAGAGTAGCCAGTGGTTTCACTAGTTCCTTCCTTAATTCTTTTAGAATTCTGGGTGAATTCCATCAGGACCCATTGCTTTGTCCACCTTCAGTTTTAGGAGTTCTTGCAGAACCCTTTCTTCTGTGAAAGGACTGGGATCGACCCCTATCAAGAGTGCTTCTGTTAATTGGATTAGGCACTTCCCCCTCCTCTTTTGTGAATACTGAGCAGAAATATTCGTTCAGTATTCCTGCTTTTTCACTGTCCCCCTCTGCCCACCCACCGTTCATTCTATTCAGCCTCACTATCCCTCCCTTTGTCTTTCTACGCTCGCTGATGTACCTATAAAAGGTTTTATCCCCCTTCTTAACTGAGTTGGCTATCTTTTCCTCAGTTTGGGCCTTTGCTATTCTGACTTCCTCCTTGCTTCTTTCTGCCTTAACTGGTACAGCTCTCTGTCCTGCTCCTTCTGTGTTTCCTTATACTTCGGAATGCTATCTTTTTCTTCCTGACTTTCCAGCCACCTCTCTTGAGAACCATAGTGGCTTTTTCTTTCATTTTGATTTGTTTATTTGCTTCACATATAGGCTTGTTGCCTCTGTGATGGCAGTTTTGATAATTCCCCATTGTTGCTCCACACCTCCTTCTAGCCTGTTTGCTAGTGCTTTTCTGAGGCGCTCTCCCATCTTGCCAAAGTCAGCCCTCCTAAAGTCCAGTACCCTCACTTTTGTTGGCTTGACTCTGTAGCTGAGTTTAACATGAACCACACTGTTTGATAGTCACTTGTCCCCAGATGGCAACCCACTTCTAGATCTGAGATCCTCTCACTGCCCCCGTTTGAGAGTACGAGGTCTAAGATTGCCCCTCACCAGTGGGTTCCAAACTAGCTGTCTAATGCCTGCCACCTGTAGGGCATCAAGAATGGCCCTGCTCTTGGATGTGGCAGCAGCAAATGTGCTCAGTTAACATCTGGTATATTCAGGTCTCCCATCAACAGTATCTCCCCTTTCTCTGCCATTCTAAGAATGCCTTCCATCATATCCTTGTCCATTCCTTCCCCTGACATGGGGGTCTGTACACAACCCCTGTGCGGATTGTGGTGCCCTTCCAGTCTCCAAGGTGACCCACAGTGCCTCCCTCCCTGTTTACTCTTTTGTTCAGTTGCTTTTATCCCTTCCTTTACATAGAGAGCTACTCCTCCCCTCTTCTCCTGCCTGTCTCTCCTGTAAGTTATGTACCCTGGTATGTTAACATCCCAGTCATGGTTCTCTGTGTACCATGTTTCTGTGACTGCTACAATATCCAGGCATCCCTCTTCCATTAAGGCCACCAGCTCAGGGAGCTTGTTGCCCACACTCACGGGCATTGGTACTCATTACCCTCCATTTCCTGATGGCCTTACCCCCTTTGCCCCATTCCTGTCCTTCTTGCCTTTGTCACTTTCTCCATTTTACCCCTGCCCTTCCTCCTATCGACACCTCCATATTTGGTGTTTGCCACACTTACTACCATGATTGTTTGAGGGGCTAGGATTTTCCTGCTCCTTTCCAGTGCCTCCCTTGGCTAGTTTAAAAGCTTGCCAATGAAGCATTTAAACCTATCACCTAGATCCTGGTTCCTCCCGGACAGATGCAGCCCATCATGCCAGTATAGGCTTGCATCACTCCAGGTGGACCCCAGTCCCCAATGAAGCCAAATCCCTGGAGCTCCACACCAGTTTTCAACCACTGATTGAATCCCATGGTACGGAACACCCTAGCCTCTCCTATGCCATAGATGGGTAGCACCTCCGAAAAAGGTCCACTGTATGCTGCCATTTGACTAAGGCCCTCCCAATTCCACAAACTCTTCCTGCACTTTCAATCTCTTTCTTAGCCAGGTCATTTGTCCCTAGGTGGACAATGACATCCAGCTCCCTCCCTGTGCAGCTGCTCTGGCAATCCTGAGAGGATTCGCCCTGTCCCTCAAGCCATGGCGCCAGGCAGGCACCTACCTCCCTCTCCCTTCCTTGCACAGTTCTACCCTCCTAACAATGGAGTCCCCACCAGGAGTTGTTTCCTTCCCTGCAGGGTCCCCTGCCACCCTCCTGTGGGTCTCCTTTGTGGAGGTTCCCAGCATCCTCCTTGGTCTCCACTGTAGGTGCCTCCATAGAGGAACCACACTTTGCCAGAATGGCATAGGAATTGTGGAGAGGTACAACTGGAGGGATGTGCTTCTGTTCCACCACCCTCACCCTCCCTGAGCCCACTGTGGTCCAACCGCCTCTTTCTTGGCAACCTCTGAGGCAACGGCAGTGGCACTGGTGGTCCCTGGATGGAAGAGGAGGTCCCACAAATCCTGGCCAACTCAGCCTGGAGATGAGCAACCTCCTCCCTCAGCCCAGAGAGGTACCTACAGATGGGACAACACCGCATCCTACAGAACATCTCCCGGAAGACTGCTGCTCCACAGCCACTGCACTGCACCACTCCAATCATGTCTTATTTCTGGCCCCTTAACTGTTTGCAATCCTTACTCTTTCCTCTGTTTTTTCTTCTCTCCTTACTTTCTGCCTGTGTGCCCTTTAAGCTCCTGGTTGTCCTGTTCTGAGACAAGAATATCCTATATTTCTCAGTAGACCACTTACTTGTTCAGAGGCAGACCTCCAGCAGCTAGAGGGGGCTGGAGAACTACTCTTGCCCTTCTTGGATGGTGGGTCCTTGGTGGTTCTGTGCTCACTCACTTCCTGCCCCTAAACAGGAAGTTCCTGTTGTCAGTCAAATCCTGTGCCTATAAAAATAGAACTAGCTTTGGGTGGAGGGGAAGGAAGGAGGGCAATATAGTCCCAGTAGAGAAGTTCAGTCACACAGCAGTACTTTCTCCTGTTGTCTTCTGCCAAGCTCTTAGCAGAATCTTTCTAAGGCAGTCTTTAAATGTAGCTTCCTTCTAGCTAAGCCACTCCTCCTACTTACCAGATCTTTCTACAAGTAATTTAAACCTCACAGCAGTTTAGTCCTTTCAGTCACCTGAGATTTACACCTAGATGACTTTTCAGTTACCCATTCAGTTCAGTTAACCCAAACACACACTTTTTTTTTTGGTTTTTGTATGTTAGTTTTTTTACCCTAAATTAAAGGTCCTAGCAGTAGATCTCTCCTAGTTAACAAAAAAACAGATATTTTCACGGAAAAGAAAGACATTTTTGCTTTGGTTAATGTATAGTTTCCTTCTTACCTGAATAACCATGGAATTTGTGATGCGGTTAAGGGAACTTTCTCAATACCTAGATGAGCGTTGTTATTATGCAAAGTATAGGGAAGGGAAGGGGAAGGGGAAATTGTTTAACCAGGAAAGGCACACTAAGCTGGAGCTTGTTTCCAGGTGTGACCTGAGAGCTCAAGGAAGTTAAGTGACTTGTGCAGGGTCACACAGTATGCAAGTGGGGGCTGATGGGATTCAAACCCAGGTCTGCAGCTCAGTGCTTTTTACCACTATGCTATACTGTTTCCTTGTATATGCATATTATATTGATGGGGGACTGGAATGTACACCTAGGCAACTCGAATGAGCTAGACCTTTTTACCAATAAAAAGGATATGGGCTATTACCAAGGCATCCCATTGAGATATTCTAAAAATTTAAGGATTGACAAAAAGGGAAATTCATTATTGAGCTGTATTATCGAACATAATCTGTGTCTAGTAAATGGACAAAACAAAAAGAATAGACTGGGGGAATATATGTTTCCCACCAGAAAAGGGTGATTGATATTATATTTGACAATTGTGGATATTTCCTCTTTTGCAAGTGTAGATAATTTTGAGGTTTTGCATGAAAACCTGTCTAATCACTTTCCTATTGCACTGACTGTAACTTTTAATTATGTACCTAAATTACCAAGAAATAAAGAAAGGGAAGAGGAGGCTGATCATCATATGATGATTATAAACAAATAGATTAAATGGGACCCACTGATGCCAACTAAAATGTACAATCTGCAACAGAATGAAAATGTATTAGGGATGAAAGATCTATTATTGACCACTCCTGATATGGATATTATTGGAAGTTTTGATAATTTGATTTCTTATATGAAAAACATGATACAAACTAATGCACAAAGCTATAAATCAATCAAGATCCTTTAGG
Source organism: Neoceratodus forsteri (assembly GCA_016271365.2). NCBI lineage: Eukaryota > Metazoa > Chordata > Ceratodontiformes > Ceratodontidae > Neoceratodus > Neoceratodus forsteri. The sequence goes on from CM028134.1 coordinate 850,178,500, forward strand.
AAAGCTCCATGATATGATAAACAGTGCCATGCACTAAAGAAACTCTTAAATAACTTGACTTTATAGGAAGAATGAAGATAGCAATTATAATAAAGATCTAGTATTTTTAAGAAATAAATATAGAATGTTGATTAAAAAAAGGAAAAAGATGGGCATATAGTGTTATGGTCTACATTGCAAGAGGCTATAAAAAACAAAAATAGTCAAGAATTTTGGAGATTAATATTGTTTATAGAAAAAGGATATAAATTAAATATAGATGCTAATATTCCAACTAGTCAATGGAGAATTATATAAAGATGGGTCAAAAAATGACACTGAGTATGTTGCAGAGACAAAGATAACTGAGAACAAGGAACCCTATATATGGTATAATGTACCTAAAGAACAGATAAAGAATGAAATATGTACAGAAAAAAAGAATAAAGCATCAGGAGCGGATGGTATTCCTGTGGACTTTTTTCAATTTAATATAGTTTAGTGGAGTAGCATCTTATATAAATGATATCATCATGTTATTAAAAGTGTAAAGATACCTAAATCTTTGCAAATAGCAGAACTGGTTCCAATACACACAAAAAAGTTAATTAATTCCTTCAAATTATAGACCTATTGCATTACAAAATATTTCTGCAAAGATATTCTCCCACATATTATTACTACGGCTGTGCATGGGCCGAATAGTATTTTCCGAATACCACAAATAGTAGGCTTCCCAAATATTCGGATGCATTTTCTGAATAGTTCACTATTCGGCCAGTATTCAGGAACTACTATTTGGTGAGATTTCCAAGTCTCGCAGAGCTTGTTGGCCAATCAAAAACTGTGTCTTGAACTCAAAGGCAAGCACACCATGTGACTTCCTCACTCTGAGCTGGTAGAAGACAGGAGACAGTGGTTTCTGAGAGCTGCTCTGCAGTACTTTTGAGACCTTAAACTTGCTAAAAAAGAAATTGATTTTTGCTTTAAAGGCTTTTTTGGGTCAGTATAGTGTTTTTGATCAGTGTCAGAAAAGCTATGTTTGTCTTTCTGACAGGTATTTTGTCCTTATTGCTGTACTCAGTTACAGGGACTAGGAGGGCTGTCTGCTAACACGCCTTCTCTGCTGTTGTCTGACATAGCTCCAGTGTGATTTTTTTGGGGCGGAGCACATTTTATTTTTGTGTTTTTTTTTTGTTTTTTTTTGCTGTTGTCTGGTTCCAGGCTTGGTTCCCTGCATGACTAATAAGGGTGTCTGCTAACTCCCCCTCCTGCACGTCACTGCTTATAATTTGCTGTATATGTGCAAAATATTTGATTTTGTGAGGCTTCACCCTGCATGTGCATGCTTAATATATTTTTTCATGAGGCAGGGCCACACATGTGCACAGCTGTGTGCACACATATTTTAAAATAAACTTCTTCAGTTCTAAGCCAGTCAGGCTTGACTCACTGAATTAGTATTGTTAGTCTCTTCTGGTTCTGGGAATAGATCCCTGTACACAAGAAGAAGAAGAAGAAGAAGAAGAATCAGCATTTATGTAGCGTTTTTCATACACAGTGTATCCCAAAGTGCTTTACAAGCAATGCTAAACTGGTAGTGAAGTGACTGAATGTGTGGTGGCGGCCATATCACACATCATCACCCACACACAGCCTGGATAGTTGCATGAACCTGTTTATGGAAAGGGGAATGTTGGCCAGGACACTGGGAATGTTCCCTACTCTTTGCGAAGAGTGCCCTGGGTTCTTTTCCTTCCACCTGGACACCCACCAGCACAACACCAGGATGGGCATAAGGGACTTCGGTTTAATGTCTCATCCGAAGGATGGCACACCCCAGCAGTACAGCACCTCCCAATTCTGCATTCGGATGCCAGTGATTTTTAGGTGCAAGTCCAATCCCAGTGTGGGACGAGAACCCATGACCTTCTGGTCCAGAGGCGGATGTGCTACCAACTGAGCCACGCTGACACGGCGGCTGACCCCCACTTCTACAGCCCACTGCACACAATCAAGCTGTGCTTGTGAAATATATCCCCCTGTGAGTCTATGCTGTGTGTGTGTGTGTGTGTGCACATGCATTTTTTTTGTTTGTTTATTGTTGTTTTTTTAATTAAACCATTTCACTTAGTGGGGCAGGCTTGTCTCACTGAGTTAACTGTATGTCATCTGTCTGTTCCTTGCTCGGTTCCATGTTTGACTAAATAGGTTGCCCTTTTCTTCCCCTTCTTAGTAGCAGTGTTTTTCTTTACTGATACTTTTTGTGGTGCAGTATAACTGGAAAGGTTGGTGTATTACTGTAGTTCCACAAGCACTAAGTAAAGCATCACACACACACAGGTACTACGTAGTAATAGTTTGTGTTTTACCCGGTAACCACTAGTGACCTGATCCATCATGTCTTTAGCAATCTTGCAAACATGCTTGATTCAGCCCCAGCAAAGCATCTGCACCACTGGCCCCAAGTGGTGAGGGACAGGATGATAGACCACAAACATGCAGCACATCCACACAATTACTGCTAGTGTTGTCCCTGGGCTGCCAACCCTCCAAGCAATCTATGTAGAACAAAGGAAGCACTCAGCAGGGAGGGGGGTTGCAGTAACAAAATACAGTTAAGAGCAGTGCAGCATAAGGTTGCCAATACATTTGTTTGTGCTAAGGCTGGAGGATGTCAATAGAGCCCTGGTGCTTTGACCAGAATCTGGTCTTTGTCAGGGTGCATGTCGGGAATGTACAAACACACCATGAATAGACAACCCTTAAAGAAACACACGCTATAAATAAGTGAAGTTAAAATGAATGAGACTGAGATGCCCTTGTAACAAAACAATCCACAACTAACATACCCAAGGATAAAACACTGCACCGAGATTATAGAACATAGTTCATACTGTGATACCAGACAGTACACAGTGCAGTACCTTGCAAAATTGCTATAAAATGCTGCAGTATGCTACAAGGAGCAGTGTAATTTAATGGCAATTAAGCCCTCCAGTCATCCAATATTTTGTGGCATGTCATTTACTGCAAAGTACTGAATTGCATCTTGTCTTGCTCCACTGTAAATTATTGATACATAATACAATTCCAGAGAAGGTGGTGAGATAGACTACATAGACAATGACATACAGGTGTCTCTCTTTATTCAATGGGCTCAAATATTGTTCTCCCCCAAGCAAGCCTTTTAGTTCTTGTAGCATTGGTAATAGTACTACTACCACTAATACCATTAGCAGTACTACTACTGCTAGTATCACCACCTGTCCATCTGTATGTTCACTGTCACATCCTGTTGTGCAGTAGTAGCTGAAGCACCTTCTACCCCATGTCTGTGACCATGAACACCCTCTAGTGCTGACCCAATGCAATGCTTGATATTGTTTTTCAGAGTGCTGTGTGTGGGTTGTGGTGGATCGAGTGTGCCACATGAAGCTTGTGTTGCACTAGTGAGATCTCAATGTTGGTGGCTGAAGTGTCATTGAGGTGTATATGGTCTACCAGGTTCAATGGGTGATTAATGGTGTTGCTGAAGTGCTTTTTTAAAGTTCCTTAAAAAAACACCTTTTCTGGCCGAATACCGAATAACGAATACCAAATACTTGGGACCCGAATACCGAATATTCGGCCGAATATTAGGGAAAAGGTATTCGCACAGCTCTAATTATTACTGGAACTTAATAACTGGGTAATCGAACATAATATTTTAAGCAATCGACAGTTTGGATTAAGGGAGAGACATTCAACTGTTAATTGCGTGTTTATATTGGATCATTTGCTCAGGAAAGTAAACATAAATAAAAATGTTCTGTTTCTTGCATTTATAGACATGTCTTCAGCATTTGATAGTGTGAATAGGGGCATTTTATGGAAAATCTTAATAGCTTGGGATATTGATAACAAACTTCTTGCTCTAATACAAAAACTGTATTCAGATACATATATTCAAGTTCGGTATTTGATGAATGATAGATTGACAGATCCATTAAGGGTAGAGAGAGTGTTAAATGGGGGTGCCTTTTAGCTCCCTCCTATTATATATATATATATATATATATACAGTATATATATATATATATATATATATATATATATATTATATATGGATCAGATTGTACATAGATTAGACAAATGTGTCACAGATGCTCCAAAAATTGCTGATAGCAAACTTAATGTTCTGTTAAATGCAGATGACTCTGTGCTGATGTCTAAAACTGCAAGTAGGTTACAAAAAGCCCTGGCCTGTGTAGCAACAGCATTAAAAGAGGTGCATCTGGTGGCTACTAGGGGCACTAAATAGGATGGCAGCTTAAAGATCAGCTCCACAACCCACAGGGAAATATCCTTTAAAATCCTTTTTCTACCAGCTGGTATTATATCCTCACTCTACTGTAACGTGGGGTAATACTCAAGCTACACTAGTTTAGCTTCATTGATGCAAAAAGCCTTCATTTGCTGTGTGGAAATTGCTATTTTACTGAAGAGCCTCCTGGGCAAGGTAGGCCTGAAAATATGGCTGAAGGCTACTTGCCTCAAACCTGGGGGCAACCATCAGTTGAGGTGATGTTCGGCCAACTTATGGCCCAGATGGCACAAGTCACTGTGGCAACTAATCGAAACACCCAAGTGATCCAAAATTTAGAAGCCAGGATGCTGCATACCGAACAGCGGGTCTCGGCAATGGAGGGGCATGTTCAGGACTTAAGGGCAGAATTAAGAGATCAACAACGGACCATACAGATGCTGCGCAGTAAGATGGATAACCTTGAGAATCGAGGTCGCCGTAATAATCTTCACTTCCTGGGCTTCCCTGAGCATGTAGAAGGCAAAGATACTGAGGGATTTCTACAATTAGCCATCACTGAAATGCTGCAGTTGGACCCATTGTTACCGCTCCAGGTGGAACGCACACACCGTACGTTAGACCCATGTCTCAGGCCCAGGACAGACCACAACCTATCATAGCCCGATTTATTGATTTTAGGGACAAAGAGAAAGTCCTAACTCGAGGTTGTGAGTTACAGCATGTAGTGTGGAGATTGAATAGGATCCACATCTTTCAGGACTTCTCTAAGCATCTGTCGGACAAATGCCGAGCATACTCTGAGGCAAGGCATAAAATGCACAGTATTGGACTGTCCTTCTTCTTGTGTTACCCAGCCATAATGCGGGTTATGCATAATGGTGTCCCGAACAGTTTTGAATCTCCTGATGCACTGATGGATTTTTTTATGGCATAACTGGCCACAAGAATTCACCAACATTACCCCAGGAGTCCCTTCGTCAAAAACTGCTACCGATGGGTTGGATTGCCACTCCTCTCCATCAGTGAGCAGGTCTGCAGTTTGGCAAGACCTCGGGGAGCAACACTGGGAACTCCCCCCAAAAGCACACTGAAAGAGGCAATCCTCAAAGAAACACGGCCGCTGGGAACATCCTTTGGAGAGAGGGAAAGATGACACAGAGGAGGCCACAAGCATGGACACTGTTGCTCCAGATCAATTACAGGCCTACCACACCGCTAATAGATATAAAGCTTTACACCCCAGCTCTCCAGATCAACACCCAGGCATTGTGGATTCGACTATAGAAGGCAGGCCTTCTCCTATGTTGCAGCCCAGCTACCTATCCCCGTCAGCAACTCCTCACCAGCCACAGAATGGAGCTACAGATAGCGGAGGGCAGCATCCACCAAAGGCTACAAGGGAGGCCTCCTCTACCAGCAGAGATCTCATCTTCAGTGTGGACCATCCTGAATGCTCTACATCTCCAGGGCAGTCGATCAGAGAAAACCCACCGGCGTAGTCAGATAAGTAGTCATCCTTCTGTTTTCTTTCTATTCCTGTTCTTCTAATCCCATAGGGAGTTGTAGGTATGGGGTGAGTTTGGGGTGTCTAAATTGATCGTCAGTGGACAATCTCCTTGGCTGTCTAATCTGCTACCCTTTCTCCATGTTACCCATGTAAGGGAACTTTCAAGCCCCTTTTCACCCCAACCTTGACCACTGACTTGCACTGCCATATGGCAGAGAAGATGCCTCACTCCTATACCAGGAAGGATTCAATGAGGCCTACCAACAAGCTCTCAGTGGACATCCTGATCAAAGGTCCAGACACGTCTAGATGGCAAAGAAGGCCTTTTTTGTACCATCTGATTAAACAGCAGAACTTTTGTGTGTTCTACCTCACTTACTTGTGTGTGTGGGGGGGTGAGGTCCACTGGGAAGCTGTGTCATATAATATGAAAGTATTTATCGGCATGCGTAAACTGTTGTGCTGAATGGGTAGCCAGGATGTGTTTTACATGAGGCCCTAAGTGGTGAACGGCACAGGCCAGTGCCCCTCTGGTATTTTTTTTTATTATGATTTTCTATCAAGGGGAGATCTCCCAGCCCCTGCATTGGGTAGCTTACAGTACACTCTTCATAAGCGAGACGAGCCTGACCTCACCAAGATTTTTGTTGTGAGAACACATTGGCACCCATCAGCAATAACCCTAGGCTTGCCGAAATAGTGGGCAGTCCCCCCCCACTTTCTTTCCTGCACACTCCCACCTCATTAGAAGCATTATGTAGTCCCACTTTAACTACTGCAGCTTCTGAGCTACACTTCTGGAGCAGCTCTCTCAACCCTCTGGGGTTGCAATGAGCCACGTGGTCCAACCTTCTTATTGGGTTGCTCGATTATCTCAGGGGGGAACCTCCCCCCCCACACTCACCATAGTGCTAAGAAAGGATGGATACCACTTGATAATGCCCTGGGAAAAGGGGCTGGCCTACAGCAGGGCTCTGTGGCTGAAGAGATGCCTCTATAACCACAAATTGCATGGTACACTGTGCACAATGTATATAGTTTGTTAATGTGTTTATGTGTGTTTGTTTCACAAGAGACACACACAGATGTTTTGTTATTTGTTAGTATAAGGTCATCTGATAGGGGCAGGATATATGGGCTTTACCCACTCTCTCCATATCTGGTGGCGCCCTATAGAAATTTGCCTCTTCTGGTAGGGCTGCCCTCGCCCCTTATCTGCTGGTTGTTCTTGATATATCTCTTAATTAAATATTTGCTCCCTATTACTAACAGGTGATATCACTTGTCTGACATGGAACATCAGAGGGCTTAACACCCCAAACAAAAGGAAGCAAGTTTTGGGCCACCTTAAGAGACTGGGAGCGAGGATCGCCTTCCTGCAGGAGACCAAACTTACTGGGGGGTATCCTGAGAGACTGAAGAGGGAGTGGGTAGGTCAGGTCATTCATGCCTCGGCCCCCCCTAGAAAGAGAGGGGTGACGATTCTGCTTCACAAGCAACTACAATGGAAATTGCAGAGACAAGTGAGAGACCCTGAGGGTAGATGGGTGGTAGTACTCATGAATACTGGGGATGGCCCTCTGATCCTGGGTAACATATATGCTCCAAATGAGGACTCGCCCTCCTTCTTTCACAAGTTGGCCTAGGTGCTGGGATCCATAGCTCCGGAAGACACCCCCAATTTTGTTAGGGGGTGATTTTAATCTTACTCTGGACCCTTTCCTGGATAGATCCCCTTCCAATACTGAGCCCCACTTCAGGGCTGTAATGGCAGTGGCTCAATTACAACAAGATTTGGCCCTTACCGACATCTGGAGAATATTTCACCCCTTCCAGTGGGACTATGCCTTTCATTCCCCACTACATAGTTCTCTTAGTAGACTAGACTTCTGGCTCACCTCTTCTGCTATTACTACTAACACTGTTAATACCCTTATTCATCCCTTAGTTATCTCGGATCATGCCCCTGTGTGTCTTGCCTTCACATGGGGCCCCCCCTCTCCCTAATTCTCTGGCATAGAGGCTGGACCCATTGCTACTTCGTGACCCAGACTTTCCTCCTTGGCTTCAAAAGGAAGCAACAGAATTTTTTCGGCATAACCTCATAGCAGATACCTCTGTGGGTACCACATGGGAGGCATTCAAAGCTACCTTAAGAGGGGTGATAATAGGGTATGCAAGCCAGCACCGAAAGAGGAGGGAACAACATTTGAGGGGGCTTGAATGACAACTCTGAGAAGCAGAGCTTGCTTTTAAGGCCCTTCGTGTCCCTTCCCTTAGGTCAGAGTCAGGTCACAAGGTCACCTCTCTGAAGATGCAAGTGAACGAGCTGGTCTCTAGAAAGGCAGAGATTTTGATCATTAGACTCAAGCATAAATATTGGGAAGGGGAGAAGAGGGGGGTAAGCTGCTGGCATACCGTCTCAAAAAGCAGCAAGCTGAAAGGCATATAGTAGTTTTAGAGGATGCAGGAGGGGTAGGACCCAGACCTTAGCACAAGGTATTAATCAAATAATGATGGATTTTTACTCCTCGTTATATAAATCCTCCACAGCCCCAGACCCCAGGCAGTCCACCCATTTCTGGAGTCCCTACATCTCCCCAAAATCTCGGAAGTCCAAGCTGATGCCTTAGATGCCCCAATCTCAACCCAGGAGGTGGCAGACACCATCATCTCCCTTAAAAAGGGAAAGGCCCAAGGAGGGGACGGTTTCCCTATTGAAGTGTGGCAGCTGTTGCATCCCATAATCTCTCCGGTATTGCAACAAGTATTTACTGAGTCATTGCAAACAGGGTCTCTCCCTTCATCCCTTAGGGAGGCGACTATTACTATCCTACCAAAAAAAGGTGAAGACCCTCTTAAAGCATCCAGCTACCGCCCTATTTCATTACTGAATGCTGATAGCAAGGTGCTAGCTAAGATACTAGCTAATAGACTTAATCCTCTCCTTCCCAGTTTGATCTACTCATCCCAAGTAGGCTTTGTTAAGTGCCGCTTTAGCACGGACCATATTAGATCATTGGTAAATTTAATCCATAAAGCCCAAACATTATCTCCCCCCGCTGCTGCCATTACAATAGATTTCGAAAAGGCCTTTGATTCCCTGGAGTGTTACTATGTCCAACAAGTACTTTGCACTTTGGGCTTGGGGGCGGGGTTTTGGGCCTGGATTGGGGAAATATATTCATCCCCAGCTGCACGAATACTCACCAATACAATGCTGTCTCTCCCATTCATACTGGGTAGGGGTACCCATCAGGGCTGCCCACTTTCCCCACTACTTTTTGTATTGGCAGTAGAACCCCTGGCAGCTGCTATTAGGCAAAATCCTCTAATTTCTGGGGTCCAGGTGGGAACAAGGGCATACCCTACTCTTATGTATGCAGATGACCTGTTGCTCCCTATAGCCAATATTGTCACCTCCCTCCCTCCACTACTGTCCACCTTGTCAGATTTCTCTACATTTTCAGGGCTCAAGATTAACCAGGCCAAGACGGAGGTCCTACCTTTAAACTCTAAGTGTACCTCTCAAATGGTTACTCAGCATGGGCCCCGATGGCCCCGGAGGGGATTACCTTCTTGGGCATTACTATCTCTCCTAATCTGAATAAAATCTGGGACCTGAATATGAAACCACTTTTTGCCTCCATTCGTACAGAACTGGACAGATGGAAATCTCTTTGACTGTCGCTTGTATGTAAAATATCTGCAATTAAAATGGTCACAGCACCAAAAATTATGTATCTTCTCTCCCACATTCATTTGAAAATATCTCGTTATTGGTTTACTAAGTTAGACTCCCTGCTGGGGTCCTTTTTGTGGGAGGGTAAGAAACCTAGGTACAGTAGAAATAAGCTCAGAGCTCATTGGTCGGAAGGGGTCTGGGGCCTTCCGTGGTTAGGGGGGTATAAATGGGCCTTTCAGCTGGCTCAGATGTTAAAATGGTTCCTTTTCTCTGAACACAATGGTCCCCAGTGGCTGGATATGGAGAGAGAGGTATGTCAGCGTACTCACTTGGTACTACTGTTATTTAACCATCCTCCTAAGGGCACTTGCTCTCATCCTACTATAGGTCCCTCTCTGGAATATTGAGCCAAGGTGCATAAGAAGTTGGGTGCCTCCCCATCTCCCCTAAGACTTACCCCACTATGGGGCATTAATGAGATTACCATCAATAAACAACCAATTGCATGGCGCTCATGAGAATGTGGTGATATCTCATTGCTTTGAGATATGCTCATTCCTGGTACAAATACTCTTAATTCCTTTCAGGGCCTGCAAAGCTCTTATGGGATCTTTCCCAAAGACTTCTGGTGATTCCTCCAAATAAGAAGTGCCATCCTTACATACAGGCATAAGCAACACCAAGAGCAACAAATCTCCCAGGTAGAGTTATGGCTGGCCCTAGAAAGAGGACAGTCAAGCCAGGTATATGCGGCCATTCAGAGCACCATCCCATCCCAAGAAGAGAAATCCAAGCATAAATAAGAGAAAGCACTGCATGCCCCTATTACGAACCTGGAGTAGAAGTCTTGCCTAAAACTAGCTCACGGAGCATAACCTGACACCAGTAGTCAATTAATACAGAACAAGACAATTCACTCCTGGTACAGGACTTCTGTAATCCTCGCCAAGGCAAAGCAGGCTCAGTCTGACCTGTGCTAGAGGTGTCAGGAATTCCCAGGTGACCTGTTCCATATACTTTGGTCCTGCAGGCTGATCCAGCTCCTATGGCAGGCTACCTGTGAGATGGGGTCCAAAATACTTAGGAAGCCTGTGCCTCAGTCCCCTGAGTTGCTGTTATTAGGACTCTAGACCCCAGACCCTCACCTTCGTCTCTCCGAGTTGAAACTACTTCTGACACTCAGTATGCAGGTTAAAAGACTCCTACTGAGTAAATGGTGGTCCCAGATAATCCCCTCCCCGGGGGAGGTACTCACCTCCATGGCTCAAGTTGCCAACTGGGCTAGAATATCACATACTGTGACCAATACCCTCTTTAAATATACTGCCCTCTGGACTCCCTTCCTTCTGTTTTTGAAAGCTAGGAAGGGAATCAGCCGAATAGGCACAACCATGCTACTATAATGGTCTCCTCTCATGGTGCATTTAGGGGCAAGTGCTGGAGAGATTGTTACTGAGTTATAGGGGACCCTGCTCTATGGATGACATGGTATAATATCAGTAAAGGATAGTATCTTATCTGACAATTAAGACCTGTTTGCTTTGTGTGTGTGATCTCTTGTATTTTGTAGGTGTAAAGTAGAGGACAGTGGCCCTGGACCTCTTTGTCAAATACTGCAGAAACTAGCAGGATGGGGCCAGGTAAGATATGTTTGTATGAGTTAGCCATAATGCAAGGCACCAACTGCTAATACTTTCAAAGTTAATCTCCAGCTGGATAGGTGTTGTACATCCAGGCACAGAGTATTATCCTACTGCTTACCTGGCTAGTATATTCAGTTCGTTACTATTTGGCCAGCATGTTCCGTTCTCTTCTTCTACAGACATATGTAACAGTCTGTAAGATCTTTGCAATGTATCCGACTGTTTTAATGTTTGTATCATCTTAATAAGTCAAATCAATAAAACGTATTAACCACAAAAAAAAGAGGTGCATCTGACTATTAATGCAGCTAAAACCAACATTTTAATTATAAATAAATCAAAACATTTAAATTATTATTGGAAAATAGATAATGAAAATATAAAGCAGGTAAATAAATATCCTTATCTAGGGATTACAATACATAATACAAATTTTTGGAAATCACATATAAAGGAAAGTAAGAAGAAGGGTAGACAATTAGTTTTGGCAATAAACAAGTTATCCAAACAATACATAAATAATTCTGCTGCTGCATTACTCAAACTTTATTGAATGACGATTGATTCTGCTATCCTTAAAACTAAAAAAACTGCACTTAAAACTTATTTATTTGAATCCGCATACTGTGGTCTTAATTTATAGTATTTTAATTGTGAATGTTTTAAATATAGGATTTTACCGATCATTTTGAAATCATTTACTGTATCTGTTGCATTATGTACAAGTACCTTGGTTGTAGAAAGGCACTTTTTACAAATAAATGATGATGATGATGATGATCCTGCATGGATCAGAAGTCTAGGGAGTCCAAAAGGATGTGAAAATCCTAGAACCTATACAAAATTTATATATTACACTTATCTTAAATTTACCACAGTTTATACCAGCAGAATCTTTAAGAGCAGAAACAGGCACTTTGTCGTTAGCTTCTAGAGTAAAAATATGACAACTTTGTTATTTTTTAAAAATTTGTAATAATAAGGAAGGGAATCCAATTTTATATGAGTGCTGGAGGGAAAACTTGACTTGTGACCTTCAGAATAATTCTATATTAAAAGGTTGGACACGGACAAAGAAGTTATACTAGACTAAGGAAAATAGGATTGACTACTATTTCAACTATAGATAATATTAAAGATGTTAATAAGTTTCAGAGTACTGCTGTGGAAAGGATTCAAGACACTGCTAAACAAAGTGATCTGGAAAGAATTTCATTAACAATGATTTTTTTGATATATAAAGGTTTATAAAATATACATTAAAGAGAAGCATATATATATACAGGACTGAGGACAATTTACATTATAAGACCATTGCCAGTTTAAGATTTGATGTTAACTCAGGGCTGTCTACCTGTTTTATGGGATGAATATATACAAAATGGGTCTAGACTGCAAGAGCAAGTGCTTAGGAAAGTGGAACACTGCCAATACTATATTTTATTAGGCTGTCCAAATTTAAATACATGGAGAGAAAAATGGTTATCACAATATTAGACTAAATGTGAAAATAAAACTAAGAAAGGAAAATTAAGGTTTCTTTTAAATACAGATGATGTGACAGTCTCATACCGAGTAGCTCAGTATGCAATTGCAGCTCACAGATCATTAAGAATACAAACACTTTTTCTTTTAGATAATCTATATTTATGTCTATTGTATGTCTTGGGATTATAATGGATTTTAATTTGTATGCAGTCTAAGATAGATTGTATCTGCTTCTGTTTTTATTATGTGCACACTTTTTTATAATACACATATTGTAAACTTAATAAACTTCAAACTTGAAACTTGTCCTTCACTGCTCTGTGCCTGCTGTAAACCACAGTCACATAGAAAACACTGGAAAATTAATTTCATTTTTATCTTTCAGCTTCAGTTTTGTTGCCCTACTCCAAGCCTGCATTACAACCTGAGCACATTAAAAAATATTGATTGTACTCTAATTACTGTTGCATTTCCTGCAAAACTGTGCAAACATATTTCTCACAAACTGCCTTAACCAACTGCCTGATGTATCTTGTACAGTTGTTTTTCTTTATACAGTACTTCCATCATTAGCACTTTTCTTTCTTTGTATGGCATCATACAGTGTAAAATTAAACAGTTTAATTCAGTTTTACTTGGCTTTTCACTACACAACTCATTTTCAAAACATCCATAACTTTGGTCATCATAATCTTCTCACACTATTGGTTTCTTCAATGTGTCCACATGTGTGACCTACAAAGGAAAACAAAACACTGTCCAACAAAAATAATTAACATCAGGAGATACAATTATGAGATTAAAAGTATTGTTCTTGTAAATGATAATAACTTCCCTGAAGAAGGAATTCTGGGACTAGAGCAAACTGATACAATCGCAACATTTATGCAAGGTATGCAGGAGGCAGTATAAGATTAATGGATGAAAAACGCAAGGAAATGTTAAGTATAAGGGAATCACTCTTGCAGAGTCTTGCATCATCCTGGGACCATCTTTGTATTTTCAGTAGTGGGGGTAGCCAGAATGCAGGAAAAATAGAAACAGTACAAAGGTTATGCATGAATTACCTATAGCCATCGAATAGGATCTCCCTTATTCTTGATGTTTCCTTGGACTAAACCTGCACAGAATGCCTTATATCCCTTGCATGTACTGTACCTTGCAGGATCCTTGCATTTTTATTACTACTGAAAGAAGTAAATCACTTTACTACTCCAGTTGTACTTTGTTATTTTTTATTTTACATTGGTAGTAGGGATCAGACCTGTGAAGAAGAAAGGGTCTGGAAGCTGATGGAAATGAAAATTACCAATTAAATCAGCATAAGTTGATAACATAACACAATGAAAATATATATTCTTTGTTAAAGCACAATGAATACCCCTGTGTAATGGCTAGTTTCAGAACCACAGTAACCACCATATTGAGCTAAGACATTGTAAATCATTTAAAGTTGTTCAGTTTTTGAAAACTCGTATCCACAAAACAGAATGTACTTGCAATAGCCACATCAAAAACATTGGTTTTAGGACACTGGAAATGTTTCAGACTTCATCTTATGACCTGAGATAACATTCATCTCTACTAGACTAGTCCTGTCAATACCAAGCTTCCTCACCATTTGTACAAACTCAAGCCCTATATACCTGAACCATTTAAATTCAACTTATAAAATTTAATTAAAGTGTGTTGACCTGCCTGAACTAATATTAATGGAATTAACCATCTGCTGCCCTTTTGACACAAATTAAAATTGTTTACCTTTTACTGATAATAAGTAAAGTTGTAATGAATGTTTCAAGTAGAGTCTGATAGCAGAATGTTTGCTACTGCTTAATGGACTTTCAAACATATTTTGTGAGGATTTCCTAAATGTGACAAGTCATATAATCCAATAACTGTCTGTGCACCCTTCTGTTTATAAAGTTAAGGCACTTCTAATGTGGAGCTTAAAGAAACATGACCTACAGTTTAAACTAAGAGATAATGCTTGATTGAGTCCTACTTATCTTGTTTTCTTGGCAGCCTGAAATGTAGGACAACTACCCAGCTGTTAAAACAGTTAAATTAATTAAACCTATTCTGTTTGAAAGAAAAATATGAGTACACAAGCTTAAATTACAAATACATGCTCAATTTCTTATTATTAAAAGCAGGAAGATAATATTGTCTTCAGTTAGGCAGGCATATCCCATACTGTTTAAGGATACAGATCATTGGTTCATGACCATAGTGTATATTGGTTCATTTAAGTAATCAGATAATAGTAGATCCACTATATTGTTCAAGGTAATAATTCAGTCGGTGACTAGATAATGTAAACTTGGTTTCAAGGTAAGCCTACACAAATTGTTCTTACCAACGGCATCCCAGATTACCCTGGGTAGTAGAACTGGTGGGGAATCCCCACAAATCAGTACACATTTGCACAGAATATTTTTGAATCCTTGATTATGAGGTGGGGGGATGGGCATGAATGACTTTAAGTCCCTTTCTTACCTTTATCTGCTATGTTACTATGCACAGTAAATATGCATGTTAACTATTATATAAAGTCCAAAGGCTGGGTACTTTATCAGATAATCCTGTTGCTGCCAATTATAATGAATCTGATATTGCATTACTACTAGTTTATATGTTTTCACTATAAAAGTCTATACAGAGAAAAAAAAACTTGAACCAAACTAATTTATTCTGTTTATTTTTCCATCATGTGCTGGAACTAAGAGGTTATGGTCTCCATTTTGTTTGCAGTTGTTGCTATGAGTTTTGACCTATGAGAATGCAAGAGATCTAAGATGGCTGCTAATAAGGAGTCACTCAAAAGCTGGTCTGAAGAACCCCTTGGAAAATCCTTTTCTAAAATATGTATATTTCCTCAAAATCTCCAAAAGCCACAAAAGAGACAGAAGAAATCCTCTTCATCTACAGGTGACACTCCTGCTACAAGGGTGCTTTGATAATTCTGCTAACCCAATATTGTCTATCCCATAGGAAGCTGGAGCCTTAGTCATGGCAACTGGTGGAGAAATGCTGCATATAGTCATAGGGTCAACTGCTAACACCAACATGATGACAAACTGACATCTCTACAGGGGTTTGATAGTGGAAGAAAATTCCCTCCAATCAAGCTAATGAAAGCACCACTAGCTGTTGTGACTTTCAGTGATTAAAATGAGTTTAAAAACCTATGAGGTTTCTACTATATGTCATGCTTCTTTTCCCTTTCATCAAACATCTGATAAAAAAATATTCTACCATTAAGAGAACAGAAGTGTAGAGGGAAAGGATAAGGGGGACAGACACAAAACTGACAAGTCAGAATTGAAGCTTGTGACAAGGGGCCCATATCTATTGTTCCGTAGTCTTCATAACCTGCCCTGTTCTATCCTATCCCATCTTATCCTTTCTTATCTTATCTTATCTTATCTTATCCTATCCTATCTTGTCCTATCCGATATTTTTCTTTTTCTAAAACCTGTTGTGACTACATTTTGTTGGGAAACCTGAAATCTGTCCACACATACTGATGTGCAATCCACCCTTCCTCTATGCTTCCTTTGTCTGTTCCTTTCCCTTTTGCTCTTGTGAGCCCTCTTCACTAAGAAATGCAGTGCAGTAAAAAATGAAATGGTCCATTGGCCCCTGACCTGCAAGTCTGTGTGACTTGGAAGGGGACCTTTAAAATAAGTTCTCTACTTTTTTTGCTTTTGTTTTTGAATATCCCCTTTGGTAGTATTACATTTCTGTGGTGCTCTGCTTCATTGTTAGCAGTGGGTAAAAGTGGAGACCCGCTGTATTCTCCATTCTACAGAGGCCATTATGTCAGTAACCATTCCTTTGTGCTTGCTTTATGCATGCAGCCACTCCTTTTCCAAGGCCACTAATGTTGTCACAGAGACTTGTGTGGTTGAGCAGGTAGAGTAAAGTGAGTTCACCTTGCAATGCAAGGCTAAGTATGTTTTTTATTTAGACAAGCATTTGTCAGTACTGAATGGTTGCTTGCTTGTGTTTGCTGTGTAAGTGTTTAGCATTGATAGTACAGAGGCAATAATTTACAAATTAATAACTTGTTACAATATGTGAAACTGTCATGATTGGGAAATGAAGAAGTTCACACATAACATTGTCATTTTCTTAGATTGTGACCTTGAATTCTCAAAATACTAGGTTTTTTTGTTTTGCCCCAGCATATGAACATGACAGGTGTCATTTATGAAATGCGACCCAAAACACTGTTTTGTGGAAGGACTGCAAAAACAGGTTTTGGAGTGGAATTTGATAATGACACCTGCCATGTTCATTCGATGGGTTTAAAAAACATGAATATGTTGAAAATGTGGGTTCAAAAGTAAAAATACTGCAAAGGTATGAGTAAATATTCAAAAATGTTAATGTTTGCTCATAACTTTTTTTTTACTTTTGACCTCAAATGTTCAGCATAGTCTTTTTATTACAACACCTTATGAACACGACAGGTATCATTTATGAAATCTTGCCCAAAATGTCATTTTGTGGCAGTAGTGTGAAAAGATGTTTTGGGCAGGATTTGAAAACTGACACGTCATGCTCATGACATGGGATATACAAATGGCTATGTTAAAAATGTGGGGTCACAACCTGGTAAAATAGCAAAGCTAGGAGCAAGCACTGAAGAATTTCAAATTTCCTTCATAATTTTGTCATCGTTTGAGATTTTGACCCAGAATTGTGAACAGAGTCTTATCATGACACCACTTAATGATCAAGACAAGTGGAATTTTTAAATCCAGTTTGAAAGGTGATTTTGTGGACTGACTGCAAAAAACATGTTTCAGAGGAGGTTTGAAAAATTACACCTATCTTGTTTGTGAGGTGGGGTAAAAAATGGCTATGTTAAAAATTTGGGATCTACATCTAGAAAAATAGGAAAGTAATGAGAAAACATTGCAGAATTTCAGTGTTGCTTTATAACTTTGTTGTTTTGTTGTAAGATTTTGACCAAAGATTTTCATCTTAATTTTTTTATTACTCCTTATGACAAAGACAAGTGGAATTTTTAAAATCTTGTCCAAAAAGCGATTTTGTGGGGCACCTGCAAAACATGTTTCAAAGGGGATTTGAAAAATTACACCTGGCTTTACATGAGATCAGGTAAAAAAAGATGTCTTTAAAATTTAGGGTTGACATTTGGAAAAATTGAGAAGTTATGAGCAAAGGTGAAGAATCACATTTCTCCACAAACTGCTTAAGACCATCTGTCTGATTTATCCTACCCAGTTGCTTTTCTTTATACAGTGAAGCCCACTTTAATGCACAATGGATAAATGCAAGTTCTGGTTAAGTGCATAGTTTTCTTATATAGAAACATAGACTTTGACAGCAGATAAGGACCGCTTGGCTCACCTAGTCTGCCCATTTCCCTACCTACAGGATAAGCTGCAGATCCTAGGTAACCAACAGCCTATTTCTTCCTACCCACCACAAAAATTGACTTATGTCTGTCCCATGCATTCTTGAATTCTGTCATAGTTTTAGACCCCACAATCTCCTCAGGAATGCTGTTCCATGCATCCACCACCCTCTCTGTGAAAAACATACTTCTTCACATTGCCCCTGAACCGCCCCCCCATCTTCAAATTGTGTCCCCTTGTTCTTGCACATCTCTTTTTCTGAAAGATGCTACCCTCTTGGACTTGGTTGATGCCACTGAGGTATTTAAAAGTTTCTATCATGTCCCCCCTCTCCCTCCTTTTCTCCAGGTTATACATATTAAGCTCCTTTAGTCTCTCCTCGTATGACTTCTCTTGCGGACCCTGCACCATTTTAGTTGCCCTCCTCTGGACTGCCTTTATCCTGTCTATGTCCTTGCAGAGATGGGGTCTCCAGAACTGGACGCAGTACTCCAGATGGGGTCTCACCAACTGTCTGTACAGAGGGATAACAACTTCCTGTTTTCTGCTGGTGATGCCTCTACCTATACATCCCAGCATCCCCCAGCCCTCCCTACTGCCTTATCACATTGCTTGCTAAAATTAAGGTCATCTGACGTGATTACCCCCAGGTCCCTTTCCATTTTTGTTGTTGTTATTACCTTCCCCCACCCCATTGTGTAATCTGCCCCAGGGTTTTTGTTTCCCAGGTGCATTATTTTGCACTTCTTTGCATTGAACCCAAGCTGCCATACTTCTGACCATTCCTCCAACCTTGTCAAGTCCCTTCTCATCCTTTCCATGTCTCCTTGTGTATCAACCCTGTTGCAGATCTTTGTGTCATCTGCAAAGAGCCATACTGTTCCTTCCAGTCCCTCTGCAATGTCACTTACTGTATAAAGACATTGAAAAGGACTGGACCCAGTACCGAACCCTGTGGTACCCTACTAGTAACCCCTCTTTCTTCAGAGTGGGCTCCATTTACAATTACTTCCTGTGTCCTGTTGTCTGGCCAATGTTTTACCCAGGCTACTACCCTGGGTCCCACTCACAGGCTGGTTAATTTGACTATTAATCATTTGTGTGGGACTGTGTCAAATGCCTTGCTAAAGTCTAGGTAGGCCATGTCCACAGCCCCTCCCTGGTCTACTACTTTGGTCACCCAGTCAAAGAAATAAATTAGATTCATCTGACATGACCTTCCCACTGTGAACCCATGCTGTCTTGGGTCCTGTGCCTCACTGGCCTCTAGGTACTCAACAATTCTTTCCTTCAGATGTGATTCCATGATTTTCCTTACCACAGAGGTCAAACTGACAGGTCTGTAGTTTCCTGCCTCTGTCTTGGTCCCACTTTTGTGAAGGAGAATCACATCCCCCTTCCTCCAGTCCTCAGGTACCACACCATCCTCCCATGATTTGTTAAAAAGGGTAGTCAGTGGTTTCACTAGTTCTTCCCTTAATTCTTTTAGAATTCTGGGGTGAAGTCTGTCAGGCCCCATTGCTTTGTCCACCTTCACTTTTAGGAGTTCTTTCAGAACCCTTTCTTCTGTGAAAGGACTGGGATCGATCCCCCTATCCAGAAGTGCTTCTGTTAATTGGATTAGGCACTTCCCCCTCTTCCTTTTTTGTGACTACTGAGAAGAAATATTCATTCAGCATCCCTGCTTTTTCACTGTCCCTCTCTGCCCACTCACCGTTCATTCTATTTAGCCTCACTATCCCTCCCTTTGTCTTTCTATGCTTTCTGATGTACCTATAAAAGGTTTTATCCCCCTTCTTAACTGAGTTGGCTATCTTTTCCTCAGTTTGGGCCTTTGCTATTCTGACTTCTCTCCCTGCTTCCTTCTGCCTTAACTGGTACAGCTCTCTGTCCTGCTCCTTCTGTGTTTCCTTATACTTCCTGAATGCTATCTTTTTCTCTCTGATCTTCCCTGCCACATGTTTTAAGAACCATAGTGTCTTTTTATTTCATTTTGATTTATTTATTTGCTTCACACAAAGGCTTGCTACCTCTGTGATGGCAGTTTTGATGTTTCCCCATTGTTGATCCACCCCTCTATCTAGTCTGTTTGATAGTACTTTTCTAAGGCACTCTCCCATCTTGCCAAAGTCAGCTCTCCTGAAGTCCAGTACCCTCACTTTTGTATGGCTTGATTCTGTAGCTGAGTTTATCATGACCCACACTGTTTGGTAGTCACTTGTTCCCAGATGGCTACCAAATTCTAGATCTGAGAACCTCTCACTGTCCCCATTTGAGAGTACAAGATCTAAGATTGCACCCTCATGAGTGGGTTCCAAAACTAGCTGTTTGAGGCATGCCACCTGTAGGGCATTGAGAATGGCCCTGCTCTTGGATATGGCTGCAGCAAAAGTGTTCCAGTTAACATCTGGCATATTCAGGTCTCCCATCAACAGTATCTCCCCTTTCTCTGCCATCCTAAGAATGCCTTCTATCATATCCTTGTCCATTCCCTCCCCCTGACATGGGGGTCTATATACAACCCCTGTGCAGATTGTGGTGCCATTTCCAGTCTCTAAGGTGACCCACAGTGCCTCCTCTCCTCCCTGTTTACTCTTTTGTTCAGTTGCTTTCATCCCTTCCCTTACATAGAGAGCTGTTCCTCCCCCTTGTCTCTCCTTCCTTTCTCTCCTGTAGGTTGTGTATCCTGGTATGTTAACATCCCAGTCATGGTTCTCTGTTTACCATGTTTCTGTGACTACTATGATATCCAGGCATCCCTCTTCCATCAAGGCCATCAGTTCAGGGAGCTTGTTGCCCAGACTACGGGCATTGGTACTCATTACCCTCCATTTCCTGGTGGCCTTACCCCCTTTTGTCCCATCCCTGTCCTTCTTGCCTTTGTCACTTTCTCCATTTACCCCTGCCCTTTTCCCTATCGACACCTCCATGTTGGTGTTTGCCACACTTACTACCATGATTGTTTGGGGGGGCTAGGATTTTCCTGCTCCTTTCCAGTGCCTCTCCCCTTGGCTAGTTTAAATGCTTGCCAATGAAGCATTTAAACCTATCACCTAGGATTCTGGTTCCCTACCTGGAGAGATGCAGACCATCACGCCAGTATAGGCCTGCATCACTCCAAGTGGACCCCCAGTCCCCAATAAAGTCAAATCCCTGAGCTCTTCATCAGTTTTTCAACCACTGATTGAATTCCATGGTGTGGAACACCCTAGCCTCACCTACACCATAGCCAGGCAGCACCTCCGAGAAGGTTACCTTGCATGCTACTTGTCTAAGGTCCCTCCACAACTCCACAAACTCTTCCTGCTCTGCTCTGATCCCTTTCTTAGCCAGGTCATTTGTCCCTAGGTGGACAATGACATCCAGCTCCCTCTCCTGTGCAACTGCTCTGGTGATCCTGAGGATTCGCTCCCTGTCCCTCCAAGCCATGGCGCCAGGCAGGCACCTTACCTCCCTCTCCCCTTCCTCCCCAAGTTCTACCTTCCTAACAATGGAGTCCCCTACCAGGAGTTGTTTTCTTCCCCTGTGGGGTCCTATGCCACCCTCTTGTGGGTCTTCTTTGTGGAGGTTCCCAGCATCCTCCTTGGTCTCCACCATGGGTGCCTCCATAGAGGAACCACACTTTGCCAGAATGGCATATAATTTATGGAGAGGTACAACTTGAGGAATGCACCTCTGTTCTACCACCCTCACCCTCTCTGAGCCCACTGTGGTGGAACTGCTCCTCTTTCTTGACAACCTCTGAGGCAACGGCAGTGGCCCTGGTGGTCCCTGGATGGGAGAAAAGGTCCCACAAATCCTGGCCAACTCAGCCTGGAGATGAGCAACCACCTCCCTCAGCCCAGAGAGGTGCCTGCAGATGGGACAACACCACATCCACCAGAGCATCTCCTGGAAGACTGCTGCTCCACAGCCACTGCACTGCACCACCCTCATCATGTCTTATTTATGGCCCCTTCACTGTTGTTTGGAATACTTACTCTTTTCTCTGTTTATTTTATTTTTTTTCTCCCTACTTACTTACTGCCTCTGTGCCTTTTAAGCTCCTGATCTTCCTGTTCTGAGACAAGAAGATCCTACATTTCTCAGTAGTCTCCTTACTTGCTCAGAGTCAGACCTCCAGCAGCTGGGGGGGGGGGATGGAGAGCTACTCTTGCCCTTCTAGGATGGTGAGTCTTTGGTGGCTCTGTGATCACTCACTTCCTGCTCCCAAACAAGAAGTTCCTGTTGTCAGTCAAATCCTGTGCCTACAAAAGTAGAACTGTCTTGGTGTGGGGGGGGGGAGGTGGAGGAGAAGAACGGAGGGCAATATAGTCCCAATAGAGAAGTCCAGTGACAACAGCAGTTCCTTCATCCTGGTGTTCTCTGCCAGTTCTCAGATTTTTTTTCCAGTACTTGCAATGTTAAAAATGTAATTTTAATGCACACTATATAAGTACAAAGTTCAGTTTAATGCACAGTTTTTTCATAGGGCAGCAGTGTTAAATTTAGTTCAGCTGTACTTGTAAGTGCACATTTTACAATTAGTTTTGTCTCCGCCATCATTTATAAATTTTAATAGATCAATCTACTGTGACTGGAAGTGTAATTAACTAATTGATCATACTGGTTCCAATCAGGTTCATACAGTTGATTGTTTCATTTATAAAAGAAGCCTTGAAAAGCACAGAAGCACAAACAGAAACAGCTGAATCAAACCGAACAGAAAGCAATGGAGAAAATAAAGATCACCCTCACTTTTGAACAGAAAGTGCAGCTTATTCAAAAGCTTTCAGAGCCAAATGTGAAGTTTATTGAAGTTGCAAAAGAATATGGGGGTGATATATCAATGGTGCCTCATATTTTTGCAATGAGGGAATGGCTTATTTCTGAATAGGAGTCTGGTGAGAACCTGTCCTATAAGCAAAAAGAGAATTTTTTACCCAATGGTTGCAGATGCTTAATGCCCAGATAAGACAGTGATGAAGAAAAATTGTCATGCTACTAGATAACTGCAGTGCTCATCCTTTTTTTATTTTCTATTTTTCCCCCACCATCCGGTGCTGTACCCAACTCCCCTGCCCGACCACCATTCACCCAAGGTCTCCCCCACAGAGGACTGGCTTATCTCCCAGGTGAGGTCTGCAGCATGGGGGGGGGCTCTTATACCCCACCCCAAGGAATCAAGTCTTCATTGGGAACCTGTGCAGTGGTGCAGCTTGGTTGGGGAGGACCCACTATCGGGCCCTCACATCAGTGTTGCTGCGGATGGTGTAATTTTTAATGTACACCCCCCCAAGCATGACTTGCCACATGATGCCATGGCTTATGCTAGCAACCATCATGCTCCCCCATTGGTGGGGCACCAGGGCTGTGATATCTCTTGGCCAACACCAGAAGTCAGGCCATCCCTGGGCCAAGGACCCCCCTCCCCCCCAGGGGAGCTTAACAGTCTGGCAGATGCTCAGACTACCTCCCCCCGGCCAACCTTCTGGCACCCAGGTCCACTCCAGTAACCCAGGTCACCAGCATCATGAGCTGAACTCTAACAGCTGCACTGGCAGGTCTGCAGGTGCTCATCCTAACATCAGCCTGTCTCATGTTAAGTTACTGTTTTTGTCACCAAACACTACCTCAATCATCCAACTCATGGACATGGGTATCATTCCTAATGTAAATCACTTTTACAGATGTAAGGTAAACAACTTAAGGTGTCACAGAACTCTCCAAAAAAACACCACCCCATGCTAACCTGTTTTCCTTATTTCAGGTGGTTGAGTGACTACTGATGGTCATGGATGGTGGAGTTACATCAGCACTAACTGACCATGCCAAACAAATAAACATCTTAGATGCTATACAGATGCTAAGCTCATCCTGGGATGAAGTACGGCAAGAAACAATTGTCAATTTTTACTGGAAGTCAGACTTCACATCACCGGTGATGTCAGGTGATGACACCAAAGCCGTGGAACTCCCGGTCACTGAAAAGGTGATGCAGACCCTGGTGCCTGTGCTGCCTGTTGGAATGTTGGCAGCAGAGTTCAGTGCCCTTGTGGGTACTGATGTAGATGTTCCCACTGAGGTTCTGGTAAATGATGTTGAAATATGCAGTGACATTAAGGGAGAACAGCAGGTAGAAGACAAAGAGGACGAGGAGACAGAACCGAACCAAACAGTAAGCAATTTAAATGCACTCAGATGTTTGCAGCAGCTGCGACAATTTGTTGTCCAGCGTGATAAGTAGGATTTGTCCTTGTTGTTTCAATTTTAAACTTACATTCAGAAGCTAGCAGTGCAGTTTGGCTTGATGAATTCTCAAAAGGTGAAAATTCAGAAAAATGCATAGCCCACTTAAGTGCACAAAAAGTTGGTATCCCAAGGGTATGCACTTAGGTGGGCTTCACTGTACTTTTCTCTTAGCACTTTTTTTTCTTTGCGTTGATAAGATTACTTCATAACTTTGTTATTTCTTGAGATTTCAACCCAAATTTTCAACATAGTCTTTTTATTAACTCATTGTACGATCAAGAGAGGTGACAGTTTTTAAATCCTATCTGAAATGTGGTTTCGCACAGTGACTATGAAAACATATTTCAGGGATTTGAAAAATTTCACCAACTTGGTTCATGAGGTGGCATTAAAAAAGGACATGTTAAAAAGCTGGGGTGAAAATAATAAGAAATAAAAAAGTTTCACGTAAAAATTCAAAATGCTTTAAAATGTCCTGTAACCATACTCACCTTGTTTTCTGTCACTTTCTGGTGGAGCTCAGAAGAGCAGGACGTTCAAGAAGAAGCAGCATTGGACCAGATAGATACATATGGGGTGGAGAGGTGTGAGGTAGTAGGTGCAGAGAGGTGGGTTGGGGTGGGGGCAGAAACTGTCGCTGGACTGTTTTCTTATTTTACAGGTTTACAGACAGGGCACAGGGAAGGACTGGGAGGTGAGCAGAATACTTATCAATGGGTGGGTGTTTTTTTTCCACAGATGGGGAATGGGGAAGAATTGGAATATGAGTGGGATACTTGGCAGTAGGATGGTGTTTTATTTTTATGGAAGGGGCACAGAGAAAAGGATTAGAAGGTGGGCAGGATACTTTGCAGTGGGAGGGTTTTTTTTTCTACAGATGGGGAACAGGGAAGAATTGGGATATGGATGGGAATCTTGGCAGTGGGAGGGTATTTTATTTTTTTGGACAGGACACTGAGGGAAGGATTAGAAGGTGGGCAGGATACTTTGCAGTGGGAGTGTGTTTTTTTCCATGAGTGGGACATGGGGAAGGAAGACCTAAACCTTTGAGAAATACCTTAGTTTCCACATGGAAACACACTAGTAAGAAGTTTGGCATCCCTTTATCAGCTGAACTCCAGTGGGAAGTTAGCAGCTTTATTAGAACCAGACTCTGGCAATTTTCACATACCTTTCCCATTCAGTACTGATATCTGAAAGACAATTGAAAATGCAAGCTGAAAAGAGACTTTCTCCCTATGAGGCAGCACCTAAATCTACTAGACCACTGAAAAAGAAGGATGAGCAAACAGGCAGGCCAGACAACGCAGATGCTGCAATATCCATAACTTTACCAGTAACACTGACAATCCCCCAATTGCTGAGCCCTAACGTCACACTTGGTCACACTCTAGGACAAGATAACAAAACCCCCTAGTTTCTGAGCAGAGCAGCAGTTATAAGTGAAAAACAGTACAACTACCAATCCAGTCGTTAGTACAATTCACACTGCAAAACATTAATGGTAGTGAATGGATGATTGCTACTGACTTGATGGCCACCTGTTACAACCTGAAACTGACTTGTGAACAACAACCAGCTGCAATGGAAAAACAACTAGACTGCCAAACACAGAACATCAACCACTGCAGCCAGATAGGGAACTCAGGTCACAACAGCTTTCTACAATTACCATGTCTAAGCAAGTGCCCTTATTACTTTTTTTTCAAATTATTTAGCCAGGAGAGACACACTAAGCTGAAAGGTTGTTTACAGATGTGACCTGGGAGCACAGAGAAGTTAAGTGACTTGCTCAGGGTCACTCAGTATGCAAGTGGAGGTTGTGGGATTCAAACATAGGTCTCCAGATTTGCAGCTCAGACCCTTAAACCACTGTGCTATACTTAAAACATAGCAACATAGAAACATATAATTTGTCAGCAGATAAGGACTGCTTTGTCCACCCAGTCTACCCATTTTTCCATGCCTATACTTTCACCGCAGACCTTACCTAATCTTTGACTGCATCCCCCCCCACTTCCCAACTAAGATTCTCTTGTACCTATTCCATGCATGCTTGAAGCCCACAACTGATCTCGCCCCCACTAGAAGACAGTTCTTGGCATCCAGTACTCTTTTGTGAAGAAATACTTCCTGACATCCCTCCTAAAGTTCCCCCTTACAGCTCCATTGCATGTTCTTTTGTTCCATGCACCTTCTACTGGAGGTAGTATAGCACAGTGGGTTAAGGATCTGAGCTGCAGATCTGGAGACCTAGGTTTGAATCCTACAGCCACCTAGGTGCATACTGTGTGATCCTGATTAAGACACTTAACTTGCTTGTGCTCCCAGGTCGCATCTGGAAACAAGCTTCAGCTTAATGTGCTATACCTGATTAAACAATATTCCCTTTTTCCTCTGAAAAATACTCCCTTCCTGTACCTTGTTCAACCCTATGAGATATTTATAGGTCTCTATCATATCTTCCATGTCCCTTCTCTCTTCTAGGGTGTATGTATTGAGATTCCTTAGTCTCTCCTTATAGGGATTTGATGCGGTCCCTGCACCACTTTAGTTGCTGTCCTTTAGGCAGCCTCTGCCATGTCTATGTCCCTTTTGAGATGTGGTCTCCAGAAGTGGCACAGTACTCCAGGTGGAGTCTCAACAACGATCTATACAGTGGAAATACCACTTCCCCCCTCCTTTTGCTGGTGACACCCCTCTGTATGTACCCCAGCATCCTGCTGGTCCTACCTACTGCCTTGTTGCACTTCCTTGCCACCTTGATGTCATCAGATATAATTACTCCCAAGTCTCTTTCCTGTTTGGTGACTATCAATACATTTCCCCCATAATATATTCTGTCTCAGGGTTTCTGTGCCCTAGGTGCATTATCCTTGCACTTCTTTGCATTGAAAACCAGATGCCACACCCTTGACCACTTCTCCAATTTTCTTAGGGCCCTACACATTCTATCCACCCACTTTGGGGTGTCTACTCTATTGTAGATTTTAGTGTCATCTGCAAAGATGCATACTTTCACTTCTAGCTCTTCTGTGGTGTCACTTATGAAGACATTAAAGAGGACTGGACCCAGTAATAAGCCCTGAGGCACCCACTGGTCACTCTCCTTCCCCCTGAGTGAGTTCTGTTAACCACCACCCACTGTTGCCTAGCCAGCAACTAATTGTATACCCAATTTACCACCTTAGGACCCACCCCCACACTGCCCAGTTTCCTAATGAGTCTTCTATGTGGTACAGTGTCAAAGGCCTTGCTGAAGTCTAAGTAGGTCATGTCCACTGCTCCACCTTGCTCTATTTCCCTGGTCACCCAGTGGAAGAAATCTATCAGGTTAGTCTGACTTGACCTCTCCCCCCTCCTGAGTCCATCCTGCCTCAGGTCTTGTAACATGCTACGTTCAAGATATTCCACAATTCTTCTTTCAAAAGTGACTCCATTAGCTTGCCCACCACTGATGTCAGACTGAACAGGCTATAGCTACCAGCCTCCTCTGCTACCACTTTTATGAAGCAGGACTACATCTGCCCTCCTCCAGTCCTCTGGAATCACTCCTGTTTACAGTGAGTTGTGGAATAGGGCTGTCAGAGGGGCAGCCAGTACCTCCCTGAGTTCCTTCAACACCCTTTGGTGTACCCTGTCTTGCCCAATCGCTTTGCCTACTTTCAGATTTGCAAGTCCTTTCAGTAGTTTCACCTCTGTAAATGGACTTGTGTCCATCTCCCTTCCTCCAGTGTTCCTGTTGCTTTTGTGTGGTCCATCCCCTTCCCCCTCCACTCAAAAGACTGAGCAGAAGTATCTGTTCAGGATATCTGACTTTTCCTGATCTTCCTTTGCACAGTCCACTCTGTCCTGTTTAACCTCACAATCCCTCCCTTTGTCTTCATCTTCTTACTTATGTACCTAAAAAGGTCTTTTCCCTTTAGTTACACCTTTGGATATCCTTTTCTCAGTTTGTGCCTTTGTGCTCCTCACCACTTTCCCTACTTTCCTCTGTTTCCCTGGTACACTTCCCTATCCTCTTCTCTATGTATCTCATTGTACCTTCTGAATGCTACTCTTTCAGCCTTAATCTTTTCAGCCACCTCCCTTGAGAACCATAGCAGTCTCTTTTTTTCTTCTGTTTTTGCTCATTTCTTTTGTGCAGAGGTTTGTTGTCTTCAGTGTTACATCCCTTAATTTCTCCAACTGTTCCTCCATGCTAGCTTGGCTATTCTTCCCTACTAGGTTGTCTCTGAGACATTCATCCATTTTTTTTTGGTTGGCTGGCTTCTGATCGATCCGCCATCCCTGCCTCCTCAACCCATCCCCCAGGACTTACCTGCTGCAACTGCAGTGCTCCCTGGGTTAGCCCCCAGGGTGGGGCCATTGTGCAGCCCCCTTCATTGCTCTCCAAGCAGTGACACATGAAGATCCAGAGGCAGAGTGCCTCAGCCAGTTGCATGGGGCTTGGTGTGGGAAGCTGATGTCCTCCATGCTTCAGCCATGTTCTTCCCCATTTTGTTGGGAGGTGTAGCATGCAATGAGATGCAAGTGCAATGTGCTAGTGTCTGACACACCTGCTGGAACCTGTAAGCCTTGGCTACAACACCCCCCAGACTCCGCCAAGGGTCAGTCAAGCAGCAAGTGCTATCCCACCCTTCCCAGGAGCAGGAGAGCAGTTCATTGAATGCTCACTCCTCCTCCCCCCCGGCTGGCCCTCCAACTCCCGGACTTGCATCCTAACCTGGGTTGTCAGCACTGCAGGTAGAAATCCAACCACTGTGCTGGTGAGCCAGTCCCTTATCCATTTAAAAAAAAATAATTATAACTTTAAAGATCCTAAAACAGGGGAAGTTTTAATTATCACTACACAAGTAATGCTCCATGTAGTGGCACATAGTGAGAAACTGGACTTTTCACAAAAGGGGGAACAAAAGGGGAACATAGTCATCTAGTGCAAAAAATAATTAACCTATTCCAAATGTACTAGGTACTGACCCAGAAAAAGCACTTAAAAACTCGGGATATGACATAAAAATACAGAAAGCACATACTTTTACTCAAGATAGATAGATAGATAGATATTTTATTTATAAAGTGCCTCTTCCCGGAGGCTGAAAGAGCTGTACAATATATAAAACAGATATAACAATAAAAACATTCAGTAAACAATGCATTACAGAGCATATGCTTAATTAAAATTGCAACATTTATAAATAGTGTGACATGACAGTCAGCAAAAACACACCTTAGCATCTTCTTATTATTATGTCATCTCAAATGCTTGATTAAGCAGAAAAGTCTTGAGACCCATCTTAAAGCTCTCCACCAAGGGGGCCTCTCTCAGATGTCCTTGTAACAAACTCCACAGGGCTGGTGTGACTATGGCGAAAGCATGATCTCCCAAAAGCTGCAGCCTTGTCCTGGAGACCACCAAGAAGAGTCCCTTGGAGGAATGAAGAAGGCGAGCTGGACAGTGAGGAATCAGGAGGTCTTGCAGATAGTCCAGTCCCTGGCTATGTAGAGCTTTGTAGGTCAGTAATCCGACCTTGATAGCAATCCTCCGCCTTCTCAGCAGCCAGTGCAGCCCACAGAGAACAGGCGTAATATGATCAAATCTTGGTACACCCATCAATAGCCTGGCCACTGCATTTCTGTACCAACTGCAGACAGTGAAGATTGCCTCCTGAAAGCCCCAGGTACAAGGCATTTCAGTAGTCCAATCTCGACGTGACAAAGGCATGTATCAGAGTGGCAAGATCATCAGCTGGTATCAGAGAATGAATCTGGGTGATGTTCCTAAGATGGTAGAAACTGCTTTGGATGATGGCCGACACCTGAGCATCAAGTGTCAGATCATCATCAAGCACCACACCCTGATCCTTAACCCATGTGGAGGGGGTCGCGACAGACCCCCCCAATCTAAGATCTAGGTCAGGCCCCACCACTCCTCCACCATGCTGATGACCAGGTTCCACCACCAATACCTCCGTCTTGTCTGGACTGAGTCTTAGCCGGTTCTGTGTCATCCAATCCTGGCTCTCACCAGGCAGGTGTTAAACACAGAGACAGCCATCTGGCTACCAGGAGCATAGGACAGGTATAGCTGGGTGTCATTGGCATAGCAATGAAAACCCAGCCCATACTAACATACTAAAATGCCAGCAGAATAGGCCTAATGGTCTTTCGTGTCTCCTCATTTGGTCAGCCCCCACCCTGGGCAGCATGTACACCATGAACAAAAGAGGTGACAAGACTGAATGTTGTGGGACTCAACAGTACAGAGGCATCGGGCTAGATGAGGATAACCCCATCACCACCCTTTGCACTCTGCCTGCGAGATAGAACCTAAACCAGCTGATGACATTGCCAGTTAGTCCACACCAGTTCTGCAGATGGTTCAGTAACACCTCATGGTCCACGGTGTCAAACACCTCAGAGGGATCATGGATAACAAGAATAGTTTGCTCTCCCCTGTCTCTCGCCATAAGGAGATCGTTCATCACCCTCAGCAGGGCAGTACCCATGCTATGTCCAGACCTAAATCTGGACTAGAAAGACTCAAAAATGGCAGAGGAGTGAGATGGGCTTCAAGCTGACCAGCTACCACTTTCTCTAAAACCTTCCCTAAAAATGAGATGTTTGAGACTGGCCTATAGTCTGTGAGACAGTCTGGGTTGAGGGAGGGTTTCTTCAACAGGGGTCTCACTACGGCCTCTTTCAAGGCTACAGGGAAGACCCCACTCTTCAAGGAACACCGGACAATCTCATCAGCCACAGGTCCAATCAGGCCAATACAACTGACCAAAAGTCAGGTTGGACCTGGGTCTAGATCACAGTAGGTTGGCCGTAGCTTTAAGACTATCTCAGTCACCTCATCTACTCCCACTGGGTCAAATTCACTCAAGACAAGAGTGTTGCCCCTCCATGCCCTTGGTTCAACCCTACAAACCCTTTGAGTGACCCTGGCAGGGCCCTTGAGATGGTGGGGGATCCAAGGATAATTTCCAGGACCCAGCACCAAAGAGGGGCCCAGGCCACCCGGCATGCTACTGTACGCAGCTGCATAGGGGCCCCAGAGTCTGAACTTTTCCTGGGGCACAGAATTACTCTCAAAGGGCCTGGACCCTGGAGGAGATATTGGTTCTGATAAAGGACACTTTGTTAGCAAAGAACAGAATGTACTCATCACATCTACTGCTTGAACTAGCTCCCTCCAGACGGAGACAGGCCAGTTGCAACAACACATCTACCATGCGGAAAAGCTGAGATGGTCTGTTCCTTGCTGAAGCAATCTTCCTAGACAGAAAATCCTCCTTTTTTGGGGAGATTGCCCTTTAATAGTTACAATAATGTGACCTCAAAGCCAATTTGTCCTCCACCAGTCCGAACCTCCACCAGCGATGCTCCAAACTCCGGCCCTTAACCTTCAACTCTCTGAGCTCCCCATCAAACTATGGAGGTCTCCAGCAAGTGGATAAGAGCCGTACATGGACAAGCATGATAAAGTTGAAAGCAGCAGTGACAGCCCTATTATAGGATGCCACCACATCCTCCACACACACCCCGCATACAATTTCCACACTAGATAGGTCTAGCACCCCAATAGTCCTGTTGAGGACAATGCCCATAAAGGGCAGTACCAGAACATCTCCATAGAGGAAGGACCCTCAGGGGGAGCACAACATGAGAACCTCACCATGCTACGCTCCAACCAAACCACTGGATCAATCATGAGGTCACTGATCTCAAGACCCGATGTGCACACCAGATCCAACGTGTGCCCGTGCAAGTGAGTCACTGAGGAAATAGCCTGTGACAGTCCCAGAGCTTCCATACATTGGAGGAGGTCATGTCCAAATGACGAGAGGCCATTGTCGACCCAGGAATTGAAATGAAATGATATGAGTAGTGGCATAGCACAGCTGAAAACAAATGAACATACAAAACTGCCAGCGGAAGAATGCCATATGGTATACCAGGTCTGCTCAATACGGGTATACTGTGTAATTTCTACAGTGAGTCCCAGCCCTCCTCCTTTTTAACTGTAACCCTCTCCTTGAAACTTTCTCTCCCCCTCTTGAACCCACAAATCATCTTATGGTTGGCAACTTCTGTTGGCAGTTCATTCCACCTTGACACCACCCAATTTGTAAAGAAGTATTTCTTGAGTCTTCCTCCAGACAGTTTTTTTCAGTTAATAGTTTTTATTGAAGATTCCAGTTTTTATGCAATGCATGAAACATGTATCATGTAATTACACCATGCAAGCATTGTACAAACAGTTTACAGCTCACGTACCCAACTAAAGGTTGTGTGTGCATGCTTGTCTTGGTCTCTGTCTTTTACACAATAAAGAAAACAGGTGAGAAAAACACTACAGACTGGACTACTGTAATGATCTCTACCTTGGGGTTAGTGGAGGTATGCTGTGATGCCTGCAGCTGCTGCAGAACACTGCTGCTCGGTTACTAACAGGCTTTTCATGATAGTACCATATCTCACCAGTGTTACGTGATCTGCACTGGTTACCTGTGAAGTGGCGTATCTCTTTTTTAAAGTGGAACTGTTTACCTACAAGGCCTTATACATGCTGGGCCTGGATTATCTGTTTAAGCTCTTCCATCAGAACACCTCGGTTTGCTTGCTTCGCTCCACCGAGGAGGGCTTCCTGGTGGTTCAGAGTGCCAGGTTGAAGACTTTGAGGGACCAGACTTTTGAGGTAGCAGGCCCGGTACTCTGGAATTTCCTGCCTAGAGCATTGAGGGAGGCCCCCTTGGTGGAGGCTTTTAGAGGAGCTTGAAAACATCTTTATTTCAGCAGCTATTTGGGGAGTATTAGTACTTTCTTTAACCCTTTTGAGCACATACAAAACACTTTAATTTGTAATTACTAATTTATTTATTTATTTTATGTTTCTTTTAAAGTGAATGGGTTATATGTATGTCTGGCTTTACTTATTGCCCTATTTTATTTTAATGGTGCCCTGAGCCTCCAGGGAAGGGTGCCATAAATAAATAAAGACTACTACTACTACTACTTCTACAGTAGGCATGGTTAGCATGGTTCATAAACACACATAGATATTAATTGCTGAATAGTAGAGCTTATAGGTAGGCTATTGTATTTTCAATGAGCTCATACCTTGGAGGGGAGGATCCTGCACAGGGGAAGGGTATTGAGTCCAAGGTGCATACTGAGCGAAAGTTTCATGATTCCTAGTTGGGGGCCTATGATTCCATACCTCATACCCTGGGCCAGGGTCCTCCTGGTAGAGTGAACTTACCCTATGTAGGGTAGGGGCGAATCTGGATACATCTGGCATCTGAGGGGCTGAGCTGGCCTGAGTAGGGAGCTTGCACTAGTTGAAAGGGAAGAAGGTGGACTATATCATGTTGAATTTGCTTTCTGTGCCTTTAGCAAAGTGGGACATGTGCTCATAGTTCACCAACATTCCCATGGCACTTCTCCACTGTTCGATAGAGGGGATTTCAGGGGTGCACCACTTCTGTACAATGAGCCTTTTCACTTTCACTGAGGCTGCAATGAGTCAGCTGTGATGATGTAAAATATTAATGGTTTATGGGGGGAACCCCAGCAGCCAGAAGGTGGATGAATCAGGTAGGGTGCATTTCAGGGTTTTCATGCAGGAGATTCTGACCTTCCTCTAGAAGGGAGTGATGCGGGTGCATGACCAGAGGATGTGAACAAGTTTACCTCCTTGACTGCTGCATCTCCAGCAGAAGTCTGTTGGTAACACCTGTAGGGTTTTGGGGACAGCTGGTGTTCTTAAATCATTTTTGCATAATTTGTTTTTGATTAAAAGGGCTCTGCTTTCCAAGCAGGTTGTATGGATCAACCTCCAGCAGTCTGACCACTGTTCCTCACTGATCTCTGTGGAAAGCTGAGTGGCCCATTTCTGCTTAGCTGACTGCAACTGATCTGGGAATTCTGCCACCATCCCCCTGTATATGTCCCCCACCCTCCCTTTTTTTAAGTCTGAGCAAGCCTGGTACTGGGGAAACCAGGCTGGGACATGCTGGTGGTTCAGCTGTTTGGAAAATAGCTGTTGTGGCACTTCTTATTTGCAGAAAGCTCCAAAAGTCTTTCTGTGGAATTTGGAACTGGTTCTTTAGACATTGGAAGGAGAGTGTTGATTCATACTAGAGATCAACAGGTCTTGGAGGGTGTAAATTCCAGACTCTCACCAGCTAGGCCAGTTTATGGGTTATCCTTATGCATGAGGGGGTTGAGCTAGAGAGGGAACAGATGTATGTCTGCTCCCTTCACTCCTCCTCTAGGGGTCTCATTGCGATTCCCAGGATGAGATTAAAAACAGCCCGCTACAGAGTATTTAGTGTCACTGGCCCCGTCCTGTGAAATTCACTATCTCCAGCTGTAAGAGGGGCCCCTTCAGTTAAAGTTTTCAAAGCCCACCTCAAGGCACTCCTGTATAATCAGGCCTTCCCGGACTTTGATTTATAATCCTATTTTATGCCCGACTTCTGTGCCTTAATTTCTATCCCTGGTTATATAGTTAGTTTTCGATATTTAGTTTTGAGTTAATTATTTATAAATTTTATAATAATGAGTTATAGCGTAATTTATTTATTATTAGGTTTATCATATTGTTGGTGTTATTTTGTATGGGATTTGAATATTTTTGGTGCCCAGACCCTCCGAGATGGACATCTTTTAAATAAAATTTGCCTTGCCTTGCCTTGCCTTTGTGGGCCTAAGGTCTCTTCAGGAGCTTTCCCAGAGCTCTCTATGGCTATGTAGATGCCTGTATGGGCAGTGTAAAGGTTCAGGATCCCACCTGTTTTGTGTACAGTAGTACTACAAGCAGAGTGCCCTCTAGGACAGTTTTTCTCCATATCCATTGTGGAGCTTCTTTTGAGGGGGCTTTCAGCCAGTGTATTGTTTATGCCCCTAGAAAGGCATAGTGGTATCGGAGTCAAGGTAAACCCCATTCCCCCATCTGTCAATGATCCCTTAGGTGTTGTCTGTTATGTCTAGGTGATTTCCCATCCCAGAGACAGTGCCCCACTAGCCTGTCAATCTTGGAAAAGCAACTCAATGGAACAGATATCAGGAGGTGTGAGAGACAATGCTGGAGTTTGCAAATTGAGACTAGGTTTAAGGCCACTATCTTTCCAGCTACTGAGAGTTTCAGGAGTTTCCATCCCTTGAGTTTGGTCTTAATTTTGACAGTTGGGGGGGCTGATGTTTACCTGAATCCCAATAGCAGGGTCTGGTAGTATGCAGATTCCAAAATATGTGATCCCCTGCAGTATCTAATTTCATGTTTTTTGCTGTGAAGGGGGAGCTGGGGCAGAAGTGGTGAAGAGGCATAACCTCAGTCTTGGACAGATTCACCCTAAGGACCCAGACATCTGCAAATCAATGGAGGGTGTCTTGTAGAGGAGTGATAGAGGCCAGGGCATCTCGGGTCAACAGCAGGAGGTTGTCTACATAGAGCAAAGTTTTGTTCTTATGTGAGCCCATGGTGAGACTGGGAATCCCTTTATGGTTCCACAGAGCTATGGCTAGGGGTTTAATGGCCATGATGAAGAGGAGAGGGGAGAGTGGGTAGCTCTGCTGGGTGCCTTTCTGATAGGATGGAATCAGTGAGGACCTTTGCCATGAGTGAGTTACACAACATCTGAAGCCAGCTCAGAAAAGTGTCCCCAAAACTCATCTGCACTAAGACCTGGAGGAGGAAGCCCCACTCCACCAGATCAAAATCTATGTTATGGCTGTGGCTGGAATGGTGCTACCCCTCCCCCATCATGTAAAGAGATGCTAAAAATCACAGATGATCAGATTCAATCCTCCCCTTGATGAAGTCAGCCTGTGAAGGCTTTCCCAGACAGTTGGCTAAAGACTTAGTCAACACTTTTGTCTCTGCATTTATGAGTGATATTGGGCAGTAGTGGGCTGGGTTGCTAGGGTCCTTATCCTTTTTTGGCAGGTCATTATAGTCACTTTTCTGAGAGTGGGGGGCAGACTAGAGCTGTGCAGGGCTTCATCATATACTCACTGGAGGACAGGGGCCACCATTTTGGAATGGATGTGCAAAAAGTCTGCAGGTAGACCCTCCCCCTAATGCAACCTTGTTCCTGTTCAACTGGGATAGAGATTTTTCTATCTCATCCACAGTCAGGGGGACCTCCATGGTGGCCACCTTGTCTGGAGAGGGTGAAGGCAGGGGTATGTCAGCCAAGAAGGTTTTGATGCTTTGTGGGGGCAGGGAGAGCATAAAGGGTCACATAAAATGATCTCATTGTTGCATTGATCCCCTCTGGCTTTGTAATCAGCTTGCCTGTGCCATCCTGCAGTGCGGCTATATGTCATTCGGTTTGGCATTGCCTTAGATGGTTTGCCAGTACCTTGCCTGATTTCTCACCCTTCATAGTATTTATGTTGCAGATGGGCAATCCTTCTGCCAGTTTGTAACTGTGCCTCCTTGTATTTATTTTTTCACTGAAACTAAAGATGTTCTCAAGATTTACTCTGTTTATACCCTTTAGATATTTGAAGGGATAAATCATGCATCCCCATCTGTCTTCCTTAAGGCTTCTCGGCCTTATCCAGTTGAGCCTGAATCATTTCCATGGCTCGTCTCTGTACCACCTCAGGATGATTTATATTATTTTTCTTTGTAGGAACACCAATACTGCACACAGTATTCCAGGTGCAGCCACACAATGGATCTGTACAGCCGAAGGATCACCAGCTTCCTTCTGCTTGTGAACCCCCTGACTATGCACCCCAGAATCTTATTTGCCTTTGCTACTGCCCTTTTACATTGTGTAGTCTGTTTATGGTTGCTGATTATAAATATTCCCAGGTCTTTTTCCTCCTCAGTAATAATGACCTTTACTCCACTCTGCATGTTTTCAGCTCTTGTGTTTTGGCAGCCAATGTGCATGACTTTGCACTTTTTTGCATTGAACCCCAATTGCCATATACAAGACCATCTTTCTAACTTGGCATGGCCACCCTCAGTGCTCTTACCCTCCCCCCATGTCCACCTTCCCACAGAGTATGGTGTTGTCAGCAAACAGGAAGATCTTACCACATGTGCCCTCCTCATGTCATTTATGAAAACATTACCTAACATAGGCCCTAGCACTGATCCCTGCAGTACTCTACTGATTTCCTCTCTCAATTCTGAGAGCTCCATTCCCACCACTGCTCTCTTGGTCCTTCGACTGAGCCAATTGACCACCCTCCTAGCCATTTTTTAAAACATCACTTGGCCAAAAATCTTTCATAGATCGAACTATAAAATGTTGGAACCCTTTGCCAGTTACCATGCAACAAATTAAAAAGCTAGTGTACTGCCTAACACTAATGTTAGTTTTTAAAAATCAGTCAACCATTACCTTTTATATCTGAGTTACTTTTTCTTTTCCCTTAGTTTAATTAGAAGATTTTTACCTGATGTTAGTAGGTGTGATATGTGGAACAGCACTCAGCCTGGCAACTTACATGTCTAGCTCTATTCCCCCATTACATCATCAACATTGAGACTTCACTGACTGTGACATCACTGCTGCTTAGGAACAGCCATTCAGTAGCTGCCAGGTCAGTCACATGTAATACCGCTGTCAGTGAGATCACAATGCTGATTATGTAGTGGGAGACAGAAATAGATATGTTAGCTGCCAGGATGAGAACTGTTCCACACATCCAGCACAATATTATCACACAGAAGACTTTCTAAAGAGCAAAAGGAAAAAGGAAAATACTTCAGAAATAAAAAGTTACAAGTGCTACTTCATAAACTTTGTATAATTTTCCTGTCTGCTTGTTTTGGATCCACTAGTTCTTTAATTCAGATCATGGGCTGGATTTTCTAATGCATCCGAATGCCGTAAGCTCCGTACACTGACCATACTGTGCACGGAGCTTGGGGCATTCTCCTGGCTGGCGATGGAGATTTTCTTTACTGTGAGCCGATTTCTGTGAGTTAGACCAGCTTTTTCTGGTCTAGCTTGTGGCAACCTGGGTAGTCTTTTTACAGGGCTTGTGAAAATATTTGGTCACAGGCTGCCCTAAATCGGGTAAACTGTCACAACTGTTCCCGACCTACTAAAATCTGGGAAAGTTGTGGCAAAGGAGTTCAGCACAGCTGCTCCAAAAAAGACTTGGACATAGGGCTTGTCACAAGCCCTGCATCCTCATTTGAAAATCCAGCTCCATGTTTTTAAATCTGTATTGAATAAATTTTTGCCTATCTAAGTCTACCTGCAAATGTTGAAATAGTAAATAACGATTGCTTTGCATATGCTGTAGTATACTTTTTATTTTGTTTTGCATGCCTCTGTATGTTCCTGGGTCACCTTTGAAAATGGGCATAACCCGGTAAACAAATTTTAAATAAATAAAATTAAATACTGTAAAATGAAAATAAAATGTATTATCTGCCCCTAAGCCCTCCAACTTTTTGGTTAAGCTCTTATGTGGAACACAGTTGATGCTTTACTGAAATATAAATTCAATGGCCCAGATTTTCAAAACCTCAAGTTTGCCGCCACCCCTGGGTGTGCCAAAGATATGGCACACCGAGCTTGTGGTAATCTAACAGGATTTTCTATTCCAATTGGTGACTGACACAGGCTAGACCATATTTTTATGGTCTAGCTTGTGTCAGTCCTGGGGATCAGTTTCACAGAGCTTGTGTCTGAGATTTGGTACAAGCTGCTATAAAGCAGGTAAACTGTTGCAACTGTGCTTTGAAAATCAGTCCCAGTAGCTGCAAAGGGGTATAGAGCATGGGAAGGGTTTAATGCAGGGCTTGACGCAGGCCCTGCACCACCCATTGAAAATATAGCCCAGTATATCTACTACCTGACCCTTTTCATCTACATTCATCACCCAGTTGAAGAAGTTAATAAAGTTAACCTGGCACGATCTCTCAGTCATGAACCCATGCGGTCTATCATCCTGATACCCATTCAACTCTAGGAATTCAACCAATCACTCTTTCAAGATAGTCTCCATTAGATTGCCCACAATGGATGTGAAACTGACAGGCCTGTAGTTCCCTGCATCATGTCTGGGTCCACTCTTATGCAGAAGAACTAAATGTGTTGTTCTCCACTCTAGTGGCACCACCCCCATGACCAACAAACTGTTAAACCAGTCAACTAGTGATCCATCCAATTCAGTAGCCAGTTCCCTCAAAATTCTGGGGGTGCATGCCATCTGGATCTGAAGATTTATCAACCTTAAGGGTTTTGAGCTCCCTAATGACATGGTCCACCATGATCCTTACATCAAATATACTTGTTCCACCCCATCCTACCAAGTGACAAAAGTGCATCTTCCTCTTTAGTAAAAATAGAGTAGAAGTAGTCATTCAATATGTCTTCTTTATCTTTACTGCCCTCCACCATCCCACCCACTTCCTTAGTTTAATTATACATTCCTTAGTAGCTATTTTCCTTAATATATCTGAAAAAGGTCTTATCCCCTTATTTTATTCCTTCTGCAGTTTGCACCTCTTTCTCAGCCTTTGCTTGCCTGACCACTTTAACAGCCTCCTTCATCTTATCAATGTACGTTTCCCTGTCTCCTTGTTTCCTAGACATCATTTACCTCCTATATGAGTCTGTCTTTTCATTCACCACCCTGTCAATCTCTGTGCTGTACTAAATTGGCCTCTTGGATCTGACTTTTTTCCTCTCTGTTTAGGGCATATTTCTGAGGCTTCTCTGAGCCCATCTTTTATCATGGTCCATTTTTGGCCCAGGTCCATGCCCTATCTCAGCTTATATGGGTTCTCCTTTAGTATCCCACCAATTTTGTTGAAGTTAGCCTTCTTAAAATTTAGTACCCTCATTTTAGTACTTAGGATTTCATTTCCTATACCAGTGCAGAACCACACTGTCTGATGATCACTATCTTCAGCTGGTTCCCTTACCTTTATATCTCTAACATGGTCCCCAATAGTTAGCACTAAATCTAGAATGGCTTCTTTCCTAGT
This sequence comes from Neoceratodus forsteri, assembly GCA_016271365.2. Taxonomy (NCBI): domain Eukaryota; kingdom Metazoa; phylum Chordata; order Ceratodontiformes; family Ceratodontidae; genus Neoceratodus; species Neoceratodus forsteri. Next base: position 850,218,714 of record CM028134.1, read on the forward strand.
GAGTTCATTTATCCCTTTGACCTGGAACCCATCCTGGACTGCATATATAGGAACTATTGTCTCCTGCTGAAGACAGCAATGGGTACACCCCAATCTACTGTATTATGAGCAAGTTAAAATGTCCCACTATCACCCCCTCCTCTTTCTTTGCTGCATGTCTCTTTATGCTCCCCGTCATTCTATCTTTTTCCTCTTCCTGTTGAAGTGGGCAATATAGTATCCCCAACCTTAAATTCCTTCCATTTGCTGTATGTACCTGGGCCTACAGTGCCTCTAGGCCCTTCCTCCCCATAATCTCCCTTGTCACTCTTGTCACTATTATGCTGTCCCTGATATACAATCCCACACAGCCCCCTTTCCCTTCTCCTTGTCCTTCTAAAGAAGGTGTATCCTAAATGGAAATATCCCAGTCACAGTGGAACAGACTAATGCAGAAATAAAACTATTGAACAGCCTAGTGCAGGAATACATCCTGAACATTCACAGAGTTCTGAACAAGAGGAATATAACACTGGACCCAAAGCAGAGTTAGAATCAGAGGCAGAAATGAAACATGATAAGGACTATGGGTTAATTTTCATACAGCCCTTAGATTGCTGCAATTTTCAGCAATCTAGGGCTGCGATAACCTCAAGGTGCATCAGGGACCCTGCGCCCAGTTTTATAAAAAAAGGGGTCCCTGCGCCAAAGACCCAAGAGGTGCCACAGCCGCAAGGTTGTGCCAAATATTTGGAGTACCCATGGGGTTTGATAGAGGGATACATCAACCCTACCAGCACAATACAGGAGGTCCTGTGAATGTGTGTGAGGGATGAATATGCCTGCAGGGAGGGGACCAGTGCAGAGGGAGCATGGAGGGTGGCCTAGGGAGCCTCAGAGGCATGGCAGCAATACAGGGTGATGGGGTAGTACCCTGTGGGGGTGCCCCTGTGCTTCTACATATAGCCAAATGGCCCAGGTACAGGGGTGGCAGTAAGAGACTGGGACCTAGCCATGGGGGGACACAGCCCTGGCACCTGCCCCATAGGTGCCAATGATCCCAACACTGTAGGCAGGCAGGCAGCAGCCTGCTTTCATGCAGGAGGCTGAGTATTAGTGATTGTCATGGTGCCCGGAGACCATTCCCATCCATCAGTTGCACCCCGCAAGCTGCAGCCACTGCTGCCAACCCACAGGGTTGGGGTCATTGGCACCTATGGGGAAAGTTCCAGGGTTGTGCCCCCCTGTGACTGGGTCCCAGTTGCTTCCTGCCACCTCCATACCCAGGCTGATCGGCTGTATGTAGTTGCACAAGGCACTCCCACAGAGTGCCACCTCATCCCCCCACATTGCCATCATGAACTTGTGGCTTCCTTGGCCACACCATGCTTCCTCTAATCATGGTTCCCCCCCTTTATAAGATCCCTGCCCCATTTGTTACCCTGTCTGGCAATGGCACATGTTCCTTAGGCCACCTTCTGGGTGGTCTAACATCAGCTGTTTGTTACAACCATGGCAGGGCCTCTGGACTTGCAAAAAAGGGGATGGTGCAGCCCGCTGTGGTGCAACCACCCTTGCAACCTGGTGCATGGGTGCTTCTTCAGCAGGGATGGTACAGGGTGGCTTTGCCACATGACATTCCAATTTTGATGCAACCTGCATTAGAAAATCAGGGTACCTGCAAACTTTGATGCAAGGTGCCATTTGCTTCACACCCATTTGGCACAGGCACCTTCATCAAACATTTTCTTTTAAAAATCCAGCAGTATGAATCCATACCAATGTGGGCTAAAATGATATTAAAAGAGATTCAAGTATTTAAAAAAGAAATAGCCCCAATTAAAGAGATCAAACCACCATTGAAATTCATTTAATCAGCAAATGTCTCAAGTTAGTCACTTTAAAGGAAATAATGCATAGAACAAGTGAAACAGAAAAAAGAATATCACTTCTTGAAGATGATATGGTCATTTCCAAAAGAGCTGCATAGGATCATAGCAAAGAAATTCAGGAAATAAAAACTAAATTAGTTGACTGCAATTTCAGAGCAAGAAGAAAAAAACATAAGAGTTGTAGAGGTTCCAGAAATACTTCAAATCCCCCAACCCTTAAAAAAGTATTTTCAGCATTTACAGACAACCCAGGATCATATTAATTTTGAACTAGATCAAACATATCACTCCCTTAAGGAAAAAACAAAACAAAAACATAGTCAGGGAAACCTCTGAGAGCCATAGTGGCAAGGTTCTTTAAAAGAGCAGACAAAGGGCCTGATTTTGAAATGGACTGCATTTGCCGCAACAGACTTGAAGCAGGGAGTTTGATGCAAGTGGTGACATGCGTCAGAAGATGCTGCAGGTCTGATTTCAGTAGAATCGGAGCCACAACTCCCTGGTGGAAATCCCTTGCTCTGAATGCAGGACTTAGACTAGTTCCCCCGGTCTATATTTGTGCCATGGGGGAGCCATTTTACAAGGCTTGAGCCACATCTTTGGCACAAACTGCCATAAAATGAGGACACTGTCACAGCTTGCATCCAAGATTATAAATCTAGGTGCAAGTTGAGACGTACCCTTAGATGCAGGTGCAACAAGCCCAAGCCCCGTGTCCCTATTTGAAAATCGGGCCCAAAGATAATGTAATGCAAACAGTATACAAGAAGAAAAGAGTTGAGCTGACTGGGGCTACAATTTAAATCTGCCATGACTTGCCATTTGAAATCATCCAAGCTAGGAAGAAATTTAAAAATTTAAGAATATTGGTTTGGAAGATACAAATAAAATCATCTTTTAATGCATAAAGCTGAAATCTAAGTTGCTTTGAAAAGACAGCGCCTAATACATGAAACAGCAGAAGAGGCTTGAATAGATTCGCACATTAAGACTGCCACGTTTAATTGATAAGGGAACAGAACATAATCTATGATATATTTCTTAAAATGTAAGTATTATCGAATACTGTAGAGCATGATTTTGAACCTCTAAGAGTTATGAAAAATCCCAAATCTTTTTTTTTTTTTGGTTAACTTTCTTTATCCTCCTATCGCTGGTCCCTTAGACCTCTCTCCAGTGGATACTTGGAGTGGCCATATCCTGCCCAGCATGCAGTCCTCCTGATCTGGTCTTCTACCCGGGAAACTCTCTTCCAACTCCACTGACCACCCCACCCCCCGGCTCTGAGCCCCCTGAGGTGGGACCGCCTTTTAACTCATCCGTCTCTCTATCTATAATCTAGAAGGGTGACTGGGAAGTGGAGGAGAGATGGAGACCAGCCAGGTTGAACCCAGCAGAGGATGTGGGGGCCATCCACTGGCCTTCTTTTGCCTGTCTGGGAGCCAGGGTTTTTCCTTTTTCTGGTTCCTGGAGGCACGGATGTGCACTCACCCACAGGACATCCACCGCCACCTCCATACACCTTTCATGGCTCCCACAAGTGGCGATGCCCCCATTCTCCACTGGAAGTTGCAGTGCAGTGGAAGACACAACCCACCCACCCCCAGGAGAAGAGAGCAGTCCTCCGGATCCTCAATCTTCTCCTGCCCCTGCCTACCCCTGATGACAAAAGCTTGTTCCCAAACCTGGGTCACCAGCGTGGCATGAGGCATGGCATCCAGCACCTCAACCCTAAGCACCACCAGGCTGGCTTAAAATCCCAAATCTTAAATAGGAAATTTGGTGGACACTTGTTTCCACATTCTATATAGGGGCAGGGATACCTTAGGAGCACCAACCTAAGGTTTTCAGTTTTGTGTGATTTTTGTTTCCTATAATATGAATGCTTGGGTTAAGCTTTCAAGGGTTTGAGGAAATAGGTTTTATTGGACAGGAACATTGAATAATTATAGGGAAGTTCATGATGACTCATCTATGTTTTTATGGGTGCAGCAATGGACTAGGAAAATGATTTTCTTTTCTTTTATGTCAGGAGGCAGTATTGGGTAGTGGTTAAGAACACTTAGCTGCAAACCTTGAGACCTGGGCTTGAATCCTACAGCCCCCACTTGCATACTGGGTGATCCTGAGCAAGTCACCTAACTATCCTGTGCTCCCAGGTCACACCAGGAAACAAGGTTCAGCTTAGTGTGACTTTTCTGGTTAAACAATTTCCCCTTTCCCTTTCCTTATGTCTAATAATCAGATTTATTAAGATTGTACATAGCACCCTAGAATGGTCATGGGATTCACTTGCCTATAAAAAGGAAATGTATTCTGACTTATGTTAAACAACACAAAAACTCAATCTTGATGTTACAAGAAACACATCTTGATGATAAGGAGATTCTGAAACTAAGAACAAACTGGGATAAATATATGTTTTTCATCCCATGCAACTAAGAGCAGAAGTGTTGCCATCCTGGTTCGTAAAAATGTAGATTTCAAGTACATATCTCAATTTGCTTATAAAGATGACAGGATAATATTGTTTAATGTACCGTAATGGATTAGAGGTTTATTTTAGATGAGTTTATATCCCCTTTACTGGCTACACAGATTTTTTTAGCAAAAAAACAATAGGTTTTATAATACTGGGGGAAGGGGAAACGTTGATAGGGGTGAAGCCAATGGCAGCATCACCCTACAGTTTGACAAAACATCTAAACCCTCAAGCTCAGATAATAATGTGATTACCTTATTGAGGAACTTTTTACTGAATCAAAATCTGATTGATGGATGGAGGGAAAAATACCCCAAACTGAGGCAATATTCCTTTGTTTGAAACCCCCAGGAACGTTATCTAGGCTTGATTATTGCTGTGTTCAAACGTTATTTTTCAAAATATTGTGGCTATTGAGATATTAAACATATAACTATCCAATCATGCTATGTTTTATTGTACTTTTGTGCCATTAAGAATTAAAAATAAAACTCCACAATGGAGATTTTAGAAAGTATCACTAAGGAACCATGACTTCATAGAGCATATTATAACCACTACACTGGAATTCTGGCATTTTTTCTATACTGGAACACAGAAGATAATCAGTCTTTGGGATGCATGCAAGGCAAACATTAAATCCTACGTTATGTCATTTGAAATAAAACATAAAAAACAAGAAAAAACACTACTAGGAAAATTAGAAAGTGAAATAAAAGAACTAGATACAAAAAATCTTGGGAGGACAGAGTTCTTTGACTGATGAAAAAGAGGAAAAGGCTGGCCCTGTGGTGCTGAGGGTTGAGGTGCTGGACGCCACACCTCGTGCCATGCTGGTGACCCAGATTTGGGAATGAACCTGGGATGTTAGTGGTCATGGGGGAGAGGGAGGATCGAGCATCTGGAGGACAGCTCTCCTCCCTCGGGGGAGGTTCCAGGAGTTCTGCCCGCACTGCAGTGACCTCCGGTGGAGACTGGAGGTACTTCCATGCTCAGGGCCAGCATAGAGGGATACAGAGCCATAACAGAACATCCCCTGGCATCATGGCATGATCGGGACTCCACCTGGGGGTGGGGGTAAAGGCATAACAGAACAAGAGAATCTGCCTCCTGATAGGTGATGGAGGGTCCAGGGGGGTTGGTCCACCATGCTCAACGTCGGGCCCTACCTCTTGCTCTTCTGCTCTCCACTGCCTTGCACCACCAGACTAGATTATAAGACAGAGTGCCAGGAAGAGTAATCTTGTGGTCCCGCCTTGGGGGACTCAGAGCCGGGGGACCAGGTGGCTAGCGAGAGCAGTTGGAAGGGCCTTGCCCGGAGGTGGGAGAGGGGGCTTCAGGTGGGTGGGAACAGGACAAAGACCTCGAGTGACCACTCCTGAAAGATTTTAGGAAGGTAGGGATGCAGAAATAAAGTTGTAAAAAAAAAAGGAAAGAGAAGAAAAGGTTTAACGACTGCAGCAGCTAATCCATACCAAACAGAAAAAAAACATGCAAACTCTAAAAACTAATTTTTATGCTAATAGTGATAAAACAGGTAATTTAATGGCATGCATATCAAAAAACAATAAAAATATGATTATTGATTTGTTGAATACAGAGGAGGCATTAGTTACAGATGATAAATTAGCAAGGGATTTTCTAGTATACTAACAATCTATACATAAGCTGCAAAATACAATTTCTAAAGAACAGATGTATCATTACATAAAAAAAATGTAAATTTGACCAAAACAGGAATACAGTATAACCCCTTTACCAAGGAAAAAATAACACAGGTGGTAAAAATCACTGCCCAAGGACAGGTCACCTGGTTATTTATTTATGTATTTATTTATTTATTTGAAAATTGATGACATGGAAAGGCACACTGAGCTGAGGTTCATTTCCAAGTGTGACCTGGAGGAAGGGAACAGGGGAGACAAATACATAGCATGGGAACAGAGCACAGTTACTGTAAATGCAATTACATAGCATTAACAAAGTTCACAGTTATAGTAAAGTGGAACAAAGTACATGATTAAAACAGGAGTAAGTACCACAAGAGCAAGCAGCAAAAGATCAGGCCATTCAGCCACACCTATACTGGGGTAGAAGGCAAAATGTAAGGAAGGAAGTCAGGCAGGATAAAACCTGGAGCAGGGTGAAGGGAAGAGTTTCAGGCTGTATATGAGGGAAACAGGGGAGGTAGTGAGAGAGGGTGGGAGTAGGTTCTAGAGCAATGGGAGACAATAGGAAAAGGATGATTGCCCCACAAAGGAGTGGAGATGAGGACTGGTGAAACTGTGAGGATCCCTGGAGCAGAGGGAGCAGGAGGCAGAGGGAATAGAGGAGAGGAGGTAAGAGCATAGGGACCCAGACCAATATTTGGATATGAATGAAGGACAGTGGTTCTGGTGACATGAAAACAGAGGAAGAATGGTTAAGGAGGAGTAGAGTGAGCAATGGTGGGTATAGGAGGGGGAGATGGTAGCAGAATGACAGAAGGCATTGCAGAGGATGTGCAGTCTGGCCAGGGAGATGGAGGGAGCGGTGCCATAAACCATGTACGCATAGTCAGAGACCAGGTGCACCATTTTGGTGACAATCTCTTAGTGTACCTACAGAAACAGACAGTATTTATTGTGGCACAAGGCACCAAGTTTAGAGAGGAGCTTGGCATGGATTGTGCCATTGTGGGCACAGAAATCAAGTTTGCTGTCTAGCCACACTGAGGTATTTGAATGAATGAACCATTTCAAGAAGGGTACCATTCAAGGTGGAAAACATAGACAAGAGTTGGGAGTCATCCCAATTTTTGACTGGTATCAAAGGTCATGGATATAGTATTCTGCTTCTTGTATTGACCCAGAAACCAGTGCAGGACATTGTTTAAGTCTTGCTGGAGCAGACCTTCAATGGCTGTAGTGGAGAGACTGGAAGTGTAAATGACCATCATCTGCATACATGTGGTTATGTAAATTGGAACAAACTGTGGGGAGGCCTTTAAGGAAGATGGAGAACAGGATGGGCCCCAGGATGGAGCCCTGTTGTACCATAACCTGGATGGGAAGTGGAGGTGGCAGGGCACCACCAACCCATACTGACTACAAACAGCCAGACAAGTAAGAATGAAACCAGACTACAGCAGGAGTTGAGATGCCAGCAGCACTCAGCTTATCCAGGAGGATAGGGTGAGACACCGAGTCAAAGGCCTTGGCCAGATCAATGAAAATGGCAGTTGTGATGTGCCCTGATCTATTCCTGAGAAGACAGACTCAGTTATACACAGCAGTGAGGAGATGGCAGAGTGATGCATTTAGAAACCAGACTAGAACAGGGAGAGGAAATCAGTGGAGGCTGGAAAATTAGAGTCTAGTGTAGAGAATCTTCTCTTGCGGTTTAGCAAAGGAAGGGAAGAGGGAGACTGGCCGGAAGTTACCCAGGGAGGAAGTCCCCCCCTTTAGGAGTGGAAGAACTTTGGCCAACTTCCAGGATGGAGGGAGAAGGAGAGGTTGACTAGGTGAATCAGTGGATGTGCTATGGCAGGTACAGAGATTTAGAGTGGTTTAGGATCCAGTCCATCAGGACTGAATTTGTGAAGGTTTGTGGGGTACAGGGCAATAAGAGTTTTCTGAGTAGAAACAGGAGGAAAGAGGAAACCAAACTGATTGATAAGTGATTTTATTGTACCTTTATGGAAACATTGACCCCATGGTTATTAAAATTTACAAAGGAGATTGCAGTAGCCATATAAATTCCACCATCAGTGTTGCAAGCTTTAGTTGTATCAATTGATAATGGCCCCTATGCATTACGGGGTGGGTTGCCTACATGCTGTAGATCCAGGGCACATAGATAACCCTAAGTCTGAATGCTATGAGTCAGGGTCCTGTGGACCCCTCTGCACATTCACTGAAGGAAAGCATATCCCTTACACACAGGATTCCTCAGGCAGTCACGCAGCTATGTGAACTGCTGGTCTGGGGGCTTGTCTGGGGGTGTGCCCTGCACTCCGTGCCATTCACGGAGATGCAGAGTGCTGGGCAAGTGGGTTACAGGATGCAGCAGGAGGGACACAGAAGCATCTTTTGTGTGCCCCTTCAGTTTACACTTGCCAACTGTTGCAGGATGAGGAATCCCCCCACCATGTAGCACCAGCTCTTTGGGCTAACTGGGAGTACTGGGGGAAGTCATTTGGGCACTCATCCCTCATATTAAAAAATGGACATCCCATACTGTCCCAGATACCCCACTCTACACAGAGCAGGGGATCCACTATGGGGCCATGTTCAGCATCTGACTAGCTGCCCAGCTGTGTCCTCCAATCCGTCCCTCATGTGGCAGCATGCCTGGGGGGCAGAGCCACGGACAGGCAGCACCTGGTGGCATGCATTAGTACATGCCACACCCTGCACAACTGTCTGTGGGCGCAAAGCTGCGTGGGATGGGTACATGCCTCTTGCACATACCTGGCTAACATTTGTGCATAGCCCCCAATGAGAACAACATTCACAACTACCAGAGAATTATAGACCCATTGCCCTTTTAAACAGAGATCATAAAACCACTTCAAAATTAACAGTTAAAAGAACTGAAAGCAAAAATTCCAAAAATCATCCATCACAACCAGACAGGTTTTGTCGAGGCCCGCATAATTTGTGAAGGGCTCAGGGAAGTCAAAATCATAACAGATCACTACAAGAACTCTATTGAAGAATGTATGGCAATTGTTTTGGATACTTCCAAGGCATTTGCCCTGATCTGGAGGGATTTTATATTTCAATGCTTGACTGAATTAGCCCTTCCTGAACTATATATAAATATATATTAGAGACTTTTATAGTAAGCCTACAGCCATCTTTAAGGTAAATCAACACAATACTGCACCCCTCTAAATGACAAATGTAGTCCATCAATGTGCCCCCATCTTACCCATCTTTTTCATCATTGCTATAGAACATATTTAGAAACATAGAAACTTAAATAATGATGGCAGAAAAAGAACAGAGGTCCATCCAGTCTGCCCAAGTTCCCTTTAATCCCTGGAACCTACTGTTCCTCCAGGATACTAAACCCTCCCCCGTCCCAATCCTCTCTCTGTTCTCCTGTTGGTCCTGTCACCCCCAGTAACCTCTATTCACATCATTATGTCCCAGCCCTGTTTGAATCCCCTGACTGTTTTCACACCCACCACTTCAGCTGACAGACTGTTCCAAGGTGCCACCACCCTTCCATAAAGGAGTACTTCCTCACATCTCTCCTGAACCCACATCCTGTTAATTTCTATTCATGTCCATGTGACCGGCTAATAATTCAGGCTAATAGTTCCCCAAGGTTCACTTTGTTAATGTTCCTTTAAGGAACTTGAAGGTCTCTATCATATAGCCCTCTCCCTTCTGGTCTACAGTGAGTACATTTTTAATGCCATGAGGTGCTCCTAATCAGGTTTGTCTTGCTGGTCCTGAATCATTGTTGTTACTGTACGCTGCACTATCTCCAACCTATCCTTATCCTTTCTGAGGTGAGGACTCCAGAACTGTGTGCAGTACTCCAGGTGAGGCCTCACCAGGGATCTGTAGAGGGAGAAGTATTACCTCCTTCCTTATGCTATCAATACCTCTCCCGATACATCCCAGCATCCTGTTAGCCTTGCTATAGACCTTGTTGCACTGAATCGAGTGCTTAAGTGAGTTGCTAACAACTCCCAGATCCCATTCCTCAACTGTAGTGATAAAAGTCTCTCTCCTTCCATCCAGCACTCTGTCTTGGGATTCTTTTTCCCTGGTTGCATTACCTTGTAATTTCTAGCATTGAATTTTAACTGCCAGACCTTTGACCACCCCTCTAGCTTTTATAAGTCTCTCTGCATTTCCCATATTCCCTCATCACTATCCACCCTCCCACATAGTTTTTGTGTCATCTGTGAAGAGACACAACCTGCCCTGGATTCCTTTTCCAATGTCACTAATAAACATGTTGAAGAAGACCAGACCCAGGATCGAACTCTATAGATCCCCACTCATAACCTCTTTCTCTCTTTCCTCTGATTTGACCCCATTGACCACCACCCTCTGCTGCCTCCCCTCTAGCCAGTTACCCACCCAGTTCATTATGGGTTTAGCTGCACCCAGGTCTTCCATCTTCTTGAGCAATCATTTGTGAGGTACCAAGTCAAAAGTCTTGCTGAAGTCAAAGTAGATCAGATCCACAGCGTGGCCCTTGTCTAATTCCTTTGCAACCCTGTTAAAGAAAATTATCAGGTTAGTCTGACAAGATCTTCCTACAGTGAAACCATGCTGCTTACTGTCCTGGAGCCTGATACTGTCCAGGTAGTCTATGAGGTCTTCTTTGACCAGTGACTCCATCAGCTTCCCTACCATAGAAGTTAGACTGACAGGCCTGTAGCTCCCTGGTTGCTCCTTACCCCCCCCCTTATGAAGTAGTACAACGTCTGTCACCTTCCAATCCCTTGGAACTTCCCCAGACCTAAGTGAGCTGTTGAACAGACATACCAGTAGTTCATCCAGCTGTGCTGCTACTTCCCTGGGTATCCTCAGATGCAACCCAACTGGTCCTGGGGCCTTATCTATCTTAAGGGCAGCCAGCCCTTTCAGAACCCTTTCGCTAGTAAACAATGGCTGTCTCATTTCCAGGATTCCCTTAGTGGCCGTTTTGATACCACTCTATGGAATGGACCTGCTTTCCTCCTTAGTGAAAACTGAGCAAACGTAGTAATTTAAGATGGTGGCCTTTTGCCCATGCTCCTCTATCACCCTACCCCCCCCTTGACTAGCCTCATGATTCCTCCACCCTTTTCCTTTTATGTTTGCTTGCACGAATGTGCAAGAAGCATAGTGTGATCATCCAAAATGCAGTGCCATACAGTTGAAATGGAGAGCTCCACTTCAGTGAGCAGCGCTCCCCCCACACACATGCAAGCATGCATATTGCATGCTCATGTGCTCCTCCCCCCCCACACACACTATGCGGCTGATGGGGTGCCCAATCCCCCGTCGGCTTCCGCCCCCAAAAAAAGTTTCCAGGTGCCACGCTGGAGCCTGCCCCAGCATGGCAAAATTGTTATGGCCGATGGGGGTGCCTAATCCCCCATCGGCTCCAGGCCCCCCAAACAGCCTTCCAGCTGCCATGCTGGGAGCCCATCCCAGTGTGGCAAATGTCCCGCGTCATCTTCCTAAAAAAAACAACAACCTGTAAACAAAAAAAAAGTTCCCTCAGAAGTCTCCCTGCCCACCTGCACCCACCCTCTGCACACTCTGCCTCCCCACACCCCTACCTCACACCATACTTACCTCCAGAGTCCGGCGCGACGATCTTCGGTGGACCGGGAACACGTCTGCACTCTTCAAAGCTGACCGTGAACTGAGGAAATGCCGGTAAGCTATATAATGTAATAAATAGGGTTTTTCAACTTTAATGCACATCTCAGGCATTTTTTGGAATTCTGGCACCAAATTTTCAACATTGGGTTTTTGGGACCCCTCCTCATGAATTTTTGAACTGTCATGATGTTAATCGGGCCCTATGGGTGAATTTGCGGTCACTGCATGAAATCACCTTTGGGACTGATTAAGGAAATGACAGTGCCAGTGTTCATAAAGTGGACTCTCAAAAAGCCTATGTTGCAAATTTGGTGAAAAAATTCCTAAAAATGACTGTTTTAAGAGCGTGCGTGCGCAGTTCCTACCCACGCTTGTAAGTTCACAAATTTTTAATATTTGCACTCTGGATTTTCAACATTGCCATTTTACCACACCTCCTTATGAGCAGTACAGCTGTCATTTTTCACATCTCATCCAAAATGTGTTTTCGCGCATGTAGCACACAACGGCACAGTCAGTGTGTGAAATCAATGTATGGGACACATTAAGAAAATCACAGTGACACTGTTCATGAGGAAAGGTCTTAAAATGGCTATGTTGAAAATTTGGTGAAAATTTTTTAAAAATGACTGTTTTATGAGCTATGCATCGCAGTTCCGATGCACGCCGTAGTTCACAAATTTTTAATATTTGCACTCCATATTTTCAACATTGCCATTTTACCACACCTCCTTATGAGCAGTACAGCTGTCATTTTTCACATGTCTCCAAAATGTTTTTCTGTGCATGTAGCGCACAATGGCGCAGTCAGTGTGTGCAATCAATGTTTGGGACAGATTAAGAAAATCACAGTAACCCTGTTCATGAGCAGAGGTCTTAAAATGGCTATGTTGAAAATTTGGTGAAAAAATTCCCAAAATGACTGTTTTAGGAGCTTATTGCAGTTCCTATGCATCATTGTAAGTTTGCAAATTTTAATATTTAACACCAGATTTTCAACATTGCCATTTTACCACATTTCCTTATGAACAGTACAGCTGCCATTTTTCACATCTTTCCCAAAATGTGTTTCCACACATGTAGCGCACAATGGTGCAGTCAGTGTGTGAAAGCAATGTTTGGGACAGATTAAGAAAATCACAGTGATACTGGTCATGAGCAGAGGTCTTAAAATGGCTATGTTGAAAATTTGGTGACAGAAGCCCATAAAATGACTGTGCTATGAGTGAGCATTGTGCAGTTTCCATGCATCCTCGTAAGTTCATAAATTTGTAATATTTTCAGTCCAGATTTTCACCAGTGGCATTTTTCCACACTTCCTTATGAACAGTACAGCTGTCATTTTTCACAACATGGCCGAAATGTGTTTTCACACTTTCAGCACAGAAATGTGTGGTTGTTGTGGGAAATCATTGCTCGGGACAGATAAAGAAAATCACAGTGACACTGTTCATGATCGGAGGTCCCAAAATGCCTGTGTTGACAATCTGCTGTAAAAAATCTCCAAACTAATTACATTACAGGTGTGTGTTGCACAGTTTCTATGCACTGTTGTGACTTCACCATTTTTTTTATATATTTTCACTGCAGATTTTCAACATTGATATTTTTTACACCTCCCCATGAACAGTACAGCTGTCATTTTTCACATCCTGTTCGGAATGTGTTTTTGCACCTGTGGTGACAAATGCCGTAGTCGCTGTGCAAAAGCAGCTTTCAGCTAACAAACTGATATTGCCACTGTTCATGAGGTGGGGGTCACAAAAAAACCATGTTGAAAATTTGGAGTGAAAATACCAATGAATGCCTCCAGCATTAGGGCTTCCAACCATAACACCCCACCCTGTAGAGAATGACAGGCATCAGGGCTGTGACTTGGGATTGTCACCTGCAATGCTGATACCATTCCACCCCCACCCACACCCTGCAGCCACTGAGAGGCATCAAGGTGTGCCTTGGACTCTTCGGCCCCAAAGTTCACCCCATTTCCTATACCACACCCATCTCACTGTATTTCCTGATGGAATGGGGTGCGCATGAGGGCCAAAGACCCCAAGGCATACCGTGACACTTGTTGGTGTCTGCAGGGTAGGGTGTGGTGAAATGGTGTGGCCATTACGCCTGACAACCCAAAGGCACACCTCAATGCCTGTCACTATCTACAGGGTGGTGATGGGGTTGGCTTCAGTTCAATACTTCATTGCCATTCCTATTATGCAGCTCTGTAACTCCTACACTACCAGTGTCAATGCCAGCAAGCAAACATTTGGCATTGACAAATGCTTGTTTCACTAATATATCTGAAAAACTGTTTTTCTCCATTCCTAACCCTCTCCGCGATACACAGCTCTCTGTCTGATTTGGCCTCCCTAACGGCCTTCTTTGTCTCCCTATTTTTCTGTAGATAATCCTCCCATTCTACCTCCCCCTGCTTTTTTTGTATATAGAAGGCCTTCTTTTTGGCCCTTACCGCTTCCCTGACCCTTGATGAGAACCACAGTGGTCTCTTAAACCTGTTTTTCTTTGTTACTGTTCTTATGCATACTTTAGATGCTTTGAGGATGGCCCCTTAATTACCCCCCATCTCTCCTCGATCCCATGTCCTCCACCCCTACTAACTTATTCTTGACCAGTTCTGTCATCCTATCAAAGTCAGCCCTTCTAAAGTCAAGGACTTCAGTTCTCGACTGTGACTTGCCTGCCCCTAGGGCCAATTCAAACCAATAGAGTTATGGTCACTGTTCTTCAGTGGCTCCCCTACTCCCACCACTCCCACCATTTCTGTGTTGGTAAGTATTTTATCTCATATGAGAGGGAATGATAATATTAAGGATTTATAGATAAATATGGCTCATGTAAAAATAATGCTGATGATGGAATTTTATTGATTGAAAAAGCTGAAATATAATTTCCTTTCATTTTACAGGAAATCGAGGAGTATTCCCCCTGTCTGGTTACAAACTTAATAAAAGTAAGTTAGTCATCATGCCAATAACCCAGATTTCAGCTCTTATAAATAATATTTCCAAATATATTAGAATACAATATACTATTAAATATCTAGGTGTAATTTTGACTACATGACCTTACTAAGACAACACAAAACAAGCACCTGTCAATGCAAAATGTTCAGCGCTTGTATTGCTGTCTTGCTTGTATACATTTTTGACTATATAGTTACCCAGGAGAGAGACCAGATGAGATACAATATCTTATTTTCAGTAGTGTCCTGATTTTGCACATTTTTAGATTGTATTTACCCAGGATAGGCAGGCAGAGAGGCAATATCTAATTTTCAGTGGGCTCCCACATTTTGACCCCAAATTTCCAACAGTCTTTCTCTAATCTGACCTTATGATCAAGACAGGTGGAATTTTTTAAATCCCATCCGAAAGGTGATTTTCAGCAGGGATTTGAAAATTGACACCTGTCATGTTCAGGATGTGGGGTAACACAAGGAATATATTGAACATTAGGGACCCAAATCAGCAAAAATAAACTTATGAATACATGTTGGAAAAAGTCAACATTTCTTCATAACATTGTTGCTTTTTTCCACATTTTGTCCCCAAATTTTCAACATAGTGCTTCTTATGACTACTCCTTCTGAATATGACAGGTATCATTTATGAAACAGTGGCCAAAATGTAATTTCATGCCACAAGGGTGAAAACACATTTTGGCCAGGATTTGAAAAATGACAGCTATCACATTCATGAGGTAGTGTGAAAAATAGCTATGTTGAAAATTTTGGGTCAAAATATTGAAAATTACCAAAATTACACATGTGCATTGAAAAATATCAATGTACACTCATAACTTTGTTTTTCTGTTAATATTTTTACTTCAGATTTTCAACATAGCCTTCTTATGACCCCACCTTATGAGCAAGGCACAGAAAATGTTCAAATCCTGCCTGAAAGGTGATTTTGTGCCACAAGTGCAAAAATGTTTTTTGGCCAGGACTTGAAAAATAAAAGATGTCATGTTCATGAAGTGGTGTGAAAAAATGGCTATGTTGAAAATCTGGGGTCAAAATACTGACAATTACCAAAGTTATGGGTGTGCAACGAAAAATTTCAATACACACTCTTAACTTTGATGTTTTTTGATATTTTTACCATACATTTTCAATATGGCCTTCTTACGATCCCACCTCATGAACAAGGGCAGAGAAATATTTCAAATCCTGCCCAAAAGGTGATTTCATGCAGCGACTGTGAAATCACCTTTTGGGGTGGAATTGCATGCTTTCACTGCCTTTGTTCATGAGACGGTATCCCAAAAGGACCATGTTGAAAAATTAGGGAAAAAAAGATTATAACGTGACTAAGTTATGAGGGCAAGTTCAAAACCCATCGAAATACATTGAAATGCATACCTAATTTCCTCAGTTCCTGGTCCAGCACTAAAGAGTAAAAATGTGTATCCAGTCCAGAGAGGATTATAGCTTTAGACCACTGGTCAGTAAGTAAGGGGTGGAGGATGTGAGGTGGTGGGTTCTGAGTAGGAGGGTCTGGTGGGGGTGGGTAACATCAACAATGCATCTGCAGCAGCAACAGACATCAATGGATGTTTTTCTTTTTTACAGGATATATAAAAATAAAAAAAGGCTACGAGGGATATTTTTTTTCATTTTAGATACTGACACTGGGGATGGGGCACCCAAGTATCATTGTTATGTTTGGTGGCATGGGGTGAGCTCCCTGGCATCACACAGTGAAAATGTGTGGGGTGGGGGTTACTAGCCGGCACCAGGGTTTGGGCACCCCAGTGTCAGAAAATTAAAAGTAACGGTTGGGAGGCAATGGGATAATGGGTGCTGACTAGGAGGGTAACAGCAGCAGTATGATGGCAGCAACAACAGACATCAATGGACTGTTTTTTTCACAGAATATATAAAAATACCAAAAACTACAAAGGATGATTTTTTTTTATTTCAGGTTCTGACACTGGAGATTGGGCACCCCATTGTTGGTGTTATGTTTAGTGGCATGGTGGTGAGCTCCCCAGTGTTGTACAGTGAAAACAAGCAGGATTGGGGCACTAGCCCACACCAAGGATTGGGCACCCCAGTGTCAGAAAATTAAAAGTAATGGTTGGGGGGCAATGGGATGATGGGTGCTGAGTGGGAGGGTAACAGCAGCAGTATGATGGCAGCAACAGCAGATTTCAATGGACTGTTTTCTTTTTCACAGAATATATAAAAGCAGAAAAAGACTGCAAAGCATGATTTTTTTTAATTTCAGGTTCTGACAATGGAGATTGGGCACCCCAGTGTTGGTGTTATGTTTGGTGGCATGGTGGTGAGTTCCCCAGTGTTGTACAGTGAAAACAAGTAGGATGGGGCACTAACCCACACTGGGGATTGTGCACTCCAGTTTCAGAAAATTAAAAGTAACAGATGGGTGTGTGTGGGGTGGTGGGTACTGAGTTGGAAGGTTTGGCAGGGGGAGGATAATGGTGGTGGTGTGCCAGTGGTAGCAACAGACATTGATGGATGGTTTTCTTGTTTGCAGGATATATAAAAATTAAAAAGTCTACAAAGGATGTTTTTCTTTATATCAGATAGTGACGCTAGGGATTGGGCACCCCAGTGTTTATATTCTGTTTGGCAGTACAGTACTGAGGGTGGGCCACCCAGTGTCACACAGTGAAAACAGGTGGGGTGGGGGTTACTAGCTGGCACCATGGATTGGGCACCCTGGTGTCAGAAACTTAAGAAGGAAGAAGCAATGGGAGGTGGGAAGGATACTTGGCAGAGGGTGAGAGGGATTTGTTTTTTTTTTTGAGGGGACCACATCAGGCTGATCATGACACTGATCAGGTCAGCTTGCTGGGTAGCATATGCTGAACAAAAGAAACATCTGCCCTATATTTTGGGCGGCTCTTTTCTTTGAATTACTGTACATGAAATTTTCACCCAGCAAGACCAGAAGAGTGTCATTATTTGCCCAGCTAATGACTGGTCTGGCACTGTTGAAGCCCTTGCAGAATGCCCTGCATTGGACAGTGACACACCTGTCAAAGTCCACTATCATACAACATGCTGTGTGCAATTGCAAGGGTGATCATCAAAAATACTATGAGAATAAAAATTAAAAACAAGCTAGACAGGTGGCAGAACTTATTATTTTTCTTACAGGGATGGACTGAGTCCCTGATAATGATGATACTTCCTTATCTGTTATAGTTTATCAATGTAACGTTACATCCATACTAGAGCATGCCCTTAATAGTTTTAGGCACTTTTCAAGAAATTATTGTGGTGTGGAGGAACCCTGTACACAGCTTAAAAAAACTATCTGTACACCTAGAGAACAAGGTGATTTGAGATGTCCATACAACTTCCACATATTAAAATGCTGTAAGAGTAACTTAATTTTGTTTCTGTCTAGAAGAAAGTTTTAAGCATCTTTACATTACTGCAATACCTCATTATAAACTGAAAATATTCATTATCAAATATATGCTATTTTTTTAACAACCAAAACTTATTTAGAACTAAAAAAATAATAATTATGGCACATATATTAAAGTAGCATAACAATTACATTCACATGGATTCATTAACCAGTTATGGATGTATTTATCAACTGGTATTGATCCTTAGTGAAAAAACCTCTGTACATTTAAATAATAAACTTATAAACAATTTATATCAAGCCAAAATCTTCTCATGGCAATATATAGTAGAAGGGCATGGGTTATTATCATTTAGAGAAATACAAAATAAACCAGAACTATGTTATTTATCATGGTTATACAGGAATCATTTATAAATACTATATAATAATGTACAGAAGAAGTTGCAGATAGGAGATAATATGAATTGGACAAATAGAATGTTATTGGATGATAGGATTCTCACAAAATATTTGCAAAAAACTATTGGAAAAAAAGATTCTATAAAGTTATCCAACCATAAAACTGAAACATACAGAAATAAACTCAAAACTAAATGGGAGCAAGAAAGTATAAATAAGGCAATAAGACATGGTTATGTATTTGGAATAATGCTAGTAAACAGCTCTATGATGCCAGTTCGACAAATGTTTTGTTGACCGACATTACAGTGATGGAGTTATGCTGATTGCAATTTGCAGTTCACATAAATCCATCAGGAGAGATAGTTGCTGTTTATCAAGGGCCTTTAGCCCTGAAATACCCATGCAGGGGGCTCTGCCCCTCGTACTCCCCGAACTTGGGGATTATCAACTCCAAGTTGGAGCTGATTCGGGGAGGGGTGCAGGACCAGGGGGAAAGAGTGCCAGGGTCTCGGGTGGACTTTTACAGTGAACTATCAATGTTGTCGGCATCAACGTGTTCACTGTAAAAGTTTCGCTGAGCGGAGGGCATACCCTAGTAAACAATACCAATACACTTAAAATGAAACAATCTAATACAAATTTATTTGCAGAGCATACCTCACATCATATAGATTATTTGAAATGGGAGTATGGACAACACCAGCATGCTGACATGAAAGAGGAGAGAAAGGTGCTTTGATGCATCAAGTACAGTACTGTGGTACTAGAGTGGTGGATGAACACTTGTTTCTATGCTGTCAGCATTTTGGGTTGTTGCATATCACAAACTTTTTAACTATTAATATTAAATGACTAGTCACAACTTCACCTAACAGAAGAATAGAAATATATTTTAGCATTCATTTCTATAAATACAAGATATATGATTTTAGAAGTCTGGAATACACCACAATTGCCTCCTTTTAATTGCAATAAATGGTTGAGTAACTTAAAAGGTACAGTACCATAAAAATGGAAAAAAAGTTTCCTAATTGTACCATGCCATCTGATAATCAGGATTCTACTTGGAATATTATATTTTTACTGCTCCTACCACCCTTAAGTTTATGAAAGATTAACTAAATGTATTTATATGTAATGAGTTTGTTATGCTGTAAAATTGTAATATGTCTGTTACTGTGTTTTTTGTACTGGGTCAATATAGTGCCACAATAATAGTGCAGAAAGAAGCAAGCTGTGTAAAGTGTGAAAGTTTGTAGAGTGACAGGGGTATAATAGCGGTAGGAAATTATCACTATCCCTGTGACTCTGTGCTGATACATGCTAGGGATCAAGCTGCCATGTGTGTGGTTCCTGGTTGAGTTGCTGTTATGGTGGAGTAGCTAAGGCATCAACACAAGGCAGGGTTGGAGACCTGGGACCATGGTTTAGATCTACCCAGGTTTCTGGTGTTACAACTTTTTAATTTTTATTTTAGAAAATAGAATCCCCCCCCCAAGCTTCTTCCCATCCCTGAAATCCACACCCCCTCAGAGTTTATTATTTCAAGTCTGGGGATGGTGGGGGGCAACCCCCCCTGCAAAAAATAGAAAGCCCTGTTGTTTTACATGGTGCACGCTTTTTGTGTTGGGTCAGTGTTTTTCCCGGACATTATATCAGTGGACGCTGTTTTGTTTGTGGCATTTATTGCTGTGTGATATTTGTCAGTAACATTATGACCTTGTGCCTGTCCTTTTATATGGATAATGTATTAAAAAAACTTCTTCAGTAAAAATTGGCTGTATAAAAAAGGAGATTTTTTTGGCTTGTTGTGTTCTCATTTGTTCTCTGTTTTTTAAGAGAGTAAGATCTAGCTCCTGAATGAAATACAGATTGAAAACATGTGACTGGTGAGAATCACTCCTCTATCCTAAAGAAGGGATCACTATTAAACAAGTGGTCCAAGCTCTAAGTACAGTATCTTATAGTTCCATTTGTAAAACTGACAAAAGGCAGCATGCTCATCCTGAAAGCTAAAGACTTATGCTCTGGCCATGGCTGTCTGTTATTTTGTTAATAAACACTGTATGGTAAGCAAAGTTGCTTAACTTGAACTGCCTGCCTCTCTCTCTGCTCCGCCATTACATTTGGTGTTAAAAGAGGTATGGGGGGTGGTGCTTATCATTTTTTTGATAAAGGGAGTGTGCTAGGGAAGACACCAGACATGGTGCTACAAAGTGATAAGAGTACAGTGGTATGGTCAAGGGAAGAAGAGGTGTAGCCAGATGAGCTCCTGCTGCATCAAGAGACAGATGACAGATATGAAGGGAAATTCTAGTGGGGTAGGAGGAAGTAGGCTGTTGATTAACCAGGATCTGCAGCTTATCCATAGATAAGGAAATGGGCAGACTAGCTGGGCCAAGCAGTCTTTATCTGCAGTCAAATTCTGTTTCAATGAAGGAAGATAAAAAGCTGACTGCAGATATAATAGACAAAACCTAAATACTAGAGCTGTACAGAATGTAATATTCTGCCAGCATAATTAAGACAAAATTAAAATTCTGATTCTGTAAAATAAATTTTGCTGAATTTCCATGGCAAGTCTGTGGAATTTTGCCAAAATTTTAATTTCAGTTATTTTAATCTAATGTTAAAAGTGTACTTCCAAGTATTACCATATTTGACAGGTATACAGGTCCAATATAATTAAAAACATGCTAGACAATGGCTGCATTATGATCATCTGGTGTCCTTAACATAGAAACATAGAAACATAGACTTTGACGGCAGATAAGGACCGCTTGGCCCATCTAGTCTGCCCATTTCCCTACCTACAGGATAGGCCGCAGATCCTAGTCAACCAACAATCTATTTCTTCCTACCCCCCACAAGAATTGCCTTATATCTGTCCCATGCATTCTTGAATTCTCCCACAGTTTTAGACCCCACAACCTCCTCAGGAAGGCTGTTCCATGCATGCTCTACCTCTCTGTGAAATAATACTTCTCACATTGCCCTGAACTTCCATCTTTAAATTGTGTCCCGTTGTTCTTGCACGTTCTTTTCTGAAAGATGCTACCTCTTGGACTTTGTTGATTCCACTGAGGTACTTAAAAGTTTCTATCATGTCCCCCTCTCCTTCTTTCCTCAAGGGTATACATAAGCTCCTTTAGTCTCTCCTCATACGGCTTCTCTTGCAGACCCTGCACCATTTTAGTTGCCCTCCTCTGGACTACCTTTATCCTGTCTATGTCCTTGCGGAGATGGGTCTCCAAAACTGGACGCAGTACTCCAGATGGGGTCTCACCAACTGTCTGTACAGAGGGATAACAACTTCCTGTTTTCTGCTGCTGATGCCTCTCCCTATGCATCCCAGTATACCCCCAGCCCTCCCTACTGCCTTCTCACATTGCTTGCTAACCTTAAGGTAGTCTGATATGATTACCCCCGGGTCCCTTTCCTTTTTTGTTGTTGTTACTACCCCCATTGTGTATTCTTCCCCTGGGTTCTTGTTTCCCAGGTGCATTATATTGCACTTCTTTGCATTGAATCCTAGGTGCCATACTTCTGACCATTCCTCCAACCTTGCCAAGTCCCTTCTCATCCTTTCCACGACTCCTTGTGTATCAACCCTGTTGCAGATCTTTGTGTCATCTGCAAAGAGGCATACTTGTCCTTCCAGTCGCTCTGCAATGTCACTTATGAAGACATTAAAAAGGACTGGACCCAATACTGAACCCTGTGGTACCCTACTAGTAACCCCTCTGTCTTCAGAGTGGACTGCATTTACAATTACCTTCTGTGTCCTGTTGTCCAGCCAATGTTTTACCCAGGCTACCACCCTGGGACCCACTCCCAGGCTGGTTAATTTGACTATTAATCTTTTGTGTGGGACTGTGTCAAATGCCTTGCTAAAGTCTAGGTAGGCCATGTCCACAGCCCCTCCCTGGTCTACTACTTTGGTCACCCAGTCAAAGAAATCATTAGATTCGTCTGACATGACCTTCCCGCATTGAACCCATGCTGCCTTAGGTCCTGTGCCCCACTGGCCTCTAGGTACTCAACTATTCTTTACTTCTGAAGTGACTCCATCACTTTCCCTACCACAGAGGTCAAACTGACAGGTCTGTAGTTTCCTGCCTCTGTCTTGGTCCCACTTTTGTGAAGGGGACTCACGTCCCCTTCCTCCAGTCCTCTGGTACCACACCATCCTCCCATGATTTATTAAAAAGAGTAGCCAGTGGTTTCACTAGTTCCCCAGTAATTCTTTTAGAATTCTGGGGTGAATTCATTAGGCCTCATTGCTTTGTCCACCTTCAGTTTTAGGAGTTCTTGCAGAACCCTTTCTTCTGTGAAAGGACTGGGATCGACTTCTATCAAGAGTGCTTCTGTTAATTGGATTAGGCACTTCTCCTCTTTGTGAATACTGAGCAGAAATATTTGTTCAGTATCCCTGCTTTTCATTGTCCTCTGCCCACCCACTGTTCATTCTATTCAGCCTCAGTATCCCTCCTTTGTCTTTCTACGTTCATGATGTACCTATAAAGGTTTTATCCCCTTCTTAACCAAGTTGGCTATCTTTTCCTCAGTTTGGGCCTTTGCTATTCTGACTTCCTCCCTGCTTCCTTCTGCCTTAACTGGTACAGCTCTGTCCTGCTCCTTCTGTGTCTCCTTATACTTCCGGAATGCTATATTTTTCTTCTTGACTTTCACAGCCACCTCTTTTGAGAACCATAGTGGCTTTTTCTTTCATTTTGATTTGTTTATTTGCTTCACACAAAGACTTGTTGCCTCTGTGATGGCAGTTTTGATGATTCCCCATTGTTGCTCCACACCTCCTTCTAGCCTGTTTCCTAGTGCTTTTCTGAGGCACTCTCCCATCTTGCCAAAGTCAGCCCTCCTGAAGTCCAGTACCCTCACTTTTGTATGGCTTGACTCTGTTGCTGAGTTTAACGTGAACCACACTGTTTGATGGTCACTTGTTCCCAGATGGCAACGCAATTATAGTTCTGAGATCCTCTCACTGCCCCCCTTTGAGAGTACGAGGTCTAAGATTGCTCCCTCATGAGTGGGTTCTGAAACTAGCTGTCTGAGGCCTGCCACCTGTAGGGCATCAAGAATGGCCCTGCTCTTGGATATGGCTGCAGCAAATGTGCTCCAGTTAACATCTGGCATATTCAGGTCTCCCATCTGGTCCAAGTGCCTCAAGTCACTAACAATGCTTTTCTGTGTGATCTCACTGCAACAGATTGGTCAGCCAACCCCCTGCTTACTAACAATGATGTGGCCCTCTCTGTTTTTCATCTCAGCTTCTCCTTAGTCTGGGACTTGCACTCCCCTCTCAGGAAATCCAGGGTCAGATCTTCCGATCTCCCATAGATCTCCACCAAATTCATTGATCAGTGCAAGTCCCATGATCTTACCTGGGCCTGCTAAATATTATCTCACTCCTTTCCAGATCTCCTACATTACAGAGCACCGAGAAACAATTGCACAAAGGCTGTCTGGGCTGTGAAATCCAGTTATTTCAAAGCCAACCCCCAGAACAATTCTAACTTCCCACCCAAATTCTAGAAGGTAATCTATTGCCTTTTTAAACCCCAAGCCCAGTCTGCTTCTCCTGTCCTCATGGTTAATGGCTCCCCCTTGTCTCACCCGTCCTCTGTTGCTGCTCACTTCAATGAGTTTTTCACCACTTTTGCCCTCTCTTCTCCCCCCAATCCAGACTCCCTCCTCTCCTGCTCCCTCTTCATCTCCTTCTTCCCCACTCTGGGTTTCCATTCCCCCCCCCCATTATGACTCAGGAAACCCTACTTGCACTTTACTCTCTCAACCTGTGAAGGAGCAGCCCTGATGGGCTTGATTCCAAATTTCTCCACTTATCAGCTCCTGTACTTGCATCTCCTTGCTCCCCTCACTTGCTAAGCTGACAGAAACGGTAGTATACTCTAGACTTCTAGATTGCCTCACATCATCTGATTTCATATCCCCCTTCCAGTCCTGCTTTGGTAAGAACCACTCCATAGTCTCCTCCCTGCTGCATGTCACTGACTTCATCTTCTCAGGGATGGATTGGGGGCATATCACAGCTGCCATTTTCATTGATCTGGCTAATGCCTTCAACTCTGTGTCTCACCCGCTCCTCCTGGATAAGCTGAGCTCATTTAGCCTCTCAGCACCCACCCTTGACTGGTTCTATTCCTAGCTGTTGGGCTGTCAACAGTCAGTACAGGTTGGTGGTGTTTTGTCACCCCCTTTCCTATCCAGGTTGGGGTCCTGCAGGGCTTCATGACCTAGGTCCCATACTACTCTCCATTTTCCTGAATGGCCTCCCTCTACCTGTGCCAACTCACATAGGTATGCAGATGGCACAGTTATCTTCACCTCTGGTCCCTGTACAGCATCTGCAGAAGACCTGCTCCAGCACGATTCCATAGCAGTTGGCACTGGTTCCACTCCAACCATCTCTGGGTCAACAACAAAAAGAAGGTGTATATGACCTTTGGTGACAGCCAGAAGCTGTCCAGGCTCTCTAAACTTCTGATCTTCTTCATGCTGGGTGCCTCTCCTCTTGAAGCAGTGCAGTCCTTTAAGTACCTCAGCATGGGACCTGATAGCAGTCTAAATGTCTTAGCCCACATCAATGCCATACATGTGAAACTCCACCCAATGTTGGGTGATCTGTACCACAATAAAAACTGCCTACCCCTGCTGGTCCACCAGGAACTGGTCACTACAATGACTTCCACTGTATGCACATGAGCTATTGTACTTCCCTAGCCAGATTGGACACCCTCTGCAATGTCTTGTTTTGCTTTGCAAAAATAAAACCCTCCTCATACACACCACTGCTCCCTCTACTCCTCCCTATCCATTCTCCCCCTATCTTCACATCGTCGGTGACAGTGTACCTCCTTCATTTCCAAATACTGGTTTGGGTCACTTCCTTCCTACTTTTCCTCACTTCTCTCTGTCTAGCACCTCCTGATCAACTCTCCCTCCACCCTAGAGACCAGTGCACCTTCTCCTCCCCCATCCCCATTCTTCTGCTGGGCAATCTGCCTTTTCTTATCACTTTCCAACACTTTGGAATCCGCTCTCCTTTTTCCTGCACCAATCCACCTCCTCAGGTTTTTTCAGGCACCAACTGAAACTCCTCCCACCGCAATCTGCACCTTTTTCCCATTGGTGAACCTCTCTGGTAACACTTATAGCACAGGGGTAAGGTTCTCCTTGACTTAACAGGTCTCTAGTGTTCTGAAATACTGGCATTTTGGACTAATTCTGGGTATTATTTAGCATTTGTTTGCACATGTATAGTGGTGACTTACTGTTTGGAATGTAGTACTTTAATTCTGCACCAAGTTTTGTGCCTCTGAAGTTTTTATATTATACTGTGTTTGCAGTTTACTCTGTTATATGGAATGTACTGAGTGTTGTTTATTGTCTTCCCTGTAACCCTGTCCCCAAGTTTACACCCGGAAATGATCTTCAGCTCGATGTGCCTTTCCCATTCACCAACTTTCAAATAAATAAATAATATTACAAGTAGAAGCCTACCAAGATACAGACTCTTAGCTTTGAAGGGGATGAATTATAGGTGACCAAACATTTAATCAAAGTTAAATTTTCAGTTATTTCTATGGAATTTAAAAATGTATTATCCAAATCTCTTTACAGTTTCATAATTTAAAGAACCATACAGTATGGGCATGTGCTCTGAAATTCAGCTTTCAATCTTTATAGGGGCTATGGTATAGGCAATCAAACATTTAGCCAAATTTGGGTTATTTCAGTATAATTTTTAAAGCACTCTTCTATGTGTTACTACGTTTGGCAGATATATAGGTACATACCATGCATTTGTATATGTGTTTCAAGTTTCAGAGTTCTAGCTTTAGAGGGGACTGAGTTATAGGCAACCAAATATTCTATCAAACTTTACATTTATTTTCATCTAATTTTAAAACAACGTATCCAATTTCCATCAAATCTGAAACATTTAAACTAATATACCACAGTTATATGTGCCATAATTCACATTTCTAGCTTTAAAGGAGAATGAATTATAAGTAGCCAGACTTTAAAATGAAAGAATGCAATTACATTACATTTGGCAGGTTCTAGACCTTAAGCAGATACTGTGAGCAGGATTTTCCAAAGCTTTAGATCACCGCAAGCCCCGCTGCACCAATGTTACGACACATGGAGCTTGCGGCTATCTAATGGGATTGTCTATCCCATGTGGCAATTGCCACAAGTTAGATCAACATTTTTTGGTCTCACTTGTGGCAATCCTGGGGGCTGTTTTTATGACGCTTGCACCAGACATTTGGCACAAACTGCCATAATTCATGTCAACTGTGTTTTTTTTTTGTGCCTTAATTGCCCCCTGGCCTGCCTCTTCTTCCGGCTGCTCATGACTTCCCCCAACCCCCTCACCCTGACCCCCTTCCACTCACCTCATATCGCAGCCATCCCAGGGGTGGCCTAGCGTATCCCTTCACCGGATGGGTCCCTCTTCTCTGAGGGGGAAGGCACCAGGAGGGGAAACCAATACACTAGTCAATCAGTCCCTGGGTGCTGCTGAGGTGGATTCCAAGGCATCAGGGCACTAGATTCGGCAGGAGCCAGCAGCCATCATCCAGCCAACCAGGATGCTAGGGTTTTCCACTTTTCCCCCCGGGGACATGGCGTGCCACGGATGTCTTGGCCAAGCTGACATTCACCACACCCCTTGTGCAGTGGGGCTCGCTTAAGCTGTTGCTCTCTTGACCCCCACCAGGAGGCAGCAGACAGTGAGCCACATCCCCTCTCTCCCCCCGGAGAAGGTGAGCAGTCGTGGATACTCAGTCTTCTCCTCGGCAAGCTTTCCAACGACTGAAGTCCTGCCTCTAACCCAGGTAGCCGGGCCGCAAGTAGAAATCTACATGGCACTGTTTTAATCTGCACCCAAGATTGTAAAATTGGGCACAGTTGTGGTGAAGGATTTGGTACACTGCCAGAACTTATGTGCTGTGGTACAGGGCTGGATACAAGCCTTGTGCCATGCTTTGAAAATCCTGCCCAGTGAGTATCAATTTTATTATTTTCTTGTTTAAAGGAGAACTGCACTGAACCTGTAAATCACCTTTCCCTTTAGAAGTTGATTTTTAAGTGCTAGTTCAAATTTTGTTACTGTTCCATCTCTACAGGCTGTTTATTATCCTCATGGGTGTTTCTGATTTACACACAGACAGTAAGTGCCATTTTAGAACTGTATGATGTAGTTTATTTATGTAGTTTGTTTTGTTTTTATTTTTCTTCAGACATTAGTGTAGAGCCCGTGGGGAACGAGGAGTTTTCATCTGTGCAGATACGAGGATACACGAGGATAAACTGCCCTGGGATCTTCTTTGGCATATTAGAGGAGACATGGAGCCTGATTCTGTCTGGAGACCGTTGAGATCCTCGGTTAAACTTATGAGTCTCGTCTGGCTGAATTTTGTGGTAGAGAAGAGTTTTTGGATAGGGCTTGAAGAGCCCCGTTACATAGAACACCGTGGTGGATTTGAGGTGGGCTTACTCTCAGGAGCGCTGTTGACTGGGTTTATTCCCCCAAATATTGGCTTTTGGGGTGATTTGGATTTGCTGAGGAAGATATAGGTTGTTGGTTAACTAGGATCTGCGGCCTATCCTGTAGGTAGAGAAATGGGCAGACTAGATGGGCCTAGCGGTCCTTATCTGCCGTCAAAGTCTATGTTTCTATGTTTCTATGTTTCTATGCTGAGGTTAAGGAATCAAGAAATCAAAGCACTGGATAGCTCATAAACTTGGAGTTCCGTGGTTTTTCGTTTGCTTGGTGATTTTACCAGGATTCTGCCTTTTTTCAACACTCCTGTGGATTATTTGGTGCCAGCCTCTGTTGTTTTGATATCCCGGTAGGTGTCTGTTTGGAGCTTCGCTATGCTACGGGGGGCTGGGGTATTTTTTAGTTGGGGAGCTGGCTGGAGTACCCCACCCCCTTGAGCCATGAGGATTGCTACAAGTGTGGCATGCTTCATGGTCCTTTGGTAAGGGTGGCTTAGACTCCTCTTAAAGGACATTCTTTGGGAGTTAAGAGGCATGAGAGTGGTTGACCTTTCCCTGGATTCAGTTTCCCGGTCTCTTGAACTACTTTTTAAACTTCGTGACCTGTTGGTGTTCTCCTCTTTTTGTGCTTTATTTAACTGTTCCTGCCTGATCTATCCTGGAACTCTGAACTGTTTGATGTTTATTTAATTGTGTTAATTTTAGCCCTGCACTGAGTGATTGTTGATTATAGCTTTGGGACACTGGGTGGTGAGAGAACTTTGTGTCCCTAAGTTTTATGTGTTTATTTATTTATTTATTTTTTAATTTTATTTTGTGATTTAAATTTTGTCTCCTTCCTGGCTGTGGGAAGATCAAATAATATCATCCCCCAGTTGTGAGAGAGCTTGGGAGGAGTTTTGTTTTGCCTCTGTTATCTCCTATGATGGTTAGGCAGTGAGAGTGCTTTTTCCTTCCTCCCGGTGGTGAGAGCAATCCGGGAAATAGGGAGATAGCGTTGATTATAGCTTTCGGACACTAGGTGATGAGAGAACTTTGTGTCCCTAAGTTCTATGTGTTTATTTATCTATTTTTATTTTATTTTTGATTTAAATTCTGTCTCCTTCCTTGCTGTGGGAAGATCAAATAATATCATCCCCCAGTTGTGAGAGAGCTTGGGAGGAGTTTTGTTTTGCCTCTGTTATCTCCTATGATGGTTAGGCAGTAAGAGTGCCTTTTTCTCCTTACCGGTGGTGAGAGCAATCCGGGGCATAGGGAGATAGCGTAGGTGAAGACCTATTTTCTTTTTATTTAGATTATATTTATTATGTTCTATTTGTTTGGTTGATTGTTAATTCAGTTGTTTTGGGTTTTGGTATATTTCAGTCATATATCAACATGTGCTGGCCTTTAGCCTCCACGGCGGTGCGCTATTCATCCTCCTCCCTTCGAGCCCTCCGCCCCTTTGTTACTCCTCCTTTGCATTTTGAGATCTACCAGTGCTGTAGAGTGCTGGGTATTGCTCGTGGGAGGTTGGGGAGGGGGTTTGTGAACGGGGGAGGATGAACGAGCAGGTTCATCGTATCGGGGTTGTTGGGTCCAGAAGGCGCCCTGGGGCAAAATGGAATCCAGATCGAGGTTCGCCTTGTCTGGTATCCATACCCAAGGGCACTACTGATTTCAATAGGCAGATAGGCTTGACAACCTTCGAAGTTTGTCCAACTCGGACAGTGTTATGCAATGCCAGGTCTGTTAGGAATAAGACCGCTATTATTGCCGATCTTGTTGGTTTGGCTGACCTGGCTTGCATCACCGAGACCTGGCTGGATGAAAATTCTGGCCTTATACTGGAGGCCATGGTCCCAGCCAGGTACTCAGTGATACACACCCCGAGATTGGATCGCAGGGGTGGGGGGGTTGCAGTCTGTTTTAAGACTGAATTGGGTCTTGCGAATGTAGTAGTAGGTGAGGCTGGGTCTTTCGAGTGTACAGTCATGGCAGGTGTAGGCGTTCGAATCGTGATCATCTACCGTCCACCCGGAGATGGGAGACGTTTCTTACAGGAAGTAGCAGACTTCCTCATCGACATGTCGTTGGAGTCGCCCAGATTGATGGTTCTGGGTGATTTCAACGCCTGGGTCGATGATGAACTCTCTAATTTTGGTAATCACTTCCTCCAATTGATGTCTTCTTTGGGCCTTACACAGGTGGTTCCACTGCTACGCATAAATCTGGACACTCTTTGGACTTAGTCTTCCTTCTAGGGATCGACGCATCCGACATGGGGGTGGAACCAGTCACCTGGTCTGATCACTACATCGTGAGGTTCAATTTTCGCACCCCTCTGAGGAGACCAGCCCCTGTGGAGATGGTCAGGTACCGCCCATTACGGAATGTTACTCCACAAGGTCTAGCGGTGGTCCTTGACCTATCATCCTTCGTTTCAGTGAGCAATAGTCCAGATGCTCTGGTGTTGGCCTATAATAAGGCCATCACGACTGCTGTGGATTCTATTGCTCCTGTTAGCGAGCACCCCCTATCCCTTCACCCCAGATCCCCGTGGTTTGATGGGACCTTGAGGGAGATGCGGAGACAGGGGCGAAGGTTAGAGCATCGCTGGCGCAGGTCTGCCCTTGATGCCGACCACCCTAGATTGATGGAACATTATGTTAGCTATCAATCTGCAATCACCCATAAGAAGGCAGAATTCCTGTCCCGGGAGATTGCAGTTGCTCAGAATCGACCGGCTCAGTTGTTTCTAATGGTAGACAGACTGTGCAACCCAGCCTGTCTGCAAGTTCAGAAAGCTTTTCGCAAGTAGAGTGCGATGAGCTTGCTCTATTCTTCACAACTAGAGTGGCCGACATCAGGGCAAACCTGGGTCCGGCATCCTCTAAGGGTGATGCTTTTGGACAGCGTGGGATTACAGTGCCCTATTTCTCCTGGAGTTCCTTTTGTCGACCTGAGTTCGTGGATATTATGAGGATCGTCCATACTGTGCCCACAAGTTGTGGTTTGGATCCCGGACTGACTCCCCTCATTTTGGGTTGTTCTGACATCATCGGTCCGGTCCTGGCGCAAATAGTCTGGGGCTCCTTGGAGTTAGGCGAGTTTCCCTGCTCTCTAAAAGAGGCAGTGGTGACTCCTCTTTTGAAGAAAGCTTCCTTGAACCCAGACTGTTTTTCAAACTATCGGCCTATCTCTAACCTCCCCTTTATTGGGAAGGTTATTGAGAAGGTCGTAGCTGTTCAATTGGATGACCATTTAACCATCCATAATATCTATGAATCCTTCCAGTCTGGCTTCCGGAAAAGACATAGCACTGAGACTGCGCTGGTTCGGGTGTTAAATGATCTTCTGATGGCAAGGGATCAGAAGAGATGCTCTATCTTGGTTCTTCTTGATCTATCTGCACCCTTTGACACTGTGGACCACACGGTGTTATTAGCTCACCTGGGGCAAATGTGTGGTATGTCTGGAACCATTTTGAAATGGTTCACGTCATTCCTCACCGGAAGATCACAAAGAGTTGTGTCGGGGAATTTTTCCTCTGACCCAATTTCTTTGTTGTGTGGAGTGCCTCAGGGTTCTCTGCTATCACCCATGTTGTTTGCAGTGTATATGCTGCCCCTCGGAGGTATCATAAGGCAATATGGGCTGAGGTTTCACTGTTATGCAGATGATGCCCAGCTCTATCTGTCTTTTGCACCCGACCAGGATGGAGCTTTCTCGGTGTTTAATAATTGTCTGGGGGAGCTCCAAGACTGGATGGATTCTAGTTGGCTAAAGTTGAACTCGGAGAAAACAGAGGTTCTGGTAGTTGATCCAGGTGGTCGGATTGAGAGGCCATGTATTGGTGCACCATCTGGAATTTTCCTTGGTGGTGTATCTCTTCCGTCCTCTGAATGGGTGCGTAGCCTTGGGTTTATTCTTGACGACAAGCTGACTCTGAAATCTCAGGTGTCAGCTGTTGTCAAGACTTCCTTTTATCATCTTAGGAACATTGCCAGGGTTAGGCACCTTGTTCCGTCCGACTCCCTGCCTACCTTGGTCCATGCTTTTGTTTCTTCACATTTGGACTATTGCAACGCCCTGTACTTTGGGCTTTCTGGGGTTGAAATCCGTCGCCTACAGCTGGTGCAGAACGCTGCAGCCTGGGTATTGACTGGGACAAGTAGGTCCTGTCACATTACTCCCGTGCTGCGCGAACTGCACTGGCTTCCTATGCAGTGGCGGATCACCTTTAAAGTCATTTTATTGACTTTTAAAGCCATTCACGACCAGGGTCCAGTCTATCTGAAAGACCTTCTGGTTCCTTACTGCCCTGACTGATCACTCCGCTCGGCTGACATGGGGTTGTTAGAGATTCCAAGAGTGAGTTTAAAAGTCTCCGGCAGCAGAGCGTTTTCGCATGCTGCTCCCACTCTTTGGAACTCTCTACCATGCCAGTTATGGCAGTGCACCTCCATGGAGTTGTTTAAGAAAGATTTAAAAACATATTTATGGAATATGGCCTTTTTAGATACCTAAGTTATTGTATTAATCTTTCGATTTTACTATTTATATGATATCTGGATGATATGCTGATTTTTATGGATGTTTTATGATTTCATTTAGAGTTTTGGATTGTTTGTAATTGTTCGGTACCTTGACATCTTGAAAGGTGCTTTATAAATAAAATTATTATTATTATTATTTATGTCCCTTGTTTAGCTCTTCCATTGTTGGAACAATGCATCTATGTTCTACTATAGAACTCTGTGGTTGGAGAGGGACATAAACTACATCATCCAGTTCTAAAATGGCACTCAGCACCAGACTGTCAGTAAGAAACAACCACCAAGGTAACTAACAGGTAAGTGTAGTTGGAACAATAACAGAATTTAAACCAGTTTCTTAAAAACTGCTTCTACTGGGAAAGATTACCTTCAGGTTCAGAGCAGTTTTCCTTTAAAGGATGTCCATATTATAAGCTGCCAAAAATTGCAAAATGACATCAGTACTTAAAGCTGAAATCTACGAGTCTGTGAAAACTGTGGACTCTCATGATAATTATATAGAAGCCATATCATGAATATTATCCAGTAACACATCTAACCTCTTATACAGGAAAAATGAAAAAGCTAGTGAGAGTAGAAATAAGGTTAGATTTTGGGGGACAGGAGACACCATTATAAAAGTAGTAGGATGGTTGGATGGGCATTTCAGTCCTTTGTGCCAGTGCATATAAGGTGATTTGCCTGCCTGCAGAGCAGTCAACTGAGTGTGGTCCATAGCCAGGCAGTGCATGTTGAGGTAATAGCTAACAGTTGTGTGCATTCTGATAGTGAGTGCAAGTCCTGAGGACATTAGGATGTCACTTATAGAATGAGAGATATTCTCAACAGGAAGGTTGTCATCCTACCTCTCAGCCTGCCTCCCCCATCCTCCCACCCCCATCACATACCCTAAGAAGCTCAAATGCTCCTACTCTAGAAGTCCCTCTGGTCTCCATGAGCATTGGCAAAGCTGCTTTCAGCCACCACTTCCCTAAAATCTGGAACTCCCTCCCACCTGCCACCTACCAATCCTCCTCCTACCCCTGGACTCTATCAAAGCACCTAAGAGGTCTCATCTCTCCCATGCAATTGCTCCTAATTTCCCTTCACCTGCTCTTTTCCAACTTGTTACCAAGTGGGTAACCCTACAGTTTAAGCACTTATGTTCAGACCTAATTAGTCATGCACTGTACTGCCATCTTTCAAATGTCCAGTTAACTTGGGTTGCATTACTGCTATGCAAATGATTGCTGACTTATCATTGTCTATTAACACTATTGCTTTTGTCTGCATTCTATTTGGATTGCTGACTGATTCCTTGTTACTCATCCTTTATGGAACTATTTTTAATGTATTTTAAGGATTGAATGCTCTCTGAACTGCTCTGCATCTGTCTGCTGGCGTGTTTATGTATCTATTCCTCTTTTGCTACAATTGTCTCTCTTGTACAACTTTCCCTTTAACCCCAGGACACATCTGGAAATGAGCTCGCCAGCTCAGTATGCCTTTTCTGGTGAAACTTTTAAATAAATAAATAAGTTGTCTTTTACAAGGTTTCCATTATTTTGGGACCCATGAGGCATAATGGCATCAAAAAAATAAGCTAACATTTTCTAGGATTCTGTGAGGGATCAACAAGTCTTAGCATCTAGCAATGTCTTTATGTCAAAACCCTGTGACCAGAAATGGGTCTGTGTAATCTAGTGCAGTCCAAAACCATGCTAGATAATTTAAACAAACTCTGAGGGCCCGATTCTCAAAGAGAGCTTAGAATGGTGCAAACTATGTAAGGGTGCAGCTTGCACCGAAGCCCATTGCATCAGAGACCCTGCACCAAATTCTGGTACAGGTGGGTCCCGGCACCTAAGTTCCCGCACTTGCAACAATCCCTCCCATGCGGCAAACACCTGGGGCATTTCATACAATATACAGTACAGCTATCTAAATAGACAGATCAGTCGGCATCGACCATGGAGGTGAGAGGAGGGCTGTGCCAGTGCCCACTCTATTACAAGGTTGGGGGGAGCTGGGTGGTGGGCACTACCTGCTGGGGTGGGGGGCATTAGATCAGCAGGATAAGGGGATATTTCATGAGAATGGCAGCATCAGGGATCGGGAAGGTGGTATTGCAGTAATTAATTAACTGGGACATTTCAGGGATCAGGTGGGGGATCTTGCTATTACTTAAATACACATCAGGGATGGGGCATTATGTGCATGACAGGGGAGCTTCAGGGATCTGGTGGGGAACATGTTATTAAATACACGTCAGCATCAGGGATCGGGATAGAGGGTATTTTAGTAGTAGTACAGGCAGCATCTGGGATGGGTTAGGGGTGCACTGGACAACCAGGGCAGGGTGCTTTATACTAATAACACAGGCAGAATCAGGGAGGGGAGCCACTAGACTACCAGGAATGTATTATATATAAATAAGGGGGGGGGCTGGGGGCTAGGGTGAGGACCGTGGCACATTGCACACTGTACATCTCAACCAGAGGACAACATTCTAAGTACCCATTGACCAGCCATGGCTGGTCTAAGGGTACTTAGAAAATCACCCTCAGGGTGAGATTTGTGAATACCAGTTATGGAGCTATGGCAGCCTGTCTCTGCCACAAGCTCTTAGCCCCATGTCGCACCCCATTTCTGGGTGCAGGGGTGATGCAAACCCCCTTTAGGGCAGGCAGCCTGTGGTTGATGCAGGATGCTTTTATGAATAGCTCAGCGGGCAGTATTTGATGCAAGGTGCCACTTGCACCATTTATGTTTGGCGCAGGCATCTTGTGTCAGTCTCAGGGTTCTGAGAATCAGGCCCCTAGAGAGCAAGAAAGTAGAAAACCCTTAATGATTATGTGCAGAAATTAAACTGGCAGTGACACTCATTAAATATTGTTATAAAAATAGTATCTGCTTGGGGTTTATGTGAAAATAAGCCATTTCAAACCATGTTAATGTATTTGTTGTGCTCTGCTTCACCCAGATTGCTAGAGGTACAGTATCTGGTCAAAACTCCAACCTCACTTGTGCGCAGTCAAAAACCGTGCAGGCATAAACGCTTGTGTGTTGTAATTTGAAGCCAAGGTGTGTTCCCTGGTTCCTGGAGGGGTACCACTTTGTGGGGGACTGGAGAAGGCTTCTGGGACAAGAGGATCTTCAAGCATGGCAGCCTTCATCTAACAAGAGTGGGAACCATTACACTGAGGCAAAAGTTTGATGTCTAAGTTTGTGGGCAGTTAAACTGACTGCAAGAGAGACTGAACATAGGGCTATTATCAAAAAGGGTTGGGAAGTGAGGAATGTAGCTAGGATTCCACCTGAACTGTGGACTAGAGGTATCGGAGGGAAGCAGCAGGGCATGAGTTCATAATATGGTAAAGCATGATACCAGTGAGGGGGGCCACTAAGCCTGCAAAAATGGGAAAAAAACAAGAAACTAAGTGGGCTAGGGAAAGATGAAGGGGGAGGTCATGTAAAAAACAAAAGGGGTGTGGGCACAAGATAGAAAGTGGTCTGCCTTAATACCAGGAGCCTGGAAGAAAATCAATGACTCCAGGTAATGGTAGCAGATGCTGGGCTGGACCTCATAGCCATTATGGAATCCTGGGTCACAGAGAACAACAACTGGGACCTGATGGTCCAAGGCTATACAATGTATAAACATAATAAGGGAAAAAGGTAAAGGAGGAGAGACAGCCCTCTATGTCAGGGAAGGAATCAAGGCAGTGGAGGATGGATCCATCAAGGGAGAGAATGGGATAATAGAATTGCTGTGGGTTCAGCCACAGAGGCATCAGGTAAGAAACTGCACCTGGAGTGATCTACAGACCACCAGGGCAGGGGAGGAGAGTGATAGGGATCTAGAAGCAGAAGTATAGAATGGGAAAGCAAAGGAGGAGATCACAGTAGTGGGGCATCTTAGCCTGCCAGACATTGACTGAGACTTTCCAGCAGCTAGGGAAACCAGAAGCCAGGCCCTGCTAGATATATTGCAGGACTGCATGCTGGTGCAGCTCATCAAGGAACCAACAAGGCAGGCTACCATTCTTGATGTGGTGTTCACCAACTCAGAAAGGGTAGGCAGAGTAAGGGTTGAGGAACCTCTGGGATTCAGTGCCCATAATACCAGATGGTTCAAGCTGGCCCTTGGTATCAGTAAACTCTCATTAAAGGCTGAACTGAATTTTAGACAGGCAGACTTCAACCGGATGAGGGAATTAGTCCTGGACAGGTTAACTGCAGGTGACAGTATCGGAAGAGTGGAGAAAAGATGGAAAGAAATAAATGGGGCTATTTTCAAGTTGACAAAGACATGTATGAGAATGGTTTCTAAGACAAGCAGGTGCTAGAGACCAATATGGTTCTTTGAAAACATCAGAGAGACAGTGAATGTCAAAAAGAAGGCCTTCATCAGGTATAAGGAGAAGTGGGGGCTGTAGAAGAGGGGTAGTACCAAGTAAGAACTAGGGAGGCCAAGATGGCAGTCAGGGTTGCAAAACAGACACAGAACCGTGTATTGTAGAGGGGTCAAGGGTGGGGGAAAAATATTTTGGGGGGTATATTAGGGAAAAAAAAGATGGGTGGGGGAATTGTTAGGCTGACAGAGGGAGGCAGACAGATAGAAGAGGACAAGCAGAAAGCAACAATACTGAAGGATTACTTCTGCTTATTATTATCTTGGGAGGACAGCGGGCCTTTTCTGGAGAGGGACAAAAAGGCTCCTGAAACGGGGTCCCACAAAGAGACGGCAGGTATTTAATAGTGAAAGGGTCAGGAAAGGGCAATCAGTCCTAAAGATAGATAATGCCATGGGGTGCTGGACGGGATGCACCGAAGGGTACTTAGCAAACTAACTGGCCATAGAATTAGCTGAACCCCTGGTAGGGCCATTCAATAACTTTATTCAGATGGGGTGGTTCCTGAAAGACTGGAGCATAGTGGATATAGGTCTGCTACACAAGGATGGGGACAAAGAGCAGCTGGGTAACTACAATTCTGTCAGCCTTACCTCCATTGTGGGTAAACTGAAGGAGCCATTAGTCAAAGAGGACCTAGTGGACTAACTGGTGAAAAACGGGCTCCAGGATAATAAACAGCATGGGTTCGTGGTGGTGAGGTCTTGTCAGACCAGCATAATGGTATTCTTTAACTAGGTTACTAGAACAGTGGATACAGGGGTGCCATTTGGGGGGGCAGGGGGGCAGTTGCCCCCCACCGCATGGCAGGTCATTGTTGTTTTTTTGGTTTTCAGCCTCTGGCTCCACCCCCACAGCCCCTCTGATCAGTTGTACCCCTCCCGTTGAAAGTTGAAATGGCCCCTCTGAGTGGATAAGAGTCATGCAGTGGATTTACTCTACTTTGACTTCAGCAAGGCATTCAACACAGTGCCACACCAAGTTGTCTGAAGAAACTAGAGGATCTGGATGCAGCAAAGGACCTAGTTAGATGGCAGAAAGTTGGTTGGAAGGGAGAAAGCAGAGGACAGTGGTAAATTAAACCAGATACAAGGAGAGGGAGGTCACCAGTGGAGTGCCACAGGGATCGGTCCTAGGTGCAGCCCTTTTTCTTTTTTTTTGTAGTCTTTATTTGTGCATCTTAGTACTGAGGCATCTCTCAGAGGTGCTCACTCAATCTGATGCCTGCTGCTCCCCACCGTGACCACTGATGGACTCCCCACCAGGACATTCCAATCCCCCAGATCACCCCCCAGGGAAGGCCCACCCCACCTACCTTGTTGTAATCTTCCTGAGGTTAGAAGGGTCTGTCCTGTGGGTAGCGCTAGGGATCATCAGGGCAGCGGTCCAGCACTGGGGTTGTACAGCCAGATCCCTGGAACCCTCATTGCCGCCTCAGTCCTCCAGGGAATTTTCCATGAATGTTTCACCCCTCAGAGCACAGATGTGCAATGGTGTCCATGGCACTAACATGCCTATGCCTGCAGATGCTCTGCCCTACTGCAGTCACAGAGTGCCACTTGTTTTGGCACTGCACTCAGTCACTACCAGGAGCCACACAGGAGCGGCACTAATCCCAAATCCCTCCCCGGGAAGGGAAAGCAGTCCACCAGATGCTTGATCCCTTCCCTTCCCTGCCAACCCCCAGTGGCCCAGGCTCGTTCCCAAACCCAGGTCACTGGCATGGCACGAGGTGTGGCATCCAGTGCCTCAACCCTCAACGCCACTAGGCTGACTCCCTTTTCAATATGTTTATCAGTGGCATAGGAGAAGGAATACAGGGAAGGATGTGTCTGTTCACAGATGAAACTAGATAACACTAAGCTCTGGGTTAGGGTAAGCAGTGAGAAGAGGGTAATGGAGATCAGAGAGAGACCTGCGAAGGCTGGAAAGGTGATCCAGGGTTTGGCAGCTGAAATTCAATGCCAAAAACACAAGGTGATGCATATAAGCAACAAGAACCCCAGAACAGAGTACTGAATAGGAGAGGTTCAGATTAGCACCACTTCTGAGGAAAGGGAGCTGGGATTCATTGTAAGTAACTCCCTAAACAAATCTAACAAGTATAACAAGGCCTACTATAAGGCAATCTGGATGCTGTAGGTGTATTTGGAGTGGTTTTCACAGCAGGAGGAAAGACGGATTACCACCTCTCTATAGATTACTGGTGAGACCACACCTAGAGTTCTGTGCTCAGTCCTGGAGGAACCTAAGCAGAACCTCACCTTAGGAAAGACAAGGACAGGCTGGAGATGGTGCTGTGAGGGGTAACCAAAAGGATTCAGAGTCAGCAGAGCAGATCGCTTGAGGTCAGACAAGAGAGGGGTAATATAACAAAGACCTTCCAGATCCTGAAAGGAATGAACAAGGTGAACTGCGAGGAACTATTAAAAAAGAGTAGTAAATATAGAACACATGGTCATAAGTGGAAGCTGGTGAGGCGGAGGGGTTCAGGAGGGATGTGAGAAAGCTTTACTTTACAGACAGAGTAACTGAGCCTCGGAACAGTCTGCCAGTAGAGGTGGGGGGAGGGGGACCATGTAAACTGCCTTAGATGCAGTTGGAAGAGGAGTCTAAGCAGTGATTATTATAGTGGTGGCAGGGGGCAGATGTTCATGGAAATTGAAAAGGCACACTGCAAAATGCTTTCTTATTGCTATTCTGTTGCAGGTTTTCATTAATTAATTGATTGACTGATACATCAGTTCATTCATTGGTGATAATGATACATCATGGAATTAGAATACATTACACTATACAACTGCTACACTACTTCCCTCTCTGCTGATTTCAGCACTAGTGGAGATCTATAGACCAGCTTATGCTACTTGGAGTTAGTTGGTATATACATGCTTTTTTATATGAGTTGGGGACTCTGCCCCCACACACCCCAAAATTTTTCAATTTGACACAAGGGATGTTGGAGGTACGAAGCTTGCAAACTCAAATTGATAGAAAAAACCTACAGGGCCATACAAATTAACCCCTAGTACCAGTAGCACAACCAGCAAAAGTAGGTCCATAGATCTCCACTAATGCTGAAATCAGCAGAGCAGAGCAATCGGAAAATAAAAACCTGGTGTAGAGCGTAACATTAAGAAACAGTGAAAGTGTGTCTGGAGTCCTCCACTATTGCCTATTGATTGATGGACTGATTCATTGATTCATTAATTCATTCATCCATTCACTTATTTATTTATTCATTCAGTCAGTTTGCTAATGCTGGGTCCGGTGATTTGGATAATATGCATCTGTACTGGTTTCGGAAGCCACCGCACAAGACCACTTGTTCGGACTCCAAAGGCAGAGAGGTACGGCAAAGCCGCAAACCAATTGGAGTGCAAACGTCTTTTCTCTGGCTTGCTTCGATTGGTCCGCTTACTTCCTCTGGTTTTCCTAGACTAAAATGCACCAGGAAGAGCTGCTTTTGTTTATATAAGTTACTGAAATGTACTGTATGTATTCTTGCTAGTGTGTTTTTGCTGATAAAACCTAAATCCCAGCCTCACAGCCAAAGTGATACAGCCCTTTCCTGTCTCTGTAGCTTTTCCAGACTGCAGGGCACCAAGGAAATCGCTGTCCCTTTCACTTGCTAATTTTGGTGTATTCAACTTGATTGCTGGCCTTTGTGGAGCACCTCCTTAAATTTGACTCCATCTCTCTTCCCCCTCAGCCGTGAACCTGACTGGGATTCCAACTCAGCCACCCAGGAGGACCGTGGCCAACGGGCGGACGGCGCTTCTGAAGCCGCCGCCGAGACCCCTGCTAGGACTCCGAAGGCAGAGAGGTACGGCAAAGTTGCAAATTATTGTTCACCCACCCTTCCCCCACCCCTGTCACTAACTTTATAGGCCTCCTAGCCCTGCCCTCGATGGTTCCTGATGCATCCCTGCCTTATCCCTTGACGCCTTAAACATATATCCACCTGTTTTAAATCGTACCACTGGCATATTCAATTAGGCATGTGGTACGCCACCGTCGTCTCAATCCCCCTCTCCCGATACCTCTTCCAAACCCCGCTGAATAATTCTTTTAGCCTGTTCATAATCAGCACCGCCATAAGCAGTAGCTGCCTTTCACTGCTCCATATATCAATATGGCTTACATTTGGCAGCTTGCACTCCTCTCCGCTCTTCTTATTCTGCCACTCATAGGCTACATCCCGGCAAATTATGAGTCATGAGAGGCACCGCATTTAATACCCCAAGACTGTCTACCTTTCATGACCGAATTTAATTCTTGCATTATGCCTCTACTCCACTGACTGCATCAAGCGATATATCCTTCCCGAGGAGAAACCATCACTCTGCTTCCCATGCAAACAATATTAACCAGCCCCCCAGCAAATGCACCATTTGGAGTCATTCAGCTAGAGTTCTAGCCTATGTAACCCTGGGACTGCACAACCTAAAATGTAAACTCTGACACCGCAAGACTGGATTAACAAGTTGCTGGAAAAGGGCTTGTGCTGTCATGCTCTCTATTGTAATCTTGAGGAAACTTGTACTCTCACTTCTTCTTTGCTCTGGACATGGTGAGCTCAATCCTGGCCCTATGCATGCCCTCTCCTCCCCATCTGAAATTAAAAACTTTAAAGGAATCAGCTTCATGTATATCAACATATGCAGTCTTCTGAAAAAACTTACTTTAATTCACGCATGGGTTATCCATATGGAGACTGATGTGCTTGTAGTCTCTGAGTCCTAGCTTAGACCCGCCACACCTGACAGGGAGATCAACATCCCGAACTACCTATTATTCAGATCAGACAGACTGATTAGAGGTGGTGTGGTTGCCATTTATGTCAAAGATAAGTTCTCTGTCTCCACCCTTGATGCCACCATGATAGCAAATGGGTTCGAATGTTTGGCTGTAAAAATAGTACTTTCCTCATCCCTAGCTCTCTGAATCATATGATGCTACAGACCCCCCTCGGCTGGTTCACAGCTTCTGTCTCATCTCTCTTCCATCTTGGATAGCAGCCCCCTAGAAACAATTATATAAGAGGACCTCAATTATGACTGGCTGTCTGAAGCCTCACTCCCCCTGAAAGCCTTCTGTGACTCCCATGGGCTTTTTCTACTTAACAATGAGCCCACCCATATAAACAAGAAGAACCTCACAAAAAGCTCACTTCTAGATGTAATTTTAACAAATAAACCCTACTCCTTCTCTCATGCCAGGACGTTTGATGTGGATTTCAGTGACCATCACCTAGTCGTAGGAGTCTGGGCTGCTACCAAAGTGTCTTCCACATCACAATTTTCCACCAGGAAATCAAAAAGGTCCTTCAACCCGAAGGCATTTTCTCAGGGCCTAAAAAGTTCCCCGCTATGGCAGAGCTTCTACTTGACTAAATCAGTGGAAGCAGCTTATGCCTTTCTCCATGAGATCATACTAAGTGCTCTGAATGTACATGCACCACTGACGAAAGTGCGCTTAAAAGCCAACAGATGTCGATGGTTCTCAGCGAAACTCAAGGCTGCCCTTCTTTCTAGAGCTAAATTATGGAAAAAGGCTCGGAGAATCTCAAAAGAAAGAAGACTGTTGCTTATTCAGAATAGCCAGGAACAGCTGCA
This sequence comes from Neoceratodus forsteri, assembly GCA_016271365.2. Taxonomy (NCBI): domain Eukaryota; kingdom Metazoa; phylum Chordata; order Ceratodontiformes; family Ceratodontidae; genus Neoceratodus; species Neoceratodus forsteri. The sequence continues at coordinate 850,261,258 of CM028134.1, forward strand.
CCAAGATCATCAGAGTGAGCAAAGCTAGCTTCTTCCATACTGAATTTAACAAAACCTCAAATCAGCCCTCCAAATTCTGGGCCACACTAAAAGAAGTGTCCAGGCACACGTTGCAAACCACGCTTCCCCCCAAGGTCCTTTCAGGCAATACAATACTAAATGGTAAAACTGAGATACTGCAAGCATTTAACTCTCATTTTGCCATGGCAGGATTAGCTTTCGACAATTCTCCTGCAAGTAAACTGCACCCCCTCCCAGATGTACAACCTACTAAATCTGGTCCCACATGCCAGACTTTTTCCTTCCGCCCTGTCTCCCTTAAGGAGGTGGAAGATCTGTTTCTACAATTGGACTCTAAGAAAGGTGCCGGTGCAGACAACATAGAGCCCTATTTTCTAAAACTAGCTTACCACGTTCTTGCACCTCCAATTACACACCTATTTAACTTGTCACTATCTCAAGGAACCCTACCCCAAATATGGAAAACGGCTTATGTTATCCCGTTATTCATATCTGGAGATCTCTGTGACCTAAACAATTATAGACCGATCTCCCTTATCCCCACCCTCTCGAAACTCTTGGAAAAAATCTTGAACTCCTAGCTGAGATCCTTTATTGACAATACTAAATTTTTAAACCCTCTCCAATCTGGGTTCAGATCGAAGCATAGTACAATCTCAGCACTAGCCAAGGTAACAAATGACTGGCAAAAAGAATTAGACTGCAAGAAGTACATCTGTGCTGTATTCCTTGATCTAAGTAAAGCATTTGACATGGTAGACCACTGTATTCTCCTCTCCTCACTAGAATCGCTAAGATTGGACCCCACCTCTTTAAGCTGGTTTCGCAACTACCTGTCCGACAGGTACCAACAGGTAAAGGCTGAAGGAGAGCTTTCCTCACCCACTCTGCTATTAAGGGGAGTCCCCCAGGGCTCCATCCCGGGACCACTACTATTTGCCATCTATATCAAAATTATAGACACTGACATTAAAGAGGCAAGCATCCTTCTGTTTGCAAATGACACAGTGCTCTACCTAAGCCGCCCTACTCCAGAATCTGCAAGCGCAGACCTTCAAAAAGACTTTGACCACCTGCAACTGCAACTCCTTAGAAGAAAGTTACTTCTCAATGCAAAGAAAACCAAAGCCATGTTACTCTCACCTGTATGTCACCTCTCCTATCCAGCAGCAACTTGTACACCCCCCCATCTCCACGATTCTTGGAGAAAACCTCAAATATGTCATGAAATTCAAATATTCGTGGGTCTGGATTGACCACAAATTCTCCTTTACTGACCATCTGGATGACCTGCAGAGGGAAGCTAAGACAAAGGCTTGGCCTTTTCTACAGGATAAGACGGCTGCTAACCACTGAAGCTAAGAGGCTACTAGTCCAATCAACGTTTCTCTCAATAATTGACTATGCTGACCTCATATATAGCAGCTGCTCTGCCTCCTACCTCAGAAAACTGGATACAATGTACCACAGAGCCTTATGCTTCATCTCAGACCTTCCTTGTACCACTCATCATTGCTCCCTATACGCGGCTGTAGGCTGGACCTCATTACAATATAGGCGTGACATGAACGCGACCCTCTGGACATTTAGATCTATTATAGGCAGACTTCCCCAGTATATTGCTGATTGCCTAACCCCTATTGTTGCTGGAATCTATGCCCTTAGAAGATGTTCCATAATTTCCCTGTGAACACCTAGGGCGCACACTCGCTTTGGGAGAGCCGCTATAAGTTTCACGCTCCCTTCGCTCTGGAACAAGATCCAGAAATCCTTAAAACTAAGATCCCCTAGGAGCCTTGTCACATTTAAAAAGCTATAACATAATGTCATCACTGAAAAATGCAGCTGCTACGCACGTACCTAATAGCCCTTACCAATAAAATCTTTTTTTCTTAGCACTTCCATTTTCCTCCAGTGACCTCAACTCTAATTCCCACTCCTGTCCATTACCAAGATTCGATTATTCCCAAAAGGGATCTGCTTGCTTCAATACCAAACTATGCACTTGCAGTATTTTGGCTGACCACTATCCCTTACTAACGGACTGGCCCCAATTGATTTTGTAAGGTCTACAGTTCCTATTCTGTCATATGATACGTTTCCAACCACTGTAATTAACCTGAGATCCCTTAAATGTATCCATTGTTTAAATGTATTACTGTAATTAATCTGTGCTCCTTGAATGTACCAATTTCTTAAATGTATTACTGCATGTATGTTGCAGGTCCACCTTGTAAATGAGCTACGTTTCCGACCACTGTAATTAACCTGTGATCCCTTAAATGTATCCATTGTGTAAATGTATTACTGTAATTAATCTGTGCTCCTTGAATGTACCAATTTCTTAAATGTATTACTGTATGTATGTTGCAGGTCCACCTTGTAAATGAGCTTGCTCAATGGTGTCTGTCTGGATAAATAAAGATGTTGATTGATTGAGTGACTGGTAAAGTAAAACAATGACACTCCTAATCATTGCCTTTCTCTTGTAGTTTTAGCATTTGGGAGCATGAGAAACAGAACTGGTTTTAGCATCAGCTTTGCTGGAGGTCACTAAAATAGCATCAGATGTGTCATTATGTCAGTAGCATAAAAAATTAAGAAATTACATATGTTTTAAACATATTTGGTGAAGATGGATCAATTTTTTCATTGTTTTGCCTGTGTGTATTAGCGTATCTGTTTTTGTCTGAGTGTGCATGCCACTGTGGGTTTATTAGTGTGTCTGTGTATTTCTGTATGTCTATATTCATGTGTGTTAGTGTCCATTTCCTTTTACAAGTAGATATTCATTATGTTAAGACTTTAGAAATTCTAGATCAGATATTGATGGCCTCAGCCAAGTCTTGTTTTTCTGTGCTACTGCAAATGCCTGCGGTTTCTTTGCAATATTAATACTTTACAACCATTTTTTTTTTAATATTCATACCTTGGTAATACTGTAAACTTTAACTTTAATTGTCCCTGATTTTACTGTTGGTATCACCTCTGAGACCAAAAACTTTTCACTTGGTGTCTGCAGGGTCACAATAGTTTAAACTATTTTATCTGCTTATACGGCTGCTCTCTGCAACTTTATTTTGTTCCTGATTATACTGTTAGCAAGTTGGCAATACCACTGAGATAATTAGTGTTAATAGTTTGGGCTGCTTATTTATTTAACTGCATTTCTTCTACTTTATTTGGTTCTCAGTGTACTGTTGGCATTAACTTGAGGCCAAGAAATGTTACTGTTGCTTCCACAGTACTTCCACATTACTGGACCTGCTATGCTCTCCCTGCTCTTTCTTTGTCACCTGCCCCCTGCCTACTTCCTGCTACCTCCTCCTCCTCCTCTATACCCCTCCAGTTCCTCTGCTACCCTGCTACCCTGTTTCCCTCATCCCATACCCTGCCTCCACTCTTCTACATCTGGTCCTCTTCTAATTTACACAGTAACCTCTTCCCTGCCTCCTGGCTTCATCTTGAGGCCCTTTGGTAGTATCTCACCCATCATCTATCTGCTTCCTGCTTCCCCCTCCTCTCACCAAAAAGAATAAGAACACATTTCAGCACATGCTCTCCCTTCTGCTGTTGCTGCTGTGAGATGTTGAGTTGAACCTGGGACTCCCTTTATATCTCTGTCCTATCGCTCCTCCTCCAGTGGTGCTGAGTATCATATATTTATATGCCTGGAGCCTACTCTCTTAAATTGGCCGTTTCAGGTTGTGGATGCAGCAGGTCACAATGGAAGTTATTATGTTATAAAACGGATTCTTCTCTCTGATATGTGATATTGACATGTTTATGTCTGGTTATGCTGTCCACAGACGGGACAGCAGCAAGAGAGAATGCAGTGCTGCCAAGTTTGTCTCCCTCGGCATCGGGTTTGAGATGGTTCTTAACTTCTTTGACTCAGCCTTACATGAGCTCTTTGTTAGTTAGCTCCAATCCTGCTCCCTCACAATATTCATCTGCAGGGATAATTGCAGTCCTGGTGCTAAATCTGATACTGCCCTTCACATTCCCTCTTCCCTTATATCTCTTTCCTTCTGGTGAACTCGTTGTCTTGGATAACTTTAATACTTATTCAGCAAAGGAAGCCTTTCACATCAGGTAACTCATTGCTGAGCCAACTAGTCTCCACTTGGCCACAGTAAATCACTTACTTTTTGACTGTTTTTCTAGCCACACTCCCCACCCCAAAACTTGAAAGCTGATATACAGTACTCCCAGATACCCTTTATGTCCATCATATGATCTACCGTGTGCATAAACAAGCTCTCAAAATCTATTTATGGAAACAAGCATATGGTGAATGATCTAATGCTGTCTTTTAACTGTTTTATCTGCATTCTATTGTATTTATAATATGTGAATTTATGATTTGTGTTTATTTAATTGTTTGTTAGGCACCATGGTTTGTTGAAATGTGCCTTATAAGTTAAGAATTATTATTATTATTATTAAAATTCACCATCACAAAGTTTCAGAGCTGTCAACTTGGCCTCCCTGTTGGTGTACCTTAACAACATAGACTGATTCTGCATCTCATCATCCTCAGATGTCGCTGATGTGTTGGACTATTTCACTCTAAATTCAAGTCTAACTGGGGCATCCATGACTCTGTCAGTAGTAGAGATAGGGTGATTTAAAATTTTGAAGGCAATGTTTGTGTGAAGTCGGGAACTCTGCACAGCATTTATTTTATTTATTTATTAGTTTAGACAAACACCTTTGAGCTGTAACAACTCATTTACAAAGGTTCCTCATCATTAAAGAGCACAGCAACAAACATCAACTCTAGTGCTAAATGACATAAACAGTGGGTTTACAACAACGTTCAACAATATATACATGGATTACACCTATAATGTACATTAAGCTTTGACAGTATGTTGTTACACACAGGCAGCTGACTGTCAATCAATCAATCAATCAATCAAGTCTTTATTTAGCCAGGCGTTCATCGTTGAGCAGAAGCTCATTTGCAAGATGGACCTGGGTGGAGCATGAACAATTGTATATACAGGTCAACACAGATATTTGCAAGGTAATACAGATAATGCTGTTTACAGAGGAAGAAAAGAGTTCATATGTACATAGAATTATACAGATATTGTACAGATTACAGGGTATTTACATACATAGAAGTGTCTATAGGAAGATAAAGCAGGTTATCGAAGGTTGCAGGAGGAAGTAATGGAAGAAAAAAATAAAATAAAATATACACCAGGTAGAGGCGAAGGTGGGGAAGGGAGGAGGTAGGGGAGAAAGGGTAGGAGGGCACGGTGCACAGAGAGGAGTTGGTAAAATGGGATGTAGAGAAGGTGGATGGAGAAAAGGATTATGTGTGAGCCCCGGGATTGAATGCTATAAAGTACGGGGCATGGTAGGATGTCACAACCCAAGGGTAGTGATCTCTTATCCGAGGTTAGGAAAGGAAGGATAAGGGGATGGATGGGCCTAGTGTTGATAAGACAGGAGGATAAGTGAGAGAACAATTAGGTTTGTGAGGAGCAAGCTGGGGGGTCAGTACTTAAAATTGGGTCTAGGCATGGCTATATACCAGTGCAGACACCAGTACTGGGTCTGAGTGGGTGAAGCAGTTACATACTTCTCTGATTGTATGGAAATAAAGCATCTTGAAGGCATTTATACTGATTAGAGTGCTTAATTTGAGGGTTTTTTTGTAGATCGTTCCATAAGGTAGATAGCACAAAGCTTATGGCTGCCCTGCCAAAGTGGGATTTTGCTTTGGGTACTTTAAGTGTAATAGCTGATTAACTTCTTAACACGTATTTCCCAATTATACTCAAGGGAAGACAGCAGGAGATATAGTAATGTAAATTATTAGAAATGGCTCTATAGGTCCAGGAAGCAGCGTTTCTGTGGCGCCTGAACTTTAGTGATGTCCACCCCACTGCCGCATATAGGGTGCAGTGATGTGTATCGAAGGGAAGTCCCATTACAAACCTCAGTGCTCAATGGTAGAGTGTGTCCCGTTTAGCCATGTAAGAGTTAGGGCATTGGCTGTAGAGGAAATCAGCGTAATCAACCAATGATAGGAAAATGGATCGGACCAGTTGTTTCTTGGCATCTCTGGTGAGAAATTGGTTGATTCTAAAAAACAGGCCAAGCCTTTGCCGAAGTCGTTTTAGCAAGTCCTCAATATGTTCAATGAAGGAGAGTCTTTGGTCTATATAAACTCCCAGATACTTGAATTTTGTAACAAATTCTATTTTTTCACCTAGAACTGTGCTAATTTGGGGAACTGTCCCACTGGACACAGGGTTAGCTGTACGGATGAAAGGGGAGAGGACCATCGCTTTAGTTTTTTTGGTGTTAAGGAGTAGCTTTTTTGGGAGTAGTTGGCTTTGCAAAAGGTTGAATTCTGACTGTAGGTCATTGCAGGCAGCTTCAGGTCTTGGATGACTCATGTAGAGAACTGTATCATCTGCAAACAGATGGATGTTGGCTTCTTTTATACAGTAGTCGATGTTATTAATGTAGATTGCAAAAAGTAAGGGCCCTAATATAGAACCTTGAGGTACCCCTCTTTGCAGAGTTTTTAAGGGGGACAGGCCTCCTTCAGCTTTAACTTGTTGAAGGTGTCCTGTAAGATAGTCAGTAAACCAGTGCAAAGAGGAGGGGTCCACACCTATGGTCTGAAGGGTGGAGAGGAGCAGACTATGGTCGACGGTGTTGAAAGCCTTGCTTAGATCAAGGAAAACAGCACAAATAAAGTTTTTGCTCTCAAGATTATGCTGCCAGTCATTAGTAACTTTGGTGAGGGCTGGGATAGTGCTATGTTTAGCTCTGAATCCAGACTGCATAGGGTTTAGCAGTTCCCTAGACTCAAGGTGAGTCCTCAGCTGTGCATTTGCAATTTTCTCTAGGAGCTTGGACAGGACCAGAAGGAGAGAAATTGGCCTGTAGTTATTGAGATCGCCAGGGTCACCTGATTTGAACAGTGGTATGACATGTGCTGTCTTCCATATAGGTGATAAGGTGCCCTGAGACAGGGATAAGTTAAAAAGGTGGGTGACGGGTATTGCTAGTACGTGGCAGGCAATTTTTAGGAAGTAAGAGTCAAGGGTGTCGGCCCCAGCACTTTTTCTAGTATGCAACTGAAGCAAGAGGTCCTCTACCTCTTTCAGTGATGCAGGTTGAAGCGAGAAAGGTGGCGAAGCTATCGGAGTTTCAGGCAGTTGGCTGGCAGTCTGGGAGCAAAGTATATTTGCAGGGGAGTTATCAAATGCCATGGCTGCAGTAGCAAAGTGGTTATTGAATGAGTCAAGTATATCCATCTTTTCGGTTATAGTCGAGTTGCCAGAGGTAATCTTGGTTGGGAGTGAATTTCCTGGGGAGTGGCCTAGCAGATCATTGATTGTGTTCCAGAGCTTGATTGGGCTCTTTGTGGCAGAGTCGAGTTCGGATTTGAAGAAGGTGGCCTTCGATTCTCTGACTGTTTTGGTACATAAATTTCGTAGTCTCCTGAACTGGTTCCAATCCTCTGCAGTGTTCAGTCTGCGCACTTTTTTCCAGAGCTTATCCCTTTCTAGAAGCAAGGACTTGATCTGAGGGGTGAACCATTTACAGGTTTTGGTCCTAGTTCGAACTTTAATCAGGGGAGCATGCTTATTAAGGGCCCCTGATAGAATGTTGTGGAAGATATTGTAAGCTGACAGAATCGTTTTGGCCAGGTAGAAATCTTGCCACTGAGGGGAGTACTTAAGCTCATTTAGGTGGGCATGTTCATTGAAGTTGCGCCTGGATCACTTCATAGAGAACTTGCTGATGGGTGCTGTGTTGTTGGTGGATCTTACTCCTGCAATAAAACAATGGTCGCTGGCATCTGAGAAGAAGACATCAGCGTGGGAGAAGAGATAAGGTTTGCTCACCATTAGCACATCCAGAAGTGTACTTTTACTGGGGTTCTTCACGTTTGGGAGTGTTGGTTCAGTAATAAGTTGTGTCAGCCCATGTTCATCACAGAAGGATGTAAGGGGGGCAGCTGTGTTAGAGAGCCAGTCAAAGTTGAGGTCTCCTAAAATAATAGTTTCTGGCAGCCCCTGTCCCAACTTGTCACTTAGATATGACACAAGCTGAAGGCCAGCAGACGGTGGTCTGTAGCATTCTACTACGCAGAGTGCAGTAGCCTGTGTAATTTCCATTTTGAGAATTAGGTATTCGAATTCGCTGGTGACAGATGCCAAGGATAAGCAGAAGGCAGAAAATTTGTCTTTAACGTAGATAGCTACCCCTCCTCCTCTGGCATGCCTATCAGCTCTGAACAAGGCATAGTTGGGGATGTTTACTTCTCTATCAGTGGTTCTGGGTCTAAGCCAAGTTTCGGAAATCACAAATATGTCAGGAGAGGTATGATTTACCCAGGTTTGTAATAAGGTTATCTTTTTAAGGAGGCTACATACGTTAATATGCAAGAAGCTTATTCTTTTTAAATTTGCTAGTTCTGCTGGCGAAGCAATAGCTTCTGGGGGGTCAGGGTTGAGTTCTACATTGCCTGAACATAGCAGGAGGATAAGTAGGATTTTTCTAAGAGCGCTAATTATAAGCTTGCAATTCCTGCCTTTCTCCCATCTAGATCTGATATTTTTAGGGACTGGAAAGTAGCCACCATAGAAGAGCTGATCTGTTGTAGCAAGAGCTAGTATCCCTACCACAATAGGCAGGGAGGAGATAGAAGTCTGTGTGGTGGAAGGTGGGCCTTGTGGTGGGGGAGTGTTATAAGCACTACTGGTATGTGTGGTCCAAGAGCAGGGTTCGAAGTATTGGTACTTGGAATCACATAGGTAATTAAAGGATAAGTTGCCATGTGGTATACAGCACAAGATGCCATTGTAGACCAAACATGATGGTAGTTCAGGTGTCCAATCCTGGGCAGCTGGTATCAGCAGAAGAAGGGGCAGTATAAGGAGCCATATAGGGCCTGACATGATGGTACCTCAAAAAAGGAGCCAGTTTTGTCAACATGTAGAATATGAGTCACTGGAAGTGAGGACAGTTGGAGCAGTAGCACAAGCAGCTCAAGAACACATCATCTTGTACAAAAGGGGGGAGAGGTCAGGGCCAGTTACAGACAGTCTTATGAGTAAGGTATTGCTTGAGCTGTCTCAAACTGGCCAGTTCTGCTAAGGTTTGTGAATGAATCAGGGAGTTGATTAAGCCACAGAGGGGTTGTAACAGTGAAGGAGCGTGCCATTAGTACAGTCTTACTGAACAAGACTTTGAGGGTGTTTTTGGACATGGCCCTAGTGGGGTGGGGTTAGGAGAAGCCTGCTGAAGGTTCTATAATACAGTGAGAGTGAGACCCAACTGGGTCTTTTTTCCAAGGAAGCAGGTTTGGTATTTAATTCTGTCCTGTAGCCACAGCCAGTTGGTTAAGTAGTAGAGGGAACAGCTGTGTGTAAGCCTGTCAGCTCCCAGTGCTAAGCGACAGGCCTTGTTCAGAACTAACTTGACTCTGTTGAGGGTAGTCAGTTATAGGGAGGATTGTACTGGTAACTGCAATGTACCTGACATCTTAGGAGAGATTGTGCCTCAGTCTATAAAGAGCCCCCAGCCTTTTGTTGACCGAGCTTATGGTAGAGTCAACATGAGGTACAAATAGGAGGGTGTCATCAATTGTGATACTCAGGTACTTGAAGTACTGACTTGCTCCAGTAGAGCATCATTCTCATTAATGATGATCAAGGGATGGGCTTCATTCTTCATGTGTGATTCTGCAAAAAAGAATTGTCTTGTTGTGATTCAAGACTAGTTTGTTTCTTTTAAATCAATCCTGTAGTGCCCCCAAACTGCCCTGAAGAACCCCTGTGAGGGAGTTCTGGCAAGGACTACTGGTGAAGATTACAGTGTTGTCTGCATATAGCAGTACCCTAGCCAAGGGACATGCATCAGGGAGGTTATTAGTAAAAAGGCTGAAAAGGAGTGGACCCAATATTGAGCCCTGCAGCACCCTGATAGTAATGTTTTTGAGGTCAGATAGTACCCCATTTATTTTTACCCGCTGCATTTTTCCAATAAGGTAGCATCTAAATCAGATCAGGGTGTCATGCGTTAGGCCAAGGGAGAAGAGTATGTTGATGAGGGACGTGTGATTAACAAGATCGAAATCTTTGGATAGATCAATAAAAATTGACCCAACAAAATGGCCATTGTCTAGGGCATCATGAAGGTAGTTGGTATATGCAATTAGGGCCCACTGTTTTTTTTATTTATTTAAGTCTTGGATTACATATACCTTTGAGCTAAGATCTATTTTACAAAGGTTCCACGTCAGTAGAAATGACAACAGATTAAACAGGACAGTAAAGTATGGTACAATAAAGTGTAAATAGGAGGTACAAAACTCTTAATGCACACAAAATCTTAATGGACAGTCAACGTAAAACAACGGAGGCACATTATGGTAATCAGTTTCAGGCACAGGAAAATGCATACAATACATTGATATCAGCCAGCAGGCTTTGTCAAGACAAACAGGGCACAGGGTGTAGGAAGGGATGTGGGATGGTGGGCTGGGAAGAGTAAGAGAGGGTGGTAGGAGTGGAGGACGTGAGGAGAGGTGGGGCAATGGAGGGGGAGGAAGGGTGGATAGGGGTGAGGGGATGCAGGAGGAGGGGTAGGAGGCAAGAGTGCTAAGCTACTACGAAAGAGGTTGAGTGCTAAGGTTGAGATTTGGGAAAACAGGGTTAAGGGAGACAGTCACAGGTGCTAGCTGTAGAGAATAGTGACCGGAGCGTGACTTTGAACAGGCCCACCTTAGTTTCGAAGGTGATGTCACTGTTGAGAGCATTCATCCAGAGGGGGGCCCTGTAATCGAATGATCATTGACCCTGGGTGGTTAGGCAATAAGGGACCCATAGGAGCTGAGAATCAGAACCTCGAGTGCAGCGTGGATTACGAGGGGGGCTTAGAAGATCTTGTGCTCCAGCTGGCAAGATGCCTAAGGTTATTTTATTGGTCATCAGGCAAGTTTGATATTTGATGTGATTTTTAAGCTGTAGCAAACCATTTAGGACATAGAGGTCACACGTGTGAGTGAGATGGGTTCTACGTGATAACAGAAGCACTGAACGGTGACCCACTTTATCGTGACGTCAAGGCAGCGAAAACAATTTTGCCACCCTGACATCCTTGGCACAAGGAGGAATGGTGCCAGGGACTTGGTTCTATTGCTTTCTGTAAGTGGGGCTGCATCCCCCAAACCCCCAGGAGGCTGCCCCCACCCCCCTACTAAAGTTCTTAACTCCGGAATTGCATCTCGAGAGGGCAAAGCAAAAAAAAACAAGTTCGGGCGGGCACAACAAAAAGTAATGGCGCCGAACCCGGTACCCACGCACTGTAAGCACAGGCCAATCCCGACACCACAGTGCAGCTCGCTGCCAACCAGCACCACCCCTGGCATCCTCTCTGCCCTGTCCAAGGCCACGCCACGATGCTCACTCCCCTCGCATGCATGTACATATAGCAACATCCTGTCACTGCAGTCACCCACCCCACCACATCCGGTCGCCCTCCCCCCCATCGCCATTCAGAGGTTTTGCCCACATTGCATTGCCATTTCAGACGGTGCCTTAATTCAGGTGCTGATGTCACAGGCTACCGGTCAGATGGTAGGCTCCTGAGATGAAACAACATGCCTTGTTAAGAGCAGTGGAGATACGGCGGAGTGCGGTATCAGTCGCAGAGCCATAGATGATCAGTCCATAGTCAATTATAGAAATAATAGAGCTCTGCACAGCTATCCTTAAGGCTTCAGGGGTCAGAGATCACCTGTGTCTGTAGAGTAGACCAATACAAATATTACAGCTTTAGAAATGTTGTCTATATGCAGCCCATATGATAGGTTGCTGTGTATGGTGACTCCAAGATAGTTAAACAATTGTACCTGTTCGAGGGCTGTACCAAGGCAGTTAGTGATAGTCAGAGGATGTTTCCTGTGCTTATTATGGGAGCTGCTGAAGAGCATAAGCTTAGTTTTTTTATAGTTTAGGACCAACTTGTGATGACTAAACCATTTCTGTACCGAGGCAAATCTGAGTTGTAGCTGGTTCTCAAGGGGTATATGCCCTGGGTGAGTTGTGTAAATTACAGCAACATCTGCGTAGAGTAGGATTTGTTCAGGGCAGGAGCCTGGGAGACTGTTTAGAAAGAGACTAAATAGGAGTGGGCCCAGGATGGACCCTTGAGGAACCCCAGAGCGGACGTTGGAAATTTTGACTTGTTGAGTGCGGTTGTCCAGACAATTTTTAAACCAGGTACTGGAGTCAGAGGAGAGCCCTACATTAAGTAGTTGTTCCAGTAGTAGAGGGAGATGGACCGTGTTGAATGCTTTTGCCAAGTCGATGAAGGCAGCACCAACTATTTGGCCATGGTCCAGGGAGCTGTGTATAGAACAGATGAATTCCATAAGGGCCGAGGTGGTGCTATGCCCTTTTCTGAACCCATGTTGTTGGGCACATTGGATCTTATGTTTATCGAGATAATCAGTAAGCTGGTCAGGTACAATGCATTTAAGAGTCTTAGAGAGAGGTGGTAATATGGAGCTAGGCCAGTGGTTCATGTGAAGAGTTCTGTCTCCACTTTTGTAGACTGGGGTAACCATGGCTGATTTCCATTTATTGGGGAACTGTGTGAGTCTGAGTGAGAAGTTAAAGATCCTGGTTAAAGGCATTAACACTTCCTCAAGGGTGAGGGACAGCAGTCTGAGGTCAAGGGAGTCCCCACTATGTCTAGATTTGCCAATTGCTTTATGGATGTATTTTCGGGCTTCATGCAATGAGACTTGTTTGAAGTAGAACGGCGGGTGACTGATCATTGGGGGAGAGCTTACAGGATTGGCTAAGGTGACATCTGCATCAAAAAATATCAGGTGGAAGAACACTGCTAAGGTCCGTGAATGCATTATTAAAGGTATTGGCAATAGTTAGTGGGTCCAGAGTTGGAGTCCCATCAACGTCAAGAAAAGTGGATGATGTTTTTTTTTTATACTTGTTTATTGAATTTATATTGATTGCAATCCATCAATGTATACAGAACATCAGTTCATACAACCAAAACATAACATTGTCTATCTTTACAACTAATCCGAGGTTATTAAAAATTCTTTTTACATTTGTATTTTGACATAGGAAGGTATTGGTTACAGCGATCCTTCCCCTTTTCTCTAAACTCTCATCCCCGGTTTACATTGCATTATTTATCCATAATGAAACAATCAGGTAAAAATATATTGAACTAAAAATAACTTAAAAACCATAAAAAGACATGCTTCTTTTCCAAGAGAAAGGGTCATACAAGAGTTGATTGTTATCCATATTTTAGATATACACTTAACTGCTTAAGCTGCATGATTAAGACTACACCCATATCCAGAGCATTAGAGGGTTGGAAGGAAATTATGTTATTCGTTCTTTGTAAAGTTCCCACCATGTCCATCTGTTTACAAATTGCTCTGTTCTTTGATTAATTTTGTGTCAATCTCTCCATATTTTGTATATTATCTATAAGATTGACCCACTCTGATATCTTAGGGGGGTCTGTTTGCAACTAACACTTTGTAATGGCCTTAAGGGCCACTATAGAAACATAGAAACACAGAATGTGACGGCAGATAAGGACCGCTTGGCCCACCTAGTCTGCTCATTTTCCTACCTAACAGATAAGCAGCAGATCCTAGTTAACCAACAGCTTACTTCCTCCTACCCCCCACTAGGACTGCTTTATGTCTGTCCCATGCATTCTTGAATTCCCCCACTGTTCTTGACTCCATGACCTCCTCAGGGAGGCTGTTCCATGCATCTACAACCCTCTCTGTGAAAAAATACTTCCTCACATTACCTCTGAGCCATCCCCCCTCTATCTTCAAATTGTGCCCCCTTGTTCTTGCACATCTCTTTTTCTGAAAGATACTACCCTCTTGGACTTTGTTGATTCCCTTGAGGCACTTGAAAGTTTCTATCATGTCCCCTCTCTCCCTTCTCTCCTCAATGGAATACATACTAGGCTCTTTTAGACTTTCTTCATATGTTTTCTGGTGCAGACTCTGCACCATTTTGGTTGCCCTCTTCTGGACAGCCTCCACTCTGTCTATGTCTTTGAGGAGATGGGGTCTCCAGAACTGCACACAGTACTCCAGGTGGGGTCTCACCAACTGTCTGTACAGAGGGATAACAACTTCCTGTTTTCTACTGTTGATGCCTCTCCTTATGCATCCCAGTATCCACCCAGCCTTACTTACTGCCTTCTTACATTGCTTGCCCACCTTTAGGTCATCTGATATAATTACCCCCAGGTCCCTTTCCATTTTTACTGTTGTCAGTATCTCACCCCCCATTGTGTACTCTTCCCCTGGGTTTTTGTTCCCCAGGTGCATTACTTTGCACTTCTTTGCATTGAATCTGAGCTGCCATACATCTGACCATTCCTCCAACCTTGCCAAGTCCCTTCTCATCCTTTCCACTCCATCTTGTGTATCAACCCTGTTGCAGATCTTTGTGTCGTCTGCAAAGAGACATACTTTTCCTTCCAGTTCCTCTGCAATGTCACTTATAAAGACATTAAAAAGGACAGGTCCTAGTACTGAACCCTGCAATACCCCACTAGTAACCCTCCTTTCTTCACTGTGGACTCCATTTACTACTACCCTTTGCATCCTGTTGTCTAGCCAATTTTTTATCCAGGCTACCACCTTGGGACCCACTCCAAGGCTGGCTAACTTGTGTATTAATCTTTCGTGTGGGACTGTATCAAATGCCTTGCTAAAATCTAGGTAGGCCATGTCCACAGCCCCTCTCTGGTCTACTACTTTGGTCACCCAGTCAAAGAAATTTATTAGATTCATCTGACACGACCTTCCCATCATGAGTCCATGCTGCCTTGGGTCCTGTGCCCCACTGGCCTCTAGGTACTGAACAGTTCTTTCTTTCAGAAGTGATTCCATCATTTTCCCTACCACTGAGGTCAAACTAACTGGTCTGAAGTTTTCTGCCTCTGTCCTGCTCCCACTTTTGTGAAGAGGAATCACATTTGCCCTCCTCCAGTCCTCAGGTACCACCCCATCCTCCCATGATTTGTTAAAGAGAGTAGTCAGCAGTGTCACTAGTTCTACCCTTAGTTCCTTTAGAATTCTTGGGTGAATCACATCAGGCCCCATTGCTTTGTCCACCTTCAATTTTATTAGTTCTTTCAGAATCCTTTCTTCTGTAAATGGACTGGTATCGACAACCGTCTTCAGAGTGTTTCTCTTGTTTGGTTTAGGTACCTCCCCCTCCTCTTCCTTTGTGAATACTGAGCAGAAATATTCGTTCAGTATCCCTGCTTTTTCACTGTCACCCTCTACCCAGATTCCCTCCCCTTTATTAAGCCTCAGTATCCCTCCATTAGTCTTTCTTCACTCCCTAATGTACCTATAAAAGGTCTTATCCCCTTTCTTAACAGAGTTGGCTATCCTTTCCTCGGTTTGGGCCTTTGCTATTCTGACTGCCTTCCCAGCCTCTTTCTGCTTTAACTGATAAAGTTCCCTGTCCTGCTCCTTCTGTGTTTCCTTATATTTCCTGAATGCTATCCTTTTCTCCTTAACCTTCCCTACCACCTCTTTTGAGAACCAAAGCGTTTTTTTCCTTCATTGTGTTTTGTTGATTTGCTTTACACAAAGGCTTGTTGCCTCTGTGATGGCTGTTTTGATTACTCCCCATTGTTCCTCCAGCCCTCTTTCTTGCTTGTTTGCTAGTGCTTTTCTGAGGCACTCTCTCATTTTCCCAAAGTCAGCCCTCCTGAAGTCCAATACTCTTGCTTTTGTATGGCTTGACTGTATGGCTGTGTTTATCATGAACCACACTGTTTGGTGGTCGCTTGTTCTCAGATGGCTACCCACTTCTAAATCTGAGATTCTTTCTGCATCCCCATTTGAGTACCAGGTCTAAGATTGCTCTCTCCTGAGTAGGTTCCAGTACTAGCTGTCTGAGGCATGCCCCCTGTAGGGCATCAAGAATGACCATGCTCTTGGATGTGCCTGCAGCAAAGGTGCTCCAGTTAACATCTGTCATATTCAGGTCCCCCATCAACAATATCTCCCCTTTTTCAGCCATTCTAAGGAAGCCTTCTATCATTTCCTTGTCCATTCCCTTCCCCTGAGATGGGGGTCTGTATGTAACCTCCATGCGGATTGTGGTGCCATTTCCTGTCTCCAGGGTGACCCAGAGTGCCTCATCTGCTCCCTTATTACTCTTTAGTTCAGTTGCCTTGATCCCTTCCTTTACATAGAGAGCTACTCCTCCTCCTCTTTTACCATTCCTGTCCCTCCTATAGATTGTGTATCCTGGTATGTTGACATCCCAGTCATGGTTCTCTGTGTACCATGTTTCTGTGACTGCCACAATATCCAGGCAACCCTCTTCCATCAAGGCCACTAGTTCAGGGAGCTTGTTACACAGACTACGGGCACTGGTACTCATCACCCTCCACTTTTTGATGGCCTTACCCCTTTTAGCCCCATTTCTGTCCTTACTGCTTTTGCTTTTTTTTACATTTACCTCTGTCCTTCTCCCTAATGACTTCTCTACCTTGGTGTTTACCTCACTAATTACCGTATTTTGTAGGGGGAGGCTGGGATTTCCCTACTCCTTTTCAGTGCCTCCCCCCTTGGCTAGTTTAAATGCTTGGCAAGTACTCATTTAAACCTGTCACCTAGGATACTGGATCCCCCCCTGGGAAGATGCAGACCATCGCACCAGTATAGGTCTGCATCCCTCCAGGTGGCTCCCCAGTTCCCAATGAAGCCAAAACCCTGAGCTCCACACCAGTGTTTCAACCATTTATTGATTTCCCTGGTGAGGGGTACCCTATCATCACCCTTGCCATAAACAGGCAGCACCTCCGAGAAGGTTACCGTATGCGCTACTTGTCTAAGGCCCCTCCCCAACTTTACAAACTCCTCTTACACTGCTCTGATCCCATTCCTAGCCAGGTCATTTGTCCTTAGGTGGACAATGACATCCAGATCCCTCCCTGTGCAGCTGCTCCCGATCCTGAGGATTCGCTTTCTGTCCCTCAAGCCGTGGTGCCAGGCAGGCACCTACCTCCCTCTCCCCTTCCTCCCATTTCTACCCCCAATGACTGAGTCCCACCAGGAGTTGTTTCCTTCCCCTGTGGGGTCCCATAGCCACCCTCCTGTGGGTCTCCTTTGTGAGGTTCCCAGCATCCTTCTTGGTCTCCACTGCAGGTGCCTCCATAGAGGAACCACTATCCACCAGAAGAGTGAATGGTGTGGAGAGTTACAGCTGGAGGATGCAACTCTGTTCCAACACCTCTCCCTCCCTGAGCCCACCCTGGTCCAGCCTCTCCTCTTTCTTGGCAACCACTGAGGTAGTGGCATTGGCCCTGGTGGTCCCCGGGTGGGGGAGGAGGTTTCACGAATCCTAGCCAGGTCAGCCTGGAGATGGGCAACCTCCTCCCTCAGACCAGAGAGGTGCCTGCAAATAGGGCAGCATCGCAGCCTCCAGAATGTCTCCTGGAACACTGCTGCCCCACAGCCATTGCACTGCACCACTCCTATCATGTCTTATTTTGTGTCCCCTCTCCTGTTTCTCTGTATGCTTATTCTCTCCTCTCCTTACAACTCTCACCCTTCCTGTTCTGGGACAGCAACTTCCTATATTCTTCAGTAGCCTCCTTCTTCCTTGCTCAGTGTCAGACCACCACCAGCTGGGGGGAGTGAGCTACTTTTTTCCTTTACGGTTGACAAAACCAATGTTTCTCTATGATCCTTCCCTTCCCTTCCTACTGCCTAACAGGAAGTTCCTGTTGACAGTCAAATCTAGTGGCTATAAAAGTAGAACTGGCTTAGGGCGGGTGGGTGAAGGGGTGGTATGGAGGGCAATTAGTAAGAAAAAAGGCTAGCTATGATCAGTATATCCCACAAGTAATGTCCCTCCTTACCCTGAACTTCCTTTGGTACCATTCCCAACATGGCATGTTCTGGACCCATCTTTGTCACCACTCCAAACAGGGTTACTAGGTGTTGTTCTATCTTTTCCCAATACAACCTAAGAGATGGGCATGACCACAATATGTGTCCCAGGTCTGCCTGTCTATCACCACAGCCTCTCCAGCACTTTCCTTGAGTCAAAATTTCCATTTTGGCTTGCCTTAGGGGTGTTAAGAAATATCTAAGCTTGATTCTCCAAGCAAAATCCTGCCACATTGGTGACGATGTCACCTTCCAACTGCTTAAGTGAATCTTTTGCCACACAGAGTCATGATATTTGACTCCTACATTCTGTGCCCATTTATGTTGGCAAGCTTGTAATGTATGGGCTCTATCTGCTATCAGGTTCCAATATAGTTTAGTAATGGCTCCTTTCCCACTTGACAAAGTCCAAATTGTTTCATATGCCTTGGGGAAAGATCTGGGGTCCTCCAACAATTCTGTATTTTTAAGCTGTTTTGTAATCCAGTCCCTTATTTGATAATAATGAATTATGTCCGACTGTTGTCATCCAAATTTTTGTGCCAAACTCTCGAAAGGCATCAAAGTATTTGCCTGCATCAATTGCCAAGCCTACCCTATCCCCTTCTTCGCCTGCCTCTGGAACCACATGTGTTCAAAAGCTGGTTGAAGGAGGGGCGTGCCTAACCACCTTTCAAGATGGAGGCGTAATTTGCTAGTGCTGAAAACCTAGAGTTAAGTACCTGTCTTTACTGCTTTTGTCTCGATCCCCATCTAGCCTTTCTTTCGTTACCGACAATCGGAAGTCTCCCTCTATACAGAGTAAATATTTGGGAGACATCCACGGCAGGATTGCAAAGCTATCCCCCTTCAGTGAGCTGGGCTGACTGGGTGCTTAAGGTAGCATGGCGCAGAAAGTTAAAGGCGAGGAAGAACCCTCTATCAGAGAAATGTTTTCGTCGATTATCACTAGCATTGACGCGTTAACACTGGCAGCGAACACCTCAGTGAATTTGATTCAGATATTAGATGTCAGAATTGAAAGGACAGAGCAGAAAGTGACAAGCCAAGAGGATATCTTACAGGGTCACTGTGCTACAATGTGAAATCAAGTGGCACAAATCAGAGAACTGCAAGAAAAAATCGATGATCTTGAAAATAGAAGCCGCCATAATAATATACAGCTTCTTGGATTCCCTGAATGCTCTGAAGGAAGGAAAGCTCTCCCTTTCCTACAACAAGTACTGCCAGGAATTCTTAAATTGCCACCGTCTACCAAAATCATGACTGAGTGTGCTCATCGCTCTCTACAACCCAAACCGACACGGGGGGGCAGACCAAGGCCCATTATTGCACGGATCTTAAACTTCACTGAAAAGGAAGCTATCTAAGCCAGGGTTGGAAACTAGGGCAGCTATGGTGGGGACAGCATCAGATTATGATTTTTCAAGACTACTCCATCGAGCTGGTGAATAAAAGAAAGGCTTTCACAGAGACTCGTCGGAAACTACATGATCTACAGATCCCTTTTTCCCTACACTACCCTGCCTCCCTAAAGATATCATTTAATGGCACATCTCAGCAATTCAATTCTCCGGAAGCCGCTATGGCATTTATCGATAGAACTTGGACATCAGGTAACTGACTAACACACCAGCTAAACCCTGAAATACCCCAAGAAGACCAATCCACTCTGAAAGATCTTCCCCCTCTAGCAGCTGGGCTGACTGAATGGGACTCTCGCAACTCAAAGATCCAGAAGAGACCCCCAAAATCAGCGCACGCTAAGCGAGACCACCCACAGGACCGGGATCGGGCCTCTGATGAAATCCAGTACACAAGCCCATACTTTGCCAAAAATAGATTCTCCCCTCTTCAGGATTACCCTGACACTGACTTTCGAGAGGAAATGGAGGCTATGTCTGACCCATGGTCTAAAGTATTGTCTGAAGATAATTGTTCCTGGGCCTCAACATTGGAAAATGCCCTGTCTGCGCAGGGCTCAGACTGGCACACCATGGCTCTGGGTTCCCCTACAGGCCGCAACCTCATGGCTACTGATTCGGAGCTGATGGTACCTCCGCAAGATGATCACCCGAGCTGAACAGACGCCGAGTTTCAGATAAGTTAATCAAGCTCTGGCCTGGGGTACATCTTGGGTGCAAGGAGGGTAGTGGGGAAATTCTCACATAAATGAGGGATACAAGTCCCAGGGTTCGTGTTCTTTAGCCTTTGTTGGGCAGACTGGTAAACGGACCCTCCCCCCGCAGGCACTTCATTGGGAGTTTAATATATATGTTGGGTTACTCTGTTATTACGGTTGATTCTGGTAAGATAATTGGATGTCTCCTTCCCCAGGTGAGGAGTTACTTTTGCAGAGGGCTCCCCATGAAGAGGTCGACAGGCTCTCCTCTCACTAGTGATCCCTGCTCCCCAGGATAAATGGATGCTGTCTGTTGTGAGGCCTAGGTTAGGAAGGTATCTGATTAACATCCTAGACTTCACAGGGTTCCCTGGGTTAAATTAGAGGGATTGAAGGCTATTTAAACCCCATTTTGCTCTAGGCAGGGGTGCAGTCTGTTATATTTGAATTGAATTGTTGTGTTGCTTATTTGGAGAATTAGTGTAATACCGTATAACAACCTTAGTATTGCACTTCTGATAATTGATTTTCTTCCCTCTACTCACACCCTACAGAAGGGTTTGGGCATACCATTTGTTGAAATTCCAACTGGTTAAGTCCGTCCTTAGTTCTCAAACTGTTATTTTGTTTATAAGGTTACATTGAATAATAATGTTGGATTAGAAATTACAGGACAGTAGTCTGATCTGTATAGTGAATTTGCTTAAATACAAGGAAATATAGGTTTGTGTGTTCCCATATATTAGGGTTCATAACTGTCAGTTAAGCCAGTTTCGGTGGCCGGTGGCCATCAATACAACTTCCAACATAGTTGAGGGGAATATCTCACTGTGTTAATTTTATTCAGCGGCAGCGTTTTCAAGTCGATTAGCTTATAAGCAAGGAAGGATGTCAGAAATAGCATTCCACACTTGGAATGTTTGAGGTTTAAAATCACTGTTGAAGCGCAAAAAGGTATTGACATACCTGAAGCGCATTCACTCCAAAATAGCATTCCTACAGGAGACTAAATTAAAAGGGGAAGATTACAAATATATGCTAAAGGATTGGGTAGGACAACAGGTCCACTCTAATGCCCCCTCCAGGAAACACAGGGTAATCATCCTCCTGCACAAATGTCTCCCATGGACCATGACTAAGACAACTTCGGATTTGGAGGGCAGATGGGTGTTAGCGAATTACAAGACCCCATCAGGATCGGTCACTCTCTGCAATGTATACGCCCTCAATGAAGACACCCCAAGTTTTTTCCATGCTCTTGCAGAGGTTGTTTTGGAGTTTCATCCCCCAGATAGCCCTCTTCTCCTGGGAGGTGATTTTAACCTGACGTTAATTCCATCGGTAGACAGGAATGATGGAGGTAAGGAATCTCACCTCAGAAGTGGGAAGGCATTGAATCAAATGATTCTGGATCAGGGTCTCACAGACATTTGGAGGCTTTTCCACCTCAGAGAGAGGGATTATATCTTCCTTTCGACCCCAAATGCCTCATATAGCAGGTTAGACTTCTGGCTAGGATCCCCCTCCTTGACATCTAAAACTTTGGATGTTAAATTTCTCCCTTGTATTATTTCAGACCATGCTCCGCTCCAAATTCTTGTCCTATGGGATCCGGTAGCCCCTCCCACTCGAAACTGGAAACTAGACCCCCTCTTTATGCGAGATCCAGATTTTATCCCCCGGACTCGAACCCAGGCCTCTTTATTCATTGAAGAGAACCCTGTTACAGATCCCTCACCGGGTAATACATGGGAGGCCTTTAAGGCTACAATGTGAGGGAACATTATGGAGTTTGAAGCAGCCAAACTTAAAGACCGAGAGCACCAGCTACATCAGCTTGAGCAGGAGTTGGCAATAGCTGAAGCCAATTTGAAGGCCCTCCCTCATCCCTCCATCCATTCCAGTGTAGGCAGGACCATTTTGGGACTCCGCTTTGAAATTAATCAGCTGCTGAACAGGAAAGCCAAAGTGGCCATCCTTCGCCTTCAACACTCCTTCTGGAAGGAAGGAGATAAGGGAGGCAAAGTCCTTGCTTATCAACTCCGTAAGCAACAGACCAGCAGGTTTATACATGAACGAAAAGATAAGCAGGGAGTGGCGGGTAACACCCCAGAGACCATTAATTCTATTATGGCATCCTTTTGTAGATCTGTTTACACCTCTTCGCATAGGTGTATGAATCTGGATACACGTCCTTTCCTAGACTCTCTTCAGCTACCCTCCCTTACTGCACAGGAGTCACAACTTCTGGAACTCCCTATTTCCCAGACTGAAGTGTGTTCAGCTATCCAAACTATGAAGCTGGGCAAGTCTCCTGGAACAGATGGCTACACGGCTGACTTCTACCAAGCAATGGCTCCTATTATTTCTCCCCTTCTGACCGAGGTATTCCGGGAGATAGAACATAAAGGTGCTCTCCCTCCATCAATGAGAGAGGCCACCATTGTTCTTATCCCAAAAAAAGGTAAGGACTCCACTAATCCAGGGAATTACCATCCGATCTCCCTCATTAATCTTGATAGCAAGTTATACAGTACACCAAGCTCCTGGCAACTAGGCTCTCTCCCCTCCTCCCTCATCTTATACACCCCTCACAAGCAGGTTTAATTCCTGGCAGGCATAGTTCGGAACATTTGAGGACCCTTCTAAACCTCATACACTCCGCTAGATCTCTTCCTTCTCTGGCCGTGGTGCTCACAGTGGACTTTGAAAAGGCCTTCGATTCCATAGAATGGGACTACTTATATTTAGTACTTGCACACCTTGGAATGGGTGAAATCTTTCTATCAAGAATATGAGCCATTTATAACCTACGCACAGCCAGAGTGAACACAAACTCGGTGCTTTCCCCACCCTTTACATTAGAACGCGGTACAAGACAAGGCTGTCCTCTCTCTCCCCTCTTCTATTTGTCCTAGCCATCGAACCCCTGGCATGTGCCATTCATAACCACCCTGAAGTACGGTAGGTAATGCACCGTACAAAACTCTTATGTATGCGGATGACCTCCTTCTCCCTTTAGCTGATGCCCACCGGTCTATACCTCCTTTATTGTCTCTCCTGGAGTCCTTTCATGCATATTCAGGTCTCAAATTAAACCAGACCAAGACTGAGCTAATGCCCCTGAATAAATACTGTACCCAACAAATGGTGGAAAGGTCAGATCTTCTTTGAGCCCCCGGAAGGGATTACATACCTGGGAATAATACTCTCTCTCTCTCTCTCTCTCTCTCGCTGGATACAATTTAGAAAATTAATATCCACCCTCTTCTTTCCTCCATCAAAACAGAGTTTGATAGATGGAAGCTCCTTAGACTTACTTTAGCAGGTAAAATTGCTGCTATTAACATGGTCACGGCTCCAAAATCTCTTTTACTTACTTACGCATATCCCCATTCGCTTTCCCAAAAACTGGTACTTAGCCATCGATAAATTAATAGAACACTTCTTATGGGAAGGCACTAGACCTAGATACAGTCAAGCCAAACTTCAGACCCACTGGAAACACAGAGGCTGGAATCTCCCCTTGGCTAGATGGTTACTGTCAGGCCTCTCTCTTGGCTCAGATGACCAAATGGATGGCCCCTCACCTATCCACTTCCCCTCAGTGGCTCCAAATAGAGTTAGACATCTCAGGAATTTTTCTTCCTTCCTCTCTCTTACTCACATGCCTCAATAGCAAATCCAGACCTCCCAACAGTTTAAAGTCACCTCTCACCTCCCCTACAATAGAGGCTTCGAGAGCCAACTGATATGCTGTACATCGGAGACTGAAGATGGACCCTGTCCTGATTATTCACACCCCCTTTGGCAGAACCCTGCCATTACTATTGGGGGCTATTGGATCTGGTGGAAACACTGGGTTAAGAAGGGGATCTCCACTATTGGAGATGTTACGGATCCTAGGTATAACACAATATATTCATTTCACTACTTTCAGCAGAAATGGGATATCCTCAGACCGAGTTCTGGAGGTATCTACAGCTTAAAGAAGACTTAAGACCTATTCTGAATCCCCCCTCCCAAACACAAGACAGATCTTCTGTTTTACAGTCATGGATTAAAAACCTGAAAGGCCTAGCAGGACGTATTTACGCCACCATTAGGGACTCTTTACCCTCTCAGTCTGAAGACGCTAAAAGAAAGTGGGAAAAGACGTTACACCTTACAATCTCCTCTGACGCCTGGAATCAGGAATGGAGGGATACACACAAATGGCTGGGAGATGCTAGATCATGCCTAATACAAAATAAAATATCCCACTCATGGTATAAAACCCCTGTGGACCTCTACAAAGCTAAGCTCCTGGATTCTGATAAACGCTGGAGAAGTCAAGCTCTGGCAGGAGATTTGATGCACATATTGTGTTCCTGCCCTTCAATTCAGCCCTTATGGCATTCAATACGAGATGTGGCTTCCAAAGTACTAAAACTTCAAATCCCTCTCTGCCCTCTTTTTTATCTCCTGGGTATTACCACTGATCTTCCTAAGCTCACTTACCTAGAAAATAAGTGGCTAGCTCTTTTGACAATGCAAACCAAGAGAGCCCTGCATTGTAAATGGAGATCTTCCATGATCCCTACATTGATGGAAGTTTTGGCTTCTCTCTCAGCAGTGGCTAAATTGGATAGAATCTCACACCTGCAAAAATATCAACTTTCTAAATTTAGACTCTGTTGGACCCCCTACTTAACTTATGTTCACCCTCAAACAGGTGTAGGATGATTACCCCTCTTAACCTGACGGACACAGCTGGCTAAATACCTTGCTAACCAAGTGTAAGGACGACTGGGAAACTAAGGTACCTATTCCCCTTAAATACCTCCCCTCTACTCTAATAAGTCCTTCCAACTACCTCTTAGAGACATAAAAGTTAAGCCCTTTGAAGGTCTTACAGTACGCAATTAATGGCTTTATTTTGTTGAAATGACTTATTTGTTGTATTGTCTTATGGCTACCACTTTTGTTACAAACCTGAGTCTTTGGGATTGCTTGTGTTCCTCTGTTCTGCCTCTAGGTAATGGCTGGAGATTGCAGAACATATACACACTTATAGCTTGACTCCTCTCATGCTGCCATGAAAATGATTAGAGAGACTTGCACAGATACAGTAGAACTGACTTGTGTGCCTATGTCCAGCAAACCCTGTCTTGAAGCTCATTCCTCTGGTGAGTACAGTTTTATTTAGATGTTTGCACACTGCTATAAATAATGACAGCACACTGTTAAACTGAAATGTTTTAGGTCTTTCTTACGTCCTCTGACTTTCCCATACTAACAGCCCTACCTTTTACCCTTATCCTTCGCTATCAAATTACAACAGGTGGAACACAAGCTCTATTTGCTTCCTAGCAGGTAGACCAGAATGGATATGGATCCTACCTGTAATTTCCTGTATGCTGATTTGTAGGTAACCTATTGATTCCTTTCCCTTCCCTTCCCTTACCCCCTGTAGAGATTTAATTATTCCACCCTCCCCCCTTTCCTACCCCTTCCCCATAAGATAGGTAATGTCTGATGTTTTAAGTACATGTACTCAGCTTTACTGTCAGAGGCCTCGGCCATCTGGATGTAAGTTTGTGTAATTTCTTGTTTAAAAACAGATAAAAAGTTACAACATAAAAGCTGGTTGAAAACTTTTATCCCCTGTCCACCATGAATATTTCCAACTATGTTTACCTGTGTATGTCCTGCATACCATCCCTGTAGTGTGGCAGTTGCTGCTGACAGTATCCCCTGATGCCTCAACCATGCACTTTTTTGAGAAAATGTGAGCACGATGGGCTAAAATTTTGTACTATACTGTAGTTCTATCTGTTGCCAGTTGGCCGTATAATGTCTGTGAGCCCATAATAATGCTATCTTCATATCGGCAGCTGTCCAGTAGTCTTTCAGATTAGGACACGCTCTACCCCATCCCTTTTTGTCAAATAAAGTGTTTTGCAAGACTCCCTAGGTTGACATTCAGCCCAGACAAAATTCATCAAAAGTCTTTGCCAGACCACAATCTCATGATGTGAAATAGTGCAGGGTACACTCTGAAAGATGTACATCAATCTGGGTATCACATTGGCTTTAATTATTTGCAATCTGGAATAGAATGGAAATGGTAATACATTCCATTTATTGAGATCAGCTTTTATGTTTTTAATCAGAAGCGGGTAGTTATTAGTAAACAAAAGTGAGGTGTCACCACTAATGTTAATCCCCCAAGTATTTAACCACCTAGCAGGCCCATTTCATGGGGTATTTGTGCTGAAATTCCACTGGTGCCTGGGTGTTTAGAATTAAAACCTCTGTCTTTGTCCAGTTTAGTGTATATCCAGATAATTTTGAGAAATTTTCTATTTGGGTGAAAACTTCTGGTAGGGACCTCTCTGGATTTGTGAGATAAAGCAGAATATCATCAGCATATAATGCAAGTTTATGTGCCTGTCCACCCAAATCCAGTTCACTAATATTCTGGTTTAATCGTATACTTTGAGCTAATGGCTCTGTTTAAAGCACAAATAACAAAGGGGATAAGGGACACCCCTGTCTAGTACCTCTTTCCAACTCCAAAGCCTGAGACATATGTCCATTAGCCCTGATACATGCTCTTGGCTTGTCATACAGCTTAAAAATAAAATCAATAAAGGGGAGTGGAAAACCAAAACCGGCCAGGGTACCCTTCAGGAAATCCCAAGACACTTGATCAAAGGCCTTCTCAGCGTCTAGACACATCAAGTATGTTGGAATGGCCCTGTTCTGTATGTGTTCTATGATGTTCACCAAGCATCTTATATTATCCATTGTTTGCCTACCAGGGATAAAACCAGTCTGATCTAAGTGTATGAGGGGAGGGAGTATTTGTTCAAGCCTTTTTGCTAAAATACTGGTCAGAAGCTTATATTCCATGTTCAAGATGGATTTGGGTCTATAAGAAGCACACAGCCCTAGGTCCCTGGCCGGTTTCAGGATCACTGATATTATGGCCTGTTCCCACGAAGGAGCCACTTCTCCTCCCTTAGTCCAGACCCAATTATAAGCTTTCAGAAGTACCTCAGGTATATCCTTTCTGAATTGCTTATAAAATTCATTAGAGAGACCATCAGTCCCAGAGCACTTGCCTGCCTTTAGTTTAGTAATAGCAGCTTGTAGTTCTCCCAAGGTTACTGGGGCAGACAACTTCTCCTGAACCTCCTTAGTAACTGTGGAAGTTTTAAAGGTTCCAGAAAAGTCCTCATTTCTTGGTCTGTTGGAGAGGCACCCTTTGTATACAGTTTTTGATAGAATTTTTTAAACACTTCTGCTATCTCTTCTACTCGGTATTTCCATGTTTTGTTCTCTAAGTCCATAATATGAGGTAAACTTACCTTTCCCCTGTTTCAATGTAGTCTGCTAGTTAATAATCTCAATGCCCTGGGGCCCCCTTCATAGTAACTTTGCCTTAAATATAGTAATTTTTGCTCTATTTGATAGTCAGGTATACCTACAAATTCTTTTTTATATTGAGCCTACACCTACAAATTCTTTTTTATATTGAGCCAGTCTCCTCCCCCTCTCCCGATCTACTTCCTGTTGCTGTTCTTTCTCCAGAAGTGTTATCTGTTCTTTCAAGAATTTTGCTCTTTCCTCCCTTTTTCTCTTCAGGTGGGTAGAAATTGGTATAAATTTGCCTCTAATGATACCCTTTATTGTGTCCCATAAAATACCTGGCTTTACTTCTGGCCTATCATTATCCTTTATGGTTTGTTCTATCGTAGTTTTTATTATGGCCTGTATATCTTTATCCTGTATTAAACAGGTATTCAACCTCCAGAAAGTAAATCTTTTTACTGGGCTCAAGGCAATTTTTAAAAAGATGGGAGCATGGTCAGAAATATTTATATCTCCTATCCAGGAGTCTCTGCATTTACCCAGTGAGTGCCTTGGCACCAGAAAGTAGTCCAGTCTGGAATAGGACAGGCGTACTTGTGAGAAGGAGTGCTGCCTACTATCCCTATGCATTTCTGGCCAAACATCTATTAATTCTGTCTCTCCCAGTAAACCAGACACCCTCTTTGCCATCCCATTCTCCTTTCGAAATACTTGAGTTGAGGAGTATTTGGTTGCATTCAATCTGAGATCGAGGTCATCCCGTACGATCAAGTACCCTTCTGCCCATTCTATTACCCTTAGAATTATGTTTCTGTAGATCTGTAAGTCAGATCCTGGTTGTACGTAGACAGGTACAAGTGTGATCTTGGCCCAATTGAAAATTCCCTTTACCCCTAGATATCTACCGTCCCTACCACTGTGGTTTCTTTGTGTTCAAATGTAGTTTTATTGGATATTAAGATTGCAGTGCCCCTTCTGTGACCTTTTTTGTGTGATGAGTCTACCACTAGTTGATATCCAAATTTTTTCAGTTTGGAATTCTCTGCTTTATTTAGGTGTGTCTTCTGAAGCAGTATAAAAGAGGTATCCATTCTTCGAATATATGTCATCACTCTGCTACACTTAATAGGGTGTGTAAGCCCATGCACATTATAGGATACCACTGTTACATCTGTCTTATTCATTTTTGTCCAGTTCTTTTTGTCCTTTATGAATTACCCTTGTTGTTGTCTCGTATTTTCTCTTGCTTCTTCCACCTCTGCTTTCCATCCACTCTTTACTCCCTTCTTGGTCTCCAAGTATGTCAGAAATAACAGTAAACATAAACATTTTGAACATCAACACAACAATCTTATATAATAAACTGTGTAAAACACTATACTGAACTTCTCCTATTTTGGAGAGTTCTATCTCTAGCACTCATCGCCTATTAAGGGCAATCCAGGTGCCAGACCAAGGGGTTATGTCTCTGTACCACCTCTTCAGGCAGTACCCCTTGGAAGCCCACTAGGTCTAAAACTTGGGCCTCAAAAAAGAAAAACACAAGCCGATTCCACCAGACAGCAGTAAAAACTAATGTCTAGTCTACAGCAGTAAGGCCCCAAGAAAAAAAAAAAATAATAAACTGGAGCAGAAAAGGAAACTGTTCAGTACTCCTCCCAGTCCCCGTCCCCACCAAAACTTCCTTACTATTTTCTGTATGGTCAGTTTGAGCTCCTACACACCAGCAAAGAGGCATATTTATAGCTTAAAGGAGACAAAGTACACTTCCTGTCTTCCATTTAGACGTATCGTAGGCGTTTCCCTTTTTGTTACCTCACTACTCTTATCACAGGCATTTCTGAAGGTTTCTGCAAGATTATTTCTTGTTTCTAAAAAAAAGCATCAAAATAAAACATTTCTAAACCATCACACAACTGTCTGTTTCTCTAGCAGGAAGCTGCATGCCTTCTATAAAGCCAACTATAACATACAGCTTGTCTAAAGTACTTCATGCCCAGGTTACAGTTTGTGATCCTATTATTTTGGGCCTAAACAATTGGTATTTAGTTATTTTATAAGCCCCTAGAAAGAAACAAGAATGTCTTATGTTTCTTCGATGTTAGAGCATTGTTGCATAGGCATGTGACTGTAAAATCCCTTCTATTATAGAGTTTCAAAAGTAACTGCTCTCTCCCTTTTAAGATGTTCTCTCCATCTTAACAGCCTTCTCCTAGATTGTCTGTCACTCTATGTTATCTAATCTTTGCATTGTCTCAACTTCCCATTGTATTTCACTGAAAGCAGTAGACAGGCATACATGGGCTGAGTCCACCATTCTTAGTAAGAAAAAAAAAAACATAGTGTTCCCACATTTCGTCTTTCCTGTTAATCGGGCTAAGTGACTGTCCTTCAGTCCCCAGAGATAAATAGCAAAATCTTCTAGTTACTGTCCATTTGAAAAAAGGAGGCTTTCCTACCAGGTCAATCCTGAGTATCCTTATTTCTCTCACTCTGAGTTTCCAATAGCTTGTTCATCAGTCGCTGTGCAGCTTGAAGGGATGCTACTGATGACGAACTTTCATTGCAACCCTTCTTTCTATTGGTAGTTGCTATTAGCCAATCTGGGCGTCTCACCAAGGATTGCTGGGAATTGTTGTTCTTTCTTTGAATTTCTCCTGATTCTAGTAGGCCTCTCTCCAGCAAAGCCCGTCATGCTTCCTTAGCTGAGTTGTAGGTTCTCTGCCCCTCAGGCCAAAAAATACACATCCGAGCAGGGTATGACATGTGAAACCGGATTCCCTTTGCCTTCAGCTTCTTTATGACATCCACATACTGAGCCCTTAAGCGTTGAATCTCTAGAGGAAAATCGTGGTCAAAAAAGAGTCTAGTTGTCAGGTATTTAACCTCTTTCAATTCCCAAGCTCTGGCCAATATATCCTCCTTGACCTTGTAGCTGTTGGATTTCATTATTATTGATTTTGGTCTCGTATTGGGGTCTGTCGGTTTAGATTGTAAAGCGTGGTGCGCCCTCTCAATACCTAGCTGGTAGCCCCCTGGTAGTTGCAGGACATCCGTAAGTAGGTCTGTTAAGAATTCGGTCATTATCCCGGTCTCAGTACCTTCATGCAAGCCATACAGCCGTAAGTTGTCCCTTTTCGACCTGCTCTCCAGGTCTATGCATTTATTGTGCAAACGCTCTGTCTGCTCAGTTAAGGCTTGGATTATGTGGGCCATTTGCTTTGTACCCTCCTCCACAGCTCCTATTCTCTTTCCAGCTGTATCCAATCAGCTTTCTAATCCTGTTAACCTTTGATGCAGTGATCAAAATTCTTGTTTATTTTCAGCATGCATTTCCTTAATTTGGTGACATCCAGCAGACCAGACCTGGGTTTGAATCCCACAGCTTCCACTTGCATACTGTGTGACCCTGAGCAAGTCACTTAACTTCCTTGTGCTCCCAGGTCGCACCTGGAAACAAGTTCCGGCTTAGTGTGCCTCTCCTGGTTTAACAATTTCCCATTTCCCCTTTCCCTTTCCTAATTTCTTGAAAGAGCTGTTCAAAACGAGACCTAGAGAGCTGGTCATGTTCCTCTTCGGTGTCGGCCATGCTCGCCGGAGAAGGACTCCTACTCGTGGTTAGCGCCATCTGAGACAATCCTTCCCCATCCTTGACTTTAGAATTGGTTTGAGCCTCGGAGTTTCTATGTCTGTCCTTGTAGCAACTTGATGAAGCCATTTTTAAACTGCTATTCGGGTTTTATCTCCTTTGAATTAGGTTTTAGTGGCTAGAGTGGGGCGCGTTGCTCTCTCAGGTCTCTGCTGGGGGCTCCGTGATGTCACCAGAAATCCCTAAGTGGGTGATGTTTTGGGTTTTTTCCCTGTAATCTCTTTGATATTATTCCAGAAAGCTTTACCATTGCCCCATGTGTCAGTAAGCACTTCTTTGCAGTGTTTATTTTTTTCAAAGTGGATGGACCTTGTGCAATCACTCCATGTTCTTTTGTAATTTTGAATGTCTGGTTGTATGCCGGTAGTTCAAGCCCGATGCCAGAGGTGGTCCCTAGATTTCATATGAGATAATAAATCTGAAGAGAGCCAGGGGTTGCAAGGGCCTTTGATGCTCCACTTTTTTAGTGGAGCATGGGCGTCACAGGCAGCATTAAAGGTGTTGATGAAATAATCAAGTGCCGTGTTGACATCCTTCGCACTGTCATTGGGAGTCCAATCTTGCAGCCTTAGAAGGAATTTGAGGGGTACTAGGACCCTGCTGGTGATTGTCTTTTGTGGAGGTTTGCAGAATTTGTTTGTCCATGTGCAGATGACCGGGGAATGGTCACTGAGCATGTCCGGAAGGACAGTAGTATTAGTAATGTGATCAAGATAACTGGTTAGGACCCAATCCAGTAGGCTGCTTGTTCCCATTTTGTAACTGTATCTAATTGGGGAGTTCACCAACTGGGAAATGTTTGTGGCTGAGATGGCTTCCCTAAGCTCCCATTCTCAGGTGCAAGCCAATTAATATTAAAATCTCCCATCAGAATTAACTCCGAGCCAGAGGGTTGGTTTCTCATAAAGTCCATGGCAGAATTGAGACCTCTCCCCCTGTATTTAGGAGAGATGTACACTGATGCTACAGTAAGTGCCTTATTATGGGCACTTAGCAGAATTTTGATTGCTAGTATTTGTGTGGTTGAACCAGCAGTAGGTACTGGCAGGGGATGTCCCATGAGTGACTCTTTGAGATAGATTGCACATCCTCCTCCTCTTCTCTTGGTAGTCCTGTCCAGTCTGAAGATGGTGTAACCTGGCAGGGCAATAGCTGTGTCAGGGATTTTTGGTGTGAGCCATGTTTCAGCAATTGTCAGGACGTCTGGATTGTGTTGGTTAACAAAGACTTGTAGAGCATCCAGTTTAGGGAGGAGACCTGCAGATGTTCATAGCTGCTAAAGTAAGTAACCCCAGCTGCATTAAAGAGGCTGCCTTATTTGGTGGGCTGGGGCCAAGGTTTGGGTGAATATTACCAGACGGCAGTAACAACATAAGTATAAGTTTGAGCAGGCATAATCTTAACCGTCTGTAGGTAAGTCTTTAGTGGGACAGTTTTCCTCACTTTATCCAACTTTGCCAAGCTAAACTTTCTTTTAGAAAAAAACAGATTTTAAAGTAAAAATAAAACATCCTGCCTACATTCTCCCAGTGCCCACCCTCCTCCCCCACCCATAGCCACTTAAAAAATATCTTCTCATGACCCATCACCCTCTACCACCCTATCTCCCTCCTCCCCCCAGTTCCAGCAAGGTTGAGTGAAAAGTTGTAGGTATGAAAATAAAAAAAAATTCCCCTCCTGCCACAATGATGCCAGAAACCTGTTACCATTACTGTAAGAAGATATACAAAACATGACAGCTAAAGGGGAGGTTCTGATAATGGGAGACTTCAACATGCCGGATACAGATTGGTCAATACCAGCAGGAACATCTGCCAGAACTAGACACATGGTGGATTCCCTGCAGGGGGAGGGCCTCAAACAACTGGTACAGCAACCCACAAGAGACAGGGCTATCCTAGATCTAGTACTGACTAACAAGGAAGGGATCACAGATCTCCAGGTAGAAGGTCACCTGGGGGCCAGTGACCATCACATGGTATGGTTCAATTTGGCTACTACATCTAAATCATCCCATTCCAAAGCAAAAATACCAGACTTCAGAGGAGCTGACTTTGATAAGATGGCCAACAGAGTTAAGCTAGCCCTGGCAAAAAGAAACACAGGTGAGGGGGTACAGGCAAAGTGGGCAAGCATTAAGGATGCAATACTTGAAGCAACATCCCATTGTGTTAGACAGAAAAGGAAGTGCAAAGAAGAAGGAAACCACTTTGGTTCTCAAATACAGTAGCAGAAAAGGTCAGAGCCAAAGGCTGGCCTTCGGGAAATATAAGGGAACACAACGGGATGAAGATAGGGAGGCATACCAAACTGCCCTAAGGGAAGCAGGGAAGGCAGTAAGGCAGGCAAAGTCCCAAACTAAGAAAAAACTAGCACGAACAATAAAAGAAGGTGACAAGACTTTCTATAGATACATTAGTGAAAGGAGAAAGTCCAGAGGGGGTATTGCTAAGCTTAATGGAGAAAAGGAAGCATGTGGGGAGGAGGACCCTGTAAAGGCATCTATCCTAAATAGATACTTTGCTCAGTATTTACTGAAGAGAAGATAGGGCAGGGCCCACAGCTCAGCATCATGGACACGGGGGGAGGGAGGTGAGCATTACTCCCTTCACAAAAGAAAGGGTCCTACAAGAGCTTGCTAAGATCAGGGTGGATAAGGCAATGGGACCTGATGGCATACATCCCAGAGTACTTAAGGAGCTAAAGGTGGAACTAGCAGAGCCATTAGCAGAACTGTTTAGTAAGTCTCTGAGCACAGGAGAGGTCCCAGAAGACTGGAGAAGGGCTCATGCGATCCCGCTTCACAAGAGTGGTAGCAGGGAGGAGGCAGGGAACTACCGACCAGTCAGTCTTACCTCAGTAGTGGGCAAGATTATGGAGGCACTCCTTAAGGAAAGGATAGTGCAACACCTGGAATCCATAGGGCACAGGATCCAAGACAGCATGGGTTTACAAAAGGAAGGTCCTGTCAAACTAATCTCATAGATTTCTTTGACTGGGTAACCAGAGTGGTGGACCAAGGGGGAGCAGTTGATGTCGCCTACCTTGACTTCAGCAAAGCTTTTGACACTGTTCCACATAGAAGATTGATAAATAAGCTGAGTAGGCTCGGGGTGGGTCAGAAGTTGGTCAACTGGGTGGCAAACTGGTTGACGGGCAGAAAACAGAGATAGGTGATAAATGGTATACAGTCAGAAGAGATGCAAGTCACAAGTGGGGTACCTCAGGGATCAGTCCTGGGGCCAGTCCTCTTCAACATCTTCATTAGCGACCTTGCAGATGGACTAGAGGGTAAGGCTTGTCTGTTTGCAGATGACACCAAGATCTGCAACAGAGTAGATGATCCAGATGGGGTGGGCAGAATGAGAAGAGATCTGGATAAACTAGCAAAATGGTCAGAAGAGTGGCAACTGAGTTTAATGCAAGAAGTGCAAGATCATGCACATAGGGAAGAAAACCCTGAAGCCACCTATAGGCTGGGAGGAGTTGCTAGCAGTCACAAAGGAAGAAAGAGACTTGGGCATCATCATCACTGATGACCTGAAATCATCAAGCAGACATCTAAAGCAGTAGGTAAGGCTAGGGG
The DNA here is from genome assembly GCA_016271365.2 of Neoceratodus forsteri. Taxonomy (NCBI): domain Eukaryota; kingdom Metazoa; phylum Chordata; order Ceratodontiformes; family Ceratodontidae; genus Neoceratodus; species Neoceratodus forsteri. The sequence goes on from CM028134.1 coordinate 850,295,972, forward strand.
TGTTAGGGTGTATTAGTAGGGGTATCACAAGTCGTAAGAGGGAGGTAATAATCCCTCTTTACAACACACTGGTTAGGCCCCATCTGGAGTACTGCATGCAGTATTGGAGGCCACACCTTCACAAGGACATTAACCAAATTGAGGCAGTCCAGAGAAGGGCAACCAAAATGGTGCAGGGACTGCATCAGAAGACATATGAGGACAGATTAACGGAGCTCAATTTATATACCCTTGAGCAAAGGAGGGAGAGAGGTGATATGATCGAGGCATTCAAACACCTTAAGGGCATTAACAAGGTGAAAGAGTATAACATGTTTAAATATAAGAAAAATAGCAGGACAAGAGGACACAGCATGAGATTAGAGGGGGACCGATTAAGGCGGAATGTGAGGAAATTCTCTTTCACAGAAAGGGTGGTGGATGCATGGAATGGCTTACCACAAGAAGTGGTGGCTATGAATACAGTGCAGGGCTTCAAACAGGCATGGGATAGGCACAAGGGAGCAATACAAATGACTATGAATAGATAGGCCACTGACAGAGCAAAGGCCGATGGCACATTTATAAGGTAGAAAAAAGAAATGGGCAGACTGGATGGGCCTTGCGGTCCTTATCTGCTGTCAACTTCTATGTTTCTATGTTTCTAAACCTCCCCTACCCATCTGACTCAGTAGTATTATATAGGTAGATCACCCCCACCTCACCCTAACACCCTCTGGCACCCACAACCCACCATCCTCACTAACCCCTAAAATAGGATACAGTTCAGAATGAAGTCAGTGCCATGGTACTGTGAACCACATAGCCCTCCTTCCACCTCAGCAAGCTGAAACATAGACATATAGAATTTGCCAGCAGATAAGGACTGCTTGGTCCACCCAGACTGACCATTTATCCCTATCTACAGTATCCCCTGAGACCCTTCTTGATCTCCAGTTCTTTATCCCGGCCCTCATTCATTTCCCCTAAGATTCTCTTATACCAATTACAAGCTTTCTTGAACTGTTCCACTGTTTTCACCCTAACTACCTCTGATGGTAAACTTTTCCTGGCATCCTACACCTATTCTGTGGAGAAGAACTTTCTTATATCTTTTCTGAATTTTCCCCCCTTCCTGCTTCATATCATGCCCCCTTGTTCTTGATCTCAACTTCTTCTGAAATATACTTCTATCCTGTACCTTATTTATCCCCTTTAGGTATTTATATGTCTCTATCATATCCCCCCTCTCTCTCCTGTCCTCCAGTGTGTACATATAGAGTTCTGTCAGTCGTTCCTCATAAGTCTTTTGTTGAAGTCTCCTTACCATTTTAGTTGATCTCCTCTGAACTGCCTCCTCTCTGTTTATGTCCTTTTGTAGATGTGGTCTCCAGAATTGTACACAGTATTCTAGATGAACTCTCACTAGTGACCTATGCAGAGACAACACCACCTCCTTTCTTTGGCTGGTGATACCTATCCCTTTGGAACCCAGCACCCCACTAGCCTTCTCAACTGCCTTGTCACACTGCCTGGCTACCTTTAGATCATTTGAAATAATTATGCCAAGATCTCTCTCCTGCTTGGTTGTTGTCAGTATTATTCCTCCCATTTTGTATTCAGCCTCTGGATTTATTTATTAGCTTTTGATAACCAGGTAAGTGCACTAGGCAACAACCCTGCCTATTTTCAGGCACGACCCGGGAGAGTACAAAATGATAATACAGTAATGACAAACAGTAAGGTACAGCAATTACAACAATGAGGCATGTAGAGAACATAACAGTCAGGGCAACAATATCGCAGAAACTTAAATATACAAACAGTGATAGTAGTAAGCAATAACACATGAAATAGGGTAGGATACAATTTTGGCCTAATTCACTGGTAACAGTCAAAATAGCCTAGCTAGGGGACAGAAGAGATAAGGGAAACACACAGATATACAAAATATATACTTTAGGTCATTTTCCACCAATGGCATGAACACTGAAGAGGACAATATGGTGATCACAAGCAATTGCAATTACCAAGAGTAAAGAGGTGGCAAAACAGTGAACGCTTAAATGTGAGGTGAGATGAGTTATTCTTAATATGATGGGGGAGTGAGTTCCAAAACCTAGAAGCAAAATAGGCAAACTCTTCTCACCCATTTTAGATGAGCAGGGCCGAACGGCGAGCATTGGGAAGGAGGAGGATCTAAGGGATCGGGAGTGAGAGACAGAGTAAACATGCCACCCAGTGTGGCCGGATGAGGGGTTCTGGTAAGGGAGTCAATAAAACACCCTAGAACATATGAACAGAGGGCATTGGGAGATAGCCAGTGCAAAGCAGCATAGAGTTGGCAGTGATGTGTTAGGTGAGGAGCCGATAAGGTGAATCTACAGATATTGTTATAGGACGTGTCCCACTTGTGAAGAACCCCAGCATTGGCATAAGAAAAAAACAGGGAGGGCATATAGGAGTTGAGGCAGTAAAACACTATGTGCTACTGAGATCCTTGCAGCTGGGGTGAGTGAGTGGCGCATTCTACAGGCCGCACCAATCTTAGCATTAACAGAGCGGCATACTTCATTGATATGTGCGCTAAAATCAGTACCGGGTCAATCGTAACCCTGGGGTATTTAAAGGTTAAGGAGTTAGAGACACTGGTACCATCGCAACAGTGGACCTAAAGCTTAGGGGACTCCGTGGGCACTTTTTTATCAGACCCAAAAAGCATGGCCTGGGTCTTTGCTAAGTTTAGGATTTGATGGTTAGATGAAAACCAGGATTGAAGGGCCTGAAAGTCCATGGAAAATTTCTGATTTATGTCCGCCATGGACTTGGAGGCAGAGTAAAGTACTACGTCACCTGCGTACAAAAGTATACTACTGTGAGGCGAAGGGACAAGGAAGTCATTAAAAAGAGAGAAAAGAGTAGGGGACCAAGGATGGAACCCTGCGGGACCCCACAGGTAATAGGAGCTGTGGAGCAGAGAACCTTACAGAACGAGACAGTCTGGAAGCGATTATCAAGGTAGCTAGCAAACCAGGATAGGGTAGAGTTGGAGGCATCAAGAGCCTGCAACTTAGCCAGTAGTAGAGGGTGATGTACCATATCAAATGCTTTAGAGAAGTCAATAAACACAGCTCCAGTGAGTAGGCCCTTGTTCATGTTACATTTGACATCACTTATAAACTGGGTCAGGGAAGTCGTTGTGCTGTGCCCTGCCCTAAAGCCGTGTTGAATAGGGGATTGAAGATTGAATTTGAAAAGGTAATCAGAGACCTGACGATGAACTAGTTTCTCAAGCAGCTTGCTGAGTGTGGGAAGGAGTGATATGGGGCAATAATTAGACAGGATCTTGGCATCACCTTTCTTAAACACAGGTATAATTCTGACTGTTTTCCAGACTGAGGGGACAGAGGCAGAACAAATAGAGAGGTTAAAAAGCTGTTTACGGGCACTGCGAACCAAGTGGCAAACTGTTTAAGAATCCCAGGATGAATGCCATCAGGGCCTACACTACCACAGGCAGGGGTCTATGTGATAACAGTGAATGCCTAAAGGCAATCACCGTCATCGCTCAGTCAGAGTGCCAAACACATTTTCGGCACTCTGACAACCCTGGCGCACTGGCACAATGGCGCCAGGACATATTTTTACTACTTTTTATAGGGGGGCACCCCTCAGGCTTCACCGCACTCCTACTAAGGATTCTCAACTCCAGGGGTGTATGTCAGGGGGGTGAAAGTAGTAAAAATAAAAAGGTTTGGGCCAGGCGCAATAAAAATCGCACCAGCGCCCGGACCCGAACCCAGTACCTCAGCCACCCCAGCCATTGTCCAATCCCCGATGCCATGCCGCAGCTCGAGCAACGACTGCAGCGCCACCCCCTACAGCCTCTCCATCCCCAGCCCATGCTCACCATGCTCGCTCCCACTCCCCCACTCAAGTACATATAGCGACATCCTGTCACCTAGTTAGCCCAACCCCTCATCCAGTTGCGCTACCCATCGGTCGCCATGAGTGGATTGCGCGAGGAAGGTGTCACCGCAACGGACGGCACCCTTCCTCATACACCCACTTCACGGGTTACCCACAGGCAGGGATAGTACTTAGTAATTTAAAGACATCATGACATGTGACTGGTGACAGCTCCAGAGAAGGGGAAGCAGTGGTCAGAGGGGATGAGGCAGCCAGGTCATAGAGGGAAGTGGTAGGTGTGGGGGTGGGAAGTGTGGAAAAGAGGGCATTGAAGGCATTAGCAATGGTGAGAGGGTGGTTGCAATGGGTATTATTTATATACATATCATTCTGGGTCAGTGGCTGATTGTTCCCAAGAATTTCCTTAATTTGAGACCAGTACCTTTTAGAGTTGGAGGCGGAGGAACTGAGAAGGGTCCTGTAATATCTGCTCTTGGCAAGCCGAATCTCCTTTTTACAGGTATTCCCTAAAGCCCTATATGCCTCAAAGTCGCATATCCGAGAGGATGACTTCCACATTGACTAGAGTTTATCCCTTTGCTTCAGAAGCTGGAGCAGGGGCGTTTGAGCCATTTGATGACTTTCCCTTTTACCCTACGTGTGGAGACTGGGATATGCTGGTTCTGTAGAGAGAGCAGAGTAGAGTTGAAATAGTCAGTTGCAACGTTAATATCGCAGGTATTGTAAACAGGAGACCAGTCAACCAGATTTATATCATGAAGGAAAGCACCCCTATTAAGTCTAGAGAGATTGGAAAAACTTAAGACTTTCGAGGGGAAGGAGGGAGGGGAGGTGTCCCAAACAGAAGTAAATAGTGCAATGGTCACTTATGGAGTCAGGTAGCACACCAGCAGTGGGGAAGAACTCCTTCTTATTAGTAAGGATCCAATGCAAGAGAGTGTTGCAGGCACCACAATGGGAGATCCTCGTGGGGTCCTCAATAAGCTGAGTGAGATTGGCCTTACTAGTCAGGGAGGCTAGGAGGGAAGAGCTAGGCCCGGCCCAGTCAAGATTAAAATCACCCAGGCAGATTATATAATTTTTCCCAGTCACTGACTGCACATATTCTATAAATTCCTCAAGACCCTGCCTGGAGTTTCTTGGAGGTATGTAAGTGCAGAAAATATGGAGTTTCTTAATGCCCCCTCCCAGCAGTAGCAGGCAGTGAAGAACCTCACAATTAGCAAGACAGGGAACTGGCATTATAGATACATTCAGGTGAGCCTTGTAGTATAGAGCCAAGCCCCCACCTATTTTGATATTAGAGTGATCCGCCCGAAGCAAGCCGGAGGGAACACTGGGAGTCCACAATGGAAGGTTTGAGACAGGTTTCTGATAAGGCAAGTATATCTGGTTTATTTGCACACACCCAGGCCACAAGTTCAGGGTGGTTAGCCATCAGGCTCCTAATGTTAAGGTGAGCAAAGGTTAAACCCGAAGATTGAGGCAAGCAGTGCACAGGGTGAGACTGGGTAGGATTAGTAGTAGTTACAGGACCTGGATTTGCCTCAATATCCCCAGCAAGAGTAAAGGATAGGGTGATAATACATATAGAAGCAATAGCATAAGTCTGAGAGGCACCCCCTTGGGAAATAGAGAACATCCTCAGGATATATCTAGTTAATACCACTAGGTGCTTGTTAATAAACCCAGGTGGAGGTAGTGGATTAGAGGAGGGTCAGACAGTAAGTTGGAAAAGTAGAAGTTGTCAAGTGAGTATGAGTACTCCACACTAGGCATGGGAAACACAGCAGGACCAGTAAAAGCTGTTAGAAGAAACAATGTGCATGCTAAAGGCAGTAGGTCTTTCCCCCAAGTGCATAAATTTGCACTTATTCACATTGAACCCCAGTTGCCATACCCCAGACCACTCCTGAAGTTTTCTCAAGTCTCTGTCCATCTTTTCCACCCCCTGGAATGTCCACCTAGTTACAGATCTTAGTATCATCTGCAAAGAGGCAGACCTACTCCTCCAGGTCCTCTACAATGTCACTTATAAATACACTGAAGAGGACCAGTGTCATCTTCTGAATGAAACAGGTGGATACACTGCTAGTAAACACCTGTTTGGCTCAGCTGAAATTTCTCTAGAGTTATCAAACTATTTCTGGCAGCATCCAGACATGATTGTGTTGTACTGTAATTATACTGTAGATATGTAGATGGACAGAAGAAGACTGAGTCCACTGAGTCTGCCCCTTGGTCTCACATTGTTTTACCCTACATTTTCAGAGTTCCCCCCACCTTCCTTTTGTTTCTAACTACTCCCATAAAAAATATCCCGTTGAGTTCTGACCCCCAAGAGAGTCCCAGCATTGATCACATTACTGGGTAGACTGTACCACTCATCCACTACCCAGTCTGTGAAGAAATGCTTTCTCCGATCCTTCCTGAATTTCATCCTTTCCAGTTAAAGATTGTGCCCCCTAGTTGTTATGGTGTTCCTTGACTTAAATTACTCTCTGAATTCCACTGTATTATGTCCTTACATGTATTTGTGTATTTTGTTTTTTGGTACTGTTTATTGAAAGCACAAAATACATAACAAAAAATGATACAAATACGAGCAATTCAAGTTTAACGTGGCATATTATGAAATAATAAAGCAAAGTACCAGATATGTAAACTCATTTTAACAGCTTGTTTTTGGTGTTATAGTTAACTATTCTGAAGTGGCTCTTCTATTGTGTGGACAGAAAAGGAATAAATTGGAGTTATTGGATACGTCCATGAATTATCTAAATGAAATGATAATATTAAATGCACACTGAAAATAGAAAATAGAGTTAGTGTTGATGTTTCAACCATAGCTCTTGTTCAAGAATTATCTAAAAGAGAAAAAATCAAAGTTAATAGAGATGTAAAGGGAAATAAGGGACATATATGTGAGGAAGGAAAATAGGGGGAGGCTCTAGGAGAAAAAGTGAAAATAGGCAAGGTAAGAAACATATCTGGAAAACAAAAATGTGAGGTGGGTATGAAAAGGCATAGTAGGAGTGAATAAGCTGAGGAGCCTTCAAGTGTGGACTAATTAGCAGGGCCTAGTTAGAAGGCTGAAAGGCGACAAATGTGGGGGACAGAGACAGTGATAGAGACATTTGTGGTAAATGAATGTAGATGTGCAGAAGCTGGAATGCCTATGTGAGCATGCCCACCCCACACATAGACACCGCATAGAAGTGTGTGCAGGCATGCCTGCACATGCAAACATACAATTCACACATACAAGCAAAACTATGACAGGGGAGGGGGTAAAAGAGACAGACTATGGTGGTAAACCATAAGGCGGCTGAAAGATGTTAGTAGAAAATAAGTCTGTCATTTAAACCAAAGAGCAGCTGGGCACCTAGGAGAATAATCAGCTTGGTTTCCAGCTTTTCCCCTTTGGACAGCATCCCGAAAACCCTGCTGAAGGACACAAACAGAAAGATCATTGATATTGTGGTCCCTGGTGGTAAAGTGGAATACAATGGATTTATCAGTGTCTCCATTCCTGACTGCTCTGTAATGTTCCCTGAATCAGTCAGCCAGGTGTCTGCCAGTTTCTCCGATGAAGATAGCTGCAAATGTCCTGCAAGAATACAATGTATCTCATTACTGGAAGTGTATAAGAACTCTTTGTTGCTGTGAAAAACACCTGCGGGACCCTGAATTTCAGTGACACTAGAAATAAATTTGCAGTTATAACAACGAGTTATGTTGCAAGCTGTGGTACCTGTCAGAGAGGAATTGTTAGGAGTATGTAGGTTGCTTTGTATCAGGAGATTCCACAGGCTGGCTGGTCAGCAGTAGGGGGCAATTCATGGCTCTGTAAAGGAAGCTTCAATATTAGTGTCAGTTTGCAGAACAGGGAAGTTCCTAGTGATGATCCTGTGAATAGAAGGTGTATCATGATGGAAGGGATGCACTAGTGAAATGTGTCTTTAATGTTGCATGGGAGTATCCCTCCTATGGGGGTCAAGGCTATAGGGCATATTACTGACCTGGGAGAGTACTCTGTCCTCTGTGCTTTCTAGGTATCCCCTGCTAAAAAAAAAAAAAAAACTGTACATTATTTGAGCCTGCTCAGCAAAATTATCATCTTCACTGAATATTCTGTGACTGCTAATATGGCAAACCATTCTTAACATGTTTAGAATGGAAGGAGACATAGAGGAGAAAGTTGTATGAGTCAATGGGTTTTTAACAAGCATTTGTCAATGCCAAATGTTGTCTCGCTGGCATTGGTATTGGTAGTGCAGGAGTTAGAGACACATAATAGGAATGGCAGTGAAGTATTGAAGTGATGCCAACCCCATCCCCACCCTGCAGAGACCGACAGGCATTGGGGTGTGCCTTTCGGTTGTCAGCTATAACACTCATGCCATTTTACCTCTCCCTACCCTGTAGACACTGACAAGTGTCGTGGTGTGCTTTGGGGTCTTTGGGCATTATACTTACCCTATTCCATAAGGAAATACGCTGAGGTGGGTGCCATATAGGAGAATGGAGTGAACTTTGTGGCCGGACACTCCAAGGCACACCACGATGCCTGTCACTGGCTGCAGGGTGGGGGTGGGGGTGGAATGGCATGAGTATTACAGCCGATGATCCCAAGGCACACCCCTGATGCCTGTCAGTCTCTACAGGGTGGGGTGCTACAGTTGGAAACCCTAACACCGTAGGCATGTGTTGGTATTTTCACTCCAAATTTTCAACATGGACTTTTTGTGAGCCCACTTCATGAAGAGCTATTAGTTTGTTAGCTGAAAGGTGATTTTGTACAGTGGCTATGCCATTTGGCACACAGGTTCGAAAACACATCTTGGGCAGTATGCTGAAAATGACAACTGTATTGTTCATGAGGAGATGTAAAAAAATGGCAACGTTGAAAATCTGGAGTAAAAATATGAAAAACTGGTGAAGTCATGAGCATGCATAGAAACTGTGCAACACACATCCATAAACCAATTATTTTGGGGAATTTTTTAACCACATTTTTAACATAGGCATTTTGGGACCTCCCCTCATGAACAGTGGCACTGTGATTTTGTTAATTTGTCCCAAACGTTGATTTTCCACAGTGACCACTCCATTGTGTGCCACAGGTGTAAAAACACATTTAGGGCAGGATGTGAAAAATGACAGCTGTACTGTTCATAAGGAGGTGTGAAAAAATGCCAGTGTTGAAAATCTGGCATGAAAATATTGCAAATTTGCAAAGTTACAAAGGTGCGTGGAAACTGCGCTATGCACACTTGTAACACAGTCATTTTATGGAATTTCATCACCAAATTTTCAGCATAGCATTTTAGGACCTCTGCTTATGAACAATGTCACCTTATTTCCTCATACTGTTCCAAAAACTGATTTCGCACAGCGACCGCGCTATTCTGCGCCAGACGTGCCAAACCACATTTTGGTCAGGATATGTAAAATGACAGCTGTACTGTTCATAAGGAGGTGTATAAAATTGCCAGTTTTGAAAATCTGGGTGAAAATATTACAAATTCACGAAGTTACGAGTGTGCATGGAAACTGCGCAACGCACGCTCGTAAAACAGAGATTTTTTTGATTTTTCCCACAAAATTTGCAACAAAGGCTTTTTGAGAGCCCCCCTCATGAACACTGGCACTGTCATTTTGTTACTTGGTTGCAAAAGGTGATTCCACGCAGTGACCGCGAAATTACCTTTCCGAACCGAATAATGCCATGACAGTGCCTGAATTCATGAGGAGGGGTCCCAATAACTCCATGTTGAAAATGTGGTGTCAGAATTCCCAAAAATGCCTGAGCTATGCACCAAAGTTGAAAAAAAAAAATATATATGCCATTATACAGCTTACCGGCATTTCTTTAGTTCACGGTCGGCTTTGAAGACTGCAGACGTATTCCCGGTCCACCGAAGATCGTTGTGCCAGGCTCCAGAGGTAAGTATAGGGTGAGGAGGGTGTGGGGAGGCAGGGTGCGTAGAGGGTGGGTGCAGGTTGGGAAGGGGGCAAGGAGACCGCGAGGGACCATTTTCTCTTTTACAGGTAAAAGTAAAAAACAAAAAATCGCAGGAAAGTTTTTTAACAGGGTAATTTGGCACGCTGGGGTTGGCTCCTAGCATGCCACCTGAGTTTTGGGGAGGCTGTAGCCGATGGGGATGGCCCCCCATCGGTGGAGATACCAGTGAGGGTGGAGAGCTGAGGGGACTGGGCACCCCATCAGCACACACAACAAATGGAGAGGAATATTATGCCAACAGGGAGTGTTTTTCCCCATTGGCAGATTGAACTGGGAAGGGGACTGAAGCCGATGGGGATTGGGACCCCCATCAACAAAGAAATACTTTTTTGGGGGGGCATGATGCCGAGGGGGATTGGGCACCCCCTCAGCACACAACGGAAATGGGAGGGGGGACATTATGACGATGGGGAGTGGACTCCCCCATCGGCATTGTGACAGGTGGCTGCAGCAGTCACTGCCGCCATGTTGCTTGCATGTCGGGAGGCGTGCTGTGATCCCACTGCATGACAGCTTCGATCTCATTGCAGCGGACCTTTTCTTAGATCTGGTGGCCACATTAGCTATGCATGATGTCAGTGCCTGCTGCTGGCTTATTGGGGAATGAGGGATGCACCTACTGGTTCATGCCCTGCATTCGTCCACAGTGACCGTACCTCCAAAACTGCTACTACCGCAAGATGTTGGCTGCGCACGAGTTAGCCATCATAATAAACTGATGTCTTCAGACCATTGTGCTGCACTGACAATTTGATATCTAGAAAATGCAGTGTGGAGGATACTTTGACAGTGCACTGAAGTGATGTAAGGGCCATTGTAAACTTGTCCAAGAAGATTTGGAGGGTTTCCCAGGGAGCAGGAGGTGGCCCCCACACAATCATCTATGTAGTGTTTGCAGAGGTCAAGTACACTCCCTGTGAAGGAGAGAAAGAACTCTTCCTCAACCCAACCAACAAATCCATCCTGTTAGCCATGGCAACTTCATGGACCTGCTGGAAAAAAAAACTATTGTTAAAAGAAAAAGCATTAAGTTTAAGAACAAGTTCTGCCAGTCAGGTTAATGTGTGGGTGGGTGGCAGCTGGACTTCCCACTTATTCAAAAATTACTGCAGAGCTGTTAGACCATCGTTGTGGGGGATCACTGTGTAATGAGATTTGGTATGCATAGTAAAGATGATCTGATGAGAGCCACTAAATCTGAACCTGTCAAATAACTGAAGATCATGGTTAGTCTTTAATATACAGTAGGAGGGAAGGGATTCAACAAGTGGTCTCATGAGGCTGTCCACAAATGCTGAGATGTGGGATGTGGGGCATGAGCAGGCAGACACAACAGGGCATCTAGGGTTGCCTGTTTAGTGGATTTTGGTATGGAGATAGAACCCGGATGTCTCAGGGTGTTGAACTATGAGTTTCTTGGCAGTGGCAGGGAGCTCATTGTTTTCAATAGCATTGCTGATGGTTGTGGTAACCTCTGTCTGATAGTTAGATACTTACTGTAGATCAAAATGTTGATTCTAACCGTCTTTTTCCATTTTTAGTGTGAATTTAATATTACCATCGTGTTTTGTTTTCAGACTCACGCTCAAGCAGCACCTTGTTTTTTTGTTCTTACATGACTTATTTATTCATTCATGTATTTATTTTCATTTATTTATTTAAATGAAGGCCTAAGGACAAAATTACCCATTTTCATAGTGACTGTACATAAATACAGAACATAGCAAAACAGTATAAATAGACATCTTATATAAAACAAGTACAAGAATACAAATTGTTTTTTTCATTCAGTTGTTTGCCCTGCCACTGCCTCCTTGAGCCATTTGTCGTGCCCTGTGCCCAAACACCCCCAGTCTCATCAGGTGATCCCCTCCACTGTCAAGCCAGCAGGGATTCACATGGAGCAGGACCCAGAGGTGTCGGGGGGCCAACATTCATGGCAGTGAGGGAACATGTTTTTTTCCCTGTTTTCTCCCCAACTGGAATCATGGCAGTATAGCAGGCACATGCATATGGAGGTGCACACATGCTCCCAGCTTAGTTCCCCATCCACCCTCCTGATGTTATGTCAGCCTCCACCAGTCTGTTATGACAAGTGGCTTCCACCAGGTGGCAGCCTAGATAAGGGAAAATGGAGATGAGAGTTGCCTGATGGATGCTCAATCCTCTCCCAGCCCTCCTCCCTGGCCCACCTCCAGCTACCCGAGCTCATTACCAAACTCAGGTCACTGACATGGCATGAGTTAAATCACTTTACAGCGCCTCTGACCTTAGCACCATGGGGCCAGTTGAGAATACAAATTGTATATTTATTTATTTATTTGAGTTTTGGTAACCAGCTAAGTCCACTGAGACAATTACAGTCCCTTTTTCAGGGTCGACCAGGGGAGGAAAACAAGCAATTACAAATGGTACAGTGAAACAGGCAAAATACAGTACATGCCATTAAAGTAGATATACATAATTAGATATAAGAGTAGGCATACAGTAAAAGAAAGCAAAATAAAGCATTATACATTAAAATAACAAGGCAGAAAAAGGTATTTACAATCAACACTATGTACAAAGATGCACAGATAAATACATTTATGCTCATGGGATACAGTCTTAGAGCAGAGAGAAATGAATAATGGGATCAAGGGAAAGTAAGCAAATTGCATAGTGAGAAAAGGACAGTCTCAAATATTGTGCAAACTGCATATACTGTAAGACATAACAACATTCATTTCTTAAGGTGGCAAAGAATTCCAGAAGTAACCTATCCTATAATAAAAGTAAACTTGGCCAAATTTTATTTTTATGTCATGGTAACTTCAAGACCAGTCTCAAGGAAGGTATTGTAACAATGAAATCTGGACAGCTTTGTTTAACTAATAGCCCCAAATGGTGTGGTACCTTCCCATGTTACATTTTCCTAAGCCAAAAGCTTAAAATGTATTCATTCTGTGGGTCAAATTAGGCAGATTTGTTGCTGAATAGAATACACAGGTATAGCAATCCATAGATAGATTAAATGTGAATCTGCATGCTCTATTCAAAAACATCTCTACTTGGTGTAATGGAGTTTTTCAATAATTGGAATTACGTACATTGAAATCACCTGTTTTGGGGCTTTGGTGTAATTTTTGATCTGTTATGACAGATAACTCCAAATTTCATATTTACTGATTTAACCAGAACATCTATCTGCAAAGAATAGAGCTGTGCATAATATAAAATTCAATCTGTGGAATGAGTGTGGAATGACCATTCTCATTCTGCAGAATTTTGCAGAATTTGCATGGAAAATCTGTGGAATTTTGCCAAATTTTAAAATGTAGTTAGTTTTCTCTAATTTTAAAAGTACACATCCAAGTGACACCAAATTTGATATGTGGATAGTTAGTAATAGCAAACATAAGTGTACCTAATGTCACCAACATAGATTGAAAATGGACAGAGTTATGCAAGTTCCAAATATTTAATCAAACTTTAATTTTCAGTTATTTCAATCTAATTTTAAAATTTCTTCCTTAAGATTCTCCACAGTTTTGGGATTTAGAGAAACATACAACATGAGTATATGCACCATGTCTTAAGACTCAAGCTTCAAAGAGGACTGAGCTATAGGTAGCCAAACATTTTCCCAAAATTTAGATGTCTTATTTTAGTATAATTTTGTTAGTATTCATTGACAGTTTATAAAATTTTAAAGGTATACAAGCTATTACTGCCCTTATATATGTACATAGTTTCAAATTTCTAGATTCAAATGAGACTGAGTTATAGCCTGCCAACCATGTTGCCAAAATTCAAATTTCAGTTATTTCCCTCTTATTTTAAAACAATGTATCCAAATTTAACCAGATTTGAAACATTTAAACTACTATACCACATAATCATATCTGAAAAAATTGTATTTACAGCTTTAAATGGGGCTGAATTAAAAGTAGTCAAACTTTCACATTTTAAAATTTTGCAAGAATATAAACTGCACATTTATAAACCCCTGAAATTTTAAAACTAAAGAATGCAATGACATTAAATTTGGCAGGTTCTTAGACCTTACAAGGAGACTGTGTGTGTCAATTTTATCAATTGCTTGCTGCCAGAAATCGTAAAATAACACCTGTACTTAAAGTCAAATTCCATGAGTCTTTGTGAAAATTGTGCAATTTCATGAACATTCCATAAAATTGGGATTTACCAATTTCACTCATCCTTATCTGGGGGATTCAAATTAAAGGATGGGGTAGAGGCAGATAATGCAGTGGGTCACCAGGTTCAGGAGTTAGATGCATAGTTTCACCAAGAAATGGACAGATGGGCTGAGTGGTACACCAGTGGTAGACCCCCCTCAGTTGGAGCGAGAAAGCACAGGGGGAAGGATTCACAAATGTGAGAGAAGGTCCCGCAGCTACAGGAAAACCTCGGCACTAGTGGGTTTCCACTTGCGAAGCCACAGGTCACCCGCAGTTGTGGGTGTTCACAAAGGTAGAGCTGGAGTATGACCAGCTCCACGGAATACGGCAGCTTGTGGGTGCTGTTGCCAGGGACAGCACCGCAGCTGTGGGAGGCTGCTATGGGCAGTGGGACCCTCCATAGTACCCTCCACAACTGCTGTGGCTGAGGATCGGCCGTTCTGCAGCTGCACTGATTTTGGCGCACAACTGGGGTAGCCGAGTGGGACTTAGCCCCATTTCACTTCGTGAATCCTGCCCAGAGTGTCCACAGTTCCAGCCTGAATGCAGGATATATAAGGATCACACCAGATAAATTTATGATCCAGGGAGCCTGATGTATATGAAAGTCTGGGACACAGAGGCAGTCAAAAATACATATTAGGGGAAGGCAATGTCTGGGGCAGCAGGAAAGAAGCATTCTGGCTATTCCAAGTGGATAGACTGATAGGAAAAGGAGTAAGTGACAATCATTTTAAGGGATTTTGTCACTGTAAAGAACAAAGAGGATATCAGTGGAATTAGTAGTTCTATTGAGTCGATCTGGCTATGCTAATGGTGTGTGTGTGTGTGTGTGTGTGTGCATGTGCAAAATAGTCATCCAGAGAGGAACAGTAGGACTGCAAAAAGCTCAGCCCAGCTTATCAAATGAAGTAGTGATATATGCATTGTGAATGCTAAATTCCACAAAAAGAATTCTGGATGCTACATCTATATGCGACCATAAGTATTTGAGAAAATGATAGCAATAATTTGTTTTCCACTATAAATTTAAAACTTCTAAACCAATCAATCCAGTTGTCTTAGGCACCAGGATACACTGACATCAGATATGCATGTCAAATGTTAATTATATGCCTCCAAGAGCAAAGAAATTGCAAACATCCACATTTTTGACAGTTTTCACAAAAGTTTGCAAATATTTACTATACATAGTAAAATTCTGAAACCCTGTAACTTACACATCTCTAATCCAATTCTCTCCATATTTAGATGATTCTATCACTATTACAAAAAGGTTATCAATGCTAATTTGCACATGTCTAGCTCCAAAGGTGCCTGAGTTATACGCAGATGAAATTATTCATGAACTTTCCTATGAAAATAAAATGACAGACTTTGAGCACATGTAATTTTGAGACCATGCATCCTAATGTCATGCAATCTGGCACATTTTTACAACACCTATCATAAAGAAATCATGTCAAATTTAAGATATTGGCCCAATAGACAGATGAGGTATATGCAGATAAAAATATTTATAAAATTTCCCACAAAACATAAAATGACAGATTTTGAGAACCTATAATTTTGGGGAGAATCCATCCTAATGACATGAAATTGGCATACTGTTAGAACACTTATAATCAACTAATCATGCCAAATTTAAGATCTCTGGCTCAATAGATGGCTGAGGTATGTGCAGATAAAAATGTTCATGAAATGTCCCACAAAAAAAAGACAGACTTTGAGCAGCTATAATTTTGAGGCAATCCATCTTAATGTCATGATATTCATCAGATCATTAGAACTCCTCCCAAAAAGTAAGCATACAACATTTCTGAGTTCTAGCATAACAGACAACCATGGTATGACCAAATTAATACATTTTAAAAATTCCACAAAAATCTGATGAAATTCCATGAAATATCACAGAATTTCATCAAATTTTGTGACTCTGTAATTTCCTCATTTCGCATAGCTCTAACAAATATTAAGATAAGCTATATGACACCAAAATACCAGAAAGCAACAGCTTGTTCCAGTAATGGACCTCCTTGAATCCTAATTTGTAAAGGCCAGTCAGACTGGTTATGTCTTCTGATGGAAGATTGCATGCATTTGTTTTTTTAACATTCAAACATAACTTCAGACTTTTGAACCATGATTGTACACCATCAAAACCCCATTGTAAATTATCATTAAACAGTTATTATATCTCCCATAAGAAGGTAGAATTCCTGTTCTGGGAGATCCCTGCCACTCAGAACCGACCAGCTCAGCTCTTCCGAACTGCTGAGAAGGTTGTGCAACCCAACCTGTCTGCAGCTCCGAAGACCTTTTTTGCAAGTGGAGTGCGATGTACTTGCTTGGTTCTTTGCAGATAAGGTGGCTGACATCAGGTCAGAAATTCTTTCAACTCGCTCTGTGGGGGCTGTCGATGATCGGTGTTTGGTCACCTCGCCTCAAGCTTCCTGGAGTACCTTTGCCTTGCCCGAACTTGTGGATGTCATGTGGATTGTCCAGGGTATGCTCCCTATGTGCTGTAGTTTGGACCTGGGCCCAACTTCCTTGATTATGGGTTGTTAGGATTTGATCAGCCCAGTTCTGGTGCAGATAGTCTGGTGCTCCCTGGAATCTGGTGAGTTTCCAAGCTCCCTGAAGGAGGCGGTGGTAATCCCCCTCCTAAAGAAAGCTTCTTTGGACCCAGATTCTTTTGCTAACTACAGACCAATCTCAAACCTTCCCTTCATAGGGAAGGTGATTGAGAAAGTAGTGGCGGTACAGCTGGATGACCACTTGACCATCCATAACACCTACCAACCTCTCCTATCCAGTTTTCAAAAGAGGCACAGTACTGAGATGGTGCTGGTTTGGGTGCTCAATGATCTCCTGATGGCGAGAGATCAGAGAAGCTGTTCTATCTTGGTGCTTCTTGATCTCTCCTCAGCCTTTGACACTGTTGACCATGGGCTGCTGCTTGGATATCTGGGGTCCATCTGTGGACTGACAGGTATGGTCCTCAGGTGGTTTACATCTTTCCTCACTGGCAAGAGTCAGAGAGTGGTATCTGGGATTTTTTCCTTGGTCCCATTCTTCCTGCCATGTGGGGTTCCTCAGGGTTCAGTGCTATCCCCCATGTTGTTTGCAGTGTATATGCTGCCCCTCAGAGACATTGTAAGACAGTATGGGCTGAGGTTTCACTGCTATGCTGATGATACCCAGCTCTACCTGTCTTTTGGCCCCGACCAGGATAGAGCTGTCTCAGTTTTAAATATCTGCCTTGCTGAAATCCAGGACTGGATGAACTTGAGCTGGTTAAAGTTGAACACCTGAAAGACGGAGCTGATGGTAGTGGACCCAGGTTACCGAATAGAGGGGTTGTGGACTGATCAGCCCTCCAGACTTTTCCTTGGGGACTCTTGGATCCTATCCTCTGAACGGGTGCGAAACCTGAGGGGTAGTGCTTGACGATGGGCTGACTTTATGAGCTCAGGTGTCGGCCATCGTCAAGACTTCCTTTTATCACCTTAGGAATATCTCCAGATTTAAGCACCTGGTTCTGTCCGGGGACTTGCCTACACTGGTCCATGCCTTTGTGACCTCGCGCCTTGATTATTGCAACTCACTGTACTTAGGGCTTCCTGGGGTTGATATCCACTGCCTGCAGCTCATGCAGAACACAGCAGCACAATTGTTGACGGGGGCTTCTCGAGCTTCCCATATTACTTCTGTGCTGCACGATCTGAACTGGCTGCTGATTAGGTGGCAGATTACCTTTAAAGTTGGTTTACTGACTTATAAAGCCCTACATGGACTGGGCCCTGACTACTTGAAAGAGCTTCTTGTGCCTTACCGCCCAGTATGACAGTTGCATTCAGCTGAAGAGGGGTTGCAAGAGATTCCTAGGGTGTCTTTGAAATCTTCAGGGGCCCATGCATTCATACATGTGGCCCCTACCCTTTTGAATTCTCTACCCCATCAGCTTCGTGAGTGCACGACTATGGGGGGGGGGTTAAACAGGTACTGAAAACCTTTTAATGGTGCCATGCTTTTGGTGGCACTGAATAATTGTAGATCCTTTGTTGTATTCTATTATTATGTTTACAATTTTATTATGATTGCTTTTATCTTTTGTAACGTGCCTTGATAGTTCGGAAGGTGCTTGTGCTAAATAAAATTTATTATTATTATTATATCCTTGTTTCTAAAAAAATAATACAATATCATTAGCATAAAGCAGGATGCAGGTTCATTCAGCAGCTACATGGAGGTCATTCAGAAATAAAGAAAATAATAAGGGGACCTGATATAGACACCTGTGGAACACCCTATATGACGAGGAGAGCAAAAGAAAATTGACCATATGTTTGTACTTGTTGGACCCTAACACCGAAGTAGCTGCTGGACCAACCCACAAATGGTCTAGAAAAAACATGTATCTCAATTTAGTCAATAGTAATTCATGATTGACTAAGTTGAAAGCTTACAACAAGTCAATATAAATAACTCTTAGCCTGTCTCCACTGTCCAAGACTTCTTGTACACTATTTGTAAAATTGGCATGTGCCATAACAATACTGTGTAATTTTCTAAATCCATGTTGTTCAGTGGTCTGTAATCAATCGTCTGGTTGTGTATCATTCTTTCTAGGTTCTTGGACAGTGGAGAAAGGATGGAGATAGGCCGGTAATTATTAACTTCCTCTATTGATCCACTTTTATAGACGGGTATAACATAGGCATGTTTCCATATAGATGGAACTTCTTGATAACACAATGAAAAATTAAACAGCTTTGCTATTGGTACTACCAAAAAGCTTCATGTCTGTGCCATCTGGTCCCATGCAAGTCTTAAGATTAAATTTTGTTAAATATTTTAAACATGTCAAGACTGAAATCCTCTTAAAATAAAAAGTGGTCTATCAGTTTTGCTCAAACCTCTGTCATCCTCTGTGACTGAAGCTACCATGGACTAGCAGCCAGGAGTTGAGAGAGTTTTTGTTGCCTTTCCCCCAATGCCCACTGATTTGGACCACTGGGACTGGCAGCTCACAGAGGAGTACTGCCAATCGTCATCTCCTGGACACCTACGGTTCCTCTTCCATGGAACCAATCCTGCACCAGCAATTTTAAAAAAAGGCATCAACTCTAAATTGGTTCCCTTTGTTTCTGAGCCTAGCTGACTTGTTCTGCTCCTGCTGTCCCAGATCGGACCAGAGCTGCCATGAGCTAGCAGCCAGGGGTCAAGAGAGTTTTTGGCACTACATCCCAGCACCCCTCATCTACCCAATTGCTTATGGACTATTATGATTGACATTCCAGCTTGCGACTTAGCAGGGATGAGATAGGAGAGTGGGCATGGCTCTGTCAATCTAATCAAATGTGTTTACCCAGGCTAGTCTCTAAACAAAGTCTCAAACCGATTCTGTTTCAACTGTATTCTTATCTCTTCAATACATTTTCTGGTGAATCTAGTTACATTATCAAATTGCTCAACTCTGCTGCTTGCATTGCCTTTTATAGCATTCGCCTGGTTAAATAAAGACTTGAATGATTGCTTGATTGATTGATTGATTGATTGATTGATTGATTCATTGATTTAGCATTAGTTCCAAATTGTATTTATGCTGTGGGGCCCTCCTGCCTAAAGATATTACTTGTGGGGTTACTTGTCAGTATGATACCGAGGGCTGTTGTACAGACTGGCAATTTATATTGCTTCCTCCCCTGTCTGTGCCTCTAACTTGTGTACCTATTGTTATCTCCCCTTGACCTACCAATTGTGCTTTACCTATGCTTCTCCAACCATAGGACTCTCCTCACCCTACCCTCTTTTTCTGCTCCTTTATGTTATTTAAGCTATCTGAACCATTCTCCAGACTCTCTCCTCTCTCCGCTGCTGTTCAATATTTTCCAAATCCCTTCTGTTCACCACAAACACGCCCCACTTCCTACTACCTCTCCTTCCTCTTGTTCTCCATTGCCTACCCCACTGTCTTTCCCACTGTTTTCTCTCACTCCTGCCTCCTTCTCTATCTCTCCTAACTCCCCCACCCTCCTTTTTCCTACCTTCCTCCTATCCCACTCCCTTGACCCTCCAGCTGCTCCCTCCTCCAATCACCTTCACTTCACTTTGCAACTCTTAACTCTCTGCTCTCCTCCCCACCTCCTCTCCACCTTACCACTACTCTCCCACTCAACTGCTACATAAACACGCTCCTATTCCTCTAAACACTTTATTTTCCTTCTGTTATTACTTATATGTGATAAACTCTGGGAAAGCTACAGGATGTGTGTGTGTGGGTGGGGAGGAGTTCTGACAGTCACAAAGGAGGAAAGAGACCTGGAGGTTATTATTTCAGATGACCTGAAAATGTCAAAGCAGAGTGCTAAGGCAACTGGGAGGGCCAGTGGCATGGTGGGGTACATAGGTAGGGGTATCACCAGCAGAAGGAGGGAGGGAGGTAGTGATGCCATTATATAAAACCATGGTCAGGCCTGACATAGAGTACTGTGTGTAGTTCTGGAGGCTGTAGCTTTGTAAGGACATTAACAGGCTGGAGACGGTCCAGAGAAGAGTGACTAAGATAGTACAGGGCTTGCAGCACAAGACTTATGAGGCAAGATTAATGGACCTCAATATGTACTCACTGGAAGAGAGGAGGTAAAGAGGGGAATAATAGAAACATTCAAGTACTTCAAGGGTATAAACAAGGTGCAGGAGGGAGACATTTTCCAATACAGAAGGAGCACAAGAACGAGGAGGCACGACATGAAATTGGAAGGTGGGAGGCTAAGAGGGAATGTAAGGAAGTTCTTCTTCACAGCGAGGGTGGTGGACATGTGGAATGGTCTGCCTCAGGAGGTGGTGGGAGTGAGCACTGTGGATGGATTCAAGCATGCTTGGGACAGGCATAGGGAACAACAGAGGCACAGCAGTGGGTGGGTCAGAAGCAGTAATCCAGTACAAGGGCTTATGGGCAGAATAGATGGGCCAGGTGGTCCTTATCTGCCTGCAATTTCTATGTTTCTATGTGCAGCCTAATCCTGGCCCTAGTCACCCCTCCACCACCTGCCTCCTCAAAGGTCTGAGTGTGGTACATGTAAATGTCCACAGCCTCCTCCCCAAAATTGACTTAGTGACATCCCTAATGCTCAGTCTATAGCCAGATACATTAACAATAGCTGAACCCTGGCTCTCCCATAGGATCCTTGACTCTGCTGTTGCCATCCCTGAATGTTCCATTCCCTGGCAGGATTGAGCTGGGAGGGGCAGTGGGGTTGCCATCTACCTAAACTCTACAATACAGTCCACCCCAGTCCTCTCTATCTCCTCCCCATCTGCCTGTGAATTACTGCTAATCAAACTCTCTCTCTCTCTCCCTTTCTCTCTTCCTATCTATTGCTGCCCTGGTCTACCTTTTCCCTCTATCACTGACCTTCTCTCCACTATCTTCTCACATACCTTATCATCCTTCAGGATTTGAATAAAAATTGGCTTTCCCCTTCCCTAGCCAAATTTTGCAATAACATCAAGTCCCTAAACCTCACCCAACTAATCTCTGATCCTACCCACCTAGACTACAAATCCCTTAATCATACCTTATTGGACTGGGCCCTGACCTTCCACCCTCACCGCATTACTGTTTCAGACATTGACCTTGATGCCCTAAGTGACCATAAATGGTCTACTGTGTATGCAAAATAAAACTCCTCCTACTCCAATCCTTGGTCCTGATCTCCCTCCTGGATGACCTAGTAATATCAGACTGGTCACCTGTCTCCATTGCTAATTCCTTGGACTCAGCCCTACTGTACTTCAAGACCATGTTCCTGTCCATTTAGAATCACCATGCTCCCATCAGGAAAACTAGGGTACGTGGCTGTCATCTCCCCTGGGTCTCTGCTGAACTACTGGCCTGCCTATGTGTTGGGGACCTAGCTTGGAAGGCCTCAGGCTCTCCTTCTGACCTGCACAAATATAGGACCTTACAGAATGCATGCACTAGAACAACTAAAGATGCTAAAGCAGAATACTTCTCTGCTACCTTTGATAACAACATTAACTATCCTTCAAAGTTTTGGAAGGTTATCCTTGCCCTCTTCTCACCCCTAGACCACCCTCCCAATTCTCAAGGTGAAAGACACCATCATCTCTGACTCCTCTTCTGGTGCTTCTGAATTCAATAACTTCTTCATTAACTGTTCCTCCTCCCTCCTCTCCATACTTCCTCACTCCTACCCCCTTCCCTCTTGCTCCCCCCTCCCTCTAACCCTTTAAAGCCCTCTCCCACCCCTCCTTTCTCCTTTGTCCCTGGACCTGGCCAAAGCCTTCAACACCATCACCCACCCCATTCTCCTTGTAAGTTCACCTCTGCAGGACTCTCTTCCAACACCACTGGTTGGTTTTGCTCTTACTTTCTGGGCAGAACTCAATCAGTTAAAATTGGCTGCTCCATTTCCCCTCTCCTCCCTATCAATACCGGAGTCCCCCAAGGCTCTGTGCTTGTCCCATCCTTATCTCAATGTTTCTAAATAACTGCCCTACTGTCTTTACCTCAGCACAGAAACATAGAATTTGATGGCAGATAAGGACCGCTTGGCCCACCTAGTCTGCCCTTTTTCCTACCTAACAGATAAGCTGCAGATGCTAGTTAACCAACAGCTTACTTCCTCCTACCCCCCCACTAGGACTGCCTTATGTCTGTCCCATGCATTCTTGAATTCCCCCACTGTTCTTGACTCCATGACCTCCTCAGGGAGGCTGTTCCATGCATCCGCAACCCTCTCCATGAAAAAATATTTCCTCACATTACCTCTGAGCCATCCCCCCATCTTCAAATTGTGCCCCCTTGTTCTTGCACATCTCTTTTTCTTAAAGATGCTACCGTCTTGGACTTTGTTGATTCCCTTGAGGTACTTGAAAGTTTCTATCATGTCCCCTCTCTCCCTTCTTTCCTCAAGGACATACATATTAAGCTCCTTTAGTCTTTCTTTGTATGTCTTCTGGTGCAGACCCTGCAGCATTTTGGTTGCCCTCCTCTGGACAGCCTCCACTCTGTCTATTTCTTTGCGAAGATGGGGTCTCCAGAACTGCACACAGTACTCCAGATGGGATCTCAACAACAGTCTGTACAGAGGGATAACAACTTCCAGTTTTCTACTATTGATGCCTCTCCTTATGCAACCCAGTATCACCCCAGCCTTCCTTACTGCCTTTTCACATTGCTAGCCCACCTTTAGGTCATCTGATATAATTACCCCCAGGTCTCTTTCCATTTTTACTGTTGTCAGTATCTCACCCCGCATTGTGTACTCTTCCCCTGGGTTTTTGTTTCCCAGGTGCATTACCTTGCACTTCTTTGCACTGAATCTGAGATGCCATACATCTGACCATTCCTCCAACCTTGCCAAGTCCCTTCTCATCCTTTCCACTCCATCTTGTGTATCAATGCTGTTGCATATCTTTGTGTCGTCTGCAAAGAGACATACTTTTCTTTCCAGTTCCTCTGCAGTGTCACTTATAAAGACATTAAAAAGGACCGCGTCCCAGTGCTGAACCCTGTGGCACCACTCTAGTAACCCTCCTTTCTTCACTGTGGACTCCGTTTACTACTACCCTTTGCGTCCGGTTGTCTAGCCAATTTTTTATCCAGGTTACCACCTTGGGACCCACTCCAAGGCTGGCTAACTTGTGTATTAATCTTTTGTGTGTGACTGTATCAAATGCCTTGCTAAAATCAAGGTAGGCCATGTCCATAACCCCTTCCTGGCTTACTACTTTGGTCATCCAGTGAAAGAAATCTATTAGATTTGTCTGACATGACCTTCCCATCATGAATCCATGCTGCCTTGGGTCCTGTGCCCCACTGGCCTCTAGGTACTCAACAATCCTTTCTTTCAGAAGTGTTTCCATCATTTTCCCTACCACTGAGGTCAAACTAACTGGTCTGTAGTTTCCTGCCTCTGTCCTGCTCCCACTTTTGTGAAGAGGAATGACATCCATCCTCCTCCAGTCCTCAGGTATCACCCCATCCTCCCATGATTTGTTAAAGAGAGTAGTCAGCGGTGTCACTAGTTCTACCCTTAGTTCTTTTAGAATTCTTGGGTGAATCCCATCAGGCCCCATTGCTTTGTCAACCTTCAATTTTATTAGTTCTTTCAGAACCCTTTCTTCTGTAAATGGACTGGTATCGACCCCTGTCTTCAGAGAGTTTCTCTTTTTTAGTTTAGGTACCTTCCCCTCCTCTTCCTTTGTGAATACTGAGCAGAAATATTTGTTCAGTATCCCTGCTTTTTCACTGTCACCCTCTGCCCATATTCCCTTCCCTTTATTGAGCCTCAGTATCCCTCCTTTGGTCTTTCGTTGCTCCCTAATGTACCTATAAAAGGTCTTATCCCCTTTCTTAACAGAGTTGGCTATCCTTTCCTCGGTTTGGGCCTTTGCTATTCTGACTGCCTTCCCTGCCTTTTTTTGCTTTAACTGATAAAGTTCTCTGTCCTGCTCCTTCTGTGTTTCCTTATATTTCCTGAATGCTATCCTTTTCTCCTTAACCTTCTCTGCCACCTCTTTTGAGAACCATAGGTTTTTCCTTCATTGTGTTTTGTTGATTTGCTTTACACAAAGGCTTGTTGCCTCTGTGATGGCTGTTTTGATTACTCCCCATTGTTCCTCCACCCCTCCTTCTTGCCTATTTGCTAGTGCTTTTCTGAGTCACTCTCTCATTTTCCCAGAGTCAGCCCTTCTAAAGTCCAATACTCTTGCTTTTGTATGGCTTGATTGTATGGCTGTGTGTATCGTGAACCACACTGTTTGGTGGTCGCTTGTTCCAAGATGGCTACCCACTTCTAAATCTGAGATTCTTTCTCCATCCTCATTTGAGAGTACCAGGTCTAAGATTGCTCCCTCCTGAGTGGGTTCCAATACTAGCTGTCTGAGGCATGTCCCTTGTAGGGCATCAAGAATGACCCTGCTCTTGGATGTGCCTGCAGCAAAGTTGCTCCAGTTAACATCTAGCATATTCAGGTCCCCCATCAACAATATATCTCCCCTTTTTCTGCCATTCTAAGGATGCCTTCTATCATTTCCTTGTCCATTCCCACCTCCTGAGATGGGGGTCTGTATACAACCCCCATGCAGATTGTGGTGCCATTTCCTGTCTCCAGGGTGACCCAGAGTGCCTCATCTGCTCCCTGTCTACTCTTTAGTTCTGTTGCTTTGATCCCTTCCTTTGCATAGAGAGCTACTCCTCCTCCTCTTTTACCCTCCCTGTCCCTCCTGTAGATTGTGTATCCTGGTATGTTGACATCCCAGTCATGGTTCTCTGTGTACCATGTTTCTGTGACTGCCACAATATCCAGGCAACCCTCTTCCATTAAGGCCACTAGTTCATGGAGCATGTTACACAGACTACGGGCATTGGTACTCATCACTCTCCACTTTTGGATGGCCTTACCCCTTTTAGCCCCATCCCTGTCCTTACTGCCTTTACCTTTTTTTACATTTACCTCTGTTCTGCTCCCTAATGACTTCTCTACCTTGGTGTTTCTCTCACTAATTACTGTGTTTTGTAAGGGGAGGCTGGGATTTCCCTGCTCCTTTTCAATGCCTCCCCGCTTGGCTAGTTTAAATGCTTGCCAATGAAGCATTTAAATCTGTCACCTAGGATTCTGGTCCCCCCCCGGACAGAGGCAGACCGTTGTGCCAGTATAGGTCTGCATCCCTCCAGGTGGCTCTCCAGTCCCCAATGAAGCCAAAACCCTGAGCTCCACACCAGTTTTTCAACCATTCATTGAATTCCCTGGTGAGGAGTACCCTAGAATCACCCTTGCCATAGACAGGCAGCACCTCCAAGAAGATTACCGTATGAGCTACTTGTCTAATGCCCCTTCCCAACTCTACAAACTCTTCTTGCACTGCTCCAATCCCATTCTTAGCCAGGTCATTTGTCACTAGGTGGACAATGACATTCAGCTCCCTCCCTCATGCAGCTGCTCCAGCGATCCTGAGGATTCACTTCCTGTCCCTCCAAGCTGTGGCACCAGGCAGGCACCTTACCTCCCTCTCCCCTTTCTCCCCCACTTCTACCCTCCTAATGATTGAGTCTCCCACCAGGAGTTGTTTCCTTCCCCTGTGGGGTCCATTCCACCCTCCTGTGGGTCTCCTTTGTGAAGGTTCCCAGCATCCTCCTTGGTCTCCA
Organism: Neoceratodus forsteri; assembly: GCA_016271365.2. Classification (NCBI taxonomy): domain Eukaryota; kingdom Metazoa; phylum Chordata; order Ceratodontiformes; family Ceratodontidae; genus Neoceratodus; species Neoceratodus forsteri. The sequence continues at coordinate 850,322,271 of CM028134.1, forward strand.
CTGCAGGAGCCTCCATAGAGGAACCACTATCAACCAGAAGAGTGTATGAATTGTGGAGAGGTACAGCTGGAGGGATGTAACTGTGTTCCACCACCCTCTCCCTCCCTGAGCCCACCCTGGTCCAGCCTTTCCTCTTTCTTGGCAACTTCTGAGGCAGTGGCAATGGCCTGGTGGTCCCTGGGTGAGGAAAGAGGGATCACAAATCCTAGCCAGGTCAGCCTGGAGACGTGCAACCTCCTCCGTCAGACCAGAGAGGTGCCTGCAAATAGGGCAGCATCACAGACTCCAGAATGTCTCTCGGAACACTGCTGCCCCACAGCCATTGCACTGCATCACTCCTATCATGTCTTATTTTGTCTCCCCTTTCCTGTTTCTCTGTATGCTTACTCTCTCCTGTCCTTACAACTATCACCCTTCCTGTTCTGGGACAGCAACTTTCTATATTCTTCAGTAGTCTCCTTCTTCCTTATTCAGTGTCAGACCACCAGCAGCTGGGAGGGGAGAGCTACTTTTTCCTTTAGGGTTGACCAAACTAATGTTTCTCTATGATCCTTCCCTTCCTACTGCCAAACAGGAAGTTCCTGTTGTCAGTCAAATCCAGTGGCTATAAAAGTAGAACTGGCTTAGGGTGGGTGGGATGGAGGGCAGTTAGTAATAAAAAAGGCTAGCAAAAGGAAGTTGTAATTGGAGTCACCTGCTTTTATATTGTCTAAGCCACACCCCCAATTAAGCTCTCTCTCCTCCTACTGATTTAGCAAAGTAAGTTGATGCAGTACCCTTCCCAGCACAGAACACACACTGACTTTCTTTCTTTTCTTTTGTTAACCCTAAATAAGACCCCTTCTACTTCAAGCATCTGTCTGCTTAATCTCAACAGACACTGACTCCTGCTGAGATAGAAGTGCTAAATTAGTAAGAAAATGGTAGCTTCTTTTAGTTAGCTGCTTTCTGCTCTACAAGCAAGATTTCTGTCTTCCAAAGGCTAGTAACAGGAAGTTATAATTGGAGTCACCTGCTTTTATATTGTCTAAGCCACACCCCCAATTAAGCTTTCTCACCTCCTACTGATTTAGCAAAGGAAGTTGATACAGTACCCTTCCCAGCACAGAACACACACTGACTTTCTTTCTTTTCTTTTTTAACCCTAAATAAGACCCCTTCTACTTCTAAGTAAAGTATCTGTCTGCTTAATCTTAACAGACACTGACTCCTGCTGAGTTAGAAGTGTTAAATTACAGTGTAACCCTATTTATCCGAACTCCATTTATCCGAATCTCCCTGTTATCCGAAACTGCCTGCTGTCTCCCACCATTCCCCTGTCACTTATGCTGTCACTTTGAAATTCACCACAAATGATTAAAAGTTAATTTTCTTTTACTTTTAGTTTATTTTTTCTTTGTGTACAACTGTTCTGCTTTCCTCTCTCACCTGACAGGCACTATTAATAATTCCCATCAGCATAACTGCTTTCATCCTGTCATTCTTACAGTTGTAGACTTCAGTTTCTTGCTGCATTGTACTCTGTGAAGGAAAGTGATGGGCAAACGGAAACGTTTGGTGCTGGACATAGCTGCCAAGTTGCATATCATTGAGTGCCTTGAAAGTGGACAGAAAGTCATGGAGGTGGCGCGCCATTTTGGCATTGGAAATGCCACTGTCTGCGATATCCGCAAGGCAAAGTACAAGCTGCAGAAATTTGCAGCAACAATGGATTGCAGCCTCAGCCATGAGAACAGGAAGAAAATGCAATCCTGTCATGATGAGGAGCTGGACGAAGCCATCTTCATGTGGTTTGTCCAAAATCGAACAAATGGCACTCTAATTTCAGGCACAATCCTTAAAGAGAAGACTCTGCAATTTCATCACCAGATGAATGCCGACTACCTCTTCGCTGCTAGTGAGGGATGGTTGAATCATTTTAAAAACAGACACAGCATAAGACAGTTGGCAGTTGCAGGTGAGATCATATTATCAAGCACTGAATCCATGGAGCCATTTTGAAAAAAGATTCAGGACTACCTAACAAAACTTTAAGGACTGTGATGTAGTGTATAACTTTTTTTTAACCCAAACCAAATGATTGCTGAACGCTTTGTTGCATGTTGTATTCAATAAAATCATAAGTATATGCAGTACTTTACTTTTGTTCATGTCGTTTGTGTAACATTAGGTTAGCAGCATTTTATTTTCGGTTATTTTCGCTTATCTGAAACTCCGTTTATCCGAATATTTCAGATGTCCCCCTGCATGTTTGGATAAACGGGGTTACACTGTAGTAAGAAAATGGTAGCTTCTTTTAATTAGCTGCTTTCTGCGGTACAAGCAAGATTTCTGTCTTCCAAAGGCTAGCAACAGGAAGTTGTAACTGGAATCACCTGTTTTATATTGTCTAAGCCACACCCCCAATTAAGCTCTCTTTCCTCCTACTGATTTAGGAAAGAAAGTTGATACAGTACCCTTCGCAGCACAGAAAACACACTGACTTTCTTTATTTTCTTTTTTAACCGTAAATAAGACCCCTTCTACTTCTAATAAAGTATTTGTCTGCTTAATCTCAACAGACACTGACTCCTGCTGAGATAGAAGTGTTAAATTAGTAAGAAAATTGTAGCTTCTTTTAGTTAGCTGCTTCCTGCTCTACAAGCAAGATTTCTGTCTTCCAAAGGCTAGCAACATGTATGCTGATGATACAGTACTGTTTGCTTCTGGCTTCTCCCCCTCTGATCTGATGGCCAGACATCAGCTGGACTTTGACAATGTTCAGCACTGGTTCCATTCAAATCAGTTGGCCCTAAAGGCAAAGAAGACTGTCTCCATGACCTTTGGAACCAGGCAAAAGCTCTCCAGACATACTACCATCCCTTCCATTCACAGCCTTGATGGGACCCCCTTTAAAGATGTCCCTTCCTTCAAGTACCTGGAGGTATGGCTCGACCAGCACCTGGACTTCTCAGATCATGTTGAGGCAATCCACAAAACATTGCTCCCAAAACTAAGTGCTTTGTATCATAACCATGGGTGCATCCCCTTGCCGGCTCACAGAGCCATATTACAGAGAATGATTCTCCCCATCTTTGACAACAGAGACACAGTCTACAGTGCTGCTCCTAAGTCTACACTGGCCAGACTGAAACCAATCTTCCACTCATTCTGCCATTTTGCTTTTGACTGCCCCCCTGCACTCACCACTGCTTCCTCTACTCTGCCCCTCTCTCTCCCCACCCTTGATGCCAGATGTCTTACTCACTGCTCCTCCTTCTTGTACAAACACTGGATTGGTTCTCATCCCTCCTACCTCTCCTCCCCTCTCTCCTTCTACTCCCTATGAAACTGTAACTTCCACTTCCTCACTCTCCTGCCTAGGTCTACTACAGTTGGTCAAGTGGCTTTCTCCTACTGTCTCCCTAAACTGTGGAACTCCCTTCCCCTAACCACCCACTCTGTCACTTCTCTTTGCTCTCTCTCCCATCATTTCAGTGAGATTTAGTCACCCACCTGTAACTGCTTCTGATTCTTTCCTTCCCACTGCTTCTCCCCTCTACCTATTTCCCTCTTTTCCTCTTCCCTTCCCTATCCTCTACCCCCACACCACTGCCTTACCTCCCTACCCATCTCCCACCAATTTTTATACCCCATCTATGTACCCTCCCTGCATTTGCTGTAATTAGAGATGCAGCGAATTTAAATTCCGCTGGAGAAGTGAACTCGGAGTGGGCACTTTGCATTGCCACTCCACTATGTGGAGAGGACAATGCAAAATGCTCACTCTGCCTTGTCATTACCACTTTGCGTTAAGGCAGAATGGCAATGCAAAGTAAGGTGAAGTCATTGTTTTTAATGGACTTAGCATTCCTCATTATGATTCTAAGTGATCCACTTGGTGTTTCAGATTTGGCAGCCTCCCCCACACATCACATGGCTTACAGTACTGTAAGTCACATGCTCTTTAGTTAGGCAGGAAGAAAGTGAGTCATACAAACAGACACTTTTACTTTTTCCTGTGCAGATGGAGAGAGTAGTGTGTTTTGTGACTGCTGATACTTTGAGATCAGAATGAGGAGGAAATTTAAACTTTGATTTAAACCCAACAGCTTTTTTAAAAGCTACATGTTTTTGTTTTTTCTGTACTCTTTTTTATTTAATTTGTTCTTTCTGTAAATTTTATTTTTCTTACCTTTATAAGTAGCTAATTGTTTGTCTGTGTGACTGTGTGTGTGTGTTGTGTGACAGTGTGAGTAGTGATTGCTCAGACTGAGGGAGCTCAGTAGGAGAGATGGACCAGGGTGAGGGAATGTCTGGGGTGGGGGCAGCTCTGGGAGAGCGTGGTAGTGGTAAGGGGCACACCATGCACATGTGTGGAGGGCATAGGCACCCAATCCTGTTGGACTGCTCAAAACTTTTCAGTGCCCCCCCCAGAAGCAGAACCAGCACCACCTCCTGTCCTCACTCTGAGGCAGTTGAACCACCACCACCACCAAGTCCAGCACCAAGTCCTCTGGAGCAGGATGTGCCTGTACCCCCAGGTCCAGGTGTGGATCCCATCCCTGTTCAGCACCATGACCAGCCAGCTGCCAGTTCATCTGGCCATCCCCTGCCTGTGTCTGGTCCTCCCCACACCTCCACTGTTTGGCAGTTTTTTGACTGTGTCAGGGGGACAGCAGTGTGGTCAAGTGCCATCTATGTGAGGTGGAAGTGCACCGTTGCCCCCAGGGATTCACCTGGGGACTGGGGGCCAGCACATCCATATGCTCAATCACCAGCAGTTGGAGTGGCAGGCTGCCACAGAACAGACCATGCCTGCACCTTCTGGCCATTCTGTGGCAGATGGTGCAGCTCTGCATTGCAGCATCCCTAAGAAGAGGAGGGCCACAGCAGCACCTGCTGCTCCACCAGCACCCCCACCCACCACCACCACCAGCAGGTCATCCTGTAGAACGTGTGGACCCCAGAGAACTTTAGGTAACACAGGCTGCCTTGTCAGTTCTCTGGAGTGCTGTCGAGGAGAACAACAAGAGGGCGAGTGCTATGGAGCAGCAGCTGGATCACCTAGAGGGACATCAGTTGCAAATTATGTCCATGCTGGAACTGCTTCTGGATCACCATGGGATCCCACATTATTTTTTTTTCCTCACACCATGTGCCCCCCCACACCTTACTTGCTGTGTTATAAAATGTATTCCTTCACCATCCCTGACCCTTGTATGTAATTATGCCCTTTTTTGTTGTCTTCCTTATGTGTGATACTTTGTATTCTGAGCAGTGCAAGTATACTGTGCTAAGCTGCATGTGTGCAGTTAGTCTTCTTTCCAGTCTGTGAATGTACTGCAGACACTGTCCAACTCCCTGACTTAAAAACAAACATTATTGAGTACAATGGTAGGGTGGTGAAGCATGGAGAGATACAACAAAACAGGCTTACAATACATCCAAGTAACTATTGAAAAAATTAATGTTGTGATTCGTGATGTGATGGTAAATCATGATTTGTGACTGCATTTGTGACTGTGATGATGAAGAAACATGAATGCCTATGGCTGTACTTCCCTGGGCCCCAATGAGGTGTGGCACAAAACTCCCAACTTTAAAACAAACATTAATGAGTACAGTGGTGGGGTGGTGAAGCCTGGAGAAATACTACAAAACAGGCTTACAATACATCCAAGTAACTAGAAAAAAAATTAATGTTGTGATTCGTAACGTGAACAATCGTGAATCGTGATTTGTGACTGCATTTGTGACCGTGATGATGGAGAATGTGATCTGTATCACGAGTGACTCGTGATGATGGTCCTGACTTAAAAATGCATATTAATGAGTACAATGTTCATGCAGAATTAGGCACCACACCTGTCCTGTACTCTGAAGGGAAGCCATAGAAACAACTGTGACTTAAGTTACAGATGAAGATTGGGCCCTAAAGAGATGCAAATGCACAGACAGATTAAGATTGTGCTGTGCACAGAAGAGATGCTGAGACAAAGGCACAACACCTAACCAGTGCTCACCATCAGAAATTCAAATCTGGAAAAGAATACCTTTGCCAGTTGGGGAGGGCGGGGGGGGGCAGTGTACTGAGCTGCTGCAGTAACAGTCACTAGTACTAGTACCAGTAAAGATACCACAAAGAAGTACAAAAATCACACAGCTGCAGTGGATAGCAGCTTCACATTGCTGAAATTATTATGTGGCACAATAAAGGGTGTCTGATTTGATGACACGCGTCACACACATGCTCACACACACATTAAGTAATGCATGGCAAATTGAAAACTTCAGTAATATAACCACAGATTTTAAACAAACTAAAATTATGCACTGCTGCACCACAACAATCAGCAAAAACATGCCAAGAAATATTGAAAATATTACTGTGTGTACATTAACACAGTTATACAAGAAAAATATCACCAAAACAGAAAGCACTGTCTTTTTCTCCAAGTTAATCTACCTCCACCACAGATACGCCCCTCCCCCAAAGCCCACTTCCACTGTCTCTCAGTACACAGACTGAATGTTGTACATTAACATTCAAACTCCATACACAAACAATAAATGCTCGATGATATGAGCACAGGAGGGTTCCCTATAATCGATGAACTAAAGTTTCAGCAAAAAAATGACTCAAAAAGGCTTTTTTAACAGCTTTTTGAAGGTTTTAATCACAGAGAGCTCTCAGAGCAGATTGTCTCCTACAGCATCCTACACACACACACTACCCCAAACTGAGGCTGCGCAGAACAGTCTAGAGCCCATTTGACCTGAAATCCCATGAATCATTGCTAAATTTGCCTTTGGAGCTTAAAAACAAGGCAAAGTGAGGTGAAGTGGAAGGCGGAGTAATGCAAAATCATTGTTTTCAATGGACTTTGCGTTATCCATTATAACGTGAAGTACTCCACTTCGTGTTGCGGAGCACTCCGCAAATTCACCTCACTCCGTGAATCACTTCGCAGAGCGAATTGGGGCCACTTCACCCATCACTAGCTGTAATATGCCTAGCTGCTTTGGCCCCTTGCTGGGCAACTGGTACCAATTCAGTAGGCTCCTCTATGACCTGCTATCCACAACTTGTAAATGCAATTGAATATGTAAAATTGTAAATGCTAATTCGTTTATATTGCTATAATCTGCTAGTTTATTGCGCTTTCCTTTTTTGTCCTCGCTGTATAGTTTACCACATGCCATTTTTTTGTTACATTTCTTTCTCCCATGTGCCCTACCCCCCAGGACGCATTTGGAAATTAACTGCTATTCAGCTCAGTATGTCTTTCCTGGTAAAATGTTTGAAATAAATAAATTAATAAAATCCAAGTTATAAGTAGATTTAGTTATTGGTAAAGCAGCAGCTATCTTTTCAACAGCACCCGTAAAGTAGCTGTTGAAATGGTCAGTTTATTTATGGGATCTGAACAACGTGAGCCTTCAATATCCAAAGATATAATTAATACTTTTGTGTCATTACCAAAGAGTTAATTTATCCCATCCCAAATATTTCAAGAAATTTTAATAGCAGTGTTTTGCAAATTACAAAGATACTACGATTTATCCAAGATGACTTGTTTACACTTATTCCTTAATTGTCTAAATCAGAGTATTTAATTCCTTAGTTTCCCTGTATACTTTCCATTTATGCTCACTCAGTCTCACCAGTTGTTTAAATTCCAGGGTAAACCATTTTAAGGAAATGCCCCTTTCCCTAACTTAATGGAACAAATTATTAAAATATTTTATTAAATCCATTTTAAAGAAGTCAAATAGCAAGTCAACAGAGAGTATTGTAGCATGTAGGACCACAAGAGTGGTAACAGGGAGGAGGCAGGGAACTACAAACCAGTCAGTCTTACCTCCGTAGGGGGCAAGATTATGGAGGCACTCCTTAAGGAAAGGATAGTGCAACAACTGGAATCCATAGGAGCACAGGATCCAAGACAGCATGGGTTTACAAAAGGAAGGTCCTGTCAAACTAGTCTCATAGATTTATTTGACTGGGTAACCAGAGTGGTGGACCAAGAGGGAGCAGTTGATGTCACCTACCGTGACTTCAGCAAAGCTTTCGATACTGTTCCACATAGAAGATTGATTAATAAGCTGGGTAGGCTCGGGGTGGGTCAGAAGTTGGTCAAGTGGGTGGCAAACTGGTTGATGGGCAGAAAACAGAGAGTGGTGGTAAATCGTATACAGTCAGAGGAGACGCAGGTCACAAGTGGGGTACCTCAGGGATCAGTCCTGGGGCCAGTCCTCTTCAATATCTTCATCAGTGACATTGCAGATGGACTGGAGGATAAGGTTTGTCTGTTTGCAGATGACACCAAGATCTGCAACAGAGTAGATGATCCAGATGGGGTGGGAAGAATGAGAAGAGATCTGGATAAACTAGCAAAATGGTTGGAAGAGTGGCAACTGGGGTTTAATGCAAAGAAGTGCAAGATCATGCACATAGGGAAGAGAAACCCTGAAGCCACCTATAGACTGGGAGGGGGAGTTGCTGGCAGTCACAAGGGAAGAAAGAGACTTGGGCATCATCATCACTGATGACCTGAAATCATCCAAGCAGACCACTAAAGCAGTAGGTGAGACTAGGGGGATGTTAGGATGTATTAGTAGAGGTATCACAAATTGGAAGAGGAAGGTAATAATCCCTCTTTACAAGGCACTGGTTAGGCCCCATCTGGAGTACTGCATGCAGTACTGGAGGCCACACCTTCACAAGGACATTAACCAAGTTGAGGCAGTCCAGAGAAGGGCAACCAAAATGGTGCAGGGCCTGCATCAGAAAACATATGAGGACAGATTAATGGAGCTCAATATGTATACCCTAGAGCAAAGAAGGGAGAGAGGTGATATGATCGAAATATTCAAACACCTTAAGGGCATTAACAAGCTGAAAGAGTCAAACATGTTTCAATATAAGAAAAATAGCAGGACAAGAGGACACAGCATGAGATTAGAGGGAGGCAGATTAAGGGGTAATCTGAGGAAGTTCTTTTTCACAGAAAGGGTGGTGGATGCAAGTAACAGCCTATCTCAGGAAGTGGTGGATATGAATATAGTGCAAGGCCTTAAACAGGCATGGATAGGCATAAAGGAGAAATACAGATGAGTATGAATAGATAGGCCATTGACAGAGCAAAGGCCGATGCCACATTCATAAGGTAGAAAAAGAAATGAGCAGACTGGATGGGCCTTGAGGTCCTTATCTGCAATCAACTTCTATGTTTCTATTTTTCACTCATTATCAAAACAAGCTTGTATGAATGCTTTAATCTTATTTTTTTAAAGAATTCATGCATATGACACAATAGCTGGTGCCTTTGATAGTTTCACTGTCCAATGAAAATACAAAGGTAAAAGATGACTCAGTATGTCAGACGAAATTGTAACCTTAATGTCTCTATGAGGTTTGAAAGAAAGAAACCAATCAGAGTCATTTCCACTATGGTGAGTGGGATCTGTCACCATTTGGGTAGGGTAAGGCAGTAATTTTGTCCTAATAATTTTTGTTTGCCCAGCTCAACAAATCAATATTAAAATCACCAAATACAATCTTATGATTTTTATTCAAGGTTTTGAAACAGGATACAAAATTATTCTAACCAGATTATCATTTTAAAGGGATAAGTAAGCTACTGCCCTTATGAAAATGAAAGTGTGCTGTGTACATGCAGAATGCATGCCACATGCTTAATTGTGCAATATTCGCTTGTGGTTTGCATAGACAAAATGAACCTAAGCGAACCAGGTCTAAAAAGCAAATCAGATTCGCATGCTGCAAGCTTGACATGTGTACAGAAGGTAAGTTTGTGCGAATATCTTCTAAAAATCACATCAGGTTCCCGTGTTGCATACTTGACATGAATGCAGCAGTTAAGCTGGTGTGAATATCATTTAAAAATCAGATTAGGTTCACATGTTGCATGATTGCCATGTGTGCAGCAGCTAAGGTGGTGCAAATCTCATCTAAAAAAACACCTCCGTTTCTATTTCTCATACTACTGCTAGCAATTAGAGCCATTAAAATGCATTTTTCATTGATCTCCCATTAAAATTTGGTAAACTCATTAATTCTGATCATTTTGCAAGTTCGTTTAATGACTTTTGGTTTTTGTCATTAAATTTCCATTAATTTGTAAAGTATTGTTTGCTTAATGCATTAAATGCCTAGGACATGGTCAGCCAACATCCCCCATTCCAGTTGTGTGAAGAATGGCCTCTATGTTGTGAAGCCTGACCTTTTTGTTTTGGGCCATACAAATCTCCTTATGCATATTTAGTACTACAAATGTGATTCTCCATGACTGATTTAGCTCACTTACTTTCCCTTTGTCTTTCAGTATGGAGCATATACACTATGGGCATGTTCAGCACACTTTGTGCTGGGTAAGGTCTTGGAAACATGCACCATACCTCACATTTCATCACTAAAATGAGGGACATGGACACTCAAAATGAGGGACAATGAGGGACACTAACCCTCATGATGATCAGGACACATCCTGAAACATGGAGATATAGTACTTCAGAACATAGTGGAAATCATTATATTTACTTGTACTGATGTTAGCACCTGAGAATGAATTTCTACCATAAGACAGGGCTGCCATTTAGGTAGAACAGAGGGGGCTGTTGCCCCCCTTCCCACATCTGTGCCTATGTTGTTCTTATGGTGTGGCAATAATGGCATTAAATTTGCATTTAATCTTTTGCACAATAAGTGTACCCCAGGGCCTGTGTGCACTCACACTGCAGGTGCACTCCGTCAACCTCTTTATTTTTTTTTAAAGTAAAAATCAGAATATCTAAGTGCTTGTACAAAAGATAAAGTACAGCATAAAACAGCACTCCACACAATTTAAAACAAGAGACAGCAAGTCATCTATCATCCATAATCAGAAAAGGCAAGCCTAAATAGATGACTGTGTCTGTATTGTGTTGTCCACTCTCTCCACCTGTTAGCAGCTGTGCCATCACACGTGACATAGAGGATCTCAGCCAAGCAAGACCACATGAGTCATGTGAGTGTGGCACTGTCTTTCCTGACACAGAGTGGACAGGCTGCACATTACAACTTGGAGGAGTCAGTGAGCACTGAACTCTCAATAGCAGTGTTGTTGTAGCATATTTTTGTTGGTATAGTCTTAGTGAGTCTCTGTATCCCCTGGTGGCTGAAGGGGCAGAGGGTGAGCTAGAAGCTAACTCAAGACTAGGCTACCTACTTACTCTAGTAGGCTTGCCTCACAAAAAAAAAAAAGACAGCACAGGCCCCCCCACGGAAGAAAGCTAGACCTAGCAGCAGCAGTGACAGTGGTGTGGGATGTCATCATAGGCCTTGATCAGTGCAGTGCAGCAGCAGCCATGGCAGCAGCCAAGCAAGAAGCAAGCAACACAGGTTGGGTGGGTTCAGTTGGCGAGGTGACTTAGTCATGGACCACGTTAGGGATCTGGGATGGTCGGGTCTAACATCCAGCTTCTGGCAGAAGAACGGAGGAGGAGCAGACTGAATACTGGGTTGGTGGCACACTGGGCCAGGCTTCAGATTCTGGCCAGATGGCTGGGTAAGTAAAAGTAAATAATTTTTTTGATGGGATTGGGGAAGGAGGAAGGACTGAAACACTAATGAGTTTTCCATGTTTCTGCACCTTTGGGCAGCTTCACGACCAATATTAGACGGCTATTGAATGGAATGGAGTTGGGGAGAGAAATCTGGACAAAGTTTTGTTGAGGAGATGGGGGTTCAGAACTTCAGCCAGGAAAAAAATTGGTTAGCAACTAGATGGGGCTAAGCCCAAATCTGATGTACTTCTCCGGGTATAGACAGATGAATCTTACACATTTGAATTTTTCTTGATTTGCTTTTCACTTTTCTGTCACAACAAATACGTTTTAACTTTAGAGACATTCCAGACATTCCAGAGCTTGTCACCTAGGGGCTAATTAGCACCTGACCTCCAGTGGTTGTTGGCCCCCCCCCCACTGAACTCTGAAATGGTACCCCTACCATAAAGTCTAAAATTACAGGACATCCACTGTGTGAGCCGTATGTTTCCCATGATTGATGGATGAGGAGCAGAGCAGTTTTCAGGGGTTAAATGAGGGCTGTCCCTTGCATTCAGGAACAGTTGAGTGGTATGGTATATACAGACTATTGGAGCCCCACTATAGTCAGGCTTATGCCACCCCCACAGTGAAGCTGACCTCCACATCCCCATTCTAAAGCACATTATGACATAGGGCAAGGGAGACTGCAGGGGTGTGCATCCTTGAAATGAATGAAGGTATTTTTTTATTACTATTTTATACATTATTGATGGTGAGTTGGAGAATAATGAAGGCCACTGCTCGACTAACAAGGGCCTTGTTAGTAGTACAGTGGCCTAATATAAAGTGTAGAGTATAAAAAGTACTAAGTGCCCTTAGACACAATAGGGCTGGCGCCTTAGCCTGAATAAATTAGGAAAGTAAATTTATATGCTGCAGACCAAAACTAAGATAAAATTACAACAGTGCTGAGCAATAATTATTTGAGAACTCCTCAGATCAAAAGTAAAGATAAGATTACAACAGTTAGCAGGGACATCTGTGACTCCCTACAGGAGGTGTTTCTTGGGCAGCTATACAGTGAATCCACATGGAACGGGTCAATACTGGACCTGGTGCTTACTAAAAGAGACAAAATTGTAGATGTCTCTGTGGGCTGTCCCCTGGGGACCAGTGATCACCGTGAGTGGGTTTCAACATTAAGATGGGTGCAGAGGCAAACCACACAAAAATGAGGGTCCTGGACTTTAGGAGGGTAGAGTTTAAAGAAATGGGAGACTGCCTCAGAAACAGCCTAGAAGGGGAGGATTGCCATGGAGGACTAGAGGAACAGTGGAGAAAATTAAGGCGAGGCATAGTGAAAGCAACCCACCTCTGCAAGAAGGAAGCAGGAGGAAAAAAAGACCAATGTGGTACTCTAGGGAAGTGGCCATGAAGGTGAAGGAAAAAAAAGGTGGCATTCAGGAGGTACAAGGAAATGCAGAGGGATGAAGATAAGGAGGTGTACCAGGTAAAACAGAGGGAAGCAGGTAAGGCAGTAAGGGGAGCAATGCCACAAACAGAGGAAAGGCTAGCTAAAGGGGTAGCAAACGGGGGCAAGACTTTCTTCAGGTACATAAGTGAAAAGAGGAAGGCAAGGGGAGGGATAGAAGGAGATTGTGCAAAGAAGGATCAGGAAAAAGTAAATATTCTGAACAGGTACTCCTGCTCAGTCTTCACTGTGGAGATACTAGGGGACAGACCACCTAGCAGCAGCAGGAATGCTGGGTGGGGGTTGGGGGTGGACATAAGTCAATTTTCAGAGAAATGACTCCTTAAGGAACTTGCAAATTTGAAAGTGGACAAGGCAATGGGACCAAATGGGATACTCCCAAGGGTACTACTGGAACTCAGGGAGGAGCTTTCTGTACCACTGATTAGCCTTATTTAACAACTCACAGGAAACAGGAATAGTCCCAGAGGACAGGAGGAGAGCAGAAGTAGTCTTGCCCCATAAAAGCGGCAGCAGGATGGTAACTATCAACTATAGGCTGGTGAGTCTCCTGTCAGTGATGGGGAAATTAATGGAAATTGTACTATTCCATTGCATTGCAGGTATTGGCAGGTGCACACCAAAGAATTTAGAGTACAAGCAAAAACACAAACTTGTGGTACTCAGGGACCCAAAGTCATTTTAGCTAAATGAACACGGTGCCCCCTGACAAAGATTCATTCCAGCACTCAAAGTGCTGAGGCTGGTGCTACATTTTCTTGTAGCACTAAATGCTACTTTTCAGCATCTGTCATTTGAATTTTCAGCTCATCTTTTTCTTCATGATTTACTTTATTGATTTCCTTACTGACATGCTGGTTTAGCTAACATGACTTTGGGTCCCTGCTTGCTGTCAGTTAAAATTAAATGAAATCCTGTTAAACAAAAGGTTAGTGGAGTAACATGAATTCAGCAGGTCACAAGATCAAAGATAGCATGGATTCATGTGGGGGGGGTCATGGAAAATTTGATTGATTTATTTGACAGGGTGAACAGAGAAATAGATCAAGGAAGGGCAATGACATGGCCTACTTGGACTTCAGAAAGGCCTTTGACACTGTGCCACATAGGAGATGGATAAAGACATTGGACAATCTAAGGGTGGGATTGAAAGTGATAAACAGGTTTACAAACTGGTTAATGGATAGGTGACAGATGGTGGTGGTAAATGGCACTTACTCTAATGAGAGGAGAGTGATTAGTGAGGTGCCACAGGGCTAAGTACTGGGACTGGTCCTCTTCAATGTCTTCATAAGTGACATTGGAGAAGAACTGGAAGAGAAAGGTATGCCTTTTTGCAGATGACACCAAAATCTTAATAGGTATGTAACCAGGGTGTGGGTTTAGGGTTTGTTGCTATTATTTAGTGCCTGGTGCCTCCAATTTTGTAACCCACTACCTGGCTAGTATGGGTTCAGGGAGAAAACATTCGCTTGGCATCAGGGCTAGGTTTGTACTTCTGGACAGGGACACCCAAGTAATTCCGGACACATGAAGCAAGAACTGTGAATGTCCAAACCAGGAGTAGGATTCTAAAGTGGGGCTTTTATTCACTTATGTAACCCCTAGGTAGTGCTATCCCATGGGCTACTACCCCTGCCTGCATGGCTAGTGACAGGTTGAGGGGCCTAGGTCCAGTGACGAGTGCCTCCACCCAGAGGTCAGGGTTGGTAGTGGTTAAACTAGCTTGGGCACAGCCCTCTGGGACACTGTGACCTCCCCTTTGTTCCCACTAGTGGCTCACACAGTACATGGGAGTTGCCTTCTCAATACCCCACATATGCACACTTTTTACAAATATAGATACCACTTACCCTCGAGACTGATTCTGCAGCATGTCTCTGAAGACCCCGTGTAAAACAAGGTTAGGCAATATACACAGACACAATGCAATGCTGGTTCTATATGTACTGACACCACTGACAGCATATAGTTCAGTAACAACAAATCTGATTTATTTAGGGAACAGTAACATGGGAGGGGGCAATCAGGTTGATTTGGTTTGGCAAGGTTCAAATCACAGTACTGTGCATACATATAGGGTCCAAAATGTCACACTCTCTGGGTACCCAGGATGGGAGGGGGTTAGCCAGGTCCATTGCCCGGGGATGGTAAGCTGGTGCAGATGGATGGGGCCCTGTAGGAAGAAAATATATGCACAACACACACTTGTAATCTGGAGCCAGATGACTCAGTTCTTAGAAAGAAAACACCAGAAAATCAGTTGACACACTTTGATCAAATGAAAGGTGCAGGGAGCTTCCCTGATTTGTACTCACGATACCCCACGCAGAGAACCTGATGGAAGAGGTTGTTCTGGATTGCCAGAAGAGCAGGGCATGGAGACAAGGCTCTCATGACAGGGCCCAACTGCTTTTGATAGCAGGCGGATTCAGTCCGATTAAACAAGGTTCTGCTTCCAGTTTCAGCACACACTTCACAGTAAAGGGAAAATAAACTACGATCCCCCACAAGCACTGGGCACATTTATATGTAAAGGAAATTACTATACCAGGCATACTGCTTCTCAATCCCGATCGCAAAACACTGCAAAACCCGGGAGCACTCACAGTAGCTTCAGTTCCTGACAGGCAGATCGCACTTCAGCAAAACTTCGGTCTTCTACAGGGCAACCCTGGTTCTGCACTTCTTCTTCTTCCAAAACTCGGGTTCAGCCCGATGCACACTCTCTAACAGTCGCAGGCTGACTTTAGGGCCTCCCATGCGCTTCCTGCGCGAACTACTCACGGAAACAGCACAGAGCTCCTTCTCCTTACACAATCACCTTGCATCTGGCTTGCCAGCAACAGTTTAGGGCATTTCCTTTGGCCTCACATAAGTTCGGTTGGTGGATTTGGCTGTCAATCACAGCAGGGCTCCCTCTGTTGGTGCAAAAAGGCACCAAGGTCCAAACTACATTTCCCAGAGGCACCTGCCATACAACCCCTTTATAGCAGGCTCCAGATGAGAGTCCAAGTTCTGATTCGCCCACACAGGCTCCATTTCAAAGGCCCTCCACACTGATTTGTCCAATTCGGCAGTTCAGGACCAAAATGAAGGGGCTACAATGCACAGTCCTTGCTGCAGGAAAAAACAGGTTAGACAAACCACAGTTTCTTTGTTACTCTAAATGATTTCAGACAAACAGTTACATCTTTCAATTAGGCTCCCTCTGCGCTCTTAGCGACTGCAGAAATGGAGCGATTAGACAGCAGCTCGGTTGGGATTCCAGCATTAAACACAGTCCCCCCATACAAACTAATTAAGCCTGCAAGCAGGCAGCTCTTAAAGAGACAGTACCAGAGACTCTAAAGCTCTCTCGGCACCCACATTTAAATGGCATTTCGCCTAACGCCACCCAGACCTGGAGCACTCAGGCAAGTTCCTGGAAGACTTTTTGGAACCTCCATTTGCAGGGGGGTTACACCTACACACAGGAATACGAAGCACTATGGACCCCCACGGGGCTACACTCACTGGTTATGCAGAACTATAGAGGTCAGAACACATCTTCTTCATCATCACAACAACTTTTACTCTCAGGTTCTGAACACACTGGGCTGTCAGCCCGAACTGGTACTCTCTCTATCCTGGATTCCCTGGCATGGCACTTGACCAGCTCTGGTACACTCTTCCATATGGCATGGTCATTTCTGTTGGTGGCTCCCTCAGCCACCCATAAGCAATTCCTAGCTCTAAGGGAAAATCATAACATCCTTAATCCCACATCTGGGTACTTTCTGCAGAAACTGGCCAAGTGCCTGGGAGAAAGCTATAGGTGCCCAAAATGAATCCATGGAGGTAAATCTGGTTACTCCAGATGGTGGGGGTCTCCCACCTCTTGTCCCTAAATCCATACCCGGCCATTCATTTGGAGTCAACACCTTTCCTTTGAAACTCTTTGTTTTTAGAATGCTATCTCGAAATATATATCACATTTAACAATCTACTGTCTTTAGTAACTGGTGTCCTGACTTGCAACGTTCTCTAAGTGGCTATGTCCATCACTGTAGACCCCCACTGATTAGATGCATTTCAAGCCATACACATAACTTTAAGTACTGTACTTGGCTGTCCTTTCCTGACCCACAACAGCAGATACTTTACACAACTGTCTCGGTGAAAACATAGGCTCTCTGTCAGAGCAGACTCACCATGGTTCGCAGGTGCCCCAGGGCTTCTCTCACAGGAAAAAACATACTTCTTGTGCCTCAGCACAAATCTTCTCATCAGGCAGCTTTTCTTCCTCCGGCAGGGCCATGGGATTGCCCCTGAAGAGCTGGTCTGGTTCCCCCCATCCCTCTCAGGGAGGGGGCACTGGAACCAACTGGGACTGGGGGACAGTCTCAACCACTTCATCAAGTTTTCTTCTGTGTCCTTGTCTAGGGTGAGAACACACACGCTCTTCTGTGGTAGCTCTGTTACAGAGCTGGGCTCTGAGGGACTGCTAACTGCAGTGCACCTCCTCCGCCCACGGAGTCTCCCACTAGACTACTCCAGACTGGCTTTGAAAACCCCAACATTCTAACCTAACTCCCAGCTGCAACATTCCACTGTGGCTTATGCTACTGCAAGAATTCTATATGATGTCATCCCTCAAGCTCAGCGGAGACTGAGGACAGAGTGAAACAGTGTGAAACCCATTTAACTGGTGTCTCACAAGCTGTCTTTCCCTGCCTGCCACTAGATCTAAGTGGGAATCTAGTAACCCGGGTGACAAGGGGGTTACAGGTAAATACTTAAGAAGGGGTGGAGTGTATGAGTAGGGACCTTAGAAAACTTATGAAGTGGTTGAGAACATCGCAGCTGGGGTTCATTTCCAAAAAGTGCAAAATTATGCATCTGGGACATAGAAAGACAGAGTTGAGTATAAAATGGGGGGGGGGGTGGATACTGACAGTCACTAAGCAGTAAAGAAACTTTGGGGTTATCATATCTGATGATCTCAACGTGGTGGGGCAGTGTGACAAGGCAGTGGGTATGGCCTGTGGGATGCTGAGGTGCATAGGAAGAGATATCACCTGCAGGTGTAGGGATGTGGTGCAGCTTCTAGCTCTGATAGGTGTATGGGTTCAGTCAGAGCATTGCCTAAATGAGTAGGTAATATAGGTAAGTCAAGATTATTTCAAAATGATGCGTCCAGTTTAACAGTAGATGATGTGCCAAAACTATAACAAAATCCTGTACTATATCCATCATGGATTGTTTATCAGAATAAATTGGAGCAGAATCAGAATAACTAAGGCCACGGCCCAGTGATGCTGAGGGTTGAGGCGCTAGGCACCACACCTCGCACCACACTGGAGACCCGGGTTCGGGAATGAGCTTGGGTCGCTGGGGGTCGGCTGGGGTGGAGAAGGATAGAGCACCCAACGGCAGCTCTCCTTCTCTGGGGGGAGGGGATCAGCAGGCTCCTGCTGCAATGCTACCGCTTAAGGGAGCCCGGGTTGATAGTGCAGTAGGTGGAGCAGGTGCAAGTGGATTGGGTGGATGTCGACAGAGGGGCAGAGCAAAGAGGTATGTCTCAGCATGCCTCCTAGCTCATAGCCCCTCACTGCATGCCGACGTCGGGGGGAGGGAGGAAAAGGAAAATGGGAAAACCACCTTGGCTTCTCCTAGGTGATGGCACCTCGCAGGCAAGGTCTCCGAGCTCATTGAACAGAGTCCGCTACACCGACTCCACAAATTCAGAGTGCTGGTTTGGGGAGGTAAGGGGAGTTCCTCCTCACCCCTACCCAGGGTGTATACTGGGGGGTAAGATTGTGTGTGGTGTCAGGTGCTCTAGGGGCAGATCTCGATGGGGAGTGAGACCTGCGGGTAGTAGGATGCTGGAGAGAGTGGAGAAGGGAGGCAAGTAAGAGTATAAATACAGAGTTTAAAAAAAAAAAAGAATAACTAAGGCCTGTCATTATCTGCTGTTGTACCTGATTTTGGCATGCTTTAAAACTATCCAAAGAATAATGTTCCCCTTAAGAACCAAATCTCATTTCCTGTTCAAGAGATGCTGCCCTATTATATTGGTATTTTTTCACTTCTATCGTTATCATTTTAATTTTCTCCATTACATATTTTCCATTCTGATACATTAAAGAAATTAGGCAGTGTAACTGTGCTCTGAGTTCTAAATATATAAAATGCTGTTTGTTTTTTGCTTTCTTTGCATGTTTCAGAAATAATTTCTTAAAATTTTCTTTAGTGTCTTCCCACCATAAGGACGCATCATCATATGCCCCGAGGACAGACCATCTATCATGAAACATTCTTTCCCAGTAAACAATTACCTGTGTGTTATTCAACAAATTAGTGTTTAACCTCCATGTGGAATGTGAATCATATATCTGTGGCCCAGAATCACAATGATACGGTACTGACAAGTTATCAGATGTTTCTAATGGGATGGTTCTTGAATGTTTAATATGCAATATTTTGACAAAAATATATAATACATTTTTGTAGCTAAAGTACATTTCATAAATGTTGTAGTTTGTTTATTTTGTATACAGGAGCTATCTACAAGATTTGCTACCTTTATCATATTGCTTAAGTAAGTACTGACACAGTATGTTTTTTTTTCCTAGAACATGTACTGTATCTCTCAACCCACAATTAAACTCACTCCCAAGAACTGACATTCTAGAAGTATGTAAAAATGGTCTAATTTATTCAAATAAAGCAACTCTCCCTGTGTACCAGGTCAATGTGTTGTGTATACAGTATATATATAATGCCACAGGGCAAAACTGCACAACAGTAACAGCACGTGGAAGAACAGCTGCAGGGTACACAATACCGCATGGCACAAATAGTGTGGAGCGGTAGCAGTGACACTGTAGCTGTTTTATGGAAAGCTCTGCTGCAAAAGGTAAGAGCTTTGCTTGGAAGGGAGTTTGCTGAGCAGTTGCCATGGCTCAGGGATTACAGCCACTGATGCTGGAGGACAATGGAGTGGCTGTGGACTGGGGTTCCATTCCCGGTCCCAGATTAGGTTAGCCTATTGTTTTTCTTCCCCCGACCAAGTTTCACCCTGTCTCCAAGTTGCCCCCCCAAAGGAGGTTATTTTAATAGGGGGGAGTTCAGGGGCACAGTCCCCCTGTAATGGGGGGTGCAGGGGGCAGGGTCCCCCACAGAAAACAAGTGTTTTACTGCTTTTATTTCTAGTCACTGTTCTGGCAGCGCAATATAGTGCCGTACTGTTTTTGGTTGCGACAAAATGACCCCGTGCCCTCTCCCTGCTTTCTGCAGCAGAGCATAAATATTAATCAATCAGAATTATTTTGTTTGTTGTATAATATCTAGTAATAATGCTCACCCTGGACAAGTGCCTACTAACTGTTGTACTTGAAAAATGGATCCCTTGAAAAGAATGTCAACGCCATCACATTGGTGTGGTCCTTGAGACCAAAAGGAGGGTCCTGTTAACCATTTGTTTTTGCAGCTGAAATGTCATATAACATTTTTAATTTTATGCTGTGCAGAAAATTTATATTGCTAAATAAAGGTTCTTGTAATGACAGAATAGTTTTCCTTTTTTGAAATGTTTTAATACTGTTATACCGTTAACATTTGATGTTAAGGGAGATATAGTTTGTCCATAACACATTTATGTTATTTTTTAAGGAGGAAGGTCAAGTAGCTGCCTGGTTTTTAACCTAGTTCTGCCTTTCTTTCTTGCAGAATATCTAAGGCTGAATAATAATCTTGGAGGGATGAGTCCTCAGAGTCATCTTCATCGCCTTCTGTAGCACCCCACTGTCAAGCCAGGGCTGCATAAATGTTTGCTACTAATGTGCTTCCAGCCATAGTGGTTTTGTTTTTAGTCTTTGTTTTTGTGTTCCTACCTCATTTGTTGGCTGTTATCAGAGTCTCGTCTTCTTCTTCAGGGTTGGGCATGCTCAGGATGGTTTCCACTGCCTGTGATATATTCTATACACAGCCATCCACATCATTTAACTGAGATCCACTTGGTTCTACTATTGTTATTATGGTTTGTGGAAAGTTTGGAACAGAATGTCGTACTTCAGGGATAGATTCAGTAACAGACTGCACCCTGGTTTGACCTATGGCAGAAGGGCCTGGCACCTCTTCAGACATTTGGGAGCCTGTAAAGGCCTAATCTTCTGCTTTTTCTGCACTCATAGACTGACCACTACCAATTAGATCATCTTGATTCAAATCACCTCTTTTATCCCCCTGAAAACATGCACTTGTGCCTAGTTGTGCTTACTCAGTTAACAAAGACTAAATAAATAAATTATGAGAGGCCCATGAGATGCCATAAACCCCGCTGAGTCTTTTAATAATTTTCTTATGACATATACTCAATCTGGTTGCAAATCCAGACCACATTTATATTTAAGACTGATAGCATTGTGTGGGGGGGTTGGTTTTCCTTGAGTAGAAAAAAGATCTAACAGTTTAAATTGCCTGTTAGATGCCCCTTGTATGTACTGTTGGAAAATTTCTTCTACTAGGGGTGGTGGTCTGATCTAGGTTCCTGTTGTGCAGAAGTAAGCATGCCTTCTTCAGTGTCAGTTAAATATTCCATATTGTCACCTATTTCTGCGTCCAAGTCTGTTCTGTTAATAAGAGCAGGTAAAGGTATTTGGGGTGCAACAGTTGCTTTACCTGCAACTTGGACTCTTATAGCAGTTATTTGTACACTAGTATGAGACAAAATCAATGTGTCATTTATTTTTGGAGTGAGTCCCAAATTCTCTTCCCCCACAGTTTTGCTCCCTGGGTTCATTGTTGTAGTGCAGCCTTTGCTTACCTTGTAGCAGTCTTTGTCAACTGGAGTTCACAAGACTCCGCCTGTCACCTACATCCAATCCTCAGCTAAAGGTACAGCTTCAGACAACATTTTTGTGTAGTTTTCTTTGCTGCAATAGCTGTAAGGAAGATATGCCTTAAGCCAAGTCTCTGACTCGTTACCATTCCTGACACATTATCATCCCCTTTCTTCTTCATTTGGTGTTATTTTGTGTGCTGAGGGGGAAGTTTCCTGCTCATTGGCAAGTGCAGGAGGTAGTCTCTATATGCCCTGAGCAGCTGGTGCTTCTTCAATCTTGAGATTCATGGCCACTGAAACAGTAGTGGCCATACTGAGTTAGGGCTGTGCTTTACAATAGGTACTGGGTGCATTTTGTTTATGAACTGTAGCTGCACTTGAAAGTAACTTTGAAGCCAAAAATAGGCTATTTTCAGAAGACTGGGAGCTTGGCATGGGAACTGGGGGTACTTCCTTGTTCTGAGCAGTAGCTTGACCGTCTGTCTTGGTGGTTGCAGTCTTTGATGTTGCTGTGTCATTGGTGTCTGTTTGTAACAGCTGAACCAGTCTGTCAACAGAAATATTGGAGCTGATATTAGCAGGATTTAGAGACTGTAGGAGTCCTTCTTGCAGTTGTTCTCTTCTTTTCAGGTATTTTGCCTCCTCTTCTAACATTAATGTATACAGCAGTTTTTTTTTTCTTTTCCTACAGAGCTATTTGTAATTTTTCTTCTTCCATCTGGATTTGTTTCTGGTAATTTTCCATAGCTACCTTGTTGAGGCTACCAGCCTCAGGTATTATTCTTTCTAGTTCACTTGCTGGTGTCACCAGTGCCAAGCCTCATCTGAGGTGGTCTCTACGTTAACTGAAACAGGAAAGGAGACCAGCTCCCCTGCCTCAGAGACATTCATCCTCTCTCATCCACCATCTTGGCATGCCAGACCGCCAGAGGTTCCCCCTACTGCAAGAGATGGGGAATTTCCCCAGTGTCCTGACCAAATTTATTCCTTTCACTCAAATACCACCAACAGCTTAAACTGGTTCAATTTCAGTTGGTTTGCACCTGTATCTGCCCCATACAATGCTGAAATTAGGTAGTCCTGTCTAGCTTTTATTTTCTGGTCCACAAAAACTCATAAAATAAATAAATACTCACTACCCACCTATGGTCTGCCCTCTATATTGTATTTGCCCTTCAGTTGCTCTATTTGTTTCTTTGTTTCTTTTCTTAAAGTCAGCCATCCCCATGTCAAGGATCTTAGTACTGGATTTCAGTTGCAGAGATTCTAGCACAATGTTGAATTTAATATGGTTTAGTTGCTTTTTCTGATTAGGTACTCAGGATTGCCCTGATAATGCCCTAGCCGGACATTACCAGGGAAAAAAATTGCTTTCAACCTTGTTGCTTCTTTTATGCATTATGTGAGAAAGTAGTTCTTTTAACTCTATAAAAGTCTGACTTTGTGGCTTAATGCTGTCAGAAGGTCCGAGTCTATGGGAGATTGAAGTTTTCCATTTGTATAGTTCTTCCCTGACTAGCTGCCTTACTGATTTTCCCATTCCACTCCTACTGTTTCTTGACACCCTCTTTTGATGGCATATAGATTACTGATCTCATCTTGGCATATTATCTATATGGACTCACATTTGAAGACAGTGTGGTGTAATACTTTGGGTGCCAGCTTAGGAACCAGAAGATTACAGATTGAAATTCCACAAGAGCAAAGTACTCAATATGTGACCTTTGGCAAGTCAAACCTTCTCAGAACTTCAGCTCCCACCCCCCACTCCAGAAGTGAGCAGATGCAGGACTCCACTATCAGCAACATATTGAATTACAGATGTGCTATCCAAGATAAGGAAATTGTACAAGAAATTGTCTCAACTCAAAATTGTAAAGTGTATGTTTAGATTTTTGTATATGATTGAATTTTCTTATTACAAACTTTCCTGAGTATTTGGCATTGTGACTATTGTAGATCAGTTTCAAATAATATACGTGTGTCATGTTAAATGACTGGCTATAACTATCTGTGCTTGGCTGGGGGTGCTCACCCTTTAAAAAAGCATCAAGGCGGACAAACATTGGTTTGCAAGGCCATTACTTACACCTGCTGCTTGCATGATTTTTTAACTATAATAAAGTATCTGCAATTTATAATTTACTTTCTGAGTGCTTGTTCTAGTGGGTACTGGGAGCCAGATACACTGAAGAAATAAATCTGTAATTTATATGAGACCCCATGAAAACAGGATCTTGCACATCATTCATGGGGTTATCCAGCGATCCCGATTTTTTTGTAAACTTTAAATTAATCAATCTATCAATCAAACAATTAAAATTACTATAGTGATGCAACTACAGTCTTTTTTTCATATTAAAATGAAAGCTGTCAGTTTGCTGAGCCATAAACTGTATGTACAGAAACTCCTGAATCTGAGTATAGGAGAAACTCTATATGTAGTATTATGTATAGACAGTTGCACAGTCCATGTGAGCTGCCTGTTATTGCAGTATTGGTAAAATACTGAAGTTTTCAGCATACAGCATGTATAAAATTGTGTCTATTTGTTGCTTATATAAAATTGATTAGTTTCATTCATTAGTTGCCAATCTGTCATCAAAATTAAACTGCTGTTTAATAGAATGGTCAAAGTAATGACTATATGCAAACAGGCACAGAAACAGAAAAAACAAATATAGATGATGGCAGTAGAAGAAGATGGACGCCCATCTAGTCTGCCCATATTACCCTGTCATACCCCGGCACCTATTGTCTCTGTGGGATCTACGCTTACCCTATTCCCCCTTTTGTTCTCTGTGTTCCCACCTCCCTTGTCCTGCTCACTGGCTACTATACACTTAGCTCTGACCCAGCTATGTTATAAGCTTTTTATGGTTCTGGCACTGACCACCACTGCCAGAAGACCATTCAATGGCTCATCCACTCTTTCCGGTAAAATAATACTTTTGCACATCCTTTTAAGCCTTTCTCCCAGTAATCAGCACTCTTGACCCCTTGTCCTATCTTCTCTGCCCCTTTTAAATAGCTCTTCACATTTCATCTTGTTTATTCCTTTCAGGAACTGGAAAGTCTCTGTCATATCCCATCTCTCTCATCTGGTTTCGAATGAATACATATTCAGCACCTTTAGCAGATCCTTAAATGATCTGCCTTCCAGACCCCGAATCATCTTTGTCACCCAGCTTGTACTGTCTCTAGCCGGCCACTGTCCTTTTTTAGGTGGGGACTCCAGAACTGGGCACAGTGCTTCAAGTGTAACCTTAGCAGTAACCTATACGAAGCTAACAGTACAACCTCCTTCCTACTGTCAAACCTGCTCCCAATGCACCTTAGCATCCTGTTAGCCTTGCTGAAGGCCTTGCTACACTGACTGGTTTGTTTAAAGAGTCACTAATAATGGCTCCTAGGTCCCTTTGCTCTGATGTTGTGTCCAGCTGAACCCCTAGCCTTCAGTATGGCACCGAACTGAATGCCTTGCTGAAATCAAAGTACAATAAGTGTACTGCATGCCCCTTGTCAACTGACCTGGTTACCCAGTCCAAGAATACTATCAGGTTTGTCTGACAAGAACTCCCTGCCATAACCCCATGATGTTTACTATCCTGAAGCCCATTGTTCTTCAAATATTCCTCTAGGTCCTCTTTGACTAGTGTCTCCATCAGTTTCCCTGCTATGGTGGTAAGGCAGACAGGTCTATAGTTTCCCAGTTGCTCCTTGTCCGCTCTCTTGTGTAGTGGAACTATGCATGCCATCCTCCAGTCTGTTGGAACCATCCCTTGCAGCAAAGAGATACTGAATGGCCCAACCAGGGATTCAGCTAACACCAATACCAGTTCCCGTAGTACTCACCTATGTAGTCCATCTGGTCCTGGGGCCTTGTTTACCTTTAGGACTTCTAACCCTTTTCTGGCTCTTTAACTATTATACAACTGATGCCTCATTTCTGGGACACATCTATCAACTGCCTTTATGCCACTCTCTGGCAAGGGCCTGCAGTTCTCCCTAGTGAATACTGAGAAGAAGTAGTCATTCAGCATGGCTGCTTTTTGCCCATCTTCCTCTGTTACCCTGTCCCCTCTTTTAGCCTGACAATTACCCTTCCTGTCTTTCTTTTTTTCCCTTATATCTCTACAAAAACTGTTTTTTCCCTCCCTTGACCACCTCTACAATATGTAGTTCTGTACCTGCCTTTGCACCTTGACTGCCATCTTGGCCTCTCTATTTTCTTTCTGATACTTGTCCCATTTCCAGTTCCCTGCTTTACTTTGCACCTTATAAAGGCCTTCTTCTTGGCCCTCACTGCCTCTGTAACATTTCAGAGAAACAAATTGGTCTGTTATACATTTTTCTCTCGATAACTGTTTTTGTGCATGTTTTCATTACCTTGAGAACAGCCCATTTTATGACCCCCCCCATGTTTCTTCTATTCTCCCAATGCGGTCTACCCCTGCTAACCTGCCCAGAACTAGTTCCCTTATTTGGTTGAAATCCACCCTCATGTAGTCTAGTACCTCAGCCTTAAACAAGGGCTTACTGGTGCACAGGACCAGCTTGAGCCATATAGTATTGAGGTCGCTGGGATCCAGTTGTTCTCCAACCCACACTCCATCTACTCTTTCCAAGATGGTGAGTACACATTCAGAATGGTGAACTGTCTAGTGGGGTCCCTGACCAACTGCACCAGCATGCAGTCCTGCAAAGTATCAATCAGGGCCTGAATTCTGTCACTTCTGTCTGCTGAGATGGCCCAGTTTGGCAGTTTGAGATCTCCTATTATTACAACCTCCCCTCTTGCTGTCCCCTTTCCTGTTTCTGCTACTAGTTCCTTATCTTTCTTCCCTCCCTGCACTGCTGGTCTGTAAGCCACACACAAGCAAAGTTTCCTATCTAATGACTGTGAGCTGTACCCCCAGTGATTCTACCTCCCTTTTCACTAGCATGGGCATGCCCTGGACCTGGTTTTCTCATTGGATTTCAACATTAGTGATGTCAAGGATGATTCAGTTGTCTGGCCTGATCATCATGCAGTACAGTTCCATTGCGTAGTCTCCCATTTATTTTATTTTTTCACATTTACATGTTTTCTACCCCTGGAGCCCTGGCAGGCAGCTTCAGCCTTCCCGATGGAGTGATTCTCTCTCTCTGGTCCCCACTGCTCCTGTGCTAGGTGGCCACAGAGTATCCCCCATGGATTGCTCCCTGGGGAAGGGCTGGGAGGAGGTTGCTGACTTCTCCCCCCTCCCGGAGACCCATTTCAGATTCCGGGGTTGCTCCTGGGAGAGGTGAGCCATCATCAAGCCTGCCAGGCTTGATTTTCCTCCAGTTTTCACCCCTCCCCTCCCATCCCTGCTGATGTAAGGATGTCAGCTTCCAGCTTCCTGACCCATACTGCCCTCCAGCCACTGCCAGAGGGCAGTCAGCAAGTGGGAAGACTTGTCTCCCTACCCACGAGAGAGGAAAGCAGTCTTCCAGATGCTCGATCCTCTCTTCCCCTTTTGACCCCTGGTGGTCTGAACTCATTCCCAAACCCAGGTCGTCAGCATGGCATGAGGTGCAGTAACCAGTACCTCAATCTCCACCACCACTGGCCTGGCTTCATGGTGTCTCATTTAACCTCCCTGGTGGAGATGGTCAGTTACCATCCAGTTTGCAATTTGGAGCTTCAGAGTCTCCTGGTGGTACTGGACATCTTGAACATGGAGACAGCTTGTGCTATAGTAGTCAAGGGAGCTGTGAATGTTACAGCTTGGCTCTTATGGCTGCCTTCAACTCCCTGGCACCCTTTCATGTTCACCCCTTGATTTCCCAATGCAGGTCACTGTGGTTTAATCATGACTTGAAGAGGTTGAAGACAAAGGGGCTGAGTTTGAAGCGTTGTTTCTAGATGTCTAAGTCTGATGGGGAAGATTGATGTTGAAAGCTCACCATGATGAGTATCAGTGGGCAATCACTGTGAAAAAGTCAGTATTCCTGTCATGGGTGCTTGCTGCTGGAAGGAACTGACCAGCTCAAATCTTCAACATTACGGACAGATTATTAGATCCTATCTGTTTGCAGTCCTGCAGTCTTTTCAACAGAAATCTGTGATAAGCTTAATCAGTTCTTTCTGGACAAAGTGTCCTCTGTTGGGCTGGGATATCCTCCACCAATCTGTCATTGGCTGGCAGTGTCCATTTGATGGTGAGCAAAGAAACGTCTTTGTGGTAAGAATTTGAGCATTGTGCCCTACTTACTCTACAGTGGATCCAGAGCCAAACCAGCTTCTTTTCAGATGGTGTAGGGCCCTGTGTCCAATTTTTGTGGAGATCATTGGATGTTCCCTTAGGGGATATTTTCTTTTCCTAGCACACTGAAGAGGACGGTGGTGAAGCCACTTTTCAAAAAAAACATTGTTGGACCCCATTGATATCTCAACATACAGACCTCTTTTGAACCTTCACTTTTTGGGGAAGCTAATTGAGAAGATGGTAGTAGTGCAGTTGAAGCAACACCTGCAGAAATATGACATCTATGAGTCTTTCAGGTCTGGTTTCTGTCCTTGCCACAGTATTAAGACTGTTTTGGTCAAGGTGCACCATGATCTTCTCCTGGCAAAGGATAGTAGACATTGTTCCATCATTATTCTACTTGATCTTTCCTCTGCAATTGACATTGTGGATCATGGGGTGCTGTTGGTTTGACTGAGTCACTATGTAGGACTCTCAGGAACAGTGTTACAGTGGTTAGAGTCCTATTTATCTAGCAAGGTGCAACAGGTGGCACAGGGCTCTTTCATCTCCAGCAGTGCTGTACTCTGCTGTGGTATGCCTCAAGGGTTGTTCCTGACTCCTGTCACATTTGCCATGCACATGCTGCAACTGGGGGAGCTCATTAGATGCTAATGACCTGTGTTTTCATTGCATTGCTGATGATACCCAGCTGTACATGTTCTATGCTTCTGATGCGGATGTTGCAGTCTCAGTGCTGAGTGAGTGCTTTAGGGAAATTCAAGACTGAATGGCTGCCAGTTGGCTTAGACCTAATCCACTGAAGATGGAGGTGTTGCTGGTGGAACTGGGTTGGTATGGTTCAGCAATGTTAAGCAGTGACACTGCCCTTCCGTCCTTATAGAGTGTCATGCTCAAAGCTGTGGATAGGGTGAGGAATCTGGGTGTCATTGTGGGTTTCAAGCTGAGCCCAGAACATCAAGTATCAGCTGTAGTCCACAGTGGCTTTTATGATCTTCAGAAAATCACCCAGATCAAGCTATTTCTTGAATCTGATAATGCAGTGACCCTGGTGCATGCCCTGGTTACATCTAGACTGGACTACTATAACAGTGTGTAACTAGGATTATCCGCACGGTTGGTGGACTGCTTGCAGCTGGTCCAGAATGTGGCAGCCCAGCTGGTTATCAAAACCTCCCCATTTGAGCATATCATGATAATTTTCTATGTTCTACAGTGATTGTCAATGCTGTGCTGCATCAACTTCATGGTATGCTTGTTAACACACAAGGCCCTGCATGATCTGTGTTTGGGTTACATAAAAGGCCTCCTGATTCCTTAAACTTCTGGCCACCCACTTTGGGCAGTAGAGGCAAGACTCCTCACAATCCCTAGACCTATGCTTAAGTCTGTGGTGGAGCAGGCATCCGGTGTTGCTGCTGCAATTTTGTGGAACATCCTTCCTCACAATGTTAGCGGAGCCCCTTCACTTGACCTTTTTAAATCTCATCTTAAAACTCCTGTTTTCTTCTTCGGGTTTTGGGTCTGACACTGTCTTTTAATCATCGTTAAAGTATTTTGTACTTCATAATTTGTTGTTTTATACTGTTTTTATGGTTCATTGTTTAGTCTGTAAGGTGCCCAGAGCCCCAGGGAATAGGCACCATATAAATAAAATTGTCATGCCTTGCCTTTTCCTCCAGTTGATGCATCATCTTCTACCTCTTATTCTTTCCCTGATGTAAATGGCCACCATCCACCTCTACCCATCCTTCTGTCATGCCTATATAAAGTGTATCCAGAGATTGCCAGGTTACAGTCATTGTTCTCATTGATCTACATTTCTGAAACATCCACTAGATCCAAAAAGAGTCTGCCACTAATGCCTGGAATTTGCTAATTTTATTACCCAGACTCCTGGTATTGAGGCACACCACCATCCATCTTACACTCCCTCCAATCTTGATTCTTGAATTACCTCCCCTATCACAATTCTCTGATATCCATGGTGTCTTGCATTTGTCCTTATATGCTGGTCTGTTGGGTCTAAACTCCCAGGCCCTCTGAACACTTTCTAGTCTGCCATTAATTCTTGTACACCTTACCTTCATTCATGGAGGAGTCCTGGTTAGGTTTCCCACATCACCTACCTCAACTGTGGAATCCCTAGCCCCAGCCTCTCCTGCAGTTTGTTTAACTGTCTGCCAATATTAAAGTGAAACTTCTGAACTAATGCACTAGTCCATTCTTGTCAGGTGAAGGCCATCAGCTTTTTTAAACATATATTTTATTGCTTTCATAATAAAAAAAAAATTTAATGTAATGTAAAATTTATTTATATAATGTGCCCTTCCTGAGCTCAGGGTGCCCTTACTATAATCAAAACAGTAAATTTAAAATACTTAGTATCAATATCAATAAAACACATATCATTACAGAAAGCATACATTAAGTATTTGAGAATGCTTAATGAAACAAAAAGGTTTTAAGGGACTTTTAAAAAATAAATATGTAATAAAAATGTAATACAGTGTACTCATGCCAGGCAAGATAATGTTTCAAGGAACCATAAAATGGAATATAATACCGACAGCCTTTGCAATTTGAATTAAGGATGAGAGGGTGTTCCAAACATGAAAGCCTTAAGTCCATGTGAGTCCAGCACAGCTGTATCCTGCAAGGCCGAGGTGGTAATTTTGAGAAAGATATATCAAATAGTATATATATACTCAGCCATATAAGGTTAATATGACCCCATTCTGAGTATGGTATGATGAACAGGATAGTTAGCACTCTGAGAGCACCCAAGAATGTAGAAAAATTCCTAGGAGGTCCCCCCCCCCATTACAGTCAGGCATCTGTGCCTCTTCCAGGGGTGCAAAGTGATTTACCATTGGTATTTTTTGGGTATAACTGACTGCTGTATGACTGCCCCTGCCACCTGATCACATCCCCCTCTCCACCACCATCCACCCCCCCAACCCAGTGGGCCTCTGTGGTAGTGGGAGTGTGTGTGTGTGGGGGGTGCACCAGCTTAGTTGGAGCTGCAGCTGGGATATTTCCTCCCTTGCCGCTGCCAACTGAACATGGAGCTCTCAGAAGGTCCTACATATTGGGGAATGCCCCCTCCTCCAAAGTGCAGTCCTGGAGATGAGTGTACCTCAATCCCCACAGCTGACTACCTCCCAACTCACCCTATGCTCCATGCAGGTCTGCTGAGTGCTTATTAAACTACATGAGTTACTTAGAAATATGTGGATGTCGACTGCCTGTCTTATAACTTTATCCAATAGAAGTAGAAGCTAACATTACAGTATTAGCAGTAATCAGTAACACCTCACCCAAGATGCAGCCCAACTGTCTCTGTGCCAGAGATGTTGGCTCTCTGTTGTAAACAAAAGTACTCTTGAATCCAATGTAAGTGTAGTGTTATACAGAAAGTAAACCTAAGAAGACCAGCTAACATTAGTGAACAGAAATGGTATTTTGCTCTTTTGGCATATAATTCATTTAAGCCTGAATGCTTTATCTAAGGCTTTAGGCAATAGCCATTCTTACACAATACACTCAGCTGACCTATCTAAGTGTGACGCTAAGGTTCCTCATGGTTATAAAGTCATCTACCAGGAGAAAGGAAAGAGAAAATAGGGATGTATAGGCCAGTCTTTCCAGGTAATCAGTATCAGATGTTTGCCTCCATTGGGATTTAAACCCAGCCCTTTGCGCATAACATAAACTGCTTGAACCACCATGCCCCCCCCCACAGTAGGATACTAAAGTTATATTGCTTAATTGAGCCCAGAGCTTGCTGATGTTTTCATTTAGTCCATAGAAGCAAAATACTGGAACACTGAAATAATCCCCTTTCTACCAAGTCTGTAATTTACGTCTTCACATCAGGCCAGTCTGTATTTTTTCCCATCAAGAACAATGAAAATAATATTTGATATACAGATTATGAGAACCACACTGAATGGAAATGTTTATAAATGCATGGTCATTATCATTATAATTCATGAAGTATTTCTCAGTCATTCAGGACCATTTATTGCTCAACATTTCAGTACTTCATTTTTGCCACAAGTGGCCCTCAGGATCAAAATCTGAAGTCCTAAGTACTGTAAGGGAGAGCGGATGCCAAACTGGAGTCCACTGGAACAGCTGAATAACAGTACTTCTGAGACCTGAAGAGGGACTAAGCCCCACTTCAGCACTTCAAACTTAGGATGAAGTGAATTTTTCTGGGCTCGTTCACTGAGCCCATTCAAGCCACATGACTTTCAGCAGCCAATATGCAGTTCTCGAGATAGAGAACTCCTTGAGCTGCACATGCCTCAGTGCCATTTCTAACTCTCTTTGGCAGAGAAGAACAAGTCTCTTGAGAGATCTTTATTTAGCTTTTAGTTTAGCTTTAGTTTTTAATTGCACAAAAAATTCTTTGGGCAAAAGTCTATTTTCGAATGACCTAGAGTCAAAAGATAGTGGGTCTCACCAATCAGAAGTGGGCGGAGTATAAAGGAGTGGGCATAAGGAGAGTTCTTGGACAGGATCACCTAGACTGGTGTAAATAGCATCAAAAATCAAAGTACTGTGACTGCTTTAAACAAAGTCTAGCCGATACGGCTGTGATGAGCTTGCAAAGCTCCGGAGAGCAAGTGCCACCAAATGCCATCTCCAAGATGGCAGTGGTGATGCAACTGCACATGCACAGCATTTATGCATGCATAGTTGTGGTGAATGGCATTCTGCCATTCCCAACATGGCGGCAAGGTACGCAGTTCTTGTCCCGGAATGTGGAAGTAACAGCCAAAATAGTTTGCTGTTACTCCGTAGCAGCCGACCGTGGTGGAGTGTTCCCAGCTCTGTTGGGCTTTCAGAAGGATATTTCCAAAAGTTCAATGGAAGTGTGCTGCAGTCAGACATTTTCAAGCTACAGCATGCCATAAAAACGATGACTTTGCTTTATTAATGATGTTGGGATGACACCATTACATGGTTACTCAGGCAACCAACCATGCAGGTCTGTCAATCAATTGCAGGCATTTTTTGGCTAGTGAATAATCTACCATAGTAGTAGGTATTCTATACAGTTATTGCATTTGTATTAGTTAGCCTTATGGTGCAAATGTGGGAAGGATTTGTATTGTTTTTAAGGCGCACTATTGTAATGCTTAAAAATGTTTAATTAGTTTTTAATAGCTTTAATTGTGAAAAGGAGAGATAGGAGCTGTAAAAGGAGGCTGCTCAATAGTTTTTAACAGCTTTTTTGTCTAAAAAGGAGGGTTAAGAGTTTTAAAAGAAGCTGCTTAATCTACTTAGGTTAATACAAGGGGGGTAAAGAGAATAGAGAACAGGAGGAGAATGTTTAGCAATGGTAGAGAGGGGAGGAGGAGGCTTGGGGGTGCGATGGGTATCCTTCGTCTGGAAGGGAAGGGGTTGCTGGTGGGCAAATAGAGAAATGGAAGGGTGGTAGGCTGTAACAACTACAATGCACCATTCTTTCTAAAAATTGTGTGGAGAGTGGGGGGATGTTTAGTGTGCAATCAAACATTGAAACTTAAAAAACAGATCAAGGGTCTGCAGGAGGAGCTGATGTAGGCACAACAGACTGCAGAAGGTTATGGCCCAACAGCTGGGGAAGGTAGGAGGGGGACTGAGGAAGGTCAATTGGTGCTGACAGTGGGAAGGAGAGGGTTAGAGGAGGGGGCACTGAGACAGGGGGACCCAGACCAAGGGGCACTGAGTCGGGGGAACCCAGGTTGAAAGACAGACAAAAGCAGGATGTAGGAGAAAGGGATTGCGGGGAGGAAGAGAAGTGGTAGCAGACATGGAGTTGGAAGGGAGGAATGGGCTAGCATGAGGAAGGATGAAATAGGTGTAAGAGAAGGGTCTTCAGATAATTGTTTCATAGTTATAGAGGGGAAGGAGGAAGAGAGAGGGGATGAGCTTGGAGAAGTAACTGATTGTAGTCTGGATGAAACTGGAGAGTGGGGAAATACTGCTAAGGGAATCACAACAGGGGTGGAAGGGGGAACTACTGTGCAAGAAGAAGAGGAGGAGCCAGGAGGGAGAGGTTGGGAGGAAGAGAAGCAAGCATATAGAAAAAGGGTTGAAATTTTAGTGTTGGGGGACTCAATACTAAGAGGAGTCAGGTGGGGTAGCAAGAGGGAGAGGCATAGTCATATTTGTGTGGAGACCATGCCAGGAATGACAGTGGAAAGGGTGGGACAATCTGCTGTAAAGTAAGCTAGAGGGGGTAGGGAGAAACCTTATTTAATTCTACATTTGGGGACAAATGACCTGGCTGACAGGACGGTAGATGTAGTTCAGAGGAGGTTTGAGGAACTAGGACAAATATGTGAGGGGACAGGAAGATTGGTAACTTTCAAAAAGGTACTTCCAGTGCCCAGGGTGAGCACAGCAAGAAAACTTAAAATAGAGGAATTTAACAAATGGCTAAGAACCTGGTGTCATGCCAAAGGGTATGGGTTGGTGGGGGGGCCTGGAAGGACAATAGTCTCTGTGCCAGGGATACACTGCATTTGAGCAAGGAGGGAAAAAAAGTGTTGAAATAGAGGATGAATGATTACATAAAAGAAGATGGGAATTTAAACTAGGAGCGTGGGGTGGCAAGTGGGCAAGAGGCATGCAGAGACCACAGGATGTGAAGCCATATGTGCTTACCCCATAACAGAGACAAAGGACTAAGTTCAAGTACTAGTGGCAATGCTAGAAAGGAGGGCTGGAGGGGAGGTGAAGGAATGGAAGGTGGTCACCTTGAATGTTAGGAGCCTAGGGAATAAAATTGCGGTGCTGCACACTCTCATGGCAGAGAGGGAGGTGGACATGGCTGCCATTACTGAAACATGGGCCACCCAATGCAATGACTGGGACCTGACGGTAACAGGGTATAGGATATTCCTCAGGGATAGAGTGAATGGGAAAAGGGGGTGGCACTGTATGTGAGAGAAGGACTGAAGTGCGTATGGGAGGAGGAGGAGGAGGAGGGCAGTACAGAGTTATTATGGATGCAAACCCAGGATTCCAAAACTAGAACCCTCAAGATGGGAGTGGTATACAGGCCATCCTCTCAGACAGAAGAGTTAGACAAGGAACTAGTACTACAAATCAGGGGGACCTTCAAGAAGGGGAGTGTGGTGTTCGTGGGGGACTTCAACCTGCTGGGGATGAATTGGAGTACTCCATCAACCAAGAATAAAAGGGAGCATGTACTCCTGGATGCCTTCCAGGACAGCTTCCTGATGCAAATGGTCAGCAAACCAGCCAGGTTAGGGAATACCCTTGACCTAATGATGGCAAATGGGGAGTCTGTGAGGGAACCGAGGGTGGAAGTACCTCTGGTGGGGAGAGACCATCACTCATTATGGTTCACGTTGAATATGGGTAAGGAAGGAGTGGAATCTGGCACATGGGTGCTGGACTTCAGGAGTGCTGAATTCAGGAGGATGAAGGAAACAGTAAAAGGGTACCTCGCCAGAATTCAACCTAGTAGGGGCACTAACCAGAGAAGGGAGCTCATAAAGCTGGGGATAGTGGAGGCAACCAAAACCTGCAGCAAAGCCCAGAGCAAGAAGGCTAGAACAAAGAAACCTAGCTGGATGAGCAAGGGGATCATGAAAAAGTTAAAGAAGAAAAAAGCAGCCTTTTGGAGGTACAAAAAACAGGGAGGGGAGTACAGAGAGGGGTACCTGAAGGAATCGGAGGAGGTGACAAGGGCAGTAAGGGCAGCCAAGGCATCTAAGGAGCTCAGGCTGGTACAGGGCATTAAAGAGGGGGAGAAGAACTTATTCCAAGTTCATCAGGAAGAAAAAGAGCTGTAAGGACCATATAGTAAGGATTGGGGGGTGGAAGCAGGAGGTGAAAAGGCAGATGCACTAAATGACTACTTCTGCTTGGTACTTACAAAAAAGAAGGGGGGATTGATACCCAAGGGGGTGGGAGGGCAGGAACAGAGGGGGAGGAAGTGATGGATGGGGTAATCACAGAAGGAAGGGTTCTTTGGGGCTTGAGGGCACTGAGGGTGGACAAGGCCCCACAGTCACATGGCATTCACCCCAGGGTACTGAAGGGACTGGCAGAGGTCCTGGCGGGCCTTTGGTATACCTTTCCAGTGCCTCACAGGACTCAGGGTGTGTACCTCAGGACTGAAGGATGGCTCCCATGGTAAGCTTCCATAAGGGCAGCCCCAAGGATGAACTGGAGAACTACAGACCAGTGATCCTCACATCCATTGTGGGTAAGCTGATGGATACTATCCTGAAGGAGAGGCTGGTGTCCCTTCTGGAGGCCAACGGGCTACAGGACAGCAAGCAGCATGGCTTTGTCACTGGCAGATCCTGCCAGACCAACATGGTGGATTACTATGACTGGGTAACTAGACAATTAGCTGGGTACCATGCAGTGGATGTCCTGTACCTGGACTTCAGTAAGGCATTCAACTCAGAGCTGCATGGGAGGCAAGGAAGTAAGTTAGAAGGCACAGGGGCAGGTGTGAAGTTGGTGGGATGGGTAGTGAACTGGCTACAGGGAAGGCAGCAGAGAGTGGTAGTGGGTGGGGGAGCTCTCATCCCCAAGGGGGTGATGAGTGGTGATCCACAGGGCTCGGTGTTGGGACCAATATTGTTTGGGATATTCATTGCAGTCATTTTGTGGGGTATTAAGAGCAAGATCAGTCTGTTTACTGATGACACCAAGATGGGAGTGGTGGTGGACACCCTGGGGGGATGGCAAGGGTTGCAGGATGATCTGGCAAAGCTGGAAACCTGGTCATACACCTGGCAACTGTGGTTCAATGCTAAAAAGTGCAAGGTGTTGCATTTTGGGGTGAAAAACCAAAGGAGGAACTACCAGCTGGGGGGAGTGCAGTTAGCCATGACAGAAGAGGAGAAGGATCTGGGGGTGCTCATTACGGGATCAATGAACAACTCAGCACAATGTAGAAAGGCAGCTGCAAAGGTCAACAAAATGCTGGGTTATATTGCCAGGGGTATATCCTCAATGAGAGGGGAAGTGATTCTGCCATTGTATAGATCACTGCTTAGGCCGCACCTGAAGTACTGTGTGCAGTACTGATGCACGTACATGAAGAGGGACATTAGGTTACCAGATTGGTGCAGTGCAGGGCAATAAAGATGATCCATAGTCTGGGGGACTTACCATAGGAGGGAAGGCTGAAGGAGTTGAACATGTAATCGCTGGAGGAGTTGAGGGACGGGGGGATATGATTGAAACCTTCAAGTACATGAAAGAAATAAACAAGACAGGTAAGGAGGGGCTTTTCAAAGTAAGGGAGGGAAGGGACACCTGAGGCCATGATATAACACTGGAGGGAGGAAGGTTCAGGAGGGAGATGAGGAGACACTTCTTTACAGAGATGTGGTGGTCGGGTAGAATGTGTTACCAGCAGAAGTGGTATCCAGTAGAACAGTGGGCTGCTTCAAAAGGGGCTGGGACAGGGCAAGAGGGAGGGTAACTGAAGGGGGGGAAGGAAGGGAGGGACAGCTGCAGTACGTATAAGGGATGCTAGCTGTACAATCGAGCAGACTTGATAGACCATTAGGCCTTTATCTGCTGCCAATTTTCATATGTTCATATATGCATGCAGTACATAAATGAGACATATAAAAAAAATACACAGTACAAAATTACTGGGGTAATGACATACACAGTATTATAAGGAATACATTGTCAGGAATCATCATATAATGGAAGCAACTGCAGGTGTCAAGGCGTAGTTCATTTGTGACAGAGGAAGCTGAGTCACATTCCCTTAACAAGTCTGTTGAGACATTATAGGCTTTGGTGAATCTACAGAAGGAGTTCTGACCTTGCATGTTTTTTTTGAGGGGTAGCACTAGTAACAAACATACCATACCCCTTGCAGAGTATTTGTTTTCAGTGAATCTAAAGATAGACTGTAGCCCGGTGGAAAGTAGCCAGAGTAACACTTTTTTGTCCATAACCATGGTGTGGAATTGCTCCCATTAGTTGAAATGTATCATCCAAAAGTATTGTGTAGGACAAGGTATGGGTATCAAATTTGAAGTCCAGTGTAAAACAACAGGTTCTGTTCAAGAGGACTTCTTCTTTTTTTCCAACAGAGGGTTCTGTGATCAGAAAAGGTTATAAATTCTCATTCTAGTTAGCTAGTTAATAGCAGTTAGTTGTAGTTTCAGGCAAGCAGGCCAATAAAATCATGTGCTGTTGCAGAGGAAGGAAGAGTGGTGTATGCTTCTAACAGCTATAGCCCTGCAAGAGACTGTAGCAGTCAGGGAAAGATGAAGGTGGTGTATTTTTTTTAATCCCTTTGTTTTCTCTCATTTCTCCAACTGACCCCCATCTCGACTAATCCCCCTAGCCTAGTCCCATAATTTTCCTAAGGCTTACGTGCTCATGTCCATGACCTTTCCACATCCCCACTCAGTTAAGGTGGATCTTCAGCAGGGACATCCAGGTATGGGAAATGGTGTGATGGGGTGGATTATTCATGTAATCCAGCCCCTACTGCATCAACCTAAGCCAATGGATGCATCCCCGAGTACCCGTGCTGCTTTACAAGGAATCCAATGATCACCAGCCAGATCAAGGCCTAGTTCCCTCCATGGTGGGAGGTACTTTACTTTGAAGACTTTTAGAAAGTGAGGCCCATATACAACATTCCATCATGCTTCACAGTCTCTGTATATGCTATCCCCAGTGTATATGAGACAGTATGCACACAGATGGAGGCATTTCTAAAGGATGCATAGGGAGTTTGTACTTTTCACTAACAATATCTGAAACAGCAATGCAAACCAAAGCTTCCTGAGTCTTCCTACCATTGGACTGTATACAGATGAAGCTCCACCACCATTCCTGTTCTACTTCCACTACTACTAGTCCCTAGCAGAAGTCATGTTAAAGCAGACAGTCTCAAGAGGCACAAGAATAGAGCAAGTGCCTTATTTAACGTGGCAGTAATGGAGGGGAGGCACCATGGGGAAACCATTCTGCAGCCCATGCAATCACTGCTAGACATCTGGCTATACCTTCACAATCTGGAAATAGGCATTGTTATGACAGACAATGTCAATAACATGCTAAAGGTAATGACAAATGGGGATTTCTGTCATGCAATTTGGTTTGCACACACACTAAATCTGGTGGTCAGTAATGTTCTTGAAAAATATGCATAGTTAAAAGAAACATTTGATACATTACTAAACATTGTCATTGTTTTCCTTGGTGTGCTGACTTGTCTGTCATTATCAACAGAAGTACAATGTTCCTCAGCATTGCTTACTTAAAGATACTTTCACACAGTGGAACGCCATCTTTTATACGGTGGAGACTCTCCAAACAGTAAGCTGTGTTCCAAGTTATGGGAGTCATGGATGTGGTCTGCAGGGGATATCTGTAATGAGTTCAGTGGGGTATTCTGCAGAAGCATGTTCAACTTTTTTGTGGCCATGTGAACAGGTCACCAATGATTTCAGTGCAAATTGACAGCTCTTGGTATGGTCCTTACCATAGTGCGTCTACTTGAATGCCACACATGCCGTTATTTATAATCTTATACAGCAACTTAAAGCAGCAGTACTAGATAATCAGGAAGTGATTTATCAAAATTTTGCTTTTTTGCTGGAAGCATGTGGCCATAGTTCCAGTCTCCATATCTGTAAATATTTTTTGGGGGTCATCTTTAGTTTTTTAGATATTTGCAATTTATTTGAATTGTAGTGGATCCATAATAAATATGGCAGCTGACTAATTTTCAGCTTCACTCCCCCTTCAGGTCACATCCTATCTTTTGGGTACTGCAGTTGGACCCTGTGCTGAGCTGTCCCGATGTCCTTGTATAGTATTGCCAGTCATGCACATCTGCTGCTGGCAGCAGAGGGGGTTCCAGTGCAGCAAGCTGGGTGGCAGAAATGTGAACAAAAAAAAAGAAAAATTGAGCAATTTACTCAGAGATAGTACATTGCCGGTGGAAAAGAGTACCAGGGAAATGCTCAGCAGAGCACAAGGAATGAACTGTTGAAAAAGCACAGATTTTTTTTACATTGTACTAGTGCTTTAACAATGTAAGGTACTGTAGGGTGCAATAGTCATGGTGACACTGGTGGTGGTGCCAATAATCACTTTGATGATGGTGGTGACACCATTAGTTCATTTGAGTCATTGCAGCAGCACCAGGATACAATATTGATTAAAGAAGTGGCACAGAAGTTTCTTACACAACTTGCAGACAGTTTGACAACATTAGATGAGAGATGCAGTTTGGCATAGCAACACTACTGGATCCCAGATATAAAGATGTGTTGCTTCCAACTGGATGCATTGTCTGTATCAAACAGAAACTGTTGCATACAC
Organism: Neoceratodus forsteri; assembly: GCA_016271365.2. Classification (NCBI taxonomy): domain Eukaryota; kingdom Metazoa; phylum Chordata; order Ceratodontiformes; family Ceratodontidae; genus Neoceratodus; species Neoceratodus forsteri. The sequence goes on from CM028134.1 coordinate 850,362,709, forward strand.
TGATGACTGAGCTGCAAAAAAAAGCTTGCAGAATCCTGATAGACTGTGCAAAGACACCCTCCTAAATATACTGCTCCTCCTTTTCTGCTATTTTCTAGTGGCACCAGTGCTAGGCATGAGTGTGACTTCAAAGATGTGGACAGTGATGATCATGAAACAACAAAAGGACATTTGGGAGCTTTCCTGTTTGATAATTGTGAAGCAAAAAAAATACATTTAGACACTTTTGGATTCTGAATACCGGTGCTGTGCAAACATTTTGGAGACTCGGATGTGTTAGCAGTGTACATAATACAGGCTTATCTAGTAGATCTAGTAGATATCTACTGTCTAGCAGAAATACAGATCCAATACAGTTCTAGCAACACAGGCAAGTCATTTACCTTCACTGGCTAAAGTGACTATTTTTTGTTGGACGCCCTTCAAAATCGGTCATTTCTAAAAGTTGCTTCAGTACAACTAAGGATATTGCTTCATCTCATCACTCAAGGTTAGACCCAGAGAATCTTGAATTCTTAGCCTTTCTCAAACTCAGCTTACCAAGGATCAGCTTTAACTATCCAGTTCATTAGTCACATGTCCAAAAAGTGACATGTACCACTATTTCCACTCCTACACCTTCTGGCATGAAGTCTTCTGGACTCTCACTGGCACTGCAGTTCAGCTCACCACTCACAGCAGTAGAGACTACTGATGCATATTACCTTCAAAAGTCCTCCTCATGAGACCATATCTTTGACATTGTCATCATCAACAATGCACAATATGATCATGTGTGTCACTCACACAGAGCCATCCCCATCAGGTTAGTAAGACCCCGCCATAAACAGAATAGTATGACTAATAATGCCTAGGCACAGATTTCTTTTTATGTAGTCAGTTGACTAAAATGTTGTCTGACAGCAGAATGTGGCTGTGCACAATATAAAAAATAGAAACAAAAGACAAATAGAGGAGGAAAAATTCCATCCATGGATGGTACTGTAGAATATTTTATAAGGCAGTACAGTGCCCTAAATTTAGTTTCTTTTTACTTGATCTGTATGTTTGTAAATGCACGCTTATTTGGGGGCCGGGATTATTTTAAAATCTAAAAATCTATGGGGCCAGGGAGAATATAGTAACTGATACAGAGGAAAAGCAGAGACAACTGGAGTATAATCCTTGAGGTCGTCAAAGGAAATTAACTATTACTAAAACTCAGCATTGGACCATGACAGCCATAGCAGGTTGCAGACTGTGTCACAACACCATAAACATAGCAAACCATAGCAGTGGCTTGCCAATATTGCATGCCACACAGAAGCTTGAGTAATAAATATTAATTGCTGACATGTCTGCTTCACCCAGTGCAGATTTCTGTATTAAGACAAGAAGTGGCTCAAGCAAATTATCAAAGTCAAACTAAAATCATGGGCCAGACTTCAAGCCTGGAATAAGCACAATGGAATCATAAGGGATAGATAAGGGGTGGGAGAGAAAGTACCATAAACTTGGAGGGGTCTACAGCATAAGCAGTGCAACAAAAAAGGGCAGACTGGATGGGCCATGCAGCCCTTATCTGCTGTCAGTTGCTATGCGACTGTGTAAGCCAAACCAAATTTGCCAATGCCCCACTTCTTTTGCTCTTTTGTCTAAGTTCCATTGAAATACTCAATTTCCTTTATCAGGGATGCATTAAGTAATCATGTAATATGATTTATGAAAGGCTATGACTGCAGTTCAATGGGTGGGAGCAATTAGCCACGCCCCTTGCCCAAGCTATTTAAGTCAGCTCCCTGCAGCCTGACTCAGATGCATTCTTTCTTTGCTGCAGACTGAGGCTCTTCTGGAGCCCCCTCCACTTCTCCCAGTGTTTGTCTTCTGCTTCCTTCATGCTTTGTGGGATTGCTGTTGCCTTGTGTCTCCACCATTCTAGGTCTGTATTTTGCTTTTGCTTCCTCACTGCTGTTTTGCTTTTATTGTCCCCTATTTTTTTTCCCTATTCTTATTGAGCATCCTTCTCAGTTCCTGTGTTTGTCTCTGCTTTTGTTCCTTTTGGGGGTTTCAAGTTGTCAGTATCCTGCCTTTGTCATTTTATTTTGCTTTGTGCTTATTCAGGGTCTAGAGTTACTGAGCCCGATTCTCAAAGCTCTCGGCATAGGGCTAGGGGCTTGCTCCACAAGGAATGGTGTAAAGTGCACCTTGCACCAAAAGAAGTACTTGGAGTGATTATTCAAAGGTAGCTGCAGGCTGCCTGCACCAAACGGGGCTTATGACCCATGTGCACCACAAAATGGGATGCAGCAAGGCTCTAGGGGTTTGCGGTAGATGCAGGCTGCCAAAGCTTCTCATTTGTGAGTCTCAAAACTCACCCAGAGTGTGGATTTCTTAGTACTCCTAGGCTGGTCTAAGGGTACTTAGAAATTTGCCCTCTGGGTGAGTTGATCACTTTGCAGCAATGTGCTGTGGTCCCCCACCCTAGCCCCAATCCCCTGTTACAATATGTAATAAAATACCTGTAGTCTAAGGACCCCTTCCCAAGCCCTGATCCTCTGTAATGTTTAATTTATTATCCCTGGTAATCTAGTGGCACCCCGAGCCCTGATCTCCCATAATGTTTAATATATTATCCCTGCTAGTCTAGCAGCCCCTCAAGCCCCTATGCCCAGTAATGTTTACATTAATATCTCTGGTAGTCTAGCACCTCTCCTCCAAATTTTGATCTGCTGTTATGATATTTAATAATACTTATAATTCATTATATGCCCTGGTGGTCCACCAAACCACCCCAACCCCAATCCCCCATTAAAAGATATTCTGAAATTCCTGGTGGTCTAGTGAGCCACCCACTCCCCACCCCACAGTGCCCTACCACACCACTCCCCCAAACCCATAACTGAGCTGGTGACTGGCACAACTCACCTCCACAGCCAGCCACCGACTGAGCTCTGAATGAGCGTGTACTGTATATCGTACATGCTCAGTGACTGACAGAAGCTATCAGTCACTGATTGCATACAGTATACAGTACACACTCAGTCAGAGGCTGGCTGTGGTGGTGAGTGGTGGGCTGTGCCAGTTGTTGGCTCGGTTATGGGTTGGGGGGAGTGGGGTGGTAGGGCACTGCAGGGTGGTGGATCCACTAGACCACCAGGAATTTCAAAATATCTTAATGGCAGATCAGAGCTGAGGCAGTCTGCTAGACCACCAGGGCATATAATATATTATAAATATTATTAAATATCATAACAGGAGATTGGGGCTTGTGGGGATACTGCTACACTACTTATTCACTATTATAATGGGAGATCAGGGCTTTGGGGGGTGCTAGACTACCAGGTATAATAAATTAAACATTATGGGAGCTTGGGGCTCAGGAGGAGGCCACTAGACTACTAAGGATAATAATGTAAAGATTACAGGGGATTGGGGCTTGGGGGGGCAGTCCACTAGACCACCAGACCACTAGACCACCAGGGAAAGCTAGGGGATATTGCTGCATGGATGACCATGGCTTGGGGCAACCTGACCAGGTGTGCCTTCTGTTTGGTACACCACTATGGTTGCTGCAATCCTTGGGACTTTGCTGCCAGGACCCTACCCAATCAAGAATTGGGTGCAGGGTCACTGGCACACAAACAATCGACACAAGCTGCCTTTGGCATGGCTTGCACAGAATTTTGAGAATGGTGCCCACTGTATTTCTGTACCATTTGCAATCTCCCTGCTTATCTACACTGTTTTTTGTGCCATTTGCAGTCTCCTATTCATCTAAAATCATTCATTTTTTTTCCACCTGGCAGCCACTCCCTTTTTGGTTCTTTGCTTTCATTACTCACTCCAGCAGCACACTGCTTCCTGGGTTGATTCCGACATGCTATTGTATTCCATATACCATTACATTCCCTAACAGTATTTATTCATTCGCTACAGCTTCAGTGTGCTGTCTTTTACCAGACTCAGTGCTAACAGTTGCTCCCTCCTAATGCTGTCTCATTGCATCAGTGCTAACAGTTGCACTCCCACTCATGCAGTCTCTTAACTCACTCTGTGCAAACAGTTGCACTCCCATTCAAATGTTCTCTCAATGAACACAGTACTAACAGTGGCACTCCCACTCATGCTATCTATTGCTGTTCTCAATACCACCAATTGCACTTCCAATACTGCACTCTCAGTTGCATCCCAGCCTCTCTGCACCCTATCTTTGTTTCCCGAGGGTGGGTCCATCACCGGAGGTGGGACCTTTCTGTTTCTACCATTAGGGTGAGAAGATTATCTGCTATGGGGGAAGTCTTTGGTCATGTGAACAGTGTCATAAAACCTCTCAATGTAGCATCTAAGACTTTAGCTGCCTGAGAGTGAGGCCTCCAAGTCCCAGGGAGCTCCTTCACCTACTGACATTGTCAGCAGCACCTTCAAAAGCTATTCTCCCTACAGCCACCTAAAGGTTCACCTGGCCTCCATTCTATACTCTCCCATGTCCTTCCTGCCCCTCAAGGGTGAATATTATACAATTCTCCCGTTCTCGTCCCTCTTGGGCATGGCCTTACCCCTCCTGGGTTTGGCTTCTCATCTAGGCCTTTGCTTGGAGGTGAGGTGGGTGCCTTTCAGCAGTTGTCACTCTCCTCCTCCTCCTCCTCCAATGGGGAGCCATAGAAGGGTTCTCCATTTACCTGCAGGGGTCATCAACTTGCACACCACCACAGCTTCACTGCTAGAGGGATAGAGTGAGGGCTCTTCCTCTTAAGAATCTTCCCCTAAATTGAGTCTCTAAATTGCAGTAGTGAGCCATCATTAATTCATCCCAAGCTGGAATGAAGGCAACCAAGGCCTTGGATTCCCAGAGGTTTCCCCCTCATAGTTTTTTTTTCTCTCCTCTGTGGCAAAGGTCATAAAGGTTAGTTAGCCCATAGAATCTAGTCCTCAAGTAATATATCTATATAGTACATGTTGACCCTGGTAGGTTTCTCCTGTTGAGTTGTGCTTGGATGGTGGCCTTTCTTCTCCTTTGCCATTCTCTATCTCCTTGTGGAAGTCATGCCCCTTCTGCTATCAATACCGATATCATCCATCATTGCACAATCCTGCCTACAGTATGTCTGTTACAAGTCATCACTACTGCTATCAATCTATGCTCATCCAGTTTCTGCATTCGCCTCTTGCTGCTCATCTTTTTGGGACTCCTTCCCAAGGTACCGTTAGCCTAAAGGAATTATATTCCCATGGTTCCTCTAGTGGTGGAACCTTCCTCAAGAGGTTTCCTTGCCTTCACAGTACCCCAACATGGTGGTAGTTTCCCATGGGACATACAGTGAGAATGGTCAAAGTATCTATGTCTGTCAACAGCATAAGCATTCAAATACTTTCAAGGCTATCAATGAAGTTGCACAAGCATAACTCAACACTAACTTGCATACACACATTGAAATCAAAGGCTATGACTGCAGTTCAATGGGTGGGAGCAATTATCTATGTCCACTGCCTGAGCTATTTAAGTCGGCTCCCTGCAATCTCACTCAGATGCATTCTTTCTTTGCCCCATCATCCTCCCTTACTCCTCCAGTGGTGCACCTATCTCTCCCTGGGGGCCCCTTCCTAAGGTACCTTTAGCCTGAAGGAATTATATTCCCATGGCACCTCTTGGGGTGGAACCTTCCTCAGGAGGGTTCCTTTGCCTTCACGGTACCCTGACAGGGTGGTAGTTCCCCATGGGACATAGAGTGTGAATGGCCAAAGTATCTATTTAACTCGGTCAATAACATAAGCATACAAATATTATCAGACTATCAATGAAGTTGTACAAGCATAGCTCATCGCTAACTTGTGTATACACATTGAAATAAAATGTTCATCTGTATGGCTACTGGCTTTTTTAATTAAAGGATTTCCTCTGAGGGTTTGCTAAAAGGTAACTGTGCTGAACCTGAAAGAGATTTCTCCAAGTAAAAGCTGTTTTAGATACAGGTTCCAATTTAGTAATTGTTCCACCTGTAAGGGATTTTTAATAATCACAAAGGGTGATTCTGATTTACACAGAAGGTGGTAAGTACCATTTCAGAACTGTATGATGTAGTTTATGTCCCTCTCAAACACAGTTCTACAGTAGAACATGGATGCATTGTGGCAACAATTAAAGAGCTGAGCAAGGACATAAACAATATCATACAGTTCTAAAATGGTACTTACGAACTGTGTATAAATCATTAACAGCCACTAGGATATCTAAAAAGCTAGTAGAGATGGAACAGTAACAGAATTGGGGCTAGTGTTCAAAATGATGCTTCTGTAATGTTAGTCATCAGCACAATGAATTATGATGCACCATGGTGAAACCCTATACTGGAAAATTTGCATCCAGATGAATGCAGCTTTCCTACTGATATAGGGTTGTGGGGCACCAGAAACCATGATGTAACTGTGTGTGGCAGTGGCTGCCACTGCACAGTGGAAAATGAAGTACAGATTGAGTGCAGTTCTCCTTTAAGATGCCTGTACGGTTCAGCTTTCCTTTACTGTTCTCTCACCCAAGCAACTAAGAGAAGACTCTGCTGTAACCATAAGAAGCACAGTAACCAAGTATACAGTGTCAACATACAGTACAGCCATCTGTAAAGGTGACACAGTCAGAAACAATTAATGTTTTTCATAATATCAGAATAGTTAATAGTACTATTCAGAACTATCATGATGCACTATGTTCATTTAATAAACCTAGTCTGCCAGTTGTAGGTTAACAGGATAAGCACTTTACTGACCATGCTGTAGTAATACTTCATATTATGGCAGACCTTAGTTCTGGGTCTGGGAATTGTTCTGTGTGATTTATATCACTGACTTGAAACAGTTGGAAGTATGGTGTCTTGCCACCTGGGAGGCCCTGGATTATGAGCAGATTTAGGTATTGGGATCTAGACTTGACTGTGCACATTGTAGGGGTGAGATGTATTGTTTCATGGGGCAGAGGTTAACACCTGGGACATGAGTACCCCTGCTGGCAGGCTGCAATATATATCTGGCTAGAAGACTGACATAATAGATGGTTGGGGGGGGGGCAGCAAAATTAAAGAATGAGATAAAAAAGGAAAAAGTGGAAACATTTTGCAAAAGGATGAGAATGTTACTGGTTTTCAGATCATTCAGATGTTGCAGCTGTTAGCACAGATGCTTTTGGACTGCAAGGTTTGGGGTTCTACTCCTGGCCAAAGCTCACACAGATTTGATTTTTTTAGCTTAAATGAATACAGCAGTATTGATGGAAAAAAAATCACCGTGATGTACTAGCCAACTGTGCATGTGTGGGGGGGGAGGGACAAGAATGCTACTTGTCCAAGTTTGGGTAAAGACATTTAACCACTCAGGTTTATCTGCATAGTGGAAAAATAGGCATCAAAGGAAATAACAGCTGGTTTTCAGTGAATGTATAGTATAACAAACACTCAACACTGATCATCTTTTAGTCCTCTTGATTTACACTACTGCTTCTTCAATTAAAATAACCTGTTTCTTACTATATCTAATTATTCTGAAAGTATGCCTGTAGGGCTGCCTACTCCTACATGAATTCAATTATCAGAGTAAAAGATGTTTCCAGTAATTCTGCAAGTTTTATTTGAAATGTCTATACATAGCCTACTGGTAAAGATCTTCACTATTCATTTCATTTCTCTTTTGTTTGGCTATATTGGTACAAGAAAATTTAGGTTTAAATACACATGTATAGAACTATGCAAGTAACAGCTGGGCCATTTGTTTTTGTGATGCATAGGAAAGAATGACTACTGTAATCCTTGTCTTCGGGCTCTGGGATTTAATAATAAGAAAAATGAAACTAATTTAAAATTGTCAGGCAGCACCAAACACCATTATTTAATTTATTCCTTCTGTTCAGACCTCTGCCATGGTTCTCTTAAATCCTTCCTCCACTCACTCACACCTAACAAACAGACACTTGAAATACTGTGGCACATCTCTCTGACAGTAAGGGGCCAGATCTCCAGCTTATAGCCCTCTCCCCCGGGCTGCTCACATTCCGCATTTTGTTTCTAGCATGAAAGACTTTGTTTTAAATCATAATAGTAACCAGGCTGTACTCACATTATAGCACACATGGAGAACTTGCAAAAGTCATGTGTTTTGGATTTGACATTCTGATTTATGGTTGTGTGCTCCAGTTACACAGCTGCAATCTTATTTTCCGACAAAGATGTTTTCTATTTTTCTATTACTTTGCTTTGCTCTGTCTTCATGTAAAGGAAAAATGAAAGCCTACCAAGTTGAATCACAACACAATCAGAGTTGTTCTTTTGGTATGTTTGGGTGTGACAACATAAAGCATTAAAACCAAATATTGAAAACATTTCTGGAATTGTCAGTTACCTTTTTTTTTAAGAATTGTCTTAAATTATTAAAAAAAGTTAATAATACCCTACCAATATGATGGGGATTCCTATTAATTTTCTTACTCATATCTATAATTTTCCAAGAGAAAAAAATTAGATTTTCTATTTTTCCAGTATCATCTAGAATGGCAAGAACTGAGATTTTTTACTGTGGAAAAATTCACAGTGAATATCTCAATTGCTGCAGTTTGCATTTTTGGATACAATAATCTTTAAACTTACAGTGGTTTTCAATGCCCACATTTTGGTGGACTAAATGAGCCTCTATTTTTGGCCACCAGAACTTACTGGTGGCTTTACTTCATCTTATATTATATCAAATCCCAATATACCCAACCCTCCCGATGTAACTTTTCTTTTCACACAGTGTATAATAAATCATGTCCCTGATGCGGTCTCTCTTTAAATTTATCACCCATGTTTTTTAAAGGTAAGAAATTGTCCTTGTCCTGGACTGGGTCACCCCTCAACTACTAGATATGATGCAGCAACGGGATCTACTCTGGCTCCAAGCTAGGCAACTGGATCTGCTATGGATGTCCAAACCTACAAGGTGGCCCAAAACAAGTGCACCTGGGAAATTCGACAGGCCAAGGCTACACACCACAAAAATCAACAGTCTCAATGCTTTGGTGATGGGAAGAAATTCTGGGCCTCAGTTAGAAACCTCATCGGAACCGATGACAGATCCCCCCCCCATGCTTCACCACAACAGTAAAGTCATACTTGATGATGACACTATGGTCAATATCTTTAGCAAGGCTTTTACAGATTACAGCACAGTCCTCCCCCCAAAGCTAACTACAAACACTGTAGGTAATCAGACCACAGACCACTCCCCCAACCCCTCCAATGCTAGGACCTGCCCAATATTTTACTTCAGATGGGTAACCATCAACAAAGCAAGAAAATACAGTACCTTGCAAATGTCTTGGGCCAAACAACGATGGGCGAAGATGGTATTGATATGACACTGATCACTTGTCACCCTACTTGAGGTCATTGGGCCTATCACCAAACTGTTCAACTTGTCCCACTGCCTATTCACTTTCCTCTTCCATCTGGAAAACTGCTCTGGTCACACCTGTACACAAAGGGGGTGACCAGTCACTAGTAACCAACTACAGACCCATTTCAGTCTTATCTCTGCTCTCTAAAACACTGGAAAGAATCATTGCTGATCAACTCACAGAACATCTGCATAAATACCTTCCCAATCCCCTCAACAGCATGACTTCCACAAGCTACATAGAACTAACACCACCCTAATTGACTTCACAGGTTATTTGCACAAGGCACTCGACCAGGGCAACCTGGTCGGGGCAATCTTTATAGATATAACCAAGGCCTTTGACCTTGTGGATCACCAGCTCCTGCTCCACAGGTTACAAAGCCTAGGGCTGTCCCCCATCATGGCAAGATGGTTCTCCAGCTGTTTGTCTGGGCAGATGCAGAAAGTAAAGATCAATGGTGCCATCTCCGACACCTGCAAGGTCACTGTAGGGGTCCCCCAAGGGTCCATACTGGGCCCACTCATATTCAGTCTCTTTGTCAACAACCTCCCTGATGCATGCCCCATGGCCAAGATCCTGCTATGTGAAGACAACATGGTAGTATTCTCTCAAAACTCCTGTCAGGAAGCTCTCACTAGGAATTTGCAGTACAGCTTTAACCTCTGTCAAGAATTGTTCGAAGATAGCATGCTGGTGCTCAATAGCAAAAAGACCAAGACAATGCTCTTTGCTGAAAGTCAAAAGAGGAGATATGTCACACCCCTCTCAATTACCTGCAACTCTCACTGCACCTTGGAGCAGGTTTCTTCATTCTAGTACCTAGGAGTAACTTTATATGAGTCCCTGTCATTCGACGAGCATATCTGCAGTATTACCACTACCATCAACAGGAAGCTAGGAGCCCTCTATAGGTTTTGGTTCTGCCTTACAACCAAGGCTAGGACCCAGGTGTTTAGAGGTACTATCCTACCTGTCCTGCACTATGGGAATGTAGTCTATGGTGCAGCCTCTGATTCAAGCCTGATTGGAGTCCAGACTACTCTCAATAAAGCCTGTCAATTTGTGCTGGGTGCCGACTGCCTAACACATACGTGCAAACTATACATTAGGACTTAATTGCTCCCACTTATTGATTCCATTAAACTCCATGCCTGCTTTCTGGGAGAGAAGGCCCTACTTGGCCTTGCACCTCCCTCCATATACAGTAAGCATTATTCTGCCCAGCCCCAACCGAACGCACCACTAGAAGTGTCACTAAGCAAGCACTAGAAGTGCTGTTCAGAAGGCCTGCACTGTGGAGGCAAGCCTTTGCAGTAAGGGCACCCACCTGGATGAATGAGCTCCCTCACACCACTACAGGCCTTACATGCCTTGGTCCCTTCAAGTTCATGCTTAGAAAATCTATCTCCCCCTCCTGTACACTGCTACAGCCACTCTTAACCTTGCTGCTTCTATCCTCCATGTGCTTTTGGCCCTTCCTACCACGCACCTTCCCCCCTTCCTACCCGACCTTCCCCCAATGAAGCCTCCCCTTATTCCACTTCTGTCACCTTATCTAATTCTACTATTGTCACTCAGTCTGATTTTCCCCTCTTTTTCCTTTTGCCTCTTTCCCTCTATGACTGGACCTACACTTATGGTTGACTCTACCCTCTGTACCACCTTAGGTATTTTCAGTGCTGTATAACTACTGCTTCTGAGCGTTCAAATGAATACATACTTGGACTAATGCACTTTTATTAACTAAGCTACTGTGAGAACTGCATTCACAAGTACTCTGTACCCATGCCTTGTATTATGTGATGGTTTTGCCTACGTTATCCCACACTACTGATACTCTATGTTCTTGGCTTATTTGATGCTTTGCCTATGCTCTATTATTGACATGGCCTATTTAGCTGCTACTGTCTTCCCTCCTCATGTGTTTGCTTCTCCTCCCTTGTATGATGAGAATCCTTTGTAAATGAGCTTTTATCTCAAAGGTTGTAATTCCAATTATTCAAATAAATAAATACAATTGTTCTGACATGCTTGTAAATATTTTAATCCAGAGTTTAGCATGAAATAGTCTGTCTCTAGCTACATTATTTCAAATCCATATTTTTTTCATGCTACGTATTCACAATATTTTTAAATTCTGTATATTTATAGTTGCATGAATCAGAAAGTTTAACATGCATCCTACAGAGTACTATACAAACTAAAACTCCAACCTTTAAGTGCAAATGATTTTGGAAAAAATTATTGATATATGACTTCAGTTCAACACGCCAATGGTATTTAACATAATCCATCTTTAAACAATAATGATTAAGTCAATATTAATAACAAAGAAAAGCACGTCCCTGTTCTTATCTCTTTCACAAATGAGTAAATTCTATACACGTACTGTAAGTACCTTAAAAGTTAAGACCATATGTATTGTAAACTAATGCAACATCCTAATTATGTGTAGGTCCATGGATTTCCTCAGCCTAAGAAATCAGTTCAGGGGCCCATTTAAACAATGAAACTGTAAGTGGAGAGGTACCATATGAATCTTATAGCCATCAATTACTGTCATTTTTGATCTGGCTGGTTAGCTAGGATCATTTGCTATCCTAAGCATAACTTTATCATTTCAGTTCAAATGTGATTATTTCTTTCCAAGAAAATGTCCTGAGACATCTCCTAAAAACGCCTGTGAATGCCCTTCTGAAGTACTTGTTGTGGCTGTTCCACTGTCACATTAAATGTAAATCCTAAGGGTGTAGTGTTCCACATGCTGTATCACCAGGAAATGGCATTTCTATTACTGCTCCTTAGCTTGGAAATGTAAAACAGTTATGCAGGACAGTATGATTATTGTGGAAGTCTCTGAGTGTGACCGATAGTTGTTATATTCTATTCCTATACAAATTCTCTAAACACAGGCAGACAGCACTTTCAAAGGAAGTAGGTGGCTACAACATTCATAACCATAACCAGCTTTTAAGGCAAGAATGACACTACAGTATAAACTGTTTAAATGATAAGATACTATATGAAACACTCTGACTTTCTGTACCTTAATACTCTCAAGACTGCTGTGGGTAAATCTTCTCTATAATATAACCCCCCCCATTCCCCACCCCCACCCCCACACACACACACAACTGGAAATTAAACTTTTGGACTGTGTTTGTTTACTTGGTAAAATATTTTTAAATAAATACTCTAAATCACCAAATAGCCAAACTAGGTGTGTCTCAAGAGAACCAGGTATGGGAACCACAAAATCTGAAGTGCCTCTTTTTTTGACAATTATTGTACAGTATATGTAAATATTTATACATCTATCTTCAGCAAAATGCATTCATATTTTTCTGAATACATTTTGGATACTTGGAAAGCAGACTCTAAGCATGTCTTTGAATATGAGCAAACAGTTTTACAAATGGTTATTTGACAAATATCACTACTGCACTATCTGTCAGATATGCTTTGGAAGTATATATTTTGCTATTGAGCCATCATTCTCTGTTATATGCTTTTTTTGTGTGTAAGGATGTAATGTATTGTAATACAGTGTTCTCAGGTCAAAAACTACACAATTCCATCTATGCCATATATGTTGTTGGGCATACTTGTAGTTATTATTCCTATTCTTTGTAATACATTTTCCCCAGGCTATGAATGCTTGAGTCAGATAAAGACTCACAGCATTTCAAATACTAATAACAGCATTCATTTTAAGGTACAGGTAAAAACTGTATCTCCACATAGGACTACTCCCCAAGATTTCATGGTAAGTTAATTCTGCTTCTCTGAACTGAACTCACAGCCACAATTTGTTGTGTGCTTCTCTTTTTGTATTTGGTTGTCTGACTTAATCTGGTTAGGGGCTGAACTTCAAGATTGTTTTGGTATGCAGCCTTTTGCATTTTTTCATATGAATGCTTGGCTATTTCTTTTTAATATGCCCCATAGGTTTCACATATTGTGCATAATTCAAAATTATAAAGATCTTGTCAAACACCAGTCATACTTCATGGAAATTAAGGATTGGTTTGTTACAGTACTACAAAAATAGTTCCAACTAGGAATACTTTCAGTGATTTCAAACATAATATGTATTGTAACTATCTGTTTTATTATTGTAAATGAGAAATCTCAATAACTAAATTTCTTTTGATGGATTTGCTTAAATACTAGGTTTGGTGAAATGTTAATATCCATGGTGACATTCGAACAAAATGTCTACACTTCACAGTCTGGAAATCCTATGAAAAAAAGAAACAGAATATCAGTAAATTGGGAAGTGCAACATTTGCAGCAATTTGCTTCTTAGGTTGGCCAATTTGCAAGCAAGAAATCCCTCAAACACAACTTCTGGTAAATTTTTCTAAGTAAAGGAACTGTAGATTTTGCTTTGCAGAAATTAAATCTGTGATTTCCAAACATGGAAACATAATTTTCTCAAAGAAAGTATAAAGCATAAATGCTGTGGAGTTTATTTTCATTACATCACAGGATGTTTATTTTTTAAACATTTCACCAGGAAAAACACAGTGAGCAACATTGCTCATTTCCAGGTGCATCCTGGGGAGGGGGGAGCGGGGATAGGCACACAATTACAGCACAATAACAATTGCATGGGAAAAAATACTTACAGAATTACATAGTGCTCCATAAATTCAGTCTAACAAGCAAACTGTAAGAAGGCAATTGAGAAACAAAAGCATACCAAAGGAAAAAAAAAACCTGTTACAGTAATTATGTATCATACAACATACCAGGCTAAAGTGTTTTTTTTTTTTTTTTGCACAGTGAAAGTGCAACTTGTAAGAGGTTGGCAAGATAATAAGGAGAGTCTTAGCTGAGGTGAACTGAGTAGGATTGGGAGAGAAGTGTGTTTGGTAGACACAGATACAACATGGGTGCCACATCTGGTAGTGATCTATGAGTACGCAGGAAGGGGATAGGGTCGGGTTTGAGAGGGGCCAGGCAGAGATGAGTGGGAACCTCTAGTTGGGACAGAGAAGCTGTCAGGGTGGGGGGGTGAGAGAGAGTGGGAGAGGTAAGGATTGGGGTGTAGAGTGGGAGGGGAACAGATGATGTGGTGAAGTTAAAAGCAGTTACAAGTAGGGGTAAAGACGTTACGTAAGGGGAAGGAGAAGGCAGAGGGGGAACTGGTGTGGCAGATGGATGGGGGGGAGGGAATTCAACTGCTTTGGGAAACTGAGAAAATGCAGCCTGGCCGGCAGTGGAGGACCTAGGAGGGACAGCCATGGTTCAAGAGTCATAGCTCCAAAGGGAGTGGGGGGTGATAGAAAGGAGGAGAGGAAGGAAGGAAGAGAGCCAAGCCACAATTTAGCTGCTAAGTTGACAAAGTGAGAGTGGAGCCTGTCATAAAGAGAGGGGAAATAGAGAGAGATTTGCAGAGAATACAGTGGTGGGTACGAGGAGGACAGTTAAGAGCGAAGTGGCAGAAAGAGTGAAAATGGGTGTCCAGCCTAGCTAGGGAAGTTTTGGGAGTGGCACTGTAGACTACATCACTGTAGTCAAAAACTGGGAGGATCATTTTCTGGACCAGGGTGCATACAACACTCTATATATTCTAGGGGTCCCACTAGCAGCTCAGAGAAAGTGCATTATGTCCTTTTGTGTAGGAAAGGATGAATGTTCCCATAATCAGTGGGTCAGGCTGGAATTCGAGTTCATATTCGACAACTAGTCCTAGCCAGGGAGGGTTGTTGCTCCAGCCCAACCCTGCAATGCACCATTGGGTGGTCAATGCTTTTCCTATTGTGAATGAGGTCACTAGGAGTTGTGCATGGCATCAAAGATGTGGGCGTGTACTCTGAACAGGTCTTATTTCCAGTCACAGTGGTGACTTGTACTCTCAGATCTAGTAATAGCAGATCCCCTTGCTCACTGGATATGTTTCTTAGGTGCAATGAAAACCTGTTGACCCCATGGAGGACATAGGCCTGAGGAAAACTGCTTACTATAACAGGGGGTTTGGCTTTCCTTACTGTAAATATACAATGTTATTGTTGAAGCAAATCAGTTATGGATATGTGTTTTACTCTCAGGAAGCTCTGTCACCTTAGTGTTCCTTAATCCAGACTAAAACAGAGGTTAGTAGATATCGCAAAAAAAGTGGACATTATAGATTTCAGCAATTTACATTAAATCTCTGTCATGGTGTAACTCACCCCCCATGAGTGAGGCTTACCTAGTTCACCTCCAGGCCACCTGGGCTCACCAGCCACAGTCCCTGGTTGCTGCCTGAAGCACCCTTGCTGGCCCCCAGTGCCAATATTTCTGTGGAGAACTGGAGGAGCAGTCTTTAAAACAAAACTGCTAGCTTGGTGGTACAGTTCAGCTCAGCGAGCATCGCGCAGCTCAGTGTGTGCATCTTCGAGCTAGCACCTGCTTGAACATGTGGGCTGTAGCGGTCTACTCACACTTAAAGGAGTGCTTCAGTGTTCAGTGTAAAAGCCAGTCTGACAGCTCAGGACCAGCTCCCTGTTGTGTGCTCTCGACACAAGAGGACTTAAGTAGGGCTCCAGAGGCACACTGGTGGGGGAGTGAAATAAAACTTTGTAGAAGCTCTCTTAAGCGCCATAGCTTTATGAGCAGTTGAGGCTGCTATGTATATGAATAACTCTGCCTGCCACCTGGGGGTAGAGCACTACGGTGCTCATGACAGGCAGGGGGAGTCCTGGCCAAGCCGCTCTCTGCCACTGGACACCAGAGCAGAGAGGCAGCTATTGAGCTTGGGGGCAGTTATTTTTTTAAAATAATTCAGGAGCCCTGCAGTAGAAGTTTAAAGTTGGGGATCTGCATAAACTACCCTGAAACAGTCATCTTTGTTACCTCTGACCCTACAAGTATCCAATGGGAGATCAAGGAGCCCAGAGGACTACAGCAATGGCTCCTGGGAAAAAAGGAGAAGACTATGTCTTGGTGTCTTTTCATCCAACCAATCAGGTGTTGAGTGAACATTCTGCATACTAATTTGGTGGGTTGACAACCTGTTTGACCAATGCTGCTCTGATGCCACCAGACCCAGAGGGCAGATTCCATTTGAGGGCAATTTGCCTGGAGCTTCCAGAAAGTGAGAAGGGCTTGGGCTGTTGTTCCTGCAAAAAGGATGGAGACCTGCCTGGGGCTTCCACAGTCACTAACCCAGGAGGTTCCCTGCATTGCTTTCAATATCTGAATGAAGCTGTTAACCACAACTAAAGTGCTGTTTGCATGAATCCAGCCAGACCAGAGGTGAGCCAGAAGAGACTTTGCCTTCTATTTGACTCTTGTGCCACATCTGATTGCCTGCAGTGTGGAGAAAAACTGTGTTCCTGAGATAGAGGAGGGAATCCCAAGCCTGTGGACAGTCTGGGGAATTGGCTGGTCAGTGCCAACCTTAGGTGCTGGCTATTGTCTCACCCTGAGGGCTGGATGCCAGGACAGGTGTGTGAGGCATGTGGCCCTGGTTCCTGAGACTGGTCCTTCCATGTTGCCTGCAAAAGAAGCAGAAGACGGTTCAAGAAGCCAGTGAGGCCTGCATTCAGGCTCAGAAACTCCCATAGTTGCAGTTGACAGAACTTCATACAACCTAAGAAGACTCAAAGTCTTGTATCTCCAGAACCGTGAGTAACCTCAGGGTTTGCCCTACATCTGGAGCGTTTGTAAATAGTTTTCTCCAAGGCCACTGTTTTGGCCGTCATGCCAGGAGTTATAAGTATTTCATTCAAAAGCTATTTTTGCAAATGTGTGGCCTGTTGGGCTTGGGTTTAAATATTGGTTTAACATCCATCAAAGCCAGCCAACCAGCTACGCGACCCTCGGGCATGCACCATTCCAATGGCTGGGCACCCAGTGAAGAAAGTGGCAGCTCTAATTTAGTTAACTGGGGGAACTGGTACCAGTTGGGAGGTGGGCTGTACTGTTTGCATATTCTGAGCATATCATTAGAGTTAGTTAATGATTGTGTGTGTACTGAAATTTTGCTATTGTTTTTAGTATTCCATCTGTGGGGTGACTGTGCAGGGAGATAGGTGAGTGCAGGCATCCCAGGGAATTGGAACCACTTTGTCAAGAGGCCCACTTAAATTTAAATCTGGGTGGAGACACTGCACTATTTGTTATTCTGTTGGGAAGAAACCTCCCTGTTCAGGAAAAACAGAGCCCAGACCCCTCAACCTCGTATGAGCCCACAAGGCAGGGGTAGTCACCATAACATCCATGGCAACGCGGTTACACTTGTATAATAATAACAAGAAAATCCATGACTTAAATCTTACTTTTTAACTAAACAAATAAAGATATTATGTAGTCTTGGAACTTGTGGCCAATGGCACCAGGAAGTTGCCAGACAGACAGTGGACCGGAGCAGGGTGGGTAAAATGCTAAATTTAAAAAAATCTGCAAATTCTACATGTTACTTTCTTAGAAACATAGACAGTGACAGCAGAAAAAAAACAATGGTTCAGCCAGTCTGCCCATAACCTCTACAGGGTAATAGCCTTCACTATCTACCCTATGTTCCCCACCATACTACTACTGCCCTAAGTAACTTTTATACTCTTTACTCTGTCCCAGCCATGATTGGCAGACTGTTCCATGATTGCACCACCCTCTCTGTAAAACAAAACTTTCTCATATCCCCCTTGAACCTCCCTCCCAACAGTTTCCACTAATGTCCCTGTGTCCTTGATCTGTTACTCATGCTAAATAGGTCCTCACAGTTCACCTTGTTTATTCCTTTCTGAAACTTGAAGGTCTCTATCATATCTCTCCTCTCTCATCTGTTCTCCAGTGAGTATATGTACAGAGCCTTCAGCTGATCCTCATAAGGTCTGCCCTGCTGGCCCCAAGTCATCCTAGTCAACCTTTATTGCACCATTTCTAACCTGTCCTTATCTTTCCTGAGGTGAGGACTCCAGAAATGGGCACAATACTCCAGGTGTCACCTCAACAACAATATATAAAGAGGTAGTAATACCTCTTTTCTTCTACTGTGAATTCCCCTTCAGATACACCCCAGCATCCTATTTACCTTAAAGGGAAACTGTCAGCAATAAGAGCCTCACACCCACGTGTGAAGCTAATTCCAGTTTGCACTTTGTGTAAAGAAACTTTTTTTTTTTAGTTACTGTTCACTGCAGTATAGTAGAATGTATTAGGCTAATTTTGCTATCTTCTAAGATTCTTTTTCCTGTAATCAGAAATACCAGACTCCCCTGTAACTGACATCATAGGAGGACTGCAGAGCTGGGAGATTCAATAGTCTGCAATGTATCTGGCAAAGATTTTTTAAGCTAAAAATCAGATATTTGCTGGTCCTGCTATGCTCACAGGGCTTAGTACAGTCCTCTGACCATATCTAGACCCAGAGAACAGCAGACCAGCAAACAGAAGATTACAGCTTATAAAAAAAAAAACTCTGACATTCCCAGTAGGCTATTGAATCTCCCACTGCTGCAGTTCTCTTCTGATGTCATTTGCAGAGGAGTCTGGCATTTCTGGTTAGAGAAAATGTCAGCTTATAAGTCAATGAAATTAGCCTGATACAATCTAGTACACTGCATTAATCATTAGGATTTTGCACACAAAGGGCTAATCGGGATCAGACTCACACTTGGGTGTGGAGCTCTTGTTGCTGACAGATCCACTTTAATATAGGCCTATTTGCACAGGCTTGATTGTTTAAGGGAGCCACTAATGATGACTTCTAGGTCCCTTTCCTCAGTCATATTGCTCAACTTTATCCCTCCCATCCAGTAATGTGTTCTGGGGTTCTTTTTCCCTAGGTGCATCACCTTGCACTTTCTGGCATAAAATTTCAATTGCCAAACCAAAGACCACCTCTCTAGTCTTTGCAGGTCACTATGCATCCCCCTAATTTCCTCATCACAATCTACCCTCCCACAGAGCTTAGTGTTATCAGCAAAGAAACACAACTTGCCCTGATGTCCTTCTCCAATGTCCCTGATGAACATATTGAAGAAGACAGGACCTAGGATGGACCCCTGTGGCACCCCACTTGTGAAAGGGAAAAGGGAAATTGTTTAACCAGGAAAGGCACACTAAGCGGAAGCTTGTTTCCAGGTGTGACCTAGGAGCACAAGGAAGTTAAAAGACGTGTTCAGAGTCACATAGTATGCAAGTGGGGGCTGCAGGATTCAAACTCAGGTTTCCAGGTTTGTGTCTTAATGCCCTAAACCACAGCACTATACTGCCTTCTTACCTCGTGACCTCCCTATCTTCTGATTTGACTCCATTAATCACAACCCTCTGCGGCCTTCAATCAATATTCTACCCATCTTGCTATATCCCTTCTTGCATACAGATCATCTGATCTTCATAATCTTATGTGAGTCACCAGTTCAGAAGCCTTGCTGAAGTTGAAGTAGAGTAATTCCAAAGCATGGCCCCTATCCAGTACCCTTGTCTCCCAGTCAAAAAAATCTATCAGTCTGACAAACTTACTCTTTGGGCTGTACCAGCTTCTAGGCTAGTTTGGTCTGGTTCACTTCTACGCTGTCACCACTTGATTATACCATGAAAATGTCTTTTTCCTGCTCAGGAACTTGGAAAATAAAACACAGTAATGTATGGTAGAGTGCATTTTGGATGGCAGACTTTAAGCAGAGAATTTTCACCGTGCCAGCAGAAATATTACATATACCTTTACAAACAGCCATTGGTTCTATAAAAATAGATTCTTTACTACTAAATGCTACAGATATTACAAACAGGTTATGTACAGCAAAGAGATTTACACATTTACGGGAAAGAAAAAAATAGTTTAAACAGATAGATGACTGATAGAATAAGCTCATAATCTAGTCTTACACTAGGATCTATATTTACTTGCCAGCTAACTTTAAAGAAACATTTACTTAGACTGTTCTTTCTTCACCCAGATAAGTTTATCAAGAAAGGAGGCTTCTCCCTCCTCCTGGAGACACTCATCAAGATAGACTCCAGGTCCATTTCAAAGGTTGCAGGAAGTCAGAGAGAGAAAATTGGGGTTCAACTCTTCTATTTATGTGCTTAGGGTACTAGGATGAGCTCTTTCCCTGGAGTGACAACCCTCTTCAGTATTCCCCACTCGCATTAATGTGTATAGGGATTTCATGTCATAATAGCGATTGCAAAACAGCAATTACTATTATGGGAAGAGCATATTGTCATAAAGCAAATTGTCAATATACACATGCCATCGAAGAAACATCTGTCAAGGAGTCCGAGTGTTTATGGGAAGGGGGGCTTCACACCTTCCCTGCACCACACTACTAAAGGATTCTCAACTCCAGGGTGGTGCATGTCAGGGAGGGAGCAGCACTCTGGAATCCAAGAAAAAAATAAAGACACATCTGCAACCAGTGACAAAATTCTTATCTGCACCCAGCCCCGAACCCAGTACCTGCTGAGCTACAGCTAGCCACCCTCACCACCACCACACCACCACATGGCTAACTCAGCTGCAGCAGGTACACTACCCCCTTACAAACCCTATTCCCTATCCCTCCCCTTCCACTCGCTATCCCCCACTTCCAGTCACCTTCCCTATTCCCGCTTTTGCATAGGGTCACTACCCTTGCAGGGTAGCCCATGAGGAAAGAGCTAAATATGAGTTGCCATTGATGGTTGCTCATATTCAGTTACCATCCTCACTGGATACTGTGTGAAGGTGTATGTGTGAGTACATCTGCCAGGCCTAGTTTCCCATTACAAACCTTGTGACATCCTCCCTCACAGCTTTATCGCCCTGTTTACATCCTAGCTGCTCAGGATGCCTCTGTGGGTAAAGGCCCACTCACACACCTAAGAACTGCTTTTCCCTTGAGTTTCCCAGGATAGCGGCTGGAACATGTGACCTGCACTCCATTTAGTTTTGCCCATATGCCCTTTCAAACAGATAGACTTATGTGAAAATAAGTAGAAACAAAAAAAATTACAGTAATCAAAAAGGAGGGTACATCGACATGATCACATTCCCTTCACAATCAGATTGGTCTGACAAGACCTCCCTGTCAGAAACCCATGCTGTTTATTATCTTGCAGTCCACTGTTCTCCAGGTAGTCCACAAGGTCCTCTTTGACCAGTGACTCCGTCAGTTTACTCACAATAGAGGTAAGGCTGACAGGTTTATGACCAACTTTGTGTATTTTGTAGGGTTACCAGCCACATTTTGTGAATTCTGTGAATGTAAACTCTGCAGGGTTCATCCAGCCCTACTTCCCACTAATGGTTCAGGGGAAATTGAAGAATTTAGATCAAGTACTCAAAAGGTTGGACTTTGTATCCTGGCCTTCAGTAACTCACAAATTATTGTTATTTCTGCATTTTGGTTGCTAAATGTAACCATGTGCAACATTTTGCACTGTATTGTATGATACATCATACAGTATGATGTGGAAAATCATAGTGGCATTGTTTAACTTCCAAAGCATAAACATCCATGGATATATAGATACATAGACTATGATGGCAGAAAAGGACCTATCGGCCCTTCTGGTTTATTTATCCTACAGTACCTAACCACTCTGCACTGGACCTATGGGCCATTCCCCATTTATTTCTGCCACCCTAATTATAACTAATCTCATATACAGTACCTGTCCCATCTCTGCTCAAAGTTGCTCATTAATTTGACCTGTACAACTGCCTGTGCAACTTGTTCCACTTGTCCACCACTCTTTCTGTGAAACAGTGCTTGTGAATGTCTTTTTTTTTAATCTCCCACTGCGAGTTTAAGTGAGTTCTCCCTAGTCCCTGTATTTAAGATTAAGGAGAAAAGTACTTTGACATCCATCCATCCTATTCATCCAGGGAGGAGGTAGGGAACTACAGACCAATCAGTCTTACCTCAGTAATGGGCAAGATTATGGAGGCACTTCTTAAGGAAAGGATAGTGCAACACCTGGAATCCATAGGGGCACAGGATCCAAGACAGCATGGGTTTACAAAAGGAAGGTCCTGTCAAACTAATCTCATAGATTTGTTTGACTGGGTAACCAGAGTGGTGGACCAAGGGGGAGCAGTTGATGTCACCTACCTTGACTTCAGCAAAGCTTTTGACACTGTTCAACATAGAAGATTGATAAATAAGCTGGGCTAGGCTCAGGGTGGTCAGAAGTTGGTCAACTGGATGGCAAACTGGTTGACGGGCAGAAAACAGAGTGGTGGTAAATGGTATACAGTCAGAAGATATGCAAGTCACAAGTGGGGTACCCTCAGGGATCAGTCCTGGGGCCAGTCCTCTTCAATATCTTCATTAATGACATTGCAGATGGACTAGAGGGTAAGGCTTGTCTGTTTGCAGATGACACCAAGATCTGCAACAGAGTAGATGATCCAGATGGGGTGGGCAGAATGAGAAGAGATCTGGATAAACTAGCAAAATGGTCAGAAGAGTGGCAACTGGGATTTAATGCAAAGAAGTGCAAGATAATGCACATAGGGAAGAGAAACCCTGAAGCCACCAATAGGCTGGGAGGGAGTTGCTGACAGTCACAAAGGAAGAAAGAGACTTGGGCATCATCATCACCGATGACCTGAAATCATCCAAGCAGATGTCTAAAGCAGTAGGTAAGGCTAGGGAGATGTTAGGGTGTATTAGTAGGGTATTACAATTCGTAAGAGGGAGGTAATAATCCTTTTTTACTAGACACTGGTTAGGCCCCATCTGGAGTACTGTGTGCAGTACTGAAGGACACATCTTCACAAGGACATTAACCAGATTGAGGCAGTCCAGAGAAGGGCAACCAAAATGGTGCAGGGACCACACCAGAAGACATATGAGGACAGATTAATGGAGCTCAATATGTTATACCCTTGAGCAAAGGAGGGAGAGAGGTGACATGATCAAAACATTCAAACACCTTAAGGGCATTAACAAGGTGAAAGAGTCTAACTTGCTTAAATATAAGAATAATAGCAAGACAAGAGGACATAGCATGAGATTACAGGGAGGCCGATTAAGGGGGAATGTGAGGAAATTCTTTTTCACAGAAAGAGTGGTGGATGCATGGAACGGCCTACCTCAGGAAGTGGTGGCTATAAATATAGTGCAGGGTTTCAAACAGGCATGGGATAGGCATAAGGGACCAATACAGATGAGTATGAATAGATAGGCCACTGACAGGGTAAAGGCCGATGGCACATTTATAAGGTAGAAAAATAAATGGGCAGACTGGATGGGCCTTGTGGTCCTTATCTGCCATCAGCCTCTATGTTTCTATATATCCCATGCTGGTACTTGAATGTCTTGATCATGTCTCCCCTTTACCTCCTTTTCTCAAGGGTGTACATGTTTGGATCCTGCAGGCTCTCCACATATGTCTTGCTCCTTGTTCTGTGGACCATCTTGATTGCCCTGTCCTGTACTGCCTGCAGTTTGCTGCCACATAGGTGTATCTAAATTACATTTAAGTAAATGAACTGGAGTTTGAGGTGCATCTGGATTTACACAAATTCCTCCATATTGTGGACAGAATTTTGTTTCAAGTTCATCTAGCTGTATTTTTGATATGACTTAGCAGCACAGTAAGATAGTAAAACAGTATTGTGATGATTGAAGGGGCCCCTGGCTCATCTTCTCTGCTGTTCTTACTGTAAGGCAGTTAATATACCCAATTTGATTATGGACACACACATCCAAGCTTAAAAACCAGAATGTTACCCATACACATGCTGTACCTCAATGCCATTCTCACACATAGAAACAGACAATGACAACAGACAAAGACCAGAGGTCCATCCAGTCTGCCTAATTTCCCTATTTAGCACTGGGACCAATTGTTCATCCAGGGTCCTAGCCCTCCTCACCACCCCATTCTCCTCCCCAATTCTGATGACCCAAGCAACCACTACAAAGGTTAGAATGAACAAAGGATCAGTTACAATAGCATTTATCATTTACCAGGAGGAACCTGCAGAGTCCAGTTTTGAAAGCCTGGTGAATGTTGCATTTCTTAACTGCACTGGAAAGGAGTTACAGAGCTTGGGAGCAAATGCAGAGAGAGCATATTCACCCATCTTTGTAGAACAATTTGGTACCTGAAAATGTGACTGCCTCAAGGACCTCAATGGGTATCCCTGTGAGACTTGAGTGAACATGTTGGTCAGTAGTGCTGGTGCACCAGTTATAATAACACTATCAATTAAACAACCTGCCATGTACATTTAATATGAGGTAGGGAGAGCCACCCAATGTTTGAGTAGAATATGCTGTGATGGCTATGTCTGGGCATGGATAGGGCAAAGTGACTAATATTATTATTATAACACATGTTCTATTTGCTTAAAACACCTTTACTAGCCTCAGAAAAATATATCAGTCCATAGTTAAGGGTAGGCCATAACACACCCTGGTCAACAGCCAGCCTAGCAATTGTGCTTGAATTATATCTAATTTTGTAGATGAGGCTAAGCTTCATGTTTACTGTCTTGCAGATAGTTTTAAGATGTTGATTGAAGTCAAGATTAGGGTCCAGAGTGATTCTTAGGTACCTGAAAGAGTCAACAACCTCCAGTGGGGTGCCGTCAAGACTGCAGACTTTTAGGGTGGAGGGACAAGCCCTGATTTTGGGTCCAAATCCCAGTAACATAGTGATTATCTTTGTAGTGTTCATGAGTAGTCCGCTTTTCTTTAGTCCGTGCTGAGTTTCATTAAAAACCTTGTTTAATTTAGAATTAATGATAGATATATCTATGGCACTTGTATATAGGACCATATCATCTGCATATAGAAGGGTAGAGCAGGAACCAGACATCTTGTGTAGATTAAGAAACAGGGAGAACAGTAAATGCCCGAGTATGGAACCTTGCAGGACCCCGACATTGGTGGGAGACAGATCAGATTTGGATCTATTTATTTCAACAAATTTTTGCCTACCAGTAAGGTATCCAGCAAACCAATTAGATGAGATTAAGGAGAAACCCATTGTTTTCAGTTTGGACAGCAGCAAGGAGTGATCAACAAGGTTAAATGCCTTGGTAAGGTCAATGAAAATTGTCCCTGTTAACATGCTTTGATCCATGGCTATCTTGACATCGCTGGTAAATTTTATGAGGCAGTGGTTGTACTGTGCCCATGCCTAAAACCATGTTGAGCAGGAGATAATAAGTTGTGCATCTGAAGGTGTTCTTTTACTGGTGAGGCAGCTAATTTTTCAAGTAGATTATCTAGCACAGATAGTATGGCAATGGGATGGTAGTTTTCCATGCTTTTGGTGTCAGCATTTTTAAGTGGGACCAATCTGGTAATTTTCCAAAGAACTGGGACCTCATCAGTTGACAAGGACAGATTGAACAATCTAGTAACTAGTGATGGGCGAAGTGGTCCCAATTCACTCTACGGAGTGATTCGCGGAGTGAAGGCAAATTCGCGGAATGCTCCGCAAAGCATAGTGGAGCTTTATGCTATTAACGGGTAACGCAAGTCCATTGAAAACACTGACTTTGCATTGTTCGCCTTCCCAAACCACTACTCCACCAATTCTTAAGGCAAAGTACAATGAAAACAATGTACTTTGCCTCACTTCGCCTTTTTTAAGCTCCAAAGGCGAATTTTGCAGTGATTCATGGGATTTCAGGTCACATGAACTCTAGATTGTTCTGCACAGCCTCAGTTTGGGGTAGTGTGTGTAGGAAGCTGTAGGAGACAATCTGCTCTAAGAGCTCTCAGCGATTTAAACCTTCAAAAAGCTATTAAAAATGCCTTTTTGAGTCATTTTTTTTTGCTGAAACTTCAGTTCATCGATTATAGGAAACCCTTCTGTGCTCATATTATTGAGCGTTTATTGTTTGTGTATGGATGTTGAATTTTAATGTACAACATTCAGTCTGTGTACTGAGAGACAGTGGAAGTGTGTTTAAGTGGAGGGGGTGTATCTGTGGTGTAGTAGATTAACTAGAGAAAAGACAGTGCTTTCTGTTTTGGTGATATTTTTCTTGTATAACTGTGTTAATGTACACACAGTAATATTTTAAATATTTCTGCCATTTTTTTGCTGATTGTTATGCAGCAGTGCATAATTTTAGTTTGTTTAAAATATGCGGTTATATTACTGAAGTTTTCAATTTGCTATGCATTACTTAGTGTGTGTGTGAGTATGTGTGTGACACGTGTCATCAAATCAGACACCTTTTATTGTGCCACATAATAATTTCAGCAATGTGAAGCTGCTATCCACTGCAGCTGTGTGATTTTTATACTTCTTTGTGGTATCTTTACTGGTTCTAGTACTAGTGACTGTTACTGCTGCAGTGCATAATTTTAGTTTGTTTAAAATATGTGGTTATATTACTGAAGTTTTCAATTTGCTATGCATTACTTGGTGTGTGTGTGAGTATGTGTGTGATGCGTGTCATCAAATCAGACACCTTTTATTGTGCCACATAATAATTTCAGCAATGTGAAGCTGATATCCACTGCAGCTGTGTGATTTTTGTACTTCTTTGTGGTATCTTTACTGGTACTAGTACTAGTGACTGTTACTGCAGCAGTGCAATACACTGCCCCCCCAGCCCACCCCAACCGGCAAAGGTATTCTTTTCCAGATTTGAATTTCTGATGGTGAGCACTGGTTAGGTGTTGTGCCTTTGTGTCTGCATCTCTTCAGTGCACAGCACAATCTTAATCTGTCTGTGCATTTGCATCTCTTTAGGGCCCAATCTCCCTCTGTAACTTAAGTCACAGTTGTTTCTTTGACTTCCCTTCAGAGTACTGGACAGGTGTGGTGCTTAATTCTGCATGAACATTGTACTCATTAATATGCATTTTTAAATCAGGACCATCATCATGAGTCACTCATGATACAAATCATGTTTTTCATCATCACGGTCACAAATGCAGTCACAAATCACGATTCATGATCATGTCACGAATCGCAACATTAATTTTTTTTAATAGTTACTTGTATGTATTGTAAGCCTGTTTTGTAGTATCTCTCCATGCTTCACCACCCCACCATTGTACTCATTAATGTTTGTTTTTAAGTCAGGGAGTTGGACAGTGTCTGCAGTACATACACAGACTGGAAAGAAGACTGCACACATGCAGTTTAGCACAGTATACTTGCACTGCTCAGAATACAAAGTATCACACATACGGAAGACAACAAAAAAGGGCGTAATTACATACAAGGGTCGGGAATGGTGGAGGAATACATTTTATAACACAGCAAGGAAGGTATGGGGGGGCACATGGTGTGAGGGAAAAAAAATAATGTGGGATCCCATGGTGATCCAGCAGCAGTTCCAGCATGGACATCATTTGCAACTGATGTCCCTCTATGTGATCCAGCTGCTGCTGCACAGCACTCACCCTCTTGTTGTTCTCCTCAACAGCACTCCAGAGAACTTCCAAGTCAGCCTGTGTTATATGCAGTTCTCTGGGGTCCACATGTTCTACAGGCTGACCTGCTGGTGGTGGTGGTGGGGGTGGGGGTGCTGGTGGAGCAGCAGGTGCTGCTGTGGCCCTCCTTTTCTTAGGGATGCTGCAATGCACAGCTGCACCCTCTGCTACAGAATGGCCAGCAGGTGCAGGCATGATCTGTTCTGTGGCAGTCTGCCACTCCAACTGCTGGTGATTGAGCATATGGGTGTGCTGGCCCCCAGTCCTCAGGTGAGTCCCCCGGGGGCCATGGCACACCTCCACCTCACATAGGCGGCACTTGACCACACTGCTGTCCCCCACAACACAGTCAAAAAACTGCCAAACAATGGCGGTGCAGGGAGGACCAGGCACAGGCAGGAGATGGCCAGATGAACTGGCAGCTGGCTGGTCACGGTGCTGAACAGGGATGGGATCCACACCTGGGCCCGGGGGAACAGTCACATCCTGAGGACCTGGTGCTGGACTTGGTGGTGGTGGTGGTGGTTCAACTGCCTCAAAGCTAGGACAGGAGGCAGTGCTGGTCCTGCTTCTGGGGGGCACTCACAAGTTCTGAGTGGTCCAACAGGAATGGGCACCCATGCCCTCCACACAGGCACATGCTACGACGCTTACCACTACCATGTTCTCCCAGAGCTGCCCCTGCCCCAGACATTCCCTCACTCTGGTCCATCTCTCTTACTGAGCTCCCTCAGTCTGAGCAATCACTACTCACACTGTCACACAACACACACACACACACACACACACACACACAGTCACACAGACAAACAACTAACTACTTATACTTACTTACCCTGGATGAACGGCTCTGATACCAAACCTGTCTCCTCACCAAAAAACCCCTACTCGGGCTCTCCCCCCTGGGGTAACGGCATCCATCCACCAGAGCCCTCCCTCCATTGCAACATGGTCTTCCTACAAGACCACTCTAAAGGTCCCCAGAACGAGAACCAGCCGTGGCCAGAGGTCCTTCAGCTATAGAGCCCCAACCTGGTTTAACTCTCTCCCTGCCACCATCACCAATGCCATCACCATCTCCACATTCAAAACCGCACTTCGGAACCACATCTTCAGCACTCGTAACTGCTCCTGTCTCTGAACATAGCCTCCACCTCTTTTCTCTTGACAATGCCCCCCGGGCAGCTCTCCACCCAACCATCCGCTCCGCCACTTCCCTGTACACCATGCCTAGATTTAACCTGGCCAGTGCCAGCTGTTTTCAATGTTTATCTACCAGAATGCTCACTTGATACCGACTTGTGTAATACCTGTTATCAATTACATGTACCCTGTACCCAATTGTATTTGTCTGACCACAATGTGACGTGCACTTCTGGTGAATGCCTATTGATTTTTTTGCAAATCTGCAAACTCAAAACGTAATGTATGTCTTTATGTGACGAAGTACATTTGGAAACGAGCCTCTGGCTCAAAGGTTGTAAACTGATTCTTAAATAAATAAAATAAATAAAAGGTAAGACAAATAAAATTTACAGAAAGAACAAATTAAATAAATAAGAGTACAGAAAAGACAAAGAAATGTAGCTTTTAAAAAAGCTGTTAGGTCTAAACCAAAGTTTAAATCTCCTCCTCACTCAGATCTCAAAGTATCAGCAGTCACAAAACACACTACTCTCTCTCCGTCTGCACAGGAGAAAGTAAAAGTGTCTGCTTGTATGACTCACTTTCTTCCTGCCTCACTAAAGAGCATGAAACTTACAGTACTGTAAGCCATGTGATGTGTGGGGGGGGCTGCCAAATCTGAAACACCAAGTGGATCACTTAGAATCATAATGAAGAATGCAAATTCCATTAAAAACAATGACTTTGCCTTACTTTGCATTGCCATTCCTCCTTAACGCGAAGTGGTAATGACAAGGTGGAGTGAGCACTTTGCATTGCCCACTCTGCGTAGTGTAGTGGCAACACAAAGTGCCCAATTCGTGTTCACTTTGCCGGCGGATTTTAAATTCGCTGCATCTCTACTAGTAACCAGCACAGCCAGGTAAGGGGTAACTGTTTTGAGGAAATTAGGTAACAGACCATTAGAGTCAGCTGGCCTACAAGCAGGGATGGTTGTCAGGAGTTGAAATACTTCAAATTTTGTAACAGGCCATAGGTCAAAATGGAGGGAGTCAGATTCAGACACTTCAGGATTATGGTCAGGTCCTTAACCAGTCAGCTTTGTATACTTGATGAGGTCTGAGAAGTGAGAGCTTAATGCGTTTGCAATTGTGCTAGTATTGTTATAGTTTATGCCACCCAGCTTCACCTCAGATATGGTCTGACTTTAGATCTGACCCATGAACATCTTTATATGGTTCCAAAAATGATGAGAATCAGTAAAAGATGCCTGAAGAAAGTGTTTGCAGTATTTCTTTTTTGCAGTTCTTATTTATTGCTCTTATTTTGCAGATGCTTGTAGTCTTCCCAGTCAGAAGGAGACGTTACAAGTTTAGATCAGTTCCAGATTGTATCCCTCAATTTCATGGCTGCCAGTAGTTTGCTATGCATCCATCTTGTCACTGAGCCTCTAATTCTAAGTTTTTTGAGGTGAATATGTTTATCTTGGAGCATCAGGAAAGTAGATGAGAAAAAGGTGAAAACCTTCTCTAAGTCAGAGGTCTGATACAGAGTGGACCAGTCTGTAGGAAGTTAACATTTTTGGAAAATTCCCTAAATTGAATTTCCTTGGGAAGGGGCTTCTGGGTGCTTGCCTTCTAGGTGCAGAAAATAGGTGAGTAGTTGCTAATAGAATCTGACAATATACCTACATTTTGGACCCATTCTTTTCTGTTTGTAAGTACCCAATCTATGAGGGACTGGTGCTTGTTATTTGCTGCAACTCTAGTTGGACAGGAGACTAGCTGTGATAGGTGTAGCTTTCCTAATATCTCCACATAAATAGCACAGTTTTTCCTGAGCCAATTGAGATAGAAATCCCACAGGAGTAAGAATTCCTTATTTTTTCCCCTTTAATGATGTCAGGTATTGTGTAATTTCCCTAAGCCATTTAAAACCACTCGGGGTGGTTATAACCACATATAATGTTTAATTTTTTGGAATTTCCAAGGAGAAGTACAATGTGGAGGGTCTCACAGGCTCTGAGGGTCATAACTGGCTGGGCAGTGATGTATATACCTTGCTTAACATACAGGACAGCCCCCCTCTTAGATGTGGGATGGTCCACTCTGAGGAACATGTAACCTTGAAGGGTTCATAGGTTGTCAGGCTTGTTAGATTATTTTCTACTTCCACAGTGGAGTTTCATCACCACATTGGCCTGCATGAGAGCCTTGCTCTTCTGTGTCTGTCTGTGGCCCCAACCCCTCTCCTCTTACTCCAACCAGATCTACTTTATTCATGAATCTATTGTTGCAGCACTTTCTTTCTGTTTTCTGTGCCACCTTTGCAGCCGGAAGAATGCTGCTGAGTACAACAAAACTCAGCTGGGGCACATGTCAGTGACTGAAGAACAATTTTGTCCTCAACTAATGTAGCTTTGACATAGCAGAAACTGTTTATTTAGCTACAAGAGAGAGCAGACAAATGGTGAGACTGAGAGAGAATGAGAAAGGCAGTGACACATTATGCTGATGACTCCTATTTAAATAGGTATGCAGACAGTGGCAATGTAAACTGAAATTTGGGCTCCAGACTCCTCTGCTGCCTATTTAATCACAAAAGAACACTACCACTTGTAACTAATGTTGGTCAGTTGGAACTATGATTTGGTACTGTGATCCCTACAATCAAGGAACTGCACAAATCCAAGACTATAATATGAGTAATTACACTGCTTTGCATTAGAATAGATGACAAAATGAAAAAAGAACACATATATTACAAGTGAGCAATACCTTTTATTGTACTTTTAACTCTTGAATGCAAGTCTCAAAAACTACTTTTTTAGTCCAATAAAAGTTACCACCTGCAACATATTTTTAGTTTTTCTTATACCTCATAGACTGGACTAGCATGGCTGCCACCTTTCTCCATCACAGACCAAATAAGATCCACATTGCTGTGCTCTATGTTAATGAAAATATCAAAGCTACAGAAATTCAGAATACACATAAGGAGCCAGAAGAACTGTGGATCACCCTGGAAACAGGAAATGGGACAGCCATAAGAACTGGGGTTGTCTACAGGCCCCCAGACCAGAGGGAGGACATAGACACATTACTGTTAGAAGATATACAAAATATGACAGCTAAAGGGGAGGTTCTGCTAATGGGAGACTTCAACATGCCAGATACAGATTGGTCAATACCAGCAGGAACATCTGCCAGAACTAGACTCATAGTGGATTCCCTGCAGGGGGAGGGCCTCAAACAACTGGTACAGCAACCCACAAGAGACACGGCTATCCTAGATCTAGTACTGACTAACAGAGAAGGGATCACAGATCTCCAGGTAGAAGGTCACCTGGGGGCCAGTGACCATCACATGGTATGGTTCAATTTGGCTACTACATCTAAATCATCCCATTCCAAGGCAAAAATATGGGACTTCAGAGGAGCTGACTTTGATAAGATGGCCAACAGGTTAAGCTAGCCCTGGTAAAAGAAACACAGGTGAGGGGTGCAGGCAAAGTGGGCAAGCATTGAGATGCAATACTTGAAGCAACATCCCATTGTGTTAGACAGAAAAGGAAGTGCAAAAGAAGAAGGAAACCACTTTGGTTCTCAAATACAGTAGCAGAATAGGTCAGAGCCAAAAGGCTGGCCTTCAGGAAATATAAGGAACACAGCGGGATGAAGATAGGGAGGCATACCAAACTGCCCCAAGGGAAGCAGGTAAGGCAGGCAGGCAAAGTCCCAAACTGAGGAAACACTAGCACTAACAGTAAAAGAAGGTGACAAGACTTTCTATAGATACATTAGAGAAAGGAGAAAGTCCAGAGGGGTATTGCTAAGCTTAATGGAGAAAAGGAGCATGTGAGGAGGAGGACCCTGTAAAGGCATCTATCCTAAATAGATACTTTGCTCAGTATTTACTGAAGAGAAGGTAGGGCAGGGCCCACAGCTCAGCATCATGGACACAGGGGGAGGGAGGTGAGCACCACTCCCTCTACAAAAGAAAGGTCCCACAAGAGCTTGCTAGCTCAGAGTGGATAAGGCAATGGGACCTGATGGCATACATCCCAGGGTACTTAAGGAGCTAAAGGAGGAACTAGCAGAGCCATTAGCAGAATTGTTTAGTGAGTCTCTGAGCACAGGAGAGGTCCCAGAAGACTGGAGAAGGGCTCATGTGATCCCGCTCCACAAGAGTGGTAGCAGGGAGGAGGTGGGGAACTACAGACCGGTCAGTCTTACCTCAGTAGTGGGCAAGATTATGGAGGCACTCCTTAAGGAAAGGATAGTGCAACACCTGGAATCCATAGGGCACAGGATCCAAGACAGCATGGGTTTACAAAAGGAAGGTCCTGTCAAAATAATCTCATAGATTTCTTTGACTGGGTAACCAGAGTGGTGGACCAAGGGGGAGCAGTTGATGTCGCCTACCTTGACTTCAGCAAAGCTTTTGACACTGTTCCACATAGAAGATTGATAAATAAGCTGGGTAGGCTCAGGGTGGGTCAGAAGTTGGTCAACTGGGTGGCAAACTGGTTGACTGGCAGAAAACAGAGAGTGGTGGTAAATGGTATACAGTCAGAAGAGATGCAAGTCACAAGAAGGGTACCTCAGGGATCAGTCCTGGGGCCAGTCCTATTCAACATCTTCATTAGTGACCTTGCAGATGGACTAGAGGGTAAGGCTTGTCTGTTTGCAGATGACACCAAGATCTGCAACAGAGTAGAGTGAGCCAGATGGGTGGGCAGAATGAGAAGAGATCTGGATAAACTAGCAAAATGGTCAGAAGAGTGGCAACTGGGATTTAATGCAAAGAAGTGCAAAATCATGCACATAGGGAAGAGAAACCCTGAAGCCACTTATAGGCTGGGAGGAGTGCTAGCAGCAGTCACAAAGGAAGAAAGAGACTTGGGCATCATCATCACTGATGACCTAAAATCATCCAAGCAGACCTCAAAGCAGTAGGTAAGGCTAGGGGTGTTAGGGTGTATTAGTAGGGTATCACAAGTCGTAAGAGGGAGGTAATAATCCTCTGTACAAGACATTGGTTAGGCTCCATCTGGAGTCAGACAGTATTGAGGCCACACCTCACAAGGACATTAACCAAATTGAGGCAGTCCAGAGAAGGGCAACCAAAATGGTGCAGGGACTGCACTGAAGACATACACGAGGACAGATTAACAGAGCTCAATATGTATACCCTTGAGCAAAGGAGGGAGAGAGGTGATATGATCGAGGCATTCAAACACCTTAAGGGCATAAACAAGGTGAAAGAGTCTAACATGTTTAAATATAAGAAAATAGCAGGACAAGAGGACACAGCATGAGATTAGAGGGAGGCCAATTAGGGGAATGAGGAAATTTTTCACAGAAAGGGTGGTGGATGCATGGAATGGCT
Organism: Neoceratodus forsteri; assembly: GCA_016271365.2. Classification (NCBI taxonomy): domain Eukaryota; kingdom Metazoa; phylum Chordata; order Ceratodontiformes; family Ceratodontidae; genus Neoceratodus; species Neoceratodus forsteri. The sequence goes on from CM028134.1 coordinate 850,396,960, forward strand.
TACCACAAGAAGTGGTGGCTATGAATACAGTGCAGGGCTTCAAACAGGCATGGGATAGGCATAAGGGAGCAAAACAAATGACTATGAATAGATAGGTCACTGACAGAGCAAAGGCCGATGGCACATTTATAAGGTAGAAAAAGAAATGGTCAGACTGGATGGGCCTTGCGGTCCTTATCTGCTGTCAACTTCTATGTTTCTATGTTTCTCTTCCTCTGTAGAAATTATGACATCCACCTAAAATTCATTGCCATAATTACTGAATTTATTCTGATAAGTAACAGTTTTAGTTTAAACAGTAAACATCAGGCCCAATTTTAGAAGGTGGATGCAGGACTTGTGTCAAGCTCTGCATCCACTGCAAAGTTTGACATAGCTGCACCTATCAATTTGTCACAACTTGCACTGAATTTTTGTACCTTTAGCACAGTTGTGACAATTTACTTACTTTATGGCACATTGCACCAAAGGTTTGACGCAAGCCACATATAGCAGCTCCTCCCGGGGCACGAATGTAGGCCGGAGGGAGTTGGTTGAAGTCCTGCATTTGGTGCAAGGGACTTGAGCCAGGGAGTTGCGGATGAAATTTTTGTAAAATCGGACTTGCCGCATTGGTTGACCCAAGTCACCACTTGTGTCAAACTCCAAGCCGCAAGTCCCTTGTGGTGATCTAATGACTTTTGAAAACTGGGTCCATTATATTTAAACTGTGGGAACAGCAATAGGCACCAGGATGGCTACACAGTATGCCAACCTTGCCTGGCAAGTTTTGAAGAGGATTTCCTTAAACTATGTAAATTCCAACCACTCGCATAATTCTGATATATTGATGATGTATTTGTAATTTGGACAGAAAATATTCACACACTTGATGAATTGTAGCAGGAACTTAACAACCTCTACTCATCCATTAAACTTTCCCTACAGTACTGTGATATCAGCATCAATTTCCTTGACAACACGGTTACCTTCAAAGATGGAACTTACAGACTTGTACCTACAAGAAACCAATAGACGGACAGAGATACCTACACATAAACAGCAATCACCCTAGGCACACTAAAAATTCTGTAATGTACAGCCAGGTGCTTCAATAGCACCAAATCTGTTCAAGTGAGGAGGACAGAGATAAACACCTTGTGATCGTGAAAAAAAAATTCTGAACAGGGACACTCCTCAAGAGAAAATGTCAGAACTGTGGAACATGCCATGCTATGCCAAGAGAACAACTACTACAGTATAAAGAAAAGATCACTACCAAGTGGATACCCATGGTTGCTACACACAACCCTGATCTGGAGCACCTATGAAAAATTATTAAAGACCTATGGCCAATATTCAGTGAGAATGACAACTTGAAATGTATTTTCCAGGTACTCCCTTACTGTCTTTCAAACAACCAAACGATCACCTAACTTATCCAACCTGACTGTCAGGATCAAACTTATACCTGACCAAAACAACAGAACACTAGGATACACTACACCCTGCAGCATTCCTAAAGGTAAAACATCTGAGCACATTTACACTTCAGACTTTATTAAACCCCTCTCTCCAAAACAACCAATTCAAGATACAGGGGAGTTATACATGTGGATCTCAAAATGTTGTCTATTACATCTACTGCAAGAAGTATACACATACAGGCTATATGGGAGAAACTGGGCTATCCCATCAAACCTGAATGAACTCCCATAGGCATGACATAAAGGTAAAAAAGACTAAAAGAAACCGTGAGACAACATTTCTCTGAATCTGAACACTCCATCTCTGACCTCTCTGTCCTGGTTCTCAAAGGACACTTCACAAATATGCAAGAAAGGCAGGCTTATGAGCTTAAACTTATTTTTGCAGTATTCTATCTGCTGCTGCTTCTGCTGTTTGCTGCTTAAGGATGCTACCCTGAGTAAGATTTGATGCATTTACTACTTGAGTCTCATTCACCAACATGGAGAACTGCACCCCTGTTCGCTGATTTTGGCTGCAGTTTAGTTTGCTCAGGGGGGCTCGGTTGTGCACAACAGCCAATCAGCAGCAAGAAGGGGTGGTGCCAGGCACTACAAAAAGCTTGTGCCGGCCAGAAGGAAAAAGTTATTGTTTGCACTATTCCATCTGCTGCTGCTGCTGCTGCTGTTGTTTGCTGCTTTAGGACACTACCCTGAGTAAGACTTGCTGCATATGCTACTTGAGTCCCATTCACCAACACAGAGAACTGTACCCCGTGTGCTGATTTTGGCTGCAGTTTAGTTTGTTGAGGGGGCTTGGTGGTGAGCCAACAGCCAATCAGCAGCAAGTGGAGGTGGAGCCAGGCACTACAAAAAGCTCATGCTGACCCGAGGCACAAGCATGAGTGGCAGGGCCACTTGGTAGAAGTATATGATTTAGACTATTTTTGTCTGTATTATTAACATCTTTAAATAAATTGTTTGGTATTTTGGACTAAGGGTTTGTGTTTTAAATTTGTATCCCTAGGTATTGATCCCCCAGGAGTTTCAGTGAGCACATAAAGAACGTGTCTCTTGGAGATTTAAAAGGGAATGTATAGTATTTTTTAGGTTATCAAAATCTGAGAGAGAAAACATTTAAAAAGGCGGTTGCTTAATCATTAGTATACAAATTTATAGATTGTGGGGTTATAAACCTAGTACTTATATAATAGCTAGGATTATTTCTGGCTATATTGATATTTGAATATTGTGTGTTTTTTTCTCTTCCTTTATTTATTTTCAGAATGTTGATACTAAGGTTTTGTTTAGTTTTTTTAATTAATTGGACATTTTGCTCAATATGTGTCAGGTAATTTTTTGAATGGATCCATTCATATTGAACAATGTGTATGCACCCGTGGGTGTAATGGTACAAAAGCCAGTGGAGACAGAATGAAATATACATGGGAAAAAGTGATATTGCCTGAGCTGTTGTGCTGTAATGCAGAATCCAGTTTGATTCAATGGGTGTTAATGTGTAGAATTATGTTGGTTGGGTGGGGACAAGACAATCTGTTTATTACTTGGTGTGTAACTAGGATATAATTTAGGAAAAATACTGAATAAGAGCAATTATACAAATTCTGTAAAATGGTCTTAATGATTATTATAATGTTGGGAGGGGATATTCATCCTAACCCAGGCCTTCCCCACTCTTTAGAGAATATTGAAAACAGTGGCTTGAATTTGGGTAAAATATTTGCTTGATTTAACTGCGAATGTAATGAAACAGGATGGGTTATCCATAATACATATTAACATCTGCAGTTTGATGAAGAAAATTGATTACTTAAGAGAATGGACAGTTAAATATGGTCCTGATATTATTGTAATAACTGAAACTTGGTTGAATGGTAAAACTTTAGATGATTCAATTACAATACAAGCATATGGTTCAATTTGGCCACTACATCTAAATCATCCCATTCCAAGGCAAAAATATGGGACTTCAGAGGAGCTGACTTTGATAAGATGGCCAACAGAGTTAAGCTAGCCCTGGCAAAACACAGGTGAGGTGGTACAGAAAAAGTGGGCAAGCATTAAGGATGCAATACTTGAAGCAACATCCCATTGTGTTAGACAGAAAAGGAAGTGCAAAACAAGAAGGAAACCACTTTGGTTCTCAAATACAGTAGCAGAAAAGGTCAGAGCCAAAAGGCTGTCCTTCAGGAAATATAAGGGAACACAGCAGGATGAAGATAGGGAGGCATACCAAACTGCCGTAAGGGAAGCAGGGAAGGCAGTAAGGCAGGCAAAGTCCCAAACTGAGGAAACACTAGCATGAACAGTAAAAGAAGGTGACAAGACTTTCTATAGCTACATTAGTGAAAGGAGAAAGTCCAGAGGGGGTATCGCTAAGCTCAAAGGAGAAAAGGGGGCATGTGAGGAGGAGGACCCTGTAAAAGCATCTATCCTAAATAGATACTTTTACTCAGTATTTACTGAAGAGAAGGTAGGGCAGGGCCCACAGCTCAGCACTATGGACATGGGGGGGAAGGAGGTGTGCACTAGACCTTTCACAAAAGAAAGGGTCCTACAAGAGCTTGCTAAGCTCAGGGTGGACAAGGCAATGGGACCTGATGGCATGCATCCCAGGGTACTTAAGGAGCTAAGGGTTGAACTGGCAGAGCCATTAGAAGAACTGTTTAGTGAGTCTCTGAGCACAGGACAGGTCCCAGAAGACTGGAGAATGGCTCATGTGATCCCGCTCCACAAGAGTGGTAGCAGGGAGGAGGTAGGGAATTACAGACCAGTCAGTCTTACCTCAGTAGTGGGCAAGATTATGGAGGCACTCCTTAAAGAAAGGATATTGCAACACCTGGAATCCATAGAGGCACAGGATCCAAGACAGCATGGGTTTACAAAAGGAAGGTCCTATCAAACTAATCTCATATATTTCTTTGACTGGGTAACCAGAGTGGTGGACCAAGGGGGAGTAGTTGATGTTGCCTACCCTGACTTCAGCAAAGCTTTCAACACTCTTCCACATAGAAGATTGATAAATAAGCTGGGTAGGCTTGGGGTGGGTCAGAAGTTGGTCAACTGGGTGGCAAACTGGTTGACGGGCAGAAAACAGAGAGTGGTGGTAAATGGTATACAGTCAGAAGAGAAGCAAGTCACAAGTGGGGTACCTCAGGGATCCGTCCTGGGGCCAGTCTTCTTCAATATCTTCATTAGTGACATTGCAGATGGACTAGAGGATAAGGCTTGTCTGTTTCCATATGACACCAAGCTCTGCAACAGAGTAGATAATCCCGATGAGGTGGGCAGAATGAGAAGAGATCTGGATAAACTAGCAAAATGGTCAGAAGAGTGGCAACTGGGATTTAATGCAAAGAAGTGCAAGATCATGCACATAGGGAAGAGAAACCCTGAAGCCACCTATAGGCTGGGAGGGGAGTTGCTGGCAGTCACAAAGGAAGAAAGAGACTTGGGCATCATCATCACCGATGACCTGAAATCATCCAAGCAGACCTCTAAAGCAGTAGGTAAGGCTAGGGGGATGTTAGGGTGTATTAGTAGGGTTATCACAAGTCGTAAGAGGGAGGTAATAATCCTTCTTTACAAGACACTGGTTAGGCCCCATCTGGAGTCATGCGTGCAGTACTGAAGGCCACACCTTCACAAGGACATTAACCAAATTGAGTCAGTCCAGAGAAGGGCAGCCAAAATGGTGCAGGGTCTGCATCAGAAGACATATGAGGACAGATTAACGGAGCTTAATATGTATACCCTTGAGCAAAGGAGGGACAGAGGTGATATGATCGAAACATTCAAACACCTTAAGGGCATTAACAAGGTGAAAGAGTCTGATGTGTTTAAATATAAGAAGAACAGCAAGACAAGAGGACACAGCATGAGATTAGAGGGAGGCTAATTAAGGGGGAATGTGAGGAAAATCTTTTTCACAGAAAAGGTGGTGGATGCATGGAACAGTCTACCTCAGGAAGTGGTGGCTATGAATACAGTGCAGGTCCTCAAACAGGCATGGGATAGGCATAAGGAAGCAATACAGATGAGTATGAATAATAGGCCACTGACAGAACAAAGGCAGATGGCACATTTATAAGGTAGAAAAAGAAATGGGCAGACTGGATGGGCCTTGCGGTCTTTATCTGCCATCAACTTCTATGTTTCTATGTTTCTATGTGTTAGTGCAAGATAGGAATAAAAGGGGAAGGGGTTGTTATTTATGTATCTAGTCTCCTAGATGTAACATAGATTGAAGAACAACAAATTTGGTGTGGCTCTGAGGCTCTTGTAATGGAATTAAAAGTCCCCTTCAATAAACCTTTATTAATTCTGGTTATATATATCACCCACCTAAGAGTTCTCAAGAAGACTTTGAAGTATTACAGGATTTTCTTGGGGGGTATCGTAATAGTCATGAAGTTCTATTAATTGGACACTCTAATGAGGATTTGAAAAAGGTGGATACCAATTATAACATAATTGAAATGGCTACTAATTTAGGAATGACTCAACTAATAAACAAAATTATTAGAGTCAATGTAAAAAGTCCTAATTCTTCTTCAATTTTTGATTTGATATTTTCTACTGAACTGGATAAATATGTAAGTAGTGGGGTGCTTCCTGACTCATTTTCTGATCACCAAATAATATACTGTATAAAGGATCAGAAAAAAAGGAAAATCTCAGGGAAAAAAGGTTCAATTTAGATCCTTTAAAAAATGTGATTATTTAGGTTTTATGCTTGAATTAGACACACACGGGTGGGATAGATTGGATTTAGTACCTAATGTGAATGATGCATGGTTACTATTATATGAGGAGTTTATGGAAATCTGTAACAGGCATGCCCCGATAAAAACTAGAAAAGTAGTATAAAAAAATTCCCCCTGGTATAATACATACCTTTTTAAATTAAAGAAGCAATGGGATAGGGCTTGGAAAGTAACTAAAATGACTAGGGTAGACTCGGATTGGATTAAGTATAAACAATTAAGAAATAAATACACTACTGAAATTAGGAAAAATAGGCAACATTATTATAACAGAGAATTGACATCAAAGTTGACTGAAATTTTGGGAAGTTATAAAAAAAGTGAAAGGAGTACAAGTAACATTGTTCCCAGAAACTTTTGAAATTAATAATATATAAACTCCCTTAGGTACCCAGGTAGTAGATAGTTTCAATGATTATTACCATGGGTACAGCATCCTTGCCTAAAAATCTAAAAAGTAATAATGTTAATCAGGATGTAAAACCCCAGAATGATGAAGGTTTTGAATTCAACACAATAACACCTAGAGAGGTTCAGGAAGCCCTGATAAAATTAAATGTTAGGAAATCTGGAGGGCTGGATAATATTCCTAACATTTTACTTAAATATGTGGCTCTAGTTTCTCCTTTCCTTTAGCAAAAATCTTTAATAAGTTGATTTCTGAAGAACATTTCCCAGACATGTGGAAAACGGCAAAAATATTCCATATTCTAAAGTCAGGATCAAAACATCAAATAGAAAACTATAGGCCAATCTCATTGTTGCCTATAGTTGCAAAAGTATTTGAAAATTTGGTAGCCAAACAACTGCAGAATTTTCTAGAAAAAGAAAAGATCATAAGTAAACATCAGTCAGGGGGTTAGACCCCTGCATGGTACAAAATCTGCCATGCTAAAGGTGACTGGTGATGTTGCCAGGGCTCTGGACAGGAGGATGTCAGTGAGGGCAATCTTTATTGATTTGTCTAAAGCGTTTGACACCTTGAACCACAACAGCCTCCTGTCCAGGTTAAGAAACCTGGAAGTATCCATAAAAGTGGTCAATTGGTTTAGGGTATATTTGTTATGCAGGATGCACTGGTATCTATAAATGGCTGGAAGTCAGAACTTAGAGCTGTTATCTCAGGAGTGCCCCAAGGGTCTATTATGGGCCCCATCTTGTTTAATTTGTATATGAATTGTCTCAAATTGTCTCATCCGCTTATAGGTTGGCACCTGTATGTGAATGTCACAATTATTTATACAGAAGGTTCATCATTCCAGTTGATAGAGGTCACATTACAAACAGCATTTGATGAGCTTCAGAAATTTTTCTTGGAGTCAAAACTTGTCTTAAATCTAAAAAAAACTCAAGTCTTATTATTTGTGAGAGAGAGTACTCATATGACCCCAGATCCTGTTTAAGAAAAGTACCTTGGATGATAATATTCTTGCACAAACACAGAGCTATAGATACCTGGGTTTGTATTTGGATAGTGCATTTAAATTTACTACTCACATAGATTATGTAATAAAGAAAGTGGGAAAGTGCCTTGGAGCATTATATAGGATCAGAAACTGCATGACTGAGGATGTAAGAAAACACATAGTTACAACTTTGGTATTGCCCCTCTTGGATTATGGGAATATGGTGTATATGGCTGTAACATCTACACAATTAACCAGAATAGATGTTCTATTTAATAAATTGGCCAGCTTTATTTTAAACATCCCAAGAAGGACCCATAGGTGTACTTACATAAAACTTTGGATTGGGTTTATCCTAAAGATAGGAGATTATCCCATGCTCTTAATTACATGGTAAAATGCTTCAGGTGTGAGGTCCCTGAATACATTTTGGATGGGCTACAATTTAGGGAAATAAGAGCAGGGTTGTGCTCTGTGGAAGGTATTGAATATATCCTTCCAAGAGTTAGGACAGAATTGGGAAGATCTCACTTTTTTTTACAGAGTGCCCCATTCGTGGAACATTATTCCGTCCTCACTTAGATCAGCTAGGAAACATATAAAGTTGGGAGAGATCAAATCATGTTTTTTTTTTCCAAAAGCCCAGGGAAAAATTATTGAGGATTCTATCTGATTACGCTTATGCACATATTTAGGCATCTGTATATATGTCTATTTGTGTTAAATTGCTTTTGCACATTCTTAGGTATTTGCATGATTGTATGTATGTATGTATATTTATTGTGTTTGTTAAATGATATGTTGTATTGATGATAATGTTTGTATACATTGATTTTGCAACTATATTTAAGATGTACTAAGGGACTCATTGGAAATGAGCTTGCCTCAGTCGAGTTGTACCCATTCATTGTTTTTTCCAGATGAAAAAAAGTTTTTATTACTCCTTATTTGACTCTCACAATAAGGGAGTGAATGTAGACCTTAGTTTCATGACTGATTACAAAATTTAAATTGACAACTACCTTTCTCTTCATTGAGGTACATGTATATTCCCTGGTGCATATATTTATATACAGTATCTCTTACATTTGACTTACACCGGAACATGGTTTTATTTATATGTTTGATCATACTGTTTGTTGTATTTTTGCTTGTGGATATAGGTGTTTATGAGTGCTTTTCATTATTTCTGTCTTGCGTGCATGCACGCACAAACATACACACACACACACACACACACATACAGTCTGGGCTGGATATTCAAACTGCGCCATTCTGTGGTGCAAGCCCTTGCGCTGCACAAAATAGTTGCGCTGGGGTGTGGCCGGGGCTATATTCAATGGAGTTGCGCTATTGAGCAACTCCTTTGAATATCACCCCAGCCACAGCCACTGTGCATGGCGCAGTGGAACTTGCACCACCGCAAGTGGTCAGAGTGGAGCATTCAAGATGCGGTGGCACAAGTTCCATTGCGCCGTGCGCAAATTTCTGATATTCAAAAGGTGACAGGCAAATGGGGCCATAATTCATGCAAGGCACAGGGGGGTACCATTTGCATCTATTTATGGCCCCATTTGCATGTCATTAGCATGCAGGTGTGCCAATCCCCGAGGACTTGTGCCTGATGCCCTGCCAGGCAGCAGCCGTCGAGGACTGATGCCCCCTGCAGCCTGATCGCGGGCATAACTGCTGAAATCCCCCCACCCCCCGACTGGCCCGATCGCGGGCATGTGGTAACAACCCCCACCCCGACTGGCCCGATCACAGGCATAACTGTTGAAATCCCCCCACCCCTGACTGTCCTGATCGTGGGCTGTAGTAAACCCCCACCCCTCGACTGGCTTGATGCGGGCAAACCCATAGTAATCTCCACCCCCACTAGCCCGGTCGCGGGCAGGACAGAGTTCAACCCCAAGAACATATCCCTGGTGGTCCAGTGGACGGGAAGCCCGATCGTGAGCATTAGGGTCCACTACCCCCAAGGTCACATACCCTGGTGATCTAGTGGCTCCCCACCTCACCCCACCCATGGAGCCCCACCACCCCGCTCCCTCCTGGCAGCGGCGGGCGGCAGCATCCCACCAGCCTGCCACCCTGCGCGCCTGCCGACTGACTGCTCAGTAGGGCTGCCGCCCATTGGTTCAGAGCAAGAGCCAATGGGCGTGCAGCTCAGCTGATCAGTCGGCAGCGATGAGTGGCAAGCGGAAATGAATACTGCCACCACTTTCAGCCAAAGAAGGAGTGAGAGATGATGGTAAATGAGTGAAATGAGAAACCCACTAGTCACCAGGGGTATATGTTTCTGAAAATGGAACTCTAATGCCCGTGTCCAGGCTTCTGATCACTGGACCAGACAGATTCTTGAGGGATTGGCTCTATTCTGCCAGCGATCGACAAGTGAAAATAACATAAGATTTACAACAATCAATCGAGAAGGGATAATATGCCATGATTGGGCTGCAGAGGCACAGAAAGAAGTAAGTTGAGGGCCACCCACGGGTAACGGCTGCTGTGTTTGCGCACCTGCAATGCGGCAGCTCTCTGTGGTGGCCCTCGACTTACTCCTTTGCTCAAAGTTGTGCAGACGCAGGTTGGGGTTGCACCTACACAACTCTGCACAGCCCGCTGAATATCAAGCTGTGCAGTTTATGCATGGTTCCTCCCCCTCCAGTTGAGCATGCCTTCATTAGCATTGCACTGTTGCTCAGCTTGACTTGGGGGGCTCAACTGCCTCCTGCTGAATATGGCAGAATGGTGCAATTTTGGACTTGTGCAGGCGCAACCCTATTGAGCATGGCGCAACCCTTTTGAATATCCAGCCCTCTGTCTTTTAGTGATGCTCAGAACTTAAGCATCTAACAATTTATAGGCCTCCTGCTGTCACATTCCATGGAGAGGAGTGTCCATTTCTAATTTTTTTTGTCTTTGCATACATCCAGTTATTTACTGCCTTACTAACAGAATTGTCACGTCCATGTGTAAAAGTTTATTTATCAGTTCTACCTAATGTATTTGTTTGTTTTTTTAAACAACTGCAATGTCTGAGGAAGAGTGCTGTGCAGCTTGAATGCTTGTGTTTTGTGAATCTCTTGTTAGTCCAATAAAAGGTATCAAATCACCCACTTTCTTTGTTGTTTTGTACAAGAATCCATATGGCTTCACACAATTCTCTAAATAAAGCACAGAAATGCAACATAAAATGATGAAATATATCCCCAGACCCCTATGAGATAATATATGTTCAATACTAGATCACAAATTATGGGTTCCCTCAGTGAATCCTTTCCATTTCAATGCTGAAAAGAGACTTCTTGTTAGCATTCTGCTAGGCATGACCAAAACCAGAAAAGGTGAACTTTGCTGTTTTAATCCCTCAGATGGAAAAAGTCAGCAGGGTGTTGACCCCAGCAGAGCTGCAATGCAATGCTATAGATTGCATAGGAATATATACCATTGCATACCAGCTGCTTGACCCCTTCCCCATTTCAAGTTGTTCCTAGATGGTAGCTGAATCTATGACCCACAAGCTTTTTGCCTGTTGTCAAGTAAATGTTTTTTTTCATCACAATAATCAACTAAATTACAACTATGCCACCCATTATTCTTGTTTATTTATTTTTTATTAATTTAGTCTCAGATTACAAGTACTTTGGAGCACAGAGGCTCTTTTATAAAGGTTCCATGTCAGAAGGAGGGATAACAAACAAACAGAGGAAATAAAATAACATAGTTTCAAATGGGACTGATAATCATAGTAATATACTGTAAAAAAAATACAATAAAAATATTAGGGTTAGGTTTTAGAGGACAGAGAGAGAGAGAGAGAAGAATAGAGATGTGGAAATGGATAAATGGAGGGAGCAGCCAGGAGTCTTGTCATTAAAATAAAAAGAGGAGGCGAAGGGATGGGGAGGAAGGGGCATCCAGAAGCCATTTTAAATAGAGGGGGTGGAAAAATGGATGCTGTGAGGTAAGGGAGAAAAGATTAGGGTATTGCTTGTGGATAGAGGAGTCTTAGATGAGGCAGTCACAGAAACTGTTATCGGTGATATGTTGCTGCAGCAGAAGCTTAAATTGGCCAAGTCTAGGTATGGATGATATATCTCTGTGAAGTGTGTTGAACCAGTAGAGACCTCTGTAGACAAAAGATCATTGCCCCTTTATCGTTCAGCATCTAGGCACATGGAAAATTTGGTTTAGTGAACGACGTGTGCACTGAGAGATGCTGCGAAAAGGGCTAAGCAGACTTGCGGTACCAGGCGGCAGTATGCCGAGAAGTGTTATTTTGGCTAGCAGGCAGGTTTCATATTGGATCCTGCTACTAAGTTGAAGCCAGCCTGATTGAGCATACAGCTCACAAGTATGAGTGAGATGTGCCACCCCAGTGAGCAATCTGCTTGCTTTGTTCAAAGCTACAGAGATCCTGTAAAGGAATGTCAGAGGGGCTGTCCTATAGATTACCAGACCGTAGTCTACAATGGATATGACAGAGCTATATATACAGTGAAGTCACCCAGGATGAAATGCAATGCTGCAGAATTCTGCAGTAGAGTTACTGCAGTAAACAATGGAATTTTAATGGGAGTTAATCCCTTTTGTCATGCAGTAAACCTGTGACACTGCATTTCATCCTGGTTGACTTATCTGTAGCAAGTTTGTGGACATCCTGTGTCAGGCAATGTTTGTACATGTACAGTAACCCAGTCTTAATGCTGGCCTCTCTAGTGACATAATCAATATGTTGGTTATAGGAAAGAGAGCTGTCTTAGGTAACCCTCAGATATTTAAAGTGCTGTTCTTGGTCAAGTGGGGCTCCGAGACAGTTTCTGATGGTGAGATCATGTGATTTAAGCTTATTATGAGTGCTGCTGAACATTATGACTTTGATTTTCTTGCAGTTCAGGATCAGTGTGTACATGTTAAACCAGGCATCTACTTCCTCAAATCTAGGCTGAAGGTGCTGTTCCAGTTGTTTGGGATTGCTGGTGAAGATGACAGCATCATCCACGTGAAGAAGGATCCTTTGTTGGCAAGAACGAGGGAGGTTGTTGAGAAAAATACTGAACAATAGTGGTTCCAAAAATAGAGCCCTGAGTGACACCAGCATGAACAGGCTGTTGGTCAGAGATGATATTGACTACTTTCACCCATTGTGAGCAGTCCGTCAAGCTTCCCTTATCAGGCTAATGCATTAGCAGCTGTATTGGTTCTGACCAGAGTTTGTTACCATTAGCTATTATATGACACACAGTCTATGGATGTAGTTATTTACAATATTAAATGAATAATGTGTAGAAGGAGAAGAAGAATCAGCATTTATATAGCGCTTTTCATACACAGTATCCCAAAGCGCTTTACAAGCAATGCTAGACTGGTAGTGAAGTGACTGAATGTGTGGTGGCGGCCATATCACACATCATCACCCACACACAGCCTGGATAATTGCATGAACTGGTTTATGGGAAAGGGAATGTTGGCCAGGGCACTGGGAATGTTCCTGCTCTTTCGAAAAGTGCCCTGGGTTCTTTACTTCCACCTGGACACCCTCAGGACAACACCAGGATGGGCAGAAGGGACCTCGGTTTAACGTCTCATCCGAAGGACAGCACACCCCAGCAGTACAGCACCCCCCAATACTGCACTTGGATGCCAGCAATTTTTAGGTGCAAGTCCAATCCCGGTATGGGACAAGAACCCACGACCTTCTGATCCAGAGGCGAATGTGCTACCAACTGAGCCACGCTGACACCTAATGTGTAATGTGATGGGTCACTCAAAATCTTTTTAAAACTGTATAATTATGGGCAAATGTTGCTTGTTATCCATGTTTTTATTGCCACCATTGTAGGTTTTACATTTCCTAACTCCACCCTTCCATTATTCACTGACCTCTCTGTACACACTTTTTTCCACACAGGATCTATTTTACATATTTAATTGAGCCAGTTAACAGTGTTACAGATTTGTACCTTTGTGAAACTTACACATCCCCCTCATGAAGACTTATTTTTGGAGGTGATACAAAGGGGTATTATCCACTGCATTCTGTGGTCAGCATTTCTCAATGTAACTGCAATAAATCTATAATCTGCACTTGTACTTTCCTTTGTGTGTGCACTGTTTCTTTTTTTTTTTTCATGTTGCAGCCTTTGTACTGATGGATGGCACCTTTAAGGACTGGTGTACATCCCTTGTATGCTGTGTGTTATGATTGGGAAACAGAGAACAGAATGCCCTTTAAAGGCATGGTGACAACAGCCACATTATCTGTCTGGCTTTAACTGCATTTCTCTCTCAACCCACCCCTCCTTGGAAGGCAGGACCATAATGTCATCATGTTCCTCCATGTGTTTTACATCTACTGCATTTCCTTCACCAAGCCTAAGGAGTCCCATACATTTTCTTCATCAATCAGTGGGAGGCAGTAGGGATGTGTGAAAAAAATTCTGCCTGCAGAATTTCCGCAAAAGTGTGAATTTCGCTTCCACAAAAGTTCTGAAATTATTTTCACAACTTTCATGGAAATTCCAACTTAAAACTGCAGAATGAATATTCAGACTGTGGGTTAATTTATTAAACTGTGGGAAACCAAAATCCATAGAATAGATTACTGCCAATGGTCAGTTCTGAGGCTTTTTTTAACCACAGTTTAATTCATTAATCCACACCCCACTGATCAGGTGTCCCAGTACATACATACATACATACATAAATAAATAAATAAACAAAAAAAAAAACTCCAATTACTCCCTCAGACCCTCCTGGCATTTAGTGGCCCCCACCCACTCACCAATCGTGGGCCCCAAGTAAAACATCCCTGATCCCTGGTGTCTAGTGGTTCCCATCCCCCGCTTGAGGATCATGGCCCATGGGTCACGGTAAAGAAGAAACAAAAACTCTGATACCTCCTTGGTGTCTAGTGGCCCTCCCACCCACTGATCATGGCCCCCAAAAACATTTTATTTCCCTGGTATCTAGCGGACCCCTCTCTCTATCCTGGATTCCCTTAATCCACACAAAAAACAGCGGGCAGTCCAATGACTCATCCCCCTCTATTCCCAGTATTCCTTGGTGTATAGTGGACCCCCCATCCCTAATCACTTATAAAAAAAGTAATCCCAATTCCATAGTGTCTAGTGGACCCCTCCACCCCCCCACCATGACAGTTCATCCACTTCCACCCCACTCCCCCTCCACCCTTCCCCTGAGTGGGCCATCGGTGCAGTCCTCCTCTCTCCTCCACTACCGTTGGCCCACTGAATTGTCAGTGAATGACCTCATGGTTGTACAAGCATGCGCTCATTCACTGACAGTTCATTAAACTGTGGATAGAATAAATTCCGCAGTTTGTATGCATTTTTCTGCTATTCACAAAAAAGTCCATGGAACTCAGTGAAAATATGTGGAAAATCCTAGTTTTGCCAAAGGCGAAAGTTCCGAAATTTCTGTGAAATTTCCTAAATTTCACAGAAGTTCTGCAAACGTGGAATTTGTAACTTTTGCCCACCCCTAGGAGGCAGCCACATAGTGCAACACACTAACCCTCCCCCAGTTGGACTCCACTCCTGATGCCCAAGGCTGTGGGTATGAATCTAGTGCTCCAACATACTGAATCATCACCTACAACTCAGTGCCATGGAACCAGTAAGGAGTTTTTTTTTCTATTTTCTAATAATACACTTTCTGAACTCTAGACAATATAGTCTGTGACGTAGCTCACAGCAAAGGACTTTCTAGCAAAAAGTGCTAATTTCATTTTCAACAGTATAGTCTGTGGCAGCCGGCCCGGTGGCACTGAGGGTTGGGCACTGGATGTCACATCTCAGGCATTCCGGTGACTTGGGTTTGGGAATGGACTCGGGTCACTTGGGAGTCAGCAGGGGGAGGAAGGATTCAGCAACTGGAGGACTTCTTTCCTTCCTTGGGGAGGGGGATAGTGCTGTGCACTGTTGACTGATACCCAGCAGTAGCTGGGTGTCGGTATAGATGCACAGCCACACAAGTGAGTTGGCCCATATCCAGGGCAATTGGCTGCATCCCTGGAGGTGGAGGCAATCCCCCCACCCATTGCATGGGTGTAGGGTGCAGGAGAAAAATGGAGGAGGAAAAACCGGGACCCAGATGGACCTGTGTTGGCCCGATCACTTCTGTGGGGCCACCCCTGACTCTGGATTACCACTCTGGTGGGGAGAACACTGGCATTCCTTGTTCCAGCCCTGCCATGGGGGGGGGGATCTGCAGGGGAACTCTGAGGTGGCCGTGCAGAGTGATCAGGGGCCGGAGGATGTACCTCTCTGAGGGAGGGGTCATACCCCCTGTCGGTTCCATGGAGGTGTGGGAAAAAATGTGCCTATATAAAAAAAGTATAGCTTGTGGCATGGCTCCCAGCAAAGGATTCCCTAGTAGATTGTTAATTTCTGTTCCAAAAACCATTCCTATGTCCTCCACTTTCTCTTCCCCAGCTTACTCTATGCCCAAAATATATGTGACGATTTACTTACACTGCACCCAAATCTCTGTAACATTTTCCTGAATTTTTTTTTTTTACTTGCTTTCCAAGATATACTATTATAACCCCATGAGATACAGTATTTCATTTTCATGGGGGCATCTTTGGATTGAGAGAGTAGTGGGACAAGCAGTTGCATGAGACAAATAAATATCAGTAGTGACAAGGTATAAGAGTATACACAATTTAAATTGTCAGTAGATAATCTTGATAACAGTTAGCTATTATCTGGCAGGTTGCAGCACAATATTTTGAAGCTGTGCTGCTGGGCTGGCCCAATATGTATTTTCATGGGCATATCATACCACAGTTTAGAAGTCACAACCACTCTTGCCAGCCCACTGGCAAAGCTATAGAACTAGTGCTTGTGATGCCGATGACCTGGGTTCAGGAGTGATCCCAGCAGCCAGAGGGCCTGCTGGGAGGGGAGGATTGAGCATCCAAGGGACTGCGCTCCTTCTCCAGGAGGGAGGGAGGGTTAGCAGCACTAGATAGACCCATGGCAGAGGCAGGAAAACTAACAGCCAGAGCTTGCTGGGGGGGGAGACAGGCAGATGTTGGCGTAAGACCACTGATGTCATAGCATGCCACATCTTCCCAACAACAGAAAAAAAATGCTGAATGAGCAGTGTGATGCTTGCTTAGCTATAGACTCATAGTGGATTCCCTGCAGGGGGAGGGCCTCAAACAACTGGTACAGCAACCCACAAGAGACAGGGCTATCCTAGATCTAGTACTGACTAACAAAGAAGGGATCACAGATCTCCAGGTAGAAGGTCACCTGGGGGCCAGTGACCATCACATGGTATGGTTCAATTTGGCTACTACATCTAAATCATCCCATTCCAAGGCAAAATATGGGACTTCAGAGAGCTGACTTTGATAAGATGGCCAACAGAGTTAAGCTAGCCCTGGCAAAAGAAACACAGGTGAGGAGGTACAGGCAAAGTGGGCAAGCATTATGATACAATACTTGAAGCAACATCCCATTGTGTTAGACAGAAAAAGAAAGTGCAAAAGAAGAAAAGAAACCACTTTGGTTCTCAAATATAGTAGCAGAAAAGGTCAGAGCCAAAAGGCTGGCCTTCAGAAAATATAAGGAACACAGCGGATGAAGATGGGAGGCATACCAAACTGCCCTAAGGGAAGCAGGTAGGCAGTAAGGCAGGCAAAGTCCCAAACTGAGGAAACACTAGTACGAACAGTAAAAAAGGTGACAAGACTTTCTATAGATACATTAGTGAAAGGAGAAAGTCCAGAGGGGTATGCTAAGCTTAAGGAGAAAAGAGCATGTGAGGAGGAGGACCTGTAAAGGCATCTATCCTAAATAGATACTTTGCTCAGTATTTACTGAAGAGAAGGTAGGGCAGGGCCACAGCTCAGCATCATGGACACAGGGGAGGGAGGTGAGCACTACTCCTTCACAAAAGAAAGGGTCCTACAAGAGCTTGCTAAGCTCAGGGTGGATAAGCAATGGGACCTGATGGCATACATCCCAGGGTACTTAAGGAGCTAAAGGAGGAACTAGCAGAGCCATTAGCAGAATTGTTTAGTGAGTCTCTGAGCACAGGAGGGTCCCAGAAGACTGGAGAAAGGCTCATGTGATCCCACTCCACAAGAGTGGTAGCAGGAGGAGGCGGGGACTACAGACCGGTCAGTCTTACCTCAGTAGTGGGCAAGATTATGGAGCACTCCTTAGGAAAGAGATAGTGCAACACCTGGAATCCATAGGGGCACAGGATCCAAGACAGCATGGGTTTACAAAAGGAAGGTCTGTCAAACTAATCTCATAGATTTCTTTGACTGGGTAACCAGAGTGGTGGACCAAGGGGAGCAGTTGATGTCGCCTACCTTGACTTCAGCAAAGCTTTTGACACTTTGTTCCACATAGAAGATTGATAAATAAGCTAGGTAGGCTCAGGGTGGGTCAAAGTTGGTCAACTGGTGGCAAACTGGTTGACTGGCAGAAAACAGAGAGTGGTGGTAAATGGTATACAGTCAGAAGAGATGCAAGTCACAATTGGGGTACCTCGGGGATCAGTCCTGGGGCCAGTCTATTCAACATCTTCATTAGTGACCTCGCAGATGGACTAGAGGGTAAGGCTTGTCTGTTTGCAGATGACACCAAGATCTGCAACAGAGTAGATGATCCAGATGGGGTGGGCAGAATGAGAAGAGATCTGGATAAACTAGCAGAATGGTCAGAAGAGTGGCAACTGGGATTTAATGCAAAGAAGTGCAAAATCATGCACATAGGGAAGAGAAACCTGAAGCCACTTATAGGCTGGGAGGGAGTTGCTAGCAGTCACAAAGGAAGAAAGAGACTTGGGCATCATCATCACTGATGACCTAAAATCATCAAACAGACCTCTAAAGCAGTAGGTAAGGCTAGGGGTGTTAGGGTGTATTAGTAGGGTATCACAAGTGTGGAGGGAGGTAATAATCCTCTGTACAAGACATTGGTTGGGCCCCATCTGGAGTACTGCGCAGTATTGGAGGCCACACCTTCACAAGGACATTAACCAAATTGAGGCAGTCCAGAGAAGGGCAACCAAAATGGTGCAGGGACTGCATCAGAAGACATATGAGGACAGATTAACGGAGCTCAATATGTATACCCTTGAGCAAAGGAGGAGAGAGGTGATATGATCAGAGACATTTAAACACCTTAAGGGCATAAACAAGGTGAAAGAGTCTAACATGTTTAAATATAAGAAAAATAGCAGGACAAGAGGACACAGCATGAGATAGAGGGAGGCCAATTAAGGGGAATGTGAGGAAATTCTTTTCACAGAAAGGGTGGTAGATGCATGGAATGGCTTACCACAAGAAGTGGTGGCTATGAATACAGTGCAGGGCTTCAAACAGGCATGGGATAGGCATAAGGGAGAGCAATACAAATGACTATGAATAGATAGGTCACTGACAGAGCAAAGGCCGATGGCACATTTATAAGGTAGAAAAAGAAATGGGCAGACTGGATGGGCCTTGCGGTCCTTATCTGCCGTCAACTTCTATGTTTCTATGTTTCTATGTTTCTATACAGGGCTCGCACCATTGCCCCATGGTGCTCCCTGGACACTGAGCTAAAGGTCCAACAAGGGAGCAGGACCACCCCCAAAGGCTTCATCCTGGGGCGTAAGCCAGGGAGGAACACTGGGGAGGTAAGTCCCTGGAGATGGGGGATGGGTATGGGGGCAGAGGTCAGGCCAATGTGGGTCAGTCAGGTGGGAGACAATGCATACTAAATAATAAAAAAAAAGAAGTCACAATCTTTCAATTTTTGTAAAAAAGTGGCTATACACTGAAAAGTTTGTCATCCATTAATTTTAAAAGGGTAAATTGGTCACACTATAAATAGCATTTTTTTTTTTGTTTACTTACTAGTACAGCCCAACTGAGATGCATTGTTTTATGTTCCCTATGCTAGACTACAGAGACAGTGTGTATCAAACAGCAAGCAACACACTATGGGGTGAATAAAAAAACCCTATTTAATAAACTCTAGATTTGTTCATCAGTGTGACTATGAAATACAGTACACCACTGCATGTTCACTCTAGTTTCCAGCAGGATAGTCTAACTGAGCAGTGGAACTGATATTGGTTATGCTTCTTTCAGAACCACTTTCAGAACTGTAGTGGTGGTGAGAGAAGTGACAGCCAGAAAAGGGGGTTGTGAAAAAATTGCAAGTTTCTTGGGATTAAAAAATGATTGGGGATGTTCTGGGAGCTAACAAGCTTGTTCACATTACAGGAGGAAGTTCAGCCATCTTAGAGTGGGACTCAGGTGCACAGCAGCCAACTGGAAAGCAGCTACTACGAGGATAAAAATCTCCAATTTCTTTCACATGGGTGCAGTGGTGATGAGAGAAGCTCTTCAGAACAAGGGGGTTTGTGGCAAAATTGCAAGGTTCTGAGGCTTTAAAAAGTGATTGGGGATGTTTTTGGCACTAACCTGTTTGTTTGCATTACAGAAGGAAGTTCTGCCACCTTAGGGAGGGACTCAGATGCACAGCAGCCAATCAGAAAGTGCCTGTGGTGAGGATAAAAACCTTGGATTTATTTCATGTGGGGTGCAGTGGTGGAGATAAGTACCTGCCAGACAAGGGGGGTTGTGACAAAATTGCAAGGTTCTATGGCATAAAAGGAGATTGGGGACATTTTTTACTACTAACCTGTTTGTTTGCATTACAGGAGGAAGTTTGGCCATCTTAGGTTGGGATTCATGTGCACAACAGCCAGTCAGAAAGTAGCTGCTATGAGAATAAAAGCCTCAGATTTCTTTCTTTCATTTGTGGCATAGTGGTGATGAGAGAAGCACCTGCCAGACAAGAGGGTTTGTGACAAAATCATAAGGTTCTCTGGCTTAGAAAGTGACTGGGGACATTTTTGAAGCTAACCTGTTTGTCTGAATTACAGGAGCAAGTTCAACCACCTTAGGGCAGGACTCATTTGCACAGCAGCCAATTGGAAGATGTCTACTATGAGGATGAAAGCCTCAGATTTATTTCACTCAAGGTGCAGTGATGGTGAGATAAGTGCCTGCCAGAAACAGTATTCTGTGACAAAATTACAAGGTTCTGGGGTTTAAGAAGTGACTGAGGGCATTTTTTGAGCTAACCTGTTTGTTTGCATTGCAGGAGGAAATTTGCCATCTTAGCATCAGACCCGGGTGCACAGAAGCCAGTTGGAAAGTGTCTATTACAAAGATAAATTTCAACCACTCCTAAGATGTCTCATTCGTGTTCATGTTCCAGAATGTAAGTGGAATAGTGTGGGAGTGGAACAATATTGGTGTCTTAGGCATTGGCAGGCATCAGCAGATGACAGCAGGCATGGAGTGGACTCTGTTGGCCCATGAAGGTAAAGTAGAGTACCTGTTTAAATGTTACTGCAAAAGTAGGAAAGTACAGAAGGTAAGGGAGTAAAGTATGAAAGGAAACAGTTCATACAAACAATGACTACCTGCTGTGTGGGAAAGAAGAAAACACCCTATCTAGGGTAAGGATACAAAGTGGTAAAGGTCAAGTTAAAAGGGGAAAACTAGAATCACCTATGGTGTATGAAAAGAGGTAACACCCTCTCTGGGGTAAGGTTACAAAGAGAAAAAGAAAAGCAGAAAGGGAAAACTAAAATCACCCTATCTAGGATCATGATACAAAGGGGTTAATTAAACAAAAAAAGGGAAAATTAGAAACACCCTAACTAGGGTAAAGGTAAAAAGTAAATTCTAGTAAGAGTGGTGAGTGAAGGTTAAGGAACATTGGGAGTGGTGCAGTGCAGAGGTTGTGCAGCGTCAGTTTTCAGAGAGACCTTTAGGAGACTGAGGTTCTGTCACATCTGCATGCACCTCTCTAGGCTGAGGGTGGAAGTTGCTAAACTCCAGGACAAGTTGCCAAGGATTCAGAGGACCTCTTCTATCACCCAAGGACCACTGAGTCTACCACCACTGCTCCAGAGGATGCCTAGGAGGAGGGTTTTCTGGACTGTTGTGGGTTCTGGGAAGGTGAGGGTGACAGGTCAGGAGCATATCCCACAGCCTGTACCACCACAAAACTTATTCACCACTCTGGCAGGACAGGCATACCAGGAGGTGGCACCTATGGTAGTGGCCAGGAAAGATGCAGGGGTTCTCTGAAGGGGAGGCCCCAAGGTGAAAGGTAGAGGACCCCAGCAGAGAGGAAGCAATTTCTGGTGGGGGGACTTGAATTTCATGAAGGCTAGACACTGGAACAGGAGGAGAGGAAAAAGGAGGTGAGGTGCCTAATGGGTGCCTCGGTGCAGAGGGATGGAAAATGGATCCTAAGGATCACTAGGGCAGCAAGGTAGGAGGGGGAGCTGGATTATAATGTCCACCTGGTGATGAATGACCTGGCTTGGAATGGGGCTGGGATTGTGTAGGGAGATTTAGGGAGCTGGTGAGAGAGCTTAGGCAGGTAGCACACTCACTGGCTTTCACTGAGGTGCTGCCTGTCTATGGCCAGGGAGAGGATATGGTTGCCTGCACCAGGAGCTTCAACTCATTGTTGAAGGAATGGTGTAGGGTGGAAGGGTTTGGCTACAGTGGGGACTGTGGACCAACTTGGAGGGATAAGGGCCTGTACAGAGGTGATGGCCAGCACCTGTCTGAGAGGGGAACTGCAATCCTCAGTGAATGGTTTAACTGATACTTTGATGAATATTTAAACTAGTTGAGGGTGGTGGCAGAAGGAATCAGAGAGGCATAAACTGCCACCCCACTGACTGAATCAGAAAGGAGTACTCAAGGGGAGGTAAATTCTGCAGGGTGCAAAATAAAGAAAAAAACAGTGTGGTAGAAAACAAAGGGGATGGGAACATGAGTTGTAAAACCAAAGTGGAAATGGAGGCATGGCAAAAAAGGAAAGAGGGTGTTGCAGGCAGAGTGGCAACAAAGTGTGGAAGGCCATGTGTACAAATGCAGGAAGTCAAGGAAATAAAATTCAGACCTAGTAGTCATCATGGCAGAGGCAGACCTGGGTATTGTGGCTATTACTAAGTCATTTCACTCAAGAAACTGTGACTGGGAAATGGCCATACCAAGCTATACTCAGTTCAGGAAAGACAGGGCGGGAAGGAAGGGGTGGTGGTGCTATATGTAAGGGAAGGCATCAAAGTGATGGAAACAGAAGGAATCCAGGGAATGGAGGGGTTGATGGTACTGTGAGTCACCTGAAGACAGGAACCAGAGTCACTATTTGCAGTGGCATGATCTTCAGACCTCCAACTTGGGGGAAAACTGGATTATGTACTGGTGGATGCCATTAGCACAATAGCAGACAAAGGGGAGGTGCTACTGGTAGGTGACTTTGATCTGCTGGATGTAAATTGAAGCCTCCCAGCCACAGCTTCAGCTAGAAGCAGGATATCCTGGACTCCCTGCATGGGGCATTACTCAGGCAGCTAGTAAGGGAGCCCATTCATGATGGGGCAATACTTGACCTGGTGCTCACTAACAGGGACAGTATCGCAGATGTCAAGTCTGGATGCCACCTGGGGACTAGTGATTACCATGCAGTGTGTGGTTCAACATAAGGATGGCTGGTGAAGCAAACTACACAAGGATGAGTGTCCTGGACTTCAGGGGGTAACATTTTAAACAAATGGGTGAATGCCTCAGAAAAGATCTAGCAAAGGTGGATGGCCTGGGTGTGGTGAGGAAACAGTGGGCTAAATTAAGGAAAGACATAGTGAAGTCAACAATCCTCTGCACAAAGGAAGTGAACAAAAACAAGAGAAAAAGAGAGTACTACAGTTCTCAAAGGAAGTGGCTGAAAGGGTAAAGGCTAAAAGGGTAACATTCAGGAGGTATAAAGAGATGCAGAGAGAAGAGGACAGGGATACATGCCTGGAGAAGCACAGGGAAGCAAGGAATGTGGTGAGGAGCAAAAAGGTGCAAACTGAGGAAAGAGTAACTCAATGTGTAACTATTAAGGACAAGAATTGTTTAATTTCATAAAAGAAAACAAGAAGACTAGGGGAGCGATTATAAGGGTAAGAAGGGTAAGGAATGACTGTGCAGAGGAGGACCAGAAATCAGATGTCCTGAACAAATACTTTTGTTCAGTCTTCACAGAAAAAGAGATAAGGGATGGGCCACATAAAAGTAACAAGATCACTGGAGGGAGGGAGGGATGTAGGTAGCCTCAAGTCATTTTACAGAGGGAAGAGTCCTGAAGGGATTCACAAATCTGTAAGTGAACAAAGCTATGGGCCAGATGGCGTACACCCAATGGTATTGAGAAAGCTCAGGGAGGTACTGGCTGCCCCTCTGACAGTCCTGTTCAACAACTCACAGGAAACAGGACTGGCTCCAGAGGACGAGAGGAGAGCAGATGTGGTCCCACTTCATAAAAATTGTAGCAGGGAGGAGGCTGGGCCAGTCAGCCTAACATTAGTGGTGGGGAAGTTACTGGAGTCACTGCTAAAGGAAAGGACTGTGGAGTATCTTGAATACAGTGGGTTACAAGACCCTAGGCAGCATGGATTCATGAGGGGGAGGTCATGTCAGACAAATTGATAGATTTATTTGACTGGGTAACCAGGGAAATAGCTCAGGGTGAAGTGGTGGACCTGGCCTACTTAGATTTTAGTAAGGCTTCTGACACTATTCCACATAGGAAACTCATTACCGGCCATTACTATGGGGAAATGGGGTCTTGGAAAATAGATTTCTAGAGATTATATGACAACATGACTTAGAACAATTAGTTACTACCCTGACAAGAAATAATAATATTTTGGATCTGATATTCACTAACTTCAAGGACACTGAGAGCATATCGATCTGCCAAGAGTCTCTTAGTGATAGTGATCACAACAAGGTATTATAGAGTATGCCTTTCTTTAAGCAAACTATAACTGGAACTACCAAAATTCGTAATTTCGCCAAAGCAGACTGTGGAAATCAAACAATATCTAACTGATTGGGGGCTATTCACTTGCTTAATTCAAAGTGGGTGGACTTTATAAGAGGAGATAGTGTGGTCCTCCCGGACCAGTGTAAGAACCTGAACTTCTTTAAGAAATTGCAACTTACTAATTTGATGCAAAAAATGGAAGAGAGGAGGGATAGTCTTCAGGATAATGCATTTACATGGAAAGCCCTTAAGGAGGTAAACTGTGCTGAGCATACCCCATCCAAGATCTATAAATTGCTACTAGATTTTCTAAGTGGGGGTTCTTTGTTAAGATCTCATACTGGGACAGCAAGAAGACTTTGGCCCTCAGAGACCTGATTGGGAGGAAATATGGAGGAGTAGTAGATATATTCTATTCCTAAACACAGGATCATGCAGTTTTCGTAGCTTCTAATACTATACCCTACTAAGCTATGTGCTAGGGGCCTCAGACAGACAGACCTATGCTTTTAGGTGTGGTGCAACCCAGGATTTACTCCATGTACTATGGCACTGTTCCAAAGTTTCTCCCATTTGGGAGCAAATTAAACACAATATGGACCCAGTGATGAATTATAAAGAATTCATTACGCCTAAGATTTGTGTGTTGGAGACATGGCAATCATCCCTAATCACGAATATTAAAGGACATATTGCTTTGATGTCATCCTTGGTTAAAACATTTGTCTTGAGACACTGGAAAAGTGATTTGATTTATACATATGACCAATGGGTGGGATTTGCTGTTAATGCTGACTTCGACTTAAAGGCAAATGCTTCGGGAATTGAATGAGGCAACTTATGATAAAAGATGGAGGGCCTTAGAGGCAGTGTATACACCCTGCAGCATAAAGTACCTCAGACAAGGGTCTGTCTGTTGGAAAGTACGTAATCACTAATATGCTGATGTGGGATTGATGTCTTAGTAATAGGGGGCTTATTTAGTCACTGTTTGTTTATGGAATTATATATGCCCAGATCAAAAGCTCTTATGTTAGACTTGTTAATAGGTGTCACAGAGTCTGTCAGATTGTGGTGGTGGGGGGGGGAGCTTTCTCTTTTCCCGTGGGACGCAGCTGCAGGGTACTACCCTGAGGATCTTACAAGTGATATGGGGCCCTATAGCCATGAAAGGACATCTTGGGATCCAGACTTTGATGTATGAATAGATTTCCTTGATAGGGGTTGTCCTAGATAATACAATTTAAACGCAGATCTGAACAAGATGTTAGAGGGTGTGCAATGCAGCTGTGTATGTACATAGTTATGGAGTGTACATAGTGACCACGCTCAGTTTTGGGGCGTGGACCCGGGATTATCCTGGGTATGTGTATGTTTGTCTAATGACCATTGGAAGAAAAACACAATAAAGAAGTTTTAAAAAAATATCTAACTGATTGGAAACTGAGCTGGAAATTAGAAAACTGAGCTCAAGAATTTAAATACAGCCAGTATGTGGACAATTATAAACAACAAAATACAATACTGTATCAACAAGTGGGTACCGGAACATATTATATGTGATAACAAAAAACATAGAGTACCATTATGGTGGAACAATAGTGTTAAAAAAGCCATAAAAAGTAAAAAACATGCACTTAACAAGTACAGAAAGAAACAAACACTAATTGGCAAAAATTCAAAACCAAGGCAAATAAAACTAAAAAACTTATTAGGAATGCAAAACAAAGTCTTGACTTCAAATTAGCTAACATTGCAAGGGACAATAAAAAGCAATTCTACAACTACATTGGATCTCTCAAAGGGAAATCCACTGGTGTTGGCCCCTTAATGATCAACTCAGAACCAATCACCAAGGAACAACAAATATCTAAACACATATTTTTAAAGTGTCTTTAAACAAAAAGAATTAACTAGCCTTAATTGAATGCACGGCACAGCTGACAATATTCAGTTCGCACAATCTGAAGTTAAAGCCGCTATAAACAAAACTAGGTCCAACTCATCAGCAGGTCCTGACAACATACTGGCATGTTTTGTTAAAAACCTATCTGAAGAAATGTCAGGTATACTTATCCTATTATTCAACACTTCCGTAAATGAGGGAACTGTAGTATCAGACTGGAAATTAGCCACCATTACTCTCATACATAAGGATGGCTCAAGGCAGAATGTTGCAAACTACAAACCTATAAGCCTAACATCATATATAGGGAAACTGATGGAAAGACTATTACACTCTTTAATTACAAACCATTTGCAAAATCAAGACCTTAATGATGTTTCACAGCATGGTTTCACCCCAGGAAGATCACGTCAGAGCAACTTAATTGGCTTCTGTGAACCAGTGAGCGAAGCTCTGGACACAGGCTTCCTAGTGGATGTCATTTACTTGAATTATGAGAAAGCGTTTGACACCGTATCTCATAAAATATTAATAGATCATCTAATTACCATAAGACTTAACCAAAATATCATAAAATCGATTCACTCATGGCTATCAAATAGAACACAAAGGGTTAACACCAGAGGTCACTTCCCAAAATGGGGTACTGTCACAAGTGGAGTCTCATAGGGCTCAGTTTTGGGACCCATACTTTTCAACATAATGATTGTAAGCATGCAAACAATGAACGGTGTATGGATTCACAAATATGCCAATGATAGTAAATTGGGATGTGTTGTTAATGATTCACAATCTATCCAGTCTTTGCAGAGTAATCATGATCTATTATCTAAGTGGACAGTTGAAAACAAAATGAACTTTAACACTACAAAATGTGAAGTGATGCACTTTGGCAAAAATAATCAGATGCCAAATTATGCCCTTAATGATTTACAGTTAGAAGAAGTTACACATGAACGTGATCTTGGTATCACTATAACTAATTATTTGAAATTTAACACCCATAACAATAAGGTAATAAAAAAGTGTCACAGTATAATAAACTGTATTCTAAAACATGTTAAAAGCAGAGGAGCCAAGGTCATTGTTCCACTTTACACTAGTCTGGTTAGATCGCATATTGACATTTGTACCCATTTTGCTCACCAACTACAATTGGTGGCAAATCAGACTTAGAGAAGAGCCACATGAAAATTACTAGGAAAATAAAGAGCCAAGAAAATAAGCTATATACTGATAGACTTAAAAATCTGAGCTTATACTCACTTGAATACAGGGCACTAAGGGAAGAGTTATGTTTGGCCTTTAAAGTCTTTCAGGATCCTGTTTTATTTGAAACCATTTGCTTGGTAAAACAGGTATCAGCTGTGAACACTAGGGCACATTCCTCCAAACTTTACACTATGACTAATAAAACCACAAAGCTTAACAATTTTTTTACTCAAAGATTACCTCCGATCTGGAACTTGCTCCCACCCATTGTCATAGCCAGTAATTCTATAGAACAATTCAAATATAGGTTGGATAAGTACATGGGAGAGAATAAATGTTATTTCCGCCAGTAATATAATGGTGGCGAGTTTCTTTGGGCTTGCCCTCAAACTCGTATACACCTATGAACCTATAAGGAAACTGGGCAACTTAGGGGTGGGTCCTAGGGTGGTAAAGTGGGTATGTAATTTGCTAAGGGATAGGAGACAGAGGGTGGTGGTAAACAGAGTTCACTACAGGGAAGAGAGGGTGACCAGTGGGGTGCTTCAAGACTCAAAACTGGGAACAGTCCTCTTTAATGTCTTTATAAGTGACATTGCAGAGGAGTTGGAAGGAAAAATATGAGTTTTTGTGGATGACACCAAAATCTGCAGTAGGACACTCCAAATGGGGTGGAAAGAATCTGCAGACACCTGAGAAAACTTAAGAAGTGGTCAAAGGCATGGCAGCTGGGTTTCAATGCGAAAAAGTGCAGACTCATGCACTTGGGGGACAGAAGCCCAGAGGCAGGGTACAAAATGGGTGAAAAGATAATGACGATCAACAAACAGGAAAGGGACCTGGTAGTAATCATATTGGATGACCTCAAGGTGGCAAGACAATGAAACAAGGCAGTTGGTAGGGCAAGTAGAATACTGGTGTGCATAGGGAGGGATATCACCAGCAGAAGGAGGGAGGTGGTGTTAATACTGTATGGATCACTGGTGAGATCCAAACTGGAGTTCTGTGTCCAGTTCTGGAGGCTACATCTCAGAACGGACGTAGACAGAGTGGAGGATGTCCAGACAAGGGCGAAAAAATGGTGCAGGGGCTACATCAGAAGCCCTATGATGAGAGATTGAAGGACATCACTAGGTAATTCATGGAAGAGAAGAGGGAGAGGGGGGACATGATAGAGACCTACAGTAGGACCACAATATCATCTGAGGGCCGTGTCATTCATACTCCAAGAATGAACAGTAACCTGGGTTTGAGAGCTCTGGTCTATAGGGTCATGATTTGGTACAAGCTGAATATATCAATAACTGCACAGAAATCCATTTGCAGGTTTAATATGACTTGTGCACAGTATTTATTATCACAGTATATTTGTAACTGTTATTAACTTATCTTCTGTACTTTGACTATTGTTTCTTAGTTTTGGAATCCATATTACAAAAATGATGTAGGGCATTTAGAAACAGTGCATAGTGTGCTTCAATATCAAAATGGTGCAGAGGATAGTTGGAATGGGCTACACTAGCAGGCCAACTAAACTAAATCTCCACAGTTTTGAGTGAAGCCGAATAAAGGGCAACATATTATTTGATATCACTCATATCATTTCATTTATATTTATAACATTGGAAGAAACATTGATTGCAAAAATGCCAATTTTTTCATGTGTCCAGTACAGAGTACATACAAATGACAATAAAAACATTGGGCCTGCTATGCTAAGAGTGATATAGGGCTTGTGTCAATCCCTGCATCAGCCCATTTTTGGATGTGGCTGTGCCAAACACTTTGCCACAAACTATGTTTCTATGTTTCTAACTGCACCTGGTTCAAGAAGATCGGGCACATTTGCAACACATTTCCTGATTCACGGCAGCTTGCTCAAACTATTTGGCGCAAGCCCCATAAAAAGGGTACCCAAGATTGCCACAGGTTAGACCAGAAACAGCTGTTCTAACTTGCAGCAATCATTGCACAGGATCAAGAATCCCAGTCACTGGCCAGGGAATGCCACAACCCCCGTGAGCAATATGTTCAGCACACAAAGGGTGGTTGTGTTATGGAATGCATTACTGAAACCTGTAACTGAATCTAGAACACAGAAGGGTTTTAAAAATTATTTATTGGTAGATTTCTATATGAGTTTAGGAAACATGAGTAATTATTACTACTGAGAAGTGGGGGATGGACACAGTAAGCATTATTGCTTATTATCCAACTCAACTAACAGGTATAGTACCAAGTAACTGTAAGCCCTGGGTTATCATGGGGATTCAAATCTACATGTAATTGACTGAGAGGTGGAGGCAGTATAGCATGGTGGTTTAAGGCTCTGAGCTGCAAACCTAAAGATCTGGGTTTGAATCCCATAGCCCCACTTGCATACTTGGTGACCCTGAGCAAGTCACTTAACTTCCTTGTGCTCCCAGGGATGCTCCTGTAAACAAGCTTTCAGTTTAGTGTGTCTCTCGCGGTTAAAAAAATAAAAAGTACACAAGAGAAAGCATGGAAGGATTTCTTGTTAGTTGCAAAGGACTGCTTCCTTCTTAAGCATGTCAGACATGGTACAAGCGGTGGTGCAGTTCTTCAGCTGCTGCAGAGTAGTGGGGAATGACATGGTCAGAGCAGTGAAGTTTGGAAACCCGGTGAAAACAGTAATAATAAAAGTACTGAATACTAGGTGATAGGGCAAAGCTATTGCACCCCCCCCAAAAAAATAAAAATAGAAACAAACCACCATTTTTAGAAGGTTAGCATGGCACTAACATGAATAGCTTCACACTATCTGGGCACAGGGCATTTGAACAAGGCAGGGGCCATATTCAAAGGACACTGGTGCATGGCATTTAGTGGATTGCACAACTGACCTCTGCATCCATGCAGCTGAGGACACCCTCTATCATACAGTGCACAATGGTATGTTTAACAAATTTTGGAACAAGGTAAAGGGCTGCTGTGGCAGTGCTATTCAAGCTTCCAAAATCCTAACCTTAACAACATGAGCTTGCCCAATGACCCCATCCAATCCCTGAGAAATTGTCAAAATCTCAGCTAGTTTAGGTCCCCCCTTCCCCCACAACTCTAGCTAAGTACTTAAATGATAATGCACAGTTTTTTTGGATGATTTATAACTTTTTTCTGACACCAGTTACTCTTTGGGCAAAGAAGTAAAGATCTCTTAAGAGAGCCACATCCTTCTCCGCTGAGAATGAGCAGGAAATGGCAGTAAGATGTGTGCAGCACAAAGAGTTCTTAAGTTCTAGCATCACTGGTTGGCTGCTGCAGGCTATGTGGCTTGGAAAAAGCTTGCACAGGCTCATTGTGTGCTCCCTGTAAAAAATGCTTTGCCATTACCTCAAAGTGCCAAAATGCCAAAGTGAAGTTGAGTTCCTTTGAACCTGTTTCATTGGTGTCAAAAGCATCAGATTTTGGTGCTTCTACCAACCTCCAGTTTGTCATCATCTCACCCATATGTCTGTTATAGGGATGCCACTCAAACACCTGGAGAAAGTAAATACTGGTATGCAAAGAGCGCTTAATGGAATGATCCTCTCTAACAGAAATATCAGACAAGATTAAGTATTGCAGCAGGAAAAATTGGGACACCATTCTTTCCAATCCTCATACGTTTTAGAAAGCAGCATTCCTCTATTACTGTAGGCAGATGATTTTGTTCTAGTTTTGCTATCATAGACTGGGTGACAGACACAATTAATAAATTAACAGAAGTTTTAACAAAATGGGCCATCAGTATTAAACAAATCTAAAGTTATGGGCCTGGAAAAAATGAAGAGAAATTTTAGCTGACACCTAAGAAAAGAGAAAAATATGAAAACCATATCCAAATTGCAAATCAGGCCAGCAAAAATACAATGCTGATGTATAAGGTATATTGGCAAAGGGAAGAAAAGGGACCTACATGTTACCATAAGTAACAGTCTTACGAACACTTCTCAATGCAGTAAGGCATATGGAAAAGCCAGCATGATGCTAGGGTGCATAGGATTGGCCTTTTCTCTCAGAAGGAAGTAATGCTACCCAGATCCTACCCTTCTATAGTTTCTTGGCAAGGCTGCTCTTAGAGTACTGTGCACAATTCTAAAGTCCTCACTTTAAAAAGGACAACAACTGCTTAGAACCAATCCAGAGGAGAGCAACCAAAATAATACATGGACAGCTGAGGATGACCTATCAGGAAAGACTAGCTGTGCTGAATATGTACTCCCTGGAAAACAGCAGGGAAAATGGGATATGACTGAAACTTTCAAATATTTGGAGGAAAGATATAGGGTTGATTGCAAACAACTGTTCTGGGAACATGGGAGATCTGAGGCAAGAGGAAATGATTATAAGCTGGTGGAGGAGAGTGAAATACAGGAAGAATGTAAGGAAATCTTTATGGACAGGGTAGTGGACAGGAGGAACTGATTATACTTGGGGAAGTGGTTAACATATATAGTTACAGGTTTCAAGAGAAAGTGGAGTGGACACAAGGGTATGGCAAAAATGAAATTGGGGAATGAGGTCAAATGGGGTCACTCAAATAACAAAGCCAAGCTACAAGCGGGAGCACTGCATAGGTCCTACAACTGCTAGACCAATGGGGACTAAGGCAGGGACAGGATAAACTTGATGAACTAAGATCCTTTTTATGCCTGTAAATTTATTTCTATTTCATTGTTTAACTAAAGGTATGGTAAAAATAGTCCAAAAGGGTACACTCTCAAACAAGGTATGCAACCGATATTTAAGGGTGAAATGATCTTTGCTATTCAGGGAGTATACAAAGTCACTTTTTGGAAATGGCTCTTTCTATTCCTTTTTCTTCTCCAACAGCTTTGTGAGATAACAGACTAGGATAATAGCATTGTCAGACTTCGTAAAAACTATAATTGTTATTTACTGGGGTAAGAAGAATCAAGCAGTTAGATGATTACATATAGAATAATACATGGGGTTGTATGTTTGATGAGATTTTACCCTCCCCCCCCCGGTGTTGAATGCTATATAAACCCCAAGAGCAAAGCTCAAGGGGTTTATTAAAGCATCCAGCACAGTGGGGTAAATTCATTAAAAACATCACTCCATGTTTTATTTTATATAATTGTTAGGGAGCATTTTCTCGATACAGCAATTATATAAAATAAAACAGCTGTGGTTCAGTTGGGATGTGAAGCGCTGTCCGTGGCCTGTGGCTGAGTGACTGCTGAAACCTTTTCTTTTCTTTTTAAAATGTTTATCCAAGGATTTCATGTTAACTCAAGGCCTCAAGTTCTCAGAGAGGCAACTGCTGAGAGCAAAGGCAAGTTTTTTTTGTTTCTTTAATTCACTTACCCACCAAGGTGTGACAGTTGTAGCCAAGTACCCAGTGCATGCATAAGGGGAGAGCGGTGGCAGGCACATATGTGGAGCAAGGGAAACCCAGTGTGTGTTCACCATTATAACATGTAGGTTATAACAGTGAATTATAACCAGGTTTCCCTATGGGAGAAAATGCTCCCCAGTTATTATAGATTACTAACGGTGTGCTATAAAGAATGAATAAATATATTTAGCTGGATTTTCAAATGGCTCCAAATGCTACAAGCACCAAGTGCATCGAACACATGGTGCACAGGGCTTGCATCATTCTCCCAGCCAGCAATTGGGATATTCTCTGTTATGCACCAATTGTCGCAAGTTAGACCAACTTTTTCTGGTCTTGCTTGCAGCAATCCCAGTTACCCTTTTTACAGAGCTTGTGCCAAATATTTGGCACAAGCTGCTATATATCAGGCAAACTGTTACAAATGCACCCAACCTACTAAAATTCGGTGTCATTGTGGCAAAGGTGTTTAGTGCAACTTCTCCAAGAAAAGAGTGTAATGCAGGGCTTGATGCAGGCCCCTCCTAGTTGTGGAAGGCACACCTCAGAAAGGACATAGGGTGGAGGCAGTCCAGAGGAGGACAACTAAAATGTTACATTGGTTGCACCAAAAGCCCTACGAGGACAGACTGAGGGATCTCAACATGTTTGTATATTTATTCATTTTTTTATTCAACAAATTGGGAAGACCTTTGAGCCAAGGGGCCTTTTACAGAGGTTCCACGTCAAGTCACAAGAATAACAAATTACAATGGTTTCAGTAAGAAGTACAACATGAGGAAAGTAATTACATAAACAAAAGAATAATATGGCAAGATAAATATTGTGTCAAGTGCAGCCAGTGGCCTCATCTGAAGAGGGGTGGAAGAGATTACAGTGAGAGGATAGGGGCAAATTGAGGGGGTTGAAGGAGCAAAATAAGAGCAAGGAGGAAGCAGCCACAATGTAGCTTATGTAGGAAAAGACCCACTGGGGGGGCAGAAGGAGAGAACACGGTGAGGAAACAGAGGGGAGAGAGGGAGGGGGAAGTGGGAGTGGAGGGGGGTAGAGGAAGGGGGATAAGGTAGGATGAAAAGAAGGAAGGGATGAGGATGGGAAAGGGATGAAGAAAGGAAGTGCTGTATGTGAAATAGTGCAGCAACAGGGTAGGGCTATACAGGGGTGAATGGTAAAAAAGGGAGGTCCCAATGCATTTATCTGTCTGCAAAGATTAGGTATAGTAGTCACAAGATGCTCTGGAAACTAGGAATTGACACAGCTTCCGCTTAAATGATCCAAAGGTTACAGTCGTCACAATCTCAGAAGGAAGGGAATTAAATAAATTAGCCACTGTAACTGCAATGGATCACTGTTGGAGTGAGGTTCGACAGTGAGGGACAGTAAAAGTTTGGCTCACAGAACTTCATGTGTTACAAGTGCCCTGGAAGGGACTGAAAAGTTGAAGGGAACCTGGTGGTAGGAGACCAAGAGCTGCCTTCTTAGCCAGAAGGCAGGCTTGATATTCAATGCGAGCCTGGAGTTGAAGCCAGTTTGCTTATCCGTAAAGGTCACAAGTGTGAGTGCGATACACTGCACCAGTTAGTAGACAGCATGCCTTATTCAGAGCTGTGGTGAGCTGCTGTAGGGTTGTGTCCATGGTGGAACCATAAATGACCAAACCATAGTCAATAATAGACACAACTGAACTTTGGATAGCCAGTCTGAGGGCTTCAGTAATAAGGCAGTGTTTGTGTCTGTGTAGAAGGCCTAGGTGAATGTTAACTGCATTGGTAGCATTCTCAACATGGTGGAATTAGGACAGCGTACTGTCCAGAGTAACTCCTAGGTATTTAAAAGATTGAGTCTGATGAAGAACTACACCTGCACTGTTTTTAATCACCAATTGTTTGGCTTTGTGCTTGCTGTGGGTACCATGGAAGAGCATGACCTTTGTTTTTTTTGCAATTAAGCACCAACTTAAATGAGGTGAACCAGGACTCAACTTCAGTAAAACTTTTCTGAAGTTGGGCCTGAAGGAGGGTAGGGTCAGCAGTCTTTGAAACAATTATCACATCATCCGCATAGAGGAGTACTGGTTTGGAACAGGATGCTAGAAGATTATTGAGGAAGGTGCTAAACAGAAGGGGTCTCAGTATCGATCCTTGAGGAACCCCAGAGCAGACAGGCAGTTTAGCAGAAAGGGTAGACCCTATTCTCACCTCTTGTGTGTGGTTTGCTAGATAGCTAGTGAACCACTTTAAGGCGTCTGAAGATATACCAAGCCCAGCAAGTTGACGTGTCAGCAAATGGTGATTAACCATGTCAAATGCTTTAGACAGGTCAATAAAGGTTGCACCAATAAGTTCACCCTGATCAAGAATATGGTGAACGAAACCGGTGAATTCCAGTAGGGCCGTAGATGTGCTGTGCCCTTTCTGAAAACCATGTGTTGGACACATTGTAGGTTGTGTTTTTCCAGGTGCTCCACAAACTGGTCAGCAGCAATCCTTTCAAGTGCTTTGAACAACAGGGGAAGAATAGATCAATATCTATATTGGCCTATATATCAATACCTATATTGGCCTATAATTTCCTAGATAGTAATCTGTCCCCACTCTTAAAAACTGGTGTAACCAGAGCAGATTTCCAGATCTGGGGGAATTGTGAAAGTATGAGGGAGTGATTGAGAAGCTTGGTGAGGGGGGATAGGACTTCATCCAGGGATAGGGTAAGAAATTTCAAATTAAGGGAATCACTGCTTGACCTAGTTCCTCCTAGAACTTTAAATAGATATGTCTTGGCCTCACTTTCAGAGGTCCTAATTCCACCATGTTGAGCTTTGAAGTAGAAACATGGGTGGGTCAAGGCCTCTTCTGATTTGGTGGATGTAGGAGCTGTGTTGGGCAGTTCAAAGTAATTTAGAGGCAGAATTTGGCTAAGGTCTGTGAAGGATGAATTAAATGTGTTGGCAATTAACACGGGGGTCATGGGTGATAGACCTATCAACATTTAACATAGTTGAAGCCTACTCGGATGCTTTCCCAGTGATTTTCTAAAGGTTTTCCCAACATTTTTTCCCATCCTCCCAGGTCTTGGCAAGGATGTCCTTACAGTAAAGCATTTTGCACTCATGGAAAGCCTTAGTACAAGCGTTCCTGGCCATCTTATAAGCCTGTATGTCAGGTTGACTGCCAGCGGTCCTGACCCTATGTTAGAGATGGTCATGAGCTTTGATTTGAGCCAGAAGATTAAAAGAGATCCAGGGATTATCAAGTCCCCTGATCCTACATGTCCTAAAAGGGGAGTGGATGTCACAGACCATATTGAAGCATTCAATGAAGTATTCCAGAGCTGAGTCAATATTAGGGGGTGGTCTCAATGTAAGACCAGTCTTATTGCTGGATGAGAGACTTTAGTGGCTGCAGGTGGCCACAGGAGAGCACTCTACTTGTGATTGTTCTGGAAGGGGGCTTGATAAATTTGTAAGTCCAATAACACTGGGTAGGAGAGTGATCACTGATAGTGTAAGATAATACTTCAGAAAGGGAGATATGGGTTGAACGATTCATTAGGACCCAGTCCAGGAATGTGCTAGTCCTAGAAGAAAGAAGAGCATGAGTGGACATGACACAGACCTACAAATACCTCACAGGGGTGAACAGGATGCAGTAGGGAGTCTCTTTCAAATGAGGAAGAGCACCAGGACCAGCGGGCATATGATGAAGATGGGAGTGGGGATGTTTATGGGATATGTGAGGAAGTTGTACTTTACTGAAAGAGTGATGGACACCTGGGATAGACTGTCAGCAGAAGTGGTGGAGGCAAAAACAGTAGGGGGCTTCAAGTGTGCATAGGAAGACATAGGGGAATATTAGGAAATGGGCAGGGAGGACAGAGGGTTGCTGGAGACCAGTGAGGGTCTGCAGAGACAGAGTCCAGACAGAGACCATATAGGCAGACTGTGTGGGCCAAGTTGTTCTTTTCTACTGACAAAGTCTATATTCCTATGTTCCTTGAAAAGAAGAAACATTTGGGAAACTGAAAGTCAGAATTATTGCTATTGCCAAACAGAAAAATCTCTCAATCATATTTAGGAACTGTACTTAACAAAGGAACAAAACCCAAACTAAGACATGCATACTTAGAAACATAGAAACAGAGAAACATAGACTTTGATGGCAGATAAGGATCGCTAGGCCCATCTAGTCTGCCCATTTCCCTACCTACAGGATAGGCCGCAGATCCTAGTTAACCAACAGCCTTTATCTTCCTGCCCCCAACAAGAATTGCCTTATGTCTGTCCCATGCATTCTTGAATTCTCCCACAGTTTTAGACCCCACAACTTCCTCAGGAAGGCTGTTCCATGCATCCACTACCCTCTCTGTGAAATAATACTTCCTCACATTGCCCCTGAACCGCCTCCTTCTATCTTTAAATTGTGTCCCCTTGTTCTTGCAAGTCTCTTTTCTGAAAGATGCTACCCTCTTGGACTTTGTTGATTCCTTGAGGTACTTGAAAGTTTCTATCATGTCCCCCTCTCCCTTCTTTCCTCAAGGGTATACATATTAAGCTCCTTTAGTCTCTCCTCATACGGGCTTCTCTTGCAGATCCTGCACCATTTTAGTTGCCCTCTCTGGACTGCCTCTATCCTGTCTATGTCCTGCGAGATGGGGTCTCCAGAACTGGACACAGTATTCCAGATGGGGTCTCACCAACTGTCTGTACAGAGGGATAACAACTTCCTGTTTTCTGCTACTGATGCCTCTCCTATACATCCCAGTATACCCCGGCCCCTTACTGCCTTCTCACATTGCTTGCTAACCTAAGGTCATCTGATATGATTACCCCAGGTCCCTTTCCTGTTTTGTTGTTGTTACTACCTCCCCACCCATTGTGTATTCTTCCCTGGGTTCTTGTTTCCCAGGTGCATTATTTTGCACTTTTTGCATTGAATCCTAGCTGCCATACGCCTGACCATTCCTCCAACCTTGCCAAGTCCCTTTTCATCCTTTCCACGCCTCCTTGTGTATCAACCCTGTTGCAGATCTTTGTGTCATCTGCAAAGGCATATTTTCTTCCAGTCCCTCTGCAATGTCACTGATGAAGACATTAAAAGGACTGGACCCAATACTGAACCCTGCGGTACCCCACTAGTAACCGCCCTTTCTTCAGAGTGGACTCCATTTACAATTACCTTCTGTGTCCTGTTGTCCAGCCAATGTTTTACCCAGGCTACCACCCTGGGACCCACTCCCAGGCTGGTTAAATTTGACTATCAATCTTTTGTGTGGGACTGTGTCAAATGCCTTTCTAAAGTCTAGGTAGGCCATGTCCACAGCCCCTCCCTGGTCTACTACTTTGGTCACCCAGTCAAAGAAATCTATTAGATTCGTCTGACATGACCTTCCTGCTGTGAACCCATGCTGCCTTGGATCCTGTGCTCCACTGACCTCTAGGTACTCAACTATTCTTTCCTTCAGAAGTGACTCCATCACTTTCCCTACCACAGAGGTCAGACTGACAGGTCTGTAGTTTTCTGCCTCTGTCTTGGTCCCACTTTTGTGAAGGGGAATCACATCCGCCTTCCTCCAGTCCTCGGGTACCACACCATCCTCCCATGATTTATTAAAAAGAGTAGCCAGTGGTTTCACTAGTTCCTTCCTTAATTCTTTTAGAATTCTGGGGTGAATTCCATCAGGACCCATTGCTTTGTCCACCTTCAGTTTTAGGAGTTCTTGCAGAACCCTTTCTTCTGTGAAAGGACTGGGATCGACACCCCTATCAAGAGTGCTTCTGTTAATTGGATTAGGCACTTCCCCCTCCTCTTTTGAGAATACTGAGCAGAAATATTCATTCAGTATTCCTGCTTTTTCACTGTCCCCCTCTGCCCACCCACCGTTCATTCTATTCAGCCTCACTATCCCTCCCTTTGTCTTTCTACGCTCGCTGATGTACCTATAAAAGGTTTTATCCCCCTTCTTAACTGAGTTGGCTATCTTTTCCTCAGTTTGGGCCTTTGCTATTCTGACTTCCCTCCCTGCTTCTTTCTGCCTTAACTGGTACAGCTCTCTGTCCTGCTCCTTCTGTGTTTCCTTATACTTCCGGAATGCTATCTTTTTCTTCCTGACTTTCACAGCCACCTCTCTTGAAAACCATAGTGGCTTTTTCTTTCATTTTGATTTGTTTATTTGCTTCACACAAAGGCTTGTTATGCCTGTGATGGCAGTTTTGATAATTCCCATTGTTGCTCCACACCTCCTTCTAGCCTGTTTGCTAGTGCTTTTCTGAGGCACTCTCCATCTTGCCAAAGTCAGCCCTCCTAAAGTCCAGTACCCTCACTTTTGTATGGCTTGACTCTGTAGCTGAGTTTAACGTGAACCACACTGTTTGATGGTCACTTGTCCCCAGATGGCAACCTACTTCTAGATCTGAGATCCTCTCACTGCCCCTGTTTGAGAGTACGAGGTCTAAGATTGCTCCCTCACGAGTGGTTTCTGAAACTAGCTGTCTAATGCCTGCCACCTGTAGGGCATCAAGAATGGCCCTGCTCTTGGATGTGGCTGCAGCAAATGTGCTCCAGTTAACATCTGGCATATTCAGGTCTCCCATCAACAGTATCTCCCCTTTCTCTGCCATTCTAAGAATGCCTTCCATCGTATCCTTGTCCATTCCTTCCCCCTGACATGGGGGTCTGTACACAACCCCTGTGCGGATTGTGGTGCCCTTTCCAGTCTCCAAGGTGACCCACAGTGCCTCCTCTCCTCCCTGTTTACTCTTTTGTTCAGTTGCTTTTATCCCTTCCTTTACATAGAGAGCTACTCCTCCCCCTCTTCTCCCCTGCCTGTCTCTCCTGTAGGTTATGTACCCTGGTATGTTAACATCCCAGTCATGGTTCTCTGTGTACCATGTTTCTGTGATGCTACAATATCCAGGCATCCTCTTCCATTAAGGCCACCAGCTCAGGGAGCTTGTTGCCCAGACTACGGGCATTGGTACTCATTACCTCCATTTCCTGATGGCCTTACCCCTTTGCCCCATCCCTGTCCTTCTTGCCTTTGTCACTTTCTCCATTTACCCTGCCCTTCTCCCTATCGACACTCCATGTTGGTGTTTGCCACACTTACTACCATGATTGTTTGGGGGGCTAGGATTTCCTGCTCTTTTCCAGTGCCTCCCTTGGCTAGTTTAAAAGCTTGCCAATGAGCATTTAAACCTATCACCTAGAATCCTGGTTCCTCCCGGACAGATGCAGCCCATCATGCCAGTATAGGCTTGCATCCTCCAGGTGGACCCCTAGTCCCCAGTGAGCCAAATCCCTGAGCTCCACACCAGTTTTCAACCACTGATTGAATCCCATGGTACAGAACACCCTAGCCCTCCTATGCCATAGATGGGTAGCACCTCCAGAAGGTTACCATGCGTGCTACTTGACCAAGGCCCCTCCCACCCCACAAACTCTTCCTGCACTTCTCTAATCCATTTCTAGCCAGGTCATTTGTCCCTAGGTGGACAATGACATCCAGCTCCCTCCCTGTGCAGCTGCTCCGCAATCCTGAGGATTCACTCCCTGTCCCTCAAGCCATGGCGCCAGGCAGGCACCACCTCCCTCTCCCTTCCTTGCCCAGTTCTACCTTCCTAACAATGGAGTCCCCACCAGGGTTGTTTCCTTCCCTGCAGGGTCCCTGCCGCCCTTCTGTGGGTCTCCTTTGTGGAGGTTCCCAACATCCTCCTTGGTCTCACCAGGTGCCTCCATGAGGAACCACACTTTGCCAGAATGGCATAGGAATTGTGGAGAGGTACAACTGGTGGGATGTGCCTCCGTTCCACCACTCTCACCCTCCCTGAGCCCACTGTGGTCCAACCGCTCCTCTTTCTTGGCAACCTCTGAGGCAATGGCAGTGGCACTGGTGGTCCCTGGAAGGAAGAGGAGGTCCCACAAATCCTGGCCATCTCAGCCTGGAGATGAGCAACCTCCTCCCTCAGCAAAGAGAGGTGCCTGCAGATGGGACAACACCTCATCCTCCAGAAGATCTCCCGGAAGACTGCTGCTCCACAGCCACTGCACTGCACCACTCCAATCATGTCTTATTTCTGACCCCTTAACTGTTTGCAATCCTTACTCTTTCGTCTGTTTTTTTCTCTCTCTCTCTCTCTCTCTCTCTCTCTCTCCTTACTTTCTGCCTGTGCGCCCTTTAAGCTCCTGATTGTCCTGTTCTGAGACAAGAATATCCTATA
This sequence comes from Neoceratodus forsteri, assembly GCA_016271365.2. NCBI lineage: Eukaryota > Metazoa > Chordata > Ceratodontiformes > Ceratodontidae > Neoceratodus > Neoceratodus forsteri. The sequence continues at coordinate 850,438,182 of CM028134.1, forward strand.
TTTCTCAGTAGACCACTTGCTTGTTCAGAGGCAGACCTCCAGCAGCTAGAGGGGGCCGGAGAGCTACTCTTGCCCTTCTAGGATGGTGGGTCCTTGGTGGGTCTGTGATCACTCACTTCCTGCCCCTAAACAGGAAGTTCCTGTTGTCAGTCAAATCCTGTGCCTATAAAAATAGAACTAGCTTTGGGTGGGGGGTGGAGGGAGGGAAGGAGGGCAATATAGGCCCAGCAGAGAAGTTCAGTCACACAGCAGTCCTTTCTCTTGGTGTCTTCTGCCAAGCTATTAGCAGAATCTTTCTAAGGCAGTCTTTAAATGTAGCTTCCTTCTAGCTAAGCCACTCCCCCTACTTACCAGATCTTTCTACAAGTAATTTAAACCTCACAGCAGTTAAGTCCTTTCAGTCACCTGAGATTTACACCTAGGTGACTTTTCAGTTACCCATTCAGTTCAGTTAACCCAAACACACACTTTTTTTTGTTTTTGTTTTGTATGTTAGTTTTTTACCCTAAATCAAAGGTCCAAATACAAAAGTTCTTCTACTTTAGTCCCAGCAGAGAAGTTCAGTCACACAGCAGTCCTTTCTCTTGGTGTCTTCTGCCAAGCTATTAATACATAGTATACTTAGTACATATATGTAGCAATTGGAAACATATGTTTCATGGGGAACTACCAAAACATACCCAAGTATCAAAGACAAGATATCCCTGAAGCATAGGTGAAGTGCAACATGTCAGACATAACCAGGTTATGTGTCCCCAGTAGAAATCTATTAGAAATTCTTTATTAGGGCCAATTCCGGGAAATGTGTATATGGGCCCAGTCTATTTAGCATGCTTCCTATTAAAAAGGAACTAATAGCTCGACAAAAGAAGCCAATACTGAGGAGACTGGCACTTCAGTGACAAGATCCCCTGTGCAGGTGCAATCTGCATAGTATATACAGTATGTGCAAATGGAGCCCTCACAAAAAAAAAATGGATAGATAATTAACAGGCAGGCATTAAATGTTGTGTCTCTGCCCACACCAAAGATATCACTGGGACTACAGTGGTAATACAGTGATATGACATGCATGTGATTGCCCCTTCCAGTGCAGTGCCCTGTGTATGGAGATTTTACTTTCCCTGCTGTATTTGCAAAGGCTAAGCCTAAATAGCATGTTAATTATAAGCTTAAACATGTCATTTTGGACTGTCTTTTCAAATGCAGCAGGGAATAGGAGATAAAGCATGTAAAATAACTGTACATAGGGAACTGTTATGGAGGGGGCAGTCACACTAATGATTGTATATAGGAATGGACGGGACTAAACTACTCGACCAGCAAGACAAATGGCGGGTACCCAGATGAAAACTAAGTAGTCAAAAGTTGGGTCGGGTGTGTGGCAAGATAAGGCCATATCTTATTGTTCTGGTCATGTTTTATATAATTTTATGTATTTAATGCATCAGAGGTGCCCATACTGGCCAATGTAAGTATAAGGGATCATGGGTATAAGTACATGGGCCCTGTAAAATGAAGTGAAGTTTCTTGTTACTGGGCAGGAAAACTGTTTACTACTAGCCAGAGCTAGAGTTAATTAAATTATTTAAAAGGAGACAAAAGAAATAATTAAGCAGAGTTAGTATGCAGGCAGGTCCATTTGTGCTTGAATGGACCACAGCATCTCCAGGAGACAGAATATCTGGCTTCCTATTGTATCTGGAAGACTAAAGTGACTTGAACTTGTTATCAACAGAATGGGCTAGCATTTAAGCAAACGGCTATACTGAGTACAGTTTAACTACAGCTATCTCCCAGCAGGGAGGCTGGAATGTTTCTCCAGGATTCTAAATTCAGCTGGTTGATGTATGAGTTTTTTTTTCTTATATTCAGAACTGCATATCTGTGTTTGTAATAACATACTAAAATCTGATTGGTTGGTTAACCACAGAAACAGAATGCTAGCCAGGCTCAGGGCCAGCCACTATCCACTGGATCTGCCCTTTTGAAACCCTTTAAAACTAGGATGCAAATCAAATCAAATCAAATCAAATCAACTTTATTTTTATAGCACCTTTCAACGCCAAGGCGCTGTACATAAAACATATACATAATGATAAGAATTTTAAAACAGCATTAAAATATAACAACCATAACTAAATAAATGCTAAACTAATGTAAATAAATATGTCTTCAAACCAACTTTAAAACTATCGACGGTTGGGCATTCTCTCAACCAATGAAGTAGAGAATTCCACAGGGTTGGTGCTGAAAAATCAAAAGCATGAGATTCTGATGTCTTCAATTGAACCTTGGGAATTTCCAGCAATCCCTCATTGGCGGAGTGGAGAGGATGGAGGGGGCAGTAGGGAATCAGGAGATCTTTCAGGTAGCCGGGTCCCTGGTCATGTAGGGCTTTAAAGGTTAGTAAACCAACCTTAAAGGTGATCGGCCACCTAACAGGCAGCCAGTGCAGTTCGCGGAGCACAGGTGTAATATGACTGGTTCTAGAAGTCCTAGTCAAAAGCCTGACCACCGCATTCTGCACCAGCTGCAGGCGGCGGATATCAGCTCCGAGTAGCCCTAGGTAGAGGGAATTGCAGTAATCAAGACGGGTAGTGACAAAGGCATGGATCAAGTTGGAAGATCACCTGGAGGAACCAGGTGTTTCACCAGGGCGATATTCCTCAGATAGTAAAAAGAGGATTTGACGACAGCTGACACCTGAGATTTTAGGGTCAGACCATCATCAAAAATAATGCCCAGATTTTGCACCTGATCGGAGGTAGAGAGCCGCATACCACCAAGTAACAAACCTGATGGTTGTCTAGCTCCCAAACCCGCCCCCGGATGACCTGGGTTCACTACCAATACCTCAGTCTTATCTGGATTCAGTCTCAGCCAGCTGGAACTCATCCAAAGTCTGATCTCAGCAAGGCAGTTATTCTGCACGGAGAATGCATCATCCTGGCCGGGCAGAAAATACAGATACAGCTGGGCATCATCTGCATAGCAGTGAAAACCCAAACTGTATCACCTAACGATTTCTCCCAATGGCAGCATATACACTGCAAACAACATGGGAGCTAAAATGGAACCCTGCGGTACCCCACAAGGCAGGGAGTGAGTGCCAGAGGAATAAATTCCAGTGGCAACTTTCTGGAACCTGTCTGTGAGGTAAGAATAAAACCATTTGAGGACTGTACCAGACAGCCCACAATAAACCAGCAGGTGATCCAATAGCACACCATGGTCTACAGTGTCAAATGCAGCAGAGAGAGATCGAGAAGGACCAGAATGGTAAAAGCCTTTCGATCTCTAGCCATTAGGAGATCACTCAATACCCGGACAAGGGCAGTCTCCATGCTATGCGTCTTCCTAAAACCAGACTGGAGAGTATCGTAGACATTGTGAGTTATAAGATGATCATCCAGTTGCAACGCAACTGCCTTTTCAATATCCTTACCAACAAATGGCAGGTTAGAGATAGGCCGGTAGTTAACTAGACAATCTGGATCTAAGGATGGTTTTTTAAGGTGTGGTCGAACGACCGCCTCCTTGAGGGGGTCAGGGAAGACCCCCCTCTCCAAAGACTTCCAGACAATGTCAACAAGGATTGGGCAGATAACTTCTACACATCCTACTAAGAGAGGTGTAGGGCCCAGATCCAAACTTCAACTGGTTGGTCACAATGTTTGGATGATCTTTACAATGTCACTGAACTCCAGCCGGTGAAACTCTGACCAGACAGACCAAGTACATGCCACTTCCCATTGACCACTGCAGTCCCCCATAGGAGAGGTCGGACCGATGTCAGACATGATGCTGGCAACTTTATCTGCAAAGAACCGAGTGAACTCCTCGCATCTTAGCTGAAAAAAAGCTTCTCTGGGCTGGAGGCAGATTGGATTGCACAATCTGTCCACAGTCCGGAAAAGCTGAGCCAGTTGATTCTGTGCAGCAGAAATCTCCCTGGACAGGAACTCTGCCTTCTTACGGGTGATTTCTGATTGATAGCCATCATAATGTGCCATCAACCTAAGCCTGTCAGCATCATTACCGGACTTCCGCCAGACTCTTCCAACCTTCGGCCAATATGCCATCAAACCAAGGGCTCCTTGGATGGAGGGTGAGAGGCCAAACATGAACAGGAGCAATTTTGTCCAGAGCATCTCCCACAGCCTTGTTATTGGCTAGTACGAGATCATCTGGACTCATGCATTCACTCAACAAGCCCAATAGGTCCAGTACCGCCATTAGGTCATTGGGGTTTATACCCCTTAAAGAGCGGTACCGAACCATCTCCAAGGGGCAGACCTATTAGGGGGGCCCTGAAACTGAACCTTATTGTGTGACAGTCAGACCAGCTAACTGGTTCCACCCCCAAATCAGCAATCTCCGTACCCAAAAGGAAGATCAGATCCAATGAATGACCTTTACATGGGTCGAGGAGGTAACCACTTGTGTTAGGCCCAGCATCATCATCAGCTGGAGGAGATTTTGACCAAAATGTGGGAGTTTATCGTTGACCCAGGCATTGAAGTCCCCCAGAACTATCAGTCTGGAAAACTTCAACACCATGTCGACGATAAAGTCTGCTATCTCCTGCAGGAAATCTCCACCATCACCTTGTGGACGGTAAATGAGGAGAATCCCACAGCCTACACCCTCTCCCAGGATATATTCAAAGGATCTGGTACTTCCCAGTGGCACATCCACAAGGCCCAGCTCAGTCTTAAACACAATGGCCACACCCCTGCCCCTACGATCCAACCTTGGACGGTGTATCACCGAGAACCCGGCTGGAATTGCCGAGGCCAATATAGGACCTGGATTTTTATCCAGCCAAGTCTCAGTGATGCAAGCCAGATTAGTTGATCCAACAAGATCAGCTATAATATCTGTCTTGTTTTTAATAGCTCTGGCATTACATAACACCGCCAAGGTGGGATGAGCTGTCGAGGAAGACCTCGGCACCTGTCCATTAAAATCAGAACCCTTGGGTATGGGGACAAGACAAGAATAACCCCTATCCTGACCCCATTTCACCCCAGGGCATCTCCTGAACCCCAAAACCCCAATCCGCCCGCCCCCTCCTGTCCCCCAACAGGCCCAGCTCTCCACCTTTGCCTACACTTCCTGAGAATGCCCAAGGCACGACACATAAAATAGGTGTCAGATTACAAAGGAGGACATTCAAAGGGACATAATTCCCTGAGCCTGGTGAGGGAATAACGCCCAACCATCATTAAACCTCCCCAACACATTATAAATAAAAAAACAAACAAACAGGAGAGGAAACAAAATTAATAACAAAAATAAACCTATCAATATTAAATACCCCCCCAAAAAAATATAATAAATTTACTCCTCACAGTCTCTCACAGAGGAAGGAATCAAACAAAAAACCAAACACTATTGCACATTAAAGACAAAATAAAATAAAATCCAACCCAAAATATAACCCCAAATAACAATAAAGTACAATTTTGATAACTGCAACAACAGTCTGATCATCTGTTACTGTCCAAAAAACACAATGTCCAGTATCTTCATGAGTTGCTGAGTTCATTTGAGAATTTGTAAAACAGATAATAATAAATCCATAATGAGAAAAGTGGCACTCTCACGGCCACAAGAAAGGATAATAAATCCAAGCTGAAAAGTTGTGGCACTCTCACTACCACCAACTGCAATTTAAATTGTACATAAGTCTCTAATATTAACGAAGCTCTCTCACTGCTTTTCAAAGAAAAAATGTGATTACAGTACCTGAAGATGATGAAACACTGAAAAACAGCAAACCCTTATAAGTCAAATCCAGGGAGAGTAGTACCAGTATTATTCATTGCAAAAGAAAAAGGGCCAGAACAAGAGACACCCCACTTAACCCACCAAAGCCACCCAGTCAAACTAGGCTGCTGTAAGGAGCCAAGGAGGAAGACTATCCACCAGCCTTCCGACTGGTAGCCTCAACCCACACAGGGAATCCCAAGAAACCGGGCACCCAGATTTCATCACAGGCCAGTTCAGGATCCATGAATTACACACTAAGTCCGGCTCCAAACACTCCCCAAGGTAGAAATCCAACGAAGCTCCAGCGGTAGTCAGCCAAGAAACTGCAGTCGATATCCAAAAGACCGCCAGCCACTCCAAAATCCATGTCCAGAGCACAAAAAGCAACTAACCGCCAAAGAGCAAGGACAGGCTGCCAAATCTGAATCCGGATCCAAAATCAAGAATCCCAAATGTCAGGCAGTATGTTACAGATGTCAGGCAGACAGGTATCCAAAAAGCCGCTTGTTGTAAAAAATTTAAAGCAGCAAGATAATAAAGCTGCTCCAGAAGCCAACATCAGGCAGGCAGGTATCCGAAAAGCCGCTTGTTGTAACAAGTTTAAAAGCAGCAAGATAATAAAGCTGCTCCAGAAGCCAACGTCAGGCAGACAGGTATGCAAAAAGCTGCTTGTTGTAACAAGTTTAAAAGCAGCAAGATAATAAAGCTGCTCCAAAAGCCAACAGTTCACAGATAGTAGCAGAATGCCGATATCACTGTAACGGATGAATAATTAGCGAAAATCAAATAACTATCAAAAGAGTCTCAGACGACTTAAACTTGTTGCAGTAATCAAACAAAACAAAATTTAAACAGCAATATAAACGACAATAAAATAAGCTTAAAATACTAAAAACAAAGCTTAACAAAGCTTAACATAGTGTCAGACCCAACGTGGTCGCCATCTTGAAGTCACGAGTAATGAGTTTGTTAGCTGCAGAGGGGGTATCTGATCCTTTTTGGCCTTTGCCTTTTTGCTTGAAGCAATTTTAGCCTTGTTGCATTTGGGATCCTCTCTACCTGCTTGATGAGAGAGCAGAAACAATTCAAGAACATTCTCCTGGATCACCAGAGCCAAAACTTCAACTACCACACTTCTAAGGACACTTTGCACTTTCAAACATCAACAACTAAGGACTCAGGGTAGAACTTTTATCTCAGAGTTTTAAAGTGCAGGTTTTTATGTATATTTTCCATTTTATTTTCAATATCCTGTAACCAATGTCTAAAATTATTTGTCTTTATGTTATTTACTGTTTTTATTAATTTTATTAGTAAAGCCTTTGGCTTATTTTTAAAAAATTATGCCTATGTCATTTGTGTGTGTGCTGCCTTGGTAAAAGCTGATCAAATGATACTATGCCTGTGTGACTGTTTTAAGTCTAAACACTACCAAAAAGGAAGTACCACTAAGAACTTTGTGATGAAAGGAGGTAGAAAATATGAAGAGTTTCAATAGGAGCCTGTGGCAGTTTGAACTGAGCTCTGCATTTCTAGGGAAAGACACACAATAGAATGTATAGGGTCCCACAAAGCCTATGCACACCTGTGGCTTTCTGGGTTTGTTGTGCAGTGGCCAAGAGGGTTCTACCCCAGGAACACAGACTTGAAGCTGTATTTGTATCCCTTCACATGAAGAGAGGGTGCCCTGGGATTCTCTGGCACATGTTCCATTGTGAAAGAGCAAGCATGCTATAAGGATGGAGAAAGGGTATCTCTGACCCCCCCATCACTGGAGGGATTTGCTGTGATGCAGAGAGAAATTCCACCCCACAGGAGTGGGTTGGTGAAAGGGTGGTCACTACAGACCCGGTCTACTACCCGATTACCAGACCCTGACCATAACAAAAATCATGTAAAGACTGTTTCTTTGGGACTATTACACTGTCTGTTAGGTCCCCTGATATGTTATACCCATGGGGGCATTGCCAAGGCAGGTACGAGAGGCACAGGCTCTCTTGGCAAGCCTGCTGCTGTTTCCAAAAATTATACAAATGGCAGGCATTGCTGAGGCAGGTATGAGAGGCACAGCTACTGTGACTGAACTGTTTCCAAAAATTAGACCCATGGCGGGCATTGTTTCAGTAGGTACGAGAGATGTAGCTGCTCTTAGCGAGCCTGCTTCTGTTTCCAGAAATAATACCCATGGCAGGCATTGCTGAGCAGGTACAAGAGGTGCAGCTAATCTTAGCAAGCCTGCTGCTGTTTCAAAAAAAATGTACCCATGAGGGACATTGCTAAGGTAGGTATGAGAGGTGCAGCTGCTCTCAGTGAGCCTGCTGCTGTTATAAAAAATTATACCCATAGTGGGCATCAGTCAAACTTACATAATATAAACTGATGACTGACAAAAGAAAACTAAAAGTAGCACTAGTGTGGCACATGTGGCTGGCACGGTGGCAGTGGTGCTGGTGTCATTTATTTCATACACAACCTAGTCATCATATTCAGTATTACTGCTTGCAATCTGTTGTTCATTTTCAGGATCAGACTCACATAAATCAGTATTTGTGACAATTGGGAAATTGTCAGCATTCGTTTTGAGAAATGTAAGATGTTCCACATTTGCAGGACTTAGCAGTGTTTTGCGGTCAGTGGCAATTCATCCAGCTACACTAAATATGCATTCTGAATATACATTTAAAGGTGGACACCTGGGGTACATTATTGCAAGACTTGCTAGATCTGGCCATATTGCTCTCTTTTGCTTCCCACACAATAATGGATCTTTCTCGAGACCAATCACAGTATAGTCTAAAAAGTACTCCAGGATCATTGTGCTGCCTGAGATGATTAACAGTCTGGCAGATGAACTTGCTGCACTTTTTTTTACAGGATACCAATTCATGTTGTTGCAGGTGACTCAGAAGTAATTAGCCATTCTGACCCTGAACGTAGGATGTCCAAGAAATAGCTGTGCATGTACTTTTCCTTGCTGATGACACTGCTGACTGTGAAGAATTGATAGATGTGCTATTGTCTGTGCCAGAGGTGCACTGTGATTGTTCAGCGGGGTTTGACTGCTGCACATCAGTTAATGGTGTTTGTAGGGCAATGTCACATTTGCTTAGCAGAGAATCTCTCCAATACTCAATGTCTTCCCCTGCTGGAAGGATGGCTTCAATGTTCCACTTAAAGTGGGGATCTAGCAATGTAGCCAACACAAAAGTGTCATTCTTACACATGCCATTTATTCTTTGATCAAACAACAGTCTGAGACCCAAGTCATCTGCCAGCATAACAGCAATGGTGTCCTCTTTTGACAGAAAGTCTTTCTTTATGTCATCAAGGAAAATGTGAAGAAATCTGATTTGAGGAAGAGTTACATTTTTTGCACTGACACCATGTGTGACAGCCTCAAATGGTGCCAATAAAGATTCCAGCATAGTCCAGCTGCTGAACAGAACAAACTGTCTATGTCACCTATTTGATTCTGCATGGTGTAGTCATGCACAGCGCTTTCCTGTTCAAGAAACCTTTCCAACATTTAAAATGTTGAATTCCAGTGGGTTGGAATGTCCTGCTTTAATATATGCAATGGTAAGTTGTTTGACCTCTGCAACCCTTTTAGGATTTTTTGAGCTTTCACAGAGTGGCTGAAATGCCCACATATTTTCCTAGCAAGACCTAACAGATTGTGAACATTTCTTTTTTCATTTAAGAAACCATGGATAAGAATATTTAAATGATGTGCAAAACAAGGTATGTGTTGGTAGTTGCCACCTCTAACAGCCTTGACTATGTTGGCACCATTATCTGATACAATGAACCCTGAAGATAAGGAATACAGAGTAAGCCATTTCTGGAATATATTTTTCAGCACCTGCAAAATATTCACAGCAGTGTGGTTTTCCTCAAAAGTGATGACATAATACAGCCTGTTTCCTGCTACTTATGGTAGAGTGGGAATTATTACTTTCTAACAGTGATGTAGTCAATTGTTTGGTTGCTTGTCCATATATCTGTGGATATGTGAACCTGCTTCACCTCAGAGAGTGTCAACTGTTTAATGACCACACTACACACCAAGTCATTCAACTGTTGAAAAGCCTTTTTTTGAGAAATATGTTTGACAGAGAATGGTGTACCATGGTTCAATCAGATTCATGAACTTGAGGAAACCTTTCTAGGCAACAAAAGTAAAAAGGAGCTGACAATTGGCCAACAGCTCTGTAATGGCTCTATTTAACAGCTGGCAAGTTGGATGCTTGTGGGTAAATTCTGATGTCCTCACAACACTTTCTTTTAATGTTAGATGATAAGAGTGATGAGATATTTTTAATTTTGGGGGATTGTACTTTTCACATCTTTTTCAGGTGGAGTACTACTGTTGGATTTTGCAGTACTTGATGGTGTCAGAAGAAAACAATCTATGTGTGTCTAGGAAGACTGCAAGTACACATCAAGTGACTCAGTGTTAGTTCCTGCTTCTAGTTCATTGTCACTGTGGTCACCGTCTCCACCACCTCTAGTACCGCCCATACCAACCACACTGTCCCTTGCTCTGCCCCACTCAATTGAGTGTTTTGTCTTTATATATCATATCATTACTGATGTTCCAAAATGTCCCACTTTGTCACCAAGACTGACACTCTTTTTGCACAGACTGCATACAGCTCCAGAGTTGTTTGTAGGGTCAATATAAAATAAATTTCACACTAAAGAGTTACCCTTTGTGCTTTGTACTATAGTGCCTGGCATTATTTCTTGTACAGTCAAGGGACCTGGAGGAAACCCTATACTGCCATTTCCTTCTTCACATGAATTTTTCCCATTCATGGTCATCTTCTTATTCTTACATTTAGTATATGATTTGTTTTTTATGCACTTCCCTCTCATGCCCTACAATGGCATCCTCTCCAACCCCTTCATCAAAACTAGCACCGACCTCATTGCCACAAGGTTCAGAAGAGCTGTCAGTGCTGTCATCATCAGGTGGGACATAGCCTGGGCTGTTCCATTCCCAGTCCCCACTATCACCACCATTTTTATCAGCATTCACTACCACAGCATCTGAGCTTATATTTGGGGAGGATGCCTCCCCCTTCTTACATGCTGCTTCAGCAGCTGGAGGTCTCCTGGAAGATGTGGCAAAATGTTCAGTACCTCTACAAGTAACTCCTGTCAGTGCTTTCCAAAACTCTACTATCACTTCATTGGTAATATGCTTTTTTGGTTCAGGAGAACATTTAGTGCCAGTCCTGGTGATGTTACTGTTATTGCTATTATTATCGCTGTTTCTTCATTAGTGCTAGGATTCATATTGTCCACATCATTTTCAGTTGCATGTGCACCAGCACTGTGTTTCTTTTTAGTAGACTTAGTCTGGGAAATATGAGACATAGTAGACACAGCCATGGATTTCACTATACTGCAGAGAGGCACAGAGTATATGTCACAGACAGGGCTCAGGGCACCTAACAACAGACAGTTTGTATACAGCCTAAATGGATTTCACTATACTTCAGAGACACACAGAGTAGCTATGTCACAGACAGGGCTTAGGGCAGCTAACAGACAGCATTTAATACAGCCTACATGTCTTTCAATATATTGCAGAGAAACACAGAGTTGCTATGTCCTAGACAGGGCTTGGGGCACCTAACAGACAGTATATAATACAGCCCAGTTGGCTTTCATTATATTGCAAAGACACACAGAGTACCCATGTCACGTAGAGGGCTCAGGGCACCTAACAGACAGTGTTTAATACAGTATAAATGGCTTTCACTATACTGCAGAGACACACAGAGTAGCTACATGTCACAGACGGGGCACAGGGCACCTAACAGACAGTGTGTAACTAGATGTCTTTCACTATACTGCAGAGACACACAGAGTAGCTAAAGGGCTCAGAGCATCTAGCAGACAGTGTGCAATACAGCCTAAATGGCTTTCACTATACTGCAGAGAGACACACAATAGCTATGTCACGGACAGGGCTCGGGACACCTAACAGACAGTGTATAATAGTCTAAAGTGGCTTTCATATACTGCAGAGATGAAACACAGAGAGCAGCTGTGTCACAGACAAGGCACCTAACAGACAGTGTGTAAAATACATCTTAAACTGCTACTGCTAGCAACGAGTGTCTTCCCCACTTTCTCCTTCTCTCCCAAGTACCACACTGGATCCCCCGATTATTCCCCCTTCAGTCCCCAAACCTTGCTCCTTTGTGGACTAAACTTTGTACTTTTTTTAAAAAGTTTTAAACTTTTATTTCATTTTTGCCACAGCTGCAAAGCTAATCCCGATTCCTCCCTCTACCGAGAAAGTCTGTTTCTATCTGTATGGTCACACAGCAGACACAGAGCACAGACACCAGCACTGACCAAGTGGATTGTCAGACTAGTGTCATGTGCTCCTTTCTGCTGTCAGGACTCCACTGGCTGCCCTTTCATGCCTGTTTCCAACCTCGGAAGAGTCCCAGGACCCCACAGGCTGCCTGCAATGCCAGTTTTAAAAAAATGACCCATTATCCAACCTGTTACCCAAGTTAACAGTACCTGACCTGCAAAGTGCACGGATATATCGGGTAGGGTAGTAAAGTACCTGAACTACCCTATGCGTCAAAAAAACACTAATACCCATCCTATCCACTCCAGCTTCCTGATGGGTAGCCCATCCCTAATTATATCACTGTATTACTGCTCTTGTCCTGCACAATCTCAGTGATGGGAAGAGGCACAGGATGAAATGCATTTCTGCTGAATGTCTATGGGCATTTTTTGTGAGGGCTCCCTTTGGACATGCACACTATGAAGACTGCACTTGCACAGGTGATCCTGTTATTGAAGCTCCACCCTACTGAGTATTGTCTCCTATAGGTGATCCAGTGGCACTCCTTTAAACTCAGAAGATGGTAGCATTTTAGAAAAGATTACCCTTTTTGCTTACAAAGCTTTATCTAATCAGAAAAACGTTAACCCAATAGTTTCTCAAAGGAGAAATGATTATCTCACTTTTAGGGCTGGACAAAATTAGCAAATTCCAATTTCATGGAATTTTTGTGAAATTCCACAAAATGTCATGAACATTTTCTGAAATTCTTTAATTGGTCATAACTCAGTCAGTATTATATATAGAGATCCAAAATATGGCATTTGTATTGCTTTGAAAATGCTCCACAAGTACCCAAAGTTGCATGATGACATTTTGGTAGAGGGTTGGTGAAGTTATGTGGACTCAAACTCTAGCAATTTATTATTCATGTGAACATTTGTGAAAATATTTCTATGCTTACAACTTAGCCACTTTTAGAACAACAAAAGTGAACATTTATATTCACACTTTATTGAAAGAGTTATAGAAATTGTTGAATAGATGGGTAGTTGGTTATGTTACCTGTAATTTACAGGAGCTCAGAATTTCACAATTTAATTATTTATTAAATGTTGTGTGAATATTTTCAAAATATTTTGATGTTTGTAGCCCCAGTGTTATTGCAGAAATACACTTAAGATTTTACAAGAATACCAAAGTAAATATGTCCTGGAATCTAATTAAGCTGGATAAATGTAGCATAGTAGGTTATAATTCATTGTGAATTCTTTAGAAACTTCTAATTGTCAAAATCTGCTTACAAATTCATAGATCCAAAATAGGTAAGGTCACTAGAATTCCATTGTGGAATTCCACTTTCACTAAGTACTTATCACCACTAAATCACATTACCTGCAGTAGCATCTTGGACTTGCAATACCTCTCCAAAACTCCTGCAACAGTGATGCCCAGCATCATGCTTCATCATGACTAAAGATATCCAGATACTCCTATCACAATGGTCCAAGTCATAACCATTTGTAAGGTTTGGCATCACTTGGTACCACTGTTTTCAAATAGCAAAAATATACATTATATTTTTTAGGCTTGTTAAAGTGTCAGCAGGTGGCATTGTACAGAAACAATATTGCATGTTTACGTGTTTCCACAAGTCATTAAGTCAGTGAGCTCTAGTGGTTATCTGGCATATTGCAAGAATTCAGGCTAGTGCACAGTGATGTTCATGACTATTCTTCATAGCCCATTACTCAAGATAGTGACCTGACACTTGGCAACACTCTGCTTTTATTATGGAGCCTCTTATGAATGCTACCTCATTGCCACTTTACTTAGTCTTTACTTTCCTTTACAACAACTCGGAAGTGTATGACTGGGCAAAATGTATGAACATGGCTTTTACAAAAGTATCACAATATTCTACAATTTCACAAAAGCTCATGAAATTCAACTTTAATTACTAATGTTATTTTAGAATCTCTGGCTATTTATAACTTGGCCAGCCTTTGAGCAAGAGATTACAGAGCTGACACACATAGCCTCTTGTTTTCCATATTGTTTTTTCTCCTGGCTGGCAGCTTGTCTCTCAGGGATATACCCTGCTGACAGGGATATACCCTGATCAGGCTGAACCAAGCCATCATTCAGTTGGCTACTGGGATTTTCTCCAACATTTTTTCCCTCCCACTTCCCTTGGTGGAGATGGAGCCTCTGTCAGCCTCACACAGCCACAATTTCTCCTGTGGCACGAGTAAACTCACTGGCTCAACTACAAGGGTTGCTGCATTGGTGGAACTCTCTACCAACCATCCCAGACTGAGAAGAAGAAAGGTACAGATCACACAATGCACATAGGAATAGCCATTTCAGAAAATCTTTATTTTTGATCCATGATTAAAACAAACTTCTGCTTCCTTGGCACTTTGAGTCATTCTGACTGAGATGCACTGCTGAGTGGCAGCTGTCTCAGCCATGGCCTGCCTCCCAACGTGACTTTCTGGGCTTCCTTCAATACCTGGGTCATCAGCATGGCAGCATGACGATCTGCTGCTGTGCCATGTGGGTGGCCTCAAAGCCTAATATTTAGGGTCAATGAACTTAACAAAATTGGTGATATTCCCTTCTTTAGTTTTAAAGTTATAGGGGCTGAAAATTCTGCAGTTTACATAATTATGAAATGTAATTTTAACATTTGTGAAAGTTTGAAGACATAACTCAGAAGCCTGGTTATGTATGGACCTCGGTAAAATCAGCATATCAAATCTGATGTACTGTGGATAAATACTTTTTAAAGTAGACAGGAATTACTGAAATCACAATTTTGGCAAAATTTCACAGAACTGAAATTGGAATTTTGTCAGAATTTTGCTGGCGGAGGATAAAGTTCACCCAACCCTACTCACATTCTAAGCTATTTTTAAATATAATTTGCACAACAATGAACTATTAACATTATATAGTCAAAGAATAATCACTGGGAAGATATTCATTTTATAACCCTAGATCATTTTTTCTGTCTTCTGATTTAGACTAACGTTTACAGTTAGTATAATGATATCTGTAAATATAAGGATTATGTAGCCAGTCTGAACCCCTTACAGTCAAAACAACTGATTGCTTACATGCTCTGTTAAAAGCATCTGTTAATATGTCTCCACCCATTGATACAACTTCAGTCATGTTATTTTATGCTATTAGTAGTATGCTGTCATTTGATTTATTAACCTTGATCTTATTTACTACTGTCTTCCAGTTGATAAATTATTTACCTTCCAGTGGTTAATGAAGTATGTTTATCTTTGTATTGTGTCCGTAATGGGAAACATGGCAATATTATATGGTGTGTCCTTTCCTTTATCTTTGTAATTCTTTCACTTATGTACAAATAAAATCGAATTCAGTTGCTTTGACATGGTACTGAATTGAGTCATATTCCTAAAACTAATATTAAAGTGTTAACAATAAATCCCACATCTCACAGTCCCCTATATCACCCTCCCCCCCAATGAGCATGTTTGCTTATGGACCTTTAACTGCTCATTTCTAGCAGAGATTGGTGGCCCCTAAACCAACGGTCTGTAAACCTTTTGTCCTGTACTATAGTTCCATAGATTTATCAAGCCACACCATGCCCCATCACATCTGTATACCTGAGTCTATTCAACCTGGTGCCAAAAGAAACTGCTCAAGAATAGCTTCAATCTCATTAAACAGAGTATTGTTCAGTTACTCATCTGTTCTGGTAATATCAAGCTCAACCCTCGCCCTTCCCCACAATGCCTGACATCTTGTCATTTTCTAAGTTACCAGGTCTAAAAATCATGACAATATCTACAGCTTAATCAATAAGCTGGATGATGCAAAAATCAGGACCTGCC
Organism: Neoceratodus forsteri; assembly: GCA_016271365.2. NCBI lineage: Eukaryota > Metazoa > Chordata > Ceratodontiformes > Ceratodontidae > Neoceratodus > Neoceratodus forsteri. The sequence goes on from CM028134.1 coordinate 850,454,157, forward strand.
TTACTAAACCTGACATAAACCTTATCAAAGAAACATATTTTACTAGTGCCATTGACCCTAGTGTTTCCTTTATTCAGGACTATGTGCAATATTGTCTCAATAAAGCAGCCAGAGGTTGAGGCATAACCCTCCATATCAAAAGGGAACTATCTTTCTTGCTAATTAATTCACTCTCCTTGCTCTGAAAATGTTAATGTCTGACAGCATCCATAGCCCTATCTCATAATTAAAATGTTAATATTGTTGGGTGCTATCAACACCCTACAGGTGGCTCAGATCTATTAAATCACCATACCAAATGTTTCAGTACACACAGTAATGAAACAATTATTCTAATTGACCTGAATTTTGATTAGCCCTTTCCTAAATGTAACATGCTAAAGCTGCTGTGTGATGAGTTGGGCTTACATGCAGATGATGCTGTACTTTATGCATGGCACTCAGCACCCGATCTGCTCAAAAAACAGCTTCAAGCTGACTTTTCCATAGTTGAGCCTTTGTTCCATCATGCCAGATTTGCTAAACTACAAGAAAACTAAGGCGATGCTATTCGCCTCCTCCAAAAACCATCACAAGGATTATTCCCTCAAGATACTTAATTGCACCAATAACCAGCTTGAAACCGTCAGCAATTTCAAATATCTCGGGGTCACACTTGACTGCTCTCTTTCATTTGGGCTGCATATTGACCTCGTTGCCAAGGCAGCAAATGCCAGACTAGGGCAACTGTACCGCCACAGGCATTGCCTCACTGATAGTACCATCAAACTGGCAGTTACCAGCGTAATCCTGTTGGTTATAGACTATGGCCTAGTGGTTTATGGAGCTGCTTCTAACACCACACTTAAGAGAATAAAGGTAGCCCTCAACAAAGCCTGTAGGCTTGTATTTGGGGACCATCGCTCAACTCATACTTGTACACTCTACTCTAACACTGGCTGGCTCAATCTTGGGAACAGGATACAATTCCATGTATGCCTGCTAGCAAAAAAAGCCATCCTAGGCCTTGTACCCCCATCTGTTCAGGCTCTCATTAGCCCTTCTATTAGCACAAGATTCACCAGAGGGTCCAGTAAAGTAGCCACACAATGCAAGGGCAGTGGTCCTTTAGGTACAGGGCCCCCCTCTGGCTAAATACTCTTAATGCTTCACTCATTTTGGAACCCAAGCTAGGCCCCTTCAAGCAACAACTGTGCACATATCTAACCTCGATCAGTGAGTGCGACTGTGATTTCACCTCCTAAATCTATCTCTTGGGCATCTTAAAGATCCTCGTGCCTTACCCCTTAGCCTGTGAGGTTATCTTCTCATATCAGTCTCTCCTCTGCATCCAGCACTTCAAGCAAGTCACACTCCCATGCCACTCTCTCCTCCTGCAGTGATCTTCTTCTCTCCATTACTATACTGACAACACCCTCTGGGTAGCTCCTCCAACAACATTCTTGTAGCCCCTGGCACCTCCCCTGCTCTCCCCCAAACTCCTCCCTCCCTTTCCACCCTTATCTCACTCATCCTCCCCCCCTTCAGTCCCTGATCCTGCCCTTACCTCCTTCACCTACATACCCTCACCTTCCTCTGTTTTCCCCTTCTACCCCTCACCCCCCTCCCTCTTATCGCCCAGCATCTACTACCCTGGGGTGATCTCCTCAAATTGTTGATACCAATACATTGTGTTTAAGTGTTGCAATATTGAATTTTACTGTACCACTGTAAATTCTGTTGCTCAACATATTTGCCTACTGCTTTAATTTTTGTAATAATGCTATTCAAGTCTCCTATTTTGTTTGACTGCACATGTGTTTCTATTGCATGATAGCATGAAATATTGTTAGAATTATAATTTACCTGTAACCATATGATGTGGCTCCTTTGAAAAGGAGCACTAATGCTCAAAGGTTGTTAATACTAGACTCAATACATAAATAACTAAATAAATAAATAAAATACACCAACTAATCAAACAATCCACTATACCTAATCTGAAGAACCCTGATAACTCCTCATTACTAGATATTATACTCTCCAACAGGCCCCCAAAATCTCATTCACTGACATCTTTAATAACAACTGCAGTGACCACAATGCTGTGGCCTATGTAAGAGGTCCAAATAAAATTCATGTAAAACCTACTTTTCTCTATAAAAGGCAGCTCTCCTGTTTCTCTGAACACGTTTTTCTCCAAGATCTGGCAAACATTAACTGTTCAAGAGTTCTATCAAGCCCCCTTAGTGCCTAAAGCTGCAGAGCTTCTAAACCCGCATGTAAGATCTGTTAGTGACAGGCATGCCCCCCAGTAATACTAAGAGTTAAAAAGAAAAACTGCCCATGATTCACCTATGATATAAAGCAGGCCTCAAAGAGTCCCCGACACTGTTGGGAAAACTTTCAAAAATTATATTATTTATGAACAAATTAGTGTATATTAATGTCATACTTTTTGGTAATTCTCACCCTTTATACAAAGCTATGGATATTTACATGGAAACAGGATTACTGTTCCATTGACTCCATCTGCTTTGGCTGCCTTTCTATAGCTGACATCATGATCTCAATCAATCAATCAAGTCTTTATTTAACCAGGCGTTCATCGTTGAGCAGAAGCTCATTTGCAAGATGGACCTGGGTGGAGTATGAACAATTGCATATACAGGTCAACACAGGTATTTACAAGGCAATACAGATAATACTCTTTACAGAGAGGAAGAAAAAGAAGTTCATATGTACATAGAATTATACAGACATTGTACAGATTACATGGTATTTACATACATAGAAGTGTCTATAGAAAGATAAAGCAGGTTATCTAAGGTTGCAGGAGGAAGTAATGGAAGAGAAAAAAAAATATACACCAGGTAGAGGTGAAGGTAGGGGGGGAAGGGAGGGAGGTAGGGAGAGAAAGGCTAGGAGGGCACGGTGCACAGAGAGGAGTTGGTAAAACGGGATGTAGAAAAGGTGGATGGAGAAAAGGAGTATGTGTGAGCCCTGGGATTGAATGCTATAAAGTATGGGGCATGGTAGGATGTCACAACCCAGGGTAGTGCGCTCCTATCCGAGGTTGGGAAAGGAAGAATAAGGGGATGGATGGGCCTAGTGTTGATAAAACAGGGGGATAAGAGAGAGAACAATTAGGACTGTGAGGCGCAAGCTGGGGGGTCAGTACTTAAAATTGGGTCTAGGCATGGCTATATACCAGTGCAGACACCAGTACTGGGTCTGAGTGGGTGAAGCAGTTACATACTTCTCTGATTGTATGGAAATAAAGCATCTTGAAGGCATTTATACCAATTAGAGTGCTTAATTTGAGGGTTTTTTGTAGATCGTTCCATAAGGTAGGTAGCACGAAGCTTATGGCTGCCCTGCCGAAGCGGGACTTTGCTTTGGGTACTTTAAGTGTAATAGCTGAGTAACTTCTTGACGCGTATTTCCCAATTATACTCAGGGTAAGACAGCAGGAGATATAGTAAGGCAGCTTATTAGAGATGGCTCTATAGGTCCAGAGAGCGGCGTTTCTGTGGCGCCTGAACTTTAGTGATGTCCACCCCACTGCTGCATATAGGGTGCAGTGATGCATGTCGAAGGGGACTCCTGTTATAAACCTCAATGCTTGATAGTAGAGTGTGTCCAGTTTAGCCATGTAAGAGTTGGGGCATTGGCTGTAGAGGAAATCAGCGTGATCAACCAATGATAGGAAAATGGATTGGACCAGTTGTTTCTTGGCATCTCTAGTGAGAAATTGGTTGATTCTAAAAAAACAGTCCAAGCCTTTGCCGAAGTCGTTTTAGCAAGTCCTCGATATGTTCAATGAAGGAGAGTCTCTGGTCTATCCAAACTCCCAGATACTTGAATTTTGTAACAAATTCTAGTTTTTCACCGAGAACTGTGGTAATTTGGGGAACTGTCCCACTGGACACAGGGTTAGCTGTACGGATAAAAGTGGAGAGGACCATCACTTCAGTTTTTTTGGCATTAAGTGGTAGCTTTTTTTGGAGGAGTTGGCTTTGTAAAAGGTTGAATTCTGACTGTAGGTCATTGCAGGCAGCTTCAGGTGTTAGGCGACTCACGTAGAGAACTGTATCATCTGCAAACAGATGGATGTTGGCTTCTTTTATACAGTAGTCAATGTTATTGATGTAGATTGCAAAAAGTAAGGGCCCTAATATAGAACCTTGAGGTACCCCTCTTTGCAGAGTTTTTAAGGGGGACAGGCCTCCTTCGGCTTTAACTTGTTGAAGGCACCCTGTAAGATAGTCAGTAAACCAACGCAGAGAGGAGGGGTCCACACCTATGGTTTGAAGGGAGGAGAGGAGCAGACTATGGTCGATGTTAAAAAAAGCCTTGCTTAGATCAAGGAAAACAGCACAAATAAAGTTTTGCTCTCAAGATTACGCTGTCAGTCGTTAGTAACTTTGGTGAGGGCTGAGATAGTGCTATGTTTAGCTCTGAATCTGGACTGCATAGGATTTAGCAGTTCTCTAGACTCAAGGTGAGTCCTCAGCTGTGCATTTACAATTTTCTCTAGCAGCTTGGACAGGAACGGAAAGAGAGAAATTGGCCTGTAGTTATTGAGATCGCCAGGGTCGCCTGATTTGAACAGTGGTACAGTATGACATGTGCTGTCTTCCATATAGGTGGTAAGGTGCCCTGAGACAGGGATAAGTTAAAAAGGTGGGTGACGGGTATTGCTAGTATGTGGTAGGCAATTTTTAGGAAGTAAGGGTCAAGGGTGTCGGCCCCAGCACTTTTTCTAGTATCCAACTGAAGCAAGAGGTCCTCTACCTCTTTCAGTGGGGCAGGTTGAAGCGAGAAAGGTGGCAAAGCTATTGGAGTTTCAGGCAGTTGGCTGGCAGTCTGGGAGCAAAGTATGTTTGCAGGGGAGTTATCAGATGCCATGCCTGCAGTAGCAAAGTGGTTATTGAATGCGTCAAGTATATCCATCTTTTCGGTTATAGTCAAGTTGCCAGAGGTAATCTTGATCGGGAGTGAATTTCCCGGGGAGTGGCCTAGCAGATCATTGATTGTGTTTCAGAGCTTGATTGGGCTCTTTGTGGCAGAGTCGAGTTCGGATTTGAAGAAGGTGGCCTTCGATTCTCTGATTGTTTTGGAACATAAATTTCATAGTCTCCTGAACTGGTTCCAATCCTCTGCAGTGTTCAGTCTGCGTGCTTTTTTCCAGAGCTTATCTCTTTCTAGAAGCAAGGACTTGATCTGAGGGGTGAACCATTTACAGGTTTTGGTCCTAGTTTGAACTTTAATCAGGGGAGCATACTTATTAAGGGTCCTTGATAGAATGTTGTGGAAGATATTGTAAGCTGATGTAATCGTTTTGGCCAGGTAGAAATCTTGCCACTGAGGGGAGTACTTAAGCTCATTTAGGTAGGCATGTTCATTGAAGTTGCGCCTGGATCTCTTCATAGAGAACTTGATGATGGGTGCTGGGTTGTTGGTGGATCTTACTCCTGCAATAAAACAATGGTCGCTGGCGTCTGAGAAGAAGACATCAGTGTGGGAGAAGAGATGAGGTTTGCTCACCATTAGCACATCCAAAAGTGTACTTTTACTGGGGTTCTTCATGTTTGGGCGTGTTGGTTCAGTAATAAGTTGCGTCAGCCCATGTTCATCACAGAAGGATGCAAGGGGGGCAGCTGTGTTAGAGAGCCAGTCAAAGTTGAGGTCTCCTAAAATAATAGTTTCTGGCAGCCCCTGTCCCAACTTGTCACTTAGATATGACACAAGCTGTAGGCCAGCAGACAGTGGTCTGTAGCATCCTATTATGCAGAGTGCAGTAGTCTGTGTAATTTCCACTTTGAGAATTAGGCATTCGAATTCGCTGGTGACAGATGCCGAGGATAAGCAGAAGGCAGAAAATTTGTCTTTAATGTAGATAGCTACCCCTCCTCCTCCTCTGGCATGTCTATCAGCTCTGAACAAGGCATAGTTGGGTATGTTTACTTCTCTATCAGTGGTGCTGGGTCTAAGCCAAGTTTCGGAAATCACAAGTATGTCAGGAGAGGTATGATTTACCCAGGTTTGTATTAAGGTTATCTTTTTAAGGAGGCTACATACGTTAATATGCAAGAAGCTTATTCCTTTTAAATTTGCTGGTTCTGCTGGCAAAGCAATAGCTTCTGGGGCCAGGGTTGAGTTCTACGTTGCCTGAACATAGCAGGAGGATAAGTAGGATTTTTCTAAGAGCGTTAATTATAAGCTTGTAATTCCTGCCTTTCTCCCGTCTAGTAGATCTGATGTTTTTAGGGACTGGAAAGTAGCCACCATAGAAGAGCTGATCTGTTGTAGCAAGAGCTAGTACCCCTACCACAATAGGCGGGGAGGAGATAGAAGTCTGCATGGTGGGAGGTGGGCCTTGTGGTGGGACAGTGTTATAAGTACTACTGGTATGTGTGGTCCAAGAGCAGGGTTCGAGGTATTGGTACTTGGAATCACGAAGGCAATTAAAGGATAAGTTGCCATGTGGTATACAGCACAAGGTGCTGTTGTAGACCAAACATGATGGTAGTTCAGGTGTCCAATGCTGGGCAGCTGGTATCAGCAGAAGAAGGGGCAGTATAAGGAGCCACACAGGGCCCAACATGATGGTACCTCAAAAAAGGAGCCACTCAATTAACCCAGGGGCCAGTGGGGTTGCTGGATTAATGCAGCTTTTCAGTAGCTTTCCGATCCAGGTCGACCCGAATTTGATAGCATTTAAAAATATTTAGTGGTGAAGGCACAGCCAAGGAGAGCCTATGCGTTTTAGTAAGGCAAGGCCCTGAGAGTTGGACCCCGTAGGCAGGACAGAGAAGAGGGGGATCATGAGCTAAGTCTCTATTTGTGGGGCACTGCACCAGGGGACGTGGACTAATATTTTGGCAGGAGCTACTGTATTTAATAATCAGCGGAGGTGGGGGAAGGCGGTCGAAAAAGTTGCGGCAGTTGCCGTACCTTGTAGGGCCTTGCGTCCATGTCTGCGGTCTCGAGCGTCTGCTAGAGGCCATTGCTGTTGCTGTGGAAGTGATTATGATGTCATAAATAGAGGATTATGATGTTAGGTGTAAACAATCTTGGACAGCAGGAGTAGTGTAGGAGATTGTGAACCTATGTTCATGTGCCTATACATGGTAATGCAGAAAAGGCTGGAAAGAATTACAGAAAATATACAAATATATACTGAATTGTGTCTAAATGTTACATTTTCAAATGTTTTCCTACTGTGCTAGAGGATCTTTAAGGGACAGCGATAGTCATTGGGTTACAGCCAGAAAAACTAAACTCCCGCACAATTGCACTGTCTTTGGGCCAAAAAGGAATCACTGTACAAAACTAACTCAATTAGCCAAATCTATTATCTGAATCTCTTGGAAACCCACCAAAAAGACTCATCTAAATTTTTGAAGACAGTAAAGCAATGGAAGGTGGGTGGTTCCTCCCTCCCCACCGAGGCAAATTGTTGTGGTTGATAAAATAATCTCTGACAAGCAGCTCATTGTGGAAAAGCTTAACTCTTACTTAGTTTGTATCTTCTGGCATGGCCTTCGATACTAAACCTGCTGCTGCATTCCCACTTCTGACTATGACTAATCACTACCTGACTGTAGCAAGTACGCACAGTTCTATTTTCAGATTATCACCTACAAGCAGGTGGTAAACCTGCTTTTAACCTAGACCCAAAAAAGAGCCCAGGGGCAGCCACATTAGTGCCTTTCTTCCTCAGAGTCAGTTATTTTGTACTGACTACCCCATTAACTCTTCTTTTTAACCTTTAATTAACCAGTAATAACATTCCCTCCCTCGAGAAAATAGCTTCCATCATCCCAGTAATCAAATCTAGTGACAAAGCCATTGTGAATAATTACAGGCCGATCCTGATTCTCCCTGTCCTGGCTAAGGTATTGGAGAAAGTAGTTAATAACCAACTGTGGGAGTATCTTTCCTACAACAATATAATCACTCAAGTTCAATCTTGCTTTAGGGCCATGCACAGTACTGCTCCAGCACTAGTCAAAGTAACTGATGACTGGCTCTTTGCCTTTGATCAAAAGCTCATAACAGCAGCTGTATTTCTTGATCTTAATAAGGCCTTTGACACTGTAGACCACCAAATACTGCTGCAAAAACTCTTTGAAATTGGATTTGCCTTACTGACCTGCCCTGTTTTAGAAAGTACCTAACTGGTAGGCAGCAACAACTAAAATCAAATTGCCAACTATTATCCTGTTCTCAGATTCACTAAGGAGTCCCTCAAGGTTCGGTTCTTGGTCCTCTCTTGTTTAACATCTACACAAATGATTTGGGGAACAATTTAAAGGATGCCCAGCTCCACTGCTATGCTGATTATATAGTAATATATGTAGATAGATAGATAGATAGATAGATAGATAGATAGATAGATAGATAGATAGATAGATAGATAGATACACAGATAGATACACAGACAGATACTTTATTCATAAAGCATCCCTTCCCAGAGGCTCGAAGCACTGTACTGTTCTTAAAACATCATCAAAGCATTACAACAGTCACATTGCAGAGTGAATACAACAAATTAAACATACTGCATCTATTTACCTTAAAATCAAGACAGTCAGTTTGCTATACAGTTTTTTAGTTATAAAATATCATAAGCTTGACAAAATAAAAATGCCTTCAGCCCTTACTTAAAGGTTTCCAGCAAGGGTGCCTCTATCAGGTAGCCTGGCAGTGAATTCCACAAGGCTGGTGTGGCAACAGAGACAGCACTATCTCCTGACTGCCTCAAGCTAGCCCTGGGGACCACCAGGAGGCATCCCTTGGAGTTACGGAGAGAATGAGCCAGGCGATGGAGAACCAGTAGATCTTGCAGGTAGACTGATCTCCGGCCAGGCAGGGCCTTTTGGTCAGTAATCCAACCTTGAATGAAATCCTCCACCTTACTGGCAGCCAGTGCAGTCTGCGGAGAATCAGTGTAATATGATCACATTTCAATTCACCTGTTAACAGCCTTGCTGCCATGTTCTGCACCAGCTGCAAGTGACAGATGTTGTCTCAAGAAACCCCAAGTACAGATCATTGTAGTAATCCAACCTAGACATGATGAAGGCATGCACTAGGGTGGCCATATCATCCACTGGTATCAGGGCTCTGATCCAGGCAATGTACCTGAGATAACAGACTCCACTCTGGATGACGGATGACACTTGAGCATCAAGTGTCAAGCCATTGTCAAGGACCATGCCCAGATTCCTAACCTGACTGGAAGGGGTCAAGGGAACACCTCCTAGTCTCAAACCAGGATCATTTCCCAACCCTCCAAATTTGCCCTCCATCAGTCCTGATCTCCTCCAGCACTGCTCCAACCTCTGGCCCATTATCTTTAACTCTCTGAGATCCCCATCAAACCAGGGGGGACTCCGGCAAGTGGATAAGGACTGGACATGAACAGGAGCAATACAGTTGAAGGCAGCAGCAACAGCCTTATTATAGGCTGAAACAGCCTCCTCCGCACCCATCACACATGCAGTCTTCACACTCAATAGGTCCATCACCGCCTGTAGACCTGTTGGGGATGATCTCTGTAAAGGGTGGTACCAGACCATCCCCACAGAGGACAACCCCTTGGAGGGGCTCCAAACATTAACCTCACAGTGCTATGATCCGACCAAATGACCAGATCAATCTTGAGGTCATCAGCCCTAAGACCCAGTGTGAACACCAGGTCCAAAGAGTGCCTGTGTGAGTGGGTTGAAGAGGTAAAAATCTGCAACAAGAGGTAAAAATCTGCAACAGGACCACAGGTTGGATTACTGCAATGATCTGTACTTGGGGTTTCTTGAGACAACATCTGTCACTTGCAGCTGGTGCAGAATGTGGCAGCAAGGCTGTTACCAGGCGAATTGAGATGTGATTGTTACTGGAAATGGGACAATGCATATGACCCGCACCCCAGCAAAAGACTATGGTCGCCACCCTCAGTGCACAACTCTGGACTCACCCCACAGTGACTGGAAACATCACCACCTACATCAGCCTATGCAGCCCTCCCACCCCTCTGACCAACTCCTCCTCCTGGCTGCTCCTTCTCTGCAATCTCTCCTCATTCCTACCATCTCTTCCTCTAGGCGCACTGCCAAATTCTCGCATTGCTACAAAAGGATGATGTTCCTACACCCTGTGTTAAGGCTCACGCTCCTCCTCCTCCTTCTCAGGTCGGGCAATATCCATCCTAATCCAGGGCCCCCAGTACCCTTGACACCCTGTCAACCTTCCAATGGTGGTTTGAGCATTGCCTCCCTCAATGTCTGCAGCATACTAAAAAAGTAGGACTCCTTCCAGGGCTGGATCATGCAATATCATCCTGATGTTATAGCTGTATCTGAAACCTGGCTCACCTATCGTATTCCTGACTCCACAGTAACTCTTATCGGTTACAACCTATACCGTGCAGACCGACAGGGTAAACATAGGGGTGGTTGAGCCATCTACACCAAAGACATATTGCATGCTAAACAGCTTCCCTCCCCCCAGCTGGGTCCAGGACCACAGGCAGTCACCATTAAAATTACCTTGGGGCATGCCCAAAACCCACTACACATCACTGCAGTCTAGAGCCCACCCAGGGACCAAAAAATAGCCTTCTACTTGGTAATGTCCTATCTGGACACTCTACCATCTCACACAGAAATGATAGTACTAGGTGATTTTAATATAAATTGGTTAAGTAAGGATGCCTTAGCGCTCATAGATGCTGCCACAGCCCAAGACCTCTCCCAAATGGTCACCTTCCCTACCCATCTTGACCCATGCTCTGGGTCCTCCTCCCTGCTCGACCTTGTCTTCACCAATCATCCACACAAAATCTCTACTGTCTCTGTTCTCCCAGATGCTCTTAGTGACCACTCCCCAGTTATCTGCACCTGGTCCTGCAAAGCCCCTAGATCCCTTCCCAAATTCATAATGCAAACTTGGCCCTGGTAAACTGGCAGCTCTTAAAGCATACCTCAGGGCTATGGACTGGTCCTTCATCACTAGCTCCCTCAATCCTGAAATAGCCCTTGGCCTCTTCATCCTGTCTTTCAATAACATATGTGACAACTTTGCCCCACCCACTAAAAGAATGGTTAAAGGCAACCATGTTCCATGGTTCACTGATCACCTCATGGCCTTGCTGCAGGCAAGAGATTCATTGTGGCAATGCTCCCTAGAATCTGGCCTCCCGCATGACAGACATAAATACAGAAAGGCTCAGAATAAGTGCACCTGGGCCATTCGCAAAGCGAAAGCAGAGTACTATAAATCCTCACTAACTTCCTCCTGGGGCTCTGGACGCAAGTTCTGGAACAATATTAATGAAATCTGTGGTAAGGCCCCCAACCAGATGCCAACGCAGGTCATGGTTGATGGGTCACTGACCACTGACCCATCCCGTATCGCCACAGCCTTCAATAATGCCTTCACAAACCTTAGTAGTGTCCTCTCTCCTAACTTCTTTGATCCTCCAGCAACTAACACCCCTTCTCCCCCTCCTGCAGCTCCCCCCTTTTACTTGCGCAGTATCACAACTAGGACTGCGGAGCCTTACCTCTGGATAGCCCTTAGCCACTCCTCTTACAGCTCCAACTCTCTGGACATGAAGCTCCTTCGTCTCACCCTTAATGAAGTTCTCTACTCCCTAACTCACATCTTAAACCGCTCCCTTTGCCTAGGTAAATCCCCCCCAAGTGGAAATCTGCCTCCATCACACCAATATTTAAAGGTGGAGATCATGCCAATGCTAATAATTGCCGCCCCATTTCCATACTCCCTCCCCTCTCCAAGGCATTAGAGCAGATTGTATCTGATCAGCTCACAGAGCACCTCAACAAATATAATCTTCTCTGCAAGCAGCAACATGGGTTCCATAAAGGACACAGCACTATTACTGCCCTTCTTGAATTTACCACACACATACACTCTGCACTGGATAAGGGGTACATCACTGGAGCTGTCTTCATTGACCTCACAAAGACTTTTGACACCTTCAACCACTCCCTCCTACTAACCACCTTGACCAACTTGGGTATTTCTCGGGACGTTTTGGGATGGTTCTCTGATTACCTTCCGAACCGATATCAACATGTCAAAATTGGTAACATATTCTCAAATAGACTCCCTGTCCTCTCTGGTGTCCCTCAAGGGTACATTTTGGGACTGCTACTTTTTAGCCTCTTCCTCAACTCCCTCCCTGAGTCCAGCCCAGGAAATCTACTACTATAAGCCGACGATGCAGTCATTTTCTCCTCCAGTCCTGACCCTATAAAACTCCACCGCTCCCTTCAGTCCTCTTTCAGTTGCACGGAAAACTGGTTCTCTGCGAAACGCCTTATTCTTAACTACAACAAAACTAAAGTTATGCTATTCTCTCACCCACAGAACACTAGAAAGGTGCTATGTCCACAAGTCCTAACTTCCAATCACACCCCTCTAGAGCAGGTGGACTTGTTTAAATACCTGGGCATCACCTTGGACCCAGGTCTTAACTTCCACGAGCACATTTACCACTTATCCAAGGCCCTGAACATTAGGCTGGGGCTTCTGCACCATTTCGGTCTGGCCAGACTAAGCTGTAGCTGCCCAGACCATCTACACCTCAGTGCCCTCCTGCGCTGCTTCACCTGCCACCGCTCATCTGTTTCTAGCAGATTGGAGCCTGAGCGCTTCACACAGGATCTCCCCCAGAGCAAGAGCCACGGATCCTGCCTGTTCCTTGGGCCAGACCGCGCTCACCCCCAAATGTCACTGGAACTAAAGCCTGCACCCGCTGATGCTGGACCACTTAGCTGCCACCTCACGAGACTTCCTCCCTGTACTGCTGCCTTGAGCCTCACCACTGGTTTGGCCAGACTAAGCCGTAGCTGCCCAGGTACATTTCTGCACCACCAGTGCCTCCCAGCAAACAAAGACTTTTGAAATTTTGGTACCCAACCTCTGATTGGTCCAGGCTGCCAGATATTCTCTGTTATTGCCTGGAGCTCTCCGTTTCAGCTCCTGGCATTTTTTCTGTCTAATTTCTGAAGGCGCCTTTTGCCCTTGGCTAGAACATAGTTATTAGAGTATTTTTAAGTTGTTTCTTCTAAGTCAAGATTGCCTAAGTTTATCTCTATGAAGACAAATCTAATTTTCTGCCTGCTTTAGTCACTGTATTACAGCTACAGTTAGTACAGCCTATCTTAGCAAGGATTTCAAACAGTGATTCTTAGAGCCAAAGTGATTACAGCCCTTCTACAGCTTTGTTTAAAGTTTATGTTTTAGAGAGATAAGGCCTTCTCTCGCTTCTGTCAACTACTCCCTTTCCTAAAACCTGACTCTCCTTCTAATTCTTTCCTGAGCTATGCCTTTGCCCAACATCTCTACCCTTACTATTCTCTGGCCTGTAACCTTCCCCCTCTACACCTGTACTTAACCTCACCTCCTCTCTCCCCAGACCCTCTACACCACAGAGCCCTCATGGACTGCTAGACCTGCCGCCTCTCAACTGCTTGTCGCAGACTGGAGCCTGAGCGCTTCACACCAGACCTCCCTTGGGGTGAGAGCCATGGATACCACCTGTTCCTCAGGCCAGACGTGCTCACCCCCAAAAGCTGCTGCAAGTAAAGCCTGCACCCGCTGACGCTGGATCGCTTAGTTGCCACCTCACGAGACTTCCTCCCTGGACTGCTGCCTTGATCCTTCCTGCTGGTTTGGCTAGACTAAGCCATAGGTCCCGCCAGCACTACACACTGGCTTCCACCCTCCCCCCACCTCACCCACCCTAGGTGGACCTTTTCTTATATAGAGACTATCACGGTCAGATGACTAAGTGTCTGATTTCCCATTGGTCCCTTATCATCCATGAGCACTAGGGTCCCCCATTGGCTCTCAAGCTGACATAACAATCTGGCAGCTCCTACCCTGTGCTCCACAAACTAAAACTGACACCTAGGAAAAGCTCTGTAGTTTTTCCTTCCATGATTTCACATTGACCTAACCAGTAAACACCTTCCCGTTGAACACTAACGCTGTGTTAAATGAGCTCTGTCATCATGGGTAGCCTATCACACCTGGTCCTCCTATACTCAGTGGCTCTGCTGCTATGTCTAGCTGTAAACAGACCTGATTATGTGAGCCTAGGTCCACTTGCATCATTTCCCTGTACAGAGGATTACCAGTTCTCCAATCTCCTACAACTAAAAGTTATGCAAATGGACCTGACCCCACTGCTATTAAATAATGGCCTTCTCTACCTAACTGGAGATTATACAAAAAAGTGCCTTGAAAGTTGGTTATTCCTTATCCCTTATTTCCACCACAAGCTATGGTACCTGCTGCTTCTGACCATCCTCTTATCTGGTGACGTAGAATTAAATCCTGGGCCACTTCATAATCTCTCGCACTTGGATCCAATACTCAGGGGCTCAAAATGTCTCCTCATCACTCACAACAACATAAGAAGCCTAGTCACAACTTAGCTGACCTTGAGGCCTGGACATCCCTGTACAAGCCTGACTTATTGTGCCCATCTGAAACATGGCTCAAACCGGCCGTCCCAGTCTCGCGATGTTCCATCCCCTCTTACAACCTCCTCAGGAAGGTCAGACCACACCCCAAAAGAGGTGGCAGTGTGGCTATATATTTTAAAGATCAGCTTCACCTTACAGAACTGGATGCTGACCCCATGACACACAGTGAATCGCTACATGCCCTCCTCACTCTGAGGGTCAAAAAATTACACATTGTGTGTACCTACAACCCCCTAATAATGCCCACCATGGCTTGGATGAGCTACTTAACCAGACATCTACACTCTCAGGCAAAAATGAAGTAATCATCATCATAGGTGATGTTAACATTAACTGGCTAGGGAACAACCAGGCCACTTCACTATCAAAAATTCAGAGTCATAACCTACACCAGCAAATTGACCAGCCAACCAGGATTGCCTCTCACACAAATACAAGCTCACTCATTGACTGGATCCTAACAAACAGGACTGAGCATATCCATGCTGCTGGCACTCTTGCTGATGCAATCACTGACCTCTCCCCTATCTACTGCATCTGGGGTTCCCCTGCCACCCCCATGCTAATCAGCGCTTTGTCACTTTCAGAAATTATATCAACCTTGATCCTCAAAAGTTCCTAGATGACGTGGCCAACATAAACTGGTATGATCTCTACAATGCCTGTGATGTGCAAGCAGCCCTTGACATATTCATCACCAAATTTCTTGCCTTACAGAATCACCACTCCCCCCTCATTACTCACTGAATAAAAGGGAAACACACAAGATGGCTAAAATAGGACCTCCATGCCAAACTCAAAATAAGAGACAGGAGTTGGTGCTCCTTTAAGTCCTCTGGATGGTAAGAAGACTATGACACCTACAGGAGACTAAGAACTGACTGCAAAAAGGAAATAAGGACTGCAAAGAACTACTGCAAAACCCTATTGAATATCTCTTCAGGAGAGCCCAAACAATTCTGGTCGCATATTAAAACATTCTTGGGATCATCTCACTCCTCTACTCTGAATGATATGGTATTGAAGAGCATCCACTGCAACAACCCACAGAGAATTGCAAACTTTTTCAACAAGCAATTCACAGACCTAACTGGATACACCTCCTCCTTCCCTACCACACATAGTGTGGACCCCCCTGATTTCTCTCACAAGGATTCTGCTACATCCTCCTTCCATTTCAAGGCTGTCTCAAAAAAGGAGGTAACTAATCTTCTTAGAACCATCTCGGACAGCACTGCCACAGGCTCTGACAGTCTCGAACCCGAACATCTGAAGCAAGCAGGTACACTCATTGCACCCCTCTGGCCAGAATCTTTACCCTCTCCCTGTGCCAAAGCTGTGTCCCTGATATCTGGAAGATAGCTAGAGTCACATATGTGTTCAAGAAAGGTGACAAAAAAGACCCATCAAACTACAGGCCTATAGCCATCCTGTCTGTGCTAAGCAAAATTCTTGAAAAGATTGTTGCCAACCAAACTATTGAATTCCTCCTTAGAAACAACCTCTTATCAAGTGCCCAGCACAGCTTTCACAAAGGGCATAGTACAACCACAGCCTTACTCAAACTTACAACAGACACCATCTCTGCCATGGACTTGGGCCTACTAACAGGGGCTTTCTTCATTTATATGATCAAGGCTTTTGACCTGGTGGACCACTCTCTTCTCCTTCACACCTTTAAAACCATGGGATTCACAGTGAATGTAGCAAGCTGGTTCTGCAGCTACCTATCAAACAGAATCCAAACTGGTTAAATTCAACTCGACCTACTCAGATCAAGCCACTGTGAACATTGTGGTAACACAAGGTTCCATTCTAGGACCTCTACTATTCTTAATATTTATAAATAATATTTCCTCTGACCTCTCCTCCACCTCTGTCTTGCTCTATGCTGATGACATAGTCTTGTACACCAGTGCTAAGGACATTACTGACATCAATCTACATCTGTCCACGGATTTCCAACATACACAGACCTGGTTGTTGTGCAATAAACTTGTTCTAAATGAGGCTAAAACCAAATCTATGCTATTTGGATCCACCCACAGGCTCAAATCTAGCCAACCCAATTTCCAAGTATCCTGCACAAATGGCTCACTCACCAGCATTGTCACATTATTCAAATACCTAGGAGTAACTCTGAACCCATCCCTAAACTTTGACCAACACATACAGTTAACCTGTAAATCTGTTAACTCCAAACTTAGCATTGTGTGCAGGACCAGATATGCCCTAACACCATCAGTTAGGCTGGCTATCGCCAGGGGCATTCTCCTGCCTGCTTTGACCTATGGGTCTGCTACTTATGCTGCCTCCTCTAAATTGCACCTCCATAAATGGGATATAAAATACAACAATATATGCAGGTATGCCTCTTCCTCTCCAAGACTGAAACACCATTGCCTCCTCTACTCTGAGATAAATTGGCTATCTCCCAGTGCCACCAGATCCCACTCTCTGTGCTCTACTGTGGACAACATCATGAGGACTTAGACCCCTATGGCACTGGCTGAGATGCTCACTCCCCTATCCTCCAGCTATGGCATGAGCTCTTCTGATAAATCTCTTCTTAGTGTGCCTAAATACAGAATGACAAAGGGTGCTAGTGCATTTGCCCTCCATGCCCGTCAGCAGTGGAAATCCCTGTAACACTTGGACAGCTGGTTCTGATTACTGTATGATTTTTGTAAAATGAAAATGTAGTGTGATCGTCTGTCATGAGAAATCTTATGCTCCTGGGATGACACCCCCCTTCCCCAGGTTCCAGCTACAAGATGTTAACCTTAAAGCCAGGAGATAATTAAAGGCTAGAAGAGACATAAAGTAAGGATCTCCTGTTTATCTCACTTAATTGTAGCTGCCAGCTGGCAGGATAGATCATAAACTTTTATGACGTTCAGAGGAAACACAGTTAATTTCATCTGGTGTTACAAAGCATATTACACCTCAGTGAAACCTGGCAGAGTAAGTCATAAATCTCCTTTGATGTCTGTGAAGCGCAAGAAGACACACTAGATCAAAGGGGTCATATGGGGAAGTCAGTTTTGGCTGATGTCACCTTAATTAATTTACCTTCTGAATGATAAGACATCCTGGTTGTATGATTTTTAATAAACAGAGGAGGAGCTGGGTGGCATCATAGAGAAGGCAGGTTCAAGACATTTTTTTAATTATGCTGTGACTGACCTTCAGTGATATACATGTTTGGACTCTGAAGCTACAGCATCTATCAGCACTGTAAGAAGATAAGAATGCATTAGATAGACAAGTCTAAGTGTATGGTTGGTAGGAGTTTGCATTTTAAACTTTGTTCTTTTAAGTGATTATATGTTGTGTGATATATTATTCTGTATTTACATTTTACATTGTTATCTATTCTAAAGTAAACTTCTATTTTAAAGAGACCGCTTGGTGTGCCTTCGAAATTCTTTCTTTGACAAGTGAAGCATATATGGTTAAAGTTGACACTGTGCATAGCTTAATGGTAATACCAAAACTGGGAAAAGGTAAGAGTTTATCTGAGGTCTTTCGTAGAGTTTTTAAGGGTTCATTTTGTACACCTGGTTATGTGACCATAGGCAAAAGATATCTGGCATTTCCCCGAAGAGTAGAATTATCTGAGCCTGTATATTTGGGTAAGCTAGCAAGAGTTTCACAGTTTGAATCCCTTCAGAACTTGAAACCAAAGGTTGATTCAAATGCACAAAACAGACAGGAGGGTTACCCTGTTTCTGTTACCTGTTCACAAGACTGCGCTCGGAGGTTGGCACTGTGGGAGCAGAGGGCCTGACCTGCTGAGTAGGTTTGTGATACTCCCTACCACTCGATGTTTGCCTTGCACCCTCGCACTGTGCTGAGCATCAGCATTACTTTATCATCAGTCTCAGTGCACCTTTTCAAGCCCCCATAATATATAGCTATTCCCTGTGGCTCTCAACTGCCACTCTCATCTGCCCTCCCTAGCACTTCTATGTTACCCTTCCCTAGTTACTCTGATCTACTACTCCCTGGATGCTCTCCCACAAGGGCCCATTTTGCTAACTACCCCTACCTATTTGACCTGTCTTCTTTCATTGCCATAAGGTTTTTCTGTCCTTATACTACCTCCCCTTGCTTTCACTGATGAATATAATCTCCTCACAATATATTCTGTGCTATCTTACCTGTTTCCTGCTTGGCCCGCACTCTGGTGACAGAAATATAATATTTAGTTTGTACCTTGTACCAAACATTGTACTTTACTCACATTAATTATGCATAATACCCTTTTTTTGCAGATTACCTCTTTCGAGTACTGCTTGACCCTATGTATAATGCCCTGTGATACAAAATGCCCTTATGTTGTTTACTACATGGTCATGTTCCTCCTTTTGTTTCTCCTTATAGAAACATAGAAACATAGAAGCTGATGGCAGATAAGGACCACAAGGCCCATCCAGTCGGCCCATTTCTTTTTCGACATTCCTTATGAATGTGCCATAGGCCTTTGCTCTGTCAATGGCCTATCTATTCATACTCATCTGTATTGCTCCTGTATGCTTATCACATGCCTGTTTGAAGCCTTGCACTATATTCATATCCACCACTTCCTGAGGTAGGCCGTTCCATGCATCCACCGACCTTTCTGTGAAAAAGAACTTCCTCACATTACCTCACAATCGGCCTCCCTCTAATTTCATACGGTGTCCTCTTGTCCTGCTATTTTTCTTATATTGTAACATGTTAAACTCTTTCACCTTGTTAATGCCCTTAAGGTATTTGAATGTTTCAATCATATCACCTCTCTCCCTCATTTGCGCTGGGGTATACATATTGAGTTCAGTTAATCTGACCTCATATGTTTTCTGATGCAGTCCCAGCATCAATTTGGTTGCCTTTCTCTGGACTGCCTCAATTTTTTTAATGTCCTTGTGAAGGTGTGGCCTCCAGTACTGCATGCAGTACTCCAGATGAGGCCTAACCAGTGTCTTGTAAAGAGGGATTATTACCTCCCTCTTCCGACTTGTGATACCCCTACTAATACACCCCAACATCCTTCTAGCCTTACCTACTGCTTTAGAGGTCTGCTTGGATGATTTCAGGTCATCGGTGATGATGGCTCCCAAGTCTCATTCTTCCCTTGTGACTGCCAGCAACTCCCCTTCCAGCCTATAGGTAACTTCAGGGTTTCTCTTCCCTATGTGCATGATCTTACACTTCTTTGCATTAAACCCCAGTTGCCACTCTTCCAACCATTTTGCTAGTTTATCCAGATCTCTTCTCATTCTGCCCACACCGTCTGGATCATCTGCTCTGTTGCAGATCTTGGTGTCATCTGCAAACAGACAAACCTTATCCTCCAGTCCATCTGCAATGTCACTGATGAAGATATTGAAGAGGACTGGCCCCAGGACTGATCCCTGAGGTACCCCACTTGTGACTTGCATCTCTTCTGACTGTATACCGTTTACCACCACTCTCTGTTTTCTGCCTGTCAACCAGTTTGTCACCCAGCTGACCAATGTCTGACCCACCCTGAGCCTACCCAGCTTATTAATCAATCTTCTATGTGGAACAGTATTGAAAGTTTTGCCGAAGTCAAGGTAGGCAACATCAACTGCTGCCCCTTGGTCCACCACTCTGATTACCCAGTCAAAGAAATCTATGAGATTAGTTTGACAGGACCTTCTTTTTTAAACCCATGCTGTCTTGGATCCTGTGCTCCTATGGATTCCAGGTGTTCCAGGTGTTGCATGCTTATCTCAATGTTTACTTCCCTACTCAGAATATGACTGTTTCTTGCCTTCTGTATGTATTTCCTGTAAATTGTTTAATTCCCTATTTCAGAATGTTACTATTCTTGCCTTCTGTATGTATACCTGTTATTGCACTGTAATCTCCCGGGCCAAGGCTGAAAATAGTCATCCCTATGGGTAGTGCACCTACCCAGTAAACAAAACTAAATAAATAAAATAAGCAATTAAAGTCTGTAAATCATAGATTCCAAGGACAGAAAGTATACATTCTGGGTCCCAACTACCAAACAAGAAAAATAAACAGGCAACATAACCTGCGATGCGTCCCACAGTCGTACTATTACGTGGCCCAGGCAGTAGGGGACCAGTCTAATAGATAACCAGATCAAGCCCCCCCCATCCTCCAAAGCCATAGAAATCTGCACTGCTTTTAAATAAGTAAATTAAAAATTGGCTAATTGCAATAAATAATCATTATAAGAAAACTTATTACTGAGTATTTGTATAGCAGGGTCCTGTTTATTTTCCATGGCCACTCTTGTAGGCCTTACGATAAAACTTTTCACTATGCATGGCAATAGTAGATATTGCAGCACTATCAGAAAACTAGACTCAGATACCAGTCTTATACTATACGAAGACATTTTCTGTAGTGGTTGAAAAAATAGCAAAGGCACCGCAGGTATATTCAGAATTCCATTTTAATCCAGTCAGTGCGAAAATTGCACAGCCACCCAGCAGTACAGGGAACAAAACCTCTACTAGTTTTGCATGCCATGCGTCATCAGGAGGATGGTCTACTCACACTGCATGCCCTTAAAAAGCTTACAATTAAAGCAATAGCACCTGAAAAAGGAATGCTTATAATGTATCATGATACAAACAAACCCTTCAGTGAACAGAATATTACATAAACCTTATAAACCAAAAAAGTCTCCATATATAGATCTAACAAAAACTTCTAATGCACATTTCAATTAAAAGCAGATGTATTATAACTGTAATAACTAACATACAAATATACTGCTATTACTTCACAAATTGAATCATGTTTATGCTTTTTATAACCTGGTCTACTTATCATTAACCGTATCATTAGTCATTATAACTAGGTAAATCTCTAGACTTACTAGCCGAAGTCCATTATGTTGTATTTTTGTTGCTTAAAAATTATTTTCTGGCAGTTTATATGTAAAAACAGTGCCATCTAGGGGAAAGAAGAAAAGAAGAAAAAAGGATATTAAGAAACTGATAATTAACATGCTTAACATCTATTATCACAAATTGCTACATCTCAAATACATCAAACTCCATTATCACATCTAAGAAAAATATGAATCATTTTTTTATCATATTGATAAGAGGCATGACATCAAACTTGTCATTCAATCCTGGCCATTGTAAACTACCAAGACTATAAATTCAATATGCTTCTCTATTCAATAGCAAATCATTGATATTGCCCCCTCGTGGACCTAATTTTGCCAATTCAATCCCACAAAATTTGGGTTCATGTTTCATTTGGTCCATTTTATGTTTACAACAATGAATAGCCAGTGCAGTCCTATCATCACTTTTACCTATGCTGCACATATGTTATCCAACTCTGACTTTAAATTGGCATGTAGTTTTACCAATATAAAATGCCCCACATGTACATGTTGCCAAATACACCAAATTCTCAGAGGTACAGCTAAAAAAAGAATCCATTGTGTATATTTTTGTAGTGTTAACTGATGTGAATGTTGTACTCTTAGACATAGTAATGCAATATTTGCAATTACCACATGCAAAATTGCTATTAAGTATACAGGTACATGGTAACCATGTTTTCACATCCCTCTGTATTCTCTGGATAGGTTGATAGCTTTTTGTAACAATATCCCTAATATGTTTGCCACGACGAAACACTATACGTGGCAATTTAGTAGCTACCCCCTGTAATTTTGGTTCCAAATTCAAAAGTGACCTATGTTTCTTGATTATATCACCCACTACACCAGACTGTTTACAGTATGTGGTGACAAAGCAAATTCGATCATCATTTCCCCCATGTTTGGTTTTAAATTTCATAATGTCCTCACGACTCATTTCAGAGACTTCAACCGTAGCATCTTCCACCAAATCTCTCCAGTACCCCCTATCCAGAAAACGTTCACACATAGCTGTGCCTTGTTTCATAAAGTCAGCATAGATAATGCAATTTCTCCATGCCCAAAGCAGTTGGGCTCTGGGAATGTTATTAATCATGTGTCTTGGATGTCAACTGGATGCACTCAAAAGAAAATTCCTGTCAGTACTTTTCCTAAAGAGGGACGTCTGAATACCATCGTTGGTGCCCCTCTTAATTTCCAAATCCAGAAAGGTGACCAGATTTTTGTCACTTATTACACTAAATCTTAAATTAGGATTACTTATTTCTAGATGTGTGACAAATTCCCTTAGTTCACAAATAGTGCCTTTCCATATTAAAAAAATGTTGTCAATAAAACAACGACACAGATCAATCCTATGGTAGAAAGGATTGACCTGTGCGTCATAGACCACGGTTTCTCCCAGAGGCCCATATAAAGGTTGGCATAATTGGGTGCAAAGGTCGCACCCATAGCCGTACCCTTAGTCTGGAGATAATACTCACCATGAAACAAGAACACATTTTTTCTAATACAGTCTCAGCACACTCTAGAACAAACCTCTTTTTTTGTGTGCCCACTGTTGGATCCAAACTTAACCAATAGTCTAAAGCCAATAAGCCTTGAGCATGGGTATATTAGAGTAAAGTGACTCAATATCCATCGAAACAAGGATGAAATTTGGATCTAGCTGTATCTCCTCCAATATCCCCAGGATATCAGCAGAATCTCTGACATACGAGCGCAGTTTGGGCACATATTGCTTAATATATGAATCCACATAATGAGATAATGGTTCTGTAATAGAACCAATACCTGTAACAATGGGTCTCCCAGGGGGATTCTCCAAATCCTTATGTATTTTTGGCAATATGTAAATTGTTGGTCTTACAGGGTTTGTCACCACCAAGAAAGAATGTTCCTTTTGGTCTATTACACCCTCTAATAATGCCTGATCAAGTATTTGGTCAATTTACAACTTGAATTTATTTGTGGGATCCCCCTGGAGTTTCCTGTAAAAGTTCTGATCAAGTAGTTGCCTGTTAATTTCACCAACATATTTTACAGTATCCATAACAACTATGGCACCACCTTTATTCGCAGGTTTAATAACCAATGATAAATTATCCTGTAAAGAATTCATTGCTATCCTCTCTATCTGTTAGATAGATTCACAAAACTGGACACCTCATTGTTAATATTGATAGTTTCTATATCATTCAATACTGCCCTTTCAAAAATCTTAACTACATCTGAATAAGGTGGATTAAATATGGAAAATGTTCTTAAAGATGTTACACCACTAGATGTCACTGGTAATATTTCTGCTGTATCCAAAGGCTCATCATTATCTACCATAATGTTATAACCCATGTCTGCAGCAAAGAATGTTCTGAGATTCAAAGTTCTTGATAAACGCTTGATATCCAAATAAACTTCAAATTCATTAATATTCACTGCTGCTACAAAAGACAACCCCTTCTGTAATACCTGAATCTCAATGTCAGTTAAAGTTACCTCATAAATGTTTATTACAATATTCTCAGGTGTATGGACTATCGTAAGTGTCACCTCTGATTTCCTCTCCAATTTCCTCTTCTTGGCTTGATACTGTTTGCCCCCCTCCAAGTCCATTTGGAGTCCGAAGGTAATACTGGTGATATGGGTGTTCAAAGTTTCCCTGAAACTCTTGGTTATCTACTTCTTGATTCCGAGGCTCCTGGAACTGAACTTGCTTCTCTTCTCTCCTAGATTGAAAATATTGTGTTTTCTGGACGGTGGGGGTAATGGATCTAGTAAATGGTTCCTCCTGTTCACTCTCCAGAAATGGTTCCTCAGTGTTGTCAGAATCACTTGTGCTGGTGTAGTAAGAGGAAGATGGAGAACTCCCTCTCTTACACAGGATAGATTTAGGCCCTGAGCCTACCCCCATGTAGAAGTTACCTCTATTGACATGAAAGTTTTGTTGTCTCCTCACTGTGTGTGGCTTCTTATTCTAAGTAAATACCCGGTCCAAAAGGTAATCCTGTTTGTCCCTCTCAAACTTCTTTAGTTTTTTTTGTTTGATTATGTTTTCCTCCTTATTGATCATATCCTGAAAATGTTGTTCATATATAGGGAATCTCGGGTCTTCCTTGAAGCGTAACACAGTTTCTTTTTTGGTTTTTATATCTGCCTCAATAGTAGGCTGTGGTGCCAAATAGTCCTTAATAACTGCCTGAATCAAAGCATCCGTACCTAGTTGTAGCCCCTTATTCCAATCAGATACAAAAGATGGCCGATCTATACCATAGCCCTGTGTATTAAGGGCCCGCAGCCCATGAGGAGATCTACCAAATTTCAAATAGGCCTCCAAAGACACCCTTTTCCAGTAATGGCGTCTGCCCTAAAGCACAGCCCTTTCGAACTGGATAAAGGCAATATCAATGTTGGTGGAAGTATTGTCAGTATCAGGTCCTAATTCTTCCGCAGGATTTTTGACTGTAGCAGTATTTAATTATTCACTAAACAATTCCACTTCACCCCTAGTAGCAAATATAGATGTAGACATTAACCCTGTAACCTCCCCCAAATGAAACGCCATATAATTCCCCCATGACATATCTCATACGGGAATATCTTTCTAAAAAAAATGGCAGTGACAATAGTCATCGTTTCAAGTCAGAAAGTACAATGGAAAGGAAAGTGTCTGATGCAGGTTGTCACAATGTGCCTCCGTGGATCTCAAATTTTTACTATAAGCAGTGAGACTTAAAAAAGTCAACATTTTTACTCACAGTTCTTGTGATCCTGAACACTCAGAGCAAAGGTTTACCATAAGTATATTACACCTGCATATAAATGGACATACTGCAAAAATTCGGTCAGCAAAAAATGCGTCAGACGCCACAACACCACAATGCCACAACACCACAATGCCTTGTAGAATACCAATCGGTGAGCATTAAGGAAGTAAACATTCAACCAGGTACAGAATCCTCAGCTCCACGCATGCATGCCACCTTGCAAAGTAGTCAAACGTGGTTGACATTTTCTGTAGCAGAGTTGGTTAATGTTTTGATGCAGGTGATTACTTTTCTAAATTCTGCTCTAAACAGCCTGGCCTGTCATTACCAAGCACCAGTGAGCTAATAAATAACAGGCTGTTTATTGGACAAATAGTCAAAGGACAGAATACTTTGACATGGGTTTTATTTGGAACATTATGATCATGGTCATCAGCATTTTATACTGACAGAAGATATCATAAATTCAATACAGTACTGCATTAAAGTGAGAGGAAAATGTATGATTGGCAAGCTAGCAGTATTTTAAAGCACTGTAGCTTCAGAGGGCAAGAAGCATAATTTATATCCTTAGCAGTATCCTCTGATTGTGTTTCTTTGTTGTTATTTCTTTTAGATTCTTTTTCCCTCTGGTCACTGACTTCTGGGACCTCCCTCAGTCATCACCCTCAGCTGTTCCCACCCTGCCATGAGCTCCCTACCCGGGTTCCCAGGTCTTCCACCCACCTGTGACATACCTGCAGGATACCCCCCAGCTTGCGCCCCTCAAGGTGGGGCTGCCATCTGTTCCTTTGCACTTCCTTACCTGAAATCCAACGTCCTACAGGCGGAGGTGAAGATCAGTGGTTGGGACCCAGGAGGGCAGGATCTGGCAGTGGGCGTTAGGCTGCAGTGTGACATTGTCCTCCTAGACAGGGCTTTTCCTGTGTACTGGTGCTTGGTCCCTGTTCCCCTCCAATGATGGGTGTGGATATACAGTGATGTACAGGGGGTGTGCATGGTCCTGTGTGTGCCACACCAACATCCACCACATCTCACCACCAGCTTACATTGAGGGCTATTGGTGCAATACCCCCTGTCTGCCTCCAGGATGTATACTGTTCCGGAGCCCTCTATCCTCCCTCCCTGGAGAAGGTGAGCTGTCATCAGACATTCAAACCTTTTCCACCAGGCTGACTCCCAGCACCTTGGGCTTGTTCCCGAACCTGAGTTGCTGGCGTGACCCGAGGTATGGCGTCCAGTGCTTCAACCCTCAGGATACCTCTCAACTGTCCCTGATTTTCAGGGACGTCCCTGATTTTGTCTCAGGATTTTACTCTGTCCCTCCTAAACATTGTGTTTCCATGTCCAAATAGTGGGGGTTGTAAGCACAAAATAATGTCAAACATGGATGTTACAGACTTGTTCTTCATTAGCAAACGGATTTTACGCTAAGCCCCTTATTCTATCAGCTTCCTGAGTGGAAATCACTAATTTTGAAGATGTGTCCCTGATTTTGGTCATTTGTCCCTGATTTTTTTAAGCCTTGTCCCTGATTTATAAGACAGGAGGTTGAGAGGTATGACCCTCAGTGCCACTGGGCCAGCCCAGTGTTTCTTTGTTAAAGTACTTTATATACATCCCTCATTTGCTTACTTTACATGTAACCCACTCAGCTGCAGGTCTACTGTCTTTTTTAGCTGAGGCTGACACCATATAATAACCCTATCTTGATGTCAGGAGGGGTCAACGTAGTGCAGAGAGAACCTCTATGTTTAAGGGTAAGGTGTAAGCTTGTCAGAGGGTTCCACACAAATCAGTTATACCACTTCTGTACACACATTACTGACACATTAGTGAGCTCAACTCTGACCACTGTTCTAACAGAAATGAACACACTGCAAGAGTATTTTAAGCAGTAGTCACTCTTTATTGACATGTATTCCTATGCACAAACTGTACTCCTATGCACAAGCTGTAATGTTAAATATTACTCACAGTGATAACCTGCATGTTATCCTCTCTTTTGTACCCCTCCCCGCAGGTCGCACCGGGAGATGAGCATCTTTTTGCTCAGTGTGCCTTTCCTGGTGAAACAATGCAATAAATACATAAATAAATCTATTCAGTTACACATACAGAAACCCAGTCCTCTAAAAGTTCTCATGGTTAACAATGTATAGACAGATTTGATTTTTAAACTCAGACATGAGTCAAGACCTTAGGGTCCCTTTCTATATATTGTACCCTCCATGCACATCAGGAGCTACACAACCTCTCTTATTCCTCTTTTCAATACCAGTGGGTGAAGTTGTACCTCAAGTCAGAGCCTATCCTACTGTGCCCTGCTTTACCAGTTTCTCCCACTATGCTGTATGCTTTGAGTTTTCACACAGGTACAGTTCTCAGGTGGTTTACATCTTTCCTCACTGGAAGAACTCAGAGGGTGGTGTCCGGGATTTGTTCTTCGGACCCAATCCCACTGTCTTGTGGGGTTCCTCAGGGATCAGTGTTGTCCCCCATGTTATTCATAGTATAGCTGCTGCCCCTTGGAGACATTGTAAGAAGGTATGAGCTGAGGTTTCACTGCTATGCTGATGATTCCCAGCTGTACCTTTCTTTTGCACCTGACCAGAATGGAGCTCTCTCAGTCTTTAATAACTGCCTAGCAGAAATCCAGGAATGGATGGATTTGAGCTGGTTGAAGTTAAACTCGGGAAAGACTGAAATGCTGGTTATGGACCCAGGACACTGTATAGGAGGGTCAGGAGTAGGTTTACCCTTGGGATTATTTCTCGGGGGGTTACCACTCCCGGCCTCTGAACAGGTGCGTAACCTGGGGGTAATCTTTGATGAGGGGCTGACCCTGCATGCACAGGTGTCATCCGTCATCAAGACCTCTTTTTACCATCTGAGGAATATCACCAGGATTAGGCTCCTTGTTCCGTCCAGCGACCTCCCTACACTGGTTCACGCCTTTGTGTCCTCATGCTTGGATTATTGCAACTGCCTGTATCTAGGGCTTTCTGGGGTAGAAATGCACTGTTTGCAGCTAGTGCAGAATGCAGCAGCCTGGCTTTTGACAGCGCAGTCTGCACTGGCTGCCAGTACAATGGCGGATCACCATTAAAGTCGGTCTCCTGACTTACAAAGCCCTACATGGACTGGGTCCTGACTACCTGAAAGAGCTTCTGGTTCCCTACTGCCTTGGACAATTGCTCTGCTCAGCTGGCGATTGGTTGCTAGAGATCCCAAGAGTGTGTTTAACATCTTCGGGGGCCCAGGCATTTATGCACGCGGCTCCTTCTCTTTGGAACTCTCTACCCCGCATGTTACGTGAGTGCGCTACTGTGGAGGGATTTAAATGTGCTTTAAAAACTCATCTTTGGCACCAAGAATTGGGCGAATGAGTGGTGTTATGATTTTAATTGATAAAGTTTGTTTAGATGATTGTGTTTTAATCAAGTTGCTGCAAATGGTGCAATATGTTTGTTTTTAAACCTGTTTGTCGCCTTGGTTTTGGAAAGGCGCCTTAAAAATAAAGTTGTGTTATTTATTATTATTTACATTTTACATATGCAGTGACATCTTAATGTCTTATCAGCAGGTGATGCAGGAGACATCACTGCTTTGGGGACTTTACGCTTGGACTTTATTCACTAAAGGCATCCAGAGGGGGTGCCCTTTTGCTGTGAGGGCCATAGCTCCTGCTAGACTAATCTGCCCCACTAGAGCCTTGAGGGCAGTCCTGCATGGGACACCTCAAATTAGCCTGGCAGGTGTGTAAGGCACAACACAGCAGCACATGTTCCAGCCTGCTCTGTGGTAGAGGTTGGCAATCACCCCGACCTCTCTCTAAGAGGTAGTGTCTTCAATACCCATTTCTGCATGGGATACCCTCTATACAGTGTAGGAATTTCTCCTACCTTAGTCTGTGCTAAGTCTGTCTCACCAGGTCTCTCTCCATCAGCAACTAGGCTGGCAGCATCTTTTGGGCACAGGATTGCAGATGACTTACCCAGAAGGGGAACACTCCATCTTCAGTGGCACCCACCCTGTGCTGAAAGGCTGCCTGGGGCTCCTCTTGAGAGGAAGCACCTCAGGGTTCTCACACTTTCCTGGTGTCTCCTTTACATGTTCCCAAGAATTAGCAAGTATTTGTCAATGCTGAGTGTTTGCTTGCTGACATTAGCATTGCAAGTGCAGGAGTTAGACAGATGCAGAACAGGAATGGGAGTGAAGTACTGAACTGTTGCCAACCCCACCCCCACCCTGAAGAGGTGAACAGGCATTGGGGTGTGCCTTTGGGTCATCGCCCTGTCCGGAGGTCTAAACCTCAAACTCAGGTTCTTGGCAGTAATGGGAATGCAAGGAATCACAGACACGTTGCATAAGAGTAATAAAACTTGTTTATTACTACCAAAAGGAAAATCACAGTCGCCCTAAGCAGTTCTTACCATTAGGAACTGGGAGTCAATGCTAAGCATTTCCTATACCTCAAGGAATCTCCATGTCTCCTGGGGTCTCTGAGGTAGAAGACGTAATATCTTACATTATATACCTAAGATAATTACCATGGTTACTGTAAGATAAAAAACATTTCTAGTTACAGAGATGAGTCCTATTGGCTAAATTAGAGGTGGCTCCTCAGTCCAAGATAACATTATACAATTTTGTTATAGTCATCACTTTGTAGAAACAAAGAGGTATAGTTTGTACATAGCCGGGTAGTAATACAAATCATCAGAAGATGGCAATGCTGACTCATATATCACAATCATTACAAGGACACAGGTGTCCTAACATCTTATGAGCAAGAAATATATGTGTATTTTGGAAAGTAAAGTGTAAAACAATAATATGCATACATATTCTGACATCTACTCTTATACAGTAGATGCCCTTAGCCCTATATGTTAGTATAATATATACCTAAATGCTAACTGTCTGTGGTGTACCTCTGGTGGTACCAATCAGGGCGCAGGGACTTTTTGTCACAGCCCATAACTCTCACACCATTTCACCTCACCTCACTCTGCCCTGCAGACACTGATGAGTGTTGAGGTGTGCCTTGGAGTGTTCAAGCTTTACACACACTCCATTCCATAAGGAAATACACTGAAATGGGTGCAGTATAGGAGAATGGGGTGAACTTTGGGGCTAAAGAGTCCATGGCATACCTTAATCCCTGTCAATGGATGCAGGGTGGGGGTGGTGGTGGAATGGCGTGAGCATTACTGTCAACAATATCAAGTCACACCCCTGATGCCTGTCAGTCCCTACAGGGTAGGGCATTATGGTTGGAAACCCTAACTCCTTGGCGTGTTTCTTGGTATTTTCACTCCAAGTTTTCAACATGGGCTTTTTGTAATCACACCGCATGAAGAGTGACACTATCAGTTCATTAGCTGAAAGATAATTTTGCACAGCAACTGCACCATTTGACACCGTAGGTGTGAAAACACATTTTGAACAGGATGTGAAAAATGACAACTGTACTGTTCATGAGGAAGTGTAAAAAAATGGTAATGTTGAAAATCTGGAATGAAAATATAAAAAAATTGGTGAAGTCAAGAGCGTGAGTTGAAACTGTGCAACACACACCCATAATGCAATTATTTGGGAGATTTTTTACACCAGATTTTCAACATAGGTATTTTGGGACCTCCACTCATGAACAGTAGCACTGTAATTTTCTTAATCTGTCCCAAATGTTGATTTCGCACAGCGACCGTGCTCATTGTGTGCCACAGGTTCGAAAACATGTTTCATTCAGGATGTGAAAAATGACAGCTATACTGTTCATAAGGTGGTGTGCAAACATGACAATGTTGAAAATCTGAAGTACAAATATAAAAAATTGGTGAAGCTATGAGCGTGAATAGAACCTGAATAACACACACTTGTGGAGGTGCGGCCATGTTGTGGCCAATGCCGCCACTGCTTATGAGGGCTTGTCTGTGTGGCACCAATGAATGAGTACGCTGTCTATGGCAGCAGCTCAAAAGTGTGCCACCAACTTAAAACAATTTCACTGCTGCAATGAGAGGCTTTCCTTATCTACCACTGCCTGTGCCCGCAGATCTGTGTGCTGCATACACACCATCATATGCAGACTGTATTTGTCAGTCCAGATGTTGTGCGGTCGACTGCTCATGAATATGCTTGAGCATATCCACAGCATTGTGTGACTCCTTTTCTGCCCACCAGTGCAGTGTAGCCTGGCTGTCAGGGCAGGTGGCCACTGTGAATACTGCAACAGGTCATTGGTTGGCTGCATTGTTTGGTCGTGCTGGTCCAAACACCCTGGAACAGCCAATGTCTGAAATTACCAGACCTGTAGCACAGCCATCACTGTGTCTGGGTACCCTTGCATCTGGTTACAGGGTTTTGCAGGTGGGATCAGAACATATATGTATCTCCTATCAGGGAAAACATATCTAGCTTGCCCAGGTACTACCCATAGCTAAACCTTTCCATCCCATTGACCATTTACTGTAATTGCTTTGTGCTACACCCTTGTGATTGCTGCAATATTCTGTCTGTGTATAGTAAAATAATTTCACATAGTACGCCAAGCATGGCCTTAGCAGTATCTTATAAACTTGCAGAATCAATGCCCCTTTTAATGTAGACCATCATTTGATTTGCCTTAGTCACAGATACAACATATGGCTGCGTGACAACTTCAGCAGTAATCCAGTAATTTTTGGATGTTTTGGTGTTTGCCTTGTTTAATTAGAGCAGTGAAACAAGTGAATATTATTGGCATTAGCCATTGTTTCTTGCAATTTAGTCTTTTAGTCCAGCAAAACTAAAAAAAAAAGAAAAAAACTAAAAATATCTCTATGTAATTTCCAGACATCTGGTAACTGTTTTGTTCAAATGAAGCACTACAACGGAATACATTTAAAAGATTAAGCATTTCCTCTATGTTAAATATTTATATAAACAACATACAATCAACATTTAAACAACACTGCACATCATTCACAATACTCCATTCTTAAAAATATTTTATTCTACATTTTTAAACAATTTCTTTGTAAGATAGAATGTTTGAAGAACTAAAGCACTCCTTCATCACTGATCATTACTAAAGGTGATAGAAAACATTTTGAATACTTGTACATTTGAAGCATTTCTCCCTCTCTCCCTCCCTCCCTCCTTTCTTCCTTCCTTCTGCCCATCCTTCCTTCTTTCCTTCCTTTCTTTCCTTCCTCATATTTTAATGTTTAGTTGGCTTCACCTTCAAAAAGTATTGTTCTTACTTATTATACTACATATGGGCCCTCTCCGTCAATTACACATCAGAGTTACATACAGTTTATTCCATAACAAACTCACAATTTCTATTTTAGTCTCAATTTGATGACTGCTGAGAGCTCAGAACATGGTCAGACTAGATGGATCATGGGGTCCCCATCTGCCAACATGATTCCTGTGTTCCTATGTTCTAACAGTCAGTTTATTGTCAATAAAATGATATCAGTGACATTATCATTGTACCTTACATTCTGATTGGTCTGTACACACACAGCAGAATTTGTAAACAAGTGCAATAAAGGGAAGGGGAGTAGTGGAGTTAACACAAGCATCACAAAACAACCTACAGTCAGTACTGGAAATGGAAAAAATGGAAAAAATTCATGGGAAGAACCATCCTTCCTTGATGTAGGATTGAACATACCCGACAGGGGTCTGGAAACAAATTTCCTCATTATATGATGAATTTTTGCACATTTTGTAGCCAGTTTTATGCCTTCAGGGGATTACATTTTACAAAGGAGTTGTCCTTCCCCACTTTGCTACACAAACTGTCAGACTTTTCACTTGACTTCTGGAACTGGGTTTCCCTGAGCCCTCGCCCCCATTTCTAACACTGCCTAAAGTAGATACAAAAACAGTACCACTAGCTTTTTTCAAACATGTGCTGCATAATAATAATAATGTTCTAGCCAGCTCACTATCCTTGGTAATAATGAGATTATCTTCTTAGGATCATAGAAGCATAGAAACATAGAATGTGAAGGCAGATAAGGGCCACTGGGCTCACCCAGTCTGCCCATTTTTAACCTTCATCATTTGCTGCAGACCCTACTTGATGTAAGGTGCACCTCCCCATAATTCCCTTATACCTGTCCAAGACATTATTAAACCCACTGCTGTTTTTGCCCCATTACCTCTGCTGCAAGGCTGTTCCAGGTATCCACCACCTTTTCTGTGAAGAAGTTCTTCCTCACATCCCTCCTGAATTTACCCCCTCCAACCTTTAGCCTTGCACTTTATTCACTCAACAATCACATTAAGGTCTGATGGACTGAGCTAATTAGCACATTATCTCTTAAATTTACTGACACAGAATGTGCTTTACATTTTACCTCTTCAAGGTTGGCACTGTCTGTTTCTAGGTTTCCTGGAGATCCCATAATGTCACTTTATACTCTTCTACCATGTAACTTATCCATGTAGCACAATGTGAACTGATATCGTAGCATCCCAAAGAAACACTAACTGGCAACTATTTGTACTGCTTCTATACACAGAAACTATACAATACACAAATCATTATGATCCAAATTTAACTGTGCTTGAATAAACATTGATGTAAAAAAACATGTTTTGTACTGATCGAACATCCCATACAGTTCTCTTCTTGGAACCAGCTTTTTGGAGTTTTCACTGTGTCACAGTTTGTATACAGAATGTTAAGCTGTTGTCCTTTCAGAACAGTGCTCAGAGTTCTGTGCACAAACTATGAAGTAGTAAAAACTCTATATTTCTGGTTTGTTGAGGAGAACTGTACAGAACAGTGCCCATCAAAACAATAGAAAATATGAAAAAAAATGTACGAGCAACCATGCATAACCAGGCTGTGTTTCTATCAAGGGGTGAGATGATATCATAGACCTTTAGGGCAAAGGTCTATATAATGTTATCTCAGCCCAAGATGGAAACATCAACCTTGTTGTGAATTGTTGCTGATACATTAACATGTATAGTATATGTTCATTTTAATTCATTTACCTTATTTTGAACTTTGTCTTGAGCTGAGGTAAGAAAAAAGAAAAAACAGAAAACAACAAACAGCAAGCTAAGATTAAAAACATTTAAAAGAAAGATGTCCAAAAGAATTGCGCACCCGCTACCCCCCAAAAGTCGTACCCCACTGATTAAGCTTTTTGGAAGAAAAATCTT
This sequence comes from Neoceratodus forsteri, assembly GCA_016271365.2. Lineage (NCBI taxonomy): Eukaryota > Metazoa > Chordata > Ceratodontiformes > Ceratodontidae > Neoceratodus > Neoceratodus forsteri. The sequence continues at coordinate 850,488,494 of CM028134.1, forward strand.
TGTTTTATAAATCTCAACTTACTTTATTTTAGTTTTGAAAACTCCAGGAGTGGGGAATATGGTGGACCATGTGTGTCTCCATTTACTGTAAAAGTGCGGTGCTGCACCGTTTGCATCAATACAAATGTATTGAAGCAAGTGGTGCAGCGCCACACTTTTACAGTAAACGAAGCCATGCATGTTCCACCATATTCCCTGCTCCAGGAATTTTCAAAACTAAAATACAGTAAGTTGATGTTTATAAAACTAAGGTTTTTCCTCCTGAAAAGCTTAATTGGGGGTGAGGGGTAAGCATTTGGGGGACGGGGGCATGATTATTTGGACAGCTTTCCTTTAAAGTGATTAAAGTAATAGCTACATGCACTTTTAACAAATTCTGGTAGTTCATCTTTTAACAAGCAGTTCATGTAGGGTGTTTTCATCTTACTAATATCTTTGTTATGAGGAGTCAGCAGTGTTGGTAAGCATGAAGAATCTAGACTGACAATTGAGGGAGTGCTCATGACCAAACAGAGCTCTCCTTTCCTCTGCAGCTGAGACATTCTTATTCTGTTGAAGACTGTCTCGTGTGTAGCTGCCTTTAAAATGGGTTAAAAGGGTAAGGTTTTAAAAAACAATTAATATATTATTGATCACACCCAAGTCAATAATGTATTAAAACCACTGCTGAGACCACTCTGACAGTTGTAAGCGCAGTCTCAGTTACATTCTTTAGGGTATCATAACTGATCACCTTTGGTTCATGGTTCTCATACCCTAAAAATGCATGTGAGACCACTCTTATAAACTGCAGAGGCTGCAACAGATGGCAGCAGCCGTAATTTGTCTGGGCCCCCCCCCAGACTGGGAAGATAGAAGTCATCCTGAGGGGGCTAGGCAGGATCCAGGGATTGGACATGGGACCACCAAGGCCTCGCACTGGGGATGGGGGTCACATCCTGTGGGGGGGGGGAAGAGGAATTTCTTGGATGTTAGCCAGCAGTCCCTCCTCTTTCTCCTTTTGCCTTACAAGGATCAGGGCATCCAGCCAGCCAGGTAATGGCCTTATGGGTCTATGGGGGTATCCTGCCTAGAGGACGGTGGGTGGGCAGGGTCTAGGGAGAAGGAGGGTGGGGTGCATTCAGCAATGTATGAATTCACCTGTGTGACAGGAGCTCAGTCAGGCATCCCCCAAATTTTTTTTTTAAATGAAAGGAATATACTAATTAGAAGGCAAATTAGTAATATCTGCAGGCCTCCCAAAGGTAAGCATTGGGGCTCCAGTTAACACACAGCTGAGAACAACACTGCATAGCCAGCCCTGTGACCTGGTGGGGGATTTTAACAGGCCAGCTGGAAATTTGCAAATGGCTATAAAAAAGAAAACAAAAAAAAAACAAGAATAGGAATGGTGGTGGTTTACTGCATTGGTTGGGTATAAGGTTTACCTGGTGGATCCGGCATGGTCTCGGAGCCCTGCATCTCTTGCTGGTACCCAGTTGAGATGTGTTTCCTCTGCCGATCCTCTAATAACTTGGGGATGGGGATGCAGTGCAGTTCCTCAATGAGCTGGGGTGGAGCTTGGTGGAAGCTTGGCATGGTATGCCCCAGTATGAGACCCCTAGGAGGTGAATCCTGGTTTGGCTGTGGTGGTCTGGTGTCCAGCCAGTAGAAGACGGGGGACTGAGGTGGTGAGTTGGGGATTTCACCTACAAGCAGATGACTGGCTTGTCTGCCCCACTGTACGACATTGGTGCTCGCCTAGTGGGGTCTCCTCATAGTCCACAGAGGGCCCGAGCATTGGAGTGCCATCCAGGAACTCTGGGGAAATGGAGGCTGTTAAAAGGCAGTCTGTGTGTGGAGCACTGAGGCAGGGGCTGGAAGGGCATTGTTCTGTGGCAGCAGCCCCCAGATTGAACTTTGCAGGCTTTGAAGGGACCTCATGAGAGGCAGCAATGCAAGGATTGGCAAGCGAGATCTCATGAGAGTCTCAGCAGCCATCTTGGGGATGGCACACATGCATGAGGCAGCTGAGATCTCGCTGGCGCTCATCGACCATCTTGGGGAGGGCAACTTCTGGGGAATGCGATGTGTGTGGATGATAAAAAAAGAAAAAATAATAATAATAATAATAACAACAGGCAATGTTTTTAAAAAATAAAAATAAAATAAACATGATGAATAGGATCACACTGAGGGTTACAGATCCCCAGGGAGGTTGAAGTTGCAGGCTCTGCCAGAAGGGGAAGTGCAGGGTATCCCAGAGGCCTCGGGGGAGAGGGACAGCTATCCCCTTGTTCCGTTTCCCACTCCCCTCAGTGGTAAGCTTAAGGGGTTGTGGGTCACAGCTGCCAGGCAGTGGGATTTGAGGGTTTGCTCAGTTTGCCAGATAGCATTGGGGCTGTAGCTAATACATGACTTGGGGTATGCAATGTTGCAGCTATTGGGTAATTGTGCCTGGACGCATGGATGTTCGGGCAAAAGGGGGGGTTCAGGGGGGCCACCACTGCCATGGTAGCTCATGACACGTGCAGGATGGGTTACTGGGGTAGGAATAGGGGGTGGATCCCAATGTTCCCCAGCCTAGGGGGGGACTCTGTGATGGCCTTACTAATTAGGATCTTGGGATGGGGGTGCTCTCAGTGTCTTACAAGTGCAACATGTCAACCCGGCAGAGGAAACTATTGATGAAGGCCACAGAGGGTCTAGAAGTGCAGCTGTGGGAAATGTACAGGAGAAAGGGAGCTGCATGACTAGAAGCCTGCCTGGAGGTGCTGGAGGGCTTGTTGACATCAACGGCTTGGGAGGGGTGCCACTAAAATAGCAGCCAGAGAAGAGTCAGGTGGCACCTCCTGTAAAGGTCCCCAGGACACCAGGGAGAGGCAAGCAGTGATCTGAGGTAAGAGAATTGAGTGATGGCAAGGTGTTGCAGGTACTCAATGTGGCTCTTGGTGACAGAGTGTGGGAACAAGACAGGCCTGATAACATGGGTGGAGGCAGAGGTCTTCTTAATACCCTGATGGCAGAGTGCTGCCAGGGCTGAAGGGGACCAGGGGACCCCCTAGCAGGCAGTCTGGGTAGAAGGGGTCCAAAGCTAAGCTAGATAAGCTGCTGGACCTCATGGTGGTGGTGGTCAAAAAAGTGGAAGGGAAGGACATGGCCACGAGGATGGCTGCAGCCTCAGCTCCAGCTACTCCTGAGGCCCCCCTCCTTCACTGAGTTCATATGTGGGCTTGGATAAGCAGTTGTGGTCCCACCTCACAGATAAGGTTAGACAGAAAATCAGGACTAGGGAATACATGGACATGTTCTCCCTGTTAAACAGACCAGTGGAGCAGGATGACAAGAAGGAGAAGGGTGAGGAGTTTGACAAGAAGCCACTGAAGGTGTCCCACACCTTTCAAAAATTGGATCGTGGCCTTCCCCATCTATGTGGGAACTATCCTGCAAGTGGATAAGGACCAAGGACTGGGGGTTATACACCTACCAGAACAGGATTACTCTCATACACTGCAGGAAGGGAGAGGTGGCATGGCTCAAGAATGATGAGGAGTTTTGGTGGCGGAGGCAGAAAAAGAGTACCCTTGGGTGGGGACCATGGATATGATGCTCTTGGTGGATGTCATGCATGGGGGATTGTGCACACCAACAGTGGCTTGCCACTGTAGCCTGCCATGACACAGAAGGCAAAGGGGGGCACTACCAGGTCACAGGCATGCCATGCCTAAAACCAGATAAAGTATTCGAGGGTGGCATATTGCTTTCAGAACATCTGCATAGTTTGTGGACAGTGTGCTTCACCACGTTCTCCAAAAGGGGAATTCAAGGGAGCCAGCAAGAAGCCAGGGAGCCTCAGGGTAATAAACCTGCCTACTCTGGTAATGGTGGACAGGATTAGCCCTTGGCTAGCCCAGTATCTGGACTGGAAGGATGCGTACCTGCTAGAGGAGGATTTCACGGTGGGTTTCAGGCTCCAATATGAAGGCCCTGGGGGGGCACAAAGCTGAGAACCTGAGATCTTCAGGACCATCTGCAGGTAGTTTGGGAGAAAATGGAGAAGGAGAAGTGGCTGGGAGGGTTAGTGGGCCATTCAATGCCCCACCGTGCCCATCACTGGGGGTATCACCCATTGGCCTGGTATCAAAGAAGGCACCTGGGGAATTCAGGATGATAAATCACTTGTCCTATCTGAAGGGAGACTCCTTGAATGACCACATTGACCCACGTTATATGGCAGTGCAATATGAATAGTTCAATAGGGCAGTGAAGGTAGTGCGTGTGGCAGGCCCTTGGGCACTCCTGGTGGAGGCCATCACTGAGTCAGCATTCAGGTTCCTTCCCATTGATCCAGATAACAGGGAGTTGCTGGGCATGAAATTTGAGGACCAGTAATTTGTGAATAACTGTATTCCCATGGGGTGTGTGCTAGCTTGTGCAGTATTTGAGACATTTAGTTGCTCCCTCCATTGAGTGATGCAGAGGCAATCTGGTAATCAGGTGGTAGTCCACTACCTTGATGATTTTATGTTCATCAGGGAGGATGGGATGGTAGTGTGTGAGGACACATTGGCTAAATTTGTGGCTATCTGTCAGGATTTTGGGGTCCCCCTAGCACCAGGGAAAGTGGAAGACCTGACTAGGGTCTTGGTCTTTTGGGGGATTGAGACTGACACTATCAACAGGCTCTGATGCTTGCCCCAGGAGAAGATCACCGTGCTCAGGCACATGGTGGACTCCATGGTAGGTAACGTTGCAGCAGTTGTGACAGCTGATGGGACACCTCAATTTTGCATGTTGGGTCATACCCATGAGGCGCACCTTTTTACAGCACATGGCCAAGGTGGGAAAAGTGTGTACCAGACCACACCAGAGGCTGTGAGTCACTGATGGATTCTGGGAGGATTTAGAAGTGTGGAGGGTTTTCCTTGGTCACTTCAATGGGGTGGCATTATGGCAGGCCATCAGCAGAGGTCAATCACTCCAACTTTTTACAGATGCAGTGGGAGACCTGGGGATTGGGGCATACTTCCAGGAGGAATGTTGGGTGGGGAGCTGGCAACTGGAGTGAAAGGAGGCAGGGCTGCAAAACAATATTAGGCTACTGGAATTTTTCCACATAGTGGTAGCACTGTGCTTATGGGGGCCACAGCTGAGGGACAGCAAGGTCCTATTCAGGTCAGATAACATGGGGGTGGTACACATCATTAATGGGCATCTGGGCTCAAAGGGCCCGATGGGGGACTTGATGTGCATCTTTGTCCTAAAATGTTTGCTGTTCAACATCACATTTAAGGCCGTGTTCATACATGGTGTTGACAATGGGATTGTTGATGCTTTGTCTCATCCACACTTCACAGTGGTGACATTTTCAAGAGCTGGCTCCAGCAGTGGAGCAGCAGCCATAGACAGCACCTCCCTTCTTGTGGAGGGTAGTGACCTCTCGACTTGGAAATGCATAGGTCATTTTATTGCACTGAGGACAAGGGAAGTATGCCAGAGAGGGGTAAAACACTACCTGCTGGGGTACAGGCACAGCAAGGCTGGCTGGAGTATCAGTCTATTCTAGTTGAGCAGCTGTGCCAGTACATCATGCTGTCAAAGCAGAATGGGATCATGCCAGGGGTGGTTGGCAGGCACCTTGCTGGCTTGTCCTGGGTCTCCAGGGCTCTGGGAGTCACCGACAACATGAAGACTTTCAAGGGGAGGAAAGTGCTAGAAGGATGGGGGAAGTCGTTGGCTTCCCAACGGGACATGAGGCACCCCATCACTTTGGAAATCCTGGAGAGCATCCAGGGGGTTCTTCCCAGGGTGTGTTGTACCCCATTTGAGGTGCTGCTGTTTGACACCATGTTTTTGGTGGCCTTTTGGGGGCTTTTAGTGTGTCAGAACTAACACAGCCAACCAGAAGTACAAAGATCATTGGGTTGAAACTAGGAGATGTTCTCATGACTGAGCAAGAGGCATGGGTGAGGCTTAGGAAGAGTAAAACAGACCGGGAGCAGATGGGGCACTGGTGCCTGGTTGAGGCACCACCTGGGGCATCTTGGAAGGTCCAGGACAAGAGGCGGGCATATATGGCTGCTAACCCCAAAATAGGGGGTGCATTCTTCCAACATGCAGAAGGAAGGCCTGTCATAGCTCATCAGTTTAGAGCTATTCTGGCCAGAGTGGTGCAGAGGGTAGGGTTGAACCCAAAGGAGTATAGGATGCACTCCTTCAGCATCATGGCAGCCATGAACAGCAAGAGTTTGGGGTGGATTGATGGCCAGATCCAGGCACTGGGGCACTGGAGGTCACAAGCATTCTTGAAGTATGTATGCCCACATTGACAATAACAGCTCTTGTTTCTTCCAGGGTCCCTGGAGGTCAGTGGTTCGATCTGGATCTGTGGACAGGCCTTCATACAGCAAGCTGCAGCAAGAGTGGCAGCCAGGTCAGGGAAGTAGCCCCGGAGGAATGGCCATCCAAGGATCCACATCCAATGGCTGGGGTCAGAATGCATATGCTGGAATGAGTTGCTCCCCCTGCTGAGGGAGGAAGGGCAGATCCAGCGTACTCCAAAGATGGTGGTACATCTTGGAGGGGAAGATTTGGGAAGTTGGAAGATGGTGGACTTACCACTGGCTATGAAGGAGGACTTTTGAGCCATTATGGAGTGGTGGCCATATGCCGTGCTCATCTGGTCCCAGCTGATCCAGTGGTCTGGCTGGCTGAATGGGGAAGAGGAGGTGGTTCCTCTCAACAGAGCCTGTATTCAGATCAACTGGGAGATGAGGAAGATCATGCAGGCACTGGGGGGACCGTGGTGAAACATAGTCATATTCAGGCATCTGGTCAAATCATGGTAGCCAAGATTTGACTTTTGACATAGAGGGGATTAGAGCTGTGGCTAGGGGCACTGGAGTGAGTCTTGGTGGATTTTGTAGAGCAGTCAGCTTTCGGGGGGTCAGACTTTGTCCATCCTGTGGCATCTCGGGAGAATCAGTATGAGATGGAATAGTGGTTAGGGGGTGGGGATGATCTGAGCTCTTCTGAAGGGCTCATGACCCCCCTGATTGGCATGGAGGCAGAAACTGGGTGCCCTGACCCAGGGGAGGAGTCATGGCCTGCCTGCAACAGGACAGCTATACTGCAAGGCTAACAGCACCTGACAGGGGCAGCTGAGCAGCCTTGGCCATTATGACCATGGGCAGTTAATCCTCCTAGGTGCGCTCACTGCTCTTAATCTGAATTGTTATTCAATAAATGCATGGCTGCTGCCATTTCCTCCAAGACATGTGTCAGTGTTTTCTTTCTGGGGAAAGGGGGTATGGAGGAATACCAGATAATGCAGAGGCTGCAGCAGATAGCAGCAGCCATAATTTGTCTGGGGCCATCCTCCCCTGGACCTGTGAAGGAGGAGGAAGGGGTAAGATAGAGGTAGTCCCGAGGGGGCAAGGCAGGGTCCAGGGATTGGACATGGGACCACCAATGCCTCCCACTAGGTAGGGGATTCGCATCCTGTGGAGGGGAGGAGAAAGAGGAATTTCTTGGATGTTAGCCAGCAGTCCCTCCTCATTCTCCTTACACCTTACAAGGATCACCCACCTGCCTGCCCTCGTAAAAGCAGGGTAGTGGTGCCAGGTATTCAGGGCCCCTCTTTTGACCCACTATGGGTGACCACACTAGGGGTCGGGAAATGGCTTTTCCCAGTTTTCTCTGCAATAGGATTTTTCCTGGGGTTTTTCACCTCCTCAAAAAAGGTGTTAAACTGAGTTAGAAGTGGGAGAAACTAAATAGGCAGGATTAAATAGTCAGGATAAAGGTGAATGTCAATATGTTGCAGTCATGGAGGGCATCATGGGTGGATCACTATGAGATGAAATAGTGGTTAGGGGCAGTGACAAGCTGAGTTCTTCTGAAGAGCTTGTGACCCCCTCTGGTTAGCGTGGAGGTGGAAACTGTGTACCCTGACCCAGAGGAGGGGTCATGGTCCACCTGCAGCAGGTACAGCTGTACTGCAAGGCTAACAGTGCCTGACAGGGGTGACCAAGCTGCCTTGGCCATTACGACCATGGGCAGTTGATCTTCCCGGGTGCACTCACTGCTCTTAATCTGAATTGTTATTCAATAAATGCATGGCTGTGGCCATTTCCACCAAAACATATTTCAGTGTTTTCTTTCTGTGGAAAAGGGGTATTGAGGGATACCAGATAAATATTAGTGTTCTTGGCCATGGTACTGTATTAACATACATGAGATTCTATGCTGTTGTAAATCAGTAGTTACATACAGTAGCTGCTATGGTACAACAGCATCCACAGTTGTATGGATTTCTATACACAACAATACTGAACCATATACAACAGCATATATGTTTTTTTACATAACCTTTTATTCTGGTAAGGTTAAATATGGATCATTTGGGGCCATGAATAACATTACAGAAAAAAGGAACATTACAGAAGCTGCCAATTAGAAATAATTTTCCGTCCTCTTTAAAACTGTATTACATCTAATAAAGGGTGTGACATGTAAACAAATCTGCAGCATTGAAGTATAATAAAATAATAGTATACTACAATAATGTATTGAATAAAAACATCCCAAACATGTCACTGAAGTGAATATCATTACACTGAAGGTACAAAAAGATGTTTAAATATCTGTTCATTTATTTATTTAAAATTGTTTGACAAGGTAGGCATACAGAAAAATACAGTAATCATCTTTACAGAAGTGACCTGAAAGAATATATTTAAAAATTGTTTCCTGTTACCTTTGAAGGCTCATGGAATTCAACACCTTTTATGTAAATATATCTACATCACCCATGACTTCTAGAAAAAAAAAAACATATTATTCTGGTTTTCATCATTTTTTATAATTACATGTTTTGAGTTCTTCCTGAAGTAATTTCTAATTAGTGTCTGTTCTGTATTTGAAAGCCTATACTTCTGTGAACAAAGTAAATTATTAAACACATAGATGATTAGCAACTATGAATGGATTGCCCAACAGGGCTAAATAAATAGATCAACTTACAGAAGAAAATCTTGCAAAGACTTTAATTAAATAGATGTTATGCTATTACATTGTTATTTCAAGTCCCTTTAAATGTCAGATCATTTAAAGACTTTTAGGGTTTTTATTTTGAGCGGAAGTATTAAGTGGAACTGCCAGAGGCAGTTAGCTTAAGAAAAGCAATCTTGTGTAACTTAAATTGCGTAGAAATTTTTATGACCCAAATTCTCCACTTATTGTACACAGATGGCCCTGGCAGTGGCACACTGGTGTCCTCGATGGTCCTTAAAGTAACAAGGTTTAGAACTGCCATTAAGTAGCTGAAATACAAAACTGCAACTAAATGCTGTTTTAGACAAACTTAAAATAAATGTATCATGCTTGCATTTTTAGTTCTTTTGCTGAAAAATAATTTCTATGTAGTTATAAACTGGTGTCTTATTAAATGATAAAAATGTGGCAGACAAGAAGCAGTATGCCTAAATGTAGCCTCTGTTGTACAATTAACTACAGCAGACCAACAATAGCTGCTGTTTTTCTACGCACATTTAACCTGAAATAAAACCTGAGTTTTATTTGACCTTCGAGCCAGTGTGGTCTAAAGATTAGATCCCTGGTTTGGGAATTGGAAGACCTTTAGGTTCAAAGTCCACTAGAGCTAAATACTCACTGTGACCTTGAGCAAGTCATTTACCCTCTAATGGTAAGAAAAGTGGCCCAGAGCCATCGTTGTTTTGACTTTGACTTTAAGCCTGAACATTTATTTGAGCTTCATCTGTTCAGCCAAACCACTATGGCTCCCAATGTAGTAGTTGGCATAGGGTAAAATGGACTACTAATAGGAGAAAAAGCCTTGAGGTCAGCAATAAATATTAGTTACTATCCTTTACTTGCGGCAGGTATTATTGGCATGCCATTGCTGGGGTCAAAGTATTTATGGCAGTGTGATACAGTCCAAAATAGTATGACTGCTGTATCCCAGTATTGAGCTATAGTAATTGTTTGCATTGATTGTGGAGTTCAAAACATAACTCCTTCCATAATCTCTGTCTTACTGGCATGCCAATTGTTGTCTTCTTCCTGACCCCATATATTTTCAGCATTTCTAATAATTCTCCACCCCCACCAAAAATGTTATGCATCCAAGAACACAAATTAAAAGGCAATAAACTTAGCACAATACATTTATCTTTTGTTTCACCATACATGAATGTAGAGATTTTTGGTTTTGTTTTTTAATGTTTAGACATCTTTTTAAGTTCTTTATATTGATTCAACTGAAGTAATACATAAGACATTGCCTGTCCGCTGACAACTAAACATGTTGCAGTCAACAGACTACATGAGAACATAAGACTGAGGAACATGTACCTCTGATGTGGCCATCACTGATGACTAATAAGTCATTTAGTGTCACCATAATCTTACTTGATGATGGCTTGGGTGACATAGCAGTGGCAGGTTATGTGACTTGGTGTGAGCTGCATTTCACACCTGAGCACATTGAGTTTGATGGTGATGACATTGTAAAAGTTGTTTTGCCTTCTGGAGGACTTCAGATGGTGCGTGTGTGTGTGTGTGTGTGTGTGTGTGTGAGAGAGAGATGGTTCTAGTACTGATGCTGCTGCTAGGAGTGTTGTACCAGACTGTGGTGCTTCCATTGCTACTGGGAGTCTAGGGAGACTTGCCAGTAGGAGGTATAGGAGTAGGAATAGCATTAGATGTGACTTGTAGGACATAGAAATACTCATATGGATTGCTTAAACTGATCCTTGGTAAGCTTAGGATAAGAAAAGCTAAGACAATATTCTGAGGATCTAGCATGGAGTGATAGGGTGACACAATATCAATACAATTGTGCTGAAACATCTTTTCAAAGTAACGTTGGCAGTGATCAGAGAAAATACAAATAACATTCAGCCAGTGCAGCTCAAATGACTTTCTCTTCTTGCCAGAATTTAATCGAATCACTATTTGGTCTACACAGTAGCTCTGCTAGATAAGCCTCCATCATTAATTTGTGTAATGTATCTATGCCTTTCTCTAAAATGTCTGAGTTGCGTCAGCAGTCAGTATCAAAAAACTCCCCATGTCTTTTGTTGTTCATGATCATAACTACCCAAGTCATCTTCGATGTTATCATGCTGATGCCCGGCACTGAAAGCATGCAAAGCCAACCAAGCAGGCAGAGCAGTATGAGCAGGAAGAGGTTGATTCTTGTTGTTTCTTCACATTGTCTGTACTGTTAACTTTGGAGTGTGTGCAACAGTTTCTGCTTGATATAATAAATGTGTCCGGGGGAATGCACTTTTTTTATATGTGGTATCCATACCATGTGGTTGCCTTGCCGTACCAAATTATGTGTCTGAGCTAATGCTTTTAATTCTGCCTGCAGTTTGTGTCAGAAACATCTCTGCCACTTCCTTAATTAGTAAGCATCCTGCTTGTGCTGCTGCTGAGATGACTGAAATTAACTAGTGGTGTCATCGCCACTTCTTCCCCCACTATCATCACTGCTGTCATTCTCACCACTGCCACCAGTGCTGCCACCTCAGCAACCCACAGCACCAGTCTTGTTTTGTTGTGTTGCTGTAGACAATCTCAGATTGCAGCACATGTGTCATTTAAGTAGGATCCCCAAGGAAAGGACCATGCTAAGGGTTGCTGATTCAGCACAGACATCTTTGGTGTCCTGCTTGTAAGGTCTCTGGAGCAGAACAAGCTTGCAGCACAAACCACTGCACCTGATACAGATATCCCCCAGGCCACATTGTCAAATTTCATAGACTGGCACACAATGTTTTATTCTACCAGTCACTCCGCTATATAAAATATGGCCTTCCACCTTGTTGCCATTCTGTAAAACATTGTGCTTCTGCTAGTACCGGTGAAGGAGGTCAGTTCAATTTGGGGGAACAATGGAATTATCTAGATTGATACCATGTCTAGGGTAACTTGGTTGCCACAGATGGTGCAGTTACTACCCCTGCCCTGTGGGCTCAAATAAGGTTGAGGGGTGTGGATTTTGATTTTCCTGAATGGGGGGGTTTATAGCCAGATATTTTATGTTTTGCTCAGTGCTTCAACCCATAGTAAAGTTTAAATAGGCCTGGTGTCAGAGCAGTACAATCCTCTGGGATGCAGTGACTACCCACCCACCTCCCCACAGTGTCCCCCATGCATGGAAAATCACAAAGCAACCTTAAAATCCACAAAAGTGCAATGAATTACTTATCACTAATAATATGCTCACAAGACAACATATGTTTATTTGGGGATATTGACAAGGGATGTGGGAATGCAAATCAAAACTCTTTTTTGACTGTAATTTGTGAACTTTTGTTGCAGGACCAAGATTAGATGCCTGACTAGGCTCAGCCTATTAACACACTTAAACATCAGTAGTGCCCACTCCCACCAGGCAATGCAACAGACTGGCAGGTAAGACTGTGAAACCTTCTGTATTACCAGCCCACCAATAGTGGGGGCACTACCCACTTCCCACTGGTACCAGTTCAAAACCCTTTGAAACTTAGGAAGCTCCCTGTACTTCACTGAATACCCAACTAGTGAAACGGTGCAGGTCTGATGCAGTTGCAACTGGTTGGCCTGTGGTGGTGCACTTCAAAAGAGAATAACATTTTCAAACTCAAATCCCACAGGCTATGCAACTACTAAAATGGCAAACCTCAACTAAGGTACAGTGGAGACCGCCACGATGCAATGCAGTAAGTTGCAGTAAATTACATGTCACAAAATGCTACAGTAAAAAAGGACTTAATTGCCATCGTATTGCACTGCTCCCTGCAGCATACTGCAGCATTTTGTGATATACTGCAGCACTCCTGCATTGCATCCTGGCTGGTGCTGCTGTATTTATAGATCCTGGCTTGATGGCCAAAGTAGTAGCTTTGATGGCAAACTTTGTACAAAATCCTTGTTGCAAGGCAAGCCCTAAGAGTACTCATGGTTGTGATGTTACCAGATTCCCTGACAACATGGGCTCAGTCTCCTTCTCTCCGCAGGTGCATGTTTTCTCAGGCAGTTAATCAGTTGTGCAGAGGGGGGGTAGCTCAAAGATACAGGTCTCAGGTACATTCAGGATGTGGATCAAGCTTTCTGCTTCAGTAGTCAACTGGACTTCACAGGTTCTTCTTACTCTTCCACTTCCTCCTCTGCAGGACAGACCAGTCTGGGAGCAGGGGCTACATGCCACACACACACATCTGGGCTTCTGGTCCCTTGTGTGGTACCTTAGCCAGTGCCTAGCAGTTGCACTAACTGGCATTTTCCCTGACTCTCTGTAGTCTTGATGCAGGTTTTACACACAGTAGTACAATGAAAAAAAGGTAAGAGCCACTCAGCAGTCACAGTGCATCATAGTGAGCAGTTTTACTCATGAGCAAAACAAAACCGGGCAACTCACAGCATACCTCACCAAAAAATGACAGTTCAGGATACAAAACTGTAAATGCTGCTGAGAATTTTATCAGCATGGTGAGAAAAGGAACAGAAAAAATGCACTCAGCATTTCATACCAGCAGCTGGAGCTTTGTCAAGAGAGCCAGCCCCCTGAAATGTCTTTTCTTAAATGCATCACATAAAGGGGTGGTGCCCACTCCTCCAACATCTTAGTACTATATTTACAAGTGCATGATGTACAGAAGAACAGTAAAGACACAAAAATAATAGAAAACAATAGGGGCCTGGTGGCGCAGAGGGTTGAGGGGCTGGACGCCACACCTCGAACCACGCCAGCAAACCGGGTTCGGGAACAGACTCTGGTCTCGGGGGCTGGCTGGGAAGTAGAGATTGAGCATCTGGAGGACTGCTCTCCTCTCCTGGGGAGGGTGGGTGGGAAGCCCTGCTCTAGTAGTGTCCCCAGTGGAGCCCAGGGTACTACATGCAGCGGCACAGGAGGGACAACCAGAAGCCGGAAAAACTGCTTCAGCACCACCAGATGACAGCGTCCATGCTTCATGTCCCTCAGAACCTCCGGGGAGCATCCCTCACCACAGCAGCACCTCCGGACCATAGAAAAATAGTGTGCCGGGTTCCCCTGCTGCCCGGTGCCTTCCTCCTTGGAGGAGGGGGACCCGCTCAGTGATGGGATACATCGGGACAAATTGGGGGTTGGCTGGGATGTGTGTGTGGGAGGAGCTCCAGAAGAGGACAGACGAGACATGGAAGCACTAGGTGGCCCGAAGGAGAGGTGGACACCGGAGTGTGAGGGGAGATAAAAAGAGTACACAAAAAAAAAAACAACAGGGAAGAAATCTTCTCAATCAATGCATACTAGCATCATTAAATCTGAAAAATAAACAGAAACAATATTACACATTGCTGAGAAATTTTGATAAATTGCTGCTATATAAATTTTTTTGAACACTTTTCATATTTACCAAAATAGTGTCAGATCAAATCTATTGTTAAGTCCTGGAAAACTTCTGTATTTAGTATGATAAATCCAGTAAGCCTCTCTTTTGGACAAAATGGTATTAATGTCTCTACCCCTCAGTACTCATTCAGGCCCTGGTCACACTCAGGTTAGCAGCTGTGGCACCTTTCTGGAGTAGCACACTTTTGCCTCCTCTCACAGGAATAGTCTCTTTCAGCAAAAAGGTGTCATTCTAAGACAATCAGCAAACACACAGTTCAGTCACTGTAATTTGTATGGGTTGCAGAAACCTTTAAGTCACCTCCTGATAGTTGGCTGTGGAAGCTAAGGCAGGATTCCCTGAGTTGGCTCTTGCCAACGCTAGAAGCCTTCTTCACTCTGTGAGTGCTCACTGCTGACTCCCTGTTCTGGATCTGCCCAATGCATTTCCCTGGGCAAAGGCAGCTTCACATTGGTACAAACAGCTATCAATAACTTAAATTAGTATGCAGAATGTTCACTCAGTGCCCTAATGGTTGGTGGAAAAGGTACCAAGCAAGTGCACTATCACCCCCCTAGAATGCTTCTAGGATCACTTACCAAGATCCATTATGACCTCCTACTGGCTGGCAGTGAGGTCAGGGGTCAGCAATGTGGAGGCTTCCTTTCTGAATAGGAGCACTGTGTTAGACAAAAGTCTCTGTTTACTAGGGCTCCTGCTTTGCTTTACACGTACTGAACACCCAGTTTTGTAGAAACACCTGTGACTAGTTGTCCAGTTGTGCTTTGGTAGTTACTGGGGCTTTCATTGCCTGTCACAAGCTCAGTGAACTCATACCCCTAGGCAAAGTGGTCCTTTCTCTAATGCAGCTGTCGGTCATATTATTTCAATGGTGCAATGGTGGCAAATGCATGTTTTTCCTGTTCTCTCCCTCCTAGTGCCTCCATGCCCCCTGGTGCCCTTAACTGGTATCTCTGGGGCCAGAGCACACTAGGAAAGGTCCATTATGTTGTCTGCAGGTTGTGGTGGTGAGATGCAGTCCACTGAAAGAAGATGTGCTTGGTTCCATGTCAAATGAGAGACTGCATTTGAGTGAGCGTCAAATGGGCGACTGCATAAAAGTGATGCACATTACGACAACTGCATTTCACAGCAATATACAATATAGCAATTTCAAGCACATTTCCAATATACCTTTTCCCCACAGCTTTGTCACAATGGTAAAGACAGCCACCATGAAGAACAAACGGCATGCCTTTCTGGCTCCATACATACTCCACCACCATCATCACAGCCTTCAGACAGATATGTGCAGCCTTTTACATCATCCCCATTTGTCACCTGCACTTGGTCAATTACTCCAATTAATGAGCACTTTGTCTGTCTCTCATGTAGGGGGCACAGCCCCCCGCACCCCCCCCGTTTCTAAGATTCCTACTCCATGTCACACTTTGACAGTGAGGGTACATAGCATACCCCGTGGTCACCTATAACGCCCAATCGCTGTGTTGTGCTTGTTGCTATTGTTGTTGTCGTTCATATGCAGTCACCCAAACGTACTCACTGTAAAAGCTTTGCTGTTATTACATGACATTGGTGTGGTTAATGCCATGAAGGAAACATTCAAGCTGTGCAGCAGCTCGCACATCCAAGCAGGCAGCTGATAAATTGTGTGCACACACTGCACAAATGTTCTTGAACTGCCGAGCAGGAGGCAGCTCATCAATTTTTGCTACTCCAGTATTCCAAAGGCTGCAGTCCTGGGGGTTATAGAGAGCACTGAAATGTCAGGCAGTCAGAGTTGGGTCAGCAAGAGGATGCAGGTAAGCCACCATCATTTGGGGGGCTTACACAAGTGTCTGTTTAGGTTGTGCATGTTTATCAAACACGTGACTCACCGCCAAATTCAGAGCACATGGAAAACAAGGAGCATGGCAGAAACCTCCATCATTCATGGCCTTCAGCATGTTACTCCTGTTGTCTATCACAAAGATTTCCACCTTCAAATTATCAGAGAATATCAAAATATCCAGTAGTGACTAACTGAAACACAAAACATTTTCCCCACTGTAGTTCCCCACCATGACTGACAAACTGAGCAAGGAATTTTCTCTATTGGTGTGCCTTTGTTA
The DNA here is from genome assembly GCA_016271365.2 of Neoceratodus forsteri. Lineage (NCBI taxonomy): Eukaryota > Metazoa > Chordata > Ceratodontiformes > Ceratodontidae > Neoceratodus > Neoceratodus forsteri. The sequence goes on from CM028134.1 coordinate 850,504,986, forward strand.
AGCTGTCTGCTTCAATATAACCTCTTCAGGGGCTTGTGGTGGCAGAGATGGAGTTGGAATGGTGGTGGTGTTGCTTGATGTGGGCAGAACCAATGGGCAGTGAGAAAAGGGAAGTTTTGGCTTGCACTACTGCTTCAAATATCACTAGTGAAATGCACAGAACCCCCACTCTGCCTCATTCCAAAATATTACCATCTGCATGTGTACTGTTTCATGCACACTAGGGAGAACATGTCTTAAAAAAAGGTGAAACATTATGGAATGTTGTATTTGAGCTTCAGTTCAGTCACCAGTCTTCAAAAGCCAGTGTCCGATACAATGGAATACATATATATATAGATACTGTATATATAGATATATATATATATATAGATAGATAGATAGATAGATAGATAGATAGATAGATAGATAGATAGATAGATATATATATATATATATATATATATATATATATATATATATACACAATAGTTAAGGTTCAGATGTCACTTCTATGTTAAAGTCAAACTTTTGTGCATTAATAACTTTGGACCTGTTCAATGGATTTGCCTGAAATTTGGTATGCTGGGTGGGGCATGGTAGATCTCTTGATTTGCCAATTTTTGTTTCTGTTGGACTAATAAGCTTTGCGCACGAAAACACTGAAAAATGCAAAATTATCCATTTTTGGAGGCAGCTTTTGGGATTTTGAACGTGGCTCTGCATGGCCATTGTGTGGTGTGACACTCTGTAAGGTGGCTCATTTGAAAGAGCTTTGGTGGCCGAACATGCCATTTTTCATTTGGTGAAAAAATATTAAGGCATTGAAAAGTTATGCCACTTTTAAGTTCCCATTATAAGTCAAAGGGAAAATTTATATGCATGTTTTGCGAACAAAGAATGGGGTTCTGGCCATCTCGTCCCATCTATTGATCAAAGAATTTGCAGCCTCGCGGTCCAAGAATCTTTGTCACCAAGAATTTTTAAAATTCTTTGATCATGAGGTCCGCCATCTTGTTTTTAGATTTCCAATCGGAAAAACACAAATATCTCGGCTCAAGGGTCACTTCTGAAGTAAAACTTGGATGGGTTTTACTCAGGGGGATCCGATCTATTGAGCCATGCCTTTGGTTTCATCCAAATCATTAAAAAAATAGAGTTATAAGCTTTTAACATCTTTGATCGCGGCTCACTAATGATCTTTGATTGCGAGCCTGCAAATTCTTTGACAGTGAGATTCTTTGATCGCGATCTTGCATCACGACCTAAAAACAGTAATATCTCAGCTCAGGGGTGGGCTAGGGACCCAAATGAGGGTGGGTTTTGCTCAGGAGGCTTCGTTCTATCGAGGCATGGCATTGGTTCACTTCAAATCAGTGAAAAACTCATGTTTCACCACATTTTATTCTTTGATCTTGAGCGTGCAATTTCTTTGATCACGAGCCTGCAAATTCTTTGATTGCAAGATTCTTTGATCGTGATCGTGCAGCATGAGTGAGGGACGAGATGGCCTGATTAAAAAATCTATTTTCTCAGCCCAGGGGTGCCCTAGGAAGTCAGATGAGGGTGGGTTTTGTTCAGGGGGCTTCATTCTGTCGAACCATGGTGGTGGTTTACCACAAATCCATGTATTTTTTTAATTTGAGCTTTTTTTATTCTTTGTTTGTGAGCCTGCAAAATCTTTGATCGCGAGCCTGCAAATTTGTTGATTGCGAGATTCTTTAATTGCGATAGTGCATTGTGAGCGAAGACAAGATGGACGGATTAAAAAATACATTTTCTCAGCCCAGGGGTGCTCTTGGAAGACAAATGAGGGTGGGTTTTGCTCAGGGGGCTTCGTTCTGTTGAACCAAGGTGGTGGTGTACTGCAAATCCTTGTGTTTTTTGATTTATTGCATTTTTTATTCTTTGTTTGTGAACCTGCAAAATCTTTGATCGTGAGCCTGCAAATTCTTTGATCGTGAGATTCTTTGATCATGATCTTTGATTGCAAACTAGGGACAAGATGGCCAGATTTTTTATAATGGAATAGATAGGGAAATTTTACCAATCTTTAATATTGAATATGTCGGAAATGGTTTGGTCTCTTTACTTGAAATTTGGAGGCTGTTTATGGCATGTCCTGTGGATGTAAATTACATTGTTTATGTGTCAGAAAAATTTTTTTGGCAGAGATATGGTGTGGTGCAGTTTACGTTCTGCGGACAGCATTTTGTTTGTGGTGGTGGCTTGAAATTGATAGGATACCTAGCCTTAGTGTCATGGATGTAGTTTTCAGTTGTTGTGTGTGTTAAAGAGCAGGTATCTACTAAAATAGGGTGTGATACAGTCCAGTTTTGTACCCTGTGCCAATAAAACATGATCTTGAAACCTGCCTACTGTGAAGTTTCTTTTTTTCATTAGGGCTACTTGTGAGCCAAAGGACAACCTCAATGTAAGGGAAGCCAGAGCCAGTGAAAAAAAATCAGCAGAAATACACTTTGAAGCCCGAGCCTGAGTGACATCACTTACAGTAAGGTGATAAGGGCTTCACATGTTAAACTGTACATACTGGTAAGGGTGTGTGTCCATGTATCCCTCAGACAATCAGCTGTTTCCAATCAGCAGCTCATAATTTCACTCGTGAAGAAGAACCATCATCGGAACAGCTGATCTCTGTAAAACGTCTTTTCCATAGTTATTGCAAGTTGGCTTCATTACATAATAGGAGAAACAATGCTGGCATTTTTTTTTTATTTTAATTAATTCTGCCTCCCCACCCCACACACACACACACACACACTTTACTCACTGTGGAAAGTTATTGGTCTTTCATTAAGAAGAAAAGCATGTCAGACTCTTAGAGGATAGGAACTCCAGTGCGATGTAGGTAGGTGCTAAGAGTGATAAAAATGTTTATGTTAAAAACATGACAAGATGTGGCAGAGATTAATTGAATGTACTTGCTCACATCATTTCAGCTTGCTTTTCTGCCTTGCATGAGAAATTGCAGCTGGTACTGTCACAGCCTAGTAGCGGTCATCTGTCAGTTATGACGACAACCACCACTACCTCCAAAACCCAACTCCCTACATTGAGGTTGCTGTTCGACTCACCAGTAGCCCTAATGAGAAAAAGAAACCTCACAGCAGGCAGGTTTCAAGATCAGATTTTATTAGCACAGGGCACAAAACTGGACTGCATCACATGCAATTTTAGTAGATACCTGGTCTTTAAATGTCAACAGGTGTGGAACTGTGCCACTATAACGAATGAAAATTTCAAACTTTGACATGTTATATCTCGAACACAGTTTGGACTTTTTACTAGAAATTGGTAGGGTGTTTACGGCATGTCCTGTGGATGTAAATTACAGTATTTACATGTCAGAAAATATTTTTTTGACAGCGATATGGTGTGGCGCAGTTTATGTTCTGCAGACAGTGTTATCTATTGTTCTACTACATTACCATTTGTTTGGTGGCTGGCCTTGCTGTTATCAATTTACTTTTTAGTCATTAGGTGTGTAATGTAGGGCAACACTTACAAATTGGTGAGAGCGCAGGGCCCTCCCACCAACTTGCGCAACTTTCTGCTTTTCTATTCTTTCTTAAAATGTAAGGAAATTCTGTGCAAAAAATGTCATTAATGCATCAGTTAGGGTTTTTCTACATTGACAAAAGTGAGGAAATTCAACATTAGGGTTGCCACCCCTTGCACCCTACCCCCACCAACAGGCATCGGGGTGTGCATTGGGGTCATTGGCCCTAACTCTCACCCCATTCTCCTATACTGCACCACCTCAGCTTCTTTACACATGGGATGGGGTGAGAGTTAGGAATGACAACCCCAGTGCACACCCCGATGCCTGTTGGTGGGAGTGGGGCAAGGGTGGCAACTCTAATGTCAATTTCCTTACTTTTGTCACTGTAGAACAACCCTAACTGATGCATTAATGAAGTTTTTTTTATCATACCTATATATATGGTATATATATATATATATATATATATATATTAGAGACAAAATCTCCGCTTAATGCATGGTTGTTGACATTAGTGAGAAATTGTTTCATGGTTGAAAATTCCCTTTGTTGTTTGCTTTCAATTAGCATTGGGTGCATCTGTCGTCAGTCCTCAACTCGTCTCATGCCATGTAAAGCAGCAGAAGTATAGGAGAATGGGGTGAGAGTTAGGACCGATGACCCCAATGCACACCCAATGCTGGTTAGGGGTGGGCAGGGGTCCAGGGGGTTTTCAACCCAACAGCGAATTTCCTCACTTTTGTCGCTGTGGAACAACCCTAACTAATGCATTAAATGGAGTTTTTTGCCTCTAATTTCCCTTCTTTTTGAGAATGATAATGAGAAATAGTGAATGTAATGCAGCGGCGGGAGAGCGGGGCCCAGAGCCACGTAATACGGCGGCGGGAGCGTGAGACCCAAAGGGCTCCACGCTCCCGCCAGGTGATGTCTTGAGGCATAGTAACAGGAATAGCAACACAAACAGAAATGCTAACAGTGGCGAACATGGTAACGCAAGCGTGAATGAGAACAGAAAGGGTAATGCACATGGTGGCGTAGACGGGAACAGTCTGCCACGTGATGTGTTGTCACATAGTAACATGGTGCCTGCAAATGGAAATTTCAATGGGCATGGTGATGCAAACTAAAACAGAAAGAGAAACAGTACTGTAGACACAAATGGCAAAAAAATAACAGAAGCAGACTGAAAATAGAAAACACCAAGGATAGCATACATGGTGGAGCAGCGTCAACAGTAAGTGAAATGGGTACGGGACCGCATGCAGAAAGGGCAACAGTAACAGTAATGTAAGCACACAGGCTGGTTTTCCCCAAAAGCTGCATAGAGAAAGACAGTGAGTACAAAGAATATATGCATAATAATGGATATCAGAGCAGAAAATGAGGACTTGGAATACTAAATAGGTTATATCTCAGGAACCGTAAGATATAGAAAAATAATTTAAAACTCATATTATTTACAACTGTCCTAGCTAATTAGCATTTTTCCAATGAAAAGTCCGTATCTCGCGCCGCTTCCGAGATACGGGTCCTGAAAGGCGCAGCGAACGCCGTAATGTTATCCTATGGGAAAAAAAGAGAAGTTCGTAGCACCATAACTTTGCCTCCCTGTAATATTTTTTCACCAAACCACCAAAAGGCGCATCTGTGGACTGTTGGATGTCTTCCCTCCAAATTTCAGGAAAAAAGACCAAACTGTTATTTTGCAGCAGGGAGCCAAAGGATTCTGTAATGCGTTGAGCGTGGTAATGGTATCCTATGGGTAAAAACATCAACTTTGGAGTGCCGTAACTTTGCCGCCATGCAATATTTTTTCAATACAACACTGAAAGGCACATCTGTGAGATGTCGGTTGCGTTCCCTTCAAATTTCAGCCCAAAACTCCCAACCGTTCTTTTGCAGCGCAGTGCCAAAGAATCGCTGTCACTTTCCCACAGGTAGAAAACTACTGTCGCAATTTGCGAAAGCTTTCGCAAAAAAGTTCGACACTTTCATGAGAACGAAAGTAATTTGCGAAAGTACTTTTTCCAGAAATTTGAAAAACGTATTTCTGGGGTGTTTTACCACAAAATAAAGACATGGCAAGTATCCTTAGGGTCCGACTAGGTGAATACAAAAAGAATTAGGTTGCTAGAGGGTCCCAAATTTAAATGGCAACCATTTTTCTGATCACCAACTGAAAACAAAATGGCTGATTTGCAAAAGTAACAGGCCCATTTGCGAAAATAAAAATGCATTTGCGACACTGTCGAACTTTTTGTTAACTTTTCCCATTGACTTATAATGGGAAATAGTTTTTTGAATAACTTTTGAACCATTTAATATTTTTTCACCAAATCTTTGAAAGGCACATCAGGGACCCCGGCCGCACATTTCCTGAAGATTTCGGGCCAGTTGTGCAAACCATGCGACCTGTACGCACTACCGTATAATTCCAGAAAAAGCGTAAACGCGTGCGCAAATCACGCTTAATAACTCCGCAGCTGTGTATCCGACCAGTACTAAACTTGGCAGATGCCAAGGCCTATGGTTCTTGATCATGTATTCCAGATTTCAGCCAAATCCATCAACGATTGCAGAGTTATTAAGGTAGAATTTGGGGTTTAACATAGAAATGGCTCTCAACTCCTAATTGTGGTAGCACTACATGCATAATATAATATATATATATATATATATATATATATATATATATATATATATATATATATATATATATATATATATATATATATATATATATATATATGGAGTTAGGTTGCCTACTTCTATGATAAACCCAAAATTGTGCACTTTAATAACTTTGCAACCATTTTTTTTGATCTGCCTGGAACTTTGCATGCATGGTGTGGTACCATAGATTTCTGGATCTGGAAATTTTTGTTGTGGTCAGATTTTCAGTTGTGGAACTGTGTAGCATTGAAAAGTGTGAAAATCCTCAACTTTTAATTATTTGCTCACCTCTACAGACCGAACAGTGTATCTGACTAGTCTGAAATGTTCATTGTACATGGAGACTGGGTCAAGGAAGTGCCTTTTGAAGATTTGGTGAAAAAATATTAATCCATTCAAAAGTTATGAAAGTTTAAAGTTTCCCATTATAGTCTAAGGGAAAAAATACATGTTCAGTTCGAAAGCTTTTAAAAGCTTTCGTGAAAGCAAAATAAGTTGTCAAGCTATGCCAAAAAGCTTCTGAGCTGCCACCATCATGTTTGCAGTTAGCGACGGACAAAAATGGTTGTAGTTCAAATTTGGCTGGGCCTAGGAAAACACTGACAATTGTGTTTACCTAGTCAGACCCTGAGCTACACAGCACAACCTTTACTTTGGAGTAAACTCCCCCAGAAATGTCTTTTCTGAGATCGGCTCCCCGTAGTGTCACAAAATTGTGACAGAACAGATGCAACACTTTCGTGACTCACAACAGTATCGTGCCCATGCTTTTGCATTTTTTGCAAAAGTATCACAATTTTGTGATACTATTATATCCAAAAACAGAAGAATTATTTGTTACTCCACTGTACCTAAATAGCTGTAGCTTCTGGGATGAAATTTGCAGGGTTGTAAGCCTTGGGTCCACTGATGTGCCTTTTGTTGGTTTGGTCTCAAACCATTCAACGCACCATTAGCTGTAGCATTCTGAAGTTAATAAAATTTCCCATAGGCTAACATGGCAGCGTCCGTGTCGCATTTCACCATCTGTATCACAAAAATGTTTTGAGATATGGATTTGTCACTTCTGCCAGCTTAGTTCACTTAGCACATGTATAGGATTCAAAGTGTTGATTACAACTGCAGTGAAATTTTTTCATAGCTTCTACAGTTACTGAGATATTGCCAAATTAGTGTTCCATGGGTTCATTGTCATGTCTGTAGGCTTGCGTTATGTCCCCGTACATGTGTGTAAATGGGAACGTGGGGCCCAGAGGGCCCCTGCTCTCACATCCTCATACCACTATGTAAATATTTTAAGTGTTAGGGGAGTGCAGGGCCTGAAGGGAGCACGCTGTCACAACTACCTACAAGTTATATTGCACTACATTTCCAACGGTGGCATTGTAAATTTCTTCAGTAAATCTGAGCATGGCAACTATGGAGCACACTACTGACATACAGTGTCTGCACAACTTTTCAGTGCCCATATCTGGAATGTGGGTTAGGAAAGTGGTAGTAGTGTTGCAACAGTACCTTACTTCACAGAAAGTACCGTAGTGTTGCAACAGTACCACTAGTGTCATGAAATAACAGTTCTGTCAAACACTATTTCTTGTTTCACGAAAGTACCATTATTGTTGCAACACTGCATTTTGTTTCATAAAAATGACAGCACTGCTGTGACAGTACTCTTTAGTTTTGCGAAAGTAATGCATGTTAACCTATGGGATTTTTGAGAAAGTAGTGGAATTTCACAAAATTAAAGTGCTAGATGAGGCAGTTTCTTTTGCATTTCATATTGAACAAATGGCTAGCACTTTTTTTGCTGAAATGTGCAGTGTGGCAAGGCCTGGAATCACAGATGTGCCTGTAAGTGGAAGAGCAGGCCCCGGATGCCCCGCACTCCCACAAACAAATACCAGTTACCACTTACATTACACTTCCTCAAAAAGAAGAGAAATTAATTGCAAAAAACTCAGTTAATGCATCAGTTAGGTTTGATAGTACACTGACAAAAGTTTAGAAATTCAGTGTTAGGGTTACCAACCCCTACCACCCCATCCCCTTCCTCCACCCTCCTCACACCAACAGGTATCAGGTGTGTGTTGGGGTTGTTGGCCTAACTCTCACCCCATTCCATGTGTAAACAAGCTGAGGTGGTGCAGTATAGCAGAATGGGGTGAGAGTTAAGCCCAACAACCCCAGCGCACACCCCGGCGCCTGTTGGTGTGAGGAGAGTGGGGGGTGGGAATGGAGTGATAGGGGTTTGTTACTCTAAGATTGAATTTCCAGACTTTTGTCTGTGTACTATCAACCTTAACTTATGCATTAAAATATATTTTTTTCAATATATGTGTATACACAGATATATATATATGTAGAGAGAGAGAGAGAGAGAGATTCATGGCAAAAAAACTTAGTTTAATGCATCAGTTAGGGTTGTTTCACAGCAACAAAAGTGATGAAATTCAATGTTAGGGTTGAACGCCCCCTTGGACACACACCCCCACCCCCCCAACAGGCATATGGGTGTGCGTTTGGGTCATCGTCCCTAACTCTTACCCCATCACATGTGTACAGAAGCTGAGGTGAGCTGTAGGAGAATGGGGTGAGAGTTAGACTGACAACCAATGCACACCCCGATGCTGGCTGGGGGGCAGGGATGGGTGGTGGGTCCAAGGGGGTTCAACTCAACATTGAATTTCCTCACTTTTGTTGCTGTGTAACAACCCTAACTGATGCATTAGAGTTTTTTGCCAGGAATATATATATATATATATATATATATATATATATATATATATATATATATATATATATATATGCATATACTGTGTGTGTGTGTGTGTGTGTGTGTGTATATATATATATATATATATATGTACAGTATATAGATATATATTATTTGCAAAAAGTTCATTAATGCATCAGTTAGGGTTGTTTCCACACCAACAAAAGTGTGGAAATTCAACATTGGGGTTATCACCCCACCACCACACCCTCATGCTCCCTCCTCAAAACCTACAGAATTATTGTTAGAGTAGTCAAGATTTAGTCTTAAATTCAGCATGTTATTGTTTAAAGGTGGATATTATTTATAAGTGAGGGGGACTGCAATGGGTGCGTCATTCGCACCGAGTTATGCAAATCTGGTTTTGGCCAGATGGGAACTTAATGTTGTCAGGAATGCCTACACAAATCTTTTTCTTCCTGAGTTGGATTTGTGGAGGCATTTTATTGATGATATTTTGATTATTTGGAAAGTGGGGGGGATAAGCTTCAGGACTTTGTTCGATTTCTTAATAATAGCAGCTTGGCTTTTACATTTGTAATAACTATGGGGAAGCATGAAATTAGTTTTTTGGATGTGAGACTATATAGAGACAATGATGTGAACATTTTACCTGACCTTTTCTATAAAAGTATGGATCGTAATAGTTTACTTCATGCTTCAAGTTTTCATCCTAAACATGTAATCATAGCTGTGCCTAAGAGGCAGCTTATTTATGTGAAATGAAATTGCACTGACTTGGAAGTGTATAAAAAAAGGGAAGGTGAACATATTGACAAGTTTAAACAAAGAGGCTATTCTAAAACTGTACTAACTACAGCAGCAGAAGCAGTCAAAAATCTCAATCATTCTGATCTATTGGTTCCTAAAGTGAGAGACAAGCGATGAGTAGAAGTAGACAGTGCTAGATTTATTACGACCTATACTATGGGGGTCTAGAGGGTAAGGGAACTCATACTTAAACATTGGTCTATATTGTTCACGGATTCTAGATTGCTGCATATTTCTGAAAATAAGCCTAATTTTGTGTGCAGAAGAGCAAACAATATTGGTAACAGGGTAGTTTCAGCATTGTTTAAACCTGAGATACAAAAAAAAAAAAAACACAATGGGTTGCCCCTAATTTAAATAAAAAATGTGAACATTGTTTGTATTGCAGCTATTTAATTCAAGGTAGTTCTGTGGTTCATCCAAGGGGGAGGAGATATAGTCGTTGTAATTCGTTCATTAACTGTAACACAGAAGGAGTTGTTTCCATTTTAGTGTGTCAATGCAAGGCATTTTATATAGGTTGAACTATTCAAAGCTTCAAAATATGTATTGATGAGCATGTTAGAGCCTGGAGGAATGAAAATTTGAAATATGCCATAGGCAGACATGTGCAAGGAAAAGACAAAAATCTGCACAAAATCAGCTTTTTTGGTATACAAAAAGGTCAAAAAAAACTTCAAGGTGGAGATTGGGAAGCATCAGTTAGTTGAGTGGAAATTAGATGGATTTTTAAGACCTGAGCATGCCATCCACCAGGTCTTAGTGATTCTGTTGAACAAGTACATTGTATATGATAGGTTCAAGGGGAATCATTTTATAATCTTAGAAAAATGGAATATGAAATATTATAGCAGACCCTTGTTAGTGATTGCACTGATGTAAAGTATGGAGAGACTGTATGTTTTTCTTGTATTTAATAAGAATTGCTGAGATATTATTTGTAATGGGAAACTGAATTAGGTTCTTCTTTTTTTCTCAATATATTTCAGCATTCGTTTTTTGGGTGAATTATGGAAATGATTGAAAGAGAGAACAGATAGAAATCAAAAAAGAAAAAGAAAAGAAAAAGATCTAAATAAAATGAAACATGCCAATGAATTATATTTAAGAACTGTGTGCCATATAATATAATATGCTTGAGACTGTAACTAATTTGTTAAATGGATCTTTGATTGAAAATATTGTTTGTTATGGGGCAGTGTCACAAAGAGGCAATGTATATACAAGTTTAATATAACTTATTCAGTGGACAGAATTCTTCTTATTAATGGAATTTGGATATTTTTTATTGAAAGTCTTTTTGAGTAAATAAAAGCGGTATAAATTGACTTTGATAAAAGTGTCGCATTTAATATGTTTCTACCTGTCGTTTAGTTAAAATTAGTTGATTTCTATGAACTGTTTGTGTTAAGCTATTGGTGAGGGTTTTATCTATGTGGGTTGTTAAGATTCCTTCATGTTTTGTTATAGTACTTGGTAGATTGGTAATATATGTATAGTGTCACTAGCACGAGAACTAAGCACTTTAAATTTCATTGTTAATTGTTTAATTTATTAACATACTAACATACTAACATACTATTTGCCAGCAGATTAGGCCTTACGGTCTATTGAGTCTGCTCGAACCTAGATCCTTAGTTGGGTGCCGAGATCCTCCCATTCCTTGTTCTCTAGAAACCCCTATCATCCATCCCCACCCCCCCGGGACAGGCCATCATCTGATACATCCACTTTCTGTGTCTGTCCCACCCTCTCTTGAAGCCCTCCACTGTGGATCTCTGAACCAGCTCACCAGGCAGTGCATTCCAAGGGTCCACCACCCTCTCGGTGAAAAACCTCCTCCTCTTTTCCCCCCTCACCCTTCCACCTTCCAACTTCAAACTATGCCCTCTGGTGATACCTCCCTGGACTATAAAAAAAGAAAATTATGTGATAGCTCCTTAACCTCTGAAGAAGCTCCGCCAAGATGGGGTGAAACGTAAGGTCTTGTCACCCTATGGGTGTAGCTGTAGCAGTATGAATTGCCATCCCTTCATGCTCTTTTTTATTTGTCTCTCTATATAGTGATATAACTATGTAGCAAAATAAGTTTTTTCTTGCTACTTTTACCACTAAGATAGTCTTGCTGAATACCTGCACTTACACACTGTTTTGTCATTTTGACTAATGTCATGCTTTTTTGTATTGGATGTATTACATTTAAATAAATTTTTTTTTTACAAAAGTATGCATAACTTGATGTTTAATTCAAAGTGTTTATTAGACATCCAGAGTGGGTGCTCTATATTTTTTGATTTTTGTTTTGTGATGAAAAGTCCGTATCTTGAACTGTTTCTGAGATATGGGCCCCGAAAGGCGCAATGGGCACCACAATGTTATCCTAAGGGAACTTTTCCGAATTTCACAATGTTGTAACTGTGGCCATATTCTATGGTTTTGTACCAAACCACTAAAAGGCACACCTGTAGGGCTAGGGCTTTGCATCTTGTAAAGTTCAGAGCAAGAGCACAATCCACATTGCCACAACGAAAGGACAAAGAAAACAACAGCTGCAATGTTATCCTATGGGGAAATTTCCAAACTTTGGAATGCTGTAAGTATGGGCCCCTTTAATTTTTCCACTCTGAACCAGTGAAAGGCACATTCATGGCACAAGGGCATCCTACTCTGAAAATTTCAGGCTAATAGCACAATCCAGCTTGCCAGAATCAAGTGACAAAGAAAAGGAACACATAAGAAAATTCTTCTATCTCTATAATGGGAATGTGATCGTGATCAAAAAAATGTTACAGCTATCATATGCAAAGCTGTCACAATTGTTTTCATGGCACTAAAAAATGTTGCTATGATCAAAAAATTAAAACAATTTCAAAAATATGTTTCCAGACTACCTGGCCACAAACTAATGCCATAGGCGTGTTCCTCGGGGTCAGTTTAGGTAAACCCAATGATTGCTCTGTTCAGAAGTGCAGTATTTTTTGAGTTATAACATTTTTTTCTCTCTCGCTAACTGAAAACAAGATGGAGGCAGCACAACAACATTTTTGGCAAGTTCGATCAAAAAATGTGATTGCGATTGTTTTTGCAGTGCACATATAAATTTTCACATAGGCTATAATGGGACACTCAAAATGCTAAAACTTTTGAATGGAGCAAGATTTTTTCACAAAATCTATGAAAGGCATCACGCTAGCCAGGACCCATGCAAACAATCCAATTTGAACCCACTCAAAAGCATTCTTCAGTGCATTATGGATGGACAAAGAAAACGCAACGTTAGGGGATTTTTCACTTTTTGAGTGCGCTATGATTCCACAACTATACAGCCGATCAACACAAAAATTTCCAGATCCAGAGATCTATGATAAATATTTCTACTCTCCAAATTTCAGGCAAATTGGACAAACAGTTCAGAAGTTATTAAAGTGCAAATTTTGAGGTTTAACATAGAAATGGCTACACAACCCCAACTATAGTGGCAATATTATATATATATATATATATATATATATATATATATATATATATATATATACTGTATACATATTTATATATATATATATATACACACACACACACGCACACATAGATAGATATGTGTATTACATAAATAGAAACATAGAATTTTGTCAGCAGATCAGGACTGCTTGGCCCATCTATTTTAATGCACATATTAGGTTTAAAGAATGCAAAGTGGCATATATCTGAAAGAGAATGACTGCTAAGGTGGTGACGTTTAGGCAGTTTGCATACTGCTGATGGCACGGCAATATGCAAATTGCCTACACATTACCACAGCTGATTGTAATGGTCTTTTTCTTTCAACTATATGCCACTGCATCTGAACTGCTGTCATAGACAGCTTGGACATTCATTGGTGCCCTGCTGCTGTGCCTGCAAAAACAATCAGGGCATTGTAAGCAGGGGTGCCACACCTATGAAAACTCGTATGATGGCACTATGTTTCTTGCACATGCATGAAAGCAAACATAAAAATGACAGCACTTGTATTGTTTCTTCAGTTCCCAGCCCGCATTTAAGGAGAATGGCATGTTTTTGTCGGAATGGCGATGGATCCTTTCTAGGTGAGAGAGGGGTGTGTGGGGAGTGGGTGCTGAGTGGTGGGTCAAGTAGAGTGAGTGGGGGTGTGAGGGGATTTTACCCTTCTATACCTTTGCCCACAGTGCACCAATTACTACAGACATTTCTGGAGATAGGGATCCTAGCACCAACTCTGTGCTTTCCAAATTTCAAGTAAATCAGTCGAATAGAGGCAAAGGTATTAAGGTGCAAAATGTGAGGTTTAACATTGTAGTGCTTACTCAACCCTAATATACAGGTGATGCCACGCTTGTATAATATAAACATATATATGCAATAGGTGTGGGCCCAAAAACTATTGTGTAAATCCATTTATATGAGCTACTGTTGTATACATTTCATTTATGTAAACAGTAAACTCATCATCTTGATTTATGTACATTTTAGACACCCACACCCTCGGAAACTACTGTACTTGACTAGTTTCCCCTAGTTTCTGCCATTTTATGCTACCTAAAACACCTGAAATCCCTCATGCGCATAGCTACCTTCTCAACCCCAGTCCATTTGCCTATCTCACATTGAAACACCTAACTGAACTACTAATTTGAAGAAATGTCTGCTGCTAAAATCGCACTATACAAATAAAAGAAAAAAGGTATTGCTATGCAGTAGGCAAATATAGTTTTGAAATGGAAAGGGACACAAATCGGAACATTGAACTCATTACCCATGACTTCAGCCATGTTGACTGGTCTTTTACTGAGGGGCCAGACGACTGTGACTATATTCTACAGAAATTTTCCAGCATCTTTGTCAGTATCTGCGATAAGCATGTGCCACTCAAATAAATTAGGGTTGGGGTAAAATTAATGATTGGGTCACCCCCGACCTGGTCAAGCTTATGAAATCAAGGGACAAAGCCTGGGCCTGTTACTCTAAGTGCAAAGACCCATCTCAGCTGTCCCTTTACAGGTCCCTCCACAATAAATGTAAGTCCTCCAAGGCAAAAATAGACTACCTGCAAGATAAACAACTCGGTAACGCCCCGGGCACCTGTCAGCTCTGGGGTACCCTTAACTCGCTCTTGGGTAAAACCAAAACCTCTGACCCCATCACCCTTCACCATAGCTGAAGTCATATCAACAATCCAACAGAAGATGCAAATGTTTTTAACTCTTTTTTTGGTGACCTAGAGAAATACAAAGCTCCCCCCAGCCTTATCCCCCCATCCCACCCCATCTACCCCTTCTCCTCAGTTCTGCCCCCTCCCCCCAATTTTTACTTTAAAGCTCTTAAACACAGAGACACCATCAAACTTATTAGCAAGCACAACCCTAAACCCTGCAAAGGGGAAGATGGTATCGATCATAAAATACTGAAGCTCTCCGTCCTGGCCCTTGTGGTGTCAGTTACCAATCTTCTCAACCACTCCCTCTGTTCTTGCTCCTTTCCCAACACCTGGAAAACCACCACCATTAAACCACTCTTCAAGGGTGGGTCCAGAAATGATGTCAGTAGCTACCACCCTATCTCCCTCCTTGCCTCTCTCTCAAAACTCATTGAGAAAGTTGTACATTCCCAACTCACCGCCTACCTCAAAAACCAAAACCTTCTCTCCAGAGCCCAACATGTCTTTAGTTCTGGACACAGCACCGAAACAGCCCTGGCAAGGTTCACCAGCCACATCCTTAAGGCAAATGACAAATGTCAGTACACCAGATTTGTCTTTGTTGACCTGACCAAGGCTTTCTACCTTGTGGACCACAACCTCCTTCTCAACACCCTACAAGGTCTGTACCTCTCCAATAATGCAGTCAATTGGGTTGGCAGCTACCTTTCAGGTAGATCCCATCAAACCTCCATTCAAGATCATCTCTCCGCAGCATGTCCAATCAAATATGGAGTCCCCCAGGGCTCCATCCTGGGCCCCCTTTTTCTCACTGTTCATCAACAACATCCCTTCTATCTGTCTCACCACTCAACTTGTCCTTTACACTGACAATGCTGTCCCTTTCTGCAGCAATGAAAACCCTGCCTTTATGCTCAGCAATTTGCAATCTGACTTCCTGAAACTCCACTCCTGGTTCTCAGGGAATGGCATGGTCCTCAACTCCAAGAAAACAAAATTCATGATCTTCTCCGGACCAAGGAAAGCCCCAGAATTCAGACTAACCCTACTGGACAGCTCCGGTAACCTAATCGAACAGGTATCCAAATTCAAACACCTTGGTCTCCACCTGGACCCCCACTTATCCTACAACCATCACATTAACAACCTCATTCAAAAGATTCATGTCAGGCATGGGCTTCTTTACAGGATCAGAACGTTCCTGCTCCTCTCTTCCAGGTTATGCCTGGCTACCTCCCTACTCTTGCCTCTGATCAACTATGGCTCCATAGTCTACTCTCCCCCCACTTCTTCATTGCTCTACTCCAAACTTAGAGTCACCTAGAACAGTATAGTTCATTTTGTCACTGGGATCCCCTTGAAAACCCACCACTGCACCCTCTACTCCTCCCTCCACTGACCCTCCCTTGAAGGGAGAGTCCACCTAAAACTACTCTCTTTCCTACATAAAATCCACTAGTTCCATGTGAAGATAGCTATTGAAAAACAGTGATCCCTATCATCGTGAATGTATATCACTGAAAAGCATTTCGGCGACATACATTCCTCAGAGAACCGACATCGGGTGAAATAAAGTGTTTTTGTGGGGGGGCAGCACCCCACACACCTTCTCATGGGGACTTCACCACCACAGCCCCTTACTTAGAATTCTCAACCCAGGGGGCATGTCGAGAAGGGGTGAAATCTTTCCAAAAAAAATTGCACAGCTGCAAGCAGCTGCAAAATTGTTTCCCCCAGCAGGTCCTGAACACAGTGCCCACTGCAGCATAGCCAGCTGCCCTCACCACAGGGCTAGCTTAGCTGCAGCATGCTCACCTATCCTTCTGAACTCTCCCTCCTATCCCTCCCCTATGGCTCCCCATCCGTCCCCCTTCCCTTCCAGTCACTCTAGATGCAATAATATCACTACCCTTGCGGGGTAGTGGATCATGATAGTCCTATAAATGAGTTGCTGTTTCTACAGTTGCTCATTTAAAAGAAGTATCATCACAGGCTACCAAATCTACCTTAAACTACTTCCACCTAACATTAACTCCCTTTTTCTACTCTCCACACCTGGGCGTTTGACTAGAGGTGCAGCCACTATGGTTATCAACACCCCTTTCTACAAGACCAAGCAAGCTCAGAGCTCCCTATCTTTCCTCAGTACAAAGTTGTACAACAAACTGCCCTCCAGAATCCGAGCCTGCAAGTCCATCCACTCCTTCAACTCTTCACTCAAGGACCTCCTCCAGGACCACCTTCTTAGCTCATCCACCTGCAGCTGCCCTGGGGGTTCCCTCTCTGAACCCCTGTGTTCACCCCTCCCCATTACACCTCCTCAGCTCTTTTCTCTCCCTTCCTCTTCCACTTCCTCCTATGTTTACATACATGTCTTCCCTCTCCCTCCCACCCCATCAGCCTCTCTGACCCCCAATTTTTCTCAAATCCTATTAGACATGCACTTTCCCTTATCCCACACTTATGGGCACTAACCATCCCTCTTCTATACCTCCCTCCTTCTTACCACTGAATCCAGTTTCTCTACCATCCCTTCTGCTTACCACTGGCTCCCACTAATTGTTGAACACTCTTGCTATCTCCGTCCTAAGCTCTGTCACCTACTTCACTATATTTTTATGTACCCAAAATATTTGCCTTTGCATTTCTACTCTTGATATTGTAACTCCCTGTACTGTGTTATTCTGCATTTTTATTCTTAATATTGTAATCCCTTGTACTGTGTTATTCTGTCACGCCTTACACTGTATGTTCATACTACATGTATTTTGTTTTTTGTCACTGGACATCTGTGAAAATGGGCATTTGTGCTCACATGCTTTCCAATATATAAACAGAATTGATTGATTGATTGATTGACAATTCTAATGCAGATTGAAGTTTATCTGGAGAGGTGTGGGCAACCTCTAAGCATGCAGCATGAGGTCTGAAATGCTCTGCAGATTTACTGGGGTACAAAGTTAAATATCATAGCAAAAGCTGATTAAACCTCAGAAATTATCCTTTTTTTGTTTCATACAGCTGTCTTGAAGAGCTTACTGAGCATGCTGGGAACCAAAATGTAAAAATTAAATAACTTTGGAATGGAATAATATTTTTTCATCAAACCAGCAAAAAGCACATCTGTAGGTAGTATAGCACAGAGGTTTAGGGCTCTGAGCTACAAATCTGGAGACCTAGGTTTAAATCCCACAGCACCCACTTGCATACTGTGTAACTCTGAGCAGGTCACTTAACTTCCTTGTGCTCCCAGGTCGCACCTGGAAACAAGCTTCAGCTTAGTGTGCCTTTCCTGGTTAAATAATTTCCCTTTCCCCCTTTCCTATGCCAGCTCCTTTCTACCCTGAAAATTTCAGATAAAAATTCCAAACTGTCTGGGTGCTAGGTAAGTTACAAAAAACAGCAAAACACCACTAAAAATTCACTGTTTGCACTACCCAGAACTGGGCATCCACACATCCAACTGAAACAACACTTGGCACATCCAGGCATATGCCCCAGCAGTCTACATATGCAGAATTGAATGTAAACCCATTGAACAGTTGCAAAGTTATTAAAGTGCAAAACTGGAGGTTAATATTAAACACCCTAGTCAACCCTAACTATAGTGGCACGACTGCACCACTAGAATACATGTCACTTAATTACAAAAGAAAAAAAAAGAAAGAAACAAAATCTCAGTAATGGAACACTCCTTAGCCCACACCACCATTTTCTAAAACAGAAAGTTCCCCCCTGTCATTACCACCTTTAGTCTAACCACTATAAAATTGCAATTCTATCTGTACAGTGATGTCACTTTTTTAAAGCAGGTATTCAATTCATAGAAACACAGAAACATAGAAGATGATGGCAGAAGGAGATCACTAGGTCCATCTAGTCTGTCCATTTGTTTTAGACCTATTTTGACACTCTAGTTGCCCTTTGTAGTCAGGGCTCCCTTGTGTCTATCCCATGCATTCTTGAATCCCCCCACAGTGCTGACCCTCACAACCTCTTGGGACAGGCTGTTTCAGGCATCCACTATTCTTTCTGTGAAGAAAAACTTCCTAGTGCTGGTAGAGAACCTCCCTCCCTCCTTACAGTCTGAGGTCATGTCCCCTGGTCCTGGAGCCCTTCTTGAAGTGAAAAAGTTCCAGTGCCTGTACTTTGTTAATGCCGTTTATGTACTTGACTGTTTCAATCATGTCCCCTTTGTCTTTTCCCTGCTCCAGGGAGTACATATTCAGTTCCCTAAGTCTTTCCTCATAGGACATGTTCTGCAAACCCTGAATCATTTTTGTCAGCTTTCTCTGTACTGTTTCCACCTGGTTAATGCCCTTTCTGAGATGAAGACTCCAGAACTGGGCTCCATTTTCCAGGTGAGGCCTGACCAGCGATCTATACAGTGATAGTACCACCTCTCGCCTCCTGCTCATGATTCCCCTCCCATTGCAGACCAGCATTCTGTAGGCCTTCGATGTTGCCTTCTCACACTACTTACTAACCTTCAAGTCATCTGAGATTATGATTCCCAGATCTCATTCTTGGTTTGAGGCTGCCAGTCTTTCCCCTCCTAGGTAATACTCCTTTCTTGGATTTTTCTTTCCTATGTGCATGACCTTGCATTTTTTTTGGCATTAAATCTCAGCTGCCACACTCCAGACCATTCTTCTAGTTTCTTGAGGTCAGCTTCCATCTTGCTCTCTCCTTCTGAGGTATCCACCCTGCTACATATCTTGGTATCATCTGCGAACAGACACACCTTCCCTTCTAGTCCATCAGCGATGTCTGCTATAAAAACATTGAAGAGCAGAGGCCCCAACACTGAGCCCTGGGGCACCCCATTGATCACTCTGCCTTCCATCAATTGCATACTAGTAACCTGTACCCTCTGGGTTCTGCCTTGTAACCAGTTTTGTACCCATCTGACTACTTCTGGACCAACTCCTGGGAGGTCAAGCTTCTTTACCAGCCTTCTGTGTGGAACCGAGTTGAAGGCCTTACTAAAGTATAGGTAGACCACATCTACTGCCCCACAGTCATCCACTCTTTTTGTAGCATAGTGAAAAAACTCAAGCAGATTTGTCTGGCATGACCTACCTGCTGTGAAACCGTGCTGTTTATGGTCTTGTTGGCCACTAGTTTTGAGGAATGCTATGATCCTCTGTTTGAGTAGTGACTCCATTAGTTTCCCTACTATAGATGTGAGGCTCACTGGTCTGTAATTACTAGCCTCTTCGCAACTGCCTGATTTGCTATTGCCTTTGTCCAGTCTTTGGGTACCACACTGCTCTTCAATAATTTCATGACTAGAAGTGCCAGAGGGGCTACTAATTCTGAACCCAGTTCCTTAAGGATTCTGGGGTGCATCTTGTCTAGTCCCATGGCTTTGTCTGCTTTTAGTTTATTTAGCACCGCCTGTACTTTGGCTTCTGTAAAGGGACTCATGCCTACACCTGGTCCTGAGCTGTTGTGTTTTTTCTGGGCTGGGCCATCCCCTGGGTCCTCTTTGGTAAACACCAAGTAGAAGTATTTGTTGAGGATTTCAGCTTTCTCTGGGTCATGTTTGGTGCATTTCCCTTCGTTAGTAGCAATCTTTACTATCCCCCCTTTTGCCTTCCTACATTTCCTAATGTATCTAAAAAATTATTTGTCACCTCTCTTTTTGGCCCTTCTGCTGTTGTTTCCTCTGTCTAGGCTTTTGCCTTTCTAATTTGTTTGTTAGACTCTTTCATTTTTTTCCTTGTACGACTCCCAGTCTTTCCCAGTTTTGGTTTCCTGGTATATGCTATATGCCTTCTTTTATTCTTTGACTGTGGTAGCCACTTCCTAGGAAACCATAAAGGATTTCTTTTTGCTTTGCTGACCCATCTGGTACATTGTTCTGTGGCAGTCCTTATTGCTCTCTTGGGTCTCCACCACATGACCTCCACCTCCTCAACATCTATTTCCATTAACTGGCTACTTATGTTGTTCCTCATTTTTTGGAAGTCAGCCTTTCTGAAATCTATCACCTTTATCTTTGAGTGGCTGGTGTCCTGTGTTATGTTTACCTTAAACCTTACCTTGCAATGGTCACTGTTGCCCATATGGATTTCCACTTTGATGTCTTTGATCCTTTCTGAGTTTGTGAGGACAAAATTGAGAATGGCATCTCTTCTTGTTGGGGTTTAACAAGTTGGCACAGTGCTGCACCTTGTAGTGACAATAAGAAGTCCATACTTCTTGTTGTTGCTGCTGTTAGTGTGCTCCAGTTAATATCTGATAGGTTGAAGTGCCCCACCAGTATTACTTCACCTTTATCAAACATTTTGTGGATTTTCTGTATTAGGTCTTTGTCTCCTTTATCTCCTTGATTTGGGAGCCTGTACACAATGCTGATTCTGAAGGGGTTTCCCTTGTCTGTGTCTACTCTTAGCCAGAGTGACTTGAAGTCCCCAGGTTGCCCTTTTACTTCTGTGGCTTTTATTGTTTCAGCAATAGCATGATTAATACCATCCCCATGTATCTGCAACAAAGAAATTCAGTTGCTAAACAAAAAGAAAAGGCACTGTACCAGGTTACTAGGAATCTACCAGAACTGTACTGGTGCGATGAATCTGAACAATCCATGCAGTACAAGCTACCATCAATATGTATACCAGTTTATTTTTCCCTCACTGTAATTCAACAATTGAGATGACTCTTGTTACTGTTCCAGAAGTGAAGAAGATTGAAACTTGAAAAAGGACAATGCCTGCATCACTATAATTGCTGTCAAAAGACAAATTTACTTTTTTGTTCCCTTTTTTACCTGTAAAAAAATACAGACTGCCTACAATAGTATAACAATCTCATTAATCAGCTGTTTTCTTCTTTAAGTCCTCCAACCCTGAAAAAGAAACCTACCCACATAATAGTAAAAAGCCTTGACTGCCTGTAAAAATCTAAAAACCCTACATCTTTTCTTCACCTTTCAGATCTGTAAAAATACCTATGTACTTAAACCCAAAACTAACTTTAACCATAACATTAGTTTTTCTTCCTTGATCAGACCTGTAAAAAAACTAACTTCCTAGCAAAATCTATCTAGTCACAATATTGCAAAACAATCCTGTAAAAGAGAAAAAAAAACCCCTATCACACAATCTAACCATATTTAACATAATCGTTCTTTTTTTAACTTCATATTAACACAATTAAGCTAATGAAAAATATGTATTTAAACAAGAATATATTTGAAAGCGTTTCTTCCCTAAAAAAAATAGCTATTCGATATTGAACAATTTCTTTCAATTAATGTTCAAATGTTAACTCACTCTGGCTTCATTCTTGAAGAATACATCCAAGCCAAAATAAAAATGAATCCAAATCAAACATATACACACACAAAATACATCCAAATGTACATCAAAAAGTCCAAGATCCCACAATATATCTATAAAAGTATCTTGAGGTAAGTCATAAAATAAAAAAATGGATAAATAAAATAAGAATAAATTCACAGGGATCAACTGCTCATGCCATAATCCAACCACTCCATGAAGATATCCTCCAGTGAAGAACAGGAACACTGAAGATGGTGGAATACTCCCCAGAGATCCACTCTCTTCCCCAGTTAGAAGAAACTCCATCCAGCTGCTCTGCCATCTTCCATTTTCCTCTGCCTCTACTGAAGCTCCAGGTTATAAAGATGTGGAGAAGACCATACAATGTTGAGAACACCCTCTGATGCTGAGAGGACTCTCTGATCCTCCTGACTCCATCTATGATTACTCCATACTGCTCCATCGAAGACGTCTCTCCAGGCACCACTGCTCTGTTAATCCACTCCTTGACTCCAGATATCTAGTCCCCAGCTCCATTCAAAGCTTTTTTCCTCATTCTTGTCACTGCAGCTAGGCTGCCATAACTGCAATCATTCACTTGAAACACACTGGAACCTCCATATTCAATGCATTCTGGGCTACAGAATTTTATACTTCACAACAACATTAAGCCTCACCCACCAATGCCCAATCATGCCCAATGACCAATCAAATCCATTTTCCCATGCTCCACTCAGCCAACCACAGCACACATGCATCACCCGTTCACTCACATAGCCAGTCAAAAATGACAACCACTTCCCCAATCAGACACACACACCAAACATTCAGAAATAAAAAAATGATTATAAATTCCATCCATTAAAACAACCACACAGTCAGCCAAATTGCTATGCATAAATCAAATACATAATGACTGGCTGTGTGGGATAAAGAATTCATATGAACTTGATGATAGTGACCTTGAGAACATCATGTGTGGCTCTGTTATGCTTCACCACTCATTAGGTAACCTGAGATCACTGCCATCTCATTCAGATAAGTCCTTTATCACACAGCCAGCCATCACATATCCTATATACAGATGTGTGTGTGTGTGTGTGTGTGTGTGTATATATATATATATATATATATAAAACAGTGGCACAGTAGTGCCTCTATAGTTAGGGTCGAGTAGCCACTTTAATGCAAAACCTAAAATTTTACACCTTAATAACTATGCCACTGTGCAATGGATTTGCCTGAAATTTGCATGCACAGTCTGGTACCACAGATCTCTGGATGTGGCAAGTTGCATTACGGTTGGATATACAGTTGTGGAGCAACAGAACACAAAAAAATGCAAAAAAAACTGACTTTTTGCACATTTCTGTGCTCACACCCACAGCCCACATGCTTTGTCCATTCAGTCCAAAATCTTCAGAGAAGTTGCAGTCTTGGTCACTGATGTGCCTTTCAAAGATTTTGTGAAAAAATATTAAACCGTTCAAAGGTTATTCAAAAAACAGATTTCCCATTATAGTCAAATGGCAAAGTTAGCAAAAATCATGAAACTTTCGTGAGAAGGCATTTTTACTGTCGCAAATGTCCCTTTTACTTTTGTGAGGCAGCCATCTTGTTTCAGTTTGTGACACAGAAAAATGCCTGGCATTTAAAATTGGGACCCTCTAGGTGAACCCTGATTGTTGTGTTTACTTAGTCGGGTTCTGAGGATGCTAGCTATATCTTTTGTGGGGTTTAAACCTCCAGAAATGCATTTAAATTTTTTTTAAATACTTTCTCAAAATACTTTCACAAATGTGGAAGTTTTGTGAGGTTTCTCACAAAACTTTCATGATTTGCAAAAGTAATTTGAGAAAGTACTCCCAAAATAACTGCAAATCTTTGACACACTCCTGCAACAAAACAATTGTTTTTTATGAGTTGAAATTTACAGGGTAGCAAGCCCTGGTCCACCAGATGTGCCTTTTGGTGTTTTGGTGCCAAAACAGTACAGGGGCCCAAAGTTACAGCATTCCAAAGTTCAGAAATGTTCCCATAGGATAACATTGCAGCATCCGTGATGCCTTTCAAGGCCCGTATTTAGAAAACAGTTCACGATAAGAACTTTTCATTGCAAAATTGCTTAGTTCCCCTTAAAGGGGGACTAAGCTCAGAAGTAGGTTGGAAAGCCATGAAACCCATGAAATTTGAATTGTTTTTCTCCCTTGTACAGTTCCTGAGATATTTGAAAATTAGCGTTCCAACTGCTCATTTTCATGTCTGTAGGTCAGCATTATGCCTTCAGAGTTAGCACACAAAGTGTCTTTTGGTGCCCCTATCTTGAAAACAATACGAGATACAGATTTGATTGACTTTATGTTGCAAGACATACTCACTCTCGTCATTACAACAGCACTTGAATTTTTTTTTCTACCTGCTACAGTTCCAGAGATATTGGCAAATTAGTGTTACATGTGTTCCTTGCCCCATAGGGCTGCTATATGGCTCTGTGCTTATGTGTAAGTGGGAGCGCAGGGCCTGGAGGGCCCGAGCTCCCACAAACACAAAGCATTATGCACAAATGGGCAGCTTGGTGGGCCCCATGCTCTCACCAACACAATTCATATTACACTTTCTCAAAAAGAAGGGAAATTCCTTGCAAAAAAACTCCATTAATGCATCAGTTAGGGTTGTTTCCACAGTGGCAAAAGTTTGGAAATTTGGTGTTAGGGTTAACACTCCATCATCCCACCCCCATTACTCCATTCTTAAATCCCTAACTACACATCCCCCCCCACACACATGCAAGACACATGCAACAATGTAAGACACTATACCAGTCAGTCACATCTGTATGCACAATAATCAGGACAATGTACTCCTTTCACATACCACTATGTAATGAAAAATACATACAGTATGATCAACTCTGTACTGCCAGCACAGTATGATGACACATTATTGCTGGCATATCTTTTTCATGCAGTGAAACTTAGTCTGCACAAATGTTCTAAATACTGCTTTTTATTTGTCATAATTCAATGATTGGCTTGTTACAGGTATTGCTGCCACCACATAGGCATGTGGTAGCAGTACAGACACACCTGACACATACATAGTACTTTTCACATACTACTCAGGTATGAAACTAGCACCATCACATGTTGTAATACTGTTATGTTAACTGGAAATACTCATTAGCAGCATGTTATGGTTAGCTTTGAATGTTACTGCACTCTGAAGGCAGCAGAACTCATACAGTTGCTACACCATGATGATGGATGTCTTTTGTACTGCTTGCATGTGTCTGTGTGGGTGGGGGTAGGGAAATGTAGTTAGGGGTTTGAGGATGGGGTTGTGGAGGTAGGGTGGTGGGTGTTAATCCTAACACCAAATTTCCAAACTTTTGTCACTGTGGAAACAACCCTAACTGATGCATTAATGGAGTGTTTTGTAATATATATATATATATATATATATATATACACACACACACACATATATATATATATATATATATATATATATATATACACACACACACAGTATATATATCTCATGATGGGCAGGAATGAGATATAGAAAATATTCTCACTCCTGCAGAGTGAGCTCTGTATTCTCATTAGTGCCAAAGTGTGATAGAAGGAGGTGTGCTGATATTGTGGGAAAGTGTGGGAAGCAACTTTATATCATTAAAAAACCTTGTTGTTTGTTATTATTTCATGGAGCCCTGTTCATCCAAACAGGAGACAGGAAGAGAGTGGTTAGTCTCATTGTGTGGGACTAAGCTACTGTGAGCACTTTTCTAGTGCTTTTATTGCTTTTTTAAACTGAAAACAACTTGCAGAGCCCTTTAAACATCTGTGGGCTCCAAATTGTCTGATTTAATACTGTTTTAAAGCACCTTAGTTGCGAGTGCTCCCGTGACCCCGCTAAGGCACTTCTGGGTCACCGGACCTATAAAACTCACCCCTGCAGCGAGTGGGCAGTGTGAAAATAACTGTGTGATAGAAGGAGGTGTTCTGATATTGTGGGAGAGTGTGGGAAGCAACTTTATACCACTTGAAAACCTTGTTGTTTGTTATTATTGCACGGAGCCCTGTTCATCCAAACAGGAAACAGGAAAAGAGTGGTTAGTCTTACTGTGTGGGACTAGTCTACTGTGAGCACTTTTCTAGTGCTTTTATTGCTTTTTTAAACTGTAAACAACTTGCAGAGCCTTTTAAACACATGTGGGCTCCAATTTGTCTGATTTAATACTGTTTTAAAGCACCTTAGATGCAAGTGCTCCCGTGACCCCACTAAGGCATTTCCGGGTCATTGGACCTATAAAACTCACCCCTGCAGTGAGCAGGGTGAGTGTGTGCAGGGCGCATGTCATTGTGTGCGGAGACACATGCAGAGACACGCGTGTCTGCACATGTCTGCTATGTCCATTGAGGATGCAGGAAGCAGAAGCATAGATCTTATTAATAAGAATACAGGTAATTAACATAGAGATAAATTGCTCAAATAAGTAATTGAGTGAAGATTTTGAGAGGAAATACAGTCATGGTACAAGGCAAGGGTAAAACCAAAAAAGTACAGAAACAATGTATGCAATGTAAAATGTATATGGAGGGGGATAAAGAGCAACAATTCAAATGCAGTAATTGCTTATTAGTGGAAACACTCCAGGAAGAAATAAAGATACTTTTGGGCAGGTTGGAAGTTAAGAAAGAGATAGGTGACTTGGAGGAGTTCATAGATTCCATGTCAGAATTATTTACAGCTCAAGGGGGAAATACAGGGGCTAGTATTACAACCCGCACTTCTAGCTGTACATTTGGGAAAAACAAATCAGTATCTAAGAAAATGGGTAAGGGCAGGCCTCTTAAAGTGAGCAAAAGAAGGGAAATTCAAATAAAGGAGGGCATATTCCAGATTGAACCTCTACAGCTTTCCAATAGGTATGAAACCTTAAGTCAGGTACTAGTACCAGATATAGAAGGTAACAATGAATTAATAATTGAGAAAGTGAACAAAAAATCTGGGGTATTAGGTATATCGAAGGAAACATACCAAACTGAAAATCTACCTGGTGCTGGGTTATTACACACTGTAATAACAAATGGCCTGCCCCAAAAGGAAAGAAAGGACCAAGATATTCTTTTAATAGGAGAGTCAATCACGAAGGGAATTGATGAAATAGTTTGCAAAAATAGAAAAATGTAGACAACTGTTAGTACGTTACCTGGGGTGAAAGTGTCAGATCTGGAAAACATATTGGATGGCCTAATGGAGAATACACATAAGCCCTTGGTTATATTGCATGTAGGGACTAATGATATAGGCAAAAACAAACTGGAATTAATACAGCAATGTTTTTTGAACATAATAGAAATAATCCAGGCTAAGGGAGCTGATCTTATAATTTCAGGGATTTTGCCTGTACATGGGCCAAACGATTACAAAAATGTGGCCATAAATCAAGTGAATAAATGGTTACGTTCTCTCTGTATGACCAAAAATATTGGTTTTATGGACAATGCCAGGACATTGTATAACCAAGTTGCTTATAAACATGATGGACTGCACCTAAATAGAATAGGGACCAGAATGCTTGGCACTAAAATAAACAAAGTGATAAGTTTTCATTTAAACTGGAAAGTGTGGAGCACAAATTTTCAGACA
This sequence comes from Neoceratodus forsteri, assembly GCA_016271365.2. Classification (NCBI taxonomy): domain Eukaryota; kingdom Metazoa; phylum Chordata; order Ceratodontiformes; family Ceratodontidae; genus Neoceratodus; species Neoceratodus forsteri. The sequence goes on from CM028134.1 coordinate 850,532,822, forward strand.
TAAGGGCAATGAATGGTTTCAGTACATCAGGGGTTGACTCGGCTTTAATGGGGAATGCAAATAAAGGTTGGAATATAGTACTATTAAATGCAAGCAGTCTAAGAAATACATTTGACGAATTTCAAAATATGTTATCAGTTAATAATACAGACATAGTACTGGTGACTGAAACCTGGTGGGACTTCACAGACAGTTGGGAGAGGAACATCACAGGTTATAAGCTGTTTTCTAGAACTGGACCTCAAAGAAAAGGAGAGGGGATTGCTTTATACATTAGGGAAACTATAAACTGCGAGCAAGAAAATTTTCAATTGGATAATGTAGAAATGCTTTGGTTAAAATAATTCCTAAATCTTATGCCAAAATTAGGATAGGATTGGTATATAGACACCCATCTGTAAACAAACATGAGGAGGACCTTTTTATGGATTACATCTCTAACTTAAACCCAGCAGATGATTGACTCTTGACAGGGGACTTTAACATTCCTGGAATAGATTGGTTAAATTTAAGAGCAAAGTCCAATACAGAAAAAAGATTCCTTGAAGTAGTAAGTCAGATTGGAGTAGAACAGAAAGTTATGACAGCAACCAGGGGTCAAAACACACTGGACTTGGTCTTAACAAATATGGGGTACAAAATTAATAATGTAAGGATTGATAGTCCTGTGGGGAACAGCGATCATAACACAGTGTTTTTTAGTATGGAAGGTGAATCAAGGGTAAAAAGTAGAGAAGGCATAACTCAGAAGTTAAACTTTAATAAAGCAAATTTCCATGGTTTAAAGGAAGTAGTGGCTGACTGGGATTGGGAAACTGCATTTTTTGACCAATCAATTAATCAAATATATGAAACCTTGGTTACAAAAATCAAGACTGAAGTGCTGAGGTTTATACCTAGGTTAAGCAAATATGGCAAAAAGAACACAAACAATGGATGGTTTAATACTAGGCTTAAAAAATGGTGAGAGAAAAAAAACAAGATTTTTAAAGAGTAAATAAACATGATCATGAGGGTTGGACTTTGTATAGGAGTAAAGTCAGGCAATTAAAGAAAGAAATAAAAAAGGCTAAAGGGGACTATGAATTTAACCTGGCAACAAGAGTAAGGGACAATAAAAAAGCATTTCTTACATATATAAATAGCAAAAAAAAGGTGTATAATGATATATGTCCTTATATAAATACATCGGGTGAGCGTGTGACTAGCACCAAGGAATTAGCGGATATACAGAATTCATATTTCTATTCTGTGTTTAATAAAAGCAATGTTACAGATATCATGAATAAAATAAATTCACAGGTGGGTCAGGTGCAAATTGATCCTATTGATGCATTTAAAAGAATGCAAAATATCAACATAAATAAATCTCTGGGACCAGATGAACTACACCCTAGAGTTCTTAAAGAACTGGCAGCTAGCCTGGCTCCAACATTGACTTATCTGTTTCAAAAATCATTAGATCAAGGAGATGTAGCACAAGCATGGAAGGAAGCGATAGTGGTTCCCCTATTAAAGAAAGGCCCTACGTCTAAACCTGAACATTTTAGACCAGTAAGCTTAACATCAATAATTGGGAAATTATTTGAAGGAATATTAAAAGATCTAATTCTATCTCATTTAATTATACACAATTTAATAGACCCGACCCAACATTGGTTTACAAAAACAAGGTCATGCCAAACAAATATGCTTACCTTCTATGAAACAACTTGTAAGGCCTTAGATACAAGGAATGCAGTGGATATTATATTCTTGGATTTTTCTAAAGCTTTTGATAAGCTACCACATAAAGAACCAATAGAGTTACTAGCTAGTATTAAATTACCTACAAACATAGTCAACTGGGTGAAAGTTTGGCTGAAAAATAGAAGGCAGAGGGTTTCAATTAGGGGAGTAGTATCTGAATAGAAGGATGTGACTAGTGGAGTCCTACAGGGGTCAGTATTGGGTCCTTGTTTATTTAAAATATATGTATCTTCAAACAAGCCACATTTCCCTAATATCTGGCTGAGTAAATTTGCAGACGATTGTAGGATTGGAGGTATTGTTAATAACCTAGAAGACCAGGTCAATGTTCAAATGGCCTTAGATATATTGATTCAATGGACAGTTCAGCACAAGTTAGCACTTAACTTAAATAATTGTGCTGTGATGCACTTGGGAAATGGCAATAGTAAATTTAAGTGTAGACTGGGCGATGTGATATTATACCAGACTACAGAGGAAAGGGATCTGGGGGTCCAGGTAACTAGAGATTTACAATTTGATACACACTGCAATACTATTGTAAGGAAAACTAATCAGGTTTTAAATTGCATTATATGGCACATTGGCAGTAGGGAAAGTGAGGTGCTTTTGCCACTGTATACTGCATTGGTGTGTCCACATCTTGAGTACTGCGCCCAGATTTGGTCTTCATACAAAAAAGCTGTTATTAAAAGGATGGAGGGGGTGCAACATAAGATGACTAAAAGGATTAATGGAATGTGTTATAAATCGTAACAAGAGAGGCTTCAAGATCTAGGGTTATATACATTGCAGTATTGCAGGTTGAGGGGTGACATGTGCATGATATTTAGGGCACTAAAGGATGAGCCATTAAAAAAAGATATAGGGCGTAGGGAAAGGAAGCATTATCAGCATGAACCCAGAAGCCATAAACTGCAATTGAAACAAGATAAGTGGAATACCTTGAGACATAAAAAATGGTTTAGTCAGAGAGGAGTTCAGTTATAGAATTCCCTTCCAAGAGCAGTAGTAATGAGTAAAACAATGGACTCATTCAAAAAAGGTTTAGATAACTTTTATAATAACAAATATAAGTTAATGTAAGATTATAAGGCAAGCACTAAGGACGTAAGTCTATGCAGCTTGGATTACCTATGAAACCTATGAAACTGAATATTTTCCATATCCCACAATCTGCACATCATGTGTGCGATTTATACAATGGGGTGTGAGGTTTACAAGTATTGTTTCTGTTTCTGTGTGTTTTCCTGCTCTTTCTGTGTGTGGTATGAGTGTGTGTGAGTTTTTCTGCATGGACTGGGAGTATGATAAACACAATGGCACACAGGTGAGTGTGTTTTGCAATGCTAGTTAAGCATGTTGCAGACTTCAGTGAGAAAGAGAAACTGCTTTGTGAAGGACTAGGAGTTCCATTTAGAATGCAGGCTGTTTTGAAGCTGAGATCAGCACTGTAATGGGCTAAGAGTGTCAGAAACTCCACGGGACATAGGTGAGTGTGTTTTGCAGTGCTAATTGAGTATGTTGCAGGCTTCAGTGAGAAAGAGAAATGGTTGCAGGTAGCACTGAGAAAGAGAAATTGCTTTGTGAAGAACTGGGAGTTCCATTTAAAATTCAGGCTGTTTTAAAGTTGAGATCAGCACAGTAATGGACTAGGAGTGTCATAAACTCTATGGGACACAGGTGAGTGTCTTTTGCAATGGGAATTGAATAAATTGCAGGCTTCAGTAAGAAAGAGAAACTGATTTCTGAAACAGTTTCATTTAGAATGCAGGCTTTAGTGAGTGAGTGGTGACACCAGCAGAGTATGGATAAATGGAATATATCTCACTCCACTGATGTCATCAGAATTTATCTTACTGCAGTGAGAATATCTCAATGCATTCCACTTGAATAGCTCTCACCTCCATTGTATGTATGTATGTGTGTGTGTATATATATATATATATATATATACAGTATATATATATATACACACATATATTATATATATATATATATATATATATATATATATATATATATACTGTATATTTTTTCTCTGCAAAAACTTCATTAATACACCATTAGGGGTTAATGTGATACAAGTAGAGAAATTATACTTTCTCAAAAAGTAAGCAAAGTCTGTGCAAAAAAACTAAGTTAATGCACCATTAGGGTTAAAGCATCAAAAGAAGGGAAGTGTGACCTTAGAGTTCCCAAGCCTAAGACCCCACCCCCACCCTGCATGCAGGAAAAGGTGTGAGGGGTGTGCCTTGGTGTTATTAACCCTAATGTTGACCCCATCTCATGAGTAAGTAAGGTACTATGGGTACAGTATAGGAGAATGGGGTGAGCATTCAGGTTCACAACACCAATGCACACCCTTCACACCTGTTTCTGTATGCACAGTGGGTGTGGGGTCTTAGGCTTGGGATCTCTAAGGCTGCATTTCCCTACGCTTGATGCTTTAACCCTTATGGTGCATTAAAGTTGTTTTTTTTTTTGCAGAGAATTTCCTTTCTTTTTGAAAAAGTGTAATTTCCCTACTTTCATCACATTAACCCTAATGGTGCATTAACATAGATTTTTGCAGAGAAAAATAATTTTTCAGAGGCTGTAATTGTATCTTTATTTTCCTGTTGGACAGCAGGGCCCTCTGGGCCTTGTGCTGCCATCACTCCTCAATCCTGAACAAACTTGCATGTGAGAGTGCAAGGCCCGGAGGGCCCAGTATTTCCATCAGTCCTTAATGGTTCCTGTATTTGCATGTGGGACCGCAAGGCCCTCCAGGCACTGTGCTCCCATCCATGCATAATTTTTAAGGCAATGTACTGCTAAAGTCCCTGCACTCCCATCCCGTAGTTTGCAGAGCCAAACAAACGCCTGATGTTGACATGTTTTCCTATAGAAAACATGGGGGGATCTCAAGCATGCATAATTCAACACCAAATTAATATATTTTCATGAAACCAGCAAAAGATACATTGGTGGGCAAAGGCCTTTGTACCCTGAACATTTCAGGACAAAATTGCAAACCATTTCTTCACAGCTGACTGACAAAGAAACAACTGGGTAAACCTGCCATTATAATGTCATCCTATGGGAAATGAAGCAAAATGTAACACTACTGAACAGCACAGCGAAGTAATATATTTTTATCAATCCAGCAAAAGGGACATCTGTGGGGCAAGCCCTTTGTACCCTGACAATTTCAGCCTTAAGCGCCAAACCATTTCTTTGCTATGATGTGACAAATAAACAGCTATATAAAAAATCCTTTTTTGCAAATTGTGAAAAAGAATTCTTTACCGACCTTTCTTTTCCACAATTTGTGCTAAAAGAAAATCCTTTTTTGAAAATTGCAGAAAAAGATCCTGTTTCTCTGTAAAAGATTTCTGCAATTTGCAGTATAGGATTTTCCACGGATAAAACAAACTCATTTGTCAAAATATTTTGAAAAAACTGACCCCAGAATCCAATTCCTTGTGCCCCAATTAGGTAAACACATCTCTTGGTGTTTACCAAAGCCCTCTATTATTTTCAAAATTTAAGTTTGTTTGCCTCACTAACCAAAAACGAGATGGCTACAGCATGAACTAAGATTCCACATTTGTGGAACAGGATTCCACGTTTGCAAACTAGGATTCTGCATTTGAGATCAAGAATCCTATTTTGAGTCTCACATCTAACTTCTCCCATAGGAAATAATGGGAAACTTTACAATTTAATAACTTTGGAAGGGATTAATATTTTTTTCACCAAACCTTCAAAAGGCACCACTCTGACCAAAGACCTATATACTCTAAACATTTCAGACCAAAATTCCACACAGGTTGTGCACAACAGGGTAACAAAGAATTTGACAGAAAGTGGTAATTTTCATGTTTTATGGTACTCCGTGTCTCCAACCCACACATCCGTGTAGAATGAAATTGTCAAATTTCATGCAAATTGCTTGAACAATTGCAAAGTTACTAAAGTCCCAAATTTTTACCGCACACTATTTTATATATATATATACAGTATACATACATATATATTATATATATATATATATATATATATATATATATATTCATTACTGCATCTGTGTTGATGCACATATTAGGATTGAACAAATCCAGAACAGATGATTTGGTACCTTTTATTGGACCCGCAAGAATGTTACAAAAAGAACAAATAGCTTTAGCCTCCGGACCAACAAGTCCTTCTTCAAAGCTTAATAACAGTTATTTAGAAAATCTGATACTATTAACACTTAGAACATGCCAAAAAAAAACAGAAATCATTCACATTGGTTTAAAACAGACATTCAAAACATAATTAAAGTGATGTCAGAGAGCTTGAATATCTTAAGTGTGCTTTAAGCTGAACCAAACTTAAAGGTCAAAGTTTGTCCAGAGACAACAGCAGGCAGAGAGTTCAACCCACATTTATTATGCCATGTATCAGTCTAAAGATTTATTATTTATTATACCATGTATCAGTCTAATGAATAACAAAACACTAGGATTCTCTACTCAGTAAATTATATGTCAAGTTAAAAAACCTCCCAAAGACACATGCTTCAAGAGCGAGGTAAGAGCACACCAGCATATGCCAGCTTCAACTCTGTTCAGAACTCTGCTAGTTTGTGAATATGGCCAATGACAAGTAAATGACCCAGGATAAAACAATTGCATGACAAAATGTAACATATTAGCAAGTAAAAAATAAGCCCCAAAAATTACAACAGAAATTATCTTTACATGGCATATAGGATTAAAGTGATGTTTACCCAAAGTGAATATGTGTATCACACTGATGAATGTACAACCAGCTGAAGATGTATTCCCAACATACAGTACACGCAACCAGCTATTGTGTTTCAGAAACCTTAAGGCCTTCAGTGTTGTAAAAAGATTTTATGCATTATAAAACAATTGTCAGTGTAAGTGCCAGACAAAAAGAACTAGTAGTCAAACTAACCTTTAATTTGGTTCAGCTGAAAGCATACTAAAGATATTCAAGCTCTCTGACTTCATGATTATGTTTTGAATGCCTGTTTTAAACCAATGAGAATTATTTCTGTTTTTTTTCTGCATGTCCTAAGTGTTAATAGTATGGGATTTTCTAAATAACTGCCATTAAGCTTCTGAAGATGGGCTTTTTGGTCTGAAAGCTAAAGCTATTTGTTCTTTTTGTAAAATCCTTGTTGGTCCAATAAAAGCTATCAAACCAACTGTTCTGGATTTGTTCTTACTAGGACCAATATGGCATTAAACAGTTTGTTTGTCATTAGGATTGAAGAATTCAAAGCCAAGAAAGTAAGGAAATTGTAACAACTAGGGTTTGGATTCTTGTGAGTCTTGGTGAATCAGTGGTTTGGTGTTCCTTGGGGTTGTAAACCCTAATGCCCTACCCTACCACCCAGCCTCAAGCCTCCTGTCTGAAGCACAAGCTGCATCTCCAAGCCAAGCCACTGCCTCATAGGCATATACTCTTTGGAGCTAGAAAAGTATGCCTTGCCACATTTAGATGACAGAATTAGTCATTGGTTTCTTCACGCAGGGCCCATTAGCAGTGGGACTGAAAGTGATTTCTCTCATTCTGTTTTGCCAGTCAAAGCTGATGATAGCAGTGTGAAACAAATCAATGAAATCACTTATTTCCTTCTGCCACTTGTGAAATTTTGTACCACGGGACAGACTCCACCAAATGTGTAAGTTTCAGCATTAAAAAGAAAGATTTTAATCTACAGATGAGACAAAAAAAGTCATAATTTTGGTGAATTTTAGCATTTTGGACCTCCGTAACTATGCCCATTAAACTAATTGACACACAGTTTTCAGGACCCACAGACCCTGGCCGGCTGAGACTCTACACCTACCAAATTTTGGACAAGTCAGTTGAACTGTGGCAGAGTTATTAAGGTTTAAAAAGCATATTATTTCACAAGTATGCTGAACTATGCCGTCTTTTATCATATGTAATGCATTAGGTTGTACACTTTTTCCTGTGTCATATGTTTTATCATAGTGTATTTATTTTCCTTAATGTTGTGGTTTGTGTTAGTGTTTTACTACAGTTTAGTGATTTTCTGTAGTGCAGTGGTATGTACCTTTAAGAAGATACCTGGGGCTAGGATTCATTAAAAAAACAAAGTACTACACAAAAATTTGCATGGCACCTTGTGATTGCCCAGGTCACAAAACTCACTGTTCACAGATATCGAATGGTGCTATCCGACTATGAATAGGACTGGATAGAGGCAGCGGTAACACTGATACCGCTACCTCTAACCCCACCGGTGCAGCTCTGACCACCAGCTGAGTGAATAGCCCCACAAGGATAGCACTGGTGTGCTAAATTGGTATTCACTAAGGCAGCCATGAAAATGAGCCCATTGGGCATGCATGATGCTAACTGGCCATTTGCATGCCCATTATGGGCCCACTTCCATGGCCTGTGGCAAATGTTGCATGCCCCCTAACCCCGATTGAGAGCAGACACACACATGCCTGGTGGTGTAGTGTCCCACTCTGTCCAGTCTCTGATCACCCACCTGATTTGTTTGAATATATTTTTCCAGAGTGTATTGGTCCCTCCCCCTTCCCAGTCCATGATTGCCCACCCGATCTGTTTAAATACATTTTTCCATAGTGTAGTGGTCCCTCTTCCTCCCGTGTTACCAATCACCCGCCTGATCTGTTTAAATATTTTTTTTCATAGTGTTGTGGTCCCACCCCCTCCCTTGGTAACCAATCGCCACCCCATAGTAGACACATGTACTCCCTGATGGTCTTGTGGTCTCTCCCCATCTCTGAGCCCCATCCTGTGCAATATGCAACACATAACAGTGGTGGTCTAGTAGATCCCAACCCTGGCCAGCAGTGTCCCTCAACCCTGCTCCCCCAACCTGATGCCCAGTCAGTGACCAGCACAGCCTGTCTTTCACCACCGTGACTGTCCACCGATAGATCTCTCAGTGAGCTCATACTGTATACAGTATGACTCAATGACAGTGATTAATAGAGCTGTACCAGGAGCAGGGATGCCAATAGAAACCACAATCTTTCTAATTTTTCCCACTGTAATTCAACATTTGAAATGACTCTTGCTACTGTTCCAGCAGTGAAGAAGATTGAAACTTCAAAAATGGCACTGCCTACATAAGCAATAAGACACAATGGGGTGTGCATGGAATATATTTTACTGCACATGCCATGGGCATAGTAAGGTATGGGGCTGCAGGTCAAGTGCCTTCAGCCCTTGGCCATGTGGTAAAATCTGTTCCATGCACACCCCAGAGGGTCTTATTGCACTTATAAAATGGTTTACTTACATTTTCCTTTAATAAAATAGTCAGACAACATTGCAAAATCAAATAAATAGCTTTATTTTAATAAAATATCCTTAATCAGAAAAAAGTAGTTCCTCCATAATAAGGGGTAAATTTGGGTGAAAACAAGAAAAACTGGTGCAGGAAACAAAATAACAGTAAATACTATATACCCCATCATGATGCACTAAATACTTGTTGGGGATGAAAACAAAGAAATCACTTGCCAAGGCTATAAAGTTTGACGGGTCCATTGACGTTTACAGGTGCATTAAATGAAAATGAACCTTGAGAAAATGTTGGTTGGACTTCAGAGGACAGAAATGTACAAGGCTGGAAGTTGTTCAAGGGTCTTCAATGGGGAGTAGCATGTTGTTGTTCGGCAGGCTCTTTCTGTTGCCAAAGAATGCTGCTCCAACATCTTCTGTCTGAGCTAAAAGCAGCTCAGTACAACCGAAGGCTTGCTTGATTCCAGTGGTCGGTGACTGCCATTATTTCTCTAACTTCTAAGCCTGCCTCTGATAACAGCTGCATGGCAGTTGCATGTATTGAATGGTTGGTGTATATACTTGACTCAGGCCAGCCTGCTTGCTAATCCATGCCATCATTGTTGATAGGTAATTTAGCCCCATAGGTGCTTTCGTATACCAGATATCCACAGTATCCAGGAAGTGTTGCAGTAGTTTTCTGGGGTGACAATAAACTGTTTCAGCTTCTTTTGGCAGTTAACTTGAGTACTTCTTGCAACTAGCTACCAGACAATAAGGAGACCCTGGCATGGCGTATATGTTACCTCTGTGATAATCTCTGTTTTGCTAACTTGGGTCTCTGTGATTCTTGGTGTGTTCATTGAAAGCAAGAGTGAGATATTCATGCTCATTCTCATCAGGGACACTGGTTTACCGGGATTGAGAAAGGGCATATTCCATTTTGCACATTGTAAAAAATGGTATTGTCACCGGTGTCTGCTAAGCCAAAATCCGGTTTTACCATTGTTTGGTTTTGTGTACTTAATTTAACAATTTTTAACTCTGCTAACATGCATTTCAGCAATTTTGACCTCCACTATTACACATCCTTCCATCCTTGTACCAATTTAAAGTTATTTTAGGTACAAGATGTGATGGCAGCAGCAACACTACAGCCCCCATCTCTAAGGTGTGATGGAAGCAGTACTACAGCCCCCATCCCTCTGGTGTGATGGCAGCAGCAACAGCACTATGACTTCCCTCCCTCAGGTGTGACAGAAGAGGCAGCACTGTGGACCCCATCCCTTAAGTATGATGGCAGCAGTACTACATTCACCATTCCTCATGTGTGATGGCAGTATCAGCACTATGGCCCCCATTCCTCAGGTGGGACGGCAGCAGTACTACATTCCCCATCCACCAGTGATGATGGCAGAAGCACTACAGCCCCCACCCCTTCGGTGTGATGGCAGTAGCAACAGTGCAGTCCACATCCCTCAGGGGTGATGGCAGTGGGGTGACAGCACTATGATCCCCTTCCTTCAACACCCACACCCCAAATGCACAAGTTACAAATGACTTGGTCTCGTTGCTTGTTAGAACTCAGATGCGAATTAATCTGAACCATCACCACTAAGGTGGACTACCTTTGTTTTTTTCTATCTATAATTTAACTGCCTGAATTGGATTTCTGCCTGTGACACTGCTGACCAAGGTTAGGGAACAGACTTGGGTGTTGGAGGGCCAGCTGGTGGGTGAAGGCTTGAGTGTCCAATGACCACTCATCTTCTCCTGGGAGGGAGGGTGGATTCATGGCTCAGCATTTGCTGGCCCCTGGTGGAGGCCAGAGGCACAACAACATGTCAGCCCTCACTGCAGGAGGGAGCAGGATGGATGTTGGCTTGTGCCTTGACATCATGTAGCCTGTCAAGAAAATGGTAAAACACCCGCTGGCCAACTGAAGTATGGCTGTTGGTCCCTCCATAAGCTGAAAGCCCCAGACATGTGTCCGTTCTGACCCCTGTCATGCCCAGGATACACAGGAAGCTCTTTGGGGCAATTCTCCTCCCAGGGTAGCCTCCCACGGGGTAGGGGCCCACTCAATGAAGGGTTACTTTGGGTTACATGGTAGCACAGCAGTAAGGGACAGTGGATGGTGGTTGGACTCAGCAGCAGTGGTAGGGGTTTTTGGCAGGCCTGCAGGAGTGGATGGCCAGGGGGTAGGAGGAGCAAAAAAAAAACAACTGCTTGAATTTGCTTCTTTGAAATAAAGTGTCTTCACCTAAAAAATCCACAAGTGATTAGTGGAGGATCTTCAAATGGATTCATGCATCTCCCAGACATATGGATGCTTTTTACTTGGTGTCCATGAAAGGGTGTCTCCAGTTTTCATGCCTTTGTTCAGATGTGAATTGAGCACTACTCTGCCCACCAGTATCATACAGCCCCAGGGTCTTACCTTCTGTATATCATTGACTGTGCTTTCAAAATCCACTGGGCAAACATAAGTACTCTTAAATATTTTACATCGTCTTTTGTTGAAGCAGTCTATCAGAAAACTTGTTGTTGTCAGAGATTGAAACAGCAGGTGGGGGAAAAGGTGCAAATGATCCAGTTCACCTAAACGGGGTGCTAACTGTGAAGTCTTTTCATAAGTAGTAAGGTAGTTTCTTCTGTGTGAACATACTTCATTTAGACTAGTTTTCATTCAAACAACTGAGGATTTTGGATGGCCCTACTGATTATAAACTTGAATAAGTTAATTGGTAACAGTAATCTTGCATTTAGCAATCTACAACCTAGATGCTTATATGCAAAACATACAATAAAAACCTGACTAAAATCTATAAACAAGCTTATAAAACAGATAAATGTATCTGAACATTTATCTTTACCTATACAAAATCATTGCAGACCAAGGAAATGCAGGTAAATTACATTTACCCTGACTACTATTCTATGATGTAGTAAACATATATTGATGTTTTTTTATATTCTTTGTAAAGCAGGTAAGGCCACTAGGCAGAACTGTCTGTTTTAAGGAGTGACCTAGAAGCACTGAGGAGGTTAAGTGACTTGCTTGGAGTCACACAGTGTGCAAGAGGAGGTTGTGGGACTCAGACCGAAGTCTGCTGGATGTTACCCAGTTTAATTACTGTTTGTTACTGTAACCACTAGGCATGGGTGCTTAAACTGAATGGCTGATTGCAACAAAGCAGTGCAGGTGATTTCCTTACTGACTCTATATGCAGCAAAGCAGAAAGAATGCAAAGCACAGCAGCATTCATTTTAAGATGCTGAAATCTGGGTCGGCCCGCTGGGACTGCGGTAGCTCTATTGCTTGCAATGCCACTGACCCTGGGTCAGAAGCAAACTCGGGTTGCTGGAGGTCTTGCCAAGGGAGTAGGATCGAGCACCTGGGGGACTGCACTCCTCCTCCTCCTCCAGGGAGGGTGGGCTGCAGGTCCTGCTTCTTTACCACCATCTGTGTGACCATGGGTGGTGGTGCAATGGTGCTGCAGAGTGATCAGGAGGGGAGGATGCTAGCCAGGATCTGGAGCAGTGGCATGTCTCTATGTGACCTGCCTCCTTGGATCTCTAGTGCTGGTGCCCTCAGGGACAGAGACCTGAAAACCAGGAACAATCACCCCACATTGGCCACTGGCAGAAGGGACACAGGTGCCCCAGACTTCATAACCAGGCTCTATGAGGGACCCACTGAGCTGCCCAACACACACTAAGGGAGTGTGGAGTGGTGACCTGGGGTACACTCGCTTCTCACCTGGGGGGGTACAATCCAGGCAGGATAGGGGCAGGCCCACAGGAGTTCCTGAGCATTACCTGGGGGTGAAGCTAGGGGATACCCAGCCTAGGGATCTCTGAAAAGTGGAGACTGATGCTGTGAGAAGGGGACATAGAAAGAGAAAATAAAAAAAAAAATTAAAAAGATACTGAAGTCTTTGAGATTCTGTGCAGTGACATGCAATCTCCGTGAGGCACCGGTACAAGAATACAAAATCCACAAACCAAGCAGGATTCCGTGATTGTTACCGGTGTTACCGGTAAAAATGGAAAACCAGGGTCCCTGATTCTCATCTGTCTTTATCTGAAAGCTGTCAGACTACAGCTGCCTCAATCCCTCATGACTGTGTCTGGCCATGTATAACTGAATGTCCAGCCAGACTTCCTGATGAGACCAGCTGCTGTATGAGAAGATAGGGCTGGTGACTCTCTTAGCTTCTGAAGGTCAATTTTAGAGATCACAGGTTGGTGTTTGGTGTGGTCCTTTTGTGATTTATGGAATCACTTCAAGACTGCCACAAACACGTTGTTATTTGTACAAAAGGCAGTATCTGCCATGACATTTATTTTCCTTCCTACCACCACATAGTTGAGGTGCCAATTCAGTGCCACCTTTAGGCAACTGTAGCTGCTGAGTGAGTACTCCTCTCCATCTGCACTTCTGCACCTCTGCGTAGACTCCTTGGAAGACATCATTTAAAACTTCAGGTCTGTTGATTTTGAAGTCTACTAATAAATTCTTAGCACTTGTCCAGTTATTAAAGTCTCTCATAGCCCAGACTGTGGTCTTTTTAGTATTTGGCTCATACCATGCATCCTCTATTTCATCCAGTTGTTTACTTGTGAGGGACAGGTGTCTGGGGGAACCTTGGCTGGTGGCTGTAGTCATGGAATCCATCACTGTAGTCAAGGTAGTTATGCTTCCTTCAGCTGATGTGTCCTCTTGGTCTTCCATCGGGTTACAAAAGATGCTCTCTAATTTATCTTCTGAGATGCTAATGCTAAAGACTGCTTCATTTTGGTCTGACATGGCAAGTGATGGTGTGTTTCACTTTTTGTGGCCAATTTAAAAATGAAGATCAAACTATTCTTTACTGAGCATTGTTGACTTGTGATTCTACTTAGAATTTACAACCAGCCAATCACAGAACACAGGTGACAGTACCATGGATTTTGAGTGATATCATGCTTATGCAAGACAGCCCCACACAATCCCACCAACACTCCATTCACCCACCCACCCCCAAAAAACAACAACAAACACTGCTTTATATCTCTATCTATTGAAGGAGGGGAAAACAGCAATTGAAAAGTGCAGTTCAACAACATGAATTTTGCTTAGTGGGAGTGTGTGAGTCATACTGTGATTTGCTCAGTGTGGATGTGGGAATAATGCTTCATAGGTGGGAGCCAAGGGTGAGGTTCATGGAGAATCTAATTGGGACAGTTATAGTCTGTAAAGTTTTTAATACTTAATCACATGTACACTACTTTTGATGGTGTGCTTGGTTTGTTTTTATTGAGTGTCAGTGCCCCTGTCATTGTGGCTCTGAGAAGGATTGAGGCACACTGTTTTATCATGAGATTAATCAGGGGCATGGTTGTTAATGTTAACATTTACATTATTATTTAAGTTTGACATATTTGTATCCACTGTTTTTTCAGGAACGGTGCTGAGAAAAAACATTAGAAATAAAAACATTCCAGTGCCGTGGTAGGATTACTTCAGTATCTTGTGATAAGGGTGTCTGCTATTGAGCGCTTACAAAAAGGGTGACTCAATAGTGATGCCTGTTCACAGGGCTACTGGACAGGGGAAGAACATGGATATAATGACATCCTGTTGCTATATATACACGCAGGTGGAGGGGGAAGCGAGCATGCCATGCGACCGGCAGAAGAGAAAGGAGAGTTTGTGAGGCGTAGTGCATCAGTGGGTTACCGAGCTGGCCCTGTGGCATGGTGGGTGGGTGGCAGGCTAGGGTTGAGAGGGTGCCAGGTTTGGTTCTGGGCACTAATTCATTTTGTTGCATGCCCGGCTTAAAATATTTTCCCCCGGTTTTGCACCTTCCCGACATGCACCCCACCGGAGTTGAGAATCCTTTAGTATGGGGGTACAGGGTTGAAGCCCCCCACATAAACAAAAAAAAGTCCCCGGCACCCTTTTGCCATGCACTAGGAGTGTACCCTGCCGTTACCAGGTTAACTACAGGCCACAGTTTAGTAGGGCCCTGATAATTTTGAGAAACTGCAAGAAATTTATATTCGGTACTGACAGTGGCATTTATTTATCTTTTAATGGGAGATCAATCTCACAAAAACTAGCTCATTATTATTTTATGTTGAGTGTAACATGGCAGTTAAGCGTTCTGAAAATGTGCTTAAACCAATCTAGGTTGGTACCATCTGTACCAACATGGCTGATTTGAGAAACTCAGTGTTACATGAGCACATTAATTTATCACAAGGACAAGTTATCACCCATGCATCAACCATGTTTGACACATAAGTGATAACCAGTCATATTGCTTTAATAGTAATCACCATTTTATAGATCCCTATGACCACTGTCAGAACACAACTTTACTCTTTTGGTCCTTGTTTTACCTGTAAAAAAATACTGACTGCCTACAGTATAACATATCATATTGATTAGTTGTTTTCTTCTTTAAGTTCTCCAACCTTGAGAAAGAAATCTACCTACATAATGATAAAGTACTAACAAACAAAACCATTTAGGTTTTCTCATTGTTCATTTTGACAATGTGTAAATAAAATATCCTGACTGCCTGTAAAAATCAAAAAATTGCTTATCTTTTCTTCACCTTTCTGATCTGTAAAAATACCTATCTACTTAAACCCCAAACTAACTTTAACAATAACATTCTTTTTTCTTGCTTGATCAGACCTGTAAAAAATAAATTAACTGCTTAACAAAATTTATGTAGTCACAATATTGCAAAAGCATCCTGTAAAAGAGAAATACACTCCTATTACATAATCTAACCAAATTTAACATAATTGTCCTTTTTTAACTTCATACTAACACAATTAAGCTAATTATAAATGTGCATTTAAATGAGTATATATTTGAAAGCTATTCTTCCCTAAATAAATAGCTATCCGATGCTCAATGAATTATTTCAATTAAGGTTTAAATATTAACTCATCCTGGCTTTATTCTTGAAAAAACACCCAAGCTGAAATAAAAAATTAAATTAAATGAAACACACACTCACAATACATCCAAATGTCCAGCAAAACGTTCACGATCCCACAATATATCTACAATGTTATCTAGAAGCAAGCCATAAAATAAAAAAAATCTCTAAAATAACAATACATCAACAGTGATCAACTGTTTTTGTCATAATCCAATCACTCCATGAAGATATCCTCCAATGAAGAATAGGAACACTGAAGATGCTGGAATACCACCCAGAGATCTGCTCTCCTCCCCAGTTAGAAGAAACTCCATCCTGCTACTCTGCCACCTTTCACCTGACTCTTTCTGCACCAATGATCCAGATTACAAAGATGCCAAGAAGACCATACAGCACTGAGATGACCCTCTGATGCTGAGAAGACTCTCTTATCCTCCCAACTCCATATATGATGACTCCATACTGCTCCACTGAAATGGGGAAGGGGAATCTTAGGCTTGGGAACCCTAAGGTTGCATTTCCCTACTTTTGATGCTTTAACCCTAATGTTGCATTAACTTCATTTTTTGCAGAGAATTTCCTTACTTTTAGAGGAAGTATAATTTCTCTACTTTCATTGCATTAAACCTAATGGTGCATTAAAGGAATTTTTCTCAGAGAATGTATATATCTGAGATATGTGAATGCTGGCTGTGTGATAAAGGACTTATCAGAATGAGATGACAATGATCTCAGGTAATGTAATGAGTGGCAGAGTCAACAGAGCCACGAGTGATGTTCTCAAGGTCACTATCATCAAATTCATATGAATCCTTTATTACACACAGCCAGCCATTCCATATTTGATTTATGCATAGCATTGTGACTAACTGTGTGGTTGTTTTATGGGGGAATTTTCTTTTTACTATAACTCTGGGGAACCTTTTATATGCAGTTTTATTTCTGCATATTTGGAGTGTGTCTGATTGGGGAAGTGGTTGTCATTTTTGACTAGCTGTATAAGTGAATGGGTGAGGCAGTCTAGCTCACAGTCCATAAACATCTCTTGTTTCATATTCTTAATGGTACTTGGAATGGTGCTTTAACCTTAACCCATTAATGTCTTGGTCTAAGTCTCCACTACAGATACTAACAGTCCTGGGAGCAAACAGAGGTGCAGACAGTTTTTCCAGGAGTAAAGAGAAAAAGTCAGTTAAGACCTCATCATTTGGGGGGGTAGATGTACAGATTAGATAGATAGATAGATAGATAGATAGATAGATAGATAGATAGATAGATAGATAGATAGATAGATATTGAAAAAAACAACTGTGTTAATGCAGCAACTAGGGTTCAGAGTAAACATACAAAGTAGATGAATGTAGTGTTAGGGTTTCAAACCCTAATAATCCTGCCCTACCCTGAAGCGAATCGGGGTGGAGCCTTCCTTGAGGTTGTTAACCCTAATGCTCACCCCATTGCAGTAACAAAGAACCTGAGATGGGATGGAGATAGGTGTGTATGTTTCATGAGTGTATACAATGGGGTGAGCATTAGGGTTGATAACCCCAAGGAAAACTCCACCTCTGATTCACTTCAGGTTTGGTGCAGGGGTGTTAGGGTTTGAAACCCTAACATCACATTTCCCTACTTTTGTTGCTTTAATCTGAACCCTAACTGTTGCATTAATGCATTTTTTGCAAAGAATGTCCTTACTTTTTTCAGATAGAATGTTATCCTCAGTCACACAGGTGCCTTTGGCTCTTGCAGTGAACACATCCATGTGGGTAAGGATGGCAATGTGCATCCATATCTGCATAGGTGCATCCTATGGAAATGTAAGTTACAATGTTATCCTATGAGAATTTAATTTTTTTTAGGTTTATATATGAGTCATAAATATTTTGGGGTGTATTATATGTCAGTGTTGCAATATTCATATATACCTTTAATGTGATATATAGACTGTGTTTAACTCCAAACATTTAGGGAGTTATGGCTTACTAAAATCAAATATGGAAAAAAAACTAAGTCCAAATTATTTTTTCATATGAAGGAATCATTTTTGGGAAAACAAAAAACCTCATGAAAAAGTAGCCCTTCAACTGAAAAAAGAAATCTAAGTCCAAATTCCTTTTTCTTAAGAAGGGATCCTTTTTTGAGAGAACAAACAAACCTCAAGAAAAAGGATCCTTCAAATGAAAGAAGAAACCTAAGTCCAAATTCCTTTTTCATATGAAGGACTATTTTTCATATGTCAAATCCTTTTTTGTATGGGCATACGAAAAAGGAAATCCAAGTCTTGAAAAAGGATTTTTAAATGTTACAATAACACATTTCCAACTCATTTTCCAAAAATTAACATCAGAATCTACTTTATTGAGTGTTGATTAGCAGAAGACATGCATTAGTTTACAGAAAAGACATCATTTTTAAAGATGTTGAAAAAAATGGAAACAAGACGGCAGCCATACAAAAAAGGAAATTTTCATATGAAAAAGGATTAGCCCCCATACAAAAAAGAATCCTTTGTCATATGGCCAAATCATTTTTTTGTTTCAAACATCTATACTAAAGTGCTTGCTGAGCATGCTCAGAATCAAAATTTAAAATCCTTGTAACTCTGCAACAGATTATTAATTTTTCACCAAACCAGTACAAGGCACTACTCTAGGCCAGGCCGTTTCTATCCTGAAGTTTTCAGACCAAAATTCCAAACTATCTGGGCACTAGGGGTCGACAAGTTAACAGCAAAAAAAAAAAGGTTTACACATTTTCATTGTCTGGATCTTGGAATCTACACATCTAATCAGAATGAAACTTGTCCTATCAAGAGACCTTGAGTTTTTGACAGTGCATGCAAATTCTTGTGCAAATCTGTTGAGCAGTTGCAAATTTATTAAAGTGCAAAAATTGGGGTTTAACATTAAACAATCTACTCAACCCTAACTATAGTGGCACGACCGCTCCTCTATCTATCTATCTATCTATCTATCTATCTATCTATCTATCTATCTATCCGTATATATATATATATATATATATATATATATAGAGAGAGAGAGAGAGTAGGGGCACAGTTTTGCCCCTATAGTTAGGGTTGAATCGCCTGTTTAATGTTAAACCTCAACATCTGCACTTTAATAACTTTGCAACCAATCAATAGATTTGCACCAAAGTTTGTATGCACTGTCCTGTCAGGTAGATCTCTTAATGTGTCAAGTTTCGTTCTGATCAGATGTACATATTCTGAGATCCAGATTGCTGTTTTTCTTCATCACCTTACATTCAGATGGTATGGAATTTTGATGTGATTTTTCTGTGGTAGATACTGTTTTGGTAACAGAACTGCCATGCTTTGTTTGGTGAAAAATATGAATATGTTGCAAAGTTATTTAATGTTTAAGTTCCCAATGTTTTCAGTGGGAAGTGCACTGTCCAGAACAGAGGGATAAAGTTCAACAAAGGACTGACCTCACAAAAAGGAATCTTTCTCACAAGATCTCTTCCTTTTTCATGAGAATAAAATCCCTTTTGTGAGAAAAAAATTATTTTTTGTGATCTGCCATCTTGTTTTTTCTTCCAACAATTAAAAATCAAGGAAAAAACATAAAAATGGTGTCATTTAAAAAAAAAAATCAGAACCTAGGTAAACAGGACCCATTTAGCTAGATTCAGATGTTTGTTTATATAATGCCCACAAATAGTTTTCTGGGTACCCAAAATACCAGGTGCCCAGCTTTGTGAGAGGAGCACTTCCCCATGTTCTCTGTATGAGAACAGCAGGATTTTCTTGACTTCTGCAGTGGCAGCAAAAGTCCTGCTGCTGGCTGCAGTGCTGGCTGTGATCTTCCCTTTTCCCTGGTGTCTAGTGACACCTGTCCACCCGATGGTCACCATTCCATTGTTTTGTTCATCGTGACAACATCAGGGGGCCCAATCCCCATGTCAGCATTACAAGCCCCCTCCTCAACAGTGTGGCAAACTTTCCCAGTGTCCCAAAATATTTATTTACTTAATCTGACACCGGGTTGCCCACCCCCAGTGTCAGATGCCCCCCCCACAGTCTTTTTTATTAATAACATTTGCCGGCAACAGGGGGCCTAATCCCTGTGTTAGCATTTTATGTCCCTCTTCTCCCAGCAGTGTGGAACACTGGGAAGCACACCCCCAGTGACCTGGAATATTTATTTACTTTAAACCAGTAAAAAGATAACAGTCCCCTAACATCTTTTTTTTTTACACCTGAAAAAAAGAAAACAGTCCTTCATTGTTCCTGCCACCCCTCTCCCACATCCCAACCCTCCCACTGAGCACCCACCACCCCACACCCCCTTAACCTATTCTTACCACCAGAGGTCATAGGCTGTCATCTTCTATGGACCAAGACATGTCTTCACTCTTCAAAGCCAAACGGTGAGCTGAGAAATCAAGGTAAGTACCCTATAATGTATTTCAATTGCATTTTGAATGTATGTTCATAACTTTGCCATTTTTCAGAATTTTTTCACCAAATTTTCAACATGACCTTTTTGAGACACCACCTCATGAACACTGGCACTGTCATTTCACTAATTAGGCCAGGAACATGATTTTGCTGTCGCTGAGTGAAATCACCTTTCAGGACCAATTAACAAAATTTCACCACCAGTGTTCAAGAGCTGGGGTCCCAAAAAGGCCATGTTTAACATTTGGTGAAAAACAATTCCTAAAAAAGGGCAAATTATGAGCATTCATTGAAATGTTTCTACTCACATGCATAACTTTGGTAATTTTCAATATTTTGGGTCCAAATTTTCAACACAGCCATTTTTTTCACACCACCTCATGAACAGTACAGCTGTCATTTTTCAGATCCTGTCCAAAACATATTTTCACACTTGTGGCGTAGAATGGCATTTTGGCATGAATTTGAAAATTTTCACCTATGGGGTTTATAAAGTGGGGTCATAAAAAGACTATGTTGAAAATTTGTGGTCAAACTATGAAAATATGCCAAAGTTATGACCATGTGTTGCAATTTCACAATGTCCACTCATAACTTTGAAAAAGTTAAATAATTTTACCACAGATTTTCATCATAGACTTCTTATTTCCCCACCTAATGTATATCACAGCTGTCATTTTTCAAATCCTGGCCAAAATGTGTTTTCACAACTGTGGCATGGAATGGCATTGCAGTTATGCCGAATTACATTTTGGCGGGAAAATTTCTGTACCAGGTACATGAGGTGGGATAATAACATGACTATGCTGATAGTTTGGTCACTGTTGTCCTATAAATGGAAGGGCAGGGCTTGGAGGGCCCTGTGCTCCCACAGCTATATATATATATATATATATATACACACATGCTTCCACAGCTATAGATATATATATATATACACATCTACAGAGGGATGGGAGTGCAGGGTTCAAAAGACCCTGCTCCCATAGTAAAATAAGGATACTATTATACTATCTCAAAAAGTAAGGAACTAAGTTGCAAAAAATGTCATTTATGTTCCAGCTAGGGTCAAAGTGACAAAAGTGAAATGAGGCATTAGGGTTTCCTTAACACCCCACTCTCCCAAACCAGGCAGGAGAGCAAGTGTATGCCTCGGGCATCTCAAGCCTAACACTCAGCCCATTTCATCTGTAAATAGGTCATATGTGTAGACTTTATGAAAATAGGGTGAGTGTTAAGCTTGAGAAGCCCAAGGCACACCCCAAACCTGCTCTCCTGCCTGGTGTGGGATGGTGGAGTGTTAGGGAAACCGTGACACCTCATTTCCAAACTTTGGTTGCTTTGGTCCTAACTGGAGCATTAATGAAATCTTTCAACACACATATATATACAGTATATATACATGTGTGTATGTGTATATATATTATATATATATATATATATATATATATATGTAATAGATATAACACTCTAGGTTGGTCACACTCTGATATACGATGCCTTGGTGTGCGTTGAGATGCACGAGGCCGCAGGCCGAGTGCATTCAACCACCCAAGGCGTGCGTATATCAGAGCGCGACCGCACACCCTAGAGTGGTATATCTATCTTATAAAATGGCCACACATGTTTTGGGGGGTGGGTGGAAAAATAATCCCTTTGTCTAGGTGGGAAATGATATGCTGGCAGAGTTGAAAGTAAGTCCTGTGTTTAAAAAGGATGAAAAGTGTGTGCCTCCTGTTAGGTTGTGTTGGTTTATTGTAATGGCTCTTTGTATGTAGTAAATTATATGTTGGCAGAGTTTAGGAAGTAGTCCGCAGCGAGAGGCAGTGATTAAGTATAGCGTGACGAGGTCGCATTGCAAGCTGTTACTAATTGACAGAAAGTCAAGCTTTATAAGTTTAAAAAGATAAGTGCTTTCTGCTACGAGTAGGGCGAGGTGGAGATGCCGGAGTCGGCAGCTTTGACACAGAGCGAGAGTTGTCATAGCAACACTCGCTCTGGCTCGCGTCTGCCTTCGTAAAGCTGCCGACTCACTCGGCGTCTCCTCGCTCCGATCTAAATACACTCTGCACCTTGTATTACTGAAATTAAGACAAAGTAACAGGAGGGAAAGGACTTTATATCTTTTTTAAACACAAAAGGACTTAACACTCGATCTGGCTTGCTCGAAAAGCTGCCGACTCACTCGGCGTCTCCTCGCTCCGATCTAAATACACTCTGCACCTTGTATTACTGAAATTAAGAGAAAGTAACAGGAGGGAAAGGACTTTATATTTTTTTTAACACAAAAGGACTTAGTTTCAACTGGTAACAGCTTGTTACTTCTCGCAATGCGCACCGCTCGGTCACGCTATACTTCAGGTAGGAAAAGTGAAAGTGGTAAACGATTGGGCAAGTCTGTGTAGAAAGGGAGATTTTTTTAACAGAAAGTGAGAGTAGGATGTAAGAGAACTGTAGTTTCTCTTGTTTTTTTTATACACAGTTAGGTTTCTGTTAAATGGATTGTATTATGTTGTTTTAGAATTTAGGTGGTGAGACAGTGCAGTAGTAACAGTGTGTGTGTGTGTTTGTATGTGGCTGCTTAACTGCATTAGGCGTGGAGTGATCTCACTGCTGGTGAGAAGGTTTTGAGGGCTGGAAAGTAGTTTAGCGCGGCGGTCGTGACTGGGAGGCGGCGGTCATTGGGAAATAATGCACGGTCATGTGATGCATTCTGTCCAATCATGTTACTGGAATTTCTATGATTTTACCACACCATTTTATAAATATATATATATATATATATATATATATATATATATATATATATACAGTATATATTCGCACATATGTTGGTTTTTTGGGAGTTTTATGTGCATGTTGAGTTACGGGTACCGACTTATGAGCGAGTACTCACACTGAAAAAAAAAGGTTGCTAACAATGCACAAAATTAGAAAGAGTTGTGCACACCCTGTTTCAATTAAAGGCGTTGTCCATCTCGAATAAATTTGGTCTGCAGGGCGGCAGCACTGGTAAATTTCTTGCTTCTGCTGGGTGGTGTACTAGGTTTATGCAGCTCCATGGTTTATCTTTGAGGCAGAGAACACACATCGAGCAAAAGCTGCCAGCTGATGTCAATAAAAAAGTGGACAATTTCCACCACTTTGTTTTGAAAGAGAGAAAACAGCACAATTACCACCCCATATTGATTGGAAACATGGATGAGACTGCGATTAGCTTTGACCTCCCCTCAAACAGAACTGTCCACATTAAGGGTGAGAAGACAGTAACTGCCCATACTTGTGGAGCTGAGAAAAGTCACTTCACAGTTGTTCTCTGTTGCCTTGCAGATGGGGGCAAGCTTAAGCCCATGGTTCTTTTTAAGAGAAAAACGCTACCAAAAGAAAAAATGCCAGCTGGTGTTCTGATAGCAGTGCATGGAAAGGACTGAATGGATGAGGTGCTGGTAAATACATGGGTAGATGAAATCTGGAGCAAGAGACCTGGGGCACTGATACATAAGTGAAGCCTGCTTGTGTGGGACATGTTTCGGGGGGCATCTAGTAAATTCAATCAAGCAGAATCTAAGAAAAAGAATGACACAAACTGCTGTGATTCCAAGGGGCTGTACATCCCTATTGCAGCTACTTGATGTAAGCCTGAACAAACCCTTCAAGGTGAAAATGAGGAGTACTGGCGTCAATGGATGATCACAGGTACACACACACTTGCTTTTTCATTTCATTTTCTTAGTACGTTGATAAGGGAAAGGGAAAGGGCTTTTTATTGTGCTCCAACTGTGAATTATTTTTCTATTTGCAGGCAACAAGGAGTACACAAAAGGAGGGAATGTAAAAAAGCCAAGTTTTGTAATAGTATGCGAGTGGGTCCGTGATGCCTGGAATGCCATTCCCTGTGAGGCCATCATAAAATCATTTAAAAAATGTGGCATTTCAAACAGCTTGAATGCCACTGAGGACCATCTACCATATGAGTATCTAATGGGTTCTGATGCAGACTGTCCTGATGATGTTGAGGCAGATGAGAGAAATGCTGAGCTTGAGGATATGTATGATGACATTCCACTCTCTGAGCAGCAACTACATATTCTCTTTGCTTCAGATGATGAAGATGACACGGAGTTCTTTGGGTTTAGTGATGGGGATAAATTTAAAAACCAAGAGACTTTATGAATGAATGAATGAATGATACCGCTATTATTTTAAATAAACAGCTTTTTTACACATACCTCATTTCATGTTCTCTTATATCTTCAAACTTTGACTCGATTTGGTTTAATGCTACCATATGCACTTGCACACAATTGGTATGTTGCATTAGCCCCCATCTTATATGTGGGACAAAGAAAACCTTCAAATTACTATCTGAATTATACCCCTAACTTATATGAGGAGACATTAGTAGTATATACGGTATATATATATATATATATATATATATATGTATATATATATGTATATATATATATATATATATATATATATACACACACACACACACACACACACAATATATATATATATATATTATGAATATTAACTGGAGTCAAAGGCTATAGTGGAAAAATATTAACCCTGATGGATGAACTATCACCTGGCAATTGTTACATTACCTGAAGCCAAAAACTGAGGGCAACATGACTGTTGGAAGGCAATAGGTCATCCTGAGGGTCAAGATTTTCCCATTATTGCCCAAAACAACTCTGTTCAATATCAGTTTTATAAAACATTTTTTTGTACCCAACCATGTTCCCTCTCATCACACTACATATAACCAAATGTACTGTCTCACTCTTACCTTTATTTAAATTCTTTGATGTGGTAACCCATTGCGGGGCTGCAACCCTTTATTCTCCTTTCTTCTGTTTCCCTGCAGTCCTGCTATCCATCTGTATACAGACAGGTATGTGTGCAGCCTGGATAACCCAGCCATGTCTGTGCCTAGTGGATGGGCTTTGTAATCTAAATTGCCCCATTGCTGTGTCGAAAGAAAATGTGCTGTGTCACTCCCTGCTTGGCTGCTTTTACAACAGGCAAAATAAAGAGTGTTTGTGTGCAATGTATTTAAACACTGTTTCCAGGGTAAAAATGGTGCACAGCTCCCTTTTCAACACTGTTCTAGTTCTGTCAAAAGTAATAAAGGTGGGTGGAGGGGGGGTAGCAGGAGGGAGCACAAAACATGTTTAAAAAAAATGAAAATTTTCCTTTCATTTCTCTCCTGTGCACCTGGACTAGGGGTTTGATTGACATTGGGGACAGTTACAGAATGCTGGGGGCGTGCTTATATTTTAGGTGTCCTGGTAGTGCCTGAAAAACAATTGGGAACTTCAGGTACCAGGAAATGCATTTTGGGAGCTGGAGAGGAAGGAACTATGACTTGCAATAGAAAATAATACTCCCACAATTTCTTATCTTAAGTGACTTGTAAATATGTTCACTGCCAAGAGAATGATGCAAGAGTATTGCTATTGCAACCCCTCTCTCATAATTCATTGTTTATTCATGCCAAAGTTGCTGACTTTCTCATTCTGAAATGTTATAGTTGGCAGCTTATTTTGTGTAACAAAATTATATGAGAAGAACTTTCACAGTATGGAATGTGGGGTTAGGAGCAGACAGTACATGTAATTGTGCAAACATGGGACAGAGTGCAACTTCAAACAGGGAGGGTCATGGTGAAGGGTGATTGACAAGTTGACTGGTCCATGGTTCAAATGACTATTGCCCAGTCTGGTGAACTATTGACCAGTTTCAATGTGAAACTGGTCAATAGTTCAAAAACTTTCAATGTCATGTGGCTGGCTCTGGACCAGTCACAGACCAGGATTTTTTTCTAAGATAGGTATAAATAAATAACTAAATAAATAAATACATAGATGTGTGTGTGTGTGTGTGTGTGTGTGTGTGTATATATATATATATACACACACACACACACACACACATATAAACCCCCAGTTCTCTGGGGTTACTAGAATCCCATCAGTGTCAGTGTTAGGTAGAGAAGGCAGCTGGTGAATATCTAGTTAAATGGATTTTCACCTTGTCCTTCTCTACTGCTTGGTCACTGCTGAGAGCAGAGAGGTGATGTCATTTAGAACTCTCACAGCAACATAAGCCACACAGCTTGTGTGAGAGGGGGAGTAGTTTTTAGAATTCAGGGAATGTTCAGTCCAGCAGCTCAGAGAGTAAGCGGCTCAGGGAGTGAGCAGTGTCTGTATGTCTCACCCTAATGGAGAACATCCTTTCCTGACTGGTGAAATGGTGGAAACAGTCTTCAGGGGTCCCTGTGCCTTTATCCCATGTGGGATGAGGGGGACTGAAGAGGATTTTTAGGGCAATCCCCTGATCCAACTTTTGAGTTTTGTAAAGCTTCTTTTGGTGTAAAAACTGTGAGTGGATTCTGTCTGAGAGTTACCCAGGATATGTACCTGCCTTTTTCTGTGGGGTGACTGTCTGATAAAGGGACCCATTTCATCCATTTCTGTGAGGATTCCCTCAAGAAGATTTGTGTTTTAAAGTTGGCTGACAATAGTGGATGTCCCATATACAACTTACTTTGTTTAGGACTTTAAACTTACACCCTAGTGGTGTTTCTGATGTTAAGTGTGCCAAACATTTCAAGATTGCATCATTTTCTATAATTTCAGGTTTTGTGAGGTGTAACTCTAAAAGAATGGCTGGGTATGGACAAGGAAGCAAAAGGTGGGAGACCCCCCATCTCTAGTGACCAGTTCAGCACTTCAGGTTCTGTAAGGGCACCTGTTTTCTGTCAGTGCATGTGGCCAATGCCTGAAGAAGTTTACCCCTTGTAAGTGGGTGTTTTTCGAGTTTTTGAGCCTTGAGTGCTCCATCATGGCCAGGGTGACACATTCTTACCCTATGCCACATGGGTGACATTCTAAGTACAGGCCTAGTGCCTCTTTTCCAGAAGATTTTTGTGTGTTCACCATGGCTAGTTCCACATTCCATATTTCTAATCCTGTGTCACATGGGAACTGTTCTAAGTACTGGCCTAGTGCCATGTTGAGGAGAGATTTTGCGTGTTCACTATGGCTAGTTCCACATTCCAGATGTTTAATCCTGTGATATATGGTAGGTTTTGAATTTCTGTTCTACAGATGTGTTCTGCATTGCCTTGTGCCACGAAGTGTAAACCCTTTGGGGTCCATCTTTGCTTTTGTGTTTCTAGCTTAATTTCAAAATAAAGCCACACTCTAGAATCTCAGCCTGGTATGGACAATCTAGTTACTGCTTCCTGTGTGGATTTACTAGGTACCCTGTCCAGAAGTAGCAAACCTAGCATAGCCCTTAGCAAACCTTCTCTCCTCAGGACCTGGGTTTTGGTATAGGTCTGTCTGTGTCTAGTACACATTCTGTGTTTTTTTCTGCTTTAGCAAATTGCTTTGTACCCCCACCCCAACCCCAGTATTCATTGCAAAAAACTTCATTAATGCATCAGTTAGGGTTGTCAGTAAATTGATGAAAGTAAGGAAATATGTCATTAGGGTTTCCAACCCTAATGCCCCACTCCCCTCTGCAGACACTGACAGGCATCGGGGGGTGCCTTGGGGTTGTCAGGCCTAACACTCACCCCACTCACCTATAATGTACCCATCTCAGCTTATTTACTTACTTTTGGAATGGGGTAAGCATTAGGGCTGACAACCCCAAGGAACACCCATGATGCCTGTTAGTGTCTGCAGGGCGGGTAGGGGGCATTAGGGTTGGAAACCCTAATGCCACATTTCCCTACTTTTGTTGCTTTACTAACAATCCTAACTGATGCATTAATGACATTTTTTTGCAATAAATTTCCTTACTTTTTCAGATAGTTTTCTTGGAACCTTATTTTCCCTACCCCCCATAACTTTCCTTATGTAACAGTGGGAGCACAGGGCCCCATGCTCTGTGATTTTCCTTATTTTACTGTGGGAGTGCCCATATCTCTATAGATGTGTGACAAAATTATCAGCATAGCCATTGTATTACACCAGCATATGTAGCCGGAAGTGAACATTTTCAAATCCCCACCAAAACAAAATTCTGCACAACTGGAATGCCATTCCACACCACAGATGCAAAAAGACATTTTGGACATGATTTGAAAAATGACATCCATGACATACATGATGTAGGATAGTACTGTAGGAAGTCTATGTTGAAATTCTGGGGTCCAAGTCTTTAAAATTTCTAAAGTTATGAGTGTACATACTCAAAATTGCAACAAATGGTCATAACTTTACCATTTTTTCATATTTGGACCTAAAATTTTCAACATAGTCTTTTGGGGACCCCTCCTCATAACAATATGACTGTCATTATGCAAATCCTGACTGAAAGGTGAACTGGTCAACCAACTTCAAAATCCCCTTTCTGGCAGGAGTCATATTGTTATTGAGGTGGGGGTCCTCAAAAGGCTATGTTGAAAATTTTGTGTCAAAATATGCAAAAATTCCAAAGTTATGCACCAAAGTTGGAAATTCCATTGAAGTCACACAAAACTATACTGGTACCACGCACTGCATATCACTGCACAGTAGCAGTATAAATGTTATTCAATGGTATTGCATTTGCACAATGCCTGTTGTACTGCTCAGCCAGTAAACTTTTGCACAATTACCTGTACATTGAGTTCCCATACAAAACAAGATCTTCTTTTGTGAGTTGTCATACGAATCAAGCTCTTACTTCGTATGAATCCGATATGAACAAAGAATTTAAATGTTAAATAAAACACATTTTATGGGCATCTTTTTAGCAGTAAAATGCAGAATTCATCTAAGGGGTAAGAATAAGAAGGCTACATATGTTGGTTCCTCCCTAGAATATCATTTTCTGAGGTTTCCAAATTTGAATATTTCAGGCAACTGAAAACAAGATAGCGGCCATAAGAAAGAGGAATTTTCTCATTCAAAGCAAGATTCCTGTTTTGTTTCATACAGCTAAATTTTATTGTTTACTGAGCATGCTCAGAAACATTTTTTTCACATTTTTAAATTGCAATAACTTGAAAACTGTTTACTATTTTTTCACTAGACTAGCAAAAGGCACATCAGTGGGGTAGTCCCTTTCTGTCCCAAAAATTTCAGACCAAAAAGACCAAACCATCTGGGCTGTAGTTTAACATTTAAGTGCCCACTCAAACCTAACTATAGGGGCATGACTGCACCCCTATACTATATATATTACATCTAAGGGATATGCCATGGCCCTACCAGAAAATATCTCTATTTCTCCTGAGTGCAGTTTTACCTTATGGCATATTGAGTGGAGAAGCCACAAGTGGTGTCACAGGTTAGAGTGCACAAGAAATAACATAGATATTTCTGATATCAGCAATGACATATTTGATATATTCAATGTTCATCTGTTTTAGTTTTGGTTTTCTGTTTTTGTTTAAATTACAGATTTAAAAAAATTGCAGAATTGTGTTTTACCTGTGGCTGCAGCAGTTTCAAGATGACTGACGGAGTGGTGACATTTTAATTGCGTCAAAATGCATCAAAGCATTGTTCATGCATGTGTTTCTATTGAGCCACATGGAGAAGTGTGGCAGGTGCAGTCTACTCAAGAGACAGGGCCACTACTGAAAATAATCCAGAAGAAGGAGACTTTATGACAGCAAAGGGTAGAGAATAGTGGAAGTCCCAAGAAGTAGTGCAGTTTAGCTAGATTCAGGTGTTTGTGCTTCTCCAGGGCATCAATTTTATGGTTTCTCAAAGAATTGTTTGGGGAAGAAACAGAAACAAGATGGCCTCCATATAAAACAAGGAGTTTTTTTCTCACAAAACAGGAATGCTGCCTCATAAAACAAGAATCTTCTTTCTTGAGCAAGAATTCTTGCTTCGTATGAAACATCTATCTGAAAGACCATACTGAGCAGGCACAGAAGCAAAATTTCAGATCCTTATAGCTTGGGAATGGATTAATATTTTTTCACCAAACCAATGAAAGGCACCATTCTATGGTAAACCCTTTGTACCCTGAACATTTCAAAGCAGAATTCCAAACCATCTAGGCTGTAGGTGAGATAAAAAAAACAGCAAACAAAATCCTCTAGTTGCACTATCCAGATCTTAGAATCCACATGTGTGACTGAAAAAAAACTTGCCAAATCAAGAGACCGAGGGCCAGATATTCAAAGCTTTGTGCAGTGCACAAACCATTTGCTTGGGATTAGTGCGAGATTAGCCAGGTCTGCCATATTCAAAAGGCCAAATAATGCACACAAACTGCATTAGCGCCAGGCAAATCATAAGTATATGCAAGGGGCACAGTGAACATGAATACAGGCACTATGAGATTTTCAATGACTAGCACTGTGCTAAGGTGTTTAGCGTGAAATAGCTCGACCCTTTGCATGGTACAAATTACCACCCAGGAAAAGCCGATCTTAACCCTGGGCAAACAGCTTTGCATGACATTGGTGCTTTGCATGGTGTTAGTGCGGGATTAGCGTGGCTTGTGTGACCCTAACATATGATCATGACACTTAGAAAATGCCAGACATGGAGGACACATGCTGTTCACTGATGGCACCACCATGATGCCAACAGCTGCCACCAGTCCTAGCCAAGCACAGACAGTAAGGGGTGATCCGACCCACAGCGGACATCATGGTAGTGTGGCCATACAGCACACACCTGCAGACCATGCGTGTGAGGTGACCAACAGATGCCAGCACACACATGCAGCACTGTGGGCATGGTGGCAATTGAGGGGAAGGTGTACGGGTGGCCAGACCTCACCACAGCCCAGGTGTGGCCACAAGGCTGGGACACATCACACAGTGCATATGGGCCAGTAGTGGGAATACCCCACCACCTATGTGCCCATCGGATCTTACATGCCCCCCAGCCACATACAGCACAACTGTACAGATGTCACCTCACACACAGCCAGCCATGTATATGTCACTGTGAGCATTCTATGCCACAGGTGCAGCATCTGTGGAGCACACAACAGTGAAACAGTATTGCCCACTGTCAGTAATCACCTGCAAGCTGGGCCTGTCACTGTGTACAGTGCAGTGGTCATCACTGCCCTACATAATATAGGCATTGCTGTGTCCCTCACACTACCGGCCCCCTTGCTATTGTAGTGTCTGCTGTGTGCTGTAGCATGGCCTACAGTGTGACGGCTGCATGCAGCACCACCACCACCACCTGTGCCTATGCTGTGTTGTTCCCTGGGGCACATAATGCTATGCTGTACTTCATACATGTAGCCTGCAGCAACCATCATGTACTGTCAGACTGACCTACAGGTGGAGCTGTGGCCAGACGTGGCCAGCCCCTGTACGTCCAGACTGACATACAGGTGGAGCTGTGGGACCCTGCAATAACGCTGGGCAAACTGTATGCAAATCAGGGAATAATGAGATGCTAATTTGGCTGTTTGCCCAGAGACTACCAAAGTAGGCTCATTTGCATGTTACTTTTGAATATGGCAAATCTCAGCGCCGGACAAACGTATTTGCACTGGGCAAACAGCTTAGCTCCATGCTAAAGCTGCGCTAAGGTGTTAGCATGGCACTAATGGTTCGGGGTATATTATACAGGTTTGATCACTGTTCTTTCACATCTGCTGCTGCCTGCAGCTGTACAGGGACCAAGCATTTGCTGGCACACACATTGGCCATATAGTTCATCTCAACCTGCCCTCACATCGCTTTGCACTGTGTTGTTGCTGTGGTTTGCACTTCTTGGTTGCTATATTCAGTGCTGTCTTATTCCAGGGCTATGTTTGCCCTGCACTCCCAGCCCAGTTTGCATGGCCTCATTCCCATGCTATTTTCAGAAGCTGTTTGCCCTGGGCTATTCCTTTTGAATATAGCTTGCTTTGTGCTCCGGGCTAAGTTTGCCTGCTGGGCAGTGTTAACTAAGCCCAGGGGCAAAGTTTTGAATATCTGGCCCCTTGCCTCCTAAACCATGCATACCAAATTTTGTGCAATTTTCTTAAACAGTGGTGAAGCTATTAAGTTGTGAAATTAGGAGTTTAACATTAAACAGTCTACTCAACCCTAAATATAGGGGTGCTACCACACCCCTATAATGTATGTTTATATATACACATATACTGTATACTGTATTTATGATTCTACTTTGGGTTTACTATGGACCAAACCATCACTATCATGTAACTGGCTCCTCCTCCTTCTAGGCTGAGGCTACAGCTAATGCACACTGATGAGTTCAAACATGGATGAAATATGTGTCTTTGCTCTGCTGTATTCAAACGTTGCAGATTGTGAGTCCTTTTGGCACCAGAAAGTCCTGCTTAAAGCTGAGCTTACCTAAATTCCTTCATGGTGATTTCCATATACTACCCATGATATTCTGCATTAGAGGGTGTGTGCAATGTTGTGTTTATTGAAACTCAATTTATTGACAGTGCCCTTCCAGGGTAACCCTTTCTTTAGCCTTTACACTGAGCTTCTAGTATTTTAATTATGAAGCATTTATTTTAAAGTATCTATTCATAGGGATGGCCCTGTGATTTTATTCTGAGCCTCCATGCTTTTGGAATACAGCCCTCCTTACCCTTGTGCTTTATTCAGGGCCCTTTCTAAATATTGCTAGTTTCATCAGTTGTATGACCACATAGAGAAGGAACAATAAAGGCAAAGAGACTTAGAAAAAGAAAAGTGCAGAGGTATAATAAATAAGGATGGAAACTGAGAGAGAGACAGAGAGAGAGATAAATGGAAGAACAAAAAACTTGGAACAGGGCAGTGGACTAAGAGTTAGAAGGGGCCAACCCTCAAGGAATTGAAGGGAGCAGAGCACAGGCAGCAACCAGGCCAGAAAGAATACAACCTATTAAAAAGGCAACTGACTGTAACCAAAATGACACTCATCAGTAAAGGTCTATCATTTGTGCTAAGCAAACACTTGATGAGTTTAAACTACAAACTGACATGCAGAAATGTTATAGACAAATCAGTTTAACACTGTTATTATCAGTTGAGTAACCGGAGCTGATAGGGGATGGGAGATAAAAAAACAAACAAAAAAAACTAAAAAGATCAAGTCTAATTTATTCCTCATAAGACATACATTTAGAAGTGGATAGATAATCAAGTGCAAATTTATTAGCAGAAAAAAAGGACATCAAGCCAAGGCATAATTTGGCACAACAGGCCTTTGAGGCCTTATAAGACTTACAGTAAAAACAGATAAAAACATAACATTCAAACCAGAGAAAGGCCATGGCATGGATGTATTAGACAAAAATGAATGTAAAGAAGAATACCTCAGGAATGTACTGTACATAACCATGACAGGAAGGAGCAAAACCATACTCCTCAAGGATCTGCACATCCTACAAAATGCTAGTTCAAACAACAAACCACTATGAAAAATGACAATAATAACTTCCAAAATGCCAGTACACATAGAAACAAGTTAGTGCATGTGAAGCACCTCCAATTAGAAGCCAAACAATAAGCATACATACTGGGACCATTACAACAGGGTAATCACCCATGAGGAGATGAACCCAATGTGACAACAGCAATTGGTGCCAATAAATAGAAGATACCAATAATAACAAAAATATAGATTCAACATAAATTGCATTAACACTTAAGTAATTTATATACTGCATTTCCCACATCATAAATTATCCATTGAAAAGACAAAAAAAAATTGAAAACTAGGATCAGTGAACATAAAAGTACAATCTGCTGTTTTTATCATTGATCAATTTAAACTACAAGCTGACCTGTAGATATGTCTCTAGACATAACTAGACTTATTGGGATCTATAGTATCTCTGGCTACTGCTGTGAGATAGAACACCCACACACAGAGGATATGAGCAACTATTAAACATTTCCCACAACAAATAAGGGTTCAGAACATTCCTGGATTGTGGTTTGACCACAAGATAAACTGAGTATTTAAATAATACATAAAAAGAAATATATAATGCACTCAACCATGAAAACCAAACAATACCAGATGCAGCTAGATAGAAGAAGACAACAGTTGTGGAACAAGTGTGCTGAAGAGACACAGAGAACAGCAGATTTTGTTGTTCACTAGGTGACACAGTTAACCATATACTGTAACTGAAATAACTGACAAGTTACTGGAACTCCTTTGTGAGCAACACATGGTAATGTGGCATATTGAATTAAATGACACCTGTAGCAAAAATGAAGACGATATACTAAAGGGTTTTAGGGACCTTGTTAAGAAGAATAGGCAAGTTGTAGCTATAATCTAAAAAAATACTACACATCAACTGTGAAGATGAAAGATGCAGAGTCAAGATTCAGGGAATAATTGCTTGGTTCTTGTGCTGGTGCGAGTAGAAGGGAGTCATACCCCTTAAAAACTGGACAACATTTGATAAACCAGGTGATCTATTCAGAAATGATGAGCTACAGTATATCTAAATATTGTGAACATTCTAGGGAACATGTTAAACACAGTCATTGGGAGGACTTTAAACTAATCAAGGGGACTCTGGAGAATGCTAATCAAGTCACAGAAAGGAAGGGGAATTGTCAATTACATAAATACATTCAAGACAAACAAGGAGATGGGCAAAGCCAGTGATGCAACCAAAGGAATTGGTAGAGGCAAAAGGAAAATAAAGATTGGCACTAGACTGTACACAAATGTACACAGCTGAAAGAAAAATATGGAAGAACTGGAGACACTAATTACCGTTAAGGAACTGGACATACTTGTAGTAACAGAGACATGTTAGGATGTACATGACCTGTGGGGCATGGGACTGAATATAGAAACATAAACAGTAAGGACAGAAGGAAACTTTAACCTTTCAAGTCCAAAACGAGGCCCTGCCTCACTCTTATTCCAAGCTTCTGCTACTCTCCTCCCCCTCCACTGCTCTTCCACTAGTGACTACACCCCTTCTACACACTCTCACACTCCCCTTTAAATGGTCCCACTTCATTATTTATTTATTTAGTTATTGATTAATTGATTGAATTCTAGGATTACAAAATACCTTTGAGCAGGGACTGCTCATTTACAAAGGATCCATGTCAGGAAATGAAGTGTAAGCATACATACAAAGGTTGACATAATTACATATAGTTACAGTAAAAAAAAGTCAAAAAAGAAGCAAGAGGCTGAGGCTTAATTAAGTACAGTACCTCAAAATGAGCCATCGTTAGGTGGAATGAGACAACAT
This sequence comes from Neoceratodus forsteri, assembly GCA_016271365.2. Taxonomy (NCBI): domain Eukaryota; kingdom Metazoa; phylum Chordata; order Ceratodontiformes; family Ceratodontidae; genus Neoceratodus; species Neoceratodus forsteri. The sequence goes on from CM028134.1 coordinate 850,568,408, forward strand.
CCATGGGAAAACTATAATGTAAGAGCTGCTGGTGAAGGGGTAGGTAAGGTGGGGGTAGGCGGGTTGGGAGACCATTGTCGAAGGGTAAGGTGAGAGGATAGGAGCATTTGGAACCCATATAGTGCCTGTGTTAACCACATTATTGGAGATTGTTCCAATTGCCCACCACTCTCTCAGTGAACAAAATGCTTCCTAATGTGAAGTCTTTCCTAGACTTCTCCCTGCCAGTCTAAGATAGTAACCCCTAATGGCTGAATCATTCTTAATTTTGAGCAATTATTTATGGTCCATCTGTTTATATCTGGAATGCAGTATAGTATCCTATCCCCCTCCCTCATCTAGCCTCTAGTAAGTGTAGATTAATTTCCTCCAGTCTCTTCTCATAGGTTCTGCCCTGTTGGTCATGGGTCATTTAGGGCATCCTTCTTTGGATCAATCCAATGTGTTCCAGTCCTTCCTCAAATGTGACCTCCAGAACTGCACACAGTACTCCAGGTGCAGTCAGACCAGTGACCTGAACATTGGTAGAATCACCTCCTTCTGGTAAATTACGAAACCTCACCTACTGCAAACTATTTGCCTTCCCAAGAACTTTGCTACACTGAGAGGGGGCTCTAAAAATGTTACCAGTTTACCCTTAGTTCTATTCCTCTCAAGGGTGCTCTTCCTTAACCCTATTGATTCAGTACTAGGGCTGGGTGAGATTTGACTTCCAAAAGCAGATACAGTTATTTTATTTATTTTTATTTAGTTTTTGTTAACCGGGTAAGTGCACTAGCCAGCAAGTGACTGTTTTCAGGCACGACCCGGGAGGTACAATTACAATACAGACATAGTACAGCCAGGAATTATTTGAAACATCAGAACCATCAAAACAGAGAGAGATACAAATGCGCTGCAGTATATAGGAAACAATAATAATGCAGAAAATCAACAATACATATTAACCCTGTATCAAAGCAACATACTTAAATGTGAAAGGTGGAGGACGGTAAGGCAGGGGAGTAGAGGCAACATGAAAAAACACCAGATAGGTAATAGGGATGAGGGAGAAAGAAAAGAGGGGGGGCGCCGACAGATACAGCAACAGCGGGGAGAGGTACCAACTTGCAGCCGGGCTTGTGGAGCCACAAGATGGCAGGTGCAGAGAGGGTGGCGGTGGGGGGGAACAGCAGAAACAGCATTAGCGGAAGGAGGGAAGAGTGTGAAGCCAGGGCGATGGAACCGGGAGACGGCAGGGCGAGGGTGAGTAAGTCGGTGAGAGGAGGATAGAAGCGGAGGAGAAATGGCAATGGCGGCAAAAGTGCCAAGGTCAGGCCGAGCCAGTGGAACTGAGAGACGGCAAGGCAGGGAAGGAGGGGTCAGTAGACGCAACAGCGGCAAGAGGTGGGAAAGACAGCTGGCTGGAGCCAAGACGCTAGCCATGGTGAGAAGGTCGGTAAGAGGGAAAAGCAGAAGAGTTACAGCAAAGTGGCAGAAGTGTAGAAGTGAAGCCGAGCCGGTGGAACCGAGAGACGGCTGGCGGGGCAAGGAGGGATTCTGCTTCCATAACGTTTCAGTTATTTCCATGTAATTTTAAATCTGCATGTGCAAACTGTGCCACATTGAGTGTGTCTGAAGTTCTACACTGCATGGAAATGTATGATATGTTTCAGATCTTTAGCATTAAAGGGATTACTTATAAGCAGCCAAACATTTATAAAACAAATTGGGCAAGTAAGTAAACTGTACAAGTTTAAGTCACTAGAACTTTAAAACTAGAGAAAACAATGTCACCAATTTTGGTCAGCTCATAGATCCTTGAAGGGAGGCTGTGTATGTCAAATTTCCCATCACCTGCTAAAAGGATGACCAAGTCATAAATAGCAAAAAATGCAAAATAAAATCTGTAATTAAAGCTGAATTTCATAAGCATTTGGGAAAATCGTGGAATTTCATAAGCATTTGGGAAAATCGTGGAATCTTGTGATCATTTGTGGAAGCCATATCCATAGGTTTTGTCTAGCAATACACTTGACATGCCATGAAGGAGGAACGAAAGGCTGGGTAGAGAGGTAATAAATAGGGTCAGTGATTTCTGGACACTGATAAAATTGTCACAATTTTTGTTCTGAAATTGCTTAAAAATGGATAGTATATCCAAAATTGCAATTTTGAATACAATTTCATCTGAAGTGCTGTTTTTTCCTTATTTTGTCTATCCAGTAATAAAAACTATCTCACCTTCTATAACAACTTACACATTATGTAGATCTTTAGATTTTATAGCTGGCGTATTTCAAATTTTTAGGAAGGCTACGATAGTTTCTGAAGGTCTCTAGCTTCAGATACATCTCAGTTCTGTTGGTAGAGTATTTAAATGAATGAAAGACATTCATGTTAGTGCCTCATTAATGTGAATGGGAATTTGTTCGCCCTTGCTCTAGTCCCATTGTTTCTGTTCCGACAGTTTTATAGTAGTCTAGTTTCCTGCATTGGCACAACTCTTTATTTAGTCAGTAAATTATACTTTTAAGAAGCTGTTGTCAGGACCACAATAGCTACTAATGCATTAATTTGATATGAGTTAATGTGTGACTTAGCTGTATTATTGTGATGTAAAAGTCTCACACTTAAACCACAGTAGTAGAAATAAAACCATAAACATCAAGATACAATATCTTATTTTTACTGGGGTGCTGCTTTTATTCATTTTACAATGTAGTTAATCAGGATAGCTCAGCTAACATGCAGTATCTCATTTTCAGTGGGGCTCTGATTGTACCCATTGTAACAATGTATTTTCCCAGTAGGGACCAGTTACGATATAGTATCTTGTTTTCAGTGGGATCCTGCTTTTGGAAAATGCAGGCAGTTATTTACACAATGTCATTTCAGTAGAAGGTGGGGATTTATGTCAACATGGGAATACAGAGTGGGTGAGATGCTGAGTGCTGACATCATACAGAGCATCCTAATATTATTTTCAATTTAGTTACCCAGGACAACTCAAATGAGTTGCAACATCTAATTTTCAGTGGAGTCCTGCTTCTACATGCAGTGTGAAGTACAATAGCCCCTGATACAAAACTGAGGAGCAGTCAGCAACACTTTTGGTTTAGCACCAACACACTGACCACAAATACTTTGCAATCACAATGCAAATATAAATCAGTTAGTGCAAAAGTCAAACTTCTGTTTATGATTTTGGTTTCATTAACAAAGTACTTTGACACCAGTCCTCAAATTATTCAGTTAGCATCCTGTTTGTTCAGTTACCTATTTTAACAAAATGAGAAAGGTGACACTTGAGACAGGCTGTCACTCTTGGCATTAAAACAGTAAAAGGCAATACTTGACATGGGCTTCTGATGGCAGCATTAAAATAATGAATGTGGACACCATGCAGCATAGTTGCACCTTTACAGCTTACCCACATAAGATAGATAATAAGTACATCTCTTACCTGGGTCCTGGAGAGCATGGGACGGGGTTCTCAAGGTGACATCCAGAAGTACCTGTAAAATGGAAACACCGATGGGGTCACAAAGTGTCTGTAGTGCTATAGGGACAAAATAGATCAGATAGGAAAGATTAAACATGAAACAATATGCACCTGATACATGGGGGAGTCAGTCTCCTGTCAGACCCAGTATGGCATCCTGCCAGACCTTTTAGAAATAAAGGAAAGTGGGTTAGTATGTGGAAAAATATTAGCAAGAGTAGAGACAAAGTTGCAGAGAGGTACAACAGCTACAAGGTAAGCATAGATATTAAGTAAAGCTATTTTTGGAGAAAAAGTGCAGTTTAAAGTAAAAGTAGAAGAAAAGTGAAAATGGAGAACTAAAAAAGTAATAGAAATGGACTGAGAAAGAAACAGTAATGAAGAAATAAAAATGAAAAAGCAGTGGGAGTGATGGTGTTCAGGTTTAGCCTTCAGTGCCTGGGTGGCCGTATTTAAATATAATATTTTATTTATTTATTTATTAAATTTTGGTGACCAGGTAGGCCCACTGAGCCCCGAAGGTCCCTTTTTTAGGGGCGACCCAGGATAACAATACAAGTTATAAGAATGAACAAGGACATAAGGAACATTTGAGGCATTGTGAGCTGCATCATGAGGTGGTTACAGTAAAGAAAAATAGTGGATACAGGCATGGTAAAAGAAAAGCAGTGGATGCAGGCATGGGTTCAGGCATGGTTATCATCATGACATGTAAGCGATTGGTAGTACTTTGCATATAGTTTATTCAGGGGTTACACGTGGCCTCTGGCGAGCAGTCTGTATAAGGCAGGTAGTAGGAAGGTTAAGCTAGGAGATGGGAGTTGCAGAGGAGGGGAGTACCTTAGGAGCTTTAAGTACTATGACAGTGGCATGCGCTTGAGGTCAGCAGATGGGACTTAAGCCTGGTGTGGAAGTTCATGAGTGAGGAGGAGGCCTGGACCTGGGGAGGGAGCTTGTTCCATTGGCAGGCTGTTTGGGAAGAAAAGGATCTTCTGCCAGCGTTTGTCCTTACCCTAGGGACTTCTAATAGCATTCTATCTGAGGTCCTTAGGTTCCTTGGGTTGTGTTTGAGGGTTATGGTCCCGGCAATGCTTGGAGCGTGTGGGGTTTGAGAAGCTTGTAGGCCTGGACAAGCACGGGTGTTGAGGGCGGATGACCAATGGGCCAACGAAGATTGGCCAAAGTGTCACAGTGGTGTTGTCTCGGGTGGTCTAAGGTTGCAAAATGAGCTATTTTATTATATAGGGTTTGCATCCTGGTAATCTCTTTTTAGCCATGCCCGTATAATAGGGGCCACAAAGGCCAGGTTGGGTAGAAGGACTCTGCTAGCTATGGAGAGCCTGGCTTCAGGGATGAGTTGGTCCCTGAGTCAGTACAGGGTGCCAAGTTTCTGATGTAGGGTCTGGTGAACTGGTCCACATGTTTCTTGTATGTGATATTCTGATCCAACATGAGGCCTAAGTATTTAAGGGAGGGACTACGTTAATGGCTTTACCAGAGTGAGGTTAAGGAGAGGGATGAGGACCTGTCAAATCCCAGGGATCTTGGCCGAATAGCATTGCCTTGGTCTTGTCGGCATTTAGTACCATTCTGTTCTTACATGCCAAGTCTAGTGAAGTGAGATCCTTTTGGAGTAGAGGGCCTAGGACAACCTCATCATGCAGTGATCGGGAAGATGACAGTATCATCAGCGTACTGCTGACTGAGCTCTCCCACAGTGGAGTGCATGAGTCGTTGGTAAATAAGGAAAACAGGAGGGGGCCTAGAATTGAGCCCAGAGATACACCCTGGTTTAGGGGTAGTGGGTCAGACATGGTCCCTTTCCATGAAACCCTCTGTGCCCTGCCTGATAAGTAGCTCCCAAACCACTTCAGGGCATGATTATCTAGGCCTATATTTTGTAGCTTCTGTAGCAGCAAGTTGTGGTCGACGAGGTTGAATGCCTTGGATAAGTCTATAAACACTGCACCAGTGGGTATTCCTTTGTCCATTGCCCTGAGAACTTTATCCGTGAAGTTAATGAAGGCAGTGTCAGTACCATGGTTTGTTCTAAATCCATGTTGGGAGGGAGAAAAGTAGTCCCTGAGTTGATTGTAGATGACTCTTTCTTACACCTTAGCAAGTGAGCAGAGGAGGGAGATGGGCTTGTAATTGTTGAGTTTTTCCCTGAGCCCCCCCCTTGTGAATAGGGACAACACTGGCATGTTTCCATGGGTCAGGGACTGCTCCTTCCCTCAGTGATCAATTGAGGAGCATGGTTATAGGCCAGGCTAAGGAGGTAGCTCCTGCCTTGAGTAGCCAAGGGTTGATACCGTCGGGTCCCCCTGACCCTTTTGGTTTCAGGCTCCTTAGGAGGTTTAGTACTTCAGTGCGTTTAGCCAGTCTCAGGTGAAATGGGGGTCTTTCCATGTGAGGTGGTTCATCTGAGGTAGGGGGGAGAGTCTGGGGAGACAGGCAGGTCTTGTAGGCCTCGAGGTCTGAGAAGTGCCTGTTCGGGGCAGCCGGTATTTGAGAAGGGTCAGTTGTGAGCTGACCGTTAATCTCCATGGGACAGGACTCAGGCTTTTTGCTGTCCTTGATCAGGTCACTGATATGATTCCAGAATTGCTTGGGGTTGCCCAGGATGGTTTTCTGGAGGTGTGTTAAGTAATCTCTCTTAGCGAGTTTTATGGCTCGCTTGGCTTTGATCCTCAGGGTTTTGTATTCAGCGAGATCTTCCGGGAGGGAGGAGAGCCTAAACTTTTTCCAGGCTTTTTCCCCGAGTAGCCATTAGGGCTTTGAGGGAGGGAAAAATCCACTTGTAGCAGCTGCCTTTAGCCCTCATTCTCTTCATTGGAGCAAAGAGGTTAGCCATTGTGGTTAGTTCATCCTGGAAGTATTGCACAGCCTCAGTAAGAGTTGGGAGAAGGTTTATGGGGTTCCAGTACAGACTACCTAGGTAGCGATTGTATTGTAGTTCAGAGAACTTGGACAAGTCACGGGCGGAGAGAATTCTAGGTTGGACCTTGGGTGGTTTGTTTTTCCATATACAGAAGATTGGGGAATGGTCACTCAGGGAGTCTGCCATTGTGCCTGCACTCTGTATATTAGTGGGGTTAGACACCAGAGCCCAGTCAAGGGTGGTGTGGTTCCCAGTTTTGTAATTAAGTCTGGTCAGTTCAGAGATGACCTGCGTCAGACCAGCTACATGGGTAAGTGACTTTGAGGCATGACCAGGGTCCTGGACCCAGTTAATGTTGAAGTCACCCAGGATTAGTTGCTCCGTTGTTACCTTGGTAGCCATATCGTTTGTGATGGCTTCAAGGGATTTGAGGGCTGATTTTGGTGGGTGGTAGACGCAGCCAGGTGTTAGTTGTTTGGTGTGCCCTAGGGTTATCTGGATGTATATGCTCTCTCCCTCAGCAGTAGGATTAGTCTGCTGGGGTAGAGGTGATATGGAGGTCATCCTTAGCATAGATTAGGATCCCACCCCTTTTGGTTTCTCTGTCATTGCGGTAGCTATTGTAGCCCGACCTGAATCTCATGGTCATGGATGTGGGCTTTTTAGCCAGGTTTCAGAGATGGCTAGTAAGTCCGATTTGTAGAGGTCCAACCAGGCCTGGACTTCGTGTATTTTTGATCTAAGACTACATATGTTCATATGTGCTATCTTCAGACCCTTGGAGGCTGCCCATTGATGGTCCTGGGAGGGATGCTACCAAGGTATTGGGTACGTATGGGCCAGGGTTAGGTTGGATATCACCTGATAGGAGAAGTAGCAAGACTAGTAACCTGAGCAGTTTAGTGCTAGGTATTGAGATGAGGTGTCTTTGATGCGTCCTGCTCATATAGTAAAGCAGGTCATAACATACACCCTTTTTTATGATCTCATGCTCTGTTAAGAGACTAGATATACTTGAGATAGGGTAGCTGCTAAGGAAGTCAAGTGGGGGGATATTATGTAGATTGCTCACTGGTTCTGGGGGGAATGTGTCTATGAGCCTGTCCACCCAGAGTAGGGTCAGTGAGTAGATTATGGCAATTAGTACACCCCTATTAGGGGGAGGGACACTTGGGTTCCTAGCACACCAAGGAGGGCGGAAGGAAGCATATACTAAGTAAGGCATTATTATTGGATGATGTCAGCATAGTGTAGGTAAAAATAGGGCACTCAGAGTCTATCTGATTTGAGTCTGAAGGGTGGATGGCAGACACTGAGGGCTTCCTGTTTTCAGCTGCAGAGCTGTCACACAGGCAGTTTTAAGGAAGTTGTCAGCCTGTTCAGTGAAGCTTAGGGGAACCTCAAACTACAACCTCCCCTTGTAGCAGCACCAGGAAAGAAGTAGAATGATAATGCAGGCCATATTGCCCACAATTGAGTACAGTGATTTGTGTAGAAAGACCAAGAATCCCTCTAGTGGCAGGTCTGTATAACCTGCTAATGGAAAACTAGCCACTTGAACACTTAAAAAAAAAAAACTTCTATTACACAGTTGAAATGTGCTTAGTTCTATCGAAAATCTATTTGTAAAAAGTGCCAGATGGCTGAAGCAGGGGAAAATTCCTGGACAATCAGAGTGGGTTTGCTGGAAGCACCCATGTTCCAATTGGCTGCGCTGTCCCGCACCTTCCAAGGAGCGCAGGTGGGCGTCCTGGTCTTGGTCGGTGGCTGGCTGGGTGCAGGACTACCGTGGGGGAGCTGAAGCAGCCCTGTTCAAGGGCAGGCAGCTGGAGAGAAGAAAAAAGAGCAGGTCTTAAATAGCACAGAGGTTAGGATGGGTTAGATCTGAGCTGTTTAGTAAGACAAAAGGTAGTTTAATATAGCCATAGTGGTCCATTGGGCTACTGTAGGCCTTTGGGCATGGGGCCCTTTTCTTTTAAAATAGAATATGCTTAGCATATAATGGATCCAGGAAGGGTTTTATGGCCCTTGCTGCACCAGCTTGTCCCCTTCAGGACATTACCTTTCAACCCTGTTAACCATCTTCTCTGGGACTTATTCCATCCTTTGTGTCCTTGTGGCTTACCCCTCATGGTGGGGCTTCTGGTTTTTCAGGGTCACCCCCAGAGCTCTCAAGACATCTATAGCCAGACTTCCAAGGATGGGTACTGCAGTTGATGGTATGGAGCCTGCAGGGGGATCTTGACTTCTAGGCCCTGGACGCTGGCATGCTTGAAGCTCATGGGTAGAGAAGCAGACATGAAGGTGTATCACCGTCAAGCCCAGATGACATCCAACATCCTGTTCTGCCTTGGCTGTGCTTCATCCCATGCCCACCCAAGCGGCACCACTTTAGCAGAGGCAGTAGCCCTTCTTCCCAGTGGAGGAGGGCTGTATCCTGAGGGATGCTCAGTATTCTTCCCTCTTCCAGTCCTCTGGCTGACTGATCCAACTATAAGGCCTTATCATGGGCCATCACCAAATTCATTATTGGGGTAGTAACAAAGACAATTATCTGGCATGGAAGGTGGAATGCCAAAATGCCAAATTTGGTATTCTGTCACAATTTCTTCCATTCCATCTGTCTGAAAGTGCTGTACTAGATGTACTGTGGTGGCCACAATTTCTGCCCAAGATGTGGATGACAGAGGATGCTTCCATGGGTCAGTGCTGGAGGACCTAAGCAAAGCCTCATGAGATCTAATGGTGTCAGCTGGCATCACTACTGCTTCCCACTAAGGAGAGGTTGGGCACAGAAAAGAAAAACATTTGGCTTCAAGTAGGGGCATCAGGACTTCTTCCTCCTCAGCTGAGTCCTCACTGTAGCTGCAAGACCATAGTTTACTTTGGGCCTCCTCTTTTGATGGAGTTCTTTAATTTTTTTTTTTTTGGCACCACAGGGCTGAGAATGGAGGATGGGGCTGGAAGAGCATGCTGAGGGAGGGAGCTGACTTTTTTCCTTGCACTGCAGGGCTGGAATGAAGGATGGGGTGGAAGAGCAGGCAGAGGGAGAGAGGGAGTGGATGAGTTCATTTCTTCTTCCAAAGACAAAAGAAACCATCGGTGGTGAAAGAGGAAATTTAGAGGAGGAGGAGAAGGGGAGACAGAAGGGGGCAGAGGGAGAAAGCAGACTAATTGTACTGTATGGTCCTCAATTACACTCACATAGCAGAGCACAGAGCAAACAAAATGCAATGCGTTCAATATCCAGTCATTGACTCAGACCCCCTATTCTCTCATCTTCTCCTTTTGCAATGTGTCAGCATAATTCTCTCTATTCTACTGTTTAAAGGTACAGGGAGAGTGCATATTCAAAGATAGGGACAATGCAAAAGGAAGACAGTCCAGCAGAGGTTTTGGATAGGTGTATTCAAATTGAGTGGGGGTCAGTCAGATTATGACAATTGAAAGGTATGCTGCACATCTTCATTTAAAATTACCTTATTTAGACAGTCCCCTTAGCCTAGGAATGAAATTCAATGTCCATGGCACTAGACCTGAATGACTATGCAAGGTTGTGGATTCCAGCAGCAACCCAGCCCCACTGCCATCGGTAGGTGAGTGTACACACAGAGCTTCTCACTCAATCTGAAAACAACAGAAGGTTCACATCACTTCTGATGAATAATGTCATTAAAAAAATATCACCAACATAGATAGGCTGGGGAGGCTCTTTCTGTGAACCAAACTCCAGGCAGTTTTCTAGTTCATTACATTCACATTTTTAAATGCCCACAACTAGCATGCTTGCTACACCCCTGACTAATCCCTGCTGCTGAATCTAAGGGACACACCACAACCAGTGGGCACAGTGAGTAACCTGGTCCTGACTGAGGAGAGGACCAACTGGTTGAGTAGGTGGGTCACTGCAGTGGGGTGGGATTGTGAGACCATGCCATCCATGACAGTTGCCTCCTGCCAATAAGCCCCACCAGCAGTCTCTCTCCGTCCCATCTGCCAAGAAACCACTCCATCTGCCAGTAGGGAGCCTCATTTTCTCCTTTGTGTACCAGTGAGTGCTGTTCATGAAGATGTTCTTTTTGCTCTTCTTCAGTTGCCCTTTGGCCATTGGAGATGCATACACGTCTGCCCTCCAGCAGCAGTTACTGTTCTGGTTCAACATTTTTCCTGGCCGCCAAACAGTGACAGCAATACATACTTAAAACTAGTGGGATAGGCCAGCATCCAGGTAATAGACAGTTCACACCTCACACCAAGTACTACCAGAAAAATATTTAATTTGCCAAGGTGGAGGTATGTTGATATAAAAGTAAAAGAGGACTACCTTTGAAAACTAATAATTCCAGCCAGTGTACTACTGTAGCTCATTAAGCAATAAATGTAAACAGCATTCCTTTCATTTCAATTTATGACAACATCCCATGTCCACACTAGCACACTAACAGTGCCCATGCCATCATACTGGTGGAGCACTGGGCAGCTAATGTTTGTCCTAGGTCCTTTTCCAGTAACAGTTATATTCTTGCTTGCTACCTGTAGCTGCTCTGGCCCCTAAGCATGTAAATCTGCACTCAAAGATTTTCTTGGTGCTTGTTCAAACAATAATACTTGCATACACATCATGGATGGGGTTACAAAAAGTAGTCTAGCTAGCAACTACTGCCATGTGCAAAAGCATTTCCAGTGAGCTGCTAAACTACCTAAGCACATAAAATTTCACTTACTCCCTCTCGGACAGGTCCTGATGATTATTCCTATAGGCTCCGAGCCTTCACTCGATCCTGACAGCAGGCTGTCGCCTCTCTCTGACTTCAAATGAGTCTCTGTCTCTCCACTGAGTCCATCTCCGCGATCTTCATCACCTGACCTGTACGTGCCTAGGGTTCAACCTTGACATGTGGAATGGCAACTACATGACGATGGGGGGAACAGAGCAGCTGCCACCAGTTATCAACTGTACTGGAGCAAACAAGCCCTGCACACAGGAAAAGATGCTACAGCACACAAAGCTTTAGTGCAGCAAAGTTGTTTTGCCCCACTGGCAATGAAATGACAATGGGAGGGTCAGTGGAGCTGAAAACAGAAAGTGCCACTGCCATCAGTTAACAACTGTATTGGAGCAAAGAAACCATGCAAGCAAACTGTGCACAAGGGAAAAGACACTACAGCACACAAAGCTGTAGTATTGCAAAGTTTGTTGTTTGCTCTGACTCATGAGAGGACCTGTTTCTTGGAGGCAGGCAGGCAGGTGAATGTGACCGTGCTAGGTAGCCTACCTGTAACAGTCCCCGGGGGCACATGCACACGAGTTATGATTGAGCAGCAGCAAAACATTTGGAGGTAGTGCAGACTACAGGTGGGTGGAAGGTGAGCCAAGAAGAAAAAAAATACTTCAGGTGGGTGAAGGTGAGCCAAGCAGAAAAAAAGTGCAGGGCAGAGAAGGCGAGAGAAACAGAGAGAAAGACAGAAAGAAACCGACTGGAGAGCTGCAGATAGGGTGGAGGGGCAGGGAACAGACCCAGAACGAGAGATAGTCTACCAGTAACAGTCCTCTGGGCAAAAACACACACACATACACACACACACACACAAACACACAACACACACACACACACACACACACACACACACACACACACACACACGAGTCATGATTGAGTGGCACTAAAACCGTACTGCCGTCTTTCGGATGAGACGTTAAACCGAGGTCCCATCTGCCTGGATTGGTGGTAGTTCAGATGGATGTTAAAGATCCCATGGCACTTATCGAAAAGAGTAGGGGAATTTCCCCGGTGTCCTGGCTAAATTTCCCTCATTCACTAAAAATACCACCAACAGCTTAATCTGGTTCAAGGTCAGTTGGCATTCATCTGTATCCCCCTCCCCCCGGGTCGTGTCTGAAAATAGGCAGGATTTGTCTAGTGCACTTACCCGGTCAACAAAAACTAAATAAATAAAATAAAACATTTGGAGGCAGTGCAAGCTACGGGTGGGTGGAGGCTGTGCCAGAAGAAAAGTACTGCAGGTAGATGAGGGTGCTCTAGAAGAAAGGAAGTGTGGGAGTGGAGAGAGAGAGAAAGGCAGAGAGAGAGAGAGACAGAGAGAGAGAAAGTGCCCAACTGGAGAGCTGCAGAGGGGGTGGGGAAGAGGCAGGTGACAGACCCTGAGCGAGAGACACAGAAAAAGTGCCCAATCAGAGAGCTGCAAATGGGGCAGGGAGGGGAAAAGGAACAGACCAATAGTGAAAGAAACACAAAGGAAGTGTGCCATCAGAAAGCTACTGAGAGGGTGGGGAATAGATGCTTATGTGCTTCAACTCCACTCACTAGATGGAGCACAGAGCACACAAGCTGCTATGCATTTGGTATCCAGTCACGTCCTCAGACCCCCATTCTCTCACCTCCTTCTTTGTTACACATCAGCATAACCCTCACTATGCATCAGTAAAAGGAATCAGCTTTTAAAATGAGTGTTTAGATTTTGTGGAATATTTCTGCAGAAACAGTGACCCACATTTTCAATACTACATTTTTTATGGTCTTATTTCTAAAAACATAACATCCACATACACTTACATATACTTTTAATAGTCATACTAATTTATTTTAACTGGACTGTAGTAATCAGTCATTAGAATTCTGTACTCTGTGACACTATGTATGTTAAACTGCTGTAGCATACTGATTATTGATGGGGTGGGCAGAATGAGAAGAGATCTGGATAAACTAGCAGAATGGTCAGAAGAGTGGCAACTGGGATTTAATGCAAAGAGTGCAAAATCATGCACATAGGGAAGAGAAACCCTGAAGCCACCTATAGGCTGGGAAGGAGTTGCTAGCAGTCACAAAGGAAGAAAGAGACTTGGGCATCATCATCACTGATGACCTAAAATCATCAAGCAGACCTCTAAAGCAGTAGGTAAGGCTAGGGGGTGTTAGGGTGTATTAGTAGGGTATCACAAGTCGTAAGAGGAGGTAATAATCCCTCTGTACAAGACACTGGTTAGGCCCCATCTGGAGTACTGCATGCAGTATTGAGGCCACACCTTCACAAGGACATTAACCAAATTGAGGCAGTCCAGAGAAGGGCAACCAAAATGGTGCAGGGACTGCATCAGAAGACATATGAGGACAGATTAACAGAGCTCAATATGTATACCCTTGAGCAAGGGAGAGAGGTGATATGATCGAGACATTCAAACACCTTAAGGGCATTAACAAGGTGAAAGAGTCTAACATGTTTAAATATAAGAAAAATAGCAGGACAAGAGGACACAGCATGAGATTAGAGGGAGGCCGATTAAGGGGGAATGTGAGGAAATTCTTTTTCACAGAAAGGGTGGTGGATGCATGGAATGGCTTACCACAAGAAGTGGTGGCTATGAATACAGTGCAGGGCTTCAAACAGGCATGGGATAGGCATAAGGGAGCAATACAAATGACTATGAATAGATAGGCCACTGACAGAGCAAGGCCGATGGCACATTTATAAGGTAGAAAGAAATGGGCAGACTGGATGGGCCTTGCGGTCCTTATCTGCCGTCAACTTCTATGTTTCTTATTGGTAAGAAACCTTTGTGTCCGTTATATCCAGAATTATTCTAAATTGCATCTTTTTGTCACTGAAATTTGAGAAATTCCATATCAAGACATCAATGATCCTAAGAATAGCATACATAGGGGGCTTTATAATAAATGTACAGTGTGCCCAGTGTCAGTTACCCTTAGTCAGAATCTTGAATGAAGAAGCATCAAGAATAGAGAAGGCCATAACTTTGCATTGCCTGCCTTCTTGCAAGTAGCCATTCAATAACTGGTGCTCACAGACTAAATGGCTTATGGAGGCAAATAAAGTGCGTGTGTTGCGTTGTTTCTGTACAATGGCACCTGCTAGCTGTTTAACAAACCTGCAGATTACTATGTACTATATATTTTTTTGCATTTGAAAACAGTAATACCAATTACACCAGGCATTACCACTTGCTGCATCTAAGGCAATTCTGACAGATGTATCCATATATCTTTGGTCATGATGGAAGCTGATGCTGGGCACAACTGTAGCAGAAGTTTTGATGGGGCATTGCAGGACCATGATGTTAGAATAGGTAAGGGTATTTGCCTGTTTGCAGTACAAATCAAATGAATGTGATACATGGTCAAGCTGAGAAGGACTGTAGATCTCGCAAGAGGGAGAGGCACAGTCTTGTCAATGTAAAGAACAGTCAGAGGATTAAACTAAAGGACAGGAAGGTGTCAGATGCAGGGGTCACCAGTAGAAGTTAGAGGCATGGGTTTACCAACAGAAGGGTAGCAGAGCACGGTACCACAAGAATTGAAGATCATCAGTTGAAGCAAGAAGGCACAGAGGCAATTCTTACTTGAAGCGGTCATATGAGAATCACTCTAGCAAATTACAAACAGCATAAGAGATCAATGCATATGAAAGCCCAGGACTTAGATGAACTAGTAGAGACCTGGTGGGGAAAAATGACTGGAGCAACTCATCCAGCCCAATTGCATCTCTGTAGAATTAGCCCAAGGCTGACTCCTCATTCCCAGGCTTTGATTTTCTCAGATTGCCTACTCCGTACAGGCATTTCCCTGCACTATTATAGGAGGCACATGTGGAACTGCTATGTTAGTCAATTAGGCTAGGAGGCTCAATCATCTCTGGCAAGACCCCTTTGGTCTAATCCTGCCTTATCTATTGATGACCAGCCTGTCCACTGGAGGGACAAAATTTGCTAAAAACCTTACTCTTCCCCTCCATATTAATTAGATCATTGGATTACTATGATGGGTGGTCCACAACACTTGATGACTAAACTGAAATCTTTTAGGGCTCATGTCCTTCGTCTGCACTTGAGGACCCAAAAGATAAATGGGAACTGGAACTTGTTATATAGATTTCATCTGCAGATTGGATGCAGGTATAGACTGCTGCCCACCAGTCAACCCAGGAGCTTCAGGCACAATCTCTTCAGTTTAAGATTCTGCATCGGGCATATAGAACCCCTCAATGGCTTTATAAAGCTGGGCTGTCAGGTAATAGTGACTGCTGGAGGTGTTCATCACCCCAGGCATCCTTAACTCATGTTTTCTGGTCTTGTCCCAGTACTGAGCTGTTTTGGATCAGAGTGTGGGCCACTTGTTCTCTGGTTATTCCAAATCTAGGGATCTGAGACCTGTGCCTGGCCCTCCTAGGGCTTACTCAGTTGATCTCTCTGACTAAACACAAGCTCTGTTGGTTAAATGGTGCATTGTTAGCAGGTAAACATGTTTAGTTATGACATTGGAGAGATCCTGATCCCCCATCCCATGAAGAATGATTTGACATGCTAATTTTTACAACCCTGTATAAAATAAACTCCCATTGCATTTTGGGTAAGCTGCCTGTGCACCAGATGATCTGGCAGCCTCTTATAGATACATTCCCTTGGATGACCCTGCTTCAACAGTGACCTAAATGCTGAATTCCTGGTCCTTGTTTCATTGGACCCAGTTGAATCTCACTTGTGATTTTGCTCCAGGACAAATGACTTTCAAGACCCTCCAGTTACTTCTCCTTTTAGCTCACCCCTGTTCCCTTTCTCCCTTCCCTCTCCTGCTCCCCATTCTCTACTCATTATACCTTGTTCACATTTTATTTTTTTATTTATTCTTTTTAATTGAGTAAGGACCACCAGGCACAAGTATCTGTTTTCAGGGATGACCTTTGGGCTGGTTAAATGACTCTCAGAGTCACATGGTATGCAATTGGAGGCTATGGGAATCAAACCCAGGTCTGCAGGTACTAAGCTCATTCACAGCTCTTTCATATAAATTTCGTATTTGATTTTTGGAAATCAATAAACAATGAAAATTTGGAATTATTTTCCAGTTTTGTAATATGCTACTGGATGTGTAGTTTTCTTGATAGTTTGTTATATGCTCAGCTTATTTTGTTTCTTTAATGGCAAGGCCCTCTTCCATGTGTTCACTTCAGAAGTTCATCATGTTTTTTATTTATTCACTTTTAAATACAGCTTGAAAATAGTATTGGTTAATTGTTTATTCCATTACGTATTTGTTGGATACGATTGTATTTGAATGTTGTTCTCTTGTTTTTACTTGGAAAACTCAATAAAACATTTTTATAAAAAAAAAATGACAGGAGCACCAAGGAGAAATTCCAGCTATTGTAAATGGATAGGTCTGATGGGCAAAGGAGGAGGTGACTCTCTTTTTGAGGGAAGGTGTCTGTAAAAAACAAGGAGTAAATCAGTGTGACAAACAGTTCCCACAGAGACCGTCTGGTTAAACTTGGACTGAAAAGCAGGTAGGTGACAAATTAGTCACACAGAAAACTATGTGTGCTTGTTGAATTGATTTGCACAAGAAAGGGCTGTAGTGGCTTTGTGAGACTGTGACTGTCTGTTTAATTTTAAATGCTGCAAAAGGGCTCTAATTACCTGCTGCTGCTTCACTCTGGGGGTTGGGGATTCAACAGATAAAAGAAAGCGTTGCCAGGGCGCACGTTGAGTGGAACAAGTGCCACTCGGTAGAAGAAAGTGTGATACATATTTAATGTAATTTAGAGTTTTAAAGTAAGGGTTTCCCATGGGGTCTTTAATGTATTTGATTTTGGGAGTTGTGTTGGTTGGGATGTTGCAATGGGAGGTGGTTGGCAGGTGCCCCGATTGGGATTTGCATGTCAGTGGTCAAGTGCTACTGAGTTGAGGAGGAACTTGTTTGTATACTGACTCGCTTGACATGGAAGGCCCCAATCCTGGGACGGCCGGTTTAACAAATATAATTCCAAACTTGATGTTGGTAAAGCTGAGACATTATTGTAACAGGGTTGGAATGGGAGTGGAAATGGGACATGAAATTAAGAATGTCTGGACTCCATTGATAATTAAGGTATTAAGGAAGTCAATACTACTAAACTTATGTATTCTTTTGTTTTTAATGTAAAGTGGGGATGTTGCTTTAAATCCTGGTCCCTTAATTGACAATTTAAAGATTCATCATGGTCAACTAATTGTGCACTCAAATGTAAAAAGTATCATTCCAAAGTTGGATTTAATTAAGGATTTCCTAACAGAACATAAACCTGTGATTATGGTTTTTACAGAAACCTGGCTGGGTCAGTCCATGATGACTTAGATCTAAAATTATAGGTTATGATTTTAAAGGGCTGTTAGGACTAGGAAGGGGGAGGGATAATGGTTTATTATTTAGAAAAATTCTCCACATTCAGATTTTTTTATTTGGATAGTATAAACCTTGAATATCTGGCACTGGAGTTTAATACTGGGTCAGGGAAACCTTTAATAGTGGTTGGGGGGGTATCGCCCACCTAACACAACAGTACAAGTGTTTGACTTACTGTAGGATGCACTAGTCCCATTTGTTTTCTCCCATAAGTTGTTAGTTCTGGGGGACTTAAATGCTGACTGGTTGCACCCTGTAAAATTCCAAAGAATCAGGAAAATGGCTTTGGAGCTTGGGTTGTACCAATTAATCTCACAACCCACCAGGATTAATATTCATAATCCTGGTGATTCTTCTTTGATTGATGTGATTCTTAAAAACTGTCCCAACAACTATATTTCTTCTGGGGTAGATGAAGACTTGTTTAGTGATCATAATATTGTTTACTGTATCAAAGGGAAAATTAAAGTGAAAGGACCTTCTAGGCTCCTGAAGTTAAGATCTTATAAAATATTTGATTATTTTTCCTTTTTAGCAGACCTAGGGAATGTTAAGTGGGATTGTCTAAAACTAATACCCGATATAAACCTGGCTTGGGATAATTTTGTGTCAAATTTTGTCCTTGTATGTAATAGGCATATGCCGGAGATTACTAGCAGAATAAAAGGTAATTCTGCCCCATGGTATACTACTAAACTTTTTAAGTTGAGGCTTGGTAAAAATAAAGCTTGGACCCAGGTACGAGCTTCGGGAAAGATTTGTGATTGGCAACAATACAGGAAATCAAGAAACCTGTATGTGACCACACTAAGGGATACTAAAAATAAGTATTACAAGGCCAAAACCAAAGAATCATTAGGGGAAACCTGGGAAATTCTGGGGACTTACAGGGGAATTAAAGGGACAGATAAGGGGGAAGACACCTATTAATTTATCTGGGGAGGAATCCTTTGGGAGAGAGTTGCCACTTGCTGATAGGTTTAATGATTATTTTATAGAGTCGGGTAATTTCTTTCATAGCCCTAGTGAACCTCTTTTTAACCCTGTAAGTTGTATGGAAGGAGACTCTAAATTTGTTTTTGATGCCATATTGAGTGGTGAGGTGCTAGAAACTTTATTGCAATTAAACATCACTGGGAGTAGTGGCCTTGATGGTTTGTCTCCAAGGATGCTGAAATATGCAGCAACCCACATTTCAGACCTATTAACCTACCTGTTCAATTGTTCGATAGAGGAGGGATATATCTCAGAAGGTTGGAAGTCAGCCAGAATCATCCCCATTTTTAAGTGGGGTGATCCTGGCCGACTGTCCAACTATAGACCTATATCTATATTACCTCTGATTAGTAAGGTATTGGAGAAACTGTTGTCAAGACAGTTGATGGAGTATTTGGAAAGAGAAAAATTGATGGATCAATCAGGTTTTCGGAGGTCTCATGGCACTGTGATGGCCGTGTCAGAGGTCCTGGATGAGATTGGCAGGGCAATTGATGCCCAATGTTATACTGGTGCAATTCTTGTTGATCTCTCCAGGGCTTTTGACATGGTTGATCATCAGAATTTGCTTATGAGACTGTCTGAGGTAGGGATGAGCCATTCAGTTTTGGATTGGTTCATCACCTATCTTTCTGACAGATGGCAGGTAACAGTTGTAAATGGAACTGTATCGGCTATGCAGGTGGTACAGAGAGGTGCCCCAAGGATGAGTTATGGGTCCTTTATTATACTTAGTATATTTGAAAGATCTTAGGCATTATGTGGGGGCCTGTCATTATCACCTGTATGCCGATGACACCATTTTATACTGTTTGGCTGAATCAGTTTCAGTAATACAACGTACACTGTAGAAAAGTTTTAACAATATGGAAAAGTACTTTGCCAACTCGAAGTGAAAACTTAATTCCTCTAAAACTAAATGCATGTTGTTTGGGTCTTCTATGAAATGGAAAGATTACTTGACTTTGGAAATTGTGGATAATAGAAGGGAGGGGTTAGAGTTAGTTAATCAATATAAATATTTGGGATTTTGGTTAGATAATTAAGGGTCAGGAAATTTGCATGTAGATAATTTGATCTCCCAGGTTAACAAGCGGGTGGGTTTCCTGTTTAGGAACAAAAACTGCTTAGATTCTGTGACATTGGACTTGATAGTTAAGATGCAGATTTTCCCTTTAATCAATTATGGGGACATATTATATGATGGAGCCACTAGGGATCGAATAACAAAGTTAAATGTTCTAGTTAATCATCTTGACAGACTGATTCTCAAGTGTCCAAAACTTTCTCATCGTTGCGAATTGTACAAAAGATTGGGTTGGTTATCATTAAGTAGGAGAAGAATGATATTTAAACAGCTGTTTGCTTATAAATGTGGGCTGGGTCCCGTCCCTATATATCTAAAGAATAGATCTTCCTTTAGAAGTGTTGAATTGACATTGAGAAATCAAGTTGTTATGGATATGGTTGTACCCCATGTAAAATCAAAACGTTCCCAATATTTATTTAGTAATTATATTCCGATATTTTGGAATAGCCTTCCTCACGAATATAAGCAAAAGATTGGTAAGCCCTTATCAACATCCCATCTAAGAAGACACCTCATATCTATACAGGAACCTTGTAATTGTTATTGATGTTCTTTTTTTCTATGTTTTTGTATTGATGATTGTTGTTTGATTGTATTTATTATGTGAGTGTTGAAGTGTATTTTGTATTTTTTGTAAAGGCTACCATTGCAATGAGTTTTACTCAATTGCTTTTACCTTGAATAAACAAACAAACAAAGTAACTACAGGACTGCAAGCAGCCTAGTACAGCTAAATGGATTGAGTGGTAAGAAGTACTGACTTGATGTGGCCAATATGAGAGCAGCTTGGCTCTGAAAGTTCAGTCTGGGGATGGAGAATCCAATATAATCCAGCCCTTTAAACAGCTGAAATCAAATTCTAAATCCACTTACCAGCAGTTTTAGCAATGGTCATCACGGACCAAACTGTTTCAGAAGATCTGGTGTCAATGAAAAATAAGTTATCTGCACCTCTGGGTAGTGCTGGTGAAGTGGCCCTCAAGATGGTGGAATCAAGATGCGAGATGGAGTCAGGTCTCATAAGTAGAACATTCCTTAACATTGAAACATTTATGAGCACCATTAGTGGAGAGCTTTCAAAGGTCAGTGAGGCACTGGTGGTGATGCAAGCATCTGTGTAAGGACTGGGCAAGTGGGTAACTGAGGTAGAAGAGCAGGTCCATAAACTAGAGGACTCGGTACCCAATGGAGCAGAGGGGCAGCCACAGAGAAAGAGCTGCACATGCTCTGGAACAAAATAAAGGATCAAGAGACAAAGACAGATTTTTGAATTGGTAAGAATGCATGAAGCCCCAGTGCACTGACCACTATGGCTGCAGACTTGCAGCATTCTATCGACAATTAGGATTTCTATCCCTTGCACCAACCGTAGGTCCTTAGACCACATTTATGTGGTCTAGCCTGCACCACTCCCTGGGGCCTCTAATACAGAGCTTGCACCAGATATTTGGCGCAAGCTGCCATAAATCACGGAAAGTATTGCCACTACGCTCGGGAATGGAAAATCAGGCATTGTCGTGGCAATGTGGTGTTGCCTAAGTACTGTGGCACAGGGAAGGATGAAAGCCTTGTGCCACAGTTTGAAAATTCTGCCCAAGGAGTCACTAGAAAACTATCCAGATTTTTGGACTCCCAGAGAAACTTGAGGGGCATAACATGGTGGATTTTTTTTACAGCGGATGTTGCCACAGTTGTTGCACCATTACTGGGACACACCCATGGAGATTGACTGCATACACTACATCCCCCGAGGGCCACTGACCAACAATTCTAACATGAGACCACAGTCAGTGACTTTCAGGCTCTTTCAGTATCAGGAATGAGAACTCATCCTGACAAAAGTCCAAATCATTAAGGACCTGTGCTGGAAGGGCTCAAAGATTTCTCTCCAGCCTGATTTTCCCCTTAAGAGTGATTGATTGTTGCAAGTATTTTGACGGGGTGACAGATCTTACTAATGAGAAGGGCCTGAAATGCACACTTGGACCACTTGACACAGTCCAGATCACAACTGAGAAATCCATGGAGGCCTTCACTTGCCCCAAAGCAGTTCAAGGACACAGTTTAAACTGGACTAGAACTGCTACCAAGAAGATGGTAAATGATAATGGATCAAGGAAGGAACCAAAACATAAGTGAGTTGCAGTGCCCTACAGGCACAGAGGAGGGGGGAGCTGAGCAACTGACAGTGATCTTGAGATAGTGACTTGAAAGAGTCTAGTAGGAAGCAGAAAGTCTTCATGGAGCTGGCCTAAGAGCCAGAGGGCTGAAGTGACTCATGAACTACAGCTAAATAGAGTTTTTTGTTTCAGATACATACTGTACATCTGCACTAACCAAATCTTCTTTGCAGGTGGGACAGATGAGACACTCATGTAAGTGTCACTAGCTTGTTGTGTAATTCAAGGCATATTCAATTGTTATGCTTAAATCAGATATGAAATGAGAAGCTAGGCATAATGTTTAATCCATTTGATGAAGGAGCTTTGGTAACTGGATGGGGAAGGAGTTTAACAGCACCATGTTTTTAGCCAGGGAAACTCATGTTTTGAAGTCTTGCAGTGTGGCACTGAGAGAGACTTTCAGTCTAGTGAAGAAAAGGGAGCATTGTGCGATGTCAGTGATGCAACCAAAGGAATTGGTAGAGGCAAAAGAAAAATAAAGATTGGCACTAGACTGTACACAAATGTACACAGCTGAAAGAAAAATATGGAAGAACTGGAGACACTAATTACCGTTAAGGAACTGGACATACTTGTAGTAACAGAGACATGTTAGGATGTACATGACCTGTGGGGCATGGGACTGAATATAGAAACATAAACAGTAAGGACAGAAGGAAACTTTAACCTTTCAAGTCCAAAACGAGGCCCTGCCTCACTCTTATTCCAAGCTTCTGCTACTCTCCTCCCCCTCCACTGCTCTTCCACTAGTGACTACACCCCTTCTACACACTCTCACGCTCCCCTTTAAATGGTCCCACTTCATTATTTATTTATTTAGTTATTGATTAATTGATTGAATTCTAGGATTACAAAATACCTTTGAGCAGGGACTGCTCATTTACAAAGGATCCATGTCAGGAAATGAAGTGTAAGCATACATACAAAGGTTGACATAATTACATATAGTTACAGTAAAAAAAAGTCAAAAAAGAAGCAAGAGGCTGAGGCTTAATTAGTACAGTACCTCAAATGAGCCATCGTTAGGTGGAATGAGACAACATCCATGGAAAACTATAATGTAAGAGCTGCTGGTGAAGGGTAGGTAAGGTGGGGTAGGCGGGTTGGAGACCATTGTCGAAGGGTAAGGTGAGAGGATAGGAGCATTTGGAACCCATATAGTGCCTGTGTTAACCACATTATTGGAGATTGTTCCAATTGCCCACCACTCTCTCAGTGAACAAAATGCTTCCTAATGTGAAGTCTTTCCTAGACTTCTCCCTGCCAGTCTAAGATAGTAACCCCTAATGGCTGAATCATTCTTAATTTTGAGCAATTATTTATGGTCCATCTGTTTATATCTGGAATGCAGTATAGTATCCTATCCCCCTCCCTCATCTAGCCTCTAGTAAGTGTAGATTAATTTCCTCCAGTCTCTTCTCATAGGTTCTGCCCTGTTGGTCATGGGTCATTTAGGGCATCCTTCTTTGGATCAATCCAATGTGTTCCAGTCCTTCCTCAAATGTGACCTCCAGAACTGCACACAGTACTCCAGGTGCAGTCAGACCAGTGACCTGAACATTGGTAGAATCACCTCCTTCTGGTAAATTACGAAACCTCACCTACTGCAAACTATTTGCCTTCCCAAGAACTTTGCTACACTGAGAGGGGGCTCTAAAAATGTTACCAGTTTACCCTTAGTTCTATTCCTCTCAAGGGTGCTCTTCCTTAACCCTATTGATTCAGTACTAGGGCTGGGTGAGATTTGACTTCCAAAAGCAGATACAGTTATTTTATTTATTTTTATTTAGTTTTTGTTAACCGGGTAAGTGCACTAGCCAGCAAGTGACTGTTTTCAGGAACGACCCGGGAGATACAATTACAATACAGACATAGTACAGCCAGGAATTATTTGAAACATCAGAACCATCAAAACAGAGAGAGATACAATGCGCTGCAGTATATAGGAAACAATAATAATGCAGAAAATCAACAATACATATTAACCCTGTATCAAAGCAACATACTTAAATGTGAAAGGTGGAGACGGTAAGGCAGGGGTAGAGGCAACATGAAAAAACACCAGATAGGTAATAGGGATGAGGGAGAAAGAAAAGAGGCGCCGTCAGATACGGCAACAGCGGGAGAGGTACCAACTTGCAGCCGGCTTGTGAGCCACAAGATGGCAGGTGCAGAGAGGTGGCGGTGGGGGAGAACAGCAGAAACAGCATTAGCGGAAGGAGGAAGAGTGTGAAGCCAGGCGATGGAACCGGGAGACGGCAGGGCGAGGGTGAGTAAGTCGGTGAGAGGAGGATAGAAGCGGAGAAGAAACGGCAATGGCGGCAAAAGTGCCAAGGTCAGGCCGAGCCAGTGGAACTGAGAGACGGCAAGGCAGGGAAGGAGGGGTCAGTAGACGGCAACAGCGGCAAGAGGTGGGAAAGTACAGCCGGGCCGGTGGAGCCGAAGACGGCTAGCCATGCGTGAGAAGGTCGGTAAGAGGGGGAAAAAGCAGAAGAGTTACGGCAAAGTGGCAGAAGTGTAGAAGTGAAGCCGAGCCGGTGGAACCGAGAGACGGCTGGCGGGGCAAGGAGGGATTCTGCTTCCATAACGTTTCAGTTATTTCCATGTAATTTTAAATCTGCATGTGCAAACTGTGCCACATTGAGTGTGTCTGAAGTTCTACACTGCATGGAAATGTATGATATGTTTCAGATCTTTAGCATTAAAGGGATTACTTATAAGCAGCCAAACATTTATAAAACAAATTGGGCAAGTAAGTAAACTGTACAAGTTTAAGTCACTAGAACTTTAAAACTAGAGAAAACAATGTCACCAATTTTGGTCAGCTCATAGATCCTTGAAGGGAGGCTGTGTATGTCAAATTTCCCATCACCTGCTAAAAGGATGACCAAGTCATAAATAGCAAAAAATGCAAAATAAAATCTGTAATTAAAGCTGAATTTCATAAGCATTTGGGAAAATCGTGGAATTTCATAAGCATTTGGGAAAATCGTGGAATCTTGTGATCATTTGTGGAAGCCATATCCATAGGTTTTGTCTAGCAATACACTTGACATGCCATGAAGGAGGAACGAAAGGCTGGGTAGAGAGGTAATAAATAGGGTCAGTGATTTCTGGACACTGATAAAATTGTCACAATTTTTGTTCTGAAATTGCTTAAAAATGGATAGTAATGTGAATGGGAATTTGTTCACCCTTGCTCTAGTCCCATTGTTTCTGTTCCGACAGTTTTATAGTAGTCTAGTTTCCTGCATTGGCACAACTCTTTATTTAGTCAGTAAATTATACTTTTAAGAAGCTGTTGTCAGGACCACAATAGCTACTAATGCATTAATTTGATATGAGTTAATGTGTGACTTAGCTGTATTATTGTGATGTAAAAGTCTCACACTTAAACCACAATAGTAGAAATAAAACCATAAACATCAAGATACAATATCTTATTTTTACTGGGGTGCTGCTTTTATTCATTTTACAATGTAGTTAATCAGGATAGCTCAGCTAACATGCAGTATCTCATTTTCAGTGGGGCTCTGATTGTACCCATTGTAACAATGTATTTTTCCCAGTAGGACCAGTTACGATATAGTATCTTGTTTTCAGTGGGATCCTGCTTTTGAAAAATGCAGGCAGTTATTTACACAATGTCATTTCAGTAGAAGGTGGGGATTTATGTCAACATGGGAATACAGAGTGGGTGAGATGCTGAGTGCTGACATCATACAGAGCATCCTAATATTATTTTCAATTTATTTACCCAGGACAACTCAAATGAGTTGCAACATCTAATTTTCAGTGGAGTCCTGCTTCTACATGCAGTGTGAAGTACAATAGCCCCTGATACAAAACTGAGGAGCAGTCAGCAACACTTTTGGTTTAGCACCAACACACTGACCACAAATACTTTGCAATCACAATGCAAATATAAATCAGTTAGTGCAAAAGTCAAACTTCTGTTTATGATTTTGGTTTCATTAACAAAGTACTTTGACACCAGTCCTCAAATTATTCAGTTAGCATCCTGTTTGTTCAGTTACCTATTTTAACAAATGAGAAAGGTGACACTTGAGACAGGCTGTCACTCTTGGCATTAAAACAGTAAAGGCAATACTTGACATGGGCTTCTGGTGGCAGCATTAAAATAATGAATGTGGACACCATGCAGCATAGTTGCACCTTTACAGCTTACCCACATAAGATAGATAATAAGTACATCTCTTACCTGGGTCCTGGAGGCATGGGGCCGGGGTTCTCAAGGTGACATCCAGAAGTACCTGTAAAATGGAAACACCGATGGGGTCACAAAGTGTCTGTAGTGCTATAGGGACAAAATAGATCAGATAGGAAAGATTAAACATGAAACAATATGCACCTGATACATGGGGAGTCAGTCTCCTGTCAGACCCAGTATGGCATCCTGCCAGACCTTTTAGAAATAAAGGAAAGTGGGTTAGTATGTGGAAAAATATTAGCAAGAGTAGAGACAAAGTTATGGAGAGGTACAACAGCTACAAGGTAAGCATAGATATTAAGTAAAGCTATTTTGGAGAAAAGTGCAGTTTAAAGTAAAAGTAGAAGAAAAGTGAAAATGGAGAACTAAAAAGTAATAGAAATGGACTGAGAAAGAAACAGTAATGAAGAAATAAAAATGAAAAAGCAGTGGGAGTGATGGTGTTCAGGTTTAGCCTTCAGTGCCTGGGTGGCCGTATTTAAATATAATATTTTATTTATTTATTTATTAAATTTTGGTGACCAGGTAGGCCCACTGAGCCCCGAAGGTCCCTTTTTTAGGGGCGACCCAGGATAACAATACAAGTTATAAGAATGAACAAGGACATAAGGAACATTTGAGGCATTGTGAGCTGCATCATGAGGTGGTTACAGTAAAGAAAAATAGTGGATACAGGCATGGTAAAAGAAAAGCAGTGGATGCAGGCATGGGTTCAGGCATGGTTATCATCATGACATGTGGCGATTGGTAGTACTTGCATATAGTTTATTCAGGGGTTACCGTGGCCTCTGGCGACTTCAGTCTGTATAAGGCAGGTAGTAGGAAGGTTAAGCTAGGAGATGGGAGTTGCAGAGGAGGGGAGTACCTTAGGAGCTTTAAGTACTATGACAGTGGCATGCGCTTGAGGTCAGCAGATGGGACTTAAGCCTGGTGGAAGTTCATGAGTGAGGAGGCCTGGACCTGGGAGGAGCTTGTTCCATTGGCAGAGCTGTTTGGGAGGAAAAGGATCTTCTGCCAGCGTTTGTCCTTACCCTAGGGACTTCTAATAGCATTCTATCTGAGGTCCTTAGGTTCCTTGGGTTGTGTTTGAGGGTTATGGTCCCGGCAATGCTTGGCGGAGCGTGGGGTTTGAGAAGCTTGTAGGCCTGGACAAGCACGGGGTGTTGGAGGCGGGCGACCAATGTGGGCCAACGAAGATTGGCCAAAGTGTCACAGTGGTGTTGTCTCGGGTGGTCTAAGGTTGCAAAATGAGCTATTTTATTATATAGGGTTTGCATCCTGGTAATCTCTTGTTTAGCCATGCCCTGTATAATAGGGGCCACAAAGGCCAGGTTGGGTAGAAGGACTCTGCTAGCTATGGAGAGCCTGGCTTCAGGGATGAGTTGGTCCCTGAGTCAGTACAGGGTGCCAAGTTTCTGATGTAGGGTCCTGGTGAACTGGTCCACATGTTTCTTGTATGTGATATTCTGATCCAACATGAGGCCTAAGTATTTAAGGGAGGGGACTACGTTAATGGCTTTACCAGAGAGTGAGGTTAAGGAGAGGGATGAGGACCTGTCAAATCCCAGGGATCTTGGCCCGAATAGCATTGCCTTGGTCTTGTCGGCATTTAGTACCATTCTGTTCTTACATAGCCAAGTCTAGTGAAGTGAGATCCTTTTGGAGTAGAGGGCCTAGGACAACCTCATCATGCAGTGATCGGAAGATGACAGTATCATCAGCGTACTGCACATCCGAGCTCTCCCCACAGTGGGTACGCAGGTCGTTGGTAAATAAGGAAAACAGGAGGGGGCCTAGAATTGAGCCCAGAGATACACCCTGGTTTAGGGGTAGTGGGTCAGACATGGTCCCTTTCCATGAAACCCTCTGTGCCCTGCCTGATAAGTAGCTCCCAAACCACTTCAGGGCATGATTATCTAGGCCTATATTTTGTAGCTTCTGTAGCAGCAAGTTGTGGTCGACGAGGTTGAATGCCTTGGATAAGTCTATAAACACTGCACCAGTGGGTATTCCTTTGTCCATTGCCCTGAGAACTTTATCCGTGAAGTTAATGAAGGCAGTGTCAGTACCATGGTTTGTTCTAAATCCATGTTGGGAGGAGAAAAGTAGTCCCTGAGTTGATTGTAGATGACTCTCTTGCACTTAGCAAGTGAGCAGAGGAGGGAGATGGGCTTGTAATTGTTGAGTTTTCCTGAGCCCCTTGTGAATAAGGACAACACTGGCATGTTTCCATGGGTCAGGGACTGCTCCTTCCCTCAGTGATCAATTGAGGAGCATGGTTATAGGCCAGGCTAAGGAGGTAGCTCCTGCCTTGAGTAGCCAAGGGTTGATACCGTCGGGTCCCCCTGACCCTTTTGGTTTCAGGCTCCTTAGGAGGTTTAGTACTTCAGTGCGTTTAGCCAGTCTCAGGTGAAATGGGGGTCTTTCCATGTGAGGTGGTTCATCTGAGGTAGGGGGGAGAGTCTGGGGAGACAGGCAGGTCTTGTAGGCCTCGAGGTCTGAGAAGTGCCTGTTAGGGCAGCGGTATTGAGAAGGGTCAGTTGTGAGCTGACGATGCTCCATGGGACAGGACTCAGGCTTTGCTGTCCTTGATCAGGTCACTGATATGATTCCAGAATTGCTTGGGGTTGCCCAGGATGGTTTTCTGGAGGTGTGTTAAGTAATCTCTCTTAGCGAGTTTGTAAGGCTTGGGCTTTGATCCTCAGGGTTTTGTATTCAGCGAGATCTTCCGGGAGGGAGGAGAGCCTAAACTTTTTCCAGGCTTTTTCCCCGAGTAGCCATTAGGGCTTTGAGGGAGGGAAAAATCCACTTGTAGCAGCTGCCTTTAGCCCTCATTCTCTTCATTGGAGCAAAGAGGTTAGCCATTGTGGTTAGTTCATCCTGGAAGTATTGCACAGCCTCAGTAAGAGTTGGGAGAAGGTTTATGGGGTTCCAGTACAGACTACCTAGGTAGCGATTGTATTGTAGTTCAGAGAACTTGGACAAGTCACGGGCGGAGAGAATTCTAGGTTGGACCTTGGGTGGTTTGTTTTTCCATATACAGAAGATTGGGGAATGGTCACTCAGGGAGTCTGCCATTGTGCCTGCACTCTGTATATTAGTGGGGTTAGACACCAGAGCCCAGTCAAGGGTGGTGTGGTTCCCAGTTTTGTAATTAAGTCTGGTCAGTTCAGAGATGACCTGCGTCAGACCAGCTACATGGGTAAGTGACTTTGAGGCATGACCAGGGTCCTGGACCCAGTTAATGTTGAAGTCACCCAGGATTAGTTGCTCCGTTGTTACCTTGGTAGCCATATCGTTTGTGATGGCTTCAAGGGATTTGAGGGCTGATTTTGGTGGGTGGTAGACGCAGCCAGGTGTTAGTTGTTTGGTGTGCCCTAGGGTTATCTGGATGTATATGCTCTCTCCCTCAGCAGTAGGATTAGTCTGCTGGGGTAGAGGTGATATGGAGAGGTCATCCTTAGCATAGATTAGGATCCCACCCCCTTTTTTGGTTTCTCTGTCATTGCGGTAGCTATTGTAGCCCACGACCTGAATCTCATGGTCATGGATGTGGGCTTTTAGCCAGGTTTCAGAGATGGCTAGTAAGTCCGATTTGTAGAGGTCCAACCAGGCCTGGACTTCGTGTATTTTTGATCTAAGACTACATATGTTCATATGTGCTATCTTCAGACCCTTGGAGGCTGCCCATTGATGGTCCTGGGAGGGATGCTAGCAAGGTATTGGGTACGTATGGGCCAGGGTTAGGTTGGATATCACCTGATAGGAGAAGTAGCAAGACTAGTAACCTGAGCAGTTTAGTGCTAGGTATTGAGATGAGGTGTCTTTGACGCGTCCTGCTCATATAGTAAAGCAGGTCATAACATACACCCTTTTTTATGATCTCATGCTCTGTTAAGAGACTAGATATACTTGAGATAGGGTAGCTGCTAAGGAAGTCAAGTGGGGGGATATTATGTAGATTGCTCACTGGTTCTGGGGGGAATGTGTCTATGAGCCTGTCCACCCAGAGTAGGGTCAGTGAGTAGATTATGGCAATTAGTACACCCCTATTAGGGGGAGGGACACTTGGGTTCCTAGCACACAGGGAGGGCGGAAGGAAGCATATACTAAGTAAGGCATTATTATTGGATGATGTCAGCATAGTGTAGGTAAAATAGGGCACTCAGAGTCTATCTGATTTGAGTCTGAAGGGTGGATGGCAGACACTGAGGGCTTCCTGTTTTCAGCTGCAGAGCTGTCACACAGGCAGTTTTAAGGAAGTTGTCAGCCTGTTCAGTGAAGCTTAGGGGAACCTCAAACTACAACCTCCCCTTGTAGCAGCACCAGGAAAGAAGTAGAATGATAATGCAGGCCATATTGCCCACAATTGAGTACAGTGATTTGTGTAGAAAGACCAAGAATCCCTCTAGTGGCAGGTCTGTATAACCTGCTAATGGAAAACTAGCCACTTGAACACTAAAAAAAAAAAACTTCTATTACACAGTTGAAATGTGCTTAGTTCTATCGAAAATCTATTTGTAAAAAGTGCCAGATGGCTGAAGCAGGGGAAAATTCCTGGACAATCAGAGTGGGTTTGCTGGAAGCACCCATGTTCCAATTGGCTGCGCTGTCCCGCACCTTCCAAGGAGCGCAGGTGGGCGTCCTGGTCTTGGTCGGTGGCTGGCTGGGTGCCGGACTACCGTGGGGGAGCTGAAGCAGCCCTGTTCAAGGGCAGGCAGCTGGAGAGAAGAAAAAAGAGCAGGTCTTAAATAGCACAGAGGTTAGGATGGGTTAGATCTGAGCTGTTTAGTAAGACAAAAGGTAGTTTAATATAGCCATAGTGGTCCATTGGGCTACTGTAGGCCTTTGGGCATGGGGCCCTTTTCTTTTAAAATAGAATATGCTTAGCATATAATGGATCCAGGAAGGGTTTTATGGCCCTTGCTGCACCAGCTTGTCCCCTTCAGGACATTACCTTTCAACCCTGTTAACCATCTTCTCTGGGACTTATTCCATCCTTTGTGTCCTTGTGGCTTACCCCTCATGGTGGGGCTTCTGGTTTTTCAGGGTCACCCCCAGAGCTCTCAAGACATCTATAGCCAGACTTCAAGGATGGGTACTGCAGTTGATGGTATGGAGCCTGCAGGGGATCTTGACTTCTAGGCCCTGGGCTGGCATGCTTGAAGCTCATGGGTGAGAAGCAGACATGAAGGTGTATCACCGTCAAGCCCAGATGACATCCAACATCCTGTTCTGCCTTGGCTGTGCTTCATCCCATGCCCACCCAAGCGGCACCACTTTAGCAGAGGCAGTAGCCCTTCTTCCCAGTGGAGGAGGGCTGTATCCTGAGGGATGCTCAGTATTCTTCCCTCTTCCAGTCCTCTGGCTGACTGATCCAACTATAAGGCCCTATCATGGGCCATCACCAAATTCATTATTGGGGTAGTAACAAAGACAATTATCTGGCATGGAAGGTGGAATGCCAAAATGCCAAATTTGGTATTCTGTCACAATTTCTTCCATTCCATCTGTCTGAAAGTGCTGTACTAGATGTACTGTGGTGGCCACAATTTCTGCCCAAGATGTGGATGACAGAGGATGTTTCCATGGGTCAGTGCTGGAGGACCTAAGCAAAGCCTCATGAGATCTAATGGTGTCAGCTGGCATCACTACTGCTTCCCACTAAGGAGAGGTTGGGCACAGAAAAGAAAAACATTTGGCTTCAAGTAGGGGCATCAGGACTTCTTCCTCCTCAGCTGAGTCCTCACTGTAGCTGCAAGACCATAGTTTACTTTGGGCCTCCTCTTTTGATGGAGTTCTTTAATTTTTTTTTTGGCACCACAGGGCTGAGAATGGAGGATGGGGCTGGAAGAGCATGCTGAGGAGGGAGCTGACTTTTTCCTTGCACTGCAGGGCTGGAATGAAGGATGGGGTGGAAGAGCAGGCAGAGGAGAGGGGAGTGGATGAGTTCATTTCTTCTTCCAAGACAAAAGAAACCATCGGTGGTGAAAGAGGAAATTTAGAGGAGGAGGAGAAGGGGAGACAGAAGGGGGCAGAGGGAGAAAGCAGACTAATTGTACTGTATGGTCCTCAATTACACTCACATAGCAGAGCACAGAGCAAACAAAATGCAATGCGTTCAATATCCAGTCATTGACTCAGACCCCCTATTCTCTCATCTTCTCCTTTTGCAATGTGTCAGCATAATTCTCTCTATTCTACTGTTTAAAGGTACAGGAGAGAGTGCATATTCCAAAGATAGGGACAATGCAAAAAGGAAGACAGTCCAGCAGAGGTTTTGGATAGGTGTATTCAAATTGAGTGGGGGTCAGTCAGATTATGACAATTGAAAGGTATGCTGCACATCTTCATTTAAAAATTACCTTATTTAGACAGTGCCCCTTAGCCTAGGAATGAAATTCAATGTCCATGGCACTAGACCTGAATGACTATGCAAAAGGTTGTGGATTCCAGCAGCAACCCAGCCCCCACTGCCATCGGTAGGTGAGTGTACACACCAAGAGCTTCTCCCACTCAATCTGAAAGAAAACAACAGAAGGTTCACATCACTTCTGATGAATAATGTCATTAAAAAAATATCACCAACATAGATAGGCTGGGGAGGCTCTTTCTGTGAACCAAACTCCAGGCAGTTTTCTAGTTCATTACATTCACATTTTTAAATGCCCACAACTAGCATGCTTGCTACACCCCTGACTAATCCCTGCTGCTGAATCTAAGGGACACACCACAACCAGTGGGCACAGTGAGTAACCTGGTCCTGACTGAGGAGAGGACCAACTGGTTGAGTAGGTGGGTCACTGCAGTGGGGTGGGATTGTGAGACCATGCCATCCATGACAGTTGCCTCCTGCCAATAAGCCCCTGAGCAGTCTCTCTCCGTCCCATCTGCCAAAACCACTCCATCTGCCAGTAGGGAGCCTCATTTTCTCCTTTGTGTACCAGTGAGTGCTGTTCATGAAGATGTTCTTTTTGCTCTTCTTCAGTTGCCCTTTGGCCATTGGAGATGCATACACGTCTGCCCTCCAGCAGCAGTTACTGTTCTGGTTCAACATTTTTCCTGGCCGCCAAACAGTGACAGCAATACATACTTAAAACTAGTGGGATAGGCCAGCATCCAGGTAATAGACAGTTCACACCTCACACCAAGTACTACCAGAAAAATATTTAATTTGCCAAGGTGGAGGTATGTTGGATATAAAAAGTAAAAGAGGACTACCTTTGAAAACTAATAATTCCAGCCAGTGTACTACTGTAGCTCATTAAGCAATAAATGTAAACAGCATTCCTTTCATTTCAATTTATGACAACATCCCATGTCCACACTAGCACACTAACAGTGCCCATGCACATCATACTGGTGGAGCACTGGGCAGCTAATGTTTGTCCTAGGTCCTTTTTCCAGTAACAGTTATATTCTTGCTTGCTACCTGTAGCTGCTCTGGCCCCTAAGCCATGTAAATCTGCACTCAAAAGATTTTCTTCGGTGCTTGTTCAAACAATAATACTTGCATACACATCATGGATGGGGTTACAAAAAAGTAGTCTAGCTAGCAACTACTGCCATGTGCCAAAAGCATTTCCAGTGAGCTGCTGTAAACTACCTAAGCACATAAAATTTCACTTACCACTCCCCTCTCGGACAGGTCCTGATGATTATTCCTATAGGGCTCCGAGCCTTCACTCGATCCTGACAGCAGGCTGTCGCTCCTTCTCTGACTTCAAATGAGTCTCTTGTCTCTCCACTGAGTCCATCTCCGCGATCTTCATCACCTGACCTGGGTACGTACCTAGGGTTCAACCTTGACATGTGGAATGGCAACTACATGACGATGGGGGGAACAGAGCAGCTGCCACCAGTTATCAACTGTACTGGAGCAAACAAGCCCTGCACACAGGAAAAGATGCTACAGCACACAAAGCTTTAGTGCAGCAAAGTTGTTTTGGCCCACTGGCAATGAAATGACAATGGGAGGGTCAGTGGAGCTGAAAACAGAAAGTGCCACTGCCATCAGTTAACAACTGTATTGGAGCAAAGAAACCATGCAAGCAAACTGTGCACAAGGGAAAAGACACTACAGCACACAAAGCTGTAGTATTGCAAAGTTTGTTGTTTGCTCTGACTCATGAGAGGACCTGTTTCTTGGAGGCAGGCAGGCAGGTGAATGTGACCGTGCTAGGTAGCCTACCTGTAACAGTCCCCGGGGGCACATGCACACGAGTTATGATTGAGCAGCAGCAAAACATTTGGAGGTAGTGCAGACTACAGGTGGGTGGAAGGTGAGCCAAGAAGAAAAAAAATACTTCAGGTGGGTGAAGGGTGAGCCAAGCAGAAAAAAAGTGCAGGGGCAGAGAAGAGCGAGAGAAACAGAAAGGGAAAGACAGAAAGAAACCGACTGGAGAGCTGCAGATAGGGTGGAGAGGGGCAGGGAACAGACCCAGAACGAGAGATAGTCTACCAGTAACAGTCCTCTGGGCAAAAACACACACACATACACACACACACACAACACACACACACACACACACACACACACACACACACACACACACACACACACACACGAGTCATGATTGAGTGGCACTAAAACCGTACTGCCGTCTTTCGGATGAGACGTTAAACCGAGGTCCCATCTGCCTGGATTGGTGGTAGTTCAGATGGATGTTAAAGATCCCATAGGCACTTATCGAAAAGTGGGGGAATTTCCCCGGTGTCCTGGCTAAATTTCCCTCATTCACTAAAAATACCACCAACAGCTTAATCTGGTTCAAGGTCAGTTGGCATTCATCTGTATCCCCCTCCCCCCGGGTCGTGTCTGAAAATAGGCAGGATTTGTCTAGTGCACTTACCCGGTCAACAAAAACTAAATAAATAAAATAAAACATTTGGAGGCAGTGCAAGCTACAGGTGGGTGGAGGCTGTGCCAGAAGAAAAGAAGTACTGCAGGTAGATAGAGGGTGCTCCTAGAAGAAAGGAAGTGTGGGAGTGGAGAAGAGAGAGAGAGAAAGGCAGAGAGAGAGAGAGACAGAGAGAGAGAAAGTGCCCAACTGGAGAGCTGCAGAGGGGGTGGGGAAGAGGCAGGTGACAGACCCTGAGCGAGAGACACAGAAAAAGTGCCCAATCAGAGAGCTGCAAATGGGGCAGGGAAGGGAAGAGGAACAGACCAATAGTGAAAGAAACACAAAGGAAGTGTGCCATCAGAAAGCTACTGAGAGGGTGGGGAATAGATGCTTATGTGCTTCAACTCCACTCACTAGATGGAGCACAGAGCACACAAGCTGCTATGCATTTGGTATCCAGTCACGTCCTCAGACCCCCCATTCTCTCACCTCCTTCTTTTGTTACACATCAGCATAACCCTCACTATGCATCAGTAAAAAGGAATCAGCTTTTAAAATGAGTGTTTAGATTTTGTGGAATATTTCTGCAGAAACAGTGACCCACATTTTTCAATACTACATTTTTTTATGGTCTTATTTCTAAAAACATAACATCCACATGCACACTTACATATACTTTTAATAGTCATACTAATTTATTTTTAACTGGACTGTGGTAATCGAGTCATTAGAATTCTGTACTCTGTGACACTATGTATTGTTAAACTGCTGTAGCATACTGATTATTGATGGGGTGGGCAGAATGAGAAGAGATCTGGATAAACTAGCAGAATGGTCAGAAGAGTGGCAACTGGGATTTAATGCAAAGAAGTGCAAAATCATGCACATAGGGAAGAGAAACCCTGAAGCCACCTATAGGCTGGGAAGGGAGTTGCTAGCAGTCACAAAGGAAGAAAGAGACTTGGGCATCATCATCACTGATGACCTAAAATCATCCAAGCAGACCTCTAAAGCAGTAGGTAAGGCTAGGGGGTGTTAGGGTGTATTAGTAGGGTATCACAAGTCGTAAGAGGGAGTAATAATCCCTCTGTACAAGACACTGGTTAGGCCCCATCTGGAGTACTGCATGCAGTATTGGAGGCCACACCTTCACAAGGACATTAACCAAATTGAGGCAGTCAGAGAAGGGCAACCAAAATGGTGCAGGGATTGCATCAGAAGACATATGAGGACAGATTAACGGAGCTCAATATGTATACCCTTGAGCAAAGGAGGGAGAGGTGATATGATCGAGGCATTCAAACACCTTAAGGGCATAAACAAGGTGAAAGAGTCTAACATGTTTAAATATAAGAAAATAGCAGGACAAGAGGACACAGCATGAGATTAGAGGAGGCCGATTAAGGGGAATGTGAGGAAATTCTTTTCACAGAAAGGGTGGTGGATGCATGGAATGGCTTACCACAAGAAGTGGTGGCTATGAATACAGTGCAGGGCTTCAAACAGGCATGGGATAGGCATAAGGGAGCAATACAAATGACTATGAATAGATAGGCCACTGACAGAGCAAAGGCCGATGGCACATTTATAAGGTAGAAAAAGAAATGGGCAGACTGGATGGGCCTTGCGGTCCTTATCTGCCGTCAACTTCTATGTTTCTTATTGGTAAGAAACCTTTGTTGTCCGTTATATCCAGAATTATTCTAAATTGCATCTTTTTTGTCACTGAAATTTGAGAAATTCCATATCAAGACATCAATGATCCTAAGAATAGCATACATAGGGGGCTTTATAATAAATGTACAGTGTGCCCAGTGTCAGTTACCCTTAGTCAGAATCTTGAATGAAGAAGCATCAAG
Organism: Neoceratodus forsteri; assembly: GCA_016271365.2. NCBI lineage: Eukaryota > Metazoa > Chordata > Ceratodontiformes > Ceratodontidae > Neoceratodus > Neoceratodus forsteri. The sequence goes on from CM028134.1 coordinate 850,605,170, forward strand.
AATAGAGAAGGCCATAACTTTGCATTGCCTGCCTTCTTGCAAGTAGCCATTCAATAACTGGTGCTCACAGACTAAATGGCTTATGGAGGCAAATAAAGTCGTGTGTTGCGTTGTTTCTGTACAATGGCACCTGCTAGCTGTTTAACAAACCTGCAGATTACTATGTACTATATATTTTTGCATTTGAAAACAGTAATACCAATTACCAGGCATTACCACTTGCTGCATCTAAGGCAATTCTGACAGATGTATCCATATATCTTTGGTCATGATGGAAGCTGATGCTGGGCACAACTGTAGCAGAGTTTTGATGGGGCATTGCAGGACCATGATGTTAGAATAGGTAAGGGTATTTGCCTGTTTGCAGTACAAATCAAATGAATGTGATACATGGTCAAGCTGAGAAGGACTGTAGATCTACGCAAGAGGGAGAGGCACAGTCTTGTCAATGTAAAGAACAGTCAGAGGATTAAACTAAAGGACAGGAAGGTGTCAGATGCAGGGGTCACCAGTAGAAGTTAGAGGCATGGGTTTACCAACAGAAGGGTAGCAGAGCACGGTACCACAAGAATTGAAGATCATCAGTTGAAGCAAGAAGGCACAGAGGAGCAATTCTTACTTGAGAGACGGTCATATGAGAATCACTCCTAGCAAAATTACAATAACAGCATAAGAGATCAATGCATATGAAAGCCCAGGACTTAGATGAACTAGTAGAGACCTGGTGGGGGAAAAATGACTGGAGCAACTCATCCAGCCCAATTGCATCTCTGTAGAATTAGCCCAAGGCTGACTCCTCATTTCCCAGGCTTTGATTTTCTCAGATTGCCTACTCCGTACAGGCATTTCCCCGTGCACTCATTATAGGAGGCACATGTGGAACTGCTATGTTAGTCAATTAGGCTAGGAGGCTCAATCATCTCTGGCAAGACCCCTTTGGTCTAATCCTGCCTTATCTATTGATGACCAGCCTGTCCACTGGAGGGACAAAATTTGCTAAAAACCTTACTCTTCCCCTCCATATTAATTAGATCATTGGATTACTATGATGGGTGGTCCACAACACTTGATGACTAAACTGAAATCTTTTAGGGCTCATGTCCTTCGTCTGCACTTGAGGACCAAAAGATAAATGGGAACTGGAACTTGTTATATAGATTTCATCTGCAGATTGGATGCAGGTATAGACTGCTGCCCACCAGTCAACCCAGGAGCTTCAGGCACAATCTCTTCAGTTTAAGATTCTGCATCGGGCATATAGAACCCCTCAATGGCTTTATAAAGCTGGGCTGTCAGGTAATAGTGACTGCTGGAGGTGTTCATCACCCCAGGCATCCTTAACTCATGTTTTCTGGTCTTGTCCCAGTACTGAGCTGTTTTGGATCAGAGTGTGGGCCACTTGTTCTCTGGTTATTCCAAATCTAGGGATCTGAGACCTGTGCCTGGCCCTCCTAGGGCTTACTCAGTTGAATCTCTCTCTGACTAAACACAAGCTCTGTTGGTTAAATGGTGCATTGTTAGCAGGTAAACATGTTTAGTTATGACATTGGAGAGATCCTGATCCCCCATCCCATGAAGAATGATTTGACATGCTAATTTTTACAACCCTGTATAAAATAAACTCCCATTGCATTTTGGGTAAGCTGCCTGTGCACCAGATGATCTGGCAGCCTCTTATAGATACATTCCCTTGGATGACCCTGCTTCAACAGTGACCTAAATGCTGAATTCCTGGTCCTTGTTTCATTGGACCCAGTTGAATCTCACTTGTGATTTTGCTCCAGGACAAATGACTTTCAAGACCCTCCAGTTACTTCTCCTTTTAGCTCACCCCTGTTCCCTTTCTCCCTTCCCTCTCCTGCTCCCCATTCTCTACTCATTATACCTTGTTCACATTTTATTTTTTTATTTATTCTTTTTAATTGAGTAAGGACCACCAGGCACAAGTATCTGTTTTCAGGGATGACCTTTGGGCTGGTTAAGTGACTTGCTCAGAGTCACATGGTATGCAATTGGAGGCTATGGGAATCAAACCCAGGTCTGCAGGTACTAAGCTCATTCACAGCTCTTTCATATAAATTTCGTATTTGATTTTTGGAAATCAATAAACAATGAAAATTTGGAATTATTTTCCAGTTTTGTAATATGCTACTGGATGTGTAGTTTTCTTGATAGTTTGTTATATGCTCAGCTTATTTTGTTTCTTTAATGGCAAGGCCCTCTTCCATGTTCACTTCAGAAGTTCATCATGTTTTTATTTATTCACTTTTAAATACAGCTTGAAAATAGTATTGGTTAATTGTTTATTCCATTACGTATTTGTTGGATACGATTGTATTTGAATGTTGTTCTCTTGTTTACTGGAAAACTCAATAAAACATTTTATAAAAAAAAATGACAGGAGCACCAAGGAGAAATTCCAGCTATTGTAAATGGATAGGTCTGATGGGCAAAGGAGGAGGTGACTCTCTTTTGAGGAGGTGTCTGTAAAAACAAGGAGTAAATCAGTGTGACAAACAGTTCCCAGAGACACGTCTGGTTAAACTTGGACTGAAAAGCAGGTAGGTGACAAATTAGTCACACAGAAAACTATGTGTGCTTGTTGAATTGATTTGCACAAGAAAGGGCTGTAGTGGCTTTGTGAGACTGTGACTGTCTGTTTAATTTTAAATGCTGCAAAAGGGCTCTAATTACCTGCTGCTGCTTCACTCTGGGGGATTCAACAGATAAAGAAAGCGTTGACAGGCAGCGTTGAGTGGAGCAAGTGCCACTCGGTAGAAAAAGTGTGATACATATTTAATGTAATTTAGAGTTTTAAAGTAAGGGTTTCCCATGGGGTCTTTAATGTATTTGATTTTGGGAGTTGTGTTGGTTGGGATGTTGCAATGGGAGGTGGTTGGCAGGTGCCCCGATTGGGATTTGCATGTCAGTGGTCAAGTGCTACTGAGTTGAGGAGGAACTTGTTTGTATACTGACTCGCTTGACATGGAAGGCCCCAATCCTGGGACGGCCGGTTTAACAAATATAATTCCAAACTTGATGTTGGTAAAGCTGAGACATTATTGTAACAGGGTTGGAATGGAGTGAAATGGACATGAAATTAAGAATGTCTGGACTCCATTGATAATTAAGGTATTAAGGAAGTCAATACTACTAAACTTATGTATTCTTTTGTTTTTAATGTAAAGTGGGGATGTTGCTTTAAATCCTGGTCCCTTAATTGACAATTTAAAGATTCATCATGGTCAACTAATTGTGCACTCAAATGTAAAAAGTATCATTCCAAAGTTGGATTTAATTAAGGATTTCCTAACAGAACATAAACCTGTGATTATGGTTTTTACAGAAACCTGGCTGGGTCAGTCCCATGATGACTTAGATCTAAAATTATAGGGTTATGATTTTAAAAGGGCTGTTAGGACTAGGAAGGGGGAGGGATAATGGTTTATTATTTAGAAAAATTCTCCACATTCAGATTTTTTTTTTATTTGGATAGTATAAACCTTGAATATCTGGCACTGGAGTTTAATACTGGGTCAGGGAAACCTTTAATAGTGGTTGGGGGGGTATCGCCCACCTAACACAACAGTACAAGTGTTTGACTTACTGTAGGATGCACTAGTCCCATTTGTTTTCTCCCATAAGTTGTTAGTTCTGGGGGACTTAAATGCTGACTGGTTGCACCCTGTAAAATTCCAAAGAATCAGGAAAATGGCTTTGGAGCTTGGGTTGTACCAATTAATCTCACAACCCACCAGGATTAATATTCATAATCCTGGTGATTCTTCTTTGATTGATGTGATTCTTACAAACTGTCCCAACAACTATGTTTCTTCTGGGGTAGATGAAGACTTGTTTAGTGATCATAATATTGTTTACTGTATCAAAGGGGAAATTAAAGTGAAAGGACCTTCTAGGCTCCTGAAGTTAAGATCTTATAAAATATTTGATTATTTTTCCTTTTTAGCAGACCTAGGGAATGTTAAGTGGGATTGTCTAAAACTAATACCCGATATAAACCTGGCTTGGGATAATTTTGTGTCAGAATTTTGTCCTTGTATGTAATAGGCATATGCCGGAGATTACTAGCAGAATAAAAGGTAATTCTGCCCCATGGTATACTACTAAACTTTTTAAGTTGAGGCTTGGTAAAAATAAAGCTTGGACCCAGAGCAGAGCTTGAGGAAAAATTTGTGATTGGCAACAATACAGGAAATCAAGAAACCTGTATGTGACCACACTAAGGGATACTAAAAATAAGTATTACAAGGCCAAAACCAAAGAATCATTAGGGGAAACCTGGGAAATTCTGGGGACTTACAGGGGAATTAAAGGGACAGATAAGGGGGAAGACACCTATTAATTTATCTGGGGAGGAATCCTTTGGGAGAGAGTTGCCACTTGCTGATAGGTTTAATGATTATTTTATAGAGTCGGGTAATTTCTTTCATAGCCCTAGTGAACCTCTTTTTAACCCTGTAAGTTGTATGGAAGGAGACTCTAAATTTGTTTTTGATGCCATATTGAGTGGTGAGGTGCTAGAAACTTTATTGCAATTAAACATCACTGGGAGTAGTGGCCTTGATGGTTTGTCTCAAGGATGCTGAAATATGCAGCAACCCACATTTCAGACCTATTAACCTACCTGTTCAATTGTTCGATGGGGAGGATATATTCAGAAGGTTGGAAGTCAGCCAGAATCATCCCCATTTTAAGTGGGGTGATCCTGACGACTGTCAACTATAGACCTATATCTATATTACCTCTGATTAGTAAGGTATTGGAGAAACTGTTGTCAAGACAGTTGATGGAGTATTGGAAAGAAAAATTGATGGATCAATCAGGTTTTGGAGGTCTCATGGCACTGTGATAGCGTGTCAGAGGTCCTGGATGAGATTGGCAGGGCAATTGATGCCCAATGTTATACTGGTGCAATTCTTGTTGATCTCTCCAGGGCTTTTGACATGGTTGATCATCAGAATTTGCTTATGAGACTGTCTGAGGTAGGGATGAGCCATTCAGTTTTGGATTGGTTCATCACCTATCTTTCTGACAGATGGCAGGTAACAGTTGTAAATGGAACTGTGTCGGCTATGCAGGTGGTACAGAGAGGAGTGCCCCAAGGATGAGTTATGGGTCCTTATTATACTTAGTATATTTGAAAGATCTTAGGCATTATGTGGGGGCCTGTCATTATCACCTGTATGCCGATGACACCATTTTATACTGTTTGGCTGAATCAGTTTCAGTAATACAACGTACACTGTAGAAAAGTTTTAACAATATGGAAAAGTACTTTGCCAACTCGAAGTGAAAACTTAATTCCTCTAAAACTAAATGCATGTTGTTTGGGTCTTCTATGAAATGGAAAGATTACTTGACTTTGGAAATTGTGGATAATAGAAGGGAGGGGTTAGAGTTAGTTAATCAATATAAATATTTGGGATTTTGGTTAGATAATTAAGGGTCAGGAAATTTGCATGTAGATAATTTGATCTCCCAGGTTAACAAGCGGGTGGGTTTCCTGTTTAGGAACAAAAACTGCTTAGATTCTGTGACATTGGACTTGATAGTTAAGATGCAGATTTTCCCTTTAATCAATTATGGGGACATATTATATGATGGAGCCACTAGGGATCGAATAACAAAGTTAAATGTTCTAGTTAATCATCTTGACAGACTGATTCTCAGGTGTCCAAAACTTTCTCATCATTGCGAATTGTACAAAAGATTGGGTTGGTTATCATTAAGTAGGAGAAGAATGATACTTAAACAGCTGTTTGCTTATAAATGTGGGCTGGGTCCCGTCCCTATATATCTAAAGAATAGATCTTCCTTTAGAAGTGTTGAATTGACATTGAGAAATCAAGTTGTTATGGATATGGTTGTACCCCATGTAAAATCAAAACGTTCCCAATATTTATTTAGTAATTATATTCCGATATTTTGGAATAGCCTTCCTCACGAATATAAGCAAAAGATTGGTAAGCCCTTATCAACATCCCATCTAAGAAGACACCTCATATCTATACAGGAACCTTGTAATTGTTATTGATGTTCTTTTTTTCTATGTTTTTGTATTGATGATTGTTGTTTGATTGTATTTATTATGTGAGTGTTGAAGTGTATTTTGTATTTTTTGTAAAGGCTACCATTGCGAATGAGTTTTTTACTCAATTGCTTTTTACCTTGAATAAACAAACAAACAAAGTAACTACAGGACTGCAAGCAGCCTAGTACAGCTAAATGGATTGAGTGGTAAGAAGTACTGACTTGATGTGGCCAATATGAGAGCAGCTTGGCTCTGAAAGTTCAGTCTGGGGATGGAGAATCCAATATAATCCAGCCCTTTAAACAGCTGAAATCAAATTCTAAATCCACTTACCAGCGGTTTTAGCAATGGTCATCACGGACCAAACTGTTTCAGAAGATCTGGTGTCAATGAAAAATAAGTTATCTGCACCTCTGGGTAGTGCTGGTGAAGTGGCCCTCAAGATGGTGGAATCAAGATGCGAGATGGAGTCAGGTCTCATAAGTAGAACATTCCTTAACATTGAAACATTTATGAGCACCATTAGTGGAGAGCTTTCAAAGGTCAGTGAGGCACTGGTGGTGATGCAAGCATCTGTGTAAGGACTGGGCAAGTGGGTAACTGAGGTAGAAGAGCAGGTCCATAAACTAGAGGACTCGGTACCCAATGGAGCAGAGGCTGGCAGCCACAGAGAAAGAGCTGCACATGCTCTGGAACAAAATAAAGGATCAAGAGACAAAAGACAGATTTTTGAATTGGTAAGAATGCCGCAAGCCCCCAGTGCACTGACCATATGGCACACGGAGCTTGCAGCATTCTACTATCGGCAATTGGGATTTTCTATCCCTTGCACCAACCGTAGGTCCTTAGACCACATTTATGTGGTCTAGCCTGCACCACTCCCTGGGGCCTCTAATACAGAGCTTGCACCAGATATTTGGCGCAAGCTGCCATAAATCACGGAAAGTATTGCCACTACGCTCGGGAATGGAAAATCAGGCATTGTCGTGGCAATGTGGTGTTGCCTAAGTACTGTGGCACAGGGAAGGATGAAAGCCTTGTGCCACAGTTTGAAAATTCTGCCCAAGGAGTCACTAGAAAACTATCCAGATTTTTGGACTCCCAGAGAAACTTGAGGGGCATAACATGGTGGATTTTTTTTACAGCGGATGTTGCCACAGTTGTTGCACCATTACTGGACACACCATGGAGATTGACTGCATACACTACATCCCCGAGGCCACTGACCAACAATTCTAACATGAGACCACAGTCAGTGACTTTCAGGCTCTTTCAGTATCAGGAATGAGAACTCATCCTGACAAAAGTCCAAATCATTAAGGACCTGTGCTGGAAGGGCTCAAGATTTCTCCAGCCTGATTTTCCCTAAGAGTGATTGATTGTTGCAAGTATTTTGACGGGGTGACAGATCTTACTAATGAGAGGGGCCTGAAATGCACACTTGGACCACTTGACACAGTCCAGATCACAACTGAGAAATCCATGGAGGCCTTCACTTGCCCCAAAGCAGTTCAAGGACACAGTTTAAACTGGACTAGAACTGCTACCAAGAAGATGGTAAATGATAATGGATCAAGGAAGGAACCAAAACATAAGTGAGTTGCAGTGACCTACAGGCACAGAGGAGGGGGGAGCTGAGCAACTGACAGTGATCTTGAGATAGTGACTTGAAAGAGTCTAGTAGGAAGCAGAAAGTCTTCATGGAGCTGGCCTAAGAGCCAGAGGGCTGAAGTGACTCATGAACTACAGCTAAATAGAGTTTTTTGTTTCAGATACATACTGTACATCTGCACTAACCAAATCTTCTTTGCAGGTGGGACAGATGAGACACTCATGTAAGTGTCACTAGCTTGTTGTGTAATTCAAGGCATATTCAATTGTTATGCTTAAATCAGATATGAAATGAGAAGCTAGGCATAATGTTTAATCCATTTGATGAAGGAGCTTTGGTAACTGGATGGGGAAGGAGTTTAACAGCACCATGTTTTTAGCCAGGGAAACTCATGTTTTGAAGTCTTGCAGTGTGGCACTGAGAGAGACTTTCAGTCTAGTGAAGAAAAGGGAGCATTGTGCAATGTGTAAAATGACAAACACTCATAGACAGGCTAAGATATGGCACAGTGACATTCTCCTAAATCCCAGGTCTAGTCACTGACTTCCAGATGCTGTTGCTCAATCATTCTAGTAAGAAGGCAATTAAGGTTAAGGGTGTGTTCAGGATTTGGAGGTTCATCTGCAAGTTGTGGTCATAAATTTGAGAGCCACAGATCTAGTGCATTCCATCCTACTGACTGACAGGAAAGAGGAGCCCTGAACAACAGCGGTGCTCTGGGAGAAGAGTTAATATAGCCCAGAAATTTCTGCAGTGACCTTTTAGGGAATGTCACCTCAGCAAGAGGTCCAAGGGAATGTGGGTCACAAATGGGGGGCAGAAGGGAGCATCAAATGGATGGTGTTAAGCTCCCCATGATATAGGGAAATAGAGAGTAAGATCTACAAACTCAGAGCTTATCATCTGATCACCAACTACCACAGAAGTCATAGGGAAATTACTGGTGGGGAGATGGTATGCTCGCCTTGTAATTTGGACCTCCTGTATACTGATCTAGAAAGGAATTATTATGGAAACAGAAGAACCAGAGGGCAGGAGAGAGGATGGTTTGATCAGTGGTTGTGGGGGGAAGACTGAGGCCCAATCTTCAGATGTGAGCCAAGTGACTTATGACTACCTATACTCAGAGCCATCAAAGAGTATTGTGTGAGGTGTGGAGGGCAAAATATGGTGAAAACATGGGCTGGAAGTATAGCCTAGAGGTTAGAATAATGAACTGTGAATGAGCTTGTTTGGTGCCCTTGAACTGCCTCATTGAATTGTCTCCAGATTCACTGCTACCAAAAACACCTTCTGGTGCAGATAGATACTTTTAAGCTGAAGCGTAAGGATTTGTGGACCTCAAGAACCTAATTGCTTCCAAAGCAGGACTCCTTAAACTTTTCATGATCCTTTTTTGTTTCTCTGTCTCCCACATTGCCACTCGGGTACTAGAGGGGCAACATAGTCTACCCAGGTCTCCCAATCTTCCTCCCCGGAGGGTGTGGAGAGTGCCCAAAAACATCCTCAGCCTGTGGTAAGAGTCGTGACTAACTGTGGGCACAGGTGTGGCTGCCAGCACTGGTGTGGACAGAGGAGTTGGTGAGAGGGTAGGTGCTGTAGCTGGTGTGGGTGTCAGGGAATGAATGCCCCCAGGTGGTATGAATAATGTTTTAAAGTCTTCGAGGGTTTTACCCTCCTCCAATAACAACTTGGCTAACTTTTCCTCAAAGGTCTCAGATAAGGGTGGGAGCTTGTTCTCTGAAGGACTCTCACTATCTTTAGTTACTACTCTCCAGGAGGCTGGAGACCCATCAACAGTAATAGTTTTGGGCACCTTAATGCTGTCCATGGGGTTGCTATACTCTGCTAGGGCCATTAGAGTTTGGGAAGTCAAGTCAACATGTCAGCTTATCATTACAGCTTTTCCCTGGACATTCAATTTTTGAAAGTGCCCCTTCTATAGGGTCTTTACTACTGCCCAGTGGTATATCTAGTATTAGCAAGGCATTTTGGGGGTCAATTTCATGCCCCGTACACCATCCAACCAACAGATGCACAGCCATTTCTTCAGTGGTACCCATTAGATCGTTAGTTGTAATTTTAGATGTTGGCCACTGGGGGGGTGCTAATCCCAGTGGTGCCTCCTAAGATGTAACTCCTAGGTGGCGCTATCCTATAGGCTACTACCCCTGCCTGCATGACTATACACAGGTTGAGGAGCCTGAGCTCAGTGAACGGGTGCCTCCATCCGGAGGCATGGTCTCGGGATAGCATAGCTGCTGTTGGTATAGCCCTCCAGGATGCAATAGCCCCCCACCAACCCCTCTAGTGGCCTAAACAGTATAGCAACAGAACATTCACATGTACCATATGACAGTAATGGTATGCTCACGCTCCTTGCACTTACCACCAGGGCTGGATCTTCTGCAACTTTCCTGGAGTCCCCCTGGAAAATAAGAACCATGATGCAACAATATATTAGCAGTACTATATCCCCACCAAGAAGGTGCACACCAGCCAGGTTAAATGTAAAAAAACAATTTGCTTTATTTGGGGGGATTTGAAAAAGGGTGGGGTGTAAATCTAGCAAGTGGTTTGAAGTTCTGATTAAATTCAAATTGATAAATCATGCTCAGGGAGTCCCTTTGACACATTCCCACAACCCTGGGAACCCAGTATGGAAGACAGGCTACCCTGAAACATTGCCTGGGGTAAGCAGGCATTGCAGCTGATCATTGGGGCCCTTAGGGATAAAAACTGTTAGCATGCACTCAACCCAAATATTTGTAACCCAGAGCCAGATGGCTCAGTCCATTGCAAACAAATCCAAAAGAAGCAAATTAGATGACACACACAAATGACTGCAGCTTTGCTGCAGGGAGCTACCCTGTTTGTACTCACGCTACCCAGCCCAGGAAGATGATCTGACAACATGAGAGCTGTGCAGAGATTTTATGAAGCATGAGGAAGATCCCATCATGGTCCTCATTGAAAGGCTGGTCTTTGGGATGCAGAGACAGTTCAAACACTGGCCAAAACATGCAAATCGGATGTCTCAAACTAGTAGGCTATGCAAACACTTCGGCAGCTAAGCACATTTATATGTAAAGCTTGTCCTTTTCTGATTCTTCCAGCAAGCTTGTAGGCTAGTTCTGACTTTTCAGCTTGATTGCTTCTTGAATACCCTTCTGCTGTGACCCCAATGTGGGCCGACTGGACACCTGGACCTGTGGACTAAAGGCTGAAAATGTCTAGGCCTGGCATGCCTAATCCTTGAGAGCTGGCAGGCTCCCCAGAGGCACACACACTGAACTCTTGGGAAAATCAAATCTCAAATCTGAAGATCCTGAGCAGTTACCCCCTTTTGTATGGGGCTGAGTTCCAGAGCTCCTATTGGCTGCCAAAGCTGTCTTGAACAGTTTCCATTTAATAATTGGCTTGCTTTTTGGCACCTAGATATTGTCCCAGTTAATTCCACATAAGTCTTTGGCATTGTCCCACAATTCTCTTGGCTAAATCCTGGATTCCGATTGGTTATTGTCTGCTAAAATGGTGGCTACATGCAGTTCCTAAAGCAATCTATTGCATGGTCCCCAAGATTAAAGTTCTGGTGCAACCAGCAGTTTAACTTTTATTTAAATTCCCCACTATCTTGTAGCCCAACAGTTCTCTGTTGAACAAGTCCATTCTTTATTTAATAAAATATACCCTTAGGGAGTTGCTGCTCCTGTAACACACTGCCACTAGGAACACTGCATTTGACTTATGAATATTTATGAGGCCATCTGTTGCCCTGACCTTTGTCCTTTGGCTTCTGTACCCCAGAGGCAGCGCTTTTAGTTGTCTGCCTAATTATTTAATTTTAAAGTGCTGTCTCCTGCTTTTGTTGTGTCCCCAGTGCTTTTCCAACTTAACTTGGCACTGGGAATCACAGAGACACCTTTTCTGACTATTTGACCACAATGGCAGTCGATGAGCAGTGTGCTCCATTATGGTGCAAGCAGCAGCCTAAAAACATGCCACCCACTCGTAAATGGATTTTACAAGCCCCGCAGGGCTCACTACACCAGGGAACACTTGGGGGCATGGATTAAAAGGCAAAGTGCCACAGATGAATGGGCAGATGCCAGGAGACAGTGAGAGCACACCCAGAGGTGCTTTTCAAAATAAGCCCTATTTGGGGGGCAATACACTAAGTAATCTCCTGGAATGTCAGAGAGTTAAATAGCCCTGTCAAGAAAAAGAGTATGGTGACACATCTGAGACATTTGGAGGAGCAGATTATATACCTGCAGGAAATGCACTTGGGGAGAAAGGAGGTTAAGAAGCTAGGGTGCATCAGGGATGGTCAGGTTTTTGAAGCTTAGTTTTCATCAGAAAAGCAAGGGGTAATCATCCTCTGTTGGAAAGGCATCAATAGGTTCCATGAAGTTGTAAAGAATGAAATGGAGGGGAGGGGATGCTTGTGAAGGGGGCTGGATGGCACATCAATGTTGTAAGACTAGGTTTGCTGGCAAAGGCAGCTAGCTTCACCTGAGCTCTTTTCTTCTAGGTTGCTTGAAAGGACAGAGCAAAGAACCTTACCAGAGCAAGGAAAAGGATTAAGGCTTCTTTTGGCTAGGCAGATTTACTGTGTGTTATTGTTTTCTTTTGTACTCACAGGGATTGTCACTGTTTGTTGCTAACATTTTTATTGCTTTATTTTTCTCTGATTCAAATTGTTGTTGCTGGGTATACCTTCTGCTGCATTATTACAGGGTATGCCTACAGGTGTGTGCCTTCAGATTACTGCTGTAAACTTCTGATTCAAATTGTCTTTTGCAAGGTATATCTTCTGTTACTGCTTTATTTTTCTCTGTAGCAAAGTGTTTCTTACAAGGTATATCTTCTGTGAAATTATTACAGGTGGTGCTTTATAGGTTTTACAGTTTTATCTATCATTAGGATAAGCTTTCAGGGCTACTGCATTTGTTGCTGGCTGATTGTTTCTGCTCTTACCTCCTTGTTTCTTTCGTCTGTGGTTCTTCTTTTTCAGCAGGAGAAGGGCCCAGACACCCACCCCATCCCCAACCACCCCACACTACACTCCTTTTATAGGGTAGCACAGTCGTGACATTTCCTGTAGCAAAGCAGGAAGTGGCATATCAGAGGGGTATCCACACAGTGACCACATATACAGGGGCACAAATAATTTAACTTGTTATACAAAACCAAACAAACAAAACACAAAATCAAACTTTTGCTTTAATTTTCCTACTTCTAATTACTCTGACCAGGTTAGAAACCCAGTAACTTATCTGGAATGGATATTATTAACTGCAGGTACTGCAGGACACTTTTCAAAAGGGCAGTTTTACAGGATTTAGGACACTGTCCTACATACTGAGCCATTGGAGATCTAAGGGCTCAGCTCCAGGCAGCCTGGGCAGAGATTGCACGGCTCAAACTACATATTCAGGAGGAAATATATTATAAGACCCACCAGCCATTTCCCCAACATCCAACAGAAGCATCTCGACCGCAGAGGGTAGTTGGTCCAGGAGGTTGGCAGGTTGTTAGGAGGGGCAAATCGGGTGCCCCATCACTCAGTTTTCTCCAACATATCACCGCCACAAACTATATGAAAACTACAAGCAGGTATCTGCCTCAATCTCTGAAACCAAACAAAGGGGCAGAGGACACTGCAGAGCAGGACGCTACAGCACAGGAGCTAGCACAACAAAATTTGGCCAAAACAGAAACCAAAACAAAAAAAACAAAAAGGAAATCAAAAAAACTTCTAATCATAGGAGACTCCATGATTCAGGAAGTTAATACCTATCTCCAGCCAGGGGTAATTTTCAGATGTCTCCCAGGTACATCAGCATGGAGAGACATTGACCGCATTGCTAAAATTGTACAGGAAGCAGGAGAAATCATTGACGTCCTGGTACACATAGGGACTAACGATCTTGCCAGATGGTCAGTTGTGGAGACCAATGAACACCTAACCAGGCTGGGTGACAAACTATCATCCATTTCATCTGGCATCTCCTCTGAGATCCTGTCAGTCTGGCAGAGGGGGTCAGATGGACAGAAGGTCAGAGAAGGGGAGATAGGGAGCTAAACATGTGAGTTAAGGGCTGGTGCCAGGAAAAAGGACACAAATTTGTAGGGAACTGGCAACAGTTTTGGGAGTGAAAGTTCTTTACATTTGATGGACTGCATCTGACTAAGGAGGGAGTCAGTGCATTGGGGCAGATGTTTGACATCTTTGCAGAATAATTAAACTAGCAAATGGGAAGGGGTGCAGCACCCGATACATCAAATGGGAAGAACACCCCTCACCCCTCAGCTAGTGGTCAAACAGGAGTTCAGCATGTCTGTAGTTCATTAGCATCACCAGGTAAGGAAAAAGATCTGGCTCCCCATATGACACAGGGGAAACACCAGACCTCACCCAACAACTAACACACTGAAATCTGGCCAATGGAAAATCATGTACACAAATGCTCGCAGTCTGGGAAACAAGATCCCAGACCTGCAGGCAATAATGACAGAGGCTAAACTGGACATAGTAGCCATTAGCGAGACATGGTTTACCAGTAACCACACTTGGGAGACTTCAGTACCTGGCTATGTACTGTTCAGAAGAGACTGAGGTACAAAAAGGGGGGTGGAGTGGCCCTTTATGTCAATGAAAATATCAAAGCTACAGAAATTCAGAATACACATAAGGAGCCAGAAGAACTGTGGGTCACCCTGGAAACAGGAAATGGGACAGCCATATAAACTGGGGTTGTCTACAGGCCTCCAGACCAGGGGGAGGACATAGACACATTACTGTTAGAAGATATACAAAACATGACAGCTAAAGGGGAGGTTCTGATTATGGGAGACTTCAACATGCCAGATACAGATTGGTCAATACCAGCAAGAACATCTGCCAGAACTAGACACATAGTGGATTCCCTGCAGGGGGAAGGCCTCAAACAGCTGGTACAACAACCCACAAGAGACAGAGCTATCCTATATCTAGTAATGACTAACAGGGAAAGGATCACAGATCTCCAGATAGAAGGTCACCTGGGGGCCAGTGACCATCACATGGTATGGTCCAATTTGGCCACTAGAACTAAATCATCCCATTCAAAGGCAAAAATATGGGACTTCAGAGGAGCTGACTTTGATAAGATGGCCAACAGAGTTAAGCTAGCCCTGATAAGTAGAAATACAGGTTGGGGGTATAGGCAAAGTGGGCAAGCATTATGGATGCAATACTTGAAGCAACATCCCATTGTGTTAGTGAAAAAAGAAGTTCAAAAGAAGAAGGAAACCACTTTGGTTCTCAAAACCAGTAGCAGAAAATGTCACAGCCAAAAGGCTGGCCTTCAGGAAATATAAGGGAATGCAGTGGAATGGAGATAGGTTGGCATACAAAACTTCCCTAAGGGAAGCAGGGAAGACAGTAAGGCAGGCAAAGGCCCAAACTGAGGAAACACTAGCACAAACAGTAAAAGAAGGTGACAAGACTTTCTATAGATACATTAGTGAAAGTAGAAAGTCCAGAGGGGGTATTGCTAAGCTCAAAGGGAATAAGGGGGCATGTGAGGAGGAGGACCATGTAAAAACATCTGTCCTAAATAGATACTTCTGCCTAGTAGTTACTGAAGAGAAGGTAGATCAGGGCCCACAGCTCAGCACCATGGACACAGGGGGAAGGGTGGTGTGCACTAGTCCCTTCACAAATGAAAGGGTCCTACAAGAGCTCGATAAGCTCAGGGTGGACAAGGCAATGGGACCTGATGGCATACATCCCAGGGTACTGAAGGAGCTAAGAGCGGAATTAGCAAAGCCATTATCAGAACTGTTTAGTGGAGTCTCTGAGCACAGGAGAGGTCCCAGAAGACTGGAGAAGTGTGCATGTGTTCCCGCTCCACAAGACTGGTAGCAGGGAGGAGGCAGGGAACTACAGACCAGTCAGTCTTACCTCAGTAATGGGCAAGATTATGGAGGAACTCCTTAAGAAAAGGATAGTGCAACACCTTGAATCCATAGGAGCACAGGATCCAAGACAGCATGGGTTTATAAAAGGAAGGTCCTGTCAAACTAATCTCATAGATTTCTTTGACTGAGTAACCAGAGTGGTGGACCAAGGGGAAGCAGCTGATGTCACCTACTGTGACTTCAGCAAAGCTTTTGATACTGTTCCACATAGAAGATCGATTAATAAGCTGGGTAAGATCGGGGTGCTGGGTCAGAGGTTGGTCAAGTGGGTGGCAAACTGGTTGACGGGCAGAAAACAGGGAGTGGTGGTAAACGGTATACAGTCAGAAGAGATGCAAGTCACAAGTGGGGTACCTCAGGGATCAGTTCTGGGGTCAGTCCTCTTCAATATCTTCATCAGTGACATTGCAGATGGACTGGAGGGTAAGGTTTGTCTGTTTATAGATGACACCAAGATCTGCAACAGAGTAGATGATCCAGATGGGGTGGGCAGAATGAGAGGAGATCTGGATAAACTGGAAAAATAGTCTGAAGAGTGGCAACTGGGGTTTAACGCAAAGAAGTGCAAGGTCACGCACATAGGGAAGAGAAACCCTGAAGCCACCTATAGGCTGGGAGGGGCATTGCTGGCCATCACAAGGGAAGAAAGAGACTAGGGCATCATCATCACAGTGACCTGAAATCATCCAAGCAGACCACTAAACCAGTAGGTAAGGCTAAGGGGATGTTGGGGTGTATTAGTAGGGTTATCACAAGTTGTAAAAGGGAGGTAATAATCCCTCTTTACAAGACACTGGTTAGGCCCCATCTAGAGTACTGTGTGCAGTACTGGAGGCCACACCTTCACAAGGACATTAACTAAATTGAGGCAGTCCAGAGAAGGGCAACCAAAATTTTGCAGGGACTGCATCAGAAAACATATGAGGGCAGATTACTGGAGCTCAATATGTATACCCTAGAGCAAAGGAGGAAGAGAGGTGATATGATCAAAACATTCAAACACCTTAAGAACATTAACAAGGTGAAAGAATCTAACATGTTTCAATATAAAAAAAAATAGCAGGACAAGAGGACACAGCATGAGATTAGAGGGAGGCTGATTAAGGGGTAATGTGAGGAAGTTCTTTTTCACAGAAAGGGTGGTGGATGCATGGAACAGCCTACCTCAGGAAGTGGTGGATATAAATACAGTGCAGGGCTTCAAACAGGCATGGAATTGGCATATGGGAGCAATACAGATGAGTATGAATAGATAGGCCATTGACAGAGCAAAGGCCGATGGCACATTCATAAGGCAGAAAAAGAAATGGGCAGACTGGGCGGGCCTTGAGGTCCTTATCTGTTATCAACTTCTATGTTTCTATGTAATGGACTGTGTAGGGGCTGAATGAAGAAGATGCCTTATTTTTCTATAGCCTTTCCTAAGCTATACTGGACCTTGGAGAGAAGGATATGTTGATTGGTGCTGATACAAATGTTATTTTGAACCCCTTGTGCAACAGAAGAGGGGGTGATAGTCTAACCACAACACAGGGAGCTAAGGTCCTGATTCTTTTGATGAATAATCACAGTCTCCAGGATGTATAGCACCTAGGCTATCACTCAGTGAGGGATTATACTTATTATTCTCAAACCCACTCAACCATAAACTGGACATATTTCTAGACTCTGAGTCTAGTTAGGAATGCCTTGAGTACTACAGACTGTGATTTCTGACTACTTACCAGTTTCATTTGTGTTCCAACAAGAAGGTCTGGGTAAAGAGTACAAAATATGGAGATGTAATGTGTCCCTAGTGGTATGTCATTTTTAAGGTGTGGATCAGGTAGGAGGTAAAGGAATACATCCGGCCAGTGCCATGGAGGAGGTAGCCACGCAATGTGTATGGGAAGATCTTAAGGCCCATCTGGAAGAGAGGGTGATAGCCTATACAACTGCATGGGAGAAGGAAAGGGGGAAAGAGATGAATAATGAGTTTCTGAAAGTAGTAGAAGACTTAGAAAAGAGACATGAAAAAGGGAATAGGACTACTGCTCATGAACAGGAGATGAGGGCAGTAGGGTACAAGATTAATATACTGAATTCAAAGCAGGCAGAATCTGAGCATGTGTGGGGGGTAGAGAAGGCTGGAAACTCTTGGCCTACCACCTTAAGAAGATCACAGCAGAGGGGATCAGGAAACAGACAGAGGTGATAGCAGAACTGGAGGGGATCAATGGGGCATTTTGAGACTATTACCAGCAGCCCTGTGCCTCCAAAATAAAGGATGGGGATGCCCAAGTAATAGCCATTAAGGAGTTCCTGTGGTCAGTCAGTCTATCACGGCTGCAGAAGAACATAGGAGGACAATAGAGGGGCATGTTGCCCCACAGGAAGTGCAGGAGGCAATAACCAAAATGCAGGTGGGAAGCCCTTTGACCCTGATGGGTTCCTGATGGAAGTATATAAGGCGGGGGGGGGGATATGGTATGACCACTGCTGGGAGACACACTGCTAGATGCATGGGAGGAAAGAGTCCTACCCCAGAGTATGAATGATGCCACCATCACGGTCCTAGCTAAAAAAGTGAAAGACACTCTCTGGTACTCCAGCTGCTGTTCCATTTCATTTTTAAACATGCCCTACAAAATTTTGTCCAAGGTTTTGGCAATTAGGCTGAACAAGATACTGCCACTGTTAGTTCACCTGGACCAGGTGGGGTTCATGGCAGGCATGGATAGGACAACATCAGAAGGCTGGCCATTCTGATGTGTGTCTTGCAATCCTTGTTAGATTCCATGTCAGCTACAGCACTGAATGCAGAGAAGGCCTTCAACTCTGTTGAATCATCCTGTCTTTCTGAATGACCTTCCCTCTGTTTGTGTCTTATCCAGTATCCACTTATACATTGACAGCACTGTTCTTTATTCTTATTCTTCAACTCGGCCTCCACCCCCGGCCCCCATTCCATCTGAGACAAGTGTCACATATAGAGACCCAGAAGCTGCTCTCAGGCCTCTCCCCCACAGTGGAGCCGGGCACGACAGCCTTGAGCCAAAACTGCTCAGACTGGGGGCCCACCTCCTCGCTAGGCCAGTCACGCACCTCTTCAACTCCTCCATCTGCACTGGGATTATCCCAGACCTCTGGAAAGTGGCTAAGGTCATCCTTGTCCTAAAACAAGGGAACCCTAAAGATCCTCGCAATTACTGCCCCATCGCCATACTGTCCGCCACCAGTAAACTGCTCGAGAAAGCCGTTGACTCTCAGCTCTCCCAATACATCCAGGACTACAACATCCTCTTCCCTGCCCAGCACAGCTTCAGGAAAGGGCACAGCACGTCCACTGCCCTTGCTGTTGTCACCTCACAGATCAGGGCACGTGCCGACCAAGGAAATCTTACTGCAGCCATATTCGTGGACCTCTCTAAAGCCTTTGACAGGGTTGACCACTCCCTCCTCGGCTCCACACTCCAATCCCTTGGGTTCTCCTCCTCCTCCCATGCTTGGTTCCTAAACTACCTCTCCAACCATCAGCAATACACCAACTTTAATCGGACCTTCTCCAGACTCTCTCCAGTCCCCTGTGGGGTTCCCCAAGGGTCCGTCCTTGGCCCAACTCTATTCTCGCTGTTCATCAACTCCCTACCATCCGTCACTACCCATTCCCACACCCCCCTGTATGCAGACGACCTCGTCCTCCTGACCAGCTCTCGAGACATCTCCATAATTAACTCCCAACTGAACGCTGACTTTGAATGCATCCAAACCTGGCTGGGGGACCACAGGCTCACTCTCAACCTCAAAAAAACCCAAGCCATGCTGTTTGGGTCCCTAAACAAAATCAAATCCTGCCCGGCCCCTCTGTTGATCCTTGGGGCCGATGGCTCACCCCTCGAGTCAGTTCCCTCCACCAAATACCTGGGCGTCACCCTTGACCCGCAGCTGGACCTTACCTTACACATCCGCAATGTCTGCAAGGCCACTAACTGTAAACTTGGTCTTGCCTATTGAGTGAATAACTGTCTTACCCCCGCTGCCCGCTTGGCCCTCACCAGGGGAGTCCTCCTTCCTTCACTATGCTACGGTCTCGTAACTTTTGCCCCAGTTCCAAAATCCAGCCTTTCAAAATGGGACACGGCTTACAATAATGTTTGCCACTTCGCACTCTCCGCCCCTCCCCTTACTCACCATTATGACCTTTACAACCGCCTAGATTGGCTTCCTCCAGAGAAGCACCATTCCTTCGTTCTAGGTAATTTCATTGACAACATTCTTCGTTCCAACACCCCCCCAGCCCTAGCCCTTCCCCTCAAACTTGGTCCACCATCCTACCACCTAAGATCTGGGACATCCCAGGAATGCGTGGTTCCAAGGACCAGGACCACTGCAGGAGATCGGTCCTTCCACGTCTATGCTCCCAAACTTTGGAACTCACTCCCTGAGCAAGTTAAGACCTCCTCCTCACATCCAACTTCAAAGCTTCCCTCTGGTGCTTCCTGAAACCCTCTTCCCCCTGTTCCTGCCCCCTGTAGTCATCTCCACTGCCCCTCTCCCCCTCCCCCAGTCTGTTCGGAGGGGCCTTAGCCTCAGCCCCACCTGCACTTCTTCCCACTCCCCGCCTAAAATCCCTGCCCTGACTCCTGTAATGGGGCCCCTCCCTGCAGAGCACTTACTATTGTTCAGCTTCTGTTCTGCTCCTCTGTGCTTGTCCCACCCTTTTGTTTTGCTTGGCTCGCTCACTCCGTCCTAAAAAGCCGGTAGAAATGCCTCATAAGTTAGGGGTTTGTCTACCTTTCTCCTCAACTGTTCATGGAGTCAACTCCTCCCAACCTTGCACTGCCACTAGAATAGCCTTACCCTGTTTATTCCCTATGTGCATTCCTCTATAACCCAATTGTTCGCTGCATGTAACACTTGTACCACCTTCATGCCTGTCTCTCCTATGTATTTTTAGATCCTCTACTGCCCATGTACAAAGTTCCCACCTGTAACTCTCCCGGTAAATGCTTGCCCTGAACTGCCTATCTCATCTATTAATTTTGTACCACCTACTGCTTACGTATGAAGTTCTCACCTGTAACTCTCCCGGAGAATGCTTGCCCTGAAATGCCTATCTCTTCTATGTATTTTGTATCCTCTATTGTTTATGTATGAAGTTCTCACCTGTAACTCTCCCAGGTCACACCTGAAAATAGGCACCTGGTGTCTAGTGTGCTTACCTGGTTAACAAAAGCAAATAAATAAATAAATAAGACTCCTGAGGTGGTGTCCCAGCTACAGAGTGATTTCAACAGGGTTCTTTGCAGGTTTCAGTCAAACCAGCTAAAGGTAAACTCCAAGAAAACTGTATCCATGACTTTTGGCACTGCTCAGAAACTAGCCAAACGTCCCTTCTCCCCTCCTTTTCCTCTCTTGGCAGTACTGCCCATGATGTAGTCCCCACTTTCAAATATCTTGGTGTCTGGTTGAACTGTTGACTTGACTTCTCCCATACTGATCACATTCACTCCACACTCTGCCCCAAACTAGTGCAAAGTGCCAAAACAAAGACTTCCTTGCTCCAGTTGTCCACCATGAGATGCTCACAAACATGATCCTACCAGTTTTTGATCCTTTGGGTCTGCCCCTGCCTCATGCCTCAAGACTGGACTCCCTCTCCAATGCTTTCTGCTGCTTTGATAACTCCCATCACTGCACTCACCACTGTTCCATATACTCATCACTCTTCCTTCCCTCCCTTCACCAGTGCCAGCAGCACCATGTTGCCACCCTTATCTCCAAATTTTGGCTTGGTTCCCTCCCTCCACCTCTCCTCTCCCCGTCATCTCCTTCTTCCTATCACCTACATTCCAGAGACTCCTGCTCCTTCTCTCTCCCCTGTCCTATATCCAATGCTGGAAAGGCAGCCTTCTCCTACTATCTCCCCTTCCTCTGGAACTCTCTTCCAAGCTCCTTTCATCTTGCTCCTTCATTGCACTGTTTAAATGTATTCTTTCTCAATCCCCACTTCCCCCCATCCCTGTCCTTCCTCCTTCATGTAGTCAGGGTGAGGGTCACTCTATGCATTACATTAGAAATTGTATTCTGTTATATTTTTGACTACCACATTTATTGTATTTTCATGCAGCTTATGTTTGACTTCCTATTTGCTTCTTTTTGAAATTGTACTTAAAAGTATTTTTGCATTACCACCTATACCCCCTGTCCCCTGTTCAGACCTGAAATTTAGCCTTGGCTCAGTGTGCCTCTCCAGGTTACCAACATTTTAAATAAATAAATAAATAAATAAATAAATACATATTACAGAAACCTTGAAATGTTTTGGCCTGGGGAGGGGTTTATCAGGTACAGTAGGTTCAAACCATTTATGTTGTACCAAGAGCTGCACTACTGACCAATAGGAGGCTGTCCCAGAGTTTTGGACTGGGCAGGGGGACACACTAGAATTGCTCCTTGTTGCTTGCTTGTTTTCTTTTGGAACTTGAGCCTGTGGCCCAGAAATTGAGAGGGCTGGCAGAAGTTCATTGGGGTTGACATGAGGGAGAGTTATTCAAATCCATGCTATTTGTGGACGATATACTTATCACAGTGTGGAATCCAGCCACCTCCATGTCAGCATTTGTCAGCCTGCTAAATGAGTGTGTCACTCTATGAGGGCTCAGGAACAACTGGGTGAAGACAAGTTGGTGGCTATGAACCACAAGAACAAGGAGGTGAGCTAGCAAAACATGGTATTGCAGTGGGCAATGAAGGATGTCAAGTAATTGGGCATACTTATCTTCCCAACCTGGCAGAAGTGGCCAGGCAATAATTTTGACCCACTTCTCTAGAACCTAAAAAAGGACATAGCAGGGTGTCATCGCCTTCACTTAACTATGTGGGGCAAAGTGAAGCCTTTCAAATGATGGTGTTGCTAAAGGTCCTCTATCTTGTCAGATACTTGCCCCAGCATATAGCAGAATCAGTATGGAAGCAATTACCAGAGATAGTTCAGCGTTCTTATGGGAGGGAGAGAAAGCATGGCTGTTGACACTATGAATGGTAGCCCCCTAGGTCAAAAGGAGGAATTAGAGCCCTATGGTGTTTAGAGTCCCATGGTTTAAGGAATAGCATCTAGTGGTAGATGTTTAACAAATCTGGATGTGGCTACATGCAAATAAGGTAAGGGGGTAGCCCACTGTCAGGATTTAGAAAGGTACCATGGGAAAGGCACAGAAACTGAACTGGTACTCTGGGATTACACTAAAAGTGACTGGAGCAACCTAATCCAAGCATATATTTTACAGGTATGGAGAGAGGTCAGGAAAATAATTAATGCACTGCTGTATACAACACTATATCTTTGGCCACTCTAGCACAACCCTAAGCTACAAATTCAGGTAAAACACTAGCATGGTCAGAGTGGGATAATGGAGGAATAGAGAGGATGGGAGATCTTTTTCTCTTCAAATACCAGGTTGTTCAGAGATTTTTCAGATTTGCCGGCACAGGCAGCACTTCTTAAGTCACACATTTGGATGTACAGTACCTGAAATTGCAACACCTGCTTGCCTCATATGTAGGAACCCAACTCCAATTACCCCTTAAGAGCAGCTGGGAGGACATCTTTCATTCAATGTGTGTGTGTGGGGAGGGGGGATACTCTGGGACCCCATTAAAGGTAGGCTCAATTTACAGTGGACTGTTGGAAGAGTATACACCAAGCACGGACAAACTGCACTGCAGGTGAGATGATCTACTAGGTCATCACCCAACAAAGGAAGAGTGGGAGTGCTGCTGGACCAATGTCTATGAGGCATGTAGAGACACTGGCAGTAAACTGATGCAACTGAAGAGACTACACTTATGACATAAAACCCCAGTGCTGTTGTACAAATTGAATTTCATATCATCATCATCATCTGAGAGCTGGTGATGTAGTCAACATGTAGGCACACTGCTGCACATACTCTGGCAGTGCCCAATGCTACAAAGCAAAAAATCAGCAACTTATTAATGGAAGGGAACAAATATTGGAGTTCATAGTACCTAGGGATGCATCTCTCATAGTTTTGGGGAACTATTTCCCAGATTACCCACCAAGCACAAACCCCAACTCCAATGGTTTATGGCCAAGAGACAACAGAGGCCAAGAGATTGTTAATATGGAGACAGCATAGTGTGGATATTCCCACTCTGGGGAATGGGAAGATAATAGACACAAATTGGCAGGATGTGAAAGACTGTCATATCTCTCAGTGGGAAAGAAATCCTTGTTGAAAATATTTGGGATCCCTATATAGGTGGAATTACAATAAAAAGTATTGAGCCACTTGGGGGGTGTAAAGGGGATAGATACCTCCAAGACATTCGGTGGCATTAACAGGAGTGCAGAGCAATGATTGTGGAAACTGTCATCCATCCTCACCAGATGCCAAGGTGTAGCACATTACACAGTGGAGGTTAGTAAGCCCCATCACAGTTCTATCCAGCACTAGCTGTTTGTGTTATTGTTATGTCCAGAAGAATTGTACATCATTAATTGTAAATCTGTATTTCATACCAACATGTAACTAAGTGTATTCTGTGTTCAATGTCTGCACCTGTAATGTTGTCCAATGTTGTATCTGTACAATGTTCTATTGTCTTGCCCTCCCTGCGACTAGGTGCCTTTGTAAATGAGTCCCTGACTCAAAGGTTGTAAATCTGACTTGTTCAAATAAATAAATAAATATTTTAATACTATTTGTTATTGTCAGATTACAGTACTGAATTACTAAAATGAATGGCTACTGTATCTGAAGACTACATAACCAGGAAGGCTGGATGGTGGGATATGGAAGGATGGAGGCAATAAAGGGTAAAGAAATACCTTCCTGGAATAGTTATGTGAGTCTTTGTTATATCACCTAGTCTATAATCCAAGGAGCAAATTATATTTGTGAGCTCTAGATAGGATGGGAGATTGATTGTGATGTAACCTCTTAAGGCAGTATACCATACGAAAAACTTCTGATAAACTATGAATTAAAAAATGAGCTTTGTAAAAGTTAAATTCCACAAGTGGAAGTTATTACCAGGATCACTGGCAAATTGCAGAAAATGTCACCCAAAAATGCAGAGACTTTTCACAGAAATTGTGGGGAAATTGCAAAGGTTCAATATACATCCTCAGTGTTCCCTACTAAATGTTTTATTCTTTGTTGCAACATATATTGATCAAATACATTGTTAGATAAATATATTCCCATGTGTATGTGCTTTCAATATGAATAAGGGGCTGTGTTTTTGAAATGAACTGCAAATTAATCATTATGTAGCATATCTTCTAAAATCTAAAGACATCTACCTCATGCAGTGCTAACTAGATTTTATTTAATAATTCACAGTCAATCAATATTGAATAGGTTCTGAAACAACTACAGTGCATTCCACTTAAGAGAAAATCAGTGGAATGCAATTTTTGGTTAAAAACACAGTTTTTCACTTTCCTTATGTTTTTGTATTGGAGTTCCATGTTAAAAATTCCATTTTAATGCAATCTGCTTAAGTACAAATTTAGGCTAAGTGCAATCTTTCTAAGATGCTGTCTGCCATTTAGTGTGTTAATTCATTCTGGATTAGTGCACAAGATGTGAATAAATGCTCTTTACCTGTACTTAAGAATGATTGCCCAGCACCTTCAGAGCACATCAACTGCACAGTTGTAGCAGACAGCCTGTGATGGATCGAAAGAAAGTTCCACTGACATTGGGACAGAGGATCAAAGTCTTACAGTGTATTGAAACTCCAGGGGCTTGATTCAAAGATGGCTTATGCATGGCACAAGCCGAGTTATGCCAAACCCCATGGCATAAATCACAACTTGCGCCATGCATTACACCATTTGCTATTCCAAAAGGTACCTTGCACCATGCCGTATGCAGGTTGTGCCAAATGTGGGTTACGCCAACCACTACACCCGTAACCTGCAACAGCATGGAGGAAGGGTGGGGTACAGCAGCAATTGTGCCCTATTCCAAAAGAGTGGCTGCTGTAACCCACTTACGCTATTCCTGGAGCTGCAATGGTGCAGTGGAGTTAGACCATCATGGAAATGGTCTAAGGGGCATCCATTCATGCCAATCAATGGATGCCCATGCCACAGCCCTGCAGGAAAGGTACTGCAGTGATCCCTATGCCCCCAAACACATTCATGGCCCCCCCAAAAGTCAGGGACCCCTGGGGTCCAATTTTCAAATTGCCCCTCTGAATGACAATGCCACATGTCCAGCCCCCCCTATGCCCCCTGGTGCTTGCAGTGGTGTTCTGGGGTGGGGGGCTCTGGGGGACAGTTGTATGTGTGTTGTGACTTTCAGTACCCAGGCTCAGTGATCCATGTGTTTGGCACTAGCCTGAAGCTTCCACAAGTCATGGGCGTAGGTGCTGGGGACCCTGCCTGTCCTGGAATACAGTGCAGGATCCCCGGCATAGTGCCATATGGCACAATTTGCATATGCCTGTGAGTTGTGCCATTCCTTTTTGGAATTGGCCCACAGGAGTTAAAAGGTCAGATGTTGCTTCTGATTTTGGCATATATTTGTCAACAGTATGCCACATTATAAAATCAAGAGATCAATTGTATGCAGAGTGGGAGAAGGCAGACAATTAGTGCCAAAAATGTAGGAGAGGAGGGGAGGTAAGCATGAAGAAGTTGAAGCAGCTTTACTCAGGTGGTTCTCAGCCACTGTAAATGCAGATGCCCCCATTAATGGCCCTATTCTGTTAAGTAAAGCAAAACAGCTAGCACAAAACCTGAGAACTGAATTTGTCCTCACTAGAGGATAGTTAAGCAGGTGGAAAGAGAGACAAGGTATCCCTTTTAAATGCTGTCATGGTGAAAAGAAAGATGCCAAGTCACAGTCAGCAGATACATGGTTAAACAGCATCATGCCACAACATTAAAAAGATTACCCCCTCACCTTATGTACAACAGTGATGAGACTGGGCTTTATTTTTAGAGCTATCACTGAAGATGCATTGGCTTTCAAATTTGATGCATGTGGTGGAAAAAAAGCAAGGGAGAGAATATTAGCATTGCTGTGCTGTAACATGGATGGCAAAGACAAGCTAAGGCCACTTATTGCTGGTAAATCTATGAAAACCCTTTGTTTTTCTGAACTGTCTGTGGAAGCCCTGCTGGCTGACTGGGAAGGCAATTCTAATGCTTGGATGACAGTCAAAATTTTTATCACATGGCTGAAAAAGGTTAACTCTGAAATGCACTGTATAGCGCACAGTACTGTGATTAACATGTGAATTTCGTTTAAATGCACATTCCGCTTAAGTGCACATTTTCCCCTTACAAAATGGATGTGTACTTAAGTGGAATCCCCTGGACTTACTTTAGTGCAAGAAAAAATAAATGGATAACTGGGGTACCTAATCAAGTTCACAAACAAACTAGTAAAAAAATGTTCATTTTATTAAAATAATTGAAGTTCTTAATCAGCACTGTAAATTCAAAAATGTTAAAAACTCATGATAAAAGTATTAAATCACACCAATAGTGTTTCACTGCATTATAAAATAGTTTGAAGTACATGGCAGTTTTGTTTTACTTGGGATGCAATGATTTTTGTCTATTCAAAGGTAACTGTTTAGATATACTTCACCTGTTTTATCAGTGTTTTCAGAAATGTTAAGATTTTTTTGTAGGCTTTGTACATGCGCATGTACAGTAGGTATGTCAGATTATCATGTAAGAGATCACTCAACAACTCCCTTAGCAGCACATTCAAATTTAGAATCAGGAGGGCCATCCAAACTCCTCAGACATTTGAATCAAAATCCATTTAGAATGAAAGTATGTAGACAAGTAAAACCTACCCTACCACTCAAAAGCAAGCATTGTTGTTAATGCTCCATTTAAAGGAATGGACAATTTGCACCTTTTCTCACACCTGTTGTTTCAGTCTTTGCATCAGCACAAAGTTTCCTGAAAGTCTGCTTCAGCAAAGATGGTCCATGGACAGATGGCCAGAGGATTTTGAAACCAAACTAGGGAAGTGAATCACATGAAATCAGAGTCACATTGGACCCCTCCTCACCTCACACTGTTTTGTTTTGACCAAATTCAAGTCTGTGTACCAAACTGCTAGCATGTTTGAGTATCTTTCCTTGAGAATTTAAACTTTTTTATGCAATTTCAGTCAAAAATTTAATAAATTGCAAGAAACTGTGGATTTTGTGTGAAGAATGATGAAAATTGTGGATACTGCGGAAAAATTGCAGGTGCAATTTTACAGTGCTCCTGCATATTAGACTTCTATACATTTTTGAGCAAATTTTGCAGTTTAATAATTTGCAGTACTTCCACTGTGAATGTTACACCACTGAACAAAATGTCACCAACTTTGTTAGATTCTAGAACCCATTGTTATTGGGTATGCATGCTATATTGCAGGTGCATACCTGCAATAGCAGCACAGCTGCACACATTCAAAATTTTAGAAAGTGTTCAGAAAATGGTGTAAATCATTAAATTGTGAAATTGTGACCCTCTGTAACTCAAAATTTACTTTGCCAAAAGTCTACTCATTTATTATGTTGCTTGCACACACGTGCAAGAAACATAGTGCCATCATCCAAGTTTTTGGAGGTGTAGCAGCCCTCTTCCAACTCAGTCAGTGTGTTTGCAGGCATGGCCGCAGTTCTCCAATCAACGCTGCAGCTGTCTATGACAGCAGTTGAAAATGCAATGCCGTACAGTTGAAAGGAGGCTACGCTTCAGTGAGCAGCGATAAGATTGCGTGCTCATGCACGCTTCCTCCACATACACACATGCATTCACGCATACTGCGTGCTCATGCTTCCCCCCACACACACACTGTATAGCCAATGGGGTGCCCAATCCCCCGTCGGCTATGCTGCGCTCCCCCCAACAGAGTTCCAGGTGCCATGCTGGGAGCCCACCCCAGCATGGCAGCCATCTGTATGGCCAATGGGGGTACCCAATCCCCTGTCGGCTCTACTGTTTCCCCCCAGACTATCGGGTGCCAAGCTGGGAGCCCACCCCAGCATGGCAACAGGGTCCTATGGCCCGACACGGGTACCCAATCCCCCATCGGCTCCACTGCCCCACCCCAAACAGTCTTCCAGCTGCCATGCTGGGAGCCCACCCCAGCATGGCACAAGTCCAGCATCACAGTCCCTCATCTTCTAAGTAAAAAAACCTCAAAGAAAAAACCTTCCTCACAGACTGTCCTGACCCTCCCCACCCACGCCCACCCTCTGTGCATCTACCTCCTACACCCCCACCTCACCCCATACTTACCTCTGAGTCCGCACGATGATCTTCGGTGGACAGGGAACACGTCTGCACTCTTCAAAGCCGACCACGAACTGAGGAAATGCCGGTAAGCTGTATAACGGAATAAACAGGGTTTTGTCAGCTTTACTGCATATCTCGGCCATTTTGGAGAATGTTTTCACCAAATTTTCAACATGAGGTTTTTGGGACCCCACCTCATGAATTCTGTCACTGTCATGGCGTTAATCAGCCCTGAAAGGTGATTTCATGGTCACTATGTGGAACCACCTTTCGGGACCAATTTACAAACCGACAGTGTCACAGTTCATGAGGTAGGCCCCCAAAAACCTTATGTTGAAAATTTGGTGAAAAAATTTCCAAAAATGACTGTTTTACAAGCATGTGTTGTGCTGTTCCTACGCATGCTTGTAGGTTCATGAATTTTCAATATGTTCACTCCAGATTTTCAACATTGCCATTTTACCACACCTCCTTATGAGCAGTACAGCTGTCATTTCTCACATCTCACCCAAAATGTGTTTCTGCACATGTAACGCACAATGGCGCAGTCAGTGTGTGAAATCAATGTTTGGGACAGATTAAGAAAATCACAGTGATACTGTTCATGAGCAGAGGTGTTAAAATGGCTATGTTAAAGGTTTGGTGAAAAAATTCCCAAATAGGACTGTTTTACGAGCATGCGTTACGCTGTTCCTACGCATGCTCATAAGTTCACGAATTTTCAATATTTTCAATCCAGATTTTCAACATTGCCACTTTACCACACCTCCTTATGAGCAGTACAGCTGTTATTTTTCATATGTAGTCCAAAATGTGTTTCTGTGCATGTAGCGCACAATGGCGTAGTCGGTGTGCGTAATCAATGTTTGGGACAGATTAAGAAAATCACAGTGGCACTGTTCATGAGCAGAGGTCTTAAAATGGCTATATTGAAAATTTGGTGAAAAAATTCCCTTCAACCATTCTGCAGTGCTACTAATGAAGACATTGAACAGGACTGGCCCCAGGACCGATCCCTGCAGCACCCCACTGGTCACCCCCCTCTCCCTAGACTGCACCTCATTTACTACCACTCTCTACCTCCTGTCTGTTAGCCAGTTTCTAAGCCACTTTACCACCCTTCCCCCCATGCCCAGCCTACCCAGTTACTTTATCAGCTTCCTATGTGGGATGGTGTCAAAGGCTTTGCTGAAACCAAGGTAAGAGTTGTCCACTGCCCCACCCTGATTCACTTCCTTTGTCACCCAGTCAAAGAAATCAACCAGATTTGTCTGACATGATGTCCCCAGGAAAGACACAGTGCATGTCTTGGGAGGAAGGCATGGAACTATCACTTCCAAATACCTAAACAGCACATACAAGCAAGCAACATTCAACATTGACAAATGCTTGTTGGTTTATGCAACCCTTCCAAGAAGATTATGGATGCAAAATCGTCAGAGATGTCACTCCAAAAGTGACTGAGCTGTAAGCAGATAAATGGTTTCTGAAACTTTGAAAAAATTGCCAGACTTTTAGACCCTTTAAGTATAAAACTACTTTTCCAAATTTCTTGAAATGTGGCTTTCTTTTAGAAATACTTAAAATATGAAAGCATGAAAATGTTCAGGTCTGATTGTAAGAACAACTTAATTATGACCAAATAAAGAATTTGCAAAATGTCACACAATTCCACAGGATTTTGTAAAATGTGTGGCATTTGCTAATTTCACCCAGTTGTATCCCATACTCTTTATTTTTTTTTTTTTGAATTCTGCACCCCACCTGCATTCCTTTGCAGTATTAAGCATTGAACTTTAATTGTTGAATGCCAGACCACTTTTCTAGCCTCTACATGTTAACCATTTTATTATTTAAGTGGACAGTATACTTTATCTGGTTAAATGAATGTCAATGAATTTGTCCTAAGCAAGAAGTAAAACATATCTCTATATCCTTGTTCTTTAGTGGATAATATGACTGATTTGCTTTCAGAATGTCCTAGGATCCATAATTGTTTTTTTTTAATATCTTTTGGTAACCGGGTAAGGCCCACTAGGCACAGGTGCCTGTTTTCAGGAGCAACCCGGGAGCACTGGGGAGGTTAAGTAACTTGCTTAGAGTCACACAGTATGCAAGTGGAGGTTGTGGGAATCAAACTCATGTCTGTCTGCTGGATGTACCAAACTCATTCACAGCTTGTTACTCTAACCTCTAGGATATACTGCCAGCCCCAATAATTGCTTAAATTCTTGGAGCCAAGTGATTAAATTGGTCACCAAGTGTATACACAAAAAATCCCCTGATTATTTATTTGATTTAAGTGAAAACTGGTAACTGGGAGAGGCAAACTGAGCCAAGACTCATTTCCAGGTGTGACTGGGGAAGGGGAAGGTGGAACAAGCAGGGGACAATACATGTATCAAAACATCAGATCATCAATATTATACAAAGATTAGAATAAATAATGAACAAACTTGCATGTACAGAAATAAAGTGCAGAGAATGCCCAGCAGAGTATATCAACTGACAACAATAATAAAATAAAGAGCAATAACCTGGATGGAAAAAGGTTCAACCATCAAAATATCAGGAGTAAAAGAAACAGGAACAGGTGCAGAGGAGTTGATGTTTCAGCTGGCGACTGACAGAGCCAAGTGATGAGGAGTGATGGAGGGAAGAAGGGAGTTTATTTCAGAGTGAGGGAAGGTGATAGGAGAAGGCAGACTGCCCAGCAGAAGAGTGGGGTAAGGAGTGGCTAAAGTGCAATGGTACCTGGAAAGGAGGGAGCATGCAGCAGGGGGAAAAAGGGATAAGAGGGAGGAGAGGCAAGAAGGAAGGGAGCCAAACCAGTATTTGGAAATGAATGAAATGTAGTGAGCCTGCAGCAAGAGGCCTAGGGAAGGATGGCTAGAGGTGAATACAGCGAGCAGTGGTGTGAGGGTGGGTGGGGGGGCTTTGTAGTAAAACAGCAGAAGGAGTTGAAGATGGTGTCCAGTCTGGCAAGGGAAGTGGAACTGGAAGAGGCAGTACCATAGATCACATCCACGTAGTCAAAAACAGGGAGTACCATTTTGGTAACAAGTTCCCTGAGAACCTGCAGAGACAAACAGTCTTTGTTACAAAACAGGACACCAAGCTTGGGATGGAACTTAGCATGGATGGCATCAGTGTGAGTTGAGAAGTCAAGCGTACTGTCAAGCCACACTCCAGGTACTTGAAGGATCAAACCACTTCAATGAGGGGGTGCCATCCAGAGTGGTGAATACAGGAGGAGGCAGTGAATATGGCCAGTCTCTAACTGTAAGCAAAGATCATGGACATTGTCTTCTTAGTGCTGACTCAGAATCAGTTAGACTGAAACCAGTATAGAATATGGCTGAAATCTTACCGGAGCAGGTCTACCACAGCTTCAGCAGACAGACCAGAGGTGAAGATGACTGTCACGTCTGCATACATATGGATATGCAAGTTGGCTGAGGCAGTGTAGAGGTCATTGAGGAAGAGGAAGAAAAGGATGGATCCTAGAATGGAGCCCTGTGGGACCCCAGCCTAGATAGGAAGGGGAGGATACAGGGCACCACTGATCCGAACTGTTTATTAAACTCTTGGTTATATTTTAAATGTGCAAATATGGTAAGTAGGTCAGTCAGTTATGATACCTATATACTGTAGCTAAAACATACATACATAAATACAAGACATCAAATGCAATTTAGAAAAACTATTAAAAGCAAGGTTCCAGCTGTTTGGCATTAGTCCACACCAAAAAGATTTTCTTGTTTTAGGCCATACTAGTCCATACTAGACCAATGCAAAAACTTGTGCTATTGTTCTTTTTATCCACTACTGTATAACGGCAACATTTTTTGAATTAGCAAAGGTCTCATCCAGTTCTGAAGCTGGCGAAACTGCTGAATTCATAAGAAATACTCATGTTCAAAATGATAATCTGGTAGAAGGAATGATAAAGCTGGAGGGCAGTAGCCTGTAGCCTCTATTTCTTTATAACACAGGCTTAGTTTATAGTTTTCAAGTGTCTGGAAATAAATTATTAGGCTCCACAAATTTGCTGGAGTGTCTTGATTTGTCAAGTTAACCCTTAGGCCTCAGGATTATATTCCAATATGGGATTTTTTACCTGGCAAGAGTAACAGGTTCAGAGTAAAATAAAAGAATAAATGCACTACCATATACAAGTTTACAAATTGATGACTCTTACTCCCTAAGTTATATATGCTTTTGAGCAACATCCTATCCACATCAGATTAGACTCTAGTAGCGTAATCAAAATTAAATAGAATCAGATTGATTTTCTTTATCAAATATCCTCTACAGATGTTATTATTTAATACTGAATCTACTGCATCCATGAATTTGGTTTTAAATGACTTTCTGTTGGTCAGGTGATTATGCACTTTGAAGATTTGCACAATAACTCTTTTGCACTTTTTTGAATGGGTACTTTAATTAGGGGCTATAAAATGTGACTCTGGAACCATGCTCTTTATGCAGCAAAGAAGACGCTGTGATGTCAAAACATTAGCATAGATGCACCTGTTGTGACATGTTAGGCAGTGAGACTCTGGGACACCCATGTTTATATTGTGAATTTTAGCACCTTAACAGAAGACTGCAGAAACACAGTTTGACTTCCTTGCTGCCTCTCAGGCCAGCAAGATGTATAGCTGATGGTAAATTTATCAGCACTTATCAGGTTCTGGTGAAGGGACATTTATCTGCACATAGATTGTGCAATTAAAAAAAAATTATCAACAACAGTGGAGCTGACCAGGATGCAGTGCAGTGTCTCATGTTACTGTATGACAAAAGGGATTAACTGCCATTGACATTGCTTTGTTTACTACAGTAACTCTGCTGCAGTAGGCTGCAGTATTGCATTGTATCCTGGCCAGCTGCACTATATGAATACAATTATTTATGTGCTTAAGCTTGTGCCCACTAATTTCCCTACCATTAAGCAAGGAGCTGCTGCTTGCAATCAGTTTGCATGTCTGGACATTTTCACAGGAAATCCCCATTCATTTCAATTGGATTTCCTGTGATATATCTGAATATACTGTATCTAAAGATGTACTGGGACATATCTCTGACTACTTCAGTTCTGTTTGTCCAAAACTTTGGATGTACAGTTAACATGGGGGAAAATTTGAAGTTTTCTCACTCACCTTCTTTATACAATATTCCATTCTGTCCCCTCTACCTTCTCATGAACTGACTTTGGCACATTTTTCTCTGGGTTAGCCTATGCTATAAAGTTTAGATTGTTTGTGAAAAGTTTTGTATCAATATTCTCAAAAAGTTATTAGCATGTTAAACTTGCATTATTCCTATTAAAAACTGAACCTTGCAAACGCTTTAAAATGTTATTTTTGCAGCTAGTCTGTGGACAGGTTATCGATGACTGAGTTAAAGAGCTTCCACTAGGATCTTCAGATTATTTTGTTGTTAGCACCATTCATAACATGCAGTAAAGGTATTAATCTTAGAAAACAAATGACATAATGGTAACTGGCATATGGATTAGTTTAATATCCAAACCAACTCTGCTGCTGCGAAATATGTTTCCTCCTCATGCCTCCCCTCCATCTGGAACAATCTCCCTCCAACTCTCCACCTCTCCCCTTCCCTTCTTTCCCTCAAATGTCAGTTCAGACCTCTTACTTCCACCTTCTGCTCATGCCCTGGCCATAGTGAATTTTGCCATGCTACTCTTCTGCACTAAGCCTCAGTGTTCCTGTACCAGTGCCTTAGATTGGTGTACTAGCTTGTACAGTGTTTACTGTATTGCATTTATTGCTTAATTACTGTATTTGTCCATCACTTTGCATTTTTTTACCATGTATACTTTGTATATTTTACCTAGGTGCATTGTATATTTTGTTTCCCTCTTTCTCTTCCCCCGAGTCACATCTGGAAATGAGCCTTGGCTCAGTGTGCCTTCCCGGTTATCAATTTTCAATAAATAAACAAGTAAGTAAGTACATACATACATTCATACATACATACATACATACATAAATAAACATATGTCAAGGCCCAGAGCAATCCTTTGGTGCATATCAGCTTTGTTATGTGATAAAGTGAAATTTCTCTCCCCATAATGATGAATGGAGAGGGTCTCTTCCCACCTTAACATAAAAACCAAAATATATAGTGTATGGTACATTTTATCTGTCTTTGCACTACATTTATTTGGATATTTATGCAGAAACTTTACATTTTAAAAAGATGACACAGTTCTTAAAGGCATTGAGGAAGATTTCACACTCTGACAACTTGCAATATGTGTGTGTGTGTGTGTGTGTGTGTGTGTGTGGTGTGTTTCTATTTTTATTATCAAAGCCTCTATACAGTATTTCAGCTGAGGTGTGAGGTCTGGTGGAAACTGAAAATTACATTCCTCTGCATCCCATGCCTCAAGGTATTCAGCAGGGAGAAGACTTTCATATAACCATTCCTGGATTCTCACAGAGGTTGTGTGGGGACAGCAACAGTTCTTGTTCTATAATGGCTCTTTTATTTTACTTAAATATCAAAGGAATGGGTCCCATTTCATCTAAGAGGCTATGTTTTATCCATAAACAAATGGGTGGTACACCCAGCTGGCACCTTGCTAGGTCGGAAGCTTGAGCAACAATGCAGACTGAAAGCAATCTACAAAACCTGTTTTAACCATTCTGGAAAAGGTAGTCCCCAGATATCAATGGAATGGACCAGGATACAATGTCTGAAAGGCATGTATGATGAGGCAAGTGTAGTGGGCTGGCCAGCTGAAGGTATTTCTGTTATGTGTTTACAATGAAAAGGCAGTGGGATTTTGAACTAGCAAGATCACAGGTTTGAGTCTGCAATAACTCACTGGTTCCCAGTTGTGGATAAGTTTGTTCTACTCTACTTAGCAGCTAGATAGCACTGAGTTAGGTTTTTCTGTGTGACCATTATCTTTTTAAACATGTTTATTTTGATCTCTGTAGGAATACTGTATTCCTTATGGTCTTTAGTGTGTATTATCCTGTGACATATGTAAATATAATTGAGCATTAAATAGCAATTTTATATATTTCATGCTTTCTGTGACTGAGTTATTTCAGGTACAGATAACCAGGGGTAAATTGGCAAGTCGGTGATCTGTTTCTAAAGAGACAGGCTACGAAGTACCATTTAAAAAGCAAAGCATTCTCAGCTGTGACAAAAGGGGTGGGTAGTATGCCTTTTGGGTAAGAGCACTGTACTGTTTGAACAGTGGTTCTAGTGGTATATGGACCTAGATATACCCCGAGTGAGAGTCAAATTGAGTGGTGGCAGCATAGCAAGGTAGCCTTTTCAGCCATCTGAAGGGCTGTGAAGACTAGTAGCAGTCCAGACTGAGTTCTGGGAGAGAAC
Source organism: Neoceratodus forsteri (assembly GCA_016271365.2). NCBI lineage: Eukaryota > Metazoa > Chordata > Ceratodontiformes > Ceratodontidae > Neoceratodus > Neoceratodus forsteri. Next base: position 850,641,461 of record CM028134.1, read on the forward strand.
CCGTTTGTGACACACACCATTACCACAATTTCCTGTATTCAAGATGGATGCTATACAATTGCTAAATTAGTGCTGAGAAGAATGAGTGGACCTCGCCAAAGTTATATTGGTGGGATGCCTGCCTGAGGTGTATGCCACATAAGGCAGTATTGGGAATGGTAAAAACCCTTGAGTGAATGACTGTTAGGAGTATAAATTTCTCTTCTTCCAGTCTGTATTTGATTATTGCTATATGTGCTCAGAAACAGATCCATCAAAATTACCTTCTGAGATCCTCAGTGGGGAAGAAGGAGAGAGCTGGACCCTTTTCAGAAGGCGGAGTGTGACTAACCTAATACCATCTTCTGAGTCTTCCACTTAACTTGAATAGAAAGTGAAGGACTTATAGACATAGAAAGGAAGGCCATGGGGGACCTCCTACAGCTGGGGTATATTCCATTAGCACTACAACTGAATTTTGGCACCACAATTAGGGTGCCACAACAAGGGTAACAGTGATAGGGGCAATCTTGATTTTAGGTCTGTCTTGATCCTGATTTCTCTGGTGTTCTGGCCAAATTTCCCCCATTCACTAAAAATACCACTAACAGCTAAATCTGGTTCAATGTCAATTGGCATCCATCTGTATCTCCCCAGGGGGAAGGGGCAGTACAAGGCTGAAAATATGCAGAATTGTCTATTCCTCCTTTCCAGGTCAACAAAAAACTAAATAAATAAAATAAAAAATTAAATAAATATCGCCCCTCACTGATGTCGTTCTTTGTGCCAACATGATTTCTGCCCTCTCAGGGCAAGCCCACCCTGGATGAAGTTATATTTGGTTTTGAGGGGTGTGGGGGGCAAAGCACTCTGCAAAAGCTGACTATTTCCAGGGAGGGTGCTTTGGTGCTGTATCTCCCCAGAACATAATGCCTGGCTCTGTAATGCCAGGCAGTATGTTGCCTATGCCATAATCATCAGCAGCAACATGGGTGAATCTGCAGGTGGTGCCCCACAGGAAAGCCCCAGCATCCTACCCTGAAGCAATGATCATGATCATGTGGCAAGTGATGGAAAAGGTTATGGTGCCTTATTTTGAGATCAGCCCACACAACAGACTAGGCCAGGATATTGAAAACCTGGGAATAACATTTGCTACAACTTTGCTTTTGGAGCAAATTATTGCCTGGAGCAAACTACAGGTGTATTGGAAAATGCCTGCAACACATTGAGAGTGCTAAAAGAATGTTCCAATCAACATAATGGCTGAAGGATGCAGGCTCTAACCCACTTGCTCCTAACAAACCACAACCTCCTGTTGGCTACATGCGATATGTGTCCAATACGTAGCTATCGGGATGTAAGGAGCAAATGAGTTGTTCGAGCCCACAAAAGATAATTGCTCCTATGGAGTAATCTGCTATATTAGAACCTCCCCATGTAAATAATCCCGTAGCAGAGGGAAGGCACTATGGGGTCACTTGCAGTTCATTATGGCCTCATTACAGGCCAAAGAGTGAACAGGTGCTCCCTGCTTAGCGCCCTCACCCTATCACTGATCTGACAAAGTTGACATGAGGACCTGGTAGTTTAAATACCACTAACAGAGTTATCTGGTTCAATGTCATTTGACATTCATCTGTATCTCCCTTTTCCTGTAATGAGACCATAATTAGGAGGCAGTATAGCGTAGTGGTTAAGGGCACTGCCCTGCAAACCTGGAGACCTGGGTTTGAATCCCACAACCCCCTCTTGCATACTGTGTGACCCTGAGCAAGTCACTTAACTTCCATGTGCTCTCAGATCACACCTGGAAACAAGCTCCAGCTTAGTGTGTCTTTCCTGGTTAAACAATTTCCCGTTTGCCTTTCCTTAATGACCCCAATCTGATTGTTCATCCAAGATATATTACACTATTCCCTGGTAGTGTACCATACCCTCTGTCCAGTCTGTTCTGCTATATATTACAGTAGTCCCTGGTAATCTTGCCCCTCAATCACTGTTCTGATATATATAAGTAACAGTAGTCTTTGGTAGTCTAGCAGCCCCCCAACCCACCCACCTGATCACTGGTCCGTTGATGTATAACCATGTCTCTGGTAATGTAGTTGCCTCCTGCCTGATCCCCATTCTAGCATCCTACCTGGCATGGCACCAAGACAGCAGCTTACACTTCCCTTCTCTCACTGCCACTGCTGGCCAATGCATGTCACATACAGCCTCTATGTGATTTACTTAGCCCACATGCAGCTCTATCATGCATTCACATGGATTTAGAAATCAACCAGTGCACCAGAGTACTAGACATATCGATGGCACCACATGGTGGCATGGCATCAAACATTGGGGATATCTGTCTTCCACCACTCCCCAAGCCCTGATTATCCGAAAATCAGCCCCTCACCCTCTGAGCATGCACTTCCCCAAGTTCAGGTGAAATAAGGGTTAGCTGTCTCACTTAGACAGTCGAAATGGTATACACCTCCGATGTCAAAATTTCAACATCGACTGACATTACAGCGACTACAGCGCCAGGTCACTGTAGTGTCAGCGCTAGACCCCGGCACTATATTTGGGGGGTCTTGCACCCCCTCCCCTAATCAGCTCTGACTCTGAGTTGATTATATTTAGTGGGGGAGTGGGGGGCACAGCCCTCCACTTGGGGGGTTCAGGAGTGAAGCCCCCTCTGAAGAAATCAATTTAGTGACTTGCAAACCATATGCCAACTGCAAAAAGCGGTTGACATGATGGTTTCACTGTCCAGTTGTTCAACAACATTTTTGTCGACTACCAGTCATAGATCCAGTCAAAATAGCCATAACTCTATGTAGTAGTATCCTCCTCCTCCTCCCAGTGTCCAATTTCCATCTGATCAGAGAGTGGGGGCCCAGGGAGATTCATTTTTTGGATGGCTGGGAGTGGTGGGAGGAGGGCAGTTATTGTTCCAATGTGGGTAGGGTGGTTTTTATGATTTAGGCTTTTGGAAAAGAAAATAAAACATCTCTGTGTGATGCTGGGGTGAAACTGGGAAATTTGCTCCATTTAACATAGTGAGAAGTTTTCAACTTCACACCATCTTCACCAGTGAATTTATAATTTGATCTGTCTATAGTCATGTGTGTGTGTGCGTGCGTCTGTGCATGACTGCATATGTGTGTGTGTGTGTGTGTGCTAATCAGTACTGTACTGGAATGGGAACTGTTGAAACATTGTTCTGTTTTTTTTTTTTAAATGACAATGTTATCAGTTAGATACGAATAATTTGTTACCACATAGCACCGTACTGCTGTTGTGTTTCTGTTTTCTTGCTGGTCCCTGACAAGAGCATCAAGGATTTGAGCCGAGTAAGATTGTAGCTCCCCTCAATATGAGGGCATCTACTTCTGCTACCTCCTGGAAGCCTCCACCTCACAACCATTGTACAAGGCAGCCTGGCCATCTCTCCATTCTCCATGCAGTGCCCATGAGAGTCAAGAGGGAGATTGGAACAGTGGAAGGTTACCAGTTTCTTCAGTGCCCATAATGCACTTAGGGCATGTGGCTTCAGGTACAATGGGCCACTGTATTGGAAGCCAGTATCAACAAAAATGTCCCTTGACCATACACATCAGCATGGGATCACATCATCATGGAGCCAAGAGTGAAGAATAAAGCCATAAAATGTGGAGTCCAATCACGAAGGCAGACTAGCCTCTTAGCCCTCCACCTAGGAGTCTACAGTCAATGAGAAGGCCAGAAAGAAAGGAAGAAGCCACTGCAGAGTATATGATCATTCTGATTAACAAGAGGAGTGACAAACTCCCACCCTGAGCTCCAAAGGCTTGCTCCTCCCTGGAATGCAAGAACAATGAGAGAGTGGGTGAAGCAAGAACATCCAGCAGGCAGTGAGGAGAGCACACTCATAGCTCAGGAGACTGTACCTGTAGAGTGCTGCAAGGCTCAAAAAGTAAGAGATCTGCTGCAACAAAGATACAGAGAGAGAGAGAGAGAGAGAGAGAGAGAGAGAGGGTAGGAGAGGGATTTGCCTTCACTCTAAGTGTTTCTATGCCTGCCTGTATGGTACTCAGAAGGGCCTTTCCACCCACATTGGGAGAGTGCCAGTGAAACTCCCCTAACCAAATGGGACGAGGACCATTGGTAGGCAATACCTAGAGGTGACCAGATAAAATCTGTGGGCACCACCATACTGGAACAACCAATCCAGTTTTAAGTGTTTCAGGAATGAGCAGATAGTAGTCTAACCACTGTCAAAAAAAGAAGAAAACCATGAGAAATAATCAGGGTTACTTGTAGTTTTGTATTATAGTTAGTGTAGCTACTGCTAAAGTTTTGTAAGTCCTGGGTTTGAAATGTCTACCAATACAAAGTTCAGGTAACGATCTTCATATCTTGCTATTGTATTTTGGGGCATCCATCTGGGACCTTTTATCCAAGTGGCTTACAAAAGAGATGGCATTAAGAGGATGGTACAGCAATTTTCCATTGGCATCCTTGTAGGACCATGTTGCAGCTGAACTGTATGCCTCATGAGTCTTAAAAAGGGGCTCCTTCTGACTTGGGTTAGGGATTAATCTGATACATCTGCTAGCTGAGATATTATGTGGGCCTATTGGGATGGTCCATTTAATTTGTCTGTTTATCTTCTGAATTTCATCCCTTGTTCCCTCTCCTTCACTGTATTGGGTCTCTCTGTTGCTTGCTCTACTAGGCTTGGTTAATGGATGTGATGCACTGTCAGTGTTATTCAGAATGTTCTGTTTACTGTTCCTGTGCATATGGTAGTTCACAGGGAATTACACCCCTGTGCCTCTGTGTGCATGAAGAGTTACACCAGGTCGAGGCAACATATACCAGTGAAGAAGAACCTAAACAGTATCAATGAACACAGGACCATCATGCAAAGTGAAAATTACTTAGCTGCGCACCATCTTATAATAGGCTTAACTGCACCTTGTTTGTGTGTGTTGGGGAGGACAGGAGGAGGGGTGGCATTGTATGTAAGGGAGGATGTACCAGGTGAATACAGCGTTTCAATAATAGCACTATCAAAACTGTGATGTCAAAATCATGAATGACTTGACAGCAACAGGGATAGCATAGTGCAAGGCAGATACTGCTACCCCTGCAGCTGTCAAGTCACGGGAGGAAGTGGAGAAGTAGGAAAAAGTGGTGAGGCTGTCCAAGCTGCTCCCATGGTGGAGAGGGTTAAGGCACGAGCAGCTCGGGCAGTAGAAATTGGGAGACCAGGGTCCTGTGCCCAGTCTTCCGAGTCTTGCATTTTCCATCTTCTCCCCACCACAAGTGTTTTTTTTTTTATGCCCAAATCTGACATACTCCCCCCCTCCAAGTTCCTACCCATCCCCAGGCCTCCCTCCCCCGGAGTTGATTATTTAAATAATGGTAGGTGTGATGGTAGAGCCCCACCCCACCCCCACAAAAACAAAGTGTACATTTTGTTTTTTAAGCCTTTGTAGTGGTCATTGATATTGTTTTGGACCACTACCATTGGCATTGTTTTTCCCACAGTATTTTGGACTGGGCTGTTTTTGATAGCGCTGTTTTAGCTGCATGGTTGTTGATGGCACTGTTCTTGTTTTCAGTGTTTTGACTTAGTGCCAAGGGAGGGTATCAAAGCGATGGAACCCCAAGCAAATTATGAGGGGAAAGGAAGGGTTGGAGGGACTGTAGGTCACCCTGGAAACTGGAGCTGGAGCCACTATTCATACTTGGTGATCTGCAGACCTCCAACGCAGGGGAAGAAACTGGATAAAAAACTGAGGGAAGCCACCAGTGCAAATGCAGAAAAAGCAGAGGTGCTGCAGTGGGGTAAGTCAATCTGTTGGATGTAGATTGCAGCTTACCAGCCATGGCCTCATCTAGAATTAGGGATATCCTAGACTCCCTGCGGGAGGCATTTCTCATGCAAGTAGTCAGGGAGCCCACTCATGATGGGGCAATACTGGACCTGGTGCTCACAAACAGGGACAGTGTAGCAGACAACAAGATGGGAGGCCATCTGGGGACCAGCCAGCACTGTACAGTGTGGTTCAGTGTAAGGATGACAGCAGAAGCAAACCACAAAAGGACTAGAGTCCTAGACTTCAGGAGGGCAGATTTAAAAAAATGGGTGAATACCTCAGAGGTGTCTTGGTGAGGGGATGACCTGAGTGGGGTGGAGGAACAGTGGACAAAGTCAAGGGAGGGCATAGTGAAGGCAATAAATCTCTGCACAAAAGAAGTGAACAAAAACAGGAGGAAAAAGAGACCACTATGGTTCTCAAGGGAAGTGGCTGATAAGGTTAAGGCTAAAAGGGATGTATTCAGGCGCTACAAAGAGGGAAGAGGAAAGGGAAGTGTACCAGGAGAAACAGAGGTAAGCAGGGAACTCAATGAGCAGTGCAAAGGCACAAACTGAGGAAAGGTTAGCCAAAGGGGTAACTTAAGGGAACAATACCATTTTTATGTATTTAAGAGAGAAGAGGAAGGCAAGGGAAGAGATTGTGAGGTTAAGAAGGGCAGTAGGGACTATGGAGTGAAGGATCAGGAAAAAGCAGATATCTTGAATAGATACTTTTGTTCAGTCTTAATGACAGAAGGGGAAGGGGACAGACCACATAAAAGCAGCAGGATCACTGGGGGGAGAGAGGTAGGCATAAGTCCATCTACAGAGGAGAGAGTCCTGAAAGGACTTTCAAATCTGAAAGTGGACAAAGCTATGCAGCTGGATGGGTTAATGCTCAGGCATGTTGAGAGAGCTCAAGGAGGTACTGGCTGCACCTCTGACAGCCCTATTCAACAAAATCACTGAAAACAGGAGTGTTTGCAGAGGACTGGAGGAGGGCAGATACAGTTCCACTTTATAAAGGTGGTAGCAGGGAGGAGGCTAGCAACTATAGTCAGTCTGACATCAGTGGTGAGGAAGTTAACAGAGGTACTTTTGAAGGAAAGGATTGTAGAGTATTTTGAATTCAGTGGATTACAAGACCCTAGGCAGCATGGATTTACAAGGAGGAGGAGGTCAGTCCAGATGAACCTGATAACATTTTTCAACTGAGTGACCAATGAAATAGATCAGGGTGAGGTGGTGGATTTGGCCTACTTAGCCTTCAAAAAGACCCCGCACACTGCATCACATAGGAGGCTCATAAGGAAACTGGGCAGTTTGGGGGTGAATCCTAAGGTGATAAACTGAGTATGAAATTGGTTGACAGATAGGTGACAGAGGGTGGTGGTGAATGCAACTCATTTGGGAGGAGAGTGACAATGCAGTACCTAAGGGCTCAATGCTAGGTCCAGTCCTTTTTAATGTCTTTATAAGTGATATTGCACAAGAGCTCGAAGGCAAGGTATGCTTCTTTGTAGATGACACCAAAATCCACAATAGGGTGGACATCCCAGAGGGGTGGAAAGAATGTGTAGAGACCTGAGAAAACTCAAGGAGTGGTCAAAAGTATGGCAGCTGTGTCTCATTGTAAAAAAGTGCAAAATCATGCACGTAGAGCACAGAACTCTAGAGGCAGAGTATAATATGGGTGAAGAGGTATTAATGATCACCAACAGGAAAGAGACCTAAGAGTAATCAAGGTGGCAAGGCAGTAGGTAGGGCAAGTGGGTTGCTGGCATGCCTAGGGATGGGTATCTCCAGCAGAAGGAAAGAGGTGGTATTGCCACTGCATAGATCACTGGTGAGACCCCACCTAGAGTTCAATGTCCCATTCTGGAGAACACATTACAAGAAGGAAATAGGTAGGATGGAAGCTGTCCAGGGGAAACACAGAAACATAGTAGCAGTAATAATTTATTGATCGGCATAAGCCATTTCATATATAAAACAAGTTATACAATGAAAATATAAACATACATAGTGCAAAAGATTTAAAAGGAATTTTCCCTTTTCAATGTCCAGGTCTAGAGCATAAAGTGCTAATACAATATGAAGTTCCTTGCAAGTACATGAGAGTATTAAATTATGGTAATATTGTAACAAACGTTTAAAAATCCCACAAGTTTTCAAAGGTCTCATGACTGACTTTACAATTATACCCCAATTTCATTCAGGAAGGATTACTTTGTTTGAATCAGGAGGGAGAAATTATCTTTCTTTTCTCCAGAATCTTACCAATAGCAGGTAAATATACTGCCAAGTCTGTAAGTATGTCAATAGTTTCTGAATTATATAATAAATCTAATATGTATCTATCAGGAAAATTATAATACCTTAAATGTTTACCAGGTAATTTGGTCCTAGGTTCAACATACCATGGACAGCAAAGAGTTACATGTCTTAAGTCCTCAATTTCAGAAAGTGTACAATTGCACAATGCAGAGGCTGTAGGATTCTTATTATATCTTCCCACTAGAACATTACTAGCAAAGACTTCAAATCTATATCTAGTATGAATTTCTCTACTTCTCTTCTGTGTCATTAATTCGAGGTAAGGTTTTAAATTATGTTCAACCATGTTTTTCATCAATCAGGGAGATGTTTTTATACTTTTTAGGAGCTAGAGATCCTTTTGTCTGGAAATTTCATACATTTTCTGTGTTATTTAAGGAGTATATTTAATACCAATATTGATATTTTGTTCATAACAGTTTTTAAGATAAAATAATCTATAATTCTTCAAAAGTGTTTCAGTTTTAAATAACCAAGTATTTCTTTTTAACTGTAATGATTTTTCCTTCTTTTTTATATATAATTTAGTTAATAAATCAGCTTTGTCTGTTTTTGTCTTAACCCAGTAATTATTTTAGCATGTATCATATGCTCTAAGCTAGGTTGACCAATCTGTGACCTAACCAGAGTATATGGTGTATCAATAGGTAAATGTAAACATTTTTTATAAGCATTATTTAATATTGCTTCTAACTTGGTAGTATTGGCTACACCCCCAAACTTCAGCTTTTTTCATCCCTGTGTTATTCATTGTATTTCATTCGTGATGGGTTAAATGCTGCACTGGTCGGGAAACCATCAAGCAGGAAATGATTTAGTGGGGAAAGCAAATGACGGGAAATCAGTGTCGGTAAACATCATGTCGGGGACCTTATGTCGGGCAACTGTACAGGTCCCCTTCAGCTGCATAAAGTATTTGCATGGCAAGTTTTACATTCAGAGTTTTAAGAAAAGGCACAATAGAATATCCACCATATAGATGATTGAATCATTCTAGTCCCATTTTTTTTTGTAAATATAATTTATATGTTTGTTCCCTTTAAGGTTACTGGAAAACCAGACACCAAGGTACTGATATTCTTTCACATCTTGTAATTGTTGGTTCTTGAGTAAGATTCTCCTACAATGTTTTTTGCTACCAAAAACCAGAATCTGTGTTTTCTGTATATTAGGTTTTAAATTTTTTAAAGACACATTCCTCCCAGCTCATACAGAACTCTTTGCAGCCCAAGCCTAGTTGTTGATATTATCGCAAGATTGCCTGCGTATGCCAATATTGGAATTTTTTTTAAACCAATCTTTGGGGAATAATGTTCATTTACCCCCATAGCCTTCAGTATGTCATCTACATAAATATTAAATAAGGCAGAGGCTAAAACACAGTCCTGTCTTGCTCCTACATTTGTTTTGATTTTCCCTGTCAAATCCTCTTGTTTTGTATACTTTATTTGCACCCATGTATTTGTATACAACCTGCTAATTAAAGAGATTAGATTGGTATCAGTTCCCAACTCCGTCATTCTAATCCACAGGATCTGTCTTTGAATAGAATCAAAAGCCACAGAGAAATCTACAAATGCAACAAATAGAGGCTGGTATTTAATACAACAATATTTTTCTATGAGATGGTTTAACAGAAAAATTTGAGTTATAGTACCTTTATGTTTAGTAAATCCTGCCTGTAGTTGTGCCAAAACTTGGGTTTAATCTAACCAGGTTAATAATCTTTCCAACAAGACTTTAGCAAATAACTTGGCAAGGTTATCCAAAAGACTAATAGGTCTACAGTTCCCTGGATCCTATCCTGAACCTTTCTTAAATATTGGGAGAATATAACTCCCATACCAGGTATCCGGGAAACAAGCATGCATAATTATTTTATTGAAAAAGTCTGCATGTGTGTTAGCCCACCACTGGACATTTAGTTTAGCAAAATCTAAAGAAAAGTTAGCAAGTCGTGGTGTTTTATTTTTTTTAAAGCTTATAATAGCATTACTTAACTCTTCTTCTGCGAATCATTTAAAGTCCCTATCAATTTCCAACAAATCCTGTCAGTTTTGAGTTTTATCATCCCAATATATTTCCGAGAAGTAATCTACCCATTTGTCCGGAGTAATATAGATGTCTATTCTTGTTCTGATATTTTCTGTACCTACTGAAACTAATGACCAAAAGGTCTTATCATCTTTTTCCTTTAAGAGCCCTATTCACATTTTCCCATAATTGTTGTTAATGAAAAATAGATTTTGTTGCCAGAAAAGGACCTATAGGCTAATTCAGCCTGCCTTTTTTCCCTACCTGTTCCATCACCACTGACTCTAACTGGTCATAGTTGTCACCCCCCCCCAACTACTTAATATGCCTCTGTGACTATCCCATACATGCTTGAAGTGCCCCACAGTCTTTGCCCCAACTACCTTCTCTGGCATGCTTTTCCAATCATCCAGCACCCCTTCTGTGAAGAAGTATTTACACACTTCACTCCTAAACATTCCCCCTTAGCTTCATTACATTGCATGCCCCCATGTTCAAGTGCCTTCATTTCTCTGAAATAGACCCTCCACTTGCACTTTGTTCACTCCCATGAGGCACTTGTAGTCTTCAGTCTTATCTCCTCTCACCTTCTTCTCTTCCAGAGAGTGTGTGTTGAGTTCCTGCAGCCTCTCCTTGTATGGCATCTCATGCAACTCCCTCATCATTTTGATTGCCCTTCTCTGTAACACCTCTACCCTTTCAATGTCCTTGCAGAGGTAAGGCCTCCAGAATATTATACAGTTTTCCAGGTAGGGCCTTACCAGTGAGCAGTACAAGAGCAGCACCACCTCCTGCTGCTGGCTGTCCAGGTCACAACACCAACTATACAGGTACAGGGGAGGGGTAGTCAGTGCCATTGGGGTGGGGGAAGCCACTAATCACCAATGCTGGGACTGGGGTACTGGTACCGGGGGCTGGTGCGTGAGGCCTGGGCACAAGTGTGCATTGGGTGGGGCTCCTGTTAGTCACTGGGAACAGTCAGCAGTGGGTGTAATGGGGGCTGTTATGCAGTACACTGAGGAAGGGATAGCCAAGTGTGGTGGGTGGGGTGCTGCTGGTGCTCCACAGAGATGAGGCAGTCATGGGGGGCTTGCTGCATGGGCACTCTGGGTGTGGCAGTGTGGCAGGTAGCCACACAATCCCAGGGGCTTGGCCAGTAGTCCACTACCTGGTAGGGCATTGCCACCTGGGTCCAGGTGTCAGCTGACACTATTCACACACCTGGACCCATGCCTTCTTGCTCTAGTGATCCACTTTGGGACCCAGAAGGGAATCTGATTGGATGCCCACCTGGGTCTACAACTCCACCCCAGCCACCCTGTGAAGCCCTGCGCACTTGTGGGGGACCACAGACAGGTGGTGGCCATTGATCAACACAGCCAGTGTGCACCTCTCTGCAGGTGCAGAGCTACGCAGGTGGGATATGCACCTCTGGTGCATGATTCCCACCCATTAGTGCATTGGCCCAAATATGACTTTGCATACTCACTGTCACTAGTCCCAATAGCATATGGCCCAATTTTTCCCCTTGACTTGTCTTCCTTAAGCTGTTCACTTCCACAGGAAGGCAAAATCAAGTGTGTAGATGTGACAGCACTTGTAGCTTTCAGGTAGGGGTTACTTGAAGGAGCAGCTTGCATAAATTGATCCATAGACAATTGGTGTGAACTGATCTGTCCAAAGGCATGGGCCAGATGACCCATCTGGTGGCATATCCAATTCTGATACAACTGGAACCAGAAACACTTCAGTGAATGATTTATTCAATAGCTCCAGGAAAGATAACTTTTGTGTTCTAGCATTATACATAGAAACATAGAAGATATGGACAGAAAAAGACTCTTAGCCCACCAAGTCTGTCCTGAAGATCTACCTCATATTACTCATCCTTAATATTTTCTGCCCTACCTCCCAAGTACCCCCTCACCAATGTTTGCCCACACCTTACCGATGATACCATTAAAATTGCCCCTCTCTGCCTTGAAACCATTAATGGTCTTAACAATAATTGCACTTCTTGGCAAGCTATTCCACTTGTCAACCACCTTTTCCTTGTTTTCTACAACCAAGTGTTGTTCTAGGCAATTCTAAAACATTTATTTAAATTTCCTCTAGTGATGAAATTGTTGTAAACTGTGATTCATTGCTGGCTCTTTGGAGTGCCTCATGCCAAGAGTGCGTTTCAATGAAGAATTCATCAAACAACTGCCAAGCTCCTGGCTTATAATGCTACATATAAATTGTTCTCTCAGTTGTTCATCCAGGCTAGTTCCAATTCTAAGCCACAGGAGGAAGCCAGCTTCTTCAAACATGGAATGCACTCTGCAATAGTTTCTCCTGGTTGCTGATTTCAGCTGTAAAATATTAACATTTTAGTTATCACATATGTCTTTGCCAAAATATAGTCTCTCAGGGTTCTGAGAAGTTCTGGAAGTACAGTCTTGTTTGGTTTCTTTGCAAATAAAAGGTCTTTGAGTGGGGCAAATGTTCTTGTTCCAACCACTGATAGGAAATTGTCTATTTTATATTCATCCAGTACTTCATCTGGGTTTCTTCCTGAAATAGCTGTAAACTTTCTTCATAACTTGAGAAGCTCTTTGTAACTTCATCAATGCTCAAGTATGACTTCACTCTATTAAAACTTGTAATTTTTCTTCTCTGGTTAGTGCCCCACCTTGTTGTATAGTATTATACATTAAAACTGCTGTAGTCCATTCTCATTAAAACATTATTATTTTTATTATATTCGTACATCAACAGAACTAAGAACAGATAGCTGCATATTTTAGCATTCTGTTTTCTAATCACTCTTACAGAAGAGACTGCTACATCTTAGCTGTAAAATAATCATGGACAGTGTGACATAACTTTAGGTGTTCAGTTCTAGTGCTGCTTGGATACTGCCCTGTGGGATCCAGGCACCCTCTGTCCTGCTATCCATGCACTGGATCTGGCCCCAATCTGTCTGAGCCTGTTCATCAGATCCCTGGTTGAATTTTTGGGATCCGAGGTTGAATGGGGTAAGATGTCTTGATTCAAGGCTCAGATCTGACCCTTGGACAGTTATGATTTAACCATTGAATCTCTGATCCAGCTGTGGGATCCCTCAGATCTGATCAGATCCTATACCTCTGACTGGATCCATTCTTGGGACCCAAGGGGACTGGATCCATGGCTGAACGAAATCCATATCTGATGCCATTCAATTATCTGGTAAAAATGGAGGTATCCACCCGTATCTGACCCTGGTAGATACTATACAAGCACTACTCTTCAATTCTCCTGGGCTATTACAAGCCTTACGGCCAAACCTTGAACTTTTAGCCAAGCTGCTAAACAGACAAACCACTGCTTACATGCTTTTTAAAATCACATGATTGCCACAGTCTGCTAGATAGGCAGTCATGTGGCATACAGCATAGGTTAAGTGTGTGTTTAATGCTCAGCTGTAATGCACTGGGCATTAGACTGAAAAATAGCGATACAGGGCTTGCTGTTATTGGTAGCTTGTTTAGCTAGCTTTTCAAACCTTTCAACCAAAAAATGAACTTTGAAATGAAAATCTTAAAACACATAAGACTGTTTATTCCTGCTAAATTGAAGCAGAAAGCAATACTGAAGCTTTTTGGTGTGTGTGTGTGTGTGTGCGTGTGTGTGCATGTTCTGTGTAGTGCGTAAATCCTTGAGCCAGATGGTGGACTAGGGAGGGATGGTGGGAGTGTACTTGTGCAGTGGCCAAGGCTCTGAGGACAACAAGTGGGTCTCGATGTTGGCAGCCCGCCTGTGTCCACTACCAGCTGACATCTATATTACATTATGAAACAAAACGAAATTAAGATAACTAAGAAAAAACGAGTTTTGCTACAGGAGGATTCTCAGTGTGTGTCAGGCTCAACTGTGCATCTCCCTGAGGACTATTGTGTTGAAAGACTAGCATAGAGAGAGATTGAAAAGTAGATTTGTTATGGCTACCCCCTGGGTTTAGAGCATTCTTGGATTCTGCTCTCCAGACGAGGACTGTCTTCTTCTGAATTTTTCGGACACTTTTAAGTATTGGAGCATCTACAGTACCTCCGCTTCTTAGCACCAAATTCCAGCACAGATTATTAAAAGATGTTGCCACTGATCCTCTATCTGTTTTGGAATCCATGTGGAAGACCTTATCTCTTAATTACAAAATGCTTAAAGAAAACACCTTTTTAAATGCTTTTACTTTTCAATAATCATAAAATACAGTATGTTGATAATATGTTTCTTCAATCTCATTCATACTCTCTTTGTCTCCCTGTGTCTCTGCCAGTGTTGGAATTACAAGGGGAATAGCCAGGGCTCGACTCCCCTACCTCTGAAGTGAGCAATTGTAGCGCACACATCAGTGCCTTTGGCTTATAATGAGAAGGGGCTCAATTTATTTATTTAGTCAGTCATAGGAATCACAACCCTTTGAGTCATAGACTCATTTACAAAGGCTCTGTGTCAGCATAGTCATACATTCAGAGATAGTACATTTGTGGGACAGCACATTTCAAAGTAATTACATATAATAGCCAGGATGGCTGAAGATCTATACATGTAGTAGCTAGGGTATTTATATTAGTACAGAGAAACAATTACAGAACAAGTGCATCCTCTGGAGCATTGTTATATAGTTGGAACAGTGATCAATACATTAGTGAGACAACACAGTTTAAGCAAAGCGTTTACATATAATAGCCTGAGTGACTGTTGACCTATACATGTGGTAGCTAGGGTATTGGTATTAGTACATGTGATATAGTTACAGTGTGGGTGCAGCCTCTAGGGAATTGTCAAATTGCAGAGACAGTGATCAGCAGTGAAGATGTCCTATACAATTAGTCCTATACATTTGGTTGCAATATCAACGGGGAGCAGCATAGTGCAGCTCTGTGCAGGTCAGTTAGGAGGATTAGCAGTTGCACTGGCATTGGTATAAGGAGAGAATGTGTTTTTTTAAGATGCTCTTGAAGTGTCCTAGCTTGGGAATGGAGGTTATGGCTGGGGGGAGCTCATTGTACCAGGCAGAAGCTCTATAGAGGAATGATCTCTGAGCTAGGGAGGTTCTGACCCTGGGCACGGTCCACAGATGTTTGTTGGCAGAACGAGTGGTCACAATGCGGGAACAAGAGAGTAGGGAGGCCGAGACCCCAGGGAGTTAACCCTTGGTGGATTTTTTTTGGTGAGGAGACAGGATTGATATTATAGTCTTTCCTCCAGGGTGAGAATGTTTGTTAGAGAGTATAGGGAGCAAGTATGGCAGCATTTATCTGCACTGAGGAGGAGTCGGCACACTTTATTAATGGCTATGTGAATTTTGTTTAGGGTGATGTCTGCAACAGAGTAGAATGGGAGCCCATAGTCAATGAGAGAGAGGACAGAAGAGGTGACAGCTAGATTGAAGACCTCTGGTATCAGGCAGTCTTTGGCCAGTATAGGAGGCCAATGCGGGTATTAATGGCAGAGGTCAGGATGTTAATGTGGGCATGGAAGGAAAGGGATGTGTCAAAGGTAATGCAGAGGTATTTATAAGTGAGTACTTGTTCCAGGGGGAGGTGAGCGTGGGAGAGGATTTTTAGTTCAGTGGTCTTGGCCTTGCTCTGCCGGTGGGCAAATAGCATGGCTTTTGTTTTTTTGATGTTAACCACACATCTGCAACTGGTGAACCAACTTTCAATCTGATTGAATGAGTCTTGGAGGGAGGACTGTAGGTTGTCAGGGCAAGGGTGCGCGGTGTAGAGAACTGCATCATCAGCATAAAGCAGTAAGTTACCGGAGCAGGATTTGGGAAGTGCATTTAAGTAACTACTGAAGAGAAGGGGGCCCAAAATGGATCCCTGGGGGACCCACAAGCAGACAGGCAGGGTGGAAGATAGGGTGTCATTTATCTTAACACACTGGGATCTAGAAGTAAGGTAGCTATTGAACCATGAGAGTGGTCCATGTGATAGGACAGTGTGGTGTAGTGTGTCCAGGAGGAGAGAGTGTGAGACTATATCAAAGGCCTTAGAGAGGTCCATAAAGATGGCACTGGCAAGATGTTGATGGTCAAGGGCAGAGTGAATGAAACTGGAGAATTCAATGAGGGAGGTGGTTGTGCTATGGCCTGATCTGAAGCCATGTTGTTCACTACATAACAAATTGTGGGCTCGCAGATACTCGGTGAGCTGGTCAGCAATGATTTTTTCAAGGGCTTTTGAGAGAGGGGAAGGATGGAGATGGGCCGATAGTTGTTGGGGTTGGTATTGTCTCCACTTTTTAGTATCGGCTGGCAGTATAGCCTAGAGGTTAGAGGAGTGAGGTGTGAATGAGCTTAGCACATCAACAGTCTAGACCTGAGTTTGATTCTCACAACCTCCACTTGCATACTGTGTGACTCTGAGCAAGTCACTTAACCACCCAGTGCTCCCAGGTTACCCCTGAAAACAGGCACTTGTGCCTAGTGGGCCTTACCTGGTTACCAAATACTAAAATAAAAAAAAGATAAAAAAAATAGTAGCAGTCTTCCAAGCTGTTGGGAACTGCCCCAAGCAAAGGGAGCGGTTAAGGAGGTCGGTCAGGGGGGAAAGAACAGTGTCAAGAACCCAGTAGAGGATTTTCATATCAAAAGAGTCTTTGCAATAGTTGGAGCCAGTGAGAGCTTTGGAGAGTTAGGATTTGGCTTCCCACTTTGTAATGACCCTAAGGAAGAAAAGGGAGGGCACTGGAGGTTTGGTTCAGAGGTAGCTGGGATAGGGTCAAAAAAGTTGCTAGGGCCCTTTAAGGTGCCCATTGCTTCCAAAGTGTAATTCCAACACTGCTTTGTACAATCTGTCTTCTAACTACTAGATGAACAGAACAAGAACTTATAGAACAAAGGCTGGCATTATGTGTGAAAACTTATGTAGGAGCTCGGTTTGAAAAAATGGCAGTACAACAGATGCAAATGAATCTCAAACCCATAGAACTGCCTTGAAGCTCATATTGATCAGAAATAGTATCTGCAAGTAAATCCTCCTTTGTATACAAAGTCTTGAATGTCTTAAGCATGAATTACCTATTTTTTTCCAAAAATGAAATAATAGTTATACTAATGAAATGTTTGATATGATAAAATAGCCATGTATACGTAGCTTAACTTTCAAGGATCTACTGTACAATTGTGTGATGTATCATTCTGGTAGAAGCCATTGTGTACGTTGGTGTTTTTAATTCACATTTATGTATGGGTATTGTTAATTAAGTGCAATTTGTTCTAATGGGTTTAAGTGAATTCCAATTCGTATTTTTATTATTTAACTAATGGCATCTCACATGGTATAATGTGTTGGATATTTAAACCAATCACACAGCAGTAGTGTGGCATTCTTGGCACCAGAAAACTAATGGTTATCTATAACCATGCCCCCTGACAAAGCCCTAGTTGTAGGGTGAAGAGCTGGGGTGGATGGTGCCTGACCCAAGGAATAAGCTCTTTCCTCATTTTTTTTTTATAGCTATTGCAATTTGCACAAGAGATGTGTTTTTTTGTTTTAAATAATTTTTTTAAGTAATGTTTTTGTGAATCACTTTGTTGCACAGTGATGGTTTAACTGTATTTGCACAACAAATAGGAGCTGACAAAGCCTTGAGGATTAGCCTCCTCATTTTTATAAAATCAAATCAAATATGTTTTTGGTCCTGAAACATCTTTGTTGTCATTGTGTGTATGACCTGCCAGGTTTTGGTACAGCGCCTTTAAGCTACCACTTTAGCTTTGTTCATTTGAACTGCTTATCCCAGAGTGCCTGTTGTAGTTTGTTTGTTTGTGATTATAAATTACATTTTTAATAAGACAGCCATCCTGTTAGCGGTGCACCATCACTGCACCACAGACATCAGAAAGCCAGTCTCTTGCATTGTTTTATTTTAATACTTTGATCTGGAGGGAATGTAACTTATAGCTTTGGAGCCACAAGGAGGATTTTCTTCTCCTCCATACCAAAAATAAATAATTGTTCTGATGTAGCTTGTAGTAGTAGTAGTTTTTGATTTTATCTGGCACCCTTCTCCTGAGGCTCAGTGTGCATTACAAACAATTATTCTTAAGAGGTAGAACAGGCATAAAGTTTGACAAAGAAAAAAAAGCAAAATAAGCATCACAAAATAACATAAATAAGCATAATATTATAACCTACACTTCATAAAATAAAAATATCAGATTTCAATAAAATTAATAAACAGCAGACTAGAATGAAAGGACGCAGATGAAAAGCTAGTTCCCAAAAGCTTGCCTGAATAAGGTTGTCATGAGGTCCTTCTTAAAGGCCTCCTCTGAGGGGCCTCACTCAGGGTCCTTGAGTACAAATTCCACAGTACCGGGCCTGCCACCTCAAAGGCCTGGTCCCCTAAGGTTCTCATCCTGGCCCTGGGTATCACAAGGAGGCCCTACCTCATGGAGCAGAGAGGGTGCAAGGACATGTAGGGAAGCAGGAGGTCTGTCAGCTAGACCAGGCCAAACCCATGTATGGCCTTTTAAGTTAGTAGACTTACTTTGAAGGAGATACGCCACTTTACTTGCAGCCAGTGCAGAGCATACAGCACTAGGGAGACATGATTCATCCTTGAAATGTCTGTTAGCAGCCTAGCAGATGTGCTCTGCACCAGCTGCAAGCACCATAGCATACTGCAACTGACCCTGAGGTACAGGACATCACAATAGTCAAGCCTTGAGGGAAAACATGCATGCGCTAATGTCATCAGATCTGCAGGTGGGATAAGAGAGTTAATCTAGATGATGTTCCTGGGATGGCAAAACCATTTTGGACTACTGTTAACACCTGAGACTGCAATGTCAGCCCCTCATCCAGAATGACCCCTAGATTTTTCATCTTCATGGCAGCCAAGAGCTAAGAGGAGCTGAACCAAAGTCCAGTATCCCACACAGAAGCTGCCACTCCTCCCCTTATACCTGAGTCAACCACCAGTACTTCAGTTTTGTCCAGGTTGCATCTCAGCCAGCTTTATGACATCCAGTCCTGGATTTCGGCAAGGCACTTAGTAAGTACATTGACCACAGTAGGCGTCCCAGGTGCAAAGGACAGACAGAGATTGACATCATCTGCATAATAGTGAAATCAAGCTCCATACTGTCTTATGATCCTCCCCAAGGGCAGAATGTACACCACAAACAGTATGAGCAAAAGGACTGAGCCCTGATGTACACCACAGGGCAGCGCCGCAGGATGGTGAAAAGAACTTTCCCAACACCACTGTCTGAGACCTGCCACTGAGATAGGACTCAAATCAGCAGATGACTTTGAAATTGATTCCTACACACTCCCTGAGCTGATCCAATAACAGCCCATGACCCGTGGTGTCAAATACTGAAGAAAGATCTAAGACAACAAGAATTGCCAGCTCCCTTCTATCTCCCACCCTGAGGATGCCATTAACCTTGACCAGTGCAGTCCCTGTACTACTGTATGTCTAGCTTTGAACCCTGACTGCAGAGGCTCATAGATGTTGAAGGCAGTGAGGTGTGCCTCAAGCTGCTGTGCAACCAGCTTCTCAATAACCTTGTTCAAAAAGGGCAGGTTAGAAAGCAGTTAGTGATTTGCCAAAACAAGACCTCTTGGTCCAGATGATTTTTTCAAAAGGGACTTTACCAGTGCATCTTTCAATGCAATGGGAAACCAGCCCTCTGATAAGGAACACTGGAAAATTTGGTGAACACTAGACCATTGGCAAGAGGTCATTTGGCACCATAAACAGTTGCTTAAAGCACAACCAGTCTAAATCCTTTTATGGGGATTTGCATGTCCAGGTGCAGTCTGCACAGATTTTCTCATTCACTGCCTCTTGATACCTTCACCTTATAAGCTATAATTGTAGTTCAGAGGGGCAACATGTAATCAACCACAACCTCTCCTTCTTGGTGTCCTAAAAAGGCACCCACAATCAGCCTCCATGATAGCCTAATATTCTGTACACCTCCTTCATCACTCAGCATCTGTCTGTGTGTTAGTGAGATTTGTGGCCCTTCCC
Source organism: Neoceratodus forsteri (assembly GCA_016271365.2). Lineage (NCBI taxonomy): Eukaryota > Metazoa > Chordata > Ceratodontiformes > Ceratodontidae > Neoceratodus > Neoceratodus forsteri. Next base: position 850,661,670 of record CM028134.1, read on the forward strand.
AACCCCTCTATTTTGTTTAGTCAGGTGTGCTAAACCCCTTTAGCCCCACTCCATGAGGTGGGAACATTTTGGATGTGAGACTGTGAGCAATAATGGTCAAAATTAACATTTTTACATAACCATTTAAACTCTCTAATTTATTGCCCACTAATCCATCAGAATATAAACTGACTGCCGGCCGGTGGCGCTTGAGGGTTGAGGCGTGGGCGCACACCCTGTACCACGCCCGGCGACCGGGTTCGAGGAGCGGACTCGGTCCGTCGGGGTCGGTCGGGGAGGGAGGATTGAGCGTCCCAACGGATGCCTCCTCCCTCAGGGTGGCTAATAAGAGCGCGATCGCGCCTACACTCCTTCCATAGCCGTGGAAGCACCGCAGAGGGAAGAAGGTGAGCGCTCGCTTGTCAGAGTCGGGGGGGGCGTCTCGGTGCATGAGGTCTGCGTGCGCCAACGCGCTACCACTGGGGCGTCGTCCCTAAGCGCAAGGCGTCCTGGGGAGCGGGGACGTCAGGAGAAAACTGAAATACCCTCCGCAGCCCTAGATGAAGTCCGCTTCTATCCGCCTGACCACCGATAGGACAGACCCCGATGTGCAGAGGAGAGGAGGTTGGGCACTCTAGGGGCAGATCCCTGAAGGTAGGTACCGGGGGGACATGAGCGGACGGAAGGAAGGGGCACCGGAGGCAGTAAGGAGGGATAAAGATGAAAATAAAAAAAAAAAAAAAAGAATATAAACTGACAAAACATTTTTAGTGGCCTGTATACCCCATTCTTAAGGATCATGGATAAACCAAGGATCCATGACACCACAGCGACAACTTTTTTCCGATGGGATATTACAGCAATGGATTTGTTGACCGCTAGTTGCGGTCAGCATAAATCTGTTGGGAAACTGTCTGATTTTTTTCAGGGGGCATAGCAACCTGAACCCCCCATGTGGAGCAGCTCTGCCCCCTGCACCCCCGTAATTTAAGATTGTCAACTCTGAGTCAGAGTTGATTCAGGGAGTGGGGAAAATCCCAGAGAAAGCAGTGCTGGGGTCCTGCGAGTACATTACAGCGGCAACAGTGACTTGCCGTTGTAATGTATTTCATTTTCAAAATGTCACTGCGACATTGGCATATGGACAAACCATGGTTGTACATGGTTAAACCATAGTTATACCTAGGCAGTGACCATAGTTACTCATGGTCTATCCATGATTCTAACCATGGTTATCCATGGACAACCGCTGATGATAAATGGCCCAGGGATAGACCATGGTCAATATACTGTAGTGTGAGAGTTATTCAAGTTGACCATGGTCATCCATTGCTATCAATAGTTGTTAATTTCAGATGTTTCCTTTCTTAGAGAACACATTTCTACACAGGTCAGCTTATATATTTTTTTCTGCTAACAGCCTTAACATTCTGTAATGAATCCATATTATCCACACATACATTTCAAATAGCTTTTATTAATTTAGCCATGGCTGTCATTGTTCCTGTTCCTACGGAGTCTCTTCTCATTCAAAGCTGATGGAATAAGCCAAATTGCAATTTATACCACCACAAAACTAAATTATATTATGATGTGGTGAGTTCCACCTCTCATATTAATTTTTTTATGTTCAAGTCATTAGTTTAATTGTGTAAACCTTATCTGTTATTCATAAATTGCAAATTAAAGTTATTATTGTAATTATATTTTGGTTTAAATATCAAATTTGACATTGTAATATGCAAATACAGTATACACAGTTGGATGCTATCCCGTACTCTTATGAAAATGTACAAACCATGTTCAGCCGAGTGGCCCTGGCACTGCTACCTGCTGGCAGTTGGACCTCTGCATCCAGCCCACCACCCCCTGACCAAGGAAAGCAGCCACAAGCCCAAACCAGGCTCTCCACTTCAGCCGAGTGGCCCTGGCACTGCTATCTGCTGGCAGCTGGACCTCTGCATCCAGTCCATCACCCCCTGACCAAGAAAAGTAGCCACAAGCCCAAACCAGGCTCTCCACTTCAGCTGAGTGGCCCTGGCGCTGCTACGTGCTGGTGGCCGGACCTCTGTATCCAGCCCACCACCCACTGACAAGGAAAGCAGCCACAAGCCCAAACCATGCTCTCCGCTTCAGCTGAGTGGCCCTGGTGCTACTACCTGCTGGCAGCTGGACCTCTGCATCCAGCCCACCACCCCCTGACCAAGGAAAACAGCCACAAGCCCAAACCAGGCTCTCCACTTCAGCCAAGTGGCCCTGGCACTGCTACCTGCTGGCAGCCAGACCTCTGCATCCAGTCCACCACCCTCTGACCAAGGAAAGCAGCCATAAGCATAAACCAGGCTCTCCACTTCAACTGAGTGGCCCTGGCGCTGCTACCTACTGGCAGCTGGACCTCTGCATCCAGCCCACCATCCCCTGACCAAGGAAAGTGGGTACATTTGGTCAGCTCCTAGATCAGAGCTGTCAGGCTTCAATCCCTGTAATTGGACTGGCTCCTGGGGACTGTGGCTGCTTCCTGATTGGATGCTGCAGATCCCCATTGAGAAAGAAAGCACCCAAGGCACCTTTTCCAAAACATAGCTTGGCCACTGCCTTACTGTACTGCTGTCTGCACAGTTATTTCACCCACCCCCACCCCCTCCTCCCTCCTTTATTAAGTACACTTCCCCAGTGATCCATGCCCCCTGAGGTCTCACACTAGTCAATTACAGCAGCTCCTTAAAGGGGCTCGCCTTTCTGTAACTTCTTAAAAGGGTGATCCTCTCTCATGCTCAAATAACTTATCGTCCTCAATGCATCCAGTATCAAGTGCATTGACACTGGCTATGGTCCTCCTCCTCCTACTTCCTACATCAGACCCACCTCACTTAGGACTGTCATCCTCTACCTATAGTACCCTCCTCTTATCTACAACACCTCTACCAGAGCCCCCCCAGATGCTCGACCACTCCCCCTCAGTACCCCCTCACACTTCCACCCCTGCTACCTCTTACTTCCCACTCATACCTTGGTCTCTTCTCCTCAATGCCTTTCCCACCTTTCATACTCTACCTACCCCCTTGCACCCCAGCACCTGGCCCCATGGCCAGTCACAAGGGGGGATGCCACAATCACTACCATGCCTTGGTGCACCTAATCACCCTGCTGTTGCTTCTATCAGGTAACATTCATCCAAACCCTGGCCCCGTGTCCAACCTTATGAACCAGCCTGCCCAGGCTCAAGGACTCCCCATAACTTCTATGAATATTTGCAGCCTCCTTAAGAAGGCTGCTGCATTCCAATGCTGGGTTACTCAGCACCAACCAGACACTGTCACACTTATCGAAACCTGGTTATCCAAATCTACCCCTGACTCCTTCGTCTCCCTTCCTGGTTACACCTTTTGCAGGGAAGATCAGGTGGGTAAGCGTGGAGGTGGTTGTGCTGTCCACATACGTGACTCCCTCCTTGGACATGCACTTGCACCACCCAAGCTTGATAACGGACCACAAGCCCTCACACTAAACATCTACCCCAAACCTGGTAAGGGCCCACTCTTTCTCACCGTTGCCTATATTCCTCCCAGAAAGCAAGACTTTGCCATTCAGGTGTTTGCAGATTACCTCTCTGGCCTATCACCCAAAATGGCCCAGATAATTGTTGGTGACCTGAATATCAACTGGCTCTCTGCCACAGCCTCCCAAACAGAGATATCTTTGCTGACATTGATATGTCTCAGCTTGTCACCACCCCAACTAGATTCAACCCCTCTACTGGATCCAGCACCCTCCTGGATATCACTGCTACCAACCACCCCCAGAGGGTGCTCAATATCAGTGTACTTCCCAACTCACTTAGTGATCACTCCCTGGTCGTATTCTCTTGGTCCACTGCCAACAGCAAACCTGCACCACAAACCACCCAGTGACGTCGCCTACTCCCAGGCAGCCTGCGTTGCCTTAAACTATACCTCTTACAACTGGATTGGTCCCTAATCAGGCTTGCACCATCCATAGACGAGGCATTGGATTTTTTCACTCGCACTTTTAACACTGCCTGTGACCTCTATGCCCCCTTAGCTCGAAATTGCACCAAAAAGCAAAGCACACCCTGGGTAACCCCCTCCCTCCTTTACAAACTTAAAATGAGAGACAACCTATGGCAAATTTGCCATGGAATCTGGCAAGCCAGCTGATAGGCAAGCATACAACACCAAGCGCAATAAGTGTACTTGGGCCATTCGACAGGCCAAAGCCCAGTACTACCAATCTGCTCTTGTATACTCCTGGGGGTTGGCTAGAAACTTTTGGGATAATGTAAAGGATCTGAATGGGAAATCCTGCTCCCCACCCCCCAACTCTCCTTTAATGGAACTGTCTGCTCTGACCCCCTTGGCATTGCAGACTGCCTAAACCACACTTTCTCAGACCTGAGTTCAGTACTGCCCAGTAACTTCTTTGAGCCCATCCCAGTAGTACCCCTGCCCACTCTCCAGAGACCTCCTTTCTATCTATGTGCCATCTCCACACTGGAGGCTAGACCTCTTCTGCAAAAAGCCGTTAGTAGTAACAACCCCGGCACCGACCTACTGGACACTAGGCTACTTTGTCTGATGTTGGATGCTATCCTAGTCCCACTTATCGAGCTGTTCAACTACTCTCTGTGCCTGGGGCAGTTCCCCAACACATGGAAAACTGCCATCATCACTTCCATCCTAAAGAGCGGCGATCGAGTGACCCCGGGTAACTATCGATCAATCTCCATCCTCCCCCCACTCTCTAAGGCCCTTGAAAAAGTAGTTGCCCAACCAGCTTGCAAGAATACCTGGCCATGCACAATATTCTGTGCATTGAACAGCATGGCTTTCATGCAAGTCACAGCACCACAACTGCACTATTTGAATTCTCCAACTTCCTGCACTCTGCTCTTGATGCCAGAAGTCCTGCCAGTGCTGTGTTCATTAACCTCTCCAAGGCCTTTGACATGGTTTGCCATCCTCTCCTGCTTGGCTCCCTCAGATGCCTTGGTTTCTCCTCCAGCCCCCTTGCATGGTTCACCAGCTACCTCTCTGCCAGAACTCAGTGTGTAAAAATCAATAGCACCCTATCTGACACATGACCTGTCTGCTCTGGGGGTTCCCCAGGGCTCCATCTTAGGCTCTGTCCTCTTCAGTCTCTACCTCAACTCCCTTCCTTTGGCCTGCCCAAGTAAGATCCTCCTCTATGCGGATGACACTGTGCTATTTGCCTCTGACCCCAACCCCAACACACTCCAGGCCACCCTCCAAGCTTTTGATAGAGCTAAGCAGTGGTTCACATCACGAAGGCAAGTCCTGAACCTAAAAAAGACCAAAGCTATGCTCTTCTTGCATTGCCACTGCAAAGTCAGCGGTGCCCCTCTCGAGATACTGCATAGCACACTAAACTCCATTGAGCAGGTTTCCTCCTACAAGTATCTGGGCATTACCTTTGATTCAGCACTCCCCTTCCGTTCCCATATCAATGCCCTTTCTGCTGCCACGAATGTCAGGACTGGACTGTTATACCACCATAGGGCCTGTCTCCCACAAGAGGTCCTTAGATTGGCAATCACCTCCTATGTCCTGTCGCTAATCGACTATGGGCTGCCCATCTATGCTGCAGCCGACAATGCTGCGCTTTCAAGAATCCAGCTCTCTATAAACAAGGCCTACAGGCTAAGGCTGGGAGCCCCTAGTTGCACCCATATGTGTCTGCTGTACTCCACCACCAACTTGCTCGACCTTGAAGAAAGACTCTGCTTCCAAACCTGCCTTCTTGTAAAAAAAGACCCTGCCAGGGCTCTCCCCCCTGGGGTCGCCACCTCCCTGCAGTGTGCCTCAACCCTCAGCCTCCACCAGCAGCACTGTCAAAACCTCCCTTATTGTCCCCAGGGTAAGAACCTCTATGGCCCAGAGATCCTTTTGCTATCGGGCTCCCTCCTGGTTCAATTCCCTCCCAGTTAACATAGCTGACTCCACCAAGCTTGCTCCTTTCAAGGCTTCCCTCAGAAGCCATCTGACAAGCACTCGCTGCTGCAATTGCACATAATCCCCCACCTTCTCCTTACCTTCACCCCTAGGCTGGGTCTGCCCTGTCTACTTTTGCTGTATATGCCTGGGGTCTCAGGCAACATCTGCTGACTAATGTAATAAAATATCTCTGGTTGATACCTGACATGGTACTCGTGAATCTATATTATGATTACTGTGATCTACCCATTACCAAGCTTGTACCACCAGTGAATGCCTGTAACACTGGTTGTTTTTTTAATCCAAGCATTATGTGCTGTGCTGTACTATTTTGTTTGATGTGATGTACTGTTCTCTTGATGAGGTGCCTTTGTAAATGAGTCTTTGACTCAAAGGTATGTAAACTGATGATCTAATAAATAAATAAATAAACATGGCAGGACTATGATCAATGGTGTGTCTACAACATTCAGAAAACATATTGAAAAATGTCAAAATACATGGAGATTATGCTTGAAAAATTCACTAGCAATTTTGACCAAGAACAGCTGCCAAATGGAACCAAAATAATGTATTAATTAACAAGGTCTATTGATGAACTGTAGATTATAGGAATACAACTACAGCTTGCTCATATTTTGAGAAACATTTTTTCACTTTGAAAAACAAAAAAAAGGTGTCTGCAATGCACAGCTATGCTAACTGGTGGGATTATTAAGTTTGAGAACTAAACTGATCTTGTCAAGGCTTTGGATGGATTACAATTAGTTAAAGAAAGAGAAGGCATGAGCTTGAAAAAGTAACTAGAAATGTAAAATAAATCAAGAGAGTCACAACTTTCATTTTAATTTTCACACTTGAGGCTGATACTGCTAAAAACCCTTAAAATTGTCTAGACTCCAGTAAAGGGCTTAAGTAGAACTATCTAAATGAGGGTATAGTGACAACTGGAAATATTTTATACTGTTTTACTGCAGAATTTGTACCATAAGTGGTTTAAATTGTGAAACTTCTAATGTTATAAAACCAATGTTTATATTTTAACTAGGATACCATCCATGATATACTATTTACAATGAGAAGTAATTTGATTAATACCTTTATTAAAAACCAAACCATGAAAACCATTGTTTATCAAGCACGGACACTAAAAACACCTTTAGATCATTGAAATCATTTAAAATACTATTTTATCAGAAACATTTTCTTTTTCATTTACCAAACTGAAAATTGATTTAGTTCTCCTGATTAGACTGTCTTTATTGTGTATTTTTTCACAGGTCTTTGTGCATCAGCCATGATGGATCAAGTGATAGTGGACAAAGGACAGGGATAGAGCAGGGATACTCATAAATGTCAATGGACAACTTTGTTTGTCCTTGTAAACATGGACAACTGGAGAGTGGGGTAGTATCCACTGAACAGTTTAGAATGTGCCTTTGCACTATCAAGTTATTTTTCATGTTTTTAAAAACAGTATACCTCTGTCTTTGAAATGGAACATATGAAATTATGTTCTGTGATTGAAGCACCGCTAACCTCCACCCCCACCTCCACACACAAACTCAGAGTTTGGTTTGGGGAAGGAGCTCAGGTCGGCCTGTGGAGAGTTAACAACATTCCTTTAAGATATTAATGTACCCCCTCACCAAGCTAGAAACACCATGTTAATAGACTAAAATGTTTAGTTTTCTCTTTTTCTTTTCTGTTATTAGTTTGTTATTGTCTCATTCATTAGCTATGAACATTTAAGCTATTAATTCAATTGGTGATTTTGTGAATTGTAGCATATCAATGTTTTAATGAAGTGTGCCTTATACCTTGTAGTACATTATCCCAGAAATGAAAAGCACCATAGTAGAAGGAATATCAGCCACAAATAGTAAAGAAAATGCATAACTGTTCATCTAGGTACAAACAACAAAGGAATAATGCACAACAGAGTGTGTGGCGTGCTGGGATAATGTCATGCCTGGGGTGATTAGGCATGAGGCCGCAGACCTATTATGACAAATCACCCCAGAAGTTACATTATCCCAGCATGACACACACCCTGGAGTGCATTATTCCTATTACACAATGACTTGAGTATTAAAGAGAAGGGGAAAAGAAAAGAAAATTACTTTTAAAAGTACATTTTTTTGGTGTTTTTTCTAATTTGTAGGTTTACTTTTTGAAAAAATAGTGCCTAATTCTTGGCCATTAGTGGGCGCTCCTGTGTTGTAACTGTGGCTTCAGACACTCAAGTCCTCACAGATACCTTTCTGTGGTGTTGTTTTTGTCTGCAATGCACTGCCATATTTTTTCTATTTTTTTACTTTTGTTATCTGTGTCCTATCTATTTTTACTCTTCCTGCTGGTGCCTCCCAGAAATGTGACTAGGCCTCAGCCCCAGCCCTCCAGGAAATGTGATTTCACCCCACTGCCCCCAATCACAGCTGTTGGAGATTGCTTCTCAACACCACTGACTGTAGTGGTAGTGTGTCTTCTCTCAGTGCTGGTATTACCGGGAGAATTGACTGATGGAAAACATCGATCAGGTAGCTTTCTGTGATGCACCCTGTTGCGCGTGCTTACTACATTTTTGTCAGTAGGGACTGGGATGCAAGCAGGAGAGACTGCTACTAAACTGATCAAGTGCCGGGTTTACATGTAGCAGCAAGGAGCATGGAGAATATGGAGGAAGTGGGGTGTTTGATTCAGAAGTGACGACTTTCAGTGTGGATTTGTTTTGTTAAATAAAAAATATAAGAAAACACTTTTGTTGTGTTGACTCCAGAGTGGGAGTCTGCCAGTAGAGTGAGTGGGAGAGTGCTGAGAAGCTGATCACAAAGTCTGCTTTCATGCAACTCTTTTTTATAGTAAGAAAAGTAAGTGCTGGTGGAATCTGTGATAGTGCTGGGTGCTATTTTGGTTGTTTGCTCTGGGCGGGATGAATTTATACTTAGTGCTGCGACGTGAGGTGCAGGCAGGTTGGTGATGGCTTGTGCAGTGATTTTTTTTTCTCATTTCATTTGGTCTTGTGGGTGCCAGGATTAGATCCGTGATGTTATGCCAGGATAACATCACAGGTCCAGCCCCAGCCTGACCAATCACAGTCCAGCATTCATTCTTGCCATTGTATAATAAACAATATACCTTGAAATCCCTTAGTTCCAACTCATTAGATAAATGACATGATAGTAAACTCACCACTTATGTGTAAGCAGGTATTGTCCTATGGTGGCCTGTCCCATCTTTTAACTGGACCAATCTAACATGCTATTTTATACACATCGAATGACATGCACAAAGTCATAATTCATCAAATCTTTCTGGTGTATTTGTTGAAGACTTAAAGATTAAAATGTTTCCATAACTGTACATGCAGCACATGCACACTTTTCTTGTCCTTCTGTATATGGGTGAACCATGTTTTAGCATAACTGAAGGAAAGCAGAACAAGGACAGAGAAAGAAGAGAACGGGTGCAGGGAAGTGAAGCAGTGACCACCAACCTCTCAAGAAATATATTTTCCAGAATTTGTAATACAAGAAAATAACTTTGATATAAGTTGGATCACAACAGGTGGGTAGCAGTATTTATTTTCCAATTGGGAGGCTTCAGATGAAATCAATAGTGTTGGCATATATGAATAACAGCTGTAGTAAATTTCTCTGAAAGACAAAACATTTCTGACATTTGACATAGTCCATTTTCACTCTAGGCTAAACTAAAAGTATGTTTTATGAAGGTTATCCTTTTCCTTATGTCACTATTTGGCAGAAATCAGTGCAGATTTATTTTTTTATTTAAAACAAATATGCTCATACATTTACTATGAAACTATTATTAGACAAATAGTTTAACACACTTTTACCTCAAATGAACCTTACTCCTTAACACTGCCAATACACCTTGTGTGATATTTGCAATGAAGGGAAACTTTCAAGATCCGCACTGTAAGTGCTGCCTTGCTTTAGCAGTGCCTTTGGGATCACACAGATGTCTGGGTTTTGCTTTGTGGTTAGGCAACAGAGACCCCCCCCCCATAATAAATTCTTATTTTCTCTTTTTCTGTTTCTTAAATACACTTTCATTTTTTAACTATTTCAACAGCTGGCTCAGTGGTACCCAGGAGACCTGAAGAAGTATTTTCCACTCTGTGGCTAGTGGGGGCCCCCACTCTCACAAAGATCAGGTGCATAGCTCCCAGAGGGAGGTAAGGAGGACTACCCATTGACCTCCTGCTGGCTGGTCATAGAGTAGTTATGATATCACTTGTAAAATAAGCTGCTAAAGTGTGATGGCCATGTTCCTTGGAAAGGCTATTGCATGCTATGTTACTGACCCCTGTGGGGCCATTGCATTAGACTTTTTTTAGAAACATAGAAACATAGACTTTGACGGCAGATAAGGACCACTTGGCCCACCCAGTCTGCCCATTTCCCTACCTACTGGATAAGCTGCAGATTCTAGTTAACCAACAGCCTACTTCCTGCCACCACCCAGTACAATTGCCTTATGTCTGTCCCATGCATGTTTGAATTCCCCCACTGTTTTAGACCCAACAACCTCCCCAGGAAGGCAGTTCCATGCATCAACCACTCTCTCCGTGAAAAAAAAATTCTTCACATTACCCCTGAGCTGTCCCTCCTCCATCTTTAAATTGTGCTCTCTTGTTCTTACACATCTCTTTTTCTGAAAGATGCTACCCTTCTGGACTTTGCTGATTCCCTTGAGGTACTTGAACATTTCTATCATGTCCCCCCGTCCCTCCTTTCATCAAGGGTATACATATTAAGCTCTCTCAGTCTCTCTTCATATGATTTCTGATGCAGACCCTGCACCATTTTAGTTGCCCTCCTCTGGACTGCTTCCATCCTGTCTATGTCCTTGCGTAGATGAGGTCTCCAAAACTGCACACAGTACTCCAGATGGGGACTCACCAACTGTCTGTACAGAGGGATAACCACTTCCCTTTTTCTACTTGTGATGCCCCTTCCTATGCATTCCAGTATCCACCTGGCTCTCCTTACTGACTTCTCACATTGCTTACCAACCTTTAGATCATTTGATATGACTACCCCAAGTTCTGTTCCATTTTTGTTGTTGTTAGTACCTCCCCTGCTATTGTGTACTCTTCTCCTGGGTTTTTGTTTCCCAGGCGCATTACTTTGCACTTCTTTGCATTGAATCTAAGTTACCATATGTCTGACCATTCCTCCAACCTTGCCAAGTCCCTTCTCATCCTTTCTACCCCCCTTGTGTATCAACTCTGTTACAGATCTTTGTGTCATCTGCAAAGAGGCATACCTTCCCTCCAGACCCTCTGCAATGTCACCTATAAAGATGTTAAAGAGGACTAGACCCAGTACTGAGCCCTGAGGTACTCCACTAGTGACCCCCCCTTCTTCGGAATGTGTTCCACTCACTATTACCTTCTGTGTCCTGTTGTGCAGCCAGTTTGCTACCCAGGCTACCAGCCTGAGACCCACTGCTATTTTTCTTTCTGACTGGGTACCCTAAATGCTTACACTTACACAACGACCTGGGTGTGGCTCACATGTGTTGAGGTTTTTTTTTTATTTGTAATTTTTGACCAGGAAAAGCACCCTAAGCTGGGAAAGCTCCTTTTCATGGGCATCCTGGGGGTTGCATGGACCTGTTTTATTGACAGGGGGATGTTAGTCATGACACCTAGGAAATCCCCCTATTTTTCTTCAATAAATGCCATGACATCTTTTCCTTCCACCCGGACAGTGACCAGGGGGAGTCAGAAGGAAACCTGGTTGGCTAACGCTGCTCCATAAATTCAATCCACTGGATGTACCAGACTGGTAAGCATAGTCATTTTTTTTTTGTATCATTATTAAAATTTTAAAGGTTCTCCACAAATATTTACATAGGAATTAAAACTTGGATAACATACAGTTAGACACAGACACATTCCATTCTACATTCTCATAACACAATATGCAATATAAAGAGGACCCTTTCATTCATTTAAGACAGTTCAGGGTTTCTTGGTGATCATGCAAACCCAAGTTGCATTACCTCAAACAAATATAACTCCCTCACCCCTCTATAACAGGTTCTGAATTACAGTAATAAAATTTCCTTGGTCAGCCGCAGTGAATCCAGAAACTTCACCAATACCCTCTCAAATGACTCCTCCTGGCCCTTAAGGGCATGCATGAGCCTGTCCAGTGACAAAAACTGCAGCAAGTAACTCTTCCATTGATCTGTAGAGGGGCATCACCTTCATACCTACATGTTTTGGGTTCAGTGTCTTGCAAGTGTTTGTAAAATGCATATTCCCTGGAGTAAAGCTATCATTCCTCATCCCCATATACTCCATACTAAACATCATGGTTACTGGGGTCTCAGCATTGAATATATAAGAGAAATCTTTTTTGTCACATCTATCCAAAATGGTTTGGATTCTTGGCAGTTCCAAAAGAGGACAGACTGAATGTACCAATAGTTTTTTTTTCTGCTGACATTTTCTATGTTTCTATGTTAAATGAAGTGGTAGTACAACCCTATTTCAACACTGCACCTGCCACACATAGGGGAGATTGTTTGATTAAATGTATTCACAATGTTCAGCAAGCAATCAGACATGACAAGGTGTGGGTTATCTCCTGACAAGAGCATGCACAGGTGTGATGGTAGGCATGAGGTGCTTGCGCCGATTACCTTATGCACCTGGGCATGCTCTTATCAGGAAATAACCCACACCTCAGAGTGTCTTATTGCGCTTATAAAATGGGCCCCCAAGTAATTACAATGGGTAAAAATTAAAAAAACTATAAAAAAGCCAAAAATATAACTATAGGTTTCATTACTTGAGATAGTAAAAAAAAATAGTCCTCCTTATTAAGTTAATTTTAAACTTGTTTTATTGGCAGTATAGGGTCATTATGTGTTCATGAGGCTATTAATGTTGTTGTTAATAGAAGATTTTCTTTTCACATAGTTTTTTTTGTGTCTGTGTGGTGTTATTTTTGTTTCTTGGCATGGTGAGAGCAGTCATTTCCCTGACACCGAGCATTTGCTTTTACTGACAGCCATCAGTGCGTCTGCCAGTGTTGCTGCGTCTGACTCCCTCGCTCCACGATAGGCAGAGTCTGAAATAAACGGTGATAGAAATGAATGCTACCTATTTTTTGCCTTTTTTATGCAGTTTTTTGTTTAAGAAAAAAAAGCCACAGGTTGTAAAGTGTGAAGCAGTATTGCCATTGGGAGCGAGCATGTCCTTTATCGGCTGCCATACAGAACGCTTTCCAGCTTCACGGTTCGGTATTGGTATAGGAGGGATGGGAAGTTATTGTTTTCATGAAAGTGAGGAAGGATTTTGGAGGACTGCATCTGAATACATCAAGGTAGACTACCAGCTACAGGTCGAGAAACAAATGGACAGTGTGCAGCAGCCACGACAAAAATAGCGGGATGGACATGGATGGAGATGTGGGGAATTTAGCGGTCTTGTTTAGTGCTGCACTTCCTGAGGAAGGAAAAAGCAGGTGGGGGTGGCCACAGTTTGCACAGTAAGAAGAAAACAACTGGTTCTGCAGTATTGTAATGATTTATTATGAAAAATAAAAAAGAAAGTGTTGGCTTGGCTTGAGGGGGGAGGGATTTTCCATACAGTGACTTGTGCCTGGGTGCTGTGCTGCTGGCTGATGAGCTGCATAGCGATAGCGGGTATGGATTGATTTCTTCATGTGGCGCATTTGTCTTGGCAGAATTAGTGCCAGTTGGCATAGATATATCCTGATAAGGACATGGCTGAAAGCGGCTTTCAGCCAATTGGGACTCTGGATTCTTTTTGCACATTTCATAAGGGGCAATAAAGTATGCAGAAATTTACACTGTGACTCTTTGTATTTACTACATAGTAAAAGACTCATGTGTGATTGCAAAACTATTCTCCACTGATATTTCCTACCCCATGACTACTGTCATGACAGATCTGGTTGACATGACTGATCCTGCTTGGCTATTGTTACCATCACCCGTTTTGGTCCCCCTCTTGTTCTCAACAGCATCTGTTTCACAGTGTACAGTGCTGATTTTTCCAGTGGATTTCACCCCAGAGTCCTTCCACAAGCCCTGATCTGAAATATATATATATATATATATATATATATATATATATATATATATATATATACTGTATATATAGATATGTATAAAACCCTGGAACAGTGAATTGCTCTTGTTTATTTATTTTAGTCTTTGATAACTGTGTAAAGTCCATTAGGCACAAGCGTCTGTTTTCAGGGGTGACCTGGGAGCACTAGGGGGTTAAGTGACTTGCTCAGAGTCACACAGTTTGCAAGTGGAAGTTGTAGGAATCAAACCCAAATCTGCCAGATGTATCAAGCTCATTCACAGCTTGTTACTCTAACCTCTAGGCAATACGTCCAGCCCCCTTGTAGCTCCAGGAAAGTTTTGAACCCTGCCTGGTATATAAAGTAGATCTGCTTCACACTGAACTCTGTTCATTTCCCATTACTAAAATCCCAGGTGAAGTGATCATGAACTGTTCTTGAATATCCATGAATTATCATTGAACAGTTCATGAACTAAGTCCATGAACGTGCAGCAAGGTTCAGCAATCATGTTCATGAATGTTCATGAATTTTGAAAGAACAACAAATGGACAAACTGAACAATCTTAAACATAAACATATAAACATCGACCTAGTCTGCCCTATTACCACTAACAATTGCACTCTAGCATGCACTGCTGGCATTAGGTTGTACCTCCCCAAATACCAGCAATCCTCGATGCCTATCCCAAGCATGTTTAAAACCTGTAATCATTTCTGCCCCCACCACCTCCACTGGTAGGCTGTTCCACTTGTCCACCACCCTCTCTGTGAAGAAATACTTCCTCATGTTCCCTCTGAACCTCCCTCTTTCCAGTTTCGTTTTGTGCCTCCTCATCCTTGAGCATCTTTTTCTTTGGAATATAGTATTCTCCTGGACCTAATTTTATTTATTTATTTATTGTCTCAGATTACAATACTTCTGAGCAAAAGCTCTTTTACAAAAGTTCCACTTGAAGTAAAACAGGAAGACACACAATGAAAATACATCAAATCAGTATAGGTTACAGAAAATAGTGAAACAGACATACAATAATCATTTTAGTCATACAAGAAGCAGCTCAGTGGCCTTGTCCTACTGCAGGGGGTTGGGGAAGTAGGGGTTAAGAGGAGTTGGGATGTATGAGAGATGTGTAAGTGAGGTGGTGATGGGGAGATTAGCTAGTAGCTTACTTCTGTCTTTGAATCATGACAGTCACATTTTCACATCTGGGTAAGCTGCTTTCTCAGCTCAGCTTTGAACTGTCCAACTTTTACAGTGGCCCCTATTAAACCAGGGAGGCTGTTTAGCCAATGTGGATAGAGATGTTGCAAAATTAAATTTCACCGGTGAAATTGCAGTGAAACCGGCAATTTTGCCACATAAAACTTTTTTAGAAATTCCACCATTCTGTGAATTTTTTGCCGGGTGTGAAATTTCAGCCATGAAACATGAAATTTCACCATGGAATATGCAATTTTGTCAAATTTCACATAAATGCCACCAAATGTCACCATTTTGCGGGCAAAGTTTTGCTTTTCGAGGTCAAAATTTCTCATTTCATGGCAAAATTTTGTATTTTACCCACAAAATTTTGCATTTTGTACCCACGAAATATTTCACAAAATGTGCTAATTTCGCAAAATATCTAGTGGAATTAAATTTTCTAATTTTGCACATCTCTAAACGTACAGCCCTATAGGTGAAAGAACGCTGTGCCAGGCTAGTCCTTCTAAGGAGAACACAGAGGACATTGCTGGACACACTTCTTGTGCGATGTGGGGTGCACACCAATTGTATAAGCATCTAGATTCCGAGGGGGAGTTGGTTTAGTTGTGCTTTCTTTGCCAAAAGGCATACTTGGTACATACTTCATGCATTGAGGGGGAGCCAGCCCACTTAGTCATAGAGGTTGCAGGTGTGAGTGTTTGCCAACACTGAGAACCAACTTGCAGGCTTTGTTCATGACCATCTTGATCCTATTGAGCAAGGTGTCCAGGGCTACACTATAGACTATATATAGAATAGTGCATGGGGAACAGTTGACAACAGGGCTATTCTTTCACCAAGTTGGCACTATGATGATGGATTACCTCGAGAGTGCAGCTCGAGAGGTAATCCGTGTCTCAGTGCCAAGCGAATGAAAAGATGCCCTGTTGTCAACTGTTCCTATGCACTTCTATTAGTGTATGGTAGAATGTTGTTTTTTTTGGGAAAAAAAATCACTACAGCATGTTTCTGCTTCAAAACATTTTTGCTGGGTTACTAGAAGGAAAAAAGAACTTTACATTTTGAACGTTTTCACGCTTGACATTTTAACTGTTTAAGAACTTTACATTTTGAACGTTTTAATGCTAAACATTAGTACTGCCGCCGACATTGCTGCTTTCGCTATGTGTCCTGTGTATGAAGTCAGCCCTGTCATATGCTGCTCGAGGACACAGTGTGTGACGTTTGCAGTGCAATAGAAAAAATCATTCTGCTGCACTGCGAACGTCACTAGTGTGTGACTACAAGGTTTCGACAACGATGGATTTCGGTGGAGAACAACATTCCATTATACACTATTAGCCTGTAGTCAATGGTAGACAGGATGCAACTGGAGACAGCAATACTCATGGCCTCTGATGTGATGGAGATGGTCTGTATAGTATACCTAGTTTAGCATTTGTGGTTTTTACAATATGTTCAATGTGTGTGTTGAAGGTAAGGGGGTCTTCAATGGTGATACCTAGGTATTTGAAATTATTACCTGTTAAAGTGCTTCACATTTTCTGTTGCATATATTGAGCTGGCTTGCTTTTCTCTTGACCTGGTGACTTTCAATGAGCATAACTTTGTTTTGTCTTTTTGTAGTTGAGGAGAAGCCTATTCTGATGGAACCACTCCTCCATTTCCCTGTGATTCTTCCCTGTGAGGTCAGTACTTAAATGTATCAATCATACCCCCCACCTCTCCTCCAGGGAGTACATATTTAATTGATTCAGCTCATCCTCATAGGGCTTGCAATGTAGTCCCTGTACCATTTTGGTTACCTCCTCTGCACCACCTCCATCCTATGTCCTTACGTAGATGAGGCCTTCAGAACTGGGCACAGTATTCAAGGTGCGGCCTCATTAATGAATAGTGGAGTTATTACTTCCCTTTTTCTGCTGGTAATTTCCCTGCCTATGCATCCCAGCATCCTGTTTGTCTTTCCTGCCACCTTGTCACACTGTTTGCCTACCTTGAGGTCATCAGAGATGATCATCCCCAGGTCTCTTTCTTGCTTGGAGCATGCTATCCCCCTCCCCCCAGCTGATATGTAGCACCTGGGTTTTTGTTCCCTATGTGCATTATCTTGCACTTTTTTGCATTGAAACCTAGCTGCCATTCCCTTGACCAATCCTCCTGCTTCCTTAGATTGCCCATCATTCTATCCACTCCCCTAGTGTGTCCACCATGTTGCAGAGCTTAGTGTCTTCAGCGAACAGGCAAATCTTTACTTCCAGACCCTCTGCAATATCAATGATAAAGACATTAAAGAGGACTGGACCCAGCACTGATCCCTGTGGTACCCCACTGGTCACTTTATCTTCTGCAGAGTGAATGCCATTTACCACCACTCTATGGGTCCTATTATTCAGCCAATTCTCCACCCACTTCACTACCTTCGTTCCACTCCCATGCTCCCCAGTTTGTTTAACAGCCTTCTATGCAGCATGGTGTCAAAGGCCTTGCTGAAATCCTGGTAAGCCACATCCACTGCCCCTCTCTGATCCACCTCCCAGGTTACCCAGTCGAAGAACTCAATGAGGTTAGTCTGGCACATCCTACCTCCCATAACACCCTGCTGTCTTGGGTCCTGTAGACCCTTGACAACCAGATGTTCCACTGTTCTTTCTTTTAGTAGTGTTTCCATGACCTTTCCCACTACTGAGGTCAGACTGACTGGTCTGTAGTTCCCCACTTCCTTCTTGTTTCACCTTTTGTATAGAGGGACCGCATCAGTTCTCTTCCAGTCTTTGGGTGCCACCCCCGTTTCTAATGACAGGTTAAGCAGGGTAGTCAGAGGTTATGACAATTCTTCTGTTAGCTCTTTCAGTATCCTGGGGTGCTGGGATGCACCCCATCTGGTTCCACAGCCTTATCAACTCCTATTGCCCCCAGTTCCCTGAGGACCCTTCCTTTGGATTGAGACCTGTGTCCATTTCCGTGCCCTTCCTGCCCTTATCACTTATTGCTGGTCCATTTCCTGCCCCCTCCTTTGTAAAAACTGAACAGAGGTATTTCTTCAGTATATCCAATTTTCAGTGGTCATCCTCTACACTAACCCTATCCTCCCCTTTCAGCCTCTCCTTGCTTTCCTTTTTTCACAGATGTACCTGTAAAAGGTTTTGTCCCCCCTTACCACTGAGTTTGCTATGCGTTCTTCTGTTTGTGCCTTGGCTTCCCTAACTGCCTTCCTCATCTTCCTTTGTTTTTCTTGGAACCTCTCCCTATCCCCCTCCTCCTGTGACTTTTAGTATTGCTCAAATGAGTTTTTTTTTTGCTTTAACCTTTTTGGCTACCTCATTAGAAAACCATAGTGACCTCTTTTTCCTCTTCCACTTACTGGCCTGTTTGACACAGAGATGTGTCACCAATGCAGTCCCTGTTTTGATCATCACCCACTGTTCCTCTACCTCTTCTGCTCCCCTACTTAACCCGGTGCTTCTTCTAGGCATTTTCCCTTCTTTCTGAAATCCACCCTCCTAAAGTCCAGGAGTCTTGTCTTTGTGTGGCTTGGTTCCTCCCCCTATGTTATTTCAGACCTCACTGTTTGATGATCACTGCTGTAACCCCTGTCACACTGTCCCCGTTTGTGAGCACCAGGTCCAGTAGTGCCATCTCTTGTGTGGGTTCTCTGACCATCTGTTTTTAGGACTGTCCCCTGCATGGAGTCCAAGATGTTCCTGCTCCTAGCTGTTGCTGCCACAGGGAGGCTCCACTCCACATCAGGTAGACTGAAATCACTGATCAGCAACACCTCTCCCTTGTGCGCCATCCTTTGGCTTGCTAACATCATCTCCTTATCTACCTCCTCCCCCTGAGCTGATGGTCTATACTGTATATTACCCCTGTGCTGATGACTGTCCCCTTACTTCTTTCTAGTGTAACTCACAGTATTTATCCTCCTCCCAGTTCCCCTTGATTTTCTGTGGTCTTTATATTTCCCTCACATAAAGATCCACTCCTCCACCCTTCTTGTCTACTCTGTCCATCCTGAATAGTTTGTAATCCAGTATGGCCACTTCCCAGCTCTGGTTTTCATTATACCAGGTCTCTGTGATGGGCACATGTCCAGGCCAGATTCCACCATGGTAGCCTTGAGGTCACCTATCTTGTTACTCAGACTTCAGGCATTTGCACAAATGGCTCTCCAGGATGTGAAGCCCCTCCCTCCCTGCTTTGCTTTCTTATGCCTCTCCCTTTTCTTATTCCAGTCATTGTCAGACCCTCCCATGTTCCTCTCTTTGTGCTGACCTGAGTCCTCTGTTGTTCTATTCTCTTCTTGAGCTCCCCTGAAATTCCTGTGCTCTCGGGAGGAGGACATATAATGTCTCCTATCCTTCCTTCACCCCTCTCTGGTTACTTTAAATGCTTGCTAGTGAAGCACTTACACTTTTCACTAAGGACCATGGTCCCCTCCCTTCATGGATGCAGGCTGCCACCTTTGTACAGGCCCACATCCCTCCAGATGGTGCCGCAGTCCCCCATGAAGCCAAACTCCTCCTCTCCACACCATTCCTTTAACCATGAATTAAACTTCTGGATGTGTAGTGTCCTAGCCTCCCCCTTGCCATGGATAGGCAGTGCTTCCGCGAAGGACACGGAGCTTGCTACCTGCTTTAAGCCTGTCCCCAACTCCTTGAACTCCTCTTGTATTCTACCTAACTCTACCCTATCCCCTGCCAGGTCATTTGTCTCCAGGTGGACAATAACATCCATCTCCTCCATCTTTGCTATCACCCTGGCAAACCTCTGGAGTCAATCTCCATCCCTCCAAGCTGTGCCTCCTGGAAGACACTCAACCTCCTTCTCCCCCCTGCTACTTGTCCCCAATTTGATATTTGACAGTAGTTGTGGGCAATAAACAATTAGCTAACTGTAGGTAACAAAAGAAGAACAAAACAGGGTAAACTACTCCTCTCCACTTAGCAGACACACACAGCAATTTAAAGTCAATCACCTGAAATCTGATGCCTGCTGTTACTGCTGCTGAAGGTACAGACACACCCAGTTAGAAACTGCAAGAAAGTTCCAGAAATTTATCAGCAAACAGCAGCCTCTACTTCTGCTCCAACAAAATGGCTGAGACTAAATTCAAGTTAAGAAAATGCACAGCAATTGAAAGTCAGTCACCTGAAATCTGATACCCGCTATTACTGCTGCCAAAGGTACAGACACACCCAGTTAGAAACCATATACCATTGCTACAGCGATGGTAACACAGTGAAGACCAGTACAGTAACTGAATCGGCTGTTCACTGTAGTGGTTCACTGTGTTGGTGATGCTGCTGTCTCTAGGGTGTTCGCCCCCTCCCTGAAACAACTCCAACTGGGATTTAGAAATATATAATGTGGGGGGGAGTGCAGGGGGCAAAGTCCCCCTCAGAAAAACACTTGTGTCCCAGATGGTACAATGCCAGCTGTCAGCATTGTGCCATCACTGTAACTGCCATTGACAGAATTCCTGTCACTGTGGCATGGTGGAACCATTAGAAACTGCCAGAAAGTTCCAGACATTTATCAGCAAACAGAAGGCCGTGTTTCTGCTTCAACAGAATGGCTGAGGCAACTAAATTCAAGTTAAGAAAACACACAGCAATTTAAAGTCAATCACTTCAAATCCAATGCCTGCTGTTACTGCTATTGAAGGTAAGGACACACCCTGTTAGAAACTGTCAGAAAGTTCCAGAAATGTATCAGCAAACAGAAGCCCCTACTTCTGCTCCAACAAAATGACTGAGGCAACTAAACTCTGGAATAAAGGTTCATAAAAGTCCTTGAAAGTTCATGAAATTTCTTCACTGAACTTTTAGAGATGTAGTACATTAATATTTTTGGTGACCCAAAATACACTAGTTTGATAAAATTGTTAGGGCTGGGCAAAATGTATTTTCTGCCAGCAAAATTCTGATTTTGCTTTCATGAAATTTCTTTGAAATTTTGCAAAAATTGTGATTTCAGTAATTTCCATCTAGTTCACAAAATATGTGTCCACATTGCACCACATTTGGTGTGGTTACTTTCCCAATGTCCATACAGATGTGTACCAAGTTTCAAATCCCTTCCCTTAAAGGGTACGGAGTAGCAGGCCTCCAAACATTCCAAAAATTTTAAATTACATTTTGCAATTATGTAAACTTCAGAATTATAAGCCCCTATCACTTTAAAACTAAAGAATGGAATATCACCAATTTTGTTTGGTTCATTGGCCATAAATGTTAGGCTTTGAGGTCACCCCATGGCCCAGCAGCAGATTGTCAAACTGCCATGCTGACAACCCTGGTTTTGGAAGCAAGCCCAAGAAGTCACATTGGGATGCAGACCATGGCTGAGACAGCTGCTGCATGGTAGTGTATTTTGGTGTGGGATAGTTAGCGGCAGGTTTCACAAGCACCATGGCCCTTGTGGTTGGGCCAGGCAGCTTGCTCCTCCCACATGGGCAGCTGTGCTGAGAGAGGCACAGCTGCCACCAGATAAATTATGGGAGACAAACTCGGTAGACATCTGAATGATGGCTGGGTTCAGCCTGATCAAGGTATATCCCTGTGAACAGTGTATATCCCTGAGATATGATCTGCCAGCTGGGAGAAAACCAATATGGGAAACAAAGAGGCTGTGTAAAGGCTGGTCAAGTTACAAAAACACAAAGATTCCAAAATAACATCAGTAATTAAAGTTGAATTTCATGAGCTTTTGTAAAATTGTGCAATTTTGTGATACTTTTGTCAAAGCATGTCCATACATTTTGCCCAGTCATATACCTGAACTGCCATTATAGAGGAAGGCAAAGGATGGGTAAAGTGGCAATAAGGTAGCATTCACAGGAGGACCCATAGTAAAAGTATAGTGGTGTCAAGTGTCAGGTCACCATCCTGAGTGCTGAACCATGAAGAATAGTCAAGGACATCACTGTGCACTGGCCTGTCTTCTGAGCTGGTAGTATGACATGGAAGTTAGAGTAATTTATTTATTTATTCATGCAATCGTAAGGTAATGAACTGAGAATGAGCCTGGTGCATCCAACAGACAGGCCTATAGAAGGTTTGATTCCCACAACCTGCACATGCATACTGCGTAACTCTGAGAAAGTCACTTAAACTTCCCAGTGCTCCTGGATCACCCCTGAAAATAAGCACTTTTGCCTAGTGGGCCTTACATTGTTACCAAAGAATAAGATAAAAAAAAGTAAAAATTCAATATGCCAGGTAACCACTAGAGCTCACTGACCAAATGACTTATGGAAGCACATACATGTGCAGCATTGTTTCTGTACAATGCCACATGCTGACTCTTTGACAACCCTGTAGATAACATAGAGGATAATGGCTGGGGATCGGGTGATAACCACGCTGTAATCACCTCGAGTGGTTGCTAGGGCAACATGATAAACCTCGAGAGCGCAGCTCGAGCCCAAATTTTGAGTGTATCCCCGTAATAGCAGAAGCACTATAAATATCTAAATGTTTTGAAAACTTTCACACAATTTAACAAATAATTAAATGGTGAAAATTTTAACTCTTGTAACTTTTAATTTAAGTAACCAAATATTTAGCAGCTTCTAAGACTCTTCCAAGAAAGTATAGCCATACAGCAGTGTGCATATTTTACTGTGGAGTAAAGCTGTTTTTTTGTTACTGAGACTTGTTTTTCTGCTGAACAAGAGGGCTCTGGCCAATCAAACAAGCAGGTTTGCTTCATGGGGAGAAGCATCGGCCTTTAAATCTCAGTGCCGCGCTCCACCTGTTTGTAATCCATCTGCAGCTGAGTGTTTCGTCTGAGTGATAGGCGGTCTGGATGTTGGCATTGCCACAAACTCCCCTATCCCACTCTAAGACTGTGTGCCTGAATGATTTACCTGCTGCGTGCCTGGAGGCTGTGCCCTTAACACCTGTTTCATTGCAAGCCACAGAGGGAGTGCATCTGGACTGTGTCCATCGAAGTCTACACTTTTCTATGTGAATGACTGAGCAAACAGACAGCTGGCTTATTTAAATGAACTGCCTAAAGTGACTTTATAGCCATACAGCAGTGTGCATATTTTACTGTGGGGGTAAAACTGTGTTTTTTTTACTGAGATTTGTTTTCCCACTGTACCAGGGGGCTCAGTGGCAGGCCAATCAAACAAGCGGGTTTGCCTCAGGGGAGGAGCTTCGGCCCTTTAAATCATGGGGCTGTGCTCCTAGAGGAAACTGAACAGTATTACGCACCTGGGGTAAGCTAGGATTTAATACATATAAATAACTGCATTTTTAGTCAATCATGGGTATGTGTTTTTATACTATCTGATTTTATTATTAAGTTATATACCATGGCAAGTGGAAACTACATGCACTTTAGGGGATATTGAACTGAATGGCCTGGTGCTAGGAAAGTCAGTTTCCAGCACAGACAGCAGTTTATGTATGATTAATGACCAAATGGATTTTTTTGACAATGGTTTAGCCCTTTCTCAAATTGCTAGTCTATTTGACCTGGTAACACTAATTCAAAGGCATTACATCAAAACGGGAACAGACTGGTATTTATGGCACATATTTGTGTCACTAGATAGATCTGCTTCAAACTTGTTACATTTTTTAAAGTATCATCTAGGATATGCATTTTATTGGGTTTACTTTTAAGTGGAGATGTTTCACCAAACCCTGGGTCCCAATATATTACTTTTAACAATAAAAAGGGTATTTCATTCTTTCATGGAAATGTGAGAAGCACTCTACCAAGGTTAAATATAATAAAGGATTTTGTGGGGGAAAGTAATACAAATTTCATATTGTTCTCAGAAATATGGTTGTGTGCACAAACAGATGATACTTTTTTAGATATTCAGGAGTACAATCTGGAAAGGGCAGATAGAAATAAAAGGGGAGGTGGGTTGATTCTTTACTATTCAGATAAATGTGTTTTAAAACATGTTAGGCTACAAATAGATCCCACTTGTTGTGAATATTTAGCTGTTGAAGTAAAACTGCATGTGGGTAAACCCCTACTGATATTTGGGGGTTATAGACTGCCTCATTTCTCAGTGCATCAGCTATCAGGTATTTCTGTTGCTCTTTCCCCTTTTACCTCAACACATGAGCTCTTATCATTGGCAGATTTTATTATAGACTGGCTATGCCCACAAAAATCAAAATATTTAAAATCTGTTGCCTTGGATTTAGGATTATCACAATTAATTGTTGAACCCACTTGTGTTAATACAAAAAACCCTATGTATTCTTCTCTACTTGATGTAATTTTAATGAATTACCCACATTTATATTGGGAATCTGGTGTCATCACATAACTGTTTAAAGACCATAATATGATTTACTACATTAGGGGCCACAATAAAACAAAGGGACCAGCTAGATATATAACTTTTCGAACATTTAAAAATTTTGATTATCTTAATTTTATGGTGAATTTAGAGGAAATAAATTGGGAACATCTGGAATTGATTCCTGACTTAGATTTAGCTTGGGATTATTTTCAGGGTCAATTCATAAAGGTGTGTAATAGACATCTGCCTTTAAAGACAAAAAAATGTAAAACACATTTTGCCCCATGGTTCTCTTCCTTGTTGCAAAAGCTAAAAAGGGAAAAAAATAGGGCCTGGGAAGTTGCTCGATGGATAGGTCTTGTGTCTGACTGGCAAAGTATAGGAAATTTAGAAATACATATGTGGCAGGAGTTAGGGATGCAAAAAGAAACTACTTTAAAACACAAACAATTGAGGCAAAAGGGACTACATCTAAGTTTTGGTCCTTAATTAAAGAACTAAATGGTATTACTAAACACAAACATTCTGTACAACTGGCCTCTGAGGAAACATTTGCCATTGGGCATAATGTTGAAGACAGATTTAATTTATTCTTTTGTGAAGCCAGCAACTTCTTTGGGGATACTTAAGGTTCATCATTGATTCCAGATTTAATACCTGGTAACAGGCCACCTACTTTTACTTATAGGAAAATTGAATATTTTGAAGTAATTGAAAGGTTATTGGGGCTTACATTAAGTGGCAGTAGTGTCCCAGATGGCATCTCTGCTAAAATATTGTTATATTCTGCTTTAAATATAGCACACCTTCTAACCTATCTATTTAATAGATCCCTTGCTTTAGGTACTTTTCCCCAAGCATGGAAGTGTGCCAGAATATCACCAATATTTAAGGCGGGGGGGGGGTAGCCCTGGTCTAATCTCAAACTTTAGACCAATATCATTACTTCCCATAGTGAGCAAAGTTTTGGAGAGAATTTTAGTAAATCAGTTAACAAATTATCTAGTTAACCAGGATTCATTTGATGCATTTCAATCTGGATTTGGAAAAGTCCATGGTACGGTGGTCTCCATGTCGAGGGTCTAGGATGACATTGGTAGGACTAGCAATTGTTAACAGTACACAGGAGCCATGCTGATAGATCTGTCCAAGGCCTTCGACACAGTTAACCACCAGTCTATGCTGTATTTGTTATTTGAAATAGGCTTGGGTAAAGAATCATTGGTTTGGTTTCACTCTCATTTGAGAGATAATTACTAGTTCACTAGAGTAAATGGACTTGACTCTACATCCTTAAATGTGATAAGGGGCGTTCCTCAGGGACCTGTGCTGGGGTCACTTCTTTATTTAATTTATTTAAAGAATCTTGGTAAACAGCTGAAGGGCATAAACTATCATCTGTATGCAGATCATATAATCTTGCACTTCTCCAATAGTTCACCCAATGAGGTTCAGTCTACCTTACAACAAAATTTTGACTCTTTCCAGAGATACAGTACTTTCAATACTTAAAACATAAATTGAATACCTCAAAAATTAAATTCATGTTATTTGGCCCAGCATCCAAATTAAAATTGGATGTTAAAATAGATATACTTGATTTATCTGGTACACCCCTGGAGAGTGTCAAATCATATACATATTTAGGATTCTGGCTGGACCCCCTGACATCAGGAAATTCACATGTGGATCAATTGATAGTACAGGTAGGGAAAATGGTGAGCTGCTTGTTCAGACACCAGGGATGTCTGGATAGGAAAACTATGAAATGCATAATTCAAACACAAGTGTTGCCGTTATTAGATTAAGGAGATATGTTATACAGTGGGGCCTCACATGATAAACTCTCAAAACTGGATGTGCTTTATAATAAACTGGCTAGACTGATCTTAAGGTATTCAATATCTACACATCATTGTGACCTATATAAATCTTTGGGTTGGATGCCATTGGCTACAAGGAGAGAAATATATACCAGCCTATTTGCTTACAAGGCTGGGTTGGGCCTTGTCCCAAGGTGCCTGTACGATAGATTACATTTCAGAGATATTGTTCCATCTTTAAGAAACTCACAATTTTTGCAGATGAATGTTCCAAACAAATTCCTCAAAAGATCTTCTCAGTGCTTTAGCTACCAGGTCCCAAAATTCTGGAATCTGTTACCTTGTCATTTTAGAGTACCTCTAACCAACCCATTATCAGCAAACTTGCTAAAAAAGCACCTGCTTTTAAATGTTAAGGCCTGAAAATGTTTTAATTAATGATGCATAATTTATATGTTTTTTCCTTTTCATATGTCTTTTGTAAGATATGATACTGTCTGTATTTATATGTATAAGAAGCTACCATAGTAAATGAGTTTATGCTCAATGATTATTCCTAATAAAACAACAACAAACAACAATGTGTGTATATAAACTTTCAATTATCTCTCTAAATATGGATAAGTTGTAAGCATATAAATATTTTCCAAAATGTTAATAAGAATATTAAATTGCAAGACTTTGAGCCCCTATAACTTCCCTACCCCTTATCCAAATGTCCTAAAACTTGACATCTCTTTAGGGCCTCTTACTTCCAGTATGTTTGCCATATTTCAGATTTCTAGCTGTATGATGGACCAAGTAATAACCAATTACAAATTTCAGAAAACTTCCACAAAATGCCACAAAATTTGACAAAATTCAGTGATGTTTGCAAGAATTCTGTGAAATTATATTGTGCTGATTTCACCCAGCCCTAAATATTGGTCAGTTCATCAGTAAGAACAATCAACAGGTCGCTCCATGCTACACCTGTGCTAAGTCACACAACATACAGTGAAAGCTAAAAAAAAACACTAGTAGCAGTTGTCACAAACCCACTCAGCAGGTCAGCTCTCTACTCCCAAAATGCCAACCTCCGAGCACAGTCTTGTGAACAGTTAACAGAAACAGGGTAACCCTCCTGTCTGTTTTGTGGGTTCAAATCAACCTTTGGTCTCTAGTCTTGGAGGGATTCAAACTGTGAACCTCTTGTTAGCATACCCAATGTACAGGCTCAGATAATTCTGCTCTTTGGGGGGCCAGATATCTTTTGCTTATGGGCACCTAATCAGGCATACAAAATGAACCCTTAAAACTCTATTAAAGACCTCAGAATAAATTCTTACCTTTTCCCAGTTTGGCAAAACCAGTAAGCTTTGTGCAGTGTCAGCCTTAACCATGTGTGCTTCCCTTGTCAAGAAAAAGAAATTCAAAGGCATACCAAGTAGTCTCTAAAGTAGAGGTTTACTTCAAAATAGATAAAAAAATGTAAAATGTAAATACAAAACCATATATCACAAAACATACAAATCACTTGAACAAAACAGGTTTAAAAGTGCAGACAAAATCTCAATCACAGTATACCTGTCTCCTAACAGTGCCTGATGTTGCTTTTTCACAGTCCAAACATTTGTGTTTTTAATGAAAAACAGAATACTGTTTAAAAACTGGCTTTGCCAAGCTCATTGTGTGAGGTCACCTAGCTCCTCCCTGTCAGAATATAAAAATATATATCTATACAAAACAGGATGTCTTATTAAATGTAAATTAAAATTCTGTGACCTCAGCAAAACTCATTTTTTTCAAATGACTTTCTTTGATCTATGAGCAGCTTCCCCTTTCCAGGACATCAAAGGACTTGTTATGTCTCTCTGCCAGATCTCACGGAGGTGCAACATGCTTTGTAGTACCATATGAATTTTACTGTGTTTCCTCTGAACATTATAAAAGTTTATAGTCTATCTTGGCAGTTGGCAAGCTGCAATTAGTCACATAAAAAGGAGATCCTAAATTTTAAGCCTCTTATAGCCTGTAATTATCTTTTGGCCTTCCAGGTAACCCCTATTAGCTAAAACCTGGGAGGGGGGTTGTCATTCCACAGACTATCAGCATCTCTCATGAGAGACATTCAATAACACATTTTTATATTACAAGAAGCGTAGGTTAATTGGAACCAACTGTCCAAGTGTCACAGCAGCCACAGTTACTAATAAGTTATTTTATTATTAGGGCAAAAATAGCTTTTAGCATAACCTGCAGTTTAGAAAGTACAATGTACAATGTACATTCACATACTAGCAGCAGCAGCAGGGTTGTGAGGCCAACCTACTGAACCCCTGACTGGCTTCATACCGAGACTTCAAGTGTTTGCATGAGTACAGTAATTTAAAGTGATAGTGCATTTGTGATAAAGTGCATGCTAAATAACACAATAGCAACTTTTAAAAACATACAAAACTTGATGATCTTGATATTGGGCATTAAGCCATATACAGAGATATATTTAAATTGTATTTCTTGTAAAATGGTAAATAACTAAATTTCATTTCTTGTAAAATGGATTATAGTCCTAATTAAATTATGGCCATTCTGCATCCAGGCTGCTCCCCAACTGGCTTCATGAAATTTCTGAATTCAATAGTTTTAAAAAGAGAAAGCAGAGAAAACAATTTAATATTTCTCTGTAGTTTTAATTTGCTTTCAGAAAAGGTGAATATTATGTTCTCTCATTCAATCCAGACAAGTACAGCACCACCAGCTGGACAATCCATAACGCTTTCCATCTAAGAGTGAGATTATTCTTCATAAATGTACCCCTCTATCCCTTAAAACTTAAAGACGTGATTATCACTGTCCTGCTGTGAGTTCACATGGGCTGAAAGGGCATTGCTCCAATTACATTTGGCAATGGAATATGAATCCTCCCAAATATAGACTTTACATGGTCAAAAAGTCTTTCCTACATAAAAGGCTCTGCAATTGCAAAGTACCAGATGCACTACAGTACTTGTACCACAATTAATGAAACTATGTGTTTCAAAAGATTTTCTGGCATTGACTGAGGTACAATTCACAGACTTTAAAACTCTAGGGCAAAACCTGCAGTGACAACACTGAGAGGTACCACACAGCACATTTGGTAGCCAAGTCAGGGTCACAGGATGCTTTTCAGATGGTTGCAGGCTGTGTTCAGTGGTATCTGCCAAATTCCTCCTCTGTTGTACACAGTCTGAGGTAGCTCCTATGTGTATTTCTCAAGGACTTGATCTGATCTTAAAATAGACAGTTTTTATACATGATATTTTTATGCCTATACTTTCTCTACAGTAGGTGGTAACAAAATTAAACTGTGGTTGGGTATTAGTTGAGAGTCCCTGTCTACCGGGCAACATTGTAATAGTTTTTTAGGGATTTTTTATAAGTTAATGTAATGTGCACACACAGTAACTGGTGATGAAGTTATGCAGCATCACTGTTACTAACAGTTGCTAAGAAATAACTCTGTGAGCTAGTCTCCAGTTCTGGAACCATCAGTCCTACTGAACTTTATGTCTGGCATCAGCAGCCCAACCTTGGTACTGGCAAACATCCCTCACACCCCTGAAGTGGAGTCTGGCACTGGAAGCCCATTGCTGGTGCAGTCAACCCTTTAGCCCACATCAATTTGAAGTTAAGTAATGGGAGAAAATCCCCCACTGCCAACAAACCCCAACTTTACAAAGCTGATGTTCGGCACTGGGAGCCTATCCCTAGTGCCAGCAAACAGGACCCAATCACTAAAATTAATGTTCAGCACCAAGAGCTCATTCCTTGTGCCAGCATACCCCCCACACCTGAATTTCAGTACAAAGAGCCCATTCTAGTGCTGGCAAACACCTCACATCTTAGACCATTAAGTACAGCACTGGGAGTCCATTTCTGGGTCTGGCAAAAGCACCCAAAATACCCAATCCTGATTTGCAGCACCAGGTGCCCATTCTTAGTACCACAGAACCCTCTACCCCTACATTTGCATTTTACCCATCCCTTTGGCAACTGGCACATTTCAAATTTTACTTCCTTAGATGGCCACCATCTGATTAAAATAAACACAAAACTGCTAACATATAATAGTAGTTAAATTCTCATTTTAATCAGATGGATGCTGGCAGAGAAGGCAAGAGGAGGGCAGTGCTGATCACCACCATTGAGTAGTGGTAGGATTAAATGAGCTGGAAGGTTGCCACTGTACCTCAGGGTGTTTGTGGCATGAGTATGGAGAGGGAAGGGTGTCACTTAACACCAGAGACTGCTTGGCATTGGGATAGATGGAGGGAGGGGGTTGCTACAGGATACCAAGGAGTGCTTGGCACAAAGCAAGGAGAGTAATGCAGCACCACTGCACACTAGCCACTGCTTAGAATAAGGTAGGGAAAGGGTGGCATAAACTATACAAGACCAGAGACTACTTGGTATGAGGTAGGGATAGAGTGGGGTTAAACTATACAGGACCAGGGACTGCTTGGCATGAGGTAGGGAGAGGGTGAGTTAAACTATACAGGACACTGGGTAGCTCTTGGCATTGAGGAGACACAGAGAGTGAAGGGGTGCTGCTGGACATCATGGACTGCATAGCACAGGGTGGGGGGGATGTGTTGCCCCTAAACACTAGGGACTGTTTGGTACAGATTGAAGTGAACATGGGAGGTACCAATAGGCATCAGTAAAGAGTGTGCTTAGTATTGGGATGGGATATGGGTGGAGAATGCCTCTGGACAATAAGAACTGCTTTTACATGGGTTAGGGTAAGAAGCGGGTGCCAATTGACGTTAGTGAGTGCTTGTCATGAGACAGGGAGAGAAAGAGGTTGTCACTGGACACTTGGGAGTACTTGACAGGGTATGGTGTTTAGGAAGGGGTACCACTGGATACCAGGGAGTTCTCAGCCCAAAAACTATTGACCCTCCAAATAAATGCCCACATTATCAATACAAATGTGTGTGCACCTATTATTGAGTGCATTTCTTTAAAGTCTGGAAAATAATTGCTAAACTATATTCTGGCACCAGTAAGGGTTGCAACACAGATGTGCAAATGTAGAGAAATATGACATTGGGATAACAGTTCTCCTGAAGATTGATGACTAAGGTTTGGTATTCCCAGGGTTTGAATGATTACTCAAAGAAATATTAACATTAACCAAATTTCAGTACCTTTTCTTACAGAAAAACAAAAGTTTTCCTTGTTTTAGAGACCCAACAGTGACACCTATGCTACTTCAAGTAATTGTTCAAACCTTAGAAATACCACACCACATTATCACTAAGACTAAAAGAAAATCTTACCCATATATTACATTTCCCAGCTTTTGTGGCTTTGTATGTCATGCCTAACTGGTGTCCAAATCTAGATTTTTTGTGATTTGTGAATCAAAAGATGCAAAAGGAAAAAAAAAGGAAAAAATAAATAGTAATAAAAATGGGAAACAATTTAAGCCAAAAAAAGAAACATTCTTTGTATGGTCATGACGGCCTGTAGAACGTCTGCAGTTTCTAATTCAGGTGGCAGCCAAAGCCAAGAGAAACTAGTTCCAGTCACAGTCTGACTGAGAATCATTAGATAAATTGGTCAAGGGTAAGGCAGCAACATCTAAAACCAGCAACTTGCACAAAACAAGGAAATTTACCACCTTGGTGGCAAAGCAATAATTAGTGGAAAGGTATCATCTATAGAGTCTGCCCCCAGGTGAGTTGGAAATGCAATCCATGTACAGTATGTTCCTTTTTTGAAAAAATAATATCTCTATGTCTGGACTTATGTTTATTTCTTATTGTAATATCATATGCAATATACGCCCTTTAGAAATCAGCAGAGGCAGGTCTGGTTCCAATTTAGACAGCATAGCTTTAAGAAACCACTTAAAAAGCACATTCCGTGACACTATTAGGAAAGAAACAGGAAGATGATACTTCTTTTGACATTGACCCTGACTCTGAAGTTGGAGCAAGTGCTGAAAAGGAAATAGAGGAGACAAGGTATGATGCTTCTGATGGTAATGGTCATGCTAGAACACATGTCACTGAACCATATCTTTGCTTCCATTACACTTTTCAACTCAAGGTGCATAGTACTGCTGCTACTGCTGCCGCTGCCAAAACTTCCCTCATGAGTAGCAATTTAAGCTCAAAAAGAATTCAGATAACTAGAAATTATGACTGTTCAACATATCCAAAGGGTCATAACAATTCAAAATGGTTCAATATGCTTAGAAAAACTCAGTTTGGTCACAGTCATCCCATAATTGTAGAAATCACAAAACAGATGACAGAAATGATAGCCTTTTAGCCAATTGTTATTTGTGGAGTGTAATGTATTAAGGTATGTCTTAAGAATAAGCTGAGCCAATATGTAATCTTTATGGGAAATAAAAATGAGACCCTGGAGAACTGACATTCATCAAAGTATTGCAGCAGAGGGGATTTTCTATAGAGTCAGGCGATGTTGCTGAAATTCACAAATTCTGGCAACATCGCTGTTGATCGCAATTCTCATAGTTATTAGCCCAATGAATAGGCCAAATTCACATGATGAAGCTACGCAAATTGCCAGTTCATTGATGAATTAGGCAATTGCACTACTTCACAGCATAAAATTGGCCAATTTTCCAGAGGAAAAAACACAAATTGCATCTCTACAACCCCTCCCATCTTCCAAAAAAATCCTATCATCACATACTCCCTCACATTTCCCACTGGCACCCTCCTGAGTTGGCTGAAGAGAATTGTTATCTGTACAATTATCTAGGTATAGAAGGAGCTGTGAAGTAGAGGGAGTGGCTTAGCTAGGAGGAAGCCAGGTGTTTTGGATTTAAAAACTGACCTAGATAGCTTCTGGCAGAGAACAAGCAGAGAACAGCAAGAGGAAGGAGCTGCTGTTATAACTATACTTCTCTACTGGGACTATATTGCCCTCCTTACCTCCCCTCCACCCCCCCCACCCTTAGCTAGTTCTACTTTTATAGGCACAGGATTTGACTGACAACAGGAACTTCCTGTTTGGGAGCAGGAAGGGAGTGATCACAGAGCCACAAAAGACTCATCATCCTAGAAGGAAAAGAATAGCTCTTCATCCCCCCAGCTGCTGGAGGTCTGACTCTGAGCAAGTAAGGAGACTACTGAGAAATATAGGAACTTCTTGTCTCAGAACAGGAAGGTCAGGAGCTTAAAGGGCACAGAGGCAGGCAGGAAGTAAGTAGGGAGAAAAAAAATAAAAGTAGCTAAATATACAGAGGAAAGTGTAAGTATTCAAAACAACAGTTAAGAGGCCAGAAATAAGACATGATGGGAGTGGTGCAGTGCAGTGGCTGTGGAGCAGCAGTCTTCTGGGAGATGTTCTGGAGGATGCGGTGTTGTCCCATCTGCAGGCACCTCTCTGGGCTGAGGGAAGAGGTTGCTCATCTCCAGGCTGAGTTGGCCAGGATTTGTGAGACCTCCTCTCTCACCCAGGGAACACCAGGGCCACCACCGTTGCCTCAGAGGTTGCCAGGAAAGAGGAGTGGTTGGACCACAGTGGGCTCAGGGAGGGTGAGTGTGGTGGAACAGAGGCATGTCCCTCCAGTTGTACCTCCACACAGTTCATATGCCATTCTGGCAAAGTCTGGTTCCTCTATGGAGGCACCCACAGTGGAGACCAAGAAGGATGCTGGTAACATCCAATAAGGAGACCCACAGGTGGGTGGCATGAGACCCCACAGGGGAAAAAAACAACTCCTGGTGGGGGACTCCATTGTTAGGAGTGTAGAACTGGGAGAGGAAGGGGAGAGGGAGATAAGGTGCCTGCCTGGTGCCATGGCTTGGAGGGACAGGGAGCGAATCCTAAGGATCGCGGGAGCAACTGCATGGGGGAAGGAGCTGGATGTCATTGTCCACCTAGAGACAAATTACCTGGCTGGGAAAGAGATCAGAGCAGTGCAGGAAGAGTTTGTGGAGTTGGGGAAGGGCCTTAGACAAGTAGCATGCACGGTAACCTTCTCGGAGGTGCTGCCTGTCTATGGCATGGGTGAAGCTAGGGTGCTTCACACCCTGGGATTTAATCAGTGGTTGAAAAACTGGTGAAGAGCTCAGGGATTTGGCTTCATTGGGGACTGGGGGTCTACCTGGAGTGTTGCAGGCCTATACGGGCATGATGGTCTGCAAATGTCCAGGAGGGGAACCAGGATCCTAGGTGATAGGTTTAAATGCTTCATTGGTAAGCATTTAAACTAGCCAAGGGGGGAGGCACTGGAAAGGAGCAGGGAAATCCACCCCCCCCAAAAAAAATCAAGGTAGTTAGTGAGGTAAACACCAAGATAGAGACATTGATAGGGAGAAGAGCAGGGGTAAATGGAGAAAATGACAAAGGCAATAAGGACAGGGATGGGGCAAAAAGTGGTAAGGCCATGATGAAACTGAGGGTAATGAGTACCAATGCCTGTAGTCTGGGCAATAAGCTCCCTGAACTGGTGGCCTTGATGGAAGAGGGATGCCTGGATATTGTGGCAGTCACAGAAACATGGTACGCAGAGAACCATGACTGGGATGCTAACATACCAGGCTGCACAACCTACAGGAGCAACAGGGAGGGTGGGAGGGAGGTAGCTCTCATGTAAGGGAAAGGATAAAAGCAAATGAACAAAAGAGTAAGCAGGAGGAGAGGAGGCACTGTGGGTCACCTTAGAGACTGGAAATGGCACCACAATCTGCACAGGGAGGGAATGGACAAGGATATGATAGAAGGCATCCTTAGGATGGCAGAGAAAGGGGAGATACTGTTGATGGGGGACCTGAATATGCCAGATGTCAACTGGAGCACCTTTGAGCAGCCACAGCAAAAAGCAGAGCCATTCTCAATGCCCTACAGGGGGCATGCCTCAGACAGCTAGTGTTGGAACCCACTTGGGAGGGAGCAATCTTAGACCTTGCACTCTCAAATGGAAACAGTGAGAGGATCTCAGATCTAGAAGTGGGTAGCCATATGGGAACAAGTGACCACCAAACAGTGTGGTTCACGATAAACTCAGCTGCAGAGTCAAGCCATACAATAGTGAGGGTAGTGGACTTCAGGAGAGCTGACTTTGGCAAAATGGTAGAGTGCCTTAGAAAAGCACTAGCAAACAGGCAAGAAGGAAGGGTGGAGCAACAATGGGGAAATATCAAAACTGCCATCACAGAGGCAACATGCCTTTGTGTGAAGCATATAAATAAAAGAAAAACAAGCCACTATCTTTCTCAAAAGAGGTGGCAGGGAAGGTTAGGGAGAAAAAGATAGCATTTAGGAAGTATAAGGAAACAGAGAAGGAGTAGGACAGAGAACTGTACCAGTTAAGACAGAAGGATTGTCACATGACTCCAAGATAGTCTGAAGTTTAATACCCAATCTCCCTTCATCTGCTGTGCTGTAATGCCACCTCCTCCCACCTCCCCAAAATATCCAATCATCAGATACCCCCTCCCCAATGGCACCTGCCTCAATTTCACCCTGCCCTGGAGAATTGCAAAGAGTTAAGTAGGACAGTTATGTGACTTCAAGTTAGTCTGAAGTTCATTTCCCTGCACCTCCCCCACCCATGTGCGAACACACCACCCACCCCAACCCGAGTCCCACAACCAGATCAAGACAAAGTCATAACAACCTCCACCCAACACCCCTATCCCTCACCACCCTCCTCCCCAACCAGCACCATAAAAAAACTATCATAAAAAAGATGATCCTCCAGTGCCGAGTGTCAGCTGTGTTCAGTGTCATTGTCTGTAATGGTGCAAATGAATCAATGGTGATGTCTTTGCTCCTTGTAAAAGTTGACTGACTGAAAATTCAACCAATTAGGTTTTACTAGGAGTAAAGATGTTACAGTCATTCACTCATTCCATTACCAAGATGGACCCTGAACAGAGCAGATGCTCTGCACTGAAGACTGCACTGAAGGACCATTTCCTTTATTACCCTTATTTTAGGGGCGCTAGTGGGGGGAGGAGGATGGTGGTGACTGGGGAGTTGGGTGGGGGAAGTGTGTTATTACTTACTCTGTCTTGACCTGTTGGTAGAACTGTGATGCGGGTAGGTGTGGGGAGTGTGTTTTGTGCACAGGTGAGGGGAAGGGTAGGGAACTGAACTTTAG
Organism: Neoceratodus forsteri; assembly: GCA_016271365.2. Lineage (NCBI taxonomy): Eukaryota > Metazoa > Chordata > Ceratodontiformes > Ceratodontidae > Neoceratodus > Neoceratodus forsteri. The sequence continues at coordinate 850,698,153 of CM028134.1, forward strand.
ACTAATCTGAAGTCATGTGACTGTCATACTTAACTGTTTGCAATTCTCCAGGGCAGGGGGAGAGGGAGGCGGATGTCATCGGGGGATTGGAGGGGGTATCTGATGACTGGATGTTTTGGAGAGGTGGGAGGGGGGTAGCATTTACAACACAGCAGGTGAGGGGAGGTTTTCTAATTAAGCTCCAGTGTTTTTCTAAATATGCATGTTAGTGCAGCACCACCAAATTCGTGACGTTCAAAAAGTGTGAATTTTCACAAATTTGCACCAGGTTCAATGATAAACTAAAACTTCACTGCTACTCTAGTTTTGGAGGAATGCCCAGTCTCCACCTGTCCCTGAGGCCTAGGGGAGAGGCCCCATCACCTGCCTGATCAGATATATCTGTTGCCCACCTACTGTACAGGAAACTGGAGTGTCTGGAAAAGTGGGGCTGGGTGGAGGGGGCTTGAAAGGCCACCCACTATGCAGGGAGTTGATAATTCAATCAGGTAAAATGGAGAGGTGTTTAAAATGGTGCGTCGAACTCAGCTCACTGTCTTCCTCCCAGAGTTTGCCAGGAGATCATCACCTCTACCATTACCAAGGCATTTAAAAAAACAAAGTTTTAGAATCTGTCACAGACACTGTGTGACGCTGATCAAGCCCCTCTCCATACCATTTCTGCCTTTCCAGCATCTTGAGACAAAAATGGGAGAGTAATTTCAGATTATGGTGTCTGAAGCCACATGGTTGAATAATCTGTGTACTGCATTTGCCTCCTGAGTGAGTGGTTCTTAAAGTGTCCTTTGACCAGTCATCATGGTATGGCCTCAGCATGCTGCAAAAACAGTGCTGGTGGAGGGGTGCAGTGAGGTTGATCATGCTATGTGGGTGGGAAAACACTTAGTGACACTGAGGGTCCTCACATTTCAGGTCTCAGTGGTCATGTGGGGACTAGATATAAGCAGTTTACACTCATGCTGCCATTCTTGCATGGTCAGGGTCACAGTACCCTCTCCAATAAACATAATTAGCTGAATAATGCTTGAGTCCAGAGTACGTGTTCTCCTCTCTTTGCCACTAGTGTGGACCAAAGTGGGACTCAGTCCTGAGGGTCTTGACGTGAAATATTACCCCCCCAAAGGAGTGCACTCTACAGTAGTTCTGCATGCTGTAGTGGCACCAGGGCTTCCAGCATCTAGAAGAATAAATAAATAAAAAGAAACTCAGATGCAAAAGGTAAAACAAAAAAAAAAAAGAGAGAAAAGCAAAAGACTTAAGCCACTACTGCTCCACCTTTTAGACTGCTGCTGTGACTACATGGGTATCATTATGGAGGGCTTGTTGCCTAAACCACTCCCCTTTCTATTAAGCAAACACAAATTTGCTGTACACCGCACATGTGCCTGGGCCTACAATGCTCATTATTTTGTACTGTATCTCAAGATATATACTGAATATATTTATATTTATAAACTGGGTTGGTAGAATTCTATATTTTGATTGGTTGCTAGCCATGCATCAGAAGCATCTAACACATGGCTAGCAACAAGTTCAGGCAACCACAGCTGAATTTAAAAAAAAGTAAATATTAAGATGCCACATAGAACGTTCATTTTTGGAATCTCCATCATGTTTTTATCACCATTGGCCATGAACTTCCCTTAACCCTGGTTACCTCACAATCAATGTTGATGGCACTGCATACCTTACATGTGGATATATACTGTACTGCGGACCAGCTTCTTAAATTTCTGGAATTTGATCACCCATTCCTAACACTATGAAGCTGCCAAGAGTGAGAGCAACTGTGCTAGTCATTCAGGAAACTGTGGTAGTCCATTCCTATGTATGTTCCTCTGTCCTGCTGCCTGAACAGCTGCTGCTGTACTGGTCACCCACTCTGACTTCTCTTTCCGTCACTTGCCTAGTCACATTAAACTAATAAAAAATAAATAAAAGTAACCTTCTCTAACTTGCACTACCAACTACACAGTGACAGCGGTTTCCATATGGGGGTGTGTGACTGACCACTATGCTTCTGGATTGCCATCTGATGGTTGGTCATGGCACACAACTTGATGAGTCTGTGTGGGGTGAGGGGGACATGGCAGTAATAACAACCCACAGTACCCTCATAAGCAATTATAAATAACTGTAAAATTAAAACAGTTAAATACAACTAATGTGAGGGTAGCCATGGCAACCACATTTGTCACTGTGAAAGCACTCTACAGCTACGGTGGACATAGAAGGACAAAAGTCCCAAGGAAAAAAAATACAGCACTCTGTTGTAGGTGGAGGAACTATTTAACAACAAAATATATAATAGTTTAAATTTTTTTTTTCTATTTAAACATAAACATTTTCTTTTTTATAGATTCATAGATTCATAGAAATGTGTTAAAAAAGGCCCATCTTGTCCCATCTAGTCTGCCCATTCCCTCCTTTACTAGCCCCCCTCACTCAGAGATTTCTCGTCCGCTCCCAGTCAACCCCATGTGTTTGTCCCATGCCCTTTTGAATCTCTCCACTGTTTTGGCCGCCACCACCTCCTCCTCCGGCAGCCTGTTCCAGGGTGCCACCACCCTCTCCATGAAGTAGTGTCCCCTCATGTTTCCCTTAAACCTAACCCCCCTCCACCCTCAGTCCATGCCCACTAGTTCTAGCATCTACCTTCCCTGTGAATAAGCTCCACCCCATTTTATTAATCCCCTTCATGTACTTGAATGTTTCTATCATGTACCCACTCTCTCTTCGGGCCTCCAGTGGGTACAAATCCAACACTCTCAACCTCTCTTCATATGGTTTCCCACTTAACCCATGCACCATCTTAGTGGCCTTTCTCTGAATTCTCTCAATGCCATCTATGTCCTTGCATAGGTGAGGTCTCAAGAACTGCACCCTGTACTCCAGGTGAGGCCTCACCATGGACTTGTAAAGTGGCATCAGCAAGTCCCGTCTTCAACTAGTAAACCTCTCCTTATGAATGCCAGCATTCTATTCATTTTGCCCGCCATCTTGCTGTGTTGAGTTCCTACTTTCAGGCTGTCTGTAATTATGATTCCTAGATCCTTCTCTTGATTTGTTGCCTTCATTTCCTGCCCCTCAGTGTGTAATTTGCTCGTGGGTTATTTCTCCCTATGTGCATCACTGTGCAATTTTTAGCATTGAATTTCAGCTGCTATGTTTCCGACTACCCCTCCAGCAGCCTTAGATCCTCCCTCATAGCCTCCACACCCCCCGAGGTGTCCACCCTATTGCTGATCTTCGTATCATCTGCAAAAAGACATACCTTCCCCCGCAGCCCCTTCGCTATGTCATTGATGCAGATGTTAAACAGGATTGGCCCCAGCACTGACCCTTGAGGTACTCTGCTCATCACCCCTACCTCCCCTGAATGTACCACATTTTCCACCACCCTCTGACTTCTACCCATCAGCCAATTTCCAACCCATCTTGTTATTTTTTGTCCTACCCCCAAACTCTCCAGTTTATTTACCAGTCTTCTGTGGGGCAGAGTGTCGAAGGCCTTCCCAAAGTCAAGATAGGCCACATCGACTGCCTCCCCCCCCCCCGTCCACCACCCTCATCACCCAGTTGAAGAACTCGATCAGGTTCATCTGAGATGACCTTCCCCATGTGAAGCCATATTGATGGATGTCCTGCAGCCCACTATCCTCTAGGTAGCTAACCACCCTTTCCTTCAATATCACCTCCATTGCCTTTCCCACCACATGTGTCAGTCTGACCAGGTGGCAATTGCCCGACTCCTCCTTGCTGAAACTTTTGTGAAGTGGCACCACATATGCCCTCTTCCAGTCCTCTGGAACTCACTCTGTATCTAGGGACAAGTTGAACAATCTCACTAGTTGTGTCGCCAACTCCTCCTTTATCTCCCAGAGCACCCTAGGATGCAGGGCATCTGGACCTATATCCTTGTCTACTTTCAACTTCCCTAATTCCTCCCTGACCCTGTCCTCACTGATTGAGTTTGGATCCACCCCTACATCTACCCTTCCCTTTTTCCCTAACACTGGTCCTCTTCCATCTCCCTCTATCATGAAGACCGAGCCAAAATAGCTATTTAGCACTTCTGCCTTCTCCAAGTCCCCTACCACTTGTACTCCCCCTCTCCCTTTACCCTTACTATCCCCTGCCTAGATTTCCTCTTTTCCCCTACATGTCAAAAAAGTTTTATTGCCCCTTTAGGCCTGCCTAGCAATTTTCTACTCTGTTTCTGCCTTCCCCTTCCTAATCCTCTGCCCCGCCACCCTCAGCTTCTCACTGTAAGTTTCCCTATCCTCCTATTCTCTGAATGCCCTGTTTTTCTCCCCATTGCCCTCTTCATTTCCCTGATGAACCAAAGTTGCCTCCTCCTCCTTCTTCTTCTCTTCTTCACCTTCCTTATACAGCTGTCTGTGGCTTTTGGTATCCCCCCTTGATCTTGTTCCATGGGTCCTCAACTTCCCCTATCTCTTTGCTCCTCTCCATTTCATTCCAGAATAACTCCCTCATTCTGGGAAATTCTGCCCACCCAAGTCTAGGACCTCCATGATGGTTCTATTCACTTCATACTCTGCTCTAACCCTGAAGCCGACTGTGTTATGGTCACTTGTTCCTAGGCTGACCCCCACCCCCACTCCTTCCACACTATCCACATTGGTGAGGACCACATCAAGTATATTACCCCCCTGGTGTGCTCTCTGACCAGCTGCTGCAGGAAGGCTCCCTGTGGGGACTCCAGGATCTCCTTGCTCCTGGATGACCTAGCTGACAGGATATCCCAGTCTATATCTGTGAGGTTAAGGTTGTCCACCAACAGAATCTCCCCCTTTAGCACCATCCCATGAACTACCCACAGCATCTGGTTGTCCACTTCCTCGCTCAGTAGTGGAGGTCTGAAGACCACTCCCAGCCTTACTGATGCCCCAGCTCACTTCTCTATTGTGACCCACAATATTTCTGTTTCCCCTTGTTCCTCCTGCCCTTCTGTAGCCTTAATACCCTCCCTGATGTGCAGTGCAATCCCTCCTTCCTGCCAGCCCTATCCTTCCTGAACAGCCTGTACCCTGGGACCCCTACTTCCCAGATCTGGTTCTCGGACCACCAGGTCTCTGTTATGGCTACAATATCCATGCACTCCCCACCATTGTTGCTTCTAGTCCACCAACTTGTTCCCCAGGCTTCTTGAGTTCATACAAAGTCCTTTCCACCATATACCCCCCTCCCTACCATCACTCCCTTCCATGCCTGTTCTATACCCTGCTCCATTTTGCCGGGGAGTGCTTGCTAGTCCATTCTTTTCTCCTGCTGAGCCCTCACTCAGTCTAGCCCTGTACTCCTCCTTACCAGTTTAAACCCCCCCAAGACCTTATCAATGTATCCTTGTAGTCCCCTCAGTATTCTTGTACCCCTCTCACTCAGATGCATTCTATCCTTCCAGTATAGATCCTCATCCTCCCATGTGCCCCCCCCACTCTCCTGTACCGGGTAACCCTTCCTGTTTGCAGCATTCCCAAAGTCATTCATTGAACTCCCTGATTCTTCTCTTCCTAACAGTGCTGGCACAGGGGACTGGCAAGACTTCCAAAAATGCCAAAGATTTAGCCTCCTTCAGGCATCACTGTGCCATTGCCTTGAACCTCCTCTGGACCTCCACCACTTTATTGCTTGCCAGATCAATCAATCAATCGATCACTTACTTTTCATTTATAAATGGCGAAATTCCAAATTCTCAAAGTGCTTGCAGAAAAACAATACACAAAAACAATACAACAGAATTGAAACTATAATTAAAATTCAGCAATTTTGGAACCAGTCAGCAAATTCAATCAAATTCAGGAAAAGCTAATCTGAACAAGTATGTCTTTAGAGCAGATTTAAAGCTCTCAGCAGTCAGGCACTCTCTAATCCAGTGAGGTAGAAAATTCCACAGGGTAGGGGCCATAAACGTGATAGAACGGGCCCCAGAGGTCTTAAGTTGAACCCTGGGAATCTCCAGCAATCCCTCACTGGCAGAGCAGAGTGGGTGGAGAGGTGGTAGGGACAAAGGAGATCTTGAAAGTACTGCGTCCCTGGCCATGTAGGGCACTGTAGGTTAGTAACCCAACCTTTAAGGTGATCTGCCACTGTACTGGCAGCCAGTGCAGGTCGCGGATCACAGGTGTGACATGGCATGGTCTTGGTAAGTCAGTCAACAACTTGGCAGCTGCATTCTGCACCAGCTGCAATGATGGATATCAACCCCCGGTAGCCTTAGGCACAGGGTATTGCACTAGTCAAGGCAGGAGGTCACAAAGTCATGGACCAAAGTTGTTAAGGTGTTGTTTCCCCACCAACTGAGCTTGATCCCTGATTTTTTCCATTGCACTCCCCACCTCCATCACCGGTTCACAAAAGTACGACCTCTGCCTGTATGTAGGACCCCTCCTGATCCAACGTATTCCCTTAATGATGGAGTCCCCTAATACCATGGCATTCTCCACCTCCACAACTAGTAGATCTGGTCTTATTCCTGGTAAGCCCTCAGTCCTGACCCTTTTCCTCCTAACTACATCCTCCTGTCCTGATTAGAGATGCAGCGAAGTTGTACTACGTGTGCAGAACTGCCGCAAAGTCTGCAATTTTTCCCCATGTGGCACTTCACGTAATTTTTGAAAATAACCCGGAATTCACCATTTGTGACTTTGCTGTGCTGTGGGGGTTCTTCAGTGCAAATTGCACTTAAAAACCCCAAAGAAAGTAGAGGTCACAAATGGTGAATCCCCCAACACCACCCCTGATCTTTCCTCTGGTGCCATATGGACCCTTCCCCCTCCACCCCACTGATACCATGCCCAAATGTGTGAAAAAGGAATTAAATTTATTTGATCTCTTCCCTGGTGTCTAATGGATCCCCCAACCCCATCCTATCAGGTAGTACCTCCATCTCGCTCCCCCACCCCGAATCCGATCCTTGAAAAAAAATGTATTCCCTTCCCTGGTGTCTAGTGGCCCCTCACCCCCACACCCTTTCAGTTAGTACCCCACCCTGTTCCCCCGAGTCCAGTCCATGTTGAAAAAATGATTTATTCCCTTCCCTGGTGTCCTAGTGCCCCCCACCCTTTCAGTAGTGCCCCACCCCAGTCCCTCCCAACCCCAACTGAAGTGGGCCATCGGTGCAGTCCTCCACTCATCTCCCGGCCAGCAGCCAGCCTGGCTGAGCTTAGTGAATGAGCACATGCTTGTGCAAGCACTCGCTCATTCATTGACAATAGCTGTGATTTACTCTGTGGTTCAGGGGTGTAGAGAGGGGGTAGAGCTGTTTCAGTCTCTCATGGGGGCAGTATGGGGGGAATGGCATGTGGACCAGAGGGGGTCCACACCACCATTCCCTGATCCCGCTGCCCCCGCCAGTGACTGGAGCAGCCCTCTACCCTTGTCTACAACCCTGAACCACAGAGTAAATTACAGGGAGTTGTCAATAAATGAGAGCGTATTCATACAAGCACATGCCCTTTCACTAAGCTTAGTCGGATGGGCTGCCAGCTGTGGAGGTGAGTGGAGGGCTATGCCGGTGGCCCCCTCCAGTTGGGTTGGGGGGAGCAGGGTAAGGGCACTACTGAACAGGGTGGGGGGGCCACTAGACACCAGGGAAGGGAATAAAAAATTTTTTTAACATAGATCGGACTACTTGATTATAAATAATTGTTGTAAGTTAATCTGCACCATCAAGCACCAGTTTGAAATGTCCCTCTATTGTATCACTACATTTTTACTGTTACAAGCTGTGTGTATGGTACCCTGCCTACTGTTGATGTTGTTATTTGTGTTGGTTTTGTTTTTGTGTATCTGAAAATTACCAATAAAAAGTTAAACTTCAAAAAAGGGTAGGGACCAAATCTCACCTTTTTGTTATGTCTTACTTCCCCTCCCTTAGCACTTTGTCTGGGCTTGATTATAAATAATTGTTGTAAGTCAATCCACACCATCAAGCACCGGTTTGAAATGTCCCTCTATTTTATCTCTACATTTTTACTGTTACAAGCTGTGTGTATGGTACCCTGCCTACTGTTGGTGTTGTTAGTTGTAATGGTTTTGTTTTGGTGTATCTGAAAATTACCAATAAAAAGTTAAACTTCAAAAACATAGATTGGACTCGGGGTTGGGGGAGCGGGGAGGGGTACTACCTGACAGGGTGAGGGTGGGAGGCCACAAGACACCAGGGAAGGGAATAAATATATACTTTTTTCATGGATCAGACTTAGGGTTTAGGAGAGCAGGGTGAGGATACTGCCTGACAGGGTGGGAGGATTGGGGGTCCACTAGACACCTGGGAATGGGACTTTAATTGAAAATATATAAATAGATTTTTATATGTGGGCTGTGGCGGGCTCTGGCCGACTGCTAGCCAGTGATTGTGGGGGTATTTGGGGGCGGGAGGGTGATTGTTGTGTCTGGTGGGGGGGGTGCTAGACACCTGGTGACCAGAGTTTGTGTGGGATGTGTAGAATTTCATTTGATCTGGCCTCAGTTAATTAGGTGAATTTCACATATTGTGCTTCACATCTCGAGTGCAGTATGCAAAATATTTAGCAGAGCGAAGTTTGCCCACTTTGCCCACCTCTAGTCCTGAGCTGCTTACCTGACCTCTCCTGCTCCCCCTAGTTCCCCTTCTGTACTTCCCCCAGAGAAAGGTTCTGGCTTACCCCTTCCTAATACCCCTCTGGTCCCCGATCACTACCTCCTTCACTTTCCCTGTTTACCTGCACCCTTTGCTTGCCTCCTGCCTCCCCCTCTGCCTTCTTCTCCCCCTTTCTTCCCCTTCCTTGTCTTCCTGCCTCTTGCATCTTCTTTTTCCCTTCCTTGCTCATCTCCCCCCTCCACTCCCTTCACTGTGTTTTTATCCTTTTCCTCCAAGCCCCCACCTTCCACCCCTTCCCACCGTCCACCTTCCTACCTATGCTTTTTTCCCTCCCTTCCCCTCTGCTCATCCCCTTTCCCCATCCCAAACATGTTGTTCCCCCTGATTCTTCCAGAACCACCCCCTCTGCTCCATCTGCCAAAGGTATGAACCTGTTGGACACCGTAATCACCCCCAGTGAATGATTTATTTCCCCCTGCTGCTATGGGATGTACCCTACTTTGAGCCCTTGGTGTCCTCCTCACCTCTTGCCAGCCATTAATACCCCCACCACCTGGTCTGGTTCCCTTTTCACCGTGCCCCCCTATCATGCTCTTTTGCTTCATGTCCCCAGCTGGTCTCACCCCTCCCTATTTTCATTTCAGTAGGCCCCCACATCCCCCACTTCCATTGTAGTTATATTCCCCCTTCCCATTTTCTCCCAAATCCTTACCATTTTCCCCTTAAATTGCTTAATTCTGCTTCTATCTGTCCCAATCTGATACATATTGGACAGCACCTCAACCTCCACAGTGTTTCCATGAACACCGCTGCACCACATCCATTGCAACCCACTATTCTGCCCACTCTCCTGACTTCCCCCAGGGCCTCCCTCCCTATCAAAAAAGACCCATGCCCCGGCCCCTGCCCTCTCCACCATCCTGCGTAATTCATTTTTCTTTTTTTTTCTTAATCAGTACCTACAAATACAGCAGTTTAAATGCAGTTTCTTCTTCTCTTAACCAGTACCTACAAAATTTAGTATTTAAATGCAATTTCTTGCTATATGCCCTACCTTAAACAGTACCTACAAATTCAGCAGCTTAAATACAGTTTACATGCATGCAAATTACAGAGGCCAATTTTATAAGCAAAATAAGACATGACGAGGTGTGCGTTAGTTCTAATGCATGGCTGAGGGCTGGATGCACTCAGCAAGTGGCCTTATACCTCACTACGCCCCCTAGACATGCATTACAACTGTCTAATGCACACCTTGTTGTGTCTTATTGCTTGCTTATACAATGCCAGTTAGTTAAAACAATTGCACATATATGCTTTTATTTCTATGGGCTGGTAGCTGGAGTGAAAATAAGTAATTTATTTTCACTCCAGTTTAAAGAACAATGGATAGTTACACTCCAGGTCCATGATGTCCTGAGTAAAGTAATTCCTTATACCTAACACTCTATCCAGGCATGCCAGCAGAAAATGGTGCAAAACAGCAACAACATTATTTTACTATCAGGATTGCACAAATAACAACCAGCATTGTATAAATGGTACATTTTAGGAAAATAAATCATTTATTTTGAATCACTGGGCATGACCTCCACCACTCATGAGACCAACAGAGGTCATAACCAGCCATTCAAAATAAATCATTTATTTTTGAATGCAGCCCATGGCATATCACATACATAAGCAATGGAATGACTTAAAAAAAATGCAATTTATCTTTAAGTTTGAGGGGGCAGGATCATGACTCATGACTGACAGAGCCACGAGTGAGTTATGAAAGCCCTGCCCACTCACAAATGTTGATAAATTGCCTATTTTCAATCAATCAATCAAAATCTTTATTTAACCCCCAAACATCATGAGCAATCTCATTTTCAAGATGGACCTGGAAAGGAGAGGTTAACAATATATACAAAGGAATACTCAGTTACATTGTAATTGGATAAAAAATATATACAAAATGAATTCACACTTACATAGTATTTACACAGAGCAGTAATTATACACAGAAAGTTTATAATACGCATGAAATAGAGTATTAAAAAGAGCCATTAAGCAAGACTATGACGGGTATTCAACCAAAATGTAATGCAACTGCAGTACAATATATACAGGTTAAACATATGCAACTACAATTACAGTGTGTATTTGATGCATCCTTGAACATAACTATTGATTGAAGGAGCTTGGAGGGGCATGGGAGGGTGGGAGGGATGCAAGATGGTGAGTAGGAAAGGTACATGCCCACAAGAGCATGTAGTGGTTGAAGGGTTGATGGTGGCAACAGTTAGGGAGTGGAAAGCAAGACACCATGATGGTGTCAAGGGGGGTAAGCAAGGCATGAAGGTGGGAGCCAGGGTGACATGGAAAGGGAGCTAAAGATAAGGAAAAAAAAAACAAAGCAAACAAACACAGGGTCAGGAAAGAAGAAGCAGACAGGTAGGTTCTTATAGGCTGTAACACTGTCCAAGAGGGGTGGGAAAGAAGCATCAGTAAAGGGATGCACTGTAGCAGATGGAGCTGAGGCTAAGGGAAGGTGACATCAGGGGAAGCAGTCACAGGATTCGTTGATAGAGCGAGAATAAAGTGCTTTGAAGGCTGATAGTTTAATTGGGTAAGCCAAATTCAAGGTTTTTTGCTTGTTGTTCCAGAGAGAGGGTAAAGCTTGAAATATGGTAGACCTGCTGAAGCATGACTTAAACTTCGGTACTGCAAGGGAGATAATGAAGGAACTCCTTAAGGCATATTTACCAATCACACCTAGAGGAAGACAATCCAAGATGTACTGAGGCAACATCTTCATGATGGCCCTAAATGTCCAGAGAGCTGCATTCCTCTGTATTCTGTAGTTAAGGGATGACCAACCTACTGCGACTTAAAGGGAGCAGTGATGTGTGGAGTATGGGAGACCAGTTATGAACTTCAAGGCCCAGTGATAGACTATGTATAATTTAGCCAGAGCAGACACGGGGCCTTGGCTGTAAAGGAAATCTGCATAGTCCAATAAGGTAAGGAATGTGGTTTGGACCAGTCTCTTCCTGGCATCCAGTGTTAGAAAATGTTTGATCCTATAGAAGAGGCCAAGCCTCTGCCTAAGCTTCTTTAAGAGATCCTCAATGTGATCGTGAAAGGAAAGCTTTTGGTCAATCCACACCCCCAGGTATTTGAATTTGGTAACATATTCCAGCAATTCGCCAAGAAGAGTGTGGATCTGTGGAATATTACCTTGAGTTGTGGGGTTATTGACGTATGCAAAGTGAGAGAAAAGCATCACCTTTGTATTTTGACATTCAGGAGCAATTTCTGGTGCAGTAGTTGATGTTGTAGAAGATTAAATTTCTGCTGTAGATCCCTACAAGCTGCTTCCGTAGAGGTTCTTCCAATATAAAGTACCACGTCATCAGCAAATAGGTGGATGTTAGCAGATTTGATGTTAGCATCAATATTGCTAATGTAAATTGTAAAAAGCAATGGACCCAGAATAGAACCTTGCGGTACATCCCTCAGTAGAGGTTTTGGGGATGAGAATTCCCCTTCAGCCTTGACCTGTTACTGTCACCTTGTCAGATAGTTCAAGAACCACCTCAGTGATGGGGAGTCGCAACTTATGTTTTTGAGGGAGACAAGGAGCAGCTCATGGTCAACCGTATTGAATGCCTTGCTTAAGTCTAGAAATACTGCATAAATGAAGTTCTTCAAATCCAAGGCACACTGCCAGTCATTGGTGACCTTCGCAAGGGCTGAAATAGTACTGTGATGAAGCCTAAATCCTGACTGATAAGGACTGAGCAGGTTCCCAGGTTCGAAGAAGTTCCTGAGCTGCACACTCACTATTTTTTCCAACAGTTTGGAAAGGGTGGGAACTAGGGAGATTGGTCTATAGTTATTCAGTTCACTGGGGTCTTCAGATTTAAAAAGGGGGATTACCTGAGCCATTTTCCATATGGGAGGAATATCACTCTGTGAAAGGGAGAGGTTAAAAAGGTGTATTATGGCCACAGCCAGGATGTGAAGACTAAGCTTCAGGAAGAATGGATCCAATTGGTCTGCCCCTGCACACTTCCTGGTATCCAGTTGTAGGAGGAGATCCTCAACTTCTCTCAGGGTGGTAGGCTGGAGGGAGAAGGCCGAGCTTGTGACTGAATCTGGTAAATCCGGTGCTCCAATACTAGAGCCGAGGTTATTGGCAGGGGAGGCATTGAAAGCGAGACCTGCAGTAGCAAAATGGTTATTAAAAGCATCAAGGATAGTCAATTTATCTGACACTGAAGTTGTGCCAATGGCGATTTTTGTGGGTAAGTTGCTCATAGCCGCATGCCCTTGAATATCCTTGACGATTTTCCAGAAGTTTGCTGAGCACTTGGTGGAAGTGTCCAGTTCTTTGAGAAAATAGCTAGCCTTAGCCTCCCTAACCAGATTGGTACAGTGGTTTCTAGCCTTCCTGAATGATGTCCAGTCATCTGGAAGTTTTGATTTCCGAGCTTTTTTCCAAAGCCAGTCTCTGTGCAGCAGGGAGGCCTTTAATCGTGCCGTAAACCAAGGACATGATTTATTTTTAGAACGAATCTGGACCAATGGTGCATGTTTATCCAGAGCCCCTAACATGATTTCCTGGAAGATATCATAGGTCGTGGGCACTGAGTTGGCCAAGTAAAAATCCTACCATCTTAAGGAATCTAGCAAGTCAGAGAGGAATGTGTAGATGTAAAAATTATGCTGTTTCCTCTTGAGTGAGAATTTGAAAAGGGATGGTAGTTTGGGGGTGGATTTCACACCTGCTACAATACAGTGATCACTGAAATCCAAGAAGAACACTCCTGCATGTGAAAACAGATGGGGTTTGCTTACTAAAATGAGATCTAGAAGTGTGCTGTTTTTAGGGCACTTTTTGTTTGGACATGTTGCTTCAGAAATGAGTTGGGAAAGACCAAAGGAGTCACAAATAGTCTTTAGGGGTAAGGAACTATTGTAATACTAGTCCATATTGAGGTCCCCTAGTATAAGAATCTCCGATAGAAGGGATCCCATCATATTAGTTATATGGTCCAGAAATTGTAGCCCTGCAGATGGAGGTCTATAGCATCCTAGGATGCATGAGACAGAGGAAGATAGCTTGACATTGAGAGTCAGGCTCTCAAATTCCTTTGGGAGTGAGGACAAGTCTATAATTGATGCAGACAGTTTCTCCTTGACATAGATGGCAGCTCCTCCTCCTCCTCTAGTAAGCCTATCAGTTCTGAACAGGTTATACGATGGAATATTCACCTCACTATCTGTGGTACCAAGTCTAAGCCAAGTCTCAGTAACCATGGGTATATCAGGCATTGTATGGGAAGTCAATGCTTGAATAAAAGCAAACTTTTTTAGTAGACTGCACACATTAATATGCATAAAGCTCAATACTTTGATTCTGGCTAGGTTGGCAGGTGAAGAGATTACAGCAGGAGGACCAGGGTTGATTTCAACATTATCAGAACATAATCAGTCTATTGTATATATTCAATATATACAACAGTAGTGTACAAATTACAGGTTTTAAATCTGCCATTTGTTTGAAGATTATGGTAGTTTCTTTTATTTTAACAGCTAGCTTCAGTGCTGCAGTAAGCATTTTTGTGCTGTCATCAGCATTGTGAAAGTTGCTCTCTGAATGGTTCAATATTCACTGTGATGACAGTAACTTTAAAGAACTAGTGGAACCAAAACAGACTGGAAAATTATACACATTTTATCTAGTCAGTTATATATTTTTATTTCTGAAGTATTTTTCTTTTTCCTCTTGCCCATTATAAAGTTTTCTATGTGATAATATTGTGCTGGATGCATGGAATATCTCCATGTCTGACAGCCGACATATCTATATCCCCCCTGCTGGATCAGCAGCACTGTGACCTGACTGACAGTGACATCTCAGGTGACTGACCGGGCAGCTGCTGAATGGCTCTTCCTGAGCAGTAGTGATGTCACAGTCAGTGAGATCACAGTGCTGATGCTGTAATGGGGCTAACAGAGCTAGATATGTCAGCTGTCAGACAGAGCATACCTCTTAAGTGCTATCAATTTTGCATAGCACTATGATTTTTAAACTAAAAGTTACCATTGTTCTGCGAGGGTTACTGATTTTCCTGCTAATGTTAGAGCTATTTCTAGACCCATGAACTATTAAAATACTGAATTAACTTGATATAAACATTCCTTAACACATAAAATATGAGGACCACTATTCATAGACGTATTATTCTTTACAATAAGAACGTGCTGCACATTATGCCCATTTGTTCTGAATTTTGAATGCCAGTGCTATGCATATTAATGCTGAGAGGTTGAGAGGTATAAGAGTGCTGTTTCACATATTACATCTGCTAACATCATGTAAACAATCTAATAATTGAGCAAAGAGAAAATTAAGATACATCTGATATAAAAAGTAATGGCAGACTGCTTTTAAACAGTAATATTAGTTTTAGGCAGTACACAAGCTCTTTAAAAATATCCATTGTGACAACAGTAACAACAACATATTTTTGATGTGCTGCTGTTAGTGATGTCACTAGCCAAGATATCATTTTTGTTTTATCATTTTAACCCCACTCCTGATGTGTGTATATATATATATATATTATAGTGGTGCGGTAGTGCCACTATAGTTAGGGTTGAGCAGGGGTCTTTATGTTAAACCTCAAACTTTGCACTTTAATAACTTTGCAACTGTTCAACAGATTTGCACAAAGGTTTGCATGCAGTCTTATGTGGTAGATTCCTTTATGTGCCAAGCTTCAGTTTGATTGGATTTGTGAATTCTGAGCTGCACATAGTGGTAAAACATTAAAAATCACAGTTTTTTTTGTGCTTTTTTTGTCACCTCTGTGCACCCAGATAGTTTGGAATTTTGGTCTGATATTTTCAGGACAGAACAAGCTTATCTCACAGAGGTGCCTTTCAGTAGTTTGGTAAAAAAATATTTATCCATTCTAAATTTATTTAATTGTAAAATTTCAAGTTCTGAGCATGCTCAGGTCAGTCCTTTGGATAGCTTTCTGGAATGGCAAATGAATTTGGTCTCACGAAAAAGGATTCTTTGTTGTGAAGGTCCAATCCTTTTTAGTGAGAAAACAATCCTTTTTTGTGAGATCGCATCTTTGCACTTTAATATCTTTGTAACCATTCCACATATTTGCATGACATGCTGCATGTGTGGTCTTGGAGGGTAGATCTCTTGTCTTGCCAAGTTTCCTTCTGGCCATGTGTGCAGATTCCAAGATCCGGATAGTGCAAAAAGTAAAAAAAAAATCACAATTTATTGCTGTTTTTGTCATCATCTAGCACCCAGACAGTTTGGAATTTGGTCTGAAATTTTCAGGGTAGAAAGGGCTTGGCCCACAGTTGTGCCTTTCACTAGTTTTGTGAAGAAATATTAATCCATTGCCAAGTTATAAGGATTTGAAATTTTGATTCTCAGCATGCTTAGTAGGGCTTTTTGGATAGATGTTTGATACCCTACTGAACATTCTCAGAACGAAATTTTTAAATGCTTATAACTTGGGAGTGGATTAATATTTGTTCACCAAATCAATGAAAGGCAACATTCTGTGGCATATCACTTCCACCCTGAAAATTGCAGACCCAATTTCCAAACAATCTGAGCTGTAGGTGATTAAAAACCACAGCAACACATCCAACTGAAATGAAACTTGGCACATCAGGACACCTTGCCTTCCAGACTGCATGCAAAATGTAGTGCAATTCCATTGAATGGGGGTGAAGCTATTAATATATTTATATACAGTGTATATCTATATACAGTATAATAGTACCGCGGTGGCACCACTATAGTTAGGGTCGAGCAGTGGGTTCTATGTTATACCTCAGATTTTGCACTTTAATATCTTTGCAACTATTCAATGGATTTGCACACAATTGTGCATACATGGTCTCACTGGGTAGATCTGCTGATGTTCCAAGTTTTGTTTCAGCTAGATGTGTGGATTCTGAGATACAGAGAGAAACATAAAAATTGACAGCAGATAAGGATTGCTAGGCCCATCCAGTCTGCCTGTAGGCTCTATATATTGTATGTGGCCATTGACCATGTGATCAATGGCTTTTCATCACTCCCTCACCTCTCAAGCTTCCCTTGTGCCTCTGCCAGGCATGCTTACACCCCTCCACTGTGCTTGCCCCCACTGCCTCCTGTGGTAAACTAGTCCAAGCATTGACTACCCTGTCTGTGTATTTAAACTTCCTCACATTACTTCTTAATCTACCCCCTTCAAATTTCATATTGTGCCCCCTTGTTCTAGTACTTTTTCTACATTGGAAAAAGTCCCCCACCTGCACTTTGTTTATGCCCTTGAGGTACTTGAAAGTTTCAATCATGTTTCCCCCACTCTCTCTCCTCTAAGCCACTAAGTACATATTGAGGTCCCTTAGTCTCTCTTCAAATGTTTTTGTGGTGCAAGCCCTGCACCATCTGTGTTGCCCTTCTCTGGACAGTCTCCACCTTATCTATGTCCTTGTGCATGTGTGGCCTCTAGAACTGCACACAGTACTCCAGGTGAGGCCTGAAAAATGTTTTATACAATGGCATCACCACCTCACACCTCCTGCTAGTAATAACCCTGCCTGTGCACCCCAGCTTGCCACTGGCCCTCCCTGCCACCTTTGTGCACTGTTTTGATCCCTTAAGGACACCAATAGTGAAAACATGTAAAACAAATCACTTTTTTTTGCAGTTTTTTTGTCATTACCTTGTGTCCGGATGGTTTGGAATTTTGGTCTGAAATTTTCAGAGTGGAAAGGGCTTGCCCCACAGATGTGCATTCCATTGGATTGATGCAAAATATTAATCCATTCCAAAGTAATTAAATTTTAAAAGTTCAGGTTCTGAGCATGTTCAGTAAGCACTTCAAAATAGCTATATGAAGGGGAGTGGTTTGGGTGCCTAGAATTACCTCATAGCCCATGAATAATCATGAGTTTATTTGCATGTCCATATTTTTTAAATTGATGGAATTAGAAAAATCATGAGAAAACTACAACCTATCCCTCTTTGGGAAGCTTGGTCTGTTCAAAACCAGTGTTTACAATAATTTATTTTTGGTTTACTTTTTGGATACTGACAGAGTGAAGATGTGAATTGTTTAAGGAAAGTAGTTATTTTTTAACTTATGTTAAAATATACATTAATTGATTTTGTGTTCATGTGATTTGAAATGTTTCAGGCAATTCAATAGCTTAGAAATATGCAAAGTTAAAAAAAAAGACTTTTGGCAATACAGGGAAACAGGAAAGTATTATTGGCTGTTTTAGTTTGGAATTGTCTTGACACTGAAAAACAGAACATTGACACAGTGATATCAAAGGAGACAATATAGTGTAGTGGCTATGGCTCTGGGCTATGAGCCTGGACACCTGGGTTTGAATTGTACAGACCCCACTGAATATGGTCAAAAGTTGTGTTTTAATAGGAACTCTTGTGTTTATAAAAACTAATTACAGAAAAAGTACAATCTCAAAAAGTAAGGAAATTCATTGAAAAGAAACTTTGTTAATGCACTAGTTAGGGTTAAAGTGACAAAAGTTGGGAAATATGGCACTAGAGTTTCCAACCCTAACAGCCCATCCTTATCCTGTAGGCAGCAACAGGCGTGGGGTGTGCCTTGGACTTGTCAACCCTACTGTAACACTCACCCCATTATCATATACTATACCCATCTCAATGTACTTAATAATGGAATGGGATGAGTGTTGGGGTTGACAAACCTGAAGTACACCACATGCCTGTTGCTACCTCAGCTGGGAGATGGTGGGATTGGGGCTCTTGCTATCCTACACTTACTATAACTAACAACTCACGTCTTACAAAGATTTTACTAACCCTAATGCTCACCTCATTCCATGAGTAAATAAGCTGAGATGGGTACAGTATTTTTTTGTAGAGAATATCCTTACTTTCTGAGAAAGCATAATCATATTCGTATTCACCTGTGGGAGCACAGGGCCCTCTGGGCCCTGACCTCAGCTCCCATCCATCCATCATTTTTTATATAGTATATCCTATCCTAATATGCCCATCACTCCATAATCATATCCTTATTTGCATGTGGGAGTGCAAGGCCCAGTCCATAATGGTATCCTGCACTCCCATCCATGCATAAGTTTTCAGCTACAGTAGTGGTATCCTTATTTGCCTGTGAAAGTGTTGGGTCCTCTGGGCCCTGTGCTCCCATCCCGTAGTCCACAGCATCAAAAAACACCTCATAGTGCAATCTTATCCTATAGAAAACACAGCAAAATCTCAAAGCTGTGGAAATTGAAATGATACTACTATATTTTCTTGAAACCACCAAAAGGCACATCGGTAGCACAAGCCCTTGTACCCTGAAAATTTCAGAGCAAAATTACAATTAATTTCTTAACACCATAGTGACAAAGAAATGACTCCGTAAACCTCCAAGTACAATGTTATCCTATGGTAAATAAATCAAAATTCAAATCCACAGAGCTCCAAACTAAAGTAATATATTTTTACCAAACCAGCAAAAGGCACATCTGTGGAGCAAGCCCTTTCTATCCTGAAAATTTCAGTCCAAAATTGCAAATTGTTTCTTTGCTATGAAGTGACAAAGAAACAGCGATATAAAATGTATTTTTTCACAAATTGCAAAACAGAATTCTGTTTTGCAAATCCTTTTTTTGCAATTTGCGGTAAAAGAAAATCCTTTTTCAAAAATTGCAAAAAAGGATCCTGTTTTGCAGTAAAATCTTCTGAGATTTACGAAACAGGATTTCCGCAGCTAAGAAAAATTCATTTCTCACAAAGTAATCAAAAAACTAACCCCAGAATGTTATTCTACAGGTCTCAGTTAGGTAAACAAAACTGTGGATGTTTACCAAAGCCCTGTATTAGTTTTGAAATTTAAGTTTGTTTCCCTTGCTGATGGAAAACAAGATGGTGGCAGCAAGAACTAGGAATCTGCATTTGCAATCAAGAATCCTGTTTTGAGCCTCACATCTAACTTTTCCCATTGGAAATAATGGGAAACTTTAACATTTAATAAATTTGGAACAGAATAATATTTTTTCACCAAACCTTCAAAATGCACCAATATACCCATAAAATGTCAGACCAAAATTCCACACCCTTTTGTGAAACATGGTGACAAAGAATTTGACAAAAAAAAACAGTAATGTACACATTTTTTAAGACTCCGTATGTCCACACCCACATATCCAACTGGAACAAAACTTAACACATCAAGAGATATTTGGTCCCTGATGGTGCTTGCCACATTTCATGCAGATCACGTGAATTGCTGTGAAGTTATTAAAGTGTGAATTGCGAATAAGAATCCTGTTTCATAATCAAGAATCCTGTTTCAATTCTGACACCTCACTTTTCCCTTAGGAAACTTTAAAATGTAATAACTTTGGAAAGAATTAATATTTTTTCATCAGAGTTGTAAATGGCACCACTGTGACCCAAGTCCTATACACACAAAACATTTCAGACCAAAATTCCACATCACTGTTGCACTACGCAGTGACAAATAATTTGGCAAAAATAATAATTTAATCATTTTTGAAAGTCCACATCTCCATATCCACAAATCCAGCTGGAACAAAACTTGCTACTTCAAGGGAGCTGCATGCCAAAGTTCATGCAAAGCACTTGAACGGTTGCAAAGTTATAAAAGTGCAAAATGCTCAGTTTACCATAGACGTGAAGAAAGAATTTTACGAAAAAAATGGTAACGTACACATTTCTAAGACTTCATATCGCCACACTCGCACATCCAACTGGAACAAAACTAGCCACATCAAGAGATCTTTGGTCCATGATGGTACATGCAACATTTCATGCAAATTGCATGAACAGCTGTAAAGTTACTAAAGCACAAATTGCAATCAAGAATCCTGTTTAGCGATCACGAATCCCATGTCTAACCTCACATCTAAATGTCTCCATAGGAAATAATGATAAACTTGAAATTTAATAACTTTTGAATGGATTAATATTTTTTCACCAAATCTTCAAAAGACACATCTGTGACCCAAGACCTATATACCCTAAGATTTTCAGACCAGACATCCAAGCCAATTCTGAGAAATGCAGTGACAAAGAATTTGACAAAAAGTCATAATTTTCACATTTGTTGACACTCTGTATCTCCACACCTATGCAACTGACAGAATGAAACTTGCCACATCCAGAGAACTTTGGTCCCGGATGACACTTGCAAACTTTCATGTGAATCCATTGAATGACAGGAATAGGTATGAGGGTTGTGCCTTAGCATTTCAAACCCCTAACGCTCACCCCATTCCAAGACTAAGTAAGCTAAGATGAGTACAGAATAAAAGGATGGAGTGAGCAGTAGGGTTTGAAATATCAAGATACACCCCTCACACCTGTTCCTGCATGCAGGGTGGTGGTGGGGTCTTAGGGTTGGAAGCTGAGGGTGGGGGTGGGGTCTTAGGGTTGGGAACCCTAAGTTCAAATTTCCTTACTTTTGTTGCTAGAACCCTAATGGGGAATTAATGCAGTTTTTTTGCAGTGAATTTTTTTTTCTTTTTGTGAAAATATCACCATAAGGAACCCTAATGGGGCATTAACACAGTTTTTTGCCATGAATTTCCACACTTTTTGTGAAACTATCAGCATAGCTGTAGTTGTTTATGGGTGTGCAAGACCCAGAGGACCCTGTGCTCCCATCTATCCATAAGTGTAGAGACATTGTAATTAACCTTCACCTCCCTGTGGGAGCACAGGGCCTGAGCATGTGCCATGATTTTCCATAGTTTACTGTGGGAGCACAGGGTCCTTCGGACCCTGCACACCCATCCTTCCATATATGCATGAGCAAGTTATTACCATTGCCATCTGATTACCCCAGGACTTGTAGCCTTTACAGAAAATGTTCAAATCACTGCCAAAACATAATTATGCACAACTATGATGCCATTTGGTGCCACAGATGTGAAGACACATTTTGGATAGGATTTGAAAAATGACGGCTCTGACATACATGAGGTGGGGCAATAAGGAGGCTATGTTGAAAACCTAGGGTCAAAACATTTAAAAATGTCCATAGTTATGAGCGGGTGTATCGAAATTGCAATGAATGATCATAAGTTTGGTATTTTTTCATATGTTGACCCCAAATTTTCAACATAGTCTTCTTATGTCCCCACCTCATAAACCCCATAGGTGAACATTTTTAAATCCATGGCAAAATGTCATTCCATGCCAAAGGTGTGAAAACACATTTTGGACAGGATGTGAAAAATGACACCTGTATTGTTCATAAGGTGGTGTGAAAAAATTGCAATGTTCAAAATGTGGAGTGAAAATATTGAAAATTACCAAAGTTACACATGTGCATAGAAATATTTCAATGACTGTGCATAACTCAGCCATTTTTAAGTATTTTTTCACCAAATTTTCAACATGGTTTTTTGGGACCCCACATCATGAATACTGGTACTGTCATTTCATTACTTGGTCCCTAAAGGTGATTACATGTAGTGACCATGAAATCACTTTATAAGCCTGATAAACAAAACAACAATGACAGTGTTCATGAGGTGGGGTCCCAAAAAGCCCATGTTGAAAATTTGGAGAAAAAAATCCTAAAAGTGGTAAAGATATCATAATAAGTTTAAAATGCCATTGAAATACAGTACATTATATGGCACTTACCTTGATTCTTCAGTTTGCAATTTGACTTTGAAGAGTGCAGATGTGTCCCGGTTCACAGAAGATGACAGCCAACTATCTCCATTGGTAAGTGTAGGGCAAGGGAGGGTGGGAGGTGGGTGCTCAGTGGGTGGGTTAGGATGGGGGAGTGGGACGGGACAGACAGTGAGGGACCATTTTCTTTTTTTCAGGACTTAAAAAAAAGATGTTGGGGGAATTTTTCTTTTCTTACAGGTACAAGTTTTAAAATATTTTAGGACACTGGGGATGGGCTTCCCAGTGTCCCACAGTGCTGAGAAGTAGGACATTTCTGAGGACACTGGGAGTGGGCTCCCCAGTGTCCCACACTGGTGGTGCTTCTAGTGCTGGCATAGTGATTGAGCACCCCGATGTCAGCAAATCAATAAAATACATGTTTTGGGACACTGGGTGTGGGTCCCCCAGTATCCCACACTGTAGGAGGGACATCTCGGATCACTGGGAGTGGGCTTCACAGTCCCACACTGTATGGGGGAGACATCTCGAGACACTGGGAGTGGGCTCTCCAGTGTCCCACACTGGCAGGGGAGCTTCTACTGCTAACATGCGGCTTGGGTAAACCAATGTCATAAAAATATATTTGTAATGTAAACAAGTCTCAGTCTCCTTGGAGGCAGTTAAAGGATAAAAAAATCCTTTATTTATGTAAACAACAACAGGTGTTTACCTAAATGGTGGACTGAAGATTCAGATTCTGGCAGCAGTTTTGCCACATAATGGCCAAGGAAAGTTTTTTTTTCCAGGGCTGATGCATTTTTTTTTAAAGTAGTGCTGCAAATTGCTTCATTTTTCATAAAACAGAGCCACAATGTGCAGCAGAACCCCCTATGTTTCATGCAACAATGCCGCAATTTGCATTATTTTTGTAAAAGTAGTGCCGCAATTTGCAGCAGTAGTGTCACAAATTTGAGACACTATTAGTGGCCGTTTAAAATAAAAATATTTCTGGCCACTACTTCTCAAAACTAATGCCAGAATCATGTTCCTCGGGCCCTGATTAGGTAACCACAACTGTTGGTGTTTACCAAGGGGCAGTATTTTTTGAATTATAGCATTTTTTCTGCTTTGCTAACTGGAAAGAAGATGATGGAAACACACCACTACTTTCCCATTTGCAAAAGCAAAAAGTGCTTTAGCAAAAGCAAAACAAGCCTCACAAGGTACGTCTAATTTTTCCCATAGGATATCATGGGAAACTTTAAAGTTTAATCACTTTGAATGGATTAATATTTTTTCACCAAAACCTTCAAAAGGCACATCTGTGACCCAGACTACATATACCCTAACAATTTCAGACCAAACCCTCAAGCCATTTCAGAGAAATGGCATGCAAAAGTATTTGCACCTACAGAAAACCTTATTTTTCACATTTTTTTACACTCCACATCTCTGCAACCACACAACTGACTGAAACAGATCTTGCCACATCAAGAGATATTTGATCCCCAATGGTGCATGCAAAATGTCATGCAGATCAGACAAACAGTTGCAAAGTTATAAAAGGTCAAAATTTTGGGTTTAACATAGAAAAGGCAGTTGAAACGTTATATAGTGGCACTACCATGCCACTATAATAAATATATACTGTATAGATATAGTTGTGGTGTGGTAGCACTGCTATAGTTAGGGTTGTGTGGGCTGTTTAATATTAAATCCCTAATTTGCACTTTAATAGCTTCACCACCATTCAATGGATTTGCATGAAATTTTGCATGCACAGTGTCAGGCCAAGGTCTGTTGACATGCCAAGTTCCATTCAGGTCAAATGTGCAGATTCAAGATCTGGATAGGGGAAAAAAGTGAAAAAAAACAGGGTTTTTTTCTTTTCTTTTCTTTGTCACTGCCTAGTGCCTAGACAGTTTAAAATTTTGGTCT
Organism: Neoceratodus forsteri; assembly: GCA_016271365.2. Classification (NCBI taxonomy): domain Eukaryota; kingdom Metazoa; phylum Chordata; order Ceratodontiformes; family Ceratodontidae; genus Neoceratodus; species Neoceratodus forsteri. The sequence continues at coordinate 850,722,371 of CM028134.1, forward strand.
GAAATTTTCAGGGCAGAAAAGGGTTTGGCCCAGAGTAGTGCCATTCATTGATTTGGTAGAAAAATATTTATCCACTCCAGAGTTTATATGGATGTGAAATTTCATTTCTGAACATGCTTAGTACACTCTTTTTGGATAGCTGTTTGATGCAAAAAAAATTTTGACCATACAAAACAGGATTCTGTTTCATACTGGGAAAAGTTGTTTTGTGAGAAAAAAATCACTTTTTGTATTGCTGCCATCTTGTTTATTTTTCGTTAATTTGAAAACCCGTAGAATTCATAGCATGGAAACATACCAACATATGTGTCTTGCTAATTGGGACAGCATTAGGTGGATTCTGCAGTTACTTCTTGCAAAAATGACTCAGAAATGTGTTTTTAACACATTTTAAAATGTTTTTTTGTGAGACAATTTTCTTTTTTCATATGGCCATAGGAAACAAGAACAAGGCCATACGAAACAAGATTACCTTCATATGAAAAAATAATTTGGGCTTTGTTTTTTCACATTCTTTTTTTTGTATGAATTAATTTTTTTTCATGAGAATGACACAATCTCACAAAAAAAAGATTCCTTCATATGAAAAAATAATTTGGATTTAGTTTTTCTTAAATTCTTTTTTCGTATGATGAAATATTTTTTCATGAGATTGTATTGTTCTTACGAAAAATGATTCCTTCATATGAAAAAATAATTTGGACTTTAATAAGCCATAACTCTATCAATATTTGCATTTAAGGGACGATCTCTATATCAGAAAGCAAGGTCTTAATGACTACTATAACACCAACACATAACACCACCAAAAAATGTAGGGGCCATAGGAAAAAACCATAACAATTTAAACATTTACATTTTCATAGGATAACACTGCAACTTAACAAGCCATAAATCCATCAATAATTGGATTTAAAGGACAATGTTTATATCCCCAAAAAAGGTGTCAATGAGTAGTTCAGCACTAATGCATAATCTCCATCAAACATTCATGAAGTATACATTGCACCCCAAAATTACCTCCAATCTTCACTGTGGTGCAAAATCCACAATGAAAGTCTGATCATCACCACAAATGCACTGAAGATGTATCTAGTCTTCCAGTACAACCATGGCAAATTTCTTAGCAAATTGACAAACATTTGCTGACTTACAGATATAAAACTGTAAACCCCAATTTTGCCCCTATACAAGGAATATGTAAGGACATTCTTTGCACTAGTTAGGGTTCAGATTAAAGCAATTAAAGTAGAGAAGTATGGTGTTAGGGTAATTTCAACCCTAACATCCCACCCCCACCCTCACCTTCCAAGCAGGAAAAGGAAAAAAAATACAGTTTTGGCTGTCCTGAGTCTTGGCAAATCAGGGCTGAGGTCTTCCTTGGGGTTATCAACCCTAATGTTCTCCCCATTCTCATATAGTCTGGACATCTAAGCTCATTTGCTGATGGAATGGGGAGGCGTGAGTTGAAAACCTCAAGAAAGACCCCAGCCTGATTCAACAGACTCAGGACAGACAAACAAAAAGTTTTCACTTCTCGCTGCTGAATGAGAGTGGAGTGTAAGGCTTTGTAAACTCTAACACCACATTTCCCTGCTTGTTTAATCTGAACCTGAATTGGTGCAATTGGTGCATTATACAGTTTGTTGCAAAGAAGAAGATAGATAGATAGATAGATAGATAGATAGATAGATAGATAGATAGATAGATACTGTTGATAGATAGAATGCAAACACAGAGAGAAAAGGAGCAGTAAGGAAGATAGGAGAGAAAGACCGAGCTTACTGTGACCATGTCCCTGGATTGGCATTACTTAAACAGACCTTCAGCAGCCTTGACCATGGGTTGCTCTATCTCAATACCAAAGGTTTTAACTTAGTCCTGTTATTTGGTTTGTGTCAAATTTTAGAACACCTAGGGTCACTCCAAGTGTTGCCTAAGCTGACACAAAAGGGGAAAAGGGAACCTAAGAGCCAGGAAAGGTACAGCAAGGTCACTCCATGCTTGGGTTACCAGTACAGGGAGCAGGAATGTCTGAGCAAAAGAAGAGAGTATGTTGGACAGATGATCCAGTCACACAGGTCCTGGTTGGCAGTTGTAGTCTCTGGTGGTAAAAATGTAGAATGCATGGATAGAGGTATGACTTGGCTGTCAAGAGAGGACCCAGCACTGGCAAATGGCCTAAGGAGAAGGCAAGTGTGACAAAAAAGAAAAGGGTAACCAAAAGGAATGAAGGCAGCAGAGGAGCGTCAGCCAAAGGGAGTAACCAGAAAAGTTAAAGGCAATGGTTAATTTCACTTCAATTCAGTCACAGTTTAGCAGATGCAGGGGGTATAATGTAGTGTGTTAGGGACAGACACAAGGACAGGCCATGTCTAGACCTAGGTGAAAGCACACAACACAGGAAATTAGAGAAACATCAGGGTCCAATAACAATGTCATCCTGGTCACTCAAGAACCCAAGACATGATTGAAGGCTCACCTGTACCAAGCCAGCTCCTGAATTCCAATTGTATCCTTTGGGCCCTCAGCACCGCACCCATGTGTGGACCAGAAGCTGTACAAGCTGCAGGATGTAATGCAGAGCCTTACAACAGTGATGTTGTGACAGCATCCTGGGAGGCTCTGGGGTCCAGGAACAGGGAGGCCAGCTGGAAGTGAACTTGGGGGATAACAAAGCCCCTGATAAAACACAAATTTCATCTTATATCAATGTGGCAGAACCAGTTGGGTTGCACTTGACTCACAAGACTCATCAAAAGATACAAAGCAAAGATACTCATCAAAAGATACAAAGCAAAGATACTCATCAAAAGATACAAAGGAAAGACACACATCAAAAGATACACAGGAGTATAAATATACTGTATGTTTTCCCTTCTAAATTGGGTGAAAGAGAGTGAGGGAAGAAGGATAAAAAAGATAAGGATGAGGAACTCAAGAAAGTATGGTGGACCTGATGTTTGAGAACTTGTCTACCGGTGTCATCATATTTGTTAGCACCATATAACAGAGTACTCAGAGAAGAGTGTGGGTCTCTTTAATTACTGGAATAGAATAAAATCATCCATGAGCAGTGATAGGTCATAGCCCATTTTGAATATGATGAGGAGTTTTTTAGGTGTATGCAAAATGACCTGGATAAGTGGTGGGATATCCTGGATATGCCCCTATGGGTGGATACTATGAGAAGCATAGGAGTTAAGTACTATAAGTACCTTAAATGAGGGAAACTGGATTTAGGTAGGCCTCAGGATTAGTGCTATGGGTATAACGGGGGAGACTAATTAATTAAACTGCATGTATAGACATAAGAGCATGCCCTGTGAGAAACAGCACCCAGCTAGCCTGTGCCCATCTGGGAAACCTAGCCAGCACTAAAGCAGTTTTTTTGAGGAAGTATAAAGGAAAAGTTGGTAATACTGATAAAGGTGGAACAGCATAGACCTTGGCTTAAGGGTTACCCTAGTCAGTCAGTGGGTTGGGCCTTAGAGGGGACATTCTTGCTGGGATTCTGAATTCTGTATGAGGGCCCTTGCTAAGGGTATGAGACAAGTAATTTGAAATTGGTCAGAAACTGGTCTCACAAAGTTATGGCAAAGTTACAGAGGGAGCTGACACTGAGCAAGATTTTTAACCCCTCCCTCAGATTCCTGCTTCCTAGATTGAGGGTATCGTCAATAGATTTGGTACTGAAGAAAGCACCTGGGGAGTTCTGGATGATCAATCGTTTGTCATATCCTGAAGTGGTCTATGAATGATTCCATAAATCCAAAGTTCACAGCAGTTTTATATATTAAATCTTGTACAAAGTAGTTGAGAAAGTTCACAACTGTGGCCCTAAGACACTTAAGGTGAAGTAGTTATCAAGTCTGCTTTTTGTCTGCTACCATTTTACGAGGTAGATCAGGAAATGCTGGGCATAAAATGTGAATGTAAATATTACATAAACATATGCATGACTATGGGTTGCTCCATTGCTTTTGCTATCTTTGAAGAGTTCAGCACATTCTTATACTGGGTGGTCACTAGTGAAACCAGCAAATGGGTTGTTTTTCATTACCTGAATAATTTCCTGTTTGTTGATCCTGTGGGTTAAGTCACTTATGGGTGGCTGTTGGCCACTTCCCAAGGGGTATGTACTGTAGTATGATATGTGTACCGCTGCTGCTAGCTGCCACTAAGATGGAAGGCTCCCTAACTACCATCTTCTTTTTAGGGATCAAGATTAATTCAGTGAAACTGGCATACAGGGTGTCCTGAGAATAGGTAGAGGCTATATGGGGTCTGCTTGATGGTGTAGTGGGGGCTAAGCAGGTGACCTTAAAATAACAACTATTGAGCCACTTGAACTTTTCCTTCAAGGTTATACCAAAGGGTAGGACATTTTTATGGAACTTGGCCAAAGCAGGGGCAGGCATGATCAAGCCATACCACAGGATATGGGTTACTAAGAGTATGTGGGTGGGCTTGATACTCTGATGTATTTTCTGTTACACTACCATGGGGTCTTAGGTTAGCCAGTACAGGTGAACAACAATGGCATAGAGCACTACACTGATTCCTCTGGTGGGAAAAGCTTTGGGACCTTCTCTGCAGAGTCAAAGTGTACTGAGGCATGACCCCAGTGTGGGCACAAGCTGATATCACCAATAGCATGACTCAAAGGGAACAAGTAATTCAACAGTAAACCCTAATGACACACACTGGAGATTCAGCCAGCTTAGAAAAGGCAAGACAGTGGGTCCTGATGGGCTCCTCTCTGAGTTTTATAACTACCTGCTGGGCCTCATAAATAGCTGCCTACAGCTGAGATATGCAGAAGTGCTGGGAGAGGTGGTTGTGAGAGGGTCCCTTTTGAACTCTCTCCCTGGATTTCTTTCTTGGTAGAGGCAGTAATGTGAGAGTGTTGGTGGTAAGCTGGGTTACTACAACAAGAACAACCCCCATTTGCTGAAGTCAAAATAAACAAAAAACAAGAAAGGAACTTACTTACCTGGAGGGGTCTTGGGTAGCTACTTTAGTTGCTGGCTGGGGTATAAGGTCCTGAGGCACCAGTGGGGATCCATACTCTGATGCTGGTTTGGTTGGTTAGTTGTCTGGTGCCCTCCTAGAGAGGTTAGTAGCTGTGAACTGACTCATGATGTGCAGTGTTCAGGCCAGCGGCCTTTGGAAACCTGGACTAGCCAAGCTGGACAGGGCTGGCAAGATTTTTATTTTTTGTTTATTTTTCTCTTTTTTTGTTTGTCTGTTTGCTTGTTTTCTTGCCCTGCTGTGGAGTGCTGTTCTCACAACTGTAGCAAGAGACCATGGGGCCAGACAGGGAGCAGAATGCATATTACAGTTCCCAGCACCCTGCCACTTGGATCCTTAGAGGGGTGGTAAGGGAAAGACTGACAACTCCAGCATGCAACCCTCTCCTTGCTTGAGTCAGTCACCACTTTGATGGTGACAACCCAGTGAGGGAACCACAGAGAGAAACAAGTCAGTTGCCTGCATCAATGGGTTTCCTGTGGCACCAGCCACATTCCAGTTAACACTCCACCCCTCCAGCCATGTGCTCAATGGAACAAGGAGCCTAATTCTTGAGAAGGAGTTACTAGCCCCAGCTTCATATAAATCTCTCCAAAACCACTCAGCACTCATGGACTTCAATGTAGATGTTAAAGAACATTCACAGGAGTCCAAGAAGCTGCAAATGCACTTCTCACTTTATTTATTTATTTATTTATTTATTTATTTACTTTTACTTTCTTTTTATCCCACCTGTACTACCCTGTCTGTTCACTCCTTTGGACCCTTGATCAACCTCACAGATCACCGTCATGGAGTCTGCCCCTAGAGTGCCTGGTCTCTCCCTTGTACTTTCTTTGATGCCCGGATATTCCCCCAGGTGGGGTGAGGAAGGGCCCCTCTTCTTTGACCTTGCTGAGGAGAGCTGGCACAGCAGGGTCTGCCCATGGAGTTCGGTGGCTAGGAGGCATAGATCAGTCTTCATCTAGGACCGAGAGAGGTGTTTCCATTTTTTCTGTTCCCTTCCACCCCTGAGGACACCAGCTCGGGTAGATGATGTGCTGACACATGGCGCTACCCAGTGCCTGACAGCATCCTCCCTGACTCCAGTGCCATGGGAACCGCCACAGCCCCGAAAGTCGGTACTCAAACCGACCCTCCGGGATGTCGGGTGTGAGAAGCACCCCTTGAAACCCACCCCGAAGAAGGAGAGCATCCATTCAGATGCTCAATCCTCCTTCCCCCTGCCAACCCCCCACAACCCGAGTTTATTCCCAAACCTGGGTCGCCGGTGCGGTGCAAGGTGTGGCATCCAGCACCTCAACCCTCAGTGCCACCAGGCCGACCCCACTTCTCACTTTATTGAAGAAACATCCAACACCACAGTGTAGAAACATGCACCAACAGCCTCCAAACTATCTCCCCAGTGCTTTGACCAAGAAGTGATCTTCATCGGGGTGGAGTTAGAGTGGTTGAATGTCCCTTAATTACCCAGTGTTCAGGTAACCTTTTAGCACCCCCTTGCAACCTCTTTTATTTATTACTGAAACACAAGTGGCCCTGGAAGGATTTGAACAAGTGACCTCTTAAAATACAAGTAGTTTTACAAATGCCTCATGCCTCACTATGCCCCCTAGCCATGTGTTAGAACTGTCTAATGCAGACCTTATGTCTTAGTACTTACCTATCCACTCCATGCTCTCTGCCCTTCTGCTAACACCCTGAACAACTACTAAGCCTTTCACTCTGTTGCAGCCACGTTTGAAACAATTGACAGTTTTGGCACCCACCACATTAGCTGACAGATTATTCCACAGTTCCACCACCCTTCCTATAAATTAAAACATTCTCACTTCCCTCTTTATCTCCCCCCCATTCAGTTTCCATTCATGGCCCTGTGTTCTTTGTCCACTACTTATGGTAACTAGCTCCTCGCAGTTTACCTTGTTCATTCATTTCAGGAACTTGAAGGTCTCTGTCATATTTCCTCTATCATCTGGCCTCCAGTAAGTACACGTTCAGTTCCTTGAGCTGATCCTCATAATATCTGCCCTGATGGCCCTGAATCCTTTTGGTCACCCTATGCAGCACTGTGTCCTGCCTGTCCTTATCTTTCCTTGGATGAAGACCCCAGAACTGGGCACAGTACTCCAGTTGGACCTTACCAGTGATCTATAGAAAGGAAGTAATACTGCCTTCCTTTTGCCATCAATACCACCATTTCAGTTCAAGGAAGCTGAGAAATGGAGAGTAAAAAATGAGGATCATCACTGAGCAGAACTCGTAAGACAAGAAGGAAAGTGACGAGTGGCTTTGCAAGCTCTCCAGAGAAGTGGAGGGACAACAAGTGGAAATGCAGGACTCCTGCAAGAAAATGCTAAGTGCGCTAGAAGGATGCCCACAGCAGTTTCAGTTGCCAAGGACTTAAAATTCATTAAACTGATCCCAGAAAATGACATAGAAGTAGTATTGTGCTGAATTTTCAAATGATGATGAAAAAGAATTCATTGGAATTTTGGAAATGCCTACCTAATTCTGTAGAATTTCATCAGAAGTGGAATTCAAAAAGAAAGTGGATTGGTTTTCACAGGTTACATAAACAGTGGATTCTTTTTCTACAATCCGCAGAATGCTATTCTGCAGGTGACTTAATCCATGGAAAGTTATTCTGCAGTTTACATAGAAATGCTTTTTGGAATTCCACAGAATTCAAAAAGAAATTCTGAAAAGCATTTTAGATGCAGAATTATTATTCCTCATGAATTCCAACAGCAGCATTCCAGATTCCACACCACTCTATATATAGAGGATATCGTATGGGCAGCGGTGTGTAACAATGCTATGTTTGTCTTCGAGTGGTTCTCTTGGCAACTATGTTAAACCTCGAGAGTGAAGCTCGAGAGGTTTACAGGGTTGCCAAGGGAACCACAAGAAGACAAACAGCATTGTTGCACACCGCTGACCTTACGTTGTCTTTTATAGTGTATGGTCAGTGGAGAAACAAAAAAATTATGCCAATGTTGGAAACAATAATCTACTACTACCACCTCAACCTCTACTTCCGGTGCAGCTTCTGACTGCATGGTAACGTTCTGACAGAGTTCCGAGACTCTCTCGCCAGTTACCTGATAAACTTTTTAAACATAGGCATGTTTGGCTGTTATGGGGCCATGGCAACAGCATTGCGTGGTGGTTCAAATCTGTTACACTATCTATGTGACGCATTGTTGATAGTATAACAAGAGCGTGACGTCACATCGATAGTGTGACAACACTGTAAAAAGATGATTTTTGGGCCATAACAGCGTTCTACCATACATTATAGAAGCTTATTGGACAATCAATGAGAGAGTGACGCACACCTGCCAGTGACCATTTTTTCATTGGGCCATAAAGTTTGTACCCTACTTTATGGGAAAGGTACAAATGGCCTACATAAAACTAGATATCATGGATGCCAAAGATTACAATCAAGTGATGGCAGCAATGCTACATCACTACGAGATTAGTGAATAGACCTGCTGGTATAGGTTCATGAAGCACAGTATCGATTACAGGTCAGAGGCAATCTTCTAGAGGCAAACACCTATCTCAGAGACCATTTGGAAATGGATCTAACAGGAGCTGAAAATGGTACAGCAGATTTTAGAGCAGTTGGAGCAGTTTCTCCAGATCTTGCCTAAGAGCATGCAGACATGTGTCCAAGTACACAAACCAGAGATGGGATCTCGAGTGGCATCTGTGGTGGAGAATAACATGCTGGTGAGGAAAGATGATGGACTCTAATCAAAGCTGGTAAAACTGTTTAAATCATCAGTGAAGAGATATTCGTAGGCTGGAAGGCTAAGATTCTTGTGACTAGGGTGACATAGGAAAAGTCAACCATTTCCTGCTAGGGCTGTGGGGAATTTGGGCATATAGCCTGCAAATGCCCAACAGAAAGTACAAACAATTTCACCTGCTGTTAGCCATTTGAGGGCAGTGTTTGAATACTGTCAGGGTTGGTGACCAGCAGGTGTAAACATTAAAAGACTCTGGCAGTCAACAAACCCTAGTACACCTGGAGATGGTGCTAGGAAAAGCTAGACAGAAAGCCCTACCTAAGTGATTTGTGTGTATTGGGAGAAAAAATCATATCCAATGGTATGAGTCACTCTGCGACTGGCAGTGAAAGCAAACTTCTGGCAAAATGGCAGGGCCCTTATGAAGTACTGATGAAGACCAGCTTTGTCATTATGAAGTGGCTGTCCCAGGAACATAAGGGGAGATTAGGGTATATCATGTGAATTTATTGAAATGTTGGATAGAACTGAAACCTGAAACTACTATGCCTATTTTTGTGAATGAAGTGAAAGATGCTGCTGAAGAAGCCTATAGCAGATTGAGATGTGATCATAGTAGAGCCCAAAAGATGACCCAGGGAACTGGGTTAAGTAAGAGATAAAAGGGAGAGTTGGACAGATATGCCCGAGAGTTTACCCAGGTATTGAAGAATACCCCAGGGAAAACTAATGTGTATGAGCATAATACTGATAGAGGTGATGACTGATCGTCCAGTTAGACAAAAGCCATACCTGGCAGAAAGAATAAAGTCTGAAGTCTCTCAGGATATACAACAGATCAAGGAAGTGTGGGTAACTGAAGAGTCACAGAGTATATGGTGCTCTCCATTTGAAGCAGTGCCCAAGAAAGATGGCCACATCAGACTGTGTATTGAGTTTTATTTTTATTTATTTTATTTATTCTCGGATTACAATGTCTTTGAGCACATAACAGCTCTTTTACAAAGGTTCCATGTCAGTGGGAAGAGTGACAGACATACAATGGATGGTATTACATAACATTTTGACAAGAAAGTATTTAAAATAATAATATGATATTAACATTGTAACTGAAATTAAAACTATGAATTGGTAGGAAATCAAAAATAACCTAATAAAAGGAGGCAGCCCAAGGTGCTTTGTCAAATAGGTACAGGTAGATTTGGGTTAACAAAAGTTCAGGTAAGTGACGATAAACAGTGGAAAGAAGGTGGAGGGTGAGAGGGGTGAGGTGAAAGAAGGATCGGGGAAGGAGGCAGGAAATAGGGCAGAGCAGTTAGGGTGAAAGTGGTCATTCGCAGAGAAAGGGGAAGAAGTAGGTACACAAGGATGTGTACTGAGGTAGTGCCATGTCAGTTGAAACAATCACAGGAACTGTTAACTGTAAGATGCTGATGAAGAGTGCCTTTAAATGGTCCCAATTTTGGTAAGGAAGAGATATCAGTGGCAGCGCATTAAATCATAGTGGTGCTCTATATGCAAACGATCATTGCCCTTGTGTAGTCTGGCATTTTGGAACAGAGAAGAGTTGGTTGACTGAGCTATGCATGTGTTGGGAGCTGCAAGAGGGGTTGAGTAAGTTTGTAACACCAGAAGGCAGGAGCCTGAGAAGTGCCTTTTTAGTTAGCAAGCAGGTTTGATAGTGAATCCTCATATTTAGCTGAAGCCGACCTTTTTGCACATACAGTTCACATGTGTGGGTAAGGCGTGCTGCTCCAGTAAGAAGTCGGCATGCTTTATTGAGTGCTACTGATATCTGCAGAGGGTAGTGGTGGAAGCTGAGCAATAGATAAACAGACCATAGTCAACAATGAGTACTATGGAGCTACAGATGGCTAGTATAAGGGCTTTAGGTGTTAGATTGTGTTTATGTCTATGGAGTAACCCTATCTTGATAGTGGGAGACCTGACAACTTTCTCAACATGCTGGGCATATGATAGTGGGCTATTCACGGTTACCCCTAGATAGCTGAAATGTTGAATTTGTTCAAGCGGGATGCCAGAGGAGTTCCTGATGGTTAGAGCACTGGATCTGTGTTTGCTGTGAACACCACTGAACAACATGACTTTTGTTTTTTTTGTAGTTCAGAATCAGCTTGTGTTTCCTGAACCAGTCCTTCACTTCCTCAAAGCTGAGTTGAAGTTGGTGTTCCAGTGGTTTGGGGTCAGTGTTTCAAGTTTGAAGTTTTAAGTTTCAAGTTTATTTTATATTGGAAAGGTATGTGAGCATCAATGTGCATTTTCACAAATGTCCAGTTTTCGAACAGAAAACTTAAAATAATACATACATTTACAAATACAGGATCTTAATATTCTATACAGGGAGGCATCACTATCATTTGATATGTACAACTAGGTCAAACAATTTGTATAGTTAAACAGTTGGATATAAGCACAAGGGTACAGAAGGTTGAGACAACCTGCATATAAAAAGCCTACATTATTATATACAGGGAGACATCACTGACGCATGATGTGTACAAATAGGTCAAACAGTTTGTACTAATAAGCATAGTGGTATAGACTGTAGAGTCCCCTTCCAAGTAGACTGACCAGGAGTAGGCTGTAATACAACCTTCCAAGTAAGGATGGGCATCATGTGACCTCCAGTGCACATGTTGCCTGAGTTAGGTAAGGGGAACCCTGGCAGGGAGGCAGACAGCAGACTGTGAAGAGTGGAGGGTTCCTTGGGGATTACTTGGAGGAGAGTGAGGGGGATTGGTGGAATGTGCAGAGAAAAAGAGGTAGGTAATTATTCCAGGGAAAAGACAAGAAGGAGTGGATGTCACTTGTCTCTAGCGGAGGGAGAGCATTTGCAGGTTAGTTTAGATAGAAAGAAACTTTTGAGGGAGCACTGAAAGGCATTGGCAGTGGAACTTGCCAGAAGTGAGGGGGGGAGCTGGTTATAGAGCTTAGTCCCAGCAAAGGTGATCAAGTTTTGTGCCACCGAGTAGTGATAAAAAGGGGTGTTGAAAACAGTGGTCACAGCACCTCTAGTCATGCGGGAAGGGGAGAATTTGGGGAATAGACTGGAGATGCAAAGAGGTAGTTTGTCCAGAATGACTTTGTGAAGGAAGGAGCGTTTGTTGACGTTGAAGCGCTCTTCTAATGGTAGCCAGTCCAAGACCTTGTAGAGAGTGCATTGGTGGGTCCTCCAAGAAAGCCCAGTGACAAAATGGATAGCACTGTTGTAGCAGGAATGTAGTTTGTTAGAGTTGCGAGGCAGCAGGTGGAGCGTAAAATGATGGAACCATACAGCAATAAAGGTAATAGGAGAGAGCAGGCCAGTCAAAGTCATGACTCTGGGATTAGGAACTTCTGAGCCCTGTAAAGAAGCCCCAGCCTTTGGTGGAATTTATTAATAACATAGGTGACATGGTTGCTGAAGGACAGGTGTGGGTCTAAGATGATGCCCAGGTATTTAAATTCTATTACTTGTTCAATGTTTATCCCAAGGTTATCTGTGAGGGCAAGATTAGGGTGGGAAGGCTTTCTACGACCTGAAAACATCATGAATTTGTTTTTTTGGAGTTGAGGACCATGCCTTTTTCAGAGAACCAGGTGTAACGTTTAGAGAAGTTGATTTAGAGGTCGGAGATCATCACATCAGGGTTTTGGTTGCTGCAGTAGAGCAGTGCTGCTAGTGTATATGCCATTTTGATAGTTGATAGTTATCCAATGGCTGGCATTAATAATCTGACTGACCAGTTAGGATGAGTCAAGTATATATCGACCCTTGATTTAACAAAGGACTACTGGAAACCCCCCTTGCCAGGCATCCCATAAGTAGACTGCTTTTTCCACTCCACAGGGGATGTATCAGTTTGCCTCATACCATTTTGATTTCACTGGGGACCAGTTATATTCCAGAAAATGATGGACCAGATGCTGAATCAGCATGGGGGGAGGGGGTACTGTGCTGCATATTTAGATGATGTGGTGGTCTTAAGTGAGGACTGAAAAAGCTACTTGAAGCATCTTGTAACAGTTATATTGCACTGGGTCAAGCAGGCCTGACTGTAAATCTCATTACATATGCCCTGGGGATGTTGGAAACTAAGTACCTTGCATCTGTCCTTGGACATGGACAGGTCAAACCAGAGGATGCCAAAATGCAAGAAGTAGCAGATTGTGGGGTATCCAGAATTAAGAAACAGACTAGGTCTTTTCTGGGATTAATGATAATAAAAGATAGGCTTATGGGCAGACTGGATGAGCCTAGAGGTCCTTATCTGCCAACAACTTCTATGTTTCTGTGGGTTACTACCCCTGGTTGCAGCCCTGATTTTCAGAATAGGCCACCTCATTTATGGAACTGTTAAGAAAGAATCAGCCCAATAAGTTAAATTGGACAGAGAGTACTGTAAGTGATCAAGCTTTTCAGGCTAATAAAACTCAGCTGTGTTCTGATCTGGTCCTGAAAAGTCCTGATTTTTCCAAGAGTTCTTTAATTAAACTGATCCCTCACAGGTAGGGCTGGGAGCAGTTCTTTGCCAATGGGTGGGTGAAAATAAGTATGCATTGCTATGTGTTAGCCATAAACTGTTTCACCAAGAAAAGAAGTACCCAGATAGTGAAAAAGAGTGCATGGTGATCATATGGGCTGTTGGATCACCGAGGTACCATTTAATAAGAAATGAATTCACCCTGGTCATAGATCATAACTCTTTAGCCTAGTAAAACCAGATGAAGGATAAATACATGAGAGTGACATGTTGGTACCTGGGCTTGAAGCTTTTAGGTTTAGAGAGCACACAGCCCCAGAAGCCAGCACAGAAATAATGATTTTCTGTCCACTATGGAGCAGGAGTGGACCAGGAGAAAGAGAACTCCTCCTCTGGGGAGAATCACTACTTTGGATTGTAAGAAATGGGTTTCATCGGGGGCAATATAGTGAGAATTTCCATTTAGTACTCTGTCCCTGGATTTCTTTTTGATAGGGACAGTGATGGGGGGTGTTTGAGGAAAGCTAGTTCTGTGCCTAAAGCCTATCACTGACATTAGCAATGACATATTTTACTGTACAACAACAGTTCTATACCCTAGCTCAGTACTGTTGGCATTATGATTCTCTTTTTGAATATTCTTATTTTAATGAGTTTTGTAGTATTTTGTTAGCGCAGGTCAGGGGAAAGGCTTATAATATATGATAGTTTTAAAATGTCAGTTTTGGGTACTTGTGGGATTACTTAATGTGTATGGGTAATTAGATAGTAGTAAGTTCAATCAGTTTATTGTTCAATAATGTGTCACTATGAGATTTTAAAACATTTTTGAATAGAAATTAATATAAAATATATAGAAAAGACACACATAACAGTAAACATTCATAATAAAAACATTAATTCTTTGGTCACAGTCTTCAATAAATACACATCTTACACTGTCAGAAAGGTCTGTACATACCATCCCCTCCCCCCCACACACACACTTTAATGCTACAACGTCTTGTTTAAATCATATATATTACACACAAAGAAGATGGCACTTGGGAAACAGCTTGGGTGCCAGAGTTGAAAACTGCAATAAGAAACAGGAGAGTCTGTGCACTCACCATATGCCCATTCATGGCTTGTGAGTGAATAAAATGTCACACTTCTTTCAGATTTTTAAGTAGACTTTTTAGTAACACACAAATTGATAAAAAATCAAGATCAGAGACATGAGATCACATACAGATGATACATTAGTGGTGGAAGGCTAATTACACTTTTCATGTTAATACGTCTCTATGTTTCAGGATCAGATTTATTTCTTTTCTCGTGGCTAGGAATGATCTGACTTTACTTCCAAACAGTATAATATATTCTTTGGTACATATACTAGAACAATATGGTAATATTTCTGACCATTGATTAATTTTTAACTTGTACAGATTCATAGGAAGTTTATCTGGGTCAATCCCTAAAATGGGTAGATAAGGGCTCCCATAAACCTGGGGGTTCTGTTTCATGAAGCCAACATAGAAGGCTGCATTGAGCATCACAGCCTGCTTAAAGATTTTATTCTCCAGTGCTGTAAGGTTTCAGAGCCTTTTGTTGTGTCTGTGGTCCTATCCAGCTAATAGGCCATAGTTGTTTGAATTTTGATGTTGGCTTGCACTTGTGTGCCAGCCAACATATTGCATTAGTAGCAGATTTGGAGGTGCAGTCACTGTTGGGAAAATGCAGGGCACGCATCAGTACAACATTTGCAACTGAATGAACTGTGTGCTTTTATTTGGAACTGAAGCCGTTTCTGCACAGTCCCTGTGTGAAATCTCAATCTTTGGGCTCAGAGCACAATCAGCGTGCTGAGGACTTCATAACAATCAGCTGGGGGCTCTGTTGTTAAATTGCCAGTGCCGCTCACAAATGCGAGCATTTGTGCAAGCTTTTGAGTTGGGGTAAGAAATTGATAGGGAATAAAGTTAACCCAATAGTTTATTTGCACAGAGGTACTGTTTAGTTATAGAATGGCTCAATATAGTGTAAACTATTTTTATGATTATAGTTGGTTTGGATCATTTGAACATTGGGTTTAAGGGAAGAGGATCTCCTGGGTGGGATTTGATTAAACCAGGGAAGATTACTAGTGTGGAATTCAAATGCTGGGGTGAGTTCTATCAACAAGTGAAATATTCAGATGGGTTACAATGAAGTAAGTAACTCTAATTAATTTAAGACAAATATTCCATCTGCTGCAATGTCTATTTCTTGGTATATGTTGCATAAATTTATTTTTATTTTATTTAGTTTTTGTTGACCGGGTAGGTGCACTAGACAAATCCTGCCTATTTTCAGGCATGACCCGGGGAGGGGGATACAGATGAATGCCAACTAACCTTGAACCAGATTAAGCTGTTGGTGGTATTTTTAGTGAATGAGGGAAATTTGGCCAGGACACTGGGGAAATTCCCCTACTCTTTTCAATAAGTGCCATGGGATCTTTAACATTCACCTGAACTACCACCAATCCAGGCAGATGGGACCTCAGTTTAACGTCTCATCCGAAAGATGGCACCTCAGAAGTGCAGCACCCCTCTCATGCTGCACTACAGTGTCAGTACTGGGATATTAACGCAAGTGCCAGATGTGGGAACTGAACCCACAGCCCAATGATCTCCCGGCCTCAGAGGTGAGTGTGCTACCTACTGAGCCACTGACACTGCGGTGTAAATGGTGTCAGGTAAGGGGTTTAAGACCTGGTACTGTTTTAAAAGTGAAAAATAGTGAAATAAATAGTTTTTGCTTAATACTGTTACTGATTCTAGCTGGAGACATAGAGATTAATCCAGGCCCTGTAATTATGCAGGCCCTTCTGGGGAGAAATCAGACAAAGGGTCTGCGATGGGTTTCATTGAATATAAGGAGCCTTCAACCTCACTTAGATGAATTAATGGTATGGATTGAACAGAGTAACTATGATATAGTTGGATTAACTGAAACATGGTTAAAACCTCATATTCCTTCAAGTCCTATTATGGTAAATGACTACTCAAAGGAGGCCAGAGGTTTTAAGGGAATTAAGGTAAATGGTACATTGATTTCAGATGGGTTAACAATGGCAAATAGTTTTAATAAATGTTTTGGTTCTAAAACAATTAGTGGTAAGGAAATAAAACTGATTAGGGAGATTGATGAAGGTTATGATATCAATGGGAACAGCGATCAGCCTTGTTTCTCCTTTTCTAAGACTGAGGAATCAGAGGTTTTGAAACTATTACTAAAACTGAAGGATGGTAAAGAGGGAAGGAGTGACAGGATTTCGTCTACTCTATTAAAATATTCAGCTGTCTATGCGAAAGGCCCTTTAACAATTTTGTTTAATCTCTCATTAAAACAGGGTATTGTTCCAGCTCTGTGGAAGGAATCCACTGTGGTTCCTTATTATGATAGATTTACTGTGTCTAACTATAGGCTTATTTCCCTGTTATCTGAGATTAGTAAATTGTTGGAGAAGTGCGTTCACCAGCAACTACAGGTATATTTTCAAGAACAAGATATGCTTCTTGACCAACAACGTGGATTTAGAGCTGGGTGATCCACTGTGATGGCATTGGCCGGGTTCACGGACGCTGTACTGGTGGCAGCCCGAGGAGGGTAAAGCCACTGGTGCAGTCTTCATGGACCTGGCCAGTGCTTTCGACATGGTGGATCACAATATCCTGTTAAATACTGTAAATCAAGAAAATAAGGAATTAGGGACGTTCAATTAAATAGGTTTTCAAGTTATTTGCTGAAACGTAGTCAAAGAACTAAAGTTAATGACCATCTGTCTCAAGTTAGGGAGATAACGGCAGGAGTTCCTCGAGGATCAGTATGTGGTCCTTTTTTATTTTCAATTTTTATTAATGATTTACCTTTTTTCTTTATTAATAGTAAAAGTTTATTGTATGCAGATGATACTGTATTTTGGGTATCAGGAACAAATAGTTGCGAAATTCAGGATTCCATTCAAAAACAATATGATGTTTTTGCTAATTGGATTCAGCTAAATAAATTAGTTATTAATGAAATTAAAACTCACTTCTCATTTTTTATTTTATACTGAAAAAGGTCTGTGGGCAAAGCCCATG
Organism: Neoceratodus forsteri; assembly: GCA_016271365.2. Lineage (NCBI taxonomy): Eukaryota > Metazoa > Chordata > Ceratodontiformes > Ceratodontidae > Neoceratodus > Neoceratodus forsteri. The sequence goes on from CM028134.1 coordinate 850,739,762, forward strand.
TTCACAGACATCCAGTTTCATACATAATACATGTAAAGACATTTACAAAACACAATAAAATTAAAACATTAAGGAATTAGCCAGAGTATAAAACAATTACATCATAATTAAAACCAAGAAAAACACTTACAAACATAATTTGAAAACAAATTTATTTTAAGTGCTGTCTTGAATGTGGACATTTTTTGACAATTAACAACATTACTAGGTAAGTCATTATAAAGCTTTGGAGCAACAAAAGTCACAGACTTTTGGGCAAAAACAGTGAGAAAAAATTGAATTTGAAAAGAGTATTTACTTTGAAGACAGGTATTTAATATCTTGGGGAAAAAACTAATGTTATGATGTTTGGTTCTTCAAAAAAACTTCAGAAAATTGATCCCATTCATATAGTGGGATTTGGTGGTGACCCTCTCCTTTTGGTCACTATGGTTAAATACCTAGGTTTATACCTGGATTCAAACTTTAGTATGGTTCCTCATTTAGAAAAGTTGGGTGTAAAAATTCATTGTAAACTTGGTTTTCTGTATAGAAATAATACATTTTTGTCTGTGGAGGCTTGTTATACTATAGCTAAACAGGTTATTTTTCCAACATTAGTGTATGGAGGTATTACTTTTGCATATTGTAATCAGTTGTTTGAGTCAAAATTTAAAGTTTTGTACAATGATATTTGTAGATTCGCCTTGCATGTTCCATATAGAACTCATCACTGTCAGTTATACAAGGACTTTGGTGTTCTCTCTCCAGTTAATTGTTTGAAGTATATATTAGTGAACTTTGTATTTCGGATAAAATGTTTAGGAGATCCTTTGTCTTTATCTAAATTAATATTAGCAAAAGCTCATTGTAGGGATACTAGGAAAAATTGTTTAAATTGATATGTTGTTCCCGTTTACAGGTTGCAAATGAGCAGGAAAACATTTTCCTGCTATGCACCTTCATTTTTAAACAAATTTGGACAAAGCAATGGGTCCTGATGGAATTCACCCCAGAATTCTAAAAGAATTAAGGGAGAAACTAGTGAAACCACTGGCTACTCTTTTTAATAAATCATGGGAGGATGGTGTGGTACCCGAGGACTGGAGGAAGGCGGATGTGATTCCCCTTCACAAAAGTGGGACCAAGACAGAGGCAGGAAACTACAGACCTGTCAGTCTGACCTCTGTGGTAGGGAAAGTGATGGAGTCACTTCTGAAGGAAAGAATAGCTGAGTACCTAGAGGCCAGTGGAGCACAGGACCCAAGACAGTATGGATTCACAGCGGGAAGGTCATGTCAGATGAATCTAATAGATTTCTTTGACTGGGTGACCAAAGTAGTAGACCAGGAGGGCTGTGGACATGGCCTACCTAGACTTTAGCAAGGCATTTGACACAGTCCCACACAAAATATTAATAGTCAAATTAACCAGCCTGGGAGTGGGTCCCAGGGTGGTAGCCTGGGTAAAACATTGGCTGCACAACAGGACAAAGAAGGTAATTGTAAATGGAGTCCACTCTGAAGAAAGAGAGGTTACTAGTGGGGTACCGCAGGGTTCAGTATTGGGTCCAGTCCTTTTTAATGTCTTCATCAGTGACATTGCAGAGGGACTGGAAGGAAAAGTATGCCTTTTTGCAGATGACACAAAGATCTGCAACAGGGTTGATACACAAGGATGCGTGGAAAGGATGAAAAGGGACTTGGCAAGGTTGGAGGAATGGTCAGAAGTATGGCAGCTAGGATTCAATGCAAAGAAGTGCAAAATAATGCACCTGGGAAACAAGAACCCAGGGGAAGAATACACAATGGGTGGGGAGGTAGTAACAACAACAAAAAAGGAAAGGGACCTGGGGTAATCATATCAGATGACCTTAAGGTTAGCAAGCAATGTGAGAAGGCAGTAGGGAGGGCTGGGGGTATACTGGGATGTATAGGGAGAGGCATCATCAGCAGAAAACAGGAAGTTGTTATCCCTCTGTACAGACAGTTGGTGAGACCCCATCTGGAGTACTGTGTCCAGTTCTGGAGACCCCATCTCCGCAAGGACATAGACAGGATGGAGGTAGTCCAGAGGAGGGCAACTAAAATGGTGCAGGGTCTGCAGGAGAAGCCGTATGAGGAGAAACTAAGGGAGCTTAATATGTATACCCTTGAGGAAAGAAGGGAGAGGGGGGACATGATAGAAACTTTTAAGTACCTCAGTGGAATCAACAAAGTCCAAGAGGGTAGCATCTTTCAGAAAAAGAGACTTGCAAGAACAAGGGGACACAATTTAAAGATAGAAGGAGGGCGGTTCAGGGGCAATGTGAGGAAGTATTATTTCACAGAGAGGGTAGTGGATGCATGGAACAGCCTTCCTGAGGAAGTTGTGGGGTCTAAAACTGTGGGAGAATTCAAGAATGCATGGGACAGACATAAGGCAATTCTTGTGGGGGGTAGGAAGAAATAGGCTGTTGGTTAACTAGGATCTATGGCCTATCCTGTAGGTAGGGAAATGGGCAGACTAGATGGGCCAAGCGGTCCTTATCTGCCATCAAAGTCTATGTTTCTATGTCTCTAATTCATTCAAAAAGCACATTCAGAATCTCATTTGAAACATTTATTGTTAGAGAAGTTATATTGTGATACTGCCTGTAACTATGATTAATGTTCGTATTTTTGTGTAAATGTAATTTTGTATTGTAATGTTATATGTCAGGCATGGCTGAAAAAGGGCTGTGCCCAGTCCACTTCCTGGTTAAAAATAAAACAAACAAAAAAAACAAACAAAGATGGTGCATTGCTCATTCCCAATAAGCCTGCATGCCGGCACCACACCATGAATACATAATATGGCGAGCACATCTAACAAAAGGTCCGCTGCAATGCAGCAAAGCTCGTCATATGCAGCGGCACCTCCTGCGTGCTTTCCCTGTTGAAAAAATACATTAAACATGGTGGCACACTGCCTGCCATAATGCAGACTTCGGGGGTGCCCATTCCCCTTGTCGGCATGCCCTGACTCAATGTATGTGCCGACAGGGGAGCCCACTCCCAGTCAGCATAATGCACCCCCCCATTTGTTATGTGCCGAGGTGGGTGCCCAATCCCCCTTGGCTCTTGCCTCTCCCTTTTTCATTGTGTGCCAACGGGGGTGCCCAGTCCCCTGTCAGCTACAGCATCTCCCCCAAAACACTTAGGTGGCACACTGGGAGCCCAGCCCAGTGTGCCAAATCCCCTGAAAAAGAAAAACCTTCCCGCGATGGGTTTGTTTTTACCCCTGTGAAAGAAGAAAACAGTCCCTCACATTCTAATTGCCCCTCCCACAACCTGTGCCCACCCTCTGTGCACCCTGCCTTGCCACACACCCCTCACTTCATATTTACCTCCAGAGTCCAGTGCGACGATCTTCCGTGGACTGGGAACACATCGGCACTCTTCAAAGCTGACCGCGAACTGAAGAAATGCCTGTTAGCTGTATAATGGCATAAATAGGGTTTTTTTCAACTTTGGTGCATATCTCAGGCATTTTTGGGAATTTGTGCACCAAATTTTCAACATGGGGTTATTGGGACCCCTTCTCATGCATTCAGTTACTGTCATGGTGTTATTTTGTCCAGAAAGGTGATTTTGTTGTCACTGTGTGGAATCATCTTTTGGGACCGAGTAACAAAATGACAGTGCCACTGTTCATGAGGGGGGCTCTCAAAAAACCTATGTTGCAAATTTCGTTAAAAAAAATCCAAAAAATGGCTGTTTTATGAGTGTGTGTTGCGCTGTTTCCACGCACGCTCATAACTTCATGAATTTGTAATATTTTCACACCAGATTTTCAAAATTGGCATTTTTCCACACCTCCTTATGAACAGTACATCTGTCATTTTACATATCCTGGCCAAAATGTGTTTTCACATGTCCGGCTCAGAATAGCGCAGTTGCTGTGCAAAATCAGTTTTCAGGACAGTTTGAGAAAATGACGGTGACACTGTTCAAAAGCAGTGGTCCTAAAATGCCTATGTTAAAGATTTGGTGCCAGAAGTCCATAAAATGACTGTTACAAGTGTGCATTGTGCAGTTTCCATGCACCCTTGTAACTTTGTAAATTTGCAATATTTTCATGCCAGATTTCCAACACTGGCAGTTTTTCACACCTCCTTATCAACAGTACAGCTGTCATTTTTCACAGCCTGCCCAAAATGTGTTTCCGCACCTGTGGTGCACAATGGCATGGTTGCTGTGGGAAATCAATTTTTGGGACAGATTAGCAACATGACAGTGCTACTGTTCATGAGGGGAGGTCCCAAAATGCCTATGTTGAAAATGTGGCTAAAAACCTCCCACAAATAATTGGGTTATGGATGTGTGTTGCACAGTTTCTATGCATGCTCATGACTTCACCAATTTTTCATATTTTCACTCCAGATTTTCAACGTTGCCATTTTTTTATGCCTCCTCATGAACAATACAGTTGTAATTTTCCGCATCCTGCCCAAAATGTGTTTTTGTCCCTCTGTCGCCATATGGCATTGCCACTGTGCAAAACCACCTTTAAGCTAACAAACTGATTGTGCCGCTCTTCATGAGCTGGAGTCACAAAAAGCCTATGCTGAAAATTTGGAGTGAAAATACCAACAAACACCTACAACATTTGGATTTTCAACTGTAACACCCCACACTGTAGAGACTGCCAGGCATCAGGGGTGTGACTTGGGATCATTGACTGTAATGCTCACACCATTCCACCCCATCCCTACCCTGCAGCCAGTGACAGGCATCAAGGTGTGCCTTGGTGTGTTCGGCCCTAATGTTCACCTATTCTCCTATACTGCACCCATCTCAGTGTATTTCCTTATGGAATGGGGTAAGTATAAGGCCCAAAGACCCCAAAGCACACCACAACACTTGTCAGTGTCTACAGGGTAGGGTGAGGTAAAATGTCATGAGCATTATAGCTGACACCCCAAAGGCACACCCTGGTGCCTGTCAGTCTCTGCAGGGTGGGGGTGGGGTTGGTGTCAGTTCCATACTTCACTGCCATTCCTATTATGCATCTCTAATTCCTGCACTACCAATGCTAATGACAGTGAGACAACATTTGGCATTGACAAATGATTGTTAGAACAGCAATATGGGTCTATCCCTGATGCTTGCGATCTTCTATGTAAATGTACTGTGTATCTGAGTTGGTGCCATCCTTTTTGGTGATCCATATAAAAGAATTATAATAAAGCTGTGAGTATAAAGCTCTTCAGTTATCATCTAGTCAATTCTCATGGGCCTCCACCCATAGGAGTATTGCCTTATTTATGTTATTTAATCATCATTTGTGTACTCCTTAAAGTAGGTTATGATGCCACTTCATTCTGATCACATCACCTATCTCCTTTTGAAACCATGACTTCAAAATAACAGCAAAGACCCTCGCTAATCAGTTATATGGCATCCTTCCTATGCAGACACATGCACCCAGACCTGAATGACTTTGTAAGAGGCAGTTACTCCTACAATAATATGAGAAGGCATTTAAACGTGGTTTTCTGGGGAGCTCAGCATACAGGAACTATAAATGTGCGCTCCATGGATGTTGCAAAAGTGCTTGATAGGGTCAAATGGGGCACTTTATTGGAGATGATAAGATGATTTGTTTGGGTGGATGATTTATTAGTTGAATACACCTGCTGTACTACAAGCCAGAAACAAAGGTACTGGTGAATGGAGGGGAGGTATTCCAGAGTCTTAAATGTACACCGCGGTATGTGGCAGAGATGCCCCTCTCCACAGTCCTCTTCATATTGGTGACAGAGATGCTGGCAGTACACTTCAGGAACTCCTCTGATATCATAGGGGTTGAGGGTGGGAAGGGTCTGTCCCATACGACAACTCAGTATGCAGACAAAAACATACTATTTGTCAGCAACCTGAAGGTTTCCATTCTCTCCATAACTTCTGCAGTCATGACCGTCTCATGATTCTCTGGATACAAAGTCAGTCTAGATAAGACAGACCTGTTCCTAATTAATGGAGGAGGTAAAGCCAAAGCAATTGGGGAAGTATCATGTAAGGCAGTCACTCATCACGTCACCTACTTGGGTATTAAAGTAGGTCCAGATATCTTCACAATTTTATGACCTTAATTACATACTTATTACTAGTTGAAATGTTGGCAAATCATGTAAGGTGGAAAGCATTTTCAGTGACTTGGCTAGGATGAAAAAAGATGAATATTATCATCAGAGTTCTTTACCAAAAGCAGATGATCCATATGGATCTATCTTGCAGACATGCAGAAAAATGGATGCAACATGTTACAACTTTATAAGTTGAGTAGGAGGTCTTGAGCCAGTTTAGCGAGATGAAAAAGCCAAACAGGAAGAGGTGGACTCAAACTACTAGACTTCAGGTCTATGGCCTGGCAGCACAGATGATGTATTTGCACGAACGGAGATTAGGAAAGTATTGGACTAGTTGGGTTATTTGGAGAGCAGGGTGCTATAAATTCTTCTACTGGCTTATGAGGGCACAGGAGGTCTAACAGCATACAATGCCACCAAGGATCGGAACACTATGATTCTACATACTTAAAAGTGTGGCAGGTCATTAGAAAAGTCTGAGAAGTACAGGACCAGGTCCCCATATTGACACTCATCTATGTGTATCCAGACTTCATGCTGGGTTATGAAGAATGGGGCATCCAAGACAGGGAGGTACAGAGAATTCAATGACTGGAGGAATTATTTTCAGAGAAAGGATTTACAGTAAGTGTTTTGCAGAACTCTGACATGAGTTGGAACTTTAATCTTCAAATTTCTATAGAGTTCTACAGACACAAGAATACCTCAAAAAAGTTGAATAGGTTGACTCTTAGAATCACATGCATTGGGACTTCCGGTGACATCATCAAACCGAATGGCGGCTTAGCTCTAAGCTCCGCAGTGGTGGTGCAAAATTGACTTTAATCCGGTGTTAATAGACGTTCAAACTAATTCTTTGCCAAGCCTGCAGTTAAAACAGTGAGCCAGGCAGTGAACTCGCGTTGCAGAAGTGCCAAGAAAACCCTGACTAAGAGCCGATCTAGATCTGATCGCAGCCCGAGTGTTCTGCTATCTAGGGCCTCAGAATCGGCGGCGGGTACCGAGAGAGAGGAGGATGAGGAGAGAATCTCAAGGGGGAGCTCCATGGATGGTCGGGCGACGGGCCCATATTGTTTTTTTTTTTAAAATTCAATTTCTTTATTGAATTATTTGATAACAGCAAAAGCATGGAGTACAGACATTGTTACAAGCTATAATGAGACAAAGTAACATACACTCAGCGTAACAACAGAGTCGTTTAAGATGAAGTGTGTCTGTATATTCACAACAGAAGCAACATACCAAACCTACCCTTAACCCTCCTGCTCCTCTCCCCACCCACCCCTGGAGGGTGACACATCGAAAAGCCAGAAGTAGGAGAAGTGAGATGGTGAGAAGTATTCTGTGTTAACAGTGTCTCAAGGGAGACAGAGTAGATTAAGGTTGTCAGAGGATGCCAGTATGTGAGCTTTAATGCAGATACAAGGCATATAGTTTGCCCCACTTCTGGTTGAAGGAGGCCATACAATTCCGGGAGCTAGCTATTAACCTTTCAGTTTTGAAACAAAAAGAGATTTCTTTAGCCATTCAGGGTATGAGATAGCCAGTTGGTCCATCCAATGTTTGAGAACCAGCCTTTTAACTGCTATGGAAATCAAAGCCATATGGAACCTGCGTTCCTTAACTCCAATATCCGAAAGCATCCCTAATATACATATTTCCACTGTAAATAGCTCCCCCAAACCCAGGAGGGGATCTAAGTTAGTTTTCATTGTATTCCATAGGGGTGCCACCTTATCACAGTACCAGAAACTATGTAGTAGGTTCCCCTCAACTGCTCCACATCGTGTACAGTTAGTTGATGTCAGCCTGCCAAATTTGGCCAGCTTAATCGGAGTATAGTATAAGTTATTAAGGATATGAAACTGAATTAACCTGTTTCTATCCTGGGTAAGGTATCTGTGTGTATCCCTCCAAATCTGACTCCAGGGTAGGGGGGAATCAGATAAGAGGGGGGCCCAGATCTTGGAACCGGTAAGGGCAGTGGGATATTTGGTATCTTGTAGGTAAGAATAAATTCTGGCAATTCCATGGGGTTTGCTTACACAATCGTGAATTTGATCCAAAAATGGTCCTGTTTGGGATGGTATAAGTACAGTCCCAAACAAATTAACTAAAAGGTGTCTTAACTGAAAAACCTTGAATATGTGTTTCTGGGGGATATTCAATTTGGTTAACATTTCAGTGGAGGAAAAGAGAGAGCCCTGAGAGTATAGGTTTCTCACTGGTAAATCATGTACTTGTGGAAGCCAGTCAGAGGTCAGTGGGGAGCCACCTATTTTGATGTTGGGATTTAAAGTGAGGGGTTGTGCCACATCCTTTGTGTGTGGTATGTTAAAGAAGCTCCAGCATTGAGCTAAGATTTTGATAGAAAGGCCTATAACTGACCTTTGTATAGTTTCTGGCAGTGTAGAAAAGGTATGGTAGAAAATTCGGGGGGGGGGGAGGACGAAGATTATGTTTGTCCAAAAGATTGAATTCTAGCTGCAGCCATGCAGGCTGAGATGGGTTGGGTTGGACATTTAACCAGCATCCTACTTTGGATAGATGGCTAGCCCAATAATATAACATAAAATTAGGAAGGCGAAGGCCTCCTCTGTCCCTAGGTAAATTAAGCTTTAAGAAGGCCTGCTTAGGGTGCTTACCTTCCAAATGAAATTGAGAGGGCAGAGTGGATCTGTTGAAAGTAAGATCTTGGGAGCCATATGTTTAATAAATTTAAGGGGTTAAAAATGCGGGGTAGGATATTTATTTTAATGATACTAATGCGGCCCCATAAAGATATCAGCAGGCTGTCCCATCTACAAAGATCTTTCTGAACTCTCATCAGTAGGTCGTCCAGGTTAAGTTTCTTAATAACCTCTGGATCACAGGCAAAATGTATGCCTAGGTACTTGAGTGAGGCTGGGGACCAATTCATGCCAAACTGAGCAAAGTTAGCTTGGGATGTGAAGGAGTTTAGTGGAAAAATAACTGACTTGTTTAAATTAAATCTATAGTTAGCTACTTGTCCAAACTGATCAATAATTTGTACTGCCTGTGTTAAAGAGGCTTCTGGATTGGCCAAGTGTAAGAGGATGTCGTTTGCAAAGACTGAAAGAGTCAGTGATTTCTGGGAGACAACACAGCCTGTGACCTGGGGTGAGGCTTTGATACTAAGTATCAGGAGTTCTAAGTACAGGTTAAATAAGTAAGGGGAGAGAGGACAGCCCTGCCGAGTGCCGGAATACAGGGGGAATCGAGATGAAAAAACACCGCTACAGTAGATTTTAGCGGAGGGTGATTTATAAACTGTTCTAATCCACTGGATGAAAGAATTGGGGAAGCCCATTCTCCCAAGAGTGGACCACAAAAAATCCCAGTTAACCCTGTCAAAGGCATTTTCTGTGTCTAGTGCAATTAGAGCCATGGGAACCTGGGAGTCCTGTGCGGCCTGGAAGATATGGGAGAGGGTTCTCAGGTGATCTGCCACAGATCTGCCCTGAACGAACCCCACTTACTCGGGACTCAGCAGTTGCTGCCAAACCTGCTTAATTCTGAGAAAGAGGATTTTGATATCGTAATTTAATAATGAGATTGGGAGGTAGCTAGCCAGTTCTGACAGAGGTTTGTCTGGCTTCAGAATTAGGATTATTGTGGCCTCTAACAGAGAGGGGTCAAGGGAGTCTGAGGAGAACATATACTCATATAATTTTAGGAGGAGAGGAGAGATCTCCTTGCAAAAGACTTTATAGAAGTTGGGAGGGAAGCCATCGGGGCCTGGAGATTTATCCAGAGTTAGCCCGTTTATTACTTCCTCAATCTTGGCTAGAGTAATGGGAGAAGACAGTGATTCACATTGATGTGTCTGTAGGGAGGGGAGACTAACACCATCTAAGAAATGTTCTATGTTGGGGAGGGACGGTTGGGAGGTACCTCTACCATATATTTCCCTGTAAAAGGACTCAAAAATATGTGCGATATCTCTTGGTGAGGTTTTGGTGGAACCATCAGGGGATTTCAGTGCAGGAATTAACCTTGAGTTTTCTGTCTCCCTCAGTCTGAGGGCTAACAGTCTGCCAGGTTTCTCCCCTTGGTCTAGGTAACGAGATTTAGACTTAAGGATAGCATATTCCATTTTTTCCTTAATTAAGTCCTCGTATTCATTTCTGAGCTTACATAAGGTTTCCAAATTGGTTTGAGAGCAAGAAAGAGAAAAATCATTTTCAGCTATCCTGATTTGGTTGGACAGTGAAACGATTTTAGCCTCTCTTAGCTTTTCCCTTCTAGAAGCCAACTTTATAAACTCGCCCCGATAAAACATTTTAGTGAACACCAAATTAAGTCCTCTCTAGTGACAAAACCCTGATTGTGTTCTAGAAAGGACAGGATTAAAGATTTAATATGGAATATTGTACGTTCTTCTTTTAGAAGTTGTGTGTTTAACTTCCATGAGGTGTCCCTTTGACCATGTGGTCCAAGGGAAACCTTAACCCATGCCAGAGAATGGTCAGAAATGACTATAGGCTCTATACCTGTTTGGAGAATGCCTTCTAGGAGGGTGGTACTAATTAGAATATAATCAATGCTTGACCATGTTTGGTGTACTTGAGAGTAAAAAGAAAAGATACGGCCAGAAGGGTTAAGCAGGCACCAGGGGTCGCATAATCCTAGTAGATTCATGAAATCCCTGAGGGCGATTTGGGAGAGGGAAGGGGGTCTTAGGGGTCTGTAAGTTTTATCGAACTCTTGATCTGGGGCAATATTCCAGTCACCTCCCAGTATAAATAAGGAGGGCAGAAACCCACTCAGTCTATCAGCTAAGTGCATGAGAAATTTGGGGTCTCCTCCCACCGGGCCATAGATTGCCCCTAGTACCACTCCAACATTATTAAGCAGGCCTTTGACCAAGACAAATCTGCCCTCTTGGTCTATAGAACTATCTTCAACCACAAATGTAATATATTGTTTTATCAGTACAGCCACCCTCTTGCTAACCGATAACCCCCCGGATACAAAAACCAGTGAAAACCCTAGACGTCGTAACCCACTAGATTCTGACACCAATAAATGTATTTCCTGCAAGAAAAGTATGTCGATAATTAGCAAAGAGCAGTTGTGGAGAACCTGCTGCCTTTTAGTGGCATCTTTGATGCCTCTGATATTCCAGGTAGCGATTTTAATAGGCCTCATAGCTATATAGCTTGATAATGTGGCTAAGAGAGACAAAATTCGATAGTACTTCCACTAAGTACCAGTGCAGGTGGCACCCTCCCGGTCCCCTCCCCCCCATCCCTGCCTCCGCCATGAGCGGACATGAAAGTAGAATAATTCCTTGGCTCCATGGAGATCTAAATGTGAGCCTATGGTAGAAATGATGGATAAAAGTAACAAATGGGTACTAAACCTAGATGAGAAAATAGTTTGTGGTCCCCCCACCTTCCTCCAATCCATAACACCCCAAACCCTCCCAACCTCCTTTAAACTATATACAAAAGGTCCCCATAGAGTTAAGAAGTTCAGTGCAGAGAAACTGAATAAACCTGGCAGGGACGATCCCCAAAGAATAACAGACCCAAGGATAAACAGTAGTAAAACAAGCTGAGGTAGAGAGAACTGGTCCAGTTCAAACAAACGGGACGTCATATCTCGAAACAAACATTGACATCCTGGTCTCCTGGGTACTGCAGCCCTCACCCCCCCTTACTAGACCACGAGGCAGGTCTCCCAGTGCTTGCTTTATCTCTGAGCCCCCCACCCACCAGACCTAGGTAAAATAAGGGAAAAGCTATACAATATGCCCCACTAACAATGCATCTACCATTACAACTGTAAGAGACATGAAAAATATGAAGACCGTACCAGGAGCAGCAGAAAATGAAAATAGTAGGCGCCCCAATGGTCCGCTTCGCACTAAGAGTAAGTAATGACACAGGGCTCACAGGAAGTCGACTTATTACCGGATGCTCCAGCTTACTGCAAGCCTAAAATTAAAGATTTGTACAGCCCTTTTACACAGGATTGAGCTAGCCCCGAGGTATGGGAAGTAACCAGGGGAGACAGATCAGAAGGGACCAAGTGGTCCGTCTCCTACAAGGGCCGATAGAAACAGCAAGCAGAATCTCAGTTCCACCACCTCCCCCCCCCCATCAGGAGTTTGCAGTGAGGCCCTTAACATCTACTGAGGCCTATTAGGCCACATCCTGGACTACAGCCACGGCCCCGGAAAACCGAGACAAACAAGGAGAGGACCGGTTAAACCTAGCAGGTAGTAAACCTTAACATCAACTCAAAAACAGGAGAAACTAATGGTCAAAGCAAACAAATTAGAGTTCAGTTAGTTTTGAAGAGGCTTGGTAGCTTGAGGGTAAGATCCATTGTGGCCTGTTCCGGTTTCTCGTAAGAGTGCCAGACACCTTCCAAGGCCACCTGTAGTTTGGCCGGGTAACTCATCCGAAAACGGATTCCAGCGGTGATGAGCTTGTTCACAATCGGGTGGAAGGCAGCTCTTTTCTGGAGCGTTTCTAAGGGTAAGTCCTGGGCTAGCCTCAGCTTGGAGTTGCCCCAGAGAATTGACTGCAGCTCCTTAGACTTGGAGAGGATGTGTTGTTTCTCCAGAAAACTGAGAAATTTCACTATAATGGGTCGAGGAGGAGCACCAGGTGGTGGCTTTGGTTTTAAAGAACGATGAGCTCTCTCGATGTGGTACTGCGGGTTAAGGGGGGAGGGACCCACAACCTTATTGAGGAATTTCTGGATGAAGATAATGGTGTCCGTACCCTCTTCAGATTCAGGCAGGCCCAGAATTAGTATGTTGTTTCTCCTGCTTCTTCCTTCAAGGTCTTCCATTTTAAGTTGTAACTTATTGATCTGATTGTCTGAGTCGGGTAATCTCTGGGTCAATTTTCCCCTTCCAATTTTCCAGTGAAGCTGTTCTTGCCTCTGTATCACCTACTCTTAGGGTAAGTGAGCTGAGATCGCTTCTGATGGTTTTCAGCTCTGAGGAGATATCTTGCAGGGTTTCGCGAAAGGGTATCAGCTCTTGAAGAAATCGCTCCTCCGTTAGTGCATTTGCAGTGGAACCTGGAGAATTCTGCTTGGTAGAGTACCCTGAACTTTGAGTTTTGGATTTTTTGGCCAATTTCTCGGGGGTAGCCGGCAGGGTGTGCTTAGCGCCGGCCTGCTTCATCTCCACCTCCATACTTTGTAAAAGCCCAAACTTGAGAGCTGCTGGGCCAAAATAGATCGCTACCGCATTCCAGGCAGATGGAATAACCCAGTAATATGTTCAAATCGCTACCTCGGTTGCTAGAGAGGCAAATAAAATAAGATTTTGCCGGTCGGTGGGCAGGAGCTCTAGATTAGGCTGCTACTAGGTGCGCTGCATCACGTGACTCCCGTGATGGCCCATATTGTAAAAATGCTTCAATGGAGTGACAGTAATGTTAAAGATATTAAACAGGACTTGAAACTTTTGGAGAGAAGAATGCAAGACCTTGAGTCGGGCCTTGATGAGCTCCGTGAGGATTCCATGCGACTTAGCAGGGCAGTAATATATTTGGCCAGAAAGGAAAGAGAGTTAACGGCCAGGGCCGAGGATGCGGAATCAAGGGGGAGGAGGAAGACTATCAGAATCTTTGGGTTTCCAGAGGGAGCTGAGCAGGATAATCCAGTTGAATTTATCAAATCCTGGCTTCACCAAGAGTTGGATATCCCTGATATGGAGCCTCTTAAGCTGGAAAGAGTACACCGGACCTTAGGCCCCAAGCCGAAGAACGATGCCCCCCCTCGCTCAATCTTGGCCAAATTCACTCGATACCCAGTCAAGGAGATGGTGCTACGTAAAGCATGGGGTAAACGAGATCTGAATCTAGATGGGAAAAGGGGATATACTTGGACCATGACTTCCCCCCAGTTACTATGCAGAAGAGGAAAAGGGTCCTTGCAGTTATTAAGCAGCTGAGGGAAAGCAAATAAAAGCCTTCCTGAGATATCCAGCAAAACTGCTAGTACAATCGTCCACAGGCAGCAAGTACTATGACTCCCTCCTAGAAGCGAAAAAGCCACTCCAAAAGGTTGGAATTGTACTCCCAGACCTGCAACCAGATATTTGGGAACAGACTCTGTTGCATTTAAACTGGTCGAAGGCAAGTAAGGGTGCTGGGGGAAAAGAGAGCTTCAGGATCAAGGGCCCAGATGATCAGCTGTGTAAGGACTTGTGTCAGCTGGGGAAAGGCCTGCATGCCAAGAAGGGGACCTGATGGCGACTGGGATGGACACTTTGGTTTATCCTTCTGCCTATTCGTCTGGAATAGACTGATTCAAATACTGTACCTGGTTATCAACTAGTTAATTATGTGGACTGTAGGGCCTTTTGCTCACTGTCTTGGGGAAATTTAGCCCAATAATTTGAGTTAAGAAAGGGTGGTCGGCGAGAGGGAGAAACAAATTAATTTTGTACTGGATCTGGGCCTTGTTACCCGGGAGGGCCTTAGAAGTAAGTTAACGGATGGGCCTTCTCTCATGGGAAGGCGGAGCCAGGTCTTGTAGTTGGCCCTGATTCTGGTACGATCATGTTTACTCCCATGTTTACTCCTGTGATCTATGCCAACTGGCCCTGGATTTGGAAATCCTTTTCTGTATTGCACAGGTTAAGGTAGACGCAAAGAAGTTAAGTTATGTTAAATGGGGGGGGGAGGTCCTCTGCTCGGCCATGAATGTTAGATCTTGGAGGATCTGCTGTGACACTGACAGTGTGGCCTAAAGGAACTGGGGGCCTCTGCCTTTTCTTCCCCTTCTTCCCTTTTGTTTTCTCCCTTGTTCTAATGCCTGGTTGAACACTGGTTTAAGTGGCAGTCTGGTGGGGGGACGGGTGCGACCTTTGGTGCTCCTGTCAACCTACCAGTCTTGAGGGATACAGTTATTGCACCACCAACACCGGAAGCAAGTTCAGGGGACATGTGTCCCTGCGGAGGTTGGTGGAGGCTGGCCAATCGCGGTCCATTTATCTGTCTCTTCCGTGGATCGTGCCGACTCTTCTAAGGGCTTAAACCTTCCTGCTGAAAGTCCACCCCGGGAGACGCCTTCCCTGTTACCCTTGGCTAAGGGGGGGGGGTTGAGGGCTATGCAGCAGCTCATGCTCCTGGGCAGAGGGAGATTCTCTCCGATCATAGTCCGATTGGACTGCACTGTATATAGTTCACTTATGGTAATGCAGTTTTCTGGTTGGGGTTTTATGTTTGTACATAGTTTTTTGGAACTGTTGGGATGGGATGCTGGGGACTGGTGGGGTATTTGCGTGGGGAAGGGGATGGAGACCCGTGGTGAAGGTGTTCTTAAGGCTGCACATGGAGTTTTGCTCACTGTCCTCCAGAGCATGGGGGGCGAGGGTAGGAACATCAGGCAAGGGAATGTGTGGAGACTGATGAACTTAATGAAAAGACCAATATGGGGACCCTAAAACTGATCACATATAATGTTAAGGGATTGGGCTCTCCTGCTAAGAGGCACAGTATATTGCAAGATTTAGCGAGAGTGCATTGCGATATTGGTCTCTTGCAGAAAACCCACCTTTCGGCACTAGAACATAAAAAATTGTGTCATCTGTTGGTGGGGGAGGTCTTTGCTTCATCCCATAAGAACCCAAAGAAGGCTGGGGTGGCCTTTTTAGTGTGCAAGGGCCTAGGGTTGGTTCCGTAAGAATTCTTTTTGAATGAAGAGGGCAGACTGGCGGTCCTCTCCAGGAAGATTGCGGAGAAGGTTATCCATATTGTTGATATATATGCTCCCACGCCCGTTAACCCTGAGTTTTTAGGTATGTATTTGGAGTAATGGCTATGCTCCCAGAGGGTCATCTGGTTATGGGAGGGGACTGGAACTGTGTAGAAGAGGCTAGGTTAGATAGATCAGGAAGTCAGGGAGGCAGGGAGAAAGGTGCAGGACCCAGGACATTATCCCATCTTCAAACGAAATTGGGACTGGTAGACACGTAGAGAGATAGTTACCCCTCCAGTAGGGACTTCACCTTTTACACTCATCCGCAAGATTCATATTCAAGGTTAGACAGATTCTACATGCCTAAATCCAGGGTGGACTCTATTGTAGACCAGCAGATATACCCTATATACCTCTCTGACCATGCAAAAGTCAACCTGTCCATCTCCCTTGGAGGGCAGAATAAGCAATCTCTGTGGCATTTAAATGCTGGGCTCCTCAAAGACAAG
Organism: Neoceratodus forsteri; assembly: GCA_016271365.2. Classification (NCBI taxonomy): domain Eukaryota; kingdom Metazoa; phylum Chordata; order Ceratodontiformes; family Ceratodontidae; genus Neoceratodus; species Neoceratodus forsteri. Next base: position 850,756,055 of record CM028134.1, read on the forward strand.
GGTTTTGTCTCCAAGATAAAAGAGGTGATAGAAAACTACCTCAGGGAAAACACCGGGTCGGTGTCAAAGGTGAACTACCTCTGGGATGGGCTAAAGGTGGTGGTGAGAGGCGAGGTAATCTCGTGTTCAACACAACAAAAAAGAGCCAGGCAACAGCAACAAGAGGGCTTAGAGCAAAAAAATCAAGGCACTAGAGGGGATCCACAAAAAAGGAGGAACTCATAGTGTATTTAAGGAGCTTTAAGTGGCAAGTTGCAGCGCCTCCTTATGTTAAAAACTAAAAATGCCCTCAGGTTTACAGCACAGAAATACTATAGTGGGGGCAATAGAGCGGGCAGGCTACTCACCTTTAGATTAAGGAAACAGGAGGTGGATAGGTTTATTTCTGGGGTGCAGGATCCCAAAGCCCCTGGCAAACATGTATCAGGAGCCTCCCAGATAGCAGAATGCTTCAGAAAGTTCTATGAGGTCTTGTATAAGTCTGACACTGGGGCGAACCAACCTGACCTGATCAGGCACTTCCTCGAAGGTCTCAGGTTGCCCAAGCTCTCACTGGACCTTGAAAAAGAACTTGATAGACCATTCTCTCTGCTGGAGCTGAGAGAAGTGATTAAACCATTGAAGCACAATAAAACACCAGGCCCAGATGGCTACATAGCGGAGTTCTACCAAAAGTTCAGTGACCAGATATCTCCACTACTCCTTGAAGTCTGTAATGGAGCCCATATTTCCTCAGATGCCCTAGGCACCTGGGCGCAAGCCCTAATATCTGTTATCCCGAAGCCGGACAAGGATACGCCCTAGTGGCAGCTACCGCCTATATTGTTGCTGAACCTGGATGCCAAGATCTTTGCCAGGATGATAGCAAACAGGTTTCAGACGGTGGTGACCCAGCTGGTCCATCCGGATCAGTCGGGCTTCATGCCAGGTTGGCACCTCCATGATAATGTCAGGCGGTTGCTCACAGTAATGGCCTATGTCCAGTCCAGGGGGAGGAAATGGCAAGCAGTAGTGATTACATTAGACACAGAAAAGGCTTTTGATTGCTATGAGTGGGGATATCTTGGTGAAGTCCTTAAGAAATTTGGATTTGGCCCCAATTTTCAAGCATGGGTTGGCACCCTATATTCTAACCCCTCAGCCAGGGTCAGACTGAATGGATTATTCTCCCAACCCTTTTCTATCAGAAGGGGAATGAGGCAGGGCTGTCCCCTCTCACCCCTTCTTTTTGCCCTAAGTATGGAGCCGCTGGCTGAAGCCTTTCGGTCTCATGAGGGCATTGAGGGGATTTCAGTAGGTGGGGTGGACAACCGCATATCTCTATAAGCGGACGACACCCTCCTACATTTAGGTGACCCTCAACGTTCCCTACCAATCACGATGAACACGCTGAGGGAGTTGGCTCTAATCGGGCTTTAAGATTAATGAATCCAAATCAGAGTTAGTTTCTTTAGGAGTGGGAGTTTCGACCCAGGTAAGGGATATGACTGATTTAAGGTGGAACACTACTAGTTTCCGATACCTAGGAATATATATCCCGAGGGACCTGGGCAAACTGTTTCAGGTTAATTATCTGAGATTGCTGGATTGCGTGAGGGAGGACTGTGCCAGATGGGCTGCCCTACCACTTAGCATCTCCGGTAGGGTGGAGTCGGTAAGAATGAATGTCCTTCCAAGGATGCTGTTCTTGTTCGACACTATTCCTTTAAGTCCCCCGGAAAAATTTTGGGCAGATATACAAAAATTGATAAGCAATTTTATTTGAGCAGGAAAGAAGCCTAGGTTGAGCTGGGCCCTGCTGAAGTTATCTAAAGGGAAGGGAGGTCTGGGACTTCCAGATTTTAAGAGGTATTTCAAAGCGGCCCAACTACAGTACTTGGTGGTTTATGCGTCTCCTGTGCTGGTGCAGAGTTGGGCCAGAATGGACTTACAGCTCTTGCATCCACATGCCCTTTCATCAATTTTCTTTAATAAAAAGAACCCCAGGGTAGTCCATGGCCTACCTAACCCCGAGCTTAAAACGTCAATCAAGCTCTGGTTACAAATGGTGAAAGAGTCCGGGGCTCAGGCTCAAGCACTGGTGTTAAGGCAGGGGAAAATTCTGGAAAGGCCTGAGTTCAAACTAGGGTCGGAAAACCCAGTGTTCCTGAAATGGCGGAAGCTAGGACTGTGCATTTTTGCACAATTATTTAGTGGAGATACTGTGAAAAGTTTTGCACAGATTCAACAAGAGTTTAAAATTCCCTCATCCGACTTCTTTGCCTATTTGCAAATCAGACACTATTTACATATGGAAGAGGGACGGATAGGGAAGCATAGGTCTGGAGTCAGTGACTCTCTTATCGAATTGCTTACAGAGTTGTTAAGGGACCCACTGCAGGTGACCCACTTGATCTCTAAGATCTATGTGGCAGGTGAGCCAGTTGATTCGAAACCCAAACAGAGGATCCAGACACTATGGGAAAAAGAATTGGGTTTGAGAAAAGGGGAGGTAAGGTGGGAGGTAATTTGGAGGATGGCACACAGAACTTTGGCTTCAATCTCATTGAGGGAATTCAGGTGGAAAGTACTTACAAGATTTTTTAGGACACCAGTGCTAACCAAACACTTCGGCCAGATTTGCTCAGAGGATTGCTGGAGGGGTTGTGGGCAGGTGGGGACGCACAAACATATTTTTTGGGGATGCCGAAAATTGAAAGTTATTTGGAGGGTATTAATCGTGGGTTGAAACAGATTTTTCAGGTGGGGAATTTTGACCATCCTCATCATCTGCTATTGGGGAAGCCCCACAAGGTTTGACAGGATCTAAAGCCAACTGTCTGTTCCCAATTCTATTGGCCGCTGCCCAGAAGGCCATTACCAGGTTGTTGCTTTCTAAAACCCCTCCTAGTGGAGAGCACTGGTTGTCATGTTGTAACCAAATTAAAGTAATGGAAAGGCTCACAGCAAATTTAAATTTAAAGCTAGATACACATAGATCTCTCTGGCTCCAATTTTTCGAATACTTGAGTGTTGAAGAGGGAACTACTGTTTTAGATATCCTGGCAAGAGAGGCTCTGGATTAGGGGGCCTGTAAGGGCCAATTGGTGGACTGCCTGAGGGGACAGGGTATTCTGGACAAGAATAGTGAACCCTAGCACAACTCCGGAAGGGTTCTCTCACCACAGGTCTGGGGAAGGGGGTAGTAGGGTGGGGGTTGGGGTATATGTGTAGTATTGTCTTCTGTTTTTGAATATAGCTTGATCTTCCCACCCCAATGGTTTGGGGTTGGGAGGGTCCTTTCTTTTCCTGTTATGTATTATTATTTTGGAAGTTTTGGGGCTAGACTTTGAAGGGGTTGTGATTTTAGAGCACTGGCCCCAGAGTTCTGTCAGGTCATAGTTAGAATAGCCACTTAAAAACTGTATTAGTTAAGGAAAGGCCTGATTAATTGTTTTGGCTGTATATATCGCTCTTTTTAAGTCAGCTGAAATTTATTTTGCCTCCATGTGTCCCCTCTCTTTTTCTTTTCTGTACCCTGTTGTTATTTGGAAAAAAGGAAATAATAAAAATTGCAATTTAAAAAAAAAAAAAGAATCACATGCATCACTTATAGAATATGTAATTGTGCCAGCCTAGTGGTGCAGAGGGTTGAGGTGCTGGATGCCTTACCTCACACTATGCGGGTGACCCAGGTTCAGGAACGACCTCAGGTCATGGGGTGCCGGCATGGGGGGAAGAGGGTCGAGCAGGATTGAGCATGATGGTGGGCAGCTCTCCTCTCCTGAGGGTGGTGAGGGTGGGTTGGTACCTCCCAGCAGTTCTGCTCCCACAGGGTGGAGGTCTGGTGGGTAGCACAGGTGGAGAGGGGGCAGCAATGTATCAGGAGGTGGAACGGGCTGAGCTGGCACCATGGGGTGTGAAGCATGCCTCCACATGATTGCATGGCTGTGTGCTGGGGTCTCCGGGGGGGTTAGGGGAGGAAATCCATAAAAATACATATGTGTCCCTGTCACCAGTTGGTGGGAGGAGGCGATGGGGAGGGGGACCAAAAAGCTAGATTAAAAAAAAAAGAATATGTAATTATGAAAGCTTGGGAAAAACCTATATTCTACCCTTAAATTTAGAAATCAATGGTAAAGAGATCTGGAAGTGGTGGGCCAAGAGTTGGGAAAGCCACATGGGCATGTTAATTTGCAGCAAGGGTAAGGAGGCTTAGTACAGATTTACCTTATGAACTGACTGTATCTCTCACTCACACAGTGAACGAGTTTAACAAGGGAGTTTGTTCTCTGTGTGCCTGATGCAACTGGGCTAGAGTCACCTACATGCATTATTATACTTTTAGGATTGTCCCACCCTCAGATCTTACTGGTCAGCAGTGACCAGAGAAATATCTCACATCTTCCCAGTTGCAATAGCAGAGACACCAGCATTATTGTTGACGTGCATCAAAGACATAAGTGCAGATTGGTGGGTCCCATGCTGAAGAGTTATTAGGGTTGGTCTGTACCTTGCACAGAAGTGTATATAGACTCTTTGGTCTCAGTCCTCCAGCCCACAATTAACATATGAAAAGAGTTTTTAATAAAGACACTTTCCCTAGAAAAAGTATCACATGAACTAAAAGACAAGATAGAAGGCTTTGAAGCTCAATGGGGCCCCTTCCTAAACTCCTTTCCCCTCATCGAAGCCATGTACATACAGGTAGGGAAGTTTAATGGCAGGGGTGTGCAAAGGGTAAGGTGATTAACAAAGAGGTGAATTGCATGGAACATACAGGCAAAACTAGAGGTAAACATAATCAGATGGAGGGGTAACCATTGCCTCAGAGCTGGTGCACAGAGGTTTTTTGGTTTTTAAATTGTTTTTTGTTTTAATTGGGTTCACCACAACATAACCCAGATAGGCCATCTTAGGGTAGCTGGTTCATTCCACTGTGGTGTCAAACAGATGAGGCATACTGATGAGTCCTGGTAGGACGAAACATGTGTCTATGTCTTCTGTTGGCACCCTTTGCAAACTACATGAGAGGCCTTTCGGCACCATGCATTTCTGCTTAAAGTTGAACCAGCATAATATAGAAACATAGAAACATAGACTTTGACGGCAGATTAGGACTACTTGGCCCACCCAGTCTGCCCATTTCCCTACCTACTGGATAAGCTGCAGATTCTAGTTAACCAACAACCTACTTCCTGCCACCCCCACTACAATTGCCTTATGTCTGTCCCATGCATGTTTGAATTCCCCCACTGTTTTAGACACAACAACCTCTCCAGGAAGGCAGTTCCATATATCCACCACTCTCTCCGTGAAAAAAAAATTCCTCATTTTACCCCTGAGCTGTCCCCCCTCTATCTTTAAATTGTGCCCCCTTGTTCTTACACATTTCTTTTTCTGAAAGATGCTACCCTCCTGGACTTTGTTGATTCCCTTGAGGTACTTGAACATTTCTATCATGTCCCCCCTGTCCCTCCTTTCATCAAGGGTATACATATTAAGCTCTCTCAGTCTCTCTTCATATGATTTCTAATGCAGACCCTGCACCATTTTAGTTGCCCTTCTCTGGACTGCTTCCATCCTGTCTATGTCCTTGCGTAGATAAGGTCTCCAAAACTGCACACAGTACTCCAGATGGGGTCTCACCAACTGTCTGTACAGAGGGATAACCACTTCCCTTTTTCTACTTGTGATGCCCCTTCTTATGCATCCCAGTATCCCCCTGGCTCTCCTTACTGACTTCTCACATTGCTTACCAACCTTTAGATCATCTGATATGACTACCCCAAGTCCTGCTCCATTTTTGTTGTTGTTAGTACCTCCCTGCTATTGTGTACTTCTTCTCCTGGTTTTTGTTTCCAGGTGCATTACTTTGCACCTCTTTGCATTGAATCTAAGTTGCCATATGTCTGACCATTCCTCCAACCTTGCCAAGTCCCTTCTCATCCTTTCTACCCCCCTTGTGTATCAACTCTGTTACAGATATTTGTATCATCTGCAAAGAGGCATACCTTTCCCTCCAGACCCTCTGCAATGTCACCTATAAAGATGTTAAAGAGGACTGGACCCAGTACTGAGCCTTGAGGTACTCCACTAGTGACAACCCTTTCTTCGGAATGTGTTCCATTCACTATTACCTTCTGTGTCCTGTTGTGCAGCCAGTTTGCTACCCAGGCTACCACCCTGTGACCCACTCCCAGGCTGGCTAACTTGATTATTAATCTTTAGTGCGGGACTGTGTCAAATGCCTTGCTAAAGTCTAGGTAGGGCATATCCACACCCCTCCCTGGTCTATTACTTTGGTCACCCAGTCAAAGAAATCTATTAGATTCGTCTGACATGACCTTCCTGCTGTAAATCCATGCTGCTTTGGGTGCTGTGCCCCGCTGGCTTCTAGGTACTCAACAATTCTTTCTTTCAGAAGTGATTCCATAATTTTCCCTACCACTGAGGTCAAACTTAAAGGTCTGTAGTTTTCTGCTTCTGCCTTGCTCCCACTTTTGTGAAGGGGAATCACATCTTCCCTCTTCCAGTCCTCAGGTACCACCCCATCCTCCCATGATTTGTTAAAAAGTGTGGTCAGTGGTGTCACTAGGTCCTCCCTTAGTTCTTGTAGGATTCTGGGGTGAATCCCATCAGGCCCCATTGCTTTGTCCACCTTGAGTTTTAGGAGTTCTTTCAGGACCCTTTCTTCTGTAAGTAGACTGGTGTCAACCCCCTACCCAGAGTGCTTCTATTGTCTGGTGTAGGTAACTCCTTCTCATCTTCTTTTGCGAATACTGAGCAAAAGTACTCATTCAGTATCTCTTCCTTTTCACTGTCTCCCTCTGCCCACCTTCCCTCTCCCTTATTAATCTTCACTATTCCTCTCTTAACCTTTCTATGTTCCCTAATGTACCTATAAAAGGTTTTATCCCCCTTCTTAACTGAATTGGCTATTTTTTCCTCGGTTTGGGCTTTTGCTATTCTGACTGCCTTCCCCACTTCTTTCTGCTTTAATTGATACAGTTCCCTGTTGTGCTCCTTCTGTGATGCCTTATACTTTTTGAATTCAGCCTTTTTCTCCTTAACCTTCCCTGCCACCTCTTTTGAGAACCATAGTGGTTTTTTACTCCGCTTTGTTTTCTTTATCTGTTTCACACAAAGGCTTATTGCCTCTATGATGGCAGTTTTGATTTTTCTCCATTGTTCTTCCACCCCCTCCTTTTTGGCCATTTGCTAGTGTATTCCTCAGGTATTTACCCATGTTGCCAAAGTCAGCCCTTCTAAAGTCCAGTATGCTTGTTTTTGTATGGCTTGTCTCCATGGTTGTGCTTATTGTGAAGCACACTGAGCAGTGGCTGCTTATTCTCAGATGTCTACTGACTTCTAAATTTATGATCCTCTCTCCATTTGAGAGTACCAGGTCTAGTATTGCTCCCTCCCTAATGGGTTCCAACACTAGCTGTCTAAGGCCTGCCCCTTGCAGGGCATCGAGAATGACCCTGTTTGGATGTGGTTGCACATGTCATCCAGTTAACATCTGGCATATTCAGGTCCCCCAGCAACAGTATCTCCCCTTTTTCAGCCATTTTGAGAATGTCCTCTATCATTTTCTTGTCCATTTCCTCTCCTTGAGATGGGGGTCTATATACAACCCCTGTGTGGATTGTGATGCCATTCTCTGTCTCAAAGGTGACCCAGAGTGCCTCTTTTCCTCCCCCTTTACTTTTTAGTTCTGTAGCTTTGATCCCTTCCCTTATGTATAGAGCTACTCCACCTCCTCTTTTCCCCTCACTGTCCCTTCTGTAGACTGTGTACCTCGGTATGTTGACATCCCAGTCATGGTTCGCCGTGTACCATGTTTCTGTGACTGCCACAATATCCAGTTGTTCATCTTCCATCAAGGCTACTAGCTCAGGAAGCTTGTTTCCCAGACTACGGGCATTAGTACTCATTGCCCTCCATTTAATGTTGGCTTTATCCTTTTTTCCCCCATGCCTGCTCTTTTTTGCCCTTGTCTATTTTTCCATTTAACCCTGTCCTGCCCTCTGTTGAGCACTATACTTCAGTGTTTACCTTACTACCTGTCATGTTTTGTGGTGGGAGGCTTGAAATTTCCTGCCTCTTATTAACACCTCCCCCCATGGCTAGTTTAAAAGCTTGCCAAGGAAGCATTTAAACCTGTCACTTAGGATCTTGGTTCCATTCATGGACAGATGCAGACCATTGTGCCAGTATAGACCTTCATCTCTCCAGGTGTACCCCCAGTCCCCAATGAAGCCAAAGCCCTGTGCTGTGCACCAGTTTTGCAACCATTCATTAAACTGCATGGTGTGTAGTACCCTTTGTCTCACCCCTGCCATGGACTGGCCGCACCTCTGAGAAGGTAACTGTGCTTACTACCTGTCTGAGGCCCCTCCCCAACTCTACAATTTTATCCTGCACTGCACTGCACTGATCCCATGCCTAGCTAGGTCATTTGTCCCAAGGTGGACAATGATATCTAGTTCCCTCTCCTCTGACGCTGCTTCTGCAATCCTGAGGATTTGCTTCTTGTCCCTCCAAGCAATGGCACCAGGCAGGCACCTAACTTCCCTCTCCTGTCCCATCCCCAGGTCTATCCCTCTAAAAACTGAGTCCCCTATCAGAAGCTGTTTCCTTCCTCTGTGGTGTCCCTTGCCACCCTTCTGTGGGTCTCCCTTGTGGGTGTCCTCAGCATTCTTCTTGGTCTCCACTGAGGGTGCCACCATAGAGGAACCTTGCTCTGTCAGACTGGCATATGGTTTGTGTAGAGGTACAACTTGGGGGCTTCATCTCTGTTTCACCACCTGCACCCTCCCAGAACCCACTGTGGTCCAACTGCTCTTCATACTTGGCAACCTCTGTGGCAGTGGTGCTCTTTGGGTGGGGGAGGCCTCCTTAGTCCTTGCCAGTTCAGTCTGCAGGTGGGCAACCTCCTCCCTCAGAGCTGACAGTTGCCTGCAAATAGGACAGCAATGCAGTTTCCAGAATGTCTCCCAGAAAACTGCTGCCCCACAGCCAGTGCATTGCACCACTCCCCACATGTCCCTTTCCCTTATAATATACAATATGTAATAAATATATATAAATATATTTTTTTCTTCCTTTTTGTGGTGTGTACTTACCCTTTATGCACTGTTCTGGGTTATTAAGAATATGGCAGTTCTGCCCCAAGACCTGTTGAGGAAGTGATGTCAGAACATTGGCTATAAAGGAAACGCATGCCTGGGGGTGGGGTGTGGGAAGGGTGGATGGGTAGTCCACAACTGCTGGTGACTGTTAGAAACAATCAAATATACCACTGTTCCACTACCCTGGTGCATACTGTCCTTTATAGTAATTCAACTAACCTCCAGTAACTGATTTGTCAACTATGTAAAAGTAATTTGATGCAAACTGTTACAGCATACTAGTAGACAGTCCAGTTACCCTCAAAGAAAAATCAAATATGCAGTTATTTCAACCCTTCTGAAGTTGGTCACAAGATAAGCAGTTTTGAAAAACCCCTTTCTGATATAAAAATGAAAATAATTAAACACAAAGCAATACCAATGTAAGACTGTAAAGTAAGGAAAACTTCCCTCAAACGTAAGTAAGAGAGATTTGTTGCAGATTTCTAGTCCAATACAGTATATCCCATGCAGCTTTTTCAGTCGTTTCAAAGCACACCCTGTTACACAACCTAAAGAGATGGGCTTCTGTGGTGATTTGCATTTGCAGCCCATGATGCTTTGCATTGTGGGGTCATGTGTGATTTTGTATTTCTACTGTACTATGGTTGTACGAACTGCTCGTACATTGTGGTTATTTTTACCTGATTGTTTTTTTTTTCTTTATTCAGTCCTGTATTGCCCATGAATGAATTTGGTTTGTGTGGTCTTTTAAGAAAACTCAATAAAAATAATTTCAAAATTAATTTATCCAAATATAATCACTTTCCTGCACATGGCTCATAAAAATTCCAAACTGTGAATTTAAAAAAAAAACAATAGGATTAGGAAAATACCAAATTTGGACACAAGTGCACACTTTCAAATAGAGCATAAAAGTTTCAAACTGAATTTATTTTATAACCTAGGAAGTTAAATGCAGTTTGGAAAAAATATGCAGTTGTCCCATTAACATAGTTGTGTGCTGTTTCTCATATTTTCCCTGGCATAATTAAAGTTCAATGTTTAGTGAATATGTGTGGTGCTTGTTTGAACTTTAATTTGACCTTTCTCATTCCCACCCTCAGCTGAGGAGCCAGGTAGCATAATGGGCATGCAGGCCCAGCACTAAGGGTAAGAAGAGTGCCAGAGAAGGGGGAAGTGGGGAAGATGGAGGGTTGAAAATGCGTTAAGTGTAGATTGAAGGGGAAGGTAGGTTTAACTAGGGCAGGTGGGAGGAGATATTCCACCACATTGAATTACGGGCAAAAGCCCTCCCATTGTCTCCCTATTGTTTCAAATGGTGTGGCCCTACTTGCTGTATACTGACATTTCACAGGCTATCTCAGTAGCATTTTGAAATCATTTGAGGTTGCTATTCAGGACATGGGTGGTGATGGGCTTAACCGTAGGCAGTTAATGCCACAAATGTATTTTCTGAACAACAAAATGTTACCACAGGAAAGTAGCTTCAGTAAAGACAAGATCTGGCTAGAGCCAGTATGGCTGTTGCAAGCTTGAAGAAGTTCTGAGGAACGAGTGCTGCTGAATGCCATCCCCAAGATGGTGGTGGTGACAGAACTGCGCATGTGCATGTGGCATGCTTGCACAGGTCTTGTCCAGAATGCAGAAGTAGAGGCTGAAATAGTGTGGCTGTGGCTCTGTAGTGAATGACCATGGTGGACTGTTTCAAGCTCTTTTGGAGTTTCGGAGGGATACTTCCAAAACTCCAACAGAAGCGTGCCCCAGTTACTCATTTTCAGAGCAATTGCTAAATGGCTGCAGGCTCCAGCCACAGCCATAAAAATGGAGAAGGTGGGGATATGTTACAAACAGTAGCACAGTCGGATGCAATTATAGTTAAGTTGGACGGAGGTAATTCACATAATTCCATGCTAACATCAAGGTACAGTACAATATTCTTTTTGCACAACTTGACCTATGCTGTAAAGAAGCTCAGCTGCTACATGGGTCAATATGTGCGCTAACCAATTCTCCTCCACAGTTTCAGTAGGTTTATTTGCCTTTGGCTCACATAAACTTCAGTCCAACAAGCCTGAAGACAATGCAGAAGTTACATGCCATGATGGAGATGATCACTTCAACATGAGAACGTGTCATTCTGTTGTCTTTGTCAATAAAGCTTGAGAAATATTTTCTGATCCCAAACTGGCAGGTGTTGCAATGGTAGACAGTTATCCAATGGAATCCCTTGGAGCCAGAGAATATCTCGTATTACCCATTTACCTGTTGTTCCTGATATATGCACCTGTTGTAAAAAGAAACAGACATGGTCTTGGTTGATAAAAGTAACACAAAGTCACTTTTCAGACCTACTCACTAGCGGTAACTCTGTATTAGTTTTAAACCTGCTGACTTTGTCAGACTGAACAAAGAACAAGCATACTGTAACATCTAAAAATGCATGCTGATATTTCTTTAGAAAAGCAGACCAATCAAGCACCTAGGGCATGATTCACAAAAATAGGTCTTAGTCTCTGGTCATTGAGTCCACTTCCTTATGTCGTATACACATAAACTACAGTATGTCCCAAAGTGTGGCATAACAAAGAGAGGGGGCAACTGCATACAAAATAGATCAACTCAGATGCACGAAGATGTGCCCCAGCAATACATATTTGTCATTCACTAGTAGCCCAGTTGGTGGTTTACTTACAAGTTTCCTTGCTTTAGCTTTCTACTGTGGTGGCCCAAGTACAAATTGCCATGCTATAGGTTTGGAGATCATTAGTACACTGTAATATATCTTGATGTACTCCCTTATTCATGTTTTTCGTGGACTGCATTCTCCAGTCCAACCCCCCCACTGGCCAGCAACATTCATTGGTGTGGCACAACAGCATATTTGAGGCATGGATCTAGCAGAGGTAAAACCATGGCACTGTACTGGATCCATCACATGTACAGTATCAGTGGTGCTCTTGGTTCAAGCCCAGGCTTGACACTGGCATTTGGAAGTATGGCCTCAAACTCCTCCTGCATGCTGAGCTCTATTCCAGGTGACATACACTGTCTGGTCTTTTATCAGTGAGATGTTCACTATGCATAGACCATCTTCTTATGGCCTGCTGGCTACACCCATTTCACATTTAGCCAGCTTACCAGCCACACATGTTTATGAACTGTTTTATTGGGGATATAGTATGGTATTACTAATCTGGATGCAGCCCCATTCTTATGTCCATATTCAGTAACTTGCATCACTTTTAAGTCTTCTTTTTAGACTAAGTTAGATTTGGATATAAATCACTTGCATTGTGGATGCAGTTGTAGTAACTTTAGGAAGAAGGGCAACACTCATTTTGGATGCAACCTCCCTTTTTTGGGGGGGCTGGTTCTAACTTCCCTGGTACCGGAGGATCTGGTCTCCCAACCTGCTCACCACTCCCCCATCCCCAGGCTTGCCCCCCTGAGTGGGGCCACCAAGTGGGTGCCCCCTCCCAAGGAACTTGGGCAATTATCCCTGGCTTGCCTCCCAGGGTGGAGCCCCGGGAGCATGAACCCCCCCCCGGCGGATCATGGTCTGCAGCAGGAGCGATGTTGGAGATGGGGGCCATCATTAGCGGGACAGCATTTGTATGGAAGGTTTTTCCCTTGGGGTGGGGACATGCAATGATATCAGCATCCACCCTGCCCCCGTAACATGAGGTTCCAACCACAACAGTCCCTCAGCCTCTGCCAGAGGTCCGCATTGCACCTGACACTCTTCTCCCAGAGAAGAAGAGCAGTCCCTGGGATGCTCAATCCTTCTCCCCCCTGGCTGTCCCTCTGACTCCTGAGTCCATTCTTGAACTCAGGATGTTGGTGCCACAGGCAGACACCTTGCTGCTGTGCCGGCGGGCTAGCTGGATGCAACCTCCTTTTTGCATATAGCTTCACCGCTTCAGATGTAACGTTTGCTTACAATTAAAGTTGCATGGGATTTTTAAATTCTACTTCCAAATGAATTCTGACAAAAAAAAAAGACTAATTAGCATTTATATGGCACTTTTCTTACACCCTATAACCCAAAGCTCTTGACAAGCAATGGGAGACTGGTAGTGAAGTCCCTATAAATGTGTAGTGGCAGACATTTTGCACATCAGCACCCACAAGAAGCCTTGGACAAATGCATGTACCACTTTTTTGAGAAGGGAAATGTTAGCAAGGACACTGGAGAAAACCCCCATCTCATGTGAAAAGTGCTTTGGGATCTTTTAATTCCAACTGGACACATATCGGGACAGCACCGGAGATTGACACAAGGAACCTCGGTTTAACATGTCATCTGAAGCCCAGCACAGCACAAAGGTACAGCATCCTCCTAGTATTGCACCTGGATGCCAGCATTTAAGCAATTTGCTTGACCCAGTGTGGGACTAGAGCCATGACCTTCTAACCCAGAGGAAGATGTAATACCAACTAAGTCACACTGACACCAGAAGTTTGGGCATTCCACCTAATTCTGCAGGATTCCTGGTCCACAGTTTAGGTAAGTCACAGATTAGTTTTCTGCAAACTGCAGAAAATGAATCCATGGTTTAGGTAAACTACAGAAAACTAATCTATGGCTCAAATTAAAACACTTCAGGAGCTCCACAGAATTTATTGAAAAGTTCCAAAAACATTTTGGAAGCAGGACTGCCATTCCATCTGAATTCCACCAGTGGAATTCTTCAAATGCATGGCTTTACTTCCATCCACTTTTTGGGCTTTGTGAATCCTGTCCTTACTCTTATGCCAAAACTCTGTAGTACAGGGCCTAGGGTGTGAAACATTAATGGACATCTGAGCTTTCTCACCTCACCAGCCTGGTGAGGTGTCATATCCACTTAATCCATTTATCCGAGGGTGTTATGATGTATACAACAGAAGTTAAAATTGCAAAGCTGTTTTGGAATATGGTGATTGGTGGTATCTTTAGCTGAAACTACTACAGTTACACCTAGGAGTAAAACTCTGACTTTTATTGGCTGCTAGTCTGAAATTGTCTCTCAACTGAATTTTCAAACCAGTATCATGTTGTGTATGTAGTGTAACATATGTAGTGTAGCATAGTGAGAACTGTTTCATTTTACTGTTTAGACTGACCGTGAAATTAAGTTTAAATATGTTTTATCTCTGTTGCTTCAACTTGCCCTCTCTTTTTGCCTTGCTTTATGCTTAGCTTCTCTGTCTCCTCTCCTCCTGAACCAACCCTGCCTAGCTCTGGTTACAAACCCCCCTGCTGATTAAGCTCCTAGCTAATCCTCGCCCTCCCAGCCCTCTGCCTTTTCTTTGTCTTCATAACCCTCCCGCAGTCCTCCTTTTTGTCTCCAGACTCTGTCTTTATCTCTGTAACTCACCCCCCGATCTAGCCCTCAGCTTATCTTCACCCTTCCTTCCCTGCAGGCTCTTTTCAAGCCCTGACCTGGCTGGATTTTCCCTGCAGGACTACCTCTTGCTGCTCCTCCAACCTGCCGATCACCCACCCACCTTGGGGCCGAAAGCTGCAACTGAGACTCAGGTATGGATCGGAGTGCACGGCCGCTCACTTGTTGAATTTCCCAACGAGTAAACCCACTGGCACTTTGCGCCGGCTCCCCACCACCCTATCTGAGCAAGGAACTTTATAGTGGCTAGATGATCACATGACTAAGTGTCTTGTTTCCCATCTGCTCCTAATAATCATTGTCTACTAGGTGGCCTCACTTCTTTTCCTTGCTCTGAACTCTAGCTGTCTTTCTCCCTTTTGTTTCCAATCTGCTCCCTACACTTACAGACCACTGCCTTTGACTGCTCTGTTTTATTGCTGCTCTGTCACCTCTATCCTATACTCAGGACCCCCTGCTATCTCTCTCCCTGTTGTTCTTCCCCTCCTTGTAATCGTTATCATGGCACCCCAGATGATGGCTCTACTTACTACCAGCCTGACACTGTGGCTGTCTCTGCCATCTTACTTTTTATCCTATGATTCCTCCCCATATAATCTCTTGGATTTGACCTTCTCTAACCTGCTTATTATACTTCACAGGCAGTATGATCTTACACCCCCTCTTAGTTCCCAGATGTCTCAACTACCTTGCAAATTATACCTTTGAATGATGCCTTAAATACCAGGTATCACGGTCACCTTCTTTTGTCCATTGTAAGCTCTGGTACCTTCTCCTCCTTGCTCTCTTGCTTGCTGGTGATGTCAAATCTAACCCTGGCCCTTCTGCCCAATACTCCCACACTGATGCATTGTGGAATGAGATGAAAAGACTATGTGTAGTTCACCTTAACATCAGTAGCCTTCTCAGCAACCTTGCTGAACTTGAGGCCTGGGTAGCTCTCTATCACCCTGACACCATATGCTTGTCTGAGACTTGGCTGAAATCCTCCATTCCAGACTCAGTCTGATCCCTACCTAACTATAATCTAATCAGATGTGACAAACACACCTCAAAATGGGGGAGGGGTGGAGGTGTTGCCATCTTCCATAAAGCTCATCTAAACCTCTTCATCCTCACCACCCCTCCCCTCCCCAATGTGAATCTCTTCATGCTACCCTCCTCCTAGGAATGAAAAAACTACATATAGTCTGTGTGTACAACCCACCCCAATGCAGAAATTCTGGTCTTGTAGAACTCCTTGACCAAACTGCCTTGCCAGTTGACTGAAATGAAGTTCAATACTCATCCTTGGTGACCTGAACCTTAACTGGCTAGGTAAAACACATAATACACTCCTCTCCTTGGTGCAAGGGTATAGCCTTCACCAACTCATAACTGACCCTACCAGGGTCACGCCATCTTCCAATTCCAGCACCTTCATTGACTGGGTACTGGCAAACTGTATCAATTGAATCTCAGCCTTTGGTACCCTAGCTGATGTTATAAGTGACCACTCCCCCATATTTTGTATCTGGAGTCCTGTGTTGGTCCCTTCTCCACCACCGAAGTACATTACCTTCCTGAATTTGGCCAATCTTGATCAGTCGAAATTCCTACACGTTATCTCATTAATTGATTGGTCCTGCTTATACCTTGCCTGTGATGCTCAGTCTGCTCTAGACTACTTCCTCACCAAATTCGGGGCTCTACAGGACAGGCATACCCCTATAACTACATGTCATGTCAGGGGCATGCAAACCAGGTGGCTCCACAAGGACCTTCTTGCTCTTCTACAGGCTAGAGATAAAAGCTGGAAGTGCTTTAAAAGGTTAGGCTTACCATCCTACTTTAATAATTACAGGATGGATGCAATGCCTGTAAAAAACAAATTTTACTTTCAAAAAGCTCCTTCTGCAAAGGACTTCTATTAGATGTGGCAGGTGACTCTAGAAAATTCTGGACTCATGTGAAAACCTTCCTAGGTACTAAACAAACCCAGTCTACCAATGATAAGGTCCTTAATGGTGTACACTGTAACAACCCATCCACCACTGTAAACTCTTTCAACCTTCACTTCTCTGATCTATCAAAATACACTTCCTTCTTCCCCTCCATCAAACCTTCAACTCCTCATACCCTAACTGACTCCAGCTCTGCCCACCCACCTTTTGGTTTCAAGATTACAACTAGGATGGATGTCTTAAACCTCCTAAGTACCATCTCTAACTCCACTAGTGTAGGCTCAGACGGTCTTGAGCCTAGACTCCTGAAAATTGCAGCTTCCCTCATTTCATCACCACTAGCAAGAATCTTTATCTCTCTGCCACAGTCTAGTACACAACATCTGGAGAATAGCTAGAATCACTCTGGTTTTCAAAAAAGGGGATCCAAAGAACATCGCTAACTATAGGCCAATAGCCATTCTCTCAGTCTTGAGCAAAATCCTTAAAAAACTGGTTGCACCTCAAATCATTGACTTTCTCCTCAATCATAACCTCCTCCCTGAAAACCAGCATGGGTTGCATAAAGGACATAGTACTCAAATTCACCAATGACACTCTCTCTGCCATGGATAATGGCCTTCTGATGGGTGCAGTCTTCATTGATCTTACCAAAGCATTTGAACTTGTTGGTCACCCTCTTCTTCTCACCAAAGTACTATCTCTGGGTTTCTTGCCTCACGCTGTGGCCTGATTCAACAGCTATTTATCAAACAGACAGCAGGTCATAAAATTTAAGCCTGCTCTATCTGATCAAACTACCATCAACATAGGAGTTCCTCAAGGATCTATCATATGGCCCCCTCCTTTTCTCCATTTTTATCAATAATATTTCTCAGGACACCCCTTCTTGCTCATCCCTCCTCTATGCGGATGATTTAGTCCTAAATACTAGCTCCAAGAACATATCTGATATTAACCTGACTCTCTCATCTGCCTTCTCAAACATACAAACATGGCTCTCCATGCATAAGCTTGTCCTAAACATGGGAAAAACTCAAGCTATGCTCTTTGGATCTGCCGCTAAACTTAAAACCTGCCATAATCAACTCAGAATCTCTTCTGGATGGCTCTGTACTGGATACTGTTAGCTCCTTCAAATATTTAGGGGTACTACTTGATGTGTCCCTTGATTTTGAGCAACATATCTTAGCACCTATAAGTCAGTCAATGCGAAAATTGGGCTTGCATATACGAGTTACATCCTAACCTCCTCCACCAGACTGGCCATTGCCTGTGGCATCTTGCTCCTGTTGCTCACCTATGGTGCTGTCACATACGTAGGGGCATCCAAAACTGCTCTTCATAAATTGGATACAACATATATTGATATCTGTCGCTACGCTTCAGCATCGCCGCAATGCAAACATCATTGTCAGCTGTGTGCTGATCTTAAGTGGCCTTCCCCTTCCACCCATCGACTTCTCTCCATTGACTCCCTGATTGATAATATAGACAGATCTAACACCCCTGTATCCCTCGCCTCCCTGCTGATCCACCAATCCTCCTCCTATGGCCTCAGGTCCATTGACCAAGCTCCATTCCATGTACCACGATTAAAACTTCCAAAGATGCCTGTGCTTTTTGTCATGCTGCCCCTAAATTCTGGAACTGCATTCCCCTAGATATTCGACATGCACAAAGTCATGCCCTATTTAAAAAGGAATACATGGCTCACTTAACTAATCTTGCCCCTTGCACATGCTTTAATCCACCTTAGCTCACTCCCATTTCACCTTTATCCACTCCTCCCTTGCTCTTCCCTACCTTAACTCACTTTATCCCTGTCCTGCACCATTATACCCTACCTCACCTGATACTTGTCTTTTGACTAAGTCTCCTCCCCTCTTCCCTCTGTCCCTGTCCCTGGTCCCTTCCCCTCACTTGTCTTGCTCCTTCATTTTTAACCCTTTACTCCTCCTAAACTTGCCCTCATTTTTACACTGAGTAACCCTATGCTTACTGGAAGTATTGCCTAGGTCTAGCGTTATTACTATTCCCTAGGTCTTATCAGTACTGTTAATGTTTACTGTACCTCTACCTTGGTCTAGCAATCATGCTGTAAGCAACTACTTTGTCATGTTCTTACATGCTGCAGTCATGGCTACCTTGGACCTGTGGTTCTACTATGCTCTTATTGTAAGATTTATGTTTTCTTTTGCTGTAACCTGGCCTTCACTACTCATTTGCTGTTGGTCTAGTATTTTTGGCACTTACCTTATGTACTTCGTACCTTTCACCTACTGCTGTTTATCTTATAATATTGTATGGATTGTATATGCCTTTGTTATTATGGCACATACACTGTATACCCTGTACCTTTTACCTACTGCTGTTATTACAATTTGTACGATTGCTTCTGCCTTTGTTATACTATTGTTTCCTCCACTAACTGCTGCATCTGCAATTGTTCTGTTATTTGTCTGTTTTACCACTTTGTAACCTCCTGGGTCGTGCCTGAAAATAGGCAGTTCTATGTCTAGTGCACCTACCTCGACAATAAAAACCAAAAATAAATAAATACAATTATCTCTTCCACTTCTAGTTTTGCAGTTTTTTGTTTAAATGAAGGTATAGGTAACCACAAAAATAAGCCTTTTCCACCATATTACATTTTTTTACAGCTGTGTTAGATGCAAATCGGTGGCTGCGATGTTTGTGGACCTCACCAAGCCCTTTGATTTGGTTAATCACTCCCAGTTACTGGAGTCCTTAAGGGAGGTTAATGTAGTGGGTGACGTGACTTTATGGTTATCTGATTACTGTACTTACAAAAAAAGGAGCATAAGACCATTATTGCAAATACCTGTTCCAAGTCTCTTACAATTTCCTGTGGAGTACCACAGGGCTCAATATTGGGCTCTCTGCTTTTTTCTCTTTTTATGAATGTTGCTCCTTTGTCCTGTGTTGGGTCAAGAATAATTTTATAAGCAGACGATGCAGTATTGTTTACAGAAGGCCTTGACCCTGACTCTGCCCTGGTTAAGGTCCAAAAGGATTTTGAAAAATTTCAAATTTGATTACATTCCCGCAATCTAATTATCAATTCATCTAAGACTAAGGTTATGGTTTTCTCATGTCCTAGGAAATTAAAAAACATCACTCTTTCCATAATAGATTTGCAGGGTAATGTTACTGAACTTGTTGACAGTTTTAATTACTTAGGGATTATCTTGGATTCTCAATTTTCCTTTGTAAACCATATTAATATATTAGTTAAGAAAATCCATCAGAGATTGGGAATGCTTTTTAGGATAACATTTTTTCTTGTTTTGGAATCTAAGAAGTTAGTGGCACATAGTCTATTGTTAAGTCTATTGGACTATGGATTGTTGAGCTATTGAGGTACAAATGAAAAAAATGTTGCAGAAACTCAGGACTACTTATCATGGTATTTTACGGTTTATGACTGGTTTGCCATATAACACCCATCACTGTATATTGACCAGGGAAGCCAATTGTCCTTCATTCTCAGACAGAATTAATATTAAATTGGGAACATTTGTGTTTAAGGGTACCCTAAGGTTATTGCCCCCCACTATCCTTGATCTTTTCCCAATTCCAACTGGTCTAAAGAACACTAGGTTTCAGCTTAGGGAACTGTTTGGCATTCCCTTATATAGGAAAGTAATAGGTCAAAAATCAGTGATCTACAGGGCCATAGTGTTTTTTAATAGTATTCCTGCACCAGTAAGCAATTCTAGTACAGTGAGGACATTTAAGCATAGGTTGGTTCAATGGCTTGACACTAAATCAGAGTGCAATTGTTTTCATTAACTGTGTGTTTCACTAGAATGTGATATGTAATAACAATTTTTTGTTATTTATATGTATTTTGTAGTGTGTTTTGTATTTAAATATTGTGTGCCAGTTTATGTTAAACTTGTTGCTTGTGAAAATGGGCAATTTGCCCATCTTGCTTGCAAGTATGAAAAATAAAAATGAAATGAAATGAAATCAAAGCTTGTTATGTTAAAGACAGGCAATAATTTATGCTTGCAGCTACTTTTAATGTTCCTGATTTCTAAAATTATATTCACACCAAAATATGATCCATATTTAACTGTACCAGAATAAATATCAATGTGAAAAACTGAGTTTTGTATTGTTTTTCTTTTTTTTTTGTATGTGCAAGATTCTGTACTGTTTTCTTAACTGAAGCAGGAATTTGGAGTTTTGACTGTTGTGACTTGTGCACAGAATAATGAGCACTGTTCAGAATGGTCAACAGCCTGTGATTAGTGTTCTGCACACAAATCTGTCATACCATTGTCAGAACTCCAAAGTACAGGTTTCAATAAAGAGAACTGTACAGAATGTTGTCCATTCAAAGAAAACAGCATAAAACATAATCTTTTTCATGTCAGCATATATTAGGGTGCTGTTAATAGTGAATCCTTTGGGGCAGTGCATCTCATTTCTGAGGAATATTACAAGGAGCAGTCAATCAACACACATTTCCTGGGCCCTTACAACTACATTCAGATAAATTACTGTACTTTTAGTTATACAGTAAGTGGGGTGGGGCAGATCTCTGTATCTCAAAAAGGAATGCGGATTTGTAAACCTATTTAAAAATTATGATTTCTGTAAGATAACATACATTAGACATGGATAACCTGTACCCACCCATTGTGGCTAGAAAATATATGTTTTGTGGGCAAAATTAATGTGAACATAAGTTAGCTAGAATCATCTGCCTCCAAAATAAAACTGTAATGCACTTAATTTTTTAAGGGAATTGATAATAAACTAGCATATTCTTTAATCACTACTTAAGCATTCCAGTTAATCAGTAACTAGTTACTCATATAGTTTAGTTACACAGTATTACGGCTCTAGAATGTATGGGGAGCCCTTATTATTACCTGAAATCAAACTTTTTATAACATTGTTATGTTAGCATTGTGATGTCAAGAAGTTGTTAACCCCCTCTTGACTACATCACAATGACAACATAACAACACTGGAACCATTGCACATGTGTGTCCCTCGGTGTTACCATTTTTTTTTTGCCGACAAGTTAACAATCTGAACAACTGGAACATTATGAAGAAAACAAAAATTGCAAGCACTCTTACATGATGTTCCATGAAGTCTGTGGAGCCCTGCAGCAGAATGAGTAGCAGTTTGCACTCCCCGAAGGCTATGTTGTGACGCTGCCCACAATACAGTGCCACGACTTACCATATGATTAGTGCTGATCAATTGGATAATTTTCAACTGTTTTATTTTAAATCTGCTCCTTTTTTATCTCTGCTGTCAGTTCTTTAAATGTTTTAAAATGTTAAGTTAGGGCTACAAAGAAAAAGAGATTACAAGATAGGAATGACTAGTTTTTTTTGGCCCATACACTATAAAACATAATAACTGGCATTTTGTTAATAACTGCCCTGAAATCACTTCTCATGGTTGCCATGACAACAGTAAACCTTTCGAGCTGCACTCTTGAGGTTTACTATGTTGTCCTGGCAACTTCTCAAAGTGATTACAGTGTGATTATTAACCAAATTCCAGTGATTATCCTGTATGTTATCACTTACATGGCCTCCATAGGTTCAATCGCTATTATTAAATTCTGTTTACATACTGTACATTAAAACATAGAAGGTATCATCAGATAAGGGCCTCTTGGTCCACTTGGTCTGCCCTATTTACCCTATCCACCCCCTATTTTCTATCTACTCTATCACTTTGTTTAATGTGTCTAAAGTTCAGAGATGCAGTATGTTGCATTCTGATTATAGAAGCAAAGAAATGTGTTACTAGAAAGTGGTAACAGGAAGTCCCTCCAACCATGAAATGGTTGAGCACACCTGATGAGCAACATGTATCAGATGGAGCAGAAGATGCACATTTAGTTTTATTGTATTTATTTATCTGATAACCAGGTGGATACACTTATCCCACGGACCATTTTTAGGCATGAACTGAGCCATAAAGATGGCACAACAAAGGTAATGGAAAAAGTACTTAAATGACAAGATACAATAAATTGTTACAATACAGTTAATGATACCAACATTAGATTCAGTACAGGTGAAATAAACATTAGGTCACAAGGCAGCATTTGGGTAGTAAATATAGAATAAAGGAAGGGGAGGTGTGTGTGATATGAGAACTGAATGCACATCCAAGGTGTGGGATACTACATAAACCCTCAGGGTGAAGCCTGAGGGGTTTATTAAAGCATCCCACACTGATGGTGTGCATTAAATTCTCATATCACACACTTCCCCATCTTTTATTTTATATAATTGCTGGTCAGCAATTTTTTTCCTGCCTGACATCTTGGACCATGTGTCACAGACAGACACACTCACACACACACACACACACACACACGCAGAAAGAGTGTCTGTCTGCCTGTCCCTCTCTTTCTCTCTCTCTTTCCCCATTGAGCATTTTGTTCTTTGCCATTGTTTTTACTTATTGTTTTTCTGTTTTGTTCTGTTTTTTTTACTTAGAGCTTGTTATCATGATCACGCTTGTGCTGCCAGTCAAGCCACAGCTCCATTCCCAATGTGGATGAACAGCAAGATCAACCATATAGAGCTTTTAAAAATGCAGAAAGTAGGCTCAACCAGATACAGTTAAAAAAAACTATTGAGAGTTGAGTCTTGTTGTGGTGGCTCCTCAGTAAGGGAGAGACAGAGCTGCCATGTTTGCCAAAGTCTTAAGCCAGTCCATGCACAGAACAAGAGCCACTGAGGGAGCACACATTTTGAAATATGGCACACATGAATGCTGTAATAACCTGTGGGTTATTACAGCAAATATCAACTCAGGCAGCCCATAGAAAAAAATTGCTGACCAGTTATTATTTATTTATTTATTTTTATTTAGATTTTGATGACCGGGTAAACCCACTGAGACCACTGGTCCCTTTTTCAGGGGTGACCCAGGGCTAAATTACATACACCAATATTACATACATCAGACAGTAGTACAGGGAGTAGAAGTGAGACAGCATCAACTGGAGAGACAGTAATTACAGGGAGGCAAGTCCGGTGGAACAATTGTAACAATACAGAGTTAGTAGATGTCATAGTTCAGCCATTTGACAACAGGGCATGAGAGAAACATTTGGTCTGGTAGGAGAAAGGAGAACTAGTGAGTACAGCCACATAGGCTAAGTTCCAGCAAGTAGACCTTAAGACCGGCCTTGAATCCTTGAAGAAAGGGCCTCTCGACCAGATTAGCCGGGAGCGTGTTCCAGTGGTATGGGGCAGCGTAAGAGAAAGAGCGCTTACCCGAGTTGGTGAGTATTCGGGGGATGATTAGGGGCCAGCTGGACATAGATCTAATCTCTCTGCTTTGTACTCTGGGGCTTAGCAGCCCATGGAGGTGAAGAGGAGGGTTGGCGTTGGTGAGTTTATAAGTCAGGCAGAAGGTGGGGTAGGCCAGTTTATGGCGTAAGGTCAGCCAGTAGAAGTCTGCAAGGACCTCACAGTGATGTCTCCTAGGAGGAGAGTTTGTGGCAAAGCGTGCAACTCTGTGGTAAAGAACTGTTAGTTTTTTGAGTTCTCCTTCTCGTAGGAACTGCAGTAGGGGGGCCCCATAGAAGAGGTAGGAGAGGAGTGTACAGTCTGAGATAGCACGCCGAGCCCTGTCAGTGAGGGAGTTTCACAGTCGGTAGAGAAGTCCGAGTCTCTGGTGGATGGACTTGGTAAGTGAGTTGATGTGGGGCTTGTAGGACAGTTCATAGTCAAGAAGTATCCCCAGGTATTTGATCCTGTCGAGGACCTCGACCCGCTTCCCCTGGTTCAGTTTAAGCTGGAGAAGGTCACTCCTATCCAGGCCAAGGTGCCTGGGCCCAAACAAGACTGCCTTTTTTTTCTCCTCATTCAATAGTAGAGAGTTGGTGGAGAACCAGGCTTCAAGTGTAGTGAGACTTGACTGGAGTTTAGCAGTGATGACACTGGGTACCGGGTCACTGCAGTAGATGACAGTGTCATCAGCATAAAGGATGAGATTGCTTGGCCCAAGAGCCAACTCTATGTCACTGACACATAGAGTAAAGAGCAAGGGGCCCAAGATTGAGCCCTGGGGTATCCCTGAGACCACTGGATGGACGCTGGACTGCGTTCCCTTCCAGGTGACTTTTTGACTTCTGTTTAGTAGGTAGCTCTCAAACCAGGAGTAGGAGAGGCCATCTAGACAAAGGAGGTGAAGTTTGGTGAGCAGTAGGCTGTGGTTGACTAAGTCAAAAGCCTTTGATAGGTCAATAAATAGGACTCCAGTGAGAGAGCCTTGGTTCATGGCATCAAGAGCATCAGATGTGAGCCGGATGAGGGCTGTGTCAGTGCCGTGGCCTTTCCTAAAGCCGTGTTGAATATCGGCTAGGAGGTAGTGATGCTCTAGGTAGTCATGTAGCTGGTTGTGGACCAGTCTCTCCTGAACTTTCGCGAGAGGGCAGAGGATAGAAATGGGCCTGAAGTTCCCCATTCTGTCCTTAGGCCCTTTTTTGTGAACTGGGACTATGGTGCCTACTTTCCATTTGCTCAGGACCGTGCCCTCAAGGAAGGATCTGTTGATAAGCCAAGTGACAGGGAGGGCAATAATGTAAACAATTTACAAAGTCTTCATAGCAGCATGATATCTGACCTATGAGAAAGAGAACAGCTGATCTGTACAAAAATGAAATCAGTGGTATAAAGAATTAATGGCTGGGGGCAATTGCAGGTGAGTGGGGCTGAGAAGGAGGCCCTATATTGTAATTTGAATTGGGAGTATGATCTTAAAGTCTGTCGGGGACTTAGTAGGCTGTTCCAGTGACTCGGGTGACCATGAAGAAGGCCTTTTGACTCATGTATGTGGCAACTTGAGGGCATTTTAGGAGAAGGGTGGAGGAGGACTGGAGGCCACTGGAACAAGGCTTAGGCTTGAGTAGGGGTGATAAGAGGACAACTCTTTCTCTTGGATGGATCTGTTTATGAGGCTTGTGGGGAGAGCCAGCTGAGGGCCTTGTAGAGGGAGCAGTAATGAGTAGAGAATAGGGCCATCAAGGCAAACCTTGCAGGTCACCAAGACCACTGTTACAGTTGTAAGAGTGGTCTCGTGCATTCTTAGGATAAAAGAACTGCAAACTAAAGGGGAGCAGTTCTGATACCCTAAGAATGAGAGACCACTTTTACTACCGTAAGAGTGATCTTGGTGGTGGTATTAATACAGTATATTATAGATAAAGTTCTATTAATAATATGTTAACTTTCTAAAAACCTAACCCAAACATACCCATTTTCCAGGGCAGCTGTGCATGAGACACTCTTCACAGGATGAGTGTTTCATGTTCACAGAAAAGGAGTGTTCCAAATGGTCAGGAGTGCTCCCTTCATCTATAATATGTTTTATTGAGCTTGGATAAGCAGGAGGACAATGTTTGTGTGTAAATACAGTAGTATGGTTCAAGAACGTATGGGATAGGAAATCTTAGTGGAAAGAAGGTGGAGGGGAGTGAGAAACAGACGGAGATAAAGTATCATCTGCGGTGATACTGTAGGTAGGGAAAAAAGGGCAGATTGGGTTGGTCAGTGCTATGAAGTTGAAGGTGTAGATTCGGGATTGATGTGAGAAGTACTTCCTCACATCAATCCCGAATCTACCCCCTTCAACTTCATAGCATGTCCCCTTGTTTTTGAGCACTTTTTTCTGCAAAATACTGCCCTCCTGTACCTTATTTACCCCCATGAGGCATTTAAAGGTCTCTATCATATCCCCT
The DNA here is from genome assembly GCA_016271365.2 of Neoceratodus forsteri. Taxonomy (NCBI): domain Eukaryota; kingdom Metazoa; phylum Chordata; order Ceratodontiformes; family Ceratodontidae; genus Neoceratodus; species Neoceratodus forsteri. Next base: position 850,782,264 of record CM028134.1, read on the forward strand.
CTCTCTAGCCTCTCTTCCAGGGTCATATTGGGGTCCTTTAGTCTCTCCTTGTAGGGCTTTTGATGCAGACCCTGCACCATTATAGTTGCTCTCCTCTGGCCTGCCTCCAGTCTGTCTATGTCATTCTGAAGATGTGGTCTTCAGAACTAGGCACAGTACTCTAGGTAGGATCTTACCAGCAATCTATACAGAGCTAACACCACTTCCCTCTTTCTGCTGGTGATAACCCTTCTTATGCAGCCCATCATACAACTAGCCCTCCATACTGCCTTATTACATTGCCTGGCCATCTGTAGGTCATCAGACATGATTACCCCAAAGTCTCTTTCCTGCTTGTTGGTTGTCAATACCACTCCACCCATTTTGTACTCCACTCCTGGGTTCTCATCCTTAAGTGCATGATTTTGCACTTTTTCGCATTGAATACCAGCTACCATACCCTTGACCACTCCTAGAGTTTTCTCAGGTCTCTGCTTATCTTTTCTACCTCCCCTGGAGAGTCCACCTGTCCACTCTATTTTAAATTTTGGTGTCATTTGCAAAGAGGCAAACCTTCCCTTCCAGCTCCTCTGCAATATCTTTTATAAAGACTAAAGAGGACTGGTTCCAGCACGGATCACAGAGGCACCCCACTAGTCACCATCCCTTCCTCTGCTTGAACTCTGTTTATCACCACCTCTGTTGCCTATCCCCTGACCAATTGTGCACCCAGTTTACCACATTTGGATCCATTCCTAAGCTGCCCAGCTTACTTACTAGTCTCCTATATGGAATGGTGTTGAAAGCATTACTGAAATCTACTGTAGGTAGACCACATCCACCGTTCCACCCTGACCTGATTCCTTGGTCACCCACTCAGAGAAATCTATCAGATTTGTATGAAATGACACCCCCCTTCCCCCATGAATCCATGCTGCCTTGGGTTTTTCAACCCATTGGATTCAAAATATTCTGCAATCCCTGCCTTCAGCAGTGATTCCATTAACTTTCCCACCACAAATGTCAGGCTGACAGGCCTATAATTGCCACCCTCCTCGCTACTACCACTTTTGAAAGTAAGACTACATCTGCCCTCCTCCAGTTCTCTGGGACCACTTCTTATATACTGGGTGCTTATATACTGGGTATTAGAACAGTAAAAGGCTATATGGCCCATGTTCACTGTTCCCCACATCAGTGGGACACATGACCCTGATTTTGCATTAACCATACATCAATACCTTTCTTGAATTTTTCCAGTGAGGTACTAACTATTATATGAAATGGCAGTTTATTCCATAGCCTGCCCATTCTATTGATAAATGAAAAATGACTTATGTTATTTTTGGCTGTATTTAATTTCATTTGTTGTTTGTGCATCCTTAAACCTTCTGGCTTTGTCTGTATGTCAATTCCCATATCCTTTCTTAGGTATTCATCTCGCATGATCCTATACATCATCATTAGATCACCCTTTGTTCTCCTTAGCTATAGCGAGAAGAGGCCTGTTTTCATCAGTCTTTCCTTATAAGTCAGCTTTTGAAGTGGTCCTATTAATTCGGTGAATCTGCTCTGTGTTCTCTCAATTCTATTTCCCCTAAAGTACGTGGGCTCCATAGTTGTGAGCCATAATCTAAATGAGGTCTAACGGACAACTTATAAACAGGAATTAAACACTGTTTGCTCTTGTTTGCAAAACCTCTCCTTATATTTTTAATCATAAAATTGTTTTTTCTTATAACGGCTGTTCTATGATCATTAAAATCCATGAGTTCATCCGCTCAAAACCCACTGTTTCTAGTGAGATGTCAAATAGGACTGTCAGAGCTGTAGCCAGTACCTCCCTGAGCTCCCTTGATATCACTGGATGCACACCATCTGGTCCTATTGCTTTGTTCACTTTCAGATTAGTGAGTTCCTTCAGGACTCTCTCCTCCAAGAAAGGACTTGGATCCAACTCCCTCCCTCCAAAGCTCCTGTTACTTTTTTGTGGCCCTTCCCCTTCTCCTACCCATATGAACACTGAAAAAAAGTATTTGTTCAAGATATCTTCTTTATCATGTTCTCCCTCTGCACAGTTCCCGCTTTAGCTTTTTAACCTTACAATCTCTCTCCAGGTCTTCCTCTTTTCACTTACATAATTAAAAAATGTTCTGTTCCCCTTTCATTACTGCCTGGGATATTTTCTTTTCAGTTTTCACCTTTGCACTCCTTACTACATTTGCTGCTTCCCTCCGTGTACACCACCCTATCCTCCTCCCTCTGTATCTCCTTATACCTTCTGAATGCTACACTTTTAGCCTTTTGCCTTGATGAAGGGGAGTGCTGTCGGGGGACAGGATGTGTAGGGGGTTATTGTTGGCTTCCCACCTAGCTAGCGTAGGCTTTGACATGAACAGCACGGCTTTGGTCTTCTTGGCATTTACTAAGAGTCTGTTAGCAAGGAACCACCATTGGGAGGCACCAAAATCTTCCAAGATGGTGGAAGATATTTCAGCTGGGATCTTTGCCCTGTGGAAGAGGATGAGGTCATCATCGTAGAGCAGTAGCACACCATGCTATCCTTGGGGAGTGAGTTAATGAACAGGGAGAACAGAATAGGCCTGACTATGGATCCTTGGGGGACCAGGGTTTGGACCCCCAGTGTGTTGGAGGTCCCCCCCATACAGACCACCTGAGTTCTCCCAGTAAGGTAATTCCAAAACCAGGATGGGCTCATAACAGAGAACTCAATATGGCACCATTTTCTGCTAGGATATAGTGGTCTGCAAGATCAAAGACCTTGGTAAAATCCATGAAATCAGCATCTGCAAACCTGCTTTTATCCATGCCTCTGAAAACATGGTCAGTGAAGCATGCTAAGGTGGTGGTGGTGCCGTGGTCTTACCTAAAGCCATGTTGGTGAGGGAGAGAGAAGGTTGTGTTTAGACACATGGTCAGAGACTTGCTGGAAAACAACCTTTTCAAGGATTTTGCTCAGGTGAGACTGGATGGAGATGGGGTGGCAGTTGTCAATGAAGATAGGGTCACTGGCCTTTTAAAATGGGGACCACTGTGGCTTGCTTCCTTAGTGAAGTTATTCAAGAAGAGGTGTGTTCTAGATTAAGTATGGTGGCCAGAGGTTTGGCGATAATATTAGCCATTAATTTAAGAAGCCTCAGGCAGATACCATCACTGCCAGCACTGCCTTGGTTGTGAAGGACCTGAGGAGTTTAAAGATTTCTTGTGGGGAGATGGTATAACAAGAATGCAGAAGCATACTTTGCAAAAACAAGATGCTATGTGTGGTATTTATAATACAGTTATTTTTTTCCTTAAAGGTGATAGGAAATTATTTTTAGATAGTCAACTGCTTTCCCATTTTCCTTTCCATGCCAGTTATCTATTCTGATATGCTTTGGCCAATTTTTGATATATAACCTAGCTATTGGGTGTCCTCAGATCTGCACAGCGTTCCACTCTGTTCACTAGCTACAGCTCTTTCTTTTCATATTTCTAAAACATGGCATGACGTCAATGACGCCATTCTGTGCTATTCATCTGAATGGCCAGAATCTGTGTTACTGATGTCATAGAATGTTCAGGCAGTTTAAAAAGAGAGAACAGCAACTGCTGAGGAGAAACAGATTCAGAGTAGTTACAAAGGCAACATGTATATTACTTATTTAACAAGCAAGAGCAGAACATATCAGAATATTGGATAGACACTAAGAGGAAAACAGGAGGGCATCTACAGTAGTCACAAGTTATTTCCTATCACCTTCAAGGGGACTTTTATTAGCAGTGTCCCTTTTAATTTGACTGCCCATGAAAAACTCTTTTAAATGCGGTTATGGGCCTACCTGTAGCTCTCAGTTGTCAGCTTTCAGGAATTATTTGAGAGTAACTCTGCTCTATATTGATACAGTACTATACAGTATATGGTCACCATTTGTTGTACCTTCTGATGTCACACAGGGTGAAATTGTGCCTAACCATTAGGTAGTTAGACAGCTTTACACTATGTCACATCACAAGGTTCTAAAGATGACAGCAATATTGTATCAATACAGGGCAGACTTAGTCAGGGATATCTCAGGACTGCTGCTACTTAGAGGAAAGTCTAATACTAGTGGGCCTGGATATTCAAACTGCGCTCAAAACTGGCGCAACAGCAGGAGCAAGCGAAAACCAGTTGCGCAAATGCGCAACAGGTGCGATATTCAAACATGGAGCAGAGCAAATTACGCAAGCAACCAACATCTGAATATCGCACATACTGCGCCATCGCGCAACCAGGAAGGAGAAGCTGAGCCAGAATGTTGCGCTATGGCGCAACCAGGGAAGCTCAGCTGAGCAGTCCAGAGCTACTCAGCGCAAGCACACAGCCCCCCAGAGCAATGGAACTGCATCCAGGAGGCAGGCTGGGGCCCACCGCCAGCCATGCCACACATGGGCACAGGAACACACTGCAGAACCCACACCACACGGCACACCCCAAGCACAGCATCACTGGGGTGGGAAGGATGATCCACGTGCCCATGGGGACAAGCCAACAAAGCATAGCAGAGCCATGACACCCCAGCACAACCACTGGCAGGCGAGAGTGCCACACACAGGGGTTGACAACCACAGTGCACATCAGCCCCTGCACGCACAGCACACTGCACTGTGACCCCAAGACACCACCCATGTGCAGTGACTGGCACTGCAGGAAACCATGCAGCCCCCAGCACTCATCAGCACCATGCAACACAGAAGCCTACAAGTCAGACACACCCTATGCACCCAGCAGTGGGTGACAGCAGATGGCAAGACCAACCGAAAGTCACTGCCATGCTGGAGATACCTCCCCATGCACACACATGCACACACACACACACACATACCCAGGACCATACCAGCCCAGATGGCATGTACACCCCTGCAACTGGGCACCCATAGGCAGCTGCAAATCACAGACCAACACATTATTCATATAAACATATAAAAATGTATTAAACAACAACAAACAGTATAGAAACAAGTCCAACTATTTACAAGGGGATGGGTACAAGGTTGGGTTGGTCAAGGGTAGGGATTACAAACTTGGAGAGGAAGGCAGGGTGGTAGGGATGGAGAAGTGGAAAGGCGGAGAATTCATGGCCCAGCTGGTTGCCCGTCTTCCTGCTGGTGTCCTGCAGGTCTGTGCCACCTCCTCTGCACACCATGACGGTGGATAAACTGCAGAATCTCGGCGTTCTGCCCCACAAGTTGGCGGATGGCCCTGACATCCCTCTCCATCCTCCGCAGCACCTCGAGGCCTAGGAAAATGGGAACACGGTCAATGGCTGTGACTGACCACAACCCTGAACACCACCCAACCTGCAAGCCATATAGCCCAATGTCCCACACCTGTGATGGCATACACCCACCCACAATGAACATGCACATGGCCATCACAAACAGGCGGCACCAGCTATGCGCACCACCACCCACACACACTGCCCACGCAATCACAGTACAAACTAGGCTGGCAAGTGATGTGGCAGCGGGGTGCGATGCCAGTTACACAGCTATGTGCCCAGTGCATGCCTGACCACCAGTGGACGCATACACAGACGTGCTGTGATACTGCACTGTGATGCATGTCACCTGTGTCGTGCTGCCTACATACATGGATACATAGACAGTGTCGGCAGATAGAGCCTATGGGCCACCCAGTCTGGCCATTTGACCTTGTAAGTTCACTCTGTTTTCCGATAAGTCTGTTGCACCTTACCCCTGACCTCCAGAATTCCTTTATGGCTATCCCATGCATTCTTTAAATCCCGTGACCAAGTCAGCCCCCACCACTTCCTCTGGCAGGGTGTTCCACTTGTCCACCACCCGTTCTGTGAAGAAATTCTGTCTCATGTGTCCTCTGAATCATCCCCCCTCCAACTTCATCCCATGCCCTCTAGTCCTGGAATATCTCTTACGCTTAAAAATAGGTTGTCCTGCACTCTGTTCCCCCCTGTAAGATACTTATATGTCCCCATCATATCCCCCTCCTCTCCCCCCTCTCCTCCAGGGAGTACATGTTCAGGTTTGTCAACCTGTCTTCATAGGACTTGTGATGCAATCCATGCACCATCTGTGTTGCCCTCCTCTGAACCCTCTCTACCCAGTCCATGTCCATATGTAGGTATGGTCTCAAGAACTGTACACTGTACTCCAGTGTGGGGCCTCACTAGTGTCTTGTATAGTGGAATTATGACCTCATCTTTGGTTGTGTTTTGCATGGCTGGTGGTCTTGCGCCCCCCAGCATGCAATAGCATCCATGAAGTAATGATACTCACACTCCTCCAGCAGCTGGGTCTGGCACTGCTGCTGCTGCTGTTGTTAGCACAACACCCCCGCACCTGGGCCCTGGCATGGCCACGCCAGCCTCGGCCCGCGCCCCTGAAGTCTGGCCTGTGGGAGACATATGTTGAGACAAACATCAGTGTGACTCAAAAGCAGAGTGCCCCCTGCCCCAGTGAGAGTGCCTGCCCACACAGCCATAACCATCCATCGCACAGCTGCACACACTGACACAGCCAACCATGTCCAAGCCGGCACCTATGCACAGCCACCCAAGCACACACACACCCCTACAGAGAATATAGGTGCATAGATGGTACACTCACCTGGCCTAGGGACTACGCCCCACCTGGCATGCCACCGCAGCCGCATCAAAAGTTCCGTCTCCCTCCGGCGGAGGTCACTGTACCGGTGCCGGCACTGCTCAGCAGACCGGCCCCAGCCAGTGACCTCCACCAAGTCAGTGGCCACTTACTGCCACACGTGGGTCCTAGGCATGGTGAGGGGGGCCTCACCATACAGTGCCTCACAGTGGGGCTCCACCAGGGCCACCAGGTTGGCCACTTCAAGCTGGCTCCAGGACACGCCCTCCTCCTAGCCATGGCACCAACTTTACAGCAGGCAATATGGCGCCCCACTGCGCCCGTAACCCCCATGGGTTGTTAGCAATGAGACCACCAGGCTCCAATGCGCTGTTCAACAGCGCCGCCATTTCATGGCGCTGTCACCAGACAGTGCAATAGGACGACACATGGCATGCCAACAGCGCCAGGGGTCAGAGGGCATACACAAGGTCACGGTAATGACGCAAGGCTCACGACAGCACCATAGGACGCAGGCATCCCGCGCCACTGCCAAGCTGGAGCACCAGTGCCACAGTGGACTATCGCGCAGTAGTGCCAAGCGCCATATAGTGCCCAGTGCTGTAGCACCACTGGCACAATGGTGGCCATGGTCTGAATCGCCTATTGTGCTCAGCAGGTCTGCAGCACGATAGACGCATGCATACGCTGTCTGGGCATGCGCAATGCAGTGTGGCACACAGCCACAAACCCGCGCCATTCGGGCCAGCCGACTCTTCCTAGACGCTAAGCGCAAATACGCGATATTCAGCCGACATATGCAAATCATGCGATCAGCATTCAAAGGCGCAGGCGCGATTAGCATGTCATTAAAGTTGCGCCCACCTCATTTGCTATGTGTTGCACTATAAAAATGCGACAGTGGGTTGTGCTGTCCAGATTTGGTTACTGCAGAGAGGTGAGTTACATGCTGTGTGATGCTCAGGACAATGCTCATGGGCGGAGGATGATAAAGGCTGAGGGGCTGAACATGAAAAGGGCACTTAGAAAGGGACAAAGGCACCCTTCTATCAGTATCTGCCATGCGGAGAGGAAGCGGAGCGGCTTCCGCCCCGGCCGGCAGCTATGCTCATGGGGTAATGCTGTCGACTGCACAGTGACAGGTGTCCACTTCCACCCATACAGATCACCATGACTGACCAGAGCCAAGCTGAGGGTGTGGATGGCGGGCGTAAGAGGAGGCCGAACTTCACCGCAGCAGAGACAGAGGCCCTCTTCCAGGCCTACCTGGAGGATGAGCCACTATTGAGTGGATGGAGGGGCACCCCTCAGGAGCGTGCAGCTGCATGGGAGGGGGTAGCTCGGGCCGTCAACCTGCACGGAAGCCGCCAGCGATCCGTGCAGGAATGCAGGAAGAAGATGGGGACTGACCGCAGGAGGCTGAAGGAGAAGGTGGCAGCCTTCAGGGTGGCACATGCTGGCACTGGTGGGGGCCCACCAGTGGTGTTGCAGCTGACCCCTACAGAGGAGACACTGATCGCGGCCATGCAGCCGAGTGCCATTGCGGGCGTACAGGCGGAGGATTCCAGACAGGTGGAAGCCCATCACTGCATGGTATGACATGGTGGTGTTGTTGGGGCTGTTGTTCATGCACTCACATGTACTCTCTTTCTGTTACAGATCCTGTTCATCTGCAGGAGACAGTGGTGGTGGTGGGTCCAGACAGTGAGGCAGACCTGCTGGATGTGGAGGAGGGACCACCTCTGCCACCAGCCTGCAGGCACTGCAGCAGCATGCAGGCTGGGCCAACAACTCCGGTGTCAGTGATACGGGTGCAGGGGGTGCACAGCCTGTGTCACAGCAGTCTGGCATGCAGGTATGCCAGCATGCTGTGCCTATGGCAGTGGCACGCACCTGCACCATTGATGATAGCAGGCCTTCAATGGGCAGTGATAGGTGTGTGTCCCATGACGGACACATGGCAGGCCAGCACATGCCCCTGGGCCTTCCTGGTTCACACCTGTGTACCAGCATGCTGGCACAGTCCCAGGCTGTGCCTGTCAGCACCGGTGGGGCAGCACCAGTGGCTGTGCAGGTGTCTGGCACTGTTGTCAGCACGGAGGTGGAACAGGTGGACCTGGGGCTCAGCAGTTGGAGGCGGCAGCAGCAGTCGCACACCAGGTCTGGGGTACAGTGTCAAGCAGTGGCACATGTCCACCGCCCTTTGATCCGCCCATACCTGGTCCTGGCGAACAGCGCCCACCCTCAAGGGGTGCTGTGCACCAGGAGCGTCCACACCCTGGGGGTCACGATGCCATTGGGGCACAGTACCCATTGGACGTGCACACCCGCCTGCTGCAGGACTCAGTACAGCTGCAGGGGTGGGTTGCAAGGTCCGTGGAGGCACTGTCTGTGTCCGTGGAGCGGCATAGCAGGGAGTGTGCTCGGGACCGAGCCGAGCTGGTCCTTATGCGGACGGATGTGACCGCTGCCATTGACAGGCTGACCCAGGCAGTGGTCTCTGTTGCGGACGCATTGGCCACACTGTCAGGTGCCCCTGTACCACACACCCACACAGTGCGCCTCCACTCCGTTCCCGCATCGTGCGTACACCAGGCCTGTCGACGCCGGGTTCTGCTGTGGCATCCCGAGCACCCCTGGTGCAAGTTTGTTTGGCAGGATGCAGACCCCTGTGCGGGCAAGGTCGCGTTCGCGCAGTGGGACCCCTGGTGGTGCACCAGCCCACCCGATGTGGCCCCTGCTCAGCCTGCCAGTGCTGCTGGGCCACAGTGGGGCCACCCACGCATCCGTGGTGGCCGTGGGACAATGCTACCTGACTGAGCTGTCTCCCAGTGCAGGCCCTGTCTGGTGCTGCCCTGTGTGCAATGTGTGTCATGGTGGGCAGTGCACTGCTGGGTGATCTGCTCATCAAGCTGACACACGGACCACCTGCACACTCTCTCAACTGCTGTCCACAGCTGCGTGAGCATGATGATGCCTGCATTGCACTGTACACCAAGGTGCAAGGGTGCCCAGGTCCTGACACACGTACGTGGACAGTCCAGGTGGTGGGGTGGTTGGTGGTGCTGTGTTGGCAATGTCATTTCCGCAGTGCTGTGCTGCTGCCCATGTATGCTGCCTGGTGTGTGTGTGTGTCTCCATATGAGTGCTCACCCCTCTCTGCTGGTGTGTTGGTATGCCTGGAACCTTCAACTCCCCTGACCTTCATGCACGGTGTGTTCCCCTGTGTGCCTGTGGTTTGCACATGGACAGTGTTGCCTGCACATGTCCCCTTGCCTTACCTGTGTTGGGCGTAGTGCTCTTCTGCAATGGTGTCCCGGTGCAGCTGGGCCTGCCGGGTCAGTCGGGGGTTCCTCCATCCTAGGGGGGGCTGCTCATCACCCACATCACCGGCGCCACTGGTGTCCCCATCGCTGTCCCTCTCTTGGACCTGTACAGCTATCCCATGGTCTTTGGCCATGTTGTGCAGGATGCAACAGGCCAGGAATATCCCACAGGCCTTTTGGGGGCTGTACTGTAGGGCTCCGCCGGAGGTGTCCAGGCATCAGAAGCATGCCTTGAGCATCCCAAACACCCGCTCTATGATGTTACTTGTTGCGGCATGTGCCTCATTGAAACATAGCTGCGCTGGGGTCATGGGGCGCCGGTACGGTGTGAGCAGCCAGGGATGGAGTGGGTATCCACAGTCACCTGTGTGGAGATAGTGGACATCAGTGTCATGTCAGGTCCATATTGCCCATATCCTTGTGTGCCACTACCATGGCACCTGTGTCATTCCCACCCTTGCACAGAGTTTGCATTCCATACATGTGTACTCACCCACTAGATGACCTGTGGGGATGTTCCCACTCTCGAATCGATGGCACAGTGTAGACTGGTGCCATATGAAGGCATCATGTGCTCCGCCAGGTGTGTGGCACAGACATTGATAATGCGCCCAGTGGCATCACACACCACCTGGCAGTTGACACTGGAAAAGCCCTTTTGGTTCCGATAAGCCTGGCCATCGGGGCCAGGTGGCGTGCGAATGGCCACATGGGTGCAGTCTATGGCCCCTAGCACGCCAGGCATACGTGCTACCCTGTGGAACTCCTGCATGTTTGTTGTACGCTCTGTCGCGGTGCTGGGGAAATGGATGTACTCCGCAGCATGAGGCAGCAGTGCGCTGAGGAATTGGGTGAGGATGCGTGACGTGGCCGACTGTGTAATGCCTGTGGTGTCCCCTGTCGGCCTCTGGAAGGTGCCCGTGGCGAGCAGGCACATGCAGGCTGTCGCCTTGGTCTCCACGGACAGAGCATGACTCCGTCGTGAGGGTGCCTGCATCACATCACTGCACAGCTCGCAGAGCCATCTCAGTATTGCCCTGTTCAGGTGGTACCGGGCCACAATCTCGACGTCTGTGTACAGCTCGAAGCTGATGAGGGCACGATACCGCCTGTCGGGGGCATACCGCTGACGGGCCCCTCCGCGGCCACGTCCCCCTGCAGCATGGTGTCTCACCTCTCATTACAGCTTCCATGTGAAGCTGACACTGTCCATCTCCCTGGCTTCTTCCCCTGCTGCTGTTCCTGTGTTACCCCGCTGCCCCACTGCTGCTTCCACTGCACCGGCACCCCCACTGGCCTCTCTGTCCTCCTGGACCCACTGTCCCTCTCTGCCCTTCCAGCTCCTGTCTCTCTCTCTCTCTCTGTCTCTCTCCCCCAGTTTGCGGCCTGCTAGGGTTCTTGCGCCGCTTCCTTGAGCCTTTTTATTTTGGCTCAAATCCGGTACTGCGCAACTTCCGGCTGAGCCACTCTTGCGCATTGCGCAAGTGTTCGGATATCGCATTGAGCACTTTATGCATGGACCCGCCCCCTTCGGTTGCGCATGCCTTCATTTCCATTGCGCTGTTGCTCAGCATGTTTTCGGTGGCGCAACTGGCCCCTTCTGAATATCGCAGAATGGCGCATTTTTGGAGTTGCGCACGCGCAACCCTGTTGCGCATGGCGCAACCCTTTTGAATATCTGGGCCGTGGTGTGCAAAATCAGGAAGGTACTAGTTTTGATTTTGCCAAATCACACCTGTTTGGTTCTGCTTCTGGTTTGGATCCATGGCCAGTCTAAACCAGTTGCTTCTATTAGTGGATGCCTTGTCTGTACATGACACTGTATGTTTTATATGCAAAATAATAAACATAAATTAAAAAAACATGTATTTATTGTTTAGTGTGTGCTCCACTCTTTGTTTTTCTATGCTTCTTTTCTTGAAGGTGAGTGGCACAATAATTTCCAAACTATTCACAGCACAGCTACACTTTTTGGTCTTAGCCAAGAAAACAAAACAAAAAAAAAATAACAATGCCTAATCTTAGTTGAACTGGCAAAGATCAGCACAGGGTATCTCAGATTTGCCCTTGGAGATTAAATATGTGCAGTACTACTCATTTTTAATTGTTTTTTCCACTCATTATAAAAAAAATTGCCTGTCTCCTGCCAGGTAGGGCAGTGTGTATATATATATATATATATATATATATATATATATATATATATATATATATATATATATATATATATATATATATATATATATATATATATATATACACATAAATATATATATATATATATATATATATGTATACATATATTAGAGGCAAAAACTCCATTTAGTGCATCAGTTAGGGTTGTTCCACAGTGACAAAAGTGAGAATTTGGTGTTAGGTTGAAAACCCCCTTGGACCCCCAGCCCACCCCCAACTGGCATTGGGTGCACATTGGGTCAGTCGGCCCTAACTCTCACCCCAACACATGTGTAAAGAAGCAGAGGTATAGGAGAATGCGGAGAGAGTTAGGGACTGAAGACCCCAATGCACACCCCAATGCCGGTTGGGGGTGGGCTGGGGTCCAAGGAGGGTTTTCAACCCTAACACCGAATTTCCTCACTTTTGTCGCTGTGGAACAACCCTAACTGATGCATTAAACGGAGTTTTTGTCTCTAATTTCTCTCTTTTGAGAATGATATCGAGAAATAGTGAATGTAATATGGCGGCGGAGTTGCATGGCGGGTGGAGCGGGCCCTTCGGTCCCTATGCTCCCACCACATGATGTCTTGTGACATAGTAACAGGAACAGCAACACAAATAGAAAGCAACAGTGGCGCATATGGTAACGCAAGCACGAATGAGAACAGAAAGGGTAACGCACATGGTGGCGACGGAACGGTCCGCCACGTGATGTCTTGTCGCATAGTAACATGGTGCCCGCAACAAAATGGTAATGGGCATGGTGACGCAAGTGAAACAGAAAGAAAACAGTACTGTAGACAGAAATAGTAAAAATAATGAATGCAAGCGCAAATGAAAACGCAAAGGATAACGTACATGGTGGTGTATGACGTGAACGGTAAGTGAAGGCAATGACTGGAACAGTAGAAGAAAGAGCAATGGTAATAGTAATGGAAGACAGGCTGGTTTTCCCCAAAAGCTTCATAGAGAAAGACAGTGAGTACAAAGAATGTATGCATAATAATGGGTCTCGGAGCAGAAAATTAGGAGTTGGAATACTAAATTGCTTATACTGTATCTCTGGAACCATACGACGTAGAAAAAAAATTTAAAAGTCGTATCATTTATGACTTTCCTGGCTAGTTTTCTACTTAGCTTTTGTTAGAGGGGCTAAGAATTTTTCCAACGAAAAGTCTGTATCTCACACCGTTTCCGAGATATGGGCCCTGAAAGGCGCGGCGAACACCGTAATGTTATCCTATGGGGAAAAAAGAGAAGTTCGGACTGCCATAACTTTGGCTCCCTGTAAAATTTTTTCACCAAACCACTAAAAGGAACATCTGTGGGATGTTGGCTGTCCTCCCTCCAAATTTCATCCCAAAAGACTAAACCATTATTTTGCAGCAGGGTGCCAAAAGACTGTTGCAATGCGTCGGACGCCATAATGTTATCCTATGGAAAAAAGCGTCAACTTTGGAGTGCTGTAACTTTGCCGCCATGTAATATTTTTGTAACGAGACACTAAAATGCACATCTGTGAGATGTCAACTGCCATCCCTCCAAATTTCAGCCCAAAACACCAAACTGTTCTTTTGCAGCGGGGTGCCAAAGAATTGCTGTCATTTTCCCACAGCCAAGAAAAGTACAGTCGCAATTTGCAAAAGCTTTCACAAATTCATTCGACAGTGTCGCAAGTGCGAAAGTACTTTGCTAAAGTACTTTTTCCAGAAATGTGAAAAACATATTTCTGAGGTGTTTTACCCCAAAATAAAGACATGGCTAGCATCCTCAGGGTCCAACTAGGTGAATACAAAAAGAATTAGGTTGCTAGAGGGTCCCAAATTTAAATGCCAAGCATTTTTTTGATCACCATCTGAAAACAAAATGGCAGATTTGCGACAGTATAAGGGCCATTCGCGAAAGTAAAAACTACATTTGCATCACTGTCGATCTTTTTGTTAACTTTTCCCATTGACTTATAATGGGAACTTGTTTTTTGAATAACTTTTGAACCGTTTAACATTTTTTCACAAAATCTTCGAAAGGCACATCGGGACCCTGGCTTCACATTCCTGAAGATTTTGGACTATCGCTTAAACCGTGCGACCTGTGAAAGCAGCGACTGTGGAATTCAAAAAGCATAAAGCATGCGCGAATCGCAACAATAACTCCGCAGCCATATATCCACCATGTCCTAAACTTGGCAGATCCCAAGTGTATGGGTCTTGATCGTGTATTCCACACTTCAGGCAAATCCATCAAATGGTTGCAAAGTTATTAAGGTGCACAATTTTGGGTTTAACATGTAAATGGCTCCTCAACCTTAACTATGGTAGCACGGTAAATATATATATATATATATATATATATATGTATATATATATACAGTTTGATCCTGAGAGGATTCAAAGAGGTCACGTGAGCCAACGGACAAGTTGCCCTTCCCCACCCACCAAAATCTCCACTCACAGCATTTCGATGCTGAGAGGGTTCAAAGAGGTCACGAGGGCCAGTGGACATCACCCTCCCCCACCCCTGAAATCTCCACTCGCAGCAATTCGATCCTGAGAGGGTTCAAAGAGGTCGCGAGGGCCAGTGGACAAGTCGCTCTCCCCACCCCCTGAAATCTCCATTTGCAGCAGGTATGGGAACCGAATCTCGGCTGGCTAAGGAGCTTCATCTCCTCCTCACTTGCGGGACCTGTGTAGTTGCTTCCCATCAACGCTCTGTGTCAGCTCCCCACCACCCCTGTCAACACCCTTGGTGAACTCGCCCTTATATAGGGAGAGAGGCTGCGACTCTGAACCAATCAGCCCACTTCTCCACTAGCAGCCTATACTCACTCGCCTCTAGGGGCAGATCTCTCGGCTTTCCACACCCACCACTGGCTGTTCCTCAGGTCTGCCTCCCACTGCTTTTCACTATGTTTCTGTCATTCATTCCCACACTCATGCTGATGTTCCCTATGCTGACCCCCACCCTGTGCTTTTCCTGAATATCCTCCCTCAAATGGATGTGATGTCCATCTGCTGAACTGGCTGCTACCCCCAATAAGGTATTCCACAGCACTGCAACTGACACACTGTCCCACAACACTGCTAGTGAGCAATTATCATGTTTACCACCTCACACAGAATCATGCCGGCACTAGGAGTGGGAGCTCAGTTCCCTGCACCTCTAGGACATCCCACATACCACTCCTGAGCCTACCATCTCCCCCATCACTGCACCTCCTGATCCTGGCCTCCCCTCATTTGCTTACCCTTCCCATTCCCACATTTTTAAACTTTAAAGGGTCCCAAGTACACAAATCACACTGCCCCAAAAAGTTGACCTGGAATCCCTGCCTCAGATCTCTTCTTCTCCTCCTCCTCCTTATGTCAGGCAATATACACCCCAAACCTGGACCTCTCGCAACCTCCATGCCCACACACTCCTCTACAGGTAGACTGCATATTGCCACCCTTAATGTATGCAGCTTATTAAAAAAATGGGATTCATACCAGGGATGGGTACTGCAACATCAACCCGACATCATTGCTGTGGGTGAAACCTGGCTCCCCACCTCGTATCCCTGACTCAGCGGTGACCCTCTCTGGGTACAACGTTTTCCGGGCCCACTGACAGGGTAAGTGAGGTGGAGGTTGTGCCATTTACATCAAGGACACTCTGCACGTTCAGCTGCTCCCCTCTTCCCATCTCCTACCTGGACCCCAGGCCCTCGCTCTCAAACTTACCCTTGGTCGATCCCTTACCCCCCTGTTCATCATCACTATCTACATTCCCCCCAGGGACCAAGAGGTGGCCTTCAACTCTGTCATGTCCTACCTGGCCACCTTACCGTCTCATAAGGAAAAACTTTGTTCTGAGGGACTTCAACATCAACTGGCTATCAAAGTCTGCTGCCCCATTCATCGACGCAGCCACAGCCCATGATCTGACACAAATAGTGCCCTCCCCCACCTGTCTGGACCAACGCACAGGTTTCTCCTCCCTACTGGACCTAGTTTTCACTAACCGCCCCCACAATATCACTAGTACTACTATTCTCCCAGATGCAATTAGTGACCACTCCCCTGTCCTCTGCACCTGGTCTGGTAAGGCCCATAAGTCCCCTCCGAAAATGGTCCTTCGACGTAAACTTGGCCCTGGTAAACTCACTATCCTAAATCATCTCAGTACGTTGGACTGGTCATTCATAAAAAACACCCTTGACACAGACAGAGCCCTTGATCTCTTTATTCATTCCTTCAATGCTATCTGTGACATGTTTGCCTCTCTTGCCAAAAGGATGGTCAATGGGAACCTGGTGACCTGGATCTCTGACCACCTACTGTCCCTGATGTGGACCAGGGACTCCCTATAGCACCTCTCCAATGAGACTGGCCTCCCAACAGACAGGCAGAAATACAGAGAAGCCTGAATCCAATGCACATGGTCCCTGCACAAAGCCAAGGCTGAGTTCTACAAATCTGCCCTAATCACTACCTGGGGCTCAGGGCGTAAATTCTGGAGCAATATTAAGGACATGTGTGGCAAAGCCCCAAACCCTGCCCCAACACAAATCTTGGTCTAAGGGGGCCTATCTACTGACCCTATTCAGATAGCCACCACACTTAACCACGCCTTCACTGACCTCAGCCATGTCCTCCCCACCCACTTCTTTGATCATCCCCCTTTCTCCAATGCCCCCACCTCAGCATACCCCCCATTTTTCCTACGATGCCCCATTTCACCTACGATTCATCTCCCCCAAGTAGGTTGAGTCTTCCGTCAAAAAAGCCATATGCCACTCCCAATACAGTATTGACTCCTTAGACCTCAAACTTCTCCAGCTCACTCTTTATGAGGTGCTAATCCCCCTCACCCACATTATCAACCAGTCCCTATGTCTTGGGAAATTCCCCACACGATGGAAATATGCCTCTATTACCCCTATATTTAAGAGTGGGGACCGTACCTCCCCTCACAACTATTGCTCCATCTCAATTCTCCCTCCCTTATCTAAGGCACTAGAGCGTATCGTCTCTGATCAGCTCACTGACCATCTCAATAAACACAATATACTTTGCAACCAGCAACATGGATTCCTCAAAGGACATAGGA
Source organism: Neoceratodus forsteri (assembly GCA_016271365.2). Lineage (NCBI taxonomy): Eukaryota > Metazoa > Chordata > Ceratodontiformes > Ceratodontidae > Neoceratodus > Neoceratodus forsteri. Next base: position 850,799,462 of record CM028134.1, read on the forward strand.
CGACTACTGCCCTTCAAGAGTTCACTATCCACCTCCATACCACCCTCGACATTGGTCATCTCGCTGGTGCAGTCTTCATTGACCTCACCAAGGTGTTTGACACTGTCAACCACTCCCTTCTACTAATTACACTATCCAAACTTGGTCTCTCACAAGATGCTCTCTGCTGGTTCACAGACTACTTGATGGGTAATTTCCAACAGGTCAAAATTAGTACCACCTTATCCAGCAGGCTGCCAGTCAGCTCCGGCGTTCCACAGGGGTCCATCCTCGGACCGCTATTATTCAGCCTCTTCCTCAACTCCCTTCCCCAGTCCTGCTCAGGAAATATCCTACTCTATGCAGATGATGCTGTCCTGTACTCCTCCAATCCTGACCCCACCCAGCTCCACCTCTCCCTCCAATCCTCCTTCAGTGAGGCCGAAAAGTGGTTCACCGCACAACATCTTATTCTACATTACAAGAAGACCAAAGTTATGTACTTCTCTCACCCAAGTAATTCCAGGAAGGGCCACTACCCTCAAGTCCTGACCACCTGCCAGACCCCACTTGAACAAGTGGACTCCTTTAAATACCTAGGCGTCACACTTGACCAAGCCCTTAACTTCCACCAACACATTCATCTACTATCTACAGCCCTTAATACCCGACTTGGTATCCTCTACCGGTATAGACATTGTTTCACACCTGATGCCCTTCACCTAGCGGTCTCCTCCTCGGTCCTCTCCTTTCTAGATTATGGCATGCTTATCTATAAAGCTGCAAGCTCCTTGGCTTTAACTAGACTCAGGCTCTCCCTCAACAAGGCCTGCCGCCTCATCCTGGGCTGTGATCGCCTAACCCACACATGCTCCCTTTATAGTGCCGCAAACTGGCTGAACCTGGATAACAGAATCAGGTTTCATACTTGCCTCATGGCTAAAAAGATTTCACTTGGCCTCGTCCCCCCCCCCCAGTCTCTCACCTCTAATACAACAGATCCCATCACACCAACAAACCTGTAACTCAAGCAAGCAACTCCTTGTGGTTCCCCGATGCCGCACCTCCCAATTCCAAAGGACCTTTAGCTACCGAGCCACTTCCTGGGTAAATAACCTGTCTTATGCTCTCACCAACATGAATAGAATCATCCCCTACAAAGCCTACCTTAGGAACCATCTTCAGTCCTTTAATCCCTGTGATTGCCACTGAACCAATCCCTGCCCCTCTCCCCTTGACTATGGCCTCTGGCCTGCTAACCTCCTATCTGAAACTCCCTGAACTAGTTCCCTATGGGAGCTTAAATATGTATCTGAACATTGAGACTAATACCATGAATCTATTATTATTATTCTAAATGTTAGTCTGTTATTGTATCTCTTGCATCATGCTTGTTTGCTTATGTACTGCTCTGTACTGTTCTCTCATGTTATGCCTGTACTGACTTGGAACTGTTGAAAAACAGTCTTTGACTCAAAGGTTTTTTCCGAATCCTCAATAAATAAATAAATAATCAAAAAATTATATATATATATATATATATATATACAGATAGATATATAAATAGGATATGCATGATGGGCAGGAGTGGAATATGGAAAATATTTTCACTCCTGCTGAGTGAAATATACAGTGCTCACAAGTCAGGCATGAAAATATTTTCCATATTTCACGATGTGCACATCATGTGTTCTATTTATACCATGGGGGTGAGATCAATTTCAGTGAGAAAAGTATGTTTGTTCTGGTGAGGTTCCTGTTGCTTTAAATGATGTTGTTGGTGTGTGTTTTATGAATGGGTATTTGTAGTGAGTTGTGATTGGTTGATATGTGTGTGTGTGTGAGTTAATTTGGTGGTTTGCTTCCTGGTTATGTGAGGGGGAAGGTTGTGTTCTGTGGAGTGCTGATGTGTGCTGACAGGTATGCTGCTTTAATGTGTTTATTTAAATCATTTTTATTTATAAGTCTTGGAGAATATGTTTGGTGCACAGTATGCTCACTGTTTATTTCACAGCAGCGTTTTGGTGTTTGGTGACCTGTTTATTTTCACAGGCTGGTATTTTGATACAGCTTTATTTCTCAGTAATTTTAAAGTGACAAGTTATGAATATAACATAAAGTGAGGAGAAATATAATGTTGTGCTTTGGGAAACTGTAGATAAATGTTCATCTGTGAGATTGCTGTTTCTCTTAGTCCACATCGGAATCCGAAGATATGACACGTTGTCTCTTGCGAGGTTGGCTCTGATATTGATGTCCTGTAAAACAAAGGGAAAAATGTTATTTCTGCTTACGGTTTGAAATGCTGTTCCTAGATATTTTCGGGCGTGTAGACATACCTTGAATGATGTTAAATGTTATATGTGAGGCTTTGATAGTTGAACGGTAGAAACATGCAGGTATGCCGTCGAATTGGGTAGTTGGTATTTGAGGCTTCGTTTCTGTTGCTTGTTTGGAAATGCTGGGTTCATTATCCGGTTCATTGCTCAGAATTTTGAGATTTGTTTTTGCTTGTTGTCATTTAATTTACTGTATGTATTAATCAATCGTACCTTTTTGTGGCCTGAGATTTGCATAATATCTGTAGGGGCTATATTTGCATCACTTAATTTTTGTATGAGGTGTTTCCTCTTTGAATGATTGGTTAGCTTTCGGCCAATTTGCATTCCAGCTTGTTCAATCATGTTTTTGACAATGTTTGCAATTGTGTTTATTTCTCAAAGTTGATTTTTAAACCAAGACGGTGCTTCTAGTTTAATTGGATAGTTTATTGCCAGTAGAAAAGGCTATATGGGATATTTGTTTTAATAGGTCTTTTTTTTTATATTTATATAGTTTTAACAGGACAGCGTTTTATGTTGTCCACTTCATACGCTCTGGGCTTAATTACTCTGGTGTCCCTTGGGTTTGATCCTGTCTGGGTTTTCGTTTGTCTTTCTGTAGACAATTCTAAATAGTATGTGTTTTCACAGTCTTTTTTCAGAGTAATGTCTCCCCATCTGATACTATGAGTTTCTGTGTTACCCCGCACACCAAAATACATATTAAGTGTCACCCACATAGAATTGATCAGAGAATTTGGAGTTTGTGGTCCCAAAAAATTAATGCTATAAAGTTTTTCCAGTATTGTATATGTGATTTCATTGGCAGCATGCGGCTTATTGCTTAGTCCCATCTGTTTCAAATGTTTTTGTTTAGATAGAATTACATGTCTTGTCCTTTCAAATATAGGAGAAGTGGACAGGGATTCTATGTATTTGTTTTCTCTGAGATGATGTTCAATGCTTTAAAATAGTGACTGTATAGTAAGAGGTTCATATTCAGATCCATTCTTTTTTTGTGTTGTAATGAAATAGTGGTATAAGAGTTCGTCTAGTTCCTTTGGTTCGATATCTTTTATTGGTTTTGAGATTTCTAAATCTTGTACTAGAAACGCTTGTAAGTGTTTTACATCAGCGTCTGTTTTTTTCTTTGTGTTTTGATTTTTAGTGTTTAATATATAGTTTTCTATATATTTGGCATCTAGCAGTAGTTTCTTTGTTGTTTGAGTATCTGCTATCTGCGATGTAGTTGCAGTCTGTTTAGCACATTGCAGTTCCACTAATGGTTCCATGTCTGCTTCGAACTGCGTGCAGAGGTCTTCGATTTCATTTATTTCAAGTTGTTGTTTCATTTGTTTCTTCAAGCTCAGTTTGCTAATTCGTTCACTATGTTGTAGATACATATTTCTTTTATTTTAATTTGTTTTTTGTTAGTTTTTAGGTTGCTATTTTCTAATGCAGGCTTCAGTAATGCAGTCTAGTCGGCGATTGAAATGCAGCACGAGTGATTTCAGGTTGGTGAATTTAATAGTCGTGTTGTAGCTGAATGTTGTTATCTACCTTAATGTTGTTGAGATTACGATGGGGTTTTACAAGTAGGATTGGTGCAGGGGTGTTGTTCATTCTATTTATTTCTCAGTGTCTGACATCAGCAGAGTAGGTATACATGGTATTTATTTTAACTCTGCTGATGTCAGCAACATTTATTTCACTGTAGTGAAAATAATGGGATTTATCTCACTAGAATTGAGCTCACCCCATGGTATAAATATAAATATATATATATATATATATATATATATATATATATATTTTTTTTTTTTAATACAGCATGACCCTGCTCTGGACTCTCTGTGTACTGCATTACTCAGTCCCCTTCACTCCTCTGCTTGCCTGCTTGCTTATTACAACCTCCCCATTTCCCACTCAGCCTGCCTCTTTAGTCTTTAAAAAGACTTTTTTTAATTCTTCTAAACATTTGCTCTTAAAAAAGTATTTTTGTGACTGTCTTTCTCCCTTTCACTTGTCTGCAGCACTCTCCTCTCTGCAGCTCATGCTAACCTCACTGACACAGGGTCACGAATGCAGTGCATGGCAGAGGATTCATCATGCAATCCTGTTGCTGCCAGGGACAGGTGTTGCTGGCCTGGCATCATGATTGGATGCCACTCCCACCTCCTCTACTGTCTGCTCAACTCCCAATAATGTGATCAGTGTCATGATGATGCAATTGGTGTCACAGTTCTTAATTGGGCATGGAAGGGGAAGCCGCATTCGAGCCGAACCAGAAAAGTTTGGCTTTGGTTTCATTTTAACCGAGCCACCTTGCAAGACTTGTTTTTGTATGGTAAAGTGCTGCACACCACTACCTATTACCTCTTCTAAAGAGGCTTTTCATGGGCTTTCCAACTAGGCAAGACCAGGCAAGGCATTCTTTGTTTATAGACTGCCCAATCCTGCAGGCTCTGATCACAGTACATGTTCTACATATAAAATTCTAAAGAAAAAGTAAATCAAAAGAAACTTTTAAATACAAGTAAATAATACTACACTCCTGGTATAGTACCCCGTCATCCTCCATAAAGCTAAACTTTTACCGTCGGACTGCTGTTGGTATTGCAGTTCTCTGGGAGGTGACCTTCTTCACATCCTTTGGACCTGTCCCTTAATTCAGCCCCTGTGGTGGTAGGCCTGCCAGTTTCAAACCTCTGTCCTTCACAAACCAAATCCTCAATTGGCTGCCCTGCTCTTATTGGACATTACCTCTGAGGTACTTCACCTCACAGGCCTGGAGCACAAATGGCTTGCACTTCTGGGCATGCAGGCTAAGAGGCTTCTCCTTTGTAAATGGTGCACAGCTGACCTGCCTTCCTTTCAGGTCTCCTTGCTTCACTTTCTCTACTCTCCACATTGGACCATGTCTCCCACCTGGCCACCAGCTGTCTGGAGGTCTATGTCACATAATGGCAGACATTCCTTCATTATATCTTGCCTAAGACAGGGATGGGTTAAGTCATCCTGGGTTATCCCTAGCAGGTACCTCTGTTATCTTGTTTACTGCCATATCCTATAAATTTCACTCTAGACATCATAGTGGTGATTCTACAATTGTCCGGATATATATTCTACCTATGCTGCTTGTTGATTCTCAGTCTCTTATACTTTTAATTGACTACACAACACAGATCTATGAGGCAATGGATAATGGGAGGGTACTGGGGTCTATATTCATTGACCTCACTAAGGCATTTGACACCATTAATCACCAACTCCTTCTGCAAGGCCTCCTAACCATAGGCCTTTCATCAAGCACTGTTACCTGGTTCGAAAGCTAGCTATCGCACAGAACACAATGTGTGAAGATCCTCAACACTCTCTCTGAGCCTAGGGAGCTCAGCCTTGGAGTTCCCAAAGGCACTATACTGGGTCCGCTATTATTTAGTCTATTCATAAACTCCCTACCATTGGCCTGCCCGGCAAGAATGGTGCTTTATGCTGAGGATGCATTCATCTCTGCACCTGGTAGTGCTATCAATACAATAACAGCTGATTTGCAAGCCAATCTCCAATTGCTAGAATCTTGGTTCTCCCATCATAAACTGTTACTCAACTACAAAAAAAAACAATTGTATGCTTTTCATGGTGCCACAAAACAGAAAAAAGCATGGGCCCCTACACATAATGAGCCAAAAAAGGTGAACTGTTAGAGCAGGTCAGCACCTTCAAGTATCTTGGAGTACACCTTGATGTTATGCTCTCCTTCTCAACACATATTGAACATGTTGTCAAAACAGCTAACATCAAACTGGGAGTTCTTTACCAACATAGACAATCCATGCCCCCTGAGGTTCTGAAACTGGTTACTAGCAGCTCTGTGTTATCTACCATTGACTATGGTTTGGTGATCTATTGTGCTGGTTCTGATATTGCCCTGAAAAGGATCATAACCCTCCTCAACAAGGCTTGCCACCTGGTCCTTGGTGCAGACTATCTGTCACATACATGCACCTTGCATACAGAGACCAGATGGCTCCCACTCCATAACAGAATCAAATACCAGGCTTGTCTCATCAGGAAAAAAGCGTTGCTTGGCCTTATGCCTGAGTCCACCTCAAGTCTTTTCAACTACACTCGACCTACCATGAACACTAGAAGTGCATTCAAAGGAGTGTTCCTAGTGCCATTTAAGCATACCATACTCTCACAATGATCCCACTCTTACAGGGGTCCTAGATGGCTAAATGACCTCCCTTCTGAACTCCTTGGGTCCAGCAAGATCAGCCATTTCAAATCTGGACTCCACAATCTGCTGGAACACGATGTCACTGTTAATCCCCTAAGGGCTGTCTGCCTTTCTCAGCTCTCCACACTGCCCAGCCTCCCCTCTCCCATTCTCCACCCTCACCCACCCCACCTACCCTCCATGTTGACAATTCCTCCCTAGTGGCTACCCCCACAATATTCTCTCTAGTCCTTGACCTGTCCATTACTCCCTAGTGTTTCCCCAGGCTCTAATCCCTCACTATTGCAGTGTTGTTATTGTTACCCCTGACACTTACTGATTGCACTTAGTAACCTGTCATTTTTATTTGTGTATCCATCGACTGTTAACCACCTTATGTATATTGTGCCTATTTGTACCCCTTCTGCTCACTCTGTACATTGATCCTCAGATTAGTTCTATGTCTCTGTATATTGCTATCTGACTTGGAACCTTTGTAAATGAGCCTATGGCTCAAAGGTATTTAAATCTGAATCTAAATAAATAAATAAATAATCCTACATACACAGTTGTAAGGCACTCTATCAATGAAAGTGTTACAACATGTATTAGGCTATAGATCCTTCTGGTTGGTAACTGTCCTGTATATTTTTATTTTAGCCATGCTTTATAGTCTGGGGTGTCCAATGATTTTAAGTACTGACCTACTGTTCCTGTTTGCTCTAGTTGTGTGAAAATTTGAAAATGACAATAAAAAGGTTAACTGCAAAAATACAAATAAATAAAACATAATAATGCCAGGCATAGCTTGTTAACTAGGAAACAGCCTGTTCAAACAAACAGGTTTTGAAAGAGGCATTAAAGGCTCCCACTGTGCTGGCTGTATGAATATGTGAAGGTAGAGCATTCCATAAAACTGGAGCATCCACTCCAAATGCTCTGTCCCCGAAAACTCTCAACCGAAAAGGAGGGACAACAAGCAGGCCCACATCGGTAGAGCAGAGAGGGCAAACTGGATGGTAGGAAACTAGGAGCTCCTTTAAATAGTCTGCTCCCAAACAGCATAGACCCATGAAGGTTAAGAAGCAAAACTTGAAGGTGATGCATCACCACAAAGGCAGCCAGTGCAGCACCCACAAGATTGGTGTAATATGGTTACTCCATGATGAGTCCACTGTCAGTTGGGCTGCAGCATTCTGCTCCAGCTGCAGGGGTTGCATCAAGCCTCCAGATAGCCCTAAGTAAAGAGAATTCCTGTAGACCAGCCTAGAGGTGACAAAAGCATGAACAGTCATCACCAGGTCTGCCTGATATGGCTTGATCCTGGAGATATTTTGGAGATGGTAAAAGCCAGATTGGACCACAGCCAAAATGTGTTGTTCTAGCATCAGTCTGCAGTCCAAAATGGCCCCCAGGTTGGACATAGTTCATAATTGTTTCCTTGTAAGGAAATGACTTGAAATAGAGAGGTCTAAGGATATATTCAGAACTGGAGGAGACCCTGGTATAATAAGATAAGTAGAATAAAGTAGGCAGTGCATCCTAGTGACTAGAGCACTGAACCTTTAAACTAAAGCCCCAGATTTTAATTCCACCACAGCCACCCATTTTGGACATTGAGCAAGGGGCATAACCTCCCCGTGCTTAACCTTGTCTCTTTCTCTTCCTGTACTTAACTACCCAGAACTTTCTATAGCCTCTCTCTAACTCAGTTGACATCCGCAAGCTCACCTAATATCTGTTGTAATGGTTCATGGCTTGTAAAGCATTTCAGGATTTGGTGTGTATAAATGGCTCTGCATAAAACCAAAGTCCTTTCCTTCCTTCCTTCCTTCCTTCCTTCCTTCCTAAAATGATTCCATTAGGGACAGAGGATTTATGTTTTTGGAAATACATAGCTAATAAATGGAAACTAAGTTAAAACCTAATGTTTCATTTAAACAAAGTATCACAAGAGACATATAAATAAAGAATATTAGTAACCATCAATGTTCCTTGCAGTAGATAAGTATTTTCCTGCAGGGTAGCGCAGAGGCAGTTGGCTCATTCACATTTGCACATTAATCCAATAATCCTGTGTTCCCTTGGCAAGTGGTCTAACCCTTTAAACACATTGTTTGCACTCCTGAAATATTGCCTCCTACTGTGCCTCATTTTCCATGTTTACAGCCATGATTCTTCTCTCCATATCCAATTTCTGACTAACATTTTGGCCAGCTATAAGCAATACCTCTGTAGTGACTATGACTATAATAGTGACAGTAAAGCTACTTGAAGGTGTTTTTCTTTATGTTTCACAGAAACAGAGCATCTGCCTGGTCTGGGAATATTTTCTCAAGTATATCCAGTCACCTTTGTTATGTTCGAATAAATCTTTATAGAGAGAAACTGTCATAATTCCACCATGCAAATTTGCATGCACTCTAATGCCATACATAAAAGGAATATTATAACAAGCATTTGTCAATGCCGAATGTTTGCTTGCTGGTATTGGCATTGGTACTGCAGGAGTTAGAGAGATGCATAATAGGAATGACAGTGAAGTATTAAAGTAACTCCAACCCCCACCCCCACCCTGCAGAGACTGACAGGCATTAGGGTATGTCTTTGGGTCATTGGGCATAACGTTCATGCCATTCCACCTCACCCCACCCTGTAGACACTGACAGGTGTCACTGTGTGCCTTGGGGTCTTCGGCTCTTACACTCACCCCGTTCCATAAGGAAATAAGTTGAGATGGGTGCAGTATAGGAGAATGGGGTGAACGTTAGGGCCAAAGATCCCAAGGCACACCTCAATGCAGGTCATTGGCTGCAGGATGGGGATGGTGGTGGAATGGCATGAGCATTATGGCTGATGACCCCAAGTCACACCCCTGACGCCTGTCAGTCTATACAGGGTGTGGCATTACAGTTGGAAGCCCTAATGTCCCAGGCATTTGTTGGTATTTTCACTACAAATTTTCAACATGGGATTTTTGGGACCCCACCTTATGAACAGTGGCACTATCATTTTGTTTCTCAATCCCAAAAGGTGATTTTGCTGAGCGAATGCACCGTTTGGCACCACAGGTACGAAAAGACATTTTGGGCAGGACATGAAAAATTACATCGGTACTGTTCATGAGGAGGTGTGAACAAATGGCAATGTTGAAAATCTGGAGTGAAAATATGAAAAATTTGGTGAAGTTACTAGCATGAGTAGAAATTGCTTGATGCACGCTCATAACGCAGTCATTTTTTGGAATTTTTTCACCAGATTTTCAACATGGCCCTTTTGGGACCTCCCTCATGAACAGTGGCACTGGGATTTCATTAAGCTGTCCCAAAAGTTGATTTTGCACAGCGACTGCACCATTCTGTGCCTCAGGTACAAAAACACATTTTGGGCAGGATGCAAAAAATGACAGCTGTACTGTTCATAAGGACATGAGAAAAAATGACAATGTGGGAAATTTGGAGTGAAACTATTAAAAACTGGCAATGTTGTGAGCATTCATACAAACTGTGCAATGCACACTCATAATGCAGTCATTTTTTTTTTTGAGTTTTTCTCTAGACTTGTAACATGGGCTTTTTGGGACCCCACATCATGAACAGTGGCACTGTTGTTTCATTAATCAATCTCGACAGGTGATTCCACACAGCAATCATGAAATCACATTTTGGGACTGAGAAATAAAATGACAGTGCCCGTGTTCATGAGGTGGGGTCCTAAGAACCGCATGTTGAAAATTGGGGACCAAAACTCCCAAAAATGGCTGAAATATCAACCTAAGTTGAAACCCCCCATTGATTGCCATTATAGGGCTTACCGTGATTTTCTTCAGTTTGCGGTAAGCTTTTGAAGAGTACAGACATGTTCCTGGTTCACAAAAGATCACAGCACCAGACCTCCGGAGGTAAGCATGAGTGAGGGAGAGTGTAGGGAGGTGAGGTGCACAGAGGGAGGGTCAGGATGGGGAGGGGGCTGCAAGTGTGACGAGGGACTGTTTTCTTTTTCTTTAGGTTTCCAAAAAAAAAGACCTTGGGGGGTGGTTTTCTTTTTTACAGGTGAAATAATATGAAAAATAAATTTTGGCATACTGGGGTGGGCTTCCAGTGTGCCACACTAGTGGAGGGGAGGTCAATGCTGACCGGGGGATTGGGCACCTCAAGGTTGGCTGAAAAAAGGGGTGTGGGATGCATCCAACACCAGGAGTGGCATCCCGGTGTGGGAAAAAGATAAAGAATTACTTTGGCACACTGGGGTGGGCTCCCAGTGTGCCACAATAGTGGGTGGGGGCATGCCAACATAGGGATTGGGCACCCTGTTGTCGGCAAAAGATATGTTCTGGCTTGGGGGGGTCATCCAACACCGGGAGTGGGCATCCTGGTGTCAGAAATATAATTAGTTTGGCACACCAGGGTGGGCTCCCAGTGTGCCACATTAATGGGGAGGGGGATACATGCTGACACGGGGACTAGGCACCCTGATGTCGGCTTTGGGGGGAGTGTGTGGTGGGCAGTAGGAGCCACCAATTATGCAAAGGCATGGCATGGCTCATTTATTTATTTATTAATATGTTTCACCAGGAAAGGCACACTGAGCAAATGATTTGCTCGTAACTCCAGCCATGTGCATCACAGTGCACTGTAATGTGTATGGCTGGAATGTGCTGGTTGCCGAGAAGGGGAGGGAGATCTGCCGCTGCAATGATGAAATTGTCCCTGATTGGAGAGGCAGATTTCTTTCAAGTGCAGCACTTGCTCTGAAACTGCCATCATCAGCAGCTTCCCTGTTGATTGGTGGCTGAGGTACATGCTCATTAAAGTGTCCCCTGCATTGGCCACAACACTGCCACACCTCTGCAATGCTGTACTAACCTCAATATGTTTCTTGAGCACTGCGAGTGTAAGCAAACATAAAAAAGGTCTCAGAATGCTGCAATCTGATTGACTGTCAGCTTTCAGAGAACCCTACATTAATCTCTGTTATGCTGTCATGTGCAGCTTGCTCACCATGGTGCATAAATCCTTCCAGTCAGCATTCCATACTTTAGCACTGCTGAATGATTGGAATGATGCATTTGAATTCTGAACCAGCATTCTTTCAGTTGCAAGGGGATGGAACTGGCCACGATTCTGATAAGTAGCTAGGTACTCGGGAATAAGGGGTCCCTTAAACCTGCTAGCAAAGGCAATAACTATATACACAATTACAAATGTTATTGTCCATACAAGGGCAGTAGAGTCAGGCATTTACTAAATTTATTATACTCCACACACAAATACTATGGTAAAATAAAATCACATGCAAAACATGTGGGGCACACAGACAAACAGGATCTCATGTTGTGGATCCCTCTCTATAATGTCTGCCCTTGATTTTACTTTCAGTAATGGACTTTTTCAAGCTGCACTCAAAGTGGCGGCCTGGTGCTGTAGTCTTTCAGCCACCACCCTTCTGGTGCTACATGGGTGCTGCTCTTACCTTCCCCTTGAAAGCTTTTGTGAAGTGGATAATTCTCTCCATGCTTCCATACACCCTATCCCCAGACCCAGCTGACAGTGGGGCAAGCTTTGTTGAGCCTTTCAGGGCATAGACACATACCTGGTGAGCCACACTCACCACCTACAGTATGTGTGACCTCCCCACAATCAAAGTGACTTCACTGACTGCTGTGATGATTTCTCCTTGACTCTCATAGTGCTCTGTCTTGTTGTCTAGGATGCCTTCTTCAACCACCATGACACCTGGAGGCAGTTATCATGGACCCCGAGTGACTCCCTTAAGGGAAGTTTACCATCTCACCACCTGTAGCTATTTCCTTCTTTTGTGTTTTCTTTGTTTCTTCACTAAAATCTCTTAAGTTGAGGATTCATCCTCTCTCTTTCTCTTTCTCTCAGTCTCTGTTATCAGCCCTCTTCACTTTTCTATACTCAAGATCTTTTATTCTCTGTTTCAATTTCCTTGTTGCTTCCAGACTGAAAGTCCCCCACCCACCTCAGGGTGGGGGGTGGTAGAAGTGGATAGACTAACTTGCTCATTCTCTTTTCTCAGGGCAGGATCTCTGTACTTTTCTAAGCTGTACAAACCCAGCTCAGGAACTCCCTCAATCCAGTGCAGCCTGCTCCCTTTTATTGGGGTGGGGGGTGGTAAGCAGCCCCACAGCACTTGCACAAGCTCCAATGTGCAGACATGTGCATCATACAACAGCCTATCAAAGACGAGAGTAATGGTGAGCTTGGAATCTTCCAGGACTTATGGCCCCTGTTTACACATTAACCTGTTGGTAACCAGGCTCAAACAGGCAGGATTTGTTTTTTTGTTAAATCTGTTTATTAGCAACCAGCTCATACCTGTACATACAGTGAGCATGCAAAGTACCATCATGTACAATAAGCAATATTAATACAGTTCTGGGTAAGAAGTTGCATGTACAAAATACAAGTACCATACATCTTTTGGTAGAAGGGTACAAACTACTTGGTGCTGTTAAATCAATTATCTTTAGGTACAGTTACATATGGAAGGTAATCCTTCCCAGTGCTGTTTCTAGTGGGCCTCACAAGGTTCCATACCTCTGCCCCTGGTTGTGAACCTTGTTCTCTATTCTCATGCATTCCATTAGGGAGTTAAACCAGTGGGCTATAGCAAGATGGCTAGATCCCAGTCCAAAGAGCCAGAAGGGTTGCCCCAGTGCTTACTGTTGATTCCTCCAGGTTCCATGCCTAGGAGCACCTATTCCACCCCTCTGACATAAGGAAAACATAGTATTTCAGATAAAATGTGCACTACTTCTCCCCAGAACTGAACCTGCCCATCTTGGGGAATGCCCATGCTGTATGATAACAGGTGCCCACCACTGCATTACATTTGGGACACAGATCAGATCTGGTGTTATCTATTTTATGGGCTAGTATTGGAGTAAACTATGTTCTGTGTAAAAAGATAAATTGTACCTGACACAGTTTATTGCTAACAGAGCACTTGTTGGTTCACCTGACCACCTCTTCCCACTGAGTCTGTTACCAGAAGGGACCTCCATGTCTCCCATCCATTTATCTATTAGTAGTGTACATCCCATTGGGTCACTTCCTAACAACACGGATGAGAAGCTTTGCATTTAATAGGATATCTTCCACCGGGACTCTTTGGGAGGTGTTTTAAGGGATCTCATGTGTTACTGCACCCAGTGGCACACTTAGAGGTAGGCAAGAACGTGACTTGGGTTTAGATGAAACTTTAGTGACAGGGCTTGCAATGTGTGCATTACCCTGCCTTCAAATAGGCCTACCACTTTACCTAAACCTTTATCTTTCCAGTGTAGCAATACTTTTTAGTAGCCTCTGGGGCAGCCAGGTGGGCTCCATAAGAAACTCAGTAGTCCAATGACTGGGGAAAGTGTGTGTAGTTGGTTAATTTGTTTATGGACCGTAAGCCAAACATGGGCTGAGAATCTCAAGAAGGAGTTGGCCAGTTTTATTTTTAATTAGTCCAGTACTTAAGGCTGGGGATAGGTGATTAGATAAGATCCAGCCCCCCTGCTCCTCCTCCTCTTCCTGCTACTGGGCATCCTTTAAGAATGATAGCTGAGCTGCTAAGTAATAATAAAAAAAAATTGGGAGGCCTAGGCCCTCATCTCTAACAGGTTTCTGCAAAACAGTCTGTTTTACCCTAGCTCTTCCCTTGCCAAAGAAAAGCTGTGAAGCAACCCTTGATAACCATACAAAATGTGTGGGATATGTGCCGGCACCACTTGAAACATATAGAGGTATTGACGCAGCAGTCACATTTTGGCAGTTTTGACTTGGTCCATTAAGGTGAGGTGGAATGTTTTATAATGATCACAATCCTGTTTCATGCAGTTAATGATAGGAGTGTAGATCAGTCCCAAAAGGTAGACCATTTTCTAGGAAGGAGCACCTCCAGATATTTCAAGGATATGACTGCTTGGACCATCATGCTTCCCCCCCGAAAGGGTTTACCCTCCCACCAAATGGAGCCATTCATGTTCGGCCCGGTTGGTTTTATGTCCCAAGAGCAGGCAGTAAGTTTTGAATATATGTTATAAGGTGGTACAGTCTCGTCTGAGTAAAACTGATAGAGCAGCACATTATCTGCAAATAGAGAGATGTTTTGGTGGTTCAGGCCAACCTGGAGTCCACAGATATCCCTGCTATGGCAGATGGCTGCCAACAAAGACTCTATTGCTAGTACATAGAGAAGAAGAGACAGTGGGCATCCCTGCTTTGTACCATGTAATTGTCCAATGGGAGGCAATAGATACCATTGATGAGGACTTGTGCCCTTGGCAATGCATGCAGGACCTGCACCCAAAGGAAAATTTTAGGAGCCAGGCCATATTTTTCAAGGGTGGCAAGCATGCAGGGCCACTCAGACTGGTCACTGCCAAAGAGTTGCCACACTACTGGACAAAATAACAAAATCAGAGACAAAATTCCATGTTGTGCAATTTATTCAGAAAATGTGCAGACAAGTAAAAATCACATTGGAACACAAGAGTTGCCTGACACAATCCCCGGTGCTTTGACTTACGAGAGTCCCAGAGTTGGGGAACTCTCTGTCAGTTTCTAGTGTAGGGGTTGGTAACTCCCTCATCGTCAGCACCAGTCTTGCACCAGGGATCGTGGACCCGAACCCTTTGATCTTTGCAGTTTCCACTCAACCTGGTCAAAGGACTTCTCAGCATCAAGGCTGGGCGGCCGGATCAAAAGACCCAGTACCCATCCATCCCCCATCACAATCATTGAGAGTTGGCTATTGTTCCTCGCCTTCCTTCCCTTGACAAATCCTTCTTATCTTGGTGGACCAGTGTGGGCATTACCCCTTTCAACTTCCCCACAATAAGTTTTGTTACAATTTTGTAGTCTGCATTGAGCAGAGAGATGGGGAAGTAGGAACAACACTTTGTTGGGTCTTTGTCAGGTTTGGGCAGCACTGTAATAATGTAGTGGTAGGTAGTAAAATATTTTTATTCATGTAATTCATATGAATGGGGATTACCTCGATTGAGTAAAACTCATTTTCAACAAGATTCACAGTACAATAAACATCTCAAACAATCACAGATTTTACAAAATATACATTATAATCAATTCTAAATAAAATATTAAAACAAAGTATGACATATATATCATGGGTAACCCTTGACTAACAAAGTAATCATAGAACACACAGTACAATGCAACAGCATTATTGTCATAAACTGAAGTCATAACCAAACAATTTTGTATCTTGTCTTCAGGCCTATGCTGCCCACCCTATTCTAATCACAGTGCACAACATTGTCTTAAGTTTTTTGACTTTTTCCTTATCCATAATTTTACTTCAGGCCAGATTTTATTCACAGCACCCATTCTCAACTGTACTGGGATTTTGTTCCAGAGATATAGTCCCTTATAATAAACTGACTGATGCCCTATTTCCATATTACATCTGGGTAGCACTAGATCCAGGTCAGAAAATGTTCTAAAGGTATCTGACTTCTTCCTCTATTTTAAGTTGGCTGATACATATGCTGGTATTTTACCCAGAAGGCCCTTGTTTATGAAGGCCAGTAAATGCTCCTGGCTTCTTTCACTTAGATATTGCCAGCCCAGTTTGTTATATAGGCTACACTTGTGGGTTTGGCGGGGGGCTCCTAATATATATTTGGCCAGACCAATATGACAAGCTTCTAGATTTCTAAGATCACCTTTTCTTCCCTCAGAATAGAGAATATCTCCATAATCTAACATAGGGATAATCATGGAATTTGCTACCGTTCTCCTTACTTCGGAATTTAATAGTGGTCTGGCCCGATATAATGCTCCCAGTTTTTCTCCCACATTTGTAATCAGATTACTAATACGTATACTCCAGTTTAGGGATTCATCTACCCATAGACCTAAAAATTTGTAACACTGCACCTTTTGGATTAGGGACAACGCAAGGGTAACCAAAGTCAGAGACAGGTTGTCCTGCCTGTTTGTCATAGACAGAAACACCATGAACTGTGTCTTTTTGGCATTCAACATTAATTTACTATTTAGGAAAAAAAAATTGTAACTCATTGAATGCTGTTTGAAGTTTCATCTGCATGCTTTCTAAAGTGCAGTCTGATGTGTAAATGACAGTGTCATCTACATCAAGGTGAAATGACACTGATGAATCTGAAAAGCACAGTCCATTTATGTGTATATTGAATAAAAGTGGCCCTAAAATGAAACCCTGAGGTACCCCTGATCCAACAGGCAAAAAAACTGAAGGTCCATTCGCCAAACGAAACCAATTGGCACCTTCCTGTAAGGTATGATGCCAACCATCTCTGTGCCATACCCACAAGCCCTAATGATGCTGCCCTGGACAGAAGGACACCGTGGTCCATGGCTAAGTATTGGGTTGATGGCAAGGTACCCTTGTTCAGGGCCTCCAATGTCACTGCCACCATGGGCACTGTAGCTCTTCCTAGAAAATGTTGAAGAATTCAACTGGGAGTCTGTCTTAGCTGGGCACGATATTGGATGTCAAGGTACACACTGCTCCCTGGAGTTTAACTGCAGACGTGTCTGCCTCCAGTTCCCTACTATCTTCCTCTGAGATTCTCAGAAGGTCAGTTGTGCTTAAGAAGGTAGTGTGCTCAGGTGTTTGCCCTGTGATCCCTGATGTGCAGAAGGATTCATAGTATTGTCTGAACAGGGTTCCAATTTTGGCTGGGGTGGTGTTTGGAGCCCCAGTATGATTGTCTAGTTAAGCTATGGCTTTATATATCTCCCTTTTTTAAGCTGCCATACTAGCCATCATACCCCGTTTGCCCCTTCAAAATAGGATGTGGCTTGGCATGGGAGCACATTCCTTTTTAGCCATGCCATTGTCAGTTGGTTAAGTTTACTTTTTTCCAACCTCAGAGTCTAGAGGGTTTCTGTTTATGCTGTTTGCAAATGCTCTTTCTCCAGGTTGGCCCTTCTTTTGTTTAAGGCCTCCTTTTGCTGGGTTTCTTCTCTATTTTTATAAAGGGGTACAAAGATGATGTAAACCCCCCACATATATGCTTACAGGGTTTCCCAGAGCATTATGTCAGAGGTGTCCCTCTTTTTGTTATGAGTGGGAAAGTCAGTGATTTCTGCTTTCATTTTGGATCAGAAAGCTGGGGCTCTCAAGAGTCTCAGGTACCTTCTCCACCATCTTGTGAGGAGGGGAGTTGTCCCCACCGACTCAGGGTTATCAATAGGGGGGCATGGTCTGAGTGCAATATGGGACTATAGGAGGGTTGGAGAACTCTGGAAAAGAGGTCAGAAGACACCAGCACAATATATATTCTTGTATTGACCAAGTAAGCATGGGAGTAAAAGGAATATTCCCTGGTATCTGGACGCACGAAACTCTAAACTTCATGCAAGGCATGCTCTATTGCCATCTGGGTCCATGCTTGGGAACTGATCTATGCATTATGTGATCTCATGTATTATTAAAGTTTCCCCTCACCCAATATTAAATGTGAGGGGGATTTTGATGTGGTGACAGGGCAGCCTATGACAAAATTCTGGACTACTATGGTTAGGGCTATATATTGATGCTATGGTCATGGCCTCATCTCCTATCTTAACAGCCAGGATTATAAAATGGCCCAGTTGATCCACATATATCTCAGTACTGTGGCCTATAGGCCTCAATTAAGCTAAATGTCTAGTCCCCTAGATTTTGGGGTAAAGCATGCTGCCCTCAACTGTCCACCCCATGGTTTTTCTAATTTTGTCACTTCCTCCTCCACCATGTGGGTCTCCAGCAGTATATGTGTACTTGTATGTGTTATATTATGTATTATATGTCTTGTTTCTTGTTTATGGATGCAATTGTAAATAATAGTTCACTCTCTATTGCTTTCCAATGTAACCCTCTGGTCCTCTGGGGTTACTAGAATCCCATCAGTGTCAGTGCTAGGTAACAAAGGCAGCTGGTGAATAACTAGTAAAATGGATTTTCACCTGCTCCCTCTCTGTTTAATTCATCTCAGCTGAGAGGAGAGAGGTGATGTCATTTACAACTCTTTCAGTAACATAAGCCACAGTAGCTAGCTTTGATTGGGGAGCTTTAGAATTTTCAGTTAGTATTTGGTTGGAGTTCAGTATGAGCAGTTGGAGGAGTGAAGAGCTACAGTATGGGCTCTGAGGAGAGCCTATTTTTCTCAACCTAGTGCTGAGAACCATCTGACTGCCAGTCGAAGTGGTGGAAGCCATCTAGCAGGAGTTCCTGATTTTATTCATCCCCTGTGAGATGAGAAGAACTGCAAAATGGATTTCAGGGGCAATCCCCTGATTTGATCCAGGACATTGAAGCTGCCTGTCTGTGTACAACCGTGAGTAATATGACTTTGGGTATCCCAGGAGGAATGTACCTGTTTTTCATTGGGGGTGTACTCTGACAAAGGGAAATATACACCAAGTTCTGTTCTAGTTTGAAACTGTTCTCATCCTTCCTTGAAGTTGGCTGACAATTGTGGAGTTCCCCGGTGAGACTTGGCACATTGTTCAGGGCTTTAATTTACACTCAGAAGTAGTGTATTTCTAATACTGAATGTGACTGAACGTCCAGGATGCACAGTTCTACTGTTTTACTAAATGTTGAGGTGTAACTCTGAAAGAATGGCTGGGTATTGACTGTGGAAGCAAAAAGTAGGCAGCTTTCCATCTGGAGTGAGCAGTTCAGCACTACAGGTTCCACAAGGATGCCTGCTTGGTCAGGACATGGTGGCCAATGCCTGAAGAGAAAGATTCCCCTTTGATGTGGGTTGTGCTAATTTTGAGCACCAGTGTGCTCCGTCATGGCCAGTTGCCACATTGCCAAATGTTTAAATCCTCTGCCATATGGGAAATGTTCTAAGTTGTGGCCAGTGCCACTAGAAGAAAATGTATGTTTCAGCTGAGACTTTGCCACTGAAGAGAGACCAAAGTCCTATGCAATATGGGCTGATTAGAGTTTCTGTCCACTACAGATGTTGTTGTTCTGCATTACCTTGTGCCATGAAGTGTAAATCCTTGAGGGTCCACCTTTGCTTTAGTGTACCATCTTTCGAATAAAGCCACACTCTAGAACCCCAGCCTGTTTTGGACATTCTTGTTACTGCTTCCTGTGTGGAATTATTTGGTACCTCTCCAGAAGTACAGACCCAGCATAGCCCTAAGTAAATGTTCTTTCCTCAAGAGCTGGGTATTTTGGTCATTTGTGTATAATTTGCTTTTTTACACCCCCCACCACTATCTGGCCTCTATAAGTAATGAGCCTGGTATACATTTTCAAAGCTAGGGATGGTACCAAAAAGTGTCCAGAGTAAGTTGGGTGCCCAGTTGAGGTTACCAAGGAGTAGCTTACTGAGTATAGTAATGGGGGGGGTGATTACCAAAAATGGGGTCTGGTCTGGGATGCTGTTCAATTTGAGGCGAGAACTAGAGATTTTTACTGAGGGTATGGCTAGTGTTTGTCTGTCTAGTAGCGTGGTAGCCCAAAACAGAAATGGAAGCTTTGCACAAAAGGATTTTTGCCCAGGGGAGTACCATCTGAATGTGCTGCTTGCTTGCCTGCTAGTACAGAAACAACAGAGTGCCACTGTGTGTGTGCCAACTAACAATGGACAGTAAAGCCAGGAAGCATATGTCCTTGTCTCTGCATCCAGAACATTTACAGAACTTTTTAAATTGCAGGCTTCAAATGCCAAATGTAGCGTGCCTTTAGAAAAGAGAGAGAGAAATGTGCCCTGAAAGTGTCATGTGCTTTGTGAACAAATTGGGGGAATCTCTAAAGAAATTGCCAAAATCTGTGGAGAAAATGGTCAAAACGGCACTCCCACCACTGAAATTGCAGCTGAGAAAAAAAGTTACAGTTTACAGTTTAAATTTGCTCCTGCTCGATGATCACCATGAAGGAAGAGTGAGAGAGAGAGAGAGAGAGAGAGAGAGAGGCTCATTTGTATGGCATCAAGTGATTTGTGTGACTGCAATCAGTTCCACCCACTAGCCAGCTTCTGTGTGCAGCTGAGTGTTCGAGGAGGAGAGAGAGAGAGTGGCGTGCGAGCTGGTCAGACCAGGATCAACCATCGAGGAGCTTGTGAACATTCTTATCTGTAGAAACAGAGTTTTGCTGTGTAACTTTGGGCTCAATCCATTGTCCTGCTGACTGTAAAGTGATTCGTGACATTCGTGGCTACAATTGGTGGGGCCGCCAGCCTGTTTCACCCTAGAGGCCTTCCAGGATCGGCACCAGGCCAAAAATTTCCACCTGAGAAAGCCAGCTACTGATTTCAGTGAGTAAAACTTGCCTGGGCTGCCTTCTTCCAGAGAACAGTCATCACCACAGCAAACCTCTTTGCACCCATGAAAAAGCTCCGTGCTAAGGGCAGCTGCTATAAATGGATAACCCCTCCATTAAAGGCCCCGATGACCAGCCGTGACAAGGCTTGCAAAAAGTTCAAGCACTCCTCCCCACCAGCCGACCTGGTGAAATACAAAACCCTCAGAAATAAGTGTAAACGGGACATAAAATCTTTTTTTTTTTTTAATTAAATATGCTTTATTTATTTATTTAATATTAACATTCACCAGCAGTGCAGTACATGTTACAGGAAATGGAAAGAAAATACCTGTGGATACATTGCATTAGATACAGACCCGTACATCAACCAGTTCACCCCCCACCAACCCCCCCTTTACCCCCCCATGTGTTCCCCTCCTAAAAACCTCCCTTCTCCCCATTACCCTCCTCCCCAAGCCAGTACACAGATTGTAATGTCATCAATATTTCCCTGTTCCCACTAGAAGTAGGTCTAAAAACAACAATCTAAGAAAAAAGAGAAAGATGGTATGAGAACGTCCTTTTTTAGGACACTAATAACCTACCACCAATATAAATTGAATCTATGGCTTAACAACTGACCACAGGTCATGAAATTTCTCCCACTTGGCATTGAACCTAGGAATTGTATTTCTAAGACTAGCAACAGTTTTTTCAATCCTTAAGTTATATAATAACCTGGCCAGCCATTCCTGATAGGTAATAGCAGTCTGGTCTTTCCAGTGCTTTAATAACAGGGTTTTCACCATGAGTGAGATTAAATTAATAAAATATCTCATTTCCCTCACATCAATCTTTGTGTAGTCTCCTAACAAACAAATCTCAGGGGTGAAGAGGTCTTGTAACCCCAACAAGGGGTCCGCTTTAGCCCTAATTTGTACCCATAATGGAGCTACTAGAGGACACTGCCAAAATATATGAATCAGGGAGCCCTGCGCCTGACCACATCTAAAGCATTCATCTTTTGCCAATTTGCCCATCTTACACAGTTTCACCAGGGTCAAGTGCATAGTATGTAATATATAATATTGTATCAATCTAAGCTTATCATTAGCACTATATATGTACATTCCTTTCCATATGTGTTCCCAGTTAACACCACTATTTGAAAGGGTGTCTATCCAATATTGTGAATAGTCAGCTGTGTTAGGGTACATTTTCCCATAAAGGGTCACCACTAAACCAGATACCGCATGTGGCAGATCCGCAAGAGCTTGGAATTCCAAAAAAATATCACTATGATTAATATCCCACCGACCAGGACCAAAGCGAGTAGTAAGCAAATGTCTAACTTGATAAATGTAAAAAGAGTATCTGGGTGATAAATGAAACTTCTCCATTATTTCTTGGACTGAGAGTATCCTTCCTAAATTAATTATGTCACTGACTGTCGTGCTAGGAGGTATACCCAGCCTATGTGGTGAGAGAAAGGCTTTACCAACCTTGAAATTAGGGTTGCCAAATATTGGTTGAGAAACATCCCTGGTATGCCTAATACCCAGAGTCTTACACATCTGGTTGTGAACCTTAACTCAAGTGTAAATAATGCTGGACCAAGTGGATTAGGCAAGTCATTGGGGAGTATATATACCAAAAGCTGTCAAATGCTACTTTGGATCCTGTAATAAGATTCTTTCTATTTGCAGCCATAAAGGATTATATTGGGATTGCCTATCATTTGAAGGGACAGTCACCCACCGTATATACTTGGCAATATGGCTTGCAGATAATATTGATAAAATTGGGGAGCTTCAGTCCTCCTAGTGCTTGTGGAGCGCTTAGGCATTTATAAGATCTCTGTGGGGGTTTATTTTGACACAAAAATTTAGTGATCATACTTTGGAGTTGCTGAAACCATGATGGGGGAGATAAATATTTAACATATTTAAAGGATAGAATATTCTGGGTAGCACATTCATTTTAACTACATTAATTCTACCTTGTAGAGAAATATATAAGGGAGGCAATCTAGTTAAGTCTTGCTTAATAGTTAGGAGAAGGTTGTCCAAACTGAGTTTCTTCAAGAGGGAGACTGAAGTTGACAAAATAATACCAAGGTATTTAAGTCTGTTAGTCCAGGCCATCTTGAACCTAACTAAGTCTCCTTTATGAGTATAAACGATGAGTGGCATAATTTCTGTCATGTTAATATTCAACTTGTAGTTTGACAGTCTACTAAACTCATCCACTATATCCAACACGGGACATAAAATCTGCCAAAAGGGAGTATGTCACGCATACCAGAAAAAAAACCTAGGGAAGCCCAGACTCTTCTGTGCTCACATTAATGAGTTGCTTAAAGGGAAAGGGAAGACCAAATCTGGTCCCATAGAGGTCAATGGACAACTATTAAACAATGAGCTCCAAATTGCAACTGCACTCAACCACCACTTCACCAACCTCGATGTGTTCAAGGCTGGTCTACCAACCCCCAACATTGACCCCAAAATGGAGGCACCCCCCAACCAAGGACGCCCATCCTTTCACCTTAGACTGGTCAAGCCAAAAGAGGTATTCTCACAACTAATGACCTTAAAAACCTCAGGATCCGGGGGCCCCGACGGGTGCCACCACTCTGGCCAGACCTATGTCTTGGCTCTTCAACCACTCCTTGTTGAACAGTGCAGTCCCTGAACAATGGATGCAGGCCCATGTGGTACCCATCCACAAGGGAGGCAGCCGGGAGTCCATTGGAAATTACAGGCCAATCTCCCTCCTTTGCATCTTATCAAAGCTCCAGGAAAGGTTGATCTACAGCCAGCTCCGTGACTACTTGGAGGTCTACCAACTTCTGGCACCCTCCCAGCATGGCTTCAGGACCAGGCACGGGACTGACACTGCCCTCACCAAATTCTCCATGGAAGTACTCCATGACCTGGACAAGGGGTTCCCTACTGGAGCAGTCTTCATAGACCTGTCCAAGGCCTTCAACCTGGTAAATCACAACCTGCTCCTAGCCAAGCTAGGCAAAATAGGCCTAGACTGCCATGCTCTTAGGTGGCTTGAAAGCTACCTAACCGGTCGCTCTCAGAGGGTAAAATGGAAGGATGCCATATCCAACTCACTCTCACTAAATGAGGGGGTGCCTGAAGGTTCGATACTCGGCCTCCTCCTCTTCTCCCTGTTCACTAATGATCTAAGTGACCACTGTGGCATGAGCACTGCTGTCCAGTATGCGGATGACGCTGTCATCTATTGCTCCACATCCAACCTGCCTGACATCAGCTCCTCACTCCAAAATGACCTACAATCCCGTGAGAACTGGCTCATCGAGAATAGAATGTTTCTCAACAAGAACAAAACCAAAGCCATGTTGCTTGGTCTCAGATCCTTGGTCAGGACAGAAAATCACTACTACAGATCACCTCTGCGGCTGGCACCTGCATAGAAGTAGTGCCTTCCCTAAAATACCTTGGCCTCACCTTGGACCAGGGTCTCTCTCTTAAGAACCATGTGGACCGAGTCACCAAAACTATACATGGGAAACTGGGCATCCTCTACCAACTAAAAAACCAGCTGGTACCAGAAGCGAGGGTCGCCATCGCCACCAGTGTCCTCCTCCCCACGCTCACATATGCCACCCCAGTCATATTTGGGATGGTGAAGACTGAGAGAAACAGACTCCAAGTGATGTACAATAAGGTGGTGTGCTTTGCTTCCCTGGTAAACCCCAGGAACCATCATTGCCATACCCTATCATTACTCAACTGGCCATCACTGGTCGCCCACCTTCAGTACCCATTGCTATGCCTTGCATACAAACTAATCAGTCTGGATCCTCCCCCTAGTCTCTCTGGACTCATCACCATAAAGACCAATCCCTGGCCCCTCCGCTCGGCAGGACGAACTCTCTTGCAAGTCCCCAGAGTAAGAACCAAGGCGGGAGGCAAATCATTCACTTACATTGCTCCCACCCAGTGGAACTCACTCCCTCCTGGTGTGCAGGAAACACCCTCCATTAAAAGCTTCTGCACTAGGCTCAAGATCCACATGGTCACAACCGGCACCTGCCACTGTATCGACACCTGAGACCACTCCATAGACTTTTAGGTCTTCTCGGACAGCACTTGACTCTGGCTGGGCTAGTACTATATATCAACATTGTAGCTCCCCCTATTTTCTTCTCAGGTATCTTGCATGTATGTTAATGGTAAAATATGAAATTCACGCTCACTGCCTCACAAGTATGTACCAAACTGTATCTCACCTGTAATCTCATGTAACTCATGTTTACCATTTCACTCTCTGTTCCTTTTGTAAATCCCGGGTTGCCCCTGAAAAAGGGACCTCCAGGGCCCAGTGGGTTCACCCAGTCACCAAAATTTAATAAATAAATAAACCCAGAAAACTGAGCATCAAACTGTGTGTGATTTTCAAGCCCTCTAAATCTGTGTGCAAGCAGTGTAATTGTTTTGCAAAGAAGGACTGTCTGTTGAAACAGAAAGGCAACAAACAAAACTACTGAGGATAGACTGAGCATTTAAAATGGCTTCAGCAACAGTAAAATGTTTTTAAGCACAAAGAGGGACTGTGAGTTGTAGATTAGGGTGCAGCAAACAGGCAATCCTGTGCAATAGAAATACTGTGGCTTGCTAGTGACTTTGGGCATGTGTAAATAGTTCTTTGATTTGATGCTGATCGCAAAGTCATGTTAAAATGGCAGTTTTAATTTTAATTTAAGTTTTAATTTAATTTAAGTTTTAATTAGGAGGCAGTATAGCGCAGTGGTCTAAGGCTCTGAGTTGCAAATCTGGTGACATCCAGCAGACCAGACCTGGGTTTGAATCTCACAGCTTCCACTTGCATACTGTGTCACCCTGAGCAAGTCACTTAACCTCTTTGTGCTCCCAGGTTGCTCCTGTAAAAAAGCTTTTAGCTTAGTGTGCTATACCTGGTTAAACAACTAAATAAAAAAAAAATCATATAAATGTGCTGAGAGATACAAGCAGTGCAATCCATTACAGTTTTGAGCAAAAATTAGTAGTAGAAAAGGTCAAGAACACTGTTTTGAGTTAGAAACAGAATTGATGCATGAGGAGAGCTACCGTCACCATTATAGGGTGGGGTTAGCCATGTAAACACAGCAGCAGGGAGCCATTTTGTGAGATTGTAAAGAGACTAGTGAGCAATTCAGTAACAACAAACTTTTGTATATTTGATTTCAGACATGGCTTTGGGAAATCCCCGCTATCCTGATCATGCCCGAGCTATGATCACAGAGGAGGTGGCAGCACTAAGAGAAAGAGAGAGAATTTTCTATGGTGAAGGGTTGCCTCCAGATGTAGCAATCCCTAGCTATCCAGTGAGACTGTGCATTATGTGCCTCAAGGCTGGAGGGGATGTATTTCTGATACCCCGCTGTTTGGATTGCCTTGTGAAATATGGTATGAGCAGGGGTGCAGTGCCAGAGAGGGTATCATAAATTAATTTGGCTCCCACGTGGATCAGAGTAGGAAACTTTGTAAGTAGCAGCATGCAGAAACAGGCTGAACCTGTTGGGGAAGCCCCATAGAGTGTGGCACAGAAAGAGAGAGCAAAGTTGATCTACTGCAAGGGCAGAACCAAAGAAGGGTTTCTACACCTGTATCCCAGGTGGGCAGTGCATTGCAAGGAGTCATGGACCCATAGAAGGAGGGTCCAAGTCCTAGCCTAGTAGGGGAGGATGAACTGCAAGAGACACTGAACTGGGAGGTGTCTACCTCCATGCCCAGTGAGGAGTGGACTGTCTCTGGAGTGAGGACATCTGCTCACTCCTGGGCTCAGATCCTGAGTAAGGAAGAGGAGGAAGAAGATCTATATCTTTATGTTGAGGGTCCCCATGAGTCACCTCAAGTTCTTGCCTCAGAGGAGCCAGAGAGAGAAGAAGAAGGCTCCAGTAACCTGCCCACAGAGATGGTCGGGGACATATTCTTTTGTTCTTTAAGTATGTGGCACTGGCTCAACTAGGACTGGCCAACCCCAAGCCGGGCCATGGGCTGCACACTTGTGAAGAGTAGCAAAGAGGAGAGACTGACACATAGGAGGGCTGATGTCATTCATGGGAAGTCCTTTCCTACCTTTCCTCATAGAATCTGGTAGGAAATTGAACAGAACAGAAAATCCTGGTTGTTGGAAGAGGCAAGCAAGAATTTGTACTCTGGTGCAGCAGAATGTGTCAGGAACAGAGTCATAAATGAGTGACTTAAATTCTGGAAATTGGGCAGAACTCTGTTTATGGACACTGTGCGAACTGTGAACAAGGCAGGGAATCAGACATTCCACAACATCAACTTTGAATGCCTAGATGGTGTCATAGTTCTTGCACCGTACGCCAAGTGGTATTACCCTTAATGATGCCACTCCCTGTGAATATGCCCAGCATGCCTCGAGGAAAGCAAGCAGTGGCAGCCTGGTGTCTTCATCCGGCAGCAGCCGTATCCAAGGAGAAAGATGCAGCTTTACTGGTATTCCAGGATTCTTCAAGTGCATCCAGATTCATCAGCCCAGCAGTTTTTTCCCATTTTCATCACCTGGCCTTCCAGATGACCTCACCCAGCTGTTTTCCTATTTCATTCCCTGGTTTTTCAGAGGACATCAAGCCAGCTGTTTTCTTATTCCATCATTTGGTTTCCAGATGACATTAATCCAGCAGTTTTCCTGTTCACCTGGTTTTCAAGAGGACATCAATCCAGCTGTATCCGAAGATGCTACCTGGTCTGAAGGGAGAGGGTCCTCAGCTCAGAAAAGTAAGGTGATCCTTTGTTTTTCAGTCTTCAAGGAACTGGTAAGGCCCATTTTCATTATCTAACTTTGCACAACACATCCTACACTTGAAGACTGTCCATGGAATTGAAATGACTGTCCACAAAGACTCTACCCATGGATTGCAGTGCTTTTCAGGACCTGCCCTACTCTAGAACTGTTCTTCAGTGGGGTCCACCCCAGGAGAGACTCTTTTATGGACCATGCCCTAGGGCAATGACATTCTGTCACTAGATAGGACATTTTAGGGCCTACCACCCCCAAATATGTTGTATAAATGTCTTCTTTCCATTTTTTTACTTTTGTACTTTTAGAATCCTCTAATGTTCAGGGGGAGATTTAGGCACTGTGTGGTATGCAGAATGTGTTTTTCGTTTTTCTTCTCTTGCAGGTGTTCCTGAAGAAGAAAAGAATAGAAGAAAAGAAAAAGATGCTGGAGCTCAGCCGAGTTACTCTTTTTCTTAGAGTTTTAGAATTGTTTGTGGTTAACAGGATCTTAACATGTTTTTCCTTCACAGGTGTGAGGTTGTGGGGAAATTTGGGAAATGTAATGCATTACAATGTGTTGTTTCCTTGTTGTTTTGTTTGCAGGTACCCTGGGAGCTTGGCAGGAGGTTCCCCGAATGGCAGCCTGGTCAGATAGATTTTCCCTCGAGGGCTAGGGGGATAGACAGGCTGTAGTCCTGACCTGCAGTACAGACCTCAGTTCTGGGCTATTAGGGCATGCTTCAAGCAGTTTCTTGGAGCCACTGAATATCCATAGATAGATCATAGGATAGGTGCTGAAGTTTTATCAGCCAGCCTCTGGGCCTTTAATGTTGCCTGCCTGTGCCTGGCACATGGTAGGGGAGAAGTTGGTCTACTTCCCCATAGGTAAAACAGAGGGTATGATGGCCTGGTGCTGGGTACAGAAATAACTGCAGACAGTCATTTACCTGGCTAGGGGTGAGTATAACCCCCCAGCCCCGTGGGGTTACTAGAATTCCATTAGTGTCAGTGCTAGGTAAGGAAAGCTGCTGGTGAAAACTAGTTAAATGAATTTTGACCTGCTCCATCTTTGTTTACTTGGTCTCAGCTGAGAGGAAAGAGGTGATATCATTTAGAACTCTTGCAGCAGCATACGCTACGGTAGCTAGCTGCGAGTGAGGAGCTTTAGAATTTTCAGTTAGTTGTTGGCTGGAGTTCAGTGTGAGAAGTTGAAGGAGTGAAGAGCTGCAGTGTGGGCTCTTAAGAGAGCATATTTTTTTCACCCTAGTGCTGAGAACCATCTGCCTGCCAGTAGAAGTGATGGAAACTGTCTAGCAGGAGTTCCTGATTTTTCTCATCCCCCGTGAGATGAAAAGGACTGCAGAATAGATTTGAGTGGCAATCTCCTGATTTGATCCAGGACATTGAAGCTGCCTGTTTATGTACGATCATGGGTAATATGACTTTGAATATCTCAGGAGGAATGTACCTGTTTTTCTTTGGGGGTGTACTTTGAGAAAGAGAAATATGCACCTAGTTCTGTTCTAGTTTAAGACTGTTCTCATCCTTTCTTAAAGTTGGCTGACATTCGTGGAGTCCCCAGTGAGACTTGACACATTGTTCAGGACTTTAATTTACATTTAGAAGTAGTGTTTCTAATGCTGAATGTGACAGACATTCCAGGATGCAGAGCTTTACTGTTTTACTAAATGCTGAGGTGTAACTCTGAAAGAATAGCTAGGTATGGACTGTGGAAGCAAAAGGCAGGCAATCCCCAACCCATCTGGAGTGACCAGTTCAGCATTACAGGCTCCGCAAGGGTGCCTGCTTATTCAGGACATGGTGGCCAACATCTGAAGAGAAAGTTTACCCCCTGGTGTGGGTTGTGCTAATTTTGATCACCAGTGTGCTCCATCATGGCCAGTTGCCACATTGCCAGATGTTTAAATTCTATGCCATATGGGAAATGTTCTAAGTTGTGACCAGTGCCACTAGAAGAAATTGTGTGCTCAATTGCGGCCAGTGCCACTAGAAGAAAATGTGTGTTTCAGCTGAGACTTTGCCACTAAAGAGATTCCAAGGTCCAATGCAATATGGGATGATTAGAGTTTCTGTCCACTACAGATGTTGTTGTTCTGAATTGCCTTGTGCCACGAAGTATAAACCCTTGGGGGTCCACCTTTGCTTTACTGTACCATCTTTGGAATAAAGCCACACTCTAGAACCCCAACCTGGTTTGGACATTCTTGTTACTGTTTCCTGTGTGAAATTACTGGGTACCCCTCCAGAAGTACAGACCTAGCATAGCCCTAAGCAAAAGTTCTCTTCTCAGGACCTGGGTATTTTGGTCATTTGTGTGTAATTTGCTTTTGTACACTCCCCATCCCATGTGACCTCTATAAGTAATGAGCCTGGTATACATTCCCAAAGCTATGGATGGTACCTAAAAGTGTCCGAAGTAGTTGGGTGTCCAGTCGAGGGTACCAAAGGGTAGCTTATTGGGTAAAGTAGCAGGGAGGGTGGTTACACTAATAAGTTTGATTTGATTGCAATATTACAATGTTCCCTTTCAATTTTGTAATTCGTGACCACATCTTTTTTCTTTTGATTACAGTTTTTAGCACATTTACATTCCAGCACAAGATGCTCAGATCATCAAGCATATTGAAGCTGAGAGTAAAAATATCTGCATAGTCAGATGAACTTGAACATGCCAGTGTTCTGTCCTCTGACTGCCACCACCTACTGTGCATACATAGCTGGTTGTAAAACATTTTTCCTTTGTTTGTTTATAGCAACATTTAAAGCGACACTGTCAACTCCTGTAGACCTCAATGTGTTCTAAGTTTCAAAAACATATTTTAAGATTGGTTGCATTCTGTAGAAATTGCTGCTGTTGCTGGTAGTTTGATTCTGATTATTTCTTTCTTTTGAAGAGTGAAAAACAGGCTGCTCACCATGCTGGCGTTGCCCCACAAAAAAACATGTTTGTTTACATTCCTTGATCAACTTCCACTGTACATTTTCTGCCGTAGAAATAGCTCCAATGCATTCTAATCACTAATTATGCAGTGAGAGTAGTGGAGACTATTGCATTATGAGTGGCTGCACTGTTTGGGGATGTTTCAAATATTCTGGAAGTGCGTAATAAGAGTAGATCAAGGAGCTGAAACAAGTTTTAGTGTAACTATACATTAGCATGCATTTCAGTTGTACTAAGCAAGGAGGAAGATAAAGCAAACAGTAACATCAATGAATTTTACATAAGTTAAGCAATCATAAAATGTGTTTCATTTTACTAGAAATAATATGAAGCAAGAAAGGTTGAAAGTGTCCCTTGAAACATTAGCATGTAACAAAAACTTTGGACCCATCCCTCTTTCTCCCAAATCATTCCAACGTGTGTTGTAGAATGCAAACAAGCTGCCAAATGTGGCTGCTTCGCCCTCCCTCTTTTGCAAACTGCTTCCCTCCCCTCAACTGCTCTAGCAAACTGTTCAGAACCTAGAACGTAAAACAGTAACCTCCCCCATTCTACTCAACAAACAACAGGTTCAAGTCCCCAGCTGAACAATGTGACTGTTCCTGAAAGCAGCCACTACCCACTCCGGAACCCAAGTGGGTTCACATCCCCCATACATTATCTTGTGGAAGGAGCCAGAGCAACCTTGCTCCCCACCAAAGCAGACATTAAAAAGTATGTATTATAAAAAGCAGTGAAACATCCTGCAGTTAAATATAAAACCCCAACAATGCATACATAGTTTTGTTTTTCCCCCTCTCGAGCATTTGCTGACACTGTGCTGGAGATCATAGATTGTTAAAGTTAGTGCTAAGACTCAGACTTTTACCCTTGGTGGACTGATTCTAGTTTATGAAGCCTCTTATCTGCACCAGCCACTTTGTGCTTTTCCCAGTTGGACGAGTCAAAGAAGACATGCTAGGTAAAAACCAATTAGACCTAAGATTGGGAGGTCATCTAAATAAAAGTAAAGTCTCTTCATCATGCACAGCTAGAAATCAAAATATTGGCTCTGGGTGGGATTGATCAAGGGTGTCACTGGGGTCGGCCATTGGGCAATGTCTGAGCTGAGTTTTAATGCAGAATTTAATGTGAGAGGGTGGTGTGAGGGTAGGGCCATAATTCCCACCACAATGGTCTAGTGTCTTAACAGACCACCGTGTTGGTGCCATGGCTCACCTATCCCACTATCCTACCTCTCCACGGTATCAGTTATCAGACGCTTACTCTTCGTTTAATTAGCCATAGTCCAACAGTACTGATGCTTGTTCTGCATTAAGGGATTTCCTTCAGAGGCACTACATAACAGCTCAGTCCCACCCAGAGACCACACTACACCTTGAACTCCATAGCCCCACCCATGGTTTGGTAGAAAAGTGAAAGTAGGCGCTCATCTCAGTAGGCCTGCTCTCCTCAGGCCCAATCTTGTCTCCACAGCCACCTCTTCTGTGACCAGGAAAACTGCAGCCTTTTCAGGATTTAGGCATATTTTTGGTGTCAGACCGTGTCATTGGATGATAAGTTCATATGGGTAGACATGTGGGAGCTGCCAGTTGTTTCACGTGGAGCTGGCATTTGACATCATTAATGGCCTGATGCTTATAATGCAGCTTCCTCCAACTGTTGTCAGGAAAGATCTGGGCAACACTGCTATTCACCATGGTTTGGCTTTTTTTATGTGTTTTCTGCAAGATTTGTTGGTGGTCTGTGTACAACAGTAACGTAACCAAGAAGTGACTAGGCCATCTTTTTAGCTCCAGGCACTTTCCTGGTGAATGAAGTGCTCACTGAATTTTGAGTAGCTAGGCCAAAACTAACCCCAGTGTCTCTGGTAGCCTGGCCACTAGGAACATGAGGAGATCAACTCCTTCCAGGAAGCCCACCACTCTGACAATGGTCTGGCACCTACAGTTTTCATGGCCATCGAGAGTGTTGGAGAGTTCATCAATGAGCTTCTTATTTATCTTGAGTTCCATAGAGTCCACTGTAAGAGAGTCCTGCTGTTCTCCCACCTGGTGCTCCAGCCCTTTCAGATGAATACCATAGGCCTCAGATGTTTCTCCCAGCATGTTCAATGTGGCCTTCAGGTGAGTAAATTGTGTGTTAAGATTCTAGAATCTTGCTCTTCTCTCTCTGACCGGATTTCACGTAGGAGATTTTCCAGAGATTTCTTAGGTGGTGAAGGGGGCAACATGGAGGTATCTTTCTCTAGTTCATCTGTCTCTACAGGCCCTAAGCATGTGACTGTGTACCTCAGGGTCGCTGCATCTCTATCTCCTTTGCAGTCATTTCTGGGTAGTCTGAAACTGATCTGTGGCTCCTTCTTTGCAGATTTAGGTTGCTTCAGCATCAGGACACTATCTACATGTAAGCTAAAGTAGGTGTTTGCCACAGGTTTGCAGGATGGATGAGATATTTGGCAGATTTAGGAGTAGAGCTCTGGACTACACATCCATCTTGGTCCTTGGCTAAGTCATGCTACCCTCGGCGGTTGAGAGCCTACTTACACATGCCCCCCTGTAGATCCTTGTCATCCCTCACAAGGCCCTTTATCACAGATTCTAAATTAAGGCAGGAGTCTTAGGCCTTGCAGGTGCCCCTGCAAGGAAGCATCCTTAACCAGCATATTTGGGAACATACAGAAGATGTAAATACTGGAAGTCACGCTGTGGGAAGACTGGACAAGGAAAGGATTTTGAACTCCAGCACCTTGGATCTTGGCCATGCCCCCTAGAGTATCCAATGAATGGCTTCAACCAGTATGAAAAGGGTTGCCAAAACCTGCTGAAGTGCTGGGTTCTGTTTGAGGTCTAGAACTTTGCAAATAGTGCTAGGGTTCTCAAACTTTTTTGTGTATAGTCTCTAGCTCCTAATCTTTTTTGGCCCTAGAAATGCCCCTGCATCGAACCCCAAATGCCATGCTCTTGACCACTCCTTAGGCTTCCCAAGATCCCTATGCATTCTTTCCATCCCCTCCCAAATGTCCGCCCTATTACAGATTTTTGTATCATTTGAAAATGTCACTTATGAAGACAGTGAAGAGGACCAGCCCCAGTACTGAGTCCTACAGCACCCTGCTGGTCACTCTTCCATCATTAGAGTGAGTGCCGTTAACCACCACAACCCATTGCCTCTCTGTTAACCAGTTTCTAACCCAGTTCAGTACTCTGGAGTCCTCCCCTAGTCTGCTTAGTTTCTTTATCAGTCTCTTTGGGTCAAAAGCCTCACTAAAGTTCAGATAAGTCAGATAGGCCATTTTCACTGCCCCCCAACCTATTTCCTTGGTCAACCACTCAACAAAATCAATCAGGTTCATCTGGCATGACCTCCCCTTCATGAATCCGTGCTATCTTTGGTATGATAGCCCACTGGATTCAAGATACTCTACCATCCTTTCCTTTATCAGTGTTTCTATTAATTTCCCCAACACTGAGGTGAGGCTCCTCAGCCTAGAGTTATTAATCTCTTCCCTGCTGACCCTCTTATGTAGAGGGACCACATCCGTTCTATTTAAGTCCTCCAGAATGATGGAATAAAAGACCTGCAGTACTGTTTTATTGCACATGCTGAAAAGAGAAACTGTGCCTTTCAAAATTCAAATGTTAAGTGTTAAAATTCCAAGAGTGTAGCACATCTTCATATGAACAGCATAGTCTCACACTGTCTCTCTCTGAACAATTTTAGGATGTAATTCCCAATAATGAGTCTATTTTCCATGCTGGTATCTCTTGTTTTTGACATGTATGAACAAGAAAAAAGCATCTTACACAACACCAGTGGTGATAAATGTTCCCTGATAAATGTATTGATCATGCTCTCTAACCTCCCATAAACATTTATCTGGAGGTTAGATATGTCACAGTGAGTTTCCTTGACCTTTGCACACAACAGAACTAATCAGAGAGCAGTTATCACAATGCTGATAACATCATAAGGTCTATTCAACACTGAAGCTAGCAGGTCAAATAATAAAAAAAACTGTAAAATCTTCACCCAAAAAGCTGATTTAAAGTTATAACTGTAAAACTGATGTTGTACAAATTGAACACACAATGGCATGACTCAAAATAAACAGTTTATGTCCACGTTTGATCAGACAAGACTTTTGTTACTCACTTGTGGATTTGCCACTTATGACTTATGGTTTTGTCCCCTCCTACTTGGAGATAAATTATATATATTGTATAGTGGAGTGTTGTTCTGTATAGAATTCCATCCCTTTCAAAATGATGTTGTACCACAGTTCCAAGGTAATGGAATGTGATTCTACCCTACTGTGGTAGAACAGCATTCTAGAACCTCTAGAGACTGCATGAGTCAGTTTAATTTTGGAAGCAAAATAACTCACAAGCACATATTTCACACAATACTTTACACTATAAAAAATACAGGATGAGCAACTCTATGCACAATCAGTGTGTTTTGCCACCTCAGAGTTCTGATTCCCATGGACCTCGAGAGCTTTGAGCTCGAGGTCAGAGGAAATCAGAACCTCTCTGTGGCAGAATACACTGGTTGTGCATAGTTGACCATCCAGCATTCTCTATATATTGAGTCAGGCTATTGTGTATCCCCTGTTTATTTAGTATAGATAGATAGATAGATAGATAGATAGATAGATAGATAGATAGATATGAGATATAGATATATATATATATACATACATATCTATATCTATCTATATATATATATATATATAGATAGATAGATAGATAGATAGATATATAGATATATATATCTATATATATATATATATATATATATATATATATATATATATATATATATATATTCTAGGATTGCAATGACCTTTGAGCCCAGGGCTCTTTTACAAAGGTTCCACAACATCATAGGTTACAAAGTTTACACATGTTGCAAAAAGAAGACATTGGATGAAGATAGGATGGAGGGGTAGGAGAAGAAAGGAAGAGGGCAGTAGCAGGGGGTCAGAGAGGAGCAGGGAGGAGAAAAGGGTAGGGGAAGGGATAGTGTGGGGGGGTTGGAAAGAGTGTGAGTCAGCCAGGCAGTGTTGTCAGTGGCAAGTGCAGGAGAGGAAGGTGGCCCTGGAAGGGCAAGTGTGGTGGGCATGGGGCCCGGCAGAGGTGAGCACAGGAGGATCGGTGAAGAATATTAGCCATGGCAATCGCAGGTGCTGGAGGCAACAAGGGTGTTATGAAGCCTGGATTTGAAGGCACCAATACCAGTGGTGGTGACAGTATCATTGGCAAGACCATTAAACCAGGTCGGGGCCCTGTAGGAGAATGATCATTGGCCTTGGTTTGTGTAACAGTCGTGGCTTTGATCCCTTGGTGATTCTAGAACTGTTTATTGTTTGGAGAAGGGTACAGACTCTGGGGGGGGGAGATCCCCAACTGGATTTTCTTTGCCACCACACAGGTTTGGTAATGAATTTGATTTTCAAGTTGCAGCCAGTTTGTTTGTGTATGGAGGTCACAGGTGTGCGTGAGGCATTTAGCTCCAATGACTAGTCCACAGGCCTTGTTTAGGGTGATGGACACCCTTCTGAGTGCCGTGCGAGTGGCGGCACCTTAGATGACAAGGCCATAGTCTATCTGGGAGATGATGGAGCTTTGAACAGCAGCAGTGAGGCCCTCTTTGGTCAGGTGCTGCCATAGGCGATAGAGTAGACCCAGTCTGGAGTTCACAGTTTTGGCAACATTGACTATGAGGGTAGCGTAGAACAGGTGGAAGTCTAAGCTGATTCCTAGATATTTAATGGATTAGACCTGCTCCAGAGGGCTACCTAAACAGGTGTTCAAGGGAGAGCTGGAGATGTTGGTGCTTGTTTTGGTAGCTGGTGAAGATCATGGTCTTGCATTTTTTTTCTGGTTAAGAATTAACTTATGTTCTTTAAACCACTTTTCACCCGAGGTGAAACCATGCTGAAGGGTTTGTTGTAGGTGGCTTGGGTCTTGATGGGAGGCAAGAATGACAGCGTCATCTGCATAGAGTATAATTTGTAGTGGACTGGAGGTGGGGAGAGGGTTGAGGAACAGGCTGAAAAGTAGTGGGCCCAGGATGGAGCCCTGGGGGACACCAGAGCATACTTCTTTAGTGTTGGAGAGCACGTCCTCTATTTTTTACACACTGGGTCCAGTTGTCAAGGTAGCTGTCAAACCATGCCATAGATTCAGTAGAGAGGCCAGTGTTCAGTAGCTGATGAAGCAGGAGGCAATGGTGGACAGTGTCAAAAGTCTATGAATATAGCCCCAGTTAGGAGACAGTGGTCTAGGGAGTTGTGGATGGCACCCATGAACTCAAGAAGGGCAGAGGCAATGCTATGTCCTTTTCTAAACTGATGATGCTGCTGGCAAAGGATGTTATGTTTGCTCAGACAGTCGGTGAGCTGGTCCGCTACTATCTGTTCCAGGGCCTTAGAGAGGGGAAGGAGGATAGAGATAGGGCAGAAATTCCCATGAGTGGTCCAGTCATCACTTTTGTGGATTGGAGTGACTGTTGCTGACTTCCATTTTTCTGGGAACTGGCTGAGAGAAAGGGAGAGATTAAAAATCCTGGTGAGAGGCTCCAGTACTTCCTCTAATGTGAGGGACAGAAGCTGGAGGTCCAGTGTATCAGCACTTGCTCTGGTGTTGCCGATGGCTTTGGAGATGTATTTCCTGACTGTATTTTTGTTAACTGCTATGAAGTAGAAGGGGGGGTGGTTTTTGGGTGGAGTCTGATGGGTGGGAAGAGGAGTGTCACTGACGTTGAAAAAGTCAGGAGGGAGGATGCTGCTGAGGTCAGTGAAGGCATCATTGAAAGTATTGGCAATGACTTTTTGGTCCAGTGTAATACTCCCGTTAATTTTGAGAACAGTTGGGGGTGATTTGGTCTCCTTCCCAGTGACATCTTTTATGTTATTCCAGAAAGCTCTCCCATTTCCCCATGAGTCAGTGAGTGCTTTCTTGTAGTAGTCAGATTTCTGTTGGTGAATGGATTTGGTGCAATCATTTCTTGCTGTTTTGTATTTTTGGATGTCTGCTTGATTTCCAGCTGATCTAGCCTGTTCCTAGAGATGGTTTCTGTGTTTTAAATTCTTTAGGAGTGAGCCTGAGACCCATGGGTTGCAGAGAGATTTAACTCTGTGCTTTTTTAGCGGGGCGAAGATGTTACAGGCTTCATTGAAGATGTGGATGAATGGTCCAGGGCTGTGTTTGTGTCAGTAGCCCAGTCGATGTTGTATCAGTCTTGATTAAGTAAGTGTGTTTTTAGGTTGATTAGCTGTCCATGGGGTAGGACTCTGCTGAGAATGACTTTAGGTGGCGGTTTGCAGAATTTATTTGACCAGGTGCAGCTGACAGGGAAGTGATCACTGAGAGAGTCAGGCAGAACAGCAGATCTTGTGATCCGGGAGGGCTGAGAAGTCAGGATCCAGTTCAATAGGGTGCTGGTGCCAATTTTATAGTTTTTTTCTGGTTGGGGAGTCCAGTATCTGGGTGAGGCTGGCTGATGTGACCGAGTCCCTTGCAGCTCCTGCCTCTGCACCCAGCCAGTTTATGTTGAAATCACCAAGTATGACAGTTTCGGAGTTGGGTGGGAGTGTTTTGATGTAATCCAGAACCACATGGAGGCCCGGTCCCTGTTCTTTAGGAGGGATATACATGGTGATGGCCAATAGGGCTTTATTCTGTGCACCAAGAAGGATTTTGATGTGCAGTAGTTTGGCATTGGGTGTTGGCAAGTCAATGTGGACAGGGTGCTCCATCAGTTTGACTTTTAGATACAGGGTGCATCCTCCTCCTCTTCTAGATTTATGATCAAGCTTGAAGATATTATATCCTGGGAGGGAGATTGCTTGATCAGGAACCGAGGGGGTGAGCCAGGTTTCAACCACCACCAGAATATCGGGATGGTGGGCGCTTACGAAGGCTTGCAGTTGGTCTAATTTGGGTAGTAAGCTGCAGATGTTCAGGAAGATAAAGGAGAGGGTGCCAACACGCTTGGTCTGGGTGGAGACCCTAGCTGGCTTTGGGCCAGGGTTGGGGTGAATGTTTCCTGATAGCAGCAGGAGGAGGAGTAAGAGTTTCAAGGTGGCCAGGCGTAATTCCCTGTGGGAGAGCTTGCAGTTCTTTTTTGAGGAGGAGTAGGTAGAGGTAATTTTGTGAGAGTACAGAAGGAGCGTTGCGAACTGGGGAGACAGTGGGACCCACCGCACCCTAACAAGAAGGTGTAGGTACGTTGTGAGGGGGTGACCCCTAGGGACAGGAATGATTTCATTAGGAAGGGTGCCAGTTCAGCTGTATGAGTCATTCAACCTGTAGCTTTGGAGAGGGGAAGGGAAGCAGCTTGTAGGGAGATGGAGTAATGGGGTGAGGGCAAAGAAGATGACTGGTAGATAGGGCATAGTGGTGAAGGTACCTATACTAATTGAGGAGAGGGAAAGAAAAAAGAATAAGACACTGAAGAAGGCAGTTAAAGCTGCAGCAGAAAGATGAGAAGAGTAGGGGGGCGTGTTGGGAGCAAGAGCCCAATGGGAGTAGGAGGGAGGAGGGGCAAATACGAAGGTGCATGACAAGAGGTCTATTTAATGAAGGATGGAGGAGGGGGAAGGGGTGGGCAAAAAAATTTGGCAAAGCTCCATTGAATTCAATGGATGCAATGGCCCTTGGCTAAGTCTGAAAGTCAGCGGGCACTGCAGCCAGTCAGGGCTCAGCAGAGTAGGCAGGGTCTAATCAGGGTACAGCCCTGAGCACGCTGGGCCAATGGCAGTACACACGGCTTCCCTGGTCCAAGGAGAACTTCTTACCCACTTGTGTTGTTCCAGTTGGCGGCCGGGAGGTGAGCGGCGGAGCAGCAGGGTCCGTAGCTGTGGCCATGCCTTCGGGGCAAATGCAGCCCTCTCAGGGGCTCAGGATCTGGGGAGGGAGGAAGGAAAAAGCAGAGCTTAAAAGGGGGGAAGAGTAGGAGCAAAAACAAAAGGCAGTGACGTGGTGCAGAGCACTGAAATTGGGGGCGTGAAGCCTTAACACATAGAACCCATGGGTGTTCTAGTTCTAAATTAGAACTCAAACTCCTGTGTTCTAAAAAAGGTGTTATACTCTTTTGAGAACTAGTTTTGACAACCTACAATGAAGTGCCACACCTTCACACTTTTCAAGACCATTTATGGATATTTTTCATATGGTTACCATGCAAAATACACTACTGTACATAACCCACTTGTCCATAACACTATACCATGTTCTGAAGGGCAGGGTCTGTTGCACTGTGTCTAGCATGCTTACTGTCCAGTGGTTGTGTTGCCTCCTCTCCCTCAAGAGCTGGAAACAAAGACAACCAACGTATACAGTACACATGGGTACACTACATATCCACTATACCTGTAAAGAAAAATCAATAACACAATCTTTAACTTTCCTGCCTAAAAGGGAAAGTTGGCACATATATTACATTCACATTCTCTCTTCTGCATTTTGCATACCTACAGTACCATTTCCCCCTCTTGGGCTTCATAATCCTTCTTATCATCTTTGCTCCAGCAACAACATTTATATACACATCACAGTATGCTTAATGCATTACTGAACAATGTTTTGTTATGTAAAATAAAGAATTTAAACTTGGTTAGATAAATAGGGGGTATATACACAGAAACTGTTCAGGTCAAAGCAGAGTAACCTGCTTCCAACCATTGGGGTCTCCTGAGGGAGATCCAGAGTTTCAGCTGGAGGACATCCCTAGAATGTTTCATGCTGCATATATGAATGTGTGTTTCAGAAGAGTCATGCAATACCATTAGTCATCTTTTTTCTCCTCATATAGTTTTGGAAGTGGGAACTCTGTCGTACTGCAATGAGGAGATGGGCACAGGAGCAACTGGGCCATGGATCCTGCCATCTGGAGATCTGGTGGTCTCATTTTCCCCACATGAAGAAACAAAAGGATAATAAAACTCAAAATGCAGCAACTTTGAGATATACAGACATACAGTAGTGGTTCATTAGTGCACAGCCAGCTGGTTCTCCCTCACCATCTCTTAAGTAACAGTGGTTAGGATGAGGTTTTCTCACGGCGATCCTATCTGGACAGGGGTTTGGGGTTTGTGTGAGGTGTGTTTAACCATGTTGGGTTTTGGTGGCGTGTTTTAAATGTTTAAGTAATAAAAGCCAATTTTCTACAGCTGAGGAGTGTGGTTGTTTGTTCACGTGTATACTTTTTACTTCACATACCCTCCTGGCACAGAGGAGCTGTATTGTTGGTGCAACTATCTGGACAGGGTATGGTAATGTAATGCCCATTCTGTAGCCCATCCACTTCTATATAGATTGCCTCATGCACTTAGAAGCATGTTGCCTTTTTTTATTACCTCCTCAGATGTTTGGTAGATCCCTTTGTCCCCACCTGCTAGAGAAAGCCTGGCCTCCTGCATGAGGACCCAGTCTCTGGCCTCTTCCATTTCTTGTCAAAACCAGCTAGGCATATACAGGAAGCAGTACCCATATTCTGTCTCCACTTTTCTTTTAATGACTTGATCTGCTTTACACAACTATACCAGTGTCAGTGGCTCAGCTGGTTGCACACTTGCCTCTGAGGCCAGATGATTGGAAGGTTGTGGGTTCTAGTACCACAACATGAACCTGGGATAAATCCCAGTGCTGACACTGTAGTGCAGCATGAGTGGATGCTGCCCTTCTGCCATGCCATCTTTCAGATGAGATGTTAAAGGTACAGTAAACATTGCAGGGGTCACTCAAATTGTGAAAGCCCATGAAAATGTATTTCAAATGAGGCACTGGACTTCCTTGTAGGTGTCAGGAGTCCTGAAATATGACTAACTAATTAGTATGTAAAGCAGAACATGGCTGCAGTCATTTTAAAACAGAAAGTGATGTCACTGAGGGTCAAGCTGCATGTTGTTAATTACAGCTTGCCCCTCAGTGACATCAATGTTGGTCTCATGATTCAATGAAATGGCTGCTGCCTTGTTTTGATTTACAGATGATTTAGGTATTCCTAACTCAGGACTCCTGACACCTACAGATAAGCTCAACATGTCATTTGAAATAACTTTTTATGGGCTTTCACAATTTCAGTGACCCCTGCAATGTTTACTGTCCCTTTAGACCAAGGTCCCATCTGCCTATTCTAGTGGTTGTTCAGTCAGATGTTAAATATCTTATGACTGTTCTTGAAAAACGTAGTTGAATTTTCCCGGTATCCTGTCCAGATTTCTGCCATCCACTAAAAAACAGTGACATCTTAAATTCATTTGTCAGTTTTCACCTGTATTTCACCCCCGCCCCCATCCTGGATGGGGATGAAAATAGGCACAGTTGCCTAGCCCTCCTTTCCCAGTCAACAAAAACTAAATTAAATAATATAGCTTCTAATACTGATCACTTTTACCTGCAGGCAACCAACGTTTATCCCATCGCTTAACCATTCTCTTTTTGATAAATTCAGATACACTCAGATGGGAGGGTAAAGCAATACTAACTCCTTTCCACTGGGGGTGTCAGTAGGAGTGGTGGCTGCTGCTTCATCTATCACAGCTTTCACAAGAACTGCAGCCCTCTCTTCTGTATCTTCCTCCATCTTAGGTGCTCATCTGGCTTTTGCAAAGCTGGTGCTGTCTCCTATGAAAAGGGTGCAACAGGGGAGTCAGGAGCTGATGCCTTGTGAACAGTGCTCTGGGCTGATGGCCCTTCTAGTAAGATCAGTCCTACCAGTCTCAGGTTGATCCACATAGAAACAAAGGAGATGCCCACCAGGGTCTGTATATCCAACACATCTTCAGAGGTCACCAATCCCTCTTTTACATCTGTAGACCCTGTAGAAAGGAAAACAGGGCCAGGCCTTGCTCCTTCAGCTTTGAAAAAAGTAGTCTTGCTGTGACCCCTGAGTCCCTGGTACTTCCCCAACCCCACCTACTGATTCTACACTGTTTCAAGGGCCCCACCACCAATTCAACTAGGCAGAGAAGATTTTCTCTACTGTTGTCCCTCCTGACTTGTGAGACTCCCATCTCTAGGGTGGTAACTAGGGAAGGAACTGAGAGCACCCACCTTGCCATCACAGAGTTGGGGTATAGTCTGGTAGGGGCACCCTGGGATCTGGTGCTACTACAGCCTCTGCCTAAGTGTAGCTGGTGGTAGCAGTGTAAAAAGGCAACTGTGACTTAGCATCTGTCAAAAATTATTTGTTCTGGCATGGGGGTATAAATGAAAGGCTATCACCCTGGCATGTCTCACTCCACATTGGTCATACGACAGGATCCATCCTCATCTTTCACAGGTGAGTAGTGCTCCCAAGGCCCTCTGCCAAGCATGTTCTGTGACTTACTGGGCAAGCCACTCCTGGACCCCAGCAAATCTGTGGGTCAAAGCTTCATCTCTGCTGCTGTCCATTATTTTCTCCTCTTCCTCTGTGCTTTGATAATCCAAACTAACTCCTGCCAATTGACCTGATGCACTAGGATGTGGCAGAGGGACTCCCACAGCAGGACTATTAATTGTCATTGGAGACTACCGGGACACTTGACAACAGGGCAGAGTATATACCGTGCTACCACCACTGGGAGAATTGGTATTGCTGGGATTATTTGTTTTGCAAGGCTTTTTTTT
This sequence comes from Neoceratodus forsteri, assembly GCA_016271365.2. Taxonomy (NCBI): domain Eukaryota; kingdom Metazoa; phylum Chordata; order Ceratodontiformes; family Ceratodontidae; genus Neoceratodus; species Neoceratodus forsteri. The sequence goes on from CM028134.1 coordinate 850,842,626, forward strand.
TTTTTGGTTGTTTTTTGTTTACAAGGGATGGCACAAATGTTTATGTCTGCCTCCACCTGTAGATGGCTGACCAGTGAAGATTGGTGGGTTTTATTTTTCTGATGACTTACTTCACTACTGAGTTTCCTGCTTTTTTTATGACGACTGGCTGGCCGGCCGGCCGGCTGGCTATGCTGGCTTAAATCTGCTGGCAAGGTCCCTTAATGTACATGCACAATCAGTGCTCTGGCAAAAGTCTAAGCACAGTTCTGACTTGTTGCTGCATACAAACAAAACATTTTACAGTACTTTCTGTGTTGTGTTTTGTTGTTGTGATGCATAAGGCTGGTGCTTGCACTTAGTCTCTGGCAGGTAGGAGGAGCACAGCACTCAGGGTTTCTTCAGTGGCAGTTGCAGTCATGCTGTTTTGCTGATTTCCTCTGCTGGACTCTGATGGGGTGGGGGAGACCTGAGTAGGCTAGGCAGTGCTACCATAAGCTCAGCTGGGCATTCTGTGGTTATCTGGGTTGCATCCTTGAGGGTGGCAGTCACCCTGTGTTGATCTGCATCAGGGTCCTTCTTTTTCTCTTTCCACATAAGCAGGCACCTCTCTCAACTCACAATCACCAGACCTTCTTCTTTTTTTTATACTTGCTTTATTGAAATAAGCAAACCAGCAACAATGAATCAACGGTTCCATGTCATAATATCGAACACAAAACATCAATCGCTATTATGGAGCATGTATATCACTGAAAAGCAAAGCAGTGGTATACACTTCAAGGCAACCTGACATCCGGATTTTAAAAAAAGTGTTTTTGTGGGGGAGAGGTTGTGCCCCCACCCCCTTGCGGGTGGCTTTTCCCCCCACACCCCCTTAATTAGGATTCTCAAGTCCGGGGTTGCATATTGAGGAGGCAAAAGTCTGGATGTCAGCACAATTTAAGCAAAATGTACATGCTCCCGGTCCCAAACCCAGTACCTACTGTGCCAAACCTAGCCACCCACACCACCATGCAACATGGCTAGCTCTGCAGCAGCAAGTACACCAGTGCCTGCATGTCCCTTCCCTGTCTCTCCCCTTCCCCTAGCTATTCTCCCCTTCTGTTCGCCCTTCCCCCTGGTTGCTATCCCATACCCTCACTATTCTGCAGTGTAGCCCACAATAATAGCACCCAAAATGAGTCGCTATATTTCTATTGGTCCATTTTGGGTCACTATTATGATGCAATACCTGAATCAACATACCATGAACAAATACATACCTCAATAATGTAAGCCCAATACAGATAAATACATAAAGAGAAAAACTCTCTGAACTAGACAACAGCTATCATGTTACATAAAAAAAATTCCAATTACAATATTCTAAAGGAAATAGAGTCCTAACCCAACCAGATTAAGGTATCCATGGCTCTAACACTTGGGGGATTGTAAAAATCAGAATTAAAAAGAAAGAGAAAAGGAAGAGAGGGGAAATGGGGAAAAGAAAAAGAAAAAAAAAGGCAAACAGAGGAGAGGCTCCACTCTAAAAAAACAAATCAATACCAAAACAAGAGGAAGATCGAGGGAAAAAACTAATAAGGCTGATAACACATGGTCTGACAAGTACCTAAAATATAACACCACACTTCTCAGTCTTCTGATCCCATAAGCAAATCCCATCCTGTCCAGCGTTCCACAAATTTTTCCTTTCTATTTTGTACCTGGTATGTTACAGCCTCCATAGATCTTATGTTTTTAATGAGTTGTGTCCACTGACTTGCAGTAGGAGAAGACTGTTGTAGCCAACATCGTGTCACCACTTTATTATATGCCACCACACATATATACATAAATATAGGACATTAGCTTCTTTAAGCCCTAATGGGGGAAGGCCCAATACTAAATTAAAAAAAGTCAGAGGAGTTGAAAACTGGAACAAATTACCCGTACTATGTGATACCTCCCTTCTGAAAGTGTCAAGGTGTGGGCAATAATAAAAAATATGGGATGGGGAAGCTAAAGCTTCTCCACACTGATGCCAACAACTTGAAGGAATAGAGCGATCCCATTTAACCACTCTGTTGGGAGTCAGAAAGAAATACACCTTAACCTTCCACATGAACTACTGTCAAAGAGGAAAAGAGGTAATCTTGGAAAAACTCCCCCAAATCTTACTCCGCTACAATTCAGAAAGATGAAAGGTGGTCTCACGTTCCCATTTCAAATTAATGGGGCAAAGATCCCTCCCTCTATGTGAATTCAGAAATAAGTAGAGATGTGAAACCACATGTTTAGAGGTAAGTAAAGAAAAAAGATCTGACAGGGTGGGAGACGAAGTAAGTTCCATCGGAAGAGATGCAGATCTCAACTTAGTTTGTACAAAAGCTTGCATCTGCAAATAACATATTTTTTCATGAGGAGACCATCTAAAATGGTCCATACACTCCTCAAAAGTGAGTACGGAATTACTATTCATCATCTGAACTGGGAATTGAAATCCCAAAGAAGCTTTGCAGGTATACCAAGTATCTAACTTACTCGGAAGAAAATCGGGGGCCTCAATAAACAAACACAAGTTCCACAGATCCTTTTGAGCCTTAGCATACTTACAAAAGCAATCCCAAGCTCACAATGTAACCTGAACTGCAGTATATTCACCCTCCCTCACAGGGAACTGAACCCAAATCTGGTCAAATAGAAAAGAGGGAGTCCGAGATTTCAACACCTGCTCTCGTTCCTTTCCCTGCCAATAGGAAGAATAAGGGCTGGTGAACCAAACTAAAGCCCAGCAAACCTGAGTCACTGTCCAGTACTCCCTTACATTTGGGATCACCCTGTCTCCAATCTGCTTGGCCGCATTAAAAAGTATTTTTTGGACTTGGGGGTGCTTTTTAGCCTGAATAAATCAAGAAATTTTGGATTGAGATTCCTTAAACCACCCGTGAGATAACTGAACTGGAACACATTGAAATAAATACAAAATCCTAGGAATTAGATTCATTTTAACAGCTTGAATTCTAGCGTACATCTGGAGTGGCAAAAGGGACCACCTTTTCATATCATCCTCCATCTGTTGAAGAATGGGAAACGTAGTTATCAATATAAAGATAATCGTTCGAGGCTCGTAATGTAACACCAGGATATTTAATCCTATCCAGGTCCCATTGCATTGGGAAACAGGATCAAAGAGAGGAAGGGGGCTCATAAAACAAATTAAGTAACTCCGTCTTAGTTGAGCTAAGTGACTAGCCAGCCAGAAGCGAGAAGTTAGCAATCATGTCCATTAGGTGAGGGAGAGATGAGGTCGGAGATGTAAGGTAGACAAGAACATCTTCCACATACAGAGACACCCAATGTTCATGTCTTCCAATCACCACTCCTGTAATAATGGATCCAATCTAATCTGCTGAGCTAAGGGCTCAATATTCAGAGCAAAAAGAAGGGGAGATAATGGCCACCCCTACTGAGTCCCTCTGCCCAAACAAAAATTCTTTAAAAGGGTCCCATTAAGACTAATATAAGCAAAAGGGTCAGTATAAACATGAGCAATAGTGGCAACAAAACTATCTGGAAACCCAAAGTTGGCAAGGACAGTATAAAAAACATCCCAGTTAACTTGATCAAAAGCCTTTTTAGCCACCAAACTCATAATCAAGGTGGGAATTTTCTTCCATTGTAAAAAAATCAAAAATGTACAGAGTACAACGGACATTATCCAAAGCCTGCCTATTAAGGACAAAACCGGCCTGATCTCTGCAAACCAAAAAAGGAAGCATAGATTGTAACCTTTTAGCTAAAATGGCAGCAACAAATTTATAATCAACATTAATAACTAAAATGGGTTGATAAGAGGAACAAAAAGACAGATCCTTGCTGGGTTTGGGTTTTACAGAAATAACCACTTGACACCAGGAGGGAGGCATAACAGAGCCTCCCTGTAGGATATTCCTATACGCTAATCATAAAATTTTCACCAAAGCCTCACAAAACTTTTAAAATTCCACAGAAAGGCCACCCATTCCTGGGGACTTCCCGGTTTCACCTTCCAAGAACTCTGTACTGCAGTTAACTAAGGAAGATTCAGACACTGCAAGAAAGTAATCATTTGTTCCCTTCCTATGCCTTGCTGCCTGGAATATGGATGCTCATAATATTTAAGAAAAACATCAGATATTTGCTCAAGCGTAGAAACCCAAAGTTGAGTTTGGGGATGAGCAATGCATGTTATCTGTGCCTTAGCTTGAGATACTCTAAGTCGAAGAGCTAAAGGTTTCTAAGCCCGAGATCCCCACTCATAATACTTTTGTTTAAGAAACTGTAGATTCCATTCCACCTTCAAATCCAAAATTGAATTCAGTTCTCATTATAAAATACACAATTCTCTCTCTCTCTACCTATCTTTTTTATTATGTTGAAGAGTATGTAAAGCCTGAATCCTCTACTCTAAAAACTTTTGTCTCTCAAGTCTTTGCCTCTTCCTAGCAGCAGCTATAGAAACATAGAAACATAGACTTTGACAGCAGATAAGGACCACTTGGCCCACCCAGTATGCCCATTTCCCTACCTATTGGATAAGCTGCAGATTCTAGCTAACCAACAGCCTACTTCCTGCAACCCCTCACTATAATTGCTTTAAGTCTGTCCCATGCATGTTTGAATTTCCCTACTGTTTTAGACCCCACAACCTCTCCAGGAAGGCGGTTCCATGCATCCACCACTCTCTCCGTGAAAAAGAATTTCCTCACATTACCCCTGAGCCATCCCCCCTCTAACTTTAAATTGTTCCCCCTTGTTCTTACACATCTCTTTTTCTGAAAGATGCTACCCTCCTGGACTTTGTTGATTCCCTTGAGGTACTTAAAAGTTTCTATCATGTCCCCCCATCCCTCCTTTCATCATAGAGATCAATTTAACCTGACAACACCTTTAATAGTATACCATATTACCCCAAACAAGGTCCCGCTATTAACTTTATCTTGGTAAGTTTGAGCAATAAGCTGGGGCATCTGCTACAAAACTTCAGGGTCATTCAAAAGAGACAAATTCAACTTCCAAAAGGTATTCTTTGGAGGCAGAGACACAGCTACAGTCAAAATCAAAGAAGAATTATCTGATAAGGTGAAGGGGCCCAAGACACAGCTCTTCACTTGAGAAAGATAATTCCAGGGTAAAAAGAAGTACTCAAGTCTCGAATGCAGATGATAAGTAGCTGAATAGTGCTTATAGCATTTCACTGAACCCTCCAAGAACTTCCAGATGTCTTGCAACCCCAACTTCTGTAGCAATTGCCTAATCTGCTTAACAATTTTATGAGTTTTCTGGGAGATCCTAGAGGTAGTATCAGTAAGAGGATCTAAAGTCATGTTGCAATCCCCTGCAACAATCAGGCCCCCCTCCGCCTTCTCCAAAATAAGTAGTAAAACTTCCCTACACAGTATATAGGATAAGGGGAATTTGGAGGTATATATACAGATGCTTAAGTAATCTCCTGTCCATTTAAAGTACCCTTAAGTATAACATATCTACCCTAGGTGGCAGTCACGCTTTCCGTTACCTCAAAAGGAACCCGGCAAGGGATCAAACCTACTACACCCCTTCTTCTACCCTTCCCATATGAAGAAGAGCACACCTCCCTATAACCAAAGGTTACCAATTTCTGCTATTCAGCTGAAGGGAGGTGTGTCTCCTGCAAGAGCACAAAATCAGCCTTAGTTTGTTTTACACATGTTAAAATGTTCTTTCTCTTAACAGGACTTGTCAGACCATTTACATTAAAAGATAAAACTATAGAATCCATAACAGTTAGACCTAATCACAACCAGTAGGTAATGATTGAAATCTCTCCTAAAAAGAAACTCAAGAAGTCCCCGAATCCTGTCACCCCACAACCCACAAGAGCCATAGAAACAGAGACACATCGAATTTGATGGCAGATAAGGACCGCATGGCCCACCTAGTATGCCCATTTCCCTAAATAATGGATAAGCTGCAGAGCCTAGTTAACCAACAGCCTACTTCCTCCTACCCCCCTCTAGAATTGCCGTATGTCTGTCCCATGCATTATTGAATTCCCCCACTGTTTTTGACTCCATGACCTCCTCAGGAAGGCTGTTCCATGCTTCCACAACCCTCTTCGTGAAAAAATATTTCCTCACATTATCTCTGAGCCGTACCCCCTCTATATTCAAATTGTGCCCCCCTTGTTCTTGCACATCTCTTTTTCTGAAAGATACTATCCTATTGGACTTTGTTGATTCCCTTGAAGTTCTTGAAAGTTTCTATCATGTCCCCCCTCTGCCTCCTTTCCTCAAGGGTATACATATTAAGGTCCTATAGTCTCTCTTCGCATGTCTTCTGGTGCAGACCCTGCATCTTTTTAGTTGCCCTCCTCTGGACAGCCTCACCCAGTCCATGTCTTTGCAGAGATGGGGTATCCAGAACTGCACACAGTACTCCAGATGGGGTCTCACCAACTGTCTCTACAGAGGGATAACAACTACCTGTTTTCTACTGGTGATGCCTCTCCCTATGCATCCCAGTATCCCCCCAGCCCTCCTTACTGCTTTCTCACATTGCTTGCCCACCTTTAGGTCATCTGACATAACTACCCCAGGTCTCTTTCCATTTTTGTTATTGTCAGTATCTCATCCCCCATTGCGTACTCTTCCCCTGGGTTTTTGTTTCCCAGGTGCATTACTTTGCACTTCTTTGCATTGAATCTAAGCTGCCATACATTTGAACATTCCTCCAACCTTGCCAAATCCTTTCTCATCCTTTCCATCCCACCTTGTGTATCAGTGAGCCATGAAAGAATAACTAAATAACTTTAGAGACATTTTAATCAGCCACCCAATCTTATATATATATTTTTTGTCGACTATTTTTTGCTTCCTACCTTCGGGGCATCTCTCAGGTTCCCATACTCAGCCCCACAGCTCCACCGCCCATCTGAACCATCCTCCGCTATCCAGGATTCCTGGCTCTCCAGACCCCACAGAGAGGCCCCGGGAACAGCAGACATTGGAGGTGTGGCCTTGGGTTACTGATGGTCACCGTCGCCTAACCCGCCAATAGTGTTTTTTTGTTTTTTTTTACTTAGTTTTCTCCCTGAAGCTTTGGACGTGCAATGACATCCAGCTCAGCTGGTGTGCGCTCCCGCACACCCCCAAAAGATGTCTGCCACAATTTCATTCCCCTACAGTTTTTGTGGTCGTGCACTGTACCACCTCCAACCACCACTAGAGGTTGCCAGTGTACTGGGTGGTGAAATCCCCCACTCCCTTGGGAAGGAGAGCAGTCCATAGGACACTCGATCCTTCCCAGGCCCTGCCAACCCCCGATGACCTGGGCACCCATCATCTTAAAATACAAAATTAAACAGAATTCACACTAGAACTATATACACTGAAAAATAAAATACAACAATAGAAAAAAAAGTAAACTGACTTTCAAGGTGTAGGGCCTACACCACTAAGGCTCTTAGCCCCACCCCGTGATATAAATATCCAAAACCCACAGAGATGGGATAGGAAAGACTTACTACCTTTAAAACTAGAAGGGCTCTCTCTCCAGAGATATCCGAAATTGATATCCCTGATAATGCTAAATAAAAAGCACCAGTGAAGAATACAAAAGGAAAGATAAAAGAGACGGAAAAATAACAACCTAAGTATTGATGTATAAGAATGAAATTAGTTAAGAAAAGACTAACCAGACAGAGTAAAAATCTATTATCAAGCAAGAAATCACTCAGCACCAAAACACAGGCTCAAGGCATAGTGAAGACACAAGATGAAAACAACAGAAAGAAGAGCGCGGAACCAGGAAGAGAGAGAAGAGAACAAAAAAAAGCGGGGTGGGGCTTAATACTAACAGGCAAACATATAAAACTGGGTACATAAAACCATATCAGACATCAAGAAAAAAATCCTAATCGGCCCCCATAAAATCAACCAAATAAGAAGGTATACATAAGGGAGGGATATTCAGAAGGGTGGTGCAACACAGTTGCACCATGCACAACCCACTGATGCACCCAGTGCTGATATTCAAAGGGATTGTGCCTGGCACAAATCGATGCACCGAGTGCATCAGTAATATCTGGCGCCAGATGGGAGGCGTGCCATGCATACTCCGCACATCCAGATATTCAACCCGGGATGTGTTGAGCCCATGCATGCACAACCCCTACCTACACTGCACACAGGTGAGCCAAAAAAAAAAAAGGAGCAACAGCTGGCCACCCACAGGTGAGCTGCCGTATTTCAGGGTGCAACACAGCAGCTGCCACCTGTGGGTGGCCACCCAAGCTCCAGCTGCACCTTCGTGGTGGCATCCCCCATGCCCAATCGCAGGCATACATAGAAAATTAATAGACCCATATCCCTGGTGGTCCAGTGGACTGCTTGCAGCCCGATAGAGGGCCTCAGTAATAAATAAATACACACTAATCCAACCCTGGTGGTCCAGTGGTACCCCCCTCCCCACCAGCCCACTGAGCCCCACCGCCCTGCTCCACCCCGGTCAGTGGCGGTGGCAGCTCCCCACCCACTTGCTGCCCCGCTGCCCGCTGACTAACTGTGTATGGTAGGGCTGTACACCCATTGGTCCACAGCATGAGCCAATGGGTGTGAAGCCCATACCATACTACACAGTCCAGATATGTGAATGGTCACCAATTGGCGTACAGTCCTATTGTAAGGAGTCATTCGGCAGGCGGCGGGGCAGCAAGCGGCTGGGGAGCTGTCGCCCACCGCTGACCGGAGGGGAGCAGGGCAGTGGGGCTCAGTGGGCAGGTGGGGGGGTACCACTGGACCACCAGGGTTGATTTGGTGTGTATTTATTTATTACGGATGCCCGCAATCGAGCTGCGAGTGGTCCACTGGACCACCAGGGATATAGGACTATCACTTTTATGACATATGCCCACGATCAGGCTGCGAGCGGTCCACTGGACCACCAGGGATATAGGACTATATATTTTACCACATATGCCCGCAATTGGGCTGCGAGCGGTCCACTGGACCACCGGACCACCAGGGATATAGGACTGTTAATTTTACTACATTTGCCCACGATCGGGCGTTGGAGCATGATGCCGCTTGTGCAGCGGGCAGTCCCCCAACGGCTGCAGCCTGGCAGGGTGCCAGGCACAAAACCCTGGGGATCGGTGCACCTGCATGCAAATGGGGCTATAATGACATGCAATTGGCCCCATTTGCACCTTGCATACATTATGGCCCCATTTGCATGTGCACTTTTGAATATCACAGTGGTTGTGCCTAGCACAACGGCACTTGCGCTAGCGCATCCCCCTGCTCCACTCTGGCCACTTGCACTGGTGCAGTGCCACTGCGCCATGCGCACTGCAGGTGGCCAAGGTGCGATATTCAATGATGCTGTGCCATGGTGCAGCTCCGTTGAATATCACCCTGTCCATGCCCCTGCTCATCCAAGTTGCGCTGCGCCCAGGCTTGTGCCACAGCCTGGTGCAGTCTGAATATCCCACCTTAGATCTATAATATGTTTGTTTATATACTAGCTTATACGTTAAACCTTCCACAGTTACTAACATAAAGGAGAGAGGAGTATTTCCCACGGTTATTACTTCATCAAATAAAATCCCTTGTGTCAAAAGACCTCTGCTTGGGGTCTTCAGTCACAACAAATTTTACCCTGGTTACTAAAATATATAACATACTATAGTATACGTTCCTTTAGACCTTATAAGTAACAGAACCTGAACCATAATGCATAACAGGATTTGAACATACTAATAAAACAGAACTCTATAAGCAACATAGTGACAATTTATAAATCCCCTTAATAGTCAATATTAGTAATGTTTAAATAGGAGTGGAGCACCATATTGCTAAAAAGAATACCAGGAAGTTACAACGAAACTCAAAAAAAAAGGGGAGGGGGTTATACACCTCCAGTGTGTTTATAAGTACCTCAAACACCATATGAACGAAAAATGAAATATACACCAAATAAAGTCTGCTCCCTTAGACCTCCCTATTTGTAACAAAACTAAAAATCTTTAATTGAAACATCCCCATAGTGTGAAGAAAAAGCAAATAGTGTGCATGATAAAGGTCCTGCTCCATAATCGCAGCAAGAAATTAGGACATGAAAGTCCTAAAATCTTAAGAAAGAAAAGTCCACAGTCTTAGTAAAGTGTCCATACGAAAAAATAGTTTACATGAAATGTCCCAATGGCCCAAGCAGCTAAGTCCAAAGCTACAACAAAATAAGTTTTAAAGAACCGCACAGCTGCACTCCATCTTAGAACTACAATCCCAGTTTGAAGCATCCACATTGGTCAAAGGAGACACTTGTGCACTAAGTAGTTAAAGGGACCATGATAAAGTACTCAGAACTCCAAAAACGTTGGAACAACTACTTCCAAATGACAGATCTAATCTAGTGAAAATAAAGTGAAGTCCACATAAAGGTACAAGGCATCTCCATAACCAGGCTCAGCAAAGGAAAGTTCGAAGAAAAAAAACTTAGTTTGAAGCAGCAATATTAATCGAATGATAGTCTTTGATCAAAACAAATGGCTACCCCACAAGGAATAAAAAAACAAGAAGGGATTAGGCGAAAGGAGAGCTGTAGGTGAAAATACAGGAATAAAGCTAGATGCATAATGTAATGCCCCAAAGTTGGGGCATCCCTGAAATATAAATTAAGTAAAAAGATTAGGGGTTTACAGGTGCTCAGGGTGCCTGCCTTAGGTATAGACTGCAGGCTAAATAGATAAAGTGGCCCCTCAGAAGTTGATCCCCCTCCCTGTATAGTGTGGAAACACTCTTAATGACAGAGAAAAGTGCTCTGTGCACTTAAAATGCTGTAAAAAAATAGAATTCATGTGGCTCCAGTAACAATGGCCTGGATGGAATGCTGTGGTGAGCTGCTCATGCACAGCATTCCACTCCAGCCACTCTAGAACCCTGGTGGGTTTAAGTTTAAAAAATATTTTTATCTGTTAGTCAGTTGTTCCTGGGCAGAGGAGACAAGACACAGAAGTCAAGGGATAGGTTAGGGCTTACCTTGGGTTGAAGCCGTCCCTCAGGGCTTGCTGTGGTCCTGTTCTGCCTCCCCTGCCTGAAGACTCCTGTTTCTGCTCGGTTTTGTGGTTGGTGGTGCCATCGGGGCACCACAGAAGAGAAATAAGCAGGGGTTTTGCAGCGTTAGGCTTAAGAGCCCATCATTTTGTTATTTTGACCCTTATTTATTTTAAAGTTTAATTTTGGTCCCACCTGGGCGGCATAGAAGAGCCGCATCGCGACCGTTTTTCTGTTGGCCTGTCATCACTTGCACTGCCTGCGCATTGCCTCTCACTGCCAGCATGCCTTCCACCTCCCGGTCTCCTTCTAAATTCCCCGGTGGTGTGGGTGAGCCAGATGGCAGCACTAGAAGAGTGCTGACCGTCCAACTTTAAGCAGAGACTTTTGTGATAGCACAAGTAGCTTAGAAATGAGCACCACAAAGGCGGGTCAGTAGGACCCCGAATTAAATATTCAGAGAGGGGGCGGGAGTAGTGACGCCCACAGGAGGGGCTAGGAGGCAAGGCCATATAAGAGGCCTAATAAATATTCATGAAGGGGGTGGGATTGGGCGGCGACACAGGTTGGGAGTGACAGCAGGCTCTCAGACAGCTTTTCAAATTTAAAAGGGTATTCAGGCCCACAGTATGCAGGGCACCAGACCTATTTTAAAGCTGGGCACCAGGCCCATTTCTTAGAGGGCACCAGGCCCACTGTATGTAGGGTGCCAGGCCCCAAGTGTAGGTAGGGCAGCAGGCCGAATTAACTGTAAGGCATTAGACCTGAGGTAAAGCAGGGTCCCAGGGCAGCCCCAGCCTAGTGGATTAGGGCAAGCCAGCCTAGTGGTAGTAAGGGCAGCCCCAGCCTAGCGGATTAGGGCAAGCCAGCCTAGTGGTAGTAAGGGCAGCCCCGGCCTAGCGGATTAGGGCAAGCCAGCCTAGTGGCAGTTAGTAGGGCATATAGGCCCCATAGCAAATAAGGCATTTAGGCCTTTAGTGTCCCAGGCAATTAGCATAGGGCAAGTGGTATCCTCAGTATAGTGATTAGGGTATCCATAGCAAAACGTTCAGGGTTAGCCAGATCCTATTCAGGAAGGCCCTACAGTCAGGGAAAAGGGTCCATCTAAGGGTGCTCAGCTCACAAATACTGCAAAGTAACTGTAACAACTGTACTGTTCATGCAATTGGTTATTGCTAAAGTATCTGAAAAACTGTGAACTTACCAAAACTGTATTGTATCTGGATTATGATTATTTGCCCCTGGTTGTTTGAACTATTGCCCTAAGCATCTGAACTGTTGCCCTAAGCATCTGAACTATTGCCCTAAGCATCTGAACTGTTGCCCTAAACATCAAAACTATTGCTCTAAGCATCTGAACAATTGCCCCACCTGTAATAATTACCCCTAAATTTATAATTTGCCCTTTCTCTGGCAAATTATCGTATCATTCTGCAGTTCTCTTGGCATTGCAAAAAGGTGCATCTTTCAGCTACATTGTTACCAGTGTATGGGGCAGTCTCAATCTTCTACCACACTGCAGTCCCATCCCATAGTGTGGTCTGTAATACTATGTACTCTGAATCAGTCTCTACCCAGAAGAGGTAGTTTTCTCATCTTTCTTTACCCAAGTGGGATCGTCCATCAGATCATCTGCTCCATCTGTGTAGATCACTTGATCAGTCCGATCTCATCAATTGTACAAGTATTACCCTTGTTCTTGTTTTCACAGCTCGAGGTTACGCTCACGAAGCACATCACGACAGCCATGCCAGTGTCGTTTCTTATGGTTCCTGATCCAGATGTCCCGAAGTTGGTCGCCCTCCACAGAAGAGTGTGCACATCCTGGAGAACCTGGTCTGCGCCCCTGGTCGTTCGCCGAGAGTCGAGTCAGTCGAAGCCCAGTTTGGGACGTGTCCGCCGTTTCTTTATTTTGTTCTAGGTTCTGGTGACAAGATTGAAGAATCAACCATCCTCTCTACAGATTCTTCTGGTTCCTGGTCCTATCGGAGATCCTTCAGAGTTTAGCTGGCCCTTGGAGTGTTGCAGCATCATTCAGGTCGTGGTAGCCCTCGAATGGATTCGTCACCACGCAGATCCTGTTTTCTCCTCATCCTTGGCGGCCCTGGAAGTGTGTTTTTGCCAAGGAATCTTTTGTCTTTAGTTTGGAATCTGACAGCCTGTAAGTGGGTTATTTCAGGAACCAGTTGCTCTGGTTCTTTCTTTCCGGCAGCCTTGGAGAGAGTGGGCTTTTGCTGAAGAATCATATGGTCTGTTTACCAAACTTCTCACCACCCAGTGGCCTTTACAAGGTCCCTGCTGGGAGTTGTGTTTAGTATCGACCATTCCGTTTGCTCTCCCTTTGTAGCTACCACCGTAGAACGACAGTGTACACAAAGACGTCAGATCTCTGGACTCCTGTGACATTTGGACTTCGGTAGAATTGTGTGGTTATAGCTAAACCAAATATTGTTGTGGGTAGTACATATCATCTGATTTTCACCTAAACTTAGTAATAGGAATAAGAACTGTTGAATAATTATAGAAGTATAGTGGCAGTAGGCCTAAATATATATGCTATTTCTGTTTGAAGTAATTTTGGCAGTCATAGATAAAAGTGTTCTGTCCTCTTTACCACCCTATTGTTTTGGGTGACTTCTCCTCCTCTTGTGACTGTCTCCCCCTACCCACTGGTACTAAATAAACACCCTGCGGGCACTGAAATGCTCAGACGACTCCTGCCTCTCCTTGTCTGGGTAACAGTTATCTTATCCACAATAATTTGGGCCTTGGTGTCTCACTCATCTCTTTCCACCATCTTTAGAGCAGAGTACCACAGAGCACCTCTAGACTATCACAATAAACAAAGAGGAGTCCTATCAAACAAGCTGAGCACATACCATCCTCTGCTGAAACCCTCACCAGAGGCAAAAAAGGAAAAAGGGGTATAAAAAAAAACAAAAAAAACTCCAATTCGCCTCTGGTCATTTAGGTCAGAAAAAGCAGATCCCTTGGTCTAGCTAGAAGCCATACCGAAAGTATAACATAAGCACAATTAAAAAAAGAAAAGCAAAAGCATATGGCTTTAGTCAGCTGGCTACCTTCTAAAGGATTCCAACAAAGTCTTGATTTCCTCCAGAGTCTGAGTCTTTTACTGCTTTTTACCAGCAGGAGATACCTTTCCCCATTAATCCTTCATTAAAGCCTGTTTGTCTCTCTCCCTCAATCCTTGTACTTCCATGATTTTTGCCGTATCAATCCCTTGCTCTTGTAGAGCCTGTAAAGCTGAAGAACAATCCTCAAAGATTTTTGGACCCCCTGTAAAGAAGATCTTTAGACAGGCAGGGTAGGGGGTTTAAAACCTTAAATTAAGAGCTCCGAGGATAGGAAAAAGTGGTGCAATTGCCTTCTGGCACTGCTGCATCTGAGGAGGGTAATCATTGCCTAGTATGATTCGGTGACCATGATATTGAAGTGATTTTTTTCTTCAAGCTTTAATCAATACTGCCCGAATATGGTGTCCTTTTTCTTCACCTCTTCTCTTGCCCCTTTTCTCCTTATCCTAATGCTTACCAATATTAAAAACCCCTCCAATCTGGCAAGTTCAGTCCAGCTCACCATCATCGCTCCATCAACTGGCACTGTACCCATAACTCCAAGCATGTCTGGGCATGCTAATCTCTCCACATGCCTCTGCCTCCACCTCAGCCATTTCTGTGTTCCCTCTCCTTTTTTCCTCCATGTCTCATCCCTCTCCCTTTTTCACAACACCAAACAAATCCAACACCAGGGCTAGAGGTGCCAAGCTCAGTCACCTCAAGCCCTTCCGCTATAGGATTACACTGCTACTTCTCCTTATCTCTGGTAATGTGCACCCTAACCTTGGTCCTCTGCATGCCTGTCAGACTGGGAATGTAAATAATGGTTTCCTTAGACTGGCATCTCTAAATATCCATAGCCTCCTGGCGAAACTTGATGACCTCCAAGTCTGGGTGACCCAACATAACCCTGATATGCTCGTGCTGTCTGAAATCTGGCTCTCTGATAAAATACCCGACTCATTGGTAACTCTCACAGGCTATACCCTGTACAGGCAAGATAAGATAAGCAGAAGGGGTGGTGGTGTATGCCATCTATCTGAAAGACTCGCTCAAGGGCCAGGCCCTACCCCGTTTCCCTTATCACCCATTCCCAAATTCTTGGAATTAAAATTTACCTTGGTCATCAAAGCAAAACCCTCTGTGTATTCTCTGTTTACATCCCCCCAAGGAAACCAAATCAGGCATAAACCTGATAACTGAGCACATTGAAAGCCTGCCAAACCAGTCAGAGGTCATCATCACGTGTGACTTTAACATTAACTGGTTAGCCCCCGAAGCCACCCAGTTCAAAGATGCCATTGCTGCACATAACATCTCTCAGTGGTTACCTCCCCTACCAGAGCTAACCTAAGAACAAGTAACCATACCCTGCTGGACTTAATTCACACAATGCACCCTCATTGACATAGTAGTACCATTTTCCTCCCTGACACGGTAGGTGACCACTTACCTGTCATTACGTTTTGGTCCAATAAATGCATCAAACCCCTCCTAGAGTTACATATCAGCGGATGTTAAAAAAAAAGGGAAACCTGATCATTTCCAAGCCTTTCTAGCACAGTGTGACAGGACGCCATTGGGCACTTTCTCCAGTACCAACCTCACATTAAACTACCTCATCAAGCACTTTAACAGAGCATGTGATATCTTTACCCTAGCTCATAAATCTAAGTCCAGGGACTACCTAAGCCTTGGATCACTGCTGGCCTGCTACACATGATGAAAGCCAGAGATAAACTTTGGCACCTTGTGCAAGCCACTGGGAACCCAGCCGATGAGCAGAATTGTAGAGCGGCTAAAAACACTTGCACCCAGAAAATCCACAGGGCCAAAAAAGACCTACTTTCAAAATGAACTTATCATCTCATGGGGAAACAGCCAAAATTTCTGGCAAAATATCAAAGACCTCACTGGCAAGCCCAATAAGGCAGCACCCGAAATAATAGTAGTTGATGACACCTCAGTGCAGGACCCTAGCTCCATTGCCAAAGCCTTCAACTAGGCCTTTGCAGATCTAAGCCATGTCCTTCCACCCAACTTCTTTGACACGTCCAACTCTAGTGCTGCCATGGGCACTACTGCCCCACCCCTACATCCCCTTTTCTACTTCAGGAAAATCACACTTGCCGAGGCCAACACAAATATCCTACGGGTCCTAGGTAAGACCAGGTACAGCAGTGGCACTCTTGACATGAAACTTCTGTGCCTAACACTCAATGTCATGCTAAAACCTCTCACTACAATTTTGAACCCCCTCCCTGTCCCTAAGGCAATTCCACAAGCAGTGGAAGGTGGCAGTTGTCACTCCTGTGCACAAAAGTGGTGACTGGGCACTAGTCTCAAACTACCGCACCATTTTGATTTTCCCACCCCTATCCAAAGTCCTTGAGAGAGTTGTGGTCAACCAACTGATTGAATTTCTCACCAAGTACAATATCCAGTGCCCCCAGCAATATGGGTTCCATCTGGCACACAGCACCACCACAACCATGGCTTTTGTTACTGTGAACCACTCCCTTCTCCTAAACGTCCTCCTCCCACTTGGCCTCTCCCCTGCTGTAGTGAACTGGTTCCAGAGTTACTTCGAGGGCAGAATACAATAGGTAAAAATACATGATTTCCTTTCGACCTGTCTGCCAGTCCGCTCAGGCATTCCACAAGGATCTATCCTTGGGACCCAGCTGTTTAGCCTGTACCTGAATATCCTACCCAAAGCCTGAGGCTGCAATCATGTCCTTTTTGTAGATGATGCCGTACTTTTTTCCAGTCACACAGACCTACTCCCCCTCACGCGTCACCTACAAATCAACTTTTCACAAGTTGAATCCTGGTTTTCCAGCCGCAAACTGTTAATAAACTACAAAAAAACAAAAACTATGTTCTTCGCTAGCCCCCATAATAAGTACAAATCTGCACCCCTCTCCATCTGTAATAACTTAAATCAACCCCTGAAAATGGTTTATGAATTCAAAGATCTCAGTATTACACTGGACAGCTCTCTCTCTTATGCCCTGCATAATAATAATATCATCTCCAAGATTGTTAATAGCAGGATTGGTGTCCTCTATAGGCACAGGCATTGCCTCACACCTGCTGCACTAAGACTAGCTATCACCAGCTCAATAGTATCAGTCATAGATTACGGCTTGATAATCTACAGTGCTGCTACTGACACCACTCTCAAGAGGCTAATGATCTCACTTTACAAGGCCTGTAGACTGTTAACTGGGGCAGACAGACGGACACACACACCTGTGACCTATATCATCAAGCTGAATGGCTTCACCTACATGGTAGAATTAGATATCAAACATGCCTTTTTGCAAACAAAATACACCTTGCCTTAACTCCCCCAACTACCCACCTGATGCTAATCCACCCAGCCATTCAATGTAATACATGTAGCTCTGCTAAGTTTTCCTTCCAAGTCCCCTGCTGCAGGACATCCCAAGCCCAATGAACTTTCAGCTGCAGGGCTCCAACCTGGATGAATGACCTGCCCCCCTGATGTCCTCTCTGAACCCAACCAAATTGCGTTCTCACCTCACAACTCTATGTAAGTGTGACTGTTCCACCTAGTTCCATCCTACCACAGTCTCTTCCCCCCCTTTCCCCCCCTAGTAGCCCTATGTCCCTTTCCTCACTTGCCCGTCCTGCTTTCTTTCTCCACCCTCACCCTGTTACCCAACCCACCTCTCTACCTCCACCACCCACCACCACCTCCTCCCCTGAACAATTTCCCCTGTGGCCTTAACCCCCGGCCTCCTCCATGCTGTAGCTACAGGTTTGACAAAGTCCACCTATTTGTGGACTGCATACCCCTATTTGTGCAACTGTTGCTTTTAACTGTGCATATCTATATTCCTTAATACTATCAAACTGGAACACCAATGTTATTAATCTTCTTACTGAGCTCCTCACAATTTTATTTACCTGCATTGTATATACCTTGTATTGCCTTTCTCTCTTGTTTATGTCTCATATTGTTTTTCATTTGACGTGGAACCTTTGTAAAAGAACCCATGGTTCAAAGGTATTTGTAATCCTAGTTATGAATAAATAAATAAAAATAAATAAATAAATATGGCATGCTTGTCAGCATAATTGAAAAAAAAAAAATCACAGAATAATTGATCGGGATCTTGCCCCTGGTCTGAGGGCCGGGGCCACCAAAGATCAATGAGCCCCCTCTATGGGAAGTGGAGAAAGATCTTCAGTCTCAATAATGGAGCTTAGCAGGTCTTGAATAAAATGTGAAAATCTGATTTGGCTTCTGATCCTTCAGGTACTGCATAAATGCGTATATTATTACTACATGAGTGATTCTCTAAATCATCATATTTAGCAGCTAAAACTTGGGTATCCTGGAGTAGGTTCACAAATAAACGCTCTAACCAATCCACTCAGGAATCAGTGGTGGAGACCTGTTTTTCTAGTTCTAAAGTCCATGTTTTGACTTGAGTTATGGAAAGCTGTAAACCTTGATACAGGGTTTTTGTTTCTTCCTGAAAGGACTTTTTCTCTGCTAGGAGCACGGCATTCATTGGTTGCACAATCTTGGGACAGCCCTCTGTCACTATGTTACTTGCGTCGAAAAATCAACCACTGAACTCAAAAAATAAATGACCCTGGGCTGAATAAACAAAGAAAAAAACAATAACTTTCTCTTCCCGGTTCGAGCACCACACAAAATTTAATGAAGAAATCCAACAATTAAAGCATCACATAAGTGAAAACACCTGAAGCCTGCTGCAGCATGGAGCTTAGGCTGTCATCATTTCCCTACCAAAACCAGAAGTCTCACCAGGCCTTCTTCAACATCTGCAGCTCACATGTAGGGGTGGACTCAACTGGGCTCCCCCATCACTCACTTGATGCCATACATAGGCTGGAGGATTTGGACATGCCACAGCAGCTCCTCACATGCGGTCTCAGTTCTCAAGGCTGTAAAAAAACTGCAAAAATTACTTCCTTTTTCTTTTGGCCTTAACGTGGCCATTTCTGAACTGATTTTGCTCAAACTTTTAAACACCAGTGTTCAACTTGGGGACTCTAACTAAAAACACCACAGTCCTGTGGTTGGACATTATTTTGTAGCCAGTTCCCCAGATACCAGGTGCATACGGGCCCCACCTTGAAAGGTGATGAAACCACCAGGATTCATTCATAGTCTGGGTGCAGGGGACTAAAGGATGTAACTTAAAGAAGCTAGCAAAGGCAATAACTATGGACACAATTACAAATGCCATTATCCACATGATGGCAATAGTGTTAAGCATGTACTTAATTTAGTAAACTCTACATTAACACATAGGTGTAAAAATAAAATCTCATACACAACATATGGAGCACACATACCAACAAGGGCCCATGCAGTGGAAACCTCCACATAACTGTTGCCCAAATTGGTATGAGACTTTTTGAGTATTGCAGCCAGACAGAGGGCCTGACACTGTAATCTTACAGCCACTGTCCTTCTGGTACTACATTTGGGCTACTGTTACTTTACTGGGAGGCCTTTGCTGATGGGGTAACTCTCCCCAGGGTTTCATACACCCTACTCTCAGCTCCAGTTCACTGTGTGACAAACTTTCGTGAGCCTCCCAGAACACAGACACATACCTGACAGACCACTAATTGGAGCAATCTCATTGACTGCTGCTGGAGGACTTCTCCTTGACTCCATCTTATACCCTAGAATGCTCCTCTCTGCCATTTTGAAACTGGGAGCAGTCCTCATGAAACCAGGGCAACTCCCATGAGGGGAGCCCACTACCTCGTCACCTGTAGCTCTCTCCTTCTTTTAATACCATTTGGCCTCTGGACCATCATTTGTGTCCGTGCCCTAGGAGGTTCAAGAAAGTTTGTCACACAGTGAGCTGGAGATAAGGGTATGGCGTATGGATTGCCAGAAGGGTAAGGGAGACTAGTTAGGTAGGGTGGGCAGCCTGAATAGGACAAAAGCCCTTTTCTGCTGTCAGTTTCTATATATCGATGAATCTATGTACTGTAAATCTGGTTGCTCCTCACTCAAGTTTTCAAAAGCCCATCTATGGTCCTTACTACAAAGGTCTCTGAAGCTGAGAATATTGATTACTGTGACCAAATTTAAAGTCTTTGATTCACAATACAGTATTTAATGTTTAAGAATGTTTCAGATGAATATTTTGTCATAACAACATATTTTATTTTTACCCTAGTTATTCCTTTACATATTTTTGTGATTACTTGCTGTAATTTTTCTCAACTGTACTAGAGGCAGTTGCAAATAAGAACCGTGTTCAACTTGCTTCCAAATAAATAAATTGAAGTTGACTTCTCCTTACATCTTTGTTCTCTCGGTTTCTCCACCAACTTCAGACTGTCTTAGACTGGGCCTCTGTATCTCTATTACTCTCACTTTCACTCTATTTCTCTGCTTTTAGCCCTCTTCTCTTTTCCATTCTTTTCTTTTCTACTTCTCCAATCCCCAGGGGAGGGGGGTTGGGGACAAAAAAGCTGTTACACTTTCTTCCTCTTTCCTTTCCTCAAGCCTTGATCTCGTCACTCATCTGCACTACAAAAACGCAGCTCAGAAACTCCCTCAGTCCAGTGAATCTGACTAGGGGAGGGAGTGGTAGGCAGCAACCCAGCATTTACATAAGCCTAACACATGCAGGCATGTGCACAATGCAACAGCCTATCAAAGCTGAAGAAGATGGGGAGGGGCATGACCTGACCATGGCCAAGGAGCATTGTACAGTAAGTGTTTAACTCCTTCTAGCCCCTAGTGTAGTGAAATCCCTCACCTTCCATTGTCTCCTGGTCAACAAATGTTCCTTTTCCTAATTGCCTAGCCCTCTGGTACCTGCCAATACAATGCTGGTCAGTTGTTGTTGTTTTCTGGGACCCAGTTCCAGTATTTTTCTTCATCTTCTTCCCACTTGTCATAGATGGCCTTCTCATGCCTGTAACCTTCCTTTCAGCTTGAACCTTGACATGGGACCAAAGGGGCTGTAGCTGCCGACTTATAGGAAATAACAGTGATGTTGACTCCAATTCTTAGGGACACAGCTGAACTTCAATCAGCTGTAGCTTACGTGGTACAAGAGCTAATCATTGAGAGTAACTACTGTGGAGACCCAACTGATGGCAGTTGAGGCCACAGATGATCAACTGCAGACTCAGCTGAGGGAAATGGCGTCTATCATCAGCTGTCTTCTCACAAAGATCAACTTCCTGGAGAACCATGCCCAGTGAAATAACATTAACTTTGTTGACTTCCCAGGAGGAATGGAAGGTACCAATGTGGCAGCTTTTCTACAAAGGGTGATCCTGGAACTCCTAAGTGTGCTGAACTGCCCACCTGTAGAGATATGATAAGCACACCATTCTCTTACGCCCTGGTCTCCCCTTGGTACAAAATCCAGACATATCTTGGCATATCTCCTCTAGTATCCAGTAAAACATCCAGAGGAAGTTGAGGGAAAGGGCCATCTTGCAGGGCCATCCCATCAGCCTGTATCAGGACATCTTCACTGAGCTATCTCAATGGCAGTGCACCTTTGTACCCACCTATAAGCAGCTAGCACAGATGAGCATTAAATTTACCATGACATATCTTGCCTGTCTTTTGGTCATTGTTGATGGTGTTCACTCCCCAGAGGTGGCAGATCCACTTATCCATCAACTGCAGTCTGCTTTTGGTTGGCGACTTCAATTTACCAAACATAGACTGGAGCCTCTCTGCAGCAACAACAACCAGGGGCAGGTTTATCCTGGACTCCCCACAGGGAGTTTTTCTTAAGCAACTGGTCACTGAACTTTCATGGGAGATGGCAATACTCTACTTGGTGCTCACAAATGGGGACAGTGTGACAGGGGTCACAGTAGGGGAGCACCTGGGAAACAGTGATAACCGGTCAGTAGGGTTTGGGATAACCCCATTGGGAGAATCCAACCACATAAAAACACGAATCCTTGACTTTAGGAGGGCAGAGTTTGGAAAAATGGGGGAATGCTGAATAGAGGCATTCACTAGAATAGGGAGGGAAATAGGGGTGGAGAAACAGTGGGTGGTGTTCAAATCTGGGCTAACTAAGGCAACACAACTCTGTGTAAAACAGATAAGCAAAGGGAAAAGGAAGAGGAGACCATTATGGTATTCCAAGGATGTAGCTGAGAAAGTGAATGTAAAACAAAATTGCATTCAAACAGTACAAAAAGTCACAGGCAGAAGGGGACAGGAAGAGGTACCAGGAGAAACAAAGGGAGGTAGGAAGGGCAGTAAAGGAAGACAAGGCATAAATGGAGGAGCACATTGCAAAATCATTGTTGGGGGGACAAAACCTTTTACAGATATATCAGAGAAAAAAAGAAGGCAAAGGGAAGGATAGTGAGGCTGAAAGGGGAGGACGGGAATAGAGTAGAGGATGACAACCGCAAAGCAGACATTCTGAACAGATACTTTTTCTCAGTCTCTATGGAGGTAGGGGCAAGAAAGGGGCCAGAAAGGATTACAAAGGGTAGGATGGGTATGGAAATGGATACCAGTCCCTTTCCAAAGAAAAGGATCCTAAGAGAACTGGAAAGAATAAGAGCTGCTAAAGCTATGAGGCCAGATGAGGTACACCCCAGGGTGCTGGGGGAGCTAAGAGAGGTGGTGGCAAAACCTCTGGCAACCTTGTTCAGCCTGTCACTGGAAACAGGGGAGGTTCCCAAAAACTGAAGGAGAGCCGATGTAGTCTCCCTATAAAAAAGCGGAAACAGGGAGGAGGCGGGAAACTACAGACCAGTCAGCCTGTCCTCAGTTGCGGGGAAGATCATGGAAACACTACTGAAGGAAAGAATAGTGGGTGACCTGGTTGCCAACAGTCAACAGGACCCGAGACAACATAGTTTTACTGGAGGAAGATCATGCCAGACTAACCTTATTGAGTTCTTTAACTGGGTGACAAGGGAGATGGATCAGGGAGGGGGACAGTAGATGTAGCCTACCTAGACTTCAGCAAGGCCTTTGATACTGTGCCACATAGAAGGCTGTTAAACAAGCTAGGGAACATAGAAGTGGGGAAGATCGTGGTAAAGTGAGTGGAGAATTGGCTAAATAGCAGGACACAGAGGGTGGTGATAAATGGCTGTCACTCCGCAGAAGGAAAGGTGACCAGTGAGGTTCCACAAGGATCTGTGCTGGGTCCAGTCCTCTTCAATATCTTTATCAGCGACATTACAGAAGACCTAGAAGGGAAAATGTGCCCGTTCGCTGATGATACAAAGCTCTGCAACAGGGTGGACACATCGGGGGGTGTGGAGAGAATGAGGAGAGATCTGCAGAAGCTCGAGGACTGGCAGTTTAGATTTAATGCAAAAAAATGCAAGATATTGCACATGGGGCACAAAAACTCAGGAACAACACATCAGCTGGGGGGGGAGTTATTGAATGCTGCAAGCAAGAAAGGGACTTAGGAGTTATCATCTCTGTTGATCTCAAGACAGGGAGTTAGTACGACAAGGTGGCTGGAAAAGCAAACAGGATACTGGGATGCATATGCAGGTGTATCACCAGCAGGAAAAGGGAGGTCATGATTCCACTGTACAGGACATTAGTGAGACCACACCACTGTAGTACAGTGTCCAGTTCTGGAGACCTTCCTTGCATAATGACATAGACAGGGTGGAGGCAGTTTAATGGAGCACAGCCAAGATGGCACAAGGATTACATCAAAAACCCTATGAGGGCAGGCTGAAAGGCTTAAATATGTACTCCCTGGAGGAGAGAAGGGAGAGGAGGATATGATTGAAACATTTAAATACCTCACATGGAGGAACAAGGTGCGGGAAAACACAGTTTCTTAAAGGAAAAGATGCTCCAGGACTAAGGGACATGGGAGGAAACTGGAGGGAGAGAGTTTCAGAGGAAATGTGAGGAAGTACTTTTTCACACAGAGGGTGGTAGACAAATGAAACAGCCTGCCAGAGATGGTGGTGGGGCAGAAACGATTACAGGATTTAAGAATGCATGGGATAGGCATTAGGTGATCCTGGTGGTCAAGGGAAGGGGACAACCTACTTTCAGGGAAGCTTGAAGAAGCACAGTAAATTGCATTAATGGGCAGACAAAGTGGGCCAAAGGCCTTTATTTGCTGACAGCATCTATGTATCTATGTATCCTGTGGAAGTGAGCCCTGGCTGGGGAACTCAGGGTAACACAATGTTTGCTACAACCCCTATGGACACTGCTAAAACCCTTACAGACACTGTTGCACCCCTCCTGACCTCTGCCTGGGAGATCCTGCTGGTGACCCAAGAAAATGTACCGTAGTCCTGAAAGTGTCTACAGCATAAGCAATGCAATAAAAAGGGGCAGACAGGATGGGCCAAGCTGCCTTATCTTCCATCAGTTTTTATGTTTCTATGACCCAACTGACTCTGCCTCCCTCCACCCACAGGCAGCTGAGCTTTGGCTGAAAGAAACAGAGGCAGACAACAGAATCCCAGTACTACCAGAAAAGACACTCCTCATCTGGACAGATCCCAGAGCCCTAGCTGCACCGCCTGTTAAGTGGCATCCTCAGCGGGATATCTGGGAATCCCTACTACCCAGAACAAGTTCCAGGCCTTGCAGCCTCCATCTCTCACTGTGTCCCCTCTGTAAGTGTCAGCCATCTGCTCATCCTCCTATGGGCCCTACTACTCTAGCAGTATCCTGAGCATCGATAGCAGCCTCTGTCCTTTTTATTTCCAGGTGTTTCCTCGGGGCCAGAGGACACCTCTGTTTCACCAAATAAACCCCACAAACTGGGCCAGAGGACCACTCTGTTTCACTAAATAAACCCTGCAAACTAGTACAAGGCACTGGATAATTGCTTGCCTTACTTCCTGTAAGTACCGGTACCATTTGTTGTCCTTTGTGGCTTCTGTTATGCCATGACAGTCTTTCCTCTGGTAGTGGCATCATGGAGTCAAGCATTAGTGGTCCTTCTGGGCTTTTTCTTGCTTTGATGGGACTCGGGTACAAGTGGTTGTGAACTGTACTTTTCGAGGATGTATTTTCTAGCAGAAGTATTGTGGTTCATCTTTTTGTCACTGCAACTATCTGGATATGTGCCCCCTTTTAGGCTGCTGTATGTTTCCCACTGGGGATCTCACCAAGCATGGCTCACTTGTTGCTTTCACAGTTTATTTGGGGTTGAGCCAGCTGGTGCTTTAGTTTAATGATTAACAATGGGATGGGCCCTCTGCTTGGAGTATCACACCTGTGCTTTGTTTTAGGTAATTTATGGATGCACTAGCATGGTGTTACGTATTTCAGATGGGGCAGCCCTCTCTGGCTCACCTTTGCCCTTGACCATCCTGTAGCAGTGGCTTTCAAGGCTATGCCTGCTCCACTCCTCTTTTTCTACTCCCCTTCTCTCAACTGCTTGTCTCTGTCCCCTGCCTGTGGGCATGTGGCTATGCAGTGCACGTGATGGATAGTCACCATGATCAGCCGAGCATGTCTTTCCCATTAGGCACCACAATGGGTCAGGGCTTCTGGTCAGGGGTGTGATCTGACCCTTGCCTGCTAGAGCCACCTTGGTGGGTAGCCCAGGCAGCGCTGGTTGTCTGTTCAAGACTCCCTGCACCAAGAATGTCCTGGTGGTGCTAGGTACATTCTAATTTTGATTCTCTCCAGCTAGGTTTTCCTACTTCACATTTCCAAGCTTTGCCAGGGAGCAGTGGTAGACCTGGAGTCGAGAGCTGTTATTTTGTTATTGATGTGACAAGCCTGAACTTATTCTAGTTCTGTGTTCCCCAACGTCTGTGTTAAGCTTGCCCCCTCTGTTTCTTCACTTCCTACCCCTGTTGGATCCCCCGTGTCTGGTTACAATACCCCACCCCCAAACTGCTCTGAAAGGAATGTTGCACACCTCCTTTCTCTCCATCAGGAAAGGTACACTAAGTGTTGAAGGTTTTTGGAATTACTAGTATTCACAAAGGGGCACACTCACCTAGTGCCTGCCTACCCACTTTTACTCTAATTTATCATTACTTAGGACAAGTGTGAAGGGCAAAAACTCACAATTAAAGAAGAATGTAAACATTTACAGCATCTCACCATAAAATGCTTTTGTACATAAGGCAAACAACCCCCACCCTTACGTCTATTCCTATCCTTTCTGAAAATATTATAACCTTTAAAACTAATTTCTTAATTAGAAATTTGATCTGAAAGCCAAGTCTCTGATTAGGCAACAAACTCAAAATTGTTATTTGAGACCCAAACCACAAACCTATCCCATTTTAATAATAGACTCTGTATATTCAGATGGACAAAACTTAAAGAATTTCTAGTTAAATGTGAGCCGAATTGTGCAAAACCAACAGACTGAGACTGCGGTGACTAGAGCCTGAGGATAGTAATAACAAAATAATTAATAAATGTTTAAATTGTACCTAACAATTTGTATAAACCTTGTTTCTAACTGCAGGGTGGCCCATTGGATGTTTGGTAAAATAGAACCATTTAAACAACACATTACAAATTACCCCTCTCCTTATCAGAAATGTGTTGCAATTAGTAGCAATACTGAATGAATAAATTAAGTCTTTGAAGTCTTCTACAGAAACAATGGCAGAAGGTCTAGAAATAACATTGTCCTGAATATCAAGCTTGTCACATTTTGTAAATCTTGTAATCTGTGCAGTAGAAATTAGCCACATAATAAAATAAAGTACTTCAACATATATTTTTAAAAAATAACATTGTGTAAATGTAACAAAACCCTACCACATGGACTACCAGTAAATAGCATCAGGCTATACCCAAAAGTAGATTATTAATGGTACAATAACCTAGATCAGGGTCTCTGGCCCCAATCCCAGCTTCCTCAGCTGCCTCTGGAAGACTCCATACTTGACAAGGACCAACCTATCCCTTTTCTTGAAGATGGGGTCCACACTGTCCACTTTCCATTCCTTCAGCACAGCACCTGTCTTGACAGATTCCAGAAAGATTACTGAAAGTGGCCCTGTCAATTGGTTCCTTAGCTCCACTATGATCCTAAGGTATATCCTGTCCACCCCTTGAAACTTACCTGGTTTGATCTTTGTCTGGTAGTCAGCTACTAGCAAGCATAAGATATCTGAGGGCTTCATCATGGCTATTCCTGATGCCTTGGGCCCTCACAGTGAGCACATTACCTCCTTTAAGGGTCTAATGGTGAACACACACGTGAAGTATTCATGCAGCATCTCAACTAGTACCCATGGGTCTCTCACTGGTTCTGCCTCATGTTCCCCTGTTCTCAGAGGCCCATACTCCTCCTTCATATTTCTTCTTCCATCTATATACTACTGTACAAGGAGGTTTTGAAGTTGTCTGAAGCTCCTACTGTTATCCTGGCTTATAGTCTATACTTGGCTTTCTTAATTCCAGCCTTGCAGCACCTCAGTGCTTTGCACATAATACTCATATTCCTGACAGGTCTCTGGTAGAGGTAATTTAAATTTGAAATGCACCCAATGAATTCCAATGAAGTATGGAAATTTGTGCATTATGGAGATTCTGAAAAGTCTTTCTAGTGTAAAATTTGCTTGAAAACTAAGCAGAATGCTATTTGTGATAAGTTTTCTTGTTGCTTTTTTTGACAAAGTACACACTTCATTAAGCAAAATATAATTGCAAATTGCCTGAATCAAGTTTCCATACCTTTGCTCATCAGAAATCTCCAGGTCCACAACTGTGTAACTCACATCAAACATTCATGCTATTAAATATTAAGTATGTGCAGGTACTGTACTATAATCTGTGGGACATGGCCTTACTAGGCTATACTCAGTTCAGGAAAGATACAGTGGAAAGGAAGGAAGGAGGAGTGGTGATGCATATAAGGGAACATATCAATGCGATGGAGACACAGGGAATTTGTGGGAGGGAAATGGAGTGGTTAAAGATACTGTGGGGTGGATACATTTCAATTCACTCTGGTCAATTTGCTCACAGACAATTCACTCCAGATGGTTTGCCCCCAGGTCAAGCAGCTCTCCCGACAGTTCATTATCATGACAATTGGTTCCATGGCAGTTTTGTTCCTGTGACAATTGCTTCCCTGACAAATTCATTATATCTGACTTGCAATGCAAGTAAATCAGAGTGTATTTACTGTTATGAAACAAGAATAATTTCATAAAATAATGGTGCGAGGTAAAAATGTGTTTATTTATAGCGTGAGTGAAAAATAAGATATGTGAGAGCCAATTGTCGTAGAACGAATTTGTCAGGGAACCTATTGCCGTGAGAGCAAACTGTCAGGGGAGCTACTTGACACAAGAGTGAATTGTCTAGGAGTGAATTGATGTGCAGCCCTATGGGATCACCCTGGAGATAGGAACCAGAGCCACTGTTCACTGGCATGATCTACAGACCTCCAACACAGAGGGAGAAACTAGATAAGGCACTGGTGGAACCCGTGGAAGACATTAGCACAATGGCAGAAAAAGGGGAGGTGCTCCTGGTGGGGGACTTCAATCTGTCAGATGTAGATTGGATCCTCCCAGCTACAGCTTCAGCTAGAAGCAAGGACATCCTAGACTCTTAGCAGGGGGTGTTTCTTATGCAGCTAGTCAGGGAGCTGATTTGAGATGAGACCATGCTGGACTTGGTGTTCGCAAAAAAGGACAATATTGCAGACATCAAGATGGGAGACCACCTGAGCACCAGTGATCACTGTACAGTATGGTTCAACTTAAGGATGGCAGCGGAAGCAAACCACACACGGACCAGGGTCCTTGATCTCATGAGGACAGACTTTTTTTTTTTAAATGGGTGAATGTCTCTGAGACAACTTAGTGAGAGGGATGACCTGGGGGTGGAAGAACAGTGGGTCAAATTAAGGGAAGGCATGGTAAAGGCAATAAACCTCTGTGCAAAGGAAGTGAGCAAAAACTGGTTCTCAAAGGAAGTGACTGAACAGGTAAAGGCTAAAAGGGTGACATTCAGGAGGTATAAATTGAGACACAGAGGGAAGAGGAGATGGAGGTGTGTCAGGAGAAACAAAGGGAAGCAGGTAAAGCAGTGAAGAATGCAAAGGTGTAAACTGAGGAAAGAATAGCCCAAGATGTAACTAAAGGGGACGCTACCTTTTTTA
Source organism: Neoceratodus forsteri (assembly GCA_016271365.2). Taxonomy (NCBI): domain Eukaryota; kingdom Metazoa; phylum Chordata; order Ceratodontiformes; family Ceratodontidae; genus Neoceratodus; species Neoceratodus forsteri. The sequence goes on from CM028134.1 coordinate 850,871,846, forward strand.
GGTACATATGTGAAACATGGAAGGCTGGGGAGCATTACGAGGTTAAGAAGGGCAGAGGGGACTGTGCAGAGGAGGATCAGATAAAATCAGTTATCCTGAACAAAAACTTTTGCTCAGTCTTCACATAGAAAGGGGAAGTGGGTGAGCCACATAAAAGCTGCAGGAGCACTAGAGGAGGGGGAGGTAGTCCATTTACAGAGTAGACAGTCCTAAGGGGCCTGCAAATCTGAAAATGAATAAAGCTATGGGGCCAGACCGGATACACCCCAAGGGTATTGAGGGAGCTCAAGGAGGTACTTGCTGCACCTCTGAAAGCCCTATTCAACAAGTCACTGGAAACAAGAGTGGTTCCAGAGGACTAGCGGAGGGAAGATGTAGTCCCACTTCATAAAAGTGGTAGCAAGGAGGAGGCTGGGAACCATAGGCTGATCATTCTGATATCATTAGTGAGAAAGTTAATGGAGTCACTTTTAAAGGAAAGGGTTGTGCAGTATCTTGAATCTAGCAGGTTATAAGACAAAAGGCAGCATGAATTCATGGTGGTGGGGAGGGGGGGGTCATGTCATTCAAATCTGACAGATTTCTTTGACTGGATGACCATGGAAATAGATCAAGGTGAGGCAGTGGACGTGACCTACTTAGATTTTAGTAAGGTGTGCAACAGCATACCACATAGGAGACTCATAAGGAAACTGGACAGCCTAGTGGTGGGTCCTAAGGTGGTAAACTCTATAAGAAACTGGTTAACTGATAGGCAACAGAGGGTGGTGGTAAACAGACTTCACTCTGGGGAAGGGAGGGTGACCAGCAGGGTGACTCAGGGCTCAGTACTGGAACCAGTCCTCTTTAACTCTTTATAAGAAACATCACAGGTGAGCTGCAAGGGAAGATATGCCTCTTTGCAGATGACACCAAAACCTGCAATAGGATAGACATTCCAGAGGGGGTGAAAAGAATGTGCAGAGACCTGAGGAAACTTGAGGAGTGGTCGAGGGAATGGAAGATGGGTTTTCAATGCAAAAAAGTGCAAAATTATGTACCTAGGGCACAGAAACCAAGAAGTAGAGTACAAAATGGAAGAAGAGAAATTGACAGTCACCAAACAAAAAATAGGCCTGTGAATAATAATATCTAATGACTTCAGGGTGGTGAGGCAGTGTGACAAAACAGTAGGTAGGGCCAGTGGAACGCTGGGGTGCATAGAGAGGGGAATCACCAGCAGAATGAGGGAGAAGGTGTCACCACTATATGCATTTGCTGGTGAGACCTCACCTGCAGTGTTGTGTCCCATTCGGGAGACCACATTTCAGGATGGACATAGACAAGTTCAAATTCAAGTTCAAGTTTATTATAGGAAACCTCCGTTGAGCAAGCTCTTTCACAAGGAGGTCCTTTGGCACAGACAGACAGTTACAGATTGCATAATCGAGAAACAGTACAAAATTAAGTACAGGAATTTGGGCAAGCATTAACATGTTACATAAAACGACGATGACATAGAAATATACAAGTGCTGAAAAGGTACAAAGTGCACAGTTCTGAGTAAACAAGGCAGCAAGTTTCCAGGTGAATAAGAGGAAACAGTGGGCAAGAGTTAGAGCAGTAAGCTAGGATTAGAAGCAGCTGCATGTATCTTTTAATTTGGCTGTGGCCAACCTTTTAAATAGACTGACAGGAACAGTACCAGGAAGCTTCAGTACGCTTTGGAGCTGGTTCCAGATAGTTAGGAGTACGTTCGATATGGCCCACTTGCCAAGTTAGGTGCGAGTTCTCGATATGTCAAAGAGGAGGAGGTCATTTTTCCTGAGAGTAGGCACTGTGGGAAATATGGAAAAGGGTTGTTAGATAGTTTGGGAGCATGTTCAGGAGTAGCTTAAGAGTCCAGATAGCAGCATGAAGTGTGCATCCAATTGAGAGTGATGTCCAGCCAGCGGCTATGTGCAAATCGCAGTGGTGGGTTCAGTAGGCTAGGTTTGTCATGAACCGTATGGCACAATGGTAGAGGATGTCTAACCTGCTAAGTCCGGAAGCTGCTGTGGTGGAGTAGATTAGATCTCCATAGTCGAGAAGCGGCAGGAAAATGGCCTGGACTAGCCTAATTCTGGTATCTGTTGGAAAGAGGGACTTGTTATGGAAGAAGAAACCTAGCCTAATTTTTAGCCTCCTTGCCAGATCGTCAAGGTGGTCATGAAAGGAAAGCTTGTTGTCAAGCCACAATCCAAGATATTTGAATTTGGAGGTGATTTCAAGGTGTTCACCTAAGGAGGTGGTGATGAAAACTTTGTGCGTGGTTGTAAGGGAAGTGGTGATGGTATTTGGGGCAAAGATCATGGCCTTCATTTTCTTGGCATTGAGGAGGAGTTTGGCATTGATTAGGTTGATTTCTTGTTGTGCAAAATCAGCTTGGAGTACATCCCTCACTTCAGCCAGTGAAGGGCCTGATGTGTACAGTACTGTATCGTCTACGAAGAAATGCAGGTGGGACTTGAATATATGTGCATCAAGGTTATTGATGTACTGTATAGGGAGAAAAGGATGAGACCTAATATGCAGTCTTGCGGGACTCCCCTGGCCACTGGGACTGATGCAGAGAAGAAGCCACCAGCTTTTACTTTCTGGGTACTTCCAGATAAGTAGCTGGTAAACCACTGGGCAGCAAGGGAGGTGGTGTCTACATTTATTAGGCTAGAGACCAACAGATTGTGGTCGATAGTGTTGAACGCATTGCTGAGATCTAAGAATACTGTGCCAGTAATGTTCTTGGAGTCCATGGCTGTGACCCAATCATTAGTAACTTTGGCTAGAGCAGTGATTGTGCTATGGTTGGGCTGGAAGCTGGATTGTGCAAGGTTGAGGATTGAAGATGATTCGATATGGAGTTTTATTTGGGAGTAAACTAACTTTTCAAGGATTTTGGAGAGGACAGGCAAGATTGAGATGGGCCTATAGTTGTTTAAGTTGCATGGGTCCCCTGACTTGAATAATGGGATGACGTGGGCAGATTTCCAACAGGAGGGAACAGTGGCAGTGGAAATGGAAAGATTGAATATGTGGAGGATGGGGTAGTGAGGTAGAGGTAGCCTAGTTTAAGAAAAAATGGTTCTAGACCATCGTCCCCTCCACTCTTCCAAATGTCTATATTAAGAAGTGAATCTTTGACTTCTTTGTAGCTATGCAGGAGAAACTGAAGAGGGCGGGTTGAAGTTGGAGAGGCAGAGTTATTACAGTTTTGGTTCCTACCACAGGCTGCATAAGGCAAAGAGTCGAAGGCTAGGCTAGCAGTTGCAAAATGATTGTTGATTTCTTTGAGGATTAGGCAACTTGTTTCCCACTGCCCTACCATTGCTGAGGATCTTCAGTGGGATGGAGGGGGCTAATGGTCAACCTTCAATAGACTGGAGTGTCTTACAGATTTTTTGGGAATTCCTTTTTGCCTGTTAAAGGGTGGAGACATAATAGTTGGCTTTGCTTGAGCGAATTTGTTTAATACAGGTGTTTCTAGTTGCTCTGAATGCTTTCCAGTCAGCTGGGCTTTTGGATTTTCTAGCTTTTGCCCAGAGTTTATCATGGCATAGGAGTGTAGCCTTAAGGTCTGATGTAAACCATGGGTTGGATGTTTTACGCACCCTGGCTTTGATCATAGGAGTATGTTTGTTGGCCAGCACAGTGAGGTTGTGATTAAGGACAGTGACCACCTCATCAATCATTTTGGCTAGGTAGAGGTCTTGCCATCTAATTTTGGTCAAGTTGGATAAGTAATCTGATGACTTGAACTTGCAAAAGGACCGCTTAGTTATGAGTGTTGGTTGTCGTTGAGCTTTAACTTGTGATCTTGTACAAACAACCACCCCATGGTCACTCATGGCATTCTGGAAGACTGCAGAGTGTAGAATTTTGTGGGAATGGATAGAAAGTATGACATCGAGGAGAGAACTGTTGTTGTGGTTGGATGTATTGGTTCTAGTAGGTTTGCCAACTAACTGGGTTATGCCAAATTCATTACAGAATGATTTCAGGCTGCTGTTAGAAGCTGTCCAGAGGAGGCCAGCTAAAACGGTGCAGGGGCTGCATCAGGAGCCCTATGAGGAGAGACTGAAGGACCTCAATAAGTACACCCTGGAAGGGGAGAAGGACTTGATAGATATCTATAAATACTTCATGGAGTTGAATGAGGTACAGTAGGGAAGTATTTTTCAGAGAAAAAGATGCACAACAACAAGGGGACATGCAATGAAGTCTGACAGAAGAAAATTTAGAAGAGATGTGAGGAAGTACTTCTTCACTGAAAGAGTGGTGGACACCTGGAATAGTCTTCCAGTGGAGGAGGAGGTGGTGGTGGGGAAACAGTGGTGGGCTTCAAGCATGCATGGAATAGGCACAAGGGAATCTTAGTTGGGAAGCAAGGGTGGGGGAGGAGTCAGAGCTCAAGTAGGGTCTGCAGTGACAGTTTAGGCAGGGACAAATGGGCAGAATGAGTAGACCAAGCAGTCCTCATTTGCCATCAAATTCTATATTTCTGTGTAATCACATGATATCTATAGTTTGTGTCTCATTATTTGCTAATCTCTTTACATATTTGTTTTATAAATTTGATCAATATAGTTCTAAAAAATGTAGAACAAGAGTAAGCATCCTTTTAACCATTTTGTAAGAACACTGAAATAGGGCACTGCGTTAGTGAATACTATAGAATGGATTGCAAATAAAATAAAAAATGCACACTAAAAATAGTAAATAAAGTTAGAACAGACATTCTATCTATTAGGTCTTCTTCACTAATGATCCATAAAGCAACCAGAAAGAAAAATCTTATTGTTTACCTAAGATATATGTACAGCAATTAATAGTTGCAAAGAACAAGAGTTTGGCTCACTGCAAAGAACTGGACCTTCGCTATATCTTGTCAATGTTCTGTTTGCATTGGATACAATGCTAACAGTTTTAGATGTGGAGTCCTTAATTATATTTTGTAAAATCAGACAATATAAATCATAAAGTCAGTGTTTTGGAATTACTTGCAGCTAAGCATTTTCTCATAACTTAAATACAACGGGGTTATGTTCTCATGGAAAATTTTATTTAAAAATTTGTAATCTAAGCAATTATGTTTTGCTAATTTACTTTTCTCCAGAAATATTGATGCCATCCATTCCAAACTACTCCTTAAACTGAGTGTACTGTAAAAAAACAAATACTATACACCCCCCTCCTTGCTACTTATCAGATTGTTATAAAAATGATTCCCTTGACATTTGACTATGGGGATGTTATTTACAGTATTGCCCCCAAGTCTGCTGTTGCCACGCTGGACCCTCTCTTTCACTCTGTCACTCCTTCTGCCATTTTGCACTTAATTGTTCCCCCTGCACTCAGTTTGCTTTGTGCTCTCTTCTTTACATTTTAGGCAGACATCTCTATCATGCTGCCTCTCTTTTCTCGAAGTTCTGGTTCTTCCTTCTTCCCCGATCCCCCCTCCACTCTCTCCTTGTCTTCCTCAATCATACTGCCTCATCCCTCCTGACTTTTACTCCTTCTTTACTAGAAACATAGAATTTGTGAGCAGAAAAGACTGCTTGGCCCACCCAGTCTGCCCAGATGGCCCCTGCATAGTCTTTCTCCTTAGATCCTAACTGGTTTCAGGCAACCCTCCCTCCTCCTTGGCAACTTACTAATATTTCCCTATATCTAGCCCATGCATGCTTGAAGTCCCCCACTGTTTTCACCTCCACCACTTCTGCTGGAAGTCTGTTCTAGGCATCCACCATCCTTTCAGAGAAGTAGTACTTCCTCATGTCCCTGTCTTCCCCTCTTCCAGCTTTATCACATGCCCTGGTGATTTTTCATTTGAAAAAGACTCCCCTCTGGTACCCTGTTCACCCCCTTGAGGTACTTGTAGGTCTCTATCATGTCCCCACTCACTTACCTCTCTTCTAGGGTGTACATGTTGAGATCCCTCAGTCTTTCCTCATAGGGCTTTTGATGTAACCCCTGCACCATTTTAGCTGCACTCTTCTGGACTGCCTTTACTCTGTCCATACCATTTCTGAGGTGCAGCCTCCACAACTGAACACAATACTCCAGGTGGAGTCACATCAGCGATCAATACAGTGGTAGCTCAGATACAGCAACTTCAGTACAAGGCGGTCCAAACCTCACTCTCTGTAAATCCCCCGGTGTCGCACACCCAAGGACAAAGATAATTTGCCTATAGGGCACCCAGCTGGCTAAATTATCTCTGTAGTTACATCTCTGCCACACCTACACTCAGTGTCTTCAAGACTAGGCTTCGCCTCACCTTGCTTGCCTCTGGCTGCTGTGACTGCTCGTCCAAGTAGTACTCATATCTTGCTACACATGCCTCCTCATCAAGCACTTCTGACCAACACTGCCCCCATGTTGGCACTTACACCTGTGTGTCCATGACAAGACCTATGGGCTGCCCTGCCATCCGCCCCCTGTTTCACCCCTCTCATTTTGCCCCTCCTTCCCCACTGCCCCTCTTACTCCCCTCTCTTCCAGCTCCTCTCCCCTTTTCTTTTCCTCCCCTACCATCTTACATCCTGCAATCTTCTCTCCCCCACACCCAACCCCCAGACCTACCTCTGTCCTTATTTCCCGCTCTCCTTGTGCCTCCTGTATTCCTTGAAATTGCTTGTCTTGTTAGGGAAATGATAATGATTGTTTTACTGTTACACATACTGTATGCTGTACTCACTGACGTGGAACCTTTGTAAAAGAGCCTCGGCTCAAAGGTATTGTTGTAATCCTATAAATAAATAAATAGCATCACTTCCCTCTTCCCAATACCTCTCCTATGCATCCCAACATCCCATTGGCCCTACCCACTGCTTTGTTTCATTGTCCTGCCACTTTGAGGTCATAAGATATGATAACCTCAAGGCTCCTTTCCTGCTTAGTGACTGTCAGTACCTCCCCCCCCCCCAATATCCTATATTCAGCTTCTAGGTTCATAGGCTGTAGGTGCATAATTTTGCACTTTTTGGCATTGAACAACAGTTGCCATACTTTTGACCACTCCTTGAGTTTCCCAAGGTCCCTATGTATTCTCTCAGTACCCTCCTGAACGTCCACCCTATTACAAATGTTGGTATCTTCTGCAAAAAGGCACATCTTCCCTTCCAGTTCTTCTGCAATGTAACTTATGAAGACATTGAAGAAGACCAGTCCCAGTATTAAGCCTTTCAACACACTGCTGGTCACTCTCCCCTCATTAAAGTGAGTGCCACTAACCACCACCCTCTGTCACCTATCCATTAACCAATTTCTTAACCAATTTTTTATTTTTTTTATAAGAAAAGAATTAACACAATATAATACAGAAACAAGTACAAAAACAGAAAATCAGTTTAACATCTACCTACAAAAGAGGGTAACATTCAGTAACCATCTATGCATAAGATTAAGAGAGAAAAGTAAAACAATTCTAGTCTTCCATTAACACCTATAAAGGTCACTTAAAGCTCAAACTATTCGACAATAACCCTTTAGGGGTAACAAGCTTGGATCTCCATAACATACATGCCCTCTATCGTGGCTACGAAATGGAAGAAAGGTATCCACCTACTTTTAAACTGCTTTGTCTGTAAATAGAGAGAAGCTATTATTTGCTCCATTTCTAAGATCTTATGACAGTTTTTTTAACCACAATTCTGGGGATAGAGGCAAATTAGATAACCATAATTGAGTAATGGATTTTAGAGCTGCCCCTACCAAAATATAGAAAAGGTAAAAGGAGTGTTTACCTCTCATATCAGAGAGTGGTAACTCAAAAATCCATGTTTGAAGTTGGAAAGGGATGGAGGTTTTAAATATTTTTTCTACTGCCTCTGCTATAGCTCACCAATAAGAAGCTAACAAAGGGCAACTCCAAAAAATGTGTAAAGGATCCACGGCCCCCTCATCCTCTCCAACATTCACCCATGTCACCCCTTCCCAAATGCTTAATCCTATCTAGAGTGTACAAATCCTGAATGGCAACCTTCCAGTGGAATTCCCACCATCTTGGGGAGGAAGTCATTGAATGAATACCATTCCAAATTCAGTTCCAATCAGATTCATTCAACAAGACCCCTGCCTCTATCTCCCATCTGCCCTTACCCTGAGAGAGAGAGGATCCTCCTTACAGTCACTTAAATGCTTATTAATCTTAGATATAATTCCTCTCCCTTCTGTAAAATGCCTCAGGGATAGAAAGAAATATCGGATAGGGTTCATTTTCTCCAAAAAGGCTTTCATATTTAGCTCCTCTAACACAAGATGCCTGATTTGAAAATATCTAAAAAGGTTCTGGGAAGAGAGATCATATTCCCTCTCAAGTTGCAAAAAAAAGTTTTAAAAACCTTACCTTTTAGCAACTGCCCAATTCTCCATATGCCTAACCCGGCCCAATTTTGAAAGCCATAATCACAAGGACATGGAGAAGCTCTAATAAAGAAAATAATAGGGTTATCCTCACAAACATCACCCCAGAACTGTGAGACCTTACAAACTTACCTCTAAATCTGGACTAAATGAGCAGCCCAAGGATTACAGACTTTTAAATACTGGAGTCTGAATCCAGTCACCCAGAGAATATCCAAAACCTGCAAGGGAGCTAAGGAGACTGACTCAATACTCAAATAGTAGGATCTGATTGAAAAGAGGAACTAAAAGAACTAAGCTGTGCAGCTCTATAAAAAATTTTAAAGTCTGGGACAGCTAATCCCCCTTTGTCTTTAGAGACTACCAAAACCTTCCATTTGACCTGTGGTCTCTTTCCATTCTAAATAAAATTACTGAGCAATCTCTGAAGCTCCAACCAGAAAGATATTGGAAATGGTACAGGGAAAGTGTGTTATAGGAATAAAAACCTGGGCAAAATATTCATCCGAACTGACCCAACCCATTCACCAACTGATAACGGCAAAGTTTTCCACCTCCCGCTATCTACCTTTTCCACACCCAATAGTTTCTCCAAGGCCATTTTAAATAAATTAGATAGATTTTTGGTGCCCAAATACCTAAGTATCTAAAACCATCTAAAACTCGGTGAAACCACCCTGCAAAAGATGCAGATGTATTAGGAGAGTTGCCCAAAAATATAACTTCTGATTACTATCATTAAGTTTAAATCCAGAATGGCCCCCGTAATCTACCAGCAGCTGCTTAACTAATGGAATAGTGTTATGAGGATATGATAAATGCAATAAAGTATCATCAGTGTATTGTGAAATCTGAAGCTCTTCACCCGTCATTTGAATCCCTAAAATATATTGGGCCTATCGAAACATAGCTGCCATTGGCTCTATGCTTAACGTAAACGGGAGTGGGGAGAGGAGGCACCCCTGCCTGGTACCCCTCTCTATTACCAACTAGAGGGGAGCAAGAAGTTTACTCTTACACAGGCATATGGGGACACATCCTGTACATGTTTGTAATCCAACAACAGAATTTGGGACCAAAACCTAAATGTCTCAAAGCATCATGTAGCCCAATCCAAATGATCAAACACCTTTTCATCATCAATCGAAACCACTGCCCTGACTTGTCCCTCTGCCAGGTCTTGGATGCTGAAATAATATTTAACAATTTCCTTATATTGTCACAGAGATTTCTGCCCGGGATAAAACCCATCTGATCCTTATGGATGAAAGAGGAAATTACTGTTTGTAGACTCATATTAATGGTTTTAGTAAACACGTTAAGATCATAATTAAGAAGTGATATGGGACAGTAATTGGCACACACAGGTCCTTTCCAGGTTTGGACAAGACAGAAATAATCACCTCATTCCTAGACCCAGGCAAAGAACCAGGCTTGTATGCTATATTGAAAAGTTTGGTCAGCAGAGGAGCTAAATCTTCATCAAATACGTTGTAAAATTCCAGGATAAAACTATGTGGCCCTGGTGATTTTCCAGACTTTAAAGATTTAATAGAAGCCAAAATGTCCAAATCTGTAAAGGGAGCATCTGAACAACTTTGCTGATCAGAGGATAAAGTTGGTAACTCCAGCTTGTCCAAAAAAAATAGCTACCCAGTCTTCATGACCTGGTCCCTTCTCCCTACTGTACAAATGCCAATAATAGTCATGAAAGTCTTGCAATATCTATCTAGGTTTGACATGTTGATCTTGACTAAATGCATCTGGTACAAGGAGAGGTACACATCTATCAGCCTCCTGCCTGCACAATTGCATTGCTAATAGCTTATTCACCCTCGCCCCTCCCTCACAGTATCTCTGATGAGGAAAGCAGAGGGAATTATACACTTTCCTAACCATTAATTATTTAATTTCTCTCTAATCCCTTTAATCTGATCTAAGATATAGATTGAGTCTTTGTCCTATTATAGATATTTTCTAACCTTCAAAGTTTAGATTCCATATTATCATACAAGATCCAATGTTACTTATTCTTAAAAGATGCAAAAGAAATAAGATGGCCCCTCACTACCATCTTCTACCCATCCCATACAAATTTCAGGGGAGAGCCCTGGTTTTCATTCTCTGCCCTGTATAACCATATAACCTCCCTAAGTTTAGCAACAAATGTTGTGGCTTTAAAGGAAAGCTCCATGTTAAAATCAAAAAAAAGATATGCAGTATTATTTTTTTTTGTGTTATAACCTCTCCCCAGTGTGTTTTTTTTTTTTTTTAAATCTGGCTGTGAGAATTGTTTTTTCTAAATTTTCCTGTCTGTTTTATTGCCCTTGAAGGTTGCCATTCTGGTTTCTTTTATGGCTTCTTGTCCCAGAAATTCTTCCCAGAGTGCCCTTTGGTGTGATGTCAAATTGCCCCTGCAGGAGACCAGTGTCTTGTTACAGGGTCTGTCACAGCTCAGCCACAGAGGATACTTCTTCCAGAGAAGTCACACTGCTAGATTTTGGGTGAGTGTAATCATTATTATCATAGGGAGGAGAAAATGCTAGGAAAGAGGCTCAAGTTACAGCACAAGAGCAGCAGTCGGATTCTAATAGGTGTGCCTGAAGACCCAGTTTAAAGGCCTTGTGGGATTTGGAGAGTTTGATGTGGGAGGGAATGGAGTTCCAGGAGGGGGGGCAGATATGGCGAAGGATCGTTCTCCTTTTTTTGTGAGATATCTGGGAATTTCAAGTTGGATTTGAGCAGATGCCCTGAGGAGGTATGCTTGGGAGGACTGAGTTAATAGTTCAGCAAGGTATTTAGGGGACCCCGTTCTGATCATATTATCAATTATACAGCCCACAGAATAGTGTCTGAGCAAGTCTGGGGAGAGCCAATTTAGTTTCGAGTACAGCAGGCAACGATGGGTAAGTATGTGAGCTGAGAGAGCAAATCTGCATATACTGTTATAGCAGGTGCTCCATTTCTGGAGTGCTCCTTTGCTAGCTTTAAGGTAAACCTGAGAGCAATATGTCAGAGTAGGGAGGAGAAATCCTTGTGCAATAGCAAGCCGGGCAGCATCATTGAGGGAGGACCTAATTTTAAAGGCAAGACCAAGTTTTGAGTAAACTGTCTTACATGTAGCAGCAATGTGGAGGTTAAAGTCAAGAGATGGGTTGAAAGTGACTCCTAGGCACCTGAAGGAGGTAACGAATTTAAGAGGGGAGTCATCTAGAGAATGTATCAATAAGTCTGGAGTAAGAGATCTGATTCTTGACGGGGGGCCAAAAAGCATAGTTACGGTTTTCTTAGCATTCATTAGGAGCCTGTTCTGTAGTAACCACTCCTGCAAGCAGTTGAAGTCTGCTTGAAGATGTGCTCTTACTGATAAGGGATCTTTACCACTGGAGAGAAGCACTATGTCATCAGCATAAAGGATCAACAAGGAGAAGTAGGGAAGGGAGGGCAAGTTGTTAATGAAAAGGGAGAAAAGTAGTGGGCCAAGAATAGATCCTTGGGGGACTCCAACAGAGGTAGGGGAAAGATTTGAGATGGCGGATTCAATTTGGACAAATTGCAACCTCCCTGAGAGGTAGCTATCGAACCAGGAGATGGTCGACAGGTCAAAGCCAAGGTGGGACAGTTTGGAAAGTAGCAAAGAGTGATTCACAAGGTCAAATGCCTGTGTGAGACTGATAAATATGGCCCCAGTGAGCAGGCTCTTATCCATCACTGTAAGGACTGCATTTGTCAGCTGAAGTAGTGCAGTTGTGGTGCTGTGTCCTGTTTGGAATCCGTGCTGGGTAGGGGATATAAGGTTGTGAAGGTGCAGGTAATTTGTGACCTGAGTAGCGATGGCCTTCTCGAGAAGTTTATTCAGGGTAGAGAGAATGGCAATCAGTCTATAGTTTGACATATTTTTGGTATCCCTTTTTTTGTGAACAGGGACAACGCGAGCAGTTTTCTACAATGTTGGTACTGTTTGGGTTATTATGGAAAGATTAAAGATTCTTGCAATAGGAACAGCAAGGGCAGGGGTTGCCTGCTTCAAGAAGCTTGGCAGTAGCCCATCCGGGCCAGCAGTTCCATAAGGGGATACTGATTTGAGGAGATGCAGCACTTCAGTGGAGGAGACTAATGTGAGACGAAAAGGGGTTTCATGCAAAAGTTGCACCTCAGAAGGAGGTGAAAGAGGTTGGTTGAATTTCTCAGTGTATTCGGAGAGATCCGAGAATTGTGCATTAAGAGCATTAGCAATAGTAGGTAACTTATTACAGTTTGCGTCATTCAGTGTCATGTTGGTAATGGCCGTTTTGGGCCTTTGCCCAATGAAATTTTTGATGTGGTTCCAAAAACCCCTGATATCACCTGCTGAAGACTGGAGAAGCTTAAGGCAATAGCTCCTTTTTGCCTTCCGAATATCTTTTTTGCAGGCATTTCTCAGTTTTCTATAGTTAACCCAGTCTTCTGATTGTTGGGACTTCTTTGCCAAGGTCCAGGCCTTGTCTCTTTTTATCATGGCTCGAAGGAGGTCTTTTTTTAGCCATTTATTAGGGGAGCCCCTAAGACGCCTTTTTTTCAGAGGGATGTGCAGATCCTGAAGGACAAGAAGCTGAGACATCAGGTATTCAAGTGCAGTGTTTACATCATCAGTGTGAAAGATGGGAGACCAGTCTATATTATTAATATCATCGAGAAGTGCAGTTCGGTTTAGTTTGGCAAAATCCCGAAATTGAATGATTCTTGGGGGGTTGAGGCAGTGGCCATTCCAGACACAGAAAGTAGGCAGGTGATCACTAATAGAATCCTAAAAGGTCCCTGCAGCAATTATTTTATTTGCTCTATTTGTAGCCATCCAGTCCAGGAGAGATTGGTGCTCAGAGTTGGAAGAGATGCATGTAGGGCTAGAGATAAGTTGAGCGAGGTTAAGTCGGGCGAGAGCTTCAGTATATATACCAGCGTGACTCCCTGATAGGTCTAGGTTGAAATCTCCCATTAGTATGACTTCAGATCTACCCTTTAGAGTGGCCAGATAATCCAAGAGCCCATTTAAGCCAGGGAAAGCCCCCTTTGGAGGATTGTAGGCACAGATCAGATTTAGCCTTTTATCACCCCCTAGTCGTAGAACCATCTGCAGAGCTTCACAGTGATTTGTTATCCAAGACTGGAGTACTGAGACATTGAGATGCTCTTTATAATAAAGGGCAATTCCTCCACCCTTTTGTTTGGTGGGGCGATTGGATCTGGACAAGCTGTAGCCAGGTATTTTGTACATGGAATCAGGCATCTCTGGCCTGAGCCATGTTTCACTTAGTTCGAGTATGTCCGGACAGTAGTGGGCTATCCAGGCTTCAAGTTCAGGATAGTTTGCTGGTAAACTTCTGATATTCATGTGGGCAATTTTCATGCCCTTAGTGGAGAACCATGAGGAGTCAACCATGGACCTGGCATTCCAATGGGGGCCAGGGTTAGATTCTATGTATCCTGATAAGCATAAGCACAGAAGCATCACCCAAACTTCTTTGTAGAATCTGTAATTGTGCTTGAGGTATTTGGGCATGCTAGGGGGGTGGTAGAAATGCCCTAATTTGGAAGAATGAGTTATATGGAGGGACAGGTTAGAAGAGGGGAGCAAGGTTCTAGTTGGTATAAGGTTGGAGAAGACAAAGGAGAAATCTTCATAGCAGTGGGACCCAGGGTATCCAGCTGGTATGTTACATGAGAGATAGGAGAGGATGATTACGGTGGGTAGTAATCCTGATACCTCCAGAAGTGACCTTTGGCATGCAAGACAGAACATTATGTATGCCTTGTAAGAAACTTCTGTTAATCAGAGGTGGATTGTCCCTTTTAAGAGTAGAATTTAAGTGACAGAAATGATGACTTAAGGGCAGGGTGACACCTATAGTGAAGGCAGTTTGAGTGAAACCCCTTAGTAGCCAGAGGTTGGCAGTCAATTACACAAGTTAGTCACAAGAGGCAGGTATTTCAATAGAGTGCAGTTTATGAGGAGCGGACAGGAGCAGAGGGAATTTGAAAAGGTGAGGGGGAAAAGATAAAACTGGGATACCCTCAGTCTGAGTTACTTTTCCAGACAAAATAAGTGTAGAACAGAGGCAAACATAAAGAATAGGCGAGAGTGAGTGGAGGAAAAAAAAAAAAGGACTGCCTCACTGGTTTGAATTAGGACTGATGCAGCAAGGGGGAGGGGTAGGACTGCCCTTCAAGTGAGTTTATAGGTTGGAACAAAAGTGGGCGGGATTACTAGTGGAGGAGGGGGTGGGGGGGTGGACTGAAAATTTCAAGCCTGCAAGCAGCTGCTGTGTTAGAGGATCTGCTAAAATTAATTAAACAGCAGTTGCAGTGTACCAGAATCAGCCAAAGTTAATTAAATCAAGGTAGGCAGGCTAGAGAGTATCATAGGCACAGTCTTAGGAACAGTCTTGTGAGTCGAAATTCATTAATTTCCTTGGGGTTTAAAGTGGCTGCAGCAGCGAGTACTACAGCGCCAGGGAGCTGAACAGAAAAAAGGTGCCAAGGTTTGAAACCGAGCGCAGTCTTGAGATTGCGTACCTTCCTGCTGCCAGCCTTGGAGCTTTGGAGAACCGAGGGGAGCTGGGGAAGGCATTAATACATAAAGCATTAGTGAGTGCACTATGAGTGAGTAGTAATAAACAAATCCATATGCATTAATTCTCAAAAGCCTAAAAAAGGGGTCCTTGTATATTTGTGAGGACATCTTCCCTATAATTGACAATAATAAGAAGCAGGTGGCCAACATTAGGAGGGTACTTAACTTAAAAGGGGAAATAATGATGATATACCAGATTTTAAACCAGACAAAAGTTGTGGTGATGTTCAGGACTCTAAGCTCATCAATACAGTGCGTGATGATCCTCAACTTCGATACTACAGCCTAGCCCTCACCCAGCTCCCACCCCCCACCTATAAAATCCTTGATGAAATCTAGAAACAAGGTACAAAGCTAAACAGTAACAGCGCAAGGAATCTCTTTTAACAAGGCAGTGTTGTAATAATTAAAACAAACCAGTAGGGGGAGTAGAACTTCAGTAATCGGCTCAGTCTTATAAAGAAAAAGGAAACTAAAGTAGGATGCCCCAGTCTCTCAACATGATTAAAACCGAGTTACAGAGACACAACCAAAAGAGGGCACCCCTACTTTCCTTACCCCAACATTACAGTAACCACTAAAGTGTAGTAAAGTAAAATGGTAAGAATGAACTTGTCAAAAAAACCTTGAGTAGAACCCATCATAGTCTAATACATAGATACATAGATACATAGACAGTGTCTGCAGATAAGGGCCTATGGCCCACCCAGTCTGCCCATTTGAGCTTGTAAGTTCAGTTTATGTTTTCCTAGAAGTCTGTTGCCCCTTACCCCTGACCTCCAGAATTCCTTTATGTCTATCCCATGCATTCTTAAATCCCGTGATTGTTTCAGCCCCCCACCACTTCCTCTGGTAGGGTGTTCCACTTGTCCACCACCCATTCTGTGAAGAAATTCTTCCTCATGTTTCCTTTGAATCGTCCTCCCTCCAACTTCATCCCATGCCCTCTAGTCCTGGAACATCTTTTTCGCTTAAAAATAGTGTATTCCTGCACCCTGTTCCTCCCTGTGAGATACTTGTATGTCTCTATCATATCCCCTTTCTCCCCTCCTCTCCTCCAGGGAGTACATGTTCAGTTCCTTCAACCTGTCTTCATAGGACTTGTGATGCAATCCATGCACCATCTTTGTTGCCCTCCTCTGAACCTTCTCTACCCTGTCTATGTCCTTACGTAGGTATGGTCTCCAGAACTGTACACTGTACTCCAGGTGGGGCCTCACTAGTGTCTTGTATAGTGGAATTATGACCTCCCTTTTCCTGTTGGTGATGCCCCTGCCTATACATCCCAGCATCCTATTTGCTTTACCTGCTGCCTTGTCACACTGTTTCCCTACCTTGAGGTCATCAGAGATGATAACCCCAAGATCTCTTTCCTGCTCGGTGCATGCTATATCCTCACCCCCCAAATGATATATTGTGCCAGGGTTTTTGTGCCCCATATGCATTATCTTGCACTTCTTGCATTGAATTTCAACTGCCAAACCCCTGACCATTCTTCAAGTTTCTGCAGGTCCCTCTCATTCTGTCTACACCCTCTGGTGTGTCTACTCTGTTACAGAGCTTTGTGTCATCAGCGAACAGTAAAATTCTGCCTTCTAGGTCCTGTGCAATGTCACTGATGACGATGTTGAATAGGACCGTCCCAGCACTGATCCCGGTACCCCACTGGTCACTCTTCCTCTGTGGAGTGACAGCCATTTACCACCACCCTCTGTGTCCTGCCACCCAACCAGTTACCTGCCCACCACATTACTGTCCTGCCCACACCCATATTCCCCAGTTTGTGTAATAGTCTTCTATGTGGCACAGTGTCAAAGGCCTTGCTGAAGTCCAGATAGGCCATGTCCACTGCCCTCCCCTGATCCACCTCTTTAGTCACCCAGTCAAAAAATTCAATGAGGTTGGTCTGACATGACCTCCCCCTGGTGAAACCATGCTGCCTTGGGTCCTGTAGTCCATTGACAACCAGATAATATCAGGCAATATGTCTAAAGCGGCACCGCTAGTTGGAATTAAAAATCTCAAAGTCGTTCTCACGATTTGTCACTATGTGCCTGCTTAAGATATGTAGAGAGTGTCTTACTGATCAGGATCCGATCGGCAGCTGTCAGCTTGAGCGCACATTCGTGCAGAGCGATGTCCACACAGCAAACACCCCAGGCCATGCAAATTAGGAGCCCTAAATTAATGTCTCACTCCGGTAAAAGACCTAACCATTGATGTGGTCTTAAAGAGTGCTGGCAGGAGGTTAGGGAGTTCCTTCATGGCAATGAGTCAAAGGAGTGCCATTTATCATGAATTATAAGCTGGAGACAAGCTGGGTAATTCATCTTAAAACGAATGCTGGCGGCGATTAGATTCAAGACCACAGGGTAGAAATCAGCTCTCTTTCTGCTGGTCTCAACTGGAAGATCCTGGGATATTCTTAAGGTGGAGCCTTCCCAAAGGATGGAGCGGAGGTCCCGGAGTTTTTGAAGAACATGCTGCTTTTCCACATAGCTGAGGAATTTGAAGATAAACGGATGTGGAGGAGCTCCTTCAGTCAATCGGGGATGGAGGGACCAATGCGCCTGTTCGATTAAGTAGGTGGGATTACAGGGTGAAGGGCCAGCCAACTTCTGAAGGAGCTTCTACGTAAATAAAATTGGTGAGGAGCCCTCAGAGGATTCGGGAAGCCCGAAAAGAACTAGGTTATTTTGGCAGCTCCTTCCCTCTGAATCTTCGGACTTTTCCTGCAGTTGGGCCACTTGTTGCCATAGCTTGGTTATCTCCAGATCAGATTTGTCCATCATTGCTCGAGGGAGTATGTACGGGTTTCGGAGTCGGTCATTCTCTTGCTCAGGTCTCCAAGATCACTCCAGAGGGACTTGAGTTCTGCTGTAATCTCCAGCAGGGATTCCTTAAAGGGCTGGAGTTCTTGCAGGAACCGATCCTCCGTTAAGTGTATGGCTGCTGGGGTTGGAGTGCTAGGACATACTGTCTGTGAGCTGTGGCCTTTAGGTCATTTGGAATTTTTTTCTGGCATCACCGGAGGCATGTGATGAGGTAAGACCTGCTTCATTTCTTCTTCCATGCAGTATGAAGAGACGAAAATGGCAGGATTGTTAGAGACGAAAATGGCAGGATTGTTAGGCTGAGCCCCATTAGTGCAGCACCCTTAGATGTTATTTAGACAGAAATTCTAAGTTGTAGATTGTAGAAATAGTAGAATTAGGGAGGTGTAGGCAGAAGCCGAGAGGACTTGCTGCTAGTTAGGTTGAGGCATCACGTGATCTTCGGCAGTAGGGTATATTGCAGCAGCATAATGTCTTGTGGCATTATTGATTTTATTTATTTCATTTTTGTTGACCGGGTAAGTGCACTAGACAAATTGTGCCTATTTTCATGCACAACCTTGGAGAGGGGAATACAGATGAATGCCAGCTGACCTTGAATCAGATTAAGCTGTTTGTGATATTTTAGTGAATGGGGGAAATTTGTCCAAGGCACCGGGGAAATGCCCCTACTCTTCGGTTGGGGAATCCCTGTCCAAGATGGCGGCCGCTGCTGAGGTAGCTGTGGAGGAAGCTATGGAGGTGGGTGGTTTGGTCTCGGCTCCCACCTCTATCTTGTTAGAGACCAATGCTGAAATTGGTAACGCTACATTACATGATGAAGAGATTTCTGACTCTACTTTGCAGCAGGCAGCTGCTGTATTAGAACCTGTGGAGATGCTTTTGAAGGTTGACCCTGCACTGATTGATTCTGACTGGAGTAAAGGGGAGGATTCTCCTTCCTCTGCTTCTGACCAAACTACACTGGCGGAGACTGAGCTACACAGAAGATTAGCCATGGAAGAGCGCGAATATGCAGTCATTAGAATGACACTGCAGCGAGAACTTTGGCTGCTGCACGCCGGTAGCTCTAGCGTTGTTACCAAGGAGGTTTGTGTTCAGCGTGAGAGGGTGGAGGAGAACTTGCCCGCTACTGAGGCTCCATCTCTGGAGCAGTCTGGAGTTGATGTTTCTGTTACTGATTCCTCTACCGTGAGTACGCCTACTGTTGACTTGCCAGTGAAAGACTCTATTGCCTCACATACTGCTGTTTCTTCTCGTTTGCATAACTGGTCTGTTGAAACTGCCTTGACGGGAGCTAGCTGGGTTCAGGAACCGGCGGGTGGGCATTGGATCTCAGGCTCTTCCCTGATTAGCTCTCCCTGACCTGATGATTTCCCTGAACTGCAGCCTGAGGCATGCTGCACTGTGCCCATTTCGGATCCTTTCTTGTTGACTCAGGACTTGAAATTGACTCAGCACCCCTGAGCCTACCACAGCAGGACCGCAGCTGCACAGCCCTGCAGAAGATGGTCAAGGTCATACTTTTTATTCCCTTTTCAAGTTTCCCATATTAACTGCAAAACAACATAATGCCGTTCACCTGTCCTATGTGGGAGGACTGCCTGAACCCCAAGATCGGGTCTATGTTGCACGCAAGCTTCTTAAATACCCTCAAATTTTTCTCCCATGAAATCTATGCTCTAATACATATTTCTGGTGAATCCACATTTGATGTGAGCTTTCAGGCCTCTCGTGGTCTGGACTGTTTCTGGGCTAAATACCAAGAATTGAAACAGACAGCCTTATGGGCCCCCTTTATGGCTATTCCTCTGACCAAGCCAGCTTATAAGACCATAACCATTTTATTTCGTGATGAAGGTGTAGACTTGTCTGATGTTTTGTACTGGCTGAAACAATGCTGTACTGTTATTGGTCAGCCTGATGCTATCTTGGATACTGAAAATATTTGGACTGGGGGGGGTGGAAGGTTAAAGTTTTGTTACATACTGCTGAATCTGGTACTGTACATCTACCTAACTCCTTTTTTATTGGATGTGATGGGGGTTTTCTTTTACCCAGGTCAACCTAAGGCCTGCTACAGGTGTGGGGACCCCTCCCATCTTAGCAGTGTTTGTGACAAAGTTAAATGCAATGTTTGTGGTGACCTCGGGCACGTTGCGGACGACTGACTAAATGAATGTAAGTGTAACCTTTGAGGAAGTTGGGCACACCTTCCAAAATTGTCAATGGGCTGCTCATAATCAAGAGTATCATGAGGACGGGGTTGATTGGTGTTTTATTATTACTCAGGCACAGAAAGCTCAAATCTGATCTAGAAATAAGCCAGTTCAGCCTGAGTCTGTAGAACCTTCAATGGTTGAGGTTGCTACTACCTCCCTTTCTGTGGTCCCCCCTCTGTGGTTTCTTCTGAACAGACAAAGCTAAATCTTGAGTCTGACAGTGTGCCTGTCCCTGTCTCAGATGCTTGTTTAACTACAGAACATATGCCTCCCCTACAGTTCCAGCTGTCTCTCCTTGCAGACGGTCCTCCAGAAATCTTCCACAGGTTAACCCCCCCCCCACTAAATCTTTGAGATCCACTCCTATCCTGGTATCCAATCAATACGAACTTCTGCAAGACATCTCAGATGATGTAGATGGAGAGTCTGACTTCTCTTCCATCACCTCCTCTCATCCTGAGGGTACTTCTGATACTGAATTGCAGATAGGTACTGGTATAACCCAGAAGCTTAAGGCCAGAGTTAAATTAAAAGGGAAAACAGTAGCAGGAAAGAAAAAAGGTTAAATTGTTGTTCTCTATCTCCTTCTTTGTATCATGATGCAATATTTCCTCTGTCATACGATTAATGTGAATAGTGTCATGCGTTTGCAAAAACGTCAGTTGGTTTTCTCTTTTTTACATTTACTTCCTCTTTGTATTTTTTATTACAAGACACTAGGTTTCATACGACCATGGAGATACGCCAAGCACAAAAAGATTGGCTACTTGGGTCCCCGTTTTGGTCTACTGGCCAGGACAAGTGCTCTGGTTTGGGTATTTTGATTCATGTGCCTGGTTTTCGTTTGCTTAAATTGCATGATATTTCTCCAGGACAAGTACTGGCTTTAGATTTTGTTGTAGGGCCCTCTTCTTACAGGGTCATTAATATCTATGCCCCTCAATCGAAAACTGCTCGTATTGAGTTGCTTACTTTAGTTCGACCTTATTTACACTCTTCGCTCCAAATTATTTTTTCTGGTAATTTTAATTGTGGTTTAAGTATTCATGATAGAAGCCTTTTTTCTAAAACCCAGAAATTGTTTTGTGATTCTCAGGAATTGGTCAAGTTGGTGCGTACTGCATGTTTATGTGATGCGTACTTCACCTTCACAAAACAGCATACTCCCACCTTCCAGAAGGGTAAATTAGCAACTCGTATTGATTTTGTTTTCCTGTCCCAAACACTTCCTATTTTTTCCACTAAGGTGCAGCCTGTGGATTTTTCTGATCACAAACTGCTCTCTGTTGGTGTGGGATTACATGTGCTCTTACGTAAAGGACCTGGGATTTGGAAGTTTAATACTTTCATGTTACAAAATTTAGAGTTTAAACAGTCTTTTGGTTATTTTTTACAAGCTCGTAAATCTGTTTTTAGTTGTTATGATGACCCTATTCAGTGGTGGGCAGATACGAAACAGCGTATGGTGGACTTTTTGAAATGTTATGGGTGTAAAAAGAGTAATCAGGAATATCTTCTCTACTTACAGTTACGGGTGCAGTTGCAGTCCTTGCAGACTATAACAGCTGTGACTGGTCAGGATCTTTCTCAGCAGGTACATAATATACAGGCTGAAATGTTGCATTATCATTCTCAACAGTCCTGTCAATTGTATCATCAACATCAGTTTGGGGTGCAGGGTAAGAAATTCGTGTTTTGTCCATTTGAAAGTAATTCTCACAGGATAGCCCAGAAATCTATGTCAGTTCTTGCTGATCAGCAAGGCTGCCTTCATCGCACTCAGCCTGAAACATGCAGACCTGTGACTGAATATTCCTTGGCTCTTTTTTCGCCTCTGCCTGATGCTGCTGCTGGTGATTTAGCTCTTTTATTTTCAGGTCTTGATGTGCCTGTTCCCTCACAGGCATGTCTAGATCGGGCAGGTGCCAAAATTTCTGAACAAGAACTTATCTTTGCTATTAATTCTTTACCAACTAACAAATCCCCTGGACCAGATGGTCTTCAAAATGCTCTTTTATAAGTTTTTGGGAGAATACCTGGTATCAGAACTTACGTCTGTTTTTAATTCCCTTCTGTCAATGGAATTGATTCCTTTGGACTTTACAAAGGGCTCTCTGAGATAGATATATATATATATACATAAAAATAAGGGTGATATTAGTTTGCTCAAAAACTGGTGGCCTTTATGTATATTGAATACTGATTTTAAGTTACTTATGAAAATCTTAACTAAAAGATTGTTGTTAATTGCTTAAGTAGTGATTCATCCAGCACAATCATGTTCTATTCCCAACAGGCAAATATCTGATCACTTAATTTTGCTGAGGAAATTATTTTCTCATGGATTCGCTAATGATGTTTCTGGTTATGTTGTTTCTGTAGATCAAAGAACAGCTTTTGATTCTGTTAGACATAATTTTCTATGGGAAGCTTTGCATTTTCTAAATGTGCCCTCTGACATGGTACAGTGGATCCGTGCCTTATACAGGATGGCTTCTGTTGTTCCTATTGTTAATGGTTGGGTAGGCCCTTTGATACCTATTGGGAGAGGTGTTCATCAGGGCTGCCCTTTAAGTCCACTTCTTTATGTCTTTTTTCTTGATGTTTTATTGCGGCGTTTGAACTTTCACCCTCACATTATGGTTATTTCTGGTCCAGGTTTTAGAGCCCCATATAAAGCCATTGCATATGCTGATGATGTGTGGTTTTTGGTGGCAAATGCAGCCTCTGTAACTCACTCTCTTGCTGTTTGTACTGATTTTGGGAAGCTTTCAGGTGCGGCTTTAAATTATGAAAATAGTATGATTAAGAGTTTGGGTCTTTCCCAGATATGTTCAGGACATAGTGGTCCTTTATCTTTAATTGTGGGCCCTATCAGAATATTGGGTATAGTGTTCGGAGTTCTCAATTCTGATACTGTGAATTGGGAGGAAAAATTAGCACATGGTGCTAAAGTAGCTTACTGGAATAAGGGTCAAATGGGGAAGAAGAAGCATGTTTTCATGATAAAATCTTATTTGATACCAACTCTCTTATATTTAAGTTATGTTTATCCAATTCAGAAAGTTTTGGAAACACATGTTTTAGGCCTTTTTTTTTCCAGACTTTTGGAGAAGCAGATTGAACCCTATTAAAAGGAATGTTATGTTTCTGCCCATCACTGAAGGCAGTTTACTTATGGTAAATCCCCTTTTGTTTTTTGCCAGCATTTTTTTTTTACTGCTAATCTGAGACCATTACTGATTAATGCTCAAAAGGTGTGGGAACCTTTGTTTTATGACACTTGTCGTGCTTGGTTTCATCTATGGGAGAGTAATTCATTGTCTGTACTTAGGCTGCCTATAGGAGTACCATATTATGTGAAGCACATATTCCTGCACCTGAAACAATGGAAAATTACTACCCAAATGGTGTTACCCCCTTCTCATAAATTGTTGTATAAAAATTTACTCATGACTGCTTGTAATGTGCAGCAGCCTTTTGAAAAATGTCCTCTCCAGTATATCTCTTCCCTTTTGGCCCTTCTGAGATGTAAAAGAGTTCCGGCGCATATGTGGGATTTTCATTGGCTTTTATGTCATGAGCGTATCAATATTAATGATAATCATAAACATAAGCAGTTACAGGACCGCTTTTATTCTAGGCCTTTGTGTACTGCGGTTTCTGAGACTATTTCTCATTTATTCCTGGACTGCTCTTTTATTCAGGCTTGGTGGTCCTTTTTAGCTCCAACATGGAAAGTTCCATTGTTTCAGAGTGTATCCTACTCGAACCTTATGTACGGTGAATTTTCCTCACAATGGAATACCTTGCATAGGGATACTTTGAATCTTATGTTCATAGTGATTAAGTGGAATATTTGGATGGCACGTTGTTTGTTTACTTTGCAG
The DNA here is from genome assembly GCA_016271365.2 of Neoceratodus forsteri. Lineage (NCBI taxonomy): Eukaryota > Metazoa > Chordata > Ceratodontiformes > Ceratodontidae > Neoceratodus > Neoceratodus forsteri. The sequence goes on from CM028134.1 coordinate 850,895,784, forward strand.
TAAAAGGACTGTATGTTTTTTGACCTCGAACGTAAAATAGTTAAGGATCTGCAGTCCATTTATATATCTGAAACTTCCTCCTTACATCAGGATGTGTTAATGGAACTTTGGACTGCTCTCCCTTGGATCACTGATTCAGATGTTGCTGTTACATGATCTTTAAAGTGATCTTTCTATTTGTTATTTTTCTTTTTACCTTCTTTTTTTTTCTCTGCTTTATTGTTTATATTACATTTTGTAAGGACTTTGTTGTTGTGTTGCTTTGTTTTTTTTTTTTATGGTTATACGATTTTGTGTTTCAATAAAACTTTCTCCTACTCTGTCAGTAGGAGGATTTGCTGACCGACAGCTATGGCCACTTTGAGTGGAGCAGGACGTCCCAAATGAAGGGGAGAGAACCCTTCCTATGAGTGAGTCATTGGATGACTCTGCAGTTTTTATGAATGTGGTTTCAGATCTGAATGATATGGATGCATTGGAGTTATTTATTTCAATGGAAGATTTGACACCGAAAATGCCCACAGTTGATATACCTCCTGAGTTACCTACATTGAGTCCGATACAAAAAAAAAATACAAGACCTTTTGTTTAAAGAAAACAAGTGACATGCCTTGAAAAAGGAGCATTTATTGAAGCAGCTTAATCATCTATGGGCTGACTCACCATTTGTCAAAACTCCTGGCCCACCTGTCAAAGGGCCTGCATTACTGGATGACGTGGCAGCAGCAGGGGAATCAGCGGAGTTGGGGGAGTCAGCTCTGATTTCTTCTACACAGACCACTCCCACAGTGACCAAGGCGCAATCCTCTCCAGCTGGCAGTACAGGAGTGCAGAGTCATTCATGCCAAAAGCCGGCAGATTCACCACCCGTGAGTGTTTCTGGCACAGTTTCTCCCGATATAGCCCCTAAAAATGCTAAACCTTGTGACATTCAGTTGGCATCTATAAAGCCATCAATTCAAACACATACTGATGCTTCTATGGAATCATCCGATTTGAAGATCTCAAAAACAGCTGGGTTTGTGTATCAGACTGCTCTGTCAGCTCCTAGTGCTGTTGGTAATGCTAACGTGGTCATCTATCAAACCTCACCCTCTAAGCAAGAAGGGCTTACTGTTTTTAACTTCCCCTGCGATTCTGAATCTCGTGCTCGAGTTAGAGAGGACATTAAAATGAAACATCTGACCCAAACAATTATGAACAGGAATCTATTTTCCACACCTCCTATTATACCACAGCCTGAACATGACTGTCAGAATTCTGAGGTTTCAATTAGCCTTCCGGGATGTAACACTGATCTTTCTTTACCTGCTGAGATTTCAGGTGAGCCCTGGTCCCCCCAGAAAGCTTTGAGTGAGGCAGGGTGGATGCAGAATGCTCATGGTACTTGGATTCCTACTCCAGGTTGGGACCCCGTGCTTAATTTCTCTCAAACTGTTCCTGAATGGTACCCTAAAGTTCCACAACCCTCTGCACTTTCAGATTTAGCAAATACAAACTTGATGGTCAAAGAACCGGCAGTTACAGACTCTTCATCTACTTCAGCCCCTAATCAATCAATAAATCAAAATCATTATCCAGGTGATCACTATCAAGCAAGCACATTTACAAGGTGGACCTGCTGTTGGCAGGGACAAATGTACAGATACAGATAAATGTACATAAGACAAAAGGAACAAGATGGTTACAATAACAATAGGAGCAGTATATATACATTCCAATGGCACATGTACAAGAAAGATATACATAAAACAACAGTAACATGATATATACAATACCCACAGGAGCAGGATGTGTATGGTTGTCTTATACAAACAAAAGAAAAATAGAAAATCATTTATATTCCTGTCTATTAGGAACATGTTAATGGCCTTTATAGAAGTCCCTGAGCTATGGAGGTATGCACGACAGTGTCTGGGGATTAGGATTATGTGACAGAAGGGGGTGGTATGTAAGGGAGGTGCAGAGGGTATTAGGTACGGGTGGGATGAGGGAGGGGGTAATAGTGGTAGAGGAGGACTTAGATGAGCTGCAGAGACTAGTATGGGTGTGGAGAAAAATGATAGTCAGGCTGTTAGGAGCGATGGAAGCAGTTACAGAGCTCTGCAAACATTTTGTCATAGAGGGTCTTAAACAAAGCAAAACTGACAGGGGAGCTAAGTCTCAACAATTTTTGTATCCTATTCCAGAGCGTGGGCAAGACAAAGCTTATGGCAGCCCTTCCAAAGCAAGTGTTGACCCTTGGAACTTTCAGGGAAACCTGCGAGAGACTTCTCAAGGCATAGTTCTCGATCAGACTGAGGGGGAGACAGTCAGCAATGTATTGTGGGAGTTTGTTGGTAAGGGCTCAGAGCGTCCATAGAGCTGCATTTCTACACTGCCTGTATTGAAGGAAGGGCCACCCCATGGCTGCAGATAAAGAGCAGTGATGGGTAGAAAATGGGAGGCCAATTATAAATCTCAGCGCTCTATGATACAATACATCCAGTTTTGCAAGGTGTGAGGCAGGGCATTGGCCATAAATGAAGTCAGCGTAGTCAATTAATGAGAGGAATGTAGATTGGACGAGCTGTCTTTTGACGTCTGTGCTCAAGAGGTGATTAATTCTGAAGAAAAGACCAAGTTTCTGCCTCAGATTTTTCAGCAGTCCTTCTGTATGTTCCACAAAGGAGAGTTTATTGTCTAGCCAGATACCCAGATATTTGAATTTAGGCACAAATTCAAGATTTTCACCTAATAAAGTGGAGATGGAAGGTAATGGACCAGCGACAGCAGAGTAAGCTCCTGGGCCGGCTGGTGAAAAAAGCATGGCCTTGTTTTGTTTTTTTTGCATTTAGTAGTAGCCTTTTGCTAAGGAGCTGGTGCTGCAGAGTATTAAAGTCAGTTTGTAGGTCACTGCAGACAGCTTCAGGAGATTCACGGCTTAAGTAGAGTACTGTATCATTGGCAAACAAGTGGATACTGGCTTCCTTGATACTTACGCCAAGGCTGTTGATATAGATTGCAAACAATATTGGGCCCAGTATGGAGCCCTGAGGGACACGTTTTTATCAGTTTAAGTGGAGAGAACTCTCCTTCAGCCTTGATTTGTTGCTGCCTGCCAGAGAGGTAGTCTTGGAACCATCCCAATGAGGTTGAGTCAAGGTCTATAGTTTTTAAGATGGAGAGGCTCAGGCAGTGGTTGACGGTGTCAAATGCCTTACTGAGGTCCAGGAAAATGGCACAAACAAATTTTTTATTATCCAGTTCCCGTTGCCAGTCATTAGTTACTTTTGCCAGAGCTGTAATTGTACTATGCTTTGCTCTAAAGTCAGACTGCATTGGGTTAAGCAAGCTTGAATTGTCTATCAACGATCTCAGCTGGGTATCCATGATTTTTTCCAGAAGCTTGGAAAGTACGGGTAGGAGGGAGATTCGGCCTATAGTTATTTAGGTCACAGGGATCCCCTGATTTAAACAGGGGGATAACATGAGCAATTTTTCCATACCTGGGGGAGGGAACCTTGTGCTAGAGACAGGTTGAATAGGTATGATATAGGTGTGGCAAGGATGTTGTATGCTATTTTCAAGAAATATAGGTCAACGGAGTTGGCCCCAGCACTTTTTTTAGTATCCAATCATAGAAGAAGATCTTCAACTTCTTTTATGGTGGTAAGTAAAAAGGAGAAGGCCACGTTATTGATACTTGGTTCTGGAGGCTGGGTGTTGATCTGTGAAAGGAGACTGCTTATTGGTGCATTATCGAATGCCAGGCCTGCAGTGGCAAAATGATTGTTTAAGGCCTGCAGTATCTTGATTTTATCGCTGATGGTAACATTATCAGTGGTGATTTTAGAAGGAAGTACATTTCCTGGAGAGTGACCAGTCAGTTTTTTTTATGGTGGACTAGAAGTTGGTAGGGCAATTTGATGCAGAGAGTAGCTCAGATTGATAAAAGTTGGCCTTGGTCTCTCGGACCAACTTAGTGCAGGCATTTCTAGCTGTCCTGAAGAGACACCAGTCTACATCTGCATGTGATTTGCGGGCCTTTTTCCAGAGATAATCTCTTTTAAGTAAGGCAGCCTTCACATCCGCTGAAAACCAATGACAGGTTCTGGTTTTTATTCATGCTTTAACCAGGGGAGCATGGTTGTTTAGAGCGCTGGTTACGATTTCATGGAAGACATCATAGGCATCACTCACTGATTTAGCCAGATAGAAGCTTTGCCATAGCAAAGAGTTTTTTTAGATCATTGAAGTATGCAAAAGGGTCGAAGTTCCATCTGGATCTTTAGTGGAAAATTTTGATGTTGATAGGAGTTTGGTAACCGTTCTTATACCAGCATGGGAAAAGGAGTGCGGTTTGCTAACGAGGAGGACGTCCAGGAGGGTGCTTCTCATTGGGTTTTTCTTGTTAATGAGAGTTGGCTTAGTAATAAGTTGAGTGAAATCATGAGAGTCACAGAAGTGCTTCAGGGGTAACGAGACCTTCGTCAGCCAATCGTAGTTAAGGTCACCTAGTATAATTGTTTTCAGTGGGGTAGAATCCAGATGGGATGACAGATGTGACAGGAGTTGTGATCCTGCTGCTGGAGGTCTGTAACAGCTTATGACATGGAACGCCACTGATGGGCAAAGTTCGACTTTAAGAGACAAGCATTCAAATCCACCAGCAACGGAGGTAGAATGTAATATGGACACTGAATTTGTTTTTAACATAAATTGCTACTCCGCCACCCCTGGTCTGCCTGTCAGCTCTGAAGAGGAGGTAATTAGGGATGTCAACCTCTCTGTCTGGGGTGGATGTCCGAAGCCAGGATTTCGAGTGCACGAGTACATCTAGTGCAGTATGAATAATCCAGTCCAAGCTAGGCAGGGGCATCACCAGCAGGAAAAGGGAGGTCATAATTCCACTATACAAGACACTAGTGAGGCCCCACCTGGAATACAGTGTACAGTTCTGGAGACCTTACCTACGTAAGGACATAGACAGGGTAGAGAAGGTTCAGAGGAGGGCAACAAAGATGGTACATGGATTGCATCACAAGTCCTATGAGGACAGGTTGAAGGAACTGAACATGTACTCCCTGGAGGAGAGGAGGGAGAGAGGGGATATGATAGAGACATACAAGTATCTTACAGGGAGGAACAGGGTGCAGGAATACACTATTTTTAAGCGAAAAGATGTTCCAGGACTAGGGCATGGGATGAAGTTGGAGGAGGACAATTCAGAGGAAACATGAGGAAGAATTTCTTCACAGAATGGGTGGTGGACAAGTGGAACACCCTGCCAGAGGAAGTGGTGGGGGCTGAAACAATCAAGGGATTTAAGTATGCATGGGATAGGCATAAAGGAATTCTGGAGGTCAGGGGTAAGGGGCAACAGACTTCTAGGAAAACATAAACTGAACTTACAAGCTCAAATGGGCAGACTGGGTGGGCCATAGGCCCTTATCTGCTGACACTGTCCATGTATCTATGTAAGCCTGGACAGAGTCAAACTTCTTTAAAAGACTACAAACATTTTCATGCAAAAAGCTGAGTCCCTTCAATGTTGTAAGTTCAGATGGAGATGAAAGCACTTTCATGGGGCCAGGGTTAAGTTTGATGTTGCCTGAACACAAAAGTAGAAGAAGCACAATTAACAAACTAATAAACCTGCCATACTGCCTCATCCCATTAATTTGGCTCCAGAGACATCCCTCCCTGAAGAAAATAAACCTCAAGCCTCAACTGACACACAAAAACTGCTTCTCTCAGAACTTTTCTCTAAAATCACAAAAGAAGCTGCCCCCAGGAGAAATGCAGTCCGTATTAGGTATAAAGGTGATTTGGAAGTTCGCCCTGATAGGCATCATGTGGGCAAATTGTTACTGAAGGATTCCCTGCACTTCTCCCTGAGAGAAGTCTTTGCCTTTATTAACATTTCCGGAGAGGACAATTCTGATGTCTGCTTTCGACCTGCTTATGCCCTTGACCTGTTTTGGGAGAGGTATAATCAAGTGAAGGTTTCTCCTACATGGACCCCCTTTTTAGTTGTCCCTTTAACTAAACCACTGATTAAATATGATACAGTGATGTTTCAGAATGAGGGGGTCCATGTAGAAGATATAACCTACTGGCTTAGCCAAAAATGTGATGTGATGAGTCCTCCAGAGGCTATATTGGACACTGAAATGTTTTGGACTGGAGGTTGGCGTTATAAAGTTAAGTTAAGACAGACTGAAACTGGAATTGAACATATCCCCAATTCTTTCATGTTTGGACGTGATAGGGGTTTTTGCTTCTGTGCTGGTCAACTGAGGGCCTGTTAGAAGTGTGGATCCAGAACCCACCTTTCTAATTCTTGTGACAAGCCTAGGTGCGAGAATTGTGGGGAGATCGGGCATATTGCCTTTCAGTGTGCAAATCTCACTAGGTGTGATTTGTGTGAAGATACTGGTCATGTTTTTTCTGAATGTTCCCGGGCAGCCAGGAACAAAGCTTCATGTTTAAGTCCAGATCTTCTTATACAGCAAGCACAGGATTCCTTTTTCCCCCTCAACCTGCCTCATTCTTGACCCCTGACCCTCCAACTGATATTCCTCTGGAAGACCCCAATCCCTCATCTTCTCCTCCCTCTGTTGATCTTGCTTCAGGAGAAATAATAGATCCAGCCCCTCCCCTCCCTCTTGTTTCTTTGTCCCTACCCTCTGACCCTTTGTTACCTGTGTGTTACACTGATCTTACAGACACTGCTCTCCGCCCCCAGCCAGCAACCTTTTACCACTCTGCCAGTTCGTAGATCTGCTAGGAACCTTAAAGCTGGGCCAGCTCCCGGTCAACATTGATTCCAAAAACCCTTTTTCTGTCTTGGCTACCCAATGGGGGGATTCTGAGATGGATTTGGGGGACTCCGATTCTCAATCCACTAAAACAGAAAATAGTGTTACTCTGCAGAATAAAACTGATTATAAAGGGAAAAAAAAAGAAAAGGAGGAAGAAAGAGCCATGAGATGGATATTATTTCTATGAATGGCTCCTTTTCATATATGCTCCTTGGATGTTCATAGGTTATTGAATTTTAGAAGGAGACATGTATTATACACCCATATTTATGATAATGCTTTTGATATTTGTTTTTTGCAAGAAACATGGATGTTTTCCAGTGATCAGGCTAAGTTGTTCCAAAATGAATGGGTATGGGGACCCTTGTATTGGTCATTTGGAACAGCAACTGCTGATGGTATAGGTTTTTTGTTTAGTTCCTTTAATTTTACTTTAATTAAACTGATCGATTTGGTTCCGGGATGGGTTTTAATACTAGATGGTGTATGGAAAAAGCTACATTGCAGATTAATTAATGTTTATTGTTCACAGGTCAAGTCTGAACGGGTGGCCCTTTTTGATAGTTTGAAGCCTTATTTACTCACCTCATTTAATGTTTTTTTATGTGGTGATTTTAATTGTAGTTTAAAATCCACTTCTAGTGACACATCGACTCCTGGGATAAAGATATATTGTGATTCACATGCATTACAAAAATTAATAGAAACAGCAAATTTACTGAATAGTAGTGTTTACCAGAATTCTGGGCCTCAGTTTACTTTTAGAAAGAACAAATTCACTTCCACTATTGATTATACATTTTTATCCAAGTCCCTTCCAAAATTTCATTTTCAGACTCTGTTTGCTAATTTTTCTGATCATGTATTACTACTTTGTTCTTTTTCTATTGTACCGGATCAGCCTCATGTCAGGCCTAGATGGAAATTAAATTCTTTCATTTTATCTGATCAATGGATAACAGCTCAAATTAATGGTTTATTGGAAGCTTGGATATCGGTTAGTTTTTTATATGAGGATTTAGGGGTTTGGTTGGCTGATTCTAAAGCTGATTTTAAAACATGTTATTCTAAATATGGGAAACACAGTGAGAATACTAAATTTCTGACTTATTTAAAAATAAGGCAACAGCTTCAGAATCTCTATACTATAGCTAATACTTCTAGACATGACTATTCAGTCCAAATTTCTTCCCTTAAGGATGAAATGCTTAAATACCAGTTTAATAGGGCACAGACAATGAAAGTCCTCCTTAAAAATGGGATAAAAAAATCTCCCTATGGAGATCCATTTGAAGCCTTTAAAACACTACAGGATTCTACCTCTCTGGCTTCTCTACTTGATGGTGATGGGAATAAGGTAACTTCCATGGAAGCATTAAATAAGATAACTAGGGATTTTATTTCTTCCCATGTTCCTTCAGACCCTCCTTCAGAGGATGCTATAAAGCACTTTTTGCACACTATATCTATTCCTGGAGTTTCAGAAAGCACGGTTGATTTAATACAACCTCTTTCCACTGCTGAAATTGAACAAGCTATTGGGACTTTGAAAAATGGCACTTTGTCCGGTTCAGATGGCCTAATGAATGAATTTTATAAAACATTTTCTAAGCCACTATCCATCTGTTTAGAGCTGGTTTTTAGGTTTTTTACAGCTACTTGCAGTATTCCTTTATGGTTTAAGGAAGGTTTGTTAATCTTTTTGTTTAAATCAGGAGATAAGTCCTCTATTAGTAATTGGAGACCAATTACACTTCTTAACTCCGATTATAAAATATTGGCTATTGTCCTTAATACCAGACTTAAGCGTTATGCACACATGGTATTATCGCCTTTACAGTTCTGTGGGCTGTCTGATTAGAAAATACAACAAGCCTTGATGATTATTAGAGACCTCATTGATTATATCTCCTCACAAGGGGGTACTGGATGCATCATTTCTGCAGATCAGGATAAAGCATTCTACAGGGTTTCTCATCCCTTTCTTTTTTTTAACCCTCGAAGCATATGGTATCCCACTACCAGTAATACAGTGGCTTAAAGCCTTATATCATGGGGCAGTGGTTCACGCGGTAATTAATCACCAAATTACTGAAGGGTTTTTTATTAAGATGGGAGTTCAGCAAGGCTTCCCCCTTAGTACTCTCTTGGTATTACTTGGTACGAAAGAACAGAAGAAGGCCAGAGCCCATTGAGACTGTTCCCCACACTATGTGGGACATTATTTATCTATTATCCCTCAACCAAACATCTAATTTGTTTTTAAAGACAGTGGCACTAGTTGCCTCTACCAATTCTTGTGGCAAGGTGTTCCATACAATGGATGCTCTTATTGGAAAAAAAGTTTCCTTTTGCTGGTTTTATACGTTTTACTTCAAGCTGCTTATTATGCAGTCTCGAACATGTCTCCTTTGGAGATTGTTAGACCACATTTTTCCATTAGATCTGGTGAATTTATTAAATTAAAAACCATAAGCATATCACCTCTTAATCTTCTAGTTTGAAGAGAGAAGAGACCAGTAGCTTTTAATCTGTTCTGATAATCCAAGTTTGTTAATCTTGGAATCATTCTAGTTACTCTCCTTTGAACCTGTTCAAGAATTGCTATGTCTTTTTTTTTGGTTTGGATTCCAGAAATGGGAGCCATGGTCTAGATACGGTCTAATGTATGCCCTATAAATGGAATAAGGCATTGTTCAGTGCGATTAACAAAAGTGCGTTTTATTTGCCTCAAAAGTCTGTTGGTCACGCAAGCAGTTCTAACACAGTGATCATTTGATGTAAGTTTAATAACATATATCCCTAAATCTTTTTCACAGTTTGATGAGTGAAGTGGTAGTCCGTTTATATAATATATCGTTTTTGGATTATTTACACCAAAATGCACTGCTAAACATTTGTCTTGATTAAACTGCAAATGATTTTCATTTTCCCAAAGTGTTAATTTTTCCAAATCCTTCTTTAATGCAAAAATATTTTCTTGATTATTAAACTTGCCCCCACTATTTAGTATCATCTGCAAATTTAACCATGAAGTTATTTGACCCTGTTTGTAAATCACTGATAAAGAGATTAAACAATGTTGGTCCCAAGACAGACCCCTGTGGTACATCACTTGTCACACTACCTGAATCAGACAAGATATCATTCATTCTGACTCTCTGAGAATGATTTGTCTCCTGAATATAGAAACATAGAAACATAGACTTTGACGGCAGATAAGGACCACTTGGCCCACCCAGTCTGCCCATTTCCCTATCTATTGGATAAGCTGCAGATTCTAGTTAACCAACAGCCTAATTTCTGCAACTCCCCACTTTAATTGCCTTATGTCTGTCCCTTGCATGTTTGAATTCCCCCACTGTTTTAGACCCCACAACCTCTCCAGGAAGGCAGTTCCATGCATCCACCACTCTCTCCATGAAAAATAATTTCCTCACATTACCCCTGAGCCGTCCCCCCTCTAACTTTAAATTGTGCCCCCTTGTTCTTACACACCTCTTTTTCTGAAAGATGCTACCCTCCTGGACTTTGTTGATTCCCTTGAGGTACTTAAAGTTTCTATCATGTCCCCCATCCTCCTTCTTTCATCAAGGGTATACATATTAAGCTCTCTCAGTCTCTCTTCATATGGTTTCTGATGTAGACCCTGCACCATTTTAGTTGCCCTCCTCTGGACTGCTTCCATCCTGTCTATGTCCTTGCGTAGATGAGGTCTCCAAAACTGCACGCAGTACTCCAGATGGGGTCTCACCAACTGACTGAACAGAGGGATAACCACTTCCCTTTGTCTACTTGTGATGCCCCTCCCTATGCATTCCAGTATCCCCCTCGCTCTCCTTACTGACTTCTCACATTGCTTACCCACCTTTAGGTCATCTGATATGACTACACCCAGATCCCTTTCCATTATTGTTGTTGTTAGTACCTCCCCTGCTATTGTGTACTCTTCTCCTTGATTTTTATTTCCCAGGTGCATTACTTTGCACTTCTTTGCATTGAATCTAAGTTGCCATATGTCTCACCATTCCTCCAACCTTGCCAAGTCCCTTCTCATCTTTTCTACCCCTTGTGTATCAACTCTGTTACATATCTTTGTGTCATCTGCAAAGAGGCATACCTTTCCTTCCAGACCCTCTGCAATGTCACCAATAAAGACGCTGAAGAGGACTGGGCCCAGTACTGAGCCCTGAGGTGCTCCACTAGTAACCCCTCTTTCTTCAAAATGTGTTCCATTCACTATGACCTTCTGTGTCCTGTTGTGCAGCCAGTTTGCTACCCAGGCTACCACCCTGGGACCCACTTCCAGGCTGGCTAACTTGATTATTAATCTTTTGTGCGGGACTGTGTCAAATGCCTTGCTAAAGTCTAGGTAGGCCATATCCACAGCCCCTCCCTGGTCTATTACTTTGGTCATCCAGTCAAAGAAATTGATTAGATACATCTGACATGACCTTCCTGCTGTGAATCCATGCTGCTTTGGGTCCTGTGCACTGCTGGCCTCTAGGTACTGAAGAATTCTTTCTTTCAGAAGTAATTCCATCATTTTCCACACCACTGAGGTCAAACTAACAGGTCTGTAGTTTCCTGCTTCTGCCTTGCTCCCACTTTTGTGAAGGAAAATCACATCTGCCCTCCTCCAGTCCTCAGGTACCACCCCATCTTCCCATGATTTGTTAAAAAGTGTGGTTAGTGGTGTCACTATGTCCTCCCTTAGCTCTTTTAGGATTCTGGGGTGAATCCCGTCAGGCCCCATTGCTTTGTCCACCTTGAGTTTTAGGAGTTCTTTCAAGACTCTTTCTTCTGTAAATGGACTGATGTCAACCCCACTACCCAGAGTGCTTCTACTGTTTGGTTTAGGTAACTCCTCCTCTTCTTCTTTTGTGAATGCTGAGCAAAAGTATTCATTCGGTATCTCTGCCTTTTCACTGTCTCCCTCTGCCCACCTCCCCTCTCCTTTATTAATCTTCACTATCCCTTCCTTAACCTTTCTATGCTCCCTAATGTACCTATAAAATGTTTTATCCCCCTTCTTAACTGAGTTGGCTATCTTTTCCTCGATTTGGGCCTTTGCTTTTCTGACTGCCTTCCCCACTTCTTTCTGCTTTAATTAATACAGTTCCCTGTCATGCTCCTTCTGTGCTTCCTTATACATTTTGAATGCAGCCTTTTTCTCCTTAACCTTCCCTGACACCTCTTTTGAGAACCATAGCGGTTTTTTATTCCACTTTGTTTTCTTTATTTGTTTCACACAAAGACTTGTTGCCTCCATGATGGCAGTTTTGATTTTTCTCCATTGTTCTTCCACCCCTCCTTTCTGGCCATTTGCTAATGCATTCCTCAGGTATTCACCCATTATGCCAAAGTCAGCCCTTCTAAGTCCAGTATCCTTGTCTTTGTATGGTTGTCTCCATGGTTGTGTTTATTGTGAAGCACACTGTTCAGTGGTCACTTGTTCCCAGATGTCTACTGACTTCTAAATTTGTGATCCTCTCTCTATTTGAGAGTACCAGATCTAATATTGCTCCCTCCTGAGTGGGTTCCACCACTAGCTGTCTAAGTCATGCCCCCTGTAGGGCATCGAGAATGACCCTGCTCTTGGATGTGGCTGCAGTCCATGTCACCCAGTTAACATCTGGTATATTCAGGTCCCCCATCAACAGTATCTCCCCTTTTTTCAGCCATTTTGAGAATGCCCTCTATCTTTTTCTTGTCCATTTACTCCCCTTGAGAAGGGGGTCTGTATACAACCCCTGTGCAGATTGTGATGCCATTCCCTGTCTCCAAGGTGACCCAGAGTGCCTCTTGTCCTCCCCCTTTACTTTTTAGTTCTGTAGCTTTGATCCCTTCCCTTATGTAGAGAGCTACTCCACCTCCTCTTTTACCCTCCCTGTCCCTTCTGTAGATTGTGTACCCTGGTATGTTGCCATCCCAGTCATGGTTCTCCATGTACCATGTTTCTGTGACTGCCACAATATCCAAGTGTTCCTCTTCCATCAGGGCTACTAGCTCAGGAAGCTTGTTTCCCAGACTACGGGTATTGGTACTCATTGCCCTCCATTTAATGTTGGCTTTATCCTTTTTTACCCCATCTCTGCTCTTATTGCCCTTGTCCATTTTTCCATTTATCCCTGTTCTGCCCTCTGTCAAGCTCTGTACCTCAGTGTTTACCCTAATACGTGCCATGTTTTGTGGAGGGAGGCTTGAACTTTCCTGTTTCCCATCAGCACCTCCACCCTTGGCTAGTTTAAAAGCTTGCCATAGAAGTCTTTAAACCTGTCACCTAGGAGTGTGTGTCCCTTCCTGGACAGATGCAGACCATCATGCCAGTATAGACCTTCATCTCTCCAGGTGGATCCCCAGTCCCCAATGAAGCCAAAGTCCTGTGCTCTGTACCAGTTTTGCAACCATTCATTAAACTGCATGGTGTGTTGTACCCTAGCCTCACCCCTGCCATAGACTAGAAGCACCTCTGAGAAAGTTACCATGCTTGCTAGTGTATATATTTTCACTAGACCCCCTAATCTGTCTTTTGACAGATAATCCAAAATGGTTGGGAGTGACAGGACCGGATGATGGGAAAGTATTTCATATGCTGGTTTATGCAGAGTATATTTGTGTGTTTTTTTTCTCACTTGACACACATTCCCCTCTTTTTAGAATCTATGAATGATTATTCTAAGTATTCCAACTCCAGATTGAATTCAGCAAAAAGTAGAGGTCTGTTTATTGGATCCCATTTTCCAGCTTCTGTTATGGTAGAAGGGATATTACTTTCTTCAGAACACCTGAACATTTTAGGTATCTATTTTGGGGCACAAACTATTCCCTCCTTTAATTGGGATGCTACATTGACTCACATAGAATTAAAGGTAAAAAGATGGCAGCATTGGAAGATGACTAAGCTTAAATGTATACAGGTTATTAAACAATTCATTATTCCAATGATACTGTATACCGCCATGATTTTCCCATCTCCAGTACAGGTAGAAACCAAATTATACAGTCTTTTTTTCCAGATGTTATGGGGAAATAGGCTGAATCCCATTAAAAGGCAGTATAGGTATTTGCAGAAAGAGAAAGGTGGGCTTGGTATTATAGACCCGGTGGTCTTTTTCCACACTTTGTTTTTTTCTCAGTCCCTCAGATGTGGTCTAGGGTCTGGAGAGGTGATGCATTCTTATTGGCTTAAATTAAACTTATCCTGCTATTTTTCTAAATGGCAGATCATTCCCCCTAAATTGGCTAGTGGTTTATATGTTCCACAATGGTTTATACCTGATGCTCACAAATTGTGTAGATGGGGTCTAAGGCCAAAACAAATTCTGGAAAATTCAGGGTCACAGCTTTATAAGATTGTTTTGATTTCAATTCATCCCACTGAACCTTGTTTTAAAAATTGTCCATCTTCCCAGAATCCACAAGTTATGTCCCAGTTGACCAATCCAAGAATCCCTGTTCAAATGTGGGAGTTTCTTTGGCTAGCAGTCTATGGAAGGATTAATATCAGAGGAAATGCTAAATATAAAGGACCAAAAGGAATTGTACTTATGATTCTTGTATTAACCGAGAGGAAACCATGGAACATTTTTTATTTCATTGTTCCTATACAACTTCTTTATGGGTTCACCTGGCTACAAAATGGAATATGGGTTGGTTACAGAATATGCACTATGATAATGTGGTTTTGGGAAAATGTTATTATCTAGGGACTTATTATTCCACAGAAACATTGGTTGTTTTTTGTTGTTGTTTAAAGTTCTATCTCTGGCAAACTAGATGTCAGCAGGTGTTATACCAAAAAATGATGCCATATGAAACTGTAGAGCACCTTATACAATCAGCTATGGAACAAGTGTATGTTTCAGATGCAGCAGTGCATACATCTAAAAAGGTCACTGCTTGGTGGAAAGGGTTTTCTAGGTTTATTAAGTACAAGTAAGGTCCTCATATGACTAAAGGAAACAGGGAAAATCATTCTAAATTTTTTTGGTTTATTTATTTATATTACTTGGTTGGTCATTTTGTATTGGTTTTGATTGTTTCCTTTATTTTTTGTGTGAATTAACACAGTTTTTGTTTTGTTTTCTCTGGATATTATTGTAATTTTCCATGTTTTTGACAGATATGATTTTTTATGTTATTACAATAAAAACTCTCCTACTCTGTAGGCAGGTGGCACTGTCCATTTGTCTGCAGGGATGGAGGTCCCCATTCAGCTTCAGGACACCGAAGGAGGAGGTTGTGTTGCTATTGCTGGTCCAGAGCTCTTGCAAAATTCTGAAAGAAATACTGACACAGAAAAGGTTCAAGAGATGGCTTTGGATATAGAGGCAGTACCTGACCAAGACTCAGACATTGGATTTATGGAAACAGAGGATGAGTTGCATACTGAATTAGAAAAGAAAACAAGGCATTTATTGGATTTAATAACAGTGGCAGAACATGACTTCCAGTCTTGTAGACAAAAGCTAGAAGAAGAGAAAAAATGTAAAAGATCTATGGCAAGTCCTGTGACATCAGGTAATAAAAGAACTTCTACAGACTCTGGAAAAATTATTTTACATGATTCCCCGGGGAAAATAGTGGCTTCCAAAAGTGCTAAAAAGTCCATTTTGCCTGGTAATACTGCTAATACTGATAATGATTCTGACTTTTTGGCCCCCGAGGAAGCTCTTTCTAAAACAAGATGGGTGAAACAGGCAAATGTATGGGTGCCAGATCCTAATATCCCTCTTCCAGGCTCTTTAGAAAATCATTCACCCACTAAGACTAAACAAAGTTACTTGGATTTATTTTTATCTGAGACAGATCCACAAAATATTTCTAAGTCCCCTTTTTTGAAAACTGCGACTGTGCCATTCGGGAGCGAGGCTTCAGATTTGGTTACTATGCCAGACGCCTTTCAAAACCCCAATGATCTCTTAATTTTGGAAAAAAAACAGAATTGCATTGGACTTTCAACTAATGAAAAACCCCTGACATCACAAGCTAAACCCTATTCCATGGTTGAGGGTACGAATGTGAAGGCGAAGGAAAAGGTAAGACAAGCAGAAGACTGTTTGGTTGACCCCCCTACAAGTAAACAACCTCCTAAGACTTATGCGGGGCTCTTTCACAAACACCACAGAGGTGGCTAAATGACAGTTTTTAGTTTGGTTGCGATATACAGGCCCTGCTCCCATAGTACCGGACAGTCTCTGGGTGGGGAAACATTTAATATTGTATTCAATCGGATTTACTCCAGCAGAGGTTTATGCATTTATACATCTTCCAGGTGACCATATCTATGATATCAGTTTTTGTACGGTTACATCTCTGGATAAATTCTGGCACCTATATTATGATGTGAAGCACACCGAGGTTTGGAAAGATTTTACAGCCATACCCATTACGAAACCAATTATTAAAACAGTTACTATTTTGTTTCAAAATGAGGGGGTAAATATGGATAATATTATATTTTGGTTGGAAAAACAATGCATATTACAGGTCTCCTGCTTAGGTTATTAGGGACATGAACATTGTATAATTGACACTTTATATAAAGTTAAACTGGTATCTAGGAAAAGTTCTGTAAAATAACAATGTCTTAGATATCCTGCGCCTGAGATCAGTATCTGGATCATATGGTGAATATGCTGCTATGTATTAAGCAAACCAAATGAAAACTGAAAACCTCAATAAAACATTACATGTTAAAAAAATAAAGAAAAACAGTGCACAGTGTTTGATACTCCACGTCCTATCATGAATGATAATGGATTTTGGACTGGGGTTGGACTGTGCGTGTACAGCTACAACAAACTGATCTTGGGATTAAACGTCTGCCTAGCTCCTTTTTTTGGGGTCGAGACAGTGGGATTTTATTTTATGCAGCACAGCCAAAAAGCAGCTATAAGTGTAGTTCTGTCATGCACTTAAATGTTGATTGTGACCAAATAAAATGTTTTAGATGTGGAGTGTTATGACATTCTATGGAGAATTGTAAAGCTCCCACCATATGTAACCTCTGTGGAGAAGAGGAACACTCATTTGCTGACTGCCCCTTGGCCGCCCATAGCCCAGATGATTTATCAGACCATAATTTTTTCCTCACTAAAGCTAGGAGATCCTTTTATACTCCTACAAATCCTGAGAAGGATATCCTTTTTCGTGGTGGTCAACGAGGTAGGGGACATGGTAGCTTAGGGAGAACACAACCCTATGACTCACGAGACCCAACATTCCCGACACCAGAAGTTCTTTGTTTAGAGCCAACAATATTAGCATCCCAAATGGAGCAAATTTCACCTGAAGAAGCTCTGTTTGTAACTCCACAAAGTTCTCCACATCATCCTAGTAATCCTAGTAATAAGTCTCAGCACACCCCACATGAGACCAGTGCCGATGTAGCCAATAATTTTACTGATCAAGTCAGCGTGCAAGTTTCTGCAGATATTTAAAAAAAACATCTATAGTGACTAGGAAACTGCTTCCATTAGAGGTTCTCCTGTCTCCATTACCCTTGTCGAATCGTTTTGCCCCTTTTTCAACTTGGGCAGACTTAGTAGATGAAGAAATTCTTATGGAAGAAGCTGATCAGACTGTCTCTGTTGAACTATCTTCCCAGGATTTGCCCACTCATTCAGTTGGCAAGACTTTATCCCAAAGAACTTGTAAACGGGTGACTAGATCCAGTGGTAAACAAATCCAACCTCCTCCTTGAACAGTTTAATTTAAAACTTGCGAGTTTAAATGTGAATAGTATCAAGTCAGTACAGAAATGGATAACTACTTTTGGGGTATTACAACAGTTAAATTACAATGTATTTTATTTTACAAAAAACCTGATTGCATACCTTGGGGGAAGTAGCCCAGGCTTCAAAAGATTGGGTACGGTTGTCCTCTTTTTGGTCTATAGGGGAAGATACATGTTGTGGAGTTGGTTTATGTTTTAACATGTATGGTATTGTGGTTTCTAAACTAGTGGACATCGATCCACGTTGAGCATTTTTGATAGATTTGGTGATTGGTGGAATTCCTTGTCAATTGATTTCTTTGTATGGACCTCAGACAAAGGCTTTATGAATAGATTTATAGACTAAAGTACAGCCGTATTTATATACATCATGGTAGATATTTTTTGGGGGAGATTTTAATATCAATTTCCATCCAAAAGAGGGAGTAGGCAAACAATATTGTGATAAAGCTTTTGTTAAGAATATTATACAAATGTCTGGATTAAAAGATGCTCATAATATAGAGAAAGGACAGGCTAAACCCACCTTTTTTAAAGGTTCATTGTTATCTCGGATAGATTTTCTGTTTATCCACCAATCATTGACAATTATCAAAACTATGAATATAACTATGGAAACTTCAGACCACTCCTTGATGGGCCTTGAAATTTCTTCTTTAGTATCTCGAATTTCAGGTAAAGGGATGTGGCGTATGAATACTTCTATGCTAACACAGCCCATAATATTGAAAGACTTGCAGGTTGTGATAGCAGATAAGTTATCCACATTATTTTTGTATGATGATTTAGGACTATGGTGGGAGGATTTTAAATCATGTTTACAAGGTTTTTTTCAAGTTAAGGGTAAATATGCAGCATTAGATTAACAAAAAAATATATTCAACTACAGGAGAAATTGGGGACATTATACACAGGACAAATGAAGGCTTCTATTGATTATAGTAATGAAATCAGGGAAATAAAAACTGCCATGTCACAGTATCAATATGATAGATTATTATTGCTACATAGGGCACAGGTGTTTGATATGAAGGGGACAGCAGAGCAGGTTAACCCATATATAGCATGTTAGAAAAGACGAGAACATATGAAATTTACTGGATTAAAGTCTATATTATGATTAGAGGTTACAAGTAATAATGGTATTATGAAGATTATAAACTCATATATTTTAGAACATTTTGGTGAACTTGTACTTGATTCAGAGTTTACTGCTCAATTTTTACAAGCAGCAGATCTCCCATAGCTATCTATGTCCTTGAGAAATTCTTTACTAAAACCGTTTTCTCGCTTGGAACTCCATTCAGTCATAACTTCCCTTAAAAAAAATTTTTCACCGGGGTCTGATGGGCTCCCAAACGAAATTTATAAATTATTATGGGATTTTTTGCCACAAGAATTATTGACCTTATATAATTTCTTTTTAACAGAAATTATATTACTAAGCTCCATGTATGAGGGATTAATTATTTTTCTTTTTAAATCAGGTAATTGAAATGAAATTGGGAATTGGAGACCTCTTACTTTATTAAATACAGATTTTAAGATTTTTTCTAAATTATTGGGAAACAGACTTAGTGCTACAGTGCGGAATTGATAGGTTTAATAAAACATTGTTCAGTGGTGGGACATAGTATAACAGGAATTTTGCACTTATTGAGAGAATTAATAGAACAATAATAAGATAAGAATGAGGTTTCGGAAAGAATAAGATATTTGGTGAGTTTGGATCAAGCAAAAGCTTTTGACAGAGTGTCACACTCATATCTATGGAAATGTCTGGAGGCTTATGGAATTCCACCTCTTTTTATTCAGTGGATTAGATTATGTTATTCCTTAGCATACGTTAGGCCTTTGGAGAATGGGTGGATGGGTATTAGACAACGGATACATAGAGGGGTTCGACAAGGATGCCCATTAAGCCCCCTGTTATATGTCTTTGCTTTAGACCCCATGTTAAGAATTTTAATTAGATCCTCAGGTATCAGACACATTTCAGGTAGGGCTGTGGGAATACCTTTTCCCGAATATTCAGCTGAATATTCGATATTCGGGTCCCAAGTATTCGGTATTCGGCCAGAAAAGGTGTTTGTTTAAGGAAACTTTAAAAAAGCACTTCAGCAATACCATTAATCACCCAATGAACCTATTATACCATATATACCTCAATAACAATTCAGCTGCCAGCATAGAGCTCTCACTAATGCAACATAAGCTTCATGTGGCACACTCGATCCACGACACCACACACATAGCACTGTGAAAATGATGTCAAGCATTGCATTGGGTCAGCACTAGAGGGTGTTCATGGTCACAGACACTGGGTAGAAGGTGCTCTGGCCATGGGCATAGGATAGCGGTAGCTGTGGCTGCAGTAGTGGTGACAACTGAAAGGGTGGCTGCTTCAAGAATGGCACTGGTGGTGGTAGGAAGCACACTGGCTGTGGATGTAGCAGCCATAGTGGTAGCAGTGGGAACATTGGTGGTGGTATCTGCTTTTTCCTGCAGAAAGCATGTATGCTCTAATGCCCCCCCTACTACTGCACAACAGGATGTGACAGTGAACGTACAGATGGAACAGGTGATGACACTTGTAGTAGTAGTACTGCTAATGATATTAGTAGCAGTAGTACTATTACCAATGCTGCAAGAACTAAAAGGCTTGCTTGGGGAGAACAATATTTGAAACCGCCGAATAAAGAGAGACACCTGTATGTCATTGTCTATGTAGTCTATCTCACCACCTTTTCTGGAATTGTATTATGTAACAGTAAGATACAGTGGAGCAAAACAAAATGCAATTCAGTACTTTGCAGTAAATGACATGCCACAAAATATTGGATGACTAGAGGGCTTAATTGCCATGAAATTATACTGCTCTTTCCAGCATACTGTAGCATTTTGCAGTAATTTTGCAAGATACTGCATAGCATACTGTCTGGAACCACTGTATGAACTGTTTTATAATCTTGATGCAGTGTTTCATCCTTGGGTATGTTAGTTGTGGATTGTTTTGTTACAAGGGCATCTCAGTAGCATTCATTTTAATTTCACTTATTTATGGTGTGTGTTTCTGTAAGGGTTGCATATTCATAGTGTGTTTGTATGTTCCCAACATGCACCCTGACAAAGACCAGGTTCTGGTCAAAGCACAAGGGCTCTACTGGGATCCTCCAGCCTTAGCACAAATAAATGTATTGGCAACTTTATGCTCCACTGCTCTTAACTGTATTTTATTACTTCCCCACCACCCCCAAGTGCTTGCTTTGTTCTACATACAGTAGATTGTTTGGTGGTTTGGCAGCCCAGGGATGACACTAGCAGTAATTGCCTGGATGTGCTGTATATCTGTGGGTCTATCATCCTGTCCCTCACCACTTGGTGCCAGCAGTGCACATGCTTTGCTGGGGCTGGACCAAGCATGTTTGCAAGACTGATAAAGACATGATGGATCAGGTCACTAGTGGTTACTGTGTAAAACACAAACTATTGCTATGTAATACCTGTGTGTGTGATGCTTTACTTGGTGCTTGTGGAACTACAGTAAAACATCAACCTTTCCAGTTATACTGCACCAGAAAAAAGTAGCAGTAAAGAAAAACACTGCTACGAAGAAGGAAGAAGAAAAGGACAACCTATTTAGTCAAACATGGAACTGAGCAAGGAACAGACAGATGACATACAGTCAACACAGTGAGACAGGTCTGCCCCACTAGGTGCAATGGTTTAATTAATAAAACAACAACAAACAAACAAATGCATGTGCACAGCTGTGCACACACAAGGCACAGACTCGCGGGGTGGGTGGGGGTATTTTTCACAAGCACAGGTTAATTGTGTGCAGTAGGCTGTAGAAGTGTGGGGGGGTCAGCCAACACACTTCTCATGTATACAGGGCTCTATCCCTGGAACCAGAGAACTAACAATAGTAATTCAGTGAGTCAAGCCTGACTGGTGTAGAACTGAAGAAGTTTATTTCAAAATCTGTGTGCACACAGCTGTGCACACGTGTGGCCCTGCCTCATGAAAAAAATATATTAAGCATGCACATGTAGGGTGAAGCCTCACAAAATCAAATATTATGCACATATAGCAAATCATAAGCAGTGACATGCAGGAGGAGTTAGCAGACACCCACATCAGTCACACAGGGAACCAATCCTGGAACCAGACAACAGCAAAAAATCAAAACACAAAAATAAAATGTGCTTCACCCAAAATAATCACACTGGAGCTATGTCAGACAACAGCAGAGAAGGGGTGTTAGCAGACAGCCTTCCTAGTCCCTGTAACTGAGTACAACAATAAGGACAAAATGCTGGTCAGAAAGTCAAATATAGCTTTTCTTACACTGATCAAAAAACTATACTAACCCAAAAAACCATGTGAAGAAAAAATCTATTTCTTTTTTTAGCAAGTTTAAGGTCTCAAAAGTACTGCAGAGCAGCTCTCAGAAACCACTGTATCCTGTCTTCTACCAGCTCAGAGTGAGGAAGTCACATGGTGTGCTTGCCTTTGAGCTCAAGAAACAATTTTTGATTTACCAACAGAGCTCTGCGAGACTTGGAAATCTCACCGAATAGTAGTTCCCGAATAGTGGCCGAATAGTGAACTATTTGGAAAATGCATCTGAATATTTGGGAAGCCTACTATTTGTGGTATTCGGAAAATGCTATTTGGCCCATGCACAGCACTAATTTCATGTTCTTTGCGTAGACACTGTAAAGTGTTGGCATATGTAGACGATTTATATATGATGGTTCCGGATGGAGAATCTATAAGTGTGACTTGCAATTTGATTCCGGTATTAGGGAACATTACAGGAGCTCATTTAAATAATGAAAAAAAACTATAGTTTTATGTTTAAATGGATCCCCACAAGTTATGACAAAGGTAGAAGGTTTCCAAGTGGCTATGAAACCTTGTAAAATACTTGGGGTATATTTTGGGGTTTCTGATTTGGCCTTATATAACTGGTCTTTGGCAATAGAAAAAGGGAAATTAATGGTGCCAAACTGGAATAAATGGAAGATGTCTAAATTAAAGTGGATATATAGTATTAATACATATCTTATTCCAATTTTTTATACATTAGTGTGGTATTCTTTTTGCCAAATCATTAGTGGTAACATTGATGAGGGTTTTCTTTTATGGGTTTTGGGGAAGCCGCCTCAATCCCATTAAAAGAGCGGTATTATATAAATCCCTGGCTGAGGGAGGTGTTAACATGATAAACCCTTTGGTTTTCTTTTTTACAGTATTTCTTTATAATAATCTGGTACCTCTAATGAGGAAGCAGGGTCACTTATGGGAAAGATGGGGTATAATCACCTTGAAAAATGTGCTTTCAGAATGGGTAATGAGAACTTTTCTCCATAAAAACAAACATCACCTAAAATTAATGAAAGGTTGGGTAGGAGTATTTGATAAAATCCAAATTGTGAAGGTGGAATATGAGATGGTTTCACGATCCCCTCGGAAAATAGTTTACCAAGAAGTAATATTGAGCAATTTTTCAGAATTTCTATTTTCAAGATTTTCGATAAGCGAACAAAAAAGTATCTCAGATTATATCACTGGAACACGACTTACAGAGAAATTATGGGATATTGTATGGTTGGGGATACATGGTCATATTAATGTAAAAGGGAATCATAAACACAAAGCTTTACCGGAAGGTTACTGCCCTAGGGTAGGATGTGTAATAAAAATAGAAACCATGGACCATCTCTGTTTCCACTGTCCATTTGCAATGCAATTCTGGGATGTGGTGAAGGAAAGATGGAAAGGGATGATAGTTACCCCTCCCAGTGTGGATGTGTTATATCAAGGGATCTGTATAGGGTTAGATACGATAGGAAGATATTGATACATTTTGCATCATACATGCTCATATTTTGTACTGGCTATGGATTTATAGGTGTCGATTGGCTCTACAACAGCAGTTTATATCAGCGCAATAACTTTTTTTTATTGTTATAACAGATTTATTGAGTGGGAAATGAAAAGAAATGGTCACTTTAGGGGAACAGAAGTGGACAGTTTTATGGAAAGGTTTTGAATTTATTTAAAGTCCTTCATGCTCCAAGGTAATGTAAGGGTCAGGGGTTAGATATGTAATTTGTATTTTTAGGTTATGCAAATTTTGGCTACTGGATAGAGATTGATGTCCACAAGAGGTCAGTAATATTAATTTTTGGATTTCGGTTTTTTTAATGTATAGAATGTTGTATGAATTATTATTCTTTTCAAAAAATTATATTTCAAACAACATGAAGTCTTGCTATATTATAGACATTAGCAGTTTGATCCAGCTCTAGAACTGCCCTGGAGTGAAATGGTTAAAACCATTCCAAAATAGAATTTTGGCACGAGAGCAGCTCTATCTGTGTCATTTCAAACTTGAACTGTCAGATTCTTTACTCCGCCTCAGTGAACAGTCGCTCCGGAGATTTCTTCTTCTGCTCGGTTCATTTCTCGGTTTAAAAAGTGTTTTCTCAGTTGGATTTAACCAAGAATAGTATTATTTTAACTGCAAAACTGTTCGGTTCAAGCTCTATCTGTGGTAACCGTAAGTAAATGAAAGTTTTGTCTGTGTGGAACTTGTAAGTTATCGGTTCGGTTTTGAACCGATCAGTGGGTTTAAAACTCATTTAAAACTAAAAGTTACTATTTTAGAGTGCGGTTCCCGGTTCTTATCGGTTCTAAAAAAAATGGATTTATTCGTTTTTCCAATACCCGTGATACGGTTAGGAACCGATAAGATTGTCTTGCCTGTACTGCCCGTTAAAAGGCAAGTTTTAGTTAGGCTGGCATTATGTCTGAGAACCCAAAAGAAAACCGGGCCCACTGGATTTCAACACTGTGATGTTTGTGGGAAGTCTTTGCCAAGGCTGACCCACACCATCTCGTTTATGTCTGGGTTTGACCACCTCCAGTCAGACTGCCAGGTATGTAAGAATTTCCTGCAGCCATCCTGGAAAAAGATTGGGCAGGCTCAGGAACAAGAGGCCAAAAGTCCGCTGACCCAGATGGCCAGCCCGGTTCGGTGCCAACCGAACCAGAGGGAATGCCCTCTGACCAGGGCCAGACTTCCTCGGGCAAAATAAAAGCTGGTTCTGAGGAACCAATTCCAGTAAAGAAAACAAGAAAATCAGCAGGTCTGGAGTCCAAAATTCCTTCTCCAACTGCTGCAGAGATAGAAAAAGCCATACAAATTGTCCACTCACTGTCTCAGGGTCCGTCCGAACCACCACTATCTGGTAAAAGGTCGGTTCGTCCAGTCCAGTGGTTCAGGATTATGATATTGAGAATTTTATGAACCAGAGAAGGGAGGAGGATTATGAACAGTATGAATGTGGCTGGGAAGGTCTGGGTGTGCCCATTGAACGGACATCTCCCCAGACAGACCTTTAGAATCTCCCCTATGCTGTCTGAGTCCCCATCTCATTTTATGTTTTATAAAAAGTTGCTGAAACCCTCCAGCTTCCTTTAGAAGAGGCTGTGGATGAGCAAGAGGAGCCTGATTTTGTAGAAATTATGGATATTCCAGAGTCTAGGAGATTGTCTATTCCTTTACATAAGTCTTTTAGGAAACAAACAATTAAAATTTAAAGCTCCTAATTCTGTGCCTCCTGTAGATAAAAGATGGACAGAAGGTATACATTGTCAGGCCCTGATACAGAATTCCTCTCTCAGTAATGCAGTCATGTTGGGTAGTTCAGGCTGCTGCCTGTGATAAAGCTAATATTCTCTTGGCTTCACATCCTCCTGACAAGGATTCCAGGAAGATTGATGCCATGGCAAAAAAACAGTATGGCAGCCTTTCTGGGACTCAGGCAAGCAAATTATATGGCTTATGTAGCTAGGTATCAGAAATCTAGATGGGATACTGTTATGCAATTGGCCAAGCAGGCCCATGGCCAGCTGGCTAGTGAACTAGAACAGGTGGCTGCTGATGGCATTGAAGCCTCTAAGGTTCAGTTTCATGCTGCTGTGGATGTTAATGATGTTTCCTCTAGGGTCATGGCCACATCTGTAGCTTTTCGTAGGTTGGCCTGGCTCAGGTGTACTAGTTTGTCACAGGATACCCAGACTAAGGCTATGGATTTTCCTGTGGTGGTAAATTCTCTGTTTGGAGAGCAGACAGAGAATTACATGAAGAAGATGGATGAATATAGGACTACTTACAAGAGTGCCCAGGCTAAGGAGCGGCAAGCCACTCCTCAAAGGCATGCCCCCAGGGGTAGGGGTAGGCCTTTTCACAGGCCTTTCTGCCAGACTCAGGCCTCCTCTGCCTATGCTCAGAGGGGCTTCTTCAGAGGCAGGGGCAGACGAGGGGTGGGCAGACCTGCTCCCACCCCCCAGCCTAAAGCTCCTGCGAAACAGGCACCCTGATGGGGTGCCCAGGGCCGATTCTCCTGTACCAGTGGGGGGCAGGCTGGCTTACTTCAGTCAGAATTGGGCTTCTTTAACCTCAGACAAGTGGGTTCTGGAAGTAGTAAGCCAGGGTCTGGTTCTCAGCTTCAAAAAGTTTCCCAAGTTGAGAAGCAGACTTTTTCTACCTGCAAGTGCTTCAGAGACCCTCGCTCTGGAAACAGAGGTCTCATCCCTGTTAGCTCTCAGAGCAGTAGAAAGGGTTCCTCCCTGCATCAGGGCAGGGTCTGTATTCAGATACTCTTACCCCAAAAAGACAGGAGAATGGCGGCCCATCTTAGATCTCAGATATCTGAACAAGCATCTTTTGAACCAAAGTTCAAAATGGTAACTCTGGCAATGATTTTACCTTCCCTAAGGCTAGAGGACTGGCTAGCCTCCTTGGACCTCAAGGATGCCTATTTCCATGTCCTAATCAGAAGATCCCATCGAAAGTACCTCAGATTCGAACTGCCCTATGGTCATTACCAGTTCAGAGCAATGCCCTTCGGCCTTACCTCTGCCCCAAGGGTATTCAAAAAGTGTCTAGCAGTGGCTCACTTAAGGAGGCAAAGGATTGCTGTTTTCCTATCTAGATGACTGGCTCATTGTAGGCCAGTACCCGAACAGGTAAATCTCACCTGCAGGTCACCCAGCAGCTTCTCACCTCCCTGGGTTTTCTGCTAAACCTACCAAAGTCGGTTCTGGAACCAGTCCAGGTACTCACCTTTATAGGGGCAGAATTGGACACAAAGCTAGCCAGAGCCTTTCTTCCCCCAGAAAGGGTAAGGAATTTAGTGGCTCTGGCCTCTTCCTTCACTCTGCAGGTCTCTCGACCAGCAAGACACTTTCTGCAGCTCCTGGGGCACATGGATGCATCCACAGCTGTTGTGCAGGGAGCCAGATTTCAGATGAGAGACATCCAGTTTCACTTGAGAACCTTTTGGTCTCAGAGAAAAGACCCCCTTTCCAAGTTGGTCCCAGTGACTCGAACCTTGATCCTAGCTCTCCAGTGCTGGCAGGATCAGAGCAATTTAAGAGCAGGGGTCCCCTTCATTTCCCCTTCTCACAACTTGACTCTCACTACAGATGCTTCCCTTCTGGGTTGGGGAGCCCACATGGGCAGCCTTTCCACTCAGGGAGTTTGGTCCCCCCCAGGAATCTCTGCTCCACATCAATTTGCTGGAACTCAGAGCTGTCTTTTTAGCTCTTCAAGCTTTTTCTGCATATGTCCATGACAAGGTGATACAAGTCAGAACAGACAACACCACAACAATGTGGTACATCAACAAACAGGGGGCACTCGGTCTTCGGCCTTGTGCACCGAGGCAATGAAGTTGTGGTCTCTAGCCTATTCCCTGAACACTTCCCTCATAGCACTTCATCTTCCAGGGAAGGACAATGTCCTAGCGGATGCCCTCAGCAGGATTTCCCAATGGTCCCTGGATCCTCAAGTGCTGGGGATAGTTTTTGCCAGGTGGGGCATCCCTCAGATAGATCTTTTTGCAGCCCCAGACAATCACAGACTTCCTCTGTTCTGTTGCAGGCCTCCAGTGCTGGGCTCAGTTCCCCTGGATGCCCTTCTTCTGGATTGGGAGGGGAAGTTCCTCTATGCTTCCCCCCCTTTCCTCTCCTATTCAAAGTACTAGTCAAAATCAGATCTCAGCATTGCAGGGTGATTCTGATTGCCCCGGATTGGGCCAGGCAGCCCTGGTACCCACTCCTTCTGTCTCTGACAGTCCATCTTCCCCTGTGCCCTCCCAGGAATCACAATCTGCTGACTTGTGCCCAGGGAAGGGTTTGGTATCCAGACCTCAAATCCCTCAACCTCAAGGCCTGGCTCTTGAGGAGTTAGAAGTTGCTGATTTACACCTCTCTCAGGGTGTTCTTGAGATCCTAAAGGCTTCAGAAAGCCTTCCACTAGGCTACTTATAGTTCTAAATGGAAAGGTTTTCCATTTGGTGTGCTGGGAAAAATATTTCCCAGAATCTGCTGAATTGCCCATTTGTTAGATTACATGGTACATCTTAATTCCTTGGGTCTCAGACCAGTTACCCTGAGAGTTCATTTGGCAGCTGTGTCTGCTTTTGTGTCAACAGGAAAGTCATCCCTCTTTCCTCTCATCCTGTGTTTTCCAAGTTTTTAAGGATTACTCCATACTAATCCTCCCTTTAGGAACCGGCCCCTGCTTGGGACCTTAATGTTTGCATTGCCCAGTTAATGCAACCCCCTTTTGAACCTCTGTCTTCTGCAGAGCTTAAGTACCTAACTTGGAAAACTGTTTTTCTAGTGGCTATCACTTCTTCCAGATGCATAAGTGAATACAAGCCTTGTCAGTGGAGACTGACTTTATTTCTTTCCACAGGGATAAGGTAGTCCTTAGGACTAATAGGAAGTTTTTGCCTAAGGTGGTTTCAGATTTCCATCTTAATCAATCTATCTCCCTTCCAGTATTTTTCGCTGATCACTCCTCTTCGGGTGAGAGGAGGTTGCACAGCCTGGA
This sequence comes from Neoceratodus forsteri, assembly GCA_016271365.2. Taxonomy (NCBI): domain Eukaryota; kingdom Metazoa; phylum Chordata; order Ceratodontiformes; family Ceratodontidae; genus Neoceratodus; species Neoceratodus forsteri. The sequence continues at coordinate 850,924,249 of CM028134.1, forward strand.
TGTTAAGAGAGCTCTTAGTCATTATATAGAGAGTACCAAAGGTTACAGGTTCGAATCCCTCCAACTTTTCCTTACCTATGGTGAAGTTGGGAAAGGCAAACTTGCCACTAAGAGATCAATAGCCAGGTGGATTGTCTCTTGTATCCAGTTTTGTTATCAGAAAGTGGGCAGAGCCCCCAGTTTGAGGGCTCATTCTACCAGGGGTACAGCTGCATCTGTAGCTGCTGCCAGAATATCCCTTTATTAGAGATTTGCCAGGCTGCTACTTGGAAAACAGTGGCACTTTACAAGCATTACTCCCTGGATGTCCAGGCCAGAGAGATGCTCGGTTTGGCACAGCTGTTCTTCAGAGCCTATTCCTAAGTAGGTTCTGCCCCTCCTCCATGGAGGTACTGCTGTGTATTCTGCTAATGTCTATAATATAGCAAGACTTCATGTTGTTTGAAGAAAAAATTACTCACCTTAGTAATGTTGTTTCTTCTAATGGAGTCTTGCATATTATCTACTCCCCAACCTGCCCCTCTCAGAACCTCTACTTGGTGGGGTCGGGCAACTTAGTGTGGGCACTACTTATGTCCTGTTAGCATTTTGTCCCCTTTGGGACTTTGGGGTGTGTGTGTAGCGTGTGTGTGTTTTATTATACTTATGTTCCTTTTCATATTATTAGAATGGTGTTAGTATTTCTGGTCCCCTGACTTGAGTCTTGGGTGTTGGGACCATCAATGGCTGTTATTATTTAGGTAGCCATTTGGCTAGTGTAGGTTACAGCTTCCACACAGACCTTAGTGAGTTTGGCTCGTAAAGATCTGACAGTTCAAGTTTGAAATGACACAGATAGAGCTGCTCTTGTGCCAAAATTCTATTTTGGAATGGTTTTAACCATTTCACTCCGGGGCAGTTCTAGAGCTGGATCAAACTGCTAATGTCTATAATATAGCAAGACTCCATTAGAAGAAACAACATTACTAAGGTGAGTAATTTTTTCTTCTGATTTGTATGTAACAAACTGAAATATATATATTTTGTCCTGAATATTTTTGTTTTGATTCCAATAACCCCCCCCACTCTTATAATGGAGAGGGGGAAGGGTGGGGGAAAACATGTGTTTTTCTTATGTTTTAAGGTTATTGTATTGTATGCATTAATACATATTTCTGTTTTTGTAATTTCCTTTTATATGATTTCGTATGATGAACTACTGAATTGTATATATTTTACTTTTTAAATTTATGTTTGGTGTTTTTGTGTGTTTTGTTATTTATGTTCTTGATGTTTTTTCTTTTATGGTTTGGTATGATGTAATACTGATTTGTATATATTTTGTTATGATTTTGTTATGATTTCAATAAAACAAAATTCCCCCTACTCATCAGTAGGGGGATCCCTTGTCCCGCTGTCCAAGATGGCCACTGAGTTGGAGCTAGGAGAAAGGATGGATGCTACTGAGGCAGGAGTGCAAGCCTCTTCCCCTGTCCTCACCAGTCAAGAGGCCACTGAAAATGCTATTATTCTTCAGGAAATGCATGAGGAGGATACTGCGAATGACATTTTGGTTACCCCATTGCCTTCAAGTAGTGTGCCTAATACAGCTGTCATTTCTTCCAACTACCATGGTGAGACAATTTTGGTGGAAGAGACTGAACATTACTGGTTTCTGAATTACTGGTTTTGCTGTAGCCAGTGTCTCTGTATAATCTTATGCTCCCTGTGGTTCTCACTAGTGGTATTACTTCATTTTGCAAAATTAATTGGCTCCTAGAAATCACTGGCTTCTCTGAGCCCTGCAAGTCGCTAGTTTTTATGTCTTTTACAAGTGTACAGTAAATAAGTAAGTGTTTGGAACCCAGAGTATACTGTGTGCACAGGTTTTTCAGCCTAGTTTCTTACAAACTGCAGAGGAAATACATAGAAGACTGCTTTAGAAAAATTGTCTTTTAGGTACCACTGTGTTAGCTTACTCACCTCGACTTGCACTGTAATCCCTGCTTTTTTTCCCCCCTAGCTGATCTTACTGGTGCCTGTCGGTGGTCTGAACCCACCCCCCAATTTAGTCACAATTTTCAGTGCACAGCTCTTTTGTGTAAATGCTAATTTTGCTAACCCTCCTAGCTCCTTGAGGATTCTAATTCCCCTGTCTGTCCCTGCTCCCCTCAGGCATCCATTTTAGCCTGATGGACTAGTGCTGCATTTCCGCAGCTGCCTGCACAAGAATTCCAGCCCATATTCTCAGCGAAAAGGAGCCTGCCTCCACCCACCCTTGCGACCCAGATGTAGGTAAACAGACTGGACCAGCCTAGAAGCAAGAAAGGTTGCGCCTTCTCCTTGCCTGAATTTTTTGTCCCTCCACCCTCCCCCAACCCTCCACTGATTTAATCCACGCAAACCACTCCCCCTCTTGACATTTCCATTTCCCATTGGCTACTGCATAGCTCTTTCCCTATCTTAAGCTGCACTATCTTTCCTACATGACCTTTATCCGGTACTTAGCCCTGCTTTCTGAGTGTCTTAAGTGATCCCGATCTCACTCTTTCTGTCACCCCTGGTTTTCTCCCTCCACCTTTTTTCCTCGCACCCCACTGCTTTCTCAGGTTTTTGGGATAGAGTTTTTCCACTATCTATAACTCCTACTTCCTCCTTTCTTTCTCCACTTTCCTGCAAAAATGAACCTGCTAGTGCCTACTTTGCTGGCTGTCCTCTTGTTATCTTCTCTGGTGCTGTCTGACTTCTGTGCAAATGTGCTGGCCCATGACCAAGAGCGCCTTGCCTACCTATCACCCACACCCCCATTCCACACTCCTCCCACCTTCTCACATGGGATGTGCCCTTCCCGGGACACCTCACACTCTTCTTCCTCTCCAAACTGGAATGCCACCTTCTTGTCCACTACCTGGCATCCCTATTCTGGTCTCCCACTTTACCATCTTGTTCATATCTACTTCTACTATCCCTGCTTCTCCTCACTGGTGATGTTGAGTGCAACCCTGGTCCACCAAATTCCCACATCACCTCCTCCTCAAGCATCTGGACTAGTGCCCCTGGTCTTAAAATCATGAACATCAACATCTGTAGCCTTTCCTCCAAGTTCCCAGAACTGGAGGCATGGATTTGCACTACACAAGCCCCATGTGGTGGGACTTACTGAAACCGCACCATTCCGACAACACTTACCAACTACCTGGTTACTCCCTGCTATGTCTTGATAGGCCCGGGAAGGAAGAAAGAAAGGAGGTGGTGTTGCTCTCCTCTTCAGAGAACCCCTCACTGCAAGGATCATTCACTGCTCAGACCCCTCCTCAACAAGTGAATGGCTCCTCTCAGAAATGACCCTGGGATCTTGTAAGAAACTTTACATTGGCTGTTGCTATAACCCTCCCTCTGCAGGAATGGGGTGACTAAACAGCTTCTTTCTGGGCCTGAGCTCCTTATCCCCACACAGGAACTCTGTCCTCCTTGGGGATTTCAATCTAAACTGGCTGAGCAACCACCAACTGGAATATGCTTCCCAGCTTAAACGACACAATCTGGTCCAGACGATCACTCTCCCCACCAGACTCAACCACAGAACTGGTACTCAGTCCCTCTTGGACTGGCTTCTCACAGACAGAGATGACAATGTACTGCACGCCGGAACCATGGCTGACTCCATTAGTGACCATTCCACAACCTATCTCCTATGGTCCTCCAAACTCGAGCATTCTCCTCCCAAATACATATTGTTCCATAATTTCAGTAACCCCAACACCCCCAATCTCCTTGCAGAGACCTGGGTACTGGACTGGTCTTTCCTCTACTCACTTACTTATGTGACCCCAGCAGTTACCCGTCTTACTCAGACCCTGCTGTCTATACAGGACCATTTCTTTCCTCTTACCACCAGACAGGTCAGAGGTGGCTGCTCATGCTGGGTCTTCAGAGATCTCCTAGCCCTCATGAAGGACAAGGATCATGCTTGGTCCACCTACAAAACATCCCGCTCCCTAGTCCTCTGGGAGGCTTACAGGCATTGGAGAAACCAATGTAAGCTCCTGGCCAAATCACTGAAACAAACTCATTTCTGTGACAAACTAAAGACTAACCTTGGTGACCTCAAGACATTTTAGGAATCAACTGGCTCCCTTCTAACCCCCCCCCACTAGCAGGGCTGCCTTACATCTAAACTCCACAGATGGCCTGGTTTTAGATCCCATAGAAGTGGCCAGGACATTAAATAGCACATTCACTGACCTATCCATTTACCTAAGTAAACTCCCTAGTGGAATACCTAATAGCTCGGCCCCCCATCTTAATCCACTGGCATCCTCTACCAGCTCTATCAGCCACCCTCCAATCCCACCTTTTTACTTCAAAGTGCTCTCTCGTACTAATACCATCAAGCTCCTCAAAAGCCTACACAATCATGGCTCTGCTGGAGCAGATGGTCTATCACCAGTCTTCCTCAGGCTGCTGTCACCTGCTTTAGCCAAACCTCTCACCTTTGTTTTTAACCTTGCCCTCTCCACCTCCTCCATGCCCAACCCCTGGAAGACAGCTAAGGTGATCCCCGTTGTCAAAGCTGGTGACACTCAATTCTCCGTCTACTACCGACCAATCTCCATCCTCCCCTACCTTAACAAATTGCTTGAGAAAGTGATCCACACTCAACTTGCTGAACACATCGGCAAATATAACCTCCTGTGTAGCCAGCAACATGGTTTTTGTAAAAATCATTCCACTACTACTGACCTAGCACTTCTGACTGACCATATCCTCATGAACATGGACATTGGTAATGCTACCGGTGCTGTTTTCATTGACCTTTCCAAGGTCTTCGACATGGTCAACCATGCCCTCCTCCTCTCTAAGTTAAACTGCATAGACTGATCTGAGTAGATAGCAGACTGGTTTGGGAGCTACCTCACAAACTGATCCCAATTCATGTGTATTGGCCAGGCCTGCTACCCTACCCTGCCCATCTCCACAGGCATTTCCCAGGGCTCCATTCTGGGCACCCTTCTATTCTCCTTAGTTATAAACTCCCTTCCTTCAGACAGTCTCAGCTGCCACTCTCTCCTCTACGCTGATGACCTCGTACTCTTCCACAGTAACAAATCCACTGCCAGCATTTCCACTGCTCTCACTCAAAACTACATTGCGTTCCACGACTGGTTCACAAAAAATCTCCTCTTGGTAACAAAATCCAGGTTGTTCAGATCTAAGCCCTTCCTTACAAAATCCAGAACTCACTGCTACCTAAACATTCTCTCCCCTGATGGACCAGCCCTGGAGGGCATCAACACTTTCAAATACTTAGGAGTCTTACTTGACCCCTCCCTCACCTTCTCAGAGCACATAAATTCCCTAGTTCACAGGTACCATCAAAAACTGGGCATAGCCTACAGATTCCAGCAATTTCTTACCCCGGAGGCCAGACTAGCCATTGTCCAGGGAAATCTACTCCCAATACTGGACTATTGCTCACTATCTACACCAGGGCATGTGTAACCACTATAGCCAAGTTCTCCTCTGCCTACAACAATGCCTGTCATTTTGCCTTGCTGGCCCCTTTTTCTACCCACCAGTGCATCCTCTATAACTCCCTTGGAAGGCTCCCACTCAAGGTCGCTTTGACCTTACCCTCTGCTGCCTGGCAGATACTGTTATCCATACTCAAATAGCTCCCCCACTTTAACAGTTCTTAGGGTACACATGAATATGGGTGGCAGAGCTTTGTCGGCAGCAGCCCCTACTCAGTGGAACAAACTGACACCCATACCCCGCTCCACTGACGCGCACTATGGTTTCAAATCATGCGTCAAAAATTGTCTCCTAGCAAATTCCGTCTGTCACTGTTCTGGGTAGGCAACAATTTTGCCAAATTTGTCCACTCACCCGCTGAGTCTCATTTTTGCCTCCTCCCTCCCCCTCCTCATATTTTCCCTCCGTTTCCCTCTTCATCCACTCACTACCAATGAATTTTTTTGCTTTGATTGCAGGCAATGTACTCATACTGTCTACCTGCCAAATGTACTTATGTAAAATTACACATTTATATATCTTATATAGATATATATATCATATAGATATATCTATAATATATATATATATATATATATATATATATATATAGAATATATATATCTATGGATATATATATCTATATCTATAGATATAGATATAGATATATATCTATAGATATATATAGCTATAGATATATATACACACACATACAGACACACACACACATATATATATATATACACACATATATACACACACACACACACACACACACACACACACACACACACACACACACATATGTAATAACTGACTTAATGTTATCCAATCTTGTCTTACTTGACTTATGTATCCAAACTTGTGTTATTGTAACCTGTATCACAGTTTTATTGTTTTTTTTTTTTAATGTTGTTTTTGTCTGTGCTATGTTATCTGTACCATTTTGTAAATGGCCCAGGTCATGCCTGAAAACGGTCCCTGGGATCAGTGCACCTACCCAGTTATCAAAGTCATAAATAAATAAAAATAAATAAATAAAAACATTTGCAGCAGATGTTACTACAAGAGAAATGACTATACTTAGAGAAAAAGACTGAATTGCAGGACAAGCTCCTAGCAGCTCAATGGAGCACTGCGAACAAGTTGACAACTGTCACAGTTGTTTCTGACAGTCAGCTGAGGAACAGTAAAATAGCTTCAGCTGAGACTTCCGAGACATGCCCTGCTGCTCTTTCAGATGTGGAGAGTTCACAAATGCTACTTGTGGATGGCAGTGAAAGTCTGAATCCTGTGTACCTAGAGCCATGCGAACTCCCCAGGATAAACAGCGTTGAAAAAGTAATCGCTGTCGGCTGGGCATCTGGATGCAACCTTCCAAACAAATGACTGAGAGAACAGAAACAGAGGGGACAAGGTGGGGAAACAGCTGAGGTAATTGCTCCTAAACCTTTGTCTCCTAGTATAATATCTCCTGTAAATAAGCCTACTGTGAATGCTCCTATAATACAAAGTAATGACAGCACCTTCCTCACAGCAAACTGTCTGATCACCAGAGCATGCCTTAATGGGAGCTGGTCGGCTAGACACCTTACTGACCCCACAGTACAGAAATATGCAAGTGACATTCAGATAAGCATGGAGGGGGTGGCCACCCCAACAACACAGATACCTAAAACTAGCAGCACCAGAAAATTCTCAACCTGTTCCTAACCAGATTTTTGTACCTCTAAATACTGGAAATATTACTGAATGTAACAATACTGTACACCAGCCTCAGGAGTTGGGGAGATCCGCCCCCCCACCCCATATGAAAGGCATTTTACTGTAGGCCTTGATGAAACAGACCTTGAAAACACTGAACAAAGAGTGTGGCTAGTCCCAATGTTCTGGCTAGCAGACTTATTCCACAATACAGGGGAGCCTGCCCTCAGAAGAAAAACAGTTCACCTAATTTACAAGGAAGGTTTACTTGACCCACCAGACTGTATACTGTTAAGATGCTTTTAAAGGGGTCCAAGAGATTCTTTTCATCTGAAATCTTTGCTTTAATTCATATAGGCAATTCAAATTTTGACATCAGTTTTAAAAATGTCATTGGTCTAGATAGATTTTGGTCACAGTACCATAAGCTGAAAATGCTCCCTTATGGATCCCATTTTTAGCTGTTCTGTCGACTAAACCAGTAGTTAAAGTCATTACTGTAATGTTCAAAAACAAATGTGTTAATGTTGAAGATATTTTATTTTGGCTGTGTCAGAAATGTGAGGTTTTAGATAGGCCTACCCCCATTCTAGATAGTGAACAGCTCTGGAATGGGAGTTGGAAAATTAAGGTCAAACTTTTTACTTCCAACAATGGCTCAGTAAAGTTGCCTAATTTCTTCTTTTTAGGTAAAGATTAAGGTTTCCTCTTCTATATAGGTCAATCTAAAGCTTGCTTTAAATGTGGAGCCCGCAACCATTTAAGTACTGCCTGTGACACCTCAAGATGTAATCATTGTTTTGAATATTAGCATGTAGCTGCCAATTGCTTGAATTTCTTTAAATGTAACCTCTGTGAAAAAAAAGGGCATGCTTATGATAGGTGTCCCTGGGCCTCCCATAATAGAGAGGATTGCCCTTCGCATGAAGGTGTCATAAACATGGCCCAGCAGGTCCATGCAAAAAGGGTAGCGAGGCAAGCTGAGGAAGATGCTAGAAATCATGAGTCAGAAAATATTTTGGATCAGTCTGCTCAGCCCTCTACTAGCATGGAAGGTAATCATCAACCAGTTCTGGTCCCAGATGCAGCTATCACAGCCCCAAAGGGAAGGGAAGGTCAAACTGGGGATTCTAATACTACCCCACAAGTACTCAAAGAGACTTCCATGTCCTCTCCTCCCCCACCTGCTGAGGACCCCTCTTTTAAAACTGTCCTATCTGAAAAAACAACTATACCAGGTAATGCTGAAAAAATCAGTATGGTGGAAGGGAAGGAAGGAAAGAAGGATAAAGGGAAGGCCCCTTCTCACTGGAAATCAGGAAAGAGATTTGCTTCTTTGCCAGTAGAAAGACAATGAGGGGGATTCTGGAGAAGAAGACTCCGACTCACTGTCAGTGGCTTTTACAACTACTGATGTAACTTCTGATACTGAAGATCGGGGTAGGGGGTATTCTATAGCCAAACATACTAGGCACAAACAGGGCTCTAAAACCTCCTAAAGAGCCCTCAGTGCTGGTAAGTTCTTATGTCTGTACCCCCCTTTTCTTTCTTCCTGATTACATGCATTCTCTAATTATTTCTTCTATTAATGTAAATAATATTAAAACAAAGAAGAAAAGAGATGGGGTATTTTTTTCATTAGAATCCCTTCCTTGTGATATTTGGTGTTTGCAAGACACCAGGCTCAAATCCCACCATGAGCTTCACCAAGCTGCCAACAAATGGACAAAAGGTCCCTCTTTTAGGTCAGTAGGGGAGTATAGTTGTGACGGCATGATAATTCTTTTTCTAAACAGGGGATTTCAGTGTCCAGATTGTTAGATATTTTTCCTGGCAGAGCATTAATGCTTGACTTTAATTTCAGCCAGGAGAGGTTTAGGTTAATCTCTGTGTATGCACCACAAACTAAAGCCCAAAGAGTTTCTCTTTTTAAAGAAATACAGAATTATTTTCATACCTCTAGGATGGTGATTTGGGTGGGTGATTTTAATTGTGGGATGGATTTGGTGGACAGAGGCCTACAAACTACTAAATTGTTTTGTGGTACATCAGTCTTACATAATATTGTCTCTCTGGCAGGCTAATATGACTCATACAGATCCCATTTTTCCACAGGAGGGCACACATTTTTAAAGGGCCCCATTTCTACTAGGACTGATTTTATTTTTTTATCCAAAACCCTGGTCTTGGATAAAGTTTGATTAGCTGTATGGGAATTTTTGGATCATAGATCACTTACTGTCAGTATTAGCTGGGGGGACATTCCGAAATGTAAAAAGAATAGCTGGAGGCTAAATGAGTCCATTTTAGAGAAACAATGGGTAAAAAATGCCTGGATAAGGGAATGGAAGGCAAGGCTTTCTTTATTAGCCTGTTATGATTCCCTCTTTGTGGGAAGACACAAAAAGTTCTTGAAAAAAAATGTTTCAAAATATATTACTAGACATGGCAAATAAGGAATATTAAAGTTGCCTGCACATGATGGGGCAGTTACAGGCACTTATATATTATTCAGAAACCCAGAAAAAAGATTGTAGCTCTCAAATTAGGATTCTTAAAGATCAAATAAAAGCTTTTCAGTATAATAGGGCTAAATCTTTGGATCAGAAATTAAGATTCAGTACAAATATAAAAAAAAAGGTTCTTTAGATCCTTTTAAGGAGTGTATGGAAAGGGTAGGACATAGGATCTTCACTGGGCTAAAAAATTCTTCTTGTCACATGGTCACCACTTCAGAAGATATGTTGACTGTAGTAGAAGATTATGTAGCAAATGCTTTTGGCACTAGTCCTGAAGTAAATTTGGATACTGTCCTCCTTTCACAGTTAAATTTCCTCAGCTTCATGAAAGGGATAAACAAATCCTAACTAGAGAGATTACCTTAGCTGAAGTTCAGACTGCTATACATAGTTTAAGTAAAGATGCAGCCCCTGAGAAGATGGCATTGGGGCCAGTCTCTATAATACCTTTTCTGATTTTGTAGCCCCGGCTTTAGTTGTTCTGTATAACCATATGTTAGACAGTGGTACCTTAGCTCCTTCAATGAATGAAGCAATTCCCATCCTGTTACACAAAAAGGGGGAAGAGAATTATTAGAAAACTGGCAACCTCTCAGTTTATTAAATAGAAACTTAAAGATCTCAAGCAAGATTCTTCTTGCCAGACTTTCTACAGTAGTAGCTACTTTAATTCATCCAGCATAGACATTTGCTATCCCTAATAGACGTCAACATGACAATTTAATTGTGTTGAGGGAGCTTTTTTATAGCGGATACAAAGGTGAAGTATATGGCTATGTTTTAATGGCCCATTCCTTTTTGTTTTCCACTTTTCAGGAGTATGGTATTCCAGTGAAATGCATTAGCTGGTTGAAAATGATGTATGATAAGGCAATTATAATACCTAATGTAAATGGTTGGTGGGGGGAAAATTAGGGTAAAAAGGGGAGTTAGAGAGGGTTGACCCCTTAGTCCTCTGCTATACATTTTTGGAATAGATGTTCTGCTTAGATACACCATGTCTCAGGGGGATATTAGAGGCTTACAATCTCTGCCAGACTTAGAGCCAATTAAAATTTTAGTGTATGCTGATGAAATTGTCCTGCTTTTGCTGCCAAATACTCCAGAATTAGCAATAAGTAATATTTTGAATAAATATTCAAGTATATCAGGGGCACAGATCAATTGTGATAAAAGTATTGGTACAGTATTAGGGGATACGCCCCTGCCTGAAGATAATATTTATGCAGGCTTCATAATTACTCATACACCCATTAAAATACTGGGAGTAGAATTTGGAGCAGGAGACTTAGCTAAAATTAATTGGGACATCAGTCTTAAAGTGAACAGGTTCGTTTCAGGTTGGAAATGGCAACAAATTGCTAAAAGAAAAAGAGTAGCTCTTATTAATTCCCTCCTTGTCCCTGTATTCTTGTATGTCAGTTATGTTTTTTCCCCTCCACAAGCTATAACGACTTCATTGTTTAATATTTTTTTCAAGCTGTTTGGGAGAGCAAGTTGAACTCTCTAAAAAGGGAATTTACTTACAGACCTGTTACAGAAGGAGGGGTTAATATGGTCAATTCTGTGGCCTTTTTTTATAGTATTGTTATTATCTTTAATGCTGGCTTTGCCCTGAAACCAGGAGACAGGATTTGGAAGCCCCTAATTTTAGCATGGCTAACTCCTAGGGTGGGTTCCTGGTCCCAGAATAATCCTAGGTTACTTTACAGGGCGAGTTCTTTACCTACAGTTGGTTTAGAGCTTCTAAAGAATCTCATTAAATGGAAACTTTCCTAATTACAGATTCAAACCCAGGATAGGAAGTTAATTTATAGAGCCATACTTAAGGCAGAAAAAAAAAAGAACATATTGTTTTTCCCTTATTGTATGGTGGATAAAACAAAGACAATTTTACAATATTTGGGAAATAAGAGGATTCCTGCCTTTGTCTGGGATTCGTTATGGTTGGGCAACTATGGAAAGATAAGTGTAAAGAAAAATAATAAGCATAAGCCTCTTGGTGAAAGGTATTGCCTTAGGGAGTCTTGTTTTCAGATTCCTGAGTCAGAAGAACATCTCTTTGTAGAATGTGCTTATGCTAAATCTTTTTGGGTATATCTTGCAGAGTATTGGAGTGAACCTCTATTTCAAAACCTTTCTTACCTGGACGTTTTGTATGGCACCACTTCAGGTGGCTGGGGCAGGTATAATCCAGAAACTCTTTATATCATTTTTGCACTTATTAGGTACTTTTTATGGCAATCCAGATGTGTATGGGTAACACAACAGCATTCCATTTCTTATTTTAGAAATGGTGCACAACATTCAAGTTCCAATACAGAATATTATGCTCAGGAATTCTAGCCTCTACTCTAAGAAGAAAGTTAGATTATTTTGGGTTAATTGGGACAATTGAGATCCAACTTGATTTCTGTAATTAATTTATATTGTGTATGCTACGTAGATGTATTGCTTGTTTGTTATAATTGTAAAGACTATGTCTGTATGACATTTTTTTGCTTTTGTATGTATTATTGTAATGTAGTCCTATTTCTTTTCAATAAAATTCCCCTACTCTTTTCAAGAAGTGCCATGGGATCTTTAACATCCACCTGAACTACCACCAGAACAGACAGATGGGACCTTGGTTTAAAGTCTTATCCAAAAGACTGCACCTGAGGAGTGCAGCACCCCCCCTCATACTGCACTGCAATGTCAGTACTGGGATTTAACCCAAGTGCCTGGTGTGGGGCTAGAACCCCCAGCCTTCTGATCTCCCAGCCTCAAAGGAGAGTGTGCTACCTGCTGAGCCACTGACACTTATGACCCCATGCCTTTTTTTCCCTGCAGGGGAAGTCTTAATCCAGAGATCCTTTTGCAATTCCCTCTTTTCCCCTTGAATCAGAACATTTCATCTGCTCCATGGGAGATAAAACTTTCTGCGATTGTAGCTCCTGCACAGCTAACTCCAAATCCTCAAAAATTCTGGGGCCGTCAGGAAAGTTCATTTTAAATCATGCTGGATAAAGAGTGTGGAACTTCAGATTGTGTAGTCTCAAAGTTTAAAATAGTGGAAAGAAACGCTCTTCTACGTGATACCAGATCCGGGGAGAAGTCATGATCCAAGCGAAGTTTACTACCTCTATACACTAGTGTTCCATTTCAACAGGACCTGGATAAGAGCGCCTGTTTAACTTTATAATGATATAATCTGAAGACTACTGCGTGAGGTCTCAAGCTTGGATCACAGGGATGGGGCACCAAAGATTTATGTGCCTTCTAGATTAAAAGAAGGCATAAGTCCTCAGTTTCCACAATTCGGGGAAGTAAATCCTGCAAGAACTCAGCCAAGTCACCAGAACATTCTGTCCCCTCCGGCAGCCCATATAAACAGAGATTGTTCCTGAGGGACCTATTCTCAAGGTTCTCGCCTTTCTCCTTCACTCTCTGTGCATCTTGCAAGATCACAGCAGTAAGCTTTTCCAGCCAATCCACCCTGTTATGTGTAGAGGACTGCTGAATTTCTAATTCCCTTAGTTTGGCATCTAAAGCTCCAATAGTTATCTTGAGCTCCTTATGTTGTCCTCTGCTCTCTTGTCGGAAGGCTCACAATTCCACGAACACAACAGCACTATTAAGTTCGGGCTCCTCACGTCTGTAGACCTGCACTGTCAGCATTGTTTCTGCACCCATTGCCATGGAGACCCGGGCATCAGCCACTACAAAATTCTACCATTGAACACTATACCCTGTACAAGTTGTTGATTTTTTAGTTTTGCCCATGCAAGGAATGTTAGCTCCCCTGTGAAGAACCACCAAGAACCAACCACTGAAAGAAACAAGGAGTGAAAATTCAAATGTGCATCATGGAGCTCCTAAGTTAGCCCTTCATCTCTGGTGGTGACATGCCTGGAAGTAGTTTCTTACCTAATTTACCACTTTGGACACCACCCCTAGGCTGCACAATTTTTTCTTCAGTCTTCTGAGTGGTACAGCATTGAAGGTCTTCCTAAAATCCAGATAAGCCAAGTCCACTGCCATCTCCTGATCAAGTTCTCTGGTCATCTAGCCAATGAAGTCTATCAGATTTGTGTGGCATGACCCCCCCCCCACCTGTATCCATGCTGCCTTTGGTGTTGTAGTAATAATTGGATTCAAGATACTCTGCTAACATTTTCTTTAATTGGGTTTCCATTAATTCAAACATGAAGTCTTGCTGTATTCTGACTATTGCAGTTAGCTCCAGCCTTTAAACTGCCTCGGAGAACAAAGGGTTAACTTTCTATGCATGGCATAGCATGCTGAGCTCGAGCTCTGTTGAGGTCTCTGTCTGTTTCCCTTTGAAACTCAACCGTCAGATTCTTTACTCCACCTCACTGAGCAGTCGCTCCAGAGATTTCTCCTTCAGCTCAGTTCAAAAGTCGGTTAAAGTGTCGGTTAAGTTGTCGGTTTTAAACCGAATTTATTTCCGCATAGTCGGTTCAGTCTCTGTCTGCGGTACTGTGAGTACTAGATAGGTTTTGCCTGTTTTTCTGTGTGGAAATTGTAAAGTGATTAGATCGGTTCGGCTGAACCGATCACTTGTAGTGAATTCTTGTGTTTTACTTTAGTGTGTGGTTACTGGTCCTTATCGGTTCTAAAAAAAAAAAGTAGTGTTTTGAATGTTTTTTTTACAATACCCGTGACATGGTTAGGAACCGATATGGGAGTCTTGCCTGGTGGTTGAAACCGGGCCCACTGGGTTTCAACACTGCAGTGAGTGTGGGGAGGTCTTTGCTAAGGCCTATCCCCACACCACCTGTGTTTAGTGTCTGGGGTTTGAACACCTCGATACAGACTGCCAAATTTGTAAAAACTTTCCTAAATCTACCCTTGAAAAGATATTAGGTAGACTGAGGGAAAAGGAGGCCGAGAAGTCCGCTGACCCGGATGGCCAGCCCGGTTCGGTTCCAACCGAACCAGAAGGAGTGCCCTCTGACCAGGGTGATACTTATTCGGGCAAGAGGAGAGCTGATCCTGAGGGGTCAGTTCCTACAAAAAGAAAATGCAAAGAAAAATTGACCGGTTCGGATCCAGAGGTTCATGTTCTGACTGCCGAGAAAATAGCCAGAGTGATTCGGATTGTGGAATCGCTTCGCCCGGTTCGGACCGATCCGGCACCTTTTGGCAGGGTTTCGGTTCGGTCGGTTCGCCCGGTTCAAGGTTATACCCCTGAAGACTTTTATGAACCGGGGTTTGAGGAGGAGGGGGAGTGTGAAGATGATGGCGATGATGGTGAAAGTCTGGATGTGCCTGTGGAACCGGACATCTCCCCAGACCGACCTTCTGGTGTATCCCCTCCTAGGCTTTCTGAGTCCCCTTCCCACCTTCTGTTTTACAGAAAAGTGGCTGAAACCCTCCAGCTTCATATGGAGGAGGCAATGGAGGATCAAGAGGAGCCTGATTATGTGGAAATGATGGACATCCCAGAGTCCAGGAGACTGTCTATTCCCCATCACACATCTTTTGGGAAGCAGACACAAAAAATCCTAAAGTCTCCCAATTCTGTACCTCCTGTTGACAGAAGGATGGACAAGAGGTATACACTATAGGGCTCAGATATGGAGTTTTTATACCAACAATGCAGCCATGTTGGGGTATTGCAGGCTGCTGCCTGTGACAAGGCAAACATTCCCTTGGCTTCACACCCCCCAGACAAAGACTCCAGGAAGATGGATGCTATGGCAAAGAAGCAGTACATGGCATCTTCCTTGGGACTCAGGCAGGTGAACTACATGGCCTATACAGCCAGGTACCAGAAGTCCAGGTGGGACACTGTGCTGGCACTGGCTAAACAGGCCTCCCCCCAGCTGGCCAAGGAGCTGGAGGAGATGGCTGCTGATGGGATTGAGGCATTGAAGGTACAATTTCATGCTGCTGTGGACTCCAATGATGTGTCATCAAGAGTCATGGCTACATCTGTGGCTCTTCGGAGGATGGCTTGGCTCAGATGTACTAGCCTCTCACAGGACACCCAGGCTAAGGCCATGGATTTTCCTGTGGTGGGCAATTCTCTGTTTGGGGAGCAGACAGAGAATTACATGAAGAAAATGGATGAGTACAGGAACTTATAGGAGTGCTCAGGCCAAGGAGAGGCAAGCAACTCCTCAAAGGCAGCAATCTAGGGGCAGGGGCAGGCCTTTTCATAGGTCTTTTTACCAAGCACAGGCCTCTTCTCCCTTTTCACAGAGGGGGTTCTTCAGAGGGAGAGGCAGAAGGGGGATGAGCAGGGCTGCATCCACTCCTCAGCCTAAGGCCCCTGCCAAGCAGACACCCTGATGGGTCTGCCTGGATCAACTATCCTATTCCTGTAGGGGGCAGGCTGGCTTACTATGTCCAGAACTGGATGTCTATTACATCAGACAAGTGGGTCCTGGAAGTAGTAAGCCAGGGACTGGTTCTCAGCATCAAAAAATTTCCAAAGATGAGAACCAGATCTTTTCCACCTGTGGGTCTCTCCGAGACCCTTGCCCTGGAGGCAGAGGTTTCATCTCTTCTGGCTTTAAGAACCATAGAGAGTTCCTACCCTACACTGAGGAAAAGGTCTGTACTCCAGATACTTCCTTACCCCAAAAAAGACAGTGGAGTGGCGACCCATCCTAGATCTAAGATACCTGAACAAACATCTTTTAAAACCAAAGTTCAAGATGGTGACTCTAGGAATAATTCTTCTCTCTCTAAGGCCAGGGGACTGGCTAGTCTCCCTGGACCTCAAAGATGCCTACTTTCACATTCCAGTCAGGTGCTCCCCCAGAAAGTACCTCAGATTCTAGTTGCCCTTAGGCCATTATCAGTTCAAAGCAATGCCCTTTGGCCTAACATCGGCTCCAAGGGTCTTCACAAAGTGCCTGGCAATAGTTGTTGCCTTTCTAAGAAGGCAAAAGATTTCCATTTTTCCATACCTGGATGATTGGCTCATAGTGAGTCAGTCTCCAGACCAGGTCAGGTCAGACCTGCAAGTGACTCAGCAAGTGCCCACTTCTCTGGGTTTCCTTCTCAACCTCCCCAAATCAGCTCTCGAACCAGTTCAGCTCCTTACCTTTATAGGGGCAGAGCTGGATACTGTCAAATCAAGAGCCTTTCTTTCCCTGGAAAGGGAAGAGTTCTTATAGAACTGGCTTTGTCCTTCAGTCTTCAGGTGTCCTGACCAGCAAGGCACTTCCTTCAGCTCTTGGACCACATAGCAGCTTCTACAGCAGTGGTCCAAGGGGCAAGATTTCAGATGAGGGACATTCAGTTCCATCTGAGGAGGGCCTTTTGGTCCCAAAGGAAGGACTCTCTTACCAAACTGATTCCAGTGACTCAGACACTGATCCAAGCTCTTCAATGGTGGCAGGATCAGGACAATTTAAGGCAAGGGGTCCCTTTTGTCACTCAGTCTCATTAGGTGGTCCTTACCATGGATGCTTCTCTTTTGGGGTGGGGAGCTCATCTGGGGGATCTCACAGCCCAAGGACTGTGGTCCCCTCAGGAGTCCCTCCTTCATATCAATCTTCTGGAACTCAGGGCAGTTTTTCTGGCCCTGCAAGTCTTCTCTCAGTTGGTGTAGAACAAGGTGGTTCAGGTCAGAACAGACAACACCACCACCATGTGGTACATCAACAAGCAGGGAGGCACTCGGTCTATGGCCGTGTGCACAGAAGCCATGAAATTGTGGTCCCTGGCTTATTCCCTGCAGACCTCTCTGATAGCAGTCCACCTTCCAGGAAAGGACAATGTGCTAGCAGATGCACTGAGCAGGATCTCCCAGTGCCATCACGAATGGTCCCTGGACCCTCTGGTTTTGAAAGTGTTTTTTTCAAGGTGGGGCACTCCAGAGATAGATCTCTTTGCAGCCCCAGACAATCACCAACTTCCTCTGTTTTGTTGCAGACCCCCAGTCTTGGGTTCAGTCCCTCTGGATGCTCTGATTTTGAACAATGAAGGGAAATTTCTTTATGCCTTCCCTCCCTTTCCTCTACTGTTCAAAGTCCTAGCCAAGATAAGGTCACAACCTTGCAAAGTGATTCAGACTGGGCCAGACAGCCTTGGTACCCCCTGTTGCTGTCTGTAACAGTCCATCTTCCCCTGTCTCTTCCCAGGAATTACAACCTGTTAACCTTCTCTCAGGGGAGGATTTGGTACCCCAATCTTCAGTAGCTCAATCTCAAGGCATGGCTCTTGAAGAGTTACAGTATGCAGATTTGCATCTCTCTCAGGGGGTTCTGGATATTCTCAAAACTTCTCGAAAGCCTTATGCCAGAAAAACTTACAACTCCAAATGGAAAAGATTCAACATTTGGTGTTCCAAGAAGCATATTCCTCCAGACACTGCTGAATTGTCTACAGTTCTGGATTATATGGTCCATCTTAATGGCCTAGGCCTCAGACCAACTACTCTCAAGGTACACTTGTCAGCTGTGTCTGCTTTTTTGTCAGTGGGAAAGTCTTCCTCACTATCATCTCATCCTGTGTTCTGTTAATTTTCAAGGGATTGCTTCATACCAATCCTCCCTTTAGGGATCCTACTCCTGCCTGGGACTTAAATATTTGCATTGCTCAACTTATGCAACCTCCTTTTGAGCCTATGTCCTCAGCAGAGCTTAAGTACTTGACTTGGAAAACTGTGTTTTTTGGTAGCCATTACCTCTGCCAGATGTATCAGTGAACTGCAAGCCATGTCAGTGGAACCTGATTTTAATCTCTTTCCATAGAGAGAAAGTGGTCCTTAGAACCAATAGAAGGTTTTTGCCTAAAGTGGTTTCAGACTTCCACTTGAATCAGTCCATGTCTCTCCCTGTCTTCTTCACTGATCATTCTTCCTCAGGAGAGAGGAGGCTACACAGTTTGGATGTTAAAAGAGCCCTTAGCTACTACATAAAGTGTACCAAGGGTCACAGGTTTGATTCCCTCCAGTTATTCCTCACTTATGGGGAAGTGGGAAAGGGCAAACCTGCCACTAAGAGAACTATTGCCAGGTGGATTGTGTCTTGTATACAATTCTGCTATGAGAAACTAGGAAAAGATTCCACCCTCAGGCCTGAGGGCTCACTCTACAAGAGGTACAGCTGCTTCCCTGGCTGCTGCCAGGGATATCCCTCTCTTAGAAATTTGTCAAGCAGCCACCTGGAAAACAGTCCATACCTTTACCAAGCATTACTCTCTGGATATCCAGGCTAGGAGTGATGCTCGGTTTGGCACAGCAGTACTTCAGAGCCTATTCCCAAAGTAGGTTCTGTCCCTCCTCCATGGAGGTACTGCTTGGTAGTCTGCAATAGTCAGAATACAGCAAGACTTCATGTTGTTTGAAAGAAAATTACTCACCTTAGATTATGTTTCTTCTAATGGAGTCTTGCTGTATTCTGTTCTCTCTGCCTCCCCTCTCAGAACCTGTTTTTGGAAGTGGGTGGGCAGGTGCAGTGTTGCACCCCAGAGGTGCCTATTACACACCCTCTCCTTTTTGTTTGGGTGTTTTTTGTTGTTATTGTTATCCCTTATTGGGATGGGTTTTTGGTTTTGGGTTTCCTGACTTGAGTCTTTTTGAGAATCCTAAACTTCTTGTTGCCAGTTGGCTACTAAAAATTTTACAATTTCCACATGGAATAGTTAGTGAGTTTTTGCTCGTAAGAATCTGACAGTTGAGTTTCAAAGGGAAACAGACAGAGACCTCAACCGAGCTCGAGCTCAGCATTCTATGCCATGCATAGAAAGTTAACCCTTTGTTCTCTGGGGTAGTTTAAAGGCTGGAGCTAACTGCAATAGTCAGAATACAGCAAGACTCCATTAGAAGAAACATAATTACTAAGGTGAGTAATTTTTTCTTTCCCCACCACCCATGTGAGCCTGATGTTCTATAGTTGCTAGCCCATCCCTGCTGCAGCTGTTATGGAACAGGATCACATCTGCTCTCCTCCAGTCCTCCAAACCCATGCCTTTTTCCAGAGAGGTATTGAATAGGGCCATCAATGGTACAGCAAGCACCTCCCTGAGCCCAGTCCTGTAGCCTTGTCCACTTTTATAGCTGAAAGTCCCTACAGGATTCTTTCCTTTGAAAATGGACTTGTGTCCACCTCCCCCACATTGTTTCTACACCTCTCTGGTGGTTCACCCCACCCCCCCACTATGAAGACTGAGCAGAAGTATCTGTTCAGAATGTCTGCTTTTTTCTTGATCCTCTTCTGTGCAGTCTCCCTCTGTCATCCTTCTTATCCTCACTATTCCCCTTTGCTTTCACATTCTGACTTATTTACTTGAAGAAAGTTTTATCCTTTAGCTACCATTTTACCAAGATCTTTAAATTCTATTATTTTTTTTTTTAACTTTTTATTTATTGGTTTTGTAAGCAAAAAATTTACAAGACAAAGTTACATAGGAGGATAGCATTAAAATGCAGTACAATCAATGTTCGCCTATAAAGAGCTATTGAAAGACACCCTCTCTGGTGGTACATCATGGGAGGGATTTCCAATTGAAAACTGTTTACACAATTATATACTCAACGCATGCAGCCCAGGAAGGACAACAGGGAATCTCAAATGGTTGTGTATACAGAATTACCCTATTTCCAAAGTGACTCTGAAGTCTAATTGATTCCCCCATTACAAAGATTTTATACATATTAAGACATTATTTCCAAGACTCTCAGGAAAGAGTAAGATATTCCATTACAATATAGTATTATAGATCTGTAGCAACAACAGCAATAAAATGAACCACTGTAGAGAGTGTATTTATCATATGGTTAATTGTAACTTAATAGCAAGGCACCCCCTGTTATATTAATTAATGTGCAGAAGCTGTAGGCTAACACAAAAGAAGGTCCTCACACATTTAACAGTCTCTACTTAACTAGTAAACTTGTACCAGACACTTGTGGCTTCACAAATGTTCATGTAGCCAAAGGCATTAATTCAAATGGGAGTTGCCACTTTAATACTGCCCTGGTAATTAATTCACCCAGGCAAGAAACACCCACTGTCATTAAAAGTTCAAGTTGCAACAGGAATAGTCATATCGAAAGTCCATTTTAAACAGTACATGCCTAATTTGTATTTAAGGGTAGAGTCTCTAGAACAAATCAATCACCCCAGGCCCCACTCTGAAATATGGCAACGATGTCCTGAAGTTGTTCCCAGACCTTTCGTAGAACACCCGCCAATGCCATAAAACTTTAAATCCTATTCTATTCAAGCCTCTGGGCCAGATATTCAAAGCTTTGCCCCAGGGCTAAATTAGCACTGCCCAGTGGGCAAACTTAGCATGGACACAAAAGCCTGCTATATTCAAAAGGAATAGCCTGGGGCAGCAGCTTCTGAATATAGCATGCATATGAAGCAGGGCAAACTGGGCTGGGAGTGCATTGCAAGCTTAGCCCTGGAATAAGACAGCTCTGAATATAGCAACCAGGAAGTGAAAACCACAACAGCAACACAGTGCACAGTGACATGAAGGTAGGTAGAGGTGAACTATGTGGCCAATGTATGTGCCAGCAAATGCATGGACCCAGTACAGACGCAGGCAGCAGCTCATGTAAAGGTACAGTGTGCAAAACTGTATAATATTCCCCAAACCATTAGCGCGGTGCTAACACATTTGCACAGGTTTAGCACAGAGCTAAGCCATTTGCCTGGTGCAAGCATGTTTGCTCGGTGCTAAACTTTGCCATATTCAAAAGTGAAATGCAAATGAGCCTACTTATGTAGTCGTTGGGCAAACATCCAGATTAGCATCTCATTATGCCCTGATTTGCATGCAGTTTGCCCACCATTACTGCACGGTCCCACAACTCCACCTGTAGTCAGTCTGGAAGTACAGGAGCTGGCCCGGGGGCATGTATGATCCGACATGCACACTGGTGTTGGGGTTTTCCCAATAATGGCTCATGTGCACTGCATGATGTGTCCCAGCCTTGTGGCAACACCTGGTCTGTGGCACAACCTGGCCACCCGTACATCCTCCCCCTCAACATCCTCCATGACCACAGTGCTGCATGTGTGTGCTGACATCTGTTGGTGTCCACAGAAGAGTGGTCTGCAGGTGTGTGCTGTATGGTCACACTGCCATGGTGTCCACTGGCAGCTGGGTCACCACTTACTGGCTGGCATGGCTGGGACTGGTGGCAGATGATAGCATCATTGTAATGCCATCAGTGAGCAGCAGGTTTCCTCTATGTCTATCTTTGTCTATGTGTCATATTTATTTGTTAGGGTCGAGCAAAGCCACGCAAAAGCCACACAAAGCCAAAATGTCATGCAAAACTGATTGCCCAGGGTTAAGACTATCTTTTCCTGGGCAGTAATTTGCACCATGCTAAGTGTCACGCTAAGTCATGCAAAACCACTTTGTGCTGCGCTAGTTGCTGAATATAGCATTGTGCCTGTATTCATGTAAATAACCCCTCAGTTTGCCCCTTGCATACATCATGATTTTGCCCTGTGCTATTGCAGTTTGCACGCACTATTTGCCCTTTTGAATATAGCAAACCCGCACTAATCCCACGCTAAATCTGTGCAAACGGTTTGCGCCCAGCGCAAAGTTTTGAATATCTGGCCCTCATTCTCTTACAGGCTTCCCTTTCCTTGGAACAGCCTGCCACCCTCTATTCCTCTCTTTTACCACTTAAGCTTCTGCTCGGTGACTTCACAGTTCACTTCTAGTTCTGCACCAAGCCCCCTGTCTTATACATAGTACTCTGTTCACCTTGCTGCATGGTGTTTCTCACCTTATTTGCTTTCTTGTTATCTTCCTGTATATTATGGCACGGTTCAATACTACACAACTATTTTAATTCTTACCACTGCCCTGACCATAGAAGGATGCTTCTTGACAATAAGGGGTCACCATAGGTGGCATCCATCACCCTCTAGGTCAATACATTTTGCACAGTTAATTAATTGTACTACCTTGCCTGGAGTGTTTACCTACCTGGAGTATTTTCCCCTTGTTTTCCCTGCTGGCCAGGTATATCACATCCTTCTTTCATATATTGTACTCTCATTCTGCCTTGTGATTCCTTAATTGTATTTGTAGATCTATATTTTATAACGTGCTTGATATACGATGAAGCAGTATTTGCTCCCCCCCCCAGACAGAGATCCAATATAAGTAATGGTGGGAGAAGTGGGCTCAATTCACTCCATGAAGTGATTTGTGGAGTGAAGGTGAATTTGTGGGGTACTCCGCAATGTGAAGCAGAGTAATTTGTGTTATAATGGGTAATGCAAAATCCATTGAAAGCAATGACTTTGTGTTACTCCGACTTCCCAGACCACTACTCCACCAATTTTAAAAGTGAAGTGCACTGAAAACAATGTACTTCACCTCACTTCGCCTTGTTTTTAAGCCCCAAAGGTAAATTTTGCAGTGATTTATGGGGTTTCAGGTCACATGGGCTCTATATTGTTCTGCACAACCTCAGTTCGGGGTAGTGTGTGTAAGAAGCTGTAGAAGACAGTCTGCTCTGAGAGCTCTCTGTGATTCAAACCTTCTAAAAGCTGTTAAAAAAGCCTTTTTCAGTATTGATTTTTTCACTCAAACTTTAGTTCATCGATTGTAGGAAACCCTCCTGGGCTTATATCATTGAGTGTTTATTGTTTGTCCGTGGATTTTAAATGTTAATGTATAACATTGAATCTGTGTAGTCAGAGACAGTGAAAGTGTGCTTTGGGGGAGGGGCGTATCTGGGATGTAGGTAGATTTAGTTTAAGGCTCTGAGCTGCAAATCTGGAGACCTGGGTTTGAATCCCACAGCCCCAACTTGCATACTGCGTGACCCTGAGCAAGTCACTTAACTTCCAAGTGCTCCCAGGTTGCACCTGTAAACAAGCTTTCAGCTTAGTGTGTCTCACCTGGTAAAAAGCAATTGGAAAAAAAAGTTGTAGAAATAGGGAGTTCTTTGTTTTTTGGTTATGTTTTAGTTATATAACTGACTGTGTTAATGTACACACAGTAATATTGTCAGTAATTGTTAAAAAGTTTTTGCTCATTGTGTGTTGTGTGGATCTGGTGCAGCAGCAGTTCATAATTGCAGGTTATTTAAAATATGTGGTATATTACTGAAGTTTCCAATTTGCTATGCATTACTTGTAGACAAATTGTTGTGTGTGTGTGTGTGTGTGTGTGTGTGTGTGTGTATGTGTGTGTGTGCATTGCATGACATCAAATAATACACCTTTTATTGTTCCACAGTGTAATTGCAGACGCAGCAGTATGAACCTGCTATCCACTGCAGCTGTGTGATTTTGTACTGCCATTGTGGTATCTTTTCTTTGTTTTACTGCTTGCACTGCTGTAAAAATCTGTAGTCAGTGCCCCCCCCACCACCAGTAAAAGGAATTATTTTCCAGATTGGATTGTTTGTGACTTCAGCACCACTGGTTAGTTAAGGTGTTGCTGAACTTGTGAATTTGCATCTGTATCTGTTGCTGAAGCCACAGTTGTTTTTTTGGCTTCACATCCAGCATCCCCCCACCCAGAGTGAACATTTCAAAATCTAAATTTGTTTAGAATATTGTTGTTGGTCCCCCAAAATGCCCCGAAAGAGACGTGCAAGCAAAGCTGTTTCTCACCATGGCACTGCTGCCAGTGGTAAGATTGTCTGTAGGCATGGTAGTACGGAGATGCAGAAGTGCATTGCTGATGTGAGGAAAGGTATTTCTCCTACAATGAATCTGATGATGATGATGTTGCTGTGGTTGCAACATGCAGTCCACATGCCAGCATCCAAGTAGAATCTGTGGATGTGGGTGATGTTGATGAATATGATGATAATGTAAGTGACCCCAGTTGGGAACTGGAGAAAAATAAATTCAAGGTGACTGTGTCTAGGTCTGTTTGCATTACCCCCCCCCCCCGTAAAAAGTTGTGATTTACCAGTTTCAGATTGATGATGGGATGATGATGATGATGATGATGATGATGATAGGTTGTCATGGTGGTCAGCTGCAGTCCAAGTGTGTGCTGCCCGAAAAATCACGTAGCACACCCCCCATGATGATGATGATGATAGGTTGTCGTGGTGATCAGTTGCAGTCCAAGTGTGTCCTGCCTGAAAAATCATGTAGCACACCCCCCACTTCATGGCTTAAAAGAACAGAGTCTAATAAGCAGCATGTTAAAAGTAGAGCATCACAATCCGTTGTTTGGGATTTTTTTGTGCAAGATGCAAGTGATGAGTCAGTTGCAATCTGCCAGGTTTGCCATGCACGTGTGAGTCAAGGTAAAAAGGGGAGTCATTTGGGCACAGGAGGACAGCATACATATCTTAAGAACAGGCACATTGCACTGTGGACCCAGCACAAGATGGCAGCTAATACCACAGTGGGGCGTTCGCCCTCGTCATCAACCATAACGAGCATGTTATCCCTTTCCATGACTGTTAAATCAAGTAGGAAATTAAATGTGTGGAGTAGTGATAAAATAAGAGCAGTGGATTACTACAGGCATGATGAGGTGGAGGAGCATAATGATTCTGAAATATTGTCCAGTGCTGGTGAGAGTAGCAGCTTTGGTGATGGTGGTGGTGAATGCAGTATGTCTAGTGCAAGTGGTACATCAACCCTGCTTGGTAAATCTGGCAAAATAACTGCATTTGTGGGTTTGTCATCATCACATGTGCAACCGTCTTCATCAAACGTCCACACTCCACCCACTGCCATTCGCTGAGCCGAACCATTTGTCATCACACCCCATGTAAAACGTTTACGTCAGCCCACGTTACAGAGTGTTTTTGCGCATAAGCTGAAGTACTTACCCAATCACACAGTGTCACTTGAACTTAATGCTGCTGTAGCTGAAATGCTGGCAAAGGATCTTTTGCCCTTCTCCTTTTGTGGAGAATTCTGGGTTCCAGTGGTTGTCTGCATGTGTCTGTCCAAAATGGAAAGTCCCATCTAGGACACACTTTTCAACCCGTGCTGTCCCCGAGCTGTACCGTACTGTGTCTGACTCAGTAAGACATCCCCTTCAACATTCTTCCTCTCCATTCATCCATTAAAGTATGGATATGTGGACAAGTGGCAAAACAGCGGGGAGTTCATATTTGTGTATAACTGCACATTGGGCACAGGTGCTGGGTGTTGTTTGTGCTGTTGGTAGTGTGAATAATCAATGCAGTAAGGTAGAGTGTCATGGTAGCAATCTTCCAGGAATTCAACAGCATGCAACAATTGCTGTGCACAATGTGACCTGTTCACACACTGGTGAAAACATGTTGGACTTGGTACTGATGGAAATTGACAAGTGGCTGAACCCCCTGTCCCTGAAAGCTGGGTTCATAGCAAGTGACAATGGGTCAAATGTGGTGAAATGCATCACAAGTGGTGGCTTTGTTAGTGTTCCATGCATGACCCACTGTTTAAATCATGTGGTGCAGTAGTTTCTGCAGCACCCTGATGTAAAGGAAATACTGACAGTTGCACGCCATATCTGTTCTCACTTTTCACGATCTGTAAAGGCCCATGACCAACTTTGGCAGTTGCAGATCCAAAACAGACTCCCTCAGCACCACTTGAAGCTGGAAGTTGTCATCCGGTGGAACTCCACTTTATACATAGCAGAGAGGTTTTATGAACAATACAAAGCCATCTCAGAACATCTTGTCATGCACACTAGCAGTGACAGTTACTGGGCCTCCATGTCTATGACGACTGAACAGTGGTGCCTCATGGACTCTGTAATAACACTTTTGTGGCCTTTTGAACATGCCACACAGGCAGCGAGTGGTGAGTCTTCCTCCATTAGCCAATCAATTCCACTGCTGTGGGTGCTGAGGCAGACATTGGTGAATGTACAGCATAGCCTTCATGTTGCCGGAAACAGTGCTAGCAGTATGTTGCTGAAACACATGCTGACAGTATTCAACCAGAATCGTCACATCTTGAGCATTCAGCAAACTGACAGCTTTGCAAGAGCAATGATGCCGGACCCACCATACAAACGTGGAATTGCCCCAGTACTGGAGGGAGGGCCTGGACGGGTAAAAACTGTCAGCGGGCAACTGGTGCGCTTGGTTCATGGGGCTCAGAAGTCATGTGCCAAGGTTAGCAAACCTAAGCAGCATAATCAAGCTGAAGGTGAACCTGGAGGACTATCAAACATATCCTGTAAGGGGAAGGGGACTGTAGTTCCAGGTGGTCTGTCACCCAAAGCGGTTGGCATCAACCCACGTTGGGAGGCTTTGTCCCAAGTGGGGATTTGCGACATAAATGATTTCGGAGAACAGGATGATGCATTAACCACTGAACTTAGTGCAGCACAGAGAATGTTTGAATCATATTTGTCTGAAAATAGGTCTCTGTCAATAACTGATGATCCTCTTTTATACTGGAGTGAAAAGGTCAGTGAATGGCCAGAGCTGACTGCAGTGGCACTGAAGTACCTGACATGCCCACCCTCCAGTGTAAGTGTCAAGAGGGTATTCAACTCAGCAGGTGCAGTAGTTTGGGATCATCATACAAACCTCTCTCCTGCAAATGTCAGTTTGCTAGCATTCATAAAAATGAATGAGAGGCACATACCAGCACAGACTGCAACCTCAGTATTCTTACCCTGGCCTAGTCATGGTTTTGGTGATGTAGAAATGGACCATCCTGGTGGCACTGGCAGTGGCAGCATGAAACGGCCTACCATTGACATAGATGATGGCACAATGGAGAAAGACTTTCCCAGTGGTCAGACTTCAGACATAGATGACTGTGAGGGCAGCTTTCGTAATGATGATGGTAAGGTTAATGTTGGCACATTTTAACTTAAGTTGTTAAAAGGCTGTCACATTTGTTGTATGATACATGTTTTCTTTTTCATAAGGTTCAATGAGTGTCCCACTTAGAGTGACTCAAAATCCATATGTCACAACTCACGTCACATTTGTAACAGAGAGCACAATATATTCTGGCTCCTGTACCACCACCATAAGACCGCTGATAGCCACTGCCACCACAGGGAATGACTTTGTGTCCCCCTGGACCACCACCATAAGACTTCTGATAGCCACTGCCACCACAGGGAATGACTTTGTATGCCTCCTTGGACCACCACCATAACACCACCGATAGCCACTGCCACCACAGGGAATGACTTTGTATGCCCCCTTGGACCACCACCATAACACCACCGATAGCCACTGCCACCACCACCAGATGCAGAAAGATGTCAGAGGGATTGTCATCATCATGTGCCACAGCTATGACCACCAGCACCCACCACTAGTGTAATTTTGACAATGTTTTCCCATTACATTGACCATGCCAAGGCAGAGGGAGTCGAACAGCAGACCACATCTATCAGCCACAGGCATAAGGCTTCTTAATATTAAAACTATAAAGTGAATATGTGCACTAATGCTTTTTATGCTATTCGACTTCCTTTAGCTGTGTATTTTATTTTCTGTTGCCTTTCTGAGCTGCAATGGTCAAACACTTATGGTAAACTTATTTATTTATTTTTTTACAGGTTAATGACAAACAACTCGCCTTCGCCGAAAGTCGGTATCAATGGTACAGCAGCAGTACCATCCACAGAAACCTATGGAACATCCATTTCAAATCTATACTGGTAAGTATATATTATTTCATCTATTAATTAATTTTTTTTAAAGAGTACAAAAAATCCGACTGAGGATTCATAAACTAGGTGACATGTGTACATCACAAAAACTATTTCTGCAACATATCATGCACTGGATTCCATACTTGCAGCTGTGCAGCCATGACAGTGTTGAAAAAGTTGGACCCAGGTTGTGTTACTTGACAAGATGTGGTTTTGAAATGTAACTTGAGTTGAGATGCAGGGACACTGGCACAGTGTATTTGTTACACAGCCTGGTACTAAATTAAGTTGTGATCTGCTGTTTGCAGTGTGACAGCTTGCTATCTGTGTTAATCCTGATACCCATGGAACAGCCATGGCTTAAACATAATGTGTCACTGCTGCAATCAAGTTGTAATAAGTCCTTCATTTCTTTTTTTAGGAAACTTTATTGTTTTAACCAGGTGAGACACACTAAGCTGAAAGCTTGTTTACAGGTGCAACCTGGGAGCACAGGGAAGTTAAGTGACTTGCTCAGGGTCACACAGTATGCAAGCGCTGGCTCCCCTCCATGGGTGGTTGCGAGGGCCTGGACCGAAGTGCCTTCCCTAGAGCAAGATGCCTCAGCAGCAGGAGAACCTGCCCCACTGCCCAGATAACTCAGAACATCCCCAGCTCCCCTCCATGGGTGGTCACGAGGGCCTGGACCAAAGTTCTCACCCTAGAGCAAGACGCCTCAGCAGCAGGAGAACCTGCTCCCCTGCCCAGAGAACTCAGAACATCCCTGGCTCCCTTCCGCTGGTGGTGGTGAGGGCCTGGACCAAGGTGCCTTCCCTAGAGCAAGACACCTCAGCAGCAGGAGAACCTGCCCCCCCCCACCCAGAGAACTCAGGTACAATAAACGGACCACAGCATGTGCGAGTGGGTCCCAGTTTGGTAAAATGAACTCTTGGTGCCTTTTTTCAAATTTGAATCTTCATGACCGGATAGGAGCTGCGCCACTGAACTATCTCAGCCAGACAGACAAGGTCACTCCACCTTTACCTGGACTTGAATCAGCCTGAATTGTTTTTAAAACAAAATTGTAACTCCATATAATACTTGTATTAACTAGCAGGTCTAAATTAATAAGCTGCATTTCTAGCATCTCAGGTGCTGATAAATTGTTAACTCCAATCTGAGATCCTCGCTGATTAGAGCAGCATGGAACCCTGTTTTATCCAGCTTTATTAGCTCAAGCTTGTAGTCACTGAAAAGGAGCTGAAGAATTGTTTAATAACTGTAACCTTAGTGTAACTCATGCTGATTACAACTGTGTGGAGCCCTGAAGTTTTCAGCCATTTTTAGCCCAGTTTTCAGCCTTGCAGTAACTTGATAACTGTAGCCCCTGCAAAGCCAGGTTAGGAGAGAGCAAAAACAAAAAAGAGAATATTTAAATTAAGTAGACTGCTACCCTTTGTTTCTGCTAGCCCATAAAGAACCTCAATTTCAGGTCCTGCCCAGCTTGCCACCCCCTCTCCTTAGTTGAACTGCCCCCCCCCCGTACCTGTAATAATTGCAGCTATTTTTCTCTGACTCTCCGCAGAACATCCCCGGCTCCCCTCCGGGGGTTGTTGCGAGGGCCTGGACCGAAGTGCCCTCCCTATAGCAAGATGCATCAGCAGCAGGAGAACCTGCCCCCCTGCCCAGAGAACTCAGGTACAATAAACGGACCGCAGCAGGCATGAGTGGGTCCCAGTTCGCCCCGCCGCCCCTACCACCACCCTTAGCCAACTCTCGCTCTTATAGACAATGAAAGGGTCATGTGAGATGGAAAAAAAAAAACTATCAGCTTACTTTGTAACCTGCAGCTTATCTTCTCCGACCACTAGAGGATGCCAAAACAGTGCATACAGCTCCAAATCCAAAACTAAAAAACAGCACAGTATCCCAGCCATGATACCTTAAACAGCCTACAACCTCCCCTAGAAAACCTGAACTCACTTGCCCCTTTTTAAAGGATAGAGCCCTCAGCTGCTACGGCCTCTACTAGTACCCCACCTAGACGATGGAGACCCATCGAAATAAGGTCAATCTCTGCTCTGCCTACCTCGCTGGAGCCTCACCCTGGCCCTCATATATATTGGGGCACTTACCTGGGTGGACTCACAACTGGGCATATGCCGCCACCCAAACCCGTTCTGGGATATAATGGATTATCCCCTTCCTCATTTTAATGATTGCCCTACATTCCTATCACCAGAGTCCCAGCTCATAATGCATGGGCTAACTCACAAGAGAGCTTACTACTATATGTTTGCTGGTTCTAGACGCAAACGGCTGACAGCTACCAACTTCAGCAGACTCAGAGCGCTCAGCTGGATTGCTATAAAGCTGCTGCTCTGCGCGGGGGATATTGAAACTAACCCAGGCCGACTAGTTCCAAACAGCATCATAGGCTCCACCCAGGACCCAAGCTGGAGCTACAAGAAGGGTTTAAAAATTGCACACATGAATACCTGCACCCTTCTCTTGAAGTTACTTAAATTCAATTATGGGTTGCTCAATATAACCAGGATGTATTGGCCATCTCAGAAACATGGCTTAAGCCCCATGTCCTTACCCACGAGGTGGATATAGCTGGTTACAACACCTTTAGAAGAGATCGAGAGATAAAATAAGGCAGAGGGGTCCTCATATAAGTGAGATCCCAACTGGACACCACATCAGCCCCTCATCTACAATTTGATTCCATTGTCAGTGAATCAATATTCATAAGAGTCATCCTAGGCCATGCAAAGCATCTAACAATAGGATGCATATATAACCCCCCAAAAGCCACCCTACAATCTTTGGGGGACTTAACAAAAGCTCTTGGGAGTGTAGCTCACATGGAGCTACTGAAAATAGGGGACTTCAACCTAAACTGGGAAGTGGGAAATGAGTCTGCATTGAGTGCGGTACTTCTTGACGCATACCTGGCACAGATCATAACTGAGATCACAAGGCACAATACCAGAACTGGGAACCACTCCACCCTCGACTGGATCCTTTCCACCAATCCTGCCAATATCCAGGCTGCAGGCGTGATGGCTGATGCCTTCAGCGACCACTCACCAACTTTCTGTGTCTGGAAAAACAAGCCTGACAAGACCCCCCAGACTCATTGCAGCAAGAGATTTCTCGAAATTCTCTGCCGCCTCCTCCCAAAACTACCTGAGCCAGATCGACTGGTGTCCAATTAAGCTCTTGCCCAGCCTGGATGCTGCCACTGAGTTTTTCCAGCACACTTTCTCCTCGGCAACCAACCTCCATGCCCCATTACGAAAAATACATACCAAAGGCCAGTGTTACAGGTGGATCACAAGGGAGTTAAAATCTCTAATGTTAAGCTGAGACAAGGCCTGGAAAAAAACATAGGAACTCGTCCCTTGCTGGTGACCTTGCCAACTACAGATCCCTGAGGAATCAATGTAAGATTGCCACTAAAAAGGCAAAGTGGGAATATATTAAAAACCTATAGCAGACCAACCTCTCAGACCCCAGGACCTTCTGGTCCTGCATAAATGACCTAATCAAAGGTAAGAAGAAAACTCCCCAGGGCCAGATAATATGTGATGGTCAAACTCTAACTAAAGGCGAGAAGAGTGCCAGTGCCTTTAACAGACTCTTCACTGACCTCTTCACCTATCAAGCAAGCCTACCTCCCAAAAAACAGGATAGGGAGATCACCAAAGCCCATGATCCCCCTTTCCCGCACTTCTACCTTAGGACGGTACATTCCTCAGAAGTGCTTCCCCTCCTATGCTCCATCAAACCAACAGGGATGGTTGGACCTGATGGCTTGGACCCAAGGCTTATCAAGACTGCAGCCTCAGCAATCGCCCTACCTATAACCTGGCTTATAAATCAGTCACTTCAGGAGGGAGCCATTCCCAATGCCTGGAAACAAGCTACTGTGGTACCTGTCCACAAGGGTGGCCCCAGGGAGCCGATAGAAAACTATCGGCATATCTCCCTCCTCTGCACTCTGGCTAAAATCCAGGAGAGGTCAGTCTACTGACAACTTCAAGGCTACCTGGAAGTGAACCAGCTATTGGATCCCTGCCAGCATGGCTTCCGTAAAAACCAGGGCACTGACTTGGCTCTCATCAGATTCACTTCAGATGTCTTCTCAGCACTAGACGATGGCTCCCCAACAGGAGCTATCTTCATAGACCTGACCAAGGCCTTTGACTTAGTTGACCACTCCCTATTGTTAGCAAAATGAAGTAAAATCAGTCTCGATCAACACTCAAAGAACTGGCTCAGCAGCTACCTGACTGACCGTTTCCAGCGGGTCAAGTGGAGGGGTGCCCTCTCTAGATAGCTTCCGATAACTACGGGGGTCCCGCAAGGCTCAATATTAGGTCCCCTTCTGTTCTTTCTGTTTGTCAATGACCTTGACAATCACTGCGGGACCTGCTCAGTGGTCCAGTATGCAGATGATGCGGTCCTCTATAGAACAATGAAAAAGACTGATAAACAGGGATGGCTCCTCCAGGCTTACTTTGCTCTGGTTGAATCCTGGCTATTAAAAAGACGACTGGTACTAAACACCAAAAAAACAAAGGCTATCATGTTCGGACCTAGATCTTTAGGCCAGGATCGCAGCCTCTTACTCCCTTTAGCCACAGCGTCAGGCTCTACCATAGAAGCGGTAGAATCCTTCAAATATCTCAGCCTAGTGCTGGACCAAGACCTCACCCTAAAATACCATGTGGATCATGTAAAGAAAAACATCCACCAGAAACTTGGCCTTCTCTACCAGCTTAGTGTAAAAATGATCCCAGAGACAGGGTAGCGATTGCCAGGAGCATCCTTCTCCCTACACTTACCTATGCTGCTCCAATCCTGCATGGAATGGCAAAGAAAAGACTCAGAAGCTTACAAACCCTCTACCATAAAATTGCACGCTTTGCCACTAAAGCCAAACCACGGAGCCACCATTGTGATGCACTTGCCTTGCTTAACTGGCCCTCCTTCGACCATAGACTCCAGTATCCACTACTTTGCAATGCCTATAAGCTCCTCTCTGACCTGCCCCCAGATAGCCTAACTGGACTTCTAACCAAAAAACACACTAGCAGGCCACTCCGCTCCAATGGGCAACTGCTCCTTGAGGAACCCAGGGCACAAACCTCAGTTGGTGAGAAATCCTTCACCCATGCTTCCCCAGTGCTATGGAATAAGCTTCCTAGTCACTTTCAGGAAGCTAACTCTCTAGGGATTTTTAGTAAGGGCCTTCGGGATTATCATATGGACCCTAGTCATTGCACTTGTGCTGGTGGTTAAAATCCCTGAGGCGCATTCCTCTCTCTCCTCTGCCTCCCCTCCCATTGGGAACTAATACCTAGGCCCTGCCATAGGATTGACAATGACTACTCCAACCAAACCCCTTTCTAATAAACTCTGATTGTAACACTAAGCCTACTGTAATTGAAATACCTCTGTAACCCAGCTTCTTAACCTAACTGTAACCAACTCCTGCTGTACTCTGTGATCTGTATCCCAATGTAATGTACAATTTCTTGTGTTTCCTCCTTTGCAACTACTCCAGGTCGCCCCTGAAAAAGGGACCTTTGGGGCTCAGAGGGCCTACCCAGTTAACAAAATTAATAAATAAATAAAAAAAAGTAGGGGCTGTGGGATTCAAACCCAGGTCTCCAGATTTGCAGCTCAGAGCCTTAAACCACAGTGCTATACTGCCTCCCTAAACTTCCAGATGCGTTGTTGTGGCATAGTTGCCTTATCCAAAGAAGTTCTTCAACATCAGGCCCCTTCCCAGGCTGGGGCAGAAAAACCATTAATGAGACCTACCTGCAAATATGCTCCCCCCCCAAAAAAAAAATACTTACCTTCATTGGCTTCAGAGTATTCCATTGCCAATTTCAACAAAAGTTTCTCATCAAGCACTGGAATGTGCACACCAACAGTATCTTTGACCTGTGATACAAAACAATACAATGAGTACATGTCTATATATGCCAACCCCCCCCACCTAGAAAATATAAAATATATATCTCAACTCACCAAGGCTACTATTAGTGTACAGACAAAGGGCACCCTTCCATCTGGTTGAGGTGATAGCATCGCATTTTCAGGAATCGCAGCATGCTTTGGATGAGCAACAGTTCTCTCATGGTCATCATTTCTGATGGGACTTTGCATGTGGTATAATGCTCCCATTTCATTTCCTTAGCACTTGGCAATTTTCTGGACACAACACAGATGCATTTTGGGGATGTAGAAAAATTCTGGGGACTCTGTGTGACCACTGTGTGAATGAGTGACTGTGCAATAAATTCTGGGGGACTTTCTTAGCACTTGGCAATTTTCTGGACACAAGAGAGATGCATGTTGTGTGTTGTGATTGTGAGCACATAATGTCATACTTAAACTATAAATTAAAAGAAGCATTGCAACAATGTGGTGAAAATTTTGACCTATACTCTTTATGCTATTTGAAATTGCCAGCCACTAGTTACCTCCTGACTTGTATGATACCCTTCTTTTCACAATTTGTGTCTGCTTTACTACTTTTAATATTGTTCTGACCAGATCTGTATCACTATTTGCAGCTGTTTTTGAATAAATATTGTTCTGTTAGGTCATAAAACACTGCCTGCTGCATAATTGTTAATTTTACAACAGAAGTAATATGTAACAACTGATGGAGAAAAGCAGTGGAAAATACTGACGAAGACCTGGTCCACACCATATTAAAAGGAGTGCTCCCTTTTATTATTTCAGACATAAAAAAAGTACTAAAGCAGACTCAAAGACTGGAAAGAATGGCATGATACAAGTCAGGATGTAAGTAAAGTGGCAATGTAAAGTAGCATAAAAAGGTATAGGTCAACATTTTCAACAGATTGTTGCACTGCTGCTTTAAAGAGATTTACCAAGTTACATAGTTATGGTATTGCACCCAATATATGGGTGCCTTACCTCTAGGGGAATCTTTCTTGCTCCACATGTCCTTCCTTACATAGTGCAATACTTTTCAGGCAAAAACACTCATAATTTCATTAAACTGGGTCCCGGAGGACTTCCCGTTCAGAAGAGCCGCCCAAGTTCCACCCCCCGTGCTCAGCAACGTTATGATGTGATGCCAGGGAGAGCATGGGGGCACACTCCACTATACCTGGTTTAATGAAATTATGAGTGTTTTTGCCAGAAAAGTATTGCACTATGTAAGGAAGGACATGTGGAGCAAAAAAGATTCCCCTGGAGGTAAAACACCCTTATAGCAGGTGCAATGCTGTAACTCGGTGAATCTCTTCAATGTCTATTTCAAAAACAAAATATTGCTGGTGCCTCGGTAATGTTTACTTTGTGTTGGGACTTGTGATTTGAAGTGTTTTGCAGGAAGCATGACTGAGCAGTGCAAGTATGTTGTGCTAAACTGCATATGTACCGTCAGTGTTCTTTCCTGTGTGTGCACACATTGTCCAGCTTCACGCAAACATATATATGGTGTGACTTGTTGCAGTTAAGAATAAAGATAAGAAAGAATACATGCTGTATATTTTATTTGTACCATCAGCATCAGCAGAGTAAGTGATATGATATTTTTTCAGAGGTATTGGGTCACTGTGCGCCTCAGTCACTCACAGTGCACATATGACTTTGCGGAGATCATAGCACAAAAAACACATGCTCTCCTAAAAGCCATGTGTGCAGTATGTGACTAAGGTGCGCTCTGGCCAGACACCTCTGAAAAAGTATTGTATCACTTAGTCTGCTGATGATGATGGTGACAATAAAAGATAAGTTATTTTGCTCGCTATTCTTTATACCATAAACACTGCAACAAGTCAACAATATATGTTTACAAGACACTGAACATTGTCTGATGTCTCACACATACACACACATGGGAAACAACACTGACTGCACACAAGCAATTTAGCACATCATACTTGCACTGCTCACACCAGCTTTTCCACAACCACTCCACAACAGAAAGTAAACATTACTGAGGCACTGGATTATTACAACAGGGCAATAAGGAGCATGAATGACTGTATGTGTATGTACATATTTAAAGGGAAGCAGTCAGCAACAGGAGCTCCTGCCCCCTGCAAGGCTTACCCTCCGGTTAAGCCTTTTAAGTATGTTGCAGCATTTTTCTCGCGCTGCAACATACTTTATTTTAATAAAGAAAAGTCAGTGATCCCAAAGGATGGTGAACGCTAGGGGGGCTCCATTAAGTGTAAAGGAAAGGTGCGGTGGAGATGCACCATGTGCTGCAATACTTTTGTATTGCAGCACATGGTGTGTTGCTGTTGCACCTTTACACATAATGGAGTCCCATAGCTTCCGCCATACTTCCAGGTCACTGACTTTTCTTTATTAAAATAAAGTATTTTGTGGCATGAGAAAAGTGCTGCAACATACTTAAAAGGCTTAACTGAAGGGTAAGTCTTGCAAGGGGTGGGACCTCCTGGTGCTGACTGCTTCCCTTTAAACTAATACTGTGTGGCCTTCCCTCTGTCTATTATTAAACATAAAAAAAAAAACAAAAATTACAGCAGTTGGGGGGGTGCAGAACAAATAAGCTAATGGGGGATCCCATGATGTTCCAGCAGCAGATGGAGCATCAACATTATCTGTAGCTGGTGTTGCTCGATCTGCTCCACCTGCTACTGGACAGCACCCACCCTCTCATTACTTTCCTCCACTGCAGTCCACAACAGTGCTATGTCTGCCTGCTTTGCCTGGTGGGGTCCACTGGTGCAGGGGGAAAACCAGGTAGTGGTGGTGATGAGGGTGGTGCTGGTGGCAGTGTTGGGGGTAGTGGTAGAGCAGCTGCTGCTGCGGCCCTCCTCCTGCTGTGGTGAGGCACAACACCAGCACCCTCTGCCACTGCCACAGAAGGGCCAGCAGGTGGAGGCCTGGCCCATTCGGTGGCAGCCTGCCACTCCACCTTGTAGTGGTTCAGCATATGTGTGTGCTGGCCACCCGTCCCCAGATGTCTCCTTCAGGGGCCATGGTGCACCTGTAAACCATATAGCTGACACACCACAATGCTGCTGTCCCCCCCACACAGTCAAAAAACTGCCAAACTGGGAAGCTGTGGGGGGGGGACCAGCCACAGGAAGGGCAGATGTAGTGCCGGCAGCACTGTCAAGCACCTGGGGCTCCACCTGCTACTGTGGAGGTGGTGCTGCTTCTGCAGCTGCTACTAGTGGTGGTGATGGCAGACCTGGTGGATGTGGCGGTGGCACTGGTGGTGCTGCTTCTTCTGGAGGGGGAGAGAAAGGACCAAACAGTCAGGAGCAGTCCAATGACACCCTACCACCCCCACACGTGTGCACTCCCCTCTGCCCACGGCCACAGCCATGGGCCACAGACTCTCCCTGGTCCATCATACAACAAACTACTTTCCTCTCTGACTTGTCACGCGATGAGCGACTTCTTCACACCCACTCACAGTCACACACACACACACACACACAAAACAAAACTTATAAAACAAAGAAATCGGTCACAAAAAAGAACTGCAAAAACAGTAAAAAAAAAAACTAAAGATTTTGCTTTTAAAGAAGCTGTTTGCTTTTCTGCTATTTGCTCAAGATACAAACTAATAACAATCCAAACTCTCCTCTCCACACAAAATGCTTTCTCCTTCTACCTCTGCAAAGGAGAAAGTGAATGTATCTGTTTGCATGACTCACTTCCTTCCCGCCTAGCTAAAGCATGTGACTTACAGTACAGTACTGTAAGCCATGTGACGTGTTGGGGGGGCTGCTTAAGTGCCTATATTGTTGTCATTACACCTTACTTCACATTAGGGTAGAATAACAACGCAAAGTCATAATAAATAAGGCAAAGTGAGCACTTTTCAATGGCCACTTCACGTAGCATTATGATAACGCGAAGTGGCCACTTCGCTTTCACTTCACCTGCGGATTTTAAATTTGATGCATCTCTAAATATAAGAAGGATTGTTGTAATGGGTCATCACTGCTTTTTATTACTTTAAATGTATTTAAGTTTAACATACATATTGGTACAGTTAATATTCACCTAGCTTTAAGTACAGATTGTGCTAGAATGTCACAATATTGTACAGTGTTTAAGCATATGAGATACTTTCCAATAGTAAAATCAAATAATATACAGCAATTAAATGATTATCTTCATGGCAAGAAGCTGTTGAGACTGCAGTGTATCTGGCTAGTCCAGAGCTAATATGGTAGGTATGTTTCTCCATTTTCTTTTGAAAAGGCTTGTTCTTTATGAAGGGTTCTTTGATTCATTTGTTCTAATTTTCACTACCATTATCTTGGATAACACTTCAGAATACGAGTGTAGCCATACTTGTCAAGTCAGAAACAAAAAGATTTGTTTTTTTCTAACAAAGTAAATGAGTTTCAGTATTTTTTTTCTCCTGCTCTTGTCTCTCGTCTCTCACTAATCTTTTGCTTACCTAAAGATGCTAATTAATTGGGTAAAGCAGTTCTTATCAACTAAATATTTGTTGGATTTAATTTGCATTTAAACTGAGCTAGGAACCAAAATGACTGAAAAGTGGCCCAGAGCAGTCGAAGAGTGCCTGGAAAGGGATATTACTTGTTATAATTTAAATATGGTAGGGTAACCATCCTGGCTGTTAAGAGGTGGGGGTTATTGACTTGTATTATACTACTGTACATGTGGACACTCTCCTCCAATCAGAAGGCAGAGCTACAGCCCATTTATCGTACCGCAAACTCACAGCAGTCATTTGATTCTCAATAAAATGCCAATAGTCACATCATCATCTTACCTTGTTTTTTAATATATTTATTTAGTTATTACAAGAGTTTTACCAGAAAGACTTACTGAGCTGTAAAAACTCATTTCCAGAGGTGGCCTGGAAACTGACTGGGTAGAGTAATAGTACATATAACTGATGGAGAGGAGCAGAAAAATAACAATAAAATGTTTTTTTTAGACATGTCACACAATCAAGGCTCTTAGTGCTCTGTGACACTTAAGTCCTGACTTCTGTGGCAGGGATACCAGGCTTCTGTAGCAGCATGTCTTCATTTCTGTGGCATATTCATTTCTGTAACAGAATGATGTACTGCTATTTAACAATGGCATGACCAGGGTTTGGATTAGCAGTCTGTTAATCACCCCATAGGGGCAGAATGTGGCACAAGGTGCAGCTGAGTGCCATATTGTCCCTAAGGGGTGATAATTGACTGTTAATCTAACTCCTGGGATTGCTGTATTGCTGTTATAAAAACTGATTTCAGAATAAAAGTGTTAGAAGGGTATCTTTTGAATGGTTTCTTCCTTAAGAGAGAGATTTTTGTTGCCAGTCCATTGGCACAGTGGTTGGATTTCCTTCTGTGATGCCAGCGACCCAGGTTTGGGAATGGACCAGGGTCACTGGAGGGCCAGCTGGGGGGAGAAGGATGGATCATCCAGTGATGGCTCTCCTTCTCTGGGGGAAGGGTGGGGATGTGACCCAGCACCTGCTGGCCCCTGGCAGAGGCTGGGAGAAGAGCAGGACATCAGACCCCAGATGACTGGGGAGTGGTGAACGTCGGCATATGCCTTGACATCTGTGGCATGCCACTCCCCCCGGGGAGAAAACCAGGAAATGGCTCCCTGGCTGGCCAGAAAAAGGTCACCTGCTCCCACTACTGCCAAGCCATGGATGACTGACCCCACCTCAGCAATACCCAGGCAAATTGCAGAGTGCACTGGCCACCCCCATCAGTGCCTTCCCCCTTGGAGGAGGGGGTGGTCCCATCCAATGAAGGGATATGCCAGATTACCCAAGGGGTTACAATGTGAGGTGTCAGCCAGGGTCAGGGACTGTGAGCAGTCAGAGGATCCAGATGACCTGAAGGAGTGGTCAGCTAGGAGGACAGAGGGAGCAAAAAAACAAAAAAAGAGGGAGATTTTTAATAAAATAGTTCATCAATGAACTGTTAAAGAATGCTGGTTCAGCATTAGAATACGTCATTCCTTTCATTCAGCAGTGCTAGACAGTGGCACGCTGATAGGAAGAATTCATGTACCATGAGATCAGGCTGTACAAGACTGAAAGAGATTATAAAATGGGGAGAGACAATCCTGCATTTTGATTGGTTCTTACCTGTGCATCAAATCCATTCCATGCACAGTTGAAAAAAAGCCCTCAAAAGCAGGACCGCATTGATGAAAAAAAGGAATCAGTGTGCCGTTAGAACACTCGTTTTGAAATTCTGCCATATTTTTTTGTTGCTAGCTTAGTGAGGAAAACGTAACGACACAAAACCCCTCACTAAGCATATTAGTCAAATGTTTTTACAGTACAAACCTCAGTAAACAGAGTATAAGCCTGCAAATGAATTCTTTACTTAAACTGCTATTAAACAAAAACTGTTTCTGGGTCACATCACACTGGCACTTCTCCGAATCCCCGCCCATTCCCAACTGTAAAATTTAAACAGCAAAGGATTCCCCTACTGCTGTGCTTCAGTCTCGGGCTGCTCTAGCAAGCCCTGCTATAAAACGTGTTTCCTAATGTCTCTGAGTATTTGACTATAACCCAAAGTAAAAAAAAAATGTTATGCTG
This sequence comes from Neoceratodus forsteri, assembly GCA_016271365.2. Taxonomy (NCBI): domain Eukaryota; kingdom Metazoa; phylum Chordata; order Ceratodontiformes; family Ceratodontidae; genus Neoceratodus; species Neoceratodus forsteri. Next base: position 850,965,073 of record CM028134.1, read on the forward strand.
CCTTTTTTTTAAATTAATGTTTACAGATCTGTCCAAATCCAGATCTACACAGCTTGACTCCCTTTATGAGGATACACTCACTACAACAGATTGTGGAGGACCTAGCATACAGCCCATAGCAAAAAAATAAATAAAAAAGCCTAAATGTTAACAAATGAAATCTCCCACATACTACAAGCAGTATTAGTTGTAGTTCTATGATTGCTACAAGTCCTACATACAGGGTGTGGGGGTTGAACTCAGTATCAGCACTATGGATGCCACATTAGGACAATAGCCCTATGGTAACAGGTAGCAGGTGGAAGGATTATTTTACCTCACATTAACATAATGCTTTCTGTTTTTGACATACAAATATAGCTTCTTAAGGTGGGAAACATATTTTTAAAAAGGAACCCATTTTCTAATGCAATAAGACAGTCTGGAGTGTGCATTGAACAGATATTACTGTACTCCCAGGGGCTGAAGGCACTCAGCCTGCAACCTTGTGCCTTACGCAGCCCCTGGGCATGTGGTAATATTTGTTCAATGCACACCCCATCATGTCTTATTGCTTACTTAATGTAAGGCTGTTAGAATGCTGACATCCAAACAAAATGGAGCACTTCTAATACCATTTTTATAATTACCAAAATATGGTGTGATGTCACTGATGACATCACAGGCTAAACGAGGCTGGGTGGAGAGCCGAACACTACAGAAAAATTGGACATTTTAATGAAAAAAATCACCAAGAACAATGAATTCTGTGGCACTCCATATATTCTGTGACATGATGCAAGTTCTGTGAAAAATTCCTTAGTCAGGAAATCACAGAATACCAGGGGCCTTGAGCATAATAGTAATAATGATAACAAATTCACTATCCTACAAAAAATCCAATGCCTCATGGAAAAAATGTGTTCAGAATTCAGACTTGTACTTTATCCACTCCATAGCCAGACCATTTCTCTGTACAGGGGAATCACTATTATATTTTCACAAAAAGTGAATCTGTTTATTCAAATCTGCACTGGAAGGTTCCCTGGAGACCTTTTACATTTTCTCCATCCCTTTCTCTCTATTCAGTGTTATAAAGTTCCCACAACCATCATTCATCTGCTTTTACTTCCTCTTTAATATGCTTTAACAGATGGGTATAGAAAAACGAAATGTTTTTTTTTTTCTTGACCTACACATACAGTAGGTTCAGTTCCTGCGAGAGCCAGATAGTCACAGTTACCTAGGGCAAGTCAGTTAACCGCCCAGTGCTCCTGTCTGCCCAGCTGTGGAAATTGGTAGTAGCAAGATCGTACTGAAAATGAGATGTTGCATCTCAGCTGGGATATCCCAGGTAAATGAGCTGTAAAATGAATAACTAATGTTTATGAAAATGAAAGAGTTTCACCCATCAAGGAAGATATGGCTTTATTTTGATGTAAGCACATGTTCAAGCTGCAGGTACAAAAATGCACCTCAAAGGCCTAAATTAAACAGCTGTTGAGCTAAAGCACTCATAAATCTTTTGCCTGAGATAAACCAGCCTGTAACCAGCAAACACCATTTATTTGTGTCTCTTGTTGTGAATCAGAGGACGGGAAAGGGAACATTGTTTAACTAGGAGTAGCACACTAAGCCAAAGCTTGTTTCCAGATGCAACCTGGGAGCACAGGGAATTTAAGTGACTTGCTCAGGATCACACAATATGCACCTAGGCAGCTGTGGGATTCAAACCCAGGTCTCCAAATCTGCAGCTCAGAGCCTTAACCCACTGCTCTATATTGCCTCCAAGAAGGCATCAGTTGGCCATAAATGAAAATTCCCATTATCCCATGGGAGTTGTTCCAAATGATTTGTCTAAACAAACACCAAGCTAAGATTTAATCTGTCTGGCAGAGCTCCAATAGGCCTCCATTGGGTACCCTTTAGGATTCTTAGGGAATTTAGATGTAACCAAAATCCTTCAGAGACTGAGGTTAAGATCTGAGCAAAGATTTTGTTCTATCAAGTTTTATAGTGGTGTGCTTCTCCAGAGATGTCGCTTATTTAAGCCACTTCAAGTATTACTGTACTCTGGAGGTATGATGAATGTAGACATTAAGCAATTTAATGAGACTCTGGTGTTTCAGGATAAACTTTAAAGAAAACCTAGCATTTAGTCACATCAGATATTTCATTCTACTTTCTGCATGTGCCATCCATTTTCTTTTTTTAAAACATGTATATTAGCTCAAAGCTAAAATCACTGCCTCATGGGTTTCATCTGCTTTGGTTGCTCATCTACAACTGACTACAACATGACAACATAATAGTGCTCTGCTTGCAACATCACAATCTGTTCCAGTGGAAATTATTTTAATGTCTCACAAGCAGAGGTGTGTGATGTCAGGTGTAGACATCAGCCAGGGCAGATGTAACCTATAAATATCAAGGAATATATGAAACTAAATGCAGAACATATATCAAATCTATACTTTACTGTGTCTAACAATTATGTTTTCTTCAAAGTTCCTTCTGAGGTGTCTGGGGCTGTTTGTGGCCAGCCATCATAAGCAGTCTTAAGAGCTACTGTATGAACATATACAGTATATCTGGGTGTTTTCTTGTTCCAAACAAACTATCATGGCCTTGATTTTCAAAAGGATTTATACTTTGCGAACATTTTTCAGCATTTGACGCTACCTGAATTTTGAAAGTATTATTTCTTGGACATACTGTAACTGTATCTGTACATTCCATATACTGTGGAAGGAGTCATTTTATATATTTATATATACAGTTCCTGTGTCTCTCTTAAGGTTATAAGAGCCCAACCTCAAGTTCTTTGGGTGAGAGAGCTGTGAAGTAAAGATGAGCAGTTCTGGCACAGAGAGGACATTTTTTATTTATTTATTTATTGAATTTTGTTAACCAGGTAGGCCCACTGAGACTAAAAGTCCTCTTTTCAGGGGTGCCCTGGGGTTAATTTCAAATAAGACGAGACAGTATAGAATACATTTAAAGTTATATCATGGAAAAACAATATAGAGTACAATAGTCAGTTATTATTGATAGTCGACAACAGTAAAGAGCATGAGGTCAACATGATTTAACAGGATTCATCTACAGGTGTGCAACATGCCTTGGGGGTTAAGAGCATAGATCAGCATGGACAGTTGGTTGAGTAGCAATTAGTGATGGGCTAAGTTCCTAAACTTCGCTACGAAGAGTATTTCGTGTATAACTCAAATTTCGTGAAATACTCCACAACGTGAAGCACATAACTTTGCCTTTAATTTTAACGTGAAGCTCCATTGATTTCAATGGATTTTGCATTAAATTTGCCTTTTTTATTGCTCAAGGTGAATTTTACAGTGATTCATGGGATGGCAGGTCACATGCGCTCTAGATTGTCCTGCACAGCCTGAGCTCAGTGTAATGTGTGTAGTGGAAAGCTGGAGACAGTTTGCTCTCAGAGCTCAGAGGATCAAACCATCGTAAAACCTTTAAAAAAGCATTTTTGCAACAAAATTTTGTGCCAAAATTTAGTACATCGATTATAGGAAACCCTTGTGTGTTTATATAAGGTCATAGGTTTGTCAAAGCAAAGAAGACTATTGTCCATTATGCTTGCCAATGACGGTACCTAGCCTAGTGATAGCCTGTGGTCTTATTGTTCTTTAAATGTTCATCTATCCTATGTTTAAATTCTTCCATAGTGTTGCTAGCCACAGCATCTATTGGTAAACTATTCCATACTTTCTGTACTCTCATTGAGAGCCAGTATTGTCTTTTAGTAGACCGGAAGTCCCTACCCGTAATCTGTAGTGGGTATGCTCTCATATTATATATCTGGGACTTAACTTCAAAGCCCAGCTGTTCCCACAGAGTATGGTCAGAAAGTGCTTTGAATAAAAGGTACATATCCCCTCACAGTCTACAGTACTGCAATGAGGACATTCCTAAATCCTCCAGTCTCTGTTCATACTCTAGATTCTTGATGTTACTGATCAGTTTGGTAGCCCTTCTCTGAACTCTTTCTAGTGCTTTTGTTTCAGTTTTCCTCCTGGGGGCCCAGAGCTCGGCACAATACTCCATGTGTGGTCTCACAAGGGAACTATAAAGGGGGATTATCATTTCCCTATCTCTGCTCCTGATGTGTCTCTTAATGCAGCCCAATATTCCGCTTGTTTTTTTGATTACTTGATTACATTGGAGTTTGAAGGATAAATTATTTGATATTCTAACACCCAAGTCTCTTTTGTAGGTGACTTCCTTAAGGGTAATGCAATTTAACTATATATATCTCTATAGATCCATATATTTGATTTTTTGTCCCCAAAAGCATCACAGTGCATTTATCTGCAATAAATGTCAAGTTATGAGTTAGTGCCCACTTTTCTAATTCTCTTAGAGCTATCTGTAATGTTTCTGCTCCCTGAGGGTTCTACACGGGTAGGCCCAATCTTGTATCATCTGCGAACTTAGATACCCATACTTGTTCAACTGTGTTCATGGATGCAATATAAGTATTAAAAGAAGCCAGGCCCCAGCACGGATACCTGTGGCACCCCGCTGGTAACCTCTGACCATTCTGAATAAGCCCCCCTCCCGGATACATACCCTCTGTTTTCTATTAGACAACAATGCTGCAATCCATTTACTGATGTTCCCTTGGATGTTATAATCGATTAAGGCATTGATAAGTTCCGCATATGGAACTTTATCAAAAGCCTTGGATAGATCCAGAAAGATAATATCCATAGCCCTCCCATTATCCAATTCATAGCTCACTTTTTCGTAAAATTCCAGGAGGTTTGTTAGGCACGATCGACCCTTGGTAAAAACATGCTGAGTAGGGTCAGTATCCCCTCTGTGTTGCATACACTGCTGGATATGATCCTTTATAACCCTTTCCACTATTTTTCCCAAAATTGCAGTTAGACTAATAGGTCTATAATTCTTTACTGCCTGCCTGGATCCTGTCTTATGAATGGGCACTACCTCGGCCTGTCTCCAGATTTCTAGTACCTCTCTGGAATTCAGGGATTTCTGGAATATGGCTGTAATTGGGCCTGCTATTTCATGTGCAAGTTCTTTAATGACATGGGGGTGCAATCCATTGGGTCATTGTGCTTTGTTCTGGTCTAGTTTCAGAATAGTTTATTAATAATCCTGCCTCGCCCCCCCCCCGGCATTTAGTAATAAGCTATTCCAGTGGGTATTTGTGGGTGATACAGCTTGCTTAGCGCTGGAGAAAGTTTCAGAACAGTTTATTAATAATCCTGCCTCATCTCCCCCCGTAAGTGGTTTAAATGAATGTCCAAAGCTTCCCTTAGTTTGTGTGCCAGGATTCTTCTGCCCATTCTATTTAAGTGTAGGCCATCTTGGGCAAATAAACCAGAGATTAAAATGTTACATTCCTTCTGTTTTAGAGCATCTCCCACCAGTTCAAAATCCCTCTGGATGTTCAACACCCTTCTTTTCCCTGTGTCATTAACCCCCACATGTAATAGTGCAATAGGTTGTTTGTATTTTCCATAAGTCCTGGAACGAGCTGTCTGATGTCACCTATCCCTGCCCCTGGTAGGATGCTAACTGTGGTATACTCATTTTGATATTTCTATAGGGTCTGGTCAGTATATTTCAGAATTGAATCTCCTATCACCAACATATCACATTTTTTGTGGTCTGTACTAGGTTCCCCATCTAGGCTTTCATTATTATCATTGCTATGTACACGCTTACTTTTGGTGACAGTAACTGTGGGCAGCTGTGTATTGTGTGCTGATGAATCTTCCTCTGTTTCAGTTAAGACCTGGAAACTATTTTATGTAAACAGATTACCAGTTCCTCCAATATTCCTCCTACCCTTTTGCTGGTAGTTTTTTTTTACCTTACACCATGCCTCTGTGTCCTCCCCCTGGATGTTATCATTAATGTTAACTTTACCCTCCAATGTATTTGGTTTAGGTGAGGTGCTTAGTGGAGACATTTGTTGCTGGATTGTTTGCTCACTGACTGAGTCAATAAACTGCTCCAGATCGTTTATATTATTATGTAGCTGGAGTCTATGCTGTAAGTTCTTCATTTCGTCCCTTAATGTTTCTATCAAGATGCATTTGTCACATACAAACTGGTTGAGATGACTCTCCTTAGCAAACATGTTGCAAGTTATGCAGTGGTATAAGTGGGGCATAGGCTTTGCGTTATCCATTTTGTTAATCAAGTATCTTACTGGTATAGATGTATTGCCCAGATCCCAGCTGTCCCCAGTGGACACTGCGTGCGCCCTGCTCGCAGCAGGGCAAGCTTTTATGTGTTAGAGTGACCCAGAAGTATAGTCAGGGGTCACAGAGTCCCTATTAGCCCACAGTACAGGGAGTTGCACTGTCCACAGTAAAAATTACAATACTGCAGGCCTACGGGTGAGGGCCACTCATGTGTGACCCTGACTCAAGGTAAAATGCAGTGTCCACCTGTAAATTTAGCAAATAAGCCTCTAGTGCACGATGTATGCTAACCATGACACAGGCATCGAGCATTTATTGATTCTGTGTGAAAACTGAATGTTAATTTAGTACATTCAGTCTGTCACTGTAGAAGTGTGCTTCAGGGGAAGGGTGGATCTGTGGTGAAAGGAGAGTCACAGTGAGAAAGGCAGTCTTTCCAACTGTTGTTGGGTACTGTTTACTATTTGTGTGTTCATGTACACCCAGTGATACTTCTAGTAAGTTTTGATCATTTGTTGCCGTTTGCTGTGATGCTTTTCTGCCCCTTACCTTTAGTGTGTGTTCACATGCCATCAAATCAAATGCATTTTATTGTGGCACCGTAATCGCAGTACTATTCATTTCTTAGCCAGTATGCATTATTTTTTACTGCTCCTATCTAGGCACTGCTGTACACCCTCCCCCCACAAAAGAAGGTATTATTTTTCCAGTTTTCTGGTTAAGATGTTGTTGTGTCTGTGTGGCTGCATCTCTTTACTGAGCAAACTCCATCTGTCTGTGCTGCTGCATATCTTTAGGGCCCAATCTCCATCTGTAAGTCACACTTCTTGTTTTTTGGCTTCCCATACTCCCAAAAGTGCCCAAATCTAAATTTGTTGTTAATTGTCTGTGTAATCCCAAAAAATGCCCTCAAAAAAACGTGCATGCAAAGATATTTCTGGCCGAGGGAATGCTGCCAGTGCCAAGAGTGGCCATGGGCGTGGCAATACACAACATAATAGCTGATGCAAGTAAAGGGATTTCTCTATGTTTTCACAGTGCTATTAGTCACTTCAATGATGGATGGAGATGCTGTTGTCCCTGCTGGTGGTGGTGGTAGTGAAGTTAGTAATGGGCCGGGCACGAGTATTGCTCAAAGTTCAACACATGTAAACTTATCTGGGTCCCAAAATGTTGTGTAGTCCAAAGACCTGATTCAGAGTGTAACTGATGTCACACTCCCCATCCACACATTAGTTGAACATGATTCTGAGCATGACGATGACTCACAATCTCATGTTTCCAGCAATGTTGCAGTTATGCCTGGGCCATCCAAATATTCAAATGATGACAAAACAATTGTGGATAATCATACTGCATCTGTGGTTGGAACATGTTCACCACAGGACAGCATTCAAACTGAATTTGTGGATGTGGTTGATAATTATGATGAAGATACTAATGCTAGTGACCCCAGCTGGGAACCGGAGAAAAAGAAACTGAAGGTGGCTGTGTGTAAACAGTCTGTTATTAAATTGCCCCCTCCTCAAAGTTCTGATGTAGCTGTGTCTGTTGATGATGATCCAGTAATAATCATAGACTGTGATGTTCGGGCAGAGTCCAAGTGTTCCCAACAACATACATCATGCAGTACACACCACTCATTTCAGTGCCACAAAAACTGCCGCATCATTGACATGTGAAAAGTAGGGATCAAAATCCTTAGTTTGGGATTTTTTCATAAAGATGAAAGTGATGAAACAGTGGCAATCTGCCAGCTTTGCCAAGTGCGTGTGAGGCATGGTAAAATGGGTAGCCATTTTGCCATTGGGGGCCAGCATACACATCTGAAGAGCAGGCAACATGGCACTGTGGACCAGAGGGGAGCTAATGCCATAGTGGGGCATTCACCCTCATCAACTTTAGTAAGCATGGCATCCCCTTCCTTGACTGTTAGTAGCCAAACTAGCCATGTCTGTAGAAGTGGTGAAATAAAACCCGAGGATTACTACAGGCATGAGGGGGAGGAGGATTTTGAGACCCCTGTTATTTTCTATTTTTATTAATCAGCTTCCTGGAGTTTGTAAGTTTAGTGAATCACTGCTTTATGCAGATGCTCTTGTAATTTGTGCTCAGTCAAATTCTGTGTCTGAACGTTCTTGTTCCCTAGGAAAGGATTTTGGTGCCATCTGTTCTTGGCTTACTTTAAATGCTATGGTTTTGAACTCAGCTAAAACAAAAGTTGTTATTTAGTACGTAATTTATGTTGGTGGACACCTCTGAACTGAGGATATCTGATTTTTGGGGTGGTCTGCTTGAACAAGTGTCTCAATTTAAGTATTTGGGCACACTATTGAATCCCAGTTTGACCTTTTCACCTCAAATTCAGTCAATGGTTAAGAAAGTAAATCAAAGAATAGGGGTGTTATAGAAATGCAAGTCATTCTTCTTACAAGCAACTAGATCAGAAATTGCTATTGGTTCTCTTCTTCCATATTTTGATTACAGTTCTTGTTTATATTATAACATAAGTACAAAAGAAATGCAAGCCCTAACTGTGGCCTATAATAATATTTGTAGATTTATTTTAGGAGCCCCCAATAGGACACATTGGTGTAATCTTTATTCTAGGCTGGGGTGGTTTTCCCCCTAGTTGCAGAAAAGAATATTTTGTTGGCTGTCTGATGCATAAATGTTTTACTTTGGCTCTCGTTTTCCTCTTTCTGATCTTGTTGTAATGAGAGAATTGCTTCCCAGTCTGAGGTCAGCTGATGGCCCTCTATATTTTGTCCCCAGGTCTTGGCTTAGATTAAGCTCTAGAGCTTTTTCAATAGCAGCACCATTGTATTGGAATTCACTCCCACTTGATGTTAGATTTCTCCCTCTGTTTTAACTTTTAAACAAAGGTTAAACAGTTATTTATTACATAAATCTGTTTGTAACTGCAATTTGTAATTTATGTTTTTTGGTTTTGTATTGCTGTTGACTGTATTTGTGTATTTTTGTATGTTTTTTTGTCTGGGTCAGACCTGAAAAGGGACTTTTGGTCCAGTGCCTTTACCCAGTTACCAAAGAATACATGAAAAAAAATGAAATGATTTTGAATTGTCAAGTAGTGGTCACAGTAGCAGCGGTAGTCCATGTAGTAATTCTAGTACATCAACCCCTGTGCTTAAAACAGGTAAAATAACTTCATTTGTTGGCTTGTCACCTGTGCACCCCCCCCATCATACGTCAAAAGCACCCCACCCATGGCAGTTCACAGAGCTGAGCCATTTGACATGCCACATGCAAAGTGGGTAACAATGAAGTCTGTGTTGCACAGTCTTTTTTACATGTCACATGAAATGCCCACCAAATCATGCAGTTGCACATGAACTGAATGCTGCCATAGCAGAAATGCTGGTAATTGACCTTTTGCCCTTCTCCTTTGCAGAAAATGCCAGATTCCAGTGCTTTGCAGCACGCGCTTGTCCCAAATGGAAAATCCCGTCCAGGCCCTACTTCTCCACCCATGCTGTCCTGGAGTTATATCAGACTGTGAAAGAGTCTGTAAGATATGCCCTTCAACATTCCTCATCACTTTACATTCATATAAGCATGGATACGTGGACAAGTGACAAAATGGTGGGCAGTTCCTATCTGTGTGTTACTGCACATTGGGTGCAGATACCGTGGGTTGTCTGCAATGGCAGGATTGGAAAGAAGTGTAATAAGTCAGACTACGGTGGTAGCAACCTTCATGGCATTATACAACATGTACCATGTGACCTGCAGACTGTCAGACATGTGATCTGTGGGCTGTTTTTCACAAACTTAACCTTCTTGAAATGCAACCCAAAGTTAAGGTGAAGTTAGCAACGTGAAGTTAATTAAAAGCGAATTTTGACCTTTTATTAAAAAAATTGTGTACTTCTCCATGGATTCGAAGTTGCTAACTTCACCTGAACTTCACATTAGTAGTAAAACTTTGCTGCATCTCTAGTAGCAATATTTAAATGGAGCAGAGAGTACAGGTGTTTATTGTTCAGGGGTTACAGGTGCAGAAGGTGAAAAGAAACTCATAACTATTAGAGAAACAGGAACTATACATATAAAAATATTATAAATAATGGCAAATATTTCTGTTTTTAAAAAATAGGACTGGACTTTAAAATTAAAATGTTTTATCATGCAGATAATATAGAGAACTTGCTTGTGTGTAGAAATGGACTGTGGCAATCGACTGTATAACTTCAACATTTTAGAACTGTTAGTATGAGATATCCACTTATGGTCATGAGTACCTGGAATGTTTACAAATAAACAGTCCTGCCTGGCTTTGAATCATGCCACGATTTATAAATCTTTCTTTATGTTTGTCATTATATTTCAAAGACTCACCAAAACCCATTGCTAAGTCTAAACAATAGACTCTGGGTTCAGAATGTCTTTAAGCATCCAGAACAAGATAAAGTCCAGTTAGCTGGCATGATGAACTGTGTTTAGTTGCAAACACACATAAGCTTCTAAGTATAGATTACCTTCATGCATTTTCTTTTCTGCATTCAGTCAGGTTTAAGGGTACACTGAGTCTGGTTGACTTAGCTGTGTGATGTCAGTGATAGGGCTTTTAGGTCTTAGCACAGAATTTCAGACCTGCGCAAGCCTGGATTTGATTCCCATTTCAGAACATTCTTTCTCACTGCAATATATGTAGTACGAGATCAATTATTTTATGTTACTGCTGAAGTCAGTGATAAGAGTTTCAGGAAGGGTCAAAGTAGACTTTCAGAACATGAAAATATTACTTTGTTGCCATCAACCAAATTCATTTTGGCTAACACTGTGAGGCTTGCCTAGGTTTGAATGCATCTTAGTGGGAAGAATTATTTTAAGCTGGCAAAAATTTCATTATTAAACTCCACTGCAGCTGTGCATGGGGGAGGTCTGCACTCAATGCAGGATGTGCAGTCTCACTGCATGGAATTCTTGTCAAGAATCCTACTGATTCACCGTGTGGAACAATAGCACACAGTGGTAGAGCACCAAGACAGTAGTTGAAGAGGGACTGGGCTCGATCTCAAGTGAAAAACATTTTTTTCTGTTTCACTACAATGTATGTAGAATGGGAGAAGCTATTAGATGTCATTGCTGATTTCAGTGATCTAGTTTCAGCAATGCTTGAAGCAGACTTTTAGAATACTAAGCTGTTACTTTGTTGTAATCAACTTAATTATTTCCGGCAGGTACTTTAAGACATGTCTAGGTCTGAATTCAGCTTAGTGGGCAGCATTACTTCAAGTTGGCAAAAAGTTTGTTACTAAGCTCCACTGCACCTGTGTACAGGGGTCTGCATTCAATGCAGAATGTGCATTCTCGCTGCATGAATTTCTTGTCATGAAACCTTCTGTTTCACCATGTGTCCAAAAAACAATCTTTGCACTTACTTGGGTGTTTCAGCTTGTAATAAATCACAACCACAAGTCATTTGCTTCAGGCTGCATTCACATTTATTCATTTCTTCTCATTCTGTTTATGTTATGATATGCATATATCACAAACACAGAATGCAGGAATGCAGTAAAGTGCCATATAGTGCACCAACATAAAAATGCTCATATAAGTGCATATACAATTACAGAGCAATTCAATGCATGCTGCCCACCACAATACCCATCTCAGCCCCAGCTCTTCAATCCTCCCAATCTTCACCCCAGGAGCCCTCTGATGAAGATCGGGAGAACTGAACAGAAGCACAATGAGAAGAAATGAAAAATGTGAATGCAGTCTGAAGCAAGTGACTTGTGATTCTGATTTATTACATGCTGAAACACCCAAGTAATGCAGAGATTGTTTTTTGGACATCAGTTGAAAGAGAAAAAGGTTTAGCCAACCTGTATCTCCTGCACCATCCAGTATTCTAAGACTAAAGTATAGCCTGTGACAATGACAGTCGTGATTGGGCACTTTCAAAAAGGGTGACTCAATCAAGGCACCTGTCAACAGGGCTACTGAGCAGGGAGGGTGACCAGATTAGGGGGGTCAGTGAATATAGTGCAGCAGTGGGTTGCTGAGCTGGCCCTGTGGCATGGTGGGTGGGTGGCAGGCTAGGATTCTGAGGGTACTGGGTTCAGGTCCAGGCGCATGGGTACATTTTGTTGCACCTGGCCCAAAAATAAAGCTTTCTAGGTTTTGCAACCCCCCCCGTCATGCACCCCCTGGAGCAGAGAATCCTTTAGTAGGGGGGTTGGGGTACAGCCCCCTGTATAAACATAAAAAAAAGTCCCCGGCACCCCTTTGCTGTGCTCCAGGAGTGTACATCACCAAAATTGATTTTTGCCAATGTACACTCACCCTAACGTGATTGCCTTTCTGCTAAACCAACTAAAGTGAACACCATTATGAACTTGTTTGGAGCTGTGTTTCACCATGTGGAATGATAACACACAGTGGTAGAACACCAAGACAGTAGTATAAGGGGGCTGGTGTTCTATCCCCACTGAAGAACATTTATTTTTACTCACTACCATTTATGTAGTATGAGAGAAATTGTTCATTGTCGTCACTGAGATCAGACAGTCTCCTGTCATGAAATGTTTTGTTTTACCATGTGAAATGATAGCATAGTGGCAGAGCAGCAGGAAAGTGATTGGAAGAGAGTCTGGGTTCAGTTCCCTGTCTGGAACAGTTTTTTGTTTCCACTACAGTTTTTGTTGTTGCAAGCATCACTCACTAGACACTTTCTATGTCATCATGTGGAATGGTACCACAGTGGCAGATCAACCAGACAATAGTGTGGAAGGAGCCTCGGTTCTATTCAAGATGTGAACATTTATTTCTTTTGCATTACAATTTATGTTGTATAAGAAAAATTGTTAATAAGTGAGGAAGGTACACTAATAATTGGAAGGTTATGGGTTCTGGTTGCACTCTGGGAACTTGGGCTAATATCCAACACTGACAATAAAAAAAAGAGACCTAGAAAGTACTAATAGCTATCACAGCTTATTCGTCAAAATTTACCAACAACTCAGATTATACAAAGATTCACACAAAGTGCAATGGGAGCCAAGTGTTGCCCATTGTGCTCCATTAGTTATGATAATGTAATACATTACCCTGACTCAGATATCTGTCAAGTCTATTTTGAACTCTGTTTTATTTTGGCTTATAGCAGCCTCTGTTGGGAGAGAATTTCATGGGTTTACCTCTCTCTGGGTAAAGAAGTATTGCCTCTTCTTAGAATTAAATTTTTTACCACAAATTTGTAGTGGCCACCCTCTGGTGTTATCTGTACTTTTAAAAGCAAAGTTCATTTCATTGAACAAATATTTGTCTTTGATGACATCAAACATAACTGATGCAGTCTATGTTATTCCAAGGACATAAGGATTATTTCATCCAGCTATCCTGGTATGGAATATTAGTTAGTGTGTTAAAGGTTTCAGTGGCATGTCTCTGTGTTTTTTCTATTTCTTGTATTTCTCTTTTTTTATATGGACACCAAAACTGTATAGCATAATCAAGATGGGGATGGACATAGGCACAATACAAAGGGAACATCACATTGCTGTCTCAAGATTCAGTATTCCTTCTTATTGCCCATAATATGCTGTTAGCTCTTGAATTTGCTATATTTCACTAACATGTTTTCTACATCCCATGATATAGTAACTCCTAAGTTTTTTTATTAGTTGTGGTTGTTAGTGTTTTATTACCAAGTTTATATTGTTGGCAGTTTTTTTTCCTCCTAAGTGCATAACCTTGCACTTATCATTATTAATTTGCATCTCCCACCTTGTAGCCCATAGATGTATGAAGTCTGAGTCTCATTGTAGGGAGTCACACTGTTCTTTAGTTTTGCATGGGCCATCAAGTTTTGTGTCATCCACATATTTTATTAACCATTTAATATTTACAGTTAGATCGGAAATGGATATTTTAAATATTAGTGGATCCAATACCATTTGCCACCTTCCTGTGCTATCATCCCACCAGCTGTAAATGGCAGTATTATAAGCATATACCATAGGACTGGAAAAGGGCCATGGTTGTGCCACTGCACAAGAGTGGTAGCAAGGAAGCAGCAGGAAACTATCGCCCAGTAAGTCACCTCAGTGGTGGGTAAAATAATGGAGACATTGCTTAAGGAAAAAGTAATGAACTACCTGAAAACAAGTGGCAACTTGACCAAAAAGCAGCATGGCTTCACATCAGGCTGCTCATGCCAAACAAATTTGATAGAATTCTTCAACTGGGTTATAAGAGAAGTAGACCGGGGCAGCAGTGGATGTGTTACATCTGAACTTTAGTAAAGCCTTTGATACAGTCCCACACAGAAGGATAGCCAACAAACTAGAGCAAGCTGACATCAGTCACAAAGCAGTTAAATGGATCACAAACTGGCAGTAAAGCAGGACACAGAGGGTTATGGCAAATGGCACCTTGTCCCAAGAGGGGCAGGTGTCCAGTGGCATGCCACAGGGGTCAGTACTAGGCCCCATCCTTTTCAACATATTCATCAGTAACATCACTGAAGAACTAAAAGGGAAAGTCTGCCTCTTTGCAGATGATACAAAGCTCTGCAACAGGGTGGACACACAGGAAGGGTTCACAGAAATGGAGGCAGATCTCAGGACGCTAGAAGAATGGTCCAGGAACTGACAGTTGAGATTCAATGCCAAACAATGTAAAGTCATGCACTTGGGTAGAAGAAACCCATGCATGAAGTATGTCCTGGAGGGGCAGCTTCTATAAGAAACAAAGCTGGAATGGGATCTTGGTGTCATGATCTCAAACAATTTAAAGGTAGGGAAGTAATACAAAAAAGTGGCACTAAAGGCAAGCAGCATCCTTAGATGTATTGGTAGGGGTATTACCAGTAAGAAGCATGATGTAATCCTCCTGCTGTACTGGTCTCTGGTGAGACCTCACTTGGAGTACTGTGTTTAGTTCTGGAGACCTCACCTAAAAAAGGACATAGACCATCTGGAGACCATGCAGAGACATGCCACCATAATGGTGCAGGGACTGCACCACGAAACATACGAAGCTAGGCTCATCCAGTTAAATTTATTCTCCCTTGAGCAGAGGAGGAATAGAGGAGACATGATTGAGACATTTAAATTTGTTAAAGAGAGCAACACTGTACAAACTAAGAACCTCTTCTGGGAAAACAGGGCTGCACGTACTAGAGGACACAACATGCGCCTGGTGGGAGGTAAATTCAGAACAAATGTTAGGAAGTACTTTTTCATGGACAGGGTGGTGGACCCTTGGAACAACCTACCACCAGAGGTAGTGACAGCCATGATGGTCAGTGAATTCAAAAAGGCATGGGATATACAGTATAGTCACCTTAGCAAGACAAATTGATAGTGGGGGGGTAGAAAACCTGGACAGACTAGATGGACCACATGGTCTCCTTCTGCAGGCAAATTCTTATGTTCTTATGTTCTAGTATTATAAACTTATATTTTCTATTTTTTTTTTTTTTTACTTCTGCTGTTACTTGTCTAACAAATGTTGATCTATGGAATTGCACTGTGGCTATCATGGAGGTTTTTTTTTCCCTGGCTTAGGGCATGCTGTATGTGACAGCTGTGGATATCGAGGCCCTGAGAAAGATTTTATTTTTGCAAATTGTGCAAGAAATTCAACCCTTGTGAACCCCATAGAACTTTCAACTGAAAATAAGATAGAGTGCCACCATCACCATGTATCTGGTGGCCTAGCAGTCCACTGGCATGGCAGGCCTCTCCTGGTGCTCTGTACAAATGTAAATCAAAAACCAATTTCCTGTTGACACAACGGGCTTCTTCTGGTGTCAAACAGGAACAGAAAACCAAGCATCTATTGACATAATGGGCCTCTCCTGTTGTCCTACAGGAGCAGGAAGCATCCACCAGCATGACAAGCCTCTTCTGGTATCCTGCACAAGGAGGAATAGAAAACCAGGCATCTACCAGCAAGGTGGACCTCTTCTAGTGTCCCATGCAGGAGTGGGAATAGAAAACCCTTCACTGGCTCAAGCATTGGTTGAGTCATTTAATGGTTTTAAGAGGGACCTAGAACTTACCCTGTCCTGGTGAAATAAAAAAAGCAGTTGCTATGCCACCCTTTGCCTGTGTTCTGGACTCCAGATGACCTGCAGACCAATATCACCATCAGGTGGGCAGGCATTGTCTATTTTAGAGTTGCAAATGAAGCACCATCCATGAAGATTATCCAGCAGCATCAGCAGCGAATAAGTAGTGATAATGAAAAACATGAACCTAAATGCCACAGCCACCCACTAATTTAATAAATGATTTGGCTGTTTTGAGTTTTTGAATGGTATTTAAAGTGTTGTATGCAGAGTTGTGGGCCACCAATAACGCTTTTTGCTAGGGGAAGTTTTGAGGTCCAGGGTTGACTCTAGATGTGCAATTGGATAATCAACCCCAATGTTTGCCTTTGCCGTTTTACAAATTGTATTAATTACTAGAAGGAAAACCCTCTGTGTTCCCTTATTGTTGCTGTGCCCAAAGTCATGATGGATGGTGTGTGAAATGAGACAACATAAAAATAGCAGAAGCATGTAAAGTATCCTCATCATAATCTGATACACATTTCAAAATACTCTGAAAAGGCAAGTAGAAATAGGGAAAGTGGGAAAATGGAAAGGGAAGGGAAAGTGGAAGAGGGAATTTTATGTTGTCATTTCACACATTTGTCATTAAATGATTACATTATTGCGCTGTCACTTTAATTGATATTTGTATAAAAGCCCCGCATGTGGACTGTGATGGCATCCTAGAGAAAGTGTAGACATACAGGAAATGCTGGATGGCCAGGTGGCTCTCTGTTTTGGCATTTTTATTTGTAAGTAAAAGGTTTTTGTTAGTATCAATGTGATCCTCCAGATAGGTTCATTTCTTCAAACCCTTGCTTGAGATACAGTTCACTGGGCTTCATTTCTTAGAGGTCAGAATGGTCTGGATTTGGAGGCAGAGCTATGCAACATCTCAGCCCAGGTCACTGGGAAAAAGTTGCCTTCTTAAATATATAGTACTCCAGTCAACCTACCTGTTTTTTTATAATCCTGAATCATTAGCACATATTAAAAAAATAATCCATGGTTTATTCACGTAAATTTAGTGATGATTATCAGAGCAGAACACAGGATATACATCTTCTGTTGAGTTTTTAGTCAGGCAAGGAAGCTCAAATAACTATACATTGCAACACATTAAACAGTAAAACAAAATGAATATAAAGATTCCTTTTCCAAAATATACTTTCTGCTACATGGATTTAATCTCTGCATATTGAGTTAAAAGTTTTAAAGCAGCCTGCCTGCTTTCCTCTGAATCTTAATCAGCACTGTATCTTTAAATTATACTAGGTTTTCATACTAGGTGCTATGAGAAGCAAGAAGGCAAATTTACCCAAGATGTCTTCTATTCTAATAAATATAATAATGTAAGTAATATCCAGAGAGGATTAAATTGTCCAATCGTCTTTTAAATACTTCCTTTGAATTAACACTGCTCCACTGATTAACATATATGTGTGTTGGGGGGTAAATGAATTGGCTGAATCCCCAGTTATAAAAGTGAGAGTTCTTCTAACCCCCCTTAACCCCGACTTCTTCTCCTACTGTATGAACATGATTGTTATAGCCATCATATACACAAAGTTAAGTACCCATTTCTATTTTCTCATCTTTTTTTCATTTTTACGTTTGTTGCACTTGTGCACCAGATGTCTTGCTACGGTGAAAGGGGATTGGGGTGGGGTCACTGCTGAGTCCATTGCAGTTGAAAAAAGCAGGAGATCGGCAGTCTAAACCAATAACCATGCAGTGTGGTAGTGACACCACTCCGTGCATGCTGGGCAGAATCTTTGTGTATCCAATCAGAGGGTTTTGGTCCTTTGATTTGAATGAAGCTGGCTGGTCAGCAAGTAGCTGATCAGCTGTCAACACCAGCAGCCTGTCTTTGTTACTGTTAGTCCCTTGCGGACCACTGTACCAGAGTTCAGCTAAATATATTTCCAGGTACTAGAAAGAAAGCTGAACTCTGGAACCTAGTTAGTTTTTTGAAACAAGGGCTAAAAAGGTCTTTAATCATGCTCCAAAAGTGGAACCGTGATACTGGGCATGAGCATATGCATATTTATACAATGGGGGTGAGAGCTATTCCAATGCAATAAATTGAGATATTCTCACTGTGGTGAGATAAATGCTCCCTGCAGTGAGATAAATGCTGATGGCATCAGTGGAGTGAGATATAGTCTGCTGATGTCATCACTCACTCAAGCTAGCATTCCAAATGAAAGTGCTTCAAAAATCAGTTTCTGGGTCTCACTGAAGCCTGCAAATCACTCAGTTAGCATTGCAAAACACTTACCTGTATCCCAAAGTTTCCAACTGTCCTAGGCCATTTCTGTGCTAATCTCAGCATAAAAGCAACCTGAATTGAAATGAAACTCATTTACAAAGCAGTTTATTTCCCTCTGCAAGCTGCAACTAACACATATAGCATAGAAAAATACACTTACTCCTGTTCCAAAGCTTCCAAAACTCCTAACCCATTTCTGTGGTAAACTCGGCTTCAAAAATACCTAAATTGAAATGAAATTCATTTACAAAGCAGTTTCTTTCTCACTGCAAGCTGCAACTAACACATATAGCATAGCAAAAACACACTTACCTGTATTCCAAACTTTCCAAAACTCCTAACCCATTTCTGTGGTAAACTCAGCTTAAAAAAAAAAAAAAAAACCTAAATTCAAATGAAACTCATTTACAAAGCAGTTTCTTTCTCACTGCAAGCTGCAACTAACACAAATAGCACAGAAAAACACACTTGCCTGTGTTCCAAAGTTGTCAACACTCTTATCCCATTTCTGTGCTACTCTCAGCATAAAAGCAACCTGAATTCAAATGACTCATTATGTTTGCTTGCATGCATGTGCAAGAAACATAGTGCCATCATCCGAGATTTCGGAGGTGTGTCACCCCCTCTTCCAATTCAGTCAGTGTGTTGGCAGGCATGGCCCCTGTAAGCCAATACGCATGCTGAGCTGTCTAAGACAAGCTCCAAATGCAGTGGCATACAGTTGAAAGTGGGGGAGCTATGCTTCAGTGAGCAGCGATAAGATATCGCCTGCTCAGCGCAGCTCCCCTACACACACACACACACACACACACACGACGCCGGTGTGTGCCCCCCCCCACGCACACACTGTATAGCCGACGGGCAATCCCCGTTGGCTGTGCTGCGCCCCGCCCCAAAAGTTTTCCAAATGCCATGCTGGTGCCCACCCCAGCGTGGCAACTCATGATATAGCCAACAGGGGTGCCCAATCCCCATCGGCTCCACTGTCCTCACCCCCGAGTACTGGGTGCCATGCTAGGAGCCCACCCCAGTGTGGCAATAGATGCTTTGGCCGATGGGGGTGCCCAATCCCCCATCGGCTGAATGCCCCCCAACCATCCTTGTGCCACGCTGGGAGACCACCCCAGCGTGGCAAACGTCCTGCGTCGTCATTGGAAAAAAAAAAGAAAACCTGTAAAGAAAAAACGGTCCCACGTAGTCTCCCTGGCCCCCCTTCCACAATCCGCACCCACCCACTGTGCACCCTGCCTCCCCACACCCCCCTCACCCCATACTTACCTCCGGACCTCGGGCGCCGACGATCTTTGGTGGACCGGGAACACATCTGCACTCTTCAAAGCCGACCACGAACTGAGGAAATGCCGGTAAGCTGTATAATGGGATAGATAGGGTTTTTCCAACTTTATTGCATATCTCAGGCATTTTTTGGAATTTTTGCACCAAATTTTCAACATGGGGTTTTTGGGACCCCTTCTCATGAATGATGTCACTGTCATGGCGTTATTCAGGCCCGAAGGGTGATTTCGCAGTCACTGTGCGGTCACTGCGTGAAATCACCTTTTGGGACAGATTAACGAAACGACACTACCACTGTTCATAAGGTGGGCTCTCAAAGCCTATTTTGAAAATTTGCGGAAAAATTCCAAAAATAACTGTTTTATGAGCGCGAGCTTGTGCAGTTCCTACGCATGCTCATAAGTTCATGAATTTTCAATATTTTCACTCCAGATTTTCAACATTGCCATTTTACCACACCTTCTTATGAGTAGTACAGCTGTCATTTTTCACATCTCACCCAAAATGTGTTTCCGCCCATGTAGCGCACAATGGCACAGTCGGTGTGCGAAATCAATGTACGGGACAAATTAAGAAAACCACAGTGACACTGTTCATGAGCAGAGGTCTTCAAATGGCTATGTTGAAAATTTGGTGAAAAAATTCCTAACAATGACTGTTTTACGAGCGTGCATTGCACAGCTCCTACGCACGCTCGTAAGTTTGTGAATTTTCAATATTTTCACTCCAGATTTTCAACATTGCCATTTTACCACACCTTCTTATGAGTAGTACAACTGTCATTTTTCACATCTCACCCAAAATGTGTTTCTGCCCATGTAGCGCACAATGGCGCAGTCGGTGTGCGAAATCAATGTACGGGACAAATTATGAAAATCACAGTGACACTGTTCATGAGCAGAGGTCTTAAAATGGCTACATTGAAAATTTGGTGAAAAAATTCCCAAAATGACTGTTTTATGTGCATGCGTTGTACAGTTCCTACGCACGCTCGTAAGTTCACGAATTTTCAATATTTTCACTCCAGATTTTCAACATTGCCATTTTACCACACCTTCTTATGAGTAGTACAGCTATCATTTTTCATATCTCACCCAAAACATGTTTCCGCCCATGTAGCACACAATGGCGCAGGCGGTGTGCGAAATCAATGTACGGGACAAATTAAGAAAACCACAATGACAACGTTCATGAGCAGAGGTCTTAAAATGACTATGTTGAAAATTTGGTGAAAAAATTCCTAACAATGACTGTTTTACGAGCGTGCGTTGCGCAGTTCCTACGCACGCTCGTAAGTTCGCGAATTTTCAATATTTTCACTCCAGATTTTCAACATTGCCATTTTACCCCACCTTCTTATAAGTAGTATAGCTATCATTTTTCACATCTCACCCAAAATATGTTTCTGCCCATGTAGCGCACAATGGCGCAGTCAGTGTGCGAAATCAATGTACGGGACAAATTAAGAAAATCACAGTGACACTGTTCATGAGCAGAGGTCTTAAAATGGCTATTTTGAAAATTTGGTGAAAAAATTCCAAAAAATGACTGTTTTATGTGCGTCGCTATGACGGTTCCTCATGCATTTCGTAAGTTCAGAATTTTCAATATTTTCACTCCAGATTTTCAACTTTGCCATTTTTCCACACCTTCCTATGAGTAGTACAGCTGTCATTTTTCACATCTTACCCAAAACGTGTTTCCACCCATGTAGCGCACAATGGCGCAGTCAGTGTGTGAAATCAATGTATGGGACACATTAAGAAAATCACAGTGACACTGTTCATGAGCAGAGGTCTTAAAATGGCTATGTTGAAAATTTGGTGACAAAAGTCCATAAAATAACTGTGTTACAGGTAGAGCATTGCGCGGTTCCACGCACCCTCGTAAGTTCATGACTTGTAATATTTTAAGTCAGATTTTCACCAGTGGCATTTTTCCACACTGCCTTATTTATAGTACAGCTGTCATTTTCACAACATGGCCGAAGTGTGTTTTCACACTTTCAGCGCGAGAGATGCATGGTTGCTGTGGGAAATCATTGTTGGACAGATAAAGAAAATCACAGTGACACTGTTCATGATCGGAGGCACCAAAATGCCTGAGTTGACAATCTGCTGTAAAAATCCCCAACCTAATTATATTACGGTGTGCTTGCACAGTTTCTATGTACGCCGCGACTTCACCATTTTTTAAATATTTTACTGCAGATTTGCAACATTGCCATTTTTACACCTCTCCATGAACAGTACAGCTGTCATTTTTCATCCTGTTTGGAATGTTTTGCACCTCTGGTGCTAAATGCCGTAATCGCTGTGCATAAGCAGCTTCGGCTAAGAAACTGATATTCCCCTCTTCATGAGGTGGGGTCACAAAAACCATGTTGAACATTTGGGAGGAAAATACCAGCGAATGCCTGAGGTATTGGGGTTTCTAACCATAACGCCCAACCCTGTAGAGAATGACAGCCATCAGGGTGTGACTTGGGATTCTTGCCTATAATGCTCATACCATTCCACACCCTGCAGCCAGTGAGAGGCATCGAGGTATGCCTTGGACTCTTTGGCCCCAAAGTTCACCCCATTCTCCTATATCGCACCCATCTCACTGTATTTCCTAATGGAATGGGGTGCGCATAAGGGCCAAAGACCCCAAGGAACACTGTGACACTTGCCAGTGTCTGCAGGGTGGGGTGTACTGAAATGGTGTGGCCGTTATGCCTGCCGACCCAAAGGCACACTCCAATGCCTGTCACTCTCTGCAGGGTAGTGGTGGGGTTGGCTTCAGTTCAATACTTCACTGCCATTCCTATTACGCAGCTCTGTAACTTCTACACTACCACTGCCAATGCCAGCAAGCAAACATTCGGCATTGACAAATGCTTGTTTACAAAGCAGTTTCTCTATCTCACTGCAAGCTGCAAAAAGCGCCATTAGCACAGCCAAATACAATCACCTGTGTTCCACAGTGCTTCTAACAATCACAGCCCATTCAGAAAAACTCCCACACTCTCAGACCACAGACAAACACTGCTTTCAGTATAGCATAGATCTTGGAGTAATGAGCTCTGAACAAGCTTGATAGTTAGCAGACCAGACCTGGGTTTGATTCTCATAGCCTTCACTTGCATACTGTGTAAATCTGCACAAATCATGTAACTTCCCAGTACTCCTAAAAAAACTCACCTGCCTACCAAAAATTAGTTACTAAAGACTAAAACTCAAACAAAAAAAAGCACATAGATACAGGGAAAAAGATACAGCAAAACATGACACTTCATACGCTCTCACCCCATTTGTATAAATAGCACACATGATGAGCAGATCATAAGATATGGGAAATATTCTCACTCATGCCTTTGGCACTCATGAGAATACAAAGCTCACTCTGCAGGAATGAGAATATTTCCCATATCTCACTCCTGCCCATCATGTATCCCCTATTTATATGAGTATGCATTCGCGCATGCTCAATATCATGGCTCCACTTTCAGAGTGCAATTAAAGTACTTTTTTGCCCTTGTTTCAAAAAATTAACTAGTTTCCCAAGTTCAGATATCTTTCTAGGATATAAGAACATATTTAGCTGAACTCAGGTACAATGGTTCCTGCATGACTATGGGGACTAAGTAGGGGACTGACAGTTTCCCTGTAATGTAAGCAGAGCTTGGGGTCCACCCAGCTACCACTTCTTTCTCCCCTTCCTCTCCAGGTGACTCACCTGCCCACCTGCCCTTTCCATCTTTATACATTTTTTTTTGTAATGTAAGAGGGGTGGGGTGCCTTCCCCCCACCACTTCTTTCTCCCCATCGACCTGCCAATCCTATCTTTCTATATTTTTTTTTAATGTAAGTGGAGTGGGGTGCCTACCTCTGCTACTGCTTCTCTTGAACCCTGTCCAGGTCACCCACCCCCGTTACCCAAAAAGCCTGACACTGGGGTGCCCAATCCAAGTGTTAGAATGCATCTGTGACTGTCCCTCAATGTTTCTTTGATGTTTTTTTCAACCCTGTAAAAAGAAAAGCATCCTTTGATGTCTCTTGCACATTAGTCCCCCCATCTGACCCTCCCACTCAGCACCCACCCTTCCACCCCCCAAGCCTTTTACTACCCACCGGGGCTCCAACACCATAATCATTTCTGGCCAACAGAAACAACTTCACAATTCAAAGCTGGACCACGAACTGAGGAAATCAGGTATGTGGTTCAATGTATTTCAATGGGATTTTGAACTTAGTGACATAACTTGACCATTTTTGGATATTTTTGCCCAAAATTTTCATCGTGCCTTTTTTGGGACCCCAAGTCATGAACAATGGCAATAAAATTAGGCAAATCTGTCTGGAAAGCTGATTTCATGGTCGCTGCATGAAATCACCTTTTGGGCAGGAGTTAAAATTTTCTCTACCCTTGTTCATGGGGAGGGGTGTCATAAGAAGACTATGTTGAAAATTTGGTGTAAAAATATTAAAAAAACAACAAAGTTGCGAGCCTACATTGAAATTTGCAAAGGCAGGCTCGTAACTTTGGTAATTTTCAATATTTTGACCCCCAAATTTTCAACATAGCCATTTCTTCACAGCACCTCATGAATGTGACAGCTGTCATTTTTCAAATCCTGGCCAAAAAGTGTTTTCATACCTGTGATGCGAATGACATTTTGGTGGCACGGAATTTCATTTTGGCAGGGATTTGAAAATTTTCACCTACCAGGTCCATTATGTGGGGTACTAAGAAGGCTATGCTGAAACTTTGGTGGACAAATATGGTAAAATGCCTAAGTTATGACTGAATGTTACACTGTTTCAGTGTTCACTTATAACTTCACTAATTTTCAATATTTTGACTCAAAACTTTCAACATAGCCATTTTTCCACACCACCTCATAAACGTGATGTGTTATTCTTAAAATCCTAAATTAGATGTGTTTTCACATCTCTGGTGTGAAATAACATTTTGGCCAATATACTATAAATGGTGTTATAAGGCAAATCCTAAAACAAGTATTTTAAAAAGTTGTGGTCAAACTTAAAAAAAAAAAAAAAACTGTTTAACACCATCAAACGTCCGGCATTGACAAATGCTTGCTGCTTAACAGCAGTATGTTATAAGAGTGATAACACAATTCAATACTCTTTTATTATACTCTGCTATATCACTCAGTGGGTTGTTAAAATACACTGCAATGCTTCATGCTGAGCTACACCCACTTTGTGTGTACAGTATATACTGTACCACAGTATATATTGTACATTGTCATGTCTAATCAGATATGTAGTTGGTATATTATAGGGACATGGTAGTGCCCATATATTTGGGTTGAGTAGTCAGTTCAATGTTAAACTTTAATTTTGTACTGTTTGGAAATTGTCACCATTATTGAGTCACGGTGCAATAAGACACATGACTGGCATATAGCCATACCAGGTTATACTGTGTTCAGAAAGGACAGAGTGGGTAAGAAAGGGGGAGGAATGGCTTTTTACATTAGGGATAACATTAAAGCAGTAGAGATACAAGGAATTCAGGGAGGGGTGGAGGTACTGTGGGTCATGCTAGAAATGAAGAATGGAGCAGCTATTCGCACTGGTGTGATCTACAGGCTTCTAGCATGGGGGGAGGGGATAGATAACTTTCTATTGGAACACATCCAAAAGATGGCAAAAAAGGAGGAGGTGCTGTTGATGGGGAACTTTAATATGCCAGATACAGATTGGAGCATCCCAGGTGCAGCTTCGCCTAGGTGCAGGGACATCTCGGACTCCCTGTAGGGGGTGTTCCTCAAGCAACTAGTAGGAGAACCTACTTGTGGGGAAGCAATATTGGACCTTGTTCTTACCAACGGGGACAGTGCTACAGACGTCACAATGAATGGCCACCTGGGGACCAGTGATTACCAAACAGTGTGGTTCAATATAAGAACTGTGGTGGAATCGAACCGTACAAAGGCAAGGGTCCTAGACTTCAAGAGGGCCAACTTTACAAAGATGGGAGAATGCCTCAGAGGTGCCCTAGAAGGGGGGAGGATTTGTGTGGAGTGGAGGAACAGTGGGCAAAAATAAAAGGGGCCATAGTAAAGGTGACTAACCTCTGCATCAGGCAAGTTAGCAAAAGTAAGAGGAAAAAGCGACCACTATTTTTATTTTATTTTATTTTATTTTATTTTATTGAAATCTAGGATTACAAATACCTCTGAGCAGGAACTGCTCGTTTACAAAGGTTCCACATCGAAGGGATGGGGGGTATACATACATACAAAGGTCAACATAATAATACATAGTTTCACAATAAAAAGAAGTAAGAGACTGAGGCTTAGGAAATTCCAGTAATTCAAAATGTGCCAAATGTTAGGTAGCATGATATACCAGCCAAGGGCAATCTTAGAAATAAGCACTGCAGGTGAGAGGGAAGGGGGTATGCAGGCAGGAAGGCCATTGTCAGAGAGAAGAGGGTGAGGGTAAGAGCTCTAAAGGGGAGGTAGGGGAGGGATAAAAGTTCTCAAAAGAGGTGACTAGAAAGGTGAGGGCAAAAAAGTTAGCATTCAGGAGATGTAAGGAGTCACAGAGGGATGAGGATAGGAAGGTGTGTCAGGAGAAGTAGAGGGAGGCAGGGAAAGCAGTCAGGTGTGCAAAAGCACAAACAAAGGAGAAAATAGCCCATGCTGCTGAGAAAGGGGACAAGACATTTTTTAGGTATGTAAGTGAAAGGAGAAAGATCAGGCGAGGGATAGTAAGATTAAGGGGGAAAGGGGCAGTGCATGGAAGGGGACAAAGAAAAAGCAGATACCCTGAATAAATACTTTTGTTCAGTGTTCACAGTGGAACAGGAAGGCAAGGGACCACAGATTAGAGGCAGGAGCATTAAGGAAAGGGAGGTGGACACAAGTCCATTTACAGTGGATAGAGTCATGAAGAACCATGCAAGTCTGAAAGTGGACAAGACAATGGGGCCAGATGGGATAAATCTCAGGATACTGAAGGAGCTCAGGGAGGTGCTGACTGCTCCTCTGACTGTCCTGTTCAACCACTCACTGGAGAGAGGAGAGGAGAGGTTCTGGAGGACTGGAGGAGGGCAGATATAATCCCACTTCACAAAAGTGGTA
This sequence comes from Neoceratodus forsteri, assembly GCA_016271365.2. NCBI lineage: Eukaryota > Metazoa > Chordata > Ceratodontiformes > Ceratodontidae > Neoceratodus > Neoceratodus forsteri. The sequence continues at coordinate 850,992,006 of CM028134.1, forward strand.
GCAGGGATGAGGCTGAAAATACAGGCCAGTGAGCCTGACTTTGGTGGTGGGAAAAATTAATGGAATCACTCCTGAAGGAAAGGATTTTGGAATATCTTGAAACCATGGACTTACAGGTTCCGAGACAACATGGATTCACAATGGAGAAGTCATGTCAAACAAACCTGATAGATTTCTTTCACTGGGTGACCAGGGAAGTAGATCATGACAGAGCCATGGATGTGGCCTACCTAGATTTCAGTAAGGCCTTTGACACAGTTCCACATAGGAGACCCATAAAGAAGATGGGCAACCTGGGAGTCAGTCCAAAGGTGGTAAACTGGGTATGAAAGTGGTTGGGGGATAGGAGACAGAGGGTGGTGGTAAACGGAGTTCACTCCGAGGAAGGGAGAGTGACCAGCGTGGTGTCACAAGGATTGGTACTGGGCCTGTTCCTCTTTAATACCTTTATTAGTGACATTGCAGAGGGGCTAGAAGGGAATGTATGCCTTTCTGCAGATGACACAAAGATCTACAGTAGGGTAGACACTCCAGGGAGGGTGTGTAACAAATGAATAAAGATCTAAGAAAGCTTGAGGAGTGGTCCAAAGTGTGGCAATTGAGATTCCATGTGAAGAAGTGCAAGGTCATGCACTTAGGGCACAGAAACTGAGGGGTGGAGTATAAGATGGGGGAAGTGGTACTGACAACCACCAAGCAGAAAAGGGACCTGAGGGTAATCATTTCTGATGACCTAAAGGTGACCAAACAGTGTGACAAGTCAGTGGGGAGAGCTAGTGGGATGCTAGGGTGCATAGGGAGGGGTATCACCAGCAGAAAGATGGAGGTAATTATTCCACTGTACAAAACACTGGTGAGACCTCACCCGGAGTACTGTGTTCAGTTATGGAGACCACATCTCTGAAAGGACATGGGCAGAATAGAGGCAGTCTAGAGGAGAGCAACTAAAATGGTGCTGGGCCTGCATCAAAAGCCCTATGAAGAGAGGCTAAAAGGCCTCAATATGTATACCCTGGAAGAAAGGAGGGAAAGAGGGGATATAGTAGAGACTTTTTTTATATAAATGTGGTATAAATGTGGTACAAGAGGATAGCATTTTTCAAAAAAAAAAAGAGCTCAAGAACTAGGGATCATGATAAGAAGCTGGAGGGGGTAGATTCAGGGGAAATGTTAGAAAGTACTTCTTCACAGAAAGAGTGTTGGATGCCTGGAACAGCCTCCCAGTGGATGTGGTCAAAGCAAAACCTGTAACAGGATTCAAGAACGCATGGGATAGACATAAGGGAATCTTATTAGTGCAATGGGGTGCAGGGGGTTAAGCTGGAGACCAAGTAGGGTCTGTGGTATTACAGTAGGTAGGGAAAATGGGCAGACTAGGTTGGCCAAGTGGCCCTTATCTACCAATAATTTAAATGTAATCTATGTACTTTGATAACATGTGTATCCCTGGACAGCATCGCCTAGAATTTGGCATGCAAGGAGCTGATGCAAGGATTTAAGGATTTTGTAAATTTGGTATTGATTGGTTCAGTGGTTTTAAAGTTCAGGAAGGTTAAAACAGACACAATATGAAAAGTAAGACCTTTTTGCTCCATGATAGCACAAAACCAGCTGACAGCTGAAACCTGTCATTTTCAGACTAGTTGGAGTTTGGCATAAGGATGAGTCTTTGATGGGTGGTTTTACTGGGAAATGTGTAGGTTTTAAATTATCACTGGTTCATGCATTTGTGACTTTGAGGCTTGACTACTGCAATGCTGTCTACCTTGAGGTCAGTGGCGGTACATTGCATCGTGTGCTGCTGTTACACAACGCAGCTGCTCGGTTGCTGACAGGGCTTCCAAGACTGTGTCATGCCTCCCCAGTGCTGCGTGATTTGTACTGGCTGCCAGTAAAGTGGCATATCACCTTTAAAGTGGGACTACAAACTTACAAGGTCCTACATGGGCCGGGCCTGGGCTACCTGGCTGAGCTTCTGCATCCTTACAGACCCGTGCTCCCTCTCTGCTCTGCTGAAAAGGGTCTCCCGATAGTCCTGATGGCAAGGCTCAAGACCTCAGGTGACCAGGCTTTTGAAGTGGTAGGCCTGGCCCTCTGGAATTTCTTGCCCAGGGCTTTGAGGGAGGCCCCCTCAGTGGAGGCCTTTAAACAGGGCTTGACATTTTGTTTAATTCAGCAGGTATTTGGAATGAATATTTGACAATTATGTCACCTTTATAGTATAATTTTATTTATAAATGTATTTATTGGAAATTTTTGTAAGTTGGGATGAATAAGTTGATATGAAGTTTTGAATTACTGCTCTGTAATATTGTAATGGTGCCCTGAGCTTCCGGGGAAGGATGCTATATATAAATAAAGACTTCTACTTCTACTAAAAAAGAAAGGGCCCTTTTTGCACATGCGCAGACTGTTTTATTCAAAATTCTAGGTGTAACTGAATTTTTGCAACACAGATATATAGAAACATAAAAAATGATCCCAGAAAAACACCATTGGTCCATCCAGTCTTCCCATAAGCCACTAGCCTACCATGAGACCTAGCATCTATCTGGGTTTTTTGTCCTGACTATGTCTCCCCCTTCTTTTCTACCGTACTACTCCACCCGGGTCACAATTAAGCCTTTGACTATGTCCCAACCATGTTTGAACCATTGATGGTTCTGGTACCTACCGCTTCAGCTAGCAGGTTTTTCCATGGTTCATTCACATACACTGTAAAAGAGAATGTCCCCATGTCCCTCCTGCCACCCCCCAAACCTTTACTCCTACTCCAATGTTCCAGATTCACCAACTCTCTCAGGAACTTGAAGGTCTCCATAGTATCAGTGCTCTACCTTCTGGCCTGCAGTGAATACACATTCAGTTCCCTAAGCCATTCCTCATAGGAACTATCCTGCAGGCCCTGAATCTTACAGGTTGCCTATGCTGCACCATTTCCAGTGTGTCCCTGTCTTTTTCTAGGAAAGAACCCCAGAATTGGGTGCAGTACTCCAGATGTGGCCTCATCAGTGATCTAAAGAGATGCAGTAATACTTCTTTCCTCCTGCTATCAAAACCTCTCTCAATACACCCCAACATCCTGGGTGCCTTGCTGTAGGCCTTGTTACATTGACTAGATTGTTCAAGGGAGTCACTTATGATGACTTCCAGGTCCCTTTCCTCAGTAGTAGTAGTACCCAGCTTAACCCCTTCCATACAATATCTGCATGTTAGTTTTGTGAAGGGGGTCTCATTTCTATTACTTGGAACTGCAATTTTCATATGGTTTTCGGTCATGAAAATTCCCCATGATTTCATTACATACAGTAGCTGGCAGTCAGAAGCTAATTCTTGCTGCTATCACTGGACTATCCCAAATTTCTCTGGTAGTCAGGATCCCTTTTCCACTGCAAGCAACACCCACCCAACCACCATAACAACTGGCGGTGGGTGTCAAATCCATTTCGCTAGCAGTCAGGAGCCCTTTCCTACTGCAGGCAACATCCACCCAACCACCATAACAACTGACAGTACATGTCAAATCCAGCAGCTAGTAGTCCCCTTTCTTCTGATCTTTAATAAAGCTGACAGTGGGTGCCCAACCCTACCACAGCTATTCCTTCACACCCACTTGAGCTTTAATAAAGCTGGTGGCAGAATCCCAACTACACCACTGGTACCCCCCTCCTGCACACACCAAACTTCAATAAACCCTGCAGTGGTTGTTAAACCCCACCACAGGTAACTGTCTTACCCTACCAAGTCCATAACCCTTCCCCATCCACTTGCCAAATTCCCACATTTTCTTCCCCCATCCTTCCCATATATTAACCCCCCACCATCATCAACCATCGAGCACACATGTCACCCTTCTCCCCCCTCCACCAGTGCCTTTAGTTAGGTCCCACATTTAGTTTCCCTCAATGTTCTCCTCATTGTCCCTTGTTGAGATTCCTCAGTGTCCTGCATCATGATTTCTTAATGTCGCTCTACATGCTCTGTGATCGGCAAGTAAGAAAAGAAAAAAGCAATCCTCAAATCTGGTTAAAATTTAAAAAAAAATTATGAGTGAAGAAAAAGTTACCCCTGGAAAAAAACTAAATCCAATAAAATGTGCACTACACATACGCAAGGACTTAGGTTTTTGAAACTGTTTTACCAGTCTTTTTCTAACACTTGTAACGTTGTTATTTTGTAATATTTCTTTTCACCAAAGTTTAGGTACAGGTTGCTAAGTACCTTTCCTCACTAATACCAGCTGGCAGTCATCACACTTGCCCAGTGGATTTGTTCCCTCACATAGGACTCGTAATGTCCAGTGTGAAGCAAACTACAGGTCTGGAAGCATGCTCAGTGGGTGTGCTGTTTTGTTTAGGGCCCATGGGGCCCTGCTCAATGCAAACTTCCTGCCCAGTGATAATGATGCTTCGCATATGGCCAGTAGAATCCCGTGGGAGGCAAGCTACAGGTCTGGCACAGTGTGTGGCCCAGAGGGCCACTCCTGAAACAAGCTATAGGTCTGGTTCTGTGCATGTTACTTTGCAGATGCTTTGTGAGTGACCCTGCAGGACACTCACAAAACAGTGCAAGATCATGCACATAGGGAAAAGAAACCCTGAAGCCACCTATAGGCTGGGAGGGGAGTTGCTGGCAGTCACAAGGGAAGAAAGAGACTTGGTCGTCATCATCACTGATGACCTGAAATCATCCAAGCAGACCTCTAAAGCAGTAGGTAAGGTTAGAAGGATGTTGGGGTGTATTAGTAGGGGTATCACAAGTCAGAAGAGGGAGATAATCATCCCTCTTCAAGACACTGGTTAGGCCCCATCTGGAGTGTACATACTGGAGGCCACACCTTCACAAGGACATTAACCAAATTGAGGCAGTCCAGAGAAGGGCAACCAAAATGGTGCAGGGACTGCATCAGAAAACATATGAGGACAGATTAACTGAACTCAATATGTATACCCTAGAGCAAAGGAAGAGAGAGATGATATGATTGAAACATTCAAACACCTTAAGGGCATTAACAAGGTGAAAGTGTCTAACATGTTTCAATATAAGAAAAATAGCAGGACAAGAGGACACAGCATGGGATTAGAGGGAGGCCGATTAAGGCGTAATGTGAGGAAGTTCTTTTTCACAGAAAGGGTGGTGGATGCATGGAAAGGCCTACCTCAGGAAGTGGTGGATATGAATACAGTGCAGGGCTTCAAACAGGCATGGGATAGGCATAAGGGAGCAATACAGATGAGTATGAATAGATAGGCCATTGACAAAGCAAAGGCCTATGGCGCATTCATAAGGTAGAAAAAGAAATGGGCAGATTGGATGGGTCTTACGGTCCATATCTGCCATCAACTTCTATGTCAGGTTATAGGTCTGGCACAATGCACATCACTATGCAGCTGCTTCATGAGTGGGCTGCAGGGTAACTCAGGAAGCAGGCTACAGGTCTGTTACAGTGATTGTTACTATGCAGCTACAAGTCTGGCACAGTGAGGGTCAGCTAGGGGTCTGGTCCAGTGTATGTTACTGTGTCAATGCTTCTTGAGTGGCCCCCAAGTTATAGGCCACAGTGCATGTCTGTATGAAACTGCTTCATGAGTGGCCTCCAGAACCACTCAGGAAGCAATCTACAAGTCTGGTACAGTGATCGTCATTATGCAGTTGCTTTGTGTGTGGCCTACAGGGTTAGTCATGAAGAAAGGCACAGGTCTGGAGCAGTGAGCATCACTATTCAGAAGTTTCACAAGTGGATTGAGAAGCAAGCTACAAGTCTGGCTCTGTGAGCATCACTATGTAGGTAGTTGCTTTTTGAGTGGCCCTCATGGACACTTATGAAGCAAGCTACAGGTCTGGTGCAGTGAGTGTCACTATGTAGGTGACTGCTTTGAGAGTCACCCTCAGGGACAATCATGAAGCAAACTACGGGTCTAGTGCAGTGAGCATCTGCATGAAGCTGCTTTTAGATAAGTTTTTTTTTTAAAGTAAGGAAATTAATTGCAAAATACTCCTTTAATGCATGTATTAGAATTGAAACACCATCTGACAGACTGGTTCTTGTCCTTTTCATTTACTGGTTTCTGTCCTTTTCAAAGTCTTCTTAAGTACATTGCGGAGGAACTGGAAGGGAAGGTGTGTCTTTGTGGATGATACAAAAATTTGCAACAGGATGGATACTCAGGAGGGGGTATAGAGAATTCAAAGGGATCTGAGGATGTTAGAGCAGTGGGCTAGGGTGTGGCAGCTGGGTTTCAGTGCCAAAAAATGTAAAGTCGTGTACCTGGGGTGGGAAAACCTGGGGTGTGTGTGTATAAGATGGGGGGGTACTTTCAGTCACCAAGCAGGAGAGGGACCTTGGGATAATCATATCTGATGATCTCAAGGTGGCAGGGCAATGTGACAAAACAGTAGACAAGGCTAGCCGGATGTTGGGTTGCAGACAGGGGGGGCAACATTGTTGTCATGGATACTGTTAAATATCAGAATATGGTCGAAACACCATTGTTTGATGTAAACAATTATGAAAAATTAAGAAATAACCCAACCTTTGCCTACAAAAAAGAAGTGTTTCTGCTTTTCAATAAAGCAGAACAGGAGGGGAGTATTTCTGCAAATGAATTTGAATATCTTTATTCTGAACATCCCATCATTCCTACTTTATATTGTCTCCCAAAGGTACATAAAGATCTACACTGCCCACCAAGTAGACCCATAGTATCAGAGGTGTGGTCTATTACAGAACACTTAAGTGAGTTTATTGACTTCTTATAGTATAGCATGCTGACTCTATCATCCTATCTAAAAGACACGGGAGACACTATTAGGAAATTTCAATCTATCCAGTGGGAACTGGGGTATAAATGGATCAGCACAGATGTTGAGGCCTCATACACCTCCGTAAGACATCCAGATGAGATTGCAGCATCTATATATTATTTGGAAAGAGACCAAACAATAACTAACAACCCAGTGGAAGTTTTGGTTGATGCCTTAAGTTTTGTATTGCGTCATATGTTTTTTTTTAATTCAGTAATGAATGTTTTGTGCAGAAGTGTGGAACAGCAGTGGGGGCTTTAATGGCCCCCACTTATGCTAATCTGTTCATGGGCATGTGGGGACAGAATTATTTGCAAGAAGAAAACATCAGCCCATTTCATAGAAATATAATCAAGTGGGGCCGCTTTATAGATGACTGTTAATGCATCTGAAATGGAGACTTTGAAAGTGAAAAACATTTTGTGGACTGGCTTAATAATAATAACTCCTTAAATTTGAGGTTCACATCCCAGATGCATGAAAAGGAAAATTAACTTTCTGGACATTACACTTATGGGAGATGACAGCTCAGGTAGGGTTACAACAAAAGGCTATAGGAAAAACACCTCAACAAATTCTGTATTAAGGAAAGACAGGTCCCACCCAGCTAAACTCAAGGGGCAGGATTCTCAAAGCTTTCAGAAGGTGCAAAACTTTCCCCAAGTCCCCAAAACTTCCTCAGCTATGGAAAAAAAAGGGGGTTTGCTTCAAGTGCTATTCACAAAACCCTCCACAGCTGCGGGAAAAACACTATGGACTATGGAAAAAAGTGCAGCTGCAGAAGTCCCTCAGGACAAAAAGGTGTGAGATAAGTAAGGCACAGCCCCTGAAAGGCTATTCACAGCCAGTTTTTTTTCCACAGCTGAGGAAAGAATGTTACACACAGTGGAATGAGGTGTAACTCTCCCTCAGCACACTGCAGTAGTGCCTCAGCAATTGGAATCAATGAAGGTGGAGGTGAGGCACAGGTAATAATATCCCAGATAGTATAGCAGTGGCTGTTGGTACCGCACAAATGCACACATTGCCATGATATGGCAACAGGCAACAACCACCAGACCCAGTGCAGCCCATGACGGAGCCCCACTGGCAGTAGAGCCTGGCCAGCCTGCATCAGGTGCTACCCCCACAGGCCACAGGAACACCCCAGGGAGGGACAACCAGCAGTGACAGTCAGCCACTGTGGTACCACGGTATCACTGGTACCTGTGGTGCTGCAGTGGTCCCAGTTGAGGGACTGGTTGCAGGTCTCTTTGTGTGTGCTGTCAACTTCATATTATGGCAGCAATGTTAAAGTCTGCTGCTTCAGCTACATAGATTTACTATTGCTGTGCCTCCTCAGCCATTTTCACAGCTGCAGATTTATAGCACTTGCAGGATTCCCACAGCTGCTGAAATTCTGCAGCTGTGGGACTTTTGTGGAATTCCCTTAGCTGCGGGATTTTCTTTAAGAATATCACGCAACTGAGTTTCCACAGTGCTGCAAGCTTTTTTCCCGCAGCTATGAAATTTTTGTTGTTCTTTGAGAATCCTGCTCAAGAAATTCATTCCCTATGGACAATTTATCAGAATTAGGTGTAGTTGTACAGAATATGGGGAATTTGTGAGGCAGGCAGAAGAAATGATGAATAGGTTTAAGGAGAGGGGTTATAGTGAGGTGGAGCTAAAAGAAGCAATGGATAAAGTAAAAAATATAACACAACAAGTACTTTTGCAGTCAGAAATGTCCCCTAAGAAACAGAACGATTCAGGGTGCCCTGTCACTCTTTCACTGGAACATAACTCTGTTTCAGGACAAATAGACAGCATTGTGTGGAACCACTGGGACATTTTAAAAGGGGATGTGAGCCTGAAAGAGGTTGTTTGTGATTCACCATGAATAACTTTCAGAAAGACCACCAGCCTACAGGATCAGCTTGTGAGAAATCAGTTTTACAGGAAGGACAATTCCGATGGAACTTGGTTGCCTACTAAACCTAAAGGAGTGCATAGGTAGAAGAAATGTAATATTTGTCAATATGTACAAACAGGTAGTGGATTATTATTACCAAACCAGACCAAAATTGAAATCTTTGACTTTATTACATGCAGTACTATGTTTGTTGTGTAAATCCTGTGGTGCAGTTGCAATCTATACTATGTTGGTAAGACTGTCCGGATGTTCAAAGAACACATCCAGGAGCATGTATGCTCCATTATAAACCAGAGGCTGGACACTCCGGTGGGAAGGCATTTTTTACAGGTTCACAATTCAGACCCTAGTTGCTTAAAATGCATGGGCCTAGAGTGGGTACGGACACCAATAAGGGGTGGGGATAGGCAGAATGTTCTCCTGCAAAAGGAACGCTTTTGGATTTCTAAAGCTGACACTGTAAAACCAAAAGGTCTCAATGAAAGATGGGATCTAGAGTCTGTCGGGATAATGGATGCAGCATATCCTTTTCTGAGATATTGCCAGTACCAAAGGCCTCAGTGGAGAAAAAAATGAAGATCACGGAGGTTAATGACTGGCTCAGGAAGTGGGGTGAAGAGAGTGGGTTGGGGGTGTTAGGTAACTGGAAAGGAGTTTGGGAGGATAAGGGACTTTATGCCAAGAACAGGCTTCTTCTTGCCCAGTTAGGGAAGGAAGTCCTTAAACAGGGGGTGGCTGACTACATTCAAGAAAGGTGGGGTTTAAACTTGTGAGAGGGGTAGGGAGGGGCTGACCAGAAGCTCTCTCCTTCAGATGAGGGTAGCCTTCAATCCCAAGCGGGGAGGGGAACAGACTGGGGAGGAGGTTTCAGGAGGAGCAGACGGAGGATGGAAGTATAAGGAACCTGGATGGGGTTCGACAAAGGGGATCAGGAATAAGGGGTTGGGGGTGGTGTTAGTAAATGCCAGGAGCTTGGGAAATAAGTTGCCAGAGTTCCAGGCCATGCTGTTCGAGGGGGGGGTGGACGTGGCAGTGGTCACGGAAATGTGGGCCAACAAAAACCATGACCTGGACCTAAATGTGAGGAGGTAGACTATGCTTAAGAAGGATAGAAAGGAGGGCAGAGGTGGTGGAGTGGCTATGTTCATTAGAGATGACATAGAAATTGTTTGGGTAGAAGAGGCAGAGGGAAATGTGGAGGCCTTATGGGTCACCTTACGAACCCCAGCAGGAGGTAAGGTCAAGCTGGGTGTAGTATATAGGCCCCCAGGATGGGTGATGTTCTGGTGGATGGTTTGCTGGACATCATTGCCCAGTGTGGACCAAAAGGGGAAGGAGTGGTGTTGATGGGGGACCTTAATATGCCAGGTACAAACTGGGGAACCATGTCCTCTAAGGTGGCCAAGGAGCAGAGGCTGCGGGACAGTTTCCAGGATATGTTCTTAACACAGCATGTGATGGAGCCCACAAGGGAGGGGCATGTCCTGGACGTGGTTCTGTCAGATGTGGATCTGGTGAGGGACCTGGTTGTAGAGGATCCCCTGACTGGGAGCGACCACAATACTGTCTGGTTTCAAATAAGCATGGGGAGAGGGGGGAGAGATCTAGGACACTGGCAGTGGACTTAGGGGGCAGACTTTGTGGGCATGGGAAATATTCTCAGGATCACTGAAGGAATTACATCAATGACAAATGTGGAAAAGAGATGGGAGGTCATAAACAGGGACTTCATGAGGCAGTCAGGACCTGTGCTAAGGTGAAGCGTAAGGAGCACGGTCACATAAACCATGCTGGTGGTCCAGTGAGGTTCAGGTAGTGGTCAGAGAAAAGAAGGCGGCCTACAAAAAATATAAAACAACAAGAGGGGATAGGGAAAAGGAAATGTGCCATCTTGCATCTAGAAAAGTCACCCGGATGGTGAGGGGGGGCAAAGTCCAGTAAACAGCAACGGCTGGTACAGGTGATACCTGGAGGGGAAAAGGGGTTCTTCCGGTACATTGGGGAGCGGAGAAAAACTAAGGGCCATCTCGGCAGATTGAGATCAGAAGGAGGGTGGGTGGAAGAGGCAAGGGACAAAGCAGAGGTATTAAATGAGTACTTCACCTCTGTGTTCACTAGGGAGGGGGATGGGATATCTACAAAGCAAGGCATGATGGGGATAGAAGCGGTAGTGAGTGGGATCAAGGGAGCAACAGAAATGGAGCAAGAGGGAGGGAGAGGTACCCCAAGGGTGTCACATCAGGATAAGGATAAAAAGGCCAGTAAGGTGGAGGGGAAGGATGATGCTATCTCCACTGAAAGGGTGTGGTTAGCCCTCAAGGCCCTAAAGAAAGATAAATCTCCTGGACCGGATGGCATTCATCTGAGAGTACCATGGGAATTGGTGGACATACTGGCTGCACCCCTGGTGGAGCTCTTCAACAGGTCGCTTGAGACAGGGAGGGTACCTAGGGATTGGCAAGAGGCACATGTGGTGCCAATCCATAAATGGGAGGTCGAGGGAAGTACCTGGTAACTATAGACCCATCAGTTTGACCTCAGTGGTGGGAAAATTAATGGAGAGTATACTAAAGGAATGATTGGGGTGTACTTGGAGGAGGTGGGAAGTCTGGATAGTCAGCAACATGGGTTTGTGCCAGGTAGATCATGTCAAACCAATCTTGTGGAGTTCTATGAATGGGTAACATCAGAACTGGAAAGGGGAAAGCCTGTGGATATATTATTCTTGGACTTCAACAAGGCATTTGACTCTGTCCCCCAGAATGGTCTGGTGGAGAAACTGACGGGGTTGGGAGTAGGCCCTTTGATGGTCAGATGGATTGAAAACTGGCTAGCTGGACACACCCAGAGAGTAGTGGTTGGTGGGGAGCTCTCGAACCCTAGAGAGGTCAGTAGTGGGGTACCGCAGGGCTCAGTCCTGGGTCCGATCCTGTTTAATGCATACATATCGGACATCAGGGAGGGTATAGGGTGTGAAATGAGTCTCTTCACTGATGACTCCAAGATGAGAGCAGTAGTTGAGGGGAAGAGGGGAGGTTGGCCCTGCAAGGGGACCTGGACACCCTGGAAAGCTGGTCTCACACATGGAAATTAAATTTCAATATCACCAAGTGCAAGGTGTTACATCTTGGGCAGGGAAACCCTAAACACAGGTACACCCTGGGAGGGGAGGTGCTGGAGGCCTCAACAGGGTAAAAAGACCTAGGGGTCATGGTGGATGCATGTATGAATAACTCTGAGCAGTGCAGAAGAGCGGCTAGCAAGGCAAACAGGATGTTGGGATGCATCGTAAGGTGGATCACCTCCAGAAGCAGGGAAGTGATTCTGCTGCTGCACAATGGACTGGTTAGACCATGCTTTGAGTACTTTGTACAGTACTGGAGACCACACTTGAAGAGGGACATACAGCTCCTGGAGAGGGTACAGAGGAGGGCAACTAAGATGATACAAGGACTGGGGGATTTGACATATGAGGACAGACTTGAGGAGCTCTGCCTGTTTTCATTGGAGGAGAGGAGAGACAGGGGGGACATGATTGAGGTCTTCAAGTACCTCAAGGAATAAATAGGTAAACATGGAGGGATCTTCAGACTAAAGCAGGAGGTACCACCAGAGGCATGGTTTGAAGCTGGAAGGTGGAAGGGTGAGGGAGGAAAGAGGAGGAGGTTTTCACTGAGAGCGTGGTGGACCCTTGGAATGCTGCCTGGCAAGCTGGTTCAGAGATCCACAGTGGAGGCTTCAAGAGAGGTGGGACAGACACAGAAAGTGTATGTACCAGATGATGGCCTGGCCCGGGGGGGGGATGGATGATAGGGGTTTCTGGAACACAAGGGGGGGAGGGCCTCGGCACCCAACTAGGGATCTGAGGTTTGAGCAGTCTTGATAGACCGTAAGGCCTAATCTGCTGGCAATTGGTATGTTAGTATCTAAAACCATTCCTGAAAAACAGAAGATAATTGCTCTCTTGTCCCCCCCCCCACCATTTTCAGTCACTTATTTGTGTTTTTTTAAGCTTGTATAGGGCCAAGTTATTGGTATCTGATGTTAATGTATAATTATTCATTAAATTATATTTTATTTATGTGACTTATTTTTCTTTTTCAGGATAACTTCTTATTATATTTTCTAATCCAGAACAAATGGTTTGTTACTTTTTATTGGACCAACAAGGATGTTACAAAAAAAACAAATAGCTTTAGCTTTTGGACCAACAGGTCATTCTTCGGAAGCTTAATGACAGTTATTTAGAAAATCCCATATTATTAACCCTTAGAACATGCAGAAAAAAACCAGAAATAATTTTCATTGGTTTAAAAAGGCTTTCAGAACATAATTAAAGTCAGAGAGCTTGAATATCTCAAGTGTGCTTTCAGCTGAACCAAACTTAAAAGTCAAAGGTTGTCAAGAGATAATTGCAGGCAGAGAGTTCAACCCACAAACAGTATACCATGTATCAGTCTAATGAACAACAAAACACTAAGATTCTCTACTCACTAAATTATATGTCAAGTGAAAAAACCTACCAAAGACACATACTTCAAGAGTGAGGTAAGAGGTACACCAGTAGAAGTCAGCTTCAACTCTGCTGAGAACTCTGTCAGTTTATGAATACAGCCTATGACAATAAAATGACCCTGGAGAAAACAATTGCATGCCAAAAGGTAACATATTAGCAAGTAAAAAATTAAAAAATAAGCCCCAAAAATTACAACATAAATTATCTTTACATGGCATATAGAAGGATGAAAGTGATGTTTACCCAAAAGTAAGTAAGTGTATCACACTGATGAAAGTACAACCGGCTGGAGATATATCCCCAACATACTCTCAACCAGCTATTATGTTCCAGAAACCTTAAGGCCTTCAGTGTTGTAACAAGATTTTATACATGATAATATCAATTGTCAGTGTAAGTGCCAGATACAAAGAAGTGCTAGTTAAGGACTCTCAAGAAATTGAGACTATGCAGTCTGATATGTACATATTTCAATAAATTGTCAATGTATAATCAAAATAATACACATATAGAAACAGTCAAAGGAATCTAAACAAAAATTCCTAGAAATTAAATCCCCCCGGGAAAGTAACCACTTAAAATGAAATAAATGTACATGAATCCTAATACACCATCAATTCCACCAATCACTACAATAGTTACCCAAAAAGGAATTACACCTGTTATGAACCCCCAAGTAAATGAGACAATGTGTCTTAATAATTACAGAATGTAAAAACATAACTGTATATACTCAAACTACAGAACTTGCAGAAGGAAGTAAATATCCACTATAATATGAGCCCAGAGTCCTAGCTACTATGACACCATAATGTTATATACCTGAACATAAGTTTACCTCAATATCATCACAATATTCACATCCACTATACCCACATAACCACCCACCTCAAATACCCATATTAAAAATTCAGTGTGCCACATTTCTTCTCCCCCGCAACACATGCACAAACATATACACAAACCCACACATATACACATACACACACACACACCCACGCACACATTTGCACAATACTAATGTGAGAACCCAACCTGTAAATAACAAGTTAAGAGGGACTGTTTAAGTATAAGGTCAAAGTCCAAGGCTTGCTGAAAACCTAAAATATGTCCATCCTTTGAAGTTGAAACTCCTCAAATCCCTCCTCAGACAGCAGGATTGGTTTCCGCCCTGGATTTCTTCATCACCACTTTCAATGCAGCCTGTGACTCCTACACCCCCTTTCAAAAAGTGTAAAGTCAAAGCCCTCTGCAATCCTTGGCTCATCGCTGACCTACTAGCACAACTAAAAGCAAGAGGCCACCTCTGGCTTCTGGCTCAGGCTTCCGGCATGCAAATCGACATTCAGAACTGCAAACATGCCCATAATGTCTGTACACAATCAATGCAACTTCACAAAAGCACCTACTACAAGGAAGCGCTCACCAATACATGGGGTATTGGGAGAGCATTCTGGAATAATATTAAAGAAGGAACCAGAAAACAACCAAAAACCTCCCCAACTATGCTAGTCACAGATGGGACTATTACTCTTGACCCCACAACTATTGCCAATACTTTCAACACTACTTTCACGGACCTCAGTAATGTCCCCCCCCAACTTCTTCAATGAATCTCACTTCCCTAATCAACCTACTACAACTCCACCTCTCCTACACATCCCCATTTTACTTCAAAGCAGTCAAGATGCACAAAGCTCTCAAATACATTGCTAAAGCAATCACTAAAACAAGAAATAGTGGGGACACACTTGACCTAAAACTACTGTCCCTCACCCTTGATGAGGTGATTAGCCCACTAACTAAGATCTTCAGCCTCTCCCTCAGCCTCAGCCAGTTCCCAGACAGATGGAAATCCGCCACCATCACCCCCATCCATAAAACTGGAGATCAGACCAACCCTTGAAACTACCAACCAATCTCCATATTGCCTCCACTATTCAAGGCCATTGAATGCCTCGTTGTTGACCAGCTCACAGATTACTTAGACAAACACAGTATCCTATGCTCACAGCAACATGGTTTCAGAAAAGGACACAGCACCACATCAGCCCTCTTGGAATTCACCGGAGCAATCCACAGCTCTCTGGACAATAGTCACCTAGCCGGGTTGGTCTTTATAGATCTAACTAAGGCCTTCGATACCACTCACCACTGTCTGCTTCTGGAACAGCTCTTAAATGCAGGGCTCTCCCCAGACTCCACAGCTTGTTTTAAAAGTTATCTGGAGAACAGATCGCAAAGAGTGAAAATTGCAAGTGTCCTCTCCAATGCACAACCAGTCCACTCTGGAGTGCCTCAGGGTTCCATACTGGGTCCTCTTCTTTTCAGACTATTTCTGAACCACCTCCCCAAATCATACTCTACGCTGATGATGCCGTAATGCACACCTCCCATAAGGATCCGCTATCCCTACAGAATGAACTCCAGCTTGGTTTCACCTCCTTTGAGAACTGGTTCAGCAAACACAGACTCATCCTTAACTATAAAAAACTAAATCTACGCTCTTCAGTAACTCCCACAACAAGAACTGGCAGCACCCACTGACCATCACAAACTGCCTTGGAGTGGCCCTTGAAGAGGTGCATTCATTTAAATATCTCGGGATCTCTCTCGACAATAACCTGTCCTATGGGGCCCACATTGACAGTGTAGCCAAGGTGGCTAACATGCAACTTGGTCTCCTCTACAGGCATAGGGCACACCTTAACCCTGTAACCCTAAAGGTTGTTGTCCGAAGCTCGGTAGTCTCCATTATTGACTATGGCCTTATCATATATGGCTCTGCCACTTCAACTGCCCTCAGATGCATTTCCACCTCCCTAAACAAAGCCTGTCATCTTATAACAGGAGACCATTATCTTACCCACACCTGTGACCTCTATGCCCAAACTGGGTGGCTACAACTATCAAACCATCTAAAATACTAAACCTGCATTATGGCAAAGAAGATAACCTTAGGCCTTGCCCCCCCTGGTGTCCAAGCCCTCCTCAGCCCAAGTAGTAATTCCTGCCATATCAGGGGATCTGGTTCTCAACTCCTGCTGATTCCTCACTGCCAATCATCAATGGGTCAATGTTTATTTGCCTACAGGGCCCCAAGCTGGTTGAATAGCCTCAACAGCAAGACTTCCTCCATTCCCAAGCTTGGCCCCTTCAAATCAAGACTCCGACTCGCTCTCTCTCTGCCTCCAGTACCTGCGACTGCCTCATATTGCCAACCCTCCTAGCTACACTTTCAATACTGCCTCAGCCCCCCATATAGCACTTTACTCCTCTTTTTTCCCTTGTCTCTCCTCCTCCTCTCCTTCCTACCCATTCCCTCCCTACCCCTTCCATCCGACCCCATCCTCTCCTCCTACCCCCACTACCTGCACTTCTCTATGTGCTGTGACAATACCTTTGGCAGCTCCTACCTCCCTGTGTCCAACCCATGTCTTGTAATGCTGTTGTACACCCTCAATTGCCCTTGACCTGTCTTCTCCAAAGTGTATGCATTTTTTCTGGTAACTGATTGTAAATCTGTTTAACCTGTTTATCCTGCCTATAATTTGTTGCCTTGATGTATTACCATGCATTGTTGTAGTTCGTTGTACTGTCCTCAAACTGACGTGGAACCTTTGTAAAAGAGCCTTGGCTCAAAGGTACTTGTAAGCATAGATTTAAATAAATAAATAAATAAAAGGTCCATGTAAGTTTACGTATAATGTGTCATGTATCCAACATCAATGTTCAAGCCATCTTCCACCGTATTAAGAAGTAGCATAAGTCTGATCTCACAAGCTCATCTCTGTTGTGTACTGTTGAAATGCCTTTTCAAGACCATCACAAACATATCTGAGATAGAGTGGTCATCCTGAGAGAAATGTTGTGCCATGGTTTGTCAGTCATCTTTCTATTAATATTTTGTTATATATTTATTTATTTATTTCAAATTTGGATTAATACCTTTGAGCCAGGGGCTCATTTACAAAGGCTCCAAGTCAACAAGGAATACAAGACATTTACAGGTGCTGAAATATTGCAGAACAGAAAGAACATCAACTAACAAGTAGTATTAGTGTGCAGTTACAGCATTAAGCAGGGTACAACAAGTGAGGAGAAACAGGACCACACTTGCAGAGAAACATATTAATGCAGCAATAATTAAGTGCGGTACAGTGTTTAACAATCATGTTACAGTTCAGACAGGGTGCTCCCATTCTGTAGAAATGTAGTTTTAGCAGCCTATGCAACTCTTCTAGTACAGAGTTGTCGTTTTTCATCTCCCCCACATAACCTGTGCGAGGACATTTCCTGCACTGAATAAAATAAACAACATTGCTTGATGTACATGTATAATTACCTAATATCCTGAATTGTCTATTTTGTGAGGTAACCACACAGTCTGAAGTGGAAATGTGCTCACAAGTTTTACATCTGCGTTCATTACAGGGTTGTGTGCCATATTATGTCATGGCACTCTGTTCAGGTTCAAGTTTACTCTTATTAATCTGGTTGACTAAATTGGGTGGTTGTTTAAAAGATAGTAGTGGCAGTTCTCATAAAATACAACTAAGGGTTTCATCATCACTGATTATTGGGTGTAGGTCCTTAATAATCTTACACAGAAGTTCAAGGTCAGGATGATACGTGACTACTAAGGATGCTCTGTTAGTAGTGGTCCTTTTAATATATTGCAGTAGGTGTTCTCTTGGTACTTGTGTAGCATTTTCAGCTGTTCTGTCAATTTCTCTGGAAGAGTGTCCCTGCTCAATAATGGTGTTTTTCAACATAGCTAAATGTCTATTTCTGTCTTCCTCATTTGAACAGAGATGGCGGTACCGAAGTGCTTGACTATAAATGACAGATTTTTTGTGTGACTCTGGTGATTACTTTTCCTGTGTAAGCATCTCTGTCTGTCTGTTGGTTTCCTGTAAATACATGTATGTAGGGTTCCATCCTTGATGGTGACAGTGGTATCCAGAAAATGAACACTGGTGGCAGAATATTCCAGGGAAAGCTTAGTGGTTGGGTGGAGATTATTAAGTTCCTGATGAAAATCTTTAAGTGTTTCAGTGCCCTCTGTCCAAATTATAAACAAATCATCAATGTAATGGAAGTAAGTGAGTGGTTTGTGTGTTCAGTGCCTTAAAACATCCTCCTCCAAATTGGTCATAAAGAGATTAGCATACTGTGGAGCCATCCTGGTGCCCATTGCTGTTCCCATAGTTTGAACATAATGATTCCCATTAAAGCTGAAGTTGTTATGTGTCAGAATGAATTTAATAAGTTCCCCCACGATGTCAGGGTTGATATGGTCCAATCCTTTCTCATACGTGTATTTAAGGCAGGCTGAAAAGGCCATCTATATGCGGTATATTAGTGTAGAGGGATGTTACATTCATTGTGGCTAAAAGAATATCAGGTGGTAAGTCCTTAAAACTGGAAAGTTTATGCAGGAAGTGAGTAGTGTCTGGAATGTAACTGTCCTTTTGTATAACTAGTGGTTTTAAAATAGCTTCTACAAAACCTGAGATCCCCTCTGTCAGGGTTCCATTTCCAGAGACTATGGGTCTTCCTGGGTTCCCAGATTTATGTATTTTAGGTAGCATGTAGAATGTCCCAGGCTTGGGTTTATCAGGGATGAGGGCAGTTATTCTGATTTGGACATGGTCTGGAAATGATTTAACCAGTCCCTGTAGTTCTCTTTTATATTCTGTTATGGGATCACTTTCCAGTTCTCTGTAGTAGGTATGGTCACTTAGTTGTCTGTCGGCTTCCTTAATGTAATCTTCTCAGTTCAGTATCATCACTGCAGAACCTTTGTCAGCTTTTTTTATGACAATATAGTGGTTTGATTTCAGTGTTTGTATAGCCCGTGTTCCAATGGAGAGAGGTTGTAGCGGGCTTGTTTCTGCCTTTTAAAAATTTCACCAGTCACTCTCTTATTTTCTATATTTACTATATCTTCTGGAATAGAGGGGACTGCAATCCTGAAACTTCTTTTTTTTCATCTTTTCTTTCTTTTTCATTCTCACCTGGCAGTATGTATGCATTTATTGATCTATTGGGAAATGTTAACATTGAAAAAATAATTTGCTTTACTAGGTATATGATCCCTTATATAAGTGATCCCAGTAGCATTAAAAATAAATGTTAAACTTTATTCTCTATTTTGAGCTGTAATTTATATGCCCAGCATGAAATCTATTCAGTATTTTGTATACTCAGTTGTTTTTTGTCCTCTTTTGCTTTGAGCATTAGTATTAGAGGTGGGCGAAGTGGCCAACATTCACTCCGTGAAGCAATTTGTGGAGTTATGCAGAATCCGCCAAATAATCCGCAACATGAAGCAGAGTACTTCACATCATAATGAGGAATACGAAGTCCATTGATAACAATGACTTTGCATTACTCCGCCTTCTCCAGCCACTTCTGCACCAATTTTAATGCAAAGTATATAGAAATCAATGTACTTTGCATCGCTTTGCTTTGTCATTGAGCTACAAGGTGAATTTTGCAGTGATTCATGGGATTGCAGATCTCATGGGCTCTAGATTGTTCTGTACAGCCTCAGTTCTGTGTAGTGTGTGTGTAGTGGTAGATGGAGACAGTTTCCTCTGAGAGCTCTGCGATTCAAATCCTCTAAAAACTGCTAAAAAAGCCTTTTTGAGCCATTTATTTTTGCTCAAAATGTAGTATATCGATTGCAGGAAACCCTCTTATGCTCATATCATCAAGTGTTTATTGTTTATGTGTGGATTTTGAATGTTATTTTAGAACATTCAGTCTGTGTACTGACAGACACTTGAAGTGTGCTTTGGGGAAGGGTGTATCTGTAGTGGAGGTAGGTTAAAACTGGGAGAAAAAGGCAATCTTTCTGTTTTGGTTATATTTTTCTTGCATAACTGTGTTAATGTGCACACAGTAATATTTTCAGTAATTCTTGACTTTTTTTGCTGATTGTTGTGGTGCAGCAGTGCATAATTTCAGTTTGTTTAAAAGATTTGGTTATATTACTGAAGTTTTCAATTTGCTACACATTACTTGTAGTGTGTGTGTGAGTGTGTATGCGATGCATGCCGTTAAATCAGACACATTTTATTGTGCCACAGAGTAACTGCAGCAGTGTGAACCTGCTATCCACCACACCTGCATGATTTTGTACTGCTTTGTGATATCTTGGTTTGGGACTGTCACTGCAGTGCACTGCAACCCCCCCCCCCCGCGGCAAAAGGTATTCTTTTCCAGATTGGATTATGACTTGTGAGCACTTGTTACGGTGTTGTTCTGATTTTGCATCTGCATTTCTTCTTGATTGCACAGTGCAATCTTAATCTGTCTGTGCTTTTGCATCTGTTTAGTGCCCAGTCTCCATCTGCAAGCCACAGTTGTTGTTTTTTTTAGCTTCACATCCTCCAGCCCAGACTGAAAGTTCAGAAATATAAATTTGTCTAGAAATTTCTTGGTGATCCCCCAAAATGCCTGCAAAGAGACGTGCAAGCAAAACTGTTTCTGACCATGGCACTGCTGGCAGTGGCAAGATTGTCCATGGAAGTGGTAGTACACAGAAGTGCATAGCTGACGACAGTAAAGGGAATTCTCTATCAATGTTTTTTACAGTGCAGTCTGTAGCTTCGCTCATAGTTGGAGGAGATAATGTTGTTCCAGCTGGTGTTGTTAGTGCAGTTTCTGCTGGCATAAGTATTGCTGCCTCAAGTTCCGCTTCTGACCAGTTAACTGTTTCAAAAAATATATTTGAGTCTAAAGCTGTGACTGACAGTGTAGATGATGTCATACTCCACATTAACATCCCCATGGTAGTTGAACATGATTCTGATCCTGGCAATGATAACTCACAATGTCACATTTCTTCCAGTGCTGTTGAGGTTATGCCTTTGCCATCCAATGATTCAAAGTGTGGCGCAAACATATCTGGTGATGATGATGATGATAATGCTGTGGTTGGAACATGTTCTCCACATGACAGCATCCAAGCTGAAAATGTGGATGCAGATGATGTTGATGAATATGATAATGATGCCAGTGACCCCTGTTGGGAACCGGAGAAAAAGAAAGTCAAGATTGCTGTGTCTGGATCTGTTGGCATTAAATTCCCCTCCTCAAAAAAGTTGTGATTTAGTGGTTCCTGTTGATGATAATGATGATGACCCAGTAATAATCATAGGTAGTGATGGTGGTCAGTTGGATTCCAAGTGTGTCCAGCATGAATAATCATGTAGCACACACCCCTTTTCAGGGGTTAAACAAACAGAGTCCAATAAGCAGCATCAGGGACATGTTAAAAGTAGAGGATCACAATCCCTTGTTTGGGATTATTTTGTCCAAGATGAAAATGATGAGTCAGTTGCAATCTGCCAGCTCTGTCATGCATGGGTGAGTCAAGGTAAAAAGGGGAGTCATCTCAGCATGGGGGCCAGCATACACATCTTAAGAACAGGCACATGGCACTATGGACCAGGCACCAGAGGGCAGCTAATGCTGTAGTAGGGGCGTTCACCCTCATCATCAACCTTAATGAGCATGTTATCCCCTTCCATGAGTGTAAGACCAAGTAGGAATGTCTGCAGTAGCAATGAAATAACACCAGAGGATTACTACAGGCATGATGAGGGTGAGGATTAAGATTTATAAATCTTTTCAAGTGGTGGTCAGAGTAGCAGTGGTGGTGGTGGTGGTGGTCATGGCAGTATGTACGCGGATGCCAGGGCAGGTTCTTGAAAGAAGTGTGAGGTAATCACAAAGGATGCAAAGTACCTGTTCAGTAGCACAACCACAAATTCACCTAGGATACTAGGTACCTGATTAAGTGGGTAACTAAACAAGGAACCATAATGTCACAGAGCAAGGGTAAAGCTAAAAAGTTGCAAAAACAATGTTTACAATGCAATATGTATACTGAGGGGGACAAGGTACAACATTTTAGATGTAATAATTGTTTGCTGGTCGAAACTCTGCAGGAAGAGATCAAACTGTTCTTTGGAAGGCTGGAGGTAAAAAAGGAGATAAGGGAATTAGAGGGGTTTGTTGATTCAGTATCAGACAGTCTCATAGCACAAAGAGAGAGTATGGCAACTAATACTTCTAGTCGTTTACCAGTAAGTAAGAAACCAGTAGTAAACAAACAAAATAAAAAAGGCTTCTGATTAAAGCACGTAACAAGAAAGCCAAAAATAAGAAGGAGAGCATACATCCAAATGAGCCTCTAAAATTATTTAATAGATATGAATCATTAGATAAACCATCTGAGGAAGCACCAGATAATAGCAAGCAATTAAGTAAATTGATTGAGAATGGGGAATTTGATGGGATAGCGAGTCCTAAAGAATAACACCAGCCAGTTAGTAATGTTAAAGGGATACTGCATACTATACCAGTGGAAGATTTGAGACAAAAAAAGTTTAAAAGAAAGGATAGTCTGGTAATTGGTGATTCTACAACAAAGGGGACTGATGAAATAGTTTGTAGAAATAGGAAAATGTATGCAACAGTTATCACTTACCTGGGGTAAAAGTGACAAATCTGGATAAACTACTGGATGGATTAATGGAAAATTCACAAGAACAAACCTTTGGTCGTGTTATACGTGGGGATAAATTACATAGGTAGAAACAAAGTAGAAACTATTAAGGAATGTTTTATGAGTATAGTGGATAAAATCCAGGCTAAGGGAGGGGGATATTAATATTTCAGGGATTTTACCAGTGCATGGACCAAATGAGCACAAAAATTGGGCCATAAATCAAATAAACGGATAGCTGCACTCTTTCTGTGCAGTGAAACAAATCGTTTTTATGGACAACACCAAGACATTTCAAAATAGGGCTATTGTTAAATATGATGGGGTACACCTGAATAGAGCAGGAACTAGAATCCTGGGTACAAAGCTAAACAAAGTGATACAATTTTATTTAAACTGGAAGGAGAGAGGCAGGAATTTACAAACATGAGGAAAGTGAAAAACTGGGGCCTGTCTCGGAACAAGTGTGTGGAATGGAATATAGTATTGTTAAACTCAAGAAGCTTAACAACTAAATTTCATGAATTCCAAAATATGCTAGAATCTAATAACATTGATATAGTTTTAGTAACTGAAACCTGGTGGGATGAATCAGATATTTGGGAGAAGAATATCGCAGGTTATAAATTGTATTCAAGATCTAGAGCACAAAGGAGAGGTGGAGGTATAGCTATATATATATATATATATATATATATTGTAAAAAAAACAAAGACAAGGCACTGCGTCAGCATGTGTCTAAAAGCAAAACAAAATGGTTATATTAAATGCACGCTGAAATAGAATGCACGCTGAAATAGAAAATTAACTCCTATTTTCTATTTTCAGCGGCATTTAATATAACCATTTTGTTTTGTTTATATATATATATATATATATATGACTCTATAAAAAGTGAGCAAGAAATGGTTCATTTGGACAATGTGGAGATATTATGGTTGAAAATAATGCACAAGTCTCATACTAAAACAAGATTGGGATTGGTCTATAGGCCTCCGTCTATAACTAAGCAAGATCATTTTTCAGGGTCGCCGCTGAAAAAGAGACCTTTGGGGCCCAGTGCGCCTACCCGGTCATCAAAATTCAATAAATAAATAAATAAATAATGACCTTCTCTTGGAATATATTGCTAATTTAGACCCAGCAGATGATATTCTGCTGGCAGGGGACTTTAATATGCCTAATATTGACTGGCTGGAATCTAAGGGGAAAACCAACATGGAAATGAAATTTGTGGAAATAATAAACCATATTGAGGTGGAACAAAGAGTGTCATTTCCAACCAGGGGTCAAAACACCTTGGATTTAGTTCTGACCAATATGGGTAATAAAATAAACAACATTAAGGTTGGAAGCCCCTTAGGAAATAACGATCACTGCACAGTGTGTTTTAAGATGACAGGGGAACCTAGTACTAACAACGTCACAGGGTTAACAGAGAAACTAAATGTTAACAAAGTAAACTTTCCAGGATTAAAAGCAGAAATGGCTGCTTGGGACTTGGAAACAGAGTTTGCAAGCCAGTCAGTGGAAAATATGTGGGAAAAACTGAACAAAAAGATATTAAGGGAGGTGCATAATTACATACCAAGTATGAGTAAAGTTAACAGGAAAGGTAATAAAGGATGATTTAATACTAGGATTAAAACACTGGTTAAATAGAAGGATAAAATCTTCAAATGGATAAACAAACAAAATAACCAAGAAGAATGGCTTGTTTATAGGCAGAAGGTCAAGCAGCTCAAGAGGGAAATAAGAATGGCCAAAGCTGATTATGAGCTTACGCTAGCTACAAGAGTGAGAGATAATCACAAATCATTTTTTAGATGTTTAAATGGCAAAATGAAGGCACAAAATAACATTGGTCCCTATATTAATACACTGGGAGAAACTGTGACTGATACCAAGCAATTGGCAAATATGCAGAACTCATATTTTAGCTCAGTATTCAACAAAATAACTGATTCAGATAATAGGATTGAGTCAAGTTCACAGATAGGTCAAATTTTGATAGATCCTGAAGAGGTATTAAGAAGACTGAAGGATATTAATATGAATAAATCCCCAGGGCCAGACGGAATACATCCCAGAGTACTTAGAGAATTGGCAAACAGCATAGCCCCATTTCTGACATATATTTCAAAAATCTTTGGATCAGGCCATAGTGGTGCAGGGTTGGAGACATGCATTAGTGATACCCTTATTAAAGAAAGGACCTAATACAAAGCCTGAAAATTTCAGACCAGTTAGTTTAACCTCTATAGTGGGTAAGATATTTAAGGGTATTATAAAAGACCATATCTTAGCCCATATAACACTGTACAAGCTAACGGATGAAACCCAACATGGCTTTACAAAAACAACATTGTGCCAAACAAACATGTTAACCTTTTATGAAAAAGTAAATAAGGCCTTGGATATGGGGAATGCAGTGGATATTATATTTCTGGATTTTTCCAAGGCATTCGACAAAATACCCCATAAAGAATTAATTGAGGTTCTGATTAGTACAGAATTACGTGCTAACATAGTGAATTGGGTGGAGGCGTGGTTGAGTAACAGAAGATAGAGGGCTATTATAAGAGGGATAATGTCGGATTGGGAAGAGGTTACAAGTGGGGTCCCACAGGGGTCAGTGTTGGGCCCGTGTCTATTTAACATGTATGTGTCTTCAATTAAGTGTAGTTTCCCAAACATTGGAATGAACGATTTCACAGATGACTGCAGGATTGGAGGTTTTGTAAACACAATTGGAGAGCAACAAAATGTATGAAAAACCTTGCATATGATGATGAAATGGACTGAGCAGTTTAAATCAGAATTAAACTTAAACAAATGTACAGTGATGCACCTGGGAAAAAGAAATACCAACCTCGATTACAATCTGGGAGGAAATGTACTTCACAAGACTGAAGAGGAAAGATACCTGGGGGTGAGAGTAACGAGCAACTTGAAATTTAGTGCACACTTTGGTTTGATTGTCAAGAAGGCAAACCAGGCATTGAACTGCATCTTTAGTCATGGGTGTAGCCAGGCATACTCCAAGCACTCCATGGTGTGCAATTTTATTTAAGGGCGGTAGCAAATAGGCTCTGAATTGCTTCCTTTTTCCATGAAAACTAACAAAGAAAATACTGAACCTTTCTGTAATTTTATTCATAGGAGTCAAAACTAGAAGAACTGGTCACTAATACTCTCTTTGCATCCCAAAGAAAATACAACTTTACAAGCTCTGGGCTGGCATGTGGGTGTCTTAGGGAACAATGCATGGCATTTGTATTTACCCATGCATGGCAACAACCCTTGTCATGAGATACAAAAGTTGTATTTATTGTGCCGAATGAGGCAACAAACACGGTCCTGGTGTACATTTGTATATTGTCTGGCTACACCCGGGGGGGGGGGTAGCTCAACCTAACAAGGTGGGGTGGCAATGAGTCCACTTGGTGTGCAGATCTGAAATCCCTGGCTACACCCCTGTTTAGACACATTGGTAGCTGAGATAGCAGGGTGATTATGCCCCTGTACCAAGCATTGGTAAGGCCACATCTCGAATACTGTGTGCAGGTGTGGTCCCCATATATAAAGGCTGATGTCAGAAGGTTGGAGGGGGTACAAAGAAGGGCATCAAAGAAAATTAGGGGCATGGAGAAACAAACATGTCATGAGAGATTACAGGAGCTGGGATTGTATGCATTACAATATCATAGACTCAGGGGAGATATGTGCATGATTTATAGGGCTTTCCAAGATGAACAGTTAAGTGAGAATTTGGTACTTACAGTAGGGAGGACTTATTTGTATGAACATAAGGGACATATGTTGCAATTAGAACAGGAAAAATGGAATACCTTAAAAAGGAAAAACTGGTTCTGTCAGAGGGGGGGTCCAGCTGTGGAACAGTTAACCTAGGGATATAGTACAAAGCAGAACTATGGATTCATTTAAACTAAGTCTGGATAAATTCTATAAAAACAAGAGCAATTTAATATAAAGTAGGCAAGGCAAGCATTAAGGACGAAAGTCTATGTAGCTTGAAAAACCTATGAAACCTATGTCTAGTGCAAGTGGTACATCAACCCCTGTATGTAAAATGGGGAAAATAACTTAATTTGTGGACTTGTCACCTGTGCACCCTCTTCATCACACATCCATACCCCACCTCCGGCCATTCACAGAGCTGAGCCATTTGTCACACCCCATGCAAAACGTGTAAATCAGCCCATGTTGGTAAGTGTTTTTGCCCATAACCTCCTGCCTGCCTGAAGCATGTGACTGACACTGTGTAAACCATGTGATGTGTGTGGGCTGCCTATGAACTCTCACTCCACCTTAAAGCAGAATAAGGTGGACTGCACAATGCAAAGTCATATTTACAATGTGAAGTGGTGAAGTGAGGGTTTAAAATGGGCACTCCGCGTAGTGGAATACTAACAAGAAAGTGGCCACTTCGCGACCACTTCGCGGGTGGAATTTTACTTCGCTGCATCTCTATTTAGTATGCATTATGTGTAGGTTCAACAAAATATAAAATGTGCAATCCTGCTCAAATGTGTAATAATGTTTACTTGAAACAATATGAAATTTAATTAATACCAGCATTTAAATGATTTATAATAATTTATGATGTTTATATAGTAATAATATAAAATTTTCCTTCTTTGTAATTTATTGGGTAATGGATAATGATTGGTTTCACTTGTTTCAATTAGTGATGTCACTCTGTGGTTTGTGCTATTTAAATGCAAACTAGATCCCTGATTGGCTAATGCCCCCTTTGAAGGCAGTTTGCCGAGGTGCTAGGGGCTTCTTGCATGGTGATATTTGACAGCCTATAACAGTAATCTCAGGAATAAATGTCTATGTTTTGGCATATACCACTGGCGTGAATTTGTTCCTTTACGTGTTTGCTGTGCGCTGGTACTTTGGAACTGTGTAATGTTCTGGGCTAGCCACCCAGATCAAGTGCATCACCCTTATCTTGAGTGCAGGTGCTCTCTTTTTGAACAGTGTGACAAAGCAGTAGGCAAGACTAGCCGGATGTTGGGTTGCATAGGGAGGGGAATTTCCAGCAAGAAAAAGAATGTAGTGTTGCCACTGTATCACTCACTGGTGAGATCCCACCTGCAGTACTGTGTCCAGTTCTGGTGGCTGAAGGGCATTGACAGGGTAGAGTCTGTTCAGAGCAGGACTAAAAAAATTGTGTGGGGGTTGCATGAGAAACCATATGAGGAGAGGCTGCAGGAGCTCAGTACGTACTCTCTGGAAGACAGGAGGATGAGCGGGGACAGACAGAGATCTATAAGTACCTCATGGGGGTGAACAAAGTGCAGGAGGGGAATCTCTTTCAGAGGAGGAGCATCAGAACATGAGGGCATACTATGAAGCTTGAGAGTGTAAAATTTAAGAGGGATGTGAAGAAATACGTCTTTATAGAAAGGGTGTTGGACACCAGGAACAGCCTGCCAGAAGAGGTGATGGGGGAAGAAGACAGCGGAGAGCTTTAAGCATGTGGGATAGGCACATGGGCACAATAGGCAGAGGAAAGGAAGGAGGGCTGGACACGTGTGATTGAATAAGGTCCAGGGTGTATTAATAGGAAGGAAAAATAGGGCTCACTAGATGGGACTACTGGTCCCTTTCTGCTGGCACATTCTATGCTTCTATGTTTCTACAGTGTGTATAAATTTGTGAAATTAAATATTAGAGTTCAACATCTCTGGAATTTTGACAAATTGCTGGTGTGGTGTTTCTTGGGGAATTTTATTCTTTTATTTTTTTTTTTACTTATGCTTTATGGAACCCTGCATACCATGGGGACACCTTTCTTCAGGGTCCTCAGTGCTCCCCACAGTCAGTGCCGGAAGGCGCTAAAAGGCACTAGCTCCCATAAGTGCCCTGCTCTCCCATACTTTCTCAAGCCTCCAGTTTACCCCCCAGTGGGGTGGAGGAGTCCCCCTTCTTTTCCCCTCCATACTCAGGGGAGAGCATTCACCCAGTCACCTCAGTCCCTCTGGACATCAGTGCCGGGACCTGTCTTCAGGTGCCGCCATCTGGATTTTTCATGTTTTCTGGTCCTGACCCCTGCAGACATCAGCACACTAGGAGGGCCAATGAGATAAAGGCATGCAGAGATGTGCCTTCGCTCAGGCCCTTGGCTGACATCTACCACTCCCTGTGCTACTGCTTCCTCGTCTGCACCACCACCCATTGTCAGCCAGGTAGCGGTATAGCAGCAAGGTCTGCAGCCATCCCCTCTTCAGAGAGAAGGAGAGCAGCCCAATGGGTGTGCAATCTTTCTCCCTCCAGCAAAGCAGGCTCACTACTGAACCTGGGTCGCTGGTGTCACAAGTGGCAGTGCTACCGCTGCGCTGGTGGGCTGGCTCTTTATTTTATATTTTTTGGTCCCAGCCCCCTTCCCCTTAGGAGATAAGCCCCTGCCCCACACACCTCCCCCCATGTCAGTCTTACCCCCCCTGGGTGGGTGGGCAAGGCGGACCCCCGGACCACCGGATCACAGCGGGGAGCTGGGCAGCAACAGAGCGTCAAGGATGGGGACAGATTTTGTTTTTGCAGCTGCTGTGGAGATCCCTGGGGGCAGGGACATGCAATGATGGCCAGCTCCTGCCCCACGCCCTTATGTGAGGCACTGGCAGTGGTGGTACCCGAAGCCTCCGCCAGAGGTCCACATAGCGCCGGACACCCTTCCCCCTTCCCTTGTAGAAAGAGAGCAGTCCTTGGGACACTCAATCCTTCTCCTCCCGGCTGGCCTTCTGACTCCCAAGTCCGTCTCTGAACCCAAGATGTCGATGCTGTAGGCAGACGCCATGCCACTGTGTTGGCGGGCCAACTTCTTGGGGATTTTTATGATCAAGTGATGCAGGATTGGTGTTACCCTAACATTGGCACTGTCTTGTCACACAGTGTAAGTGACACGGCAATGTTTGTCTGACACAGCCCCCACTTCATGCAATCCCTACAAAACTGTCCCATAGGAAGGAATGGGGCCAGCAATAAACGTGGGGGTGGCTCCCACGTCTATGGGTATTTTGGTTGAACATCTCACCAGGAGCCACCCACTGTGTATTGTACAGTCCCAAGCTTGGAGTTTTTCCCTACACCCCTTGAGGGATGGATCACTGAGGCACCTCCTGTAAAGTCCCTTCACACCCCACTGGGAACTGTGTTAGCCACATTACCTATGCACCTTCAGGGAAGACACTTTCCTTTTGTCTTTTGCTTGGTCCCTGCTGGTAGTCTTTGCTTCATCTGCTGGCTCTGTGGGCCCTGTCTCATTCAAACCTGTTACCCTTCTTCTGCCCTTTGGCTCCAGGGGAAAACAGAGCTACCTAGGTTGGTCAAAAAGCTGTTTTCACTTTGCATTTACACTACACTATTACTGCCCCTGCATGACAACTTGAGGTAGGCCTTAATATTTGAACTGTAATCCATAACTTGATTCAGCTGCATTTTGTGTTGGGATTGCAGTTCCCAAATGCTGCACCTTTTTTAGTAAGTACACAGACACAGGGCAGGACACTTAGGCTTAAACATCCTTTGCAAACACTTCAACAACTTATTTGCACAAGCAGTGCATGCAGTTAAGGTATTAAGGTAGTAGCGGTAAGTTTGAGGTCAGAGCCCTGACACACAGCTCCTGTTTGGGCCCAGTTGTCATTCAGAAATCAGGCATGTGATACTATTCTGCAATAATCACTGTTCTGTATAGTTCAGAACAATTACACTCTGTACATGTCCACGAACAGTTGGTTACAGGTTTAATTCCTATTAGCAGCGACACTGTTTAGCAACATATTTGCACTTTAGCTCAGCAGGGTTATACTCCCGAACGTACTTTAAGTTAACTTATGTTATACATTCCCTGCTGCTTAAGATAACACTTAGAGTATCTCTTTTTAACACTACTTCCCTGAAACTTCAGCTAACATACCCAGGAGATACATACTGATGGTTGTGGTCCCCTCATGGCTGTGAGTGGGAGAATGACATCAGGGTGTACGCGGCTCTGAATGTTACAAAAGTGAGTGATACCGTGCTTCTTGCATAGGTCAAACAAATGATGTACCCTTCCTGAACACACACATTTGCACATTGCTACCTTTTACCACATTTGCTACCTCTGTTGGTCTGCCCTGAGCCCCATACGTCTGTGGGGGCTGGAGTCAGTGCCTGTTAGTTACAGACAGCAGTGGCATACCCTTTACTGGATACTGGTTCTTTCCCTTGCTCCCTGGTTTCAAATCCATGGTGCAAACTGCACTGATCTTCCACAGAACTCAGTCTGTTGAAGTCACAGTCCCCCTCTAGTTCAGGATTATATCTACAACCTCTCCATCATTTTCAAGATACATGGAACAGTTGGTGCAAGAGTCATCAGGAGACCCTCATTGAGGGTGGAAGTCCAATAGGCCCCCACTGTCCTCAGTCTCAGACCTTGGTCATGTCTGAGTCTCCAGACACCTACACAGAGGGGGCCAGTTCCACCTGGACCCAAGGACCCTGCTACCATCCCTGGGTCCATTGGCCCACTCTGATCTACTACTAAGGATCATACTACTAAGAATGGGAAGGTGCTAGGAGGCTTTTTGAGCCCATATTTGCACCTGTCACAGCCAGAGGTGCAAATGCAAATCAAAAAGACCAGGATGGCACTCACAATAAAGTCAGGTGCTGTAAAATGTAAGCACAAAAGAACAGTCATTAACAGCACTTCAGGTTAGCGAATAAAATTATATTATTTTAATAAAAAAACTAGTGCAAATTTTACACACATGATAAACACAATGTAGGTTTCACATACCCCAAAAATAATATACACAGCCCAGCGTTTGAGGTCTCAACAACCTCTTCGAAGAGGCTGTTGAGACGGCGAAGGGCTGGGCTGTATATATTTTTTTTCGGTGTGTGAACCTACATCGTGTTTATCATGTGTGTAAAATTTGCACTGGCTTCTTTATTAAAATAATTTTATTCGCTAGCCTGGAGTGCTGTTATTGACCATTTTAGAGGTGTGAATGGACCCTGAGGTGCTACTGCTAGAACTCTGCATGCACTGGCACCCCAGGCATGGAAAAAACTAGAACAAGAACTGCCCTTGGTTGGCCAGAGTCAATTTATATATGCCCCTAGCAGACATGAAACAAGCCTGGAAACCCTTCTGACCAATGAGCAATTTCTGGTGCAGCTGGCACATAGACATACTGGCTCACATTTTCAAAGGAGATGAGCGGCCCAAAATAGAGATCCACTGCACATCCTGAAAAATGCACCAAAGCATGATATTCAACCGGAGGAGATGCACTGCCCAAATCAGAATGCGCGATTGCACAGAAATAATGACAGTGGTGCAAAACAGGGGGCGTGCCCATGAATGTGCCACGCATCCATAAATTGAGCCAAAATCAGCGGCACAAGTGCAGTGCATCCCAAATATGGGCAGCCCACAGATAGGTATAAAAGAAGATGGCCTAACTTTGCTAGCCATCCATAGGCATGGTGCAGAACTGCAGCTATGTATGGCTCAGCCTTCCTCATGGCAGCAATGATAGAAGATGTGAGGAAATGGGAACAACAGCAACACGGCCAGAGAAGGGCCCATAGGTAGTATGCCCACCAGAGGCAGTACCAGAACCGTATCACATTCAAACAGCTGACTGACACAGAAATCGTGGGCTGGTCCCGTCTCTACAGGGCAATTCTGAGACAGCTCTGTGAGCTGCTCCATGAGGAGCTGCAGGTACCAACACACAGAAGTCATGCCATGATGGTGGAGACAAAGGTGACAGCAGCACTGTGCCTGCTCGCCATGGGAACCTTCCAGATACCAGTGGGTGACACGATTGGTAACACCCAATCTGCCATGTCCTGTCTCCTCACACAGTTCCTCACCACACTGCTGCCCCATGTTACAGAGTACATCACATTCCCTAGCACAACAGCAGAGCATACAGAAACAATGCAGCACTTCCACAGGGTTGCACGCATTTCAGGCATGCTAGGAGCCATTGACTGTACCCATGTGGCAATCAGAGCACCACCTGGCATTGACAAGGACATGAACATCAATAGGAAGGGGTACCACTCCATCAACTGCCAGGTGGTGTGCAATGCCACAGGGCACATCAGCAATGTCTTTGCCAGTTACCCTGGGAGTGCACATGATGCTTACATCTACCATCAGTTGGCCCAGTGTCACTGATTCAAGTCTAGGGAGATACCCAGTGGTCACCTAGTGGGT
Organism: Neoceratodus forsteri; assembly: GCA_016271365.2. NCBI lineage: Eukaryota > Metazoa > Chordata > Ceratodontiformes > Ceratodontidae > Neoceratodus > Neoceratodus forsteri. Next base: position 851,025,019 of record CM028134.1, read on the forward strand.
GAGTGGTACAGAACCCCATGGACATGGTGCCCACATGTCCCCAGAAACCACTGACAGTGGCTGTACAAGGGGTAGAACAGTGTGACAGAGCCAACCCCTGGCCAGACATGTGGTAAACTGGATAGGGTGTGGCCGCCAGAGTGGGGCCCACAAACAGATAAAAACTAGAAAGATGGTGGGAACAATGAGTGTCCAAGCAAATGTGATGGTACGCAGCAGACACAGGCAATGGGGGGGCAGCCACACACTCCTTGATGGTACCACTGTATGTGAGGCAGGGTAGTGTGACACTGTGTGAGAAGACAGCAACTTGGGGTAGTAACAGGTCATGCCATAGCAGTGAACCACAGAGCAGATGCCAGGCATGCCTTGGTGGTAGTGACAGTGGGCAATCAATGGCAGGAAGGGTGCTACAAAGGCATGAGATGGTGTATGGAGGTGGGAACCACAGACAGGTGAACAGTGTGGACAGACCCAACCAGCATACACAGGGCATGGTGGGGGGGGACACCTGTGGGACATGAACAGATATGTACAGTAGACTAACATATCACTCTCCTCCACACAGGTAACAGCACCTACCCTCCCTGTGGCCATGGCTGCTCACCCTCATATGCAGACCTCATCCAAAGCAGAGGAGAAGTATAACAAGGCACACATGGCTAAAAGGAACATCAGTGAGAGCGTGTTCGCATGGTCAAGATGCATTTTAGATGCCTGGACAGGTCCAGTGGTGCCCTATGGTACAGCCCAGACAAGGCCTGTGGTATAGTCCTGGCCTGTTGCATGCTACACAGCATGGCCATTGACCATGGAATAGTCATCCAGGTGTCTGAGGGTGACAGTGCAGAGGATGAGGATTTGCAGGTTGAGGGTGAGCAGCAATCACTGCCTCGGAGGGACCCCAGAGTGGCCCTGAGGGCACAGCGGCACAGAGACACCAATGTGCAGGAGCATTTCGGACACGGAAGGTGAGTACTGGAAGCAGTTGTAACAGTATAGGCATACACAGATGCACAAGTAAGTCCAACCCATGGTGCCCCCCAGGCCATGGCAGCCAGACGCAGTCATGAGGGTGTGACACGCACACACATGTGCACAAAACACATGCCCACTTGTCCACAGCAGGGGCAACAATGCCAAGGATGAACACAGGTAGATGTGGAGCAATGACATGGGACAGAGACAGGCCACTGCCACAGACACACAGCAGCTGGCCACAACTGCACTCATCATTCCCTTGCCCACCACCATGACACCATGGCATGCATCCATGCCCCGAATGCCACAAAGATGGCACAAACATGCCACAGATATGTGTGCAAGTGGCACAATGACAGCACACAGCCCTGAGCAGACCTGAGATGATGTCAGAACAGCAACAGCCATGGGGCAACAAGTGCAGGCCAACTGTGGCCAGTACACCTCAGTGTCTGCCTGTGCGACCATCGCACACACTTGGGTGGCAACACACAACAGGCGAGGGTGACTCACATGGGAGATCACCAGCTACAAGGTGTGAACTCTCCACCATTGAGGGGGTTGAACCATGTGACTGTGATCTGCTGTGTGTGGATGTAGGTGTCCTGAAATGCACATTGATGCCAGGAGTGTTAGGGATACAATGGCGGGGATGGTGTATGGAGAACATTGGATGCACGCTGTCTCAGGGTGGGGGTGCTTTTGTTACTGCATGGCATGCAGTGGGTGCTTCTTTGGGACTGTGGGGCCCTGGCTGCACAACCCACCGCAATGGCCTGTGTAATCCAATCAAGACCTGCAGTCATGTCCACCCACAGGAGGCGCAACTCTACAGTCATGTCTTCCCACAGTCAGCAAACTCATTGAGTGCCTCAGCATTCTGAACAGCTGCTTACTCATCAAGGAGAGCCACCTGCATGCGCAACCCATGCGTGGCCTCCCTGAGTGCCACCTTGTGATCCACGGAGTTCTGCAGGAGATGTGTGTGCTCGTTGGGCTCATCAGCAGGGGACATGTGTTGTGGCAGTGGCTGATGAGCAGAGGGGGTGCCAGCCTGCTATGTTGCAACCAGCACCTGTGGCTGCTGCACAGCAGGCGGCTGTTGGCCTGGGGACTGTGTGTGTGCAGACACACTGGGTGCTGGGTCGGCCTGACCACGTGCCTGTTCAGGCTGTTGCTGGTTACTATCACGCAGGCTGATGAGTATGCGGCACCCAGGCCACACAACAGTGCCCAGCCCTTGGCTAACCACAACTGACCTGGTGGCCACTGGCATGTGGTGTTGCTGAGGCTGCTCCTCTGACATCTCAGGATGGCTGCCACTGTCGGAGGGTGCCTGTGTGGTATCTGGCATGCCAAGGTTGCTCATGGTGTCAGGGATGATGCTCCCCAACTGGGTGGTATCATCATCATCATCATCTGTGGCCATGACAAGCATCACAAGATCATCCAGGAGGTCAATCCTGGATGCTCTGCATTGCTGGTTCGACAATTAATTTGTCAACCAGCAACACAACGCCAGGCTCCATGTTGACCGTGATTTGCAGACAACAGGAAGCCGTGCACAGTGGATTGTGCCTTTTCTTCGGGGGTGGCTTTGCCCCCCAAACCCCACACATGGGGGCTCAGTCCTCCACACCATCTCCCATGCTTATGGATTCCAACTCTGAGTTAGAGTTGTTCATGGAGGAGGTGCAGGATGGGGGAAAGTGTTGCCGGGTCCCAGGCGAACTTCTACAGTGACATGTCACTGTTGTCGATATCGATGTATGTCACTGTTGAAGTGTCCCTGTACAGAGGTATACCAATTCTGGAGAGTGGATCGAGATCAGTAATGCAGTGAACCTGCACCACCTCCTATGTGCTTGCCCCAACGCCCCAATAGCAGTGGCCACTGCAGCTGTCAATGTGCTGGCAACGGGTATGTCTGGCTGCTGTCCCCGAGGCCATACCTGGAATGCTCCAGCACCACTGAGATGTGATCTAGCTGTGAAAGCAGAAGAGGAGAGCATGGTCAGGGCTGCATGCCTATGGTGAGTAAACAGTGGCATTCACAGGGAGGTGCACATGTGTGTCACAGGCATGCAGGTTGTGGCACACATGGCCAGGACTACTATTGTGGATCACATGGCACACATGCCATACTGATAGGTTGGGTTGTTCTGCAGTACGTGTGTGGCCACAAAATGACCCTTATGAGATACAGCCAAAATAACCAACACTCTCTCCCCCCACCTGGCCCACACCCCTGCACAGCAGTCAGCATGTGGCACACATACCCAATGAACATGCCATACGCACACCTACACCACAGACTGACCACAGGGGTGTACTCCCACACAACACCCGTGGCTCAGCAGTATGGTCCACTTACAGGCAAAAGTGACTGCAGACATGCTGGTGCAGACATGCATGGTGCTGCATGTACCTGTCCCAAGGCACCCATGTATGAAGGCCCTGCTGGCCCACTCCAGGGCCATGCATGGTTGTACTGCAGATGCAGCTCTGTGCCCGCACAGTGCTACAGCGCAAGTATGACATGTCAGACACCACCTGTGCACACCAGATGCAGGCCTCCACAATACCTGTGGAATGCATACTCACAGTGCAGTGATGATGAATCTCCTCTATCAAAACCACCACTAGAGACACCCTCAACAGAGGCATGGCTAAGGGTGGTAGTGATCAGGGCCTACTATGCCGTCATGTCAGGCACTGTTGATGCCCCCCCCCCAGTGGCACTGCAGGATGCCTGGACTTGGGCCAGACATTCCTTGGCCTTTATCCATTTGCTGTTGATCCTCTTAATACATTCCTTGGGTGTACGGTTGAATGTACCATGGACATTCACAGCCTCAACCACCTCTGACCACCCCTTTGCCCGTTCTTGCTGGGTCCCCGTCTTCCTGGTCAGGAGGTCCTCCCTCAGAATGTAGGGCTCAATGAGGGCCGTTAGCTCATCTTTTGTGAAGTTAAGATGCCTTTTCTTCCTTCCCTCCTCAGGTTCCATACTGGTGCCTGTGGAAATAAAAGAAAATCACAGGGACAGGTACAGCATCAGTGTCATGTAGTGAGAGACATGCAGAGTTAATGTGGAACCAGTATAGACAATGCCACAGTGTAAACACACTTACCTCCAAGGCTGCAGTACCTCTTGGTCACCTGTGTGGTGGGGTGGTGCATGCCGTCTCAATTTGTAGCTCATCACATGCAAATGGGGGGCACAGCACCCTGTAATGAGATGCAAATATCTGAGATGGGCTGGAATTGTGCAATGAGCTCATTACCATATCCTGGCTAAATATTGAAAAGAAGGGCCTGGTGCATCTCATTGTGCATCATGCATATATTTACAACACAGCACAATCGCATTGCACTTTTCTGATGCATGCACAATAGGCCGGGTGTATATGTCACAGCTTTGTGCAGTTGTGGACAAAGGACATCAGTGGTGGCGCACCACGTAGTGCACATTGGATGTGTATGGCATAGAGCCACTGACGTGCACCATATGGATGGCTGTGGTCATTGCATCAGCTGACTTCCCCAACATGGCATCACCGCGTAGTCACACATGTGTATTTGTGGGGGTCATGTCCTCTGTTTCCCGTGTGGCCCATCACTACTGTGCATGTGCAGTAATGCACCATGGTACACCTGTCTTGCATTCCTATGGCACATGCCCATACTGTGCAGGGACGAGACTGTGTGGTCTGTTGCACAACTGGCATGGCCCAGACGCCTTGCAGTTACTGCCACAGCAGCATCATGCTGCAACAGTAGTGGTAGCAGTAGCACAAAGGCATGTGACTCAGCAAACATGTCCACTAGGCCTCACTCCTAGAATTGGAAGGAGGGACAGAATTGGCCAATTTGGTGGAACTTGTGGTCCCCCTATAGGGGCAGCTATTTGGGGTAGAGGAACTCCAGGAGACACAGGCCCAGGTGTGGGTCAGGATTGCCATGCACCTCACCAGGCACACAGGCATCCCCTGAACAGGAGAACAATGCTGCCATTGCTTTGGGGACCTTGGCCAATGGAATAGGGCCAGTTTGAGAGGCTATGCAATCAGGTGCAGAGGGAAGATGTGCCATGATCAGCTGTGTATACATTGTGGCTGTGTACCATTCATTATACACCTACTGGATAATGACACATGTGTGACTGTGGCAGGTACTGTCCACTGTAGACCATGGCAGGTCACCAGTGGTGTTTGGTGGGTGTGTAATGGTATGCTGGTGTGCAGTATGCAGTGTGTGCTACTGTCCAGCCCCAGCATGACTACGGGGTGTGTGGTCGCCAATGTGGGTCCAGCAACATGCCACGGTGTGTGCCACAGTGTGGCGGTGAGAGCCACAGTGACCCACAGTGGTGACACATCGTCCGTTGTGGGCCCCAGATGTGTGACACCTCACTGCCATGCATTACCACTGTATGCTGCACCATGGTGCAGTACAGGTACCATGTCCAGTCGTCATGTATGGTGTCCATGCCGATGCCTGATTTTGTACCATGTGGCAGTGGCAACACGAGTTGCTGGTCCACATGCACAATTGTCTAGGGTACAGGCACCATGTGCATGTCACACAAGGCATGGGCCTGTTGGCACACCTCAGTGTCACACAGGTCACCACAGTGCACCACCTGCACATACTTAATGTCACATGCCAATGTACTGTGTGGGTACTGGTGACAGGTGTATGCCTGTACAGGCCTGTATTGTGATTCATGCAACAGTGCCTATTCACTGTAGATCATGCACCTGCAGAGCTACAGTGTGGCATGTGTATTTGTCGGGGCTTCACATTACTGGCTTGCACATGGATGCTGGGGGGGCAGTGTGCTACCACTCGATGCTAACTGTGCCCTTCTCATTGCATTTCCATTGCAGACAGGGACGAGGTCCACTAGGCCTGGAGGGATGCCAGCAGCCAGGGCAGTGAGGATGGAAGGTCATTGAGGGCAGGACATTGACCGTGGCACTATCAGGCAGTCACCATGCCATGCAGTGAGTGGGCATGTTGTGTTACACATTGTATGGGTACATGGGGGTATGCATTGCCCATTGCAGTCCATGGCATGCTGGTTGGGCATGCCCATGTAGCACTGGTCACGCATACATGTGGTGACAGTGTTGTGCCGTGTGACAGCAATGCATTGCTCTTGGCCCCTGTGTACCAGGCACTGTCCAGTGTGTCAGTACATGGCCGTGGTCACTCTCCACTGACCACATGGGGACAGCACTGGACCATCACTCATGCTGCACCCACTTGTCAGGTCCATATGTGTAGTGCATGGCATGTTTGGTGCCCTGTACCCCACGCTACTAACCCCACACTGCATGCCATGGTCTGCCATTGCAGCCCAGACATCCCTGATACCACATCCACCCACAGCACATGGCATGCTGCCTGGCACACATATCCCCATTGGTGTGGTTCAGCCCACTACCACTGTTGCCTCATGTGTACTGGAAGACATCACCACAGCAGCCTGTTGTTGTTGTCATGGCCATGCTGTGTCTGTGGCACCTGCCTTTGTGCTGTGTGTTGCCAATGTCATCTGGGCCTGCAGTGTTGCTGTGCCATGTGCCTGTGCGCCCCCTCTGCTGGCCAGCTGGACAGCACCATGACGGTGTACCTGTTGACCTGCATAGTACCTGTCCTGACCAACCTATTTAATCTGCCTATCCCTGGTCAGTGCTGTGTGCTGCTAGGGGTGTACAGGTTTCTTCTGGTGATGGTGCACATAGGTCTGTGTGTGTTGCCCTGTGCCATCAGACAGTGTGTTACACTGTGTTGACCACTACCACCAGTGTATGTGTGCCCCATGTACACTGGTACGGTCCAGGGTGTTGCCCCAATGTGTAGGCATGTCCCCTGCCATTGCCTGTGCCCCCTGAAATGGTTACCTCCATCCACAGTTTGTGGACATGAGTTCCAGACCCTGTGTTCTTGTGGTGGGTAGTGACGGCTGTCAGTCACTTGGCACACCCTCTGTGGAAGAGTCCTTGTCATGGTCCTAGGTCACCTCTTGAACACTGCCCCATCTGGCACCTGGTACCTGCCTTTCCAGTGGTCCTGTGTATGTCCATCCCCCCCAATTTCTTTGCAACATCCACCTGTCATCTGCCAACATGCTGTTGCCATTGCCTTCCCTTGTATGGTCACCCACATGGCCGTGCATGGCTGGCTTCTTTCTGTGTGTCCAGCAGGTATGTGGCAGTACTGGTTGGGCTAGGCATATGTGCATGCAGCATGCCATCCATGCATACCTGTATGTGTGGCCTTCTGTGGACAGCTGCATACATCTGTGCTCCTGCCTCTGATATCACCATCACATATGTGTACCTTTGCGTGTGACCAGTGAGCTTATGTGGGGAACACTGTACCTGTGACACACAGCTGTGTGGAGCATGGCAACATATGCCTCTGCCATATCCTGTCCATATCCTGTCCTGCCATTGTCTGTTTCTGCAGCCACATCCCATGCAGTGTGTTTTGTGTGGCACTGTTCCATGGCATATCTCCTGTCAGCAGTAGGTTTGGTGGTGTAGCAGCCCTGTGCAGTAGGCTGCATATCTGCAGGCATGCACATCACTATCATTGCATTGAGGGGGGGACTGTGTCTGTGACTGGATGACTTGTGGTACTGAGGTCTTGTTTTGTTTGTCTTTTTCCTCCCGTAGGTGGACAGGCCACAGCAGGATGTCATGCTGGAGGAAAATGGCCACAGAGTCGCATCTTGGTCCAGGGAAGGGTAGCTACTATTTATTGATTTATTGAAAGTTTTACCAGAGAGAACATACTGAGCAGCAAGTGCTCATTTCCAGATGTGTCCGGGGGGGGGGAGGGGTAACAGATGGGAGAGTACAGGCAATATACATATACACAGTATTAGCAGTTAATAATACAAATTGAAGTAGCAGTGAGCAAATTAAGGGAAAGAGTTACACAAGTACAATGCAGAATAGAAGCAACAATACAGCAGAATTACATGAATTATAATTACAAATTTCTGCAATAGAACACAGAGTTATAGAATAAGGTTTTACAGTTATTTACAGGATTACTGCAGGGAATCACCCAACGGCAACCAATCAGGGTAGAATGCGAAGGAATAATAGAATGGTAGGCAGAGGGTGATCATACAGTAGAGAAGGTGGCAGGGGGGTTAGGAACAGGTGCAGGAGGTGTGGAAAAGGTTTTTAATGAGGGAATTACAAACCTGAGAGGAGGTGGCAAAATGAATGGAGCATGGGAGGGGGTTTCAAAGACTCGGAAACCTGTAGGAAAAGGCATCCTGACCTCCTGAGGTGGTCCGACGGGGGACAGAAAAAGTGAGAGGATCAGAGTTTCTGAGTGAATAAGAGGGAGAGGGTAGGGTGAAGAGGGAGGAGAATAGGTAGGAAGGTAGGGACTGGGACCAGAATTTAGCCATGAAGCTGGCACAGTGGGTACGCTGTCTGTCCTCTAAGGAGGGGAAGGATAGAGATTGGTAAAGGGTACAGTTGTGTGTGCTGGGACAGTCAAGGGTGAAATGGCAGGAGTTGAAGAGAGTGTCCAGTTTGGTTATGGAGGAGGAGGAGGAGGGAGTTGCACTGTAAACCACATCCCCATAGTAGAATATGGGGAGAATCATTTTTTGTACAATAATCCGGCAAGCCGGCAGAGGGATACATCCCCAGTTGTGGTACAGGGCACCCAGTTTAGGGTACAGTTTCTTGTGAATGACCTCTATGTGTACAGAAAAATTGAGGTGCTGGTCAAGCCAGACCACAAGGTACCTAAAGGAGGAGCAGTCCTCCAGCAGTGTCCCATCCAGGGTGTGGAAGGAAGGAAATTAAGTGAGCTGAGAGACTCTCTGCCTTTTGCCGAAGGTCATGGAGACTGTTTTCTTGGCATTCAGGAAGAGTTGGTTTGAGTGAAACCAGAGCTGAACATTATCGAAGTCATGCTGTAGTCTGGTCACCACATCAGTTATGGAGGGGCCAGATGCATACAGGACAGTGTCATCCACATTCATATGGATAGAGATATGTGGACAGAAGGAGAGTAGCTCGCTTAGGGAGACAGAAAACAGCAGGGGGCCAAGGACACTGCCTTGGGACACATCAGTAGTTATGGTTAGTGGGGGAAAGGGAGAGTTGCCAATCCAGACAGATTGTGACCTATCTGCTAGACAGAAGTGGAATCAGTTGGTGGCCACATTGGATGGCCTTGCATTAGAAAGGTTTGTTAGGAGGAGGGGATGTGACACAGTGCTGGAAGCCTTGGTGAGTTTGATGAAGATGGCAGAGATGATGTGTCCCTGATCCATGCCTGTCTGGATGGAATCAGTGATCCTCAGCAGGGAGGTAATGGTGGAATGAGATCTCCTAAAACCAGACTGATATGGAGTGAAAAACGAAGTGGAGTCAAGGAAGGAGGAAAGCTGAGATAGTACTAGACGTTCCTGCAGTTTAACGAGAATGGGGAGGAGAGAAATAGGGTGGTAGTTTCCAGGGGAGGAGGGGTCACCTCCCTTAGGGAGGGGGACAACAGTAGCATGTTTCCACTCAGCAGGAACAGAAATGAGGGAGAATGAAATCTTTAGAAGATAGGTGAGGCTATAGCAGGGGCTGATAGGTAGAGCATTGTGGCATCCAGCCTGGAGGGGCACTTACTCTTGGAGGGGTTGAGTGTAATTAATGCATTAAAGATTTCCTTGAGGGTAAGGGGACAGAAGGAGAAGGAGTGGGGAGAGGAGGAAGGTTGGGAGGAATTGTGCAGGGTGTGGTCAGCAGAGGTCAAGGGGAGAGAGGACAGCAGGGATGACGCGCAGGAGGTAAAGAAGAAGTTAAACTCCATAGCTACAGCTTGAGGGTCTGACAGTGTGCTATTGCCAATTTTGATCTCAGGTGAGGGGGGCTGGAATGGGGGGGTGGCATAGGGATTTGGCCAACTTCTAGAACTTGGAGGGGTGATTTATATTGGTTAGGAAGGTGTCCCTGAAGTATTCTGCCTTAGCAAGTCTAATTGCCCTGGTACAGGCATTTCAAAGCATTCTATATTTCTGGACGTCTGTGGGGTGGCCAGTGGATTTGTTGGTCTTCCACGCTTGGTCCCTTGCTCAAAGACAGGCCAAGAGATCAGTGGAGACCCAGGACAGGTGAGTACCATGCACACAGATCCATTTCAGTGGTGCATATTTATCCCAGGAGGAGAGAAGTTCTGATCTGAAATAAGCAAGTGCAGAGTCGATGAAGGGGGCACAGGTGATATAAGACCAGTTTGTGCTAGACAGATCATTTAGGAGAGAAGCAATATCCAGGGAGTTATAGGACCAGATCAGTAGGGTTTGTGGGGGGGAGTGGATTTAGGGCGGTGGATTATCCTAAATGCGTAGATCAGATGGTGGTCACTTAATGAGTCTGAGTAATTCAGCTGTTATTGTACAGTGCGGGTGGGAAGAAAGAACCCAATCTATCAGAGAATGGTTGAGAGATTTGGTATTTAGATGTGAGGGTTTATTTAGCAGCTGGGTGAGGTTTAGGGCAGCCATGTCTTGTCGAATTTTGGAGTGAGAAGGGGCAAGCCAATTCATGTTGAAATCTCCGAAGACATGGAGTTCACCATTCACCACACATGTTTGTAGGGAGGCTAAGAGATCTGTGATTGATGAGTTCGGACCACTGTGGCATCAGTAGGAGCTAGCAATGAAGATAGGGATGGAGCAAGGAAAGGTGAGTTTCACCAGCAGGGACTCATGAGACTGTGGGATGGATGTTGCAAGTATAGGTGTTAATTTGAGGGAAGAAGCAACATACAGGGCTAATCCTCTGCCCTTACTTTTTCCAGACTGATGCTGGTGGATGACAGAGTAGCCAGGAATGGAGATGCAGTCATTTTCGATGTGAGGTTTTAACCAGATTTCTGTAATGATCACAACATCAGGGTTGAGAGAGAGGGCTAAAGGTTGGAGCAGCGAGATTTTGTTCAGGAGACTCCTGATGCTTAGGTGAGCTAGCATTAGACTGTGGGAAAGTTGCATAGGTGTGGCAGGGTCAGGACCAGGATTGGATTCATTGTCACCTGATAACAGTAGCAGCAGTGTTAGCATAAATTTTATAGGGGATGCCATGCATTTGCTGTGTGAAGAGGGGCAGGAGCGTGGGGAGAATAAGGGAGACCTAATAGCTAGTATTTAGGGGAATCAGCCCAGTGAGGAAACAAGGAGGGGGAGAAACCAAGGGCTTATCTGCCAAGAGTTGTGCAGCCAGGTGTTGGCCAGTGGTAGGTGTGAGCAGGGGCCAGAGGTAGAGGAAAGAGATAGAGTGTGTGTGAGAGAGAGAGAGAGAGAGAGAGGAGTTCTGAATTGTTGGTCAGCAAGACAGGGGTGGAGGAGGGGGAGAGGGACAGCAAGGGGAATAACAGAGGGAGGATAGAAATACTGAATGGCAGCATGGTGGAGAGGAGAAACTAGGACAAGGAGGTATGAGTGATTAGGGATAGAGGGTGAGAAGGAGAAATACAATAGGACAAAGGGGGGAGTTGCAGTAAGAAAGGGGAAATTGTACTAATAATGAGTTGAGCTGCAATGATAAAATGATTTGCACTATATGAGCAGAGCAACTGTCCCACCAATAAAGGACAGGAAGGATTAGTTGAGTGCAGAGGCAGGGGCTGGGTGGAGTTATAGCTAGCCCACAACCAGGAAGACAATTGCATTGCATAAATGGCTACAAACTGATACAAAAGAGTGTGCTTAAACTAGCAAACCTGGTAATTACCGAGTCAGATTAAATGCTTGAGGTCAGGCGTGCACAACGGCAGAGTAGGGTTGCCTTTGAGGAGATGGGGTGGCACGAAAGCTGGACTGAAGATTTGCAGTTGACAGCATTTTAGCCATGCCTCCTTGCTTAAAGGTGAAATAAACGATGATGGACTTATGGCTTGCTGTTTTTGACTTATGGTAATGTTTTGTGTCATAGAATTTGTTTAACTGTGAATTATTAAGGGATCATACCTCTGTCTAAGTTTTTTTATTAAAATATTTATGAATCTGATACTGAGCTCAGGTACAGCATTTTGCCAACTATTATCATTTGAGCATGCTGTACCTGTGACATCGGTACTTCTGTGACACTTCTGAGGGTGCAAGCTGCACCTGGCGAGTCGCTGCAGCTTTCCATTAATTTGGGATGCTGTAACTTTCAACAGGCTGATAATTTGCTGTGTAGTGCAAAGTGTTCATACTCAAACATGAGAATGCAGTGATTTTATTTTCCCACAAACTTGCTACCCATTATGTTTTTATTACATTAATGTTACTGAAATATGCAGTGTGACATGATAGTATTGTTACCGTTCGAATGACAGCTCAGTTGCTGTCAGATCCATGATGCCCTTTGAACTCCAGTGTTAGGAACTCTCACAAATGTGTATATTTTTTTTTTGTTTATTCTGTAGTAAATAATTAGCCAATTATTACCACTGGTTTTGTTGTCCTTGGTGATGTATGATTAAACTTGAACGTGATGATTACATTTTAGGTTTGCATATTCCGATTACTGTTTCCTCCCCACGTAATCATGTGGACTTTCTGACAGCATGGTTCAAACATCCATACAGTAAATCGCAGGCAAGGTTCGAGATATCTAAGTTGGAGCGGTTCAGTAATAACTTACCTAGGCAACAGTGACTAATACAATTTACTGAACTCTGCATCTTGTAAGTGTGTGTTCTTTTTTTTTCCCAAACATTGCTGCACTTCGATCTGTCACATATCATGCATTTGGAGCGAATGATGCAGTAGTGTGATTGATATCCTTGATTGTCCTCTCTTCCCCTTTTATTTTACTTCCCCCCTTTGCTATGATTATGTTTAGGTCATATTTATTGAGTTCAACTTTTTCTGCCTTGATTCTCTTATGAAAAATGGCATTGCTATGTAACACAAAGACACTTCAATATGTAAAATCATAAATGTATTTATAATAGTGGAGTGTGTGTGTGTGTGTGTGTGTGTGTGTGTGTGTTGATTCAATTTGTGGATTGCTGACATTTTTAATCATGTTTACCAATCCCTCCTTTTCTAGTGTAAAATAGAAGTTCCTAATAAGTCTGATATAGAACACTGCCCAATTTGCCAGAGTATTGCTGTGTTTATTATGAGTTGATGACGTGAGAGAGGAGGTTGGTGTTGATGACTGTGATTCACATCACCAAATAATTTTTGTTACAGAAAGATTGAAACATAGGCTATGATAAGGAAAGCTTGGTACACCTACTGGACCCATCTACCATCATTCATAAATGTAAGGCAGCTTACCATACATTTTTTACCAGTATGGTTGCCTCTTTCTGTATCATGCATTAATGAAATCTCTGTTTTACCATGTATGTTTATTTAAAAAAAATATTTAGTGACATTTCCCTTATTATTACATTCTAAATTCTCATAATGGGCCCTTTTTATTCCTGTACATATATGTTATTGAATGATGCTGCCCACATGGACTTTTTTATTCTCCTGAGTTACTTGTATGTCTTTATCATACTCTTTCTTTCTCTTTCTTGTCTTACATGATAAACTTTTTAAGATATCTAAGCCTTTCCTCATATGTTGTATGATGTATGTCAGACAGTAGTTTGTTTCTATTATGTGGATCGACAGCATTCTGTAAGTTTTTTTTTTTTACAGAGATGCACCCACATACTTGAAATTAGTATGCCAGATCTAGTCTCACAGTTCATCTGAACTGTGGCATCAATATTTCTTGTTTAATACTGGTGATGATAATCTCTATGGCTCACATGCTGTCTTCAATTGAAAACACAATGTATAAGCCGGCTCCACAAAGCCACAGTGACAGCCCAGTCCAGATCCTTAATGCCCCAGGATATGTTACGAGTGGCCGGTAAGGTACTTCCCCCTTGGAAGAGAGTAACCCTCCTGATGAAGGGATACTTTGAGTTACCTGGGGGTTGCTGTATGAGATAGTGGCTGGTAGCAGGGGTCAGGTGTTGGGGCCTATGCAATCCAAATGAGTTGCAGGATGGGGCAAGCTTTGACTGGAAGGAGCATAAAAAAACTCACAATGTATGGTGATCGTATGTAACTAGAAGGTTGCCTACTGGTTGGCATGTAATTCTACTGGGGTGTCAAACAGACGAGGCACACTGATGAGTCCTGATAGGATGAAACACTTGTCTATGTCTTCTGTTGGCACCCTTTGCAAACTGTGTGAGGGGCCTTTCGGCACCATGCATTTCTGTTCAAGGTTGAAACAGCATAATATTCTGTGTTGATTTGCATATGCAGCCCATGATGCTTCGCATTATAGGGGCATGTGTGATTTTGTATTTCTTTGAAACTTGGCTTCCCAGCAAATGCCCTTTGGGGTAACCATTGCCTCAGTGCTTGCACACTGAGGTTCTTTGTCTGTTAACTATTTTTTTGTTTTAATTTGGTTCACCACAACATAATTCAGACAGACCATCTTAGGGTAGCTGGTTCATTCCACTGTGGTGTCAAACAGACAAGGCACACTAATGAGTCCTGGTAGGACTAAACACATGTCTGTTTCATCTGTTGACACCCTTTGCAAACTGTGTGAGAGGCCTTTCGGCAGCATGCATTTCTGCTTAAAGTTGAACCAGCATAATATTCTGTAGTGATTTGCATATGCAGCCCATGATGCTTTGCATTATAGGGGCATGTGTGATTTTGTATTTCTTTGAAACTTGTCTTCCCAGCCAATGCCCTTTGGTGTAACCATTGCCTCAGTGCTTGCACACTGAGGTTCTTCATCATGTAATTCTGTGACAGCTTTGTGTAGACAAGGTACATTTTTACTCTCTCCCATGTGTGAATTTTCACTGACTGTTTGAGGCCAGTCCCTCTTAGCCCATCTAATCTGTTTCTGCCTCATGTAGTGGATGTTGCTGCAGTTCTGGAGTCCCCATCTCTGCAAGGACATAGACAGAATGAAGGTAGCCCAGAGGAGGGCAACTAAAATGGTGCAGGGTCTGCACCAGAAACAATACGAAGATAGACTAAAGAAGTTTAAAACGTACACCCTTGAAGAAAGGAGGGAGAGGGAGGTCATGTTAGAAACTTTCAAGTACCTCAAGGAAATAAACAAAGTCCAAGAGGGTAGTATCTTTCAGAAAGAGATGTGCAAGAACAAGGGGGCACAATTTGAAAATAGAGGGGGGACGGCGCATGTGCAATGTAAAGAAGTATTTTTTTTTAAATGAAAGGGTAGTGGATGCATGGAATGGCCTTCTAGATGAGGTTGTGTGTCCAAAAATTGTGGGGGAATTCAAGAATGCATGGGAAAGACATAAGGTAACTCTTGTGGGGGCAGTAAAAAACAGGATATTGGTTAACTAGGATATGCAGCTTATTCAATATGTAGATGAATGGGAAGACTGGGTGGGCCAAGTGGTCCTTATCTGCTGTCAAAGTCTATGTTTCTGTGTTGCATATGTGTTCCATGAAATATATTTTTCTTTTTTTTAAATGTTGATTATTAATTATTTCATTTCCTTTACACAATAACATTCACTAACAGAATGGCATCAGCCTTGATATCCAGTGATGAAGATTCTGATGTTGGGGAGCTCACTTGTGTATGGCCCAATGTTGTTGTACCTTACAACTATGAACCCCTAGCTTGTGATGTGATGAATTTTAGAATTCATAACTCATCATCAGATTCATCTGGTGAATCCGATACTGAATTGCCTCCTATTCCGCTAAGTGACTGGTAACATCTTTTTATACATATGGATAACCAAACAGTGAAGTACTGTACTTAATTAAGTCTGTAACAAGTGAATGTATTTATCTATATGTTACTTGCCCTTTTTAACTTGTATTTGTTCAAAAGCTAGCTATATATATGTGTACATACCTTTTCTTTGTTATAGTGTGTTGACCAATATCAGATGTTAACAGTTAGATAATAGTCTTTGCTATAGGGATACTATTGACTGAGTAACTTGCTTCAGCATGTTCTTCCATCACCTTGGTCACTTCATGTTAGGAGACTTGTTTGGAGTGTCCTGTCAAATGGGGAGCTCATCATGGATCTAGTTGCTAGGGTCCCACTAGCTGGTAACAATCATATCATGGTTTAGTTCTCCCTAAAACTAGGGTACCAGGGAGAACACACTAGAATGACAGTAGTGGATTTAAGAGGGGCAGACTCTTGGGGGATGAAGTGGGTCCTGAGGGGCTATCTAGAGGGGATCACATCAAGCATGGACACAGAGGCCCAATGGGAAATCACAAAAAAAAAGGCTACTGGAGTCTACCAATGTCGGCACGAGGGAAAGACGCAGGGGGGTCAAAGCTGGGAGGCCGAGTTGGTGGATGAAGGAGGTCCAGGATGCAGTGCTGAGAAAAAAAGATGCCTATAGAGAATATAAGCACTCTCAGGGGACTATATCTAAGGAGGAGTATGATAATGCAGTCAGGATGGTCACCAGGGTGGCAAGATTGGCTAAGGTGGGGGTGGAGCTGAGATTGGCACTAGGGATTAGAATGGGGGAAAAATAATTCTTCATGTACATCAGGGAAAGGAAGATTGATTGGGCTGATCAGTCAGGATAGGGTGTGGTGGGTGGGTGGGTGGGTGGGTGGAAGAGGCTGAGAGAAGGCATAGGTACTAATTGAATTTATTTGCCTCTGTCTTTACCAAGGAGGAGGGGAAGCTGGCACAGGCAGGAGATGGGGCACATGATACGATGGATGAAGACGGGGGAAACAGATGGTGAAATACCCAGAGGTATGGTGTGGGAAGCACTCAAGGCCCTAAGAGGGGACAATGCACTGTGACCAGATGGGATACATGTCAGGGTGCTCGGGGACCTGACTGATACCCTGGTCACTCCCTTAGCAGACCTTTTCAACTCCTCCCTGCAGTCTGGGTGGGTATCTCAAGACTGGAGGATGACCCATATTGTGCCTTTCCACAAGAGAAGCCGGATAGATATAGGCCAGGTAGCCTGACGTCGGCAGTGGGCAAAGTGATGGATGTCATCCTGAAGGACAGGCTGGAGGGAGTTCTGTGGACACGACATCACATATACATTCACCAGCACGGCTTTGTTAATGACAGATCATGCCATACAAATCTTTTTTTTTTTAATTTTTATTTATTAAAGTTTTACAGTTAAACTTTAACATGGGTCAACAATTGTACTTCAATACAATGAAAACATAAGAATCAAAGCACCATGTTAAGTTCCTTGCCTCCCCTACCCACCTTCCGGCTTGGCACAACTTGTATCATTCAGGTGTCATAGAAACAATAACATTTATATCTCGTTAGTATTGCATGAATACCAAAATTAAACACCAAAAGGAAAAAATTGACATGAACTACAAAAACCGGTAAATAAAAACTAAGATGACCCCTACTTGTTTACTTTGGAGTCACACCAGTCTGAAGAAGGTATAATGTATGCATACCCTCCCAGGTACTTTTATAATGGGATAAGGAGTTTCTAAAGCTATTCTTAAGTTGCTTAGCCCAGAGATTAAAAAGTAGATCTCCTAACCATTCCGTACATATTATATTGTGATTATCCAACCAGTGTCTTAGTACCAGCTTCTTTATTGTAGGGGTTATCATAGCCATGTGAAATCTACGTGATCTAACCAGTATTCATGAAAAATCACCCAATAGGCAAATTTCGGTTGTGAATGAGTCTTCCAGGCCCAGCAAGGGGTCCGTCCTATGTCTGATCATATTCCATAAGGCTTTTACCGTGGGGCAGTCCCAAAAAATATGCTTGAGGTCCCCAATCTGATGGCAGCATCTGTTACATAGAGCGTCCTGAGATTTTCCCAGGAGCTTAAGCTTGCTGGGAGTCCAGCACATATTGTTAAGAAATTGGTATTGGGTGAGTTTCAATCTATCTTGCAGAATATATTTATGCAAACACATCCAGATAGAGCTGCATTTCTCTAAAGCAGTAGGGAATTGAACAGCCCACTATCTAGGGGATTCTGACGCTGCATCAAATACTTTCTCCTGAAAGAAAGCATACATTAAAGAAATGGCATGGGGCTTTCTACAAAGAGGAATCGAGGAATTGAACCAATTTTGGCCTGTCTCTACCCCGCACGGGTTTGAGAAATATTGTACCAGTAGGTGACGTAATTGAAACACCTTGAAAATGTTACCTCTATCCAGTTTGTATTTTGTTATTATTGACCCAGAATCTAAGCAAATCCCCTCCACAAAAAAAATATTTCACTTTGAGATGGTTGATTTGGGGGAGCCATTTTGAAGAAATGAGCTTGCCCCCCACCCTAAGATTAGGATTAGCCATCACAGGTTGCTCAAGATCTCTTGTGTTCCGATATTTAAGGAAAGCACATAATTGTATGTGAATTTGTATAGAGAAAGATATCGGAGATTTATTCAGTTTAGTGGGGAGAGACCTAATAGGAATATATAGTAGGGCCTCCAGATTAATATTCATACTAGCTATTAAATCCATTTCCAGAGTTAACCACTCTGGGTTATATGGGTAGGAAGCAAGCACCTCTGGTGAAATAAACCATTTGAGGTATTTGGTCACTTGGCTGGCCCAATAATATAGTCCAAAATGTGGGAGTTTCAGACCACCAGATAGTGGATATGCCACTGATTTTGAGTAGGCACGTCTAGGGCACTTCCCTTGCCATATGAAGGATGAAATTAAGGCATGAGTCTTTTTAAAAAAGGATAGAGGTAGCCAAGAATTTAACATACTGAGTGGATAAAAAATTCTAGGTAGTATGTTCATTTTAATAATATTGATGTGGCCCCATCCTGATATAGGGAGAGACTGCTACCTTTTAAAATCCTGTTGGATAGTGTTTAGGAGGGAATCAAAATTCAGTTGTCTCAACAATGTTTCACTCCTGGACAATGTCAGCCCTAAATACTTAAATAACTTAGAATTCCACTGAAAACCCAAATGGGAAATAACACTTTTCAGAAGCCTTTGGTTAAGGGGAAAAACTATGGTTTTAGCTGGGTTGATTTTATAGTTCGAAAACCTTCCATATTCCATAATAAGAGACAAAGCCACAGGAAAAGAATGGCAGGGTGTATCGGATGAAGAATAACATCATCAGCATATGCAGAAAGTTTGAAAGTATGCCTACCAATGGTAATACCTTGGACCCCATCATGAGCTCTTAAGGTGAACAGTAACAGTTCAAGATAAATTTTAAACAGGAGCGGAGAGAGGGGACATCCTTGCCTGGTTCTGGAATGTAGGGGAAATTTATCAGAAAGTACTCCATTACAATAAATTTTGGCATGTAGAGCTTTATATAAGGAGGATACCCAATCTGTGAATTTGGTGGGGGGTCCAAACTTTTTCATAGACAAGAATAGCAATTACCAGTCAACCAGGTTGAATGCCTTTTCCGCACTGAGGAAAAGCATACCAGCCGGGACCTTCAATTCCCCAGACGCGGAGAAGACGTGTGCCAATTTTCGAAAATGGTCTGCCAAATTCCTTCCCTCCATGAAGCCCACTTGATCAGCATGGAAAATGTAAGGGAGCACCTTCTTCAATCTACTAGCAAAAACATTTGCCAGAGTTTTGACATCCCAATTTAAAAGGGAGATAGGGCGGTAGCTATGTAGTAAATTGGGATCTTTGTCAGGCTTTTGTAATACAATGATTAAGGCATCTAGCAGACCAGACTCTGTGATATTCCCGTCTAACATCCACGCATATAGGTGACAGAGCCAAGGGACAATTTGTTTACTGAATGATTTTTAAGAATTAGGAGAGAATCCGTCCGGTTCCGGGGCTTTGTCTGCCACTAAGTTATTAATAGCCGACAAAATTTCCCCTTCTGTTATAGGGGTAATTAACAGCTCCTGTTGAGCCTGGTTAAGAACTGGGAGATTTAAGGGGTAGAGATAGTCCTCTACTTGGGAAGAATCTGGGAGATGGGGCATAAGACCGTATAGGCCTTTATAAAACTCAACAAATTCTGCATTTATTGCCCTTGGGGTAAGGCAAATAGAACCGTGTCCTTTGGTCCTGATGGCTTTTATATTCCTAGATGATTCTACCTTTTTCAATCATAATGCGAGAAGGTGACTAGCCTTCTCCACTTGATCAATATATCTTGCCCCTGTTTTTAAGATTGCATACTCTGCCTTTTCTCTTAGGAGAGAGCTATATTGATCGTGGAGTCCCACCAATGCCGCTTTATCAGAATCTGTAGTTACCAGAGACATTGAAGCCTCTAGTCTATGGATCCACACCAATAGGGTAACAGCTTTTGGTAACAGCTTTGTGGTCCCTCTCTCTTTTCCTTTGTGAAGCCACTTGATTGAGAGTTCCCCTCAGAATGCAATTCAGGGCCCCCCACTATAAATTGGGTCTCTTAATGGAATTTAGATTAACCTTCGTGTAGTCCTCAATTTCCTGGGCTATAATTTTGGTAATTTTCTCATCTTTGAGAAGCTAATTATTTATTTTCCAAAGATAATCTTTAGGCTCATCTAAAGAAATGTCTAAAATACACAGTACTACCAAGCGGTCAGAAATCTTCCCTGGTTCGATCCTCGCTTCCCTAAGGCCTTTTAGTAAGGTTTGGCTATCTAAAAAATAGTCTATCCTAGATGAGGTGCCATGGACACTTGATCGAAAGGTAAACTCTTTTAAGGTAGGAAACAGTGTCCTTCAAGGGTCGCATAAGCCTAGAGAATCCATTAGATCCCTAATGGCTCTCTGTGCAAGGGAGAGGCCCCGTTTTTTTTTATATCTGATTTGTCTATTTCAGGGGAGAAGGGAAGGTTCCAGTCCCCACCAAGTATGCATGGGAAGGATGAATAGGGCATCAAAACCTGTGAAAAGTCTATGAAAAAGGAACGGGAGTCTGCATTCGGACCATATATGGATCCTAATATTATTTCAGATCGATCCAGTACACTTTTCACAATAATGTATCTACCTTGTAGGTCCCTAAGGATCTGTTCAGAGGTAAATGCTATACTCCTGAGAATCCATATAGCCACCCCCCTACTTTGAGAGCTATTCCCAGCCCACATATTGCCCCCATAATAAGTCTCCTTCCGAATCCAGGTGGTGGGTCTCCTGGAGGAAGGAAATTCCTCCCTTTAATAAGCTTTTATGTTTCAATACCTGGTAATGTTTAGACTTAGATCTGAACCCCCGTACATTCCACAAAGCAAAATTACTGTAATGTGCCATTTACAGTAAAAATATTATCAGTCATTGTTGCATTCCATTTACCCTTTAAAACATTAACATGAAGTCCTCATTTGCCAAGCCAAGTTCCCGTCCCCCTCCCTCCACTCTCCATTTCCCAAGTCCCTGCATTACCCCTTACATATCTGTTTAGAAATTCCCAGATACAGACATGAGAACAAATGATTACCCCTCCCCCACACTTTTTTACATAGTACATGTAATAGCTTCAAGGCCCCCGTTAACTTCCCCAAGAAGCCCACCTTTATCATTACACTCTCGGACCTCTTATGCTGTGCTCTGTTCCCTAGTTATAAACAAAACTTAAACGCCCACTATACTTTGTGCAGGGTTTCCTAAATCAAAATTATAACTATAACCCACCTAACTAAAGCCTCTTATTGAGGTCATTATCTTAGATTTCCAACAAAGTAGTCATCTAAATGAAATGTTTGATTGAGACATTCCCAGGGGTCAATAACGAAAATTATTATTAGCTGGATACGTCTTACCGCATAATTGTGTAAATAACCGTCACATTCCTGTGTCTCCATATTACCCTGAGACAATGTATCTTAACAAAACGAGAAATTAAAAATGTTTTCCCCCCTGTAAGTCACTAAGTCCAGACAGCAGTACACATACCTAGGAAATTAAACTGGGAACAGGGGGAAAAAGTCAGTATTACACACTGTACCTAGATGTAGCACAAAAAGGAAGACAACCAGAATTAAAAATTCTGGAATATATATTCAGGCAAAACTACTTAAATTATGACCATTATTGTAAGTTGTTATTGCCACTTCTCACAAGAAATTGTGCTTCTCTAAATCCTCGAAGACCTTCATGATCTGGGAACTGTGTCCAAATTAGTAGAGCTAATTAAAATCAACTGTAAGAGCTCTGCAACGATCACTGACTTGAGTACTGCCATACACTCTCTATACCGACAGTCTGAAGTGAGTGCTGTATTCACATGCGAGTTCTACGTCTTCAACGATCTTGAAAAAGGTTAGGAAATAACTTCTTCAACTCAGACATAGCTGTTTTTGGATCTTCCAAAGGTACCCATTTTCCATCCAGAGAGACCTGAAGAGACGCTGGGTATAGCATTCTGAACCGAACATTTGCTGCCAAAAGCTTAGTGCCTGCCCCATGATATTCTGCCCTTTTCTGTTTCACCGATACTGGAAGTTCCTGTGTAATACATGTCTGGTTCCCCTCCCACAAGACCTCCTTTAATTCCTTAACCTTTGCAAGAAGATGCTGATGTTCTTGATAATTCAAGAATTTGAAGATAAATGTTCATGGCGAGGTGCCTGGTGGAGGAGTTGGTTCAGTGCCCAGTGTGCACTCTCGATGATATATTCTGTGCTGAAGGGCCTGCCATTTTTGCTACCAGCCGTTCAGCAAATTGGACCGGGTGGGAGCCTTCTTCTTTTCCAGGAAGGCCTATAATAATTATGTTATTACGGTGACTCCTACCTTCCAAATCTTCTATCTTGGCTTCCTTTTTAGTTATCCATTGTTGGGTGGCTGCCATGGCAGGATCAAATTTCTCAACTCTTTTTTCCAATGAGATAATCCTAGTTTCACAGTCTCCTGTCTTTAGAGCAAAATCTTCTAGCTTGCTAGAAATATTTTTAACCTCGTCCATCAAGGTTCTAACTTCATCCATGAAGGGATGGACTCCTCCAGGAATCTGTCCAAAGTGAGGAGAGATTGCTCCGATGCCTGAGAGGATTTGCCTTACAATTGTGCAGTGTGAGCCTTAGCTTTTTTTTTTGTGGCCTTCTCTGGTGTAGCAGGTGGAGTATGTCTGGGAAGAGCGGATCGCATTTCTGCCTCCATCCCATGAGAAAAAAACACTCTGAAGCATTTTACTTGGTGAGTCTATTTATTCCGATGCCCTAATTTGTACCTGTAGTAATCCAGAGTGAAAGCAAACTGTTGGATAGAGTGTCTTTTCAGGGGAAGCCATGGGAGTTCTCCAGAGTGATGCTACCCGATCGGATTCATCACGTGATCCCCCATGTCATACAAACCTGTTGGAGCTCTATGAAGGGGTGACAAGGGAGATTGATCAGGGCAGATCAGTGGATGTCCTCTTTCTGGACTTCAGCAGGGCATGTGACTCTGTGCCACATCATGCGCTACTGGGGACACTGGAGAGTATGGGGGGGAGATGGACAGGTGGATAGGAAAATGGCTGGCGGGGCATGTACAGAGGGTGAGGTTGGAGGGTGAGGTCTCATCCTCAATGTTAATCACAAATGGGGTCCCAACATGGTCCAGTGCTGAGCCAACTCCTATTTAATACCTCTCTTGCTGACATCAGACGTGGTATCAGGAGCGGGATGCTACTCTTTTCGGATTATTCTAAACTGTGGTGGCGGTGGATGGGGAGGAGGGAAAGTTGGATCTCCAGGAGGACCTGGAGACTCTAATGAGATTCTCATGAGTCTGGAAACTAAAGTTTACCACTGCAAAATGCAAGATTATGCATCTGGGTGCTAAAAAAAAGACCCATGAATACACTTTGTGGGGGTGGGGAGAGACACTGAAGTTTTTGAGGTTGGAGAAAGACCTCAGGGTGGTGGCAAATGTCAAAATGTACAACTCAGAGCAGTGTAGAGGGGCAAAGGCACAATCAAAAAAAAAATACTGGGTTGCATAGCCAGTGCGATAACCTCATTGAGAAGTGAGATACTCCTTCCACTGTACAATAGCCTGGTTAGACCACAGCTTGAATACTGCATGCAGTTTTGGCAGCCTTACTTAAAGAAGGACATTGCATTACTGGAGAGGGTGCATAGGAGAACAATCAGGATGATACTGGGGCTAGGGGAAAGGCCCTATGATGAGCGAGTGGGGAGAGAAGAGACAGTGGGGATATGATAAATGTCTTTACATATCTCAATGGTATTAGTATCGTAAGCCTTGAGGGGTTCCATCAGCTGAGGGAGCTGGGGCCCACTAGGGTACACCCTATGAAGCTGGATGAGGTGAGGATGGAGTTGGTGGCTGCTACTAATGTGGAGTAGTTCAAGAAGGGGTGGGATAGGTGTAGGGGGAGGGCATATCCAGGAGCCCCACTTGAAAATAGGGGCCCTTGTTGGAAGGGAGTACATTGCCACATAATTTGCCGATTTTTACTCTTAGCCCTTGTCTATCTTACCCCGTACCAACTTAGTTAATTATATCAAAGGTTAATTTGCTTCAAAAATTGGCATATACCTTTCAATGCAGTATATTTATTCACTCATTATTTTTCATATTTTTTAATTAGGTGCTCATGTGACAGTTGCCAGATGATGCCCATGGTCAGGGAAAATGTATGCTGCCAGTAGTATGCCAAAATACATAGCAGGATGGATGGTACTGAATACAGATGTATTACACGACACTCAGGCTTCCAGTCTACTTCTTTGGATATATACAGTATGTTCTTGAGATGAGATACTGTAAGTTCATATGTGAAGATGGACCCCAAGATGATTTCGATCCCATCCATGAGTAGGTATTCTGTTATCCCACGTGATTTATTTCTCATTTTTCATTTTGAGAAAGCTTCTTCTGCAATCAGCAAATAGCTGTCTCTAGTTTTCACCTAGGTGCAAGTCATGACATTGACTTCTGGTCATCCTGTTCCATGGAGACATCAACGTTTATGACCTTTGTTAACCCACCCCTCTCATCACACCAATCACCAAGCACTGTATGCCAGAATGTCCAGCAGACATTTAGCATCACTTATGTGTGGTGCAGGTGATGACGGTGGCAATTGAACTTCATGTTAATGTCCCATCTGTGTATAAAAATTTATCATTACATCAGGACAGGATGAGGGTGTTGGGGGGACTGACATCGTACCCACCTCAGGGCCGGTCTTAGCTAGGTGCAAGCTGTGACACTACACCTTGGGAATCCATATTTTTTTTCTTGATGAACAAAAATAATTTAAATTGAATAAATTTTAATAGAGATTAAAAACTTTACAAACAAATGAAAGTGGAAGACAACTGGCTCTGTTAATGTTACAAAAGGTGGGGGGCAGCTTTACTGCTATGCCAAATTAAGATGCAATTGAAAAAATTAGGTTGCCTGATGTCAGAAAAAAGGGCTATATTGACAAGAGAACTTGTCTGCAACCTGGGCATGTAGCTGAAACAATGAATGATATAAAAAAATCTGTATCAAAAATATGTGAGCACTCAACATTGCTAAAAAATCTGACAATCTGATCACCAGGAAAAAATCCTGACATGTTGCAACCTTACTGGTGTCCCATGATAATTCTCTATACTCTCTCACTCACAACTCCAGAGAAGGTGAGATGTCAAATTTGTTGGTAAATCGGACTGTCAGAGGTGTGAGTGTCCAGTGATTCGAACGTATGGAACTGCCAGTAGACACTGGCCATTTGGTCTGTCTAGTCTGCTCAATTGCACAGTACTTCAGTCCATTAGATTACAGCTGTCCCCCCACACATGCCCCCCATTTCCCATCCCCTCCCAATTTGCGCCCTTCCCTTGAATCTGCCCCACCCCCTCTTGAAGTCCAAAACACTGCAGCGATACAATTTCGTCTGTCAGAGCATTCCACCCTGTCTCCGCCCTTTCTAATTGGAGGTCTCAATCATATCCCCTCACTCTCTTCTTTCCTTCAGGGTATATATATTGAGCTCTCTCTGTCTTTCCTCATATTGCCTGTCCCCAACCCTAATATAATTTTTTTGATGCCTTGCGCTGCACCCCCTCAAGCAGTTTGATTTCATTTTTCAGCCCCCCCATCCCACCACCCCTTTACCTCCCCTAATCTTTGTCATGGCCTGTTTCACCTCCGGAGACAATGCATCACCATCACCCCACACTCCCCCCTCCACAAATGTGTATTCTTGGTGTACTGCCTACTTTCTTCCCGCTGTGTAACCTTTCCCCTGGTAGTGCTACCTGGTCTTCTGGAGTAGCCAACGCTCTGAATCTGTTTGCAATGCTAATCTCCTTTTATTGAATGAGTCAAGTTCCTCTTTTCCCACAGGCTGATATCTTTGATTTGATACAGTCTTAGTCACACCCATGTGCCAAAACCTCCACTGGTAATCTTTTCCTTCCATTGTCTGCACCCACTTGTGTGGCCTTCCTTCTGTTCCACCTATTTTCCCCATCACTTTTGCCTGTTTTGAGCTCCTTTGTATGCATCTTTAGTTTTCCCTCTAGGCTGTGTTCCCCACTATTCTGTCTCCTACATGCCTGCAGTTTTCTCATCCTCCTTCCTATTTTCAGTCTGCAATGGCCCACCTGCCAATATACTTTAAAACCCCTTAACCCCCAAGTCGCTCCCAGGAATATGGCTGCTACATACTTGACAACATACAACCCTTTCCATATCCTGCCCTATTTGACTGTCCCTGCTCATCCTCTCCTCCCTTAACCTGGTCCTAACCCACTCCATGTCTGTACAGGAAATATGCAGACCTCCTAGTAAGGCTCTTCCATGTCTGCTATCGTGGCCTGCTGACTGCTGACCGCCCTGCTGATGCCCTGTATACGCTACTCAAGATGCTACACTCTTGACTTAGTGTCACTCAAGATTAGTGGACACTAGGTCATTCTTTGAAATGGATGATTTGAATTAGTATTTTTGTTGTAAAAAAATGTATTTGTTTCATTAAAGATTGGCAACCATACTCCATATAGAGTATTGTGCATGAGCAGTCATACACAACATAAAGAATAATGGATGGGCAACAAAGGAACTTCATAGGTTGGATACAGATTTCTTAGATGAAATATTTGGGCCTTTATTTCTGACATGTAACCTGTTCAGACAATGCAGAAAGAAAGAAATAATATTTCACTTACAAGTCACAAATTATGTAAAGAATATACAATGGATTTTCTCTCTATAATTGGAAGGGAGGAAATAGTAATGATAGGAACCTTATGGACACAAGCACCCAAATCTCAGGAAGTGTAATTCCACTAGTTTGTGTGTGTGTGTGTGTGTGTGTGTGTGTGTGAGATAGATATAGGATAGTGGATGGGCAACTAGGCACCACACACTGGTTGTTCATAGAATTGCACATCCTCTATTCTATATAGTGTATGTGCATCAATGCCTTTTTCAGTCACTGCCCTTTGATTCAGTGAACTGGAGGCTGGGGAGCGGCACTTGAGGGTCAGTGGTATGCTTACATTACTGACAGTGTGCTGCAGATCTTTCTGCAAGTTAAAGTTTAAAAATCAACAACTTCCAGATTAATTGTATATTGGAAATCAAGTGTGTATCAGCATTCCAATTTGTTCTGCTGCAGTAGTTACATCAGGAATGCAACCGAATAAGTATATTCCAGACATGGAATTCCATGCATAACAGCATTCCATCACACACATTATAATCAGAGATAGATTGTCATTATTTAACGGCCTGTCACATTGGCATTTGGTAACTATCTATGGCACACACTTGTCACATATGTAAGAGCTGAGCAGGTGACACATCATAGGACCTAATCTGCTGGCTTCATAGTATGTTAGTATTTTAGCATGATTCCAATCCATGCCAAATCTCCACACATCTAAAGAGGAGTTCACCACTAGTCTAGCTGCATGACATGGCTCAAGGAGTAACAGTGGGGCTCACACTATTGCAAAATACAGCATAATGATTTGAAGCATAGTTATAGCTGTGAAGAGATAATAATCCTGGATAAACAGCTGTTGACATTCCAAATCCAGAAAACAGTTATAGAGACCACATCTGATGAATGGATTATACATGGTAGTGGTTGTGCTTAAGAATGCTACCCAAAAATGGTGATTGTTGTTTAATATGTATTCACCTGAGTTAAGTGAAGAGAATGGTTTCGATAGGGGTGATGGCATTTTTTTTATATATTTAAATAACTCAGGGATAAAGAAAAAAAGGGCAAGTAGATTAAATTTTTAGGAAAAAAAACTGTGACAGTCAGAATATAAAAGGCTCAGACATAAATTTACCTCTCCATGGACACCTATGAACATCAAAATCATAAACTGGTCAGAAAATGAAATATATTAGAGTATATCAATAATTTATGTAAATATTACCATAGCTGCAGGGAACCTTTATTTCCTTTACAACAGCATCATCTTTCCGGTGTTTAGGGTATGTGACAGTCCATTGTGGGTTCCCTTCTCTTGTGGTTGCCTGAACTCTGTCGCTGTTCTCACTGAAATGCAGAGCAGCTAAAAGTAATCTAAACTGAAAGAAATAAAACATCTATGTATGTGCTTGATGTTGTTCATGTGTGCATATACGTATGTGTGTATGTATATATATATATATATATATATATATATATTTATACAATGTATGTTTTGGGATAAATGCAAGTGTAAAACATGATATCTCAGACAGCCAGTGAAGATAACATTGATATCTCCATGTTCCTATACATCATGGAGATATCTTCACATTCCTATATGTCATCCATAAAACAATTAGCCTCGTCCTAGAAACTTTCCAACCATTTCCATGTGCTTTCACATTCCATACCACCCATGCTGTGGCTAGCACTTCACAGCAATGGAAACTGTACCCAACGAACCAGTAGCCATGACACCAGAAATAACACTGTGAAAAAAAAAAACATTTTCACAGCAAATATATAGCTGTACCAAATAATTTCCTCTCCAACATCCATACTGGTGCAAAACCCATAGAACAAATTCATCACGCATACCAAGTAAGCCACAAACTGAACTTGCTGAACTGATTGTTTCCCAACCCAACAAACAATATAAACAGAGGCCCTTTTAACAAAATGCACAATAAAAACAATATTAAGCTCACCATATATTGCAAGACTTCAGTAGCGAAAATGAGCATTGATCCTACAACCCTGACTGAATGAACACATCCTCATGCATTGACCCTTGACACGTAGTGACCCTTAACCAGGCAAGTGAAAGAGCGTAATATGTGCTTTGCAAATATATATATATATATATATATATATATATATATATACTGTATATATATATATATATATTGTTTTCACATCACAAAGAACTTAATGTGTACTGCTGTACATTTATTTCAAAACCGTACAACAATAATACTTGGTACACTGATAAGGTTATGTTTCCCAAAACACTGCAATGATGCATGCTTCATTCTAGTCCGCATCCTTATCAAGGCAACAGACGGCTTCTCACTCGCACAGTTCACAGAACTTCAGCTGATCTACTCTCTTTATTCACACCCCAAAACACTGGCAACATTAAAAAAAAAAAATTCGCCACCCCGTCTCTTACCAAAACAAGAAAAACAGCACAATTCACAGACATTATGTGCTTACTCTGTCCTGCCTCCCTACTGAAATGTAAACAACAGACAACACTTGTTACAGAGATCACAAGGAAAACACAGCAATCTTTATCAACTTGATATTTTCTGTGTTTTTAAAGAGTTACCACACTTCTAATTATTTCATATTTATTAAGTTAGTAAAATAAAAAAGTTTTAAAAGCAAAAACTATGTTGTTGTACTTGTGCTTATGTTACACTGTCTGAGTATTGTTATTAAAATGCTTAAAATAGTAAAGTAAAAAAAATTCCCAAAACATTCATTGTATAAACAGAACATGACATGACCTGACTGAAGATATCATAGTTATCTTCACTCAAGGCCAGTGACATCAAGATATCACTGGCCTCTGCTGAGAAGATAAATATGATCTCTTCAGTCAATATCTATATCACATGTATATATATATATATATATAGATAGATAGATAGATAGATAGATAGATATACACACACATATACATATAAATATTATAATCTATTGCAATATTTTTATATAACCACATATATGGACCATTTTAAACAAATATTATTTTGTAATACAATGTGTATATTATCACAGTTATATAGGTACAACACCAACCTGGCATTCATGGAGTTGTAGAAATAATGTACAGACTTTGGAGCAAAATGGATCACAACCTTGTGATAGGCCTCTAATCCAGAAGTCTGTTCACTGGATGACAACTTAGCTACATCTTTCAGTGAGTCTGCATTAAGTACGAGGAGTTTCATTTCATTATACTCCTTGCTTCCTGTGTAAATATGAAAATTTACTTATGAACTCTCACTTTAATTTGAATTTTCTATGTGCAATATATCACAATTCGAACACCTAAAAAAAAGTCAAATCTTTTCTCAACCTGACCCGATCTTCCAAAGATCCGAGAAGACAGTTTGAATACGTCTGATCATGGCCTTCATGTATGTTACACACATGATTAGTGATGCTTTTCCATTTAGAAACACACAACTCTCTATAGCCATCACTTGTTGCAGCGCACCAGTACA
The DNA here is from genome assembly GCA_016271365.2 of Neoceratodus forsteri. Taxonomy (NCBI): domain Eukaryota; kingdom Metazoa; phylum Chordata; order Ceratodontiformes; family Ceratodontidae; genus Neoceratodus; species Neoceratodus forsteri. The sequence continues at coordinate 851,055,589 of CM028134.1, forward strand.
TGTGATTCATTAGGGCATGAACCCATGGTGCCAGCTGTTTGCATTTTGCCTTTTTGCTAACAGCTTCCAATTTTTTTACCAATACCTGTATTTGAGAAGGAGAAATATTAACAGATAATTGTACTAATTTCATAATTACAAACTTCAGGGAATGAAAGCCTGAGATGACGGACTACATCAATTCATAGAAGCAGACCACATAGCATTATAATATTTGTCTCAATGATGATGAAATCTAATTTGCTGCTATCATTCTGACAGTATTATGTTAATCTCATTTTTAATACAGAGGATAATGCCTGATGTACAGGTGAAAACCATGGTGTGAGCATTTCGAGTGGTTGCAAGGGCATCAGCAAACCTCAAGAGCCCTAACAATCACAAGAGGTGTTAACAGCATGGTTATCACCTGTACATCAGGCATTGTTATTTATAGTGTATGGCACTCATCATGAGAAGTTACATCACCCCCCCCCGATCACAAGTACGTTAACCTTACATTATTAATGTATCTGCTCTACAGTCATTTGATTATGTAGGATAAAGATACACAGACTGAATGACAGATAAACACTAGAAACAATTAAAAAAGTACAACACTTAGTCTATGGCGGTATGATGGGTCCAAAAAATCCCTTCCCCCATGGATGTCCTCTTCAGTTAAGAAACTAATTAATTATAAGAATAAAGCTTAGAAAAATGCCAAGCAGAGTGGAGATAAAATATACTGGGAACAACATAAAAAATGCTTAAAAGTCACACAAAAAAGCATAGCTTTAGCAAAAAAAAACTTATGAGTAGAAATTAGCTACCAGGGTACAGGACAACTACAAATCCTTATATTCATATATAAATAGCAAAAGGGGAGGAAATAGAACAATTTGTCCCCTAAAAGACCCTGATGGGAATCTCATATCAGAAAATCAGGAAATGGCAGAGAAATATAATAACTATTTTTCATCTGTCTTTAATAAGGGGTCACAAACAATAAAACATCTGGATAAAAAGGAGTCCCCTGGGCTCAGTCTCATACTAGATGCCATTGATGTGGCTAAAAGACTTAAGACAATCAATCAAAATAAGGCACAGGGGCCTGATAGAATGCACCCTAGGGTAATAAAGGAATTGGCAGACCTATTGGCAAGCCCGATTATCTGTGTCTTTCAGAAATCTCTGGATGAGGGTGAGGTCCCTGTGGAATGGAGACAGGCTGTGGTTATCCCATCCATAAGAAGGGTTCTAGGCAGGAGGTTGAAAACTACAGGTCTATTAGCCTAACTTCAGTCCTGGGGAAAATATTAGAGGGTAATATCAAAGACTATATCACAGACTCTTTAAATATGTCAGGAAATATTGATTATACACAGCATGGATTCACCAGGGATAGGTCATGCCAAACAAATCTCTTGGAATTTTAGGGCAAGGTCAGCAAAGCCCTGAACATGGGTAATTCTGTTGATGTTATCTTCCTGGACTTTGCTAAGGCTTTTGATAAAGTTCCACATGAGGAACTAGTAAATGCTTTGATTGAATTGGGGCTTCATGATAAAATATCACAGTGGACTGAGTTATGGCTAAGTGGAAGGAGGCAGAGGGTATGTATAAGGAGACAATACTCTGGTTGGGTGGTTGTGACCTACGGAATACCTCAGGGCTCCATTTTAGGCCCCTGTCTCTTTAATTTATGTATTTCTTCAATGTATGTACAGACAGGGTGTGGCTTTCAAAATTTGCCGATGATACACATCTCGGCTACCCAATCAACAACTTAGAAGAAAAGGATATCTTACAAGCAGCCCTTGTAAATCTTGAAATATGGGCTTTAAAGAAGAAATCTACATTTAATACAGATAAGTGCACAGTTATACATCTGGGGAAACATGATAAACAATTTAAATACATGCTGGGTGGCAGGGTACTTACAGTGGTCCACGATGAAAAAGATCTTGGTATAAGAGTCAGCAACGATCTCAATTTAAAAATGCAGTGCAGTCAGGTTGTTAAAAAAGCAAGTAGTATACAGTGCTGCATTCATAAACACATAAAAAGTAGAGATAAAGAGGTTTTAATCCCCCTTTATACCTCATTGGTGCATCCCCACATGGAGTATTGTGCACAGTTTTGGCCACCAGGCAATAAGGAGGATATTGAAGCCTTAGAGAGGATTCAGAGAAGGGCCACAAAGAGGATTAAGGAAGTCCAGAGTCTGAGTTATGAGCAGTGGGTGCTAAATTTGGGAATGTTTTCCATGGAGTTCCGCAGATTACAGAGAGACATGTGCCTGATCTACAGATCCCTTACAGATGTACAAATGTGGGAGCAACTAGGCTTGGTGCTAAAGAAACAGTTGCATAATACCAGAGCTCACCCTTTTCAATTACATAAGGACAAATTTAGTACCAAAAAAAGACAATATTGGTTTAATGTTAGGGTGACTGGGACCTGGAATGTGCTGCCCAGTGAGGTTGTGACCAGCAAGACTATGAATGAATTTAAAACCAAGCTTGATAAATATCTTATAAGTAAAGGTATTCGGTGATACTCTTAATATAACCATGGTGAGCTTAATGGACTTATGTCTTTAAATGCTCAGTTATACCTATGTAACCAATGTAACCTATATACTGTATAAGACATAGATAAGGCCTCACTTAGAGCAATGCATGCAATACTGGAAGCAACGCCTTTGAAATGACATAGATAAGGAGGAGACTATCCAGAGAAGGGCAACAAAGATGGTGCCTTTATGCAGACTGTCATTAGTGAAGGTTTAACAAAGAGCAGAAATCAAAACTTACCTTCGGCAACATGCCAGACGTCATACCAATGCTGGTACTGTGGCCGTTCTTCTCTTAAAAATTTCTGTACCTGCAGATGCCTGTCTGTAGTTAATGATTGAATTTTAACTCCTTTCCCTTTGATTGAAGTCAAACATCTCTTCAGGCCTTCTAGCTCCATGGCATTCGAGCTACTTACTTCATTGCACTACAGAGGTAAGAAACACAATTCTAAATAATATATTATTAGAAGAATGTAATACCCATAATTATAATGTTTATAATCACTGGTGACCATAAATATCAGCTGGATTACTGTTTTGTTAATAATTCATACCAACTAGATTTTGTGTTATTATGTTTCTAAGTTAAAAATAACCTGAAATCCGATTGATACGACACTTCATAATACCCAGAAATCTGGTTGATATGACATTCCCCAATGAAAGTCTTGCATTTAATTGTTTCACAAAAGGCATTTCAATTATAGTATTTTCAACTGTTTTATTAATGTACATTTCAATTTCTTCAAAAATAAAACTACTTTAGCTAGAAAATTTCTTTTTCTTTCAAGCTGCTGGAAATACAGGGCTGGATATTCAAACTGCGCTATTTTGTGGCGCAAGCCCTTTCGCTGCACAAAATAGTTGGTTACTGAAGTGTGGTTGAGCGATATTCAAAGGATTTGCACCCTTGAGCAACCCTTTATCACCACCCCCGCCACAGCCACTGTGCATGGTGCAGTGGAACTTGCGCCACCGCAGTGGTCAAAGTGGGCGTATTCAACTTGGCGGTATGCTAAGTACTATTGTGCCATGCAAAATCTCCTCGATATTCAAAAGGTGACATGCAATTGGGCCATAATTCATGCAAGGTGAAGCCATTTGCATCTGATTATGGCCCCATTTGCATGCTATTAAGGCAGGTGCGCCGATCCTCGAGGGACTTGGCGCCTGGCACCCTGCCAGGCAGCAGCCATCAGGGACCGACGCCTTGCAGCCCGATCATGGGCAAAAGAGTGAAAAATCCCCCACCACTCCCCACTGGCCAATCACGGGCATAGCTGAAATCTCCCCCACCAGCCCGATCGCGGGCAGCAAAGCCTCCCGAACATATCCCTGGTGGTCCAGTGGACCGATAAGCCCGATCGCAGGCTGGAGATATGTAAAACACCCCCAACATATTCCTGGTGGTCCGATAAGCCCGATCGCGGGCTGGAAATGTAAAACACCCCTGAACATATTCTTGGTGGTCCGATAAGCCCGATCGTGGGCTGGAAAGGTCTAAACCTCTCCAAGAACACATCCCTGGTGACCTTGTGTCCCCCCACCCCACCACCCACGAAGCCCCACCACCCGCTCCTCCCCCGCAGCTGGCGGGTGAGCATCCCACCACCTGCCGCCCGCTGCCCGCCGACTGACTGCCTGGTACTGCATGACAGAGCAAGAGCCAGGGACATGCAGAGAGCCTCGCATAAGACAGTCCAGATTTGTGAATGAAATCTAGACTGTCTTGTACAGTATAGGTTTACGCTCATTGGCTCTGCTCTGCACCAATGGGCGGCAGTTCTTACCGGCAGTCAGTCGGTGGGTGGCGGGGTGGCAGGCAGGTGGGATACTGCCGCCTCTACCGCCGCGGGGGAGCGGGTGGTGGAGCTCATGGTGGTGGGGGGACACTAGGTCACCAGGGATGTGTTCTTGGGGGTTTAGACCTTCCAGCCCGCGATCGGGCTTATCAGACCACCAGGGATATGTTCGGGGTGTTTTACGTATTCCAGCCCGCGATCGGGCTTATCGGACCACCAGGGATATGTTGGGGGTGTTTTACATATCTCCAGCCCGCTGACATTATCGTCCACTGACCACCAGGGATATATTCGGAGGAGGGGCTGTGTTTAACATTTGCTGCCCGCGATCGGGCTTTTCGTCCACTGGACCACCAGGGATATGTTGGGGGGACACTTGCTGCCTGCGATCGGGCCAGTGGGGGTGGGGGACTTTTACACTTTTGTCCACGATTGGGCTGCAGGGGGTACAGGGAGTAGGTTGAGGGCCAACCACAGGTGGCAGCTGCTGTGTTGTGCCCTGCAATGTAGCAGCTCACCCTCTGGGTGGCCCTCGACTTGATCCTTTTTTTTTTGGCTCAAAGTTGTGCAGGCGTAGGTTGGGGGTTGCGCCTGCACAACTCTGCACAGCCCGGCTGAATATCGGGCTGTGCAGTTTATGCATGGTTCCTCCCCCTCCAGTTCAGCATGCATTCATTTGCATTGCGCTGTTGCTCAGCTTGTTTTCAGTGGTGCAACTGCCTCCTGCTGAATATCGCAGAATGGCGCAAGTTCGGACTTGCGCAGGTGCAACCCTTTTGAATATCTGGCCCACAGTCTAAATCTCCACCCCAGCAATTATGAAAGATAAAGGATAGGTAAGTTTGTTGTTATGAATTTTTTTTCATAAACTCTCAGAGTGATGACCACATAAAACTCTTGAGCTTTGATCTTGAGGTTTATGTGTCATCACACACTTCGAGTGCATGAAAAAAAATCCATAACATACACTTATTTATCAATACATTGTTTGTACCAGCTTTGTGGGCCTGACAGGGGCTACGACACCCTCCTCGGAGGGGTATATCCTCTGTCACATCTTGGTCAATCATCATGGACATGGGCCAAACACCTATACAAAAAATCATCAAGTTGTTGTTATGCCATTCAAGGGATCTGAGGACTTTTGCTCTTTTAAGGATGAATTCTTTGTCCTGGAATCATAGAAATCTTGCTATAATTGGTTTGAGTTTTTTCCCCAGCCCTTGGCATAGGAGCTAACAAGCAGTATGCTAACTCAATTTCAAAGCTGCCATCAGGTGCTTTTAGAACAATTGGCAGAATATGGTGCAGAAATGCAATACAACCCCCCAGTTCTGCTTTCTCTGAGATGCCAACAAAACAGAGATTATACAGTACCCCTGGTTCTCCATATCATCAATTTTGAGCTGCATTTGTTGGATGATACGATTCTGTTCTCTGAGGGAGCTCTGTAGGTCCTGGCATAATTGTTCATTATTAATGCTGCAGCTTTCATTAGTAGTGGTTTTCAAATGTAAAATGTAGCTTTGTTCATTATGAGAAGCTATCTGCTGTTTGAATTTGTTGACTTCTAAGAGGACCAGGCTGAGCACTTGTTTAGTCCTGTCCATCTGCTCCTGTTTCTTGGCCTGTGTTCTGAATGCGTTGCTGCTGCCTTTGGGAGTGGATCAGTAGGCACCTTGCAGCCCTGCTGTTGAAGTATTTTTGCAGATGTGATATATCCATTGTTCTTGTATTGATTCATTTCAAAAGTGGATATTTCATTCACCAAAGTTAGCTGATCAGGATGCTGGTGAAATTGGTACCTTTAGGAGTCTTAAAAACTCAGATGGCATCAGGATGTATCCTTGTCCTTGTGGAGCTAAAGGCTTACAGCACAATCTTGCTCAAGCATTTGCCATATGCCCCCTGTTTCTCACCTTTAAAAAAAGGGGGAGGGTATCGAAGACAAACTGCCATTGCACAGGAAGTGAATGTGCGGTGCGATCAGTCATGGTCTTGGGGCACTCTGGGGCTTGAAGAGGTGGACAGTGCTCCCTTTAAACCTAGTAGCCCTCCTCATGGATGTTGCTACTAACATTTGGCTACCTCCTTCGTAACCCCCCCCCACATAATTAATGCTATCCCTGGTTAAGAGGCAAACTTAGACTACAAATGGGATAAAATAGGAGGAATACTAAAAGAGGATAATATCCTCCATTAAGCAGTATAGATGTAAGCTATGACTCTGAATGACAGGCACCTTTTGGAAGGGAGTGGCTGAATCACCCTGAAACTGTTAAAACCTGGTGGTGTACTGTTATCATTCCTTCTCTTCCATTTTTACTTTTTTCCTCTTTGTAGGATCATGGGGAATTACAAACCCCATTAACCTGCATTAATCTAATTTGAGACATAGCAGTCTGTGGAGGGGTTGTGGAATAACAGATGGACCAGACACCGAACGTCAGGTTCAACACACAATCTCTGTGTGATGTTTATTCAAAATACAGGAAATAAGCTTCTGCAATGCCATATTCCTTCTTCAGTACAGCTGTTTGCAGCAACAGACTATGCATGTCCTTCCTCTGCACTTAGCCAGCACCTACTGACACTGATCTCTGATCTAACTTACCAGTTGAGATGCAACCTCCACCCCTTGCGGGCCCCATTTGCTTGGGTAGTGGGGGCCCAAAAAGAAAAAAAAAAGCTATAGACAAAGAACCTCAATGCAGAATCATTGAAAGAAAGGTTACCCCATGGGAGATCAAGTGATGCAGAGTGCTGAGTAGAAGCTCCTTCAAGAAGCTCTTGCCTCCCGATCACTAAATTATCTTTTTTGGATGTCCAAACTTCTTAATTTCTCCTGTTTTCATGATTCAGTGCTGTCTAAATGCTTTGGAAGTCTGGTTTGAGTATAATTTCAGGGGATGGAGGCTTACATGAAGAAAGCCCCGCAGAAGCATACCCCACCAGCTACTCCCGAAAAGGCCTCTAAAAAAATCCAGGGCTTCGGGTGGGCCTGGGCCTGATCCTCCAAGTCAATTTGGTGAGCAGGAACCTTTAACGCTTTCCAGGTTCCTTGAAGAATTTAAGCCCTTTCATGAGGAAATGAAAGAAATGGCAACGGATCTGAAATCTCTTTCCAGAAAGCTGGATGAAGTCTCGTTATCTGTTTCCGATAATACAGGTCGAATAGTTTCTATAGAGAAAAAGCTTGGTAGTCTCGATCCTGATCTGGTCTCTATGCATCAGAAATGATCTTGTTTTGAATCCAAGCTTGAAGCTCTAGAGGGCCAGAGCCGTAGAAACAACGTTGTGATTCTCGGGTTTCAGGAGGGAGAAGGCTAACATGTTGTGGCATTTGTCCAGAAGCTGGTAGAGTGGGTAGCCGGCCCATCTCCTTTTGGCCCTGGCTATATCATAGAGTGAGCTCACAGGTCCCTACAGCCTAAATCTTCCCTGGGGGATCCCCCCTGCACCATCATCTGCCGGTTTTTGAACTATTTGGAGAGGCAGCACTTTCTGCAGAAAGTACGAGCTTTGCAAGAGGTTCGCTGGGAAAACATGAAGCTGAGAATTTCACAAGATTTGTCTGGCTTGGTTCGCATGAAACGCAAAGCGTTCCACCCTATTGTTTCCAAGATAATTGAGGCAGGCTTGAAGTTCAGGATGGGCTACCCAGCCAGGCTACAGATTCTAATAAACAGATCCTGGTTAAACTACAATGATCCAGCAGCGGCCCTGATGAGCCTTAAGTCTACGTTGCCAGATCTTTTTAAGGATCCCTGAGATGTGCTCGTAGTATGGAGAGATACATGAAGCCGAGAGCTGGAACTCTTGTTTTTTCCTCTTGTGGGAAACCATCTAGTGTGAAGACATGGGGAAATTTCCCGTTAGTTTGGACTGGGGAGATCATCGCAGGCCGTGCTGGCATCCAGTTTTCTTGGCTCTATTTGCAGAGGGCCCACGCTAGTTTGGAGCAAGGGACACTTGTGGTCTCAGGCCTGATCATGGGGGGATCTATATACCAAGTTTTAGAAGTTTTTGTGTGATAAACATAGCAGAGAGGGGAGTTCGCTGTGTTGTGATTCAGATTTGCAGTTTTTTCATCTGGATTGGTATTAGGATGGTTTTGGGCTTTCTCCATCATTAATTCTCACCCGGTTATGACCTGGACCCGGTCACTAGAGGGCGTTCCAATCATAGGTGATTCGCAAGGATGCAGTGCTCATTTCAAGGAGGATTTAACCGAATCTTATCACTCAATCTGAGTGCAGAATTGTCAATTTTCAAAGGGAGAGCCTGTGCATTTGGAGGCGCTTAGTACGCCTTCCCCTCCGGTGGTGTGATTACAATTTTTCTTTTTCTCGATTCCCATTCTCAATCTGTGCTGCAGGTAACTCCCCCTCACTGGGTTCCTGGTCCGGTTTTGGTTTCTCTAGGGTTGCCTCAAGAGGCAAGTGCGGCTCTTGCTTTCTCTCTTGGTTCTGTTTGAGTTTCCATGATCACCTGGGTTGTGCATGGATCTCATTGAGGCCCCTTTCAAATAGGCTTCTTACAAGTTTATACTTCGGTGGGATTGTGGTGAAAGCCCAGGATCATTCTCTCTTTTTTGGGAATAATCAGCACTGTTTTGTTCTCAATACGAAGATATTTGAATGTAATAGTCTCTAGTAATAGGGAACACTATCGGGGGGGCAGGAGTAGAAGGAAAAACACCAGTACTGTGCTGAACGTCGCTTGTGATAGTTTAGAGGGTGGAGGGATGGCGGGTTATGGGGTATTGTTGGATGGTGGGGGGTAGGGGGGACGAGAGGGATTTAAACTGGGGGATTTAGGGAGGAGGGTGGGTTTTACTGCTGTAACCCTTGGGGTATGGTTACAGGGGATATATACCCTGTGTGCTGAGCTGAATTTTTCAAGTTCAACTACTATTACTGGATAGCTAATGAGATAACCTTTGTGACTTGGAATGTTAAGGGGATCAGACAGAAGCATAAACAATATCAGGCTCTCAGACATTTAAGCTTACTCAGCTCTCAGATAACTTTCTTACAAGAAACCCATTTATTAGAAGTGGAAGCTTTACAGTTAAGGAGGCAGCAGGTGGGATCGATTTACAGCACTCAGGGATCTACAAATAGTTGTGGGGTCATGCTCATGATTAACAGGGGTATTTCTTTCGTTTCTACACAGGTTATTAAAGATCCTGAGGGAAGGTTTACCCTTGTCAAAGGTACTCTCTGGTCTGTTCCAATATTATTGGGCAGTATTTATGGCCCCAATTTGGACGACCCAGGATTCTTTATGAAACTTATATCTATCATTCTTCCAATGCTTCCCGTTAGGATTATTTTAGGGGGAGACTTCAACCAAGTGCTCGAGCCTAACTTAGATAGATTAGGTAGAGGTCTGGGAGGGGCCACTCCCGGGCAGAAGGCGTTTAATGATTTATTGGACCAATGTGGGCTCTGCGATGTCTGGTGTGTTTTACATCCTGATTCTAGGGAGTTTACCTTCAGGTCTATGACACACAGCTCACAGTCTCGCATTGATTACATACTCATTTCTCAGTGTCTATTACCCGGAGTTAAGATCTCCTCAATTCAACCTGGCCCAATCTCTGATCATTCATTAGTAGTATGCAATTTGGTACTGCTTAATTTACCTAACAGGGAAACCAGATGGAAACTTAATGACCAACTTCTTAAGGATGTTAAATACTGTAAACTTATAAGGGAGCAAATAGAATCCTTTTTTCATCTAGCCCATTAGATAGTGCAAAGCCAGATATTTTGTGGGAGGCCTTTAAGGCCTTCATGAGAGGGATCCTTATCAGTATGGCGGTTGGTAGGAAAAGGGCACAGGAGAAGGAATTAAAATCCTTATTATCCCAAATTAGATCTCTTGAAGTTAATTTCTCGATTAATCCCCTAGATGAGGATACGTGAAAACTTCTAGTGCTGAAAGATAAATACTTGGAGTTACTTCGAGGTAAAGCAGAATTAGCTATTATCCGAACAAGGGCTAGTTACACCGATCAGGGGGAAAAGGCAGGACGTCTACTGGCACTGCGTAATAAGCAACAGGAATCAATGAGCTTTATCCCTCCTATCAGGGCAATGGCTGATGGATCTTTAAAAGAATCTCCCACTGAAATAGTTCAAGAATTTGCCAGTTACCATACAAACTTTTACAGTGACATGGAGCACCCCTCATGCCCTGAGGATATAGAGAGCTACTTAAAAGACTCTCATTTGCCCTCTCTCTCTGATCGGTACAGAGATTTGCTGGTTGTTCCTATTTCTCAGGAAGAAATTGCCAATGTTATTAGTGAACTACCAGCAGATAAGGTCCCAGGCCCTGATGGATTCTCCTCCCTATTCTATAAGGTCTTCCGGGACCTTCTATTGCCAATACTTGGCTGTTTATTTCAGCATATTTTAGCTGGGGCGGAAACAGATCCACACCTCTATGAGGCTTTGATTGTTCTGCTCCCCAAACCCGATAAAGACCTTGAGCTGGTTCAAAGTTATAGACCTATCTCACTTTTAAATCAGGATATTAAAATCCTCTCCAAAATATTAGCTAATAGGCTAACGGTAGTTCTTCCTGAGCTAATAGGTATTAACCAGGTAGGATTTATGAAAGAGCGTTCATCCTCTGATCACTTATGCACCTTGTCACATGTCTTCTCAGCTACCAGGGATGCTGAATTCCCTGCAGGCTTGGTCTCCCTGGACGCTGAGAAGGCATTTGATCGAGTGAACTAGAACTTTCTGTTCCAAGCTCTGGAGGCTTTTCATTTTACCTCTCTGTTTATTTCTTGGATTACCACACTTTATAAAAATGCCACTGCAAGAATCTCTGTGAATGGGGCATTCTCTAAGCCTTTTTTGCTTCATTCAGGTACTAGGCAAGGGTGCCCCCTATCTCGTCTGTTATTTAATTTATATCTGGAACCTCTTATTCAAAATATTCTCAACAATGTTTCTATACAAGGTGTGAGAATCGGGCGACACGAAATTAAAGTCACTACATATGCGGATGACTTGTTAATACACTTGTCTCATCCTGTGTCCTCAGTTCCGGCTTTGCTAAGGGAAATAGCAAGATTTAGTGACTTGTCCAGTTACAAAATGAATGCTAGTAAATCCCTATTTTTTCCATTAAACCACAAAGTTTTCAAAAGTGACATTATCCCTTCAAACAACATGAAGTCTTGCTATATTATAGACCTTAGCAGTTTGTTCCAGCTCTAGAACTGCCCTGGAGTGAAATGGTTAAAACCATTCCAAAATAGAATTTTGGCATGAGAGCAGCTCTATCTGTATCATTTCAAACTTGAACTGCCAGATTCTTTACTCCGCCTCAGTGAACAGTCACTCCGGAGATTTCTCCTTCTGATCGGTTCATTTCTCGGTTTAAAAAGTGTTTTCTCGGTTGGATTTAACCGAGAATAGTTTTATTTTAACCGCAAAACCGCTCGGTTCAAGCTCTATCTGTGGTAACCGTAAGTAAATGAAGGTTTTGTCTGTGTGGAACTTGTGTTATCGGTTCGGTTTTGAACTGATCAGTGGGTTTAAAACTCATTTAAAACTAAAAGTTACTATTTTAGAGTGCGGTTCCCGGTTCTTATCGGTTCTAAAAAACGGATTTATTACGTTTTTTTCCAATACCCATGACACGTTAGGAACCGATAAGGGTGTCTTGCCTGGCACTGCTTAAAGGGCAAGTTTTTGGTTAGGCTGGCATTATGTCTGAGAAACCCAAAAGAAAACCGGGCCCACTGGTTTCAACACTGTGATGTTTGTGGGAAGTCTTTGCCAAGGCTGACCCACACACCACATGTGTTTATTGTCTGGGTTTGACCACCTCCAGTCAGACTGCCAGGTATGAAGAATTTCCCTGCAGCCACCCTGGAAAAAGATTGGGCAGGCTCAGGGAACGAGAGGCCAAAAGTCCACTGACCCGATGGCCAGCCCGGTTCGGTGCCAACCGAACCAGAGGGAGTGCCTCTGACCAGGCCAGACTTCTCGGCAAAGAAAAGCTGGTTCTGAGGAACCAATTCCAGTAAAGAAAACAAGAAAATCAGCAGGTCTGGAGTCCAAAATCTTCTCCAACTGCTGCAGATATAAAGCTATACAAATTGTCCAGTCACTGTCTTAGGGTCCATCCGAACCACCACTATCTGGTAAAAGGTCGGTTCGTCCAGTCCCAGTGGTTCAGGATTATGATATTGAGAATTTTATGAACCAGAGGAGGGGAGGAGGATTATGAACAGTATGAATGTGGCTGGAAGGTCTGGGTGTCCCATTGAACCGACATCTCCCCAGACAGACCTTTAGAATCTCCCTATGCTGTCTGAGTCCCCATCTCATTTTATGTTTTATAAAAGTTGTTGAAGCCTCCAGCTTCCTTTTAGAAGAGGCTGTGGATGAGCAAGAGGAGCCTGATTTTGTAGAAATGATGGATATTCCAGAGTCTAGGAGATTGTCTATTCCTTTACATAAGTCTTTTAGGAAACATACAATTAAAATTTTAAAAGCTCCTAATTCTGTGCCTCCTGTAGATAAAAGATGGACAGAAGGTATACATTGTCAGGCCCTGATACAGAATTCCTTTCTCAGCAATGCAGTCATGTTAGGTAGTTCAGGCTGCTGCCTGTGATAAAGCTAATATTCCTTGGCTTCACATCCTCCTGACAAGGATTCCAGGAAGATTGATACCATGGTGAAAAACAGTATATGGCAGCCTCTCTGGGACTCAGGCAAGCAAATTATATGGCTTATGTAGCTAGGTATCAGAAATCTAGATGGGATACTGTTATGCATTGGCCAAGCAGGCCCATGGCCAGCTGGCTAGTGAACTAGAACAGGTGGCTGCTGATGGCATTGAAGCTCTAAGGTTCAGTTTCATGCTGCTGTGGATGTTAATGATGTTTCCTCTAGGGTCAGCCACATCTGTATCTTTTCAGAGGGTTGGCCTTGCTCAGGTGTACTAGTTTGTCACAGGATACCCAGACTAAGGCTATGGATTTTCCTGTGGTGGGAAATTCTCTGTTTGGAGAGCAGACAGAGAATTACATGAAGAAGATGGATGAATATAGACTACTTACAAGAGTGCCCAGGCTAGGAGCGGCAAGCCACTCCTCAAAGGCATGCCCCAGGGTAGGGGTAGGCCTTTCACAGGCCTTTCTACCAGACTCAGGCCTCCTCTGCCTATGCTCAGAGGGGCTTCTTCAGAGGCAGGGGCAGACGAGGGGTGGGCAGACCTGCTCCCACCCCCCAGCCTAAAGCTCCTGCGAAACAGGCACCCTGATGGGGTGCCCAGGGCCGATTCTCCTGTACCAGTGGGGGGCAGGCTGGCTTACTTCAGTCAGAATTGGGCTTCTTTAACCTTAGACAAGTGGGTTCTGGAAGTAGTAAGCAGGGTCTGGTTCTCAGCTTCAAAAGTTTTCCTGTTGAGAAGCAGACTTTTTCACCTGCAAGTGCTTCAGAGACCTCGCCTGGAAACAGAGGTCTCATCCCTGTTAGCTCTCAGAGCAGTAGAGGGTTCCTCCTGCATCAGGGCAGGGTCTGTATTCCAGATACTTCCTTACCCCAAAAGACAGGAGAATGGCAGCCCATTTTAGATCTCAGATATCTGAACAAGCATCTTTTGAAACCAAAGTTCAAAATGGTAACTCTGGCAATGATTTTACCTTCCCTAAGGCCAGGGGACTGGCTAGCCTCCCTGGACCTCAAGGATGCCTATTTCCATGTCCTAATCAGAAGATGCCATCGAAAGTACCTCAGATTCGAACTGCCCTCAGGTCATTACCAGTTCAGAGCAATGCCCTTCGGCTTTACCTCTGCTCCAAGGGTATTCACAGTGTCTAGCAGTGGTAGTGGCCCACTTAAGGAGGCAGAGGATTGCTGTTTTTCCTCATCTAGATGACTGGCTCATTGTAGGCCAGTCCCCAGAACAGGTAAAATCTCACCTGCAGGTCACCCAGCAGCTTCTCACCTCCTGGTTTTCTAAAACCTACCAAAGTCGGTTCTGGAACCAGTCCAGGTACTCACCTTTATAGGGCAGAATTGGACACAAAGCTAGCCAGAGCCTTCTTCCCCAGAAAGGGTAAGGAATTTAGTGGCTCTGGCCTCTTCCTTCACTCTGCAGGTCTCTTGACCAGCAAGACACTTTCTGCAGCTCCTGGGCATGGCTGCATCCACAGCTGTTGTGCAGGGAGCCAGATTTCAGATGAGAGACATTCAGTTTCACTTGAGAACCTTTTGGTCTCAGAGAAGAGACCCTTTCCAAGTTGGTCCCAGTGACTCTAACCTTGATCCTAGCTCTCCAGTGGTGGCAGGATCAGAGCACTTAAGAGCGGGGTCCCCTTCACCCTTCTCATGACTTGACTCTCACTACAGATGCTTCCTTCTGGGTTGGGAGCCCACATGGGCGACCTTTCCACTCAGGGAGTTTGGTCCCCCCAGGAATCTCTGCTCCACATCAATTTGATGGAACTCAGAGCTGTCTTTTTAGCTCTTCAAGCTTTTTCTGCATCTGTCCACGACAAGGTGATACAAGTCAGAACAGACAACACCACAACAATGTGGTACATCAACAAACAGGGGGGCACTCGTCTTCGGCCTTGTGCACCGAGGCAATGAAGTTGTGGTCTCTGGCCTATTCCCTGAACACTTCCCTCATAGCAGTTCATCTTCCAGGGAAGGACAATGTCCTAGCGGATGCCCTCAGCAGGATTTCCCAGGGCCATCACGAATGGTCCCTGGATCCTCAAGTGCTGGGGATAGTTTTGCCAGGTGGGGCATCCCTCAGATAGATCTTTTGCAGCCCCAGACAATAACAAACTTCCTCTGTTCTGTTGCAGGCCTCCAGTGCTGGGCTCAGTTCCCTGGATGCCTCTTCTTCTGGATTGGGAGGGAAGTTCCTCTATGCTTTCCCCCCCTTTCCTCTGCTATTCAAAGTACTAGTCAAAATCAGATCTCAGCCTTGCAGGGTGATTCTGATTGCCCCGGATTGGGCCAGGCAGCCCTGGCACCTACTCCTTCTGTCTCTGACAGTCCATCTTCCCCTTTGCCTCCCCAAGAATCACAATCTGTTGACTTGTGCCCAGGGAAGGGTTTGGTATCCGGACCTCAAATCCCTCAACCTCAAGGCCTGGCTCTTGAGGAGTTAGAGTTTGCTGATTTACACCTCTCTCAGGGTGTTCTTGAGATCCTAAAGGCTTCCAGAAAGCCTTCTACTAGGGCTACTTATAGTTCTAAATGGAAAAGGTTTTCCATTTGGTGTGCTGGGAAAATATTTCCCAGAATCTGCTGAATTGCCCATTTTGTTAGATTACATGGTACATCTTAATTCCTTGGGTCTCAGACCAGCTACCCTGAGAGTTCATTTGGCAGCTGTGTCTGCTTTTTCTGTCAGCAGGAAAGTCATCCCTCTTTCCTCTCATCCTGTGTTTTCCATGTTTTTAAGGGATTACTCCATACTAATCCTCCTTTTCGGGAACCGCCCTTGCTTGGGACCTTAATGTTTGCATTGCCCAGTTAATGCAACCCCTTTTGAACCTCTCTGTCTTCTGCAGAGCTTAAGTACCTAACTTGGAAAACTGTTTTTAGTGGCTATCACTTCTGCCAGATGCATAAGTGAATTGCAAGCCTTGTTAGTGGAGACTGACTTTATTTCTTTCCACTAGGGATAAGGTAGTCCTTAGGACTACAGAAGTTTTGCCTAAGGTGGTTTCAGATTTCCATCTAAATCTATCTATCTCCTTCCAGTATTTTTTCACTGATCACCCTCTTCGGGTGAGAGGAGGTTGCACAGCCTGGATGTTAAGAGAGCTCTTAGTTATTATATAGAGAGTACCAAAGGTCACAGGTTCGAATCCCTCCAACTTTTCCTTACCTATGGTGAAGTTGGGAAAGGCAAACTTGCCACTAAGAGATCAATAGCCAGGTGGATTGTCTCTTGTATCCAATTTTGTTATCAGAAAGTGGGCAGAGCCCCCCCCTGGTTTGAGGGCTCATTCTACCAGGGGTACAGCTGCGTCTCTAGCTGCTGCCAGAGATATCCCTTTATTAGAGATTTGCCAGGCTGCTACTTGGAAAAGCGGTACACTTTACCAAGCATTACTCCTGGATGTCCAGGCCAGGAGAGATGCTCTGTTTGGCACAGCTGTTCTTCAAAGCCATTCCTAAGTAGGTTCTGCCCTCCTCCATGGAGGTACTGCTGTGTATTCTGTTAATGTCTCATAATATAGCAAGACTTCATGTTGTTTGAAGAAAAATTACTCACCTTAGTAATGTTGTTTCTTAATGGAGTCTTGCTATATTATAGACTTCCCCAACCTGCCCCTCTCAGAACCTTTACTTGGTGGGGTGCAGGCAACTTAGTGTGGGTACTACTTATGTCCTGTTAGCATTTTGTCCCCTTTGGGACTTTGGGGTGTGTGTATGTGTACGCTGCGTGTGTGTGTTTATTATACTTATGTTCCATTTTCATATTATTAGAATGGTGTTAGTATTTCTGGTCCCCTGACTTGAGTCTTGGGTGTTGGGACCATCAATGGTTGTTATTATTTAGGTAGCCATTTGGCTAGTGTAGGTTACAGCTTCCACACAGACCTTAGTGAGTTTGGCTCGAAAAGATCTGACAGTTCAAGTTTGAAATGACACAGATAGAGCTGCTCTCGTGCCAAAATTCTATTTTGGAATGGTTTTAACCATTTCACTCCGGGGCAGTTCTAGAGCTGGAACAAACTGCTGAGGTCTATAATATAGCAAGACTCCATTAGAAGAAACAACATTACTAAGGTGAGTAATTTTTTCTTTTGGTTTATGCTGGACTTCTAGGTCATTTAAATACTTGGGTATTAAACTTTCTCGTAACCCTTTAACATGGTTTAAAGAGAATCTGGATTCCCTATTGCACATGATTACTCATGACCTTGAGAGGTGGTCTAACTTCCTATTTCACTGTGGGGCCGGATTAACATAATTAAGATGAACATATTTCCTAGGATCTTCTACCCATTATCTCTCCTTAACACCTTTATTCCTTTACTCTGGTTTAAAAAGACACATGGAGTATTCACTAGATTTATCTGGGCCGAAAGATATCCTCGTTTGGCTTATCATAAATTGGCAGCCCCGAAACTGGAAGGGGGTTTACGAATTCCCATCTAGCCATATATCATTGGGCTGTCACCTTGAGAAATGTTTGAGATGGTATCTCTGCCCAGAAGAAGAGCAACCGGTTTGGCTTAAAATAGAACTGGATGCAATTAAGGTCAAAAATTTTGACCCTCTTGCATTATTTTTCTTTAAGTTTTCCCAACTACGCATGACCGAAGAGTGCCCCATAATAATGACCTCTTTAAAGGTTTATTTTCAAATGAGTTCCTTTTGAGAGAGGTCACGTGATGCGTCGTGAGGGCTAGACGCGTTGTCTTAGGTCTCCACTCCATCGAGTCAAAAAATCAAAGTTTTAGACCCCAAATCAGTCCAAATCGGCGGCGCAAGTGACGGTGAAGTGCTCCGCAGCTAAACTGCAGCATTTGGAACCGGAGCGATGAGAGGGAAGATGGAAATTTCAGATCAAGAATTGGAAGCGAAACAGCCCCGTAGGAGCGTTTCTCCAATGATGCCACATGAAGAAATCCAGCCAAGCAAAATATATGATGATCTGGCCACCATAAAAGAAGCTTTATTCAAGCTGGTGGAAGATGTAGCCGAGTTTAAACCTGCGCTTACACAATTAGCAAGGCGTGTCACAGATGTAGAAGCCATAGTCTCTTCATTAGAGAGGAAGCAAGAGAAATTGAGCCTTAAGGCCCACCAAATCAAGAGAGTACTTCAAACTGAGGATCGTTAGACGACCTTTGAAGGAGGAGCAGATGGAACAACCTAGTGTTTTAGGTTCGGAGGGGAAGAGGGCCCCAATGCTATTTTATTTATGCAGAAGCTACTTAATAAATCTGTGGGTCCCTCCCACGACCCTGAATATGTAATAGAGAGGGCCCATCATGCATTAAGAGCCAAACCTCTGGCATCTCAGCCACCAAGACCAATGATTTTAAGTTGCTGAATTATCTGGACCGCAAATTTATCCTGCGGAATCTCGGAAATTAGCAGTGTTTCAATGGAAGGCAAGAAACTCTGGCTGGTCCCAGATTTGATGTGGAAGGTGCGCCAGGCTAGAGCGAGCTTTAGGCCAGTTACTTCAAAGCTTTGGGCTGCAGGTATTCGCCATCGGATGCTATATCCTGCCAAACTAGAAGTTTTCTTAAAAGAGGAGACTAAAAGATATGAATCTGCGGAAGAAGCGCTGCAGTCTCTGTCTGTTTCCCTGCCAGATCTGTTTAAAAAGGGATGAAGACAATATAACCTCTTGGAGCACTCTGCAAAGAGTCCGTTAGGAATCAAGTGGACTGTCATTCATTTCGATCATCTGGCATGGGTTGGATGTGGATATGTACTTAGACCTCTGGACTGGTCCTCCTTATTTATGGTTTTATATTTTCTGTGGTTCTGGACAATCGGGTTTAATGATTTATGCTATTCAGGGAGTTAATTGTTGAACATTTGAGTGGGAGAAGTGTCCCCTAATTAAGTACCTTTAGTTATTGGAACAGGGTCAAGGGTCCTGTAATGAAACTGATAGCCTTAATTTCGTAATGTACATGTAGCCCAGAAGATTGGTATCGTAAGGACTGCCCTAGTGTATCAGGGCCTTGGTTACTCCTTTTTCTTTTTTCTAGGAAGGCTATTCCAATTGTTAAGTTAGAACCTGAACTATGTTAATGATTCTATCAATCGTGATGATGTTTCAATCAACAGTTCATTTTGGAATTAGAGTACTCCATAAGTTAAGGAGACATTAGTTTATATTAGGCTTGATTTGAGGTCTATACTTCATTCATTCATTATGTTTAGATAACTCCTCAGTGTCACAGCAGATAGTGTATATAAAATTGTTTGGCAATGGAATTAGATTTGGGATCTGGAACTGTTCATATGTTTTATATGTCTCTGTTCCTTAATAGGGAGTAAGACTGGGGAGGCCAGCCTCATTGCGTGCCATGGACCCTAGATTAAGGGAGGGCTTAGGGGCCAGGGGCCTACCCAGTTGGCAGGCCATCAGATTTTTTCTCTTTTTGTTAATGGGGTGGAGGGGGGGAAGGAGTGTTTTATGGGGGCTGTTAGCGGGGGTGGGATATCAGCTGCCTGCATCTTTCATAAAGATAATGGGTTTTCAAGCTGGCTAGTTTGCTAAATATTTTTTCATGGAATGTGAAGAGGGGATACTCGGAAAAGAAATGTACTATTATTTCACTTGGCCAATCTGGATCTGGCTATAGTTTTCCTTCAGGAAACTCATGTGACTTCTGACCGGCTCCACTATTTCAAAAGAAAGTGGGTTAGCCAAGTATTTGGTGCAGGGTTTTCAACGGGCAGTCGGGGGGTAGTGGTGTTAATAGCAAAGGGTGTTCCATTTGTTTCATCTGATGTTATTTCCGACCCAGAAGGGAGATTCGTGGTAGTTATAGGCAAACTAGGGGGGATAGACACAGTTTTGGGATCAATATATGGTCCCAATATTGATACACCCTCCTTTTTTACACATTTAAACACTATTCTAGCTCCCCTTAAGAATTTTTTTATTATCCTTGGGGGAGACTGGAACCTAGTTCAATCCACCAGCTTAGACCGATCTGGTTGCAGGACTTCGAAACCTTCTCCAGCTCAACGGGCCTTGTTAGAGTTCAAGGGGTTATTGGTTTAGAGGACCCCTGGAGAATTCGTAACCCAGCTGTGAAGGAGTTCACTTTTTTCTCTTCAGTACATAGGTCCTTCTCCAGGATAGATTATTTTTTAATCAGCAAAAATCATTTAGCTGAAGTGGACGGGATAACATTTCTGCCTAGGGTGATTTCCGACCACTCTTTAATTAAACTAAGACTTTTTCCCCCTCCATTCCAACTAGATCTTACTCATGGTCCTTAAACAACAGCTTACTGAGAGACCCCCAAACCTTGTCTCATTTTCAAACCTTTATGGTGAATACAATAAAGGAGAATTGGGGATCACTCAGTACAGTAGACGGGTTTGGGCCGCTTTAAAAGTGACATGGAGAGGGAATTATTAAGAATGGCATCGGTAGGAAAGCTAAAACTAGGCATTTATTTAACAGTTGTTTAAAAAAATGTCATTGTTAGAGGCTATTGATGAGTCAAACAGAACTCAGGAACAAGAGCATGAACTAGTCAGTTTACTGAGTTGGTATGAAAATACCCTAAAGGATAAAATAGACAATTGCGCCTCTAAGTTGAAAGCAGCATACACGGGTAGGGAAATGGGTGGGCAATTTGCTGGTGTGGCAGTTAAAGAAAGGTCAGAGGAAAAGTGGGTGGCATTTTGAAACATCCTACTGAATAAGCTTAATGGTGGATCCCAAGGGTATTTTGGAGATATTTTATAATTATTATAAAGACTTATATTCAAGTCAGCCGCTATCGGTTCAAAGCGAGGTTAATATGAGAGCCTTTTTGGATAGGATATCTTTCCCACAGGTACCCCTAGAATCAAAGCAACTCCTAGTAGCCCCCTTTACGTATGAAGAAATTGCAAGTGCAATTGGCTCATTAAAACTAGACAAAGCCCCCGGACCAGATGGTTTTACCCCCCTATTCTATAAATCTTTTAAGAGTGAATTTATCCCCCTCCTTTACCAACTCTATACTTACTGGCATGGACATGGAGTGAGGGAGAATTCTCTTTTTGAGGCGAGGATCATTTTGCTACCTAAGCAGGGTAAAGCTCTGGACTCAGCAAGTAATTACAGGCCTATTTCCCTGTTAAATGTGGACATTAAGATATATGCGAAGATCTTGGCTAATCAGTTAAAAGCTATGTGGAATGTGTTGCTGAGCCTGGAACAAACTGGTTTTGTTGCAGGCCGATCCTCTGCAGATCATTTTAGAAAATTGTTTTACTTGATCTCAACGGTGGAGGACCCAGATGATGAAGCCTCTCTTGTGTAATTGGATGCAGAGAAGGCCTTTGATAGGGTTGAGTGGAACTTTATGTTTACAACATTGACTAAATTTGGCTTTCCGAAGGAATTTATTCATTACGTTTGTATATTGTATGAAAATCCGTCAGCAAGGGTTCAGTGTAATAATTTAACTTCAAGTGCGTTTCATCTCGAGAGGTACTCGCCAGGGTTGCCCCTTGTCACCATATTTATTTAACTTATATTTGGAGCCCCTGATAAGAGCCATTCAAAGTGACCCTTTAATTCAGGGTATATGCCTAGGTAACTGGGAGTTTAAAACTTCCGCCTTCGAGGATGATTTGTTGTTACACATTAGGAATAGCACCACTTCACTCCCCCGATTACTTTCGATAATTTCGAATTTCAGTGATTTTGCTGGTTGCAAGCTCAATAGAAGTAAAACATTAGTTTATTCATTATCTTCACATTTGCATAAGGCATGGTGTACTACATTAGGTTTACAATGGCAGCCAAATTCTTTATCTTATTTGGGTATTCAGATATCTAAGGATTTGGAGAGGTTGCCCAGCTTAAATCTCAAGCCTTTAATAGGAGAGATTGGGGAGGACTTGGAGAGGTGGAAAAATCTCCCCCTGACTTTTTCGGGCAGAGTCAATACAATTAAGATGATGGTTTGCCAAAATTTTCTATCCTTTAAGGAACCTTAATATATATCTGCCCAGGTCCTTCTTTAACCAACTCTACAAATCCTGTTCAGACTTTTATGGAGGGCAAACCCCTCGTAGAACTGTCTAAACTGACGTTGCCTTGCAGAGTGGGTGGCCTACAGATCCCAGACTTTATTCTTACTATTTAGCCAACATGCAGCCAGTTTTGCGTTATGGTCAAGGCAAGATGATTGTTTTTTGTATGGTTTGGTCCTGGATCGTAAGGTCTCAGAACTGGAGAACATAGATTTAGAATCCTGTCTATATTTGCCATGGTCTAAAATACCTAGGCGTTTAAGGAATACTCCCCTGGGCTGGAATGTGAGGGCAATGCATCAGTTGTTTTCCAATTTGCATATTTCTTATGCGAATGATCTGTCCCAACCTATTTTAAGGAATCCCAACCTGTTAGTGGGGAATAGACCCATAACTAGGTTCATATGGAATTACCTTGGGAAACCCTGTATTTCGTTGTTCATTTCGGACAACCTTTTTTCCCCTCTACCTGAATTGGTGGACAAGCTCAAGGTTTAACCATTTGACCTTTTGCGGTTCTTTCAGATTTATAAAAGTGTAGGTTCCTTGGTGCATAAAGGGACTGTTTCGGAGGCAGCTAGTCATTTAATCAGGACCTTGAATGAGAAGGCAGAGTTGGACAAACCAGTTTCCAGACTATATAAGTACATTATTTCAGACTTGGGCCCCAAAAGATCTCCTATTCCCCCATATTGGGAAGCTAATCTGGGTCTGGGATGGTCTGAGGAAACTTGGGAGGAAGTATGGAGAAATTTATATTCTTGTGTCAAGCAAGATAGACTGCGGGAGATCCAATTTAAGTTACTTCATAATTTATATTTTTCGCCGGCTAAGTTATATAGACTAAAGAAACATGATTCTCCGACTTGTTCTGACTGTGGTGATCAGTTGGCTACTACCTTGCATAAGTTTTGGGTGTGTCCTAAGATAGCCAAATTCTAGCAAGATGTTAAAGGTTGGATACTACCGTATTGTGATTTGTCTCCCTTTTTCAGCATGGAAATCTGTTTACTTGGGAAATACCCCCACACTTTATTAAGATCTCAAAAATGCCAAATTGCCTTGGTGGTGTCAGTAACAAAATTATTAATTTTACGTCATTGGCAAGATTGGACCCTCTTGTAAAGAGTGGTGGGAAGAGTTTTTGAATGCTCTAAAATGGAGAAATCAGTATTAACTTTACAATGCTTTAGCTAAGTTCACAAAGTGTTGGGGTAACCTGACTGGTAATCTGAAATTAAAGTACGGTTATTAGCTTGGTATTACAGGACATTGAATCACAGCCAATTATGCAATGTGCTTTTAAATCACCCATTATAATCCTAACCTTTAGTTTATATAGGTTTATCTATCCATATATATTCATTCCCTTTTTTTGTTATCTTTCTCGGCTTACCTGCTTCATGCCAAACTATACCTATTCCAGTACTACCCCTTCCCCTAGAGGTAGATTCCCTTTCTTAGCCAAGGATTACAGTCAATGACATTTCCCACTTTCCTTAATAATCTAGTTTAAGATGCGGGCAGCTGATGGGTTAAGGGGAGGTGGGGGGGATTGGGCTTTAGTGTTCAGTGAAAGGGGGCGGGAGGTTCCTTTTTTCTTTTTTTTACTTCTGTCTTAGTTAGTTATTTAGTAGTTTGTTACTTGGTTGTTTTATTGTATGAAAATGTTAATAAAATAAAGTGATTTGCCAAATGAGTTCCTTTTTACAATATTCCCCTCATCCGGACCTGGCCCAGTCTATTTGGAACTCTCCATCATTTACTATTAATAAGAATCAGATTTCCCATCACTGGTTGCCTCAATTGGGAGGGGGGAAGCTTCTTTCTTTCACGGATGGAGAGGGGCATTGGTTATCAGTGGAAGATATGATTAAGAAATTTCTCATCCTGGTTTCTTTCCATTTTAAAGCTTTACAATTAAAGCATTTACTTGTAATTACCTTGGTATACTCCTCCCAGACCATCTCTTCTGTGATACCGAGGTTTCCCAGTTTCTGGTTCTTCTGGTGTAATCTCTAAACTATATCAGGTTTTGTTTCATAAAAGTATGGGGTCCATTTGGGCCTTCAAGATTCTGGAATAATTTTTTTCCTCAACTTTATTTGGATTGGCACTCTCTCTGGAGTTCATGTCATAAATTTATTTCTCAAGACAGACTGCGCCTCATGCAATACCATATCTTGCATAACTTATATTATACCCAGGCCAGATTACATAGGAGGGGATGCCTGAACTCTAACATGTGCAATAAATGTTTCCAGGAAGAGGGTACACTTTTCCAAATGTTTTGGTCCTGCCCAAAAATTTCCCCCTTTTGGGATTCAATCAACACTTTCTTAGACCCACTGTTGGGCCTTCACGAATACTTCACTTCCGAGATTTGCCTGCTGGGGGACCTGTCTTTTATCAGAGTTAAGGTACGAAAGTTCCACATCTCTATGATTGCCTTATCAGCTAAGAAGCTTATTCTTCATCACTGGAAAGACAGGTCCTCCCCCTCTGTCCAGGAATGGGTAAAAGAAGTTTTGTCCAACCTGCACACAGAAAAAGCGATTGCTAGTCTCCATAATAGATTGGCAGCATATACTAAAATCTGGGATCCCCTTCACTCATTAATCTCTCTCATTCAAGGCTAAATCTATCTTAGGCTTCGTGCTCTTGTAAGACTTTAAGTAGGGAGCTTGGCATTGACGGGTACCAGGCTGGGTTACTGCAGTAAGGGGAGGGTAGGTGGGTTAGGCAGTTATTCCTTCACATTGTATTAGAGAGTCTTTGTCAATGTTACTTAAACTGCCTTTTATTGTGGAAAATGTATCAAACTTTAATAAAAAAAAAAAAGGTTACCCCAAAGGGCATTGGTAACAAATCAAGTTTGAAAGAAATTCAACATCATACCTACTTCTATCATGCAAAGCATCATGGGACATATGAAATCACCATAACATTTAGACTTGTTCAGTTTACAGCAATTTACACACATTTTAAACAGCACAACTAACTTAATTTCTATAATAGTCACCTAGTACATTTTACTATTATCAAAAACACCTAGTGCCATGGTATTTTTAACATTTACAGGTTTCATAAACATAAGGTATATACATCAAGGTATTTTATGACATAGTGCTATTACATACTAAATCCAACAACAATAAACACAATCTGTTTTACGTACACTTGGAGGTCACCACAATAACCTTCCTGTATTAGGACCTGAGAGGGAAATGGAGAGGACACCATAGCATTGTCAAGAAAGGGGGAGGGGGTTCCCATAGGTGGCCAACCTTATGAACTAGAAATAGTAAAGGATAGATTAGGCTTAGAATTAGAAGAACTGCTGGAAGAGATTTAAGAAAAGGTCAGTCCTCAAGAGTGGCAGGAGCTCCCTGTCACAAATCCCCACCTTAAAAGGGAAGTAGTTATTGCAGACTGCTTACCACCTTCCTGTCCCAGGAAGGGATGGAGCTTCCACCCATCCAGCTTCAGAAGCTATGTCTCAGAGTCCCTATTAACGATAAATGTTCTATCTTAAACATAGTGGCTATCATCATTCTTTACCCTGAGGTATTAACACATTTCTCAACAGAGGTTAACAGTACCTTTCCTGAACTATCCCCTTTTAGGGGAAAGTACATCATATTTCTTAACCAAAAAAATCTGGATGGCTATAAAGTCCAGTAACAGAGGGACAATTTATCTGGGGTGTGTAATTACCTGCTCCAACCCCACCAGGCATGTCAGTTTTAAGAAAGAGCCCAGTCCTAAGTTCATACCCTCTACATAAACCCATTATGTCTCTTGATTCATTTCACTTGCTACAGATACAGACACCTGAGGGTAGACACTCTTTTGGTGTTACCCCAGCACAAGTTCCAATCCATTTTTCACCCACCTCATCCTTTGTAGGTTTTTCATCAAAAAACTAAAACAAATGTACCCCCTCCTTAAGCTTAACATATTGTAACATTCTGGCAATATTAGCATCTTTAGCCTGCAGTATACCCCAGTCAGTACTGATAAGAGATTTTAGCTACATCAATACAAGAAAAGTCCCTTCAGCCTCATTGGCTTCTTCTTGCTTGCTTGGAGTCTTCAACCACAGCACAATATCACTAGGCCCAGTCTTACCTGGGGTCTCACATTCAAGTTCCATACTTGCATCTTCAGTCTCCAACAGGTAACATCCTGGGAACACAGGAAACAAAGGAATATCCTGCTCAGTCAGGGGGTTCTCCTCAAACTGAGCCCACTATCCAAACTCTCCAACAGGAACCTCTTGAGTACCTGGCACCAGTGTTCCACCTCTCAACGTAGTTGGTCTGCCTCCAGCCATTGCCTACTCATCCAGCAGATCATCCTTATCTGGGTCTCTACCTCCTGGGTATTGCCTCTTGCATCTCCAGTCTGCCTTGACCTGCATCTCTTTGTTGTCTTCAGGCTTGGCCTTCTTCTGAGCTCCCAGGTCCAGTCCAGGCAGTAGCTTCTCTCCATCTGTCAGCCATGGTTCTGGTCAGAACTACACAGACTTCCTTCTCTGGGTTTCTACTCTGGCAACTCCTGTTGCATCGGTCCACCTGGGATATGTGGGTGATATCCACAAGAAAACATCATTCCTCGGCCAGTCCAGATGCTTCCAACAAGTTATCCCACTTCTCACATCAAGTCTGTGGAGGGGTTGTGGGATAACAGATGGACCAGACACCAAACTTCAGGTTCAACACACAATCTCTGTTTGATGTTTATTCAAAATACAGGAAATAAGTTTCTGCAATGCCATATTCCTTCTTCAGTACATCAGTTTGCAGCAACAGTTCATGTATATCCTTTCTCTGAACTTAGCCAGCACCAACTGACGCTGATCTCTGATCTAACTTACCAGTTGAGATGCAACCTCCACCCCTATGCGGGCCCCATTTGCTTGGGTAGTGGGGGCCCAAAAAGAAAAACAAAACAAGCTATAGACACAGAACCTCAATGCAGAATCACTGAAAGAAAGGTTACCCCAAAAGGCATTGGTAACAAACCAAGTTTCAGAGAAATACAACATCATACCTACTTCCATAATGCAAAGCATCATGGGATATATGTAAATAACCATGACATTTATACTTGTTCAGTTTACAGCAATTTACATACATTTACATTACATTTAAACAGCACAACTAACTTAATTTCTGTAATAGTCACCTAGTACTTTTTATTGTTATTAAAAACACCTAGTGCCATGGTATTTTCAACATTTACAGGTCTCATAAACATAAGGTATATACATGAAGGTACTTTATGACATAGTGCTATTACATAGTAAATCCAACAATAAACACAACCTGTTTTACATACACTTGGAGGTCATCACAATAACCTACCTGTACGAGGACCTGAAAATGAAAAGGAGAGGACACCATAGCATAGTCAAGAAAGGGGAAGGGTTCCCATAGGTGGTCAGCCTTATGGACTAGAAATAGTAAAGGATAGATTAGGCTTAGAAATAGAAGAACTGTTGCAACAGATTTAAGAAAAGGTTGGTCCTCAAGGGTGGCAGGAGCTCCCTGTTACACAGTCCTAAAGGAGGGCAGGAAATTTTTACCCCAGCATAACTCATCCTGCCCTGCAACTCCATGTGAGTTAAGGGTTGCTCCCTCCTGTGCAAAGAAGGCAGAAAATATTTCCAGCTCAAACAGTGGAAGTTAATTTGTATATCGTTCTGGTAAACTTGTATTTAGTTATTTGGTGGCAAAGTTGGTACACACCCCTGAAGGCGCCCTGGTTATGCCTAATTTGGCTAACAAGTCCCAGTTGGGCAAACTATTTCTTTTCAGAATTCCTATTTCCCACTTTCTATTTAAAGAGAATATGTTACTTTCTAAACAAAAAGGCAGAAACAGATTAGAAGGCAGAACAGCTTTAATGACAACACTTTGCATAAAAAGTATAACATTAGAGTGGTTGTCTAACTCAAATAAGGGTGGTTGTTACTGGAACCTTGTTGTTCAGCTGCCTTACTGCTTTGTGTCCCTTGGGACTAGTGTAGTGCAAAACTGTGAAATTTCATTGGGCAAAATATTTCATGAAATTTGCACATTTTGAGAAATATTTTGTGGGTACGAAATGCAAAATTTCACCCGAAATTGCAAAATTACAACTGAAAATTGTGAAATTTCACTGGAAAATTTTGAAATTTCACAGAGAAATTTGATATTTTGCAATTTTCAGGTGACATTTTGCAATTTACAGGTGAAATTTCACAATTGTGTGGTAAAATTTCGCATATCACACCCACAAAATATTTCACAAATTTTGCAAAATATTTCACACGGTGAAATTGCCAATTTCATGGCAATTTTGCTGGCAAAATGTTATTTCTCAGCATCTTTATTTGGAACAGGTGGCTGGGTGAGGGGACTCCTCTGGATGCTCCTCTTCTGGTGAGGGTTCTCTACAGGCATCAGGTGTGCACTGGGGTCGTTGGCCTAACTCTCACCCCATTCCATCTGTAAACAAGCTGAGGTGGTGCAGTATAGGAGAATGGGGTGAGAGTTAGGCACAATGACCCCAACACACACCCTGATGCCTGTTGGTGTGTGGAGGGTGGGGGTTGGGGTGGAGTGGTAGGGGTGGTAACCCTAACACCTCATTTCCATGCTTTTGTCACTGTGCTATGAACCCTAACCAATGCATTAACATAGTTTGTTGCCATGAATTTCCCTTCTTTTTGAGAAAGTGTAATGTAATTGGTAAGTGGTATATGTTAGTGGGAGCGCGGGTCCTCTGAGCTTTGTGCTCCCTTCACATTGCTCATTTTTTTCATAATGGTATGCGTATGTGGGAGTGCAGGCCCTCTGGGCCCAGCGCTCCCACTTACACATAACTATGGAGCAATTCAGCAGCCCTACAGAGCAAGGAACTCTTGTAACACTAATTTACTAGTACTGTATCTCAGCAACCATAGCAGCTAGCAAAAAAAATTCCAGTGTCATTGTAATCATGACAGCGTATATTCTACATGACATAAAAATCAACTAAATCCATATCTTGTATAGTTTCTGAGATATGGGCACCAAAATGCACTGAAAAGGCACCCTTTGGAACCCTTGTGACACTAATCTATTAAGGGGAAAGAAAGCAGCCTATAAGAAATTCAAGTGCTCAAGGAGTGAAAGGGATCGAGGGGAGTATGAGCTGATGGCTAGAAGGGCCACTAGAGTGGTGAGGGTGGCTAAGGCAAGGAAGGAGCAGAACCTGGCCAGGGAAATTAGGAGAGGGACAAAGGGGTTCTTTAGATACATTGGGGAAAGACGAAGGGTGAAGGGGCAGATTAGCAGGATTAGATCAGGGAAGAGATGGGCACAAGACCCAGAGGAGCAGGCTGAGGTACTAAATGAGTACTTCACCTCAGTTTTCACCAGGAAAATGGGGATGCTGCATCATACATGGGAGGAGACGAGATAATGAGGAGGGGCCCTCACCAATCGGCAGGTCTGGGGAGAGGGGCATCACTGGCAGGTGGGGGAGGGCTAAGCAGGGAGAAGAGGTACTGGAAGTGGAAATCACAGCAGAGAGAGTGAGGGAAGCCCTCAGCTCCCTTAAGACGGAGAAAGCAACGGGGCCGGATAAATTACATCCTAGAGTGCTGAAGGAACTTGCAGATGTCCTGGCGAAACCCCTGGCAGAGCTTTTCACCATCTCTCTGAGGACAGGGTGGGTGCCCCAAGACTGGAAGGTGGCGCATGTAGTGCCTATCCACAAGGGGGGATCAAGGGAGGTGGCAGGGAACTACAGGCCTGTCAGCCTGACATCAGTGGTGGGCAAGGTGATGGAGGGAATTGTCAAGGAGAGGCTAGGGGGGACCTGGATAAGTCAGGGTGCCTGGACGATAGACAGCATGGATTCATCCCGGGGAAATCATGTCAGACAAACCTGGTGGAGTTCTATGACTGGGTGACAAGTGCCTTGGACCTGGGTAGACCAGTGGATGTCCTCTTTCTAGACTTCAGCAAGACATTTGACTCTGTTCCTCACGTGGGCCTGTTGGATAAACTAGGAGAAATGGGGGTGGGAAACCAGATGATCCGATGGATAGGCAATTGGCTCCAGGACCGGACCCAGAGGGTCGTAGTTGGTGGGATAGTCTCTTCCCCAAGGAGGGTCATTAGTGGGGTCCCACAGGGATCAGTCCTTGGGCCCCTTCTGTTCAACGCCTATGTATCTGACATAAGGACAGGAATCAGGAGTGAGATGAGTCTCTTTGCAGATGACTCAAAACTGGGGGCGGTGGTGGATGGGGAGGAGGGAGGGGCCTGCAGGGGACCTGGAGGCTCTGGAAAGATGGTCTAGAAAGTGGAAGCTGAGGTTTAATGCAGGGAAATGCAAGGTACTCCACCTAGCTAGAAACCCAGGCCAAGTGTACACCCTGGGGGAATACTACAAGTCTCAATGGCTGAGAGGGACCTGGGGTGGTGGTGGATGTCAAGATGAACAACTCTGAGACTTGTAGGAGGGCAGCAGCCAAGGCCAACAGGATGCTGGGATGCATCGCTGGGGATCACCTCTCAGAAGGAGGAAGTGATACTCCCTCTGTATAACTGCTGGTGAGCCGCACCTGGAGTACTGCGTGCAGTTTTGAGCCACACTTAAAGAGGACATTAACCTCCTGGAGAGGGTCCATAGGAGGGCAACCAAAATGATTTGGGGCTTGGGGACAGGACCTATGAGGAGAGGCTCGAAGAGCTAAATATGTACACTTTGGAAGAGAAGGGACCGGGGGACATGATAGAGGCTCTCAAGTACATGAAGAGGGTAAATAGGGAGGAACAGTGAGGGTGCTTTGAAGGAAGGAGGAGGGGGCCACTAGAGGGCATGGGTGGAAGCTGGAGGGGGGAAGATTCAGGGGAGAAAGGAGGAGGTGCTACTTCACTGAGAGGTGGTAGAGCCATGGAATGCACTACCTATGGGGCTGGTGGAGGCAGAGACAGTGAAGGGGTTCAAGAGGGGGTGGGACAGGTACAGGGGAAGGGTTCAGGAAGCAAAATCCAATGCAGCAAGAATATCCAGAACTGGGAAGGGAGAAGCCAGAGAAGGCGAGGGGGACAGCAAGGTCAGCACCCAGGGTTGGGGCTGACCAAACGAGCAGACACGAAAGACCATTAGGCCTATTCTGCTGGCATTTTAGTATGTTAGTATGTTAATCTGCCAATATCTCTGTAACCATAGCAAGAAGGAAAAATATTCCACTACTGGTGTAATCTATGATTTCCAAACTTGTTTCCACAGCTTAGGTCACCTTTAAGCTGTGGGTACCAAAAACTCCATATCTCACTTTGTTTTTGAGATACGAGCACCGAAAGGTGTCACTGACACTGCAATTTTACCCTATGGGAAATTTCTCAACTTTGGGACACTGCAAGTTTGGTCCCCTTGAATGTTTTGGCACCAAGCCACCAAAAGGCACATCTGTGGATCGAGGGCCTGCCACCCTGCAAATTTCAGCCCTAAAGACCCAACCATTTTTTGCAGGAGGATAGCAAAGATGTGCAGGTTTTTTGCCAAAGTTCTTTTGCAAATCATGAAAGTTTAGCAAAAAACAGCCTGAAGCATTTGCATTTGCAAAAGATTTGCAGACATTTTCACCATGATTTGAGAAAGAACTTTGGCTCCAAGTTTTAAAACAGCATTTCTGGGGGGGTTTGCCCCCCAAAAAAGATAGGACTGGCATCCTCAGGACCTGACTAGGTAAACCCAACAGTCAGTGTTTACCTAGAGGGTCATAAATTTAAAACAACAGACATTTTTCTCTCTCACTAGCCGAAAAGAAAATGGTGGCAGCACGAAAGTAAAAGGGCCATTTGTGAAAGTAAAATTGCACTTGTGACACTTTCGTGAGACACATATATTTTTTCCCCTTTGTCTATAATAGGAAATTTATTTTTTGAATAACTTTTGAACGGTTTAATATTCTTACACCAAATCTTCAAAAGGCACATCAGTGACCCAGACTGCATCTTCTCTGAAGATTTTGGACAAAACAGACAAATCATGTGGGCTGTGGGTGTGAACAAAGAAACGTGCAAAAAGTCTGTTTTTTTACATTTTTTTTAGCATTCTGTAGCTCTGCAACTGTACATCCAGCTATAATGCATCTTGCCAGATCCAGAGATCCATGGTACCAGACTGGGCATGCAAAATTTCAGGCAAATCCGTCATACGGTGGCAAAGTTATTAAGGTACAAAATGTGGAGTTTAACATTAATGTGCTTACTCAACCCTAACTATAGTGCTACTACCATGGCACTATAATATACTATGTATATGTATATATGTACTGTATATACATATGTTATAGGGGCGCAGTCGAGCCCATATAGTTAGGGTTATGAAGGCACTTTAATGTTAAACTTGAAATTTTGCATGTTAATAACGTTGGACTCATTCAGCAGCTTTGTATGACATTTGGTATGCAAGGTGGGGCATGGTAGATCTCTTGATGTGCCAAATTATGTTTTGGTCAGACTTACGGTTTTTGCCCAGTGAATCGCTGAAAAATACACTTTTCGCCAGTTTTGAGGGCAGTTTTTCAGATTTTGTCTGTGGCGCTGCACGGCCACCATGTGGTGTACCATTCTGAAACTTGGTACATGGAAAGAGCGCTGAGTAAGGAATATGCCACGTTTTGTTTGGTGAAAAAATATTAATCCATTAAAAAGTTATTACACTTTTTAACTCCTGTTATTAGTCTATGGAAACATTTATACGGTTGTTTTGAGAAAGAAGAATGGGGTTTTGGCCATCTGGTCACTCCTCACGATCAAAGAATTTGCAGGCTTATGATCAAAGATTCCTTGATCATGAGAAATTTATCGATCACAGTGGCCGCCATATTGTTTTCAGTTTGGGGTTAGAAAAAAAAAATCTCAACCCGGGGTGACTTCTGAAGTAAAACTTGGATGGGTTTTGCTCAGGGGGCTTCCCTCTATCAAGCCATGCCTGTGGTTTAATGTAGTTGTGTCAAAAAATGGAGGTTTAAGCTTTTAAATTCTTTAATCATGGCTCACTAACAATCTTTGATTGCAGGCCTGTAAATTCTTTGATCACGATCTTCGTTTGTGAGGGAGGGACGAGAGAGACAGATTTTGGGGTTGGAAAAAAACAAACATCTCAGCCCAGGGGTGACTTGTGAAGTAAAACTAGGATGGATTATGCTCAGGGAGCTTCCCTCTATTGAGCCATGCCTGTGGTTTAATGTAGTTTGTAAAAAAAATGGAGTTTTAATTTTTTTAAATTCTTTGATCACGAGCCTGCAAATTCTTTGTTAGCGAGATGTCTTTGATTGCAAGCTTTGTTCATGAGGGTAAGACGAGATGACCAGATTTTTGCTGGACTAGATGTCTCTGGGAGGGACCAGATTTCTCCTCACGATCAAATATGATCTTTCATTGCGAGGTCACGGCCGATTCTCACGATCAAAGAATTTTTAAAGGTGCAAAAACTTTAAAATTAAATATCTCAGAAACGGTTTGGTCTTTTAACCTTAAATTTGGAGGGTGTTGAGGGGATGTCCTGTAGATGTGAATTATGGTGTTTAGGTGTCAGAAAATTAATTTGTTGTGGAGATATTGCATGACAAAATGTACATTTTGCGGATAGCATTCTGCATTGTGGTAGTGGCTTGAAATTTATAGGGTAGCTAGCCTTACTGCCATGGAGGTACATTTTAGTGGTTAGGTGCATAAAATGTAAACAGGTGTGGAATTATGCCACTCCAACAAATGAAAATCTAAAAGTTTAAAATTAAATATCTTGGAAATGGTTTGGTCTTTTAACTTGAAATTTGAAGGTTGTTGAGGGGGTGTCCTGTAGATGTGAATTATGGTGTTTAGGTGTCAGAAAATTAATTTTCAGTTTACATTTTGCTGATAGTGTTCTGCATTGTGGTAGTGGCTTAACATTTATAGGGTAGCTAGCCTTACTGCCATAGAGGTAATTTTCAGTGGTTAGGTGTGTAAAATGTAAACAGATGCAGAATTATTCCACTCTGACAAATAAAAATGTGGTTAATTTCATGTTGGTGGGAGGGCCCCACGCTCCCACCAATACGTGCTCCCACCAATACATATGATATTCAGTACTTGTTACTGTTATGTTAGGAAGAAAGTACCAGTTGGTGGGCCCTGCTCTCCCACCAACTTGCTTGACATTGTACTTTACTATGCTTTCTCAAAAAGTAAGGAAATTATTTGCAAAAAACTGCGTTAATGCAACAGTTAGGGTTGTTCACAGTGACAAAAGTGAGGAAATTCACTGTTAGGGTTACCACCCCTTGTACCCCATGACCACCCCGCCCCCATCAACAGGCTTCAGGGTGTGCATTGGGGTTGTCAGTCCTAACTCTTGCCCCATTCTCCTGTACTGCACCACCTCAAACAGAATCTCAAACACCAAAGCAAACAGTGACGTAAACAGAGACAGAAACAGAAGTGCATTGAGGACGCAACTGGTAACACACACATTTACAGTACTGCAATTGTAAATGCAAATGGTAATGTTAACAGCAACAATAACACCAAAGTAAACAGAACACAAGCGCGTACAAAAATGCAAACCGTCACCCGCACACTCACGGAACCACAATTGTAAACACAAATGGTAACGGTAACAGCAACAATAAAGTCAACAGAAACAGAAACACAAGCGCATAAATAATTTCAGAGCACCTCTTTCCATTAGCGCTCATAAAACACACAGTCAGCAGCTGGCCATGGAGGTAAAAGGTGGGCTGTGCCAGTTGCCAGCTGGGGAAGGTTGGAGGGGTACTGAGTGGGCTGGCATGGCTGGGTGGGGGGTTGGGGGCAACAAGACTACCAGGACATTTAAAATCCAAATGTGTTTTATTAAGATGGGGGGGATCCGCTAGACTACCAGGGATGTTAAGAATAATAACAATAATAAAGTACAGATCAGGAGGTGGGGCCACTGGACTACCAGGAATAGTTGTAAAATACATAAATAAACATACATGGGGGGATCACTAGACTACCAGGGATAGAAAAGAAACATATTCATAAGGTACTCATTGGTGGGGCACTGAGCTACCAGGGAAAGAAGCATGGTTATATAGATTACCATGATGGGGAGGGGCCGCTAGACTACCAGGGATTATGAAAATAACTATTTGTGTATTCAGATGGGGGAGAACTTAGTCCCCTGAGCAAAACCCACCCTTAAATAACATTATAGGGCACCCCTTGGCTACAAAAATTCAATTTTAAATCTGGCCATCTCGTCACTCGCTTGTGATGCACGATCGCGATCAAAGATTCTCGCAATCAAAGAATTTACAGGCTCGTGATCAAAGATCATTAGCGAGCCATGAACGAAGATTTAAAAAGCTGGAAACTCTATTTTTAGGCCAATTTGGATGGCACCAAAGCCATGGCTCAATAGATCGGAGTCCTCTGAGTAAAACCCATCAAAGTTTTACTTCAGAAGTGACCCCTGAGCTGACATATTTGTGTTTGTGTGATTGGAAAACTGAAAACAAGATGGCGTACCTCACAATCAAGCAATTTGAAAAAATCCTTGGGGACAAAGATTCTTGAACCATGAGGCTGCAAATTCTTTGACCACCAGGTGGGACGAGATGGCCAGAATCCCATTCTTTGATCGCAAGATAGACATATAAATTTTCCCATTGACTTATAATGGGAACTTAAAAGTGGCATAACTTTTGAATGCCTTAATATTTTTCACCAAACAAAAAGTGGCATGTTCGGCCACCAAAACTCTTTCAAACATGCCATCTCGCAGAGTGGAATGCAACACAATGGCCATGCAGGACCACATTCAGAATGCCAAAAGGTGAATCCAAAAATGGATAATTTTGCATTTTTCAGTGCTTTCGTACACAAAGACTGGTACTCCGACTGATACACAATTTGGCAAATCAAGAGATCTATCATGCCCCAATGTGTTTACCAAGTTTCAATCAAATCCATTGAACAGGTCCAAAGTTATTAATGCCCAAACTTTTGACTTTAGTATGTAACTGACTGCTGAACCCTACCTATAGTGATGCGACCACCCCACTATAATACTGTATATATATATATATATATATATATATATAAGACAAAGAACCTCTGTGCACAAACACTGAGGCAAGGGTTATCCCAAAGGGCATTTGGCTGGGAAGCCAATTTTCAAGAAATTACAAAATCACACATGCCCACACTAATGTATATATATATATATATGTATATATATATATATATATATATATATATATATATATATATATATATATATATATATATATATATATATAGATAGATAGATAGATAGATATAGACATATATCTGCATCTATATCTATATCTATAGCTATATATGTGTGTATATGTATATCGCCTCTGAGGCCGGGAGATCAGAAGGCTGTGGGTTCTATCCCCACACCAGGCACTTCGGTCAATATCTAATACTGACACTGTAGTGCAGCATGAGGGGGGTGCTGCACTCCTGAGGTGCCATCTTTCAGATAAGAAGTTAAACCGAGGTCCCATCTGCCTGTTCTGGTGGTAGTTCAGGTGGATGTTAAAGATCCCATGGCTCTTCTTGAAAAGAGTAAGGGAATTTCCCCAGTGCCCTGGCCAAATTTCCCCCATTCACAAAAATACCACCAACAGCTTAATCAGATTCAAGTTCAGCTGGCTTTCATCTTTATCTCCCTTCCCCAGGTTGTGGCTGAAAATAAGTAGAATGTGTCTAGTGCACTTCCCCGGTCAACAAAACCTAAATATATATATATATATATATATATATATATATATATATAGATAGATAGATACATAGATAGATAGATAGATAGATATTCTTTGCAAAAACTTCATTAATACATCAGTTAGGGTTGCTTCCACACCATCAAAGTGTGGAAATTCCACGTTAGGATCACCACCCCACCCCCACGTCCCCTCCTCAAAACCCTAACTCTGCATTCCCCCCAACCCCCCACACAAACACACACACATATGGAAGCAAGGGAAAGGCCAAGGCAAGACAAGCAACCAAGGACAAGCAGGAACAGGTAACAGAAGTGATATACAACCCTGTAAATGTTCCACAAGACACAGGCATCATCACAGTCCACCAAGTGAATGAGTTCTGCAGCCATCATGGTGGCTTGGGGGTACACACACACGTGCTGGGCAATCATGGCGCAGATGTCCATATTTCAATAGTTAACAGCTGATGAAACACACAGTATGTTATCCACACATAGTGTATTAGAAATGACAGTTTCTGTGAGTCTAGCAACAGTCATTGTATATTTGCATTTTGTTTTGTGATACAGTGAGTTAGTCCTTTTAACAAACAGTGGTAGTAATAAAAGTAATGTCTGGTAACATAGTTTACAACTATGACGTAAAAGCAACAGTTGTAACATGCAAAGATAATCATAACATACTGTTAATGAGTATTTGGAGGTAATGCAGCAGCATAACAACATGTGTTGATGGTTGTTTGTCACCACAGCAGTATCTCCAAAGTAGTGTGCAAGCGTCAGGTGTATCTGTCCTGCTACCACATGCCTATGTGGTAGGGATGATACTTGCAGTGACCCAATTGTTGGATTATGACACATATAAATCAATATTTTGAAAATATGTACAGACCAAGTGTCATTGTGTTAGGAAGATATGCCAGCAGTAATGTGTTATCATACTGTGCTGGCAGTATAGAGTCGCTTATACTGTATTTGTTTTTCATTACATAGTGGTATGTGAAATTAGTACAGTGTTGTGATTATTGTGCTTACAGATGTGCCAGAGTGGTATAGTGTTGTACAATGTTGCATGTGTATTGTGTGTGTGTGTG
Source organism: Neoceratodus forsteri (assembly GCA_016271365.2). Classification (NCBI taxonomy): domain Eukaryota; kingdom Metazoa; phylum Chordata; order Ceratodontiformes; family Ceratodontidae; genus Neoceratodus; species Neoceratodus forsteri. Next base: position 851,093,564 of record CM028134.1, read on the forward strand.
TGTGCTAGGGTTGGGAGTAATACAGAGTTAGGGTTTTAAGGAAGGGCGATGAAAATAGTAATTAACCTAATGTGCGATTTCACACTTTTGTCGGTGCGGAAACAACCCTAACTGATGCATTGAAGTTTTTGAAAATAATTTCCTTTCTTTTTTTAAAAGTGTGATATAAGTAATAAATAGAATGTGTTGGTGTGAGCACGGGGCCCACCAAGCTGCCCAGTTGTGCATAATGAATGAAGTTTTTGCAAAGAATTTTCTTTCTTTTTTTAAAAGTGTAATGTAAGTAGTAAATGGAATGTGTTGGTGAGAGCGCGGTGCCCACCATGCTGCCCAGTTGGGTCCCACACTCCCACATAGCTGGCAAGGTGTACAGGGTAAAATAACGACACAGCAGACATCTGCACATAATAGTGTACTGATACATCAGTTGTTCATGCTGAGGTAACATCAAGAGACATTAACACACACAAAAGGATGGTGAAAATCCTGTCCAATATTATACATTATGCCGGGTGTCATCAGGAAGCATTAACACACATGAAAAGGCAGTGTAAATGCTATCTAATATTATACAGTCATAACCAAAGAAGAGGGAGCCTGGGGCCTGAAACAGCCCTGTAAGTCAAATAACCCTTATAATACAAATTTGCCCATATCTCGGGAACCGTGGCAGGTACGGTAAAACTGCAAGTCTGTTTAAAATCATAAGACAGTGTAGTTTTTTCAGCATAAAAATCAACCAAATCCATATCTTACATCATTTCTGAGATACAGAGACCACAAAGCACTGTGACTGCTAACTCTGAAGGCATAATACTGACTAACGCACATCAAAATGGGCAATTGGAACACTAATTTGCAAATATCCCAGGAATCATACGAGGTAGCAAAAAAAAATACTAATTTCATGTGTTTCATGGCTTTCCAACCTAGTTACGTACTTAGTCCCCATTTATGGGGGACTATGGATTTTTGCAATGAAAAGTCTGTATCTCGAACCATTTTCAAGATACAGGCACCGAAAGGTGCGTGGGGCACTGCAATGTTATCCTATAGGGAAATTTCTGAACTTCGGAATGCTGTAACTATGTGCCTGTTCAGTGTTTTTCCTTAGCAAACCACAAAAAGGCACACCTGTAGCAGTAGAGCTTTTCCACCCTGAAAGGTCCAGGTCAATAGCGCAATCCACATTCCCACAGTGAAGTGGCAAAGAAAACAACCGCTGCAATGTTATCCTATGGGGACATTTCTGAACTTCAAAATGATGTAATGATGAGCCTGTTCAATATTTCAGCATCAAACCACCAAAAGGCACATCTGTGGCACTATGGCTTGTGATCCTGAAAATTTCAAGCCAATAGCATAATCCACCTTGCCACAATCAAGTGACAAAAAAAAGCAATTCGTAGGAAAATTCTCCTATCTCTATAATGGGAATGTTTGCACACACATAAAAATGTTTTCACGGTCATATGTAGAGTTGGCATCACAGAAAAAATATTTGTGTGATCAAGGAACGTAAACAATTTAGAAAACATATTTCCAAACTATCTGGTGAAAAACGAATGCCAGGGGCATGTTCCTCGGTGCCCGATTAGGTAAACCCAATGCTTGGCGTGTTGAAAAATGCATTATATTTTGAATTACAGTGTTTTTTTCTCTCTCGCTCAGTGAAAACAAGATGGCTGCAGCACGACAACATTTTTGGCTAAGCTCAATCAAAAAATGTGATTGCGATTGTTTTCACAGTACACATATAAATTTTCCCATAGGCTATAATGGGACATGAAAAAATGGCATAACTTTTGAACAGAGCAATATTTTTTCATCAGATCTTCAAAATACACCAGTGCAGCCCAGGGCACATGCAGACAACCCCATTTGAACCCACTCAAATGCATTCTTCAGTGCATTGTGGTTGGACAAAGAAATTGCAACTTTGGGGAATTTTCACTTTTTGAGTGCACTTTAGTTCTGCTACTGTACATCTGACTGACACAAAAATTTTCCAGATCCTGAGATCTATGGTAGATCTTTCTACATTCCAAATTTCAGGCAAATCAGACAAACAGTTCAAAAGTTAGTAAAGTACAAAATCTGAGGATTAACATGGAAATGACTACGCAATCCTAACTATAGTGGCACTACCGTGCCAGTATAAAATATATATATATATATATATATATATAGCTGTACTGTAGTGCAGCTTTAGTAGGGTTGCATGGCAGCTTCCATGTTAAACCCCAAATTTTGTACTTTAATAACGTTGCCACCGTATGCCGGATTTGCCTGGACTTTTGCATGTGCAGTGGGGCAACACAGATCTCTGGATCTGGTAAGTTGCATTATGGTTGGATGAGCAGCTGCAGTGCTGCAGAGTGCCAAACAAGGTGCAAAAATTGGGGGTTTATGCGTTTCTTTGCCCTTGGCTACAGCCCACATGATTAATCCTTTTGTTCTGATATCTTCAGGGAAGATGCAGTCTGGGTCACTGATGTGCCTTTTGATGATTTGGTGTAAAAATATTATTCCATTCAAAAGTTATTAAAAAAAACTGTTTCTCATTATAGTCAATGGGAAAAAATATATGTGACTCTCAAAAGCTGCCGCCAGCTTTCGCAAATGCCCTATTTGTGAATGCAATGGCCACCATCTTGTTTCAGTTAGCAGCAGCTAAAAACAGCTGCCATTTAAAAATGGCCCCAGGTAAACAGATTATTGTGTTTACCTAATTGGGGGCCGAGGAACACACTGAGGGCATCAGATTTTAATCTGAGCCCCCAAAATGCTTTTTTCAAAATTTGAGAAAGAAACGAATGTGGCACTTTTGCATTTGCTAAAGTGTTGTACCCGATCTTTTAAAAATTGCAGAAGCTGCTGGCAGTATTCTACCCCATTAAAAAAAAACTAAATCATTCTGTGGCCTCTTTTGGGCCAAAGTAAATGTCTCACCATGTTCCTCTGTCCCCCATTAGGTAAACACAAGTGTTTACTTAACAAAATGAGGAAAACCAGCAGGGGGCCCTTATGTCTTTCATATCTGATGCAGAATCCTGCATCGAAATGTTCAATGCGGGATCCTGCATCAAATTCCTGTTCTGGGCACACTAACTGCTCCAACATCGGGGTGACCAATCCTCATATCGGAATCATGTCTCCCCTCACCACAAAATTCATGGCAAACTGGGAGTAGAGATGCAGTGAAATTAAATTCCACCGGCAAAGTGAATGCAAGTGGCCACTAAGGTTGGCCGGCGCCACGCCGAAATGACCATTGCAAAGTGTTCACTAATTGTAATTATGACTTGCATTGTCATTCTGCCTACGCGGCACGGTGAAGGACAACAATAGGCAGCCCCCAACACATCACATGGCTTACAGTACTGTAAGTCATATGCTTTATCCAAGCAGGAAGGAAGTGAGTCATACACGCAGACACTTTCACTTTCACCTGTGCTGAGTAACAGAGAGGAGGCATTTTGTGTAGAAGAGGAGAGGATTGTTGTTGTTCTTAAAAGTGATCAAACCCAAAAGCTTTTTTAAAAGCCAATCGTTTAGTTTTTTTGTACTGTTTTGTTAGTTAATTTTTTTCTTGTGGTGACTGATTAGTTAAGTTTTGTTGTGTGTGTGTGTGTATGTGTGTGACTGTCTGTGTGCCTGGGTTGTGTGAAATGTGTGTTCTGTGTTCTGGAAGTCATTGGCGAAGGCATTGCTAGTCAGAGGGGGTAGGAGGTTTTTTTTTAAATGGAGCAGGGACAGAATGTGGACCATCCAAGTCAGGACTCAGAGGGAATGCATGGGACTGTGCCTGGGGCAATGGAGCCATGCGGCAGCATTGCTGGCAGGAGGGGATGGGGAGTACTGTGCACATGTGGGAGCCATGGCCGGGTGGTGTTAGACCACTCTAAAGTGTTTGGTCCTCCCCCCCAGAAGCAGTAGCACCACCACATCCACCATGTCCACCACCACCACCAGTGGCAGCTGCAGGAGCTCCAGCAGCACCGCCTCCACAGCAGCAGGTCAAGCCTCACTGTGATCATGCTGCTGGCTCTGCATCTGCCCCTCCCATGTCTGGTCCCCCCTACAGCTCCCCAGTTTGGCAGTTTTTCAACTGTGTCAGTGGGGAACAGCAGCCTTGTGGTATGTATACTTTGTGGGGTGGAGGTGCTCCGTGGGCCCCAGGGGGACACATCTGGGGACTGGAGACCAGAGCACCAATATGTTGAACCACCACCTTGTGATGATTCACCAATATGTTGAACCATCACAAGGTGGAGTGGCAGGCTGCCACAGAACAGGCCAGGCCTCCACCTGCTGGCCCTTCTGTTGCAGTAGCAGAGGATGCTGCTGTTGTGCATCACCGCAGCAGGAGGAGGTCCACAGCAGCAGCTGCTCCACCACTGCCACCAACACCATCCTCACCACCAATGCTACCCAGTGTACCACCACCACCAGTGGACCCCACAATGCCTGCAACTGAGGCAGTCATAGCGCTTTTGTGGCCATGGTGAAAGAAAACAATGGGAAGGTGGGTGCTGTCCAGCAGCAATTGGAGCAGATAGAGTGACACCAGTTACAGATTGGGTCAATGCTCCATCTGCTGCTGGACCAGCAGAGGATCCCCCATTAGCTTTTTGCTGCAGCACCCCTCCCACCGCTGTACTGTTTTGTCTTTTGTTTAATAACAGAGAGAGGGAAGGCTGCAGTAGTAGTTTAAATATATGCATACACATACATACATACATGCTCCTTATTGCCCTGTTATTATAATCCTGTGCCTCAGTAATGGTTACTTTCTGTTGTGGAGTAGTTGTGGAAAAGCAGGACCGAGCAGTGCAAGTATAATGTGCTAAATTGCATGTGTGCAGTCAGTGTTGTTTCCTGTGTGTGTGTGTGTGTGTATGTGTGTGATGTCAGATAGTGTCCAGCTTCTTTCAAACATATATATGCTGACTTGTTGCAGTGTTTATGGTATAAAGAATAGAGATAAGAATATATAATGTACTGTAGAACTTGAAATTTTCACTGTCAAATAATTTTTTACTATTTTCACTGAAACACCAATCTGCGTGAAAATACATTTGCACTAGCTGGCACATTTAGTATTATTTCCATTATAGTGAATGTGATGATTGTGACTTAGCGCTAAAATAAATTTACGTAATTATGGTTGCATTTTTGTTTGCACTAAATTTACTTTGTGTGAAAATAACTAGTTTTACAGTATATTTTATTGTCACCATCATCATCAGCGGACTAAGTGATATGATATTTTTTCAGAGGTGTCTGGCCAGAGTGCACCTTAGTCACATACTGCACATGACTTTTATGAGAGCATGTGTTTTTTGTGCTATTATATCTGCAAAGTCATATGAGCACTGTGAGTGACTGAGGTGCACAGTGGCCCAAGGCGTCTGAAAAAATATCTTGTCACTTACTCCACCTGTGCTGATGGTCAAATAAAATATACATCATATATTCTTTCTTATCTTTATTCTTCAGATACTGCAACAAGTCACGCCATATATATGTTTGCACGAAGCTGGACAATGTCTTCACACACAGGAAAGAACACTGATGGCACACATGCAGTTTAGCACAACATACTTGCACTGCTCACAGTCCTGCAATGACAAACACTTCACAAGTCCTGACAGAAAGTAAATATTACTGAGGCTCCAGAAATATTTCTTTTTTGAAATAGACATTAAAGGAGCAGTGCAACAACCTGGTGAAAATTTAGACCTATACTTTTTTTGTGCTATTTTACATTGCCACTTGACTTACCTCTTGCCTTGTATCATATGATAGTATTCTTTCCAGTATTTGAGTCTGCTTTAGTACTTTTTTTCATGTCTGAATAATAAAAGGACTGCTCCTTTTAATAAGGTGCAGACCAGGTCTTCATCAGTATTTTCTGCTGTTTTTGTCCATCAGTTGTTTATATATCACTTCTGTTGTGAGTAAAATTAGCAATTATGCAGCAGACAGCGTTTTCTGACCTCACAGAACAATATTTGTTCAGAAACAGCTGCAAATACTGATGAAAACCTGGTCTGGGCCATATTAAAAGGAGTGCTCCTTTTATTTTTTCCGACATGAGAAAAAGTACTAAAGCAGACACAAATTGTGAAAAGAAGGGCCTCATACAAGTCAGGAGGTAAGTGGCTGGCAATCTAAAATAGCATAAGAAAGTATAGGTCAAAGTTTTCGCCAGATTGTTGCATTGCTACTTTAATTTATAATTTAATTATGACATTATGTGCTCACAACACACAAAATGTAACTGTATTGTGTCCAGAAAATTTAGAAGTGCTGATGAAATGAAATTGGAGCATTACACCACATGCAAAGTCCCCCATAATGTATTGCACAGCCACTCATGCACACAGTGGTCACACAGAGTCCCCAGAATTTTTCTGCATCCCCAAAATGCAACTATCTTGTGTTCAGAAAATTCTCAAGTGCTGACAAAGTAAAATGGGAGCGGTACACCACATGCAAAGTCCCTCAGAATGTATTGCGCAGTCACTCATGTGCGCAGTGGTCACACAGAGTCCCCAGAATTTTTCTGTATCCTCAAAATGGAACTGTCTTGTGTCCAGAAAATTAACATATTGTGATGATGATGCCATGATGTACAGTGTCTTGCCAAACTGTGTGAAGGAGGGATAACAACATGGCATGAATTCATTCAGTGTTCCATCATAAATGATGATCATGAGAGAATTGTTGCTTTGTCCAACGTGTGCTGCGATTCCTGCTAATGCAATGAGATCACCTCAACCGGATGGAAGGGTGTCCTTTGTGTGTACACTAACAGTATATGTATATATATATATATATATATATATGCGTGTGTGTGTATTTTCTAGGTGGGGGCTAACACATACAGTATATACATGTACTCATTGTATTGTTTTGTATCACAGGTCACATACTGTAGGTTTGCATGTTCCAGTGCTTGATGAGAAATGTTGGTGTCAAAATTGGAAATGGAATACTCTCAAGCCAATGAAGGTAAGTATTTTTTTTGGGGGGGAGCATATTTGCAAGTAGGTCTCATTAATGGTTATTATTTGGTTACTTCTTCACAGATTTAATCTGCATCCTTCTCCAGTCCAGAAATGATGGTCATGGTCATCATCGATTCAAACATCCTGCATCTGGTGGTGGTGGTGGCAGTGGCGAAGAGTGGTCTTACGGTGGTGGTAATCCAGGGGTACACATGATCAGATTTCCTATGGTGGCAATGGTGAACAATGGTCTTATGGTGGTGGTAGTCCAGGTGGTCACATTGTCACATTCCCTATGATGGCAGTGAAGAACAGTGGTTGTATTGTGGTGGTAGTCCAGGGGGATACACGGTCACATTCCCTATGATGGCAGTGGCAAACAGCAGTCTTATGGTGGTGTTAGTCCAGGGGGACACACGGTCACATTCCCTATGGTGGCAGTGGTGAACAGCGGTCTTATTGTGGTGGTAGTCCAGGGGGGACACACAGTCACATTCCCTATGGTGGCAATGGTGAATAGTGGTCTTATGGTGGTGGTAGTCCAGGAGCCAGGATATACTGTGCTCTGTATTATCAATGTGATGTGACATATGGAATTTGAGTCACTATGAGTGGGACACTGATTTAACTTTATGAAAAAGAAAACATGTATCATACAAGAAATGTGACAGCCTTTTAACTGCTTAAGTTAAAACCTGCCAACATTAACCTCATCATCATTCATCATCATCCTTATAAAGAAAGCTGCCCTTGCAGTCTTCTATGTTGGAATTCTGACCACCAGGAAATTCTTTTTCCATTGTGTTATCATCTACATCAATAGTAGGCCATTTCATGCTGCCACTGCCACCAGGATGGTCCCTTTCTACATCAGCAAAACCATGACTATGCTAGAGTATGAATACTGAGGTTGTAGTCTGAGCTGGTATGTGCCTCTCATTCATTTTTATAAATGTCAACAAACTGACATTTTCAGGAGATAGGATTGTATGATGATCCCGAGCTATTCCACCTGCTGAGCTGAATACCCTCTCGACACTCACACTGGAGGGTGGGCATGTCAGGTACTTCACTGCCACAGCAGTCAGCTCTGGCAATTCAGTGACCTTTCCACTCCAGTACAAAAGGGGATCTTCAGTGATTGACAGATGTCTATTTTCAGATAAATATGACTCAACCATTCGCTGTGCTGCTCTAATTCCAGTGGTTGATGTATCAGCCTCTTCTCCAGAATCATTTATGTCACAAATCCCCACTTGGGACAAAGCCTCCCAAAGTGGGTTAATGCCATCCACTTTTGATGACAGACCACCTGGAACTGCATTCCCTTCTCCTTACAGGATATGCTTGATACAACTCCTCCAGGTTCACCTTCAGCATGATTATGCTGTTGAGGTTTGCTGACCTTGGCACGTCACTTCTGTGCCCCATGAACCAAGTGCACCAGTTGCCCGCTGACAGTTTTTACCTGCTCAGGACCTCCCTCTGGTAGTGAGGCAATTCCACATTTGTATCGTGGGTCCAGCATTGTTGCTATTGCAAAGTTGTCACTATTCTGAATGCTCAAGATATGATGATTCTGGTCAAATACTGTCAGCATGTGTTTCAGCAACACTCTGCTAGTACTGTCTCCAACAACATCAAGGCTATGCTGTAGATTCACTAATGTCTGCCTCAGCACCCACAGCAGTGGAATTGATTGGCTAATGGAGGCAGACTCACCACTCACTGCCTGTGTGGCATGTTCAAAAGGCCTCAATATTGTTATCACAGAGTCCATGAGGTGCCACTGTTCAGTAGCACATGGACATGGAGGCTCCAGAACTGTCACAGCTAGTGTGCATGACAAGATATTCGAGATGGTTTTGTACTGTTCATGCAACTTTTCTGCCATGTATAAAGTGGAGTTCCACTAGGTGACAACTTCCAGCTTCAAGCGGTGCTGTGGGAGGCTGTTTTGGATCTGCAACTGCTGAAGTTGGTCACGGACCTGTGCAGAGCATGAAAAGTGAGAACAGATATGGCATGCAATTGTGAACATTTCCTTTATATCAGGGTGCTGCAGAAACTCCTGCACCACGAGATTTAAACAGTGGGCCATGCATGGAACCCGAAAGAAGCCACCATTCGTGATGCTTTTCACCACATTTAACCCATTGTCACTTGCTAGGAACACAGATCTCAGGGACGGGGGTTCAGCCACTTGTCAATTTTAGTCAGTACCAGGTCCAACATGTTTTCACCAGTGTGTGAACAGGTCATATTGCACATAGCAATCTTTACATGCTGTCGAATTCCTGGAAGATTGCTACCACGACACTCCACCTTACTACACTGATTATTCACACTACCAACAGCACAAATAACCCCAGGCACCTGCGCCCAGTGTGCTATTATACACAAATATGAACTCCCCACTGTTTTTCCAGTTGTCCACATATCCATACTTAAATGGATGAATGGAGAGGAGGAATGTTGAAGGGCATGTCTTACTGAGTCGGACAGTCTGGTACAACCCGGGGACAGCACGGGTCAAAAAATATGTCTTGGATGGGACTTTCCATTTTGGACAGGCACGTGCAGCAAACCACTGGAATCCAGAATTCTCCACAACAGAGAAGGGCAAAAGATCACTTCGCTACAGCAGCATTAAGTTCATGTGACACTATATGATTGGGTGGGTACTTCAGCTTATGAGCAAAAAAACATGGGCTGACTTAAACATTTTACACAGGGTGTGATGACAAATGGTTCTGCTCTGCGACTTGCAGGGGGTGGAGTGTGGATGTGTGATGAAGATGGTTGCACAGGTGATGACAAACCCAGAAATACAGTTATTTTCCCAGATTTACCAACCGGGGTTGATGTACCACTTGCACTAGACATACTGCATTGACCACCACCACCATCACCAAAACTGCTACTCTCACCATCACTGAACAAGATTTCAAAATCATTCTGCTCCTCCACCTCATCATGCCTGTAGTGATCCTCTGCCCTTATTTCATCACTACTGCACACATTTAATTTTCTACTTGATGTTACCATCATGGAAGGGGATAACATGTTCGTTATGTTTGATGATGAGGGTGAATGCCCCACTGTGGTACAGGTATTAGTTGCCATCTTGTGCTGGGTCCACAGTGCCATGTATCTGTTCTTAAGATGTATATGCTGTCCCCCTGTGCCCAGATGGCTCCCCTTTTTATCTCTACTTACTCACCTGGCAAACCTGTCAGTTTGCAACTGACTCATCATTTGTACCTTGCACAAAAAAATCCCAAACAAGGGATTGTGATGCTCTAGTTTTAACATGTCCCTGATGCTGCTTATTGGACTCCATTTTTTTAATCCCTGAAGTTGGGGGTGTGCTACATGATTTTTCAGGCAGGACACACTTGGACTGCAACTGACCACCACGACTACCTATCATTATTACTCAGTCATCATCATCAACTGAAACTGGTAAATCACAACTTTTTATTGGGGGATGCAAACAGACCAGACACAGCCACCTTGAATTTCTTTTTCTCCAGTTCCCAACCGGGGTCATTGACATCATATTCATCAATATCATCCACATCTTCTGCTTGGATGCTGGCATGTGGACTGTATGTTGCAACCACAGCAACATCATCATCATCAGCAGCACCACCACCACCATCACCCAAAATTTTTTCACCACACTGTGAATCACTGCATGGCAAATGCATGGCCTGAACTTCGATGGAAGAAATGTCACATCATGTGCTATCATTGACATGATGATCAGAATCCTCATGTTCAGTTACTGGGCTGTTACTGGGAAGTATGACATCATCTACACTGTCATTCACTGGCACTACTTCACAGTCCACTATATTTTTGGACATGGTAAACTGATCAGAAGTGGAACTTGAGGCAGCAATACTCATACCACCACCAGCAACTGCACTACCACCACCAGCTGGGACAACATCATCTCCTCCATCTATGAGTAAAGCTACTGATTACACGTTAAACAACATTGAAGGAAAAATACCTTTCCTCACATCAGCAATGCACTTCTGCGACTGCGTACTACAATGCCCACAGACAATCTTACCACTTGCAGCAATGCCATGGCAAGAAACAGCTTTGCTTGCATGACTCTTTGCAGGCATTTTGGGGGATCAACAAGAATATTCTAAACAAATTTAGATTTTGGAATGTTCACTCTGGGTGGGGGCCAGGGGGGATGCTGTATGTGAAGCCAAAAAAACAACTGTGGCTTCAGCAAGAGATACAGACACAAAGTCACAACAAGTTCAACAACACCTTAGCTAACCAGTGGTGCTCTCAAGTCACAAACAATCCAATCTGGAAAAGAATACCTTTTGCCAGTGGGGGTGGGGCACTGACTGCAGATTACAGCAGTGCAAAACCAAGAAAACCACAATGGCAGTACAAAATCATGCAGGTGCAGTGGATAGCAGGTTCACACTGCTGCACCGGCAATTACACTGTAGCACAATAAAAGGTGTATTATTTGATGTCACACACCACACACACACACACATACACACATAATTTGTCTACAAGTAATGCATAGCAAATTGAAACTTCAGGAATATACAACATATTTTAAACATCCTGAAATTATGCACTACTGCACCAGGTCCACACAACACACACAATCAGCGAAAAAATTTCAACAATTACTGAAAATATTACTGTGTGTACATTAACACAGTCAGTTATACAAGACAAATATAACCAAAAAACAAAGAACTTCCTAGTTCTCCAACTTAAGTCTACGTACACCACAGATACACCCCTCCCTCAAAGCACACTTCCACTGTCTCTCAGTACATAGACTGAATGTTGTACATTAACATTCAAAATCCACACACAAACAATAATGATATGAGCACAGGAGGGTTTCCTACAATTGATGAACTAAAGTTTCAGCAACAAAATTTACTCAAAAAAGGCTTTTTTAACAGCTTTCAGAAGGCTTGAATCACAGAGAGCTCTCAGAGCAGACTGTCTCCAACAGCTTTCAGAAGGCTTGAATCACAGAGAGCTCTCAGAGCAGACTGTCTCCAACAGCTTCCTACACACACTACCCCGAACTAAGGCTGTGCAGAACAATCTAGAGCCCATGTGACCTGAAATCCAATGAATCAATGCAAAATTCACCTTTGGAGCTGAAAATAAGGCAAAGTGAGGTGAAGTACATTTTTTCAATGTACTTCTTAAAATTTGTAGAGTAGTACTTTGAGGAAGGCAGAGTAATGTGAAGTCATTGTTTTCAATGGACTTCACATTACCTATTATGATGCAAAGTACTCCACTTTGTTGCTGCAGAGCACTTCGTGAATCCGCTTTCATTCAGCGAATTGCTCCATGGAGTGAATTGAGGCCACTTCACTCACCAGTAACTGGGAGCCCATCCCAGTGTGCCCAAAACATTTAAAAAAAAAACACTTGCTCAATCCCTCTGTCAGCATCATGCCACCCCCCAAACTCATTTGGCACACTAGAAGCCTACCCCAGTGTGCCAAAACATAACTGTTTTTTTTTAGAGTTGCCGAACGGGGGTGCCCAATTCCCCTGTTGGCAGTATGTCCCCCACTCCAAAATCATGTGGCACACTGGGAGCCCACTCCAGTGTGCCAGTTATTGTTTTTCTGAACTTGCCAATGGGGTGCTAAATCCCCCTGTCGGCAGCATGTCCCCCACAACCAAACTCATTAGGCACACTTGAAGCCCACCCCAGTTTGCCCAAAACTTTTTTTCTGTACAGTACCTGAAAACCATCCACTGCTGTCTTTTTTCCCCTATAAAAAAGGAAAAAGGTCCATCATCGTCTCCCCAGTCCCCCCTTCCCACTGAGCACCCACCTCGCTGCACCCCCCTCACCCGTACCTACATTCCAAAGGTCAGGAACAACAATCTTCTCAGGACTGGAGACACGTCTGCACTCTGTAAAACCAAACTGCAAAACGAAGAATCAAAGGTAAGCTGTATAATGGGAGTCAATGTGAGGGGGGGGGGTTCAACTTAGGTTGATATTTCTGCCATTTTTTGGATTTTTTGCCCCAAATTTTCAACATAGGGTTCTTGAGACCCCACCTTATGAACACTGGCACTGTCATTTAATTTCTCAGTCCCGGAAGGTGATTTCAAGGTCACTGTGGGAATCACCTTCCAGGACTGATTCATGAAATGACAGTGCCACTGTTCATGAGGTGGGGCCCCAAAAAGCCCATGTTCCAAAATTGAATTTGAGAAAAAATATCAAAAAATGACTGCTTTATGAGCATGTGTTGCACAGTTTCTATGCATGCCCATAACTATACCAATTTTTAATATTTTCACTTTACATTTTTAACATTGCCATTTTTTCACAACTCCTAATGAACAGTATAGCTGTCATTTTGCAAATCCTGCCCGGAATGTCTTTTCACACCTGTGGTGCAGAATGGTGTGCTCGCTGTACAAAATCAACTTTTGGGATGGATTAACAAAATCACAGTGCCAGTGTTCATGAGAAGAGGTCCCAAAAAAAGACATGTTGAAAAAAATGTGGTCAAACAAATCCGAAAAATGACCGCGTTACAAGCATGTGTTGTACAGTTTCAACGTATGCTTGTAAATTCGCAAATTTTTAGTATTTTCACTACAGATATTCAACATTGAGATTTTGTCAGACCTCCTCATGAGCAGTACAGCTGTCATTTTGTACAGCATACCTGAATTTCAGCATTATGAGAGCGCAGGGCCCAAAGGGCCATGCACTCCCAAAATGACATAGCACTCACTATTTACATTAAACTCTCTCAAAAAGAAGGGAAATTAATTGCAAAAAACTCCATTAATGCATCAGTTAGGGTTGATAGTACACAGAACAAAGTGGAAATTCGGTGTTAGGGTTGCCAGCCCCAGACTTTTTGTTGGAAAAATGCTTAGCCCCTTAGTCAGGAAAGTCATGACTCATATGAATTATTCATTTTTTCTCTACGTAGCATGGTTCCCGAGATATAAGCAATTTAGTATTCCAAGACCTCATTTTCTGGTCCCAAGCCCATTATTATGCATACATTCTTTGTAGTCACTGTGTTTCTCTATGCAGCTGTTGGGGGAAAACCAGGGTGTGTGCTCCAGTTACTGTTACATGTAGCGTTTCCACTTGTGTTTCTGTACCCATTTGCATTAGCTTTCCTGTGTACAGGACCATGTGCGTTATCCTTTGCGTTTCTGTTTGCACTTGCTTCTGCGTTACTCTTACCATTTGTGTCTGCAGTACTGTTTCTGTTTGCTTTTCACTTTGCATCACCGTGCACATTACCATTTGCGTTTGCGGCTTCCTTTCCATTTGCATTTGTGTTTTCTTTGTTCTTTTGTTTTGCATCATTGTTGTTGTTACTGTTACCATTTGCATTTCCAATTGCATTCCTGTGCCCATGCATGTTACAATTTGTATTTCCATATGCGCTTGCATTTGTGTTTCTGTTTCCTTTGGCGTTATTGTTGCTGTTACCATTACCATTTGCGTTTGCATTTACAATTGCGGTACAGTGACCTGCACATTACGGTTTGTGTTTTCATACACGCTTGCATTTCCATTTGTGTTTCTGTTTCCTTTGGCATTATTGTTGCTGTTAACCTTTGAGTTTGCAATTGCAGTACCATGACCGTGCACATTATGTTTTGCATTTCTGTATGCACTTGTGTTTACATTTCCACTGCCTCTGGCGTTATTGTTGCTGTTACAATTACCATTTGCATTTACAATAGTGGTACCATGACTGTATGCAGTACCAGTTGCATTTCCATATGTGCTTGCATCTCCCTTTGCGCCACTGTTCGCTTTGGCATCAATTTGCACTTTACCATTTACTTTGCATCACCATGTGCATAACCATTAGCACTTGCGTTTGCATTGCAGTTACTGTTACTATGTTACAAAAAATCATGTGGTGGGAGCATGGGGCCCAAAGGGCCTACGCTCCCACCACCACATTCCATTCACCATTTATAGTCCTCATTCTCAAAAAGAAGGGAAATTCATGACAAAAAAACTCCACTCTAATGTGTCAGTTAGGTTGTTCCACAAATGACAAAGCTTTGTGGAAATTTTGGTGTTAGTTGAAAGCTCCCTCTGAACCCCCAGCCCACCCCCAACTTGTATCGAGTGTGTATTGGGGCCATCATTCCCAACTCTCACCCCATTCTCCTACACCTCAGCTTGTTTACATGTGATGGGGTGAGAGTTAGGGCCAATGACCCCAACACACTCTCTGATCCCGGTTGGGGGGATGCAAGGGGGGCTTTCAACCCTAACACCGAATTTCCTCACTTTTGTCACTGTGGAACAACCCTAACTGATGCTTTAAATGGATTTTTTTGCTATGAAGATATATATATATATGTATAAAATAACTGGTTATTTTTTTTTTCCCATTGGGGAAACCCGGGTTGTAATTCCATCATTATAACCAGCTGGTTATAGCGATGAACACACGCCTGGTTTCTCATTGCACTGGGCATGTGCCAGCTCCCACTTGTCCTTTGTGGTAGCCGGTAGCCGTGAACTTCTTCTTCTCTGCCATCTTACTTCTCAAGCTTATGCAGTTCCCCAAAGTAGGAGACAGGGGTAAGTTAGTTTTTTTAAACAAAAATATGTGTGGCACAACAACATTTATTTTCCTGTGGGGAAAAAAAACAAAAACAATACACTACTTTATGTCTGGAGCCAAGCCCGCAGACCATGCTGAAAACCCCAATGGTCCGCTGCTCAGCTTCATGAAGAAATGCATTTATTTTGTATCATTGCTGTGGTGAAAAAATGATCCCCAGCAATTATTCAAAATAAAGGATGGGTAGGGGTTAAAAACTTGGATTTTATCAACGCCTTCAGGGTGGGATGCCTGAATAAACCCCTTGAGCTTCGCTCTCGGGGTTTATGTGGCATCCCACCCCATGGGAGGGCATCAAATCCTCATTATAACTCCCTACCCATACATTATTCTCTCGCGCTGTCTCTCTCTCTCTATACATATATATATATATAGTACGAGCCAAATGTAACAGACACGCTTGTAGCGGATGTCCGCTTCTAATGGACAATTCCCCCATGCCAAAAGCCATTTACTATATGGCTCTATAGTAAAATCATCTGATTAAGCGGACCTGAAATTCTGCATTTAGCGGCCGCCGAGTGGCTAAACTATAGCTACTTTGACACCTCGGTTGAGCGTCTGAGCATCAAACGTGCCATTTATCAGCAAATCAGTGATTTAAACCTAATCCCTGTGGCATTTCAGGTTTGGGGAGCATGCTTGCTGTCAGAAAGGAACTCTTGGGAATTGGTCTGTTCTTTCCTCCTATGCAGAAGATTGTCTCATAGTTCCCAGATGTCCTCTACTGGCTGTAATGCATTCTTGCACTACACTGTTTTTTAAAAGGTACCTGACACAGAAAAGTTTAAACATAATTCCTGCCCTAAGTCTGAAGCTCTTGGGGAATGTTTCGGGTGAGGGGAGTGTGCTTGCTATGACAGTGAAGCGGGTTTAAGTCTGGAGCTCTTGGGGAATGGTCTTTTCTGCATTCTTACACCACGCTGTTTTTAAAAGGTATGGGTACCTAGCACAGATAAGCTTTACTGATGTAATGGAAGTCGCTTGTAATGGACGGAATGCCTTATGTCAAACTAGTCCGTTACAAGTGGTGCATACTGTATAAATGTATCTCAATTTATGGATTCTAGGGGGTGATCCTCTTTGCTACATTACAACACAAATTCGACCTAACAGGTAGAGAACATTACTTCTACCTTCAAGTCCAAACTTACTTGCTCCAAAAGTAAAAATCCTACACAAAACTCCCAGAGCAGATCCCACTATTAATGGCTATGATGCTGGATGTCCAGAATGGTGTTCTATTGGGATACTTGATTGGGAACCTTTATAAGACAACTCTAAATTGTCTAACTCTGAGACAACTTTAAGAGACAACTCCACCAACACCTCACCTGTCTTAGCATTTGTGACTGCTAACCCCTGATTCCTGTCCTTGACCTCCCTCTGCCTGTTATGCCCTCTGCACTTATTCCCTACACCCATTCCCCCATCCTCTGTCTCATGGGACCCAACAAAGAAGTACTTATCCTGCTTAACTCTTAAGCTTGACAAAGAAACATTTATTTCTGCTGAAATACCTCATTTGTTGTTACATCGTAATCTCAATGTATGTTATCCTTGTATTCTTTGTTTGAAAACTGGTGCCCAGTAACACTGTGCTTTTACTGTTCCCAGTGTTCCAATCTTATATTGTATGTTATGTGTCTTTGTGCATTTGACGTGGAACCTTTGTAAATGAGCTTCCAGCTCAAAGGTGTAGTTTCATGATTTCAATAAATAAATAAATAAAGCTCTACAGCAACTGCTGTATGATACAACTCAGTCAGTCTTAGCTGCAAAAAAAAACTTAATACCAAGACTGAATATGACCAATGGATTAAACATGCTATTCCAACAATTAAAATTTCCTCCTCAAGTCAATGGAGGGAGTCTGCATGGAAAAGCAGATACAGATTTTTTTGCACTCCAGTGGTATTAGCTAAATATATGCCTTTAACGTATAGTAATTGCTGGAGATACTGTGGTACCAACCTGGCTGACCAAGGACATATATTCTGGCATGTCCGGTGCTGGCCATGTACTGGGAACACATTCTTCTCCAAATGGAAGACTTACTGGGTGGCCCCC
Source organism: Neoceratodus forsteri (assembly GCA_016271365.2). NCBI lineage: Eukaryota > Metazoa > Chordata > Ceratodontiformes > Ceratodontidae > Neoceratodus > Neoceratodus forsteri. The sequence goes on from CM028134.1 coordinate 851,111,313, forward strand.
TTAATTTGACTCCAGAACTGGCACTGTTATCAGTTCCTCCTAGGGAAATACATCTCACAGTCTAATATCCTGTTATGATTTATCTCTCAGAAGCCAAAACGACCATAACCCAACACCGGATGGAACCAGAGCCACCTACAGTATGTATATGGTAGAAAATTTATTTATCAAGTCTAGGATTACAGATACCTTTGAGCCTTGGCTCTTTTACAAAGGTTCCACATCAGAGAAATATGAATTATGGGGAACATCAAGAGAGACATTACAACAATGTGGACATTGCAAACAGAGTACAGATTAATACAATTCAAGGGTAGCATTGCAACAAGGCAGCCAGCGGCATTTGTCAGAGAAAACAGACAACAGATAAGAAGTGCCAGAGTCATAGGGAGAGGGAAGTGGGGGGGAGAAGGAATGTAAGAAGGGTAGGGAGAGGGTGAAAAGTGCAGCATTGGGTGTACCAAGATGTGAGGGTAGAATCCAGTGGGGGGGACAACTAGAGCAGAAAGGGAAGTGGAGAAACAAGGTTAAGTTGGGCAGTCACAGGAGCTGTTGGTAGTGAGATATTCCTGGAGCCTAGTTTTAAACATACCAATTGTTGGGACAGAGGAGATGGTTGGGCTGAGGCCATTGAACCAGAGTGGCACTCGATAAGCAAAAGAGCATTGTCCCTGTGAAGTGTGAAAGTGGGGGACTTTCAGTAGCTGTAGCGTGGATCTCCTAAGGCACCATTTGTTAATTCAGTGTTGTAACAGATTTGAGACCCCAGAAGGTGCAAGGCCAAGGTAGATTTTTTTCACCATGGAGCAGGTGAGAAACTTTATGTGGTTTGACAGTTGGAGCCAGCCAGTCTGAGTGTACAGGTCACATGTGTGGGTGAGACGGTGAGCATTAGTGATGAGCTGACATGCTTTATTTAAGGCAGTTGAGAGGTGTCTAAGGGTTTTGGTTGTGGCCAAGCTATAAATGATGAGACCATAGTCTATTACAGAGATCACAGAGCTCAGGACTGCAACCTTCAAAGCTTCTGGCATGAGGTGTGGTCTGTGTTTGTAGAAGAGACCAAGCTGTGTATTAGCAGCTCTAGCTACATTATCTACATGAAGTCCATAGGAGAGATTAGGGTCAAGCTGTATCCCTAGGTATTTGAAGGACCCCACCTGATCTAGAGTGTTCCCCTGGGTGGTGGAGATAGCCAAGTGGTGTAGCTTGTGTGGGTTATGAGAGCTGCAGAAGACCATAGATTTGGTTTTCTTGTCATTTAGGACCAGTTTATGATTAAGAAACCATGTCTCTACAGAACTGAAACCAAGTTGAAGGTTGTGTTGAAGAGTTGCAGGATCTTTGTGAGTGGTGAATACAACAGCATCATTGGCAGATAGTATGATCTGCTCAGAGCAGTGGTAATGGAGGGAGTTTAAGAAAAGGCTAAAAAGGAGGAAGCCCAGTATGGATCCCTGTGGGATACCCGAGCGAACAGACAGGGTGTTAGAAAGAGCGTCTGCAATTTTTACTCTCTGTGACCAGTTTTCTAAGTAGCTTTTAAACCAGAGAGAAGAGTCAGGTGATAGCCTGGCATTCAGTAGTTGGTCTATTAGTAGTCCATGATGCACTGTATCGAAGGCCTTGGAGAGGTTGACGAAAACGGCCCCTGTGAGAAGGCTGTTGTCAAGGGATTTGTGCAAAGCTCCAGTGAACTCAAGAAGGGCTGTGGTGGTGCTGTGACCTTTCTGGAAGCTGTGTTGTTGTGGACAAGGTATATTGTATTTATCCAAGTGGTCGGTAAGTTGATCAGCCATGATGCACTCGAGTGCCTTAGAGAGTGGGGGCAGTATGGAGATAGAGTGATAATTTGAGTGATTCGTCTTGTCCCCACTTTTATGGACGGGTGTCACGGTGGCTGTTTTCCATAGGTCCAGGAATTTTCCACAGCTGAGATAGAGGTTTAGGGATTTTTGTTAATGGATGAATTACCTCATCGAGGGTGAGCAACAGAAGCATAAGGTCCAGGGTGTCACTACTAGATCTAGATTTAGAGATAGCTGCAGTAATATAGCGGTGAGCTTCATTCAGCCTTACCTCCCTGAAGTAGAAGAGGGGATGGTTAGACTGAGGGGCTGAGGTATTTGGGGAGCAGGCCCTGTTTTTGAAAAAGTCATGGGGTAGAACAGCACTAAGGCCTGAAAAAGCTTCGTTAAAGATGTTTGCGATCACCTTGGGGTCGAGGGTTGAGGATCCAGCAACCATTAACATGGCTGGAGAGGTTTTGGCTGCTTCCCTGTGACATCCTCAATATTGTCCCAGAAAGCACGACAATTTCCCCATGTATTGGTGACCGCTTCTTTGTAATAGGTGGATTTCATTAGCCGTATGGCTTTTGTGCAGACATTTTGTGCTTGTTTGTAATTTTGGATGTCCAGTTGTTTGCCAGTGGCCCTGGCAACTGCCCAGAGGTGATCCCTTAGTTTCAGCTGTGAGAGAAGTGCCACGGTGACCCATGGGTTAGAGAGAGATTTTGTTTTGCACCTTTTAGCAGGGGCAAAGAGGTCACAGGCTTTGTTGAAAATTGAGGTGAAGTGATCAAGAGCCAAGTTAACATCTGTTGCTTCATAGATGCGTAGCCAGTCTTGCAGAAGCAGGTGTTGTTTGAGATGTGGAAGTTTTCCATGAGGAAGGACTCTGCTAGTGATAATTTTGGGAGGGGGCTTAAGGAATTTGTTAGACCATGCACACATGACTGGGGAGTGGTCACTGAGAGTGTCTGGGAGAATGGTCGTACAAGAAATCCTTGTGGGGTGAGTGGTGAGGACCCAATCCAAGAGGGTACTGGTGCCAGTCTTGTAGTTAATCCTAGTAGGGGAGTTTACCATTTGCGTGAGGTTAGCAGCTGAGATGGCGTCTTTATAGGCACTGGCGCTCATTGCTAACCAGTTTATGTTGAAATCCCCTAGTAGAATAAGTTCAGCTTCAGGAGGATGAGAGTTGATAAAGTTTAGGATGTTGTTGAATCCATGTTTAGGGTCCCTGGGCGGGATGTACATGGAGACAATAGTCAGAGACTTTATGGTTGGGACCTGGGGACGATTTTTATTGGCAGAATCTGGGCGAGGCAAAAAGTGATGGAGTTGCTACAGGGTGCCAAGACGAGGAGTCTTTGATATAGATTGCGCAACCACCGCCTTTTTTGGATATCCAGTCCAGCCTGAGGACATTGTAGCCCTGTATTGTTACTGCTGAGTCAGGAACTTTAGGTGTCAGCCAAGTTTCCACCACTGCAAAGATGTCAGGGTTGTGTTGGCATAAGAAGGCTTGGAGTGCATCCAGCTTCGGTAGTAGGCTGCAGATATTAATGGTTGCAAGGATAAGGGCACCTGGAGTTTGTGTGAGGCTTGAGCTTCTAGGGCCAGGATTGGGATGGATGCTGCCTGAGATGAGAAGGAGGAGGAGTAGGAGTTTTAAGGAGCAGAGTCGCAGCTCTTTGAGAGATAGTTTTGATTGTTGTTTCCGGAAGCAGAAGTTGCAAGGTTCCACGTGGTATCCCATATGGACTGCAAGGTGGTACAGTGTAGAGAGGTGGCCACACTTGTTGAGAGTAGTGGTCGGGTTAAGTAACCAGGAATATCCAAACGGTGCACCAAGCACAAGTCTTGAGTGGAAGTGGAGAGTTCCCTGGGTAGCAGTGGAAACCAGGTAGAGGGTGGTGGGGTGGGTTGGGGGTGGGGGGTGGCTAGGACCAGGGAGAGAGAGAAGAGGGGGGGCAAGACAAGGAGGAGGAGGAGAGGCGAGAGAAAGGCAGAGAGAACCTACATGGCTTACGTACTAGATCGAGAAAGAGACAGAGATATAGTCCTCTAGTGGTGAGAGGATATAATCTGCTAATGGAAAAGTCAACAGTTAAAAAAAAAAATAATAATGAACAAAATCTGCAATGTGGAAAAATTAACTGCCTCAATACATGACAGATTGGAACAGCTTAACAACAAATGGCAGAGATGGGTGCTACACATTTCAAGTGTTGATTCAGACTTTGTCCCTTAGCGGTCTACCAGGCTATCTGCCTTGGCCCCCCCCCCCCGGTTCCCAGGTAAGGGAATATTGCAAACCTATGAAAATATAATTAGATATTTACTGGACTAGGCAGGCTGCTGTGAGTGGGGAGGTGGGCTGGTCCCATGGAGGGTAATTAGAAAACAGTCAGGTTAAACTAAATAACACACAGTGTAAGATGTACAAGTGACTGTAAAAATGAAGCCTCCTGAGAAATGTAATGCTTTCTTTCTTACACAGATGTAATAATTGTAAAAGCTATGCCCAGTATGGAATGAAATGAATGTACTGTATGTTTAACTTTATGCCGCAATAAAAAGAAAACATTTAAAAAAAAAAGGTGTTTCGTCAGCAAAGTGTTGGCTGCCTGCACTGCTTTGTGATGCGGTTAAGGGATGCTGCCACTCCAATCAATCTGGGTGTCCATTGTCAGATTAAAACCCCCTCCTATTAAAATGGGTGATTAACTGGAGTTCAGATCTAGAAGCTCCTTGTTTAATGTGCAGAAGAAAGTAGGATCACCTACATTAGGGTCATATAGGTTGCCCAAAACAGCCTGGCCCTGGGGTGTAGATAACAGGGCTATAACCCACCCCACCATGAGACGAGAAGACACAACTCCCTCTTCTAGAGGGACAATCCCCATAGGCCCACTAACACACATGGGAGATATCTGCAGCCTCTATCTTCAGCAACCAAGGAAATACTCACTCCATTCTGCAGAAAGTCTGGTTAGGAAGTGGAGGAGGGTTGGTCAGTGGTCCATTGGAACTAATTTGTAATTTCTGTGATGCTCCACCACTTACCAGTTGGCTGATTGCTGTATCTGCCACCCTTAGTGGATGTGGAGAGGACCTGGGGTGTCTGAAGACCCTGGCACTTATCTCACAGTCTGTTCAGAGATTTCTAGATTGCACCCTTTTGGCTGCATCTAAATGTTGTAGCCTCACTGATTTGTTCTGACACTGTTATGGTATATACTTACAAAGTGTTCTTTACTACAGTGCCATCACTCAGGGATCACTTACCATGTGTAATCTCTGTGCCCTGAATGTGGATTCTTCACAATTTTTTCAAACCCTAGTTGATAAGGTCACACGTTTTAATGACTGTCAGGGCGCCTCCAACTTGGGAGGGACTTCAAACTGACTCTGGACCTGACATTATACAGGAGTCATGATATAACAGAACCCCACTCCTGTACAACACAGGCTGTAAAACTCTGGCTATCTGATCAGGCCCTTGTAAATGTATGATGTCTCCATAAACTATTTACCTGGGACTATAGATACTATTTGGTCTGAATAATGGTCTGAAGTGTGGCAACTGGAGTTTAACGCAAAGAAGTTCAAGATCATGCACATAGAGAAGAGAAACCTTGAAGCTACCTATCGGTTGGGAGGGGAGTTGCTGGCAATCACAAGAGAAGAAAGAGACTTGGGCATCATCATCACAGATGATCTAAAATCATCCAAGCAGACCACTAAAGAAGTAAGTAAGGTAACCGGCCCGGTGGCACTGAGGGCTGAGGCGCTGGACTCCTTACCTTGTGCTACACCAGTAACCCATGTTCAGGAATGAGTAAAGACCACTTGGGGTCAGCAGGGGAGGAGAAGAATTGAGCGTCCGAGGGACTGCTCTCCTTCTCCATGGAGGGGGGGGTAACCAGCAGTCAGTGTCAATTGGCCCTTAGTAGCAGCTGGTGGACAGCACACTGACACTCTGAAATGGGAGGAAAACACTTGGAGGAGCACGTGCAGACGTGTGCTCACTCTCTCCTTAGGGCGTCACTGCACGCCTCCTCTCCTAGGCAGAGAAAAATTGGAAAGAGTCCTGGGCGTGACACGATGACAGCCAAACCCCGCAGGCTCCACTCCCATGAATCGCAGTAACCTCCACACTGGATCCATTCTGGCGGGTGGAGGGTTCTCCACCACCCCACCATGGAAGGCAAGCCGTGGAGGACAGCGGAAGGTAGGCTGCGAGTGGGGGATGGGACTGGTGGATCAGGCTTGAAGGTGTGCCACTGGGGAAAAGAAAGAAATTAACTGTGAAGAAAAGCAGTAGGTAAGGCTAGAGGGATGCTGGGATGTATTAGTAGTGGTATCACAAGTCATAAGAAGGAGGTAATAATCCCTCTTTACAAGACACTGGTAAGGCCCCATCTGGAGTAGTACATGCAGTACTGGAGGCTGCACCTGCACAAGGACATTAACAAAATGGAGACAGTCCAGAGAAGGGCAACCGAAATGGTGCAGGGAGTGCATCAGAAAACATATGAGGACAGATTAACAGAGCTCAATATGTATACTCTAGAGCAAAGGAGGGAGTGAGGTGATATGATCAAAACATTCGAATATCTTAAAGGCATAATAAGGTGAAAGAGTCTAACATGTTTCAATATAAGAAAAATAGCTGGACAAGAGGATACAGCATGAGATTAGAGGGAGGTCGATTAAGAGGTAATGTGACAAAGTTCTTTTTCACAGAAAAGGTGGTGGATGCATGAAATGGCCTACCTCAGGAAGTGGTGGATATGAATACAGTGCAGGGCTTCAAACATGCATGGGATAGGCATAATGGAGCAATACAGGTGTGCATGAATAAATAGTCCATTGACAGAGTGAAGGCCCTATGGCACATTCATATGGTAGAAAAAAATGGGCAGACTAGACGGGCCTTGCAGTCCTTACCTGCCATTAACTTCTATGTTTCTATGTTTCTGTGTTTCTATGTATGGGTCATACAGCTGACTAAATATATGGCTTACCTCCCTTGTAGCTTACCCAGATGGTCACAGCTGCAAATAGAAACACAGTAGTCACCTCAGACCACGCCACTATCCAGCTAGACCTACTGTTAGGTCACACAACCCCCCCAATCCCCCAGCCAGAGAATGGACTCTTTTTTACTGCAGGATACACATTTCAAAACTTGGATCTTGGAAGCACCAGAAGAGTTTTTCTTTCTAAATGACAACAGGACCACATCAGTGGGCATGTTGTAGAAGGAGTTCAAAGCCACACTCAGAGGGCGCATCAGAGGATATGCAGCATGTCGTAAAAAGGACTGAGAGCAAGAACTAGCCAACCTAGAAAATCAGCTTGCCAAGAAAGAGGCAACTTATACAGTAAAGGCATACCCCAAGGCAAATGCAAAATCACAGCTGAATAAGGACATTATAAAAATCTGCCTAGTTATAAATACACTCACAGCCAGAAAGGCAGAACTATCAATCTGCTTACTTAAGCATCACTACTGGGAAGGAGGACAGAAAAGGGGGAAACTACTGGCATACCTACTAAAGGAACAGCAGGTGGAAAGGCACATAACATTCCTCTGCAATGCTGCAGCCACATTTATGCACCAACCCACTCAAACTAAATGAAGCAGTGAAAGAGTTTTACTTGCATTTGTACTCCTCAGTATCTAGTCTGAATGCCACCCAGCTAAACTCTTTCCTGTCCATGTTCAGGCTACCTAAGCTTGTGCCTGCCCATACAGCTGCCATACAGCTGCTTTCAACCTCCCCTTCACTCAGAAGGAGATAGAAGTGACCTTAAAAGCACTCAGTCCTCGCAAAGTGCCAGCAGGGGATGGATTCCCCACAGAGCACTATCAAGCACTGGTCCCCCAGATCTGGGCATGTGGTGGGACCCAGAGTATATAACATATCTGGGAATCAAGATTACCCCCCCACACTAACAAGCTGTGCGACATGAACTTCATATCACTCCTAACAAAGAAGAAGAAGATCGAACTGGACCACTGGAAACCCCTTTCCCAGTTACCAAATTTTAAATAAATAAATAAATGGCCAGGAATATTGAAGTGATTAAGATGAGCAGAGCCCCAAGATTCTTTCACCTTCTACCTCACATCCTTTTTTTTTGTCTCATCTTTATTTTTCTCCTTCAATTGGCCTCCCCATTCCAACCGACCCCCTCAGCCCTGTCCCCCAGAATAGCTGGTGCTTACCTTGTACCTGGCCCAGTAGCGGAGCCTGTGGGGAGTCAGTTCTCATCCTGCTGCTGCTGGTGTTTTCTGCCTCCGGTTATCGCCGAGGAGCCCCAGGAGTAGGATCGCATGCATGTGGAGGTGTGCATGCACCCTATGGCCCCGGTTATGACTCCTTTCCCCACCCCATGGCCTAACACCCTGGCTCCCTCAAGCCTGTGCCACTCCCAGCCTCCACTAGGGGTCACCATTGGCTGAGGGCTGCTGCATCGCCTCCCCAGAGAGGAGAGCCTTTCTGTCAGCAGCTCAATCCAGCTCCACTCCCCCACTCCCGACCTCCAGTGACCCGAGCTCATTTCCGAACCTGGGTCACCTGCATGCCATGAGGTAAGGCATCCAGTGCCTCAGCCCTCAGCGCCACTGGGCTGGCCACTCTATCACACATCCTGACCTTGATATCCAATGGTTGGTTCAATCACATAGACAAACTCATAGGCCCCTTTATCTTGGTGGGCAAGTGACCCAGATATAGTAGAACAAAGCTCAGGTCGAATGGCAGAAAGGGGGGTGATGCATCCCCTCATTCAAGGGTTATTACTGGACATTCAGAGTGCCACAAACAAGTAGGTGATTAAATAATCTGGAGCTTCCTCCTTTTCGGTGGGCAAGCAATTACAGTCCCCTCCTGATTATCTGACCGCCCTTAATCTGACCCTCCCTTTCTAATGAACTGTGATCTTGTCCCCCACTGTTCTAACAGACTTTCCATAATGAGCAAACCTGCTGAGTGCAAATCACTTAATGATTTGTACTCACTGCCTTAATTAGGTGCGGCTGCTGTTAATGGCTCATAAGTGTCACATTCAGCTCAGTGAATCAGTTGTGTTTCAACAATGGAATTCCCTTCAGGAAAATGGAAGTGAGTGGTGCTACGTGTTGCACAAAAAATAAGGACTGTGGAGAGGCTGGAGAGTGGTGAGCAGGCAGTAGTCTTGGCAGACGAGGATGGAGTTGGGAAGTCTACCAAAAGCAATATTAAGTCTGCCAAAAACAAGCTGCGTGATTTTGCCAGCAGCATGGATGCAGCAGTTGGATCAGAAAAACAGATAAAAAAATGAGGGCTTGCAAGGATGAGCAGCACAATGCTGCTCTGTACATGTGGTTCCAACAGGAACAGGAAAAAGGAACCCCGATGTCTGGGTCAATTTTGAAGGAGAAGGTGCACCAGTATCACCTGCGTCTTGGCAGTTCTGAACAGTTCTGTGCTAGTGAGGTTTGGTTAACTCGCTTCAAGTGCAGACATGGCATATGGCAGCTGAACTTGTGTGGGGAGCGACCAAGTGCTGCTGATGAGTCCACTGAGCCCTTCATTCAGCAGTTGCTGGACACTATCAATGCTAAGGAGTTGTTACCAGAGCAACTCTTCAATGCAGACAAGATAGGTCTGTATTGGAGGGGACTTCCAGAGCAAACACTTGTCCATGGTGCAGACAGAGATGCCCCAGGGTATAAAAAAGCAGAAGGACTGCATTACTGTTCTTGGCTGTATTAACGCAGCTGGCCATAAATTAAAATTGGTTGCAGTGCATAAATCGTTGGTGCCATTGTGTTTCAAGCACCTCAATATGCAAACTTTGCCAGTGCAGTATGAGGCTCAGCGTAGTGCCTGGATGACAGGAAACATTTTTACTTAGTTTAATGACAGCTTTGTGCCACAAGTGAAGCTGTACCTGCAGTCCAAAGAGTTGCCAATTAAAACTCTACTTCTGGTTGACAACTCGCCAGCACACCCCGATATTCCCAATGTCCAAACACGGGATGGGGTCATCAGGTGCGCATTTCTGCCTGCCAATACAATCTCCAAGCTGCAATCCTGTGACCAGGGTGTGCTTGAGATTTTTAAGAGGTGCTACCGAAAAAAGTTGCTGCAGACCGTTTTGGCTGAGAACAATGCCCAGTCCTCATTGGATGACATCATGAGGGGTATCATGCTTAAGGATGTAGTGTACATGTCTGCAGAGGCATGGGATTCATTGCATCCTGAGTCAATACAAAAGGCATGGAAAAAATTGGGGATTAAAACAGCTCGTGGTGATCCAGCTCTTTCTGACCCTTCTGACCTCCCCAATCTTCCTGATAGCAGAATCTCAGCAGCTGAGATTACGGAACTCACTGCTACTCTATCTGACTGGCCATCTGAAGAAGAAATGCTACTATGGCTCAATTCAGACAATGAGGAGCAGGGTCATGAAGAGCTTTCAGATGCCTGGATGTTGGAGCTTGTGTCAATGTCTTCACAGTCAGACCCAAAAGCTGAAAATGATTAGAAGTGGACGAGGCCACTCCAGTATTGCCAACTCAGCCCAAGGCAGTCAATTGTTTCAACAAATGCATTCTGTACATGGAGAGCCAGGTAGAATGCAGTCCGATACAGATCATTCTACTACGGTAGCTCAGACGACGAGCTGCTAGAAAAAAGTTTAAGCAAACATCTGTTACTGACTGTTTTGCAAAATCTGGTGTGCCCTAAAATTGACCACACTGATCTGTACTGTATGTTAAAATACTGTACAGTACTGAATGTGAATTTAAATGCAGTAAGTCATACTTTGATACAGTACTGAACTTAAAATGCTTATATTCTACTTTTTTTAGCTTTCATAAGTATTGTTTTCTTATAATGCACTTACTAAAGATGTTATCAGCAAACACTAAACTGCTTTTTTGTTGCTTTGTTAACCACTGTGGTACGATTAGATTGCAGCTCTGAAAATACAGTATTTCATTAAAAGTAAGTGCACCCATTTATCCGACCTCCCGAATATACAAATGAATCGGATGTCCCCCAGCAGGTTCGGATACATGGGGTGGGATTGTAATCTCAACTGATGGATGTCTGTTTTCCACAGTCTTTCTATTTGGACCACAACATGTGCCCAATCACACCTCGCCCACGATCCACACCTTTATCCACACCTGCAGCCAAACTGGGAAATACCTGAGCATGGATCTGACACACCCTGCACTCTTACCCCTTTGGGGCACCCTAAGTGACAAAGTGGGGGAGATTCATCTGGACTGGTGGCAATGGAAGGCCAAAGGCATTCATACCCTGTCTGACCTTCTTTTACCCCATACCACTTCTCTGGATTCCTTCCAGGGCATTCAAGCTCGATATTGCCTGAACAAATCAAAATTTTAGTGAAATATTCAATTACAAAGTGCACTGGCCCCTTATCTGAAGATGCTCATTCCCCACTACAGCTACACCCCTTTCTTCCTGGATATCCAAGCCCTTAGGTAGGGCAGGTGCCATTTACACCCTAATCAGGGAGCATATACTGGATCAAACTGTTCAAGCAAGAAGCACCTGAGCAGCTGCCTAGGAGAGGGATACTAGAGATGAAGAATCGCAGGCCTGCTGGAGAGTGATAAACAACCCAGTCAGAGACTCTAGTAGTATGCTTATACAAAACAAGGTGTTGCACTGCTGGTATCATGCCCCATACATGATGCCCACCTCAGACCCATTGATCACTGCTGGAGATGTGACAAGCCTCATGTAACCTCTTCCATATTTATGAACTCGACCAGTGCTGCAAAACTGTTGACCAAGTATCTGTAACCTCCAGGGAATGATTCTAGATGCACATATCTTTCTATCACTTGGTCTTCTCATTCTAGGATCAAGGCAAGAAGCATGATATTTTCTGAAGCACCAATATGACCTGGTGATACATGCAAGCATTGTGGTCAAAAGGCTACTTTTGTGCAGGTGGTGTACCCCAGAAATACTACAAATGAACAAATTCTTATCCAGTATGGCTGAGCTGGTCATCTATGCAAGCATGTCACACCTGGCATTGGATACGATTGCAAAAATTGCAAAGTATGATTCCCATTCCATGCCTATAATAATCAGAGCATGCAGGACAGTGCTCAACCTCCCCACATATCATCTCCTTCTCCCAGAACAGTGATAGAAACATAGAAACATAGAATCTGTCGGCAGATGGGGACCATATGGCCCACCTAGTCTGCCCATTTCCCTACTCACTGCTGCAGCCCCAGATCCTATTTGATCTGTGGCTGTCTTGCTCTACACACTTCCAGGGTACCCTTATGTCTATCACATGCACTCTTGAACCCCCATATTGTTTTCACCCCAACCACGTCTGCTGGTAGGCTGTTCCATGGCTCCACCATCCTCTCAGTGAAAAAGTACTTCCCAACATTACTCCTGAGCCTTCCACCATTCAGCTCCATATCATGCCCCCTTGTTCTTGTGCAGTTTTCTCTGAAATATGCTTTCCACCTGTACCCTGTTTATTCACCTAAGGTACTTGAAAGTCTCTATCATATCTACCCTCTCCCTTATTTCCTCCAGTGACTAGATATTGAGGTCCTTAAATCTTTCCTCATAGGGCTTCTGGTGCAGTCCATGTACCATCTTTGTTGCCCTTATCTGAACTGCCTCTCTTTTTTCAATGTCATTCCAGAGATTTGGTCTCCAGAACTGGACACAGTACTCCAGCTGAGGCCTCACCAGTGATCTGTACAGTGGCATCACCACCTCTTTCCTCCTGTTTGTTATGCCCCTCCCTATGCACCCCAGCATTCTGTTTGCCCTCCTCACTGCTTTTTCACAGTTTGGTAACCTTCAGGTCATCAGATTTGACAACCTCTAGGTTTATCTCCTGACTTGTGGTTGATAGAATTTCCCCACCAATCCTGTGCTCCTCCCTTGGATTACTGGCATAAGCCAATCAGATCCACTCTCAACTCTGCTTGATTCTGGATGACTTTTCCCCATGCACCCTGGCAAACAAGCCCTCAAGTCCCATCTCCACAGAGACCAGGTTCCATCCTCAGGTTTTAAAATGATGCAGCCCTCAGTTTGTTTTTGTACATAGTTGGTTGTTATGTAACGCAGGACTGATTTTCCCGCCTTGGTCCTACTGTTACATTTAATATATGCAAGATGGCCATTACCCTTTCAGAATGCTCACTCGCTTGATAATTCTTCTAAATGAATGTTTTATAATGCGTTACTACTCTCCATTGTCCATGACTTAAAAAAATCACTGTTAACAGATCCTCTTCCAACGGAAGTCTGTGACTGCCCCATTCTGACTATGTGTGAACTAATCTGTGTGTCATGCTGAAAATTTAAATAAAAAGTTTAACCAAGAAAAAGCACATTTTTATGTATTTTCAACTTTGTAGAATTTCTAAATCCCTGAACTGACCATTACTAAATTTATAGAATCCAGAGATCCTGGCACCAAAAAGTGCAGTGCCAAATGTTAGGCTGTTGTACCCATGGATACATTATTGAGGTGCATGTACGTGAGTTTAACATAGCTCTGTCTATGCAACCCTAATTTTGGGGGTGCTCCCAACCCCCTATAATTACTTTGGAACTTGTCTGCATGTGAAAGCTAGAGTCAAAGTTGTCGTACTCATAGGGGATATGTAATGGGCTGACTCAAAATATGCAACAAGTGTGAGGTGGCAGGACTGTAACACGTGTGGCAGAACCAGACATAAGCTATGAAAACCCTGCCCCCTCTCAAGTGATGATAAGCTATGTATTTTGAGTCAGACCATTTTGTACTTAACTTATGCAACACTATTGCATGTTTAAACATTGAACTGTCTCTCTCTTTCCTTTTAACTACTGGCCTTAGTGATGCACTAGGCAATTGTGATGTCAACAGCATTATGTACGCTGCTCTCTGATTGGTTCAGTACTCTGCAGTGATAAAACTAATGTTCAAGATACCAAGAATGACAGAACTAACAGGATATCATGATATCTTGAGATTAGCTTTAAATATATCTCTTGTCTTGCCATTTGTATTTATTTATTTACTTATTCATTTATTTATTTGAAAACTGTTGACCAGGAAAGGCACGCTAAGCTGAAGCACATTTCCAGGTGTGACCTGTAGGAATGGAATAAGGGATACAAACTGCATTGCACAGACACAATTCATAGTTATGATAAAGAACAATCAAAGAACATGAATTAATTACAGGAGTAAGTGCAAAATGAGCAATCAAGGTAGAAGTAACACAGTAAGGCATTTCAGTCACTGTTACACCAGGGTAGGAGACAAATGCAAGGGGAACAGTCAGTAAAGGGAAAACAGGAGCCGGAGTGGAGGGAAGGTGTTTCTGGTATTACCTGAGGGAGCCAGGGGAGGCAGTGAAGTGGATGGAAGAGGGTAGTTGGTTGCAAAATGATGGAAGAAAATAGGAAAAGGCTGATTGCCCAGCAGAGGTGTGGGGATGAGGAATGGTGAAGGCATGAGGAACCCTAGAATGGAGGAAGCAGAGGGTAGAGGATATGAGGAAGAGGCATGACAAGAAATAAGAGGAAAAGGACCAAAACCAGTATTTGGATATGAATGAGGCACAGTGGATCTGGCATTGTAAGTGTAATGGGAGAATGACTAAAGAGGAATACAGCACACAATGATAAGTAGTAGAGGGGACATTGTTCACAAAGTGGCAGAAGGAGTTACAGAGTGTGTCCAGCTTGGCCAGGAAGGTTGAGGGAGCAGTACCATAGATCTGATCCACATAGACAGGGAGCACCATTTTGATGTTTTTTATCTCCACTGGTGTTAAATAAAATGTACATATTCTTAATTAAAAAATAATGAAGAGAATAAAAATAAAGAACACATGGTATGTGAAATATAACCATGATTGTGCCTAACCATTATAACCTACATTTTCATAGAGGTATCAGTAGCTCTTTAAAGTAACAATAATGATAATGCACTGCTTGGTTACTATGCATCTCTCCACACCATACACATACAGTCCAGAGCCTCACACCCAGTGCAAGGCATCATGGGCATGCAAATCCTCATGTAGAACAAAGGTTGTGGGCAGTCTGGGCCAACTAAAACAGATTTAGGACTATTATGAAAAAGGTCTGAGAAATATAGCTTTCTGATTGGCTGTAAGCATTCTATCACTCTTATGTTAATCTTTGATTAACCAACATACAGAGCCCAATCACTTGCTAAATATGGCTTTACACTATTTTATAAAACATTTGTTATTATAATAGCAATAAGCACTCCCAGGGGTAATGTTAATGGTCGGTTAATTACTCTCTAGGAGTATGTGACACTTGGCTATACCTCGTGCCACATTACACCCCTAAAGGATGATTAACAGACTAGTAACATAACCCCTGGTCATGCCTTATTGCTTAAGAAATCCTGTACACCAGTGGTTACTTTGTCAGTCTTATTACTCTCTGAATGGTAGCCAACTAAGTTAAAGATAGTAACAAATACGTTACAATTTTATCACATTTTTATTTAGAACTTTCATGGTCCATAACAAAACAGGAACTGCAATGTTTAGTCCCTTTTAGGGATCACCTGTAATCTTACAATCTTTCTTAGTGTTGTAAAAGATGACTTGATTGAAAAGACAGTAGCAGTCTAATCCATTCATTGCTCAGAATCCTTCACTTCCCAAGAAGTCTGATCATCTCCGCCCCTTAATGTGGTTCTGCATAAACACCTGCTGTTTCCTTTTGCCTAGGCCTTTGATTAACCCTGTTTCACTTCCTGCCATTCCTCAGTTTGTCTGTCTGCTCTTTCACTCACAAGAGAGCTCTCATCCTCCAAAAGCAAACAAATTAAACTCCTTGCTGGTTGCGTTTGGACATGCAGGCAAAAAAGTAATCTAGAGCCCTGACTGAGCAAGCACGTGCTTCAAAGCAATGTTTTGGCAGACCAGTTGACATGAGTGCCTCCTTTTGCTTTAAACTATTTCCACAGGTCACTGCTGATCAGTAACTCAGTGACTCATTAAGAACTGGAACAACCAGTGTCAGTGTTTCACTGGCATGTCCACTTGTTGATCTCAGACTTCTACAGCTGAATTAAATTAATTCCACAGACCAGATAACATGATCACTTGAGTTCCTTTTTATTTGACAACTTAAGAAAAATTATCTAAAGGCTTCTGTGTGTACACATGTGACTTCATGTGGGAGTTTTCATTTTGGAAAAGAGTACACATATTAGCTCAGATTTTCAGAAAGTGCAGTTTGCATCTTTCATACTACAAAATCTTGTTGCTGCATCCTTAGCCTCACTCCCAAGGGAGAAATGTGTTGCCACAAATACTTGCATTTTGTGTCAAAATAATTCTGTGGCCATTGTATGACACAAGGAATAAATATAATATACAAAATGGCAAACACTATACTGTACTCTTCAAAATGGTGCCCTTTGTATGGTACCTAATTATATTTTAAACTTCTTGTTCATAAAGAAAAAATAAATTATGTGGGAGACACTTTGCTCTAAAAAGAAGGTATAGGTTTGCATGTGTTCATAATGTTTAATCAGAAAATGCACTCTGAGCTGTGACAGGTCATTTCCAGGTGCATTTTAAGGGGCACGTTACATTGACCTGATTTACTGAGAGAGGAAATTTTGGCTACGACACCAGGGAAATTTTCTTACTCTTGCAATAAGAGCCAAAGAATTTTTAGCTTCCTCCTGCACAGCCACCAGCGGTAGACAGAAGGGACTTAACCCAAGGATGGCACCTCAGCCGTGCTTCACCCCGAAGTACTTCACTACAGTGTCAGTTTTGGTACTAGCCGTAGCACCTGATGTGGGACTAGAACTCATGATCTTCTGATCTGACCCCAGAAGTGACTGTGCGACCTACTGAGCTTATTACATTACAGTACATGAACAGAAACGTCATTGTTTTAGGCTGGCCCAATGGTCTAATGGCAGTACATAGTGCTGCCACCTTTGATACCAGGATTAACCTGCAGTTCCTGTAGTGGCCCAGACCATGGGAGGTGGATGGAGAAGGGTAATAAAATAATGAAATAGATCCCAGTGTCTTCATAACTCACAAGATTAAACTTGGAGATCAGACATCTATTTTTGGTTTTCATAATTATCCCTTGTGAAGCAGAGTATGTTTAAACATTATTTTAACAGTCCATAAACATTGCAGCCAGACAACAGCAGTGAAAACTGGAAATAATGTTTGGAAACTGCATCCCAAACAATTTCAAAGTTATATACACACATATATATATATATATATATATATATATATATATATATATATACATATATACACACACATATACATATATAGATATATTTATATCTATATATACATATATATATATATTCATGGCAAAAAAGTCCATTTAATGTATCAGTTAGGGTTGTTACTCAGCGACAAATGTAAGGAAATTCTGTGTTAGGGTTGAAAACCCTAACTGCACATTCCACCCCCACACTCACCACCATCACACAGACGCAAGTAGGTGAAGAACCAAGGCAACACAACCAATCACACACAACCAGCAGGAGGTGTATACCCAGGGATCAACAAATTTCAAATATATGTAGTAGTCCAGGACAACTGGCCTATCCAAAAATGGTAGTCCCACTGTCACAAGTGGTAGTCCGATGGTCGGATTGCCATATTTTAAGGAAAACATAAAAAATTATGTAGCAGCAAAGTAAATGGCTGTGTGTCATTCTATTATTAATGCTGCATAGATATAGGCTATAGAAAACAGTAAAAACAAATATGGAAATATCTTTAAATGTTTCTTAATACAGATTGTGTGATTTGAAGTCTGAGTCAAGTCACATGGTGCCCCAGAGACTCCATCCATCCCACATAAGCCAGAATGAAGCAGAAAATAATTAGGGCAAACATAATCAGAACTCCTCAGATTCAGAATTGTCACCAACATCAAGCATACTAGTGGTGCTAGGAAAGGATGATGATGGAGCAGCAGCAACAGTGCTAACAGTATGAGATACAGAAGCATCAGATTCAGTTGAATCAGCAGTAGTAGCAAGCCCATAAACATGTCGAGTGCCTAGACCAGACAGCAGCCAGTGGTTTATTGCTGGATCTGGATTGAAGTCACATAGTTCGGGACACTCTACTGCTATTTGAAGAAGTGACTGTAGTGTGTCATCTGCCAGACGTGTCCTTATTTTTGTCGTTATCAGGTTTTGAATGGAGAACACTCGTTCACACTTTGCAGTTGACACACTCTTGCCAGTAATATTTCCACTAACTCTAGCATATGAGCAATCTGGGGCAGTTTTTTCTTTCAGCAATCTTGTATACACCTGCAGATAGGGTTTGTCAACTGCAGATTTCAGCAAAGCCTTAAATGCAGCATATTCTGATCTAATAGTTTCCTGCTGCTCTTCTGTAAAAAAATTAAAGTATGCTGCTAAATTAGCCACTTCATTGGTCCCAAACTCCGCAAGTTGTTCTCTTGGTAGATCAAATTGTTTGAAATCCAGGCAGCTGAACCATTTCAGAGGCACCTCTGAGAAATTTTGAAATCTTACATTGATGTAAGATATTGCTGCATCTACTAAAATATGCAGTTGTGTATCTGTCCTGAAATTTATTTCAGGGCAGTTACCTCTAAATGTGAAGGGAACAGTCTTCTCAACTCCCTTCTTTGAAATTACAAAGTCCATGCATCTGTCCTGAGATTTGTAATTATCTAGGAAAGCTGTCATGTATTTCCCTGGCTTTGATTTCAGTTCCATCAGCCGGAGGAGGCAGGTCTCGATGAGATGTAATACTTCAAGAAATATTAAGTCATCTTTTTGAAACTGCAGTGACAGATTTTTAAGAATGGGCAAAAAATCTTGCAGGACATAAAGAGATTTGACAAAGTGCACAGACTGTATCTCTCGTAACAGCACCTTTGCTTTTGAACCATCAGCACCAGCTGAAGTTTGTTCCAAGTGCTGAGCAACCATAGGTAGGTTCACCTGAACTGCATGTACTGAACGAGATCTGCTGGCAAGCCATCTCACCTGTTTAATTGCACTAAAGTGTGCCAGATCACTATCTATCACTTGTGCAATTTCTTGAAGCTCCCTCATTTTCTTGGGACTATAGTGGTAGAATTTAAAGATGCCCTTTAGAGTATTTTCAAGGTTTGATATGAAAGGGTTTGTTTCATCATATCAAGAACTGCCAGCTCCAGCTTATGGGCAACACAGTGCATGGCAATGATGTGAGGACAGTGCTCCGTAACTTTGCAATGGTTCACCCCTTTCACCAGCATTACACTTGCCCCATCAAAATTGGCAGAAATCAAAAGTGGCCCCGGATTGCTCACATTCGATAGGTCAGTGATAGGAAGATGTAAAGAATCTAATGCAGTACTTGCATTAAAGACACCTTCAGCATTTGAGGATTCCAGAAGTACGGCCTGGATCAGATATGTACATATATCTTTTGTGTTAGGATTTACAAAACGGAGGAAGATATTTTCCCATTCAATTATAGCCGCATCAGTGCTGCCGTCCAGCAAGAACTGTAACATATTTTGCATTTTAATAGTCTGCATCTGTGTGTTGCATAGAACAGCAGATATAGCTCTGCAAAGTCCCTGGCTAGCTTATCATTGGTGTAATTTGTACCACTTAATTCCATTTTTCTCTTGCAATTCCACATACCCAATCCATGTCAGAAAAAGGGCACAGATTTTTTGCAATGGAGAACGCTGTGTTAAACAGGCATCTCATCTTCACCTTTGTGGCCTCTTCCAACTGTGCAAAGGCTTGATAGAGTGGTGACTCACTGATATCAC
The DNA here is from genome assembly GCA_016271365.2 of Neoceratodus forsteri. Taxonomy (NCBI): domain Eukaryota; kingdom Metazoa; phylum Chordata; order Ceratodontiformes; family Ceratodontidae; genus Neoceratodus; species Neoceratodus forsteri. The sequence continues at coordinate 851,130,970 of CM028134.1, forward strand.
AATGAACTGCACGCTGGCCACTTTCCAGAATATGTTGGTTCTGGCATAGCACATGTGGACTGGACTTTTCGTGTGCATGTATTGACTCAATTCTAAAATTGTTAGAGCCTGTGGCAAACACATTTATTTTTTTTGAAAAGGTTGGTGTTGCAATAGTGGGATACTTTTCGCACACTTTGCAATACATCAATCCCTTTTTTTCATTGTATGTCAACCATTTATAAGTTGTCAGCCAATGAGGCTGAAACAGCCTGGCCCTTTTTTCTTGGTCATATTTCTTGTCTTTACTTCGCTTCTCTTGCAAGTCATCATCAACAGGTACAAAACTGCGTTTCTTTGGAAGTGACACAGGGGCTTCAGCTAAGGCCTCACTAGGCTGCTCACTGCTTAAATCAAATGCCTGATCACCTGTTCTATCTAGTGCCACAGATGCAGACTCCTTATTACTTTCATCTGCGAAGGTAGTAGTTGGTGCATTTATATTAGTAGAACTTAAGGATGCTGTTGCTGCTGCTGACCAGAGGGATAATAGACTTTGCTGTTTACTATGCTTAGTACTCTTAGTCTTCTGCATTTTGAATGCCTCAATGTCTGGCTCTCTGCTTACACAGTGCTTACTTAGTTTTGTGATGCTAATAAAATTTATTCTGTTAAAGTCACTGTGTGTGGTGCGTGTGTTTTTTTCTACTGGTGTTTGTTAGATTAGAATGGGGACGGGGGGGGGATGGTGGAGCTGGCAGCCAGCAGCAGACAGTCACTTATACTATATATTTCTTAACCTTTACAGGTTAAGGCTGTGTAAACTACAGAATCAAGGCAGTCAGGCAGTGGATGTCAAGAATGGGAAGAAATAGCAACAACAATACTAAGGGGAGGAATGGAATGATGTTATTGCTGTTGCTTGCTTTGATGCTTACTTTTTTGTTTATATTTTTTTACCCTTTTCTCACACTGCTGCACAGACTTTCTCCTGTGCCAAGCAACCACATAGACAACACACACAATGTCCATCCCAGTCCCAGTGACTGTCCCTGCACTCGTCCAACACACAGCACAGACAACACTATTATTTTCATGTCCTCCCTTTAATGACAGACTTGACGGTGTAGTTTGTACTAGTTGTTGGAATCAGCTAATAGTATGCTGCACCTCTAAGCTCAGCTGACTGACTTCTCCTAGGATGTTTTAATTGTTCACTCTCTGCTGTCTCCTCCCTTGTAAGAAGAAGAGTTACTTGCTACTCTAGTCTCTGGCAACACAAAGCCCAACCCCCTTCTTCTCACTTCTACAGATCTGTTCTGGTGGTAATAAATTCACCTATATGCTGTTAGTCTTCTCCCCCTTACTGCAGCAGTTATTTTTTTCTCTCCTTCTGGCTATTACAGGTCTGTCTTTCTCTCTCTCTCTCTCTCTCTCTCTCTCTCTCCTCACCACCCTTAGTAGTGGTAGATCACCCTCAGAAAGGAAAGAGCCAGGAAATCCCTTCTGATTTATTTAGTCCCACGCCTCACACACAAGCAGCAGCACCGACTCGACTTGGGGTCGTTGGTCTTGCTTTCCGCCCTTCCCTTCTCCCAGCTGACAAACTCCCATCCAGTCAGTCCCTAATACTCCCTCCGATCTGATCCTGCTTTTTGCAACAGTCAGGCACAACAGCAATGGGAAATGGAGTCCCGAGTCCAACTCCTTGCCACACAACAAATTACAAACTCAACTCAGTAGCTAAGCACACGCCACGTCCTTTCTCCCAAATAAGCTGAGAAAAGTGAGTGAGCGTGAGTGAGTGGGGTGAGACTCCGACGATACTGGCACCAAGTCATTGACCAATGCAATGGTGTTCTTACCACAGCAGCCCAGATCTGTCAATGCTTGAATGGATGGCACACCTGCCAGTCTGATGAGTGGCTCCTCCTCGGTCCCCCCCGTAGCTGCGGCTCGCTCCCGACACACAGCGCTTGCTCCTGGCACTGAAGATCATGTGGCTGAGCTCCCTGTTATCACATGACAGCTGGCTGGATGAGTGCCATTGCCAGAAAGCTCCCTAGTGGAGGAACATGGCAGTGCAGCAAAAAAAAATGTTTTTAAAGCACTACTTGTCTGTGGACAAGTACCCCTGTGCCATCTGCTTGTCCCTGACTGTGATCTGGTAGCCCAGAATGTCGGGCTATAGGATTTGTTGAACCCTGTGTTACCATAGCAAGTAAGTAAGAAATCTAATTTCAGGTATCATGCAGTATTTCCAAATGTGTTTCATGAGGTTAGTTCACTTAAAGGTGAAACAAGATGGCAGTAGCGAAAACTGTGTACCCTGCTACGTTTTCAACATATGGGTGGTGAAAGGCTTCACGGATGCCACAATGTTAGTCTGTGGGGAAATTGCTCAATTTCAGAACAGTGTAACTTTGTCATGCTTAAGTATTTTAGTACCATAGCAGGAAAATGCACATCTGTGGGACAAAGGCTTGCCACCCTGCAAATTTCAGCCCAAAGGACCCAACCATTTGCTTGCAGGATGATGGCAAAGATATGCAATCATCAGGAGCATATTTTTGCAAAATACTGTCACAAACACAAAAGTGTCACAAACAGAACACACGACAGTGTCACATTTGCGAAAGCATGCAAAATAGTGTTGCAAAATAGTATCACAAACACGAAAGTGTTGCAAATGCATAGGATGACACTGTTACATTTGTGAAAGTGATTTTTGAAAGTATTTCAGGGGAATGTGGAAAATCCTGTTTTGGATCTTGTACACCCTAAAATGCCATATGTGTAGTCTGTGTTATGTGTTGGTGGCAGCGTGTGGCCCAAGATGGCCAGTTGTCCATAGTGATATGTGTTTTGCGGTGCGTGGAATATCTGGGATCAGAGTTAGCAGTGACGACTCCATGCCACAGCCCGATGGGAGCATGGGTGTGTTGTTTCGTGGTTTAGATAGTTGTATGTTATTTCTGTTACATGCTGCTGGTTTTGTGTGATTGGTTGTGTTGCCTTGGTCCTTCCACTACTTGCATGTATGTGTGTGTGTGTGTGGTGTTGGGGAGGAATGCACATTTAAGGTTTTCAACCCTAACACCAAATTTCCTCACTTTTGTCACTGTGGAACAACCCTAACTGATGCATTAAATTGATTTTTTTGCCATGAATTTCACTTCCTTTTGAGAATGTGCAATACAAATAGTGAATGGAATGTGGTGGTGGAAGCGCGGGGCCCTTCAGGCCCCACGCTCCCACCATGCTGGCCATTTGTGCATAATAACCCTAACAGTAACAATAATGCTATCAGCAACAGTAACACAAACACAAACAATAATGGTAACAATAACGCAAATGCGAACGCAGATGCAAATGCTAAAGCTTACAGAAATGGAAGTAGAAACAAAAACAGTAACAGTAACGGTGACACAAACATAAACACAAATGAAAACGCAAGTGAAAAAGCAAAAGGTAATGGTAACGTAAAAAGAAAAAGTAACAGTAATGGTGATGGAAATGCAAATGCAAATGAAAATGTTAATGCAAACACTAATGGTAATGGCGTTGGAAGCACAAACATTGATGGGAATGGTAATGCCCATGCAAATGTGAATGGAAACACAAATGCTTATGGTTATGGTAATGCAAATGAAAACAAAAATGGTAATGCAAGCACAAATGCAAATGGCAATGGTAATGTAAATGCCAATGCTAATGACAATCTAACAGCAACACAAACAGAAATGGTAATGCAAACAGAAGTGCAAACGCAAATGCAAACAATAATAGTAATGTTTACAGTAACAGAAATGGAAATGCAAATGGTAACAGAAGCGCAAACGGTAACAAAAATGCAAATGGCAATGGTAATGTAAACGCAAGTGCAAACACAAATGCAAATGGTAACATAAACACAAACACTAATGGTATCGCTAACGGTGATGAAACGTTAACATAAACACAAATGTAAACAGTAAAATAAATGCAAGCGCAAACTGAAACGCAAACAGTAATGATAATGCTAACGGTAATGCAAATGCAAATAGTAATGCACGTGCAAATGGTAATGATAACATAAATGGAACCGCAAACACAAACACAAACGGTAATGGTAATGTAAATGCAAATGCTAATGGTAACGGTAACGATGACACAAATGCAAACAGAAATGCAAACAGTAAAGCAAATGCAATCATAAATGCAGACACAAATGGTAACGGTAACATTAATGGTAAGGGTAATGCAAACATAAATGGTAATGGAAGTGCAAACAGTAATGAACAGGAAAACCGTAATGGTAACAGTGAACCAGACATAAATGGAAATGCAAATGGTAACACAAACAGTAACGCTAACAGTGACACAAATAGAAATGCTAACACAAATGATAACAGAAACGCATGTGTAAACGTAAACGCAAATACAAATGTTAATGGAAACGCAAGCGCAGATGTGAATGCAAATGCTAACGCACACGCTTTGTGTTTGAAAGAGGTGCATTCAGAAGCACAGTGAATACAAAGAATGTAGGCATAATAGTGGCCCTCGGACAGGAAAATGAGCACTTGGAATACTAAATTGCTTATATCTCAGGAATAGTACAACGCAGAAAAAAAATTAGAATCTCATATTGTTTATGATTTTCCAGGCTAGTTTTGCACTTAGCCCCCCAATGGGGGACTAAGGATTTTTGCAACAAAAAATCTGTATCTCGAACTGTTTCAACATATGGGACCCAAAAGGACGCCGTAATGTTATCCTATGGGAAAAATTGTCAACTTTGGAGTGCCATAACTTTGCAGCCCTGTTATATTTTTGCACCAAAAGGCACATCTGGGTGATGTTGGCTTTCTTCCCTGCAAATTTCAGCCTAAATGACCAAACTGTTATTTTGCAGCAGAGTGGCAAAGATTTCCTATTGTTTGGGGCATAGTGTCGCAAATTACTTTCGCAAATCATGACACACTTTCACAAAAAAAAAAAAAAGTGTCACATATGCAAAAGTACTTTGCAACACTACTTTTTATAAAAATTTAAAAAACATATTTCTGGGGCATTTTACCCCCAAAAAAAGACATGGCTAGCATCCTCAGGGTTCGACTAGGTGAACACAACAAGAATTGTGTCCCTAGAGGGTCCCAAATTTAAATGCCAAGCATTTTTCTGACCACCAACTGAAAAAAAATGGCTGAATCACGAAAGTAAAAGGATCATTTGTGACACTAAAAACTGCATTTGTGACACTTTCACATAGTTTAACTTTTCCCATAGACTATAATGGGATTCAGGTTTTTTTATAACTTTTGAACCGTTTAATATTTTTTCACAACATTTTTGAAAGACACATCGGGGACCCCGGCTGCATCTTCCCTGAAGTTTTCCAACTGATCATGCAGACCATGTGGGCTGTAGGTGTGCAGCAAAGAAACGCACAAAACCCCATAATTTATGCATTTTTTGGCACTCTGTAGCTCTGCAACCGTACATCCAACCATAACAGAACTTGGTAGGTCCAGAGATCTATGGTACCATACTGTGCATTCCAAATTTCAGGCCAATCTGTCATATGGTGCCAAAGTTATTAAGGTGCAAAATTTCAAATTTAACCTGAAATGGGGTACTCAACCCTAACTTTAGTGACACTACTGTGCCACTATAATATATATAGCAAAACACTGCGTTAATGCAACATTTAGGGTTCAGTCTAAAGAGACAAAATAGGGAAATGTGGATTTAGGGTTTCCAACTTCTTCTGAACTTTCTTGCTAGTGCAGTGGGGTGAGTTTTCGGGTTAACAACCTTCAAAAAACTGCACTCCTGATTTGCTTCAGAGATGGGGGTAGGGTTTAGGGCTGGAAACCAAAACCTTACATTTCTCTACTTGTGTCACTTTAGGCTGAACCCTAAATGTTGCATTAATGCAGTTTTTAGCCAAGAATTTCCTTACTTTTTGAGATAGTATAATCAAGGCCATCGATTTACGGTGATTAAAACAATGAAATTCCATTTTCAAGACTTCAAATTCTGGAAATTGCACCAGTGATTGTTACTCTAATTTCCAGATTTTACCGGGATTCTGCTGTCATTCTTTTAGTATGTGTATAAATAATTAGAATGAAAGAAGGCTTACTATACAGAGCATTAAATAAAGCAAATTGAACATAGTAGACGAAGCAAATTGAACATAGTAGAGGAGGCAAATATAAGAAAAATGCTAATTTTGTAGATTTACTGATCTGATATAAAATGCCAAATTCCATGAAATCTTTGTTTTCACCGGTGTTCAGGCAGCCCAAATTCTGGAATTTTACCAGGTTTTCCAGTAAAAATCGAAAGCCAGTGGCCTTGAGTATAATTGTATTTTCATTTGCCTGTGGGAGTGCAGCCTTGCATTTGTAGGACAAAAGTAATCAGATTGTCAGCATAGCCTTCTTATTACCCCACTTCATGAACTCAGTACTGAAAAATGTCAAATCCCTGCTGAAATGTCATTCCACACCACCGTGGAATCATCTACTCAGTGAGTTAGTAGAAACTAGCACTGTTCAGCTTTTCAAAGCAGGACTAGACTCCTTAGTGGAAATAACAATGATAGTTACAGGGGCAGATCTAGAAATGTCATAAGAGGGGTGGAGGAAGTTATACACATTTTTAGTGGGGTATGGGAGAAGAAGTTTAGTAGAACTGGAGATTAAAAGGGAAGGGGTTCTAACCCCTGAACCCCCCTCTGGATTCACCACTAAGTCACACAGTCGGACTAACCAAACTGTGGTTTACAGCAATTAATTACTTCTTTACAGCAGGAGAGGAGGACATGACAGATACTACATCTTGAAAAAGTTCCCTATTACTGCAGAGTGCTGCAGCAAGCAGTGGACAAGGAATCTTGTAAGTGCAGCTGAGGCGATGTTCATGGGGATGCATGTCCAGTGCTGGGGCACTGGAGAGGGGGAGGCCAGGGGAGATAGAAATGAAAAACGCCTATGTGCACTGGCAGCCATAGATGATGGTGCTGACACCCTCGGGTTCCTCCCCATGTGGACCCCCACCAGAGAGATGGCAGGGGGAGAGGCGGATGGGACTGAGGGCACTGGCAGTTGTCTGAAGCAGGCAGAAGAGGTCACTGGTGAATAAAATGCTATAAATAAAAAAGAGAAAGAGAGACACATGGCATATTGCAGCAAAGCCATTGTTCTTCATGGAAGTTTTAATCCAATTTACTGGAGGTATCTTGAGGCCTGCTGCTGTAAGATGGAACTTGTTCGTGATTAGCACTCAGCCATTACAATATTAATTTACTTTGTCCCCAGCTACACAGTGACTACACTTCTTCAATCGCTCCACCAAGATTAACACTGAAAAGCATTTATATTTTTTTGCTCACCGAAGAGAGAGAAAAATTCTCTCACCACAGTTTCTCATTAAAGCACTGTGTAATACAACAAACACAGTTTCTTTATTGATTTAAAGCATTAATGACCGTGAGATGCATACTGAGATAGGGCTCATTTTCAGGTGTGATCGTGGGGAGGGATTATAATAGGGGAACATATAAAACAAGTGGCAAGGTATCTAGTGTGTTGTATTAAATGGGAACAGAAACACTGCAGCATTACCAATTCATATTTGATTACCTCCTGTTCTCTTTCTGTCTATATCACTTTCTTGTTATTTTGTTTCCCTCATCTTTAAAACCAGCTGTATACCTAGGAAACCAGTTGCCCCATTATAAATGCTTCAAACAGCGACATCATTAGTTAGAATCAGCCAATAGCTCCTATGCTGATACTGCTACAGTAATTGCATGCATGGGTTTCGGAACATGGGGAAAAGTGGGGGTGCTGAAGTTAAAAAGGGCACAGGGTAAAAAAGGTAGTTTGTGCAAGCAAAGGTGCACTTTGAATGCTCGCGGGCAGAAGTGGGGGGGGGCTACAGCCCCTTCAGTCCATAGGTTCCTGCACCTGTGCTTACAGGACTGCTAATTCAGTATAAAGTGAGCACATTTAGGAGCTGCTACATTGTCATTAATGTAGCAGATCGTGCCAGTAGTGAGATCAGAGTCCTAAGCCACTGACTGATTCTGAATGATTATGTCACTGATTGGAGCATTTATAATGCTGGAATAGGGGGCAACATACAGAGCAAGTTCTAAAGACCCAGGAAACAAAATAAAAAAAGAGAGAGCTATAACCAGTCCATCTGCACAGTGGTAGGGTTACCACTCATGACCTGGGTTTGGGAAAGAGCCAGGGTCACCAGGGACTGCTGGGAGGAATCATGCATCCTCGGGACACACTCCTTTTTTGGGGACAGAGGGGACCATCCTCTGCCACAGCTCTGCCACCTGGTTGACCACAGGTGATAGTGTGGTCAGAGGACCCAAGGGTGGGAATTCGCTGAGACTGGTATAACAGTACACATTGCATGTGCACGCCCATGACATCCTTGGTGGTGACGTCCAAAGGGGTCAGGTGGAACAAAGAACAAAGACGGAAACACACTGCCTCAGCAGGATGATCATTCCAGCACTCTCGGGCTCTGCATTCCATAGCATAGCAAGATACGAGCTTCCTACCAGCGTCTGAGATTTGAGTTTGGAGCTTGCAAGTTTTCTCCAGGATTGGCTGTTTTCTGCCTATGCCACCATAGGTTTATTTATTTTTTTCCATTTTCCCATTAGCAAGTTATACTGTACTGCCACTAGAGGGATGCAGTATTTATCTAAAGTGATCTCTGCCTGTTGTTCATATAGATACCTTCCTAAACTACAGCTACCTCCTCCATCTGACCAGCCCCCCGCGCTCCCTGCTTACAAATTCCTCCTGTTCCTAAATCAGTTGTCACCAATTTCTCTGCCCTTATGAACAATGCATCCCTTACTCTCCTCTCTACCCATTGTTCTGCTCAAATCCCTCTCTTTACCACCTCCACTTGCTCACTACTCATCTGTTCCTAATAACTCTCCCAATCCCATCAGTTACTATCTCCAATCCCCTACCCACATCCATGCAATCACTCCCTCCCCCCATTTGAAATATGGTCTCACTCTACCACTATTCCTCATGCGGCTTTGATAACGGTGTCCACTTTTTTTTTCCAATTGTTTAACCAGGAGTAGCACACTAAACTGAAAGCTTGTTTACAGGTGCGACCTGTGAGCACAGAGAAGTTAAGTGACTTGCTCAGGATCACACAGTATGCAAGTGGGGGCTGTGGGATTCAAACTCAGGTCTCCAGATTTGCAGCTCAGAACCTTAAACCACTGCACTATACTGCCTCCCCACTTTCACTGTGGTTCTTCTTCCTCACTCATCCACTCCCTTCTCCTCAAATCTTCCAACCACCTAGCCAGCACCTTCAAACTCTCCTAAGCTCCACTTTCTCATACTCGCTCTCCTCTTGCTCTCTTCTGGGGATATCCACCCTTACCCAGGCCCTATTGCCCCTAGCTCCTCTGGTGCTTTCTCCTCTACTACCTCCCCCTGCTCTCTTCTCTCAGCCCCCCAAAGGGCTTAAAGATCCTTCATCTAAACACCCACAGCTTGTTGCAAAAAATAGACCAGATTCACACCATGGTGTGCACTCTAAAACCAGACATTCTAATCATCTCAGAAACTTGGCTAAAGAGCACTATCCCTGACCACTCGGTCTCCATTCCTGGCTACTCACTGCTAAGGCAAGGCCGTGCTGGCAGGGGTGGTGGTGTGGCCATTTATATCCTAGCCTCCATCCAATTTTCCATCATCTACTCATCTTCCAATCCTGAGACCCATGATGCCCTAGCTATCCATGTGACCCTCCCCTTCAGTCTCCCAATCTTCATAGCCAGCATTTACTGCCACCCAAATGTCCATCCTTCAGTTGTGGTAGACCTCCTAACCTCCATCACTTCTCTTGCTCGCTCTGGGTAATTATTCATCCTAGGCGACTTCAATATAAATTGGTTGTCACCTAAAACTACCAAAACTAAAAAGTAAATCAGAGCCCTAAACCTCTCCCAGCTGTTCTCTGAACCCACCCACCCAAATCACAAGACACAGCAATACTCCCTACTCGACTGGACCCTTACCTCCCATCCCCACTGCGTCATCACCTCCAGAGTCTTCCCCGATGCTCTCAGTGATCATAACCCAATATTCATAGTTAGGAAAGTCCACAGAACTAAGTCACCACACAAAACCATACAACTGCGCTCTTTCAAGTCTCTTGACCTTGAACCTCTCCTAAGTAACCTTGCCACTTCTGACTGGTCTCCCCTAACCTCCTTCCCCTCCGTTGATAAGACCCTTGCCTACTTCAAAGAAATCTTTCTTGTAAACTGGAATACTTCTGCCTCACTCAAACAAACCAGAGTCAGAGGTAACTACTTACCTTGGATAACCCCTGAACTTCTGGCCTGCCTCAGGGCTAGAGATTGAGTCTGGAGGTGTCATAAAGCTACTCAGCATCCTAGTGACCTCGTGAACTACCGCATGCTCCGAAATGCTTGCACTAGGGCTACAAGGTTAGCCAAGTCCGAATATTTAAAATCTGCCTTCATCACCAACATAAATTCCCCTTCTAAGTTCTGGAAGGTGGTCAATGCCATATTTACCCCCTCATCACATCCCCCGGTACTTAAAGTAAATAGCTCTCTAGTGTCCAACCCACCAGCTGTAGCTGAGGAATTTAACTCCTACTATACCTCCTGTGCAACTGAGCTACTGAAATCCCTCCCCTCCTACCCATCACTCTCCCCACCCTTTACTGATGTGCCCCCTCCACCACCCTCCCAACTCCCCTTCTCTTTCACTACTGTAACCCCAAACAATGCCCTAAGTGCCCTCCTCACCATCAGCCCCTCTAAAGGTGCCTCCCCTGATGGCCTCTACCCAAAACTCCTCTCCCTCTCTGCTTCAGCCATTACCTATCCCCTCTCAATAATCCTAAATCTTTCATTCTCTACTGCCTTGTCCCCTCTTCTTGGAAACATGCAGTGGTCCTCCTTCTACCCAAAGGGGGTGACCCCTCATCCCCTGGCAACTATTTCCCCAATTGTCTCCTCCCTACCCTTGCCAAGCTTCAAGAACACGTTGTCCTCTCCCAACTCACCTCTTTTCTAACACCTCCTTTTTTCACCCCTTTCCAGTCTGGTTTCAGGAAAAACCACTCAACCACCTCCTGTCTCCTATGGCTTACAGACTCCATCCTAACCAGGATGGACAATGGACAAATTACCTCTGCCATTTTTGTTGACCTGGCCAAGGCCTTTGACATCATCTTTCACTCCCTTCTCTTTGACTCACTCACAACAGCTAGCCTATCTCCCTCTGCCACAAACTGGTTCAAGGCCTACCTTATTGGCAGAACCCAATCAGTTAAGATCTTGGATGTCACTTCACCTTCCCTCCCGATTAGCACTGGCATCCCCCAGGGCTCTGTATTAGGGCCCCTCTTATTCTGCATCTTCTTAAATGACCTTTTCTCTGTTGTCTCCCCCCTCCTGTGCTATGCATATGTATGCCAATGATATATTCCTGTATGCATCTGGCTCCTGTCCTGCTGAGTTACGACCAGCTTACAGCAAGACTTTGACAAGGTTCAACTCTGGTTTGCTAACCATCAACTTTTCCTCAATGCCAAGAAGACTGTACCCATGACCTTTGGCACAAGGCAGAGAATCTCTAAGCTTACCTCCCTACCCCCTTTCCACACCCTTTATGGGACTTTACTTGAGGACACATCCTCCTTCAGGCACTTATGTGTTGGATTGGACCAACACCTAAACTTCTGTGGACATATTGACACCATCCAGAAAAAACAGCACCCCAAGCTTGGTGCCCTGTTCAGGAACCATAGTTGCATCCTTCCTATGGCTAGGCCTGAACTTATTCAGAAGATGATACTGCCCATTTTCAACTAATGTGATGTAGTCTATGGTGCTGTCACTAACCCATCTCTGGCCAGACTGGACACCCTCTTCAGTTCCTTCTGCTGCTTTGCCCTGGATGCCCCCCTTCGCACCCACCACTGCTAACTTTATTGTGCCCTATCCTTCCCCACTCTTAGAAATAGGCAACTCTCCCACTGTGCTAAATTCACCTTCAAGCACTGGTTGTGTGAGCTCCCTCCTACCTCACCTCTTCCTTTATAACAACCCTCCCATCCTTCTATTCTCTTAGATCAACTGTCTTCTGTACCCTGGCAGTCCCCAGCAGATCCACCCTAATTGGCCAATCCAGTTACTCTCACCTCCTCCCAAAAATGTGGAATTCCCTTCCCCCTCAAATACGGCACTCATCCTCTACCTACTCCATCAGCTCTACCCTCAATAATTAACTTGCACCTAGCTGATACTGCCATTTCCTTCCCTAATTCCCTCCTCTAAGCCCTGGATAAACCCTACCTCTCTACTGTCACCTTCATTTTACCCTGTGCTCCCCCAGGCCCCAAATTTCTAGCTCTCCTCCCCTTCTCCCAAATTGCTCCCCCTTTCTGGCCTTCCTTGATCTCTCACAGAATGTAAGAATGCTCTCCATGGGTCCCTCTCCTACCCCCCCAAGGTGCTTGTATCCCACATCTACTCCCCTCCCCACCATCACTCCTATCTCCCTAGATATGCAGTCCTCTTGCAGGCTTCTTAGCATCCTGAAGGGGCCCTACTGCATCAAGGCTTGTCTCCACTCCTTTCCCCTTCCCCATTCTGCCTTTTCTTCCTAGCCTTCGCAGTCCCCCTTGCAGGGTTCTCAACATCCTGATGGGGTCCAACTGAGCCTTAGCATATCTCCCCTATTCTATCTAACCACTATCTTGGCTTTCCATGACTGCTAGCAGGGTCCAATGCATCCTGATGGACTACTGATTAGGTCCCATCCCCTCCAAAGCTGTGAATTCTCTCCCCGACAAGGGTTCAATTCCTCTCTCTCCATCTCCTATCACTTTCTTAAGCCCTATTTACTGACCTTCCCCAACCCCCGGTAGGGTATCCGCATCCTGAAGGGTCCTCTCTTGGGTTAGGTCCTAATCCCCCTCCTAGCATTTAAGTCACATCTCCTCCCTCTCTTTCTCCTCCCTCTTTAAATCCCTACAGCCTTATCCCCCTTTCTGTCTAGCCCCATAGTCCCCTTGCAGAGTTCCCCATATCCTGAAGTGGTCTCTCTGGGACATTGCCTTATCCACTTCTCTCTGGTCCCCCATTCCCCTTGCAGGGTTCCTTGCATTCTAAAGGGGTATCCAGGGACACAACTCTTCCCCCTCCCCTCCCCTCACCTCACCCCTCCCTTCTCCTTTTCTTTCACATAAACACTTGTTTCCTTATTAACCTGGCACTTATTATTGTCCACTCTTTCTACCTATTATGCACAACACTGTTGTAACACTGCTTGTAACATCTGCTTTACAACTGTGTGTAACTTGAATGTTTAATGTCTCACTCCTATTTTTCCCCTTCCCCCCAGGTCGCACCAGGAGACAAGCGACTTGTTACTCAGTGTGCCTTCCTGGTGAAACATTTCAATAAATAAATAAATAAATTCCTTCTCCACTGCCTCATACCTGGTCATAGGCTCAGGGGTCTTGCCTCCCCCTCATTCCCAGTCAGGGGTGTGGGGTGGTAGCTGGAGGATCAAACCAAAGGTGTAAAGGTAAGTAGAGCAGTGGATGGGTGTGAAGGGACTGAGTGCCAGCAGAGATGGGATAGGGGCCACGATTGCTACAATGGACAAAAAAAGAAAGTTTAAAAAAGAGAGAGAGAGAGACATGTATAAGAAGAAGAAGAAAACAGGCCATGAGCAAATATGACTTGGGAATGCCATAGTGTTTCTGTTCCCCTTAAGGTAGTACTGTGCATAAAGTGATGGCAACAATAATATAGTGTTACTATGTACTAAGTTGTATCATATGTAAATTTTGCTCTTATGTTTCTAAGTGCTGCTGCATATTATGTATCTAATCGTACTCTCCCAGTTAATGCCTCAAAATAGGCATTTTGGTCAGATATTCAAAAGGGTTGCGCCATGCGCAATAGGGTTGCGCCTGCACAAGTCCAAACTTGCTCCATTCTGCGATATTCAGCAGGAGGCAGTTGCGCCACAGAAAACATGCTGAGCAACAGCGCAATGCAAATGAATGCATGCTGAACTGGAGGGGGAGGAACCATGCATAAACTGCACAGCCCGATATTCAACCGGGCTGTGCAGAGTTGTGCAGGAGCAAACCCCAACCTGCGCCTGCACAACTCTGAGCCCAAAAAAAAAGGCTCAAGTCGAGGGCCACCCACAGGTGAGCTACTGCATTGCAGGGTGCAACACAGCAGCTGCCACCTGTGGCTGGCCCCCAACCCACTTCCTGTGCCCCCCCTACAGCCCGATCGTGGGCAAAAGAGTGAAAATCCCAACCACCACCCCCACTGCCCGATCACGGGCAACAGCAGAAATGTCCCCCCCAGCCCGACCCGCGGGCTGCATTGAGTTAAAACAACCCCGAATACATCCCTGGTGGTCAGTGGACGAAAAGCCTGATCGCGGGCTGTATCAGTGTAAATACAACCCCCTCCTCCCGAACATAGCCCTGGTGGTCAGTGGACCGAAACTCGATCAGCGGGATGTGTGCAATAATACCCCCAACACATCCCTGGTGCCTAGTATCCCCCCTTACCCACCCGCAAGCCCCACCCCGCTCCCCAGCGGCGGTGGTGGCAGCATCCACTCGCCTGCCCGCCACCTGCCGACTGACTGCCAGTGGAGCTGCGCCCGGTGGTGCAGAGCAAAAGCCAATGGGCGTGCAGCCACATACTGTACAAGACAGTCCAGATTTGTGAATGAATTCATTCGTTTTGTGAATTCATTCACAAAACTGGACTATCTTGTACGGTATGGCTGCGCCCATTGGCTCTTGTTCTGCACCAGTAGGCAGCCCTACTGGGCAGTCTGTTGGCGGTGGCGGGTCGGCAGGTGGTGATGCTGCCGCCCGCCGGCTGCTGGGGAGCGGGTGGTGGGGCTCATGGTGGGTGGGTGGGGGACACTAGGCACCAGGGATGTGTTCGGGGGTATTTACTGCATACATCCCGCGATTGAGAGTTTCAGTCCACTGGACCACCAGGGCTATGTTCGGGAGGTTGTATTTTACGCTGATACAGCCCGCGATCAGGCTTTTCGTCCACTGGACCACCAGGGATGTATTCGGGGTTGTTTTTAACTAATGCAGCCCGCGGGTCGGGCTGGTGGGGGACATTTCTGCTGTTGCCCGCGATCGGGCCAGTGGGGGTGGTGGTGGGATCTCAATCTTTGCCCGCGATCGGCTGCAGGGCGCGGTCCTCGACGGTTAAGCGTTTGAGCAGGGCGCCAGGTGCAAGTCCTCGGGGATCGGCGCACCTGCATGCTAATGGCATGCAAATGGGGCCATAATCAGATGCAAATGGCCCCCCCTGTGCCTTGCATGAATTATGGCCCCATTTGCATGTCACCTTTTGAATATGGGGATTTTGCACATGGCGCAATGGTACTTGCGCCACCGCAAGTTGAATGCTCCACTCTGACAACTTGCGGTGGCGCAAGTTCCACTGCGCCATGCACAGTGGCTGTGGCTGGGGGGTGATATTCAAAGGAGTTGCTCAATAGTGCAACTCCTTTGAATATCACCCGGCCACACCCCTTCGCAACTATTTTGCGCAACGCAAGGGCTTGCGCCTAAGAATGGCGCAGTTTGAATATCCAGCCCACTATGTCTACTGCATTTAACTGGTTAAAAAAATGTAAATACATTGTGCTTATGTACATTAATAGCCACCAATGCTTCCAGCAGACCATTTCTGAACAACTAATAGAGGTAACTAAAAAACAAACAAACAAAAAAAACAGCAGGTAGCTTTAGTAAACAGCATATGCTATGGTAGTGATTAGGAGAGGGCATGTTGCTGGTGAACTGTTTGAACGCCCTGTTTTGTACAGTGCAATCCATCTGATCATGATTTGGTTCAGTTTTTAGCCAAAAAGTTAGAAATCTGTGGAGTTACACTGCAAAAAAAAAAGGACATCCCACCCCCTCTCCCTTACCCTCACCCACCCTATCATCCAGAACCATTGGTCCATTTGACCCAGAAGAACCAAACAAGCACCAGCAAATGAAGAAGAGGATCAATGCCTTGTTACATATCCACTGATGAAGTGAGGAAGTAATGCAGTAGACAGCCACTCTGATATGGACTGAGACTCAAGATGGCAAAATTTTATTGAGTTTTGGGCAGCAGCAGGCTCTCCTCCTCCTCCTCCTCATTCTTTGTAACTAGCACCCTTGCACTGATGGGCCCAATGTACGCAGTTTAGGGTCTTTCTCACAGTATGTATCAAACTGAACTGTCTTAGACTGGATCATGGCTGCAGATCTCAGAAAGGTCTATCAGTCCTTTCACACAGGGTCAGCTGGGTGGAACAAATGATAATGAGATTGATGGATAATATGCTGCTGTTAATGCTATTATACAAAAACATTTTATGTGAATATGTGAGTGCATTATATACATCGAAATATCATCTAGGTTTGCATGAGCCTTTGCACAATGTTGTGGTTGTTGAGATCAACGCATCTCAGATTACAAGTTGCATTTCATTTGTGGTGAAAACAACTGAATTTTGACATTAGAGCGATGAAGTGACTAGTCGCTGCTGACACAGCTCGATGAGATGTAAACCGAGTTTATTTTAGTCTGAAGCTGCACAATTGTGTCTTAGAGGGCATTCTCATTTCATCCTAGTTAGGAACAAGTGTTTGAAACAAGGATTTTTTTTAAATGCAAAGTTTTTCGCAAACCAAACTGACCAATTTCAGCTCAAATAATATGAAATGTTATAATGCTATGAAATGTTAAAACCGATCTGAGTTTAAAAGTTACTTATGTATTGCTTTATTTTGTTAACCACCAAGTGCTGAGCTTATTGTGTATCTTGTGACTTTGGCTTTAAATCTGTGTGGCTTGTCAGATACAGTCCTGGCACGAAGCTTAGGTGAGATGGTTGTTTCATTTTTTTTCTTTTCGATGCCTCCACTATAATTATTTCAGTTACTTGACTTTTATTTGGAGATAATCCTAAGAAAGATTTATGAAAATAGTGACCAGGTTAATTAAAGGGTTTATAAAGTTTGAGCCATCAAGATGAAATGAAACCAGCTGGTGTTTTGAACTGGCTCTGTCACTGGTGATATTGTGTGTAAAATCCCCTTCTCAAAAAATGTTCACGTATACTGAAGGCATTGGCCATTTGGGGGGCATTAGTGGAATTGCACAAAAATCCACAAAAATCACCCATTTTGAGCAACAAATCACAGATTTTCACATAAAACAGCAGTTTTTGTGATATCCGTGATATTTTGTATGGACAAAATGCCATTCTGGGCTGCATACCTGCCCAGTTCATAGTGCACATCAGAAAACCAACTCGCATATTCTGAGTGGTGGTGATTTGTGTGTGTCTGTGGATGTGTCGGGGGGAGACTGCAACCTGCAACTCTGCAATAACACTTTGACCTACAGCAAGAGGGACATCAGCTTTCCTGCTTAGAGTATCAGCAATTAGCTCTGATACTTGTGTGAAATCCCTTTTTTCTTTTCTGCCCAGACCATTGTAGGAAATTGGAGGGCTGGGGGTGACACAAGACACCAGGGAAACATTTATTAAATGCAGGGATGGCGACTGGACTCATTTCTCCAACAGCTAAGTGCACAAGCTACCTAACGGAGTCCCAATGAGCAAGATAGATGTTTTGATCTCCCTGCAAGATCTTTGTGGGTTTTGAAATTTTTTTTGTATTATCTTTTTACCCCCGTGCCAGTCCATCTGCACTCTCCTTCAGGTGGCCAAGTCTCACCCTCTGCCATTCCCCCATTCTGCAGTCTGCTGTCCCCGCCACCTGACTGACCCAATGTATCCCTTCATTGGGGGGGGCCCCCTACTCATGAGAAGGCAACCAGGAGGGGAGATAGAGGTGCCCTTTGGCACCCCCTTGCTTCTATGTCAAGTGGTGAGGGTGCAGTTCAGGGGCTTCCTGGCTTCATGGCCAGGGGAAGCAGATCACTGTCATCTGGTCAGCATGGGTGGCCATTTTTCAGTTTTTTGTTCCCCTGCCCCTTCAGGATGCACACAGTGACATCCTCATTACTCATGCATGCGGTGTGTAGTCACCCACGCCACAAAGCACAAGACCTAATCCAGCCATGAGAAGCCACCAAAGGGTGATGCATCTGAAACCCTCCCCCCCAGGTGAAGAGCATCCAGAGGATGCTCTTGAGCCCTCCCTGACAGCCTCTGCTACTGACGTAATGGGCTTAGGCACAAATGCGGGTTACCAGCATGTCAGGCAATCTCCCATCACCCGATGCCATGGGGCTGGCACTTAAATTTTTTTTAAGGAAAAAAAACAGACAACATGATGGCAGCAAATGAAAAAGGATTTTTCCCCTCAGGAAAAAGGATTGGCCCCATATGAAAAAGGATTGCTTTTTTGTTTCATACAGCTATTTTGAATTGCTTATTGAGCATGCTTAGAACCCAAATGTTTATAATTTAATAACATAGGAATGGATACATATTTTTTCACCAAACCAGCAAAAGCCACATCTGTGGGCAAAGCTTCTTCTACCCTGAAATTATCAGAAAAAAAATCCAAACCATCTGGACGCTAGGGCTCTTGAAAAAAAAAAACAGTAAAAAACCTTGAAAAATTCAATTTTTTCACTCTCCGGTTCTCAGAATCCACACATCCAACCAGAAAAAAAAAAATGGAACATAAAGAGATCCTCCCCTCAACACTGTGCATGCAAACTTTCATGCAAATCTGTTGAATGGTTGCAAAGTTATTAAAGTGCAAAGAAATAATTATTTTCCCCATATATGATAGTGGCCAATTAGCATATATGACACCAAAACCCAATTAGCCAATTAGTATATATGACACCAACACCTTTCAAAACTGATGGTAATCAATTAACCTGAAGTAATTACAACATTCTATAACATTATAATTAACACACTATTACAAGTGTGGACAAAATATATACATGTTAAGTGATTACAACATTCTATAACAGTGTAATTAACACTCTATTACAAGTGTGGACAAAATATATCCATGTTACTACAGAATTATTAGCATGTGCAATGATCACTTGAATAACACATGTAACAACATCCTACTAACCACCAACATTGCAGCTCTAACATAGAAACATAGAAGCTGTTAGCAGAAAAGGACCGCTTGGTTCACTCAGTCAGCCCTAAAGTCCCAACCAACTGTGCTACCATAGTCCTTAATTGGTCTCTGAGTTACCTGCCCCCCCCGCCCTGTTACTAAGGTCCTCCTGTGTCTGTCCCATGCATGCTTGAAACCTGTTACTGTTTTGGTACCTACCACCTCTGCTGGGAGGCTGTCCCAGGCATCCACCACTCTTTCTGTGAAGAAATATTTCCTCACATCCTCTTCCAGCTTCATATCATGCCTGATCATCCTTGGGCATCTCTTCCTGTACAATATACCACCCTCCTGTACCTTATTGATACCCTTGAGGTATCTGAATGTTTCTATCATGTCTCCCCTTTCTCTCCTTTCCTCCAGTGAGCACATATTTAATCCCCTGAGTCTTTACTCATATGGCTTCTGATGCAGGCCACGCACCATTTTGGTTGCCCTGCTCTGTACTGCCTCCACCTGGTCTATGTCTTTCCTGAGATGGGGCCTCCAGAACTGGACACAGTACTCCAAGTGTGGCCTCACCATTGATCTATATAGAGGTAATAATACCTCCCTTTTTCTGCTGGTGATACTACTTCCTATGCACCACAGCATCCTACTAGCCTTGCCCACTGCTTTATCACACTGTTTTATGGCTAACAGTCTTTCCAACTACAGCCCCTGCAAAAAATAGCCCCTTCCCCAAAATTAATATGAACCACTTTTACTGCTCCCTCCATATCACTTGCCAAGCTAACAACCATGCATAAAAATCAGTGTTAAATTATATAAAACAAAAGCCTCCTGGAACACTTTCCAAACATTTCACATGCTGTGTTGCATTTCCCTAACTGTGTAAACCAAGCCTACTGAAAAACTCACCAAACATTTCACATGCTGTGCTGAATTTCCCTAACTGTGTAAAACAGACCTACTGAAAAACTCAAAACATATTTCACATGCTGTGCTGCATTTCCCCAACTGTGTAAAACAGGCCTACTGAAAAACTCACTAAACATTTCACCTGCTTCCTTCCGTAATGTAGTCTTTAATCACAATACAAAAAAATGGTTTAACCAGCCTTTCTTTTATAAGTCAAACCCACTGCACTATGGAAACCTTAAAGATATGAAACTGTGCAAAACTTCAAATACCTTACAATATGGAACAGTACTACCAACAAACACTAGAGGGAACACTAGAGAATTATGAAAATACTCTAACTTAAGCAAGCTAACAAAAAAGCACACTCTCTCTTAAAGCAAAACCTACCAATCTTATGTATTATATAAAATAAAAGATGGAAAAGTCCAATGTAAGGAAAGAAAACTATCTCAGGGTTGAAGAAGCTCATAAAGGCCACTTTCCCTTTGGCTTGTGGTGTTATGACTTGTTCAATCCCTTAATGGTATTATTTCTGCATATGCAACAATTTACCATAATTTTTTCTCTCTCTCTCACTCACTCTATCTATCTATCTATCTATCTATCTATCTATCTATCTATATGTAATGCTTGTGAGGGTATAGAAGGGAAGATATTGGTAATATTTACAGTGTCATGTGACCTACAGTGAAATGCTTACATTTATCCTCACTGTAGGGCATATATCCTTACAGTCGGTCTACCAGAGACACTATCAGCAGTTAACCACAGCATAGCCATAAACTGCTCTTGACTGCAGCTCATTGTAACACTCAGCTATGAGTTCACCCACACATTGGTCCCAACTCTGAACCTCTTCAGTGTGAAACTGGCATTCACATTGAGAGTTTTTTTTTTACAAAAAACAATACAATCTGCTTAAGACATCCTCACACCCTGCCCCAAACCCAAACACTGCAGTGAATACCTCTGTCCCTTCCCACCCATGACTTCCACTCAGAACATAAGACTGTGTCACAGTGCTTCCACCAGCCAACAACGTCCTCCTATGCTGTGTGAACAGACTGACAATAACAGAAAGCAGGATCAACCAGATATAAAACATTTTAAACAAAATTAGAAATAAAAGTACTGGACTGAAATATTTCTCCCTCGCTAAGCAGCAGCTGCCACCACCATATTTACAAAACTCTTTAGTCCACCCACAGGAAAAAACAACCAATCAAATCCCACATTGTCAACGGACGTACAGTACAAGTCACATTAAACTGTTCCTTCAATGAGTTGCTGTAGCATTTCTGACTAAGTTGCATAAGTGTTGTTGGATCCAGCACAAAGCCTTGCACAAACTATGTCTTAAGAGTTAAAATGCAGCTTTGCATTACACTGTAACTGGACTGCAGATGCAATCCAACTGAGTTGCAAAAACATTCTACAAACATTGCTCTTAAGTTGGTTAAGCATTGAAAAATAATGCAATATGAGTTGGCAATGCATTGCCAACTCAAAAAAACAACGCTAAACCAACTCATCGATGGAACAGTTTAATGTGACTTCTACTGTACACAGAACCCTAGCTACCATGCTAGCATCCCTATCACAAACGCACTCCGGAGGTCAGGCCCTCTGCTCCCACAGTGCCAACCTTGAAGCATGATGGTGTGAACAGGGGACAAACAGGGTAACCCTACTGTCTGTTTTGGGTCCGAATCATCTACTAGCCTCGTGTCCTGGGGGTCAAAATCAGAACCATATGCTAGCATACCCAGTTAACAGGCTGTTATATATTCTCTTTGGGGAAATGCAATATAATCTTTCACCCAGTGGCATCCAGCCAGGTTCCCAAAATGTACCCTTTTGACTCAATATGAGACCTGGGTATATTCTTACTTTTAGCAAGCTTAGTAACACATTCAAGCTCTTAACAGCTGTCAGACTTAAACACAGGTTCGGCAATCACATGTAAAAGAAAACTGAGAAGAAGAAGACACAGGCAGAATTTCAAAGAAAATATTGTTTACTAAAAATTGTAAAACAGGTAAAATCAAGCACAGAACAATTATATCACTAACTTACAGTCACATAAAATAAATGGGAAGTTACAGAACATAAATATGCCTACCCCAAAATACTTAAATGTTCTTGCTTATCTAGATGTTACCCTTAAGTGCTTTCTTAAGTCCAGAGAATTCCGTCTCTCTTGAGTCCAAAATAATATACCATGTTTCCCTCTGATGAATGCCCATTTCAGAATCCATTTTCCCACCCCTTTTGGTGAGGTCACAGTTAGATCTTCCTAGTTTTTTCTTCTTAACGTAATTGTCTACTAGCCCTTAGAAATCCAGGTGCCCATTCCAGTTGTTGGAGGGAGTGTGGGGAGACCAGAGCATCCCATAAGCATATCTTTCTGGATTGTCCCAGAATATCCAATTTTTGGAAACAGGTCGCTCAAAATATAACTTCCTGCCTCGATCTCCAGCATCCCCTCACAGGGATTAATCTGTTATTAGGTATTCCACCCATGGGGGTTAAAGATAAAGTTACCTTGTACCTCTGGTCTTTCATGCTATGTGCAACATACAAAGCCAACACTAAAAGGTGGTTTCAGGAGATGCCTCCCCTGATCTCTGAATGGAGGTCCAACATTACTTCCCTTCCTGCTATGTCATAAATGCATACATGGGAACCAACTTCAAAAGCAGTAGCAGGTTATAAAAGGTAATAAACTGTCCCTCTGGAAGGAAGGCTTTTAATTAGGTTTCCCTGGTCTGTTTATAACATCCTGCTGCTTTCAACCACACTAACATTTTTGAGGTCAAAGGTCACCCACTGCAGCAGCCAGCCTTAAATTGTCTAAGCAGACCTTTTCATACCCTATATTTATATCACAATTTATAAATATAATATCAAGCGGGGGCAGAGCTTCACACCTACTAGTAAGAGTGTGATGGAAAAGCAGGGGAAAAAAACACTCTAAATATATATTGAAAAAAAGCCTAAAATGAAAACCAAAACAAGAAACAAATGAAAGGCATAATACATAAATGAGATATGCAATGGGACCCTCATGCAGTTTGACCTTGTGCTGCCACTAGTGACGTCATAAGGTTAAACTGCACTTGGGGAAATATCAATGACATTTGCAGTCATCCCATTGCATATCCCTTAGTTATATATATATAAATATATATTATAGTGACACAGTCACGTCACTATGGTTATGGCTGAGCAGTCACATACGAAAGTCAAACGTTTCGCCATTAATAACTTTAGATCCATTCAATGGATTTGCCTTAAATCTGGTATGCGTATTGGGGCATGATAGATCTCTTGATCTGCCAAATTGCGTTTCAGTTGGAGAGCCGGTCTTTGTGTACAAAAGCACTGAAAAATGCAAAATTATCTATTTTTGGAGGCACCTTTTGGCATTCTTAATGTGCTCCTGCACGGCTGTTGTGTGGTATGCTGCTCTGTGAGATGACTCATTTGAAAGAGTTTTGGTGGCCATACATGCCGCTTTTTGTTTGGTGAAAAAATATTAAGGCATTCAAAAGTTATGGCACTTTTAAGTTCCCATTATAAGTCAGTGGGAACATTTATATGTATATCTTGCGATCAAAGAATGGGGTTCTGGCCTTCTCGTCCCACCTGGCAGTCAAAGAATTTGCAGCCTCACGGTTCAAGAATCTTTGTTCCTAAGGAATTTCAAAAATTCTTTGACTGAGAGGTCCGCCATCATGTTTTCAGTTTTCCAGTCACACAAATATCTCGGTTCAGGGGTCACTTCTGAAGTAAAACTTCGATAGGTTTTACTCAAGGGACCCCAATCTATCAAGCCATGGCTTTGGTTCCATCCAAATCAGTCTAAAAATAGAGTTTCCAGCTTTTAAATTCTTTGTTCGCTGCTCGCTAATGATCTTTGATCGAGAGCCTGCAAATTCTTTGAGCTCGAGAAACTTTGATCTCGATCGTGCATCGTGAGTGAGGGACTAGATGACCAGATTTTAAAATCAATTTCTGTAACCCAGGGGTGCCCTATTAAGTAAAATAAGGGTGGGTTTTGCTCAGGAGGCTTCCCTCTTCCACATCTGAATAAAAAAGTGTAGTTTTTATCATCCCTGGTAGTCTAGCAGCCCCCTCCCCATCATGGCGATGAACATAATCATTTATGTTATCCCTGGTAGTCTAGTGGCCCCCCCGAATGAGTATCGTATTAATATCTTTCTTTATTATCTGTGGTAGTCTAGTGGCCCCCCCATGTGTCTTTATGCATATTTTTGTAATTATATCTCTGGTAGTCTATGTTCCTCATATCTGTAGTTCTTACATAATGAATATTCCATCCTGGTAGTTCTGATTTCTCCATCACAATAATTTATTAATTTAGCAATACCTGGCTCTAGTGGTGTTCCCCCCCTCCATGACAGCCATCTAGCACTCTCAGTCGCTTCCCTCATTCTTAGTTGTGGACTGTGTGTTACCAGCAGCAATTGAAAGAGGCACTTGGAAATTATATGCTAGTGTCTCTCTTCAATTGCCGCTTGTAATCACACAGTTGGTGGCTGGGCCATGGAGGTGAGAGGTGGGTGCCAGTCGCTGACTGGGGGAAGGGTGAAGGGCTGGCAGGGCTGGGTGGCAGGGTGGGTGCATACTAGACTACCAAGTATTGCTAAATTGAAGTAAATTTTATTATGATGGGAAGGGGGACCGCTAGACTACCAAGGATAGGAATATTAATTATTAAGAACTACAGATCGCAGGTGGGGGGGCTCTAGACTACCAGGGATATAATTACAAAAATATGCATAAAGACACATGGGGGGAGGTCACGTGATGCAGTGGTGCTGAGTGGCTGTCTGCTTTGGAGCTCCCGTTTCTCCCCTCTTAATCTTCAACTTTTGCTAAGCCAAAACCACCAATCCACCACCAAATGCTATCTAAACACCATTGCTACTCCAGGAATTGACAGTGGAGGCAGTTGGAGGTGTATATTGCCTGCTGGAACATCGCGATGTCAGATGCAGAAATGAAGGCCTCAGGAGTCAGGCACACCCCACCTACAACGCCAGAAAAGCCTCAAAGAAAGCTAAAATTCTGGTTTCAACCCTTCCTTAGCCAACAAAACTTCATCTACTGAGGTCTTAATGTTGCAGGAGGCACTACCTTGATGGAGGAGCACTTTTTTGGAGGAGTTATCACCTTTAAAGACACCCTGCAAGAGATCTCCAATGAAATCAAATCAATGAGGTGAAGATTATACTGACCTCTCAAGAAGGATGGGGATTCAGAATCCAGAATAGGGTCAGTGGAAAGATGGCAACAGAAAATAGACCCTGAATAGTCAGACTTCGCAGCAAATACAAAACTACAACTAAAATCTGAAGACCTGAGGGGCGAGTAGAAGAAACAACGTCCTGATTTTGGGTCTTCCAGAACTGGAGGAAGGGGAAACACTATCAAGTTTGTCCAGCAATTCTTAAACAAGGTCGTGGACCTTCTCCTGTCCACCAGCAATATCATGTGGAACGTGCTCACAGATCTTCCGACTCCAGACTCTCCCCAAGCGCCCTCAGACCTCTGATAATCAGATTCCTAAGTTACCTGGACAGACAACATGTTTTAGATAAAGTCAAACATTGGAAGCAATCCTATGGAATGGAATTAAGCTGAGGATTACCCAGGACTTGCCCAGAGAGGTTCGTCTGAAACGTGCTGCCTTCCACCCAATAGTGAGCAAACTGATAGCTTCTGGAAAGCCCTTCCGCATGATCTACCCTGCAAAGCTGTCTGTACAAGTGGTAAACACCTGGCACTCCTATGATACCCCAGAAGAAGCACTAACTGACCTATCCAAACTGCTGCCTGACCTGTTCAAGGGACTCTCAATTAAGTGACTGAAGCTAAATCTAGGCCAGGAATAAAACTGGAGTAGACTACCAGTTGAAATTAAAGACTCCTGCAGTTAATTCCCTGTTTCCTACAAGTTCTGGGCTAGATTGGCCCTATTTTAGCACTTACTGTGCAGTCGCGATGTTCTGCTGGGTCGTGGGTAGTCCTGGGTCGACCGCTTCTGCTTTCAGTGGGGGACTTCGGGACCCAGGCAGATGGAGCTGGTGGTAGTAGGGCCTCCTAGGCTCAGTCGGCCTGCCTCTGTTCTCTCGTGTCTTAGCCTCTCGATCCATCAGAAGGAACTAAGTGAGGGGTGCGTTTCCGAGGACCTATTTTGCGTTGGACCGATTCGGTCCGCAGCATTTTCGTCCCTCGTGTGATTTCCCCTTCACTTCCAGGTCTCCACTGGGATTAGATCGAGGTCAAGAACACTGGAACTGCTCCCAGGTAATGCTGCCTACTGCTTTTTTCCTTTGGAGATTGGGGCTATTTCATTTATTTCTCCCATAGAGGCAGTGCCTCTTCATCGAGGGGGGGGCGGGGGGCTTATAGGCAGGTCATAGCTGTGCCATGCCTTGCGTACCAAATAGGGAGTTATTGGGTACCTTTTGATATTACACCGCTATGAAAATTATTTTCTTACTGATCGGACTACTGATGAGGTGGGCTGCAGTCTCTGGTTTCAAGTTTTGATGATTTTCTTATTATAAAAGTCAGATTGGGGTACTCTGGTGAGGGAGGATGTATGGAGCAACCAGAATTGTTTCTGATGCTATGGCAATAGGTCTGTGGTACTGTGTAGATAATGTTTGTTTTGCAATGGGCAGGGGTGGGAGAGGAGGGATACTGCTTATACTACTGTTGATGTTTGGAGAGACCATACTTGGACTGAAGTTTATAAAGTTCATATGATAAGGTTATGGGGGGAGGGACACTGATCATAGAAATAATAATACCTTTTGTGGTGCTGCCACTTAATTCTGTAGATTGTATTTGCTTGGTGTTTAATACTAGAGTTGGGCAGCCTATCAATGTTACTAACTCCGGCTTTTATTTTTATTAGGAGAGAAATTTTGGGGTGTGTTGGGGGGGGCTTGAGGGTGTCACCACTGCATGGTGTGAGATGAGATTGCTATGGTCAATGGGTGTCGTACTGCACTTTGTCCTAAAATATGGCTAGTAGCACTGTTAAACTGATTAGCTGGAATTTGAGAGGGATTAGAGATACTAAGAAGAGGTCCTGTATTTGATTAACTGCTCGATACTGGGAGCCATATATCTTATGTCTGCAGGAAACCCATATTACAGTAGCTGAAAGTAATATGTTAAGAGTCAGAGGCTTCTCCCAAATTTTTGTGGCTGGGGACTTGTCGGAAGCCAGGGGAGTAGCTGTTATGATAAAGAAAAGTATACCTTTTAACCCAACGAAGGTTATCCGGGACTCAGAAGGTAGATATATATTGGTGTCTGGATCTCTCTATAATTTTCCTATTGTCTTAGGCTCAGTTTATGGCCCAGTTGGAGGAAATGTGACCTTTATTATGCAGCTAATCTACAAGCTTAGCTCCCTTCTACCCACCTCTTTGATTCTAGGAGGAGATTGGAACATAGCTCCAACCCAGGAGCTGGATAAAACTTTAGGCCACTAAGATCACTGCTTCCGCCACAATTGGCGATGAACGATATGAGTAATATGCTAGGCCTGGTGGACCCCTGAGAACCCTTTATCCTCTCAACAAAAGCTATACCTTTTTCTCTCCCTCCATAATTCCTGGTCGCGATTAGACTATTTCCTAATATCTACCTCTCTCATGACTAAGGTCTTCCTTCGGCAGGTATTGAGCCCATAGTACTTCGGATCATGCGGCCAGTCTGGTTTAAATTCTCTCCCAGTCCTCAATTCATGTGACACGGTCTGGAACCAATACCCAGTTATTAAAAGAAGAACACTTCTCCTCACCAGATTAGATCCCTTATTAAAGATTATCTGAAACCAATCGGGCTCAGTGATCAGGATGGATATTTTTGGTGCTCTTAAAATGCTTCCTGAGAGGGGAACTTATCAAAATTTCCTCTATGAGAAAAGAAAATCAGGTCTCAGAATCTCATCCGCCTCTCAAACCAGATTAAAACAGCAGAGAATATATTGGTCACTTCTAGCTCGTTGAATAGCTTAGAACATCTCCACAAACTTTTAAAATGAATATGAAGGACTGATTCGGAGAAGACGGAGTTTGTTTTATTGAGAACTAGGCTAGATATCTGGATCAGGGAGAAAAACCTAGTAGACTCCTGGCACTGAAACTGAAAGAAGTGGAGAATTCTAGGCTGATTCCTGCCTAGAAGACCAAGAGGGATCCATCAAAACAGAGCCCAAAGATATAGCAGCAATCTTAAAGACTTTTACCAAAATCTATACAGCACTAAAGTATCCCCTCCACTCAGGGCTAGAGGAGTTTTTCCAGTCACTGACACTCTCTGCCCTCGGAGGACCAAGTGGCCTTTCTCTTTCACTTCTCTCCCAGGAGGAGGTGGAATGGGCATTCACAGTCTCTGCTGATAAAGCCCCTGGCCCGGATGGGTTTCCAGCCAACTTCTATAAGGCCTTCCACCAGGATTTGATTCTCTGCTTCTGGACCTATATAACTATTTGTTGTCAGCAGATTCCCTGGATCCTTCCTTACTGAGGCCATTATTATACTGATCCCTAAGACTACTGAACCCTCCCAGAATCTGGGCAATTACAGACCAATCTCGCTGCTAACTGTGATATTAAAATCCTGTCCAAGATTCTAGCTTCCCGGATCAAACAAGTGTGGACCCCATTATTGAGTACTGAGCAAGTAGGATTTGTACAGGGTATGCAGTGGATGGATCATATTAGATCGCCTCTCACGTGTTTAGGGCAGCTCAAACTCTCTGGTTCCTATGGCATTGGTAGCCCTGGACGTGAGAAAGTGTTCGATCGAGTTAATTGGGAGTTCCTATGGTATACCATGTCCAGGTTCGCCCGGGGAGTTCATAGGGTGGATCAGAGCTCTATATAGGGCCCCTACGGCAAAGATTTATTGCAATGGGATCCTCTGCCTCCATACAGCTACACTTGGGATCTGGCCACACAAGCGCCTTTATCCCTGTTCCCATTTAATCTCTATTTGAACCATTACTGCTCAGCCTCAAAGCTGCCCTGTGATCCAGGGATGCCCTGTCTCAGCCATACCTCTAGGATTTCAGTGTATAGGACAATATTCTGCTACAGTTATCTAATCCGCTGACTTCATGGTGGTAATGAGATAATTACACAATTTGAGAATTATCCAATTATAACTTAACCTGGCAAAGACCTAGATCTTCCTACTTTAATGTACATCTTACCTGGTCTTGTATCTCACCTGGCATGAAGTGGACCCCATCCCATTTGAAATATTCTTGTGTTTACTTGGCACGAGACCCTTCCCTAATCAGAAAGCTCAACCTAGAGGATTTATTGGACAGAATTAAGTCTGACTTGCAAAGATGGGGAAATGTACATTATCAGTGGGGCCCGGATCAGCATTATTAAATGAACACTTCTTCCTGATCTTTACTCCCTTAATCTCCTAGACATCTGGCTACCCAGGTCCTTTTTTCAAAAATTCATTCGACCTAACTGATTTTATTTGAATCATAAACCTCGAGGCGGGCTTCGATAAACTATGTCTCCCTCAAAGAAATGGGGGTCTTAGATTACCTAATTTGACTTATTACTGGTCTCGCTATCTCATCAAAGCAGGGAAATGGCTAGGGATTTGAAAGATGCTTACTTCCTGCATGGCTAAATTGGATCTTGACCTTATCACCCTGCATAATATAAATCCCTCCAGCCTTTTTTATTGGGCTTCACATTTCTCCCGAAGCATCCAAGACTCCCAGTGGGTGTCATAGTTAAAGTGCTTAACCAACTTTTTCCTCCACTAGAATCAGATATATTAGGGACCTGGTCAGCCACTGATGTGTGCAACCCCATATCAGGATAAAATGTTGGTTCCAAATGGCTACCCCAAATTCAGGGCCTCAGTGTAGACTTTGATGTGCAAGGTAGGCAGGGCTCAATAGCGGATCTTCTACTTGTCTTGAACATTCCCACCAATGCCCTGTTTAAAATATATCACCAGCACCTGGTAGACAAAGAGTTCGAATAAAATCTCCCTCAGCTGTTAAACCACTACTAGAGGAGGTTATGTCAGCGGTTAAACCCCACGGAGTGTCTAGGGTTGTACACCATCTCCTGAAACTTGCCCATCCCATTCCTCTAACTGGTTTCAAAGCCTGGGCACTATCCCCCAGGTTCCCCTGCTTGCCTTGGGATCAAATCTGAAAGATCTGTATATCTACAACACTTAGATACGAATAGGATGATCCAGTATTTCATAATTACCAACTATGTATTTACACCAATGCGGAAACTAAAATTTGACCCTCTGTCTCTCAAAATGTTTCTAGGTGCGGAGAAGAGCAGGAGACCTTCCTCATATTTTCAAATTGTCCTAAAATTGCTCAACTTCGAAGATAATTGATGATGAACTTAGATCCCATACTAGGTTTGAAAACCTTTTCACACTAGAGACCTGTATCATAGGAGACTACACAGGTATCAAGGTCAGAGAAAGGAAGTACCTTATATAGTAAAGTCATTTCCTATGGCGTGTTAAGAGGTTGGTCCTCCGACACTGGACAGACAGTCTTGAGATTTCATACCCTGGATTGTGAAGATATGTCCCAATGTTTCAAAGTGGAGAAACTGATTGGCTACTTTTAGATCCTCTCCAATGGCCTTTCAGAAGAAATGGGGTAAACTATATGCTCTGTACCTTTCACTGACAGGGATTCCTTGACATATAATGAATCTGAGTGAGGAAACACATTCCTCAAGATTTGGAGTTCTTTAGCTCCTCTGTTTTTTCCTCTTGTAATAATCTCACAACCTCTCATCCTGGGATTTTAGATACTAGTTTCCCGGTCGATATTTTAGATTAAGAACTCTTGGGACACCTAGCTACTAGAGTGAGTTTATT
Organism: Neoceratodus forsteri; assembly: GCA_016271365.2. Classification (NCBI taxonomy): domain Eukaryota; kingdom Metazoa; phylum Chordata; order Ceratodontiformes; family Ceratodontidae; genus Neoceratodus; species Neoceratodus forsteri. The sequence continues at coordinate 851,161,977 of CM028134.1, forward strand.
ATATCTCTCTCCTTGGGTGGTGTGACACTCTTCATTGGGGGATAGTGGATTTGGATTATCCTGTTTACTGTTTTTCTGATTCCTTTTGGTACCTTTATTCTTCTTTTCTTTCTTTACCCGGTTAATATAGTATATCCAATTCTGGAATGTATTGAAAGTCTGTATTATGTTCAGATGTTACTGATCAAACTGATGTATCTACAGTTGAAAATTAATAAAAAGAGAATTTAAAAAAAATAAATAAATAAAGACACATGGGGGGGCCAATAGATCACCATGGATAATAAAGAAAGAGATTAATACAATACTCATCTGGGGCCACTAGATCTTCAGGGATAATAAAAACTACACTTTTTTAATTCAGATGTGGAAGAGAGAATCCCCTTGAGCAACACCCACCCTTATTTTACTTAATAGGGTACCTCTGGGCAACAGAAATTGATTTTAAAATCTGGCCATCTCGTCCCTCATTCTTTGTTCACGAGCGAGCAATTTCTTTGACCGCCAGCATGCAAATCCTTTGATCGCGAGATTCTTTGATCGCGATTGTGCATCGCAAGTGAGGGAGGAGATGGCCAGATAAAAAAATACATTTTCTCAGTTCAGGGGTGTCCTAGCAAGACAAATGAGGGTGGGTTTTACTCAGGGGGATTCGTTCTGATGAACCATGGCAGTGGATTACTGCAATTGTGCAAATTTTGTTAATTACACTAGTTTTTATTCTTTGGTCATGACCATGCAAATTCTTTGATTGTGAACCTACAAATTCTTTGATCGCGAGTTCTTTGCTCGCAGGTCATCATCAAGAGGGTAGACGATATGCCATGATTAAAAAATCAATTTTCAGCCTTTGGTAATAGGAAGTCAAATGAGGGTGGATTTGCTATAGGGGCTTCGCTCTGTAGAACCATGGTTGTGGTTTACTGAAATTCTTTCAATTTTGTAAATTATTAAAGTTTTCATTCTTTGTTCGTGAGCTCTGCAAATTATTTGATCTGAGCTGCAAATTCTTTGATCGTGAGATTCTTTGATCACCATCTTTGATCTTGAGGACAGGACAAGATGGCCAGATTTTTTTATAATGGAATAGATAGGGAAATTTTACCAAACTTTAAGATTTAATAACTCGGAAATGGTTTGGTTGTTTTACTTGAAATTTGGAGGGTGTTTACAGCATGTCCTGTAGATGTGAATTATGGTGTCTACATGTCAGAGAAAAATTGTTTTGTGGAGATATTGCGTGACGCACTTTACGTGTTGCAGACAGTGTTTTGCTTGTGGTGGTAGCTTGAAATTGATAGGAAAACTAACCTTAGTGTCATGGATGTAGTTTTCAGTTATTGTGTGTGTTAAATGTCAACAGGTACGGAACTGTGCCAGTCTGAAGAATGAAAATCTCTTACGTTAAAATGTTATATCTCGGACACGGTTTGGTCTTTTCACTTGAAATTTGGAGGGTGTTGACAGCATGTCATGTGGATTAAAATTACAGTGTTTCCATGTCAGAAAATATATTTTTGGTGCAGATATGGTGCAATGCAGTTTACATTCTGCAGACAGCGCTTTGCTTGTGGTGGTGGCTTGAAATTGATAGGATACCTTGCCCTAGTGTCATGGATGTAGTTTTCAGTCATTGTGTGTGTTAGATGTCAACAGGTGTGGAACTGCGCCACTCTGATGAATGAAAATGACAAATTTTGACATGTCATATCTTGGACACGGTTTGGTCTTTTTTCTTGAAATTTGAAGGGTGTTAACGGCATATCCTGTAGATGTTAATAGAGGTGTTGACGTGGACATATTGTGAGGAGCAGTTAATGTTTTGTGGACAGCAATTTCTATTGTTCTGACTAGATTAACATTTTGTTGGTGGTTGGCCTCATGTTGTGAATGTACTTTTAGTCATTGGGTGTGTAGTGTAGCCTGTTACATGTTGGGGGAGGTTTGGGGCCCAAAGGGCCAGACTTACCAACTTGCGCAACCTTCTCTACTTCTCTTTTCATTCTTCTAAAATTAAGGAAATTTATGTAGTCTTTTTACATGTATCAGTTAGGTTCTTCATAGTGAAAAGTGAGAATTGATTTGAGCTTACTACCCTTACAGTCTTACCTGCCTGCTTCATCATCAGGCATCGGGTGTGTTAGGTCCTTGGCCCCAACTCTTACCCCATTCTCCTACACTGCACCACCTCAGCTTGTTCACACATGTGTGGGATGAGTGAGAGTTAAGCCATGACCCTAATGCACACCCCGAGGCTCACAGGGGACAGGTTGGTGGGGGCAAGGGTGGGAACCCTAAAATTGAATTTCCTTGCTTTTCGCTGTATAAGAACCCTAACTGATGCATTAACAAAGTTTTTGCATAGAATATGTATATATGTATATATATATATATATATATATATATATATATATGTAGTGTGTGTGTGTGTATATATATATATATAATTAGAGGCAAAAATTTATTTAATGTATTAGTTAGGGTTGTCTCAGTGAGAAAGTGAAATTGGTGTTAGGTTGAAAACTCAATTTCGACTTTCGTTCACCTCCCCACCGGGCACTGGGTGTGCATTAACACAGCCCTAACCTCACCCCCATCACATGTGTAAAGCAGCAGAAGTATAGGAGAAAGGGGTGAGAGTTGGGACCGAGCATCCTGGCGCACACCCCAATGCTGGGTTGGGGGGTGGCAGGGGGGTCCAAGAGGGGTTTCAACCTAACACCGAATTTCCTCACTTTTGTTGCTGTGGAACAACCCTAACTAATGCATTAAACTGAGTTTTTTGCCTCTAATTTCCCTTCTTTTTGAGAATGATAACAAGAAATAGTGAATGTAATGCAGCGGCCGGAGTGCGGGGCCCTCCCACCATGTAATGCGGCGGCGGAAGTGTGGGGCCCTTTGGGCCCCGCGCTCCCACCATGTGAAGTCTTGAGGCATAGTAACAGGAACAGCAATGCCAACAGAAGCACTAACAGTGGCGCACATGGTCACACAAGTGCAAATGAGAACAGAAAGGGTAACGCACACGGTGGCGTAGATGGGAATGGTCTGCCACGTAATGTGTTGTCACATAGTAAAATGCTGCCTGCAAATGGAAATGTCAATGGGCATGGTGACGCAAAGTGAAACAGACAGAGAAACAGTACTGTAGACACAAATGGCAAAAAATAACAGAAACACAAGCACAAATAAAAACGCAAAGGATAACACACATGGTGGCGTAGATGTCAATGGTAAGTGAAACAGGTATGGAACCAAAAGTGGAAAGGGCAATGGTAACAGCAATGTAAGCACACAGGCTGGTTTTCCCCAAAACCTGCATAGAGAAAGACAGTGAGTACAAAGAATGTATGCATAATAATGGGTATCGGAGAAAATGAGGACTTGGAAATACTAAATAGGTTATATCTCAGGAACCGTACCTAATGTGAAAAATTTAAAGTCATATGATTTATGACTGTCCTGGTTAGTTTTCTACTTAGCCCCCATTAGGGGGCTAAGCATTTTCCAATGAAAGTCCATATCTGCTTTTCGTTTCAGATCACAGGCCCTGAAAAGCATGCGAATGCCGTAATATTATCCTATGGGAAAAAAACAGAAGTTCGGAGCACCATAACTTTGCCTCCCTGTAATATTTTTTCACCAAACCACTGAAAGGCACATCTGTGGGCTGTTGGCTGTCTTCCCTCCAAATTTCAGGAAAAAAGACCAAACCGTTATTTTGCAGCAGGGTGCCAAAGGATTCCTGTAATGCGTCTGGCGCCATAATGTTATCCTATGGGAAAAACCGTCAAATTTGGAGTGCCGTAACTTTGCCACCATGTAATATTTTTTCAACACAACACTGAAAGGCACATGTGTGAGATGTCGGCTGCGTTCCCTCCAAATTTCAGCCCAAAACTCCCAACCGTTTTTGCAGCACAGTGCCAAAAGAATTGCTGTCATTTTTCCCAGCCCTAGAAAACTACTGTTGAATATATAAAGCTGCGAAAAATAATGTTCGACACTTTCGTGAGCACGAAAGTAATTTGAGAAAGTATACTTTTTTCAGAAATTTGAAAAACATATTTCTGGGGTGTTTTACCCCAAAATAAAGACATGACTAGCATCCTCAGGGTCCGACTAGGTGAATACAAAAAGAATTAGGTTGCTAGAGGGTCCCAAATTTAAATGCCAACCATTTTTCTGATCACCAACTGAAAACAAAATGGTGGATTTGCAAAAGTAACAGGGCCATTTGCGAAAGTAAAAATGCATTTGCGACACTGTTGAACTTTTTGTTAACTTTTCCCATTGACTTATAATGGGAAATTGTTTTTTGAATAACTTTTGAACCGTTTAGTATTTTTTCACCAAATCTTCAAAGGCACATTGGGGACCCTGGCCACACGTTCCCTGAAGATTTCGGGCCAGTCGCACAAACCGTACAACCTGTAGGTGCAACCGTAGAATTCCAGAAAATGCGTAAATGCGCGCGCAGATCATGCTTAATAACTCTGCACCTGTAGATCCGACCGGTACAAAACTTGGCAGATCCCAAGGCCCTTGCTTCTTGATCATGTATTCCAAATTTCAGGCAAATCTGTCAAACAGTTGCAAAGTTATTAAGGTGCAAAATTTTGGGGTTTAACATAGAAATGGCTCCTCAACCCTAACTATGGTAGCACTACCGTGCTACCATATATATATATATATATATATATATATATATCACAGTTCTATTGTTTTCTTTCTGGATTCTGGCTCTATAATAAAGGAATAGTTAGTACTGCTCTTAATTAAGGTCACGTTATGTTAGAGTCTGCATGCTTATATCCATACACAGGTTGTGAAAATCTAACCAAAGACAATGGGAGCTGCAGGGGCTTAGGTGAAGGGTTGAAGTGTGATTCCTAGGCCACATGTGCATCTAGCAACCTATGAGGTCACCATAACCCTAGCTGTAAGGTGCTGGAGTGCTATGGATGTACACTTACACAATCACCTTTACTGGGTGAGTAAACCTACCATTTCCAAATATAAATTCAGTAACTTTATTAAACTATATCCAGTCATAGGACCCACTAAAAAGCTTATAGGTGCTGTGCCTATACGAGGGTATTCTATCATGGAAACAATAATCAAATAAATAATAAAACAATGTGATGGACAGGAATTCAGCATTTCTGCCCATGCTTAGAGAGCTGTTAACCCTTCAAAAGCTGCCACCTTCTTTTCATCACTTGGCTATTACATATTAAATGGCACAATAAATCTTTTTTTTTTTTAAACCAGGAGAGACACACCAAGCTGAAAACTTGTTTACAGGTGTGACCTGGTAGCACAAGGAAGTTAAGTGACTGCTCAGGGTCACACAGGATGCAAATGGGGCTGTGGGATTCAAACCCAGGTCTCTAGGTTTACAGCTCAGAGCCTTAAACCACCGCGCTATAATGCCTCCCAATTATTTGTAATGTGCATCATATAGACAGTAACCCTGTACAAGGGGGGTACTGAGTGCTTAAAAATTATCGGAAACATAAAGTATAGAGTACATTGTGTTATTTCACTACTGAAGTGTATCTATAACAAAATACTCTATTTTCAAGAATAATGTTTACTTATACACTAATTTGCATTTTTGTCACTGCTTTCTCTTCAATAAACTTTCAAAGCCACAATATTCTATCTCATTTTTGTCTTTGCTATTTTTCTGCTAAAACAGGTACTATAATAAATGCTGAACATCTTGAAAATAAAAATTATTCCTGCCACTAAAATTGGATATATTACAATAAACTGAAACTCTGTTCCCCAAGTTTCTGTAGCCCAACACCGTTTGCCCAAAACACACTTGCTCGATATGCAAAATTTGTCCATGGTAGAGGTAATTTTATGTTTCGGAGGCTTTGCCCCTCGCAACCCCCTTACTTAATATAATCAGCTCCTTCATGGGCAAATTTCACATACAGGGAAAGACAAAAATGGCATCATCAAAGTATTGTGGGCCTGAGAGATTGACAAAGGAGCAGCAATGACAAAATTGCATTAGCACCGCCCATGGTAAGTTTGAGGAATTTGTTTTAACTTAAACACAGTTTCTATTGCTAGCAAATACTAACAGTTAAAGTCTTACGTACTGAAGCCCCTTTCTCAGCCACAAAAGACTGGTGCAAAAGTATCAAATCATCTTTCTTATACCAATCTCTTGTCTGTGACTCCATGATCTATGTCCATAGGGGGTCACAGACCCCTCTCGCACATTTGCTGTTCCTCTTGAATAGCTCTGACACATTCATCAGATAGGCAGAAAGTGATAACCGAAAATCACAAGAGCAGGGTTAGGTTGAACTGTGCTTTTTTAAAGGAGCAGTAGTCCATTTAGGGCTACTACAAAGGACCCTGCAATGAGCAGATTGCAATCTGGAAGGAAGGACATTGACAAGCTCTGAGTAATCTCTCTTAGTATTTAAATATATAGAACACATCTGGACTTACTGGCTGATAGCTTTGCCTTATCATGTGAATGTAATATCTGAAGACACCCACGCTGCTGAGGTGCACTCTTGTGGTGTATGTGCTTTGGCCTTAGTACAGGGGGAGTTGGTTTTGTGTGGATAATATTGAATCCATGTCTTCTCATATGTAAGATGCAATTTAGTTGCAGACTGATCACAGCTATTTTTTTTACAACTAAGGGGGCTTCTGCAACAAAGAGTGGGCTGACCGAGGTGTGTGACAGGGATGACTGATGATGCAATAAATGGGTGGACCCTGATACAAAGCAGGTGAGAAGTTCTTGGGAGTGACTAAAGGGTTGGTTCTATTATCAAATAAATACCTTGAACTGGGTGAGCAGTAGCCAGTGGTGGGACAAGAACCAGACTTGAGTTAATAGCCAGGTTGTGGCAGCACTGAAGTGCAAGGAGCTATCTAGGTGTCCAGTCACTCTTTTTTATGAGTTCATTGCAGACTAGTGACAGCAGAGTAGAAAATTGTCACAGTGGCCAAAAAGGGAGTGCCAACAAAGGAAGGATATCATCCTGGGACTGAATATCACATATTGCTCTCAGGAAACGTGGCATGGGAAGGGGGCTCCACTGAACACCAGGGACTGCTAAAAGATTGAGGAGCAAGAGGGGGATTGCTGGACCAGCAGGAGGACTAGGAGAAGCACACAAGGAAAACAGGTACATTAGCCTAAAAGGGGGCCAAAACGTTCAAGTTAGGCAGGTGTGGGATTATTAAAATGGTAACACCTTTATGCAGGACTAGGTATGGCATAGCCTCATAAGACAGGTGTTATGCCATACACAGACCTCCATATGTGTTCCTTAACATGGTTGCTCACACTACAGTCAACTAACGCTCATTTACATTCCAACTTCATTGCAGGGGGAATTCCTCCCCAGCACATACAGTAAGGCACAGTTTTGTGTATAAATACAAACAGTGGTGGCAAAAGGGGGTGGGCTGTTTGCAAGATCCTGTTTTTCACCTCCACACCTTGACATTGAGAATCAAGCCCCATGTATGTTAAATGTCTAATTAGATTTACGTTGCAGTACAATATAGTGGAGTACATGGGTAGAGGTTATAGGGAGGGACACTTATGCATACAGAAGTTAGAATAGATTCATGGTTAACTTGATAGCAGGTACAGGCATTCCCTTGGTCACAGTAATGGGGGTGGGAAGGATTCAAAAGGGCAATGAGGAATGATTCTCTCATAATTTTAACAGCAATGCAGATTTATAGCTCTCACCCAGAATCCACAAACCTTTTCTTGCCCTTCATTTAACGTTACCTCATTATACAAGATCTAGATGATTAGGTGATGGCTGATTACATAGTTGGAGTAATTGATTTGATCTGCACTGGGCAGTAATCCATAAAATCATTACTAACATTGTGTTAGGTTTCACTTCAGTTTAACTTAATGGCTGGTATACATGACCTACTGTACAAAGGAAATAGTCATTATCTTGATTTGTTGAAAAAATGTAAACATACTGGGTGTAATAGGGAAGGAGATATGCATTTCAAACTTGGAACTTTCCCAGTTCCCACTCTTGTTATGTAGAAGTTTTCCAATTACATTTGTGTGGGTTAAAAGAGAAAGTAAACTGCTGCCTTTACCTCTGTAATATAAATGTTCTCAGTTTAGAATTTACAATGGATTTAACCTGTTGCCTTTCTCACACATTGGAGGACTTATGCTGACATGTGTATAATGTGTTAACATGAGCAGGTAGAGTCACCCGTATGGGGTATTGTTCTTATATTTTTCCTTTTCTTTACGTTCTGGAATGCTAACAAAGTGTATATAATATTATCTAAAACTGCGGTTAAAAAGTCAAAATAAGAAGCTGGCTCATTCAGTTCAATATAATTTCTGGAGGGAAGGCAGGATGACAAGCACAAAGAGAGGATTAAGGGGATAGTCATAATCTGCTAGTGTTGTGGCAGTCAGCTGTCAAAATAAAAGCAAAGCAAGTCTGATATAAGATGGATAGTTTGTCTGGATGCTTAGAGGCATGGGCAGTGCAGTAATTAAATGTGCCCCCCTCCCAATTTTAGTTTCTATTTTTCTGCCTCCTCCTCACCTAGTCTCCGACCAACACTCCTCATATAGAGCATTACAATTGGCACTCTAGAAAGCCAGTGCTGAGTTGCTCCTGTCCTTGAACATCTGCTTCCTTACATTGCAGTCAGTAACCCCAGCTTAAAAAGCAGAGCTCCTCTGCCTTTGCCTCTGGCATCTGTACAGGACCTGGATGCCTCTGCCTCTGTAACCTCCCATCACAAACCCTGCAAATGGACATTTGGTGGCATATGATGCCAACATGGCACTGTTCTCCTGGGCAATCTGGTGGTGGCTGCACAGCAGCAGATGTCTCCCTCCACTGAAAATATTACATATGTGGCTTGTAAGAACTGCTTTCCAACTCCTGCCTGCCCTACCCAGATCCCAAGCTTGAGAACAGAACCTGCATTCCCCACTTGGCAAACAGTGGTGCTAACCACTAGACTGTTAAGTGTCCCCCTTACAGTATTTTATTGATTAAGAAAGCTTTTCATGTACAGTAAAAGGGTGACAGAGAAAAAAATCTCAGTATCTAAAGCTTATGGTGGTACAGAACTTGCTGTACACACAGTATTTAATAGCAGATCTCTGATGTTGGTGAAGTTGCAATTTTTTGTGAAATGAAACTTTACTGCCCCCCATGCTGCTAACATCAGACATTATTTGAAAACATGTTTTATGTGTAGGAGTTGGTCTGTGTGATTGTTTTTTTGAGAAACTGTGATCTAGTGATTAGATGTGCAGAACTCTGACTGACAGTGGCTAAATGGCTACTCCCTCCCCCATCCTCCGTTGTGAGAGAAATCAGTCCCACCCCCAAATTCTTAACATTCCTTTCTATGTATGACTGTGAGTGACTGATTGAATCTCCGTGTACTGTAGTTGTGTGCTTTGAGTAAATAACATCAAGTCAGGAAGGGTTCTTCCCAGGTAAAATATGGATACTTGCCTGAACATGAGTGAACCTCTTGTGAGGCCGACAGCTTTGATGTTGCACAGGAGTTTATCAATCCATTAGTTTGTAAATAAGAGTGGACATTTTCAGCCACTGCAAACTTCAAATTCTAGAATTTAAATGTGCTCATCTTGTGACCATGTGCAAGTCACTTGTCCTCTCTGTGTTTCATTCATCCCAGTCCGCCAGTCTAAGTAGTGGCAGAATTTTTTGTAAGAATTAAGTGGTTGGTGCTTACCTAGCACTAGCCTGACCTCCGCCACAATTAGTTCTCTGCACTGTTGCTGTTGTGATCTGTACTTGCACTACTCATGTATAATGTGTATATATGTATAATATGAATATAAGTCAGATATTCCTACCATGTCACTTGAATTGCCACCCTGTTATTACTGCTTGTATGTATGTATGTATACATGTATGTATATATACCTTTCCACCACCCCTCCCCCAGGATGCACCATGAGATGAGCAGTTTGTTGTTCAGTGTGCCCTTCCTGGTGAAACATTTCAATAAATAAAAAAATAAATCATCAAAGGTGACCCACCAGGGCACTTTTGTGAATTCAGAGTGAACCAATATCATAGATGGCAGAAGGGTCTGAAAGCGAGAACCAACTATGTAAAGGGTAAATTCACCCCCCCATTGAGTGGGTTCACCTGCACCCTTATTTTATCAATCAAATATGTAAAACATGAAGTAACTAAATTCTCTCCCACCAACGGACAGCATCTCCCTGCACCTAGTTCCTTGATGTCCCCTTCTCAGAAGGCCTGGCCATTTGTTTTCATTTTTATGTTTGCTTGCACGCATGTGCAAGAAACATAGTGCCATCATCTGAGTTTTCGGAGGTGTGGCAGCCCTCTTCCAATTCAGTCAGTGTTTTTGCAGGCGCGGCCGCAGTTCTCCAATTCCTGCTGGAGCTGTCTATGACAGCTCCAAAATGCAGTGGAGTACAGTTGAAAGGGGGAGCTACGCTTCAGTGAGCAGCGATCAGATATCGCCTGCTCATACATGCTCCCCCTACACACACACACACACATATGCAGGCACGCTGCATGTTCGGCCCCCCCCCCACGCACACTGTGTGACGACGGGGTGCTCAAACCCCTGTCGGCTATGCTGTGCCCCCCAGCAGAAAGAGTATATGCCACACTGGGTGCCCACCCCAGTGTGGCTGCACATTAGAGCACAATCAAAAGCCCAATCCCCATCGTGGCTCCACTGTCCCCCCAGAGGGTGCCACGCCGGGAGCCCACCCCAGCTGCAACAATGCTATTGCCGGCGGGGTGACCACCCCATCAGCTCCACGCCCCACCCCCCACCAGTTAGTGCCATGCTGGGAGCCCACCCCAGCATGGCAACGCCCATGGCCATATGATATAAAGGAAAACCGCAAATCAAAAACTGTCCTCGGCGTCTCTCCTGCTCCTCCCACAACCCGCACTCACCCACTGCGACCCTGTCTCTGCACACCCCTCACTCTCATACTTACCTCCGAATCCGCACGATGATCTTTGTGGACCGGGAACATGACTGCACTTCTTCAAAGCTGACCGCGAACTGAGGAAATGCCGTAAGCTGTATAATGTAATGAATAGGGTTTTTCAACTTTGTTGTATATCTCAGTTATTTTTTGAATTTTGCACCAAATTTTCAACATGGGGTTTTTGGGACTTCTTCACAGAATGATCTCACTGTCATATGCTCATTAGTCTTAAAGGGTGATTTCGCAGTCACTGCATGAAATCACCTTTCGGACTGAGTAAGGAAACGACACTGCCACTGTTCATAAGGTGGGCTCTCAAAAGCCTATGTTGAAAATTTGGTGGAAAAATTCCTAAAATGATCATTTGTTTTATGAGCTGTGCTGCATAGTCTCCCTAACAAGACGTCAGAAGTTCGCGAATTTTCAATATTTTACTTCCATATTTTCAACATTGCTATTTTACCACACCTCCTTATGAGCAGTATAGCTGTCATTTTTCACATCTTGCCCAAAATGTGTTTCTGCTCATGTAGCACAATTAGCAATGGTGTGTGAAATCAATGTATGGGACACATTAAGAAAATCACAGTGATACTGTTCATGAGCAGAGGTCTTAAATGGCTATGTTGAAAATTTGGTGAAAAATTCCTAAAATGACTCATTTATGAGTGAGCTGCGTTGTGCAGTTCCTACACCGCACGTAAGTTTGAGAATTTTCAATATTTTCACTCCAGATTTTCAACATTGCCATTTTATTACACTTCCTTATGAGCAGTACAGCTGTCATTTTTCACATCTTGCCCAAAATGTGTTTCTGCCCATGTAGCGCACAATGGCGCAGTCGGTGTGCGAAAGCAATGTTTGGGACAGACTAAGGAAATCACAGTTACACTGTTCATAAGCAGAGGTCTTAAAATGGCTATGTTGAAAATCTGGTGACAACAGTCCATAAAATGACTGTGTTATGAGTGAGCATTGTGCAGTTTTCACGCGCCCTCGTAAGTTCATGACTTTGTAATATTTTCAGTCCAGATTTTCACCAGTGGCATTTTTCCACACTTCCTTATGAACAGTACAGCTGTCATTTTTCACAACATGGCCAAAATGTGTTTTCACACTTTCAGTGCAGAGATGTGGTTGCGTGGGAAATCATTGTTTGGGACAGATAAAGAAAATCACAGTGACACTGTTCATGATCGGAGGTCCCAAAATGCCTGTGTTGACAATCTGCTGTAAAAATCCCCAACCTTACGAATTATGCGTTCGCAGTTTCTATACGCGCTCCTGACTTCACCAGTTTTTTAATATTTTGACTGCAGATTTGCAACATTGCCATTTTTTACACCTCCCCATGAACAGTACAGCTGTCATTTTTCACATCCTGTTCGGAATGTGTTTTTTGCACCTGTGGTGCTAAATGCCGTAGTCGCTGTGCATAAGCAGCTTTCTGCTAACAAACTGATATTGCCACTGTTCATGAGGTGGGGGTCACAAAACCATGTTGAAAATGTGGAGTGAAAATACCAATGAATGCCTGAGGTGTTAGGGTTTCCAACCATAACGCCCACCCTGTAGAGAATGACAGGCATCAGGGGTGTGACTTAGATTCTTGCCTGTAATGCTCATACCATTCCACATCCTGCAGCCAATGAGAGGCATCAGGTATGCCTTGGACTCTTCGCCCCAAAGTTCACCCCATTCTCCCCACCGCACCCATCTCACCATATTTCCTGATGGAATGGGTGCGCATAAAGGCCAAAGACCCCAAGGCACACCGTGACACTTGTCAGTGTCTGCAGGATAGGGTGTGGTGAAATGGAATGGCCGATATGCCTGACAACCCAAAGGCACACCCCAATGCCTGTCACTCTCTGCAGGGTGGTGGTGGGTTGGCTTCAGTTCAATACTTCACTGCCATTTCTATTATGCAGCTCTGTAACTTCTATACTACCAATGCCAAAGCCAGCAAGCAAACTTTCAGCATTGACAAATGCTTTTTAAAGTTTAACCACTGTACTTTAACTCAGTAGACCATGACCCCAGCCTACCCCTAACAGCACTACTCAGGCTTTCTCTTTCCAAAATTCTTCTGATACCCTGCAACTCAGAAAGAGAGTATTTAGTAAGTAACATTGTTTTCTACCCATACTGCATTTTAAAAGGTACAGTCCTCCACAATAATAAATTATCATGACTGCAAATACTGATAGGGCCAGGCCCTATCACTTATGAAAGTGGTAGGGCCATGGCCATAATGGTCCCCTGTTCTGGCACCCATGACCAATGTGCAAACATATATACTCATGCACAGGTACCTCTTACTTTATGGAAAGAAGAAAAATCACATACTTTTATTTTTGTTTTATTATGTGGCAAGCAATAGCTTGCACTGCCTCTTGTAGTCAAACATGCTCTTTTGTCCAGATTTTAAAGATTATTGTTACTTTTACTGTTGGTGATACAGCTGTAGTGAGGTCTGAGTAGTAACATGGCCAGCACAATGCAGTGCCAGTTGATCTTTTTCCTTTACAGCCCCCTACACTAGAGTTGCTTGGATTCTGTGTTATGTATTCCATTATCATCCATCAGATTATTGGAAAATCTGATCCTGACTCTGAGTCATCCCAATGCCACTTAAGGCACATACTGTAAATCAGATTTTGGCTCTCAATCTGATTTTCAGTACCACATCTGACTCTATAGTTAAACTTAAACATGCCAAGTCATGTGAAAAAGCAATGACCCCTCCCCCCTTACCAGTCCTTAAGTAACAACTGCTATACTGCTGCTGTAGGAGATGGGAGCCATAGGGACTGGTGGTTCTGAGACAGCCTTTTTGCTCCATTCAGTACAGCATATCCATGCATCCTTTGGTTGTCTGATACGGTTCAATCTTTTATCCCAGATTCCCTGGCAGCACTCTAACACAATGACCATTCACGAATCGAACACCATCAGTGCATGTGTGTACTTTGCAGCCTCCCAACCACAACCACTGACCACATACTAGCACTGTGAGCGGGGCAGTTGCTTCCCCCCCCCAGCTGTTGCCATCCAGGTCCCAATTCCCATACTGACTAGCAACACTTAGCAGTTAAAGCAACAGGAGGAACACTCCTAGTCCGCCCAATCCAAACAGCAAATCAGCTATAGCCATCACTTTCTCTGTGTGACCCGGAAAAACTGAGGTGGCCAACTGGAATAAAACCCTGAGTATAGCCTCTAAGACTGACACTGTGTAAGGTATCTTTGGTCATGCTTAATAAGTGCTTACCGGGATATTTGTTCCAGTATGTCCCTCAGTTTCCCACGCATCATAGCCACACAGGGAAAGTGATGATGGCCTAGCTGATTGGAGTCAGGATTGGTGTCTTGGGGGGGGTAGCTCTAATTAAAATCTCTCCCTTTAGGTTTTTTTTTTACCAGCAGACACCAAGTAGTAGATGATGTAACCCCCCAGTGCAGCTGAGGTGCCCATGCTTAAATACTCACTAAAGGTAAGGGAGGGGGAAAATGATGGGGGGAGTGTACGTCTTCTCAGACTTCACCAAAACTAAAGTTCGACCTACAATCCAGAAGATATACTGGAGGAAATGTGTTGAAGAGATTGAAGAAATTAAGGAAAAATGAAAACAATAGCAGAGCATCCCTCAGTCACATTGGTTCTTGGATCAAGCACTTGTAGTGTGTGAACAATAGAAAAGGACTTTGAAAAAAATGACCTCAACTGGTGCTAAATGTGTCAATGGTATGTAGGAGGCTGTCTTGCCACTCTGCATTATATCACTGAATATTTTTCACTTGTGTTGCATGAAATGACAGACAGAGTGGGGAGGAAAGGAAAACAGTTATAGTATGTGTGTAGGAGGCTATTAAGGCCATAGAGATACAGGGGTGCAAAGAGGAAAATGAGTGGCTGGAATTTAGAGAGGCAGCGAAATTTAAATTCACCTGCAAAGTTAACTCGAAGTGGACAACTTCTAATTCACATAGTACTATGCAAAATTTCCATTAAAAAGTCGAAATTTGCCTTTAATGGACTTCACGTTGTTCACTTCAAGTTCACTTCGCATTATAGTTTGAGAACATAGAAACATAGAAACATAGACTTTGATGGCAGATAAGGACCGTTTGGCCCACCTAGTCTACTCATTTCCCTACCTACAGGATAGGCCACAGATCCTAGTTAACCAACAGCCTATTTCTTCCTACCCCCCACAAGAATTGCCTTATGTCTGTCCCATGCATTCTTGAAGGCGAAGTTGGTAAGAAACAGCCCACAGATCACATGTCTGACTGTCTGCAGGTCACATGATGCAGGCAGGCAGTTAATTAGGCAGGAAGTCAGTGAACTAGATTCACTTTATTTTTGAGAAGGAGCTATTTAGTCAGCAGTGTGTGTGGACGGTGTGCTTTTTTGCATCAAATATAGATATTGAGCTTTTCTGTGCTTTAAAGTTTTTGGATTGTGTTGTTAAAGTTTAGCAACCAGTTTGAATTTATTTGAAAGCATTGTTTAGTTAAAAAAGTTGTTTATTTTTGTTACTTAGTTTTAGTTAATGTAGTTTTAGTGCTAGTATTTTTTGTTTTATTTTTGATTTATGTTTAGTTTTAGTTAATATGGAGAGAGGTGGCCAAAGTGGTGGGCAGTGGGGGCTACTTGAATGAATGAATGAATAAGAGTTTACTTTTATACAGGTAGTAAATTGTTAGGATAAAACCTTATTTACAATAATATCCTGTACAAAACATTTAAAACAGGAAAAACATACAGACATAGAACATAAAATCAGATACAGCAATAAATACTTAGCTGTCTAAAACAGGTACAAGTGTAGTGCAGATACTGTTTCAGAGCTTTTTGAAAAGCACTGTGGGTTGAGATATTCTTTAATTCATTCGGCAATTTATTCCAAGTTCTAGAAATAGAGGACTGTAACACAGCATCTCCAAACCTGTTGTATATTCTGATGGTTTGGATATTTAGGTTATTAACTCTTCAGTTATAGCCCTTATCCTTATTATGCATAAAATTCATAGTGGTACTCAAATACATATTCCCCTTTCCATGAATTATTTTGTGGCACCAGTTTAACCAGCATAATTCCTTTTTTCTACAGGGTGAAGCCAATTTAAATTATTATATAAATTGCAATGGTGTACCCCATGTTTACTCCGGGTTATGAATTAAGCTAATTTATAATAGAGTTGATCAAATTTATTTAAAGGAAATTTCCAATTTAAGGCAGCCACTCACATACAGTGGTAGCTGCCCTCATCGGCCGTTATTGTAGCCCTGTTTTATTCAATAAAAGCAGTCAATACCTGAATAATTTCACTCATAACTTTCATAAATGCACTGGAAGCCATCTGTCTTTTCAGTGCCGAGTTTGGCAGCCTCATCCCCTTGCTCAAGCACATAATGATGTGTGGCTAGGGAGAGTATAGGGGTACACTCCATTCAAATGAATGGGGCTTGAATAGGCGAGCGGTGTCCTTCATTAATTGCCACGTGACCATTCTGAAGCTTAAAACTGAATAAGAAATCAAGCTATATCTTACTTTCAGGGTATTTCTCTGTCCTTTATTACTACCAGTTTGAAAGTAGATGTGTTTCTTTGTTCAGGAGAAGTACCAATGAGCTAAACCATGCTTCCATACTGCTCATATCTTCTTGAAGTTTGAGTTCCAGCAGACGGTGGATGCACGTGGACACCACCAGAACAGTATCATCCAGGTACAGGTGCATGTTGCTGTTACTAGCACTCTTTATTAAGCTATTCACATAAATATTAAAAAGCAGTGGACCCAGGATGGATCCCTGTGGGACCCTTGAATAACCTTTTTCAGCTGGGTAACACTAGAGCCAATTATGACACATTGTCTTCTATTAGATAAATATGACTTAAACCAATATAGGGTTCCTGATGTACTCCCATCCCCAGATACCTCACCAACATTGTCTGGTGGTCAACCAGGTCAAAGGCTGTGCTGAGGTCCACATACACCACCCCCGTCTCACTCCCCTTGTTTATAGAGGAGGTGACCAGATTGTTAAAGTCAATGAGGGTGATACCCATGGACCTCCTTGCCCTAAACCTATGTTGAGCAGCAGACAACAGATCATGGTTTTCCAAGTGTTTGCTCATTTGTTTATGAACCATTCTAAGATTTTAGACATGGTCGACAACAGAACTATTGGTCTATAGTTGTAAGGTTCAATTAACTCTCCCCCTCTATAAATAGGGACCACTTATCCTATTTTCCAAGTGTCAGGAAAAATTCCACTACACAGGCTCCAGTTATACAAGTAAGTTACTCCCAGGTCACCCCTGAAAACAGGCAATTGTGCCTAGTGGGCCTTACCTGGTTACCAAAGACTAAATAAAAAATAAAGTTAGATGGATTGCTAATATATCCGCCCCATTTTTAAAACATTTGGATCAACTCCATCAAGTCCCCCTGCCTTGTAACCTTTAAGATTTTTTAGTTCTTTTTCAACATCCTTTGTTGTTAACTTTTTAAATCTAAAAGGGTGGAATGATTTTTGGTGCCCTGGTGTTACAAGCCTTTCCTGCTCATGCATTTAACCAGTTCCATCACCATAATATCTTTAGTGTCTATTTTTGGGGCTTCTACTGTTAGGTCAGGGAAGTTTATGAAGTAATCTTTCAAAACCTCCTTAGCCTCTCTCTGGTCTTGAGTAAGATTTCCATTCCTTATTAATTGGAGCTGGTTGGACTCTTTAATAGGGCATTGTACTTTTCTAACACATTTCCAAAATTACCGGTTTTTTTTAGCATGTTCAAAATCTTTCCTGTGGTACCACTTTTTTGCTAATCTAATTTTTTCTGTACATTTGTTACACCATTCCTTAAAGATATTCCTGTCATCCTTTCTTTGTGTCCGCCTAGCCTTTTTTCCATAACCTGTTTTTGAACCTAATTAATGTTTAAGTTTTTCCGAAACCCAAGGGAGATTTTTGTTATTTATTTTCTGTTCTACTTTTGGTGCATGTCTTTCAATTATCTGTACTATAGTGTTAGTCAGATAGCAAACTGCTGAGTCGATGTCTGGGATATTATATAATCGATCCCATCTAGCCAACTGTAAGCTTTCCCTATACCTGTTAATATTAACATTTTTAAACTGCCTCACCCATTTTATATTTGGTTCAATTCATTTAATACTTGTCCATCTTATTAGACATCGTACTGGACAATGGTTGGTTAAGTTTTGAGGCATGCCATTTGACTTAAGCAGCTGGATACCTTAAGAAATAAAAATTAAGTCCAGGGTTGATCCCTTTGTAAACTGTTTAGTTGGTCTTGTTGAATCCTGGATTCTTTGTTTTAGGCCTAAAGTAGCAAGAGATTTCTCTAACTTCCGGCTCCTACATTGTCTCCACCCCACATTAAAATCCCCAATGAGTACTAATCTAGAATTTTTCACTGTATCAGACAATTTGTTGTAGAGGGAATCAAAACTCCTCAATTTAGTTTTTGGAAGGGCATAGATAGTTTAAATTATTAATTTAAGTGTGACAATTCTGATTAAGAGACCATCCATGCCATCAATATTTTCAGATAAGATGATTTTAATGCTGCCCAGATGTGTCCCAATGTACATCATCCCTCCTCCCCCTCTACTTTCTCTATCCAACCTTTGGCATTTATAGTTGCTAATTTGAATTTCAATGTGTTTTCAACCCCCTTGTGGAGCCACATTTCTGTTAATCCCATAACCTGTTTTTTCTTTTCCCATCCAAACCTGAAGTTCATCTATTTTTGGTGCAATACTACAAATGTTTTCATGAATTATTTTTTGGCTTGTATCTTTAACAGGCCCTGGGTTAGGCTGAATGCCCCCCTCCCCCCCAAGGCCAATAGTAAGGCTAAAGATAACCTTCTCAGGTTATTACTATCCCCTGTAAAGTGATGTTAATATTTTTTCCACAGCCTATGTATAGTCTCCAGTTATTAGAAAAATAATCCCTTCTTTTCACATGATAAACCTTGTGCCTTTCAATTATTCTAGCAATTGAAAAGGCATTCAAGTCATTTCCATTACAGTCAAAAAGTAGCTTTTACTCACATTCCTGTCCCAGTATAATCCCCACAAGGGCAAAGGCCCACAACATTATTAAAAACTTCATGATCATTTTCAAACAGCCTTATTATACAATTGCTTACTAATATACTGTACAAACTTTAAAACTTCTCTAATTTGCTATTATTACTTAAAATCTATCAACTACGGCACTCTACATGGAGAGGAGAAGGGGCAAACAAGGTGCTTAACTATATATCTTACTTTTATTTTTGAACGCAGCCTCCCTGCAGCCTCCCACTGCAGACTCTTGCCACTCCAGTGAGAGCCACTCATGCGGTGAGCCACTCTGCAGAAAGCCACTTGGTGTGGCCCCACTTTGAAGGCAAACGCTGTCACACCCCCTTCTGCCATCATTCCCCATGACCCCTACAATGGCTCCTGCCACAAGATGACTGGGGAAATGGAGAAATGGCCAAGATAGTTCAGTCACTGGGGCAAGACAGTCTTCACCCTCATGAGCAGCCAGGTATTGCAGGCAGGGAAAAGGTTTGCAGTGAATGAGACATTTCTGGTGCAGCTCCACTTTGGAGGCAAATGTTGTCACACATCTTCTGCCGTCACTCCCCCCACCCCCTGCAATGGCTCCTGCCATAAGCTGACTGGGGAAATGGAGAGACAGCCAAGATAGTTCAGTCACTGGGACAAAGCAGTTATCACCCTCATGGGCAGCTAGGTAATGCAGGCAGGGAAAAGTGTTGCAGTGAATGAGACATTTCTGGTGCAGCTCCACTTTGAAGGCAAACACTGTCTTTCCCCCCTTCTGCCATCACTCCCCATACCACCTGCAATGGCTCCCAAAGTGGATTAATGGACAACTGTGCAGCTGACACCACCCCTTGCCCCTCAGCCACCTTACTTTATGTACTCAGTCCACAGTGACCTTCAGCCTTGTTATACTGTGGTTTGCAGAATTTTGCACATTACTTCTGTGCCCCATGAACCAATTGGACCAGCTGTCCAGTCAGATTTTGAACCTGATCATTCCCTCTCTCCAGTATGGATGCAATGCCATGCTTGTAGCATGGGTCCAGCATTGTGGCTATTCCAAATTCTGGAAATTGCTGAATAGTGTTGATGTGTCGATTGCTGTCTCATATTGCAATCATGTGTTTCCGTAATGCACAGCTTGACCTATCTCCAGCCACAACAAGGCTAGGCTACAGATTCAACAAAGTCTTCCTCAGCACCCGGAGCAGTGGAATGGCTTGACTAATGGATGCAGTGTCATCACTCACTGCTTGTGTGGCATGTTCAAACAGCCTCAAAATTAATACTGAGTCCATAAGTCTCCATTGTTCACTTGTCATAGATGGTGAGGCCCGTGAACTGTCATAGCTGGTTTGCATAACAAGGTACATGGAGATGGCTTTGTACTGCTCATACAACCACTGTGCCTTGTAAAGTGTCGAGTTTCATCTCATGACAACTTCAAGCTTGAGGCAGTGCTGAGGGAGGCTGTTTTGAATCTGCAGCTGCCTAAGTTGGTCATAGGCCTTTCCAGAGTGTGCAAAGTGGGCACAGATGCGATGTGCAACAGTCAGCATTTGCTTCATTTCAGGGTTCTGCAGAAACTCCTGTACCACAAGATTTAAACAGTGGGCCATACAGGGAACCCTCACAAAGCCACTATTGCTGATACATTTAACAATGTTTGATCCATTATCACTAGCTATGAAGCCAGCTTTTAGGGACAGGGGGTGCAGCCACTCATCAGTTTCTGTCAGTAGCATGTCTAGCATGTTTTTGCCTGTATGCAACCCTGCTTCACTATGCATTGCAAGTGTGGCATGCTGTCTACTGCCTTGAAGGTTGCTGCCACCACAGACTGACTTATTATTCTGCTTTCCCATCCCACCATCACAGACAACCCCAGGTAACTGTGCCCAATGTGCAGTAATACACAGACAGGAACTACCCGCCATTTTGGCACTTGTCCACATATCCATGCTTAAGTGAATGTAAGGTGATGCAGAATGTTGAAGGACATGTCTTACATACTCTGTCACCATCCAATATAACTCAGGGACAGTGCGGGTGGAAAAGTATGTCCTGGATGGGATCTTCCATTTAGGACATGCTCATGCTGTAAAGCTCCAGAATTCCACATTCTCCACAAAGGACAACAGCAAAAGGTCAATTGCCAGCATTTCTGCTATGGCAGCATTGAGTTCACATGCAACTGCATGATTTGGTGGGTATTTACTATTCTGCACAAAAAGGCTATGCGACATGGGCTGCATTGTTTGGTGTTTTGCACATGGCATGCCAAATGGCTCTCCTCTGTGAACTGATGTGGATGGGGTACCTTTGACATGTGACTGTGGGTACACAGGTGACAAGCCAATAAATGTGCTTATTTTCCCTGTTTTAAGCACAGGGGTTGATGCAGTAGAATTACTACATGGACAACTGCTACTCTGACCACTACTTGAACTGTCAAAATCATCATCCTTCTCATGCCTGTAGTAATCTTCCTATGTTATTTCACTACTTTTACTGACATGGCTACTTACATTGAAGGAAGGGGATGCCATGCTCACTAATGTGGATGAGGGTGAATGCCCCATTATGGCATTAGCTCCCCTCTGGTGCTGAGTCTACAGTGCTATGTGCCTGCTCTTGAGATGAGTATGCTGTTCCCCAATACCCCGATGACTACCCTTTTTACCACACTTCACAAGCACTTGGCAAAGCTAGCAGATTGTCACTGTTTCATCACTACCATCTTGTATGAAAAAAATCCCGAACTAGGGATTTTGACTCCCTGCTCTTCATATGTCACTGCTGATGCTGCATATGGAACATCAGTTTTGGTGGCGATGAAATGGGAGGAGTATTGCATGAGTTCTGGTGTTGTGCACACTTGGATTTTGACTGAACATCACAGTCTATGACTATTACTTCAGGGTCAGCAACAGACACAGCTACATCAGAACTTTGAGGAGGTGGGGATTGACCAATAGACTGTTTACAAACAGCCACCTTCACTTTCTTTTTGTCTGGTTCTCAAATGGTGTCACTAGCATCATCATTATAATCATCATCCACAAATTCACTTTGGATGCTGTCCTTCTGTGGAGATATTCCAACCACAGCCTCAATATTACTATCTACACTTTTTTGTCAACATCTGAAAGTTTGGATGGCCTAACCTCAAGATCAGTGGAAACATGAGACTGTGAGTCATTAGAATGATCAGAATTTAGTAAAGCTTTAACCCAGGTATTCTCTTTGGTTTCCTTGGTTGAGCAGGGGGGTGCAAATGTCCACACTCTCTTAAAGGCAGCGAAGCAACCACACGCTGTGGCCAAAGTTCTCAAACTCCTCCAAGAATGGGACCACAGGCTCCCATCTGGTATTTGTTATTATTGGGTAGAGGTCTTGAATATAAGTGCATCCTTGAAGGTCTGGAAAACACTTTGGAAGACAGCGATAGGTATATTAAGCAAGACAGGCTAAGGTTGATACATTTCAATATTATGCATCACTTATACTTGACTCCTACCCATTTATTTAGGAGGGTGCACTCAGTTCACCTTATTGTGGAAGTGTAAAAGGAAGAAGGAACCTTATATCATTTATTATGGTTGTGCCTGAAATTCAGAAGTCTTTGGAAAATTGTGGGTACCTTGCTAGGCCCTATTCTTGGCTCATTTAGAATGGACACCCGAGTTTGTTTACTACTTGCTTTCCTGTAACCACTCCCAAAGTTTGGAGAGCACGTGTCTCTTTGGTTTCAGCTGTAACGGTTGTTAATCCTGAGACATTGGGCGTCAGACAAGGTTCAACACTGGTGGAGTGGCACAGGAATGTATCTGGCTATACAACTTGAAAACACATAGCATGTATGCGGGAAAGCGAGTACTTTGTATCCTTATGGGGTTCTTTGGAGCATTTTCTGATGACCTGGAAACTGTCAAACTAAGAAGCTTTGGATTTTCAAGCAAACACCTCTGTTTTTTTTTGTTAATTTGTACCTGACCTGTTGTATATTACAGTAGGAGTGGGGGGGGGTTATGGCTCTTGGGGTATACATTGTATGTTGTTGTTATTCCAGTAGAAAGTGCAATGCCTACTAAATCTTTATTCTAGAAACAAGATGCGGCACTTTCAGTGTAACACCATTATGATTATGTATGTGTTATATGTTGTAGTTTAAAGATTAATAACAAATTTTAATTACAAAAAAAAAAAAGAATGATCAGAATTATGTTCAACTCCTGTGGGGAGTGGGACATCAACTACACTCAAGTCTGTGGATTCAACAACATTTTTCCCACCTGATAAGTTTGCCCAGGTTGAACTTGTAGCAATACTTATGCTGTTACCAACCATGCCGTCACTAACTTTACTACTAGCAGGGACAACAGCATCTCCAACCAGCATTGAAGTGACTGATTTCGCTGTGAAAAACAGTGTTGGAGAAATCCCTTTATTTGCAGCAACTACTACCTTTCTCTTCTGCTGCGTACTATCACGGCTAAGACCACTCTTAACACTGCTAGATTTCCTAGCCCCTGATGAACCTGCCTCATAATCATAACAACTTCCACTGATAATAGTTCTTGGCAGCAACACCACAGCCAGAGACAGCTTTGCATGACTGTCTCTTCGCAGGCATTTTTTAAGATTACACAGACAATTAACAGCAACTTATTATTTCTGCAGTTTTTGGGGGATGGGAAACAAAAAACAAAAGAGATGCAGCCGCACAGACACAACACTAGATCTTAAACAGTCTTCAAAAATCCAGAGTACTGCTATTGCAGTACCACAATAAAATGCTTATCAATTTACACCATGTACACAGATTAAAGGTCAGGCACAGAAACTTTAACTGTTCCATAAACTACAATACAGGCAGTCTTTTAAAATGACTAAAAAAATGCCCAACAAACAGAAAAAACTTGTATAAAAATTAAGTGAAGTTGTACTGTGTGTACCTGAACACACAAATAATAAAGAAACTAGCCAACAACAGTTGGAAAAACTGTCTTTCTCACTAATCTCTCCTTGTAGAATTTATACACCACAAATCTGCCACTCCCCGAAGCACACTTCTACAGTGGCCGTCAGTATAGAGAATGAATGTACTAAATTAACATTAAATATTCACACAAAATCACTAAATGCTCAATGATATAAACAAATAAGGGTTTACTACAATTGATGTACTAAATTGTGACACAAAATTCTGTGGCAATAATGCGTTTTTAAAGTTTTTTCAATGGTTTGATTCTCAGAGCTCTGAGAGCAAACTGTCTCCAGCTTTCCACTACACAAACTGTGCTGAACTGAGGCTGTGCAAGACAATATAGAGCCCATGTGACCTTACATCTTATAAATCACTGCAAAATTTTCTTTAAAGAGCAAAAAAAAATGTAGAGTAATGTGAAGCCCATAGAGAATAATGGGAACTTTGCGTTACTTCGAGATGAGAAGTTATTCGCTTTGTTATGTGAGATGTTACACGACATTCGGTTTCTATGTGAAATACTACTTGTAGTGAATTTTATGCACTTCACCCACCTCTACTGGAATTACTCTTGGTCAACCTTGGTCAACCTGGAGACAGGCTCTGGGTCCACTATTCATACTGGAGTAATAATAAAATAATAATAATAATAAAGTTTTATTTATTAAGTGCCTTATCAACAACCAAGGCACCTCACAATTCATAAACAAACATACCTTAAAATACTAACAAACAGAAATAAGACAGCAGTTAAAAGAAAAACATCAATTAATAAAATCAGCTATATCAATTAATCAAAGGCCTGAAGCCACAAGTATGTTTTGAGGGATTGTTTAAATCACTCCACAGTTGTGCACTCCCGAAGCTGGTGGGTTAGAGAATTCCAAAGGGTAGGGGCACAGGGTGAGGAGATGTATAAGGCACTTGAGGAAGCCATCATTAAAATGGGAAATAAGGGGAAGGTGCTGCTCATTGGCATCTTCCATCTACTGGACATGGATTGAAGCCTTCTAACTATGGCTTCGGCGAGGAGCATCATCATCCTTGATTCCCCAAAAGGAGCTTTTTGCAAGCAGATAGTAAAAAAACCCACTTTGGACAGGGCATGACTGGACCTGGTGATTACAAACAGGAACAGAATTGAAGACACCACAGTGGGCAGTCTCATTGGTACCCATGATCACCATACAGTGTGCTTCAAGATAAAGGAAGGAACACAGGCAATCCACGCAAGGACGAGCATTCTGGACTTTAAAAGGGCAGATTTTAAAAAAAGGAGTGAATGCATCAGGAACTGCCTAAGTGTGTGTGGTGGGGGGGAATGTCAGGGATGGAAAGAGTCATAGTGGGGAAGAATGAGGGAGGGCATAACTAAAGAAATCAACCTATGCATGAAGGATGCCAGCAAAAGCAGATGTAAAAGGAGACCATTATAGTTTTCCAAGAAAGGGGCAAGGGTAGTAAAACAAAAAAGAGTTACATTCAAGAAATATAAGGAAATACAGACAGTGGAGGGCAGGAAGGTATATCTAGCAAAGCAGAAGGAAGCAGGCAAGGTAGTGTGAGTGTGATAAGGTGCAGACAAGGAAAGCATTGCCAATGGGGTCACTACAGGGAATAGGACTTTGTTCAGGTACATAAGTGAGAAGAGGAAAACAAGGGTAGGAATAATAAGAATTAGAAGGGCAGAAAGGGGAGAGTATGCAGAAGGAGATGAAGAACAAGCTGACTTCTTAAACAGGTACTTCTGCTCAGTCTTCACAGCGGAGGTGGAGAGGATGGACCACCAGGGAGAAGCAGAGATAGGGTGAGGAGGGGGATAGAGACAGGTACATTTTCAGATGAAAGAGTGCTGAGAGGACTTCCAGCCCTGAAGATGAACAAATCTATGGGACTACATGGAATTCTCCCAAGGGTACTAAAATAACTTAGGGAGGTTCTGGCTGTCCCACTGACAGCCTTGTTTAACAACTCCCTAGAAACAGGGGTGGCTTCAGAACACAGGAGAAGGGATGATGTTTGCCCTGTACATAAGAGAAACATAAAAGAGGAGGCTAACAACTACAGGCCAGTCAATCTTACTTCAGTGGTAGGGCAATTGATAGAAACACTGCTGAAAGAGAGGCTGTTAGAGTATCTTGAATTACACAGGCTGCAAGACCACAGACAACACACATTCATGGGGGGAAGGGAATGATGCCAAACAAATCTAATAGATTTCTTTGACTGGATGACCAGGGGAATTGATCAGAGGAAATCAGTAGATGTGGCCTATTTAGCTGTGTTTGACATGCTACCGCATAGGAGGATGATTAGGAAATTGACCAACTTTGGAGTGGGATCCATAGGGAGTGTTGCACTCTGAGTGTAACAAGTGGAGTACTATGGGACTCGGTTCTGGGACCAGTCCTCTTCAATATATTTATATGGGACATTGCAGAAGTGCTGGAAAGGAAGATATGCCTTTTTGCTGATGACACCAAAATCTAGAACATGAAAACTCCGGCACAGAGTATAGGATAGGGGGAGTACTAACAGTCACTAGACGGGAAAGGGACCTTGGGGTTATCATATCTGAGGACCTCAAGGTGACAGTGCAGTGTGACAAGGCAATAAGTAGGGCCTGTGGAATGCTGGATTGCATAGGTAGGAGTATCTGTGGCAAGAGGAGGAGGAAAGTGGTGCTGCCATTTTATCACTCCCTAGTGTGGCCACACCTACTGTAGATTATTATGCTCAGTTTTGGAGACTGCACCTCAGAAAGGACATAGATAGAGTAGAGGCAGTCTGGAGGAGGGCAACTAAGATGGTGCATGGGTTATATGAGAAATCCTATGATGAGAAATTATGGTATCTCAACATAATACACCCTGGAAGAAAGGAGAGTGAGAGAGAGAGAGAGAGAGAAAAGGAACAGGAAGTCGTTATCCCTCTGTACAGACAGTTGGTGAGACCCCATCTGGACTACTGCGTGTAGTTCTACAGACCCCATCTCCGCAAGGACATAGACAGGATGGAGGCAGTCCAGAGGAAGGCTAGTAAAATGGTGCAGGGTCTGCACCAGAAGCCATATGGAGAGAAAAGAAGCTTAATATGTATACCCTCAAGGAAAGGAGGGAGAGGGGGGGAAATGATAGAAACTTTCAAGTACCTCAAGGAAATTAACAAAGTCCAGGAGGGTAGCATCTTTCAGAAAAAGAGATGTGCAAGAACAAGGGGCACAATTTGAAGATAGAGGGGGAATGACTCAAGGGCAATGTGAGGAAGTATTTTTTCATGGAGAGGGTTACATAGATACATAGATACATATATAGACAGTGTCGGCAGATAAGGGCCTATGACACACCCAGTCTGCCCATTTGAGCTTGTAAGTACAGTTTGTTTTCCTAGAAGTCTGTTGCCCCTTACCCCTGACCTCCAGAATTCCTTTATGTCTATCCCATGCATTCTTAAATCCCGTGATTGTTTCAGCCCCCACCACTTCCTCTGGCAGGGTGTTCCACTTGTCCACCACCCGTTCTGTGAAGAAATTCTTTCTCATGTTTCCTCTGAATTGTCCTCCCTCCAACTTCATCCCATGCCCTCTAGTCCTGGAACATCTTTTTCTGTTAAAATAGTGTTTTCCTGCACCTGTTCCTCCCTGTAAGATACTTGTATGTCTCTATCATATCCCTCTCCCTCCTCTCCTCCAGGAGTACATGTTCAGTTCCTTCAACCTGTCTTCATAGGACTTGTGATGCAATCCATGCACCATCTTTGTTGCCCTCCTCTGAACCTTCTCTACCCTGTCTATGTCCTTACGTAGGTATGGTCTCCAGAACTGTACACTGTACTCCAGGTGGGGCCTCACTAGTGTCTTGTATAGTGGAATTATGACTCCATTTTCCTGCTGGTGATGCCCCTGCCTATACATCCCAGCATCCTATTTGCTTTACCTGCTGCCTTGTCACACTGTTTCCCTACCTTGAGGTCATCAGAGATGATAACCCCAAGATCCCTTTCCTGCTTGGTGCATGCTATATCCTCACCCCCAACTGATATGTAGTGCCAGGGTTATTGTGCCCCATATGCATTATCTTGCACTTCTTTGCATTGAATTTCAACTGCCAAACCCGTGACCATTCTTCAAGGTTCTGCAGGTCGCTTCTCATTCTGTCTACACCCTCTGGTGTGTCTACTCTGTTACAGAGCTTTGTGTCATCAGCGAACAGTGAAATTCTGCCTTCTAGGTCCTGCGCAATGTCACTGATGAAGATGTTGAATAGAACCGGTCCCAGCACTGATCCCTGTGGTACCCCACTGGTCACTCTTCCCTCTGTGGAGTGACAGCCATTTACCACCACCCTCTGTGTCCTGCCACCCAGCCAGTTACCTACCCACCACACTACTGTCCTGCCCACACACATATTCCCCAGTTTGTGTAATAGTCTTCTATGTGGCACAGAGTCAAAGGCCTTGCTGAAGTCCAGATAGGCCATGTCCACTGCCCTCCCCTGATCCACCTCCCTAGTCACCCAGTCAAAAAATTCAGCGAGGTTGGTCTGACATGACCTCCCCCTGGTGAAACCGTGCTGCCATGGGTCCTGTAGTCCATTGACAACCAGATGTTCCACCAATCTCTCCTTCAGTAGTGCTTCCATGACCTTCCCCACTACCGAGGTGAGGCTGACTGGTCTGTAGTTCCTTGCTTCCTCTTTGTTCCCACTTTTGTATAAGGGGACTACATCTGCTGTCCTCCAGTCTTTGGGTACCTCCCCTGTTTCCAGTGATCGGCTAAACAGGATAGCCAGAGGTTCAGCCACCACCTCTCTTAGTTCTTTAGGGACCCTGAGATGCACCCCATCTGGCCCCATTGCTTTATCAACTCTTATTACTTCCAGTTCCTTCAGGACCCTTTCTTGTGTAAAGGGACTTGTGTCCATTTCTGCACCATTCTCACCCTTGTACTCCTTCAGACCCATTACCCTCCTCTTCCTCAGTAAAGTCTGAGCAGAAATACCTGTTCAATATGTCAGCTTTACTGTTGTCATCCTCCACACGGCCCCATCCTCCCCTTCAGTCTCACTATCCCTCCTTTGTCTTTCTTTTTTCCATTATGTACCTGTAAAGGTTTTGTCCCTCTACCCACTGATTTTGCAATGTGTTCTTCTGTCTGAGCTTTGGCTTCCTTACTGACCTCCTGCCTCCCTTTGCTTCTCCTGGTACTTATCCCTATCCTTCTGCCTGTGTCTTTTTGTATTGCCTGAATGCAATCTTTTTGGCTTTCACTTTCTTTGCTACCTCTTTGGAAACCATAATGGTCTCTCTTCCTTTTCCTCTTGCTAACCTGCTTAATGCATAATTCTGTTGTTCTTGTAATCCCCATTTTAAATACTGCCCACTGTTCCTCAACCCTGATTCCTGTCCCATTCCCCTTAATGCCTCTTTTCAAGTATCTCCCCATTTTCCCAAAGTCTGCCCCCTAAAATACAGGATACGTGTTTTGTGTGGTTTGGTTCTGCTCTTTCTGTGATTTCAAACCACAATGACTGGTGGTCACTGTTTCCCAGGTGCTCCCACTGTTACCCCATCACACTGTCCCTGTTTGTGAGCACAAGGTCCAGTATTGCCTTCTGCCGAGTTGGTTCCATGACCAGTTGCTTGAGGAAGGCACCCTGAAGGGAGTCCAGGATAAATCTGCTCCTAGTTGATGCTGCTGCTGGGATGCTCCAGTCCACGTCTGGAATATTGAAGTCGCCAACCAGTACTACCTCACCCTTGTCTGCCATCCTTTGGATGGCTAGCATCAGCTCCCTATCTGTTTCTTCCTCCTGGGCTGGTGGTCTATAGACCACACCTGTGTGGATGGCTGTCCCCATTTTCCTTTCCAGCTTAACCCACAGTATCTCTCCCCCATTTTGTTCCTCCTGGATCTCTGTGGCCCTTATGTCATTTTCACATACAGTGCCACTCCTCCTCCCTTCCTGCCTGCTCTGTCTCTTCTGAATATGTTGTAGCCAGGTATGGCCATCTCCCAGTCGTGGTTATCATTACACCAGGTTTCAGTGATGGCCACAATGTCCAGGTCTGACTGCACCATGACAGCCTCCAGATCTTCCTTCTTGTTGCTAAGGCTCCTGGCATTTGCACACATGACTTCCCATGATTTGGCCTCCCTAGACTGTTTCACTGTTCTACTCCAGCCCCTTTCTTGGTTGTCATTTATCCCTGGTTCTCCTTGCTATCTGCCCTTCTGCGGAATTTTGCCCCTTTTCTGCTTATCCACCTCTTGGGCACTAATCTCCATCTTTTTCACACTGCTTTGCAGAGATAGCCACTCCTCTGGTTCACTGGTTCCACTGCTAGCTGTGGGGTGTGAGCAAGTAGGTACCCTCCTTGCTGGCCTGCCACTCCCTTTGTTAGTTTAAATGCTTGTCAATGTAGCATTTAAACTTATCATTGAGTGCTTGGATTCCCCTCCAGGATGGATGCAGGCCGTCAGGCTTGAACAACCTCCATCCCTCCAGGTGGGTCCCCAGTCACCAATGAATCCAAACCCTTCTTCACAGCACCAGTTCTTCAATCATGAGTTAAAGTTCCTGGTGCATGCACTCCTATGCTCTCCCTTGCCTCTCACAGGTAGTACTTCTGAGAAAGTGACAGAAGTAGCTACTTGCTTGAGACCCCTCCCCAGCTTCCTAAACTCTTCCTGAACTTCCTTTGGCTCCCCATTTGCCAAGTCATTAGTACCTAGGTGGATAATGACATCCAGCTCACCCTCCCGTCTTGCCTTCCCAGTGATCCCCAGGATATTCCTTCCATCCCTCCATGCCGTGGGCACCTGGTAGCACCTCACCTCCCTGTCCTCCCCTCCTGTGTTCCTAGCTGAATCCCTCTTATGATGGAGTCCCCACGGATTCGCTCCTCCTCCTCCTCTGGGGTCCACTGCTTTCCCGCTGAGGTCACCTCCTTGGCTAACCTCCACATCCTTTCCTTCCACTTCTCTGGGTACTCTATTTGGTTGTCCTCATTTGCCAGTGTGGCATATGAGTTCTTGAGTGGAATAGGATCTGGGATGTGCCTCTTCTGACCGTTCTAACCCTCCCTGAGCCCACTGTCATCCAAGTGCCCTCGTTCTCGGCATCCTTTGAGGCAGTTGCATTGGACTGGGTGGTCCCTGGATAGGGGTGATGGTACTCCTGACCCAGTTTACTTCCGCTCTGAGTCTGGCTACCTCCTCCCACAGTCCAGAGAGATGCATGCAGATGGGGCAGCACCTCAGTGTCCAGAAGGTCTGCCTGAATATGGCTGCCCCACAGCCACTGCATTTGCACCACTCCCCACATTATACTGCAATTCCACTACTTGTCTGCTACTGAAAGCTCTCCTAGTTCCCTTTTATTAATCTACTGTCCTAAAATCCTACCACTGATCCTCAGATTTTTTTAAAGAAAAAGAAACCAATAAATAAATAAATGATTCAAAACACTTGTCGTGCTGAGGGTGGGCTTCTTCCCCCTTATGCCCCTCCTATTTCACACCTCTTACTATACCCTGTGTTTAGCTCCTGTCAATCAGATTTAACAGGGCATATAATTAAGAGTTGGGGGAAAGGGAGGGGGGGAAAATTTGCAGCAATTAAAGACAGCACAGAATTACACCACCAGTATGTTTTAAATTTTCAACAGCCCAAAAGCAATTATAGAAAAGACAACAAGAAAGTACAGTGTCACTAAAAGCCCACAATCTAAGTTTAAAAGAAAAATAGCAATTACCAGTTACTCTAAAGCACTGAATTGAATATGTTTCCTTCCTTCCCCTTCTGGCTTCTTCTGAGAAAATAAACTCTACTTGCTACTTCAACTCTGACTAAGCCCCACCTCCAGTTATCATGTAGCTGAGATCAGAGGCCAGACAATTAACACCCTTCACCCAACTACAGGGCAGTCAGACAAGCCAAGATAAAATTTGCAGCAATTAAAGACAGCACAGAATTACACCACCACTATGTTTTAAATTTTCAACAGCCCAAAAACAATTATAAGTAAAGACAACAAGAAAGTATAGTGTCACTAAAAGCCCACAATCTAAGTTTAAAAGAAAAATAGCAATTACCAGTTACTCTAAAGCACTGAATTGAATATGTTTCCTTCCTTCTCCTTCTGGCTTCTTCTGGTTGTGGATGCATGGAGGAGGTTGTGGGGTCAAAAACAGTGGGGGAATTCAAGAATGCATGGGACAGACATAAGGCAATTCTAGGGGGTGTCAGAAGATGTACCCTGTTGGTTAACTAGGATCTGCAGCTTATCCAATAGGTAGGGAAATGGGCAGACTAGGTGGGCCAAGTGGTCCTTATCTGCAGTCAAAGTCTATATATCTATGTTCTATGAGAGGGGCTATGACATAGACCTACAAGTATCTCAAAGGGTTAATAGGGTACAGGTGGGGAGTGTCTTTCAAATGAGAGCAAGCACCAGGACCAGGGGGCATACAATGAAGCTAAAGGGGGATTCAGGAGTGATGTGAGCAAATGCTTCTTCACTGAAAGGAAGAAGATGTTTGGAATAGATTGCCAGTGGAAGTGGTGGAGGCTAGAACAGTAGGGAGCTTCAAGTATGCATGGGATAAACAGAGTTAGATAGGATGCAAATAGGTGAAAAAGTCAGTGGAGACCAAATAGGGGTTATGGAGACAGAATAGGTATGGAACACCTGGCAGACTAGATGAGTTAAGCAGTACTTTTATGCTGTCAGATTCTGTTTCCAAGTAAACAAAGAGCATGTTTTGCATGTAATGATGTCATCAAGCATTTTTTAAAGTGCAGGTGGGCGAGTGTTCCAAAAGCCTTTTTTGTATTGTATGCAAAGCTGTAGTATAAAATTTACATCTATATAGTGCTTTTAATCTGCTGTATACCAAAGCTATTTATAAGCAATTAATTTATGTTAGCCTACCTGGTATGCCAAGTTCATTTCCCATAGGGTCCTACTTCTGTTTAAGACAATTTGATTTGATTAGTGTTGTAGAAAAAACAATTTATCTACATCTATGTTTGACCATTACTACTGTCTCCACTTTACTGATTAAAATAATTTATATTGAAACTAACTTCTACTGTGTTAGATATGGCTCCCTGCAGAAATGGTGTATTTGTTTTGTAAAATCCCAACTGTAGCTCCACCCACAAGGAAGTAGTGATCTTATCACAGTATTTGCCATTGATATCTTGCAGGATATTGCAGAAACACAGTGTAATACACTGGTTGAACTCCAGTCTGTGATGCAGTAAAGTGCGACCTGTTCATCACAACATGTTTCATCCTAACGGACAGCACTGCACATCCTACTAATTGAAGTGTATTGTTTGCCTTTTCACTAACTGTAACAGAACAGAACCAATTTTAGCATGGTATAATTGCTATCAGGATATCACTTTTCTTGGCATGCTGTACTTTGTGTGAACATTTTTGACAGGAATACCTTATAAATGTTTTTAAGATTTGTACTGTGATAGAGAGTGTGATAGTATTCAGCTGCACTGCAAACCAGATTAATCACTGCACCGATAATTTAATTTTTTTAGACTTCACACACATTACTGGAAATAATCTTGCACAAATGTCATATGATCATCATATTTGTACTATGAAGTGTTTTACATTTTTGTTAACAATTCAAACATTTAATTTTTTAATACTAAATCAATCAACAGGCTACTGTTAACTAAGCAATAGCCCTATAGTAGCCCTGGGTGGGTGTGAGGGAATGAACACATTCCTGTGCTTATACTGTAAATGCCAAGCCCAAAGGCCGCTATGGTTATGGAGTGAAGAAAGTGTATATTGTTGCGTTCACTTACAGGATTATTACTATTAAATTGAAAGTTCTGTTTCATAAACATTAACTACTTTATTTTATTTATTAAAAAGTAAATTATTCCATGTGTTAAAGGTTCCAAGATGGCTGCTGGCAAATGCTATGCTCTGTTAACTTGGTCGCCCAGTCAGAATGCAGGAAGTAACTTACTATATGGATATTTAATGCACAACACATTTATAGGGAGTAATTGTATATTACCTCTATTTTCTGGTCCATCTTAGTACAATATATATATATTATAAGTTGTCTTAAAAAGTAAGGAAGATTAAAACATTCTTATGTTCTTGTTATAATTGTTTCTGTTTAACCTACTTATATTACCCATAATTATAATATTTAGATTTGAAAGTTGCCATAAAAAGACTTCCATTTTAGCAACAAGGCCCGAGAGGGTATAAATCATTGTTGTATTTAGTCAGGCTCTGTGCAATGTGGTACAAGATATAGCCAAGTGCCTTACCACATGAGAAGTGGCTAAATGTCACAACAAAACAAGAAAAAATTGTGCACTTGGAAAGCTCTGGGCCCAGTTCTCAAAAAAGTGCAAAGCACAGTGCAAAAGTTTGCACTGCAAGTTTGCTCAGGTATCTAAAGTTGCTATTCTCTGTCAGATAACACATCTGCACTATCTGACTGAGAACAGGGCCAGGTCGAGTCAGCGCTAACTCCATTAGAATAGCACTAACCTCATTAGAGCTGCCCCGATATGGAACCAGGAGTACAGCTCCACAATGAATAGCACAGGTGTGCTATTTGCTATGCACAAAAGCAGCCATGTAAATCATCCCATTGGGCATGCAAGGTGCTATGTGGCCATTTGCATGCCCATTACGGGCTCATTTGCAAAGGCTATGCAGAGCTTAGTGTGCCCCCCAACCCCTGCCTGATATGCAGATCCAGTTCCTGGTGTCTGGTGGTCCCTCCACCCTTCCCGATGCCATGCCTGAGGAAAAAAGCATTTGTCAATGCCGAATGTTGGCTTGCTGGCACTGGCATTGGTAGCGTAGGAGTTAGAGAGATGTACAATAGAACTGGCAGTGAAGTAGTGAACTGATGTCCACCCCAGCCCCACCATGCAGAAAGTGACAGGCATCGGGGTGTACCTTTGGGTTGTTGGTCATAATGCTCATGCCATTTCACCTCACCCCACCCCACAGAGACCGACAAGTGCTGCGATGTGCCTTGGGGTCTTCGGGCTTTATGTTCACCCCTTTCCGTAAGGAAAAATACTGATGTGTGCAGTGTAGGAGAATGGGGTGAACACTGGGGCCAAAGAGTCCAAGGCACACCTCGACGCCTGTCACTGGCTGCAGGGTTGGGGGTGGAATGGCGTGAGCATTACAGCCGACAATGCCAAGTCACACCCCTGATGCCTGTCAGTCTGTACAGGGTGGGGCATTATGGTTGGAAACCCTAATGTCCAGGGCATTTGTTGGTATTTTCATTCCAAATTTTCAACATGGGCCATTTGTGACCCCACCTCATGAACAGTGGGCTATGAGTTTGTTTGCCAAAAGGTGATTTTGTACAGTGACTGTGCATTTTGGCACCACAGGTGCGAAAACACGTTTCGGGCAGGATGTGAAAAATGACAGCTGCACTGTTCATGAGGAGGTGCAAAAAAATGGCATTGTTGAAAATCTGGAATGAAAACATGAAACATTGGTGACATCATGAGCATGCATAGAAACTGTGCAATGCACGCTCATAATACGGTAATTTTTTTGAATTTTCCCACCAAAGATAGGGTTTTTGGGACTCCACCTCATGAACAGTGGCATTGTTGTTTCATTAGTCGGTCCCAAAAGGTGATTTTGCCCAGTGACTGTGAAATTACCTTTTGGGGCCATGTAACGAGATGACAGTGCATGTGTTCATGAAGTGGTGTCCCAAGCATCCCATGTTGAAAATTTGGAGGCAAAATTCCCCAAAATGGCTGAAATATCCACCTAAGTTGAAAAAAATCCCATTTATGCCATTATAGAGCTTACCAGCATTTCTTCAGTTCGCGGTCGGCTTTGAAGAGTCCAGACGTGTTCCCGGTCGACTGAAGATCGTTGCGCAGGACTCTGGAGGTAAGTATGGGGTGAGGGGGTGTGGGGAGGTGAGGTGCGCAGAGGGTGGCTATGGGTTAGGGGAAGGGACCCCATGACGAGGGACCGTTTTCTTTCTTTCTTTCTTTCTTTCTTTCTTTCTTTCTTTCT
Organism: Neoceratodus forsteri; assembly: GCA_016271365.2. Lineage (NCBI taxonomy): Eukaryota > Metazoa > Chordata > Ceratodontiformes > Ceratodontidae > Neoceratodus > Neoceratodus forsteri. The sequence continues at coordinate 851,198,137 of CM028134.1, forward strand.
TTCTTTCTTTCTTTCTTTCTTTCTTGTAATTAAAAAAAACAAATAAAGCACCACGGACAGTTTTCTTTTTTTACAAGTGTATGAAAAACTGTTGTGCACACCGGGGTGGGCTCCCAGTGTGGCACAGAATGGGGTCGGGGGCCGGAACATGCTGACGACAGTCGACTTTGATTATGGGGAGGCACCCTGGGTGGGCTCCCAGTGTGCCACACAGTCTTGGGGGGTTATTTAGCATGCTGGCAGGGGGATTGGGCACCCCAAAGTTGTCTTTGTAGGCACTGTGTGGCAGGCGGTGGCAGCCACTGCCGCCATGTTTATTGAAATACTTCACCAGGAAAGGCACTTGGGGATGCGTGTTATTGTGCCACTGCATGACAAGCTTGTCTCTCATTGCAGCGCACTTTCTTTACAAGTTTTGACCACTTCACATATTTCTTGTATGAGTGCCTGCATGCTGGCTTATTGGGGAATGAGGGGATGCACCTACTACAGCGTGCCCTGCATTTGCCCACACTGACTCACCTCTGAAATCTGCTACTACCCTAAGATGTTGGCAAACCCTTCCCAGTAGACAACCCCCTCCCATGATTGCTGGCCCACCACTGACATGCAGGATCACCTGTTGAAAAGTTTCACCATCCCCCGAACCCATAGCCCCGCCCCGTTCCCGAGCACTGATCCCCCATCCCCCAATCTGTCCCTCGTTGGTGACAACCCCACCAATCGCCAACCGGATGTGATGAAATAAACTTTCCCTGGTGTCCAGTGGTCCCTGCCCCCACCCATACCCATGCCTGATGTCTCAGTACTGATTCCCTGGTATTCAGTGGTGCCCCATCCCGAACCCATGTATACTAACATGAAACCTATCCCCTGATGTCTATTGGACCCCTCTTCCTATCCCCAGTCCCTGTATACTAATGTACAACCATTCTCTTGTGCCTAGCAAACCCCCAATCCAGGCAGATAGTGCCCCCACCGCTCCCTCATCCTGATCCCGAGCTGGCAACCAGCACAGCCCTCCACACACCACTATGGCTGTCCAGCACTGAGCTGTTAATTAGCGCATACTGGGGTATAATGAGCAGAGGTTCATAGAGAGGGGTATCATGAGCAGAAAGATGGAGGTGGTGTTACCAATGTATAGCTCACTGCTGAGACCTCACCTTGAGTATTGTATCTAGTTCTGGAGGCCTCATCTCCAGATGCACATAGAAAGAGTAGAGGTGGTCCAGAGGAGGGCAACCAAAATGGTGCAGGGTCTGCATCAAAATCCCTATGAGGAAAGACTGAATGACCACAATATGTATACCCTGGAGAGAAGGTAGTAGATGGGGTACATGATAGAAACTTTCAGATACCACACAAGTATAAATAAGGTTCAAGAGGGAGCATTTTTCAGAAAAAAAGATGCTCAAGGACAAGGAGTCATGCTAAGAATCTGGAAGGAGTAGACTCAGGGGACATGTGAGGAAGTACTTCTTCATGGAGAGGATGGTGGATGTCTGGAACAGCCTCCCAGCAGAAGGGTTGGTGCAAAAAACTGTAACAGGGTTCAAGAACTTATGGGATAGGCATAAGGAAACCTTAGTGATAAGACAAGGGGGACATAAGTTGTAGATCAAGTAGGGTCTGTGGTGATAAAGTAATTAGAGAAAAACGAGCAGACTAGGTGGGCCAGGTGGTCCTTATCTGTTGTCAAATTCTGTTTCTATTGAGCCAGTGATTGGTGGGGGAGACCACTAGACAGCAGAAAAAGTTTAATTAATCATATCGGACAGGCAATCGGCAGGGTGGGGGTCACTGGACACCAATGTTTGATGGGCTGAGGATCAGTGCTCAGAAACAGGGCCAGGGCTGTGTGTTGGGGGGTGGGTGATACTTTGCACCAGCTGTTCCTGCATGTCAGTGATGGGACGGCGACTGCCAGGGAGGTTGTCTACGTGGGAAGGGCTTGCACTGGTACGGGGGCAGGGATCGGACAGGGGGAGGGACCACTGGACACCAGAGAAATGTTATCTTTACATAGGGCATGAGATCAGAGGGAGGGAAGGACCACTAGACATCAGGGAAACATTTATTTAGTGGTAGACATGGAATCAGGTGAGGGAAGGGCCACAGGACACCAGGAAATGTTTATTTAGTGGTAGGCATAGGATCGGGTGGGGAGGACCACTGGACCAGGGAAACATTTATTTTGTATTGGGTATGGGATCGGGTGGGGGGAGAGACCACTAGCCGCCAGGGACTATTGTGCTGAGGATCAGGCAGGGGGGGCACCACAGTACCTCTGCCGACCACTAGGGTTGTGCAGATTAAGGCAATGTCTCAGTCACTGGTATTTGCTCTACGCAAAGGGACCACGCAAAAGGCCCTTGCATGCAGCAAATTCTTTGAGAATTGGACTGTGACGATATTCTGGTCCCCTTCCCTCATTTACATTGTGCCCCCTCCACACTGTGCCCGAGTGCAAACCTAGTCTGAGTGCATAAACTGGGCTTCTGTGAATAGCAACTCAGCGCAAAACCCTGTTTGTTCAAGCAAACTCAGGTTTGCACCCAGGCAAACTTTTGAGAATTGGGTCCCTGAAGATGTATAAATTACAAGCAAACAAGTACACAAGTGAAAAAAGGGAGGTGTTTAGAACCAAATGACCCCCTGATTTAAAGAAAAAGTGTTCCCAGAAACTTCAGAGTTTGGTCAGAGCCCATGATTGCCTATGTACTCATTTTCCTGCAATGTATGTTTTTCACTGAAGCAGCGTTTTCCAAGTAGCCCATTTTATATTGTTTTGTGACTGTTCTACTCCCAGCCAAGAGCTTGGCAATACCAGGGTGTATATAAGTGACTTATCATGATTATAAAATGGGCCCATCAACTATTTATTTATTTATTTGCAAATTGGTAACTAGGAAAGGCACACTAAGCCCAGGCTCGTTTCCAGGTGCAACCCGAGGGAGGGGAACAAAAGTATACACCAGCAGAATGATACATATATAAAAACATTTGAACAGCACACAGTACAAAACTGGTACAAAATCAGTATAAATACAAAAGAGCAGTGTGTGCATAGAGTAAAGTGCAGTGCAGCCCAATGTAAAACGCCTATCAATTGCATATGTAGGTGTACCAGCAAAAGTTGGTGCCAGAACAATACTTAACAAGCAGGCAAATTAACTGAGGGGCAAATGATTGCTCAACCTCATGATAGAGGGAGATCACTGTAATGGCAGAATACATAGTTAAGGCAGGAGCTGTGACCCAACTGGTTGCTTACTCTGATGGTCATGGCCTGGCTATGGTTGTATCAGTAGGAAGGGAAACAGGAGCAGGTGGGGAGAGGTTGGAGATTCAACAGGTGCCTGAAGAATCATAATCTGTAAAAGGAGAAATGATTTTGTAAGGTATTTTTAAACATTTAACTTTTTTTGTTCTACACATCTATCCACCTCACAAAAATAATTTCTCCACCACACAACTTAGCTGAATAACTTCACTATCTTGAATGCTCAAAAAAATAAGATACTCTGTACGTACTTGGATCTAAGTACAAAGTCATCTTCCTTATTTGGGGATAACTACAAGGTACAGAAGACTAAGAAACAAACAAAAAAACTTAAACCCTCTTCAGGTGTCCATGGTTAGCCTTGTGGTTGCCTCTCTTCCAACTCAGTCATTTCCTAACCTCCTTCTCCACTGCCTGCCCATGCCCTGATTCAAAAGAAAAAAAATGTCACATCCTTTTTTCTGTGCCATAAGCTGACTCTGTCTTTAAAATCATTCCCCCTCGCTGGCTTGACCCCTGTATCCCTGCAATGTAATTTACCAAAAACGGGGCCCCTATCCTGACCCCAATCTATGATTTGCAAGGCCACTGGTATTCATTTTTTATCAAGAAACCTGGTAACATTCCAGAATGTGGGCTGCTAGAACACCTATAAATACAAAGAATTTCACAGAGTTTGGCATGCTATGCCAGATAGTAAATTTACAAAACTTGTATTTTTCTTATAATTACTTCCTGTATTATTTTTAATTTGCTTCAATGCTTTGTATATTACATCTTCTTATATTCTGTTTATTTATACACATACTAAAAGAATGACAATAGGACCTCAGTAAAATCTGGAAATTAGATTATCGATCACCAGTGCAATTCCTGGAATTTCAAGTCTTGAGAACAAAAAAATGTTGTAGGTGCCGTATTGGTCCTTTTAAAAAAACAGATCCAGAAACAAATGATTTGATACCTTTTATTGGACCAACATGGATGTTACAGAAAAGAACAAAGTGCTTTAGCTTTCAAACCAACCAGGTCCTTCTTCAGAAGCTCTGTGGCAGTTTTTCAAATATCCCATACTATTAACACCAGATTATATAGAAAAGCAGAAATAATTCTCATTGGTTTAACATATACATTTAAAACATAATAGAAGATTACATCAGAAAGCTAATTAACACCAGTATGCCTTAAACTGAAGAGCCTCAGAAGGGCAAAGGTTATCAAGAATTCTCTACAACGAGAGTTCTTGTCACATAAATTTTAAAATGTCTCAGTATGCCAAGAAAGCATTCTAGTGATAAAAAAAACCTTGGAGTGGCATTCTCTCTAATACATGTAAGATGAGCTACAACTTACATTCCAATTGTCATAGTATATTAAAGGACAGATAATGAGAACAAAATCCTGAAATTAGGTATAACTCCAAGTTGAAATCAAGCCTCAAATTAACCTACACATATAAACATGATGCATGAAAGTATCACTTGTGAGTGTAAGTGCAAAAAAAAAATAAATAAAATTTTTCTTGTCAAAGACCCCAAGAAAAGCGAGACCATGAGCCTGATAAATGCGGTTTCAACACAGAGTCTGTGTATAACAAAATGCAGAATCAGTCTAAACAATCTAAATGAAAGCAAAAGAATTACACCTTTAATGAACCCCAAGTAAATGAGATATGCAACTAATATGAGCAGTTAAAAATGTGACAGTGTGAAATCCACCCACTGACAACTAATAGAAGGAAATAAATGCACACTATATGTGAAAACTAAGTGTTCTAGCCACATAACAACTGCCCCAGCACGCCCACCCACACATATGTGTGTACATACACCATACCACACCCCATACACACACACACACACACACACACACACCACACCCCACACACACAACACACAACAAATATAGCAAACACATTCCACACACACCACACCACACCCGCACAACAAACAAAACACACATACACCCATACCCACAACACACAAAAACACAACACACAAACACACACACATACATACATACATACATACATACAAGTATACACACACACACATCAACGCACTCACCACAGTGCTAAGGTGAAAAGTCAACAATGTAGATAACCATAAACTTACAAAATCAAAGGCCGCTGAAGAACTAAACTGTTTATGTCCATCTTTTAAAAGTAAAGTCTATGTAAGTTTAAGTGGAATAATGTATGTATTACCCAACATCAATATTTCAATCCATCCACCACCATATTGAGAAGTAAAATAAGTCTAATTTCAGAAGCCCGTCTCTGTTGTGTACTGTTAAATGTCCTTTTAAGACCATCACAGACATATCTGAGATTAGTGGTCATCCTGGGAGAAGTGCTGGGCTACTGGTTTCTCAATCATCTTGTGATTAATAGAATGTCTGTGTGAATTCATTCTAGTGCGGAGTTGTTGGCTTGTCTCCCCATAACCTGTGCGAGGACATTTCTTGCATTGGATAAAATAGACCACATTACTTGATGTACATGTATAATTCCCTGTATCCTGAATAGTCTGTTTTGTGATGTAACCACACAGTCTGAAGTGGAAATGAGGTTACATGTCTTACATGTGCGTTGATGACAGGTGCGTGTACCATATGATGTCATGATATTCTGTTCGGTTCAAGTTGACTCCTAATAATCAGGTTGGTTAAATTAGGTGGTTGTTTAAAGACAGTAGTGGTAGTTCTTGAAAATACAGTTAAAGGTTTCATCCTCACTAATTATTGGATGGAGATCCTTAGTAATCTTACGTAGGAGTTCAAGGTCAGGATGGTATGTGACTACTAAGGGTATTCTGTTGGTAGTCATCCGTTCCTTATATTGCAGTAGCTGTTCTCTTGGGACCTGTGTTGCACATTCCACTGCTCTGTCAATTTCCTGGATGAGTGTCCTGCTCAATAAAGGTGTTTTCAACATCACCAGATGTGTGTCTCTGTCTTCCTCATTTGAACAGAGCGGTGATACGAAGTGCTTGACTATATATAACAGATTTCTTTGTGTGGCTCGGGTGATTACTTTTCTTGTGTAAGTATCTCTGTCTGTCTGTTGGTTTCCTGTAAGAACAGGTATGTAGGGTACCATCCTTAATAGTGACAGGGTATCCAGAAAATGTACACTTGTGGCAGAATATTCTGGAGAAGCTTTATAGTTGGGTGGAGGTTATTAAGTTCTTGGTGAAAATCTTTAAGTGTGTCAGTACCCTCTGTCCAAATTATAAACAAATCATCAATGTAACGGAAATAAGCGAGTGGTTTATGTGTACAGTGCCTTAGAAAATCCTCCTCCAAATTTGCCATAAAAGATTAGCATACTGAGAGCCATCCTGGTTCCCATTGCAGTTCCCATAGTTTGAACATAATGTTTACCATTAAAGCTGAAGTTGTTATGTGTCAGAATGAATTCAGTGAGTTTACCCACAACTCAGGGTCAATGTTGGGGTCCAATTCTTTATCATGCAGGTATTTGAGGCAGGCTGAAATACCATCTGTGTGTGGAATATTAGTGTAGAGGGAGTTACATCCATCGTGGCTAAAAAGGGTATCAGGTGGTAAGTCCTTAAAACCAGAAAGTTTATGTAGGAAGTAGTGGTGTCCTTGATGTAACTATCCTTTGTATAACCAGCGGTTTGAAAATAAGCTTCTAAACCCTGATGTCCCTCTGTCTATATGTTATCAAACACTAGAAAATATTGAACACCATATTGCTAAACTGTACTAATATAGTAAATAAGAGATTAGCATAAGGCTGTTACAAATCCTGCACTGTTTAACAGAATATCAACAGTTACACCCTTGTAATAGAATCAGTATAGGAAAGACTTTCTAATGAATCATGTTTTTCATAGATGCTATGGATAAATGTTAAATGAAACACAAGAAACATTTTGTTAAAGAAATATTCTATTTTTATCTTTCAATATACAAATATATAAAAATCATGTTATACAAAAATAAAATTTCTGTTTCATACCAAAATAAATTATCATTCTTAAATAAAAATAAGAAAATGATAAATTATACTTTTACAAAATAATTAGAAAATAAATATGTTGATGAAATTATCATTTTCTAAACATTTCAAATAAACATGATTATTATTAATACAACTATTAAACTATATACAAACAACAGACTCTCCATGATCAAGAGAGGTGTGGCGCTGCTCGAGGCAGCACAGTCCAAGTTGGACAATATGTGGAGGCACACCAAAGTGGAAGCTTTCTTTGCAAAGCAGAGGGGAGACACACATGAAGCTGTGGAGGCTGGTTATTGTGTCTGTCCTTCAGTTGTTGCTGGTGCAGGTGAGGCAGTGGTACTGGACACACTGACACCTGCTACTGTATATCCACAGGCTCGAGCAACAATTTGATCATTGCCTGCTGCGCTGCGAAGAGGACAACAATTTCTCTTGCCCTCCCCAGCGCAGCAGTTTCTTCTTTAATAGAATCTATTTTCTGCTCGAGCTCATGGACACAGCAGCAGTGTACAGTGCATGTCTCCTCGCGGTGTTCTTCTGTAAAGATACAAATAAAATAGCAATTAATATATAGTAATAAATATACCATTTGTTCTTCTGTTGTATCTAATGATTATATTATCTTTCCTTTCATATATCATAAGCAGAGATAGATCACTGCTACTAGGGATATAGATTTAAGTAGTCATTCTTAAAACTTACTGTTCTTACTCAATATATTATAGAGTCACATATGATGCACCATTACTCAATTAGTACTGTAAATATTAACAATTGTCAATGTAATATATTTATATTATACATTATACATAACCTTATGCATCACAGTTTTGATTCATACAATTGTTGCTATCTATAGCACAGTAAGATATTGATCAAACTAATGTCATTTACAGTCTTAAAGTCTGTGCAACTACCATAATATAGATGTACTGTTTTTGTTAAGTATTTCTTATTTGAACATTTCTGCTGTGCACCCTGACAATGTTACATCAGGTAGTACACATTAGTAAATGTTAATAACAATGATTTGTCTTACATAGGGACAAGTTAAAAACAGTGTTGTACTGTAACTTTTACTACCAAGACTGAACAACGATCTTCTACTGATATTAAAATACTGGGACAGATATTCAAACTGCGCCATTCTGTGGTGCAAGCCCTTGCACTAGTAAAAAAAGTTGTGCAGGTGTGTAGCAAGGACGATATTGTACGGAGTTGCACTATTGAGTATTTTCTTTGAATATTGACCCATCTCCATAGCCACTGTTCATGGCAGTGTGTAACTTGCAGCATCACAAGTGGTCAGAGTAGACCATTCAGTAGCAATGGCACAGTTTCCATTGCATCATGTGCAAACCTGCGATATTGAAAAGGTGACATGTAAATGAGGCCATGATTTATGTAAGGCACAGCGGGGCCATTTGCATGTAATTATGACCCCATTTGCATGGGATTATCATGCAGTTGCATGAACCCCGACAACTTGCACCTTACACCCTGGTAGGCAGCAGCCATCAGGGAAGCGACACCTGCAGCCTGATCGCGGTCATAAGATTAGTAAACCCCAAGCATCCCAATGGGGGCATAACGTCAGTAAACCCCACCACAGCAGCCTAATGATGTGCATAAGATTATTACCCCAACCAGCCCAATCACATGCACAACATCAGTAACCCTCCAAGCAGCTCAATCACGTGCATAACATTATTTACCCCTTCCGATAGTGACCATAACTTCAACCCCCACCAAAGACCAATATGCCTGGTGTTCCAATGTACCATGAAGCCTGATCACGGGCATAACATTAACCCCCTAATCTACAATATCACTGGTGATGTAGTGTCCCCCACCCACCCACAGACACCACCATCCGCTCCCCCATCAGCCAGTGGGCAGCAGCACCCACCACATCTGCTACCATCCCACCCACCTGACTAACAACTTGGTAGGGCTGCACGCCCATTGGTTCAGGACAACAGCCAATGGGCGTACAGACCATACCGTACAAGTCAGTTCAGATATGTGAATGAATCATTCATTCACATATCTCGACTGCCTTGAACGGTATTGGCTGCATGCCCATTGGCTGTTGCCCTGATCCAATGTGCGTGCAGCCCTATGAAGCTGTCAGTCTGCCGGTAGCAGGGCGGCAGGCAGGTGTGGTGCTGCCGCCCGCCAGCTGAAGGGGCAGCACGGTGGTGGTGTTTATGCGCAGGCGTCGGTGGGGCTCCACTGATCACCAGGTATTTTGGACATTGGTGGACCCTCGTCTCAATCACCGGTGTCACTTATCTTAGCACAACACACACCCTGTTGTGCATTATTGTAATTCATTTTAATATTTACACATCATAACATAGTGAATATAAACAACAGTAAATTTTACAACTACTACTTACAATTATGTACAGACTATCTCTCAAAATGTTACCCTTTTCTCAGTATTGACAATACATTTTTCACAGTTTAATAATGGAAAATCGTAACACAGAGTTACAAGTTACTGGTACACATCACAGAACACATGCTCATCACTTACCCTACAATGATATTTACAGAAACAGTATTCTAAACAGTTGTAATTATTCTACATTCAACAACCATATAGTTAGCGATATCACACAAGCGGTATTGATGACGACATCATTTGCCCATGTAGTGTAGTGTTGTTTTGGCAACAAGGCAACAAAATGCCATAAACACACCATCTGAGGAGAATCCTACCAGTACCAACATTCTCAAGTGGCACAGTGGAATTATACACTAGCCTGTTTTTGGGTAAGACAGAAAGAACTAAGTAAATTAAAAATGCAGTAAGTTTGTGCAATGTTACTGTGGTACTTGTTGCACTGCAAAAATATTCCTAATTGCTACACTGTCCTGCTACTGAGCTTGTGTAGATTTGTATCATTATTATCAGTTTCACTGTATTTTCAAGGGACACTTTGTGAGCAAGCAGCCAATTGACATGCCAAACACAGGCTTGGACAGCACGTTTCAGACATTATTGTCTGGTGATAGTTTTTCGGCACTCTGCTGTTTCAAGGTTCTGTCTGTTAATGCGAATGAAGTACCCATTAGCTTTCCTTTTAACAAACATTGTCTTTTCTATACTGAACTGGGTGTATATGCAAGTGACGGAGATGTTCTCCCATGTGAACCGAGATGGGTGTCAGACTGATTTATACACACTTATCTGTCAAAGCTGGCTGTCATCTTAGTTTGTCTAGCAGTACAATTCACAGAAAGTAAGGGTGTTTGTATTTTGTTACTGAGCTTTAGCAGACACCAGCTTAACGTTGTTCAAGATAGTAGTTTTATTTCAGAATTTCAATGGTAACAAGTGTTTACATATACACCTGTTTACCACGTCTTCTGATGTTCTGATTGCAGTTTTAACGATGCAGAGCTGTGCAGACAGACAATTAGATCAGAGAGACACACTTCATTTTATGGGCATAATCTAATAGGACATAACTGTTAATTTCAATGTACTAATCAATACATTCCAAGTATATACTTCTTATTTCATACTTACGCTCTACAGTACCACTCTCCTCTCCTCCTTCACCTGCACCAGTGGTGTCACCACACCTCCGTGAGCACTATAAAAAATATCAAAATTGTATGTAATGATGATAATTGAAATATTTCGATATTTAACAAAACTCTTACTGTATTACATAAAGATCACATACTGCACTAGTATCATCCAAGTATATGTTTAAATTCTAAATAGCTAAAGTACAGCATTATAAACATAGTACTCTGAAAACTACAAAACACAGAAAGGCTGCAATATTAGCACTGCAACACAAAGTGGTGCAATCCTTATTATAACATTACTGGGTGTTTCACAAAGTTCAACACAGCAAAATGCTGCAGTGCTGTAACCTGTTCACTACAACTAAATGTGCACTTTCACCAGCTCCATCATCGCTTGCACAGTGGAACTGTGGCACTGTAAGTCAACAGACAATAGTATATCAACTACACAGCACCAGTGGTGTATTACTATGCACACAAACTATAATATTCAGCAACAGACACCCACATATCAACATACTACATGTGAACTACAAATGGTAACATTGCTGTGTTAATGTGGACCACTTAGTATACAAGCAAGGCAGTTAACAGTTAACTGTGTGTGATCACCTGTATGGCTGCAGTGCTGCTACTGTTTACCCTGCCACAGTGAGCACTTTGTAGTGATTGCCATGAGCTTTAACTTCAATGTACCCCATAAGCAAATTACATCCTCTCAACATAAAAAATGTTCCTTTGTAGAGCACTGCAGGCAACCACATCACCTGATCAGACTCTTACTATAAGAAATTTTCCCTGTCAGTCAAGTACTATCAACTATTCACCTAATTGCACAGTTACTCTCTGAAATATCTATACTGATGCAGTGAAGCAAAACCTATCACTCACTCGTGGTATTTTATGATATATATAACTGCGGTATCCAGCTGACGCCCACCCCATGACCAAATGCAAACTTACCATGCTATATTTAAACATAGAAGTTCACTGGAATCTTTTCACAACATCATTGTGACACAGAATTGAAAAATGAAAATGCATCTTGGGCCAGTGGCTGCATTTAGGGAAATTACAGCAAATACAATCAGCCGCTACACTGCTTGATAGTCATACCCGCCTAGCAACCCTACCACTGTGTCCTGACAACCTCCCCACTTACTCAGTCACCAGCAGATAACAGCTTAGCTCCTGGCAGAAGTACAGCCAACAACTGATAGCATTGACTTTGACTCTACTCTAATCTATACACAACATGAACACTGACTGTTCACACTGTAGTCTATTACACTGTCCTAATAATGTGTGTGTGTGTGTGTGTGGTATCATGGCAACACAGAAAAGTTCCAGAAATCAGATTAATTCAGAGGATCCGTCATCTCTAGTACTAGTGTAATATAGCAGCTTACCTCAGTTTAAGCAGTCATTGTTTTCTGTTTGTGTTTAAACTTTACTGTGTGTTACAGTAGTAATGCAAATGAAGTAATCACAAGCACTATAATATTCTTTCCCATGACCTATTCAATGTCAAAATACCATTGTTTCTGCTGCAGCATTCTTTTGTCAGTTTGACATTACTCATCATACATTGCCTCGTCTCTAATTGTTCAGTTTTGGGATGTTCCCATGATCTTAATCTGTACAACATCACGGGTCTAATCTGAACCTCACTGTAAAGCTGTACATGAAGTTTTGCTTGATGCTGTGCTTGATTATCAACTTCATTGTTGAATCTTCTTTTCACAAAACAGATGTTGTCTTACACACAAACATCTTTACAATGATATTTCTTATTCTGAATACCAATGAAACCTTGGATAATAGCAATAATGGCCTCCAGGGTGTGTGTTGTTTTGGATAGCATCACACCTCAGGTGTCGGAGCCGCCCGGCCTGCAGTCTTTTGGCCAAGCACTTGAGGCGTGACATAATCCCACCACGACAACCACACACTGTTCACATTATTGCTTAATTATAGCCACAGAAAATACTTGTTAACTCTCTGTTCCTCACTTATAAAAAAGGCTTACTTATACAATACCCAAGAAGTACTCATAGGTGATATTAAACATTATGAAAACAGGTGCATTCTTACCATCTGACTCCACAAAAATCACACTTTCGGAGTCAGACTCCACAGTCTGCACAGCTTCAGCCCGTGCTGGTACTACCTCAGCAACAGGTGGGGAGTTCCTCTGATGATCTGTTAAATTAACATAAAAAAGGGTATTTAGTTACTGTATTATTTGAATCATCAGTTATGTAGAAACACTTAAATATAAATAATTGACATATTTCTGCTACTTAACATGTTCCTTTAACGACTATTTCCCAGTCATCATACAGACATGTAAAATGTCACATGTTATCATAAATATTACAAGCAAACAAATTATTCACATTATTCAAATTATTCACATTATTCAAATTGTCATCAGTTCAGCAGTGTAATAAATACAATAACCATTGCTGTTTAACATAATACTACTCTATATTCAGAATACAATCCATTTAACAATAGTTGAGATATATACACTAATACATGATATACAGCTGATAAGCATTGTTACATTACGACAAGTGGTTCCTGCAGTGTCAGTTAACCTTGATAGCACATCACAAAACAGTAACAGTTAACCTAGCAACCAGTACACATGATGACACTATATTTGTCACCTGTACCATTTAACATTCTTCTTTTTTTGTACCAGTATAGTGCCTCTACTCCCCACTCGCCAAGTGGAATCCCCGCACCTCAGACACACATTTTTGTAAGGATTCAGCCAGTTTTGTTCTTGTGTCCCACCACCAATCATGCTTTCTAACCCATGTAGGCACATAAATGAATGAACACCCTCTACTTGTACTGGTACCCCCCATCCTGTAAGCATGATGCTAATCCTACATTGTCATGCTAACATCAAAATATACCTGCTGTTCCAGTAGAACATTCAACCCCACCGCTGCAATTTCAAACACACCAGCATCAGAAAGTAATTTTAACTGGTGAAATGGTACTCCCTCAGCCCCCAAACCACAAAACATTACTCAAAGCACTCAAATATCACAGCAATATCTAGTGTTTCAGTACCCCAAAACCTGAAGCGCAGTGTCCATCCTCTAATACACACAGTAAGAACAGGTCTGACAAGCAACGTTCTCCTCTCACCATCAGAACTGGCTAGCGACTGCAGTAGCAGTAATGCATACCACATCCATCAGACAGCTGTAGTGTTCAGAAGAGTCCTGACCTGTTTGCCACCGATCTATTAATGTTCTACACAGGAAGATGACCAGCACAGATCTGAGCAGGGACAGGCACCACTACAACAGCAAATGTTCCTGTCATTGTGCGACTACTCAGAGTTTGCAATCATGCCTTGGGTGGGTGTACTCATCACTAAGACATCAAGAAAATCATTTAAGTAAGTGTATACAGGGATCGAACATTACAGTCGGTGTGTGAGCAAACCAGCAAAACACCCTAACATAAACACAGCTACATTGGGTCTATACTGGTTGCAGAATGTGTCATATACCACAACACAACACAACTACTATTATCATGAAAATATTGATACTTTACTTACGTTATGTAGCACGCTCCCAACTTATGGCTTTCCAGCCCCTCCCACAGCTCATAGCTGAGATAGTACCAACACGTGTCCTGATCTGATATCTGCTCCCTGCTTGAGTTGGTAGAATCGCTGCCCATAACAGCTTCCACTTCTTCTTACGTTGGAGTGGTGTCTTGTTTCACACTTTTAAAACTGCCTACAAATAATTGTGTATGCGCCTCCACATATTGTCCAACTTACGGTTAGTGCTACACATGAGGATGCGTGCACTACCACGTGCCTGTACTGCCTCAAGCAGCACACACCTCTCTGACGCTCCAGATTCTCATGACTCTGAAAAAAAACACACAAATCATAGTACTTATTGCCATGTTCTCTGAAATATTTGACTTTCTGTTCTATTAAGTTAAACTACTTAAATCTTTACAGCTGTATCTTATTACTTTTGTCATCATTATCACAAATCTTTACATGCATACAGAAAAAAAGTCTCAAAATAACATTTAAGCATTCTGTTTAAGTACAAAGTCAGTGTAGTGCAAATATAAAAATTTTCAAAGTTGCAATCGTCCTAATAACTGAACAACATACAGTCATGAAACAGCCATTTTTAGGCACTTTGTCACCAGTTTTTCAACATAGCCATTTTCAGACCACTGCTCATGCACATTGTCACTGTGATTTTCTTTATGTGTCCCATACAGTGATGTCACACAACAACTGCACCAGGAGAAACCATGCATAAACTGCACAGCCCGATATTCACCAGGCTCTGCATAGTTGTGCAGGTACAACCCCAACCTCCGCCTGCACAACTTTGAGCAACCCAAAAAGGAGTAAGTCGAGGCCACTCAGAGCTGAGCTGCCACATTGCAGAGCACAACACAGCAGCTGCTACCTGGTGGGTGGCCATCCACTTATTCCTTGTGCCCACGATGCAGCCCAATCATGGGCATAATAGTAATACCCCCAACTGGGCCAATCACACTCAAACAGTAGTAACCCCACCCCCACAATAGCTCGATCGACGGGCAAAACAATAGTAATCCCCACCCCCACTAGCCAGATCTTGGGCAAAGCAGTACTAATCACCTCCCCACTATCCTGATCACAGGCAAAACAGTAGTAATCCCCACCCCACTAGTCAGATTGTGGGCAAACAGTTCAGCCCCTCCCAAGACTAATACCTGGTGAGTCGCTGGACACGAGAAGCCGATCCGGGCATTAGGAGTCAAACCCCCACTCCAGGATTCCAAGTACCCTGGTGATCTAGTGGTAACACCCACCCACCCATGGACCTCCTGCCCCACTCCCCCACTGCCAGCCAGTGGGTGGCAGCTACCATCCTGCTGCTTGCCACCCGCCGTCTAACTGCTCAGTAGGGCTGGGCCCGGTGGTTCAAGCAAAAAGGCCAACGAGCCCATCACAGCCTAAGCAGTAGCAGATACAAAAAATAAATTCATTCACATGTCTGCACCGCCTTTGTACGGTATGGGATGCATGCCCATTGGCTCTTGCTCGAACCAATGCACGTGCAGCCCTACCAAGCAGTCAGTCAGCAGGCTACGGGACAGCAGACAGCTGGGGTGCTGTTGCACACTGTCTGATGGGGGCTGGGGAGTAGAGTGGTTGTGCTCCATGGGTAGGTGGGGTGAAGGGCCACAAGATCACCAGGGTACTTGGACCCGGGGTTGGACTGTAATGCCAGCCATCGCGCTTATGACGCAGCAGACCAACCAAGAACATTGGTCTTGGGTGAGGTTGAACTTTTTCTGACCACAGATGGGCTACTGGGGATGCAGATTACTACTGTTTTGCCACTGTCCCAACCTGGTGAGGGGGACTACTACAGTTTTGCCTAGAATCAGGCTAGTCATGGGGGGTGACTACATTTTGTCCGCGATTGGACCAGTCGGGGGGATTACTACAGTTTTGTCCACAATCAGACCAGTTGGGGAGGGGGATTACTACTGTTTTGCCTGCGATCAGGCCAATCAGGGGGGTTACCACTGTTTTCCCTGCTATGGGGCTGCAGCATGCGTCGGTCCCTGACGGCTGCTGCCTGTCAGGGTGCCAGGTGGAAGTCATTCGTCATTGGTGCACCTCCATGGTAATGGCATGGAAATGGTTCCATAAATAGATGAAAATGGCCCCCCCTGCACCTTGCATGAATTATGGGCCCATTTCCATATCACCTTTTGAATATCGGAAATTTGCACATGCAGCAATGGAACTTGCACCACCGCATCTTGAATAATCCACTCTGACCATTTGTAATACCACAAGTTCCAGTGCACCATGCACAGTGGCTGTGGTGGTGGGGGAATATTCAAAGGACTTGCTAAATAGCACAACTCCATTGAATATCACCCCGGGCCACACCCCAGCATAACTTTTTTTGAGCAGCACAAGTGCTTGCAGCACAGAGTGGCGCAGTTTGGATATCCAGCCCTACATTTTCAACATATGCTTTTAGAGAGCACACTTTATGAACACCGGCAGTGTCGTTTTGTTAATCAGTGCATAAAAGTGATTTTGGGCAGTAACAGCAAACCTACCTTTGGGGCCAATTTCACACCTTGATAGTGAAGAATTCATGACTACCACGGGGAGACAGTGGAGCTGACAGGGATTGTCTTGACACGGTCTGTTGCACTCCTGCTGCAATTTCCCACTGTTCTTCCACACCCTGGAATGGTCTGAATAATCCCAACTCATCTTTTACATCTGTTGAGTGATGTTTACACCTGTTCTATTTTTTGACCAACATTTCTTGGTTCTGAAAAGAACCTTTGTTTGCACTTAATTATTTGTTCAAGCAATCTGACATTCTTAGAGGACTTTCAGGATTGCATCTCGAAGGTCTGCCAGGAAATGGCAATTGCCAGCATGCGAAAAGTGCACATCAGGTAGGTATAGCCAATCATAACAATACTTAATTTCAGGTGACGTTATGGTGTACATTCCATGCATGTGTAGAAAAGCAGATATTTGTATGTTTACTTTTCTGCAAGCTCTGTCAATCAGATACATATGATGTTCTGCTTGCCAGACCTTTTGCTCTGTAATATCGTAAAAAATGATAATACAGGCAGGCAACATAGACATGATAGAAGCAAGGTCCAATTTTGCCTCTGTAACTAAATCTACCCAGCGTTTTGAGCCCAAATCATTGCCTCCAAGATGTATTAGCAGTATGTCAGGAGGAGAGTGAGTTCTCAAAAGTCTGTGCATGGTTCGCATAAGATGTTCTCATCTCATGCCACCACGGCCAAACCATGTTACATAGCAATCGGGGAGCTGCAGGTCCCTCCCAAAATTACTATGAACTGCAAACTCAGCTGCTCATCTTACGTAACTGCTTCCAACTATCCACAAAGTCCTTTTGCTATTTTCTGCCATTCTAAGTTTTAACACTCAGAACTGTACAGAGAGCTACAAAGAAAGTCAGTGTTCACCCTGCAGTGACCAGGCAGTACTGAAAATAAAACTGATATTTTCCCTCCTTATTTCAAGCCAGCTTCAGTGGGCTGAGACATAACACACAAATCAAAAATAAACATTCCCTGCTGTTGTGGCTTCATTAACCAATCTAAGTGATGCAGTCACTATTACTAGATTTTGTTCCAGCTAAAATCTGCAAACATTGAGAAGTGGCAAAAATGCATCCTTTTCATAGGCAGTTTTAAACAATTACAACAGCAGAAACATGTCTGATTGGTTACATCTTCTGTTATGGGTCCACGTGCAGCTTACTATCTCCTCTATTTGCAGCTGTATCTGTACAAGTTAGTACTAAAATGCTATCTGACTTTAAACTGTTTTTTCTAAATAATACAGCATGTTAGATAATAACAAGTTACATAATCAAATTCAGCATTGAAAAATGTTTTGATTAATAGTATTTACATGCTGGTAACATTTTTTATCATACTATAAAAATGATTTATAAAATATACTGTACTTACAGTTATGCAACTGCTCTGTCTCAGTTAGAACTAAGATGGCTGCTGTTGACTTCTTCTTCAGTGTTGTCCGTCTCTGATTAGTTGTCTGACATGGCCTGACAAATCTTGCATTACATTAGTAGGACCACCTGTCAGTCAAACACACTCAAATCTGATTTGATAATGAATGTATTTGGCACTCCCAAGTTCTAAATTTGCGACACTGTCAAATGCATGAAAGTAATTTTGCGACACTTTCACACTGCGACAGTATCCTTTTGCGACACTGTCAAATGCACGAAAGTAATTTTGCGACACTTTCACACTGCGACAGTATTTTTTTGCGACACTGTCGAATGCACGAAAGTACAATTTGCGACACTTTCGTGCATTCGACAGTAATTTCCCAAAACTGTCTATTATTGACACAATTTCACCCTTTATGGCAAAAATACCAAATTTTCAATAATAAACACATGTATGTCCTGTATAGGTATTTCAAACACAGTGTACTGCAAATCTTGAGCATTTTCAAAATTACAAGCATGTGTACGAACTGTGCAACACACAGTTGTTAAACAGCCATTTGTAGGAATTTTTCCACCACATTTTCAACATAGCCATTTTAAGACCTCTGTTGATGCACAGTGTCACTGCGATTTTCTTTATGTGTCCCAAACATTAATTTTGCACACCAACTGTGCCATTGTGCGCTATATGGACGGAAACACATTTTACGCAAGATGTGAAAAATGACAGCTGTACTGCTCATAAGGAGGTGTGGTAAAATGTCAATGTTGAAATTCTGGAGTGAAAATATTGAAAATTTGTGAACTTACGAGCGTTCGTATGAACTGTGCAATGCACGCTCATAAAACAGTCATTTTTAGGATTTTTTTCACCAAATTTTCAACATAGCCATTTTAAGATCTCTGCTCATGAACAGTGTCACTGTGATTTTCTTAATTTGTCCCGTACATTGATTTCACACACCGACTGCGCCATTGTGCACTACATGGGCGGAAACACAATATTGAAAATCTGCAAACTTACAAGCGTGCGTAGGAAGCATGCAACGCAGGCTCGTAAAACAGTCATTTTTAGGAATTTTTAGGAATTTTTTCACCAAATTTTCAACAGAGTAATTTTAACACCTCTGCTCATGAACAGTTTCACTGTGATTTTATTAATCTGTCCCATACAGTGATTTGGCACACCGACTGCACCATTGTGCGCTACTTGGGCGGAAACACGTTTTGCCCAACATGAGAAAAATGACAGCTGTACTGCTCATAAACAGGTGTGGTAAAAAGACAATGCTGAAAAGCTGAACTGGAAATATTGATAATGCACAATCTTATGAGCGTGTGTAGCAACTGCACTATGCACATTCATAAAACAGTAATCTTAAGTAATTTTTGAACCAATTTTGTAACATAGTTAACTCACAATTATGTCAATGCACACTGTAATAAGAAATGTACAGAAGCATATTCTAACACTTTTTTTTTCTCTGTCTCTCATACAGGTGCCTGATACTTCTCTAAGATTGCTTACTGCCACTGTGAACCATAATAGCAAAACATGCCAACTAAATACAGACGTAGATGTGTTTCAGAACGAGAGAGGTATAATAGCACTACACTGTTGTATAAGGGCAACAAACAAAACAGTATAGTCACACCACAAAATGAACATGGACAGACCTTTACTGCAACAGTGACCCCTACAGCAAGTCACTGCAAATGTTGTGTAGATCTCTGAGACGAAACACAACTATTTTGAGTGTTACCATCAAGAAACGTTCAAAACAACGCCGTAAACTCACAACTGCTGATTTACAACTCAGAAAGAGAAAGTATTTCTGATCACTAGCAGGTAAAGCTAAGATCGAAAGACTTATCGCTGCTGTGTTGAGACACACCCACAAAAAGACTAAGAGTCACCTGTCTTGAATGAAGTTACGTCTCAAAGTGCGAACTTTCATTAACAGAGCAGTGTTTATACTACAGCGCTTATGGCGTAAGATGTGTCATGTGCTTGAACAATTCAGGAAAGTTGTATATGCCATAAAAAAAAAGCTTCAACAATATCCTTGTTTGACTGTTGACAACTTCTGTCATGTTTTCACAGGACAGTGGATGCACAAACAGCACTCAGAGGCATATTTTTGGGAAGAGTCTTATCATTCCCTAACAAAAGAACACAAGTTCACCATCGATGAGTAAGGCAAACTAGTAAATGTCCTCAGTATCTCTGATGACAATCAATTGGATACTGATGATGACTGTGATCCAACCACAGTCTTCAATAAACGGCACTGTCTGGCATGGTCATGTGATGATACCTGCAACCGTAGGCAATCGTCATTTGAAAAAGTAGAACAGTTTGTGAACCTATTTGTAATAACAGATCGCAAAGACAGACATAAACTGTTTACAAAAATTGACCATTGTGAAATCCGGCCACATACTGGACTCATGGGTCACTCACTTGCATGTCTTGATAGTGGTGTTTGTGATAGTATTTTTCACAACATGTGGATGCTTGCAGTGCATCAAACAGGCATGCAAAACTTTGTCTACAGAGTATATGAAGTACAGCAAGCTGTACATCAGTGCACTTGTTTAAATGACTTATTGCAATCAGGTGACATGCAGGGTGCCATCACATTCCTAAAAAAACTGCAACACATTACTTCTGTACCAGAAACAACAATTTTTCAGTGCAACACTTCTGCAGAAAAATCTGTTTCAGTGTTAGAAACTGACATTCTGAGACAGTACGGCAAAGAAATTGCTAAGTTTGAGGTTTCAAAGTCTCAGAAGTTTGACTCTGTATGTGTGTCATGCAACCATTTGTGTTACACAAAACAAACAGTCACAGTCAACCTAGAAACCTTGTCACCATACAATGACATGTGGTTCCGTCTGGTAGCATTCTTGCTGCTGAAATCTGACTTTCACTTACAAGACAC
This sequence comes from Neoceratodus forsteri, assembly GCA_016271365.2. NCBI lineage: Eukaryota > Metazoa > Chordata > Ceratodontiformes > Ceratodontidae > Neoceratodus > Neoceratodus forsteri. Next base: position 851,219,467 of record CM028134.1, read on the forward strand.
CATTGTGCTATGCAAACACTGTTTTTCCAAACTGAAGTCTAACACTTTGCCAGCAAGGTCAATGCTGAATAACATGGAAACAGATGTTACACCAAGTGAGATTTCAACATTAAATATGTTTGAACGCATTCTGATTCAGACAATAAAACCATTCCAAATGATTCTACGTCTGAACACAAAGACACGGAACATTCCACAGAAAGAGCTTGTTAGATCTCTAAAGGGTTCCGTGATGTATCTACCACTTCCTCTACAGGAAAATGTTCAAGCAATCTCAACTGAAAATAGCTTGGTAATTCTTGTTAATGGTGTGCTGACAAAGGCCAAGGTCATCTGGCAAGATGTTGTCAATGTGCAAAAGATAAACCTTGCTCTTACTTATTTAAAGAGTAACAATCCCTTTTATACAGACCTTGACATAGATCACATGGCCAGTCTCTCTGTGCAACATGATCTATTAGAAAAAAGTAAGCCAATCATTGAGAAGGTCAGTGTACAGACAAGTGACAATGTGTATGAACAGTACACATTTCACCCACTACATGGCAGAGATCCATTAGGAGACAATATTGATCTCTATCAAATGAAGCAGGTGGAAGGTGAGCCTGTCAGCATTTGGGAGGCAACACTAGAAGCACGCTGTTTCCCAGACCTATTTCCAAAAGGGTCAGGTGGATGCCTAGATGAAAGAAAAGTAAGTGTACAGGGTGCTGAGTACCACACTAGCCGTGTCCTCAGCAAAGATGGCTAATTCAGACATAACATACAGTACCTGTTCCATCTCCTCTGGGAGAGTGAACTTGGCATTCTGTCTGCGTCTATAGCACATACCATTTGTCTAACAAGTCCACTAGATGGAATAACAGCTGCTCAATTTCTAGAGAAATTAAAGCAGAAAGATGAAAATGTGCAAGTGAATCTGTCTTCCATACTTTCAAGTCTTCATGGCACCAAAGAATATTGGTATCGTAGACACTCTGAAGTGATGACAATGCTGCGACAGTATGGTGCAGCCACGTGGTTTGTCACACTTAGTTGTGCTGAATATGCCTGGGACAAGCTCATTGAACTGTTGAAGTGGGCAAATTCTGATGTTGATGGCATTTCATCAATGACTGTCGGAGAAATGTGTTCACTTGATCCTGTGTCTGTCACAAGACATTTTCACAAGCGGTTCCATGACATTCTGACTTTCATCTTGTCAAAGGACAATCCTCCTCTAGGTATTGTGGAACATTACTTTTGGAGGACAGAATATCAAGCATGGAGTGCCTCCCATATCCATATGTTATTGTGGATCAAGGATGCTCCACGCATTGGTGAACATGAAGCAGCAGAAGTGCTAGCATTCATCAAAAAATATATCACCTATCACATTCCAGACAAGTATGACAGTCCTACACTATGGAAGTTGGTACAAAAGTTCCAGCGACATATTTGCTCAAAGTATTGCCGGCGAGTAGTAAAGAACAAATCTAATTGGTACACACAATGTCGTTTTGGATTTCCTAGACGAGTTTGTCAGGATGGTGCCATGAATGACCTATTCTCAGCAATGCGACACCACTTGAAGGCAAAATCAACCAAGAGGGTATATGAGTTACCCAGAGATGAAAAAGAGGTGTACATCAATGACTACAACCCAACTCTTCTCCTAATGTGGCAAGCAAACATAGATGTTCAGTTTGTGGCTGATAACTCACTGGCCCTGGTTCGGCACGTCACTTCATACATAACCAAACATGAACAGACTAGCTTGCAAGATCTTTGGGAAGATATTGCCAGTTCAAGCAAAAGTCTGACATCTCAGCTCTGGTCATTGGGTTTGAAGACTCTTTCACACAGAGAATGTGGAGCTTACGAAAAGCCAGTGACCGTTTAATGGGTACACATCTGTATGGGGAAATCTGATGCTGCACATTTTCTCAGTGTAAACTACAAAGAGAAATGGAAATGTGTACTGATTCCTCATGCTGAAATTGAGGAGCTCGCTGCCAATACACCTTCTTCAAAACATATCTTGAAGAATAACTTGATAGACACATACTACCCACGTAGACACAATGACATGAATGATATGTGTCTCTTTCAGGTGGCTAAGTGGTATGACTACAAGACAGATGTAGCACCTGACTCAACACGCCAGATTTACAAGGTCAATGGAGTAGATTGCTGTCTCATAAAGAGACACAAGCCATGGCTCATAGACCACTGTAAACTGCATCTAGGCACATCGGAGAGCAGAGAACATTACTACTTTGCTCTCCTATTCCTATTTAGATCCTGGAGGAGTGAGTCTGAATTAAAAGGTGACTGTGACACATTCGAAGAACAGTTCAATCTCACTCATGAGACTTTCCAAACTGAATACTCACAGACATATATACAGAGACTACAAGCTGAGAAAGAACAGCTTGAGAAGGCAGAGAAGCAGCTTCAGGAAGACACTCCAGTTAGTTCACAAGACAACCTTGATCCAGAAGGACAGGGTGTTCTAGGTGACCTCTGCCCATAAATGCCGCAGGTGTTAATGTCAGAAATTGAGACAGCCATGGAACATGGCACACACTCCATGGTCAACCAGCTGACTTAAGAGAAAGACTAAATCAGCTGCAGCATACAGTTCACTCTCAAGTAGTTGAAGCTGTCCAACATGGCATACTACATGAAACAAAACAATGTGACTGTACTGACTACAAGCCACTACTAATGTTTGTTAGCGGTTCAGCTGGCACAGGAAAGAGTTTTCTTATTGAAGCCATCACTGCTGAAGTAAGGAGCCTGACAGGCTCTTCAATGTCTGTTGCTGTAACTGCTCCCACAGGACTAGCAGCATACAACATTGGTGGAGTTACATTACACCATCTCTTTATGTTGCCAGTGGAATATGGGAGAACTGGAGAGTATCGTAAACTGTCATTCGAGGTTGCATCTCAGCTCTGTTCCATGTTCACAAAGATGAAGTTACTCATCATTGACGAAATCAGCATGGTCTCCAATGTCATGCTTGCCTGTATTCATCTACGTCTACAGCAGAACTTAGGTACTGACGATGGAGTGCCATTTGGTGGCAAAAGTATACTTGTGTTGGGAGACCTTTTACAGCTTGCACCAGTCAATGCACAGCATGTATTTACAACTCTAACTGCCAAACAAGCTAAGAATATCCTCGGTTGCATTGCAGGCTATAACATTTGGGAATTATTTACCTATGTTGAGTTGTCTGAGAACATGCACCAAAGTTGTGATCTAGCTTACAAATCACTTTTAGATGAAGCTCGTACAGGTTCTCTATCACCAGAATATGTTTGTATGTTACACGATCGGAGAATCACAGTAGATACTGCATGCATAGAAACAGCATGTCATGTCTTCAGCGATATATACTCTACTGGCACACACATAGTGTGTCTAATGCCACGACTAAAGAAATGCACTGAATTCAACAATCTAATGCTGCAGAGAGAAAACCAAGAGATTGTAACTCTGCATGCGGTTGATACAGTTGATGACGTTATTCTTAGTCGAAAACTAGTAGCAAAGATGACTGAATGACTAAATGAACTGAAGTCAGATGTTTCACGCACAGCTGGCCTAGAAGCTGTTCTCACAGTTTGTAAGAATGCATGTATCATGCTGCGACGTAATCTAGATGTAGAACGAGGCATGATAAACGGCGCCATGGGAAACATCACTGACTTTGTCTACAATGTCCAGAAGACATATATCAAGATGCTTGTAGTTTACTTTGACAACATGGAACACTCTGTACACATAGACCGAACCTGTGTAAAATTCCAGGTTTTTAAGGATATCTATGTAAACAGGAAACAGTTTCCATTATGTGTTGCATATGCTGTCTCCATTCACAAATCTCAGGGATTGAGTTTGGATTCAGTGATGGTAGACATAGGTACAGACATTTTCAAGGATGGCATGAGCTACGTGGCACTTTCACGTGTACTCAGCCTTTCTGGGTTGCACATTATTACTATAGCACCTCAGAAAATATGAGCTGACAAGCGATGTATTCTTGAGTACAAAAGGTTACGTACTCTACATCAACCACAAATGTCTTTAATACCACTGCCTACATATCTGTCTGTCTCACACAATTCAGTCACAGCTACAGGTATCAACAAACAGCAAGAAGCTTCCAGAACTCATTCAATGAAAAAAGAGTTCAACAAAGGTCACAACTTCAAGTAAACATTCACAGCCAGCAATTTGTCAGAAATCAGTTGGTGTAGCTGCTGTACCAGTCTTTGACAACATCACTAGAGTAAACTGCTATGCTAACTCAGCTATGCAAGTTTTTCTACACATGCCACACTTTGTGCAGGCAATATCTGCTTCACAAGACAATCCCCTAACAAATGCTTTGAAGCAGATTATCAACATGACTTCTGACCAGTCTAACAATGTACAGTCACTAACACCACTATGACAGGTGTTAGCTACATATGCTGGATGTAGTACATTTGCTGCAGACATACAGCAAGACACTACTGAGTTTATGATGGCTGTCATAAACAACCTGGATGAAGACGACACCCCAATGCGACAGTACTTCACAGTAACATATGTAACAAAATATGTATGTGTTTCATGTGGCCATTCAGAGCGTGAAACCACAGAAGACATGCTGTGGATTACTCTCTTTGTCCCTCAAACCAAAAGTGTCAAATTTCGACAGCTATTCACCAATGCTGAATGTAGTCATGCCTGTGGAAGGTGTGGAGGCAGATGCACTCAGTCCATACGTCTCAGGAGCTCATCTCAATATCTGTTGCTTATGTTGCACAGATTTGACTCCAATGGGCTCAGAGTTGATACTCCTATCACAGATTACACAGCTGGTAGAATAGTCTTCAACCAATCAGTGTTTGACACTCACAGTATAATATATCACCATGGCCAATCCATGCATTCTGGGCATTACACCTCCTTACTAAGGTGCAGAATTGGATTGGTAGAGTGTGACGACTCTACAAGCAGTTTTAAACAGAGACTGCCACAACACTTAAAAAATGCATATCTTCTAATATTGAAGAACTATGATAACCTTCATATTTCAGAAGAACAGGACAAAACATGTTGCATTTTTAAAATGACTACTTTGTCCCAGAAACATTCATAGCTCATTACAATGTTGTATAATGTACGACTCTGAATAAACCATAGCACTTCAACTAAATGCTATTCTGACAGAGACATTCCATACACTGTAACATGTAAGATCTTGTGTGGATCAGTGACTACATGAAAATTGTTGTAGTGGCTTCAATTGGTGCCAACAATATTCACAATCACTAGAGAAACCATGATTACATGTCTATCAAAGATTGTACATCTAAAAACTGAGGCCTTACTGCTGCCCTCCTCTGTACATATCATTAATTATTCATATATCAACTCAAACATAACAACAAATTGATATGAGTTATAAAGTGTTACTCTTTGCAATACACTGTAACATGTAAGATCTTGTGTGGATCAGTGACTACATGAAAATTGTTGTAGTGGCTTCAATCGGCACCAACAATATTCACAGTCACTAGAGAAACCATGATTACATGTCTATCAAAGACTGTACATCTAAAAACTGAGGGCTTACTGCTGTCCTCCTCTGTACATATCTTTAATTATTCATGTATCGACTCATACATAACAACAAATTGATATGAGTTATAAAGTGTTACTCTTTGCAAATAAAGAGAAGTTCTCAATTATCATCATAAATAACTGAGCAACACTTCTACCATTCACCAAACATTGCACTCTGTCACAAGTTGTCTATCAGTACTTCAATTTGTCTATTGACTCTTGACATATAGACAACAACATCATTCACTCACCATGCAAAAGTGTAGAACTATCCTGCCTTCATGTGTAATACTAATACTGTACATATGTAAAAATAACTACCTTTATTGATAATGCAAGAAGCTAAATTACACAACTGTAAATACCAACCAATTGCACAATATAATAAACTGACTTTTACATGTGTTTGTAATTACTTGTACATAATATAAGGATTTGTATTCACCTGTACATTGTTATTAACTACTTTAATACTTGTACTAAAAGTATTAGTCTAACACTAAAGTACAACTGAATGTTTAACATATTATACAGCATTATACTAACTATATCTAATTAAGCATAAGTTTGTTAAAAAATGCATACCATGCACAGTTTTAGTATTTACAAGTTAAGAATTTACATAGAAGCTAATGTAAGAATTGAAAAAATGTCATTTGTTCATGTAAGAATATTCTATTTTTTCAACTTGTCACATAAGTAATTCTAACGTATGTAAAAAATATTGACAATTGTAAATCAGACACTGTTACTGATCACAACACACTGCATACCTGTTCCTGACAATATTTATGATCACCTCAATTGAGGGGGTGGGTGGGAATTTTCCATTTGTGCCTAGTCAGTGACATATAATTAAATTACACCAATCAAATGTCACTGAAGTAACATTTTTTAATATTGTATTACTTCAACAGTTAGCATAGGGTTTTTCGCCCACCCCAGGAACATCCACATTAGCAGTCACACAATAACAACAAAACACTTGTATATCATGTGTGTAATCACAGTTAACAACCTACTAACATTGCCTTATTAACATACCACATAAGTAATGCACTACACATACTTACGACATACAACCATTTCCAAAAAAACTTAACATTTTTTTAAAAGTCTCTTCACGTTCAATAGTAAATATATAATGAAGCGCCTACAGCTTAGCTTGACTATAATTTCTAGGTCGAATGTCAGAAAGTACTTCCTCACATAAAGAGTAGTTAGTAGTGAAACATCACTAGAAACACACACCTGATTAGTTTCCTATAATATCACATACTTACTCAAATTCATATTATACAGTTGTTATTATTCTTAACATTTACATATATGACAAGCAATGATTACACACAGACAAAGATTGTATTGTGAGACTGCTTCTGTTAACTAAATTTCAGTCTTGATTGGGCCTTTTCTCCATTTAACAAATTGGCAATAAATTTCTTAAAACCATAACACCTGTGTCGATTCTTTACTTAAAATAGCATTATGACATAAAAATAAGTGTGTCTGACTTACGCATACAAACCAATGTTAACTAATAGTTCTACAACTGTATCTCCATCAATTTGTTTGGTGCCTATGATGTCCAGTCAGTATCACAGCATATGCAGCGATGTGGCACATTGCATGTCACACTTGACATAATTTCTAAGAGTGTAAAAAACTCAGCAATGTACTTACTTTTCCTGTGCCTATACAGTCATTATTACTGTACCAAGGTGCCACACATCAGCACCCAACAGTGCACAGCTGTGACTATACTCTTAGGATGCAGTCACTACTATGTGTACTTCAATTCCCTGTCTCAGCTTCTGCAACTCCCAACTGTATTAACTTAACTATACCTAGAATTACAGAGGTGAGCCATAGATCTCCAGTCCTGTATCGATAACCAGTCATAATGCAGTAAAAATATAACGAGGCACAATAGCTCTAGCTGCCTAAATCCATGCAAATACTAACAAATGACAATACAGTTTGCCTGTTTTCAGTAATGTGTGGCATAGATGTACACATACTCAACTGTATTGTGTATCTTTATTTATTTATTATTTATTATAAAAAGAGTCTGAGAAATGGAGGTTTCTAATTGGCTGCAAACATCCTAACAGCCTTATGTTAATCTTTTATTAATATACATGAAGAGGTTAACCATATGCTGAACAAGGTTTAACACTGTTTAAAACATGTTTCGATTATTATAATAAGTCATTTCCTATGATTAGTACACGGCAGTTAATCACCCTTAGAACATGTGGCACTTTGGCCACCCCTCGTGCTGCCAGTACACCCCTAGAACGTGATTAACAGACCAACATAACCCCTGGTCATGCCTTATTACTTAATTAATTAAAAGGGTGTCAAAATTGAGCTCTGATTGGCTTGCAAACATTCTAACAGCCTTATGTAAATCTTTTATTGACATACACGAAGAGGTTAACCATTTCCTGAACAAGCTTTTAACACTGTTAAAAAACATTTTTATTATAATAGCAATACAGATTATAGGGTATTGTCACTGGTCAGTTAATCACCCATATGGGCATATGGTACTGCCACACCGTGCTATTGTACACCCCTTAGAAGGTGATTAACAGACCATTAATATAACCCCTGCATTGCGCGCTATTGCTTAATTGAATTTTTATGACCGGTAGGCCCACTGGGCCCTGAGGTCCTTTTTCATGGCTGACCCGGTAGTAAACAGGTACATGGAATAGAAGACAATAGTACATATACAAGCTGAGGGTATAGTATGCTTCAGTTTACAACCATCTGAATTGTCATCTGCATCTACAATTACAATGTACTACCTACTTTTGTCTGCTATTGTGTGCTCCACTGCCTACGTGACACTGCTGGTGACGATGTCTTTGGCATAGTAACAGAAACAGCAATGCAAACAGGACCGCTAACAGTAGCGCACATGGTAATGCAAGAGCGAATGAGAACAGAAAGGGTAACACACACAGTGGTGTAGACATGAATGATCTGACACGTGATGTGTTATCACATAGTAACATGGTGCCTACAAAAAGAAATTTCAATGGGCATACTGACGCAAAGTAAAACAGAAAGAGAACAGTACTGTACACAATAATCCCTAAAAATAACAGAAATGCAAGCACAAATGAAAATGCAAAGCATAACACACATGATTTTTTTTTTAATTTATTTATTTAGTTTTTGTTGACCGGGTAAGTGTACTAAACAAATCCTGCCTATTTTCAGGCATGACCCGGGGGAGGGGGATACAGATGAATGCCGACTGACCTTGAACCAGATTAAGCTGTTGGTGGTATTTTTAGTGAAATTTGGCCAGGACACCGGGGAAATTCTCCTACTCTGCTGGCGCTCAGTGGCCAGTAGGGGGGTTTGTTTCTGTTGCCAAGATGGCCACTGTGGCTAGGTCCACGGAGGAGGAGGAGGTTGTGTCGAATACGGTCACGGAGATGAAGTGGAAACGGCACTTGTCGGCAAGTATGAGCGCCGGGGTGGGTTTGGAGGTGAATGAATTATTTCACGATGCTGTGTCTACAACGGAGGCGCTGGAGAAGGATGTTTTGGCGAGTGGAGCAGGGAGTTCTTCAAGGCTGAATATGCGGATCCCTTGCAAGTTTGTAGTTATCGAAAGTGTTGTGCCTTAAAACTGGCTTCATAGGCTGTGCTGGTTTTATGGAATGCGAAGCGCGCGTCGGTTGGAAAAGAGGTTGCCCATTTATCTGTGATTTCGCAAGCAGCTCAGAACCCAATAGAGGAACAACGGTTGGAAACTTTATTGGGGCTGAATAAGGAAGCAGTGGAGGCGTGTGGGAAGAGTGATGTTTACATCCGAAGGCATTTGATGCGGAAAGAGACTGGGACTGTTTTGGCTAAGGATCTGTCACCCAGCCAAGGTGCTGTGAGTCAGTATGGCCCAAAGAGGGTTTCCCACATTTCACATCAACAGAGAGACTGTTTCGTGTTTAAACCCGCTTAAAGTGGGTGTGGTGGGATTAGAATGAGTCCTCAGTGACTTATCAAACTAAGGCTGGAGTGCAAGATGGGTGATGGAATTCAGTTTTAAAAAATAATCTGAACAGCAGAGACAAAGAGTGTCAGAATTATGTGAGGAGGCTCAAAATTTTACCTGTAAATCTTAAAGAAAACTGTTTTATCCTTGCAGCCTTTAGTGTATGATTAAAATTGGTCCTCACAATCAGCTTTGGTGGCAGCAGGGTGGAAGAAATTAGGCAGGGATATGGACGCCGGATTTGGTATGGATACTTTTAGATTTAGATAACCATCTCCAGGATGGCAACCTGGGGATGGTTTAAATGAAACCTATGGAAAGTAGAGCAGAAGTAGAGAATAACAAAGGGAAAATGTGGATATTATAGTTAAACAGGGTGAACGCAGCATTACAAAACCTAAGTACTGGGAACATGTCATGATGTCAAGGCTTACCCTGAGAAACCCCTTATGTCTAGTTTATTTGCACAGAGAGAGGAAGTTGCACTCTGGAGGAATGCAGTGCTATTAGATATAAGTGTGGATTAAGGAAAGGCCTAATAGGTGTTTTGTAGGCAAACTTTCAATAAAGAGTCTTTGATGTTTTCCCTTGGGATGTTTTTTCTTATAAACATCTCAGGAGAGTATAACTTGATATTAGTTTTCGCTCCTGCTTTGTTGAGCTTTTTGGAGAGGTATAATCAGGTAAAGTTCTCTCTCCTATGGTCCCCCTTTGGTTATCCTCTCAAAGCCTTTGATTAAGTATGACAGTAATGTTTAGAATGAGGGGTACATGTAGAAGATATTGTATACTGGCCTCACAGAAATGTGAAGTTCAGAGTGATCCAGAGCCAATTTTGATTCTGGAGCAGTTTTGGACAGGAGGGTGGAAATTTAAAGTCAAATTACGCAAACAGCCTTTGGGGGTTGAGCATATTCCAACTTCTCTTGTTGGGAAGGATAGGGGGTTTGTTTTTATAGCGGGCAGCCCAGAGCATGTTATAAATGTGGAGCTCGGATGCAGTTATCCAGCACATGTGACCAGCCCAAGTGTCATAATTGTGGGGAAGTGGTCATGTCACCATGTTTTGTGTAAACTCAATAAAATGCGATCTTTGTGAAAATATAACCATGTTTTAGGGATTGTCCATGGGCTGCACAGAATAAGACTAGTTGTGGGAATTTGGATTTGATCATCTAAAAAGCACAAGATGCCAGAGAATCTCAGCAGGGTGGGAATATCACAGGGTCTCTCGGTACCTCTGAGCACTGAGAAACTCAGGTTAAGTAGGGTCGTAGGGCTACAACTGTTCATCCGTAAGTGCTGGAAAAGGAATTGCAGAGGAAGTTTCTGATCTTCAGCCGTGTGTTATATAGCCCCACATGAGGATTTAGCGTTGTTTCTGTTCCACCTTTTGCAACCACCATTGCTCTCTCAGAAGGTCAAGAGACTTCTAAGTCACTTTTTGCCTCTGGAACCAGAGTCCATTGAAACTAAAAACCTTGTATGCAGCTTTATTTTGGGGGATTCGAAATGGACATTTGGGGATGCAGATTCACAATTGTTGGTACAGGATGCCTTGTGCTCTAGGAGGGAGTATAAGGTAAGAAGAAAAGAAGAAAATGAACAGAAGTTTAGAGTTGTTAAGTCGTTTGGTTATTTGTAATGTTTTTTTTTATGGGTTACATTAAACACCTATAGTCTTTAAAGGTACAGAAGAGACAGGTGGTGTTTCAGTTAATACATGATCTGCAAATTTCTGGTTTGTTTCCTACAAGAAACATGGATGTTTCCAAAACCACATTGTTAAGCTTTACTAAGATCGCCATGGGGACCGCCCTTTGGGTCGCTCAAAGATAGGGTGGATGGGTAGGGATCTTTTCAATTTTATAATTTTGTTTTGCATTAATTAATCGATTTAAGCCCTGGGAGAGTACTGATTGTAGAGGTAATTGGTATACTCACACTCTACGATTGATTAATATTTATAACCCCCAAACAAAGTCAGGGAGGGTAAACTTGTTTGAAAGGGATCCAACCTTTCTGGTGACAACTATTCCCATCCTTTGGGGGATTAACTTAGTATGAGGGCCAGGAGGAGTTGGGAAGGAAAAAAATATATTGTGACACACTGTTTAATGTGGATATTAAATATCAGAGTTAGTGTCCTGTAATGATAGGCAGGGTCATTGGTCCTAGGGTACCTTCTTTAAAGGTGTAAAAGCTTATACATCCTGATTACCTATTTATTTCCAAAATAATTCTGACATCTAGTCCACAGATTATTCTGTTGGAATTTTGGATCATGCTCTTTGCATGTACAGGTGGAGTAGTTGAGGACATGGTAGGCAGCTGACTAGGGTGGAAATTAAACACCTCCATCCTACAAGAAAACTTAGTACTGAATTTATTAGACCGATTTTACCGTCAGATTATCGGTGAGTTTTTATCTGACGAAATGGTGGTGGTGAAACAGAGAATGATTGTATTTCATGGTTCAAAAGTATGGAAAAGCTATCAGGAAAACTGAGTTTGTTGCCATTTCAAATTAAGGACTCAATTACAACAAGTACTTTCATTGGCAATTTTCTCTGTGAGGATTTTTTTATACAAATTGCAGCAATTAAAGCACAATGAGGGTGTTGCAATATGATCATACAAAACCTTATAAGCTGTGATTTCAAATCATATGACAAAATCTGTGGTTGGGGACCCTTTGAGCTTTGTAAATCTTTAAAAGATTCATGGTTTTTTTGGATTTTTTAAATCAAGGGAATGTAAGGTTCTCATAGTTCAGGCTATAGGGTATAAGATTACAGAGCATTTTCGGAGCTGGGTTCCCATCATGCTCCCATTTTGACGAGGTGGTTAAGCAGTTTTGGGCCCTCCTATAGCAAAAGAATTGGATCCTGAGATTTTAAAAGGGATTTTAGCAACCCTTTTCTTATGGCGTAGATTGGAGGTTATAAATACTGCAAACCAATGTATCCCAGGTTTAGATGGATTATCTAATTTATTTTATAAAATGTTTCAGTCAGAATTATTGAATTGTTTGGTTTTGGTCTTTAATTATTTTTGAGGGGGCAGAGTCCACGGTCCTTTTCAGAGGGTTTGTAGATATATATATTGTCAGGGATAATGGGGAGTTTAGAATTGGAAGCCAATTACCTTGGTTGAACTTCTGATTATAAAATTCTTATTACTGATCAACAATAGACTGAAAGTCATGTCTGAGGTTATGTTTTACTCCTTGCTCAGCATTGTGGTATACCCAATAGGAGAATTCAGTTCTGTGTCTTATTAGATATAATTGAGCAGGTGAATGACTTAGAGAAAGGATATATTGCTGTTGATTTATAAAGGCTTTTTGATTAGTTATTTTTTTTTTTCACTTTAGAATTTTTTAAGGTCCCGGGGTTATTGAATTTAATTAAAGGGTTATATGCCCTGTTCATGTGTTCCCACTTATCAAAGGAGAATTGGTGAGGTTTTAAATGAAATGTGAGTACTACAGGATGTCCCTTAAGCCCCTTCTTTATAATTTCTTGGAACCTCTGTTAGAGTAGTGAGCTCGCCTTTGTGGTCGGGGTGAGCATTCCTGGTACAAAGTCATTTATTACCATTAAGGCATATGCTGGATGATGTGCCTTTTTTTTTCAAAATACCACAACAGAGTTTTTTTTTTTCCGTGTTTGATATATATGCAAGTTTATCTAATGCAAAGATTAATTTAAATAAGTCTAAAGGTTTATTATTGGGTATGTCCCATCAAGACCCAGTGTATTTTAATTTATACAATTGCTACTGAGCCTTTGACAATTTTGGGGGTACTTTTTGTCTCTGAACCGCCAGAGGATAATTGGAAATTGGTTTTGATAAAATAGAAGCTAAAGTAATAGATGGAAAAGGTTTTAATTTATCAAAATTAAACGAATTCAAGCTTTAATTAATTTTTTCGCCAAGTCTACAGTACTGGCTGTTATTTACCCCTGCCTGCTCAGTACAAGACTAGACTTTATAGTATTTGTTTCAATTGTTATGGGCAACAGATTGAACCCTGTTAAAAGAGGTTTCACTTATCTGGATAGGAAACGGAGGTTTGGGAATGGTGGACCCAGTTGTTTTTGTTTTTGTTATTTTTTTCCTTTTCATTAAAATATGGTTTAGGCCCCTTCAGGGTTTCAGGAGATTTTTCTTTAAAGTTTAATGAAGCATTATCTAACAACTTGGTTGCATTGTGCACCTAAATTATCCCACATTTAGCTTTGCCAGAATATTTTATGCTCATGATAGAAATTATATAAATGGAAAGAAACCAAAAATCAAATTATAAGGGGTTCTTCGAGGACATTATATAATGATTGTATGACCTTGAGTTATCCTTCTGAGCCAAGCTTCAAAAATTGCCCTATAGGACGGAATTCAGACGTATAGGAACAACTGAATAATCACAGGTTGCCAGTTTATATGTGGGAGGTTCAATGGCTCATGATGTATGGGAGATTAAATGTTAGGGGAACTGCGAAATATAAAGCAAAGGAAGAGAGGTCTTGTCCTTATTTGGAATGTATAAACCAGGAGGAAACAATGGAATATTTTTTTCACAGTGCTCTTTCCGATTAAATTGTGGAATATTTGGCAAAAATATGGGAACTACCTTTGGTTAAGTTAAATTATGACATTTTGGTGATTGGAGTTTCCTGTCCTTGCAACGGTATGAGAAGGGTACTTTGCAGTATTTTGCATGTTTAAGGTATTGTCTATGGTAAATAAGATGTCAATGGGTATTATATCAAAGGAACCCACCTTAGAAGGATTTAGATGTTATGGACAAATGTTTTGAGTAAAGTTTTTTATCAGACATGCAATTGTACAATGTGGATAAATTAGATATGGGTGGAAGGGTTTCACATATTATTAAATATAAATAGTAGGTAGTGTAACTTGGTTTTCCCACCTACCCCTCCCTTTCCTTTTTTTTCCTCTTCTAGTTGGAGGTCAATTGCATTAGGTGGTAGGTGAGGTGGTGTAATTATTTACAGGGTCTGGGGAAGGAGGGATTGTTTATGAATTTTTTTGAATAAAGGGAGTTGTTTTTGAGTTGCTTTTCTTGGTTTTTCTCCCATTGGAGCTCTTGTGGTACACTATGTTTTTTTTTCTTGGGACATCTATTATGGGACTTTGGGTAGACAAATGTGTAGAGCTAGGTATAGTGATCTTTGTTTCATAGGTTTGGCTTACTTTCTTTTCGTATTCTGTTTATCAATCAATGTTTTTGTGGAATTGTATTTATGTGTTTATTACAATAAAATTGCCCCTACTTTTTTCAATAAGTTCTATGGGATCTTAACATCCACCTGAACTACCACCAATCCAGGCAGATGGGACCTGGTCAATTGTCCCATCCGAAAGACTGCACTCAGAAGTGCAGCACCCTCTCATGCTGCACATTAGTGTCAGTATTGGGATATTAACCAGTGCCAGATGTGGGAACTCGAACCCACAGCACTCTGATCTCCCAGCCTCAGAGGCGAGTGCTAGTGGTGGCAGATAGCAACAGTAGTGAAACAGGTACAGAACCACAAGTGGAAAGGGCAACAGTAACAGTTGTGGTGTGGTGGGGCATCGGTAGTGAGCCATGCAACTGCTAAGTGTGGCATTGTGTGCAGCTGCAATCAGGGAAGTGTACATTTGGTGTACATGGCCTCAGTTTCAGTGTTGATCTCCACTGAGCATTCAGTACCTGGTGAGGTGGGTAGGGATCTCACGTAGTACATTTAGACAATTGTTTGTTATTTCTGTCACCTGCTGCTGGATGTCTGTCATTGGTTGTGTTGACATGGTCCTCCCTCATACTTGCACCGTGTGTGTGTGTGTGTGTGGTGCTGGGGGGGTGAATTCGGAGTTAGGGTTTTCAACCCTAACAGCGAATTTCCTCACTTTTTTCACTGTGGAACAACCCTAACTAATGCAATAAACTGAGTTTTTTGCCTCTAATTTCCCTTCTTTTTGAGAATGATAACGAGAAATAGTGAATGTAATGCAGTGGTGAGAGTTGTAGCTCCTGCCACATGATGTCTTGTGGCATAGTAACAGGAACAGCAAAGCAAACAGAAGTTAACAGTGGCTCTTATGGTAAATACGGGCGCAAATGAGAACAGAAAGGGTAACTACATGGTGGCGTAGACGGAACGGTCTGCCACGCGGACGGTTGTCACATAGTAACATGGTGCCTGCAAACGGAAATGGTCAATGGAATGGTGACGCAAAGTGAAACAGAAAGAGAAACACTACTGTAGACACAAATGGCAAAAAATAACAGAAACGCAAGCGCAAATGAAAACGCAAAGGATAACGCACATGGTGGCGCAGACGTCAACGGTAAGTGAAATGGGTACGAAACCACAAACGGAAAGGGCAACAGTAGCAGTAATGTAAGCACACAGGATGGTTTTCCCCAAAACCTGCATAGAGAAAGACAGTGAGTACAAATAATGTATGCATAATAATGAGTATCGGAGCAGAAAATGAGAACTTGGAATACTAAATATGTTATATCTCAGGAACCGTACGACGTAGAAAAAAAATGTAAAAGTCATATGACTTTACAACTGTCCTGGCTAATTTTAGTCATTAGCCTCATTTTTCTGACGAAAAGTCCGTATCTCGCACTGCTTTGAGATCTCGGCCCTGAAAGGCATGGCTAACGCTGTAATGTTATCCCATGGGAAAAAAAGAGAAGTTCGGAGTGCCATAACTTTGCCTCCCTGTAATATTTTTTCACCAAACCACTGAAAGGCACCTCTGTGTGCTGTTGGTTGTCTTCACTCCAAATTTCAGGAAAAAAAGACTAAACTATTATTTTGCAGCAGGGTGCCAAAGGATTCCTGTAATGCATCGGGCGCCATAATGTTATACTATGGGAAAAAACGTCAAATTTGGAGTGCTGTAACTTTTCTGCCATGTAATATTTTTTCAATACAACACTGAAAGGCACAACTGTGAGATATCATCTGCGTTCCTCCCAACACCTGCATGACAAAGAATTGGACCCCAACACTGACCCTGAGTTGTGGTAACTCACTGAATTCATTCCTGACACATAACAACTTCAGCTTTAATGGTAAACATTATGTTCAACTATGGAACCGCAATGGGAACCAGGATGGCTCCTCAGTATGCTAATCTTTTTGGCGGCAATTTGGAGGAGGATTTCAAGGCACTGTACACATAAACCACCTTATTTCCGCTACATTGATGATTTGTTTATAATTTGACAGAGGGCACTGACACACTTAAAGATTTTCACCAAGAACTTAATAACCTCCACCCAACTATAAAGCTTTCCCTAGAATATTCTGCCACAAGTGTACATTTTCTGGATACCACTGTCACTATTAAGGATGGTACTCTACATACCTGTCTTTACGGAAACCAACAGACAGACAGAGATACTTACACAAGAAAAGTAATCACCGAGCCACACAAAGAAATCTGTATATATAGTCAAGCACTGTATCACCGCCTGTTCAAATGAGGAAGACAGAGACACACATCTGGCGATGTTGAAAAACACCTTATTGAGCAGGGACACTATCCAGGGAAATTGACAGAGCAGTGGAACGGCAACACAGGTCCCAAGAGAACAGCTACTGCAATATAAGGAACGGATGACTACCAACAGAATACCCTTAGTAGTCACATACCATCCTGACCTTGAACTCCTCACGTAAGATTACTAAGGATCTCCATCCAATAATTAGTGAGGATGAAACCCTTTAACTGTATTTTTCAAGAACTACCACTACTGTCTTTAAACAACCACCTAATTTAACCAACCTGATTATTAGGAGTCAACTTGAACCGAACAGAATACCACATGACATCATATGGTACACGACCCTTGTCATCAACGCATATTTAAGACATGTAACCTCATTTCCACTTCAGACTGTGTGGTTACATCACAAAACAGACTATTCAGGATACAGGGAATTATACATGTACATCAAGTAATGTGGTCTATTTTATCCAATGCAAGAAATGTCCTCGCGACAGGTTATGTGGGAGAGAAGCCAACAACTCCGTGACTAGAATGAATTCACACAGACATTCTATTAATCACAAGATGATTGAGAAACCAGTAGCCCAGCACTTCTCCCAGGATGACCACTCAATCTCAGATATGTCTGTGATGGTCTTAAAAGGACATTTCAACAGTACACAATAGAGACGGGTCTGAAATTAGACTTATTTTACTTCTCAATATGGCGGCGATGGATTGAACATTGATGTTGGGTACATGACACATTATTCCACTTAAACTTACATAGACCTTTACTTTAAAAGATGGACATAAACAGTTTAGTTCTTCAGCGGCCTTTGATTTTGTAAGTTTATGGTTATCTACATTGTTGACTTTTTCACCTTAACACTGTGGTGAGTGCTTGAGTGTGTGTGTGTGTGTGTGTATGACTGATGTATGTATGTATGTATGTGTGTGTGTTTGGTGTGTGTTGTTTTTGTGTGTTAGGGTATGGTGTGTATGTGTGTTTTGTTTGTTGTGCGTGGTGGTGTGAATGTGAATGTGTTTATGGTATTTGTTGTGTGTTGTGGTTGTGTGGTGTGTAGGTGTGTGTGTGTGTGTATGGGGGTGTGGTATGTGTATGTCACACACATGTGTGGGTGAGCGTGGTATGGGGCAATTGTTATGTGGCTAGAACACTTAGTTTTCACATATAGTGTGCATTTATTTCCTTCTATTAGTTGTCAGTGGGTGGATTTCACACTGTCACATTTTTAACTGCTCATATTAAGATGCATATCTCATTTACTTGGGGGTTCATTAAAGGTGTAATTCTTTTTGGTTTTCATTTAGATTGTTTAGACTGATTCTGTGCATTTTGTTATACACAGACTCTGTGTTGAAATCCACATTTATCAGGCTCATGGTCTCCGTTTTCTTGGGGGTCTTTGACAAGAAAATTTTTATTTATTTTTTTGCACTTACACTTACAAGTGATACTTCATGCATCATGTTTATATGTGTAGGTTAATTTGAGGCTTGATTTCAACTTGCAGTTATACCTAATTTCAGGATTTTGTCTCTCATTATCTGTCCTTTAATATACCAGGACAATTGGAATGTAAGTTGTAGCTCATCTTACATGTATTAGAGAGAATGCCACTCCAAGGTTTTTTTATCACTAGAATGCTTTCTTGGCATACTGAAACATTTTAAAATTTATGTGACAAGAACTCTGGCTGTAGAGAATTCTTGATAACCTTTGCCCTTCTGAGGCTCTTCAGTTTAAGGCATACTGGTGTTAATTAGCTTCTCTGATGTAATCTTCTATTATGTTTTAAATGTATATGTTAAACCAATGAGAATTATTTGCTTTTTTCTATATAATCTGGTGTTAATAGTATGGATAGTTGAAAAAACTGCCACAAAGCTTCTGAAGAAGGACCTGGTTGGTTCGAAAGCTAAAGCACTTTGTTCTTTTCTGTAACATCCATGTTGGTCCAATAAAAGGTATCAAATCAAGTCTTGAGAACAGAATTTCATTATTTTAATCACTGGAAATTTTTGGCCTTGATGATTTGGTATGGCTAATGATAGTCAAAACAGGCTTGACCTGTTAGTCCCCATCCCTAACCTGCAACATGCCTTGACTGTACTAGCATGCAGTGCACACAATGCAGAGGAGGGCAGAGTGGCTGCCCTTATTATGGATATTAAGCAGACCGAACAATTAGTCTGGCATCATGAATGAGAAAGATACTCCACGCCTCCTCTCTTTCAGTCACAAGCACCACTGCTAAAACAGTCATATTGACTGAATTAGGCTGGGTAAGTGCGCTGCAGTGAACAAGGATCAGGCTAGCCTGATATTAATTTCATTGCCCCAAAAAAACAAACAATAAACTGAGTTCAGGAGGAAGACCAAACGTTTAATAAATGACTCATTGCAAATTGCGGGGATCAGATTAAGGAGGCAGGACTGATTTTAAAGATAAAGTATTAGATTTCAAAACACATGAGACAGGCACAGTTTCTGATGTGGGACACTGCCTGTCAAATGTGCCAGAATGTTTGTGGGCAATTTTGAAACATTTGATGTATTTGTGACAATTTCCACACCATACTGCAAAACATTATGCATATTTCACTATTTTGATGCATGCATAATCTTTTGTGTGCATCTTGGCAGCTGTTGTGGTGTAATGTTAGAGCACATTTTGTGTGGTCTAACAGACTAACAGATATGTCACAAGTAGCACAATTGTACTAAAAAGATGATCAAGCAGCTTTCTGAAAATCCAGTCCAGTGTCTGCTTCTGATCCAGTGACAGGACCTAGCATTTTTGTTATATATTAATGTATAGTAGTGTGTGTTTTATAGCATGAGATAACATTCGTATGCTGTAAGAAACACACACCACTATACATATTATTACAGAAACATAGAATTTGATGGCAGATAAGGATCACTTGGCCCATACAGTCTGCCCAGTTCTCCTATCTACACTGATAATCTACAGCTCTTCCTCCCTTCCTTTCCATTATGATTGCTTTGTCTCCCATGCATTCTTGGACCACAGCACTGTTTTTGGCCCCACCATCTCCACTGGAAGGCTGTTCCAGGAATCAACTATTTTTTCTGTGAAGAAGTACTTCTTCACATCTCTCCTAAATTCACCCTCCAGCTTCATAACATGCCCCTTGTTCTTAGCACCTTTCTTCTGAATAATATTCCATCCAATACCTTTGTTACTCCGTGAGGTATTGAAAATTCTTTATCATATCTCCCTCTCCTTTCACTGTTTCAGGGTGTACATTTGAAGTCCTCTAGTCTGTCCTCACAGGGCTTTTGATGCAGATCCTGCACCATTTTAGTTGTGCTCCTTTGGACCATCTCCACTCTGTCCTTCCAGAGATGTGGTCTCCAGAATTGACACAATGATCTAGTGAGGTTTTACCAGCAGTCTATTCAGAGGCAGCACCACCTCCCTCTTTCTGCTGATGATACTCTCCTATGCATCCCAGTATCCCACTTGCCCTCCCTACTGCCTTTACATTTCCTGACCACCTGTATGTCCTCTGATGTGATTAGATCTCTTTCCTGCTTGGTGGTTATCAATACCACTCCACCCATGTTGTACTCCACCACTGGGTTTCTGTGTCCTAAGTGCATTATTTTGCATTTTTCATATTGAAACCCAGCTGCCATACCCTTGACTAGTCTTTGAGTTTTCTCAGGTCTCTGCTCATCCTTTTCCTATCCCCGGAGTGTACACCTTATTGCAGATAAACTTTGACTTTGACGGCAGATAAGGACCACTTGGCCCACCCAGTCTGCCCATTTCCTATCTACTGGAAAAGCACAGATTCTAGTTAACCAGCAGCCTACTTCCTGCAACCCCCCACTATAATTGCCTTATGTCTGTCCCTTGCATGTTTGAATTCCCCCACTGTTTTAGACCCAACGACCTCCCCGGGAAGGCAGTTCCATGTATCCAGCACTCTCTCAGTGAAAAAATTTTTCTTCACATTACCCCTGAGCCGTCCCCCCTCTATCTTTAAATTGTGCCCCCTTGTTCTTACACATCTCTTTTTCTGAAAGATGCTACTACCCTCTTGGACTTTGTTGATTCCCTTGAGTTACTTGAAAATTTCTATCATGTCCCCCCTGTCCCTCCTTTCATCAAGGGTATACATATTAAGCTATCTCAGTCTCTCTTTATATGGCTTCTGATGCAGACCCTGCACCATTTTAGTTGCCCTCCTCTGGCCTGCTTCCATCCTGTTTATGTCCTTGCATAGATGAGGTTTCTGAAACTGCACACAGTACTCCAGATGGGGTCTCACCAACTGTCTGTATAGAGGGATAACCACTTCCCTTTTTCTAGTTGTGATGCCTCTTCCTATGCATCCCAGTATCCCCCTGGCTCTCCTTATCGACTTCTCACATTGTTTACCCACCTTTAGATCATCTGTCTTCTACAAAGACGCAGACATTCTGTTCCAGCTCCTCTGCAACGTCACATATAAAAACAAATTAAAGAGGACCTGTCCCAGCACTGATCCCTGAGCCACACCACTGGTCACCATCCTTACTTGAGTCAACTCCCGCACCACCCTCTGTCAACTAAACCCTAATCAATTTCTTCACCAGTTTACCACCTTTGGACTCACTCTTAAGCTACCCAGTTGTTTATTAGTCTCCTATGTGGAATGTTGTCAAAAGCCTTACTGAAATCTAGATTTTTTTTTTTTTTTATTTAACCAGGTATAGCACACTAAGCTGAAAGCTTTTTTACAGGAGTGACCTGGGAGCACAAGGAGGTTAAGTGACTTGCTCAGGGTCACACAGTATGCAAGTGGAAGCTGTGGGATTCAAACCCAGGTCTGGTCTGCTGGATGTCACCAAATTTGCAGCTCAGAGCCTTAGACCACTGCGCTATACTGCCTGCTATAGATAGGCCATGTTCACCACTCTACCCTGATCTAGTTCCTTGGCCACCCAGTCAAAAGAAATCTATCATTATAATTTTGACATGACCTCCCCCTGTAAATCCATGCTGGCTTGGGTTGTGTAACCCACTGGATTCAAGATATTCTACAATACTTTCCTTCAGGAGTGATTCCATCAACTTTCTCTCCACTGATGTCAGGCTGACTGGCCTATAATTGCCAACCTTCTCCCTGCAACCACTGATGTGTAGTGGGACTACAGCTGCGCCACTTCAGTTCTCCAGAACCACTCCTGTTTCCAGTGAGCTGTTAAATAAAACTGTCAGAGTACAGCCAGTATTTCCTAAGCTCCTCAATACCTTTGGGTGCACTCCATTTGGCCCCATTACTTTGTCCACCTTCAGATTAGCAATTCCTTCAGGACTCATGCCTCCATAAAAGACTAGTGTCCCCTCCTCCCTCCAAAGCTTTTGTTACTGTTTTGTGGTCGATCCTCTTCTCCTTCCTCTGTAAACACTAATAAAAGTATCTTTTCAAGATGTCTGCCTTTTCCTGGTCCCCTCTGCATAACCCCTTCCTTTCACTTTTTAACCTTACAAGTCCACCTCTGGTCTTCCTCTTTTAGAAACATAGAATGTGATGGCAGATGGGGACCTATAGATCCATCTAGTCTGCCCATTTTCCTACCCCACTTTCACTTACATATCTCAAAAAATGTCTTGTCCCTTTTTGTTACCACCTAGGCTATTCTCTCTTCAATTTGTGCTTTTGCGCTCCTGACTGCTTTCCCTACTTCCCTCTATTTCCCCCCTATACACCTCCCTATTGTTCTCCCTCTGGGTCTCCTTATACCTTCTGAATACTACCTTTTTACCTTTTCAGCCACCTCTTTTGACAGCCATAGCTGTCTCTTTTTCTTCTTGCTTTAGTTCAGTTGTTTGAAGCAGAGGTCTGTTGCCTTGTTCATTCCACTGGGGTCTCAAACAGATGAGGCATACTGATGAGTCCTGGTAGGATGAAACACGTATCTATGTCTTCTGTTGGCACCCTTTGCTAACTGTGTGAGAGATCATTCGGCACCATGCATTTCTGCTTAAAGTTGAACCAGCATAATATTCTGTAGTGATTTGCATATGCAGCCCATGATGCTTTGCATTGTGGGGGCATGTGTGATTTTGTATTTCTTTGAAACTTGGCTTCCCAGCCAAATGCCCTTTGGGGTAACCATTGCCTCAGTGCTTCCACACAGAGATTCTTTGGCCCAGATATTCAAACTGCGCCAGGCTGTGGCACAAGCTTGCGCGCAGCACAACGGTTGCTTGGGGGTGTGGACTGGGCGATATTCAATGGAGCTGTGCCATGGCACAGCATCATTGAAAATCGCACCTGGCCACCCGCAGTGTGCATGGTGCAGTGGCACTGTGCCAGTGCAAGTCGCCAGAGTGGAGCATGGGGTTGTGCTAGTACAAGTTCCATTGCGCTATGCACAGCAACCGTGATATTCAAAACTTGACATGCAAATGGGGCCATAATGTATGCAAGGTGCAAATGGGGCCATTTGCATGTCATTATCGCCCCATTTGCATGCAGGTGCGTCAATCCCTGACGACTTGCGCCTGGTGCCCTGCCAGGCAGCAGCCATGGGGGACCGACGCCCCATGCAGCCAGCAATGTACTCCACAGCCCGATCGCGGGTTGCTGTAAAAAATGGAAAATCATAAATCCCTGGTGGTCCAGTGGACCTGCCCGCCCGATCGCGGGCTATGTACATAAATAAAATCCCTATCATCACTGGTGGTCCAGTGGACCACTTTCTACCCGATCATGGGCATTTGTAATAAAAGAAGAAATCTTTCCAATATCCCTGGTGGTCCAGTGGACCACTGTCTGCCTGATCACGGGCATTTGTAATAAAACAAGATATCTTTCCAATATCCCTGGTGGTCTAGCAGTACCTCCCTCCCCACCTGCCCACTGAGCCCCACCGCCCCGCTCCACCCCGGTCAGCCGGCGGATGGCAGCACCCACCCGCCTGCCACCCCGCCGCCCACAGACTGACACCGTCAGTAGGGCTGTATGCCCATTGGTCCACAGTATGAGCCAATGGGTGTGCAGCCCGTGCTGTACTACACATTCCAGATATGTGAATATATGTGGTTGGGGTGCTGCCGTACCGACTGACCGGGAGGCGGGGTGGTGGGGCTCTTGAGTGGTGGGTCCGCTAGACCATCAGTGATATTGGAAAGATTTCTTCTTTTTTTACAAATGCCCACGATCGGACAGACAGCGGTCCACTGGACCACCAGGGATATTGGAAAGATTTCTTCTTTTATTACAAATGCCTGCGATCGGGAAGACAGCAGTCCACTGGACCACCAGGGATATTTGAAAGATTTCTTCTTTTTTTTTTACAAATGCCCACGATCAGGCATGGGGGGGCGCCGCCAGGTGCAGCCGGAGTTGGGCCACCCACAGGTGGCAGTTGCTATGTTGCGCCTGCACGCGGCAGCTCACCTGTGGGTGGCCATCAGTTGTTCCTTTTTTTGATCAACTTTGTGTTGGTTACTGCGGTAGGGGTTAAGATGCGTGGCTCTGCACATCCCGCGCTGAATATCGGGCTGTGCAGGGTATGCATGGGCACGCCCACCTGTGCCTGCATACATTACTGATGTGCTCCAGCGCATCCGGATTTGTGCTGCGCACTTTCCTTTGAATATTACGCCAGATGCGATCAGTGGCTGGCGATGGTGTAACAATTGTTGCGCCATGCGCAACCCTTTGAATATCTGGGCCTTTGTCTTTAAACAGTTTTTGTTTTAATTGGTTCACCACAACATAACCCAGATCGACTATCTTAGGGTAGCTGGTTCATTTCACTGGGGTGTCAAACAGACGAGGCATACTGATGAGTCCTGGTAGGACTAAACACGTGTTCTATGTCTTCTGTTGGCACCCTTGCAACCTGCGTGAGAGGCCTTCGCACCATGCATTTCTGCTTAAAGTTGAACCAGCATAATATTCTGTGGTGATTTACATATGCAGCCCATGATGCTTTGCATTGTGGGGCATGTGATTTTGTATTTCTTTGAAACTTGGCTTCCCAGCCAAATGCCATTTGGGGTAACCATTGCCTCAGTGCTTGCACACAGAGGTTCTTTGTCTTTTAACTTCACCCACTATTCCTCCACCCAGCCCAGGTCACCCCCACCCAGTTCCCACCCCTGTCAGGTCATCCCTGAGGAATTCACCCATCTTTTTAAAATCTGACCTCCTGAAATCCAGGACCCTCATCCTTGTGTGGTTTGATTCCACAACCATTCTTATATTGAATCACACAGTACGGTGATCCCTGGTCCACAAGTGGCCTCCCACCTTGATGTCTGCAACACTGTCCCTGTTCATGAGTACCAGGTCCAGTACTGCCACATCATGAGTGGGCTCACTGACTAGTTGCCTAAGGAATATCCCCTTCAGAGAATCCAGGATGTCCCTGATTCTAGCTGAAGCTGCTGCAGGGAGGCTCCAATCCACATCTGGCAGGTTGACATCCTCCACCAGCAGCACCTCCCCCTTTTCTACTGCCTTGCCAATGGCTTCCACCAGTGCCTAATCTAATTTCTTTCTCTGTGCTGGAGGTCTGTAGATCACTGCTGTACAAATAGTGGCTCCATTCCCCATCTCTAGGGTGACCCACAGTACTGCTGCTTCATTCTCTATTCCCTGTATCTCTGTGGCTTTTATGCTTTCCCTCACATAAAGCACCACACTTCCTCCTTCCCTTCCTGAACAGAGTATAGGCTGGTATGGCCATGTCCAAGTCATGGTTTTCAGTGCACTTTGACTCAGTAATGGCCACAATATCCAGGTTGGCCTCTTCTATGATGGTCCCTAGATTTTATTTCCTAGACTTCTCGCATTCACACACATTATGAATCAGCCTAAATGCTTTGGAAAAACAAGACTCATAGCTGCGTTTGGAGAGTTTAAAAAAGGCTCTTTGTTTTTCTGGCTTCCCCCACAAGTTACAGTTGATAATGGGATGGCTCATATACTGGAGGACATGGTGAAGCTGTTGATGCATTGCGATTCCAAGTGGAGCAGTGTACAGCTGTATGTCTTTAAAAGTTTTATATTTCTCTCACTAATGAACTTAAAAGGCTGGATATCCCTGTGAGGAGTGTAGCTGCTGCAGTTTCTGACAGATACTAATGAGAATGGCTGCGAGGTGACAGCGGCAGTCAGCTTGGCAGAAAGCTGAGCAGTGTGCATAAGGTGGAATCTGTATAGTACATATCTACTACTAGCATTATACCTGCAACCCACACCATGCGGTAATTCCTGATGCACTCTTACATTATTGTATTGCAATTATCTGTATAAAACTGTAAATGTAACCTTGTCACTCTGTTATCTTTTCTTTATGGTAATACATATGTAAATCTGTTCACCGCTCTACAATTGTATGTTATGCTAAGCTATTTCTTATTTCTTAGTACCACAATACCTGTTATAGATAGTGTTGTGAGAAATTGGAAAATTTCAGCCTGACAAAATATTTTTGCGTAATTCAGGCATTCGTTGAAACATTTTGCTGGGAGAAAAGCAAAATTTCATCCTTGGAGTGAACAAAATTTCACCCTCGAGCTGACGAAATTTCACTTGCCCAGGAGTACTTTCACCACCCATGGGCAAAATAGTGGTCCCCACCCCCCGGCTGCTCACCGCCCAAATTTCTAAATTAATTCCCTAGTGTCTAGTGGTCCCTCGGATGTTCACTGGCCAAAGTGAATAAAGCAAACCCTCCTTTGCTCATTATTTTCCAGATGCCCGGTCCCCAATCCTAAAAAAATAATTCCTCACTCCCTGGTGTCTAGTGGACCCCACCTATCATCAGATAGTGCCCACCTGCACTCCCCAGTACCCAATTGGGCCCCAGTGCTATCAAACTGCTTACTGTTTTGCTGTTCATAGTGATCATAGTCTGACATGAGCCAAGAGAGGTGTAAGCCCTTGTACAGCTCACCTTTAACTCAAAGGGAGTAACCCCTTATAGCATGTGAGAAACAGAATATATCTAATCTTTTTTAAAGGTTGTTATGGTTTCACTGCCCACAGCCTCCAATGGTAATCTATTCCATAGGTTCACAATTTCTTGGTTGAAAAACCTGCTCTTTTCCTAGTCTTGTATCCTTGTCCCTTTAGTTGACGGTCATAAGATCTAATAGTATAGCAATTGTCCTTGTATTCAAGTCCTAAGCATTCTCAGAGGTCATCATTGGTATATTCTCTGTATACTAGGCACATACCCCCCTCCAACTATCTATGTCCCTATGTGTAGAGATTAAGCATTTTTAATCTATCCTCATAATTGAGATAATCAACTGACAATCATTTTCATTACCCTTCTCTGGACACCCTCCATCAGTCTCATTTCAGTTTGTGATAATGTGGCTGAGAATTGTTGACAGTTTTCCAGATGTGGGCTACCATTGAGGTATACAAGGGCAGTAACACCTCACTATCTCTACTGGTTATATGTCTAGCAATACAGTCCATATGCCCCTTGTCCTGTTAGATGTAACCAGGCAGTTTTTCTTTTTCTTGAGATCAGTCATGATAGTTACCCACAAGTCCCTTTCTTCAGTTGTCTCTCACAAGTATCTTTCCCCTAAACTATATCTGGCTATTACATTTGAGCTGCCTAGGTGTATGACTACACATTTATCCAAATTAATTGCCAGTCTGTGTTCATTTGTCCAGACCTCCAGATGTTGTAACTCATTTTGCAAATTCTTTATATCCAAATTATCCCAAACTATACACCTTAGTTTGGCATCATCAGCAGATTTGGCCTGCCAAACTTCTTCACCACACTTCATCAAAGAAATATGTATATTGAACAGGACAGGTCCCAAAACAGACCCCTGTGGCACCCCAAATAATTCACACCCCTTCTGGATTACTTTCTGCTTCCTAGCTGTGAGTCATGATTTATTCAATTTTACTATGGTACCATTCAGTTTGATACTGGCTTAAATCAGCAATAAGTTCCTAATGTGGGACCGTGTCAAAAGCCTTGCTCAGGTTGAAAAATGCAACATCATTTGGTGAACCTCTGTCAAACTCTCTGTTTACTTTCTCATAAAACTGCATCAGATTAGTTTGGAAGGACCTGCCAGATGTAAATCCATGTTGTGTTGTATCCCAGCCATTAGTTGTGTTTAGATGTTCTTCAGTCTGTTCCTTGATGATGCCCTCTTGTATCTTACACAGCGATGAAGTTAGGCTCACCGGCCTATAGTTACTATATAGCTCCATTTTACCTTTTAAATATTGGGACCACTGTTGCTTTTCTCCAAGCATTCACCACCTCCCCAGTTATCAGTGTTTCTTGAGAAATACTACGTTATAGAGTCCTACCAACCCATCAAATGGTCCATACAGAGCCCTTGGGTGAAATCTATCAGAGCCCATTGATTTATTAACATCAAGTTTTCTCAATTTATTCTTTATATCATGTACCCTTAAATTTCTAATTGGAACATCACTGTTGTTCCTAAGTTATCAAATTGTTTACTGTATTGTATTCTGTCCTTCCCAGGTCCTCCTTGTAAATGAGCTTTGCTCAATGAAGTTTTTCCCCAGTAAAATAAATAAATACAAATGCATACGAGATACTGTCATTCTACGTGATGATTGGCTGGTTCAGTTAGACTTCTTTTTCATTTTTAAATCAGTGCATGGCAGTATGTGGAGAGGAGGTACAGTATGGAAAATGACTGGGATGGGGGAGTAGCTGGCCACAGGACTACCCCATACTGGGGAGATACCACCTGGGGAGGGCTAAAGTTTTTTGTTTTTTTATTTCCTTGAAATTTTCTCAAATAATTTGCACTAAATAATGAATAGCTGAGTATGTGAGGAGGAATACTTGCCAAATGTTCAAAAAGGTAATCATTTTCTTAACCCACTAAAGGGTTCACTAAAATAATGCATCCCCTTCCTAACATCCTTAACCTTGGTAGTCTCAATCTATATTTTTAAAAAATATCTTTCTTCTCTCTCTCTCTCTCTCTCTCTCTCTCTCTCTGTTTCTTCTCTTTCTCTCACCCAATGATCAGCTAGCAGAGACAGCAGTTTGTTTACAAAGTTGACTCCCCAAAGCTGAGGAAGCTCACCCTAACACACCACACCAATCATCAAAGAATAATAGTGCCAAACATGTGCTTCTGTCCTAAACACCCTGCTGCCAAAAAAACAACCTGTTATGTTAATTTCTTATGCTGGAATAACTAATTGAAGTGTGGATAATTTTACAAAGAGTCCGGGCTCTGGGGGAGGCTTTCATCACCACCTGACAGCTTTAGAATAAGGGACAGATTTAATGTACTAATACCTGGTAAGGGATTAATGAGAGGAAGGAGGTTATCATATAGGTTGTCAGGTGGCAAACAATTTATTGCTACTGTAAGTTAAGCAATGTACTGCTGATTTAGGTAAACCTTCCTCAGTGGGGTGGGCAGCTTCAGTTTAAATACAGTCATCTCTCTTTTCATTTATGTATTTATTTAGTTTTTGTTAACCGGCTAGGTGCACTAGCCATGAAATGACTATTTTCAGGCACGACCAGGGAGAGTACAACAATCAAAGACAGGTACATAGCATGAGTACAATGAAATTACAATAGCTTTGCTGGAAGAATGGGAACAAAATTTTTTTAGACATATTGTGATACAAGCAGGGTTAGGGAGGGGTGGGCTTCCTAAACTGATTGGTAAGGAAACTTAAAAGAAAAACTTCTCAAAGGGCGGATATGTTGAGTTGGGTGATGGGTTTAACAGAAACAAATGGCATAAGTATGAAAGTTAAAGGTTCCCAGTGAGTTTATGGATTTCAGAACAGGTGGTGTGACTGCCAGGTCCATTTGCTGTGGGTTCATTAAAGGATTTATCACAGCTAAGAGCCAATCATATCACTAAAATTATTATTATCTTGCCAGTTTTATCAATTCAAATTCACTGGTTTATTGAGCAACTAAGTATTATGCTTATGCAACATAGTTGTGACCTAATGCTAAGTACTGTTACCAGTTTTAGTATTGCTAGTAGCTTGCATGAAATATAAGTCAGCTGTATGCTTATATAACATATATTTGGCCATGTCATACTCTTTGTCCTCATGTAGGAACAGCCACACTTTGCAGGGTACCATAAAGGCACAGGAACCCTCTGGAGGAGGGTTCCCCCTCCTGGAAGTGCGTCAAGAATGCAGGTCCCTTAGGCTAATGGCTAAAGATAAGTTAGGGAAGAAGCTGATAGGTAAATAGTTGTGCAGCTAGAAAAGGAGAGGAGGATAGTTGGGCAATGAAACAGCATCTGAAGGATGCTTGAGGCATGCACTCTTAAATAGAATACTCATGGGAGCATGGTATGGTTTGCCCACTGCTTCAATGAACCATAGGCTATAACATCAACTGGTTCAATGAGTAACTAAGTATTGTTCTTCTGTACTGTAGATAGTTTTGACATGATGTGCAGCACTGTTGGTAGTCTTAGTACTGTTAGTAGTTTGCAGGAGGCTTAAGTTTGTCCTTTTCGCAGTCCCTGTTCCCAGAGAGCTAACAAAATCAGAAAGGCCATACATGCTAATGCTAGAAATCTGGAAAATAAGATCCCAGACCTAGAGGCTATTATGCAGATGCCAACCTAGATACTGTTGCCCTTTCCGAGTCATGGTGTAGTGACAACCATGACTGGGACGTGGTCATACCTGGCTACACAATGTTCAGGAGGGACAGGGTAGAAAGGAAAACAGGGGGAGTGGTGCTTCCAATGAAGGAAAGCATAAAAGCCACAGAAATACAGAGAATTCATAGAGAGGCAGAGGTGCTGTGAGTCATCCTTAAGTTAAGAAATGGAGCCACTATTTGGACAGGTGTGATCTACAGGCCTCCAGCACAGGGAGAGGACATAGATAAGAAAATATTAGAAGCAATTGGTGAGACAGCTGAAAAAGGGGAGATGTTGCTGGTAAGAGACTTCAATCTGCCAGATGTAGATTGCAGCCTCCCTGTGTCAGCTTCAGCTAGAAGCAGGAACATCCTGTACTCCCTGAGGGGGGCATTCCTCAGGTGACTAGTTGATATACCCACTTGTGATGGGGCAATACTAGATCTGGTGCTTACTGACAGGTACAGTATTGCAGATGTCAAGGTGGGAAGCCATCTATGGTCCAGTGATCATCATACAGTGTGGTTCAACATAGAAACAGCTGTGAAATCCAACCAGACAATGACAAGAGTCCTGGAATTCAGAAGGATTGATTTTACAAAAATAGATGAATGCCTCAGGAATTACCTAGTGGAGGGGAGAGGGGCTTGAAGGGGGGAGGCAAAATGGGCCAAACTAAAAGAGGGTATAGTGAAGGCAACACACCTCTGTGTCAATGTGTCAAGCAGGTAATCAAAAGGAAAAGAAAGAGGAGACTGTTATGGTTCAATAAAGAGGCAGCAAAAAAGGCAAAAGCTAAAAAAGTAGCATTGAAAAGGTATAAGGAGAACGGGGCAGGGAATTGTATCAGGGGAAACTTAGGGAGGCAGACAAAGCAGCAAGGAATGCAAAGGTGCAAACTGAGGAAAGAATAGCTCAGGGTGTATCAAAAGGGGTCAAGACATGTTTTAGGTATGTTAGCAAGAAAAGGAAGAGAAAGGGAGGGATTTATGGTTAAAGAAGGAAGGGGGACTGTACCAAGGGGATCTAGAAAAGGCAAACATCTTGAACAAATACTGCTGCTCAGTATTCATAGAAGAAGGGAAAGGAAGGAATCACAAAAATCACCAGGAGCACTGATGGGAGGGAAATAGACACTAATATGTTTTCTGAGGAGAAAGTCGGAAAAGCACTCACTAACCTGAAGGTGGACAAAGTTATGAGGCCAGACAATGTACCATCCAAGGGTGCTGAAGCAGCTCAGGGAGGTACTGGCTGCACTACTAACAGATTTATTTAACAGATCACTGGAGACCGGCATGGTCCTGGGGGATTGGTGAAGGGCAGAGGTAGTCTCACTTCACAAAATTTGTAGCAGGGAAGAGGTGCAATATGTGCCTGTAAGCCTTAGATTGGTGATTGGAAAGCAAATGGAGACACTACTAAAGGAAGGACTGTGGAATATCTTGTATCCAATGGACTACAGGATCCAAAGCAGCATGGTTACACATGGTGAAGGTCATGCCAAACAGATCTGATAGATTTTTTCAACTGAGTGACCAAGTAGTTGGATCAGGAGGAGCAGTGGACATGGACTACTTGTATTTCAGTTTCAACAATGTTCCACCAGGTGACTGGTAGCAAGTTGGGGAACTTGGGGTGGGAAAAAGGTAGTAACATGGGTAAAAATGGTTAGGTGATAGGACACATAGGGTAGTGGTAAACAAAGTTTGCTCTGAGGAATGGAGGGTGATCTGCAGGGTAACTCGGATCAGTGTTTCCTGGACCCTTCAATGTCTTTATAAGTAACATAGCAGAGGAACTGGAAGAAAGGTCTGCTTCTTTGTGGATGACACCAAGATCTGCAACAGAGTGGTCATGCAGGGGATGTGTGGAAAGGATGGGTAGGGATCTGGAAAGACTGGAGGAGTGGTCAAGCATATGGCAGCTGGGTTTTAATGCAAAAAAGTGCAAAATAATGCACTGCGGCCATGGAAAACCGGGGCTCACAGTACAAAATGGGCAGAATGATACTGACAAAGACCAAGCAGGAAAAAGACCTAGACATAACATATCAGAAGACTTAAAGGTGGCCAGGCAGTGTGACATATCAGACAGAAGGGCTAGGGGGACTCTGGGGTGCATAGGAAGAGGTATTACCAGCAAGAAGTGGGAGGTGGTGCTGCCCTTATATAGATCACAGGCAAGACCTCACCTTGAGTACTGTGTCCAGTTCTGAAGACCACATCTCAGGAAGGACATAGACAGAGTCATTCATAATAACCAAAATGATATTCTTGAAATGGTCAAAAGTTTTAAATATCTAGGAGTTACACTGAACAACTCCTGTCATACTTACTCCATATCGACATAGTCTCCAAGTCTGTTAGCAGGAAGATCGGGCAGCTATATTGGCACTGGCACTGCCCTAATAGAAATGCCCTCAAACTCACCCTAACAAACTCTGTTTACTCTGTTATTGACTACGGTCTTGTTGTATATGGTGCGGCAACTGACATGGCCTTAAAAGGCAAGCCCTGACACTTAACAAGGCCCTGTAGTCTACTCCTGGGAGTCCCCCACCTTACTCACACCTGCAATTTATACTCACTCAGGTTGTCTGGAGCTTGATAGCAGAATAAATTATCGGCTCTGTCTCCTTGCCAAAAGGCTACCCTTGGTATGACACCCAAGGGGTCCAGACCTTGCTAACACCTGCTGCTCCATAACTAGACAGGCTCATGGAACACAGAACAACCCCTATAAGTTATCATTCTGCCACACTCACAAGGCCAGTGATCCTTTGAATATCGTGGCACCAAATCTACTAAATTCTACAAGCGTTACATTCTTATTGTAAATAGAATAGGCCTCTTCAAGTCAAAACTATGCTCCCATCTCACTAGTCATATGAAATGTACCTGCTCATCCTAGCAATTACTAGTTACTTATCTAAGCCTTGCTCTGCCCGATCTAGCACTTACATCATTCTAAGTTCTCCCACCTTATCTCTCTCTGCTTCTCCCCCCTTCCTCCCTCTACCTTTTGGCAACCTGTTTCTCTTTATAGTAATTTACCTCACATCCCTGTAGCAAGATAATAGGTATCTGCACTATCTGGTCCCTGCTTTCTCTCACTCTAATTCCTCTTTTAGTTTACTGCTAACCTCTTGCTAACACCCTACCAAATTGACAAAATGAGCTTTTTCCAATGCTACTCCAAACCACCCTGATGATCATTGTCAACTTTATGCACACATGTTTAAAGCCTGTTAAAGCTATCTGTATTTTTCTGTATGTGACTTGTACTGTTCTATATTGATGTGGAACCTTTGTAAACAAGCTCTGAGCTCAAAGGTTGTATTTCAAAACTTGAATGAATAAATCAATAAATCAATCAATAAATAAATAAATAAAAAAGAGGGAGTGGTCCA
The DNA here is from genome assembly GCA_016271365.2 of Neoceratodus forsteri. Taxonomy (NCBI): domain Eukaryota; kingdom Metazoa; phylum Chordata; order Ceratodontiformes; family Ceratodontidae; genus Neoceratodus; species Neoceratodus forsteri. The sequence continues at coordinate 851,253,687 of CM028134.1, forward strand.
GAGGAGGGTTATCAAATAGTGCAAGGTCTGCATCAAAAGTCCTATGAGGAGATGCTTAAGAGCTAAATATGTCAGTGTCAGTGGCTCAGTAGGGAGCACGCTCGCCTCTGAGGCTGGGAGATCAGAGCGCTGTGGGTTCAGTTCCCACATCTGGCACTTGGGTTAATATGCCAATACTGACACTGTAGTGCAGCATGAGAGGGGTGCTGCACTTCTGAGGTGCCGTCTTTCAGATGAGACGTTAAACCGAGGTCCCATCTGCCTGGATTGGTGGTAGTTCAGGTGGATGTTAAAGATCCAATGGCACTTATCGAAAAGAGTAGGGGTGATGTTATTATAATAAGAAAAACATAATACAATTGATATAAATTATGAAAAACAGAGATAATTATACAAATACTACATCATATCATTCAGTATATACATTTCTCAATGAAAGCTGTCATATATACACATTCTGCAATCGTTTCCTATTTATATTTTATAATGTGTGAAAACCCCTTCCACCAGGTTTTCACTTTTTCTACAGTATATATTTGTGACTCACGTAAATATACTTTTTGTAATTCATTGGTTACATAAAGAAAAAATGCTTCCACTGTAGTTGTCTTTTGATACAATACCCATTGACATCTAATTTGCCATAGACAAAATCTTAAACAAGCAAGTAATAGCCACACTGTACTGTTCTCATATTTTTTTAAGTTTCGAGAGAGTTCACCAATTATTAAGAACTGATAAGTAGGTTTCAGTAACCAAGGAAATGACCATTTCTTTGCTAAGTAAGCCCATAATGGAACTGAATTTGAGCAATCTAAAAAAATGTTCCATGGTTTCTTCTTTATTAATACATTTTAAATATGGCAATTCCTTTCTCCTTTGCTTTTGTACTTTGTCGGTCCTCTAATACTTAACCGACCGACATAATTAACCATTGAGTCTCCCACATATAAGGGGCAGCCTAGATTATTCAGTTGATCTAGTACTGTCTGATTTGAGGCTGATGGGCAATTCTTGAAAACCGGACTCTGGATAGATAGAAGCTAGTATCTCTTTATATAATTTCTTAGCTGAACCCTCACGCTTTTGTTAATTTCATTTATCCAGTTTTGAGCAGCTGGCCTAAAAACACCGGAAGGGAAGATGGGAGCTTAATTTTGGAGCATACTGTGTCCACGCTCTTAAGTATCCACCTATTGCTGACCTAAACCACTGATCCTCACTTCTATTTGTAATACCTATAGTAGTTTTCAACGAGTGTAAAAACAGTGAGAAACAAAAACACCAGGTCAATCATACCCACACCTCCATTATTTTGTCCAGATATGTATAATATCTTTTAATTGATTGAGTATATTCCCCATAATAATTGGAAACAGAGACTATATAGTTCAGTTTCTAGATGGGAAGGTAAGGATAAATCACCGCTATATACTGAAGACATGGTAAAATAAATTGTTTCAAAATCTGTACTCTTTTAATTTTACTGAATCGAAACTGCTTCAATCTATTTATTTTCTGTTCCACTATGTCCAACACTTTTATCTAATTTTCAGTAGGAAGATTTTGTGGTCCATAGATTACTCCCAAAACTGTAATTGGGTCCTTCGTTATTTTAATAGCTTTATACAGTACTGGCGTCTGATAACTGCACCCCATCAATAAGCCTTTTGATTTGGCATAGTTGAGTTTAGCATTAGAGAACCTAGCATAAAGTTGAAACTCCTGAAAAAAAATATCTATTTGTGCTAAATTTAAAAAATAAACACACATCATCTCGTATATGCTTGTGTTGTTAACACACTCGTCGTACTTTGGGATTTTAAATCCCTCTCATTTTGTCCTTATACTGACTGCTCTAATCAAAGGCTCTAATGTAAAGTTATACATTAAAGGACTCAACGGGCATCCTTGTCGAACCCCTGTAGTGATCACTAATTGTTGTCCAACTATCCCTTTGATAATAGGGATACCTTAGCTGTTGTGTACAATCTTTTATTATATTGAGAATTTGTACTGAATACCAAAAACCTTAAAGTTTGAAAAAGAAATACATGGTTTACCCTATCAAAGGCTTTTTCAAAATCCAATGAAATCAGGCCACTTCTAGTACCCATATCAAGACAGGTGTTCAATCACATCTCTTATTGTAGTCAATATCGACTGAATCTTCCTATTAGCTATTCCGTAGTGCTGAAGTGGCAAAATTACTATGGTCGCCATTTGTTTCAATCTATTGTTAAGCAGTGATGCTAAAATTTTGTACTCGGAATTTAACAAAGTAATCGGTCTCCAGTTCTGTATATTTCCTTTCTCCCCTGATTTAAAAAGATAGATTTGTATACCTTGAGAAAAATAATACGGGATAGGTTTTCCAGCTAAAAAGGTATTAAATAGTAATAATAATCCAGCAATTATTTCTGTTTGAAAAGTTTTATAGAACGGGTTGGATAAACTGTCTATTCCTGGAGAAGTATTATCTTTCAGTTTACCTATGACAGCCTCAATTTCCTGAGATGAAAAAGGTTTTATCATATCAGCAAACATACCTTCATCTAACCTTGGGGGAGGAAAAAGACTTAGATAATCATTAATTTCCTGATTAGAAGGAGACTCTTTAGGCTGGAGGTTCTAAAAATGATTATTAATACAGAGGCTAATTGCCTTCACATCTTCTACTTTACCTGAATCAGTTTCCAAAAACTCTAGAGTAGTTGAATCTTTAATTTTTTTACGTAAAGAATAAGGGTTTCCAATAACAGATTTCCCCCTGTGGTTATTTAGAAGGGCTTGCAAAGATTTGGCCCTATCATATTGCAATCGTCTCATTTCTAACTTAATATTATGAATCTGAGAGGATAAATCCTGTTTTGAAACATTTGCGATTGAATACAAATATTGCAAATGAGCTCTGAGTTTTAAATAAGAGCCAAACTGTGATTTCCTCTTGTGGATCCCATAACTTTTGAACCATTGAATACAATCTGCCTTCGTTTCCGCCCACCAGACTCCAAGATCTGAATATAGAAAACTTACCCAAAGTCTAGCTGCCAGAATTAGTTTAATTGAGTTTTTAACCATCTGATCCTGTAGACTAGTGGTATTTAATTTCCATCTGTTCGTCCTAGGACTCTGAAAGTTCGTATCTACTACCTCTACCTGTAAGAGCTGATGGTCTGAAAATTCTACGGGTACTGTTAAAAATTTTGAACTAAAAGAGTTTTGGAGACCAGCAAATAATCAATAGTGGAACCTTTTGTCCCCTTATAAAAAGTATATCTAGACTTTTCCTCCTTATTTTGATTACAATTAACCAGATCTGCAACTGCCATCATTGTTTTCAAACAATTAGAGTCACAATAAATTTTTTTTCGTAGTCATCCCTTTAATAAGCAAGGTACAATTAAAATCTCCTCCCCAAAGAATAGGTAAAGTTGTGACTAAATATGGTTGGATCTCTTTCATACACGCAATTCTAGATGCTTTTGTTTGAGGGTTATAAAGAGTAATCAACCTATAAGTAGTGTCCAACCATGCACCATCTAGTATCATTACTCTCCCTGGAATTAAATCAATCAGTTTATATAAAGAAAACTGATAACCATTAAAAAGAATCCCAATTCCATCCGCCTTTTCCCTTTCAAATGACCAATATGATGGTCCCCATGGCCAATCATTTCTAAAAGAGTGAATTTGTTCTTTAGAGAACATCCAAGTCTCCTGTAAAAAACAAATAGAAATATTCCTATCATGAAGTAAATGAAAAAGTGCTTTACGTTTAACAGTATGCAGTAAACTATGTGTGTTCAGAGAAGCCCAAAGGAATCCCATTATCCAGACTAAATTAGTGAAAATGAGCTTTATTTTTTTCCACGTTTCTTTTTTTTTCTCTTTATAATCACCTAAAGGCTCACCTGGAGTGCCCTGTACTGATTTTTGTGAGTCCGAGTCTCCAAGGTCCATTTCAGAATCTCCCATGCAGGAAAAGGGCTGCATACGTATGTGTTTCTACCTCACTTTCGCTGAGGTGGAATCAGTTTAAAGTTCCTACTGGACCTTCTAGAGGCAAGGACAGTTGCTGAACTAAATCCACGCCTAGTTTGTCATCTGGTTCTTTATAACAAACTGGTTGTAATAAACCTACCTGCTGAACTGTTTGTTCCTTTTTAATAGATGCCATATGCCTCTCTGATGGGGGGGGGGAACAGATAGAGGTACTATTGTTACTGGTAGTATTGGTACCGAGGGTTTATCCACCTGCCTTGGAAGGGAAGGGGGGGTGTTAAATCCTGCACTTCAGACGCTACTTTCTTCACTGCCTTCTGGGCCTGTTGCAATATTAAATCAATACTTCCACAAGAGGCCTTGTTCTTAACTGCCCACATACAATCTTTAAAGGCGTGCCCATATTCTTCACACAAATCACATTTTGTGTGGTTAGCACATTGCATTGTTACGTGTCCAATTTCCCCACAATTATCACACCTTGGGCGATCACAGGTGCTAGATAAGTGAGTTTTCGAGCCACATTTGTAACATGCTCGGGGTTGGCCACTATAAAAACACACTCCTTTATCCCTGCCAAACAAGAAGGAGTTTGGGATATGCTCTATCCCTTTATCAGATTGTCTTAGTTTTACTTTAAATTTCCATCCCCGTCCAAAACTGTTCTGAATCCAAAATTGGCTCTGGGTCCCTTGAAGCTTACATTTTAGGGATAACCAGTGCGTAATATCCTCAACATGGACTCTTCATTCCTAAACATGACAGTAATATGTTTAATTAAAGGTGTAGAGAGTGGAATAACAAAATGGAGTCCATGTTGGGGAAAACTTTACTTGGTTATATCTTTCCCAAAATAATTCTAATAAATACGAGAACGAAAACTAACGCCATAATTGTCTTCACCCGAAATGTTGATGAAGGCAAAGACATCCCTAGGAGAAAACCCAAGAGAATCTTTAATTAACAATCTACCCACATGGTACCTGTCTGGCCTATCTGGTAAACCTCCTTTATATCTGATACGTATTGCATTACGGTGAGGTGCAGCCTCTCTTTGCAGTAGTAAACAGTGAAGACATTAGTGGCTTTTCAGTTATCTGTACATTAACAGAATCAAGCAAAACAGATTTTCCATCAGCCTCCTTCATTTCCACTTTAGTAAGTAGTTCATCACAAAGACTGGGCTGCAAGGACCCAAGTGCAACACCCCCTTCTATTGCTACCCCCTCCAGCAGTCCCTGAGGTTTCCAGTCAGGAGAACCCCTAGCTAAGTGCAATGCTGGGTCCCATGCTTGGTTTGGAGTCCAGACCCCTTTTTTAGTCTTCTCCCAGCCAGCAGCCAGTAAGGCTCCCTGCATTGACAAGGTGTTATCATGGGCTTGAGGGACCATTAACTGCTGAGTTGCAACCTCTGGTACTGTTAAATTTGTCACCGCCTTATCATAACAATGTTTTGTAGTGCCCTGCTGAATCCCAGTATCCACCTGCCACAAATTCCGTGATTTGAAACTAAATTCAGTAACACCCTCTGATCATAAGTGTCCACTGGTAGCATACTGACCTTTGAAGTTAGTACACATATTGTCCCCCTCCAAAGGTTTGAATACAAACCTCGATTCTTTACTCAATTGCACTGGTTTCCTGTCGGGAGACACCTGAGTAATACTCACCGGTGACTGCACTATGTTCTCTGACTCTATGAAAGTGATAGCTGTTACCTTCTCCAGTACCGGTAGCGACCTTTGTAAGCCTTCCATCGCTAAGTTTGCATCAGACCCAAGTTCGCTTTCAGTTCCATCCAGCAGCACTACTTGTGCAGCTTTTTTCCTGTAGACAATCCTTTCATGGGCACTCCGCTCCGACAAGACATTCTGGTATCTCCTGATGCCAGACCATCCGTTTCCATTCTAACCCTTGCCATTTCATCCACATTGAGAGCTTCAGGAACCTCGCTAAAACAGCTTGTAAGGTAATCCTGTTTGAAGTCGTCTTAGTGTCGTTCATAGATATTGACCCAAAACCTTCTGTAGTTGTCCTTGCCTCATGGAAAATCTCTTCCGCTTCTACGTCTGAGAAGGAAATTAACTGTGATTCATGTTTAAAGATGCGTTCCAACTCCTCCTCTGCCGTCTCCACAACCTTCTCCTCCGAGCTCACTGATGTAGTGGCCATCCTGCCACAAGCCAGCCATCCCCCTACTGGCCAACAGTAGAGGAATTTCCCCAGTGTCCTGGTCAAATTTCCCTCATTCACTAAAATACTACCAACAGCTTAATCTGGTTCAAATTCAATGGCTTACCATCTGTAACCCCCTCCCCGCCGGTCGCCCCTGAAAAAGGGACTGCTAGGCCCAGTGGGCTTACCGGGTCAACAAAAATAACAACAACAATGTACACCCTGGAGGAGAGGAGGGAGTGGTGGGATATGATAGAGACCTTTAAATACCTCTCCAGGGTTAATAAGCTACAGGTAGGGAATATGGTTAAGAGGAAAAGGTGCTACATAACATGGGGGCATGCTATGTGGCTTGAAGGAGTAAATTCACAAGGGATGTGAGGAAGTACTTCTTAACAGAAAGGGTGGAGGATGCCTGGATCATCCTTCCAGTGGAGGCAGTAGGGGTAAAAATAGGGTGGGGCTCAAAATGCCTGAAACAAGCATAATGGAATTATAGGGCAAGAGATGGAGCTGTAGATCAAGTTGGGCCTCTGCAAAAATGAAGTTAAAAATAAGAGACCTGGTGGGCAGAGTGCCCTTTATCTGCTATCATATTCTGTGTTTCTATGTAGAAACTACCACCCTTCTGGGGTACCATAAAGCCACTGGAAACCTCTTAAGCATTTTTACACCAGATAAGTGCCACAGGAACACTGATCCCTTTGACTAAAGGTACTGTACCCAAGGGAAGATGCCAGAAAGTTAGAGGTGGACGGGAATAAAATGATTGAATACATGCCTTCCGAGAGAGAGAGAGAGAGAGAGAGAGAGAGAGAGAGAGATGACTAGATCAGAACATTTGACAAAGTAGATTTGGATGCAAATAAATACAAACCACTATCTGGATTCCAACTGCAATGATGGCAACTTACACCTTTATGAGTGCTGTGGTAAATTTCATATTCCACTGAATCTTGAAAGATTCCAACTAATCCCATGGAATTTTGTAGTAAGTGGATTATAGCAAGATTTGAAGCAGACAATACTGAAATGCCACAGTTTTCCTCAGAATTCCACAGCTGAGCATTGTTTTCTGCAGAACACATTTTGGAGACCGTTATATGTAAATTCTTTTGAAGCCATGTGGGAAATTTCATCAGAAATACACACAGTATTCATTTCTTGATTGCCAGTAGACACCTGCCTAGGGATTCCTGCTGATGCATTGATGATCAGTCATCTGTTTAGAAACCGTCCCCATATTAATTTTACATTGACTTTTCATTGTAAACAGAGGAAAACTATGCTTCCATTTTACCACAAAGTGGTTTTATTTTCCATGATTTACTTCACAAACCTATGGTTTCAAAAAAATATTGCAATTTACCAAGTGTAATTCTACAGAATGCTCAGTAAAATTCTGCCTATCTCTTCAGAAGTGGAATAGGTGTTCACTGGACTTCTACCTGCAAAATGATGCATTCCACACAGCACTACCTATTAATATTGTATCCCCTTTTCTGATGTTGAGAGCTTACTTGGGACCCTGCGCTAACCATCCTGATCGCTGCCTCTCGTGGATGGAGCCACTCACATTTTCACTCCTCCAGCCCTCTTGTAGACTGACACCAGGGATGGGGAGAAACAAAGCAGTTTTCAGTGCCTCCTGCACCTGATAGTACGCTGGTGAGCTGCTCATATGGTGAGCTCCCCCTCACCTCCTAGAACAGTTGCAAAGTGGGTCTTTGAGCCAGGGAAAGGCCCACATAGATGAAAAGGCCAGCATGATGCTGGGACTACAAGTCCCAAATTCCTTTACAGCATAAGAGCTGCTGGTAACAAAGATTTGCTCCTGCCTTCGGAGCCCACAAAACAGAGCTTCCAATGGGGCTCCTGTCTTCTTTACATGCCCCCCTGACCCCAGCGACCACCAGTAGGGACCATTAGGGTTTGATTCTGCAGCCTGAAGCTGCCCAAAGTGCACACATTTACAAGTTATTTTTCAAAGTTGATCCAGACTGTGTGGGAGTGGCCATATTGGATGTGGTGTGCTTCAAAGGACAGCAAGGACCTGATTGGTAGCAGCAATAGTCCAATCAGAGGTGGAGCTAGTGATTCTTTCCTAGCCAATGGGACATCGAGTTGTTTTGAAGGCATTCTAAGAAGCTTTGACAGTTAACCCTGGAGATTCTGAGGGAAATCTCTAAAGAGAAGTCAAATGTTTTTGACAGTTCTCAAATGCTGTTAACCTGACTGAAGTTTGACAGTTTGTTACTGAACAGACTCTTGAGTCCCAGAAAAAGGAACTTACAGCAGCTAAAGTGCCAAGCCAGGGCTTTAGCACCAACATAGAGCAGTGGTTGCCTTGAAAGCTGCTCTTATTCTGAGAAGGTGAACAGCCACTGACTGCCTCTCAGTCACTGTCACAATTTTGTCCTGACGGAATCAACCCACTGAGGCCCTGACTGCCTGCCTGCCTGTCAGGATGGGTGAAGACACGTCCTCTTGTGGGGTGAAGGTCTGACTGCCAGCCTGCCTGTTGAGGTGGGTGAAGACAAGTCCCCTTGTGGGGTGAAGATTGGAGAGGCTGCCCACAGTTGTGGTGGGTGAAGACAAGCCCTCTTGTGGGGTGAAAAGGATCATCATCATCATCATCATTATCTACACCAGCAGAACAGCTCATCCACAACTGACTGAATGGGGTAGACATCCCCCAACACCTGCACCACTTGGTCATCCAGAGGTCGTGAGTACTGGATTTTACCCAACAAATTGTTATTCCAAACTGTCTAGCTGGTCAAGTTAGTTTATCTCTGGGCATCCTGCATGACCTTAACCAAAAGCCCACAGCAGCAGTTACAGCCAAGAGCAACTAAGTAGTTTGTAAATAGCAGCTTTAGCCACCTACCCAACTATAATGGCACCACACTGAGTATCTATTCTTCTCAGGCCTGTAACTCCTCATTGTGTACACACTTAGACTATTTAGGAGCTCCCACAGGGACTGTGGGGTCAACTGGTACACCAGTGCGGGGAGAGGGACTAGGACAGTTGTCATACCTTACAGTGGGTGTGTTGTGTTGTAGTATTTATTTTAAGCTGACTGTGTTGTTGTGTTTTTCCTTTTGCTTCCCTTCTCCTCAACCTTATTTTTCAGCCCTGAAATAAACCCCTCTAGCTGGTTATTTTCAACTGCTGAAGTAGTTTGCCTTTATTGCGCTAGTGTTGTTATTTGTATGCTTAGAGTGATAAGTGAGGGGGGGTTGTGTTACAAGCATACTTGTCACCAAGGAAGGGGGTTGTATTTTTTTCCTGTGGGGAAGCAGCCTAGCAGCACCCTGCTATAAGGATCCCCATAGGTGGAAGCACCACACCACTAACAGACCATTGTTAACCACAAACCCAGACACCATCCTACATCTCCTAGTCAGCACAACATGCAGCTGGTTGCGCTTATAGTAGTAGGGGTGGTTACAATATCATACAGAGAATACTGATGGCAACTATGCACAACCAGTGTGTTTCATACAGAGGGTTCTATTTCCTCTGACCTTGTGAGTGTAACTTGAGAGGTACTTGGGAATCAGAACCCTGAGGTGGCAGAAAACACTGGTTGTACATAAAGTTGCTCATCCTATATTTTTTATAGTGTGCCATACTGCATAAAATGTACATGTGTCAGTTCTTTCATTTTCAAAATGAAGCTGACCTGTTCAGTCTTTAGAGGTTTCAGAATGATGTTGTACCACAGAAAGGTACAACTACATTCCATGACAATTTGAACTGTGATACAACAGCATTTTTAAAGGCGTGGAAATATAGAGTAATAAATGGGTGGTGTGTATAATGAGAATTTTACACACACACCTAAGGGTGTTGGAAGCTAATTAAACAACAAGAGCAATGCTTAAGGTATTTTATATACATCCAGCACTGACGGTGTGTGTAAAATTCAAGTTTTTACACACTACCCCATGTGTTGTTTTATATAATTGCTGTGGAATGTTTTTTTTCCATAGCAGTTATATCAAATAGAAGAAGTCAATCTCCATGCCTGTAACCATAGTCGTTTTGAAGGAGCCGATGTGCGCAAGGAAGGCAAGAGTGCACATGTTGAGTGAAGGAAACCCAGGACATGTTCACTGTTATAACCAGCTGGTTATAATGGTGAGGGTTTCCTATGAGAATAAATGCTCCCCAGTTATTATATATAGAATAATATATGGGGTGGTGTCCGTTATGAGAATTTAATTCACACCCAAGTTGTGTGTTGCTACATAAAACCTGAGAGCAAAGCTGGAGGGGTTTATTTAAGCACCACACATTGAGGGTGTGAATTAAATTAGAGTAATCACAGCACCCTCATATTTTATTTTATATAATTACTGGCCATCAATTTTTTTTCTCGCTTCCACCCCATGCTACTCATTCTGCTTTCTTAGATTTAAGGTCTGATAATAAGACTGAGAGAGAGGGGTAGGAGAGAGATCAACTGGTGCTGGTCTAATAAGGTACAAGCAGTAAAGGCATATTTCTTTTCATTTAATGCTTGAAAAATTGTAATCAGAGTCAGAAGTTGTGGGCTGTCATGGAAATGGTAGTTCATTGACTATGGATAATATGATGAGGAAGTTTAGCTGTGATCCCACCGTGAGAATGCAGAGGAACACTGCCCTATCACTTTGTACAGGATACTTTAAACTTAATTTTTTTTATGAGACTAAACACCATCTATGACAGAATCGCAGTCACTCCTTGGCGTTGAAACCAGGGTGATTTAGAAAGTGCTGTGCTTTGCACAGAGGCAGGCAGTCTCGAGCGTAGCAGGGATTTAGTGTTTTCAGTTTTAGACTTTTGAAAAAGTGTAATGTAAGCATAATTTGAAAATAAAGTTAACACAGTTACTAGATATACATCGATTTCATTTTAAAATGAAATGAAGTGCTGTGTCAAAAAGAGTGCCGCACTTGAGGCAGTATGAAAAGTGGGTCTCAATGGCAGGTTTGTTCTGAGATGTCTTGTGTTTGTCATAATAACTGGCCCAATATTACAGCAAATAATAACTAGTCTGAGTCAGAAAAATTGATGGTCAGTAATTATAAGTATATTATGGCCTTCAGAATGGTGGAGAGAACAAACATTTGTGGAAGCAGCCTTTTGGGATGCAAGGCCTTAGGTCCTCCATGCTTAACATCTAATATGGATTTAAGATTAACCTAATGCTTCATTTCCTACTTTTGTAGCTTCAACTAACTGATGCATTAATGCAGTTTTTGCAATATGTATACATATGTATATATTAGAGGCAAAACTCCGTTTAATGCATTAGTTAGGGTTGTTCCACAGTGACAAAATGAGGAAATTCACTGTTAGGTTGAAAACCCTAACTCCGAATTCACCCCCCAGCACCACACACACACATTCAAGTATGGGGGAGGACCAAGTCAACACAACCAATGACAGACATCCAGCAGCAGGTGACAGAAATAACAAACAATTGTCTAAATGTACTATGAGACATCCCCACCCACCTGACCAGGTACTGCATGCTCAGTGGAGATCAACAGCAAAACTGAGGCCATGTACACCAAACGTACACATCCCTGATTGCAGCTGCACAATGTACCACACTTAGTAGTTGCATGGCCTTACCTACGATGCCCCACACCAGACCACACCACTTGTGGTGGGCCACCTGAGCAACAGAGTTCAGCAAAACCAAGGAGTTGTACAGGTATAATATCTCTGATTATAACAAGGGTTTGAGAAATGCAGCTTTCTAATTGACTGTAAACATTGTAACAGCCTTATGTTTAGTTTTATTAACATACATGTAGGCGCCTAACCATATGATGAACATGGTTTAATGTTTAAAAACAGTTTTATTATGTAGCAAAAGCCACTCCCAGGTATTATGTTAATGGTCAGTTTATCACTGTCTAGCTATAGTGGCACTCGGCTATGCCTCATTCAACATTAAACCCTACAGGGTGATTAACAGACCATTTAACATAACTGTTGGTCATGCCTTATTGCTTAATTGTCTTTATGAGTAGATACTGTCCTCTGCTAGGCACTGCAGCAGCTTTGCTAACACAGTGTCCCACCCAGTTACACCATACACTTTCTAGTTACTGGAGAATGGCTGTGAATATGAGCTCATGAAGATGAACAGTGTAACTTGATCATTACAGTCATCGAAACCCTCATTGTGATTATAACTGACAGAGTCAGTGATAGAGGATAACCCCTGCTGTCCTAGTACACTTACCCCATTGTGAGTTAAATCAATACTAAAAGACATTCTGTTTATATCTACACCATACCTACTTGATTCCTGTTGTAGCACAATTAACATAGTTATCACTTTGATAGCATCAGTGACAGAAGTGTGGCAAACCCAAACAGTAGGCATACAGCCTGAGTATGAAACAACTGTTAAAAAAAATCACACTGTGTCCATAAGTGGCATAGATCACTCATTGCAACAATTGTAAATGTATTACTATTTGAATGTTAGTTATCACAGATGCAATGAGATTGTCTTTATCAGGTACAACATACTCAGTAAGTGCCTACAGGAAAATCTATCCTATATACACCTCCGATACAGGTACATCATTGTTGGCTCAGTAGTGCTATGATATTTAGAAGTTGCTTGGCCTGATCCATGCAATTACAATGTTTCTTACAAAGAATACTTACTGCATCTTTAGTATTGAAACACACTGAAGGTCTATGTATGTACATCAGCAGCACACCTTCATCAGTAAGAATGCATGTGATACTGGCAGTACCAATTTCACAGCGTTGAACAGGCAATGCTTTTCCATATGTTTATATCAGCCTCTCTATGTTGAGTAAACCATTGCCGTAAATGTACTATTATGTACATCACCTACTAAATGTATCACTACTTTTATCTTGAGCATGCTAGTGTCTTGTAGTTAATGTATGCTTCTCTTAATTAATGTATACTCACTAGTGTTAAAACCTTTCTACAACTGTCATCATGCACCTTCAGCATTTATATTGAATAACGGCACAGTACCAGTTGTGGTGTGGGGCATCGGTAGGTAAGGCCATGCAACTACTAAGTGTGGTACATGCTGTGCAGCTGCAATCAGGGATGTGTACGTTTGGTGTACATGGCCTCAGTTTTGCTGTTGATCTCCACTGAGCATGCAGTACCTGGTCAGGTGGGTGGGGATGTCTCGTAGTACATTTAGACAATTGTTTTTATTTCTGTCACTTGCTGCTGGATGTCTGTCATTGGTTGTGTTGACTTGGTCCTCCCATACTTGAATGTGTGTGTGTGTTTGTGTGTGTGTGGTGCTGGGTGGGTGAATCGAGTTAGGGTTTTCAACCCTAACAGCGAATTTCCTCACTTTGTCAGCTGTGGAACAACCCTAACTAATGCATTAAACTGAGTTTTTTGCCTCTAATTTCCTTCTTTTTGAGAATGATACGAGAATAGTGAATGTAATGCTCAGGGTCTTCTGCTACCCTCCTATACATGATGTCTTGTGGCATAGTAACAGGAGCAGCAACACAAACAGAAATTCTAACAGTGGACACATGGTAACACATGCTTAATCAGAACCGAGTGGTTGCCGCATTCGGTATGACGGGTGGAATGGTGTGCCACGTGATGTCTTGTCACATAATATGGTGCCTGTAAATGGAAATGTCAATGGGCATGGTGACTTAAAGTGCAGCAGAAAGAGAAACAGTACTGTAGACACAAATGGCAAAAATAACAGAAATGCAAGTGCAAATGAAAAACTAAAAGATAACGCACATAGGGCTCCACACCGGCACGTATGAGCAGCGGGGTCACGAGATTCCAAAGGCGCCCCTACTCCACCACATGATGTCTTGTGGCATAGTAACAGGAAGAGCAACGTAAACAGAAGCACTAACAGTGGCACACAAGGTAACGCAGCGTGAATGAGAGAACAGAAAGGGTACGAACATGTGGCGTAGACGGGAACGGCAAAAGCACGTGATGTCTTGTCACATAGTAACATGGTGCCTGTAAATAGAAATGTTAATGGGCATGGTGACGATTTGAAAGAAACAGAAAGAGAAACAGTACAGTAGACACAAATGGCAAAAGTAACAGAAAACGCAAGCGCAAATGAAAACACAAAGGATGACGATGCAGAGAGATTGGGTGTGCATTGGGATCGCCAGCCCCAACTCTCACCCCATGACATGTGTAAAGCAGCAGAAGTATAGGAGAATGGGGAGAGTTAGGACCCATGATCCCAATGCACACCCAATGCCGGTTGGGGGTGGGCGGGGGTCAAGGGGGGTTTTCAACCCTAACAGCGAATTTCCTCACTTTTGTCGCTGTGGAACAACCCTAACTAATGCATTAAACGGAGGTTTTTGCCTCAATTTCCCTTCTTTTTGGGAATGATAACGAGAAATAGTGAATGTAATGCAGCAGCGGGAGCGCGGGCCCGCTCCGCCACATGATGTCTTGTGGCATACTAACAGGGACAGCAACACAAACAGAAATGCTAACAGTGGTGCACATGGTAACACAAGCGCGAATGAGAACAGAAAGGGTATTGCACATGGTGGCATGCTACAGGGACGGTCTGCCACGTGATGTGTTGTCACATAGTAACATGGTGCCTGCAAACAGAAATGTCAATGGGCATGGTGACGTAAAGTGAAACAGAAAGATAAACAGTACTGTAGACAGAAATGGCAAAAATAACAGAAACACAAGCGCAAATGAAAGCGCCAAAGGATAACGCGCATGGTGGGCGCGAAGTCAACGTAAGTGAAGCGGGTAAGGAACACGCGGAAAGGGCAACAGTAACAGTAATGTAAGCGCACAGGCTGGTTTCCCCAAAACCTGCATAGAGAAAGACAGTGAGTACAAATAATGTATGCATAATAATGAGTATCGCACAGAAAATGAGATCTTTGAATACTAAATACATTTATATCTCAGGAACCGTCATGATGTAGAAAAAAATTTAAAAGTCATATTATTTACAACTGTCCTGGCTAATTCAGATCTTAGCCCATTAGGAGGTTAAGACATTTTCTGACAAAAAGTCAGTATCTTGCACCGCTTCGAGACACGGGCCCTGAAAGGCGCGGGCTAATCTCCGTAATTATCCTATGGGAAAAAGACAAGTTCGAGCGCCATAACTTTGCCTCCCTGTAATGTTTTATCACCAAACCACTGAAAGGCACATCTGTGGGCTGTTGGCTGTCTTCACCAAATTTCAGGAAAAAAGACCAAACTGTTATTTTGCAGCAGGGATCCAAAGGATTTCTGTAATGCGTCGGGTGCCGTAATGTTATCCTATGGGAAAAACCATCAGCTTTGGAGTGCCGTAACTTTGCCGCCGTGTGATATTTTTTCACCAAACTACTGAAAGGCACATCTGCGGGCTGTTGGCTGTCTTTCCTCCAAATTTTAGGAAAAAAGACCAAACCGTTATTTTGCAGCAGGGTGCCAAATGATTTCTGTAATAGTCGGGCGCCGTAATGTTATCCTATGGGAAAAACTGTCAACTTTGCGTGCTGTAACTTTGCTGCCATGTATATTTTTCAATACAACACTGAAAGGCACACCTGTGAGATGTCGGCTCCATTCCTCAAATTTCAGCTCAAAACTCCCAAGCGGTTCTTTTGCAGCGCAATGCCAAAGAATTGCTGTCATTTTCCCACAGACTAGAAAACTACTTGCCTAATTTGCAAAAATGTTTCATGACACTTTGTGAGCACGAAAGTACCTAGAAAGCACTTTTTCCAGAAATTTGAAAACATATTTCTGGGTGTTTTACCACAAAATAAAGACATGGCAAGCATCCTCAGGGTCCGACTAGGTGAATACAAAAGAATTAGGTTGCTAGAGGGTCCCAAATTTAAATGCCAACCATTTTCTGATCACCAACTGAAAACAAAATGGCTGATTTACAAAGTAACAGGCCCATTTACGAAAGTAAAATGCATTTGCGAAAGTGTTGAACTTTTTGTTAACTTTCCATTGACTTATAATGGGAAACTGTTTTTGAATAACTTTTGAACCGTTTAATATTTTTCTTGAAATCTTCAAAAGGACATCAGGGACCCTAGCCACATGTTCCTGAAGATTTTGGGCGGTCACGGAAACCGTACGACCTGTAGGACGACCACAGAATTCAGAAAAGCGTAAACGCATGACAGACTACCCTTAATAACTCCCAGCTGCATATCTGACTGTACAAAACTTGGCAGATCCCAAGGCCTATGGTTCTTGATCATAAATTCCAAATTTCAGGCAAATCTATCAAACGGTTGCAAAGTTATTAAGGTGCAAAGTTTTGGGGTTTAACATGAAATGGCTCCTCAACCCTAACTATGGTAGCACTACGTTACTACCATAATGTATATATATATATATATACACACACATATATATATATATATATTGCAAGAAACTTCATTAATGCATCAGTTAGGATTGAAGCGACAAATGTGGGAAATGAGATGTTTGCGCTGAGCCCTTAACTCCCTAACACCCCACACCCCATCCTCCACAGACCAATAGATGCCAGGGTGTGCATGTGGTTGTGAGGCCCAACTCTCACTCCTTTCCATGTGTAAACAGGTTGACATGCTACAGTAAAGGAGAATGGGATGAGAGTTAGGTCTCACGACCACGTGGCACAGTGGAGGATAGGGGGGTGTTGGGGGGGTGAGGGGCTGACTCAACCCTAACATCTCATTTCCCCACTTTTGTCACTTTAACACTAACTGATGCATTAATGAAGCTTTCTGCAATGAATTTCCTTACTTTTTGAAAAAGTGTAATACAACTAGTAAATGGTACGTGTTGGTGGGAGTGTGGGGCCCCCCACCAAGCTGCCCATTTGTGCATAATGATATGTGTCTGTGGAAGCATGGGCCCTCCAGGCCCTGCACTTCCATTTACACATAACTACAGAGTCATACAGCAGCCCTATAGGGCAAGGAACACTTTTAACACTAATTTGCCAATATCTCAGCAACCGTAACAGCTATGAAAAAAATTCCAGTGCTATTGTAATCATGACAGAGAGACCTCCACGCGAGATACAGTCCACAAAAGATCAGCATGTCACATCATTTCTGAGATACGGGCACCGAAAAGCACTGTGGGCGCAGCAAAAGAAACGGCCTCATTTGGCACTTTGGTTTTGCAAAATTCCACTACTTTCACAAAAATCCCATAGGCTAACATATAATACTTTCGAAAAACTAAATAGTACTGTCGCAGCACTATTGTCATTTTCACAAAACAAAAGGTAGTTTCATAACACTAATGGTACTTTAGCGAAAACAAATGAGTGTCGCAACAGTATTGTTACTTTCACTACAATAGAGGTAGTGTTGCAACACTTCTGAAACTTTCTGTAAAGTAAAGGTAGTGTTGTAACACTACTACCACTTTCCTAACCCACTTCCCAGATAAGGACACAGAAAGGTGGTGCAGACACCAATATGTCAGTAATTAGTGTTCCATAGCAGCCTTTCACAAATTTACATAAAATATTTACAATGCTACCATTGTAAATGTAGTGCAATGTAGCGGTATGTGGTTGTGAGATGGGCCATCCAGGCCCTATGCTCCCCTAATGCTTACATTATTTGTAAACAGTATGTGGATGTGAGCATGGGCACTCTGGGCCCTGCAGTACCACTCACATAAGTATGGGGACATAACGCAGTTTGCAGACATGACAATAAACCCATGTAACACTAATTTGGCAATATCGCAGTAACTTTAGGAGCTATGCAAAAAATCCACTGCAGTTGTAATAAAGAGTTTGAAACCTCACACAATAGTGAAAATCCATATCGAATCGTTTTCGAAAATACGAGCACCGAAATGCAGTGCATGACACTACCATGTGACCCTATGTGAAATTTCTCAACTTTGAATGCTGTGCATAAGGCAGCATTGAATGATTTAGTACCAAACCAACAAAGGGCACATCAGTGGGCCAAGGGCTTGCTAACCTGCACATTTCAGCCCAAAAGATCCAACTGTTGAGGTACAGTGGGTGACAAAGAATCCTCTGTTTTGGGATATTGTAGTGTCATGAAACTACGTACTTTCGTGAAAAGTACCACATCTGGTTTGTGACAGTATGGGAAAATGCTCTCCAAAATACATTTCTGGAGGATTACCCCAAAAAATGATTGTGCTGTGTAGCTCATGACCCGATTAGGTAAACACAACCATCAGTGTTTTCCTAGGCCCACCCAAATTTAAACTACAACCATTTTTGTCCCTCACTAACTGCAAACAAGATGGCAGTGGCTTGAAAGCTTATTGACATAGCTCAGAGCTTTTTGCTTTTGTGAAAGCTTTTAAAGCTTCAAGCTGAACATATAAGGTTTCTAGAGGCTATAATGGGAAACTTTGAACTTTCATACCTTTGAGCGGATTAATATTTTTCACCAAACCTTTGAAAGGCACTTCCTGACCCAGTTCCCATATACCCTGAAAATTTCAGACCAGTTGGACAAACCATTCGGGCTGTAGAGGAGAGCAAAGAATTAAAAAAAGTTGAGGACTTTTCACAGTTTTCAATGCTCCACAGCTCTACAACTGAAAATCTGACCGTAACAAAAATTTCCAGATCCAGAGATCTATGGTACCACACCGTGCATGCAAACTTTCAGGCAGATTAAACACATTGAATTTGGCAGTTCCAGCATCAAGACGTGTCTTCCATCCATTAGTGGATCTTCATCCTGGGACCTGTTCAGGTGAGTGAGGATGCAGGGGATGCAGGGTGGTGGGTGTTAAGGGAGGTTGGGCTGGGGGCAATCAGTAAGGAACATTTTTATTAAGTAAAAAAATTACATTGAGTGAAGGTTTTCTTTATTGCTGCCTCTGTGCAGGGATGGCAATCAGAAGGGAGGCCGGGTGCCACAAGACACCAGGAAAATTTATGAGAATCAGGAAAACAAGATCAGAGGGTGGGTGCTGCCACCAGACACCAGATAAAAAACTACAGGAACAGTGATGGGAGGTGGGGATACCACTAGACACCAGGGAAATATATAAAACTTACATGGACAGTGATCAGATAGCGGGGGTGCTACTAGACACCAGGGAAACTATAATGAGTAGGGGAATGCAATAGGAGGAGGAGGAGAGCCACTAAACACCAGGGAAATTTATTTTAGTAAGGAATGGAGACAGAGGGTGGAGTGCCACAAGGCAGGGGAAGGCATGAAATATTTGTGGGGAAGGGTGGGGGGTACCACTAGACACTAGGAAAGATGGGAACCATTAGGGGATGGTGATCGAGGGTACTGTTACCAGAATACACAAGGGAATGAGATGTCAGCAAACAAAAAGTATTTTTCATTACAAAAAGGATCTGTTTTCATCACTTGTGATATGAAAAAAGATTATTTTTTCATGTCACGAGGTACAAAACAAATGTATAGTCTTAAAAAAGATATTTGAAGGGCATTACTCAAACAGTTAAGTGCAGAATTCAGCTGGGGGTTACTGATAAGCAAGATACATGTGTTGGTCCCTGTCGAAGAATGTCAGTTTTGTGGTTTTTTCAAATGTGAATTTTTAGAGAAAAATGGAAAACAGGATGGCAGCAAATGAAAAAGGATTTTCCATGAATAAGGATGACGTCAATATGGAAAAATAATTCTTCTTTCATTTCATACAGCTATCTTGAGGTGCTTACTGAGCATATTCAGAACCAATTTATAAAATTTAAAATTAAATAACTTTGTAACAGATTAATATTCTTTTTTCACCAAACCAGCAAAAGGCATATCTGTGGGACAGCCCCTTTCTACTCTGAAAATTTCAGACCAAAGTTTCAAACCATCTGGGCACTACAGGTGTAGAGATGTGCGGAATTAGACAATTTAATTCCACTAAATATTTCACGAAATTTGCACATTTTGTGAAATATTTCATGGGTGTGAAATACAAAATTCTGTAGGCAAAATGTAAAATATTTTCCATGAAATGGTGAAATTTGGCAACATTTGGGTGAAATTTGGTCAAATTATGCATTTCGTGGCAAGATTTCACATTTCGCTGTTGAAATTTCGCACCTGGCGTAAAAATTTTCAGAATGGTGGAAATTAAGAAATATTTCACATGGTGAAATTTTCCATCATGACACTCACTGGTGAAATTTCATTTTGCAACATCTCTATACAGGTATCAGATGAAAAAACATTAAAATCAATGGGAAAAGTGGTGAAAATTTAGTTTTGCACTACACAGAACTCAAAATTTGTACATCCAACTGGAAAGTAACTTAGCACATCCAGAAATTTACCCCACAAGACCGTGCATGCAACATGTAATGCAAATCTGTTGAACAATTGCAAAGTTATTAAAGTGCAAAGATTCGGGTTTAACATTAAACTGCTCACTCAACCCTAAATATAGTGGCACAACCACACAACTATAATCAGGGCTCTTCATAGGTTTCATAGGGTCATAAAAGAGCAGAAGACTGAAGTCCATATAGCTCACCCTGTACTAACTATACCCCTGCATCCCATTTGATATTAAGTGCCAGTCTAAACTGGTTTTAAATTCCTGCATACTTTTACTGGCTACAACCTCCAGTGGAAGTCCATTCCAGACCAGCACTAACCTTAAATTAAACCATTTTTTTGCTTTTATGGTCTGGTACCTTTCCCTGGATAATTGCAGTGGGTGAGCTCTGGTGTGGTAACTTTGCTCCCTGATATCCAGTCCCAGCTGTTCCCATAACCCATCATCAGTCACAGCCCTATAAACCAAACACATATCTCCCCTTAACCTGCGGAACTCCAGGGAATACAAACCCAGTTCTGTCAGCCTGTCATTATAATCCATGTCTTTAACATCTGAAACCAGCCAGTTTGCCCTCCTTTGTACCCTCTCGATAGCCTTTACCTCCCTATATATGCTGGTGACCAGAACTGGGCACAGTACTTCATGTGCACCCTCAACAGTGATGTATACGATGGGATCAGAACCTCCTCTTCTGCTGCTGATATGTCTCACAGTACAGTTCAGTATACCACTGGCTTTTTTTACTACCTGGCAGTAATGATTTTTAAAGTTTAGGTCATTTGATATTCTGATACCTAGGTCCCGTTCGTCTGTAACTTCCCTTAGTGTTTTACCATTTAGTGTGTATATTGCTATAATATTTTTATTGCCAAAATGCATTACAGTGCATTTATCTGTATTAAATGCTAGCTTATATTTCATTGCCCATTTTTTCAACTCATGAAGTGCTGTCTGTAATATTCTAGCCTACTCTGTACCATTAACCTCCATCCCTAACCTGGTATCATCAGCAAATTTCGATTCCCAAAAATTCCTGTTTACTTGTCATAGAATATATGTTAAATAAACAGGAGCCCAGCACAAATCACTAGGGCATTCCACTTGTCACCTCTGACCACCCAGAATAAGACCCTCTGATACACACCCATTGTTTTCTTCCACTCAGCCATGAGGCTATCCAGCAGGATATGTTCCCCTGGATTTTGTGCTCAATAAGAGCATCCACTAGCTCACCATAGGGGACCGTATCAAACGCTTTTGAGAAATCCAGGAAAATGACATCCACTGAGTGCCCACCATCCTGTGCCCTACTGACTTTGCCTTAAAACTCCAGCAAGTTAGTCTGACATGAGCGACCTTTGATGAAGCCGTGTTGGGTGTAATCAATGTCCCCAGTCAGTAACATTTAATTAATAATATGGTCCTTAATAATCCCTTCTAGGACATTGCCCAGCACTGCCATTAGGCTGACAAGCCTATGGTTACCCACATCTTGTTTGGAACCTTTTTTGTAAATGGGCACCATGTCTGCCCGCCTTCACACCTCCAACACCTCTCCTTGGTCCAATGATTTCCGAAAGATTGCTGTTACTGGACCCGCCAGCTCCACTGCCAGTTCCTTAATAACCCTGAGATGCAGACCATCAGGGCCCTGAGCTTTATTTTGGTCAAGTTTGAGTAACCTATTCCTAATATCATTGTGCTGTAAAATCAGTCCACCTATACTTAAGCTATCTAAATGAGTTTTAGTCTCCAGAGTGTTGACGTTATATACAGAAGAAAAATACTCAGTGTAAGATTCCGCCATCTGATTGTTATCCACTATTAGATGCCCATTCAGGTTCTTTAATGGGCCTATTACTTTTACTCCTCCCTTTTTATTATTGATGTAGGTGTAAGATGATTTATAATTATCCTTTACCTTGCTAGCTAACTTTAGTTTGTATGTTTTCCTAACTTGGTTAATAGCATTCTTTGTTTCCTTCTGGATTTTTTTATACCTTTCCCAACTAGTCTGGTGCCCACTATTCTTGGCCCTTGAATAAGATTGTTTTTGTTTTGTTAATGCATCTCTTAACCTTGGCTGACATCCATACAGGTATTTTGCCTGTCCTATTATATTTCCTTTTGGTTGGAATGTATCGGTTGACTAAGGTAGTAATTTTATGCTCCATTATTTCCCACATCTGGCGAAGTGACTGCTGCTCGAATTCATTTTCCCATTTCCAGTCTGCCATTTCTTTCCTCATACTGATAAAATCAGCTTTTGCATAATTGTTAAATATAGTGTTCCCTTTAATTACTTCACTGCACCCAGAAATGATGAATCGCATTATGGCATGATCACTGGAACCCAGGGGTGCTAGCACCTTACACTCTTGTATCCTATCAGACATATTACTCAGTGCTAGATCCAACAAATGATTCCCCCGGTGTTCTCCTCAACATACTGCTCCAGCCCAGCTAGATTTAAGGCCTCTACAAACCATAGCTCAGCTCCGGTGTTCGACACCAGTTCACCCAATTTATGCCTGGCAGGTTGAAATCCCCAAGCAATATGATATTATCAGTTGATTTCAACTTATCGATAAAGTCTAAGAGTGCTAAGTCATCTGAATGGAAACTTGAAGGTGGTCTGCATACTACACAAGTGCTGAATTTGGCACTATGGGGATGATTTTAATTCATACTAATTCCTGTGCCTCCTAGGCTACTGTGTCTACCTGCTCTGATGGTATACATTCTAACACATATAATGCAATTCCACCCCCCTTCCTTTTGGCCTATCTCTGCAATACAGGATGACCTCTAGGATTTGGCTGTCCCAAGAATCCTCCTTGCTCCACCAAGTTTCTGTAATGGCACAGATCTGAACATTCTCCTCTAGTAGTATATAAACAAATTTGTTGAATTCTTTAGCCAGACTTCTGGCATTCAGCATTAAACACTTCCAGTATGAATTTTCTTTGGGCCTACCAGATGTCTCCTTGATGGTTTGCCCCATCAGGATTTTTTTTGCTCCCCTTTCTCCCTTAATTTAAGTTTAAATGTTTGTCAATTTCTGCCCTCAGTTGTGTGCCAGTATTCTTTCCCTTCCTATTTGTATGTAACTTGTCCATAGCAAATAAGCTGGAGTCCCTGAAAATTTTCCCAATGATTTATGAATGTATACCTCCTGTAGAACCACCTTTTTAGCCAGCCATTTAACTGTTTTTTTTGTTTTGTTTTTACTCTCTCTTTTGCCCTTCTCTGCTTTACCGGTCCCTGTCTCAGAACCCCAAGCACCTCACAGCTATGCTACTTGAGGACCAGGAGTCTGCTCATAAGGTGCACTGCTCCACTGCCTCTAGAGCCTCCGGATGGGCAGCCCTCAGGCAGGGAAGGGGAGGACCCCTCTAACCTCCCCAAACTTGATCATGGGCGTGCACCGTAGGTCTGCCCCATGCTCCTCTTGTGGTCATGGTGCTGTGGGTTTGTTGCCTTGAATGGACACAGGGTATTTTTCCTTGTTCTTTGGTCAACCCTCCAACATCGGTCAAGTGAGAAGGACCAATGAGATGGATACTGCTGAGATGTGCATCCGCTCTGGTCCTCTGGTCAATGTCAGCCCCTCCTGCTTGACTGCTTCCCTGTCTGCACCAGCACTGCCTGTGGTCACCCAGCCAGTGACAGTATAGCTGCAGGGCAAGCAGCCCACCCCTTCCTGGAGAAGGAGAGCAAGACATTGGGCACTCAATCCTTCTCCCCAGCTGACCCCAGGTGACCCAAATCCATCACAAAACTGGGTTGCAAGCATGGTGGTGTGGCATCCAGCACCTCAGCCCTCAGCATCAGCAGGCCAACAGACATTTAACTGTTTGATGTCACTAATCCTTATGTACCTGCCTTTTGGACCAGAGGATCTCAGAAATTAATATATCACAGCCAATACCCTTTAGTGCCAACCCTACCTCTCATAGTCTCTGGATATCAACATTTTTCTACATCCTACATCATTCACCCCAACATGTAAAATGTAACTGGCTTAACCGTATGCTGTAGTAGCCCTGGGAGATGTTTCTTTATATCACCTATTCCTGCACCGGGGTACTGACTGCTGTATATTCATTTCTGTTTTTACCCAGTGTTTGGTCAGTGTAACGAACATGGAATCACCTATCACTAGAACATCCCTAGGAGCAGTCTGTGTTACTGTAGGTGGGTTGCTAGTATGTTTCTCCTGATTGCCCATTGTGGTGGTTTCCTGATTATTTATAACTACATCATTTTCAAGCTGCTGCTCTCCTGACCCTGTACTAAGGTTCTCTTCTAACTCGTCTAACAATTCCTACTTCGGGTCTCTGCTGGTACCTGATGTGCTGTCTGAACTTAGGGACTTTTTCATTGCTGTTCGGTGACATCCTGTCCTGCTGCTGCTGTGCACTCTGTTAGTCATTCTCTAGCTTTTCTTTCTCTGCTTGGCTGCCCGTTCTTCTGACTCACCCT
Organism: Neoceratodus forsteri; assembly: GCA_016271365.2. Lineage (NCBI taxonomy): Eukaryota > Metazoa > Chordata > Ceratodontiformes > Ceratodontidae > Neoceratodus > Neoceratodus forsteri. The sequence goes on from CM028134.1 coordinate 851,278,666, forward strand.
CTGATTGCCTCTTCAGCTGCTGGGCTGGCTTTGTCTATATTGTGTCTGTCTGTCAGTGGCCTTGCTGTGCTGGGGCTTCCTGCTTTTCCACCTTCTGGGGCTACAGCCTCCCAGGCATCCAATGTATTTCTTTGTGTGCTACTCTCATGCAGTATTGCTTTGTGTTTAGTAGCCTGCCTACTCCTCCTTACCTAGCAGGTGTGTGCATGCCATGGCCATGTTTCACTTTCCTGGATTTTTGTGGGTTTACTCTCCTTATTTATTTATTTATTTTTATTTATTAAATTTTGTTAACTGGGTAAGCCCACTGGGCCCCGGAGGTCCCTTTTTCAGGGTGACCCGAGTTAGTTACATAGAGTTGAACAAGTACAGTCAATAGATACAGAGCAGCACATTGCATACAAGTGTATGATGTTTTGTACAACAATATTTGGACAACACAACACAACAACAGTAGCAGCTGTTAGGTTGAGGGCAGGTAGTACTTTAAAATATACTAGCAAAGTGGTATACATCTTTAAAAGGTGCAGTGTTACAATTGGAGTTGCTAGCTTTATATGGGAGAGGGCAACTATTTTCAGGGGGAGTACCCCAGGTCAACAGTGGTAATTAGATGCCAGGGGCATGATTTAGCTAGCCTTCTGGACATACACAGAAGCTGAGATTTAGGAGGTGAGCATGTAACCTCTTCTGAAAAATAGCTGGGGAGGGTGCTTCTTGTAGTTGACATGGGAGCTTGTTCCACAGTGTGGGGGCTATATGGGTGAAGGACTTACTATCGGCTGCAGATCTGGGCCTGGACTGTTCAAGCAGTTTTTTTGTCTGAAGTGCGAAGGGGCCTGCTGGGGCATTTTGGGGTGATTAGCCCAATAAGCCCTGGAGGGAGGATCGTTGGAGAGGAGCTTGTATGTCCAGTTTAGTAGGGGGTACTGAAGTCTTAGGTTCAGGGTGGGCCATTTGAGTGCAGCAAGGACTTTGCAGTGGTGGGTCCTCGGATGGGCTTTTGAAGTGAATCATGTGACTTTATGGTACAATGTCTGTAGTCTACCATAGTCTAGCTTAGCGATGCTGAGTAGGGTTGGGGCCACATAGGTAAGAGTAGGTAGGAGGACACCTGAGCGATTGCCAGCCTTGTCTCAGGTATCAGATTGGTACTTAGATGGTAGAGCAGCCCGAGTTTTTGGTGGATGTTTTTGGCCACCAAATCTAGATGTGGTTTTAGTGTGAGTCCTTGGTCCAATGTAAGACCTAAATATTTGAAGGATTGTACCACTTCGATAGGAGAGCCGGATGTGGTGACCAATGGGAGAAGATGTACCTGGGAGGGACCCAGGGATCTGGGACCAAACAGGAGTGTTTTGGTCTTGGTAGGTTGAGAACTATGCAATTCTTGACCAGCCATGCTTCAGCCTGGGAGAAATTAGCCTGGAGCAGGGATCCTAGATCATCCTGATGTGGCGCAGCTCTGTAGAGTACTGCATCATCGGTGTACTGCACAACGGAGCTGCCCCCGCAGTGGTGACAGAGGTCATTAATGAACAGAGAGAACAGGAGTGGGCCCAGGATGGAGCCTTGTGGCACGCCCTTCTTTAGTGGTAGAGGGTCAGAGGTAACACCACTCCACTTGACTTGCTGGGAGCAGTCAGTCAGGTAGTTGCTGAACCAGTTCAGGGAGTGTTGGTCCAGTCCAAGTGTGCTCAGTTTGTTTAGTAGGAGTGGGTGATACACCAGGTCGAATGCCTTGGTCAGATCTATAAAGACTGCCCCCGTGGGAGTGCCCTTGTCCAGGGCAGCTAGGACGTAGGAGGTAAACCTGATGAGGGCTGTGTCAGTCCCATGTTTTTGCCAGAACCCATGCTGTGAGGAGGCCAGGAGCTGATTGTTTTCCAGGTAGTCCCTCAGTTGGCTGTAGATGAGCCCGCTCCTGGATCTTTGCTAGGTGACAAAGAATAAAGATGGGTCTGTAGTGGCCAATTGGATCTCTGGATCCACCCTTGTGGATTGGGACCACAGGGGCCTGTTTCCACATAGTAGGGATGACTCCTTCCTGCAGGGATCTGTTTATTAGCACAGTGATAGGTAAGGCTGTGGCAGGGGCCGCAGCCTTGAGCAGCAAAGGGTCCAAACCATCAGGTCCTGGTGATTCCCTAAGTTTTAAAGATTGCAGGAGGGGTAGCACTTCTTTGACACGTATGGTTCTTAGGTGGAAATGGGGGGTCAGAGGGTCCTGTGTTTTCTTGACCGAGGGACCCTGGTGATGAGGTTGGTGGTCTTTTCTGTAAATGGCCAGGTCCATGAAGAAGCTATTGAAGGCAGCGGCAGCCTCTCCACCATCGGTTAAAGTTAGCCCATCGCCAGGTAATATTGCACTGCTGTGGTTTGTTTGTGCCTTTTAACAAAGAGTTGATACAGGTCCTGAAGGACTTAGGGTCGGACAGGGTGTCTTGCTGAAGGACTTTGAGATATTCCCTTTTGGCAGATTTTGAGGCTTTCTTGCACTTGTTCCAGAAGGACCTGTAATCAGCTAGGTCGACTGGGCTATTGGAGCATCTTGCTTTTGTCAAGGCCTTGTCTCTGCTTAACATTAGGGCTTTAAGTTCACGTGATATCCATCTGTGGCACTGCCCTTTGGCTTGTCTTTTCTGTAGTGTAGCGTGCAGGTTGGCTACTGCAGAGAAAGTGTGTTGGAAGTACTGAGTAGCATCACTGATACTACTTAGCATACTTAGTGGTGCCCAGTCAGCGTTTACTCTCCTTGGGCCTTTGGTATTCCCTTCTGCTACCAGTGAGTAATATCCTCCTGTCTGCCCAGGCAGTCATCCAACTTATCTCCCCAGGGCTCAACACACATACCATACTACTTGTACAGGGCTAAACCCTCTATTACCATACTGCCATACTTCTTACTATGGGCACCAACCACAATGACTATCAAGTACATACCCAGCTACTATCATGAACATACTAACTATTGGGCTTTTGGTTCAATCCTTAGCTGCCTCTAGAGGTCTTTGTACTGTCTTTGGGCTTTGCCCTTCAAAGGTTTGGTCCCAACAATTCGACCTATGAGTCTTGTACTTCAGAGAAGAAGATGTGGGCAGCAAAGCCTGAAGCAGCTGTTTCCAAATCATCTTTTTCTTCTGTGGTGCCTTTTACAATCCTCAAGTTCCTTCAGTGATCAGGCATGGCTCTACCTGCACCTCTTGAAGCATGGAGTCCTCACTTGCAGAGACTCCTTTTGTTACAAGGATGAGCCCTATAGCATCTTGGTGAGAGTGGATATTCTCAAGACAGAAAGAGCTAACCAGTCTGCTGGGGCATTCATAACACTACCGCCTGCAATGCTGATGAGTTAGGTTCAGGAACAAGCCCAGAGCTTCAGAGTGCCAGCCAGGGGGAGGGAGAATGAGTGTCCCATGGACAGCTCTCCTTCTCGGGGGAGGTGGAACTCGGCACTCAAGTAACTGCTATTTAGGGCTGGGAGTACACCAGATGGGACCACAGAGATAGGGGAGGGGCCAATGGTGGACACCTGTGGTTTGTTTGTGGGAGCACATGATTGCACACTGACATCATTGTATGTCTGTGCCTACAGGGCAGCCAAGAGAGGAAAAAACCCTTCTAAACTGAGCATTATGATGCTGGAGCATGGAACTTCTAGACCTGCCCAAATGATACCCTGCTTGCTGGTTGCTGACCAAGGTTGATCTCAGACCCTCCCTCAGCCCCCCTGGGAGCCCCATTGTGAGAGGTAAGACATGGGCCTCACCATGTGGATGGGTGGTAGGGATGCCAGGTCAGGGTTGGGTATCCTTGGGTCTCTGCAGACACAGAAGTGCATCCCTGCTAGAGGTGAAGTGACTAAATAAAGTTAAAAAAAGACAGAAAGAGATAAAAAGTTACCTGCTATTGTGGAACAGTGTGCCAGAGGTTCAGAATCCTCCTTGGGTTGAGACCCTAACCCCCCGGCGCTACCACCCCACCCCACCTCCACCCTCCACAGACCAACAGTTGACGGGGTGTGTCTTGGGTCATTGGGCCTAACTCTCAACATTTCATGTGTAAGAAAGCTGACATGGTACAGTATAGGACAATGGGGTGAGAGTTAGGCCTGATGACCCCAAGGCACACCTCGTCAACTATTGGTCTGTGGAGGGTGGGGGTGGGGTGGTAGGGTGGAGGGGTTAGGGTCTCAATCCTAATGCTTCATTTCCCTACCTTTGTTACTTCAACCCTAACTGATGCATTAATGAAGTTTTTTCAATGAATTTCCTTTCTTTTTGATAAAGTGTAATCTTACCCTTAAAAGGTTTTGGGAGCTCAGGGCCCAGTTGATATCAGTTTTTTGGACAGCAGGGTCCATAATGAACTGTCTTCTTCCTGTGGGAGTGCAGGGCCCTGAGATGTGGGAGTGAAGGGCTCTCCAGGCCCTGTGCTCCCAGTGTTGTATAGCAGATGGCCCAGCAGTCCCATTACTGCATAATGGTATCCATATGTGGTAACATAGGTCTCTCTGGGCCCTGCATTCCCACCTATCTATAATTGTAGAGATGCAGCACAGGCCTTGACACATTCCAAGTAACCCTTGTTCTGCAAATGGTGCAATATCTCAGTAACTGTAGCAACCTTGGAAAAAATTCCATTGCAGTTGGAATGATGGACTGGCAACCTGCATTGTGCGTAGTACACCTATGTTTAGAAAAATCCATATCTCAAACCATTTTCGAGATATAGCCACCAAAAGGTGTCGCATTCACCACAATGTTATCCTATGGGAAATATATAAACTTCAGAATGCCATAACTATGGAATCAATGCCAATTTTTACACCAAACCAGAATAGGTCACATCTGTGGGACAACCCCCTTGTACCCTGCAAATTTCAAGCCAAAAGTCCTAACCATTGAATTGCAGTGAACTGGCAAAGAAACAGCAACCATTAAAAATCCCTGTTCATGAGGTGTCAAAATCTTTGTTTGCAAGCCGAATCCTTGTTCGTTAGGTATCAAAATCCTTGTTCATGAGAAATCCTTGCTCGTGAGAGGGCCATCTGGTCCTCCCTCACAAATAAGGATTTTGACACCACAAACAAGGATTTCTCATTAACAAGGATTTTGACACCTTATAAACAAGGATTTTGATACCTCACGAACAAGGATTCCTTTTTATAATCCTTGTTCATTAGATGTCAAAATCCTTGTTTGTGAGCCAAATCTTTGTTTGTGAGGTGTCAAAATCCTTGTTCATGAGAAACCCTTGTTCGTGAGACAGGGCCATCTGGTCCTGATCTCACAAACAAGGATTTTGACACCTCACAAACAAGGATTTCTCACAAACAAGGATTTTGACATCTCATAAACAAGGATTTCTTTTTATAATCCTTGTTCGTGAGGTGTCAGAATCCTTGTTCATGAGGAATCCTTGTTCATGAGATAGGGCCATTTAGTCCTGCTCTCACGAAAAAGGGTTTTGACATCTTGCAAACAAGGATCGGCTCACAAACAAGGATTTTGACACCTCATGAACAAGGATTGGAAGCGAGTGGCAAACAAGGATTTTAAAACTGTAAAATGGCATTTTTTTGACAAATATAAAGGAAACCAAAGCCATGGGCTTGTAGAGGGCATCATCCTGAACAGAACTCATACTTTAATGTCCACAGAAGACACCCCTGGGGTGAGTTACAAGGTTTTGTTTGTCATTAAAATTGAAAAACAAGATGGTGTCTCGCGAACAAGGAATTTTTTTCTCATGAACAAGGATTTTTAAATCCTTGTTTGTGAGCTGTCAGAATCTTTATTTGTGAGGCAAATCCTTATTTTCAAAAAATACCCCGATTCAAAAGACTGAACTGAGCATGCTCAGAACCTGAAATTTCAAAATTGAATAACTTTTGAACAGATTAATATTTTTTCACCAAACAAATCCTGGCTTTTTATGTGGGAAAACCTTTTACTACCCTGAGAATTTCATGCCAAAATTCCAAACGGTGTGGCCTCAGTGTGATGGGCAAAAAACAGCAAAAACTGGCCAAAAAAACAAAAACACACTTATTTCACAATGCGCTGCACTAAAACTGCACATCTGATCAAAACAAAACCTGGCACTTCAGGAGATCTACCCCCACAGGGCTGTGCATGCTAAATTTTGTGCAAATATGTTGAATGGTTGCAAAGTTATTAAAGTGCAAAATGTGGGGGTTAACATTAAACTGCTTTCTCAACCCTTACTATAGTGGTGTTACTGCACCACTATATACAGTATATATCTATCTATCTATCTATCTATATATATATATATATATATATATATATCTATATCTATCTATATGTGTGTGTATATATATATATATATATATATATATATATAGATATAGATATAGATATAGATATAGATATGATATAGATATAGATATAGATATAGATATAGATATAGATATACATTCAAACCTGGTTGATCAGGCAGTGTTTGTAAACCTAGTAATACAGTGGTGTGCTGTCGGCAGTTTAAAAAATTAATTTGTACAAATTCATAACACAGTAACACAGTATTGATGAGACATAACATGCTACGTTATTTCCAAGAATTGTGTTAAATAAGCATTGCAACATTAAATTAATTAAAAGATTTACAACAGCATTGCACTTATTGCACTTATACATTGTCTCATACATTGGCTGTGAACTCTCCTTGTTCGGGCAGATGGGCAGTGGTAGGCAGTTGAGAGGTGAACTCTCCTTGTTCGAGGTGGTCTGGCAGTCATGGGCAGTCGAGGGAGGTGAACAAGACAAGTAGTCATGGCTGTGAACTATCCATGTTTGCTTTGGGTGGAGGTGAAGTCTCCTAGTTTGGGGAGGGCGGCAGCAAGCAGTCAGGGGAAAACACTAGAAATGTCCTGCAGTTCAAATCCAGTAAGGACTTTCGCCATAGCGCACTGTGGTATGGTCTGAAATGGCAAGAACAGCTCTGATATGAACACTAGAAAAACTAAACACAGAAAACAAGACAAGACTAAAACACTAGAAAACAGTAAACACAGAAAATAAGACAAGACAGACACAGCAGTCAATGCAAGTCTGTAAAATATTCTGTGATTTGTTTTGTTTGGATGATCCAATCAACTGGGTGGAGATAAAAATTGTTATGTCCAGTAGTGAGTCTTTGTGCTTTCTTGCCTCCTCCATTGGCTGCTGCTCGAGATAGCACAATAAGAAGCTCACATGATTAAATGCTGAGGATGCTGAAACAGGGGTTGGGGTGCAATTCAGAGGGTATCTTGAGAGTTTGGCAATTCATCATCCTCATCATCTATTACTCTGTTCGGTTTCAGGTGCACTATTTGAGGATGTCAGCATCTGGCAAAGGAGGTGTAGTGTCTAGTTCATCTCCTGCACTTATGTAGTGCTGTGCTGTTAGCAAATGCACAAAAGAAGCAGGTAGGCGCTGTATCAGGACCTGTAATTCCATAAGTTCGGCTGCAGGCACTGCTGGCTGGTCAATTGGGGGTTCTGGCAAATCAGCATCAGGCAGACTCTTTACATGTCGCCAACAGTTCTGTCCTTCAGTGCAAATCCAGTAAGGACTTCTCTGAGCTGTAAACATCCACAGCACACTGCAGTTTGGTCTTCACTTGCAGACTCACTATGATAAACCTTGCTGCTCAATCCATGTCTACGTTTAAAACCATGAATCCACCCCCTCGAGTATCCAAAATCAGTCACTCCCATTTGCCCCCCAAAAACTTCACTTTCTCACTAACCATTGTGTCTGAGACAGCAGCACCTCGACTGTTCATTTCTGTGATCCAAAGACTCAGAGCAGTTTCAGCCTCATTATGTTGGCCAAGGTGAACACAGGTGAGAGACTTAGAATCGCTTGAAGCAGACAACCATTTCTCCTTAGACTTCAAAATATCGCTACATGTACTGGCACCAATTTTTATGCCAAAGGCATTAGCACCATAATCCACCATCTCTCTATTAGTGGAAGCTGGATTCACTTGCTTCCAAAGGCATAATTCCCACTTCTGTGCTATTGTTATTTTGTTCCTGCCAAGCTTGTGTTTAGTCCCTGATGCAGCCATTCTCTGAGTTACAGCAGGTGAAAGACAGCATACTCTGTGGTGCTTAAACAATAGCTCAGGGTATGCTCATTAGCAGCTAATTGCCTCATCTGATAGGGCTTTCAGTGAAATGCACTTGGTGCACAATTAGCACTGAATGGTTACTCACTCGCATGGTGCCTGGGACCTCTGGAAACTCTGGTGTGGATTAATGAGGTGCTAATTACAGTACTTATAGCCATTTGACTGCTGCTGCAGCATTCAGAAAATGGACAGTGAGGGAATTAGATTAAATAGATACTTATAATGTTTTTTTTTATAAACAGACTAGCTGCAACAGATTGTGAGAATAATGGATTAAAAGGGCATGGTTTAGCCAGGTCTGATTGTATATATTCATTGCAAAAAACTTTGTTAATGCATTAGTTAGGGTTGTCATTACAGCAACAAAAGTTTGGAAATTCGATGTTAGGGTTTAACCCTACCCCCCACCCCACCCTCACCCTCACTCTCCACACCAACAGGCCTTGGAGTTATTGGTTCTAACTCACAAATAAACAAAATAAAAAACTATTTTACAATTACAATAGCTCATTAAAGAAACCAGGCAGTCTGCGAATTGCAATTGTATGTGAAAATACAACTGTAACAGAACCTGCAGTGACAGCTGATATTTTCAATGATTATTTTTGTTCAGTTTTTGATAAAACCAGTAACATTTCAATTACAGGTTTGACTGTGAACAAAGAATCCATTGATATCACAGAAGAGCAGTATTAAATAAAATAATAAATTTGAGAAAAATATAGTGCCCCAGAACCAGATGGAATTATGGTACAGATGATGCAAATAATGAAAAGTAGTATCGTAAAACATTAAAAAAATATTTTCCAAGTCACTGGATATGGGATATGTACCATCTGACTGGAAATTGGCAAATATCCCACCCATGCACAAAAAAAGGAGGTAGGCAAAAGTTAAAAATTACAGACCCAAAAGCCTGATATCTATTTCAGGAAAACTCCTGGAATCAATTTTATGGGACCTACTGATAGCACACATTAAAGAAAACAGCTACGAGGATCTCATACAGCATGGATTCACCAAAGGCCATTCATGTGTTACCAACTTACTATGCTTTTGTAAACAAGTTAGTAGGGCTTTGGACAAAAATTGTCAGCAGACATAGTTTTCATCAATTTTGTAAAGTCTTTGATATGTTACCACACTGGGCTCTAATCAAAGAAATGGCATTCTTAAATAATATCATAAAATGGATAGGTAATTGTTAGGGAACACTACCAGAAAGTGTCAATAAATGGGTATTCATCAAGAGAAATCTTGTCACAAGTGGAGTCCCTGAGGGATCTGTTTTAGGACCAGCAATTTCAGATTTTCATTTTTGATATGAACAAAAAGGTCATAAACTGAAGTACCAAATATGCAGATGATAGAAAATGGAGGGGGGGGGGTAACAACATTTAGAATATTTTGAGCATTTAGAAGGACCTGGATATAATCAATAAGTGGACTTTTCATTGAGAGGTGAAGTTTAATATAAATAAGTGTAGTATCCTTCAGTTGGGTAAAATTGCACTACCTCATCAATATATATGGAAAAACACCAACTTAAAGAAACAACAAATGAGAGGGACCTTGGAGTAATAGTAAACAGTGTATTGGATTCAACAGCTTAGTGTAATATCTAAGGCAAATAGAGTTCTGGAATATGTCAGAAGGAATATAACAAGTAAAAGGTATGAAGTTCTGATACCTTTTTATAGATCATATGTCAGACTCATACTGGATTACAGTAGTCAGGTGTAGTGTGCATATAAAAGGTCAGAGGTAAAGGGTATTGTAAGAGTGTAACACAGGGCAACCAGAATGACTGACAGTCTTACAAACATGAGTTATGAAGAGAGACTAGCTGACTTGAAATTGATGAGTTTGGAACAGCGCAGAATTAGAGGGAGTATGTTAATCATATATGATGTTATTCTGACTCCCTGTCTACTAAATGAACTAAATCTGGAATTCAATGACTTGTCCTCATGTACTAGGGGTCACCCACTGAAACTAAAAGCCACTAGATTCAATACTACAAAGCAGAAGTTCTTTTATATACAAAGATTGATAAATCCATGTATAGTTTACCAGATGAAGTGGTTATAAGTGATACAAAGGGCATGTTCAAAACACAAAAGTAGATAAATTCATTGTTTCTAAAATCCCAAAATTCAGGTACAGTCAGACCTGGTTAATCCATAAACATTTGCTTTTGACCATTTTGTTATGTAATAAAAATATGAATAGTAACCAGACAATGACCAAAGAATTTTTGTTTGTTTACTTTATTAGAAATTTGGAAATTTGATAAAGTGCTGAGCAGTTAAAATAGTTTAGTCTCCATGTTTTGACCTATTTTATTAAATTAATAGTGTACTGTATTTTTTGCTTTTGTAACTACAGTGAATCCCTTTCTCCTCAACAGTTGCTGTTTTCTCTTTTCAACTGCCTGGACATTTTATGGCATTAGTAATACCATTCCAAGCCATTCATATGAATAGCATTGGGTGGTGTCACTGATTCCATGAAATGTTTAGGAATATGAAAAGAAAGAGCAGTAGCTGGTGAAGAGTGTGTAACTTCAGGTGGAGCTGAGATATCCCAATGCTAGATTATTTATTCATCAAAAATTGGTCAAAGCATATCAGAACACATACTGGCATGGAAAGGAATATGGGAGGGCTATTAAAAATCTAAAACTCATTTCCTATCACCTTTTACATGACAGAAGGGATAAGAGGGATTAAGATGATTGCCATTAGCACACTCATTAACACCTGTAGTGGATATCCAGGTTATAATGAATGGGGATAATGGTCTCTGCACTCTGAACACAGGATTCAGATTCAGAAACAGAGGTTTCCATATTAAAGAGACAATTAACATGGCAAAAAAATCTGTTTCAGAGATTCCCTGTTCAGATAATCAGGTATATGTAATAACAAGGCATGGATTAACCAAGTCTGAATGTATTATAACTGAACAGGAACTACTAAAGGACATCCACCTTTTCAGTTTCTTACAACCACTAGTGACCATTAGTGATCATCATGAGGATCAAGGCAGGTGGGGGAGTACCACTGGATTTCCAGTGATATATACATTAGTGTACAGGGATCAGGTGAGGTGGGTACAAAGGTCGAAGTTCTGGACAATGCCTCCGTGTACATATGTGTGGTGGCACTGCACAGAGCTACTGATGAACACATAACTACATGTAACTAGCCCCTTAGGGGCCTTGCATGTCAAATTGAAATGTGGTCCTTAGACCTTAGGTCTTTGAAGATGGCACCCAAAAGTAAAGGCGTTAACCCATTCAGGATGTACTATTTCCCTTTATTCCTGGTTTCTGTTAGAAACATAGAAACATAGAAGAAAATATGGCAGAAGGAGACCAAGGGTCCATCTAGTCTGCCCATGGGTTCCTTGGACCTTCTCAGATCCCAGGACCTAACCCCACTTGTGCCTAATGCCTCCTACTGCTCCTGTTGCTTTTGATTGCACTTTAGCCTTGCCCACCCCAGTTTGAATGATGTCATGGACTTTGCTTCCACTACCTCAGCTGGCAGTTTATTCCATGGCTCCACAACTCGTTCTGTAAAATAGTGTTTCTTCTACCTCCCCTCAACTTCCACTTGTGCTTTCTAGTGCTGCCAGAAGGGGGCCATGGTACACTGTGCATGTGTACTTTTCTAGGTGTTACTGCATCCATCCTGGTATTTTCATTGGATAGAAAGTGCTACCTTATGAATATAACCTCCCTTATGGCCAGAACAATATTTGCATGTGGCACTATGTTTTGTAGAACTGTGTGGAATATAAAATTCTGCCTCATGGAATGCCTGCAGAATGACCATTCCGATTCTGCAGAATTCCACAAAATTTTCATGAACATTCTGTGGAATTTCACAAAGTTTTAAATTTCAGTTATTTCGCTATCATTTTAACAGTATACATCCAAATAACACTAAACATAATGGAACGTAAACCATACCAAAAGGCTTACAAGAGTGTACCAAATGTCAAAGTTGTAGATTGAAAGGGGCGGAGTTATGGGTGTACAAACATTTAATCAAAATTTAATTTTCAGTTATTTTGAGATCATTTTAAAATTTCCTATCCAAATTTCTCCACAATATCAGGATTTAGAGAAGCACATGGACTGCATATATACACCATGTTTTAAGTTTCAAGCTTCAATGGGAGCTGAGTTATAGGTAGCCAAATATTTTGCCAAAATTTGGATTTCTGCAATTTTAGTATAATTTTGATAGTATTCATTGAAATGTTACAAAAATTAACAGGTATACAGGTTATCACTACATGTGTATATGCACATAGGTTTTAGGTTTCCAGCCTTAGCTGGGACTGAGTTATAGCCTGCCAAACATGTTGCCAAAATTTAAATTTCAGTTCCCTCTAATTTTAAAACTACATATCCAAATTTAACCAAAGTTGAAACATTTAAACTACTATACCACATGGTCATTTCTGAAAAAGTTCATATTTTCAGCTTTAAATGGGATTGAACTAAAAGTAGTCAAATCTTCACAACATTTAAAAATGTAATTTTGCAAGAATGTAAACTACTAATTCATAAACTCGTGAAACGTTAAAATTAGAAAATGCAATACCATTACATTTGGAAGGTTCTTAGACCTACAAGGAAACTGTGTGTGCCAATTTTATTAATTGCTTCCTGTGAGAAATTGCTAAATAATGTGTATTTAAAGTCAAATCCCATGAATCTTTGTGAAAATTGTAATTTCATGAAAAATTCCATAAAACTGGAATTTTCTAATTTCACTCAGCCTTATTTGAGAGATTCTAATTAGAGGATAGGGGTATAAGAGGCAGGTAGCACAGGGGTCACCAGGTTCTGGAGTTAGATGCACAGTTTCACCAAGAAATGGACAACTGAGCTGGGTAGCACAACAGTGGTAGACCCCAGTTTGAAGCAAAAGCATAGAGTGTCAACAATTCCAACCTGAATGCAGTACATTTAAGGATCCTAGCCAGTAAAGTTATGATCAGGGGAGCCTGGTGTACATACAAGTCTAGGACTTAGAGGTACTCAAAAGATTTGGTGGGGAAGACAATGTTTTGGGAGCAGGAAGAAAGAATTATGGCTATTGCAACAGAATAGGTCACAAGAAAAAGGAGTAGGTGACTCCTAGTTTAAGGGAGTTTGTCACTGTAAAGAACAAAGAGGATATCAGTGGGATTAGTAGTTCTACTGAGTCAATCTGGCCAAAAGAGAAGGGGGGATAGTCACCCAGAGAGGAACAGCAGGACTGCAAAGAGCTCAGCCCAGCTTATCAAATGAAGTAGTGATATATGCATTGTTAAAGTTAAATTCCACAAAAACAAATTCTGGATAGTTCATCTACAGTATCTGCTATCATAAATATGTGAGAAAATGTTACTTATTATGTTTTTTCTTCTGAAGAATTAAAACTGCTTAACCAATTTATCCAGTTGTATTAGACACCAGGATACACTGACTATAGATATGCATGTCAAATGTTTACTCTATGCATGCAAGTGCAGAGAAGTTACAAACATCCACAATTTCGATAGTTTTCACAAAGTTTTGCAAATATTTACATAGTAAAGTTTTGAACCCCTGAAACTTAAAAATCTCATCCAATTCTGCCCATATTTAGTGAATTCTATTAGCATTACAAAAAAAGGTTATCCATACTAATTTAAACATCTAGCTACAAAGGTGCCTGAGTTATATGCAGATGAAATTTTTTCATTAAATTCCATGAAAAAAAAGAAATGATAGATTTTGAGCACATATAATTTTGAGATGATGCATCATATTGTCATGAAATCTGGCACATTATTAGAACACCTATCATCAAGAAATCATGCCAAATTTAAGATCCCTGACCCAATAGATGGTTAAGGTATATGCAGAGAAAAATGTTCATAAAATTTCGCACAAACAATAAAATGACATTTGAGCACCTATAAATTTAAAACTATCCATCCAGATTTCATGATATTTGGCACATTAGTGGCCACTGACCCAAAGAGTATACATGCCATGCTTCAGATCTCTAGCTTGAACAGTGGCTGAGCTCTTACAGAATTACTAAACTTTAAAAAATTTGGTGAAATTCCAATGCAATTCTGCGAAACTTCGTGGAATTTTGCTAAATTTCATTGAAATTCCATGGATTCAGAATTTTCCCATTCTACACAGCTCTAATGATTTGCACAGCAAAATTGGCCATGTCTGAATATGGTAGCGTCAACTTGTAGTACATGTTTATTGTTAGGTTTAAGTATTTAACTAGTGTGACTGTAATTTTAAAATGTGAATGATTTTCAAAAACAAAAGATAGCATACTTAATAAAAATGATTAAAACACTGTCAAAATGAAACCTGGCTCCAAGGTAATTAGTAAACCTAATCCTGCTTTACAGGGTATCAGTTATCTAGCTGAATTCTTTTTTCAATGTTTACTCCCAAGCAAGTGTGTTTCCATTGAAATCTAATTAGAGCTGTGAAGAAATATTTAATAAAAAGTAAATGGGGCACAAGAGATGTCTCTTATCTAATTAAAGAGCACGCCACTGTAACATCTTTGGTTCCAAAACCACTCATCTTTGCCTTTTGGTTCTCAAATCCTAAGACATCAGCAAAAGACGCTCTTGTTTAGTCAAGATACATCTCCTGAACCCCATTTACGATATTATAAAGTAAGTCAGATACGCTTTAGTTATATAACACAAATCATTTCCTTTGTGGCCTGTACCTAACTTAGGTACTTAGATGTTAATTTTGTAAGATTAATGTTGCCTTTTGTATGAGTAAGTCAGTCGTGCATCAGTTGTGCAGGCTCTTAGTTGCTCAAAAGACAGTAGTAGTAGTAGTAGTAGTAGTAGAGTTTATTTATTTCAAGCACCCTTCCCTGTAGGCTCAGAGAATCCTTTCAACAACATAAATACAAACAGCAATTAGGAAAACATCACATAAAATTAAGATTTTTTTAAAACTATATGGATGGCACCTCCCAGAGGTATCCAGTAGGGAGTTACAAAGAACCGGGGCTGCTACTTCAAATGCCAGGTCCCAGGAAGATTTTAACCTGGTGCTAGGATCCTCCAGAAGGGTCTTTCCAGTCGATCTAAGAGAGTGAGATGGGGTGAAGGGATACAGAAACTCCTTCAGGTAGCCCAGACAAAACCTGTGTAGGGCCTTATAGGTCAGAAGACCTATCTTAAAGGTGATGCACTAGTGCACCAGCAGCCAATGCAGTTCGTGCAGCACCAGTGTAATGTGACTGAACCTCGACTGTCCAGTCAACAACTGGGCCACTGCATTCTGCAAAAAGCTGCAGGCACCACATCGCACCTCCTCTGACCCTGAGGTAGAGTGTTTTACAGTAATCAAGTCTCGAGTTGATGAACGCATGTACCAGCATGGTCAGGTCATCAGGGGGAATAAGGGATTTAATTCAGTCAATGTTCCAGAGAAGGTAAAAACTAGACCGGACAACAGCTGACACCTGAGCTTCAAGTGTCAGCTCATTATCCAGAACAATGCCCAAATTCTTCACCTTAGGAGAGGCCTCCAGTTTGGTCAGACCAATAAAAAGCTCCAACCTAGCCCCAGAGGCCCCCACTCCTCCCCTTTGACTCGGCTCAACCACCAGCACTTCAGTGTTCCCTGGGTTACATACCAGCCAGTTTGCTGATGTCCAAGCCTGGACCTCAGTCAAGCAATCATTCATCACATTGACTGTGTCAGATCTCTGGGGGTGTAAACTGTAGTGCCAACTGTAGTGTCAGTTGAATCATTTTTCTTATACAGTTGCACAGCAGGGCACCAGTATCCATGTCAAGCACACACCTGAATGTCTTAATCTCACTCTCAGCTGCTCACATACTGCTTGTTCTATTTCTTTCATTGCTCCAGCTGCCAGTTTCATTTTTTGGGGGTAATGTTTTACCCACCAGGAGAATTTACTGACAGTTGTGATAAGGCTATATACTTTTGTGGGGGAAGTTTGAGGAACTGTCAGACAGGGGAGCATCAAAGCTGGTGGCAATACTGATACAGGGCATCTGTGATCAGGAACCATTGCTGCCAGTGGAAATATCAAGAAAGTTGTCCAGGAGTGGAAAATGCCACTGCATACAGACTGAAACATTGCTAAAGCCCCTCTGATGCAAAAGATTGCCACTTCAAGCTGTAATGTGTGTGTTTGGGTATGCACAAATATTTCTGCAAGTGTATATGTTTATGGATGCACTACCATTCAAACATTGGCACTACCCAGTACCAATGGTACTTTAATTTCTTTCTACTGACAGATATTGATCTTTAGTTTTTGTAGGGGGAGATGAAAAATGAGTTTAGTTTCAGTTTATTTAATATTACAGCACAGATTCATTATAATACTACATATAATTGGAAAGCCCAGAAGCCTGCTAATCACTAAGCCTCCATAGCTTAGAGGTTGAGAGCACTGGCACTGTATGCCAGGGTATG
Source organism: Neoceratodus forsteri (assembly GCA_016271365.2). Taxonomy (NCBI): domain Eukaryota; kingdom Metazoa; phylum Chordata; order Ceratodontiformes; family Ceratodontidae; genus Neoceratodus; species Neoceratodus forsteri. The sequence goes on from CM028134.1 coordinate 851,295,306, forward strand.
GGTTCAAGTCCCAGTGGGAGACACAGTTTTTCTTTCACATTTCCATCATGATTTAAAATTGCCTCACTGTGGCTTTACTGCACTAGAAAGTTGTCTGGTCTCTCTGACATATGCCTAAATTGTTGATTACATAACACATAGAAAGGAATGTGTTTGCCTCAAGGGAAAGCCAAAATCTTGCTAATCACTGAGCCTCCCATAGCTTGGGAGTTAGATCACTGGCATGGTACACCAGGGCATGGGTTCAAGTCCCAGTGGGAGTCACACTTTTTTTTCACATTTCCATCATGATTTATAATATAAGCAATGCATTTTATGCAAAGCAAGTAAAACAGTGAGTATGACCCTTGGTTTATATTGCTGGATCTGTCTTGTTTATGTAATTTTCTTAACTCTTAAATTTGTTATATGAAGTTGAGTGTGTGTGTGTGTGCCCAGATCAGACTCATTTAAGTAGCAGACATTAATTTCCTTTCCCTTCTCCACCCTCAAAAGTACAATCTTATTTAAATTTCTGCATTTGACTAACACTTTTCAGGCCAGCCAACAGCTGCATTTGCAGACTTTTCTGTAATTGTATAGAGCTTTATTTAATTTTGAAGGCATTGCTATTCAATTGTTTCTGTTTATTCCTAGATCACCATGGGAGGTAAAATAAATAAGACTGTACTATACTTACTAGTTATGTGACCACATGCTGACATGAACATGGATAAGCTGTCATTCAATGTGAAATTTAATATAATGCATAGAGGGATAGATAGATAGATAGACAGACAGACAGACAGACAGACAGACAGACAGACAGACAGACAGATAGATAGATAGATAGATAGATAGATAGATAGATAGATAGATAGATGGGTGGATGGAGCCTTTCTGCATATAGCCTGAATGCCAACTTTTCTTTTTTTACATTTGTTCCACAGTTGCCTCAGTTTCCATACCAGATCCCTTTCCTTATTTATGACAGACGCAGATCACTGTGGGACAGAAGTAATAATTCATCCACCGGGGCACAATCTAGCCAGAGGGTAGATATTTGAAAGGACATTAGGATGTATATTTTCATAAAGAGGGTGGTGGATGAGTGGAATAGTTGCCAAGCAAAGTGATTAATGCTGAGACTATACCTGGGTTCAAAACACAATGGGACACCTTTGAGGAGGTTATATTAAAGAAATACATTGTAGGGCTCAAGGAAAGACTTTATAGATTTACAGTCCATTTCTGTCCTTATTCCTTTATTTTTCAGTTTTTATGCACAGGTTCTTTATGTTCTGAACAGAATTACCTTCTGAAATCATTTTAAATATAATATAAAATTACAGCTACATTTACATGTTAAATAAAAGTGTATGTACTTCAAACACATATGCAGAGACATCTGTCCACAGGGACAATTAGTCAACTGCTTTCAAGTATGTGGTTTCAAAGCTAGTTGATTTCTGTCCAACATGCACAGATATCCCATCTGTGCATGTTGGACAGAACACAACCAGCTTTGAAACCACATACTTTATTTAAAAGCAAATAACCCTTACATCACTATTTATATACTGTAGGCAGTGTTAAATATATCTGAACATACCATTCTCAAGGCTTGAAAAATGAATAATTCTACATGACATTTTTCGCAAGTTATGTTGGATGGTTCATCTTAACATGACCATAGCCACCAAATATAAGAGCTACAGTATATCAAGTAAAGAGCTTGGTAAGTACAGTAGAAGCTAAAATAAAACATACAGACACATGCTGAAACTGAACAATGTTTTAAACAGCATACTTCCCTTTAGAAAGAAAATTGCATTCTACAATGAAGTATAATTTGAACATATCAGTTAAAATATTAGGAAGGACAAATAATTTAAACATTGTTCTTAAAAAAATAAACACAAATATTTGACCAGAAAGCGAGAAATCACAATACTTTTCCCATTTAGTTATATTTACACTATAACCAGACACAATGCTGAAGATTATAGCACCAACAGTGACCTACTGTACAATTAGCTATGAAACTAAGATAGTGATCAGTCATGACTGGCACAATGTCCCAGTTCCTATATTTCTGTCAAATGCAAAATCACTGCAACATTTGGTTTACCCTGTGCCATTTAAAACTTGAGTCCAAGTACAACATAAACCTTCCTTTCATGATCTTTGAGGTCACAAAATGTAATGAGTGTTACAAAACCACTACACAGACAAAGATGCATAATGTTTCTAAGTGCTGTAAATAATATGTTAAATAAATATTTTGGTGCTTTGTCATCTGCAGGTGCTTAGGGGACTTGTACTTAGAATGCCTGAAATACTTTTACCACTAAATAGAGATTATTAAGCACTAGTGTGAGCCTTTTATGCCAACACCAACCATTAGCTTTTGGCTCATGGCCAGGACTGTCTACTTTGCAGTAGATTCTGCCACCAAGGGGAAAGGTCATTAAGTACTGTACTTTATTCCTGTTAGTACGTTCCAACATAATTAGCAGAAGTTGTTCTCCAGATGGTTTCCTTCCTGTCAGCTAGTACCTACAGTTTAATGGGCTGTACTGGATTCCTCACTTCAGTGGATGTGATTAGAAGCAAAATAAAAACACATAAACTTTGATCCACCCACCACTTATTATTTCTTAAAACATTCATTAGTATAATATGTAAATTATAATGATGTCATTAAAATGTAGCTTCATCCATGAAAATGCCCATAATTTCAGATGATATAGCTAAACGTTTTCATCATTTCAGTTTTATATTTTGGAAAAGAGTTCTAATTTTACAAAGCTTACTAAGTCTGCATAGCATGAACAGAAAAATAAGTGCCAATCCTTCCAGCAACAGTGTCAAGTGTTGCTTTCTCCCAGATCCTTAGTCTAGAAAACTATCTGTAGAACAGGAGAGGAATCAATATTGCCGTAATAGGTCTGTATTAAAACTGAGTGAATCTCTGAAAACAATGCAGTTGCAAACAGTTCTGATCAAATCTGTAAAGGATAAATTACCCCAGAATAAGATAAAAGGCAAAATACAAGTAAAGAGTATAAACAAATTAACATCACACATTGATTCAAATCTCAACATTTAAAGTGTTGACTGCTTTGTGGGTTTCAATGAAAGGACTGCCAGATCTGCTCTCCGGTACAGGTTGAGATCCCGATCTAATGGATCTGGGTATGTCCAGATGCCCATCTCAAATCTAACACAGTCAGGTTATCGGAAACATTCTGCTGATGAAACCAATAGCCATGTTGCTGCCGCAGTTGATCATCTTTGAAGTCTGCCACAGGCAAAGTCGACTCAACAAGGCAGGTTCACCTTCATAAAAAAGGCAACAAGAGTAACATGTTTGCTATAATGCCTGTATTACATGGAGCGACGGACTGTAGTTGTGACATTATCTGCTAGGGTCAATGAAGTGAGAATTGAATTTCAAAACAAAAAGAAATACTAAGCAGATGCTATTAACATTAATACACATGGCACTATGCTCGAGGAACTGAATAAGCTGTCCAAACCCTGCAATGTATGCAGAAATAGTTTATTGAAAATAACCAGCACACAACACACATAGGATGCCAATCAAAGCCCCAAGCCAAAAACATGGATGCAATTTATATGATAAATATGGATATGTATAATAACAATAAATTGTACCAAAGCTTAAATTGCTGCAAAATGAAGGCAGTTCATTCACACTGTTCCTATGTATGCATAACATAAATCATGAATAAAAGGTAAAGAGTGAGCAACAAAAGAAGCAGCACTGTTATGAGTGCAACAAAACACTGACACCATCAGTCTGAATGCTACCACTAGTGAACCTAGAAACATAGACTTGTTGGTGGAAAAGGATAGTTTGTCTCACCCAATCTGCTCATGTGTTCCCTGCTTATTCTATGCCTGCAGACCCTATCTGGTCCCTGCTTCTGCTCTAACATATCCCTATGTTTATTCCTTGCATGTGCAAAGCCCTCCCCCACCATATTAGCCTTCATCACTTTGGCTGACAGTCTGTTCCAGAAGTCTTTCACCCTGTCAGCGAATCCCTCCTTAACTCCTCCCTTCACCTTCATCACATGCCCCCTGGTCCATGTGCTCATCTTCTAATGGAAAAGGCTCCCTTCCCACACCCTGTTCATCCCTGTGATGTACTTGTAGGTCTCAATCTTGTCCCATCTATCTCCTCTCTCCCAAGCTGTACTTGTTGAGATCCCTCAGTCTCTCCTCTTAGGGCTTCCTCTGTAAATCCTGGACCATTTTTAGTTGCCCTTCTCTGGACCACTTCCACCAAGTCTATGCCATTTCTGATGTGTGGCCTCCAAAACCAGACACAGTACTCCAGGATGGGATGTACTAGGATGTAATACAGAAGCACCACCACCTCTCACTTCCTGCTGAAGATACCCCTCCCTATGCACCCCAGCATCCCACTAGACCTGCCCATAGCCTTATCACACTGTGCTGCCACCATGAAGTTCTCTAATATAATAACCCCAAGGTCCTTTCCTGTCTAGTGACTGTCAGTATCTCCCCCATCCTGTACTGCACTCTGGGGTTTGTGTGCCCTAGGTGCATGATTTTGTACTTCTTTGCACTGAACACCAACTGCCATGTCTTCCTCAAGTTTCACTAGGTCCCTACACTTTCTCTCCACTTTCTCCTGAATGTCTATCCTATTGCAGATTTTTGGTGTCATCTGTAAAAAGGCATACCACCCCCTCCAACTCTTCTGCAATGTCCCTGATGAAAACATTGAAACAGACTGGTTCCAGTACTGAATGCTGTGGTACACCACTGGGTGCTCTTCCATCCTTAGAGTGAGTGCTGTTAACCACCTCCCTCTGTCTCACATCTTCACTTTCTGACCCAGTTTACCAATTTGGACCTCACTCCTAAGCTGGCCAACTTTCAGATCAGCCTACTGTGCAGCACAGTATTGAAGACCTTTCTGAAGTCCAGATAGGCAACATTCACTTCTCTTGCCTGGTCTATTTCCCTGGTCAGCCAATCAAATAAATCAATCAGATTTGTTTGGCATGACTGTCACCAGCTGTGGATCCATGCTGCCTGTGGTCCTGCAGTCAGTTGGATTCTAGATGTTCAACCAACTTTTCTTTCAGGAGGGTTTTCATTAATTTCTCCACCCAAGTACTGTATGTTAGGCTGACTGGACTATAAATGCTATCCTCCTTCTTGGGCAACTCTAATGTAAAGGGTTCACATCAGCCCTTCTCCTGTCCTCTGGAACAAAATCTGTTTCCAGTGAACTGTAAAAAAAGGCTATCAGAGGGGTAGCTAGCACTTTCTAGGTTATTTTGGTATGCAGCGGATACCCCATCTGGTCCCATAGCCTTATGCAAACTCAGGGCTGCGAGTCCTTTCTGAACTCTTTCCTTTGAAAATGGACTTGTGTCTACCTCCCTTTCTGCCCTAACCTTGATTATCCCTGCTGGTCCATCCTCCCCCCCATGCTGTGAAGACTGAGCAGAAGTACTTGTTTAAAATGACCATTTTTTCTTGTTCCCTTCTGCACTGTCTCACCATACCACCCATTATATGCTCACTATCCATCCAGTTAATGTTCTCATCTCATTTACATATATGAAAAAGTCATAGACCTTTTAGCCACCCCTCTATCAATCCTTTTTTCTGTCTGTGCCTTTGCTCCCCCAATTGCCTTACCTGCTTCCTTCTACCTTATTTGGTACTCTGCCCTGTCTTCTTCCCTCTGAGTTTTTGTATCTCTTGAATGCCACTTCTTCTGAGAATCATAATGATTTCCTTTTCTTTCTGCTTTGGCTTAGTGAAGTGCCAGTTATACAATTACCCTGTGCCACAAAACAAGCACTCAGCATGAATCCAGCATTAAAGGTTCCTCTACAACTTCTTTTCATGGAGTATAAAACATTGGAGAACATGACAATGTTGTTTTAATTGTTGATGTCATCAGACGATTAAGAGTAGTAGTAACCACTGAACTCTAGTTATCTGGACTCTAGAGCAATAGAGAGAGAGAGAGAGAGAGAGAGAGAGAGAGAGAGAGAGAGAGGAGAGAGAGAGAGAGAGAGAGAGAGGAGAGAGAGAGAGAGATAATGCAGTAAGGGTTGCAGGAAATGCAGAATACCTGAATTGCTGAAAATAAATTCAGTTTTCCAGATCTAGTTTAGTCTTTGAAGCCATGCCACCAGTTATGCTGAATGTATTCTCTGACAAAACAAACATTAGATAGCATGCCAGCTAATACAATACAGTGTAACCGAGGCCAGATGGCTAGCCTGTTCAACCAAAAGTCCTTTGTCTGAGTGATATGCTGCCAGCACGTGTTCAGTGGAGAACTCATCCAACATATGAACATATGAAACTTGTCAGCAGAAACAGGAACTTAGGTCTATTAAATCTGTACGTGCAGCTAGCACCCCTATATTGCAGCTGCCCCACCCCACCCTCCCTCATGCTAACAGTCACATAATATCCTGTTCGATTTTATAAAGTAGCTTCCAAATGCTATGTGCATCATTCAGGAGGCAGGATCTGCACAGTACACCAGCCAGACAGGGTGATGTAGGAGAGCCATGGAAAGATATAAATAGCTGCAGCTTGTGGTATTTTGGGCACACTCACAAGGAGAAGGTGCTAAGCACCAGCCACTTTGACTGAGTGAAAAAGTTCTCAAGTCAGAGTCAGACTAGCCCACCAGGATACTTGGAAATTTCCAGGTGGGCCTCACTCTGTTGGGAACCCTGCCACCACCTAAACTCTGAGAATATTTGGTTTTATCATCTGTTTTCTAATTAAAGGAGTAGTCCACCCAAAACTTGCAAAAAATATATGTTGTGCAGAGTGTTTTAATTTGTATGTGAAGTTCTAGTGTTTCCTTCCCTCTGACTTCTATTAGGAGTTCTTAGGCAACAGACTTCTTGGAAAACATAAACTGAACTTACAGACTTAAATGGGCAGACTGGGTGGGCCATGGGCCCTTATCTGCCGACACTGTCCATGTATCTATGTATGTATCTATGAGTTTTCCTAAATTAGCCTGCTAGCTTTATGCTAGTTTTATGACCCCTGGGGATCTTCATCTTAGACAGCTTAACTGTATTCCTTGTTCCCACAGTGCATCTTGCCTCATGTGACAGTGGTGTAGCAGAGACCCAATGTTCAGCACACATGCCAAACAAACTAAATATCTTGGAAGCTTTACAAGCCGCACAAAATTACCAGCAGCAAAGTTCTTCAGGACAGTAAGATCTTGCTATGAGGGTAGTCACTAGGCTGAATTCTATAGGTTTTAAAATATAGCCATCTCTACTGTTGTGAACTGATTGTAAAGCAATGCTTTCTGCTGGATTTATGGTCTCTGCTACATCACTGTCACATGAGGCAAAGTGCATTCTAGGACAAAGAAATACAATGAAGCTATCTCGGATGGAGATCTCCAGGGGTCGTAAAACTACCCTAAAGCTAGCAGGCTAATTTAGGAAAAACTCTTAATAGCAGATAAAGGGAAGGACACACAACAACTTAACATACAAATCAAAACACTCTGCACAACATATGTTTTTTTGCAAGTTTTGGGTGGACTACTTTAAATGAAGTATTTTGGACTCTGCAAGTAAATGTAAGATGCAAGCACAGAGCTAGAGTATCAAAGTTAAGTGGAATGCTGATATGAGTGTGCCACCATGGGCCCTTCTCTACTGATTTTCCAGGTGGGCCCCTGTAACATATTTCCAGGTGGGCCCCCTCTACCCCAATCCAACCCTGTGGCAAGTGTGACAAAGGCTGTAAATCACTACATTCTCTCTGATGGGAGAACATGAAGTAGGTGGGTGGTCAGCTTTGGTAGGTGGTACCTGCATGACACACCAGCCAGTCAGGATAGTATAGGAGAGTCATTCCTCTTGCATAAAAAGACTATGCTCCTAATGTATCACATTCATATTTGTGTCCCAGAGCAGAGTGAAACAGAGCAGGAATGGAACAGGATTTGCATCTCAGGCATCGACAGGTGTCCCCAGGCAACAGCAGGCATGCAGTTGAACTGTTGCCATTTTCTGGACTTTGACTACTGCTTGGTGTGGAGAGGGCTAGGGGGAGCTTCCAGCTGAGTAGGATGTCACACCAGGGGGTAGTGCTCTTAGTTTTAAAGCCTGCACTGCTCGCTAGCATGAGCATTGCATGAGCATGTGAGTGGTGCAAGCTCTCGAGAAAATATGATTGAATCTAAGGTTAGTTACTTTGTTCAGATTTAACCTGAATGCGTTGTGGTAATTTTTACTGGTACTGGGTCAATATGTTGTGCGCTTAATAGCGTATAACAAACCCCCCATAACTGCAACAGTGCAGTACAACTGAGCGAGAGGGTGCAATACCGTGAATGGGTCTGTGCATGGCATTGCACCCTCTCACTGTCCTAGGCAGAGGATAAGACCTCTGCTGGGATGGGGTTCCACCAAGCAGCTACCGTGGCTTGATGCAGTGAGCCACTGGCAACAAGGAAACAGAGCAATGCATTTGGAACCGGGTTTGATTCCCAGTTCCAGACACATGGAAATTTTCTTTTTTTTCACACTTTCTGCAATATTGGTGTTAAACATCCCCAACCCGGAGTTAGTTATATTAGTTGGGGGAATTCAGGGGGTGCGTGGGGCAGAACTCCTTGCAAAAGAAAAGACTTATGTGGCATTGCATATTTTGCACTGTTTTGGCAGCGCAACATATGTCTGATGACATTATGACCCTGTGCCATTCTTACTATCATAGGCACTGTTGGCTTTGACTTATTGTTCTAGGGGTACACAGTTTTAAACTTGAGGATGTTTTCCTTAATGAGTTTTTCACTTTTAATGTTTAATATAGGGGGCCTTTTTATCTCTTCTACTCTCCCTCCCTTGAACCTAGGTATCGGAGATGATTCTCTGAGGGTTGAAGCAGGACTTATATCAGATGGTGGATACTTCATTTTCAACAGTGTTAATGGGGCATCTACCTGATTTTCACTCAGAGTTTTGCCTTCTATCCCAAATTATATTAACGGTTTTATTTTTTGTCCTTCTATTTTTAAATCATATTTGAAGTTTGTTGGGACTTTTTCCATGCGAGATTATTTTTGAAAAAAAGTTAAGGTTAAGAAAATTTGTAGAGTTACTGTTACTCATTTCAGGTTCTGTTCATCCTCATCAAGGCTCTAGTTCTTTTCAGGATAGTATGGAAAATATAGGTTATCATAAAAAAGTGTACTTGTTTAAAATAGTCCATTTGAATATCCAAAGTTTAACATCTAAATGGACTGAATTTATAGTCTGGATAGAACAGAATAGATTTGACATCATTACTTTGTCTGAAACATGGCTCAGCAAACATATATTGGATTCAGAAATTTCATTACCAGATTTTAATCTCTTTAGAAAGGATAGATTTGGGAATGGGGGGGAGGGTGATTTATGTTTCAACCAGGTTCCAATCAACCATGCATTTTGTTTCTTATTCTAATTCTGTATGTGACTTGGTCTCTGTTGAGGTTGTATTAGGCCATGAGAAGCATTTTATTATAAGTTACATGTATGTTCCCCCTAGGAAAATTTGCCCAGGGTTGGACCTTTTCTCCTGTATTAAAAATGGGGTGGTCAAAAGTTGCCATTTCCGCCTTAGCGGAACTTTCGTGAAAACTGGGCAACTTTTGTGGAAGTTTCCAAGCATCCGCCTGTGGCAGATCAGAAATCTACCGAATGGTTTGGGTGAAATTTCACTATGTTCCATCTGCCCAACTTGTTACCCCAGCCCCCTGTGGCTAGTGATCTCTCTCCCCCAAGCAGAATCACTGCCGTTATGGTTTGAAAAGTTGTCCCCCCATGGCTAACGGTCCCTGCAATCCCCCCTTTCCAGTAGTAACCCCCAATCTGTGACCTTTTCCCATGCATAATAAAATATTTATTTTACCTGTTGGTCTAGTGAACCCCCTCCCTCCCTATCCCCGATCCTAGTAGCAGACCCTGTTTTTTTTTTAGTTTTTTTTTAAGTTATCCAGAATCAGCCCTCCATTCTCCTCCACGGCTGGCCATCCACTGAGTTGTCAATGCATGAACGTGTGTTTGTTGACAACTCAGTAGGCAGCCAGCCATGGAGGAAAGCAGAGGGCTGTGCCAGTTGCCCGCTCTTTTGGGATGGGTGGGGAGAGGTATGGGATGGGGTTGGGGAACACTGCCTGCTGGGGTGGGACTAGAGGGGCCACTAGAGCACCAGCTATTCTGGATAACTTTAAAAATAAATAACACAGGGATCGAGGACAGGAGGAGGGGGTTTCACTAGACCACCAGGTAAAATACATATTTTATTATGCTCAGGAAAGGATTCTATGTGATAATAGCAACTGCACAAAGGTGATCTCTATTATTAGACCTCATTATCGCTGAAAACATTTTTGGCAATATGCAGAAAAGGGCTACCAGGAATTGTGAATGGGGGGCTGTGCCCCGCTGCACCCCCTAAATAAAGATTCTCAACTCCAGGGGGTGCATGTCAGGGAGGGGGCACATCCTGATTAAAAAATCTAAGTCCCGCAGCTGTGGAAGTGCAAAGGAACACCCGCCCCAGTCTTGGACCCAGGACTTGCTCTGTCGGACCAACCACCCTACTCACCACATCACACGGTTGGCTCAGCGGAAGCAGGCTCACCACAGGGTCACATCCCTATTCCCCATCCCTCCACGTCCTGCGCACCCTCCTTCCTGTCGCCCACCTAAACTCGTGGTCACAATGTTCGCTGTCCACCTACAGTTGCCCACGATGAAAGCACCGTCACATGGGTCGCTGTTATGACAGTCACACATATGCGGTTGCTAAAATCATGGTATACCTCATGAAAGGGATGGAGGGAGGTTACTACTGGACAATTTAGTTTGTTGCACTGTTCAAGAGCAGGGCAGGTGGAATTTCCGTGAAAGTTCGGAAATAGATTTCTGAACTTTTGTGGAAGCAAAAGTCACACATTCATTTAAATTCTGCCTGCAGAATACTTTTTTCACATATGCCTTAAAAAGAGTTACCTACAAAACAAAGAATGAATTATAATGGAGGATGTTAACTGTGATTGCAGAGCTGAGCAAAAAAATAATAATGTTAGGGAGACTTTGTTAGATTTAGGATTACAGCAATTAATAGGGGAAGTTACTAGGCACAATTATAGGTCCGGTAATGGGACAGTCTTAGATTGGATACTTATCACTCACCCCGACAGGATCCCATTTTCTCTTTTTTTTTAATTCAATATACTTTATTCAGTTTAAAATGAACATCAGGAAACGCAGAGGAAGCAGTCAAGGTTACATTGATAAATTGCGGCACTTAATAATGAGACTGCATTCAGCAGGCATGTTACAGAGTTAAACAATAAAAACAATATTGTTAAACCTAATCTAACCACCAAACCTGCTAACCCTCCCCCCAACCCTCCCCTGTGCCAAATATAGCGAGCATTAACAAGCGGGACCACGTTTCTCAGTGAGTGGGCTTGTACTCTAAGGCTTCCAAACAGCAAGCAAGGCATCCAGGGAGCCCCGCTTGTTTAGGTAATCAGGAAGTTGATTGGCCATTGATGCAATATGCCATTCCAACTGTAAAGCCAATAACACTTCCCTATGCTATTCCAACACAGGTGGCAAGGACTCTTCCTTCCAGTGTCTCATGATATTAATTTGGCCACAACAGATACCAGGGCCATATGCGCTTTCTGAACCCTGAAGGTACCTTGGGGGTAACTATTAAGTAGGCAGACCTCCGGTATAAACAATGAATCAAGCAATGGGTCTAATGATCTTCTAATGGCATGCCAGACAGGGTGAACCTTTGAACATGTCCATAGCATATGATATAGGTCCTTTTCTGTTTCTAAGCATCTCTGGCACTGGGAGGAATGTAGTCTACCCATTTTATATAGCCTCACAGGAGTAAAATACAAGTTATACATGATATTATATTGTACCAACCGAAGTCTGTCCTGCTTAATAAATCTGTAAGTGTCACACCAGATATGTTTCCAGATATAAACATCTGATGCAATGGGTAGTTTTTGGGTCTAATAGTAACACGCACCTTGAGGCAAGTGAGAATCCATGGATTGCAGCATTTTATATACCCTGGATTCTGGATGTGGCATTTCAGCCACCTGAAAAAGGGAGGAAAGCTCTGTTTTTGGAGGAGTGTAGCTCGATATATTCCCCAGAAAGGAAACCATAGTCTGTTTAATTTGTCAATATTTAACTCATTGCCTCCACAGGAGCTTTCTGAAGTTGCATCACTTGTCTCCTGTATACTGTTAACAGTTAATCCTAGGCCTTTCTAAGCAAAATCAAGCCATAATTGGCATGCCGCAAACAAATGCTAATAGCACAAAAAACGTAAGTGCTAGACATAAAGTATGAGTGGCAAAATTGTTCAGCATAAAATTACGTTTCCAATGGTGGTATGCAAGGAATAGCAGGTAATTTAGTTTTATTTCTGTGCTGGTCGAAACAGCAAAACAAAATATTTTTTCCACTAAAAAATGCACCACAAACCTTTTTTTTTTGTTGGGAAATATGTAACATATCAACACCAAATTAAGCATCCATACATTAGATGTAATTTTAATAATTTGTTTATAAAACAAACAGCTATTTCTGTAGTATTAAACATAATTTTTCCCCATATGAGTCAAGGTGTGTTGGTGAGGTTTGAGGGACAAATCTGAACCATACACACTGCACTACAAACAAATGCATATAACTCCTAAAGTATACATGATACTCACAATGTATTGGTGGCAAAGTTGTTCCACACAAAATTGCCTTTCTAACGGTTCTAAGCAATCAACTGTACTCAGTTCGGTTTTTGTTTTATACTGGCTGAGATACCCAGAATGTGTGTTTTCTTCAAAGTGCTTAGGTGGTTCTAGATGGACAAAATGTCTTAAACAAATATGAATAAATCCTAAAGTGAACATGATACACACAAAGTGTCAGTGGCAAAGTTGTTCAGCACAACATTACCTTTCTAATGGTACTATGTAGTCAATTCTAATCAGTTCTGGTTTGCAAGTAATATTAAATCATGTGAGTGGCTTCTCCAGATGTTTCTAGGGCACACAGGAAGTCTGTAGGTGACTTCTGTAGATGTTCTGAGACACACTGCAGTTAGATTTGCTGGACGCCTACAGGTGTTTCTAGGAGACAATGAGTTGAACAGGTATCTTTTGTGAATGTTAAAGCGCTGCTGAAATTGGGAAAAGGGGAGCATCTCTCCATGAGGGGCAACATCCAGTAGTTTAGTTTCTATTAGAGGAGCCCAATATGAAGCAGAGAAGGGCCTAGTTCCAATTTTAAGATTAGGATTGCCCACTATAGGCTGTTCAGGGACTTATGCCATTTGAGAGCTAAATGCCTCTGGAGCTGGCATAATGCCTTGAAGGACCATCCCATTCAGGTATCCTTTAGGGGTTTAGGGAAACATCTCGGGGAAGAATAAGCCAGAGATGTTAGGGTACAATGATTTTTGGAGGCCAAATATGCCTCTATGTCCAGCCAGAGAGGTGAATACAATCCTGAACATCGTGGATCTGGCGTATGGGTCCAGAAACTTAGTTTGCTAATGTGTTGTGCACCATAGTAAGTAAAAAAGGAGGGGAGGGAAAGACCCCCTTGTAACTTTGGCACCATTAACTTAAGATACGCCCATCTGACCCCTTTTCCTTTCCGTAAGTGGGAGTTCAACAATTTTTGCAAACGAACAAACCAGGACATAGGAAGGAAGAGAACCAGCATACCTATAGGATAGGGAATTCTAGGGAGCACATTCATTTTTGCAGTGTCAATCCTTCCCCAAAGTGAAATAGGGAGGGCTCCCCATCTGTCCAGATCAGTTTTCAGTTTAAGTATTACATTTGTAAAATTCTCCTTTATCATTGTAGACACTTCTCTAGCTACTTTGATACCTAAATATGTCAAGGATTTGACTCCCACACCAGGCCAAAATCTGTTATATCACCTTGTGTGGTCCTGCTATTCATTGGAAAGACTCTGGTTTTGAGAGATTTAGTTTGTAGAGGAGACCTTGGAAATAGCTCAATTTCTTCTAGTAAAGCTGGGATGCGTTCGCGGGTTCTTCCAGGTGTAACAATAAATCATTGGAGTAGGCCGACAAAGATGTTGTTGCGCCTCCCATCTCAACACCTTTAAGGTATGGAGAAGAGACCAACCTTCGGATAAGGGGTTCTAAATATAAATTGAAAAGCAGTGGAGATAAGGGTGCAGCCCTGCCTCGTACACGGTGTAATGAGAAAGAATCTGAGAGGACACCATTGCACCAGACACGAGCCATTGGGGAGGTATATAATACATGGATCCACTTAATAACCTCATCTGGTAAACCAAAACCCTCTAGAGCAGCAAAGAAAATCCGAGAGACCCAGTCAAAGGCTCTTTCAGCGTCTATGATAATAAAATTATCGGGCATCCGACTTCTTGACCAGTGAGTAGATGTAACAATCTATGCATAAGGTCACTGGAAGACCGACCGTCATAAAACCTACTTGTTCTGGTGCCAATGAGTTTACCCATGATAGGCCACAATCTATTTGCCAATACTTTAGCTAATAATTTGATATCGTAATTAAGGAGGGAGATGGGATGATAGTTCTCTGGTATTGTAAATCCTTTCCCTGTTTGGGGATGATACAAAAGGCTTCTAAAAGCCCTGTTCTGTTAGTCCATTCTCATTCCAGGAAATGAATATACAGTATCTGTCAACAGAGGGACAAACTCTGATATACAGGCCTTATATAAGTTACTCGGGAAGCCATTTGGTCCTGGAGATTTATCTAAGGGAAGCTGTCTAATGGCTTACTCTACTTCCCATGTCTGGATACAGGACCCCAAAGAGGCAGTGTCAGGAGGGGATGAATCAGGGAGCTCAACTAGATCTAAATACTGTCGGATTTTATCCTTTGTGGGAATGTCTTCTTCGTGGACTGCATATAGGTTTTGGAAATATTTCCTTAATCCCTCAGCAATCTTCCTGGGGTCTATGGTGACAGGGCTATTGGTAGCAAAGCGTAGGCAGGGAATAAGCCTGGCAGTCTCTGCCTGTTTGAGTTGGATAGCCAGTAATTTTCCAGCTCGCTCTCCAGACTCATGATATTTAAGCTTAGTTTTGTAGGAAAGAGCTCAGCCTTCTGGGACATAAGGTTGGAGAATTGGGCCTGCAAGTAAAGTAGTTTGATCCAGTCCTGCTCCGGGTGGCAACTAATATTTCTTTCTGCAGCTTTGACTGATTGTAATAAGCTGTCTATTTGGGCCTTAAATTGGCAAGCTCTGGTGGTTGACAGACATATACTTTCCCCCCTTAAGGCGCATTTTAAGGCTGCCCAGACTACCTCAGTTTTGGGTACAGACCCCATATTGTTTACTGGGAAGTGGGAGACAAAATCCTTGACATGATCCAAGGTAGCTGGGACATATAATAGTTGATTATTCAAATGCCATAGGGTTTCCCTTCTGACCCCTGGATCCAACAGATATACAATGGAAATAGAGGAGTGATTTGATATAACACACGTATGAATGATCGCATCCAGAACCCCAGGCATAGCAAAAGATCTCAACAATAAAAAATCGATTCTAGAGCAGGTTCAATGCAAGGGGGGGCAGTGTATAACATCTCTCAGTGGGGTTCAGAACCCGCCAAATATCAATCAGACCAGTCTCATACATGAGATCTTTCAATGTTCGCTGAGCAAGGGACAAACCACATCTCCTGGAATACGACCTGTCTAGCTGTAGTTGGGGAGTGATATTCCAGTCCCCACCAAGTATTGTAACCGTGGGTGGGTTAGAGACTAGCAGGCCCAGGAGGTGGATGAAAAAAAGGGGAGAATCCACAATCGGGCCATATATTGGGCCCAAAAGAACTTGCTGAGCATCCAGTACCCTGTGTATTAGTATGTAGTGCCCACTGAGATCCCATATCTCCTTTTCTAATTTAAAGGGGACATTCTTACCAACCAAAATAGCTACCCCCCCCCACTATTTGTGGAGGCACCTGCCCCAAAAACCTGGCCAACCCAACTTCTACATAACACAAAGAGGTATCTTCCCTTCATAGATGTGTTTCTTGCAACCAGGCAATTCCTGTTAAAATGCAAAAGATGATTCAGGATCACCTGTCGTTTACATCTGTCATGGCCCCCCCTCGAACATTCCAGCTCAAAATATTATATGGTCCACTCATTTGCAGACTGTTGGAGGTAATCTAAGGTTAAGATGTAGAAATATGAGGAGATTATCCCAGTCTTAGTCCCCTCCCAGTTGTAAGCTAGAAAACACACATATTTGGCACTTCCTCCCCCATTAACCCCCAAACAACCATAACATTCAACAAGAATCCCAACCCAGTATTCCTCCCCCTTCCCCAAAAACAATAAAGCATATAATTTCCCGTTCCCACATTAACTACCCCCAGTTCAACTAACTGCACTGGCACAGATATAGAAACATAGAAACACAGAATTTGATGGCAGATAAGGACTGCTTGGCCCACCCAGTCTGCCCATGTCCCTACCTAATAGATAAGCTGCAGATCCTAGTTAACCAGCAGCCTACTTCTTCCTACCTCCATCCCCTAGAATTGCCTTATGACTGTCCCATGCATGCTTGAATTCCACCACTGTTTTGACTCCACAACCTTCCTCCGAAGGCCGTTCCATGCATCCACAACCCACTCTGTGAAAAATACTTCCTTAAATTACCTCTGAGCCAATCTCCATCTTCAAATTGTGCCCCTTGTTCTTGCACACCTCTTATTTTGAAAGATGCTACCTTCTTGGACTTTGTTGATTCCCTTGAGGTACTTGAAGATTCTATCATGTCCTCCCTCTCCCTCCTTTCCTCGAGGCTATACATATTAAGCTCCTTAAGTCTCTCTTCATATGTCTTCCAGTGCAGACCCTGCACCATTTTAGTTGCCCTCCTCTGGACAGCTTCCATTCTGTCTATGTTTTTGCGGAGATTGGGTCTCCAGAACTGCACGCAGTACTCCAGATGGGGTCTCGCCAGCTGTCTGTACAGAGGATAATAACTTGATGTTTTCTACTGGTGAGTGCCTCTCCTGCATCCCAGTATCCCCAGCCCTCCTTGCTGCCCTCTCGCATTTCTTTTCCCACCTTTAGGTCATCTGATGACTACCCCCAGGTCCCTTTCCATTTTGTTGTTGTTAGTATCACACCCCCACTGTATACTCTTCCCTGGTTTTTGTTCCCAGGTGCATTACCTTGCACTTCTTAGCATTGAATCTAAGCTGCCATATATTTGACCATTCCTCTAACCTTGCCAAGTCCCTTCTCATCCTTTCCACCCCACCTTGTGCATCAACTCTGTTGCAGATCTTTGTGTCATCTGCAAAGAGACATACTTTTCTTCCAGTCCTCTGCAATGTAAGCTATAAAGACATTGAAGAGGACCGTCTATACTGAACCCTGCGGTACCCACTAGTATTGCCACTTTTCAGAGTGGACTCCATTTACTATTACTCTCTGTGTCCTATTCTCCAGCCAATTCTTTACACAGGCTGTCATCTTGGGGACCCACTCCCAGGATGGCTAACTTGTATATTAATCTTTTGTGGGACTGTGTCAAATGCCTTGCTAAAGTCTAGGTAGGCCATGTCCACAGCCCCTCCCTGATCTACTACTTTGGTCACCCAGTCAAAGAAATCTATCAATTCATCTGGCATGACCTTCCCACTGTGAATCCATGTTGCCTTGGATCCTGTGCCCCTCTGGCCTCTAGATACTCGACAATTCTTTCCTTCAGTAGTGATTCCACTCATTTTCCCCATCACTGAGGTTAAACTAACAGGTCTGTAGTTTCCTGCTTCTGCCTTGCTCCCACTTTGTGAAGGGAATCACATCTGCCCTCCTCCAGTCCTCGGGTACCACCCATCCTCCCATGATTTGTTAAAGATGGTAGTCAGTGGTGTCACTAGTTCTACCCTTAGTTCTTTTAGAATTCTGTGATGAATACCATCAGGCCCCATTGCTTTGTCCACCTTCAGTTTTAAGAGTTCTTTCAGAATCCTTTCTTCTGTAAATGGGCTGGTATCAACTTCTGTATCCAGAGTGTTTCTACTGTTTGTTTAAGGTACCCCCCTCTTCATTTGTAAATACTGAGCAAAAATATTTGTTTAGTATCTCTGCCTTTCACAGTCACCCTCTGCCCACCCTCCCTCCCTTTATTAAGCCTCACTATCCCTCCTTGGTCTTCTTTTGCTCCTGATGTACCTATAAAGGTTTCATCCCCTTCTTAACTGAGTTGGCTATCTTTTTCTCGGTTTGGGCCTTTGCTGTTCTGACTGCCTTCCCAGCTTCCTTTTGCTTTAACTGACATTGTAGTTCTCTCGTCCTGCTCCTTCTGTGATTCCTTGTACTTCCTGAATGCTTTCTTTTTTTCTTGAACCTTCACTGCCACTTCCTTTGAGAACCATAGTGGTTTCTTACATCGTTTCTTTGTTTTGTTTATTTGATTCTCAATTGCTTGTTACCTCTGTGATGGCAGTTTTATTATTCCCATTGTTCTTCCATCCCTCCTTCCTGCCCATTTGCTAGTGCATTCCTTAGGCCTCACCCATTTTGGCAAAGTCAGCCCTCCTAAAGTCCAGTACTTTTGCCTTTGTGTGCTTGACTCTATTGCTGTGTTTATTGAGAACCATACTTGTTCGATGGTCGCTAGTTCCCAGATGGCTACCCACTTCTACCATCTGTGATCTCTCTCCATCTCCATTTGAGAACCAGGTCTAAGATTGCTCCCTCTCAAGTGGGCTCCAATACTAGTTGTCTAAGGCATGTCCCCTGTGGGTATCTAGAATAACCCCATTTTTCAAGTGGCTGCTGCAACTGCACTCCAGTTAACATCTGGCATATTCAGATCACCCATCAGCAATATCTCCCTTTTTCTGCCATTCCAATGGTATACTTTCTTTCATTTCTTGTCCATTTCCTCCCTGAGAAGGAGGTTCTGTATACTAACCCTGTGTGGGATTGTGGTGCCATTGTCTGTCTCAAATTTACCCACAGTGCTTTCTTCTCTCCTGTTTACCCTTTTGTTCTGTTGCTTTGATTTCTTCCCTTATGTAAAGAGCTACTCCTCCTCCTCTTTTACCCTCCCTGTCCCTCCTGTAGATAGTGTATCCTGGTATGTATACGTCCCAGTCATGGTTTTGTGTGTACCATGTTTCTGTGACTGCCACGATATCCAGATGTTCCTCCCCCATCAAGGCCACTAATTCAGGAAGCTTGTTACCCAGACTACAGACATTGGTACTCATTGCTTTCCATTTTTTGATGGCTTTATCTTCTGTTGCAGCATCCCCCACTGACCTTTCTACCTCAGTCTTTTTCTCATTTAGTACCCTGTTTTGTAGGGAGAGGCTGGGATTTTCCTGCTGCTTATCAGTGCCTCCCCTTGACTAGTTTAAAAGCTTGCCAATGAAGCATTTAAACTGATTTCTCAAAAGACTTGTTCCCTTCCTGGACAGATGCAGACCATCCTGCCAGTATAGGCTGGTGTCCCTCCAGGTGGAACCCCAGTCCCCAATGAAGCCAAACCCCTGTGCTCCACACCATTTTTTCAACCATTCATTAAACTGCATGGTGCAAAGTACCCTCGCCTCACCCATGCCATTGACAGGCAGCCCTCTGAGAAGGATACTGTGTGCTACTTGTCTTAGGCCCCTCCCCAACTCTCTGCATCAATCCTGCACTGCTCTAATCTCATGATGAGCCAAGTCATTTGTCCCTAGGTGGACAATGACGCCCAGCTCGAGACTCCTGTGCAGCTGTTCTCATGATCCTGAGGATGGCTTCCTGTCCCTCCAAGCCATGGCACCAGGCAGACACCTTACTTCAGTTTCCCCTGCTCCCCCCAGTTCTATCCCCCTAATAATTGAGTCCCCCACCAGGAGCTGCTTCCTTTCCCTGTGGTGTCCTCTGCCTCCTTCCTGTGGGCCTCCCTTGTGACAGTTGTCCTTAGCCTCCTCTGCGGTTGCATCCATAGGGGAGCTATGCTCTTCCAGAATGGTGTATGGATTGTGGGTGGAACAACTGACTGGGTGTGCCTCCTATTCTACCATCCTCACCCTCCCTGAGCCCACTGTGGTCCAGTGCTGGATGCCACACCTCGCTCCACACGGTGACCCGAGTTTGGGAGTGGACTCGGGTTGCTGGTGTGTCAGCTGGAGGAGATAGGCTTGAGCATCTGACGACAGCTCGCCTTCTCTGGGGAGGGTTTTGGCCTTAGCTCAAGCACTTGTCTGACCCCGAGAGGAGGCTCAAGGTACTACAAGCCCCAATTGCAGGGGAACGGGTAGCCACTTTGCAGTGCGGACGTCGGCACTTGCCGCCTTGATGTCAGGGGGTTGCGCACTGTAGGAGAGGGGGAAAAAGAGAGGAAAGATGCCTGCTGGCTCTGGGAAGACGGACTTCCCAGAGCATGCCTCCAATGTGCCCCACTCACCAGGACCACCATCTCGGCCTGCCAAGATTAGATTACGGGGTGTTGGACCCCGCCTCATCCCCACTCGGGTGGAAAACCGAAGCTCCATGGAGGAGTGAGAGGTGAGTCCTGGTGGGTGTGTGGTAGGAAGATGACTTGTTGGATGTCCTGAAGGGTCAGGGCTAGCAGGTAGTGAGGAGAGATAAAGAGTAATTTCAAAAAAAAAATTAAACTCACTTGCCAGTGGCTGGGAGAGTCCTTAGTTGCTTTTCTGGACTGGGAAGAGAAAACTTTGCAGCTAATGCTCCGCAGGGGATGTGTGGCCCCTCAGGCTCCAAATAGAATCTGGCTCAAGCATATACTGGAGGCTGCATCACAGTCCACTATGTTGATCCTTAGGCTGCATTTGGAAGAAAAGATGGACAATCCACCGTCATACAGAGTGTTGAAGGAGGTCTGGAAACTGAATGGAAAGAAGAGGGGTGCTGGGGTCCCAACACTTTTCCACAGCTATAGCTGATGCTGTTGATGGCTTGCAGGTGACTGTAGCCCATGTGTGTGATGGGAGGCTCACTGAGCACAACAAGACTGTTAGGGATGCTCCACAATTGACAGAGATACTTAAAGATCAATGACAACCATTTTACACACTGTTAAAAAAAGTCTGAATTCAAGTCCCTGGTCATGAGTAGTGTTTCCTGAAAATGCCATGCTATTTGGTTTTGTGATTTTCTTTAAATCAGTATTCATTAACTTGTTCTGCACTGACTGGAAACCATCAGGCTGTTTCTGTCCCTCTGACTTGAGCCTTGGAGAGTGATGACATCGTACTGGAGTAAAGCTACTGCTTCAGCAGTGGAAGTGCCTGATTGACTGAAGAACTAAAAAGCTGTAAACTTCCTATTACAGCAGTCTGTAGAGTTAATTGTTTGCTGTCAAGGGTTTATACTAACTCAGGCTCTGGTTTGTGTTCAGATGAATTAGCTGAAAATCTATCATTCTGTTCTTATAAAAAGATGATCATTTGAGTTTCAGTGCTGAATTGAAGTGGTATGCATTTGGGAAATCAGCTTGTCTGTATCACAGCTGTGAGTTCTGTCCCATCAAAACTATGTGGGTTTTTTTCTAGCTATATAACACTGGGTTGTTTGTTTAAGAGATATAAAATAAATCTAATATTTGTTAATTCGTACAAGTAGTTTGTCTTTGATGTAACCTCAATAAATAGGTTCATGTAAGAACAAATGTTTTCCTCTCAGACTGAAAAGCAGTTGTCTGACACATTCTATTATATCAGGCACATGTACTATATGAACTCACAAATTTCAGTTCTTTGATGGTTTCTGTGTGAAATTACATCATGTATATCTAGAACTAGAAACACTATATGGCATCCTGATGTTCCCATCTCCTGTCAATAGTTGAAGCAGCTGCACTCTGCTGCCCCTGTCACCTGCCACATAATCCCCAGCCTCCTGCCCCACATTTAAGGCTGCTGCATTCTGCTGCCCACTCTCTTCTCCCATAGATTTGGGGCTGCTGCACACTGTTGCCCCATCTTCTGCCTGAACAATCAGGGCCACTGCACCCTGCTGCCCCTACCAGAACAGTTGTGGTTGCTGCTCCCTGCTGCACTTTGTCCCACCCCAGTCAGAGCTGCTGTACCTTGTTGCCCCTGTTTCTGTCACCACAGTCGGGGCTATACTCTGCTATGCCCTAAAGTACCATGTCTCTACATTTAGGGTTGCTGCACCATACTGCCCATGTCACCAGAGGTGGGGTTTTTATTGCACCCTGCTACCTACTTACATTTTTCCAAATGGGCAGGGCTGCTGCACCATGCACATCCTGTCCCACAGTCAGTGCTGCTGTACCCTGATGCCTCCCCATGTACTGCCCCACAATTAATGCTTCTGCACCATGCTGTAGTCTGTCCCCTGCCACCATAGCCAGAGCTGCTGCACCCTGTTCCTGTCTACACAGTCAGGGCTGCTGTGCCCTGCTGCACCCTACAGCCCCATGCCTCCACTGCCCCATGACTCCACAGTTAATGTTGCTGCACCATGCTGCCCCCTGCCACCAAAGTCAGAATTTTTGCTGCACTGCCTAAAAGAAAAAGCAGCAAAATACTTTTATCTTGTGTTATCGGGGTGAAGTACAGAAGGCAGTAGGGTGCAGAAGTCCCAACTGTTTGGCCAGGAGACAAGGGAGGCATTAGGGTACAGCAGCCCAAACTGTGGGATAGGGTGCAGCAGCCACACCTGGGTGTAACTGCCACAACTTTGGGGGCAGAAGACAGGGTGCAGAAAATGCCATAACTCTTGTGGCAAGTGGAAGCATGGTGCAGCAGCCCTATCTGTGGATGCAAGTGGCTCTAGGGTACAGCAGGCCACAACATCCCTGCCTGAGTAGGCAGGAGCAGGGTGCCACAGCCCTGGCTGTGGTGGCAGGGGACCATTTGCAGGATGGTGCAGAAGCCTTGACTGTGCAGCAGGACTCAGGGGGCCATCAGGGTACAGCAGCCCTGACTGTTCAGGCAGATGACATGGGCAACAGGGTGCAGCAACCCCAACTGTGTGGGAGAAGACAGTAGGCAGCAGGGTACAGCAGCATCGAATGTGGGCAAGAGACAGGGGGCTTGTGGGGAAGGGGATGGGGCAGCAGAATGCAATTGCCTCAACAATGGTGCAGGAGACAGTGGGCATCAAGATGCTCTATACTGTTTCTAGTTATATATTATGTACAGTATTTTCACACAGAAACCATTAAAAAACTGAAATTTTTAAGTTCATATAGTACATGTGCCTGAAATAGCAGAGTGTGTCAGACACCTCTTTGTCAATCTGAGAGGAAAAGAATTGTTCTTACATGGACCTATTTATTGAGGCTACATCAAAGACAAACTACTTGTATGAATTAACAAACTTTAGATTTATTTTATATCCACTAAATAAACAACCCAGTGCTCTATATCTAGAAAAAGAGTTTTGATGAGAAAGAACTAACAGCTGCAAGCTGATTTTTCAAATGCACACCACTTCAATTCAGCACTGAAACTCAAATGATCAGCTTTTTAGAAGAAAAAAACTAACTAAAAGGCAAATTGTCTATATGAACTCGTATTCCACTATGAAAATTATAGATTTTCAGCTAATTCATCTGAACACATACCAGAGACTGAGTTAGTAAAAGCCCAGGACAGCAAACAATTAACTCCACAGAATGCGCTAATTAGGAAGTTTACAGCTCTTCCATCAAGCAGGGACTTGCACTGCTGAAGCAGTAGCTTACTCCAATATGATGTCATCACTCTCCAAGGCTCAGTCAGAGGGACAGAAACAGCCTGTTTACATGACATTTTCAGGAAACACTACTCATGACATGGGGACTTGAATTCAGGCTTTTTCTAACAATGTGAAAAATGGTTGCCATTGATCTTTAAAGAAATTAGAGAACTATAAACTGGTGCCACCACTAAGGCTGCCTCCTCCAATAAAGACCACGATACCCATCAAACCACATCTGCCATAGGAGTGGGAGCACACACACAGACATCGGGGGTGCATGGGGACTTAGAGACATGGATAAATGAACTGTCTAGTATGGTAAAAGAATTGATAGGGTGTAATGTACAGCATCCGGCATGGCCTACTGTTTTCTCCCACACAGTTGGGGTTGCTGCACCCTGTTGCCCATGTTGTCTGCCTGAACAGTCAGGGCTGCTGTACCCTGATGGCCCCCTGAGTCCTGCTGCACAGTCAAGGCTTCCGCACCATCCTGCAAACAGTCCCCTGCCACCACAGCCAGGGCTGTGGCACCCTGCTCCTGCCTACTCAGGCAGGGATGTTGTGGCCTGCTGTGCCCTAGAGCCACTTGCCTCCACAGATAGGGCTGCTGCACCATGCTTCCACTTGTCACAAGAGTTATGGCATTTTCTGCACTCTGTTTTCTGCCCCCAAAGTTGTGTCAGTTCCACCCAGGTGTGGCTGCTGCACCCTATCCCACAGTTTGGGCTGCTGTACCCTAATGCCTCCCTTGTCTCCGGGCTGAACAGTCGGGACTTCTGCACCCTACTGCCTTCTGTCCTTCACCCCGATAACACAAGATAAAAGTATTTTGCTGCTTTTTCTTTTAGGCAGAGCAGCAAAATATTTCTGACTTTGGTGGCAGGGGGCAGCATGGTGCAGCAACATTAACTGTGGAGTCATGGGGCAGTGGAGGCATGGGGCTGTAAGGTGCAGCAGGGCACAGCAGCCCTTACTGTGTAGACAGGAACAGGGTGCAGCAGCTCTGGCTATGGTGGCAGGGGACAGACTACAGCATGGTGCAGAAGCATTAATTGTGGGGCAGTACATGGGGAGGCATCAGGGTACAGCAGCCCTGACTGTGGGACAGGATGTGCATGGTGCCACAGCCCTGCCCATTTGGAAAAATGTAAGTAGGTAGCAGGGTGCAATAAAAACCCCACCTCTGGTGACATGGGCAGTATGGTGCAGCAACCCTAAATGTGGAGACATGGGACTTTAGGGCATAGCAGAGTATAGCAGCCCTGACTGTGGTGACAGAAACAGGGGGAAACAAGGTACAGCAGCTCTGACTGGGGGGTGGGACAAAGTGCAGCAGGGTGCAGCAACCACAACTGTTCTGGTAGGGGCAGCAGGGTGCAGTGGCCCTGACTGTTCAGGCAGGAGATGGGGCAACAGGGTGCAGCAGCCCCAAATCTATGGGAGAAGAGAGTTGGCAGCAGAGTGCAGCAGCCTTAAATGTGGGGCAGGAGGCTGGGGGATTGTGTGACAGGTGACAGGGGGTAGCAGAGTGCAGCTGCTTCAACTATAGGCAGGAGATGGGAACATCAGGATGCCATATAGTGTTTCTAGTTCTAGATATACATGATGTAATTTCACACAGAAACCATCAAAGAACTGAAATTTGTGAGTTCATATAGTACATGTGCCTGATATAGTAGAATGTGTCAGGCAACTGCTTTTCGGTCTGAGAGGAAAACATTTGTTCTTACATGAACCTATTTATTGAGGTTACATCAAAGACAAACTACTTGTATGAATTAACAAATATTAGATTTATTTATATCTCTTAAACAAACAACCCCAGTGTTATATAGCTAGAAAAAAACCCACATAGTTTTGATGGGGCAGAACTCACAGCTGTGATACAGACAAGCTGATTTCTCAAATGCATACCACTTCAATTCAGCACTGAAACTCAAATGATCATCTTTTTATAAGAAAAGAATGATAGATTTTCAGCTAATTCATCTGAACATAAACCAGAGCCTGAGTTAGTATAAACCCTGGACAGCAAACAATTAACTCTACAGACTGCTGTAATAGGAAGTTTACAGCTTTTTAGTTCTTCAGTCAATCAGGCACTTCCACTGCTGAAGCAGTAGCTTACTCCAATATGATGTCATCACTCTCCAAGGCTCAAGTCAGAGGGACAGAAACAGCCTGATGGTTTCCAGTCAGTGCAGAACAAGTTAACGAATACTGATTTAAAGAAAACCACAAAACCAAATAACATGACTTTTTCCGGAAACACTACTCATGACATGGGGACTTGAATTCAGGCTTTTTCTAACAACGTGAAAAATGGTTGCCATTGATCTTTAAAGAAATTAGAGAACTATAAACTGGTGGCACCACTAAGGCTGCCTCCTCCAATAAAGACCACGATACCCATCAAACCGCATCTGCCATAGGAGTGGGAGCACACACACAGACATTGGGGGTGCATGGGGACTTAGAGACATGGATAAATGAACTGTCTAGTATGGTAAAAGAATTGATAGGGTGTAATGTACAGTATCCAGAATGTCCAAGAGAGAAAGAAGCTGAATGAAGACCCTTTGTCATCAGTACCCCTGCACAAGCTTTGAATACATATTCTTCACAACCTGCTAACCGTGACTGTCGGCCAACTGTACCATCCCAGCTCTAGTGGTCCAGAGAAGGTGGCTTTTGCTACAAATGGGAGAAGGAGGGGCATATCAAGAGAGATTGCTGATCCCGAGAGGATCCAGTCAGTGTGAGAGATAGGCCACTTGCAGAAATCACCCAAGGCAAAGTACTTCTAGTGACACTCTGCCCCCACCTTGACATACAGTCCTTCATGCCCTTTCCTACAAATGGTGCTCTTCCAGACTGGTCAGGAGTGGTAGGTCCCCCCATGGAGACTACCATACATGTTAATTGTATTCCAGCCCTAGCCATGTTGGACAGCGGATCTCAGGTCATGATAATATTCAAAGACTGGTATGATCAGCACCTGTCTGACCACTCTCTACAACCTCTGGATGGACTGCATGTGTGGAGTTTAAGTGAATAGTCTTATCCGTATCTTGGATTCTTGAGGGTGTGGCTTTCCTTCCCATCCACTGTGGCAGGTGTGGACAAACAGGTAGAGACAATTGCATTAGTCTGTCCTCTGTCTGCCTATATGATGGAGTTCCCATACTGATCGGCACCAACGCCCACATTTTCAGCCACTTGGCTGAGATGTATCAAGAACAACAAAACAAGAGGTCTGGAAAAGCACTACGTGTACACATTGTAGTCAAGAAGGCCTATGATAAGCACCTAAAGCCAGAAGAAAGTGATAAAGATGAACCAGTGGGATTTGTCTGGAAAAAAGATCAGTCAAGTCTTGTTTTGCCACCCAATGCCCAGTACAGTATTAATGGTGACATGCTCATCCAAAAAGATGTAACCAACAAAATCCTTATGCTGGATGCCCCAGAATAAGGGAGGTTGCCTGATGGGCTTTTGGCCAAACCGAGGGTGCTTCCTGTTCATGCTCATGCATATGCTAGGAGAGTTGTGGTACAGCTTCTGAACGTCACTGACTGAGATATCAAAATCACTCGAGGATGCACTTCGGCCAAGGTATACTGCACAGATACCACTGTCCTGCCATCCAAATGTCATTGCAGAGAGGATGAAGAGGTCTTCCCAGACATGTTTGATTTTCAAGAGTCGCCCATTCCTAAAGGCTGGAAAGAGAGAATTAGTCAAAAATTGGCAAAAAAGAAGCAAAGTATTCTCCTTGAAGGAATGGGACATTGGATGTGTTTTAATGGTGCTAAACACCACATCAGGCTCCACGATGAGAGGCCATTCCGAGAGAGATCACACCGATTAGCACCTGTGGACATTGATGATGTCTGATGCCATCTTCAGGAAATGCTAGCAGCTGGAATGATCTAGGAATCACGCAGCCCTTATGCATCCCCAATTGTGGTGGTCAGGAAAAGGAATGGCTCGGTGAGGATGTGTGTAGATTGCAGGACACTTAATAGAAGAACCATACCTGATCAGTACAAGAAGCCTCACATCCAGGATGCCCTTGATTGCCTCAACAGGAGTCAGTGGTTTTCCGTTTTGGACCTCAGAAGTGGGTATTACTAAATCCCGATGGTGCTAGAGCATAGAAAAAAAAATGCATTTATTTGTCCCCCTGGGTTTCTATGAAATCTTGTGCATGCCCCAAGGCATATCTGGAGCTCCTGCTACCTTTCAAAGATTGATTGAATGTGCTGTAGGAGACATGAACCTCCTTGAATGCCTTGTCTATTTGGATGATGTCATTCTGTTTGGCAAAACACTTGAGGAGCATGAGGCTTGTCTGTTTAAAGTTCTGGATAGACTGGAAGAATTTGGGTTGAAACTATCTATTGACAAGTGCAGGTTTTCCAAAGTTCTGCAAAATACATCGGCCACATAGTGCATTCTAAAGGCAGCCAGATGGCTACAAGTAAAGTAGCAGCTTTAACCACCTGGGCAAGGCCCAACAACCTCAAAGAACTTCAGAGATTTCTAGGTTTTTGTGGATATTATCAACACTTTGTCAAGGACTACACAAAGGAAGTTCAGCCACTGCTAATTCTGATACAAGGTATCCTCCCACAAATTAAAGGTACAAAAGGAGCACTGTGAAGGAAGGAGATAAGATCTACTTTAAACCTAATGAATCCTTTGAGTCTAGATGGACTTCAGATTGCAGTGCAGCATTTCAAGAGATTATCTACCAACTTATGCATGTGCCCATACTTGCTTATGCTGACCCATCTAAGCCATATGTACTCCACACATATGCCAGCCTGAGTGGCATTGGAGCTGTACTTTATCAAGAATGAGAAGGGGGACTGTGCCCAGTGGTGTTTGTAAGCAGAAATGTAACACCATCCGAGAAGAACTGTCTAGTTCACAAATTAGAATTCCTCACTTTGAAATGGGCCATAGTCGACCAGTTTCACGAGTATTTGTATGGCACCAAAATCTTGGTCAAAACGGATAATAACCCTCTCATATATGTTCAAATCTCTACCAGGTTAGATGCAACTGGACACAGGTGGCTGTCTGCTCTATCAATATATGATTATTCAATGGAGTACCATCCAGGCCTAAACCATATTGATGCTGATGCTCTCTCCAGGAGGCATGCTTCAAATCCAGAATGGGTGCGAATGTTGGAACAGTCCATGAGGGCCCTGTGCCATAAGTTTAATTGAGATGAACATCCAGCTGCTGAGACTGTGAATTGCTTAGCTGATTGCCTGGGACCTCCAGATACCTGTGTGCCTGCAGCTGACTGTAGTCTTGCAGCATTCGATTTAAGTACATTGCCTCAACTCACTCCAGCAGAACTCCAAGGAGAACAGTATCATGATCCCATGCTTAGACTTGTGCTGAATGCTCTAAACAAGGGAAGAGATGTTTCCAAACTACAATCTAATGGCCAAAGAACTACTTTACTGTTTCGGGAGGGACCAAGACTTAAGCTCCGAGAGGAACTAATATATTGAGAACTAACAAATAGCAAGGAAGAAGTTGTGAGAAAACAACTGGTGTTACCTTCAACATTTAAGCATGTGTTCCTGAAAGCCCTCCATGACCAGATGGGGCATTTGGGCTGTCAGAGAACTGTAGACTTAGTCTGAAGCCCATTTCTACTGGCCCAAGATGGTTGCAGACGTTGACCAGTATAACAAAACCTGCAGCAGATGCCTTCAACAAAAAGCTCAACTGCAAAGGGCAGCCCCTTTGGTTAACATTGCTACTAGTTCACTGATGGAGCTTGTGTGTATTGAATTTTTGAGCCTGTAGCCCGATGCCAAGAACATTGGAAATATACTTGTTATAACAGATCACTTCACCAGATATGTGCAGGCTTATCCAACAAAAGATCAGAAGGCCACAACAGTAGCCAAGGTTCTTGTTGACAAATTCTTTGTATATTATGGTGCTCCACAGTGGATATATTCTGACCATTCTGACCAAGGTAGGGACTTTGAAAGTCAACTAATCAAAAAATGCTCTTTGGGGTGTAAAGAAGTCAAGGACCACTCCCTATCTCCCACAAGGGGATCCGCAACCCAAAAGATTTAATAGGATGTTGCTGGACATGCTGGGCACCCTTGACCCAAAAGACAAACCAAGGTGGAGTGAGCAGATAAGTACCTTAGTGCATGCATATAATTGCACCAAAAATGATGCAACAGGTTCTCACTGTATCAGTTAACGTTTGCTTGTGAAACAAGCCTTCCAGTTGATGTTTGCTTTGGAGTGTCACTGGATGGAATTCAAGTCGATACCTTTCTGCAACATACCCACAATTTCAAAGCACAGCTTAATCATCCCTATCAACTTGCCCACACTATGGCTGCCAAGAGAAATCTAGCAAATAAAGTAAGACATGATAAAAGAGTCAAAGCTCAAGAACTACAACCTGGAGATCATGTTCTGATGAGAAATTTGGGATTGCAAGGAAAGCATAAGATAGCAGATCATTGGAGTCACACTCCCTACATAGTCATCAGCAAGTTGGATGACCTCCCAGTTTACCAGGTAAGGCCAGAAGGAGATCCCCGAGCTGCAGAAACAATCCAATGGAATCAACTCCTGCCAATTGGGCAAATTGTCATAGATACAGTACGCAAAGTGTTGCCCCAATTGGGCCCATTACCAGATCTGCCTCTCAAAAAAACAGTTAAGTCAGCCTCCTGCTACCCAGCAGACCAAGCCTTCCACAAGCAGTGCTGCTATTAATGATGACACTAATTCTGAGACTAGTGAGAGTGAATATGGAGGTGTGTATTATCCTTCCTTTGGTTATTAAAAAGCACATCGAGCACCAGGAAATAATGGTGGTGCATAATACAAATTTACAGAGCAAAAAGGGAGAAAATATTTGCACCCAGCAAAATGCATGGACTGATAAATGGTACTTAGTGTATCAAACCATTTTTATTGATTACAAAAGCAGCTCAACATATCTCAATAAAGCTTAAGAACAAGGAGAAAAAGACACCAACATTTCACAAGGACACAGCTTTGCTTCATCAGAGTAAAGTGTTCATGCAGCATAGCATACATATATACCAACACCAATTTAAAAAAAGCATGTACTTGCTAATCATTAAAATACATGGCTATAGCAAACTAGCCAGGCTCAATCTTACAATCCAGTGATTTCAATTAATCCCATGTTAGCATTTGTTAAACCAGAATTCAATTCTGAGACTAGTGAGAGTGAATATGGAGGTGTGTATTATCCTTCCTTTGAGCTAGCCCAACTGTTCCAAGGAATTCCTTCCTACAATGTTGGACAAAATGCTAATGAACCAGAAATGCCAGATAATCTTGCCCTTTCAACTACTCCAGTGCCACCTGAAAGTGAAGGTCAAAGTGTGATCTCTGAAGTAGCCAACTCTTTGTGCCATGTGGAACTGTCTGAAATTGAAATGGTTAGTTCTGACCAAGAAAAGGAGGAACACACTCTTGAAACTTTATGTGAAGCTAAAATGAGTGGGCCTAGTGAACCAAATCTCATATCAGAGAGTGTCGCTATTCCAGAGAGTGCTAACAGTGAACTAGATGACTCAAATTTCATTAAAGTACCTCTTACTGATGAACCAGAGTCTACAGAACCAGAAGATTTAAGTGCTACTACCAATACAAATGTTACAACCCATCCTGAATCTTACGAAATTGCAGAGGTACCCCTTTTCTCAAAAGCTGCCTTATTGGCGGACAATAAGCCAGGAGTCACAGACTCTAATGCTAATGTTGAAAGGCCAGTGCTAAAGCCCTCTATGCCTAGAGGATTCAGAAGAGCTGTAAAACCTGTGGTTTGACTCACATACGATTCTTCAGAAAAGCCTGTAGATCTACCCATGAATGTGGTTCACAAAGGGATATATGTCACAGCAAATTCCCTCCCCAAGCTAGTGTTCACTGCTTCCTCAATTGTACTAATCAAGCCTTCCACCCAGTATTCAAGGATCACTCTTACAGAGTAAAAGGGGTCAGGTGAAAATCTGGTTTATGATAAAACGAGGTTTAACATCTAGGTGCTAAAGCAAAAGGTCAAACATTGCTTGTATGGTTAACCAATGCCAAAGAGTGTATGCTTACATGTAAAACGTAATGACAAATTGCCAGTAATGGAACTAAATAAAACATTTAAAAATATACCATTTAGAATCATAGCATGCTATACTATGTAAATACCTGTGTTATACGTTAGGCCTAACATTGTAAATTTTGTATATAGCAAGAATGTTATTGTCATTCCTAGTTTAGTATGGTCTTGGTGTGGACGCCAAATGTTTCAGGCAGGAGAAAGACGTAACCCCCCCCCGGGGGCTTACATTGATTGCTCCATGTTTCTCCCAGTTTCCTCCTGTTCCCTGTTGGTGTCCCACTCCTCCACCACTGCAGTCAGAGTCCACAGGTTGTTGCCCGGGTTTCTCCTGGAGCTCCAGTGCCCCCATTCAGCTCCAGCATCTAGTTTTGGCCTGGTTTGGGTATGAATTCTGAGCCACCATGCTCCACTGCTTTCTGTATCCCAAGTGGGTGGGATTGTACGCATGCACCAGGAAGGCACTTTAATGTTTACCGACCACCAGTTTTGCAGTTGTTTTGGAGTGCTGCAGTAGTTGCAGTGACCTTCGTAAGTTTAACGGGGCCTGGTGTCCTAAATGAGGCAGAAGAGAAGCCTCAATATTTGTTTTAAAATAAGTTTGAGAGAGCACATTTTCGGGGGCTAATTAATATGTAATATCCCTCATTAATATTCATAAGGTGCTGCCTGCCACCTGGGTGTACTATGTTTCCGCAGCAGCAACAGCAAATATACTGTGTAATAATAAATATGAGTAGGCTCATTTAAAATAATACAGGTGGGGCTACCTTGCAGTGAGACAATTATAAAATAAAAGCAAATGTCCTTGCTGCTCCAGAACTTAAAAACTGTGGGACTGTATAAACTGCCTAAACATTGTTTCTGCAGCCACCATCTTTGCAGCTAAGCAGCCAGTCGGAAGCCTGGATTTTAGCCAGAGACTCTTGAGTATGTGTTAAGAACTTTGAGGAAAAATCAGGACAAATTTCTGGCACCCCAAAACCCAGCCAATTAAAGACTCAGAACTGTTTCAGACAGCTTGGGCATCCAATCAGATGGCTGGGACTTTGCCCTTTATTTAAGATGGACTGTTCAAACTGAGCTGAGTTGTTGGCAGATCTGTGGAGACTCCAGCTCAAACCTCTGAGGAGAGAGGAGCCTGCATGTTCTTACTGGAGGGGCCTGTTTGCATCCTGTGAGCCATTTTTAATCCACAAGGGGATTGATCTTCAGGGACTGCCTGCCTGCAGACTGAGAGGTTGCTCAGCAAGTCGGCTAAGACTGCAACTGGCAACAAATCAAAGAGGAAAATATAAAGTTTGATGTTTATTCAAGTGAATGTGTTGAGGCCCGCTGTGCATGAGGAGACTGATGTCCAGGGACTCCTGTTTTGCCAAAAGGGAGCCAGCCTCACGCAGCCACCAATCTGCCTGCCAGCTGGAGGTGTCACCAGCAGAAGAATTGAACCCTTCCAGAGACACTTTCCTACATGTGGACCCTTGTCAATTTGGCCCATGATGCATGTTCCTGTTCCAGAGACAGTTTCTTCAGTGAGAGACCCATCCCGGGGATTCAGCCCCTGCACAGCAGATCAACGCAGGTTGCGACCACCTATGGGAAAAAAAAATGTGAAGCAGAGGTGAGTCCTGTCGGCTCAATTTCCCCAAGCAAGGCAACTCCATGCCATCAGTTTTTATTTCACTAGGCCTTCGTCAACTCGTTGGGAACAGTGAGTAAATCCTAGGTAGCTCCCTTCAGCAAATGTGTTTGATTATAAATGGTACCACCTGACTGTATTCTGCCAGTGTTCATGTGTTTCAATAGACTGGGCCAACCTGCCATGGATACAAATCCTTCAATCTGCTTTTACTATTAATGTTGATTGCCTTTCCAGCAAGGGCCTCAACAACAGCTGCAAACCTGAGCAACAATAATAGCCAACTGCCATTACAATCTGGGTACCCAGTGTTGCTAGACTGTTTAAAACAGGGACCTATTTAAACTGCACACAAAGAAATCTGGACAAATCCAGTACCATAACCATTTATCTAAATTTGCTCCCCTCCTTGTTCATGACCCTTAGTAAACCAGATTTACTGTTAAGCTGGCTTGTAAGAATATCGGTGCTTGGTCTAAAGTTACTGTAACTTTCATAGAGAATTGAAAGTGTATGCTTGCAACTAATAATGTTCTTTACAGTGGGTTCCAGGATGTTTGCCAGAAGACCCATCCTGGTGGTAAGTGCAAGGTGTTTGAGCATATTATTGATGCTTGTTAAAACTGTCTATTGAATGCTGCAACAAGGTACTGTCAGTCTAAATGTGTTAGATCCTAGATGGGATTGGGGTGGTTTAGCTTCCAGAGGCTGTACCAGTCATAGATGAAACCCACTTAATTATTACTCTGGTGGAGGCACAAATATTGCCTACACTGAGGGTAGGATGCTTGATACTTTTGATTCGAACTCAGGCCCTCAACCTGTACTTAGGCAAGCAGGCAGGGTAGTAGTCCTTGGTATAATGGTGCCAGGTTTATAGGTAATATGTCATTTGACATGGGGTCCTGATTTTAAACAGTTTTATACTGCATTACACAGGATAGAAGAGGTGAGATGCAATATCCTGTTTTTAGTATGGTCCTACTTTTATGATATATTTTTCTAGGACAGATCATTTTAGATGCAACATCTTTTCAGTGGAGGTCTGCTGTAGGGGTCCTGTTTCACAGTTTTCAATATATTTACCTAGGATAACCCAGCTAAGATGCAATATCTCATGGCGTCCTGCTTGACATTTTTGTACTATATTTACCCAGGATAACTACAGCTCAAATGCTATCTTGTTTTCAGTGGGATCATGTGTTTCACAATTTTTACTCTGTATTTATCCAGAATAGTACAGCCAAGATCTTGTTTTATTTTTACCTTTGTTTTATCAGGAGAGACACACTAAGCTGAAAACTTGTTTACAGGTGCAACCTGGGAGCACAAGGAAGTTAAGTGACTTGCTCAGGGTCACACAGTATGCAAGTGGGGGCTGTGGGATTCAAACCCAGGTCTCCAGGTTTGCAGCTCAGAGCCTTAAACCACTGTGCTATACTGCCTCCTTTTTTAATGCAGCCCTGCTTTTACCCATTTTTATAATGTATTTACCCAGGGTAGGCAAGTTACATTTTCAGTGTGGTCTAGCTTTTACAGTGTTTTTTTTCCCAGAACAGAGTAGCATAGCTACACAGTTCAGTGGGGCTTCTGCTGTACCTGGGTCCTACTTTTACATGTTTTTACTAAATATTTACCCAGGATAGATCAGATGAGATTCCATATCTCATTTTCAGTGGTATCCTGCTTTTACACATATTTAGATTGTATAGATCCAAGATAGGCCAGCTGAGGGGCAATGACTAATTTTTAGTGGGCTCCCACATTTTGACCTCAAATTTCCAGTAATCTTGTAATGACCTGATATTATAATCAAAACAGATGGAATTTTTTTAAATCCCACCCAAAAGGCGATTTTGCAGTGTGACTACTAAAACATGCTTCTGAAGGGATTTAAAAAATGATACTTGTCATGTTCAGGAGGTGGGGTAACACAAGTATATGATGAACATTAGGGGCCAAAATCTGCCAAAATAAAGGTATGAGTAAAATGTTGAAGCAATTCAATGTTTCTGCATAACTTAGTTTTTCTTCACATTTGATCTTAAATTTTCAGCATAGTCTTTTATGACCCCTTCCTTCTGAATATGACAAGGTGTCATTTATAAAATACTAGCTAAAATGTCATTTGTCCCACAAGTGCAATAATACATTTCAGACAGAATTTGAAAATGACACCTGCCACCTTCACAAAGTGGTGTGCAGAAATGGCTATGTTGAAAATTTGGAGTTAAAATATTGAAATTACCAAAGTTATTAGTGAGCACTGGAAAATTTCAATGTACCTTCATAACTGCAAATCTCCTAATACAGACAACTTAGGTTAAACTTGGTGCCCAGCACAAAAACAGAATTCAGTAACTCACAATACAGCACTGGCTCACAATCAGGAAATGTGCTTTTCACATAATTCAGTTGTGTTGCAGGATAATATTTATTACTTAATATAGCATTTTATAGAGAAACACTCTCTCCTCCACCAGGACACTCTGGGCAACTACCAGGGTATTGGCACCAGCATTCTGCCAGCTGTGTGCTGTATTGAGGAATAAATATTATCCTGCAACATAAATGTAGTGTGTGAAAAAGCAAGTTTCCTGATTGTAAGCCAATGCAGTTTCGTGAGTACCTTCATAACATTTTTTTTAATATTTTCTCCCCAAAGTTTTATCAGTCTTCTCATGACTCCACCTCAAGAACCTGGTAGGTGTGAATGTTCAAATCCTGCCCAAAAGGTGATTTTGCAGAGTGATGGTAAAATTAGCTGTCAGGCCAAATTTGAAGAATTTTCACTATCCTTGTTCATGAGGTGGGGTCAAAAATGGCCATGTAAAACTTTGGGGAGAAATATTGAAAATTACTAAGTTATGAGTACAAGTTCAAAATGCATTGAAATACATTGAGCTGCATATCTGAATTCCTCAGTTCCAGGTCAAGCATTGAAGAGTGATGGTGGGTCTCTGGTCCATAGAGGACTATGGCGTTGGGCCTCTGGTAGGTAATAAGGGGTAGGAGGGTTGTGCTGTGGTGTGTGCTGAGTGGGGGAGGTTAGGATGGGGGAGAGTAACAGGGGGGTGTGAGCAGTGGCAATGGGCATCAATGGACCATTTTCTTTTCTACAGGGCATATAAAATAAAATAAAGATTAAGAGGGATGGTTGTCTTTATTTCCAGGTACTGACACTGGGAATTGGGCACCCCAGTGTCTGTTTAACCTCTACAGGCACAGGAAGTGACAAGGAAGTGGAAGGGGTACTTGGCAGAGGGTGGGTATACAGGAAATAAAAAAATAAAAAAGACTATGAGGGATGGTTTTCTTTATTTCAGATATCGACACTGGGAATTGGGCACCACAGTGCAGATGTTATTTTTGGTGGCATCTGGGGTGGGCTCCCCAAGTGTCACACAGTGAAAATGGGTGAGGTTCAGGGGTACTAGCCAGCAGCAAGGATTGGGTGCCCTGGTGTCAGAAAATTAAAGCAGTAGTATTTGATAGCAAATATTTGACTTGAGTACATCTCTGACTGCATTTAAGATTATTATTAGCACAGCACCCATCTGTAGCTAGAATTCCTAGTTCCTAAATTTTGTTGGTGTTGTCAACATACTCATTCAACACACACTCTCTCCAGGTATGCCATTACACTTTGATGTACAGAAAGGACATGGTCAGTTCTTGTACAATACACTCAATAGATCTCTAGTGGATTATGTTACCTGTCAGTTATATATGTGAGTGTTCATGATTCATGTATCCACAGAACATTTTAGTCATGGAGACTGACAGCTGTTCCTCTAGCTCCATGCTTCAAGTGATAAATGTGGTTCTATGAATATTATACACTATTCTCGTATTTCTTGACAATAAAAAAAAATAAACCAAACACACTTAAAATTCTACTAACAAATGCCAGAAGCTTATGAAATAAAAAGACTGAGCTGGAGCACAGGTTGATCAATGGTAACATATCCATTTGTACAGTTTCTGAAACTTCATTTAAGGAAGGGGACTGGGATACTGAAGTAACAGGATATAATATCTCCAGAAAAGATTGTATAGAAAAATGTGGGGGAGGAATAGTGGTATACGTAAAAGAAAAATTAAAGACATACGAGATCAAACCTAAGGGGAACATGTTGCATAATGCAGAGTTACTATGGATTAAGATACAATTACCTGCACAACAATTAACTCTCTGCCTAGGTTACTGAGCACCTAATTTAAAAATGGAAGATAGTATTTATTTTATTGACACTCTAGAGCAAGCAAATATAGATGGAGATTATATGCTGTTGGGGGATTTTCATTTCCCAAACATTAATTTGTCCAAGTTGGAAGACTTTACAAGATTAGA
The DNA here is from genome assembly GCA_016271365.2 of Neoceratodus forsteri. Classification (NCBI taxonomy): domain Eukaryota; kingdom Metazoa; phylum Chordata; order Ceratodontiformes; family Ceratodontidae; genus Neoceratodus; species Neoceratodus forsteri. Next base: position 851,333,260 of record CM028134.1, read on the forward strand.
AAATAGATTTATAGAGATGGTTATTCAATAAAATCTTGAGCAGCTGATGAAATAAAGTACCAGAGGGATAACATCCTGGATTTAATAATGTGCAATTTTGAGGAAAAAAATTAAAGGTATAACTGATGAAAGTCTTTGGATGATAGTGACAATAATATGATCACAGTGGAGGTGAATATGGAACACCAAAAAATCAATGGCAAAACATCTTTTAGATGTTATAATAAAGGTGATTATAAGCAAATCAAAAATTATACAAATCAGTGGAAGTGGCAAGAAGAGTTAAAAAGTCTGGAAATGAAAGCAATTTGGACTAAGTTAAAACAAACTGACTACTATGTTAGCACATGGGTGTCAGAAATACCTAAATCTAGCAAAAAAGGTAGAATCCCAGCATGGTGAGGGATTTCGATTAAAAAAAAATATTAAAAAAAGGAGAAACTATACAATAGATACAAACATTATCCAACACAGATATGACCTGGGAAAAGTATAAAAGGCATCAAACAAATGCAAGAGTATAATCAGAAATTCCAAAATGAGCTGAAAAGAAAATGGCAACATCTGCTAAAGACAACAAAAAAAGCTTTTATAGCTATGTGGGGGTCATTGGGGCAATTAGAGAAATTGGGCCACTGGAAGTAGGAACTGATAAATGTACAAAGAACAGGACATGGCAAATGAATTGAATAGGTATTTCTTGACAACTTTCCAACCCAAAGAAGTGCCCAATGTCAGTTGTACAGATAATATTAAATATAACAAAATCATAACATTCTCAGAAAGGATATTCTGAATAAACTCAAAAATAAACCAGATAAATCTGTACTGTAGGTCCAGATGGATTAAATCCAAGACTACTGAAGAAACTATCAGATGAACTTGTGGGGCCAATAACAGTGATTTTAATGCATCTATTCAAGAAGGAAGGACCCTAGAAGAATGGAGGAAGCTAACATTACTCCAGTCTATAAAAGGAGAGAGGAAAGATACCAGCAACTACAGACTGATAAGTTTAACCCGTACTGGAAAAAGTTATGGAAGGATTAATATATGATCTTATTATAGAACAAATTAAAACTAAGGGACTTTCTGATATAACACAATATGGCTTTACCCCAAGAAGATCCTGCTTCACAAATTTTTTACATTTCTTCGAGCCAGTCAGTGTTGCCTTGGATGTTGAACTCCCTGTAGACATAATATTCTTAGATTATTCTAAGGCCTTTGATTCAGTTTCACACAAAATATTAATAGAACAGTTAGAAAATATGCAATTACAGCCTAACATAATTAAATGGGTTAACTGTTGGTTGCATAAAAGGTGCCAAAGGGTGGGACTTAGAGGTTACTATTCAGAGTGGGAGAGGTGACCAGGGTACCCCAGGCTCTGTCCTGGGCCTAACAGTATTCAATATCCTTGTCTCAAAAATGCAAACATCAGACAGTGTCTGGTTATGTAAGTATGCTGATGACAGTAAGGAGGGAGCAATAGTCAACAATGATGCAGCAGAAATAACACTACAGGAAACTGTAGATCCTTCACTGAAAAGTGACAAGCTATACATAGGTCTTTGACCGCCAATCCTCGTACGATACCTACAAACCTATAAATAAAACGTATGTGAGTAAGCTATAGTGTTTGCATATAAGCATAAACTCATTTTTTAGGAATGTTGTTTTTACTTTTTATTGTGACACCATGCTGTTTTTCTTTGCCTTTTTCATGTCTTCATACACTGTCTGTTATGCTGTTTCATGAACTGTGCAAGAATCATATCAGCAAGTGCACTGTATTTTGATAGTCCATCATTTGTAATGAAAAGAGTGTGGATCATCTGTTTTCATACTTGTATAGCAACGAACAGTGACAACTTCAGAAATTGGAGCCTTGTTAGAGTGGTTTGAAATACTGAGTTTTACATTGGGAACATTTATTTAATGGGGCTACAGCAGTCTGCCAAGTGTGATGGTGGTGTGTAAATGAACAACTTCTGCCCCCCAGAAACACACCTCACTTATGCTTCCTGTTGCTGAAAATGCAGGTTTATGTATCATCAGGTAAACCCCCTTGCACACGCTCAAACATCATGGTATGCATGCTGCTAATAAGCATTGCAGCAGGGAGTGGGCAATGTGGTTTACAGTATGTATTCTAATCTAATGCTTATTATTCAGCCTTCATCTTTGGCAACCTTGCCCACACTAGCTCACAAACCACAAATCTGATAAACACATAGAACAGGAACAGTGTAATGAACTGCCAACTCAGTGTCTACAAAACTAATCAAAATAACATTTTGGTATTTGGGAATAGTGTAAGTGCTTGTGCAAACTTAACATTGGCCTGTCTCTATCCCCACCTTCAGTAGAGGAGCAGGGGCATTACAGAAATGGAAGGTTTAAGAGGTTGGAAGGAAGAGAATATAATGATTTTCTTGTTTTCTAAGTTGGCAACTGTAGGAAATTTAGCTGAAGCTGAAGAGGCCAAAGGAGTAGTAAACTCTCTGGGGCGCAGGAAGCCATAGAGGGCTAAGCAAATGGCTGATGAGATCTTGATGTTTGTGGTAGGACTGAAAGGTCTGGTGCACAGTAAATCCAATAATTTGAGAACTATAGATCCTTTGATGGGTAGTCATTTAGGAACATTTGCTTAGAATGCTCTATGGATTCCGAGTAGGAGGAATTTGACTGAAGCATGGGATAGGATTGAAGACATGGATGGATTTGACTGATACAGAAAAAACTGAATTCTGGATAGGTATTGTTTAATTATCCCAAATGATAACTTCAGGACTTGGTAACAGAAAGTTATAAATGCTGGAACATGCTCGATGGAGAAGGAACTTGGACAGTGACTGAAAAGCACAAAATAAGGAACATTTCTTCTAAGTGGCAGTATAAGTTGCTCAAGTAGGACTGACCTCATGATGACTTCATCTTGTTGACGATAGAATACTAAGTCTTGATGAGATCACTGAAATGAGGAGGAGTCATGGTTGAATCTGCTGAAGGACAAATGCAATGGAATTCCTGGAACTGAAATCAGGACAGATAATCAGCATATTCGGTTTATGTAGCCAGGAGTTTCAAAACATTTCAAGCTTAAATTGTGATAAATTGATAACCCAGTCAGCCTCTACATGAACAACATGATGGAATGGGATGAGGACCTGCCTTTATTTATAATGTTCACAGTGATTGGTTATCAGAGAAGATTAAGATGGTCTGCAAAGATCAAAGATGGCCCCATACAAATGCTGCTGCTACACAGGGTAAATTTCAAATAAGGGAGATGTTTTAGAGAATCTCAAAAGTGTGTATATATTAGTAGCAAGAGAGCCACAAACCAGGATTTTTTTATGTTAGTTGTTTAACCAGGACTAGCACACTAAGCTGAAAGCTTTTACAGGTGTGACCTGGGAGCACAAGGAAGTTAAGTGACTTGCTCAGGTCACACAGTCTGTAAGTGGAAGCTTGGGATTCAAACCCAGGTCTGATCTGTTGGATGTCACCAGATTTGCAGCTCAGAGCCTTAAACCACTGCTCTAAACTGCCTCCTTATTACTTGAAGATAGCTGCAAAACCATGATTAGGAGATGTATTCAAATGAGCCAATGCGGCTGCAGCTTTTGCAGAAAAAGGGCCAATGATAATCATAAAAGTGGGTTCCTCCATAATGAACATCTAGGTCAACCATGAGATAGAAATATGAATCTAGTTCTCATCTAGAAGGAATGCGAACAAAATGGTGTCATGATATAAGCTGAGAGCAAGGATAAATTCAGGTATAGTCAATTTCTTCAGGAGTCTGGGATCTTATGATTTCAGGATGATGGAAATGTCCCCGCAGAATACTATTCTGTTTTCTATGGTACCATGGGATGAGATAGAGAAGATATCAGGTTTATGTCCCTCCCATCTAAAATATCATTGTGGAGGTGACCTGGGATGAGGTCAGTGGGAGGAATAAATGGTGGAGAAGTGACTGGAGAAAAGGTACCTCTATCTTGACTGAGTAGTAGACCAGGGTAAATGGACTGCTCATAGGAATTGCAGTACTAGTTGAAGCAGCATCCTTGTGGATATGAAGTAGTGGTCGAGGAAAAGGGAGGGGTGGAGGAGACCCACCAAATCTGTGAGGTGGCAAGCAGGGATGGAGGAAGGAGGAGCACAGGCAGACAGATGGAGATGGGAGCAGGAGAGAGCACAATCAAAAGAGGGGGGGACCTGTTGAGACTGCAAGGCAGCTAGCAGAGAAGGGGAGAAGAAGAGATAACAGGCAGAAGGATGAGAGACAGGAGCAGGGGAAAAACACAAATGGAGAAAAGGGAGGTGGCAAGGTGGCAAGGGAACAGGACAGACATGGAAAGCAGAGGGAACAGATGAGGAGAATGAGCAGGAAGAACAGCACAACCACACGGACCATGCAAAGCTCAGCATTTGAGATGCGTTAAGTGTGGAGTGAGGGGAGAGGCTTATTTTAATGGGAATGGTGGGAGAAGTTATTCTTCCACATCTAACCTCAGGCAAAGCCCTCCCAAAACACTTGATCTTTCAACCAAGCTGAAGAAGGCAGTGGTTTGAAACAAACCATTACAACCTGGTACAGATATTGTATAAAAGCAGCATTATCAATTACATAGTGGACATTGTGTGTTCAAGTATCAATAATTTACTTTACTTAGCATTGTGCCACAGCTATGTAAACATGTGGACACCCTTCACAAAACAGAAATCATCAGTGTTATAAAATCAGTGGAGACATGTAACCAGAAAGGATACATGCTAGAGAATGATCAGCCTCTAATATTAAATGACTGTCATGTATGCAATGGTGTTTGAGTGTGTGAGAAGAGGTTGGAGAAAGGGTATTACCCATGTCATGATACATGATACATGATACATGATACATGATACATGATACATGATACATGATACATAAAAGACAAATTAGTTCATAGTAGATTTTTGGCTTCTGGGAGAACTCAGAATACCAATCGACTACCACAGTATCGCATGGGGTTCTTTCCATATAAAAGGTATAATATTTGTACGTTTTGTAGTACTATAAAGAATTTTCAGGATCCATCAGGGGTTGTTAAATACTCAGGGAATTTATCACCTGCAACACTATATTTGTGATATATGGGATTATATATGGATGTAACAAGATTATATTGGATGTACAGTAAGAATGTTTACAACACGGATCCAGAAGCATATATGGGAGATTATTCTTGGCAGGATTGATAAATACATTGGTTTACATTTTAAAGAGGTACAGGGAGGGAATCCTGAAAGAATGCACTGTTTTGGCATTGAACCTGTTAAGTTAAAACCAGGAGGGGGTGACGGACAGAAAATTATATCCCAGAGGGAGGCAGAATGGATTTTTCATTTAAAAAGTCTCAAGCCTAGAAGTCACAATGACAAATTAGACCTCAAATGTTTTCTAAATTAAATATACTCAGTATTGTACCTGTGGTTTTCCTGTTCTTGGTATAAAAAATAATATTGCTGTAGCTTTGTATTTGTAGTATTATTATGTGAGGTGTCAGTAAACTTTTTAATTATTTATGATCTCTGTTGTTCTTTTGAGGTGGTGACTTCCCTGCTCTGGAACTGATTATCAAAGAGAAGCAAGAGACCCCGTGTTTGCTTGCTACCAACTGAATGTAACTGTTGTCCAAAGAAAAATAGAAGGGTGTCTCTTTGCAAAGTGCTGAATGAAATGATAATACAGCCTGTGATTATATGGACATTTAATTAAAGCGTGGTTCAGCTTCCGGGCCATATTTATTATAATGACTTTTCTGTTTCCTAAGTTGATTAGGTAACCATATTGTATTCCTATTCCTGGAGCTTTCTTTTTAAGAATTTGTCATGGGGTGGGTTACTATGGTTACACAGTACTATTTAAGCATGTGAAACACGGGTTGGTTATGCCCTGATGAAGTTTGGGATAAGTGAAGCACTGGGGCTTGGAGGGCAATGTAATGTAGCCCTATCAAATTGGGTATCAGTATCTTTGCTATTCTTTCAAATTGAACTTTGCATTTTGCACTTTGTATCTTGTTAATATTGGACTATGAATTTTGATCTATGTATGGCATAACATAGCCAGCCAAGTAAAGCTCTATACATTCTATAATTAAGTTTGAACATTAGGATTTGAATTGAATACAGTGATTTTGTACTATCTGGAGTTTATATTATATAGGGCTTGCTGCATGTGTGCCATTAAATAAAGCCACTATTAAGCTTGAGATACTTGATCTGCTGGTTTGAAATTAATTAGCCGATCCCAGCTAAGTGCAGAGAATATTCTCAGAAATACCTGATACATAAACCTTACATTAGAGGCAACAGTGAGAAACAACTGTAAATTACTAATTTTCCCACACAGTGTAAAACATTTGTGTTGGGGAAGAAGTTTAGGTTGCTCATTTACATGTCATCACACACTTGTATCTTTTGCAGACTGCTGCAGACCCACTAAATAAACATGACTCTGATTTCTGAGCTTGTCATACATACTCTATTTGTATGAAAATAGATGATCAATACTCTTTTCATTACAAATGCAGATCTGGCATTAAGATTTTCATGCACTGCTCGTGTAACAGCATAACAGACATGTATAAAGATGTGACATGGCAAACAATTAAGATCATGCTGAAGGAAGGGGAAGCAATGGGAGGTGGGAGGATACTTTGCAGAGGGTTGGATGCTTTTTTTTGCAATTTAATATACTGTATTAAGTTTATAACAAGAAAAACAACAAACAAACAGGAACAATCAGTAATAGCTGACAGATAAAGATGAGACAAGGTGGCTACAAGAATCAGTACCAAATGACTGGTAATAACAAAACACAACCACCAACTTCTCCCCAAACCCCTAGGCCCTCCTAATCCTTTCCACAAAAAAAGAAAAATAACCCCTCACACATACACACCAGCGTACCAACTCAAGCCTCATACAGTAAGAAATATAAAGGGAAAAAGCAAAATAGGATCCGGGTCACCCAAGAAGAGAAGGGGAAGCAAGATACCACCCCTCTCAAAAGAAAAACATAATCACCTCCTCTTCTCCTCAAGCCATTACTTCCTATGGGGCCTGCACTATAGGCAGAAGGGCCAGCAGTGGACCCTGCCTGTTCATAAACCCTTCCTGGCAGGCCTGATGCCAAGCAATGTGTTTCTCCAATTCAAGGGCTTGAAGCATTTCCAAGTGCCATTCCAGTCATCCAGCCAATGCCTGACAATAACAAACTTAGCGACAATCAAAATCAGGAAATGAAAGCTTTATGACATCACCACTCCCTCCTAGGGAACCACCCATAAACAAACCTGTGGGTAAAAGAATGATCTAAGCCCAAAAGGGATCCAAAGCACATTGAATTGCTTGCTAGAAGGGGATGACCCTGGGCAATCCCATAAAATATGTTTAGGGTCCCCTCAGAGGCCTGGCACCTAAGGCAAGTGGAAGATGCAGACCTACCCATCATATAAAGCCTAGAAGGTGTCAAATATAAGTTATGAAGAATATGGAATTAGAGAAACTGGAGACAATCTTGTTTAACATATTTGTATAATTGCCTCCAAATCTGTCGCCAGCCATTTTCCTCTAAATTAAGGCTAACTTTTGTTGCCAGTAAAAGCAAAACCCCTTAAGACTTTTCAGGTCTCTCTGTTGAAGAAAATCATAAAACTTAGAAATGGAATGAGGGAGAGCCGCCATATCCACAAGAGTTTGTATCAAGGGTTGATATCCATCTACCAAGGAGGGGGACCCAGAAAGGATGAGAGAGCCTTAGACAACTATAAATGCTTAAAAAATGATAGGTGGGAATTACAAAATGGGCTTGAAGGTCATTCATGGAAAGGAGTTTACCATCCTGAAGTAAGGAAGCCACCAAAACTCACCAAAGTGGTGGACAGAAAGATAAAGGAATAGAGTGGTTCGCAATGCAAAAATGTGGATTGCCTATAAGTGGTTGAGTAATGTCTTTAGAAGGGTCAACGTCTACTGTAGGTGAGAGTAGATAGGGTGCAGGGCCTTAATAGACCAAAAAATAGGGGAAACCCATAGTGGCTTTGGAAGTTTTGAAGGCTTAACATATTCATGCTGTGAAAGTTAGATATACAGAAGGCCGTAGCCCATATATGTATATCTCCAGCCAAGCTGGTATATTATCCCAAATTTATAATAGATAGCAATCTAGATTTTGTTTGAATTTAGTAAGGTTGGAGGATTCTACTATTGAACTGGGAAGTGTATTCCATAGGGGGATAATTCTTTGAGTATAGTAAGATTGCCTTTTATTGGTTCTGGGATACAACAGTGTCAATTGATAATTATGGCTTCTAAGATTACATTCCGGACTATTGGACATTCTAACTGTGTCAATTGTTCACTATCTGTGGAAATTTTATGCATTAAGAGGAGATCCCTTTTATTCTCCTTTGTTCCGAAAGTGCATGTTTAAATCCTTCAGCCTCACCTCGTACCCTTTGTCATGCATATTTGTGACAAGTTTGGTGACTCTCCTCTGCAACCCCTCCAATATATTTATATCCCTCCTGTGGTAAGGGCTCCAAAAAGGGGGAGCAGTAATCAAGGTGTGGTCTCATATAGGCCCTATAAAGTGACAAAATACATCCCTATCTCATGAAGTAAAAGTCCTTTTGAGACAGCCTGTAAGTCTGTTATCCCGATTTATGGTGTAATTACAGTGGCTATGGAAGGATAAATCTGAGGTAATTATTGTACCTAAATCATTTTGCTACGCTACTGGGGTTACGACTTGGCCATTTAGTTTGTGCTGGTTATGTTTATTAGTCTCTCCCAGATGCATCATAACACATTTACTATTATTAAATGACATATGATTATTTACTGCCCAATCCTCAAGTTTTTTCAAATCATTGGCAAGATTTATCCTGTCTTCTTCGGTTTTAGCCTGGGCTGCTATTTTAGTATCGTCCACAAACTTGATGGTGAAACTATTGATGTTGTTTGTCAAGTCTGATATAAAAATGGAAAACAAGGTTGGGCCCAGTACTGACCCCTGAGGTACTCCACTACTGACCGGACATAGTTCTGACGTGTATCCCCTAATGCATATCCTCTGAGTACGATTATTCAGCCACTCTTCCACCCAGTTTGTGATGGTATTATTTATTCCTAGTGTTCTCATTTTATTTATTGAGTCGTGAGGTACTTTATCAAACGCTTTGCAAAAATCCAGGTAAATCACATCTGCTGGTGTATTATTTTCCAAGATTTTACTGCAATGCTCATAGAAGACCAAATTCCTGGACAGACAGGATCTGTTGTTTTTGAAACCATGCTGTGTTCGGACTATTAACCCCTTATTATTTAAGTCCTCTTCCAGTATGATTTTAAGTAGGGACTTAAAGATCTTTCCTAGTACACTAGTCAGGCTGATAGGTCTATAGTTGGAAATTTCTCCATGATTGCCCTTTTTATAAATTGGTGTGACCACAGTTGTTTTCCAGTCATTTGGTATCATATGGGACAAAAGTGACATGTTAAATATTTTGTGGAGTGGTTCCATTAACCAGTCCTTAATTTCCTTCAAAACTCTTGGGTGCAATTTATCAGGCCCTGGGGATTTATTTTTATTTATGCTATTCAGTTTACCCAGAATTCTCAGCTTTGAAAATTTCCAAACATTTTCAGCTTTATTACTTGAGGGTGTAACATTAATTTTAGTCTTCGGATTAAAGACAGAACAGAAGTATTTATTAAATTCCTCTGCTATTTCCTGAGGTGCTATTATCTCCTCGGAGTTTATTCTCAAGGCCCCAATGGATCACAATGTTTGTTTTTTGTTTCATAGGTTTCATAGGTAGATTCAAGCAAAAATGGACAATAGGTCCATGGTGCTTGCCAAATGTGTTACCCAAAACGAAAGTTCACGTTGTCTGCAATGGCTAGGTCTAAGCTTGATTTGAAAGAATCCATATCAGGGCAATTTACTACAGCAAGTGGGAGATTATTCCATGTTTCAACAACTCTGTCACTAAACCAATTTTTTCTTCACAGTGTATTCCATTTAGCCAAGACTAGTTGTTTATTATGTTTTCTAGTACTTGTTCTGTATTCATGAGGTATAATCCCCAGATCATCCTGAAGGGTTGGATCAGTCATAGTTTTGGACAGGAGGCACATATCCCCTCTAAGTCTCTTGTAGTGGAGTGTGTACATGTTTAGTGATATAAGTCTATCCTTATAGGTCTTATTACTCATCCCAACTATGGCCTTAGTGGCCCTACATTGGACCCCCTCAAGCCTAGCGATATCTTCTTGAATATAAGGTGACCAAACCTGAACACAATATTCCAAGTGGGGTCTGACTAAGACAGTATACAGTGGGATAATTACCTCCCTTTTTCTGCTAGAAATGTGTCTGAGAATACAGTTTAATATTTGGTTGGCTTTTTTAATTTGGGTACTACAATGAGATCTAAATTTCAAATCAGGAGTGACAATTATTCCCAGATCTTTTTCTTGGAGTTATGGTGAGATCATCATTCTCTAGCTTATATGCATAATGATTATTATGTGATCCCAAGTGCATAACTTTGCATTTATTAGTATTTAAGAGTAATTTACTACAATCTGTTCAACTAAGAATTCTATCGAGGGCTAGTTGGAGAGCAACATAATTTTCAGGGCCATTAACCACAGTACCTAACCGACAATCGTCCGCAAACTTCAAAATCCATATATTGGGTACATCAATTTTGAGTGAAGTAATGTAAATATTAAAGAGACAGAGACCCAAAACAGACCCCTGAGGGACCCCACTAGTGACTGAGGCCCAGTTGGCTAATACCTCATTGATGGATACCCTCTGTTTCCTTCCCCTAAGCCAACCTGTAATCCAATTTAGGATGTTAGTAATTAGTTGGTAGGTTGCAAGGGTATCGACAAACTCTGTATGTGGGAGCTTGTCAAAAGCCTTGGCAAAATCTAAGAACATAATATCAACAGAGTTCCCCTGGTCTATTTCCCTACTGACAGAATCATAGAAAGCTAGCAAATTAGTTTGGCAGGACCTAGATTTAGTAAACCCATGTTGCAAGGGATCAGTTAGCCCAGATTGTTTGATGAATTTTAGGATGTGGTCTTTGATAATACTTTCTAGAATCTTGCATAAGAGTGAAGGTAAGCTTGTCGGTCTAAAATTTGTAGGATTCGATCTGTTTTTATAAGAATATAAACTTTAGCCTCCATTATTTCTGTATGCTAGTCTGTATTCAAACTTGTTTTTTTCCATTTTTATTTTATTTTTGCATTTCTTTAGGATCGTCCTAAACTTCCATCTGTTAAAGTCAATGTTATCTTTTTTCATTATATTGTATGCCCTTTTTTTTGTCTTATTAATTTTATTATGCTAGGTGTTACCCATGATGTGATCTTTCCCTTTTTGTTACAGATTATTTTGTTTGTGACATGTTTTGCTCCAAATTTAAGATTTTATTCTTAACTCCTGTCCAGAGTTCAGATGGAGAAGCAGTCCATTATTCCATTTCCAGTCATATAAGTCCTGCTTTAACTGGAAGAAATTAGCTTTGTTGTAGTTTTTGAAAACCGTTTTCCAAACTTAGGTTTTATTTGTATATTGATGTCAAATGTTATGGTCATATGGTCACTGTTTTGAATTGGTGCTTTAACTTGGATGTTGCTAATTTTGTCAGGGATATCAGTCAGGAGTAAATCTAATATGTTATTTTTCCTAGTTGGTTTATTGATTAATTGATATCAATCAATCAAACAATCAGTCAAACTTTATTTAACCAGGCATAACACCATTGAGCAAGCTCATTTTCAAAGTAGTCCTGGACATAAAAATACTCACAGGCAGCTACAAGTTAAGAAATTAAAACTGTACATACCAAGAACTAAAACAGGGCTATACAAAGAGGGATAACACAGTTATGTGATAAATATAGCACACAGAACAAAACATACAAAATAAGTCCATGTTTAGGTGATTCAACCCCGGTCATCCAGTAGGACAAGTAGTCCAGTGGATTTCAATCAATCAATCACACACTTTATTTAACCAGGTGTAAACACCATTGAGCAGGCACATTTTCAAAGTGGTCCTGGACATCATCAATTTGCAAAATAAAGTGGACAAAACAAGACAGATAACAGCAGTTATGATACATCTCAAGTGTGGGAAGGGAAGAGGAGAAAGTAAGTGAGAAGGGAGGGAGGGAGGATAGAATCGTGAGGGCCAGGAGAAGAGGAGGAGGGCTAAAAAATGCTGGGTACCCCCTAAGAGTGCTGTAAGTTGAGGTAGGCTCTGACAAAGGCTTTGTGTAATATACCCAAGGCTACAGGTACATAGACACCTAAAAACAACTGCAGATTTCCATCAGGTACCTAGCTATTAGTGCTTTGAATGTGAATGGACCTGGAAGGAATGAAAGTTTTAGGGAACCTTGCATGGTGTTCCATATGGATGGGAGTGAAACGTTGATTGCTGCCAAGCCATGGGTTGTATTTACTCTGGGGATCTGGAAGCGGAGTATGGAGAAGCCTCTCAAACCATAAGATCCCTTGGCACATTTGAAGAAGTTTGAGTATATGCAGGAAGTTTATCAGACAGCACTCTAAAGAACCAGAGAAGAGCATTTCTTTTCCTCCTAGTTGAGAGTGAGGGCCATACCATCTCTTAATACAGAAGGCAGTGGTGGTGAGAGAGGGGCAGATTGAGGATGAACCTTAAGGCTCGGTGATAAAGGATGTCAAGTTTGTTGAGAACTGTTGAGGGGCAGTGGTTGTAGAGAAAGTCAGCATAGTCCAGGAGGGGTAGGAATGTGGTTTGCACTAGTCTATTTCTAGCTTCTTTGGTGAGTAGATGCTTAATGCAGTAGAATAAGCCTAACCGCTGCCTTAGTTTTTTTCAAAGTCTCATTCAGGTGGCACAGAAAATTAAGTTTGTTATCCAGCCAGAACCCTAAGTATTTAAATGTATCAACTGTCTCAAGAGGTTCTTTCAAGAGTGTTAGGATCTTGGGATGTTGTGTAGGTCCTGATGCTGCCTTTGGGGAGAGGATCATGGCTTTAGTCTTTTTGGTGTTGAGTAGTAACTTGTGGTTAATAAGGTTGCATTGGAGGGTGATAGAGTCTCGCTGTAAATCCTCGTGGGCCAGGTCCAGTGATGCGTTTGCAGTGTAGAGTACAGTATAATCTGCAAATAAGTGCACATTAGCTGTGCGCAGGTGTAAGTCAAGGTTATTAATATAGATTGCGAATAGAATTGGACCCAAGATGGAGCCTTGAGGGACACCTCGAGGAAGGGATTTTAGTGGAGATAATTCACCTGCAGCTTTTACTTGTTGCAACCTATTTGTAAGGTAGCTAGTGAGTCATTTGATGGCAGAGCCATCGAGTCTGATGTTATTCAGTGCCTTAAGCAAAATGTTGTGATCAACAGTATTGAAGGCCTTACTAAGATCAAGAAAGAGAGCAAACACATGCTTCTTAGAGTCCAAGGCAATTTGCCAATCAGTGGTTACTTTTGCTAGGGCTGATAATGACTAACTATGTTTGGCTCTAAATCCAGACTTGCAGGGTTTAGTAGTTTCTGTGAGTCCAGATGCTCTCTAACTTGGGTGTTGACAACTTTTTCCAGTAGTTTTGAAAGGGTCGGTAGTATGGAAATAGGTCAGTAGTTATTCATGTCGCTCGAGTCCCCAGATTTGAACAAGGGTATGATGTGTGCAGTTTTCCACAGCACAGGAGCTCACCCTCCGTTAGGGAGGAGTTGAATAAATGGGCGATGGGGTGGTCAAGTAATGGCCTAATTTTAGAAAGTAGGGTTCAATATTGTCAGCACCTGCACTCTTTCTTGTATCTAGTGACAATAGGAGGTCCTCTGTTTGTTTACACATGACTGCATGGAAGCTGAAGAAGGAGGAATAAAGTTGGTTAGAGCTGCAATTAGCATTAGAGTTGGCAGTGGAATTCCCTAATGGTTTGAGCTTGTTGATAGGTGAGGTGTCAAAGGCCAGTCCTGCTGTGGCAAAGTGTTTGTGAAGCTGTTCTAATATAGTAGCTTTGTCTGTGAGGTAGAACCATTGGCTACTATTTTGGCTGGAAGAGTGTCAGTAGTATGACCTTCAACCTCTCTGAGTATATTCCAGAATTTGGAAGAGTTGTTCTTATTGTCTTCTAAAGCTGCTTGAAAATATTTAGCCTTTTCAGACCCAATCAGTTTGGTGCATGCATCTCTAGAGGCGAAATGCTTGCCAATCAGCCTCAGGTGTGATTTCCTTGCTCGCGTGATATAAACCACTAGTGGAGCATATGTCTAGGAAGAAATTCTCCTGGTTACTGCCACCCACAGCATCATTCCAGTTTATGCCAGGGAAATTGAAATCTCCCAGAAGTATTGTTTAATTAAAGTTAGATTTGCTGCTTATACTGTTGAGAATATCCTGATGTGATACTGAATTTGTATCTGGTGGCCTATAACAGAGGCCAATACATAGTTTAGGCTGTTTCTCCCTTAATAACTCTATCCAGATTATTTCACAAGATGTGTTTTCAGTTAAATCAGTAATTGGTTTAAACTTAATTCAGTTTTTTTATAAAGAAAGCCACCCCACCTCCTTTTTTTCCTACTCTGTTTTTAAAGTAGGTAGTGTATCCTGGTATATTTGTTTTCCAATTTGAGAAGTCACCCCACCAAGTTTCTGTTACAGCAGCCATATCTATATTATCTTTATCAAGTACTATTTATAATTCTTCTATTTTTGTTCCATGTAGGCTCCTAATGTTAGTTAGAAGGAAAGACAAACCTGGGTTTCTTTTTGCTATAAGTGGTTTTATTAGCTTTTGTTTTACTAAAAGTTGCTTATAGATTATTTTTATTTTCAATGATAGTCAAAGATTCCCCTTGCCCCATATCTTTTAGTTTTTTGTTTGTTCTTGATTCAGTGTACTATAGAAGATATATCCAAGAAGCCGGGATCCTTGCCTGCTCAAATGAAGCCCATTATATCCATACAATGAGTAGTTATTTTCAAATGTTTCCCATGTTCTTATGCACTGTATGTTATTTGTCAGGCTCCATCTATGCAGCCAGTTATTAAAGCTTTTAATGCTTTTGGTTCTTTTGTAGCTAGCCCTAGGTACTGGAAGGACTTCTGAGATTATTGGAGTCGCATTTAGGTCTTGTATAATTTTTATTGCTACTTTCATATCTTGAATTATTTCTCCCACATCTTGTTTTCCAAAATTATTCATGCCTACATGGAGCACAACAGTTTTGGGTTCTGTGATGTTTTGTAGTATACCAGGGAGTAATTGAGTGAAGTCTTTTATGGTTGTCTCACTATAGCTACAACTTGTTATGTTTTCTTCATTTCCCCTTGTGGTATATCTGTCCGTAAACCTTGTTATAGAGTCCCCCAGTATGAATATTTGCTCTGGCAGGTTAATTATTTGGGACGGGGTAACTGTGGAAACATTGTTGGGGT
The DNA here is from genome assembly GCA_016271365.2 of Neoceratodus forsteri. NCBI lineage: Eukaryota > Metazoa > Chordata > Ceratodontiformes > Ceratodontidae > Neoceratodus > Neoceratodus forsteri. The sequence goes on from CM028134.1 coordinate 851,348,793, forward strand.
CTGACTGCTCCTTATTTATTTCATTTAATACTACTTGCCATGGAGAAATTTCCTGTGTCACATTTATGATGTCTGGTTCAATTGAGGGCATTTGTGTGTGTGGGGGTGGATTTTGAGATGGTCATACTATCATCCTCATTTGTTTCATTTAGAGTAGCTTGCTCTGGAGAGATTTCCTGTATCATATTGGTGATAACTGGTTCAATGGAGGGCATTATTGGGGGGGGGGATGGATCTATTGATGGTCATGCTTTCTTCCTCAGTTAGTTTAATAAGAGGGTCAAAGCTATTATAGAGTGGTAAGGTACATGCCTCAGCTTTTCTTCCCTTTTTTTTCTTAACTGGTCTTTTATACTGTATGTCAAACCAGTCATCATCTGGGTTATCCTGAGCTTCATTTTCTCTCATTCTCCTTCTGTTTGAGGTTACATTTAGTCCTATGTTTGTGTTTGATTCAAATTCCTGATTTGACTGGATAATGAAGGGCAGGTTATGACATACATTTGAATTTGGACCATATTGCACATCTAGGGCCAAATCTGTAGTAACCATAGTATGATCACTACATATGTTTTCTGTGCCCATTCTCTGTATATAATAAACTACCAAGGGTAATACAGTACCGTATTGCTGACAAAGCCTCTGTTCCAAAGAAAGCCATAAAGAATGATAGGAGTGAGCAGAAGAGGTTGAAGTTAAACTCCATTGAAACAGTTTACTACAGTGAATGACACAATAATAAAGAAAAGTTGGATACCCACAAGCCCCAAGTTCCTTCAGAACTGTAAGCTTGTAATAAACCCTACAAACAGTCTTACCATTCCAAAGAAAATCAGAGGTAGCTCTGAAAATAGGAAAACCAGCATTTCAGGAGAAAAGGACTAAGCATCCCCAAGGAAGGGTACAATAACCAGGGCAAAACATTCATTGTAAGGACATTAACTCACCCCCATAAAGATAGGGAGAGAGCTCTCCATCTGTGAAAATCATGTTTAATATCCTGGAATAAAGGGTAGAGATTTAGATGAACCAGACCCAAAAGAGACTGGGAAATGTTAATACCTAAATAGGTTAAAACCTTAGGCTCCCAAAGAAGACCAAGTGTATCAACCCAACACCATTGCATCTGCGAGTTCAACGGCATCACCTTGGACTTTTTCAAGTTTAATTTATAGCCCGCAACCGAACGAAATCTGTAAATTTCTTCCAGGGTTGTCAGAAGAGAGGATCAAGGATCTGCCAGATGTAAAGGGAGATCATCTGCATATGTGGAAACTTTATAGCCCTCGTGCCCCTACCTGAATACCCCTAATGGGTGGGTTAATTTGAATAGAGTGAAGCAAAAGCTCCAGGTAGAGATTAAACAGGAAAGGAGGAAGGGGACAGCCTTGCCACATGCCATGTAAAAGGGGGAAAGATGGGGAAAACACACTATTACAGTGGATTCTAGCTGAAGGATGATGATAGATAACCTTATGCCAGTCACAAAAGGTGGAAGGAAAACCAAACCATTGAAGCGTAGCAAGAAAATCCCAAGACACCCAATCAAAGGCTTTCTGTGTTAGGGAGACCAGGACAGCAGGAATCCACTCTCCCAGATGCAGAGATTAAGTGTAGTACTTATAAAGCTGATCAGAGGAAAGACGGCCAGCTATAAAGCCCACTTGAGTAGGACTAACAAGTTCCTACCAAGTCAGGAGAAGACGGTTTGATAACACTTTTGTGAGAATTTTGATATCTGTATTAAGTAAAGATGTGGGACGGTAACTCCAAAGAGAAGCTCGGACTTGCCTGGTTTAAAAATTAGGGTAATCCAGGCCTGCGTGAATGAGGTGTCAGTAAGGCCAGAGTTACGTAGGTGATTGAACAACCATGCTAAAAAAGGGGCTAAGATATCACTGAAAGCAGCATAAAAGGAGTTGTTAAACCTGTCCGACCCAGGAGAATTTTTTTTTTTGGTAACTGTGCAATCACCCTGCGAACCTCCTCCAGGGAGATAGGAGCTTGCAAAATCTCCTAGTGCTGATCTGACAGACGAGGTAAAGGCACAGAATCTAAGTAGGCCTCAATCAAATCAGTGTCAATCAGAACACCTGAATCTGGACTGTAGAGGGAGCTATAGAAATCCCAAAAGGCAGCTGCAATGCCCCAGGATCGAGTAAGAGTCACTCCATCCAGGGATGGCTGAAGGCAGGGAATCCATTGTCTACTCTCTAACTGACACACGCAGAGGGCCAAAAGCTGGCCCACCCTATCTCCCAATTCTAAATACCTAAATTTGACCTGCTGAAGAGCGAGGTCCACCTGGTCATCAAGAAGCCCATAGTATTGGGCTCTAAGAGAGTGGAGCTCACCCAACCCTCAGGGGCCTGAGTCAGAGGAGAAACAATGCTCTAGATCTTGGATCTAAGCAAGAAGGAAGCTGCCCACTCAGCTCACCATTTTTAGCTCCAGAGGCCAGGCAAATACATTCATCCCTAACACACACCCCAAAGGATATCCAAGCTTTGAACTGACTCTCATTCTCCAAAAGAAAAGCTGAAGAAATTCAGTGATGGCAAATGAATGCTCGAATCCCTCAAAAGGGTGGAATTGAAGCACCAAGCCCTGTCTTGATCTTTGAGGCCACACAGAGAGTGTTCTAGAGACACTGGAGCATGATCAGAAATCACCAACAGCAATATTTCACAGGAAGAAAGACCAGAGAGACTAGCAATGCTAAGCAAAAATAATCTATATGGGAAAAAGATCTATGGGGGATCAAAAAAAAATGTATTGTTTTTCACCAGGGTGCAAAATTCTCCAAGGGTCTACTACCCCAAGAGTATCCATAAAATCCCAACCCTTTTGGCTGGGCCCCAGCTCTATCTAAATCCGGGTGAGCCACTAGATTCCAGTTGAATCCCAGTATAATGGAAAGATGGGAAAAGGGAGCCAGCTGGGTCAAAAGATTAGAGAAAAATGAGGGAGAATCCGAACTAGGACCATAGACCACCCCTAAGAGGATATCCATCAAACCCAGACATCCATGCGCAAAAAGAAAGTGACCTTCTGGGTCCCAACACTCTTTCAATAAAGTAAAGGGTGTTCTCCTACTTATCAAGATAGCCACTCCTCCTCCTTTTTTAGAACTGATCCCCAACCCGCGAACCTGCCCAATCCATTCCCTTTGAAAGTATGAGACATCTTCCCGTTTAAGATGAGTTTCTTGAAGGAAGACCACCTCCGGGTGATATTTCTTAAGATGGCGCAAAATCATAAATTGTTTACGCTTATCATTCATCACCTTGACATTCCAAGAAATAAATTTAAATAGAGTCCCCATGATGACAAGGCCTAAGGGTAAAAGGGCAAAGCCAGTAAGAAAACATCGCTAGAATAACAAGTGGTGCTCTGGAACCCACCCCAAACCCACCCCAACAACTTCCCTGAGACAAAACCAGAAATAACATGGTGAAACACAAAGTATCAACAGCACCAACCCTCCATGCTCCCCAACATAAACCCCCAACAATACAAGTTGAGAAACTGAATAACAGGCAAACAAACCTGTAGCCCCCTTCCTCCCCACAAGCTAGCAAAGCACACAATAAACAGCCCAGAGAAGCAAAACCCAAAAAAGTGAAGTGCCAGGTATATAAACAACAATTCACTAGTTCCCCTCCTCACCCCTCCCAATATAATTCCAAAAACCCAAAAGGAAATACCAATACCCCAAGATAAAACCTAACCCCGGTCCAACTTGACCATTCATCCAACCAGCCTAGGCCTATGATGGGATAAACTGCCTAACGTGGCCTCAAACCCCCTCCCAATCCCGGCTTATTACAGTGAGACTTCTCAATGCATTAGAGAATAACAAACTACAGTAAATATGAAATATCACAAACCTCCACAATACAACCCAACAACATTACTCAAAACAAGGAAAAATAATAAATGAACTACCCTCCCAACCAGAAGGCCCCAGGTATCAACGAGGCCAAGTAAACAGGGATACACTAAGTTATGGGTAAAATAAAATAACCACCTAATGCGGGCCCTTAATCCCCCCCCAAGCCCGACTTATTACAGTGAGACTTCCCAATGCATTAGAGAATAACAAACTACAGTAAATATGAAATATCACAAACCCCCACAATACAATCCAAAAACATTACTCAAAACAAAGAAAGATAACAATAAATGAACTACCCCAACCAGAAGGCCCCAGGTATCAATGAGGCCAAGTAAACAGGGACACACTAAGTTATGGGTAAAATAAAATAACATAAAATAAAAGGAAGGGTCGATCCAAAGACCAGCCCACATGGAGGACCCCATGGACCCCATCTCAATCCGCCAGGGACAAATAGGAAGTAAAGTCTCAGGCTTCAGTAACAGTGATGCAAGGGCGCACCACATGGCTGAGCTCAACCCCACCCCTACCCCACCCTGCGGGACCCAATAAGGGCGAGCCCCCAGGCAAAAGCCTGAGGAGCCCTCTAAAACAGCCAGTACCCTGGTAGAGGGGGGTTCCAATAAAATTCTGAGAGGGAAGGGGGTCGTCTACTCACCCCTCAGCAAATGAGACCTATTAAAAGAACAAGTGCTGTCGCAGAAATGGCGGCCAGACCACGCTGGCCTCTGCAGGCATATTGCCCCCTGACCTGTATTTTAAAAAGCCTAAGGTGGTAAGAAAAGGTATGGGTCATCCTCAGGAGGGGGGAAGGCAATGAAAAACCTGCCTCCTTCCACCCGCAGCAAGCCCACAAACTAAACAGAGCTAAGGCCATGCCAAAAAGGTCTTGACACACCTCCCAAACCAACCAACCATTGGGAGAAGTGTATAACCAGGGTGACCAGCGTCCTGGAAGCATCCCCTGAAACAGCAGCTAGAGCTGCAGCAAATCGGCCAATGAGGTAAAGCCGAAAATAAGCCATGTCAGGAGGTGCACAGGATAAAGCTGGCAGCCCAAAAAAACAGTATAGAAAGGTTGCCCCTGGTCCTGCAAAAGGCTTAAGGAGAAGGAGGGTCAAGCACAGGCCCCCACAGTAATCAACCCCACCCCACCAATAAAAAAAAACAAAGACAGAGACCTACCTGCACCCTGCAGAAGGCAGGGGATGGGCTTACCAGTGTGGGCAAGGCCATGGATCGAATCACATATTCCTACAGGGGCAAGGAGAGCTGTTGAAGCAGAAAACCAAGTCCCCTCCCCATAGTCCAAGGATATGCAAACAGATCTGAACAGGGTCCACGAAGTCCACAAAGAAGTTAAGCCTTACAACAAATGACTGGATCAAAGTCCAAACTTAAACAGTAGGTGTAAGGCGCTTGCAAAAACAGCAGCACACATAGTCCAATGCGTAGGTTTAGGAGGTCATGCCTAAGTCCCCAGGTGAACATCCAAGTACCCACAGGAAGGGTCCATCACTGTGAAAAATGTAAGGCCACCCTCCAGGCATGCACCTAATGTCCCAAAAATGTGGGGATGCCAAAATCAATACAAAAAGCTAGCAGAGTATCTATATTCAACATAAGTACAAGACCACAAAACAAATGGGTTGAGGCCAAGTCCAACTAAATAATCAGTTTATCCTTCATTTTGGATCTTGAAAAAGGTCAGGAACATAGTTGGCAGTTCCTTTTAGCTTGACGCTGACTAGAAGGTTTTCAAGGAATCGTTATGGGTGCACTGGAACTTGCCTGGGTAGAGCATCTTGAACCTGATCCCTGCAGCGATCAGTTTAGAGATGACAGGACTGTATTCCACTTTTGAGATGTATGAGTGAGGTAAATCCTGGGTCATTCTCTGCCGATGTCCTCACACAACAAATCTTTGCATCCCTCAATTTAGCCAGGACATGCACTATGTCCAAGAAATTAAAAATTTGAAAATTAAAGGGAGGGTGTAGAGTTTCGGGAGGGCCAAACACTCTGTACACCCATTCCATGATATACATTGGGCCATTTGGAGAGGGACCTGCAACCTTCTCACAGAATTTTTGGATGAAGAGCACAGGGTTCTGCTATTCTGAGCCTTCTGGCAGCCTGATACGCAGCAGGTTATTATGCCGGCTGCTTCCCTCCAAGTTCTCAATCTTTTCCTCCAACTTGACTAATTTTCTTCAGAGGGACACAGAATCCATCTCATGGCGGGTGCATCAGCCCTCGAGGTAGCTAACTCTTGCATCTGCACCCCCCATTCACCATGCAAGAGAGCTGGAGGCCTACTGGAGTGCTGAAAGTTGCCCCATGATATTCAGTAAAGCCTTTTTAATTGGGGAGAGTTCTTGTAGAAAACGCTCCTCCGACAGAGGAGTCGGCGCCAGGATAGATTTTGTTGTGACTGCAGCCTGCACTTTGGTTTTCTCAGCAGCTTTAGATTTCTCCAGAGTGATCAGAGGGAGTGAGTGGACCCACGGGCCACATCTCAGCTTCCATGACAACCAAGACCCCAAGAGCTGATCAAAGCCGAGAACCGCAGGAAGTATGCACGCAAAGGCTCATAGTATGCAAAATAATAACAAACTGTGCTTTAAAGTTAGATTTTAAATGAAAAAGTTGGGTCGAGGAGCAGAGCTAAGGTAAAGCACGTGTTACCTGAGCAGGCACATGAAGTAACTCCCAGGGACTGATTGTTTTTATTTTGGGGAGGAAGACCTCAGTTGACCCCCCTCCCCTCATAGCTCTTTCAGCAGAATTCCCCTTGCACGCCTTCTTTTCTCACTCACTCCCTCTTCCATTGTTGTTCCAAAGCCCTTCCCTCTGATTTAGCCTTGAACAGGCTTTTAACTCTCTAAACTACATCTCCTCTCTCCCGTTCTACAAGACTTGTTTCCCCTCATGGGCACCTCTTCTGCCGTCCAGTGACCGGGCCCTACACCAGCCGGCTGCACCTGAAGCTACAGCTCATCTCCCGACACAAGTTATGCTGCATGGCTGGAGAAGCCTGGCTCCGAAGCCACCATTTTGATTGGCTGTCTCTAGACTGACCCTGGCTCCCCATTGGCTGATTTCTCTCTGCCTCTCCTACTGGTTGCCAGTAGCTTTTACAATTGCCACACACTTTCAAACCCATGCTGCCCTATCTGTCTAAACTAGAACTTTATTAGTGCTATATTTGTCTTAGATCTGCATTTAACTATGCAGTAATTATCTTACCTGCTTAATCACCTGAATGATTTGTTTGCCTAGAGTGCTAAGTTAATTCTGCCAGTAGTAATTGCTAGCTTACAGTGTAAAGTTTAATCTGTCTGTTCTACCTCTGCTCTGCCACTCTCTCAGCAGCAAGTCCACCCTCCTACTCCTCAATTTTCTCTCCTTCTACCGGTCCCTTTCTGCTCACCTTCCCTACCTCGCTGTGCTCCCGCACCCTCAGCCTCGGTACCCTCCACCTGCATGCCCATTTTCCTCTCTGCTCCAAGCCTTCTGCTGCAAAAACTCCTGCCTATTCCCTTATTTATTTATTAATTTATTTATTTATTTATTTATTGTCAGATTACAAACACCTTTGAGTGCAGAGGGACTCATTTACAAAGGTTCCACATCATTTTGGGAGGGGGTGACAAACAGACAGAGGAGAATACATTTCAATATACAGTGCAAAGCAAAATAATGGTAGATAGTTATTAGCATTCTGAGTATAGTAGTGTTTACAAAGAGAGTCAAATGACACAGGGATAGTGAGGGGTGGAAGAAATTAGAGATTGAGAGAAAGGTTGAGCAGAATGGTGGAAATGGTTGCAGCCAAGTGGCATTGTCAGCGAAATGAAGAAAGGTAGTTGGGGAAGTGGGCTGAAGTGGAGAGAAAGAGGGAGGGGGAAGCGGACACTGGGAGGGGCATAGGGTGCTGAAGGGTAGGGTGGGGGGTGAGTGAAGAGGGGGTAAGAAAAGAGGCAGCAAGAGGTATAGTCAGAATGTTAAAGATAGGGTAGGAGAGGGTGGGAGGAGTGATAGTAGTGGGGCAGAGGGTGGGGTAGAGGTGATGCAAGTGGAGGAGGGAGGGCGGCTAGGGCAAGTGCCATTGGAGTAGGTGTCAGCTGTGAGGTGGTAGATGGCATGGTCTACTATTTTAGCAGGCATTCACATGCACTTTCATTCATGATGTGCTGTTTCAAGAGACGTTTAAATTGGGCAAGGTGAGGAAGGTTAATCATTTGATGGCCCAGTCCATTAAACCAGTTTGGGGCTCTGTAGATGAAGGATCATTGGCATTGGGTGGTCTGAACCCTAGGGATGAGAAAGAGTTCAGTGTCAGAGGTCAGCGTGTGATGAGTCTTGAGGGGATTTGGATATAAAAGAGGAAATGCCAGACTCCAAGCAGCACTTGTTTGGCAAGTATGCACGATTGGTACTTGATCTGGTCTTGTAGGTTTAGCCACCCGGTTAGGGTGTATAGATCACATGTATGTGTGAGTTGATCAGCACCAGTGATGAGTCTACAGACTTTATTTAGGGTAGTGCTTAGCCTTTTAAGAGACATGGCTGGGGCAGCACCATATATAACCAAGTCATAATCAATAGTGGAAAGAATTGAACTGTGGATAGCTAGTTTCAGTGCTTCTGTGGTCAGACTCCTTCTATGTCAGTAAAGTAGACCTAGTTTAGCATTTACATTCTTGGCAACATTATCGCTGTGTGGTGCATAAGTGAGATGATTGTCCAAGGTAATTCCAAAGTATTTGCATTGTTGGATTTGTCCAAGGGGGCTCCTTGGCTATTATTTACAGTGAGGGCATGTGACTTATACTTATTGAGAGATGATGTGAACAGCAGAAGTTTATTTTTTGTAATTTAGGACAAGTTTGTGTGAATGGAACCATTGTTCGACTTCTTGTAATCCGCGCTGTAGATTGTACTCTAGCAGATTGGGCTCTGGGTGGCTTGCAAAGATGTTGGCATCATCAGTGTATAGGAGGGTACTTAAAGGACAGACATTAGGTAAATTGTTTAGGAAGATGCTAAACATGAGAGGACCAAGAATAGACCCTTGGGGACACCTGATCTGATGACTTGCAGATCAGAGACAATGTTGATATCTTCACCTTCTGTGACCTATCAGAAAGGTAGCATTCAAACCACTTTAGAACAATAGGTGAGACACCAGTGGAGGTGAGTTGACCAAGGAGGAGTTTGTGATTCACGGTGTCAAATGCCTTCATAACGTCTATGAAGGCTGCTCCTACAAGATTGTTTTTCAAAGGACTGTTAGGTAAAACTAATAAATTCTTGTAGGACTGTGGTCGGTGCTGTTTTTCCTAAACCATGCTGCTGAGGGCATTGTAATGAGTAGCTGTCAAGATAGTCCACAAGTTGATAAGTAACTATGTGTTCCAGCACTTTTGATGGAGGGATGGATATAGGCCTGTAGTTGCTATGCTGAGTGCGGTCCCCTGATTTATGCACTGGTGTGACCAGGGCCATTTTCTAGACTTCTGGGAACTGAGATAGTTATAGAGAGGTTGAGTATTTTGGTTATTGGTAGGAGAACTTCTTCTAGGGTAAGTGCAATGATCTTGAGGTCAATGGAGTCCCCACTCTGTCTGGATTTCCCCAGTATATTAGTTAGAAGTTTTCTTACCTGGGCAGTAGAGACCCGCTTAAAATAGAATGGAGGGTGCTTTGACTTTGGGTCAGTCGGGCATCTAGCAGATACTGGGGTGGCGTCGTCAAAGAACTTTTTAGGAAGAACACCTGATAGATTAGTGAAGGCAGTGTTGAAATTATTAACAATTGAGAGTGGATCAGTGATGGGATTGCCGTCTATATTTAGTATTGTTGGAGAGGTCTTCTGTTCTTTGCCGGTAATGTCCTTTACGTTTGTCCAGAATTTCTGACTGTCACCCCAATTGTTTAACAGAAGCTCTCTGTGGTGGTTCCATTTTGCCTGCCAAATTTCCCTTGTGCAGGCATTTTGCAGCTTTGTATACCTGAAGATCATGCTGTTTCCCTGTTGCTTTGGCAAGTTGCCATAGGTTGTCCCGTTGTTTCATGTTGTTAATTATTTCTGGTGTGATCCAGGAGCTAATGGTTCCACGGACCTTCATTCTTCTATTAAGGGCATGGATATCACAGGCCATGCTGAAAGCCTTGATGAAGTGTTCAAGTGCATCATTACTGTTACCAGCAGTGTCCAGAAATGACCAGTCATGGGATCGTAGTTAATGATTTAGGAGATCTAGGTGCCCACGCTTTAACATTCGGTTATATATGGTTAGAGGTGGGGGGGTGAAGAATTTGTTTGACCAGCTACATGTGATAGGGGAGTGGTCACTGATGGAGTCAGGGTGCACTTGTACATTGGAGATGCGATCTGGGTGATGTGTGATAATCCAGTCAATGATGGTGCTAGTACCAGTTTTATAATTTATCCTGGTGGGAGAGCTGACAAGTTGTGTGCAGTGCAGGGATGCTAGGGTGTCCTTTATAGCCCCATTTGCTAACAACAGCCAGTTTATGTTACAGTCACCCATTGTTATTGTTTTGGTGAGGTGTTTTTGCTTCCGGAGATAGTTCAGGATACAATGGAGACCGGGAGTCGGGTCCTTAGGTGGTATGTAGACAGAGAGAATGGTAAGGGTTTTGTTGTGAGCCCCCAAGAGCACTTTTACTGCTAGTGCCTGGACCGAGCATCTGAGGCCCAAATAAGGCAAGGCCTGCCCCCAATGGAGTTTTTTAGGTATATAGCGCAACTGCCGCCATGCTTGATAGATCTATCCAGTTTAAAAATTGTATAACCTGGCAAGGCAACTGCTGCATCAGGGATTCTGGGTGACAGCCAGGTTTCAACAATGGATAGTATGTCCTGGTTGTGCATTGACACCAGACTTTAAGAATGTCACTTTTCAATCAATCAATCAATCAATCAAAATCTTTATTTATTCAGGCGAACATCATTGAGCATAGCTCATTTACAAGATGGACCTGATTGGTCATAAACAACAAAATGGTTTAAACTCACAAATATACAAATATAGAATGAGTACAGTAACAAAGACTTTTAAGAATAAACAACAAAGAATGAGCAAATGCAATAATATACACATATATACAAGAGCAAGTAAACAGTGGTATTGGGCACCAGAGCAAATATAGAAAAAAAAGTAATGAGTAGGGGTTTAGGAGGTAGATAATATAGAAGTTAATGGATGAATGCATGAACAGATAAGGGGTGAATCTAATGGGGGCAGGGGTGAAAAGGGTCTGAAGAGGCTAGGAATTGTAGAAGCAGTTGCATATCTCTGGGAAAAGATTTAGGTACAGCTTTTTGAAGGAGACTACAGGAATGAAAGTGTTCAGTTCAGGGTCTTTTGTAGAGTTCCAGATGTGTGCTAGAAAGTAGTTAATTGCAGCACTTCCATGTGATTACATGCCTTAGGTAGATTCAGCAAGATGAAGTTATTGCTTCTTAGGGCATATGGCCTTGGAGTAACAAGAGAGAAGCAATCAGAAATGTAGGATGGTAGTTTATTTGTCAGAGCTTTGTATATCCAAGAGCAGCATTTTGTTCCTTCTGTGATGTAGGGATGTCCAGCCAACTACAGCATAGAGAGAACAGCGGTGGTACTGAAAGGAAGGTCAGTGATGAACCTTAGAGCTCTATGGTACAGGGTATCCAGTTTATTTAGGTAGCCTTTTGTTAAGTAGACTACAGACACTGATTGTAGCCAGCTTGATGGAACCTTGCATGGGGGGCTTGTTGTTAGGGGTTAAACCCTTTGGTCCCAGATTGGAGTGTATATTTCCTGACAGCATCAGAAGGAGGGCTAACCTTATGAGATGCATGCGTTGTAGTTTGGTGGAGCGCCTGATGTGTCTTCTAAGGTGGTGGTATTTTTTTTCTTTTTCTTTCCAGTTACTAGTTGGAGGTAGAGATCCAGCTGAGTAGAGTAACTTTCTTGCATGCTGTTGTTTTGCCAGCCCCAGGGCTGAGGTACAGTATAAAATGGGGGCCATGGTCCATTGTTAAGAGTGAAAAAATTACCTGTAGTGCAGCCTATAATGTAGTGTGGGCTACTGTCCAGATTAATGGAAGTGTGTAGTGCATTGTCAGTGGTTGGGTTATTTGTGTAGCTAGTGAGGACAGAGAGAAAAAGCAAATGTGGACTGGCAGATTGTGTGATGGATCGCACCGAATATAAAAAACAGTGTAGTATAGTGGCTGAAGAGAGCACAGACAAAGGAGAAATCATCCAAGTAGGATACTGACAAGGAGAAAAATTATAATAATGGGGCAGAAACCAAAGGGTAAACAAGAGAACAGCAGGAGTGGGAGGAGGTCAGATACACCCAATGGGAGAAAGCTGGGTGGGGCTAGAGTATATTTAATAGTGGTCGGGGATGGGGCAGGAGGGTGGGAAAAAAAATTTCAGATAACAGAAATTAGCAGAGAGAAAAGGAAATCAAAGGAAATCGAGCTGTAAAGCCTGCTTAAAGTCCAAATGAAACTAGGCTTGTGGGCAGCCAATGGCAGAGCGAAAGTCTGATGAAGATGGTCCAATGGTGTGCCCAGGCTGAGAGAATCAGCCAATCAGGCTATCTCTGAAAGAGCCAGGCAGTTTCTGTGGAAAACATACCTCTGGAACCCCACAGGGAGTTGCTTCTGGGTGGCTCAGAGAGTTGGTGGTCACTGACCAAAAAGGAGTGATGGCCCCAGCAGCTCCTGAGAACCCCGTGTCAAGGGCAGCACCTGGAAGGGGAGAGAGAGGGAAGATTAGGGCAGATAAGCCCACGGATTGAAAAGTGGGAGTGGAGATGGACAATAGCATGGGAGGGGGTGAGAGATCAGAGGAGGGTCAATTTAGCAGACAGCAAGAGGGATAGGGATGGCAGAGGCACCAGCAAGATTAGCAGGACAAAGGAGCAAAAGGAGGAGCAGAAGTTGTTTAGCTCTGGAGTCGTGAGATAGCTAGAAATGCTGGGTTAGTGGGGGTGGGGCTAGGTTAGCAGGCGCTCTGAGAAGTGTGTGGGCAGGGATTGGTAGGTTAACAAGAAACAGACTGTGCTCGAGTCAGCGAGTGCACACAGGGCAGCGGGTATTCAGATAGCAGAGATGAGGAGCACAGGAGACAAAAAGCACATATAGGACAGAAGAGTGAGACAGCAAGAACAGCAGCTAGCAGAGAAGGAGGGGAAAGCAATATTTAAGAACATAATCCAAATTCACACAGTAAAAATTAATAGTCTAATAGCATTTCAAACATATTAAATCGGACTAGCAGTTTCTCATTTAGGTTAGCAGACAAGATGGTCCAATCACGTGCCTGGGCCGAGACAATCACCCAATCAGTCTATCTCTAAAAGAACCAGGCAGTCTCCGGAGAAAACATAACTCTGGAACCCCGCAGAGAGTTGCTTCTGGGTGGCTCGGAGAGTTGGCGGCTGCTGATCAAAAAGAAGTGATGGCTCCAGCAGCTCCTGAGAAGCCTGAGTCAAGGGCAGCACCTCTGGAACCCTGCAGGGAGTTGTTTCTGGGCGGCCCAGAAAGATGTCCGCCACCGGCCAGAAAGGAGCGATGGCCCCGGCGGCTTCTGAGAAGCCTGAGTCAAGGGCAGCACCTCTGGAACCTTGCAGGAAGTTGCTTCTGTGTGGCCGGAAAGTTGGCGGACACCGGCCGAAAAGGAGCAATGTCACCACTCCAATTTTGTCTCTATCTACATTCTTCCAGCGATCCCTCCCACCTGTCTCTCAAATCCACCTCTCCATTGTTCTCTCTCTGCTGCTTGGCGTGTCTCACTTGTACCCCCCTCCCCTCCCATCCCATCCCCTCATCGCTCTTTCAGCAGAATTCCCCTTGCACACCTTCTTTTCTCACTCCTTTTCACTTCCATTGTTGCTCTTAAGCTCTTTCCCCCGAGTTAGCCTTGAAAAGGCATTTAGCTCTCTGGTCCACATCTTCTCTCTCCCTTTCTACAGGACATTTCTGCCCCTGTGGGTGCCTCTGCTGCCTAGCGGCCCGGCCCTACATCAAGCCAGCCATGCCTGAAGCTACAGCCTGTTTGTCGACACAAGGTACGCTGCACATGGCCAGAGAAACCCAGCTCCAAAGCCACCATTTTGATTGACTGTCTCTAGACTGACAGCGGCTCCCCATTAGCTGATCTCTCTCTCTGTCTCCCCTACTGGTTGCTGGTAGCTTTTACAATTTACGGTGCCACTTTCAAACCCCTGCTGCCCTAGTCTGTCTAAACTAGAACTTTGTTAGTGCTATATTTTGTCCTCGATTCCAGGCTACAAAGATTTTAGGCAATACAGGATAACTAAGAGAGGTGGTGGTTATGCAATCTGCCTTTTGGATAACTTACAGGGCCTTGTCATGCAACTGCCCAACACTGGTGACAACATGCAAGCCCTTGCCATTAAAGTTCTCCTTAGTGCCCACAACAGAGCACTTACTGTGCTCTCGTTTATATCCCACCTAGGCAGATGTCTCCTGGCTTTAACTCACTCATGAACTGCCTAGACAGTCTGAGTCTAAACTCAGAAGTCATCAAGCTGGGAGACTTCAATGTCAATTGGCTCTCCCCTGAAGCAAACTCATTCAAAGACGCAGTCTCCGCTGTCCACTTCACTTAACTTGTTGAGCCCCCACATGAATGAGCTACAGGACTGGTACCTGTGCCTTATTAGATTGGGTACTCTCTAATCAACCTGCGCACATCTCCAATACCACAGTTCTCCCAGATGCCATCAGCGACCACTCCCCCATTTTGTTCAGCTGGTCAAATAAGTTCTCCAAGCCCCCCACTAGAACTGTTACTTGCAGGGTCCTGCTTAAAGATCACCTGAGCTCCTGAAATCAGACCTTTGTCTCCTAGACTGGATGCAGTCTACTCCACCAACAATGTTGATACCACTCTGTAACAATTCATCTAAAAATTCAATGCAGCATGTGGTAAACATGCCCCAATCAAAAAGCACAAAATTAAAGGACAGAGTAATCCCTGGATCACCCTGACCTAATTGAACACCTACAACTCAGGGACCATCGCTGGCGCAGGGCCCGAGCTACGAGCAAACATGCTGACCTTCAAGCTATATAAAATCAAGAAATGCCTGCACAAGGGCTATCTATGCCACAAAAAGCCAGCACTACAAGGAAGCCCTCTCCACGATCTTGAAGGGATGGAAAAAGGTTGTGGAGCAACCTGAAAGAAGTCACAGGAATGACCCCAAGCTTTCCCCTCGATGCTCAAATTTGATGGTGTGGTGTCTCCTCCCTTGACCCAAGTGTCATTGATAACATGTTCAACAATGCATTTACCGACCTCAGTGGTGTTCTCCCCCTGGACTTCTTCAGTTCCAGAGCTGCAAATGTCAACCATGGGAACTGTGACTGCGTCCCCATGCACCCATCTTTCCACTTCAACGTCATCTCATGAAACAAAGCCAAAAAATATTTCCTTAAGGTGCTAGGGAAAACTAGACATAGTGGTGATGACCTCAATCTCAAATTTGTTGTCCTTACTCTGGATGAAGTCCTGGCTCCACTTATCCATATAGATAACCTGTCCCTCAGGTACTCGCAATTTCCACAAAAATGGAAGTTGGCAACAGTGACACTAGTGGGAACTGTGCCATTCATGGTAACTACAGACCTGTTTCCATTCTCCCTCTGCTATCTAAAACACTGGAATGGATAGTAGGTGACCAGCTGGTCGACTGTCTGGATAAGCAGACCACTAAAGCAGTGGGTAAGGCTAGGGGGATGTTGAGGTGTATTAGTAGGGGTATCACAAGTCGTAAGGGGGAGGTAATAATCCCTCTTTACAAGACACTGGTTAGGCCCCATCTGGAGTACTGCATGCAGTACTGGAAGCCACACCTTCACAAGGACATTAACCAAATTGAGGCAGTCCAGGGAAGGGCTACCAAAATGGTGCAGGGACTGCATCAGAAAACATATGACAGATTAATGGAACTCAATATGTATATCCTAGAGCAAAGGAGGGAGAGAGATGATATGATTGAAACATTCAAACACCTTAAGGGCATTAACAAGGTGAAAGAGTCTAACATGTTTCAATATAAGAAAAATAGCAGGACAAAAGGACACAGCATGAGACTAGAGGGAGGCCGATTAAGGGCTAATGTGAGGAAATTCTTTTTCACAGAAAGGGTGGTGGATGCATGAAATGGCCTACCTCAGGAAGTGGTGGATATGAATACAGTGCAGGGCTTCAAACAGGCATGGGATAGGCATAAGGGAGCAATACAGATAAGTATGAATAGATAGGCCATTGACAGAGCAAATGCCGATGGCACATTCATAAGGTAGAAAAAGAAAAGGGCAGACTGGATGGGCCTTGCGGTCCTTACCTGCCATCAACGTCTATGTTTCTATGTTTCTATAAATATCAACTTCAATGCCCACAACAACATGGGTTTAGACAAGGACATAATACACACAACAGCCCTACTGGGGTTCACATGGCTTCTTACATAACTCCTTTGACCAAGGTCACCTCGCTGGTGTGGCTTTTATCAATTTAACCAAAGCCTTTGATACAGTGCACCATGCCCTCTTGCTTGACCAGCTTGCAGCCACTGGTCTCTCCATGACACTGTGAATTGGTTCAGAAGCTATCTTCATAATCGAACACAGCAAGTACAGATAGGTAACGTCCGTTCTGACAGTAGACTCATCTGTTCAGGGGTACCACAAGGGTCCATACTAGGGCCGCTTTTGTTTAGTATTTTTGCTCAACTCACTCCACATTGTCTGTCACGGTCACATGCTGCTATACACAGATGATACTGTCATCTTTGCCAGTAATCCTGACCCCAAGGCCCTTGAGTCACAACTTCAACAACATATGAACATACAAATGTGCCAGCAGAAACAGACCACCTGGTCTATCTACGTCTGCTCAAGTGTGCAACTAGGACCCCTAGTTTGCAGCTGCCCCACCCCCCTACTTTGCTGAAGTTGAAAACTGGTTCAGCAAACACAAACTCATAATGAACTATAATAAGACTAAAACGATGTCATTCTCCAACCCTCAAAATGAACACAGAACCTATCCTCTTACCATCAACAAAGCCATGGGCTCTCCACTGGAACTAGTTCCTCAGTTTAAGTATCTGGGGATCACTATTGACAGTACCTTGTCTTATGTTTCCCACATTGACAATATTGCCAAAACAGTTAATACATTCATCAGGTTGCTCTATAGACATAAGCAGTGTCTAACCCCTGAGGCTCTTAACCTTGCCATCCATAACTTGGTTGTCTCACTCATAGACTAAGGACTGGTCATTTATGGGGCAGCCACAGACAATGCCCTCTGATGAGTCATTGTAGCACTAAACAAAACCTGCCGCCTCCTTACTGGCTCTGGGCTTGACCTACACCTGTGACCTGTACTCTCAGGCTAACTGGCTCCAGCTCAAGAACAAGCTCATGTACCAAACCTGTCTTCTGGCCCAAAAAGTTAGCCTTGAACTGATGCCTTCTGGGGTACAGAAGCTCCTCTCCCCCTCCTACAATCAACATCATACAAGAAGTGCAGAGAGTCAGTTATTTAAGATCCCTCATTGTTGTACCTCCTAAAGTCAAAGGTCTTTTGGTCACTGAGCCCCACTCTGGTTTAACTCCCTCAGTACTGATGTTTCTGCAGCTGTTACCTTGGGCTCATTTATGAGGAAGCTGTGGCAACAACTGGTAGCAAATGCCAGCTGTGACTGCTTCCACTAACCTGCCTATACCCAGAATCTAGCACTTAACCTTCCTCCTCCCCTCCTCACTACATACCCGACTTGTAGCACTTTATCCTCCCCAAGCCCCCCACTCCCTTCTCCCCTTTCGCTCCCTCACACTTGCCTTCACCCACTGACATTCTCCTCCTTGATTCTTTGTCTGTTCTCTATACCACCTTCCTCCACATTCCTACTCACACCTCCCTCCCCCTCCTACCTTGTCCTCCCTTCCTCCTTCCCTCTCTCTCTCTCTTCCCACCCCTAGTCCACCCCATCCTGTCTTATCTTAACCTTCCCACTACCTTGGTCTCACTCATTTATCTCCCCCCCTTGTTACCCCCACTGTCCACTCCCTCCCCAGATCCTCCCTTTCTTCTTTCCTATACTCCTCCCCTGTATACCATGCAGACAAGTCCTCCTGGGCTGATTCTCCCTTCCCTTTGTTGTGTTCTTCTCCCAGACTCAGTTCTCCTAGCTGTTACCTAAGCCTAACTCTCTTCTGCTCAAGTAGGACTGTGGGCTGATCCTCCCCTCCTTATGTCATCTTGTCTCTAAGTGCTTTATGTACCTCTCTCCTATGTACCCTTGTTCTCTGCAATTGGTTGTTCCCCATACGGTTGTCATTTGCTGATGCCATTGTTTAACTGTATTGCCTTGTCACTTTAATTCCTTGTAAATGTTGCTAGCTGGCAGCTGGCAGCATAATCTCTCACTTTTCTGTACCTTACATGATGTGGAACCTATGTTTGAGTTTTAGCTCAATAGGATTTTCAAGATTTCAATAGATAAATAAAAAATAAATAAAAATCATGATGCTGATCAGAAGTGCTTGCTGGGTGATGTTATGCAGGTCAAATGAAAAAGCCTTCCTGTGATTTGGGCAGCTCTTTTCTTGAATGTCATGCAGTTTCTTCCCAGCAAGCTCAGAACAGTGCCTTGATTAGATCAGCTTAGTTCATGATTAGTCTAACAGTGTCTAGCCCCTTGCCAACTGCCCTGTACTGAACCACCAGTGACACACCTCAGAATCCACTATCATAGCAACATGTTCATGCTTGCACAAGGGCGAACATTAAAGTTTTTATTTTTTATTTTTAATGGGATGCCACCAAGGTGCCAACTACCAGGGGCCAGGCACTGGCAAGTTGCCAGCTGCCCCACAATTGCTGCCCTGTCCACTGCTCAGATCACACTGCAAAAGGTTGTTTCAGGACTCAGAAGGAGGAAGAAGCAACTGCTGCAAGCAAGCCTGTAACTTTAGTGAATGTAAAGAGTTTGAAACGGCCACAAAAAGAAATGTGAAGTCATGATAATGAATGAAGAATTATTTATTTTTTTTATGAGATGCCACCAACATGCCAACTACTAGTGGTCAGGCACTGTCCTGCTGCCAGCTGACACACACCTACTGCCCAGTAAAGTTAGTAAATAAAAGTACCCCTCCCCCCAAAAAAAACAAAAATCACATCCCTGGCTTCTACCAGCGGCTTCAGTTAAAATTGTTCATACTTGTAATGTCCTGCTAAAATGCTAGTTCTGCAATGAGAAAAAGATGTTTACTGCACTGCTGAGATGAAGCTACTGTACAAGTGGACTCTTGCAGACTGCCACCTCATGCCCCATCTGCCCTCTGCCCAGGACTAAGCACACTCCTCCTCCTCCAGAGTCAGTATCTCTTGAGTCTCCCCTCTCAGGCAAGAATCTGGTCTCAGAGGCCTGCTGCAACACTGCTGCTCAGCCTGTCTTTTCAGTTTTTTTGGTTGTCATTCTTTTTCCTCACAAATACACCTTTTCAGCAGTCCTACTGCTGTAGGACTAGTGCCAGTTGAACTTCTGAAGATTCTCTTTGCTTTGAAGAATTTCCTAGCTAATCTAACTAAAGTGAATCACAGTCCTGCCTGAGCTACCTAACAGCCTGACAGTGAGGACACAAGTGAGCTTTTTATTTATATTTATTTTATTTTATTGAAATCTCTGAAAGAGCCAGTGGCTCATTTATAAAGGTGCCATGTCATACATGTGGGAGACAAGGATAATAACAGGGTTCAGTAAAACAATGACAGCATAAGTTACAGAGAACAACAGTGAGGGCAAGGAAAATACAAACAAGTGCTACAAGGTTACATCAGATTGTTAGGTCACTAATCAAAATAACAAGTTCAAATGATTCAGACTATACATTTTTTCCATATTTCCATTCAAGCAATATGCCGCCAAGGGATGACCTTGTCAGGAGTAATGGCAGAGACCAGGGGAGAGGTAGGGGAGGAGGGGGGACCAATAAGAGGGGTGAGGTGGTAGAACAACCCAAGGGGGGCATTGTCATGGAAAGGTCATAAGACAAGAAATCATAAGAAGGCGCAGTGGGGATCAGGTGGAGGGAAAGTGGGGAGAGACACAGGAAGGGTAGGGGACAACTGAGAGACAGGGAGATGCAGAAGGAAATGAGCAAAAATAGTGCAGGAGAACTGGGAGTGGGTGGGAGGTAGGTGGAAGTAAGAAGGATAAGCTAGGGGAAAAGGGGAAGGGGAGGGGCATGAAAGGAGCCAGGGTGCAAGGGTGGCAGGGTCATCGAGCAGCAGGAGAGAAGACAGGGAGTAAGGGGGGAGGGGTCACAGAGCAGAGGAGAGGAGATGGGGTAAGGGGAAGCAGGGTCACAAAGTGGCAAGGGAGAAGCCCAGAGATTTTTTGTTTATTTATTGAATTCTAGGATTGCATAGTACCTTAGAACCAGAGGTTAATTTACAAGGGTTCTACATCAGAATAAAACTGAACAAAAACAAGCAGAATGAGACAAAAAATACAAGGGACAGCTAGTTACATGATTTAAAACAGTGGTGGTAAATTATGATATTTAAAAGTAAACAAGATTGTAGGAGCAAAGAGGAGAGGGGAAACAAGTAAGTAAGAAGCAGTCAAAAAATAAGACTTTGTCATACAGTGCAGGTTTCAGTGCTGTTGGGGCAGAGGGCAGAAAGAGGGTGAGAATAGGGAAAGAACAAGAGAGGGGTGAGAGAAGGAGTAGGAAATAGGGAAGTAGGAAATGAACAGAGATAGGAGGTAGGTTTCGAGGGTAGATACATGAATGAGGGAGCAGCAGCAAGGAGGGGTGGTGTGGGGAGGGGAAAATAATTCACAAGGCAGAGGGGTACTAGGGGTAGGAAGGAGGTGGGAGAGAAAGGGAGAAGGAGTGGGATAAGAAGGAAGGGGGCAATGAGAAGAGAGGCATAGTGGAGAAGTGCAGAATATGCAGCCTAGCTGGAACAGTCACAATTACTAAGACTAGAGAGATGCAGGTGCAGGTTACATTTGAAAGGGCAAGTCTAGTCTCTGACAAAACCTCAGGAGGAGGCCATTCATAAGAGAGGGCCTAGCAAAAAGGGCATTTAGCTTGGTTGGTGCAACAAAGGGAATCTGGAAAAAGGATTTGTCAGCACTATTAGTGCAGCGCGTGAATGTGGCTGGTAACATCAGGCCATACATGGTGGTGGGGGGGAGTAAGGCAGAGGCAGATTTTCTTAGCCAGGAGGCAGGTCTGGTAGGCAATCCTTCCCTGAAGGTGGAGCCATGATGATTGTTTGTAGAGCTTGCAGGTATGTTTTTTTTTTATCAGCAGCTGTCACAAGACGACAACACTTATTCAGAGCTATTCTGATTCTTTTTAAAGTGGTGTCAGTGGCAGCTCCATAGAAGATCAGTCTGTAATCGATAATTGAGAGAATAGAGGAGGTTACAACTACATGCATAGCATCTTGGGTGAGACAGTTGTGATGGGGTGAGGGTACCTATTCTAGCGTTAATAGCTCTGGAGATTAATTTCACATGGGCAGTATAGGAAGTGGACTGTCCAAAGTAACACCAGGTATTTAAACTCCAGGACCTGATCGAGAGGGAGGTGTTGCTTATTCAGGATATTCAGTTATTCAGTTTAACCTTTCTGTATTTGCTCTGGGTGTTGGCAAACAGCATGGACTTGGTTTCTTTGTAGTTCATCAACAGTTTATGCTGATCAAACCACTTTTTGATAGTGTTAAAATCTGACTGCAGGTCAGCAGATAGTTGGTCGGGGTTTGTATGTGTGGAGAAAAGGACGGCGTTATCCACATATAGGATCATATTGGTGTTACAAGCAGCTGAAAGATTGTTTAAGTAGAGTCTAAAAAGAAGTGGTCCAAGGATGGAACCTTGGGGTACACCAGAACGTACAGGGAGGCAATTAGAGTGAGCCCCAATCCTAACTCTTTGGTTCCTGCCCAGCAGGTAACTTTCAATTCAGATGGTAACTTTGGTGGACAGACCTGATGCGAACAGCGAGATCAACAGAAGCTGGTGATTAACGGTGTCAAATGCCTTGGTCAAATCCACGTACACTGCCCCAAGCAGCTGTCCAGAATCTAAGGCCTTGACATGCCATGCGTTGTAAAATCAGTTAAGGCAGTGGTAGTACTATGTTAGCTTTCCTAAAACCATGCTGCTGTGGGCGCTGGATATTATACTTGTCCATGTGTTCTGTCAGCTGAGCGGCAACCATGCACTGTAAGGCTTTAGAAAGTGGGGGAAGGATTGAGATAAGGCGGTAATTGGAATGTTGGGTACTGTCACCACTTTTGTGGATGGGCATTACAATGGCAGATTTCCATGACTGGGGTAACTACCTGAGAGAGAGAGTGAGAGGTTTAGGAGTTTGGTGAGCATTGGTAAGAATGATTCAAGCACAAGGTAGAAGAGTTTAGGTCAAGGGTGTCACTGCTTGATCTAGATATGCCTAGCACCTTCAGCAGGTATCTTCGAGCTTCGGAAAGGATATACTTCTGAAATAGAAAGGGGGAGTTTTGAGTGGAGGTGTGGAATTTGCAAAGTTGAAAGGGAAGGTGGAGCTGGTATAGAAGTCAGGCAGGAGTACCCCACTGAGATCGGTGAAGGCAATATTAAGGGAGTCAGCAATTAATTTAGGGTCTTGAGTTAGAGTACCATTAACCACCATCATAATGGGGGGGGGGGGGATTTACTAGGTTTACCTGTTAGGTTTTTTATATTATTCCAGAATTGTTTACTATTATCCCAGCTGTTAGTTAGTACACCTTTGTAGAAATCCTGTTTGGCTCTCCTTATCACCTGAGTGCACCGGTTTCTGGCAGCTTTGTACTGCTGCAGATCAGAGTGGAAGCCAAAGACCATAGCACGGTACCAAAGATTATCCCTAAACTTCATCATCATTAGTAGAGGCGGGGAGATCCAAGGGTTAGACACTCCCCTAGGTTTTATTTTCCTGAAGGGGGAAAACTTGTCACACACCGCATTGAATTGCAAAATGAAAAGGTTTAGTGCTTGGTCAATGCAGTTCATGGTGTTAAGGGGGAACTAGTCTATCATGGAGAGTGCATCCAAAAATTGGGGGAGCTTTCCTTTTTTTAGTATACGATGGTAGGTGAATTTAGTCTTAGGTTTGGGGTCCTTGTTGGACCACTGGCAGAAACAGGGAATGATCACTCAAGGAGTCAGACAGGACTTTAACATTGGTGATTCTACTAGGGTGAGTGGTGAGAATCCAGTCCGGAGGAGCTGGATCAGTTCTATGAGTTCATACGAGGTTGGTGAGGTGACCATTTGGATGATGTCAATTTAGGCAAGGACATCTTTCAATGGTTCGGCTTCAGGGGCAATCCAGTTTACATTGAAGTCCACAAGAACCACTGTCTCAGCACAATGCAGGAGATTGTCAAGGTACTCGATAACCATTTGAATACCAGAGGCCTGGGCACGTGGGGGGATATAGACAGATATAATGGTGAGGGATTTTCTCTGTTGGCCGAGGATAATTTTGATTGCAAGCATTTGGGATTTGTTAGCAGGAGGTGTTGATGGGAGGACATGGCCCATAAGGGTGTCAGTAATATAAATGGCACAGCCATCACCACATTTGCCAATATGGTCAAGTCTGAAGGGATTACTAATGCATTCTCAGGGACCTTGGAGGATAGTCAGGTTTCACTGAGAGCTAGGATGTCTGGTTTATGCTGAGAGATCCAAACTTTGAGTTCATCAATCTTAGGTAGCAGGCTCTGAATATTAATGGAGGCTAAGGTGAGGGAACTTAGAGAGTTGTGTGGTGATTAGGTGCTACTTGGGGACCAGGGTTGGGGTGTACATTTCCTGAGAGAAGTAGTAGGAGCATAACAATCCTAAGGAGGTAACGAGCAAGGAGTTTATTGACCTTGAGCTGTAGCCACCTGGAGAGTGGGTGTTGCAGACAGGAGAGAGTAATAGTAAGAGATTGGAGTACTCAACAGGTCCAATTCTTATGTGCACAGAGGCAGGGGAGGTGGTGGTGACTAACAAGGCAGTTTAAAGTCAAAAAGTAAATTGTGCTAGAAGGAATGACTTTAGGGTGTAATGCAAGTGTGAAGTAGAGTGGGAAGGCCACTGTAGGGGTAGAGGGAAGGTGATGAGAAAAATAGAAGAGGTGTAGTGATGAGGTAGAACATTGTTTCTGCAGTGGTTGTTCGGGGTTACTGGCGAGGAGGAAAATATTTATTTAAGTAGGTGTTAGTGGTATTGGGAAAACGAATATGCAACAACTAGCAAAGTTAAGACAGTTCTTAAGCCAGTTATATCAAAATGAGCCAAAATATAGATGGCAGGCAGAGAGAACAGTCCTAGAAGGGCAGGCGACAATCTTAAGAGCACCAGAGAGCAGTCTTGATAGTTGGGAGAGTAGAGAGTTAAGTAGTGGAAGGAAGAGGTAGGTAGTGAAAAGAGCCAAGTAGACAGCAGAGGTGCGAGTTTAAGGGATTGAAATGGGTTACTTTAAGGGGAAAACAGAATTGAGTGACAGATGGAGGAGAGAAGCTTGAAGGCGGTGCCCTGTGGGGAAGGAGGGGTATTTAAAAGCAGTCAGGGTTGGGGAGGGCGGGTGAGACAAAATAACAGGCTATGTCGACCACAGGATAAGCCAAAATTCCCGGCAAGACAGAACAGTTTAACATCAAGTGCCAGAGATGCCGGTGAGCAGAAACCTGACGGGATCTAATCAGGAAGCAGCAGGAGTGTGGTTCTAGCCAATGGAGAGCTGCACTCAGCCATGGGCAGTCTGTGGATGTCTCGGTTTAGGAGCCAAGCTGGTAGGACCTACAATAAGTGTACCTGGTTCGGGGTTGGCGGGCTGCAGGTGAAGTGTCGGCCAGCTCAGTTCACCGCCAGATAAGTTGCAGAGTGCCCATGCGGCAGTTTCCTGGTTCAGGGCAGGCAGGCTGCAGGGAGATGTGTCGGCTGGCTCAGTTCACCGCCGGCCAAGTCACAGAGTGCTCGTTCAGCAGTTTCCTAGTTCGGTTTTTGCCAACTCACATTGTCAACCTCAGTACAGCTCCAAAATGAGGCTGTGACTAACACTGTGCCCCAGTTAACTCTTTCAGGAGCAATCAACATTTCGCGGTTTGACTGGTTTGCCTGGTCCACACTATTCAGGCCAGGGCGAACCAGTTGAATCAAAAGTCTGCCTATTTCCCCTAAAAGTTCACCACAGTCCAAAAGAATTAAACACAAAACGTTCAAGGTGGTTGATTCTTTTGTAGAAGCTACTTGCAGTCCTATAAATTATAAAATAAAAAAATAAAATAAAATGATGAGGGCTTAAAGGGGACATATTGT
Organism: Neoceratodus forsteri; assembly: GCA_016271365.2. NCBI lineage: Eukaryota > Metazoa > Chordata > Ceratodontiformes > Ceratodontidae > Neoceratodus > Neoceratodus forsteri. Next base: position 851,374,123 of record CM028134.1, read on the forward strand.
TTGTTATATCTTTAAATATTTACCACTGCATTTATGTCTATGTTCTGAAAGTGTATTTATGCATCGATGCTGGGTGCATTAGCTAAAGTTACTAAGTAATAAGTAATAGACCAAAAACACTGGGCTCAATTGTCATAGGTCTTGGAATGATGCACAGTGCTTGTGCCAAAAACAAATGATGCAAGAAGTACCATGCCCCACACCACTGCCAGTCCTGATTTCCAGAGGCAGCCTGCACAACAAGGGAGGCTGTCTGCACTATTCAGGCTTGTGCCATCCCTGCATTGGATGCATGGCTATGACATGGTAGATGGGGGCTTGTACCAGTATACAGCTGCAGCATTCTTGTAAGTTGGTTTCTCAAAGGCTGACCATCCCCTTAGGAGTTAAACCAGCCAGATCTGGCCTAACGCTCCATGTGCTGACATTGGCCATATAGGCAGGATGGACAGTGAGCCCATGGAGGAGTAGTGCAGTCAAATCTGACAGTGTCATGCAGGGAAGTCTGTGGTACCAAGTGTGGTATGGTTGTCAGTTGCATTGTGCCCTACATGTTGGAGTGCCATAAAAGAGGTGGTTGGGGTGGTACACTGCACTGTGCGTTATTTGGGAGTCCACTGGTACCTTATCAACACCAGACTATGTCATGGCACTGGAGTCCAGGAGCACACAATGAGGTGGAGACTGGAGGGGGGGGAATGCCTAGCCTAGGGCAGTTCATATAGTCAGTACACTTGGGAGTGTCACACCTGGACAGCTGGTTCTGATTCCTGTATAATTTTTTGTTGTAAATATAAGAAATTAATGTATGATGGACAGTGGCAGAGGGAGGTGCTGGCTGCTGAAGCTGACACTTCAAAACCCCCCAGGGATAAGTTCAAAGGACAGGACATTGTTAAACTGCAGATATCTTAGGTGCAATAATCTTGCCAATTTGCTTTGATCTCAGGAAATGAAGTTAGCCATTCATGATGTCCTCGGGGAAGTCCTTTGATCTGCACTAGATGTCCTGAGAAAAGGGGACACTGGCCAGTGTTATGAATATCCTCACAGGAAACCAGCATTTAATCAAAGAGACCTTTGATGTGTAGATACCAAGGTCAGACGGAATTAAGGAATCAAATACACTTTTGCTTTGAATACAGTGACTTATATCAAAGAGACATTTGAAGTGTGTGTGAAGCAAAGCACAAACGGGTTTAGACCAGTCAAACATAAGAAGAGGAGATTTATTATGTCATCTCATTTTTTTTAAATACCTTAGTAGGCCATCTTGGCGTTATCAAAAATATAGATTTTGTTACACCAAGGCGTAGTTTGGTGACCTCAGAGAAGGCCGGCTCAGGACTGGTTTTAACTGCTGAGAGAACCTGGACAGACACACTTTCATATTTCTGACTGAGGAAGAAACATCACAGCACTGAAAGAAAGTAAGCATATATTAGATTAGACCAGTTTGAATGTATGTATTGTAGGAACTTGCACTTCAAACCTGTTTGTTTTAAGGTTGTATGTGTTGGGATATTTTGTTCTGTAATATTTTCTGTTTTCCTATTTTTAAAGTAAAGATATATATTTTAAAACAGAAACTGCCTGGAGTGCCTTGACATTTCTTTTTATTTAAGTGGAGCTTTTAAAGGTTATAGTTGACACTGTGTAAAAGCTTATTTTGATACCAAACTGGGAAATGGCTAGAGTTCTCTAAAGTCTTGCATAGAGTTCTAAGGGTTCATTTTGTAGACCTGGTCAGGTGCCTGTAGGAAAAGATATCCCCCGAAGACAGAATTATCTGAGCCTGATAATTGGCTATGATAATAAGAGGTTATCAGTTTGAATCCCTCCAGAACTTGAGACTAAGGGGACTCGAACCCACAAAACAGACAAGAGGGTTACCTTGTACTGTTTACTGTCCACAAATCATACACTCAGAGGTTGGCACTTTGGGAGTAGATGGCTGACTGGTTGAGCGAATTTGTGACAGGGAGTAACAGCATTAGCCAACACTCTGGTGCCTGGAATCTGAGTGGTGGAGGCACTGTGGGAGTCAGGGATGTGCAGCATGGCATGCATGTGTCGGCTGGAATGGAGTTGTGGCTGGCACCATGGCCTGGTGCTGTGGCTCGCACCTCAGTTGCCTCCCACCCAACCTACCAGTGCCTGTGCACCTTCATGGTGTTTGGTTGCACAGGGTCAGCCCTGCCATCATAATTGTGTGTCCCAGATCAGCTTCATTTTCCTACCTGCACCCTAGTGGTTGCCATGACACCGCATATGCTATCTGTTGCCAGGTGGATGGCGGAGGGAGCAACTGAATGCATGTTCTTGGGTCTCCCCTCGTACTTCCCTACTGGGTACTGGCATGCTGTATCACACACCCCAGCTGGAGATACTGTAACACTGCCTCTACAGCTGCTGCTCATTTCACCATGAGATGGTAGGCCTGTTGGGTAGGGGAAGTTTGGTGATGCAGTTGGGTACATGGGGTGTGGTGGCTGTTCCAGTACATTTGGTTGGCACTTCCTTGTCACTTCTGCCAGTTTCGTGAGCCCCATGTTCAGGCAATGCTTCCATTGCTGGATGCCTCAGGTCTTTGACTTCACCACGGGGCACATCCACACCATTCCAGTTGTGTGTCATCCCTTGTTGTCGTCGTGTGCCTAGGCCCCACCCCCAATCAAGTGTTCCACTCTCACTACCTCAGCCACGTTTTGCAGTCCTGGGCCAGAGTTCATGTACCAGGGGTTGACAGTAGCCTCCATTGATCCCATCCTTTGCACCCTCTATTAGACATAATGGACCACTTGTGGCTACATCAGGGACTTTGGCGCAGGGACTGATCCTACCTAAAATGGTTTAAGCTACCATGCTGCAGCATCCTGATGTCTGACAACTGTGTTTTAAACATATGGATCCAAGATAAGACAGTGAGCTCCCTGGCATGGTGGTGCTTGTTCCAATCAAGATACACTCAAACTGTAGAAAGGGAACAGCACTCCTCCCTCTGTAAGGTCCTCTCAGTAATTAAGGCACATATTACAGAAAGCCATATAGAAATGGACTCATACTCACAGGGACTCAGTGCAAACACAGGTTCTTTATTCTTGTAAAGGATGTGCAAAGTGCAAAAAGTTAGTTGATTTCAAAGCACGCTGAATCGGTGTTTGCTGGGACCACGCTGGAATTTTAACACTTCAAGACATTTTTTTCTGCACTGTTTTTAAAAATGTGTTGGAATAGTACAAGAATAAAGATGATGGCCCAGATAGTCAAAAGGGTTGCGCCATGCGCAACAGAGATGCGCCAGCACAAGTCCGAAAATGCGCCGTTCTGTGATATTCAGTGGGAGGCAGCTGTGCCGTTCAAATTGCAATGCACAAGAGTGCAATGGTAATGAATGCATGCGCAACCATAGGGGGAGGAACCATGAATAAATGGTGCAGTGCGATATTCAACGACATGCGCCATGCGCAATAGGGGAGGTAGCGGAAGTTGCGCCATAGCAGAAGTGAGCCAAAATAAAAAAGGAGCAAGACAGAGGTGCAAGAACGCTACAGGAAGATCTGCAGTGGGGGTGAGCTGGCAGCCATACCAGTGGGAGGAACAGAGAGAGGGACAGTGGTGGAGCAGGACAGGGCACACCTGTACCATGCAGGACAGTTCTGGGAAGCCAGATAAACAGAGCAGGGACAACAGGGCAGTGCTGCAGAGTGGTCAGGGCAGTGGCAGGAGGCAGGACAGCAGAAGGCCAGAGGTGTACCTGGTGCAGGGTGAGCAGCATAGAGGACAGCGGGGGGAACGGGACAACATCTGCCAGGGGGGTGAACAACAGCCAGGGGCATAGCCAGTGCCACCATACAGATGGAGGCAGTAATGAGGGGTGTGAGATGGCAGGCAGCAGGGGGGTGTGGCCATGGAAGGGCCTGTCGGCGGTACGTCCCCAACAAGTGGTACCGAGCCCGTATCACCTTCGAACAGTATAGTGATACAGAGATTGTGGTCCAGTACTGCCTGAACCGGGCGATCCTGAGATGGCTATGTGAGCTGTGCAGAGATGAGATGCAGGCACCCACACGACAAAGCCATGATCAGTCAGTGGAGACCAAGGTGACAGCTGTCATGTGCCTGCTCACCACGGGCACCTTCCAAAGACCAACAGAGGACATGACAGGCATAACCCAGTCGGCCGCGTCATGCCTACTCACACAATTCCTCAGCACACTGCTGCCACATGCTGTGGAGTACATCTGTTTCCCCAGCACACAGGCAGAGCACACAGCACGCATACTACAGTTCCACAGGGTAGCACGTATGCCTGGTGTGCTCGGAGCCGTTGACTGCACCCATGTGGCCATCCGCAACCACCTGGCCCAGAAGGCATTGCCTATTGTAACCGCAAGGGATACTCCAGCATCAACTGCCAGGTGGTGTGCGATGCCAGGGGGCGCATAACCAATGTCTGTACCACGCACCCTGGGGAAGCACATGACGCCTTCATCTGGCACCAGTCAGCACTGTGCCACAGGTTCAAGAGTGGGGATATCCCCACTGGCCACCTAGTGGGTGAGTATGCATAACACGCAGGATGACATGGGCAGCCGTGGGGGGAGGCATAGTCAGAGGTGCCATGGGTACCGGCCTTGATGGCCCATGGCAGAGCGATGCAGACCACCATACTAATGTACACCTCTATACACAGGTGATAGTGGATACCGACTCCATCCCTGGCTGCTCACACTGTACCGGCGTCCCGCGACCCCATCACAGCAACGATACAATGAGGCACATGCCACCACATGTAGTATCATTGAGCATGTGTTTGGGATGCTGAAGTCATGGTTCTGGTGCCTGGACACGTCTGGCGGTGCCCTACTATACAGCCCCTCAAAGGCCTGCAGGCTATTCCTGGCCTGTTGTATCCTGCACAACATAGCCAATGACTGTGGGATAGCTGTAGAGGTCGAAGAGGGGGACAGCAATGGGAAGGATGAGGACGCTGGTCCAGACGGTGATGAGCAGCCATCCCCTGGGCGAAGGGACCCCCGCCTATTCAGGATGGCGCAGTTGCACTGGGACACCATCACAGAGAAGCATTTCAGTCAACACAGATAGATCACGGCGCCATGTGCAACCACCACTGGCAAGGGCACAACCCACACACATGCATGGACGAAACCCAGGGGTGGATGGTGGCAAGTGAATGGGACTGAGCGTGGATCCGCACCTGCCGTCAGGGATGGGCATGGCCAAACACAACACGCACACACACACACACACACACACACACACACACCCTCCCCACCCCCACACCACAAGACATGCACAAGGGGTAGAAGGCACGCTGACCACGACTGCAACACCTAGCCACACACAGGCCCACACACAGCAATGCCCAGTGGCCATCACTGTGCGTGAGTCAGATGCTGGGCACCATTGCACACTGGCGGACAGCGCAATGCAGGCATCATCATGCACATGCCACAGTGGCCAGCAGCCGGGAGGGTGTGCACATGGACTGTGTGTGTGCAGCACCAGGTACCCCACCCGTGCATCTCACGGTGCACAACACAATGCACACAGGGCAGCGGCAGACAGTGGCCATGGTGGGAGACAGGTCAGTCAAGCAGCACAGTGCCACGGCCACCACGGATGAGTGGGCAGCCCTGCTGAGACCTTCCAGCCATGCCAGACTGACCATTGGCCTCATGGGGTGGCACAGATGTACCACAGGGTGATGCTGTGGGAACACGACCATATTCGTGCAGGGGTCTGCAGCTCACGAACATGCCTCGCCTGGCGTGCTCGGTATGCCCACAGCCGAACCCGCTGTCGACATGGTGATGTCGCGCGATGCCGGGGAATGGGGGTGGACATAGCACTGCCTGGTGTCTGTGGCGCATGGGCAAATAACTGGGTGCCCATTGTGGCCATGACAGCTGTGAATGCCTGTGTCTGCCTGTCAATGGCTGCGGTCACATCCTCCCACAGCCGGTCCATCCCTGCCAGGAGCAGACCGGTGTCCCTGCTGCGCCACTCCTCTGCCTGGTGCAAGACCGCACTGAGTGTATCCACTGTTGTCACAAGCCGCAACTGCTGATCCACTGAATCCAGAAATATGCAGATGTGCTCATCTAAGAGGTCATCCACCTGATCAGCATGTTGTCCCTCTTGGTGTTCACGGCCGTGCTGGGCAGCACCCCTTGAGGTTGGGCACTGCACACCAGGGCCATGCCTGGGCATGTCCACAGGTGGTGCACTGATGCTGTCCCCCAACACTGTCCCCCATCTCCATTGTCCAACTGCTGGCACTGCCCCTCCGGCTGCCGATTGCCAGGGCTTGCCGGTGCAGACGCATCATCTGCAACAGCCCCACCGGCCTGGATGCACACCACTGCTGCCCCACTGGGGTATACAGGCATGGGTTGGGACTGTGCTGTCACACACAGGCATCCACGGTGGCACCACCAAGGCTCGCCCATGCCGTTTCCTGCTGTGGGACCATCCTGGGTCCCACATGATACTGTCTGGGATGTGTTATCCATCATCACCATCAGTGCCTGATCTGGCACCAGTCCATGTCCCAGCATGCTGGATTCCGTGGCCCGCTGTCATGCTGGGACACAGGCAGGGCCCGTCCGCACCATCACCACCATCTTCAGTCCGGACAGACAGGCAGGTATGCGGTGGTACTGACCCACAGAAACCTGTGGAGGTGGATGGGCATTCCTCCATGTCCAGGGCCTCGCCCACGGTGGACACACCCACCACCGCTGATCCATGTAGACAATCAGGAGCTTCGCGAACACAGTACGTTAATGTCTCCACCTCACCCTGTGGCACACCCCTGCCACCCACACAGTGACAGCACAGGACCTACCATGCAGTGAAGGGCTGCCACCCGTCTGGAAGCCACCACCTGGAATGCCCTCTATGGCACAATGCCACATTCTGCCGGCCATCCGCTCCTCCTGTGGCATCAGACGAGGCACATCCAGCTGCCCACCACCGGTTGCAGCACGTGCAGCCCTGCCGGCAGCCACCTTGTCTTTAATCCTCCTCCTGTCCATTCTGACCTTCTTCTCACATTCCTGTACGGACCGCTGGTGGCTGCCATGCTGGTTCACAGCATGTGCAACCTCACCCCATGCCGCAGCATGGGCCTGTAGTGTTCCCTGCTGTCCGCTGAGCAGCGGTTCCCTGTCAAGGTATGCCTTGAACAGGGCATCTGTTTCTGCCCGTGTGAAGCTGGGCCTCCTCTTCCTCCAACATTCCTGTTCCACCTCTTCCTCACGTTCGGTCATTGTAGAGCCCGTGGGAATGACAGGTGTTACCTTTCACTGTGCAGTCCCCTGCATCTCCCACACACTACAGTCCACACTGGCAAACAACAAACAACCCACCACAATAGACTGCAATACCAGACTATGGCTTCTGCAGCCCCATGTCGCATTTATATAGTGCAACGCATGCAAATGAGGTGAGGCTCAAATTTAAGTGGATGCTAATGCAGTAGCTGCGCCATGGAATTGCTGATGAGCTGATTTGCATATGCCGGTTGAATATCGCACTGTTGCGCCTTGTGCATTGTGTTAAACATGCTCAGGCACAGGCGCAGCTCTGTGACGTGCGCAGTAGGCACCACATGGTGCATGCCCGGGGTGCTGATGCCAACGCCTGCCACGCTGCTGACATGCTGAGCATGGGAGGCAGTGCAGGACATGTCCACCACTGTGCCAGTGGCACTAGTGCACTGTTCAAATGTATGGCCCCTTGCCCTGGAGCACCGTAGGTACTGTGGTGCCATAGCGTGGTAGACCACTACAGGAAGTCCCACACAGGCACCCTACTGCGCTACATACAGGGAGTACCAATTGTGCTGTGGCGGTCCGTGCGCAAGAAACCCTTGACCCTGTGCCCGACCTTTTCCCCCTAGGCACCATGCGTCCACATGGGTGCACCCCTATCGCATTGATCAGTGACAGCGCGGTGGGGAATGGCAGCACTGTACTGCATAGCATCTGCATGTGGCTGACGTGCGCTAGGGAGTGCCATTTTGAATCCAAGCAGATTCAGAAATGGCACGTAGGAGGGCTGCAGTTCGAAGCCAAATTGAACTAGCAAATTTGGTGGCACTAGTGGAGCCCCATGCTGGTGCACTATTCGGAGATGCACTCCTGGACAGGGCCAGGAGTGCCGTGTGGGAGGAGGTGGCAGTGGCGCTCAAGGAGGCCACAGGGATGGACAGATTGGTGGAGCGGTGTTGACACAGGTATGGGGACCTCCAGCGGAGGGACCCTGACAGGCTTGCCCGCCTGCGGGCATGCGCCAGGAGAGGCACTGTTCCACGGCCAGGTAGGTGCCCCATCCATACACTGGTTGCGTCTGTATGGGTATCGCGGTGGGCATGTGTCCACCACATGGGGGGGTGGGCCGTCCAGTGTGGGCAGTGGTGGTGGTGGTGGTGTGGGGGGGCTGAATGGTTGGGCTGTGCAGGATCGTACACCCCCGGGGGGGGAGGGCCTTTGCTACTGGAGTGTACTGATGTTCCTCTCTCCATGTTTGCACCCTAGGCCCTGATGAGCATCGCCAGGCTTGGGAGGACTGACAGAGATGTGAGATGAGGGGAGGGGAGCTACGTCCTCGTGCAGAAGGTCCAATCATGGGTCAGCGCCAGGACCAGGCCAATGATGGTGAGTGCCTTTCATCTAGGATATTCTGTGCATGCTGTGTAGCAGGGCAGGCGGTGGGGCATGGCCACCATCCATTGACACCACTGCCATGCATGCCACATGGTACAGCCAGCACTGTCCAGTGGCACTGCATGTCTGGGTGTGCAGCGCTGGTGGTCCATGCGTGCACCAGGTACATGGCTGTGCCACTGCCTTCAGACCGCATGCCAGCCATGTCACTGTACTGCCCGCGGTGGTGCTGTGCAGGACTTGGATGGTGGGTGTGCAGCGTCCGCATGGCTGCCTGAGTCTGGGTGGGCAGGTCATGTGGACACAATCACTGTGGGTGGTCGCACACCATCACAGGGGCATGTCCCACAGCTGTATGCCATGCACAATGGGTGGGCTGCAGGGGGATGTGCATTCACGCCTATTGACACTGCTCCCTTATCCTAGGTGGACGGAGGATGATGAGGATAGAGAAGCAATGTAGGAGCTGCTGCAGGTGGCACAGGTCTCATTAGAAATACTGCAGCGGGTGGAGCAACATGGCGTCCGCAGGAGGCATGGCAGGAGGCGCCACTGGAGCAGGGAGCGGGGTGCCCTCTGAAGTGCACGTGCCCCAGGATCAAACTTATCCCCCTGGACCCACCCTCACACCCCTCCTTCCCTCTCCCATATGTTCACCCCTGCCTCTTACCCACCCCCACCTGGTTTGTGGCCCTCACCCCATACTGATTGTATATAGTTGTATACAGTTTTGTTTTAACTTTTCAAATACATTTGTTTTGTTATGCCTACTGTGGTGGTCTCTGATTTACAGTGGGCTAACGTGCTCAGCTGCAGTGGTGTGCATGGCATCAGGGGTGGCCGTCATGGGCGTGTGTGTGTGTGTCCATAGGGGAGGTGTCTTTGGTGGGCGTAGCTCTCAGTCACTGTCTGTGGTTTGTGTTGTTCCCCTGTGCACTGGATGACTATGAGCAGTGGTCCACGGTGCATGCACTGTGTCCATGGTGTCCCTGTCAGACTGTCCATGCCCTGTGCAGCTGACACCCTTGCATGTCTGTGACCTGCACAGTCCACTGGCATGTCAGTGGTGGCTACCCATGCTGAACAGCCACTGTACCCAGCACGATGCCGGGTTGCCTCCTGTCACTGGTGTGATGCACATCTGCCTCGGGTGGCACTGTTGCCTCCGCTGTTGTTGTCCCACCTCAATGCTGTCATTTGTGTCTGTTGTAGGGGATGTACTCCACTATCTGTCACTTGTGCTCAGGCCACATGGTGGTGGCGTACAGTGTCATGGTGCCTGCACAGGGTTGCTGGCACACCTGTGCCATGGAGGGGTTCTGGCTGTGTGTAAATGGCTGCCATGGCCACATGCCGGGGACTTGGTTGACCCACTACTTTGTCCTTGTGTTGGTGTGCCCTTGGGTATGAGTGGGTGTTTGTCCATGCACTGTGTTGCATCCTGTGTGGTGCATGCATCCATGCACCACTGTGGGTGTCTGCACTGGCTGTTGTGGCCAGTGCTGGGAGGGTGTGTGTCCTTGGGAGAGTGTGCAAGGCACTGTACCACTGGTGGTGGGGTCCGGAGCATGCCCTGTCATGTGTGGGGCACCTCGTGTTCCGACGCATGGTCGGTCTCTCAGCTGTACCTCGGGGGGGGACATGCGGAGCGGCACTGTGTATGCAGTCATTGCATCGCTGTCTGCTGCTTCCTGCTGCAGGGTGCTCATGGTGGGGTTGCCTTGCATGGTTCTGTGGTGCACAGGGTTGCATTGTCACAGTGGGGGTGGTGGCATGCATGAGTTGTCCTGCACTGTTGGGCGCTACTCCTGGGCAGGGTGTATGGGGATCATGGTGCAGGGTGTGCTCTGCATTGTAGGGATGGTGTGGCACAGGGTGGCTGGACATCCATGTGTGATGGTCACAGCTTGCCAGGGGGTGTGCTGGGGCACCATGCCCTGGCTGTGGGTTTGCTGGTGGTGTCCATGGGCCGGTGGTTCTTCCAGCTCTCCTCCGGTTGTGCAGTGCATGAGGTGTGTGGGGGGGTGATGTCTGTTCTGCTGTGTGCTCCTCTGCCCATCTCTACCATGGGTGGTGGGCCCCTGCATCCTGTCCCTGTGCATCCCTGGTTGTGCTATTGTGCATCTGACCTGCACCACTGCACATCCCTGGTTGTGCAATGGCGCAGTTGGCCCGATATTCAGTCGTGTGCCGCAGGCATATCTTGACCTGCACAGTGTTTGAATATCACGCCTGTTGCGCATGGGCGCAGTGGACTTGCGCCTGCTCCTACTATTGCACTACTTTGTGGCCCAGTTTGAATATCTGGGCCGATGCGTTTATACCAAGTCCCTGTGAGTATGGGCCCATTCGTATACAGCTTTCTGCAATATGTACCTTAATTACTGAGAGGTCCTCACAGAGGGAGGGAGTGCTGTTCCTTTTCTACCTTTTGTGCAGTTAAACATATTTTGAAAACCACCACAGTCCATCACGCTCAGGGATTAGCACGGGCTGGTGACCACACTCATAGGATACTCTGTCAGTGAGTTGTGGGCATTAGGAGGACTGCAGCAGTGGGGGAGAGAGACAATGTTTGGCATTCACACTATGCAGGTACCTTAACTGACACTTAAAAATCTGAAAAAACATGTTAAAGCCTACTGTAGGTATGAGCAAGTTTTAACACAATTTTTAAACCATGTCAGACCACACTTGTAGTCTGGATGTGACATGAGCTACAGTGCCTTACAATGGTTTAAGCTCCTTAGGTCATTTTAAAGACTATAGTCTGTACAAGGAAAAAAAGGCTTTGAGTTACAGCCGTGGAAAAGGCAAGGCACCTGAATGCAACAGTGGAAAAGTCAGTGTACCTGGATAGAGTAGTAGAGAAGGCTGCATGACAGCCACAGTTGTGGAGCTAGAAGGGCACTATTTGCAATATTGGAGAGTGCAAGTTGCCAGGTGTCAGCAGCATAGAGAACAGGGTACAAGGTCTCAGCAGTAAAGAGTGCAAGACTACTGGTCTCAGTAATGGGAAGGGTACACAGGGTCACAGCAGTGAACAAGGCAAGGCAGGGGTCAACATTTACACCATTCCACTAGGCTAATATCAGCAGATGTTGTTAACTGGGCAGGCTGGTACTGTAAATGTATCTCTTAAATAGCCCTGCTGGCTTGCACTGGAAAAGTTAACATTTCTATAAATATAACAGTTGGAACAGTAGAAATGTTTGCAGAGCAAGTGGATTCTCCCAGTTACTTGCACTACAGGCTAGTGATTGCAAACCAAGTTTCAATCCCTGAACTCACAGTACTCAGGTTGCCAAATTGTTACCATAGATCCCGAGACTGTAGGTTACAATTAAATGAAGTTCAAAGGTTTGGGTAAAGTCTTGTTATTTGGATAATGTGTTCAGGTGGCAATTAGTGAAATGCAATACAGTTTCAGACTTCCAGATTAAACACTGCAACTACCCCCAACTACCACCACCACCACCAACATGAAATAATTATCTGGGACATGTTCTGTCAGTTTTAATGCTAAATTGAGTAATTGTGTACATTTGAGCATGTTACCTACAGCTAATGAGTGCCAAAAAGAGTTAAACCAATGTGGTCCTGTAGTGCTGGATTGGTAAATGAACTAATATATTCACACGCTTTGGATGGTGAGACTGCTGTGACCAGTTTCACATTCTGAGCCAGATCTTTAGGAATTTAAGCTCAAATCAGTTTGGCCATCCCTATCCCTCACTTTTTCTGTGTCACTTGCTCTCTCACATGCACACGCATACACACACATGCACATACCACACAGACACACACACATGCACCCACACACACTCACACACACACACACACACGCACATACACACACACACACACACACCCTTGTTTCTGTGGCCATGTCGACTGCAATGCTACAAATCATAGTCTTGCCCTCTCAACCACTGTGGCCCGACATGTTGCTGACTCCACAGCTGTGTCTGGTATCCTCCGTGTTCACCTGCTATGGTTGATGTTCTGCTACCTCCAGTGGTGTGAATTGGTGACCTGCCCCAAGGGTTGAAATTAACTTTTCAGCAAAAAATTATACATTTCCTTTAGTTCCCCTATCATACACCAGCATTATAGGTATCAAACTTGGATTGAGAATGAGATATATAAACCAAGCTAGCACAAGAGACCCACAGTTCCCTTTCCCACTCATTGGCGTCTCACTCCCTCTCCACAGGTCTGCTACTGATGTGGGGGAGGGAGAGAGATACTGGTATAGTCAATCACAGAAATATAATTGTGTGTGTGTGTGTGTGTGCACGTGTGTGTGTAAAGGAAGGGGTGCTGCTGCTGCCTGTACATTTATTTATTTAGTTTTTATTTACCAGATAGGTGCACTACACAAACCATTTGTCTGTTTTCAGACACAACCTGGGAGATCACAACAGTGGAGATTGAAACAACAATAAACAATGCACAAAAATACAGAAATGGTCTATACAACTGCCTAAAAGTAATACAGAGAACTAAACCAAACCAAACCAGAACAAAATACAATATGTGGTAAACATGATGCAAGGCGCAGGGCAAGGTGCAACAATGAAGCGCAAGTAACAAGTGCAGGAGCAGGTTTCACACATGTAGAGCTGATAATCAACAATACACACAAGTGTAATAATAGGTCTCAATCATGCCTCCTCTCACTCTCCTCTCCTCCAGGAGTACATGTTGTGCTCCCATAGCCTCCTCATATGATTTCTCATGCAACGCCCAAACCATTTTAGGAGTCATCATCTGGACTGCTTCTACCCTGTCTATGTCCTTGTGGAAGTGCTGCCTCCAGAACTGGACACAGTACTCCGAGGGGGTCTCACAAGTAAAAGGTACAGAGGCAACACCACCTCACTTCTCCTTCTAGAGATCCCCCTTCCTATGAACCCCAGCATCAGGCCCTGTCATACAGTCCTGCCACCTTGAGATCATCAGATATGATCACCCCAAGGTCTGTCTCTTGCTTGGTAATTGTAATTACCTCCCCTCATCTTATACAAAGCCCCAGGGTTTCCCCGGCCCAGGTACTGTACATGACTTTGCATTTTATGGCACTAAAACCCAACTGCCACTCCCTGGACCACTCTTCTACTTTCCCAAGATCCCTTTGCATTCTCTCCACCCCTTTACAGGTGTACATCCTGTTGTAGATTTTTGTGTTATCTGCAAAGAGACACACCTTCCTCTCCAGTTTCTGAGCAATTTCTCTTATTTATTTATTTATTTATTTATACTGGAGAACTGGAGAGGAAGGTTGTCTCTTATGCAGACACTGAAGAGGTCCTGTAGCCCGCATGTCTCCAGGTACTCCAACAGTCTCTCCTTCAGTAGGACACGCTCTACCAAAATAGGTGTGATCAGCAGTGCAGGTCCCGGTGCTAAGAAGGTGTAGCAAGTCCCTTAACAACACAAAGTTCCAAAGATTTCAAAGCACTCACCAGCAAGATATTCAATCCTTAGTTTTTACTGACCATGACCATAAATTGATAGCAGAGACAAGGTTGCAAATCAAAAAATTCAAATGTTTTATTTCAGAACATGTAGCTACATGAGACACACCACCCCCAGCGTTTCAACTGTAGCTCTTCCTGAAAGTTACTGGTAGTAGCTTTACAGTCCCCATTTTATACATTAATTTCAGCACAATGCTACCATCCAGTGTTAATTAATGGTAGTTACATACACCATTTCTTTCTTGTAAAACATCAGTAGCTCTTAGGGATTAGAACCTAAGACCTTGGAAAGTGTGAAATTGCAACATTTTTGAAAACAAAACAATTTATATTAGTTGCATCAAATAATACATGAAATTATGTATAAAATGGGGATTGTAAAGCCATTACCACAGTACCCCCTCAGGAAGACCTACCATTGAAGAGCTGGGGTGGTGTGGCTCATGTAACTATATGTTCTGAAATAAAACATTTGAGTTTTTGGATTTGGAACCTTGCTTCTGTCATCAATTTATGGGCATGGCCAGTAAAAACTAAGGATTGAATGTCTTGCTGGTGAGTGCTTTGAAATCTTTGGAACGCTCTCCTTCAGCAGGAGGACTCCATTAACTTTACCACCACTGATGTGACACTGACTGGTCTGTAATTGTTGGTTTCTTCCTGCTGCTGCTCTTGTGCAGAGGACCACATCGGCCTCTCTGCATTCCTCTGTAACCACCTCATCTCCAATGTGGTGTTAAATAGTGTTGCCGGAGAACCAGCTAGCATCATGCTCTGAACACAATAACACTAATAAACCATACACTTCAACAATCATACAAATAAAAGCCCCTAGATTTTTATACATGTACAGTATCAACAGCATTAGACAGAGTGATATAAACAGACTTCAAAATTTAAGAGACACTGATAATATACTACAATAATAAAGTATGCATAAATGAAAACAGATTATAATATTAAGCCATTTCAGATGATGCAAGTCCATAAAGTTCAATAGAACACTGATATATTTCATATCACAGATGATATATGTCAGAGTCAAACTGATGTGAAAGGAACTGACTGATGAAGATAAATGTACAGAGTCAATGAAAACATTCAAGAAAATAAAATTAAACCAAGGCCTTACCCTCTCTTACAGGGAATTCAACAGGTGCCAGTTGTGCAGAGTTTCACCAGGGGTAAGTGCTCACCTAAAAGAACAGTACCTACCTATCTACCCAACAGGAGATTAGATTATGATAAAATGAAGATAATCATATGTAAACATCTGCAGGACCTGCACAGCATGTAAGAGGCATAAAACAAGGGATACTATTGGGAGCCACTCATGCTTGGATAACATTTGTAAGTAAGACCAAGGTGTAGAGGAAGCCACTTTGGCTCAATAAGCTGGTGAAAGAGACAGTACAGGACAAAATAAAGATTTTTAGGTCATACCGCAGGGACCAGAATGAGTCCAACAGGGTTGTGCATAAAGATAAATTACAAGCAGTAAGGACATCATAACAAAGGCTAAAATGAGTCCAAAGCTAAAGATAGCTGAGGGAGTAAAACAAAATGAAAAAAAGTTCTACAGTTACATAAGGAACAAATGACAAATTATAACACATAGGGAGAATAAAGAAAGACTGAACAAATGTAATTGGAGATGAAAAAAGGGCAAACATATTAAATGAGTACCGGGCCACCAATGTTTAATAGGGTTGGATATAGGGGGCTTGATTTTCAAAGCCCCCATTTGCCGCAAGTCCTAGGTGCACTGAACATATGGCACATGGAGCTTGCGGTAATCACCTGGCCAGTGATTGGGTGTTTCAACCCATGTTCCAGGTGCCACAAGTTAGATCAACATTTTCTGGTCTAGCTTGTGGCATTCTCGGGGGCTGTTTTTATGGAGCTTACACCAGATATTTGGTGCAAGCTGCCATAACATGGAAACTGTCGAAACTGTGCCTTAGGTTGGAGAATCAGGTGCAGTTGCAGCAACGGGGTTCGATGCACTGCCAGAACCTAAAGGTCATGGCACAGATTTGGCACAAGCCCTATGCCATGCTTTGAAAATCAAGCCCTGGGTGTGTAACTATGGAAAGAGTTCTGAAAAGTATGCAAGACCCCTGATGTGATCAAGTCTCCAGGACCAGACGGGCTTCATCTGAAGATACTAGAGGATGTAAGTCTGTCACTGGCAGCCCTCTTGTCAGTCCTATGTAATGAATCACTGACTACATAGGGAGGTGCCCATGAACTGAAGGAATGTCAAATGTGGTCCTCCTGCACATAAGTGGGGACTTCAGGTATCTATGGACCAGTGAGCATGACATCAACAGGAGGCAGACTGCTTGAATCAATCATAAAGGAACCACTTCCTAGAACAAAATAGTTTTAATGGGCAAATGACAGCATGGGTTTATGAGGGGAAACCCATATCAAATAAACTTGACTGACGTTTTCAGCTTGGTAACATCGATGGTGGCTAGTTTCCAAACAGTTGACATTCTGTACCTGGACTTCAGTAATACTTTCAATTCAGTGCTTTACAATAGACTTATCCAGAAGGTGGGCAAAGTAGGACTAGGAAGAAGACTAAGTGAGTGGATTGGCAATTAAGGGTCAGAACCCATAGAGTGGACCAGGATGGTAAATTCCCTTATGTAAGGTATGTCACAAATGGTGTGACCCAGTGGGGTGGTCCAGGGACCAGTACTCTTCACTATATATAAGTAGCAATGACATTGGGATAAAGTTACAAGGTAAAGTAAGTCTGTTCACAGATGATGACACAAACCTTTTCAGGAGGGTAAACAACGATGAGATGATCAACAGCATGAAAGGGTTGTGGATGAGCTGGAACAATGGGCCAGAATATGGTAATTAAAATTCAACACCAAAAAATGTAAAGTGATGCACACTGGTAGTTCAAATCTGCAGAGAGTGCAGTCACAACAGAGCATTCATAAGAGGAAAGGGACCTAGGGGTTATAATGAACAGCAGTTTGAATCCTCTTCTCAAAGTGGGACAGCATATGGGAACGCTAATAGGATACTGGGATGTATCTGGTGGGGTTTTACTAGTAAACACTAAGAGATGATATTGACGCTGTGTGGGCCATTGTTTAGGCCACATCTGGAGTTCTACATGTGGGTTTGGAACCCTTTTCTGACAAAAAGAATAGACAAAAGATAGTAATTATTCAGTGAAGGCAACAAAAATTATCTGGGGCAGCAAGGCAGGACCTATCAGAAAGATGAGACAGTCTAAGTAGAGAACATAAGAGGGGGGACTTTATAGAAACCCATGCATAGATGCAGGAACACAAAAAATGGACCCTCAGATTTATTTTAATTAAGGAGTAGCACAGCTACCAGGGACACCAATCTGAAACTTGCAGGGGTGGGGGAGGGACTTCAAGAAGAACCTAAAGCAGCAGTGCAATGAAACAGGGCAGAAAATTTGATCTTAACTTCTTTCTTACTTAAAAAATTCCACACATTTTCCAGTTTTATTCAGTGGTATAATTTTCTAAATCCACCAGCATTTGAGTATTTTATATATGTTTTAATTGAAATTGTTCCCAAGAAAAAGATGGGCACTACATTTTGCATAGAGATAGCACTGTAGACTTGGCAAAGGTTAGAATAGGAAAAATGAAAAAAGACTCATGTGCGCAGCATAGGAGGTACCTAGACAAGTACATTCAACATGTATGCTAATAGTTCTCTTAACTGTAGCAGAAACTAGCTTTTCTGGAAAACATTTTCATTGCTCTGCTTCTTTAAGGGAATATTTTGTGATAGAGATGGTGGGTAGGAAAACAATTTGCCCTATAATGTGATTAATGCTAGAACTCTTTCCGGGTTCAAAACCCAGTGCAATATGTACAATGGAGTACAGTAGTTAGAAGCAAAAGGGAGGGCAAGGCCTTTCTAGGCATTCCAAAACAACTGAGGAATTCTAGGTAGAAACAGCAAGGCAGACTTGATAGACTTTTGTTTTATTTTCTCTCCTATACCATTTATGTATCTACAGTATGTATCTAAACAGCAGTACTTTTGTTTTTGAAATTGTTACCAGCAGGTAGGGGTGTGGCTTGGCCTGATAGGTGGCCAGTTAATCTGAGATCTCACTCCTCTCTACTCAGTCTGACTTAATCCCCTTCAGAGGTACACTTCGATGACGCAAGAACACCCAGCGAGTAGTCCATTGTGACGGCTTCTATCTGGAGAAAACAATTTTTAAATCAGTGCTGCCTAGCCAGAGCAATCACTGCCAAACCTTTCCCACAGCAGCTCCGTACCAATGAGTCAAGATGGTTATGGCTGGGAAGGAGGCCCTTAAAGATGATCAAGGTGATGTTTTCCCATATACTGAAAGAGCTGGTAGAGGGCAAGGTGGCCTCTCTCTGAAATATGAAGCCACAAATGTCACCTGAACTGTTAGTGATGGAAGAGAGACTTTAGGATCCAGCAACTTCAGTCTCACTACCACAGTCATGAAGAAGAATCAGAGGGCTCCTCAGATGGCCTGGCTCTTATCTTGGCTAGAAACAAGTATGATCCACTGAGACCCATTTCACCCCCCACCTCAGCAACCTCAGACTGCAGTGGAATCCACAGCCACTCCAACACCATGGAACATCCCGGACCAAGGCTGACCTACTCTGGATCAAGCACACAATTACTGGACATCTATTGTTGCAGATGTGGTACTGCTACTGCACCACCTTCCCTCAAAGGGGCCTGTCTTGCAAACTTGAGCCCAGTGCCAGAAACCCAGCTGCTGCCTTCACTATTGGGAGAGTATGACTCCTTCTGGACGAACAGTGAGCATAGATCTAGAATTACTTTTTCTGGTTGCCTGGACCAGGAGCTGGGTGTTGAAGTCGAGCTGCAGAATCTGATTGCAAGGGTTGCAAGGATTACCATGAAAGGCATCAGGTTAGACCTACCCAGGACTCATGCTGTCATTTTCGTTCCCCTCTCGCTCCCTTTGGGAAATGCTGCCACATGGCACACCTTGCTATGACATTCCAAGGGCATGATGTTGGCTGCATGCAGGACTTTTTCTACCCTCATTTTGGGACTTTGCAACTCTACATGGACCTGAGGCTTTCCTGTTGAGAGTCTGTCCACCTATGTACTGTTTCCTCCCGTGCCCTGGAATTCCTTGAGGAAGTGCCTCAGACAGTGTATCTTAAACCCAGTCTAGACCAACCAGTCCAGTGTAGCTTATAACCCTTTTCCCTTTCCGATGTGCCTCTTCAGAAACGTTGGGTCTTTACCTACATATTCTTGTACTTGAATGTTGCCCCTGACAGCACAGTTACACTGCTGGTCAACTCCTTTGTCATCTGAGCATGGGACCACATAGTCTACACATGCTCAGTGACTCAAATTCTGGTCATAAGAGACACTGGGACTGTCCAAGCAGTGCAAGGATTGATCTCTTGACTCATATGCACCACCTGCAGTCCCTCTTGATATTGCTTACTGCTGGTTATGCATCACTTTCTTGAGATGCACGGACTCCCTAGTTACTCTCCTCCCTCTGGAAAATTTCAATAGTAAATTTTGATTTTGAGCTGCATGATGAGTAACAGACTACTCTGTCCTGTTTACTGCATGTTTACTGATATTTCCTTGTCAGGTGGGCCGTACTTCAGCGTGTGAATGTTGAATGGTTTGTCATGCTATCTGACTCCCTACTGCTGTTAGTATTGTCAAAGCATTACCCACAACTGCATGGGTGATTGCTTAAGAGTGGCTAGTCTGCCTGTACATACCTGGTTTCTCTGGGGAGTAGTAGGTGAAAAGGGCCTCTTAGGATACACAAGTTTGAGGTGACTGCATTCCATGTACATGGCCTACTGATACCCCTTCCCTCACTCGCTCCCTCAGCATGGTGTATGAGACAGGGACAGACAGTGGCATAGCTTAATGGGTGAGACATTCAATACCTGCTGACACAACCATTATAGAGTCTTTTGTCTCTCCGGAGCCCCACCAGAATTGTGGCCCAGGAACCGCCATTACTAACAGATTCTCTTGGTCCTCCTTTTTTCCCCTTTTCTCCCCATTTGCGATGCTAGCACCTTTATTGACAGCCCAGTACCTCAGAAGCATCCAACCTCTGCCCCATCTGCTCTGCCCCACCAAACCAGTAGACTATGGATGTTTAATAGCCCAATGGCCCTCCCACAAAGTGGGGCTCCAAAACCAAGCTACTATTCCTTCTTCTATTTGGGCCCGTAGCTACTCACCCAGGCTAGAAATTTGCACGAGCAGAAAATAGTACATTTACATGTGTTCACTAGTCTTATGTTCACTTTTTGATATAGATTTGGTGGGGGGTTGTTTTCTGTCTTTTAAAATGTCTTGCTCCAGGCAATGTTGTATTATGCTCCCATCTTTGAAGGAGCACCAGTTCAAATAACACTACACCTTTGAGAAGACTGTAAAGAACTTTGTGCTCACTGTTTGAACCAGGGATTTATCTCTACTCTCCATTCCTCCAGTGCATCAGCCCAGACACGTACTGTGGGACCTCTCATACCCCACAGACAGAATGATGCCCCAAGATGTTCCACCTTTCCTTTGGTACTAACTTTTTTATGTGACTTCTCTGTTCCACAACTAATTGACAATGGGTGAATTGATTTGCTATACGTGGAACATCTGTGGATTAAACTCACCAGTTAAAAGAAAACAAGTTCTCTCCCACCATAAAATACTTCAACTTAATCTGGCATTCCTACAGGAAACCAAACTTCTTGCTACAGACCAAACTCACCTGACTTGAGACTGGGTGGGTCAGTTCTTCCAAGCTTCAGACCCCCTCTCATAAAGGGGGGGAGAGCCATTCTGGTCCATAAAGCTCTGTGATGGATGCCCAATAAAGAGGAAAAGAACCCCCCAATGCCGATGGGTCATTGTCCACCCCTTGGATCCCTCACTCTGGCCAATATATATATATATATATATATATATATACCTAATGAGGACAATCCTTCATTTTTATAATGACCTTGCCCAAAAACTAGGAAGTTTCAGCCCTGACAAGACCTCCATCCTCCTTGATGGAGAATTAAACCTCATCCTGGTACCCAGCCTGGACAGAAGAAGCTCAAGCACTGAGCCCCATGTCAGGGGAGCTCAGACAGTCTCATTGATCATGGCAGACCATGGTCTGGCTGACATATTGCACCTCTGTCACCCAAGGGACAGGGGCTACTCTGCCATTCGACAACCCATGGCATTTACAGCCATTCAGACCTGTGGCTAACATTCCTTTTATAACACAGGCAGCCATAGATGCCAGCATTATGCCACTGATCATATCGGCCCTATGCCTGTCCAGCTGCATTTCATGTGGGGACTTAGACCCTCAATTCTCCCTCCTGGTGCCTAGACCCCTGCTATTAAAAGACAGAGTTTGTTCCCTGGACCCAGCCAGAAATCCAACAGTTCCTGGAGCTCAACAACCCACACAACACGTTGGCAGGTACCCCCTGGGAGGCCCTGAAAGCCATCCTCAGGTGCACAATAATCAGCTTTCTGGCACATAGGTCCTGCCAGAGGGAAAAACTCTTGCTGCCTTGAAGAAGAACCTGCAAAAGCAAGAGGCCCAAAATACAAAACTGCCATGCATTCTGATCCCAATTCTGATGCCCATAAAAAGATTATTAAACTCAGGCTAGAAATTAACACTTCACTGATAAGAAAGGCTGAAACTGCTATCCAGAGACTAAGGCATCAATACTGGGAGGGCAGAGGAAGGGGGGCAAGCTGTTATGCCTACAAGACATTTCAGGACAGGTTAAGAAGGCTTCTAAGGAAGTGAATACCATCATGTACCACTTCTACTCAACACTCTATTTCCTCAAGTGCTGGAGTGAAATGTTGAGGGTGTTTTTTTCATTGTACCAATTATCTGCTGCTGAATGAAACACTTCATGAACATTCACAGGTCCTGAAGCCTGAGTTGTTTTTTTTCAATTGTGAAGTATGTGCTGCAGGTTGCCTGGTTTTCCTTCCTTGATTCTACTCCTCCCCCAACCCCCAATGCTGTGGCTATTCAGTCTTTTCTTCAAAACCTACTGCTGCACAGATTAACCTAGCAGCAGACAGAAGTGCTAGATGCTCCACTCACTATGGAGGAGATCCTTAAAGCCTACTGCCCCTATACTCTGGCAAGGAGCCAGGAGGAGATGCCTACCCAGCAGATTAAACCACTAGTTGCCGAAATTGATCCACTTCTGTGTAAGGTGTACAAGTAGGCAGAACATAAAGGCAGTCTCCCACCCACCCTGAGGGAAGCAACAGTCACTGTTCTACAAAAAAAAAAGGAACAATCCCACCTTACCCAGTAGCCACTGACTCGTATCCCTTATAATGGTAGACAGCAAAAGATATACCAAAGCCCTGGCAGCCAGATGACACCCTTTTCTGCCTGTTCTTGTACATCCCTTCCAGCTGGGCTTCATCAAAGGCAGGCATAGCCCCACTCACATTCACTCTCTGATTAACCTCATGCACAAGACCTCATCATTTGGCAACCCAGCTGTAGCTGTAGCCATCAACTTTGAGAAGGTGTTTGATTCTGTCAAGTGGAGCTACCTGCAACTGGTGTTAGCACACCTAGGATGGGGACCCAGTTTTCAGACCTGGTCCTAACCTTATATAAAGTGAAGCCTACCATGATGAAGCCCAGCTCTGCAGGATTCTGCAGTAGAGTTACTGCAGCAAACAATGCAATTTCAGTGGAGTCAACCCTCTCATCATGCAAGAAACCTGTGACACTGCGCTTCATCCTGGCGGGCTTCACTGTACCTCTGCATTAGCTAGAGCCCTCACAAACTCTCTTCACTTGGAACTTTTCCTTGGGCAAAAGGACTTGATAGGGCTGCCCCTTCCCCCTTTTATGTCTTTGCAATAGAGCTCTTAACAGCTGCTATTTTCCAATGCCCCTGGACAAAAGGCATTCAACTTGGTAGCAGCTTCTACTCCACCCTACTCTATGCAGATGCCCTTCTGATCCTTTTAGGGATACCCCTTTCTCAGTACTGCTTCTCCTTAATCTCCTTAAACTGTTTACCTCCCTATCAGGACTCAAAGTGAACCAATCTGAAACAGAGGTAGTACCACTCAGGAGGTTCTGTGAAGCCACCACTTTTGAGCAGGCTGGCCTCAAATGATCCCCTATATTTATAGCATACCTGGGACCTCAAATCACTCCAACAAAGCTGGCCCACTAGTGCATCGGAAGTGCTACTGCTTGTGATGCCAGCAACCTTCATTTGAGAACAAACCTGAGTTGTTGGATGGCCAACTAGGAGGAGGAAGGAGGGGGATCACTGCTACCATGTGACCACCACCTGGGTGACCACAGGTGGTGGGCCAGGCAGAAGTGCGTTTCTGGGGATGGAGGATGCTGACTAGCTAGATGGACATGCATGCTCAGTGTGATCATGTCCATCAGCTAAGCACCCCCACAACAGGAAACAGAAAAGCAGGCAAGCCCAATGATGGCTCCAGGTAGTCCACAGACCATGCACCCCGCAAACCCAGGAACACTTCTTGGACACCACAGTATGCTTACCTTGGGACCTGGTCCAGCTTGGAGTCCTCGACTGTGGGGACAGAATACCATGGGACTACACCCATGGAGCCAGGTAAGCCCTGGGAGTTGGTATACAAGATGGGGTTGGGGCAGCCCTGAAGCCCAGAGATGGACTGACACTGGCTGGGGGAGCATAAATATAAAGCAAAAAATAAAAATAAAAAAATCACCCCAACAATTTACAAATTACTCCCCGCTCATGTCTGAACTCAAAAATGAGTGTGACAGGTGAAAACCCCTGCAGCTTACCCTTGCAGGGAAGAGCGCTACGCTAAAGATGGTGACAGCACCTAAACCTTTTTATGTCTGTCACATCTCCCTCATGCTGTATCTCCTAAGTGCTTCAACTCCATAGACAAACTCATGGGGGGCATGATATGGGAAAGCCCATGTCCTCGCTAGAGTCACAGCAAACTCTGCTCCTCCTGGAGTAACAGAGGTTGGAATCTCCCTTGGGCAGCAGGCTATCTGTGGACATACTAGGTGGCACAGACCCTTCACTGGTTCAAGCGCCCAGGTCACGCCTCTCCGCAATGGATGGAAATGGAGGATGCACATCTCCTGGGGCAATCTCTGCCCTCACGCTTGTACACCCCCTTTCAAAAGCTATTCAGGCTCATCCAGCCATATCCCCAACCTTGGTCTATTGGGGTAAGCTACATAAATGGTTGGAGAAGTCCCTCTCCTCCCGTTGGACTATGCCCCATTGTGGGATAACCCCCTGAGTTGAGTAGACAGCAAGCCTGTCTGCTGGAAATCATGGAAAAGGAAAGGACTGCTTTTCCTAAAGGATATACAGTACTAATACTGCACACTCAGGTGGTGAAGACATTTCAGACCCGGCAGCCTCAGTGGGACATCCTTAAAGCAGACTCTGGACGTTTTTCCAGCTTCACAGTACAGCACAGAACCTGCTGAGGGACAAATCCTGGTCCTCAGCCCCTTGGCTCCCACTAAACCAGTGGTTCTCCCTTACTAAAGGACTAGCTGGCAAAAACTATAGAACGATTAGGACCTGTATCCCTAGCCAGTCAATTCAGCTCAGGGCTACATGGGAAGCCTTACTTAGCACACTGATTTCAGAACTGTACTGGAAAGCATGTTGGACACCCTGCCACAGAATCTTTAAAGATGTTCACAGCAAACATATCCAAAATAATTTATTACACTCCAAGTAGAGAAATCCCACAGTACTACACACATTTAAGCTCCTATCCTCAGAGGCATGCTGGCACTGTGGAGTTCCAGGGGGGCATATCATATATCTACTGTAGTCCTGTAACTTTCTCCAGTCTCTCTGGGACTAGTTCTGCACCCAAGTTCAAGAGGTACTGTACATTCACATCCCTCACTTACCACTACTCCTCATTCAAGGGTTGACCACAGTCATACCCAACATTAAGCCTGCTAGACATAGATGGCTGGCCTTACTTAGAATGCAAGTTAAGAAGTATCTCCTGTATAGATGGTGTACCCAAAACATACCCTCCCAAGAAGAGCTCCTGGCTAACCTTACTCAGGCAGCAACTATGGGCAGGCTCACCTATGTCTCCAATAACACATGAAATATAATGCCTGCTGGCTCCTATACTTTAACTCCCTGACTCCCAGGATGGGAGTGAGCTAGCAACTCCCAGTATCCACTCCTCTAACCACAATTTCTGCTACTGTTGCTCTACTCTGGCCACGCTGAACCCTCTGTTTGACTACAAGCAATGTGTCTCTACTGTACTGTTATCTCTGTCAGGAGTGGTTTAGTTTAAGTGTTAGAAAAAGTGAGTGCATATACTGTATACAGGGATTCTGGACAAAAGTGAGGAAACCACTTGGCCTCCACGAATGTTGTTACCACACCCATGTAGCATCCATTCACTGCACAACGGTAATTCTGAGCTCCCTACTGTAACCTTTATGCATTCATTATTTCTGTTTATATAATTGTGTTCCTCAAGATATATACTAATAAAAAGATTAACTGCAAAATAAATTGTTACCACCATGTTGACATGATCTTCAGAGTAGGACTTGACAGGTTAATACTGGCTGATGCGACAGGTCATGGCTTGTGCTTTGGGATGCAATATGAGCGAAAGGTGCTGAAAACCAAATTTCTTCTTAACTTTCCTTTCCTGCTTTGGATATTTCAGTGAAGCTGTCTTTAAAAATGAATACTTCCCAGCTGAAACCTATAGTTCTAACCCGAACAAAAAGAATCTCTTGCTACATCTTTTGTGGAATCTATCATGTGACTGTTTGGTTTTAGTATCTCTATAAAGCATATTTTGGTTCTTCTTTCCCCAAATTCTCCAGACTGCACACTTAAAAGCCTCTCTGGTTCACCACATGTCTTGGCACTTGTATTTTTCCTGTGATGTACAAACAGACCTGGAATTTAGCTACATTTTGCCATTTCTGTGAGCACAGCCTTTTCATTTAAGCAGCAATGCTGTGAAGTTCATCCCTAATTATTGCTTTTGCTGTAGGTCCCATCTAGTAGAAAGACAGCTTTTTTTGCCATAATTAGGGATATGTTTTTAGAAAACAAATTATTTGCCTTACCAATCAGAGTAATTTTCTCCACTGAGTTACTCATTGCCTTGATCATGAGAAGTGCATACCATTGTGTTCAGATGAACTCAGTACCCGGGTGGGTCATTTGAAGTGCTTGCCTGTAAAAAATAAAAGGGGAGGAGAGAAGTGCTAATATTAATTGTTTTAAAAATGTAAGAAGTAATGTCTTTCTCTCTCTCTTTCACTTAAAGGTATTCTGGCTCAACTTGTTGGACATTTTCTAATTTATAATATTTATAAATGTTTATAGTAGACAGAAATACTTCTTCACTTAGGTTTATGATTGTGTCTGTTTCTGCATAGGTTGTTTATGAATATTCTGTAACATATGGATATGCTATTGACTCTTTCCAGAACACCCTTGTGTATATGCATTGTATTTATAGTATAACTGTTCAACATTTGTTAGTGGCTGTGTTTGCTTCTTTAGTGTTTGTATACAAATATTTAATAAGATGTGATTGCACTGCCCCTATTGCCATGACACCCTTGTAAACAATGTGTATTACTCAAGTTGCCATTGGTTAGATTTTAAATAATGGAGTAAATAGTATGGCGTGTAGAACTTGTAAGGCTATCTGCACAGAAATATATAATGAAACAGGATTTGATAGCCAAGTCAGGAGAAAAAACTGACAATCATTATTGTAGAGGGATAAGGGCAGTTCTGTGGAAAGGTGAATACCGATAGTCCATCAAGTTCATCCTCTAGTATAACAGTTGTATCCTGTGGTTTAATCCTCTGAAGGAATTCATCCACTTCATGCTTAAAGCACTGAATTGTATTTTAGTAATTTGTCTGCAGGTGCAGTTTAATGAATGAAATATTTTTCTATTAAGGTGATTTTTCTGATTCCCAGCAAACAATTGCCAGTTGGGTACCAGGTTAAAATGCTGAAAAGCATAATAGCATGAGTTAAAACAGCTAAAGATAAAACAGCTATAGGGGCATAATAGCTAAGGTAAATTATAGCTAAGGTATAGTTAGCACTGTCCCTGAAGCTGTTCAGGGGATATGTAGAAAGCTTCTGCTGAACAGTATGCTGGCTGAGCAGCTGCTGTAGCTCAGAGGATAGTGTCACAGGGTGGTGGTGGATCGGGGTTCGACTCCCGGTCCTGGAACACATTTTTTTTTTGTTATGGGTGTTGTCCTCCCCCTTCCTGGCTTACCCTTTGTGTATGTCTGTCTCCCATGCTACACTTTTTGCCCCCCCCACCATTGTCCTGTTTGTTCCCTGTCCCCTTCAGAACAATCCTTCCCGAGGTTTCTCCCTGTCCCTAAGATGCTTATCTCCTGGAGGTAGTTATTATAAGTTGGGGGAGTTTGGGAGCACAGCCCCCCGTATTTGAGAGGTTGGGGGATGGGGGCAGAGTCCCCCTTAAACAGTCAGTTTGTTTTTTTGTTTGATGGTAGTGGTTTTAGCATTAACTGTTTTTTACCAAGCACTGTATTTGTTTTAGCTGTTTTTGCTGCACTGCATTTGACGGAGCTGTGTTTGTTTTAGCTATTCTGATCCACTGCCATTTTTTTCCAGAGCTCATGTACACAAGATTTCTCCTAAATTCTGAATTTTTGGACATTCCATTTTAGTAAAGAAGACATTCTGCGTGAAAACAGGATCTACATCATAAAGCCTTTATTTGTTCCTACTGTTTTTTCCAGACTTGAAATCTCAATCTTGTGCATGTGACATCCATGGTAATAGCTTGTGATGTCACAGCAGAGCAACATTTTGACATTAAGACAAGAGAAGCTGTAAGAACAAGGGGGCAAAGAACCTGATTTCATGCAAATGCCTTTGGTAATAACATGAATGGAATGTCTAAAATTCAAAATAATTTTGAATGTTGTGAGACTGAGTCCATTTAATGCCAACTATTTGGTTTTGCAGAAAACTAGAAAACCATGTAAAGAAGAACAGAATTAAAGGAGAATTATACAACTTGCCCTACTCCTATGCTACACTATTGATTGGGGATTTTGCACATGAAACAACATTTTTCATTACCCATTTAACAACCCAGAAGAAAGGATTCCTCAATGGTGCACTCACTCATGCAGAGGGTGAGAGGAGCCACATATGGTCATCCACCTGAAACTAACAATCTGGCTGGATATGAAGTGGGGTGCTGCAGGAAAGATTCAGGGATGTGGACAGATTTGCAGAGGAAGCCAAATCGGGACCTTTCTCAGAAGTGCTACCGGTTCTTATAGCTAATACAGCAAGGAAGTGTTTGATAGAGGAGTTCAATAACTGGCTGATTGTCTGGTACAGAAAGGAAGGATTTGGGTTTTTGGGGAATTGGGGAGAGTGCCTGGGATGATAAGACTCTCTACTCACCACATTTAAGCAGGAAGGGATCAAGGTTGCTTAGGGACTGAATTAGGGTCTACATTAGCAGTAGTTAAAATTTAAACTGAAGCAGGGTCACCGGGGGTACAGCATCCAGGGTTTCCCAGAGGAGGGAACTGTCAATCCCCTCAGGTAAATAGCATAGGGGGAAGAGTAGGGAGGGATGGAGGGAGTGGGAAGAGAGAAGAGAAGAAGGAAAACTTTGAAACTGGGCGGGAGAGGAGGGGGAGAGAAAGCAAGCCATGCAGAGAAAAAGGGAGTCTAGGTTCCAAGGAATGAGGGAGATAAGCAGGATTGGTAAGAGAGCAATGTCTTTCAATGCAAGAAGTCTTGGAAACAAACTGGATAACCTGCAGGTCACTATGGCAGAGGAAAGGTTGATTTGGTGGTGGTCGAGACTTGGGCAATCCCGAACCATGACTGGAATATCACCATTCCAGGTTACACCCTATTTGGAAGAACAGGCAGAAGGGAAAAGGGAGGATAATGGCACTGTACATCAGGAAGGGCATAACAGACATAAGAGAAGATGGGTGGGCCTGTAGATACTGTGGATCCAGTTACATAAGTCATCAAGAAGAAACTTAAGATTGGGGGTGGCATACCTTCAAGTGGTAGACATCCCCTATCTGGATTTCAGCAAGGCCTTTGGTTCTGTGCCCCACAAAAGGTTGATCAAGAAGGTGGCAGATCTCAGAGTTGGGGATAAGATGGCCAGATGGGTGGAAAACTGGCCGAGGGACAGAACCCAGAGGGTGGTTGTGGGGGGAGAATTATCTGGCACCAGGGAGATCACCAGTGGGGACCCGCAGGGCTCAGTGCAGGGGCCTGTGTTGTTCAATGTCTTCATCAAGTGACATTGGGGATGGCATTAAGGGCAAAATGTGCCTATTCATGGATGACACCAAGCTCTGTGGGAAAGTGAACACAGTTGAAGGGATATAGAACCTAAAGGATGATCTGGAAAAGCTGGGGAGGTGGTCCAGGATCTGGCAGCTTGGCTTCAATGCCAAGAAATGCAAAGTTATCAATCAATCAATCTTTATTTATCCAGGCGAAACACCGTTGTGACAGCTCATTTACAAGGTGGACCTGGTACAGGTAAAGGTATATAATATAAAAAGTTAGATGAACATATAATATAAGGCATAATAAATACAATCTTGCACATAGGGTATAGTTTGTACAGTTTGATGAACATATAATACAAGGCACATATAATATATATGC
The DNA here is from genome assembly GCA_016271365.2 of Neoceratodus forsteri. Lineage (NCBI taxonomy): Eukaryota > Metazoa > Chordata > Ceratodontiformes > Ceratodontidae > Neoceratodus > Neoceratodus forsteri. The sequence goes on from CM028134.1 coordinate 851,404,079, forward strand.
ACACTGGAGCCAAGAACCCAGGACAGAGTGGTGGAGTCCAGGTATCTGTAACAGAAGAGGAGAAGGACTTGGGAGTGATGATCATTAGTGACCTTAAGCACTCCATGCAGTGCAAGAAAGCAGCAGCAAGGGCAGATAAGATGCTGGAATGCATAGCTATGGGGATCATTAGTAGGAGATAGGAGGTTATACTGCCCTTGTACAGGTCACTGGTGAGGCCACATCTAGAGTATGAAGTTCAGTACTGGTGCCCACATCTCAAAAAGAACATTAACCTGCTGGAGAATGTCCAGAGGAGGGCTACAAAGATGATAGTGGGTCGGCAGGATAAGGCATATGAGAAGAGGTTGAGGACAATGAACACATACTCCCTGGAGGGCAGGAGAGAGAGAAGGGGCATGATTGGGACCTTCAAGTACTTGAAAGGGTTAAATAAGGTGGATAAGGATGGTGTCTCTAAGCTGACTGGCAACCATAACACAAGGGGGCACAGTCTTCAGCTAGAGGGGGGAGATTTAGGAGGGAGGTCAGGAAGCACTTCTTCACAGAGAAGGTAGTGGACACTTATAATGCACTGCTGGAAGAGGTGGTGCCATTGAAGACAGAGGACAGCTTCAAAAGAGACTGGGATAAGCATAGGGGAAAGGTAAGTATCATGGGTAGGGAAGATGGGAGGAGTGGGGAGGAGCAGGGACAGTAGCTCAAGCTGTGGACCCTGAAATATGAGCAGACTAGATAGACCACATAGCCTTCTTCTGTTGGCTTTTTGTAACCCCCCATAAATGGGGTTCCCAAATGTCTTCTTTGGGGTTGCCTAAATGCCCACTGCCAGGCTGGTATCCTGTGTCTTAGCATTTTAAAAGTGTTTGTATGAGTGTGCCTTTATAGCCTCAGTGTCCTGTCTCTTTAAGAGCTGCCTATATTGCAGTGTATAATTAATCTGGGTGGGGGCTGAGTGTTTTTATGCTCGAGTTCTGCCTGGGCTGCTGGATAATCACTCCATTCTGCCATCACTATTTGCGCAGAGGGAGCTCTGTTAGAAGCTGTACTTATTGGCTGACTATTAGAATAGTAATGATATTGTAGTTTGTCTAACCTTCCTTCTTTGCAGCATGGACAGTTCTGTTTATCACCACCATCTTGGTCCTGGACTGCTTATTTGGACCAATCAGTACCTTTGGAGGCCCTAAAATGGAGTCTGCCCCCAGGGGTCTTGTGGGAGTGAATTTCTTTAGGAAGTGTAGTTTTGAGACTTTGGCACCTAAATGCACCTGGAGGGGAAGCCCTTGCTTTTGACAGACAGATGAATCAACAAATAGAACCTTTTGGATCAGAGAGAAATTCCTAAGCTGCCTGCAGCAGTGAGGCAAAAGTGAGTTGGCGCTGGAAGAGTGAGCAGCTCCAGCTCGAGGAGCTGCTGCTCCACGGAGTAGCGTGAGGACTTGGCGGGAAGGCTGAGTGTGGCCTGCCTGCCCTCAGCTCTCTTGCATGGAGAGAAAAGAGAAGCTTTATTTTGGACTTTGTCTCTGAGCCATTTCATTGTGCCCTGATTAATGGGCACAACAAGCGGTGAGTCAGTCTGGAGGTAGAGTTTGGAAAGTGAACAGCTCGAGTGATTTGAGCAGCTGCTTCTGTGTAATTCACATGGGAGATTGGTAGAAAGGCTGAGTTTGGCCTGTCTGCCTGCTGTCCCACAAGAGGGAATCCTTTGAAAGGCTCAGTAATAGGACTGTATCCGAATTGGAGTGTGACAAAGCCACTGATGAGTGACCAGATTTAAACCTGAAGAAGACCAAAGATTTGCTATATGTGATAGGCCTGTCAGGACATCAATTCACCATAGAACTCCCGGTTTTGCTCAGAAACACTGATATTGCAACCAGACTCCTATCTGTTTGGTGGTATGGTGATTGCTTTACTATAAATGTGCTGTAACCTGCTAATGGGTCGCAGTTTGGTTCCCCACTGTTTAATTGTGCCTTGCTTGCTGGAAGCTGCATTCAGCACCTACCGGACTGAATGCGCATTCTTCTCCAATTGGTCTGGGCCTTCACACTTTGGCCCAGCTAGCTACTCACACCACAGAGAAGACCATCAACAAGAGATCTGCCTGGGGATCAGCTCCCTGCTCAACATCACGAACAGGAATGACACCACAGTGAATCATGTCGGCCCTGATTCTCCTGGCAAACCTGCAAGTCATCTTGCAGTCTCCATTTCATCCATTCTGTGTCCTGTACTGGGTAGCATGAGTAAACATCAAGGTAGCTCCCTGAAACAACAGCTCAATCACAGTGTGTCATCTGATTTAATTGTTTTGTCTAATTATCGTGAACTGAGCCTCCTGGCTGTGGATTACAAATTGTGTGTGGTTGTGCATGCCTTTTCTTTTCATCACAGGGCCCCACCTAGCTGTGACACTGGCCTACCCCGTGCAAAGCATCAGTCTAGCCTGTATCACCAACTGGGTACCCAGCGTGTGTGTGATTGTGTTGAGGGCTAAAAAGTGCATGCATAATTGCCTGACTAGCTCAGTTATAGAATCATTCAATCAACCTGATTACGCCCCTCCCTTGTTCAATTCCCCTGAATAAATCAGATCTAACTCTTTTTGCATTTAGTCTGACAGTGGTTCCAGTTTGTACTAAAAGCACTGTACTGTTGTTGTTTGCTGTGCCTAACCTTGTTTTACAGTGGGTCTCCAGGGTTGAACTGGTGGAACCAGCTCTGGTGGTAAGTGCAAACAGTGTGGGGATTTGTATGCTGAATAGGGGCGATTGCGAAAGTGTTTGTTGCACATTGTCTAGGCCACTAGAGGGGAAAGAGGGGGGTTACAGTGTTCTGGAGGGCTGTACCCAGGTTAGCCTTGCTACCAACAACCCTGTCCTCCAGGTGGAGACCCCTTAACCTGCACTTAGCCAAGCAGGCAGGGTAGTAGCCCTTGGGATAGCACCACCTAGGAGTTACATTTGTCTGTTTGTATGTTCTTATATTGGCTGCTGTAGCCTGATGAGCAAAATGACAGAAATGTAAGACATGATCAGGAAAGCAGCAGGGAAGGTGGAGGTGGTGATATTGGGGGACTTCAGCTTGCCCAAGATAGATTGGGGTGTCCCAGTTGCTGCCTGCAATATTAGCCAAATGTTTCTGGACACAGTCCAGGACAGGTTTCTTATTAGTTGTGCATGAATCAACTAGAGAATGAGCATTCCTGGATGTGCTGCTAGCAAATTAGGATTATGTCAGAGTTATCAGAGTAAAGAAACATATGGGAGGCAGTGACCACCAGTCATTGTGGATCAGCATAGAAATGGGGAAAGAGATCCTAAGCACGATGGTAAGTGTATTGGATTTTATGAAGCCCAAATTCATCAGGATGGGTGATATATTAAAAGAGAGACAAGTTAGCCTTAGGGAGGACCTGGACATGGACCAACAATGGACTGTTATCAGAAAAGAGGTAAGGGCAGTCTTGGAAACCTGTCTTAAGCAGAGGGAAAAGAAAGCCAAATGCAAGAGACCATTTTGGTTTAATAGGGAGGCAGACAGAGCAGTTAAGATAAAGAAGGCCTTGCATAGGAGGTAAAGGATGTCCTAGAAGTAGTCAGACCTGGAAACCTACATAGAAAATATGACAGAAGCTAGTAAGGTGGACAGGCAGCAAAGGCAGGGAAGGAACTGTAAACTGCAGATCGACTCAAGGAAGGGACAAGGCCTTCTTCAGATACATTAGTGAAAAAGGGGCTATGAAGGAGAGCACAGTTAAATTAAGGAAGGGGAAGGGGTGGGAGGAAGGCAGTAAAGATAAGGCAGAGGTTTTGAACTAATACTACTGCTCTATATTTACCCAAGAGGGCCCTACACAAAGAAAGCTACAGTAGGTTGTACTGGCAACATGTGGCAAGACATACATCTACCACTGAAGACTGCATCACAATGAGGTACAGGCTTTCAGCTCTACCTTGTGCTTCAGACAGGAGACTACAAGATCGGGGGAGGGATGAGCACTAGGGTTGACAATCTCATGGAAGACCCCACCATTGATTCACCTAGATTCCAGAGACCCAAAATGCTAATTTGTTTCCTTTTGCTGATTGGGGGGGTAGGGATGGGGAGTTAGGGTTGGAAACCCTAATATCACATTGCCTACCTTATGCCATTATCTGGGACCCTAATTGGTCATTAACAAAGTTTTTGCAAAGAATATTTTTTATTTATTTTATTTATTTATTTAAAATTGGTGACCGAAAGGCACACTGAGCTAAGACTGCTTCCAGGTAACGACCTGCACAAGTAGTAGCAAGGTGGGAGACAGAGAAATACAGCAAATTTCAAGTGACAGACTAATAATACAGTATTAGTACATTACATTTAGAGTTTGGTAGTGATGTTTCACGTTTGTTTAAAACAGCAGAGTGGAAAAAAAAAATAATTTCATTACATTTCTAGACCATATTACCATAATTTACAAGTGCGTGTCTTAACATATTTACAGTAGTGGATTAACCAAAAAAACCTGCTGAGGCTACTGAGGGTAGTGCTAGGTCTGGGTAAGGAGGGATTTGGGTGCACAGCTGTGACAGGGAGTGGGAGAGAGAAACCTGAGGAGCTGTTTAAAGGCTGATAGGGAGGGGGCCAGGTGGAGGTTGGGTGGGAGGTTGTTCCATAGGAGTGGGAGCCGGTAGGAAAAGGCAGCTTGCCCAGAGGCTGAGAGGAGGCGTGAGAGGTGGAAGGTATGTGCGTGTCTATGGCAAAGTGAGTAGCCAGTGGGGTTGGCTTGAGAGAGGCGGGAGGAGAGGTAGAGGGGAAAGGAGCCAAGCCAATACTTAGCTATGAGTAAAGCGCTGTGGGTGGTCCGCCTATGTGAGAGTGGCATCAGAGATAGAGTTGAGAATAGTTGGCAATGATGAGTGAGTGGGGGGCAGTGGTGAAGTGCATGAAGGAGTTTAGCAGAACGTTGAGTTTTGTAAGGGAGGAGGAAGGTCTGTGCCGTAAATGACGTCTGCGTAGTCCAGTGCTGGTAGGATGGTTTTTCGTATGAGTTCACTCTGAGTAGGGAGGGGGAGGCAGTCTTTGTGGTGGTAGAGGGTGGCAAGTTTGGGCCGGAGTTTGGTGCAGATGGTGTTGGCGTGGGTGGAGAAGTTGAGATTTGAGTCCAGCCAGACACCCAGGTACTTAAAAAATAAGTATTAATATACATCAAGCTAGTATAAAGTATATTATAAAGTAAATGAAAATATGTGATATATAAACTACTTAAATGTACTTCAAGTACTGCATATTCTTTTATATTCATTGCAAAAACTTCATTGCTTTGGGGTTAAACCAACCTAAACGCTCCCCATTCCATCAGCAAATAATCTCAAATGTGCAGACTATATGAGAATCGGTGAGCAGTAGAGCTGATAACCTCAAGGAAGGCCCCAGGCTTGATTTTCCAAGGTTTCACCCATGCTGCAATGACAGTGAAGTTGCCAATGTAAAACCCAGTGCAAGCAATGTACCAACAGCATCTACAGTGCCCTGACATTCTGCCATCCAGTAGTCGCAGTGCCACCCTATGGCATGAAGTAGTAGAAAAAATGGGAAGAATCCAACCAAAAGTAATTGCTGAGCTACTACATACAGTATGTATAAAAGGACATAGACAGGTAGAAATGCAATACTATGTTAACCCCCCGCATTCTCCAACCAGTTTGCTCCTGAACCCGGGTTGCTGGCAGAGAAATGTAATGTGCTTCTGTTTGCCTATAACTAGGTGGCCTATTCACCTCTGTTTTTAATACATAGCTTTGTTCATAGTCTTCTTAGCTTCAGAAGTGTTACAAAGACTTAATTTCTCTTCATACCATCACAAAACGAAATTCATTATAGATGTGGTAAGTATATTTGATATTTGATTTTGTTTATCCAGGTCTAGTAGTGATTTTTATGTTTATTTTTATGCAGGGAAAGCTTTAATGGGTGCATCCTTCAGCCACCAATCAACAGGAAAGCTGTGGATGATGGAAGTTTCAGAGTGAGCGCTGGACTTGAAAGAAATCTGCTGTTCCAATCATGGACAGTTTCATCATTGCAGCTGCAGATCTCTTCCTCCCCCCCTCCCAGCAACCAGGCACATTCCAGCCATGTGCATTACAGTGCACAGTAATGTGCATGGCTGCACTTATGAGCAACTCGTTTGGAGTGAAACTACCAACAAACACAGAGGGCATTTTGGTTTCCAACTGTAACACCCCACCCTGTACAGACTGACAGGTGTCAGTGGTGTGGCGTGGGGTCACTGGACATAATGCTTATAATTATTCCACTTGCAGCCACTGACAGGGATTGAGGTGTGCCTTGGGCTCTTCAGCCTAACATTCACCCCATTCTCTATACTGCACCCATCTCAGCTTATTTCCTTATGGAATGGGGTGAGCATAAGGGTCAAAGACCCCAAGGCACACCGTGACACCTGTCAGTGTCTGCAGGGTGGGGTGAGGTGGAATGGTGTGAGCGTTATGGCCGATGACCCAAAGGCACACCCCAACATCTGTCAGTCTCTGCAGGGTGGGGGTTGGGGTTGGCGTTTGTTCAATATTTCACTGCCATTCCTATTATACTGTACATCTCTCTGACTCCGCAGTACCAGTGTCAACACCAGCAAGCAAACATTCTGCATTGACAAATGCTTGATTTTTTTGGTATGAACTGTATTTCATATCCATTACTAGTAAAAGCACCCATAGCTGTGATTTTATATTAAACTCTTAATTTTAATGTGTAAAACTGTATGCAAACTGGGTTGCATTGTGGGACTTGATGTACACTTAGTCCCGGATATTCAAAGGGGTTGCACACGGTGCAACAGAGTTGCACAGGCGCAACCCCATACTGCACCCAGGAGGAATATTGAACAGGCTGCCAGGCACAGTGCAAATCCCGATGCGTGGGGGCACAATGAAAATGTATGCAATGCAGATGCAGGGGGCGTGCCCATGCATATGCAGCACATCCCGATATTCAGCCCAGGATGTGAAGTGCATATGTTGGTGCAACCCTGAATTGCACCACATAGGGGGGGCTCAAAGTTGAGCCCGTTAATAGTGGGAACAAATCCTGGCCACCCACAGGTGGGCTGCTGTATTGCAGGGTGCACTACTGTAAAGAGGGGTTACAGTGTCCTGGAGGGCTGTGCCCAGGTTAGCTTGACTACTACCAAACCTGACCTCCGGGTGGAGGCACCCATTCTAGAACTCAGGCCCTTTAACCTGCTACTAGCCAAGCAGGCAGGGGTAGTAGCCCTTGGGATAGCACCACCTAGGGGTTACATCTTGGAGGCACCTCTGGGATTTTGTGTCTTCTAGTGGCTGAAATTATGAATTATTGTCAAATATAAATGGCTACCCCAACAGAAGTGGCTGTGCACTAGTTGGTGGGGTGATGTACAGGGCAGGAGACTGGCCCTCACAATGCTCTGCTTGTATTGGATATTACCCTGAACATTGGTAAAGACGCTGTAGAAGGAGTACTTTCCAAAGTTGAATGTTTAACAAACACTGTGGTGGTGGGGTGACAGGCTGATTTGACTGCCCAAACTTTCATGGCATTAGTAGAGTGTAGTGACCCAGTGGACAGTTCCATAGTGCCATGGACTATTGCCCCAGAAGGGGCCCCAGCCACCTGGAGAGTAATAACTAAAGACAGTAAAGACCCCAGGGAGGATGAGCTCCCCCTATTATCTGAGACTTTTGAGGAGAAATTTGCTAAGTTGTTGCTGGAGGAAGGGAAAACCATAGAGAACTTTAAGAAACTATTCCTGCCACCTGGGGGTGTTAACTCCCCAACACCCCCTCCCACTCCAGCAACTGTTACTGCCCCACCTTCTATACCAGTGGCAATGCTGGCCCCTATATCTGTACCGGCCATTAGTCACGACCCTACCGAAGACTGAGAATCCTCTTGGGCACCCTCCCCACCCCCCTGGGAGAGGATGACTGAGAGACCTGGATAGACTATGTTGCCCCTCTAGTACTTGAAAGGCAATGCTCAGACGCAGAGAAATGAAAGAGTTTGAGTGAGAGCCTCCAAGGTCCTACCCTGGCTACCATCCATGCCAAGCGGGCCTATAACATTGAAGCAAGTGCACAGGACTATCTTGATGCACTGGAGAATGTGTATGGGAGCCCGGATTCAGATGAGGACCTGTGGTGGAGAGTAAGAAATGCCCATCAGTACTCAGGGGAGCCTTTGTCTGTGTATGTACCTCGGCTTGAAAAGCTGCTATAAGAGTGCCTCAGAATGGGTTGTTTGCCATCAAATGGATTAGATCAAACTAGGCTGGACCAGATCCTTAAGTCTGCTCTGTTTTCAGAATTGTTACTGCTTCAGTTGTGCCTCGCCAACCGACTAGAATCGCCCCCCTCTTATGACGAGCTAATGAAAGAAATTTTGGGGGTTGAGCAAAGGTGACCCCTGGTGGGGGGAATTTCACTAATATCTGCTGCTACTGTGCAAGTGACAGAGAGTGATTATCCAAATGAGGTTCAGGGGCAAAAGTAGGCACCTAACGAGTACTCTGAGAATGCAAAGGACTTCCCACCCTGGGCCCAGTTTTTGAAAGTCGAGCTATTAAAGGAAGTCCGAGAACTGAAGGTGGGTGCCTCTGCAAGGGTTCCTCCCATGGAACAAAATTCTGGATCCTCTTAGGGCGTGACTGCCATGGGGGTTGGGGTGCACCCTTAGGCATCCTCTACCGAGGGTAGCTCCCAGGCTGAAATCATAGAATTGACTGCCACCCTAAAGGAACTATTGAGACATATGCACCCTCTCACTGCTGCAAGCAGATATTGGACCCCGATCCCTTGCTACTACTTTGGTTCCTCATGCAGTGTTCTCTCCAAGGATGACCCGGGAGTCTATCATTTATCACAACTGTGGAAAGGATGGCCATATGAAGAGGAAATGCCAGTCTCAGAAAGACTTAGAGAAAGTAGTGAACTGGCTTCAAGGAGAGCTTCAGAAAATGAATCGGTGGTCAAGGGTGCACGAAATGACCACAGTAAAGGCTTCAAACATCCTAATTCACACCCCTTTGTGGCTAAATCATCCATCCAGGCCCCTGCTGCAGTCCCTCCAGACTGGTCCAAAATAGTGGACCCTTCAATGGAGACTACCGTGGCTGTGAATGGTATTCCTACTCGGGTTGTGCTGGACAGTGAGTTGCAAGTGACCATTGTATTTAAGGACTGGTATGACAAACACTTATCTGCTGTGCCCTTACGATCCCTGGAAGGCCTACATGTGTGGGGGCTAAGCTACAAGTCTTATCCCTACTTAGGATATGTTCACCTCTGGTTGTCATTTTCTGCAACTGTAACTGGGGTAGAGGAGCAAGTCAAGACACTGGCCTTAGTGTGTCCCCCTGCTGAACTGTATGATGGGGTTCCCCTGTTAATTGGGACCAATATCCATATGTTTCGGAGACTGGCATAACTTTGTCATGAGAAACAAGGGTGATGGCCTGGGAGGGCCCTAAGAATTCCCACTCTGATCAAGACGGCCTATGATTTGTAACAGAACTCCAAGGGAGTGGACCAGGATGAACCGGTAAGGATCATGTGGAAGAAGGATCCCAATTCAATGGTACTGGCCCCTAACACCTAGTGTACCGTTCAAGGGGAGGTCTGCCTCCGCAAAGATGTCAGGAACAAAATACTGATGTTGGATGTGCCAGACAATGGAAAATTGCCAGAAGGATTATTGGTTAAGCCCATCATCTTGTCAGCTCATGCTCATGCCTATGCATGACAAGTGATGGTCCAGATTCATAATGTGTCAGATCACGAGATCCGGGTGAACAGAGGATGCACCTAGCTACGGTACACTGCGCAGACACTGCAGTGTTGCTAGCAACAAACACCCTGGCAAGACAGATAGAGTGACTTCCGACTTGTTTGATTTTGGTGACTCCCGATGCCAACTGAATGGAAGACTAGAATTAGCCAGAAACTTGCTCAGAGATCAGGTGTTTTTGTTAAGGAATGGGACATGGGATGTGTCCAGGGTGTGGACCATCACATCAGCCTGCATGATGAATAGCCATTTCAAGAGAGGTCTCGATGCTAGCCCCTGCAGGCGTAGACTATGTGAGAAGACACTTGCAGGAAATGCTCGTGGCTGGTGTGATACAAGAATCCAGGAGCCCATATGCTTCTCCCATTGTGGTTGTGCATAAGAAGAATGGATCTGTGAGAATGTGTGTTGATTATCGAACTCTGAATCGGCGGACCATCCCCGATCAATACAGCATGCCCCGTATACAAGATGCTCTGGATTGTTTGAATGGGAGCAGATGGTTCTCGGTGTTGCATCTTTGCAGTGGATATTACCAGATTCCAATGGCTCCAGAGGACCATGAGAAGACAGCCTTCATCTGTCCTTTGGGGTTCTATGAATTCCTGAGAATGCCACAGGGGATATCTGGTGCCCCAGTCACCTTCCAGCGACTGATGGAATGAGCGGTGGGAGACATGAATTTGCTGGAATTTCTGGTGTACTTGGACAATGTCATTGAGTTTGGGAGCTCCCTAGAGGAACATGAGAGGTGACTGTTCAAAGTGCTAGACTGACTGGAAGATTTCGGCTTCAAGCTGTCCATTGACAAGTGCCAGTTTTTCCAAACCTCTGTGAAGAATGTGGGGTACATAGTGTCTACAGAGGGGATAGATACTGATCCTAGTAAAGCTGAAGCCTTGACTACTTGGCCCCAGACCCACAATTTGAAAGAACTACATTTCCTGGGATTCTGTGGCTACTACCACCGGTTCATAAAGGACTATTCCAAAGTGATTCGGCCACTCTTGAATCTTACCCAGGGTTACCCTCCTACCAATCGAAAATACAAAAAAGGGTCCGTCAAAGAACCAGACAAAGCATATTTCCACCCAGGTGAACTTTTTGGGTCCTGTTGGATGCCTGACTGTGAAGCAGCTTTCCACAAATTCATATACCAGCTCACCCATGCCCCGATCCTCGCTTATGCTGATCCCACCAAACCCTATGTGCTGCATACTGACGCCAGTCTACAGGGTCTAGGAGCAGTACTGTATCAAGACCATGAGAATGGTTTGAGATCAGTGGCATTCGCCAGTAGAAGCTTGACCCCGTCAGAGCGAAACTACCCTGTGCACAAGTTGGAGTTCCTTGCGTTGAAATGGGCCATTGTCAACCAGTTTCATGATTACCTCTATGGAGCGAAAATATTGGTGAGGACTGACAATAACCCATTGACCTATGTACAGACTTCAGCTAAGTAAGGTGCCATGGGGCACCGGTGGCTTTCTGCATTGTCAACATATGATTATGCTGTCTAATACAGACCGTTCCTGAATCATATTGATGATGATGACCTATCCCGGAGGCCCATTTCCAAGAGTGACTGGGTCAGGCTGTCTGAACCTGACATCCAAGCATTGTGCCAAAAGTTTGACAGAAATGAACAGATGTCTACGGACACAGCAGACTGCTTAGTAGATTGTTTGGGCCCCTCTGACACCTGCATACTGGCTGCATATTGCCACTTTTCTCCTCTAGATATTAGTGCACTGCCTCAGTTTGACAATGACAGCATTCAATGGGCTCAATCCCAAGATTCTATAATTCAGCCAGCCCTTGATGCCCTTTGTGCAGGAAAAGATGTGTCCAAGTTGCGTTCCTCTAATCTGTGAACCATTTTATCGTTTAAAGAAGGCCCCAGTTTGAAGCTTCTTAATCAGTTGTTGTATAGACAGACAGTAGATTGAGATGGCCAAATAGGCCAGCAACAATTGGTCTTGTCCACAGCTTTCAAAGATTTGGTACTGAGGTCCCTCCACAATCATATGGGCCACCTCGGTATGGACGGACCCTTGACCTAGTGATCTCGTTCTACTGGCCCAAGATGGGGCCGATGTTGAGCACCATGTAAGGACTTGTAGTTGCTGCCTGCAGAGAAAAGCCCTGCCTCAGAGGGCTGCCCCCCTTGTCAACATTACTAGCAGCACCCCAATGGAACTAGTCTGCATAGACTTCTTGAGTTTAGAGCCTGATCAGTGAAACATTGGCAATGTGTTAGTGGTTATGGACCATTTCACATGGTATGCACAAGCTTTTCCCACCAAAGATCAAAAAGCATCTACCGTGGCCAAGGTGCTAATGAAAAATGTCTTCGTCCACTATGGGGCCTCCCAGCGAATTCACTCTGATCAGGGCCAGGATTTTGAGAGTCGGCTAATCAAAGAAATGCTCTCTCTATGGGGGATGCAAAATCAAGAACCACCCTTATCACCCACAGAGGTTCCCTCAACCAGAACGCTTTAACCGCACCCTGCTAGACATGCTAGGCACCTTCCACCCAAAAGATAAGCATAAATGGAGCCAGCAGATTAGCACCTTGGTACACGCATACAATTGCATGAAGAATGATGCTACCGGGTTCTCTCCCTACTGCCTCATGTTCGGGAGAGGCCTGGTTACCTGTTGATGTCTGTTTTGGGGTTTCTTCCAATGGGGTCTGAGCTGAAGATAACCTGCAATATGTACAAAAACTGAAAGCTCAATTGAACCATGCCTATCAACTGGCCCAGACAATGGCCACCAAAGAAATCTAGCCAACAAAGAAAGACACAATAGAAAAGTAAAGGCTCAAGAGCTTAGGCCTGGAGATCGTGTGTTGTTGTGAAATTTAGGATTGCATAGTAAACACAAAATTGCTGATCGATGGCACCATCTTCCCCATGTTGTAGTTGGAAAGTTGGATGATTTGCCAGTGTACAAAGTGCTGAGAGAATAACTCCAAAGCTGTCAAGATCATGCACCATAACCACTTGGTACCTATTGGTCAAGTTATAATGAGTGAACCCACCAAAATTGATTACCCTGGACCAGTGACTCGTGCTGCTATAAGAAAGAAACAGAGTCAGCCTGCACCCATGGTTGACAATTTAAGACTTCCCCCATAACAGGCCCAGAATGATAGTGACTGCCAGTCTAACTCAGATGACACTGAGTGTGATAATACCTATTACCCCTCGTATGAACTGAGTCAGTTGTTTAGGTAAATCCTATGTTGAATTATGGGGATGAAGCTGGGCCTTCTGGACTGCCAAACCCCGTCATCATCCTTGGAGCCAATGCTCCCTGAAAGTGAAGTGCAAAGTATCACGTCTGAGGATGCTAAGTCTTTGTGTATTGTGGAACTGTATGATTTGCCTGAAGGAGAGGCTGATGGTATAAGTCTTTCTGGTGACAAGCCAGAACTTGTGAAACACTATGAGAGTGCTGACAACCCCCCGTTCAGTGCCAGAGTGTCTTCAAAAATGAGCCAAGTGTTGTAGAAATAGAGACTTCAGAGCGAGGGGCTGACAGTGCTCCAGGTTTGGACATTTCTACCCAGGCAGAGGCACCCCTCACAAGTGATGAAAGCCCCAAGGTTGTTGCTGAAAGTACAGAGACTCTGGTTGTTCACCCCAGAAAGACTGACTAAGCTGTCAAGCCAGTGGTGCGCTTCTGTTACGATTCCCCCGGGAGGCCAGTGGATTTGCCTCTCAATGTAGTCCACAAAGGTGTTTATGTCTCTCAGAGCTCACTGCCCAAATTGAGCTTGACGGCCCATTCCAGGTTACTTGTTTTGCCCTCTCACCATGGTGCCCCTGCCCCATCCAGCCCCAAGTCAGCTGATAGGGAAGGGACCCCTCTTGCATTGTTTAGAGTACAAGAAGTTATTACATGATTCTGCATAGTAATGTTCAATTTACCTGTGTGAAATATGCATAATGTATTGTCAGAATGGAAATGATATAGTGAAGTACATTGAAATGTATAGTAAAGTGACAAGTTATGCCAATTGATGAATCAGATAGTACTTGTATAGCATACTAATGGTATAAATGTATTGTATATGTTGCATTTTCAATGTTATGATGGTACAGACTTGATGTGGACACCAAGTTTTCCCAGGCAGGGAAGGGTGTAACCCCCATACAAATGGGGGTTCCCAAAAGTCTTCCTTGAGCTTGCCTAAATGCTCACTGCCAGGCTGGTGTCCTGCATTTTAGCAGTTTAAATGTGATTACCAGAGCCTATATAGCCTCTGTGTACTGTCTATTTAAGAACTGCCTGATTGCAGCATAAGTAATCTGTTGAAAGATGTAACTATTTGCTGAAAATCATTTAGAGTAATAATGATAATGTAGTTTGTCTAACATGCTTTCTTTGCAGCAAGAACTGTTTGTTTGTCTTCACTATCTTTGTCCTGGACTGCAAATTGGACCAATCAGTTCTGGTGGGACCTAAAATGTAGCTGGACTACAGGAGCTGTCTGAAGTCAAAATCTGTAGGAATTATAGTTTTGAGCTTTTTCGCCTTTTGCAACTGAAGGGAGTTCTTGTTTTGACTGACAGCCAAATCAAGCCGACCAAACCTTTTGGATCTGAGAAATCCCCAAGCTGCCTGCTCTTTAGGGCAGATCTAAGCTGGAAGCTGAAGAAGAAGGAGCTGAAGTGATTCTCAGCAGCAATCCTGAGTGGATTTGCATGGGAGAACTGTGAAAAGGCTGAGTTTTGGCATGAATGTCTGCGTGCTGCCCTGAGAGGAAAATAAGAGAATTATTTTGGATTAAATCCAAATTTGTGTGACTAAAGTAAGCTACTGAAGTGGGCCAGGCCCAACCTGAAGAAGACTGAAGATTTTGCTGAATCACGATCAGCCTGTCAGGAGTTCAGCTACCCCTAAGCTCCTGGTGCATGCAGAGACTTTGCGATTGTGACGGGAGCGTCTTGCCTGGTACAGTAGAATTCCCTTACATGTAAATGTTATGAGCTGCTAGTGGGTCATGAGTTAGTTACCCACTGAGTGAACTGTGTTCTGCTTGCTGGAAGCTGTATCCAGCCCAAAACGGACTGCATCCAAATTTTTCTCCATGCGGTCTGGGCCTTGCCAGACTGCCCAGCCAGACTACCCACTGCACATAGAAACCATCGATGAGAGACCGTGCATGGTGATCTGCCCCCTGCTCCGAGCCTGAACAGGAATGACACCTCTGTGACCTGTGTGGGCCTTGCTTTTCCTGGCATTCCAGATCAACCACCTGCAGTCTCAGTTTTCATCCAGCCTGTATCCAGTCTTGGGTATTGTGAGTAAATACCAGGATAGCTCCCTGCAACAACAGCTTAATCTGAGTGTGTCATCTAATTGTCTTGTTTCGTTTCCTTTACGAACTGAGCCCTCTGGCTCCAGATTACAAATATTGTGTTCTGTGCATGTTGTGTTTTCCATCACAGGGCCCCAACCAGTTGCAACGCTGGCCAACCCCGGGCAACAGTCCTGGCTAGCCCATCTCTTCTCCACCTGGGTACCCAGAGGTATGACTGTGTGGGTGGACTCAAAGCGCATGCATAACTGCTTGATTGATATAACCTTTAAGCTAATTAACCTGATTTTGCCCTCCTTTGTTCAAGTCCCTGAATAAATCAGACCTAACTTGCTCAAAGTACTTTACTGTTGCTATTTGCTGTGCATAACCTTGTTTTACAGGGGTCCTCAGGGTCGAGCCAGAGGAACCAGCCATGGTGGTAAGTGTAAACAGTGTGGGTACTTGTGTGGTATACCAGGGGTATTGTGAAAGTGATTTTATACAGTGTCCAGGCCACTAGAGGGGAAATAGGGGGGTCCGGTGTCCCAGAGGGCTGTGCCCAGGTAAGCTTGACCACTACCAACCTTGACCTTGGGGTGGAGGCACCCATTTCAGAACTCAGGCCCCTTAACCTGCTACTAGCCAAGCAGGCAGAGGCAGTAGCACTTAGAATACCGCCACCTAGGGTTTACACATGCCATTGGATAAAGGCCTTAAGGTCTATCTAGTCTACTCAATCATGTAGCTCCCTATGTATTTATAAAGGGAACTACCCCCCTCCCTGTTTGCCTTTTGCCTTCCTCAATTTCCCACTCACCCCCTCCCACTCTCACCATCCACCCAAAGGTTTTCCCTTCACCCTGTCCCAACCCCTCTAGAAGCTGTCCACCACTTTCAGGGATACCATTTCCTCTTGCAGCTCATTCCACATGGCCACCACTCGCTCAGTGAAAAAGTGCCTTCTCGTCTCCATCCTAAACCATCCCCCCAGCAGCTTTAGAGATCTTGTTCCAACTAAGACTGAAGAGTCCCTCATTGCTCACCCAGTCAATACCCTTTAGGTATTTGAAGATCTCTGTCTTGTCTAGCCTCTCCTTTCTTTCCTCAAAAGAGTACATGTTGAGATCCCAGAGCCTCTCCTCATAGGTGTTGCCCTGTTGGCCCTAGATCATCTTGGTTGCCCTTCTCTGGTTTGTTTCCAGCAAGCTGATATTCTTCTTAAGATAGAAGCACCAAACTGTACACTATACTCCCAGATGTGGTCTTACCGGTGACCTGTACAGTGGCAGAATGACCTCTGCCTTCCTGGTAGACATTCCCCTGACTAGCAGCACAGCATCTAATGTGCTTTGGCTGCCACTGTCTTGCAGTGTGCCGAGTGTTTCAGGTCACTTGTGATTATTACTCCCAGGTCCTTTTATTCCTCTGATCTGGTTACCTGCACTTCTCCCAACCACTATTTAATCCCCAGATTCTTCACCCCCTAAGTACAATACTTTGCACTTTTTAATGCTGAACCCCAGATGAGAACTGGCAGATCACTTTCATAGCCTAGTCAAGTTCTCTCTGAGTTCTTGTTTTCCTTCCTCCATGCCCACTCTTCCACAGAGCTTGGTGTCATCCAGGAGCAGGCATAATTTGCCCTTGATCCTATCTGTGATGTTACTTATGAAGATGTTAAACAATAGTAGACTAAGCATTGAGCCCTGAGGGTCTCCACTGATCACAGGCCATACTTCAGGAATTCTCCCTCAACTACCACCCTTTGGCTTCTACCTGCAACCAGCTTCTGACTCATCCTGTGAGCTTATCTCACACTGCCAGGTTCTCCAGCTTCTTGATAAGTCTCCCATGAAGAACTGAATTAAAGGCCTTGCTAAAGTCCAGATACAGGACATCAACCATGTGGCTCTTCTCCACTGTCCTAATGACCCAACTGAAAATTCAATTAGGTTAATTTGGTAGGACCTCCATGACCCAAGCCCATGCTGCCTGTTGTTCTGGAGCTGATTTTCATCCAGAAAGCTGATAAGTCTCTCTTTCGGGATGATCTCTATCAGCTTACCCACTGTTGAGATCAGGCTGACTGGTCTGTTGTTCCCTGGTTCATCCCTCTGCCCACTTTTATGGAGCGGTACCGGATGTGCCATTCGACAGTCCTAGGGCATGTTTCCAGACTCAAGAGAGATGTTAAACAGGTCTGCCAGGGGACCCGCCAGAACTTCTGCCATTTCTCTAAGGACCCTTGAGTGCATGCCATCTGGCTCTGGTGATTTGTCCATGTTTAGGCCCCTTGGCCCTTGAGTACTGTATCAGCTTGAATTGCACTGTCTGTGACTTCTTCCCTCCCAGTCCCCACCCCCTCTGTGAGCCTGCAACAAGTCTGAGGGTATGCAACAATGGGAGCTACCCAGAACAAGCACCAGCTGAGCCAAATAAGTTGTGCACTCAGGAGTGTATTAAAAACTCACTATGGAAGTCTGTGACCAAAACACAAGAATGTCAGTAAATTGCATCCATGTAGCCCACCTTTCAAAGAAAAATAAGCCACTACCAATGTAATCCATCAAATATCCATTTATTTTGGTCATAAAAAGTCAGCAAAGGCAGATACAGTAGGTAACAAAAGCTCTACCTCGGCGCTTCAGGTCCACTGATCCTTCCTCAGGAGGCATGGCCAGAAGGGAAAATGTCACTGTTTAAATAAAAATATTCCAAATAGAAACACGTTACCATTTACAACTTAAAGAATACTCAGTGATAACTCATGCTTCTGAACTAAAAAATTAGTGCAGTGTTTAAAACAAAAATTCTAAAGAATAGCATGTGGACTCTGTTAATTTAAGCTTATTATAATTCATTCTTAAGTAAATATTCATCTTTAAGCTATACATAACATCTAGCTACATTAATTCTTTCATTACACATTTAAGCAACATGGTCATATATACATTATGGAAGTTACTATTTTTGTCTCTCTCTTAACATTCCATTTGTCTAATACATTTCAATATTACTATAATATTCTAACGACATTTATTCTATACATAAGATCACATTATATAGAATCTCCATGAGGCTTATATTACAAGGACAATTGGAGGAAGAAGGAAGGAGGATGAGATAGTAGAGAAGTACCAGAAAAAATAAATTTCTATTCTTTTATTACAGTATATTCAAAAGCTCCAAAAGTAAATAAAGGAATACAGAAAGATAATGACTCTGGACAAAGTGTGTGTGTGTGTGTGGGGGAGGGATAGGGAATAAAAATAAAGATTACAAAAAGTAAATGTGTTTTCTTCAGCTGGTGCAGCCTGGGTAGAAAGTGAATTGAGGCTTCCATGCATACTTGATTAAGTTGATCTACACCAGCCTCTCAATGCTCCATAGCTGTTTTCATTTCCTAAAAAGAAAACATATAAATAAACAAAGATGTGTAATGTGTATGAATGAACAGTTATGAAAAAATAATAAAATAACTGTATTAGTTTAGTTAGGGTGAAATCTTCATTTAGATTATATTTAGTGGGAGGTCAGCCCATGTGCTAAAGGTCACATTTGGAAAAGGTTTACTTAAAGTTTAAAGAGTCAAAGGAAAAAAGGCAGTAGCAGAAGTGTGAGTTGATCAAGAGATCTTGGCTCAGATATTCAAAAGGGTTGCGCCATGCGCAACAGGGTTGCTAATGCACAAGTCCAAAACTGCGGCATTTCGCGATATTCAGAAGGAAGCAGTTGCACCCCCGAAAACATGCTGAGCAATAGCGCAATGAAAATGAAAGCATCTCGCAACCAAAGGGGCGGATCCATGCATAAAGACATAATGCGATATTCAAAGACTTGCGCAATGCGCAATAGCGGCACAGCCAGAAACTGCTCACTAGCGGAAATGAGCCAAAATAAAAAGGCTCAAGGAAGCGGCGCAAGAATGCTACCAGGCTGCCAAGTGGGGGAGAGAGAGAGACAGACAGAGACAGACAGACAGACTTAAAAGGGCAGGCAAGGAAAGTGTGTCCCATAGTTTGTAGAGGCCAGTGGGGTGCCCGGTGAAGTGGAAGTAGCAGTGAGGACAGCGGGGGTAACACAGCAACAGCAGCTGGGGGCAGAAGCCAGGGAGATGGACAGTGCCAGCTTCCACATGGAAGCCGTAATGAAGGGGGTGAGAATCCATGCTGCGGGGGACATGGCCGTGGAGGGCCCGTCGGCGGTATGCCCCCGACAGGCGGTACCGTGCCCGCATCAGCTTTGAGCTGTACACAGATGTAGAGATCGTGGGCCAGTACCGCCTGAACAGGGCAATACTGAGACGGCTCTGTGAGCTGTGCAGTGATGTGATGCATGCACCCTCACGATGGAGTCACGCTCTGTCGGTGGAGACCAAGGTAACAGCCTGCATGTGCCTGCTCGCCACGGGCACCTTCCAGAGGCTGACAGGGGACACCACAGGCATCACACAGTCGGCCACATCACGCATCCTCACCCAATTCCTCAGCGCACTGCTGCCACATACTCTGAGTACATCCATTTCCCCAGCACCAGCGACAGAGCGTGCAACAAACATACAGGAGTTCAACAGGGTAGCACGTATGCCTGGCATGCTAGGGGCCATAGACTGCACCAATGTGGCCATCCGCATGCCACCTGGCCCCGATGGCCACGCATATCGGAACCGAAAGGGATTCTCCAGTGTCAACTGCCAGGTGGTGTGTGATGCCACTGGATGCATAATCAATGTCTGTGCCACACACCCTGGTGGAGCACATGATGCCTTCATATGGTATCAGTCTGCACTGTGCCATCTATTCGAGAGTGGGGACATCCCCACAGGACATCTAGTGGGTGAGTACACATGTATGGAATGCAAACTCTGGGCAAGGGTGGGAATGACACAGGTGCCATGGTAGTGGCACACAGGAAGATGGCCAATATGGACCTGAACATGACACTGCTCTCCACTATCTCCACACAGGTGACTGCAGATATCCACTCCATCCCTGGCTGCTCACACTGTACCAGTGCCCCACGACCCCAGCGCAGCTATGCTATAATGAGGCACATGCCGCAACACGTAACATCATAGAGTGGGTGTTTGGGATGCTCAAGGCACGCTTCTGATGCCTAGACACCTCCGGCAGTGCCCTACAGTACAGCCCCCAAAAGGCCTGTGGGATATTCCTGGCCTGTTGCATCCTGCACAACATGGCCAAAGACCATGGGATAGCCGTACAGGTCAAACAGGGGGACAGCGATGGGGACGCCAGTGGCGCCGGTGATGATGGTGATGAGCAGCCCCCCTAGGATGGAGGGACCCCCGACTGATCCGGCAGGCCCAGCTGCACTGGGACACCATCACAGAGGAGCACTACACACAACACAGGTAAGTCAAGGGGACATGTGCAACCAACACTGTCCATGCACAAACTACAGGCACACAGGGGAACACACCAGGGGTGCATGAAGGTCAGGGGAGTGGAAGGGTCCAGGCATACCAACACACCATCAGAGAGGGTGAGCACTCATATGGACACATACACACACACAGGCACAGGGTACATGGGCAGATGCAAGCACTGCAGAACCGACATTGCTAACACACAGCACCACCGACCACCCCCACCACCTGTACTGTCCAAGTACGTGTGTCAGAACCTGGGCACCCTTGCACCTTGGTGTACAGTGCAATGCAGGCATCATCATGCACGCACCTGTGGACAGAAGTTGGGAGGGTGTGCAGGTGGTCCGTGTGTCAACGTGGTGAGCAGAGCACCCAGCAGTGCACTGCCCACCATGACACACATTGCACACAGGGCAGCACCAGACAGGGCCCGCACTGGGAGACAGCTCAGTCATGTAGCGCTGTCCCACAGCCACCACGGATGCGTGTGCAGCCCCGCCGTGACCCAACAGCAAGGGCAGGCTGAGCAGGGGCCACATGGGGTGGCACTGTTGCACCACCAGGGGTCCCACTGCGCGAACGTGACCTTGCCCGCACAGGGGTCTGCAGCACGCCGAACAAACCTGCACCAGGGGTGCTCGGGATGCCCACAGCAGAACCCGGTGTCGACAGGCCTGGTGTCGCATGACGCCGGGAACCGGGAGTGGAGAGTGCACTGTGTGGGGTGTGCAGTACAGGGGCACCTGACTGTGTGCCCAATGCATCCACGACAGAGACCACTGCTTGGGTCAGCCTGTCAATGGCGGCGGTCACATCCATCCACATACGGATCAGCTCGGCTCGGTCCCGAGCACACTCCCTGCTGTGCCGCTCCACGGACACAGACAGTGCCTCCACGGACCTTGCAACCCGCCCCTGCAGCTGTACTGATTCCTGCAGCAGGCGGGTGTGCGTGTCCAATGGGTACTGTGCCCCAATGGCATCATGACCCCCAGGGTGTGGACGGTCCTGATGCACATCACCCCTTGAGGGTGGGCGCTGTTCTCCAGGACCAGGTATGGGCAGATGAAAGGGCAGTGGACATGTGCCACTGCTTGACACTGTACCCCCAGACCTGGTGTGCGACTGCTGCTGCTGCCTCAACGCTGTGCCCCAGGTCCACCTGTTCCACGCTGTGCCAGCAACAGTGCCAGACACCTGCACAGCCACGGTGCTGCCCCCGGTGCTGACAGGCACAGCCTGGGACTGTGCCAGCATGCTGGTACACATGTTTGAACCAGAAAGGCCCAGGGGCACGTGCTGGCCTGCCGTGTGTCCGTCATGGGACACACCTATCACTGCCCATTGCAGGCCTTCTATCATCAATGGTGCAGGTACGTGCTACTGCCATGGTCACAGCATGCTGGCATGCTTGCATGCCAGACTGCTGAGACACAGGCTGTGCACCCCCACCCAGTATCACTGACACCAGAGTTGTTGGCCCAGCGTGCATGCTGCTGCAGTGCCTGCTGGCTGGTGGTGGAGGTGGATGGTCCCTCCTCCATGTCCAGCAGTCCGCATCACTGTCTGGACCCACCACCACCACTGTCTCCTGAAGGCGAACAGGATCTGTAACAGAAGAGAGTACATGTGAGTGCATGTGAACAACGCCACCCCCAAACACCACCATCATGTCATACCGTGCAGTGATGGGCTTCCACCTGTCTGGAATCCTCCTCCTGGTATGCCGCAATGGCGCTCAGCTGCATAGCTGCGACCAGTGTCTCCTCATGTGGGGTCAGCTGCAACACCACTGGCGGGCCCCAGCCGGTGCCAGCGTAATGCCGCCCTGAAGGCTGCCACCTTCTCCTTCAACCTCCGGCGTCAGTCCCCATCTTTTCTTGCATTCCTGCGGAGCGCTGGTGGCTTCTGTGCAGGTTAACGACCGAGCTACCCCTCCCATGAAGCCGCACGGGACTGAGGGGTGCCCTTCCATCCACTCAGTAGTGGCTCATCTTCCAGTGTAGCCTGGAAGAGGGCCTCCGTCTCTGCCGCTGTGAAGTTGGGCCTCCTCCTACGCCCACCGTCCTCACCCTCACCTTGGCTCTGCTCGGTCATGGTGATCTGTATGGGTGGAAGTGGACACCTGTCACTGTGCAGTCTACAGCATTTCCCCATGAGCATTGTCCTGAACATCACACAGCATGCAACTCACCTCTCACCTGCAGTAACCGAATCTGGCCAGCACAGCCCACTGTCGCACATTTATAGCGCAACACATGCAAATTAGGAGTGGAGCAACTTTAATGACATGCAAATCGTGCCACTGCGCCCTTGAATGGCTGATCAGATGATTTGCATGTGTCGGCTGAATATCGCAAATCTGCGCTTTGCGCAATACGGAAGAGTCGGCTGAGCCAATGGCGCAGATCTGTGCCTGTGTGGTACACTGCATTGAGCATGCCTAGATAGCTTACACATGCGTCTGTCACACTGCTGACATGCTGAGTCGATAGGCAATTCAGGCCATGGCCACCATTGTGCCAGTGGCGCTGGCGCTAGCCACTATGGCGCTGTGGCATTACTGCGCAATAGTCCACTGTGGCACTGAATGCACGCTGGTCAGTCGGCATGGGACCCTATCCGTCAGATGGTGCTGTCGTGGCCTTGCGTCATTGCTCATGACCTTGTGTATGCCCTTTGCCCCCTGCCACTGTTCGCCTGCCATGTGTACGTCCCTATTGCGCTGTCTGGTGACAGCGCTATGTGAAGTGACAGCTCTGTTCGAACAGCGCGATTGGAGCCTGTAGTGGTCTATTGCGCAACATCTCCACGTGGGGTTACGGTGCAGCAGAGCACCATATTGCCTGCTGTAAACTGGCTAACATGGCTAGGAGGAGGGCTGTGAGTTGGAGCCCACTGGAGGTAGCCAACCTGGTGGCCTAGTGGAGCCCACTGCATGGGGCACTCTATGGTGAGGCCCCCTCACCTCATGCGAGAACAGAGGTGTGGCAGCAAGTGGCCACTGACCTGGTGGGGTCACTGGATGGTGCCGGGCTGCTGAGCAGTGCGGCACCAGTACAGTGACCTCTGCGGAGGGAGCCAGACATGTTAGCACGGCTGTGAGCACGTGCCAGGCGGGGCATGGTGCCTAGGCCAGGTGAGTGTACCATCTATGCACCTGTATTCTCTGTAGGGGTGTGTGTGCTTTGGTGGCTGTGAATAGGTGACGGCTCGGACACGGTTGGCTGTGTCAGTGTGTGCAGCTGTGCGATGGATGGGTATGGCTGTGTGGGCAGACACTCTCACTGGGGCAGGGGGCAGTCTGCTTTTGAGTCACACTGATGTTTGTCTCAACATATGTCTCCCACAGGCCGGGATGTGAGGATGCAGGGCCGGGGTGAGGAGGGCTGTGCCAGGGCCCCGGTGGCAGCAGGAGTTGCCCCCCGGATGCAGCAGCAGCAGCCGCAGCAACAGCAGCAAGAGCAACAGCAGCAGACACAGCTGCTTGAGCAATGTGAGTATCATGACTTCATGGATGCTATTGCATGCTGGGGGGGAGAAGTCCACTAGCCCTGCACAATACAACCATGCAGGACAGGGGAGGTCATAATTCAACTATACAAGACACTAATGAGGCCCCACCTGGAGTACAGTGTACATTTCTGGAGACCATACCTACGTAAGGACGTAGAGTGGGCAGGGAAGGTTCAGAGGAGGGCAACAAAGATGGTGCATGGCTTGCATCACAGGTCCTATGACGACAGGTTGAAGGAACTGAACATGTACTCCCTGGAGGAGAGGGGGGAGAGAGGGGATATGATAGAGACATACAGGTATCTTACAGGGGGGGTCAGGGTGCAGGACACACTATTTTGAAGTGAAGAAGATGTTCCAGGACTAGAGGGCATGGGATGTAGTTGGAGGGTGGACGATTCAGAGGACACATGGAGAAGGATTTCTTCACAGAGCGGGTGGTGGACAAGTGGAACACCCTGCCAGAGGAAGTGGTGGGGGCTGAAACAATCACAGGATTTCAGAATGCACGGGACAGACATGAAGGAATTCTGGAGATCAGGGGTAAGGGGCAACAGACTTCTAAGAAAACAAAGTGAACTTACAAGCTCAAATGGATAGACTGGGTTGGCCATAGGCCGCATATCTGACACTGTCTATGTACTATGTATGTATACGCGACACAGGTGACATGCATCACTGTCAGTATCACAGCACGTCTGTGTAGCGTCACTGGTGGTCAGGCATGCACTGGGCACATAGCTGTGTAACTGGCATCGCACCACGTTGCCACATCACTTGGACAGCCTGGTTTGTGCTGTGATGGACATGGGCAGTGTGTGTGTGCAGTGGTGCGCATAGCTGGTGCTGCCTGTTTGTGATGGCCATGTGCATGTTCACTGGGTGGGTGCATGCCGTCACAGGTGTGGGACATTGGGCTATATGGCTTGTAGGTTTGGTGGTGTTCAGGGTTGTGGTCAGTCACAGCCATTGACTGTGTTCCCATTTTCCCTAGGCCTCGAGGTTCTCAGGAAGTTGGCAAGCGATGGTAGGCGCCTCACACACATGCATCGAGAACCAGGAGATCCTGCAAGCCATCCGCGCCCATGGAGTACATCGGAGGTGGACAGGATGGTGCGCCAGCAGGGGAGGACCAGCAGCGGCTGGGCCATAGCCACATTACCCTTCCCACTTCTCCCATCCCTACCACCCTGCCTTCCCTCTCCAAGGTTTTAATCCTCCCTTGAACACCCCTACCTTGTACCAGTCCCCCCTTGTAAATAGTTTCTCTTGTTTTTGTTATTTAATATTTTCAATATACATTTCTATTTTGATATGAATACTGTGTTGGGCTCTGATTTGCAGCTGGCTATGGGTGCTCAGTTGCAGGGGTGTACATGCCATCTGGGGTGGTATGGTCCTGGGTGTGTGTGCGTGTGTGTGCATGGGGAGGTATCTCCAGCATGGCAGTGACTTTCTGTTGGTCTTGCCGTCTGCTGCCACCCACTTCTGGGTGCACAGGGTGTGTCTGGCTTGTAGGCTTCTGTGCTGCATGGGGTTGATGTGTGCTGGGGGGATGCATAGTTTCCTGCAGTGCCAGTCACTGCACATAGGTGGTGTCTTGGGGTCACAGTGCAGGGTGTGCTGTGTGTACGGGGGGCTGCTGTGCACTGTGGTTGTCAACCCCCTGTGTGTGGCACTCTCAGCATGCCAGTGGTTGTGCTGGGGTGTCATAGCTCCGCTATGCTGTGTTGGCTTGTCCCCATGGGCCAGTAGATCATCCGTCACACCCCCAGTGATGCTGTGCTTGGGATGTGCAGGTGTGGTGTGGGTTCTGCAGTGTGTTCCTGTGCCCATGTGTGGCATGGCTGGCGGTGGGCCCAGCCTGCCTCCTGGATGTGCAGTTCCATTGCTCTGGGGGGGCTCTGCTTGCTATGGCACCTCTGGAATGCTCAGCTGAGCTGCCTGGTTGCTCCCATAGTGCAACATTTGGCTCAGCTTCTCCTTCCTGGTTGCGCTATGGCGCAGTATGTGCGATATTCAGGCGTTGGTTGCTGCAATTTGTTCTGCTCCATGTTTGAATACCACACCTGTTGCGCATTTGCACAACTGGTTTGTGCTTACTCCTGCTGTTGTGTTCATTTTGAGCACAGTTTGAATATCTGGCCCTAATGTTCACATTTTAGTTGATTACAAATGCAGTTTTATATCCCAATACTCATTTAAGCCATTTGGTCTAGCTGACTTTAAGATATAAAATCAAAAACTTTCTGTTTAAAGTAGAATGTCTTTTCTACTCCCACCATATTTGAGATAAGAGACATGTTCTATTGCTAAGCATTTCAAATTACTGTGATATGAGTTATGACTGTCTGCAAAGTGTGCTCCTACCTTTTGTATCTGATCTTCCCTTTATGATGGATATGACCTGCTCTGGAATCCTTTGTTTGAGTGGTCGCATTGCGCACCCCACATAAGTCAGTCCACAAGTACACCAGCGGGCATAGATACAGAAAAGGGAATCACAAGTTATTAGTTGCCTTATTTCTTCTTTCACATCGTCACATTTAGGGTGATTAAATACTTTACTGGTTTCTAAGTATTTATAAATAGTGCACTTTGTGCATTTGAAGAAACCTTTAGGTTTTGCAGGAAACCAACCCCTGTCTATTTCTTTTTTCTCATAAAATCTACTGTGGACCAGCATATCACACAAATTACTGGCACGTCTAAATGTGATTTTTGGTTTTGGTCCTACTACTAGTGCAAAGAATTCATCTGACTGTAACATTTTCCAATTATTAAATACCACATTTCCTATACATCCAGCCAGATTGTTAAATTCAGTAGAGAATGTTATAATATCATCTGTTCTACTAGCTGTTTCTTTTGATTTCCTTTTAAATAACTGTTCTTTATTCAGTGTCATAGCTCTTTCTTTTGATTCCTTCAGTAATTTCTTCTCATAACCCCTGTTAATGAATCTTCTCTCTAGTTCTTGGGATTGAACAGTACCTCAAAATATTGCTTGCTACTGCAATTCCTATAAAGCCCTAGGAATTGTGCAAATGGGATAGAGTTTTTCAATTTTATAGAGTGTGCACTGTCATATTTAAGAAGGGAGTTCATGGCAGTATGTTTCCTATGACATTTAGTTCCCAATCTGTTTTCATCCTGAGATGTAAAAATAATTAAGTCCAGGAAATTTATTTCTGATGGACTAATGCAATAACTAAATGACAAATTAAGATTATTATCATGCATCCACTGTACAAATTCTGTAAACTTGGCCTCTGTTCCATGCCATATGCATAATATGTCATCCACAAATCTATACCACATTTTGATTTTATCAACATATGGATTGTAGTTTTGATTACTGATCTTCACTAGTTCCCAGAATCCTAAGAACAGATTAGCATGACTGAGTGCCATACTGACACCCATTACAGTTGCACACTTCTGGAGAAAAAAATCCCCATTGAACTCAAAGAAATTATGAGTTAAAATGAATTCCAAGCACTTTATTATAAATTCCACTGGCATCTTATTACTTTCTCTATGATTTTCCAGGTAAATCCTGCATGCATTTATCCCATTTTCATGTATAATAGTGGTATATCATGAATTTATGTCTTTGGATGCCAGTAAGAAGCAATCTTGCCTTTCAAAGTCCTTAATTTTTACAAGGACATCATTGTATTTTTATAAATGATTGTATACTTGGAATATATTTTGCAGGAAAAAGTCCATATATTGTCCTAACCTGTCTGTCAAGGAATCAATCTCAGAGGTGATGGGTCTCCCGGGGATCCGACAAGTTCTTATGGACTTTGGGTAAAGCATAAAATCCTGGGGCCTGATTCCCGTTGCATGGTGCAACTCATGGCGTCACGGTTGCAGCATGTGGCACTGCATGGGGTCCCTGTGCTGTATTCAAGACAGGCAGGATCCCCGGCACCTATGTCCCATGACTTGCGGCAGCGCAGGCTAGTGCCACAAAAATGGCACAATGGACCTGGGTGCTGCAAGTCATGACCCATGATTTACTGCCCTCCAGAGCCCCCACCCTAAAATGTACCCGCAACCACCTGGGGGCATGGGGGGCTGGCCGGGTAGTACAGATGTTT
This sequence comes from Neoceratodus forsteri, assembly GCA_016271365.2. Classification (NCBI taxonomy): domain Eukaryota; kingdom Metazoa; phylum Chordata; order Ceratodontiformes; family Ceratodontidae; genus Neoceratodus; species Neoceratodus forsteri. The sequence goes on from CM028134.1 coordinate 851,432,250, forward strand.
GGAGGGGTAGTGCAGAAAATGGACCCCGGGGGGCCCCGACATTTGGAGTGGGTGGAATGACTTCACTGGGGGACATGGAGCAGGGATATGTGCTTCCCACAGTGCTGTGGAGTGGGCATCCATCAGTTGGCAAGGACAGATGCCCATCAGATCACCTCCATGCTGGCTTAAGTCTGAGGTGCCATAGCAGGTGGGGGAATGGTGTTAGTGGGTTACGGCAGCCACCCTTCCAGAACAGGGCACAGTTGCTGCCATAACCCATCCTTGCACCATGCAGCTATGGGTTGTGGGCATAGTGGGTGGTATAGCCAACCTTTGGCACAACCTGCATGGGGCATGGTGCAAGCTGCAACTTGGAATACCAACTTGCGGAATGCATGGTGCAAGGTGTGAGTTACACCATTTGGTCTGGCATAATGTGCCTTGCACCATGCATAAGTCTGTTTGGAATCGGGCTCCTGATATTTTAGGATTCTCAGGCCACATAAATTTAAATTCATTTTCAAGTATTTCTCCAATTTTTACCACATCTTGTAATATTTTTAGCAGCTCTTTTTAATACTGAGCACTTGGATTAATGTCCAGCTTTTTATAATTACTAGCATTTTCTAATAAATCCATTACCATTCTCTTATATTTGTCTTTCCCCATTATAACAATATTCCCACCTTTGTCTGCAGGCTTGAATACAATTCCTTTCATACTTTTCAGTTGTAATAAGGCAGCACTTTCTTTTTTTGTCACGTTACATTTCTTAGTAGTACTACATTCATTTACTAGATCATTTACTTGTTTTAGGCAGTTTTTCAAAGGGAAATATTAGAGTTATAAACATTGGGGCAGAAATATGTTTACCTCTAAATAGAGCTTTCCTTTGTTTTAATGGAGTCAGATATATGCAACGCTGGATGTAAGTCACTTACTGTGGTCTGAATGTTACCTTCCAAAATCTGTTCCAAGTCCATATTGTCTATATTTTCTGATAGAGTTCTTCTAAAGTCCCCAGATCCCTTAACATTTGGTTAGTCTTTATGTCCAAAGCTACACCCTCTTCAGAATTCAAGGGCTTGTTCAAAAAGTGATTCCCATGTTACTCGTCACTTCCAGTGGACCCTTTTGTAAAAAAGAAAAATAAGTTTTATTTTCCTTATAAATTTTGTATATCCACATGTATGGCAAATCTGTTAACCTGGAGGTTGAGAACATATGATAGTCTCTTGTGTAGTACTCTGTTCTGACCCTCTGTCAGTATCTGGTCTGATAAATTAATCAGTTGTAACCCTTCCCTCTCTTGTTCCTTAGAGTTCTGTTGGGACCTTGATTTTATTCCACTTCCTCTTTCCCACACCTTATTTTCCTTGTCCTCTTTTCCCTTCTTTCTTGTTCCCTTAAAAAGGACCTTTGTTAGAGTTAGATGTAGGCTGATTTTCACTGCTGCTGTCTTTTCGGTTTCTGCTTGTAGAACGTGATGTATTTCTTTTATTAAATTGAAAACAGACCTTAGACCTACAGCTACTTCTTGATCTGTTAAATTTCAGTTTGGACCAAACTGCAATGTCTCCTTTTTCATAATCCCTTTTGTCCCTTAATAGTTTGGTTTGCTTTTTGTCAATAATTTCTGATTCGTATTTATCTAATTTCTTCTGTAAATTATAATTCAGTTCATCATAGTCCTCTGTGCCTTTAAGAGCCAATGCTTGTTCCGTAACTGCAGCAAGTTATATTTGTAACTTTTTGTTCTTTTTTATATCAGCTTTAATAATCAATTTTGTAAATGTAACAGAGCAAATTCTAGCTTCTTCAATCCATTCACCCTGAAACTCGAACTCCTCACGTCCTGATGAAGGAGTCATGGTAACCCTGATGCCCTTTGATATTTGTTCTTTAGCAAGACACTGTTCCAATGTTGCAATATTATAAGTAATGTCAATTTCCTTCAGTAGCAATTTGTCCAACTTATTAAAGACATGTTTTAAATCTTCAGTGTTATTGAAGTCAGTATTTACCTCTGACGCCCGTAAGCATTCTGCAGCTTTTTGTTTCCTCCTCTGTAAAGGTTCAGTCCCTTCCCAACTCGAACAGCCAAATTTGCTTAAATTGGAAGATTTGTCTTGATTCAACATTTCTTAATAGAGTTTTCAAGCACTGCAACTTATTTCCAAGTTGTTCTCTGTAGGACTGCAACCAAATGTCCTGCTGCTGACACAAAATACACACCACTCAAAAGTTCCTTAAATGATACATGAAATCAGCAAGGGTCATGGTTCTGCTGAAAGTAGCAAAGTAGCAAAGTTACAGATCCAGAATATTTTTCTCAGTGAGCCTACAACAAGTTTGAGGGTGCGCAACAATCGGAGCTACCCAGAACAAGCACCAGCTGAGCCAAATAAGTTGCACACTCAGGTGTGTATTGAACATTCACTATGGAAGTCTATGACCAAAACACAATAATATCAGTAAATTGCATCCACATAGCCCACCTTTCAAAGAAAAATAAGCTGCTACTGATGTAATCCATCAAATGTCCATTTATTTCAGTCATAAAAAGTCAACAAAGGCAGATAGGTTACAAAAGCTCTACCTCGACTCTTCGGGTCCACTGACCCTTCCTCAGTAGGCGTGGCTAGAAGGGAAAACATCACTGTTTAAATATAAATATTCCAAATAGAAACACCTGTTACCATTTATAACTTAAAGAGTACTCAGTGATAAATCATGCTTCTAAACTGAAAAATGAGTGCAGTGTTTTAAAAAAAAAATTCTAAAGAATATCATGTAGACTCTGCTAATTTAAGCTTATTATAATTCATCCTTAAGTAAATATTGATCTTTAAGCCATAAATAGCATCTAGCCACATTAATTATTTTATTAGACATTTAAGCAACATGGTCATATATACATTATCTCTCTCTTAACATTCCATTTGTCTAACACATTTCAATATTACTATAATATTCTAAATACATTTAATCTGTACATAAGAGTAGATTATATAGAATCTCTATGAGGCTTATATTATAAGGACAATTGGAGGAAGAGAACCCCTGCTACCTTGTGGTACTTGTGGTACTGGTCCATCCTTCTCCTGAGTGAAGACTGAATTGAAGTACCCATTAAGCACTTCTGCCTTTTCTTCACTACCCTCTGTCCATCCCTTTTCATTTTTTACCATGACCATCTCATTCTTTGCATTTCTTTTCTCCCTTATATACCTGAAAATGGCATTCTCACTCACTTTTATCTGCTGGGGTAACTGTGCCTCTGTCATGTCCTTTGCCTCCCTTACTGCCCTACCTGTCTTGACTTAGTGACATAATCCATCCTATCCTCCTCCTTCTGAGTATGCTTTAACTTTGTAAAGGCTACTGTCTTGACCCACACTGCTTTTGCTACCTTCTTGCTGATCCAGCTGTTTTTTTTTTTGCCTTAGCTTCCTTACTTTTGATTTGGCATACTCACTATTGGCCTCTATCAATCCTTTCCTTATTATGGCCCATTTCTGTTCCACATCCATCCCCACTCTATCCCATGCAAGTTGTCCTTTCAAAACTTCTCCCATCCTACCAAAGTCAGCCCACAGAATGTCCAAGACCCTTATCTTGGTCCTTACAATCCCTTTGCCCATGTTCAGGCAAAACCACAAAGTGTGGTGGACACTTCCTGCAAGTGACACTGACACATCCACCTTCATATCCTGAACCTGTCCACAGTTGGTCAGGACCAGATCCAGGATGGACATCTCCCTAGCGGGTTGGCTGGTAAATGTTCCCTCTGATCTCTCATGCAACACCGGGGGTCAAACATGTCAATGCTCAAGGGCTTTGTTTATGTTTACTCACAGTGGCTGTCTCAGTCAGTTCTGGCTGCACAAAGGGGCAGGATAATGGAATGAAGCACTAACCTGAGTGCCAAGGCTGTGTGAGTACTAATGTATGATAAGTACAAAAAGGAGGTATATTGGAAATCCCTAGCAAATGTGTCATCCAGCACAAAGAGGTTTTTAATATGGAAGCCTTAAGCCATATCTGTGTGCAAAATATAGTCATTGTGTTCAGCACTAACCCACCCCACAAAAGGCAATAAGTAATGTGGAGCTATCATAGTGCCCAAGTGGTAACCTGCAAGATTCATACAAACATATCAATGATACTACTCACTATGTACAGCACTTAAGGCTACATACCAACTCATTTGCATGATCATTAAATGCCATGAGTGTGATGTGAGCTCTCAGCTGAGTGTCAGCTCCTTACTAGAAAATGTCAATCTCATGAATTTTGTTGTGCCCCCCCACTGTCTGCTGCCAGCAGGTAGGGCTTGAGAGCAGACCCCTCCTCACCAGATCATTAATTGAAGAGGGACTGCATTAGGTACTCGGGGAAAAAGCAATGTGGGACCCTCACCTAATGAAGCCTACAGCTACTTGATGCTGGAGGAGGGTTTTAAGAGGAAATATAGTAAACATTTACACACACTCAAAAATGTTGTGTAGAGTGTTTGGATTTGTATGTGTAGCTGTATTGTGTAAGTGTGTCCATCCCTTTGTTGTAAGGAGTTTTTCTAAGTTTGCCTGATAGTTTTATGGCCCCTGCTCTTCCTTTTCCTGCAGAACCTCCTGTCCCATATGACAGTGCAGCATTCACAGACATTAGTTCAGCAACAGCTGGTTTCAGTCAAGCTTAGAGCAGTAGAGCTGTGATTTTAAGTAACTCATCTTATCAAGTAAGCACTAAAGAAAGCTACAGTTACAGTTCACAAACACCTGAAAGATAATTGAGTTGGCTAGTCTATAAGGAAACAGCTATAATCAGTTATATTCTTCACTAGTTTGGTGAACTGGGGTGATTGTGTGCATTTTTATGGATCTGTGTGTGTAGGTTGATGAAATAAAGACTATAATTACAAAATATTTACTGCTGCTGTGTAGACCTAGATCCATACTTAGAAAATGAAAAGTTTGGATTAGAAAGAGTTTTTTTTTCAGTTGGGGCTGGAATATTAGGCTCATTGCAGCAGATTGCTACTACAGCAGTAGCTGTCACTCTCTGAATCAGTGGTCCTGGATGCATCACTGTCTCATGGAACAGGAGGCTGTGTAAAGCAATAAGATATTCACCACGGTGGCAGGGTCATAAACCTAGAGGGTAAATTTAGAAAAACTCCTAACAGTAAACAAAGGGAAGAATATACTAGGCCTACATACTTAAATCAAAATGCTCTGCACATTATATGTTTCTGCAAAGTATGACTGCATTTTTCCTTTAGTGAACATTGCAGAACTGTATTACTGAAGGTAATGGGTGGGGGGGGGGCATATCAGTATGCTGCTACTAAAATCATCAGCAAGAAGGGAGTGCCACTAGAGGCCAGAGAGAACAGAAAGGGGTTGATAAGATGAGGTGGAGTTGTTAGACATGTTGTCAGGAGACAGCCAGGGGAGGGGCTCCTGTGCTCATTGTATGGATTTAAAATAAGGTTTCTGGAAACATTAGCTATTACTGCACTGACAGCTGGTTAGTGCTTCCAAAAACATTCCAGTATCCCAGAAAGTACTGTACACAAGCAAATATGACTCATCTGCATAGTAACAAGAAGTTGATAGCGCTTACATGCTAACAGCATAATGTCATGCTAAGTATGCCATTGAATATGGCACTGCTAGCACACACAGACTTTTAGAAATACAAACCACAGTTATCATGGTATTAAACCTGTTAGTGTGATGCCAAACATTCAGATATGCTGCCCAAGCCCATGTTGTCCACATCTCTGCTGCCTGCTCTGTGGTCCAGGCATGCACATTCATTTTCATTTCATTTACTGATAAGTGATGGCCTATGGACATACTGTATTTGCTCAGTTTCATAGAAGACCATAAAAACAAAGAATGATAAACAAAAAATATACAGAAAGAGGAATCTATACAATTAGACATAGAACAAGTCATTTACATTCCTTTCCTCATTGCAAACAGTCAGGGTTTTGGCCCGGCAGTTGACCAAATGATCAAGAACATCCTGTATCCATTTGCTTGGCACAGTGGACTGACCAGAGTGCAAAATCACAACAGACTTCATGTGGATTAGATATTACATATAGGACTTACACTATAGATGTGGCTAAATGGATATGCATTATAAAATAAAACTGGCATGTTGCCAGCATAATTTTAGTTAACCTAGGATAAAGAACAGATGTGACAGATGCTATGGTTTCTTTTAAGAATGCAGTTCTAAGAGTTATCTAATGGATGACTGTTCTCTCATAAGGTCAGCTGGTCAACTGACCATAACACATTAAATACAGAATGAACAAGCAAAAACTCAGTTTGATAAAAGGCAAAGAAAGTGAGTTCTACAGCAGAAAATTAGATTAAAAAACAGGGTGCATGTAAATAAGGTCATAATCATTATGCATTTTGAGACACACATGGGGCATCTGACAATTTATAAGAAGATGGGTTCTTGTTATGCAATGCATTCCACAGTATGCTGAAAAAAAAATCTGCACTGGGAAATTTGAAATAATTTCCCATGTGAAAAAAACTTTGGTAAACACAGAATGGGATCAGAAACAGAAGCAGTGATAAAAACTGGCTGTAAACCAGCTACCAGCTGAGGCTAGCAAACTATTGGTTGTGAACCAGAACCTCAAAACCCAGCTGTCGTTCTTCAGAAATCATTGGTGCTCTAGTCATTATAAAGAGAGACAGACATTCTTCTTCTTCTTCTTCTTCTCAAATCTGGACCTGTTAAAATGGTCAGCCACACTACTGTGTTTCAAATAAAATGGTTGTTGTATGTAGGTGACACAATACTATTTTATACCATGCTTCCAGTTTACACAACACTATTTGCATGTACACTAGTTTACACATTGCTGACAGTTATCATTAAAAATACAGTCAGTAGAACAGCTTTTGAAACTAGCTTCATGCCTCTGTTTTTGTTGTTCTTCTTGATGCACTTTTTCTTCACTCTTAGTACCAAAAAATGTTAATTATTATGGTTACTGAATGTCAACAACAAAGTATAAACCTGTGGTTGTCACCTGTTTACATGTTATTGACATTCAATGATGACTTGGATTAATACCTTTCTAAAGAACAATAAAGATATAGTAAAAACATTATGCAATTCCATTATAAACCTGTATCACTATCAACAAACAAAAGTAACAAATGAAGTTAGTTTATTAAAGCTTTTCAAAATCATCTGGTTGCAATTTTGTGACATGTCTCCATAACATGCAAACCCTGTTGTGTAGTACAGTGTACTCTGGTGCAAATACTGTACATGTAATCTCTCGCAATGTCTCAATGTCAAATTTAACTAACAATTTATTGAATATTTGTACGTGTTTTTCAGATTTACAATTCATTTGATCTGATACCTTTGTGGTAGGCTACTGTAATGTTTTAGGGTCGTATTCATAGATTATTTATTTACTTAAACGTGAAGACTGGGTCAAGCACACTGAACTGACGCAGTTTCCAGTTGTGACCTAGGGGAAAAGATTACAGAGGATGGCACTGGCTAGGACAATTTTGTATGGCATACAAAAATAAACAGGTACAACACAGATCAAAGTTGCTCACTGCTCCAGAAATGGCCAAGAGTAGACATTGGGAGGTAAACATATTTCTAGATGACTAACGAAGGTAAAATAAAATATACACAAGACATGCAGATATCAGGGAATCTGAAATAGCAGTAGCAGCTAAAAAGAAAATAAAGAGATGAGAGCAAGGGTAGGGATCAGTTAGCTGCAGGAACAGGACAGGAGAACTGAAACTTATGAGATGGTTTGAGACAGTGAGAAGAGAAGGTGAGTGTCACATTGGGAGAGGAAAGTTATTACAGAGGTTAGATAATAATAATAATTTTATTTTTATAGCGCAATTCGAAACATCAAAGTGCTTTACATAAAAACATATTAAATAAATCACATAAATAAATCAAACTTCCAGTTAAAATTCTTATAGTTATATCAGCTTCACATAAATATAACATCAATTAAAATTCTCAAGACATCAAATGTTAAAAGCTTGTCTGAATAAATATGTCTTTAAATCAGTCTTGAAGATCTCCATGGTCCTGCACGTGCTAATCTGATGAGGTAAAGAGTTCCACAGGGATGGCGCCATGAACATAAAAGCCCGGGCACCAGATGTCTTCAACCACACCCTGGGAAGCTCTAACAACCCCTCATCAGCTGAGCAAAGAGGCCAGCCTGGGCTATAGGGAACCAGGAGCTCTTGTAGATAACTCAGTACCTGTCTGTGCATGGCCCGACCTTGAAGGTGGTCCGCCACTGTATAGGCAGCCAGTGCAGATTCCACAGCAGGGGGGAATAATATGACTGGAATGAGAAGTCCCAGTTAATAATCATGCTGCAGCATTCTGCACAAGCTGCAGTGGTGGACATCAACCCCCGGAAGCCCCAGGTAAAGGGAGTTGCAGTAGTCAAGCCACGAGGTCACAAAGGCATGGATCAACATGGGCAAATCATCGGATGAAACAAGGTGCTTAATTCTGGTGATGTTCCTAAGATGGTAAAAGGAAGACTTGATGACTGCCAACACCTGCGCATGCAGTGTCAGCCCATCGTCAATAACCACCCCCAGATTTCACACCTGTTCAGAGGTAGGCAGTTGTACCCCATTGAGCTAAAGCACAGAGGGTAATCCCACCACCGGCCTCTCTATCTGGCACTCCAGATCCACCACTGACACCTCAGTCTTCCTTGGATTCAATTTCAACCAACTGGACTTCATCCAGTCATGGATCTCTTCTAGACAGCTGTTAAACATTGAGATCGCACTATCCTGGTTGGGTGCAAAAGACAGAGCTGTGTATCATCTGCATAGCAATGAAACCTCAGCCCATATTATCTTACAATGTCTCTGAGGGGCAGCAAATATACTGCGAACAACATGGGGGACAGCATCGAGCCCTGAGGGATCCCACATGGCAGAGAGAATGGCTCTGAGGAAAAAATTCCCCAAACCACCCTCTGAGACCTACAGGCTAGGAAAGAATGAAACCATCTGAGAACTGGACCAGCCAGGCCACAGATGACCCTCAGACATTCGAGCAGAACCCCATGGTCCACAGTGTCAAATGCTGAAGAATGATCCAGAAGCACCAAGATGGAACGGTGCTTCTGGTCTCTCACCATCAGAAGATCACTGAGCACCCGAACCAGAGTGGTCTCAGTACTATGTCTCTTCTGGAAACCTGACTGGAGTGGATTGAAGACATCATGGATGGTCAAATGGTTCTCCAGTTGCAGCACAACCACTTTCTCAATCACCTTCCCAACAAAAGGAAGGTTAGAGATGGGTCTGTAGTTTGCGCAGCTGTTTGGGTCTAAAGAAGCTGTCTTAAGAAGTGGTGTCACTACCACTTCTTTCAGGGAGCTAGGGAACTCTCCCAATTCTAAAGAGCACCAAACAATCTCTGCAAGGACCGGGCCAATAGTCTCCATACATCCTAATAATAGGCATGTAGGGTCCAGATCCAAACTACAGCAGGTAGGCCACAAATTCTGGGTAATCCACATAAAGTCCCCCATCTCCGCTGGTCAAAAGATATCCAAGCAGACCGAGGGATAGTGACCATACACCGACCATCGCTAGCCCCCAGAGAGGGTGCTGAACAGACTTCGGCCCTGATATCAGCCACCTTATCCACAAAGAATCAAGAAAACTCATCACACTTTTCTTGTGAAAAAGCTCCTCGAACCTGTAGACAGGTTGGGTTGCGCAGCCTGTTCATGGTTCAAAAGAGCTGAGCCAGTTGATTCTGAGCAGCAGCTATCTCACATGACAGGAACTCTGCCTTTTTACATGAGATTGCCGATTGATAGCTTTGATAATGATCTATCAGTCTAAAATGGTTGCCTTCAAGGGCCATTCTCTACCAGCGATGCTCTAGCCTTCATCCTACATGTCTCAGCTCCCTCAAGGTCCCTTCAAACCAGGGGGACCGAGGGCAGAGAGAGAGAGAGAGAGAGGCCAAACACGGACTAGGGCGATAGAATCTAGAGCCTCAGTAATGGTCTTATTATAGATTAAAACTAGATTGTCTGGATTCACGCCTGCCCTCAGAACTCTCGATAGGTCTAATACCACCAATAGACCTTCCGTGGTTATACCCCTCAAAGGGCAGTATTTGACCATCTCCACAGGGACAGGTCTATGGAGGGGCTGAAAATTGCATCTTACTGTGCAGTGATCTGACCACATGACTGGCTCCACCACCAAGTCGGTGGACTCAATTCCCAGGAGGAACACCAGATCAAGAGAGTGATCCTGATTATGAGTAGCAGAGGCAACTACCTGTGTGAACCTCAATGAAGACATGAGTTGGAGGAAGTCTTGACCAAACTGCGAGAGTTTATCATTGACCCAGGCATTGAAGTCACCCAGGACCATCAGCTTGGGCAACGCCAATGCCACATCGACAATGAAGTTTGCCACTTCCTGCAAGAACAATTTCCCACCCCAGGTAGATTGTAGATGTGAATGATCCTGGAGCCCACATCTGCTAATGCAGTAAACTCAAATGATCTTGATGCCTCTACTGGTACACCAGCAATACCCAATTCTGGTCTAAAACAAATAGCCACCCCCCAGCCTCTGCAGTCCGATCTTGAGTGGTGTACCATCGGAAACCCAGCTGGGGCCGCTGCTTCCAAAATGGGGCCCACATTGTCATCAAGCCAGGTCTCGGTGATGCAAGCCAGATCTACCATCTCAATAAGATCAGCAATAATTTCAGTCTGGTTTCTAACAGACCTGGCATTGCATAACACCACTCAAGTTAGATGAGGTCCGGGGCTGACCGAGTTATCTGCCCTGAAATACAGGAGACCTTGGGTATGGTAACCAGACATGGTGAACCATGGTCTAGAGACCATTTCATCTCCTGGACCGTACAACCCTGATACGGCCACCCCACTCCCCACCCCCTGGATCCAGGACCCCCAGCTGACTTCTGTCCCCTACTAACAATACCCAAAGCCCTACACCAATTATACACTTCTGCAGGCAAGGGGGAGGGAGAAGGGCCAGAGGTCCTGGAGTTCAGCAGGGGAGTAATGCCTGACTGGGAGAGCAACAGATCAACACATTTCCTATCACAATAACCAGTACTGTCCCACGTGCAAAAAATAATATAAATCCAACACAATTTATGATATAGAAAATGCCTCCTGTCCCCTAAATGTCCACTAATAACAAGAGGCGCTCAAAACAAACAAACTAATAATATATAAATATACTACGCTGGACTTCTGTCACAACTCCAGTTTAATTGTCCAGAAAAGTCACCTCCACTGCCTCTCACACAGAAGGAGGAAGAAAGAATAGTGAAAACTTGAGTCCTCTCACCCCTCCAGAGCAATATTCAATAAAGTAAAATTAAAAATTACCCCACTACCTCTCACACAGTGGGGGAGAAGAAGGGGGAAGGGAAACCTGCAAAGAAACAGCAGTTACAAAAAGGGGGAGAGACCACCACAAAATAATTGGCCACTCTCTCTATCCAGCATCCTTCACTGAGCCTTGGGCATAATGCACAGTCAAATCAGGTTCAGCTTCCAAATAATATAATGAATCAAGTTAATCACCATACTCCAAGTCTTTACCACAGCAGGACAGGTCTCAATCACCAAGGGGAAACAAAGGTTCCAATCCATACATTAGAAAATAAAACAGTAACTGGGCAACAAAACCAGGCTCTGAGGGAGGCCCCCCCTTTTCCCAAGTGCACCTTACTCACAAATTACCCCACTTCCCCACAACCTGCAACTACAGTCCCCCAAGGGACAATTCTACCAGGCAGCCCCATGGAGGGCTTAGGAGAAGCCCAAACAAACCTCCGGCTCCCCAAATGCTCGGAGGTCAACTCCCATTTGGTCACAGAGAACAGGGAGTTAAAGCAGCCCCGGGCACAACCAGGAGGCCCCCCTACACACACACTACTCCCAGATACTGATTCTGATATAAAATGAACTTCCCAAAGTTCAGATCACTTAATGGTCCTACTCATGACTCCAGACAAAGCAGGAATTTCTCTGTTCCTTCTGTAAGGCTCCTACCAGTCCAAGCCATGGGACCCTCCAATAACAGCAGTTCCCAACTTCCAGTACAGCAGCAGCAGCAGTCCCGCGCTTCCAATCCACATGTCACCGTGGTTCCAAAAATGGCAATTCCAACCACTAATAAAAATACATGTAGTCCCCAGTCCTCCAACAACAGGATCCAGCACTGGCCCCCAGGCAAGCTCTCCCTCACAAACACCAGAACACTCTGACACAGACCCTCCTGGATCTGCCAGACCCCAAATCCATGGCACAATTAGAGAAGGAAGAGAGAAGGCAGATTGATCAGCAGTAGATTTGCAGTGGGGTAAAGAAGGTGCAAGTACCAGAGGACTGCAGAGACTACAAAGATGGGATAAATGAGGACAGCAGAGAAGTGGGAGGAGAGAGAAGAGATCACAAGTGTCAATGCGATTCAAGGGAGAGGAGAGTAAGACTGAATTAAAGAGAGTAGTGATATGTGTGTGTGTATTTGGGGGGAAGGGATTCAACCAGAGTGAACTGGCAGAAGGAATTGAGAAGGGGTCCAGTCTAGCTAGGGAGAATTTGAGAATTCTCCAAAGACCATATATATATATATATATATATATATATATATATATATATATATATATACAGTATATAGATCTATATACATACATATATATATATATATAGATATATATATGTGTGTGTGTGTGTGTGTATATATATATATATATATATATATATATATAGGTGATATGACATGTGCCGATTGAAGATATCATATTTATCTTCACGAGAGGCCAATGATATCATGATATCTCACAGTGGATGATATCTTCAGTCGGGCCATGTCATATTCGGTTTATACTATGTATGTTTTGGGCTGCATTCAACAAAAGCTCCAAATGTGCACTAATACATTGCACTACATAGAGATGTTAGCTGTTTCAACACAAATCTGCAGTATGTCTATCAGCACAACAGATGCATATGTTGTTTAAAATGTATATATAGTTGATCCTGCTACTTTAAAATTATTATGCCAAAATGTGTCTGGATTCTGGCTAACCTTGCCTGACCACCCCAATACAACTCTCTATAGCCCTCCCCTCAAAGAGCAGATTACATATATTCTTAAATAAAATTGTTTCATGTTGCTGCAGTAAACTCATTGAATAATACATATCTGGTTGATCCTGCCTACATCTTAACACAAATAATTAAATATAAACATATCTAGTTGATCCTGCGACTTCCTTTCACCCATTGACCGATCCAGAGCGCATTGAAATGTAGCGTGACCGGGCGGAACAATAATGAAATCTCAGTTACTTTCAATTATACAGCCTGTGGTGTAAATTGCTCAAAAACTATAGCGCTTTCATAATACTGGCTATATTATAACGAAGAAGCTGCCGACAACAGTAAGAGAAGAAGCGGTGAGTCGGCGGCTTCAGAACAACAGGCAGAAATCCGGGCATGCGTTGCTATGGCAGCTGACATGGCGCTTTGGTCTGCTATTCTGAAAGCTTCCGACTCACTCGCTCTTCTTACTATTGTCGGCAACTGACCAAATATAGCCAGTATAGAAGCGTGCAAGTTATTGAGCAATTTACAGCACAACTATATAATTAATTGAAAGTAACTGTGTGTTCAGCTACGATCGCCTGTCCAATGGTCTATTGATCAATAATGAAAGTCTCAGATCAACCAGATATGTTAAATTAATTATTTGTGTTAAGATGTAGGCAAGGATCAACCAGATGGAAAAGATGTGTGTTTTTTTTTTGGGGGACTTGTACAGGGCAGAGGAAAGAGAGACAGGTGTCTGATGAAAAGTGAAACACTGTAAATGTATGGCGTATAGGAACATGAAGATAACAATGTTATCTTCACTGGGCAGTCTAGATATCATTTTTTATCCTTGTATTTATCCCAAAACATACGTTGTATAAATATATATATACACACACATACATACACAGTATATAAATATAGTCAAACATCAGCAAGATTATCTTGTGGATGTTATCACAGATGACTGGGAATGGCAAGCAGGATTTGTTGTGCTACAGTACAGCAAGACCAGAGTGGAGTCTTTTATGGTTAACATTCATGTTGGTGGAGGAACTGAGATGCTGTGGCAGCTACACACCACCATATTTGAAATGGGGAACTACTTCTTGTTGGGCGCCATCAAGAGTTATGAAGATTCTGTGGGGAGTAAGGTGCCTCATTTGTGTTGTGCCAAAGGTCATGTAAACAATCTTTTTGGCATGAAGAAATTGTCTGAGTGGAACCAGCACTGGATGTTGTCAAAGCCATGCTGAAGTGATGATTCCAGATTTGGGATAGGAGCATTATGAATTTATAATTTATCCAAAATTGTGGTGAATTCATCCACCATGAGCTATGCATAGCATTTGCATAGTGCTTACTATGCAATTCACTGCAGTTGCAGCAAATTTAACTACATGAATTGCACAATTCACTCTTTGCAGTGAATTTTGACACAAAGTGCACCAATTCGCATAGTTACATTTGTTGTAACGGCAAAGAGGGTGTGTGTACTGCAGCAATTTGTGTAGTAAAGTTCACTCAATTGCACAAATTCTAGTATACAAATTGTGGCACTAGGAAAGGCAAGGCAAGATACATTTTATTTATATAGCACCCAATCTATCAAGGGCTCTGAGTACTTTACAAATATAACACAAAACAGTGAGTTATAAATAAGTTAGCAAGGTAAAGTTAAAATAAGTCATGTCCCATTAAATGCTTATTCAAATAAAAAAGTCCTAAAAGTGGCTTTAAAGGTCTCCACTGAACTGGCTGCATGAATGTGACAAGGGATCAAGTTCCTGATGATGGGGGCCACCACCTCAAAGGCTCAATCACCCAATGACTTGAGCTTTGTAGTGGTGACCACCAGCAGTCCATCTTCAGTGGAGCAGAGAGGACAAGGTGGTTGATAAGGAGTCAGGAGCACTTTTAAGCAGTCTAGTCCCAGTCTACGTAAAGCCTTGTATGTTAATAACCTGATCTTGAAGGTGATGTGTGAATGCAGAGGCAGCTAGCACAGAGCATGCAGAACCCAGAGCAATGTGATCCCTCAATGAGGAACTCACCAACATCTGAGCCGGGGCATTCTACACTAACTGCAGTCGATGCATCAAACCTCCAGGTAGCCTGAGATATAGAGCATTATAGTAATCCAGCTTTGTGGTGACAAAAACATGGATAATCATCGCTAGGTCATCCTGAGCTAAGAACAGCCAGATCCTAGCAATGTTCTGATGATGAAAGAAGGCAGACCAGATGACAGACAGCACCTGCTGTTCAAAGGTCAATCTGTCATCCAGTATGGCCCCCAGATCTCTGATCGCACTCACTGACGAAAGGGGCTGGCCACCCAAAACAGAGAGGGTAACTACCTCATCAGCTGGTAATCCCAGATAACCAGGTTTGAGAATCATGACCTCTGTCTTGCCCAGGTAGAGACACAACTAGTTGGCAGCCATCCAGTTGTTTACCTCAGCTAAACAGCGGATCAACACTAAAAATGCAGACATATCATCAGGAACACAGGACAGGTATAACTGGGTATCATCTGCTTAGCAGTCAAACCCCACATTGTACCACCTTATGATCTCCCCTAGCGGCAGCATGTACACAGAGAACAAAATGGGAGTGAGGATCGAACTCTGCTGAACCCCACAGGACAATGCAGATGATCCTGAGGTAAACTTCTCCAGAGACACTTGCTGCATTCTCCCAACCAAATATGAGCTAAACCAGCACAAAACAGCACTGTTAGCACCCACATAGTTCCTCAGCAGATCAATCAGCACCCCACTGTATTGAATGTTGAAGAAAGGTCCAAGAGCACCACGATAGTACCTTGCCCTCAGTCTCTCAGCATGAATAAATTATGTGTCAACCTGACCAAGGCTGTCTCAGTGTTGTGCCAAGGCTGAAAAACAGATTGGAGAGGTTCAAAGATGGAAAGACACTCCAAGCAGTCTTACAGCTGTTCGACCAAAACCTTCTCAATAACCTTCCCTTAAAATGGAAGGTTAGGGACTGGCCTTTAGTTCATGAGAATGTCCAAGGATAGCATCTTAAGAAGGGTCCTCACTACCACCTTTTTCAGAGCCGAAGGAAAGACACCCTCCCTCAAGGATCCATTCACGATATCGATGAAAACTGGGCCTAGGAACTCAGTGCAGCCAATAATTAGCCATGCTTGACCTGGGTCTAGTTCACAGTTAGTGGGACACAAATTAGTGACCACTTGGAGGACCTCAGCCTCTGAAACCAGTCAGACCACACCCCAGACAGAAAGATCATTGCCACCACAAGACTGGCTACCCCCAGCCCCAGCTAAACCAAGAGAAGAGACACTGGATCTGATGGCAGATACTTAGTCAGTGAACAAATGCCCAAACTCTTCACAACTATCTGTGGAAATAACTCCAACAGACTGCAGAAAGGTTGGATTTAACCATCTGTCTATAGTACAAAAGAGCACAGCTGAGTGATTATTTATGCAACAATCGACTGAGACAGAAATGTCTTTTCCAGGTCTATTAACTGTTGATACTCCATATGGTGCAGTCTCAACACCAACCTATCCTCCATAGATCGAGATTTTCTCTGTGAATGCTCCAACCTATGCCCCTTAGTCATCAACCGGTGCAGCTCAGCACAATTCCAGGGTGATCTGCGATGGGAGGTTAAGGAGCGAATGTGGAAAGGTGCAATAGCATCCAGGGTGGTCATAAGCACCATGTTATAGTGATCAGCAGCCATCTCTGGACTTTGTGCACAAGCTAGCAACATGCCCGAGTTGTGCAGTGCATCCTGGAGTTTGTGAGGCTCCAGCTTGTGTTTTGGACCACACTGGATAGTCTCCACATAGAGGGAAATAGAACAAGGGACCCCACACTGGAACTCAACCACATAATGATATGACCAAATGACCAGATCAGCCTTGACCAAAGATATATCAAGTCCAAGTGAGTAGATTAGAGCCAATGTGTGATCATGGTTATGAGTCTCAGAGGTAACCCACCTGTATCAATCATAGAGATACCATTAACTGGATGAGCTCCTCCTATGCTCTGTGCTACATGAATTGTGGACCTTTTAAAACTATGCATGGAGGCTGTCTCCATGGCACTGAGTGAAGGGGTTCACTCGGCACACTGGCGACCCGGGTTTGGGTCCCGAACCCGGGTACCGGGAGTGGAGACTGGCAGGGAGGGGAACCCATGCATCCACGGGATACTTCCCTCCTGGATGGGTGGGCAGGGCTTTGATACCTGCTGGTGTATTTGAGATGGACTAGGGGGATGTGCAGCCTTGATACATCCCCCACCCATCCCCGTCACAGGTCGCTACTCCCACAAGCCCAATCAGGGTTGAAGTGGGTAGGCCAAGAAAACATGAAAATGCCCCTTGGCTGGCAGGATGATGGTTGTTGGTCCCCAGCACACCATGAAGCCTGGGATAGCCTTACGCTGACTACCCCACTGTCAACCCCAAGGCTAAACAAAGTTGTGCCTCTGGGCACTTCTCCCCTGGAGGGGGGGACCCACCCAATGAAGGGTTACATCTGGTCACCCGGAGGGGTCAATTGGTAGTTGCGGGAGCAGCAGGATGGTGACTGGTGGAGGAGGGTGGCCATGGAATGCAGGTGGCCCGAAGCAGTGCCCAGCCAGGGGAAGAGGGAAGAGCAAAAAAAAAATTGTGCATGGTCCTACACTGGGACTGAGGCTCTTGAGGAAAAAGTACTGTGTCATTCAGACAGAGGGGCAATTGTTTAGAAAGCTGGAGAACATTAATGTGCTGAGTGCAGAACCCAGGGAGTAAAGATGTGTGAAGCTGGGAAACATTGCCTTGCAGAAAACTTCACAAAGTTCTGTGGCTTCATGGTGTGTCAAGTGGCACTTCCCAAACTTCTTCATCTAGTGAACTGAACATTTTACCAGGTGAAGACTACGCATAGTAAAACTGCTGGTAAAGCGTCAGTATACATAGTTCTTTACCTGTAATGTGGGCCTTTCACAAGGCAAGGATTACTCAATGTGACACTTTGTCAGTGAAGTGTCACTACATGTAGTTCTCTTTTAAAAAAAAAACCTTGAAATGTAAAACAAAAACCCTCACCCACATATAGTTCCCACCCAACCTCCACTCAACTATTCAAAATGTAATTCAGCTGACTGAGAGGAGAGAGAGATGCTGACTGAAAGGACACCAGTACTATGCGCTCCTGTGTTTGTGGAGTTAGACACAAGAAGCAGGGTTACACCACATGTTATATTTTATGTAAGGTATGCCATTAGTGCCTCAGATGTAGTGTGTAACCTTACCAGAACATTTTATTGTAACTCCTGTCTGGTCGGATTTCCTGTCCTCTACTCTCTGTTTTCTCATAGGTCACTGTGGCTCCATAGCTGGGGCCACGGAGGCGGCTTTAATTCTGCTTGATTTGTGTTCACCTATATGGAGGCTGACAGAAAACCAAGGCTATACAGAGAGAACCAGTCGGACGGTTATGGAGGGCTATGTTTGCATCTGACCCAAAGGAAAAGTTTATTTCAGCAGTCTCTCTCATCAGAATCTGACCTACTTGTACAACAAGTCTAAAGGGCCGTATTCTTTTCACATATGTATATTTCATTTAATTTTATTTTAATTTTATTCTTTGGCAACCAGGTAAAGGCACTGGACCAAAGGTCCCTTTAAAGGTCCGACCAGGACAAAAAACCAGCAAAATACACAACATATACAAACAGTCATACAAACATTTAGTATAATAGTTCATACATTACAATTATAAGCAGATTGTAACAAATATTGCTTTAGTCTATCTTTAAAAGTTGAAAGAGAGGGGGCTAGTATAACTGAAATTGGAAGTGTATTCCAAAAAGCAAGTGCTACTATTGAAAAGCCCTAGAAGTAGCCTTCAAGCAAAACTTGGGAACATGGTATAAAGGACCACCTGCAGCCCTTAGGCAAGAAAGTACTTCTCTCCTACACACTACCTTAGAGAGGGGAAATGTGGAGCCAAAATGAAGAGATTTACAGTATACATCCAACACCCTAAGGAATAATTCACACTACTACTGGAGGAAAGCCATTCCAAGCTTAAAATAGAGACTACAATGGTGAATACACCTTGGGACACCTATGTCTGCTAAAAATAGCCTGCTTTTTTATTTGTATGTCTATAATATGTTGGTAGACCTTTTATTTATTTTGTATATTTAATTAGCCATTGTTGGTTTTTACTAAATGTCGCACTGTCTCAGCCAGCCTGGTCATATGACCAACACACTATAACTGCACAGGGGCCAAAACTGGCATCTGTATTCATTGTGGCACTATTAGCAAAGCAACTTGTATGTATCCAGGCATAGGCCACTGGATATGGGCTCACAGCTTCAAACGGCTTTATTTTAGGAAGGTTGAGCTGGTTATTGCTCGGTGCGCTATCTACTCAATTTTTTTTGAGTGAGCACTTTCAAACATTGTGGTGCACCGTGAATACTAGATACCTTCAAGGAGGCCTTTGGCGGTGGTAGAGGAAGTAGAAGAAGGAGTATTTTAGTTTGGTGAAGCAGTCTTTTATATATGTATCATACAGTCTGGAACATGAGTAAGTCCTTTTAAACCAACTCCTAGAGATTTCTCTGCTGAGATTAGGGGTTAGGAAGGCTGTCTAAATTTTACCAATTGTTTGTCTATCTGATTATATCCTGCAAGCAGTTGCTGCTGCTTGTACTAAAACCCTTTTTTTATTGATTTTAATGTTGTTGCTGAAGATATGGTGGAGGCCCTTGCATACTAAAGGCTATACCCTGGTTATTTTATGTGAAGGACTTAGTGGAAGAGCTATTAAGGATTTACATATATTGAACTATTATTTGATTCCAACAACGAAGTTACTTAAATGAATATTTTTCCTGGTTTTCCATTGTATTAACTGGATCTATATTACTAAAAAGCTATGTACTTGGCATTTGGTGAGAGATCTACTAAGGATTTACATCCATTATATCCACTGAACTTTATTTGACTCCAACAATGAATTTGTTTAGACGAACATTCCTTTGGTCTTCTGAAGTACTATTTGGAGTCTGGAATTATCAAGAATAGACTGCAACCTAGCTGGGCTATTTTATATCATCTGCTTCCAACAATTTACCAATTTCAACAACAGCAACAGGGAGATACTTAATTTCCAAGAGCAAGCAAAGTCACCTTATCTCTTACATCTCCTTACACTGGCAAGAACAATATAGAATTAAACTACTGTGACTGTTTTGTTCCCTTTTAATTATTTTCTCACTGTGGGTAAATAATTTATACAGAATTTGTATAGATATTTTATATTTTTGACCTCTGTGCTACTTTGCATTTATACTTGTCAGCAGAAATGGTGTATAGTAGGTTACAAAGTTTACAAAATAGCGACCCGTCTCCATTACATGAGCTTTCACTCTCACTAAAGCAAAATAAATCTGTTAGTAGACAATCTAAAATAACTGAACATATGGTTTCACTCCAGATTAATACTAAAATATCTACTCCTACAGCTGAAACCATAATGGCTCCTTCGGGGGCTAGATGTCAAGATATCAGTAGGTATAATATTAAGGGCCCTATTAAGGCTATTTAGGGCTGGCAACTACACCAAAGCATAACACTGCTGCATTTGAGGATCCACTTAACATCACTAGAGAGGCAATAACAACTTTAAAGGACTTTTACATCTGATTACAAAGCTCAAGATCCAGACCCTGTAGGATGGTTCAAAGCTGTAGCTAGTACCTCTAACATCTTAGTTTATTCTCCCAATTTGACAAATGACTACTCTGTACAAGGGGGAATTAATAAAAGAGCAAAGTACTATTGAGAAATCTCCTAAGTTGTGGTACTCAAGCAGATGTGAGCCTCATGAGGGATGGGAAAAGGAGGGAATCAGCTCTAAGATAGGAGAAGTAGTATATGAACTACAACAAACCATTAGTGGACTGAAACAGTTGGAAGGACAAACAGTAGCTCCTACTTATTATTTAAAGTGTGGCAATAATACAGGGAAAGTCTCTAAGATTAGTGAAATTTTCAAACCCACTTGATTAAGTGAAGACTTAATGTATTTATTAAAAGATCACCATATTGCCCATCTAATTTTAATGGAGCAATTGGTTATTAATAGGAGTATTTTGGAAAGCTTATGAACAGATGTGGCTTTTAATAGAACCAAAATAGACAAGATCTCGAAATTAGATGAAAAATCAGAGGAAACAAATTAGACTTCAAACGTAGAAGATTGTACTATACAAACTGAGAAGGATGAAGAGGCCAGTATTAAGCTGAGACCTGATTTTAGTATAACTGAAATTCCTGTCACCCCTCTTAGTAAATCAAAAACTAAGAGACAAAAGAGAAAAAGAAAATGAAGAGGTACAGGACAGTAAACCTCCCAATGATAAATTCCCATTATTAGTGGAACATCGCATCAAATCAGACTTACTGACAAAATTAGATATTCTGGAACAGGAAATTACAAAATTAAACCAACAATGTGGATATTCAGTTACTTCTTTAGGGAAGGGGAATATTGCTCCCATATCTGTGAAGGAAAGTGATAACTATTATGTACAAAAAAATTGGGGCTCAAGAAGCTGAGTACACAGCTGGGGCTTGTACCTGGGGCAACTCAAATTACATACTATCACCTAATGGTAAGTCTGGCAGTAAACAAACTAATTGGGCCGATGACTATCCTTTAATCAGGATATATGGGCCATTAAACTGGGATAAGTTCAACCCATCTCAGCTGGAAACTGAGGTACTCCAGTATTTAGGCAAAAGTCTGTATAGTAATCTCATAAAGGATGATATCCTGGAGATAAAAAATATTCCAACACTGGAAACCTCTTTGATAGATGTGTTCCTCATATCTCCCAGATTGGCAAATTATATATGGGTGAATATCTGGCTGATACAAGAACCAGATCTGAATATTACTTTTCCTAACAGAACACTGTTTAACAAAGGTGTGGTAGATACAAAGAAGGAAGTCATCCTCAGTGTCTTTGGTATGTCCCCATGGAGAAAGGAAAATGATGTCAAATTAACTGAATCCATTGAGGAGTTGTTGGTTAATTTCCTGAGAATCCCAATGGATGAACTTGGCCATATCTCAGCTACAAGAGCTTGGGTAGATAGCCAAGTAAACATAAAGGTTTCAATCTCCAAGTTAGTTGATTACATCATGGGGAAGACCAACATCCTTAAAAGTATGGGGCTCAATCTTGTGGAATCGTATATATCTTAATACATCAGGGACAACCAATGATATAAGAGGTAACAGTAATAATGTCAGTAGTTTACCCCTGAGTAATAGATTTATGATGATGGCAGGATATGATGATAACTGACTACCCTCAGATCATACACATACAGTGAATATATTGGACCCCAAAAAACAGAGGCTAACCTTTTTGACTTCGAATATTGCAGGATGGGCTACGCATCTAACTGACATGGAATATGCAGCTTTTTAGTGCAATATGATTTCATCTGTTTGTAGGAAACCTGGCATTCAAATAATGATGAAATAATGTTGCATGGCTATGAGTGTTATCAAAAGTGTCAGGTCAAAAAATAGCTAAGTATGGCAGACATTCGGGAGGTTTGATTGTTTTGGTGAAAGTTGGTAAATTTAACAAAGTGAGAAAAGAATCAGCATGCACTAATATGTTGGTTATACAAGTTAAGGTTGGGAATCTAGATCTATCTGTTATGAATTGTTATGTACCTCCTGAAAATTCTACCTTTTATTCAGATACAGTATGGAATGATATAGCAACTGAGGTTATGCATATTTACCAGCATAATTCAGCTGCTTATATGCTATTAGTGGAAGATTTTAACACTCAGATTGGTTCATTTGATGGACTGATAGAAAAACTGATGTACACTTATATGCATCTGAGTGCCCATCTAATGAAAAGAAATACAAAGGATACTAAAGTCAATAAGGGTGGAATAAAATTAATGGATCTTATGGTGGAATATTCATTGTAGCCATTAAATGATAGACTTTGGGGTGATATGGAAGGTGAAATTACATATCTATCTGCTAGTGTTGCTTCTTTGGTAGATTATGCAATATGATCTGGTCACTCTAACATGTGGAAATCATTATATATCCCAGTGAGGGCAGAAAGTGGTAATTTCTCTATTCTCCTGGAGTTTAATACACCAGGACAAAGCCTAACTGAATTAAAATTGGCTCCACTATTATTTACAGAGCTGAGAGCAGCTAAAAGAATAATATGGCAACATAATTCAGATGTTGATATGCTGCCTATCATAAAATAATCTTGTCTTACTCAAAAATGCGCAGAGTTATGGAAGGAAGATATGCAATCCTTAACCTGATGTTGAATCAACTCTTTTTTGAGATTCGAAAACGTCTGGAATGTAACTTCAATGTTCATTCAACTGCAGCCACTAACTGGTTTGACGCCACTGCAAAAGGAAAAAAGTGACCATTAGGAAACTGAATAACATTTTAGAAAGACTAGATCTAAACAAGTTCTGATAGAATTAAATAAAAAAAAGAACTTTAAAAATTTGATAAAACAAAAGAAGTCACAATATCATGAGAAATCATAGCAGTGAATGTTGACTGTGGTTGAACAAAATAACATTAAGGCATTCTGGAATTTGTTAGCCAGAGGCAGTAACATTTTTAAAACTGAAATTGATACCTTTATTACTGAAGATAAATAGATTGTACATTTTTCTTCACTTTTCTATGAGTCATTAGAGTGTGATTCCAATAGGGAACAGTTTTTGGCTCAGGAAGGATCCATATTAATAACTTTTGAAGAAATATATTTGGCAATTGCTACATTAAAAAACCAAAAGCAGCAGGTCCAAATGGAATCCCAGCAGAAGTATTCCTTTGCTCTCCTTCACTCTGGGTTAAGTTTTTAGTCATATTTTTTAACAAGTGTATAAAGGTTAAATTCCTTTCTGGAGTCATGGAAGGGAGAGAACATTGTCCCAATACATAAAAAGGGAAGCTAGATGTGGACCTAAAAATATTATCTAGAATTTTATTGGAGAAATTAAAAAATGAGGTGTCAAAAACTGGAGGGTTATCAGATTACCAGGCAGGTTTTAGAACCAATTACTCAACGCTGGATAATATTTTTATCTTGAAACACTTAATCAAGAAATATGTAAGACTCAGACATCAAAAGCTTTACATAGTCTTCATAGATTATTCATCTGTGCTTGACTATGTATCTAGACAAATATTGTGGTCTTTACTGATAGAAAGAGGGATTGATATAAATATTGTTGCCCTAATTTCACAACTGTATTTGGATAACTGGCCATAATTAGATTGTGAAGATTAGATGGATTATCAGCATCATTTAAAATCAATAGAGGAGTCAGACAGGGCTGTGTGAAGGCACCTTTATTATTTTCTCTCTACGTAGATAAAATGTTATCCAATTGCTAATTTATCAATTCAGATTTCCCACAAATTTTGTCTCTACCATGCTCTCTTCTATCTTATGTGGATGATAGTGTTTTGTTCTCACTTACAAAATTAGGATTACAAAAAAGCTAGATTTTATTTACAGAAAATCTACCAGTTTAAAATTTAAAATAAATTTGAATAAAACTAAAGTGGTCATATTTGGCTCAGGAAAAAAGAAAGATTCAACCTATCGGCAAGTAGGTATGGATAAATAGGAGGTAGTAACAAGCTATGTCTATTTAGGTATTCTTTTCCAGGAAAACTGTAACTGGACATTATATATGGAAATGCTCTAAAAAAATTAAAAAAGACTGTAGAGGGACTTATACAGTTTAATATAAAATATGGAGGTATGATCATCAAGCCACTAATCCAGGTGATTAGGACTAAATTTGATGTCAAACACTTACATAGATCTGAAATTTGGGATTATCAAAATTTAAACAGATTAATGCCCCCATTGTATAAATTTTTACGCATAATTCTAAAACTAGGGCATTCTTGTCCATCAGCTTATTTGAGATCGGAATTAGGAATTGTGAACATTAGGGCTTTGATCAAGATAAGAAAAATTAATTATTGGATTGGATTGTCCAGGCAAAATAATATTACATTAGCAAATAGGGCACTAAAAGAAAAAGAAGCTTGGTACGATCTAGGTTATAAAAATGGATACTGGTATACTACAGTTTTGAATATACTACAAAAGAACAAAATGATGAATCTGAAACAGGCAGTAGACAAGGGAATCACACTTAGTGTAAAGTATAAAAAGTATGTCACCAAAAGGACAGCAGGCAACTGGAATTGCTCAGACTTGGAGCTGATTAAACATTCTTATTATTCAAGATGGTTTTCCCAGAATAATTACTATTTGGGGTTTATCCCTTATTTAGAAATAATAACAGATTCAAAATTAAGGTCTTTAGTCTCCAACTACAAGTCTGAGCAATGTCAAAGTAATATGCTATCCTATCGTCATGAAAAAAAAGGTCTTCTATCTGGAGACTGAGACTGCAGTAGAGGAAGTGAGGACAATTTAATCCATATACTATGGGACTGTACGTGGTACGAGAACCAAAGAATTTACTGGTTGAGTCCCTTTATGAATGACACATATCAGATTGATAAATTAATCCTCACGAACATACTGTTCCACACCAAGGACTGTGGAAAGACTAGCTAAGTACTGTATTTGACTGCAATTAATAGAATAAGGAGTAGAATTTATGTAACCTGAACAATATTAGCTGCTGTCAGATAACCCTGTTTTAATTGGGTATAGGGCAATATTTGTGTATTTATATGCTCAGTCACTTTATATAAATGAATCAGTGTATTATTTATTTATATGTATGTCATATTATCTATGAATTGTTGAAAACTGTATGATGATGATGTGTATTTGTAAAGGCTTTTAGCTATATACAATAAAATGTTTTGATTGATTGATGTAATTCCACATCTTCCCGCCATCATTGCCCCCGGCCTCTTACCTACCTTCTCCATCCCCCATTCCAGCAAAGTTCAGTGGATTTTAGTAATATACTGTACATATTGTATATATTAAAATGACACTTTCCCTCACTCATCGTCTGTAAAATAACAGTACAGAATACTCACCTTCCTTCCCCACCTGACCTAGTAAAAAAACATGGTACATCCCTACTCCACCACCCTCACACACATCCCCCAATAAAGGGTACTGCAAAATAACCCATGCCAAGGGCCTAGCATAGCTCTCCCTCCACCACAGCCATCTGCCATGTACTGAATATACAGGCATGCACTCCTATAACAATCACCTGATTGGATTTTTGGCTGGCCAGTAGGTGATTACTATAATAGCACATAGCAAGCTCCATTCAGTAGATGGTATCTGGGTAAGGTGTAGGGAGAGCTGTCCTGGTCACCCACTATTAAATCTTCTGTAGTATTCTTCTTTGGGGACAGAGTGTGGGGAGGTGGGTGGTAGGGTATTAGAGGGTAGTGGGGTGGGGATGTATCAGGTTTTTGTACTGGGACAGTTGGGGAAGGAGGGTGGGTATCCCTCTTGTAGTTATGTAGATACTGGGTGGGGGATGTTACTATATGCCTATTGCTAAAATCTTTGGAACTTTGTTTGGAGTGGGGAAGGATGGGGGGATTTATGAGTGCTAAGAGGGTGGGAAGATGGGAGGGATTACATTTAGAATGACTGAGGGTAGGGGAGAAGGGTGGGAACCATGAGTAAGGGGGGGTTAATTCAGACTCGAAACTTGAAGAAGAAAAAAATCATGGAGATAAGTTGGGAAAACATTGTCCTGCTATATGTAGTGTGAAGTTCCTGAGTGCATGCCAACTTTGCATAAGAAGCTTAATTTATAAGATATCTTCCTGGGGGGCTCCAGAGGGGATGAAGAAAGGGAAGATAGGGCATTTCAAACATGAGCAGCCTGATGCAGGATGGCCAGGTAGGAGCACAATCAACAGACCACCAGATTGGATACTCCCACTCCCTATAACTTGTCCAGGAAAGAGAGGATGGTTCAAAGTATTAAAAGCATTTCCCAGGTTTATAAAAAATAGACTCTGTTACTTGACCTTGGCCCATTCATTTTTTAATGGAGTCTGTGACCCTGAGGAGGGAGATAAGAGACAGTGGAGTGTCATTTGCAAAACCTAAACTGAAAAACGTATGGGAGTGAGGAGGAAGACTCAAAGAATGACCAGTACAGGGAGGTGAAAAGTATGATGCTCTTTCTCAGAGAAAAAGGGGTTACTTGCTTTGTGGATGTGGAAACCCTTATCCTGATTCCATACCTTAATGACTGTCCCCAACAAAAGGAGATGTTTAGGAGAGTAGATAGGTGCAGAACTGTCTGGGGCATGCCGAGCTGACAGAGGTTGGGACCTCAACCATCAATGTTGTGTAATTTAGAATAGCTAAGTGAACACCAAGCAGCTAGGGTAGCAGCAGGAGATATGGGGAAGAAAAACAAAGATGAGGAGAGAGGAAGAGAGGGAGGTGAAAAGGTGGGACATAGGTGGGAGGCAGGGAAAAAATGAGAGTGCAAGAGAGCGCATACAATGTGAACAATTCATTGAAAGCAGCAGATAACTTGCATTTGAGTTTGTTTTAACCAGGAAAGGAACTCCATTGAGCAATGGCCATTTATTAGGAGGTCCTGGTTAGGAAAGACAACAATACAATGAGTCAAGGCATAGCACATTACTGAGTTCATGAGTAATATATACAGCAGTCTATAAGCCTTATAACATAAAGGATCTGGTTCAAATATTATTAATAAGTAATAAAACAAGTAAGAAAGAGGGCATAGAAAAAAAACTAGTATAAGGGACATCTCTGACTGTTAATACCATCAGAAAATGCAAACACTAGCAGAAATCACATTTGTCTAGAACACAATGGCAGTCAAGAGTCTTAAAGGTGTTAAGGCTGACTAGGCATGTTGGAGATGGATGAGCTACTAGATTTGAGATCCATGGTGGTCAACTAGGTCAGAGGGTCAAAAGGAGGGTGAGTGACCTTCCAGAATGTTACAAGGATCTTGAGGTTGTTCTGGAGGGTTGCTGCAAGATAATTTGATTGTTTTCCCCGATGGGCTTTGTGCTGTATTTCTGAACTGATTTTACTTCTCCAAGTCCTCTGGAGAGTCTCATGCTTTGTAGAGCTGCCAGGTGGAGTCACGGGTTTTCAAAAGTTCAATGAACTCTGCAGTGACCCAAGAATACATGACACACTGAGGAGAGTGTATTTGTCCCAGGTTGCAATGAAGTTTGGCTGAAACTAGGCTATGGCATCATTCATATCTGTAGCCAAGGACAATGAAGACCAGTCAGTATGCTGACGGTAAAACAATGCTGAATGAGGAATTCCGCTGCCGAAATTCATGCAGAGTGGCAGTTCCACTTCTGAAATGTTTTTCAGAATTCCTTCTTTAACTCCACAGAATTCCAAAAAGCATATCTATATAAACCATGGAATAATATTCTGTGGATCGTGTCATCTGCAGAAAATGAATCTGCGGTTTACATAAACCAAAGAATTTGATTCTGCAGTTAACGTTCTGCTTTCAGAATTTCAGAATTCTGCTTTTGATGAAATTACAGAATTAGGTAGAACTTTTGAGATTCAGCAGAATTCTGATGGAAGTAGAATTCGAAAATTCCACACAGTTCCAGCTGTGGGTTATTGAAGAGGAAAGACTAGTCTAGGGATCTGAATGACCTAAACCAGGTGAACTTTGGAGGAGCTTTAATGCATTAGATTCTACAGTGACAGCAGACCATCTGGTGATCACTAAAGGCATCCAGAAGTATGCCAGCAGCCAGAATATGATGAGGAGGTATAAGGAAAAGACCCACTTGATAAGGCAGTGATTAGATGACTAGGGTTTTTTTGAAGGTAAGATTAGATATGAGCCTAGTGAGTTTTGGCATTCAATAGCAAGGTAGGAGTTTTGGTTGTATGGGAGAACCAATTAATGTTGAGATCCCCAAGGCTCAATAACTCAACAGAGGTATAAAGGGAAGAGAGGGAAGTCAGAGCACCAAGACTGGAGTCAGATTTGCTCATGGAGAAGAGTAGACTCTGTCAATAAATACAAGAGTAGAGGAAGAGGAAAGAACACCTATACAGAAGTAGTCCATGAAAAGAGAGGATGTGGGCCTGGATATGATATCACAGATGAGCCTAAGATGTATATAGATAGCTATGACTCCTCTGTTCTTCCCACAATCTGGTCTTTGAACAAGGTATCCAGGCATCCAGATTTCCACATCAATGAATATCACACTGGAAAGCATTCACAGAACTCTATTGCCAATGAGCCCCTGTTACATTACTTGTGATGAGTAGATTAAAAAGCAGGTACATATAAAAAAAAAATAAAAGGCATTAAATTGATCTATTTATAACAACTATATTTAGGTTTTATGTTTTACAGATTTTGTTACTTTTTCCTGAGACTGTTCTAAATATCTAAGATAATGCAACATCGATTTTATTGTGTATTTCCAAAGCATTTGAATGTCCTCAACTGACTTCATAATTATGGTCTTTGACATCACAAGCCATTTACATAGTCAGCACTATGATGTTATAAATGAGTGCTATGAGGTCAGATGAGGAAGTCAGTTTAACTTTTCCTGGTTCCTGTCCTCCAGCTGTGGAAATGAGTAGAAGCAGAACCCCAATGGAAATGAGATGCTGCATATGAGCTGAGCTATCATGGGTAAATACATTGTTAAAATATGTTTTCTACATAGATTTCTTGGATAGGCTACCAAGATGTGCTCTAAATACCAGAAAAGAAAACTGACATTATAAATGTAATATGAGATCTCTCACAATAGCTGAAATATTACATTTATGAAAGTACATACTGAAGTGGATACCTGCTGTTAAATAATGCTGCATCCAAAAAACTGTTACCTAAGGGTTGCAAGTCAGTATTCCATTGCATTGTAACAAAGCAGCAGATACATTCCGGATTGTATATTTTAAGAGATACAGAAACATTTCCTAAAATTGCTCTTGAGCCAGCTAATAGCTGCAAATCAACACACTGTTTGCAGCATATTGGAACAGTTTGCAAGACACAAACTTAGTTTATAAATTGCAGCACAGTTAGATATATGGACTTGCTAAACAAATCAAGTAAAATAGCAAATATAAGTTTTATTGATAAGCAGTATTGCAGACCCGTACATAAAACACCAATGTTTCACAGCAAATTGTTTCTTCTTCAGGGTGTCAGGCTCTGGTAATGTCTGTAGGCTAAATTTTTATTTATTATCACACATTATATGAATTTTTAAGCTTCAAACAAAATGATGGAACCTCTTCTTTCCTCTTTAATCTCTTTAGTTAGGGTGTTATTATGCTCTGTCGTTACCTCACTCAGAAAATACATTCTTGAGGCTCCTGCTCATGTACTGGGGTTGATTTAGTCCACAGGCATTGCCAAAGCCTGACACCCTGAAGAAGCAACAGTTTGGTAAACAAACATTGATTTTTTTATGTACAGGTCTGTTTGTATGCCATGAATATTGCTTAGATCGATTATTTAACTTGATTTGCATACTGCATCCCTATATCCAACTATTCAAAGATTTGGTCTGAAGATCTGGTTGGATTCAGACTCCTTGATGTGTGTGCATATTTTAGATCAGAGGGCAAGCAGGTTTACTGCCATGCAAAGTTTGTTTGTACCTTGCAAATTGGATCTGTGAGTTATGAGCCAGCAGTTGGTGGGGTAAAGGTTATGCTGGAAGTCTACCATTCTCAAGTAAAATCCTATCTGTGCATACTGACAAATTTAGGGCTGGAGAGTATGCAAATGAGAAGGCTGAGTCATGTACTGTATACAAGGAATAGAGCAATATTAAAACAAAAGTGTAATCACATTCACATACTACCTGTGCACAGTCACTAAAATAATGAATGCTAAAAGCAAGCCTTAATCACCCAGAAATTCTGTAGAGCCAGTGCAAGTACAATTGGCCTTATGAAAGACATGTGTAAGTGCAACATGCAGTCACCACAGCCTACTATGACACTCTCTAGAGATGCTGAATGCTGGAGATCACAGATGAAATTCACACTATATTGTAACACTCACTGTGTGACGTTCCAATTGTAGACATATGCAGCCATGCATGTCGTTATGCTGCATGGCTAGTGGTGGCTTACACAGTGCCACACAACAGTTTCCAAGTGACCTGCACTACTGCTGCTTCACATCCCTGTACTCTTCAGTCTGTTCATCAATATAGCATCACAGTCTTCAGTCACTGTGTGGGGAGATTGTGTCATCATTCTTCAATATTATATGCATGTAAAGAGCAGTTGGTGAGATTTAAAAGCACCGTTTATGACTTGCACTATGAGTGAGTTCATTTGCATTTTGTCTCCCAATATGGGAATTCTTTTGAGACACAAATCCATTTGTGAGGTAATTTGATTTGCATGGGTATTACTTTTCCTGGCAGTAGTGCTTTTTAAACCATTCTTGTATCATTGCAATCACTTACTGTACGTTATCTGGAGCACTTTCATTTGCAGGCATGCTTTCACTTTGGTGGTGGCTGCTATGAAGGATCTTCATTGGGACTGTGTATTCTATGTTCTTGTGCACAATGGTGATTTTGTGACAGGTCATTTATGAGAGTGGTCATGTGGTTGCATTGTAAGTGAACTAGCTCTAAGGTCTGTGCTTCCTTTTTTGGTGCGGGGGTGGGGTATATTCAAATGCTGTTTGTGCTCACAAACCTTTCACTGTGCTTGTTCAAATATACCTACTCCCACACCCATTCACTAATTTGTGGCTGCAAAACTGACTTTAGGCATGGGTCATCACTTGCTTCTGATATGCTAACCTGAGTATACTTGGAAGTTTTATTTTGGATATTATTTTCCTACCTCATCCTCATTTGCCCTTTGACTTAAGACCCACATCACAGCAATACTTATTTATAAAAAAAGAAAGTAAAGCATAATGAATTATTAGCATTGTGTGTGCAGTGCTGCTACAACCACAAGTGCCACACCATCAAGTGACACTACTACCATTGGTGCTATACATCTCTATGACATAAACATCACTAGTAGCACATGTTAGCTTAGACCATGATAAAGGTGTATCTTGTGCTCTCATAAACCAATCTTTGGGTACATTTGGGCAAGGAGGTAAAGGTTTTTACAGTACCAACCCATAACCTCTTGAGTGGTCTACTGCACTTAAACAGTAGGCTTGCAAACAGAAAGGATATGTTTAAGCACAAAAGAGAGAAGTCTTTCTTTGTCACAGTCGCTGTGTTGTGCTTGAAGAGAAAATAGTTCTTCTGCAAATAAACCACCATAAATATTATCTGCTATTGTTATATTCTGCTAAGCATTTCTTAACTGCTAAATATTTTGTTACTGGATCTCTGGAAAAGATCAGTAGTTTACAAAGCAGTTAAGTTGAGTTGCAGTGACAAGATATTCTATTATAAGTGTCAGTGGCTCATAATCTGTGACAGAGGCTCAGGAGGTTGCACACTTGCATCTGAGTCTAGAAAATCAGAGGGCTGTGGGTTCTAGCTCCACACTGGGAACTTGGGTCAAATCCCAATACTGACTCTGTAGTGTAGCATGGGGACAGTGCTGTACTCCCAAGGGTTCCATGTCATAATAGTGATTGAGCAACAGCAATCGCTATTATGAAGTTATCACCAGAAAATCATTTTGGCGATGCACACTGGCAGCGCACTGAAAAATGGCACCGAGACCTACAGATCTCATTTTTAATGTGAGGGCAATACCTCAGTTGCTATGGTCATGGACTACCCTCCTGAGGTGCCAACTTTCAAATGAGATATTAAACCAGGTTCCATTTGCCTGTTCTGGTAGTTGTTCAAGTAGACATTAAAGATCCATGGCACTTCTGGAAAAGAGTTGGGAATTTTATTACAAAATCAAACACTATATGCACAAACATTTACATATTCACAAAGTCACAAACCAAAAGAAATAAAAGTAATCACAGTTGTCATCTCAAATTGACTAAGGAGAGAGGAAGAAATAGAAAATTAATCAAATAAATACCTAAAAGGAGTAACAGTGGCCCAAAGAAATGTATCACCCAGGGAGGATCCTTGACATATTCTTCCATAACTGTGGTTGCAAATAAGGTGGAACTGTCTGCCAATCCTGATTAACAACAAAAATAAATAAAAAAATTAATTAATTAATATACAAGCCATATTTCATCTAGTTTCCCATAATCTCCACCTTAAACTGTTTCTGGTAAATAAGTACTTGGCACCTGGCTTGCCATATAAAAAATAAAAACTTAATGATTGCAAACCAAACTTAAAATGTGCCAAGTCATATTTCTGCCAGCATTGTCAAAGTACACCAAAAACAATTCTTCAGAAATAATGGATTGAAAAGTCCTTCCCCAAACAGTACTAGCACAAGTCCAAAAGCCCTTTGCAAAGGAACAATAAATAAAAATATATTCCTGTGTTTCAAAACCATGTTCAAGATTCTGTAGGGCAGTACTGTTCCTCAAAGCATTTGAGCTTGTTGTTATTTTTAACATGTAAGTGTTCATGCATGAAAAGTCACAAAACATCTCACATTCTTCCAGGCCTTCTTCTTTAGTTTAGAATAGAAAAAATGTTTTTGTGATGGGGTTGAGGACAAGTCCCAAACCGCAAATCCATCGAACGTGTGACTCCTAAAATACATTAATGCAGAGTTTTTCTTGGCATAGTCATTAGACAAGATACCTATAACTTCCAAGATTTCAATTTACTTAAACCATCTTTCCAAAGGTCAGGACATTTGGAACATCTTTACCAACCCTATGCCAATTTGGTTTCCATCTCTCCATTTAGGAAAACAAGGATCCAAAATGAGTTTGACACTGCTTCAATTTCCACCTTTGTTACACAAAATTGGGCTGAAGTTAGCTGAAAAATATACTTCAGAAAAAATAATCAGATTTATCATGCTGACTCTTCCCTTCTTCTCGGCTAAGCAACACTCCATTTTATGGGATTAAGCCTGTTCCCCTAAAAAGCTAAAAAACAAGCTGTAGAGTTTCACTTCCAATTCACTGGTAGTGGATGCACACAGCTAATATATAAAAAATGGGAAATAAAAATGTTTTAATGTAATAAATCCTTTTTTTTAGAAGCTAACATCTGCTTCCATTTATGTACCTTAAATTCAGCCTCTTTATTTTCCCCTGGTTGTAGAACCAATAATATGGACCCTCAAACCATAACCCTAATGTTCTGATAGGGACTGAGACCACAGGAAAAGTGACCATCTCTGGCATCTTCTCATTGTTATTCAAGGTCACCCTAAAATATTTTGCATGATTCATTTTAGATCCTGACATAGCTGAAAATGAGCCCAGGTCTTTTACTACTTCATGACCTGACTGTTCTAAATCTAGAAGTAGACATAAATCATCAGCATATGCCAACATTTTACTGATGGTAATGTCATTCAAAACCCTTATTCCCCCAATGGCCACATTCTGATTAATTTTCAGAAGCAAAGGATCAATCCTTAAAATGTACAGAAGTGGATTAGTGAGCATCCCTGACACACATCCTTGGAAATCTGAATGCAGTCCCTCATCTGCCCATTTGTATTTGTAGTAATGGTAGCTGTACAATAACAGGTATGGGTCCAAAAAAAAAACAATCAGAAAATCCATAATTTTTCAAAACACAAAAAAGGAACGCATGAGATGAGCAACCAAAAGTTTTGTCCTCCAGTGAAAGAAGATAGTCTCCACCTGCCCTCTGGTTTATTCTTCAAAACTTTCTCACAAGAAAAATAAGTGATCCTGGATTTTTTTATTTGGAACTGCACACAACTAAGAAGAATCAGTGATAAAGTCCAGAACCTAGCTCAATCCCACATCTAAGATTTTTGATAAACTCATAAAGTCCACATTAAGGAGACTGATTTGCCTCCAGTTACTTTAGATATTCTTCTGACCCTTTTTAAAAATGAAAATCATGACTGCCTTATGCATACTACATGGTAATGAGCTGGAGTGTAAAAAATCATTAAATAAATCAGCAAGATCTTGAGCGATATAATCAATCATAACTTTATAAAATTCAATGCACAACCAATTCATCCCTTGTGCAGTCCGTAGGAAAGGTGCATCACCACCATTCTAACTTTCTGTGGTATAATAACCTTAGTCAGGCCCTCCCCCAATTGAGGTCCCAAGGTTGGACACTGAATGGAGTCTCCACCCCCCCCAGCTGCACCACCTGTTCTTCAAAAAAATACCTAACATGTCTATTTACTGCTTGCACCGTAACCATTTGTTGTGAAGCACTTCCTCCGTCAACCATGAGTTCAAAAAAGCTTCTCCTGTTAACATGCTGCATGTAGCTCTCACAGAGGCTGAGGGCTGGCATTTTCCTCTGTGTACTGAACTTCTGATCATCCAACAGAGATAAGTCCCGGTTATATTGTAGTTTCCTAATGTCCTCCTTAATCTGATTTATTTGCTCAGAATTTTATGTATGTGAGGCATGTCTTTCTGAAATCAAAGTTTGTAACCTACCCCTTAAAGTTAAATATTTCAGATAGTCTGAGTTTGCCTAAGTCATCCCAGGTCTAGGAAAAAGCATTTTGTGTTTTCCCACCATTCACCAGCAGAAGTGTAGATGCCCTGAACAGAATGTCTGGCAAAGATTAAAACAAAAAAGGTCATGTCTTACCTTATCATCCTGTAAAAACTGAATGTTCATGTGCCAAAGCCCTGTGCCATCTACTTTCTGTCTAGGTTCCATGAACCACACCCGAAGTGGAGCCTTGGCTGCTATCTGTCTTTTTGAGAGTACTTCACTGGTTTCAGGTCAACCAACTTAAAGTAAATGCTAAGGGCTGTATATTTAAACTGCGCCGGGCAGGGGTGCAAGACCAGGTGCAGCACAACTGGGCTGTGCCAGGGCATGGACCAGGTGATATTCAACAGTGTTGTGCCATGGCACAGCATCATTCAATATGGCACCAATGGCACATGCACTGCACACGGGGCAGTGGCACCGCGCCAGTGCAAGTGGCAGAACGGGAGCAGGGGGATGCACCAGCACAAGTGCAGTTGCACTAGGCACAATCAACTGCAATATTCAGCACTGGGCATGCAAATGAGGCCATAATGCATGCAAGGTGCAAATGGGCCCATTTACATGTCATTATGTCCCCATTTGCATGTGGTGCGCCGATCCCCGGTGACTTGTGCCTGGCGCCCTGCCAGGCAGCAGCCATCTGGGGCTGATGCTCTGCAGTCCCATGGCAGTTCCCCCATTCCCATATGCCCGATCATGGGCAGAGGTATTGCAATAACTCTGGTGGTCCAGTGGATACTCCCCCATCACCCGATCATGGACATAAGTAACATAAAGGTCCCTTGGTGGTCCAGTGGAACCCCCATTGCCTGATCATGGGCAATATGGCATAATAAACCATGAGTGGTCTAGAGGAATGCCCTCCAGTGCCCGATCATGGGCATAGGTTAACATACTCCTGGTGGTCCAGTGGAAGGTCCCCATTGCCCAATCATGGGTATATGTGAAATTAACATCCCTTGTGGTCCAGTGGAAACTCCCCCATCACCTGATCATGGCTGGACATAGCAAATGAAGCCCTGGTGGTCCAGAGGACCCCCCTTCCCCACCCTCCCCCAGGAAGGGAGGGATCTTAGGCCTGGTACTCTCAAATGGGGATGGAGAAAGGATCTCAGATCTAGAAGTGGGTAGCCATCTGGGAACAAGTGATCACCAAACAGTGTGGTTCATGAGAAACACAGCCACAGAGTCAAGCCATACAAAAGTGAAGGTACTGGACTTTAGGAGGCTTACTTTGTCAAAATGGGAGAGCCTCAGGAAAAACACTAGCAAACAGGCAAGAAGGAGGGTGGAGGAACAATGGGGAAACATCAAAACTGCCATCACAGAGGCAGCAAGCCTTTGTGTGAAGCAAATAAACAAATTAAAACAAAAGAAAAAAACACTATGGTTCTCAAAAGAGGTGTCAGGGAAGGTTAGGGAGAAAAACACAGCATTCAGGAAGTATAAGGAAACACAGAAGAAGAAGGACAGAGAACTGTACCAGTTAAAGCAGAAGGAAACAGGGAAGGCAGTCAGAATAGCAAAGGCCCAAACCGAGGAAAAGATAGCCAACTTGATTAAGAAGGAGGATGAAACCTTTTATAGGTACATTAGGGAGTGAAGAAAGACCAAGGGAGAGATAGTGAGGCTTAATGAAGGGGAGGTTGGGTGGGTAGAGATGGACAGTGAAAAAGCAGGGATATTGAATGAATACTTCTGTTCAGTATTCACAAAAAGAAGAGGAGTGGGAGGTACCTAATCCAATCAATAGAAGCACTCTGGATTGGGGGGTCGATACCAGTCCTTTCGCAGAAGAAAGGGTTCTGAAAGAACTCCTAAAACTGAAGGTGGACAAAGCAATGGGGCCTGATGGGATTCACCCTAGAATTCTAAAAGAACTAAGGGGAGAACTAGTGACACCACTGACTACCCTTTTTAACAAATCGTGGGAGGATGGTGTGGTACCTAAGGACTGGAGGAGGGCAGATGTGATTCCCCTTCACAAAAGTGGGAGCAAAGCAGAGACAGGAAACTACAGACCTGTTAGCTTGTCCTCAGTGGTAGGGAAAATGATGGAATCATTTCTGAAAGAAAGAATTGCTGAGTACCTAGAGGCCAGCGGGGCACAGGACACAAGACAGCATGGATTCACAGTGGGAAGGTCATGTCAGATGAATCTAATAGATTTCTTTGACTGGGTGACCAAAGTAATAGACCAGGGAAGGGCTGTGGACATGGCCTACCTAGACTTTAGCAAGACATTTTTATTTATTTATTATATTTATTTCAGTTTCAGAATTACAACCTTTGAGCAAAACTGGCTCTTTTACAAAGGCTCCAAGTCACAGTCATTTGACACAGTCCCACACAAAAGATTAATAAGCAAATTAGATAGCCTGTGAGTGGGTCCCAAGGTGGTAGCCAGGGTAAAAAACTGGCTGGACAACAGGAAACAGAGGGTAATAGTAAACAGAGTCCACTCTGAAGAAAGGGGGTTTACTAGCGAAGTACCACAGAGCTCAGTACTGGGTCCAGTCCTTTTTAATGTCTTTATAAGTGACATTGCAGAGGGACTGGAAGGAAAAGTATGCCTCTTTGCAGATGACACAAAAGATCTGCAACAGAGTTGAAACACAAGGTAAGGGGGGAGGATGAGAAGAGACTTGGCAAGGTTTGAGGAATGGTCAAAAGTATGGCAGCTTAGCTTAAATGCAAAGAAGTGCAAAGTAATGCACCTGAGAAGCAAAAACTCACGGGAAGAGTACACAATGGGGGGGGGTATTAACAGCAACACAAATGGAGAGGGACCTGGGGATAATCATATCAGATGACCTAAAGGTACGCAAGCAATGTGAAAAGGCAATAAGGATGGCTGGGGAAATACTGAGATGTATAGGGAGAGGCATTTCCAGTAGAAAACAGGAAGTTGTTATCCCTCTGTACAGACAGTTGGTGAGACCCCATCTGGAGTACTGCATGCTGTTCTGGAACCCCATCTCTGCAAGGACATAGACAGGATGGAGGCAGTCCAGAGGAGGGCAACTAAAATGGTGCAAGATCTGCAACAGAAGCCATAAGAAGAGAGATTAAAGGGGTTTAATATGTAGACCCTTGAGGAAAGGAGGGAGAGGGGAGACATAATCAAAACTTTCAAGTACCCCAAGGGAATCAACAGAGTCCAAGATGGTAGCATCTTTCAGAAAAAAAGATGTTCAAGAACTAGGGGACACAATTTGAAGATAGAGGCGACGGCTCAGTCATAATGTGAGAAGTATTTTTCACAGAGAGGTGGTGGACACATGGAACAGCCTTCCTGAGGAGATTGTGGGGTCAAAAACAGTGGAAATTCAAGAATGCATGGGAAGACATAAGGAAATTCTGATGGGGATAGGAAGAAGTAGGCTGTTGGTTAACTAGGATCTGCAATAATTCAAAAGGTAGGGAAATGGGCAGACTAGGTGAGCCAAGTGGTCCTTATCTGCCATCAAAGTCTATGTTTCTATGAGGATACCCAAGACACCTCTTCATCAAAATTATCCCTATTAGAAACTCTCTGTAGAGGTTCAGATTTGTTACTCAGGGTCACTGGTCAGGTGCCATTACCAGAGACCTATGGGTCTACCAGGTAGAAGTTATTTTCAAACCGCTGGTTATACAAAGGGATAGTTACATCAAGGACACCACTCACTTCCTACATAAACTTTCTGGTTTTAAGGATTTACCACCTGATACCTTTTTAGCCACGATGGATGTAACCCCCCTCTACACTAATATTCCACACAATGGCATTCTCAGCCTGCCTCCAACACCTGCATGACAAAGAATTGGACCCCAACACTGACCCTGAGTTGTGGGTAACTCACTGAATTCATTCCTGACACATAACAACTTCAGCTTTAATGGTAAACATTATGTTCAACCTATGGAACCGCAATGGGAACCAGGATGGCTCCTCAGTATGCTAATCTTTTTTATGGCTAATTTGGAGGAGGATTTAAGGCACTGTACACATAAACCACCTTATTTCCGCTACATTGATGATTTGTTTATAATTTGACAGAGGGCACTGACACACTTAAAGATTTTCACCAAGAACTTAATAACCTCCACCCAACTATAAAGCTTTCCCTAGAATATTCTGCCACAAGTGTACATTTTCTGGATACCACTGTCACTATTAAGGATGGTACCCTACATACCTGTCTTTACAGGAAACCAACAGACAGACAGAGATACTTTACACAAGAAAAGTAATCACCGAGCCACACAAAGAAATCTGTTATATATAGTCAAGCACTGCGTATCACCGCTCTGTTCAAATGAGGAAGACAGAGACACATATCTGGCGATGTTGAAAACACCTTATTGAGCAGGGACACTATCCAGGGAAATTGACAGAGCAGTGGAACGGCAACACAGGTCCCAAGAGAACAGCTACTGCAATATAAGGAACGGATGACTACCAACAGAATACCCTTAGTAGTCACATACCATCCTGACCTTGAACTCCCACGTAAGATTACTAAGGATCTCCATCCAATAATTAGTGAGGATGAAACCCTTAACTGTATTTTCAAGAACTACCACTACTGTCTTTAAACAACCACCTAATTTAACCAACCTGATTATTAGGAGTCAACTTGAACCGAACAGAATACCATGACATCATATGGTACACGACACGTCATCAACGCATCATTTAAGACATGTAACCTCATTTCCACTTCAGACTGTGTGGTTACATCACAAAACAGACTATTCAGGATACAGGGAATTATACATGTACATCAAGTAATGTGTCATTTTATCCAATGCAAGAAATGTCCTCGCACAGGTTATGTGGGGGAGACAAGCCAACAACTCCGCACTAGAATGAATTCACACAGACATTCTATTAATCACAAGATGATTGAGAAACCAGTAGCCCAGCACTTCTCCCAGGATGACCACTCAATCTCAGATATGTCTGTGATGGTCTTAAAAGGACATTTCAACAGTACACAACAGAGACGGGCTTCTGAAATTAGACTTATTTTACTTCTCAATATGGCGGCGGATGGATTGAACATTGATGTTGGGTACATGACACATTATTCCACTTAAACTTATATAGACCTTTACTTTAAAAGATGGACATAAACAGTTTAGTTCTTCAGCGGCCTTTGATTTTGTAAGTTTATGGTTATCTACATTGTTGACTTTTTCACCTTAACACTGTGGTGATGCTTGAGTGTGTGTGTGTGTGTGTGTATACTGATGTATGTATGTATGTATGTGTGTGTGTTTGTGTGTTGTGTTTTGTGTGTGTGGGTATGGTGTGTATGTGTGTTTTGTTTGTTGTGTGTGGTGGTGTGAGTGTGAATGTGTTTTGGTATTTGTTGTGTGTTGTGGTTGTGTGGGTGTAGGTGTGTGTGTGTGTGTATGGGGGGTGTGGTGGTGTATGTACACACATGTGTGGGTGAGCGTGGTATGGGGCAGTTGTTATGTGGCTAGAACACTTAGTTTTCACATATAGTGTGCATTTATTTCTTCTATTAGTTGTCAGTGGGTGGATTTCACACTGTCACATTTTTAACTGCTCATATTAAGATGCATATCTCATTTACTTGGGGTTCATTAAAGGTGTAATTCTTTGTGTTTTCATTTAGATTGTTTAGACTGATTCTGTGCATTTTGTTATACACAGACTCTGTGTTGAAATCCACATTATCAGGCTCATGGTCTCGCTTTCTTTGGGGGTCTTTGACAAGAAAATTTTTATTTATTTTTTTGCACTTACACTTACAAGTGATACTTCATGCATCATGTTTATATGTGTAGGTTAATTTGAGGCTTGATTTCAACTTGCAGTTATACCTAATTTCAGGATTTTGTCTCTCTCATTATCTGTCCTTTAATATACCAGGACAATTGGAATGTAAGTTGTAGCTCATCTTACATGTATTAGAGAGAATGCCACTCCAAGGTTTTTTTTTATCACTAGAATGCTTTCTTGGCATACTGAAACATTTTAAAATTTATGTGACAAGAACTCTCTGGCTGTAGAGAATTCTTGATAACCTTTGCCCTTCTGAGGCTCTTCAGTTTAAGGCATACTGGTGTTAATTAGCTTCTCTGATGTAATCTTCTATTATGTTTTAAATGTATATGTTAAACCAATGAGAATTATTTCTGCTTTTTCTATATAATCTGGTGTTAATAGTATGGGATAGTTGAAAAAACTGCCACAAAGCTTCTGAAGAAGGACCTTGTTGGTTCGAAAGCTAAAGCACTTTGTTCTTTTCTGTAACATCCATGTTGGTCCAATAAAAGGTATCAAATCAAGTCTTGAGAACAGAATTTCATTATTTTAATCACTGGAAATTTTTGGCCTTGATGATTTGGTATGGCTAATGATAGTCAAAACAGGCTTGACCTGTTAGTCCCCATCCCTAACCTGCAACATGCCTTGACTGTACTAGCATGCAGTGCACACAATGCAGAGGGAGGGGCAGAGTGGCCTGCCTTATTATGGATATTAAGCAGACCGAACAATTAGTCTGGCATCATGAATGAGAAA
Organism: Neoceratodus forsteri; assembly: GCA_016271365.2. Taxonomy (NCBI): domain Eukaryota; kingdom Metazoa; phylum Chordata; order Ceratodontiformes; family Ceratodontidae; genus Neoceratodus; species Neoceratodus forsteri. Next base: position 851,474,607 of record CM028134.1, read on the forward strand.
GATACTCCACGCCTCCTCTCTTTCAGTCACAAGCACCACCTGCTAAAACAGTCATATTGACTGAATTAGGCTGGGTAGAAGTGCGCTGCAAGTGAACAAGGATCAGGCTAGCCTGATATTAATTTCATTGCCCCCAAAAAACAAACAATAAACTGAGTTCAGGAGGAAGACCAAACGTTTAATAAATGACTCATTGCAAATTGCGGGGATCAGATTAAGGAGGCAGGACTGATTTTAAAGATAAAGTATTAGATTTCAAAACACATGAGACAGGCACAGTTTCTGATGTGGGACACTGCCTGTCAAATGTGCCAGAATGTTTGTGGGCAATTTTGAAACATTTGATGTATTTGTGACAATTTCCACACCATACTGCAAAACATTATGCATATTTCACTATTTTGATGCATGCATAATCTTTTGTGTGCATCTTGGCAGCTGTTGTGGTGTAATGTTAGAGCACATTTTGTGTGGTCTAACAGACTAACAGATATGTCACAAGTAGCACAATTGTACTAAAAAGATGATCAAGCAGCTTTCTGAAAATCCAGTCCAGTGTCTGCTTCTGATCCAGTGACAGGACCTAGCATTTTTTGTTATATATTAATGTATATAGTAGTGTGTGTTTTTATAGCATGAGATAACATTCGTATGCTGTAAGAAACACACACCACTATACATATTATTACAGAAACATAGAATTTGATGGCAGATAAGGATCACTTGGCCCATACAGTCTGCCCAGTTCTCCCTATCTACACTGATAATCTACAGCTCTTCCTCCCTTCCTTTCCATTATGATTGCTTTGTGCTTCTCCCATGCATTCTTGGACCACAGCACTGTTTTTGGCCCCACCATCTCCACTGGAAGGCTGTTCCAGGAATCAACCACTTTTTCTGTGAAGAAGTACTTCTTCACATCTCTCCTAAATCTACCCCCTCCAGCTTCATAACATGCCCCCTTGTTCTTTAGCACCTTTTCTTCTGAATAATATTCCCATCCAATACCTTTGTTACTCCGTGAGGTATTGAAAATTCTTTATCATATCTCCCCTCTCCTTTCACTGTTTCAGGGTGTACATATTGAAGTCCTCTAGTCTGTCCTCACAGGGCTTTTGATGCAGATCCTGCACCATTTTAGTTGTGCTCCTTTGGACCATCTCCACTCTGTCCTTCCAGAGATGTGGTCTCCAGAATTGGACACAATGATCTAGGTGAGGTTTTACCAGCAGTCTATTCAGAGGCAGCACCACCTCCCTCTTTCTGCTGATGATACCTCTCCTTATGCATCCCAGTATCCCACTTGCCCTCCCTACTGCCTTTTACATTTCCTGACCACCTGTATGTCCTCTGATGTGATTAGATCTCTTTCCTGCTTGGTGGTTATCAATACCACTCCACCCATGTTGTACTCCACCACTGGGTTTCTGTGTCCTAAGTGCATTATTTTGCATTTTTCATATTGAAACCCAGCTGCCATACCCTTGACTAGTCTTTGAGTTTTCTCAGGTCTCTGCTCATCCTTTTCCTATCCCCGGAGTGTACACCTTATTGCAGATAAACTTTGACTTTGACGGCAGATAAGGACCACTTGGCCCACCCAGTCTGCCCATTTCCCTATCTACTGGAAAAGCTACAGATTCTAGTTAACCAGCAGCCTACTTCCTGCAACCCCCCACTATAATTGCCTTATGTCTGTCCCTTGCATGTTTGAATTCCCCCACTGTTTTAGACCCAACGACCTCCCCGGGAAGGCAGTTCCATGTATCCAGCACTCTCTCAGTGAAAAAATTTTTCTTCACATTACCCCTGAGCCGTCCCCCCTCTATCTTTAAATTGTGCCCCCTTGTTCTTACACATCTCTTTTTCTGAAAGATGCTACCCTCTTGGACTTTGTTGATTCCCTTGAGTTACTTGAAAATTTCTATCATGTCCCCCTGTCCCTCCTTTCATCAAGGGTATACATATTAAGCTCTCTCAGTCTCTCTTTATATGGCTTCTGATGCAGACCCTGCACCATTTTGGTTGCCCTCCTCTGGCCTGCTTCCATCCTGTTTATGTCCTTGCATAGATGAGGTTTCTGAAACTGCACACAGTACTCAGATGGGGTCTCACCAACTGTCTGTATAGAGGATAACCACTTCCCTTTTTCTAGTTGTGATGCCTCTTCCTATGCATCCCAGTATCCCCCTGGCTCTCCTTATCGACTTCTCACATTGTTTACCCACCTTTAGATCATCTGTCTTCTACAAAGACGCAGACATTCTGTTCCAGCTCCTCTGCAACGTCACATATAAAAACAAATTAAAGAGGACCTGTCCCAGCACTGATCCCTGAGCCACACCACTGGTCACCATCCCTTACTTGGAGTCAACTCCCGGCACCACCCTCTGTCAACTAAACCCTAATCAATTTCTTCACCAGTTTACCACCTTTGGACTCACTCTTAAGCTACCCAGTTGTTTATTAGTCTCCTATGTGGAATGTTGTCAAAAGCCTTACTGAAATCTAGATTTTTTTTTTTTTTTATTTAACCAGGTATAGCACACTAAGCTGAAAGCTTTTTTACAGGAGTGACCTGGGAGCACAAGGAGGTTAAGTGACTTGCTCAGGGTCACACAGTATGCAAGTGGAAGCTGTGGGATTCAAACCCAGGTCTGGTCTGCTGGATGTCACCAAATTTGCAGCTCAGAGCCTTAGACCACTGCGCTATACTGCCTGCTATAGATAGGCCATGTTCACCACTCTACCCTGATCTAGTTCCTTGGCCACCCAGTCAAAAGAAATCTATCATTATAATTTTGACATGACCTCCCCTGTAAATCCATGCTGGCTTGGGTGTAACCCACTGGATTCAAGATATTCTACAATACTTTCCTTCAGGAGTGATTCCATCAACTTTCTCTCCACTGATGTCAGGCTGACTGGCCTATAATTGCCAACCTTCTCCCTGCAACCACTGATGTGTAGTGGGACTACAGCTGCGCCACTTCAGTTCTCCAGAACCACTCCTGTTTCCAGTGAGCTGTTAAATAAAACTGTCAGAGGTACAGCCAGTATTTCCCTAAGCTCCCTCAATACCTTTGGGTGCACTCCATTTGGCCCCATTACTTTGTCCACCTTCAGATTAGCAATTCCCTTCAGGACTCATGCCTCCATAAAAAGACTAGTGTCCCCCTTCCTCCCTCCAAAGCTTTTGTTACTGTTTTGTGGCCGATCCTCTTCTCCTTCCTCTGTAAACACTAATAAAAGTATCTTTTCAAGATGTCTGCCTTTTCCTGGTCCCCCTCTGCATAACCCCTTCCTTTCACTTTTTAACCTTACAAGTCCACCTCTGGTCTTCCTCTTTTAGAAACATAGAATGTGATGGCAGATGGGGACCTATAGATCCATCTAGTCTGCCCATTTTCCTACCCCACTTTCACTTACATATCTCAAAAATGTCTTGTCCTTTTTGTTACCACCTAGGCTATTCTCTCTTCAATTTGTGCTTTTGCGCTCCTGACTGCTTTCCCTACTTCCCTCTATTTCCCCCCTATACACCTCCCTATTGTTCTCCCTCTGGGTCTCCTCATACCTTCTGAATACTACCTTTTTACCTTTTCAGCCACCTCTTTTGACAGCCATAGCTGTCTCTTTTTCTTCTTGCTTTAGTTCAGTTGTTTGAAGCAGAGGTCTGTTGCCTTGTTCATTCCACTGGGGTCTCAAACAGATGAGGCATACTGATGAGTCCTGGTAGGATGAAACACGTATCTATGTCTTCTGTTGGCACCCTTTGCTAACTGTGTGAGAGATCATTCGGCACCATGCATTTCTGCTTAAAGTTGAACCAGCATAATATTCTGTAGTGATTTGCATATGCAGCCCATGATGCTTTGCATTGTGGGGGCATGTGTGATTTTGTATTTCTTTGAAACTTGGCTTCCCAGCCAAATGCCCTTTGGGGTAACCATTGCCTCAGTGCTTCCACACAGAGTTCTTTGGCCCAGATATTCAAACTCGTCAGGCTGTGGCACAAGCTTGCGCGCAGCACAACTTAGTTGCGCAGGGGTGTGGACTGGGCGATATTCAATGGAGCTGTGCCATGGCACAGCATCATTGAATATCGCACCTGGCCACCCGCAGTGTGCATGGTGCAGTGGCACTGTGCCAGTGCAAGTCGCCAGAGTGGAGCATGGGGTTGTGCTAGTACAAGTTCCATTGCGCTATGCACAGCAACCGTGATATTCAAAACTTGACATGCAAATGGGGCCATAATGTGCAAGGTGCAAATGGGGCCATTGCATGTCATTACTCTTCATTGCATGCAGGTGCGTCAACTCCTGACGACTTGCGCCTGGTGCCCTGCCAGGCAGCAGCCATGGGGACCGACGCCCATGCAGCCAGCAATGTACTCCACAGCCCGATCGCGGGTTGCTGTAAAAAATGGAAAATCATAAATCCCTGGTGGTCCAGTGGACCTGCCCGCCCGATCGCGGGCTATGTACATAAATAAAATCCCTATCATCACTGGTGGTCCAGTGGACCACTTTCTACCCGATCATGGGCATTTGTAATAAAAGAAGAAATCTTTCCAATATCCCTGGTGGTCCAGTGGACCACTGTCTGCCTGATCACGGGCATTTGTAATAAAACAAGATATCTTTCCAATATCCTGGTGGTCTAGCAGTACCTCCCTCCCCACCTGCCACTGAGCCCCACCGCCCTGCCCACCCGGTCCAGCCGGGCGGATGGCAGCACCCACCGCCTGCCACCGCCGCCCACAGACTGACACTGCCAGTAGGGCTGTATGCCCATTGGTCCACAGTATGAGCCAATGGGTGTGCAGCCCGTACTGTACTACACATTCCAGATATGTGAATATATGTGGTTGGTGCTGCCGCATCCGACTGACCGGGGAGCGGTGGTGGGGCTCTATTGAGTGGTGGGTCGCTAGACCATCAGTGATATTGGAAAGATTTCTCTTTTTTTTACAAATGCCCACGATCAGGCAGACAGCGTCCACTGGACCACCAGGGATATTGGAAAGATTTCTTTTTTTACAAATGCCCATGATCAGGCATGGGGCGCCGCCAGGTGCAGCCGGAGCTCGGGTGGCCACCCACAGGTGGCAGTTGCTATGTTGCGCCCTGCAATGCGGCAGCTCACCTGTGGGTGGCCATCAGTTGTTCCTTTTTTTTTGGATCAACTTTGTGTTGGCACAGGTAGGGGTTGCGCATGCATGGCTCTGCACATCCTGCGCTGAATATCGGGCTGTGCAGGGTATGCATGGGCACGCCCCCCCCACCTGTGCCTGCATACATTACTGATGTGCTCCAGCGCATCGGATTGTGCGCGCGACTTTTCCTTTGAATATTACCATGATTGTGTGGCTGGCGATGGTGTAACAATTGTTGCGCCATGCGCAACCCTTTGAATATCTGGGCCTTTGTCTTTAAACAGTTTTTGTTTTAATTGGTTCACCACAACATAACCCAGATCGACCATCTTAGGGTAGCTGGTTCATTTCACTGGGGTGTCAAACAGACGAGGCATACTGATGAGTCCTGGTAGGACTAAACACGTGTTCATGTCTTCTGTTGGCACCCTTTGCAACCTGCGTGAGAGGCCTTTCGCACCATGCATTTCTGCTTAAAGTTGAACCGCAGCATAATATTCTGTGGTGATTTACATATGCAGCCCATGATGCTTTGCATTGTGGGGGCATGTGTGATTTTGTATTTCTTTGAAACTTGGCTTCCCAGCCAAATGCCATTTGGGGTAACCATTGCCTCAGTGCTTGCACACAGAGGTTCTTTGTCTTTTAACTTCACCCACTATTCCTCCACCCAGCCCAGGTCACCCCCACCCAGTTCCCACCCCTGTCAGGTCATCCCTGAGGAATTCACCCATCTTTTAAAATCTGACCTCCTGAAATCCAGGACCTCATCCTTGTGTGGTTTGATTCCACAACCATTCTTATATTGAATCACACAGTACGGTGATCCCTGGTCCACAAGTGGCCTCCCACCTTGATGTCTGCAACACTGTCCTGTTCATGAGTACCAGGTCCAGTACTGCCACATCATGAGTGGGCTCACTGACTAGTTGCCTCAAGGAATATCCCTTCAGAGAATCCAGGATGTCCCTGATTCTAGCTGAAGCTGCTGCAGGAGGCTCAATCCACATCTGGCAGGTTGACATCCTCCACCAGCAGCACCTCCCTTTTCTACTGCCTTTCCAATGGCTTCCACCAGTGCCTAATCTAATTTCTTTCTCTGTGCTGGAGGTCTGTAGATCACTGCTGTACAAATAGTGGCTCCATTCCCCATCTCTAGGGTGACCCACAGTACTGCTGCTTCATTCTCTATTCCCTGTATCTCTGTGGCTTTTATGCTTTCCCTCACATAAAGCACCACACTTCCTCCTTCCCTTCCTGAACAGAGTATAGGCTGGTATGGCCATGTCCAAGTCATGGTTTTCAGTGCACTTTGACTCAGTAATGGCCACAATATCCAGGTTGGCCTCTTCTATGATGGTCCCTAGATTTTATTTCCTAGACTTCTCGCATTCACACACATTATGAATCAGCCTAAATGCTTTGGAAAAACAAGACTCATAGCCATGCTTGGAGAGTTTAAAAGGCTTTTTGTTTTTCTGGCTTCCCCACAAGTTACAGTTGATAATGGATGGCTCATATACTGGAGGACATGGTGAAGCTGTTGATGCATTGCATTCCAAGTGGAGCAGTGTACAGCTGTATGTCTTTAAAAGTTTTATATTTCTCTCACTAATGAACTTAAAAGGCTGGATATCCCTGTGAGGAGTGTAGCTGCTGCAGTTTCTGACAGATACTAATGAGAATGGCTGCGGTGACAGCGGCAGTCAGCTTGGCAGAAAGCTGAGCAGTGTGCATAAGGTGGAATCTGTATAGTACATATCTACTACTAGCATTATACCTGCAACCCACACCATGCGGTAATTCCTGATGCACTCTTACATTATTGTATTGCAATTATCTGTATAAAACTGTAAATGTAACCTTGTCACTCTGTTATCTTTCTTTATGGTAATACATATGTAAATCTGTTCACCGTCTACAATTGTATGTTATGCTAAGCTATTTCTTATTTCTTAGTACCACAATACCTGTTATAGATAGTGTTGTGAGAAATTGGAAAATTTCGCCTGACAAAATATTTTGCGTAATTCAGGCATTACGTGAAACATTTTGCTGGGAGAAAAGCAAAATTTCATCCTTGGAGTGAACAAAATTTCACCCTCGAGCTGACGAAATTTCACTTGCCCAGGAGTATTTCACCACCCATGGGCAAAATAGTGGTCCCCACTCCCCGGCTGCTCACCGCCCAAATTTCTAAATTAATTCCCTAGTGTCTAGTGGTCCCCCCCGGATGTTCACTGGCCAAAAGTGAATAAAGCAAACCCTCCCTTTGCTCATTATTTTCCAGATGCCCCGGTTCCCCAATCCTAAAAAAAAATAATTCCTCACTCCCTGGTGTCTAGTGGACCCCCCAACCTATCATCAGATAGTGCCCACCTGCACTCCCCCAGTACCCAATTGGGCCCCAGTGCTATCAAACTGGTTACTGTTTTGCTGTTCATAGTGATCATAGTCTGACATGAGCCAAGAGAGGTGTAAGCCCTTGTACAGCTCACCTTTAACTCAAAGGGAGTAACCCCTTATAGCATGTGAGAAACAGAATATATCTAATCTTTTTTAAAGGTTGTTATGGTTTCACTGCCCACAGCCTCCAATGGTAATCTATTCCATAGGTTCACAATTCTTTGGTTGAAAAAAAACCTGCTCTTTTCCTAGTCTTGTATCCTTGTCCCTTTAGTTGACGGTCATAAGATCTAATAGTATAGCAATTGTCCTTGTATTCAAGTCCTAAGCATTCTCAGAGGTCATCATTGGTATATTCTCTGTATACTAGGCACATACCCCCCTCCAACTATCTATGTCCCTATGTGTAGAGATTAAGCATTTTTAATCTATCCTCATAATTGAGATAATCAACTGACAATCATTTTCATTACCCTTCTCTGGACACCCTCCATCAGTCTCATTTCAGTTTGTGATAATGTGGCTGAGAATTGTTGACAGTTTTCCAGATGTGGGCTACCATTGAGGTATACAAGGGCAGTAACACCTCACTATCTCTACTGGTTATATGTCTAGCAATACAGTCCATATGCCCCTTGTCCTGTTAGATGTAACCAGGCAGTTTTTCTTTTTCTTGAGATCAGTCATGATAGTTACCCACAAGTCCCTTTCTTCAGTTGTCTCTCACAAGTATCTTTCCCCTAAACTATATCTGGCTATTACATTTGAGCTGCCTAGGTGTATGACTACACATTTATCCAAATTAATTGCCAGTCTGTGTTCATTTGTCCAGACCTCCAGATGTTGTAACTCATTTTGCAAATTCTTTATATCCAAATTATCCCAAACTATACACCTTAGTTTGGCATCATCAGCAGATTTGGCCTGCCAAACTTCTTCACCACACTTCATCAAAGAAATATGTATATTGAACAGGACAGGTCCCAAAACAGACCCCTGTGGCACCCCAAATAATTCACACCCCTTCTGGATTACTTTCTGCTTCCTAGCTGTGAGTCATGATTTATTCAATTTTACTATGGTACCATTCAGTTTGATACTGGCTTAAATCAGCAATAAGTTCCTAATGTGGGACCGTGTCAAAAGCCTTGCTCAGGTTGAAAAATGCAACATCATTTGGTGAACCTCTGTCAAACTCTCTGTTTACTTTCTCATAAAACTGCATCAGATTAGTTTGGAAGGACCTGCCAGATGTAAATCCATGTTGTGTTGTATCCCAGCCATTAGTTGTGTTTAGATGTTCTTCAGTCTGTTCCTTGATGATGCCCTCTTGTATCTTACACAGCGATGAAGTTAGGCTCACCGGCCTATAGTTACTATATAGCTCCATTTTACCTTTTTAAATATTGGGACCACTGTTGCTTTTCTCCAAGCATTCACCACCTCCCCAGTTATCAGTGTTTCTTGAGAAATACTGGTTATAGGTCCTGCCAACCCATCAGCCAATTCATACAGAGCCCTTGGGTGAAATCTATCAGGGCCCAGCGATTTATTAACATCAAGTTTTCTCAATTTATTCTTTATATCATGTACCCTTAAATTTCTAATTGGAACATCACTGTTGTTCCTAAGTTATCAAATTGTTTACTGTATTGTATTCTGTCCTTCCCAGGTCCTCCTTGTAAATGAGCTTTGCTCAATGAAGCTTTTCCCCAGTAAAATAAATAAATACAAATGCATACGAGATACTGTCATTCTACGTGATGATTGGCTGGTTCAGTTAGACTTCTTTTTCATTTTTAAATCAGTGCATGGCAGTATGTGGAGAGGAGGTACAGTATGGAAAATGACTGGGATGGGGGAGTAGCTGGCTACAGGACTACCCCATACTGGGGAGATACCACCTGGGAGGGCTAAAGTTTTTTGTTTTTATTTCCTTGAAATTTTCTCAAATAATTTGCACTAAATAATGAATAGCTGAGTATGTGAGGAGGAATACTTGCCAAATGTTCAAAAAGGTAATCATTTTCTTAACCCACTAAAGGGTTCACTAAAATAATGCATCCCCTTCCTAACATCCTTAACCCTGGTAGTCTCAATCTATATTTTTAAAAAATATCTTTCTCTTCTCTCTCTCTCTCTCTCTCTCCCTTTCTCTCTCTCTCTGTTTCTCTTTCTCTCACCCAATGATCAGCTAGCAGAGACAGCAGTTTGTTTTACAAAAGTTGACTGCCCCAAAGCTGAGGAAGCTCACCCTAACACACCACACCAATCATCAAAGAATAATAGTGCCAAACATGTGCTTCTGTCCTAAACACCCTGCTGCCAAAAAAACAACCTGTTATGTTAATTTCTTATGCTGGAATAACTAATTGAAGTGTGGATAATTTTACAAAGAGTCTGGGCTCTGGGGGAGGCTTTCATCACCACCTGACAGCTTTAGAATAAGGGACAGATTTAATGTACTAATACCTGGTAAGGGATTAATGAGAGGAAGGAGGTTATCATATAGGTTGTCAGGTGGCAAACAATTTATTGCTACTGTAGTTAAGCAATGTACTGCTGATTTAGGTAAACCTTCCTCAGTGGGGTGGGCAGCTTCAGTTTAAATACAGTCATCTCTTTTCATTTATGTATTTATTTAGTTTTTGTTAACTGGCTAGGTGCACTAGCCATGAAATGACTATTTTCAGGCACGACCAGGAGAGTACAACAATCAAAGACAGGTACATAGCATGAGTACAATGAAATTACAATAGCTTTGCTGGAAGAATGGGAACAAAATTTTTTAGACATATTGTGATACAAGCAGGGTTAGGGAGGGTGGGCTTCCTAAACTGATTGGTAAGGAACTTAAAAGAAAAACTTCTCAAAGGGCGGATATGTTGAGTTGGGTGATGGGTTTAACAGAAACAAATGGCATAAGTATGAAAGTTAAAGGTTCCCAGTGAGTTTATGGATTTCAGAACAGGTGGTGTGACTGCCAGGTCCATTTGCTGTGGGTTCATTAAAGGATTTATCACAGCTAAGAGCCAATCATATCACTAAAATTATTATTATCTTGCCAGTTTTATCAATTCAAATTCACTGGTTTATTGAGCAACTAAGTATTATGCTTATGCAACATAGTTGTGACCTAATGCTAAGTACTGTTACCAGTTTTAGTATTGCTAGTAGCTTGCATGAAATATAAGTCAGCTGTATGCTTATATAACATATATTTGGCCATGTCATACTCTTTGTCCTCATAGGAACAGCCACACTTTGCAGGGTACCATAAAGGCACAGGAACCTCTGGAGGAGGGTCTCCTCCTGGAAGTAGCGCCAAGAATGCAGGTCCTTTAGGCTAATGGCTAAAGATAAGTTAGGGAAGAAGCTGATAGGTAAATAGTTGTGCAGCTAGAAAAGGAGAGGAGGATAGTTGAGCAATGAAACAGCATCTGAAGGATGCTTGGGCATGCACTTTAAATAGAATACTCATGGGAGCATGGTATGGTTTGCCACTGCTTCAATGAACCATAGGCTATAACATCAACTGGTTCAATGAGTAACTAAGTATTGTTCTTCTGTACTGTAGATAGTTTTGACATGATGTGCAGCACTGTTGGTAGTCTTAGTACTGTTAGTAGTTTGCAGGAGGCTTAAGTTTGTCCTTTCGCAGTCCCTGTTCCCAGAGAGCTAACAAAATCAGAAAGGCCATACATGCTAATGCTAGAAATCTGGAAAATAAGATCCCAGACCTAGAGGCTATTATGCAGATGCCAACCTAGATACTGTTGCCCTTTCCGAGTCATGGTGTAGTGACAACCATGACTGGGACGTATCATACCTGGCTACACAATGTTCAGGAGGGACAGGGTAGAAAGGAAAACAGGGGAGTGGTGCTTCCAATGAAGGAAAGCATAAAAGCCACAGAAATACAGAGAATTCATAGAGAGGCAGAGGTGCTGTGAGTCATCCTAAGTTAAGAAATGGAGCCACTATTTGACAGGTGTGATCTACAGGCCTCAGCACAGGGAGAGGACATAGATAAGAAAATATTAGAAGCAATTGGTGAGACAGCTGAAAAGGGAGATGTTGCTGGTAAGAGACTTCAATCTGCCAGATGTAGATTGCAGCCTCCCTGTGTCAGCTTCAGCTAGAAGCAGGAACATCCTGTACTCCCGAGGGGGCATTCCTCAGGTGACTAGTTGATATACCCACTTGTGATGGGGCAATACTAGATCTGGTGCTTACTGACAGGTACAGTATTGCAGATGTCAAGGTGGAAGCCATCTATGGTCCAGTGATCATCATACAGTGTGGTTCAACATAGAAACAGCTGTGAAATCCAACCAGACAATGACAAGAGTCCTGGAATTCAGAAGGATTGATTTTACAAAAATAGATGAATGCCTCAGGAATTACCTAGTGGAGGGGAGAGGGGCTTGAAGGGGAGGCAAATGGGCCAAACTAAAAGAGGGTATAGTGAAGGCAACACACCTCTGTGTCAATGTGTCAAGCAGGTAATCAGCAAAAAGAAAGAGGAGACTGTTATGGTTCAATAAAGAGGCAGCAAAAGGCAAAAGCTAAAAAGTAGCATTGAAAAGGTATAGGAGAACTGGGGGCAGGGAATTGTATCAGGGAAACTTAGGAGGCAGACAAAGCAGCAAGGAATGCAAAGGTGCAAACTGAGGAAAGAATAGCTCAGGGTGTATCAAAAGGGGTCAAGACATGTTTTAGGTATGTTAGCAAGAAAAGGAAGAGAAAGGGAGGGATTTATGGTTAAAGAAGGAAGGGGACTGTACCAAGGGGATCTAGAAAAGGCAACATCTTGAACAAATACTGCTGCTCAGTATTCATAGAAGAAGGAAAGGAAGGAATCACAAAATCACCAGGAGCACTGATGGGAGGAAATAGACACTAATATGTTTTCTGAGGAGAAAGTCGGAAAAGCACTCACTAACCTGAAGGTGGACAAAGTTATGAGGCCAGACAATGTACCATCCAAGGGTGCTGAAGCAGCTCAGGGAGGTACTGGCTGCACTACTAACAGATTTATTTAACAGATCACTGGAGACCGGCATGGTCCTGGGGGATTGGTGAAGGGCAGAGGTAGTCTCACTTCACAAAATTTGTAGCAGGGAAGAGGCGTGCAATTATGTGCCTGTAAGCCTTAGATTGGTGATTGGAAAGTAAATGGAGACACTACTAAAGGAAGGACTGTGGAATATCTTGTATCCAATGGACTACAGGATCCAAAGCAGCATGGTTACACATGGTGAAGGTCATGCCAAACAGATCTGATAGATTTTTTCAACTGAGTGACCAAGTAGTTGGATCAGGGAGGAGCAGTGGACATGGACTACTTGTATTTCAGTTTCAACAATGTTCCACCAGGTGACTGGTAGCAAGTTGGGGAACTTGGGGGTGGGAAAAAAGGTAGTAACATGGGTAAAAAAATGGTTAGGTGATAGGACACATAGGGTAGTGGTAAACAAAGTTTGCTCTGAGGAATGGAGGGTGATCTGCAGGGTACCTCAGGGATCAGTGCTTGGCCTGGACCTCTTCAATGTCTTTATAAGTAACATAGCAGAGGAACTGGAAGAAAGGTCTGCTTCTTTGTGGATGACACCAAGATCTGCAACAGAGTGGTCATGCAGGGGATGTGTGGAAAGGATGGGTAGGGATCTGGAAAGACTGGAGGAGTGGTCAAGCATATGGCAGCTGGGTTTTAATGCAAAAGTGAAAATAATGCACTGCGCCATGGAAAACCGGGGCTCACAGTACAAAATGGGCAGAATGATACTGACAAAGACCAAGCAGGAAAAGACCTAGACATAACATATCAGAAGACTTAAAGGTGGCCAGGCAGTGTGACATATCAGACAGAAGGGCTAGGGGGACTCTGGGGTGCATAGGAAGAGGTATTACCAGCAAGAAGTGGGAGGTGGTGCTGCCCTTATATAGATCACAGGCAAGACCTCACCTTGAGTACTGTGTCCAGTTCTGAAGACCACATCTCAGGAAGGACATAGACAGAGTCATTCATAATAACCAAAATGATATTCTTGAAATGGTCAAAAGTTTTAAATATCTAGGAGTTACACTGAACAACTCCCTGTCATACTCACTCCATATCGACATAGTCTCCAAGTCTGCTAGCAGGAAGATCGGGCAGCTATATTGGCACTGGCACTGCCTAATAGAAAAATGCCCTCAAACTCACCCTAACAAACTCTGTTTACTCTGTTATTGACTACGGTCTTGTTGTATATGGTGCGGCAACTGACATGGCCTTAAAAAGGCAAGCCCTGACACTTAACAAGGCCTGTAGTCTACTCCTGGGAGTCCCCCACCTTACTCACACCTGCAATTTATACTCACTCTCAGGTTGTCTGGAGCTTGATAGCAGAATAAATTATCGGCTCTGTCTCCTTGCCAAAAAGGCTACCCTTGGTATGACACCCCACAAGGGGTCCAGACCTTGCTAACACCTGCTGCTCCAACTAGACAGGCTCATGGAACACAGAACAACCCCTATAAGTTATCATTCTGCCACACCTCACAAGGCCAGTGATCCTTTGAATATCGTGCACCAAATCTACTAAATTCCCTAGCAAGCGACATTCTTATTGTAAATAGAATAGGCCTCTTCAAGTCAAAACTATGCTCCCATCTCACTAGTCATATGAAATGTACCTGCTCATCCTAGCAATTACTAGTTACTTATCTAAGCCTTGCTCTGCCCATCTAGCACTTACATCATTCTAAGTTCTCCCACCTTATCTCTCTCTGCTTCTCCCCCCTTCCTCCCTCTACCTTTTGGCAACCTGTTTCTCTTTATAGTAATTTACCTCACATCCCTGTAGCAAGATAATAGGTATCTGCACCATCTGGTCCCTGCTTTCTCACTCTAATTCCTCTTTTAGTTTACTGCTAACCTCTTGCTAACACCCTACCAAATTGACAAAATGAGCTTTTTCCAATGCTACTCCAAACCACCCTGATGATCATTGTCAACTTTATGCACACATGTTTAAAGCCTGTTAAAGCTATCTGTATTTTTCTGTATGTGACTTGTACTGTTCTATATTGATGTGGAACCTTTGTAAACAAGCTCTGAGCTCAAAGGTTGTATTTCAAAACTTGAATGAATAAATCAATAAATCAATCAATAAATAAATAAATAAAAAAGAGTGGGAGTGGTCCAGAGGAGGGTTATCAAAATAGTGCAAGGTCTGCATCAAAAGTCCTATGAGGAGATGCTTAAGGAGCTAAATATGTCAGTGTCAGTGGCTCAGTAGGGAGCACGCTCGCCTCTGAGGCTGGGAGATCAGAGCGCTGTGGGTTCAGTTCCCACATCTGGCACTTGGGTTAATATGCCAATACTGACACTGTAGTGCAGCATGAGAGGGGTGCTGCACTTCTGAGGTGCCGTCTTTCAAATGAGACGTTAAACCGAGGTCCCATCTGCCTGGATTGGTGGTAGTTCAGGTGGATGTTAAAGATCCAATGGCACTTATCGAAAAGAGTAGGGTGATGTTATTATAATAAGAAAACATAATACAATTGATATAAATTATGAAAAACAGAGATAATTATACAAATACTACATCATATCATTCAGTATATACATTTCTCAATGAAAGCTGTCATATATACACATTCTGCAATCGTTTCCTATTTATATTTTATAAGTGTGAAAACCCTTCCACCAGGTTTTCACTTTTCTACAGTATATATTTGTGACTCACGAAATATACTTTTTGTAATTCATTGGTTACATAAAGAAAAAAATGCTTCCACTGTAGTTGTCTTTTGATACAATACCCATTGACATCTAATTTGCCATAGACAAAATCTTAAACAAGCAAGTAATAGCCACACTGTACTGTTCTCATATTTTTTTAAGTTTCGAGAGAGTTCACCAATTATTAAGAACTGATAAGTAGGTTTCAGTAACCAAGGAAATGACCATTTCTTTGCTAAGTAAGCCCATAATGGAACTGAATTTGAGCAATCTAAAAAAATGTTCCATGGTTTCTTCTTTATTAATACATTTTAAATATGGGCAATTCCTTTCCTCCTTTGCTTTGTACTTTGCCGTCCCCCTAATACTTAACCGACCGTACATAATTAACCATTGAGTCTCCCACATATAAGGGGGCAGCCTAGGATTATTCAGTTGATCTAGTACTGTCTGATTTGAGGCTGATGGGCAATTCTTGAAAACCGGACTCGTTGGATAGATAGAAGCTAGTATCTCTTTATATAATTTCTTAGCTGAACCCTCACGTTTTTGTTAATTTCCATTTATCCAGTTTTTGAGCAGCTGGCCTAAAAAACACCGGAAGGGGAAGATGGGAGCTTAATTTTGGAGCATACTGTGTCCACGTTCTTAAGTATCCACCTATTGCTGACCTAAACCACTGATCCTCACTTCTATTTGTAATACCTATAGTAGTTTTCAACGAGTGTGTAAAAAACAGTGAGAAACAAAAAAACACCAGGTCAATCATACCCACACCTCCATTATTTTTGTCCAGATATGTATAATATCTTTTAATTGGATTGAGTATATTCCCCCATAATAATTGAAAACAGAGACTATATAGTTCAGTTTCTAGATGGGAAGGTAAGGGATAAATCACCGCTATATACTGAAGACATGGTAAAATAAATTGTTTCAAAATCTGTACTCTTTTAATTTTACTGAATCGAAACTGCTTCAATCTATTTATTTTCTGTTCCACTATGTCCAACACTTTTATCTAATTTTCAGTAGGAAGATTTTGTGGTCCATAGATTACTCCCAAAACTGTAATTGGGTCCTTCGTTATTTTAATAGCTTTATACAGTACTGGCGTCTGATAACTGCACCCCATCAATAAGCCTTTTGATTTGGCATAGTTGAGTTTAGCATTAGAGAACCTAGCATAAAGTTGAAACTCCTGAAAAAAAATATCTATTTGTGCTAAATTCTTAAAAAATAAACACACATCATCTGCATATGCTTGTGTTGTTAACACACTCGTCGTACCTGGGATTTTAAATCCCTCTCATTTTGTCCTTATACTGACTGCTCTAATCAAAGGCTCTAATGTAAAGTTATACATTAAAGGACTCAACGGGCATCCTTGTCGAACCCCTGTAGTGATCACTAATTGTTGTCCAACTATCCCTTTGATAATAGGGGATACCTTAGCTGTTGTGTACAATCCTTTTATTATATTGAGAATTTGTACTGGAATACCAAAAAACCTTAAAGTTTGAAAAAGAAATACATGGTTTACCCTATCAAAGGCTTTTTCAAAATCCAATGAAATCAGGCCACTTCTAGTACCCATATCAGACAGGTGTTCAATCACATCTCTTATTGTAGTCAATATCGACTGAATCTTCCTATTAGCTATTCCGGAGTGCTGAAGTGGCAAAATTACTATGGTCGCCATTTGTTTCAATCTATTGTTAAGCAGTGATGCTAAAATTTTGTACTCGGAATTTAACAAAGTAATCGGTCTCCAGTTCTGTATATTTCCTTTCTCCCCTGATTTAAAAAGATAGATTTGTATACCTTGAGAAAAATAATACGGATAGGTTTTCCAGCTAAAAGGTATTAAATAGTAATAATAATCCAGCAATTATTTCTGTTTGAAAGTTTTATAGAACGGGTTGGATAAACTGTCTATTCCTGGAGAAGTATTATCTTTCAGTTTACCTATGACAGCCTCAATTTCCTGAGATGAAAAAGGTTTTATCATATCAGCAAACATACCTTCATCTAACCTTGGGGGAGGAAAAAGACTTAGATAATCATTAATTTCCTGATTAGAAGGAGACTCTTTAGGCTGGAGGTTCTAAAAATGATTATTAATACAGAGGCTAATTGCCTTCACATCTTCTACTTTACCTGAATCAGTTTCCAAAAACTCTAGGGTAGTTGAATCTTTAATTTTTTTACGTAAAGAATAAGGGTTTCCAATAACAGATTTCCCCCTGTGGTTATTTAGAAGGGCTTGCAAAGATTTGGCCCTATCATATTGCAATCGTCTCATTTCTAACTTAATATTATGAATCTGAGAGGATAAATCCTGTTTTGAAACATTTGCAATTGAATACAAATATTGCAAATGAGCTCTGAGTTTTAAATAAGAGCCAAACTGTGATTTCCTCTTGTGGATCCCATAACTTTTGAACCATTGAATACAATCTGCCTCGTTTCCCCACCAGACTCCAAGATCTGAATATAGAAAACTTACCCAAAGTCTAGCTGCCAGAATTAGTTTAATTGAGTTTTTAACCATCTGATCCTGTAGACTAGTGGTATTTAATTTCCATCTGTTCGTCCTAGGACTCTGAAAGTTCGTATCTACTACCTCTACCTGTAAGAGCTGATGGTCTGAAAATTCTACGGGTACTGTTAAAAATTTTTGAACTAAAAGAGTTTTGGAGACCAGCAAATAATCAATAGTGGAACCTTTTGTCCCCTTATAAAAAGTATATCTAGACTTTTCCTCCTTATTTTGATTACAATTAACCAGATCTGCAACTGCCATCATTGTTTTCAAACAATTAGAGTCACAATAAATTTTTTTTCGTAGTCATCCCTTTAATAAGCAAGGTACAATTAAAATCTCCTCCCAAAGAATAGGTAAAGTTGTGACTAAATATGGTTGATCTCTTTCATACACGCAATTCTAGATGCTTTTGTTTGAGGGTTATAAAGAGTAATCAACCTATAAGTAGTGTCCAACCATGCACCATCTAGTATCATTACTCTCCCTTGAATTAAATCAATCAGTTTATATAAAGAAAACTGATAACCATTAAAAAGAATCCCAATTCCATCCGCCTTTTCCCTTTCAAATGACCAATATGATGGTCCCCATGGCCAATCATTTCTAAAAGAGTGAATTTGTTCTTTAGAGAACATCCAAGTCTCCTGTAAAAAACAAATAGAAATATTCCTATCATGAAGTAAATGAAAAAGTGCTTTACGTTTAACAGTATGCAGTAAACTATGTGTGTTCAGAGAAGCCCAAAGGAATCCCATTATCCAGACTAAATTAGTGAAAATGAGCTTTATTTTTTTCTACGTTTCCTTTTTTTTCTCTTTATAATCACCTAAAGGCTCACCTGGAGTGCCCTGTACTGATTTTTGTGAGTCCGAGTCTCCAAGGTCCATTTCAGAATCTCCCCATGCAGGAAAAGGGCTGCATACGTATTATGTGTTTCTACCTCTACTTTCGCTAGGGGTGGAATCAGTTTAAAGTTCCTACTGGACCTTCTAGGAGGCAAGGACAGTTGCTGAACTAAATCCACGCCTAGTTTGTCATCTGGTTCTTTATAACAAACTGGTTGTAATAAACCTACCTGCTGAACTGTTTGTTCCTTTTTAATAGATGCCATATGCCTCTCTGATGGGGGAACAGATAGAGGTACTATTGTTACTGGTAGTATTGGTACCGAGGGTTTATCCACCTGCTTTGAAGGGAAGGGGGTGTAAATCCTGCACTTCAGACGCTTTCTTCACTGCCTTCTGGGCCTGTTGCAATATTAAATCAATACTTCCACAAGAGGCCTTGTTCTTAACTGCCCATATACAATCTCTAAAGGCGTGCCCACATTCTTCACACAAATCACATTTTGTGTGGTTAGCACATTGCATTGTTACGTGTCCAATTTCCCCACAATTATCACACCTTGGGCGATCACAGGTGCTAGATAAGTGAGTTTTCGAGCCACATTTGTAACATGCTCGGGGTTGGCCACTATAAAAACACACTCCTTTATCCCTGCCAAACAAGAAGGAGTTTGGGATATGCTCTATCCCTTTATCAGATTGTCTTAGTTTTACTTTAAATTTCCATCCCCCCGTCCAAAACTGTTCTGAATCCAAAATTGGCTCTGGGTCCCCTTGAAGCTTACATTTTAGGGATAACCAGTGCGTAATATCCTCAACATGGACTCCTTCATTCCTAAACATGACAGTAATATGTTTAATTAAAGGTGTAGAGAGTGGAATAACAAAAAATGGAGTCCATGTTGGGGAAAACTTTACTTGGTTATATCTTTCCCAAAATAATTCTAATAAATACGCAGAACGAAAACTAACGTCATAATTGTCTTCACCCGAAATGTTGATGAAGGCAAAGACATCCCTAGGAGAAAACCCAAGAGAATCTTTAATTAACAATCTACCCACATGGTACCTGTCTGGCCTATCTGGTAAACCTCCTTTATATCTGATACGTACTGCATTACGGTGAGGTGCAGCCTCTCTTTTTGCAGTAGTAAACAGTGAAGACATTAGTGGCTTTTCAGTTATCTGTACATTAACAGAATCAAGCAAAACAGATTTTCCATCAGCCTCCTTCATTTCCACTTTAGTAAGTAGTTCATCACAAAGACTGGGCTGCAAGGACCCAAGTGCAACACCCCCTTTTATTGCTACCCCCTCCAGCAGTCCCTGAGGTTTCCAGTCAGGAGAACCCCTAGCTAAGTGCAATGCTGGGTCCCATGCTTGGTTTGGAGTCCAGACCCCTTTTTTAGTCTTCTCCCAGCCAGCAGCCAGTAAGGCTCCCT
The DNA here is from genome assembly GCA_016271365.2 of Neoceratodus forsteri. Classification (NCBI taxonomy): domain Eukaryota; kingdom Metazoa; phylum Chordata; order Ceratodontiformes; family Ceratodontidae; genus Neoceratodus; species Neoceratodus forsteri. The sequence goes on from CM028134.1 coordinate 851,494,738, forward strand.
GCATTGACAAGGTGTTATCATGGGCTTGAGGGACCATTAACTGCTGAGTTGCAACCTCTGGTACTGTTAAATTTGTCACCGTCTTATCATAACAATGTTTTGTAGTGCCCTGCTGAATCCCAGTATCCACCTGCCACAAATTCCGTGATTTGAAACTAAATTCAGTAACACCCTCCTGATCACAAGTGTCCACTCGGTAGCATACTGACCCTTTGAAGTTAGTACACATATTGTCCCCCTCCAAAGGTTTGAATACAAACCTCGATTCTTTACTCAATTGCACTGGTTTCCTGTCGGGAGACACCTGAGTAATACTCACCGGTGACTGCACTATGTTCTCTGACTCTATGAAAGTGATAGCTGTTACCTTCTCCAGTACCGGTAGCGACCTTTGTAAGCCTTCCATCGCTAAGTTTGCATCAGACCCAAGTTCGCTTTCAGTTCCATCCAGCAGCACTACTTGTGCAGCTTTTTTTCCTGTAGACAATCCTTTCATGGGCACTTCCGCGTTCCGACGCACATTCTGGGCATCTCGCGATGCCAGACCATCCGTTTCCATTCTAACCCTTGCCATTTCATCCACATTGAGAGCTTCAGGAACCTCGCTAAAACAGCTTGTAAGGTAATCCTGTTTGAAGTCGTCTTAGTGTCGCTCATAGATATTGACCCAAAACCTTCTGTAGTTGTCCTTGCCTCATGGAAAATCTCTTCCGCTTTCTACGCCTGAGAAGGAAATTAACTGTGATTCATAGCTTAAAGATGCGTCTAACTCCTCCTCTGCTGCTCTACAACCTTTCCTCCGAAGCCACTGATGTAGTGGCTATCCTACACAAGCCAGCCATCCCCTACTGGCAACAGTAGAGGAATTTCCCCAGTGTCCTGGTCAAATTTCCTCATTCACTAAAATACTACCAACAGCTTAATCTGGTTCAAATTCAATGGCTTACCATCTGTAACCCTCCCTGCCGTCACTGAAAAAGGGACTGCTAGGTTCAGTGGGCTTACTGGTCAATAAAATAATAAATAATGTACACCCTGGAGGAGAGGAGGGAGTGGTGGATATGATAGAGACCTTTAAATACCTCTCCAGGGTTAATAAGCTACAGGTAGGAATATGGTTAAGAGGAAAAGGTGCTACATAACATGGGGGCATGCTATGTGGCTTGAAGGAGTAAATTCACAAGGGATGTGAGGAAGTACTTCTTAACAGAAAGGGTGGAGGATGCCTGGATCATCCTTCCAGTGGAGGCAGTAGGGGTAAAAATAGGGGTGGGGCTCAAAAATGCCTGAAACAAGCATAATGGAATTATAGGGCAAGAGATGGAGCTGTAGATCAAGTTGGGCCTGCGGCCAAAAATGAAGTTAAAAAATAAGCAGACCTGGTGGGCAGAGTGCCCTTTATCTGCTATCATATTCTGTGTTTCTATGTAGAAACTACCACCCTTTCTGGGGTACCATAAAGCCACTGGAAACCTCTTAAGCATTTTTACACCAGATAAGTGCCACAGGAACACTGATCCCTTTGACTAAAGGTACTGTACCTAAGGGAAGATGCCAGAAAGTTAGAGGTGGACGGGGAATAAAATGATTGAATACATGCCTTCCGAGAGAGAGAGAGAGAGAGAGAGAGAGAGAGAGAGATGACTAGATCAGAACATTTGACAAAGTAGATTTGGATGCAAATAAATACAAACCACTATCTGGATTCCAACTGCAATGATGGCAACTTACACCTTTTATGAGTGCTGTGGTGAAATTTCATATTCCACTGAATCTTGAAAGATTCCAACTAATCCCATGGAATTTTGTAGTAAGTGGATTATAGCAAGATTTGAAGCAGACAATACTGAAATGCCACAGTTTTCCCCCCAGAATTCCACAGCTGAGCATTGTTTTCTGCAGAACACATTTTGGAGACCGTTATATGTAAATTCTTTTGAAGCCAGTGGGGGAATTTCATCAGAAATACACACATTCATTTCTTGATTGCCAGTAGACACCTGCCTAGGGATTCCTGCTGATGCATTGATGATCAGTCATCTGTTTAGAAACCGTCCCCATATTAATTTTACATTGACTTTTCATTGTAAACAGAGGAAAACTATGCTTCCATTTTACCACAAAGTGGTTTTATTTTCCATGATTTACTTCACAAACCTATGGTTTCAAAAAAATATTGCAATTTACCAAGTGTAATTCTACAGAATGCTCAGTAAAATTCTGCCTATCTCTTCAGAAGTGGAATAGGTGTTCACTGGACTTCTACCTGCAAATGATGCATTCCACAGCACTACCTATTAATATTGTATCCCTTTTCTGATGTTGAGAGCTTACTTGGGACCCTGCATTAACCATCCTGATCGCTGCCTCTCGTGGATGGAGCCACTCACATTTCCACTCCTCCAGCCCTCTTGTAGACTGACACCAGGGATGGGGGAGGAAACAAAAGCAGTTTTCAGTGCCTCCTGCACCTGATAGTACGCTGGTGAGCTGCTCATATGGTGAGCTCCCCTCACCTCCTAGAACAGTTGCAAAGTGGGTCTTTGAGCCAGGAAAGGCCCACACAGACAAAAAAGGCCAGCATGATGCTGGGACCACAAGTCCCAAATTCCTTACAGCATAAGAGCTGCTGGTAACAGTATTTGCTCCTGCCTCGGAGCCCACAAAACAGAGCTCCAATGGGGCTCCTGTCTTCTTTACATGCCCCCCTGACCCCAGCGACCACCAGTAGGGACCATTAGGGTTTGATTCTGCAGCCTGAAGCTGCCCAAAGTGCACACATTTACAAGTTATTTTTCAAAGTTGATCCAGACTGTGTGGGAGTGGCCATATTGGATGTGGTGTGCTTCAAAGGACAGCAAGGACCTGATTGGTAGCAGCAATAGTCCAATCAGAGGTGGAGCTAGTGATTCTTTCCTAGCCAATGGGACATCAAGTTGTTTTGAAGGCATTCTAAGAAGCTTTGACAGTTAACCCTGGAGATTCTGAGGGAAATCTCTAAAGAGAAGTCAAATGTTTTTGACAGTTCTCAAATGCTGTTAACCTGACTGAAGTTTGACAGTTTGTTACTGAACAGACTCTTGAGTCCCAGAAAAAGGAACTTACAGCAGCTAAAGTGCCAAGCCAGGGCTTTAGCACCAACATAGAGCAGTGGTTGCCTTGAAAGCTGCTCTTATTCTGAGAAGGTGAACAGCCACTGACTGCCTCTCAGTCACTGTCACAATTTTGTCCTGACGGAATCAACCCACTGAGGCCCTGACTGCCTGCCTGCCTGTCAGGATGGGTGAAGACACGTCCTCTTGTGGGGTGAAGGTCTCGACTGCCAGCCTGCCTGTTGAGGTGGGTGAAGACAAGTCCCCTTGTGGGGTGAAGATTGGAGAGGCTGCCCACAGTTGTGGTGGGTGAAGACAAGCCCTCTTGTGGGGTGAAAAGGATCATCATCATCATCATCATTATCTACACCAGCAGAACAGCTCATCCACAACTGACTGAATGGGTGAGCATCCCCCAACACCTGCACCACTTGGTCATCCAGAGGTCGTGAGTACTGGATTTTACCCAACAAATTGTTATTCCAAACTGTCTAGCTGGTCAAGTTAGTTTATCTCTGGGCATCCTGCATGACCTTAACCAAAAGCCCACAGCAGCAGTTACAGCCAAGAGCAACTAAGTAGTTTGTAAATAGCAGCTTTAGCCACCTACCCAACTATAATGGCACCACACTGAGTATCTATTCTTCTCAGGCCTGTAACTCCTCATTGTGTACACACTTAGACTATTTAGGAGCTCCCACAGGGACTGTGGGGTCAACTGGTACACCAGTGCGGGGAGAGGGACTAGGACAGTTGTCATACCTTACAGTGGGTGTGTTGTGTTGTAGTATTTATTTTAAGCTGACTGTGTTGTTGTGTTTTCCTTTGCTTCCCTTCTCTCAACCTTATTTTTCAGCCCTGAAATAAACCCCTCTAGCTGGTTATTTTCAACTGCTGAAGTAGTTTGCCTTTATTGCGCTAGTGTTGTTATTTGTATGCTTAGAGTGATAAGTGAGGGGGTTGTGTTACAAGCGCCTACTTGTCACCAAGGAAGGGGTTGTATTTTTTCCTGGGGAAGCAGCCTAGCAGCACCCTGCTATAAGGATCCCCATAGGTGGAAGCACCACACCACTAACAGACCATTGTTAACCACAAACCCAGACACCATCCTACATCTCCTAGTCAGCACAACATGCAGCTGGTTGCGCTTATAGTAGTAGGGGTGGTTACAATATCATACAGAGAATACTGGATGGGCAACTATGCACAACCAGTGTGCTCTGCTACAGAGGGGTTCTATTTCCCTCTGACCTTGTGAGTGTAACTTGAGAGGTACTTGGGAATCAGAACCCTGAGGTGGCAGAAAACACTGGTTGTACATAAAGTTGCTCATCCTATATTTTTTATAGTGTGCCATACTGCATAAAATGTACATGTGTCAGTTCTTTCATTTTCAAAATGAAGCTGACCTGTTCAGTCTTTAGAGGTTTCAGAATGATGTTGTACCACAGAAAGTTACAACTACATTCCATGACAATTTGAACTGTGATACAACAGCATTTTTAAAGGCGTGGAAATATAGAGTAATAAATGGGTGGTGTGTATAATGAGAATTTTACACACACACCTAGGGTGTTGGAAGCTAATTAAACAACAAGAGCAATGCTTAAGGTATTTATACAAGCATCCAGCACTGACGGTGTGTGTAAAATTCAAGTTTTTACACACTACCCCATGTGTTGTTTTATATAATTGCTGTGGAATGTTTTTTTTCCATAGCAGTTATATCAAATAGAAGAAGTCAATCTCCATGCCTGTAACCATAGTCGTTTTGAAGGAGCCGATGTGCGCAAGGAAGGCAAGAGTGCACATGTTGAGTGAAGGAAACCCAGGACATGTTCACTGTTATAACCAGCTGGTTATAATGGTGAGGGTTTCCTATGAGAATAAATGCTCCCCAGTTATTATATATAGAATAATATATGGGGTGGTGTCCGTTATGAGAATTTAATTCACACCCAAGTTGTGTGTTGCTACATAAAACCTGAGAGCAAAGCTGGAGGGGTTTATTTAAGCACCACACATTGAGGGTGTGAATTAAATTAGAGTAATCACAGCACCCCATATTTTATTTTATATAATTACTGGCCATCAATTTTTTCCTCGCCCCCCCCCACCCCCATGCTACTCATTCTGCTTTCTTAGATTTAAGGTCTGATAATAAGACTGAGAGAGAGGGGGTAGGAGAGAGATCAACTGGTGCTGGTCTAATAAGGTACAAGCAGTAAAGGCATATTTCTTTTCATTTAATGCTTGAAAAATTGTAATCAGAGTCAGAAGTTGTGGGCTGTCATGGAAATGGTAGTTCATTGACTATGGATAATATGATGAGGAAGTTTAGCTGTGATCCCACCGTGAGAATGCAGAGGAACACTGCCCTATCACTTTGTACAGGATACTTTAAACTTAATTTTTTTTATGAGACTAAACACCATCTATGACAGAATCGCAGTCACTCCTTGGCGTTGAAACCAGGGTGATTTAGAAAGTGCTGTGCTTTGCACAGAGGCAGGCAGTCTCGAGCGTAGCAGGGATTTAGTGTTTTCAGTTTTTAGACTTTTTTGAAAAAGTGTAATGTAAGCATAATTTGAAAATAAAGTTAACACAGTTACTAGATATACATCGATTTCACTTTTAAAAATGAAATGAAGTGCTGTGTCAAAAAGAGTGCCGCACTTGAGGCAGTATGAAAAAGTGGGTCTCAATGGCAGGTTTGTTCTGAGATGTCTTGTGTTTGTCATAATAACTGGCCCGTTATTACAGCAAATAATAACTAGTCTGAGTCAGAAAAAATTGATGGTCAGTAATTATAAGTATATTATGGCCTTCAGAATGGTGGAGAGGAACAAACATTTGTGGAAGCAGCCTTTTGGGATGCAAGGCCTTAGGTCCTCCCATGCTTAACATCTAATATGGATTTAAGATTAACCCTAATGCTTCATTTCCCTACTTTTGTAGCTTCAACCCTAACTGATGCATTAATGCAGTTTTTTGCAATATGTATACATATGTATATATTAGAGGCAAAAAACTCCGTTTAATGCATTAGTTAGGGTTGTTCCACAGTGACAAAAGTGAGGAAATTCACTGTTAGGGTTGAAAACCCTAACTCCGAATTCACCCCCCCCCCCAGCACCACACACACACATTCAAGTATGGGGGAGGACCAAGTCAACACAACCAATGACAGACATCCAGCAGCAGGTGACAGAAATAACAAACAATTGTCTAAATGTACTATGAGACATCCCCACCCACCTGACCAGGTACTGCATGCTCAGTGGAGATCAACAGCAAAACTGAGGCCATGTACACAAACGTACACATCCCTGATTGCAGCTGCACAATGTACCACACTTAGTAGTTGCATGGCCTTACCTACGATGCCCACAGACCAGACCACACCACTTGTGGTGGGCCACCTGAGCAACAGAGTTCAGCAAAACCAAGGAGTTGTACAGGTATAATATCTCTGATTATAACAAGGGTTTGAGAAATGCAGCTTTCTAATTGACTGTAAACATTGTAACAGCCTTATGTTTAGTTTTTATTAACATACATATGGCGCCTAACCATATGATGAACATGGTTTAATGTTTAAAAACAGTTTATTATGTAGCAATAAGCCACTCCCAGGTATTATGTTAATGGTCAGTTTATCACTGTCTAGCGACATGTGGCACTCGGCTATGCCTCATTCAACATTAAACCCTACAGGGTGATTAACAGACCATTTAACATAACTGTTGGTCATGCCTTATTGTTAATTGTCTTTATGAGTAGATACTGTCCCTCTGCTAGGCACTGCAGCAGCTTTGCAACACAGTGTCCACCCAGTTACACATACACTTTCTAGTTACTGGAGAATGGCTGTGAATATGAGCTCATGAAGATGAACAGTGTAACTTGATCATTACAGTCATCGAAACCCTACTGTGATTATAACTGACAGAGTCAGTGATAGAGGATAACCCCTGCTGTCCTAGTACACTTACCCCATTGTGAGTTAAATCAATACTAAAAGACATTCTGTTTATATCTACACCATACCTACTTGATTCCTGTTGTAGCACAATTAACATAGTTATCACTTTGATAGCATCAGTGACAGAAGTGTGGCAAACCCAAACAGTAGGCATACAGCCTGAGTATGAAACAACTGTTAAAAAAAATCACACTGTGTCCATAAGTGGCATAGATCACTCATTGCAACAATTGTAAATGTATTACTATTTGAATGTTAGTTATCACAGATGCAATGAGATTGTCTTTATCAGGTACAACATACTCAGTAAGTGCCTACAGGAAAATCTATCCTATATACACCTCCGATACAGGTACATCATTGTTGGCTCAGTAGTGCTATGATATTTGAAGTTGCTTGGCCTGATCCATGCAATTACAATGTTTCTTACAAAGAATACTTACTGCATCTTTAGTATTGAAACACACTGAAGGTCTATGTATGTACATCAGCAGCACCTTCATCAGTAAGAATGCATGTGATACTGGCAGTACCAATTTCACAGAGTTGAACAGGCAATGCTTTTCCATATGTTTATATCAGCCTCTCTATGTTGAGTAAACCATTGCCGTAAATGTACTATTATGTACATCACCTACTAAATGTATCACTACTTTTATCTTGAGCATGCTAGTGTCTTGTAGTTAATGTATGTGCTTCTCTTAATTAATGTATACTCACTAGTGTTAAAACCTTTCTACAACTGTCATCATGCACCTTCAGCATTTATATTGAATAACGGCACAGTACCAGTTGTGGTGTGGGGCATCGGTAGGTAAGGCCATGCAACTACTAAGTGTGGTACGTTGTGTGCAGCTGCAATCAGGGATGTGTACGTTTGGTGTACATGGCCTCAGTTTTGCTGTTGATCTCCACTGAGCATGCAGTACCTGGTCAGGTGGGTGGGGATGTCTCGTAGTACATTTAGACAATTGTTTGTTATTTCTGTCACTTGCTGCTGGATGTCTGTCATTGGTTGTGTTGACTTGGTCCTCCCCCATACTTGAATGTGTGTGTGTGTGTGTGTGTGTGGTGCTGGGGGGGGTGAATTCGGAGTTAGGGTTTTCAACCCTAACAGCGAATTTCCTCACTTTTGTCGCTGTGGAACAACCCTAACTAATGCATTAAACTGAGTTTTTTGCCTCTAATTTCCCTTCTTTTTGAGAATGATACGAGAAATAGTGAATGTAATGCTGCGGGCCCCGCGCTCCCGCCACATGATGTCTTGTGGCATAGTAACAGGAGCAGCAACACAAACAGAAATTCTAACAGTGGCACACATGGTAACACAAGCGCGAATGAGAACAGAAAGAGTAACTGCACGATGGCGTGGAAGGAATGGTGTGCCACGTGATGTCTTGTCACATAGTAACATGGTGCCTGTAAATGGAAATGTCAATGGGCATGGTGACTAAAGTGAAACAGAAAGAGAAACAGTACTGTAGACACAAATGGCAAAAATAACAGAAATGCAAGTGCAAATGAAAGCATAAAAGATAACGACATAGGCCACACTCCCGGCACGTAATGAAGCAGCGGGAGTCACGAGGGCCCAAAGAGGCCCTACTCCACCACATGATGTCTTGTGGCATAGTAACAGGAAGAGCAACGCAAACAGAAGCACTAACAGTGGCACACAAGGTAACGCAAGCGTGAATGAGAACAGAAAGGGTAACGAACACGGTGGCGTAGACGGGAACCGGCAAAAGCACGTGATGTCTTGTCACATAGTAACATGGTGCCTGTAAATAGAAATGTTAATGGGCATGGTGACGCAAAGTGAAACAGAAAGAGAAACAGTACAGTAGACACAAATGGCAAAAAAGTAACAGAAACGCAAGCGCAAATGAAAACACAAAGGATGACGCTGCGTGGTAGCATTGGGTGTGCATTGGGATCGTCAGCCCTAACTCTCACCCCATGACATGTGTAAAGCAGCAGAAGTATAGGAGAATGGGGTGAGAGTTAGGACCCATGATCCCAATGCACACCCCAATGCCGGTTGGGGGTGGGCGGGGGTCCAAGGGGGGTTTTCAACCCTAACAGCGAATTTCCTCACTTTTGTCGCTGTGGAACAACCCTAACTAATGCATTAAACGGAGTTGTTTGCCTCTAATTTCCCTTCTTTTTGGGAATGATAACGAGAAATAGTGAATGTAATGCAGCAGCGGGAGCGCGGGGCCGCTCCGCCACATGATGTCTTGTGGCATACTAACAGGGACAGCAACACAAACAGAAATGCTAACAGTGGCGCACATGGTAACACAAGCGACGAATGAGAACAGAAAGGGTAACGCACATGGTGGCATAGACGGGAACGGTCTGCCACGTGATGTGTTGTCACATAGTAACATGGTGCCTGCAAACAGAAATGTCAATGGGCATGGTGACGTAAAGTGAAACAGAAGATAAACAGTACTGTAGACAGAAATGGCAAAAATAACAGAAACACAAGCGCAAATGAAAAGCATAAAGGATACTTGGCATGGTGGCGCAGAAGTCAACGGTAAGTGAAGCGGTAAGGAACCGCAAGCCGAAAGGGCAACAGTAACAGTAATGTAAGCGCACAGGCTGGTTTTCCCCAAAACCTGCATAGAGAAAGACAGTGAGTACAAATAATGTATGCATAATAATGAGTATCGGCACAGAAAATGAGATCTTGGAATACTAAATACATTATATCTCAGGAACCGTACGATGTAGAAAAAAAATTTAAAAGTCATATTATTTACAACTGTCCTGGCTAATTCAGATCTTAGCCCCATTAGGAGGCTAAGACATTTTCTGACAAAAAGTCAGTATCTTGCACCGTTTCCGAGACACGGGCCCTGAAAGGCGCGGCGAACGCCGTAATGTTATCCTATGGGAAAAAAAGACAAGTTCGGAGCGCCATAACTTTGCCTCCCTGTAATGTTTTATCACCAAACCACTGAAAGGCACATCTGTGGGCTGTTGGCTGTCTTCCACCAAATTTCAGGAAAAAGACCAAACTGTTATTTTGCAGCAGGGATCCAAAGGTTTCTATGTCGTCGAGTGCCGTAATGTTATCCTATGGAAAAACCATCAGCTTTGGAGTGCCGTAACTTTGCGCCCGTGTGATATTTTTCCGCAAACTACTGAAAGAGCACATCTGCGGGCTGTTGGCTGTCTTTCCTCAAATTTTAGGAAAAAGACCAAACCGTTATTTTGCAGCAGGGTGCCAAATGATTTCTGTAATCGTCGAGGCGTAATGTTATCCTATGGGAAAACTGTCAACTTTGCTGCCGTAACTTTGCTGCCATGTAATATTTTTCAATACAACACTGAAAGGCACACCTGTGAGATGTCGGCTCCATTCCTCAAATTTCAGCTCAAAACTCCCAACGGTTCTTTTGCAGCGCAATGCCAAAGAATTGCTGTCATTTCCCACAGACTAGAAATACTATGTCGCAATTTGCAAAGCTTTCATAAAATTTGCGACACTTTGTGAAGCACGAAAGTACTTTAGAAAGTACTTTTTCCAGAAATTTGAAAACATATTTCTGGGTGTTTTACCACAAAATAAAGACATGGCAAGCATCCTCAGGGTCCGACTAGGTGAATACAAAAAGAATTAGGTTGCTAGAGGGTCCCAAATTTAAATGCCAACCATTTTTCTGATCACCAACTGAAAACAAAATGGCTGATTTGCGAAAGTAACAGGCCCATTTGCGAAAGTAAAAATGCATTTGCGAAAGTGTTGAACTTTTTGTTAACTTTTCCCATTGACTTATAATGGGAAACTGTTTTTTGAATAACTTTTGAACCGTTTAATATTTTTTCATGAAATCTTCAAAAGGCACATCAGGGACCCTAGCCACATGTTTCCTGAAGATTTTGGGCCGGTCACGGAAACCGTACGACCTGTAGGCACGACCACAGAATTCCAGAAAAGCGTAAACGCGCGCACAGATCACACTTAATAACTCCGCAGCTGTATATCTGACCAGTACAAAACTTGGCAGATCCCAAGGCCTATGGTTCTTGATCATAAATTCCAAATTTCAGGCAAATCTATCAAACGGTTGCAAAGTTATTAAGGTGCAAAGTTTTGGGGTTTAACATGAAATGGCTCCTCAACCCTAACTATGGTAGCACTACCGTGCTACCATAATGTATATATATATATATATACACACACATATATATATATATATTGCAAGAAACTTCATTAATGCATCAGTTAGGATTGAAGCGACAAATGTGGGAAATGAGATGTTTGGGCTGAGCCCTTAACTCCCTAACACCCCACACCCCATCCTCCACAGACCAATAGATGCCAGGGTGTGCATGTGGTTGTGAGGCCCAACTCTCACTCCTTTCCATGTGTAAACAGGTTGACATGCTACAGTAAAAGAGAATGGGATGAGAGTTAGGTCTCACGACCACGTGGCACAGTGGAGGATAGGGGGTGTTGGGGGGTGAGGGGCTGACTCAACCTAACATCTCATTTCCCCACTTTTGTCACTTTAACACTAACTGATGCATTAATAAGCTTTCTGCAATGAATTTCCTTACTTTTTGAAAAAGTGTAATACAACTAGTAAATAGTGCGTGTTGGTGAGATGTGGGGCCCCACCAAGCTGCCCATTTGTGCATAATGATATGTGTCTGTGGAAGCATGGGCCCTCAGGCCCTGCACTTCCATTACACATAACTACAGAGTCATACAGCAGCCCTATAGGGCAAGGAACACTTACAACACTAATTTGCCAATATCTCAGCAACCGTAACAGCTATGAAAAAAATTCCAGTGCTATTGTAATCATGACAGAAGACCTCCACGGCGAGATACAGTCCACAAAAGATCAGCATGTCACATCATTTCTGAGATACGGCACCGAAAAGCACTGTGGGCGCAGCAAAAGCGGCCTCATTTGGCACTTTGGTTTTGCAAAATTCCACTACTTACAAAATCCCATAGGCTAACATATAATACTTCGCCAAAACTAAATAGTACTGCGCATTATCTGTCATTTTCACAAAACAAAGGTAGTTTCATAACACTAATGGTACTTTAGCGAAAACAAATGAGTGTCGCAACAGTATTGTTACTTTCACTACAATAGAGGTAGTGTTGCAACACTTCTGAAACTTTCTGTAAAGTAAAGGTAGTGTTGTAACACTACTACCACTTTCCTAACCCACTTCCCAGATAAGGACACAGAAAGGTGGTGCAGACACCAATATGTCAGTAGTGTGTTCCATAGCAGCCTTTCACAAATTTACATAAAATATTTACAATGCTACCATTGTAAATGTAGTGCAATGTAACGGGTATGTGGTTGTGGGAGTGTGGGCCATCCAGGCCCTGTGCTCCCCTAATGCTTACATTATTTGTGAAGCAAGTATGTGGATGTGAGAGCGTGGGCACTCTGGGCCCTGCAGTACCACTTACACATAAGTATGGGGACATAACGCAAGCCTACAGACATGACAATAAACCCATGTAACACTAATTTGGCAATATCGCAGTAACTTTAGGAGCTATGCAAAAAAATCCACTGCAGTTGTAATAAAGAGTTTGAAACCTCACACAATAGTGAAAAATCCATATCTAGAATCGTTTTCGAAATACGAGCACCGAAATGCAGTGCGGACACTACCATGTGACCCTATGTGAAATTTCTCAACTTTGGAATGCTGTGCATAAGGCAGCATTGAATGATTTAGTACCAAACCAACAAAAGGCACATCAGTGGGCCAAGGGCTTGCTAACCTGCACATTTCAGCCCAAAAGATCCAACTGTTGAGGTACAGTGGAGTGACAAAGAATCCCTCTGTTTTTGGGATATTGTAGTGTCGCGAAACTACGTACTTTCGTGAAAGTACCACATCTGGTTTGTGACAGTATGGGAAAATGCTCTCCAAAAATACATTTCTGGAGGGGATTACCCCCAAAAAATGATTGTGCTGTGTAGCTCATGACCCGATTAGGTAAACACAACCATCAGTGTTTTCCTAGGCCCACCCAAATTTAAACTACAACCATTTTTTGTCCCTCACTAACTGCAAACAAGATGGCAGTGGCTTGAAAGCTTATTGACATAGCTCAGAAGCTTTTTTGCTTTTGTGAAAGCTTTTAAAAGCTTCAAGCTGAACATATAAGGTTTCCTAGAGGCTATAATGGGAAACTTTGAACTTTCATTACCTTTGAACGGATTAATATTTTTTCACCAAACCTTTGAAAGGCACTTCCCTGACCCAGTTCCCATATACCCTGAAAATTTCAGACCAGTTGGACAAACCATTCGGGCTGTAGAGGAGAGCAAAGAATTAAAAAAAGTTGAGGACTTTTCACAGTTTTCAATGCTCCACAGCTCTACAACTGAAAATCTGACCGTAACAAAAATTTCCAGATCCAGAGATCTATGGTACCACACCGTGCATGCAAACTTTCAGGCAGATTAAACACATTGAATTTGGCAGTTCCAGCATCAAGACGTGTCTTCCATCCATTAGTGGATCTTCATCCTGGGACCTGTTCAGGTGAGTGAGGATGTGCAGGGGATGCAGGGTGGTGGGTGTTAAGTGGGAGGTTGGGCTGGGGGGGCAATCAGTAAGGAACATTTTTATTAAGTAAAAAAAAAATTACATTGAGTGAAGGTTTTCTTTATTGCTGCCTCTGTGCAGGGATGGCAATCAGAAGGGAAGGCGGGTGCCACAAGACACCAGGAAAATTTATGAGAATCAGGGAAAACAAGATCAGAGGGTGGGTGCTGCCACCAGACACCAGATAAAAAAACTACAGGAACAGTGATGGGAGGGTGGGGATACCACTAGACACCAGGGAAATATATAAAACTTACATGGACAGTGATCAGATAGCGGGGGTGCTACTAGACACCAGGGAAACTATAATGAGTAGGGGGAATGCAATAGGAGGAGTGAGGAGAGCCACTAAACACCAGGGAAATTTATTTTAGTAAGGGAATGGGGAACAGAGGGTGGAGTGCCACAAGGCAGTGGGGAAGGCATGAAATATTTGTGGGGAAGGGTGGGGGTACCACTAGACACTAGGGAAATATGGAACCATTAGGGGGATGGTGATCGGAGGGTACTGGGTGCCACTAGACACAAGGGAACAGATGTCAGCAAACAAAAAAAAGTATTTTTCGCTCACAAAAAAGGATCTGTTTTCATCACTTGTGATATGAAAAAAGATTATTTTTTCATGTCACGAAGTACAAAACAAATGTATAGTCTTAAAAAAGATATTTGAAGGGCATTACTCAAACAGTTAAGTGCAGAATTCAGCTGGGGGTTACTGATAAGCAAGATACATGTGTTGGTCCCTGTCGAAGAATGTCAGTTTTGTGGTTTTCAAATGTGAATTTTTAGAGAAAAATGGAAAACAGGATGGCAGCAAATGAAAAAGGATTTTCCATGAATAAGGATGACGTCAATATGGAAAAATAATTCTTCTTTCATTTCATACAGCTATCTTGAGGTGCTTACTGAGCATATTCAGAACCAATTTATAAAAATTTTAAAATTAAATAACTTTGTAACAGATTAATATTCTTTTTTCACCAAACCAGCAAAAGGCATATCTGTGGGACAGCCCCTTTCTACTCTGAAAATTTCAGACCAAAGTTTCAAACCATCTGGGCACTACAGGTGTAGAGATGTGCGGAATTAGACAATTTAATTCCACTAAATATTTCACGAAATTTGCACATTTTGTGAAATATTTCATGGGTGTGAAATACAAATTCTGTAGGCAAAATGTAAAATATTTTCCATGAAATGGTGAAATTTAGCAACATTTGGGTGAAATTTAGTCAAATTATGCATTTCGTGGCAAGATTTCACATTTCGCTGTTGAAATTTCGCACCTGGCGTAAAAATTTTCAGAATGGTGGAAATTCATGAAATATTTCACATGGTGAAATTTTCCAATTTCATGACAATTTCACTGGTGAAATTTCATTTTGCAACATCTCTATACAGGTATCAGATGAAAAAAACATTAAAATCAATGGGAAAAAGTGGTGAAAATTTAGTTTTTGCACTACACAGAACTCAAAATTTGTACATCCAACTGGAAAGTAACTTAGCACATCCAGAAATTTACCCCACAAGACCGTGCATGCAACATGTAATGCAAATCTGTTGAACAATTGCAAAGTTATTAAAGTGCAAAGATTCGGGTTTAACATTAAACTGCCTACTCAACCCTAAATATAGTGGCACAACCACACAACTATAATCAGGGCTCTTCATAGGTTTCATAGGGTCATAAAGAGCATAGAAGACTGAAGTCCATATAGCTCACCCCTGTACTAACTATACCCCTGCATCCCATTTGATATTAAGTGCCAGTCTAAACTGGTTTTAAATTCCTGCATACTTTTACTGGCTACAACCTCCAGTGGAAGTCCATTCCAGACCAGCACTAACCTTAAATTAAACCATTTTTTTGCTTTTATGGTCTGGTACCTTTCCCTGGATAATTGCAGTGGGTGAGCTCTGGTGTGGTAACTTTGCTCCCTGATATCCAGTCCCAGCTGTTCCCATAACCCATCATCAGTCACAGCCCTATAAACCAAACACATATCTCCCCTTAACCTGCGGAACTCCAGGGAATACAAACCCAGTTCTGTCAGCCTGTCATTATAATCCATGTCTTTAACATCTGAAACCAGCCAGTTTGCCCTCCTTTGTACCCTCTCGATAGCCTTTACCTCCCTTATATATGCTGGTGACCAGAACTGGGCACAGTACTTCATGTGCACCCTCAACAGTGATGTATACGATGGGATCAGAACCTCCCTCTTTCTGCTGCTGATATGTCTCACAGTACAGTTCAGTATACCACTGGCTTTTTTTACTACCTGGCAGTAATGATTTTTAAAGTTTAGGTCATTTGATATTCTGATACCTAGGTCCCGCTCGTCTGTAACTTCCCTTAGTGTTTTACCATTTAGTGTGTATATTCCTATAATATTTTTATTGCCAAAATGCATTACAGTGCATTTATCTGTATTAAATGCTAGCTTATATTTCATTGCCCATTTTTTCAACTCATGAAGTGCTGTCTGTAATATTCTAGCCTACTCTGTACCATTAACCTCCATCCCTAACCTGGTATCATCAGCAAATTTCGATTCCCAAAAATTCCTGTTTACTTGTCATAGAATATATGTTAAATAAACAGGAGCCCAGCACAAATCACTAGGGCATTCCACTTGTCACCTCTGACCACCCAGAATAAGACCCTCTGATACACACCCATTGTTTTCTTCCACTCAGCCATGAGGCTATCCAGCAGGATATGTTCCCCTGGATTTTGTGCTCAATAAGAGCATCCACTAGCTCACCATAGGGGACCGTATCAAACGCTTTTGAGAAATCCAGGAAAATGACATCCACTGAGTGCCCACCATCCTGTGCCCTACTGACTTTGCCTTAAAACTCCAGCAAGTTAGTCTGACATGAGCGACCTTTGATGAAGCCGTGTTGGGTGTAATCAATGTCCCCAGTCAGTAACATTTAATTAATAATATGGTCCTTAATAATCCCTTCTAGGACATTGCCCAGCACTGCCATTAGGCTGACAAGCCTATGGTTACCCACATCTTGTTTGGAACCTTTTTTGTAAATGGGCACCATGTCTGCCCGCCTTCACACCTCCAACACCTCTCCTTGGTCCAATGATTTCCGAAAGATTGCTGTTACTGGACCGCCAGCTCCACTGCCAGTTCCTTAATAACCTGAGATGCAGACCATCAGGGCCCTGAGCTTTATTTTGGTCAAGTTTGAGTAACCTATTCCTAATATCATTGTGCTGTAAAATCAGTCCACCTATACTTAAGCTATCTAAATGAGTTTTAGTCTCCAGAGTGTTGACGTTATATACAGAAGAAAAATACTCAGTGTAAGATTCCGCCATCTGATTGTTATCCACTATTAGATGCCCATTCAGGTTCTTTAATGGGCCTATTACTTTTACTCCTCCCTTTTTATTATTGATGTAGGTGTAAGATGATTTATAATTATCCTTTACCTTGCTAGCTAACTTTAGTTTGTATGTTTTCCTAACTTGGTTAATAGCATTCTTTGTTTCCTTCTGGATTTTTTATACCTTTCCCAACTAGTCTGTGCCCACTATTCTTGGCCCTTGAATAAGATTGTTTTGTTTTGTTAATGCATCTCTTAACCTTGGCTGACATCCATACAGGTATTTTGCCTGTCCTATTATATTTCTTTTGGTTTGAATATATCGGTTGACTAAGGTAGTAATTTTATGCTCCATTATTTCCCACATCTGGCGAAGTGACTGCTGCTCAATTCATTTCCCATTTCCAGTCTGCCATTTCTTTCCTCATACTGATAAAATCAGCTTTTGCATAATTGTTAAATATAGTGTTCCCTTTAATTACTCCACTGCACCTGAAATGATGAATCGCATTATGGCATGATCACTGGAACCCGGTGCTAGTAATCTCACTCTTGTATCCTATCAGGACATATTACTCAGTGCTAGATCCAACAAATGATTCCCCGTGTTCTCCTCAACATACTGCTCCAGCCCAGCTAGATTTAAGGCCTCTACAAACCATAGCTCAGCTCCGGTGTTCGACACCAGTTCACCCAATTTATGCCTGGCAGGTTGAAATCCCCAAGCAATATGATATTATCAGTTGATTTCAACTTATCGATAAAGTCTAAGAGTGCTAAGTCATCTGAATGGAAACTTGAAGGTGGTCTGCATACTACACAAGTGCTGAATTTGGCACTATGGGGATGATTTTAATTCATACTAATTCCTGTGCCTCCCAGGCTACTGTGTCTACCTGCTCTGATGGTATACATTCTAACTACATAATGCAATTCCACCCCTTCCTTTTGGCCTATCTCTGCAATACAGGATGATTCTCTAGGATTTGGCTGTCCCAAGAATCCTCCTTGCTCCACCAAGTTTCTGTAATGGCACAGATCTGAACATTCTCCTCTAGTAGTATATAAACAAATTTGTTGAATTCTTTAGCCAGACTTCTGGCATTCAGCATTAAACACTTCCAGTATGAATTTTCTTTGGGCCTACCAGATGTCTCCTTGATGGTTTGCCCCATCAGGATTTTTTTTGCTCCCCCTTTCTCCCTTAATTTAAGTTTAAATGTTTGTCAATTTCTGCCCTCAGTTTGTGTGCCAGTATTCTTTCCCTTCCTATTTGTATGTAACTTGTCCATAGCAAATAAGCTGGAGTCCTGAAAATTTTCCCAATGATTTATGAATGTATACCCCTTCCTGTAGAACCACCTTTTTAGCCAGCCATTTAACTGTTTTTTTTTTTGTTTTGTTTTTTTACTCTCTCTTTTTGCCCTTTCTCTGCTTTGCAACCGGTCCCTGTCTCAGAACCCCCAAGCACCTCACAGCTATGCTACTTGAGGACCAGGGAGTCTGCTCATAAGGTGCACTGCTCCACTTACCTCTAGAGCCTCCGGATGAACGCCCTCAGGCAGGGAAGGGGAGGACCCCTCTAACCTCCCCCAAACTTCGATCATGGAGCGTGCACCGTGGAGTCTGCCCCATGCTCCTCTTGTGGTCATGGTGCTGTGGGTTTGTTGCCTTGAATGGACACAGGGTATTTTTCCTTGTTCTTTGGTCAACCCCTCCAACATCGGTGCGTGAGAAGGACCAATGAGATGGATACTCGCTGAGATGTGCATCCGCTCTGGTCCTCGGTCAATGTCAGCCCCTTCCTGCTTGACTGCTTCCCTGTCTGCACCAGCACTGCCTGTGGTCACCCAGCCAGTGACAGTATAGCTGCAGGGCAAGCAGCCCACCCCTTCCTGGAGAAGGAGAGCAAGACATTGGGCACTCAATCCTTCTCCCCCCGGCTGACCCCAGGTGACCCAAATCCATCACCAAAACTGGGTTGCAAGCATGGTGTGAGGTGTGGCATCCAGCACCTCAGCCCTCAGCATCAGCAGGCCAACAGACATTTAACTGTTTGATGTCACTAATCCTTATTGCACCTGCCTTTTGGACCAGAAGGATCTCAGAAATTAATATATCACAGCCAATACCCTTTAGTGCCAACCCTACCTCCTCATAGTCTCTCTGGATATCAACATTTTTTCTACATCCTACATCATTCACCCCAACATGTAAAAATGTAACTGGCTTAACCGTATGCTGTAGTAGCCCTGGGAGATGTTTCTTTATATCACCTATTCCTGCACCGGGGAGTACACTGACTGCTGTATATTCATTTCTGTTTTTACCCAGTGTTTGGTCAGTGTAACGTAACATGGAATCACCTATCACTAGAACATCCCTAGGAGCAGTCTGTGTTACTGTAGGTGGGTTGCTAGTATGTTTCTCCTGATTGCCCATTGTGGTGGTTTCCTGATTATTTATAACTACATCATTTTCAAGCTGCTGCTCTCCTGACCCTGTACTAAGGTTCTCTTCTAACTCGTCTAACAATTCCCTACTTCTAGGTCTCTGCTGGTACCTGATGTGCTGTCTGAACTTAGGGGACTTTTTCATTGCTGTTCGGTGACATCCTGTCCTGCTGCTGCTGTGCACTCTGTTAGTCATTCTCTAGCTTTTCTTTCTCTGCTTGGCTGCCCGTTCTTCTGACTCACCCTCTGATTGCCTCTTCAGCTGCTGGGCTGGCTTTGTCTATATTGTGTCTGTCTGTCAGTGGCCTTGCTGTGCTGGGGCTTCCTGCTTTTCCCACCTTCTGGGGCTACAGCCTCCCAGGCATCCAATGTATTTCTTTTGTGTGCTACTCTCATGCAGTATTGCTTGTGTTTAGTAGCCTGCCTACTCCTCCTTACCTAGCAGGTGTGTGCATGCCATGGCCATGTTTCACTTTCCTGGATTTTTGTGGGTTTACTCTCCTTATTTATTTATTTATTTTTTATTTATTAAATTTTGTTAACTGGGTAAGCCCACTGGGCCCCGGAGGTCCCTTTTTCAGGGGGTGACCCGGAGTTAGTTACATAGAGTTGAACAAGTACAGTCAATAGATACAGAGCAGCACATTGCATACAAGTGTATGATGTTTTTGTACAACAATATTTGGACAACACAACACAACAACAGTAGCAGCTGTTAGGTTGAGGGCAGGTAGTACTTTAAAATATACTAGCAAAGTGGTATACATCTTTAAAAGGTGCAGTGTTACAATTGGAGTTGCTAGCTTTATATGGGAGGGCAACTATTTTCAGAGGAGTACCCCAGGTCAACAGTGGTAATTAGATGCCAGGGGCATGATTTAGCTAGCCTTCTGGACATACACAGAAGCTGAGATTTAGGAGGTGAGCATGTAACCTCTTCTGAAAAATAGCTGGGAGGGTGCTTCTTGTAGTTGACATGGGAGCTTGTTCCACAGTGTGGGGGCTATATGGGTGAAGGACTTACTATCGGCTGCAGATCTGGGCCTGGACTGTTCAAGCAGTTTTTTTGTCTGAAGTGCGAAGGGGCCTGCTGGGGCATTTTGGGGTGATTAGCCCAATAAGCCCTGCGGGAGGATCGTTGGAGAGGAGCTTGTATGTCCAGTTTAGTAGGGGGTACTGAAGTCTTAGGTTCAGGGTGGGCCATTTGAGTGCAGCAAGGACTTTGCAGTGGTGGGTCCTCGGATGGGCTTTTGAAGTGAATCATGTGACTTTATGGTACAATGTCTGTAGTCTACCATAGTCTAGCTTAGCGATGCTGAGTAGGGTTGGGGCCGCATAGGTAAGAGTAGGTAGGAGGACACCCTGAGCGATTGCCAGCCTTGTCTCAGGTATCAGATTGGTACTTAGATGGTAGAGCAGCCCGAGTTTTTGGTGGATGTTTTTTGGCCACCAAATCTAGATGTGGTTTTAGTGTGAGTCCTTGGTCCAATGTAAGACCTAAATATTTGAAGGATTGTACCACTTCGATAGGAGAGCCGGATGTGGTGACCAATGGGAGAAGATGTACCTGGGAGGGACCCAGGGATCTGGGACCAAACAGGAGTGTTTTGGTCTTGGTAGGTTGAGAACTATGCAATTCTTGACCAGCCATGCTTCAGCCTGGGAGAAATTAGCCTGGAGCAGGGATCCTAGATCATCCTGATGTGGCGCAGCTCTGTAGAGTACTGCATCATCGATTGTACTGCACACAGAGTGCCCCCAGAGGGTGACAGAGGTCATTAATGAACAGAGAGAACAGGAGTGGGCCCAGGATGGAGCCTTGTGGCACGCCCTTCTTTAGTGGTAGAGGGTCAGAGGTAACACCACTCCACTTGACTTGCTGGGAGCAGTCAGTCAGGTAGTTGCTGAACCAGTTCAGGGAGTGTTGGTCCAGTCCAAGTGTGCTCAGTTTGTTTAGTAGGAGGGTGATACCAGGGTCGAATGCCTTGGTCAGATCTATAAAGACTGCCTCAGGGGAGTGCCCTTGTCCAGGGCAGCTAGGACGTGGGAGGTAAACCTGATGAGGGCTGTGTCAGTCCCATGTTTTTGCCAGAACCCATGCTGTGAGGAGGCCAGGAGCTGATTGTTTTCCAGGTAGTCCCTCAGTTGGCTGTAGATGAGCGCCCTGGATCTTTGCTAGGTGACAAAGAATAAAGATGGGTCTGTAGTGCCAATTGGATCTCTGGATCCACCCTTGTGGATTGGGACCACAGGGGCCTGTTTCACATAGTAGGGATGACTCCTTCCTGCAGGGATCTGTTTATTAGCACAGTGATAGGTAAGGCTGTGGCAGGGGCCTGGCCTTGAGCAACAAAGGGTCCAAACCATCAGGTCCTGGTGATTCCCTAAGTTTTAAAGATTGCAGGAGGGTAGCACTTCTTTGACACGTATGGTTCTTAGGTGGAAATGGGGTCAGAGGTCCTGTGTTTTCTTGACCGAGGGACCCTGGTGATGAGGTTGGTGGTCTTTTCTGTAAATGGCCAGGTCCATGAAGAAGCTATTGAAGGCAGCGGCAGCCTCTCCACCATCGGTTAAAAGTTAGCCCATCGAGTAATATTGCACTGCTGTGGTTTGTTTGTGCCTTTTAACAAAGAGTTGATACAGGTCCTGAAGGACTTAGGGTCGGACAGGGTGTCTTGCTGAAGGACTTTGAGATATTCCCTTTTGGCAGATTTTGAGGCTTTCTTGCACTTGTTCCAGAAGGACCTGTAATCAGCTAGGTCGACTGGGCTATTGGAGCATCTTGCTTTTGTCAAGGCCTTGTCTCTGCTTAACATTAGGGCTTTAAGTTCACGTGATATCCATCTGTGGCACTGCCCTTTGGCTTGTCTTTTCTGTAGTGTAGCGTGCAGGTTGGCTACTGCAGAGAAAGTGTGTTGGAAGTACTGAGTAGCATCACTGATACTACTTAGCATACTTAGTGGTGCCCAGTCAGCGTTTACTCTCCTTGGGCCTTTGGTATTCCCTTCTGCTACCAGTGAGTAATATCCTCCTGTCTGCCCAGGCAGTCATCCAACTTATCTCCCCAGGGCTCAACACACATACCATACTACTTGTACAGGGCTAAACCCTCTATTACCATACTGCCATACTTCTTACTATGGGCACCAACCACAATGACTATCAAGTACAACCCAGCTACTATCATGAACATACTAACTATTGGGCTTTTGGTTTCAATCCTTAGCTGCCTCTAGAGGTCTTTGTACTGTCTTTGGGCTTTGCCTTCAAAGTTTGGTCCCAACAATTCGACCTATGAGTCTTGTACTTCAGAGAAGAAGATGTGGGCAGCAAAGCCTGAAGCAGCTGTTTCCAAATCATCTTTTTCTTCTGTGGTGCCTTTTACAATCCTCAAGTTCCTTCAGTGATCAGGCATGGCTCTACCTGCACCTCTTGAAGCATGGAGTCCTCACTTGCAGAGACTCCTTTTGTTACAAGGATGAGCCCTATAGCATCTTGGTGAGAGTGGATATTCTCAAGACAGAAAGAGCTAACCAGTCTGCTGGGGCATTCATAACACTACGCCTGCAATGCTGATGAGTTAGGTTCAGGAACAAGCCCAGAGCTTCAGAGTGCCAGCCAGGGGGAGGGAGAATGAGTGTCCCATGGACAGCTCTCCTTCTCGGGGGAGGTGGAACTCGGCACTCAAGTAACTGCTATTTAGGGCTGGGAGTACACCAGATGGGACCACAGAGATAGGGGAGGGGCCAATGGTGGACACCTGTGGTTTGTTTGTGGGAGCACACATGATTGCACACTGACATCATTGTATGTCTGTGCCTACAGGGCAGCCAAGAGAGGAAAAAACCCTTCTAAACTGAGCATTATGATGCTGGAGCATGGAACTTCTAGACCTGCCCAAATGATACCCTGCTTGCTGGTTGCTGACCAAGGTTGATCTCAGACCCTCCCTCAGCCCCCTGGGAGCCCCATTGTGAGAGGTAAGACATGGGCCTCACCATGTGGATGGGTGGTGGGATGCCAGGTCAGGGTGGGTATCCTTGGGTCTCTGCAGACAGAAGTGCATCCCTGCTAGAGGTGAAGTGACTAAATAAAGTTAAAAAGACAGAAAGAGATAAAAGTTACCTGCTATTGTGGAACAGTGTGCAGAGGTTCAGAATCCTCCTTGGGTTGAGACCCTAACCCCCAGCAGCTACCCTTGCCCACCCTCCACCCCTCCACAGACCAACAGTTAATGAAGGGTGTGTCTTGTAGGTCATTGGGCCTAACTCTCAACATTTCATGTGTAAGAAAGCTGACATGGTACAGTATAGGACAATGGGGTGAGAGTTAGCTGATGACCCCAAGGCACACTCGTCAACTATTGGTCTGTGGAGGGTGGGGGTGGGGTGGTAGGGTGGAGGGTTAGGGTCTCAATCCTAATGCTTCATTTCCCTACCTTTGTTACTTCAACCCTAACTGATGCATTAATGAAGTTTTTCAATGAATTTCCTTTCTTTTGATAAAGTGTAATCTTACCCTTAAAGGTTTTGGGAGCTCAGGGCCCAGTTGATATCAGTTTTTGGACAGCAGGGTCCATAATGAACTGTCTTCTTCCTATAGTGCAGGGCCCTGAGATGTGGGAGTGAAGGGCTCTCCAGGCCCTGTGCTCCCAGTGTTGTATAACAGATGGCCCAGCAGTCCCATTACTGCATAATGGTATCCATATGTGGTAACATAGGTCTCTCTGGGCCCTGCATTCCCACCTATCTATAATTGTAGAGATGCAGCACAGGCCTTGACACATTCCAAGTAACCCTTGTTCTGCAAATGGTGCAATATCTCAGTAACTGTAGCAACCTTGGAAAAAATTCCATTGCAGTTGGAATGATGGACTGGCAACCTGCATGTGTACGTAGTACACCTATGCTTAGCAAAAAATCCATATCTCAAACCATTTTCGAGATATAGCCACCAAAAGGTGTCGCATTCACCACAATGTTATCCTATGGGAAATATATAAACTTCAGAATGCCATAACTATGGAATCAATGCCAATTTTTACACCAAACCAGAATAGGTCACATCTGTGGGACAACCCCCTTGTACCCTGCAAATTTCAAGCCAAAAGTCCTAACCATTGAATTGCAGTGAACTGGCAAAGAAACAGCAACCATTAAAAATCCCTGTTCATGAGGTGTCAAAATCTTTGTTTGCAAGCCGAATCCTTGTTCGTTAGGTATCAAAATCCTTGTTCATGAGAAATCCTTGCTCGTGAGAGAGGGCCATCTGGTCCTCCCCTCACAAATAAGGATTTTGACACCTCACAAACAAGGATTTCTCATGAACAAGGATTTTGACACCTTATAAACAAGGATTTTGATACCTCACGAACAAGGATTCCTTTTTATAATCCTTGTTCATTAGATGTCAAAATCCTTGTTTGTGAGCCAAATCTTTGTTTGTGAGGTGTCAAAATCCTTGTTCATGAGAAACCCTTGTTCGTGAGACAGGGCCATCTGGTCCTGATCTCACAAACAAGGATTTTGAGACCTCACAAACAAGGATTTCTCACAAACAAGGATTTTGACATCTCATAAACAAGGATTTCTTTTTATAATCCTTGTTCGTGAGGTGTCAGAATCCTTGTTCATGAGGAATCCTTGTTCATGAGATAGGGCCATTTAGTCCTGCTCTCACGAAAAAGGGTTTTGACATCTTGCAAACAAGGATCGGCTCACAAACAAGGATTTTGACACCTCATGAACAAGGATTGGAAGCGAGTGGCAAACAAGGATTTTAAAACTGTAAAATGGCATTTTTTTGACAAATATAAAGGAAACCAAAGCCATGGGCTTGTAGAGGCATCATCCTGAACAGAACTCATACTTTAATGTCCACAGAAGACACCCCTGGGGTGAGTTACAAGGTTTTGTTTGTCATTAAAATTGAAAAACAAGATGGTGTCTATGAACAAAGGAATTTTTCTCATGAACAAGGATTTTTAAATCCTTGTTTGTGAGCTATCAGAATCTTTATTTGTGAGGCAAATCCTTATTTTCAAAAATACCCGATTCAAAAGACTGAACTGAGCATGCTCAGAACCTGAAATTTCAAAATTGAATAACTTTGAACAGATTAATATTTTTCACCAAACAAATCCTGGCTTTTATGTGGGAAAACCTTTTACTACCCTGAGAATTTCATGCCAAAATTCCAAACGGTGTGGCCTCAGTGTGATGGGCAAAAACAGCAAAAACTGGCCAAAAACAAAAACACACTTATTTCTACAATCGCTGCATAAAACTGCACATCTGATCAAACAAAACCTGGCACTTCAGGAGATCTACCTCACAGGGCTGTACTGCTAAATTTTGTTGCAAATATGTTGAATGGTTGCAAAGTTATTAAAGTGCAAAATGTGGGTTAACATTAAACTGCTTTCTCAACCCTTACTATAGTGGTGTTACTGCACCACTATTACATATATATCTATCTATCTATCTATCTATATATATATATATATATATATATACACATATATCTATATCTATCTATATGTGTGTATATATATATATATATATATATATATAGACATATAGATAGATATAGATATAGATATAGATATAGATATAGATATAGATATAGATATAGATATAGATATAGATATACATTCAAACCTGGTTGATCAGGCAGTGTTTGTAAACCTAGTAATACAGTGGTGTGCTGTCGGCAGTTTAAAAAAAATTAATTTGTACAAATTCATAACACAGTAACACAGTATTGATGAGACATAACATGCTACGTTATTTCCAAGAATTAGTGTTAAATAAGCATTGCAACATTAAATTAATTAAAAGATTTACAACAGCATTGCACTTATTGCACTTATACATTGTCTCATACATTGGCTGTGAACTCTCCTTGTTCGGGGCAGATGGGCAGTGGTAGGCAGTTGAGAGGTGAACTCTCCTTGTTCGAGGTGGTCTGGCAGTCATGGGCAGTCGAGGGAGGTGAACAAGACAAGTAGTCATGGGCTGTGAACTATCCATGTTTGCTTTGGGTGGGAGGTGAAGTCTCCTAGTTTGGGGAGGGCGGGCAAGCAAGCAGTCAGGGGAAAACACTAGAAATGTCCTGCAGTTCAAATCCAGTAAGGACTTCTCGCCATAGCGCACTGTGGTATGGTCTGAAATGGCAAGAACAGCTCTGATATGAACACTAGAAAAAACTAAACACAGAAAACAAGACAAGACTAAAACACTAGAAAACAGTAAACACAGAAAACAAGACAAGACAGACACAGCAGTCAATGCAAGTCTGTAAAATATTCTGTGATTTGTTTTTGTTTGGATGATCCAATCAACTGGGTGGAGATAAAAATTGTTATGTCCAGTAGTGAGTCTTTGTGCTTTCTTGCCTCCTCCATTGGCTGCTGCTCGAGATAGCACAATAAGAAGCTCACATGATTAAATGCTGAGGATGCTGAAACAGGGGTTGGGGTGCAATTCAGAGGGTATCTTGAGAGTTTGGCAATTCATCATCCTCATCATCTATTACTCTGTTCGGTTTCAGGTGCACTATTTTGAGGATGTCAGCATCTGGCAAAGGAGGTGTAGTGTCTAGTTCATCTCCTGCACTTATGTAGTGCTGTGCTGTTAGCAAATGCACAAAAGAAGCAGGTAGGTGCTGTATCAGGACCTGTAATTCCATAAGTTCGGCTGCAGGCACTGCTGGCTGGTCAATTGGGGGTTCTGGCAAATCAGCATCAGGCAGACTCTTTACATGTCGCCAACAGTTCTGTCCTTCAGTGCAATCCAGTAAGGACTTCTCTGAGCTGTAAACATCCACAGCACACTGCAGTTTGGTCTTCACTTGCAGACTCACTATGATAAACCTTGCTGCTCAATCCATGTCTCGTTTAAAACCATGAATCCACCCCTCAGTATCCAAAATCAGTCACTCCCATTTGCCCCCAAAACTTCACTTTCTCACTAACCATTGTGTCTGAGACAGCAGCACCTCGACTGTTCATTTCTGTGATCCAAAGACTCAGAGCAGTTTCAGCCTCATTATGTTGGCCAAGGTGAACACAGGTGAGAGACTTAGAATCGCTTGAAGCAGACAACCATTTCTCCTTAGACTTCAAAATATCGCTACATGTACTGGCACCAATTTTTATGCCAAAGGCATTAGCACCATAATCCACCATCTCTCTATTAGTGGAAGCTGGATTCACTTGCTTCCAAAGGCATAATTCCCACTTCTGTGCTATTGTTATTTTGTTCCTGCCAAGCTTGTGTTTAGTCCCTGATGCAGCCATTCTCTGAGTTACAGCAGGTGAAAGACAGCATACTCTGTGGTGCTTAAACAATAGCTCAGGGTATGCTCATTAGCAGCTAATTGCCTCATCTGATAGGGCTTTCAGTGAAATGCACTTGGTGCACAATTAGCACTGAATGGTTACTCACTCGCATGGTGCCTGGGACCTCTGGAAACTCTGGTGTGGATTAATGAGGTGCTAATTACAGTACTTAATAGCCATTTGACTGCTGCTGCAGCATTCAGAAAATGGACAGTGAGGGAATTAGATTAAATAGATACTTATAATGTTTTTTTTTTTATAAACAGACTAGCTGCAACAGATTGTGAGAATAATGGATTAAAAGGGCATGGTTTAGCCAGGTCTGATTGTATATATTCATTGCAAAAAAACTTTGTTAATGCATTAGTTAGGGTTGTCATTACAGCAACAAAAGTTTGGAAATTCGATGTTAGGTTACTAACCCTACCCCCCACCCCACCCTCACCTCACTCTCCACACCAACAGGCCTTGGAGTTATTGGTTCTAACTCACAAATAAACAAAATAAAAAACTATTTTACAATTACAATAGCTCATTAAAGAAACCAGGCAGCTCCGTAACTGCAATTGTATGTGAAAATACAACTGTAACAGAACCTGCAGTGACAGCTGATATTTTCAATGATTATTTTTGTTCAGTTTTTGATAAAACCAGTAACATTTCAATTACAGGTTTGACTGTGAACAAAGAATCCATTGATATCACAGAAGAGCAGTATTAAATAAAATAATAAATTTGAGAAAAATATAGTGCCCCAGAACCAGATGGAATTATGGTACAGATGATGCAAATAATGAAAAGTAGTATCAGTAAAACATTAAAAAATATTTTCCAAGTCACTGGATATGGATATGTACCATCTGACTGAAATTGGCAAATATCCCACCCATGCACAAAAAAGGAGGTAGGCAAAAGTTAAAAATTACAGACCCAAAAGCATCCTGATATCTATTTCAGGAAAACTCCTGGAATCAATTTTATGGGACCTACTGATAGCACACATTAAAGAAAACAGCTACGAGGATCTCATACAGCATGGATTCACCAAAGGCCATTCATGTGTTACCAACTTACTATGCTTTTGTAAACAAGTTAGTAGGGCTTTGGACAAAAATTGTCAGCAGACATAGTTTTCATCAATTTTGTAAAGTCTTTGATATGTTACCACACTGGGCTCTAATCAAAGAAATGGCATTCTTAAATAATATCATAAAATGGATAGGTAATTCGTTAGGGGAACACCACCAGAAAGTGTCAATAAATGGGTATTCATCAAGAGAAATCTTGTCACAAGTGGAGTCCCTGAGGGATCTGTTTTAGGACCAGCAATTTCAGATTTTCATTTTTGATATGAACAAAAAGGTCATAAACTGAAGTACCAAATATGCAGATGATAGAAAATGGAGGGGGGGGGGTAACAACATTTAGAATATTTTGAGCATTTAGAAGGACCTGGATATAATCAATAAGTGGACTTTTCATTGAGAGGTGAAGTTTAATATAAATAAGTGTAGTATCCTTCAGTTGGGTAAAATTGCACTACCTCATCAATATATATGGAAAACACCAACTTAAAGAAACAACAAATGAGAGGACCTTGGAGTAATAGTAAACAGTGTATTGGATTCAACAGCTTAGTGTAATATCTAAGGCAAATAGAAGTTCTGGAATATGTCAGAAGGAATATAACAAGTAAAAGGTATGAAGTTCTGATACCTTTTTATAGATCATATGTCAGACTCATACTGGATTACAGTAGTCAGGTGTGTGTACATATAAAGGTCAGAGGTAAAGGGTATTGTAAGAGTGTAACACAGGGCAACAGAATGACTGACAGTCTTACAAACATGAGTTATGAAGAGAGACTAGCTGACTTGAAATTGATGAGTTTGGAACAGCGCAGAATTAGAGGGAGTATGTTAATCATATATGATGTTATTCTGACTCCTGTCTACTAAATGAACTAAATCTGGAATTCAATGACTTGTCCTCATGTACTAGGGGTCACCCACTGAAACTAAAAGCCACTAGATTCAATACTACAAAGCAGAAGTTCTTTTATATACAAAGATTGATAAATCCATGTATAGTTTACCAGATGAAGTGGTTATAAGTGATACAAAGGGCATGTTCAAAACACAAAAGTAGATAAATTCATTGTTTCTAAAATCCCAAAATTCAGGTACAGTCAGACCTGGTTAATCCATAAACATTTGCTTTTGACCATTTTGTTATGTAATAAAAATATGAATAGTAACCAGACAATGACCAAAGAATTTTTGTTTGTTTACTTTATTAGAAATTTGGAAATTTGATAAAGTGCTGAGCAGTTAAAATAGTTTAGTCTCCATGTTTTGACCTATTTTATTAAATTAATAGTGTACTGTATTTTTTGCTTTTGTAACTACAGTGAATCCCTTTCTCCTCAACAGTTGCTGTTTTCTCTTTTCAACTGCCTGGACATTTTATGGCATTAGTAATACCATTCCAAGCCATTCATATGAATAGCATTGGGTGGTGTCACTGATTCCATGAAATGTTTAGGAATATGAAAAGAAAGAGCAGTAGCTGGTGAAGAGTGTGTAACTTCAGGTGGAGCTGAGCATATCCCAATGCTAGATTATTTATTCATCAAAAATTGGTCAAAGCATATCAGAACACATACTGGCATGGAAAGGAATATGGGAGGGCTATTAAAAATCTAAAACTCATTTCCTATCACCTTTTACATGACAGAAGGGATAAGAGGGATTAAGATGATTGCCATTAGCACACTCATTAACACCTGTAGTGGATATCCAGGTTATAATGAATGGGGATAATGGTCTCTGCACTCTGAACACAGGATTCAGATTCAGAAACAGAGGTTTCCATATTAAAGAGACAATTAACATGGCAAAAAAATCTGTTTCAGAGATTCCCTGTTCAGATAATCAGGTATATGTAATAACAAGGCATGGATTAACCAAGTCTGAATGTATTATAACTGAACAGGAACTACTAAAGGACATCCACCTTTTCAGTTTCTTACAACCACTAGTGACCATTAGTGATCATCATGAGGATCAAGGCAGGTGGGGGAGTACCACTGGATTTCCAGTGATATATACATTAGTGTACAGGGATCAGGTGAGGGTGGGTACAAAGGTCGAAGTTCTGGACAATGCCTCCGTGCATACATATGTGTGGTGGCACTGCACAGAGCTACTGATGAACACATAACTACATGTAACTAGCCCCTTAGGGGCCTTGCATGTCAAATTGAAATGTGGTCCTTAGACCTTAGGTCTTTGAAGATGGCACCCAAAAGTAAAGGCGTTAACCCATTCAGGATGTACTATTTCCCTTTATTCCTGGTTTCTGTTAGAAACATAGAAGAAAATATGGCAGAAGGAGACCAAGGGTCCATCTAGTCTGCCCATGGGTTCCTTGGACCTTCTCAGATCCCAGGACCTAACCCCACTTGTGCCTAATGCCTCCTACTGCTCCTGTTGCTTTTGATTGCACTTTAGCCTTGCCCACCCCAGTTTG
Source organism: Neoceratodus forsteri (assembly GCA_016271365.2). Taxonomy (NCBI): domain Eukaryota; kingdom Metazoa; phylum Chordata; order Ceratodontiformes; family Ceratodontidae; genus Neoceratodus; species Neoceratodus forsteri. The sequence goes on from CM028134.1 coordinate 851,526,100, forward strand.
AATGATGTCATGGACTTTGCTTCCACTACCTCAGCTGGCAGTTTATTCCATGGCTCCACAACTCGTTCTGTAAAATAGTGTTTCTTCTACCTCCCCCCCCCTCAACTTCCACTTGTGCTTTCTAGTGCTGCCAGAAGGGGGCCATGGTACACTGTGCATGTGTACTTTTCTAGGTGTTACTGCATCCATCCTGGTATTTTCATTGGATAGAAAGTGCTACCTTATGAATATACCTCCCTTATGGCCATGTACTATTTTTGCATGTGGCACTATGTTTTGTAGAACTGTGTGGAATATAAAATTCTGCCCATGGAATGCCTGCAGAATGACCATTCCGATTCTGCAGAATTCCACAAAATTTTCATGAACATTCTGTGGAATTTCACAAAGTTTTAAATTTCAGTTATTTCGCTATCATTTTAACAGTATACATCCAAATAACACTAAACATAATGGAACGTAAACCATACCAAAAGGCTTACAAGAGTGTACCAAATGTCAAAGTTGTAGATTGAAAGGGGGCGGAGTTATGGGTGGCCAAACATTTAATCAAAATTTAATTTTCAGTTATTTTGAGATCATTTTAAAATTTCCTATCCAAATTTCTCCACAATATCAGGATTTAGAGAAGCACATGGACTGCATATATACACCATGTTTTAAGTTTCAAGCTTCAATGGGAGCTGAGTTATAGGTAGCCAAATATTTTGCCAAAATTTGATTTCTGCAATTTTAGTATAATTTGATAGTATTCATTGAAATGTTACAAAAATTAACAGGTATACAGGTTATCACTACATGTGTATATGCACATAGGTTTTAGGTTTCCAGCCTTAGCTGGGACTGAGTTATAGCCTGCCAAACATGTTGCCAAAATTTAAATTTCAGTTCCTCTAATTTTAAAACTACATATCCAAATTTAACCAAAGTTGAAACATTTAAACTACTATACACATGGTCATTTCTGAAAAAGTTCATATTTTCAGCTTTAAATGGGATTGAACTAAAAGTAGTCAAATCTTCACAACATTTAAAAATGTAATTTTGCAAGAATGTAAACTACTAATTCATAAACTCGTGAAACGTTAAAATTAGAAAATGCAATACCATTACATTTGGAAGGTTCTTAGACCTTACAAGGAAACTGTGTGTGCCAATTTTATTAATTGCTTCCTGTGAGAAATTGCTAAATAATGTGTATTTAAAGTCAAATCACATGAATCTTTGTGAAAATTGTAGAATTTCATGAAAAAATTCCATAAAACTGGAATTTTCTAATTTCACTCAGCCTTATTTGAGAGATTCTAATTAGAGGATAGGGGTATAAGAGGCAGGTAGCACAGGGGGTCACCAGGTTCTGGAGTTAGATGCACAGTTTCACCAAGAAATGGACAACTGAGCTGGGTAGCACAACAGTGGTAGACCCCCAGTTTGAAGCAACAAAGCATAGAGTGTCAACAATTCCAACCTGAATGCAGTACATTTAAGGATCCTAGCCAGTAAAGTTATGATCAGGGGAGCCTGGTGTACATACAAGTCTAGGACTTAGAGGTACTCAAAAAGATTTGGTGGGGGAAGACAATGTTTTGGGGAGCAGGAAGAAAGAATTATGGCTATTGCAACAGAATAGGTCACAAGAAAAAGGAGTAGGTGACTCCTAGTTTAAGGGAGTTTGTCACTGTAAAGAACAAAGAGGATATCAGTGGGATTAGTAGTTCTACTGAGTCAATCTGGCCAAAAGAGAAGGGGGATAGTCACCCAGAGAGGAACAGCAGGACTGCAAGAGCTCAGCCCAGCTTATCAAATGAAGTAGTGATATATGCATTGTTAAAGTTAAATTCCACAAAAACAAATTCTGGATAGTTCATCTACAGTATCTGCTATCATAAATATGTGAGAAAATGTTACTTATTATGTTTTTTCTTCTGAAGAATTAAAACTGCTTAACCAATTTATCCAGTTGTATTAGACACAGGATACACTGACTATAGATATGCATGTCAAATGTTTACTCTATGCATGCAAGTGCAGAGAAGTTACAAACATCCACAATTTCGATAGTTTTCACAAAGTTTTGCAAATATTTACATAGTAAAGTTTTGAACCCCTGAAACTTAAAAATCTCATCCAATTCTGCCCATATTTAGTGAATTCTATTAGCATTACAAAAAGGTTATCCATACTAATTTAAACATCTAGCTACAAAGGTGCCTGAGTTATATGCAGATGAAATTTTTCATTAAATTCCATGAAAAAAGAAATGATAGATTTTGAGCACATATAATTTTGAGATGATGCATCATATTGTCATGAAATCTGGCACATTATTAGAACACCTATCATCAAGAAATCATGCCAAATTTAAGATCCCTGACCCAATAGATGGTTAAGGTATATGCAGAGAAAAATGTTCATAAAATTTCGCACAAACAATAAAATGACATTTGAGCACCTATAAATTTAAAACTATCCATCCAGATTTCATGATATTTGGCACATTAGTGGCCACTGACCCAAAGAGTATACATGCCATGCTTCAGATCTCTAGCTTGAACAGTGGCTGAGCTCTTACAAATTACTAAACTTTAAAAATTTGGTGAAATTCAATGCAATTCTATGAAACTTGTGGAATTTTGCTAAATTTCATTGAAATTCCATGGATTCAGAATTTTCCCATTCTACACAGCTCTAATGATTTGCACAGCAAAATTGGCCATGTCTGAATATGGTAGCGTCAACTTGTAGTACATGTTTATTGTTAGGTTTAAGTATTTAACTAGTGTGACTGTAATTTTAAAATGTGAATGATTTTCAAAAACAAAAGATAGCATACTTAATAAAAATGATTAAAACACTGTCAAAAATGAAACCCAAGCTCCAAGGTAATTAGTAAACCTAATCCTGCTTTACAGGGTATCAGTTATCTAGCTGAATTCTTTTTTTCAATGTTTACTCCCAAGCAAGTGTGTTTCCCATTGAAATCTAATTAGAGCTGTGAAGAAATATTTAATAAAAAGTAAATGGGGCACAAGAGATGTCTCTTATCTAATTAAGAGCACGCCACTGTAACATCTTTGGGTTCCAAAACCACTCATCTTTGCCTTTTGGTTCTCAAATCCTAAGACATCAGCAAAAGACGCTCTTGTTTAGTCAAGATACATCTCCTGAACCCCATTTACGTATATTATAAAGTAAGTCAGATACGTTTTAGTTATATAACACAAATCATTTCCTTTGTGGCCTGTACCTAACTTAGGTACTTAGATGTTAATTTTGTCAAGATTAATGTTGCCTTTTGTATGAGTAAGTCAGTCGTGCATCAGTTGTGCAGGCTGCTTAGTTGCTCAAAAGACAGTAGTAATAGTAGTAGTAGTAGTAGTAGAGTTTATTTATTTCAAGCACCCTTCCCTGTAGGCTCAGAGAATCCTTTCAACAACATAAATACAAACAGCAATTAGGAAAACATCACATAAAATTAAGATTTTTTTTTAAAAAACTATATGGATGGCACCTCCCAGAGGTATCCCAGTAGGGAGTTACAAAGAACCGGGGCTGCTACTTCAAATGCCAGGTCCCAGGAAGATTTTAACCTGGTGCTAGGATCCTCCAGAAGGGTCTTTCCAGTCGATCTAAGAGAGTGAGATGGGGTGAAGGGATACAGAAACTCCTTCAGGTAGCCCAGACAAAACCTGTGTAGGGCCTTATAGGTCAGAAGACCTATCTTAAAGGTGATGCACTAGTGCACCAGCAGCCAATGCAGTTCGTGCAGCACCAGTGTAATGTGACTGAACCTCGACTGTCCAGTCAACAACTGGGCCACTGCATTCTGCAAAGCTGCAGGCACCACATCGCACCTCCTCTGACCCTGAGGTAGAGAGTGTTTTACAGTAATCAAGTCTCGAGTTGATGAACGCATGTACCAGCATGGTCAGGTCATCAGGGGAATAAGGGATTTAATTCGGTCAATGTTCCAGAGAAGGTAAAAACTAGACCGGACAACAGCTGACACCTGAGCTTCAAGTGTCAGCTCATTATCCAGAACAATGCCCAAATTCTTCACCTTAGGAGAGGCCTCCAGTTTGGTCAGACCAATAAAAAGCTCCAACCTAGCCCCAGAGGCCCCCACTCCTCCCCTTTGACTCGGCTCAACCACCAGCACTTCAGTGTTCCCTGGGTTACATACCAGCCAGTTTGCTGATGTCCAAGCCTGGACCTCAGTCAAGCAATCATTCATCACATTGACTGTGTCAGATCTCTGGGTGTAAACTGTAGTGCCAACTGTAGTGTCAGTTGAATCATTTTTCTTATACAGTTGCACAGCAGGCACCAGTATCCATGTCAAGCACACACCTGAATGTCTTAATCTCACTCTCAGCTGCTCACATACTGCTTGTTCTATTTCTTTCATTGCTCCAGCTGCCAGTTTCATTTTGGGGGTAATGTTTTACCCACCAGGAGAATTACTGACAGTTGTGATAAGGCTATACTTTGTGGGGGAAGTTTGAGGAACTGTCAGACAGGGGAGCATCAAAGCTGGTGGCAATACTGATACAGGGCATCTGTGATCAGGAACCATTGCTGCCAGTGGAAATATCAAGAAAGTTGTCCAGGAGTGGAAAATGCCACTGCATACAGACTGAAACATTGCTAAAGCCCCTCTGATGCAAAAGATTGCCACTTCAAGCTGTAATGTGTGTGTTTGGGTATGCACAAATATTTCTGCAAGTGTATATGTTTATGGATGCACTACCATTCAAACATTGGCACTACCCAGTACCAATGGTACTTTAATTTCTTTCTACTGACAGATATTGATCTTTAGTTTTTGTAGGGGGAGATGAAAAATGAGTTTAGTTTCAGTTTATTTAATATTACAGCACAGATTCATTATAATACTACATATAATTGGAAAGCCCAGAAGCCTGCTAATCACTAAGCCTCCCATAGCTTAGAGGTTAGAGCACTGGCACTGTATGCCAGGGGTATGGGTTCAAGTCCCAGTGGGAGACACAGTTTTTCTTTCACATTTCCATCATGATTTAAAATTGCCTCACTGTGGCTTTACTGCACTGAGAAAGTTGTCTGGTCTCTCTGACATATGCCTAAATTGTTGATTACATAACACATAGAAAGGAATGTGTTTGCCTCAAGGGAAAGCCCAAAATCTTGCTAATCACTGAGCCTCCCATAGCTTGGGAGTTAGATCACTGGCATGGTACACCAGGGGCATGGGTTCAAGTCCCAGTGGGAGTCACACTTTTCTTTTCACATTTCCATCATGATTTATAATATAAGCAATGCATTTTATGCAAAGCAGAAGTAAAACAGTGAGTATGACCCTTGGTTTATATTGCTGGATCTGTCTTGTTTATGTAATTTTCTTAACTCTTAAATTTGTTATATGAAGTTGAGTGTGTGTGTGTGTGCCCAGATCAGACTCATTTAAGTAGCAGACATTAATTTCCTTTCCCTTCTCCACCCTCAAAAGTACAATCTTATTTAAATTTCTGCATTTGACTAACACTTTTCAGGCCAGCCAACAGCTGCATTTGCAGACTTTTCTGTAATTGTATAGAGCTTTATTTAATTTTGAAGGCATTGCTATTCAATTGTTTCTGTTTATTCCTAGATCACCATGGGAGGTAAAATAAATAAGACTGTACTATACTTACTAGTTATGTGACCACATGCTGACATGAACATGGATAAGCTGTCATTCAATGTGAAATTTAATATAATGCATAGAGGGATAGATAGATAGATAGACAGACAGACAGACAGACAGACAGACAGACAGACAGACAGACAGACAGATAGATAGATAGATAGAAGATAGATAGATAGATAGATAGATAGATAGATGGGTGGATGGAGCCTTTCTGCATATAGCCTGAATGCCAACTTTTCTTTTTTTACATTTGTTCCACAGTTGCCTCAGTTTCCATACCAGATCCCTTTCCTTATTTATGACAGACGCAGATCACTGTGGGACAGAAGTAATAATTCATCCACCGGGGGCACAATCTCAAGCTAGAGGGGTAGATATTTGAAAAGGACATTAGGATGTATATTTTCATAAAGAGGGTGGTGGATGAGTGGAATAGTTGCCAAGCAAAGTGATTAATGCTGAGACTATACCTGGGTTCAAAACACAATGGGACACCTTTGAGGAGGTTATATTAAAGAAATACATTGTAGGGCTCAAGGAAAGACTTTATAGATTTACAGTCCATTTCTGTCCTTATTCCTTTATTTTTCAGTTTTATGCACAGGTTCTTTATATTTCTGAACAGAATTACCTTCTGAAATCATTTTAAATATAATATAAAATTACAGCTACATTTACATGTTAAATAAAAGTGTATGTACTTCAAACACATATGCAGAGACATCTGTCCACAGGGACAATTAGTCAACTGCTTTCAAGTATGTGGTTTCAAAGCTAGTTGATTTCTGTCCAACATGCAGATATCCCATCTTGTGCATGTTGGACAGAACACTAACCAACTTTGAAACCACATACTTATTTAAAAGCAAATAACCCTTACATCACTATTTATATACTGTAGGCAGTGTTAAATATATCTGAACATACCATTCTCAAGGCTTGAAAATGAATAATTCTACATGACATTTTTACTTGAGATTTATATTGGATGGTTCATCTTAACTATGACCATAACCACCAAATATAAGAGCTACAGTATATCAAGTAAAAGAGCTTGGTAAGTACAGTAGAAGCTAAAATAAAACATACAGACACATGCTGAAACTGAACAATGTTTTAAACAGCATACTTCCCTTTAGAAAGAAAATTGCATTCTACAATGAAGTATAATTTGAACATATCAGTTAAAATATTAGGAAGGACAAATAATTTAAACATTGTTCTTAAAAAAATAAACACAAATATTTGACCAGAAAGCGAGAAATCACAATACTTTTCCCATTTAGTTATATTTACACTATAACCAGACACAATGCTGAAGATTATAGCACCAACAGTACCTACTGTACAATTAGCTATGAAACTAAGATAGTGATCAGTCATGACTGGCACAATGTCCCAGTTCCTATATTTCTGTCAAATGCAAAATCACTGCAACATTTGGTTTACCCTGTGCCATTTAAAACTTGAGTCCAAGTACAACATAAACCTTCCTTTCATGATCTTTGAGGTCACAAAAAATGTAATGAGTGTTACAAAACCACTACACAGACAAAGATGCATAATGTTTCTAAGTGCTGTAAATAATATGTTAAATAAATATTTTGGTGCTTTGTCATCTGCAGGTGCTTAGGGGACTTGTACTTAGAATGCCTGAAATACTTTTACCACTAAATAGAGATTATTAAGCACTAGTGTGAGCCTTTTATGCCAACACCAACCATTAGCTTTTGGCTCATGGCCAGGACTGTCTACTTTGCAGTAGATTCTGCCACCAAGGAAAGGTCATTAAGTACTGTACTTTATTCCCTGTTAGTACGTTCCAACATAATTAGCAGAAGTTGTTCTCCAGATGGTTTCCTTCCTGTCAGCTAGTACCTACAGTTTAATGGGCTGTACTGGATTCCTCACTTCAGTGGATGTGATTAGAAGCAAAATAAAAACATAAACTTTGATCCACCCACCACTTATTATTTCTTAAAACATTCATTAGTATAATATGTAAATTATAATGATGTCATTAAAATGTAACTTCATCCATGAAAATGCCCATAATTTCAGATGATATAGCTAAACGTTTTCATCATTTCAGTTTTATATTTTGGAAGAGTTCTAATTTTACAAAGCTTACTAAGTCTGCATAGCATGAACAGAAAATAAGTGCCAATCCTTCCAGCAACAGTGTCAAGTGTTGCTTTCTCCCAGATCCTTAGTCTAGAAAACTATCTGTAGAACAGGAGAGGAATCAATATTGCCGTAATAGGTCTGTATTAAAACTGGTGAATCTCTGAAAACAATGCAGTTGCAAACAGTTCTGATCAAATCTGTAAAGGATAAATTACCCCAGAATAAGATAAAAGGCAAAATACAAGTAAAGAGTATAAACAAATTAACATCACACATTGATTCAAATCTCAACATTTAAAGTGTTGACTGCTTTGTGGGTTTCAATGAAAGGACTGCCAGATCTGCTCTCCGGTACAGGTTGAGATCGATCTAATGGATCTGGGTATGTCCAGATGCCCATCTCAAATCTAACACAGTCAGGTTATCGGAAACATTCTGCTGATGAAACCAATAGCCATGTTGCTGCCGCAGTTGATCATCTTTGAAGTCTGCCACAGGCAAAGTCGACTCAACAAGGCAGGTTCACCTTCATAAAAAAGGCAACAAGAGTAACATGTTTGCTATAATGCCTGTATTACATGGAGCGACGGACTGTAGTTGTGACATTATCTGCTAGGGTCAATGAAGTGAGAATTGAATTTCAAAACAAAAAGAAATACTAAGCAGATGCTATTAACATTAATACACATGGCACTATGCTCGAGGAACTGAATAAGCTGTCCAAACCCTGCAATGTATGCAGGAAATAGTTTATTGAAAATAAACCAGCACACAACACACATAGAGGATGCCAATCAAAGCCCCAAGCCAAAAACATGGATGCAATTTATATGATAAATATGGATATGTATAATAACAATAAATTGTACCAAAGCTTAAATTGCTGCAAAATGAAGGCAGTTCATTCACACTGTTCCTATGTATGCATAACATAAATCATGAATAAAAGGTAAAGAGTGAGCAACAAAAGAAGCAGCACTGTTATGAGTGCAACAAAACACTGACACCATCAGTCTGAATGCTACCACTAGTGAACCTAGAAACATAGACTTGTTGGTGGAAAAGGATAGTTTGTCTCACCCAATCTGCTCATGTGTTCCCTGCTTATTCTATGCCTGCAGACCCTATCTGGTCCCTGCTTCTGCTCTAACATATCCCTATGTTTATTCCTTGCATGTGCAAAGCCCTCCCCCACCATATTAGCCTTCATCACTTTGGCTGACAGTCTGTTCCAGAAGTCTTTCACCCTGTCAGCGAATCCCTCCTTAACTCCTCCCTTCACCTTCATCACATGCCCCCTGGTCCATGTGCTCATCTTCTAATGGAAAAGGCTCCTTCCACACCCTGTTCATCCCTGTGATGTACTTGTAGGTCTCAATCTTGTCCCATCTATCTCCTCTCTCCCAAGCTGTACTTGTTGAGATCCCTCAGTCTCTCCTCTTAGGGCTTCCTCTGTAAATCCTGGACCATTTTTAGTTGCCCTTCTCTGGACCACTTCCACCAAGTCTATGCCATTTCTGATGTGTGGCCTCCAAAACCAGACACAGTACTCCAGGATGGGATGTACTAGGATGTAATACAGAAGCACCACCACCTCTCACTTCCTGCTGAAGATACCCCTCCCTATGCACCCCAGCATCCCACTAGACCTGCCCATAGCCTTATCACACTGTGCTGCCACCATGAAGTTCTCTAATATAATAACCCCAAGGTCCTTTCCTGTCTAGTGACTGTCAGTATCTCCCCCATCCTGTACTGCACTCTGGGGTTTGTGTGCCCTAGGTGCATGATTTTGTACTTCTTTGCACTGAACACCAACTGCCATGTCTTCCTCAAGTTTCACTAGGTCCCTACACTTTCTCTCCACTTTCTCCTGAATGTCTATCCTATTGCAGATTTTTGGTGTCATCTGTAAAAAGGCATACCACCCCCTCCAACTCTTCTGCAATGTCCCTGATGAAAACATTGAAACAGACTGGTTCCAGTACTGAATGCTGTGGTACACCACTGGGTGCTCTTCCATCCTTAGAGTGAGTGCTGTTAACCACCTCCCTCTGTCTCACATCTTCACTTTCTGACCCAGTTTACCAATTTGGACCTCACTCCTAAGCTGGCCAACTTTCAGATCAGCCTACTGTGCAGCACAGTATTGAAGACCTTTCTGAAGTCCAGATAGGCAACATTCACTTCTCTTGCCTGGTCTATTTCCCTGGTCAGCCAATCAAATAAATCAATCAGATTTGTTTGGCATGACTGTCACCAGCTGTGGATCCATGCTGCCTGTGGTCCTGCAGTCAGTTGGATTCTAGATGTTCAACCAACTTTTCTTTCAGGAGGGTTTTCATTAATTTCTCCACCCAAGTACTGTATGTTAGGCTGACTGGACTATAAATGCTATCCTCCTTCTTGGGCAACTCTAATGTAAAGGGTTCACATCAGCCCTTCTCCTGTCCTCTGGAACAAAATCTGTTTCCAGTGAACTGTAAAAAAAGGCTATCAGAGGGGTAGCTAGCACTTTTCTGAGTTATTTTGGTATGCAGCGGTATACCCCATCTGGTCCCATAGCCTTATGCAAACTCAGGGCTGCGAGTCCTTTCTGAACTCTTTCCTTTGAAAATGGACTTGTGTCTACCTCCCTTTCTGCCCTAACCTTGATTATCCCTGCTGGTCCATCCTCCCCCCCATGCTGTGAAGACTGAGCAGAAGTACTTGTTTAAAATGACCATTTTTTCTTGTTCCCTTCTGCACTGTCTCACCATACCACCCATTATATGCTCACTATCCATCCAGTTAATGTTCTCATCTCATTTACATATATGAAAAAGTCATAGACCTTTTAGCCACCCCTCTATCAATCCTTTTTTCTGTCTGTGCCTTTGCTCCCCCAATTGCCTTACCTGCTTCCTTCTACCTTATTTGGTACTCTGCCCTGTCTTCTTCCCTCTGAGTTTCTTTGTATCTCTTGAATGCCACTTCTTCTGAGAATCATAATGATTTCCTTTTCTTTCTGCTTTGGCTTAGTGAAGTGCCAGTTATACAATTACCCTGTGCCACAAAACAAGCACTCAGCATGAATCCAGCATTAAAGGTTCCTCTACAACTTCTTTTCATGGAGTATAAAACATTGGAGAACATGACAATGTTGTTTTAATTGTTGATGTCATCAGACGATTAAGAGTAGTAGTAACCACTGAACTCTAGTTATCTGGACTCTGAGTAGCAATAGGAGAGAGAGAGAGAGAGAGAGGAGAGAGAGAGAGAGAGAGAGAGAGGAGAGAGAGAGAGAGATAATGCAGTAAGGGTTGCAGGAAATGCAGAATACCTGAATTGCTGAAAATAAATTCAGTTTTCCAGATCTAGTTTAGTCTTTGAAGCCATGCCACCAGTTATGCTGAATGTATTCTCTGACAAAACAAACATTAGATAGCATGCCAGCTAATACAATACAGTGTAACCGGAGGCCAGATGGCTAGCCTGTTCAACCAAAAGTCCTTTGTCTGAGTGATATGCTGCCAGCACGTGTTCAGTGGAGAACTCATCCAACATATGAACATATGAAACTTGTCAGCAGAAACAGGAACTTAGGTCTATTAAATCTATACGTGCAGCTAGCACCCCTATATTGCAGCTGCCCCACCCCACCCTCCCTCATGCTAACAGTCACATAATATCCTGTTCGATTTTATAAAGTAGCTTCCAAATGCTATGTGCATCATTCAGGAGGCAGGATCTGCACAGTACACCAGCCAGACAGGGTGATGTAGGAGAGCCATGGAAAGATATAAATAGCTGCAGCTTGTGGTATTTTGGGCACACTCACAGGAGAAGGTGCTAAGCACCAGCCACTTTGACTGAGTGAAAAGTTCTCAAGTCAGAGTCAGACTAGCCACCAGGATACTTGGAAATTTCCAGGTGGGCCTCACTCTGTTGGGAACCCTGCCACCCCTAAACTCTGAGAATATTTGGTTTTATCATCTGTTTTCTAATTAAAGGAGTAGTCCACCCAAAACTTGCAAAAAATATATGTTGTGCAGAGTGTTTTAATTTGTATGTGAAGTTCTAGTGTTTCCTTCCCTCTGACTTCTATTAGGAGTTCTTAGGCAACAGACTTCTTGGAAAACATAAACTGAACTTACAGACTTAAATGGGCAGACTGGGTGGGCCATGGGCCCTTATCTGCCGACACTGTCCATGTATCTATGTATGTATCTATGAGTTTTCCTAAATTAGCCTGCTAGCTTTATGCTAGTTTTATGACCCCTGGGGATCTTCATCTTAGACAGCTTAACTGTATTCCTTGTTCCCACAGTGCATCTTGCCTCATGTGACAGTGGTGTAGCAGAGACCCAATGTTCAGCACACACATGCCAAACAAACTAAATATCTTGGAAGCTTTACAAGCCGCACAAAAATTACCAGCAGCAAAGTTCTTCAGGACAGTAAGATCTTTGCTATGAGGGTAGTCACTAGGCTGAATTCTATAGGTTTTAAAATATAGCCATCTCTACTGTTGTGAACTGATTGTAAAGCAATGCTTTCTGCTGGATTTATGGTCTCTGCTACATCACTGTCACATGAGGCAAAGTGCATTCTAGGACAAAGAAATACAATGAAGCTATCTCGGATGGAGATCTCCAGGGGTCGTAAAACTACCCTAAAGCTAGCAGGCTAATTTAGGAAAAACTCTTAATAGCAGATAAAGGGAAGGACACACAACAACTTAACATACAAATCAAAACACTCTGCACAACATATGTTTTTTGCAAGTTTTGGGTGGACTACTTTAAATGAAGTATTTTGGACTCTGCAAGTAAATGTAAGATGCAAGCACAGAGCTAGAGTATCAAAGTTAAGTGGAATGCTGATATGAGTGTGCCACCATGGGCCCTTCTCTACTGATTTTCCAGGTGGGCCCCTGTAACATATTTCCAGTGGGCCCCTCTACCCCAATCCAACCCTGTGGCAAGTGTGACAAAGGCTGTAAATCACTACATTCTCTCTGATGGGAGAACATGAGTAGGTGGGTGGTCAGCTTTGGTAGGTGGTACCTGCATGACACACCAGCCAGTCAGGATAGTATAGGAGAGTCATTCCTCTTGCATAAAGACTATGCTCCTAATGTATCACATTCATATTTGTGTCCCAGAGCAGAGTGAAACAGAGCAGGAATGGAACAGGATTTGCATCTCAGGCATCGACAGGTGTCCCAGGCAACACAGGCATGCAGTTGAACTGTTGCCATTTTCTGGACTTTGACTACTGCTTGGTGTGGAGAGGGCTAGGGGGAGCTTCCAGCTGAGTAGGATGTCACACCAGGGGGTAGTGCTCTTAGTTTTAAAGCCTGCACTGCTCGCTAGCATGAGCATTGCATGAGCATGTGAGTGGTGCAAGCTCTCGAGAAAATATGATTGAATCTAAGGTTAGTTACTTTGTTCAGATTTAACCTGAATGCGTTGTGGTAATTTTTACTGGTACTGGGTCAATATGTTGTGTGCTTAATAGGCGTATAACAAACCCCCATAACTGCAACAGTGCAGTACAACTGAGCGAGAGGGTGCAATCACGGAATGGGTCTGTGCATGGCATTGCACCTCTCACTGTCCTAGGCAGAGGATAAGACCTCTGCTGGGATGGGGTTCCACCAAGCAGCTACCGTGGCTTGATGCAGTGAGCCACTGGCAACAAGGAAACAGAGCAATGCATTTGGAACCGGGTTTGATTCCCAGTTCCAGACACATGGAAATTTTCTTTTTTTCACACTTTCTGCAATATTGGTGTTAAACATCCCACCCGGAGTTAGTTATATTAGTTAGGGGAATTCAGGGGTCGTGGGGCAGAACTCCTTGCAAAAGAAAAGACTTATGTGGCATTGCATATTTTGCACTGTTTTGCAGCTAACATATGTCTGATGACATTATGACCCTGTGCCATTCTTACTATCATAGGCACTGTTGGCTTTGACTTATTGTTCTAGGGGTACACAGTTTTAAACTTGAGGATGTTTTCCTTAATGAGTTTTCACTTTTAATGTTTAATATAGGGGCTTTTTATCTCTTCTACTCCCCTCCCTTGAACCTAGGTATCGGAGATGATTCTCTGAGGGTTGAAGCAGGACTTATATCAGATGGTGGATACTTCATTTTCAACAGTGTTAATGGGGCATCTACCTGATTTTCACTCAGAGTTTTGCCTTCTATCCCAAATTATATTAACGGTTTTATTTTTTGTCCTTCTATTTTTAAATCATATTTGAAGTTTGTTGGGACTTTTTCCATGTGGGAGATTATTTTTGGAAAAAAGTTAAGGTTAAGAAAATTTGTAGAGTTACTGTTACTCATTTCAGGTTCTGTTCATCCTCATCAAGGCTCTAGTTCTTTTCAGGATAGTATGGAAAATATAGGTTATCATAAAAAAAAGTGTACTTGCTCTAAAAATAGTCCATTTGAATATCCAAAGTTTAACATCTAAATGGACTGAATTTATAGTCTGGATAGAACAGAATAGATTTGACATCATTACTTTGTCTGAAACATGGCTCAGCAAACATATATTGGATTCAGAAATTTCATTACCAGATTTTAATCTCTTTAGAAAGGATAGATTTGGGAATGGGGGGGAGGGTGATTTATGTTTCAACCAGGTTCCAATCAACCATGCATTTTGTTTCTTATTCTAATTCTGTATGTGACTTGGTCTCTGTTGAGGTTGTATTAGGCCATGAGAAGCATTTTATTATAAGTTACATGTATGTTCCCCTAGGAAAATTTGCCCAGGGTTGGACCTTTTCTCCTGTATTAAAATGGGGTAGTCAAAAGTTGCCATTTTCAACATACCAAGCGGAACTTCCGTGAAAACTGGGCAACTTTGTGGGAAGATTCAAGCATCCGCCTGTGGCAGATCAGAAATCTACCGAATGGTTTGGGTGAAATTTCACTATGTTCCATCTGCCCAACTTGTTACCCAACCCCCTGTGGCTAGTGATCTCTCTCCCCAAGCAGAATCACTGCCGTTATGGTTTGAAAAGTTGTCCCCCCATGGCTACGGGTCCCTGCAATCCCCTTTCAGTAGTAACCCCAATCTGTGACCTTTTCCCATGCATAATAAAATATTTATTTTACCTGTTGGTCTAGTGAATCCCCTCCTCCCTATCCCAGTTCCTAGTAGCAGACCCTGTTTTTTTAGTTTTTAAGTTATCCAGAATCAGCCCTCCATTCTCCTCCACATTTGACCTGCATCCACTGAGTTGTCAATGCATGAGCGTGTGTTTGTTGACAACTCAGTAGCAGCCAGCCATGGAGGAAAGCAGAGGGCTGTGCCAGTTGCCCGCTCTTTTTTGGGATGGGTGGGGGAGAGGTATGGGATGGGGGTTGGGGAACACTGCCTGCTGGGGTGGGGACTAGAGGGGGCCACTAGAGCACCAGCTATTCTGGATAACTTTAAAAAATAAATAACACAGGGATCGAGGACAGGGAGGGAGGGGGGTTTCACTAGACCACCAGGTAAAATACATATTTTATTATGCTCAGGAAAGGATTCTATGTGATAATAGCAACTGCACAAAGGTGATCTCTATTATTGCAACCTACATTATCGCTGAAAACATTTTTGGCAATATGCAGAAAAGGGCTACCAGGAATTGTGAATGGGGGGGCTGTGCCCCCGCTCGCACCCCCTAAATAAAGATTCTCAACTCCAGGGGTGCATGTCAGGGAGGGGCACATCCTGATTAAAAAATCTAAGTCCCGCAGCTGTGGAAGTGCAAAGGAACACCCGCCCCCAGTCTTGGACCCAGGACTTGCTCTGTCGGAGCCAACCACCCTACTCACCACATCACACGGTTGGCTCAGCGGAAGCAGGCTCACCACAGGGTCACATCCCTATTCCCCATCCCTCCACGTCCTGTCGCCCACCCTCCCTTCCTGTCGCCCACCCTAAACTCGTGGTCACAATGTTCGCTGTCCACCTACAGTTGCCCACGATGAAAGCACCGTCACATGGGTCGCTGTTATGACAGTCACACATATGCGGTTGCTAAAATCATGGTATACCTCATGAAAGGGATGGAGGGAGGTTACTACTGGACAATTTAGTTTGTTGCACTGTTCAAGAGCAGGGCAGGTGGAATTTCCGTGAAAGTTCGAATAGATTTCTGAACTTTGTGGAAGCAAAAGTCACACATTCATTTAAATTCTGCCTGCAGAATACTTTTTCACATATGCCTTAAAAGAGTTACCTACAAAACAAAGAATGAATTATAATGGAGGATGTTAACTGTGATTGCAGAGCTGAGCAAAAAATAATAATGTTAGGGAGACTTTGTTAGATTTAGGATTACAGCAATTAATAGGAAGTTACTGAGGCACAATTATAGGTCCGGTAATGGGACAGTCTTAGATTGGATACTTATCACTCACCCCGACAGGATCCCATTTCTCTTTTTTAATTCAATATACTTTATTCAGTTTAAAATGAACATCAGGAAAGCAGAGGAAGCAGTCAAGGTTACATTGATAAATTGCGGCACTTAATAATGAGACTGCATTCAGCAGGCATGTTACAGAGTTAAACAATAAAAACAATATTGTTAAACCTAATCTAACCACCAAACCTGCTAACCCTCCCCCAACCCTCCCTGTGCCAAATATAGCGAGCATTAACAAGCGGGACCACGTTTCTCAGTGAGTGGGCTTGTACTCTAAGGCTTCAAACAGCAAGCAAGGCATCCAGGAGCCCGCTTGTTTAGGTAATCAGGAAGTTGATTGGCCATTGATGCAATATGCCATTCCAACTGTAAAGCCAATAACACTTCCTATGCTATTCCAACACAGGTGGCAAGGACTCTTCCTTCCAGTGTCTCATGATATTAATTTGGCCACAACAGATACCAGGGCCATATCGCTTTCTGAACCCTGAAGGTACCTTGGGGTAACTATTAGAGCAGACCTCCGGTAAACAATGAATCAAGCAATGGGTCTAATGATCTTCTAATGGCATGCCAGACAGGGTGAACCTTTGAACATGTCCATAGCATATGATATAGGTCCTTTTCTGTTTCTAAGCATCTCTGGCACTGGGAGGAATGTAGTCTACCCATTTTATATAGCCTCACAGGAGTAAAATACAAAGTTATACATGATATTATATTGTACCAACCGAAGTCTGTCCTGCTTAATAAATCTGTAAGTGTCACACCAGATATGTTTCAGATATAAACATCTGATGCAATGGGTAGTTTTTGGGTCTAATAGTAACACGCACCTTGAGGCAAGTGAGAATCCATGGATTGCAGCATTTATATACCCTGGATTCTGGATGTGGCATTTCAGCCACCTGAAAAAAGGGAGAAAGCTCTGTTTTTGGAGAGTGTAGCTCGATATATTCCCCAGAAAACCATAGTCTGTTTAATTTGTCAATATTTAACTCATTGCCTCACAGGAGCTTTCTGAAGTTGCATCACTTGTCTCCTGTATACTGTTAACAGTTAATCCTAGGCCTTTCTAAGCAAAATCAAGCCATAATTGGCATGCCGCAAACAAATGCTAATAGCACAAAAAACGTAAGTGCTAGACATAAAGTATGAGTGGCAAAATTGTTCAGCATAAAATTACGTTTCCAATGGTGGTATGCAAGGAATAGCAGGTAATTTAGTTTTATTTCTGTGCTGGTCGAAACAGCAAAACAAAATATTTTTTCCACTAAAAAATGCACCACAAACCTTTTTTTTTTGTTGGGAAATATGTAACATATCAACACCAAATTAAGCATCCATACATTAGATGTAATTTTAATAATTTGTTTATAAAACAAACAGCTATTTCTGTAGTATTAAACATAATTTTTCCCCATATGAGTCAAGGTGTGTTGGTGAGGTTTGAGGGACAAATCTGAACCATACACACCGTACCATAAACAAATGCATATAACTCCTAAAGTATACATGATACTCACAATGTATTGGTGGCAAAGTTGTTCCACACAAAATTGCCTTTCTAACGGTTCTAAGCAATCAACTGTACTCAGTTCGGTTTTTGTTTTATGCTGGCTGAGATACCCAGAATGTGTGTTTTCTTCAAAGTGCTTAGGTGGTTCTAGATGGACAAAATGTCTTAAACAAATATGAATAAATCCTAAAGTGAACATGATACACACAAAGTGTCAGTGGCAAAGTTGTTCAGCACAACATTACCTTTCTAATGGTACTATGTAGTCAATTCTAATCAGTTCTGGTTTGCAAGTAATATTAAATCATGTGAGTGGCTTCTCCAGATGTTTCTAGGGCACACAGGAAGTCTGTAGGTGACTTCTGTAGATGTTCTGAGACACACTGCAGTTAGATTTGCTGACGCCTACAGGTGTTTCTAGGAGACAATGAGTTGAACAGGTATCTTTTGTGAATGTTAAAGCGCTGCTGAAATTGGGAAAAGGGGAGCATCTCTCCATGAGGGGCAACATCCAGTAGTTTAGTTTCTATTAGAGGAGCCCAATATGAAGCAGAGAAGGGCCTAGTTCCAATTTTAAGATTAGGATTGCCCACTATAGGCTGTTCAGGGACTTATGCCATTTGAGAGCTAAATGCCTCTGGAGCTGGCATAATGCCTTGAAGGACCATCCCATTCAGGTATCCTTTAGGGGTTTAGGGAAACATCTCGGGGAAGAATAAGCCAGAGATGTTAGGGTACAATGATTTTTGGAGGCCAAATATGCCTCTATGTCCAGCCAGAGGGTGAATACAATCCTGAACATCGTGGATCTCAAGTGATGGGTCCAGAAACTTAGTTTGCTAATGTGTTGTGCACCATAGTAAGTAAAAAGGAGGGAGGGAAAGACCCCTTGTAACTTTGGCACCATTAACTTAAGATACGCCCATCTGACCCCTTTTCCTTTCCGTGAAGTGGGAGTTCAACAATTTTTGCAAACGAACAAACCAGGACATAGGAAGGAAGAGAACCAGCATACCTATAGGATAGGGAATTCTAGGGAGCACATTCATTTTTGCAGTGTCAATCCTTCCCCAAAGTGAAATAGGGAGGGCTCCCCATCTGTCCAGATCAGTTTTCAGTTTAAGTATTACATTTGTAAAATTCTCCTTTATCATTGTAGACACTTCTCTAGCTACTTTGATACCTAAATATGTCAAGGATTTCGACTCCCACACCAGGCCAAAATCTGTTATATCACCTTGTGTGGTCCTGCTATTCATTGGAAAGACTCTGGTTTTTGAGAGATTTAGTTTGTAGAAGGAGACCTTGGAAATAGCTCAATTTCTTCTAGTAAAGCTGGGATACGTATCGCGGGTTCTTCCAGGTGTAACAATAAATCATTGGAGTAGGCCGACAAAAGATGTTGTTGCGCTCCCATCTCAACACCTTTAAGGTATGGAGAAGAGACCAACCTTCGGATAAGGGGTTCTAAATATAAATTGAAAAGCAGTGGAGATAAAGTGCAGCCCTGCCTCGTGCCACGGTGTAATGAGAAAGAATCTGAGAGGACACCATTGCACCAGACACGAGCCATTGGGGAGGTATATAATACATGGATCCACTTAATAACCTCATCTGGTAAACCAAAACCCTCTAGAGCAGCAAAGAGAAAATCCCGAGAGACCCAGTCAAAGGCTCTTTCAGCGTCTATGATAATAAAATTATCGGGGCATCCGACTTCTTGACCAGTGAGAGTAGATGTAACAATCTATGCATAAGGTCACTGGAAGACCGACCGGTCATAAAACCTACTTGTTCGGTGCCAATGAGTTTACCCATGATAGGCCACAATCTATTTGCCAATACTTTAGCTAATAATTTGATATCGTAATTAAGGAGGGAGATGGGATGATAGTTCTCTGGGTATTGTAAATCCTTTCCCTGTTTGGGGATGGCTACAATAAGGGCTTCTAAAAAGCCCTGTTCTGTTAGTCCATTCTCATTCCAGGAAATGAATATACAGTATCTGTCAACAGAGGGACAAACTCTGATATACAGGCCTTATATAAGTTACTCGGGAAGCCATTTGGTCCTGGAGATTTATCTAAGGGAAGCTGTCTAATGGCTTACTCTATTTCCCATGTCTGGATACAGGACCCCAAGAGGCAGTGTCAGGAGGATGAATCAGGGAGCTCAACTAGATCTAAATACTGTCGGTTTTATCCTTTGTGGGAATGTCTTCTTCGTGGACTGCATATGGTTTTGGAAATATTTCTTAATCCCTCAGCAATCTTCCTGGGGTCTATGGTGACAGGGCTATTGGTAGCAAAGCGTAGGCAGGGAATAAGCCTGGCAGTCTCTGCCTGTTTGAGTTGGATAGCCAGTAATTTTCCAGCTCGCTCTCCAGACTCATGATACTTAAGCTTAGTTTTTGTAGGAAAGAGCTCAGCCTTCTGGGACATAAGGTTGGAGAATTGGGCCTGCAAGTAAAGTAGTTTGATCCAGTCCTGCTCCGGCGAGTGGCAACTAATATTTCTTTCTGCAGCTTTGACTGATTGTAATAAGCTGTCTATTTGGGCCTTAAATTGGCAAGCTCTGGTGGTTGACAGACATATACTTTCCCCCCTTAAGGCGCATTTTAAGGCTGCCCAGACTACCTCAGTTTTGGGTACAGACCCCATATTGTTTACTGGGAAGTGGGAGACAAAATCCTTGACATGATCCAAGGTAGCTGGGACATATAATAGTTGATTATTCAAATGCCATAGGGTTTCCTTCTGACCCTGGATCCAACAGATATACAATGGAAATAGAGGAGTGATTTGATATAACACACGTATGAATGATCGCATCCAGAACCCCAGGCATAGCAAAAGATCTCAACAATAAAAATCGATTCTAGAGCAGGTTCAATGCAAGGGGCAGTGTATAACATCTCTCAGTGGGGTTCAGAACCCGCAAATATCAATCAGACCAGTCTCATACATGAGATCTTTCAATGTTCGCTGAGCAAGGGACAAACCACATCTCCTGGAATACGACCTGTCTAGCTGTAGTTGGGGAGTGATATCCAGTCCCCACCAAGTATTGTAAACTGTGGGTGGGTTAGAGACTAGCAGGCCCAGGAGGTGGATGAAAAAAGGGAGAATCCACAATCGGGCCATATATTGGGCCCAAAAGAACTTGCTGAGCATCCAGTACCCTGTGTATTAGTATGTAGTGCCCACTGAGATCCCATATCTCCTTTTCTAATTTAAAGGGGACATTCTTACCAACCAAAATAGCTACCCCCCCCCACTATTTGTGGAGGCACCTGCCCCAAAAACCTGGCCAACCCAACTTCTACATAACACAAAGAGGTATCTTCCCTTCATAGATGTGTTTCTTGCAACCAGGCAATTCCTGTTAAAATGCAAAAGATGATTCAGGATCACCTGTCGCTTACATCTGCCGCGGCCCCCTCGAACATTCCAGCTCAAAATATTATATGGTCCACTCATTTGCAGACTGTTGGAGGTAATCTAAGGTTAAGATGTAGAAATATGAGGAGATTATCCCAGTCTTAGTCCCTCCCAGTTGTAAGCTAGAAAACACACATATTTGGCACTTTCTCCCCATTAACCCCAAACAACCATAACATTCAACAAGAATCCCAACCCAGTATTCCTCCCCTTCCCAAAAACAATAAAGCATATAATTTCCCTGCTCCCACATTAACTACCCCTAGTTCAACTAACTGCACTGGCACAGATATAGAAACATAGAAACACAGAATTTGATGGCAGATAAGGACTGCTTGGCCCACCCAGTCTGCCCATGTCCCTACCTAATAGATAAGCTGCAGATCCTAGTTAACCAGCAGCCTACTTCTTCCTACCTCCATCCCTAGAATTGCCTTATGACTGTCCCATGCATGCTTGAATTCCACCACTGTTTTTGACTCCACAACCTCCTCCGGAAGGCCGTTCCATGCATCCACAACCCACTCTGTGAAAAAAATACTTCCTTAAATTACCTCTGAGCCACCCCCCATCTTCAAATTGTGCCCCCTTGTTCTTGCACACCTCTTTTTTTGAAAGATGCTACCCTCTTGGACTTTGTTGATTCCCTTGAGGTACTTGAAAGTTTCTATCATGTCCCCCCTCTCCCTCCTTTCCTCGAGGCTATACATATTAAGCTCCTTAAGTCTCTCTTCATATGTCTTCCAGTGCAGACCCTGCACCATTTTAGTTGCCCTTCTCTGGACAGCTTCCATTCTGTCTATGTTTTTGCGGAGATTGGGTCTCCAGAACTGCACGCAGTACTCCAGATGGGGTCTCGCCAGCTGTCTGTACAGAGGGATAATAACTTGATGTTTTCTACTGGTGATGCCTCTCCCTATGCATCCCAGTATCCCCCCAGCCCTCCTTGCTGCCCTCTCGCATTTCTTTCCCACCTTTAGGTCATCTGATATGACTACCCCCAGGTCCCTTTCCATTTTTGTTGTTGTTAGTATCACACCCCCCACTGTATACTCTTCCCCTGGGTTTTTGTTTCCCAGGTGCATTACCTTGCACTTCTTAGCATTGAATCTAAGCTGCCATATATTTGACCATTCCTCTAACCTTGCCAAGTCCCTTCTCATCCTTTCCACCCACCTTGTGCATCAACTCTGTTGCAGATCTTTGTGTCATCTGCAAAGAGACATACTTTCCTTCCAGTCCCTCTGCAATGTAAACATAAAGACATTGAAGAGGACAGTCTAATACTGAACCCTGCGGTACCCACTAGTAACCCTTTTTCAGAGTGGACTCCATTTACTATTACTCTCTGTGTCCTATTCTCCAGCCAATTTTTACACAGGCTGTCATCTTGGGACCCACTCCAGGATGGCTAACTTGTATATTAATCTTGTGTGGGACTGTGTCAAATGCCTTGCTAAAGTCTAGGTAGGCCATGTCCACAGCCCCTCCCTGATCTACTACTTTGGTCACCCAGTCAAAGAAATCTATCAAATTCATCTGGCATGACCTTCCCACTGTGAATCCATGTTGCCTTGGATCCTGTGCCCCTCTGGCCTCTAGATACTCGACAATTCTTTCCTTCAGAAGTGATTCCATCATTTTCCCCATCACTGAGGTTAAACTAACAGGTCTGTAGTTTCCTGCTTCTGCCTTGCTCCCACTTTTGTGAAGGGAATCACATCTGCCCTCCTCCAGTCCTCAGGTACCACCCATCCTCCCATGATTTGTTAAAGATGGTAGTCAGTGGTGTCACTAGTTCTACCCTTAGTTCTTTTAGAATTCTGTGATGAATACCATCAGGCCCCATTGCTTTGTCCACCTTCAGTTTTAAGGTTCTTTCAGAATCCTTTCTTCTGTAAATGGGCTGGTATCAACTTCTGTATCCGAGTGTTTCTACTGTTTGTTTAAGGTACCCCCTCTTCATTTGTAAATACTGAGCAAAAATATTTGTTTAGTATCTCTGCCTTTTCACAGTCACCCTCTGCCCACCCTCCCCCCCCTTATTAAGCCTCACTATCCCTTCCTTGGTCTTCCTTTGCTCCCTGATGTACCTATAAAAGGTTTTATCCCCTTCTTAACTGAGTTGGCTATCTTTTCCTCGGTTTGGGCCTTTGCTGTTCTGACTGCCTTCCCAGCTTCCTTTTGCTTTAACTGATACAGTTCTCTGTCCTGCTCCTTCTGTGATTCCTTGTACTTCCTGAATCCTTTCTTTTTCTCTTGAACCTTCACTGCCACTTCCTTTGAGAACCATAGTGGTTTCTTACATCGTTTTGTTTTGTTTATTTGCTTCACACAAAGGCTTGTTACCTCTGTGATGGCAGTTTTTATTATTCCCCATTGTTCTTCCACTCCTCCTTCCTGCCCATTTGCTAGTGCATTCCTTAGGCACTCACCCATTTTGGCAAAGTCAGCCCTCCTAAAGTCCAGTACTTTTGCCTTTTGTAGCTTGACTCTATTGCTGTGTTTATTGAGAACCTATACTGTTCGATGGTCGCTAGTTCCCAGATGGCTACCCACTTCTACATCTGTGATCTTCTCTCCATCTCCATTTGAGAGAACCAGGTCTAAGATTGCTCCCTCTCAAGTGGGCTCCAATACTAGTTGTCTAAGGCATGCCCCCTGTAGGGTATCTAGAATAACCCCACTTTTCGAAGTGGCTGCTGCAACTGCACTCCAGTTAACATCTGGCATATTCAGATCACCCATCAGCAATATCTCCCCTTTTTCTGCCATTCCAAGTATACTTTCTTTCATTTCCTTGTCCATTTCCTCCCTGGAGAAGGGTTCGATACAACCCTGTGTGGATTGTGGTGCCATTGTCTGTCTCCAAATTTACCCACAGTGCTTCTTCTCCTCCCTGTTTACCCTTTTGTTCTGTTGCTTTGATTTCTTCCCTTATGTAAAGAGCTACTCCTCCTCCTCTTTACCCTCCCTGTCCCTCCTGTAGATAGTGTGTCCTGGTATGTATCGTCCCAGTCATGGTTTTGTGTGTACCATGTTTCTGTGACTGCACGATATCCAGATGTTCCTCCCCATCAAGGCCACTAATTCAGGAAGCTTGTTACCCAGACTACAGACATTGGTACTCATTGCTTTCCATTTTTGATGGCTTTATCTTCTGTTGCAGCATCCCCACTGACCTTTCTACCTCAGTCTTTTTCTCATTTAGTACCCTGTTTTTGTAGGAGAGCTGGGATTTTCCTGCTGCTTATCAGTGCCTCCCCTTGACTAGTTTAAAAGCTTGCCAATGAAGCATTTAAAACCGATTGCTCAAAGACTTGTTCCCTTCCTGGACAGATGCAGACCATCCTGCCAGTATAGGCTGGTGTCCCTCCAGGTGGAACCCCAGTCCCCAATGAAGCCAAACCCCTGTGCTCCACACCATTTTTTCAACCATTCATTAAACTGCATGGTGCAAAGTACCCTCGCCTCACCCATGCCATTGACAGGCAGCACCTCTGAGAAGGATACTGTGTGTGCTACTTGTCTTAGGCCCCTCCCAACTCTCACAAATCCTCCTGCACTGCTCTAATCTCATGATGAGCCAAGTCATTTGTCCCTAGGTGGACAATGACGTCCAGCTCAGACTCCTGTGCAGCTGTTCTCATGATCCTGAGGATGCGCTTCCTGTCCCTCCAAGCCATGGCACCAGGCAGACACCTTACTTCAGTTTCCCCTGCTCCCCCCAGTTCTATCCCCCTAATAATTGAGTCCCCCACCAGGAGCTGCTTCCTTTCCCTGTGGTGTCCTCTGCCTCCTTCCTGTGGGCCTCCCTTGTGACAGTTGTCCTTAGCCTCCTCTGCGGTTGCATCCATAGGGGAGCTATGCTCTTCCAGAATGGTGTATGGATTGTGGAGTGGAACAACTGACTGGGTGTGCCTCTATTCTACCATCCTCACCCTTCCTGAGCCCACTGTGGTCCAACTGCTGTGCTTTCTTAGCAACCTCTGAGGTAGTGGTGGTAGCTCTGGTGCTCCCTGGATGGAGGAGGTTCCCTTCCTACTGTCCAGTGTGGCCTGGGGGAAAGTTCCCTTACTACAGTCCAGTGTGGCCTGAAGATGGGCAACTTCCTCCCTCAGGTCAGAGAGTTGTCTGCAAATAGGGCAGCATCTCAGCCTCCAGAAAGACTCCTGGAAGACTGCTGCCCCACAGCCATTACATTGCACTACTCCCCACATGTTTATCTTTTTTTGTGTGTGTGTGTGATTGGTTTGTTATATAGAAATATATATATTATACAATGTGTATGCTTACATTGTCAGTGCAGTGTGCTAGAGAGGATATGACAGTGATATGCACCTTGCACTCTTGATGAAATGATGTCAGAACCCCAGGTATAAAGGAACTATTTCCAGGGGTGGGTGGGGTGAGGGGTGGCTGGGGTTGGGCCTAAACTGTGCCCTCATGAAACAAACTGTGCCCTCACGAAACAATCAGCTAAAAGCTCTGACCCACCGCTGCGATGAGTGCCTTCCTGTCAGCAAGATGCCCTACACAACAATTTGACAGAGAAAATACCCTGCTAATCAAACAGAGAAAAATCCAGACATCCAAGTCAGACAAGGTAAACCTCCCCAGCCCCAAAATAGCCTGTTGGTTTGTGCTCTGAAAGCAGTCAGACCCAAAATAAGTCAGCTGTACTTTAAACTCTTCCTGCACTGAAAATCTTAAGAACTGTAACAAAAGTAAAGCTAGATCCATCTCCCTCTGTTGCTTGAAAGACTGTCTTTCCTGATAATTCTAAGTTCCTTATTTCACCTTTCAGTTAGAAGTAGCCTCCACCTGCAGAATATCTGCTACAAACCAAAGACAATTGTAAGGTTCACCTCCTTCTGTTGTGAGCACAACTCGCTTTCTTGCAAATCCTATGTTCAGTATTGCAGCTTCCAGCCAGAGGTAGTTTCACCTGGAGAATATTAGCTGTTCTGATGGGTTTGTTATAAAACACTTGCTTATAATACTGTTGTTCTCAGGTCTGTAAGACTCTTCCAAAGCTATTGGCTGATAAGTAGCTATGCTGTAAGCACTTCCTGACTCAGTCTGGCCTGGCCTTATAAGGCACACACAGATAAACACAAAAAACAGTTTCCAACCCCTGGGGCACTGTCTGGGTCAAATACACAGCCTGTACCTGCACTTACTTCAGGACTTATGACAAATTCTAGCCCAGGGTTTAAACTCTTCCTGCACTGAAAATCTTAAGAATTGGAACAAAAGTAAAGCTAGATCCACCTCCCTCTATTGCTTGAAAGACTGTCTTCCCTGATAATTCTAAGTTCCTTATTTCACCTTTCAGTTAGAAGTAGCCTCCACCTGAAGAATATCTGCTACAAACCAAAAACAATTGTAAGGTTCACCTCCCTCTGTTGTGAGCACAACTCACTTCCTTGCAAATCCTATGTTCAGTATTGCAGCTTCCAGCCAGAGGTAGCTTCACCTGAAGAATATACTGTCAGGTGATGTTGTAGTGCAAGTCTGCAATCAGACCACTCCCCCCCCTGCACACAGTCATTCAACTGATCAGTAAACAAATGTGAATAAATCATAAATCAATATGGAGGCTACATCGAAGTCCTAAACACAAAAGTGGACTTTCTAAGTTGCCTCCCTTCTCCAATAATGTAAAGGAGATCTAGAACAATTACACATCTTTATAGTCTGGTATCGATCAAAATAAACATTCAAGATGTCCTGAGGTTAAAAACTACACCAGGGGTCTTCAGTGGGTGAGGATCGAACCCTCTATTAAGTCATAGCAGTGTCCTCCTTACACAGTTCAAGGGACATCAAATACAAATATCATGCTGATCTGTTGCAAGCAGCCTTTAAAAGAAAGAATCAGTCCCAGCTTGTGAAGCATAACAAAATTGCTTCACATCTGCTACAACATAGAAAGGCTTGCAAACGCTCAGTCCCCAATTGAAGTTTTTGTTCAGCCACTGTTCTCAGACTTTTCACAGTCCCTTCTGTGCCCTTCTATGCCGGCTAAGGTAACATGTCACTAGATTAGTCCCTGAAAAGTTCACAGAGGTCGAGGCAGGATTTCGCCCCCCTCATTGTGCTATTCACCAGTCTCCAAGTCAGAACCAAAAGCTGTTCGATTAGACAAGCTCCCTTTCACTCACAAGTTATCCTGGATTAGTACCAGCTCTTTACTAGACCAGAGTCACTTGAAAAGATCAGAAAAGAGTCCCTTGAGCTCACGAGAGGCCTGCTCCTGGGTTTCAAAAGTCAGCCATTTGTCCCCATTCTTAACGTGAAGCACCGCCAGGTATTTCATTCTGAACTGCTTCCCAGGAGCAATCAGCATCAAGACTAGTGGATGCAATTCTTGCCTCTTCACACAGACAGACTGGGGCAATCTTGAATTATACATACTTTTTGGCCTTCCCATTGCACTTCCTGTAAAGCATTTACTTGTGCAAGAATGTGTTGCTTATCGAGAAAGTTCAGGAGTTTAAATAAGAGTGGCTGAGGTGGTGAGCCAGGTGGCGGTGGAGGGCGAAGTGCCCTGTGCGCTCACTCTGTCACGTATGTGGTACCATTTGGGGAGGGCCCCGCCATTTTCTCACAAAACTTCTGTAGAAAAATGATAGGGGAGCCACCCTTCTCTTTCTCAGGAATCCCAATGACAAGAAGATTATTTTGCTTGCTTCTCCCCTCCAGATCTTGTAGCTTCTCTTCCAGTCTTTTGACTGTCCTTGATACATTAGTAAATTCCAACTCAATTTTATTCTGCTTTTTTCCCTAGGATATTAGTCTAACTTCCGAGTGCCCAACTCAAATTGTTAAACTATCCATGGAAGATCTGATTTGATGTAGTTCATCAGAAATATTGGCAATCGAGTCCTGCATCGGCTGCATCAGTTCTATAAATCTCTCCTCTGAGAGGGCTGTGGCTTCGGCTGAGGTTTTAGCACTACTAGCAGCCTGCTGCTTTGGTTGTTTTGTGGCCTTATCATTTTCAGGGGTTGGAGGCAGAGAATGTCACGGGGGCACTTTTCACATGTAAACCTCCATATTGCTAGTTAGTTATCATTACCAGAAGATGTTCCTTCACCTCCTCATTGTCTTTTTCTTGAAGTACTGTGTCGGGTTTGTGGGTTAGCTGCAGAAGTCAGCGGGAGAGGCACAGAGAATTGGGAGCTTGCTGCTGCTCATCAGTCCATCATCACGTGACCTCAGGATCCCATTTTCTGAGGTCCTGTGAGATAGTCTGAGTGATCACTGTCCTATCCTTTGTGGTTGGTCAGCAAAGATTGAAAAAAATTCCCCTAAGTATATTGAATATAGAAACTTAAAGCAACTGTTACATAAAATCATAGATGCTGCTTTTGCAGGGGTAGATTGGCTGTAGCTTGAATCTCTCACAGATCCTACTATTATGTTTGATAATTTTTCTAGTTTTTTTTCTATAATCGATAGAATTTCCCCCTTAAAGAGGGTGAGCATATGGGCCAATAAACATTCATGGGTCTCTCCAGAACTTCTGCAACTGATGAAAGGGGATGAAAGTTGGAAAGCTTATAGGAAACACTGAGATGCTATAAACACTTAGGAATAGGTATAAAACTGATATCAGGAAGGCAAAGACCCAGTTTTAATTGTCTGAGCAAAGAAATTCCTTTGGAGATACAAAAAGAACTTGGGGGATCCTGAATGACTTGTTAGGGAATAGAAAAAACAGTCAACTATTTTGCTGCAGAATGGTAATTCTTTAACCAGTGACCCAGTCACTGTTTCTGAGATTTTGAATAATTATTTTGGTGACCTTGATTGCTATAGGTCTCACCCCCCATTAATGATAATTGAACCACCACCAATTATGACAAGGTTCCAAAGTTTTATTTTAGAAAGGTCTCACCAGAGGTAGTTACAGAATACATTTATGGTAGAGAGCCTCGCCCATCCATATTGTATGATGGAACAGATTTCAGGATTATTAAGCTAGGGAGTAAAATCTTTTAATTTGCCACTTTCTTTTATTTGTAATGCTTCTTTATGTTTTGGTCTTTTTCCAGGTCAATGGAAATGTGTCACTATTAAGCCCATTTTTAAGAATGGTGATCCCACCTAAGTTTTGAATTATTGTCCCATAGCTCTTTTTTCTTCACTGTCATTTTGGAAAAAGATCATTTTAGACCAGACAACTGATTTTTATGTTGCTTGCACGCAAGTGCAAGAAACATAGTGCCATCATCGGAGATTTTGGAGGTGTGTCACCTCCTCCTCCTATTCAGTTAGTGTGCTGGCAGGCGCGGCCCCTGTAAGCCAATGCATTTTGGAGATGTGCATGACACGCTCCAAAATGCAGTGGCATACAGTTGAAAGGGGGAGCTATGCTTCAGTGAGCACCGATAAGATATCGGCTGCTCACGCCAGCCCCCTCGCCCCTGACACACGCAGCCGCAGCGCTCCGCAAAACATTGTATAGCTGACGGGGTGCCCAATCTGGGCCGGCTGAGCTGCATCCCCAGTAGTAGTGCAACTAAATAGTCCAACAGTCTTTTTGCCGGCGGAGGTGCCCAATCCCCGTCGGCTGAATCCGCCCGTCCTTGTGCCGCTGGGAGCCCACCCCAGCATGGCAATAAATTCCATGGCTGATGGGGTGCCCAATCCCCCTTGGCTGGGCGCCCCTAGCGTCCTTGTGCCATGCTGGGAGCCCACCCCAGCGGTGGCAAGCGGTCGATGTCTTTTTTACCTGTAAGACAAAAACAGTCCCGGTGCTCTCCCAACCCCTCCACAACCCGCACCCACCCACTGCGCACCAGCCTCCCCACCCCCTCACCCATACTTACCTCCAGACTCTGGTGCAACGATCTTGTGGACCGGAACACGCCTGCACTCTTCAAAGCCGACCGCTAACTGAGGAAATGCCGGTAAGCTGTATAATGGGCTAGATGGGGGTTTCAACTTTATTGCATATCTCAGGCATTTTGAATTTTGCGCAAATTTTCAACATGGGTTTTGGGACCCCTTCTCATGAATGATGTCACTGTCATGTGGCGTTATTCGGGCCCGGGGTGATTTTGCGAGTGACTGTGCAGTGACTGTGAAATCACCCTTTGGGCCTGAATACCACCATGACAGTGACCTCATTCATGAGCAGGGGTCCCAAAAACCCCATGTTGATAATTTGGTGCCAAAATTCCAAAAAATGACTGTTTTACGAGCGTGTGTTGCGCAGTTCCTATGCAGGCTCGTAAGTTTGTGAAATTTCAATATTTTCACTCCAGATTTTCAACATTGCCATTTTACCACACCTTCTTATGAGTAGTACAGCTGTCATTTTTCACTTCTCACCCAAAATGTGTTTCCGCCCATGTAGCTAGAATGGTGCAGTTGGTGTGCAAAATCAATGTATGGGACAAATTAAGAAAATCACAGTGACACTGTTCATGAGCAGAGGTCTTAAAATGGCTATGCTGAAAATTTGGTGAAAAATTCCTAAAAGTACTGTTTCTGGCGTCGTTCGCAGTTCCTCGCGGGCGTAAGTTATAAATTTTCAATATTTTCACTCCAGATTTTCAACATTGCCATTTTACCACACCTTCTTATGAGCACTACAGCTGTCATTTTCACATCTCACCTAAAACGTGCTCACCACTAGCTTAATAATGGCGCAGTCGGTGTGTGAAATCAATGTATGGGACACATTAAGAAAATCACAGTGACACTGTTCATGAGCAGAGGTCTTAAAATGCCTGTGTTGAAAATTTGGTGAAAAAATTCCTAAAAATGACTGTTTTACGAGTGTGCATTGCACAGTTCCTACGCACGCTCATAATTTGCGAATTTTCAATATTTTCACTCCAGATTTTCAACATTGCCATTTTACCACACCTCCTTATGAGCAGTACAGCTGTCATTTTTCACATGCTGCCCAAAACGTGTTTCCGCCCATGTAGCGCACAATGGCGCAGTCGGTGTGCAAACTCAATGTATGGGACACAGTAACAAAATCACAGTGACACTGTTCATGAGCAGAGGTCTTAAAATGGCTATGTTGAAAATTTGGTGAAAAAATTCCTAAAATGACTGTTTTACGAGCGTGCGTTGCGCAGTTCCTACGCACACTCGTAAGTTCGCAAATTTTCAATATTTGCACTCCAATGACTTCCAAATACCTAAACAGCACATAGAAGCAAGCAACATTCGGCATTGACAAATGCTTGTTTGACTAAGTATGATTTATTAACACAACAACAACATGGTTTTAAGCCCAATCACAACACAGAGACATCCTTGGTGGGGTTCACCAGCTGCATACGGGGTGCCTTAGATAAAGGGCATTCTCTTGTAGCTGTTTTTGTGGACCTCACCAAGGCCTTCAGTTTCATCGAACATAGTCTGATTACTGGTATACTTCAAGAATTACATTTTTCTATGGCTGTTATTGCTTGGTTTATAGATTACTTCAGTAATACAGATCATATTACATCTATTGGAGGCAAATGGCCAGGTTTTTAAAGGGCCCTTACATCTATGCAAGCTGCGTCAAACAACCACCTTGTGTCAGATCTAGGTGTACAAAATACTGTGCACCATACTTTGCAAGAAAATTGTTCTCGGTGACGAAGTCCCCTAAACTGATGCAAGAGGTCCACTGCATCAACAAAATGATGCAAGGGATAAGAATAACGCAAGATTCACCAAAATAAATAATGCACGTTGAGTTTAAAATAGTGCAAGTTGAGTCAAAAAAATGACTCAAGGAACAAAAATGGTGCAAACTAAGTAAAAAATTGGTGCAAGCTGAGTCAAAAAAATGGTACAAGCAGAGTCAATAACATGGTGAAAGTTGAGTAAGAAATGACGCAAAGGACGAGAATGACACAAGCTAAGTCAAAAAATAAGGCAGATGAAATGGCCAAAACTAAGCCCTCAAAATGTTCTAAACTAGTCCTGCAGGAGAATACTGGCCCTTAATAGTAGCATAGTCAGGTCTGACCACCTGCTGTAGGCCTCTTTATATGCTCTAGTGTCCCTTAGAAAGCTCTGGCTGGTCTAACAGCGACATGCATCTTAGGCACAAGGACAGGACTTGCATTCTTTGAAAATCCCAAATAAGAGGATGATGCATCAGTTCAGTAATGCAGGCATCACTTCCAACATGGTGCAGGCATTTTTTTGGTGCAAGCATGGTGCAAGCCACTCTGGTGCATGCAGACCTGTTTTTGATGCAAGCACCATTTATTTATTTATTGAATTTTGTTGACCCAGTAGGCCCACTGAGACTAGAAGTCCTTTTTTCAGGGACAACCAGGGAGAGGGGGATATAGATGGTAACAAACTGAAATTGAGCCAGATTAAGCAGTTGGTGGCATTTTTTAGTGAAAATCAGAATTTGTGCTAGGTGTGACACATCCTGCTCCTTGTGTCAGTTGTTTTTGATGCAAGCACACTGCGCCATTCTCTGGCATTTGAAAATCTGGCCGGAATTCTCACAGTCAAAATAAATTGTTTGTGGTTTGCCCCAGGGCTCTGTCCTGGGGCCACTAATATTTTCCCTATAAATGAATTCTGCTCTCAGTGTTTGCTCACAGACATCAATGATTATGTATGCCGGCAATGCAGTTTTATTTGGGATTAGTCCAAAGCCTAATGATGCTATTGGGAAGGTCCAGGATGATTTTGTTACCTCTCAAAATTAGTAACTCCAAAATTATATGGTTTTAAATGTTAAAAAAAACAAAGAAATGTTATTCTCAAATAAACAACACAGTGAGGATCTTACCCCCATTATTAACCTAAATGGGAACATAACAGAGTTAGTCGATCATTTCTAGTATCTTGGGTTGTCCTTAGACTCTAACCTGTCTTTCAAAACTCATATTAATAGTGTTAAGAAAATAATCCATCAAAGGCTGGGGGTTCTTTATAGACTAAAAAACTGATTACCCACTGAAGCTAGGGTTTTACTAGCCCATAGCCTTTTATTTAGTGTGCTAGATTATGGATTGATTGTTTATTCAGCCACCAGTAATAATTTGTCAGAACGTCTTCAGGTCACATATAATACTATTCTTAGGTTTATGTTGAATGTTCCTTTTCGTACCCACCATTGTTCCCTTTTTCAACAGTCTAATACCCTGTCATTTGATAATAGAATTCAGTTTAAAATTGGCACTTTTATGTTTAAAGTTATTTCAGGTTATCTCCCAAACTCCATCTCTAGTCTTTTCCCTAGGCTTATTAATGGATGTGGTACTAGATCTCAGAATAGATTTACCTTTAAGCTTCCATTGTTTCATAAGGTAATAGGTCAAAGTGCTATTCTTTTTAGGGCCCCCAAATTTTTTAAATCACTACCTGGTGAACTCCTGAGTTATAAATCAGTTATTAACTTTAAAAGGAGGCTGATGCGGCTTTTAAAAGATCTACAACACTGTGTTTGTAAGAATTAGAATTTTTTTACTTGTTCTTTATGGAATTTGTCTATGTTGGGATCAATTTTACACTTTTTACTGTCTGTTTTGTAGTTATTTAGTGTTGCATTGTATTTGCTCTAAGTGTTCTGTATACTCCTACTTGTCACCTGTGAAAACGGACATTTTGCTCATCAGGCCCACCAGAATAAAACATAAATGAAATGAAATTAAACTCTGCCAGTCCCCTTAGGTAAGGTAACGTACCTCTATACTTGCTGATGCCTGTGTAGGGGACTACCAGAATTAAAAACACCTGTGGTGTGGGAATAGAGGTCACACCCTATCTATGGTAAGGGCAAAAAGAGTGACTAGAGGTAACACCCTATTTAGGATAGGGGAAACAGAGGATAAAAGAAGCAAAAGGGGAAAATTTAAAACACCCTCTCTAGGGACAAGTAACAAAGAGGTTAAGCAAAACAAAAAGGGGAAAAATTAAAAACATATTATCTGGGATAAGGGTACAGAATTCTTTCCAGTATCATAGTGAGTGTAGGACAGGAATGTTGGGAGTGGTGCAGTGCAGTGGCTGTGCAGTGACAGTTTTCAGAGACCTTCCAAGGACTGAGGTGCTGCCCCATCTGTGTGCAACTCTCTGGGTTGAGGAAGGAGGTTGCTAGACTCTGTGCAAAGTTAGCTAGGATTCAGGGTACCTCTTCCCCCACCCATGGGTCACTGAGTCTACCACTGTTCCCCCAGAGGGTGCCAAGGAGGAAAGACAGCTGGATTGTGGTGGGTGCAGGAAGGGTGGGGGTGGTTGGTCAAGGGCACATTCCTCATCTGGTGTCACTACAAAACTCATTTGCCACACTGGTGGTATGGGATTGCCAGGAGGAGGCACCCATGGTAGTGGCCAGGGAGGATGTAGGGGTCCTCCCTAAAGGAGGCTCCAAGGTGGGAGGGGGAGGACCCCAGCAGAGGAGGAAGCATCTTCTGGTGGTGGACTTGATTGGCAGAGGGGTAGATTTGGGAACTGAAAGGGAGGGAGGGAGAGAGGTAGGTGAAGTGCCTAACTGGCAACTCAGCTTGGAAGGATGGAAAGTGGATCCTAAGGATCGCTAGGGTGGAAGGGAAGAAGGGGGAGCTGGACATCAGTATCCACCTGGGGAGAAATTACCTGGCATGGGATGGGGCTCGGATTGTGCAGGGGGATTTTAGGGAGCTGGTGAAGGGTCTTAGGCAGGTAGCATGCTCAGTGACCTTTGCTGAGGTACTGTCTGCCTAAGGTAGGAGGGAGGCTAGGGATCTCTGCACCATGAGCTTCAGCTTGTGGTTACAGGAATAGTGTAGAGAGAAGCAGTTCAGCTACACTGGGGACTGGGGGACCGACCTGGAGGCATAACAACCTATGCAGGGGTGATAGAAACATAGAACTTGATGGCAGATAAGGATAGTCTCACCCACCTAGTCTGCCCATTTTTACCTACCTACAGTATCATCTCAGACCGTACTTGATATCCAGCTTATCCCCCCCCTTTTCTCATCTCGAAGATTCCTTTATGCTGATCCCATGCTTTCTAGAGCCCAGTTACAGTTTTTGCCCCAACCACCTCTGCTGTGAGGCTGTTTCAGACAACTATTACCCTCTCTGTGAAGAAGTAATTCCTCATATCTCCCCTGAGTCTACCCCCCTCAAGCTTCATAGCATGACCCCTTGTCCTTGAGCATCTTTTTGTCTGAAAAATGCTTTCCTCTTGAACCTTATTCATACCTGTGGGGTATTTGGAAGATTCTATCATATTCTCTCTTTCCCTCCTTTCCTCCAGGGTATACATATTGAGGTCCTTCAGTCATTCCCCATAGGGCTTTTGATGCAGACCTTGCACCATTGTGGTTGCCCTCCTCTGAACTGCCTCTACTCTTTCTATGTCCTTCTGGAGATGAGGTCTCCAGAACTGGACACAATACTCAAGGTGAGGTCTCACCAGTGATCTGTACAGGGGTAACATCATCACCACCGTCTTTCTGCTGGTGGTACCCCTTCCTATGCATCCCAGCATCCCACTAGCTATTTGAGCTGCCTTGTCACACTGCCTAGCCATCTTTAGGTCATCAGATATGATAACCCCCAGGTCTCTTTCCTGTTTTGTGGTCAACAATACCTCTCCTCCCAATTTGTACTCCACCCCTGGGTTTCTGTGCTCCAAGTGCATGATTTTGTACTTTTTTGTGAAGTCCAGTTGCCATACCCTTTACCACTCCTCTAACTTTTTCAGATCCTCTCTCATTCCCCCACCCCCCGGAGTGTCTACCCTGTTGCAGATTTTAATGTCAGCCATGAACAGGCAGACCTTCCCATCCAGCCTCTCTTCAATGTTACTAATAAAGACATTAAAAGGGGACCAGTCCCAGTACAGATCTCTGTGGTACTCAGGAGGTCATCCTCCCTTCCTTGGAGTGAACTCCGTTTACCACTACCCCTGTCTCCTATCCCTTGGTAAATTCTTACCCAGTTTTCCACCTTTGGTCCCACTCCTAAGCTGTCCAGTGGGAGTACATGAATTTGCTCCTGTCATTTCATTCCCAGACAACCCGCTCCCAACTATTCGTTCACAGCAAATTTGCTCCTCCCACTTCCCCCTCTGTGGCATTTTGCTCCCACTACTTGAAACAACTATGCATTGACTTTCACTAATCATACAAGCATACAACGACAGCTGACATTTAAGCAGAATTTATTACCTGATTCCTGGGAATCTGGTAAACTTCTGCATAGATGTGGCAGTAATCCAGCCATGCCTGAAAGCACAGAAAGCACAGGTCATGTCATATGATCAACGTCACTGATGTGCTGTCATAGAAACAAGTAATGCAGCCATGGTAACCAACCCAGCACAGATGGACAGAAGCAAATCTTGTAATCCATTGCAATGAACCTTGTAATGCATTAAAAATATATCTTTATTTAAGTTAAATATTTAAAATCATATGTCATAGGGTTTCAGTACTCGAATCAGTGGGCAACCCCCCCCCCGAGGAATTCCTCAGTTGTGCGTTCAGCACACTTTTCAAGGATGTATTCAAGTCTTATTGCATTGTCTTTATATACCCTCTTTGAGGCAGTGGGTGCATGACCAACAATTATCTGTTCTATTTCAGCATCCCTTTTCTTTTGAATGCCCTTAATGCCCTCAATGAATTTCCATATCATCAGATGGAACATTAATAGTATTGACTGCATTCCTCTGTGGAATGCCTCGACAGCATTATTAGTCGTAGCCCTTTTTTCCATTACAGAATCATAGTGATTCCACAGATGAATGGCATATTGTGATTACCTGCACCCAGTGCCCTGTCTATTCCTGCACCTGACCCAGATGTCTTCAAAATAGTCTATGATGGGCTCCAATTCAGGTGAAAATATATTCAAAGATTCGTGAATGATGTCCTCAAAACATCTCACAACCTGGTCTGGTGGATAGAAGGCAAGGGCAGACAAATAGCGGCATTTTATGCTACACTCGCTGTCCTGGGTGTACCTCTGTTCTAATCCCTCAGCTTGGACTTTTCTATAAATGCATTGTGAAAAGTGAAAAAAGGCCTCCACCTGTCTTGTTTTAGGGAAAATATTTTTGAAGACCAGTGATTGGTAAAGTGGCTGCAGCAGTGTACTGGTTCTGATGACAGTACATCAGGTGACGTTTACAATGCTGAAAATGTATTTTAGAACTAAATGACAGCAGACTACTGTTTAATGAATTGTGGTGAGTGGGAGCAAGTTTAAGAGAAACTGGAAAGATTGTACCAGTTTATGAGACTGGTGTGCTACACCTATCTGGTCTGAGAGAGAGGGGAGTGGGAGCGAGTTGACACGGAGTGGGAAATGGAGGGAGTGAATTGACCTGGGAGCCAATTATTGGGAGTGATTTGATGTGGAATGAATCACCAGGAGCGAATTGACGTAGACCCCTATCCAGCTTGCTTATTAATCTCCTATGTGGAATGGTATCAAAGGCCTTGCTAAAATCCAGGTAGGCCACATCCACTGCTTCTCTCTGATCCAGTTCCCTGGATACACAGTCAAAGAACTGTATTAGATTTGTTTGATGAGACCTTCACCCTGTGAATCTGTGCTGTCTTGGGTCCTGTAAGCCACTGGATTCAAGGTTTTCTACTACTCTTTCCTTCAGTAGTGACTCCAATAGTTTTCCCACCAGCGAAGTCAGGCTGACTGGCCTGTAGTTGCCTGCCTCCTGCCTACTACCACTTTTGTGAAGTGGGACTACATCTGCCCTTCTTTGGTCCCCTGGAACCACTCCTGTCTCCAGTGAGAGATTGAACAGGACTGTCAGAGGTGCAGCCAGCACCTCCCTGAGTTCCCTCAGTATCCTTGGATTGACTCTGTCTGGCCCCATTGCCTTATCCACTTTCAAATTTGTCAGTTCCTTTAGGACTCTCTCCTTTGTAAATGGAGTAGTGTCCACCTCCTTTCCATCAATGCTCCTGTCCCTTTTCTCTGGGCCTTTGTCTTCCTCCTCTTCTTCTGTGAATACTGAACAAAAGTATTTGTTCAAGATGTCTACTTTTTCTTGTCCCCCTCCACACTATCCCCCTCTTCCCTTCTTCATCTTACAGTCCCTTCCCTGTTCTTTCCCTTTTCACGTATATACCTAGAAAACATCTGGGACCCGATTCTCAAAGCTCCAAGAGTGACGCAAGGTGCCTGCACCAAACACACATGGTGCAAGTGGTACCTTGTATCAAATGCTCACAATGAGCATGTACACTTTACAGTCTGCTCTGTGACAGTTCAGTCAGGGACTGGCCACAGAAGTGTGAGGAGGGCTGTGCCAGTCCCCAACTCTGTCTCTGGATGGAGGGGGAGAGGGATGGTGGGCACTACCTGCTGGAGTGGGGGGGCCACTGGACCAACAATGTGAGGGGCTGTTGCATATGTTATAATGATGGGGATGTTGGGGATCAGGGCGGGGGGGCCACTAGACCACCAGGACAGGTAATATTAATAATGATTTTGCAAACAGGTGATATCAGGGTTTGGGACCACCAGGATAGGAATATTAATAATGATGTTACAAATGGGTGACATTGGGGATCAGGGTGGGGGGTCACTAGACCACCAGGACATGGAACATTAACAATGATTTTACAAATGGGTGATATTGGGGATTGGGATGGGGGGGCCACTAGACCACCAGGACAGGGAACATTAACAATGATTTTACAAATGGGTGATACTGAGGATCAGGATGGGGAGGCCACTATATTACCAATGGGGGGTTCATTTAAATGTTACATATGGGGCACATTGGGGATTGGGGAGAGGGAGTGCTATATTACCAACAGAGGTTAATTTTTATTTTACTTATGGGGCAGATGGGGGATCGGGGTGGGGGCACCGCTTGCCTTTTCTGAAAGGTGCCAGCAGCGAACTCCAACCACTCCTGTTCCTGAATCCATTGTAGGGTTCCTGGTGCACCAGACTTCGACACAAGCTGCTGTTTGCCGCAGCTTGTGCTGATCTAAGCCAGCTTTGTGAATCGGGCCCCTTGTCTCCTTTCTTAACTTCCTGGGCTATTTTCTCCTCTGTTTTGAGCCTTTGCACTCCTAACTGATTTCCATGCCTCCCTCTGTTTCTCCAGATACTGCTCCCTATTCTTCTTTTCATGTGTCTTCTTATATCTCCTGAATTTTAACTTTTTTGCCCTTATCTTCCCAGCCACCTCCTTTGAGAACTATAGTGGTCTTTTCTTCTTCTTGCCTTTGTTTACTAGCCTGACACAGAGGCTTGTTGCTTTTTCTATGCCTCCTTTTAGTTTCACCCAAAGTTCCTTCGCTCCATCCAAGCCCCCCCCCCAAACCAGGGTGTTCCTGATACATTTCCCCAGCTTTTTAAAATTGGCCCTCCTGAAGTCCAGGAGCCTTGTCCTTGTGTGGTTCAGTTCTGCCCCAGTACTTATATTGAACCAGTCCAAAGCAGAAATTGCTGTGATCTCCAAAACACAGCTGGTGCAGCTCCACAAGGAGGCTGGTAACCCCCAGTACAAAACACAGATTCCAAAAGGTAGATCACATTCAAGGAGGAGGTAGACAACAGCAAGTGGTGCAAAATAGAAAGAAGTTTACATATGGTGTAGCTCCACAGGTTGAAAACAGTCACAGCACAATGCAGAATTCTCTCACTTCTTGGTGTAGCACAGTCCCCTTGCCTGCTTCATCCGTGAGTGCACTCTACCTTTTGGAATCTGTGTCTTATACTAAACCACACAGTAAGATGATCTCTGGTACCCATGTGGCCACCCACCATGATGTCTGCAACAGTGTTTCTGTTAGTTAGTACAAGGTCCAGTTTTGCTCCCCCCCCCATGAATGGGCTCCCTAACTAGCTGCCTGAGGAACGCTCCCTGCAGGGAGTCCAGGATGTCCCTGCTCCTAGCTGAAGCTGCAGCTGAGATGCTCCAATCTACATCTGGCAGATTGAAGTCCCCCACCGTCTAGAATCACAGTCCTCAGTGGAATGATTGGCTCCTGTTTATAAATGTCCATTTGACTCTATTTATTAGTGAATTTGCAGTCTGTGCTATTTTTTTACAGTCCTGCTCCCTGTCTCTCTGTGTGACAGTGGACTGCTGATGGGTCTTCCTTGGTGCACTACAATGAGAGGGGATGCACAACAGAAAGGAACAATGGGCATGTAGCAGCAGGAGCATTCGTGAGCAGGAGGTAAGCCCCACACTTCGGTGGGGGTGGGAGGGACAAGTGTAAGATTGTCCCATTCTGACTGGAGCGGAGACAATAAAGGAAAGGACTGGTGGGGTGCAGAGGGACGTCAGCCAGGCTGATCAGGACACTGAACAGCTGTTTGCTGGGTGGTGTCCTGCAGATCACAGGAAAAAGCCACCATATGATTGATTTGGCTTTTTCCTTTTAACTATATAAAGTTTCCGCCCATCAAGGCAAAACAGTGTCATAATCAGCCTGGCTGATGATTGGTGTGCCACTGTCTCGTCCCTTGCAGACTACTCTGCATTGGACAGACAGTGTCTTATCCTTCAAACGCCATTCTCAAAGCAAGAAGTTTGCTTCCTGTGCATGCATTCACAGCAAATTTGAAAAGGAGGAAGGACAAAAAGGAAAAAAAGCAAGTCACAGGCTGAGTAGTAACAAAATGTGGAGGGCCATGCATGCAATTGCAAGAAGTCTAGGAAATAAAATTCAAGACCTAAAGCCCATCACGGAGGAGGCAGGCCTGGATATCATGGTCATTACTGAGTTGCAATGCACAGTAAACCATGACTGGGACATGGCCATACTAGGCTATACTCAGTTCAGGAAAGATAGGGTGGAAAGGAAAGGAGGAGGTGTGGTGCTGTATGTAAGGGAGGGTATCAAAGTGATGGAGGCACAGAGAATTCAGAGCTGAATGGAGGGGTTGGAGGAACCGTGCATCACCCTGGATATGGGAAACAGAGACACTGTTCACATTGCTGTGGTCCACAGACCTCCAACACTAGGGCAGAATTTAAATAAGGCACTGGTGGAAGCCATAGGCACAATGGCAGGAAAAGGTGAGGTGCTGCAGGTGGAGGAATTCAACCTGCTGGATGTAGACTGGAGCATCCCAGCTGCAGCTTCAGAGAGAAGCAAGGACATCATATACTCCCTGCGGGAGGTGCTTCTCAGGCAACTAGTCAGGGGCCCACTCATGATGGGGCAATACTGGACCTGTTGCTCACTAATAGGGACAGTATTGCAGACATTAAGGTGGGAGGGCACCTGGGGACCAGTGATCACTGTACAGTGTGGTTTAATAATAAGGACAGCAGCAGACGCGAACCACACAAGGATGAGGGTCCTGGACTTCAGGAGGGCAGATTGACAAAAAAGGGGGCAATGCCTCAGAGATGACCTAGCAAGGCAGGATGACCTGGATGAAGTGGAGGAACAGTGGGCTAAGATAAGGGAAGGCATAGTGAAGGTAACAAACCTCTACGCATACGGTAGGAAGTAAGAAGAAAAAGAGGAAAGAGAGACCTCTATGGTTCTCAAAGGAAGTGGCTGAAAATGTAAAGACTAAAAGGGTAGCTTTCAGGAGGTATAAAGATATGCAGAGGGAAGAAGACAGGGAGGTGTATCTGGGGAAGCAGAGGGAGGTAGAGAAAATAGTGAGGATTGCAAAGGCACAAACTAAGGAAAGAATAGCCCAAGGGGTGACAAGGGGGCACAAAACATTTATTAGTTACATAAATGAAAAGAGGAAGCTAGGAAAGGGATTGTGAGGTTAAGAAGGGCAGGTGGGAACTGTGCAGAGGAGGATCAGGAAAAAGAAGATATCCCGAACAAATACTTTTGTTTATTCTTCACAGAGAAAGGAGAAAGGGATGGGCCACATAAAAGAGACAGCGGCTGGGGGGCCACAAGTCCCTTTACAGAGCACTGAGTACTGAAGGGACTTGCAAATCTGAATGTGGACAAAGCTAAGGGGCCAGACAGGGTACACTGAAGGGTACTGAGGGAGTTCATGAAGGTACTGGGTGTGCCTCTGACACTTGTTTTTAACAACTC
Organism: Neoceratodus forsteri; assembly: GCA_016271365.2. Classification (NCBI taxonomy): domain Eukaryota; kingdom Metazoa; phylum Chordata; order Ceratodontiformes; family Ceratodontidae; genus Neoceratodus; species Neoceratodus forsteri. The sequence goes on from CM028134.1 coordinate 851,568,269, forward strand.
TCTGGAAACTAGAGTGGTTTCAGAGGACTGGTGGAGGGCACATATAGTCCCATGTCACAAAAATGGTAGCAAAGAGGAGGGTGGCAACTCTAGGCCGGTCAGCCAGTGGGGGAGAAACTATTGGAGTCACTGATAAAGGAAAGGGTTGTTGAGTATCTTGAATCCAGTGGGTTACAAGACCCAAGGCAACACAGATTCACCAGTGGGGGTGTGGGGGTGTCATGTCAAACAAATTTGTTAGATTTCTTTAACTGGATGACCAGGAAAATAGATCAGGGTGGGGTGGTGGATGTGGCCTTAGATTTCAGTAAGGGTTTCAACACCATTCCACATATGAGGCTCATAAGAAAAATGGGCAGCTTAGGTGTGGGTTCGAAGCTGGTAAACTGGGTAACAAATTCGTTAAGGGATAGACAACAGAAGGTGGTGGTAAACAGAGTGCACTCTGGGGAAGAGAGGATGGCCAGCAGGGTGCCACAGGGCTCAGTACTGTGACTAGTCCTCTTGAATGCCTTTATAAGTGATGTTGTAGATGAGCTGGAAGGGAATGCCAACCTCTTTGCAGATGACACCTACATCTTCAATAGGATGGAAATTTCAGGGGGTTGGAAAGTATGCACAGAGACCCGAGAAAACTTGAGAAGTGGTCAAGGGCATGGCAACTCAGTTTCAATGCAGAAAAAAGTGCAAAATTATGCACTTAGGGAGGAGAAACACAGAAGCAGAATACAAAATGGGAGAAATGCACTGACAGTCACCAGACAGGAAAGGGGCTTGGAAGTAATCATATCTGATGGCCTCAAGGTAGGGAGGCATCATGACAAAGCAGTGTGTAGGGTCAGTAGAATGCTGGTGTGCATAGGGAGGGGTATCACCAGTAAAAGGAGGGAGGTGGTATTGTTACTGTGTAGATCACTAGAGAGACAACACCTGGAGTGCTGTTTCCAGTTCCACATTTCAGAGAAAATATAGACAGAGTGCAGGCTGTCCAGAGGAAGGCAACTAAAATGGTGTAGGGGAAGAGTCACTGGTGTAGAAAAAATAAATGAGTAATAAGTCGGCACAAACAAAGATGCTTTAAGCAAGGAGCCCGCGGCTACTATATCCCAGGGCTTTAGATATTACTCGTGACCCTTCATCACACCCATTTATTTTTTCTACACCAGCGACTCTTCCTTTGTTGTTTCTGTACTCGTCTGTCTTTTGGAATGAGCACCTACTATTTTGCTGAGCGCTCCCACTTCTGGTGTTTTTTACAATGGTATAGGGTCTGCATCAGAAGCCCTATGAGGAGAGACTGAAGGACCTCAATATGTACACCTTGGAAAACAGAAGGGAGAAGAGGGACATGATAGAGACCTAACATAGAAACATGGAAACATAGAATTTGATGGCAGATAAGGACCGCTTGGCCCACCCAGTCTGCCCATTTCCCTACCTGATGGATAAGCTGCAGATCCTAGTTAACCAGCAGCCTACTTCTTCCTACCCCCACCCCCTAGAATTGCCTTATGACTGTCCCATGCATGCTTGAATTCCACCACTGTTTTTGACTCCACAACCTCCTCTGGAAGGCCGTTCCATACATCCACAACCCTCTCTGTGAAAAAATACTTCCTTAAATTACCTCGGAGCCGCCCCCCTTCTATCTTCAAATTGTGCCCCCTTGTTCTTGCACACCTCTCTTTTTGAAAGATGCTACCCTCTTGGACTTTGTTGATTCCCTTGAGGTATTTGAAAGTTTCTAGGACCTAAAACTACCTTATGTGGGTATGTAGTGTACAGGAGGGGAGTATTTTTCAGAAGAAAGATGCACAGGAATAAGCGGACAACAAGGGGACATGCAATAAAGCTAGATGGGGATAAATTCAAGAGAAATGTGAAAAAGTTCTTCGCTAAGTGAGTAGTACCTCCCTTGTATAAAACTGCAGCGGCACAGACAGGGTTCAACTCAGCAATCACTTGAATAGTCAAAGCCTCTGACTGCTCTTAAAGAGAGTAACTTGAGGGTGACTAGTGGAGGGTATACACCTTTTTATTTATTTATTTAGTTAGTTAGTGTTTGTTGACTGGGAAAGGGGGCTTGACAATTATGGGAGGAGTAAATATAGATGGAAACTGACATTTATGATTCAGATTAAGCTGTTGGCGGTATTTTTTTAGTGAATGGGGCGAATCTGGCAGGACACCAGGGAAAGTCCGTGGTTGATGGAGGTGAAAGAGGTGGCCTGAATGAAGGAGCATGCCTCCCCCCAGCCAGTGTAGTGAGGGGGTAAACCAGGAAAACACTGTAAACTATGGAGATTAAGTCCTTACCTGAGGCTCCATTGATGGTGCCACTGGGAGTTGCTTTCCCTGTGTTAACTGATGAGGCTCTTCTAGAGAAGGAGTTGAAGGAGAAAAAGGCATGATTGCTTGCTGTTATGGCCAAAGAGAAAAAATGGTATTTATTTATTTATTAGCTTTTGGTAACTGGGTAAGTGCGCTAGGCAACAATCCTGCCTATTTTCAGGCTCGACTCGGGAGAGTACAAGACAGAATACAGATATGCACAATTGTACAAATTCACAAGTAAAAACAACATAGTACAGACAATATAATACAGGTTAAGATACATCTAGGATAAGTCAAGTATACAAATTAAAACACAATAAAATAATATACCATGAGGTACGTTATACAATAGCCCTCTGCCCACTAGGAGACTTAGAGGCAGTTTCATCTACGTGCATTTGCATTTCCTGAGGGTGTAGAGGTGAGAGAACAGTAAGCGCTTAAAAACAAGGTGGGAGGTGGAGTTTTTAATTTGCAGGGGGAGCAAATTCCAGAACTTAGGAGCAAAATTGGAGAATGCTTGTTCCCCCATTTTGGTAGCACAGGGTCATATAGAGAGCATTAGGACAGAAGAGGACCTGAGGGTGCAGGATTGGGAGACCGTGGTAAGCAAGTCGGCCAGAGAGGCCAGACGAGATGGTCTAGTAAGGGAGTTAATAAGACACCCTAGGGAATAAACCTGGAGGTCTTTAGGTGACAGCCAGTTTAAGCCAGAATAAAGTAGGTAGTGATGAGTTAGGTGAGGAGCCGATAAGGTGAACTTACAGATATTGTTATAGGAAGTGTCCCATTTGCAGAGCACACTGGCATTGGCAGGGTAAAGAACCGGGAGGGCATAGAGGAATTGAGGGAGAAGTACTCCTCTAGCTACTGACAGTCTGGCTGATGGAGTGAGTGAGTGGTGCACATGATAGCCAGCACCTATTTTTGCATTGACAGCCCGACAAACCTCATTGACATGAATCGAGAAATCAAGAGTAGGATCAAGGGTAACCCAGAGGTATTTGAAGGTAGAGGTGTTAGTGACCATGGTTCCATCACTGCAGTGGACAAGGAGCTTAGGGGCCTCAGAGGGCACCTTTTTTGAGGATCCAAAAAGCATGGCCTGTGTTTTGCCTATGTTTAGGATTTGATGGTTATCCGAGAGCCAAGACTGAAGGGATTTCAAGTTATGAGAAAGGCTGTGGTTAATATCGTCAATGGATTTAGAAGAGAAATAAAGCACCAGGTCATCAGCATACATGAGCATGCTACTGCAAAGAGAAGGAAAGGGAATATCATTAAGGAATAGGGAAGAGGAGAGGACCAAGTATGGAATCCTGCAGAACACCGCAGGTGATGGGAATGGGGAAGGATAGAGTCTTATGGAAAGCAACAGCCTGAGACTGGTTATCAAGATAACTGCTAAACCAGGATAGGGTAGAGTCTGAGGCTCCTATGGTTTGTAGCTTCGACAGCATAAGTGGGTGGTGGACCATGTCAAATGCTTTAGAAAGGTCAATAAAAATAGCACCTGTGAGTAGACCCTTGTCCATGTTACCTTTGATATCACTGGTAAGTTGGGTCAGGGCAGCGGTGGTACTGTGTCCAGCCCTAAAGCCATGTTGAAAAGGGGATTGAAGTTTGAAATTGGTGAGGTACCCAGTGACATACCGATGAACAAATTTCTCTTGTAGCTTGCTGAGAGTGTGGAGTAGTGAGATGGGGCGGTAGTTGGACAGTTGTTTATCATCTCCCTTTTTAAAAATGGGAATTGTTCTAGCCATTTTCCAGACCAGAGGGACAGAGGCAGTTCTGATAGAGAGGTTGAAAAGCCTAGTAATGGGTGAAGCAAGCCAAGCAGCAAACTGCCTAAGGATCCTAGGATGAATACCATCAGGGCCCGGGCTGCCATTAGCTGGAATAGTTTTGAGTATCTTTAGAACTTCATGGTATGTGACCGGGATCAGCTCCAGGGTAGGGAGAGAGGGGGTAATGGAGGAAGCAACAGGCCAGGCTTTCTGGAGCCGGGAGGCTGAGGAAGAAGGTAGCGAGGAAAAGAGTGAGTTAAAGGAATTGGCAATGGTGAGAGAATGGTTACAGTCGGTACCCTTTATATACATATCTGTAGGTGTCTGAGGCTTGTTGTTTCCAAGTATTTCCTTGATCTGGGACCAATACCATTTAGGGTTGGAGGCAGAGGACATTAGGAGATTCCTATAATAAGAACTTTTTGCAAGGCGTATCTCCTTTTTGCATGTGTTCCGTAAAGCTCTATAGGCTTCAAAGTCTGTAAGTAGGTAGGAGGCCTTCCATACAGACCACAGTTTATCCCTGAGTTTCAGAAGGTGGAGCATGGGACTCATGAGCCATTTGGCAACCTTCCCCTTTACCCTTCGTGTGGTGACAGGGATATGTTTGTTTTGCAGTGAGAGTAGGGCAGAGTTGAAATATCCTACAGCGAAATTTATGTCATCAGAGTAGTAGAGGGGAGACCAGTCAACTAGGTGAAGATCATGAGTGAAGGCATCCGTATTAAGGTTGGAGAGATTGGAGAAAGTTATCACCTTTGAAAAGAAAGGAAAGCACTGATGCAGCTACAATGCCCAGCTCAGAAGAGTGTGATAGTTGATTTGAAAGCTGTTATTACAGCAATTGACAAGCAGCATCCTGTGGTTGTCAGTGTGGAAGAAGCATCCAGTTCAGAAACTCCATCTTCTACTACAGAGAACTATATTCCCTTGAACACATATGCTTGTGGTGTTACTCTGGTACCCAAGCTAGCTGTGGGGAAGTCTGTGGAGTCTGCTATTGCTAATTCAAAGGCCCTGCCACTGCTGGTAATGGCCACTGAAACTGATTTTGACAATGCCTATGACAGTAAATCCACTGGTCTGTTGTAGAAAGTAAAAATCCCCAAGAAAAGCCTGAGTGAGCAGAAGACTGGCACACTGATAAACCTGTTGGCTCAGTATGGACTGTATCTGAGTTACATTTCACTACTGGGACCACCTGCAATTCAATTCCAGAGTGAGAGCACAGAACAGAGACAGCTGTTCCTTTGGTGTCCAGGACTCAATCCATGCAGTGGTCCAGGTCACTGATGTTCTTTAGCAGCTGCAGGAGAAAGTAAGCCCTGATTAATATCAAGGTTACCTAAAGGGGAGGAGGTGTCCACCTAATATGGTACTGAATAAGATAGACTCTGTTGAAGAACATGGTATTACTACACACCAATTTTCAAGATCTGCCAGACACTCCTTCCCATATTTTGGAAGCACTGATTAGTGCCAGTTGTGTGTTATCTCTTGATGGGTTGCAGTGGCTGGCAAACTAGCCATCTGGGCAGGAAAACAAATGTTTTAATTCAGCTTCTATATCAAAGTGACTGATTAGGCTGGTCCCTCCAGCACCCACCCCTGAATTGTTAAAACTACCTGAATCCTTGACTTTGCAGACTAGCCCTGAAAACCTCATGCTGGCACCTTCAGATGTGCAGCCATGCCATTTCTACTGGTATAGATGGTACCAAGCCAACCCCCCTCCCACGGAATGGCCTTCTAGACCTACTAGGAAGCAGGGGAACCAGGCTGCAGCATGTCCCTCTGGTTCAAGTTCTGAGAATGATGATGAGGCATTAGACACTGAGGAGAACAGGGGTATTAGTAAGGAGAAGAAGAAGAATGAGATTCATGATCCCCCAAGATTCTGGGTGGCAGATCTCTTTGCCAGGAAAGCAGAGCCTCCCAAAAGGAAAAATGTTGGGCATTTAAGATATAGAGGTGGGCTGGAGGAAGTCCCAAATTGGACTTATGTGGGGTGCACATTGCTACAAAAACTTCTTTAAATTTTTCTCATTAGAGATCTATGCACTTAGTCCCATTTCAGGGGAGACAACAATGATGTTTGTTTTAAAACATTAACAGCCCTTGATCGTGTTTCGAAAAAGTATTCAAAAGTGCGAAACACCCCTTTGTGGAAACTCTTTCAGGCAATACCGAACTTTGATAATAAACTTTTGTGGACTGAGGGTTGGAAATTCAAGATTAAGCTCCATCAATAAGAAAAAGGTATCTCACATCTGCGCAACAGTTTTTTATTAGGGGGTGGTGGACAGGGCATTCTGTTTTACTCAGGACAGCTGAAGGCATGCTATAAGTGTGGGTCACAGGCCAAATTGAGCAATGCCTGTGATCAGCTCAGGTGCAGGTTATGTGGTGGCTTTGCATGTCAGCATGGAATGTAAGTAGAGATGTTGTAAATTAATTTTGCCATGTGAAACATTTTAGAAATTCTGTCATTCCAGTTAATTCCACTTAGCTGCAAATTGCGAATGTCCTAAATTTTGCCCAAATTTCACTAAATTTTGCCTGAATGTTGCTTTTCACGGGTGAAATTTCACATTTATAGGTGACATTTGCATTTCGTCAGCAGATTTTCTCATTTTGCACCCACAAAATATTTTACTAAATGTGAAAATTTCGCAAAATATTTCACGGACTGAAATTTTCTAATTTCACACATCTTTAGATGTGAGAGTACTATGAAGTGCATTTTTGCAACAAAAGGGGTCATGCTTTTCACAACTGTCCATGGGCTTCTTACAATTTATTTTTTTTTTTTTTACCAATTATTTTACCAGGTGAGACACACTAAGCTGAACGCTTGTTTGCAGGTGCAACCTGGGAACACGAGGAAGTTAAGTGACTTGCTCAGGGTCACACAGTATGCAAGTGGGGGCTGTGGGATTCAAACCCAGGTCTCCAAATTTGCAGCTCAGAGCCTTAAACCATTGTGCCATACTGCCTCCTCAAATTGCCACAATGGTATGAACCAGGATAACCTGCTGGACCATGTACAGAAAACCAATGTCCCTCACCCTGAACCCCTGCCACCATGTATCCAGCTTTATAGCCTGAAATAAGGCCTGCTATCCCAGCCAGAAGCCTTGTTCAATCCACTTTTACAATGCTAGGAATGCCTCTGAGTGTGCCTGAACAGTCTACTGTTCCACCCCTATGGTTACACCAGTTTGTTTCAAACCTATAAAATCAGACAGAGTTTGTACACCAAGTAACCAGAATCAGGTTGGCTTACAGCCGCAGGACACATTCATGGTGCCTGATACTCCTTTGCAAATGGACCATGACAACCAAGAATCAGAAATGCCCTCACCTGACTACCTGAAGAATCAACATCTTTCCGAAGGGTCAGACAACTTCATTCTGGAAGGTGACAGCCTAAGCCTAAATTGCAAAGTAAAGACCCAGTGACCCTGAGTAACAAATCTGAACCCCTACAGAGAGTTTCTAATAGGGATAATTTTGATGAAGAGGTGTCTTGGGTATCCTCATAGAAACATAGACTTTGATGGCAGATAAGGACCACTTGGCTCACCTAGTCTGCCCATTTCCCTACCTTTTGAATTATTGCAGATCCTAGTTAACCAACAGCCTACTTCTTCCTATCCCCCATCAGAATTTCCTTATGTCTTTCCCATGCATTCTTGAATTCCCCCACTGTTTTTGACCCCACAATCTCCTCAGGAAGGCTGTTCCATGTGTCCACCACCCTCTCTGTGAAAAAATACTTCCTCACATTATGACTGAGCCGTCGACCCTCTATCTTCAAATTGTGTCCCCTAGTTCTTGAACATCTTTTTTTCTGAAAGATGCTACCATCTTGGACTCTGTTGATTCCCTTGGGGTACTTGAAAGTTTTGATTATGTCTCCCCTCTCCCTCCTTTCCTCAAGGGTCTACATATTAAACCCCTTTAATCTCTCTTCTTATGGCTTCTGTTGCAGATCTTGCACCATTTTAGTTGCCTCCTCTGGACTGCCTCCATCCTGTCTATGTCCTTGCAGAGATGGGGTTCCAGAACAGCATGCAGTACTCAGATGGGGTCTCACCAACTGTCTGTACAGAGGATAACAACTTCCTGTTTTCTACTGGAAATGCCTCTCCCTATACATCTCAGTATTTCCCAGCCATCCTTATTGCCTTTTCACATTGCTTATGACTTTTAGGTCATCTGATATGATTATCCCCAGGTCCTCTCCATTTGTGTTGCTGTTAATACCCCCCCATTGTGTACTCTTCCGTGAGTTTTTGCTTCTCAGGTGCATTACTTTGCACTTCTTTGCATTTAAGCTAAGCTGCCATACTTTTGACCATTCCTCAAACCTTGCCAAGTCTCTTCTCATCCTCCCCCCTTACCTTGTGTTTCAACTCTGTTGCAGATCTTTTGTGTCATCTGCAAAGAGGCATACTTTTCCTTCCAGTCCCTCTGCAATGTCACTTATAAAGACATTAAAAAGGACTGGACCCAGTACTGAGCTCTGTGGTACTTCGCTAGTAAACCCCCTTTCTTCAGAGTGGACTCTGTTTACTATTACCCTCTGTTTCCTGTTGTCCAGCCAGTTTTTTACCCTGGCTACCACCTTGGGACCCACTCACAGGCTATCTAATTTGCTTATTAATCTTTTGTGTGGGACTGTGTCAAATGACTGTGACTTGGAGCCTTTGTAAAAGAGCCAGTTTTGCTCAAAGGTTGTAATTCTGAAACTGAAATAAATATAATAAATAAATAAAAATGTCTTGCTAAAGTCTAGGTAGGCCATGTCCACAGCCCTTCCCTGGTCTATTACTTTGGTCACCCAGTCAAAGAAATCTATTAGATTCATCTGACATGACCTTCCCACTGTGAATCCATGCTGTCTTGTGTCCTGTGCCCCGCTGGCCTCTAGGTACTCAGCAATTCTTTCTTTCAGAAATGATTCCATCATTTTCCCTACCACTGAGGACAAGCTAACAGGTCTGTAGTTTCCTGTCTCTGCTTTGCTCCCACTTTTGTGAAGGGGAATCACATCTGCCCTCCTCCAGTCCTTAGGTACCACACCATCCTCCCACGATTTGTTAAAAAGGGTAGTCAGTGGTGTCACTAGTTCTCCCCTTAGTTCTTTTAGAATTCTAGGGTGAATCCCATCAGGCCCCATTGCTTTGTCCACCTTCAGTTTTAGGAGTTCTTTCAGAACCCTTTCTTCTACGAAAGGACTGGTATCGACCCCCCAATCCAGAGTGCTTCTATTGATTGGATTAGGTACCTCCCACTCCTCTTCTTTTTGTGAATACTGAACAGAAGTATTCATTCAATATCCCTGCTTTTTCACTGTCCATCTCTACCCACCCAACCTCCCCTTCATTAAGCCTCACTATCTCTCCCTTGGTCTTTCTTCACTCCCTAATGTACCTATAAAAGGTTTCATCCTCCTTCTTAATCAAGTTGGCTATCTTTTCCTCGGTTTGGGCCTTTGCTATTCTGACTGCCTTCCCTGTTTCCTTCTGCTTTAACTGGTACAGTTCTCTGTCCTTCTTCTTCTGTGTTTCCTTATACTTCCTGAATGCTGTGTTTTTCTCCCTAACCTTCCCTGACACCTCTTTTGAGAACCATAGTGTTTTTTTCTTTTGTTTTAATTTGTTTATTTGCTTCACACAAAGGCTTGCTGCCTCTGTGATGGCAGTTTTGATGTTTCCCCATTGTTCCTCCACCCCTCCTTCTTGCCTGTTTGCTAGTGTTTTTCCTGAGGCTCTCTCCCATTTTGACAAAGTAAGCCCTCCTAAAGTCCAGTACCTTCACTTTTGTATGGCTTGACTCTGTGGCTGTGTTTCTCATGAACCACACTGTTTGGTGATCACTTGTTCCCAGATGGCTACCCACTTCTAGATCTGAGATCCTTTCTCCATCCCCATTTGAGAGTACCAGGCCTAAGATCCCTCCCTTCCTGGGGGAGGGTGGGGAAGAGGGGTCCTCTGGACCACCAGGGCTTCATTTGCTATGTCCAGCCATGATCAGGTGATGGGGGAGTTTCCACTGGACCACAAGGGATGTTAATTTCACATATACCCATGATTGGGCAATGGGGGACCTTCCACTGGACCACCAGGGAGTATGTTAACCTATGCCCATGATCGGGCACTGGAGGGCATTCCTCTAGACCACCATGGTTTATTATGCCATATTGCCCATGATCAGGCAATGGGGGGTTCCACTGGACCACCAAGGGACCTTTATGTTACTTATGTCCATGATCGGGTGATGGGGGAGTATCCACTGGACCACCAGAGTTATTGCAATACCTCTGCCCATGATCGGGCATATGGGAATGGGGGAACTGCCATGGGACTGCAGAGCATCAGCCCCAGATGGCTGCTGCCTGGCAGGGCGCCAGGCACAAGTCACCGGGGATCGGCGCACCACATGCAAATGGGGACATAATGACATGTAATGGGCCATTTGCACCTTGCATGCATTATGGCCTCATTTGCATGCCCAGTGCTGAATATTGCAGTTGATGTGCCTAGTGCAACTGCACTTGTGCTGGTGCATCCCCTGCTCCTGCTCTGCCACTTGCACTGGCGCGGTGCCACTGCCCCTGCAGTGCATGTGCCATTGGTGCCATATTGAATGATGCTGTGCCATGGCACAACACTGTTGAATATCACCTGGTCCATGCCCTGGCACAGCCCAGTTGTGCTGCACCTGGTCTTGCACCCCTGCCCGGCGCAGTTTAAATATACAGCCCTTAGCATTTACTTTAAGTTGGTTGACCTGAAACCAGTGAAGTACTCTCAAAAAGACAGATAGCAGCCAAGGCTCCACTTCGGGTGTGGTTCATGGAACCTAGACAGAAAGTAGATGGCACAGGGCTTTGGCACATGAACATTCAGTTTTTACAGGATGATAAGGTAAGACATGACCTTTTGTTTTAATCTTTGCCAGACATTCTGTTCAGGGCATCTACACTTCTGTTGGTGAATGGTGGGAAAACACAAAATGCTTTTTCCTAGACCTGGATGACTTAGGCAAACTCAGACTATCTGAAATATTTAACTTTAAGGGTAGGTTACAAACTTTGATTTCAGAAAGACATGCCTCACATACATAAAATTCTGAGCAAATAAATCAGATTAAGGAGGACATTAGGAAACTACAATATAACCGGACTTATCTCTGTTGGATGATCAGAAGTTCAGTACACAGAGGAAAATGCCAGCCTCAGCCTCTGTGAGAGCTACATGCAGCATGTTAACAGGAGATGCTTTTTTGAACTCATGGTTGACGGAGGAAGTGCTTCACAACAAATGGTTACGGTGCAAGCAGTAAATAGACATGTTAGGTATTTTTTTGAAGAACAGGTGGTGCAGCTGGGGGGGGTGGAGACTCCATTCAGTGTCCAACCTTGGGCCTCAATTGGGGAGGGCCTGACTAAGGTTATTATACCACAGAAAGTTAGAATGGTGGTGATGCACCTTTCCTACGGACTGCACAAGGGATGAATTGGTTGTGCATTGAATTTTATAAAGTTATGATTGATTATATCGCTCAAGATCTTGCTGATTTATTTAATGATTTTTACACTCCAGCTCATTACCATGTAGTATGCATAAGGCAGTCATGATTTTCATTTTTAAAAAGGGTCAGAAGAATATCTAAAGTAACTGGAGGCAAATCAGTCTCCTTAATGTGGACTTTATGAGTTTATCAAAATCTTAGATGTGGGATTGAGCTAGGTTCTGGACTTTATCACTGATTCTTCTTAGTTGTGTGCAGTTCCAAATAAAAAATCCAGGATCACTTATTTTTCTTGTGAGAAAGTTTGAAGAATAAACCAGAGGGCAGGTGGAGACTATCTCTTTCACTGGAGGACAAAACTTTTGGTTGCTCATCTCATGCTCTTTTTGTGTTTTGAAAAATTATGGATTTTCTGATTGTTTTTTTTGGACCCATACCTGTTATTGTACAGCTACCATTACTACAAATACAAATGGGCAGATGAGGGACTGCATTCAGATTTCCAAGGATGTGTCAGGGATGCTCACTAATCCACTTCTGTACATTTTAAGGATTGATCCTTTGCTTTGAAAATTAATCAGAATGTGGCCATTGGGGAATAAGGGTTTTGAATGACATTACCATCAGTAAAATGTTGGCATATGCTGATGATTTATGTCTACTTCTAGATTTAGAACAGTCAGGTCATGAAGTAGTAAAAGACCTGGGCTCATTTTCAGCTATGTCAGGATCTAAAATGAATCATGCAAAATATTTTAGGGTGACCTTGAATAACAATGAGAAGATGCCAGAGATGGTCACTTTTCCTGTGGTCTCAGTCCCTATCAGAACATTAGGGTTATGGTTTGAGGGTCCATATTATTGGTTCTACAACCAGGGGAAAATAAAGAGGCTGAATTTAAGGTACATAAATGGAAGCAGATGTTAGCTTCTAAAAAAAAGGATTTATTACATTAAAACATTTTTATTTCCCAATTTTTATATATTAGCTGTGTGCATCCACTACCAGTGAATTGGAAGTGAAACTCTACAGCTTGTTTTTTAGCTTTTTAGGGGAACAGGCTTAATCCCATAAAATGGAGTGTTGCTTAGCCGGGGGTTAAGAAGGGGAAGAGTCAGCATGATAAATCTGATTATTTTTTTCTGAAGTATATTTTTTCAGCTAACTTCAGCCCAATTTTGTGTAACAAAGGTGGAAATTGGAAGCAGTGTCAAACTCATTTTGGATCCTTGTTTTCCTAAATGGAGAGATGGTAAACCAAATTGGCATAGGGTTGGTAAAGATGTTCCAAATGTCCTGACCTTTTGGAAAGATGGTTTAAGTAAATTGAAATCTTGGAAGTTATAGGTATCTTGTCTAATGACTATGCCAAGAAAAACTCTGCATTAATGTATTTTAGGAGTCACACGTTCGATGGATTTGCGGTTTGGGACTTGTCCTCAACTCCATCACAAAAACATTTTTTCTATTCTAAACTAAAGAAGAAGGCCTGGAAGAATGTGAGATGTTTTGTGACTTTTCATGCATGAACACTTACATGTTAAAAATAACAACAAGCTCAAATGCTTTGAGGAACAGTACTGCCCTACAGAATCTTGTAACATGGTTTTGGAAACACAGGAATATATTTTTATTTCTTGTTCCTTTGCAAAGGGCTTTTGGACTTGTGCTAGTACTGTTTGGGGGAAGGACTTTTTCAATCCATTATTTCTGAAGAATTGTTTTTTGGTGTACTTTGACAATGCTGGCAGAAATATGACTTTGGCACATTTTAAGTTTGGTTTGCAATCATTAAGTTTTTATTTTTTTATATGGCAAGCCAGGTGCCAAGTACTTATTTACCAGAAACAGTTTAAGGTGGAGATTATGGGAAACTAGATGAAATATGGCTTGTATATTAATTAATTAATTTTTTTATTTATTTTTGTTGTTAATCAGGATTGGCAGACAGTTCCACCTTATTTGCAACCACAGTTATGGAAGAATATGTCAAGGATCCTCCCTGGGTGATACATTTCTTTGGGCCACTGTTACTCCTTTTAGGTATTTATTTGATTAATTTTCTATTTCTTCCTCTCTCCTTAGTCAATTTGAGATGACAACTGTGATTACTTTTATTTCTTTTGGTTTGTGACTTTGTGAATATGTAAATATGGTTTGGTGCATATAGTGTTTGATTTTGTAATAAAAATTCCCAACTCTTTTCCAGAAGTGCCATGGGATCTTTAATGTCTACTTGAACAACTACCAGAACAGGCAAATGGAACCTTGGTTTAATATCTCATTTGAAAGTTGGCACCTCAGGAGGGTAGTCCATGACCATAGCAACTGAGGTATTGCCCCTCACATTAAAAATGAGATCTGTAGGTCTCGGGTGCCATTTTTCAGTGCGCTGCCAGTGTGCATTGCCAAAATGATTTTCTGGTGATGTAAACTCGCCATAATAGCGATTGCTGTTGCTCAATCACTATTATGACATGGAACCCCTTGGGAGTACAGCACTGTCCCCATGCTACACTACAGAGTCAGTATTGGGATTTGACCCAAGTTCCCAGTGTGGAGCTAGAACCCACAGCCCTCTGATTTTCTAGACTCAGATGCAAGTGTGCAACCTCCTGAGCCTCTGTCACAGATTATGAGCCACTGACACTTATAATAGAATATCTTGTCACTGCAACTCAACTTAACTGCTTTGTAAACTACTGATCTTTCCAGAGATCCAGTAACAAAATATTTAGCAGTTAAGAAATGCTTAGCAGAATATAACAATAGCAGATAATATTTATGGTGGTTTATTTGCAGAAGAACTATTTTCTTCAAGCACAACACAGCGACTGTGACAAAGAAAGACTTCTCTTTGTGCTTAAACATATCCTTTCTGTTTGCAAGCCTACTGTTTAAGTGCAGTAGACCACTCAAGAGGTTATGGGTTGGTACTGTAAAAACCTTTACCTCCTTGCCCAAATGTACCCAAAGATTGGTTTATGAGAGCACAAGATACACCTTTATCATGGTCTAAGCTAACATGTGCTACTAGTGATGTTTATGTCATAGAGAGGTATAGCACCAATGGTAGTAGTGTCACTTGATGGTGTGGCACTTGTGGTTGTAGCAGCACTCGCACACACAATGCTAATAATTCATTATGCTTTACTTTCTTTTTATAAATAAGTATTGCTGTGATGTGGGTCTTAAGTCAAAGGGCAAATGAGGATGAGGTAGGAAAATAATATCCAAAATAAAACTTCCAAGTATACTCAGGTTAGCATATCAGAAGCAAGTGATGACCCATGCCTAAAGTCAGTTTTGCAGCCACAAATTAGTGAATGGGTGTGGGAGTAGGTATATTTGAACAAGCACAGTGAAAGGTTTGTGAGCACAAACAGCATTTGAATATACCCCACCCCCGCACCAAAAAAGGAAGCACAGACCTTAGAGCTAGTTCACTTACAATGCAACCACATGACCACTCTCATAAATGACCTGTCACAAAATCACCATTGTGCACAAGAACATAGAATACACAGTCCCAATGAAGATCCTTCATAGCAGCCACCACCAAAGTGAAAGCATGCCTGCAAATGAAAGTGCTCCAGATAACGTACAGTAAGTGATTGCAATGATACAAGAATGGTTTAAAAAGCACTACTGCCAGGAAAAGTAATACCCATGCAAATCAAATTACCTCACAAATGGATTTGTGTCTCAAAAGAATTCCCATATTGGGAGACAAATGCAAATGAACTCACCATAGTGCAAGTCATAAACGGTGCTTTTAAATCTCACCAACTGCTCTTTACATGCATATAATATTGAAGAATGATGACACAACTCCCCACACAGTGACTGAAGACTGTGATGCTATATTGATGAACAGACTGAAGAGTACAGGGATGTGAAGCAGCAGTAGTGCAGGTCACTTGGAAACTGTTGTGTGGCACTGTGTAAGCCACCACTAGCCATGCAGCATAACGACATGCATGGCTGCATATGTCTACAATTGGAACGTCACACAGTGAGTGTTACAATATAGTGTGAATTTCATCTGTGATCTCCAGCATTCAGCATCTCTAGAGAGTGTCATAGTAGGCTGTGGTGACTGCATGTTGCACTTACACATGTCTTTCATAAGGCCAATTGTACTTGCACTGGCTCTACAGAATTTCTGGGTGATTAAGGCTTGCTTTTAGCATTCATTATTTTAGTGACTGTGCACAGGTAGTATGTGAATGTGATTACACTTTTGTTTTTAATATTGCTCTATTCCTTGTATACAGTACATGACTCAGCCTCTCATTTGCATACTCTCCAGCCCTAAATTTGTCAGTATGCACAGATAGGATTTTACTTGAGAATGGTAGACTTCCAGCATAACCTTTACCCCACCAACTGCTGGCTCATAACTCACAGATCCAATTTGCAAGGTACAAACAAACTTTGCATGGCAGTAAATCCCTGCTTGCCCTCTGATCTAAAATATGCAATACACATCAAGGAGTCTGAATCCAACCAGATCTTCAGACCAAATCTTTGAATAGTTGGATATAGGGACGCAGTATGCAAATCAAGTTAAATAATCGATCTAAGCAATATTCATGGCATACAAACAGACCTGTACATAAAAAAATCAATGTTTGTTTACCAAACTGTTGCTTCTTCAGGGTGTCAGGCTTTGGCAATGCCTGTGGACTAAATCAACCCCAGTACATGAGCAGGAGCCTCAAGAATGTATTTTCTGAGTGAGGTAACGACAGAGCATAATAACACCCTAACTAAAGAGATTAAAGAGGAAAGAAGAGGTTCCATCATTTTGTTTGAAGCTTAAAAATTCATATAATGTGTGATAATAAATAAAAATTTAGCCTACAGACATTACCAGAGCCTGACACCCTGAAGAAGAAACAATTTGCTGTGAAACATTGGTGTTTTATGTACGGGTCTGCAATACTGCTTATCAATAAAACTTATATTTGCTATTTTACTTGATTTGTTTAGCAAGTCCATATATCTAACTGTGCTGCAATTTATAAACTAAGTTTGTGTCTTGCAAACTGTTCCAATATGCTGCAAACAGTGTGTTGATTTGCAGCTATTAGCTGGCTCAAGAGCAATTTTAGGAAATGTTTCTGTATCTCTTAAAATATACAATCCGGAATGTATCTGCTGCTTTGTTACAATGCAATGGAATACTGACTTGCAACCCTTAGGTAACAGTTTTTTGGATGCAGCATTATTTAACAGCAGGTATCCACTTCAGTATGTACTTTCATAAATGTAATATTTCAGCTATTGTGAGAGATCTCATATTACATTTATAATGTCAGTTTTCTTTTCTGGTATTTAGAGCACATCTTGGTAGCCTATCCAAGAAATCTATGTAGAAAACATATTTTAACAATGTATTTACCCATGATAGCTCAGCTCATATGCAGCATCTCATTTCCATTGGGGTTCTGCTTCTACTCATTTCCACAGCTGGAGGACAGGAACCAGGAAAAGTTAAACTGACTTCCTCATCTGACCTCATAGCACTCATTTATAACATCATAGTGCTGACTATGTAAATGGCTTGTGATGTCAAAGACCATAATTATGAAGTCAGTTGAGGACATTCAAATGCTTTGGAAATACACAATAAAATCGATGTTGCATTATCTTAGATATTTAGAACAGTCTCAGGAAAAAGTAACAAAATCTGTAAAACATAAAACCTAAATATAGTTGTTATAAATAGATCAATTTAATGCCTTTTATTTTTTTTTTATATGTACCTGCTTTTTAATCTACTCATCACAAGTAATGTAACAGGGGCTCATTGGCAATAGAGTTCTGTGAATGCTTTCCAGTGTGATATTCATTGATGTGGAAATCTGGATGCCTGGATACCTTGTTCAAAGACCAGATTGTGGGAAGAACAGAGGAGTCATAGCTATCTATATACATCTTAGGCTCATCTGTGATATCATATCCAGGCCCACATCCTCTCTTTTCATGGACTACTTCTGTATAGGTGTTCTTTCCTCTTCCTCTACTCTTGTATTTATTGACAGAGTCTACTCTTCTCCATGAGCAAATCTGACTCCAGTCTTGGTGCTCTGACTTCCCTCTCCTTCCTTTATACCTCTGTTGAGTTATTGAGCCTTGGGGATCTCAACATTAATTGGTTCTCCCATACAACCAAAACTCCTACCTTGCTATTGAATGCCAAAACTCACTAGGCTCATATCTAATCTTACCTTCAAAAAAACCCTAGTCATCTAATCACTGCCTTATCAAGTGGGTCTTTTCCTTATACCTCCTCATCATATTCTGGCTGCTGGCATACTTCTGGATGCCTTTAGTGATCACCAGATGGTCTGCTGTCACTGTAGAATCTAATGCATTAAAGCTCCTCCAAAGTTCACCTGGTTTAGGTCATTCAGATCCCTAGACTAGTCTTTCCTCTTCAATAACCCACAGCTGGAACTGTGTGGAATTTTCGAATTCTACTTCCATCAGAATTCTGCTGAATCTCAAAAGTTCTACCTAATTCTGTGTAATTTCATCAAAAGCAGAATTCTGAAATTCTGAAAGCAGAACGTTAACTGCAGAATCAAATTCTTTGGTTTATGTAAACCGCAGATTCATTTTCTGCAGATGACACGATCCACAGAATATTATTCCATGGTTTATATAGATATGCTTTTTGGAATTCTGTGGAGTTAAAGAAGGAATTCTGAAAAACATTTCAGAAGTGGAACTGCCACTCTGCATGAATTTCGGCAGCGGAATTCCTCATTCAGCATTGTTTTACCGTCAGCATACTGACTGGTCTTCATTGTCCTTGGCTACAGATATGAATGATGCCATAGCCTAGTTTCAGCCAAACTTCATTGCAACCTGGGACAAATACACTCTCCTCAGTGTGTCATGTATTCTTGGGTCACTGCAGAGTTCATTGAACTTTTGAAAACCCGTGACTCCACCTGGCAGCTCTACAAAGCATGAGACTCTCCAGAGGACTTGGAGAAGTAAAATCAGTTCAGAAATACAGCACAAAGCCCATCGGGGAAAACAATCAAATTATCTTGCAGCAACCCTCCAGAACAACCTCAAGATCCTTGTAACATTCTGGAAGGTCACTCACCCTCCTTTTGACCCTCTGACCTAGTTGACCACCATGGATCTCAAATCTAGTAGCTCATCCATCTCCAACATGCCTAGTCAGCCTTAACACCTTTAAGACTCTTGACTGCCATTGTGTTCTAGACAAATGTGATTTCTGCTAGTGTTTGCATTTTCTGATGGTATTAACAGTCAGAGATGTCCCTTATACTAGTTTTTTTTCTATGCCCTCTTTCTTACTTGTTTTATTACTTATTAATAATATTTGAACCAGATCCTTTATGTTATAAGGCTTATAGACTGCTGTATATATTACTCATGAACTCAGTAATGTGCTATGCCTTGACTCATTGTATTGTTGTCTTTCCTAACCAGGACCTCCTAATAAATGGCCATTGCTCAATGGAGTTCCTTTCCTGGTTAAAACAAACTCAAATGCAAGTTATCTGCTGCTTTCAATGAATTGTTCACATTGTATGCGCTCTCTTGCACTCTCATTTTTTCCCTGCCTCCCACCTATGTCCCACCTTTTCACCTCCCTCTCTTCCTCTCTCCTCATCTTTGTTTTTCTTCCCCATATCTCCTGCTGCTACCCTAGCTGCTTGGTGTTCACTTAGCTATTCTAAATTACACAACATTGATGGTTGAGGTCCCAACCTCTGTCAGCTCGGCATGCCCCAGACAGTTCTGCACCTATCTACTCTCCTAAACATCTCCTTTTGT
Organism: Neoceratodus forsteri; assembly: GCA_016271365.2. Classification (NCBI taxonomy): domain Eukaryota; kingdom Metazoa; phylum Chordata; order Ceratodontiformes; family Ceratodontidae; genus Neoceratodus; species Neoceratodus forsteri. Next base: position 851,587,763 of record CM028134.1, read on the forward strand.
TGGGGACAGTCATTAAGGTATGGAATCAGGATAAGGGTTTCCACATCCACAAAGCAAGTAACCCCTTTTTCTCTGAGAAAGAGCATCATACTTTTCACCTCCCTGTACTGGTCATTCTTTGAGTCTTCCTCCTCACTCCCATACGTTTTTCAGTTTAGGTTTTGCAAATGACACTCCACTGTCTCTTATCTCCCTCCTCAGGGTCACAGACTCCATTAAAAAATGAATGGGCCAAGGTCAAGTAACAGAGTCTATTTTTTATAAACCTGGGAAATGCTTTTAATACTTTGAACCATCCTCTCTTTCCTGGACAAGTTATAGGGAGTGGGAGTATCCAATCTGGTGGTCTGTTGATTGTGCTCCTACCTGGCCATCCTGCATCAGGCTGCTCATGTTTGAAATGCCCTATCTTCCCTTTCTTCATCCCCTCTGGAGCCCCCCAGGAAGATATCTTATAAATTAAGCTTCTTATGCAAAGTTGGCATGCACTCAGGAACTTCACACTACATATAGCAGGACAATGTTTTCCCAACTTATCTCCATGATTTTTTTCTTCTTCAAGTTTCGAGTCTGAATTAACCCCCCCTTACTCATGGTTCCCACCCTTCTCCCCTACCCTCAGTCATTCTAAATGTAATCCCTCCCATCTTCCCACCCTCTTAGCACTCATAAATCCCCCCATCCTTCCCCACTCCAAACAAAGTTCCAAAGATTTTAGCAATAGGCATATAGTAACATCCCCCACCCAGTATCTACATAACTACAAGAGGGATACCCACCCTCCTTCCCCAACTGTCCCAGTACAAAAACCTGATACATCCCCACCCCACTACCCTCTAATACCCTACCACCCACCTCCCCACACTCTGTCCCCAAAGAAGAATACTACAGAAGATTTAATAGTGGGTGACCAGGACAGCTCTCCCTACACCTTACCCAGATACCATCTACTGAATGGAGCTTGCTATGTGCTATTATAGTAATCACCTACTGGCCAGCCAAAAATCCAATCAGGTGATTGTTATAGGAGTGCATGCCTGTATATTCAGTACATGGCAGATGGCTGTGGTGGAGGGAGAGCTATGCTAGGCCCTTGGCATGGGTTATTTTGCAGTACCCTTTATTGGGGGATGTGTGTGAGGGTGGTGGAGTAGGGATGTACCATGTTTTTTTACTAGGTCAGGTGGGGAAGGAAGGTGAGTATTCTGTACTGTTATTTTACAGACGATGAGTGAGGGAAAGTGTCATTTTAATATATACAATATGTACAGTATATTACTAAAATCCACTGAACTTTGCTGGAATGGGGGATGGAGAAGGTAGGTAAGAGGCCGGGGGCAATGATGGCGGGAAGATGTGGAATTACATCAATCAATCAAAACATTTTATTGTATATAGCTAAAAGCCTTTACAAATACACATCATCATCATACAGTTTTCAACAATTCATAGATAATATGACATACATATAAATAAATAATACACTGATTCATTTATATAAAGTGACTGAGCATATAAATACACAAATATTGCCCTATACCCAATTAAAACAGGGTTATCTGACAGCAGCTAATATTGTTCAGGTTACATAAATTCTACTCCTTATTCTATTAATTGCAGTCAAATACAGTACTTAGCTAGTCTTTCCACAGTCCTTGGTGTGGAACAGTATGTTCGTGAGGATTAATTTATCAATCTGATATGTGTCATTCATAAAGGGACTCAACCAGTAAATTCTTTGGTTCTCGTACCACGTACAGTCCCATAGTATATGGATTAAATTGTCCTCACTTCCTCTACTGCAGTCGTAGTCTCCAGATAGAAGACCTTTTTTTTCATGACGATAGGATAGCATATTACTTTGACATTGCTCAGACTTGTAGTTGGAGACTAAAGACCTTAATTTTGAATCTGTTATTATTTCTAAATAAGGGATAAACCCCAAATAGTAATTATTCTGGGAAAACCATCTTGAATAATAAGAATGTTTAATCAGCTCCAAGTCTGAGCAATTCCAGTTGCCTGCTGTCCTTTTGGTGACATACTTTTTATACTTTACACTAAGTGTGATTCCCTTGTCTACTGCCTGTTTCAGATTCATCATTTTGTTCTTTTGTAGTATATTCAAAACTGTAGTATACCAGTATCCATTTTTATAACCTAGATCGTACCAAGCTTCTTTTTCTTTTAGTGCCCTATTTGCTAATGTAATATTATTTTGCCTGGACAATCCAATCCAATAATTAATTTTTCTTATCTTGATCAAAGCCCTAATGTTCACAATTCCTAATTCCGATCTCAAATAAGCTGATGGACAAGAATGCCCTAGTTTTAGAATTATGCGTAAAAATTTATACAATGGGGGCATTAATCTGTTTAAATTTTGATAATCCCAAATTTCAGATCTATGTAAGTGTTTGACATCAAATTTAGTCCTAATCACCTGGATTAGTGGCTTGATGATCATACCTCCATATTTTATATTAAACTGTATAAGTCCCTCTACAGTCTTTTTTAATTTTTTTAGAGCATTTCCATATATAATGTCCAGTTACAGTTTTCCTGGAAAAGAATACCTAAATAGACATAGCTTGTTACTACCTCCTATTTATCCATACCTACTTGCCGATAGGTTGAATCTTTCTTTTTTCCTGAGCCAAATATGACCACTTTAGTTTTATTCAAATTTATTTTAAATTTTAAACTGGTAGATTTTCTGTAAATAAAATCTAGCTTTTTTGTAATCCTAATTTTGTAAGTGAGAACAAAACACTATCATCCACATAAGATAGAAGAGAGCATGGTAGAGACAAAATTTGTGGGAAATCTGAATTGATAAATTAGCAATTGGATAACATTTTATCTACGTAGAGAGAAAATAATAAAGGTGCCTTCACACAGCCCTGTCTGACTCCTCTATTGATTTTAAATGATGCTGATAATCCATCTAATCTTCACAATCTAATTATGGCCAGTTATCCAAATACAGTTGTGAAATTAGGGCAACAATATTTATATCAATCCCTCTTTCTATCAGTAAAGACCACAATATTTGTCTAGATACATAGTCAAGCACAGATGAATAATCTATGAAGACTATGTAAAGCTTTTGATGTCTGAGTCTTACATATTTCTTGATTAAGTGTTTCAAGATAAAAATATTATCCAGCGTTGAGTAATTGGTTCTAAAACCTGCCTGGTAATCTGATAACCCTCCAGTTTTTGACACCTCATTTTTTAATTTCTCCAATAAAATTCTAGATAATATTTTTAGGTCCACATCTAGCTTCCCTTTTTATGTATTGGGACAATGTTCTCTCCCTTCCATGACTCCAGAAAGGAATTTAACCTTTATACACTTGTTAAAAAATATGACTAAAAACTTAACCCAGAGTGAAGGAGAGCAAAGGAATACTTCTGCTGGGATTCCATTTGGACCTGCTGCTTTTTGGTTTTTAATGTAGCAATTGCCAAATATATTTCTTCAAAAGTTATTAATATGGATCCTTCCTGAGCCAAAAACTGTTCCCTATTGGAATCACACTCTAATGACTCATAGAAAAGTGAAGAAAAATGTACAATCTATTTATCTTCAGTAATAAAGGTATCAATTTCAGTTTTAAAAATGTTACTGCCTCTGGCTAACAAATTCCAGAATGCCTTAATGTTATTTTGTTCAACCACAGTCAACATTCACTGCTATGATTTCTCATGATATTGTGACTTCTTTTGTTTTATCAAATTTTTAAAGTTCTTTTTTTTATTTAATTCTATCAGAACTTGTTTAGATCTAGTCTTTCTAAAATGTTATTCAGTTTCCTAATGGTCACTTTTTTCCTTTTGCAGTGGCGTCAAACCAGTTAGTGGCTGCAGTTGAATGAACATTGAAGTTACATTCCAGACGTTTTCGAATCTCAAAAAAGAGTTGATTCAACATCAGGTTAAGGATTGCATATCTTCCTTCCATAACTCTGCGCATTTTTGAGTAAGACAAGATTATTTTATGATAGGCAGCATATCAACATCTGAATTATGTTGCCATATTATTCTTTTAGCTGCTCTCAGCTCTGTAAATAATAGTGGAGCCAATTTTAATTCAGTTAGGCTTTGTCCTGGTGTATTAAACTCCAGGAGAATAGAGAAATTACCACTTTCTGCCCTCACTGGGATATATAATGATTTCCACATGTTAGAGTGACCAGATCATATTGCATAATCTACCAAAGAAGCAACACTAGCAGATAGATATGTAATTTCACCTTCCATATCACCCCAAAGTCTATCATTTAATGGCTACAATGAATATTCCACCATAAGATCCATTAATTTTATTCCACCCTTATTGACTTTAGTATCCTTTGTATTTCTTTTCATTAGATGGGCACTCAGATGCATATAAGTGTACATCAGTTTTTCTATCAGTCCATCAAATGAACCAATCTGAGTGTTAAAATCTTCCACTAATAGCATATAAGCAGCTGAATTATGCTGGTAAATATGCATAACCTCAGTTGCTATATCATTCCATACTGTATCTGAATAAAAGGTAGAATTTTCAGGAGGTACATAACAATTCATAACAGATAGATCTAGATTCCCAACCTTAACTTGTATAACCAACATATTAGTGCATGCTGATTCTTTTCTCACTTTGTTAAATTTACCAACTTTCACCAAAACAATCAAACCTCCCGAATGTCTGCCATACTTAGCTATTTTTTGACCTGACACTTTTGATAACACTCATAGCCATGCAACATTATTTCATCATTATTTGAATGCCAGGTTTCCTACAAACAGATGAAATCATATTGCACTAAAAAGCTGCATATTCCATGTCAGTTAGATGCGTAGCCCATCCTGCAATATTCGAAGTCAAAAAGGTTAGCCTCTGTTTTTTGGGGTCCAATATATTCACTGTATGTGTATGATCTGAGGGTAGTCAGTTATCATCATATCCTGCCATCATCATAAATCTATTACTCAGGGGTAAACTACTGACATTATTACTGTTACCTCTTATATCATTGGTTGTCCCTGATGTATTAAGATATATACGATTCCACAAGATTGAGCCCCATACTTTTAAGGATGTTGGTCTTCCCCATGATGTAATCAACTAACTTGGAGATTGAAACCTTTATGTTTACTTGGCTATCTACCCAAGCTCTTGTAGCTGAGATATGGCCAAGTTCATCCATTGGGATTCTCAGGAAATTAACCAACAACTCCTCAATGGATTCAGTTAATTTGACATCATTTTCCTTTCTCCATGGGGACATACCAAAGACACTGAGGATGACTTCCTTCTTTGTATCTACCACACCTTTGTTAAACAGTGTTCTGTTAGGAAAAGTAATATTCAGATCTGGTTCTTGTATCAGCCAGATATTCACCCATATATAATTTGCCAATCTGGGAGATATGAGGAACACATCTATCAAAGAGGTTTCCAGTGTTGGAATATTTTTTATCTCCAGGATATCATCCTTTATGAGATTACTATACAGACTTTTGCCTAAATACTGGAGTACCTCAGTTTCCAGCTGAGATGGGTTGAACTTATCCCAGTTTAATGGCCCATATATCCTGATTAAAGGATAGTCATCGGCCCAATTAGTTTGTTTACTGCCAGACTTACCATTAGGTGATAGTATGTAATTTGAGTTGCCCCAGGTACAAGCCCCAGCTGTGTACTCAGCTTCTTGAGCCCCAATTTTTTTGTACATAATAGTTATCACTTTCCTTCACAGATATGGGAGCAATATTCCCCTTCCCTAAAGAAGTAACTGAATATCCACATTGTTGGTTTAATTTTGTAATTTCCTGTTCCAGAATATCTAATTTTGTCAGTAAGTCTGATTTGATGCGATGTTCCACTAATAATGGGAATTTATCATTGGGAGGTTTACTGTCCTGTACCTCTTCATTTTCTTTTTCTCTTTTGTCTCTTAGTTTTTGATTTACTAAGAGGGGTGACAGGAATTTCAGTTATACTAAAATCAGGTCTCAGCTTAATACTGGCCTCTTCATCCTTCTCAGTTTGTATAGTACAATCTTCTACGTTTGAAGTCTAATTTGTTTCCTCTGATTTTTCATCTAATTTCGAGATCTTGTCTATTTTGGTTCTATTAAAAGCCACATCTGTTCATAAGCTTTCCAAAATACTCCTATTAATAACCAATTGCTCCATTAAAATTAGATGGGCAATATGGTGATCTTTTAATAAATACATTAAGTCTTCACTTAATCAAGTGGGTTTGAAAATTTCACTAATCTTAGAGACTTTCCCTGTATTATTGCCACACTTTAAATAATAAGTAGGAGCTACTGTTTGTCCTTCCAACTGTTTCAGTCCACTAATGGTTTGTTGTAGTTCATATACTACTTCTCCTATCTTAGAGCTGATTCCCTCCTTTTCCCATCCCTCATGAGGCTCACATCTGCTTGAGTACCACAACTTAGGAGATTTCTCAATAGTACTTTGCTCTTTTATTAATTCCCCCTTGTACAGAGTAGTCATTTGTCAAATTGGGAGAATAAACTAAGATGTTAGAGGTACTAGCTACAGCTTTGAACCATCCTACAGGGTCTGGATCTTGAGCTTTGTAATCAGATGTAAAAGTCCTTTAAAGTTGTTATTGCCTCTCTAGTGATGTTAAGTGGATCCTCAAATGCAGCAGTGTTATGCTTTGGTGTAGTTGCCAGCCCTAAATAGCCTTAATAGGGCCCTTAATATTATACCTACTGATATCTTGACATCTAGCCCCCGAAGGAGCCATTATGGTTTCAGCTGTAGGAGTAGATATTTTAGTATTAATCTGGAGTGAAACCATATGTTCAGTTATTTTAGATTGTCTACTAACAGATTTATTTTGCTTTAGTGAGAGTGAAAGCTCATGTAATGGAGACGGGTCGCTATTTTGTAAACTTTGTAACCTACTATACACCATTTCTGCTGACAAGTATAAATGCAAAGTAGCACAGAGGTCAAAAATATAAAATATCTATACAAATTCTGTATAAATTATTTACCCACAGTGAGAAAATAATTAAAAGGGAACAAAACAGTCACAGTAGTTTAATTCTATATTGTTCTTGCCAGTGTAAGGAGATGTAAGAGATAAGGTGACTTTGCTTGCTCTTGGAAATTAAGTATCTCCCTGTTGCTGTTGTTGAAATTGGTAAATTGTTGGAAGCAGATGATATAAAATAGCCCAGCTAGGTTGCAGTCTATTCTTGATAATTCCAGACTCCAAATAGTACTTCAGAAGACCAAAGGAATGTTCGTCTAAACAAATTCATTGTTGGAGTCAAATAAAGTTCAGTGGATATAATGGATGTAAATCCTTAGTAGATCTCTCACCAAATGCCAAGTACATAGCTTTTTAGTAATATAGATCCAGTTAATACAATGGAAAACCAGGAAAAATATTCATTTAAGTAACTTCGTTGTTGGAATCAAATAATAGTTCAATATATGTAAATCCTTAATAGCTCTTCCACTAAGTCCTTCACATAAAATAACCAGGGTATAGCCTTTAGTATGCAAGGGCCTCCACCATATCTTCAGCAACAACATTAAAATCAATAAAAAAAGGGTTTTAGTACAAGCAGCAGCAACTGCTTGCAGGATATAATCAGATAGACAAACAATTGGTAAAATTTAGACAGCCTTCCTAACCCCTAATCTCAGCAGAGAAATCTCTAGGAGTTGGTTTAAAAGGACTTACTCATGTTCCAGACTGTATGATACATATATAAAAGACTGCTTCACCAAACTAAAATACTCCTTCTTCTACTTCCTCTACCACCGTCAAAGGCCTCCTTGAAGGTATCTAGTATTCACGGTGCACCACAATGTTTGAAAGTGCTCACTCAAAAAAAATTGAGTAGATAGCGCACCGAGCAATAACCAGCTCAACCTTCCTAAAATAAAGCCGTTTGAAGCTGTGAGCCCATATCCAGTGGCCTATGCCTGGATACATACAAGTTGCTTTGCTAATAGTGCCACAATGAATACAGATGCCAGTTTTGGCCCCTGTGCAGTTATAGTGTGTTGGTCATATGACCAGGCTGGCTGAGACAGTGCGACATTTAGTAAAAACCAACAATGGCTAATTAAATATACAAAATAAATAAAAGGTCTACCAACATATTATAGACATACAAATAAAAAAGCAGGCTATTTTTAGCAGACATAGGTGTCCCAAGGTGTATTCACCATTGTAGTCTCTATTTTAAGCTTGGAATGGCTTTCCTCCAGTAGTAGTGTGAATTATTCCTTAGGGTGTTGGATGTATACTGTAAATCTCTTCATTTTGGCTCCACATTTCCCCTCTCTAAGGTAGTGTGTAGGAGAGAAGTACTTTCTTGCCTAAGGGCTGCAGGTGGTCCTTTATACCATGTTCCCAAGTTTTGCTTGAAGGCTACTTCTAGGGCTTTTCAATAGTAGCACTTGCTTTTTGGAATACACTTCCAATTTCAGTTATACTAGCCCCCTCTCTTTCAACTTTTAAAGATAGACTAAAGCAATATTTGTTACAATCTGCTTATAATTGTAATGTATGAACTATTATACTAAATGTTTGTATGACTGTTTGTATATGTTGTGTATTTTGCTGGTTTTTTGTCCTGGTCGGACCTTTAAAGGGACCTTTGGTCCAGTGCCTTTACCTGGTTGCCAAAGAATAAAATTAAAATAAAATTAAATGAAATATACATATGTGAAAAGAATACGGCCCTTTAGACTTGTTGTACAAGTAGGTCAGATTCTGATGAGAGAGACTGCTGAAATAAACTTTTCCTTTGGGTCAGATGCAAACATAGCCCTCCATAACCGTCCGACTGGTTCTCTCTGTATAGCCTTGGTTTTCTGTCAGCCTCCATATAGGTGAACACAAATCAAGCAGAATTAAAGCCGCCTCCGTGGCCCCAGCTATGGAGCCACAGTGACCTATGAGAAAACAGAGAGTAGAGGACAGGAAATCCGACCAGACAGGAGTTACAATAAAATGTTCTGGTAAGGTTACACACTACATCTGAGGCACTAATGGCATACCTTACATAAAATATAACATGTGGTGTAACCCTGCTTCTTGTGTCTAACTCCACAAACACAGGAGCGCATAGTACTGGTGTCCTTTCAGTCAGCATCTCTCTCTCCTCTCAGTCAGCTGAATTACATTTTGAATAGTTGAGTGGAGGTTGGGTGGGAACTATATGTGGGTGAGGGTTTTTGTTTTACATTTCAAGGTTTTTTTTTTAAAAGAGAACTACATGTAGTGACACTTCACTGACAAAGTGTCACATTGAGTAATCCTTGCCTTGTGAAAGGCCCACATTACAGGTAAAGAACTATGTATACTGACGCTTTACCAGCAGTTTTACTATGCGTAGTCTTCACCTGGTAAAATGTTCAGTTCACTAGATGAAGAAGTTTGGGAAGTGCCACTTGACACACCATGAAGCCACAGAACTTTGTGAAGTTTTCTGCAAGGCAATGTTTCCCAGCTTCACACATCTTTACTCCCTGGGTTCTGCACTCAGCACATTAATGTTCTCCAGCTTTCTAAACAATTGCCCCTCTGTCTGAATGACACAGTACTTTTTCCTCAAGAGCCTCAGTCCCAGTGTAGGACCATGCACAATTTTTTTTTTGCTCTTCCCTCTTCCCCTGGCTGGGCACTGCTTCGGGCCACCTGCATTCCATGGCCACCCTCCTCCACCAGTCACCATCCTGCTGCTCCCGCAACTACCAATTGACCCCCCCGGGTGACCAGATGTAACCCTTCATTGGGTGGGTCCCCCCCTCCAGGGGAGAAGTGCCCAGAGGCACAACTTTGTTTAGCCTTGGGGTTGACAGTGGGGTAGTCAGCGTAAGGCTATCCCAGGCTTCATGGTGTGCTGGGGACCAACGACCATCATCCTGCCAGCCAAGGGGCATTTTCATGTTTTCTTGGCCTACCCACTTCAACCCTGATTGGGCTTGTGGGAGTAGCGACCTGTGACGGGGATGGGTGGGGGATGTATCAAGGCTGCACATCCCCCTAGTCCATCTCAAATACACCAGCAGGTATCAAAGCCCTGCCCACCCATCCAGGAGGGAAGTATCCCGTGGATGCATGGGTTCCCCTCCCTGCCAGTCTCCACTCCCGGTACCCGGGTTCGGGACCCAAACCCGGGTCGCCAGTGTGCCGAGTGAACCCCTTCACTCAGTGCCATGGAGACAGCCTCCATGCATAGTTTTAAAAGGTCCACAATTCATGTAGCACAGAGCATAGGAGGAGCTCATCCAGTTAATGGTATCTCTATGATTGATACAGGTGGGTTACCTCTGAGACTCATAACCATGATCACACATTGGCTCTAATCTACTCACTTGGACTTGATATATCTTTGGTCAAGGCTGATCTGGTCATTTGGTCATATCATTATGTGGTTGAGTTCCAGTGTGGGGTCCCTTGTTCTATTTCCCTCTATGTGGAGACTATCCAGTGTGGTCCAAAACACAAGCTGGAGCCTCACAAACTCCAGGATGCACTGCACAACTCGGGCATGTTGCTAGCTTGTGCACAAAGTCCAGAGATGGCTGCTGATCACTATAACATGGTGCTTATGACCACCCTGGATGCTATTGCACCTTTCCACATTCGCTCCTTAACCTCCCATCGCAGATCACCCTGGAATTGTGCTGAGCTGCACCGGTTGATGACTAAGGGGCATAGGTTGGAGCATTCACAGAGAAAATCTCGATCTATGGAGGATAGGTTGGTGTTGAGACTGCACCATATGGAGTATCAACAGTTAATAGACCTGGAAAAGACATTTCTGTCTCAGTCGATTGTTGCATAAATAATCACTCAGCTGTGCTCTTTTGTACTATAGACAGATGGTTAAATCCAACCTTTCTGCAGTCTGTTGGAGTTATTTCCACAGATAGTTGTGAAGAGTTTGGGCATTTGTTCACTGACTAAGTATCTGCCATCAGATCCAGTGTCTCTTCTCTTGGTTTAGCTGGGGCTGGGGGTAGCCAGTCTTGTGGTGGCAATGATCTTTCTGTCTGGGGTGTGGTCTGACTGGTTTCAGAGGCTGAGGTCCTCCAAGTGGTCACTAATTTGTGTCCCACTAACTGTGAACTAGACCCAGGTCAAGCATGGCTAATTATTGGCTGCACTGAGTTCCTAGGCCCAGTTTTCATCGATATCGTGAATGGATCCTTGAGGGAGGGTGTCTTTCCTTCGGCTCTGAAAAAGGTGGTAGTGAGGACCCTTCTTAAGATGCTATCCTTGGACATTCTCATGAACTAAAGGCCAGTCCCTAACCTTCCATTTTTAAGGAAGGTTATTGAGAAGGTTTTGGTCGAACAGCTGTAAGACTGCTTGGAGTGTCTTTCCATCTTTGAACCTCTCCAATCTGTTTTTCAGCCTTGGCACAACACTGAGACAGCCTTGGTCAGGTTGACACATAATTTATTCATGCTGAGAGACTGAGGGCAAGGTACTATCGTGGTGCTCTTGGACCTTTCTTCAACATTCAATACAGTGGGGTGCTGATTGATCTGCTGAGGAACTATGTGGGTGCTAACAGTGCTGTTTTGTGCTGGTTTAGCTCATATTTGGTTGGGAGAATGCAGCAAGTGTCTCTGGAGAAGTTTACCTCAGGATCATCTGCATTGTCCTGTGGGGTTCAGCAGAGTTCGATCCTCACTCCCATTTTGTTCTCTGTGTACATGCTGCCGCTAGGGGAGATCATAAGGTGGTACAATGTGGGGTTTGACTGCTAAGCAGATGATACCCAGTTATACCTGTCCTGTGTTCCTGATGATATGTCTGCATTTTTAGTGTTGATCCGCTGTTTAGCTGAGGTAAACAACTGGATGGCTGCCAACTAGTTGTGTCTCTACCTGGGCAAGACAGAGGTCATGATTCTCAAACCTGGTTATCTGGGATTACCAGCTGATGAGGTAGTTACCCTCTCTGTTTTGGGTGGCCAGCCCCTTTCGTCAGTGAGTGCGATCAGAGATCTGGGGGCCATACTGGATGACAGATTGACCTTTGAACAGCAGGTGCTGTCTGTCATCTGGTCTGCCTTCTTTCATCATCAGAACATTGCTAGGATCTGGCTGTTCTTAGCTCAGGATGACCTAGCGATGATTATCCATGTTTTTGTCACCACAAAGCTGGATTACTATAATGCTCTATATCTCAGGCTACCTGGAGGTTTGATGCATCGACTGCAGTTAGTGTAGAATGCCCCGGCTCAGATGTTGGTGAGTTCCTCATTGAGGGATCACATTGCTCTGGGTTCTGCATGCTCTGTGCTAGCTGCCTCTGCATTCACACATCACCTTCAAGATCAGGTTATTAACATACAAGGCTTTACGTAGACTGGGACTAGACTGCTTAAAAGTGCTCCTGACTCCTTATCAACCACCTTGTCCTCTCTGCTCCACTGAAGATGGACTGCTGGTGGTCACCACTACAAAGCTCAAGTCATTGGGTGATTGAGCCTTTGAGGTGGTGGCCCCCATCATCAGGAACTTGATCCCTTGTCACATTCATGCAGCCAGTTCAGTGGAGACCTTTAAAGCCACTTTTAGGACTTTTTTATTTGAATAAGCATTTAATGGGACATGACTTATTTTAACTTTACCTTGCTAACTTATTTATAACTCACTGTTTTGTGTTATATTTGTAAAGTACTCAGAGCCCTTGATAGATTGGGTGCTATATAAATAAAATGTATCTTGCCTTGCCTTTCCTAGTGCCACAATTTGTATACTAGAATTTGTGCAATTGAGTGAACTTTACTACACAAATTGCTGCAGTACACACACCCTCTTTGCCGTTACAACAAATGTAACTATGCGAATTGGTGCACTTTGTGTCAAAATTCACTGCAAAGAGTGAATTGTGCAATTCATGTAGTTAAATTTGCTGCAACTGCAGTGAATTGCATAGTAAGCACTATGCAAATGCTATGCATAGCTCATGGTGGATGAATTCACCACAATTTTGGATAAATTATAAATTCATAATGCTCCTATCCCAAATCTGGAATCATCACTTCAGCATGGCTTTGACAACATCCAGTGCTGGTTCCACTCAGACAATTTCTTCATGCCAAAAAGATTGTTTACATGACCTTTGGCACAACACAAATGAGGCACCTTACTCCCCACAGAATCTTCATAACTCTTGATGGCGTCCAACAAGAAGTAGTTCCCCATTTCAAATATGGTGGTGTGTAGCTGCCACAGCATCTCAGTTCCTCCACCAACATGAATGTTAACCATAAAGACTCCACTCTGGTCTTGCTGTACTGTAGCACAACAAATCCTGCTTGCCATTCCCAGTCATCTGTGATAACATCCACAAGATAATCTTGCTGATGTTTGACTATATTTATATACTGTGTATGTATGTGTGTGTATATATATATTTATACAACGTATGTTTTGGGATAAATACAAGGATAAAAAATGATATCTAGACTGCCCAGTGAAGATAACATTGTTATCTTCATGTTCCTATACGCCATACATTTACAGTGTTTCACTTTTCATCAGACACCTGTCTCTCTTTCCTCTGCCCTGTACAAGTCCCCCAAAAAAAAAACACACATCTCTTCCATCTGGTTGATCCTGCCTACATCTTAACACAAATAATTAATTTAACATATCTGGTTGATCTGAGACTTTCATTATTGATCAATAGACCATTGGACAGGCGATCGTAGCTGAACACACAGTTACTTTCAATTAATTATATAGTTGTGCTGTAAATTGCTCAATAACTTGCACGCTTCTATACTGGCTATATTTGGTCAGTTGCCGACAATAGTAAGAAGAGCGAGTGAGTCGGAAGCTTTCAGAATAGCAGACCAAAGCGCCATGTCAGCTGCCATAGCAACGCATGCCCGGATTTCTGCCTGTTGTTCTGAAGCCGCCGACTCACCGCTTCTTCTCTTACTGTTGTCGGCAGCTTCTTCGTTATAATATAGCCAGTATTATGAAAGCGCTATAGTTTTTGAGCAATTTACACCACAGGCTGTATAATTGAAAGTAACTGAGATTTCATTATTGTTCCGCCCGGTCACGCTACATTTCAATGCGCTCTGGATCGGTCAATGGGTGAAAGGAAGTCGCAGGATCAACTAGATATGTTTATATTTAATTATTTGTGTTAAGATGTAGGCAGGATCAACCAGATATGTATTATTCAATGAGTTTACTGCAGCAACATGAAACAATTTTATTTAAGAATATATGTAATCTGCTCTTTGAGGGGAGGGCTATAGAGAGTTGTATTGGGGTGGTCAGGCAAGGTTAGCCAGAATCCAGACACATTTTGGCATAATAATTTTAAAGTAGCAGGATCAACTATATATACATTTTAAACAACATATGCATCTGTTGTGCTGATAGACATACTGCAGATTTGTGTTGAAACAGCTAACATCTCTATGTAGTGCAATGTATTAGTGCACATTTGGAGCTTTTGTTGAATGCAGCCCAAAACATACATAGTATAAACCGAATATGACATGGCCCGACTGAAGATATCATCCACTGTGAGATATCATGATATCATTGGCCTCTCGTGAAGATAAATATGATATCTTCAATCGGCACATGTCATATCACCTATATATATATATATATATATATATATATATACACACACACACACACACATATATATATCTATATATATATATATATGTATGTATATAGATCTATATACTGTATATATATATATATATATATATATATATATATATATATATATATATATGGTCTTTGGAGAATTCTCAAATTCTCCCTAGCTAGACTGGACCCCCTTCTCAATTCCTTCTGCCAGTTCACTCTGGCTGAATCCCCTCCCCCCAAATACACACACACATATCACTACTCTCTTTAATTCAGTCTTACTCTCCTCTCCCTTGAATCGCATTGACACTTGTGATCTCTTCTCTCTCCTCCCACTTCTCTGCTGTCCTCATTTATCCCATCTTTGTAGTCTCTGCAGTCCTCTGGTACTTGCACCTTCTTTACCCCACTGCAAATCTACTGCTGATCAATCTGCCTTCTCTCTTCCTTCTCTAATTGTGCCATGGATTTGGGGTCTGGCAGATCCAGGAGGGTCTGTGTCAGAGTGTTCTGGTGTTTGTGAGGGAGAGCTTGCCTGGGGGCCAGTGCTGGATCCTGTTGTTGGAGGACTGGGGACTACATGTATTTTTATTAGTGGTTGGAATTGCCATTTTTGGAACCACGGTGACATGTGGATTGGAAGGACTGCTGCTGCTGCTGTACTGGAAGTTGGGAACTGCTGTTATTGGAGGGTCCCATGGCTTGGACTGGTAGGAGCCTTACAGAAGGAACAGAGAAATTCCTGCTTTGTCTGGAGTCATGAGTAGGACCATTAAGTGATCTGAACTTTGGGAAGTTCATTTTATATCAGAATCAGTATCTGGGAGTAGTGTGTGTGTAGGGGGGCCTCCTGGTTGTGCCCGGGGCTGCTTTAACTCCCTGTTCTCTGTGACCAAATGGGAGTTGACCTCCGAGCATTTGGGGAGCCGGAGGTTTGTTTGGGCTTCTCCTAAGCCCTCCATGGGGCTGCCTGGTAGAATTGTCCCTTGGGGGACTGTAGTTGCAGGTTGTGGGGAAGTGGGGTAATTTGTGAGTAAGGTGCACTTGGGAAAAGGGGGGGCCTCCCTCAGAGCCTGGTTTTGTTGCCCAGTTACTGTTTTATTTTCTAATGTATGGATTGGAACCTTTGTTTCCCCTTGGTGATTGAGACCTGTCCTGCTGTGGTAAAGACTTGGAGTATGGTGATTAACTTGATTCATTATATTATTTGGAAGCTGAACCTGATTTGACTGTGCATTATGCCCAAGGCTCAGTGAAGGATGCTGGATAGAGAGAGTGGCCAATTATTTTGTGGTGGTCTCTCCCCCTTTTTGTAACTGCTGTTTCTTTGCAGGTTTCCCTTCCCCCTTCTTCTCCCCCACTGTGTGAGAGGTAGTGGGGTAATTTTTAATTTTACTTTATTGAATATTGCTCTGGAGGGGTGAGAGGACTCAAGTTTTCACTATTCTTTCTTCCTCCTTCTGTGTGAGAGGCAGTGGAGGTGACTTTTCTGGACAATTAAACTGGAGTTGTGACAGAAGTCCAGCGTAGTATATTTATATATTATTAGTTTGTTTGTTTTGAGCGCCTCTTGTTATTAGTGGACATTTAGGGGACAGGAGGCATTTTCTATATCATAAATTGTGTTGGATTTATATTATTTTTTGCACGTGGGACAGTACTGGTTATTGTGATAGGAAATGTGTTGATCTGTTGCTCTCCCAGTCAGGCATTACTCCCCTGCTGAACTCCAGGACCTCTGGCCCTTCTCCCTCCCCCTTGCCTGCAGAAGTGTATAATTGGTGTAGGGCTTTGGGTATTGTTAGTAGGGGACAGAAGTCAGCTGGGGGTCCTGGATCCAGGGGGTGGGGAGTGGGGTGGCCGTATCAGGGTTGTACGGTCCAGGAGATGAAATGGTCTCTAGACCATGGTTCACCATGTCTGGTTACCATACCCAAGGTCTCCTGTATTTCAGGGCAGATAACTCGGTCAGCCCCGGACCTCATCTAACTTGAGTGGTGTTATGCAATGCCAGGTCTGTTAGAAACCAGACTGAAATTATTGCTGATCTTATTGAGATGGTAGATCTGGCTTGCATCACCGAGACCTGGCTTGATGACAATGTGGGCCCCATTTTGGAAGCAGCGGCCCCAGCTGGGTTTCCGATGGTACACCACTCAAGATCGGACTGCAGAGGCTGGGGGGTGGCTATTTGTTTTAGACCAGAATTGGGTATTGCTGGTGTACCAGTAGAGGCATCAAGATCATTTGAGTTTACTGCATTAGCAGATGTGGGCTCCAGGATCATTCACATCTACAATCTACCTGGGGTGGGAAATTGTTCTTGCAGGAAGTGGCAAACTTCATTGTCGATGTGGCATTGGCGTTGCCCAAGCTGATGGTCCTGGGTGACTTCAATGCCTGGGTCAATGATAAACTCTCGCAGTTTGGTCAAGACTTCCTCCAACTCATGTCTTCATTGAGGTTCACACAGGTAGTTGCCTCTGCTACTCATAATCAGGATCACTCTCTTGATCTGGTGTTCCTCCTGGGAATTGAGTCCACCGACTTGGTGGTGGAGCCAGTCATGTGGTCAGATCACTGCACAGTAAGATGCAATTTTCAGCCCCTCCATAGACCTGTCCCTGTGGAGATGGTCAAATACTGCCCTTTGAGGGGTATAACCACGGAAGGTCTATTGGTGGTATTAGACCTATCGAGAGTTCTGAGGGCAGGCGTGAATCCAGACAATCTAGTTTTAATCTATAATAAGACCATTACTGAGGCTCTAGATTCTATCGCCCTAGTCCGTGTTTGGCCTCTCTCTCTCTCTCTCTCTCTGCCCTCGGTCCCCCTGGTTTGAAGGGACCTTGAGGGAGCTGAGACATGTAGGATGAAGGCTAGAGCATCGCTGGTAGAGAATGGCCCTTGAAGGCAACCATTTTAGACTGATAGATCATTATCAAAGCTATCAATCGGCAATCTCATGTAAAAAGGCAGAGTTCCTGTCATGTGAGATAGCTGCTGCTCAGAATCAACTGGCTCAGCTCTTTTGAACCATGAACAGGCTGCGCAACCCAACCTGTCTACAGGTTCGAGGAGCTTTTTCACAAGAAAAGTGTGATGAGTTTTCTTGATTCTTTGTGGATAAGGTGGCTGATATCAGGGCCGAAGTCTGTTCAGCACCCTCTCTGGGGGCTAGCGATGGTCGGTGTATGGTCACTATCCCTCGGTCTGCTTGGATATCTTTTGACCAGCGGAGATGGGGGACTTTATGTGATTACCCAGAATTTGTGGCCTACCTGCTGTAGTTTGGATCTGGACCCTACATGCCTATTATTAGGATGTATGGAGACTATTGGCCGGTCCTTGCAGAGATTGTTTGGTGCTCTTTAGAATTGGAGAGAGTTCCCTAGCTCCTGAAAGAAGTGGTAGTGACACCACTTCTTAAGACAGCTTCTTTAGACCCAAACAGCTGCGCAAACTACAGACCCATCTCTAACCTTCCTTTTGTTGGGAAGGTGATTGAGAAAGTGGTTGTGCTGCAACTGGAGAACCATTTGACCATCCATGATGTCTTCAATCCACTCCAGTCAGGTTTCCAGAAGAGACATAGTACTGAGACCACTCTGGTTCGGGTGCTCAGTGATCTTCTGATGGTGAGAGACCAGAAGCACTGTTCCATCTTGGTGCTTCTGGATCATTCTTCAGCATTTGACACTGTGGACCATGGGGTTCTGCTCGAATGTCTGAGGGTCATCTGTGGCCTGGCTGGTCCAGTTCTCAGATGGTTTCATTCTTTCCTAGCCTGTAGGTCTCAGAGGGTGGTTTGGGGGAATTTTTCCTCAGAGCCATTCTCTCTGCCATGTGGGATCCCTCAGGGCTCGATGCTGTCCCCCATGTTGTTCGCAGTATATTTGCTGCCCCTCAGAGACATTGTAAGATAATATGGGCTGAGGTTTCATTGCTATGCAGATGATACACAGCTCTGTCTTTTGCACCCAACCAGGATAGTGCGATCTCAATGTTTAACAGCTGTCTAGAAGAGATCCATGACTGGATGAAGTCCAGTTGGTTGAAATTGAATCCAAGGAAGACTGAGGTGTCAGTGGTGGATCTGGAGTGCCAGATAGAGAGGCCGGTGGTGGGATTACCCTCTGTGCTTTAGCTCAATGGGGTACAACTGCCTACCTCTGAACAGGTGTGAAATCTGGGGGTGGTTATTGACGATGGGCTGACACTGCATGCGCAGGTGTTGGCAGTCATCAAGTCTTCCTTTTACCATCTTAGGAACATCACCAGAATTAAGCACCTTGTTTCATCCGATGATTTGCCCATGTTGATCCATGCCTTTGTGACCTCGTGGCTTGACTACTGCAACTCCCTTTACCTGGGGCTTCCGGGGGTTGATGTCCACCACTGCAGCTTGTGCAGAATGCTGCAGCATGATTATTAACTGGGACTTCTCATTCCAGTCATATTATTCCCCCCTGCTGTGGAATCTGCACTGGCTGCCTATACAGTGGCGGACCACCTTCAAGGTCGGGCCATGCACAGACAGGTACTGAGTTATCTACAAGAGCTCCTGGTTCCCTATAGCCCAGGCTGGCCTCTTTGCTCAGCTGATGAGGGGTTGTTAGAGCTTCCCAGGGTGTGGTTGAAGACATCTGGTGCCCGGGCTTTTATGTTCATGGCGCCATCCCTGTGGAACTCTTTACCTCATCAGATTAGCACGTGCAGGACCATGGAGATCTTCAAGACTGATTTAAAGACATATTTATTCAGACAAGCTTTTAACATTTGATGTTCTTGAGAATTTTAATTGATGTTATATTTATGTGAAGCTGATATAACTATAAGAATTTTAACTGGAAGTTTGATTTATTTATGTGATTTATTTAATATGTTTTTATGTAAAGCACTTTGATGTTTCGAATTGCGCTATAAAAATAAAATTATTATTATTATCTAACCTCTGTAATAACTTTCCTCTCCCAATGTGACACTCACCTTCTCTTCTCACTGTCTCAAACCATCTCATAAGTTTCAGTTCTCCTGTCCTGTTCCTGCAGCTAACTGATCCCTACCCTTGCTCTCATCTCTTTATTTTCTGTTTTTAGCTGCTACTGCTATTTCAGATTCCCTGATATCTGCATGTCTTGTGTATATTTTATTTTACCTTTCGTTAGTCATCTAGAAATATGTTTACCTCCCAATGTCTACTCTTGGCCATTTCTGGAGCAGTGAGCAACTTTGATCTGTGTTGTACCTGTTTATTTTTGTATGCCATACAAAATTGTCCTAGCCAGTGCCATCCTCTGTAATCTTTTCCCTAGGTCACAACTGAAACTGCGCCAGTTCAGTGTGCTTGACCCAGTCTTCACGCTAAGTAAATAAATAATCTATGAATACGACCCTAAACATTACAGTAGCTTACCACAAAGGTATCAGATCAAATGAATTGTAAATCTGAAAAACACGTACAAATATTCAATAAATTGTTAGTTAAATTTGACATTGAGACATTGCGAGAGATTACATGTACAGTATTTGCACCAGAGTACACTGTACTACACAACAGGGTTTGCATGTTATGGAGACATGTCACAAAATTGCAACCAGATGATTTTGAAAAGCTTTAATAAACTAACTTCATTTGTTACTTTTGTTTGTTGATAGTGATACAGGTTTATAATGGGAATTGCATAATGTTTTTTACTGTATACTTTATTGTTCTTTAGAAAGGTATTAATCCAAGTCATCATTGAATGTCAATAACATGTAAACAGGTGACAACCACAGGTTTATACTTTGTTGTTGACATTCAGTAACCATAATAATTAACATTTTTTTGGTACTAAGAGTGAAGAAAAAGTGCATCAAGAAGAACAACAAAAACAGAGGCATGAAGCTAGTTTCAAAAGCTGTTCTACTGACTGTATTTTTAATGATAACTGTCAGCAATGTGTAAACTAGTGTACATGCAAATAGTGTTGTGTAAACTGGAAGCATGGTATAAAATAGTATTGTGTCACCTACATATACAACAACCATTTTATTTGAAACACAGTAGTGTGATTGACCATTTTAACAGGTCCAGATTTGAGAAGAAGAAGAAGAAGAAGAATGTCTGTCTTCTCTTTATAATGACTAGAGCACCAATGATTTCTGAAGAACGACAGCTGGGTTTTGAGGTTCTGGTTCACAACCAATAGTTTGCTAGCCTCAGCTGGTAGCTGGTTTACAGCCAGTTTTATCACTGCTTCTGTTTCTGATCCCATTCTGTGTTTACCAAAGT
Source organism: Neoceratodus forsteri (assembly GCA_016271365.2). Lineage (NCBI taxonomy): Eukaryota > Metazoa > Chordata > Ceratodontiformes > Ceratodontidae > Neoceratodus > Neoceratodus forsteri. The sequence continues at coordinate 851,608,693 of CM028134.1, forward strand.
TTTTTTCACATGGGAAATTATTTCAAATTTCCCAGTGCAGATTTTTTTTTCAGCATACTGTGGAATGCATTGCATAACAAGAACCCATCTTCTTATAAATTGTCAGATGCCCCATGTGTGTCTCAAAATGCATAATGATTATGACCTTATTTACATGCACCCTGTTTTTTTAATCTAATTTTCTGCTGTAGAACTCCACTTTCTTTGCCTTTTATCAAACTGAGTTTTTGCTTTGTTCATTCTGTATTTAATGTGTTATGGTCAGTTGACCAGCTGACCCTTATGAGAGAACAGTCATCCATTAGATAACTCTTAGAACTGCATTCTTAAAAGAAACCATAGCATCTGTCACATCTGTTCTTTATCCTAGGTTAACTAAAATTATGCTGGCAACATGCCAGTTTTATTTTATAATGCATATCCATTTAGCCACATCTATAGTGTAAGTCCTATATGTAATATCTAATCCACATGAAGTCTGTTGTGATTTTGCACTCTGGTCAGTCCACTGTGCCAAGCAAATGGATACAGGATGTTCTTGATCATTTGGTCAACTGCCGGGCCAAAACCCTGACTGTTTGCAATGAGGAAAGGAATGTAAATGACTTGTTCTATGTCTAATTGTATAGATTCCTCTTTCTGTATATTTTTTGTTTATCATTCTTTGTTTTTATGGTCTTCTATGAAACTGAGCAAATACAGTATGTCCATAGGCCATCACTTATCAGTAAATGAAATGAAAATGAATGTGCATGCCTGGACCACAGAGCAGGCAGCAGAGATGTGGACAACATGGGCTTGGGCAGCATATCTGAATGTTTGGCATCACACTAACAGGTTTAATACCATGATAACTGTGGTTTGTATTTCTAAAGTCTGTGTGTGCTAGCAGTGCCATATTCAATGGCATACTTAGCATGACATTATGCTGTTAGCATGTGAGCTATCAACTTCTTGTTACTATGCAGATGAGTCATATTTGCTTGTGTACAGTACTTTCTGGGATACTGGAATGTTTTGGAAGCACTAACCAGCTGTCAGTGCAGTAATAGCTAATGTTTCGAAACCTTATTTTAAATCCATACAATGAGCACAGGAGCCCTCCCTGGCTGTCTCCTGACAACATGTCTAACAACTCCACCTCATCTTATCAACCCCTTTCTGTTCTCTCTGGCCTCTAGTGGCACTCCTTCTTGCTGATGATTTTAGTAGCAGCATACTGATGTCCCCACCCATTACCTTCAGTAATACAGTTCTGCAATGTTCACTAAAGGAAAATGCAGTCATACTTTGCAGAAACATATAATGTGCAGAGCATTTTGATTTAAGTATGTAGGCCTAGTATATTCTTCTCTTTGTTTACTGTTAGGAGTTTTTTTCTAAATTTACCCTCTAGGTTTATGACCCCTGCCACCGTGGTGAATATCTTATTGCTTTACACAGCCTCCTGTTCCATGAGACAGTGATGCATCCAGGACCACTGATTCAGAGAGTGACAGCTACTGCTGTAGTAGCAATCTGCTGCAATGAGCCTAATATTCCAGCCCCAACTGAAAAAAAAACTCTTTCTAATCCAAACTTTTCATTTTCTAAGTATGGATCTAGGTCTACACAGCAGCAGTAAATATTTTGTAATTATAGTCTTTATTTCATCAACCTACACACACAGATCCATAAAATGCACACAATCACCCCAGTTCACCAAACTAGTGAAGAATATAACTGATTATAGCTGTTTCCTTATAGACTAGCCAACTCAATTATCTTTCAGGTGTTTGTGAACTGTAACTGTAGCTTTCTTTAGTGCTTACTTGATAAGATGAGTTACTTAAAATCACAGCTCTACTGCTCTAAGCTTGACTGAAACCAGCTGTTGCTGAACTAATGTCTGTGAATGCTGCACTGTCATATGGGACAGGAGGTTCTGCAGGAAAAGGAAGAGCAGGGGCCATAAAACTATCAGGCAAACTTAGAAAAAAACTCCTTACAACAAAGGGATGGACACACTTACACAATACAGCTACACATACAAATCCAAACACTCTACACAACATTTTTGAGTGTGTGTAAATGTTTACTATATTTCCTCTTTAAAACCCTCCTCCAGCATCAAGTAGCTGTAGGCTTCATTAGGTGAGGGTCCCACATTGCTTTTTCCCCGAGTACCTAATGCAGTCCCTCTTCAATTAATGATCTGGTGAGGAGGGGTCTGCTCTCAAGCCCTACCTGCTGGCAGCAGACAGTGGGGGGGTACAACAAAATTCATGAGATTGACATTTTCTAGTAAGGAGCTGACACTCAGCTGAGAGCTGCACATCACACTCATGGCATTTAATGATCATGCAAATGAGTTGGTATGTAGCCTTAAGTGCTGTACATAGTGAGTAGTATCATTGATATGTTTGTATGAATCTTGCAGGTTACCACTTGGGCACTATGATAGCTCCACATTACTTATTGCCTTTTGTGGGGTGGGTTAGTGCTGAACACAATGACTATATTTTGCACACAGATATGGCTTAAGGCTTCCATATTAAAACCTCTTTGTGCTGGATGACACATTTGCTAGGGATTTCAATATACCTCCTTTTTGTACTTATCATACATTAGTACTCACACAGCCTTGGCACTCAGGTTAGTGCTTCATTCCATTATCCTGCCCCTTTGTGCAGCCAGAACTGACTGAGACAGCCACTGTGAGTAAACATAAACAAAGCCCTTGAGCATTGACATGTTTGACCCCGTGTTGCATGAGAGATCAGAGGAAATATTTACCAGCCAACCCGCTAGGGAGATGTCCATCCTGGATCTGTCCTGACCAACTGTGGACAGGTTCAGGATATGAAGGTGGATGTGTCAGTGTCACTTGCAGGAAGTGTCCACCACACTTTGTGGTTTTGCCTGAACATGGGCAAAGGGATTGTAAGGACCAAGATAAGGGTCTTGGACATTCTGTGGGCTGACTTTGGTAGGATGGGAGAAGTTTTGAAAGGACAACTTGCATGGGATAGAGTGGGGATGGATGTGGAACAGAAATGGGCCATAATAAGGAAAGGATTGATAGAGGCCAATAGTGAGTATGCCAAATCAAAGTAAGGAAGCTAAGGCAAAAAAAAAAAACAGCTGGATCAGCAAGAAGGTAGCAAAAGCAGTGTGGGTCAAGACAGTAGCCTTTACAAAGTTAAAGCATACTCAGAAGGAGGAGGATAGGATGGATTATGTCACTAAGTCAAGACAGGTAGGGCAGTAAGGGAGGCAAAGGACATGACAGAGGCACAGTTACCTAGCAGATAAAAGTGAGTGAGAATGCCATTTTCAGGTATATAAGGGAGAAAGAAATGCAAGAATGAGATGGTCATGGTAAAAATGAAAAGGGATGGACAGAGGGTAGTGAAGAAAAGGCAGAAGTGCTTAATGGGTACTTCAATTCAGTCTTCACTCAGGAGAAGGATGGACCAGTACCACAAGTACCACAAGGTAGCAGGGGTTCTCTTCCTCCAATTGTCCTTATAATATAAGCCTCATAGAGATTCTATATAATCTACTCTTATGTACAGATTAAATGTATTTAGAATATTATAGTAATATTGAAATGTGTTAGACAAATGGAATGTTAAGAGAGAGATAATGTATATATGACCATGTTGCTTAAATGTCTAATAAAATAATTAATGTGGCTAGATGCTATTTATGGCTTAAAGATCAATATTTACTTAAGGATGAATTATAATAAGCTTAAATTAGCAGAGTCTACATGATATTCTTTAGAATTTTTTTTTTAAAACACTGCACTCATTTTTCAGTTTAGAAGCATGATTTATCACTGAGTACTCTTTAAGTTATAAATGGTAACAGGTGTTTCTATTTGGAATATTTATATTTAAACAGTGATGTTTTCCCTTCTAGCCACGCCTACTGAGGAAGGGTCAGTGGACCCGAAGAGTCGAGGTAGAGCTTTTGTAACCTATCTGCCTTTGTTGACTTTTTATGACTGAAATAAATGGACATTTGATGGATTACATCAGTAGCAGCTTATTTTTCTTTGAAAGGTGGGCTATGTGGATGCAATTTACTGATATTATTGTGTTTTGGTCATAGACTTCCATAGTGAATGTTCAATACACACCTGAGTGTGCAACTTATTTGGCTCAGCTGGTGCTTGTTCTGTAGCTCGATTGTTACACCCTCAAACTTGTTGTAGGCTCACTGAGAAAAATATTCTGGATCTGTAACTTTGCTACTTTGCTACTTTCAGCAGAACCATGACCCTTGCTGATTTCATGTATCATTTAAGGAACTTTTGAGTGGTGTGTATTTTGTGTCAGCAGCAGGACATTTGGTTGCAGTCCTACAGAGAACAACTTGGAAATAAGTTGCAGTGCTTGAAAACTCTATTAAGAAATGTTGAATCAAGACAAATCTTCCAATTTAAGCAAATTTGGCTGTTCGAGTTGGGAAGGGACTGAACCTTTACAGAGGAGGAAACAAAAAGCTGCAGAATGCTTACGGGCGTCAGAGGTAAATACTGACTTCAATAACACTGAAGATTTAAAACATGTCTTTAATAAGTTGGACAAATTGCTACTGAAGGAAATTGACATTACTTATAATATTGCAACATTGGAACAGTGTCTTGCTAAAGAACAAATATCAAAGGGCATCAGGGTTACCATGACTCCTTCATCAGGACGTGAGGAGTTCGAGTTTCAGGGTGAATGGATTGAAGAAGCTAGAATTTGCTCTGTTACATTTACAAAATTGATTATTAAAGCTGATATAAAAAAAGAACAAAAGTTACAAATATAACTTGCTGCAGTTACGGAACAAGCATTGGCTCTTAAAGGCACAGAGGACTATGATGAACTGAATTATAATTTACAGAAGAAATTAGATAAATCATGAATCAGAAATTATTGACAAAAAGCAAACCAAACTATTAAGGGACAAAAGGATTATGAAAAAGGAGACATTGCAGTTTGGTCCAAACTGAAATTTAACAGATCAAGAAGTAGCTAGGTCTAAGGTCTGTTTTCAATTTAATAAAAGAAATACATCACGCTCTACAAGCAGAAACCGAAAAGACAGCAGCAGTGAAAATCAGCCTACATCTAACTCTAACAAAGGTCCTTTTTTAGGGAACAAGAAAGAAGGGAAAAGAGGACAAGGAAAATAAGGTGTGGGAAAGAGGAAGTGGAATAAAATCAAGGTCCCAACAGAACTCTAAGGAACAAGAGAGGGAAGGGTTACAACTGATTAATTTATCAGACCAGATACTGACAGAGGGTCAGAACAGAGTACTACACAAGAGACTATCATATGTTCTCAACCTCCAGGTTAACAGATTTGCCATACATGTGGATATACAAAAATTTATAAGGAAAATAAAACTTATTTTTTCTTTTTTTACAAAAGGGTCCACTGGAAGTGACGAGTAACATGGGAATCACTTTTGAACAAGCCCCCTTGAATTCTGAAGAGGGTGTAGCTTTGGACATAAAGACTAACCAAATGTTAAGGGATCTGGGGACTTTAGAAGAACTCTATCAGAAAAATATAGACAATATGGACTTGGAACAGATTTTGGAAGGTAACATTCAGACCACAGTAAGTGACTTACATCCAGCGTTGCATATATCTGACTCCATTAAAAAACAAAGGAAAGCTCTATTTAGAGGTAAATCATATTTCTGCCCCAATGTTTATAACTCTAATATTTCCCCTTTGAAAAAACTGCCCTAAAACAAGTAAATGATCTAGTAAATGAATGTAGTACTACTAAGAAATGTAACGTGACAAAAAAAGAAAGTGCTGCCTTATTACAACTGAAAAGTATGAAAGGAATTGTATTCAAGCCTGCAGACAAAGGTGGGAATATTGTTATAATGGGGAAAGACAAATATAAGAGAATGGTAATGGATTTATTAGAAAATGCTAGTAATTATAAAAAGCTGGACATTAATCCAAGTGCTCAGTATTAAAAGAGCTGCTAAAATATTACAAGATGTGGTAAAATTGGAGAAATACTTGAAAATGAATTTAAATTTATGTGGCCTGAGAATCCTAAAATATCAGGGCCGATTCCAAACAGACTTATGCATGGTGCAAGGCACATTATGCCAGACCAAATGGTGTAACTCACACTTGCACCATGCATTCCGTAAGTTGGTATTCCAGTTGCAGCTTGCACCATGCCCATGCAGGTTGTGCCAAAGGTTGGCTATACCACCCACTATGCCCACAACCCATAGCTGCATGGTGCAAGGATGGTTATGGCAGCAACTGTGCCCTGTTCTGGAAGGTGGCTGTCGTAACCCACCAACACCATTCCCCACCTGCTATGGCACCTCAGACTTAAGCCAGCATGGAGGTGATCTGATGGGCATCTGTCCTGCCAACTGATGGATGCCCACCCACAGCACTGTGGGAAGCACATATCCCTGCTCCATGTCCCCCAGTGAAGTCATTCCACCACTCCAAATGTCGGGGCCCCCGGGTCCATTTTCTGCACTACCCTCCAAACATCTGTACTACTCGGCCAGCCCCCCATGCCCCCAGGTGGTTGCGGGTACATTTTAGGGTGGGGGCTCTGGAAGGCAGTAAATCATGGGTCATGACTTGCAGCACCCAGGTCCATTGTGCCATTTTTGTGGCACTAGCCTGCGCTGCCGCAAGTCATGGGACATAGGTGCCGGGGATCCTGCCTGTCTTGGAATACAGCACAGGGACCCCTGCATAGTGCCACATGCTGCAACTCGCATGTGCCCATGAGTTGCACCATGCAACGTGGAATCAGGCCCCAGGATTTTATGCTTTACCCAAAGTCCATAAGAACTTGTCGGATCCCCCGGGGAGACCCATCACCTCTGAGATTGATTCCTTGACAGACAGGTTAGGACAATATATGGACTTTTTCCTGCAAAAATATATTCCAAGTATACAATCATTTATAAAAAATACAAATGATGTCCTTGTAAAAATTAAGGACTTTGAAAGGCAAGATTGCTTCTTACTGGCATCCAAAGACATAAATTCATGATATACCACTATTATACATGAAAATGGGATAAATGCATGCAGGATTTACCTGGAAAATCATAGAGAAAGTAATAAGATGCCAGTGGAATTTATAATAAAGTGCTTGGAATTCATTTTAACTCATAATTTCTTTGAGTTCAATGGGGATTTTTTCTCCAGAAGTGTGCAACTGTAATGGGTGTCAGTATGGCACTCAGTCATGCTAATCTGTTCTTAGGATTCTGGGAACTAGTGAAGATCAGTAATCAAAACTACAATCCATATGTTGATAAAATCAAAATGTGGTATAGATTTGTGGATGACATATTATGCATATGGCATGGAACAGAGGCCAAGTTTACAGAATTTGTACAGTGGATGCATGATAATAATCTTAATTTGTCATTTAGTTATTGCATTAGTCCATCAGAAATAAATTTCCTGGACTTAATTATTTTTACATCTCAGGATGAAAACAGATTGGGAACTAAATGTCATAGGAAACATACTGCCATGAACTCCCTTCTTAAATATGACAGTGCACACTCTATAAAATTGAAAACTCTATCCCATTTGCACAATTCCTAGGGCTTTATAGGAATTGCAGTAGCAAGCAATATTTTGAGGTACTGTTCAATCCCAAGAACTAGAGAGAAGATTCATTAACAGGGGTTATGAGAAGAAATTACTGAAGGAATCAAAAGAAAGAGCTATGACACTGAATAAAGAACAGTTATTTAAAAGGAAATCAAAAGAAACAGCTAGTAGAACAGATGATATTATAACATTCTCTACTGAATTTAACAATCTGGCTGGATGTATAGGAAATGTGGTATTTAATAATTGGAAAATGTTACAGTCAGATGAATTCTTTGCACTAGTAGTAGGACCAAAACCAAAAATCACATTTAGACGTGCCAGTAATTTGTGTGATATGCTGGTCCACAGTAGATTTTATGAGAAAAAGAAATAGACAGGGTTGGTTTCCTGCAAAACCTAAAGGTTTCTTCAAATGCACAAAGTGCACTATTTATAAATACTTAGAAACCAGTAAAGTATTTAATCACCCTAAATGTGACGATGTGAAAGAAGAAATAAGGCAACTAATAACTTGTGATTCCCTTTTCTGTATCTATGCCCGCTGGTGTACTTGTGGACTGACTTATGTGGGTGTGCGATGCACCACTCAAACAAAGGATTCCAGAGCAGGTCATATCCATCATAAAGGGAAGATCAGATACAAAAGGTAGGAGCACACTTTGCAGACAGTCATAACTCATATCACAGTAATTTGAAATGCTTAGCAATAGAACATGTCTCTTATCTCAAATATGGAGTAGAAAAGACATTCTACTTTAAACAGAAAGTTTTTGATTTTATATCTTAAAGTCAGCTAGACCAAATGGCTTAAATGAGTATTGGGATATAAAACTGCATTTGTAATCAACTAAAATGTGAACATTAGGGCCCAGATATTCAAACTGTGCTCAAAATGAACACAACAGCAGGAGCAAGCACAAACCAGTTGTGCAAATGCGCAACAGGTGTGGTATTCAAACATGGAGCAGAACAAATTGCGCAAGCAACCAACGTCTGAATATCGCGCACATACTGCGCCATAGCGCAACCAGGAAGGAGAAGCTGAGCCAAAATGTTGCACTATGGAGCAACCAGGGCAGCTCAGCTGAGCATTCCAGAGGTGCCATAGCGCAAGCAGAGCCACCCCCCCCAGAGCAATGGAACTGCACATCCAGGGAGGCAGGCTGGGGCCCACCGCCAGCCATGCCACACATGGGCACAGGAACACACTGCAGAACCCACACCACACCTGCACACCCCAAGCACAGCATCACTGGGGGTGTGACGGATGATCTACTGGCCCATGGGGACAAGCCAACACAGCATAGCGGAGCTATGACACCCCAGCACAACCACTGGCATGCTGAGAGTGCCACACACAGGGGGTTGACAACCACAGTGCACAGCAGCCCCCCGTACACACAGCACACCCTGCACTGTGACCCCAAGACACCACCTATGTGCAGTGACTGGCACTGCAGGAAACTATGCATCCCCCCAGCACACATCAACCCCATGCAGCACAGAAGCCTACAAGCCAGACACACCCTGTGCACCCAGAAGTGGGTGGCAGCAGACGGCAAGACCAACAGAAAGTCACTGCCATGCTGGAGATACCTCCCCATGCACACACACACACACACACCCAGGACCATACCACCCCAGATGGCATGTACACCCCTGCAACTGAGCACCCATAGCCAGCTGCAAATCAGAGCCCAACACAGTATTCATATCAAAATAGAAATGTATATTGAAAATATTAAATAACAAAAACAAGAGAAACTATTTACAAGGGGGGAACTGGTACAAGGTAGGGGTGTTCAAGGGGGAAGGATTAAAACCTTGGAGAGGGAAGGCAGGGTGGTAGGGATGGGAGAAGTGGGAAGGGTAATGTGGGCTATGGCCCAGCCGGCTGCTGGTCCTCCCCCTGCTGGCGCACCATCCTGTGCCACCTCCGATGTACTCCATGGCGCTGGATGGCTTGCAGGATCTCCTGGTTCTCGATGCCAAGTTGTGTGAGGCGCCTACCATCGCTTGCCAACTTCCTGAGAACCTCGAGGCCTAGGAAAATGGGAACACAGTCAATGGCTGTGACTGACCACAACCCTGAACACCACCAAACCTACAAGCCATATAGCCCAATGTCCCACACCTGTGACGGCATGCACCCACCCACAGTGAACATGCACATGGCCATCACAAACAGGCAGCACCAGCTATGCGCACCACTGCACACACACACTGCCCATGTCCATCACAGCACAAACCAGGCTGTCCAGTGATGTGGCAACGTGGTGCGATGCCAGTTACACAGCTATGTGCCCAGTGCATGCCTGGACCACCAGTGACGCATACACAGACGTGCTGTGATACTGGACAGTGATGCATGTCACCTGTGTCGTGCATACATACATACATAGATACATAGACAGTGTCGTAAGATAAGGGCCTATGGCCAACCCAGTCTATCCATTTGAGCTTGTAAGTTCACTTTGTTTTCTTAGAAGTCTGTTGCCCCTTACCCCTGATCTCCAGAATTCCTTCATGTCTGTCCCGTGCATTCTGAAATCCCGTGATTGTTTCAGCCCCCACCACTTCCTCTGGCAGGGTGTTCCACTTGTCCACCACCCGCTCTGTGAAGAAATCCTTCTCCATGTGTCCTCTGAATCGTCCACCCTCCAACTACATCCCATGCCTCTAGTCCTGGAACATCTTCTTCACTTCAAAATAGTGTGTCCTGCACCCTGACCCCCTGTAAGATACCTGTATGTCTCTATCATATCCCTCTCTCCCTCTCCTCCAGGGAGTACATGTTCAGTTCCTTCAACCTGTCGTCATAGGACCTGTGATGCAAGCCATGCACCATCTTTGTTGCCTCCTCTGAACCTTCCCTGCCCACTCTACGCCCTACGTAGGTATGGTCTCCAGAAATGTACACTGTACTCCAGGTGGGGCCTCATTAGTGTCTTGTATAGTTGAATTATGACCTCCCCTGTCCTGCATGGTTGTATTGTGCAGGGCTAGTGGACTTCTCCCCCCCAGCATGCAATAGCATCCATGAAGTCATGATACTCACATTGCTCAAGCAGCTGTGTCTGCTGCTGTTGCTCTTGCTGCTGTTGCTGCGGCTGCTGCTGCTGCATCCGGGGGGCAACTCCTGCTGCCACCGGGGCCCTGGCACAGCCCTCCTCACCCCGGCCCTGCATCCTCACATCCCGGCCTGTGGGAGACATATGTTGAGACAAACATCAGTGTGACTCAAAAGCAGACTGCCCCCTGCCCCAGTGAGAGTGTCTGCCCACACAGCCATACCCATCCATCGCACAGCTGCACACACTGACACAGCCAACCGTGTCCGAGCCGGCACCTATTCACAGCCACCAAAGCACACACACCCCTACAGAGAATACAGGTGCATAGATGGTACACTCACCTGGCCTAGGCACCATGCCCCGCCTGGCACGTGCCCACAGCCGTGCCAACATGTCTGGCTCCCTCCGGCAGAGGTCACTGTACTGGTGCCGGCACTGCTCAGCAGCCCGGCACCATCCAGTGACCCCCACCAGGTCAGTGGCCACTTGCTGCCACACCTCTGTTCTTGCTATGGTGAGGGGGCCTCACCATGGAGTGCCCCTGGCAGTGGGCTCACTAGGCCACCAGGTTGGCTACTCCAGTGGGCTCCAACTCACAGCCCTCCTCCTAGCCATGTTAGCCAGTTTACAGCAGGCAATATGGTGCTCTGCTGCACCGTAACCCGATGGAGATGTTGCGCAATAGACCACTACAGGCTCCAATCGCGCTGTTCGAACAGAGCTGTCACTCACATAGCGCCGTCACCAGACAGCCAATAGGGACGCATACATGGCAGGCGAACAGTGGCAGGGGGCAAAGGGCATACACAAGGTCATGAGCAATGACAGGCACGCACAGCACCATCTGACGAGAGGTATCCCACGCGACTCGACCAGCCGCGCACTCGTGCCACAGTGGACCATTGCAGTAATGCCACAGCGCCATAGTGGCTAGCGCCAGCGCCACTGGCACAATGGTGCCATGGCCTGAATTGCCTATCGACTCAGCATGTCAGCAGTGTGACAGACGCATGTGTAAGCTATCTAGGCATGCTAATGCAGTGTACCACACAGGCACAGATCTGCGCCTCATTGGCTCAGCCGACTCTTCCGTATTGCGCAAAGCGCAGATTTGCGATATTCAGCCGACACATGCAAATCATCTGATCAGCCATTCAAGGGCGCAGTGGCACGATTTGCATGTCATTAAAGTTGCTCCACTCCTAATTTGCATGTGTTGCGCTATAAATGTGCGACAGTGGGCTGTGCTGGCCAGATTCGGTTACTGCAGGTGAGAGGTGAGTTGCATGCTGTGTGATGTTCAGGACAATGCTCATGGGGAAATGCTGTAGACTGCACAGTGACAGGTGTCCACTTCCACCCATACAGATCACCATGACCGAGCAGAGCCAAGGTGAGGGTGAGGACGGTGGGCGTAGGAGGAGGCCCAACTTCACAGCGGCAGAGACGGAGGCCCTCTTCCAGGCCTACCTGGAAGATGAGCCACTACTGAGTGGATGGAAGGGCACCCCTCAGTCCCGTGCGGCTTCATGGGAGGGGGTAGCTCGGGTCGTTAACCTGCACAGAAGCCACCAGCGCTCCGTGCAGGAATGCAAGAAAAAGATGGGGACTGACCGCCGGAGGTTGAAGGAGAAGGTGGCAGCCTTCAGGGCGGCATTACGCTGGCACCGGTAGGGGCCCGCCAGTGGTGTTGCAGCTGACCCCACATGAGGAGACACTGGTCGCAGCATGCAGCTGAGCGCCATTGCGGGCATACCAGGAGGAGGATTCCAGACAGGTGGAAGCCCATCACTGCACGGTATGACATGATGGTGGTGTTTGGGGGGGTGGCGGTTGTTCACATGCACTCACATGTACTCTCTTTCTGTTACAGATCCTGTTCGTCTTCAGGAGACAGTGGTGGTGGTGGGTCCAGACAGTGATGCGGACCTGCTGGACATGGAGGAGGGACCATCCACCTCCACCACCAGCCAGCAGGCACTGCAGCAGCATGCACGCTGGGCCAACAACTCTGGTGTCAGTGATACGGGTGCGGGGGGTGCACAGCCTGTGTCTCAGCAGTCTGGCATGCAAGCATGCCAGCATGCTGTGACCATGGCAGTAGCACGTACCTGCACCATTGATGATAGAAGGCCTGCAATGGGCAGTGATAGGTGTGTGTCCCATGACGGACACACGGCAGGCCAGCACGTGCCCCTGGGCCTTTCTGGTTCAAACATGTGTACCAGCATGCTGGCACAGTCCCAGGCTGTGCCTGTCAGCACCGGTGGGGCAGCACCGTGGCTGTGCAGGTGTCTGGCACTGTTGCCAGCACAGCGGTGGAACAGGTGGACCTGGGGGCACAGCGGTTGGAAGGGCAGCAGCAGCAGTCGCACACCAGGTCTGGGGGTACAGTGTCAAGCAGTGGCACATGTCCACTGCCCTTTCATCTGCCCATACCTGGTCCTGGAGAACAGCGCCCACCCTCAAGGGGTGATGTGCATCAGGACCGTCCACACCCTGGGGGTCATGATGCCATTGGGGCACAGTACCCATTGGACACGCACACCCGCCTGCTGCAGGAATCAGTACAGCTGCAGGGGCGGGTTGCAAGGTCCGTGGAGGCACTGTCTGTGTCCGTGGAGCGGCACAGCAGGGAGTGTGCTCGGGACCGAGCCGAGCTGATCCGTATGCGGATGGATGTGACCGCCGCCATTGACAGGCTGACCCAAGCAGTGGTCTCTGTCGTGGATGCATTGGGCACACAGTCAGGTGCCCCTGTACTGCACACCCCACACAGTGCACTCTCCACTCCCCGTTCCCGGCGTCGTGCGACACCAGGCCTGTCGACACCGGGTTCTGCTGTGGGCATCCCGAGCACCCCTGGTGCAGGTTTGTTCGGCGTGCTGCAGACCCCTGTGCGGGCAAGGTCACGTTCGCGCAGTGGGACCCCTGGTGGTGCAACAGTGCCACCCCATGTGGCCCCTGCTCAGCCTGCCCGTGCTGTTGGGTCACGGCGGGGCTGCACACGCATCCGCGGTGGCTGTGGGACAGCGCTACATGACTGAGCTGTCTCCCAGTGCGGGCCCTGTCTGGTGCTGCCCTGTGTGCAATGTGTGTCATGGTGGGCAGTGCACTGCTGGGTGCTCTGCTCACCACGTTGACACACGGACCACCTGCGCACCCTCCCAACTTCTGTCCACAGGTGTGCATGATGATGCCTGCATTGCACTGTACACCAAGGTGCAAGGGTGCCCAGGTTCTGACACACGTACTTGGACAGTACAGGTGGTGGGGGTGGTCGGTGGTGCTGTGTGTTAGCAATGTCGGTTCTGCAGTGCTGTGCATCTGCCCATGTACGCTCTGTGCCTGGTGTGTGTGTATGTGTCCATATGAGTGCTCACCCCTCTCTGATGGTGTGTTGGTATGCCTGGACCCTTCCACTCCCCTGACCTTCATGCACCCCTGGTGTGTTCCCCTGTGTGCCTGTAGTTTGTGCATGGACAGTGTTGGTTGCACATGTCCCCTTGACTTACCTGTGTTGTGTGTAGTGCTCCTCTGTGATGGTGTCCCAGTGCAGCTGGGCCTGCCGGATCAGTCGGGGGTCCCTCCATCCTAGGGGGCTGCTCATCATCACCATCATCACCGGCGCCACTGGCGTCCCCATCGCTGTCCCCCTGTTTGACCTGTACGGCTATCCCATGGTCTTTGGCCATGTTGTGCAGGATGCAACAGGCCAGGAATATCCCACAGGCCTTTTGGGGGCTGTACTGTAGGGCACTGCCGGAGGTGTCTAGGCATCAGAAGCGTGCCTTGAGCATCCCAAACACCCACTCTATGATGTTACGTGTTGCGGCATGTGCCTCATTATAGCATAGCTGCGCTGGGGTCGTGGGGCACTGGTACAGTGTGAGCAGCCAGGGATGGAGTGGATATCTGCAGTCACCTGTGTGGAGATAGTGAGAGCAGTGTCATGTTCAGGTCCATATTGGCTATCTTCCTGTGTGCCACTACCATGGCACCTGTGTCATTCCCACCCTTGCCCAGAGTTTGCATTCCATACATGTGTACTCACCCACTAGATGTCCTGTGGGGATGTCCCCACTCTCGAATAGATGGCACAGTGCAGACTGATACCATATGAAGGCATCATGTGCTCCACCAGGTGTGTGGCACAGACATTGATTATGCATCCAGTGGCATCACACACCACCTGGCAGTTGACACTGGAGAATCCTTTCGTTCCGATATGCGTGGCCATCGGGGCCAGGTGGCATGCGATGGCCACATTGGTGCAGTCTATGGCCCCTAGCATGCCAGGTACACGTGCTACCCTGTTGAACTCCTGCATGTTTGTTGCACGCCTGCCGCGGTGCTGGGGGAAATGGATGTACTCAGAGTATGTGGCAGCAGTGCGCTGAGGAATTGGGTGAGGATGCATGATGTGGCCGACTGTGTGATGCCTGTGGTGTCCCTGTCAGCCTCTGGAAGGTGCCCGGCGAGCAGGCACATGCAGGCTGTTACCTTGGTCTCCACCGACAGAGCGTGACTCCATCGTGAGGGTGCATGCATCACATCACTGCACAGCTCACAGAGCCGTCTCAGTATTGCCCTGTTCAGGCGGTACTGGCCCACGATCTCTACATCTGTGTACAGCTCAAAGCTGATGCGGGCACGGTACCGCCTGTCGGGGGCATACCGCCGACGGGCCCCTCCACGGCCATGTCCCCCTGCAGCATGGATTCTCACCCCCTTCATTACGGCTTCCATGTGGAAGCTGGCACTGTCCATCTCCCTGGCTTCTGCCCCCAGCTGCTGTTGCTGTGTTACCCCGGCTGTCCTCACTGCTACTTCCACTTCACCGGCACCCCACTGGCCTCTACAAACTATGGGACACACTTTCCTTGCCTGCCTTTTTAAGTCTGTCTGTCTGTCTCTGTCTGTCTCTCTCTCTCCCCACTTGGCAGCCTGGTAGCATTCTTGCGCCGCTTCCTTGAGCCTTTTATTTTGGCTCATTTCCGCTAGTGAGCAGTTTCTGGCTGTGCCGCTATTGCGCATTGCGCAAGTCTTTGAATATCGCATTGCGGTCTTTATGCATGGATCCGCCCCCTTTGGTTGCGCATGCCTTCATTTTCATTGCGCTATTGCTCAGCATGTTTTCGGGGGTGCAACTGCCTTCTTCTGAATATCGCGAAATGCCGCAGTTTTGGACTTGTGCATTAGCAACCCTGTTGCGCATGGCGCAACCCTTTTGAATATCTGAGCCAAGATCTCTTGATCAACTCACACTTCTGCTACTGCCTTTTTTCCTTTGACTCTTTAAACTTTAAGTAAACCTTTCCAAATGTGACCTTTAGCACATGGGCTGACCTCCCACTAAATATAATCTAAATGAAGATTTCACCCTAACTAAACTAATACAGTTATTTTATTATTTTTTCATAACTGTTCATTCATACACATTACACATCTTTGTTTATTTATATGTTTTCTTTTTAGGAAATGAAAACAGCTATGGAGCATTGAGAGGCTGGTGTAGATCAACTTAATCAAGTATGCATGGAAGCCTCAATTCACTTTCTACCTAGGCTGCACCAGCTGAAGAAAACACATTTACTTTTTGTAATCTTTATTTTTATTCCCTATCCCCTCTCCCCACACACACACACACACTTTGTCCAGAGTCATTATCTTTCTGTATTCCTTTATTTACTTTTGGAGCTTTTGAATATACTGTAATAAATAAAGAATAGAAATTTATTTTTTTCTGGTACTTCTCTACTATCTCATCCCTCCTTCTCTTCCTCCAATTGTCCTTGTAATATAAGCCTCATGGAGATTCTATATAATGTGATCTTATGTATAGAATAAATGTCGTTAGAATATTATAGTAATATTGAAATGTATTAGACAAATGGAATGTTAAGAGAGAGACAAAAAATAGTAACTTCCATAATGTATATATGACCATGTTGCTTAAATGTGTAATGAAAGAATTAATGTAGCTAGATGTTATGTATAGCTTAAAGATGAATATTTACTTAAGAATGAATTATAATAAGCTTAAATTAACAGAGTCCACATGCTATTCTTTAGAATTTTTGTTTTAAACACTGCACTAATTTTTTAGTTCAGAAGCATGAGTTATCACTGAGTATTCTTTAAGTTGTAAATGGTAACGTGTTTCTATTTGGAATATTTTTATTTAAACAGTGACATTTTCCCTTCTGGCCATGCCTCCTGAGGAAGGATCAGTGGACCTGAAGCGCCGAGGTAGAGCTTTTGTTACCTACTGTATCTGCCTTTGCTGACTTTTTATGACCAAAATAAATGGATATTTGATGGATTACATTGGTAGTGGCTTATTTTCTTTGAAAGGTGGGCTACATGGATGCAATTTACTGACATTCTTGTGTTTTGGTCACAGACTTCCATAGTGAGTTTTTAATACACTCCTGAGTGCACAACTTATTTGGCTCAGCTGGTGCTTGTTCTGGGTAGCTCCCATTGTTGCATACCCTCAGACTTGTTGCAGGCTCACAGAGGGGGTGGGGACTGGGAGGGAAGAAGTCACAGACAGTGCAATTCAAGCTGATACAGTACTCAAGGGCCAAGGGGCCTAAACATGGACAAATCACCAGAGCCAGATGGCATGCACTCAAGGGTCCTTAGAGAAATGGCAGAAGTTCTGGCGGGTCCCCTGGCAGACCTGTTTAACATCTCTTGAGTCTGGAAACATGCCCTAGGACTGTCGAATGGCACATCCGTACCGCCCATAAAGTGGGCAGAGGGATGAACTAGGGAACAACAGACCAGTCAGCCTGATCTCAACAGTGGGTAAGTTGATAGAGATCATCCCGAAAGAGAGACTTATCAGCTTTCTGGATGAAAATCAGCTCCAGAACAACAGGCAGCATGGGCTTGGGTCATGGAGGTCCCACCAAATTAACCTAATTGAATTTTCAGTTGGGTCATTAGGACAGTGGAGAAGAGCCACATGGTTGATGTCCTGTATCTGGACTTTAGCAAGGCCTTTAATTCAGTTCTTCATGGGAGACTTATCAAGAAGCTGGAGAACCTGGCAGTGTGAGATAAGCTACAGGATGAGTCAGAAGCTGGTTGCAGGGTAGAAGCCAAAGGGTGGTAGTTGAGGGAGAATTCCCAGAAGTATGGCCTGTGATCAGTGGAGACCCTCAGGGCTCAATGCTTAGTCTACTATTGTTTAACATCTTCATAAGTAACATCACAGATAGGATCAAGGGCAAATTATGCCTGCTCCTGGATGACACCAAGCTCTGTGGAAGAGTGGGCATGGAGGAAGGAAAACAAGAACTCAGAGAGAACTTGACTAGGCTATGAAAGTGATCTGCCAGTTCTCATCTGGGGTTCAGCATTAAAAGTGCAAAGTATTGTACTTAGGGTGAAGAATCTGGGATTAAATAGTGGTTGGGAGAAGTGCAGGTAACCAGATCAGAGGAATAAAAGGACCTGGGAGTAATAATCACAAGTGACCTGAAACACTGGCACACTGGAAGACAGTGGCAGCCAAAGCACATTAGATGCTGTGCTGCTAGTCAGGGAATGTCTACCAGGAAGGCAGAGGTCATTCTGCCACTGTACAGGTCACCGTAAGACCACATCTGAGTATAGTGTACAGTTTGGTGCTTCTATCTTAAGAAGAATATCAGCTTGCTGGAAACAAACCAGAGAAGGGCAACCAAGATGATCTAGGGCCAACAGGGCAACACCTATGAGGAGAGGCTCTGGGATCTCAACATGTACTCTTTTGAGGAAAGAAAGGAGGCTAGACAAGACAGAGATCTTCAAATACCTAAAGGGTATTGACTGGGTGAGCAATGAGGACTCTTCAGTCTTAGTTGGAACAAGATCTCTAAAGCTGCTGGGGGATGGTTTAGGATGGAGACGAAGGCACTTTTTCACTGAGCGAGTGGTGGCCATGTGGAATGAGCTGCAAGAGGAAATGGTATCCCTGAAAGTGGTGGACAGCTTCTAGAGGGGTTGGGACAGGGTGAAGGGAAAAACTTTGGGTGGATGGTGAGAGTGGGAGGGGGTGAGTGGGAAATTGAGGAAGGCAAAAGGCAAACAGGGAGGGGGGTAGTTCCCTTTATAAATACATAGGGAGCTACATGATTGAGTAGACTAGATAGACCTTAAGGCCTTTATCCAATGGCATGTGTAAACCCTAGGTGGCGTGTATTCTAAGTGCTACTGCCTCTGCCTGCTTGGCTAGTAGCAGGTTAAGGGGCCTGAGTTCTGAAACGGGTGCCTCCACCCCAAGGTCAAGGTTGGTAGTGGTCAAGCTTACCTGGGCACAGCCCTCTGGGACACCGGACCCCCCTATTTCCCCTCTAGTGGCCTGGACACTGTATAAAAATCACTTTCACAATACCCCTGGTATACCACACAAGTACCCACACTGTTTACACTTACCACCATGGCTGGTTCCTCTGGCTCGACCCTGAGGACCCCCTGTAAAACAAGGTTATGCACAGCAAATAGCAACAGTAAAGTACTTTGAGCAAGTTAGGTCTGATTTATTCAGGGGACTTGAACAAAGGAGGGGCAAAATCAGGTTAATTAGCTTAAAGGTTATATCAATCAAGCAGTTATGCATGCGCTTTGAGTCCACCCACACAGTCATACCTCTGGGTACCCAGGTGGAGAAGAGATGGGCTAGCCAGGACTGTTGCCCGGGGTTGGCCAGCGTTGCAACTGGTTGGGGCCCTGTGATGGAAAACACAACATGCACAGAACACAATATTTGTAATCTGGAGCCAGAGGGCTCAGTTCGAAAAGGAAACGAAACAAGACAATTAGATGACACACTCAGATTAAGCTGTTGTTGCAGGGAGCTATCCTGGTATTTACTCACGATACCCAAGACTGGATACAGGCTGGATGAAAACTGAGACTGCAGGTGGTTGATCTGGAATGCCAGGAAAAGCAAGGCCCACACAGGTCACAGAGGTGTCATTCCTGTTCAGGCTCGGAGCAGGGGGCAGATCACCATGCACGGTCTCTCATCGATGGTTTCTATGTGCAGTGGGTAGTCTGGCTGGGCAGTCTGGCAAGGCCCAGACCGCATGGAGAAAAATTTGATGCAGTCCGCTTTGGCTGGATACAGCTTCCAGCAAGCAGAACACAGTTCACTCAGTGGGTAACTAACTCATGACCCACTAGCAGCTCATAACACATTTACATGTAAGGGAATTTTACTGTACCAGGCAAGACGCTCCCCGGTCACAATCGCAAAGTCTCTGCATGCACCAGGAGCTTAGGGGTAGCTGGAACTCCTGACAGGCTGATCGCATTCAGCAAAATCTTCAGTCTTCTTCAGGTTGGGCCTGGCCCACTTCAGTAGCTTACTTTAGTCACACAAATTTGGATTTAATCCAAAATAATTCTCTTATTTTCCTCTCAGGGGCAGCACGCAGACATTCATGCCAAAAACTCAGCCTTTTCACAGTTCTCCCATGCAAATCCACTCAGGATTGCTGCTGAGAATCACTTCAGCTCCTTCTTCTTCAGCTTCCAGCTTAGATCTGCCCTAAAGAGCAGGCAGCTTGGGGGATTTCCTCAGATCCAAAAGGTTTGGTCGGCTGATTTGGCTGTCAGTCAAAACAAGAACTCCCCTTTCAGTTGCAAAAAAGGCGCAAAAAGCTCAAAACTATAATTCCTACAGATTTTGACTTCAGACAGCTCCTGTAGTCCAGCTACATTTTAGGTCCCACCAGAACTGATTGGTCCAATTTGCAGTCCAGGACAAAGATAGTGAAGACAAACAAACAGTTCTTGCTGCAAAGAAAGCATGTTAGACAAACTACATTATCATTATTACTCTAAATGATTTTCAGCAAATAGTTACATCTTTCAACAGATTACTTATGCTGCAATCAGGCAGTTCTTAAATAGACAGTACACAGAGGCTATATAGGCTCTGGTAATCACATTTAAACTGCTAAAATGCAGGACACCAGCCTGGCAGTGAGCATTTAGGCAAGCTAAGGAAGACTTTTGGGAACCCCCATTTGTATGGGGGTTACACCTTTCCCTGCCTGGGAAAACTTGGTGTCCGCATCAAGTCTGTACCATCATAACATTGAAAATGCAACATATACAAGACATTTATACCATTAGTATGCTATACAAGTACTATCTGATTCATCAATTGGCATAACTTGTCACTTTACTATACATTCAATGTACTTCACTATATCATTTCCATTCTGACAATACATTATGCATATTTCACACAGGTAAATTGAACATTACTATGCAGAATCATGTAATAACTTCTTGTACTCTAAACAATGCAAGAGGGGTCCCTTCCTATCAGCTGACTTGGGGCTGATGGGGCAGGGGCACCATGGTGAGAGGGCAAAACAAGTAACCTGAATGGGCCACAGCTCAATTTGGGCAGTGAGCTCTGAGAGACATAAACACCTTTGTGGACTACATTGAGAGGCAATCCACTGGCCTCCCGGGGAATCAGAACAGAAGCGCACCACTGGCTTGACAGCTTAGTCAGTCTTTCTGGGGTGAACAACCAGAGTCTCTGTACTTTCAGCAACAACCTTGGGGCTTTCATCACTTGTGAGGGTGCTCTGCCTGTAGAAATGTCCAAACCTGAGCACTGTCAGCCCTCGCCTGAAGTCTCTATTTCTACAACACTTGGCTCATTTTGAAGACACTCTGGCACTGAACGGGGGTTGTCAGCACTCTCATAGTGTTTCACAAGTTCTGGCTTGTCACCAGAAAGACTTATACCATCAGCCTCTCCTTCAGGCAAATCATACAGTTCCACAATACACAAAGACTTAGCATCCTCAGACGTGATACTTTGCACTTCACTTTCAGGGAGCATTGGCTCCAAGGATGATGACGGGGGGTTTGGCAGTCCAGAAGGCCCAGCTTCATCCCCATAATTCAACATAGGATTTCCACGAAACAACTGACTCAGTTCATACGAGGGGTAATAGGTATTATCACACTCAGTGTCATCTGAGTTAGACTGGCAGTCACTATCATTCTGGGCCTGTTGCGGGGGAAGTCTTAAATTGTCAACCATGGGTGCAGGCTGACTCTGTTTCTTTCTTATAGCAGCACGAGTCACTGGTCCAGGGTAATCAATTTTGGTGGGTTCAGCCTCAATTATAACTTGACCAATAGGTACCAAGTGGTTATGGTGCATGATCTTGACAGCTTTGGAGTTATTCTCTGGGCGCACTTTGTACACTGGCAAATCATCCAACTTTCCAACTACAACATGGGGAAGATGGTGCCATCGATCAGCAATTTTGTGTTTACCATGCAATCCTAAATTTCACAACAACACACGATCTCCAGGCCTAAGCTCTTGAGCCTTTACTTTTCTATTGTGTCTTTCTTTGTTGGCTAGATTTCTTTGGTGGCCATTGTCTGGGCCAGTTGATAGGCATGGTTCAATTGAGCTTTCAGTTTTTGTACATATTGCAGGTTATCTTCAGCTCAGACCCCATTGGAAGAAACCCCAAAACAGACATCAACAGGTAACCAGGCCTCTCCCGAACATGAGGCAGTAGGGAGAGAACCCGGTAGCATCATTCTTCATGCAATTGTATGCGTGTACCAAGGTGCTAATCTGCTGGCTCCATTTATGCTTATCTTTTGGGTGGAAGGTGCCTAGCATGTCTAGCAGGGTGCGGTTAAAGCGTTCTGGTTGAGGGAACCCCCTGTGGGTGATAAGGGGTGGTTCTTGATTTTTGCATCCCCCCATAGAGAGAGCATTTCTTTGATTAGCCGACTCTCAAAATCCTGGCCCTGATCAGAGTGAATTCGCTGGGAGGCCCCATAGTGGACGAAGACATTTTTCATTAGCACCTTGGCCACGGTAGATGCTTTTTGATCTTTGGTGGGAAAAGCTTGTGCATACCATGTGAAATGGTCCATAACCACTAACACATTGCCAATGTTTCACTGATCAGGCTCTAAACTCAAGAAGTCTATGCAGACTAGTTCCATTGGGGTGCTGCTAGTAATGTTGACAAGGGGGGCAGCCCTCTGAGGCAGGGCTTTTCTCTGCAGGCAGCAACTACAAGTCCTTACATGGTGCTCAACATCGGCCCCCATCTTGGGCCAGTAGAATCGAGATCGTACTAGGTCAAGGGTCCGGTCGATACCGAGGTGGCCCATATGATTGTGGAGGGACCTCAGTACCAAATCTTTGAAAGCTGTGGACAAGACCAATTGTTGCTGGCCTATTTGGCCATCTCAATCTACTGTCTGTCTATACAACAACTGATTAAGAAGCTTCAAACTGGGGCCTTCTTTAAACGATAAAATGGTTCACAGATTAGAGGAACGCAACTTGGACACATCTTTTCCTGCACAAAGGGCATCAAGGGCTGGCTGAATTATAGAATCTTGGGATTGAGCCCATTGAATGCTGTCATTGTCAAACTGAGGCAGTGCACTAATATCTAGAGGAGAAAAGTGGCAATATGCAGCCAGTATGCAGGTGTCAGAGGGGCCCAAACAATCTACTAAGCAGTCTGCTGTGTCCGAGACATCTGTTCATTTCTGTCAAACTTTTGGCACAATGCTTGGATGTCAGGTTCAGACAGCCTGACCCAGTCACTCTTGGAATGGGCTCCGGATAGGTCATCATCATCAATATGATTCAGGAACGGTCTGTATTAGACAGCATAATCATATGTTGACAATGCAGAAAGCCACCGGTGCCCCATGGCACCTTACTTAGCTGAAGTCTGTACATAGGTCAATGGGTTATTGTCAGTCCTCACCAATATTTTCGCCTCCATAGAGGTAATCATGAAACTGGTTGACAATGGCCCATTTCAACGCAAGGAACTCCAACTTGTGCACAGGGTAGTTTCGCCTGACGGGTCAAGCTTCTACTGGCTAATGCCACTGATCTCAAACCATTCTCATGGTCTTGATACAGTACTGCTCCTAGACCCTGTAGACTGGCGCAGTATGCAGCACATAGGGTTTGGTGATCAGCATGTTTAGGATCGGGCATGGGTGAGCTGGTATATGAATTTGTGGAAAGCTGTTACAGTCAGGCATCCAACAGGACCCAAAAAGTTCACCTGGGTGGAAATATGCTTTGCCTGGTTCTTTGACGGACCCTTTTTTGTATTTTCGATTGGTAGGAGGGTAACCCTGGGTAAGATTCAAGAGTGGCCGAATCACTTTGGAATAGTCCTTTATGAACCGGTGGTAGTAGCCACAGAATCCCAGGAAATGTAGTTCTTTCAAATTGTGGGTCTGGGGCCAAGTAGTCAAGGCTTCAGCTTTACTAGGATCAGTATCTATCCCCTCTGTAGACACTATGTACCCCACATTCTTCACAGAGGTTTGGAAAAACTGGCACTTGTCAATGGACAGCTTGAAGCCGAAATCTTCCAGTCAGTCTAGCACTTTGAACAGTCACCTCTCATGTTCCTCTAGGGAGCTCCCAAACTCAATGACATTGTCCAAGTACACCAGAAATTCCAGCAAATTCATGTCTCCCACCGCTCATTCCATCAGTCGCTGGAAGGTGACTGGGGCGCCAGATATCCCCTGTGGCATTCTCAGGAATTCATAGAACCCCAAAGGACAGATGAAGGCTGTCTTCTCATGGTCCTCTGGAGCCATTGGAATCTGGTAATATCCACTGCAAAGATGCAACACCGAGAACCATCTGCTCCCATTCAAACAATCCAGAGCATCTTGTATACGGGGCATGCTGTATTGATCGGGGATGGTCCGCCGATTCAGAGTTCGATAATCAACACACATTCTCACAGATCCATTCTTCTTATGCACAACCACAATGGGAGAAGCATATGGGCTCCTGGATTCTTGTATCACACCAGCCACGAGCATTTCCTGCAAGTGTCTTCTCACATAGTCTACGTCTGCAGGGGCTAGGCATCGAGACCTCTCTTGAAATGGCTATTCATCATGCAGGCGTATGTGATGGTCCACACCCTGGACACATCCCATGTCCCATTCCTTCAACAAAAACACCTGATCTCTCTGAGCAAGTTTCTGGCTAATTCTAGTCTTCCATTCAGTTGGCATCGGGGAGTCACCAAAATCAAACAAGTCGGAAGTCACTCTATCTGTCTTGCCAGGGTGCTTGTTGCTGAGCAACACTGCAGTGTCTGCGCAGTGTACCGTAGCTAGGGTGCATCCTCTGTTCACCCGGATCTCGTGATCTGACACATTATGAATCTGGACCATCACTTGTCATGCATAGGCATGAGCATGAGCTGACAAGATGATGGGCTTAACCAATAATCCTTCTGGCAATTTTCCATTGTCTGGCACATCCAACATCAGTATTTTGTTCCTGACATCTTTGCGGAGGCAGACCTCCCCTTGAACGGTACACTAGGTGTTAGGGGCCAGTACCATTGAATCGGGATCCTTCTTCCACATGATCCTTACCGGTTCATCCTGGTCCACTCCCTTGGAGTTCTGTTACAAATCATAGGCTGCTTGATCAGAGTGGGAATTCTTAGGGCCCTCCCAGGCCATCACCCTTGTTTCTCATGACAAAGTTATGCCAGTCTCCGAAACATATGGATATTGGTCCCAATTAACAGGGGAACCCCATCATACAGTTCAGCAGGGGGACACACTAAGGCCAGTGTCTTGACTTGCTCCTCTACCCCAGTTACAGTTGCAGAAAATGACAACCAGAGGTGAACATATCCTAAGTAGGGATAAGACTTGTAGCTTAGCCCCCACACATGTAGGCCTTCCAGGGATCGTAAGGGCACAGCAGATAAGTGTTTGTCATACCAGTCCTTAAATACAATGGTCACTTGCAACTCACTGTCCAGCACAACCCGAGTAGGAATACCATTCACAGCCACGGTAGTCTCCATTGAAGGGTCCACTATTTTGGACCAGTCTGGAGGGACTGCAGCAGGGCCTGGATGGATGATTTAGCCACAAAGGGGTGTGAATTAGGATGTTTGAAGCCTTTACTGTGGTCATTTCGTGCACCCTTGACCACCGATTCATTTTCTGAAGCTCTCCTTGAAGCCAGTTCACTACTTTTCTAAGTCTTTCTGAGACTGGCATTTCTCTTCATATGGCCATCCTTTCACAGTTGTGATAAATGATAGACTCCCGGGTCATCCTTGGAGAGAACACTGCATGAGGAACCAAAGTAGTAGCAAGGGATCGGGGTCCAATATCTGCTTGCAGCAGTGAGAGGGGTGCAATGTGTCTCAATAGTTCCTTTAGGGTGGCAGTCAATTCTATGATTTCAGCCTGGGAGCTACCCTCGGTAGAGGATGCCTAAGGGTGCACCCCCAACCCCATGGCAGTCACGCCCTAAGAGGATCCAGAATTTTGTTCCATGGGAGGAACCCTTGCAGAGGCACCCACCTTCAGTTCTCGGACTTCCTTTAATAGCTCGACTTTCAAAAACTGGGCCCAGGGTGGGAAGTCCTTTGCATTCTCAGAGTACTGTTAGGTGCCTACTTTTGCCCCTGAACCTCATTTGGATAATCACTCTCTGTCACTTGCACAGTAGCAGCAGATATTAGTGAAATTCCCCACCAGGGGTCACCTTGCTCAACCCCAAAATTTCTTTCATTAGCTCGTCATAAGAGGGGGCGATTCTAGTCGGTTGGCGAGGCACAACTGAAGCAGTAACAATTTGAAAACAGAGCAGACTTAAGGATCTGGTCCAGCCTAGTTTGATCTAATCCATTTGATGGCAAACAACCCATTCTGAGGCACTTTTATAGCAGCTTTTCACGCCGAGGTACATACACAGACAAAGGCTCCTGAGTACTGATGGGCATTTCTTACTCTCCACCACAGGTCCTCATCTGAACTGGCCCCATACATTCTCCAGTGCATCAAGATAGTCCTGTGCACTTGCTTCAATGTTATAGGCCCGCTTGGCATGGATGGTAGCCAGGGTAGGACCTTGGAGGCTCTCACTCAAACTCTTTCATTTCTCTGCGTCTGAGCATTGCCTTTCAAGTACTAGAGGGGCAACATAGTCTATCCAGGTCTCCCAGTCATCCTCTCCCAGGGGGGTTGGGAGGGTGCCCAAGAGGATTCTCAGTCTTCGGTAGGAGTCGTGACTAATGGCCGGTACAGATATAGGGGCCAGCATTGCCACTGGTATAGAAGGTGGGGCAGTAACAGTTGCTGGAGTGGGAGGGGGTGTTGGGGAGTTAACACCCCCAGGTGGCAGGAATAGTTTCTTAAAGTTCTCTATGGTTTTCCCTTCCTCCAGCAACAACTTAGCAAATTTCTCCTCAAAAGTCTCAGATAATAGGGGGAGCTCATCCTCCCTGGGGTCTTTACTGTCTTTAGTTATTACTCTCCAGGTGGCTGGGGCCCCTTCTGGGGCAATAGTCCATGGCACTATGGAACTGTCCACTGGGTCACTACACTCTACTAATGCCATGAAAGTTTGGGCAGTCAAATCAGCCTGTCACCCCACCACCACAGTGTTTGTTAAACATTCAACTTTGGAAAGTACTCCTTCTACAGCGTCTTTACCAATGTTCAGGGTAATATCCAATACAAGCAGAGCATTGTGAGGGCCAGTCTCCTGCCTGTACATCACCCCACCAACTAGTGCACAGCCACTTCTGTTGGGGTAGCCATTTATATTTGACAATAATTCATAATTTCAGCCACTAGAAGACACAAAATCCCAGAGGTGCCTCCAAGATGTAACCCCTAGGTGGTGCTATCCCAAGGGCTACTACCCCTGCCTGCTTGGCTAGTAGCAGGTTAAGGGGCCTGAGTTCTAGAATGGGTGCCTCCACCCGGAGGTCAGGTTTGGTAGTAGTCAAGCTAACCTGGGCACAGCCCTCCAGGACACTGTAACCCCCCTCTTTACAGTAGTGCACCCTGCAATACAGCAGCCCACCTGTGGGTGGCCAGGATTTGTTCCCACTATTAACGGGCTCAACTTTGAGCCCCCCCTATGTGGTGCAATTCAGGGTTGCACCAACATATGCACTTCACATCCTGGGCTGAATATCGGGATGTGCTGCATATGCATGGGCACGCCCCCTGCATCTGCATTGCATACATTATCATTGTGCCCCCACGCATCGGGATTTGCACTGTGCCTGGCAGCCTGTTCAATATTCCTCCTGGGTGCAGTATGGGTTGCGCCTGTGTAACTCTGTTGCACCGCAGTAACCCCTTTGAATATCCGGGACTAAGTGTACATCAAGTCCCACAATGCAAACCAGTTTGCATACAGTTTTACACATTAAAATTAAGAGTTTAATATAAAATCACAGCTATGGGTGCTTTTACTAGTAATGGATATGAAATACAGTTCATACCAAAAAAATCAAGCATTTGTCAATGCAGAATGTTTGCTTGCTGGTGTTGACACTGGTACTGCGGAGTCAGAGAGATGTACAGTATAATAGGAATGGCAGTGAAATATTGAACAAACGCCAACCCCCACCCCCACCCTGCAGAGACTGACAGATGTTGGGGTGTGCCTTTGGGTCATCGGCCATAACGCTCACACCATTCCACCTCACCCCACCCTGCAGACACTGACAGGTGTCACGGTGTGCCTTGGGGTCTTTGACCCTTATGCTCACCCCATTCCATAAGGAAATAAGCTGAGATGGGTGCAGTATAGGAGAATGGGGTGAATGTTAGGCTGAAGAGCCCAAGGCACACCTCAATGCCTGTCAGTGGCTGCAAGTGGAATAATTATAAGCATTATGTCCAGCCCCACGCCACACCGCAGCACCTGTCAATCTGTACAGGGTGGGGTGTTACAGTTGAAACCAAAATGCCCTCTGTGTTTGTTGGTAGTTTCACTCCAAACGAGTTGCTTTAAGTGCAGCCATGCACATTACTGTGCACTGTAATGCACATGGCTGGAATGTGCCTGGTTGCTGGGGGAGGAAGAGATCTGCAGCTGCAATGATGAAACTGTCCATGATTGGAACAGCAGATTTCTTTCAAGTCCAGCGCCACTCTGAAACTTCCATCATCCACAGCTTTCCTGTTGATTGGTGGCTGAAGGATGCACCCATTAAAGCTTTCCTGCATAAAAATAAACATAAAAATCACTACTAGACCTGGATAAACAAAATCAAATATCAAATATACTTACCACATCTATAATGAATTTCGTTTTGTGATGGTATGAAGAGAAATTAAGTCTTTGTAACACTTCTGAAGCTAAGAAGACTATGAACAAAGCTATGTATTAAAAACAGAGGTGAATAGGCCACCTAGTTATAGGCAAACAGAAGCACATTACATTTCTCTGCCAGCAACCCGGTTCAGGAGCAAACTGGTTGAGAATGCGGGGTTAACATAGTATTGCATTTCTACCTGTCTATGTCCTTTGATACATACTGTATGTAGTAGCTCAGCAATACTTTTGTTGGATTCTTCCCATTTTTCTACTACTTCATGCCATAGGGTGGCACTGCGACTACTGGATGGCAGAATGTCAGGGCACTGTAGATGCTGTTGGTACATTGCTTGCACTGGGTTTTACATTGGCAACTTCACTGTCATTGCAGCATGGGTGAAACCTTGGAAAATCAAGCCTGGGGCCTTCCTTGAGGTTATCAGCTCTACTGCTCACCGATTCTCATATAGTCTGCACATTTGAGATTATTTGCTGATGGAATGGGGGGAGCGTTTAGGTTGGTTTAACCCCAAAGCAATGAAGTTTTTTGCAATGAATATAAAAGAATATGCAGTACTTGAAGTACATTTAAGTAGTTTATATATCACATATTTTCATTTACTTTATAATATACTTTATACTAGCTTGATGTATATTAATACTTATTTTTTAAGTACCTGGGTGTCTGGCTGGACTCAAATCTCAACTTCTCCACCCACGCCAACACCATCTGCACCAAACTCCGCCCAAACTTGCCACCTCTACCACCACAAAGACTGCCTCCCTCCCACTCAGAGTGAACTCATCACGAAAACCATCCTACCAGCACTGGACTCACGAGACGTCTTTCACGGCACAGACCTTCCTCCTCCTTACAAAACTCAACGCTCTGCTAAACTCCTTCATGCACTTCACCACTGCCCCCCACTCACTCATCATTGCCAACTATTCTCAACTCTATCTCTGATGCCACTCTCACATAGGCGGACCACCCACAGCGCTTACTCATAGCTAAGTATTGGCTTGGCCTTTCCCCCACTCTCCTCCCGCCTCTCAAGCCAACCCCACTGGCTACTCACTTTGCCATAGACACGCACGTACCTTCCACCTCTCACGCCCCCTCTCAGCCTCTGGGCAAGCTGCCTTTTCCTACCGGCTCCCACTCCTATGGAACAACCTCCCACCCAACCTCCACCTGGCCCCCTCCCTATCAGCCTTTAAACAGCTCCTCAGGTTTCTCTCTCCCACTCCCTGTCACAGCTGTGCACCCAAATCCCTCCTTACCCAGACCTAGCACTACCCTCAGTAGCCTCAGCAGGTTTTTTTGGTTAATCCACTACTGTAAATATGTTAAGACACGCACTTGTAAATTATGGTAATATGGTCTAGAAATGTAATGAAATTATTTTTTTTTTCCACTCTGCTGTTTTAAACAAACGTGAAACATCACTACCAAACTCTAAATGTAATGTACTAATACTGTATTATTCGTCTGTCACTTGAAATTTGCTGTATTTCTCTGTCTCCCACCTTGTACTACTTGTACCCAGGTCGTACCTGGAAACGAGTCTTGGCTCAGTGTGCCTTTCCCGGTCACCAATTTTAAATAAATAAATAAAATAAATAAAAAATATTCTTTGCAAAAAACTTTGTTAATGCACCAATTAGGGTCCCAGATAATGGCATAAGGTAGGCAATGTGATATTAGGGTTTCCAACCCTAACTCCCCATCCCTACCCCCCCAATCAGCAAAAGGAAACAAATTAGCATTTTGGGTCTCTGGAATCTAGGTGAATCAATGGTGGGGTCTTCCATGAGATTGTCAACCCTAGTGCTCATCCCTCCCGATCTTGTAGTCTCCTGTCTGAAGCACAAGGTAGAGCTGAAAGCCTGTACCTCATTGTGATGCAGTCTTCAGTGGTAGATGTATGTCTTGCACATGTTGCCAGTACAACCTATCAGTAGCTCTTTTGTAGGCCCTCTTGGTAAATATAGAGCAGTATAGTTATTCAAAACCTCTGCCTTATCTTTACTGCCTTCCTCCCACCCTTCCCTTCCTTAATTTAACTGTGCTCTCCTTCATAGCCCCTTTTTCACTAATGTATCTGAAGAAGGCCTTGTCCCTTCCTTGAGTCGATCTGCAGTTTACAGTTCCTTCCCTGCCTTTGCTGCCTGTCCACCTTACTAGCTTCTGTCATATTTTCTATGTAGGTTTCCAGGTCTGACTACTTCTAGGACATCCTTTACCTCCTATGCAAGGCCTTCTTTATCTTAACTGCTCTGTCTGCCTCCCTATTAAACCAAAATGGTCTCTTGCATTTGGCTTTCTTTTCCTCTGCTTAAGACAGGTTTCCAAGACTGCCCTTACCTCTTTTCTGATAACAGTCCATTGTTGGTCCATGTCCAGGTCCTCCCTAAGGCTAACTTGTCTCTCTTTTAATATATCACCCATCCTGATGAATTTGGGCTTCATAAAATCCAATACACTTACCATCGTGCTTAGGATCTCTTTCCCATTTCTATGCTGATCCACAATGACTGGTGGTCACTGCCTCCCATATGTTTCTTTACTCTGATAACTCTGACATAATCCTAATTTGCTGCTAGCACATCCAGGAATGCTCATTCTCTAGTTGATTCATGCACAACTAATAAGAAACCTGTCCTGGACTGTGTCCAGAAACATTTGGCTAATATTGCAGGCAGCAACTGGGACACTCTAATCTATCTTGGGCAAGCTGAAGTCCCCCAATATCACCACCTCCACCTTCCCTGCTGCTTTCCTGATCATGTCTTACATTTCTGTCATTTTGCTCATCAGGCTACAGCAGCCAATATAAGAACATACAAACAGACAAATGTAACTCCTAGGTGGTGCTATCCCAAGGGCTACTACCCTGCCTGCTTGGCTAAGTGCAGGTTAAGGGTCTCCACCTGGAGGACAGGGTTGTTGGTAGCAAGGCTAACCTGGGTACAGCCCTCCAGAACACTGTAACCCCCCTCTTTCCCTCTAGTGGCCTAGACAATGTGCAACAAACACTTTCGTTATACGCTCTATTCAGCATACAAAATCCCTCACACTGTTTGCACTTACCACCAGAGCTGGTTCCACCAGTTCAACCCTGAGACCCAACTGTAAAACAAGGTTAGGCACAGCAAACAACAACAGTACAGTGCTTTTAGTACAAACTGGAACCACTGTCAGACTAAATGCAAAAAGAGTTAGATCTGATTTATTCAGGGGAATTGAACAAGGGAAGGGCGTAATCAGGTTGATTGAATGATTCTATAACTGAGCTAGTCAGGCAATTATGCATGCACTTTTTAGCCCTCAACACAATCACACACACGCTGGGTACCCAGTTGGTGATACAGGCTAGACTGATGCTTTGCCCGGGGTAGGCCAGTGTCACAGCTAGGTGGGGCCCTGTGATGAAAAGAAAAGGCATGCACAACCACACACAATTTGTAATCCACAGCCAGGAGGCTCAGTTCACGATAATTAGACAAAACAATTAAATCAGATGACACACTGTGATTGAGCTGTTGTTTCAGGGAGCTACCTTGATGTTTACTCATGCTACCCAGTACAGGACACAGAATGGATGAAATGGAGACTGCAAGATGACTTGCAGGTTTGCCAGGAGAATCAGGGCCCACATGATTCACTGTGGTGTCATTCCTGTTCGTGATGTTGAGCAGGGAGCTGATCCCCAGGCAGATCTCTTGTTGATGGTCTTCTCTGTGGTGTGAGCTAGCTGGGCCAAAGTGTGAAGCCCAGACCAATTGGAGAAAGAATGCGCATTCAGTCCGGTAGGTGCTGAATGCAGCTTCCAGCAAGCAAGGCACAATTAAACAGTGGGGAACCAAACTGCGACCCATTAGCAGGTTACAGCACATTTATAGTAAAGCAATCACCATACCACCAAACAGATAGGAGTCTGGTTGCAATATCAGTGTTTCTGAGCAAAACCGGGAGTTCTATGGTGAATTGATGTCCTGACAGGCCTATCACATATAGCAAATCTTTGGTCTTCTTCAGGTTTAAATCTGGTCACTCATCAGTGGCTTTGTCACACTCCAATTCGGATACAGTCCTATTACTGAGCCTTTCAAAGGATTCCCTCTTGTGGGACAGCAGGCAGACAGGCCAAACTCAGCCTTTCTACCAATCTCCCATGTGAATTACACAGAAGCAGCTGCTCAAATCACCTCGAGCTGTTCACTTTCCAAACTCTACCTCCAGACTGATTCTCATCATTGTTGTGCCCATTAATCAGGGCACAATGAAATGGCTCAGAGACAAAGTCCAAAATAAAGCTTCTTTTCTCTCCATGCAAGAGAGCTGAGGGCAGGCAGGCCACACTCAGCCTTCCGCCAAGTCCTCACGCTACTCCGTGGAGCAGCAGCTCCTCGAGCTGGAGCTGCTCACTCTTCCAGCGCCAACTCACTTTTGCCTCACTGCTGCAGGCAGCTTAGGAATTCTCTGATCCAAAAGGTTCTATTTGTTGATTCATCTGTCTGTCAAAGCAAGGGCTTCCTCCAGGTGCATTTAGGTGCCAAAGTCTCAAAACTACACTTCCTAAAGAAACACCCCACAAGACCCCTGGGGCAGACTCCATTTTAGGGCCTCCAAAGGTACTGATTGGTCCAAATAAGCAGTCCAGGACCAAGATGGTGGTGATAAACAGAACTGTCCATGCTGCAAAGAAGGAAGGTTAGACAAACTACAATATCATTACTATTCTAATAGTCAGCCAATAAGTACAGCTTCTAACAGAGCTCCCTCTGCGCAAATAGTGATGGCAGAATGGAGTGATTATCCAGCAGCCCAGGCAGGACTCGAGCATAAAAACACTCAGCCCCCACCCAGATTAATTATACACTGCAATATAGGCAGCTCTTAAAGAGACAGGACACTGAGGCTATAAAGGCACACTCATACAAACACTTTTAAAATGCTAAGACACAGGATACCAGCCTGGCAGTGGGCATTTAGGCAACCCCAAAGGAAGACATTTGGGAACCCCCATTTATAGGGGGGTTACACAAAGAAGCCAGCAGAAGAAGGCTATGTGGTCTATCTAGTCTGCTCATATTTCAGGGTCCACAGCTTGAGCTACTGTCCCTGCTCCTCCCCACTCCTCCCATCTTCCCTACCCATGATACTTACCTTTCCCTATGCTTATCCCAGTCTCTTTGAAGCTGTCCTCTGTCTTCAATGGCACCACCTCTTCCAGCAGTGCATTATAAGTGTCCACTACCTTCTCTGTGAAGAAGTGCTTCCTGACCTCCTCCTAAATCTCCCTAGCTGAAGACGTGCCCCTTGTGTTATGCGGTTGCTAGTCAGCTTAGAGACACCATCCTTATCCACCTTATTTAACCCTTTCAAGTACTTGAAGGTCCCATCATGCCCCTTCTCTCCCTGCCCTCCAGGGAGTATGTGTTCATTGTCCTCAACCTCTTCTCATGCCTTATCCTGCCGACCCACTATCATCTTTTGTAGCCCTCCTCTGGACATTCTCCAGCAGGTTAATGTTCTTTTGAGATGTGGGCACCAGTACTGAACTTCATACTCTAGATGTGGCCTCACCAGTGACCTGTACAAGGGCAGTATAACCTCCTATCTCCTACTAATGATCCCCATAGCTATGCATTCCAGCATCTTATCTGCCCTTGCTGCTGCTTTCTTGCACTGCATGGAGTGCTTAAGGTCACTAATGATCATCACTCCCAAGTCCTTCTCCTCTTCTGTTACAGATACCTGGACTCCACCACTCTGTCCTGGGTTCTTGGCTCCAGTGTGCATATATATTATATGTGCCTTGTATTATATGTTCATCAAACTGTACAAACTATACCCTATGTGCAAGATTGTATTTATTATGCCTTATATTATATGTTCATCTAACTTTTATATTATATACCTTACCTGTACCAGGTCCACCTTGTAAATGAGCTTCACAACGGGTTTCTCACTGGATAAATAAAGATTGATTGATTGATAACTTTGCATTTCTTGGCATTGAAGCCAAGCTGCCAGATCCTGGACCACCTCCCCAGCTTTTCCAGATCATCCTTTAGGTTCTATATCCCTTCAACTGTGTTCACTTTCCCACAGAGCTTGGTGTCATCCATGAATAGGCACATTTTGCCCTTAATGCCATCCCCAATGTCACTTGATGAAGACATTGAACAACACAGGCCCCTGCACTGAGCCCTGCGGGTCCCCACTGGTGATCTCCCTGGTGCCAGATAATTCTCCCCCCACAACCACCCTCTGGGTTCTGTCCCTCGGCCAGTTTTCCACCCATCTGGCCATCTTATCCCCAACTCTGAGATCTGCCACCTTCTTGATCAACCTTTGTGGGGCACAGAACCAAAGGCCTTGTTGAAATCCAGATAGGGATGTCTACCACTTGAAGGTATGCCACCCCAATCTTAAGTTTCTTCTTGATGACTTATGTAACTGGATCCACAGTATCTACAGGCCCACCCATCTTCTCTTATGTCTGTTATGCCCTTCCTGATGTACAGTGCCATTATCCTCCCTTTTCCCTTCTGCCTGTTCTTCCAAATAGGGTGTAACCTGGAATGGTGATATTCCAGTCATGGTTCGGGATTGCCCAAGTCTCGGTGACCACCACCAAATCAACCTTTCCCTCTGCCATAGTGACCTGCAGGTTATCCAGTTTGTTTCCAAGACTTCTTGCATTGAAAGACATTGCTCTCTACCAATCCTGCTTATCTCCCTCATTCCTTGGAACCTAGACTCCCTTTTTCTCTGCATGGCTTGCTTTCTCTCCCCCTCCTCTCCCGCCCAGTTTCAAAGTTTTCCTTCTTCTCTTCTCTCTTCCCACTCCCTCCATCCCTCCCTACTTTCCCCTATGCTATTTACCTGAGGGGATTGACAGTCCTCCTCTGGGAAACCCTGGATGCTGTACATTTCCGGTGACCCTGCTTCAGTTTAAATTTTAACTACTGCTAATGTAGACCCTAATTCAGTCCCTAAGCAACCTTGATCCCTTCCTGCTTAAATGTGGTGAGTAGAGAGTCTTATCATCCCAGGCACTCTCCCATTCCCCAAAACCCAAATCCTTCCTTTCTGTACCAGACAATCAGCCAGTTATTGAACCCTCTATCAAACACTTCCTTGCTGTATTAGCTATAAGAACCGGTAGCACTTCTGAGAAAGGTCCCGATTTGGCTTCCCTCTGCAAATCTGTCCTACATCCCTGAATCTTTCCTGCAGCACCCCCACTTCATATCCAGCCAGATTGTTAGTTTCCAGGTGGATGACCATATGTGGCTCCCCTCTCACCCTCTGCATGAGTGAGTGCACCATTGAGTGAATCCTTTCTTCTGGGTTGTTAAATGGGTAATGAAAAATGTTGTTTCATGTGCAAAATCCCCAATCAATAGTGTAGCATAGGAGTAGGGCAAGTTGTATAATTCTCCTTTAATTCTGTTCTTCTTTACATGGTTTTCTAGTTTTCTGCAAAACCAAATAGTTGGCATTAAATGGACTCAGTCTCACAACATTCAAAATTATTTTGAATTTTAGACATTCCATTCATGTTATTACCAAAGGCATTTGCATGAAATCAGGTTCTTTGCCCCCTTGTTCTTACAGCTTCTCTTGTCTTAATGTCAAAATGTTGCTCTGCTGTGACATCACAAGCTATTACCATGGATGTCACATGCACAAGATTGAGATTTCAAGTCTGGAAAAAACAGTAGGAACAAATAAAGGCTTTATGATGTAGATCCTGTTTTCACGCAGAATGTTCTTTACTAAAATGGAATGTCCAAAATTCAGAATTTAGGAGAAATCTTGTGTACATGAGCTCTGGAAAAAATGGCAGTGGATCAGAATAGCTAAAACAAACACAGCTCCGTCAAATGCAGTGCAGCAAAACAGCTAAAACAAATACAGTGCTTGGTAAAAACAGTTAATGCTAAACCACTACCATCAAACAAAAACAAACTGACTGTTTAAGGGACTCTGCCCCCATCCCCAACCTCTCAAATACGGGGCTGTGCTCCCAAACTCCCCAACTTATAATAACTACCTCCAGGAGATAAGCATCTTAGGACAGGAGAAACCTGGGAAGGATTGTTCTGAAGGGGACAGGAACAAACAGGACAATGGTGGGGGGCAAAAGTGTAGCATGGGAGACAGACATACAAAGGGTAAGCCAGGAAGGGGAGGACAACACCCATAACAAAAAAATGTGTTCCAGGACCGGAGTCGAACCCCGATCCACCACCACCCTGTGACACTATCCCTGAGCTACAGCAGCTGCTCAGCCAGCATACTGTTCAGCAGAAGCTTTACATATCCCTGAACAGCTTCAGGGACAGTGCACTATACCTTAGCTATAATTTACCTTAGCTATTATGCCCCTATAGCTGTTTTATCTTTAGCTGTTTTAACTCATGCTATTATGCTTTTCAGCATTTTAACCTGGTACCCAACTGGCAATTGTTTGCTGGGAATCAGAAAAATCACCTTAATAGAAAAATATTTCATTCATTAAACTGCACCTGCAGACAAATTACTAAAATACAATTCAGTGCTTTAAGCATGAAGTGGATGAATTCCTTCAGAGGATTAAACCACAGGATACAACTGTTATACTAGAGGGATGAACTTGATGGACTATCGGTATTCACCTTTCCACAGAACTGCCCTTATCCCTCTACAATAATGATTGTCAGTTTTTTTTTCTCCTGACTTGGCTATCAAATCCTGTTTCATTATATATTTCTGTGCAGATAGCCTTACAAGTTCTACACGCCATACTATTTACTCCATTATTTAAAATCTAACCAATGGCAACTTGAGTAATACACATTGTTTACAAGGGTGTCATGGCAATAGGGGGCAGTGCAATCACATCTTATTAAATATTTGTATACAAACACTAAAGAAGCAAACACAGCCACTAACAAATGTTGAACAGTTATACTATAAATACAATGCATATACACAAGGGTGTTCTGGAAAGAGTCAATAGCATATCCATATGTTACAGAATATTCATAAACAACCTATGCAGAAACAGACACAATCATAAACCTAAGTGAAGAAGTATTTCTGTCTACTATAAACATTTATAAATATTATAAATTAGAAAATGTCCAACAAGTTGAGCCAGAATACCTTTTAAGTGAAAGAGAGAGAGAAAGACATTACTTCTTACATTTTTAAACAATTAATATTAGCACTTCTCTCCTCCCTTTTATTTTTACAGGCAAGCACTTCAAATGACCCACCGGTACTGAGTTCATCTGAACACAATGGTATGCACTTCTCATGATCAAGGCACTGAGTAACTCAGTGGAGAAAATTACTCTGATTGGTAAGGCAAATAATTTGTTTTCTAAAAACATATCCCTAATTATGGCAAAAAAAGCTGTCTTTCTACTAGATGGGACCTACAGCAAAAGCAATAATTAGGGATGAACTTCACAGCATTGCTGCTTAAATGAAAAGGCTGTGCTCACAGAAATGGCAAAATGTAGCTAAATTCCAGGTCTGTTTGTACATCACAGGAAAAATACAAGTGCCAAGACATGTGGTGAACCAGAGAGGCTTTAAGTGTGCAGTCTGGAGAATTTAGGGGAAAGAAGAACCAAAAATATGCTTTATAGAGATACTAAAACCAAACAGTCACATGATAGATTCCACAAAAAGATGTAGCAAGAGATTCTTTTTTGTTCGGGGTTAGAACTATAGGTTTCAGCTGGGAAGTATTCATTTTTAAAGACAGCTTCACTGAAATATCCAAAGCAGGAAAGGAAAGTTAAGAAGAAATTTGTTTTCAGCACCTTTCGCTCATATTGCATCCCAAAGCACAAGCCATGACCTGTCGATCAGCCAGTATTAACCTGTCAAGTCCTACTTGAAGATCATGTCAACATGGTGGTAACAATTTATTTTGCAGTTAATCTTTTATTAGTATATATCTTGAGGAACACAATTATATAAACAGAAATAATGAATGCATAAAGGTTACAGTAGGGAGCTCAGAATTACCGTTGTGCAGTGAATGGATGCTACATGGGTGTGGTAACAACATTCGTGGAGGCCAAGTGGTTTCCTCACTTTTGTCCAGAATCCCTGTATACAGTATATGCACTCACTTTTTCTAACACTTAAACTAAACCACTCCTGACAGAGATAACAGTACAGTAGAGACACATTGCTTGTAGTCAAACAGAGGGTTCAGCGTGGCCAGAGTAGAGCAACAGTAGCAGAAATTGTGGTTAGAGGAGTGGATACTGGGAGTTGCTAGCTCACTCCCATCCTGGGAGTCAGGGAGTTAAAGTATAGGAGCCAGCAGGCATTATATTTCATGTGTTATTGGAGACATAGGTGAGCCTGCCCATAGTTGCTGCCTGAGTAAGGTTAGCCAGGAGCTCTTCTTGGGAGGGTATGTTTTGGGTACACCATCTATACAGGAGATACTTCTTAACTTGCATTCTAAGTAAGGCCAGCCATCTATGTCTAGCAGGCTTAATGTTGGGTATGACTGTGGTCAACCCTTGAATGAGGAGTAGTGGTAAGTGAGGGATGTGAATGTACAGTACCTCTTGAACTTGGGTGCAGAACTAGTCCCAGAGAGACTGAGAAAGTTACAGGACTACAGTAGATATATGATATGCCCCCTGAACTCCACAGTGCCAGCATGCCTCTGAGGATAGGAGCTTAAATGTGTGTAGTACTGTGATTCTCTACTTGGAGTGTAATAAATTATTTTGGATATGTTTGCTGTGAACATCTTTAAAGATTCTGTGGCAGGGTGTCCAACATGCTTTCCAGTACAGTTCTGAAATCAGTGTGCTAAGTAAGGCTTCCCATGTAGCCCTGAGCTGAATTGACTGGCTAGGGATACAGGTCCTAATCGTTCTATAGTTTTTGCCAGCTAGTCCTTTAGTAAGGGAGAACCACTGGTTTAGTGGGAGCCAAGGGGCTGA
The DNA here is from genome assembly GCA_016271365.2 of Neoceratodus forsteri. Lineage (NCBI taxonomy): Eukaryota > Metazoa > Chordata > Ceratodontiformes > Ceratodontidae > Neoceratodus > Neoceratodus forsteri. The sequence goes on from CM028134.1 coordinate 851,648,512, forward strand.
GGACCAGGATTTGTCCCTCAGCAGGTTCTGTGCTGTACTGTGAAGCTGGAAAACGTCCAGAGTCTGCTTTAAGGATGTCCCACTGAGGCTGCCGGGTCTGAAATGTCTTCACCACCTGAGTGTGCAGTATTAGTACTGTATATCCTTTAGGAAAAGCAGTCCTTTCCTTTTCCATGATTTCCAGCAGACAGGCTTGCTGTCTACTCAACTCAGGGGGTTATCCCACAATGGGGCATAGTCCAACGGGAGGAGAGGGACTTCTCCAACCATTTATGTAGCTTACCCCAATAGACCAAGGTTGGGGATATGGCTGGATGAGCCTGAATAGCTTTTGAAAGGGGGGTGTACAAACGTGAGGGCAGAGATTGCCCCAGGAGATGTGCATCCTCCATTTCCATCCATTGCGGAGAGGCGTGACCTGGGCGCTTGAACCAGTGAAGGGTCTGTGCCACCTAGTATGTCCACAGATAGCCTGCTGCCCAAGGGAGATTCCAACCTCTGTTACTCCAGGAGGAGCAGAGTTTGCTGTGACTCTAGCGAGGACATGGGCTTTCCCATATCATGCCCCCCATGAGTTTGTCTATGGAGTTGAAGCACTTAGGAGATACAGCATGAGGGAGATGTGACAGACGTAAAAAGGTTTAGGTGCTGTCACCATCTTTAGCGTAGCGCTCTTCCCTGCAAGGGTAAGCTGCAGGGTTTTTCACCTGTCACACTCATTTTTGAGTTCAGACATGAGCGGGGAGTAATTTGTAAATTGTTGGGGTGATTTTTTTATTTTTATTTTTTGCTTTATATTTATGCTCCCCCAGCCAGTGTCAGTCCATCTCTGGGCTTCAGGGCAGCCCCAACCCCATCTTGTATACCAACTCCCAGGGCTTACCTGGCTCCATGGGTGTAGTCCCATGGTATTCTGTCCCCACAGTCGAGGACTCCAAGCTGGACCAGGTCCCAAGGTAAGCATACTGTGGTGTCCAAGAAGTGTTCCTGGGTTTATGGGTGCATGGTCTGTGGACTACCTGGAGCCATCATTGGGCTTGCCTGCTTTTCTGTTTCCTGTTGTGGGGTGCTTAGCTGATGGACATGATCACACTGAGCATGCATGTCCATCTAGCTAGTCAGCATCCTCCATCCCCAGAAACGACTTTCTGCCTGGCCCACCACCTGTGGTCACCCAGGTGGTGGTCACATGGTAGCAGTGATCCTTCCTCCTCCTAGTTGGCCATCCAACAACTCAGGTTTGTTCTCAAATGAAGGTTGCTGGCATCACAAGCAGTAGCACTTCCGTGCACTAGTGGGCCAGCTTTGTTGGAGTGATTTGAGGTCCCAGGTATGCTATAAATATAGGGGATCATTTGAGGCCAGCCTGCTCAAAAGTGGTGGCTTCACAGAACCTCCTGAGTGGTACTACCTCTGTTTCAGATTGGTTCACTTTGAGTCCTGATAGGGAGGTAAACAGTTTAAGGAGATTAAGGAGAAGCAGTACTGAGAAAGGGGTATCCCTAAAAGGATCAGAAGGGCATCTGCATAGAGTAGGGTGGAGTAGAAGCTGCTACCAAGTTGAATGCCTTTTGTCCAGGGGCATTGGAAAATAGCAGCTGTTAAGAGCTCTATTGCAAAGACATAAAAGGGGGAAGGGGCAGCCCTATCAAGTCCTTTTTGCCCAAGGGAAAAGTTCCAAGTGAAGAGAGTTTGTGAGGGCTCTAGCTAATGCAGAGGTACAGTGAAGCCCGCCAGGATGAAGCGCAGTGTCACAGGTTTCTTGCATGATGAGAGGGGTTGACTCCCACTGAAATTGCATTGTTTGCTGCAGTAACTCTACTGCAGAATCCTGCAGAGCTGGGCTTCATCATGGTAGGCTTCACTTTATATAAGGTTAGGACCCAGGTCTGAAAACTGGGTCCCCATCCTAGGTGTGCTAACACCAGTTGCAGGTAGCTCCACTTGACAGAATCAAACACCTTCTCAAAGTTGATGGCTACAGCTACAGCTGGGTTGCCAAATGATGAGGTCTTGTGCATGAGGTTAATCAGAGAGTGAATGTGAGTGGGGCTATGCCTGCCTTTGATGAAGCCCAGCTGGAAGGGATGTACAAGAACAGGCAGAAAAGGGTGTCATCTGGCTGCCAGGGCTTTGGTATATCTTTTGCTGTCTACCATTATAAGGGATACGAGTCAGTGGCTACTGGGTAAGGTGGGATTGTTCTTTTTTTTGTAGAACAGTGACTGTTGCTTCTCAGGGTGGGTGGGAGACTGCTTTATGTTCTGCCTACTTGTACACCTTACACAGAAGTGGATCAATTTCGCAACTAGTGGTTTAATCTGCTGGGTAGGCATCTCCTCCTGGCTCCTTGCCAGTATAGGGCAGTAGGCTTTAAGGATCTCCTCCATAGTGAGTGGAGCATCTAGCACTTCTGTCTGCTGCTAGGTTAATCTGTGCAGCAGTAGGTTTTGAAGAAAAGACTGAATAGCCACAGCATTGGGGGTGGGGAGGAGAATCAAGGAAGGAAAACCAGGCAACCTGCAGCACATACTTCACAATTGAAAAACAACTCAGGCTTCAGGACCTGTGAATGTTCATGAAGTGTTTCATTCAGCAGCAGATAATTGGTACAATGAAAAAACACCCTCAACATTTCACTCCAGCACTTGAGGAAATAGAGTGTTGAGTAGAAGTGGTACATGATGGTATTCACTTCCTTAGAAGCCTTCTTAACCTGTCCTGAAATGTCTTGTAGGCATAACAGCTTGCCCTTCCTCTGCCCTCCCAGTATTGATGCCTTAGTCTCTGGATAGCAGTTTCAGCCTTTCTTATCAGTGAAGTGTTAATTTCTAGCCTGAGTTTAATAATCTTTATGGGCATCAGAATTGGGATCAGAATGCATGGCAGTTTTGTATTTGGGCCTCTTGCTTTTGCAGGTTCTTCTTCAAGGCAGCAAGAGTTTTCCTCTGGCAGGACCTATGTGCCAGAAAGCTGATTATTGTGCACCTGAGGATGGCTTTCAGGGCCTCCCAGGGGGTACCTGCCAACGTGTTGTGTGGGTTGTTGAGCTCCAGGAACTGTTGGATTTCTGGCTGGGTCCAGGGAACAAACTCTGTCTTTTAATAGCAGGGGGTCTAGGCACCAGGAGGGAGAATTGAGGGTCTAAGTCCCCCACATGAAATGCAGCTGGACAGGCATATGGGCCGATATGATCAGTGGCATAATGCTGGCATCTATGGCTGCCTGTGTTATAAAAGGGAATGTTAGCCACAGGTCTGAATGGCTGTAAATGCCATGGGTTGTCGAATGGCAGGAGTAGCCCCTGTCCCTTGGGTGACAGAGGTGCAATATGTCAGCCAGACCATGGTCTGCCATGATCAATGAGACTGTCTGAGCTCCCCTGACATGGGGCTCAGTGCTTGAGCTTCTTCTGTCCAGGCTGGGTACCAGGATGAGGTTTAATTCTCCATCAAGGAGGATGGAGGTCTTGTCAGGGCTGAAACTTCCTAGTTTTTGGGCAAGGTCATTATAAAAATGAAGGATTGTCCTCATTAGGGGTATATATATATATATATATATATATTGGCCAGAGTGAGGGGATCCAAGGGGGGTGGACAATGACCCATCGGCATTGGGGGGTTCTTTTCCTCTTTATTGGGCATCCATCACAGAGCTTTATGGACCAGAATGGCTCTCCCCCCCTTTATGAGAGGGGGTCTGAAGCTTGGAAGAACTGACCCACCCAGTCTCAAGTCAGGTGAGTTTGGTCTGTAGCAAGAAGTTTGGTTTCCTGTAGGAATGCCAGATTAAGTTGAAGTATTTTATGGTGGGAGAGAACTTGTTTTCTTTTTAACTGGTGAGTTTAATCCACAGATGTTCCACTGATAGCAAATCAATTCACCCATTGTCAATTAGTTGTGGAACAGAGAAGTCACATAAAAAGTTAGTACCAAAGGAAAGGTGGAACATCTTGGGGCATCATTCTGTCTGTGGGGTATGAGAGGTCCCACAGTACGTGTCTGGGCTGATGCACTGGAGGAATGGAGAGTAGAGATAAATCCCTGGTTCAAACAGTGAGCACAAAGTTCTTTACAGTCTTCTCAAAGGTGTAGTGTTATTTGAACTGGTGCTCCTTCAAAGATGGGAGCATAATACAACATTGCCTGGAGCAAGACATTTTAAAAGACAGAAAACAACCCCCCCCACCAAATCTATATCAAAAAAGTGAACATAAGACTAGTGAACACATGTAAATGTACTATTTTCTGCTCGTGCAAATTTCTAGCCTGGGTGAGTAGCTGCGGGGCCCGAAATAGAAGAAGGAATAGTAGCTTGGTTTTTTGAGCCCCACTTTGTGGGAGGGCCATTGGGCTATTAAACATCCATAGTCTACTGGTTTGGTGGGGCAGAGCAGATGGGGCAGAGGTTGGATGCTTCTGAGGTACTGGGCTGTCAATAAAGGTGCTAGCATCGCAAATGGGGAGAAAAGGGGAAAAAGGAGGACCAAGAGAATCTGTTAGTAATGGCGGTTCCTGGGCCACAATTCTGGTGGGCCCGGAGAGACAAAGACTCTATATGGTTGTGTCAGCAGGTATTGAATGTCTCACCCATTAAGCTATGCCACTGTCTGTCCCTGTCTCATACACCATGCTGAGGGAGCGAGTGAGGGAAGGGGTATCAGTAGGCCATGTACATGGAATGCAGTCACCCCTAAACTTGTGTATCCTAAGAGGCCCTTTTCACCTACTACTTCCCCAGAGAGAACCAGGTATGTACAGGCAGACTAGCCACTCTTAAGCAATCACCCATGCAGTTGTGGGTAATGCTTTGACAATACTAACAGCAGTAGGGAGTCAGATAGCATGACAAACCATTCAACATTCACACGCTGAAGTACGGCCCACCTGACAAGGAAATATCAGTAAACATGCAGTAAACAGGACAGAGTAGTCTGTTACTCATCATGCAGCTCAAAATCAAAATTTACTATTGAAATTTTCCAGAGGGAGGAGAGTAACTAGGGAGTCCGAGCATCTCAAGAAAGTGATGCATAACCAGCAGTAAGCAATATCAAGAGGGACTGCAGGTGGTGCATATGAGTCAAGAGATCAATCCTTGCACTGCTTGGACAGTCCCAGTGTCTCTTATGACCAAGAATCTGAGTCACTGAGCATGTGTAGACTATGTGGTCCCATGCTCAGATGACAAAGGAGTTGACCAGCAGTGTAACTGTGCTGTCAGGGGCAACATTCAAGTACAAGAATATGTAGGTAAAGACCCAACGTTTCTGAAGAGAGGCACATCGGGAAAGGAAAAAGGGGGTTATAAGCTACACTGGACTGGTTGGTCTAGACTGGGTTTAAGATACACTGTCTGAGGCACTTCCTCAAGGAATTCCAGGGCACGGGAGGAAACAGTACATAGGTGGACAGACTCTCAACAGGAAAGCCTCAGGTCCATGTAGAGTTGCAAAGTCCCAAAATGAGGGGTAGAAAAAAGTCCTGCATGCAGCCAACATCATGCCCTTGGAATGTCATAGCAAGGTGTGCCATGTGTGGCAGCATTTCCCAAAGGGAGCGAGAGGGGAACGGAAAATGACAGCATGAGTCCTGGAGTAGGTCTAACCTGATGCCTTTCATGGTAATCCTTGCAACCCTTGCAATCAGATTCTGCAGCTCTCGACCCCCAACACCCAGCTCCTGGTCCAGGCAACCAGAAAAAGTAATTCTAGATCTATGCTCACTGTTCGTCCAGAAGGAGTCATACTCCAATAGTGAAGGCAGCAGCTGGGTTTCTGCACTGGGCTCAAGTTTGCAAGACAGGCCCTTTGAGGGAAGGTGTGCAGTAGCAGTACCACATCTGCAACAATAGATGTCCAGTAATTGTGTGCTTGATCCAGAGTAGGTCAGCCTTGGTCCGGGATGTTCCATGGTGTTGGAGTGGCTGTGGATTCCACTGCAGTCTGAGGTTGCTGAGGTGGGGGTGAAATGGGTCTCAGTGGATCATACTTGTTTCTAGCCAAGATAAGAGCCAGGCCATCTGAGGAGCCCTCTGATTCTTCTTCATGACTGTGGTAGTGAGACTGAAGTTGCTGGATCCTAAAGTCTCTCTTCCATCACTAACAGTTCAGGTGACATTTGTGGCTTCATATTTCAGAGAGAGGCCACCTTGCCCTCTACCAGCTCTTTCAGTATATGGGAAAACATCACCTTGATCATCTTTAAGGGCCTCCTTCCCAGCCATAACCATCTTGACTCATTGGTACGGAGCTGCTGTGGGAAAGGTTTGGCAGTGATTGCTCTGGCTAGGCAGCACTGATTTAAAAATTGTTTTCTCCAGATAGAAGCCGTCACAATGGACTACTCGCTGGGTGTTCTTTGTCATCGAAGTGTGCACTACGAAGGGGGGTTAAGTCAGACTGAGTAGAGAGGAGTGAGATCTCAGATTAACTGGCCACCTATCAGGCCAAGCCACACCCCTACCTGCTGGTAACAATTTCAAAAACAAAAGTACTGCTGTTTAGATACATACTGTAGATACATAAATGGTATAGGAGAGAAAATAAAACAAAAGTCTATCAAGTCTGCCTTGCTGTTTCTACCTAGAATTCCTCAGTTGTTTTGGAATGCCTAGAAAGGCCTTGCCCTCCCTTTTGCTTCTAACTACTGTACTCCATTGTACATATTGCACTGGGTTTTGAACCCCGAAAGAGTTCTAGCATTAATCACATTATAGGGCAAATTGTTTTCCCTACCCACCATCTCTATCACAAAATATTCCCTTAAAGAAGCAGAGCAATGAAAAATGTTTTTCCAGAAAAGCTAGTTTCTGCTACAGTTAAGAGAACTATTAGCATACATGTTGAATGTACTTGTCTAGGTACCTCCTATGCTGCGCACCATGAGTCTTTTTCATTTTTCCTATTCTAACCTTTGCCAAGTCTACAGTGCTATCTCTATGCAAAATGTAGTGCCCATCTTTTTTTCTTGGGAACAATTTCAATTAAAACATATATAAAATACTCAAATGCTGGTGGATTTAGAAAATTATACCACTGAATAAAACTGGAAAATGTGTGGAATTTTTTTAAGTAAGAAAGAAGTTAAGATCAAATTTTCTGCCCTGTTTCATTGCACTGCTGCTTTAGGTTCTTCTTGAAGTCCCTCCCCCACCCCTGCAAGTTTCAGATTGGTGTCCTGGTAGCTGTGCTACTCCTTAATTAAAATAAATCTGAGGGTCCATTTTGTTGTGTTCCTGCATCTATGCATGGGTTTCTATAAAGTCCCCCTCTTATGTTCTCTACTTAGACTGTCTCATCTTTCTGATAGGTCCTGCCTTGCTGCCCCAGATAATTTTTGTTGCCTTCACTGAATAATTACTATCTTTGTCTATTCTTTTTGTCAGAAAAGGGTTCCAAACCCACATGTAGAACTCCAGATGTGGCCTAAACAATGGCCCACACAGCGTCAATATCATCTCTTAGTGTTTACTAGTAAAACCCCACCAGATACATCCCAGTATCCTATTAGCTGCCCATATGCTGTCCCACTTTGGAGAAGAGGATTCAAACTGCTGTTCATTATAACCCCTAGGTCCCTTTCCTCTTATGAATGCTCTGTTGTGACTGCACTCTGCAGATTTGAACTACCAGTGTGCATCACTTTACATTTTTGGTGTTGAATTTTAATTACCATATTCTGGCCCATTGTTCCAGCTCATCCACAACCCTTTCATGCTGTTGATCATCTCATCGTTGTTTACCCTCCTGAAAAGGTTTGTGTCATCATCTGTGAACAGACTTACTTTACCTTGTAACTTTATCCCAATGTCATTGCTACTTATATATAGTGAAGAGTACTGGTCCCTGACCACCCACTGGGTCACACCATTTGTGACATACTTACATATAAGGGAATTTACCATCCTGGTCCACTCTATGGGTTCTGACCCTTAATTGCCAATCCACTCACTTAGTCTTCTTCCTAGTCCTATTTGCCCACCTTCTGGATAAGTCTATTGTAAAGCACTGAATTGAAAGTATTACTGAAGTCCAGGTACAGAATGTCAACTGTTTGGAAACTAGCCACCATCGATGTTACCAAGCTGAAAACGTCAGTCAAGTTTATTTGATATGGGTTTCCCCTCATAAACCCATGCTGTCATTTGCCCATTAAAACTATTTTGTTCTAGGAAGTGGTTCCTTTATGATTGATTCAAGCAGTCTGCCTCCTGTTGATGTCATGCTCACTGGTCCATAGATACCTGAAGTCCCCACTTATGTGCAGGAGGACCACATTTGACATTCCTTCAGTTCATGGGCACCTCCCTATGTAGTCAGTGATTCATTACATAGGACTGACAAGAGGGCTGCCAGTGACAGACTTACATCCTCTAGTATCTTCAGATGAAGCCCGTCTGGTCCTGGAGACTTGATCACATCAGGGTCTTGCATACTTTTCAGAACTCTTTCCATAGTTACACACCCAGGGCTTGATTTTCAAAGCATGGCATAGGGGCTTGTGCCAAATCTGTGCCATGACCTTTAGGTTCTGGCAGTGCATCGAACTCCGTTGCTGCAACTGCACCTGATTCTCCAACCTAAGGCACAGTTTCTATAGTTTCCATGTTATGGCAGCTTGCACCAAATATCTGGTGTAAGCTCCATAAAACAGCCCTCGAGAATGCCACAAGCTAGACCAGAAAATGTTGATCTCAACTTGTGGCACCTGGAACATGGGTTGAAACACCCAATCACTGGCTAGGGATTACCGCAAGCTCCATGTGCCATATGTTCAGTGCACTTAGGACTTCGGCAAATGGGGGCTTTGAAAATCAAGCCCCCTATATCCAACCTATTAAACATTGGTGGCCCGGTACTCATTTAATATGTTTGCCCTTTTTTCATCTCCAATTACATTTGTTCAGTCTTTCTTTATTCTCCCTATGTGTTATAATTTGTCATTTGTTCCTTATGTAACTGTAGAACTTTTTTTTCATTTTGTTTTACTCCCTCAGCTATCTTTAGCTTTGGACTCATTTTAGCCTTTGTTATGATGTCCTTACTGCTTGTAATTTATCTTTATGCACAACCCTGTTGGACTCATTCTGGTCCCTGCGGTATGACCTAAAAATCTTTATTTTGTCCTGTACTGTCTCTTTCACCAGCTTATTGAGCCAAAGTGGCTTCCTCTACACCTTGGTCTTACTTACAAATGTTATCCAAGCATGAGTGGCTCCCAATAGTATCCCTTGTTTTATGCCTCTTACATGCTGTGCAGGTCCTGCAGATGTTTACATATGATTATCTTCATTTTATCATAATCTAATCTCCTGTTGGTAGATAGGTAGGTACTGTTCTTTTAGGTGAGCACTTACCCTGGTGAAACTCTGCACAACTGGCACCTGTTGAATTCCTGTAAGAGAGGGTAAGGCCTTGGTTTAATTTTATTTTCTTGAATGTTTTCATTGACTCTGTACATTTATCTTCATCAGTCAGTTCCTTTCACATCAGTTTGACTCTGACATATATCATCTGTGATATGAAATATATCAGTGTTCTATTGAACTTTATGGACTTGCATCATCTGAAATGGCTTAATATTATAATCTGTTTTCATTTATGCATACTTTATTATTGTAGTATATTATCAGTGTCTCTTAAATTTTGAAGTCTGTTTATATCACTCTGTCTAATGCTGTTGATACTGTACATGTATAAAAATCTAGGGGCTTTTATTTGTATGATTGTTGAAGTGTATGGTTTATTAGTGTTATTGTGTTCAGAGCATGATGCTAGCTGGTTCTCCGGCAACACTATTTAACACCACATTGGAGATGAGGTGGTTACAGAGGAATGCAGGAGGGCCGATGTGGTCCCTCTGCACAAGAGCAGCAGCAGGGAAGAAACCAACAATTACAGACCAGTCAGTGTCACATCAGTGGTGGTAAAGTTAATGGAGTCCTCCTGCTGAAGGAGAGCGTTCCAAAGATTTCAAAGCACTCACCAGCAAGACATTCAATCCTTAGTTTTTACTGGCCATGCCCATAAATTGATGACAGAAGCAAGGTTCCAAATCCAAAAACTCAAATGTTTTATTTCAGAACATATAGTTACATGAGCCACACCACCCCAGCTCTTCAATGGTAGGTCTTCCTGAGGGGGTACTGTGGTAATGGCTTTACAATCCCCATTTTATACATAATTTCATGTATTATTTGATGCAACTAATATAAATTGTTTTGTTTTCAAAAATGTTGCAATTTCACACTTTCCAAGGTCTTAGGTTCTAATCCCCTAAGAGCTACTGATGTTTTACAAGAAAGAAATGGTGTATGTAACTACCATTAATTAACACTGGATGGTAGCATTGTGCTGAAATTAATGTATAAAATGGGGACTGTAAAGCCACTACCACAGTACCCCCTCAGGAAGAGCTACAGTTGAAACGCTGGGGTGGTGTGGCTCATGTAGCTACATGTTCTGAAATAAAACATTTGAATTTTTTGATTTGCAACCTTGTCTCTGCTATCAATTTATGGTCATGGTCAGTAAAAACTAAGGATTGAATGTCTTGCTGGTGAGTGCTTTGAAATCTTTGGAACTTTGTGTTGTTAAGGGACTTGCTACACCTTCTTAGCACCGGGACCTGCACTGCTGATCACACCTATTTTGGTAGAGCGTGTCCTACTGAAGGAGAGACTGTTGGAGTACCTGGAGACATGCGGGCTACAGGACCTTCTTCAGTGTTGCATAAGAGACAACCTTCCTCTCCAGTTCTCCAGTATAAATAAATAAATAAATAAATAAGAGAAATTGCTCAGAAACTGGAGAGGAAGGTGTGTCTCTTTGCAGATAACACAAAAATCTACAACAGGATGTACACCTGTAAAGGGGTGGAGAGAATGCAAAGGGATCTTGGGAAAGTAGAAGAGTGGTCCAGGGAGTGGCAGTTGGGTTTTAGTGCCATAAAATGCAAAGTCATGTACAGTACCTGGGGCCGGGAAACCCTGGGGCTTTGTATAAGATGAGGGGAGGTAATTACAATTACCAAGCAAGAGACAGACCTTGGGGTGATCATATCTGATGATCTCAAGGTGGCAGGACTGTATGACAGGGCCTGATGCTGGGGTTCATAGGGAAGGGGATCTCTAGAAGGAGAAGTGAGGTGGTGTTGCCTCTGTACCTTTTACTTGTGAGACCCCCTCGGAGTACTGTGTCCAGTTCTGGAGGCAGCACTTCCACAAGGACATAGACAGGGTAGAAGCAGTCCAGATGATGACTCCTAAAATGGTTTGGGCGTTGCATGAGAAATCATATGAGGAGAGGCTATGGGAGCACAACATGTACTCCCTGGAGGAGAGGAGAGTGAGAGGAGGCATGATTGAGACCTATTATTACACTTGTGTGTATTGTTGATTATCAGCTCTACATGTGTGAAACCTGCTCCTGCACTTGTTACTTGCGCTTCATTGTTGCACCTTGCCCTGCGCCTTGCATCATGTTTACCACATATTGTATTTTGTTCTGGTTTGGTTTGGTTTAGTTCTCTGTATTACTTTTAGGCAGTTGTATAGACCATTTCTGTATTTTTTGCATTGTTTATTGTTGTTTCAATCTCCACTGTTGTGATCTCCCAGGTTGTGTCTGAAAACAGACAAATGGTTTGTGTAGTGCACCTATCTGGTAAATAAAACTAAATAAATAAATGTACAGGCAGCAGCAGCACCCCTTCCTTTACACACACACGTGCACACACACACACACACACAATTATATTTCTGTGATTGACTATACCAGTATCTCTCTCCCTCCCCCACATCAGTAGCAGACCTGTGGAGAGGGAGTGAGACGCCAATGAGTGGGAAAGGGAACTGTGGGTCTCTTGTGCTAGCTTGGTTTATATATCTCATTCTCAATCCAAGTTTGATACCTATAATGCTGGTGTATGATAGGGGGAACTAAAGGAAATGTATAATTTTTTGCTGAAAAGTTAATTTCAACCCTTGGGGCAGGTCACCAATTCACACCACTGGAGGTAGCAGAACATCAACCATAGCAGGTGAACACGGAGGATACCAGACACAGCTGTGGAGTCAGCAACATGTCGGGCCACAGTGGTTGAGAGGGCAAGACTATGATTTGTAGCATTGCAGTCGACATGGCCACAGAAACAGTGTGTGTGTGTGTGTGTATGTGCGGTGTGTGTGTGTGTGTGTGTGTGTGTGGGTGCATGTGTGTGTGTCTGTGTGGTATGTGCATGTGTGTGTATGCGCAGTATGTGAGAGAGCAAGTGACACAGAAAAGTGAGGGATAGGGATGGCCAAACTGATTTGAGCTTAAATTCCTAAAGATCTGGCTCAGAATGTGAAACTGGTCACAGCAGTCTCACCATCCAAAGCGTGTGAATATATTAGTTCATTTACCAATCCAGCACTACAGGACCACATTGGTTTAACTCTTTTGGCACTCATTAGCTGTAGGTAACATGCTCAAATGTACACAATTACTCAATTTAGCATTAAAACTGACGAACATGTCCCAGATAATTATTTCATGTTGGTGGTGGTGGTGGTGGTTGGGGTAGTTGCAGTGTTTAATCTGGAAGTCTGAAACTGTATTGCATTTCGACTAATTGCCACCTGAACACATTATCCAAATAACAAGACTTTACCCAAACCTTTGAACTTCATTTAATTGTAACCTACAGTCTCGGGATCTATGGTAACAATTTGGCAACCTGAGTACTGTGAGTTCAGGGATTGAAACTTGGTTTGCAATCACTAGCCTGTAGTGCAAGTAACTAGAGAATCCACTTGCTCTGCAAACATTTCTACTGTTCCAACTGTTATATTTATAGAAATGTTAATCTTCCAGTGCAAGCCAGCAGGGCTATTTAAGAGATACATTTACAGTACCAGCCTGCCCAGTTAACAACATCTGCTGATATTAGCCTAGTGGAATGGTGTAAATGTTGACCCCTGCCTTGCCTTGTTCACTGCTGTGACCCTGTGTACCCTTCCCATTACTGAGACCAGTAGTCTTGCACTCTTTACTGCTGAGACCTTGTACCCTGTTCTCTATGCTGCTGACACCTGGCAACTTGCACTCTCCAATATTGCAAATAGTGCCCTTCTAGCTCCACAACTGTGGCTGTCATGCAGCCTTCTCTACTACTCTATCCAGGTACACTGACTTTTCCACTGTTGCATTCAGGTGCCTTGCCTTTTCCACGGCTGTAACTCAAAGCCTTTTTTCCTTGTACAGACTATAGTCTTTAAATGACCTAAGGAGCTTAAACCATTGTAAGGCACTGTAGCTCATGTCACATCCAGACTACAAGTGTGGTCTGACATGGTTTAAAAATTGTGTTAAAACTTGCTCATACCTACAGTAGGCTTTAACATGTTTTTTCAGATTTTTAAGTGTCAGTTAAGGTACCTGCATAGTGTGAATGCCAAACATTGTCTCTCTCCCCCACTGCTGCAGTCCTCCTAATGCCCACAACTCACTGACAGAGTATCCTATGAGTGTGGTCACCAGCCCCGTTAATCCCTGAGCGTGGATGGACTGTGGTGGTTTTCAAAATATGTTTAACTGCACAAAAGGTAGAAAAGGGAACAGCACTCCCCTTCCCTCTGTGAGGACCTCTCAGTAATTAAGGTACATATTGCAGAAAGCTGTATACGAATGGGCCTATACTCACAGGGACTTGGTATAAACGCATCGGCCCAGATATTCAAACTGGGCCACAAAGTAGTGCAATAGTAGGAGCAGGCGCAAGTCCACTGCGCCCATGCGCAGACAGGCGTGATATCCAAACACCGTGCAGGTCAAGACAGCCTGCGGCACACGACTGAATATCGGGCCAACTGCGCCATTGCACAACCAGGGATGTGCAGTGGTGCAGGTCAGATGCACAATAGCACAACCAGGGATGCACAGGGACAGGATGCAGGGGCCCACCACCCATGGTAGAGATGGGCAGAGGAGCACACAGCAGAACAGACATCACCCCCCCACACACCTCATGCACTGCACAACCGGAGGAGAGCTGGAAGAACCACCGGCCCATGGACACCACCAGCAAACCCACAGCCAGGGCATGGTGCCCCAGCACACCCCCTGGCAAGCTGTGACCATCACACATGGATGTCCAGCCACCCTGTGCCACACCATCCCTACAATGCAGAGCACACCCTGCACCATGATCCCCATACACCCTGCCCAGGAGTAGCGCCCAACAGTGCAGGACAACTCATGCATGCCACCACCCCCACTGTGACAATGCAACCCTGTGCACCACAGAACCATGCAAGGCAACCCCACCACGAGCACCCTGCAGCAGGAAGCAGCAGACAGCGATGCAATGACTGCATACACAGTGCCGCTCCGCATGTCCCCCCCCGAGGTACAGCTGAGAGACCGACCATGCGTCGGAACACGAGGTGCCCCACACATGACAGGGCATGCTCCGGACCCCACCACCAGTGGTACAGTGCCTTGCACACTCTCCCAAGGACACACACCCTCCCAGCACTGGCCACAACAGCCAGTGCAGACACCCACAGTGGTGCATGGATGCATGCACCACACAGGATGCAACACAGTGCATGGACAAACACCCACTCATACCCAAGGGCACACCAACACAAGGACAAAGTAGTGGGTCAACCAAGTCCCCGGCATGTGGCCATGGCAGCCATTTACACACAGCCAGAACCCCTCCATGGCACAGGTGTGCCAGCAACCCTGTGCAGGCACCATGACACTGTACGCCACCACCATGTGGCCTGAGCACAAGTGACAGATAGTGGAGTACATCCCTACAACAGACACAAATGACAGCATTGAGGTGGGACAACAACAGGGAGGCAACAGTGCCACCCGAGGCAGATGTGCATCACACCAGTGACAGGAGGCAACCCGGCATCGTGCTGGGTACAGTGGCTGTTCAGCATGGGTAGCCACCACTGACATGCCAGTGGACTGTGCAGGTCACAGACATGCAAGGGTGTCAGCTGCACAGGGCATGGACAGTCTGACAGGGACACCATGGACACAGTGCATGCACCGTGGACCACTGCTCATAGTCATCCAGTGCACAGGGAACAACACACAAACCACAGACAGTGACTGAGAGCTACGCCCACACCAAAGACACCTCCCCTATGGACACACACACACACGCCCATGACAGCACCACCCCTGATGCCATGCACACCACTGCAGCTGAGCACGTTTAGCCCACTGTAAATCAGAGACCACCACAGTAGGCATAACAAAACAAATGTATTTGAAAAGTTAAAACAAAACTGTATACAACTATATACAATCAGTATGGGGTGAGGGCCACAAACCAGGTGGGGGTGGGTAAGAGGCAGGGGTGAACATATGGGAGAGGGAAGGAGGGGTGTGAGGGTGGGTCCAGGGGGATAAGTTTGATCCTGGGGCACGTGCACTTCAGAGGGCACCCCGCTCCCTGCTCCAGTGGCGCCCTGCCATGCCTCCTGCGGACGCCATGTTGCTCCACCCGCTGCAGTATTTCTAATGAGACCTGTGCCACCTGCAGCAGCTCCTACATTGCCCTCTCTATCCTCATCATCCTCCGTCCACCTAGGATAAGGGAGCAGTGTCAATAGGCGTGAATGCACATCCCCCTGCAGCCCACCCATTGTGCATGGCATACAGCTGTGGGACATGCCCCTGTGATGGTGTGCGACCACCCACAGTGATTGTGTCCACATGACCTGCCCACCCAGACTCAGGCAGCCATGCGGACCGCTGCACACACCCACCATCCAAGTCCTGCACAGCACCACCGTGGCAGTACAGTGACATGGCTATGCGGTGCGAAGGCAGTGGCACAGCCATGTACCTGGTGCACGCATGGACCACCAGCGCTGCACACCCAGACATGCAGTGCCACTGGACAGTGCTGGCTGTACCATGTGGCATGCATGGCAGTGGTGTCAATGGATGGTGGCCATGCCCCACCGCCTGCCCTGCTACACAGCATGCACAGAATATCCTAGATGAAAGGCACTCACCATCATTGGCCTGGTCCCGCTGACCCATGATTGGACCTTCTGCATGAGGACGTAGTTCTCCCCTCATCTCACATCTCTGTCAGTCCTCCCAAGCCTGGCGATGCTCATCAGGGCCTAGGGTGCAAACATGGAGAGAGGAACATCAGTACACTCCAGTAGCAAAGGCCCCTCCGCGGGTGTACGATCCTGCACAGCCCAACCATTCAGCCCCCACACCACCACCACCACCACTGCCCACACTGGACGGCCCACCCCCATGTGGTGGACACATGCCCACCGCGATACCCATACAGACGCAACCAGTGTATGGATGGGGCACCTACCTGGCCGTGGAACAGTGCCTCTCCTGGCGATGCCCGCAGAGGCGGCAAGCCTGTCAGGGTCCTCCGCTGGAGGTCCCATACCTGTGTCAACACCGCTCCACCAATCTGTCCATCCCTGTGGCCTCCTTGAGCGCCACTGCCACCTCCTCCCACACGGCACTCCTGGCCCTGTCCAGGAGTGCATCTCCGAATAGTGCACCAGCATGGGGCTCCACTAGTGCCACCAAATTTGCTAGTTCAATTTGGCTTCGAACTGCAGCCCTCCTACGTGCCATTTCTGAATCTGCTTGGATTCAAAATGGCACTCCCTAGCGCACGTCAGCCACATGCAGATGCTATGCAGTACAGTGCTGCCATTCCCCACCGCGCTGTCACTGATCAATGCGATAGGGTGCACCCATGTGGACATGGTGCCTAGGGGAAAAGGTCGGCACAGGGTCAAGGGTTTCTTCGCACGGACCGCCACAGCACAATTGGTACTCCCTGTATGTAGCGCGGTAGGGTGCCTGTGTGGACTTCCTGTAGTGGTTCACACTATGGCACCACAGTACCCACGGTGCTCCAGGGCAAGGGGCCATACATTTGAACAGTGCACTAGTGCCACTGGCACAGTGGTGGACATGTCCTGCACTGCCTCCCATGCTCAGCATGTCAGCAGCGTGGCAGGCGTTGGCATCAGCACCCCGGGCATGCACCATGTGGTGCCTACTGCGCACGTCACAGAGCTGCGCCTGTGCCTGAGCATGTTTAACACAATTGCACAAGGCGCAACAGTGCGATATTCAACCGGCATATGCAAATCAGCTCATCAGCAATTCCATGGCGCAGCTACTGCATTAGCATCCACTTAAATTTGAGCCTCACCTCATTTGCATGCGTTGCACTATATAAATGCGACATGGGGCTGCAGAAGCCATAGTCTGGTATTGCAGTCTATTGTGGTGGGTTGTTTGTTGTTTGCCAGTGTGGACTGTAGTGTGTGGGAGATGCATGGGACTGCACAGTGAAAGGTAACACCTGTCATTCCCACGGGCTCTACAATGACGAACGTGAGGAAGAGGTGGAACAGGAATGTTGGAGGAAGAGGAGGCCCAGCTTCACACGGGCAGAAACAGATGCCCTGTTCAAGGCATACCTTGACAGGGAACCGCTGCTCAGCGGACAGCAGGGAACATCACAGGCCCATGCTGCGGCATGGGGTGAGGTTGCACATGCTGTGAACCAGCATGGCAGCCACCAGCGGTCCGTACAGGAATGTGAGAAGAAGGTCAGAATGGACAGGAGGAGGATTAAAGACAAGGTGGCTGCCGGCAGGGCTGCACGTGCTGCAACCGGTGGTGGGCAGCTGGATGTGCCTCGTCTGATGCCACAGGAGGAGCGGATGGCCGGCAGAATGTGGCATTGTGCCATAGAGGGCATTCCAGGTGGTGGCTTCCAGACGGGTGGCAGCCCTTCACTGCATGGTAGGTCCTGTGCTGTCACTGTGTGGGTGGCAGGGGGTGTGCCACAGGGTAGGGTGGAGACATTAACGCTACTGTGTTCGCTTGAAGCTCCTGATTGTCTACATGGATCAGCGGTGGTGGGTGTGTCCACCGTGGGCGAGGCCCTGGACATGGAGGAATGCCCATCCACCTCCACAGGTTTCCGTGGGTCAGTACCACCGCATACCTGCCTGTCTGTCCGGACTGAAGATGGTGGTGATGGTGCGGACGGGCCCTGCCTGTGTCCCAGCATGACAGCGGGCCACGGAATCCAGCATGCTGGGACATGGACTGGTGCCAGATCAGGCACTGATGGTGATGATGGATAACACATCCCAGACAGTAATACATGTGGGACCCAGGATGGTCCCACAGCAGGGAACGGCATGGGCGTAGCCTTGGGTGGTGCCACCGTGGATGCCTGTGTGACAGCACAGTCCCAACCCATGCCTGTATACCCCAGTGGGGCAGCAGTGGTGTGCATCCAGGCCGGTGGGGCTGTTGCAGATGATGCGTCTGCACCGGCAAGCCCTGGCAATCGGCAGCCGGAGGGGCAGTGCCAGCAGTTGGACAATGGAGATGGGGGACAGTGTTGGGGGACAGCATCAGTGCACCACCTGTGGACATGCCCAGGCATGGCCCTGGTGTGCAGTGCCCAACCTCAAGGGGTGCTGCCCAGCCGCCGTGAACACCAAGAGGGACAACATGCTGATCAGGTGGATGACCTCTTAGATGAGCACATCTGCATATTTCTGGATTCAGTGGATCAGCAGTTGCGGCTTGTGACAACAGTGGATACACTCAGTGCGGTCTTGCACCAGGCAGAGGAGTGGCGCAGCAGGGACACCGGTCTGCTCCTGGCAGGGATGGACCGGCTGTGGGAGGATGTGACCGCAGCCATTGACAGGCAGACACAGGCATTCACAGCTGTCATGGCCACAATGGGCACCCAGTTATTTGCCCATGCGCCACAGACACCAGGCAGTGCTATGTCCACCCCCCATTCCCGGCATCGTGCGACATCTACCATGTCGACAGCGGGTTCGGCTGTGGGCATACCGAGCACGCCAGGCGCAGGCATGTTCGGTGAGCTGCAGACCCCTGCACGAATATGGTCGTGTTCCCACAGCATCACCCCTGGTGGTACATCTGTGCCACCCCATGAGGCCAATGGTCAGTCTGGCATGGCTGGAAGGTCTCAGCAGGGCTGCCCACTCATCCGTGGTGGCCGTGGCACTGTGCTGCTTGACTGACCTGTCTCCCACCATGGCCACTGTCTGCCGCTGCCCTGTGTGCATTGTGTTGTGCACCGTGAGATGCACGGGTGGGGTACCTGGTGCTGCACACACACAGTCCATGTGCACACCCTCCCGGCTGCTGGCCACTGTGGCATGTGCATGATGATGCCTGCATTGCGCTGTCCGCCAGTGTGCAATGGTGCCCAGCATCTGACACGCACAGTGATGGCCACTGGGCATTGCTGGTGTGGGCCTGTGTGTGGCTAGGTGTTGCAGTCGTGGTCAGCGTGCCTTCTACCCTTGTGCATGTCTTGTGGTGTGGGGTGGGGAGGGTGTGTGTGTGTGTGTGTGTGTGTGTGTGTGTGTGCGCGTTGTGTTTGGCCATGCCCATCCCTGGACGGCAGGTGCGGATCCACGCCAGTCCCATTCACTTGCCACCATCCACCCTGGGTTTCGTCCATGCATGTGTGGGTTGTGCCCTTGCCAGTGGTGGTTGCACATGGCGCGTGATCTATCTGTGTTGACTGAAATGCTTCTCTGTGATGGTGTCCCAGTGCAACTGCGCCATCCTGAATAGGCGGGGTCCCTTCGCCCAGGGATGGCTGCTCATCACCGTCTGGACCAGCGTCCTCATCCTTCCCATTGCTGTCCCCTCTTGACCTCTACAGCTATCCCACAGTCATTGGCTATGTTGTGCAGGATACAACAGGCCAGGAATAGCCTGCAGGCCTTTGAGGGGCTGTATAGTAGGGCACCGCCAGACGTGTCCAGGCACCAGAACCATGACTTCAGCATCCCAAACACATGCTCAATGATACTACATGTGGTGGCATGTGCCTCATTGTATCGTTGCTGTGATGGGGTCGCGGGACGCCGGTACAGTGTGAGCAGCCAGGGATGGAGTCGGTATCCACTATCACCTGTGTATAGAGGGTGTACATTAGTATGGTGGTCTGCATCGCTCTGCCATGGGCCATCAAGGCCGGTACCCATGGCACCACTAACTATGCCTTCCCCCCCACGGCTGCCCATGTCATCCTGCGTGTTATGCATACTCACCCACTAGGTGGCCAGTGGGGATATCCCCACTCTTGAACCTGTGGCACAGTGCTGACTGGTGCCAGATGAAGGCGTCATGTGCTTCCCCAGGGTGCGTGGTACAGACATTGGTTATGCGCCCCCTGGCATCGCACACCACCTGGCAGTTGATGCTGGAGTATCCCTTGCGGTTACAATAGGCAATGCCTTCTGGGCCAGGTGGTTGCTGGATGGCCACATGGTGAACAACGGCCCGGCACACCAGGCATACGTACTACCCTGTGGAACTGTAGTATGCGTGCTGTGTGCTCTGCCTGTGTGCTGGGGAACAGATGTACTCACAGCATGTGGCAGCAGTGTGCTGAGGAATTGTGTGAGTAGGCATGACGCGCCGACTGGGTTATGCCTGTCAGTGTCCTCTGTTGGTCTTTGGAAGGTGCCCGTGGTGAGCAGGCACATGACAGCTGTCACCTTGGTCTCCACTGACTGATCATGGCTTTGTCGTGTGGGTGCCTGCATCTCATCTCTGCACAGCTCACATAGCCATCTCAGGATCGCCCGGTTCAGGCAGTACTGGACCACAATCTCTGTATCACTATACTGTTCGAAGGTGATACGGGCTCGGTACCACTTGTTGGGGACGTACCGCCGACAGGCCCTTCCATGGCCACACCCCCCTGCTGCCTGCCATCTCACACCCCTCATTACTGCCTCCATCTGTATGGTGGCACTGGCTATGCCCCTGGCTGTTGTTCACCCCCCTGGCAGATGTTGTCCCGGTTCCCCCGCTGTCCTCTATGCTGCTCACCCTGCACCAGGTACACCTCTGGCCTTCTGCTGTCCTGCCTCCTGCCACTGCCCTGACCACTCTGCAGCACTGCCCTGTTGTCCCTGCTCTGTTTATCTGGCTTCCCAGAACTGTCCTGCATGGTACAGGTGTGCCCTGTCCTGCTCCACCACTGTCCCTCTCTCTGTTCCTCCCACTGGTATGGCTGCCAGCTCACCCCACTGCAGGTCTTCCTGTAGCGTTCTTGCACCTCTCTCTTGCTCCTTTTTATTTTGGCTCACTTCCGCTATGGCGCAACTTCCGCTACCTCCCCTATTGCGCATGGCGCATGTCGTTGAATATCGCACTGCACCATTTATTCATGGTTCCTCCCCCTATGGTTGCGCATGCATTCATTACCATTGCGCTCTTGCGCATTGCAATTTGAGCGCACAGCTGCCTCCCACTGAATATCACAGAACGGGCGATTGGACTTAGTTGGCGCAAGATCTCTGTTGCGCATGGCGCAACCCTTTGACTATCTGGGCCATCATCTTTATTCTTGTACTATTCCAACACATTTTTAAAACAGTGCAGAAAAAAATGTCTTGAAGTGTTAAAATTCCAGCGTGGTCCCAGCAAACACCGATTCAGCGTGCTTTGAAATCAACTAACTTTTTGCACTTTGCACATCCTTTACAAGAATAAAGAACCTGTGTTTGCACTGAGTCCCTGTGAGTATGAGTCCATTTCTATATGGCTTTCTGTAATATGTGCCTTAATTACTGAGAGGACCTTACAGAGGGGAGGTGAGTGCTGTTCCCTTTTCTACAGTTTGAGTGTATCTTGATTGGAACAAGCACCACCATGCCAGGGAGCTCACTGTCTTATCTTGGATCCATATGTTTAAACACAGTTGTCAGACATCAGGATGCTGCAGCATGGTAAGCTTAAACCATTTTTAGGTAGGAATCCAGTCCCTGCGCCAAAGTCCCTGATGTAGCCACAAGTGGTCCATTATGTCTAATAGAGGGTGCAAAGGATGGGATCAATGGAGGCTACTGTCAACCCCTGGTACATGAACTCTGGCCCAGGACTGCAAAACGTGGCTGAGGTAGTGAGAGTGGAACACTTGATTGGGGGTGGGGCCTAGGCACATGACGACAACAAGGGATGACACACAACTGGAATGGTGTGGATGTGCCCCGTGGTGAAGTCAAAGACCTGAGGCATCCAGCAATGGAAGCATTGCCTGAACATGGGGCTCACGAAACTGGCAGAAGTGACAAGGAAGTGCCAACCAAATGTACTGGAACAGCCACCACACCCCATGTACCCAACTGCATCACCAAACTTCCCCTACCCAACAGGCCTACCATCTCATGGTGAAATGAGCAGCAGCTGTAGAGGCAGTGTTACAGTATCTCCAGCTGGGGTGTGTGATACAGCATGCCAGTACCCAGTAGGGAAGTACGAGGGGAGACCCAAGAACATGCATTCAGTTGCTCCCTCCGCCATCCACCTGGCAACAGATAGCATATGCGGTGTCATGGCAACCACTAGGGTGCAGGTAGGAAAATGAAGCTGATCTGGGACACACAATTATGATGGCAGGGCTGACCCTGTGCAACCAAACACCATGAAGGTGCACAGGCACTGGTAGGTTGGGTGGGAGGCAACTGAGGTGCGAGCCACAGCACCAGGCCATGGTGCCAGCCACAACTCCATTCCAGCCGACACATGCATGCCATGCTGCCACATCCCTGACTCCACAGTGCCACTCCACCACTCAGATTCCAGGCACCAGAGTGTTGGCTAATGCTGTTACTCCCTGTCACAAATTCGCTCAACCAGTCAGCCATCTACTCCCAAAGTGCCAACCTCTGAGTGTATGATTTGTGGACAGTAAACAGTACAAGGTAACCCTCTTGTCTGTTTTGTGGGTTCGAGTCCCCTTAGTCTCAAGTTCTGGAGGGATTCAAACTGATAACCTCTTATTATCATAGCCAATTATCAGGCTCAGATAATTCTGTCTTCGGGGGATATCTTTTCCTACAGGCACCTGACCAGGTCTACAAAATGAACCCTTAGAACTCTATGCAAGACTTTAGAGAACTCTAGCCATTTCCCAGTTTGGTATCAAAATAAGCTTTACACAGTGTCAACTATAACCTTTAAAAGCTCCACTTAAATAAAAAGAAATGTCAAGGCACCCAGGCAGTTTCTGTTTTAAAATATATCTTTACTTTAAAAATAGGAAAACAGAAAATATTACAGAACAAAATATCCCAACACATACAACCTTAAAACAAACAGGTTTGAAGTGCAAGTTCCTACAATACATACATTCAAACTGGTCTAATCTAATATATGCTTACTTTCTTTCAGTGCTGTGATGTTTCTTCCTCAGTCAGAATATGAAAGTGTGTCTGTCCAGGTTCTCTCAGCAGTTAAAACCAGTCCTGAGCCGGCTTTTCTGAGGTCACCAAACTACCTTGGTGTAACAAAATCTATATTTTGATAATGCCCAAGATGGCCTACTAAGGTATTTAAAAAAATGAGATGACATAATAAATCTCCTCTTCTTATGTTTGACTGGTCTAAACCCGTTTGTGCTTTGCTTCACACACACCTTCAAATGTCTCTTTGATATAAGTCACTGTATTCAAAGCAAAAGTGTATTTGATTCCTTAATTCCGTCTGACCTTGGTATCTACACATCAAAGGTCTCTTTGATTAAATGCTGGTTTCCTGTGAGGATATTCATAACACTGGCCAGTGTCCTTTTCTCAGGACATCTAGTGCAGATCAAAGGACTTCCCGAGGACATCATGAATGGCTAACTTCATTTCCTGAGATCAAGCAAATTGGCAAGATTATTGCACCTAAGATATCTGCAGTTTAACAATGTCCTGTCCTTTGAACTTATCCCTGGGGGGTTTGAAGTGTCAGCTTCAGCAGCCAGCACCTCCCTCTGCCACTGTCCATCATACATTAATTTCTTATATTTACAACAAAATTATACAGGAATCAGAACCAGCTGTCCAGGTGTGACACTCCCAAGTGTACTGACTATATGAACTGCCCTAGGCTAGGCATTCCCCTCCAGTCTCCACCTCATTGTGTGCTCCTGGACTCCAGTGCCATGACATAGTCTGGTGTTGATAAGGTACCAGTGGACTCCCTAAATAACGCACAGTGCAGTGTACCACCCCAACCACCTCTTTTATGGCACTCCAACATGTAGGGCACAATGCAACTGACAACCATACCACACTTGGTACCACAGACTTCCTGCATGACACTGTCAGATTTGACTGCACTACTCTTCCATGGGCTCACTGTCCATCCTGCCTATATGGCCAATGTCAGCACATGGAGCGTTAGGCCAGATCTGGCTGGTTTAACTCTAAGGGGATGGTCAGCTTGAGAAACCAACTTACAAGAATGCTGCAGCTGTATACTGGTACAAGCCCCATCTACCATGTCATAGCCATGCATCCAATGCAGGATGGCACAAGCCTGAATAGTGCAGACAGCCTCCCTTGTTGTGCAGGCTGCCTCTGGAAATCAGGACTGGCAGTGGTGTGGGGCATGGTACTTCTTGCATCATTTGTTTTGGCACAAGCACTGTGCATCATTCCAAGACCTATGACAATTGAGCCCAGTGTTTTGGTCTATTACTTATTACTTAGTAACTTTAGCTAATGCACCCAGCATCGATGCATAAATACACTTTCAGAACATAGACATAAATGCAGTGGTAAATATTTAAAGATATAACAAACAATATGTCCCCTTTAAGCCCTCATCATTTTATTTTATTTTTTTATTTTATAATTTATAGGACTGCAAGTAGCTTCTACAAAAGAATCAACCACCTTGAACGTTTTGTGTTTAATTCTTTTGGACTGTGGTGAACTTTTAGGGGAAATAGGCAGACTTTTGATTCAACTGGTTCGCCCTGGCCTGAATAGTGTGGACCAGGCAAACCAGTCAAACCGCGAAATGTTGATTGCTCCTGAAAGAGTTAACTGGGGCACAGTGTTAGTCACAGCCTCATTTTGGAGCTGTACTGAGGTTGACAATTCCATGGGCTCACTGTCCATCCTGCCTATATGGCCAATGTCAGCACATGGAGCGTTAGGCCAGATCTGGCTGGTTTAACTCCTAAGGGGATGGTCAGCCTTTGAGAAACCAACTTACAAGAATGCTGCAGCTGTATACTGGTACAAGCCCCCATCTACCATGTCATAGCCATGCATCCAATGCAGGGATGGCACAAGCCTGATAGTGCAGACAGCCTCCTTGTTGTGCAGGCTGCCTCTGGAAATCAGGACTGGCAGTGGTGTGGGGCATGGTACTTCTTGCATCATTTGTTTTTGGCACAAGCACTGTGCATCATTCCAAGACCTATGACAATTGAGCCCAGTGTTTTTGGTCTATTACTTATTACTTAGTAACTTTAGCTAATGCACCCAGCATTGATGCATAAATACACTTTCAGAACATAGACATAAATGCAGTGGTAAATATTTAAAGATATAACAAACAATATGTCCCCTTTAAGCCCTCATCATTTTATTTTATTTTTTTATTTTATAATTTATAGGACTGCAGAGCTTCTACAAAGAATCAACCACCTTGAACGTTTTGTGTTTAATTCTTTTGGACTGTGGTGAACTTTTAGGGAAATAGGCAGACTTTTGATTCAACTGGTTCGCCCTGGCCTGAATAGTGTGGACCAGGCAAACCAGTCAAACCGCGAAATGTTGATTGCTCCTGAAAGGAGTTAACTGGGGCACAGTGTTAGTCACAGCCTCATTTTTGGAGCTGTACTGAGGTTGACAATGTGGGTTGGCAAAACCGAATCAGGAAACTGCTGAACGAAAGCACTCTGTGACTTGGCCGGTGTAGAACTGAGCCAGCCGACACATCTCCCTGCAGCCTGCCTGCCCTGAACCAGAAACTGCCGCATGGGCACTCTGCAACTTATCTGGCGGTGAACTGAGCTGGCCGACACTTCACCTGCAGCCCGCCCACCCCGAACCAGGTACACTTATTGTAGGTCCTACCAGCTTGGCTCCTAAACCGAGACATCCACAGACTGCCCATGGCTGAGTGCAGCTCTCCATTGGCTAGAACCACTCCTGCTGCTTCCTGATTAGATCCCGTCAGGTTTCTGCTCACCGGCATCTCTGGCACTTGATGTTAAACTGTTCTGTCTTGCCGGGAATTTTGGCTTATCCTGTGGTCGACATAGCCTGTTATTTTGTCTCACCCGCCCTCCCCAACCCTGACTGCTTTTAAATACCCCTCCTTCCCCACAGGGCACCGCCTTCAAGCTTCTCTCCTCCATCTGTCACTCAATTCTGTTTTCCCTTAAAGTAACCCATTTCAATCCCTTAAACTCGCACCTCTGCTGTCTACTTGGCTCTTTTCACTACCTACCTCTTCCTTCCACTACTTAACCTCTACTCTCCCAACTATCAAGACTGCTCTCTGGTGCTCTTAAGATTGTCACTGCCCTTCTAGGACTGTTCTCTGCCTGCCATCTATATTTTGGCTCATTTTGATATAACTGGCTTAAGAACTGTCTTAACTTTGCTAGTTGTTGCATATTCGTTTTCCCAATACCACTAACACCTACTTAAATAAATATTTTCCTCCTCGCCAGTAACCCCGAACAACCACTGCAGAAACAATGTTCTACCTCATCACTACACCTCTTCTATTTTTTCTCATCACCTTCCCCTCTACCCCTACAGTGGCCTTCCCCACTCTACTTCACACTTGCATTACACCCCTTAAAGTCATTCCTTCTAGCACAATTTACTTTTGACTTTTAAACTGCCTTGTTAGTCACCACCACCTCCCCTGCCTCTGTGCACATAAGAATTGGACCTGTTGAGTACTCCAATCTCTTACTATTACTCTCTCCTGTCTGCAACACCCACTCTCCAGGTGGCTACAGCTCAAGGTCAATAAACTCCTTGCTCGTTACCTCCTTAGGATTGTTATGCTCCTACTACTTCTCTCAGGAAATGTACACCCCAACCCTGGTCCCCAAGTAGCACCTAATCACCACACAACTCTCTAAGTTCCTCACCTTAGCTCCATTAATATTCAGAGCCTGCTACCTAAGATTGATGAACTCAAAGTTTGGGTCTCTCAGCATAAACCAGACATCCTAGCTCTCAGTGAAACCTGACTATCCTCCAAGGTCCCTGAGAATGCATTAGTAATCCTTCAGACTTGACCATATTGGCAATGTGGTGATGGCTGTGCCATTTATATTACTGACACCCTTATGGGCCATGTCCTCCCATCAACACCTCCTGCTAACAAATCCCAAATGCTTGCAATCAAAATTATCCTCGGCCAACAGAGAAAATCCCTCACCATTATATCTGTCTATATCCCCCCACGTGCCCAGGCCTCTGGTATTCAAATGGTTATCGAGTACCTTGACAATCTCCTGCATTGTGCTGAGACAGTGGTTCTTGTGGACTTCAATGTAAACTGGATTGCCCCTGAAGCCGAACCATTGAAAGATGTCCTTGCCTAAATTGACATCATCCAAATGGTCACCTCACCAACTCGTATGAACTACAGAACTGGATCCAGCTCCCTCCGGGACTGGATTCTCACCACTCACCCTAGTAGAATCACCAATGTTAAAGTCCTGTCTGACTCCTTGAGTGATCATTCCCCTGTTCTCTGCCAGTGGTCCAACAAGGACCCCAAACCTAAGACTAAATTCACCTACCATCGTATACTAAAAAAAGGAAAGCTCCCCCAATTTTTGGATGCACTCTCCATGATAGACTAGTTCCCCCTTAACACCATGAACTGCATTGACCAAGCACTAAACCTTTTCATTTTGCAATTCAATGCGGTGTGTGACAAGTTTTCCCCCTTCAGGAAAATAAAACCTAGGGGAGTGTCTAACCCTTGGATCTCCCCGCCTCTACTAATGATGATGAAGTTTAGGGATAATCTTTGGTACTGCTATGGTCTTTGGCTTCCACTCTGATCTGCAGCAGTACAAAGCTGCCAGAAACCGTGCACTCAGGTGATAAGGAGAGCCAAACAGGATTTCTACAAAGGTGTACTAACTAACAGCTGGGATAATGTAAACAATTCTGGAATAATATAAAAACCTAACAGGTAAACCTAGTAAATCCCCATTATGATGGTGGTTAATGGTACTCTAACTCAAGACCCTAAATTAATTGCTGACTCTTAATATTGCCTTCACCGATCTCAGTGGGGTACTCCTGCCTGACTTCTATACCAGCTCCACCTTCCCTTTCAACTTTGCAAATTCCACACCTCCACTCAAAACTCCCCCTTTCTATTTCAGAAGTATATCCTTTCCGAAGCTCGAAGATACCTGCTGAAGGTGCTAGGCATATCTAGATCAAGCAGTGACACCCTTGACCTAAAACTCTTCTACCTTGCGTTTGAATCATTCTTACCAATGCTCACCAAACTCCTAAACCTCTCACTCTCTCTCTCAGGTAGTTACCCCAGTCATGGAAATCTGCCATTGTAATGCCCATCCACAAAAGTGGTGACAGTACCCAACATTCCAATTACCGCCTTATCTCAATCCTTCCCCCACTTTCTAAAGCCTTACAGTGCATGGTTGCCGCTCAGCTGACAGAACACATGGACAAATATAATATCCAGCGCCCACAGCAGCATGGTTTTAGGAAAGCTAACATAGTACTACCACTGCCTTAACTGATTTTACAACGCATGGCATGTCAAGGCCTTAGATTCTGGACAGCTGCTTGGGGCAGTGTACGTGGATTTGACCAAGGCATTTGACACCGTTAATCACCAGCTTCTGTTGATCTCGCTGTCTGCATCAGGTCTGTCCACCAAAGTTACCATCTGAATTGAAAGTTACCTGCTGGGCAGGAACCAAAGAGTTAGGATTGGGGGCTCACTCTCTAATTGCCTCCCTGTACGTTCTGGTGTACCCCAAGGTTCCATCCTTGGACCACTTCTTTTTAGACTCTACTTAAACAATCTTTCAGCTGCTTGTAACACCAATATGATCCTATATGTGGATAACGCCGTCCTTTTCTCCACACATACAAACCCCGACCAACTATCTGCTGACCTGCAGTCAGATTTTAACACTATCAAAAAGTGGTTTGATCAGCATAAACTGTTGATGAACTACAAAGAAACCAAGTCCATGCTGTTTGCCAACACCCAGAGCAAATACAGAAAGGTTAAACTGAATAACTGAATATCCTGAATAAGCAACACCTCCCTCTCGATCAGGTCCTGGAGTTTAAATACCTGGGGTGTTACTTTGGACAGTCCACTCTCCTATACTGCCCATGTGAAATTAATCTCCAGAGCTATTAACGCTAGAATAGGTACCCTCTACCCCATCACAACTGTCTCACCCAAGATGCTATGCATGTAGTTGTAACCTCCTCTATTCTCTCAATTATCGATTACAGACTGATCTTCTATGGAGCTGCCACTGACACCACTTTAAAAAGAATCAGAATAGCTCTGAATAAGTGTTGTCGTCTTGTGACAGCTGCTGATAAAAAAAAAACATACCTGCAAGCTCTACAAACAATCATCATGGCTCCACCTTCAGGGAAGGATTGCCTACCAGACCTGCCTCCTGGCTAAGAAAATCTGCCTCTGCCTTACTCCCCCCCACCACCATGTATGGCCTGATGTTACCAGCCACATTCACGCACTGCACTAATAGTGCTGACAAATCCTTTTTCCAGATTCCCTTTTGTTGCACCAACCAAGCTAAACGCTCCTTTTTTTGCTAGGGCCCCCTCTCTTATGAATGGCCTCCCTCCTGAGGTTTTGTCAGAGACTAGACTTGGCCCTTTCAAATGTAACCTGCACCTGCATCTCTCTAGTCTTAGTAATTGTGACTGTTCCAGCTAGGCTGCATATTCTGCACTTCTCCCACTATGCCCCTCTTTCTCATTGCCCCCCCTTCCTTCTTATCCCACTCCCTTCTCCCTTTCTCTCCCACCCCTTCCTACCCCTAGTACCCTCTGCCTTGTGAATTATTTTCCCTCCCACACCACCCTCCTTGTTGCTGCTCCTCATTCATGTATCTACCCTCAAACCTACCTCCTATCTCTGTTCATTTCCTACTTCCTATTTCCTACTCCTTCTCTCACCCTCTCTTGTTCTTTCCTATTCTCACCCTCTTCTGCCTCTGCCCCAACAGCACTGAAACCTGCACTGTATGACAAAGTCTTATTTTTGACTGCTTCTTACTTACTTGTTCCTCTCCTTTGCTCCTACAATCTTGTTTACTTTTAAATATCATAATTTACCACCACTGTTTTAAATCATGTAACTAGCTGTCCCTTGTATTTTTGTCTCATTCTGCTTGTTTTTGTTCAGTTTTATTCTGATGTAGAACCCTTGTAAATTAACCTCTGGTTCTAAGGTACTATGCAATCCTAGAATTCAATAAATAAACAAAAATCTCTGGGCTTCTCCTTGCCACTTTGTGACCCTGCTTCCCTTACCCATCTCCTCTCCTCTGCTCTGTGACCCTCCCCTTACTCCCTGTCTTCTCTCCTGCTGCTCGATGACCCTGCCACCCTTGCACCCTGGCTCCTTTCATGCCCCCCCTTCCCCTTTTCCCCTAGCTTATCCTTCTTACTTCCACCTACCTCCCACCCACTCCCAGTTCTCCTGCACTATTTTTGCTCATTTCCTTCTGCATCTCCCTGTCTCTCAGTTGTCCCCTACCCTTCCTGTGTCTCTCCCCACTTTCCCTCCACCTGATCCCCACTGCGCCTTCTTATGATTTCTTGTCTTATGACCTTTCCATGACAATGCCCCCCTTGGGTTGTTCTACCACCTCACCCCTCTTATTGGTCCCCCTCCCCTACCTCTCCCTGGTCTCTGCCATTACTCCTGACAAGGTCATCCCTTGGCCGCATATTGCTTGAATGGAAATATGGAAAAAATGTATAGTCTGAATCATTTGAACTTGTTATTTTGATTAGTGACCTAACAATCTGATGTAACCTTGTAGCACTTGTTTGTATTTTCCTTGCCCTCACTGTTGTTCTCTGTAACTTATGCTGTCATTGTTTTACTGAACCCTGTTATTATCCTTGTCTCCCACATGTATGACATGGCACCTTTATAAATGAGCCACTGGCTCTTTCAGAGATTTCAATAAAATAAAATAAATATAAATAAAAAAGCTCACTTGTGTCCTCACTGTCAGGCTGTTAGGTAGCTCAGGCAGGACTGTGATTCACTTCTAGTTAGATTAGCTAGGAAATTCTTCAAAGCAAAGAGAATCTTCAGAAGTTCAACTGGCACTAGTCCTACAGCAGTAGGACTGCTGAAAAGGTGTATTTGTGAGGAAAAAGAATGACAACCAAAAAAACTGAAAAGACAGGCTGAGCAGCAGTGTTGCAGCAGGCCTCTGAGACCAGATTCTTGCCTGAGAGGGAGACTCAAGAGATACTGACTCTGGAGGAGGAGGAGTGTGCTTAGTCCTGGGCAGAGGGCAGATGGGGCATGAGGTGGCAGTCTGCAAGAGTCCACTTGTACAGTAGCTTCATCTCAGCAGTGCAGTAAACATCTTTTTCTCATTGCAGAACTAGCATTTTAGCAGGACATTACAAGTATGAACAATTTTAACTGAAGCCGCTGGTAGAAGCCAGGGATGTGATTTTTGTTTTTTTTGGGGGGAGGGCTACTTTTATTTACTAACTTTACTGGGCAGTAGGTGTGTGTCAGCTGGCAGCAGGACAGTGCCTGACCACTAGTAGTTGGCATGTTGGTGGCATCTCATAAAAAAAATAAATAATTCTTCATTCATTATCATGACTTCACATTTCTTTTTGTGGCCGTTTCAAACTCTTTACATTCACTAAAGTTACAGGCTTGCTTGCAGCAGTTGCTTCTTCCTCCTTCTGAGTCCTGAAACAACCTTTTGCAGTGTGATCTGAGCAGTGGACAGGGCAGCAATTGTGGGGCAGCTGGCAACTTGCCAGTGCCTGGCCCCTGGTAGTTGGCACCTTGGTGGCATCCCATTAAAAATAAAAAATAAAAACTTTAATGTTCGCCCTTGTGCAAGCATGAACATGTTGCTATGATAGTGGATTCTGAGGGGTGTGTCACTGGTGGTTCAGTACAGGGCAGTTGGCAAGGGGCTAGACACTGTTAGACTAATCATGAACCAAGCTGATCTAATCAAGGCACTGTTCTGAGCTTGCTGGGAAGAAACTGCATGACATTCGAAGAAAAGAGCTGCCCAAATCACAGGAAGGCTTTTTCATTTGACCTGCATAACATCACCCAGCAAGCACTTCTGATCAGCATCATGATTTTTTATTTATTTTTATTTATCTATTGAAATCTTGGAAAATCCTATTGAGCTAAAAGCTCATAACATAGGTTCCACATCATGTAAGGTACAGAAAAGTGAGAGATTATGCTGCCAGCTGCCAGCTAGCAACATTTACAAGGAATTAAAGTGACAAGGCAATACAGTTAAACAATGGCATCAGCAAATGACAACCGTATGGCGAACAACCAATTGCAGAGAACAAGGGTACATAGGAGAGAGGTACATAAAGCACTTAGAGACAAGATGACATAAGGAGGGGAGGATAGCCCACAGTCCTACTTGAGCAGAAGAGAGTTAGCTTAGGTAACAGCTAGAGAACTGAGTCTGGGAGAAGAACACAACAAAGGGAAGGGAGAATCAGCCCAGGAGGACTTGTCTGCATGGTATACAGGGAGGAGTATAGGAAAGAAGAAAGGAGGATCTGGGGAGGGAGGACAGGGGTAACAAGGGGGAGATAAATGAGTGAGACCAAGGTAGTGGGAAGGTTAAGATAAGACAGGATGGGGTGGACTAGGGTGGGAAGAGAGAGAGAGGAAGGAGGAAGGAGGACAAGGTAGGAGGGGAGGGAGGTGTGAGGGAATGTGGAGGAGGTGGTATAGAGAACAGACAAAGAATCAAGGAGGAGAATGTCAGTGGGTGAAGGCAAGTGTGAGGGAGCGAAAGGGGAGAAGGGAGGGGCTTGGGGAGGATAAAGTGCTACAAGTCGGTATGTAGTGAGGAGGGAGGAGGAAGGTTATGCTAGATTCTGGGTATAGGCAGGTTAGTGGAAGCAGTCACAGCTGGCATTTGCTACCAGTTGTTGCCACAGCTTCCTCATAAATGAGCCCAAGGTAACAGCTGCAGAAACATCAGTACTGAGGGAGTTAAACCAGAGGGCTCAGTGACCAAAAGACCTTTGACTTTAGGAGGTACAACAATGAGGGATCTTAAATAACTGACTCTCTGCACTTCTTGTATGATGTTGATTGTAGGAGGGGGAGAGGAGCTTCTGTACCCCAGAAGGCATCAGTTCAAGGCTAACTTTTTGGGCCAGAAGACAGGTTTGGTACATGAGCTTGTTCTTGAGCTGGAGCCAGTTAGCCTGAGAGTACAGGTCACAGGTGTAGGTCAAGCGCCCAGAGCCAGTAAGGAGGCGGCAGGCTTTGTTTAGTGCTACAATGACTCATCAGAGGGCATTGTCTGTGGCTGCCCCATAAATGACCAGTCCTTAGTCTATGAGTGAGACAACCAAGTTATGGATGGCAAGGTTAAGAGCCTCAGGGGTTAGACACTGCTTATGTCTATAGAGCAACCTGATGAATGTATTAACTGTTTTGGCAATATTGTCAATGTGGGAAACATAAGACAAGGTACTGTCAATAGTGATCCCCAGATACTTAAACTGAGGAACTAGTTCCAGTGGAGAGCCCATGGCTTTGTTGATGGTAAGAGGATAGGTTCTGTGTTCATTTTGAGGGTTGGAGAATGACATCGTTTTAGTCTTATTATAGTTCATTATGAGTTTGTGTTTGCTGAACCAGTTTTCAACTTCAGCAAAGTAGGGGGGTTGGGCAGCTGCAAACTAGGGGTCCTAGTTGCACACTTGAGCAGACGTAGATAGACCAGGTGGTCTGTTTCTGCTGGCACATTCGTATGTTCATATGTTGTTGAAGTTGTGACTCAAGGCCTTGGGGTCAGGATTACTGGCAAAGATGACAGTATCATCTGTAATAGCATGTGACCGTGACAGACAATGTGGAGTGAGTTGAGCAAAAATACTAAACAAAAGCGGCCCTAGTATGGACCCTTGTGGTACCCCTGAACAGATGAGTCTACTGTCAGAACGGACGTTACCTATCTGTACTTGCTGTGTTCGATTGTGAAGATAGCTTCTGAACCAATTCACAGTGTCATGGGAGAGACCAGTGGCTGCAAGCTGGTCAAGCAAGAGGGCATGGTGCACTGTATCAAAGGCTTTGGTTAAATTGATAAAAGCCACACCAGCGAGGTGACCTTGGTCAAAGGAGTTATGTAAGAAGCCAGTGAACCCCAGTAGGGCTGTTGTGGTATTATGTCCTTGTCGAAACCCATGTTGTTGTGGGCATTGAAGTTGATATTTATAGAAACATAGAAACATAGACGTTGATGGCAGGTAAGGACCGCAAGGCCCATCCAGTCTGCCCTTTTCTTTTTCTACCTTATGAATGTGCCATCGGCATTTGCTCTGTCAATGGCCTATCTATTCATACTTATCTGTATTGCTCCCTTATGCCTATCCCATGCCTGTTTGAAGCCCTGCACTGTATTCATATCCACCACTTCCTGAGGTAGGCCATTTCATGCATCCACCACCCTTTCTGTGAAAAAGAATTTCCTCACATTAGCCCTTAATCGGCCTCCCTCTAGTCTCATGCTGTGTCCTTTTGTCCTGCTATTTTTCTTATATTGAAACATGTTAGACTCTTTCACCTTGTTAATGCCCTTAAGGTGTTTGAATGTTTCAATCATATCATCTCTCCCTCCTTTGCTCTAGGATATACATATTGAGTTCCATTAATCTGTCATATGTTTTCTGATGCAGTCCCTGCACCATTTTGGCAGCCCTTCCTTGACTGCCTCAATTTGGTTAATGTCCTTGTGAAGGTGTGGCTCAGTACTGCATGCAGTACTCCAGATGGGGCCTAACCAGTGTCTTGTAAAGAGGGATTATTACCTCCCTCTCACGACTTGTGATACCCCTACTAATACACCTCAACATCCCCCTAGCCTTACCCACTGCTTTAGTGGTCTGCTTATCCAGACAGTCGACCAGCTGGTCACCTACTATCCATTCCAGTGTTTTAGATAGCAGAGGGAGAATGGAAACAGGTCTGTAGTTACCATGAATGGCACAGTTCCCACTAGTGTCACTGTTGCCAACTTCCATTTTTGTGGAAATTGCGAGTACCTGAGGGACAGGTTATCTATATGGATAAGTGGAGCCAGGACTTCATCCAGAGTAAGACAACAAATTTGAGATTGAGGTCATCACCACTATGTCTAGTTTTCCCTAGCACCTTAAGGAAATATTTTTGGCTTTGTTTCATGAGATGACGTTGAAGTGGAAAGATGGGTGCATGGGGACGCAGTCACAGTTCCCATGGTTGACATTTGCAGCTCTGGAACTGAAGAAGTCCAGGGGGAGAACACCACTGAGGTCGGTAAATGCATTGTTGAACATGTTATCAATGACACTTGGGTCAAGGGAGGAGACACCACACCATCAAATTTGAGCATCGAGGGGGGAAAGCTTGGGGTCATTCCCTGTGACTTCTTTCAGGTTGCTCCACAACTTTTTTCCATCCCTTCAAGATCGTGAGAGGGCTTCCTTGTAGTGCTGGCTTTTTGTGGCATAGATAGCCCTTGTGCAGGCATTTCTTGATTTTATATAAGCTTGAAGGTCAGCATGTTTGCCCGTAGCTCGGGCCCTGCGCCAGCGATGGTCCCTGAGTTGTAGGTGTTCAATTAGGTCAGGGGTGATCCAGGGATTACTCTGTCCTTTAATTTTGTGCTTTTTGATTGGGGCATGTTTACCACATGCTGCATTGAATTTTTAGATGAATTGTTACAGAGTGGTATCAACATTGCTGGTGGAGTAGACTGCGGATCCAGTCTAGGAGACAAAGGTCTGATTTCAGGAGCTCCAGGTGATCTTTAAGCAGGACCCTGCAAGTAACAGTTCTAGTGGGGGGCTTGGAGAACTTATTTGACCAGCTGAACAAAATGGGGGAGTGGTCGCTGATGGCATCTGGGAGAACTGTGGTATTGGAGATGTGCGCAGGTTGATTAGAGAGTACCCAATCTAATAAGGCACAGGTACCAGTCCTGTAGCTCATTCATGTGGGGGCTCAACAAGTTAAGTGAAGTGGACAGCGGAGACTGCGTCTTTGAATGAGTTTACTTCAGGGGAGAGCCAATTGACATTGAAGTCTCCCAGCTTGATGACTTCTGAGTTTAGACTCAGACTGTCTAGGCAGTTCATGAGTGAGTTAAAGCCAGGAGACATCTGCCTAGGTGGGATATAAACAGAGAGCACAGTAAGTGCTCTGTTGTGGGCACTAAGGAGAACTTTAATGGCAAGGGCTTGCATGTTGTCACCAGTGTTGGGCAGTTGCATGACAAGGCCCTGTAAGTTATCCAAAAGGCAGATTGCATAACCACCACCTCTCTTAGTTATCCTGTATTGCCTAAAATCTTTGTAGCCTGGAATCGAGGACAAAATATAGCACTAACAAAGTTCTAGTTTAGACAGACTAGGGCAGCAGGGTTTGAAAGTGGCACCGTAAATTGTAAAAGCTACCAGCAACCAGTAGGGAGACAGAGAGATCAGCTAATGGGAGCGCTGTCAGTCTAGAGACAGTCAATCAAAATGGTGGCTTTGGAGCTGGGTTTCTCTGGCCATGTGCAGCGTGCCTTGTGTCGACAAACGGGCTGTAGCTTCAGGCATGGCTGGCTTGATGTAGGGCGAAGGCTAGGCAGCAGAGGCACCACAGGGGCAGAAATGTCCTGTAGAAAGGGAGAGAGATGTGGACCAGAGGCTAAATGCCTTTTCAAGGCTAACTCGGGAAAGAGCTAAGAGCAACAATGGAAGTGAAAAGGAGTGAGAAAAGAAGTGTGCAAGGGGAATTCTGCTGAAAGAGCGATGAGGGGATGGGATGGGAGGGGAGGGGGGTACAAGTGAGACACGCCAAGCAGCAGAGAGAGAACAATGGAGAGGTGGATTTGAGAGACAGGTGGGAGGGATCGCTGGAAGAATGTAGATAGAGACAAAATTGGAGTGGTGACATTGCTCCTTTCGGCCGGTGTGCCAACTTTCCGGCCACACAGAAGCAACTTCCTGCAAGGTTCCAGAGGTGCTGCCTTGACTCAGGCTTCAGAAGCCGCGGGCCATCGCCTTTCTGGCCGGGTGGCGGACATCTTTCTGGGCGCCCAGAAACAACTCCCTGCAGGGTTCCAGAGGTGCTGCCCTTGACTCAGGCTTCTCAGGAGCTGCTGGAGCCATCACTTCTTTTTGATCAGCAGCCGCCAACTCTCCGAGCCACCCAGAAGCAACTCTCTGCGGGGTTCCAGAGTTATGTTTTCTCCGGAGACTGCCTGGTTCTTTTAGAGATAGACTGATTGGGTGATTGTCTCGGCCCAGGCACGTGATTGGACCATCTTGTCTGCTAACCTAAATGAGAAACTGCTAGTCCGATTTAATATGTTTGAAATGCTATTAGACTATTAATTTTTACTGTGTGAATTTGGATTATGTTCTTAAATATTGCTTTCCCCTCCTTCTCTGCTAGCTGCTGTTCTTGCTGTCTCACTCTTCTGTCCTATATGTGCTTTTTGTCTCCTGTGCTCCTCATCTCTGCTATCTGAATACCCGCTGCCCTGTGTGCACTCGCTGACTCGAGCACAGTCTGTTTCTTGTTAACCTACCAACCCTGCCCACACTTCTCAGAGCGCCTGCTAACCTAGCCCCACCCCCACTAACCCAGCATTTCTAGCTATCTCACGACTCCAGAGCTAAACAACTTCTGCTCCTCCTTTTGCTCCTTTGTCCTGCTAATCTTGCTGGTGCCTCTGCCATCCCTATCCCTCTTGCTGTCTGCTAAATTGACCCTCCTCTGATCTCTCACCCCCTCCCATGCTATTGTCCATCTCCACTCCCACTTTTCAATCCGTGGGCTTATCTGCCCTAATCTTCCCTCTCTCTCCCCTTCCAGGTGCTGCCCTTGACACGGGTTCTCAGGAGCTGCGGGATCACTCCTTTTTGGTCAGTGACCACCAACCTCTGAGCCACCCAAGCAACTCCTGTGGGGATTCCAGAGGTATGTTTTCCACAGAAGACTGCCTGGCTCTTTTCAGAGATAGCCTGATTGGCTGATTCTCTCAGCCTGGGCACTGCATTGGACCATCTTCATCAGACTTTCGCTCTGCCATTGGCTGCCCACAAGCCTAGTTTCATTTGGACTTTAAGCAGGCTTTACAGCTCGATTTCCTTTGATTTCCTTTTCTCTGCTAATTTCTGTTATCTGAAATTTTTTTTCCCACCCTCCTGCCCCATCCCCGACCACTATTAAATATACTCTAGCCCCACCCAGCTTTCTCCCATTGGGTGTATCTGACCTCCTCCCACTCCTGCTGTTCTCTTGTTTACCCTTTGGTTTCTGCCCCATTATTATAATTTTTCTCCTTGTCAGTATCCTACTTGGATGATTTCTCCTTGTCTGTGCTCTCTTCAGCCACTATACTACACTGTTTTTTATATTCGGTGCGATCCATCACACAATCTGCCAGTCCACATTTGCTTTTCTCTCTCTGTCCCTCCTAGCTACACAAATAACCCAACCACTGACAATGCACTACACACTTCCATTAATCTGGACAGTAGCCCACACTACATTATAGGCTGCACTACAGGTAATTTTTCACTCTTAACAATGGACCATGGCCCCATTTTATACTGTACCTCAGCCCTGGGGCATGCAAAACAACAGCATGCAAGAAAGTTACTCTACTCAGCTGGATCTCTACCTCCAACTAGTAACTGGAAAGAAAAAGAAAAAAATACCACCACCTTAGAAGACACATCAGGCGCTCCACCAAACTACAACGCATGCATCTCATAAGGTTAGCCCTCCTTCTGATGCTGTCAGGAAATATACACTCCAATCTGGGACCAAAGGGTTTAACCCCTAACAACAAGCCCCCCATGCAAGGTTCCATCAAGCTGGCTACAATCAGTGTCTGTAGTCTACTTAACAAAAGGCTACCTAAATAAACTGGATACCCTGTACCATAGAGCTCTAGGGTTCATCACTGACCTTCCTTTCAGTACCCACCGCTGTTCTCTCTATGCTGTAGTTGGCTGGACATCCCTACATCACAGAAGGAACAAAAATGCTGCTCTTTGGATATACAAAGCTCTGACAAATAAACTACCATCCTACATTTCTGATTGCTTCTCTCTTGTTACTCCAAGGCCATATGCCCTAAGAAGCAATAACTTCATCTTGCTGAATCTACCTAAGGCATGTACCCGACATGGAAGTGCTGCAATTAACTACTTTCTAGCACACATCTGGAACTCTCTACAAAAGACCCTGAAGCTGAACACTTTCATTCCTGTAGTCTCCTTCAAAAAGCTGTACCTAAATCTTTTCCCAGAGATATGCAACTGCTTCTACAATTCCTAGCCTCTTCAGACCCCTTTTCACCCCTGCCCCCATTAGATTCACCCCCCCTTATCTGTTCATGCATTCATCCATTAACTTCTATATTATCTACCTCCTAAACCCCTACTCATTACTTTTTTTTCTATATTTGCTCTGGTGCCCAATACCACTGTTTATTGCTCTTGTATATATGTGTATATTATTGCATTTGCTCATTCTTTGTTGTTTATTCTTAAAAAGTCTTTGTTACTGTACTCATTCTATATTTGTATATTTGTGAGTTTAAACCATTTTGTTGTTTATGACCAATCAGGTCCATCTTGTAAATGAGCTATGCTCAATGATGTTCGCCTGAATAAATAAAGATTTTGATTGATTGATTGATTGATTGAAAAGTGACATTCTTAAAGTCTGGGTGTCAATGCACAACCAGGACATACTATCCATTGTTGAAACCTGGCTGTCACCCAGAATCCCTGATGCAGCAGTTGCCTTGCCAGGTTATACAATTTTTAAACTGGATAGATCTATCAAGCATGGCGGCAGTTGCGCTATATACCTAAAAAACTCCATTGGGGGCAGGCCTTGCCTTATTTGGGCCTCAGATGCTCGGTCCAGGCACTAGCAGTAAAAGTGCTCTGGGGGCTCACAACAAAACCCTTACCATTCTCTCTGTCTACATACCACCTAAGGACCCGACTCCCGGTCTCCATTGTATCCTGAACTATCTCCGGAGCAAAAACACCTCACCAAAACAATAACAATGGGTGACTGTAACATAAACTGGCTGTTGTTAGCAAATGGGGCTATAAAGGACACCCTAGCATCCCTGCACTGCACACAACTTGTCAGCTCTCCCACCAGGATAAATTATAAAACTGGTACTAGCACCATCATTGACTGGATTATCACACATCACCCAGATCGCATCTCCAATGTACAAGTGCACCCTGACTCCATCAGTGACCACTCCCCTATCATGTAGCTGGTCAAACAAATTCTTCACCCCCACCTCTAACCATATATAACCGAATGTTAAAGCGTGGCACCTAGATCTCTAAATCATTAACTACGATCCCGACTGGTCATTTCTGGACACTGCTGGTAACAGTAATGATGCACTTGAACACTTCATCAAGGCTTTCAGCATGGCCTGTGATATCCATGCCCTTAATAGAAGAATGAAGGTCCGTGGAACCATTAGCTCCTGGATCACACCAGAAATAATTAACAACATGAAACAACGGGACAACCTATGGCAACTTGCCAAAGCAACAGGGAAACAGCATGATCTTCAGGTATACAAAGCTGCAAAATGCCTGCACAAGGGAAATTTGGCAGGCAAATGGAACCACCACAGAGCTTCTGTTAAACAATTGGGGTGACAGTCAGAAATTCTGGACAAACGTAAAGGACATTACCGGCAAAGAACAGAAGACCTCTCCAACAATACTAAATATAGACGGCAATCCCATCACTGATCCACTCTCAATTGTTAATAATTTCAACACTGCCTTCACTAATCTATCAGGTGTTCTTCCTAAAAAGTTCTTTGACGACGCCACCCCAGTATCTGCTAGATGCCCGACTGACCCAAAGTCAAAGCACCCTCCATTCTATTTTAAGCTGGTCTCTACTGCCCAGGTAAGAAAACTTCTAACTAATATACTGGGAAATCCAGACAGAGTGGGGACTCCATTGACCTCAAGATCATTGCACTTACCCTAGAAGAAGTTCTCCTACCAATAACCAAAATACTCAACCTCTCTATAACTATCTCAGTTCCCAGAAGTCTAGAAAATGGCCCTGGTCACACCAGTGCATAAATCAGGGGACCGCACTCAGCATAGCAACTACAGGCCTATATCCATCCCCCCTCCATCAAAAGTGCTGGAACACATAGTTACTTATCAACTTGTGGACTATCTTGACAGCTACTCATTACAATGCCCTCAGCAGCATGGTTTTAGGAAAAAACACAGCACGACCACAGTCCTACAAGAATTTATTAGTTTTACCTAACAGTCCTTTGAAAAAACAATCTTGTAGGAGCAGCCTTCATAGACGTTATGAAGGCATTTGACACCGTGAATCACAAACTCCTCCTTGGTCAACTCACCTCCACTGGTGTCTCACCTACTGTTCTAAAGTGGTTTGAATGCTACCTTTCTGATAGGTCACAGAAGGTGAAGATATCAAACATTGTCTCTGATCTGCAAGTCATCAGATCAGGTGTCCCCCAAGGGTCTATTCTTGGTCCTCTCATGTTTAGCATCTTCCTAAACAATTTACCTAATGTCTGTCCTTTAAGTACCCTCCTATACACTGATGATGCCAACATCTTTGCAAGCCACCCAGAGCCCAATCTGCTAGAGTACAATCTACAGCGTGGATTACAAGAAGTCGAACAATGGTTCCATTCACACAAACTTGTCCTAAATTACAAAAATAAACTTCTGCTGTTCACATCATCTCTCAATAAGTATAAGTCACATGCCCTCTGTAAATAATAGCCAAGAGCCCCCTTGGACAAATCCAACAATGCAAATACTTTGGAATTACCTTGACAATCATCTCACTTATGCACCACACAGCGATAATGTTGCCAAGAATGTAAATGCTAAACTAGGTCTACTTTACTGACATAGAAGGAGTCTGACCACAGAAGCACTGAAACTAGCTATCCACAGTTCAATTCTTTCCACTATTGATTATGACTTGGTTATATATGGTGCTGCCCAGCCATGTCTCTTAAAAGGCTAAGCACTACCCTAAATAAAGTCTGTAGACTCATCACTGGTGCTGATCAACTCACACATACATGTGATCTATACACCCTAACCGGGTGGCTAAACCTACAAGACCAGATCAAGTACCAATCGTGCATACTTGCCAAACAAGTGCTGCTTGAGTCTGGCATTTCCTCTTTTATATCCAAATCCTCAAGACTCATCACACGCTGACCTCTGACACTGAACTCTTTCTCATCCCTAGGTTCAGACCACCCAATGCCAATGATCCTTCATCTACAGAGCCCCAAACTGGTTTAATGGACTGGGCCATCAAATGATTAACCTTCCTCACCTTGCCCAATTTAAACGCTCTCTTGAAACAGCACATCATGAATGAAAGTGCATGTGAATGCCTCTAAAATAGTAGACCATGCCATCTACCACCTCACAGCTGACACCTACTCCAATGGCACTTGCCCTAGCCGCCTCCCTCCTCCACTTGCATCACCTCTACCCCACCCTCTGCCCCACTACTATCACTCCTCCCACCTCTCCTACCCTATCTTTAACATTCTGACTATACCTCTCTGCCTCTTTTCTTACCCCTTCTCTCACCCCCACCCTACCCTTCAGCACCCTATGCCCCTCCAGTGTCCGCTTCCCCCTCCCTCTTTCTCTCCACTTCAGCCCACTTCCCCAACTACCTTTCTTCATTTCGCTGACAATGCCACTTGGCTGCAACCATTTCCACCATTCTGCTCAACCTTTCTCTCAATCTCTAATTTCTTCCACCCCTCACTATCCCTGTGTCATTTGACTCTCTTTGTAAACACTACTATACTCAGAATGCTAATAACTATCTACCATTATTTTGCTTTGCACTGTATATTGAAATGTATTCTCCTCTGTCTGTTTGTCACCCTCCCAAAATGATGTGGAACCTTTGTAAATGAGTCCTCTGCTCAAAGGTGTTTGTAATCTGACAATAAATAAATAAATAAATAAATTAATAAATAAATAAGGGAATAGGCAGGAGTTTTTGCAGCAGAAGGCTTGGAGCAGAGAGGAAAATGGGCATGCAGGTGGAGGGTACCGAGGCTGAGGGTGCGGGAGCACAGCGAGGTAGGAAGGGGTGAGCAGAAAGGGACCGGGTAGAAGGAGAGAAAAATTGAGGAGTAGGAGAGGTGGACTTGCTGCTGAGAGAGTGGCAAGAGCAGAGGTAGAACAGACAGATTAAACTTTACACTGTAAGCTAGCAATTACTACTGGCAGAATTAACTTAGCACTCTAGGCAAACAAATCATTCAGGTGATTAAGCAGGTAAGATAATTACTGCATAGTTAAATGCAGATCTAAGACAAATATAGCACTAATAAAGTTCTAGTTTAGACAGATAGGGCAGCATGGGTTTGAAAGTGGTGTGGCAAATTGTAAAAGCTACTGGCAACCAGTAGGAGAGGCAGAGAGAGAAATCAGCCAATGGGGAGCCGCGGTCAGTCTAGAGACAGCCAATCAAAATGGTGGCTTCGGAGCCAGGCTTCTCCAGCCGTATGCAGCATAACTTGTGTCGGGAGATGAGCTGTAGCTTCAGGTGCAGCCGGCTCGGTGTAGGGCCCGGTCACTAGGCAGCAGAGGTGCCCGCAGGGGCAAACAAGTCTTGTAGAACGGGAGAGAGGAGATGTAGTTTAGAGAGTTAAAAGCCTGTTCAAGGCTAAATCAGAGGGAAGGGCTTTGGAACAACAATGGAAGAGGGAGTGAGTGAGAAAAGAAGGCGTGCAAGGGGAATTCTGCTGAAAGAGCTATGAGGGGAGGGGGGTCAACTGAGGTCTTCCTCCCCAAAATAAAAACAATCAGTCCCTGGGAGTTACTTCATGTGCCTGCTCAGGTAACACGTGCTTTACCTTAGCTCTGCTCCTCGACCCAACTTTTCATTTAAAATCTAACTTTAAAGCACAGTTTGTTATTATTTTGCATACTATGAGCCTTTGCGTGCATACTTCCTGCGGTTCTCGGCTTTGATCAGCTCTTTGGGAGTCTTCGTTGTCATGGAAGCTGAGATGTGGCCCGTGGGTCCCACTCACTCCCCTCTGATCACTCTGGAGAAATCTAAAGCTGCTGAGAAAACCAAAGTGCAGGCTGCAGTCACAACAAAATCTATCCTGGCGCCGACTCCTCTGTCGGAGGAGCGTTTTCCACAAGAACTCTCCCCAATTAAAAAGGCTTTACTGAATATCATGGGGCAACTTTCAGCACTCCAGTAGGCCTCCAGCTCTCTTGCATGGTGAATGGGGGTGCAGATGCAAGAGTTAGCTACCTCGAGGGCTGATGCACCCGCCATGAGATGGATTCTGTGTCCCTCTGAAGAAA
The DNA here is from genome assembly GCA_016271365.2 of Neoceratodus forsteri. Classification (NCBI taxonomy): domain Eukaryota; kingdom Metazoa; phylum Chordata; order Ceratodontiformes; family Ceratodontidae; genus Neoceratodus; species Neoceratodus forsteri. Next base: position 851,693,053 of record CM028134.1, read on the forward strand.
ATTAGTCAAGTTGGAGGAAAAGATTGAGAACTTGGAGGAAGCAGCCGGCATAAAACCTGCTGCGTATCAGGCTGCCAGAAGGCTCAGAATAGCAGAACCCTGTGCTCTTCATCCAAAAATTCTGTGAGAAGGTTGCAGGTCCCTCTCCAAATGGCCCAATGTATATCATGGAATGGGTGTACAGAGTGTTTGGCCCTCCCCCCCGAAACTCTACACCTCGTCCTTTAATTTTCAAATTTTTAATTTCTTGGACATAGTGCATGTCCTGGCTAAATTGAGGGATGCAAAAGATTTGTTGTGTGAGGGACATCGGCAGAGAATGACCCAGGATTTACCTCACTCTGTACATCTCAAAAGTGCGGAATACAGTCCTGTCATCTCTAAACTGATCGCTGCAGGGATCAGGTTCAAGATGCTCTACCCAGGCAAGTTCCAGTGCACCCATAACGATTCCTTGAAAACCTTCTAGTCAGCGGCTCAAGCTAAAAAGGAACTGCCAACTATGTTCCCTGACCTTTTTCAAGATCCAAAATGAAGGATAAACTGATTATTTAGTTGGACTTGGCCTCAACCCATTTGTTTTGTGGTCTTGTACTTATGTTGAATATAGATACTCTGCTAGCTTTTTGTATTGATTTTGGCATCCCCACATTTTTGGGACATTAGGTGCATGCCTGGAGGGTGGCCTTACATTTTTCACAGTGATGGACCCTTCCTGTGGGTACTTGGATGTTCACCTGGGGACTTAGGCATGACCTCCTAAACCTACGCATTGGACTATGTGTGCTGCTGTTTTTGCAAGCGCCTTACACCTACTGTTTAAGTTTGGACTTTGATCCAGTCATTTGTTGTAAGGCTTAACTTCTTTGTGGACTTCGTGGACCCTGTTCAGATCTGTTTGCATATCCTTGGACTATGGGGAGGGGACTTGGTTTTCTGCTTCAACAGCTCTCCTTGCCCCTGTAGGAATATGTGATTCGATCCATGGCCTTGCCCACACTGGTAAGCCCATCCCCTGCCTTCTGCAGGGTGCAGGTAGAGTCTCTGTCTTTGTTTTTTTATTGGGGGTGGGGTTGATTACTGTGGGGGCCTGTGCTTGACCCTCCTTCTCCTTAAGCCTTTTGCAGGACCAGGGCAACCTTTCTATACTGTTTTTTTGGGCTGCCAGCTTTATCCTGTGCACCTCCTGACATGGCTTATTTTCGGCTTTACCTCATTGGCCGATTTGCTGCAGCTCTAGCTGCTGTTTCAGGGGATGCTTCCAGGACGCTGGTCACCCTGGTTATACACTTCTCCCAATGGTTGGTTGGTTTGGGAGGTGTGTCAAGACCTTTTTGGCATGGCCTTAGCTCTGTTTAGTTTGTGGGCTTGCTGCGGGTGGAAGGAGGCAGGTTTTTCATTGCCTTCCCCCCTCCTGAGGATGACCCATACCTTTTCTTACCACCTTAGGCTTTTTAAAATACAGGTCAGGGGCAATATGCCTGCAGAGGCCAGCGTGGTCTGGCCACGCCATTTCTGCGACAGCACTTGTTCTTTAATAGGTCTCATTTGCTGAGGGAGAGTGGAACGACCCCTTCCTCTCAGAATTTTATTGGAACCCCCTCTACCAGGGTACTGGCTGTTTTAGAGGGCTCCTCAGGCTTTTGCCTGGGGGCTCGCCCTTATTGGGTCCCGCAGGGTGGGGTAGGGTGGGGTTGAGCTCAGCCATGTGGTGCGCCTTGCATCACTGTTACTGAAGCCTGAGACTTTACTTCCCTATTTGTCCCGGGCGGTATTGAGATGGGGTCCATGGGGTCCTCCATGTGGGCTGGTCTTTGGATCGACCCTTCCTTTTATTTTATGTTATTTTATTTTACCCATAACTTAGTGTGTCCCTGTTTACTTGGCCTCATTGATACCTGGGGCCTTCTGGTTGGGGTAGTTCATTTATTGTTATCTTTCTTTGTTTTGAGTAATGTTTTTGGATTGTATTGTGGGGGTTTGTGATATTTCATATTTACTGTAGTTTGTTATTCTCTAATGCATTGGGAAGTCTCACTGTAATAAGTCGGGCTTGGGGGGGGATTAAGGGCCCGCATTAGGTGGTTATTTTATTTTACCCATAACTTAGTGTATCCCTGTTTACTTGGCCTCGTTGATACCTGGGGCCTTCTGGTTGGGAGGGTAGTTCATTTATTATTTTTCCTTGTTTTGAGTAATGTTGTTGGGTTGTATTGTGGAGGTTTGTGATATTTCATATTTACTGTAGTTTGTTATTCTCTAATGCATTGGAGAAGTCTCACTGTAATAAGCCGGGATTGGGAGGGGGGTTTGAGGGCCCGCGTTAGGCAGTTTATCCCATCATAGGCCTAGGCTGGTTGGATGAATGGTCAAGTTGGACCGGGGTTAGGTTTTTTTTATCTTGGGGGTATTGGTATTTCCTTTGGGTTTTGGAATTATATTGGGAGGGTGAGGAGGGAACATGAATTGTTGTTTATATACCTGGCACTTCACTTTTTGGGTTTTGCTTCTCTGGGCTGTTTATTGTGTGCTTTGCTAGCTTGTGGGGAGGAGGGGCTACAGGTTTGTTTGCCTGTTATTCAGTTTCTCAACTTGTATTGTTGGGGGTTTATGTTGGGGAGCATGGAGGGGTTGGTGCTGTTGATACTTTGTGTTTCACCATGTTATTTCTGGTTTTGTCTCAGGGAAGTTGTTGGGGTGGGTTTGGGGTGGGTTCCAGAGCACCACTTGTTATTCTAGCGATGTTTTCTTACTGGCTTTGCCTTTTACCCTTAGGCCTTGTCATCATGGGGACTCTATTTAAATTTATTTCTTGGAATGTCAAGGTGATGAATGATAAGCGTAAACAATTTATGATTTTGCCATCTTAAGAAATATCACCCGGAGGTGGTCTTCCTTCAAGAAACTCATCTTAAACGGGAAGATGTCTCATACTTTCAAAGGGAATGGATTGGGCAGGTTAGCGGGTGGGATCAGTTCTAAAAGGAGGAGAGTGGCTATCTTGATAAGTAGGAGAACACCCTTTACTTTATTGAAAGAGTGTTGGGACCCAGAAGGTCACTTTCTTTTTGCGCATGGATGTCTGGGTTTGATGGATATCCTCTTAGGGGTGGTCTATGGTCCTAGTTCGGATTCTCCCTCATTTTTCTCTAATCTTTTGACCCAGCTGGCTCCCTTTTCCCATCTTTCCATTATACTGGGATTCAACTGGAATCTAGTGGCTCACCCGGATTTAGATAGAGCTGGGGCCCAGCCAAAAGGGTTGGGATTTTATGGATACTCTTGGGGTAGTAGACCCTTGGAGAATTTTGCACCCTGGTGAAAAACAATACATTTTTTTTTGATCCCCCATAGATCTTTTTCCCATATAGATTATTTTTGCTTAGCATTGCTAGTCTCTCTGGTCTTTCTTCCTGTGAAATATTGCTGTTGGTGATTTCTGATCATGCTCCAGTGTCTCTAGAACACTCTCTGTGTGGCCTCAAAGATCAAGACAGGGCTTGGTGCTTCAATTCCACCCTTTTGAGGGATTCGACATTCATTTCGGCCATCACTGAATTTCTTCAGCTTTTCTTTTGGGAGAATGAGGAGTCAGTTCAAAGCTTGGATATCCTTTGGGGTGTGCGGTTAGGGATGAATGTATTTGCCTGGCCTCTGGAGCTAAAAAATGGTGAGCTGAGTGGGCAGCTTCCCTTCTTGCTTAGATCCAAGATCTAGAGCATTGTTTCTCCTCTGACTCAGGCCCTGAGGGTTGGGTGAGGCTCCACTCTCTTAGAGCCCAATACTATGGGCTTCTTGATGACCAGGTGGACCTCGCTCTTCAGCAGGTCAAATTTAGGTATTTAGAATTGGGAGATAGGGTGGGCCAGCTTTTGGCCCTCTGCGTGTGTCAGTTAGAGAGTAGACAATGGATTCCCTGCCTTCAGCCATCCCTGGATGGAGTGACTCTTACTCGATCCTGGGGCATTGCAGCTGCCTTTTGGGATTTCTATAGCTCCCTCTACAGTCCAGATTCAGGTGTTCTGATTGACACTGATTTGATTGAGAGCCTACTTAGATTCTGTGCCTTTACCTCGTCTGTCAGATCAGCACTAGGAGATTTTGCAAGCTCCTATCTCCCTGGAGGAGGTTCGCAGGGTGATTGCACAGTTACCAAAAAAAAAAATTCTCCTGGGTCGGACAGGTTTAACAACTCCTTTTATGCTGCTTTCAGTGATATCTTAGCCCCTTTTTTAGCATGGTTGTTCAATCACCTACGTAACTCTGGCCTTACTGACACCTCATTCACGCAGGCCTGGATTACCCTAATTTTTAAACCAGGCAAGTCCGAGCTTCTCTTTGGAGTTACCGTCCCACATCTTTACTTAATACAGATATCAAAATTCTCACAAAAGTGTTATCAAACCGTCTTCTCCTGACTTGGTAGGAACTTGTTAGTCCTACTCAAGTGGGCTTTATAGCTGGCCGTCTTTCCTCTGATCAGCTTTATAAGTACTACACTTAATCTCTGCATCTGGGGAGAGTGGGATTCCTGCTGTCCTGGTCTCCCTTAACACAGAGAAAGCCTTTGATTGGGTGTCTTGGGATTTTCTTTTTGCTACGCTTCAATGGTTTGGTTTTCCTTCCACCTTTTGTGACTGGCATAAGGTTATCTATCATCATCCTTCAGCTAGAATCCACTGTAATAGTGTGTTTTCCCCATCTTTCCCCCTTTTACATGGCATGTGGCAAGGCTGTCCCCTTCCTCCTTTCCTGTTTAATCTCTACCTGGAGCTTTTGCTTCACTCTATTCAAATTAACCCACCCATTAGGGGTATTCAGGTAGGGGCACGAGGGGCTATAAAGTTTCCACATATGCAGATGATCTCCCTTTACATCTGGCAGATCCTTGATCCTCTCTTCTGACAACCCTGGAAGAAATTTACAGATTTGGATTGATTTGCGGGCTATAAATTAAACTTGAGAAAAAGTCAAGGTGATGCCGTTGAACTCGCAGATGCAATGGTGTTGGGTTGATACACTTGGTCTTCTTTGGGAGCCTAAGGTTTTAACCTATTTAGGTATTAACATTTCCCAGTCTCTTTTGGGTCTGGTTCATCTAAATCTCTACCCTTTATTCCAGGATATTAAACATGATTTTCACAGATGGAGAGCTCTCTCCCTATCTTTATGGGGGTGAGTTAATGTCCTTACAATGAATGTTTTGCCCTGGTTATTGTACCCCTTGGGGATGCTTGGTCCTTTTCTCCTGAAATGCTGGTTTTCCTATTTTCAGAGCTACCTCTCTGATTTTCTTTGGAATGGTAAGACTGTTTGTAGGGCTTATTACAAGCTTACAGTTCTGAAGGAACTTGGGGGCTTGTGGGTATCCAACTTTTTCTTTATTATTGTGTCATTCACTGTAGTAAACTGTTTCAATGGAGTTTAACTTCTTCAACCTCTTCTGCTCACTCCTATCATTCTTTATGGCTTTCTTTGGAACAGAGGCTTTGTCAGCAATACGGTACTGTATTACCCTTGGTAGTTTATTATATACAGAGAATGGGCACAGAAAACATATGTAGTGATCATACTATGGTTACTACAGATTTGGCCCTAGATGTGCAATATGGTCCAAATTCAAATGTATGTCATAACCTGCCCTTCATTATCCAGTCAAATCAGGAATTTGAATCAAACACAAACATAGGACTAAATGTAACCTCAAACAGAAGGAGAATGAGAAAATGAAGCTCAGGATAACCCAGATGATGACTGGTTTGACATACAGTATAAAAGACCAGTTAAGAAAAAAAGGAAGAAAAGCTGAGGCATGTACCTTACCACTCTATAATAGCTTTGACCCTCTTATTAAACTAACTGAGGAAGAAAGCATGACCATCAATAGATCCATCCCCAATAATGCCCTCCATTGAACCAGTTATCACCAATATGATACAGGAAATCTCTCCAGAGCAAGCTACTCTAAATGAAACAAATGAGGATGATAGTATGACCATCTCAAAATCCACCCCCCCACACACACAAATGCCCTCAATTGAACCAGACATCATAAATGTGACACAGGAAATTTCTCCATGGCAAGTAGTATTAAATGAAATAAATAAGGAGCAGTCAGACCCCAACAATGTTTCCACAGTTACCCCGTCCCAAATAATTAACCTGCCAGAGCAAATATTCATACTGGGGGACTCTATAACAAGGTTTACGGACAGATATACCACAAGGAAATGAAGAAACATAACAAGTTGTAGCTATAGTGAGACAACCATAAAAGACTTCACTCAATTACTCCCTGGTATACTACAAAACATCACAGAACCCAAAACTGTTGTGCTCCATGTAGGCATGAATAATTATTGGAAAACAAGATGTGGGAGAAATAATTCAAGATATGAAAGTAGCAATAAAAATTATACAAGACCTAAATCGACTCCAATAATCTCAGAAGTCCTTCCAGTACCTAGGGCTAGCTACAAAAGAACCAAAAGCATTAAAAGCTTTAATAACTGGCTGCATAGATGGAGCCTGACAAATAACATACAGTGCATAAGAACATGGAAACATTTGAAAATAACTACTCATTGTATGGATATAATGGGCTTCATTTGAGCAGGCAAGGATCCAGCTTCTTGGATATATCTTCTATAGTACACTGAATCAAGAACAAACAAAAACTAAAAGATATGGGGCAAGGAATCTTTGACTATCATTGAAAATAAAAATAATCTATAAGCAACTTTTAGTAAAACAAAAGCTAATAAAACCACTTATAGCAAAAAGAAACCCAGGTTTGTCTTTCCTTCTAACTAACATTAGGACCTACATGGAACAAAATAGAAGAATTATAAATAGTACTTGATAAAGATAATATAGATATGGCTGCTGTAACAGAAACTTGGTGGGGTGACTTCTCAAATTGGAAAACAAATATACCAGGATACACTACCTACTTTAAAACAGAGTAGGAAAAAAGGAGGTGGGTGGCTTTCTTTATAAAAAACTGAATTAAGTTTAAACCAATTACTGATTTAACTGAAAACACATCTTGTGAAATAATCTGGATAGAGTTATTAAGGAGAAACAGCCTAAACTATGTATTGGCCTCTGTTATAGGCCACCAGATACAAATTCAGTATCACATCAGGATATTCTCAACAGTATAAGCAGCAAATCTAACTTTAATGAAACAATACTTCTGGGAGATTTCAATTTCCCTGGCATAAACTGGAATGATGCTGTGGGTGGCAGTAACCAGGAGAATTTCTTCCTAGACATATGCTCCACTAGTGGTTTATATCACGAGCAAGGAAATCACACCTGGAGGCTGATTGGCAAGCATTTCGTACCTCTAGAGATGCATGCACCAAACTGATTGGGTCTGAAAAGGCTAAATATTTTCAAGCAGCTTTAGAAGACAATAAGAACAACTCTTCCAAATTCTGGAATATACTCAGAGAGGTTGAAGGTCATACTACTGACACCCCTTCCAGCCAAAATAGTAGCCAATGGTTCTACCTTCACAGACAAAGCTACTATATTAGAACAGCTTAACAAACACTTTGCCACAGCAGGACTGGCCTTTGACACCTCACCTATCAACAAGCTCAAACCATTAGGGAATTCCACTGCCAACTCTAATGCTAATTGCAGCTCTAACCAACTTTATTCCTCCTTCTTCAGCTTCCATGCAGTCATGTGTAAACAAACAGAGGACCTCCTATTGTCACTAGATACAAGAAAGAGTGCAGGTGCTGACAATATTGAACCCTACTTTCTAAAATTAGGCCATTACTACTTGACCACCCCCATCGCCCATTTATTCAACTCCTCCCTAACGGAGGGTGAGCTCCCTGTGCTGTGGAAAACTGCACACATCATACCCTTGTTCAAATCTGGGGACTCGAGCGACATGAATAACTACTGACCTATTTCCATACTACCGACCCTTTCAAAACTACTGGAAAAAAGTTGTCAACACCCAAGTTAGAGAGCATCTGGACTCACAGAAACTACTAAACCCTGCACAGTCTGGATTTAGAGCCAAACATAGCACAGTATCAGCCCTAGCAAAAGTAACCACTGATTGGCAAATTGCCTTGGACTCTAAGAAGCATGTGTTTGCTCTCTTTCTTGATCTTAGTAAGGCCTTCAATACTGTTGATCACAACATTTTGCTTAAGGCACTGAATAACATCAGACTCGATGGCTCTGCCATCAAATGACTCACTAGCTACCTTACAAATAGGTTGCAACAAGTAAAAGCTGCAGGTGAATTATCTCCACTAAAATCCCTTCCTCGAGGTGTCCTCAAGGCTCCATCTTGGGTCCAATTCTATTCGCAATCTATATTAATAACCTTGACTTACACCTCTTGCAGCTAATGTGCACTTATTTGCAGATTATACTGTACTCTACACTGCAAACGCATCACTGGACCTGGCCCATGAGGATTTACAGCGAGACTCTATCACCCTCCAATGCAACCTTATTAACCACAAGTTACTACTCAACACCAAAAAGACTAAAGCCATGATCCTCTCCCCAAAGGCAGCATCAGGACCTACACAACATCCCAAGATCCTAACACTCTTGAAAGAACCTCTTGAGACAGTTGATACATTTAAATACTTAGGGTTCTGGCTGGATAACAAACTTAATTTTCTGTGCCACCTGAATGAGACTTTGAAAAAACTAAGGCAGCGGTTAGGCTTATTCTACTGCATTAAGCATCTACTCACCAAAGAAGCTAGAAATAGACTAGTGCAAACCACATTCCTACCCCTCCTGGACTATGCTGACTTTCTCTACAACCACTGCCCCTCAACAGTTCTCAACAAACTTGACATCCTTTATCACCGAGCCTTAAGGTTCATCCTCAATCTGCCCCCTCGCACCTACCACTGCCTTCTGTATTAAGAGATGGTATGGCCCTCACTCTCAACTAGGAGGAAAAGAAATGCTCTTCTCTGGTTCTTTAGAGTGCTGTCTGATAAACTTCCTGCATATACTCAAACTTCTTCAAATGTGCCAAGGGATCTTATGGTTTGAGAGGCTTCTCCATACTCCGCTTCCAGATCCCCAGAGTAAATACAACCCATGGCTTGGCAGCAATCAACGTTTCACTCCCATCCATATGGAACACCATGCAAGGTTCCCTAAAACTTTCATTCCTTCCAGGTCCATTCACATTCAAAGCACTAATAGCTAGGTACCTGATGGAAATCTGCAGTTGTTTTAGGTGTCTATGTACCTGTAGCCTTGGGTATATTACACAAAGCCTTTGTCAGAGCCTACCTCAACTTACAGCACTCTTAGGGGGTACCCAGCATTTTTTAGCCCTCCTCCTCTTCTCCTGGCCCTCACGATTCTATCCTCCCTCCCTCCCCTTCTCACTTACTTTCTCCTCTTCCCCTTCCCACACTTGAGATGTATCATAACTGCTGTTATCTGTCTTGTTTTTGTCCACTTTATTTTGCAAATTGTATTGATGTCCAGGACCACTTTGAAAATGTGCCTGCTCAATGGTGTTTACACCTGGTTAAATAAAGTGTGTGATTGATTGATTGAAATCCACTGGACTACTTGTCCTACTGGATGACCGGGGTTGAATCACCCTAAACATGGACTTATTTTGTATGTTTTGTTCTGTGTGCTATATTTATCACATAACTGTGTTATCCCTCTTTGTATAGCCCTGTTTTAGTTCTTGGTATGTACAGTTTTTAATTTCTTAACTTGTAGCTGCCTGTGAGTATTTTTTATGTCCAGGACTACTTTGAAAATGAGCTTGCTCAATGGTGTTATGCCTGGTTAAATAAAGTTTGACTGATTGTTTGATTGATTGATATCAATTAATCAATAAACCAACTAGGAAAAATAACATATTAGATTTACTCCTGACTGATATCCCTGACAAAATTAGCAACATCCAAGTTAAAGCACCAATTCAAAACAGTGACCATATGACCATAACATTTGACATCAATATACAAATAAAACCTAAGTTTGGAAAAACGGTTTTCAAAAACTACAACAAAGCTAATTTCTTCCAGTTAAAGCAGGACTTATATGACTGGAAATGGAATAATGGGACTGCTTCTCCATCTGAACTCTGGACAGGAGTTAAGAATAAAATCTTAGAATTTGGAGCAAAACATGTCACAAACAAAATAATCTGTAACAAAAAGGGAAAGATCACATCATGGGTAACACCTAGCATAATAAAATTAATAAGACAAAAAAAAGGGCATACAATATAATGAAAAAAGATAACATTGACTTTAACAGATGGAAGTTTAGGACGATCCTAAAGAAATGCAAAATAAAATAAAAATGGAAAAAAACAAGTTTGAATACAGACTAGCATACAGAAATAATGGAGGCTAAAGTTTATATTCTTATAAAAACAGATCGAATCCTACAAATTTTAGACCGACAAGCTTACCTTCACTCTTATGCAAGATTCTAGAAAGTATTATCAAAGACCACATCCTAAAATTCATCAAACAATCTGGGCTAACTGATCCCTTGCAACATGGGTTTACTAAATCTAGGTCCTGCCAAACTAATTTGCTAGCTTTCTATGATTCTGTCAGTAGGGAAATAGACCAGGAACTCTGTTGATATTATGTTCTTAGATTTTGCCAAGGCTTTTGACAAGCTCCCACATACAGAGTTTGTCGATACCTTGCAACCTACCAACTAATTACTAACATCCTAAATTGGATTACAGGTTGGCTTAGGGAAGGAAACAGAGGTATCCATCAATGAGGTATTAGCCAACTGGGCCTCAGTCACTAGTGGGGTCCCTCAGGGTCTGTTTTGGGTCTCTGTCTCTTTAATATTTACATTACTTCACTCAAAATTGATGTACCCAATATATGGATTTTGAAGTTTGGACGATTGTCGGTTAGGTACTGTGGTTAATGGCCCTAAAATTATGTTGCTCTCCAACTAGCCCTCGATAGAATTCTTAGTTGAACAGATTGTAGTAAATTACTCTTAAATACTAATAAATGCAAAGTTATGCACTTGGGATCACATAATAATCATTATGCATATAAGCTAGAGAATGATGATCTCACCATAACTCCAAGAAAAGATCTGGGAATAATTGTCACTCCTGATTTGAAATTTAGATCTCATTGTAGTACCCAAATTAAAAAGCCAACCAAATATTAAACTGTATTCTCAGACACATTTCTAGCAGAAAAAGGAGGTAATTATCCCACTGTATACTGTCTTAGTCAGACCCCACTTGGAATATTGTGTTCAGGTTTGGTCACCTTATATTCAAGAAGATATCGCTAGGCTTGAGGGGTCCAATGTAGGGCCACTAAGGCCATAGTTGGGATGAGTAATAAGACCTATAAGGATAGACTTATATCACTAAACATGTACACACTCCACTACAAGAGACTTAGAGGGGATATGTGCCTCCTGTCCAAAACTATGACTGATCCAACCCTTCAGGATGATCTGGGGATTATACCTCATGAATACAGAACAAGTACTAGAAAACATAATAAACAACTAGTCTTGGCTAAATGGAATACACTGTGAAGAAAAAATTGGTTTAGTGACAGAGTTGTTGAAACATGGAATAATCTCCCACTTGCTGTAGTAAATTGCCCTGATATGGATTCTTTCAAATCAAGCTTAGACCTAGCCATTGCAGACAACGTGAACTTTCGTTTTGGGTAACACACTTGGCAAGCACCATGGACCTATTGTCCATTTTTGCTTGAATCTACCTATGAAACCTATGAAACAAAAAACAAACATTGTGATCCATTGGGGCCTTGAGAATAAACTCCGAGGAGATAATAGCACCTCAGGAAATAGCAGAGGAATTTAATAAATACTTCTGTTCTGTCTTTAATCCGAAGTATAAAATTAATGTTACACCCTCAAGTAATAAAGCTGAAAATGTTTGGAAATTTTCAAAGCTGAGAATTCTGGGTAAACTGAATAGCATAAATAAAAATAAATCCCCAGGGCCTGATAAATTGCACCCAAGAGTTTTGAAGGAAATTAAGGACTGGTTAATGGAACCACTCCACAAAATATTTAACATGTCACTTTTGTCCCATATGATACCAAATGACTGGAAAACAACTGTGGTCACACCAATTTATAAAAAGGGCAATCATGGAGAAATTTCCAACTATAGACCTATCAGCCTGACTAGTGTACTAGGAAAGATCTTTAAGTCCCTACTTAAAATCATACTGGAAGAGGACTTAAATAATAAGGGGTTAATAGTCCGAACACAGCATGGTTTCAAAAACAACAGATCCTGTCTGTCCAGGAATTTGGTCTTCTATGAGCATTGCAGTAAAATCTTGGAAAATAATACACCAGCAGATGTGATTTACCTGGATTTTTGCAAAGCGTTTGATAAAGTACCTCACGACTCAATAAATAAAATGAGAACACTAGGAATAAATAATACCATCACAAACTGGGTGGAAGAGTGGCTGAATAATCGTACTCAGAGGATATGCATTAGGGATACGTCAGAACTATGTCCGGTCAGTAGTGAGTACCTCAGGGTCAGTACTGGGCCCAACCTTGTTTTCCATTTTTATATCAGACTTGACAAACAACATCAATAGTTTCACCATCAAGTTTGTGGACGATACTAAAATAGCAGCCCAGGCTAAAACCGAAGAAGACAGGATAAATCTTGCCAATGATTTGAAAAAACTTGAGGATTGGGCAGTAAATAATCATATGTCATTTAATAATAGTAAATGTGTTATGATGCATCTGGGAGACTAATAAACATAACCAGCACAAACTAAATGGCCAAGTCGTAACCCCAGTAGCGTAGCAAAATGATTTAGGTACAATAATTACCTCAGATTTATCCTTCCATAGCCACTGTAATTACACCATAAATCGGGATAACAGACTTACAGGCTGTCTCAAAAGGACTTTTACTTCATGAGATAGGGGATGTATTTTGTCACTTTATAGGGCCTATATGAGACCACACCTTGATTACTGCTCCCCCTTTTTGGAGCCCTTACCACAGGAGGGATATAAATATATTGGAGGGGTTGCAGAGGAGAGTCACCAAACTTGTCACAAATATGCATGACAAAGGGTACGAGGTGAGGCTGAAGGATTTAAACATGCACTTTCGGGAACAAAGGAGAATAAAAAGGGATCTCCTCTTAATGCATAAAATTTCCACAGATAGTGAACAATTGACACAGTTAGGAATGTCCAATAGTCATCGGGAATGTAATCTTAGAAGCCATAATTATCAATTGACACTGTTGTATCCCAGAACCAATAAAAGGCAATCTTACTATACTCAAAGAATTATCCCCCTATGGAATACACTTCCCAGTTCAATAGTAGAATCCTCCAACCTTACTAAATTCAAACAAAATCTAGATTGCTATCTATTATAAATTTGGGATAATATACCAGCTTGGCTGGAGATATTATATATGGACTACGGCCTTCTGTATATCTAACTTTCACAGCATGAATATGTTAAGCCTTCAAAACTTCCAAAGCCACTATGGGTTTCCCTATTTTTGGTCTATTAAGGCCCTGCACCCTATCTACTCACCTACAGTAGAGCGTCGACCCTTCTAAAGACATTACTCAACCACTTATAGGCAATCCACATTTTGCATTACGAACCACTCTATTCCTTTATCTTTCTGTCCACCACTTTGGTGAGTTTTGGTGGCTTCCTTACTTCAGGATGGTAAACTCCTTTCCATGAATGACCTTCAAGCCCATTTTGTAATTCCCACCTATCATTTTTAAGCATTTATAGTTGTCTAAGGCTCTCTCATCCTTTCTGGGTCCCCTCCTTGGTAGATGGATATCAACCCTTGATACAAACTCTTGTGGATATGGCGGCTCTCCTCATTCCATTTCTAAGTTTTATGATTTTCTTCAACAGAGAGACCTGAAAAGTCTTAAGGGGTTTTGCTTTTACTGGCAACAAAAGTTAGCCTTAATTTAGAGGAAAATGGCTGGCGACAGATTTGGAGGCAATTATACAAATATGTTAAACAAGATTGTCTCCAGTTTCTCTAATTCCATATTCTTCATAACTTATATTTGACACCTTCTAGGCTTTATATGATGGGTAGGTCTGCATCTTCCACTTGCCTTAGGTGCCAGGCCTCTGAGGGGACCCTAAAACATATTTTATGGGATTGCCCCAGGGTCATCCCCTTCTAGCAAGCAATTCAATGTGCTTTGGATCCCTTTTTGGGCTTAGATCATTCTTTTACCCCACAGGTTTGTTTAGTGGGTGGTTCCCAGAGGGAGTGGTAGGTTGTCATAAAGCTTTCATTTCCCTGATTTTGATTGTCGCTAAGTTTGTTATTGTCAGGCATTGGCTGGATGACTGGAATGGCACTTGGAAATGCTTCAAGCCCTTGAATTGGAGAAACACATTGCTTGGCATCAGGCCTGCCAGGAAGGGTTTATGAACAGGCAGGGTCCACTGCTGGCCCTTCTGCCTATAGTGCAGGCCCCATAGGAAGTAATGGCTTGAGGAGAAGAGGAGGTGATTATGTTTTTCTTTTGAGAGGGGTGGTATCTTGCTTCCCCTTCTCTTCTTGGGTGACCCGGATCCTATTTTGCTTTTTCCCTTTTATATTTCTTACTGTATGAGGCTTGAGTTGGTACGCTGGTGTGTATGTGTGAGGGGGTTATTTTTCTTTTTTTTGTGGAAAGGATTAGGGAGGGCCTAGGGGTTTGGGGGAGAAGTTGGTGGGTTGTGTTTTGTTATTACCAGTCATTTGGTACTGATTCTTGTAGCCACCTTGTCTATCTTTATCTGTCAGCTATTACTGATTGTTCCTGTTTGTTTGTTGTTTTTTCTTGTTATAAACTTAATACAGTATATTAAATTGCAAAAAAAAAAGCATCCAACCCTCTGCAAAGTATCCCTCCCACCTCCCATTGCTTCCCCCTTCCTTCAGCATGATCTGTAATTGTTTGCCATGTCCACATCTTTATACATGTCTGTTATGCTGTTACACGAGCAGTGCATGAAAAATCTTAATGCCAGATCTGCATTTGTAATGAAAAGAGTATTGATCATCTATTTTCATACAAATAGAGTATGTATGACAAGCTCAGAAATCAGAGTCATGTTTATTTAGTGGGTCTGCAGCAGTCTGCAAAAGATACAAGTGTGTGATGACATGTAAATGAGCAACCTAAACTTCTTCCCCCCCAACACAAATGTTTTACACTGTGTGGGAAAATTAGTAATTTACAGTTGTTTCTCACTGTTGCCTCTAATGTAAGTTTATGTATCAGGTATTTCTGAGAATATTCTCTGCACTTAGCTGGGATCGGCTAATTAATTTCAAACCAGCAGATCAAGTATCTCAAGCTTAATAGTGGCTTTATTTAATGGCACACATGCAGCAAGCTCCCATATAATATAAACTCCAGATAGTACAAAAATCACTGTATTCAATTCAAATCCTAATGTTCAAACTTAATTATAGAATGTATAGAGCTTTACTTGGCTGGCTATGTTATGCCATACATAGATCAAAAATTCATAGTCCAATATTAACAAGATACAAAGTGCAAAATGCAAAGTTCAATTTGAAAGAATAGCAAAGATACTGATACCCAATTTGATAGGGCTACATTACATTGCCCCTCCAAGCCCCAGTGCTTCACTTATCCCAAACTTCATCAGGGGGCATAACCACGACCCGTGTTTCACATGCTTAAATAGTACTGTGTAACCATAGTAACCCACCCCATGACAAATTCTTAAAAAGAAAGCTCCAGGAATAGGAATACAATATGGTTACCTAATCAACTTAGGAAACAGAAAAGTCATTATAATAAATATGGCCCGGAAGCTGAACCACGCTTTAATTAAATGTCCATATAATCACAGGCTGTATTATCATTTCATTCAGCACTTTGCAAAGAGACACCCTTCTATTTTTCTTTGGACAACAGTTACATTCAGTTGGTAGCAAGCAAACACGGGTCTCTTGCTTCTCTTTGATAATCAGTTCCAGAGCAGGAAGTCACCACCTCAAAAGAACAACAGAGATCATAAATAATTAAAAAGTTTACTGACACCCCACATAATAATACTACAAATACAAAGCTACAGCAATATTATTTTTTATACCAAGAACAGGAAAACCACAGGTACAATACTGAGTATATTTAATTTAGAAAACATTTGAGGTCTAATTTGTCATTGTGACTTCTAGGCTTGAGACTTTTTAAATGAAAAATCCATTCTGCCTCCCTCTGGGATATAATTTTCTGTCCGTCACCCCCTCCTGGTTTTAACTTAACAGGTTCAATGCCAAAACAGTGCATTCTTTCAGGATTCCCTCCCTGTACCTCTTTAAAATGTAAACCAATGTATTTATCAATCCTGCCAAGAATAATCTCCCATATATGCTTCTGGATCCGTGTTGTAAACATTCTTACTGTACATCCAATATAATCTTGTTACATCCATATATAATCCCATATATCACAAATATAGTGTTGCAGGTGATAAATTCCTGAGTATTTAACAACCCCTGATGGATCCCTGAAAATTCTTTATAGTACTACAAAAGCGTACAAATATTATACCTTTTATATGGAAAAGAACCCCATGCGATACTGTGGTAGTCGATTGGTATTCTGAGTTCTCCCAGAAGCCAAAAATCTACTATGAACTAATTTGTCTTTTATGTATCATGTATCATGTATCATGTATCATGTATCATGTATCATGTATCATGTATCATGACATGGGTAATACCTTTCTCCAACCTCTTTCACACACTCAAACACCATTGCATACATGACAGTCATTTAATATTGAGGCTGATCATTCTCTAGCATGTATCCTTTCTGGTTACATGTCTCCACTGATTTTATAACACTGATGATTTCTGTTTTGTGAAGGGTGTCCACATGTTTACATAGCTGTGGCACAATGCTAAGTAAAGTAAATTATTGATACTTGAACACACAATGTCCACTATGTAATTGATAATGCTGCTTTTATACAATATCTGTACCAGGTTGTAATGGTTTGTTTCAAACCACTGCCTTCTTCAGCTTGGTTGAAAGATCAAGTGTTTTGGGAGGGCTTTGCCTGAGGTTAGATGTGGAAGAATAACTTCTCCCACCATTCCCATTAAAATAAGCCTCTCCCCTCACTCCACACTTAACGCATCTCAAATGCTGAGCTTTGCATGGTCCGTGTGGTTGTGCTGTTCTTCCTGCTCATTCTCCTCATCTGTTCCCTCTGCTTTCCATGTCTGTCCTGTTCCCTTGCCACCTTGCCACCTCCCTTTTCTCCATTTGTGTTTTTCCCTGTCTCTGTCTCTCATCCTTCTGCCTGTTATCTCTTCTTCTCCCCTTCTCTGCTAGCTGCCTTGCAGTCTCAACAGGTCCCCCCCTCTTTTGATTGTGCTCTCTCCTGCTCCCATCTCCATCTGTCTGCCTGTGCTCCTCCTTCCTCCATCCCTGCTTGCCACCTCACAGATTTGGTGGGTCTCCTCCACCCCTCCCTTTTTCCTACGACCACTACTCATATCCACAAGGATGCTGCTTCAACTAGTACTGCAATTCCTATGAGCAGTCCATTTACCTCTGGTCTACTACTCAGTCAAGATAGAGGTACCTTTTCTCCAGTCACTTCTCCACCATTTATTCCTCCCACTGACCTCATCCCAGGTCACCTCCACAATGATATTTTAGATGGGAGGGACATAAACCTGATATCTTCTCTATCTCATCCCATGGTACCATAGAAAACAGAATAGTATTCTGCGGGGACATTTCCATCATCCTGAAATCATAAGATCCCAGACTCCTGAAGAAATTGACTATACCTGAATTTATCCTTGCTCTCAGCTTATATCATGACACCATTTGTTTCGCATTCCCTTCTAGATGAGAACTAGATTCATATTTCTATCTCATGGTTGACCTAGATGTTCATTATGGAGGAACCCACTTTTATGATTATCATTGGCCCTTTTTCTGCAAAAGCTGCAGCCGCATTGGCTCATTTGAATACATCTCCTAATCATGGTTTTGCAGCTATCTTCAAGTAATAAGGGAGGCAGTTTAGAGCAGTGGTTTAAGGCTCTGAGCTGCAAATCTGGTGACATCCAACAGATCAGACCTGGGTTTGAATCCCACAGCTTCCACTTACAGACTGTGTGACCCTGAGCAAGTCACTTAACTTCCTTGTGCTCCCAGGTCACACCTGTAAAAAAGCTTTCAGCTTAGTGTGCTAGTCCTGGTTAAACAACTAACATAAAAAAATCCTGGTTTGTGGCTCTCTTGCTACTAATATATACACACTTTGAGATTCTCTAAAACATCTCCCTTATTTGAAATTTACCCTGGTGTAGCAGCAGCATTTGTATGGGGCCATCTTTGATCTTTGCAGACCATCTTAATCTTCTCTGATAACCAATCACTGTGAACATTATAAATAAAGGCAGGTCCTCATCCCATTCCATCATGTTGTTCATGTAGAGGCTGACTGGGTTATCAATTTATCACAATTTAAGCTTGAAATGTTTTGAAACTCCTGGCTACATAAACCGAATATGCTGATTATCTGTCCTGATTTCAGTTCCAGGAATTCCATTGCATTTGTCCTTCAGCAGATTCAACCATGACTCCTCCTCATTTCAGTGATCTCATCAAGACTTAGTATTCTATCGTCAACAAGATGAAGTCATCATGAGGTCAGTCCTACTTGAGCAACTTATACTGCCACTTAGAAGAAATGTTCCTTATTTTGTGCTTTTCAGTCACTTCGTCCAAGTTCCTTCTCCATCGAGCATGTTCCAGCATTTATAACTTTCTGTTACCAAGTCCTGAAGTTATCATTTGGGATAATTAAACAATACCTATCCAGAATTCAGTTTTTTCTGTATCAGTCAAATCCATCCATGTCTTCAATCCTATCCCATGCTTCAGTCAAATTCCTCCTACTCGGAATCCATAGAGCATTCTAAGCAAATGTTCCTAAATGACTACCCATCAAAGGATCTATAGTTCTCAAATTATTGGATTTACTGTGCACCAGACCTTTCAGTCCTACCACAAACATCAAGATCTCATCAGCCATTTGCTTAGCGCTCTATGGCTTCCTGCGCCCCAGAGAGTTTACTACTCCTTTGGCCTCTTCAGCTTCAGCTAAATTTCCTACAGTTGCCAACTTAAGAAAACAAGAAAATCATTATATTCTCTTCCTTCCAACCTCTTAAACCTTCCATTTCTGTAATGCCCCCTGGCTCCTCTACTGAAGGTGGGGATAGAGACAGGCCAATGTTAAAGTTTGCACAAGCACTTACACTATTCCCAAATACCAAAATGTTATTTTGATTAGTTTTGTAGACACTGAGTTGGCAGTTCATTACACTGTTCCTGTTCTATGTGTTTATCAGATTTGTGGTTGTGAGCTAGTGTGGGCAAGGTTGCCAAAAGATGAAGGCTGAATAATAAGCATTAGATTAGGAATACATACTGTAAACCACATTGCCCACTCCCTGCTGCAATGCTTATTAGCAGCATGCATACCATGATGTTTGAGCGTGTGCAAGGAGGTTTACCTGATGATACATAAACCTGCATTTTCAGCAACAGGAAGCATAAGTGAGTGTGTTTCTGGGGGGCAGAAGTTGTTCATTTACACACCATCACACACTTGGCAGACTGCTGTAGCCCCATTAAATAAATGTTCCCAATGTAAAACTCAGTATTTCAAACCACTCTAACAAGGCTCCAATTTCTGAAGTTGTCATACTGTCTTGCATGCTATACAAGTATGAAAACAGATGATCCACACTCTTTTCATTACAAATGATGGACTATCAAAAATACAGTGCACTTGCTGATATGATTCTTGCACAGTTCATGAAACAGCATAACAGACAGTGTATGAAGACATGAAAAAGGCAAAGAAAAACAGCATGGTGTCACAATAAAAGTAAAAACAACATTCCTAAAAAATGAGTTTATGCTTATATGCAAACACTATAGCTTACTCCATACGTTTATTTATAGGTTTGTAGGTATGTCACGAGATTGGCGGTCAAAGACCTATGTATAGCTTGTCACTTTTCAGTGAAGGATCTACAGTTTCCTGTAGTGTTATTTCTGCTGCATCATTGTTGACTATTGCTCCCTCCTTACTGTCATCAGCATACTTACATAACCAGACACTGTCTGATGTTTGCATTTTTGAGACAAGGATATTGAATACTGTTAGGCCCAGGACAGAGCCCTGGGGTACCCCACTGGTCACCTCTCCCCACTCTGAATAGTAACCTCTAAGTCCCACCCTTTGGCACCTTTTATGCAACCAACAGTTAACCCATTTAATTATGTTAGGCTGTAATTGCATATTTTCTAACTGTTCTATTAATATTTTGTGTGAAACTGAATCAAAGGCCTTAGAATAATCTAAGAATATTATGTCTACAGGGAGTTCAACATCCAAGGCAACACTGACTGGCTCGAAGAAATGTAAAAAATTTGTGAAGCAGGATCTTCCTGGGGTAAAGCCATATTGTGTTATATCAGAAAGTCCCTTAGTTTTAATTTGTTCTATAATAAGATCATATATTAATCCTTCCATAACTTTTTCCAGTACCGAAGTTAAACTTATCAGTCTGTAGTTGCTGGTATCTTTCCTCTCTCCCTTTTTATAGACTGGAGTAATGTTAGCTTCCCTCCATTCTTCTAGGGTCCTTCCTTCTTGAATAGATGCATTAAAAATCACTGTTATTGGCCCCACAAGTTCATCTGATAGTTTCTTCAGTAGTCTTGGATTTAATCCATCTGGACCTACAGTACAGATTTATCTGGTTTTATTTTTTTGAGTTTATTCAGAATATCCCTTTCTGAGAATGTTATGATTTTGTTATATTTAATATTATCTGTACAACTGACATTGGGCACTTCTTTGGGTTGGAAAGTTGTCAAGAAATACCTATTCAATTCATTTGCCATGTCCTGTTCTTTGTACATTTATCAGTTCCTACTTCCAGTGGCCCAATTTCTCTCTGATTGCCCCCAATGACCCCACATAGCTATAAAAGCTTTTTTTTGTTGTCTTTAGCAGATGTTGCCATTTTCTTTTCAGCTCTCATTTTGGAATTTCTGATTATACTCTTGCATTTGTTTGATGCCTTTTTATACTTTTCCCAGGTCATATCTGTGTTGGATAATGTTTGTATCTATTGTATAGTTTCTCCTTTTTTTAATATTTTTTTTTAATCGAAATCCCTCACCATGCTGGGATTCTACCTTTTTTGCTAGATTTAGGTATTTCTGACACCCATGTGCTAACATAGTAGTCAGTTTGTTTTAACTTAGTCCAAATTGCTTTCATTTCCAGACTTTTAACTCTTCTTGCCACTTCCACTGATTTGTATAATTTTGATTTGCTTATAATCACTTTTATTATAACATCTAAAAGATGTTTTGCCATTGATTTTTGGTGTTCCATATTCACCTCCACTGTGATCATATTATTGTCACTATCATCCAAAGACTTTCATCAGTTATACCTTTTATTTTTTTCCTCAAAATTGCACATTATTAAATCCAGGATGTTATCCCCTCTGGTACTTTATTTCATCAGCTGCTCAAGATTTTATTGAATAACCATCTCTATAAATCTATTTTCTAATCTTGTAAAGTCTTCCAACTTGGACAAATTAATGTTTGGGAAATGAAAATCCCCCAACAGCATATAATCTCCATCTATATTTGCTTGCTCTAGAGTGTCAATAAAATAAATACTATCTTCCATTTTTAAATTAGGTGCTCAGTAACCTAGGCAGAGAGTTAATTGTTGTGCAGGTAATTGTATCTTAATCCATAGTAACTCTGCATTATGCATGCCCCCTTTAGGTTTGATCTCGTATGTCTTAATTTTTCTTTACGATACCACTATTCCTCCCCCACATTTTTCTATACAATCTTTTCTGGAGATATTATATCCTGTTACTTCAGTATCCCAGTCCCTTCCTTAAATGAAGTTTCAGAAACTGTACAAATGGATATGTTACCATTGATCAACCTGTGCTCCAGCTCAGTCTTTTATTTATAAGCTTCTGGCATTTGTTAGTAGAATTTTAAGTGTGTTTGGTTTATTTTTTTATTGTCAAGAAACACGAGAATAGTGTATAATATTCATAGAACCACATTTATCACTTGAAGCATGGAGCTAGAGGAACAGCTGTCAGTCTCCATGACTAAAATGTTCTGTGGATACATGAATCATGAACACTCACATATATAACTGACAGGTAACATAATCCACTAGAGATCTATTGAGTGTATTGTACAAGAACTGACCATGTCCTTTCTGTACATCAAAGTGTAATGGCATACCTGGAGAGAGTGTGTGCTGAATGAGTATGTTGACAACACCAACAAAATTTAAGGGAACTAAGGAATTCTAGCTACAGATGGGTGCTGTGCTAATAATAATCTTAAATGCAGTCAGAGATGTACTCAAGTCAAATATTTGCTATCAAATACTACTGCTTTAATTTTCTGACACCAGGGCACCCAATCCTTGCTGCTGGCTAGTACCCTGAACCTCACCCATTTTCACTGTATAACTTGAGGCCACCCGATGCCACCAAAAATAACATCTGCACTGTGGTGCCCAATTCCCAGTGTCGATATCTGAAATAAAGAAAACCATCCCTCATAGTCTTTTTATTTTTATTTCCTGTATACCCACCCTCTGCCAAGTACCCTTCCACTTCCTTGTCACTTCCTGTGCCTGTAGAGGTTAAACAGACACTGAGGTGCCCAATTCCAGTGTCAGTACCTGGAAATAAAGACAACCATCCCTCTTAATCTTTATTTTATTTTATATGCCCTGAAAGAAAGAATGGTCCATTGATGCCCATTGCCACTGCTCACACCCCTGTTACTCTCCCCATCCTAACCTCCCCACTCAGCACACACCACAGCACAACCCTCCTACCCCTTTATTACCTACCAGAGGCCCAACGCCATAGTCCTCTATGGACCAGAGACCCACCATCACTCTTCAATGCTTGACCTGGAACTGAGGAATTCAGATATGCAGCTCAATGTATTTCAATGCATTTTGAACTTGTACTCATAACTTAGTAATTTTTCAATATTTCTCCCCAAAGTTTTACACATGGCCTTTTCTGAACCCCACCTCATGAACAAGGATAGTGAAAATTCTTCAAATTTGGCCTGACAGCTAATTTTACCATCACTCTGCAAAATCACCTTTTGGGCAGGATTTGAACATTCACACCTACCAGGTTCTTGAGGTGGAGTCATGAGAAGACTGATAAAACTTTGGGAGAAAATATTATAAAAAAATGTTATGAAGGTACTCACGAAACTGCATTGGCTTACAATCAGGAAACTTGCTTTTTCACACACTACATTTTATGTTGCAGGATAATATTTATTCCTCAATACAGCACACAGCTGGCAGAATGCTGGTGCAATACCCTGGTAGTTGCCCAGAGTGTCCTGGTGGAGGAGAGAGTGTTTCTCTATAAAATGCTATATTAAGTAATAAATATTATCCTGCAACACAACTGAATTATGTGAAAAAGCACATTTCCTGATTGTGAGCCAGTGCTGTATTGTGAGTTACTGAATTCTGTTTTTGTGCTGGGCACCAAGTTTAACCTAAGCTGTCTGTATTAGGAGATTTGCAGTTATGAAGGTACATTGAAATTTTCCAGTGCTCACTAATAACTTTGGTAATTTCAATATTTTAACTCCAAATTTTCAACATAGCCATTTCTGCACACCACTTTGTGAAGGTGGCAGGTGTCATTTTTCAAATTCTGTCTGAAATGTATTATTGCACTTGTGGGACAAAATGACATTTTAGCCAGTATTTTATAAATGACACCTTGTCATATTCAGAAGGAAGGGGTCATAAAAAGACTATGCTGAAAATTTAAGATCAAAATGTGAAGAAAAAAACTAAGTTATGCAGAAACATTGAATTGCTTCAACATTTTACTCATACCTTTATTTTGAGAGATTTTGGCCCCTAATGTTCATCATATA
Organism: Neoceratodus forsteri; assembly: GCA_016271365.2. Lineage (NCBI taxonomy): Eukaryota > Metazoa > Chordata > Ceratodontiformes > Ceratodontidae > Neoceratodus > Neoceratodus forsteri. Next base: position 851,717,140 of record CM028134.1, read on the forward strand.
CTTGTGTTACCCCACCTCCTGAACATGACAAGTATCATTTTTTAAATCCCTTCAGAAGCATGTTTTAGTAGTCACACTGCAAAATCGCCTTTTGGGTGGGATTTAAAAAAATTCCATCTGTTTTGATTATAATATCAGGTCATTACAAGATTACTGGAAATTTGAGGTCAAAATGTGGGAGCCCACTAAAAATTAGTCATTGCCCCTCAGCTGGCCTATCTTGGATCTATACAATCTAAATATGTGTAAAAGCAGGATACCACTGAAAATGAGATATGGAATCTCATCTGATCTATCCTGGGTAAATATTTAGTAAAAACATGTAAAAGTAGGACCCAGGTACAGCAGAAGCCCCACTGAACTGTGTAGCTATGCTACTCTGTTCTGGGAAAAAAAACACTGTAAAAGCTAGACCACACTGAAAATGTAACTTGCCTACCCTGGGTAAATACATTATAAAAATGGGTAAAAGCAGGGCTGCATTAAAAAAGGAGGCAGTATAGCACAGTGGTTTAAGGCTCTGAGCTGCAAACCTGGAGACCTGGGTTTGAACCCACAGCCCCACTTGCATACTGTGTGACCCTGAGCAAGTCACTTAACTTCCTTGTGCTCCCAGGTTGCACCTGTAAACAAGTTTTCAGCTTAGTGTGTCTCTCCTGATAAAACAAAGGTAAAAATAAAACAAGATCTTGGCTGTACTATTCTGGATAAATACAGAGTAAAAATTGTGAAACACATGATCCCACTGAAAACAAGATAGCATTTGAGCTGTGTTATCCTGGGTAAATATAGTACAAAAAAATGTCAAGCAGGACGCCATGAGATATTGCATCTTAGCTGGGTTATCCTAGGTAAATATATTGAAAAACTGTGTAAAACAGGACCCCTACAGCAGACCTCCACTGAAAAGATGTTGCATCTAAAATGATCTGTCCTAGAAAAAATATATCATAAAAGTAGGACCATACTAAAAACAGGATATTGCATCTCACCTCTTCTATCCTGTGTATATGCAGTATAAAACTGTTTAAAATCAGGACCCCATGTCAAATGACATATTACCTATAAACCTGGCACCATTATACCAAGGACTACTACCCCTGCCTGCTTGCCTAAGTACAGGTTGAGGGGCCTGAGTTCGGAATCAAAAAGTATCGGGGCATCCCTACCCTCAGTGTAGGCAATATTTTGGTGCCTCCACCCAGAGTAATAATTAAGTGGGTTTCTATCTAGACTGGTACAGCCCTCTGGGAAGCTAAAACCACCCCCAATCCCATCTAGGGATCTAACACATTTAGACTGACAGTACCTTGTTGCAGCATTCAATAGACAGTTTTTAACAAGCATCAATAATATGCTCAAACACCTTGCACTTACCACCAGGATGGGTCTTCTGGCAAACATCCTGGAACCCACTGTAAAGAACAGTATTAGTTGCAAGCATACACTTTCAATTCTCTATGAAAGTTACAGTAACTTTAGACCAAGCACCGATATTCTCACAAGCCAGCTTAACAGTAAATCTGGTTTACTAAGGGGTCATGAACAAGGAGGGGGAGCAAATTTAGATAAATGGTTATGGTACTGGATTTGTCCAGATTTCTTTGTGTGCAGTTTAAATAGGTCCCTGTTTTAAACAGTCTAGCAACACTGGGTACCCAGATTGTAATGGCAGTTGGCTATTATTGTTGCTCAGGTTTGCAGCTGTTGTTGAGGCCCTTGCTGGAAAGGCAATCAACATTAATAGTAAAAGCAGATTGAAGGATTTGTATCCATGGCAGGTTGGCCCAGTCTATTGAAACACATGAACACTGGCAGAATACAGTCAGGTGGTACCATTTATAATCAAACACATTTGCTGCAGGGAGCTACCTAGGATTTACTCACTGTTCCCAACGAGTTGACGAAGGCCTAGTGAAATAAAAACTGATGGCATGGAGTTGCCTTGCTTGGGGAAATTGAGCCGACAGGACTCACCTCTGCTTCACATTTTTTTTCCATAGGTGGTCGCAACCTCGTTGATCTGCTGTGCAGGGGCTGAATCCGGGATGGGTCTCTCACTGAAGAAACTGTCTCTGGAACAGGAACATGCATCATGGGCCAAATTGACAAGGGTCCACATGTAGGAAAGTGTCTCTGGAAGGGTTCAATTCTTCTGCTGGTGACACCTCCAGCTGGCAGGCAGATTGGTGGCTGCGTGAGGCTGGCTCCCTTTGGCAAAACAGAGTCCCTGGACATCAGTCTCCTCATGCACAGCGGGCCTCAACACATTCCCTTGAATAAACATCAAACTTTATATTTTCCTCTTTGATTTGTTGCCAGTTGCAGTCTTAGCCGACTTGCTGAGCAACCTCTCAGTCTGCAGGCAGGCAGTCCCTGAAGATCAATCCCCTTGTGGATTAAAAATGGCTCACAGGATGCAAACAGGCCCCTCCAGTAAGAACATGCAGGCTCCTCTCTCCTCAGAGGTTTGAGCTGGAGTCTCCACAGATCTGCCAACAACTCAGCTCAGTTTGAACAGTCCATCTTAAATAAAGGGCAAAGTCCCAGCCATCTGATTGGATGCCCAAGCTGTCTGAAACAGTTCTGAGTCTTTAATTGGCTGGGTTTTGGGGTGCCAGAAATTTGTCCCTGATTTTTCCTCAAAGTTCTTAACACATACTCAAGAGTCTCTGGCTAAAATCCAGGCTTCCGACTGGCTGCTTAGCTGCAAAGATGGTGGCTGCAGAAACAATGTTTAGGCAGTTTATACAGTCCCACAGTTTTTAAGTTCTGGAGCAGCAAGGACATTTGCTTTTATTTTATAATTGTCTCACTGCAAGGTAGCCCCACCTGTATTATTTTAAATGAGCCTACTCATATTTATTATTACACAGTATATTTGCTGTTGCTGCTGCCGGAACATAGTACACCCAGGTGGCAGGCAGCACCTTATGAATATTAATGAGGGATATTACATATTAATTAGCCCCCGAAAATGTGCTCTCTCAAACTTATTTTAAAACAAATATTGAGGCTTCTCTTCTGCCTCATTTAGGACACCAGGCCCCGTTAAACTTACGAAGGTCACTGCAACTACTGCAGCACTCCAAAAACAACTGCAAAACTGGTGGTCGGTAAACATTAAAGTGCCTTCCTGGTGCATGCGCAATCGCCCACCCACTTGGGATACAGAAAGCAGTGGCGCATGGTGGCTCAGAATTCATACCCAAACCAGGCCAAAACTAGATGCTGGAGCTGAATGGGGGCACTGGAGCTCCAGGAGAAACCCGGGCAACAACCTGTGGACTCTGACTGCAGTGGTGGAGGAGTGGGACACCAACAGGGAACAGGAGGAAACTGGGAGAAACATGGAGCAATCAATGTAAGCCCCCGGGGGGGGGTTACGTCTTTCTCCTGCCTGAAACATTTGGCGTCCACACCAAGACCATACTAAACTAGGAATGACAATAACATTCTTGCTATATACAAAATTTACAATGTTAGGCCTAACGTATAACACAGGTATTTACATAGTATAGCATGCTATGATTCTAAATGGTATATTTTTAAATGTTTTATTTAGTTCCATTACTGGCAATTTGTCATTACGTTTTACATGTAAGCATACACTCTTTGGCATTGGTTAACCATACAAGCAATGTTTGACCTTTTGCTTTAGCACCTAGATGTTAAACCTCGTTTTATCATAAACCAGATTTTCACCTGACCCCTTTTACTCTGTAAGAGTGATCCTTGAATACTGGGTGGAAGGCTTGATTAGTACAATTGAGGAAGCAGTGAACACTAGCTTGGGGAGGGAATTTGCTGTGACATATATCCCTTTGTGAACCACATTCATGGGTAGATCTACAGGCTTTTCTGAAGAATCGTATGTGAGTCAAACCACAGGTTTTACAGCTCTTCTGAATCCTCTAGGCATAGAGGGCTTTAGCACTGGCCTTTCAACATTAGCATTAGAGTCTGTGACTCCTGGCTTATTGTCCGCCAATAAGGCAGCTTTTGAGAAAAGGGGTACCTCTGCAATTTCAAGATTCAGGATGGGTTGTAACATTTGTATTGGTAGTAGCACTTAAATCTTCTGGTTCTGTAGACTCTGGTTCATCAGTAAGAGGTACTTTAATGAAATTTGAGTCATCTAGTTCACTGTTAGCACTCTCTGGAATAGCGACACTCTCTGATATGAGATTTGGTTCACTAGGCCCACTCATTTTAGCTTCACATAAAGTTTCAAGAGTGTGTTCCTCCTTTTCTTGGTCAGAACTAACCATTTCAATTTCAGACAGTTCCACATGGCACAAAGAGTTGGCTACTTCAGAGATCACACTTTGACCTTCACTTTCAGGTGGCACTGGAGTAGTTGAAAGGGCAAGATTATCTGGCATTTCTGGTTCATTAGCATTTTGTCCAACATTGTAGGAAGGAATTCCTTGGAACAGTTGGGCTAGCTCAAAGGAAGGATAATACACACCTCCATATTCACTCTCACTAGTCTCAGAATTGAATTCTGGTTTAACAAATGCTAACATGGGATTAATTGAAATCACTGGATTGTAAGATTGAGCCTGGCTAGTTTGCTATAGCCATGTATTTTAATGATTAGCAAGTACATGCTTTTTTTAAATTGGTGTTGGTATATATGTATGCTATGCTGCATGAACACTTTACTCTGATGAAGCAAAGCTGTGTCCTTGTGAAATGTTGGTGTCTTTTTCTCCTTGTTCTTAAGCTTTATTGAGATATGTTGAGCTGCTTTTGTAATCAATAAAAATGGTTTGATACACTAAGTACCATTTATCAGTCCATGCATTTTGCTGGGTGCAAATATTTTCTCCCTTTTTGCTCTGTAAATTTGTATTATGCACCACCATTATTTCCTGGTGCTCGATGTGCTTTTTAATAACCAAAGGAAGGATAATACACACCTCCATATTCACTCTCACTAGTCTCAGAATTAGTGTCATCATTAATAGCAGCACTGCTTGTGGAAGGCTTGGTCTGCTGGGTAGCAGGAGGCTGACTTAACTGTTTTTTTGAGAGGCAGATCTGGTAATGGGCCCAATTGGGGCAACACTTTGCGGTACTGTATCTATGACAATTTGCCCAATTGGCAGGAGTTGATTCCATTGGATTGTTTCTGCAGCTCGGGGATCTCCTTCTGGCCTTACCTGGTAAACTGGGAGGTCATCCAACTTGCTGATGACTATGTAGGGAGTGTGACTCCAATGATCTGCTATCTTATGCTTTCCTTGCAATCCCAAATTTCTCATCAGAACATGATCTCCAGGTTGTAGTTCTTGAGCTTTGACTCTTTTATCATGTCTTACTTTATTTGCTAGATTTCTCTTGGCAGCCATAGTGTGGGCAAGTTGATAGGGATGATTAAGCTGTGCTTTGAAATTGTGGGTATGTTGCAGAAAGGTATCGACTTGAATTCCATCCAGTGACACTCCAAAGCAAACATCAACTGGAAGGCTTGTTTCACAAGCAAACGTTAACTGATACAGTGAGAACCTGTTGCATCATTTTTGGTGCAATTATATGCATGCACTAAGGTACTTATCTGCTCACTCCACCTTGGTTTGTCTTTTGGGTCAAGGGTGCCCAGCATGTCCAGCAACATCCTATTAAATCTTTTGGGTTGCGGATCCCCTTGTGGGAGATAGGGAGTGGTCCTTGACTTCTTTACACCCCAAAGAGCATTTTTTGATTAGTTGACTTTCAAAGTCCCTACCTTGGTCAGAATGGTCAGAATATATCCACTGTGGAGCACCATAATATACAAAGAATTTGTCAACAAGAACCTTGGCTACTGTTGTGGCCTTCTGATCTTTTGTTGGATAAGCCTGCACATATCTGGTGAAGTGATCTGTTATAACAAGTATATTTCCAATGTTCTTGGCATCGGGCTACAGGCTCAAAAATTCAATACACACAAGCTCCATCAGTGAACTAGTAGCAATGTTAACCAAAGGGGCTGCCCTTTGCAGTTGAGCTTTTTGTTGAAGGCATCTGCTGCAGGTTTTGTTATACTGGTCAACGTCTGCAACCATCTTGGGCCAGTAGAAATGGGCTTCAGACTAAGTCTACAGTTCTCTGACAGCCCAAATGCCCCATCTGGTCATGGAGGGCTTTCAGGAACACATGCTTAAATGTTGAAGGTAACACCAGTTGTTTTCTCACAACTTCTTCCTTGCTATTTGTTAGTTCTCAATATATTAGTTCCTCTCGGAGCTTAAGTCTTGGTCCCTCCCGAAACAGTAAAGTAGTTCTTTGGCCATTAGATTGTAGTTTGGAAACATCTCTTCCCTTGTTTAGAGCATTCAGCACAAGTCTAAGCATGGGATCATGATACTGTTCTCCTTGGAGTTCTGCTGGAGTGAGTTGAGGCAATGTACTTAAATCGAATGCTGCAAGACTACAGTCAGCTGCAGGCACACAGGTATCTGGAGGTCCCAGGCAATCAGCTAAGCAATTCACAGTCTCAGCAGCTGGATGTTCATCTCAATTAAACTTATGGCACAGGGCCCTCATGGACTGTTCCAACATTCGCACCCATTCTGGATTTGAAGCATGCCTCCTGGAGAGAGCATCAGCATCAATATGGTTTAGGCCTGGATGGTACTCCATTGAATAATCATATATTGATAGAGCAGACAGCCACCTGTGTCCAGTTGCATCTAACCTGGTAGAGATTTGAACATATATGAGAGGGTTATTATCCGTTTTGACCAAGATTTTGGTGCCATACAAATACTCGTGAAACTGGTCGACTATGGCCCATTTCAAAGTGAGGAATTCTAATTTGTGAACTAGACAGTTCTTCTCGGATGGTGTTACATTTCTGCTTACAAACACCACTGGGCACAGTCCCCCTTCTCATTCTTGATAAAGTACAGCTCCAATGCCACTCAGGCTGGCATATGTGTGGAGTACATATGGCTTAGATGGGTCAGCATAAGCAAGTATGGGCACATGCATAAGTTGGTAGATAATCTCTTGAAATGCTGCACTGCAATCTGAAGTCCATCTAGACTCAAAGGATTCATTAGGTTTAAAGTAGATCTTATCTCCTTCCTTCACAGTGCTCCTTTTGTACCTTTAATTTGTGGGAGGATACCTTGTATCAGGATTAGCAGTGGCTGAACTTCCTTTGTGTAGTCCTTGACAAAGTGTTGATAATATCCACAAAAACCTAGAAATCTCTGAAGTTCTTTGAGGTTGTTGGGCCTTGCCCAGGTGGTTAAAGCTGCTACTTTACTTGTAGCCATCTGGCTGCCTTTAGAATGCACTATGTGGCCGATGTATTTTGCAGAACTTTGGAAAACCTGCACTTGTCAATAGATAGTTTCAACCCAAATTCTTCCAGTCTATCCAGAACTTTAAACAGACAAGCCTCATGCTCCTCAAGTGTTTTGCCAAACAGAATGACATCATCCAAATAGACAAGGCATTCAAGGAGGTTCATGTCTCCTACAGCACATTCAATCAATCTTTGAAAGGTAGCAGGAGCTCCAGATATGCCTTGGGGCATGCACAAGATTTCATAGAAACCCAGGGGACAAATAAATGCATTTTTTTTTCTATGCTCTAGCACCATCGGGATTTAGTAATACCCACTTCTGAGGTCCAAAACGGAAAACCACTGACTCCTGTTGAGGCAATCAAGGGCATCCTGGATGTGAGGCTTCTTGTACTGATCAGGTATGGTTCTTCTATTAAGTGTCCTGCAATCTACACACATCCTCACCGAGCCATTCCTTTTCCTGACCACCACAATTGGGGATGCATAAGGGCTGCGTGATTCCTAGATCATTCCAGCTGCTAGCATTTCCTGAAGATGGCATCAGACATCATCAATGTCCACAGGTGCTAATCGGTGTGATCTCTCTCGGAATGGCCTCTCATCGTGGAGCCTGATGTGGTGTTTAGCACCATTAAAACACATCCAATGTCCCATTCCTTCAAGGAGAATACTTTGCTTCTTTTTGCCAATTTTTGACTAATTCTCTCTTTCCAGCCTTTAGGAATGGGCGACTCTTGAAAATCAAACATGTCTGGGAAGACCTCTTCATCCTCTCTGCAATGACATTTGGATGGCAGGACAGTGGTATCTGTGCAGTATACCTTGGCCGAAGTGCATCCTCGAGTGATTTTGATATCTCAGTCAGTGACGTTCAGAAGCTGTACCACAACTCTCCTAGCATATGCATGAGCATGAACAGGAAGCACCCTCGGTTTGGCCAAAAGCCCATCAGGCAACCTCCCTTATTCTGGGGCATCCAGCATAAGGATTTTGTTGGTTACATCTTTTTGGATGAGCATGTCACCATTAATACTGTACTGGGCATTGGGTGGCAAAACAAGACTTGACTGATCTTTTTTCCAGACAAATCCCACTGGTTCATCTTTATCACTTTCTTCTGGCTTTAGGTGCTTATCATAGGCCTTCTTGACTACAATGTGTACACGTAGTGCTTTTCCAGACCTCTTGTTTTGTTGTTCTTGATACATCTCAGCCAAGTGGCTGAAAATGTGGGCGTTGGTGCCGATCAGTATGGGAACTCCATCATATAGGCAGACAGAGGACAGACTAATGCAATTGTCTCTACCTGTTTGTCCACACCTGCCACAGTGGATGGGAAGGAAAGCCACACCCTCAAGAATCCAAGATACGGATAAGACTATTCACTTAAACTCCACACATGCAGTCCATCCAGAGGTTGTAGAGAGTGGTCAGACAGGTGCTGATCATACCAGTCTTTGAATATTATCATGACCTGAGATCCGCTGTCCAACATGGCTAGGGCTGGAATACAATTAACATGTATGGTAGTCTCCATGGGGGGACCTACCACTCCTGACCAGTCTGGAAGAGCACCATTTGTAGGAAAGGGCATGAAGGACTGTATGTCAAGGTGGGGGCAGAGTGTCACTAGAAGTACTTTGCCTTGGGTGATTTCTGCAAGTGGCCTATCTCTCACACTGACTGGATCCTCTCGGGATCAGCAATCTCTCTTGATATGCCCCTCCTTCTCCCATTTGTAGCAAAAGCCACCTTCTCTGGACCACTAGAGCTGGGATGGTACAGTTGGCCGACAGTCACGGTTAGCAGGTTGTGAAGAATATGTATTCAAAGCTTGTGCAGGGGTACTGATGACAAAGGGTCTTCATTCAGCTTCTTTCTCTCTTGGACATTCTGGATACTGTACATTACACCCTATCAATTCTTTTACCATACTAGACAGTTCATTTATCCATGTCTCTAAGTCCCCATGCACCCCCAATGTCTGTGTGTGTGCCTCCCACCCTATGGCAGATGCGGTTTGATGGGTATCGTGGTCTTTATTGGAGGAGGCAGCCTTAGTGGTGCCACCAGTTTATAGTTCTCTAATTTCTTTAAAGATCAATGGCAACCATTTTTCACGTTGTTAGAAAAAGCCTGAATTCAAGTCCCCATGTCATGAGTAGTGTTTCCGGAAAAAGTCATGTTATTTGGTTTTGTGGTTTTCTTTAAATCAGTATTCGTTAACTTGTTCTGCACTGACTGGAAACCATCAGGCTGTTTCTGTCCCTCTGACTTGAGCCTTGGAGAGTGATGACATCATATTGGAGTAAGCTACTGCTTCAGCAGTGGAAGTGCCTGATTGACTGAAGAACTAAAAAGCTGTAAACTTCCTATTACAGCAGTCTGTAGAGTTAATTGTTTGCTGTCCAGGGTTTATACTAACTCAGGCTCTGGTTTATGTTCAGATGAATTAGCTGAAAATCTATCATTCTTTTCTTATAAAAAGATGATCATTTGAGTTTCAGTGCTGAATTGAAGTGGTATGCATTTGAGAAATCAGCTTGTCTGTATCACAGCTGTGAGTTCTGCCCCATCAAAACTATGTGGGTTTTTTTCTAGCTATATAACACTGGGTTGTTTGTTTAAGAGATATAAAATAAATCTAATATTTGTTAATTCATACAAGTAGTTTGTCTTTGATGTAACCTCAATAAATAGGTTCATGTAAGAACAAATGTTTTCCTCTCAGACCGAAAAGCAGTTGCCTGACACATTCTACTATATCAGGCACATGTACTATATGAACTCACAAATTTCAGTTCTTTGATGGTTTCTGTGTGAAATTACATCATGTATATCTAGAACTAGAAACACTATATGGCATCCTGATGTTCCCATCTCCTGCCTATAGTTGAAGCAGCTGCACTCTGCTACCCCCTGTCACCTGTCACACAATCCCCCAGCCTCCTGCCCCACATTTAAGGCTGCTGCACTCTGCTGCCAACTCTCTTCTCCCATAGATTTGGGGCTGCTGCACCCTGTTGCCCCATCTCCTGCCTGAACAGTCAGGGCCACTGCACCCTGCTGCCCCTACCAGAACAGTTGTGGTTGCTGCACCCTGCTGCACTTTGTCCCACCCCCCAGTCAGAGCTGCTGTACCTTGTTTCCCCCTGTTTCTGTCACCACAGTCAGGGCTGCTATACTCTGCTATGCCCTAAAGTCCCATGTCTCCACATTTAGGGTTGCTGCACCATACTGCCCATGTCACCAGAGGTGGGGTTTTTATTGCACCCTGCTACCTACTTACATTTTTCCAAATGGGCAGGGCTGTGGCACCATGCACATCCTGTCCCACAGTCAGGGCTGCTGTACCCTGATGCCTCCCCATGTACTGCCCCACAATTAATGCTTCTGCACCATGCTGTAGTCTGTCCCCTGCCACCATAGCCAGAGCTGCTGCACCCTGTTCCTGTCTACACAGTAAGGGCTGCTGTGCCCTGCTGCACCTTACAGCCCCATGCCTCCACTGCCCCATGACTCCACAGTTAATGTTGCTGCACCATGCTGCCCCCTGCCACCAAAGTCAGAAATATTTTGCTGCTCTGCCTAAAAGAAAAAGCAGCAAAATACTTTTATCTTGTGTTATCGGGGTGAAGGACAGAAGGCAGTAGGGTGCAGAAGTCCCGACTGTTCAGCCCGGAGACAAGGGAGGCATTAGGGTACAGCAGCCCAAACTGTGGGATAGGGTGCAGCAGCCACACCTGGGTGGAACTGACACAACTTTGGGGGCAGAAAACAGAGTGCAGAAAATGCCATAACTCTTGTGACAAGTGGAAGCATGGTGCAGCAGCCCTATCTGTGGAGGCAAGTGGCTCTAGGGCACAGCAGGCCACAACATCCCTGCCTGAGTAGGCAGGAGCAGGGTGCCACAGCCCTGGCTGTGGTGGCAGGGGACTGTTTGCAGGATGGTGCGGAAGCCTTGACTGTGCAGCAGGACTCAGGGGGCCATCAGGGTACAGCAGCCCTGACTGTTCAGGCAGACAACATGGGCAACAGGGTGCAGCAACCCCAACTGTGTGGGAGAAAACAGTAGGCCATGCCGGATGCTGTACATTACACCCTATCAATTCTTTTACCATACTAGACAGTTCATTTATCCATGTCTCTAAGTCCCCATGCACCCCCGATGTCTGTGTGTGTGCTCCCACTCCTATGGCAGATGTGGTTTGATGGGTATCGTGGTCTTTATTGGAGGAGGCAGCCTTAGTGGTGGCACCAGTTTATAGTTCTCTAATTTCTTTAAAGATCAATGGCAACCATTTTTCACATTGTTAGAAAAAGCCTGAATTCAAGTCCCCATGTCATGAGTAGTGTTTCCTGAAAATGTCATGTAAACAGGCTGTTTCTGTCCCTCTGACTGAGCCTTGGAGAGTGATGACATCATATTGGAGTAAGCTACTGCTTCAGCAGTGCAAGTCCCTGCTTGATGGAAGAGCTGTAAACTTCCTAATTAGCGCATTCTGTGGAGTTAATTGTTTGCTGTCCTGGGCTTTTACTAACTCAGTCTCTGGTATGTGTTCAGATGAATTAGCTGAAAATCTATAATTTTCATAGTGGAATACGAGTTCATATAGACAATTTGCCTTTTAGTTAGTTTTTTTCTTCTAAAAAGCTGATCATTTGAGTTTCAGTGCTGAATTGAAGTGGTGTGCATTTGAAAAATCAGCTTGCAGCTGTTAGTTCTTTCTCATCAAAACTCTTTTTTTCTAGATATAGAGCACTGGGTTGTTTATTTAGTGGATATAAAATAAATCTAAAGTTTGTTAATTCATACAAGTAGTTTGTCTTTGATGTAGCCTCAATAAATAGGTCCATGTAAGAACAATTCTTTTCCTCTCAGATTGACAAAGAGGTGTCTGACACACTCTGCTATTTCAGGCACATGTACTATATGAACTTAAAAATTTCAGTTTTTTAATGGTTTCTGTGTGAAAATACTGTACATAATATATAACTAGAAACAGTATAGAGCATCTTGATGCCCACTGTCTCCTGCACCATTGTTGAGGCAATTGCATTCTGCTGCCCCATCCCCTTCCCCACAAGCCCCCTGTCTCTTGCCCACATTCGATGCTGCTGTACCCTGCTGCCTACTGTCTTCTCCCACACAGTTGGGGTTGCTGCACCCTGTTGCCCATGTCATCTGCCTGAACAGTCAGGGCTGCTGTACCCTGATGGCCCCCTGAGTCCTGCTGCACAGTCAAGGCTTCTGCACCATCCTGCAAATGGTCCCCTGCCACCACAGCCAGGGCTGTGGCACCCTGCTCCTGCCTACTCAGGCAGGGATGTTGTGGCCTGCTGTACCCTAGAGCCACTTGCATCCACAGATAGGGCTGCTGCACCATGCTTCCACTTGCCACAAGAGTTATGGCATTTTCTGCACCCTGTCTTCTGCCCCCAAAGTTGTGGCAGTTACACCCAGGTGTGGCTGCTGCACCCTATCCCACAGTTTGGGCTGCTGTACCCTAATGCCTCCCTTGTCTCCTGGCCAAACAGTTGGGACTTCTGCACCCTACTGCCTTCTGTACTTCACCCCGATAACACAAGATAAAAGTATTTTGCTGCTTTTTCTTTTAGGCAGTGCAGCAAAAATTCTGACTTTGGTGGCAGGGGGCAGCATGGTGCAGCAACATTAACTGTGGAGTCATGGGGCAGTGGAGGCATGGGGCTGTAAGGTGCAGCAGGGCACAGCAGCCCTGACTGTGTAGACAGGAACAGGGTGCAGCAGCTCTGGCTATGGTGGCAGGGGACAGACTACAGCATGGTGCAGAAGCATTAATTGTGGGGCAGTACATGGGGAGGCATCAGGGTACAGCAGCACTGACTGTGGGACAGGATGTGCATGGTGCAGCAGCCCTGCCCATTTGGAAAAATGTAAGTAGGTAGCAGGGTGCAATAAAAACCCCACCTCTGGTGACATGGGCAGTATGGTGCAGCAACCCTAAATGTAGAGACATGGTACTTTAGGGCATAGCAGAGTATATCAGCCCCGACTGTGGTGACAGAAACAGGGGGCAACAAGGTACAGCAGCTCTGACTGGGGGGGTGGGACAAAGTGCAGCAGGGAGCAGCAACCACAACTGTTCTGGTAGGGGCAGCAGGGTGCAGTGGCCCTGATTGTTCAGGCAGAAGATGGGGCAACAGTGTGCAGCAGCCCCAAATCTATGGGAGAAGAGAGTGGGCAGCAGAATGCAGCAGCCTTAAATGTGGGGCAGGAGGCTGGGGATTATGTGGCAGGTGACAGGGGCAGCAGAGTGCAGCTGCTTCAACTATTGACAGGAGATGGGAACATCAGGATGCCATATAGTGTTTCTAGTTCTAGATATACATGATGTAATTTCACACAGAAACCATCAAAGAACTGAAATTTGTGAGTTCATATAGTACATGTGCCTGATATAATAGAATGTGTCAGACAACTGCTTTTCAGTCTGAGAGGAAAACATTTGTTCTTACATGAACCTATTTATTGAGGTTACATCAAAGACAAACTACTTGTACGAATTAACAAATATTAGATTTATTTTATATCTCTTAAACAAACAACCCAGTGTTATATAGCTAGAAAAAAACCCACATAGTTTTGATGGGACAGAACTCACAGCTGTGATACAGACAAGCTGATTTCCCAAATGCATACCACTTCAATTCAGCACTGAAACTCAAATGATCATCTTTTTATAAGAACAGAATGATAGATTTTCAGCTAATTCATCTGAACACAAACCAGAGCCTGAGTTAGTATAAACCCTTGACAGCAAACAATTAACTCTACAGACTGCTGTAATAGGAAGTTTACAGCTTTTTAGTTCTTCAGTCAATCAGGCACTTCCACTGCTGAAGCAGTAGCTTTACTCCAGTACGATGTCATCACTCTCCAAGGCTCAAGTCAGAGGGACAGAAACAGCCTGATGGTTTCCAGTCAGTGCAGAACAAGTTAATGAATACTGATTTAAAGAAAATCACAAAACCAAATAGCATGGCATTTTCAGGAAACACTACTCATGACCAGGGACTTGAATTCAGACTTTTTTTAACAGTGTGTAAAATGGTTGTCATTGATCTTTAAGTATCTCTGTCAATTGTGGAGCATCCCTAACAGTCTTGTTGTGCTCAGTGAGCCTCCCATCACACACATGGGCTACAGTCACCTGCAAGCCATCAACAGCATCAGCTATAGCTGTGGAAAAGTGTTGGGACCCCAGCACCCCTCTTCTTTCCATTCAGTTTCCAGACCTCCTTCAACACTCTGTATGACGGTGGATTGTCCATCTTTTCTTCCAAATGCAGCCTAAGGATCAACATAGTGGACTGTGATGCAGCCTCCAGTATATGCTTGAGCCAGATTCTATTTGGAGCCTGAGGGGCCACACATCCCCTGCGGAGCATTAGCTGCAAAGTTTTCTCTTCCCAGTCCAGAAAAGCAACTAAGGACTCTCCCAGCCACTGGCAAGTGAGTTTAATTTTTTTTTTGAAATTACTCTTTATCTCTCCTCACTACCTGCTAGCCCTGACCCTTCAGGACATCCAACAAGTCATCTTCCTACCACACACCCACCAGGACTCACCTCTCACTCCTCCATGGAGCTTCGGTTTTCCACCCGAGTGGGGATGAGGCGGGGTCCAACACCCCGTAATCTAATCTTGGCAGGCCGAGATGGTGGTCCTGGTGAGTGGGGCACATTGGAGGCATGCTCTGGGAAGTCCGTCTTCCCAGAGCCAGCAGGCATCTTTCCTCTCTTTTTCCCCCTCTCCTACAGTGCGCAACCCCCTGACATCAAGGCGGCAAGTGCCGACGTCCGCACTGCAAAGTGGCTACCCGTTCCCCTGCAATTGGGGCTTGTAGTACCTTGAGCCTCCTCTCGGGGTCAGACAAGTGCTTGAGCTAAGGCCAAAACCCTCCCCAGAGAAGGCGAGCTGTCGTGAGATGCTCAAGCCTATCTCCTCCAGCTGACACACCAGCAACCCGAGTCCACTCCCAAACTCGGGTCACCGGTGTGGAGCGAGGTGTGGCATCCAGCACCTTAACCCTCAGCACCACCGGGCTGGATCTTAAATTTTAACCAAAGGTCCTCATTAGATTCTGTGCTCCCTAGCCCATCTTCTGGGGGTGGGCCAAGTGCTCTTGTGCAGGTGCATCAGGATCAGTGGCTCAGAAGGCTTGGACACCATCCAAAGCTGGGCCCTTGAGACTCTCCATAATTCTCTTCCTTTTCTCAGCCTTGCTACACTGCCATTCTTGCATGAGAAGTGAGGCATAGTCCAATCATGTCTCCAGGTCATCCTCCCCATTAGGTGTGGGAAGGGTGCTTGAAAACACTCGCAGCCTGTGGCAAGAGTCATGAGTACCTGAGTGCACATAAGCAGGAGCAGGCAAGGGTGCCAACACTGAGGAAGGCATAGGGGTTGGTACAGGTACAGGGGCCAGCACTGGGGCTGGTGCAGATGCAGGAGCAGGTGCTGGTGTAGAGGCAGCTGCAAATGTAGGAGCAAGTGCAGGTGTAGGGGTACTATGAGGGGTTTCAAACAACCTTTTTAAGTCCATGAGGGTTTGGCCTCCTGCTTGTAACAGTTTGGTAAGCTTGTCTCTGAGCCCTTAAGTTTTGGGGGTCTCTTTAGATTCAGGCATCACACTGTACATATGTATTACCCTCCCCATTACCCTGGGCTCATCAGACACAATCTCACATGGCACTGCAGAGAAATCTATTGGAAGGCTATCCACTAGTGTCATTAAACTTTGGGTAGCCTGGTCGATTTGGTGGGCTTTTACCTTGGCTTTAGCAAGGCATTTAACTTTACTTAAAGCTCTCTCAACTGTGGCTTTGTTAGTGCCCAGGGGAAAGTCCAGTATCAAGAGGGTCTTTTGGGGGTCACCCTCCTCTGCCTCACATCAATCAAGCAAATATTGCACAGACATGTTAATAGCAGCAGTTTCAGCTCTAGAATCAGTAGCTTGCTCCATTTTAAACCAGTACTTATAATAAAACTAGTTGTAACTTTGTGTTTTGGCCACTAGGGGGCAGTAATCACAGTGGTACCTCCAAGATGTAACCCTGGCACCATTTCACCAAGGACTACAAACCCTGCCTGCTTGCCTAAGTACAGGTTGAGGGGCCTGGGTTCAGAATCAGAAAGTACTGGGGCATTACCTACCCTCAGTGTACGCAATATTTTGGTGCCTCCACCCAGAGTAATAATTACATGGGTTTCTATCTAGACTGGTACAGCCATCTGGGAAGCTATAACCACCCACAATCCCATCTAGTGACCTTACATCTTTAGACTGACAATAACTTGTTGCAGCATTCAATAGACAGTTTTTAACAAGCATCAATAATATGCTCACACACCTTGCACTTACCACAAGGGCGGGTTTTCTGGCAAACACCCAGGAACCCCCTGTAAAGAACAGTATTAGTTGCAAACATAAGCTTTCAATTCTCTATGCAAGTTACAATAACTTTAGACCAAGCACAGATATGATCACAAGCCAGCTTAACAGTAAAACAGTAAACCTGGTTTATTAAGGGGTTGTGAACAAGGAGGGGGAGCAAATTTAGATAAATGATTATGGTACTGGATTTGTCCAGCTTTCCTTGTGAACAATTGAAACAGTTCCCTGTTTTAAACAATCTAGCAACACTGTGTACCCAGATTGTAATGCCGGCTGTCCAGAATCGTTGCTCAGGTTTGCAGCTGTTGTTGGGGCCCTTGGTGGGAAGACAATCAACATTAATAGTAAAAGCAGATTGAAGGATTTGTATCCATGGCTGGTTGGCCTAGTTTATTGAAACACATGAACACTGGCAGAATACAGTCAGGTGGTACCATTTATAATCAAACTTATTTGTTGCAGGGAGCTACCCAGGATTTACTCACTGTTCCCAACGAGTTGACTGGGATGTAAACATACCAGGATACACTATCTAGAGGAGGGACAGGGAGGGTAAAAGACGAGGAGGAGTAGCTCTTTACATAAGGGAAGGAATAAAAGCAACAGAACAAAAGGGTAAACAGGGAGGAGAAGAAGCACTGTGGGTAAATTTGGAGACAGGCAATGGCACCACAATCCGCACAGGGGTTGTATACAGACCCCCTTCTCAGGGGGAGGAAATGGACAAGGAAATGACAGAAAGTATACTTAGAATGGCAGAAAAAGGGGAGATATTGCTGATGGGTGATCTGAATATGCCAGATGTTAACTGGAGTGCAGTTGCAGCTGCCACTTCCAAGAGTGGAGTTATTCGAGATGCCCTACAGGGGGCATGCCTTAGACAACTAGTATTGGAGCCCACTCGAGAGGGAGCAATATTAGACTTGCTTCTCTCAAATGGAGATGGAGAGAGGATCACAGATGTAGAAGTGGGTAGCCATCTGAGAACTAGCGACCATCGAACAGTTTGGTTCACAATAAACACAGCAATAGAGTCAAGCCATATAAAGACAAAAGTACTGGACTTTAGGAGGGCTGACTTTGCCAAAATGGGTGAGTGCCTAAGGAATGCACTAGCAAATGGGCAGGAAGGAGGGGTGGAAGAACAATGGGGAATAATAAAAACTGCCATCACAGAGGTAACGAGCCTTTGTGTGAAGCAAATAAACAAAACAAAATGATGTAAGAAACCACTATGGTTCTCAAAGAAGTGGCAGTGAAGGTTCAAGAGAAAAAGAAAGCATTCAGGAAGTACAAGGAATCGTAGAAGGAGCAGGACAGAGAACTGTATCAGTTAAAGCAAAAGGAGGCTGGGAAGGCAGTCAGAACAGCAAAGGCCCAAACCAAGGAAAAGATAGCCAACTCAGTTAAGAAGGGGATAAAACCTTTTATAGGTACATCAGGGAGCGAAGGAAGACCAAGGGAGGGATAGTGAGGCTTAATAAAGGGGAGGGAGGGTGGGCAGAGTGAGACTGTGAAAAGGCAGAGATACTAAACAAATATTTTTGTTCAGTATGAAATGAATGAAATGAAGAGGAGGAGGTGCATAAAACAAACAGTAGAAACACTCTGGATACAGAAGTTGATACCAGCCCATTTACAGAAGAAAGGGTTCTGAAAGAACTCTTAAAACTGAAGGTGGACAAAGCAATGGGGCCTGATGGGATTCATCCCAGAATTCTAAAAGAACTAAGGGTAGAATTAGTGACACCACTGACTACCCTTTTTAACAAATCATGGGAGGATGGGGTGGTACCCAAGGACTGGAGGAGGGCAGATGTGATTCCCTTCACAAAAAGTGGAGCAAGGCAGAAGCAGGAAACTACAGACCTGTTAGTTTAACCTCAGTGATAGGGAAAATGATGGAATCACTTCTGAAGGAAAGAATTGTCGAGTATCTAGAGGCCAGAGGGGCACAGGACCCTAGGCAGCATGGATTCACAGCGGGAAGGTCATGCCAGACGAATCTGATAGATTTCTTTGACTGGGTGACCAAAGTAGTAGATCAGGGAGGGGCTGTGGACATGGCCTACCTAGACTTTAGCAAGGCATTTGACACAGTCCCACACAAAAGATTAATATACAAGTTAGCCGGCCTGGGAGTGGGTCCCAAGATGACAGCCTGGGTAAAGAATTGGCTGGAGAATAGGACACAGAGAGTAATAGTAAATGGAGTCCACTCTGAAGAAAGGGAGGGTTACTAGTGGGGTACCGCAGGGTTCAGTATTAGGATCGTCCTCTTCAATGTCTTTAATGTTTACATTGCAGAAGGACTGGAAGGAAAAGTATGTCTCTTGCAGATGACACAAAGATCTGCAACAGAGTTGATGCGAGGGGTGGGTGGAAAGGATGAGAAGGACTTGCAGGTTAGAGGAATGGTCAAATGTATGGCAGCTTAGATTCAATGCTAAGAAGTGCAAGGTAATGCACCTGGGAAACAAAAACCCAGGGAAGAGTACACAATGGGGGTGAGATACTAACAACAACAAAAATGGAAAGGGACCTGGGGGTAGTCATATCAGATGACCTAAAGGTGGGCAAGCAATGTGAGAGGGCAGCAAGGAGGGTTGGGGGATACTGGGATGCATAGGGAGAGGCATCACCAGTAGAAAACAGGAAGTTATTATCCCTCTGTACAGACAGCTGGTGAGAACCCATCTGGAGTACTGTGTGCAGTTCTGGAGACCCAATCTCCGCAAAGACATAGACAGGATGGAAGCTGTCCAGAGGAGGGCAACTAAAATGGTGCAGGGTCTGCACCGGAAGACATATGAAGAGAGATGAAAGGAGCTTAACATGTATAGCCTCGAGGAAAGGAGGGAGAGGGGGGACATGATAGAAACGTTCAAGTACCTCAAGGGAATCAACAAAGTCCAAGAGGGTAGCATCTTTCAAAAAAAGAGGTGTGCAAGAACAAGAGGGCACAATTTGAAGATAGAGGGTGGCTCAGAGGTAATTTAAGGAAGTATTTTTTCTAGAGGAGGTGTGTGGATGCATGGAGCGGCCTTCCGAGGAGGTTGTGGAGTCAAAATCAGTGGTGGAATTCAAGCATGCATGGGACAGTCATAAGGCAATTCTAGTGGGTGGGGGTAGGAAGAAGTAGGCTGCTGGTTAACTAGGATCTGCAGTTCATCCAGTAGGTAGGGAAATGGGCAGACTGGGTGGGCCAAGTGGTCCTTATCTGCCGTCAAATTCTATGTTTCTGCGTTTCTATGACAAAGGCCTGGTGAAATAAAGACCGATGGCATGGAGTTGCCTTGCTTGGGAAAACTGGGTCAACATGACTCACCTCTGCTTCACGGTCTTTCCCAGCAGGCGGTCGCAACCTGCACTGATCTGCTGTGCAGGGGCTGAATCCCCAGAATGGGTCTCTCACCAAAGAAACTGTCTCTGGAAAGGGAACATGTGTCATGGGCCAAATTGACAAGGGCCCACATGTAGGAAAGTGTCTCTGGAAGGGTTCAGTTCTTCTGCTGGTGACACCTCCAGCTGGTAGGCAGATTGGTGGCTGCGTGAGGCTGGTTCCCTTTTTGGAAAACAGGAGTCCCTGGACATCAGTCTCCTCACACACAGCAGGCCTCAGCACATTCACTTGAATAAGCATCAGACTTTCTATTTTCCTTTTCGGTTTGTTGCCAGTTGCAATCTCAGCCAACTTGCTGAGCAACCTTTCAGTCTACAGGCAGGTCCCCTTGTGGATTGAAAACTGCTCACAAGAGGCAAACAGGCCCCTCCCATAAGAACATGCAGGCTCCTCTCTCCTGGAGGTTTGAGCTGGAGTCTCCACAGATCTACCAACAACTCAACTCAGTTTGAACTGTCCCTCTGAAATAAAGAGCAAAGTCCAAGCCGTCTGATTGGATGCCCAAGCTGTCTGAAACAGTTCTGATTCTTTAATTGGTTGGATTTGGGGCACCAGAAATTTATTTTTGATTTTCCCTCTAAGTTCTTAGTACATATCCAAGAGTCTCCAGCTAAAATCCAGGCTTCCGACTGGCTGCTTAGCTGCAAAGATGGTGGCTGCTGAAACAATATTTAGGCAGTTTATACAGTCCGACAGTTTTTAAGTTCTAGAGCAGCCATGACATTTACTTTTATTTTATAATTTTCCCACTGCAAGGTAGCCCCAACTGTATTCTTTTAAATGAGCCTACTCATATTTATTATTACACAACATATTTGCTGTTGCTGCTGCAGAAACATAGTACCCCCAGGTGGCAAGCAGCACCTTATGAATTTTAATGAAGGCTGTTACATATAAATTAGCCCCTGAAAATGCCCTTGCTCAAATTTATTTTAAAACAAATATTAAGGCTTCTCTTCTGCCTCATTTGGGTCATCAGGCCCCATTAAACTTAGGAAGGTCACCGTGACCACTGCAGCACTCCAAGAATGACTGCAAAACCGGCAGTCAGTAAACATTAAAGCACCTTTCTGGCTCATGCATGATCGCTCACCCACTCAGGACATAGTGAGCGGCGGCACATCGTGGCTCAGAATTCAAATCCAAACCAGGCCAAAACTAGATGCTGGGCTGAATGGGGGCACTGGAGCTCCAAGGGAAACCCAAGGGACAACCTATGGACTCGGGTTGCAGTGGGGGAGGAGCAAGATGCCAGCACTCAACAGGAGGAAACCAGGAGAAACATGAAGCAATCAAGTTAAGCCCCCAAGGTGGGAGGGTTACATACCTCATCTGGTCTATCTTGGGTAGACATGCAATACAAATGTGTACAACCAAGACCCGGTACAAGCTGTCTTTAGGAGCTTTAAAAGATCCAACCATGAGGAGGACTGGGAGGAATACATGAGGAAATCCAGGAAGATGAGCAGAATAGTAAGGGCAGCCAAGGCATGAAGAGAACTGAGGCTAGCACACGGGATCAGAGAAGCAGAAAAGGATTTCTTCAGGTATATAATGGAGAAGAGAAAGAGTAAGGATCAGATTGTTAGGACCAAGAAGAGCAGTGGATGGGTGGAAAAGGGGGCACAGCAGGCGAAGATACCCAATGAGTACTTCTGTTCAGTATTTACCAAGGAGAGAGAAGGGTCTGTGCCTAAGGGGAATGGTGGGGTGGGATTAGGAGGGGAAGAGGTTAAGTATGGGGAGATCCCAGTGGGTAGGGTGATGGAAGGCCTTAAGTTACTGAGGGTGGATAAGGTGCCTGGGCCAGATGGAGTTCACCCTAGAGTCCTAAGTGAGTTGGCAGAAGTCATGGCAGGTCCTCTGGTGAACTTACTCAACACCTACCTGGATACTGGGTGTGTACCCCAGGACTGCAGGATGGTGCATGTAGTGCTCCTACATAAGATTTTGCCCAGGGACGAACCAGGGAACTTTGGACCAGTGAGCCTTACTGCCATTGTAGGAAAGTTAATGGAGACTATCCTCAAGGAGATGCTGGTGAAATTTCTAGAGGATATTGGTCTGCAGGACGGCAAGCAGTATGGGTTTGTCTCGGGCAGATCCTGCCAGACTAGCCTGGTTGAATGTTTTGACTGGGTGATGTGGTCATTGGACAAGGGCCTTGTGGTGGACATTCTTAACCTGGACTTCAGCAAGGCCTTTGACTTGGTGCCTCATGGAAGGTTGACCAGTAAGCTGGGTAACCTGGGAGCGGAGAGGAAACTGGTTAGATGGGTCAAGAGCTGGTTACAGGATAAGCAGCAGAAGATAGTCATTCTGCTGCTGCTGTAGCAGCAGCAGAAGGCAATCATAGTAGGTCAACTATCGGAGAGCAGAGATGAAGCAAGTGGGGTCCCACAGGGTTCGGTGCTGGGACCAGTGCTGTTAAACATTTTCATTGCCGACATTTCAGACAGGATAAAAAGTAAGATCAGTCTCTTCGCAGATGACACTCAGATCTGTGCGAATGTGGATGGGGGGGGATGAGGTAGAGTACTCCAGGAGGATTTAGCAAGACTGGAGGTCTGGTCAAACACATGGCAATTAGGGATCAATGCCAAGAAGTGTAAGATCATGCACTTGGGGGCCAGAAATCCCTGGAATAATTACTGGTTGGGGGAGTGCAGTTATCCATGTCAATGGAAGAGAAGGATCTGGGAGTGCTAGTAATGGGAGAAATGAACCATTCAGCCCAGTGCAAGAGGGCAGTGGCAAAGGCAAATAGAATGCTGGGGTGCTTAGCAAAGGGAATCACCTCTAGGAGAGAGGAAGTTGTCCTGCTCCTGTACAGATCCCTGGTGAGGCCACACTTGGAGTACTGCATGCAGTACTGGCACCTCTACTTGAAAAAGGATATCAAGCTACTGGAGGGAGTGCAGCATAGGGCAACAAAAATTATCATGAGATTGGGAGATAAACCATATGAAGAGAGACTGAGAGAGCTCAGTATGTATTCCCTGGAGGATAGAATGGAGAGAGGGGACATGATTGAGACCTTGTACCTGAATGGCATAAACAGAGTAAACACTGAGAGTATGTTCATATTAAAAGGTGGGAGGGAAACCAGGAGTCAGAGTCTGAAATTGGAAGGAGGAAGATTCAGAAGGGAAATGAGGAGGCACTATTTCTTTTTTTTTTTTTTATTTTATACTTTTTGCGCTCCCCTCCTCTGCCGCCGTATCATCCGCCCAGTCACGGATCCCTCAGCTGCGGCATCCCCACATGAGCCATGCTCCTGGGACCCCCTGGATTACCCCCCAGGGCGGAGACATGGCACCCACCTCCTTAGGTGCCATGAACGACAGGATAGGGTGGGAGCCGGCTTGGGGAGCCGATAGCAGCCCGAGAGATGGGCATCATTGAGGCGGCGGGAGGAAGGCTTGGATTTTCTCCCCTTAGAGGGGCAGGAACGTGCAATGATGCCTGCGTCCATCCTGCCCCTTGATAAGCTTGTTGTCCCGTATGCTGAGGTACTCCTGGCCTCCATCAGGTGTCCCCCATGCGTCTGCGACACCCCGCGCCCTCCCCCCGGAGAAGGAGAGCAGTCGTGGGATGCTTGATCCTTCTCCCCCCGGCCGGCCCTCTGACGACCTGAGTCCATTCCCAAACCCAGGTTGCCGGTGTCGCAAGCGGAAATCCAACCGCTGCACCAGCGGGCCGGCTCTAGGAGGCACTATTTCACGGAAAGGGTGGTTACAGGGTGGAATGCACTGCTAGAGGAGGTGTTATCCTTGAGGTTGGTGAGCAGCTTCAAGAAGGGGTGGGGCAGGATCATAGGGAGGGTCCAAACTGAGGTGGACAGGGTGTGTGTGTGAAGGAAGCAGGAGGAAATACGGGGGAGGGAAGGGGGGCAGCTGCAGTCTAAAGGGTTGAAGTGCTGCACACTCAAGCAGAATAGATAGACCTCAAGGCCTGTATTTGCTGGCAAATTTGTATGTTAATATGTAATAGCAATGCGAAGGGCGAACATTCCACATTGACAAATGTTGGTTTCTTTTTGTGATACTTTTCAAATTTAAACCCTCAATCTTCCAACAAAATGTATTCCTTTCAGGCATTGCAGCACAAGTATCTGTTCCCTAAGATTGAATTTTGGAGATTCCTTCAGATTAGGAGTGTACATCTTTCATGACTTAAGAAACAATGCTCCTGTATAGTTTGTAGGAAGACTTGCCCCACCCACAGGCCCCTATTGCCTATAGTAGCATGGACTCACCACCCAAAGGGCCTGTCAGGGACACTCCAAGCAGCAATCAGACTAGGTATCCCAGATCCATCAACCCCAGCTAAGAGCAGGTGGCAGAGCATGTTAAAACTCCAGATAACTGAAGCTAAATGGATTAGATGTTGGAGGCTTGCCCACAGTGCATGTAAAGATCAGAGAAGTCTACTTATACAGAATAAAATATTACATGTATGGTATCGCAGTCCTTTCATCCTTTGTAAAATGGGACTCATGGCCACCGACCTTTGTTGGAGATATGGTGCTAGTGGAGCTAATCTGCTACATATAATGTGGGACTGCCAGGATTTACATCCCTTCGGGTCCCAAGTGATCACAGCCTGCTCAGATATCCTGGGTACCATAATACCCTGTTCTCTCTGAATGGTACTGCTAGGCCTGCAGTCTCCTGGTGAACGGCTGACACGATACAACTGCAGTAGCTTCTCCACGTATCTGTGGAGGCAAAAAGGTTAATTCTGCAGAAATGGAAAACACCTACAATACCAACTGTCAGTGAATGGTTCAAATCAATAGAAAACCTGGCAATCAACTCCAGGTTACTATACTTCTCCCTCCAGAAACCTTCTAGTTTTCTGCAGACTTGGTGTCCATACCTTCAGTACATTGACGCCCGGCCCAATCCTACTGCCAAAGTCAGAAAGAAGAACCTCCTGAAACCGACCTGAACCCAAGTTCTTCTCCTCCCTTGTTTCAGGTTCATAGGATCCACTCCTGTGCCTTAAGTTTTTAGACTCAGGAGTCTGATAGCCTAAGGATGTCATGACCCAACCACCCCCTGCCTTTTTTCCCAAACCTTAGCCAAAGGTAATGTAGTTATTAGAAACACAATTCCCCCCCCCCAGGTCTACATACCAAATGTTTGTTGTTGCATGTTAAAATGACTAATTTGAAAGTAGCAGTGGGTTGACAAGCTGCTTCTATATATGCTGTTGGTGGTCCCTGTGGTTATAAGCTGAATATATCCATTGCTTCATATGCTTAAAAGTTCTGTACTGTGTTGTCTAAATGTAACAGAATATGATATAGCTGACATGTGATATTTTTCTTCTGCTGTACTTTTTCTTTCTTTGGAAAAAAAAAACAATAAAAAGATTAACTGCAAAAAAAAACCAAATCTGTCTTCATGTTTCCCCAAGTTGCTGAAGTTCCTTCCTTCTGAGCCCTGAAGAAGCGTGTGTGTGTGTGTGTGTGTGTGTGTGTGTGTGTGTGATCCTGAGCTGTTGCAGTGTGATCTGGGCAGTGGGCAACAAGTGTGTGCCAGTGGCCAGTGTGTTTCTGTGCCTGGCCCCTGGTAGTTGGCTCCTTAGTGGCATCCCATAAAAAAGTAAAATGAAAAGAAAAGAATATCTCCACATTCCCTCACGCTGATGAAGTTCCTTCCTCCTCCTCCTCCTCCTCCTCCACCTCCTGAGTCTTGAAGCAGTGTGCGTGTGTGTGGTCCTGAGCTGTGCTGTTGCAATGTGATCTGAACAGTAGACAGCAAGTGTTTGTCAGCTGGTAGCAAGTTGGTGCCTGGCCTTTGGTAGTCCTTGCTGGCATCCCAGTGATAACTGGAAGGCTCCGCCTATGGTTCAGTGGACAAGCAGCCAGCCACTCCCACTTCCTGAGCTACAATACATAAACAGTTCCCCTCAGCCTCCTTCTGAAGCACTTTTTCTTTGCCAGCCAAAGGCTCTGTCTGTTTGCTCTCTGCAGGTGTCTGGGCCCCCGCCTTGCTGCTTCTTTCTGCTGGACTCTGCATTTTATTCTTCTGGTTCTGGTTTGTATTTTGCTTCCAGCTATGTGCTTCCTTTTGTTCCTTCCCTGTTTCTTCTATGTTTTTGTCTTAGTTTTGTTTTGTGTTTATTTTCTTTTTGGGGAGATTTGTTTTCTCAGCTCCTACCATTTGGCTCTTACAGCTTCAGCTACTTACTTTTAGTTACTCCCATTGCCACTGTAACCAGTACCTGTGTTTTTACACAAACCAGAGCTCCTTCCCATGCTGCAGGCCTAATTGTTCCCCATGCCATCAAGCCTAATTGTTTTCACCTGAGTCAAGCTCCCTCTGAACCCAGGCTCCCTCTGAACCCTTGCTATGCAGCTTAATCATGTTTTCCCTGCTTAATCTACCTCCCCTGTGGTCATAGCTGTTTTCACAGCATTGTGCTTCCTCCCTTCCATGCTTATAGAATATTGCCACTCAAAGCTGGTGCTATTCCCTGTTTTGTACACTGCTGTTCTACTCCGAGATCAGCTAAGCTACTGCTGATGCTGTAACCTAGTTTTAATATCTGCATATGGTTCTTGACCCTTCCATCACTTTCTTGTTTTTCCTACAGTGGGGGCTGGGAAGTGTCTGGGGGGTCGTGAACCCATGTGGCTAATTACATCTGTTCTAAATCCTGCATCACCGAAAAACCTCAGAGTATTAGTCACCTTAATTTGGCTTTTTGAATGCCTGGCTGGCTTGCCCCACTATCATTTTGTTGCCCCCACATATGTTCATGTCCCATCATTGCTACTATGTTTTGCAGACCTACATGCCGGTCTGACTACTCCTACTGCTTACTGACCCACATGCTGGTCCAACTATTGTTACCCTGCCCGACTGCATTACCCTGCCTCGTGCCACCTTTGTGCAATGCTCGTGCCATTTGCCCTGCAAGTTCTCAGTACTCATGCCCACTCAGCCTCATCAGTCCATGGGGCATGCCAGCCATTCCATTCTTGCACAGGTTTTCCCCTGCAGCTGATGGTCTCGCTCTGCACCTGAGTCTGCAGCTTGAGCATGCAAAACTTGGGGTGGGGTTCTTCTCACCTGGCCCATAACTGGGAATGTCCTCACTCTGGGTGGACCTTCAGTCGTCAATCGTAATGATGGCACCTCATGTTGTAGAAGTTAAGACTCAGCTTTGAAGGGCTGGGGTTGCTTAGGGGGCCCCTTTAGCACCCAGTGAGGAGGCACCTTTCAAGCTATTCTCCCCATGACTGCCTCTGGTTCACCTGGTTTGAGGGTAGATTGGTAGGCCAGTTGAGTGGCTCAGCAGTCATTGCTCTCCTCCTCTTGCCTTGGTTGTCCATTGTTGTACAGTGGTGCTAGCAACCTTCCATGGCATTCCCGTTAGAGGGACTGAGTGAGAGCTGTCCTCCAAACTGGAATATTTTCCATCTCCCTTTAATTGGGTTTTCAAATTGCAGCAGCAGAGCCGTCACTAAATAAAATATCCCAAGCCTAGTGAGAAGGTGACCTAGGCCTTGGATCCCCAGAGATTTCCTCCTCAAAGGGTTTTTTTTCTCTCCTCTGTGTCTCAGGTCATAACTGTTAGCATAGTGTTCCCTAGTTCCCTAGGCAGGATCCGCTGTTGGATGGAGGGAGATGGTGTCCCTTTTGCCATTCCCTCTTTCCTTAGGAGGTCCCCTCACTCTCTCTTGCAACCCATCTAACCCATGCCATTCTTAACCTGCACATCCCATTACGTTATCAAGCTGACATATGCTTTATCTAGTACTATTCTCACAACTACTGATTGCTTATATGCTTCATACTACTACTTTCTTTTTGGGGGCTCCTTCCTAAGGTACCTTTAGCCAAGGGAATAGTTCTGCGGCACCTCTAGGGGTGGAACCCTCTAGAGGGTTCCTTGCCTTTGGTACCTATACAGGGTGGTAATTCCTCTGGAATAGAGATTCTGAATGGCTAAAACCTAAGTAACACAGTGGCACAAGCATAACACTATACTGGCTGTGTAGGTCATTGAATTGGAAGTCTCCGCCTATGGTTTAATGGACAACCAGCCAGCTACTCCCACTTCCTCAGCTATATAAGCAGTTCCCCTCAGCCTTCTTCTGAAGCACTTTTTCTTTGCCCCACCATCCTCCACTTCTCCAGTGGCAGTGCCTCTCTTCTTGGGATCCCTCGTAAGGTACCTTTAGCCAAGGGAATCATCCTGTGGTACCTCTAGGGGTGGAACCCTCTAGAGGGTTTCTTGTCTTTGGTACCTCTACAGGGTGGTAATTCCTCTGGAATAGAGAGTGCAAATGGCCAAAACCTAAGTAACACAGTTGCACAAGCATAACACTATACTGGCTGCGTAGGTCATTGAACATAAAAATAAAAAAACTAAAACAAAACAAAACATTTTTTTAAATGAAAACAAATGAAGTCTTACTCTTCATCATTCAATACCTAAGTGGCTAAGTCTTGTAGCGACCAGGAAATGGAGAAACAGAGAGGCCAAGGAGATGGTGGTATGGGATCATCCAGTCACATCAAAGAAAAAACAGAGCAGAGTGAGCTTGGTCATAGACCCGCTGCCTCAGTAGGTACTGCAAGTGTCAAGGAAGAAACCAGTAGTGATAGAACAGTCCATAAGGTATCACACATTATAGGAACCACTTACAATGGCACATCAACCACGTCCAATCTCCCTGGTGCAAAGAACAGATAGAGCTGAGTATCATCAGCATAGCAATGAAAACTCAGATCATACCACCTTATAACCTCACCCGGGGCAGCATATAAACTGTGAACAACATTGGAGAGAGCACAGAACCTAGGGGAACTCCACAGGGGCAGGCCTGTTGAGTCTGAGGAATAATTCCCCAGTACCACCCTCTGAGACCTGCCCTTCAGAAAGAACTCAAACCAGCTGACGATCTTGCCGGTGAGTCCCACATACTCCATCAGCCTGTCCAACAACACCCCATTGTCCACAGTGTAAACGCTGGGGAGAGATCGAGGAGAACAAGAATCGTTCACGCTCATCTATCCCTCGCCCTGAGCAAGTCATTCGGCACCCTAACCAATGAAGTTTCCATTCTATGCAAGGCCCTAGATCTGGGCTGGAAAGGTTCATAAATTTGGAAGTCCATGTGGTGACCCTCGAGCTGTTCCATGACTACCTTCTCAAGAACCTTCCCCAAAAAGGGGACGTTCGAGATAGGCCAATAATTCACAAAGACCTCAGGGTCCAAGGACATTTTTTTTCCTCAGGGACTAAACCAGAGCTTGTTTAAGAGACTCTGAAAAAAACCCAGTTGACAAAGAACACCTGACAATCTCAGCAAAAACCAGACCCAGAACCTCAATGCAACCCACCAGTAGTGACGTCGGGCTCAGGTCCAGGTTGCAGAATGTTGGTCTAAACCCAGAGATCACCCTCAGACTTCCACCATTGTCATTGGCCAGAACTTTCTCCAAGGAGACTGAGTGTGTCCAACCACTCAAGAGCCACCACTGTTGGAGGATGGTATTCTGCTAGCAGAACTCCCATCCCTCATGAAAGACACTCTGTCTGAGAAGAACCGAGCAAACTCCTCACACTTGTGGGCTGAAAATGCTCTGATGGGTTTCAGACAGGCTGGATGTAATAGCCTGTCTACAACCTGAAAGAGCTGAGCTGGTCGGTTCTTCCCAGCTACAATCATCCCAGACATAAAAGCTGCCTTTTTCTGGATGATTGCATTCTGATACTCATTGTAAGGAGTAATCAGAACCAGCCTGTCTTCTGCAGACCTGGTCTTCCTCCAACACCTCTCCAACCTCCGCCCTCTAATTTTCATCACCCTCAGCACCCCATCAAACCATAGCAAGCCAAGATGAGAAACCAAGGGGTGTACATGGATTGGCGCCAGGCAGTCCAGAGACTCAACAACAGCCCTATTACAGGCTGAAACAGCAGTCTCTGGGCCATCAGCGCAAGCCTTAAACACAGACGAAATGTCTAGTTCTGTCATCAGTCCCTCTGGTTGTAAACTTTTCAAAGGGCAGAACTGAAACATTTCCACAGGGGAAGGGACATTAAGGGGGGCTCTGAAGCTGAACCTGACAGTGCAATGATCTGACCAAATGACCGGATCCATCTCGATGGTATCATTTTTGAGCCCCAGGAAGAACACCAGGTTGAGCACATGGACAGAGCAGTGGGTCCTGGCCATGGTCATCAGGGAGAGGCCCAGAACCTCCATAGATGACAGGAAGTCTCTGGCCCCAGATAACACCTTGTCATCCACCCAGGTGTTGAAGTCGCCGAGAATAAGCAACCTCCAACACCCTCTCAGTGACAGAGGTTGACATCTCCTGCAGGAAACTGCGGTCCCACCCAGGTGGCTGGTAGACCAAGAGAATCCTGAACTCCACTCCGGGACCCCCTCGCACTGTCACGCACTCAAAAGAACCAGTGTCCCCCACTGGGTGCACCACCAGGCCCAGCTCTGACCTAAAACAAATGGCCACCCCTCCACCCCTGCGTTCCTTCCTTGGGCAGTGAACCACAGTAAATCCAGCCAGGACAGATGCCTCTAGCACAGGACCCAAAGCATCCCCCAGTCAGGTCTTCATCATGCATGCCAGGTCGACCGAAGTAACAAGTTCCACCATTATAGTAGTCTTGTTCGCCATCGACCTGGCATTCCACATCACCACCTGAAGAGGACAAAAGGCTGAGGCTGCTCCCTTAGCTATCTGCTCTCTTGGTCCAGAGGGTTCCCTGGGCAAAGAGACAAGACACGGGGGACCTCGTTTCCAATTGTCTCCTCAGCCAAGGGTGTCTCCTGGACTCTACCACCTGAATCTGCTCCTCTCTGGCCATGTTCACCTTCCTGCCTCTCCCCCAATGCCCCTTCTTGTGATACCCAGTTCCCTGCATTTCAAGAAAACTGTGGCTGCAAAGGGTGGGTCACAGAGCAATCAACACAGAGGGGGAGCAACATAGCCCCAGGACCTGAAAGAAACCCATCTCCTATTTCTGCAGTCTCTACTACTACAATCAGTATAAAACTGATTCAATAAGCCACACACACCACACCACACTCACTCACCCAAACAATCACTCCAACAAGCCAAAAATGCGCCCCCCCCAAAAAAACCTTCCCAAAGAAACAAACTATAAAATAATAACATTTATCTTTACAGAGGAGTCCATAGTCTGAGGTAGTTACTATAAGTTCTTAAATCAGTAACTGTCAATATCCAGGCAGATGAGGAAGGCACCACTGTGCAGACATGTGTAGGTCTGGCCAAAAATGTCTGTGGTCATTTTAGCCATTCTGTAATGGCATGGAAGCTGTTATGAAACATTCTGCAATGGAACCTCCTCCCCTCCACCACCTGAAACAAGATGTGGCAACAAGAAGGGATTCCACCTTTTACATGATGGAATGGCCACTAGATCAACAGAAGGGCTAGCCACCAGTATGCCACTGAGCATGGTATTGGCAGGGGAGAGGTAAACATCAACCTAAATCAGTGGTGCTTGATGAAAACCCTCTGCATTGTGCTGAAGCCCTTTGAGGAGGCCGCAAGGGTAATAAGTACTGATGCAGCTGGTCTAAGCCAGGTACTGCCCCTCATTGCCATCAATAACTTGTGACTTCTTCACATGACAACTCTATATGAGGAAATGGAGGATACCACCGCTCTCAAACTAGTAGAAAGGATAAGATCTCATTTCTGAAATAATGCACACATTTCAAAAATGTGTACAGATGACCACTACATTGTTGCAGCTCTCTTGGACTCTTGGTTCAAAGGACACATTTAAGACATTCTTTGATGCACATGAATGTGGTAAAGATCATCAGTCTTATAAAACCTGGCTTATCCATCTGATTGCTGTATGTATGGCACTAAACAAGATCAGGAACACAAACAGAGCAGAAGAATAACACTCATCATCACCCCTTGCAATCACACTGAAAGGCCAGGTGGAGGAGAGGGAAGAAGGATGATACCAATGTGTTTCCACTTCTACTATTGAACGTTACAGAGTCACTCATTTTTATCTCTAAGTCAACCTGCTACTACTGCTGCTGCTACTGCATCCCCCAGACAGACATCCATTGAAGACAAGCCACTATGGAAAAGACTGTTTGACTATGGCTTGATGAAAAAGCAGGGCAAGTCACTTTCTGACGCAGTGGTGCCTGAGATGCCAGCAAACAAAATGGTGTAGGATTATCTGGAAGAGAACGTGCCACTAGCAGAAGGAGATGAGCCTCTAATGTAGTGGCACCAAAAAAAGACTATTTGGCTCTCTTTGACACAGGTAACTGCTGACACCTCAGTTGCTCACCCGAAAGTACATAGTCAGAGATCATTTTCAGTGCTGTAGGCAATATTGTCACCAGCAGGAGAACATGTCTTTTGACCCAAAATGTAGAGATGCTCACTTTTTTAAAAACTAACCTGCTCCTTTTGCCAAAGCCCCTTTTGCCAGGGTTTATGGATAAAGAATCTCCTACACTTCCCTTGGGCTAAAGACAGAGGAGAGGAGGAGGAGGAGGTGGATGTGGAGGGCTTCTGTGTCCATTAGTGTTTTTGGGAGGGAATCAGTAGCCTACAGACACACTGTGGAATGTTGCACTGTTGTCATCACTCAGTCTTCAGATTAATGTTTTATGAATTTTTGAAAGGTCTACAAAGGTTGAATAACTAATTTTAGTATCAACATTGCCCATGAAACCAGTGTGTACAAAATGCCTTGGCCATGTGTGACACTGTCCCAATAGGCACACAATTTTTGGAACCTCTAGCCCTCACTGTGGGATGCTGCACTGTTGTCTTCACCCAGTCTTCTTCAGATTAATGTTTTGTGAAATTTAACAGGTCAACACAGGCTGAATAATAATTTTTGGGGCAACATTGCCCATAAAACCAGTGCTTACAACACTTATCCATTGCATAATGGGGAGCCTTGCCCATATGTGGCACTGTCCTGATGGACACTCAGTTGTTGGAACCAGTAGCCCACACTGTGGGATCTGAACTATTGTGTTCATTCAGTCTTCTTCAGATTAATGTTTTGTGAATTTTTAGCAGGTCTACATAGGCCAAACTGAATAAACAATTTCTGGGACAATGTTGCCCATGAAACCAATAGGCCATAACAGTAAGCTCTGTCCATGTGGGAACTGTTCCAGTGGAACACACTTTTTGAACCAGTGGCCCAGGTGGATGGGGATGGCTTCTGTGTCCATTAGTGTTTTTTTTTGAACCAGTGGCCTATATACCCACTGTGGGATGTTGTACTGTACTTTTTACTCAGTCTTCTGCAAATTAATCTTTTGGGAATTTTTGGCAGGTCTAAACAGGCCAAATAAATAATGTTTGGGGCAACGTTGCCTTGAAACCAGTGTGTACAATACTTCTCCATGGCATAACAGGATGTCTTGTCCATGTGTGGCACTGTCACAAATGACACACAATTTTTGGAATACATAGCCCACACTGTGGTAAGCTGCACAGTTGTGTTCACTCAGTCTCCTTCAGATTAATGTTTTATGAATTTTTGCCAGGCCTACACAGGCTGAATGAATAGGTTTTGATGCAGTGTTGCTAATAAAACCAGAGTGTACAGTACTTATCCATGATATAATGGTAAGCCTTATCCAATGTCCCTGATTGGCACTGTACAATGGGATCACAAAGCCTATGCTATGGGATTCTGTACTGATATATTGTGAGCATACATAGGCCTTACAATTACAACCATTTTATTCTGAGAACTGTTAGCCACATACTCTAGTTTACTACTAGCATCATCTGTATTTGGCACTGATTGAATGGATACTTTTTTTAGAACCAGTACAATGTGCCCCACTGCATCATCCAGCTATTTTGGGTACTTCATTTGCCCAGTGCATTATGTTATTTCATTTTATCCCATTTCCTTATGCTTTTTATTGGTTGAACCAGTGCAAACTAGTTCGCTGTTAAGAAAACTTAAAGGAACATTACACAGTTCGATGGCCAAAGTTCGTGTGGTCGAACTTTGGGAGTTTCACATAGCTGTAATAATTTATTCTGCTATCTATCCACCCCTCAGTGTAATCCACTTATAATTAATATAATTCAACCCACTGTTTACTTACAGTTTGATACCTTGATGGTGGTTGCTACATTATCACAAATGCACAACTCAGATACTTAATTTGACCTGCTTTTGACTTAAATTACTTTACAGGGCTGCTTAGGGTGTCAGACTAAAGGTGCAGTGTTTCCTGCCGGCTGCTGCCCCATGCTGACACCCACAGTGGGAAGCCCTTGTGCTATGGTCCTTTGGCTAGGGACTGCAGCAGAGGACTGCTAGACCAAGGCCATATATACTGTAAGGAGAAAACAGCCCTGCCCACAGTCCTTTCTACAGCTTCCAACTGGAGGATGCAGCTGTCAGTGGAGAAGTCACACCTTGTCTTTTAAATCAGCCCTTCTCCTGTACTGCTGACACAAATGGGAGCCTGATTGGCCTGAACTCCCTTGTCAGACACTCCTGCACAGCTGTTTCAGGGTCTGAATTTGTGGCATTTCACAAACCGCGTTGTTACCAAGCAGCTCCACCTACAGTTCTTTGTGCAGCTTCTGACTGGAGGGCAGAGCTGTCAGTAAAGAAGCTGTACAGTGTCTTTTAAGTCAGCGCTTCTGTACTGCTGACACAAATAAGATTGGCTTTAGCTCCCTTGTCAGACACTCCTGCAGAGTTGATTCCAGGCTATCTGACTTGTACCTTATGTACACTCTTAGTTTTAAGGATACTCCTAGTCTCTGTATAGAATATAGGCACTAGTGCCCAACTTTTTCATAGTCGGTATATTACATATTTTAGTGACAACTGTACCTGCAATTTTATGTCTTATTTATCGTGACAATAATTGTACCATGTTACTTGCCAGTTCTTAATTCATGCCCTCTTGTTCCCCCTCCTCTGATTCAAACCTAGAAGTGAGCTCTGGCCTAGTGCATCTTTCCTTGTTACCAGTTTTCATATAAATAAATAATAAAATTATTTCACACATTGCTGGAGACAGAAGCATATCAACTTACATACTTTTCAATTAGACATGCAGTCACCAATTAAAGAATGTCTCTCACCCCCCAAAACATACTCAACAACAAAAGGAACCCCCACTCTTCAGTTTGACAAGAAATATTTTATTTTGGCTATCATAGAAACATAGAATCTGTAGGCAGAAAATGAACCCTTGGCCCACCTAATCTTCCCTAAAGTCCCTACTTACTGTGCTACTGTAGACCCTAATTGATCTCCAGCTTATCCCCCCACCCCAGTCCTGTTACTAAGGTTCCTTGTGACTATCCCATGCATGTTTGAAACCTGTTACCATTTTTGTACCCACCACCTCTGCTGAGAGGCTGTTCCAGGCATCCACTACCCTTCCATGGAGAAATATTTCCTCACATCCCCTCTAAGTCTCCCCCCTTCATAGCAACATAGACATAGACTTTGACGGCAGATAAGGACCACTTGGCCCACCCAGTCTGCCCATTTCCCTTCCTATTGGATAAGCTGCAGATTCTAGTTAACCAACAGCCTACTTCCTGCAACCCCCCACTACAATTGCCTTATGTCTGTCCCATGCACGTTTGAATTCTCCCACTGTTTTAGACCTAACAACCTCCCCAGGAAGGCGGTTCCATGCATCCACCACTCTCTCTGTGAAAACAATTTCCTCACATTACCTCTGAGCCACCCCCCCTCTATCTTTAAATTGTGCCCCCTTGTTCTTACACATCTCTTTTTCTGAAAGATGCTACCTCCTGGACTTTGTTGATTCCCTTGAGGTACTTAAAAGTTTCTATCATGTCCCCCCTGTCCCTCCTTTCATCAAGGGTATACATATTAAGCTCTCTGAGTCTCTCTTCATATGGTTTCTGATGCAGACCCTGCACCACGTCCAGCTTCATATTATGCCCCCTTGTCTTTGAGCATCTTTTTTCTGTGCAATATGCCACTCTCCTGTACCTTACTGATACCCTTGAGGTATTTTAATGTTTCTATCATGTCTTCCCTTTCTCTCCTTTCCTCCAGTGAGTACATATTTAATTCCGAGTCATTTCTCGTAGGACTTCTGATACAGGCCATGCACCATTTTGGTTGCCCTTCTCTGTACCACCTAAAAATCATGGGTTGTTATTTTTGTTTTGTAAACTTAATGCAAAGTTATCAGCAGTACATTCACTTAAGTAATGGAGTCAAATTTTGACATTGCTCATGGATGAGTGAAATTACAATACATATGTAGAAAATAAAGTCAAAATTTTCTACAGGAGTGGTGTCTTATTATATAATGGTCCAATAGATGT
Source organism: Neoceratodus forsteri (assembly GCA_016271365.2). Lineage (NCBI taxonomy): Eukaryota > Metazoa > Chordata > Ceratodontiformes > Ceratodontidae > Neoceratodus > Neoceratodus forsteri. Next base: position 851,753,652 of record CM028134.1, read on the forward strand.
TATTTGTTTAAAACCAAGGTTAGAAGGCAAAGAAATGTATGTGTCTGGAATGTCAATGGTAGTTCTCAAATGAAAACACCAAGGGAATAAAGAAAAGGCTACCCCCACAAGTGGGTTCAGATTGACTGGAAACCAGGAGTCTGACAGTATCACCTCCAAGGGTCTTCAAGTGTGTTGGTATTTTTCCTCTTGATTGTTTGCCTTACATTGTGCATGTTCCAGTTTCATGCAGTTTAGTAGAAGCTGTGCCCACTGTGAGACCATTGGGACTATATCTGATCCCCACTGCTGGGCCAATGCCTGTTTTGCTACTACTATGCTTAGGTTCCACAGCAGGTGCTCCACCCCACCTCTCCCCCACACCCTTCCCAGCAATCACAACAGGATATTAGCAGGATCTATAGCTGGAGTTCTGTGAAGAGTCCTGCACAGCAGTGAGATGATCTCCTACCTGTACAATCTCACCTTTGCGCACTTCCACATCATATGAAAAAGGTACCTGTGTGGGCCTTATACTTGGGGCATTGATCTGACTTTATTCGGTTTATTTTATGTGTAAGGGCTGGGTTAAAATAGGTTCTATGGAGCACGTTGTAGTGTATTGCCCTTCGTCTATTACTTTTGGGGCATTCCATCCCTTAAAGATGAAGTTCCAGTCTCCCTCTGTCAGCAGCCCTATTGCTAGATCCCTTTCCCACTGCTCTCGTATCCTTCTCTTAGGGTCCGGCAGTCCTCCCAGAAGGATTTTATATATCTTGGTCATGGGTTTTGGTTTAGGACTCCTTTCCTTGCCCAGCAGGGCCTCCTCCAGTGGGGATCTACTGGGAGCAGAGGGAGGGACCAGGCCCTCCCTGCCTCCATAAATCCTAGACCTTACCTGAAGAAAAGCAAAAAAGGGAGCTGGTGGGAGAAAAAACTTCATAGCCAGTCGCTGAAATGACTTTAATACCCCATCATCACTGAGGTGTGAAATCAAAGTTAGATCTTTTCTGTGCTAGGAGGCCAGCACCTGAAAGGTTGGCGGTGGGATATTGCTCCTCTCCCAGAGTGAGTGCAGGATGGATGCTTCCTGGGAAAGGGTTAGGGGGTGTCCAGTTGTGGAGTGACCTGCCAACCAAGCCCTCACCATTGATCTGGTAAAAGGGCTTGGAATAAACTTGACCACCTACTTCTTTAGGGAAGTGGCAACAAAGGCATTATATAGTGGTGCTCCAAAAGCTGCCTCCTCCAGTTTCATCCATGCCCTTCTCTGCCTGCTCCTGGAACCAAGTCCAGTATAAAAGCTATTTGTGCCACCTGATAATATAGTCGTAGGTTTGGAAGTCCCAAACCTTTCTTGGGTAGTGGTTGCCACAGTGTCTCTTGCTTAAGTCTGGGTCGCCGTCCATTCCACAAAAGGGTAGTGATACAGCCAGTGAGGGATTTAAAACATCTATTCGGGACATATGTGGGTAAGGTTTGAAATCAGTATAGACACTGTGGCAGTAGGCACATCTTAACAAAGTTTACCCTACCTATAAGCATTAGGGGAAGGGATCGCCACCTCTCACAGTCCTCCTTGACTTTTTTCAATAGAGGCTTGTAGTTAATATCTCCCAAACTAGATAGTTTCCTAGGGAGATGGATGTCTAGGTATTTAACCACTGGGGCTGGAGTCAAGGAGGACCCACTTATTTGAATAGGGAATCCATCCTAATAAGTCTCTGTGTGGAGGGGTATCTTGCCCTGTGGGGACTCAACTTTCCGTAGTCAACTAGGCTGAGCGGCGCTGAGGGTGGGAGGGCCTAACCCCCAGCCCCACCATCCCCTGCACCCCCCAGAGGATCTGTCCTCCAAATACATCAACTAGGAGCTCTCAGTGAGGGAGCAGAGGGCAAGCCTTTGCATAGCACACTGAGCCATGCCCACCAGTGCCCCCTTCCCCTCTATGCTAATAACAGATTTGATTTTTGCTCATTCCTCCCCTAACAATCCATGTGAGTCTCCTTGTATCTCCCAGATGCCAGCCCTCTGGTGGTGTGCCAAGTGCCCAGACACCAGGTGCCCCCCAACCCCAGCCCGGTCCACTCCGGGGCTCTCCACCTTCAAGCCCTCCTCCATTAAATGTATGAAATATATGACCAGCCTTCACAACACTAATTTGAAAAGGTCAGTATCTCCCCCTAGTGTAATTTGCGAGGTATCTGAAATTGCAGGTGAGCTCAGCTGTGTATAATATCCTCTAAGTATTCATCCACAGCGTTTACCTGCTATAACAATAAAGGCATAGTAGCACTGATCACTGGGTTTCCTTCAATGTAAACACCCTCTAAAAGGGATAGATAGAACTAAGTGCACAATGTCACATAAACTAACAGTTAATCTCTCAAGTCAGTTCTTTATCGATGGAAAGAGTAAAGGAATGGAGACCCAGAATTGTCACCCTGAGGATCCCTTCTGCATATCATCATGGGAATTTACTATGCGCTTCTGCAAGGAGGCCCTCACACCGACTAAAGATGGGATCCATTGTCTTTCAGAATGCAATATGGGCTAGTCTGCGGAACGTAGTCTCCTGTCGAACAATATGAAATCTGGGCTTTCCCCTCGAAAAGCCTTCCAAGTCCCAAACTTAAGGTTGATTTTCAGTTTTGTATGTAGAAAACAGGATCCAGTGAGGATAGCGACTGAATATGAGTGACCATCAAAGTGACGACTCATATTCAGCGCTTCCCCCATGGACTACCTTGCAAGGGTAGCGATGCTATGCAAAAGCTAAAGTAGTGAAGGGTGACCAAAAGGGGGGATAGTGATGGGAAGTAGAGGGACAGAGAAGGGGTTTTAGGGGACTGGTGTGCCTGCCATCACTGAGCTAGCCATGTGGTGTGGTGGTGTGTGTGGCTAGCTCTGGCTCAGCAGATACTGTGTTTGGGGCTGGGACCCGGAGGGTAGAAATTTTGCTGCTGCCTGCGGATGCAGGACATTTTTTTTTTTTTTTAAATCCAGCCTGTGCCCCCTCCTCGACATGCAAACCCCTGGAGTTGAGAATCTAAAATCAAGGGAGAGCAGAGGACAAAGCCCCCCATGAGGGGTGGTGTGGGTGGGTGCAGCCCCCCCCCACAAAAACACCTTTGTGTTTCTGGATGTCGGGTCACTGGCAAATGTATATCGCAGATTTGCTTTTTGGCCATATACACTCGTCATAATAGCAATCACTGTTTTCCGGTTGCTATTAAGACATGGAACCATAGAAAACAGGGGAAACATCAAACTGTGTCACAGTACTTATTTTATATATTGCCCAGTGAAGAAAGATTTTGTCCTGGTCTCCGGCCATGCTCTTGATCACGACCCTGCCTGCGGTGCATCATGGGGATTGGGAGCAGTCCCAGTCTTGCCGTTATTGGCTGGGCTGTGCCCATTACAAACAGGGGATCCAAAGTTGCCCCCCTCACTCTAAACATGCTCTCACTGTCTCCCAAGTGAAGCTAAGAAAACAGTACCTCAGAACAGAACCGTGCTTCAGGTGGCTGACCACTTTGGGGATTTGCCATACCATGCCCTTCCTTATCCAGCTTGGTACGGACATAAGTGAGAGTGGCCTCAGGGTCTGTAAAAGACTTAACACTCTTGTTGGGGGCTCTAATAATCAGCCTGGCTGGATAAACAAGTGAGAAGGGACATTTTAGAGAATGAAGCTTCATCTTTACTTCCAGGAATGCTTGTCTCTCCAGCTGGAGCTTCCAAGAAAAGTCAGGGAAGATGATGACCCTGTTGCCATTCACCATGATCGTGTCCACCTTCCTTGCTGCCTCCAAGGCCAGTTGTCTATCCTGGTACCTTAAGAATTTTATAAACAAATGTCTTGGCCATTCATTTAGGCCCAGTTGTCTGCCTGGAGATCTGTGCACCCATTGGATCTTGATAGCTGTATTTTCCTGTAGCTATAATGTTTTTAGTAGCCAATGTCCCATAAAGCCTCCACAGTCTTTTCTTTCAATAGCTTCAGGAAGGTTGACCAGTCATACATTACACCGATGTTTCCTATTTTCATGGTCATCACTGATATTCTTTAATTGCTTGATCTCCTTTAGAGCCTGTTGAAGTAAGGGAGCCATTTAGTGTTGAGCATCCTCCTGCGTGCCAACTCTGGTTTCCAGCTCAGTGGGTCAGCCATCATGTTTTTCTAACTTGTCTTTCATCAAGTTTACTGTCTGTTGTAAATGGCTAAGCTGTGTGTTTACATTTTAAAACCTCGATTGCATCTGAGTTGTTAGGTCATACTTTAACCTGTTAATTAGGGTTTCTGTGGTTGAATTTGCAGCAGCTGGTGGTGAAGCCATGGTAGTTTCACAGACGGCGTTGCGTCCACAGTTACTTTAGAGGCCACGCAGGTTACTGGGTGGACCTGGCCAAATTGTCTGGAGGGATTTCCTGATAGTTTAAAGCTCAGCTGCACCTATTTCTTTGCCAATTTTGTTGCTGTCACCATTAAAGAAGTCTCTAATGCCATTTTATCTCCTATCTAGTGTAGTGAAGTATAGGATGGATTAAATATTCATTGGATGTATACGGAACTCACTACTCAAGCATCCTTCTTACTCCTTGGCTTGGCCATGCCCGCCAGTTATTAATTTCAAAGTTAAACAAATAAATAAATAAGTAAATATATTTCAAGACGTAACAAGCATATGGCAGAGAACACTCATGCCTCTTAAAACACACTGATTAGTGTTTTTCTCTGCTCAGCTCACTTCCACTGAACCAAAAAACATGACAACTGCCACTAGGTTCATTGTCAAAATGCTTTAATTTGTAAATAAAAATAACAAAAAACAACTTACGTATTCAGTGAAAACCGCAGTGATGCTGGGGTGCTCAACAGATGTCCCGACCAGTTTTACACGTGCACATTTCTTCAGGGAGACTGTGTAGGTGCAGTTATTTAACTTGTATAGTGCAATATATTCAAAATGGCTCAGCTATTAAAGTGACAAAGTGAAAATTTAACAAATACACTAAGAAACATATTAAAAAAACAAAGTAACTACCCAATAAGAAATAATTGATAAATGTAATAGTATATAAACTTCTATTGCTTTTGGAAAGTGGGGAAGATATTAAACTGGTATATAAAATATACCAGTAACTTCTTCTAACCTTCTCAGTTTGATGTACCTGAGGAATATAAGTAGTGATGCAAAGTAATATCTTGCTCATATCATTACTGGGACTCCTTTCTTTACATAATTAGCCATTCTCAGATTTTCAGCAAATATCTTTCCTTCATTTTTATAAAAAGGATTGCACCACTTTTCTTGAGACTTTGATACATCTCACCTGTCTTCCCTCATATATACTGTAGTTTGGCTACTGCAATTTGTATATGTTTGCAAAAATAGTTTTTTTTGGATAGTCTTGTTAGTACAGTGGCAGAGGCAGCTTGATGCTTGAAGGAGAGTATTTCTGTCAGTACGCTTCCTAAATAGATCCAAGCTAACACTGATGTCTTTTATTTTCTGATAGCGATATCCAGAAATCTGAGGGATTCTTTGCAGAACTCTAGTGCAAATTGAAGATTTTTGATGTTTTTGATGGATATATTTAATAAAATCTTATAAAATATTTTCTGCCCCCCACTAAAGTATCAGTATATCATCTTACATATCAGCTGTGGTCCACAGTGGCTTTTACCGTCTTCAGAACATCTCACAGATCAAGCTCTTTCTTGAGCCGACTGTCTGAGCAACACTGCTGCATGCCTTAGTCATGTCAAAATTGGACATGTGTAATGCTCTTTACCTTGTGATGTTCTTGCATCACTTGCAGTTAGTTCAGAATGTGGCTTGGTTGGTTGTTAAGACCTCTTGGTCTGAGCATATCACACCAATTCTTTATGCTCTGCATTGCTTGCCAGTGTAGTCGTGCATCAACTTCAGGGTGTGCTTGTTAACTTACAAGGCCCTGGTCTAGGTTTGGGCTACCCAAAAGACCTCCTGACATCATACACATTTGACCATCCCCTCCGGTCAGGAGAGGTAGGCCTTTTATCTGTACCAAGATTTCATTTAAAGTCATTGGGAGAAAGGGCATTCTGAGTGGCTGTCTTGATTCTTTGGAACACCCTTCTCCCCAGAGGTGAGAGATGCTCCTTCACTGGCCATGTTTAAATCATGTTTGAAAACTCACTTGTTTACATTGAGTTTCAGGCCTGGTACTGCTGTGTCCATTTTCTCCTGCTGTTTTTATATTCTCTGTTATTGATATTGACTGTATTTTAATTGCCTTTTTTATTGAATTGCTATGCATACCTCAAGGTGCCCAGAACCCCTGAGATTGGCTGCCATACAAATAAAATTGCCTTGCCTTACTCTGCCTTATTGTGAAAAAGTTTTGTTTGTTTTGTCTGTGCTGTCTCAAATGGTCTTCTGTTTTCATATGACGGGATGTAAGTTAGGGAAATTGGGGGTGAAAGGTGCCTCCGTTGCTGTACCATTGCCAACTTTGCAAAGATGGGGGAATGTCTTAGGAAATCACTGGCAGAGAAGAAGAAAAGGGAGGGGGGTGGAGGAACAATGGGGGAATCTTTAGGGAGCCATAGTGGAGGCAACAAGCCATTGCAATAGGCAAATAAGCAAAACAAAGAGAAAGAAAAGAAACCTATGATTCTCAAAGGAAGTGACAGAGAAGGTAAGGGGAAAAAGGGTAGCATTCAGGAGGTACAAAGAAACACAGAGGGAAGAAGATAGGGAAATGTATCTGGAAAAGCAGAGGGAAGTGGGGAAAACAGTCAGGAGCACAAAGGCCCAAACAGAAGAAAAATAGCCCATGCAATAACAAAAGGGGACAAGAACTTTTTCATGTACATTAGTGAAAGAAAAAATGACTAAGAGTAGGATTGTGAGACTAAAAGGGGAATAATAGTAATAATTTTATTTATAAGGCGCCTTTCAATTGCCAAGGCACCATACATAAATAACAGATTAAAACAATAAAAATCATTAAAAGAAATTCAGCTGGATCAGAACAATTACTTAAATCAATATTCTAAAAATGCAGTTTCCCACAAAAAAGTCTTCAAACCTCTCTTGAAGCCCTCCACAGAAGTGCACTCCCACAACTGACAGGGTAGAGCGTTCCAAAGGGTGGGGGCCACATACGCAAAACCCTGAGCGCCCGAAGATTTCAAATTCACCCTTGGAACCTCTAAAAACCTCTCGTTGGCTGAGTGGAGTGATCAATTTGGGTGATAAGGAACCAGAAGTTCTTTTAGATAGACTGGGCCCACATTGTGTAGGGCTTTGAAAGTCAGCAAACCGACTTTAAAGGTGATCCACCACCGAATTGGCAGCCAGTGCAGTTCGCGCAGCACCGGAGTAATGTGACAGGATCTACTGCAACCTGACAAAAGCTGGGCTGCAGCATTCTGCACTAGCTGCAGGCGATGGATTTCAACCCCAGAAAGCCCTAGATAAAGGGAGTTGCAATAATCCAAGTGCAAGGACACGAAGGCATGGACTAACATTGGCAGGTCGGCAGACGGAACAAGATGCCGAATTCTGACGATGTTCCTAAGATGATAAAAGGAAGTCTTGATGACTGCTGACACCTGCGAATGCAGTGTCAGCCCATCGTCAAGAACTACCCCCAGGTTCCGCACTCATTTCAGAGGTCGGGAGAGAAACACCTCCAAGAAAAATTCCGGAAGATGCACCATCACCCGACCCCCCTATCTGTCGACTCGGGTCCACAACAAGTTCCTCAGTCTTATCAGAGTTCAACCTCAGCCAGCTAGAATTTATCCACTCCTGGATTTCTTTTAGACAGCTATTAAAGACCGAGAGAGCTCCCTCCTGGTCGGGGGCAAAAGAAAGGTAGAGCTGGGTATCAACTGCCTAACAGTGAAACCTCAGCCCATACCTCCTTACAATGTCTCCGATGGGTAACATATACACCGCATATAACATGGGTGACAGTACTGAACCCTGAGGCACCCCACACAACAAAGCCATTGAATCCGAGGAAAAAAAAAAACGGACACAACTCTTTGTGATCTCCCAGTGAGGAATGATATGAACCATCTTAAGACGGTTCCAGATATTCCACAAAACAGCCTCAGACGTTCTATCAACACCTTGTGATCTACAGTGTCAAACACTGAAGAAAGGTCGAGGAGAACCAAAAATGGAATGACTCTTCTGATCTCTAGCCATCAAGAGATCATTTAACACCTGAACCAGTGCTGTCTCGGTACTATGTCTTTTACGAAGGAGGGAAGTGTGCAGAGGGGGACCAAGAAAAAGCAGAAATCCTGAACGAGTATTTTTGTTCAGTATTCACAGAAAAAGGGAAAGGGGAGGGATCAGAGTTAGGGCGATGGAAGCACCACTTGGAGGGAGGTGGACATTAGTCCATTTAAGGAGGAGAGAGTCTTAAAGAAACTCACTAATCTGAAAGTGGACAAGGCAATTGGGCTGAACGGGATACCTCCCAGAGTATTAAGAGAACTCAGAGAGGTGTTGACAGCACTACTGACAGCCCTGTTCAACTGTTTGCTGGAAACAGGTGTGGTACCAAAGGACTGGAGGAGGGCGAATGTAGTCCCTCTCCACAAAAGTTGGAGCAGGGAGGAGGCTGGCAATTACAGGCCAGTCAGCCTGACCTCGGTAGTGGAGAAACTAATGGAATCACTACTAAAAGAAAGATTTGTAATATATCTCAAATCCAATGAAGCACAGGATCTGAGGCAGCATGGATTCACAGTGGGAAGATCTTATCAAACAAATCTGATAGATTTCTTTGACTGGGTGACTAGAGAGGTGGATCAGGTGGGGCGGTGGATGTGGCCTACCTGGATTTCAGCAAGACCTTTCACACCGTCCCACATAGGAGGCTAGTAAACAAGCTGGGTAGCCTGGGAGGGGGTCCCAGGGTGGTACACTGGGTCAAAAATTGGCTGAGCAATAGGACACAGAGGGTGGTGGTGAAGAGAGTTCAATCCAAAGAGAGGGGGGTGACCAAAGGGTCCTGCAGGTATCAGTTTTGGACCAGTCCTCTTTAATTGCTTCATATGTGACATTGCAGAGGGGCTGGGTGTGAAGGTGTGTCTCTTTGTAGATAACACGAAGATCTGCAATAGGGTTGACACTCCAGGAGGGGTAGAGAAAATAAGAAGGGACCTAAGCAAGACTAAGTCATGGTCAAGGGTGTGGCAGCTAGGATTCAATGCAAAGAAGTGCAAGATCATGCATTCGGGGCACAGAAATGCAAGGGAGGAGTACATTATGGGAGAGAGGTACTGAGGGCCACCAAGCAGAAAATGGACCTGGGGGTAATCATATTTGATGATTTAAAGATTACCAGACAATGTGAGAAGGCTATGAGGAGTCAGTGGAATGCTGGGTTACATAGGGAGAGGTATCTCCAGCAGAAGGAAGGAGGTGGTAATGCCACTGTATAGAGCATTAGTGAGATCTCATCTAGAGTACTGTGTCCCATTCTGGAGGCCACATCCCCAGAAGGACATAGACAGAGTAGAAGCGGTTTGGAGAAGGTTGACAAATATGGTGCAGGGACTGCACCAAAAGTTATGAGGGGAGACTGGAGGATCTTATTATGTGTTCCCTGGAGGAGAGGAGAGAGAGAGGCAGGTGGGGGGGATATGATAGAGACTTAACTCAGGGCTGTAAATAAGGTACAAGAGGGTAGTGTCTTTCAAAAAAAAAAAAGATGTTCAAGAACAAGGGTCAATGATATGAAGATAGAGGAGGTAGACTTAGGGGTAATATGAGAAAGTATTTTTTCATAGAAAGGGTGGTGGATCCACGGAACAGCCTCCCGGCAGAGGTTGCAGGAGACAAACGGTAGTGGAATTTAAAATCACATGGGACAGAGATAAAAGAACTCTAGCAATAGGAAAGACAGGGTTAGCTGTAGATCATTTAGGATCTACAGTATATGAAACTGGTAAGAAAAATGGGCAGACTAGGTGGGCCAAGTGGTCCTTATCTGCCGTCAAATTCTATGTTTCTGTGTTACCTTTTATTTGTAGAATCACTGCTGCATGGAAACAAAACAGCTGTTTTCTATTACCATTCCCAACAACTAAATTAAAATTTTGCAGGGAGGAGGTGACATAGAAACATGCAATGTGATGGCAGATAAGGGCTGCTAGGCCCACCTAGTCTGCCCCTATTTATTTATCCTTCATTTTTTGCTACAGACCATTACTTGATTTATGGTGCCATCTCTTCCCCTCTTTTCCTTTCTCCTACAATTCCCTTGTGCCTGTCCCAGACATTTTTTGAACCCCACCATAGTTTTTGCCCTCAGTACCTCTGCTGGAAGGCTTTTCCAGGCACCCACCACCCTTTCTGGAAAGAAGTACTTCCTCACATCTCTCCTGAATTTGCCCCCCTCCACCTTCATAGCATACACCCTTGTCCTAGAGCACCTCTTTCTCTGAAAAGATACCCCTGTCCTGTACGTTATTAACCCCCATGAGGTGGGCTCAGGGAGGGTGAGGGTGGGTAGGATTGTGGGGTGCAATGGTTGTGGGGCAGCAGTGTGGATGACCATACTGTGGAGGCTGGGAGGGTGCTCAATATGCCACAAGCTAAGGATGCTCGAGGAAGAGGTTCAGTGGCTTGGCAGGGAGCTGGGAAGGCTGAGGGGTGAGGGGAAGGTTGTGTTGGTAGAAGGACTGACATCTGAGAGTATTGGGGGGCACCATAGAGAAGGAACATTTGGTCAAGGCAGGGGTCGGGGGGGCAAACTAGACAGAAAGCCAGCTGATGAAGGGTGGATTCTAGTAGGGCCTAGCAAAAGAGGAGCAGCAGTAGGCAGGAGGGAGGAGAAAACACGTAGTAATGCAAAGAGGGTAGGGAACATGTTTGCTGTACTAGCGACACATGGGGAAAAGGACGCAAGAGGAGATTGCACAAGGGATAGCACTCATGAAGAGGAGCAAGCGAGGGGCATTACTAGTGAAGAGATTGACCACGGCATGATGGGGGAAGGATAATACTCAGAGAAGTGAGGAGTGAGGGGGAGGTTGGCAGTCAAACAGGATGAAGGGGAAGGGTCTCAATTGAGAGGGGCAGAGGGAAAGACACTGGGCAAATGGTAAAAGCACCACCTTGATTGGCCCCGGGAATGAGAACCTGGGTGGGTGGGTGGCGATGGGCACAGGGAAAGAGGAAGGGGGTGTACCGGTGTTGGGGGACTCCATGCTCAAGGGGATCAGATGGGGCAGCAAGGGGGAGAGGCACAGTCAGATACAGGTGGAGTCCATACCGGGATTAAAGGCAGACAAGGCAGGACAGGCAATCCTAAGGTGTGCAAGGAGGGGTAGGAGGAAACCACACATTGTGGTACATGTGGGGACAAATGACCTAGCAGGGGAAACACTGGAGGTAACAAGGGAGAGGTTTGAGGAAGTGGGAAGATTGTGTGAGGAGACTGGGGAGTCTGCGGCCTTCTCAGTGGTGCTCCCAGTAACCTGTGCAAGCACAGTGAGAAAGAAGAGGATTGGGGAGTTGAACACATGGTTGGTAGAATGGTGTTGAACTAAGGGATATGGGATTGTGGGTGGCTGGGGAAGTACCTTGGATAACAGCAATCTTTTTCCAAGGGACAGGCTGCACCTGAGCAGGGAGGGGAAGGAGATATTAGAAGCAAAGACTGGGGAGGTACACTGTGACAAAGGTGGATTTAAACTAGATGGGGGGTGGCAAGTGGACAGCAGGTAGGCAGGGACCCAATAGAGTGGAGTCACAGCCTACCCCCCCAGGCTAGCAGGGAAGGACTCTGAGCAGCCAAAAAGGGAGGGAGTAGAAGGGAGGAGATGAAGGGAAGGGGCAGGATGACAGGTGGTCTCGCTGAATGCAAGAAGCTTAGGCAACAAATCAGCTGAGCTACAGGCACTCTTGGCAATGTGGAGGGTGGATGTTGCAGCTGTCACAGAAACGTGGGCAACTGAGTACCAGGACTAGGATCTGGCAATCCCAGGGTACAAATTATACAGGAAGGACCATAAGGAGGGGAAGGGAAGTGGGGTGGCAGTGTATGTGAGGGACAGGATCAAATGCACAAGGGATGAGGGGGAGGAAAGGAGAACAGAGGCAATCTAGCTGCCACTCCTAGACTTAAGGGGTCAGAAACTGCGGTTTGTGGTGGTATACAGGCTGCAGTCTCAGCCTGAGGAGCTTGCCAGGGAATTAGCCGGACAGATCAGAAAGGTATGTAGAAAAGGGAAGGTGGTCATCGTGGGGGATTTCAACTTGCAGGGGGTTGACTGGAGCATTCCGGTGACCTCCAGTGCTAGGGAGCAAGAGCTCCTGGACATGATCCAGGAGGGTCTCCTGATGCAGTTGGTCAGTGTACCTACTAGGCTAAAGAACACTTTAGATCTGGTATTGTCGAATGAGGAGGCAGTTAGGGAAATAAGGGTGGAGGACCCACTAGCCGACAGCAATCACCAAACGATGTGGTTTAATATCACGATGTGTGGGGAGCCATAGAAATCAGTAACCTGGCTTTTAAACTTCAGTGGGGTGGACTTTGGGAAGATGCAAGAAGTACTGAAAGGGAAACTGGAGGGCATAAGGCAGGAGATGGATGTGAAGCAGAAATGGGATATTATTAAATGGGGTATTACAGAGGCAACAGAAGCCTGCACCAAGACACAGAGTAAGAGGAGCAGAGCAAGGAAACCATGCTGGCTGAACAGTGAGGTAGTGGAGGTGTTGAGGGCAAAATGAGAGGTGCACCAGAGGTATAGGAGGACAGGGAAGGAAGGGGAGAGGAAGGAGTATGCAAGATGGTTCAGGGATGTGACCAGAAAAGTGAGAGAAGTCAAGACCCAAGGGGAGCTGAGAATAGTGCAGGGAATTAATGGGGTGGGGGGGGAGAAATACTTTTTCATATACATCAGGGGAGAAAAGGAAGTGCAAGGAGACAATAGTGAGGATAATAAAGGGTGGGGAGTGGATGGAAAAGGGAGAGGAACAGGTGGAAGCACTGAATGAATACTTTTGCTCAGTGTTCATGGAAGAAAAGGAGTGTCTGCTACCACCATGGGCTGGGAGAGTGGGGATGGGGGGAGAGTATGAGGTGACAGATGGAAGAACTGAGGCAGGCAGAGTCCTAGAGGGACTGGAGGCACTGAGGGTAGACAAGGCACCAGGGCCAGATGGTATCTACCCCAGGGTGCTGAGGGAGATGAGCAAAGGTGTTGGTGTAGCCACTGGCAGATCTGTATAGCACCTCACTGGAGTTGAGATGTGTGCCACTGGACTGGAGGATGGCACATGTAGTGCCATTACACAAGAGCGGACCAAGAGACAAACCAGGTAATTATCGTCCGGTAAGTCTCACTTCCATAGTGTGCAAACTCATGGAAATGATACTAAAGGAAAGACTGGTGTTGTACCTGGAGAACAACAACCTCTAGGATGTGAGGCAGCATGGGTTCATTTTGGGGAAATCTTGTCAAACCAAACTGATACAATATTATGACTAGGTGAGAGGTGAGCTGGATAAGGTTCATGCAGTGGATGTTCTTTACTTGGACTTCAGCAAGGCCTTCAATTAGGTGCCTCATGGGTGGCTTTTGGAGAAGCTAACTAGTGAAGGGGTAGGAGCAAAAATGATGTACTGGATTATAATCTGGCTGAGTGGAAGGCTACAATGGGTGGTGGGGGGAGGGGATCTCTCAACTCCGAAGCCAGTGACAAGCAGGCTGCCACAAGGCTCTGTGCTTGGACCAGTATTATTTGGGCTCTTCATATCAGACATTGCACATGGGGTGGTGAACAAGGCAAGTCTGTTTGCAGATGACACCAAAATGGAGCAGTGGTGGATGGAGAGGAGGGATAGAAGCAGCTGCAGGGGGACCTAAGCAAGCTAGAGGAGTGGTCAGAGAGGTGGCAGCTGAGGTTTAATGCAAAGAAGTGTAAAGTTATGCACTTTAGGATGAAGAACCCAAGAAGAGAATACTGGCTGGGGGAAGGGGTTAAGCTGGGGGTCACTGAGGAGGAGAAGGACCTAGGGGTAATGATAACAGGGACCTTGAACAACACTGCCCAGTGTAGGAGAACAGCTGCAAAAGTGAACAAAATGCTGGGGTGCATAGCAAGGGGGGTTTTGTCCAGGTGAAGAGAGGTGATCTGGCCCCCTTACAGGTTGCTGGTAAGGCTGCACTTGGAGTATTGTGTGCAGTTTTGGAGGACATACCTGCAGAGTGATATCAGGCTACTGGAGGGGGTACAGAGGACGGCAATGAAGATGATACATGGAATGGAGGATAGAGACTATGAGAGCAGGCTGGGAGACCTGAATATGTACACTCTGGAAGATAGAAGGAACAAGTGGGACATGATACAAGTATCTGAGGGGGAATCAATAAGGATGGGGCAATGGTGTCTTTAAGCTAAGGAGGGGGAGGGACACCAGGGGGCACAGGCTAAGAATAGAGGGGAGGAAGATTTAGGAGGGAAATGAGGAGACACTATTTCACGGAGAGGTGGTAGCAAAATGGAAGGCACTACCAGAATGGGTGGTATCAGGTAAATCTGTGAACAGCTTTAAAAGGGCATGGGACAGGGAACAGGGGAGAGTGAGGGTGGGGGAGGTGGAGGGCAGCAGTGGGATCACAAAGGGGAGGGGTTGGGGCAGCTGCAAACTAGGGGTTCTAGCTGCACACTCGAGCAGACTTAGATAGACTGAGAGGTCTGTTTCTGTTAGCACATTCATATATTCATATGGAACAGAGGCTCATCCTTCCAGTTGTACCTCTCCACAATTCATACGCCATTCTGGCAGAGCGTGGTTCTTCTATGGTGGTACCCACAGTGGAGCCCAAGAAGGATGCCAGGAACCTCCACAAAGGAGACCCACAGGAGGGTGGCATGGGACCCCACAGGGGAAGGAAACAGCTCCTGGTGGTGGACTCAATTGTTGGGGGGAGAGAACTGGGGGGAGGGAGGGGAAAGGGAGGTAAGATGCCTGCCCAGAGCCATGGCTTGGAGGGACAGGAAGCGAATCCTTAAGATTGTGGAAGCAGCTGCATGGGAGAGGGAACTGGACATAATTGTACACCTAAGGTAAATGACCAAGTTGGGAATGGGATCAGAGCTGTGCAGGAGTTTGTGGAGTTAGGGAGGGGGGCCTTAGACAAGTAGCATGCAAGGTAACCTTCTCAGAGGTGCTGCCTAAGGCATGGGTGAGGCTAGGGTACTCCGCACCATGGGAGTCAATGAATGGTTGAAAAACTGGTGCGGAGCACAGGGTTTTGGCTTCTTTGGGGGCCGGGGGTCCACCTGGAGGGAAACAGGCCTATACAGGTGTGATGGTCTGCATCTGTCAGGTAGGGGAACCAGGATCCTAGGTGATAGGTTTAAATGCTTCATTGGCAAGCTTTTAAACTAGCCAAGGGGGGAGGCACTGAAAAGGAGCAGGGAATTTACAGTCTTCCCCCTATAAAGCAGGGTAATAAGCAAAGTAAACACCAAGGCAGATAAGTCGATAGGGAGTAGGACTGGGGTAAATGGAGAAAAAGACAAAGGCAGTAGGAACAGGGAAGGGGCTAAAAGGGATAAGGCCATCAAAAAATGGAGGGCGATGAGTACACCCAGTGCACTATGTTGGTTCCAAGACTACCTTACAAGCAGAACTCAATGTGTCAAAATTGGACATACAGTTTTGAGTGCTAGAGAGGTATCGTTGCGTGTGCCCCAAAGATCTATCCTTGGGCCCCTACTCTTCAGTATCTTCCTAAATGACCTCCCCACTGCCTGCAATACCAAACTGATCCTCTACGCTGATGATGCAGTGTTTCTGAGAAGTAGCACGTCCCTCGCTAGTCTGTAATCCGAGCTTCAGGCATCCTTCTCCTCATCGGAGACATGGTTCTGCAGACATAAGCTGCTACTGAATTATAAAAAGACCAAGGCCATGCTTATTTCCAGCTCACACAAAAAAAAGCAAACTAAATCCCCTCATCATTTCAAACTCCTACGGTGAGCCACTGGAACAAGTCGGCACATTCAAGTATCTGGGGATCACTCTGGATGAAACACTAACTTTTGCTCAACATATTGACACCCTGTTCAAGACAGTCAACATAAAGATAGGTGCCCTTTATAGGCATAGGAAATACCTATCGCCCGAGGCCCTCCACCTTGCAGTACAAAGCTCCATATTATCACATATCGACTATGGGATAGTGATTTATGGGGCAGTAAAAAACACTGCATTGAAATGGGTACAGGTGGCTCTAAACAAGGCCTGTAGGCTAGCCCTTGACTTACAGCATGATACGCACACCTGTACACTGTATGAATTCACAAATTGTCTATCCTTTAAAAACAGGGTCATTCATCAGACATGCACCCTAGGGAAAAAAGCACTTTTGGGGAAAATTCCACCCTGCGTTGGCAATCTGGTAGTGGCTGCAAACACACCACAGGCCACTAGGGGAAGGACTAGATGGGCTCTGTCCATCCCCTTCCTCCGCACCTCACTCGGTCAATGGGCATTTGCCTACCGCACTCCTCTGTGGCTGATTGAATTACTCGAGTACCTCCTTGCCACCACTAGTCTAGCCAAATTCAAAACGGACCTAAAACAATATCTAAGTACAATCTATAAATGCTCCTGCAACTAATCTCAGGTATCTTCAATTCCTCTGCCATACCATGTCTGATGCAGCACTTGTCCCCCCTCGTCGTGTGCCCCCCACACAGCCTACCCTTAACAACAACCTTTTGCTTTCCTACCTCCCTGACGATTCCTCCTCCCTCATACTTGTTGACAAGGCTCCTAGGGGCTGCTCTCTTCTCTGCCTCAATAACTGTACACATTTTTCCACCACTTTATCTTGTATCTCGCAATGGTTTCTGTGCTTATGTTTAACAGGGTGAAGTTTTCTGTATGCTCCTCTCTTGATTACCTCTTTGTATCTTGTCTTGTCAATGAAGTGGAACCTTTGTAAAAGAGCTTGGGCTCAAAGGTATCTTCCGAACTAATAAAATTGAAAATTGAATTGAATTAAGTACCAATGCCCATAGTCTGGGTAACAAGCTTTCTAAACTAGTGGCCTTGATGGAAGAGGGACACTTGGATATCATGGCAGTCACAGAAACATGGTTCACAGAGAACCATGACTGGGATGTCAACATACCAGCGTACACAATCTACAGGGGGATAAAGGAGTGGGAGGAGTAGCTCTCTATGTAAGGGAAGGGATCAAAGCAACGGAACTAAAGGATAAACAGGGAGGAGTGGAGGCACTGTGGGTCATCTTGAAGACAGGAAATGGCACCACAATCCGCATGGTGGTTGTACACAGGTCCCCATCTCAGAGGGAGGAAACGGTCAAGGAAATGATAAAAGGCATTCTTAGAATGGCTGAAAAAGGGAGATATTGTTAATGTGGGACCTGAATGTGCCAGATGTTAACTGGAGCACATTTGCTGCAGCTACATCCAAGAGCAGGGTCATTTTCGATGCCCTACAGGGGGCATGCCTCAGACAGCTAGTGTTGTAACCTACTCAGGAGGGAGCAGTCATAGACCTGGTACTCTCGAACAGGGATAGAGAGAGGATCTTGGATTTAGAAGTGGGTAGCCATCTGGGAACAAGCAATCACCAAACAGTGTGGTTCACGATAAACACAGCCTGTAGAGTCGAGCCATACAAAAGTGAGGGTACTGGACTTTAGGAGGGCTGACTTTAGCAAAATGGGAGCGTACCTAAGTAATACACTAGCAACTGCACAAGAAGGAGGGGTGGAGGAACAATGGGGAAAAATCAAAATTGCCATCATAGGGGCAACAAGCCTTTGTGTGAAACAAATACACAAAACAAAATGAAGGATAAAACCACTATGGTTCTCAAAAGAGGTGGTGGGGAAGGTAAGGGAGAAATAAGATAGCATTCAGGAAACATAAGGAATTACAGAAGGAGCAGGGCAGAGAACTGTATCAATTAAAGCAAAATGAAGTGGGGAAGGCAGTCAGAACAGCAAAGGCCCAAACCAATGAAAAGATAACCAACTCAGTTAAGAAGGGGGATAAACCTTTTATGGGTACATTAGGAAGCAAAGAAAGACCAAGTGAGGGATAGTAAGGCTTAATAAAAGGGAGAGGGGTGGGCAGAGGGTGACAGTAAAAAGGCAGAGATACGGAATGAATACTTTTGCTCAGTATTCACAAACATAGAGGAAGGAGGGGTACCTAAACCAAACAATAGAAGCACCTGGATAGGGGGGATGATATCAGTCAATTCACAGAAGAAAGGGTGTGCAACGAACTCCCAAAACTGACGGTGGACAAAGCAATGGAGTCTGACAGGGTTTACCCTAGAATTCTAAAAGAACTAAGGGGAGAACTAGTGACACCATTGACTATCCTTTTTAACAAATCATGGGAGCAGGGTGTGATAATTTGAGGGGGCATATGTAATTCCCCATCACAAAAGTGGGACCAAGGCAGATGCAGGAAACTACAGACCTGTTAGTTTGACCTCAGTGGTAGGGAAAATGATGAATCACTTCTGAAAGAAAGATTTGTTGAGTACCTGGAGGCCAGTGGGGCTCAAGGCCCAAGACAGCATGGATTCACAGTGGGAAGGTCATGTCAGACAAATCTAATAATTTATTTGACTGGGTGACCAAAGTAGTAGACCAGGGAGGGGCTGTGGATATGGCCTACCTAGACTTTAGCAAGGCATTTGACACAGTCCCAAACAAAAGATTAATAAGCAAGTTAGCCAGCCTGGGAGTGGGTCCCAGGATGGTAGCCTGGGTAAAACATTGGCTGGACAACAGGATGCAGAGGGTAATAGTAAACAGAATCCACTTCAAAGAAAGGGGGGTTACTGGTGGGGTACTGCAGGGTTCAGTACTGGGACCGGTCCTCATTAATGTCTTTATAGGTGACATTGCTGAGGGGCTGGAAGAAAATGTATGCCTCTTTGTAGACAACACAAGGATCTGCAACAAAGTTGATACACAAGGGTGGGGTGGAAAGGATGAGAAGGGACTTGGCAAGGTTGGAGGAATGGTCAAATGTATATCAGTTTAGATTCAATGCAAAGAAGTGCAAAGTAATGCACCTGGGAAACAAAAACCCAAGGGAAGAGTACATAATGGGGCGGGGGGTACTAACAACAAAAATGGAAAGGAACCTGGGGTGGTCATATCCCCTCCTTACATTTTCTACTCCTTCTCCACATCCTTTCCCCACCCTACCCCTTCCAACTCACTCTCTTCCCCTCTTCCCCTCTCTCCCCAACCATACTTTTGCCTCATCTTGACCTCACTATGTCCTCTGGCCCCTGACAATTACTCGCTTTTTTCCCTTCCATGTTTTTTACACTACAATACTCTACATTCTCCTCAATATCACTAACCTATCATGTTTAGATTACCAAAGCCTCTACTACATGCCTTCTTTTCTGTTTTTGTTGCTGGACAAGGCCTTTGGGTGCAATCTTTTAATTTTATTGTATGTGTCCACTGGGCGCCACTTTTGTAATTTCAGTCTAGTTTGCCTAGTTGTTGCCATAGCTAATGTCCTACCTCTTCCTTTACATATACTATGTCATCCATTAGTTATCTTTTGTTTTTTTGTTTTAATGACTGTTGTAAATATGCCAAACTGTTTATTGTATGTACCAATCTATGTATTCATGATGTGGAACCTGTGTAAAAGAGCCCTCAGCTCATAGGTATTAATCCGAAACTCAATTAAATAAATAAATAAAATAAATAAATATCAGATTACCTAAATGCAGGTAAGCAATGAGAGAAGGCAGTAAGCAGGACTGGGGGTGGATATTGGGATGCATAGGGAGAGGCATCACCAGTAGAAAACAGGAAGTTGTTATCCTTTTGTACAGACAGTTGGTGAGACCCCATCTGGAGTATTGTGTGCAGTTCTGGAGACCCCATCTCCATAAGGACATAGACAGGATGGAGACGGTCCAGAGGAGGGCAACTAGAATGGTGCAGGGTCTGCACCAGAAGCCATATGAAGAGACTAAAGGAGCTTAATATGTATACCCTCGAGGAAAGGGGGGAGGGGGGGACATGACAGAAATGTTCAAATACCTCACGGTAATCAACAGAGTCCAAGAGGGTAGCATCTTTCATAAAAAGAGATGTGCAAGAACAATGGGGCTCAATTTGAAGATAGAGGGGGGACAGCTCAGGGGCAAAGCGAGGGAGTATTTTTTCACAGAGTGGGTTGTGGATGCATGGAACAGCCTTCCTGAGGAGGTAGTGGGGTCAAAAACAGTGGGGGAATTCAAAAATGTATGGGACAGACATAAGGCAATTCTAGTGGGGGTAGGAGGAATGAGGCTGTTGGTTAACTTGGACCTGCAGCTTATCCAATAGGTAGGGAAATGGGCAGACTGGGTGGGACAAGCAGTACTTATCTGCTGTCAAAGTCTATGTTTCTATGTTAAAGGCCACTATCATATCCCCTCTCCCTCCTCTCCTCTAGAGTGTACATGTTTAGCTCCTTTAGCCTGTTATTGTAGGGCTTTTCATGTAGACCCTGCACCATTTTGGTAGCCCTCCTCTGAGCCGTCTCCACTCTGTCTATGTCCTTCCTGAGATGTGGTCTCCAGAACTGGACACAGTACATATTGTCCTATCTATGTAATAAATAATGGGGAATTGATTTAATGCCCTTCTGATGGGTAATGTTGGTATATAGTGCCTCAGTATCTAAGGCAGTTAGAATCCAATACTGTTAAAGTTCAATATCTGCCAGCACAATCAGAATATCTCCAGTATCTGGAATAAAAGAAGGCAAAGTATAAACCGATTCTCTAAGACGATGATCAACATATTGTTAAAGGGGTTCCAGCCATTAACCAATCTCCGATATAGGGTAGCCTGATGGGTATTGTGATCCTTTATGTATTTTTGGAAACATATACAGTATGTTGTAAATATCATTAGGTAGTGCTTTGGCAGGAACCCCTTTGTCTGTTCAGTAAGGAAGCCATTCTTTGTGGCTTCCAAAATAACGTTGTCAAACATAGCTTTCTAAAGCAAAGAGGGTTTTGAATGTACTTTTTATAGTGGTGTGTGTTGAACAGTTGTCTAGCTTCTTGATGTAATTTACAGTGTCCATAATTCCACTGCCCTACTTTATTTTATGGTTTAATTGCGATTTTACTGCTAAGTTTTCACATTACCTATTGCACTGCTCTCTTCTAAACAGACATTTTAGACCTATACTCTGTTTTCCTGCTCACATCCTTTTTTCAAATTCAGTCTCACAAATGTGTTCAAACATCTGTATTGCCCCCACTTGGTTGTGGACAGAATGCCAGAAGTCTTTGAAAACATTCTGGCAGCGAATCTGCTTGTTGTACCATAGGCAATGCTTGCTGCCAAACTGTAGGTTTACTAGTCATTGAAGGAGCTAGTGTTGAATGCTTGCAGTAGCACTGGTTTTTCAAAGAAAGAATTCAGACTTATTTTCTAGTGAATTTATAAAGATTAATTATTGTATCAAAGGACTGATATGGTTAGCTGGAATGAAGGACAGTCCTTTTGAAGTGCTTAAGTCTCTGCTGGTGTCAAATTGTACTCCGATAGATTAAATAAACTTTAATATTCCTGGTATGGTCTTGCTTTGCCTCTGTACCTGGTGTGTACCACTCCTTTCTCTTATCCCCATAGAGTTCTATAAGTAAATTGAGAGAGACTAGAGTGTGGATAGACTTTGGCTCCCTTGAAGCTGCGTGACCAACATATTATGGGAGGATTGAGCTGCTTGAAGTTAGAAGGAACTGCATGGTGTGCAGTAGGTGAGAGCGAGAATGCTGTGGACAGAGGTAGGCTGCTCCCGTGACTCGCTCCCTCTCACCCAGATCAACAAGAAACTGTATTGATGGACACTTAGGTAGCTGGCACCAGCATACTGATTGACACTAAGCCAAATAAGGTACTGCTTCTACAAGTAAAAGAAAAATGAGCGTACATTTTTTTTGTCATAGGAGCAGCCTACCTCTGTCCACAGCATTCTCTCACGCACCCACTGCACACCATGCAGTTCCTGCTGTCTTCAGGCAGCTCAGTCCTCCCATAATACAGCGAACATGTGGCTTCAAGGGAGCCAGTGTCAGTCTGCACTCAAGCCTCTCTCAATTTACCTATAGAACTCAATGCTTTTCCCCTGCAGGCTCATCTTGCTCTTCATTGCTTGTTCAGAGCCATGTTATCCTTTTGCTGCATCACAATGGAGGTCCATGATTGGGGGAAAGTATAATAAAACTAGATTATGAATGTTCCCCTTCAGTGTCACCTTGTTGCTGAGCTACCATCAAATGAACTGTGTGGAGTCTTCAGAACTGATTTCAATTGTTTTCTTATTTGACTTTTGCTTCCAGAAAAGTGTTCTCTTCTACCAGTTCAGACTGTATTTTCTTAGAGTTTCTCAGACTCTCCTCAGTGATTTTCAGTAAAGTGGCCTGTAGAACCTCATTCTATTCAGGCATAAATAAACTTATATCCTGACCAAAGGCTGGTATTAATCCGAGGTCCCAGAACAAAAAATGCCTATAGTGTTGTTGTTGTCAATAGACCCACCTTACTTTTATGAGGATCTTTTCAAAATCACAGAACAAAGTTCTAAATTCCTGATTGTTTATGTTGATGCTTAAATGTGATGAACAAAGTATTAGGTCTGTTGTGCCATGATGGCTGAAAACTGTTGTTGACAAGCTAGTAGGATTAATGTCACTGTGTGCAATAATAGAAGCTTCCTCATTTTGGGACATGCTCAAAGGGCAAATACTTCTTTAATATGCTGGACATGGACTACAATGTCTAGTAAAAGCAAATGTAAGGAGCCAGCTACTGGTGGAGCCAGGAAGCATTCATTGCATAATTAGTTCAGGCCCCACAAGAAAGGGTGCCATGATATGCATGGTTTTCCCTATTGAGGAAAGGATCCACAAAGTCACAGTCTGGGAGCAACTTTGTTCAAGTGATCATGGGACAGTGTGGATGAGAAACAAGTAAGCAAAGCAGCCTGAAAAAGAATGGGACTTCAGCAGAGCAAACTTCAGTAGGACACGGGAATAATTGGTGGAATGCATGGGGAATTATAAGGGAGTGAGTAGACAAGAAATGGGAGGCATTTAAGGCAGCGGAGGCTGGACACTGAATTAGGAAGGTAAGTTAAAGAAGGAAGGCTAGAAACTGTTCTGGTTCACAGCTGAGGTGCAGGATGTGGTGAGAGGGAAATGAAATGCATTTAGTAAATATAAGGAGAGTCAAAGGGGAAAAGACAGGGAAACACACATGGTGTTAACTAGGGTATCCAGCAAGATAGTAAAAAAAAATCAAAGGCCAAGCCACAGCTGAAAATTGCATGGAGGGGTAAAGCTCAGGAAATGAGGTGTTTTCCAATATATGTGGGATAAGTGAAAAATAAAGGAGAAAACAGTAATGCTGAGACAGGGGAAAGGATGGGAGAAAGGGGACAAGGGTAAAGCTGATATACTGGATTATTATTTTTGTTCAGAATTCACCAAGAAGGAGGATAATCGAATGATAGATAGTGGAGTAAGGCCAGAGTGGGAGGGGGGACCACTGTCATTGCACATCACAGAATAAAAGGCTGCTAGAAGGGCTAAGAGTGCTAAAAGTAGACAAATCAATGGGTCTGGATGATGTGCACCCAAGAATACCAAGGGAAATGCTGCAGGTGCTTAGAGTACTGTAAGTGGACATTTTCAACTGCTTGTTAAACATTGAGGTGGCCCCCAGGGATTGGAGGGCCACTGACATTGTGTCCCTGCACAAAAGTGGCTGTAAAAATTATCCATGTAATTTTAGGTGTATCAGATTGATATCTATAGTGGGGAACTAGCAGAAGGCTATACCAAGGGCAAGATTGTTAAACTTTCTTAGGTAAACAGTCTATAAGACAGTAGGCAACATGGGTTCACAAGGTGGAGGTGATGCCAGATGAACCTGATTGAGTTCACCAACCGGGTAACTAAGCTGTCAACAAAAAATTCTGCAGTAGACTTCTTACTGTACCTGGATGTCAGTAAAGCCTTTAACTCTGTCCTTATAGGAGACTAGTAAAAACAAACTCTAGCCAGAGCTGACAGGGCTGTGAAAGGCTACCAAGTGACCAAAGTTACACATATGCATAGAAATTATTCAATGCCAGGGTGTAACTTGACTATTTTTTTGAAGTGTTGCACCAAATTTTCAACATGGCCTTTTTGGGACCCCTCCTCATGAAGAGTGCCAGAGTCATTTTGTTCACTTGTCCCAAAAGGTGATTTCACAGAGTGAAAGCGCTATTCTGTGCCACAGGTGCAAAAACACGTTTTGGGCAGGTTGTGGAAAATGACAGCTGTACCGTTTTAAAGGAGGTGTGCAAAAATGGCAATGCTGAAAACGTGGAGTGAAAATATTAAAAATTGGCAAACATAGGAGTGTGTGTAGAAACTGCACAATGCACACTAGTAACGCAGTCATTTTTTGGAACTTTTTCGCCAGATTTACAACATGGGCTTTTTGGGACCCACCTCATGAATAGTGACACTGTCATTTCGTGAATCGGTCCAAAAGGTGATTCCATGCAGCAACCGCAAAATCACCTTGTTTGCGACTGAGTAATAAAATGACAGTGAGTTTTCATGAGGTGGGGTCCCAAGAACCCCATGTTGAATATCTGGGGCAAGAATTCAAAAAAATGGCTGATTTACCAGCATAAGTTGAAAACCCCATTGAATGGCATTATAGCACGCTTACCTTAGATTATTCAGGTTGCGGTTCGGCTTTGAAGAGTGCAGACATATCCTGGTCCAGAGAAGAAGATGGTGCTGACCACCAGAGGTAAGTATGGAGTAAGGGGGATGTGGGGAGGTGGGTGCTTAATAGGAGGGTGCTGATGGGAAAGGGGAAGTGGAGCTATGATGAGGGACCGTTTTCCTTTTTACAGGAAACCGAAAAATAAAACATTTGGGCACACTGGGGTGGGATCCCAGTGTGCCACATGATGAGGGTGTACAGGATGCCGACATGGGGATTAGGCACCCGATGTTGGCAGGTGGTGGTGGGGGGAATTAGGCACACTGGGGTGGGCCTCAGTGTGTCGCATGAGTCTGGGGGTGCACATCTCTGGGCACACTGGGGCGGGCTCCCAGTGTGCCACTTGAGTTGGGGGTGCACCTTGTTTGTGGAATAAATATTTCAAGAGACCATCAGAGTTGGGAAGTAGGAGGGCTGATCAGCTGAACTATACTGCTCTCTAACATTGAGACACAGCGTCTGGTGTGAACAAGAGGAAGGGTGTTGGAGAAAGACTTGGACACTGCTGAGCGGACTGGGCTGATTGGTTCCATTGGCAGGAGGCACCATGATATTGAGGCAGAGGAGGGATAGACTGGAACAGAAGTGTGCTAACACTATACCAGAATGCTGGTTGGCTGCTCTGGGAGTCACTTCTTCTGTTTTCCATGGGCTAACTGAGAGGAGAGACATAGTACAATGATGGGAGAAGAGGGACAGGTTTAGTTATATTTTTCAAATTGCTTCTAGCACGCTTTTTGTTTCTATTCCCTTTTCTGGGCAGATTGCAGGCTACTATCTGTGTTTTCTGTGCTATGTACTACTATCAGTTAAACTGTACTGGTTTTGTGTTTGGTGCCAGGATCTAGTGCTTCCCATGATTAGGACACTTATATTAACTTTACTGTTGTTGATCTGGGTTGGTTGAAATACATATTAAAGTGTAATATATTCTACTCTCGATAATACAGTTCAGAGTGTTGGTCCATTGGCAGTTTTTTTCTCTCTGTGAATGGCATTTTGCCATTCACAACATGACAGTGCCAGCAGAACTACAGATGCACGCAAGTCATGCACATGCACAGTTCATGCCAAGAAATGTGGAAGTAACAACCAAAATAGTGTGGTTGTTATTCCGTAGCAGCCAATCATGGTGGAGGGTTTTAAGCTCCATTGGACTTTTGGAAGGATACTTCCAAAAGTCCAATGGAAGGTTCCATGATCAGCCATTTTCAGAGCTAGTAAGTGATCCCAATAGGCCTGTAGGCTCCACCTACAGCCCTAAAAACTGCGTGATCTTCGGGTGGAGGAAAAGGTAGTAACATAGGTGGAAAACTGGCTAAAGGGGAGGACACAGAGGGAGGTGGTAAACAGGGAGCACTCTAAGGTTAGGGAGATAATGAGTGGGGTACCACAGGGCTTAGTCCTGTGGGCCATTCTCTTTAGCATATTCATTTGTGACATATTGTAGGGCTAGGAGTTCAGGAAAAGATCTACCTCTTTGCAGATAACATCAAGATCTGTGGGAGAGTAGATAGCAAAAACAGGATGACAGCAGAAAAAGAGGATCTGGACATGACTGAAAAGTGGTCCCGGATGTGGTAGCTGAAATTTAATGCCAAAAAATTAAAGATACTGCAGGTTAAGAAAAATACCCCTGAAACACAATACTGTACCTAATGGGGGGATTGGCAATAGAAAGCACAGCAGCTGAAAAGGCCCTGGGGTGCAAAGATCAGAAAGCCTGACATCCATTCTGCTGACAAATTATATGTTTCTATGGCACAGTACAACAAGACAGTGGGGAACTTGCAAGGGTGTAGACAGGCATACTCACTGTACACATTTGTGTACAGTGTTGTTGAGTGCCTGACACAAACCATACGCCACTCTGTTAATATTATCATTCTAATCTGTAGTATTTGGGTTAGTATAGGCCACTGAGGAGTGTCCAATACATGTATAACCTCTTTAGAGAGTAGAGGAGTCATCTGACAACAATCTGACTTGTTTGGAAGTGGGGGGTGCCATTTGGAAAGGATGTGTACATTTTTTAATTAGGGGGGTGTAACTGTTGGAGATTGTGTACAAAATGGAAATTTCTGGCTACACTCCTGTGGGGAAGGCAAACAGGATGCTGGGATTTTCAGGAAGGGGATCAGTAGTAGAAGCAGGGAGGTATTCTCCCCATATAGCTTTCTGGTTTGCCTTAAATGGCAGTGCTGTGTGAGGTTCTGGAGCCCCTACCAGAAGAAGGATTCTGATAGGGTATAGGGTGTAAGCTGTACAAAGAAGGGAGGCAAAGATGATCCACAGCTGGGGGAGGAAGCAAGGAAGACTGAGGGACCACAGCATAAGCAGTACACCTTGGAAACAAGAACAGAGAGAGGGAACATGATTGAAATGTACAAATATCTCCATGGGATTAACAGGGTGATAAGCAATGTATTGTTCACCTTAAGTACAAACACATACACAAGGGGAATCCAATAAAGTTGTCTGGGAATGGTTCAAGAAAGATGTCTGCAAGAACTTTTTCACAGAAATATTGGTGGACAAGTGGAATGCACTGCAAGAGGAGGTAGTCTGTGCCAAGTGGGGCAGGCATGACAACCTGATAGAGGCAGGAGGAGATGCCAAGGGGGAAGGAAAAGGGAGGAAGATGTACACAAAGATAATCGCAAGACTAATACAGTAGGTAGGGCTGGGCAGACTGGATGGGTCAGTGGTCCTTTTTCTGCCATTGTGTTCTATGTTTCTATGTTTCCTCCAAACTACCACTAATAAGTGAAATATGATTAAGTTGCCCAGAGAAATATCCATTGCTCTAGAGCAAAATTCAAACTGTAAAGGTAAAAGAAAAGCCATTTCCAGTATTTGATGTGGTGCCCCAGTGGAAACTGTAAACAGAACAACAGGAGATTAGGCACTCCTTAATCTCTTCTACAGGTTCTGGGTGATCAGTTGACTTAAGAGTCCAGGTCATCAAGAAAAAAGGAATTATGAGGACTAGGGATATACCATGAGAATTTGACAATAGCCAGCACAGGTTGCACAAACTAAGGAGTGCATATATAATGTTTCATATGCCACATAATTTTTCTTTGGTACCCTGAGGTTGTCTCAGGCGGGGTTTAAAGATCGGTGCTTAAGCGCTTCAGTTTTAAAGTGCAAGACAGAAAAGTGCTGCTGGATGTTACTGACATACAGTAAGGTATGTTAGCATGTTAAGTTTTTAATAATTGTAGAGATCGAGATTATATGCTTCATGTTTTAATACATACAGACGTATCTGTGGAGACTAAAACCACACTAAGAGGTCTGTATTATTCATATTCTGGACATTGCACTGCTTTAGGATATTCCACTGTCATGCTGCTCTGCAGCTCTTTTCGGACATTGTGCTATGGAGTCTTGAACTACATTAGGACTGCCTATGCAATACGTACCAAAGGACTTTTAAACTGAACAATATTGGTATCAGCTATTTTGTACTGTGATATAATCCTGCGCTCGGAAGTTGTGAAGATAAAGTGTATTCATTTTACTGTGAAAAGCTAAAAATAGAGTTCAATAAAAAAGTTTAGATCCAGAAGCAAATGGTCTGATACCTTTTATTGGACCAACATAGATGTTACAAAAAGGAAACAATGCTTAAGCTTTCAGACCAACCAAGTCCTTCCTTGGAAGCTTATATCACTTGTTTAGAGAATCACATTCTATTAACACCCAGATCATACTTAAGTACTCAACAGCATTTGTGCTCTATATGTGGCAGTAACACAAGATTATTGACAGTGCTGGATATATCTTGCTGCCAAAAGATTTCAGGCTTCAAACAGGACTGATGCATCTATTTTCTGCTGCAATCCTTTGTGTCAATACACACAGTAAACAGATTCACTCTGGCTAGATCTAGCATTTCTCACCACATAGTGGCATTTCATCAGAGGCAGTTTGGTACTAGCAGGGGGATCTTTAAGCTCAATAAGCACAATAATCTGCTATAATCTGATAATGATAGCCATTAAATGGCACTGGCAGTAAAACAAACTTCCTATGAACTCCATGATTGTTTCATTTGCAGCCCACTATCTTCCCATACCACCTATCCTACATGATGAGATTCTCTAGTATGTATTTGTAATTACCTTCAATGCAAGTTTTCCTGCTTTCTGAGTTGCTGCTCAATGGACTTTGACTTCTGTTGCTGCTAGGGGGTTTTGGTTCATGTTGGGCTCAGTCTCTGTGGTATCAGAGCTTTTCTTCTCATAGTGACAGCTGGGTTAGCCAGCCTTTCGGGGAGGTGTGTCTGGTCTCTGCAGTGTACAACTTTCTTCTAGCAGTCCAAACTGGGGTTGTTGGCCATTCAGGGAAGAATTAGAGGAGAGAGGACTATACTGTGCCTCAGCCTTTCTTGAAGGTGGTCCTGACAGAGGAAAAAGAGGCACTCCCCACCCTCAGTTCTCCTCTACAGGTTCAGGCCATTGGCAAAAAAGACAGCAATATCACCCATCCTCTATGTTTGTCTGCTGCTTGCATTCTCATCTTCATTTTAGGCAGTGAAGCATAACTGGCAGTTCCTGAGTTGCGTATGATTGCAAGTGTTACTGAAGGTGGCCGGGAAGCACTGGCTCTTTACTGCCCCAACTCAGCATTCATGTCTACCTCTTCCCCAGGAACCATCACTAACAAGATCAGAGATCACTAAAAAAAAAAAAAGTCCCACAAACACACATATGGAATGCAGCAGGCAAGGACAAAACTCAAGTGCAGTGAGAAACAACTACAGGAAAATAATCACAATGGGTGGGGGCGCGGTGTCTGTTATGCTACAGTACCATTGTCCAGCAATGCTGTTGGTGGGTGATGATGGAGACAGCACAACAGTACTCACCATACCTCTCTCAGTATCTCCATTTTGGTCCACCACAGTAAGCTGTTACATGGATGGGAGGGGATTCCACTTTGCTGTATACTACAGACCCTCACTGGTGCCACTGGCTGCTGGAGAGACAGACAGTTATATTGCAACATTGTGCATCTCCAGCTCCACAGGGCTGGGAATGCCATGACACACAGACACAAGACCAACAGCCTGTCTCACATTTGCCATTCCAGCTAACCCTCAAAAGGAATACAAAAAATGCACTGAGAACTCTGAATACTGGGACCATGTCAGCTGCAAACACTCATGCTCGGGGTGGGGGTGGGGGGGGACAGTCCAGTGTGCCACACCACCAAAAAGAATAAATATTGCACGTAGAATGAATGTACTGAGCCCATTGAATACAGGGGATGTTGTCCTCCACATTAAATATAAATTGGGTCTTTTGAGTAAATATCAAGACCAGGCATGTAGTAGCTGTTAGGAGTGGCACATCCTCCAGACAGCAGCTGTGCGAATGAAAAGGCTTACCATTACCATCTGTTTCACTTGCAGGTCTCTTACAACAGAATGAAACAATTCTCTTTGTAAGCTAACTGCACTACAAATGATTGTGGTTTCTGGCAGCGTGCGCCAAACAGTCAGTGCACCTGCTGCTATTTCCTAAGCCAGCTTTGACCATAAAAAGATGGTCTATATTGACTTAGTCACATGCTGCAGGTGTCCATGGCTGGATGCAAAACTGTTGCATCCATGGACACAGAGAAGTGTAGCTCATTTAAAAACAGCCCAGGATGCAAGGTATGCTTTGGAATTTTGAAAATGTGGTACTTTATCTAACCTTTACCAGAATTACTTAGCCAAGTACATAGTATTATAATCAAAGTACCAATAGTACTGCAAGGCATCAAGCTGCTCCAAGCAGAAAAAGAACCACAATAGAAATGATATGTGGTATCAGCTCAACTAAATTGTAGGACCCTAGTGAGTGCTAGCTTGTTTGATTAGCAACAGCCCAACAGAGGGCTGTAGTGAGCAATCTGCTAATGTAGTCACTGCCAAACCCACAGATTGCCATAGCTATGTAGAACAATGCAATTATTCTTTCACTAAAGGAGCCACTCCAGTACAGACCAATGTGTGAACCCATTACAGTAAGATGAAGTATACTAGAGAAGCAGCATAACAGTGAGGTAGCTTGGAAACAAAGCAGTATGTGGGATGCATACTTAATACAAAAAGACAGATACTTTTCCATTTGCTTGTTTTTTGTAAATTTTTCCCAGCCACATGCATGCATTCCGAAGCCTAAAACCAAGTGCAAAGCATAATGGAGATGCACATTTTTTTGTGTGTGTGTCTGTGAGCTGAATAGTAAATGTCTAAAGTGGTACTACATGCTCCTGACCATGTCACTATGCAGACCTTACCACAACCAACCCATGCATTATAAAGGTTATCATTTTCAAACAATATACATAAAATTGTATGCATGACAGCAGAAGGTATGCAAGTTTTTGCTACAGCCATCATCTAACATGCTGTTGCTTGACACCTAAAAATGGAGTTGGTGCAAAGAATGGAATAGTTAAAAACTTTTGTAACACCCCCCCCCCCACGGGTGGGGCTTACCATGTCTGCCTCTCATCCATCTCCAGGTCCTTGGTGCCCCGTTGCATTGTTCCTTCTGACCCAGTGTGTCTATTTTGCTGGGGGTCTGGAGAAGTGGTGTAAATGTTAAAACTGCCAGCCCTGTGGTACAGTGCAGCTAGCACTGAGGAAGCAGTGAAGTGTCACATAGCTCAGTGTTCTCACATTCGAGCTGGCTGCTGCTCGAATGTGCAAGTTGGCAGTCTGCTCACAGATCCTTTTAAGCACTACGGCGCTCCCTGTTAAAACTGCCCTTGTGGCTCAAGACTGCTATTTTTGTATGCTTTGACCCCAGTGACATCCAGAGACATTGGTGAGGTCCAGAGACCCACTTTGGGGTAAAAGAGAGATTAAATTTTGTATAAGGGCTTAAGTGTACTGTTACTTTAAGAGCTGCTGAGGCTGCCCTGTGAATGTGTGTTTCTGCGTCTCGCCTGGGGCCCCAGTACTGCAGCGTTAGCGACTGGCAGAGAAAGACTCTTTCAGTGCTCATTCCTCAACTGGATAACAGAATAGAGAGACACCTATTGTGGCATGTGAACAATAACTTTTAAACTGCTACTGAAGCCCTTAAAAAAAGATTGTAATGTTGGGACTTTGTGTAAACTGTTTTGATGGAAGCCATCTTCGTAACCCCTAACCCTTTTTTATCCCAATCTGTAACTGAACAGCATGAAGGACTGCTGCTATGGCTCCTGGGAAGGGGGACGGGACAATGTTCTGCCTTTAGCAACATTCAATCAGGAGTTGAGTGGACCTAATCCATATTAATTTTACAGATGGACAACTGTGTCAACAAACCAGATGCTGCCATATTCTCCTTAGATTGAACTGTGGAGGAGAATTCAGCTCGAGACAGTTCTGTCTGAGACTCTTTGTGAGATGGGGGCGTATGCTGAGCTCCAGAAGAAGTTTGGAAGTCAGCCTAAGGCTTCCAAACCTGAATTCTAGGAGACTTGTCCAATGCATTCTACAACCTGGAAAGCCAGAGGGCTATCTAATGAGCTGTTTTGTTGCTAAAATCCTGCAGTTACCTAACAGAATCCCTTAGTTTGTGAAGAGGGTTAAACTGTGTCTTTGTCAAGGGCCTGATGATTCACCTGGGTTAAACAACCAGAGTCCAGAGACATGTACAGAAGATTCTCATTGCCTGGGGAATCCAGTTTGAAATAACCAAATCTGCTTTGTGGTCTGAACCTGCAGTTTGAAAAATAGCTTTGAGAAGGTTTGTCACCTCTAGCCCTGGGCGGTGAGCCAGACCTGTTTCCAGAGGTATTCACCTCTGCTAGCCACAGAGATGAAAAGACATGATTCCTGAGCTCCAGCAGAGAATCACTTCCAGGTGGGTACGGTCTGGGGATTCAGCCAGGCAGTGTCACAGCCTGGCATTACCCAACATCTCCTCTGAGGGTTAGATATCTAGACATGAGGGGTGAGTTATGTGGCCCTGGTCCTCAGTACTGGTCTTTTCCAGCAACTGTGATGAAGCAAGCAACCAAGAAGGTGACAAGCTGCTAGAGACTGCCGCATTGCAGAGAGGTGGCCTGCTGAAAAGAATTCTGCCATAGCCAAGTAAGCTGAAAGCCTGCTTGTACTGTTCAAGGCCCAGCTTGACTGCTTAAACCTACATAGATGCATAGATATATAGATGTTGATGGCAGATAAGGGCCTACAGCCCACCTAGTCTTCCCACGTGCACACATACTTTGCTTCTTCAAGCTTCCTAGAACTAGGCTGTCCCCTTCCCCCGACTACCAGGACCCCCTGATGCTTATCTCATGCATTCTTAAATCCTGTAATTGTTTCAACCCCCATTGCCTCCTGCAGCAGGGCATTCCATTTGTCCACCACCCTCTCCATGAAGAAATTCTTCCTCACGTTCCCTCTGAACCTCCCTCCCTCCAGTTTCATCCCATGTCCCCTAGTCCTGGAACATCTTTTCCTATGAAAAATTGTGTTTGCCTGCACCTTGTTCCTCCCCATGAGGTACTGTACTTATATGCTCAATCATATCCCCCCTTTCCTTCATCTTCTCCAGGAAGTACATATTTAAGTCTTTCAGTCTGTCCTCATAGGTTTTATGATGTAATCCTTGCACCATCTTGGCTGCCCTCCTCTGAACTGCCTCCACTCTGTCTAAGTCCTTACATAGGTAAGGCCTCCAGAACTGGACATTGTACTCGAGGTGTAGCCTCACTAGTGTCTTGCATAGTGGAATTATGTCCTCCCTTTTCCTACTGATGATACTCCTGCCTATGCAACCCAGTATCCTGTTTGCTTATCCTTCAGCCTTGTCGCACTGACTCCCTACCTTGAGGTCATCAGAGATGATAACCCCTAGGTCACTTTCCTGCTTGAAGCATTCTATAGCCCCCACCCCAGCTGATATGTTGTTCCTGGGTTTTTGTGCCCCATGTGCATTATTTTGCATTTCTTTACATTACATCTCAACTGCCACAACCTTGACCAGTCCTCAGGTTTCTGCAGATTGCTCCTCATTCTATCTGCAGCCTCTGGCTTGTCCACCCAGTTGCAGAGTTTTGTGTCATCAGCGAACAGGCATATTCACCCTTCTAGATCTTCTGTAATGTTGCTGATAAAGATGTTGAAGAGGGCTTGACCCAGCACTAATCTCTGTGGCACCCCACTGGTCACCCTTCCCTCTGTGGAGTGACAGCCATTTATCACCACCCTCTGTGTCCTGCAATCCAGTCAGTTCCCTACCCACCACACCACTGTCCTACCCACTCCCATGTTCCCCTGCTTGTTTAACAGCCTTCTATGTAGCACAGTGTCAAAAGTCTTGCTGAAATCCAGGTACACCATGCCCACTGCCTCCTTCCCCCTCGATACAGCTCCCTTGTCACCCAGTCGAAAAATTCAGTGAGGTTAGTCTGGCACAACCTTCCCCCAGTAAAACCATGTTGCCTTGGGTCCTGTAGACCATTGGCAACAAGATGTTCCACTATTCTTTCCTTCAGTAGTGATTCCATGATCTTCCCCACTACTGAGGTCAGGCTGACTGGTCTGTAGCTTCCTGCTTCCTCTCTGTTCCTGCTTTTGTATAGGGGACTACATCAGCTGTCCTCCAGTCTTTGGGTACCTCTTCTGTTTCCAGTGACTGGCTAAACAGGATTGCCAGAGGTTCAGCCACCACCTCTCTTACCTCCCTCAACACCCTGGGGTGTATCCCATCTGGTCTCATAGCTTTATCTACTCTTATTCCTTCCGGTTCCTTTAGGACCCTTTCCCATGGAAAAGGACTTGTATCCATTTCTATGCCCTTCCTACCGTTTCTTCTCTCTTCTGGCCCATTACTCATCCCCTCCTCTGTAAAGACTGAGCAGAAATATCTGTTCAGCATGTCTGCTTTTCTGTTGTCATTATCCATTTTACTCCCGTCCTGTCCTTTCAGCCTCACTATCCCTTCCTTTGCCTTTCTTTTTTCACTTACTTACCTGTAGAAGGTTTTGTCTCCTCTAACCACTGATTTCACAATGCACTCCTCTGTGCTTTGGCTTCCCTTACTACCCTTCCTGCATCCCTTTGTTTCTCCTGGTGCCTCTCCCTGTCCCCTTCTGCCGGTGTGTTTTTGTATTGTTTGAATGCGATTTTTTGGGCTTTCACTTGATCCGCTACCTCCTTGGAATACCATAATGGTCTCCTCTTCCTTTTCCCCTTGCTAACCTGATTTACACATAATTGTGTTGCCCTTGTTATCCCTGTTTTGAATACTGCTCACTGTTCCTCCAAGCCTAATTTCCTTCCTGTGCCTCTTCCAGCATTTCCCCATTTCCCCAAAATCTGCCCTCCTAAAGTCAAGGATTTGCATTTTAGTGTGGCTGGGTTCTGCTACTTCAGTTATGCTAAACCACATCTGCTGCTGTTGCTCAGACCCCATGTGAACTGTGTGTCAGAACGATGAGTAAAATCAGGGTCTGCCCTGACCTGGGGATCTTACAAATAGTTGCCAGTTATATTTCTGTTTCCCTTGAAAAGTGCACCAACACCAGCTACCCAGCTGCACCGTTCAGACCTGCGATTATACCCCCTGGGTACACAGACTGACTCTGGGGTACAATAATACCAATGGGAAGGTGGGCCTTGTTACAGATGTGTTGCTGTTTGGGGGCAGACACAGTTATTGTTGTTTGTGTTTTTACCAGTAATATCAATTGTTGTAATCAGTTATATATTTCTACCTTCCCATTCCCCTACCCTATTTAATAAATAATTAATTGTTGTTGTTAAACACTGTCTGTGAGCATATTATTAGCAATAGCCATTAAATACATGCACAGTGAGGTACTGCATCTGTTTATGGTATTCTGTGTGGGGGTGATTGTGAAGGGAGGTGGGTAGGTACAGCATCCCAGGTATTGTACTAAACAGACAACTTGCCCACTATATTCTAACTGTGAATGGAGGCACCACACAAATTAATGAAGCAACCCTCCAGATCCATTCCAAACAGAGCCCAGACCCCTCAACCTGGCTTAGTCCACAAGGCAGAGGTAGTAATCAAAAGTTACACAGTGACCCAGTTACACTTTCTTTTTGTAAGATACAGTTAAAAAGCTCAACATCATGATCTAGAATGCTACTGATGAAAAACTCAACGTCTGGATTTCTTTTATATGGTTTATATGATTATGAGGAGACTGGGCAGTCTCATGCAACAGCAAAAGTGTTCCCTCACTAGGGTTACAACCTGTCCTTATTTTGTCACTACAGTCCAGTCAGTACAGTCCTGGTTTGGGCAGCTATGTCCTGCCAAAAAACATGAAAAGTGCTGACCTTACAGGAGAAAAAATATTTTCTTGCTTTCCTCTAGAAAACTATGGTACCTTAACTAAAATACCTTAAAATGACAGGAAACAATGTAAACAACTAAAAACTACAAGTAGTCTTAGTTCTGATCATTTAGAGAAAGAAAATCTGTTGTATTGGTCAAGATTACATGCTGTTCTGTGAAAAATCATGTTTCAGTATGAAATGCCCCACATTAGGCTTCTTAAAAGGTTGTAACCCTAGCCCTCGTACTCATGTAGGATGAGAAAATGATGAACAGTTCTGATTCCCTAAGGATGTAATCAGGGACACTCTTACAATGTTAACTCCAATCCTTGCTTTCATGGACCTTACCTGTGCACTCACTGAAGGGTTTGTGACCTTGGGTGAACTCCAAGTACAGTCAAACCCACTTTTAACTTATAGCCATGGGACTTTTTAAATTTATGCGTTTAAGTGGATTATGCCTTTATGTGATCTTGGTGTTCTGACACCTTGCATTGACCCGTAAAACACCATACAGTTGGTTGCTATGGTCTATTGTGTGTTTATTATTTTCTCTGATTTTTCCAGCAATTCCATACTGTGGGTACTGTTTGTGGCTACTTTTAACCTGCCTACTGATCCTTACATCATTCAGTGCTTCCCTTCCCTTACCTGAGTGTGTTTCTCCGGTCTGTGTCCAGCACTTCAAAACTATGACTACTTTTTTTACTGCTTGCCACAATTAACTTACTTCCCCCTGCTGCTGACAAACCCATAGCAACCCTTAGAACCCGAGCAATGCTAGTCACATGCTCCCATGGTCTCTGTGGCAACTCTGTATCAGCACCCTATTAACCATTGACACATGGTCTTATCTTTGGGAAATGATATTCGGGGAGAGTGAGTTTGATTGAACTTTCCTGGGCAAATATTTTCTAACTTTTGTGATGAACTGGTGCTTGAACTGTGTGACCTGATATGGGGGGTGAGACTGACTTCTTTTTGCTGGGCAAACATTATTGAGATGATGTGATGCAGTGACTTTTTGATT
Source organism: Neoceratodus forsteri (assembly GCA_016271365.2). NCBI lineage: Eukaryota > Metazoa > Chordata > Ceratodontiformes > Ceratodontidae > Neoceratodus > Neoceratodus forsteri. The sequence goes on from CM028134.1 coordinate 851,790,834, forward strand.
CGTGGTGACTGAACTGGTGCTTGAACTGTGACTTGATACAGGTTGTGAGTTTGACTTCATTTTGATGGGCAAACATTAACGAGATGATGTGAAGCTGTAGCTTTTTGCTTAGTGGTGCTTCCAATGAGACTTGATCATGGGGTGAATATGATGGAACTCGGCTGGGCAAACAGTTTTTAAAAACAGAGACAAACTTTATTGGTCATTGCTAAAAGGTTTAAAATGGTCAGTAACTTTTGCCTGACATGTTCGTTCTTTTAGAACTCTGTTGCAAACATTCTCTATGTCATAGAATGCCCTGTAGTCTTCCTTCTCACTGGCATTCTGTTCAACATAGCGGCGTATAGTCATGAGACATTTATATACTTCTTTATTTGTAGGGGGCGGCAGTCAACTCCTCTTCTTTCTCCTCATTGTTATCATACTGGGTACTGTCGCCATATGCCACAGATGCAACAATCTCCTCATCCGTGAGCATACCTATACTCTGCAGATCATCGTCCTCTGCCACAAAGAGGTCAAAAACAGACTGTGGGATGTTATCAGGTGCTGACACAAATTCCTCCTCCTCCTCTTCATCAGCATCATTTGGGCATTCATGTAAAAAGTCAGCTTTAATGTAACAATTCTGTATGGTCTGCACCTTCACTTCAGACTAAGCTTGGCTAAGTATGTGTATAGCACCTAGCATGGACAGTTTCCTCACTAGGTCAGTGGCTGACACAGCAGTGCCATTGTCAAAGGCTGTGATCACAGCTGCCAGAATTCGGTGGTGTTAAAGGCACTTCAAATTTTTGATGATTCCCTGTGTTGGGGGGTAGAAAGATAACCTTTACATGGGATAGATCGAATTGAGTGTGTGCTGTGCAGTTATCAATCAGCAGCACCGTATGTTTCTTTCTCCTCCTCATATCCTTGTTGAAATCTTTTGCCCATTCAGTGGAGAGCTCAGCAGTCATACAGGCATTTTGGTTTGTGTGGTAGGTCACTGGCAAATGCTGCAGATTAATGCCCTTAAAACATCTTGGGTTTCTGCTTTTGCCAATGATCATCAATTTAGTTTTGTGGGACCCATCCATAGTAGCAGACACTAGTGCTGTGAAGTGGTCTTTTGCCTTCTTGCTACCAGATATGCTGTCAGACTTAAAAGTGAGTGTGCCATCGAGGGCGGCCTGATAATGAATTCCTGGCTCATTTGCATTATAAAAGCAGTCAAGGGGGTAATCGAACAGAAGCGTAGGCAATACAGATTGGACCCAGTTATCAGCAGAGGCAGTGTCTGCATCCTTCTTCTTCCCATGCAGCCATTTGAAAACAATATTGTACCTCACCTTGAAATGGCACAATCAACCATTGCTGGTCTCAAACTTCAGCTTCCCCATAGTGTCGGCTAGTTTCTGAGCCTTCTTCTGTAGTAGAGGACCTGAAACAGGCATTTAAGAGGCATGGGCATACTCAAACCAGTGGAGGAGAGCATCCTCCACTCCTATGTCCTTGCCCTCCCACTTTCGTTTCCACCTGAGGTTTCCATTCATTTGATATTCAGCCAGAATCTGTGACTTATTTTTCACAAGTCTACAGAACTGGCTCTGTGATACCCCTATATGACGTGCTACCTCCATTTGGGAAGATCCAGGACTGGAAAGCAAGTTTAATGCCTTAACTTTGTCTGCCAGAGAGAGCGCTTTTCTCTTTTTTGGTGTTTCAGCCATCACGGTGAATACAGGAAGACAGAGTGATCTAAATGCTTGAACTGTGACTGCTGTTTTATACGCCACTAAGCAAACAATTAACAGCTTGGCACATTTAGTGTTATATTCAACTCACTGATAATGACTTGATAATGACTGCTGCTTGAAAATCAGGTGTTGTGAGCACTTAAAAATTATGCGAGTATACGGGCGGACTCAATGCCTTTAACTGAACCAATTATAATGGCAGAGATAGGAAAGGAATCGAGATGCAATATTTATTCATTTAAGCGGGATTTGCTATTAAGCGGTATGTGTTTAAGTGGGCTCCACTGTAGTAGATTACAAAAAAGGGCAATACAATGCAATGCAAGAAGTTTGTCTTTACTGTCTGAATGCAGGGCTGATGACCTGTTTTTTCTAAAGTACCAGTATGCATGCATGAACCTCAGGACAGGTAGTGGGGATGTAGATTGAACTTTTTACAGCTAAGGCTGATCAAGACAAAAGCAGGCACAGCCCAAAAACATAAAGAAAGTCTGCTAGGGCAGATATGTCCAACCCCCTTTGTTTGGGGTTAAAGGGCACAGTTGCCAGCCAATTAGCTATCAGTCATCAAGAGTGTCAGTAGACTGAAGAGGGAGAGAAAAGCAGTGTTTCCTGCTTGCATCACCCTGTTGGTGTCTGACTCAGCTGAACTAGGAGTACAATATCAAGGGTCTCCGATTATGCAATAGATAGTCATACCCTATATGTTTCTGTGTCTGCACAGAAAACCCGAGTTGTGTGTGGACTGTGGCACAGAAGCATAACTCAGGCAAAAGATCTGCATGATTAAACTTTTGTTGGACTGTAATTTAAATTGCTTTATTTGCAAGCACTTTCCATTACTTCTGACTGCCTATTGTAACCTTTCTACATTGTCCCCCAATATGTGAAATGAAGCTGCTGTACATGGTTCCATCAATTAACTGTTTAAAGGGAGCTCCCTAGAAATAGGTGATCTGCATTAGGACTGGTGCACCAAATTAGTTTAGGGACTCATTGTGGCACTGCATTTGCAGGTTAGCAGGTACTGCAGGGATTCCCTGAGTGCATATCACAGTACATGTTAATGACTATCATGCCTTATTATTTGCTTTGATCCATACCTTTTTTCTAGAACCATGATCCACATTCCTCAAAATGTTCTATCCCATTTAACTCTATTGTCTGTATTTTGCCTACCTTGTGTTATTATTGCTACTTGAGTTCTTGTTACTTGTGGGAACAGCAGGGAGTGTCTGAGGAACAGGGCACTATTTTACCAGGGGGCTGTCATTCTGCTTGCTCTAGTGGTGGGTCAAGCTCTCTGGGAGGAGGTACTGCCATTTTGAAGCCTGGAAAAATTAAAGATAGATTAGCAGATCCAAGGTCCATTGCCTGGAGGCCTAAAGACCATGCCCAAACAGTAACCAGTGAAGAAATTCACATGCCTAGTGGATAAGGAGCAGCCACACAACCAAAAGAGACTTCCCAGCTTTCTATCATTAAATTATAAATCACCAAATTATGCTTAATAAGTCTGACTTCTAAGAAGCATGAAGTGTGAAAATATTTTTTTAATATAAATGAAGTGGAACCCCCATTTTAAAAGTAGAACATTACACTTATTCTAACACTGTGCATGTGCAGAAGAGAGAGCCTCACATGTGGGTGAAGTCTCAGTACTTATTTGTGAATTAATCAGTGGTATGTGTAAATTATTGTAAAATAATAGATGCGAGAAACCAAGACCTATAATGAGTCTGATGTGATCACATAACAATGCATTATTCCAGCTTAACAGCATGGGTCAGAAATACCTCACTTACGGAACATCATTACTTAGTTTTTTTTAAATGAAAATCAGAGGAGCTATTTTATAATCACAAAAAGTCACTTCAGGGTGTGCCTAGCTGGGAGATAGTGGCACTAACTGGGTGCATAAGACATTTGCCATTGCTGATTGCCTCACTTTCCAAGGTGTGCCATTATTCCACATTATAAAATGGCAAGAAAAAATCTGACTCTGCATTTGAATGCTATAATGCACACCACATTGTGACCTATTACACATGTAATGCACACCCTGTCATACCTCATTGCTTGACTATACTACATTCAACTCTATAGTACTCACAAGTCCAGAAAATTAAACCAGCCCTAAAAGCTTCAAATTTAACATGGAACATGAGCAAAAATGAACGACAGTACAATAAATGTTTTAATTTGTTTAATATTTTTTTTCCCTAATGATATATAAAAAAACATATAATGCTTAGGAAGCAACACATGAAATCCCTATGGCTTCACACTTCTTCATTACTATGTACACGTCTTAAAACAATTTAATATAATTTCTCTTATGGAAATAGGTGCACAACATGGAAATATCTATCTTATCCTGGGAAGACAGTTCTGCATTTATGCGGCCTGTTTTAGAACAATTTCTTTAGATGTAAGATACTATTTATGCTTCCTTAGGCATTGATGTGCTTTACTTTGGAGTTTCTTTTCTTGTACTTGCAGTTAGCGTGTAAAATTTGAAGTCAGACTCAACCTGTCTGCCCTTGTCTATTACTGATAAAGATAAAAAGAACTAGACATGGGAATGACTCTTTTTTTTCTTTTTTTTTTTTTGTTTCCCTGAGGATGGAAGATTTGATTTTTTTGTGATCCACCCAGAAGCAACCACAATAACCACAGCTGCAATTATGAAAAAAACTCTGCCTGCTCCTTCTCTTTGCCTTATATTTTCTTTGCTGGAATGAAGATTAAATAACATTTCAAAGTAAAATACTATAGGAGTTCATTGCATAGAAAGACATGAAGCACATTTGTTTTATGTGTTGTTCCAAGATGAACAGACTAATCCATAGCATGACAGGCAATGTAATCAATTAAGGATAAATTCTGATGTCATAGAGACCAGATTTATGTTTTAGCTAGCAAAAATTGTAACAAAATGTTTAATGACTTTTTAATGAGCTTTAATTAAGAAAGGCTATATTGAGGTTACTATTACATCCTTTCATCTAAAGATGAGAGCCATGTGAGATATGGGTATCAAGGGATTTGTAAACATTAGTTAAACAAAAAAACTGAATAATATAAGCAAGTGGTTATCTGTCATTTTGTGGGCTGTTTTAAAATGTGAGTATGATTAGTTAGCTTGACTGAGCACACCCATGATGTGACATGCAATATTAGAAATGCTGGAACTCTGTGTAAAAAAGGGATTCCTTATATTTTATTTGGGGAAAAACCAGAGGAGTTGCTCTTCAGTATTCTCCAATGCTCCACACAAGTGTTAGAAACTGCAAAGGGGTAAAATGCTGCATAAAACAATGTTACTGTAGCTCCTCTTTGAAGGCCCAAATGGGCCATTAAAGACCGAGAAGAGGGTTCGAAATGCTACTGCTGCTGGGGACCAGGAACAACATATGCCCACCTCAAAAATGTTCCAGTGGTGGTGTCCTTAACTGTGGGCATTACAATTACATGCAGACCAGCAATATCCTCTCACCAGCCCAGAGGATAGGTCTGCAAAACTTACAAGAGGGCAGCCATTTAATTCAAATGCATAAAAGCTGATAGAACTTTTACAGACCCAGAGAAAAGAAAAGGGATTTGGTTTTAATATACTGCCGTTCTTACAGGCCTTATCCCAATGTGGTTTACTATCCAGGAGAGGGAGGTGACAGAATGGAGAATGTTGGTGCAATTTTCAGCACACTGGGAAATTCAAAGGGAGGGAGGGAGGGAGAAGGGAGTAAAAGTAAGAAAGAGGCTTAGCACAGTGACTTGCTAAGAGTCACAGAGTGAGCAGTGGCAGTTGTGGGATTCAAACCCAGATCTACAGACTCACAGCTCTGTTCTATAATCACTAGACCAAATTACTTCCCAAATCCCTGTTTGACCTTGAAAAAAGATAAGGATCTGTCTCAGAACAATGACTTATGACATGTCATAGCCAGTACCATAGCTGGGTTTCCCTGAATAATTGGTCATGTATATCAGTGTATGGATTAGGATAATACTACAGTATGTATTACTTGGACACTATTTAACAACAGAGTCACTAAGTAGAAGCATCACAGAAAGCCAGAATTGTTTCCTCAATTATTGAACAAATACGGCATTAGACTAAAAGTGCAGTTGTTTTAAAAATCTCAATACTGTATTGCCTACAGTTATTTAGCTAAAAGTGATAGGAAAATGAACCTATCATACTGTAAATACAAGATCACACATGCCCCCACAATGCAAAGCATCATGGGCTGCATATGCAAATCACCACAGAATGTTATGCTGGTCCAACTTTAAGCAGAATTGCATGGTGCCGAAAGGCCTCGCACACAGTTTGCAAAGGGTGCTAACAGAAGACATAGACACGTGTTTCGTCCTACCAGGACTCATCAGTATGCTTATAGATACTTTCTTGAGATGGACAGCAAACTGTGTGAGAGGCCTTTCGGCACCATGCAATTCTGCTTAAAGTTGAACCAGCATGACATTCTGTGGTGATTTGCATATGCAGCCCGTAATGCTTTGCATTGTGTGGGTATGTGAGTTTGTATAATTTGTATATGCTACATATTGTCCGATATACTGCTAAAATTATTTATGTTTTACATTTAATTTTATTATTATATTCTGTATCGGGCTCTAAAAAGATGATTGTTTGACTTTGTCTCATTTCCCTTGCCAGTGAAAATTGGTGAGGCAACCCTTAATAAAGTTATAGAACTTTAGAGGTACATATACCAGAAGGGTATGAAACATATATAAACTTGATGGCAGGATGCAGATTTTTACTATATTCACCCTGCCCAGCAGAAAGACCATCAGGGATCTCCATCTGTCACAACAGGATTTAATCCTTTGCAGGAGAGGTTGGTAATTCAGTTGACCCAGGTTAGATAGTTTCCTGGGGAGGTGTACCCCTAGATATTTGATGCTATCAGTGAGCTGAAGCTGTACCACTGAAACACTTAAGGGGGTCACCCTTGCAACATCAGAAGCCACTCACATTTGGCCCAGTTTATTTTATGACTGGAGATAGGACCATAGAGCCTAAAAATATCCATCAGTGTTGGCAAAGAAGCCTCTGGGTCAGCCAGACAGAGGAGAACATTGAAAACTGAGACCCTACATGGCAGGATTGCCTCTGATGGCCATAGCCAGGGGCTCTATTATGAGAACATAGAGATGGGGGGACGGGGCACCTCTGTCATGTCCCCCGATGAGGAGGAAGGCCTGTGACAGGTGGCCATTTGTTAAGATTTGGGCTTGAGGGGAGCTGTATAGTCCTAATTCAGGTTCTTATGTTCCCAATGAATCCAAGGTGCTCCAAGATTTCAAATATGCAGGACTACTTGACCCGGTCAAATGCTTTCTCAGCATCTAACACCAGGACACCATGCTGAGCAGTCCCCTGGACCACCACCACCAGATGCTGCTTGTCACTCTTCTGATATTATGGTTGGCCTATCTGCCCATCATAAAGCCCTCTTGATTGCTTTTGACTAAATCTGGAAGGGCCCTCTCCAGACAATCTACCAGAAGCTTTGCTAATACTGTATTGGGCCTTATTCATAAACAGGCAAGGGTGGCTATGCACCAGGTAACTAGGGTGCGTAGCCACCCCACACATGTTTGTACCCACTGTGCCCCCTCAGCAGCATGCACAGATAACTTATGCCCCCCCACTGGGTATCAGATCCCTGGCCGAGCATGGAGCTCCAAACGTGGGCAAGCTGGGGACTCTGCAGGGTAGCGGTGGTGCCAGCACTTGACACCATTCATGAAAGTGCTGAGTGCCGTATGCAGGGGCCAGCAGCTATGCATCTGGAGGGCAGCTGTAATGGATACACGCCCCTCCAGATGCTGCCAGAGGACCTGCTGGTGCAGGCAGAGGTCATCTAACCCAGTCCAGATGGTGCTGCAGGTAACGGGGGACAGTGGTTGGGAAGGGGGCAGGTGGCCAGCAAATGCTGCCCCCGGCAGCATGACCAGTGTTCTGCACGCCTCCTGCAAGATGGTGCCATACTGGTGCAAGTGATCCACTGTGGACCAGGTAGGACAGTGGATTGGATGCTGACATGGGTCCACAACCCCACCCCGTGAACCTCTTTGCTGGGGGGCCGGAACACAGAATAGAGCTGGGTGGGGGCCACTACTTCATGAATGTGGTGCCTGCATGGATTTCCCACTTGTGCAGAGCCAAACGTGCCTTTACGTGCCAGCTCCAAACATCTTTGTGAATAGGACCCAATATGTAGTCTGCATTCAGCAGTGAAATCAGTCTGTATGAACTGCAGTAGGGTTGGGATCCTTACAGGGTTTGGGGAGCACTGTAACTGTGGCCATGCACTAGGACACGGGGAGCACCTCCTTCTCTAGGGCTTCCAACACCATATCCACCACAGAACCCTGCAATCATTCGAAGAACTCCTTGTAGAATTCTGCAGGGAGACCGTCCGGTCCAGAGGCCTTGCCTTATGTCAAGGAGTGGGCTGCCCTGCTTAGCTCCATACTAGTAAGCAGGGAGTCCAGTCTTGCTTTTGTGGACTCTGAGAGGGAGAGCAGGGAGATGGAGTCTAAATATTTACTAGACGGTGACGTTTCTGGGGTCACCTCAGTTTTGTCGAGTTTGGAGTAAAAGGCCCTGAAGGCCAGTCCTATGTCCCCTTGCCCCAGGGAGACTGACCCATCTGGCATGTTGATATAGAAAATAGTCTTATTAGCCTCTCTGGATTTCAGTTTCCATGTCAGCAACATCATGGCTTTCTTTCCTTGAAAATAAGCCCCAGCTTGGGCAAGTATGACACCATTTGGTTTGGTTGGCCTTTGAGGACTCAAAGCTCCCCTAATTTCTGGGGGTGCATCTGTCTCATGAGGTCTTTTTCTAACAATTGGACCTGGTTCTCCAAATTCTTCTCCCACAGTACTTCTGTCTTTCCTCTGTGGGGTGCTGCTGAGATAGCTATTCCTCTAGCGTATGCCTTCATGACCTCCCAGCGGACAGCCGCTGAGGTATCCCCATCCTTATTTAAGGCCCAAAACTCTTACAAGGCTGCTGTAATTTGAGCCTTTAAATCCTTATCTATCAGGGCCAGGGATTCAGTCTCCACTGCCTGGATGGGGGGTCTGATCCCCAACCCAGTTCCACAACCAGGGGAGAGTGGTCCAAAAAGAGCAGCGGACCATACTTGGCTGACACTAAATTTTGAAGCTCCAAAATTGGTAGAAGAATTGTGTCAATCCTGGTGTAAAGGCAATGTGGTAGGACACAATAGTCCAGTGCACCACAGATCACTGAGAATGCTTCAGAAAAGGGCTGCTTACCCTATAAGACTTGTCAGACAAAAAGGATTCCAGCACTCCAGAACACCAAGAAAGCTTTGACTCTCATTGCAGTCAATAAATTCTTTATTCAAAACATATCGCTAAGTTCACAATCCAACCTGGCGATAGACACACAGCATCCCAGTGTGTCAGCCAAATGTATGGCCTTCATCAGGGATGCATGCATGGGAAAAATGAGAATTCCCTGTCCTTTGGGTTCAAAAGCCCTCAGGCATCAACTAGTCTTCACTGTTGACATCTATCTGAGCACTACTGAGCTTTTATGGTGGTTCCAAATTAATGGGTCTAACCAGTCCAGGTCTGGATCACAGGGACTGTTAAAGTCCCCACCTATAATGGTTGGTCCAGGAAAGTATGCTAGAGTAAAGGCTAGTTTGTGAAATAAATCTCAGCAGTGGAAATTAGGCCCATACACTGCTGCTATTGTCAGTCAGTTCCTCTTCCACCTCTGCAGTGAGGTACCACCCCTGTGGATCAGATATTTACCTGTGCACTTTGTATGGAACCCAGGCTGGAATCACACTGCCATCCTCCTGGCCAAAGATGTAAAACCCGCCATCAGTAGCACTCATCCCCAGGACTTTTCCAACTTCAAGTCTTCCCTACCCATATAGGTTTCCCACAGAATATTAATGTCCCTTTCACTTTCTTATTGTAGTCCAATACATTTTTTTCTCCTGATAGCAGTTTTTAACCCATTAACATTCCAGGTTAGTATAGTCAATGATGTTATAATTCCTTGTAAGATTCAGTATCCTGCCTGACCAGTGTCTGCCCCCTCCACCCTGATCCACTGCTGTGCCTCACTCACTCCGCATTGACATTTTCTGAAACATTAACATCCCTCAGTAGTAGAAATTCTACATTAATATCCCCAAACTCCCTCCCTCCTCCAAATGCACAGGTATTCAAAACATGAAACATCCACCTCTCTTCTCTCTGTCCCCAAACAGCAATGTATGATGGGTGCCTCCCTCCAATTGGAAGCATATTACCTCATGTGTAATCCCTTGTTTCCCCCACTTTTCTCCCTCCCCTTTCTTCAGAGCAACAGGGTCTACATCCTTTCCATGAGCATTTGGCTCTAAAGAATAGGGATGGGACAAATAGTAATTTTTACAGTGTTGCGGACATTAGAGCGGGAAGCCATCTGGGGACCAGTGATCATTATACAGTGTGGTTTAACATAAGAACAGCTGCAGAATCCAACCACAAAATGGCGAGGGTCCTGGATTTCAGAAGGGCTGATTTTACTAAGACGGGTGAATGCCTCAGGAGTGACCTGGCAGGAGGAGAAGATCTGGAGTGGGTGGATGTAAAGTGGGCCAAAATAAAAGAGGGCATAGTAAAGGTAATTAACCTCTGCATCAGCAGGTAAGCAAAAGTAAAATAAAGAGGAGATGGTTATGGATCTCAAAAGACATAGCAGAAAAGGTAAAGGCTAAAGAGCAGCATTCAAAAGGTATAAGGAGACCCAGAGAGAGGAGGATAGGAAGTGTGTCTGAGAAAACAGAGGGAGGCAGCAAGGCAATAAGGAATGCAAAGGCACTAATTGAGGAAAGAATAGCTCAGGGAGTATCAAACGTGGTCAATACATTTTTTCGGGTATAGTTGCTAAAAAAGGTAGACTAAGAAAGGGATTGTGGCTAGCTGTCGGATGATGAGGATGTAATTTTGGTGAGCTCCCTAGAAAACACCCTGAAAATTGTAAAAACAGCAATTTTAAAGAATATAGCCTATCATATTTTGAATCCAACAACAGCCTATACCTATTTGCAGCCTTGTATTAGAAATGGGGAAGAAAAACAACGACCAGAAAGCCAGTTTCTTTACCCCGCGAGGAGCGACGTCTAAGGCGCCATCTCATTCTGCAGACCAGACCCAAGAGGATCCGAAAGGGGATGATTCCTGACCAGCCACTCTAGAATCCCTACAATCAGCCATCCTGAATTTAACTAAGACGGTCCAACAGTTGGATAGGAAAATGGATTCTTATCACGAGAGGATGCTGCAAGTCGAACAGAAGATGGATGGGCTGGTAGAGACAGCACAGACAGCTGAGAGAACCTCTGAACAGGCCCAGGCCATGGCGGCCACATGTGTAAAAGAGCAGGCGCTGTTAAAATCGCACCTGGAGCATCTAGAGAATCAGTCAAGGGCCGCGAATGTGCGTATTCTGGGCCTCTCGGAGGGGATAGAAGGGGATGACCTCCTGGCTTTCTGTATATCTTGGCTTCAGAAAACATTTGATTTAAACCTAAAGGACTCTCTGGTTCGAGCCTACTGTATTAATCTTCGCACAGCCACAGGTCAGACAGAAGGAACCAGAACGATCATGCTGCAAACGGCTTCATCGGCGGTTCGGGATAGAATACTTCAGATGGCCTGCAACAGGAAAGGAATCGAAGTTGATGGCACCAGAGTTTAAATTTTTCCTGATCTATCATATGCTACTCGCATGAAGCAAAAAACTTTCAACCCGATTCACCATAGATTGAGGGACTTGGAAATCCCCACCAGCATGCTTATGCATGCCCGTCTACAAGCAGTGGTGGGTCGGCGAGTATATGTGTACACTGACCCCAAGGACGCATTAAAGTTGGTGGAGAAATTGGAGGCCGAGAGGGCGGCAAGAGATGGGGAGTCCTCTAATGAATCGGAGGAGGACGATACTTGAGCTGGAATTGTGAGTTTTCCTAGCTCCATTTCTTTCAGTCTCCTGTTTGTTCTATGGAGACATTCTTTGTTTCTAAAAATTTCATCATTAATACTGCATGTAAGTGGGCTATATAAAGAATAATTGGGAGGCATTTTGACTTCTTAAGGGTCTGTTTCTACCAGATTGGACACTTTGTTTTATGGACTTTATTTTCAAGTTGGACTGGTTATGGACCCTTAGTTTCAATGGAGAGATATTCGGGGTGTGTAATGAGGAGTTTACTGAGAGGGAGAGCCTGAGTCTTTTTTTTACCAAATGAGCTACTCAACAAAGGCATGTTTGCCGGTTTAGCAATTTGGGATCATTAATGTGTCTGATTATAATTGTTTGGGCATTGACAGCATTGGTCAGAGTGTTACTCATTTTGTTTAATACTGTGTCTGTTTTTCTCCCTAATCTTGTACCAACAGTTGTCCTGTCTTTCTTTCCACATATCAAATGTATATTTACACATGTTGTATGGCACGACTCTAGGATTGTCTATGCATTGCATTGTAATGTCATAAAACATATAAATAAAACGTATAAAAAAAAAAGAAAGGGATTGTATACAGTGCAGGGAAATGCAAGGTACTGCACCTGAGGGCCAGAAACCCGGGCCAAGTGTACATCCGGGGGATGCTACAAGTCTCGATGGCTGAAAGGGACCTGGGGGTGGTGGTGGATGTCAAGATGAACAACTCGGAGACTTTTAGGAGGGCAGCAGCCAAGGCCAACAGGATGCTGGGATGCATCGCTAGGGGGATCACCTCCAGAAGGAGGGAAGTGATACTCTTTCTATATAACTGCTTGGTGAGGCTGAACCTCGAGTACTGCATGCAGTTTTGGAGGCCACACTTAAAGAGGGACATTAAACTCCTGGAGAGGGTCCAGAGGAGGGCAACCAAAATGATTTGGAGCTTGGGGGACAGGACCTATGAGGAGAGGCTCGAACAGGTAAATATGTACACATTGGAAGGGAGAAGGGACCGGGGAGATATGATAGAGGTCTTCAGGTACATGAAGGGGATAAATAGGTGAGGAACAGTCAGGGTGCTTCGAAGGAAGGAGGAGGAGGAGGAGGGGGCCACTAGAGGGCATGGGTGGAAGCTGGAGGAGGGAAGATTCAGGGAAGAAAGGAGGAGGTGCTACTTCACTGAGAGGGTGGTGGAGCAATGGAATGCTCTGCCTAGGGGGCTGGTGGAGGCAGAGATGGTGGAGGGGTTCAGGAGGGGGTGGGACAGGTACAGGGGAAGGGTTCTGGAAGCAAAATCCAATGCAGCGAGAATATCCGGAACTGGGAAGGGAGAAGCCAGAGAAGGCGAGGGAGGCAGCAAGGTAAGCTCCCAGGGTGGGGGCTGACCAAACGAGCAGACACGAAAGACCATTAGGCCTATTCTGCTGGCATTTTAGTATGTTAGTATGGTTAAAGAAGGGGGGGGTGACTGAACAAAGAAGGAGGATCAGGAAAAGGCAAACATCTTGAACAAATACTTCTGCTCATTTTTCACAATAGAAAGGGAGTGGGAGGGACCTCAAAAAGGCACAAGAAGCATTGTTGGGAGGGAAGTGGACACCAGTCCATTTTCTGAGGTGAAAGTAGGAAAGCACTAGGTAACATGAAGGTGGACAGAGCTATGGGAACATACGGGTACATCCAAGGGTGCTGAGAAGGTTCAGGGAGGTACTGGCTGCACCTCTGACAGATCTATTTAACAAATCACTGGAGACTGGCATGGTCCCAGGGGACTAGAGAAGGGCAGGCATAGTCCCATTTCACAAAAGTGGCAGCAGGGAAGAGGTGAGAAGCTGTAGGCCTGTCAGCCTGACATTGGTAGTGGGTAAGGGTTAGTTAATAGAAACACTACTAAAGGAAAGGATTGTGGAATATTTGGTATGCAATGGATTACAGGATCCAAGGCATCCTGGTTTCACAGGGGAAAGGTCATGCCAAACAAATCTAATAGATTTCTTTGACTGGGTGACCAAGACATTGGATCAGGGAGGGGCAGTGGGCATGGTCTACCTGGACTTCAGCAAGGCTTTCGACACCATTCATCATGGGAGACTGGTAAACAATTTGGGGAATTTGGGGATGGGAATTAAAGTGGTAACCTGGGTAAAAATCTGGTTAGGGGACAGGACATAGAGGGTAGTGGTAAACGGAGTTCTTTCCAAGAAAGGGAAGGTGACCAGCAGGATACGTCAGGGATCAGTGCTGGGACCAGTCCTCTTTAATGTCTTTATAAGTGACATAGCAGAGGAGCTGGAGGGGAAGGTCTGCCTCTTTGCAGATGACACTAAGATCTGCAACACAGTGGACAATGCGGGTGGCCAGGTAATGTGACAAGGCAATTGGAAAGGTGAGTGAGATGCTGGGGTGCATAGGAAGGGGTTTCACCAGCATGGTGAGGGAGGTGGTGCTGCTCCTTTATAGTAGTAGTAGTAGTAGTACTGTAGTAGTAAAAGTAAGCAGTACAATATTTTATTCATTATATGAGTCAGATACTTAATTGAGGAAAACTGATTTTCAATGAAGTCCCGTACATACATACTTACAGTGTTTCAAATGGAAAATTCAAAAATACATAACAAACATGTGCCCAATATAGTCTCACACATATACTGTACATGCATGTAAAAAAATCTCTACAGATTAGTTATAGATATCTTAATTAAAAACACTTACGATATAACATCATAAGAAAAATTTCCATGCAGATCAGCTTTCAGCTTTGCTGTAATACTAGTCTCTCTTGCGTGTTGAAATAACCTGTTTTTTTTTCCTGTGTAAGGTACTAGGCAATAAAGTAATGTTTTTTTTTATCTGTTCTTTTTTTAAATTTTGCTCAGGATAATTTTTCTTTCTACTGGTCTAAGATGAATTAGAATAGCATTCCTAAATGTTGGTCCCTTATATTGGAAATGTGATCTACCCACCTCCAGATTTCTTTTGGGAAGAAAATTTAAATTCCACCTGCTGACCTTAAAGAACCCCTAATACTTCTTTGTTGTAGGTTCCCACTTACATATTCCGTAACTTTATTTTCATAATACTTATACATATAAGTGAGGCAGTGTAGTCTCCTACACTCCTCTAGTCGCAGTCATCCAAAGTTATTATATGGTTCATACCTGTGCACTCTACGAGGATTGTCCTGAATGAAACAGGCAAATTTATCACACATGATGTCCAGCTTCACCAGTTCCATGCTAGATGCTCCTAAAACAACAGATCTCCATTATAAAATTGATAGCACCACTGTGTCTACTACCTGATTCTGAACTTGTTTATCTATGGAGTGTTAATTTTATATAGTGCACAAAATGTTTTGCCAAGTTCTTTATATAACTTTATAGATCACTGGTAAGACCTCACCTGGAGTACTGTGTCAAGTTCTGGAGACCACATCTCAGGAAGGACATAGACTGCAGGCAGTCAAGAGAAGGGTTACCAAAATGGTGCAGGGTCTGCATCGAAAGTCCTATGAGGAGAGACTAAAGGAGCTAATCTTGTACACCCTGGAGGCAAGAAGGGAGACGGAAGATATGATAGAGACCTTTAAATATGTCACAGGGGCAAATAAGATACAGAAGGGAGGTATTTTTTAAAGAAAAGGTGCTCTAGAACATGCCTTGAAATTGGAGAGGGGTAAATTCAGGAGGGATGAGAGAAAGTACTTTGTCACAGAAAGGGTGGTGGATGGCCGGGAACAGCCTTCCAGCTGAGACAGTGGAAGCAAAAACAATGGGGATGATCACAAATGCTTGGGACAGACACAAGAGAATCATGGGATAAGGAAGTGAGGGGAAGAAATTGCACAACAGATCAAAAAAGAAGAAGAAAAAATTAGAATATGGACAGACTGGGTGGGCCAGGCAGCCCTTATCTGCCATCGTATTCTAAGTTTCTATATTGCTATGTTTTAATATTCAGCCAAATACCAAATAGTTACTGATACTATTCATCAAACAAAGAACATGAATACACATAATAACTACAGGCAATGGCAATGAATTGCCCCTTTGTTAACATTCCACCCGTTACCAGTTAATGATTGAACAGTTGTGGTAAACAGATAAACATTACTGTAATTTAAAATAAAACAGCCTCTATTTCACTGATTTTAAAGTAAAAAACAAAACAGAATTGGGGGGAAGGGACAAGATCCCAGGCAGTGATGCTGGTTTACAGTTCATAGTCAAAGCAGCTCACTGGCTTTTTCTATCAGTTTCAGGCATTTACCATGGTTTTAGCCACACAACTGTGAACTCAGAACTGGCAGCAAGTCTGAATTTGGCTGACAGCACTGTACAGTTTGTGACATACTCAGACTGGAAAGAAGATTGAGGGCTTTGACTTTCTCAGCCAAGGACAGTTCTTTTTTTCCTTTTTGACATCTCCATCGTCTCACAGTATCATGGGAAACCTGATCCACAATGTAAGCCCAGGAACTGTGGGAGCCAGATTCAGGAGCCAGAGTTTGGGGAAACAAAAACAGTCTTGGAGTGCAGTTAGAATTTGGGAGAAGAGTGAAACCAGAACTGCAGATAGATGAACTGCAGGAAATCACAACCACAATATACGGCCAGGAACCATAGGAGCTAGAGTCAGGAACATGAAGAAGTGTGATACAAATATTAGTGGGACTGAATTGTCATACCTGCTGGAACACAAGGGAAAACAGGGAATGGCAGGGGTGGGGATGCTATTCAGTATTCAGTTTATTTTTTTAAGCTGTTATATTCAGACAAATATGAATAGTGAAGAGAGGCCACTATTCATATATGAATCAGATATTCAGCCCGTCCCTCCTACAGAAACAGGAGTTGTTGCCCCCCAGTCCCCCTCCCAAATCCAGAGAGATTCCCAACTCCCACTTTATCTCATGGATGAGGCTGGAGAGAGAATTAGACATTGATTAGCTACAGAATACCAGCATTAAGGAACAGCCTTACAAACCCTCTTAATGGTTAGTTATAACAACTAATTTTTTTTTAAAATACTGTTGGGATTAGGTCATTTCATCTTATGTGGTCTGCACATTGTTTTACTCAAACCAGAGAGCACCATCTGCACCTTTCTCCCATGATGTCATACATAAAGCTTATGCTAGCTCAGAGAGGGCAAGAGGTGTGACCTCCCTACACTCCAGGGCTCCCCCTTGCATGCCTCAGCTCTCTTTGCTAAACGCAGAAAAACAGTTCTGCCTGCATTGCTCAGTAGCATAATGCTTATGCCAGCATGACCTAAGGCCTAGCTAGTGAAATAATACATGAGAGAAACATTGGTTATACTTTAAGTGTCTGCTTCAATGCAACTAATCATTAATTACATGCAACAGGGTAACTGCACTGTAGTTACATGTTTGTTGCATGCAACTACATTGCAGTTACAGTATAATTACACTATAACTACAGTGTAGTTACTCAACATTTAAAATAGCAAGTCCATTTTCCCCAGAGCCTCGCTGCCCCAGATTCTGATGTCTTTGCCTTCTGGTGACTGAACTCCTGGAGCATGGTCTACCCTGTTGTCTCTCAGATAGTTAGTCCCTACACTGAGTTAATAAAGTCCAAGCATCCACTCCAAGTATGGAATTAAAATGTCAACAGTTCAAACACTGTCAACAGTTCCATGTAATTAATTCACAAATGTATTCCAACTTTAAAACTAGAATTTAACTTTCTGTTTTAAGAAATAACAAAGTTACAGTTCAGATCAGGTGAGTGTTGCAGAGTGAATCTTGGGGTGATGTGTCCTCTCATCATAACAGGGCATGGGCCAGCATTGCTTTGGGCCTGAGTTTAACTTCCATTATCATGGCTGGAGTCTTGAGCCATTTTCCTGTTATGACCACTTCAAACCATGATTACACAATCTGTATCAGCACAAGGAACCCTTTCTGGAAGTTATCATGAGGCCATCTGAACTAGTAGGCCACACCTCTGGGATAGTATCTCCCTTGCTGTATCTACCTTCTGTTGTATTCTCTGTAATATTACCCTGTTGTATTCTGTGTAATGTCACCCTGTAACCTCCTGGGTCATGCCTGAAAATAGTCATCTCTATGGCTAGTGCACCTACCCAGTAAACAAAAACTAAATAAACAAAATAAATAAATAGTGATTGGTAGTCAGCCTTCCTAGGCCCAGTGCCTGAGTTTGCCTGCAGTGGTTTACAATGTATGTGAGATGTTCTTTGCCATTAGTGTCTAGGCTCTACATCCCCCTTTTCCCCCCTTACCTCCACTCCACTCACCCAGCATCTTCAAGCCTGGGGCTGTTCCTCCTCGGTGCTGAGCAGCCCTCTTTTGCAGTTGTCTCTATGTTTAGAAATAGTGCAGCCAGGTCTGGCTTTGTGAATGCTTTAAGAGGTAAGCCCAGACTTCTGATAATGAGGCTAGATGGGTATACATGGGCAAAATGCCATTTCAATTTTCATGCAGTCTTTTTTTCACTGTTTTCAACTCCTGCCTTAGCCCCCGCAATCTCTGACTATAGTCTGGGAAAGTGCTCACCAGTTCATTTTATAAGTGAATTGGGATTTTTTTGTACACCTCTTGTAGGACCTTCTGACGATCCTGGTAGCAGAGAAAGTTACTTAGGAATTGCTGTGGTTGCTCAGAAGGTTCAGGATTTTTGCCTGGAGAATGATGGGCTCTTTGTACCTCAAAGATTGTATCTACAGGAAGTTCCAGAGTTTTGGGGAGCCAAGAAGTGAGGAAAGCCAGCTGATCTGATCCTTTGAGGCCCCCAGTGAGTTCCATCACCCTGACATTGTTCCACCTTACCCTGTTCTTGTGGTAGTCTGTGGTATCGTTAACTCTGAGACAGTTTGCTGTGCCTGGGTTAGTGTCACCCTAAGGTCCCTTGTACAGTTCTCTTGCTTTCTGAGCCACACTTCCAGCTCCTCCATGCATGTCCCCTAACTGTCTACTGCATCTTCCAGTTCCTTTACTGTGTTTTGCAGGTGAACATATTCTGCACTTCAATTTTCAAAGCTGACTCTGAGCTTAGTTTATATAGAACTTAGTTTATAAATCAAGATTTGCAGTGATGGTTTTGGCAAGGAGGGATTCATCATTTCTGCAGCTGGTGTCTCTTGCTGCTGACTTCCTTCCACCCTTGTGTCTGTGTGGCACTGTGACTGTCCAGGCCCGCCACACTTGATAGCTTCCCTGGCCTATTTAAAAGCTATTTGCATCTGCTTTTTCAGCTATTTTGTTTGTGTATACATCTCAGCCTTCTGATCTGTCATTTTGAGGTTGGTTTCTGTAGATATAACTGCAGATGGTTTAGATGTAATGCCAGTCCTTCTGAAGCTCTGAGATTAATCCATCATCTCGGTTTACAGCCAGGCCACACCCCATTTTTATTTATTTATTTATTTAAAAGTTTTACCAGGAAGGCATACTAAGCAGACTACTGCTCAATTTCAGATGTGTCCTTGGGGAGGGGAGAGTACAAATGAGTTGTGGTAAAAGGACAAGCATTGAATACAAAGTTTCAAAACTACAGTTAAAGAAAATACAGAATGCATACAAAATACAATACAAATACGAAGTACAGTGCAAAAATACAGTGCAGCAGCAGGTAGCAGTGCAAGATATTTAGACAGTCCAAATTAAGATACACATATACTTCAGACCACTTTGGTCATCACTTATTACAATCACAATAGGAGGAACTGGCCCAAGGGCCAACAGTAAATTTAGATGCTGGGCAGGTGGAAGAGAAATGTGCTTTGAGTAGGGAGTTGAGGTGCTGGGTGGGGGAAGCATGCCGAACACCCTTGGGGGCTCCACAGTTTAGGCATGCTATATTTGAAGGCTGCCTGGCCTGCAGTAGTTGTCATGTGTGGTACAGTTAGGAGCCTGGCATCATTGTTCCTCAGTGAGTACACTGGAAGGGTAGGGGTAGATCATTCTGAAGTGAGGTAAGTGGGCAGGGACTGGGTCCAGAACTTATCCGTGATCCGAGCGCAGTGGGACAGTCTTCAGTCCTGAAGTGAGGGGAAGCCCAGAGTCTGATAGAGAAGGCAAGGATGGATGGTGGAAGGACAGTCAAGGGTGAAGCGACAGAAGGAGTGGAAGAGGCGGTCCAATCTGGCTAAGGTGGACTTGGGTGCAGCACTGTAGACTACATGGAGCTTGTTGTGGATGGCATAGATATGTACAGAAAAGTTGAGGTGCTGGTTGAGGCAGACTCCGAGATATCTAAAGGGAAGTGCAGGCCTCCAGAGAAGTCCAAGGTGTGGAAAATGGGGGTGGAGGGGAGCTGCGAGAGTCTCTGCCTAGTGCCAAAGGTCATGGAGACTGTTTTCTTGGTGTTAAGGGAAAGCTGATTTGCGCAGAACCAGAGTTGAACATTATTGAAGTCATGCTGAGGTCTGGTTACCACATCAGTGGTCGTGGGATCAGAGGTATACAGCACTGTGTTGTCCAGCATACATTTGAATGGATGTGTGAGGGCAAGCAGAGGACAGATCATTAAGGAAGATAGAAAACAAGAGCAGTCCAAGGACAGAGCCTTTGGGCACACCAGTAGTGACAGGGAGGGAGGGAAGCAGAGGTGGTGTTACCAATTCGGACTGATTGGGATCTGCCAACCAGGTAGGAGTGGAACCAGTTGGTCACCACACTGGAGAGACCAGCAAGAGAGAACTTAGACAGGAGGAGTGAGTGACAGCCAGTGTCAAACACCTTTGCCAGGTTGACAAAAATTGCTGAGGTAAAGTGGCCCTTGTTCATACCAGTATGGATGGAATCGGTGAGCCTTAGGAGGGAGGTGACGGAGGAGTGGGTCTTCCTAAAACCAGACTGGTAATGTGTGAAGAAGGCTGAGGAGTCAAGGAAGGAAGAGAGTTGTGAAAGGACTAGGTGTTCCTAAAGTTTAGCCAGTATTGGGAGGAGGGAGATAGGGCAGTAGTTTACAGGGATGGATGGGTCACCGCCTTTCGGAAATGGGATGACAGTAGCATGCTTCCTCTCAGATGGGATGGAAGCTAGAGAGAAGGAGAGGTTGAATAGTGCGGCCAGTGGGAACGTGCTATATAAATAAAGATTTGCTTGCTTGCAAAGGCAGGTGCTGACAGGCAGAGCATTTTGGAGTCCAGGCCAGTGGGGCATTTACCTTTTGACAGATTTAGGGCGAGCAGCACATTTAATACTGCTTTCAGAATAAGCTGGTGGAAGAAGAAGGTGGGGGCATGGGGAGGAGCTTGGGCAGGGGTGGAAGGGGTCGGGGGGATTGGAGGCAGGTGGGAGGGAGGACAGTAGTGATGATGTGCAGCTTATGAAAAAAAGAGTTGAATTTAGAGACCACTGTAAGGGGGTCAGTAGCAGTGGAGCCACCAATGTTTAAAGCAGGGGCTGGATTCTGGGACGGTGGTGAGAAAAGTGATTTGACCACCTTCCAAAATTTAGCAGGGTGGCTTAGGTTTGTGAAGACGGTGGTTTTGAAATAATTGGCTTTTGCCTGCTGAAAGAATCTCGTGCAGGCGTTATGCAGAGCATGATACTGTAGATGATCCATAGGTAAGCCAGAGACCTTAAAGGACTTCCATGCTTGATCTCTAGCTCTGAGGTTGGACAAAATGTCAGCTGTGATCTAAGGCAGGTGAGCACCCCACACCTGAGTCTGTCTAAGAGGGGCATAGTAGTCCCTCACAGCAAGGAACCTGGTCTCGAAGTATTCTAGGGTGGAGTCAATGGAGGTAGCCCGGGGGATGCCTGACCAGTCTGTGTTAACCAGGTCATTTAGAAGTGAGGCGAGGTCCAAGAACGGTCACTTGCTGATGTTGACTTTTCTGCCTGTTATTTATTTTAAAGGAAAACTATCGAAATCATAGCAACCCCTGCCCCCAAAGGATTACCCCCGATTAAGCTTTTCACAAAGAAAAGCCTTAATTTTATAAGCTGGTACTTACTTTGTTTTAATTCTGAAAAGTTCAGGAGTTGGGAAGATAACGGACCATGCATGGCTCCATTTGGTGAGAAAGTGCGGCACCGCACCGCTCACCTGCAATACAAATGTATTGCAGCGAGCTGTGGATTTGCCATCATCACACCCAAACCTGTTATGCTGACATGTCTTATACATAAATAATATTGGAAAAAAACAGGACATGTCTGACACTAAAATGTGCATGATGATAGCCTTTTCCCCACACAAGCAATACATTGTTTTACATCTAGCCCAATAACGGCAAAACAGAATTATCGATCCCACCACAAAAACCTTGCTACCCCTAAACACAGTCACAGTCACACTCACACTCATTCGTTCACTCACACAAAACCTGCATTTACATTGTAAAATCAATACAAGTGCAAACTATGAAAAAAAATAGCACCAAATGTCCAGTCCATAGTCCTGGCTTTGCAATACAGGTTCTTGTTCATTTTGTATGGCATTTTGCAAAGCATTCCATGCAGAGGGCAAGTCTGCATGCCACACACTCAAATGGCATGTCCTTATGGACAGGATGATTTTTGAGGCTACATATTTTACATCTCTTTCTGTTTTGGCACTTTATGGGCAAATGTCCTTCAGTGGTTGAGAGACCCACAACCAAAGCGGGATTTGGATTTTGCAATGCTTTCCTCTTCCGGCAATTGAAGCGAGCAATTACGTGAATGACCAGCTGTTTCATGAACCCTTGCTGCATCACTGGTTTTGCTTTGCCCTTTTTACTGCAGTTCTGTGTGTTTTGGAAGTCCTGGAAAATAATGAATGCATTCACAGTTGCAATGTTCCACAAAAACCAGAACATGTACTGCCACCATTCTTCAATCGCCTTGTTATTCTATATTGTGTGCGGAGCTGATCAGTGATGTTGATACCATTCATGTGATCATTGTAATGATGGACGACTCCATTACAAGGTATACTTGCACACTGTCCATCCTTCATTGTTCTTACAATGGTGGCCAGGGGCTCCGTGGGGTCGACATTCATTGACAGCAAAAATACAGGCTTGGTATCATTCCATGCTATTGCCACTAACTGTCTCCTTTGAAGATACTGTGAATGGCCTCACTCCTTTTTTTTAAATTCAGAAGGCACAAATTCCTGTGGCCATCCAACTCAGTTAGTAGCAACAGTACCACAACTGTACATTGACTGTTCCAGTTGATCCTTGTCCAACTGGAACAGTCCTGCCCGGTATGGGTGACTGCCTCTTCCTGCAAGCTGCAGGAGCTGCTCTGAACCCAGCAGCTGTTCTGCGCTGACCCACCTGCCTCCTGGTCTACAACCAGGCATCCTTCCTGATATGGGTGACTGCCTCCTCCTGCAAGCTGCAGGAGCTGCTCTGAACCCAGCAGTTGTTCTGCACTGACCTGCCTGCCTCTCAGCCTACAACCAGGCATCCTGCCCGGTACAGGTGACTGCCTCCTCCTGCAAGCTGCATGAGCTGCTCTGAACCCAGCAGTTGTTCTGCACTGACCTGCCTGATCTCGGCCTACAACCAGGCATCCTGCCCAGTACGGGTGACTGCCTCCTCCTGCAAGCTGCAAAAGCTACCCTGAACCCAGAGGCTGTTCTGCGCTGACCCGCCTACCTCTTGGCCTACAATCAGTACACACTTTGAAGAGCAGCCCACAGCTACCAACAGGATTGAACTTGGTGCTGTTTGCCTTTCAGGCCATTTGGCTGCACTACTACTGCTCCTGAGCTCTGATTAGGCATAACGCTATTCCCCCTTCTCTTATTATCTCTTGACTCTACCCTTCCTGAGCTGTCTCTTTTTTAATACAAGAACTTCTAATGCTAAGTTTACCAGTACCAACTGTTTAGTGGAACAGAATTGTTAATTTTTCTAGCTTTTTTTTTTTCCATTTGCAAAGTATGTTGCAAAGCCACTAGAGGGCAACAACTCTTGGAGGTTGCATTCCTCTTCCCACTGCTCTCCCCTAACACTACTCATCCTTGGTCCTTCTTACCTAAAGCAAACTACTACACCCTAACAAACTATAGTCATCACCCTATTGCTGTGCCATAGAGACTACCACAATTATGGGTATCAGAGTGCCCCCCTTATACAGACACTGGGCCACTGTCTCCTTATCACCACTTGCTGGGCACGCACTGTCACGCAGACCACCCAGGCTCCTACTGATCACTCTTACTATCCTACTTCTTGGACCCCTCAGCCCTCCCCTCAAGGGCCTTCTTCCCACACTTCCCACCCCCACGAACCATCACCGACTGCCACTCACACTGCCACTGCCTGTCATGCATCCTCCGTCCCCCTCTACATATCTCCCTGCAGTCATGCGCCACCATCAACCTCCATGCCGGATCACATTCCTACCCTTTCCAACCCTTATCACCCTGGCCATCCCATGTACTTCCCACACTATATCTAGGCAGCAGCTGTCCTTGACAATAAGACAACAATCTTTTGCTCTCCTCAGAGTCTTTGCCATACTCCTACTAATTTCAGGAAATGTTCATCCTAATCCGGGCCCTGTCTCACCCAGCCCTAGCCTCTTGCACCACAGGTTTAGAATAGCTGCAATGAACATTTGCAGCTTACCCAAAAAGATAGCAGGTCTCCATTGCTGGATACTGCAACATCAGCCAGATGTACTAGCCCTCACAAAAAAATGGCTCTCCAGAAAAACACCTGACTTCTTGGTTGCCCTCCCTGGCTTCATCCTTCACAGAAATGACAGAGTGGGCAAACGTGCTGGGGGTGTGCTGTGTAAGTCCGTGACTCCATGATATGCCATGCCCTTCCAACACCTCCACTAGACCATGGTGCCCAAGCCTTATCATTAAAACTTACTCCAGATCCCCTATAACTCTTACTGTCACGTATGTCCCCCCAAGAAACCAAGCTCCTGCTATACAGTCCCTTGCTAACTACATCTCCGGCTTCCTCCCCAAAACAGAACACATTACTGTTGGAGGCTTTAATGTGAACTGGCTTGCCAGTTCGGTTTCCCATGTCAAGGACACCTTTGCTGCGCTGGACCTGACCCAGCTGATCAGCCAACCTACCAGGGTGAGCCCCACTAATGGCTCTAGCACCCTGATAGACCTTCTCCTCACCAACCGTCCCCACAGAATCTCTGACCTGGTGGTCCTTCAGGACTCCTTAAGTGATCACTCACCCATCCTCTTTTCCTAGTCGTGTCTTCAGCAGAAACCCAAACCAAACTATATTGTCTGGCATTGTCTCTGACCCAGAGGCCTCACAAAACTAAGAAAATACTTAACTCAATGGAATTGGTCCCCCAACTCCAGGCCCCTACTACAGAGAAAGCCCTTGATTGTTTCACCTGTTCTTTTAATAAAGCATGTGACATCTATGCCCCACTAGCAAAAGTGCAAACCAAGAAAAGTAATGCCCCCTGGGTCACGCCTGCACTGCTCCAACAGCTTAAGCACAGAGATGATCTGCGGCATAAGGCAGTCGCATCTGACACGCAGGTGGACAGGCCAGCCTATAAAGTGGCTCGTAACAGATGCACTTGGGTCATAAAACAGGCCAAACTGGGCTACTACAAAATGACCCTTGCCTCCTCCTGGAGGAATGCTCGGTTGTTCTGGAACAATATCAAGGAACTGAATGGTAAATCCCGGCTCCCCCCCACTAACTATTAACAATGTCCCTACCACCAATATGCAGGCCATCGCCAACTGCCTCAACTCATCATTCTCTGACCTTAGTGCAGTACTCCCAAATAACTTCTTCAACCCCACTCCTGCAACCCCGCCCCCTAACACCCAGCATCCCCCCTTCCATCTCAGGGTGATCTCTATGAATGAGGCAAGGTCTCATCTCATTAAAGCACTCAGTGGCTCTTGCTATTGCAAAGATTCTTTTGATATGAGAATCCTACATATAGTACTAGATACAGTCCTCAACCTACTGACTGACCTCATTAACCGCTCCCTAAGTCTGGGGCAGTTTCCAGCAGCCTGGAAGACTGCCACAGTCATCCTATTACTGAAGAGTGGTGACTGCACCTTCCCCAATAACTACCATTCCATATCCATTCTCTCACCACTCTCAAAAGCCCTCAAAAAATTATAGCCACCCAACTCACTGAGTACCTGCTTGCTCATAACCTACTTTGCAGGGAGCAGCATGGCTTCAGATCTGGGCACAGTACAACTACGGCTCTCACTGAGTTCTCTAATTTTATTCAAGCTGCCCTGGATAGCAAATCCAGCAAATTACTTGCCTAGAAAATATTGCACTAATACAAATCACGAGACCACTCAGTCTGGGACCATGACTCTCCTTATTGTGTTTTTATTGCTCCTAAGGTGCAGAGTTTTCAGCAATACAGTGCAATTTGAAGTACCTCAATGCAATTCAGTTCTCCAATGTACCTTATCAATACCTAATGTTATAACGGTCTACTGTGCAGACACTATGTCATTCTCCTCTCCCCTTTTAGCCTATTCCCCCCGGTTAGCCTACACCCCTTGCTACTGTCCTCACATGTCTACTCAAGCACTTACATTGATCACGATCAACTGTCATTACAGTAGTGCCGCCTCTTGCTCACCACGATATGGGTTGCCGCAAAGAAATAAAAAGCAGTCTCCATTCTTATAAGCTCTAAAAAAGTTATACTTCTGCTTCTCTCTCTGCTCAGGAAATGTGGAGCTCAACCTGGCCCCCTACAACTTACCTTGCCTATCGATTTTGCTGAGGCCACAGGTCTCAAAATGATGATGGTCAACATTTTAAGCCTGATTAAAAAACTTGTACAGCTGCAAGCCTGGGCTGCACACGTTAAACCTGACCTTATCATAATTACTGAGTCGTAGTTAAAAGACAAACACTGATCAACAAATATCACTGCAGGGCTACAATTTATTTAAAGCAGATAGAGAGTCTAGAGGCAGGGGTGTGGTTATCTATGCCAAATCTAAGTACTTGGTCACCAATATTAGTTGCAAATCTCTAGCCAAGGAATTTGAGTTAGTTTCGCTGAGCCTTCATCTCCCCTCCTCGGAATGTATCACTATCCTAGGTAGCTATAGACCCCCGTCTGGTGGTGATGAAGTCCTTAATCTTTTGAAATCCATGTTCATAGATGCAAAAACTGAAACAATATTTCTAGGAGATCTAAATATGGACTGGCTGTCACCTAAATCACACGGCCTCAAATCCCTTTGTGACGAGCTAGGTCTTGGGCAATTAATCAGTGAACCCACTAGGAACAACACTCTAAATACTGCCAACAGTTCAGTTCTAGATGTGGTACTAACCACCCATCCACACAAAATATCTCATTCGGCAGTGTTTCACAACGACATGAGCAATCATGGAATTGTTGCTTACATAAGATCTCAAATTAAGGCCTGGCCGCAACCCATCTTTATAACAAAAAGATCCTTTCCAAATTCAGTGCAGTAAACTTCCTGAGCATGATCAGATGGCAGGATCTCTACCTAGCCAAAGATGTCAACAAGGCAGCTTACATCCTTAATGACAAACTCACTACAATAATAAATAAGCATGCCCCTTTCATCAAAGTAAGAGTACGAAACAATTCCAACCCCTGGTTCACCTCAGATCTCAAGGCAGCCCTTATAGCTCGAGATAAGCTCTGGGCTAAAGCTAGACATTCCAAAGAATCTTCGGATTGGCAGGCCTTTAGAACAGCCAGGAATAACTGTGTGAAAAACTTCGCTCTGCTAAAGCTAACTATTATATTTCCACTCAAACAAGCTAAAGGTAACCCTCATAAAATATGGAAGACTATCAAAGCTATAGAAGGATGGCCTATGGCTCCTCTGTCCCAACAAAGATAGTTGCAAGTGGCAAGATTGTGGAAAACAAGTCCCTAATCCTGGAGGAACTTAACTCCCACTTTGCCACAGCTGGATTAGCTTTTGACTCGTCACCTTATGCTGGTGCTGCGGTGAGCCAGCATACCCCTCCCGCCACATCTAGTCCTGCACCCAGTCCCTTCCAACTGCGCGAGATAACTTATAAAGAAGTAGAAGATTCTCTTCTTAACTTAGACACCAAAAAAAAGCGTAGGGGACAATGGCTTGGAACCCTTTTTCCTAAGGTCAGGCTACACCCATCTCACTGCCCCAATTCTCCACATCTTCAATCTTTCCATTACATCTGTTACTGTGCCGTCCTGCTGGAAATCAGCACATATCCTCCCTCTATTTAAATCTGGTGACCCATGTGATGTAAACAACTATAGGCCTATCTCCATATTGCCTATCCTTTCTAAAGTTCTCGAAAAACTGATCCATATTCAGTTAAAATCTCACTTGGAAACCTTCTCTCTCATTAACCTAGCTCAATCTGGCTTCCGGGCTAATAATAGCACAATCACTGCACTAGCAAAAGTAACCAATGATTGGATCTCTGCTATAGATGCTAAGAATGTAACTGGTGCAGTCTTTTTGGACCTCAGCAAAGCTTTTGATACTGTTGATCACAAACTATTAGTCAATTGCCTTGCAAAGTTGGGTGCCACATACCATACCACTCAGTGGTTCTCTAGCTACCTAACTGGACGATTCCAAAAAGTAAAAGCGGAAGGCTTTTTTCTGCTGCCTTGCCAGTTGTAAGAGGAGTCCCCCAAGGATCCATCTTAGGCCCTATCTTGTTTTCTTTGTACATTAATGACTTAGATGCTAACATATCTACGTCCAATCTGCACTTTTTTGCAGTTGATACTGTGTTGTATACTTCTGGCTCATCGTTATCTGAAGTTAAGGGAGTGCTTCAAGCGGACTTTGCACAATTTGAGCATAATCTAATAAAGGCAAAGCTTCTGCTCAATGCTAAGAAAACTAAAGCGATGATATTCTCCCGCAGTGCTGTCACAGGCCCCCCCAATACCCTTGTCCAAGACTTCATTGTCACCACGCTAAACGAGCCTCTGGTAGTTGTAACCAAATTTAAATATCTGGGTATCTGGATCGACAATAAATTATCTTTCAATGACCACGTCGAAGATGTCTCTAGAAGGTTAAAAGCAAGGTTAGGTTTCTTCTACAGAATTAGGCCCCTTTTCCCCCTTGAAACTCGAAACAAGCTTGTACAGGCCACTTTTCTCCACCTACTCGACTATGGCGATGTAATCTATTCCTCCACCACTCTTGCAAATCTAAGTAAACTGGACATCCTTTATCACCGTGCGTTACGGTTCATTACCAACTCCCCTTACCGTTCGCACCACTGTGACTTATATGAGCTGTTGGTTGGACATCCCTTACTACTAGACACCTGCTCCATGCTGGGCTATGGACTCTTAAACTGCTCCTGCAGAAATTGCCAAGCTATCTCTTTTCCCTTATTAGTATCTCACATAGTGCATACTCATTAAGAAAATCTGACTTTATTATGCTTGACATACCAAGGACGCGGACTTCCTTTGGTAAACGTGCTATTGCATATGCCCTTCCCTCCATTTGGAACCAATTACAAACCGTACTGAAATTAACTAGCGCGGTTTCAATAAATTTCTACAAATCGCTAAGTTCAGCCAAAATAAAAGACACCTGTAACTGTCATTAAGTCTCTTCCTTCCCCATGTGTGCCTATTTATCCACTGGTAAGGTATAATTGATTTGTCATATTAACTGCTTTCCATTCCCCTTCTACTCCTGGCTTTATCTATGCTTACGCTCCACTGCTACTCTATCAAATCACTCCTCCCCCATATCAGTTGTAGTCTGTTGTTTGCTCTAGCTGCCAAAATATATGTATTGCACACACCAGTTATCATGTTTCATTTATCAGTATGCAACCTGTAAGTTGCTTCCCTGTCTCATATCAATGTTTACCACCTGTGGTCTCCCTATGTGGTACCCTTGTATGTATATCCAGCCTGTATCATGTAACGTGCATTTCATGTATATACTGTTATTACCTATCTGTGTTTGTACTTTAAGTGTTTATGTCACAGGACCTCCTTGTGAATGAGCTTGCTCAATGGAGTTTTCCTGCAATAAACTTGAACTTGAACTTGATAGAAAACACCTAGCTGGAGCTGTCTTCATCGACCTGTCAAGGCCTTTGATACAGTCTCCCAACCCTTACTCTTAAGCACACTCCGCCACATAGGTCTGTCCCAAGGACCAGTCTCCTGGTTTACCAGTTACCTCATAGCTAGATCACAATGTGTCAAAATAAACAACACCCTCTCAAAAACCCTGCCAGTCTGCTCTGGGGTTCCCCAGGGCTCCATCCTTGGTCCTCTATTATTCAGCATCTACCTAAACACCTTGCCCAATTCCTGCTCCAGCAACCTACTACTCTATGTGGACAACGCGGTTCTTTTTGCCTCGCACCCAGATCCCGTAGTATTGCAGTCCTCTTTCCAACATGCATTTAACCAGATTGAAAACTGGTTCATAGACCAAAGACTTGTGGTCAATGTAAAAAAGAAAGAGACCATGCCCTTTGCCCACAGACAGAATAAGGCCAAGAATGCGCAGCTAACAATCCTCTCCCACTCTCTCCTTCCTCTAGAACAGATCCATACATATAAATACATGGGCCTTACATTTGATTCCAGCCTCTCCTTCCATTCACACATTGACTCTATCATCTGCCATAAATGTCCATATAGGCCTGTTGTATCGACACACGGATTGCCTACCTCCGGAAGCCCTTAATCTGGCTGTCACCTCCTCAGTCCTCTCCCTAGTCAATTATGGGCTCACTATCTACTTGGCTGCTGACCACACAGCCCTTAACAAAATTCACCTGGCCATAAACAAAGTGTACAGACAGTTCTCCGGAGCAGACAAGTGTACCCATACTTATACCCCATATGCCCTGAAAAATCTCCACACCCTGGATGAAAGGCTATTTTATCAAACATGTCTCCTCACAAAGAAAATACACCTTCTGCCTCTCTCATATCCTCCCACACTTCAGTGAACACCCACACTGCTAATCGACAGGTGTGGTCCATCCCAAGCGTTAGAACCTCCTTAGCCCAAAGGTCATTCCCACACAGGGCCCCAGTCTGGTACAACAAACTCCCCTCTGATGTCTCCTCCATCTCCAAATTAGGACCTTTCACAACAGCCCTCAAAGAGCACATTCTCACTTCATGGTGCTGCCAATGTACCAGCTAGTGCCGGGTCATCTATTTATCATCTTATGGGACCACCCTGCCACTGAGCTTCTACTGATAGGGCTACCAAACATTACCTACTAACAATGCCTCCTTTGGCTGCACTCACAAGATATCTGTCTAATTCTCTACTTTGCTGTAAATATCAAACCTGTTACTTCTCCCTCTATCAGCAAACTTATTGTTCTCTTGAAAACTGTAAAATATAGCTCTTGGTAACACGTTCAATGCAATGTATAGTTGATCTTGATTCTGCAATATTGTATAACTGAAAAAACTGTAACCTTTAGCTGTCATTCTATGTGTATATGTATTAAGTGTTTGTATTTGTTTTTTCTGTCGTGGAGCCTTTGTAAATGAGTCCCTGACTCAAAGGTTGTAATCCTAAAGTCTGTTAAATAAATAAATACATAAATAAACTTCACACCTGTGAAGTATTTGTCATAATAAAGATGAAAATGTTTGCCTATCAGTTACTTTGAAAGGTCTTTCACCACATACCCTCCAAGTCCCATCTCTGGATCACCTTCCTTCTTTCCAGTGTAAACCTGCAGTTGAAAAAACACTGCCCTCATTTAAAATTTGGTAACCGGGAAAGGCACACTGAGCCAAGGATCATTCCCAAGTGTGACCTGGGGACAGGGGGTGAACTTGTTCATACAGAGGGAGTGTAACATAAATAAACATATACAAATTTAAACCAGATAACAGACAATTAACATGTGGGAAATTTACAGTAATATACATATACATCACCAGAACAGATAGTTTAGGTAATTAGGAGGCAGGTTAGACATGTTTAAGTTGCAGGCTATTTACAGGCTAATTACATTTATAACAACCAGACAATTGTTTTGGCAAGTACGAAAGTAGGGTAGCATAAATAGAGGAGTTCTTTGTTAGAAGGTCAAAGTCATAAACAGGATATATAGTGGAGGGTATTAGATAAATAAGTGTTGGTACTGGAAAGGGAGGGATAATGTATTAAAGAAAAGAGGGAGGCTCTATGAGGAGGGGGTTGGAACACAGAGGGGTGAGAGGGAAGTGGGAAAAGGGGACATGTAGTGCAGTGGGGAGATGGATCTGAGCTAGCACTTAAAGGCTGGGATTGAAGGCGTGTCACAGAGGGAGTCAAGCAGTTGATTCCAGAGGTGGGGAAGGGGGTAAAAGAAGGCTGAGGAACCAGTCGTAGTTCACCGATGTGGGATGGCAAAAGAGTAGGAGTGCCAGGATCTAAGACAGTAGGAGGGAATAGCAGCAGGGGAGTAATGGGTCTGAAGGGAGTACAAGGGGTGAGAATGGTGCAGAAATGGACACAAGTTCCTTTACAGGAGAAAGCGTCCTGAAGGAACTGGAAGTAATAAGAGTTGATAAAGCAATGGGGCCAGATGGGGTGCACCCCAGGGTCCTTAAAGAACTCAGAGAGGTGGTGGCTGAACCTCTGGCTATCCTGTTTAGCCAATCACTGGAAACAGGGGAGGTACCCAAAGACTGGAGGACAGCAGATGTAGTCTCCTTATACAAAAGTGGGAACAAAGAGGAAGCGGGGAACTACAGACCAGTCAGCCTCACCTCGGTAGTGGGGAAGAACATGGAAGCACTACTGAAGGAGAGATTGGTGGAACATCTGGTTGTCAATGGACTGCAGGATCCAAGGCAGCATGGTTTCACCAGGGAGAGGTCATGTCAGACCAACCTCATTGAATTTTTTGACTGTGTGACTAGGGAGGTCGATCAGGGGAGGGCAGTGGACGTGGCCTATCTGGACTTCAGCAAGGCCTTTGACACTGTGCCACATAGAAGACTATTACACAAACTAGGGAATATGGGTGTGGGCAGGACAGTAGTGTGGTGGGTAGGTAACTGGCTGGGCAGCAGGACACAGAGGGTGGTGGTAAATGGCTGTCACTCCACAGAGGGAAGAGTGACCAGTGGGGTACAACAGAGATCAGTGCTGGGACCGGTCCTATTCAACATCTTCATCAGTGACATTGCACAGGACTTAGAAGGCAAAATTTCACTGTTCGCTGATGACACAAAGCTCTGTAACAGAGTAGACACACCAGAGGGTGTAGACAGAATGAGAAGGGACCTGCAGAAACTTGAAGAATGGTCAGGGGTTTGGCAGTTGAAATTCAATGCAAAGAAGTGCAAGATAATGCATATGGGACACAAAACCCTGGCACAGTATATCAGTTGGGGGGTGAGGATATAGCATGCACCAAGCAGGAAAGGGATCTTGGGGTTAGCATCTCTGATGACCTCAAGGTAGGGAAACAGTGTGACAAGGCAGCAGGTAAAGCAAATAGGATGCTGGGATGCATAGGCAGGGGCATCAACAGCAGGAAAAGGGAGGTCTTGATTCCACTATACAAGACGTTAGTGAGACCCCACCTGGAGTACAGTGTACAGTTCTGGAGACCTTACCTACGTAAGGACATAGACAGGGTAGAGAAGGTTCAGAGGAGGGCAACAAAGATGGTACATGGATTGCATCACAAGTCCTATGAGGACAGGTTGAAGGAATTGAATATGTACTCCCTGGAGGAGAGGAGGGAGAGAGGGGACATGATAGAGACATACAAGTATCTTACAGGGAGGAACAGGGTGCAAGAATACACTATTTTAAGGGAAAAAGATATTCCAGGACTAGAGGGCATGAGATGAAGTTGGAGGGAGGACAATTCAGAGGAAATGTGAGGAAGAATTTCTTCACAGAACTGGTGGTGGACAAGTGGAACACCCTGCCTGAGGAAGTGGTGGGGGCTGAAACAATCACAGGATTTAAGAATGCACGGGATAGACATAAAGGAATTCTGGAGGTCAGGGGTAAGGGGCAACAGAGTTTAAGGAAAACATAAACTGAAGTTACAAACTCAAATGGGCAGACTAGGTGGGCCATAGGCCCTTATCTGCCGACACTGTCTATGTATCTATGTATCTATGTTAGGAGGAAAGAGAGGTAAAGAGGGAGAAGGTTAAACCAGTATTTTGACATGATTATAAGTGAATGAATGTGCCACCTGTGGGAGAGGGGGGAGAGACTCAGAGATGAGAGATGTGCAGTGATGAGTACACGGATGGGCACTTGTGGAGAACCTGCAAAAGGAACTGAGCATAGTGTCAAGCTTAGAAAGGGAGGAGGCAAGAGCTGAGAAGTAGACAATGTCTCCATAGTCAAAAAGAGGGAGGATAGTCTTGTGTATTAATTTGCGGCAAATATGTAGGGGGAAATAAATCCCCAACAAGCTTTGCCACATAAAATATGCATATTAGCTGATTCTGAGGAGACAGAACACATAATAAAGCACATTTTTTTATAAATTTATGCTGTCTGAAAAATGGGTATGTGCATGGACACATTCTGGGATTTGTAGTTCTACCAGCCACAACACAAGCTCCCGATTTTTCAAACAATGTAAAAACTATCATATTTGCCAGTGTTTTAAATTATTCAGACATTGCCCTGATGTACAGAGGTATGAAATACCCAGTGGTTAGTTGTACTCACTTTTTGCTTCTTTTTACTGCAGATATCCATGGTGCTGCAGACCTCTCAACAGAGTCACAGTAAACCATGTGGTCGGTGGGCAGGAATTGATACTCAGATGGGCGTAAATCTCCATTTTACTACCAGCAAATCAAAGTGGACCCATACCTCAACAACTGTATTCTCGTAGCTGAAAAAGTTTACTAACATGCTTCACAGTAAAATAAGAGTTTTTGTGATTGGCTGAGCCATAATTAAAGGGGAAAGTGCCTGATGCATATATGTGCTATGGGGCTGAGTGGCACAGAATGGGAGACGCACATTTGTCCTATGGGAGTGTATGGAACTTTTGTACTGATGCTAATATGCACTATGGGACTGAGTGCAAGGGAATATTGTGTCAGGGGATGCAGGATATTGAACTCTACCATGGAAATGTCTAAACAGCCTGCTGTACCTCGATGATCAGCATCCACTGGTGTTATAGCATATTGCATTTTACTCAAAAGACAAAGAAATAGAACAGGCTGTTTTGGGGCTGGGGAGGTTTACCTGTGTCTGACTTGGATGTTTGGATTTTTTCTCTGTTTGATTAGCAGGGTATTTTCTCTGTCAAATTGTCATGTATGGCATCTTGCTGATAGGAAGGTACCCATCGCAGCAGTAGGTCAGAGCTTTTAGCTGATTGTTTTGTAAGGGCACAGTTTAGGCCCAAACCCTTCCCACCCTCACCCCACCCACCCCTGTAAATTGTTCCTTTATACCTGGGGTTCTGACATCTTTTCCTCAAGAGGGCAAGGTGATATCACTGTCATATGCTCTCTAGCACACTGCACTGATATAATATAAGCATACACATTATATAATACATATATTTCTATATAACAAACCAATCACACACACAAAAAAAAAACCTAAACAAGGTAGACAGACATGTGGGGAGCAGTGCAATGTAATGGCTGTGGGGCAGCAGTCTTCCGGGAGTCTTTCTGGAGGCTGAGATGCTGCCCTGTTGGCAGACAATTATCTGCCCTGAGGAAGGAAGTTGCCCATCTTCAGGCCGCATTGGACAGTAGTAAGGAAACCTCCCCCATCCAGGGAGCACCAGAGCCACCACCACTACCTCAGAGGTTGCGAAAAATGCATAGCAGTTGGACCACAGTGGGCTCAGGGAGGGCAAGGGTGGAGGAACAGAGGCACACCCAGTCAGTTGTTCCACTCCACAATCCATACACCATTCTGGGGGAGCACAGTTCCCCTATGGATGCACCTGCAGAGGAGACTAAGGAGGTTGCAGACAACTGTCACAAGGGAGGCCCTCAGGAAGGAGGCAGAGGGCACCACAGGGAAAGGAAGCAGCTCCTGGTGGGGGACTCAATTATTAGGGGGATAGAACTTGGGGGAGCAGGGAAAATTGAAGTAAGGTACCTGCCTGGTGCCATGGCTTAGAGGAACAGGAAGCGCATCCTTAGGATCACGAGAACAGTTGCACGGGAGTCTGAGCTGGATGTCATTGTCCACCTAGGGACAAATGACTTGACTCATCGTGAGATTAGAGCAGTGCAGAAGGACTTTGTAGAGTTGGCGAGGGGCCTAAGACAAGTAGCACACACAGTATCCTTCTCAGAGGTGCTGCCTGTCAGTGGCATGGGTGAGGCAGGGGTACTTTGCACCATGCAGTTTAACGAATGGTTGAAAAATGGTGTGGAGCACAGGGTTTGGCTTCATTGGGGACTGGGGTTCCACCTCGAGGGACACCAGCCTATACTGGCAGGATGGTCTGCATCTGTCCAGGAAGGGAACAAGTCTTTTGGGCAATCGGTTTAAATGCTTCACTGGCAAGCTTTTAAACTAGTCAAGGGGGGAGGCACTGATAAGCAGCAGGAAAATCCCAGCCTCCCCTACAAAACAGGGTACTAAATGAGAAAAAGACCAAGGTAGAAAGGTCAGTGGGGGATGCTTCTACAGAAGGTAACCATCAAAAAATGGAGAGCAATGAGTACCAATGCAAGTAGTCTGGGTAACAAGCTTCCTGAATTAGTGGCCTTGATGGAGGAGGAACATCTGGATATCATGGCAGTCACAGAAACATGGTACACACAGAACCATGACTGGGATGTAAACATACCAGGATACACTATCTAGAGGAGGGACAGGGAGGGTAAAAGAGGAGGAGGAGTAGCTCTCTACATAAGGGAAGGAATCAAAGCAACAGTACAAAAGGGTAAACAGGGAGGGAGAAGAAGCACTGTGGGTCAATTTGGAGGCAGGCAATGGCACCACAATCCACACAGGGGTTATATACAGACCCCCCGCTCAGGGGGAGGAAATGGACAAGGAAATGATAGAAAGTATACTTAGAATGGCAGATAAAGGGGAGATATTGCTGATGGATGATCTGAATATGCCAGATATTAACTGGAGTGCAGTTGCAGCAGCCACTTCTAAGAGTGGGGTTATTCTAGATGCCCTACAGGGGGGCATGCCTTAGACAACTAGTATTGGAAACCACTCGAGAGGGAGCAATCTTAGACCGGTTCTCTCAAATGGAGATGGAGACAGGATCACAGATGTAGAAGTGGGTAGCCATCTGGGAACTAGCGACCATTGAACAGTCTGGTTCACAATAAACACAGCAATAGAGTTAAGCCATACAAAAGGCAAAAGGACTGGACTTCAGGAGGGCTGACTTTGCCAAAATGGGTGAGTGCCTAAGGAATGCGCTAGCAAATAGGCAGGAAGGAGGGGTGGAAGAACAATGGGGAAAAATAAAAACTGCCATCACAGAGGTAACAAGCCTTTGTGTGAAGCAAATAAACAAAACAAAATGATGTAAGAAACCACTATGGTTCTCAAAGGAGGTGGCAGTGAAGGTTCAAGAGAAAAAAGAAAGCATTCAGAAAGTACAATGAATCATAGAAGAAGCAGGAGAGAGAATTGTATCAGTTAAAGCAAAAGGAAGCTGGGAAGGCAGTCAGAACAGTAAAGGCCCGAACCGAGGAAAAGATAGCCAACTCCATTAAGAAGGGGGATAAAACCTTTTTTATGTACATCAGGGAGCGAAGGAAGACTAAGGGAGGATAGTGAGGCTTAATAAAGGGAGGGGTGGGCAGAGGTGACTGTGAAAGGCAGAGATACTAAACAAATATTTTGCTCAGTATTTACAAATGAAGAGGGAGGTACCTAAAACAAACAATAGAAACACTCTGGATACAGAAGTTGATACCAGCCCATTTACAGAAGAAAGGGTTCTGAAAGAACTCTTAAAACTGAAGATGGAGAAAGCAATGGGACCTGATGGGATTCATCC
This sequence comes from Neoceratodus forsteri, assembly GCA_016271365.2. Classification (NCBI taxonomy): domain Eukaryota; kingdom Metazoa; phylum Chordata; order Ceratodontiformes; family Ceratodontidae; genus Neoceratodus; species Neoceratodus forsteri. The sequence goes on from CM028134.1 coordinate 851,828,503, forward strand.
CAGAATTCTAAAAGAACTAAGGGTAGAACTAGTGACACCACTGACTACCTTCTTTAAGAAATCATAGGAGGATGGGGTGGTACCTCAGGACTGGAGGAGGGCAGATGTGATTCCACTTCACAAAAGTGGGAGCAGGGCAGAAGCAGGAAACTACAGACCTGTTAGTTTAACCTCAGTGATAGAGAAAATGGTGGACTCACTTCTGAAGGAAAGAATTGTCGAGTACCTAGAGGTCAGAGGGGCACAGGACCCAAGGCAGCATGGATTCACAGCAGGAAGGTCATGCCAGACGAATCTAATAGATTTCTTTAACTGGGTGACCAAGTAGTAGATCAGGGAGGGGCTGTGGACATGGCCTACCTAGACTTTAGCAAGGCATTTGACTCAGTCCAACACAAAAGATTAATATACAAGTTAGCCAGCCTTGGAGTGGGTCCCAAGATGATAGCCTGGGTAAAGAATTGGCTGGAGAATAGGACACAGAGGGTAATAGTAAATGGAGTCCACTCTGAAGAAAGGGGGGTTACTAGTAGAATACCGCAGGGTTCAGTATTAGGACCGGTCCTCTTCAATGTCTTTATAAGTGACATTGCAGAGGGACTGAAAGGAAAAGTATGTCTCTTTGCAGATGACACAAAGATCTGCAACAGAGTTGATGCACAAGGTAGGGTGGAAAGGATGAGAAGGGACTTGGCAAGTTAGAGAAATGGTCAAATGTATGGCAGCTTAGATTCAATGCTAAGAAGTGCAAGGTAATGCACCTGGGAAACAAAAACCCAGGGGAAGAGTACACAATGGGGGGTGAGATACTAACAACAACAAAAATGGAAAGGGACCTGGGGGTAGTCATATCAGATGACTTAAAAGTGGGCAAGCAATGTGAGAGGGCAGTAAGGAGGGCTGGGGGGATACTGGGATGCTTAGGGAGAGGCATCACCAGTAGAAAACAGGAAGTTGTTATCCCTCTGTACAGACAGCTGGTGAGACCTCACCTGGAGTACTGTGTGCAGTTCTGAAGACCCAATCTCCACAAGGACATAGACAAGATGGAAGCTGTCCAGAGGAGGGCAACTCAAATGGTGCAGGGTCTGCACCAGAAGACATATGAAGAGAGACCAAAGGAGCTTAATATGTATAGCCTCGAGGTATGGAGGGAGAGGGGGGACATGATAGAAACTTTCAAGTACCTCAAGGGAATCAACAAAGTCCAAGAGGGTAGCATCTTTCAAAAACAGAGGTGTTCAAGAACAAGGGGGCACAATTTGAAGATGGGGGGCTCAGAGGTAATGTAAGGAAGTATTTTTTCACAGAGAGGGTTGTGGATGCATGGAATGGCCTTCCGGAGGAGGTTGTAGAGTCAAAAACAGTGGTTGAATTCAAGCATGCATGGGACAGTCATAAGGCAATTCTAGGGGGTGGGGGTAGAAAGAAGTAGGCTCTGGTTAACTAGGATCTGCAGCTTATCCATTAGGTAGGGAAATGGGCAGACTGGGTGGGCCAAGCGGTCCTTATCTGCCATCAAATTCCATGTTTCTATGTTACCACCAAACATGAACTTATAAAAACACTCTGTATGTACTGCTTGTGGTATACAAAATATACTGTATAGAGGCTGTGTGGTCTAGTGATTAGCGTACTAACTAGCTTGGAACTGGGTGAACACAGGTTAATAACCCTCCAAGCCAAATTCTCACTGTGTTCTCGTGAACAAGTAATTTAACCTCTCACTGTTCCTTCCCACCCAGCTGTGGAAATGGGCAGAAGCAGGGGTCAACTGAACACAATATACTGCCTCTAAACCAGTTTATCCTGGGTCAATAAATAGTAAAATAAATTGTTATTGAGACTAAGGCACAAAATGGATCTTTAATTAGTGTCTTCTGGTAAGAGTGCTGTGAATAGTTGTAGGGAATATCATGCTGTGCAACCAGCTACTTATTGTAGTACATATTATTTTGTAGTAGCACCTAATTAGATTAACTGAAGATGTTTTACACAAGCTTTTGAGACATCCAAGGTCCCTTCATCAGATGTAGAGGAAACTAACCAGCATTTCAAAATATACATAAGAGTTTGTGAATCACGTATTGTTTAACAAAGGGGGAGGGCGTAAAGGAAGTACAGTCATTTAATACAATACAGGTGACTACCAGGAGATTGTCCAGATGTCACTTAAAAGATAAGAGATCAGACATGCAAATGAAGAGCTACATCAAAGTGGTACCATAACAAAAGAAGTAATTGTAGAAAAGTTCAGTTAAGCATGCAGGATGTAGGAGGCTGACAGATCAGAAAGTTAATTTTACTGTGAATTACGGTCCTTTTTTATGTTATTTGGGTAAGCTGTTGTGTTTATGTTCAATGATATAACCCCTGTTTCGGGGTGTGCTTATCTGTAAAGCATTTCATACATCGTCTGCTGCATTGCTCATTTTCAGTTTTTTTCTAATTACATGCTTCACTTGGACTTGTACTAACAGTTATGGCAGGTGATGTGTCTGCTTCTCTGCAGAGTATGTATATGCTTCCTTTCATTAAACTGTAGCAAAACTGCAATCTACTGTTGTATATGGTACTGCACCATAAACATGCTAAAAGAGATAAAAAATTTGTTACACATTTCAGTTTTCTTTTTTTTTGCAGTTTACAATAATTCACTCATTCTTCTGCAGTGAGGCTTCATACAGTAGATACTGTAAAATGCCACAAATGGAAGCCAAACATTTCAATTTCCCTGTATGTACAGTATAGACAGCTTAAAGTAGTGTGCTAGGGGAAGGCGGAAGGGAAAGGGAACATCGTTTAATCAGGAGTAGCACACTAAGCTAAAGCTTGTTTCCAGATGCAACCAGGAAGCACAAGGAAGTTAAATGACTTGCTCAGGATCACACAATATGCACCTAGGTGGCTGTGGGTTTCAAACCTAGGTCTCCAGATCTGCAGCTCAGAGTTTTAACCCCCTGCGCTGTGCTAGTTATTATGGCAAACAAGAAAATGTCACACTTACTAACATACTAACATACTAAAATGCCAGCAGAATAGGCCTAATGGTCTTTCGCGTCTGCTCGTTTGGTCAGCCCCCACCCTGGGAGCTGACCTTGCTGCCCTTCTCGCCTTCTCTGGCTTCTCCCTTCCCAGTTCCTGATATTCTCGCTGCATTGGATTTTGCTTCCAGAACCCTACCCTGTACCTGTCCCACCCCCTCTTGAACCCCTCCACCGTCTCTGCCTCCACCAGCCCCCTAGGCAGCGCATTCCATGGCTCCACCACCCTCTCAGTGAAGTAGCACCACCTCCTTTCTACCCTGAATCTTCCCCCAGCTTCCACCCATGCCCTCTAGTGGCCCCACCTCCTTCCTTCGAAGCACCCTGACTGTTCCTCCCTATTTACCCTTCATGTACTGAAGACCTCTATCATGTCCCCCCGGTCCCTTCTCTCTTCCAATGTGTACATATTTAACTCTTCGAGCCTCTCCTCATAGGTCCTGTTCCCCAAGCCCCAAATCGTTTTGGTTGCCCTCCTCTGGACCTTCTCCAGGAGTTTAATGTCCCTCTTTAAGTGTGGCTTCCAAAACTGCATGCAGTACTCGAGGTGCGGCCTCACCAAGCAGTTATACAGAGGGAGTATCACTTCCCTCCTTCTGGAGGTGATCCCCCTAGCGATGCATCCCAGCATCCTGTTGGCCTTGGCTGCTGCCCTCCTACAAGCCTCCGAGTTGTTCATCTTGACATCCACCACCACCCCCAGGTCCCTCTCAGCCATCGAGACTTGTAGCATTTCCACCCACAGGGTGTATACTTAGCCTGGGTTTCTGGCCCCCAGGTGCAGTACCTTGCATTTCCCAGCATTGAACCTCAGCTTCCACGTTCTAGACCATCTTTCCAGAGCCTCCAGGTCCCCCTGTAGGGCCACGCTCCCCTCCACCCAATCCACCACTGCCCCCAGTTTTGAGTCATCTGCAAAGAGACTCATCTCACTCCTGATACCTGTCCTAATGTCAGAGACGTAGGCATTGAACAGGAGGGGCCCAAGGACTGATCCCTGTGGGACTCCACTAATGACCCTCCTTGGGGATGAGACTGTCCCACTAACTACAACCCTCTGGGTCCAGTCCTGGAGCCAATTGCCCATCCATCTGATCATCTGGTTCCCCACCCCCATTTCTCCAAGCTTATCCAACAGGCCCACATGAGGAACAGAGTCAAATGCCTTGCTGAAGTCTAGAAAGAGGACGTTCACTGGTCTACCCAGGTCCAAGGCACTCATCACCCAGTCATAGAACTCCACAAGGTTTGTCTGACATGAATTCCCCGGGACGAATCCATGCTGTCTATCGTCCAGGCACTCTGACTTTTCCAGGTCCCCAGCCTCTCCTTGACAATGCCCTCCATCACCTTGCCCACCACCGATGTCAGGCTGACAGGCCTGTAGTTCCCTGCCACTTCCCTTAGCCCCCCTTGTGGATAGGCACTATATCCGCCACCTTCCAGTCCTGGGGCACCCACCCTGTCCTCAGAGATGGTGAAAAGCTCCACCAGGGGTTTCCCACAGGACATCCTTAAGTTCCTTCAGCACTCTGGGATGTAATTTATCCGACCAGTGCTTTCTCTGTCTTAAGGGACCTGAGGATTCCCTCACTCTCTCTGCTGTGATTTCACTTCTGCTACCTCTTCTCCCTTAGCCTTCTCCCTCCTGCCAGTGATGCCTCCCCTCTCCCCAGACCCGCTGATCGGTAAGGGTTCCCCCCTCAGTATCACTGTCTCCTCCCATGTATGATGCAGCACCCCCATTTTCCTTGGTGAAAACTGAGGTGAAGTACTCATTTAGTACCTCAGCCTGCTCCCCCGGGTCTTGTGCCCATCCCTCCCCTGTTTTAATCCTGCTAATCTGCCCCTTCACCCTTCGTTTTTCCCCAATGTATCTAAAGAACCACTTTTTCCCTCTCCTAATTTCCCTGGCCAGGTTCTGCTCCTTCCTTGCCTTAGCCGCCCTCATCACCCTAGTGGCCCTTCTAGCCATCAGCTCATACTCCCCTCGATCCCTTTCACTCCTTGAGCACTTGAATTGCCTATAGGCTGCCTTCTTTCCCCGCACCACCTCCTGGACCTCCCTGGTCCACCAGCATGGTTTTTGGGCCCTACCGCATTTTCGTCTTACTCTTGCACAGGTGCTGGTAGCATCCTGCACCCCTCTCCTGATGATTTCCCACCTACTATCAGTGTCCATGTCTGACCCAATCCCATGCAAATGCTCCTTAAGGACCCTTCCCATTTCCTTAAAATCCGCCCCCCCTGAAGTCAGTTATCTCCGTCTTTGTGCAGCCTTCTACCCCTCCTAGGTCCAGGCAGAACCAGACCATGGCATGATCACTCCCCGCCAATGGGTCTCTTACCTCCAGGCCCCCAATCTGGTCACTGTCTGCCAGGACCACATCCAGTACCCACACCTCCCTGGTCAGTTCCCCCACCTGCTGAGTTAGGAACGCATCTTGAAAGACATCCAACAACCTCTGTTCCCTGGTCACCGAGGATGTCATAGTCTCCCAGTCTGTTCCTGGCATGTTTAAGTCCCCCAACACCACCACCCTTCCCCTGCCCACTCTGCAGTGACTCCCAACATCTACCACTAGACTCTCCTCCAGCTCCTCCGCCAGTGCACGGGGTCTATACACCACTCCTATTTTTACTCTTTTGCCCCCCCTTGTTATCAAGGTGACCCAAATCGCCTCCACGGTTCCCTCCGCCTCCTCTACTCCCCCAATGCCAATGCAGTTTTTGACTATCATTGCTACCCCTCCTCCCCTTCCCTCCCCCCTGTCCTTCTTGAACATAGTGTAACCCTCCAGGTTCAGGTCCCAGTCGTGTCCTGCAGTGGCCCAGATCTCAGTGACCACTGCCACATCCACCGCTCCCTCAGTTACCATCGCCTGGAGCTCAGGCATTTTATTGCCCAAGCTCCTGGCATTTAGCAGGACTACCTTCCACCCTTTCCCTATACTTCCATTTCCCCTGCTCGTGTTCCCACAGGATTCTGTTTTTCCTTAGTCTACACATACACCAGTCGGCCTTTTCCACAATCTTCCAGCTCCCAGAGGTAGAACCTGATCCCTCCTTTATCAGGCACCCCTTGACAGCCTTTTCTCCCATCCCTCCCCCCTTCACAAGTTTAAACCCCACTTTTCACCAATGAACCCATCTATTTTCAACTTAAGGATTCCCCTCCCCTCCAAATTGAGATGGAGCCTATCTCTAGCATACAGCTCCTTATCCTCCCAGGTCTCCCCCCAATCCCCCATGAACCCATACCCTCTGGCCTCTACCAAAACACAAAACCTTACAGGAGATATGAAGTGCAGAGGAGTTTATTTGCTACTTACTTAGTGGATCACTTTTGTGAGGTGGTCAACATACTGTGTGTGCTGCAGATATTGACACATATTCTCCTCTATTTTATAGCTTGTTCTTCACCTTTTTCACCAGTTTTGGTATTCCCTGTATAATATGCTTCAAGAAATGCCAAAATAACAAATGAACTCAGATCTGGCAACCTTTGGAGTTCAGAACAACTGCTGGATTATATAGTTCCTCACTGTGCCATTCTGCCCCCCCCCCCAAATCATTCACTTTATTGCACCTATAACTAAAGCATATGAGGGTACTGTTCAGTACATGTTTTTACTTTGGTGGTGTCCTCTCACAATATATCCACTTTCTAAAAACAACACTGCTGGTGCAGTGTATTTTGAGTAGCACTGCTCAAATAGTGCATTAACTGTTCAATCCATAGTCCTCGGATAATGAAATATTTGTATCTGATTGGATAATGAAGAAAAAAGACTGGATAATGGTCTTCTAGTGTATTTTAATACTGTCATGGAGACTACACTTACTTTTCTTAGTGTTTTATCTCACTTAAAGATAAATGCTTTTACTACTACTACTACCACTCAGACCACTACTACTAGCCTCACATACATTGTTAGGTTATGGGAACCAAGAATCAAAGGTGAGCAAGTTTCATACGCTAAGAACACAAGTAAGACCACATTTATAACTGTAAGAGTGGATTCCATGGCACTATTAATATATTGTTGATTGAGTTTGATCAATTAAGCAATTATACACAACAACGAGGGCAACATCATGGGATATTGTCCCACCTCAGGTGCATTGTAACGCATAAGGCCATAGGCCAAGTGATTTCAATCACCCGAGAAGGGATGATATCCCATGATATTGCACACCACAGAGATTATTATTATGATTATGAAATGGATCCATTTTGATTTTTTTTGACTGCTGGCATGACCTACTTTCAAACCAGGATTATGTCCTGAGATATCCAGCTGAATGTGGTCTCAGACCATTTAAATTTGAGTATTTTTGACAGCCATTTTATAATAATAACATATTAAAAACCTTTAACAACCTCTCCTGAACATTTCTGTTTCCAGGTGACTGTGTGAGACACTCTTTACAGAATAAGAATGTCTCACAGGCAGGGTGAAGGAGCATTCTGATTGAATATAAGTGCTCACTCAATCTGTAATATGAATAATTAGGATAATAGCAATGTCAGATAATGTCCAAGATAATGCATAATCCTTTCCAAACAGAAAATCTAGAGAAAAAAAATGTTACTATCCAGTCTATCCATTTCACAAGATAGATAATCCAAGTAGTTCTAGTATTGGGTCATAGTTACTGGTAGAATGTGAAAAGCTGACCTTAATTTGTAATCAAATACACATACTATTGTGTGTATATTGTAACATACTATACCTTGAAAAAAACAAGCATTTGTCAATGCCGAATGTTTGCTTGCTGGCATTGGCAGTGGTAGTGTAGAAGTTACAGAGCTGCGTAATAGGAATGGCAGTGAAGTATTGAACTGAAGCCAACCCCACCACCACCCTGCAGAGAGTGACAGGCATTGGGGTGTGCGTTTGGATCGTCAGGCATAACGCACACGATTAATACACCCACCCCTGCAGACACTGACAAGTGTCACGGTGTTCTTTGGGGTCTTTTGGCTCTTTATGCACACCCTACTTCATTAGGAAACACGGTGAGAGATGGGTGCGATATAGGAGACTGGGGTGAACCTTTGGGGTCGAAGAGTCCAAGGCATACCTCGATGCCTTTCACTGGCTGCAGAGTGTGGAATGGTATGAGCATTACAGGCAAGAATCCCAAGTCACACCCCTGATGCCTGTCATTCTCTACAGGGTTGGGCGTTATGGTTGGAAACCTAATACCTCAGGCATTCGTTGGTATTTTCACTCCAAATTTTCAACATGTTTTTGTGACCCCACCTCATGAACAGGGAATATCAGTTTGTTAGCGAAGCTGCTTATGCACAGCGACTACGGCATTTAGCACCACAGGTGCAAAAACATTCGAACAGGATGTAAAAATGACAGCTGTACTGTTCATGGGAGGTGTAAAAATGGCAATGTTGCAAATCTGCAGTAAAATATTAAAAAATGGTGAAAGTCACGAGCGTACACAGAAACTGTGCAACGCACACCCGTAATATAATTAGGTTGGGGAATTTTTACAGCAGATTGTCAACTCAGGCATTTTGGTGCCTCCGATCATGAACAGTGTCACTGTGATTTTCTTCATCTGTGCCGAACAATGATTTCCCACAGCCACCATGCATCTCTGCGCTGAAAGTGTGAAAACCCACTTCAGCCATGTTGTGAAAAATGACAGCTATACTGTTCATAAGGAAGTGTGGAAAAATGCCACTGATGAAAATCTGACTGAAAATATTACAAAGTCATGAACTTACGAGGGTGCGTGGAAACTGCGCAATGCTCACTCGTAACACAGTCATTTTATGGACTTTTGTCACCAAATTTTCAACATAGCCATTTTAAGACCTCTGCTCATGAACAGTGTAACTGATTTTCTTAATCTGTCCTAAACATGGCTTTCGCACACCAACAGCACCATTGTGCGCTACATGTGCGAAAACATATTTTGGGCGACATATGAAAAATGGCAGCTGTACTGTTCATAAGGAAGTGTAATAAAATGGCAATGTTGAAAATCTGAGTGAAAATATTAAATTCGCAAACTTACGAGCATGCATAGGAACTGCATAACGCACACTCGTAAAACAGTCATTTTTAGGAATTTTTTCACCAAATTTTCAACATAGCCATTTTAAGACCTCTGCTCATGAACAGTGTCACTGTGATTTTCTTAATGCGTCCCACACATTGATTTTGCACATCGACTGCGCCATTGTGCGCTATATGGGCGGAAACACATTTTGGGCAAGATGTGAAAAATGACAGCATACTGCTCATAAGGAGGTGTGGTAAAATGGCAATGTTGAAAATCTGGAGTGAAAATATTGAAAATTCGCGAACTTACGAGCATGCATAGGAACCGTACAATGCACGCTCATAGAACAGTCATTTTTAGGAATTTTTTCTCCAAATTTTCAACATAGCCATTTTAAGACCTTTGCTCATGAACAGTGTCACTGTGATTTTCTTTATTTGTCCCGTACATTGATTTCGCACATCGACTGCGCCATTGTGCGCTACATGGGCGGAAACACATTTTGGGCAAGATGTGAAAAATGACAGCATACTGCTCATAAGGAGGTGTGGTAAAATGAAAATGTTGAAAATCTGGAGTGAAAATATTGAAAATTCACGAACTTACAAGCGTATGTAGGAACTGTACAACGCACACTCGTAAAACAGTCATTTTTAGGAATTTTTTCTCCAAATTTTCAACATAGCCAGTTTAAGACCTCTGCTCATGAACAGTGTCACTGTGATTTTCTTAATTTGTCCTGTACATTGATTTCGCACACCGACTGCGCCATTGTGCGCTACATGGGCGGAAACACATTTTGGGTAACATGTGAAAAATGACAGCTGTACTACTATAAGAAGATGTAGTAAAATGGCAATGTTGAAAATCTGGAATGAAAATATTGAAAATTCACGAACTTACGAGCCTGCGTAGGAACTGCGCAATGCACGCTCGTAAAACAGTCATTCTTTTGGAATTTTTGCACCACATTTCAACATAGGTTTTGGGACCCTTCTCATGAATGATGTCACTGTCATGGAGTTATTCAGGCCTGAAGGGTGATTTCGCACAGTGACTGCGCAGTGACTGCGAAATCACCCTTCGGGCCTGAATAACGCCATGACAGTGACATCATTCATGAGAAGGGGTCCCAAAAACCCCATGTTGAAAATTTGGTGCAAAAATTCCAAAAAATGCCTGAGATATGCAATAAAGTTGAAAAACCCCTATCTAGCCCATTATACAGCTTACCGGCATTTCCTCAGTTCGCGGTCGGCTTTGAAGAGTGCAGACGTGTTCCCAGTCCACCGAAGATCGTCGCGCCGAGCTCCGGAGGTAAGTATGGGGTGAGGGGGGTGTGGGGAGGCAGGGTGCGCAGTGGGTGGGTGCAGGTTGCGGGAGGGGAGGATGGGAGAAGCACCGTGGGACCGGTTTTATTTTGCAGGTAAAAAAAGAAAAGATGACGTGATCGCTTTGCCACGCTGGGTGGGCTCCCAGCGTGGCACAAGGATGGCTTAAAGGTGGAGCCGACGGGGATTGGGCACCGCCATCGCCATATGATCAGTTGCCACGCTGGGGTGGTCTCCCAGCATGGCACCCAGTACTGGGGGGTGAGGACAGTGGAGCCCAGCAGAGTTAGGCACCCCGTTGGCTATTCATCAGTTGCCACGCTGGGGTGGGCACCCAGCGTGGCATGTGAAAGGCTTGGGGGAGCACAGCACAGCCGATGGGGGATTGGGCACCCCCGTCGGCTATACATGTGTGTGGGGGGGGGAGGGCAGCACAGTATGTGTGCATTTCTGTGTGTGTGTGTGTGTGTGTGTGTGTGTGTGTGTGTGTGTAGGGGGAGCTGCGCATGAGCAGCCGATATCTTATCGCTGCTTACTGAAGCGTAGCTCTCCCTCTCAACTGTATGCCACTGCATTTTGGAGCTTGTCATAGACAGCTCCAGCATGCATTGGCTTACAGGGGCCGCGCCTGCCAACACACTGGCTGAATTGGAGGAGGAGGTGACACACCTCCAAAATCTCGGATGTTGGCACTATGTTTCTTGCACATGCATGCAAGCAAACATAATGATGTCTAGTAATACCCAAGCGACATGACCACTCTGTTGTATCCCTTCACAGCAGGTCAGTCTGGTTTTTTCCTTCCTCACCTCACATCGAAGATGCAGTGACTTTCAGTGAAGCATTTGTTGGTCTTTTTTGCAGTGTCACATTCTCAAGTGCTCAGTCATCCCTGGGAATAGGGACCCTCCTAATGCTTTTTATAGCAACTGTGTATCCCGTCCATGAGGTTTACATCTGTGTAGAGTGGTTTATTGCTATAGTATTGACTAAAATGCAGGTCATGCTCACATTTCTCTTTCAGAAGTTATCTGTAATTTACAATGTTCATACTGACAAAATGACTGACTCAGTGGGGTAATAAAATAACTTTACTCTTTGTTTACAAGTTTCTCTGCATGTGCAATGCTACAGGCCAAAAATACTGCATATTGTAATTATTTCCTAAGTAAATATACTGTATATTCAACTCAAAAACATGTTGCAGCATCAACTGCCTTTCAGATGTTCCATTACAAGACCAGTAGGTCTCCTTTCTACAGACCTAGTTAGTTGCATTTATAGTTCTTCCCAAACTTTCTATTTCCCTCCCATATGGTGCTGCATGCTTCCTGGCCTGACTAGGTTAGTTGATCAGGCAGTCTTCATTTTGCTCCTTGTCACGTGTGCTGCCATACAGTATGCAAAATATGAAACTACTGTAAACTTTGAAACATGTTAGAGGCCAGAGTGTGTTCATGGCCATTACATGTCTGACATGCCAACCCATCCCCTTTTAGTTATTTAGTTATTTATGTGTTTGTTTGTTTACCAGATAGGTGCACTGATATAGAGGACCATTTTCAGGCATGACCCGGGCCATGAAGATGCACAAAACATGGTAGAAAGGAAACAGGTACAGAAGGTAGGTGATAGCAAGTAGTTACAATACACAGGTGACCCATTTCAGTAACACTATACAAGTGGAAACAGTTTTTGTGCAAAATTGAGTGTAAAGTGAATGCAGTGCAAACACATCAAGTGCACAGAGGTTCAGTGGTCACACAGTGCCCAACATAATGCAATCCATTTACAGCAATTTCCAGATACAATGAGCCAAAGGCAACACTTTTCAGGGTTGATTTGGTAAGTCATGCTTCCCTAAGGCAGGGTCTGTCAGACAACCAGGGGGCAAGTACAGGTGACTATCACTGCTAGTGGGGCTTGAAATGGGTATGTGAATCCAGAGTCTGTGGCGGGGGTTAGAAAGGCTGTTCCACAGATTTGTGGCAGCTGAAGAGAAAGCCTTCTGGCCCATGCATGTGGTTACCTGTGGGCACTCTAACAGAAGGCTTGAGGAGTTCTGGAGGCCTCAAAGGCAGAGCTTTGACTTGAGTAAGGGGGAGAGGGTGGACACCTCTTTTTCCCTAATGGATTTATCGACAAGGCACCTAGTAGGTAGTCTTGTCAGGCCTGTGAGGGGAATCCATCCTAGGGTCTGGAAAGGGAGAAGTGATGTGTGGAATAGGGTGCCATCAGGGCAAATCTACAGATGCTGTTGTAGGTTGTGTTTAGGCTGGAGAGTCCTGAGGATGAGGTTTGTGTGTAGATGGGAGAGCAGTGGTCCAGCAGTCAGAGTAAAGTACGCAGAGCAATGGCGAGTCTGACTTCTGGAGTTAAATAATCCTTGAGTCTGTATCCAGCTCCTAGTTTCTGGTGCACATGCCAGACAGTGTGTCCAATGTGATCAGCAAATGTCAGAGCGGGGTCGAGGGTGACTCCCAGGTATTTGAAGGAAGCCACCAACTCAAGGGGTGAGTTGTTGGGAGATAGGATACAAAGAGGGGTAGTGTCAGCAACCTCTCTATCTAGCTCGGATTTTGATCCATCGAGCATGGCCTTAGTCCTTTTGGCAATAACCAGGAGTCTATTTGTTAGGAACCATTGCTGGGTGGCACCAAAGTTGTCATGGCAAAAAGTTCTTCCAGGGTCTTAGCATTTTGGTACAGGATAAGGTAAATCACAATACATTAGCGAGTTGCACATATTGCTATCCTTGGAAAGGGAGTTTACAAACAGGGAAAACAAGATGGGTGCAAGAATAGATCCCTGGTGGATCCCAGTATTGACCTCTCTGACACTAGCGGTTGCACCCCCAGTGCAGACCACTTGTGTTGTACCAGAGAGGTAATATTGAAACCAAGCACTGAAGGTGGTGGAACACCCAATGCCATTCAGCTTGCTTAACAGGATGTTGTGATCCACCAGGTTGAAGGCTTTGGTGAGACCCACAAAGACAGCACCAGTGAGTTTGCCTTTTTCCATGTTAAGGAAACATGGTTTGAGAAATAAGCTAGGGATTTGGCGGTACTGTGGCCCTTCCTAAATCTGTGTTGTTGGGGATAGAGGAGATTTTCCAAAATGTGATGGTGCATGACTTTTTCTAGAATTTTACTTAGGTAGGAGAGGATGGAGATGGGGTGATACTTGTCAACTTATTTATCTTAAGCTTCCAAACAAGGACTTCAAAGATGGTGGCTCCTATACCCTCATTCTAATCCTAGTTGAGTGCTCCCTGCAGACTACCTACTTCCTACCCAGGGTCTGCAAACCACCACTAGTGCTGCCTCCTCCCCCTGCCAGCCCTGCGCCATGCCCCCCCTTCTACCTCAAGATAATTAAACCAGGAGAAGCCAAAAAATACCTCCAAAAAGTGCTAAGTAAAGCCAGGTACAGTAGTGACAGCCTTGATCTTAAGTTAATCTCCCTCACCCTGGATGTTGTCCTGGCTCCATTAACAAGAATTATAAACCTCTCCCTAATCACAGGTAAATTCCCTACAGCCTGGAAAGCCGCTGTTGTAACTCCTGTATTTAAAAGTGGTGCTACAGCAATCCGTACTAACTACTGACCAATTTCCATCCTACCCCCAATCTCCAAAGCACAGGAACATATTGTTTGGGATCAGTTAACCAACCACCTAAGCAAATATCAACTGCAGTGCAAGGAACAACACAGATTTAGGAAACTACATAGCACTACAACTGTGTTGGTTGAGTTCACTGGTTACATTCAGGACACTATTGATCGTGGGCACTTAGTGGGGGCCACATTTATCGACCTCACAAAGGCCTTTGATATCGTGAACCATGAATTACTGCTGACCCAACTCCAAGACTCCTCTGTCTCAGACCTCCCTGAACTGGTTCTGAAGCTACCTCTCCAGGCGGGTCCAACATGTCAAAATATGAGACACTATCTCAGACAGACTAACCATAACTACAGGAGTCCCCCAAGGGTCCATCCTGGATCTGTTGTTGTTTAGTCTCTTCCTAAATAATCTCCTTAAAGCTTGCAATGCCAATATACTACTATATGCGGATGACGCTGTCCTTTATACAAGCTATCCGGATCTGATTGCCCTTGAACAAAATCTTCAGCATAATTTTGGACAACTCGAAAACTGGTTCTGTAATGCCCAATTGCTTCTCAACTATAAAAAAACTAAAACCATGCCATTTACCTCCACTCACAGTAAACACGGGTCTGCCATTCTAAACATCCACAACCAAAAGAATGAAATCCTCGACATGGTGAAATACTTCAAATAGCTCAGTATCGCCTTGGATATTTCCCTGACCTATTCGCTTCACATAGACAACCTCTCCTGATCAGCGAACAAGAAAATTGGTATGCTTTACCAACATAGGCACTGCCTCACAACAGATGCCATAAAACTGGCTATTAATAGCTCTGTCCTCTCTGGGATCAACTACGGACTCACAGTCTATAGTGCTGCCTCCACCTCCTCCATGAAATGATTCGCTCTCACCCTGGACAACTCCTGTAGACTTCTCCTGTGGCTACCGAAATTGACCCCCACTTGTAATCTGTATACTCTCTCAGGATGTCTTAGCCTGTAGTAATGGGGTAGGTACCAAACCTGCCTTTTAGTAAAAAAGCCATCTCTTGTCCTCGCCCCACCTGATATCCAAGCTAAGCTTACCCAAACAGTCCCCTCTAAACTAACCAAAGGGACCATAAACAGCCCCTACAAGGTCCCTTTCTGTTGAATGACCTTTTGACAGCATTCCTTTGGATAGCGTGTCTCCAAGTGGCTAAATGTGCTCCCTCCTGACCTCTCAGCTGAAACCAAACTCACCCTCTTCAAACCCAAACTTCACTCCTACCTGGATAGCCAAATGAAATGCCATTTCCCACACCACTAACCTAATAAATCTGCTACCTCTGGCTCCCTCTCCTATTCCCCTACCCCCCGCTCCCCAACTCAATCTTAACCTTCCCCCTTCCCTTTGTCTTTTTCCCCTTTCCTCCCTCTCTCCCTCACTCACCCACCTGCTACTCCCAACATCTCCCCTCCTCTACTGTTTCCCTTCTCACCTTAACCCTCCTGCCCTCTCTCTAGCCTCCTTTCTCCCCACTACATTTCTCTTCAACACCCTCCTTGCCCCCCTCATTTCTTCCACTCCCAGGCAAAGGGAACTTGCGGAGCCTCAGTTCCTGACTAGTTAAACCCTCTCAGATGTTTATCCCCCTCTCGATCTCACTCTCCTAAATTATAGTTACTCCCCCTCCATCTGACCCTCCATTGTCTATACCCCTAAACCAATTCCACTGGGTATTTCTTTTTTTTTTTCTATTAATTTTTATTAATTTTCATAAATATGTAATCAAAACATATTAAGTCATAATACAAAGATAATTACTACAAATCAAACCTCCCATCCCTACTGACCAAAAAAAACCAACTATTAGACCTTATGCTTACTAAAAAAGATAAGATATTACAATAGATTGATCATTTGTCTCAATTAATATATCTCTACCACAACCAGCAAATTTAACTCTGTAATCTTACCTGATTCCAGCATTAATGCCAAATACATCCTCCCTATCAAAAGAGGGAAAGGAAGAAACAGCCTAAGGGTCTCAAAATTACCCAATTCTATAGCTTTTGTATTGGCAGCCATTTTGGTTATACTTTTTAATTGATTTTTGTATAATGACAGCCTCTTTTCAAGCTCATAGTTTCTAAAAAACGATTTCTCCATAGTTGAATCATTGGGACATCTACATCCTTCTACATCCTAGTTATACATTGTTTAACAGTCATAAATGCAGTATGGACCACAGCTCTCCTGTTTCAGGGTATACAGTATATTGAAATGCCAAAATGTCTAATAAGCACATTTCTGCTCTGAACATCAAATTTATGTCCAATGATCTATTCAGAATTTCAATAACCCTTTTCCAGATCTCTTGAATATTCGGACACAAAACCAAAACATGAGTTGCGTTTGCCACTTCTCCACAACCCCTATTACAAAAAAGGGGAAATGGATGCCTCAAATTTATTTAATAAATAGGGTGAATAATAACTCCAATGTAATATATAAAATTGTATCTGTCTTAGTCTATTACTTAATGCACTATTCCAGGTCTTACATATTTTATCCCATTGTTTATTTGATATAGAAATGTTCAAATCCTTTTCCCATTTATTTTTGAAACAGTATCCGTATATTCCTACTACCTTTAAATACTGAGGGCTGGATATTCAAACTGCGCCATTCTGGGCTGCAAGCTTCGCGCTGCGCAAAATAGTTAGCTAGGGTGGCTCAGGCGATATTCAAAGGAGTTGCGCTTATTGAGCAACCTTTGAATATCACCCCAGCCACAGTCACTGTGCATGGCGCAGTGAAACTTGCACCACCGCAGTTGTCAGAGTGGAGCATTCAACTGGCGGTGGCCAGTACCATTGCGCCTAGTGCAAAATCACGATATTCAAAAGGTGACATGCAAATGAGCCATAATTCATGCATGAGGCCAGGGGCCATTTGCATCTGATTATGGCCCCATTTGCATGCTATTAGCATGTAGGTGCGCTGATCCCGAGGACTTGCGCCTGGCGGCCCTGCCAGACAGCAGCCGTTGGGAACCCGAGCGCCCTGCAGCCCGATCGCGGGCAGCAATGTAGCTCCCCACCTCCTCCCATACATCTCCCTGGTGGTCCAGTGGACGGGAAATGCCGATCGCGGGCGGAATGTAAAAATGAACCCCCAACATGTTCCCTAGTGCCCGATCGCGGGCAGTAAGTAAGTGCCCCCACCTGAACATCTCCCTGGTGGTCCAGTGGACCGTAATGCCGATCGCGGGCAGAATGTAAACTGACACCCCACCCAAACATCTCCATGGTGGCTGAGTGTCTCCCACCCCACCCACCATGAAGCCACCACCCCGCCTCCCCAGCAGCCGAATCATTCACAAATCTGACTGTCATGGTATGGTAAGGGCTGCACGCCCATTGGCTCTGCTCTGCACCAGCGGGCGTGCAGCCCTACTAGGCAGTCAGTCGGGCGGGCAGGCGGGTGGGATGCTGCCTCCCCCGGCCGCCGGGGAGCAGGTGGTGGGGCTGTGGGTGGGTGGGGTGGGGATACTAGCACCAGGAAGATGCTTGGTTGGGGTGTCAATTACATTCTTCCCACGATCGGGCATTACGGTCCACTGACCACCAGGGAGATGTTCGGGGGTTCATTTTACATTCTGCCATGATCGAGCACTACGGTCCACTGGACCTCCAGGGAGATGTTTGGGGTGGGGGGACTTTACTTACTGCCCGTGATCGGGCACTCAGGGAACATGTTCGGGGTTCATTTTACATTCTGCCCACGATCGGGCATTTCATGTCCACTGGACCACCAGGGATGTGAACGGGAGGGGAGCCACATTGATGCCGTGATCAGGCTGGTGGGGAGTACACTATGCCCGCTATCGGGCTGGGGGGCACAGGGACTGAGTTGGGAGCCAGACAGGTGGCAGCTGCTGTGTTGCACCCTGCAATACAACAGCTCACCTGTGGGTGGCCCCTGCATAGCCTTTTTTTTGGCTCAAGGTCCTGCAGGCTCAGGTTGGGGTTGGCCTGCACAACTCTGCACAGCCGGCTGAATATCGGGCTGTGCAGTTATCATCAGTTCCTCTCCCTCCTGTTGAGCATGCATTTCATTTGCAGTCGCTGTTGCTGTTGCTCAGCCTGTTTTCAGTGGCGCAACTGCCTCCTGCTGAATATCGCAGAATGGCGCAATGTAGGACTTGAGCATGCGCAACCCTGTTGAGCATGGCGCAACCCTTTTGAATATCTGGCCCTATATATATTTTTGAGATCAGTTTCTTCCTATCTCTTGCCTCAAAGTTTCCAGCATATGATTCTCTAGCATCAAATTCACATTTCTAGTTACTTCTGTAAGAACACTTCTAATCTGTAAATAGGAATAAAACATATTTTTATGAATACCGCATTCTTCCTGTAATTGAGAGAAGGATTTCAAATTAATTCCCATATAAAGATCTCCGATATTCAGTACACCCCTATTATTCCATCCTTTTAATATAGGTGTATCAAAATACTGGTGGAACTTATTTTGATATAAAGGTATAGTTCTATAGATCTTATCCCCCCCAATACACACAAAACTTTATGCCAGACTTTAATAGTCCACCTAAAAAAATGTTACTACTTTGTTTCTCACTCTTTTTGGAAGAAAGTATATGCAAAAGTTTAATTGGTGTAGGGTTTTGAAACTTGAAAAATACCCACAAAGGAGGCTTCATAGCCCAAAATTCTTTTAAGGGTTCTAATATTGCTGCCCAATGATATTATTGTAAATTGGGTAATTTGAGACCCAGGTGTAAATACTCTTTAATCAACTTGTTTTTACTTAATCTGGCCATACCCCTTCTCCATAGAAATTTAGCAATAATCTGGTCCAATCTTCTTAAAAATATTGTTTAGAATCATCAATGGATTGCCTGGCTTACATATAGCAATCTAGGTAGTACATTCATTTTACTAACTTTCGACCCAATAAGGATAGGGAAGATGTTCCCATTTTGTAAGTCCCTCTGCACTTCCTCTGTTAGGGGTCTTAAATTTATATCTATTAATTTATTCCAACTACTAGTTATTTGTATTCCCAAATATGTTAAACTCTCCTTTTTTTGTTGTTGTAGGAAAGTTCACAATATCAATATTTCTTTTTTCTGGATGTACAAATACTGCTTCTCAGTTTTTCCAATTAAATGAGTATCCCAAATATTTACCATACTCCTTTATTATTTGCATTATGATGTTCATTTCCTGTTCAGGGTTTTTAAGATAAAGCAGTATATCATCTGCAAACAAAGAGAGTTTTAAAACTCTGTTTTCTTTATAATAAAATCCTTCTATTTCATTATGATTTCTAATAACATTAGCAAGTGGTTCTATTATTAATGCAAACAACAAAGGAGATAGTGGACACCCCTGCCTAGTGCCTCTAAAAAGAGGACATGCTGAGGAAGTCACACCATTTGTCATGACTTTTGCCCTTGGTGAAGAATATATGTATTTAGGTCCCACTTTGGCCTGTTTAAGAATTTCTAAAGAGATATGACCATTCAACCTTATTAAAGGCCTACTCTGTGTCCCGGGACACCACCACAGCATTAACTTCTTTAGCACTATACAAAAGTAATGCATTTCTAATACTATTATGACCCCTTCTTCCCCTGATTGATCCTTTTTAATTAGATTTGGTAAGGTTTTTTTAAGTCTTGTTGCTAATAATTTTGAGTAGATCTTATAATTCTGATTCCGGTTGTAATTCCGATTTCCTAAATAAATAAATAATCCACATTTAAAAGTGAAATTGGATGACAAGATTTACACAATGTCCAATTTACCTTCTTAGGAATAACAGTAATCAGGGCTCTGTCAAAGGAAGGAGGAGTCTTCCTGAAACCCATTGTAAAGTTTAACTAGTCTAGGGCTAATATCTTTAATAAGGGTTTTGTGAAAATATATTCCTATCCCATCCAGTCCTGGAGTTTTTCCAGGTTTTAATTTTCTAATATAATTTACTACCTCCTGATCTGATATATCTTGATTCAAAAATCTTTGCTCATTGAGACTAATATGTGGAATATCTAAAAAAAATGTATGAGTTATAACTGGGTTCCCTTGTGATGTATATAAGTACGTATAGTGCTGTTCAAACTCTAAATTTATCTCTTTTCGAATTAAATATATGACCATTATTTCTTAGCTCTAGAATATTTCTCTCACTTTTTCCTTTTGTGTCATATATGTCAATAATTTACCCCCTCATCTATATTCAAATAGTTTTTAGCCCTGGAAAATTACATTAGTCTTTCCAGTTTTTCATTATAAATAAGATTATACTTGGTTTTAAGTTTCTCCAACTTTTTCAAATATAAATTTGAATTCGAGTGTGAATGCAGTGTCTGAATTATCATTATTTCCTTTTCCAATTGCTCTGATCTTGCTTTGTGTTGTTTTTTTCCTTTTAATTGCATATTAAATAGTTACTGCCTGTACAAAGGCTTTATACGCATCCCATACTATTTCATTTGATACCTCTGGCTCCTCGTTATTTATAAAGTCATTCTAAGATTCTTCTTTATTTTATTAATAAAAAGCTCTTCTTTTAACAGAATTGGATCTAATCTCCAGTGTTTACTAGTGGTGGTGTCCCTGGGCGCTATTGTAAGATGAAGTGGGGCATGATCCGATATAAGTATTGGTTTATATTCCACATCCATAACATCCTTCAACAATAATTGTGATCCTACAAACATATCTATATGAACATATGAACATACGAAATTTTCCAGCAGATAAAGGCCTAGAGGTCTATCAAGTCTGCTCGAATGTGCAGCTAGCACCCCTTATTCTGCAGCTGCCCCTCCCTTCCACCCTTCCCCTTCATTAACCCTCCCCCTTGTCCTGTTCCATCCCCGTTCAAAGCAGTCCACTGTTCTACTGGATACCACTTCTGCAGATAACGATTCCACCCAGCCACCACCCCTCCGTAAAAGTGTCTCCTCATCTCCTCCTGAACCTTCCTCCCTCCAGTCTCATATCATAGCCCCTGGTGTCCTCCCTCCCTTACTTTGAACAGCCCCTCTGTACCTGTCTTGTTTATTCCTGTCATGTATTTAAAGGTGTCAATCATGTCCCCCCGTCCCTCCTGTCCTCCAGTGAGTACATGTTCAACTCCCTCAAGCTCCTCTCATATGATAAGTCCCCCAGCCCCTTGATCATCTTTGTCACCCTGCACTGCACCCCCTCCAGTAACTTAATGTCCCTCTTCAGATACGGGCACCAGTACTGCGTGCAGTACTCCAGGTGCAGTCTAACTTTTGACCTATACAGTGGCAGAATCGCCTCCTCCCTCTTTGAGGATATACCCCTTGCAATACAACCCAGCATTTTGGTGGCCTTTGAAGCTGCCTTCCTACATTGTGCCAAGTTGTTCATTGACCCTGTAATGAGCACCCCCAGATGCTTCTCCTCCTCTGTCTGGGCTAGCTGCACTCCCCCCAGCTGGTAACTCCTCCTTGGGTTCTTCATCCCAAAATGCAGCACCTTGCACTTTTTGGCATTAAACCCCAGTTGCCAGGTGTCTGACCAGGTTTCAAGCTTTGCCAGTTCATCCTGCAGCCCCTGCCATCCCCGGACGTCATCCACCACCACTCCTACCTTGGTATCATCAGCAAACAGACTGATCTTGCTCTTGATGTCCCATGATATGTCTGCAATGAATATCCCAAACAACACTGGACCCAACACTGAGCCCTGTGGAACACTGCTCATCACTACCCTTGGGTGTGAGAGCTCCCCACCCACCACCACCCTCTGTTGCCTTCCCTGAAGCTAGTTTTCTACCCATCTCACCAGCTTTGCAGCCGCCCCTGTGCCTATTAACTTACTTCCCAGCCTTCCATGTGGCACTGAGTCAAATGCCTTACTGAAGTCCAGATACAGGACATCCACTGCATGGCTCCTGTCCAGTTGCCTAGTTACTCAGTCATAGAACTTCACCAGGTTGGTTTGGCAGGCTCTGCCCCATATGAAGCCATACTGTCTGCTGTCCTGTAGTCCTTTGGCCTCTAGGAGGCCACCAGCTCTCCTTCAGGATAATCTCCATTAGCTTACCCATGATGGATGTGAGGCTCACTGGTCTGTAGTTTCCCAGTTCATCCTTGGGGCCACTCTTGTGGAGGGGCACCACATGAGCCATCCTCTAGTCCTGAGGTACACATCCTGAACCTATCCTAGAATAGGTCTTATATCTAGAAGAGAAATGTGAATATTCTTTATTACTAGGATAGATATTTCTCCATAAGTCAATTAAACTGAGGTGGTCCATTCTGTTCTGCAAAGTCTCAACATTGCTACCCTTATACTTTCTTTTGTTTGCTATAGTGTCCAACTGTTGATGAAATATCAAATTGAAATCCCTACCTATTAAGTACGGTTGTGGGTACTCTGCTCATTTTGAAAAAAATTCCCCTAGTGTAATTTTCACCTCATCATTTGGTAAATATAATGACACTATTGTTAAATAATTATTCTTTACTTTTATTTTAGCCATTGCAAATTGACCTTTTTCATCCACAGACTGATTACCAATACTACTATTTGAGCTTTTCTTGAACAGGATGGCTACCCTCTTAATTTAGCAGTAAATAGGGCATGTATTGTTTGTCCTTCCCACATCCTATTCACCTTGACCACTTTTTCTCTATTGAATGGGTCTGTTGTAAGCATACCACATCCAGATTATTTTTTTAATGTAATTGAATATCTTTTCCTTTTGTAGGATTGCTAAATCCATTAATGTTCCACAACAGTACTTTTATATGATCCCCCAGTTTTAAGTTTTGTTTTCCATCCACAGTCTAGTTGTGGTATAGTTAAACTTATATAAGAATGCATACTTATTGAAACAGAAAATCTTCATCTTATCATTTAAATGTATCTTTCCTAAATATGACGCATAATACATTTTAACAACTTTTAGGTTCACCTGGTCAGTACACCCTAATTCACCCCTCAAAAACATAATACTAATATAATTGATCTCTTTATGCCCATAATCCCTCATTCAAAATTGAATGTTCCATTGAAGGGCACTGCCAGCCAGCAGTTTTCCTTAACACCCTTCCATAACTAGCACTGCAAGAAAAAGCCCTGTTATCTCAGTGCTGACCGACATTGTACCCACCCCCCAAGCTGAAATTATGCTAATAATTTTGTCCAAGACATTCAAAAGGATTTTTCACTCTAGCTCCATTCTTTAGAAATGGAATCTTCCTTCTCATTCTCTTCCCTTATATGAGAGTCCTGATTAGCCAAATGCACATGGTTCTCACTCTCATTATTAATATTCTGCAACTCTTCGTTCTTCTCCAACTCTTGAACAGTTTCTTCAGCATTTACTGTCTCATTTTGATCTTGTTTATTTAAACTTTGTTCTGGAGGTTTTTTAGGTATAATTTTGTGTGGGTTGTTTTTAATTCTTATACCCATTTCTTTAGCAAAAAGCTCAGCTAGTTTCACAGATTCAAAACTGTTACATTTCCTTTGGAATGCTATCCCTAATATATTAGGGTAGCTGTGTTGAAATCTGATGTGCTTTTCCCCATAATACCTCTTTAAGTGGGTTAAACATCTTTCTGTTTATATAGTTCATGCCCAGAGTCTGGAACACTAAAGTTGTTTTCCATTGATTGTAAGTCTATTTCGTCAAGCATATTTTAACACCCTTTCCTTATCTTGATATTGTAAAAAGCATGCCGTTATTATTCTGGGAAATCTCCGTATTTGGCTGTTATTAGGTTTATATCCTGGTATTCGATGGACTCTATCTAGCTCAATTCTGTAGCCATCAGATATTTTATCATTAAGGACAGTATTTATCCATTCCTCAAATGTTCTGTGCAGATTTTGTCCTTCCCAGCTCTCTGGTACATTTTATTGCACTGTGAGCGCCATTCCAGATTGTCAATTTTTTGTTTCATTTTTTAAAGTTCTTTGTTATGCTCCATTAATTTGGGTTCTAATTGTGGCAAAAAATCTTCCACATCTGAAATTCTATCCTCCATTTCTGTTATTCTAGTATTAATTTCTTTAATTTTCCCCTTTGTTTCCACTATTTCTGATCGAATTTCATCCATTTTTACTTGCATACCCTTAAATCCTTGCTTAATCTCTTCCAATAGCTTTTTATATTGGTTTTCTGCTTTAAATTAACTTGTTCTTCCACTTGCTTGTCCATGTCACTCAATTTTATTTTTTCCTTGCCCTTTGGGATAACTCCTGTCTGACCACCATGAACATATGTAAATTCAAAATCAGTAGGGATTTGAAAAGAAATTGAAGGTTCTTCACTTTGTGGTGCAACACTATGGACTTATTTCAGTTGGTCATGCCTAAGTCATTTTTTTCCTTAATAGTATTAATACCCGCCGTATTAGCATTCCCTAAATTAGTCTGCTCCATGTCCTCATTCAACTCTTCCATATTTTCGAAATTTCTTTTTTTTGGCCCACAGATCAGGTACTTTATTGTCTTTAGTTAATATAGCTGATTTACTCAATGTATTTCTCTTCGCTTTATATTTTGGATTTTCTACATCTGCTTCAGGTTTATTTTTACCTTTATCCCCTGATTTCTTGAAAAAGTCCTTTAAATCAGTCATTTCTTCTTTACTCATTCTGCATCTTCCTCCTTTAATTTCTTCAGTTTTAGTGCTCATGCAGTCCCCTTCAGTACCAATTTACAGAGCTTTTAGGTAGTTACAATTTTTTCACCTCAAAAAGATTTCCCCCAGCAGTGCCTCAATCTTCTCACTCCCCCCACCACAAACTTGGGAGGGAAAGCAATATTGCAAATGTGCACCTGCTGTACAGTTCTGCAAAGTCCACTCTGATGCTCATGCAGTCCCCCTAGTACTGGCTTACAGAGCTTTTATTAATTAGGTGGCTCTCAATACCATATCTGAAAGTCCCTTTTAGTGCTCACACAATCCCCTTAAGTACTGACCTACAGAGCTTTCAAATGAAACTGTTCTTCACATCAGGTTTAATAGCAGGACGTCAGTCTTCTCATCCCCCCCCCGCAAACTGGGGAAGGGATACGTTGTTATAAATTTCAACTTGTTTTTCAGTTTTACAAGATTTGCACTTACTCACTCTGAACACACTTTTAATGCTCATGCAGTCCCCACTGTACCATCTTATAGAGCTTTTGTTAGTTGAGTGCGTGTCTCATACCAGTGTAATCCATTCATTCTTTCATTCATTCCTTCAGAAGCATGTAAAAATATTTTCATTCTTGAAATTGAAAAAGTCCCAATTGGTCACCTCATTTGTTACCCTTTGCTTCAGAATTGCTGACCAATTTGTACTATTAAATGCTTTTTTTCTTTTTCCTTCCTTTGCAAACAGTTTAAGAGTTGCATTTTGGCTTTCATACCAAAATGTTCAGCATTGATGTTCACTCCCTCCACACTAGTACCAAGTTAAGGGTCTCTCTTCATGAATTACTAAAACTAATTCACTTTTGCATAAATCTTTTGTCTCCCCATATGCTTTTATTCTCAGGAGTGCTATAAAGTATCACAGGAGAACATTGCAGGGTAAACACAGTTGTTAAATCCTTTTCTTTGTAGCTGAGTCTCAGGCCGCTCAGCGTCTCCATCTGCCCTGCCATTCAGAGTTTCTATAGTTCACAACAATGGCCTAGGCACTCCTCAAGAATAACCATGACCAGCCACACACTTTTAGTGATAGAGAACACAGGGAATATTAGTGCCGTTAATTGTCATCAAAGGCCCCTGGAAACAGGTAAAAACACTGGATCTTTTTCCCACCGATTCTACCAGAGCAAATTCTAGTTCTCATATCTCAAAACAGACACATTCACCATACAAGCTTCCAGCTTCTTACTTTGTCACTTTAGCTCATAACATTGAAACACACAGAGCATAATCTTCTTTTCCAACTACCTATCTCATTGCAGGTATCTCTACAGGCCCAGGGACACTATCACATAATCTTATAGCATACATATTGACTTAACAACAACTTTTAAAAGTAAGCGTAGGCTGGTGGTGGATAAAATTGCCTGCCGTGCCAAACTCTCCTCACTCTACTCTAACAGGCACCATCTTGCTCCACCCCTCTCCACTGGGTATTTCTATGTTTTTCAGATTCAACACTCAAAATATTGTTGCCACTATAAATTTGTCTTAGAAAATGGGCTAAGAAATATCCAGGCTCTGATTGGCTGATAGCTCTGCCAAGGTGGGCATCTATCAGACAACAGAGCCCAGTTATTAAAAGTGCCAGTCCCAACTTGCCCCATTACCCACTCAAATCATGGTGCCACGTTCCAAATTCAAAATGAAAGGTGCCATTTTTTACCAGTGAGCAAGCTGACGGAGCTGCTATACCCTCCATTCCCGTGTCAGCGAGGAACTTGATAGCTGACATTTAAATCACAAAAGACCGGAACAATTCTGATTTTTTTTGTAGTTTAACATAGCAAATGGGACAGTGGCTCTGTACCTGGATAGCAGCCACAGTATTGTCGAGTGTGTCATCAGCTGATCGCCAGTGCCACTTTTGATTTCCAGCTCATTCTCCACTCCCACACATACTGAGGGCCAAAAGAATAATGAATTAATGAGAAAGTGGCATAAAGATAAACAAAAAGCCACAACTCTATATTAAGATAAAATAAAAAAGTGAATTTAGCGTTTTGACACCCCTTTCCTTTCCTCCATACTTCCAAGTGTCACATCTTCTTGGCACGTGCTAGGTAATGGCTGCAATTTTAGGTAGAAAGAAAAAAAAAAAGTGAACCTCAAGAAACATTGCAAACTGGCTGCAATTATTAACCAAAATATAGGTGGAGACGTGCACAAGAGCAAGGGAGTGGGTGCTTGCCTCAGGAAACAAGACACAGAACAAATGGCAGCACTTGAAGTGCTGGGGTTAGTGCTGTGGATCTGACTGGACTTTTCACTTGGATGTTGGACTTTGTTTAATTTATTTAAGCTTTTAAAGTTATATGCTGTAGTTTGCTGCTTGAGTGCTAACAGTTTGTTTGTGAGTGCAATTGTTAACTCATCAAGACTCTGAGTGTGTTGTGGGGGGCACCTACATTAAACACAAATTGCCCCATAATAGCAACTTTACATTCTGAAGCAAAAGCAAAGTACCTCCTTTTTTCCTTCAGAGTTCCACAGCCAACTCTGTGTCCCCCGATCACTAAGTGGCAACCAAGCCACCCCCATCTCAGTTCTCTTTAATGAATTAAAATAAAAAACAAAACACATCTCTTTAGCTCTGCAACTCCTCGGTGACACACATTCCTGATGCGATCCTCTCGAAACACAAAAAAACGCTGAGCAAGTTACCAGCAAACAAACTATTTTCTATGCACCTTTCTCCTGTAAATAAAAAATGTGTAGTACTGGAGATGAGTTAAACAGAGGGGAAACAAACACATTTAGACTTTTGCCGTGTCACTTGAAATATCTCCAACTCCACTTCCTGCTTTTACACTGCAGGCTCGCCCACAATTCTGCCGATTCTCCGATCCCTGTGAAAATACAGCAGCTCTGCTGACTATCCCAGCAAAAACGACATAATCTACAATTAATGTACTTGCACTCTACAGGCTTGCTTTTTCTTTTGCTGTTAACTCGATGACGATCAAACTCAAAACATAGGTGCAGAACTTCCCTGCTGAGCAGCTCCATAGTGCAGCTGGGTAGCAAAAGTACATGTCTGGGGGGGGGGAATCCAGCAACTGCCACACTTTAAACGGACAAGGAACTGGCTTCCCCCGAGTCAAATAGCCCTGAGGGGATAGGAGGGGTAACCACGACAACCAGCTCCAATAGGCACAACTACAGAGGCTCAAATAGGACAAATGTCCAAGCAAAACAGCGCTGCAATGCAGGCGGAGGAACTATTTTTTTTTGTAACAAAATAAATAAAACAAAACTTAATAATGTTACATTACTTTTTTTTATACGTATAGAATACAGTGGTCCATTTTCTAAGTGCAATAATACCCTCCAGGGTGGGCGGTATTGGGCAATACCGGACCTTCCAGGGGCTATAAGGCCCTCCGCCTGCAGCGTCGGGCCTCATTACGCCTCTGGTGGTCCAGTATTGTCCAATATAGCCAATTCTGTTGGGTATTATTGTTGTTTTTTTTTACTTCAGTCAATACAGAATCCATTGCAAGTGCTCCTACCTCTAAATATCAAATGTTCTTACAGGTATTTAATTATTCTAATGCTCAAAATTGTGCTAAATGATGTGTATTTTACGTTATCTCATGTTTTGTAATCGCATTGCAATTATTGATGTTCTTCTTGTCTTTGTATGCCAAACTGACGTGGAACCTTTGTAAATGAGATTCCAGCTCAAAGATTGTAATCTGATACTCAAATAAATAAATAAATAAAAAGTGAAAATTTTTTAATTTTTCACCCATTACTGTGATAGTGTTTTTTTATTTTTTTAACCTATAGCTTTTATTATCCTTACTTATCCACTGACTGTATCCTTCCATCACAGGCCCATGCCACCTTTCTGGCCCTGCAACTCCATCCTGGTGCTTCCATAGGGCCCCAGACACCTCCCCTGCAAAGCCATCTCAGATCTTCTCTGTTTCTGCACCCCACAGGCATTATCCATACATCCCACTGTGGGATCTGAACATTACTGACCAAGAACATACCAGGGGGTGGGGAGCAGAGTCAAAATGAGCATGGAGTGGGAGGGCTGAGCTTCATCTGTCCAGTTGGCAGTGCCAATTTTTCAATTTTCACCATCCCCTGAGAGCAAGCATATGATATGCATGGAAACAGCATGCTTGCCACACCAGTGTTCACTCATCCTCCCTCACTGAAAACACCCCCATTCCTACTGTAGTACCAACAGTGATAAGCTATATGGCAGTGTAACTGTGGCAGGTACAGCCCACACTCCAGAGGAGGAGAGTGTTCTTTGGGATGCCCAATCCTCCCCAAGCCTGCCCTCCAGTGCAACTCTGCTTGAAATGTGAATCCAGGTTGAGTTGTTGGCATTCAGTTGTAAGCAACAGTAATACAAACTATCTGTTAAAAGGGAAATCCTCATGTTCATACATGTGCTATTTCCTCCTTGGAAATGGACTATGAAAATCAATTTAATTTTATCAATATTCTTCTCGGAAACTAAAACCAAATACTTTCACAGGGTAACTCTATTCATCATAGCAGCTCATTTTTAGTAAGGCGTTAAATTTCTTAGGATAATTTGATTGGGTAACCCTCTGAATTTACTCTCATAAAGCATACAGTAAAATCCTACACTACAACTTTTCATTATTATAGTATAAAACCTTAACAAATAGCTTATGCTGATCTTGTGGCAGCTTCAAGTATGGCTATGTTTATGTAAGATCACGCACTGTCCATGTTACACCTGTAAGGTGATTGGCTCAGTGGGGACAATGGAATGAGCTGATTCAGCCTGGTTACCAAGTGAATGATGCTGAACCATTTCCGTCACAATGAGAGGGATGTAGTAACAACTAATGAAACTGAAGAAATGTGTGGATTAAAGCAGAGTAAGAGAGCATGTTTTCAAGCTATGCAAGGAACTCCTTGGATTCTATAAGTCAAATGTACCAAAGTAACTACAAGCTGAACAAACTGGAAACTGACAAACAGCAGAATTAATCAGAACTGAATGGATCCTGTCCATAGATGAAAAGAAAAAAAACCCTTGATGAATAAATTTCTAATTCCTATTTGATCATGATACCTACAGAATTTACATCAGTAGCTAGGAAAGGATGAACCACCCTAGCACTATCCCTTGGGAGGACAATTTACATGTTCTAATGACACCCAGATATTGCATCATACTGATATCAGCTGTGAAATAATCAGTCCTCTGTGTTTCCAGATAAATGAAGCTATGTACTTAGACTGTATCTTTAAATCAGAGGAGATTTAAGTAAGCAATAATACCCAACAGGGTGGGCAGTATTGGGAAATACCGGACAGCCCAGGGGTGTAATAAGGCCTGACGCCGCAGGTGGAGGGCCTTATAGCCCCTGGGCGGTCCAGTATTTCCAATACCGCCCACCCTGAAGGGTATTATTGCGCTTAGAAAATGGGCACTGCAAAGAAAAAAAAGTTTAATTAAAAAAGAAGCTAAAAAATTGTTTAACAAAAGTTTTGTAATCATTTTTTTAATAAAGTAGTTCCTCCTCCAGTATGGATTTTTGTCCTATTGGACACTCCGTTGGTGGGGGGGGGGTGTGGGTGACTGGTCTGCAGTTTGTGACAGGGGCCCCTGCTGGTGTGCAGTTTGTGACAGGAGTTGCCTGTCTAAGGCTGTGAGAGGTGGAGTGGGTGGGGACCATGGTTGAAGCTCCTGTTTGCATATTGGAAGGGTACTAGCAAAAGAAAAGAGGAGTTGTGGCTCCGTTATTTTTTTCACTTATTTGTTTGAATACGTGGTTGGGATACCGGGTGACTGCTTGCTGAGACCGTGGTAAGGAGACAGTGGACGTGAGTAAAGAAGAAGCTAACAAGATGGCGAGGTGGGGAGGAAAAGAATTCCCTGCTGCACATAGATAAATTTGTGTATGAGGTAATGACAGTCTGAATCAGCCAGCAGTGTGATGGTAGTGGGCACCCAAATCAGCTGCCTGCCGCACTGTGCAGAAATAAGTAGAGCCGAACGACGTTAAACAGCAGACAGAGGATTAGTGATAGGACACTGAGAAAGGGGTGGCTGCATTGTGAAGATACTGAGTTCCCTACTGTCAGATTTTGTTTTTTACAATACAAGCATTTTGCTGTTGGGAAATGCAGAAGAGCCAGCTTACATGTGGACAAGGGAAGCGCAGGAGTGGTATCGGGCTGCGAAACAATGCAAAGCAGTCTGTCAGTGTATTCAGGATATAAAACAGGTTCAATAAGTGAGAAGCATTTTTTATAGCAGTTTTTCATTTGTTTTTGCTCAGTGTATGGCTAAGAGCAGCTGTTTACTTACTGTTATGTAGTGGCGCGTGCTGCAGTTTTGAATAACTCGTTGGTGACTGCGGTGATGTAAAGTCAATCAGACTGAGGGCTTGACTTTCATTTAAAAAATATATATTTTCTTTCATTTGTTATACTTTTTTAATGTGGCCAGGTTTGAGCCCCATGGAGATTGCTGTGTGGGTTCATGTGGCAGGTGGCACTGAATTGGGAGGGCAGGATCTCTGCATGGAGAGAAAAAATGAGGCAATTTCAAATTGTTTGAGATGGTCTTGGCCAATTGGCAAGTAAGGTGGGCACAGGGATTCCTGGATGGGTGACAAGGCACTTTGGGATGGTACTTTTATTTCCTGGCCGCCTATGGAAAGTTAATGTACCCTCCTAGCAGGCGATCAGCCAATCAGATACCAGGAAATAAAAAATCCATTTTCTAAAGAGTACTACACCATGACACTCCACCCAGTTGAAGGTGAAGTGAGCTGTGAAAAGTTGGAGAATGTGGTCTGGCTGGCTTTGTTTGTCAGGATGACCTTTGTGAAAATAAATCACTTCACCGTAAGTACATGTTGCTTTCAGAAGCTGATTTTTATATTTTCTGTTCCTAAATCCCAGTGGGTTTCTCAGCAGCACTGAGTGTGTGCACAACATGCCATCTCCTTTTTGTGATTTTCTACATCATCCCATTGCAGTATTGCACTTTGTACAATGAGACATCCTGCATTTTCCTATATGCAAATGTTTGGTAGAACTATTAACCTTATTTTTATAAAACAATGGGACATGACCTTTTAACATTACCCATTACTACATGGGCACCATACAGATATGGTAATATGGGTTATTATTGTGTCTTGTGTCAGTGTTATTATACTCTATAAGATAGTCTTGCATTCCCAGGAAAAAAATAAAGGTGCCAACGTTCAGTAGTAGCTGCTGTTGGTGATTTGTCCTTTTCCAATCAACAAATTGATATACTAGGTATTTTTAACAGAAACTAGAAGGCACGCTCATGTGTTACGTGAATGCATAGTACTGTACATGACTTCTTCCTTTGTAGAGTAAGTTAATCTCCATATTTTTTACAAATTAAGTAAAAGATATAAATTGTAGAAAACAATGAATTATACTGCACACTACAATACATTTATGGACAGTTAATCAAACATAATTTACAGTGTACTGTGTCAGTAACAGCATTCTGTGATTAGTTATAGAACAGTATGGCACTCAGTGTTGTGCTACTGTATATGTGTACCACAGCATTACTGGCTCACTTATGAAGTGTTATAAGGAATGATGCACTGTAGCTCATCATCATGTTTCTGCCAGGAAAGTGTTATCTGTTCTTGTGTCTTTATTTCTGCACTCTCAATGCATGTTATGGCAGCTGAAATGACAATAGTGTTGCACAGAGCAGCACCAAACACCTTATATCTTCCTCTGTCCCACCAATTATGTTGGGGTGGCTGGTAGTTGCAATATACCATTGGAGAATATATGTAATTCTAGTGAAAACCTTGCACAAACCAGTGGGTATTATCACATGTACAGTGACACTCCAGAATGAAACTCGGTGTCTCAAATGAGTACACAGCAGAGGCGGTTAATGCAATTGACTTTGCTTTATTTCCTGCAGCAACTCTGCTGTAGAATGCTGCAGCCTTTGTGTTGCATTCTGTGTGCCAGTATGTTGAACAAAGGACTGTATTTCCTAAAATAATTTAAAACAATCTAATATCATATGTCCTGCAGCAAATACCATAGTTGAGAAAATGCAATCTATGAATACACTATGGCCTGTGTTTAATCACTGATTAACAGCAGGAGGGGTAGACAAGGCCAGGCAAAGCACATTTATTTATACGGCATTATCTCATAGTAGGCTTTGAGTGTTTTAGTTAACACATTGTAAACAGATTTGATTAAACATACCACATACATTGAAAGCATACAATAACATGGCAATAGTGGGATCTATCAGAGATTGATATAGAGGATAAAGGATGGCGTTAGATAGTAACTGCTTGCATCTTTTCAAGAGGTTTCCCCATGACAACTTGGTAAACTCTCGAGTGCAGCTCGAGAGGTTTACCATTGTCGTGGAAACCTCGAGAAGTGATTACACGCTTGGTTGCCATCTGATGCCCATCCATTAGCTTTTATAGTGTATGGGCACTTACAGTCTAAAAGCTAATGGGCATCCATGTTTTACTGAGTTAAGTGATGCTGCCATTTTTACGTTCACTTGTGCGCATGCACAAGGAATGTTTTGGGAGAGTAGCACACTTGGAGGTGTGCCTCTCCCATCCAATGCACTGCTCCCTTGAGCAGGCGTGGCAGTCCTGCACCAATGGGTGCAGGAGCTCAGTATGACAGCGTGTTCCTCTGCTTCAAAGGAAAACACCATGCCATACTGAGCACCATTGTCCCTCCTTGCATCACTCACTCTCGCCGCAAGGCCACGCCATTTCTCTAAAGCTTTTTTCTGCCACGCTTGGGAGCCCACCCCAGCATGGCAAACATTGTTTGTTTTGCCGATGGGGTGCCCAATCCCCGTCAGCTCCACGCCGCCCCTGTTATCCTGCTGCCACGCTTGGAGCCCACCCCAGCGTGGCAAACGCTCGCTTGTTTTTCCGATGGGGTGCCCAACCCCGCCAGCCCTCGCCCCCCCATCTTTGCCATGCTGGGATCCCACCCCAGCATGGCAAAC
Organism: Neoceratodus forsteri; assembly: GCA_016271365.2. Lineage (NCBI taxonomy): Eukaryota > Metazoa > Chordata > Ceratodontiformes > Ceratodontidae > Neoceratodus > Neoceratodus forsteri. Next base: position 851,862,242 of record CM028134.1, read on the forward strand.
ATCCCACGCTGTCTTTTTTTTAAACCTGTAAAATAAAACGGTCCGCGCGCGCCTCCCAGCCCTCCCACAACCCGCACTCACCTACCGCGCACTCCAGCCTCCCCACCCCCCACCCCATACTTACCTCCGGACTCTGGCGTGACGATCTTCGTAGACCCGAGCACGCCTGCACTCTTCAAAGCCGACCACGTAACTGAGGAAATGCCGTAAGCTGTATAATGGGCTACATAGCGGGTTTCAACTTTATTAGATATTCCAGTTATTTGGATTTTGCACTAATTTCAACATGGGTTTGACTTTTCTCATGAATGATGTCACTATCATGGCATTATTCGCCTGAAGGTGATTTTCGCAGGCACTGCGCAGTCACTACGTGAAATCACCCTTCAGCCTTGAATAACACCATGACAGTGAATCATTCATGAGAAGGGTCCCACTAATGCCATGTTGAAAATTTGGTGCAAAATCTAAAATGACTGTTTTAATTTAGTATGCTATGCAGTTCCTACGCAGGCCTGTGAATTCAATGAATTTTCAATATTTTCACTCCAGATTTTCAACATTGCCATTTTATCATACCTTCTTATGAGCTGTACAGCTGTCATTTTTCACATCTCACCCAAAACATGTTTCCACCCATGTAGCACACAATGGCACAGTCGGTGTGCAAAATCAATGTATGGAACACATTAAGAAAATCACAGTGACACTGATCATGAGCAGAGGTCTTAAAATGGCTGTGCTGAAAATTTGGTGAAAAAATTCCTAAAAATGACTGTTTTATGAGTCTGCGTTGCGCAGTTCCTATGCACGCTCGTAAGTTTGCGAATTTTCAATATTTTCACTCCAGATTTTCAACATTGCCATTTTACCACACCTCCTTATGAGCACTGCAGCTGTCATTTTTCACATCTTGCCCAAAACGTGTTTCCACCATGTAGCGCACAATGGCACAGTCGGTGTGCGAACTCAGTGTATGGGACACATTAAGAAAATCACAGTGTCACTGTTCATGAGCAGAGATCTTAAAATGGCTATGTTGAAAATTTGGCAAAAATTTCCACAAATAACTGTTTTCTGATGCGTTGTGTGCAGTTCCTATGCGCTTCGTAAGTTTCTTGATTTCAATATTTTCACTCCAGATTTTCAACATTGCCATTTTACCACACCTCCTTATGAGCAGTATAGCTGTCATTTTTCACATCCTGCCCAAAGCGTCTTTCTCCCCATGTAGTGCACAATGGCTTGATTGTGCAAATCAATGTATGGGACACAGCAAGAAAATCACAGTGACACTGTTCATTAGCAGAGGTTTTAAATGGCAATGTTGAAAATTTGGTGAAAAAATTCTAAAATGACTGTTTTACGAAAAGTGCTATGCAGTTCCCACGCATCAGAGGTTTGCTAATTTTAATATTTTCACCCAGATTTTCAACATTGGCATTTTACCACACTTCCTTATGAGCAGTACAGCTGTCATTTTTCACATCCTGCCCAAAACGTGTTTCCGCCTATGTAGTGCACAATGGGAGTAACAAAAAGGTCATGCTGACAATTTATTGTGCAAATACCAGCAATCGCACAGGGCATTAGGGTAAAGAGCCATACATGCCAAACACCACTGCAAATACCTGCAAGCGAATGTTCGGCATTGACAAATGCTTGTTTATAGATTGCACAGAGATTTTGATGAGCCATGAAGCCGTCGTTTATCTCGGGGGGGAAAAAGTGATTTTTTTTAAACATTTGCATGGCAGTACTAGCTTACTGCAAGACTGTGCGACTTCATTCCATGTTGTTAGCCCACCGATGCACATAACATTGATAGGTTAATAGCATGGAACTGCAGTTAACAATGGGATAACAACATAGGGGAAAGATGGATTTCAATGGTTTATAACATTCTACCATACATTATATGAGTATAAAATCCAATAATCAAATGTTTGCAAAATTGAATATGCACTTAATTATGACACTGATGTTTTTAAAATTTTTTTGTTAAGCACGTATTACATTATACTGTGCATTCATAGATCACTTTATATGTAATTATAAAATGGTCCATGAAAGAGAACAAAATTCCATTAATCCGATTGGCTAACTGAGATCACATGGCCACTTATTAATGCCCTGGAGACCCATGCCTAACATGTCAAACTTAACATGAGCCACACATAGAAACACATGAAATCCCTCCAACTGACATGCTTGACATTCCCTACTTTGACATTTTCGAGCCATATTCTAAAATACAGTTTAGCGAGAGATAAACAAAATGTTCTCTGTGTTTACTTTTTGACTGCAGTTGCTAATGCAATCCACCAAGCTACAGTCAGGTCATAGTTTGCACTGCCTCACACTTAACTTTTAAATGCAGTTGTTAATAAGATGCACCGAGCTGCAACTAGATGATAGTTCAAAGTGCCTTACACGTGATAAAGAAATGTTCTATGTCTCTTGTACTTTTAAATGCAGTTCATTCATAGTTTATAGTACCACAGAATTCATAAACAAATGTTGTTTTAATGTCTTAGTTTTAAATATGGTTATTAAAGTAGCTCCTTGCAGTTTAACAGAATGTATAGTTGACGACACAAGTTGCAGCCATTTCATACTTCAAAAGTCTGTAGAACCGTAGCATTCATAAACACAAATGTTGTGTTTATTTCAAATCTTAAATGCGGTTTGGCAAACTTCTGATATTGAAATAGTTACCATTTGATCCAGCACACTGTTGAGTTTTGCTTTATTTACTGTAATGCATTTAATGACTCATGCTGCTGTGGAGTACAGAAAACAAAATGCTTCCGTGATTTGAATTATGTCTGATGTCATTAATCAATCAAAGTCAGAAACACATGTTGCATTGCCAAAATACTCATTTAATTCCAATTAAAAGTACATATTTCAAAAGAAAACAAATGAAGAAAATTGAGTTATAAAATAAATATCACAATGTTTTACTTTGGAACTTGTTTATTTGGTGGAAGAATAAAATAACAAAATTACTAATTTAAACTGTTTCTAAATATTTTTATGGGTAAAAAGCAGTTCATTATATAAGTGCAACAGCCCATGACAGGGCATAGGTATATTGGGCATTAATGCCCTTCCCAGATGGTTGGAGGTCACAAGACTGAATACCTGGGGTGTGCGTTATTGCCCAATAGACCCATCCCCTGTTGTGGGTTATAGCTTATTTATGTGTGTGTGTAAAGTTACACTGCCATATACTCTTTCATGGAGCAGCTAGTTGCACAGCAGTACTCAGTTACCTAAGTAGCCTGTTCAATATATGGGTTCCATGTCAAAACAGTGACTTATGAACTGTGAGGAATCAAAACAGTGCTGGATTATAGGAAATTCCAAAATCTGCAAACTCTGTCTTTGTGGGGGCTTTGCCCACTGGGTTCCCAACATCCCTCCTTACTAAATATACCAACTCTGGTGGGGTGGTGGATCTCAGGGAGAGGGTACAGTGATATTGACAGTCACTATAATCCGGCGCTGTTTTGACTCCTCGCCATTTGGGAGTCACTGTATTGATGGGCTACCCTCTGTATGAGATAATTAAAATTACACCAAAATGGCACCACTTTAACTGACTTTTAGCATACAAATACATAAGGCTTTATTTAAAATGAGTACATTTATTAAACATTAACAATCAAAATTTAAAAGCAGGTGAACGGTACCAAAATGCCTCAACTGTTTCGCACAGAGTGCTCTCTCTTTCCGTGAACGGTTCTGTTGAGTAATCACTCTGTGTGAAACTATTGAGGCATTTTTGTACTGTTCTCCTGCTTTTAAATTTTGATTGTTAAAGCTGAATAAATATACTCATTTTATGGCCGTAAGAGCCTTATGTATTTTTATGGTAAAAGTCAGTTAAAGTGGTGCCTTTATATCATTTTGATGAAGTCTGGCTTTGCAGGCACACTTTGTAAAAATATTCCTTATGAGCACCACTGTGGGTACCTTCACTATATGAGGTACCCACAAAGAAAATACAAGTGCAGTCAAGTACCCATGTTGAACACTAAGTACCTCATAAAAAGAGAAATAAAGGGAACAAGCAATAGCAGCTTTTTATAGATATGTCAGCAGATTAGGCAGCAGCAGGAGAAGCAGGTTTGAGTAATAAAGCACAGCTAAATTTCTTGGACTGGTGTTTTCTTACACAGACTCCAGAAACCCTCTATTAAATGCTGCACAAGGGGGGGGGGGCATCTACTTAAATGCTAATGGTGCCAGGACTTAATGCTAGGACTAATGGTACGAGGAACGGCTGAGGGACCTAAACATGTACTCCCTAGAACAAAGAAGGGAAAGGGGGGACATGATTGAGACCTTCAGATATATCAAGGGTATTAATAGGGTGCCAGTAGGGGACATCTTCCAGCTAAAGGAGAAATAGAAAACAAGGAGGCATGATATGCAGATAGTAGGGGGGAGGTTCAGAGGAAACATTTGAAAATTCTACTTCACAGAGAGAGTGGTAGAAAACTGGAACAGACTCCCAGAGGAGGTGGTTGCAGATGGAACTGTGGGGGGATTCAAGAGGGTGGGATAGACACAAGGGTCTTTTAGATCTGTGGGGTGGATGGTAGGAAATAACAAAGTCCTAGGAACTAGCTAGTCATACTGGGCAGACTAGGTGGACTGGGCGGTCCTTTTCTGCCATCACATTCTGTCTTTCTATGTATGTTTCTATGACTGTATATTATTAAGTTGAGAAACAAGTTAAAAATGCTAGATGTATATGCTGGCACCATATCTTATTAGAGGCAAACAGGCATATATACAATTAAACAAAGTGTCAAGAGGTTTATGCATAATAAAAAGTCCAACTTTTGGAACTGGCAGGGAGGATTTCATGACTAAATGGAGGTGAAATGCACATGAATCAACCATTAAGTGGATGTAATTGATCCTGCAGGATACAGCTAAAATGAGAGAATTGTCAACTATAATTAAGGAGACAGAAAGAATTAGAGAAAACTGCAACACCAGAAGAGGTTTAGAAATTTAAAACAGAGCTGCAAATAAAATGGCAAACTACTGTATGAGTAACAGCTTAAATCAGCAAAGGGAAACAGCAATCTTTGAGTGGAGTAAGGAAAATGAACAAATCATCCCAGGAGCTATTTTAAAACTAGTAAAAGCAGGATGCAGCCTACGTGATAACAGCTCAGGCCCAGACAAAGACAACTGAAGTAGTGCCCCATCTTTAGCGGAGTCCTCAGGAGAAACAAACAGCTGCACTCAGGAGGAGCATCAGGAAAACCATTTCAGATTCCAAAGAAAATTCAAAAGACAAGGCAGAGCCGAGGAGGTATAAATGGTCGAGGCTGAATAAAATCTGTGTTTCAGCAATTCCTGCAAATAATTATATGGTTAACAATATCTCAGAAAAAACATTAAGCAGTGAACAAATAAATGTACTAAATAAGGGAATGTTATTTGTACCTACTATTAAAATCAACCTGAGCAAAACCATGAAAAATTAAAAAAGTTTGCCAGAAAAATGACACTGAAAACAATATTTTTCAGAATCATAAGGACCTTTATGTGATAATGAAACTCAAAGAAGGAGAGCAGTGAAGCCAGAAGTAACCTGTGAATAGAGATGCAGCAAGTTGTACTCATGGTGAAATTGTTCTGAAATGACAATTTATCCCTGTGGCACTTCACTTAATTTTTTAAAATAACCTAGAATTAGCCATTTATAACTTTGCCTTGTTTTAGGGAGTTTATGCAAATTGCACTTAAAAACCTCAAAGCAATTAGAGGTCACAAATGTTGAATCCTCCAACACCACCCCTGATCTATCCTTGGTGTCTAGTTGTCCCCCCAACCGATCCTATGCCCAAATGTGCAAAAAGTAATTCAATTTATTTGATCCCATCCCTGGTGTCTAGTGAGCCCCTTACCCTGTCAGGTAGTACCCCAACCCCACTCCCCAACCCTGAGTCCAATTCATGTTAAAAAATTAGTTATTCCTGTCCCTGTTGTCTAGTGGCCCCCACCCTGTCAGGTATTGCCCCACCCCACCTCCCAACCCTGAGTCTGATCCATGCTAAAAAAATTATTATTCCCTTCCCTGGTGTCTAGTGGCCCCCTACCCTCTCACCCTGTCAGCTAGTACCCCACCCCACTCCCCCCAACCCTGAGTCCAATCCATGTTAAAAAAATTAGTTATTCCCTTCCCTGGTGTCTAGTGGCCCTCCCACCCCGCTTCCACTCAACCCTAACTGGAGCAGGCCACCTGCATAGCCCTCCACTCACCTCCACAGCCAACAGCCTGCTCAGCTGAGCTCAATGACAATGTATAAGCACGTGCTCATTCATTGACAACATGCGGTGATTTACTCTGTGGTTCAGGGGTGTAGAGAAGGGCATCATGCCAGTTAAATTTTGTGTTGAAGGCAGGGAGTATTATTTGGCAGATACCCCCATAAAAGCTGATGTTTTGGAAGAATGGTTTTACCCAGATAGGGAAGCAGCTCACACGCTATTAGTGGGTTTTCAGAAGGGTTTCAGTCTGCATTTTCAGGGAGTCAGAAAAGGGACCAAGGCAAAAAACTGAAGTCAGTGAAAGGAGTTGATGTTAGCACAAAAGGTTCAGACAGAAGTAGCAGCAGGCAGGATGGCAGGCCCTTCTGAGCATCTGTTGCTGTGGGACCTGAGTATATCCCCACTAGATTTGTTCCCGAAGAAACAGCTGGATGAGTATTGGGTGATACATCTCCTGTCATACCTTGATGGGGATTTGGTCAATGATCACATCAATGGGGAGGACAGCAGGGTGACCTACATCACCTTGGAGGAGGCAGTCATGTTCATCAGGGCCATGTAGGGGGCAAGGCTGGCAAAAACAGACACTAATCTGGCTTTTCGCCAGCTGCCGGTTCAGCCAGAGGAATGGGACCATCTATGTTTCCAAGTGGAGAGCGATTATTATTTTGATGAAGCGAGGCCTATGGGCTGCTCCATGGCCTGTGCAACATTTGAGATATTCAGCACTTGGCTACAGTGGTCGTTCCAAGTGAGATATGGGTATGGGTCAGTGGTTCATTACTTGGATGATTTTTTTTGGTAATCGGGGAAGGGCAGCAGCAGACAGAAACTATGTTGAGAGACTTTGAAGCCATGTGCAGGGATTTGGGGGTGTCCTTGTCACCAGACAAGACTGAAGGTCCTAGTCAACAAATTGAATTTTTATGAATTGAGATAGACATAGTTAGGGAGTTATTCAGACTGCCTGAGTCCAAAGCACAGAAATTGAAAGCATTATTAGGGGAGGTCAAGGCTAGGCTCAGGGTGCAGCTGCAACAGGTACAGCAATTAGTGGGACACTTGAATTTCGTCTGTCGGGCCATAGCCCCAGGTCACACATTTACACTGAGCCTGGCTAGGGCAATGCAGGGGGTTTCCAGACCACATCATTGGGTGGATATAGCCAAGGAAACCAGGGAGGATCTAGAGGTGTGGGAGACATTTTTGAACAGCTACTATGGTAGGACTTTTTGGCAGGATAAGTGGGTCTTCGATATAGACTTGCAGCTATATACCATTGCAGCCGGGGGAACAGGTGTGAGAGCATACTTTGGGAGAAAATGGTTTGCGGTGGCCTGGCCCAATGCTTGGCTTCAGACAGGGGTGAACCAGAAGGTCTTGTTTTAGAGTGACAACAGAGCAGGGGTGGATGTGCTAAACAAGAGGTGTGGGATGTCCTAGAGGGTTATTAGGGTGTTGAGACAGTTGGTATTAAGGGGATTGACATTGAGCATGTCATTTAAGGCTAGGCACATAGCTGGTGTGGACAACAAAATAGCTGATTGCCTCTCCCACCTGCAGATGGACAAGTTTCGTGCCATCGCCCCAGGAGCAGAGCCCAGACAGACATCAATTCCAGACTATGTCTGGAGGATTGAATTGCGGGAGCTGAACATTTGTTCTGCAACTCCTGGTTCCCCAGGACCCTAAAAGCATATGAAGCTTCTTGGAGGACTTTTCAGGCTTTTCAGACTCAAAATGACTGCCAGGTAAGTGGGGTGGTAACGAGGGACCAGGTGGCACAATTTATCGTGACAAACTGGAGGAATAATATGATACATTGGACCATGGGGGTTCACTTAGCAGCAATAGGTCAGATGTGTACCCTGAAGGGGTGGGAAGACCCTGCAAAAATTAACTTGATCAGGCGCATGATGCAGAGTTGGCTGCAGGGAGCTGACAAAGTGCAAGACAGTAGGAGGCAATTGACAGAGGCACTATTAGGGAGGTTAATGGGGAGTTTGCACCATGTGTGCACATCCAGTAGTGAGGCATTGTTATTTAGAGCAGTTTTTGCCACCATGTACAGCGGGGCCTTTAGAATCAGTGAAATGGTAGGTCACAGAAAGAGGGGCATGTCAGCAGGAGTACAGTGGATGGACATAGTGTGGACAGTAGAGGCGCCAGTGCTCATCACGGTGGTCTAAGACTGACCAGATGGGAAAAGGCAGCAGGATTCTGCTCAAGCGACACGTGCCATGTGTCTAGTGGGGGAATTGCACATGTATGCAGCAGGGCACCCACAGGACAAGAACCCTCTGATATTTTTGCATAGAGATGGGGCCCTGGTGATGGAGTCACAAGTGGTGGCTGTGCTAAAGAAGGGGTTGGCCTTCTTGGGTGAAGACCCGAAGGGGTATTCATCCCACTCATTCCACATTGGTGCAGCCTCCAAAGTGGCAGCACAAGGGGCACACTAGGGGACATAAAATGAAAGGGAGGTGGTCAGCTAACTGTTATAAAAGATATGTTTGCAATAATATGCATCCTACTAATGGTATCTTTCTTTCTTCCCACATAAGCAGGTGTGATCAGTGATATCAAAGTAATGAAAAAAAACAAGCTAAAGAGCACTCCAGACATGGAAAATGTATGCAAAATTAATTTATTCCACAAGTAATGGACCAGGACCCCTGCACTTCAGCACTCCTGCCTTCTTAAGAGGGTATAACACAATAAACAAACAGTTCTATATTTATACCAATTAATGACATCATAAAGCTGAGACATAGGGAAGGCTCAGAATTCAATTACATCCTACATACTAACTCATCTAATATGCTGTACATTACAGGAGAAATTGGTTTAAATTATCATTAAACAACAGACTTTCTACATTGGGCCAGATATTCAGACTGCGCCAGGCTGTGGTGCAAGCCTGGGCACAGTGCAACTTGGCTGCACAGGGTGTTGACAGGGTGATATTCAACAGAGCTGCTCCATAGCACAGCATCATTGAATATCACTCCCTGGCCACCAGCAGTGCACATGGTGCAGTGGCACTGCACCAGCGCAAGTGGCCAGAGTGGAGCAGGGTGATGCGCAAGTGCAGGTGCCGTTCTGATAGGCGCAACCACCGTGATATTCAAAAGTGCACATGCAAATTGGACCATAATGTATGCAAAGCACAAATGGGGCCATTTGCATGTCATTATGGTCCCATTTGCTAGCTGAGTGGGCCGATTCCGTTGACTGTGCCTGGCACTCTGCCAGGCTGCAGCTGTCGGGGACCGATGCCCCTGCACATTGTGGCAGAGTGCCCCAATGCCCAATCCTGGGCATGTGTGACCTTGTAGAACAAGTCCAATATCCTGGCAGTCCAGTGGACCACTTGCAGCCAATCGTGAGTGTCAGTATATCCTAAACTGTGAACCTATCCCTGGTGGTCCAGTGGACCGCTGCATTGTATCAGCGGGCATATGTAGGGAAATATCAATGTTCCATATCCCTGGTGGTCCAGTGGACTGCTCACAGCCAATTGTGGGCATATGTGAAATATCAATGTCCCATATCCCTGGTGGTCAGTGGACGCTGCATCTGATCGTGGGTGTCAGTAGAAACATAATGCAACGCAATCCTACCTGGTGGTCTAGTGTACCCCCTCCCCATCCACCCACTGGGCCCCACCACTCTGCTCCTCCCAGTCAGCGGGCAGCAGCTCCCGACCACTTGCCGCCCCGCCACCGCCAAATGACACCATACGGTTGACTGTACCTCTATTGGTCCACAGCATGAGCCAATGGGCATGCAGCCCATACCTACTACACAGTCCACTTATCTGGACTGTGTAGTATTGTGAGCTGCATGCCCGTTGGCTCACGCCGGACCAATGGGCGACAGTCCCACCATACGTGCGTCTGTCAGCGGGCGGCGGGGGGCAGCAGGTGGGGAGCTGTCACCTGCCACTGACTGGGTGGAGCGGGTGGTGGTGCTTCAGGGCAGGTGAGGTACTGCTAGACCACCAGGGTTGAAATCTGGTGTTGTACTATGTTTCTGATTGACGCCAGCGATCGGCTGCAGTGGTCCACTGGACCACCAGGGATATAGGACATTGATATTTCTCTACATATGCCCATGAACAGGCTGCGAGCAGTCCACTGGACCACCAGGGATATAGGAATTGATATTTCTTCACATATGCCCGCGATTGGCCTGCGTGGTCCACTGACCACCAGGGATATAGGGACTATCCATTTTCTACATATGCCCGTGATCAGGCATGGGGGGCATCCGAAGGTGCAGCTGGCTGAGTGGCCACTCAAGGTGGCAGCTGCCCTATTGTGCCCTGCAATATGGCAGCTCACCAGTGGGTGGCTAACTGTTGCTCTTTTTTTTTTTGGCTCACCTGTGTGCAGCACAGGTAGGGGTTGTGCATGCATGGGCTCAGCACATCCCGGGCTGAATATCGGGATGTGTGGAGTATGCATGGGCATGCCCCCCCTACCTGCACCACATGCATTACTGATGCGCTCTGGCGCATCGGGATTTGTGCCAGGCTCAATCCCTGTTTGAATATCGTGCCGAGGCACATCAGTGGGTTGTGCATGGTGCAACTGTGTTGCGACATGAGCAACCCTTCTGAATATCCCGCCCCTAGTGTCTAAAGATTGAAAAAGTGATACAAAATGGAAAAAACAAATTACAGTATATATATATATATATATATATACATTTCTACACATTTAGATATGTTACAAAAATTACAGACCCATTTGTATTTTCTAGCTTCAAATTATTAGGTTTTTGAGTAATGTGATGCAGTCCTTTTCCTTAACCACTATATTTCAACATACAAGGTTATTCCTGATACATAAATTATTCTTTCACATAATCTTCTTTAATAAACAATTCAGATGTAACAGAAATGCTACAAAGGTGCATCAAAACAAAACTCCATGAAGACACTGTTACATCCAGGAGAGCAAGGCCCCTGTTAGAAACTGAGGCATAATTAACTAATCAGAGAGAAGAAAGAGGAAAGGAAGGTGGGGAATGGGAGGTACAAGAAGGGGAAAGAGGAGCAGGGAGGGAAAAGGGAAAGGGGTGGAAGGAAAATGGAAAGGGAAAAAAGGAGGAATGGGGAGATAGGAAAACAGAGACGCTTTTTGTGTGATCACCCTATTTGCTCCACTAAAATAATGGGAGAAGGATACTTCTTTTCAGATGGGGATCTACAGGGACACCATCTCCTGAGTTCCTAAAAGACAGAAAATAAAAGATAAGGATATATTATTATTCGAACTCAGTTCATGATTACTTTCTTTTATCTTTCAAAAAGGCTGTAAGATCCCATTGATCATTAAGTCCATCTGGTTTTACCATTCTGAGTTTATAAATCCATCTGCTTCTCATTTGAGCAACTCAGCTACTCTATCTCCCCCATATCTGAGTGGAGCTTGCCAATCTAGTCCCATAAACTTCAGACTTTTAGGGTCTGAGTTGTGTCTCTGTTCAAAGTGTAGACCCACAGGCATATCTTTCTTAACATTAATTATGTTCCTGACATGCTCCTGTATTCTTTGCTTCAGGGCCCTTGTAGTACATCCTATGTACACAAGGTTACATTCACACCATAGTACATAAATCACAAAGGTGGTATCACAGTTTACAAAGTCCCTTCTATCATACTTGTAGCCTGCGACTGGATGTGAGAATTCAGATCCTACTTTGTAATAATTGCAGATATTGCATCTCTGTCATTTAAAATTTCCTTTAGGCTTAGTAACTAACCACATACTTCTCTCAGGTTGCATAAATCTGCTAAGCACTAATTTGTCTTTCAAGCTCTGTTCCCTATAGAAGGTAATGCATGGTTTGGTCCCTACTACTTTCCCTAAGTTGATGTCTGAGTGCAGCAGATGCCAGTTTTTATACACAATGTTTCAAATTGGCCCTGACCAGTTATTGAATTCTGTAACAAATGTAACAGGGTAGCTATCAGGAAGTGGGTTTTCTACTTTTTTATGAGTGTCTTCTCTTGGTTTAGAGTATGCCTTAGTCATTTAGTCTGTTCTTTAATAATAATTTAAACAAATTTCTCCTGTAATATACAGCATATTAGATGAGTTAGTATGTTGGATGTAATTGAATTCTGAGTCATCACTGTGTCTAAGCTTTATGATGTCATCAAATGGTATAAATGCAGAACTGTTTGTTTATTGTGTCATACCCCCTTAAGAAGGCAGGAGTGCCGAAGTGCAGGGTCCTGGTCTATTACTTGTTGGAATAAATTAATTTTGCATTTATTTTCCGTGTCTGGAGTGCTTTTAGCTTGTTTTTTTCGGAAATGTTTTGAGGTTAGCTACCTCCTGCTGGAGTACCACCTCACTAGTGTTTGCATTGCTTTTACTGGGATCTTGATATCAAAGTAATGGGGAGGGTGGATTTTGCCCAAAAGTTGACTATTCTAAAGGGGTAACAAGTGGGTTTGGGATTACTGTATGGGAAACAACTTTTTCTGGTTTTGTGGTTATTCAGGATGGACAAGGAGGTTGGAAACCTGGATATGTGGTCACTCCTTCATCCACTGGGCAGAAAAATGGACATCCAGGAGACTTGGGGTGTGGCAGCTGTATTTGGGCATCAATGCGATCAAACTGACATGGAAAGGTTCCCGTGTGATGAAGTGGGCACAGCTGCTGCTGGTACTGAGGGACATGAGAAGGGATCACAGCCACGCAGATCTTTTAATCATCCATTTGGGAGGAAATGATTTGGGGACAGACCATGGTTGGACATATTTTACCAAATAAAGGAGGACATTTGCAAAATAAAGGAATGGTGGGAGAGTTACTCTAGTCTGGTCAGATATTATTCCATGAAGGTTATAGGCATGCACAGTGTCAAAAGGCCATGGACAAGGCCAGAAAGCATATGAATGCCTTGGTGGGCAAGCAGTCAGAGGAGCTGGGGGCAAGGTTATACATAGGGGGTGGTGGAGCAGCATGATAAGTATTATAGGGGTGATAGTGTACACTTCTCAGGACTTGGCCTAGCAATGTTTTATTCTGAAAGCAGGGGCGGAAGTCCACAATCCATCGCAAGTGAGAGATGGACCAGTTGAAAACAGGGGCGGGGGGGATAGGATGGGGGAATAAGGGGGGATAAATAATAAATAGGACATAAGATGACACAACAGGAAGCAGGGGTATGGTGTGTGTGCTCATACCCCTTGGACAGAGGAGGAGGAAGAATGTCAGCCATGATATACATCTGGGGGGAGAAGAAGATAAGAGAATAAAGGAAAGGGAAATTAAGATATTAATTAAGAAATGAATTACTACATGATAAAGTGGATTTGGAATGTATGACGTATATGGAAATATGGCTGATATGTATGTATATTTATCGAATTATGGATGTGAATGAATACTTGAATTCAAAGAATTAAGTAAATTCATTGCCATCTCTGAGCACCCACACATACTTGTCTGTGTCTTCATTTATGGGGATCTGGGGGACAAAGAGTGTTGCCCAATTAAAGGGGCAGACCCCATTGTCCACAGGCCCAGACCAAGTTTGTGTGTGGGGCCTCTAAAGGCCTGATTGTCAGAGGGAAAAGGTGAGGGGAAGGGAGGGAGCAGAGGGAGGAGTAAGTGAGGTCACAAAGGGGGAGGGGCTATGACATTAGGGCAGGAATGAGGTGGGAGTCAGGGATTGGCTGAGACAGGAGGGAGAGGGAGGGTTGAGTAGCAGGGGTACTTAAGGATGAGCACAAGCTCAGAGTGCTCACGATTTTGATTCTTAAAGAATTTCCCACCACGACCCTTAAGGAAGTAGTGATGTTGGCGTGGTCACTGCAGGTGGTGGAGCACAGAGGACCTGGCACTGCTGAAGGTGGATGGCAGTTTCACCAGAGGTATTCAAGAAAAATAGAGAAGAGGAGGATAGGACGGGGGGAATAAAGAGGCATAAATAATAAACAGGATATAAGACAACACAACAGGACACAGGGCTATGGTGTGTACGCTTGTATACCTTTGGACAGAGGAGGAGGAAGAAAGTCAGCCCCTCCCCCATGATGTACATCTTGGGGGAGAAGAAGATAAGAGAATAAAGGAAAAGGGAACTAAGATATAAATTAAGAAATGAATTACTGCATGATAAAGTGGATTTGGAATGTATGATGTATATGGAAATATGGTTGATGTATATGTATATTTATCGAATTATGGATGGAAATGAATACTTGAACTCAAAGAACTAAGTAAATGAATTGCTAAATCTGAGCACCCATACATACTTGTCTGTGTCTTCATTGGTGAGGATCTGGGGGACAATGCTGAGAGGAGTAAGAGGAGGAGCATGCCCTCTCTCTCTCTCTTCTGTGGCATTCCTTTCTGATGGTTCTTTTAAGTTTAAAACAGCAGTACTATCTAACCAGGAAGTGATTCATTACGACCCTTGTAAAGCTACAGAAAACATGGTGGCTGCTATCTAGTACTACTGCTGTCAATGCAGCAGGCAGCAGAAATGTAAACAAAACATAAGATAACTGAGCAAATTGCAAGGTGATAGTACATTGCCGTGGAAAGAGTCATAGTACATGCTTCGTAGAATACAGGAATAAACAATCAAAAAGCACAGATTTTTTCTGCATGGTACTGCTGTTTAAAACATTTTATTTTACTCTGTTATTTTATTCTTTGTTAACCAGGTAAGGCCCACTGGGCACATATGCCTGTTTCCAGGGGTGACCCAGGATCACTGGGTAGCTTTAGTGACTTACTCAGAGTCACACAGTATGCAAGTGTAGGTTGTGGAAATCAAACCCAGATCTTCCTTCTAGCTGTGCCCAGCGTATTATTCTAACCTCTAGGCTATACTGCCAGCCCATTAAAAAACAGTTTCTTTCTAAGAAATACCCCTCAATCAAGAAAACCAAGTATTCAATTTTTTTTTCCTTTTCATTGAAACTTACCCTCTCCAGCATAGTATAGGGTTCCTATAGGGGCTGGCAGCCCAGACTGACAGAAGCTTTATACTAATATCAGGTTGTGATGTCACAAAATAAGAGGGGCATAACCTAATTTGCTATTAATTTAGTTTTGTATAAAAGAATAAAGACTGCTCAAACTTTTGAATGTATTTAGCTAATGAAGCTGATTTTTTTCTTTGTAAATAAACAAGAATTGATATAAAAATAGTGTTATAATAAAAAGTTGTTTCCCATTAGAAAAAAAGGGGTAGATCACATGGATCACATAATACTCTGGGGATTGTATAAAAGTCTTCTACCGGAGATGCAAAGTAGTTTTGTTATTCAGAAGAGTACTGACCTTCACTAAGGAAGAACCAAGGAAGAGCATGTATGCCTTCACGTCTCCTAGGTGATAACTGGCCGAAAGTTTTGGAAAGCCTGAGATCCCTCCTATTCTTCTGTTTGGGACACTGAAGAACTGATTTAATTTATTTTGTTTTCCAGTAAGTTTATTTACCTTTTTTTTGTAATAAAGTTTTACGCAGTTTGCATATTGAACTTTAACTCCTGTGTGTTGTCCATCTGTTGCACCCACTTCCCTCCTCATAGACTCCTTTAATAAACCTACTGCACAAACAATCCCATCCTACTGTGAATTAGGGATACTGCTGACATACATATGACACTGTCTGATATTGAAAATCTACAAGTGTACTTATCATGATGTCTGAAATGATTCAGAAATTCAACATGTTTCTGTTCATGAACAAGTACTACTTACAAATCAGGGGTACAGCCATGTGTGCTACTTTTATACTAAGTTCTATAAACATTTACCTGGCAAAATGGGAACAGGAGTATGTCAAGAGGAGTGCCATAAATCCAAATTTGGACAAGTTGGATTTGTGGTGCCGCTTTATTGTTGATAGCATCATCATTATCTGGAAAGGCAATGAAGATTAATAGTATGAGTTTGTAAAGTACTTGAATGCACCAATTCACTGTGTTTCAAATTAAAACTCTATGAAAAAAATAATCTTCTAACTGTGAGACTATATGAAGGACCAGAAAATAGATCCACTCAGGCCTATGTAAAAAGGCCAGAGACAGAATTCCTATTGCTTTCCTCTAGCGGTCACCATGCCCACACAAATAAAACTTGTACTGAAGGGCCAACTGCTAAGAGCAAAACAAACAAACACAAAAAAATAGCTTAACAGCAGAAAATTATGGAACTAAGAAAAGAGAGAAAATGAAGAAATAGTTGAAAGAAGGTTATGGTGTCCAGGTGATCAATGCAACAGTGAACATTGTGTCAGAAATGGAGAGAGATACTTTAGTTAATACATACAGAGGGACAAGAGGGATAGAACAGTTTGAAAACAATGATTTCCTCCTCTCATTACCACCTATACACATAATATTGGCAAGTTTAGAGATATGCTGATTTATCATTTGCACATACTAAGAACAGATACAGTACAACTCTAGTTAGGGTATCCTAGAAAAAGCAAACATTGTTTACAGAAGAGGAGGAACATTGAAGACAAAGTTATACAATCATTTCATACGCTAGACTGGGGTAGTAATACCCTTAGTCCATTGCCAAAAGTTAACAAAAGATGTGGGAATTGCAATAAAATATCTAATACAAAGAGAGAAAATTCCAAGCCATAGGAGAAAAATATATCTCCACAAATGCATATACTACTTGCACCAGTGAAGGCATAGTATCTATTATGGTGTGTATGTGTGGTGCTTTTCATAAAGGATGCATCGCATATCAATTCAGAATACACATTGGGGAATAAAAGCTTTTGATTTGATACACCACAGTCATCTGCTTTCAAAACTCAGAAATATTGGTTTGTATTCACTTATTTGGTTTCAGAGTTATCCTGCTAGCAGATCACAGCTGGTTGTATTACATAGTAAATCTTCTTGGAAGGCTGGGCCTGTGGTTCAATGGACAAGCAGCCAGCCACTCCCAGTTCTTGACCTACATAAGCAGTTCCTCTCAGCCTCCTTCTGAAGCACTTTTTCTTTGCTGGCTGGAGGCTCTGTTGGTCTGTCCTCTGCAGCTGGCTGGGGCCTACCCCCTTTGCTGTTTTTGCTTGTCTCTGCTGGACTTCTGTGTTTGTTCTCCTGTGTCTGGTTTGTATTTTGCCTCCAGCTGCATGCTTCTTTCTGTCCTTTGTTCCTCATTTTTCTGTGTTTGTATGTCTTTGATTTTGCCTTTTTGGGGCTTTGTTTCTATGATCCTAGCATATTGCCAAGCCAGAGCTTATGCTACTTGCTCTCAGTTACTCACAGTGCTACTGCAATCATTATCTGTATGTTTCAAAAAAAAACACATAGTTGCTCTTCATGCTTCATCTCCATTCTCAATGCCCCCAGAAGTACCCATCATTGTGATTTATATAGAGCTATAAACTGGTGGTGCTTGGAGGATAGGAGGAGTTGACACCTTGCAGCATTCATGAGTAAACTAAAAAAGTGACAGCCGCCCAGATATACCCTAAGTGAGTTTGAGGTTAGGGAACAAAGGAAGGGGTTAAAATCTTCTGGGGTATAGAGTATCTTGTTCCCAGATGCAGTTTGGAGTTTGAAGGGCATCTCCTTTATAGGGGTCCTAACGTTTGGAATTCCCTGTCTCTAGACCTGAGGTGTGTGGATACCCTACAAATTTGCTCTCAATAAAAAAGTGGTTTGTGAATTTGATGTATGAACTAAGAATATGCTACTCACATTAGTATTTAATAGTAAAGGAATTTAGAGTTAGTATATAACTTGAGAACATATTGTATTTTTAAGTATATCAAAACATGCACTTTAGTGAGTTGCATTTTGAGATAGAATGGAAAAGAATTTTTAGTTTGTGTTCATGGAAATGTTTGGAACAGCCTTCCTGAGGAAGTTGTGGGGTCTAAAACTGGGAGAATTCAAGAATGCATGGGACAGACATAAGGCAATTCTTGTGGGGGCAGGAAGATATAGGCTGTTGGTTAACTAGGATCTGCGGCTCATCCTGTAGGTAGGAAATGGGCAGACTAGATGGGCCTAGCGGTCCTTATCTGCCATCAAAGTCTATGTTTCTATGTTTCTATGTTTCTATGTTTGTTCCTTTTAAATAATTTAAGTTGTGAATGTAATAGGAAGTGTCTTTTGATAAGCTAATATTGACTTATAATATATGTATGTTAACTGTTAGTATGCTTATTGTATGTGGAACTATTTTCTATGCCTTATGGACCTCCTTGTAAATGAGTCTTGTAACTCAATGGAGTACTATCTTGTTCATATTGAAATATGAATAACATTTACCATACCATATACACTAAATTGTTTTCACCTGATTCAGGCTCACTCTAAACCCTAGCTATGCAGCTCAATCATGCTTTTTCAACTCATTCTACCTACTCCATTGCTGCAGTTTCATTGCTCTGCCTGGTGATAGCTGCTTCAGAGCATTGTGCCTCTATGTTTATTGAATTTCTCACCTCATTGTTACTCAACACAGATGCTGCTCTCTATGTTTGTACACTGCTATTACACTCTGAGGTCAGCTAAGCTACTGCTGATGCTGTAAACTAGTTTCAATATCTGCATGTGGGTCTCTTCACTTCCATCACTTTCTTGTTTTCCTACGGCGGGGACTTGGAGGTGTTGGGGGAGTCATGGCCCCATGTGGTTACTTACTTTATGTTCTAAATCCTGCCTCAGCCACTGAAAATCCTCAGAGTATTTGTCACCTTCATTGGCTTTCTTGAATGCCTGGCTGGCTTGCCCATTATTCATACTGCTGCTCCTCTGACCTACATGCAGGTCCAACAATTGCTACTTACCTTACTGACTCTATGTAGGTCCACTTTGCTTACACACCATTGCTTAATGCTCAACCTCACAACTACCATCTCACCTACATGAGGTCCCAGCACTCTAAGCCCATTCTGCTTCTCTTCAGTTTTGGGGCACACCAGCCATACCATTCTGGCACAGGGCCTCCTGCAGCTGGTGGTCTCGCACTGCATTTCTAAGTCTGCATCTTGAGCGTACCTGACTTGGGGTGGGGTCCTTCTCACCTGGCCCATTGCTGGGAATGTCCTCGCTCTGGGCCTTGCTTTAGCTGTTCAAGACTTGAAGGCAGCTCCTGGTGTAGAATTTATGACTAGCTGTGAAGAGTGGTAACAGTGATCTCCTTTGGCTCTAGTATTTTTACTAGCAAGGCACCTTCACCACATTCTCCCCATGACTGCCTCTGGTTCACCTGGTTTGTTGTTAGGGTAAGTAGGCCAGGTGAGTTCCACAGTAGTCATAGCTCTCCTCTTCTCACCTTGGTTGCCTTCAGTGTTGCAGAGCACTCGCGCAACCTTCCACGGTGTTCCCGTTAGAGGGATCGAGTGAGAGCTTTCCTCTAAACTGGAATATTTTCCACTTCCCTTTATTGGGTTTCTAAATTGCAACAGCAGAGCCTTCACAAAATAAACATCTCAAGCCTGGAGGGAAGGCAACCAAGCCTTGGATCCCCAGAGGTTTCCTCCTAAGGTTTTTTTCTCTCCTCCATGCCTCAGGTCATAACCGTTAGTTATCCATAGTTAGTGTTCCCTAGTTCCTTTAGGTAGGTTCTGCTGTTGTATGGAGGTGGATCTGGATGGTGCCCCTACTTGCCATTCGCTCTCTCTTTAGGATGCCCCCTCAATCTCAGTACAACCCATCGTACTCATGCCATTGCTAACCTGTGCATCTCATTATGTTGTCAAGCTGCCTGATGCCTTACCTACTTCTATGTCTCACAGCTACTGATTGCTAACATGCTTTGCACTTCTACTTTTCTTTTGGGGATCCTTCCTAAGGTACCTTTAGCTAAGGAATCATCCCACGGCATCTCTGGGGTGGAACCTTCTTTGAGGTTCCTTGCCTTTGGTACCCTACAAGGTGGTAATTCCTCTAGAATACAGAGTGTGAATGGTCCAAAACCTAATAACACAGTTGCACAAGCATAGCATTATATTGGCTGTGTAGGCCATTGACTTGTAAGGCTGGGCCTGTGGTTCAATGGACAAGCTGCCAGCCACTCCCACTTCCTGACCTATATAAGCAGTTCCTTTCAGCCTCCTTCTGAGCACTTTTCTTGCCCCACCATCCTCCCTCCTCCTCCTCTAGCGGCTGTGCATCTCTCCTGAGGATCCTTCCTAAGCTACCTTTAGCCAAGGAATCACCCATGGCACCTTCTAGGGGTGGAACCCTTTGAAGGTTCCTTGCCTTTGGTACCCTACAGGGTGGTAATTCTTCTGACTAGAGAGGAAAACAGCCAAGAACCTAAGTAACACATTTGCACAAGCATAACACTATACTGGCTGCATAGGCCATTGAATCCACTGGTTCCTATAAAAATAAATGTTCCACATGGGTCGATTTTGGGACCTATTTTTTCCTGTTTTTGAATGTCTTTAGGGTAGGGGAGCCTTGCTAGTCTGAAGCTTGTATGATAGGTAGAGGACTGAAAGGCTAATTTCTTTTCCTGTGCCAGCCACTGAATTGAGTTCAGGACAATACAGTTGCATTTCTTGGAGGGCAGCAACAGCAAAGTGACCGAGTCTATGGTACAGAGATTTACTTTGTGCAGTTCAGTATTCATGAAGGAGCAGAGGATTGAGGACCCATAAAGCAAGGTGGGAAGTAGGATGGTATTTGCAATGATACCTAGACTGTATTGTGAGGAAGGGAGCAAGGTGGTATAAGAGACCCAGCTTTTGATTTAGAGATTTGGTTAGATGGTCCGTAAACCCTGAGAGTGCAGTATTGATCAAAATACACCCTAGGTACTGAACATAATTGAATCGATGCTCTCTATTTTTGTATCATTTAGGAGAGTGGGGGTAAAGGTGTGCATTATGTTTGAATCTGAGCTTCTGGGGGCAAAGCAGATAGCCTTGTTCTTTTCATTGTTAAGTACCATTTTGGTGGAGTGGAACCATGACTCCTTGGACTGTATGTCACTTGTTAGTAGGCTGGTTAAGTGGGTTGAGCTGTGGGAGCACCTGTATACAACTGCATCATCTGCATACAGAATCAATTTTGCATCCCCAAAGCTCTTTGGTAAGTCATTTATGTACAGAGAGAAGAGCAGAGGCCCCCCAAATTGAACCCTGGAAGATGCCATCCTAGATAGGATGTAAGACTGATACTACTCCCTTTCCATTTTACTTTTTGGGACCTGTTTTAAAAATAACTTACTAACCAACTCAGTGCCAGGTCATCTAAGCCAACGAATTTCATTTTTGCTAAATGGTTTTGGAGGTTAACCAAATTGAACACCTTTGTTAGGTCTACAAATATTTCCCCAATCATCTGACCAGAGTCTAGAGCTGAGAAAATGTCCAAAGATAAGTGAACTAGGGCAGTGTCATTCCCATGGTGCTTTCTGAATCCATGTTGATGGGCTGTTAGAAGGTTATGTTGTTCTATGTTGTCCTGGAGTTGGTTATATACAGTTCTCTCCAGTATTTTGCTAAGGGTGCTGAGGATTGATATGGGTGGTAGTTCTTGACTAGGTCTTGTGGTCTTCCTTTGTGAATAGGCATTACTAGGGCAACTTTCCAAGGCTTAGGGAACATCCCCTGAAGAGTCAGGTTAATGAGTAAGCTATGACTGGGGTTGTGACATGTAACAGCCTCAGGTCCAGTTTGTCATGACCTGCAGACCCTGTGGTTTAGATTTTCCTTAGTAGCTTTAGAACCTCTCATTTAGCCACTAATTTGAGGTGGAAATTGGAGAAGGTGGGGGGGACTTTCTGGAAAAGCTTGTTGGGGTAGTGAGTGGGGGGAGTTTAAAATTGGTCAAGATCTGTGAGGAACTCATTAATAGCATTGGTAACCATCTGCTCCACAGGAATGTTTTACCTGCAGTATTTGCAAATACTGTTTAGTCATCCAAAGCACCACCACATTTTTGAATCCTCTTACAAGCAAGGACTTGCAAATTAGACAGTGCATTAATTGTAATTCTACTCACATGGTATACCTCACCACTTGTGGCTGTGGGGTATACTACATGGGGAAAACAAAAAGAATGTTGAACATTTGTTTAGGGGAAAATGTAAGAGCAATTGAACAAGGTGACTCTGAGAATGAACTTGTGAACCATTTATTGAGATCTAGAGATGGTGCCAAACCTAAACTAAAATTTATTGGCATTGAAAAACATACAGATTTGCTATTGAGGATGCACAGGTCACAAATAATTTTACCTGCAAGTGAAAGAGACTGCTAGGGGGGTGACTTGTGCACTCTCAATAGCAAATCTCTATGTTGGTAAATGGGAAACTGATGTAATTTTAACAAATATATTAATCCCTTTGCTGACAACATCGTCTGTTGGAAAAGTTGTATAGGTAATATATTATTGATATGGAATGGTGAGGAAATAGCTTTACCTGAATTTGTGAACTTTTTACATAATTCAAATCCCCATTTGAGATTCACATGCACTTGAGGGATAGACATTATTCCATATCTAGATCTTGTAATGGAAAGAGGCAGTGAAGGAAATGTTAACTCACACATCTACTGCAAAGAGGTAGATGGTAATACCTTATTGTTAGCATTGAGCTGCCATCCCCATCACATAACTAAAAATCTTCCAAAAGGACAGTTCATGAGAGTTTGGAGGAACTGCAGTTCCCAGCCCAGTATCGATCAAGGAGCAGAACAACTCACAGAAAGACTTTTAGAAAGGGAAGTATAGTGGAAAAAGTGTTTCAGAAGCTAGAAATTCTGCACAACAAAAAAAATCACATTGCTTTAATGTTTATTAATTATTTATTTATTGAGTAATCAGACTTACAACCTTTGTGCTAAAAGTTCTTTTACAAGGGAACCTCATCAGATAAGGGAAGATAAACAAATACATGAGTTGGAGAGACACAGGCAACCAATAAACATTGTCAAGAATCAACAAGGTGGAAAACATACAGATTTTATTTATTTATTGAGTAATCAGAATTACAACCTTTGAGCTAAAAGCTCTTTTACAAAGGATCCTTGTCAGATAAGGGATGGTAAACAAATACATGAGTTGGAGAGACAGAGGCAACCAATAGGCATTGTCAAGAATCAACAAGGAGGAAAACATCCACATTTACTTGGGATACTAGAGAACATTAATACTACCAATGTAGAAGATTGGTTTCATTGGGTTGCAAACTATTCTGCACAGTCTGTGTACCTAGAAGCAATCATTAGAGACACTGGCACATCCTTATGGCAGAACCAGGTTTGAGAACTATGGCCTCAGTACCCCCACAAATGTGTTATTGAAATGCTGTGATACTAAGAGATTGGCTGGTTCATAGCCACTTTATCGATAAAAAACAATCCACATGGCTCAAGAGCCTGGCACAGGGTCATGTCACCAAAAACCAAAAATGCACAGCAGTCAATGCCGCAAGCAAAAGAGCGTGCACTGAAATAAGGTAGGAAACAACACTGACCACAACACAAACAGCACATGCCACACAAAACAATGGGATTTCTTGCTTCACCCCCCACCCCTACCAATTTAAATAACAAACTCCAGGGAGGTTGGACTTCCGGGATGGGGAGAAACTCGGGAAGGGAGGGAAACTTCATTTAACAAAAAAAACACAGCAAAAAGGAGTAGCACCAGGAGACCTGGGGGGAACTGAACCATGGTACCAGGCCGCGATCTTGCTATGTGCTGCTGCCCTAGCCTCTCCACCATGGGAGCAGCTTGACCAGGCAACCCAGGACATGGCAACTTGATCCATCCTTAGTGAAAGCATACAGCGACAGGGGTAACAGTAATTTCCTACAGGTGTTATTCACTTATCACTGTTAATGCAGGCATGCCGTACACAGCACAGTTAATGCTCCGCTGTCTTTGTTGTGTGGTATTGACCTGATACCCAAGAGCCCTATGGGCTGTTTTCAGTGAAAAAGAGGTGCATACATAGTAGCTCTGTACAAACAGGAAAAAAATTGCCACAGTAAATGCAGGGTGAAATTATGAAATTCACCAGAGCTTGTCATGTGATACTACAGGAATCATCTATTTAGCGAAGTGCACTTGTGATGCTTTTTATCTGGGGAAGACAGTGAGAAGCTTCAAAACACGTATGGGGTAATACATTAGGGCCATATCAAGAGGGTATCTGACATATGCAACTGTGACACATATTACCAGAGCTAGTAATAATTAGGAACACCAATTTACATTTCTGGCAATTGATAAAATAAATTGTAACCCTGGGAGGGAACTTTGATAACTTGGTAAAAAAGAAAGAGGCCTTCTTCATTATAAACTTGGGAAACTACAAAACACCAGGTCTCAATATAGGCTTTGAACTAAAACCTTATTTGGAAAAAGATGAATGTATTTATTCTAATTATATATGCTAAGCATTTTGTGATGTAAATTAATTTATTTATGCCTTTTGATCTTTACATCCCTTGGATTTTCTAAAAGTTTTTGAACTCTTCTCTCTATAACAAGAATATTGTTATTGTTACTACCCCCATTTCTGTTTTTGTTGTTTTCCTAAATCTCTAGTACTTATTGTGTAAGGAAGAAACTTGGTTCACTTTGAAATAAATCAGCTCTGCAATTATTTTATTACTATCCCCTATGATCCTTCTTATCTTCCTTCTCCGCCCCCTTCCTATTGTATTGTGTTTAGTTTCTCCTTGCTGTATGTTTCTCATTTTTATGCTTTAATGCTGATATTATGTGTATCTGGCGTACTCAATTTTGATATAAGTAAATTTTATAGTGTTTATTATTAATATGGGGTTGTTATTTTAAATGTGATCACATGATTACACCTGTCCAATGGGACTGAATTGTATTTATCTATGTCACTGTGACATCAGGGTGGTTTTAGGTATTTATTCACTGTGTCATTTTGTATGCCTCAGCTTTTGATAAAGGAACATTATGTCCAAAACGCCGGCAGGCAGGCAATTGTTCCTTGCTGTAATAAATATTTTTATAAGTCAACTCTGGAGCTAAGTGGTGTCCTTCATCTGGAGGTGGTGAGTGCCGATTTTCTGAATGTGTTTGATTTCAGCCCTGCATTCATGTTTTTGCACATTCACCTTTCAAAGACTGGACAATCAGGTATGAATGATTTGAGGGCTAATTTTGTTAGACAGAACCAGATTTAGGCAAAACTGAGCTGTGCTTCAAGATTGTAGATAGTTAGGTCAGGGACGTTTAGCCCACAATTCACTGGTAGTCTTTTCATTATATGGAGCACACATCTTGTCCAGTAGGGAGAATTAAACAATGGAAAATGAAATGTCCATATGTAGCTGTCCCTATAAAATTAAGCATAATAATCAGCGTGTAACCCATTGTCTACATTTGATCTCATGTAATGTGTATGGTTTTGACATCATGACCAACTCAGCAGCTTTGACAGCCATACACAATGAAGATTTTGAAGCCCCCAATTTTGTACACAATCACATCTAACAATGTACTTTTCTAAAAGTATTTTTGTGTTTATAGAACTCCTTACAAGGCAATGGCAAATGTTATCGTTTTATGGCTGCATAGCAGAGCTATGCTGATGTATTGCTATTTCAGAGAGAAGGGAGCTCTGGAAGCATGTGACCGGATACCGGATACTGAACAAATCACATAATTACAGTAATGTTTCCTCTGTACAGTTCTTTGTGTTCCTCCCTCCCACTTCTTCTGTTTGTCACTCTCTCATTCATCTCTCCCACCCTCTCCCCACAGCATGGAAGCCATGCTTATCACTGGCCGCCCTTCCCCACAGCAAGGGAGCTGGGCTGATTGCTGGCACTTCTTTGACTCCCTCAGCTTCCACAACAGAGCTGTGCTTATCAGTGGCACTCCGCTTTGGAATCATATAATTGCAATAATGCTTGCTCTGTGCAGTATAGTTGAAGCACAATCAGTCTGCTCTCTGTCTCTGTGTTCCTCCCCATTCTTCTTCAGTCTGTCACTCTCTTTCATCTCCCACCCCACTCCCACAGCAAGACAGCAAGCTTATTGCCTGGCCTCACCACAGCAAGGGAGCAGGGCTCATTGCCAGCATTTCTTCCATTCATCTAGCTTCCGCAACAGAGCTGCATTCATTGGCAGCACTCGCTTGGGCTCCATGCCCTTCCTCTTCCCTAGCCCTGGCTCTGTCTTAAAAACAAATGTGCAGTCCACATCCCTTCATATAAATGGTATGATCCATGAGTAAATAACCACATTGAAGAGTAAATTGCCATGCCCTGTGCTCAGACACATAATGAAGTGTGGCCAAAGAAAGCTTTGGGCAGTGTCACATTGAAGTTAATCAGGGTCATATTCAATTATATTTTAATAGACAATAATGGCCAATTGGTGATTAATGATGGCCACCGTTTGACTGACAAGGGCTTTGTTAGTTGAGCTGTGGCTTTGTTACTCACCAACTAGCCATTATTATATATTAAAATACAATTGAATATGACCCCCATTGACTTCAATGGGACACGCCCCAGCACTCTCCCTGGCCACATGTAATTATGTGACTGAATGCAGTGGCAGGGAAGATCATTCGGGAAGTGGAAGGGATTGGCTAGTCACCTCATCAGGGCCATACTATGATCCCTTCCACACATTTACAGGCTGCAATTAAAATTTCCAAAATTACTAGAGAAGACTATCACTGACATATCCTAACCAAAAATGTAAGTAGAAGCTGATCTGCACAAACCTGGTAAATCACTTTAAGAAGTAACAATACATGCAGTACCTAATATATACAAATGGAACTCATTTAAAGGGAAAGGCATTGCACCCCTACTAGCAACCACTGCATTATGTTCATATCTTCCTATTGGGAGAATCAATACATTATCAGAAGAATTGCTCTACTTACTTAAGGCACTCTGATATGTACCATATACTGACGCCATAGTGACATTTTCACAGTGACGTACATTACAGTGACAAATCACTGTTGTTGATGTAATGTACCTGCAGGACACTGGCACTGCTTTTTCTGGGATTTGCCCCCTCCCTGAATCAACTGCAACCTGGAGTTGATAATCTTTATTTACAGGGGAGGCCTGCATGGGAGGTTCTGGGGCACGCCTCCCAGCTCTTATCTAGTGACTGCATTAGCAGCTGTAGTGGCTCTGACCAGATTTTGTTAAATATTGGCACAACTTTTGCCACTTTCCAGTCCAAGGGAATCTCCCCATTTGTTATTGATTTATTAAAAATGTAAGTCAGCAGTTCTACAGTATTATCTGTGACTTCCTTTAATACTCTCAGTGCCAAACTATCTGATCCCACAGACATATTTATATCTAGAGATTTGAATCCATTTCTGACTTCATTGTCTATGACAGCAAATCCTTGTGTAAAGCAGTCAGTATTTGATATACTAACCTCATCCTTGGCAAAAACAGAACATAAATAGTTGTTTAATACAGTCACCATTTCTTGATTTGGGTGATAATGTCCCCATTTATTTTTTGTGATACAACAGATTGTTTTGTAAATTTTTTTTAGTATTGATGTAGCTATAGAAGGCCTTTGGGATTTGTTTATCGTTAGCTAATTTGAATTCATAATTCCTCCTGCCGATCCTAATTTCCTTTTTATAATTTTTTGTTACCAGTTCATATCCTGTGTGGTTCTCATGTTTTGTTTTGTTTTTGTTAATTACAGATTTTATTCAAATCTTTTTTTTAATTAAATGTTTTATTTCCCATGAAAACTATGGTGGTAATTGTCCATTCTTATTGGAGGCCATTTTTAGGTATATATTGATTAACTAACAATATAATTTTATTTTCAAAAATATAGTGTAGTCTTGTGATAAATTATAGAGGTCTTCTCTTATTTCATCCCACAGCTGAGCACTGTCTGTTGCTTTGTGGCGTAGATAATTAGCTGGCAGAATCTGTTTTTTTTTTCTGCATTGAGATTGTACCCAGGAACATAGATGAATTGTTTAATCATATTTAGCGACACAGGGATGATGCCGTCTGGATTTTGCAGTGCCAGTGGTGTGTCTTCTGCATATGTAGTGCATTTGTGTGTTGACCCCATCATTTGCGCTCTTTGAACTGTATATTCAACTTCAATTCTTCTGAAAAGAGGTTGCAGTGACAAGATGAAAAGGACATGGGACAAGGGCAGCCCTGTATGGTGCTCCTACCCAGAATGAACTGCTCTGAGATTAGGCTGGTGGTGCATATTGCAACCCTTTCATGGGTATATAGAGTATACCACACTTCTCACCGATGGCAAACAGGTATAGCCATTTCACCTGGTTAAATGCTTTTTCTGCATGAAGACACACACAGAGCTGTCAGCGTATTGGAATATTGGTGGTACTGGCTGACTTGTGGATATATATATATATTTTTTCAGTCTTTGGTTACTGGATAAGGCCCACTAGGCACAAGTTCCTGTTTTCAATGGTGACCTGGGAGCACTGGGTGGTTAAGTGACTTGCTCAGAGTCACACAGTATGCAAGTGGAGGTTATGAGAATCAAACTCAGGTCTGGTTTGCTGGATGTACCAAGCTCTTTCAAACTTTGTTCCTCTACCTCTAGGCTATAATTTCTGTGCATTGTTGAAGATGCCTCTGGCTTTTCTTTTTTTAAACAAGGAAACTACTGAATTTTATAATCATACATACTGTACAGGAAAACAACAATACAACATACAAGACATGTGCCTATTCTCCCATCCCTCATTTTCCACTTGTTACAGAATCCATTTGATAATTAGTACATATTAGGCAGTGTTTCAACATTTGAGTTTATAAGCAACAGTCTTTTTCATGGATTAACAATGTCTAAGACAGCATAAAGTCTCTCCCAATGTTTTCTGAAAATATGGCATTTACATCTCATTGAGGCTAGCATTTTTTCAAGTCTCAGAGTTTGAATCATTTCCTGGTGTCATTCTCTGGGTGTATGTGTGTCCTAGTCAAGCCAGGGATGCAAGAAAAGCTTTATTATCTTGATAATCAAAGTAAAATGGTACCTTCTTTGCTTCATGAGGGATCTAGTCCCAATCCTAACAAACATCCATCCATAGTAAAGGTTCTTTCAAGCATGAGTTCTAGGACGGCTTGGACTCCCTGCCATAGGGGTGTTACTTTGGCACAATCCCACAGAATATGTTTTAAAGTGCCCTGTTCCATACCAAAGCATGTACACAGCAGAGAATCTATTTTTTTGTCATTCATGAAGCTTAACAGGTGTATGATACACACTTTGCATAATCTTAAATTGCATGAGTTTATAGCTGTCAAGTTTAATATATCTATAAGGATTTTATGTGATGAGGGCAAGTTGTTTTAGTTGTGCACCAATAAGAGCGACTAAACAGATGCCCCAAGTCACAACAGCGAGTGAAAACAGATTGACTGCCTCAAACAGCGACAGCTGATACATTCAAAGATCAATGCAAACAATAAAACATATTTTAGTGGGAAGACCCCGCACTACCCAATTTAAAGATTCTCCACTTTAGCGGGACTTAAAAAAGAAAAGTCCAGGACAAACAAAATCTTGTCCACTCGGGACCTGCACCCAGGTCCTTCAGATTTATAGGCAGTTGCTCTAGCCACTATGCCAAATGGCCAGCTCAGCACGGCTTGGCCACATTACCTCTCTTGTCTTTGTTAAGTGAGTGCAGCTCACTGCTGCAGTCACTCACCTATTCCTAGCTATACTGCACCACTCGCTTTTCCCACGAGCAGTTTTATTGAGTCACCCTTATTGAGTAGCTCAATAAAACCTCGCCATATCAGATAATACCATCTAAAAGTACTAAACCATACCATTTCCCACGCTTGTTCTGTGGAAGACCAGTCAAGTGCTTCTGGCCAATCGCCTGATGGGGACCCAAAGCTATGTTGCATTAAAGTCCTTAAGGCTCTACATACTGTAGCTTTAAATAGTGTGGTTCTCTTCTGCAATGCCATCTAGTAGGTGCAAGGACGGGGTGTGTCTGTTGTACAGGGGGATTTCTTGGTGCAATGACTACAAAGTGCTGTATCTACAAGAATGTGACTATATCACTGTTATGAAGATTATATTGGGATTTCAAGTGCTGATAAGTGGCCCAAGTTCCTCTATGTCATAGATGCTTAATAAGTGTAATGACTCTTTCTGCACACTACCTTTTAAAGGCTGGCTTTCAATCAAGTTAGCATTGTGCCATATAGGCTGTTTTTTTCTAACACACTTGGATTTGTTTTCAGAAGTCTGTATAACTGCCTACATATATGTGTGTGTGTATATATGTATATATATATATATATATATATATATATATATATATACTGTATATTTCAACTGAGACACTAATAGGGTGTACAAGCTACTGATTTAGGTAGTTTAGAAGTGGTATAGAATAAAGACTCAAAGCTTAGACCTTGATCTTTGCACATCCCTCTTCTATTTCCAACCACTGCAGAACATGGCTGTTCTTCTGCTGGGCTGTGTGGGCTTTCCACTTAAGATATTTGGACCCCCTGTATGGCAGGTAAATAAGTTGAGAGATCTGGGAGGTTCAGCTCTCTTGTGTCTATTCAACTGCTAACTTGAGATATGCCTTTCTTGGTTTCTTTCCTCTTCAAAGAAAGGAAAAGATTATGGAATGTAACTCTGAACCCCAATAAGGGTAGGGCATCTGTTAACATGTTCAAGGGACAGAGGACTCTAAGTTCATCTTGACCATGTTTATGCAGCCCCATAATGAAATGGGTAAGGTATTTCATCATTCTAAGTCTTGTTTAATTGTGGTCACAATGGAGGTGAGATTATCTTGAACCATCCTAGCATTAGATGCCGAGACTTTAATATCCAAATATAACAAGTTTGAGTTAGACCAGCTAAGTCTCAGGAATTCAAGGTCACATCGTCTGGCACAGGGATTAAGGGGAAGGACTGTAGTCTTGCTGACATTCAACTGATATATTGAGATGATTCCAAAGTCCTTTATTTCTCTTAGGACCTCTGGAGAGAGGTTGTGAGATTGTATACATGTAGCAGGATGTCATCTGCATACAACGATAGATAATATTGATTTTCTCTAAATATAACTCCTTGTATTACTGGGTTATTATTTATCTTAATGGCCAGTGGTTCTAAATAGAGGTTGAACAAAATGTGGGACAAGGAACATCTCATGAGGGTACCATTAACAAGGGTAAAGCTGGACAACAGGACATTGTAACATTTCATCCTGGCAGACAGATTCAAATGCAGAGTATACATGTACAGTATGTTATGAATTTGTTAGCTATATCATAACATTCAAGGACCCTAAAAGATACCATAACACCATGACACTCTGCTGAAAGTTTTTCTGTGTCAAGGAGGCCAGCACCACAGGAATGTCTGTCTCCCTGGACACAGAAATGATGTGGGAGAGCTTTCTTAGGGGTCCATAGAGACTCTCCCCCATACTAATTCTGCTTGTTCTGTCTCGAGGAGAGGTTTCCACACCTTCTGTAACTGGAGGGCAAGTGCTTTGGCCAAGATATTGAGATCTATGTTAAGAAGAAATAGTGGTCTGTAGTTAGTGACCTGACTGTCATGCTTTCCAGGTTTTGGTAATACTGATGACAGTAGCTTGTTGGATAGTATTCTCTAGTGTTTCCTGTACATGTGCTTCTGTATGTAACTTTTTAAAGGTAGTGATCCCTTCAGGGCTTTATAAATATTAGTTAGATGCTCATTCAATCCTGGCACCTTATCTAGAGACATAGGGTTCAATTTTCGAAGCCCAATACTGACACAAGATGCCTTCATCAACAGAAGGGGCACAAGAGGTACCTTGTGTCAATATTTGTGGTAATCCTGATTTTCAAATGCAGGCTGAATCAAAATGGGAACCCTTGCACCAAACTAGCCCTGTGCCACCCCTACACCCAATATGGGGTTCACCATGATGGAAGGGGCTTGTGCCATAATGGGGCTGCAGCATCCCCTAAACTTGGATTCTGAAAGCCCGTTGTGGCCACAAGGTCTGGCTGTGCTTTCACCAGCCATAAGCTGGTGTAACAGCCCTACACCACACTGCAATTGTTGTCCTGGTGTGTTGGTGGGGGGAACATCCTGGGACCAGCATGGGAGGAGTAGGATACAACCACAAAATGTGCCTCTGGACATGGGCCACCTGGTAGCATGCTCACTCTCTGTGTGCCACTAGTTGCTGGCACTGCATGGTCCCCCCTACACTGTACATCTGACTGCAGCACCAGTAACCCATTCCACCACCCATGTGTCAGAGTCCTCACCATCCGATATGGAGCAGACATTCCCTCATGCACATTGCACAACAATGCCCACCTGCCACCCTCTTGTGTGGCAGCATGTCACATAACCCCATCCCCCACCCCATGGCACACCCAAATGCCCCCACCACCCTAGATCCCAGTACTGGCAACTGCCCCCTGTGCACCCACCCATATGGTGCCCCATGCCCTCCCTGCCATGCACACACCCCTGCTGGTTAGTGCCCCACAGACCACCCCAGCATCTGCCCACAGCCCCAGTCCATTATTGAGAGGATGTTCCACCCACATGACACCCCCTCTACTTACACTTCCACCCATCACCCCACAATGATGTGAATGCCACTAGGGGATACTGTGCCTATGTATCAGTGTTGGTGCTGCAAGTTGCATTCCAGCTGGGCTGTTCTGGGGAATCAAAACCATCAAGGTCTCTAAGATAGTGTTCAGCAAGCAGATGTCTATGTTGTTCTAGCCAGCTGATCAAGAAAGTTTTTAGTTTCTTAGAAATATACATTCCTTGTACACATAAGCCACAGTCAGTGTCTTGTTTATTTTGTGCAGAAACAAAAGTAACAAAAACAAAGTTCAGCAAGAGAAGAAACAAAAGAATTTCCCATGTAGGTCATTATAACATGATCACATAAAGAAGGAGTCTAAACATTTGTTGTCATTATTTTATTATGTATCATAATTAGAATACTTTTCATAGGAGTTTTGCTCATAAGAAATGAAGACAAAAAAATATGTATATACAGTAAAGCTCGGCTCGACCGTTGCTGTGATCCATGGATCTTGCTATTGGCAATGCAGTCTAACTTTAATTTGACAACTTTCCCTCACAACATATTAATCCATTAAATTTCTTGAAGAGAAAAGTTGTTATTTTTAGGATTTTGACTTAACACACAGTCTGGCAGGTATGATTTGATTTGTGCCGCTATGGTTGTAGGCAAGCTGTGAACCGAAGAAAACAATGAATGTGCACCTTTTCCATTTGAGATGTATGTATCTTTTACAAGTGAAGCTACTTAATTACCAAGCCACAACAATTGATGTTTCCTTGACACAGTTGACATGTCTAGCGGGTCATAATGTCGTATGCTTAATAGCATATGACATTAGCACTATCCCTGAATAGCGCTGTACAAGAGAGCGAGTGGTGCAATACCACAAATACTGCTGTACTCTGTATTGCACCACTTGCACTATCCCAGGCAGAGGATAACACCTCTACTGGGATGGGGTTCTGCCGAGCAGCTGCCGTGGCTCAATAGACTGAGCCACTTCAGCAAGGAACCCAGGCGCCATGCCTGGGAACGGTTTTGATTACTGGTCCCAGAAACTTTATTTTTTTTGCACTTTGTGTGATTTGAGCAGAGCCTCCGAGTTGAGAATCCTTGTGGGGTGTTCTGGGGTGCAGGGGGCAGAGACTCCCACAAAAGAATTATACCACATGCAAGAAATCGTGCTGTATTGTGCATATACTTTAGACAAGTGCATAATGTCTTGCGACATTATGACCCTGTGCCATTGATGTGGAAGATCCACAAGGGGCCTGTGGCCTTAACTTTGAAAACATGTCATTCTTGAACTTTGGAAGTCAACTATGTTTTTTTTTTAAGATCTCGCCTGTTGTTTTCACTGAGGATATGACAAAGTGGCTGGACATTTGGAATGTGTACCATATTTGTATCTCATGTGTTCCACATCTGTTTCTAGTCCAAAGAGCATCTGGACGTACAGAGTAGGATATTCTGTGGCCAGTGGGTGATGGCCACTTCTGTCAAATCCTCACCTATGCCACTTGTTAGGCACACAGGAGAAGATGTGGCAGATCCTTGGACTGTGGTGCTGGGATCCCTCTCAATACTAAAATTGGGTGCAGGGTCCCTGGTACACCAGAGATTAACGTGAGCTTCCACTTGCTGCACCTTGTGTTAATTTAGGGCAATTTTGAAAATCGAGCCCATAGAGTCTATAGTTTTGTTTAGCTCCAATGCAGTTATTAGGGTTATCTGCCCTATGTGGTGGTCATGAGGACCTTGAGGAGCTGCACTCCCCCAAATCTCAGCTGCCCTTCCCAGAATCTCCCAAGCAAGGTAAATGACAGCTTACAGGTACAACGTTTCTGTGCCGTGGATGTCCCGCTCTGTGCTTTCAGGATTTTTGGAGCCATTATTTAATTTGAATCTCAGGACTACTGCCTCTGCTTTAATTGCACTACCACTGAATTTAAATATCGCTATAGGACTGCTGATAGTTTTCTCAGCACTGTTTATCTGGATTTCTACCTGTTTTTTGCTAACAATTTTAGGTTACCTTAAGGGAATTATCTAATCTGTAACTAAATTGTTTCTGGAATTATCATAAGTTTTACCTAAGGGGGTTGTTCAGCGTTTACTCCCTGTCTTGGCACCCTGTAGCAACTCCATCACTTTCTGCCTCAGCCCAGATTCTGCCAATAAAAATCATCCTAGGTCCCAACCATAAAGCCCTGACTATTGTCTCTGTATACATCCCACCCAGGGACCCTAAACATGGATTCAATGACGTCCTAAACTTTATCAACTCTCATTCTTCCGAAGCTGAACTTATTCTAATAGGGGATTTCAACATAAACTGGTTAGCATCGAGTGCCAATGCCTATAAAGACTCCATCTCAGCTGCTAACCTCACGCAAATGGTAAACTCCCCTACTAGGATTAACTACAAGACTGGCTCCAGTACCCTCTTGGATTGGGTCCTCACCACTCACCCCACAAGGATTTCTCGTACGACCATTCTCCCAGACTCACTCAGTGACCACTCCCCAGTCATGTGTGCATGGTCTAACAAATTCCCAAAATTATCACTAGCAGAGTCCTTCCTCGTGGAAAACTTCCACATCTCAAACAACACCTGCTTCTACAAGACTGGCTACCAATTTATGAAGCAACAGATGTTAACTTGGCTCTTGATCACTTCATCTCAATTTTCAACAAAGTCTGCGACCTCTTTGCCCCTGCTAAAAGGCTTAAAACAAAATCTCTAACCCATGGGTCACTGCTGCTTCTCTCACAGCTGAAACTAAAGGATCACCTTCTGGGCAGTTGCCAGGGCCACTGGCAAACAACTGGACATCCAAATTACAAACAAGTACGAATGCCTGCACAAAAGCCATACATTAATGAAATCCACCTATTACAAAGGCGCTGTCACCAATACATGGGGAAATGGTTGTGCTTTCTGGGACAATATCAAGGATGTCACAGGAAGCAGCAAAAACCCTCTGGCCATGTTAATGGTTGATGGATCTTAACCCTTGACCACAAGGTGATCGCAAACATCTTTAACATGGCTTTTTCAGACTTTAGTGCTGTCCTACCCCATGACTTTTTCTAAAATAGGGCCTACTCCCCAAAGACCTCAGCCCCTCAGTCTAACCATCCTCTTCTACTTCAGGAGGGTAAGGCTGAATGAAGCTCACCGCTATATTACTGCAGCTATCTCTAAATCTAGATCTAGTAGCACACCCTGGACCTTAAGCTTCTGTTGCTCACCCTCTATGAGGTAATTCATCCATTAACAAAATCCTAAACCTCTCTCAGCTGTAGAAAATCCCGGACCTATGGAAAACAGCCACCGTGACACTGTCCATAAAAGTGGGGACAAGATGATTCACTCAAATTATCGCCCTATCTCCATACTGCCCCCACTCTCTAAGGCACTTGAGCGCATCGTAGCTGATCAACTTACCAACCACTTGGATAAATACAATATACCTTGTCCACAACAACACGGCTTCCGGAAAGGGCACAGCACCACCACAGCCCTTCTTGAGTTCACTGGAGCTTTGCACAAATCCCTTGACAACGGCCTTCTCACAGGGGCCATTTTCGACAACCTCTCCAAGGCCTTCGATACAGTACACCATGGACTATTAATACACCAACTACTGAATGCTGGGCTATCACCTGACTCTTCTCTCTGGTTTAAAAGCTACTTAGAAAACCGGTCACAGAGAGTAAAAATTGCAGACGCTCTTTCTAACACCCTGCCTGTTCGCTCAGGTGTCCCACAGGGATCCATACTGGGACCCCTCCTTTTTAGCCTTTTCTTAAACTCCTCCTTACCACTGCTCTGAGAAGATCATACTATATGCCGATGATGCTGTTGTATTCTCCACTCACAAAGATCCTGCAACTCTTCAACACAACCTTCAACTTGGTTTCAGTTCTGTAGAGTCATGGTTTCTAATCATAAACTGGTCCTCAATGACAAGAAAACCAAATCTATGCTCTTCTGCAGCTCTCATAACCCACACAAGCTACACCACTTGGCTATCTCCACCACCCAGGGCAACACTCTAGATCAGGTGGTGTCCTTCAAATACTTAGGGATTCAGCTTGACCCTAATCTCTCCTATGGACTTCATGTAGATAATGTAGCTAGAGCTGCTAATACACGGCTTGGTCTCCTCTACAAACACAGACCACACCTCACGCCAGAAGCTTTGAAGGTTGCAGTCCTGAGCTCTGTGATCTCTGTAATAGACTATGGTCTCATCATTTATGGCTCGCCACAACCACAACCTTTAGACGCTCTCAACTGCCTTAAATAAAGCATGTCGGCTCATCACTGGTGCTCACTGTCTCACCCACACATGTGACCTGTACACTCAGACCGGCTGGCTCCAACTATCAAACCGTATAAAGTTTCTCACCTGCTCCATGGTCAAAAAATCTACCTTGGCCTTGCACCTTCTGGGGTCTCAACTCTGTTACAACACTGAATTAACAAACGGTGCCTTAGGAGATCCACGCTACAGCTACTGAAAGTCCCCCACTGTCACACTTCACAGGGACAACGCTCTTTTGCTTTCGAGCACCACTCTGGTTCAATGGCCTCAGCCCAACCATCTCCTCTGCCCCAACTATTGGTATGTTTAAAACTAGGCTCCAGGACTATCTCACTACCAACAGTTCCTGTGACTGCCCAACTTAACCTTGTTCTCCACTTCCTTTCTGCTCTGAGTTGTCCCCTCTCCTCCTCACTGGATTCTACCTCACATCTTGGTATGCCCAATGCTGCACTTTTCACCCTCTTGACACTGTTCCTACATTCCTTCTCCCCCCTACCCTCTTCCCTCTCCCTATGACTCTGGCACTACTTATCTGTTGTCTGTTTTCTCTGACAAATGCCGCTGGCTGCCTTGTTACAATGCTACCCTTGAACTGTATTTAACTGTACTAATCTGTACTCTGTTTGCAATGTCCACTTTGTTGTAATGCCTGTCTTGATGTTCCCCATAATTTGTATTTCTCTGACGTGGAACCTTTGTAAAAGAGCCATGGCTCAAAGGTATTTGTAATCCTAGACTTGATAAATAAATAAATAATTTAAAGTACTCTCAGTGATAGCCAGATGCAGTCTGCATGATGAAATGAACTACAGCGAGTTCAATTGGAAATATTCCTAGCAGAATCTATTACAGGGTGTGCTCGTTTTTCCATCTACCTACTGGTAGTGCAGCATTCTCTGCCTTTGTGGCAGCTAAATTGTTGTACACAGGGGTCCCATCCTGCTAAATTAGTCAGTGCCTGCTCAATTTTCAGCTCCAAATTCACCATAAAATTAAAACTCCCCACAATGACAAAGGGAACTCAAATTAACATCCACATTTAATTCATCCTCTAAGTTTCAGCCCCCCCCGAGCTCAGTCCTTCCCCCATTTTGACCAGCCCTCACCTACCTTGCTATATGTAGCTCACCTCTATTCTTCTCTTCCACAGCAATCTGCCCTACGTGGTGGTCATAAGGGCCCCGAGGAGCTGCAGTCCCCCAAATCTCAGCTGCCCTTCCCAGAATCACCCAAGCAAGGTAAGCAACAGCTTACAGAGATGGCATTTCTGTGCCATGGATGTCCTGCTCTGTGCTTTCAGGATTGCCCTGCCAATGCTTAGCATCAGTTGCCCCACTGCCCCAACCACCACCCTTGGTGATCCACTCATTAACATATAGAGTGGGTTACATGTGCAAATAACCAATTAGCCATCTTTCCTTTAGCAACTTATCTTCTGCCCACGCTTAGAGGTCACTACCACATAATTCCTTCCTAGCAGGCTACTCTGTCTCACAATTTCACCATGCTACCTCTTTTCTGCACTACTAGCTACCTTCTTACCTATGGCCTCTCCCTACCTCCACTTACCCTGCAATGGAGGAAGATAGTCTGGTCTTTGCATCGTGCCAGTGAGGCCAGCAGCACCTAACACCTCCACACTATGCAACACCCCATCACTACCTTGCACATGGTTGGTAGGTCCTCAATTCTACCACCCTCCTTTCATGCTGGGCTCATAGCCCTGAATTCTACCACCAGGAATAAACCAGAAATTGACTTTCTGCCACTGTCCAATACATGCAAGCCCCAGTGATCCATGCCTTTAACCAAACTCATGGTTGTCACAGGGTGCTCCCTGTGATGAGTACAGGCCCTAATATTCTTCCAAGTACCCCCCCAAAGAAATAACATGCTTAGGTATAAAGTACCAGATGCTGAATAGTGAAGGCATTTATGTGAAATGTAGAAACGTATAATATATATACACATGGATATATTAAAGGAGTATTGCTTCCATAAAAGTGGAAGTACCTTAAGTGCTCAGTGGGGCAGACACAATATGTTAAGAGTTGTCTGTTTCACAGCTTTGCAGGACCCTTTTAAAATAGTCTGTTAGGTCCTTAGTTTGTCTAGCATTATCTGTTAGACTTGGTTGAGCAGATAGCCTGTTACACAGAAATGTAAAGAACAAGCAAAATTTTAGCATTCCCTTTCCCTTTTCATTTCGTTACCTTATGCTGCATTTTTGGGAGCATTAGTTTGGTTAATAGAAGGAATTACCAATCTGCTCTACTTTATTTTAGTAGAAGGGGGAAACTATTGCTTGGTTCAGGCAGGAGTTCTGCAGTTTTTGAAATCCCCCCCACCCCGGACATAGAAAACCTTAAGAAAAGAATTTCATTTACAGCTCGGCTCATGCCTCTAATGAGCCAAAAGAAAAGAGTTTTACTTTACTTTTCAAATTAATAGCTGCAGAGAAGGGAGAGAGAACCTGAATAAAATAAAAACTAAGATAACCTTTGTTGTTAGCAACCCCTCTGAAACAGAGCTCTCTGTATTAAGCGTTTCAATAAACTAAAACTCAGTGTTTTATTTAAAGTGTGGAAGTATGCTAGCTTCTAAATGAATAAAGAAGTTGCACTAACAAAACCCATGTAGGAAATGAGACCAGGGAGTCCCTAAATATTGCATGGTGTGCCCTTTGGCAAAGAAGTAAAGTTAAAGTGAACAATATATTCTTGTGTGTCTTACCTGTTGAGCTGCATGGGTGTTCTATAGGGCTGGCAGCCCACAGTCTGTCTGCTTTTATAGAGGCTGTAATGAGTGATGTCACTATCAAGGGAGGGGCTTAGCCTTATTGAGACTAGTTAACTCTATGAACACTGTTTTAGGACAGCAAAGTAAGGTTATGAGCTTATTTAGTATAAATACTGTTATACACTTATATACCTGATGTTTAGGAATGAAAATGTAAAGTAAAAAAGGAACCTGTAGTATGTTATTTTGATTTTCAAAAAGGAGGAGGATCATCCGATTATGATGTCACTCCCCAGGAATGTATAAAAGATTACCACTAGGGAGTTAAGAGAGAGGATGTCAGTTGGAGCTGACTGCCAGAGGTGCCGGACCTCTGAAGTATATACATTTGCAAGGAGATAGCTCTGGTGGCACTGCTGGGCAGAGCAGTGGCTCATCCTGAGTATAGCTCATCTGTTCATTATTTTGTTGAGACTTTGAAAATGACTGAACTAACTTTATTTTCCTGATTTCTGTGAATCCTGAAGTCAACGTTTCCTGACAGAAATAAAATGATAAGTGCCTTTCAGCACTTTTTATGCACTAAATTTGTGGGTCTGCTTGATTTGTTATCCTGACTATCCCAACCTTCGCTACAATGGTGGCGTTACTACTTCTACTTTCTGGGGATGTTGAACCAAACCTGGGCCAACCTCCCTCCCTATTGCTTCCATGGGTCCTCAAACTAATACACCTAAATATCTGCAGCTTACTGCACCCCCACTTGTAATCTGTATACTCTCTCAGGATGTCTTAGTCTGCAGTAATGGGTAGGTACCAAACCTGCCTTTTTGTAAAAAGCCATCTCTTGTCCTCGCCCCACCTGATATCCAAGCTAAGCTTACCCAAACAGTCCCCTCTAAACTAACCAAAGGGACCATAAACAGCCCCTACAAGGTCCCTTTCTGTTGAATGACCTTTTGACAGCATTCCTTTGGATAGCGTGTCTCCAAGTGGCTAAATGTGCTCCCTCCTGACCTCTCAGCTGAAACCAAACTCACCCTCTTCAAACCCAAACTTCACTCCTACCTGGATAGCCAAATGAAATGCCATTTCCCACACCACTAACCTAATAAATCTGCTACCTCTGGCTCCCTCTCTATTCCCCTACCCCCGCCTCCCCAACTCAATCTTAACCTTCCCCTTCCTTTGTCTTTTCCCTTTCCTCCTCTCTCCCTCACTCACCCACCTGCTACTCCCAACATCTCCCCTCCTCTACTGTTTCCCTCCTCACCTTAACCCTCCTGCCTCTCTAGCCTCCTTTCTCCCCACTACATTTCTCTTCCAACACCCTCCTTGCCCCCCATTTCTTCCACTCCCAGGCAAAGGGAACTTTCGGAGCCTCAGTTCCTGACTAGTTAAACCCTCTCAGATGTTTATCCCTCTGATCTCACTCTCCTAAATTATAGTTACTCCCCCTCCATCTGACCCTCCATTGTCTATACCCCTAAACCAATTCCACTGGGTATTTCTTTTTTTTTTCTATTAATTTTTATTAATTTTCATAAATATGTAATCAAAACATATTAAGTCATAATACAAAGATAATTACTACAAATCAAACCTCCCATCCCTACTGACCAAAAAAAACCAACCATTAGACCTTATGCTTACCTAAAAAAAGATAAGATATTACAATAGATTGATCATTTGTCTCAATTAATATATCTCTACCACAACCAGCAAATTTAACCTGTAACTTACCTGATTCCAGCATTAATGCCAAATACATCCTCCCTATCAAAAAGAGGGAAAAAGGAAGAAACAGCCTAAGGGTCTCAAAAATTACCCAATTCTATAGCTTTTTGTATTGGCAGCCATTTTTGGTTATACTTTTTTAATTGATTTTTTGTATAATGACAGCCTCTTTTCAAGCTCATAGTTTCTAAAAAACGATTTCTCCATAGTTGAATCATTGGGACATCTACATCCTTCTACATCCTAGTTATACATTGTTTAACAGTCATAAATGCAGTATGGACCACAGCTCTCCTGTTTCAGGGTATACAGTATATTGAAATGCCAAAATGTCTAATAAGCACATTTCTGCTCTGAACATCAAATTTATGTCCAATGATCTATTCAAATTTCAATAACCCTTTTCCAGATCTCTTGAATATTCGGACACAAACCAAAACATGAGTTTCGTTTGCCACTTCTCCACAACCCTATTACAAAAAAGGGGAAATGGATGCCTCAAATTTATTTAATAAATAGGGTGAATAATAACTCCAATGTAATATATAAAATTGTATCTGTCTTAGTCTATTACTTAATGCACTATTCCAGGTCTTACATATTTTATCCCATTGTTTATTTGATATAGAAATGTTCAAATCCTTTTCCCATTTATTTTTTGAAACAGTATCCGTGTTATTCCTACTACCTTTAAATACTGAGGGCTGGATA
The DNA here is from genome assembly GCA_016271365.2 of Neoceratodus forsteri. Taxonomy (NCBI): domain Eukaryota; kingdom Metazoa; phylum Chordata; order Ceratodontiformes; family Ceratodontidae; genus Neoceratodus; species Neoceratodus forsteri. Next base: position 851,904,609 of record CM028134.1, read on the forward strand.
TTCAAACTGCGCCTATTCTGGGCTGCTAAGTTCGCGCTGCGCAAAATAGTTGTTAGGGTGGCTCAGGCGATATTCAAAGGAGTTACGCTTATTGAGCAACCTCTGAATATCACCCCAGCCATGCAACTGTGCATAGCGCAGTGAAACTTGCACCACCGCAGTTGTCAGAGTGGAGCATTCAACTGGCGGTGGCCATACCATTGCCACCAGTGCAAAATCACTGATATTCAAAAGGTGACATGCAAATGAGCCATAATTCATGCAAGGCGCAGGGGCCATTTGCATCTGATTATGGCCCCATTTGCATGCCATTAGCATGTAGGTGCGCTGATCCCCGAGGACTTGCGCCTGGCCGCCCTGCCAGACAGCAGCCGTTGGGAACCGACGCACCCTGCAGCCCGATCACGGGCAGCAATGTAGCTCCCCACCTCCTCCCATACATCTCCCTGGTAGGTCCAGTGGACGAGAATGCCGATCGCGGGCGGAATGTAAAAATGACCCCCAGACATGTTCCTAGTGCCCGATCGCGGGCAGTAAGTAAGTGCCCCCACCTGAACATCTCCCTGGTGGTCCAGTGGACCGTAATGCCGATCGCGGGCAGAATGCAGTCGAGCACCCCACCCAAACATCTCCGATGGTGGCTGGTGTCCCCCACCCACACCACCGCTGAAGCCCCACCACCCTCCCCAGCAGCCGAATCATTCACAAATCCAGACTGTCATGCCATGGTACAGGGCTGCCGCCGTGGCTCTTGCTCTGCACCAGCGAGGCGTGCAGCCCTACTCAGGCAGTCAGTGGGAGCAGCATGGCGGGTGGATGCCTGCCGCCCGCCAGCTGCGGGGGAGCAGGGTGGTGGGGCTTCGTGGGTGGGTGGGGGGGGATACTAGCCTGGGAAGATGTTTGGGTGGGGGTGTCAATTTACATTCTTCCCACGATCGGGCATTACGGTCCACTGGACCACCAGGGAGATGTTGGGGGTTCATTTTACATTCTGCCATGATCGAGCACTACGGTCCACTGGACCACCAGGGAGATATTTGGGGTGGGGGCACTTTACGCACCCCTGATCGGGCACTCAGGGAACATGTTCGGGGGTTCATTTTACATTCTGCCCACGATTGGGCATTTCGGTCCACTGGACCACCAGGGATGTGAGCGGGAGGGGGAGCCACAGTGATGCCGTGATCAGGCTGGTGGGGAGTACACTATGCCGCTATCGGGCTGGGGGGCACAGGGACTGAGTTGGGAGCCAGACACAGGTGGCAGCTGCTGTGTTGCACCCTGCAATACAACAGCTCACCTGTGGGTGGCCCTCTGCCAAGCTTTTTTTTTGGCTCAAGGTCCTGCAGGCTCAGGTTGGGGTTGCGCCTGCACAACTCTGCACAGCCCGGCTGAATATCGGGCTGTGCAGTTTCATCAGTTCCTCTCCCTCCTGTTGAGCATGCATTTCATTTGCAGTCGCTGTTGCTGTTGCTCAGCCTGTTTTCAGTGGGGCGCAGCTGCCTCCTGCTGAATATCATGAGAATGGGCGCAATGTAGGACTCGAACATCGCAACCCTGTTGAACATGGCGCATAACCTTTGAATATCTGGCCCTATATATATTTTTTGAGATCAGTTTCTTCCTATCTCTGCCTCAAAGTTTCCAGCATATGATTCTCTAGCATCAAATTCACATTTCTAGTTACTTCTGTAAGAACACTTCTAATCTGTAAATAGGAATAAAACATATTTTATGAATACCGCATTCTTCCTGTAATTGAGAGAAGGATTTCAAATTAATTCCCATATAAAGACATCTCCGATATTCAGTACACCCCTATTATTCCATCCTTTTTAATATAGGTGTATCAAAATACTGGTGGAACTTATTTTGATATAAAGGTATAGTTCTATAGATCTTATCCCCCAATACACACAAAACTTTATGCCAGACTTTAATAGTCCACCTAAAAAATGTTACTACTTTGTTTCTCACTCTTTTGGAAGAATATATGCAAAGTTTAATTGGTGTAGGGTTTTGAAACTTGAAAAATACCCACAAAGGAAACTCTTAGCCCAAAATTCTTTTAAGGGTTCTAATATTGCTGCCCAATGATATTATTGTAAATTGGGTAATTTGAGACCCAGGTGTAAATACTCTTTAATCAACTTGTTTTTACTTAATCTGGCCATACCCCTTCTCCATAGAAATTTAGCAATAATCTGGTCCAATCTCTTAAAAATATTGTTTAGAATCATCAATGGGATTGCCTGGCTTACATATAGCAATCTAGGTAGTACATTCATTTTTACTAACTGTACTCGACCCAATAAGGATAGGGGAAGATGTTCCCATTTTTGTAAGTCCCTCTGCACTTCCTCTGTTAGGGGTCTTAAATTTATATCTATTAATTTATTCCAACTACTAGTTATTTGTATTCCCAAATATGTTAAACTCTCCTTTTTTTGTTGTTGTAGGAAAGTTCACAATATCAATATTTCTTTTTCTGGATGTACAAATACTGCTTCTCAGTTTTTCCAATTAAATGAGTATCCCAAATATTTACCATACTCCTTTATTATTTGCATTATGATGTTCATTTCCTGTTCAGGGTTTTTAAGATAAAGCAGTATATCATCTGCAAACAAAAGAGTTTAAAACTCTGTTTTCTTTATAATAAAATCCTTCTATTTCATTATGATTTCTAATAACATTAGCAAGTGGTTCTATTATTAATGCAAACAACAAAGGAGATAGTGGACACCTGCCTAGTGCCTCTAAAAGAAGGACATGCTTGAGGAAGATCACACCATTTGTCATGACTTTTTGCCCTTGGTGAAGAATATATGTATTTAGGTCCCACTTTGGCCTGTTTAAGAATTTCTAAAGAGATATGACCATTCAACCTTATTAAGGCCTACTCTGTGTCCCGGGACACCACCACAGCATTAACTTCTTTAGCACTATACAAAAGTAATGCATTTCTAATACTATTATGACCCCTTCTTCCCCTGATTGATCCTTTTTAATTAGATTTGGTAAGGTTTTTTTAAGTCTTGTTGCTAATAATTTTGCGTAGATCTTATAATTCTGATTCCGGTTGTAATTCCGATTTCCTAAATAAATAAATAATCCACATTTAAAAGTGAAATTGGATGACAAGATTTACACAATGTCCAATTCTTACCTTTCTTAGGAATAACAGTAATCAGGGCTCTGTCAAAGGAAGGAGGGAGTCTTCCCTGAAACCCATTGTAAAGTTTAACTAGTCTAGGGCTAATATCTTTAATAAGGGTTTTGTGAAAATATATTCCTATCCCATCCAGTCCTGGAGTTTTTCCAGGTTTTAATTTTCTAATATAATTTACTACCTCCTGATCTGATATATCTTGATTCAAAAATCTTTGCTCATTGAGACTAATATGTGGAATATCTAAAAAAAATGTATGAGTTATAACTGGGTTCCCTTGTGATGTATATAAGTACGTATAGTGCTGTTCAAACTCTAAATTTATCTCTTTTTCAGAATTAAATATATGACCATTATTTCTTAGCTCTAGAATATTTCTCTCACTTTTTTCCTTTTGTGTCATATATGTCAATAATTTACCCCCTCTATCTATATTCAAATAGTTTTTAGCCCTGGAAAATTACATTAGTCTTTCCAGTTTTTCATTATAAATAAGATTATACTTGGTTTTAAGTTTCTCCAACTTTTTCAAATATAAATTTGAATTCGAGTGTGAATGCAGTGTCTGAATTATCATTATTTCCTTTTCCAATTGCTCTGATCTTGCTTTGTGTTGTTTTTTCCTTTTAATTGCATATTAAATAGTTACTGCCTTACAAAGGCTTTATACGCATCCCATACTATTTCATTTGATACCTCTGGCTCCTCGTTATTTATAAAGTCATTCTAAGATTCTTCTTTATTTTATTAATAAAAGCTCTTCTTTTTAACAGAATTGGATCTAATCTCCAGTGTTTACTAGTGTGGTGTCCTTGGGCCATTGTAAGATGAAGTGGGGCATGATCCGATATAAGTATTGGTTTATATTCCACATCCATAACATCCTTCAACAATAATTGTGATCCTACAAACATATCTATATGAACATATGAACATACTCAAATTTTCCAGCAGATAAAGGCCTAGAGGTCTATCAAGTCTGCTCGAATGTGCAGCTAGCACCCCTATTCTGCAGCTGCCCCTCCCTTCCACCCTTCCCCTTCATTAACCCTCCCCCTTGTCCTGTTCCATCCCCGTTCAAAGCAGTCCACTGTTCTACTGGATACCACTTCTGCAGATAACGCATTCCACCCAGCCACCACCCTCTCCGTAAAAAAGTGTCTCCTCATCTCCCTCCTGAACCTTCCTCCCTCCAGTCTCATATCATAGCCCCTGGTGTCCCTCCCCTCCCTTACTTTGAACAGCCCCTCTGTACCTGTCTTGTTTATTCCTGTCATGTATTTAAAGGTGTCAATCATGTCCCCCCGTCCCTCCTGTCCTCCAGTGAGTACATGTTCAACTCCCTCAAGCTCCTCTCATATGATAAGTCCCCCAGCCCCTTGATCATCTTTGTCACCCTGCACTGCACCCTCCAGTAACTTAATGTCCTCTTCAGATCATGGGCACCAGTACTGCATGCAGCACTCCAGGTGCAGTCTAACTTTTGACTCTATACAGTGGCAGAATCGCCTCCTCCCTCTTTTGAGGATATACCCTTTCGAATACAACCCAGCATTTTGGTGGCCTTTGAAGCTGCCTTCCTACATTGTGCCAAGTTGTTCATTGACCCTGTAATGAGCACCCCCAGATGCTTCTCCTCCTCTGTCTGGGCTAGCTGCACTCCCCCCAGCTGGTAACTCCTCCTTGGGTTCTTCATCCCAAAATGCAGCACCTTGCACTTTTTGGCATTAAACCCCAGTTGCCAGGTGTCTGACCAGGTTTCAAGCTTTGCCAGTTCATCCTGCAGCCCCTGCCATCCCCGTACGTCATCCACCACCACTCCTACCTTGGTATCATCAGCAAACAGACTGATCTTGCTCTTGATGTCCCATGATATGTCTGCAATGAATATCCCAAACAACACTGGACCCAACACTGAGCCCTGTGGAACACTGCTCATCACTACCCTTGGGTGTGAGAGCTCCCACCCACCACCACCCTCTGTTGCCTTCCCTGAAGCTAGTTTTCTACCCATCTCACCAGCTTTGCAGCCGCCCCTGTGCCTATTAACTTACTTCCCAGCCTTCCATGTGGCACTGAGTCAAATGCCTTACTGAAGTCCAGATACAGGACATCCACTGCATGGCTCCTGTCCAGTTGCCTAGTTACTCAGTCATAGAACTTCACCAGGTTGGTTTGGCAGGCTCTGCCCCATATGAAGCCATACTGTCTGCTGTCCTGTAGTCCTTTGGCCTCTAGGAGGGCCACCAGCCTCTCCTTCAGGATAATCTCCATTAGCTTACCCATGATGGATGTGAGGCTCACTGGTCTGTAGTTTCCCAGTTCATCCTTGGGGCCACTCTTGTGGAGGGGCACCACATGAGCCATCCTCTAGTCCTGAGGTACACATCCTGAACCTATCCTAGAATAGGTCTTATATCTAGAAGAGAAATGTGAATATTCTTTATTACTAGGATAGATATTTCTCCATAAGTCAATTAAACTGAGGTGGTCCATTCTGTTCTGCAAAGTCTCAACATTGCTACCCTTATACTTTCTTTGTTTGCTATAGTGTCCAACTGTTGATGAAATATCAAATTGAAATCCCTACCTATTAAGTACGGTTGTGGGTACTCTGCTCATTTTGAAAAAAATTCCCCTAGTGTAATTTTCACCTCATCATTTGGTAAATATAATGACACTATTGTTAAATAATTATTCTTTACTTTTATTTTAGCCATTGCAAATTGACCTTTTTCATCCACAGACTGATTACCAATACTACTATTTGAGCTTTTCTTGAACAGGATGGCTACCCCTCTTAATTTAGCAGTAAATAGGGCATGTATTGTTTGTCCTTCCCACATCCTATTCACCTTGACCACTTCTTTCTCTATTGAATGGGTCTGTTGTAAGCATACCACATCCAGATTATTTTTTTTAATGTAATTGAATATCTTTTTCCTTTTTGTAGGATTGCTAAATCCATTAATGTTCCACAACAGTACTTTTATATGATCCCCCAGTTTTAAGTTTTGTTTTCCATCCACAGTCTAGTTGTGGTATAGTTAAACTTATATAAGAATGCATACTTATTGAAACAGAAAATCTTCATCTTATCATTTAAATGTATCTTTCCTAAATATGACGCATAATACATTTTAACAACTTTTAGGTTCACCTGGTCAGTACACCCTAATTCACCCCTCAAAAACATAATACTAATATAATTGATCTCTTTATGCCCATAATCCCCCTCATTCAAAATTGAATGTTCCATTGAAGGGCACTGCCAGCCAGCAGTTTTCCTTAACACCCCTTCCATAACTAGCACTGCAAGAAAAAAGCCCTGTTATCTCAGTGCTGACCGACATTGTACCCACCCCCCAAGCTGAAATTATGCTAATAATTTTGTCCAAGACATTCAAAAGGATTTTTCACTCTAGCTCCATTCTTTAGAAATGGAATCTTCCTTCTCATTCTCTTCCCTTATATGAGAGTCCTGATTAGCCAAATGCACATGGTTCTCACTCTCATTATTAATATTCTGCAACTCTTCGTTTCTTCTCCAACTCTTGAACAGTTTCTTCACATTTACTGTCTCATTTTGATCTTGTTTATTTAAACTTTGTTCTGGAGGTTTTTAGGTATAATTTTGTGTGGGTTGTTTTTAATTCTTATACCCATTTCTTTAGCAAAAAGCTCAGCTAGTTTCACAGATTCAAAACTGTTACATTTCCTTTGGAATGCTATCCCTAATATATTAGGGTAGCTGTGTTGAAATCTGATGTGCTTTTCCCATAATACCTCTTTAAGTGGGTTAAACATCTTTCTGTTTTTATATAGTTCATGCCCAGAGTCTGGGAACACTAAAAGTTGTTTTCCATTGATTGTAAGTCTATTTCGTCAAGCATATGTTAACACCCTTTCCTTATCTTGATATTGTAAAAAGCATGCCGTTATTATTCTGGGAAATCTCCGTATTTGGCTGTTATTAGGTTTATATCCTGGTATTCGATGGACTCTATCTAGCTCAATTCTGTAGCCATCAGATATTTTATCATTAAGGACAGTATTTATCCATTCCTCAAATGTTCTGTGCAGATTTTGTCCTTCCCAGCTCTCTGGTACATTTTATTGCACTGTGAGCGCCATTCCAGATTGTCAATTTTTTGTTTAATTTCTTAAAGTTCTTTGTTATGCTCCATTAATTTGGGTTCTAATTGTGGCAAAAAATCTTCCACATCTGAAATTCTATCCTCCATTTCTGTTATTCTAGTATTAATTTCTTTAATTTTCCCCTTTGTTTCCACTATTTCTGATCGAATTTCATCCATTTTTACTTGCATACCCTTAAATCCTTGCTTAATCTCTTCCAATAGCTTTTTATATTGGTTTTCTGCTTTAAATTAACTTGTTCTTCCACTTGCTTGTCCATGTCACTCAATTTTATTTTTTCCTTGCCCTTTGGGATAACTCCTGTCTGACCACCATGAACATATGTAAATTCAAAATCAGTAGGGATTTGAAAAGAAATTGAAGGTTCTTCACTTTGTGGTGCAACACTATGGACTTTTTTTCAGTTGGTCATGCCTAAGTCATTTTTTTCCTTAATAGTATTAATACCCGCCGTATTAGCATTCCCTAAATTAGTCTGCTCCATGTCCTCATTCAACTCTTCCATATTTTCGAAATTTCTTTTTTTTGGCCCACAGATCAGGTACTTTATTGTCTTTAGTTAATATAGCTGATTTACTCAATGTATTTCTCTTCGCTTTATATTTTGGATTTTCTACATCTGCTTCAGGTTTATTTTTACCTTTATCCCCTGATTTCTTGAAAAAGTCCTTTAAATCAGTCATTTCTTCTTTACTCATTCTGCATCTTCCTCCTTTAATTTCTTCAGTTTTAGTGCTCATGCAGTCCCCTTCAGTACCAATTTACAGAGCTTTTAGGTAGTTACAATTTTTCACCTCAAAGATTTCCCCAGCAGTGCCTCAATCTTCTCACTCCCCCACAAACTTGGGAGCAATATTACAAATGTGCACCTGCTGTACAGTTCTAAAAGTCCACTCTGATGCTCATGCAGTCCCCTAGTACTGGCTTACAGAGCTTTTATTAATTAGGTGGCTCTCAATACATATCTGAAAGTCCCTTTTAGTGCTCACACAATCCCCTTAAGTACTGACCTACAGAGCTTTCAAATGAAACTGTTCTTCACATCAGGTTTAATAGCAGGACGTCAGTCTTCTCATCCCCGGCCCCCCCCGCAAACTGGGGAAGGGATACGTTGTTATAAATTTCAACTTGTTTTTCAGTTTTACAAGATTTGCACTTACTCACTCTGAACACACTTTTAATGCTCATGCAGTCCCCACTGTACCATCTTATAGAGCTTTTGTTAGTTGAGTGCGTGTCTCATACCAGTGTAATCCATTCATTCTTTCATTCATTCCTTCAGAAGCATGTAAAAATATTTTCATTCTTGAAATTGAAAAAGTCCCAATTGGTCACCTCATTTGTTACCCTTTGCTTCAGAATTGCTGACCAATTTGTACTATTAAATGCTTTTTTTCTTTTTCCTCCCTTTGCAAACAGTTTAAGAGTTGCATTTTGGCTTTCATACCAAAATGTTCAGCATTGATGTTCACTCCCTCCACACTAGTACCAAGTTAAGGGTCTCTCTTCATGAATTACTAAAACTAATTCACTTTTGCATAAATCTTTTGTCTCCCCATATGCTTTTATTCTCAGGAGTGCTATAAAGTATCACAGGAGAACATTGCAGGGTAAACACAGTTGTTAAATCCTTTTCTTTTGTAGCTGAGTCTCAGGCCGCTTCAGCGTCTCCCATCTGCCCTGCCATTCAGAGTTTCTATAGTTCACAACAATGGCCTAGGCACTCCTCAAGAATAACCATGACCAGCCACACACTTTTAGTGATAGAGAACACAGGGAATATTAGTGCCGTTAATTGTCATCAAAGGCCCCTGGAAACAGGTAAAAACACTGGATCTTTTTCCCACCGATTCTACCAGAGCAAATTCTAGTTCTCATAACAGACACATTCACCATACAAGCTTCCAGCTTCTTACTTTGTCACTTTAGCTCATAACATTGAAACACACAGAGCATAATCTTCTTTTCCAACTACCTATCTCATTGCAGGTATCTCTACAGGCCCAGGGACACTATCACATAATCTTATAGCATACATATTGACTTAACAACAACTTTTAAAAGTAATGCGTAGCTGGTGGTGGATACAAATTGCCTGCCGTGCCAAACTCTCCTCACTCTACTCTAACAGGCACCATCTTGCTCCACCCCTCTCCACTGGGTATTTCTATGTTTTTCAGATTCAACACTCAAAATATTGTTGCCACTATAAATTTGTCTTAGAAAATGGGCTAAGAAATATCCAGGCTCTGATTGGCTGATAGCTCTGCCAAGGTGGGCATCTATCAGACAACAGAGCCCAGTTATTAAAAGTGCCAGTCCCAACTTGCCCCATTACCCACTCAAATCATGGTGCCACGTTCCAAATTCAAAATGAAAAGGTGCCATTTTTTTACTCAGTGAGCAAGCTGGCGGAGCCGTGCTACCCCCCCCCCTCCATTCCCGTGTCAGCGAGGAACTTGATAGCTGACATTTAAATCACAAAAGGACGGAACAATTCTGATTTTTTTTGTAGTTTAACATAGCAAATGGGACAGTGGCTCTGTACCTGGATAGCAGCCACAGTATTGTCGAGTGTGTCATCAGCTGATGCCAGTGCCACTTTTGATTTCCAGCTCATTCTCCACTCCACACATACTGAGGGCCAAAGAATAATGAATTAATGGAAAGTGGCATAAAGATAAACAAAAAGCCACAACTCTATATTAAAGATAAAATAAAAGAGTATTTAGCGTTTTGACACCTTTCCTTTCCTCCATACTTCCAAGTGTCACATCTTCTTGGCACGGCATAGGTAATGGCTGCAATTTTAGGTAGAAAGAAAAAAAAAAAGTGAACCTCAAGAAACATTGCAAACTGGCTGCAATTATTAACCAAAATATAGGTGGAGACGTGCACAAGAGCAAGGGAGTGGGTGCTTGCCTCAGGAAACAAGACGCTCGCAAACAAACTGGCAGCACTTGAAGTGCTGGGGTTAGTGCCGTGGATCTGACTGGACTTTTCACTTGGATGTTGGACTTTGTTTAATTTATTTAAGCTTTTAAAGTTATATGCTGTAGTTTGCTGCTTGAGTGCTAACAGTTTGTTTGTGAGTGCAATTGTTAACTCATCAAGACTCTGAGTGTGTTGTGGGGGGGGCACCTACATTAAACACAAATTGCCCCCACAATAGCAACTTTTACATTCTGAAGCAAAAGCAAAGTACCTCCTTTTTTCCTTCAGAGTTCCACAGCCAACTCTGTGTCCCCCGATCACTAAGTGGCAACCAAGCCACCCCCATCTCAGTTCTCTTTAATGAATTAAAATAAAAAACAAAACACATCTCTTTAGCTCTGCAACTCCTCGGTGACACACATTCCTGATGCGATCCTCTCGAAACACAAAAAAACGCTGAGCAAGTTACCAGCAAACAAACTATTTTCTATGCACCTTTCTCCTGTAAATAAAAAATGTGTAGTACTGGAGATGAGTTAAACAGAGGGGAAACAAACACATTTAGACTTTTGCCGTGTCACTTGAAATATCTCCAACTCCACTTCCTGCTTTTACACTGCAGGCTCGCCCGCCAATTCTGCCGATTCTCCCGATCCCTGTGAAAATACAGCAGCTCTGCTGACTATCCCAGCAAAAACGGCATAATCTACAATTAATGTACTTGCACTCTACAGGCTTGCTTTTTCTTTTGCTGTTAACTCGATGACGATCAAACTCAAAACATAGGTGCAGAACTTCCCTGCTGAGCAGCTCCATAGTGCAGCTGGGTAGCAAAAGTACATGTCTGGGGGGGGGGAATCCAGCAACTGCCACACTTTAAACGGACAAGGAACTGGCTTCCCCCGAGTCAAATAGCCCTGAGGGGATAGGAGGGGTAACCACGACAACCAGCTCCAATAGGCACAACTACAGAGGCTCAAATAGGACAAATGTCCAAGCAAAACAGCGCTGCAATGCAGGCGGAGGAACTATTTTTTTTTGTAACAAAATAAATAAAACAAAACTTAATAATGTTACATTACTTTTTTTTATACGTATAGAATACAGTGGTCCATTTTCTAAGTGCAATAATACCCTCCAGGGTGGGCGTATTGGGCAATACTGGACCTTCCAGGGGTTATAAGTCCCGCCTGCAGCGCCGGGCCTCATTACGCCCCTGGGTGGTCCAGTATTGTCCAATATAGCCCACCCTGTTGGGTATTATTGCTGTGTTTTTTTTTTTACTTCAGTCAATACAGAATCCATTGCAAGTGCTCCTACCTCTAAATATCAAATGTTCTTACAGGTATTTAATTATTCTAATGCTCAAAATTGTGCTAAATGATGTGTATTTTACGTTATCTCATGTTTTGTAATCGCATTGCAATTATTGATGTTCTTCTTGTCTTTGTATGCCAAACTGACGTGGAACCTTTGTAAATGAGATTCCAGCTCAAAGATTGTAATCTGATACTCAAATAAATAAATAAATAAAAAGTGAAAATTCTTTAATTTTTCACCCATTACTGTGATAGTGTTTTTTTTTTATTTTTTTTAACCTATAGCTTTTATTATCCTTACTTATCCACTGACTGTATCCTTCCATCACAGGCCCAATGCCACCTTTCTGGCCCTGCAACTCCATCCTGGTGCTTCCATAGGGCCCCAGACACCTCCCCTGCAAAGCCATCTCAGATCTTCTCTGTTTCTGCACCCCACAGGCATTATCCATACATCCCACTGTGGGATCTGAACATTACTGACCAAGAACATACCAGGGGGTGGGGAGCAGAGTCAAATGAGCATGGAGGGAGGGCTGAGCTTCATCTGTCCAGTTGGCAGTGCCAATTTTTCAATTTTCACCATCCCTGAGAGCAAGCATATGATATGCATGGAAACAGCATGCTTGCCACACCAGTGTTCACTCATCCTCCCTCACTGAAAACACCCCCATTCCTACTGTAGTACCAACAGTGATAAGCTATATGGCAGTGTAACTGTGGCAGGTACAGCCCACACTCCAGAGGAGGAGAGTGTTCTTTGGGATGCCCAATCCTCCCCAAGCCTGCCCTCCAGTGCAACTCTGCTTGAAATGTGAATCCAGGTTGAGTTGTTGGCATTCAGTTGTAAGCAACAGTAATACAAACTATCTGTTAAAAGGGAAATCCTCATGTTCATACATGTGCTATTTCCTCCTTGAAATGGACTATGAAAATCAATTTAATTTTATCAATATTCTTCTCGGAAACTAAAACCAAATACTTTCACAGGGTAACTCTATTCATCATAGCAGCTCATTTTTAGTAAGGCGTTAAATTTCTTAGGATAATTTGATTGGGTAACCCTCTGAATTTACTCTCATAAAGCATACAGTAAAATCCTACACTACAACTTTTCATTATTATAGTATAAAACCTTAACAAATAGCTTATGCTGATCTTGTGGCAGCTTCAAGCTGTATGGCTATGTTTATGTAAGATCACGCACTGTCCATGTTACACCTGTAAGGTGATTGGCTCAGTGGGGACAATGGAATGAGCTGATTCAGCCTGGTTACCAAGTGAATGATGCTGAACCATTTCCGTCACAATGAGAGGGATGTAGTAACAACTAATGAAACTGAAGAAATGTGTGGATTAAAGCAGAGTAAGAGAGCATGTTTTCAAGCTATGCAAGGAACTCCTTGATTCTATAAGTCAAATGTACCAAAGTAACTACAAGCTGAACAAACTGGAAACTGACAAACAGCAGAATTAATCAGAACTGAATGGATCCTGTCCATAGATGAAAAGAAAAAAAACCCTTGATGAATAAATTTCTAATTCCTATTTGATCATGATACCTACAGAATTTACATCAGTAGCTAGGAAAGGATGAACCACCCTAGCACTATCCCTTGGGAGGACAATTTACATGTTCTAATGACACCCAGATATTGCATCATACTGATATCAGCTGTGAAATAATCAGTCCTCTGTGTTTCCAGATAAATGAAGCTATGTACTTAGACTGTATCTTTAAATCAGAGGAGATTTAAGTAAGAATACTCAACAGGGTGGGCAGTATTGGGAAATACCGACAGCCCAGGGTGTATCAAGGCCTGACGCCGCAGGTGGAGGGCCTTATAGCCCTTGGGCGGTCCAGTATTTCCCAATACCGCCCACCCTGAAGGGTATTATTGCGCTTAGAAAATGGGCACTGCAAAGAAAAAAAAGTTTAATTAAAAAAAAGAAGCTAAAAAATTGTTAAACAAAAGTTTTGTAATCATTTTTTTAATAAAGTAGTTCCTCCTCCAGTATGGATTTTTGTCCTATTGGACACTCCGTTGGTGGGGGGGGGTGTGGTGACTGGTCTGCAGTTTGTGACAGGGGCCCCTGCTGGTGTGCAGTTTGTGACAGGAGTTGCCTGTCTAAGGCTGTGAGAGGTGGAGTGGGTGGGGACCATGGTTGAAGCTCCTGTTTGCATATTGGAAGGGTACTAGCAAAAGAAAAGAGGAGTTGTGGTCTGCTATTTTTTCACTTATTTGTTTGAATACGTGGTTGGGATACCGGGTGACTGCTTGCTGAGACCGTGGTAAGGAGACAGTGGACGTGAGTAAAAGAAGAAGCTAACAAGACGGCGAGGCAGGGAGGAAAAGAATTCCCTGCTGCACATAAATAAATTTGTGTATGAGGTAATGACAGTCTGAATCAGCCAGCAGTGTGATGGTAGTGGGCACCCAAATCAGCTGCCTGCCGCACTGTGCAGAAATAAGTAGAGCCGGAACGTACGTTAAACAGCAGACAGAGGATTAGTGATAGGACACTGAGAAAGGGGTGGCTGCATTGTGAAGATACTGAGTTCCCTACTGTCAGATTTTGTTTTTTACAATACAAGCATTTTGCTGTTGGGAAATGCAGAAGAGCCAGCTTACATGTGGACAAGGAAGCGAGGAGTGGTATCAATGCAAACAATGCAAAGCAGTCTGTCAGTGTATTCAGGATATAAAACAGGTTCAATAAGTGAGAAGCATTTTTATAGCAGTTTTTCATTTGTTTTTGCTCAGTGTATGGCTAAGAGCAGCTGTTTACTTACTGTTATGTAGTGGGCGTGCTGCAGTTTTGAATAACTCGTTGGTGACTGCGGTGATGTAAAGTCAATCAGACTGAGGGCTTGACTTTCATTTAAAAAATATATATTTTCTTTCATTTGTTATACTTTTTTAATGTGGCCAGGTTTGAGCCCCATGGAGGTTGCTGTGTGGGTTCATGTGGCAGGTGGCACTGAATTGGGAAGGGGCAGGATCTCTCGCTAAGCGAGAGAAAAAAATGGAGGCAATTTCAAATTGTTTGAGATGGTCTTGGCCAGTTGGCAAGTAAGGTGGGCACAGGGATTCCTGGATGGGTGACAAGGCACTTTGGGATGGTACTTTTTATTTCCTGGCCGTCTATGGAAAGTTAATGTACCCTCCTAGCAGGCGTATCAGCCAATCAGATACCAGGAAATAAAAAATCCATTTTCTAAAGAGTACTACACCATGACACTCCACTCCAGTTGAAGGTGAAGTGAGCTGTGAAAAGTTGGAGAATGTGGTCTGGCTGGCTTTGTTTGTCAGGATGACCCTTTTGTGAAAATAAATCACTTCACCGTAAGTACATGTTGCTTTCAGAAGCTGATTTTTATATTTTCTGTTCCTAAATCCCAGTGGGTTTCTCAGCAGCACTGAGTGTGTGCACAACATGCCATCTCCTTTTTGTGATTTTCTACATCATCCCATTGCAGTATTGCACTTTGTACAATGAGACATCCTGCATTTTCCTATATGCAAATGTTTGGTAGAACTATTAACCTTATTTTTATAAAACAATGGGACATGACCTTTTAACATTACCCATTACTACATGGGCACCATACAGATATGGTAATATGGGTTATTATTGTGTCTTGTGTCAGTGTTATTATACTCTATAAGATAGTCTTGCATTCCCAGGAAAAAAATAAAGGTGCCAACGTTCAGTAGTAGCTGCTGTTGGTGATTTGTCCTTTTCCAATCAACAAATTGATATACTAGGTATTTTAACAGAAACTAGAAGGCACTCATGTGTTACGTGAATGCATAGTACTGTACATGACTTCTTCCTTTGTAGAGTAAGTTAATCTCCATATTTTTACAAATTAAGTAAAAGATATAAATTGTAGAAAACAATGAATTATACTGCACACTACAATACATTTATGGACAGTTAATCAAACATAATTTACAGTGTACTGTGTCAGTAACAGCATTCTGTGATTAGTTATAGAACAGTATGGCACTCAGTGTTGTGCTACTGTATATGTGTACCACAGCATTACTGGCTCACTTATGAAGTGTTATAAGGAATGATGCACTGTAGCTCATCATCATGTTTCTGCCAGGAAAGTGTTATCTGTTCTTGTGTCTTTATTTCTGCACTCTCAATGCATGTTATGGCAGCTGGAAAATGACAATAGTGTTGCACAGAGCAGCACCAAACACCTTTACCTTCCTCTGTCCCACCAATTATGTTGGGAGTGTGCTGGTAGTTGCACATACCATTGGAGAATATATGTAATTCTAGTGAAAACCTTGCACAAACCAGTGGGTATTATCACATGTACAGTGACACTCCAGAATGAAACTCGGTGTCTCAAATGAGTACACAGCAGAGGCGGTTAAGTGCAATTGACTTTGCTTTATTTCCTGCAGCAACTCTGCTGCAGAATGCTGCAGCCTTGTGTTGCATTCTGGTGTGCCAGTATGTTGAACAAAGGACTGTATTTCCTAAAATAATTTAAAAACAATCTAATATCATATGTCCTGCAGCAAATACCCATAGTTGAGAAAAATGCAATCTATGAATACACTATGGCCTGTGTTTAATCACTGATTAACAGCAGGAGGGGTAGACAAGGCCAGGCAAAGCACATTTATTTATACGGCATTACTCCCAGAGGGCTTTGAGTGTTTTAGAGTTAACACATTGTAAACAGATTTGATTAAACATACCACATACATTGAAAGCATACAATAACATGGCAATAGTGGGATCTATCAGAGATTGATATAGAGGATAAAGGATGGGCGTTAGACAGTAACTAAGCTGTAATCTCTTCAAGAGGTTTCCATGACAACTTGGTAAACCTCGAGAGTGCAGCTCGAGAGGTTTACCATTGTCGTGGAAACCTCGAGAAGTGATTACACGCTTGGTTGCCATCTGATGCCCATCCATTAGCTTTTATAGTGTATGGGCACTTACAGTCTAAAAGCTAATGGGCATCCATGTTTTACTGAGTTAAGTGATGCTGCCATTTTTACGTTCACTTGTGCGCATGCACAAGGAATGTTTTGGGAGAGTAGCACACTTGGAGGTGTGCCTCTCCATCAATGCACTGCTCCCTTGAGCAGGCGTGGCAGTCCTGGTCACCAATGGGTGGAGCTCAATGTAGACAGCGGTGTTCCTCTGCTTCAAAGGAAAACACCGCTGCCATACTGAGCCGCCGCTGTCCCTCCTTGCATCACCTACCTCGCCGAAGGCCACGCCGCTTCTCTAAAGCTTTTTTCTGCCACGCTTGGGAGCCCACCCCAGCATGGCAAACATTGTTTGTTTCGCCGATGGGGTGCCCAATCCCCGTCAGCTCCACGGCCCCTAGCCATCCTGCTGCCACTGCTGGGAGCCCACCCCAGCGTGGCAAACGCGTTCGCTTGTTTTCCGATGGGGTGCCCAACTCCCCGCCAGCTCCTCGCCCCCCCATTTCTTTGCCATGCTGGGATCCCACCCCAGCATGGCAAACATCCCACGCTGTCTTTTTTTTAAACCTGTAAAATAAAACGTCCGCGCGCGCCTCCCAGCCCCTCCCACAACCCGCACCCACCTACTGCGCACTCCAGCTCCCCACACCCCCACTCCCATACTTACCTCCGGACTCAGGCGTGGTTGATCTTCGTAGACCCGAGCACGCCTGCACTCTTCAAAGCCGACCACGAACTGAGGAAATGCCGGTAAGGCTGTATAATGGGCTACATAGCGGGGTTTCAACTTTATTAGATATTCCTTGATTTTTGGTTTTTGCACTAATTTTCAACATGGGTTTAGACTTTTCTCATGAATGATGTCACTATCATGGCATTATTCGCCTGAAGGTGATTTTCGCAGGCACTGCGCAGTCACTACGTGAAATCACCCTTCAGCCTTGAATAACACCATGACAGTGAATCATTCATGAGAAGGGTCCCATAATGCATGTTGAAAATTTGGTAAAATTCAAAATGACTGTTTTAATTTAGCTATGCTATGCAGTTCTACGCAGGCCTGTGAATTCAATGAATTTTCAATATTTTCACTCCAGATTTTCAACATTGCCATTTTATCATACCTTCTTATGAGCTGTACAGCTGTCATTTTTCACATCTCACCCAAAACGTGTTTCCACCCATGCAGCACACAATGGCACAGTCGGTGTGCAAAATCAATGTATGGAACACATTAAGAAAATCACAGTGACACTGATCATGAGCAGAGGTCTTAAAATGACTGTGCTGAAAATTTGGTGAAAAAATTCCTAAAAATGACTGTTTTATGAGTCTGCGTTGCGCAGTTCCTATGCACGCTCGTAAGTTTGCGAATTTTCAATATTTTCACTCCAGATTTTCAACATTGCCATTTTACCACACCTCCTTATGAGCACTGCAGCTGTCATTTTCACATCTTGCCCAAAGCGTGTTTCCACCCATGTAGCGCACAATGGCACAGTCGGTGTGCGAACTCAGTGTATGGGACACATTAAGAAAATCACAGTGTCACTGTTCATGAGCAGAGATCTTAAAATGGCTATGTTGAAAAATTTGGCAAAAATTTCCACAAATAACTGTTTTCTGATGCGTTGTGTGCAGTTCCTATGCGCTTCGTAAGTTTCTTGATTTCAATATTTTCACTCCAGATTTTCAACATTGCCATTTTACCACACCTCCTTATGAGCAGTATAGCTGTCATTTTTCACATCCTGCCCAAAGCGTCTTTCTCCCCATGTAGTGCACAATGGCTTGATCGATTATGCGAAATCAATGTATGGGACACAGCAAGAAAATCACAGTGACACTGTTCATTAGCAGAGAGTTTTAAATGGCAATGTTGAAAATTTGGTGAAAAAATTCTAAAATGACTGTTTTACGAAAAGTGCTATGCAGTTCCCACGCATCAGAGGTTTGCTAATTTTAATATTTTCACCCAGATTTTCAACATTGGCATTTACCACACTTCCTTATGAGCAGTACAGCTGTCATTTTTCACATCCTGCCCAAGACGTGTTTCCGCCTATGTAGTGCACAATGGGAGTAACAAAAAGGTCATGCTGACAATTTATTGTGCAAATACCAGCAATCGGACAGGGCATTAGGGTAAAGCGCCATACATGCCAAACACCACTGCAAATACCTGCAAGCGAATGTTCGGCATTGACAAATGCTTGTTTATAGATTGCACAGAGATTTTGATGAGCCATGAAGCGTCTGCTTATCTCGGGGAAAAAGTGATTTTTTAAACATTTGCATGGCAGTACTAGCTTACTGCAAGACTGTGCGATTTTATTCCATGTTGTTAGCCCACCGATGCATCATATAACATTGATAGGTTAATAGCATGGAACTGCAGTTAACAATGGATAACAACATAGGGAAAGATGGATTTCAATGGTTTATAACATTCTACCATACATTATATGAGTATAAAATCCAATAATCAAATGTTTGCAAATTGAATATGCATTAATTATGACACTGATGTTTTTAAATTTTTGTTAAGCACGATTACATTATACTGTGCATTCATAGATCACTTTATATGTAATTATAAAATGGTCCATGAAAGAGAACAAAATTCCATTAATCCGATTGGCTAACTGAGATCACATGGCCACTTATTAATGCCCTGGAGACCCATGCCTAACATGTCAAACTTAACATGAGCCACACATAGAAACACATGAAATCCCTCCAACTGACATGCTTGACATTCCCTACTTTGACATTTTCGACGCCATATTCTAAAATACAGTTTAGCGAGAGATAAACAAAAATGTTCTCTCTGTGTTTTACTTTTGACTGCAGTTGCTAATGCAATCCACCAAGCTACAGTCAGGTCATAGTTTGCACTGCCTCACACTTAACTTTTAAATGCAGTTGTTAATAAGATGCACCGAGCTGCAACTAGATGATAGTTCAAAGTGCCTTACACGTGATAAAGAAATGTTCTATGTCTCTTGTACTTTTAAATGCAGTTCATTCATAGTTTATAGTACCACAGAATTCATAAACAAATGTTGTTTTAATGTCTTAGTTTTAAATATGGTTATTAAAGTAGCTCCTTGCAGTTTAACAGAATGTATAGTTGACGACACAAGTTGCAGCCATTTCATACTTCAAAAGTCTGTAGAACCGTAGCATTCATAAACACAAATGTTGTGTTTATTTCAAATCTTAAATGCGGTTTGGCAAACTTCTGATATTGAAATAGTTACCATTTGATCCAGCACACTGTTGGAGTTTTGCTTTATTTACTGTACGTACTTAATGACTCATGCTGCTGTGGAGTACAGAAAACAAAATGCTTCCGTGATTTGAATTATGTCTGATGTCATTAATCAATCAAAGTCAGAAACACATGTTGCATTGCCAAAATACTCATTTAATTCCAATTAAAAGTACATATTTCAAAAGAAAAACAAATGAAGAAAAATTGAGTTATAAAAAAATAAATATCACAATGTTTTACTTTGGAACTTGTTTATTTGGTGGAAGAATAAAATAACAAAATTACTAATTTAAACTGTTTCTAAATATTTTTATGGGTAAAAAGCAGTTCATTATATAAGTGCAACAGCCCATGACAGGGCATAGGTATATTGGGCATTAATGCCTTCCCAGATGGTTGGAGGTCACAAGACTGAATACCTGGGAAAAGCGTTATTGCCCAATAGACCCATCCCCTGTTGTGGGTTATAGCTTATTTATGTGTGTGTGTAAGTTACACTGCCCATACTCTTTCATGGAGCAGCTAGTTGCACAGCAGTACTCAGTTACCTAAGTAGCCTGTTCAATATATGGGTTCCATGTCAAAACAGTGACTTATGAACTGTGAGGAATCAAAACAGTGCTGGATTATAGGAAATTCCAAAATCTGCAAACTCTGTCTTTGTGGGGGGCTTTGCCCACTGGGTTCCCAACATCCCTCCTTACTAAATATACCAACTCTGGTGGGGTGGTGGATCTCAGGGAGAGGGTACAGTGATATTGACAGTCACTATAATCCGGCGCTGTTTTGACTCCTCGCCATTTGGGAGTCACTGTATTGATGGGCTACCCTCTGTATGAGATAATTAAAATTACACCAAAATGGCACCACTTTGTACTGACTTTTAGCCAAATACATAAGGCTTTATTTAAAATGAGTACATTTATTAAACATTAACAATCAAAATTTAAAAGCAGGTGAACGGTACCAAAATGCTCTCAACTGTTTCGCAAGAGTGCTCTCTCTTCCGGTGAACGGTTCTGTTGAGTAATCACTCTGTGTGAAACTATTGAGGCATTTTTGTACTGTTCTCCTGCTTTTAAATTTTGATTGTTAAAGCTGAATAAATATACTCATTTTATGGCCGTAAGAGCCTTATGTATTTTTATGGTAAAAGTCAGTTAAAGTGGTGCCTTTTTATGTCATTTTGATGAAGTCTGGCTTTGCAGGCACACTTTGTAAAAAATATTCCTTATGAGCACCACTGTGGGTACCTTCACTATATGAGGTACCCCACAAAGAAATACAAGTGCAGTCAAGTACCCATGTTGAACACTTAAGTACCTCATAAAAGAGAAATAAAGGGAACAAGCAATAGCAGCTTTCTTATAGATATGTCAGCAGATTAGGCAGCAGCAGGAGAAGCAGGTTTGAGTAATAAAGCACAGCTAAATTTCTTGGACTGGTGTTTTCTTACACAGACTCCAGAAACCCTCTATTAAATGCTGCACAAGGGGGCATCTACTTAAATGCTAATGGTGCCAGGACTTAATGCTAGGACTAATGGTACGAGGAACGGTTGAGGGACCTAAACATGTACTCCCTAGAACAAAGAAGGAAAGGGGACATGATTGAGACCTTCAGATATATCAAGGGTATTAATAGGGTGCCAGTAGGGACATCTTCCAGCTAAAGGAGAAATAGAAAACAAGGAGGCATGATATGCAGATAGTAGGGGGAGGTTCAGAGGAAACATTTGAAAATTCTACTTCACAGAGAGAGTGGTAGAAAACTGGAACAGACTCCCAGAGGTGGTGGTTGCAGATGGAACTGTGGGGGGATTCAAGAGGGTGGGATAGACACAAGGGTCTTTTAGATCTGTGGGGTGGATGGTAGGAAATAACAAAGTCCTAGGAACTAGCTAGTCATACTGGGCAGACTAGGTGGATGGCTGTCCTTTTCTGCCATCACATTCTGTCTTTCTATGTATGTTTCTATGACTGTATATTATTAAGTTGAGAAACAAGTTAAAAATGCTAGATGTATATGCTGGCACCATATCTTATTAGAGGCAAACAGGCATATATACAATTAAACAAAGTGTCAAGAGGTTTATGCATAATAAAAAGCCCAACTTTTGGAACTGGCAGGGAGGATTTCATGACTAAATGGAGGTGAAATGCACATGAATCAACCATTAAGTGGATGTAATTGATCCTGCAGGATACAGCTAAAATGAGAGAATTGTCAACTATAATTAAGGAGACAGAAAGAATTAGAGAAAACTGCAACACCAGAAGAGGTTTAGAAATTTAAAACAGAGCTGCAAATAAAATGGCAAACTACTGTATGAGTAACAGCTTAAATCAGCAAAGGGAAACAGCAATCTTTGAGTGGAGTAAGGAAAATGAACAAATCATCCCAGGAGCTATTTTAAAACTAGTAAAAAGCAGGATGCAGCCTACGTGATAACAGCTCAGGCCCAGACAAAGACAACTGAAGTAGTGCCCCATCTTTAGCGGAGTCCTCAGGGAGAAACAACATACAGCGACTCAGGAGGAGCATCAGGAAAACCCATTTCAGATTCCAAAGAAAAATTCAAAAAGACAAGGCAGAGCCGGAGGAGGTATAAATGGTCGAGGCTGAATAAAATCTGTGTTTCAGCAATTCCTGCAAATAATTATATGGTTAACAATATCTCAGAAAAAACATTAAGCAGTGAACAAATAAATGTACTAAATAAGGGAATGTTATTTGTACCTACTATTAAAATCAACCTGAGCAAAACCATGAAAAATTAAAAAAGTTTGCCAGAAAAATGACACTGAAAACAATATTTTTCAGAATCATAAGGACCTTTATGTGATAATGAAACTCAAAGAAGGAGAGCTGATGAAGCCAGAAGTAACCTGTGACTAGAGATGCAGCAAAGTTGTACTACTCGGGTGAAATTGTTGCGAAATCGACAATTTCGTCCCATGTGGCACTTCACTTAATTTTTGAAAATAACCCAGAATTCGCCATTTATAACTTTGCCTTGTTTTAGGGAGTTTAAGTGCAAATTGCACTTAAAAACCTCAAAGCAATTAGAGGTCACAAATGTTGAACTCTCCAACACCACCCCTGATCTATCCTTGGTGTCTAGTTGTCCCCCCAACCGATCCTATGCCCAAATGTGCAAAAAGTAATTCAATTTATTTGATCCCATCCCTGGTGTCTAGTGAGCCCCTTACCCTGTCAGGTAGTACCCCAACCCCACTCCCCAACCCTGAGTCCAATTCATGTTAAAAAATTAGTTATTCCTGTCCCTGTTGTCTAGTGGCCCCCACCCTGTCAGGTATTGCCCCCCACCCATCCTCCCAACCCTGAGTCTGATCCATGCTAAAAAATTATTATTCCCTTCCCTGGTGTCTAGTGGCCCCCTACCCTCTCACCCTGTCAGCTAGTACCCCACCCCACTCCCCCAACCCTGAGTCCAATCCATGTTAAAAAATTAGTTATTCCCTCCCTGGTGTCTAGTGGCCCTCCCACCCCGTTCCACTCAACCCTAACTGAGCAGGCCACCTGCCAGCCTCCACTCACCTCCACAGCCAACAGCCTGCTCAGCTGAGCTCAATGACAATGTATAAGCCGTGCTCATTCATTGACAACATGCGTGATTTACTCTGTGGTTCAGGGGTGTAGAGAAGGGCATCATGCCAGCAAATTTTGTGTTGAAGGCAGGGAGTATTATTTGGCAGATACCCCCATAAAAGCTGATGTTTTGGAAGAATGGTTTTACCCAGATAGGGAAGCAGCTCACACGCTATTAGTGGGTTTTCAGAAGGGTTTCAGTCTGCATTTTCAGGAGTCAGAAAAGGGACCAAGGCAAAAACTGAAGTCAGTGAAAGGAGTTGATGTTAGCACAAAAGGTTCAGACAGAAGTAGCAGCAGGCAGGATGGCAGGCCTTCTGAGCATCTGTTGCTGTGGGACCTGAGTATATCCCCACTAGATTTGTTCTCAAGAAACAGCTGGATGAGTATTGGGTGATACATCTCCTGTCATACCTTGATGGGGATTTGGTCAATGATCACATCAATGGGGAGGACAGCAGGGTGACCTACATCACCTTGGAGGAGGCAGTCATGTTCATCAGGGCCATGTAGGGGCAAGGCTGGCAAAACAGACACTAATCTGGCTTTCGCCAGCTGCCGGTTCAGCCAGAGGAATGGGACCATCTATGTTTCCAAGTGGAGAGCGATTATTATTTTGATGAAGCGAGGCCTATGGGCTGCTCCATGGCCTGTGCAACATTTGAGATATTCAGCACTTGGCTACAGTGGTCGTTCCAAGTGAGATATGGGTATGGGTCAGTGGTTCATTACTTGGATGATTTTTTTTGGTAATCGGGGAAGGGCAGCAGCAGACAGAAACTATGTTGAGAGACTTTGAAGCCATGTGCAGGGATTTGGGGGTGTCCTTGTCACCAGACAAGACTGAAGGTCCTAGTCAACAAATTGAATTTTTATGAATTGAGATAGACATAGTTAGGGAGTTATTCAGACTGCCTGAGTCCAAAGCACAGAAATTGAAAGCATTATTAGGGGAGGTCAAGGCTAGGCTCAGGGTGCAGCTGCAACAGGTACAGCAATTAGTGGGACACTTGAATTTCGTCTGTCGGGCCATAGCCCCAGGTCACACATTTACACTGAGCCTGGCTAGGGCACGCAGGGGTTTCAGACCACATCATTGGGTGGATATAGCCAAGGAAACCAGGGAGGATCTAGAGGTGTGGACATTTTGAACAGCTACTATGGTAGGACTTTTGGCAGGATAAGTGGGTCTTCTTACAGACTTGCAGCTATATACCATTGCAGCCGGGGGAACAGGTGTGAGAGCATACTTTGGGAGAAAATTTTGTGTGGCCTGGCCCAATGCTTGGCTTCAGACAGGGTGAACCAGAAGGTCTTGTTTTAGAGTGACAACAGAGCAGGGTGGATGTGCTAAACAAGAGGTGTGGGATGTCCTAGAGGGTTATTAGGTGTTGAGACAGTTGGTATTAAGGATTGACATTGAGCATGTCATTTAAGGCTAGGCACATAGCTGGTGTGGACAACAAAATAGCTGATTGCCCTCCCACCTGCAGATGGACAAGTTTCGCGCCATCGCCCAGGAGCAGAGCCCAGACAGACATCAATTCCAGACTATGTCTGGAGGATTGAATGTGGGAGCTGAACATTTGTTCTGCAACTCCTGGTTCCCCAGGACCCTAAAAGCATATGAAGCTTCTTGGAGGACTTTTCAGGCTTTTCAGACTCAAATGACTGCCAGGTAAGTGGGGTGGTAACGAGGGACCAGGTGGCACAATTTATCGTGACAAACTGGAGGAATAATATGATACATTGGACCATGGGGTTCACTTAGCAGCAATAGGTCAGATGTGTACCCTGAAGGGTGGGAAGACCCTGCAAAAATTAACTTGATCAGGCGATGATGCAGAGTTGGCTGCAGGGAGCTGACAAAGTGCAAGACAGTAGGAGGCAATTGACAGAGGCACTATTAGGGAGGTTAATGGGGAGTTTGCACCATGTGTGCACATCCAGTAGTGAGGCATTGTTATTTAGAGCAGTTTTTGCCACCATGTACAGCGGGGCCTTTAGAATCAGTGAAATGGTAGGTCACAGAAAGAGGGGCATGTCAGCAGGAGTACAGTGGATGGACATAGTGTGGACAGTAGAGGGCGTTTCAGTGCTCATACGGTGGTCTAAGACTGACCAGATGGGAAAAGGCAGCAGGATTCTGCTCAAGCGACACGTGCCATGTGTCTAGTGGGGGAATTGCACATGTATGCAGCAGGGCACCCACAGGACAAGAACCCTCTGATATTTTTGCATAGAGATGGGGCCCTGGTGATGGAGTCACAAGTGGTGGCTGTGCTAAAGAAGGGGTTGGCCTTCTTGGGTGAAGACCCGAAGGGGTATTCATCCCACTCATTCCACATTGGTGCAGCCTCCAAAGTGGCAGCACAAGGGGGCACACCAGGGGACATAAAAATGAAAGGGAGGTGGTCAGCTAACTGTTATAAAAGATATGTTTGCAATAATATGCATCCTTACTAATGGTATCTTTCTTTTCTTCCCACATAAGCAGGTGTGATCAGTGATATCAAAGTAATGAAAAAAAACAAGCTAAAGAGCACTCCAGACATGGAAAATGTATGCAAAATTAATTTATTCCACAAGTAATGGACCAGGACCCCTGCACTTCAGCACTCCTGCCTTCTTAAGAGGGTATAACACAATAAACAAACAGTTCTATATTTATACCAATTAATGACATCATAAAGCTGAGACATAGGGAAGGCTCAGAATTCAATTACATCCTACATACTAACTCATCTAATATGCTGTACATTACAGGAGAAATTGGTTTAAATTATCATTAAACAACAGACTTTCTACATTGGGCCAGATATTCAGACTGCGCCAGGCTGTGGTGCAAGCCTGGGCACAGTGCAACTTGGCTGCACAGGGTGTTGACAGGGTGATATTCAACAGAGCTGCTCCATAGCACAGCATCATTGAATATCACTCCCTGGCCACCAGCAGTGCACATGGTGCAGTGGCACTGCACCAGCGCAAGTGGCCAGAGTGGAGCAGGGTGATGCGCAAGTGCAGGTGCCGTTCTGATAGGCGCAACCACCGTGATATTCAAAAGTGCACATGCAAATTGGACCATAATGTATGCAAAGCACAAATGGGGCCATTTGCATGTCATTATGGTCCCATTTGCATGCAGGTGGGCCGATTCCCGGTGACTTGTGCCTGGCACTCTGCCAGGCTGCAGCTGTCGGGGACCGATGCCCCCTGCACATTGTGGCAGAGTGCCCCAATGCCCAATCGCGGGCATGTGTACCTTGTAGAACAAGTCCAATATCCCTGGCAGTCCAGTGGACCACTTGCAGCCCAATCGTGAGTGTCAGTATATCCTAAACTGTGAACCCTATCCCTGGTGGTCCAGTGGACCGCTCGCAGCCCAATCGCGGGCATATGTAGGGAAATATCAATGTTCCATATCCCTGGTGGTCCAGTGGACTGCTCACAGCCCAATTGTGGGCATATGTAGAGAAATATCAATGTCCCATATCCCTGGTGGTCCAGTGGACCGCTCGCAGCCCGATCGTGGGTGTCAGTAGAAACATAATGCAACACCAATCCAACCCTGGTGGTCTAGTGGTACCCCCCTCCCCATCCACCCACTGAGCCCCACCACTCTGCTCCCTCCCCCAGTCAGCGGCGGGCAGCAGCTCCCGACCCACTTGCCGCCCCGCCACCCGCCAAATGACACCATACGGTTGGGCTGTACACCCATTGGTCCACAGCATGAGCCAATGGGCATGCAGCCCATACCGTACTACACAGTCCACTTATCTGGACTGTGTAGTATGTCTGAGCTGCATGCCCGTTGGCTCACGCTGTGGACCAATGGGCTACAGTCCCTACCATACGTGCTGTCTGTCAGCGGGCGGCAAGGTGGCAGCAGGTGGGGAGCTGTCACCTGCCACTGACTGGGTGGAGCGGGGTGGTGGTGCTCAGTGGGCAGGTGGGGAGGGGGGTACCGCTAGACCACCAGGGTTGAATTGGTGTTGTACTATGTTTCTACTGACGCCCGCGATCGGGCTGCGAGTGGTCCACTGGACCACCAGGGATATAGGACATTGATATTTCTCTACATATGCCCACGAACAGGCTGCGAGCAGTCCACTGGACCACCAGGGATATAGGACATTGATATTTCTCTACATATGCCCGCGATCGGGCTGCGAGTGGTCCACTGACCACCAGGGACATAGGGACTATCCATTTTCTACATATGCCCGTGATCAGGCATGGGGGGCATCGCTGCAAGGTGCAGCTGAGCTAGTGGCCACTCAAGGTGGCAGCTGCCCCATTGTGCCCTGCAATATGGCAGCTCACCAGTGGGTGGCTAACTGTTGCTCTTTTTTTGGCTCACCTGTGTGCAGCACAGGTAGGGTTGTGCATGCAGGCTCAGCACATCCCGGGCTGAATATCGGGATGTGTGGAGTATGCATGGGCATGCCCCCTACCTGCACCACATGCATTACTGATGCGCTTGCGCATCGGGATTTGTGCCAGGCTCAACTCTCTTTGAATATCGTGTCAAGTCATCAGTGGTTGTGCATGGGCAACTGTGCGGCATATGAGCAACCCTTCTGAATATCCCGCCCTAGTGTCTAAAGATTGAAAAAGTGATACAAAATGGAAAAACAAATTACAGTATATATATATATATATACATTTCTACACATTTAGATATGTTACAAAAATTACAGACCCATTTGTATTTTCTAGCTTCAAATTATTAGGTTTTTGAGTAATGTGATGCAGTCCTTTTCCTTAACCACTATATTTCAACATACAAGGTTATTCCTGATACATAAATTATTCTTTCACATAATCTTCTTTAATAAACAATTCAGATGTAACAGAAATGCTACAAAGGTGCATCAAAACAAAACTCCATGAAGACACTGTTACATCCAGGAGAGCAAGGCCCCTGTTAGAAACTGAGGCATAATTAACTAATCAGAGAGAAGAAAGAGGAAAGGAAGGGGTGGGGAATGGGAGGTACAAGAAGGGGGAAGGCGAAGAGGGAGCAGGGAGGGAAAAAGGGGAAAGGGGTGGAAGGAAAATGGGGAAAGGGAAAAAAGGAGGGAAATGGGGGAGATAGGAAAACAGAGACGCTTTTTGTGTGATCACCCTTATTTGCCTCCACTAAAATAATGGGAGAAGGATACTTCTTTTCAGATGGGGATCTACAGGGACACCATCTCCTGAGTTCCTAAAAGACAGAAAATAAAAGATAAGGATATATTATTATTCGAACTCAGTTCATGATTACTTTCTTTTATCTTTCAAAAAGGCTGTAAGATCCCATTGATCATTAAGTCCATCTGGTTTTACCATTCTGAGTTTATAAATCCATCTGCTTCTCATTTGAGCAACTCAGCTACTCTATCTCCCCCATATCTGAGTGGAGCTTGCCAATCTAGTCCCATAAACTTCAGACTTTTAGGGTCTGAGTTGTGTCTCTGTTCAAAGTGTAGACCCACAGGCATATCTTTCTTAACATTAATTATGTTCCTGACATGCTCCTGTATTCTTTGCTTCAGGGCCCTTGTAGTACATCCTATGTACACAAGGTTACATTCACACCATAGTACATAAATCACAAAGGTGGTATCACAGTTTACAAAGTCCCTTCTATCATACTTGTAGCCTACGACTGGATGTGAGAATTCAGATCCTACTTTGTAATAATTGCAGATATTGCATCTCTGTCATTTAAAATTTCCTTTAGGCTTAGTAACTAACCACATACTTCTCTCAGGTTGCATAAATCTGCTAAGCACTAATTTGTCTTTCAAGCTCTGTTCCCTATAGAAGGTAATGCATGGTTTGGTCCCTACTACTTTCCCTAAGTTGATGTCTGAGTGCAGCAGATGCCAGTTTTATACACAATGTTTCAAATTGGCCCTGACCAGTTATTGAATTCTGTAACAAATGTAACAGGGATAGCTATCAGGAAGTGGGTTTTCTACTTTTATGAGTGTCTTCTCTTGGTTTTAGAGTATGCCTTAGTCATTTAGTCTGTTCTTTAATAATAATTTAAACAAATTTCTCCTGTAATATACAGCATATTAGATGAGTTAGTATGTTGGATGTAATTGAATTCTGAGTCATCACTGTGTCTAAGCTTTATGATGTCATCAAATGGTATAAATGCAGAACTGTTTGTTTATTGTGTCATACCCCCTTAAGAAGGCAGGAGTGCCAAAGTGCAGGGGTCCTGGTCTATTACTTGTTGGAATAAATTAATTTTGCATTTATTTTCCGTGTCTGGAGTGCTTTTTAGCTTGTTTTTTTTTCGTGAAATGTTTTGAGGTTAGCTACCTCCTGCTGGAGTACCACCTCACTAGTGTTTGCATTGCTTTTTACTGGGATCTTGATATCAAAGTAATGGGAAGGGGTGGATTTTGCCCAAAAGTTGACTATTCTAAAGGGGTAACAAGTGGGTTTGGGATTACTGTATGGGAAACAACTTTTTCTGGTTTTGTGGTTATTCAGGATGGACAAGGAGGTTGGAAACCTGGATATGTGGTCACTCCTTCATCCACTGGGCAGAAAAATGGACATCCAGGAGACTTGGGGTGTGGCAGCTGTATTTGGGCATCAATGCGATCAAACTGACATGGAAAGGTTCCCGTGTGATGAAGTGGGCACAGCTGCTGCTGGTACTGAGGGACATGAGAAGGGATCACAGCCACGCAGATCTTTTAATCATCCATTTGGGAGGAAATGATTTGGGGACAGACCATGGTTGGACATATTTTACCAAATAAAGGAGGACATTTGCAAAATAAAGGAATGGTGGCCAGAGGTTACTCTAGTCTGGTCAGATATTATTCCATGAAGGTTATAGGCATGCACAGTGTCAAAAGGCCATGGACAAGGCCAGAAAGCATATGAATGCCTTGGTGGGCAAGCAGTCAGAGGAGCTGGGGGCAAGGTTATACATAGGGGGTGGTGGAGCAGCATGATAAGTATTATGGGGTGATAGTGTACACTTCTCAGGACTTGGCCTAGCAATGTTTTATTCTGAAAGCAGGGGCGGAAGTCCACCACCATCCGCCATGAAGTGAGAGATGGACCAGTTGAAAACAGGGGAGGGATAGGATGGGGAATAAGGGGGGATAAATAATAAATAGGACATAAGATGACACAACAGGAAGCAGGGGTATGGTGTGTATGCTCATACCCCTTTGGACAGAGGAGGAGGAAGAATGTCAGCCATGATATACATCTGGGGGGAGAAGAAGATAAGAGAATAAAGGAAAGGGAAATTAAGATATTAATTAAGAAATGAATTACTACATGATAAAGTGGATTTGGAATGTATGACGTATATGGAAATATGGCTGATATGTATGTATATTTATCGAATTATGGATGTGAATGAATACTTGAATTCAA
Source organism: Neoceratodus forsteri (assembly GCA_016271365.2). Classification (NCBI taxonomy): domain Eukaryota; kingdom Metazoa; phylum Chordata; order Ceratodontiformes; family Ceratodontidae; genus Neoceratodus; species Neoceratodus forsteri. The sequence continues at coordinate 851,935,452 of CM028134.1, forward strand.
AGAATTAAGTAAATTCATTGCCATCTCTGAGCACCCACACATACTTGTCTGTGTCTTCATTTATGGGGATCTGGGGGACAAAGAGTGTTGCCCAATTAAAGGGGCAGACCCCATTGTCCACAGGCCCAGACCAAGTTTGTGTGTGGGGCCTCTAAAGGCCTGATTGTCAGAGGGAAAAGGTGAGGGGAAGGGAGGGAGCAGAGGGAGGAGTAAGTGAGGTCACAAAGGGGAAGGGGCTATGACATTAGGGCAGGAATGAGGTGGGAGTCAGGGATTGGCTGAGACAGGAGGGAGAGGGAGGGTTGAGTAGCAGGGGTACTTAAGGATGAGCACAAGCTCAGAGTGCTCACGATTTTGTTCTTAAAAGAATTTCCCACCACCGACCCTTAAGGAAGTAGTGATGTTGGCGTGGTCACTGCAGGTGGTGGAGCACAGAGGACCTGGCACTGCTGAAGGTGGATGGCAGTTTCACCAGAGGTATTCAAGAAAAATAGAGAAGAGGAGGATAGGACGGGGGGAATAAAGAGGCATAAATAATAAACAGGATATAAGACAACACAACAGGACACAGGGCTATGGTGTGTACGCTTGTATACCTTTGGACAGAGGAGGAGGAAGAAAGTCAGCCTCCCCATGATGTACATCTTGGGGAGAAGAAGATAAGAGAATAAAGGAAAAGGAACTAAGATATAAATTAAGAAATGAATTACTGCATGATAAAGTGGATTTGGAATGTATGATGTATATGGAAATATGGTTGATGTATATGTATATTTATCAATTATGGATGGAAATGAATACTTGAACTCAAAGAACTAAGTAAATGAATTGCTAAATCTGAGCACCCATACATACTTGTCTGTGTCTTCATTGGTGAGGATCTGGGGACAATGCTGAGAGGAGTAAGAGGAGGAGCATGCCTCTCTCTCTCTCTTCTGTGGCATTCCTTTCTGATGGTTCTTTTAAGTTTAAAACAGCAGTACTATCTAACCAGGAAGTGATTCATTACGACCCTTGTAAAGCTACAGAAAACATGGTGGCTGCTATCTAGTACTACTGCTGTCAATGCAGCAGGCAGCAGAAATGTAAACAAAAACATAAGATAACTGAGCAAATTGCAAGGTGATAGTACATTGCCGGTGGGAAAGAGTACCAGGTACATGCTTCGTAGAACACAGGGAATAAACAATCAAAAAAGCACAGATTTTTTCTGCATGGTACTGCTGCTTTAAAACATTTTATTTTACTCTGTTATTTTATTCTTTGTTAACCAGGTAAGGCCCACTGGGCACATATGCCTGTTTCCAGGGGTGACCCAGGATCACTGGGTAGCTTTAGTGACTTACTCAGAGTCACACAGTATGCAAGTGTGGGTTGTAAATCAAACCCAGATCTTCCTTCTAGCTGTGCCCAGCGACATTTCTAACTCTCAGGCTATACTGCCAGCCCATTAAAAACAGTTTCTTTCTAAGAAATACCCTCAATCAAGAAAACCAAGTATTCAATTTTTTTCTTTTTCATTGAAACTTACCTCTCCAGCATAGTATAGGGTTCCTATAGGGCTGGCAGCCCAGAACGACAGAAGCTTTATACTAATATCGGATTTGTGATGTCACAAAATAAGAGGGCATAACCTAATTTGCTATTAATTTAGTTTTGTATAAAAGAATAAAGACTACTCAAACTTTTGAATGTATTTAGCTAATGAAGCTGATTTTTCTTTGTAAATAAACAAGAATTGATATAAAATAGTGTTATAATAAAAGTTGTTTCCATTAGAAAAAAGGGTAGATCACATGGATCACATAATACTCTGGGGATTGTATAAAAGTCTTCTACCGGAGATGCAAAGTAGTTTTGTTATTCAGAAGAGTACTGACCTTCACTAAGGAAGAACCAAGGAGAGCATGTATGCTTCACGTCTCCTAGGTGATAACTGGCCGAAAGTTTGGAAAGCCTGAGATCCCTCCTATTCTTCTGTTTGGGACACTGAAGAACTGATTTAATTTATTTTGTTTTCCAGTAAGTTTATTTATTTACCTTTTTTTTGTAATAAAGTTTTATGCAGTTTGCATATTGAACTTTAACTCCTGTGTGTTGTCCATCTGTTGCACCCACTTCCCTCCTCATAGACTCCTTTAATAAACCTACTGCACAAACAATCCCATCCTACTGTGAATTAGGGATACTGCTGACATACATATGACACTGTCTGATATTGAAAATCTACAAGTGTACTTATCATGATGTCTGAAATGATTCAGAAATTCAACATGTTTCTGTTCATGAACAAGTACTACTTACAAATCAGGGGTACAGCCATGTGTGCTACTTTTATACTAAGTTCTATAAACATTTACCTGGCAAAATGGGAACAGGAGTATGTCAAGAGGAGTGCCATAAATCCAAATTTGGACAAGTTGGATTTGTGGTGCCGCTTTTATTGTTGATAGCATCATCATTATCTGGAAAGGCAATGAAGATTAATAGTATGAGTTTGTAAAGTACTTGGAATGCACCAATTCACTGTGTTTCAAATTAAAACTCTATGAAAAAAAATAATCTTCTAACTGTGAGACTATATGAAGGACCAGAAAATAGCATCCACTCAGGCCTATGTAAAAAGGCCAGAGACAGAAATTCCCTATTGCTTTCCTCTAGCGGTCACCATGCCCACACAATAAAACTTGTACTGAAGGGCCAACTGCTAAGAGCAAAACAAAACAAACACACAAAAAATAGCTTAACAGCAGAAAATTATGGAACTAAGAAAAGAGAGAAAATGAAGAAATAGTTGAAAGAAGGTTATGGTGTCCAGGTGATCAATGCAACAGTGAACATTGTGTCAGAAATGGAGAGAGATACTCTTTTAGTTAATACATACAGCAGGGACAAGAGGGATAGAACAGTTTGAAAAACAATGATTTCCTCCTCTTCATTACCACCTATACACATAATATTGGCAAGTTTAGAGATATGCTGATTTATCATTAGCACATACTAAGAACAGATACAGTACAACTCTAGTTAGGGGTATCCTAGAAAAAGCAAACATTGTTTACAGAAGAGGGAGGAACATTGAAGACAAAGTTATACAATCATTTCATACGCTAGACTGGGGTAGTAATACCCTTAGTCCATTGCCAAAAGTTAACAAAAGATGTGGGAATTGCAATAAAAATATCTAATACAAAGAGAGAAAATTCCAAGCCATAGGAGAAAAATATATCTCCACAAATGCATATACTACTTGCACCAGTGAAGGCATAGTATCTATTATGGTGTGTATGTGTGGTGCTTTTCATAAAGGATGCATCGATATCAATTCAGAATACACATTGGGAATAAAAGCTTTTGATTTGATACACCACAGTCATCTGCTTTCAAAACTCAGAAATATTGGTTTGTATTCACTTATTTGGTTTCAGAGTTATCCTGCTAGCAGATCACAGCTGGTTGTATTACATAGTAAATCTTCTTGGAAGGCTGGGCCTGTGGTTCAATGGACAAGCAGCCAGCCACTCCCAGTTCTTGACCTACATAAGCAGTTCCTCTCAGCCTCCTTCTGAAGCACTTTTTCTTTGCTGGCTGGAGGCTCTGTTGGTCTGTCCTCTGCAGCTGGCTGGGGGCCCCCCTTTGCTGTTTTGCTTGTCTCTGCTGGACTTCTGTGTTTGTTCTCCTGTGTCTGGTTTGTATTTTGCCTCCAGCTGCATGCTTCTTTCTGTCCTTTGTTCCTCATTTTTCTGTGTTTGTATGTCTTTGATTTTGCCTTTTGGGGCTTTGTTTCTATGATCCTAGCATATTGCCAAGCCAGAGCTTATGCTACTTGCTCTCAGTTACTCACAGTGCTACTGCAATCATTATCTGTATGTTTCAAAAAAAAACACATAGTTGCTCTTCATGCTTCATCTCCATTCTCAATGCCCCCAGAAGTACCCATCATTGTGATTTATATAGAGCTATAAACTGGTGGTGCTTGGAGGATAGGAGGAGTTGACACCTTGCAGCATTCATGAGTAAACTAAAAAAGTGACAGCCGCCCAGATATACCCTAAGTGAGTTTGAGGTTAGGGAACAAAGGAAGGGGTTAAAATCTTCTGGGGTATAGAGTATCTTGTTCCCAGATGCAGTTTGGAGTTTGGAAGGGCATCTCCCTTTATAGGGGTCCTAACGTTTGGAATTCCCTGTCTCTAGACCTGAGGTGTGTGGATACCCCTACAAATTTGCTCTCAATAAAAAAAGTGGTTTGTGAATTTGATGTATGAACTAAGAATATGCTACTCACATTAGTATTTAATAGTAAAGGAATTTAGAGTTAGTATATAACTTGAGAACATATTGTATTTTTAAGTATATCAAAACATGCACTTTAGTGAGTTGCATTTTTGAGATAGAATGGAAAAGGAATTTTTAGTTTGTGTTCATGGAAATGTTTGGAACAGCCTTCCTGAGGAAGTTGTGGGGTCTAAAACTGTGGGAGAATTCAAGAATGCATGGGACAGACATAAGGCAATTCTTGTGGGGGGCAGGAAGATATAGGCTGTTGGTTAACTAGGATCTGCGGCCTATCCTGTAGGTAGGGAAATGGGCAGACTAGATGGGCCTAGCGGTCCTTATCTGCCATCAAAGTCTATGTTTCTATGTTTCTATGTTTCTATGTTTGTTCCTTTTAAATAATTTAAGTTGTGAATGTAATAGGAAGTGTCTTTTGATAAGCTAATATTGACTTATAATATATGTATGTTAACTGTTAGTATGCTTATTGTATGTGGAACTATTTTCTATGCCTTATGGACCTCCTTGTAAATGAGTCTTGTAACTCAATGGAGTACTATCTTGTTCATATTGAAATATGAATAACATTTTACCATACCATATACACTAAATTGTTTTCACCTGATTCAGGCTCACTCTAAACCCTAGCTATGCAGCTCAATCATGCTTTTTCAACTCATTCTACCTACTCCATTGCTGCAGTTTCATTGCTCTGCCTGGTGATAGCTGCTTCAGAGCATTGTGCCTCTATGTTTATTGAATTTCTCACCTCATTGTTACTCAACACAGATGCTGCTCTCTATGTTTGTACACTGCTATTACACTCTGAGGTCAGCTAAGCTACTGCTGATGCTGTAAACTAGTTTCAATATCTGCATGTGGGTCTCTTCACTTCCATCACTTTCTTGTTTTTCCTATGGCGGGGACTTGGAGGTGTTGGGGGAGTCATGGCCCCATGTGGTTACTTACTTTATGTTCTAAATCCTGCCTCAGCCACTGAAAATCCTCAGAGTATTTGTCACCTTCATTGGCTTTCTTGAATGCCTGGCTGGCTTGCCCATTATTCATACTGCTGCTCCTCTGACCTACATGCAGGTCCAACAATTGCTACTCTACCTTACTGACCTATGTGTAGGTCCACTCTTTGCTTACACACCATTGCTTAATGCTCAACCTCACAACTACCATCTCACCTACATGAGGTCCCAGCACTCTAAGCCCATTCTGCTTCTCTTCAGTTTTGGGGCACACCAGCCATACCATTCTGGCACAGGGCCTCCCTGCAGCTGGTGGTCTCGCACTGCATTTCTAAGTCTGCATCTTGAGCGTACCTGACTTGGGGTGGGGTCCTTCTCACCTGGCCCATTGCTGGGAATGTCCTCGCTCTGGGCCTTGCTTTAGCTGTTCAAGACTTGAAGGCAGCTCCTGGTGTAGAATTTATGACTAGCTGTGAAGAGTGGTAACAGTGATCTCCTTTGGCTCTAGTATTTTTACTAGCAAGGCACCTTCACCACATTCTCCCCATGACTGCCTCTGGTTCACCTGGTTTGTTGTTAGGGTAAGTAGGCCAGGTGAGTTCCACAGTAGTCATAGCTCTCCTCTTCTCACCTTGGTTGCCTTCAGTGTTGCAGAGCACTCTCGCAACCTTCCACGGTGTTCCGTTAGAGGATCTGAGGAGAGCTTTCTAAACTGAATATTTTCACTTCCCTATATTGGGTTTCTAAATTGCAACAGCAGAGCCTTCACAAATAAACATCTCAAGCCTGAGGGAAGGCAACCAAGCCTTGGATCCCCAGAGGTTTCCTCCTAAGGTTTTTTTCTCCTCCATGCCTCAGGTCATAACTGTTAGTTATCCATAGTTAGTGTTCCCTAGTTCCTTTAGGTAGGTTCTGCTGTTGTATGGAGGTGGATCTGGATGGTGCCCCTACTTGCCATTCGCTCTCTCTTTAGGATGCCCCCTCAATCTCAGTACAACCCATCGTACTCATGCCATTGCTAACCTGTGCATCTCATTATGTTGTCAAGCTGCCTGATGCCTTACCTACTTCTATGTCTCACAGCTACTGATTGCTAACATGCTTTGCACTTCTACTTTTCTTTTTGGGGATCCTTCCTAAGGTACCTTTAGCTAAGGGAATCATCCCACGGCATCTCTGGGGTGGAACCTTCTTTGAGGGTTCCTTGCCTTTGGTACCCCTACAAGGTGGTAATTCCTCTAGAATACAGAGTGTGAATGGTCCAAAACCTAAGTAACACAGTTGCACAAGCATAGCACTATATTGGCTGTGTAGGCCATTGACTTGTAAGGCTGGGCCTGTGGTTCAATGGACAAGCTGCCAGCCACTCCCACTTCCTGACCTATATAAGCAGTTCCTTTCAGCCTCCTTCTGAAGCACTTTTTCTTTGCCCCACCATCCTCCCCTCCTCCTCCTCTAGCGGCTGTGCATCTCTCCTGAGGATCCTTCCTAAGCTACCTTTAGCCAAGGGAATCACCCATGGCACCTCTAGGGGTGGAACCCTCTTTGAAGGTTCCTTGCCTTTGGTACCCTACAGGGTGGTAATTCTTCTGGACTAGAGAGTGAAAACAGCCAAGAACCTAAGTAACACATTTGCACAAGCATAACACTATACTGGCTGCATAGGCCATTGAATCCACTGGTTCCCATAAAAATAAATGTTCCACATGGGTCGATTTTGGGACCTATTTTTTTCCTGTTTTTTGAATGTCTTTAAGGGTAGGGGGAGCCTTGCTAGTCTGAAGCTTGTATGATAGGTAGAGGGACTGAAAGGCTAATTTCTTTTCCTGTGCCAGCCACTGAATTGAGTTCAGGACAATACAGTTGCATTTCTTGGAGGGGGCAGCAACAGCAAAGTGACCGAGTCTATGGTACAGAGATTTACGTTTGTGCAGTTCAGTATTCATGAAGGAGCAGAGGATTGAGGACCCATAAAGCAAGGTGGGAAGTAGGATGGTATTTGCAGTATGATACCTAGACTGTATTGTGAGGAAGGGAGCAAGGTGGTATAAGAGACCCAGCTTTTGATTTAGAGATTTGGTTAGATGGTCCGTGTAAACCCTGAGAGTGCAGTATTGATCAAAATACACCCCTAGGTACTGAACATAATTGAATCGATGCTCTCTATTTTTGTATCATTTAGGAGAGTGGGGGTAAAGGTGTGCATTATGTTTGAATCTGAGCTTCTGGGGGCAAAGCAGATAGCCTTGTTCTTTTCATTGTTAAGTACCATTTTGGTGGAGTGGAACCATGACTCCTTGGACTGTATGTCACTTGTTAGTAGGCTGGTTAAGTGGGTTGAGCTGTGGAGCACCTGTATACAACTGCATCATCTGCACAGAATCAATTTGCATCCCCAAAGCTCTTTGGTAAGTCATTTATGTACAGAGAAGAGCAGAGGCCCCCAAATTGAACCCTGGAAGATGCCATCCTAGATAGGATGTAAGACTGATACTACTCCCTTTCCATTTTACTTTTGGGACCTGTTTTAAAATAACTTACTAACCAACCCAGTGCCAGGTCATCTAAGCCAACGAATTTCATTTTTAAATGGTTTTGGAGGTTAACCAAATTGAACACCTTTGTTAGGTCTACAAATATTTCCCCAATCATCTGACCAGAGTCTAGAGCTGAGAAATGTCCAAAGATAAGTGAACTAGGGCAGTGTCATTCCCATGGTGCTTTCTGAATCCATGTTGATGGGCTGTTAGAAGGTTATGTTGTTCTATGTTGTCCTGGAGTTGGTTATATACAGTTCTCCAGTATTTTGCTAAGGGTGCTGAGGATTGATATGGGTGGTAGTTCTTGACTAGGTCTTGTGGTCTTCCTTTGTGAATAGGCATTACTAGGGCAACTTTCCAAGGCTTAGGGAACATCCCTGAAGAGTCAGGTTAATGAGTAAGCTATGACTGGGGTTGTGACATGTAACAGCCTCAGGTCCAGTTTGTCATGACCTGCAGACCCTGTGGTTTAGATTTTCCTTAGTAGCTTTAGAACCTCTCATTTAGCCACTAATTTGAGGTGGAAATTGAGAAGGTGGGGGGACTTTCTGGAAAAGCTTGTTGGGGTAGTGAGTGGGGAGTTTAAAATTGGTCAAGATCTGTGAGGAACTCATTAATAGCATTGGTAACCATCTGCTCCACAGGAATGTTTTACCTGCAGTATTTGCAAATACTGTTTAGTCATCCAAAGCACCACCACATTTTTGAATCCTCTTACAAGCAAGGACTTGCAAATTAGACAGTGCATTAATTGTAATTTACTCACATGGTATACCTCACCACTTGTGGCTGTGGGGTATACTACATGGGGAAAAAAAAAGAATGTTGAACATTTGTTTAGGGGAAAATGTAAGAGCAATTGAACAAGGTGACTCTGAGAATGAACTTGTGAACCATTTATTGAGATCTAGAGATGGTGCCAAACCTAAACTAAAATTTATTGGCATTGAAAAACATACAGATTTGCTATTGAGGATGCACAGGTCACAAATAATTTTACCTGCAAGTGAAAGAGACTGCTAGGGGGTGACTTGTGCACCTCAATAGCAAATCTCTATGTTGGTAAATGGGAAACTGATGTAATTTTAACAAATATATTAATCCTTTCTGACAACATCGCCTGTTGGAAAAGTTGTATAGGTAATATATTATTGATATGGAATGGTGAGGAAATAGCTTTACCTGAATTTGTGAACTTTTTACATAATTCAAATCCCCATTTGAGATTCACATGCACTTTCGGGATAGACATTATTCCATATCTAGATCTTGTAATGGAAAGAGGCAGTGAAGGAAATGTTAACTCACACATCTACTGCAAAGAGGTAGATGGTAATACCTTATTGTTAGCATTGAGCTGCCATCCCCATCACATAACTAAAAATCTTCCAAAAGGACAGTTCATGAGAGTTTGGAGGAACTGCAGTTCCCAGCCCAGTATCGATCAAGGAGCAGAACAACTCACAGAAAGACTTTTAGAAAGGGAAGTATAGTGGAAAAAGTGTTTCAGAAGCTAGAAATTCTGCACAACAAAAAAAATCACATTGCTTTAATGTTTATTAATTATTTATTTATTGAGTAATCAGACTTACAACCTTTGTGCTAAAAGTTCTTTTACAAGGGAACCTCATCAGATAAGGGAAGATAAACAAATACATGAGTTGGAGAGACACAGGCAACCAATAAACATTGTCAAGAATCAACAAGGTGGAAAACATACAGATTTTATTTATTTATTGAGTAATCAGAATTACAACCTTTGAGCTAAAAGCTCTTTTACAAAGGATCCTTGTCAGATAAGGGATGGTAAACAAATACATGAGTTGGAGAGACAGAGGCAACCAATAGGCATTGTCAAGAATCAACAAGGAGGAAAACATCCACATTTACTTGGGATACGAGAGAACATTAATACTACCAATGTAGAAGATTGGTTTCATTGGGTTGCAAACTATTCTGCACAGTCTGTGTACCTAGAAGCAATCATTAAGAGACACTGGCACATCCTTATGGCAGAACCAGGTTTGAGAACTATGGCCTCAGTACCCCCACAAATGTGTTATTGAAATGCTGTGATACTAAGAGATTGGCTGGTTCATAGCCACTTTATCGATAAAAAACAATCCACATGGCTCAAGAGCCTGGCACAGGGTCATGTCACCAAAACAAAAATGCACAGCAGTCAATGCCGTAAGCAAAAGAGCGCACTGAAAAAGGTAGGAAACAACACTGACCACAACACAAACAGCACATGCCACACAAAACAATGGATTTCTTGCTTCACCCCCCTACCAATTTAAATAACAAACTCCAGGGAGGTTGGACTCCGGGGATGGGGAGAAACTCGGAAGGGGAGGGAAACTTCATTTAACAAAAAAAACACAGCAAAGAGGAGTAGCACCAGGAGACCTGGGGGGAACTGAACCATGGTACCAGGCCGCGATCTTGCTGTGTGCTGCTGCCCTAGCCTCTCCACCATGGGAGCAGCTTGACCAGGCAACCCAGGACATGGCAACTTGATCCATCCTTAGTGAAAGCATACAGCCACAGGTAACAGTAATTTCATAGGTGTTATTCACTTATCACCGTTAATGCAGGTACGCCGTGACACAGTATAAAGTTAATGCCAGCTGTCTTTGTTGTGTGGTATTGACCTTGATACCAAGAGCCCTATGGGCTGTTTTCAGTGAAAAGAGGTGCATACATAGTAGCTCTGTACAAACAGGAAAAAATTGCCATAGTAAATGCAGGGTGAAATTATGAAATTCACCAGAGCTTGTCATGTGATACTACAGGAATCATCTATTTAGCGCACTTGTGATGCTTTTTATCTGGGGAAGACAGTGAGAAGCTTCAAAACACGTATGGGGTAATACATTAGGGCCATATCAAGAGGGTATCTGACATATGCAACTGTGACACATATTACCAGAGCTAGTAATAATTAGGAACACCAATTTACATTTCTGGCAATTGATAAAATAAATTGTAACCCTGGGAGGGAACTTTGATAACTTGGTAAAAAAGAAAGAGACCTTCTTCATTATAAACTTGGGAAACTACAAAACACCAGGTCTCAATATAGGCTTTGAACTAAAACCTTATTTGGAAAAAAGATGAATGTATTTATTCTAATTATATATGCTAAGCATTTTGTGATGTAAATTAATTTATTTATGCCTTTTTGATCTTTACATCCCCTTGGATTTTCTAAAAAGTTTTTGAACTCTCTCTCTCTCTATAACAAGAATATTGTTATTGTTACTACCCCCCCATTTCTGTTTTTGTTGTTTTCCTAAATCCCTAGTACTTATTGTGTAAGGAAGAAACTTGGTTCACTTGGAAATAAATCAGCTCTGCAATTATTTTATTACTATCCCCATGATCCTTCATTTCCCCTTCTCCGCCCCCCTTCCTATTGTATTGTGTTTAGTTTCTCCTTGCTGTATGTTTCTCATTTTTTATGCTTTAATGCTGATATTATGTGTATCTGGCTGTACTCAATTTTGATATAAGTAAATTTTTATAGTGTTTATTATTAATATGGGGTTGTTATTTTAAAATGTGATCACATGATTACACCTGTCCAATGGGACTGAATTGTATTTATCTATGTCACTGTGACATCAGGGTGGTTTTAGGTATTTATTCACTGTGTCATTTTGTATGCCTCAGCTTTTGATAAAGGAACATTATGTCCAAAACGCGTCAGGCAGGCAATTGTTCCTTGCTGTAATAAATATTTTTATAAGTCAACTCTGGAGCTAAGTGGTGTCCTTCATCTGGAGGTGGTGAGTGCCGGATTTTCTGAATGTGTTTGATTTCAGCCCTGCATTCATGTTTTTGCACATTCACCTTTCAAAGACTGGACAATCAGGTATGAATGATTTGAGGGCTAATTTTGTTAGACAGAACCAGATTTAGGCAAAACTGAGCTGTGCTTCAAGATTGTAGATAGTTAGGTCAGGGACGTTTAGCCCACAATTCACTGGTAGTCTTTTCATTATATGGAGCACACATCTTGTCCAGTAGGGAGAATTAAACAATGGAAAATGAAATGTCCATATGTAGCTGTCCCTATAAAATTAAGCATAATAATCAGCGTGTAACCCATTGTCTACATTTGATCTCATGTAATGTGTATGGTTTTGACATCATGACCAACTCAGCAGCTTTGACAGCCATACACAATGAAGATTTTGAAGCCCCCAATTTTGTACACAATCACATCTAACAATGTACTTTTCTAAAAGTATTTTTGTGTTTATAGAACTCCATACAAGGCAATGGCAAATGTTATCGTTTTATGGCTGCATAGCAGAGCTATGCTGATGTATTGCTATTTCAGAGAGAAGGGAGCTCTGGAAGCATGTGACCGGATACCGGATACTGAACAAATCACATAATTACAGTAATGTTTCCTCTGTACAGTTCTTTGTGTTCCTCCCTCCACTTCTTCTGTTTGTCACTCTCTCATTCATCTCTCCCACCCTCTCCCCACAGCATGGAAGCCATGCTTATCACTGGCCGCCCTTCCCCACAGCAAGGGAGCTGGGCTGATTGCTGGCACTTCTTTGACTCCCTCAGCTTCCACAACAGAGCTGTGCTTATCAGTGGCACTCCGCTTTGGAATCATATAATTGCAATAATGCTTGCTCTGTGCAGTATAGTTGAAGCACAATCAGTCTGCTCTCTCTGTCTCTGTGTTCCTCCCCATTCTTCTTCAGTCTGTCACTCTCTCTTTCATCTCCCCACCCCACTCCCCACAGCAAGACAGCTAAGCTTATTGCCTGGCCCTCACCACAGCAAGGGAGCAGGGCTCATTGCCAGCATTTCTTCCATTCATCTAGCTTCCGCAACAGAGCTGCATTCATTGGCAGCACTCCGCTTGGGCTCCATGCCTCTTCCCTTCTCCCCTAGCCCTGGCTCTGTCTTAAAAACAAATGTGCAGTCCACATCCCTTCATATAAATGGTATGATCCATGAGTAAATAACCACATTGAAGAGTAAATTGCCATGCCCTGTGCTCAGACACATAATGAAGTGTGGCCAAAGAAAGCTTTGGCAGTGTCACATTGAAGTTAATCAGGGTCATATTCAATTATTTTAATAGACAATAATGGCCAATTGGTGATTAATGATGGCCACCGTTTGACTGACAAGGGCTTTGTTAGTTGAGCTGTGGCTTTGTTACTCACCAACTAGCCATTATTATATATTAAAATACAATTGAATATGACCCCATTGACTTCAATGGACACGCCCAGCACTCTCCCTGGCCACATGTAATTATGTGACTGAATGCAGTGGCAGGAAGATCATTCGAAGTGGAAGGATTGGCTAGTCACCTCATCAGGGCCATACTATGATCCCTTCCACATTTACAGGCTGCAATTAAAATTTCCAAAATTACTAGAGAAGACTATCACTGACATATCCTAACCAAAATGTAAGTAGAAGCTGATCTGCACAAACCTTGTAAATCACTTTAAGAAGTAACAATACATGCAGTACCTAATATATACAAATGGAACTCATTTAAAGGGAAAGGCATTGCACCCTACTAGCAACCACTGCATTATGTTCATATCTTCCTATTGGGAGAATCAATACATTATCAGAAGAATTGCTCTACTTACTTAAGGCACTCTTGATATGTACCATATACTGACGCTATAGTGACATTTTCACAGTGACGTACATTACAGTGACAAATCACTGTTGTTGATGTAATGTACCTGCAGGACACTGGCACTGCTTTTCTGGGATTTGCCCTCCTGAATCAACTGCAACCTGGAGTTGATAATCTTTATTTACGGGGAGGCCTGCATGGGAGGTTCTGGGGCACGCCTCCCAGCTCTTATCTAGTGACTGCATTAGCAGCTGTAGTGGCTCTGACCAGATTTTGTTAAATATTGGCACAACTTTTGCCACTTTCCAGTCCAAGGGAATCTCCCCATTTGTTATTGATTTATTAAAAATGTAAGTCAGCAGTTCTACAGTATTATCTGTGACTTCCTTTAATACTCTCAGTGCCAAACTATCTGATCCCACAGACATATTTATATCTAGAGATTTGAATCCATTTCTGACTTCATTGTCTATGACAGCAAATCCTTGTGTAAAGCAGTCAGTATTTGATATACTAACCTCATCCTTGGCAAAAACAGAACATAAATAGTTGTTTAATACAGTCACCATTTCTTGATTTGGGTGATAATGTCCCCATTTATTTTTTGTGATACAACAGATTGTTTTGTAAATTTTTTTTAGTATTGATGTAGCTATAGAAGGCCTTTGGGATTTGTTTATCGTTAGCTAATTTGAATTCATAATTCCTCCTGCCGATCCTAATTTCCTTTTTATAATTTTTGGTTACCAGTTCATATCCTGTGTGGTTCTCATGTTTTGTTTTGTTTTTGTTAATTACAGATTTTATTCAAATCTTTTTTAATTAAATGTTTTATTTCTATGAAAACTATGGTGGTAATTGTCCATTCTTATTGGAGGCCATTTTAGGTATATATTGATTAACTAACAATATAATTTTATTTTCAAAAATATAGTGTAGTCTTGTGATAAATTATAGAGGTCTTCTCTTATTTCATCCCACAGCTGAGCACTGTCTGTTGCTTTGTGTGAGATAATTAGCTGGCAGAATCTGTTTTTTTTCTGCATTGAGATTGTACCAGGAACATAGATGAATTGTTTAATCATATTTAGCGACACAGGGATGATGCCGTCTGGATTTTGCAGTGCCAGTGGTGTGTCTTCTGCATATGTAGTGCATTTGTGTGTTGACCCCATCATTTGCGCTCTTTGAACTGTATATTCAACTTCAATTCTTCTGAAAAGAGGTTGCAGTGACAAGATGAAAAGGACATGGGACAAGGGGCAGCCCTGTATGGTGCTCCTACCCAGAATGAACTGCTCTGAGATTAGGCTGGTGGTGCATATTGCAACCCTTTCATGGGTATATAGAGTATACCACACTTCTCACCGATGGCAAACAGGTATAGCCATTTCACCTGGTTAAATGCTTTTTCTGCATGAAGACACAACAGAGCTGTCAGCGTATTGGAATATTGGTGGTACTGGCTGACTTGTGGATATATATATATATTTTTTTCAGTCTTTGGTTACTGGATAAGGCCCACTAGGCACAAGTTCCTGTTTTCAATGGTGACCTGGGAGCACTGGGTGGTTAAGTGACTTGCTCAGAGTCACACAGTATGCAAGTGGAGGTTATGAGAATCAAACTCAGGTCTGGTTTGCTGGATGTACCAAGCTCTTTCAAACTTTGTTCCTCTAACCTCTAGGCTATAATTTCTGTGCATTGTTGAAGATGCCTCTGGCTTTCTTCTTTTTTAAACAAGGAAACTACTGAATTTTATAATCATACATACTGTACAGGAAAACAACAATACAACATACAAGACATGTGCCTATTCTCCCATCCCTCATTTTCCACTTGTTACAGAATCCATTTGATAATTAGTACATATTAGGCAGTGTTTCAACATTTGAGTTTATAAGCAACAGTCTTTTTCATGGATTAACAATGTCTAAGACAGCATAAAGTCTCTCCCAATGTTTTCTGAAAATATGGCATTTACATCTCATTGAGGCTAGCATTTTTTCAAGTCTCAGAGTTTGAATCATTTCCTGGTGTCATTCTTCGGTGTGTGTGTCCTAGTCAAGCCAGGGATGCAAGAAAAGCTTTATTATCTTGATAATCAAAGTAAAATGGTACCTTCTTTGCTTCATGAGGGATCTAGTCCCAATCCTAACAAACATCCATCCATAGTAAAGGTTCTTTCAAGCATGAGTTCTAGGACGGCTTGGACTCCCTGCCATAGGGGTGTTACTTTGGCACAATCCCACAGAATATGTTTTAAAGTGCCCTGTTCCATACCAAAGCATGTACACAGCAGAGAATCTATTTTTTTGTCATTCATGAAGCTTAACAGGTGTATGATACACACTTTGCATAATCTTAAATTGCATGAGTTTATAGCTGTCAAGTTTAATATATCTATAAGGATTTTATGTGATGAGGGCAAGTTGTTTTAGTTGTGCACCAATAAGAGCGACTAAACAGATGCCCCAAGTCACAACAGCGAGTGAAAACAGATTGACTGCCTCAAACAGCGACAGCTGATACATTCAAAGATCAATGCAAACAATAAAACATATTTTATGTGGGGTAAGACCCCCCGCACTACCCAATTTAAAGATTCTCCACTTTAGCGGGACTTAAAAAAAAAGAAAAGTCCAGGACAAACAAAAATCTTGTCCCACTCCGGGACCTGCACCCAGGTCCTTCAGATTTATAGGCAGTTGCTCTAGCCACTATGCCAAATGGCCAGCTCAGCACGGCTTGGCCACATTACCTCTCTTGTCTTTGTTAAGTGAGTGCAGCTCACTGCTGCAGTCACTCTTACCTATTCCTAGCTATACTGCACCACTCGCTCTTCCCACGAGCAGTTTTATTGAGTCACCCTTATTGAGTAGCTCAATAAAACTCGCTCATATCAGATAATACCATCTAAAAGTACTAAACCATACCATTTCCCACGCTTGTTCTGTGGAAGACCAGTCAAGTGCTTCTGGCCAATCGCCTGATGGGGACCCAAAGCTATGTTGCATTAAAGTCCTTAAGGCTCTACATACTGTAGCTTTAAATAGTGTGGTTCTCTTCTGCAATGCCATCTAGTAGGTGCAAGGACGGGGTGTGTCTGTTGTACAGGGGGATTTCTTGGTGCAATGACTACAAAGTGCTGTATCTACAAGAATGTGACTATATCACTGTTATGAAGATTATATTGGGATTTCAAGTGCTGATAAGTGGCCCAAGTTCCTCTATGTCATAGATGCTTAATAAGTGTAATGACTCTTTCTGCACACTACCTTTTAAAGGCTGGCTTTCAATCAAGTTAGCATTGTGCCATATAGGCTGTTTTTTTCTAACACACTTGGATTTGTTTTCAGAAGTCTGTATAACTGCCTACATATATGTGTGTGTGTGTATATATGTATATATATATATATATATATATATATACTGTATATTTCAACTGAGACACTAATAGGGTGTACAAGCTACTGATTTAGGTAGTTTAGAAGTGGTATAGAATAAAGACTCAAAGCTTAGACCTTGATCTTTGCACATCCCCTCTTCTATTTCCAACCACTGCAGAACATGGCTGTTCTTCTGCTGGGCTGTGTGGGCTTTCCACTTAAGATATTTGACCCCCTGTATGGCAGGTAAATAAGTTGAGAGATCTGGGAGGTTCAGCTCTCCTTGTGTCTATTCAACTGCTAACTTGAGATATGCCTTTCTTGGTTTCTTTCCTCTTCAAAGAAAGGAAAAGATTATGGAATGTAACTTCTGAACCCCAATAAGGGGCAGGGCATCTGTTAACATGTTCAAGGGACAGAGGACTCTAAGTTCATCTTGACCATGTTTATGCAGCCCCATAATGAAATGGGTAAGGTATTTCATCATTCTAAGTCTTGTTTAATTGTGGTCACAATGGAGGTGAGATTATCTTGAACCATCCTAGCATTAGATGCCGAGACTTTAATATCCAAATATAACAAGTTTGAGTTAGACCAGCTAAGTCTCAGGAATTCAAGGTCACATCGTCTGGCACAGGGATTAAGGGGAAGGACTGTAGTCTTGCTGACATTCAACTGATATATTGAGATGATTCCAAAGTCCTTTATTTCCCTTAGGACCTCTGGAGAGAGGTTGTGGGATTGTATACATGTAGCAGGATGTCATCTGCATACAACGATAGATAATATTGATTTTCTCTAAATATAACTCCTTGTATTACTGGGTTATTATTTATCTTAATGGCCAGTGGTTCTAAATAGAGGTTGAACAAAATGTGGGACAAGGAACATCTCATGAGGGTACCATTAACAAGGGTAAAGCTGGACAACAGGACATTGTAACATTTCATCCTGGCAGACAGATTCAAATGCAGAGTATACATGTACAGTATGTTATGAATTTGTTAGCTATATCATAACATTCAAGGACCCTAAAAAGATACCATAACACCATGACACTCTGCTGAAAGCTTTTTCTGTGTCAAGGGAGGCCAGCACCACAGGAATGTCTGTCTCCCTGGACACAGAAATGATGTGGGAGAGCTTTCTTAGGGGGTCCACAGAGACTCTCCCCCCCCCATACGAATTCTGCTTGTTCTGCTCCGAGGAGAGGTTTCCACACCTTCTGTAACTGGAGGGCAAGTGCTTTGGCCAAGATATTGAGATCTATGTTAAGAAGAAATAGTGGTCTGTAGTTAGTGACCTGACTGTCATGCTTTCCAGGTTTTGGTAATACTGATGACAGTAGCTTGTTGGATAGTATTCTCTAGTGTTTCCTGTACATGTGCTTCTGTATGTAACTTTTTTAAAGGTAGTGATCCCTTCAGGGCTTTATAAATATTAGTTAGATGCTCATTCAATCCTGGCACCTTATCTAGAGACATAGGGTTCAATTTTCAGAAGCCCAATACTGACACAAGATGCCTTCATCAAACAGAAGGGGCACAAGAGGTACCTTGTGTCAATATTTGTGGTAATCCTGATTTTCAAATGCAGGCTGAATCAAAAATGGGAACCCTTGCACCAAACTAGCCCTGTGCCACCCCTACACCCAATATGGGGGTTCACCATGATGGAAGGGGGCTTGTGCCATAATGGGGCTGCAGCATCCCCTAAACTTGGATTCTGAAAGCCCTGCTGTGGCCACAAGGTCTGGCTGTGCTTTCACCAGCCATAAGCTGGTGTAACAGCCCTACACCACACTGCAATTGTTGTCCTGGTGTGTTGGTGGGGGGAACATCCTGGGACCAGCATGGGAGGAGTAGGATACAACCACAAAATGTGCCTCTGGACATGGGCCACCTGGTAGCATGCTCACTCTCTGTGTGCCACTAGTTGCTGGCACTGCATGGTCCCCCCTACACTGTACATCTGACTGCAGCACCAGTAACCCATTCCACCACCCATGTGTCAGAGTCCTCACCATCCGATATGGAGCAGACATTCCCTCATGCACATTGCACAACAATGCCCACCTGCCACCCTCTTGTGTGGCAGCATGTCACATAACCCCATCCCCCACCCCATGGCACACCCAAATGCCCCCACCACCCTAGATCCCAGTACTGGCAACTGCCCCTGTGCACCCACCCATGGTGCCCCATGCCCTCCCTGCCATGCACACACCCCTGCTGGTTAGTGCCCCACAGACCACCCCAGCATCTGCCCACAGCCCCAGTCCATTATTGAGAGGATGTTCCCCCACCCACATGACACCCCTACTCTACACTCACCCATCACCCCCACAATGATGTGAATGCCACTAGGGGATACTGTGCCTTATGTATCAGTGTTGGTGCTGCAAGTTGCATTCCAGCTGGGCTGTTCTGGGGAATCAAAACCATCAAGGTCTCTAAGATAGTGTTCAGCAAGCAGATGTCTATGTTGTTCTAGCCAGCTGATCAAGAAAGTTTTTAGTTTCTTAGAAATATACATTCCTTGTACACATAAGCCACAGTCAGTGTCTTGTTTATTTTGTGCAGAAACAAAAGTAACAAAACAAAGTTCAGCAAGAGAAGAAACAAAAGAATTTCCCATGTAGGTCATTATAACATGATCACATAAAGAAGGAGTCTAAACATTTGTTGTCATTATTTTATTATGTATCATAATTAGAATACTTTTCATAGGAGTTTTGCTATAAGAAATGAAGACAAAAAATATGTATATACAGTAAAGCTCGGCTCGACCGCTGCTGTGATCCATGGATCTTGCTATTGGCAATGCAGTCTAACTTTAATTTGACAACTTTCCCTCACAACATATTAATCCATTAAATTTCTTGAAGAGAAAAGTTGTTATTTTAGGATTTTGACTTAACACACAGTCTGGCAGGTATGATTTGATTTGTGCCGCTATGGTTGTAGGTCAAGCTGTGAACCAAGAAAACAATGAATGTGCACCTTTTCCATTTGAGATGTATGTATCTTTTACAAGTGAAGCTACTTAATTACCAAGCCACAACAATTGATGTTTCCTTGACACAGTTGACATGTCTAGCGGGTCATAATGTCATGCTTAATAGCATATGACATTAGCACTATCCCTGAATAGCGCTGTACAAGAGAGCGAGTGGTGCAATACCACAAATACTGCTGTACTCTGTATTGCACCACTTGCACTATCCCAGGCAGAGGATAACACCTCTACTGGGATGGGGTTCTGCCGAGCAGCTGCCGTGGCTCAATAGACTGAGCCACTTCAGCAAGGAACCCAGGCGCTGCGTCTGGGAACGGTTTTGATTACTGGTCCCAGAAACTTTTATTTTTTTTGCACTTTGTGTGATTTGAGGCAGCTCTCCGAGTTGAGAATCCTATGGGGTGTTCTGGGGTGCAGGGGGCAGAGACTCCCACAAAAGAATTATACCACATGCAAGAAATCGTGCTGTATTGGCAGCATAATTTTTGCATGCGGCATAATGTCTTGCGACATTATGACCCTGTGCCATTGATGTGGAAGATCCACAAGGGGCCTGTGGCCTTAACTTTGAAAACATGTCATTCTTGAACTTTGGAAGTCAACTATGTTTTTTTTTTAAGATCTCGCCTGTTGTTTTCACTGAGGATATGACAAAGTGGCTGGACATTTGGAATGTGTACCATATTTGTATCTCATGTGTTCCACATCTGTTTCTAGTCCAAAGAGCATCTGGACGTACAGAGTAGGATATTCTGTGGCCAGTGGGTGATGGCCACTTCTGTCAAATCCCTCACCTATGCCACTTGTTAGGCACACAGGAGAAGATGTGGCAGATCCTTGGACTGTGGTGCTGGGATCCCTCTCAATACTAAAATTGGGTGCAGGGTCCCTGGCACACCAGAGATTAACGTGAGCTTCCACTTGCTGCACCTTGTGTTAATTTAGGCAATTTTGAAAATCGAGCCCATAGAGTCTATAGTTTTGTTTAGCTCCAATGCAGTTATTAGGGTTATCTGCCTATGTGGTGGTCATGAGGACCTTGAGGAGCTGCACTCCCCAAATCTCAGCTGCCCTTCCCAGAATCTCCCAAGCAAGGTAAATGACAGCTTACAGGTACAACGTTTCTGTGCCGTGGATGTCCCGCTCTGTGCTTTCAGGATTTTGGAGCCATTATTTAATTTGAATCTCAGGACTACTGCCTCTGCTTTAATTGCACTACCACTGAATTTAAATATCGCTATAGGACTGCTGATAGTTTTCTCAGCACTGTTTATCTGGATTTCTACCTGTTTTTTGCTAACAATTTTAGGTTACCTTAAGGGAATTATCTAATCTGTAACTAAATTGTTTCTGGAATTATCATAAGTTTTACCTAAGGGGGTTGTTCAGCGTTTACTCCCTGTCTTGGCACCCTGTAGCAACTCCATCACTTTCTGCCTCAGCCCAGATTCTGCCAATAAAAATCATCCTAGGTCCCAACCATAAAGCCCTGACTATTGTCTCTGTATACATCCCACCCAGGGACCCTAAACATGGATTCAATGACGTCCTAAACTTTATCAACTCTCATTTTTCCGAAGCTGAACTTATTCTAATAGGGGATTTCAACATAAACTGGTTAGCATCGAGTGCCAATGCCTATAAAGACTCCATCTCAGCTGCTAACCTCACGCAAATGGTAAACTCCCTACTAGGATTAACTACAAGACTGGCTCCAGTACCCTCTTGGATTGGGTCCTCACCACTCACCCCACAAGGATTTCTCGTGACCATTCTCCCAGACTCACTCATGACCACTCCCCAGTCATGTGTGCATGGTCTAACAAATTCCCAAAATTATCACTAGCAGAGTCCTTCCTCGTGGAAAACTTCCACATCTCAAACAACACCTGCTTCTACAAGACTGGCTACCAATTTATGAAGCAACAGATGTTAACTTGGCTCTTGATCACTTCATCTCAATTTTCAACAAAGTTCATGCACTTCTTGCCCCTGCTAAAAGGCTTAAAACAAAATCTCTAACCCATGGGTCACGCTGCTCTTCTCACAGCTGAAACTAAAGGATCACCTCTGGGCAGTTGCCAGGGCCACTGGCAAACAACTGGACATCCAAAATTACAAACAAGTACGAAATGCCTGCACAAAAGCCATACGGCTAATGAAATCCACCTATTACAAAGACGCTGTCACCAATACATGGGGAAATGGTTGTGCTTTCTGGGACAATATCAAGGATGTCACAGGGAAGCAGCCAAAAACCTCTCTGGCCATGTTAATGGTTGATGGATCCTTAACCCTTGACCACAAGGTGATCGCAAACATCTTTAACATGGCTTTTTCAGACTTTAGTGCTGTCCTACCCCATGACTTTTTCGAAAATAGGGCCTACTCCCCAAAGACCTCAGCCCCTCAGTCTAACCATCCCCTCTTCTACTTCAGGAGGGTAAGGCTGAATGAAGCTCACCGCTATATTACTGCAGCTATCTCTAAATCTAGATCTAGTAGCGACACCCTGGACCTTAAGCTTCTGTTGCTCACCCTCTATGAGGTAATTCATCCATTAACAAAAATCCTAAACCTCTCTCTCAGCTGTAGAAAATCCCCGGACCTATGGAAAACAGCCACCGTGACACCTGTCCATAAAAGTGGGGACAAGATGATTCACTCAAATTATCGCCCCTATCATACTCGCCCCACTCTAAGGCACTTGAGCGCATCGTAGCTGATCAACTTACCAACCACTTGATAAATACAATATACCTTGTCCACAACAACACGGCTTCCGGAAAGGGCACAGCACCACCACAGCCCTTCTTGAGTTCACTGGAGCTTTGCACAAATCCCTTGACAACGGCCTTCTCACAGGGGCCATTTTCATCAACCTCTCCAAGGCCTTCGATACAGTACACCATGGACTATTAATACACCAACTACTGAATGCTGGGCTATCACCTGACTCTTCTCTCTGGTTTAAAAGCTACTTAGAAAACCGGTCACAGAGAGTAAAAATTGCAGACGCTCTTTCTAACACCCTGCCTGTTCGCTCAGGTGTCCCACAGGGATCCATACTGGGACCCCTCCTTTTTAGCCTTTTCTTAAACTCCTTCCCTTACCACTGCTCTGAGAAGATCATACTATATGCCGATGATGCTGTTGTTTCTCCACTCACAAAGATCCTGCAACTCTTCAACACAACCTTCAACTTGGTTTCAGTTCTGTAGAGTCATGGTTTCTTAATCATAAACTGGTCCTCAATGACAAGAAAACCAAATCTATGCTCTTCTGCAGCTCTCATAACCCACACAAGCTACACCACTTGGCTATCTCCACCACCCAGGGCAACACTCTAGATCAGGTGGTGTCCTTCAAATACTTAGGGATTCAGCTTGACCCTAATCTCTCCTATGGACTTCATGTAGATAATGTAGCTAGAGCTGCTAATACACGGCTTGGTCTCCTCTACAAACACAGACCACACCTCACGCCAGAAGCTTTGAAGGTTGCAGTCCTGAGCTCTGTGATCTCTGTAATAGACTATGGTCTCATCATTTATGGCTCGGCCACAACCACAACCTTTAGACGCCTCTCAACTGCCTTAAATAAAGCATGTCGGCTCATCACTGGTGCTCACTGTCTCACCCACACATGTGACCTGTACACTCAGACCGGCTGGCTCCAACTATCAAACCGTATAAAGTTTCTCACCTGCTCCATGGTCAAAAAAATCTACCTTGGCCTTGCACCTTCTGGGGTCTCAACTCTGTTACAACACTGAATTAACAAACGGTGCCTTAGGAGATCCACGCTACAGCTACTGAAAGTCCCCCACTGTCACACTTCACAGGGACAACGCTCTTTTGCTTTTCGAGCACCACTCTGGTTCAATGGCCTCAGCCCAACCATCTCCTCTGCCCCAACTATTGGTATGTTTAAAACTAGGCTCCAGGACTATCTCACTACCAACAGTTCCTGTGACTGCCCAACTTAACCTTGTTCTCCACTTCCCTTTCTGCTCTAGTTGTCCCCCCTCTCCTCCTCACTGGATTCTACCCTCACATCTTGGTATGCCCAATGCTGCACTTTTCACCCTCTTGACACTGTTCCTACATTCCTTCTCCCCCCTACCCTCTTCCCTCTCCCTATGACTCTGGCACTACTTATCTGTTGTCTGTTTTCTCTGACAAATGCCGCTGGCTGCCTTGTTACAATGCTACCCTTGAACTGTATTTAACTGTACTAATCTGTACTCTGTTTGCAATGTCCACTTTGTTGTAATGCCTGTCTTGATGTTCCCATAATTTGTATTTCTCTGATGGAACCTTTGTAAAGAGCCATGGCTCAAAGGTATTTGTAATCCTAGACTTGATAAATAAATAAATAATTTAAAGTACTCTCAGTGATAGCCAGATGCAGTCTGCATGATGAAATGAACTAGCGAGTTCAATTGGAAATATTCCTAGCAGAATCTATTACAGGGTGTGCTCGTTTTCATCTACCTACTGGTAGTGCAGCATTCTCTGCCTTTGTGGCAGCTAAATTGTTGTACACAGGGGTCCCATCCTGCTAAATTAGCCAGTGCCTGCTCAATTTTCAGCTCCAAATTCACCATAAAATTAAAACTCCCCACAATGACAAAGGGAACTCAAATTAACATCCACATTTAATTCATCCTCTAAGTTTCAGCCCCGAGCTCAGTCCTTCCCCATTTTGACCAGCCCTCACCTACCTTGCTATATGTAGCTCACTCTATTCTTCTCTTCCACAGCAATCTGCCCTCGTGGTGGTCATAAGGGCCCTGAGGAGCTGCAGTCCCCAAATCTCAGCTGCCCTTCCCAGAATCACCCAAGCAAGGTAAGCAACAGCTTACAGAGATGGCATTTCTGTGCCATGGATGTCCTGCTCTGTGCTTTCAGGATTGCCCTGCCAATGCTTAGCATCAGTTGCCCCACTGCCCCAACCACCACCCTTGGTGATCCACTCATTAACATATAGAGTGGGTTACATGTGCAAATAACCAATTAGCCATCTTTCCCTTTAGCAACTTATCTTCTGCCCACGCTAGAGGTCACTACCACATAATTCCTTCCTAGCAGGCTACTCTGTCTCACAATTTCACCATGCTACCTCTTTTTCTTGCACTACTAGCTACCTTCTTACCTATGGCCTCTCTCCCTACCTCCACTTACCCTGCAATGGAGGAAGATAGTCTGGTCTTTTGCATCGTGTCAGTGAGGCCAGCAGCACCTAATACCCTCCACACTATGCAACACCCCATCACTACCTTGCACATGGTTGGTAGGTCCCTCAATTCTACCACCCTCCTTTCATGCTGGGCTCATAGCCCTGAATTCTACCACCAGGAATAAACCAGAAATTGACTTTCTGCCACTGTCCAATACATGCAAGCCCCAGTGATCCATGCCTTTAACCAAACTCATGGTTGTCACAGGGTGCTCCCTGTGATGAGTACAGGCCCTAATATTCTTCCAAGCACCCCCAAAGAAATAACATGCTTAGGTATAAAGTACCAGATGCTGAATAGTGAAGGCATTTATGTGAAATGTAGAAACGTATAATATATATACACATGGATATATTAAGGGAGTATTGCTTCCATAAAAGTGGAAGTACCTTAAGTGCTCAGTGGGGCAGACACAATATGTTAAGAGTTGTCTGTTTCACAGCTTTGCAGGACCTTTTAAAATAGTCTGTTAGGTCCTTAGTTTGTCTAGCATTATCTGTTAGACTTGGTTGAGCAGATAGCCTGTTACACAGAAATGTAAAGAACAAGCAAAATTTAGCATTCCTTTCCCTTTTCATTTCGTTACCTTATGCTGCATTTTGGGAGCATTAGTTTGGTTAATAGAAGGAATTACCAATCTGCTCTACTTTATTTTAGTAGAAGGGGAAACTATTGCTTGGTTCAGGCAGGAGTTCTGCAGTTTTGAAATCCCAGACATAGAAAACCTTAAGAAAAGAATTTCATTTAGCTTTCGGCTCATGCCTCTAATGAGCCAAAAGAAAAGAGTTTTACTTTACTTTTCAAATTAATAGCTGCAGAGAAGGGAGAGAACCTGAATAAAATAAAACTAAGATAACCTTTGTTGTTAGCAACCCTCTGAAACAGAGCTCTCTGTATTGAGCATTTCAATAAACTAAAACTCAGTGTTTTATTTAAAGTGTGGAAGTATGCTGGCTTCTAAATGAATAAAGAAGTTGCACTAACAAAACCCATGTAGAAAATGAGACCAGGAGTCCCTAAATATTGCATATGGTGTGCCCTTTGGCAAAGAAGTAGTTAAAGTGAACAATATATTCTTGTGTGTCTTACCTGTTGAGCTGCATGGGTGTTCTATAGGGCTGGCAGCCCACAGTCTGTCTGCTTTTATAGAGGCTGTAATGAGTGATGTCACTATCAAGGAGGGGCTTAGCCTTATTGAGACTAGTTAACTCTATGAACACTGTTTTAGGACATCAAAGTAAGGTTATGAGCTTATTTAGTATAAATACTGTTATACACTTATATACCTGATGTTTAGGAATGAAAATGTAAAGTAAAAAGGAACCTGTAGTATGTTATTTTGATTTTCAAAAGGAGGAGGATCATCTGATATGATGTCACTCCCAGGAATGTATAAAGATTACCACTAGGGAGTTAGAGAGAGGATGTCAGTTGAGTTGACTGCCAGAGGTGCTGGACCTCTGAAGTATATACATTTGCAAGGAGATAGCTCTGGTGGCACTGCTGGCAGAGCAGTGGCTCATCCTGAGTATAGCTCATCTGTTCATTATTTTGTTGAGACTTTGAAAATGACTGAACTAACTTTATTTTCCTGATTTCTGTGAATCCTGTCAATGTTTCCTGACAGAAATAAAATGATAAGTGCCTTTCCAGCACTTTTTATGCACTAAATTTGTGGGTCTGCTTGATTTGTTATCCTGACTATCCCAACCCTGCTACAATTGGTGTCAGAAGTGGGATACCAGCTGAATGTCCATGGTATAGTGGGGGAGTTCAGTCCGGGGTGCCAGACTTGGCATCGCAGGATAATAGCAGACAAGTGCATGGCGCCAGAAATCGGAGTGTCTGAGGGAGCTAGTGACCTGGGAGAAGCTCCACCGAAGATGGACAGAGATCAGATGGAAGAGTTGGTGAGGCTGGTACACTGGCTTAGTGGTGAATGGCTGGAGGCAAACCAGCACCGAAAAGAGGCTGACCAGTGCAGGAGTGAGGCAGAGTACCACTGCAGGATACTAATGGAGGAGGCCAGACTGCGAGATGCTAAACAAGATGTGGTGAAAGCGATGGAGGACCAGGACTTGAGGGTAGTGGAGGAGGTGGACCCTCTGTTGGATTTATCGTGGCATGCTGGGGATTATTGCTTCCAGAGTTACCAATATTTCCGGCTGTTACTTGGTGGAAGATGATGAAGTCAGTGAGACCCCAGGTAAGACTATATCGGGACATTGTAAACTGGGGAGAAGTTCACAAGAAGACTGAAGAAGCCATTGAGGCTGAAGGGACACTGTCTTGCTCTAATACCAATGAAATGTTTAATAGCATGTATAATACTGACTGGGGTAAATTGCAGGCTGAGGATCCAGAGGTAGCCATGTTAAAGCATAATGTTATAGAGAAAGAAGGTAGCCATGTTAATGGTGATGTGGGTCAAGCCAGGGTGGTGGTATGAACAGAAGGAGGTGTCCTTTACCACATGCCAACCCCACACACAAAAGTATAGACGCACAGGTTAGGTGCCTGTTGCCTATAGGCAACATGTAATAGAAGCTGCACACTTCAGTCCCTGTGGGCACCTGAGCCATGGTGGGGTGTTGGCTAGACTCACTCCATTCTATTATTGGCCAGGTATGTAAAAGCAAGTAGCAGTTTATCTAAAAAATTGCCATGAGTGCAACCAGACAGAGGTTCCTGCTACTGCTGGGAATAGAAGGTATCAGGTTAGCAGAAATACTAACACAGGTACTGTAAAGAAAAGGTACCAAAGGGAAGGGACCACCATGAAGTGGCACTCTTGGAGGCGAGGGAGACTCCCACGTAGGCCAATCAAAGGGAGGTGGTAGACTGGTACATTACTGATTGAGATTTTAGACCATGTTGAGTAGCACAAAGTAGTACAAATCCCAAAGGTTGTCTGTAAGAGAATAGGCTGGGTATTTCACAGATATATCTGTTGGGGACTGTACTTACCTGAGAATAGATTTTGGGAATTCCAGGTAATGGTGGAAGACTAAAATACTGCAATATATAGTATGTTTAATGGTTAAGGTAATGGTCACTACTGGGTGTATACCCTGAAGCAAAAATGGCCTAACTCCATCCCCTTCCAGGCTAAGGTGAAGGTGGAGCTATGTTGCCTGATTGGTATGGACCATTTCTTCTATAGATCTTCTAGAAACTTCTGTCGCAACAGTCTTGCTACCCTGTTCTTATCTATTTTCATTTTTTTAGTTTGATAGGCTGGCCACCTACAGACAATTTCTTCTTATCTATTGATCTTTTCTTGTACTGCTGATCTGTTTTTCCTTCTCAATGGTCCAAGAGTATTAAGGTTAACATTATAAAGGTTAACCATAGTGATAATAGCGGAATGCACACACATTGGAATATGTGCTGGGTATCATGTCAGAAAAGGCTGAGAGTTATTATCCAGACAATACTGGTCACCAGTGTTATAGGCATATTATTCTTTTTTAGTCATATAACCCAGTAATATGTTACCCCAGGGAAAAGTTACGTATAGCATGTTGTATTGCAACTGCTTAGAATGATAGCTAATGTTATGCTTAGCAGGCATATGGGACCCTGGGGTGGAGCTCTAAGGTGAGGGCGGGCCAGAGCTCCACTTTTCCCTATATTGGAAAAGGTATGGATGTTCGGACAACCAGTAAAATGGTTGCCCTCTTAGGTGGGGAGGAATGTCACAGGGTGCTCCTGTGATGAGTACAGGCCCTAATTATTCTTCCAAGTACTTCAAAGAAATAACATGCTTAGGTATAAAGTACCAGATGCTGAATAGTGAAGGCATTTATGTGAAATGTAGAAACGTATAATATATATATACACATGGATATATTAAAGGAGTATTGCTTCCATAAAAGTGGAAGTACCTTAAGTGCTCAGTGGGCAGACACAATATGTTAAGAGTTGTCTGTTTCACAGCTTTGCAGGACCCTTTAAAATAGTCTGTTAGGTCCTTAGTTTGTCTAGCATTATCTGTTAGACTTGGTTGAGCAGATAGCCTGTTACACAGAAATGTAAAGAACAAGCAAAATTTTAGCATTCCTTTCCCTTTTCATTTCGTTACCTTATGCTGCATTTTTGGGAGCATTAGTTTGGTTAATAAGAAGGAATTACCAATCTGCTCTACTTTATTTTAGTAGAAGGGAAACTATTGCTTGGTTCAGGCAGGAGTTCTGCAGTTTTTGAAATCCCCGGACATAGAAAACCTTAAGAAAAGAATTTCATTTACAGCTCGGTTCATGCCTCTAATGAGCCAAAAGAAAAGAGTTTTACTTTACTTTTCAAATTAATAGCTGCAGAGAAGGGAGAGAACCTGAATAAAATAAAAACTAAGATAACCTTTGTTGTTAGCAACCCCTCTGAAACAGAGCTCTCTGTATTAAGCGTTTCAATAAACTAAAACTCAGTGTTTTATTTAAAGTGTGGAAGTATGCTAGCTTCTAAATGAATAAAGAAGTTGCACTAACAAAACCCATGTAGGAAATGAGACCAGGGAGTCCCTAAATATTGCATGGTGTGCCCTTTGGCAAAGAAGTAAAGTTAAAGTGAACAATATATTCTTGTGTGTCTTACCTGTTGAGCTGCATGGGTGTTCTATAGGGCTGGCAGCCCACAGTCTGTCTGCTTTTATAGAGGCTGTAATGAGTGATGTCACTATCAAGGGAGGGGCTTAGCCTTATTGAGACTAGTTAACTCTATGAACACTGTTTTAGGACAGCAAAGTAGAGTTATGAGCTTATTTAGTATAAATACTGTTATACACTTATATACCTGATGTTTAGGAATGAAAATGTAAAGTAAAAAAGGAACCTGTAGTATGTTATTTTGATTTTCAAAAAGGAGGAGGATCATCCGATTATGATGTCACTCCCCAGGAATGTATAAAAGATTACCACTAGGGAGTTAAGAGAGAGGATGTCAGTTGGAGCTGACTGCCAGAGGTGCCGGACCTCTGAAGTATATACATTTGCAAGGAGATAGCCTGGTGGCACTGCTGGGCAGAGCAGTGGCTCATCCTGAGTATAGCTCATCTGTTCATTATTTTGTTGAGACTTTGAAAATGACTGAACTAACTTTATTTTCCTGATTTCTGTGAATCCTGAAGTCAACGTTTCCTGACAGAAATAAAATGATAAGTGCCTTTCCAGCACTTTTTATGCACTAAATTTGTGGGTCTGCTTGATTTGTTATCCTGACTATCCCAACCCCGCTACAATGGTGACGTTACTACTTCTACTTTCTGGGGATGTTGAACCAAATCCTGGGCCAACCTCCCTCCCTATTGCTTCCATGGGTCCTCAAACTAATACACCTAAATATCTGCAGCTTACTGCATAAAATAACTTCACTGCAGCCAACTGTCACTTCCCTAGGGCCTGACATCCTGATTAATTCCGAAACCTGACTTAAGCCCTATAACAAGGACCACAAAATCACCATCCCTGGCTACTCCATTATCCATCATGACTGCCCAGGCAGAAAAAGGGGTGATGGCGTAGAAATGTACATCTCGTCCTCCCTCCAGTTCACTTTAGTCAATATACCTACGCCCTGCAGTTAATCGATGCCATGATGATCAAACTCTCTTCCCCACTCAACCCCCATCTTCTTAGCCAGATCTTACTGCTCCCCCGACTCCATGTTGCAGTCCATCATGGACCATCTGGCCACCTTGAAATCCCATGCCACATCGGGTGAGATTCATATCTTGGGGGATTTCAATTTAAACTGGCTGCCCAGGGTACCACCAAGTTTCGCAACCAGGCCGCTGCTCTAAACATGTAACAGCTGATCACTGAACCTACACAACTGAACCATAAATTAATGAATCACTCTCTGCTTGACTAGTCCCTTACCTCTCACTGGCATCGTATAATTGCCTCGGGAATCTTGCCTGATTCACTAAGTGACCACCAAATGATTTACTCGGTCAGTAAAATATTCAGGCCCAAAGTCCCCGCAGAACCATTCTCACAAAATCTCACAAGATTTTATAAATCCCTGGACCTAGCCTCGCTCCTAAGTGACATAACAGCCACAGAATGGTCTTTTATCCCCAGGGCAACCACCATTGACTCAGCTTGGGAATATTTCAATCTCAAATTCTTAGCAGCATGGGACCACCATGCTCCACTTAGATGAACAAGGATGAGGGGTGTTCACTTGCCTTGGATCTCCACCTACATCCTGTCTCTAACCAGAGCCAGAGACCAGGCATGGAAGTCTTTCAAAGCCTCCTGCTTCCTCGCTGACCAATATAAATACCAATCCTTTTGCAGCATCTGCACTAGACAAATCAGATTGGCTAAAGCAAATTACTTCAAAGCCTCCTTCCAGTCAAACCTGAATCAACCATTGAAATTCTTGAAAATGGTTACATCCCTTTTTTCCCCACCTTCCCAGCCTCCCAACCCAATGCTAAACATAGGCAGGGCCATCGTAACTGACCCACATGCAGTAGCCTTGGAATTCAATTCTTTCTTTACTAGCTGCACCTTGGTACTGCTCTCCACTCTCCCTCCTTTCAAGTCCAATCCCTTCCCCTCTGGCTCCCTTCTTCAGGCACCTCCTGCTGCTCCCTCCTTCTCCTTCTGTCAGGTCACCCTGTCAGAAGTCTACCACACCTTGCTCTCCCTAAACCCAAACAAAGGCAAATGCCCCTTAGGGCTGGATTCAAAGATGCTCCACCTGGCTGCTGCCACCATTGCTGCCCTACTAACTGCACTTTTAATTTTCTCTTTCTCCTTAGCATCCATCCCCAAGTAATGGAAGCACACAACAGTAATTCCACTCCCAAAGGGTGGCGACACCTCTGCCCCTGGAAACTACTACCCTATTTCCCTCCTTCCCATTATGGCAAAGCTACAGGAGCACCTAGTCCTCTCTCAACTTTCCTCCTTTGTCAACTCCTCCTCCTCCTCCTTCTTCTCATCCTACTAATCTGGTTTCAGGAAATCTCACTCCACCACTACCTCACTTCTAAGGTTCACAGACTCCATCCTTGATGGCATGGATAAGGGCCATATCACTGCAGCTACTTTTGTCAACCTGGTAAAAGCATTTGACACGGTCTCCCATACTCTCTTCCTTGATAAGCTCACCTGTGCTGGGCTGTCCACCATGGTCACCAGCTGGTTCTGCTCCTACCTGGTAGGTCAACCCCAGGCAATTAGAATCAGGGGTTCCATCTCTTCCTCTCTACCAGTTACCTCAGGTGTCCCCCAAGGCTCTGTCCTTGGGCCACTCCTATTCTCCACATACCTAAATGACCTGCCCATCACCTGCCCACACACATCCATTCACATGTATTCGGACAACATGGTCTTGTATGCTTCAGGCCCCTCATCAGCTGATGTCATGACCAGACTACCACAGGACATCAACGATGTCCAGCTCTGGTTTCATGCAAACCAGCTTTTTCTCAATGCCAAGAAGACAGTCTCATTGACCTTTGGCACACAGCAGAGACTCGCTCAGCTCCCTGACCCCCCTCCTTCCACACCCTGGATGGGACAACTCTGGATAACTGTACCTCCTTTTGATATCTCAGGGTATGGCTTGACCAGCACCTCAACTTTTCGGTACATGTCGATACTATCAACAAAAAGCTCCACCCTAAACTGGGCACTCTCTATCGGAATCATGGTTGCATCCCAACACCAGCCTGATGAGCACTCATACAGAAAATGATTCTCCCAATATTTGACTACAGCAATATAGTCTACAGTGCCACTTCCAAGTCCATCCTAGCCAGACTGGATCCCCTCTTCCACTCTTTCTGCCATTTCACACTGGATAGCTCACCCTCAACTCACCACTGCGTACTCTACCAGACTCTTGCTCTTCCCTCACTCCAGGACCCCTGTCAGTCTCATTGCTCCAAGCTCATGGCCAAATTCTGGTCCCAGTCCCTGCCTCCATATCTCACCTCTGTGCTGGCTGCCCCACCCCTCCTGTTCACTTTCTCAGGAACTCAGACACACGCATTCTGGCCATACCGTGCATGTCCTCCTTGATTGGCCAAGCATCATTCAGACACTGGTTACCCAAACTATGGAACTCCCTCCCTGCAGACATCCGGCACACACACACCCATCTTGGCACCTCAGTACCCTCATCAATGCGCATATCTCATTGATTTGTGCCTGTGGCTAATCAAGTAACTGGGCGTGTCTGCTAAAGTGCCAATATCTTAGTTAGTATTGGTATTGGTACAGAACTAATTTCAGGCTGTCTGCTGTTCTCGCTGCTCCACATGTTGTCATGCACTTCTATAGATGTTAAGTTGCTTATTCTGATACCCCATATGCTCATTGATTGCTTGCTGCACAATTGTACACTGTTTTGTCAAATTCTTAGTTACTATGTTAGTGGACTCTGTTTCCCTGTATGCTCATTGTTGCCTTGCTGCACTACTTATACTGTTATACTGTCCATTTCTCCCTGCCCCCCTTCCCCCAGGATGTACCTGGAATCAAGCACTAGTGTTCAGCGTGCCCTTCTGGTAAAACTCTTAGATAAATAAATAAATTTAGTAGTTCCTGGCTCTCCTTACTCCATTTGGGAAGTGGGATTTGACTCAGGTATCTATTCCATCTGAGGTGGTGATATTGTTCCAAATATTATATACACTTTTATAGTAGTTTTGGAAAACTTGTTCCATTATTTCTTTGGGTTTGATTAGATTCTTTTTGTCATGGCATCTTGAATGTGTCTCACTGTTCTAGTTGTATCCTGCTTTTTAGGTTGGAGCACCAGGACTTTCCCAACCTTTTCCCCTTGTGAAACATAACTGACCTTAGCTTAACTGTGAAAAGAGCCATTCGTGCTTGCTTCTCATTCAGTTTGTGGTATTGTCATTTCAAGATATACAGGTTATATTAGTATGTAGGTATGTTAGTTGTTGCTTATCACAGTCTTTAATCTTTGGTAGTAATTGTGCCTTGGCTTGTTTTGGTTTCTTTGCTTTGGAGTTGATTCTGATTATCTCACCCCTTATTGCAACATCTGTATGTGCACCAGACTGTCTCAACTCTGGACACTGTGTTATTGTTCTCCTGAAAGAACCTGCCCAAGAAGTCTTTAAGGCATTCAGTTGTTTTGGTGTCTTTAAGGGTATTGATATTTCAGCACCAGATTTTGTCTATGTCCTGTTCAGAATCAAGCAGCAGTGAAAGCTGAGCTGGTGTATGGTCTGAGTTGACCTGGAAGTATTTCCATCATGCAAAGGCCAGGCAATAGGGAGTGCCTAATAAGAATATAATCCAGTCTGGAGCTGGTGCCATGCGGGTTGGAAAAGAAGGTGCTGTCTTTTATGGTTGATTGCAACATTCTCCATGGGTCCACCAATTTTAAGATGCTCTGGTGCTCTCTGGTGGCCCATTGGTTTGGGGATAGACCTTTTTTACTATTGCATCTAGAACTGCATTCCAATCTCCTGCTATGTATTTCCCATGAGCTCTTTCTAGTTAAGCTATCCCTTCTTTCCACTCTCCTTATTTACATTGGTGTTTTCTGTGCCTCTCCTAAGATCTCCCAATCCTCCCTGGTTGACTTCCTGTCACCCACTGTCTCCCATGCTGACTCTGGTGAGCTTATCCTCTTGGGATACTTCAACATAAATTGACTCTCCCCTATCTCCAGGCCCACTATCTACAAGGCTGAGTCCTTGAACCTCACCCAACTAACAGACAAACTCACCTTAATCAATCCTCACTACTCTAATCACTTCCTACTGGACAGGGTGCTCTCCTCACACCTCTACTTTATCATTGAAGCAGGCACTCTATCTAACACCTTCAGTGACCACAGCATGACCTACTATATCAGGAAAGTGAAGTCCACTCACTCGCTCTCCCCCAGATACATTTGGTTCAGGTCACACAGGATTCTAGACTCAAATGCCCTCCTACATGACCTTGCCTCCTTCAACCTGGCCAGTTCTGCCACAGACATTGACATTGACCTCTCCCACTTCCTCACCATTTTTAACTGCACCTGGAATATCCATGACTCACTGTGTAAATCTAGAGTCAGGATCTCCCTTCATGCCTGGATTATCCCTGAAATTTGTGATCTTTCTAAGTTCCATGAACGAGCGTGGGCTCGTTTCAAATTCTCACAATCCCTGCCTGACCTACAGTCCTACAGATCACTCAGGAATTCTTGCACAAAGGCCATCTGCTCTGCCAAGGCCCTTTACTTTAACGCTAATCTCTAGTCTAACCTTAATTATACCACTAATTTCTAGAAGGTTTTTCACTCCTTCTTTGATCTCCAGTCCAGTCCACTTCCCCATCCTCCAAGTGAATGGCTTATTAGTCTCTGACCCTCTTTCAGTTGCCACTCATTTTAAGAAATTCCTCACCACCTGTGCTCTTCCCTCATACCAGTCCTCTAATCACGTCCTCCCTCAGTCCCCTCCTGCCTCTCCCCGTCCCCTCTCACCTGATGGCTTCCATTTCCCCCCTGTCTTCCCCCATAAAGTCTTCCTCACCCTAACTTCACTTAACCCGTGGAAGTCCAGCCCCAGTGGGTTGGATCCCAAACTTCTACAAATCTTGTCTCCTGCTATTGCCTCTCCACTTGCTTACCTTTTGAACTGCTCCTTCTCCCATTGTGCAGTCCTTCAGGCATGGAAGATAGCTAAGGTCTCACCTCTGCACAAAGGAGGTGACCTCCCCCCCCAACAACTACCAGACAATATCACTTCTTCCATATCTTGCTAAGCTTCAGGAGACCCTCATCAACTCCAGAGTTGCTGACTTCCTTTATTACTCAGATTTCCTATCCCCCTTTCAGCCTGGCTTTAGGAAGTACCACTCCACCATATCTTCCTTGCTGAGGGTAACTGACTTTATACTCCCTGGGATGGATCAGGAACATATCACCTCAGCTATATTCATCAGCCTGGCCAAAGTCTTTGACTCAGTGTTCAACCCTCTCCTTCTCAACAAGCTGAGCTCTATAGGCCTCTCAGCATCTATTATTGGCTGATTCCACTCATACCTCACGGGCTGTCAGCAGTCACTACGAGTGGGTGACATCCTGTCCCACTCTTTCCCCTTCCTGGCAAGTGTCCCTCAGGCTCCATCTTGGGCCCTGTTCTGTTCACCATTTTCCTAAATGACCTCCCTTCTGCCTGTGTCTCTTTGGATATCCAGATATCCAGATATATGCAGATATGGTCATTTACATCTCCGGCCCATCAACTTCAGCTGTGGAAGTCCCACTCCAAAAGGACTTCCTTCGTTGCTTCCAATGCCAACCAACTCAGGGTAAACACAAGGAAGACAATAACTATGATCTGTCTAGGTTTTCATGTCTTTCTGCTTTCTTCTCGCTTGAGGGCATCCCTCTGAAGACTGTCCTCACCTTCAAGTACACTGGAGTCTGGCTTGACAGCAAATATGAGTTCTCCATCCACCTTGATGCTATTCATGCCAAATTCCACCCAAATTTGGTGCCCTGTACTATAACATGGACTGCCTCTCCCTTCATATCTACTGGGAGCTGGTAACCAAAATGGTCCTCCCTATCTTTAATTATGCTGACATAGTCTATGGTACTGCCCCTTCCTCCTCCCTTGCCAAACTGGATACCCTCTGTAACACCTTCTGCCATTTTGCCACCAAATCTCCCCTCTGCACTAATCACTGCATCCTTTATTCTTCCCTTTCCATCCTCCACCTCCCTTCACACTGACTGTCCCATTGTGCCACCTTCATCACCAAATATTGTCTCGTATCCATTCCATACTACCTATCCTCCTTTATCTCCCCTCTTCCCTCCTCTTCCTACTGCCACTGCTCTAGGGATTCCCACACCTTCTCCATTTCCCACCCTCACTTCTCTGCTGGCCTAGCTGCTTTCTCCTACTAACTCTGTTCCCTCTGGAATCTGCTCCCTTCCCCCCTCCACCTCTCCCCCTCACTCTGCCTTTAGATATCAACTATGACAATTCCTTGCACCCTCCTGTTCCTGTAAATCCCCTTCCTAATCTCATATCCTCTTCCTTGACCATATCCTATCAGCTCCCTTTTGTTTGAGGCTCTTTAGCATAGTCCCCACCCTGACATGCACTATACACTTTTCTTCACTTATGTCTAGCCACCATATCATTGCTGTATTTATGTTGCTATTTTCTGTTTCCACTCCATTTGCTGCTACCATTGTATTTTTTATGCCTGTATCCATATTTTTGATATGTAATTTGTATCCATGTTTTGCGGTGTAAGTTGTTCCTCCTTATTTTCTTTCTCCTGGGTCACACCTGGAAACAAGACTCGGCTCAGTGTGCCTTTCCCAGTTACTAACTTTTAAATAAATAAAATAAAATTATGGTAGGAGTATCTGCCCATGTGGTTAGCTGGGTCATTAACATGATAAAGAATTGTGGGTCTTCTTTATTTGGGCCATAGAGATTCACTAGTATTATCTTGTGTCTATCTAAGACCCCTTTTAGGATAATGTATCTCTTATTAGGATCTCTCAGCTCTTGCTGTTGTTGAAAAGGAGTTTTCTCAAAGAGAAAGTAGCTACAACTGCTCTTTTTGAGTCTGTGGCAGTGCCTAAAAATATTTTTTTAAGGAGGTTGATGTTTTGAGATCTACAATGCCGGTTTGATGAAAATTTTATTGACCGGTGTTACAGCAACGGCTTTATGTCAACCGCAAATTGTGGTTGGCATAAAGCCATCAGGTAAAAGAGTCAGAGGTGATTCAGGGACAGGGTGCAAGACCCGGAGAAGCAGAGTGGTAACATCAAATTGACATTGTAATGTACTTCGCTTTTGAAATGTCGCTGTTTGATCAGCATACCGATGTTTTGTTCCTATAAATGGGTTTTCTGGAAGAATACAATAGCTGGATGATATTTCTCAAGAAGCATTATTATTTTATATTTTTTAAGGGGAGTTTGTTCCTTTTATGTTCCAGGTTATTTTGTATATTTATAAGAATGAGATCTGTGTTATAAGGCTTTTTCAAAACTCCTTCTCCTAGACTGTGCTCTGTTTTGTCTCGTGTTAAGTCTTCTACTTATGAAGATCTAAGAGTCTGAACATTGCAACATTTAGTTCTGCCCCCAAACACACACATGTGTTCCCAACATTCCCCTGCCCTTAAATTATGATAGACATTGTGGCATGTCTTGCAACTTTTTTCTGCCCCCCCATAAAGTGTCCCTCTTTGAAGTGTCTAGAGTGTTCATAATCATCTGTGCAGATGCCACTGCCTACCTCCACCCTTTATTCTCCATCTGGAGTGGGACCATCAGGCAGTTATCAGCATATCAGGGGCCAACTTAACCACTTAAAAAATGTTTACAAATTTGAACTCTTTTAAGATCATAGCCTTGTTAGCTAAAACTTGCATAATGTATATTCTGAACCATTATAATCCCTTTTAAGCCATTAAACCTTAAGTAATACAAGCCAAGTGGAAATAACCTGAACAACTCTGAGTGCTCCTTACTTTCTTTAAGGTAAGCTGCCTTATTTAGTATATGACTTGTAACCAATATGCCCAGTAACCAAGTTGTCTTATGTTGATTGGTGACACCCATTTAACAAGTTCTAATAAGAGCCAATATGGTTTCAGTTGATGTCTGGCAGAACACAGCACTGCCCGACATGTGCAAGATGGCCACCAGAGTTATCTGCGCATGCACAATGACTCTCTCATGCACACTGGGCTCCAGCGGCCATCTTGGATGTGGTGGACAGTGCTGCTGTGCCGCCGGAGTTCATTGCATATGTGGGAGTCATTGCACAGAAACCTACAGTGGCCATCTTGGACACAGCTGATTGAACCGTGTTCTGCCAGTACCGACGGACAAAATAGTGCAATAGACATGCAGTGATTGCTGTTTACATCCACTATTTAAAAAGTCTGTACAGTGATCGCAAGACGTCTGCAGGGTTACACCCACTGTAGCCATAAAAAGTTAGATTCAAGCATGCATTGATTTAGTCCACCAAGTTCAAGTAAGTTTTAACCACAGAAATAGTTGGCCCTTGTAAAGATTTACCTGATAATACTGTTCAAAACATCACTGTATGCTCTGCTGTTTCTGTGAGGCAGCACAGTGGAAAAGTTCATTGTTACACTATTTAGCTCTGCCATATTAACTGGAGGTGGTGGCCGATCATGTTGCTGTGGGCATTGTGCAGTTATGAACTGTGTGAACAAACAAAAGATAGATCTTCAGTTGTCTGTTGTATGCCGTGTCTGAACTGGCATCTATTTCTTCAAGAGGACAAAGTTCCACAGTTTTGTTGTAGCCTGCAAGGGACACCATCACTCCAGAGTAACACTACTTCTGGGTCCCCCAGTGTCTTAGTAGAAAGTGGCCCTGTAGCAGCTGATGGCCACTGTGTTATGTCCTATGTTGGTGTCAGTGATATATGCACATGTACACTTCAGCAATCCGGAGCCTAACTGAGAGTGGCAGGAACTCTGTGGTTTCTGGCTGCCTTCTAATGGTTTCTGAGGCAAGTCTGTGGGGGAGCACAGAATATACTGAAGGACTTACTTGGTAAATCCTTGAACTAATAAGAAATAAAAGATACTAACAGCTCAGTCAAAGGAAAACAGTTTAACTCAGTAATACACAAAGCACTTTAAGCATGGATTATTTATTTCACCAGAGGGCAGCCTTCAGTGGTTCATGTGGATTGTTTGTTGCTGCTACTTAGGTTTGTTGAACAGCCTAGGCTGACGTTCAGGGAGCCATTGCAGCCAACTGAAAACTGTGAGACCTGTGTCAAAGGTTAATGATGTCCAATGGGGAACCCCACTTTAATCTTAACTCCACCTGAGTGGAGATTCGTTTTATTTCTTTATAAGCTTTTTGCTTGTCTCTGTTGTTCTGGCTCAGACAATTAGTAGTAGTAGTAGATTTTATTTGTTTAGGGTGCCCTACCCCAAAGGCTCAGGGTGCCCTTACAATAGGATTACAAATACATACATACTTAAATAACAGAACAGGAACAGTAATAAAAACATATACAAATAAAATCTCAGACATGAATAAAATAACTGAACCCATTCAAATTCTTAAACTAACAGGTGATATTTCTCCCCTCTGCACCCCAACATCCAACTAGCCATGACTGGTCCCAGCACTGATCCCTGAGACAACTCACTGGTCACCCTCCCTTCCTCGGAGTGAAATTCGTTTTCCACCACCCTCTGTACCCTATCCCCTAACCAATTTATTATTCAGTTTACCACCTTTGGACCCACTCCTAAACTACCCAGCTTGCTTACTTTCAATGGTGTTGAAAGCCTTACTGAAATCCAGGTAGGCAACATCCACTGCTCCACCCTGATCTAAGTCCTTTGTCATCTAGTCAAAGAAATTAAACAGATTTGTTTGACATGACCTCACCCTTATGAACCCATGCTGCTTCAGGTCTTGTAGCCCACTGGATTCAAGATAATACACAATCCTTTCCTTCAGCAGTAATTTCATTAACTTTCCCACCACTGATGTCAGGCTGACTGGCCTATAATTGCCAGCCTCTTCCCTTCTATCACTTTTGTGTGGTGGGACTACATCCACTCTCCTCCAGTCCACTAGACTCACTCCTGTTTCCAGTGATAAGTTAAACAGGACTATTAGAGGTGTAGCCAGTACCTCCCTGAACTCCCTCAGTACCCTTGAATGCAGACAGTTTGGCCCCATTGCTTTGTCCACCTTCAGATGAGCAAGTCCCTTCAGCATTTTCTCCTCCAAAAAAGGACTGGTATCCACCTGCCTCCCTCCCTCCAAAGCTTCTCCCTCCTCTGTTAACACTGAACAAAAGTATTTGTTCTGGATGTCTACCTTTTCCTGGGCCCCCTCTGCACCATTGCCCCTTCCCTTTTTAACCTTACAATCCCACCCCAGTCTTCCTCATAGAAACATAGAATGTGACAGCAGATGGGGACCAGGAGATCCAGCTAGTCTGCCCAGTTATGACAAACCCCCCTCCTAGCTCGATGTAGCACTGAGGTTTCCACATTACCCATCCCAAGTGAGCTTAAAAGCTCTGACTGACTTTGCTTCCACCACCCCCAAGGGGAGGCCATTCCAAGGATTCACCACCCTTTCAGTGAAGAAGAACTTCCTAACATTGCTCCTGAACTGGCCCCCCTTCAGCCGCATGTCATGCCCTCTAGTCTGGTTACATTTATTGAGTTTGAACAGGTTATTTGCCTGTACTGTGTCTGTGCCCCTGAGGTATTTGTAAGTCTCTATCATATCTCCCCTAGCCCTTCTCTGTTCCAGGGAGTACAAGTTGAGTACAAGTTGAGCTTCCACAGTCTATCCTCATAAGGCTCATGGTGCATCCCCTGCACCATCTTCATTGACCTCCTCTGTACAGTCTCCAGTCTGTCAGTATCCTTCCTGGGGTGTGGCCTCCAGAACTGGACACAGTACTCCAGGTGGGGCCTCACCAAGGACCTGTATAGTGGCAAAATCACCTCCAGTTTTCTACTAGTGATGCCTCTTCCTATACATTCCAGGATGTTGCTAGCCTTTAGTGTTGCCTTTTCACATTGTTTGTGAACTTTCAGGTCATCTGAGATGATTACCCCAAGATCACATTCCTGCTTTGTCACGCTCAGTTGCTCACATCCCAGGTAATAATTCCATGCTAGGTTGTGCCTTCCCAGGTGCATAACCTTGCATTTTTTGGCATTAAATTTCAACTGCCAGCTCCCTGACCATTCTTCCAATTTCCTTAGATCAGCTTCCATATTTTGCACCCTTACGGGTGTGTCCATCCTGCTGCAGAGCTTTGTATTGTCCACAAACAGGCACACCTTCTCCTCCAGTCCATCAGCAATGTCACTGATGAATATATTGAAGAGAATCAGCCCAAGAACTGAACCCTGTGGTACACCACTGGTCACTCTTCTCTCTTTTGACAGAGTGCCATTTACCATAACCCTCTGGGTCCTCCCATCCAACCAATTTGTTATCCAGTTAACTATTTTATGACAAATGCCTGTGTGCCCCAGCTTATTGATCAGTCTTCTATGAGGGACTGAGCCAAAGGCTTTACTGAAGTCCAGGTACATCACGTCTACCACTCCACCCTGGTCTTTTGTTAATCAATCAAAAAAGTTGATCAGGTTTGTCTGCAGGACCTCCCAGCTGTGAAACCGTGTTGTTTAGGTTCTAGTTGACCATTCTCCTCTAAGAATGCTACTAACCTCTCCTTCAGAAGGGACTCCATCAGTTAGTCCAGTCGGTAATAGTCCAGTACTACTGAGGTGAGGCTGACTTGCCAGTAGTTTCCTGCTTCTTCTCAGCTTCCACTCTTACAGTGTTCAGGGACCTCCCTGCTTTCCAGGGATTTGTAGAATAATTCTGCTGGGGGGTCGCCAGTTCTCCCCCAAGTTCCTTAAATATTCTTGGGTGAATTCCATCTGGTCACATTGCTTTATCCACCTTTAATTGTTTGATTTCCTCCAGGACTCTTTGTTCTGTGAAGGGTCTTTTATTGACTTCCCCTACTTGCTGCTCCTTTCTTCTCAAGGTTGGTCCGTTACCACTTTCTTCCCATTTGAAAACTGAGCAAAATCATTCAGAATCTCTGCTTTTTCCAAATCATCCTCTGTATGCTGACCCTCCTGTTTTGCTTACCAGACAGTTCCCCCTTTGCTCTTCCTCTTTTCCCTGATATACCTATAGAAGGTTTTGTCACCCTGTTTCACTCCCTTCACTCTCTTTTCTTCTGTTTGGGCCTTTGCAATCCTATCTGCTTCCCGGCCTGTTTTAATTTTTCTTTTGTATATTTCCATGTCCTTTTCAGTTTTGGAAAGGCTTGTTTCTTTTCTCTTACTTTGGCTGCTACCTCTCTGGTGAACCAGAGTGGAGTTTTTTCCCTTTTAGTTTTACTAACCTGCTTAGTACAGTGAGATGTTACTGAGATTATGGCTTCCTTCAGTTCCCTCCAGCTTTACTCTACCCCTCCTTTCCCCTTACCAATGAGAATTTCTTTGATACCCTGTTTTATTTGGGGGAAATCTTCTTTTCTGAAGTCAAGGACTTTCAGCTTTGAGTGACTTGTGTCCTGAGTTCCATCCACAGTGAACCAAACCATCCTGTGGTCACTTAAGCCCAGATGGCAGCCCACTTCAACACTCAATACCCTGTTGCTATTAGAGAGTACCAGGTCAAGGATTGCACCCTCCTTTGTTGGTGTTTTCACAAGTTGAGCTAGTTCTGCTGCCTGCCGTGCTGCCAGGAATTCCTTGCTCCTATCTGAGGACACTGTGAAGGAGTCCCAATCCACATTCAGTAAGGTGAAATCACCCAACAGCAGCAGCTCTCCCCATCCACCATCATTTGGAGGTTCCTTGTCCTTTTCCTTCTCCTGGGATGGGGTTTATATATCACTCCCACTCAGATGGGGGCCTTACTTTCGGCTCCTATAGTGATCCATAGGGCCTCACCCTCATTTTGAGTCCCCTGACTCTATGTAGCCTTTATCCCTTCTTTAACATAGATGGCCACTCCTCCCCCTTTTTTCCCCCTCCTGTCTCTTCTGAACAGGTTGTACCCTGGGATGACTACATCCCAGTCGTGGTTCTCCTTGAACCATGTCTCTGTTACTGCAACCCACTCTAGGTCAGCTTCCGCCACTGTGGCAGTAATATCAGGGATCTTATTTGCCGGTTCCGTGTCATAATAGTGAATGCAAAACAGCGATTGCTATTATGGCAAATGTATATCACCGAAAAGCAAATCAGCGATATACACTTTAGGGCGACCAGACTTCTGGAATTGAAAAAAGTGTTTTTATGAGGGGGCTGTGCCCCCCATGCTCCCCTTACTTAGGATTCTCAACTCCAGAGGGGTACATATTGAGGACGGGCCAAAAATCTGGATTTCAGCAAAATTTAAATGGCGCAGCTCACAGCTGTGGCAAAATGTAACCCTCTCCCAGTCTAGAACCCAGTACCTGCTTTGCCAGAGCTAGCCTACCACACCACCATGCCACATGGTTAGCTCAGCAGCGGCAGGTGCACCATTACTTGAAAACCCCTTCCCTGCCCTTCCCCTTCCCCTTGCTATTAATCCCTTCTGTGTGCCCTTCTCCTTGATCAATACCAAATACCCTCACTATTCTGCAGGGTAGCCCACCATAAAAGTGCCTAAAATGAGTTGCTATATTTCTAGTTGCTCATTTTGGGTCACTTTTATGATGTGATACCTGTTTGCCAGACTGTGAGCATTGACACACATGGCCCTCCATCTCTGGGATCCGACATTGCTGGAGAGGTTACTGTCACCCCTCTTTGCTCCCTTCTTACCTTGTTTGGAACTTTTAATAGCCCTGCCTTGGGTTGAGAGATCCTTG
This sequence comes from Neoceratodus forsteri, assembly GCA_016271365.2. Taxonomy (NCBI): domain Eukaryota; kingdom Metazoa; phylum Chordata; order Ceratodontiformes; family Ceratodontidae; genus Neoceratodus; species Neoceratodus forsteri. Next base: position 851,979,903 of record CM028134.1, read on the forward strand.
TCCCCTGTGGCAATCACTGTTTGTCTTGTTTGAGAACCTGTAGCTGATGGGTGAGGGGCATCTGGTCCCCTAACATACTTATCGGGTGGCAGCACCCTCTCCCCATCCACTAGTTTAAATGAACAGCATGCACATCGAACTTCTGGCCTAGTGCTCTGATCCCCTCCTTTGTCAGATGAAGACATAGAAGCATAGAAACATAGAATTTGACAGCAGATAAGGACCGCTTGGCCCACCTAGTCTGCCCATTTCCCTACCTAATGGATAAGCTGCAGATCCAACTTAACCAACAGCCTACTTCCTCCTACCCCCCACTAGAATTGACTTATGACTGTCCCATGCATTCTTGAATTCCCCCACTGTTTTTGACTCTACAACCTCCTCAGGAAGGCTGTTCCATGTATCCACAACCCTCTCTGTGAAGAAATACTTCCTCACATTACCTCTGAGCCGTCCCCCATCTTCAAATTGTGCCCCCTTGTTTTTGCACATCTCTTTTTCTGAAAGATGCTACCCTCATGGACCTTGTTGATTCCCTTGAGGTATTTGAAAGTTTCTATCACGTTCCCCCTCTCCCCCCTTTTCTCGAGGCTATACATCTTTAGTTTCTTTAGTCTTTCTTCATATGCCTTCTGATGCAGACCCTGCATCATTTTGATTGCCCTCTTCTGGACAGCCTCCACCCTGTCTATGTATTTGTGGAGATGAGGTCTCCAGAACTGTACACAGTACTCCAGATGTGGTCTTACCAACTGTCTGTACAGAGGATGAACAACTTCCTGTTTTCTACTGGTGATGCCTCTCCCTATGCATCCCAGTATCCCCCCAGCCCTCCTTACTGCCTTCTCACATTGCTGGCCCACCTTTAGGTTGTCTGATATGACTACCCCCAGGTCCCTTTCCATTTTTGTTGTTGTAAGTATCTCACCCCCCATTGTGTACTCTTCCCCTGGGTTTTTGTTTCCCACGTGCATTACTTTGCACTTATTTGCATTGAATCTAAGCTGCCATACATTTGACCATTCCTCCAACCTTGCCAAGTCCCTTTTCATCCTTTCCACCCCACCTTGAGTATCAACCCTGTTGCAAAACTTTGTGTCATCTGCAAAGAGACATACTTTCCCTTCCAGTCCCTCTGCAATGTCACTTATAAAGAAATTAAAAAGGACCAGCCCCAGTACTGAACCCTGCGGTACCCCACCAGTAACCCTCCTTTCTTCACTGTGGACTCCATTTACTATTACCCGCTGTGTCCTGTTGTCCAACCAGTGTTTTATCCAGGCTACCACCCTAGGACCCACTCCCAGGCTGGCTAATTTGTTTATTAATCTTTTGTGCGGGACTGAGTCAAATGCCTTGCTAAAGTCTAGGTAGGTCATGTCCACAGACCCTCCCTGGTCTACTGCTTTGGTCACCCAGTCAAAGAAATCAATTAGATTTGTCTGACATCACCTTCCCACTGTGAATCCATGCTGCCTTGGGTCCTGTGCCCCACTGGCCTCTGGGTACTCAACAATTCTTTCCTTCAGAAGACCATCAAACTTAAAGAACTCTCTCTCCCAGAAGTTCTTCCAGTCTCATATGAAGTGGTGTCCCCTTACTTGACACCATGCCTTCAGCCAGGCATTTAGTTCTCCTATCTCTTTTTCTCTGATCTTCTGCCTGCATCCTCCCTTTTCCCATATAGACAGAATCTCTGAAAAGGATACGCTAGACTAAAGAGAAGCCAGCTGATCACCAAGCCTGGTGAGGTTTTTTTGTCTCCTCTACTGACCTATTGGTGAGATCATTTGTCCCTATATGGATGAGGACATTTGTGTCTTTTCCCTCCCTCTGCACAATTTTAACAATGCAGTCAGTATCCCTCCATGCTGATGTCCCAGGGAGACATCTGACCAATGCCCTGCTCAGGTAAGAATTGACTCCTTGAATCATGGAGTCTTCAATGACCATTATTTTTTTCTTGGCGATTTCCTTTTTTGTGACAGGTTTGATGATTTGCAGTAATATTTTGTTGGTGGGTGCCCACCCATTTCATCCTCTGCCTTTGCATTTGGTTCAGATGTAAGAGGTAAGAACCTATTTGCAGTTTGTATAGGTTGTGCTAGTTCCTTTTGTATGCCTATTTTTTTATTGGAGCTTTTGTCCCACCACTGCTAACCATCTGCCAACCCCCTGACCCAGTTCTCCTCTGGGGGAGTGGTGCAGCAGGCCTGAAGTGCTTGTGCGGTGGGGGTGCATTGGGCTGTAGGTGGTTGTGCAGTGGGTAGCTGTTGCCTTGTTCGCCTCTCTGCAGCTTGGTGCAGAGGTTAGTGATTTCTGCCGATGCTGTTCAGAGCTGCATCTGTAAGTTGCCATGCATCCAGCATGTAGGGCAGTGACTTATGTTCTGTATGAAAGATCTGAAGAAGATTGTCCCACAGTGCTGACAGCTGGTGATGTCCATCCTCAACACTTCTGGTTTGATATGTGGATGAAAAAGAAAGTAAGTATGCAGCTTTTTTTTTTTTTTACTGTGTCCTTCTTCCCCTGTTCCTGAGGAAGTGATTAGGTACAATGTAGGTACCGCCTATAAAGAAAACATGTAGCTTAGGGTGGGTGGGCCCCACATTCTACTGAAAACAGTCAGCAACACTTCAAGCCCCTGGCTGCCTGGTGTCTGTTACGGTGAGCTAGGACCATGATGTTCAGTGATAGGCTAGATGTAAGATATCCCTGTTAGCTGCCTATATAAGTATATTCCTTTTATGGAGGGGCTAAGTGGGTTCGAGTATCAAAGGAGGGCCCTGCTGTAGGGGAAAAAGAAAAACTATACCACTAGGTAAAAAACAGGTGAAACACAATTATTGATCAGTTATGGACTGCCAGGAAACTGTACCTGAGCACAGGTGTGCTTCCCACAGGCAGTGTCTGTTCCCTAATCTGCCACGGCACACCGAGTCTACACAGCACTTCCCAGTGCTAAGCCAAGGGTGACCCTTCACCACCAGCTGAAGTTCCATGGAGCAGAGGCCACTACCCGAATAGTGGTTGTCCTCCAGGATGCTCCAACCACTGATCTGCTTCCTTGCTGCCAGCCAGCTGTTCTGTGGCAGAGAACCATCCTCCAGTGGAGCTGCCCTGGATCGGATGAAAAGTAGTAGTTCTCTTAGGCTGGTGGTAGCCTTTTTAAGTAGCCCCACTTGGCAACTGACTCTGCCCCTTTATGTACGTCACTCCCTGTTGTGTGAGTAACAGTAGTTTCCGATAGAGAAAGAACTTATACAAATGGGCAGAAGTTACAGGCGAATATGAGAGAGTGGACTAAATTCAAATTACAATTTCAGCAAAAAAGAAAAATGAGCAATATAGGACTGGTTTTCCTGCAGGTTTATAACAGAGTTGAGTAAGGACTTGAATGCAATACATCTACTACAGCAGAGATTAAAACAAACAAAATCAAAATAAGCACTACTCTTCTGGCTATACTATATTTTACACAATGCCGTAGGTTAGAAAATTACCACAACCCCCGTGTCTAGGAGACAACAGGCGAGTCGGAAGTAAACTATATAGTCCTGTAGTTTACCCTAATAGTGGGTTCAAGTAGAAAAGGAGAGTCCTGCTGTAGGGAAATAGAAAAACTGTACCACTAGGTAAAAAAAACAGGTAAAACGCACTTATTGGTCAGTTAGGGACTATCCAGGAAACTGTACCTGAGCCCAGGTGTGCTTCCCACAGGCAGCATCTGTTCCCCAATCTGCCACCGCATACTGAGTATACACAGCGCTTCCCAGTGCTGAGCCAAGGGTGAGCTTTCACCACCAGCTGAACTTCTGTGGAGCAGAGGCCGCTACCTAAATAGCTGCTGTCCCCCAGGATGCTCCCACCGCTGGATCTGCTTCCTTGCTGCCAGCCACATGTTCTGTGGCAGAGAATCTTCCTTCTCTGGAGCCACCCTGGATTGGACAAAAAGTAATAGTTCTCTAAGGCTAGTGGTAGCCTTTTTAAGTAGCCCCGCTTGGCAAATGACTCTGCCCCCTTTATGTACGTCACTCCCTGTTGTGCAAGCGACAGTAGTTGCTGATAGGAAAGGAACTTGTACAAATGGACAGAAGTTACAGGTGAGTATGAGAGTTGACTAAATACAAATTACAACTTCAGCGAAAAAGAAAAGTGAGTAATACTGGACTGGTTTTGCTGCAGGTTTATAACAGAGATGAGTAAGGACTTGAACTCAATAAATCTACTGCACAGATTGAAACAAACAAAATTAAAATAAGCACTATTGTTCTGAATATGCTATATAATCACACAACACCGTAGATTTGAAAATTGCCACAACCCCCGTATTCAGGAAACAACAGGCGAGTCTGGAGTAGACTATATAGTCCTGTAGCTTACCCTAATAGTGGGTTCGAGTATCAAAGGAGAGCTCTGCTATAGGGAAAAAGAAAAACTGTACCACTAGGTGAAAAACAGGTGAAACACAATTATTGGTCAGTTAGGGACTGCCCGGGAAACTGTACCTGAGCCCAGGTGTGCTTCTCACAGGCAGTGTCTGTTCCCCAACCTGTCATCGCACATCTAGTCTGCACAGTTCTTCCCAGCACTGAGCCAAGGGTGAGCCTTCACCACCAGCTGAAGTTCAATGGAGCAGAGACCACTACCCGAATAGTGGCTGTCCCCCTGGATGCTCCTACTGCTGGATCTGCTTCCTTGCTGCCAGCCTCCTGTTCTGCAGAAGACAATCGTCCTCCGCTGGAGCCACCCTGGATGGGACAAAAAGTAATCTCTTTTTACTTTTTACTTACATACCTAAAAAATGTCTTGTTCCCTTTTGTTACCTCCTGGACTATTCTCTCTTCAGTTTGCACCTTTACACTCCTTGCTGCTTTCCCTGCTTTCCTTTGTTTCCCCTGATTCACTTGCCTACCATCCTCCTCTTGTGTCTCCTTATACCTTCTGAATGCTACTCTTTTAGTCTTTATCTTTTCATCCACCTCTTTTGAGAACCATAGCAGTCTTTTTCCTCTTGCTTTTGCTTACTTGTTCAATGCAGAGGTTTGTTGCCTTTACTGTGCTTCTTTTTAGCTTTTCCCACTGTTCCTTCACCTCAACCAGGCCATCCCCCCAGCATATTATTCCTGAAGCATTTACCTAGTTTTAAAAAATGTTCCTTCCCTCCTTCCCCTTCTCTTTTTAATGATCTGGTTCCCTTCCCCATTTGTCTCTATCATCCTGCTTCCTTTATTAAGTTGCACCCTGAGGGATTTCTCTCCCCTCTGGTCCAGTTCTCCTTACTCTCTACTTCAACCTGTGTGTGTGTGTGTGGGGGGGGTTCTTCCTCCCCTATTTCTTCCACCAAACCCTCAGTTAGTTTAAATGTTCATCTAAGTAACATCTAAAACATTCACTGAGGACTGTGGTTCCCTTTCTGGAAGGATGCAAGCCATCACTACTGTATAGGTTCTTATCCACTTTGGTGGGTCCACTGTACCCAATGTAGCCAAACCCCTCCGCTCTGCACCATTCCTTCATCAATGAATTGATGCTCTTGGTGTGGTGCTACATCTCCTGTCCCCTGTTGTAGACAGGCATAATCTCAATGAAAGCCACTGAGCAAGCTATAGTACCTATCTAAGACCACTCCCTAAACTCCCCCGGCACTATCCCAGCCCTGTCCCTAGACAGGTCATTAGTCCTCAGGTGGACAATAACATCTAGCTCTCCCTCTGATCTAGCTGCTCTAAAGATCTTGAGGATCTGCCTCCCATCTCTCTGGGTTGTGGCACTGCATAGGCACGTAAGCTGCCTCCTGCTCCCCCCCATTTTCTTATTCCCAAAACTATACTCCTCACAACTGAGTCCCACTACCAGACATTGCTTCCTCCTCCTCTGAGGTCCTATGCCACCCTCCTTGGGGTCTCCACTATGGAGGGCCCCCACATTCTCCCTGGTCACTACTATGGGTGCCTCCTCTTGGCAATCCTGCCCCACCAGAGTGGTGTAGGAATTACATAACGGTACTGGTTGAAGAATGTGCCTCTGTCCCACCACCCCCACCATTCCATAACCCACCACAGCCCAGCCATGTCTCCTTCCTGACATTCTCTGAAGTAATGCTGGCAGACTTGGTGGCCCCTGGGTAGGGGAAGAGGTCACCCGAATCCTAGACAACTCAATGTGGAGTCCAGCAATCTCCTCCCTCAACCCAGAGGGGTGTGTGCAGATGGGGCAGCAGTGGAGTCTCCAGATGGCCTCTGAAAACTGCCACTCTACAGCCACTGCACTGCACCACTCCCAGATTTCTCAGCTTCTATTCTCCCTGTGTTACCTGGAAATACTTTTGTACCCTCAGCCTTGATAGGGCATTTCTAGTTTCCCCTTCTTTGTTTGCTTCTATTGTTGTTCCCCCGTGTGTTGTTTAAATCTCTTTATACCTCTACCCTGGATTGGATGTTGCTCCTATTCCCAGTTTTGGCCTACCTTTTACCTTCCACCCTTCCCAGCAGTGACTGTTGCACAGTAGTGAAACAGGTACCTTACCCTAGTTCACTGCAGAGTCCCCTACTTCCTTCCTTCTGCTGATGCCTGCTGGCACCTAAGATGCCACTAGTTACTTGTTCCACTCCATCACTGTCACACTCACTCACTGGGACACAAGTGTACTGGACACATTAGAGTGGACGTGCTTTTATGGTGCTCTTGTAAGAATGCACTAAGTCTCTGTCAGTTCCACCCCCGCCCCCGCCCATTACACAAATGATTCAGAGGACTGCCAACATCTACTCAGCACAATATCAGTCTCCTTAGCTGGTTTCCCCCACATTCCTAAGGCTTCCTGAATCTATTCAACCCAAGATCAATCTGTTGAGCTATTTCCCCCCCACACCACCTGTTACAATTTAAAGACAAATTAAGTTCCCCAAACACTTCCTAAAAATTTATTTTTTCTCCTCACTTACCCTCCTACCTTCAGTAAGAAAAGAATATAAATACATTTGTATTTAAGACAACGCTAGTTACTTTCATTTCTTTCTGTCAGCAAAATCAGTTCTTCCAAAGTTTATTTTTCTGTGTATGAGCATCATGATGCCCCATATTGTGTACTCACACTTGCACCGATGTAATTGTCTACCCATCTGTACCTTATAAGATGACTCACTTGCTTTTTCTTATGTGCCACCTGTAAATATGCAACTTGCATCTCACATCTTTTTAGGTGTTGCAGTACCTACATTAATTTGGTTCTCTATTGCATCCCTTTCACATTCAAAGTTATTAATGTGATTCAGCTATCCTCCATCATCAGTAACTACATTATGAACATTAGTCCCATAATGCCTCCTACATATGTTTATGCCCTGTGGGTAGTCTGTGATGATAGCGATAATAGATGAGTGACTGTAGAAACAGTGACTCATTTATATCTCTGTCATGAACGGCTACCCTGCTAGGATAGTGACCCTATAGCGAGCAGAGCGACCGGAAGGGGAGGGATAGGAAGGTGGAGAGGAGGGATAGGAGGGAGGATTTGTATGGGTGGTGGGATCCTGCTCCAGCCGAGCAAGCCCTGTGGTGTGGTAGTGAGGGTGTCTAGCTACGGTGCAGCAGAAACTGGGTTTGGGACCTGCTGGGGATTGTTGTTTTGCTGCTGCTGCTTGTGGCTCTTTTTTTTTTTTTTTCCTCGAAGTGCATACCCCTGGAGTTGACAATCTTTAGTCGGGGGGGTGTGAGGGGCAAAGCCCCTGTGAGGGGGCATGGGGGGTGCAGCCCCCCTCCACATAAACACTTCTGTGTTTTCTGGAAATTGGGTCACTGCTAATTGTATGTTGCTGAAATGCTTTTTGGCGACATACATTCTCGATGATAGCAATCGCTGTTTTTTGTTCACTATCATCACATGGAACCCTGTGCTGTGTTCTGTGTGACCCCATTGTACCTAGGTTGAAATCTTTTTATGTTGTGTATGTGCCACACTATTTGTACCCTAATTTTGATGAGGCAACATATTATCAATGATGCTTAAAACATTGAAGAAATCAATTGAGTGCCTAGCAGTGAAACCGCCCTCTTATTTAACATGTATGTTGACATCAAGAAAGCTCTACAACTGAGCAGTAGATTATGGAATTTCATGTATTTAGTTTATATACTAAGCAAATCCAAAGATAGGATCTTAAATCACGCTTTTAAATTGTTTTGATATAAGATGAATGAGATCCACGACTGGGATCTCATCATACCAGGGTACACAATCTACAGGAGGGACAGGGAGGGTAAAAGAGGAGGAGGAGAGGCTCTCTACATAAGGGAAGGGATCAAAGCAATGGAACTAATGGATAAACAGGGAGGAGAAGAGGCATTGTGGGTCACCTTGAAGACAGGAAATGGCACCATAGTCCGCACAGGAGGTATATACAGACCTCCATCTCAGAGGAGGAAATGGACAAGCAAATAATTGGAGGCCTCCTTAGAATGGCAGAAAAAGGGATTTTGTTGATGTGGGACCTGAATATGCCAGATGTTAACTGGAGAACATTCGCTGCAGCCACATCTAAGAGCAGAGTCATTCTCGATGCCCTACAGCGGGCACACCTCAGGCAGCTAGTGTTGGAACCCACTCAGGAGGGAGCAGTTTTAGACCTGGTACTCTCAAACAGGGATGGTGAGAGAATCTAGGATTTAGAAGTGGGTAGCCATCTGGAAGTAAACACTCACAAGACAGTATACTTCACAATAAACACAGCCATAAAATCAAGCCATACAAAAGCAAGGGTACTGGACTTTCTGAGGGTTGACTTTGGCAGAATGGGAGAGTGCATAAGGAATGCACTAGCAAAGGGAAAAGAAGAAGGGGTGGAGGAACAATGGGAAAAAAATCAAAACTGCTATCACAGCGTCAACAAGCCTTTGTGTGAAGCAAATAAACAAAACAAAATGAAGGAAAAAAACACTATGGTTCTCAAAAGAGGTGGCAGGGAAGGATAGGGAGAAAAAGATAGCATTCAGAAAGTATAAGGAATCACAGAAGAAGCAGGACAGAAAACTCTTTCAGTTAAAGCAGAAGGAAGCGGGGAAGGCAGTCAGAATAGCAAAGGCCCAAACCGAGGAAAAGATAGCCAACTCAGTTAAGAAGGGGGATAAAACCTTTTATGGATACATAAGTGAGTGAAGAAAGATCAAGGGAGGGATAGTGAGGCTTAATAAAGAAGATGGGGTGGGCAGAGGGTAACAGTGAAAAGGCAGAGATACTGAATGAATGCTTTCATTCAGTATTCACAAAAGAAGAAGAGGGGGACATACCTAAACCAAACAATAGAAGCACTCTTGATAGGGAGTCAATACCAGTCCACTGATGGAAGAAAGGGTCCTGAAAGAACTCCTAAAACTCAAGGTGGACAAGGCAATGGGGCCTGATGGGATTCACCCCAGAATTCTAAAAGAACTAAGGGAGAACTAGTGACACCACTGACTACCCTTTTTAACAAATCATGGGAGGATGGTGTGGTACCTGAGGACTGGAGGAAGGTGGATGTGATTCCCATTCACAAAAGTGGGAGCAAGGTAGAGGTAGAAAACTACAGACCTGTTAGTTTGACCTCAGTGGTAGGGAAAATGATGGAATAACTTCAGAAAGAAAGAATTGTTGAGTACCTACAGGCCACCAGGGCATAGGACCCAAGGCAACATGGAACCACAGTGAGAAGATCATGTCAGATGAATCTAATAGATTTCTTTGACTGGGTGACCAAAGTAGTAGACCCGGGAGGGGCTGTGGACATGGCCTACCTAGACTTTAGCAAGGCATTTGACACAGTCCCACACAAAAGATTAATAAAAAAGTTAACCAGCCTTGGAATGGGTCCCAGGGTGATAGCCTGGGTAAAACACTGGCTGGACAACAGGACACAGAGGGTAATAGTAAATGGTGTCCACTCCAAAGAAAGGGGGGTCACTAGCAGGGTACTGCAGGGTTCAGTACTGGGGCTGGTCCTCTTTAATGTCTTTATAAGTGACATTGTAAAGGGACTAGAAGGAAAAGTATGCCTCTTTGCAGATGACACAAATATCTAATACAGGGTTTATACACAAGGGGGATGGAAAGGATGAGAAGGGACTTGGCAAGGTTGGAGGAATGGTCAAAAGTATGGCAGCTTGGATTCAATGCAAAGAAGTGCAAAGTAATGCACCTGAGAAACAAAAACCCAGGAGAAGAGTACACAATGGGGGGGTACTAACAACAGCAAAAATGGAAAGGGACCTGGGGGTAGTCATATCAGATGACCTAAAAGTAGGCAGGCAATGTGAGAAGGCAGTAAGAAGGGCTGGGAGATACTGGGATGCATAGGAAGAGGCATCACCAGTAGAAAACAGGAAGTTGTCATCCCCTCTGTATAGACAGTTGGTGGAACCCCATCTGGAGTACTTCATATAGTTCTGGAGACCCCAAATCTGCAATGACATAGACAGGATGGAGGCAGTCCAGAAGAGGGCAACTAAAATGGTGCAGGATCTACACCAGAAACCCTATGAAGAGAGACTAAAGAAGTTTAATATGTATACCCTTGAGGAAAGGAGGGAGTGCGGGGACATGATAGAAACTTTCAAGTACCTTAATGGAATCATCACAGTCCAATAGGGCAGCATCTTTCAGAAAAAGAGATGTGCAAGAACAAGGGAGGACAGTTTGAAGCTAGAAGGGGGATGGCTCAGGGACAATGTGAGGAAGTATGTTTTCACAGAGAGGGTGATGGACACATAGAATGGCCTTCCTGAGGAGTTTGTGTGGTCAAAAACAGTGGGGGAATTCAAGAATGCATGGGATAGACATAAGGCAATTATAGTGGGGGGTAGGAGGAAGTAAGCTTTTGGTTAACTAGGATCTGCAGCTTATCCAATAGGTAGGGAAATGGGCAGACTGGGTGGGACAAGCAGTCCTTATCTGCCGTCAAAGTCTACGTTTCTATATTTCTATGTTAATTTTTGCATTGGATAATAGTGCATAGGGATCCTTATTGAATGCTGTTAATGTTTAATTTTAAAATCGAACAGATTGTTTATATAGTTGGACATTTAACTGTCTGCTTATTGGCAGCCATTTCATTATGTTGACCATTTTGCTTCATTCAATCAAACTCAAAGTGTCCAAAGAAGTCCTTAGCTATGACTGCTGGGAAGAATAGAGAACTGTGTCTTGCCTTATAGAAATAATTATATGAAATGTTTTCATGCTACACACATAAAACTGCCCATGTGATATGCGTGCTGCAAGCATGACTTAAATGTTACATTGGAACAGACTGCATGCATGCATGTGGCATGCATGCAAAAAGCAAGTGGTCACTGATAGCTGCACACATAAAAGTTAAGTGACTTGCTCAGGATCACACATTATACAAGTAGGGGGTTGATGAGATTCAAACCCAGGTCTTCAGATCTCCAGGTGTCCTGGTTTGTAGTTCAGTGCCTTTAACCGGTAAGCTATACTGCCTGCATACATATGGCTCACTTGTACTTCAGTACAAATCTGCATATATCTGCATGCATGCAGCATGCTTATAGCCACTGATATACTTTTTAGTTTTCTTATCCCCCTCATCTGAGCTGCACAGCTGAATTATAACACACATACCAATGGAAACACATACGGTTCTTCCCACCCCAATACACACACTTACCACAAAACTACTTAATTACTTCTGTCTGGCCTGTACTCCTATTATTTTCTCTCCATAGTTTTGAGACTCTCTTACCTGAGTACTTGGGAGCTAGAGGTAGGACTCTTTAAGAGATGATGTCATGGGTCAGAGTGCTGGGGCATACCCCCTTGAAATGAATGGAGTTATTTTTTATTACTATTTTATACATTATTTTGGCAAGTTGCAGAATAATGAAGGCCACTGTTCTACAAACAAGGCCCTTGTTTGTCAAGTGGGGGTCTTCATTAATCTCCAACTCTACATCAATAATGTATAAAATAGTAACAAGAAAATATCTTCATTGATTTCAATGGGGCACACCCCTGCACTCTCCTTTGCCCTATGTCATAATGTGCCTGAGCCTGGGAATATGGATGTCAGCTTCACTGGGGGGGTATAAACCTTATGATGGTGCTCCAATAGTTTGTGCATACCATACTGCTCAACTGTCCCTGAATGCAAGGGACAGCCCTCATTTTACCCCTGAAAACTGCTCTTCCCCTCATCCATCCCTCATGGAAAACATGCTGCTCACACAGAGGATGTCCTGTAAATTTAGACTTTATGGCAGGGGTCGCCATTTCAGCTTTCAGCACAGGGGAGTCAACAACCAGTGGCGGCCAGGTGCTAGTTAGCCCCTAGGTGGCAAACTCTGGAATGTCTGGAACGTCTCTAACAGATAAAACTTATTTGTTGCGACTGAAAAGTGATATGCAAATCAGCAAAAATTCAAATGTATAAGATTCATCTGTCTATACCCTGGAGCAGTGCATCAGATCTGGACTTAAACCCACCATGTCACTAGCCAATTTTTTTTCCTGGCTGAAGTTCTGACCCTCCCTAAAAAAAAAATACTTTGTTCCAGTTTCTCTCCCCAACTCCATTCCATTCAATACCCATTCCATATGGGATGCAAAGCACAGAAACATGAAAAACACATCAGTATTTCAGTCCTTCCTCCTTTCCCAATCCCCTCTTAAAAAATTATTTAGTTTTACTTACCTGGCCATCTGGCCAGAACCTGCAGCTTAGCTGAGTGTGCCACCAGCCCAGTTTGCAGTCTGCTCCTCCTCTGTCATTTTGCCAGAAGTTGGATGCTAAAACCGACCATCCCAGGTCCCCAACATGATCTGCACCAAGTTACCTCACCAACTGAACCCTCCCAACTGGTGTTGCTTGCTTCTTGCTTGGCTGCTGCCATGGCTGCCGCCACACTGCACTGATCAAGGCCTATGAAGGCTTCCCACACCACTGTCACTGCTGTTGCAAGCCCTAGCTTGCTGCCTCGAGGGAAGGGGGCTATTTTTTTTTGCAAGGCAAGCCTAGTACAGTAAGTAGGTAGCCTTGTCTTGAGTTAGCTTCTAGCTCACCCCAGCCCCTTCAGCCACCAAGGGAGATGGAGACTCACTAAGAGTAGACCAACAAAAAGAAGTCTCCACAACACTGCTAGTGAGAGTTCAGTGCTCACTGATTCCTCCAAGCTGTAGTGGGCAGCCTGTCTACTCTGTGGTAGGAAAGATAGTGTCCCACTCTCATGAATCATGTGCTCTTGCTTGGTTGGACCTCCTCCATGTCATGTGCGATGGCACCGCCACTAATAGGTGGAGAGAGTGGACAACCCAATACAGACACAGTCAAGTCAGAAGTGCACCTGCACTGTGAGCTCAACCCCGACCAGAGGGGAACTTATTGTGCAAAAGATTAAATCCAAATTTAATGCCATTATTGCCACACCATAAGAACAACTTAGCCACAAATGTGTAGGGGGGGGCAGCTGCCACCCTCAGCCCTTCCTAAATGGCACCCCTGCTTTATGGTAAAAATTATTTCTCAGGGGCTAACATCAGTACTAGAAAATACAATGGTTTCCACTGTATTCCGAGGTACTGTATCTCCATGTGTCAGGATGTGCCTGATCATCGTGAGGGTTAGTGTCCCTCATTGGCCCTCATTCTGCGTGTCACATTCCTCATTTCAGTGACATATGGTACATGAGGTATGGGGCATGCTTCCAAGACCCTACTCAGCACAAAGAGCGCTGAGTATGGCCATAGTGTGTATGCTCCATATAGAATGACAATAGGAAAGTAAGTAAGCCGTAACAGTCATGGAGAAACACATTTGTGGCATTAAATATGCGTAAGGGGATTTGCATGGCCCAAAACAAAAAGGTCAGGCTTCAAAACACAGAGGCCCTTCTACGCACATTTGGAATGGGGGATGTTGGCTGACTATATCTTAGGCATTTAATGCAGTAACCAAATAATACTTTACAAATTAATGGCAATTTAATTACAAAAATCAAAAGCCATTAAACAACTTGCAAAAGGATCAGAATTAATGAGTTTATCTAATTTTAATGAGGAATCAATGAAAAGGGTATTTTAATGGCTCTGATTGCTAGCAGTAGTATGAGATATAGAAATTTATGTGTTTTTTTAGATGAGATTTGCACCAGCTTAGTTGCCGCACACATTGCAAGTGTGCAACATGTGAACCTGATGTGATTTTTAAATGATGTTCACATCAGCTTAACTGCTGCACTCATGTCAAGCATGCAACACACAAACCTGATGTGATTTTTAGAAGATGTTCACACCAGCTTACCTGCTGCACACATGTCAAGCTTGCATCAACTGAGCCTGATGTGCTTTTTAGACTTGGTTCGCATAGGTTCACTTTGTGTATGCGAACCACATGCAAACATTGCACAATTAAGCATGTGGCATGCATTCTGCATGTACACAGCAGACTTATATTTCTGTAAGGGTTTGACACCTTCCAAGTGGCCAACTGGAATGCCAGAACTGTGACTGACATCTTCATTGACCAATCGGATTGCAATATTGTGTTTCTTCAGTCAGAGAAGGGCCGTTGAACTAGACAGTTGCCAGAAGCTCTCAAGAGAAGAGAAGAGGAGAGGTGCGTCTCTGTGTGTCTCTTGGCTCCCGGCCTGGGACCTACCAGTTAATCCAAACTGGCCCTTCGGCCTGAAAGGTATAGAGACTGACTTTGCCACCAGAGCCTAGATTTCCAGAACTGGTGTCAGGTTCAGTTAGCAAGTGAGTGGACAGAATGCAGAAGGGGGAGGAACACGAATGGATATCGGCTGAGATTTGAGGGGGGAAATCAGGAGACACTTTTTCATGGAAAGGGTGGTAGATAAGTGGAACACTCTTCCCGAAGAGGTGGTATCATGTAGAATAGTGGGAGGATTTAAGAGAGAGTGGGGGGTGGGGCAGCTGCAAGTTGAGGGGCTAGCTGCACAATCAAGCAGACTTAATAGACCGTGTGGCCTGTTTCTGCTGGCAGTTTGTATGTTCCCTAGTGGAGCTGGTCTGTATAGACTTCCTCAGTCTCAAACCTGACTCAAAGAACATCTCCAATATTCTGGTGGTCACAGATCATTTTACCCATTGCCCCCAAGCGTGCCTGACAAAAGAGCAAAAAGCATCAACTGTTGCCAAAGTCCTAGTCAAAAAAGTATTTCTACACTATGGTGCACTCCAGAGGATACACTCTGATCAAGGCTGTGATTTCAATAGTAGACTCGTAAAAGAAATGTTGTCTCTCTGGAGAGTTAGAAAATCCAGAACAACGCTTTCCATTCTCGAGGTGACCCTCAGCCAGAGCAGTTTAATAGAACATTATTAGATATGTTGGGCACCTTAGATCCAAGAGAAAAAAGTAAGTGGAGCCACCAAGTTAGTGCTCTAGTTTATGCTAATAGTTGTACACGAAATGATGCTACAGGGTTCTTGCTCTACAGTTTGATGTTTGGAAGAGAAGCCAGACTTCCTATTAACTTGTGTTTTGGCATATCTGCAGATGGGGCCAAATCTGAAAACTATCTGCAGTACATTCAGAGGTTGAAAGAACAGTTAAATACTGCATATAACTTGGCTACTGAAATGGCCAGTAAGAGAAATAAATTTAACAAAGAGTGATATGTGAGAAGAGTAAAGGCCCAAGACCTATTACCTGGAGAGCTTGTGTTAATGCAAAGTCTGTGAATCCCTGGCAAACACAAAATAGATGACAGAAGGGGCAGTATGCCTTATATTGTGCTGGAGAAACTTGTCTCCCTGTGTATAAAATATGTCCAGAAGGTGAAACCCATGGAGAAAGAACTATTCATCACAACCACTTATTGCCTATAGGTCAAATGATCTTGACTAAATTTAAAGACTCTGAACCTCCTAGTCATCTTGTGACCAGGTCTGTTACTCACAAGAAGTGACAAATATTGCAAACTCCCAAATATGAAAATATTGTGGTAAAGGCTGACAACAATGTCGAACAAGGTAGTCTTGACACTAAAACTGTGGAAGATGAGCTTTGCTTTGCCTATTGTCCTACTCCTGAACTTGCCAGGTTGTTCCAAGAAATTCCTAAGTCTCGTCCTCTCAATAATGAGATGCCTGCAAAAATCAATGAAAGCCAAGTGTCTGCCAATGATGTAAATGCTCCTGTTGTCCAAGAGAAATCAACAAATGCTGTGCCAAGTGTGAGTATTGAACCTGATGAACTGAGTAACAGTGTAAAGCCAAGTACAAGTGTTGAGCTCCTTGACAATGCTGAACTGGCTAGTGATGCATCACTAATGGATGAGTCAGATTTTGTTGAAATATCCCTAAATGATGAGGTCAAACCTGAAAAGACTGCAGGTATAAATAAAGTCTCAGAGGACACAGTGGTACCCACTTTGCCTGTGGAACAATTATCGGTGGACGATGAACCAGGATTGATCATCCTGGAATCCAATGTCAAATTGCCAGATCCACCCCATTGCTCTGAAAGGGCTTTAAATCCCTATTAAAATTGACTTATGAGACTCCTGGGACCCCTGCTGATTTCCCAAATGAATGTGCACAAAGGAGTCTACATCATGCCCAGGTCTGTGCCCTGACTTGTGTTCATTCTCCTAAAGAAAAGAAAAAGCTCCACCCATTTGGGAAATGCTATGCCAGTCAACCAAGGTTGTTAATGTGAAAATGCTGGGAACATGTATCTGTAACCCCCCTACAAATGAGGGTTCCCGAAAAGTCTTCCTTGAGCTTGCCTAAATGCTCACTTCCAGGCTGGTGTCCTGCATTTTAACAGTTTAAATGTGATTGCCAGAGAGTGCCTGTATTGCCTCTGTGCACTGTCTCTTTAAAAGCTGCCTGGATTGCAGTCATAAGTCATCTGAGAGGGAGCTCTGTTGAAAGATGTAACTAGTTGCTAAAAATCATTTAGAGTGATAATGATAATGTAGTTTGTCTAACCTGCCTTCTTTGCAGCAAGGACTGATTGGTTTATCTCCACTATCTTTGTCCTGGACTGCCAAATTGGACCAATCAGTACTGGTGGGACCTAAAATGGAGCCAGACTACAGGAGCTGTCTGGAGTCAAAATCTGTAGGAATTATAGTTTTGGGCTTTTAGCGCCGTTTTGCACCAGAAGGGGGAGTATTTGTTGTGACTGACAGACAGATCAGCCAACCGAACCTTTTGGATTCTGGGGAAAGTTCCAGGCTTGCTGGCAATTGAGTCAGATCTAAGTTGGGAGCAGAAGAGGCAACAGCTTGAGGCAGTCATGCAGCCATCTGAGTAGTTTCGTGCATGAGAACTGTGGAAAGGCCCGAATTGTAGCCTGCATGTCTGCCTGCTGCCCCTGAGAGGGAGGGAAGAGAATTATTTTGGACTAAGTCCAAGTTTGTGAGAACAAAGTAAGCCACTGATTTTTTACCAGGCTCTTACCTGAAGAAGACTGAAGATTTTGCTGAATGCGATCAGCCTGTCAGGATTTCCAACTGCTTTTGAATCCCCGGTTTGTGCAGAGACTTTGCCATCATGACCAGAGAGCGGTTTGCCTAGTACAGTAGGATTTCCTTACATGTTTAGTTTAGTTTAGTTTATTGGTCTAGGAACTAATACCTTTGAGCCAAGGCTCTTTTACAAAGGTTCCACGTCACAGAGAACATCAAACAATAACAATAGACATTACAGGTAATACAAAATGTAAAAGTTACATACTAGGTCTGTTATTTACAGTTTAAGGCAGAAAGTTGTAGAGTTACATAACAAACATGCTTTTAACAGTTACATGGGAGTAGACAATTTGGAAAATAAAGAAACTTACAGGGAGAGGGAGATCATTAGGATCCAAAGGGATGCAGGACAAGAGGGAAAAGTGGTGAGCAGTAGAGTGAATGAGAGGGGACAGAAAAAAGGGGGGAAGAAGAGTGAGTTGGGTGGCAGACAGGGATAGTGGTGGTATGTGAGGGGTCATTTGACAAGGAGAGTAGGCCTTGGATGTGAGGATGGTTAACGAGGCGGAGTAGTCTTTATCGAAAAGCAATCACATTTGCTAGTGTTGGTGAGGAGGGCATAGAGCATGGTTTTGAAGGCTCCGTGCGAGGTTGAGGATAGAGTAGGTGGACTTAGAGCATTGAACCATGTCAGGGCTCTGAATGCGAACGATCTTTGTCCCTGTGTGGTCCGACATCTGGGAACCAGGAAAGGTTGGTGTGCAGATCTGGTGGAGGGTCATAAGCCAGGATTCGGACGGAGTAGGTTCTGGATACAGAATGGGGTCAGTCCCAAGATAGATTTTTTTGCCATTATGCAGGTGAGATAGATAAGGCGATTTGATAGTTGCAACCAGCCTGTTTCTTGGTAGAGCTCGCATGTGTGCGTCAGTCTTTGAGCCCTCGTGAGGAGCCGGCAAGCCTCATTTAGAGTGATTGAGACACGCCTTAGTGCCATGGTGGTAGCTGAGCCATATATAATAAGGCCATAGTCAATGATAGAGATTATGGAACTCTGTATAGCTATCCTCAGTGCCGCTTGGTTTAGAAATTGACGGTTTCGAAATAGTATTCCAAGACGTTGGTTCACTGTTTTTGCTGTGTTGTCAATGTGGGTTGCAAAAGTGAGCCTTTGATCAAAGGTGATGCCAAGGTATTTGAAAGTATTAACTTGATCCAGTGTATTTCCAGCGGAGGTTAGTATGGTGAGTGGAGTATTTCTATTTTTGTTTTGGTGATTGGTAAAAAGCATGGCTTTTGTTTTTTTGTGGTTTAGCACAAGTTTACTATCCAAGAACCACTTTTCAACACTAGAGAAGGCAATTTGCAGGCTTTTTCGTAGGCTTTTTTTCGTATTTCGTACATATAAATATGCTGTGAGTTGTTAGTGGGTCGTGATTTGGTTCCCCACTGTGTGAACTGTGTTCTGCTTGCTGGAAGCTGTATCCAGCCCAAAATGGACTGTATCCAAATTTGTCTCCATTTGGCCTGGGCCTTGCCACACTGGCCAAGCCAGACTACCCGCTGCACAGAAAGTCATCAATGAGAGATCTGCCTGGTGAACAGCCCTTTGCTCCATGCTTGAACAGGAATGATGCCTTGGCAAATCATGTGGGCCCTGCTTCTCCTGGCACTCCAGATTAACCATCTGCAGTTTCAATTTTCGTCTGGCCTGTGTCCAGTCTTGGGTATCGTGAGTAATCATCAGGGTAGCTTCCTGCAACAACAGCCTAATCTAAAAGTGTGTCATCTGATTGTCTTGTTGTTTTCTTTTCACAAACTGAGCCCTATGGCTCCAGATTACAGATAGTGTGTGTGGTGCATGTTGTTTTCTTCCATCACAGGGCCCCAACCAGCTGCAACGTTCCTGGCTAGCCCACCATTCTCCATCTGGGTACCCAGAGTGTGTGACTGTTTATGGACCCTGAAGTACATGCATACCTGTTTGACTGATACAGCCTTTAAGCAAATTAACCTGATTACGGCCCTCCCTTGTTCAAGTCCCTTAAATAAATCAGATCTAATGCTTTTTGCATTTACCCTAACTGTGGTTCCAGTTTGTACAAGAGTTCTGTACTGCTGTTATTTGCTGTGTATAACCTTGTTTCACAGGGGTTCCCCAGGGTTGAGCCAGAGGAAAGCCCTGGTGGTAAGTGCAAACAGTGTGGGTACTTGCGTGGTGTATCAGGGGTATTGTGAAAGTGATTATTGTGTATTGTTCCGGCCACTAGTAAGGAAAGAGGGGGGGTTACAGTGTCCCAGAGGGCTGTGCACAGGTTAGCTTGACCACCACCAACCCTAACCTCTAGGTAGAGGCACCCATTCCAGAACTCAGGACCCTTAACCTGCTACTAGCCAAGCGGGTAGGGTAGTAGCCCTTAGGATAGCACCACCTAGGAGTTACATATCATTTAAACCTTTAGTCAAAAGTGACCATGAGATGTGTTTACCTTTACTGTACTGTATTTTTACTGTCATGACAATGCCATTGAATTACTGAAGGCCTTCATACTGCAAATGTATTTATTTATTTAGTTGCTTTTGTTTACCAGGTAAGCACACTAGACAGCAAAGTGCCTATTTTCAGGTGCGACCCGGGAGGGTTACAAGGTACATACAATGCATCAAACAAAGACAAGGTAACATACAGGTGCCTCAGGCAATGATCACGTAGGTGCAGGTAGGTGATACAGGATAAAGGCCAACTGGCATAAATGGCTGTGTAGGCAGATAGCAACACAGAATCATAACACAACGAATAAGCAGAAAATAACATCAAGATGTAGAGTAACATCAGAGTTAGCTAAGATACATATAGATACAGTTATAACAGGGCCCCCCTTCAGACAGAAGGACAGAAAGTGCTTTGTGCAGATTTTCAGCAAAAAAATCAACTGCCGCCGGTATCAACAGCAGTCAGGGCATCACCCCCAAGTTGAGGAATAAGAAGGGGAGAGTCTCCACTGAGGTCCATATCGCACATAGACAGTGAAAGGCTGATTTGAGGAAGCTCCAGAGGGATTCCTTGAAGCAGGGATGGGAGGGAGAGGCATGAACTGAGGCAGGAAGGGAGTTCCATAGTCTAAGCGCATGGGCGGAGAAGGCCTGCTCCCCCCTAAGGGTGCGGGTCTTGGGCACCAGGCAGTCCAGTGCCATACTGGATCTTAAGGTATAGGCTGGGGTTGCATGTTTAAGGGGAAGGGCAAGAGCAGAAGGAGTTGACATTCTGACTATGTTTTCTACAAGGTTACCCAGGGCAAATGTCACTGTTTAGATAGTTACTCAATGTCTAGCTAGACTTTGTAAATATGTGAACTTTGTAAATAGTGAAAATGGTATTGTCTGTGCTCAACAGGTTCCTATTGTGGATTTGGCATGAATGCCAAGCTTTTTAGGCAAGGGAGAGTGTAACCCCAGCCAAAGACGTGGGCTTACCTTAAGTTATCTCCCTGGGCACCTCCTTTGCCCTCTGTCTGGCCTTTGTCTAGCCCTGGTGTTCTGCTCTCCTGGACCTGGCTAATATCCAGTTTAAGGTTTGAATTTGTGTGGAGTAACATCGTTTGCATAGCTGCTGCATGAATGCATGAACTGGCACCCTCACACTATAGCTTTAAGAGCTCTGTATCTGTATATAGTGGCAATATCCTGTGCTGGGTCTGAATGCTTTGGCACTTGCAAGAAGTCCAGGAATAATCTAGGGATCCCTACTGAGTACTGTTAATGTTTAATTTTAAAACTGAACAGATTGTTTATAAAGTTGGACTTTAAAGATGGACATTTAGTTGTCTGCTCTTTGGCAGCCATCTTGTTATTTTGACCTTTTTGTTTCAGCTAATCAGAACTCAAAGGGTCCTAAGAGGTCCTTAGCTATGTCTGCCAGGAAGAATAGAGGACTGTGTGTCTGGCACCTTCCAAGTGGCCAACTGGAATGCCAGAACTGTGATTGACAGCCTCATTGACCAATCAGATTGCAATATTGTGTTTCTTCAGTCAGAGAAGGACCATTGAACTGGGCAGTTGCCAGAAGCTCCTGAGAGGAGAGGAGCTTCTCTGTGTGTCTCTCAGCTCATGGCTTGGGGCCTACCAGTTAATCTAAATTGTCACTTCAGCCTGAAAGGGATAGAGACTGACTTTGCCACCAGAGCCTAGATTTCCAGAACTAGTGTTCTGGAGCAAAAGCTGCCAGAATGGAATTGGGGCCAAATCTGCCAAAGCCGGTTCCCAGCGCCAGAGAACTGTTTATCCTGACAAAAATTGCCAGAGTGGGAACTTAAAGCCGGATGTTCCAAATCCTGTTCTCTCAGCCTGAAAAGTGTCAGAGACTGTATCCTGAGTCCAGAGAGACAATTCCAGAGACTGCATTCTGAATCTTAAAGGTGCATCTTCACACAGACCAGTTTAGGGAGTCAGCCACAAGTACAATGTCTAGTGCTAGTTTGCCACCACCTCAGGGGATATGCACAGACATGGGTGTGAGTCAAGCCAGCCTGAATCTTTGTATGCTGGTCCCTGCTTCAGAAGCCAGAAGCCTGATTCTAACGCTGTGAAAGTCCAAGCCTGCCTAAGGGAGACAACCCTTGTATCTCCACTTCAGAGATTGAGGTGCTACAGAGCTGTGAGTAACTTTAGGGCTAGCACTGCAACAAATGTTCCAAGTTGCCTATTTTCAAGTTGCCTTTGAAATGTGCTGCCGGCCATCAGGCCTGGGATTACAAATACCAGTTTGTATCAGAGTTCAGCCACTAAGTTCTTTCTTTATGTTTGGTCACATTTGGATGGCTAAAGAGATAAATAAAATCATTTGTTTCTGCGCACCAACACCAGCCAACCAGCTGCATTGTGCATCAGGCCTGCAACAGTTCAAATCTGGGCACCCAGTGAAGTTTACTGGGAGTGTCTAACTGAACTGTTAATATGAGGAACTATATCTAAATTATGCCATGTTGGTAGGAAGTGGGATTTCCAGATGTTAATGTGTTTAAAAGTGAAAAGCATCCTGCATTGCCAAGCTGTAAAGTTGAGCTTTTCCCCCAAATATCCCCATAGCAAACAAAGTTTGTTGTCATTCTAACACTGTCTATGAGGATATTATTACTGGGTGCAACCATATTCTGTCTAACTTTAAAGTATATTGCTGTTGTTGCTTGCTATTCTCCACAGGTAACAGGGTCTCAGCAATAGTCAGAACCCATTTGGTGAGTACAGCCCATGTGAGCATATTGTTAGCTATAACCATTAATTGTATGACTTCAGCCTTTTTGAACTAATGTGTTAATCCATGTGTAGGACCACTGGGTGGGGAATTGGGTAGGTATAGCATCCCAGGGGCTTCAACTAGCTTGCCATCTGACCCACTTATCCTTTTACTGTGAGTGAAGGCACTGTGCTAATTATCTGTCTTACGGTAACAAACCTCTTCTTTCCATCAGTAGCAGAGTCCAGGCCCCTCAACCTGTATTGTGGTTATCAGTCAAGGTTAGCAGTCTGTTGGTACATGGCACCTAGGTTACAATTCACGGTCTGGTACAGATGTCTTATATTATTTGCAATGGGTATAACATCAGTAATAACTTCACAACTATACTGAACATTAACTTTCCCACCATATGGTCAAAACATATGCTTTTGTGGGAGGAAGCCTTACTTTTCTTGTGCCTACTTCAGCAGCAAGGTTTTCCCATGTAACAAACCTGTATGGTGGATTTCACATAGCATAGTAATCTTACCTTAGATTAGAATAGCTTTACTCTAACCATTTGTTTTTCAGACTCTTTGCATTGCATGAGGGGTATCAAAAACCACACCCCAAACTATAACATGTTTTAACTGTGCCATAATAGGGTGAAAATGTTCTTTTTGTGAGGCACTTTTCATCACTTACCACTTTTACTATAGATTGCCATTCTTCCCACAGCTCACCCTCACTGTATGTGCTAATGGACATTGTGCCCCAACTGATTTAGGGGTAGATGGTGAAACATTTATATCGCTTATCAGTATTGGGCATTTCTAAGGATGGGTTTATTTATTCATTTATTTATGAGTTTTCAGAAGACCTTTGAGTGTGAGCTCTTTTACAAAGGTTCCACATCAAGGTGGACAAATAATACAAAACACCAATACAGTAGTTACAGATTTTGGAACAATTCAGTTACAAAGGTTCCACGCCAGGGTGGACAAATGATACAAAAACACTAGTACAGTAATTACAGATTTCAGAGCAAATACAGTTGTTACAGGATTTAGCACAAATACAGTGGTTACAGACTACAGAACAAATACAATTATCACAGGGTTCAGCATATTAGGCAGTTTAAAGGGGCACTGTCAGCTTTACCCCCTCGTTTTTGTTAATATCCATGCAGTGTGCCTTCTGGCACATACTGAAGTAATTTGTAATGCAGAATAACCCCATAGACATAAAAGTGCAACAAAAATACCTGTTTTATAAATATTTAGCATAGTTTGTCTTTTAGCTGGGCCGTCCATAAATCCACTGACACCGGAAGCATAACCCCACCGAGGACGTGCGCCAGGACCAAACGCAGTCACGATGTGGCATTTTACACCAAGCCTGCTTTAGTAACATGCCGCCCATATAAACTATTAAATCATGAATGGCTCCTGGTACTTCAGAATTAAAACCGGGCCCTGTGTGGCTCACAATTTACTTTTTAAAAACTGGTGCTGTAATCCCGCGCATGCGAGGAGTAAAAGATGTGTGGAGATCCGGCGCGTATTGCAGAGCATGCTGCCATTGTGCGTAATGTGAGGGATTTTAGCACTGGTTTTAGAAGTGGTTGCGAGCCACCTGAAGACTCGGATACAAGTTTAAAGTACCAGGGCCGTTCGCTGACCAATGGTTTATAAGAACAACATTATACTAAAGCAGGCAGCATAAAATAACTTCATGTTTACGCTCGGTCTGGCGGCGTCCTTGATGGTCGATGTCGATAATTTATGGATAACCGACTTCGCGAACTATCTTCAAACTATGCTCAGCAGGTATTTCGACTACGCCTATATGGGGTGTCTGCATTACAAATTACTTTGGTGTGTGCCAGAAGGCTACTCATGAATAACAAAGCGAAGAATGCGCTGGTCTGCTAAGAGTAGTATGAGATTTATTGGCTAGTAGTGGGAAACAAATCTAACGTGAGAGGGATTTGGTTATGTCTTGGAAGATTCTAGGGGTGGCTCTGCCTTAGAATCCTCGTGAGGTCTATTGATATAATATGGTTAAAAAAAAAAAGAAGAAAAAGGTGTGTGATATGGCACAGTTGTTGAAATAATGTTGCATGAGGGGAAGTAAATCAAGACGGGAGCCTAGTTACAGACATGTGACTGTCTGTTTAGGAGAACAGGGGTCCCACTTATTGTGCCCATGAAGGTATATTTACATGTCAAGTCTATATTCAGTGGCAGAACCTCTAGTATGTCACACCATGCAGGACTAAATCAGTGTACTCATGGCCACATGTCATCTTTATTATGCTATGGGGTACAGTGTCAGTGCTGCCCTGTATTTAGACTGCATTGTTAGTGAGCTTGCATGGCCCTTTGGTACTAAACCTGTTGTCACAGATGACAAGTGGCAGCTATTCTCTGTCCTCACTGCAACCGCAGCTAGCATTCAGACAGAAAATAGCTGGCACTTTATACTAGTAATGTTGATCTGCAGTCAATATACTGCACAGGGTGCATAGCAAACACCAGGGCTAGTCATGTTCCCTGGTGCCATTTCTATGGAGGGGCAGCTTCTGGCCTGAGGAGGACTTTTTTTTTTGAGATGGGGATGGGAATGGGCCCCTAAAGTACCACTCAAGGGAGGCAAGTCTCTGATGTCCGCTCTCATGATAGTCCCTGCCATAGCTAATGAACAAGGTTTCCATCCTCCCACCTCCCCTTTGCCTACAGTTCATGTACAAATAAAAGAAAGCTGCTAATAAAAGCAAATTGCATAAACATATTGGACATTGTTGGGCACCGCCTTGTTGCTTTATGTTAATCTTTGCAGTTGATACCAGCTCCATTACAAATTTATTTAGACCAGGGAAGCCAGTGTACATGTTTGAGATGCCACATATTCTGTGTTGTTGGCCTGGTGACTCCAGACTCCCACCCCTTGTCCCATTTCCTAGCAGTTATAGTAGGCTGCCCACTGCTTTGAGGGAAAAGCTGAAGCTGTATGCTGCAAAACAGGGGAAATTACTGTAATACCAGAGTCTGAAAGGGACTGCTTTTACACTATCTATTAAAAGAAGGGAATCAACTGTAATAATCATGGGCTATGTGGAACACTGGACAATGGCTTCAGCCGTCAAAGTCATTGGGTGATAGCTGGTCTGCCACAATGTAGAGTTGCTTGCCTCAGTCATGGCCAGGCAGTATTTACTGCCACACACATCCTGCACCTGTTTTCTTCTCCTGCAGTTTTTATGTGTTTTTTCATCCATCATCACAGATGAGCAGGGCCACTGGAAAATTGCGGGCACAGTTTTTCTGCAGTTTCTGCAATATTCACCCTTCTCCACACAAAATCCGCAATTTCTTGCACTTTCTTACATTTATGGAATTTTTAACTGAAATTGTATAAAAATATTTAAATTCTCAAGGAAATCTACTCAGATATGCTAACAATTTAGTACACAGACTTGAACTTAATCAAAACAGTACAGTGTGAGATGAGAAGGGGTCAATTGTGACTCTGCTTTCATGTGATTCACTTCCCTGCTTTGGTTTCAGAATCCTTTAATCATGCATATGTAGACTTGAACACTTAAAATCTGTGTTAAAGCAGACTATCAGAGAACTTTTTGCTGACACAGAGACTGAAACAATAGGTGTGAGAAGAGGTGCAAAGTGCCCCATTCACCGTCCTAAATGAGGCATTGACCACAATGCTTGCTTCTGCATGGTAGGGTAGATTTTCCTTGTATTAATACTTTCAGTCTGAAATGATTTTGATTCAAATGTGTCAGGAGTTTGGGTGGCCCTGCTGATTATAAACTTGAATGTGCTTCTGAGGGGGTTGGTGACAGTGATTCCTTACATGTCAGTCTGCCATAACTGTATACTCACATACAAAGCATACAAAAAGTGAACATTTCTGAAAACATGCTGAACAGGTTAAGTATAGTTTAATAGTTACCTTCAAATAGACAAAATAATTGCAACCCAAGTAAAATCACTGCAGACTGTGTAGAACAAAAGTACAATGTATAGAAAACTATTGTATGATGTAATGAAGATCTACTGCCATGATTTGATACTTTTATCATGTGATTTTAAAATGTACTTACAGTGCTGATTAAGAACAGTAATTATTTTAACAAATAAACATTTTTCTTACTAGACCTTTATTAGGCACCCTGGTTATCTGTTTAGTTTTTTTCTTGCACCAAAACAAGTAGTTTAAACAGGCTTCATTATTTAACATCTAGAAACTGACAAAATATGTTGTTTCTGGGTGTATCCAGTACAGACTAACGGTAAATTACTGAATAAAATCTAGGTCGGTGACAAGAGAAAGGAGAGCGGAGAGCTTTGCAGAGCTGTGGCTGCAGTCGGCAGCGGGGTCGCAGTTGGTGATCAGAGGAAGATAGAGCTGAGCTGTTTGGATCTGAACTAGCAAGGGGTGCAGGTTGCAGTTCAGTGACTAAAGCAAAGACAGCTAGCCAATCGCAGCCCGTGGTGTAGGATTGGGCCAATCAGGGGAGAGAGGTGCCAAGGCGGTCAGGCTTTAAAAAGTCAGCCAGTCTGCAGAGATGAGAGCTGTATTTGTTCCTGTCCTCCCTCCCTGACCCCTATTAAATACGGAGGGGAGAAGGAGCCATATATGAAGCGGAGGAGCTAACAGGTCACAGGTCTACAGGTCACTTGATCTTGGACTACTGATGCTGGAGGTGCTGGGGACTTGGACTTGAACTTGATGTCTTGGACTTGAACTGGGTGACTATGGTTATTAATTCTTGATGCCTATGGTCTGCACATGCTTTATTATTTCTAAAAAAGTCTTGACTGTGGGTTGGGGCTGAGGAAGGGGTGAGGGTCAGGGGCCCAAAAATACATAAGGTGTGATTTTAGGACTGTATCTGAGTATCACGGGAGAAATGGTAGGGCAGCACAGAGGGAGGGGTGACCAAGGGAGGGGGATCTTTGGCAGGGTGGTCGGGTGTAGTGGGTGTGGAACGGCTATGATCCTAAATTGTGCGTGGAGGATAGGGGGTTGTATGTTGTGTAAGCAGTTCACTCAGCTGAGGGAGGAAGTGGCGAAGCTAAGGTGGGGCTTAAATGGGGGGGGGAAGCTGGGAAAAGGGGCTAGAGAGACTGGGACAGTATAAGCCAAGGAAGGAGTGGGAAGGGCTGAGTGGATTCACTGGAGGATCAGATACACTGTTGCAGAAGTCAAGGGCTTGGGAAGGAGAGGATGGAAGGGGATCCAGAGGGGGATAGACCAGAGGTGGTAACAGACAGCAGTAAGTCCAGAGTTGGGACAGGAACACCTGAGACAGGAGGAAAGGGGTCAGTGAGAACTGACAGCAGGAGGTCTAGAGGCACAAAAATGATGCCTGTAGCTAGAGAAAAGGGGTCAGCCAGCGGTCAGGAGGCAAGGAAGACAGTAGGCTCAGGAAAAGGCAGACAGATGCACAGAATGAAGGATGACATAGGCATAGGTGAAATGGGCCAGAGGGTGGAAGTAACAAATAGTTCCCCCCCCCCCAGGTATCCTAGTCAAGGACATTTTGGAGGAAGGGGTCCGGCAGGGGCCATCAGAGAAGGGAGGAAAGAGTGGCTGGGGGACGTGGGGGGAAAGATCTCAGGTGCAGTGGAAGGGGGGGAAGGAGCAGCCACACTGCATGCAGGGGAATGGGTGGAGATGGGGACGGGCACATTAGGGACACACCAGAGGGTGGCACTAGGGGAACTGTGGCATAAGAAAAGGGGCAGGAAGGAAGCACTGGAAGAGCTGGAGTTGAGCTCCTGAGAGGCTGAAAATGAATGGGAGGAAACCCTGCAGGGCAGGAGCTGCAGTAGGAGGCTGGGGCATGCACCAGGCAGAATGCAGCAGAGGGGAAATATGCAGACAGGGCAGGTGGTGAGGAGAAAGACTTCCCCAAGTGAGGTACGGTGCTCAAAACCTTCTGCAAAGATGGGCAGGACAGGGACAGTTGTATGTATATATATATATATATACATTTACCCCAAAGGGCATTTGGCTGGGAAGCCAAGTTTCAAAGAAATACAAAATCTCACATGCCCCCACAATACAAACCATCATGGGCTGCATATGCAAATCACCACAGAATATTATGCTGGTTCAACTTTAAGCAGAAATGCATGGTGCCGATGGCCTCTCACACAGCTTAGGCACCCTTTGCAAACTGTGTGAGAGGCCTTTCGGCACCATGCATTTCTGCTTAAAGTTAAACCAGCATAATATTCTGTGGTGATTTGCATATGCAGTCCATGATGCTTTGCCATGTGGGGGCATGTGTGATTTTGTATATATATATATATATATATATAGACACATATACATATCCCACAGACTAAAACACCATCGTCTGCTATACTCTGATCTAAACTGGTTGTCCCCCAATGATACTAGACTTTATTCCCTTGGCTCCACTGTCCACAGCATCATGAGATCTCGTACCCCAACAGCTCTGGCCAAGTCACTCACCTACCAGACCTCCAACTATGGTCTATGCTCGGCTGACAATTCCCTACTATGCATCCCCAAATGTAGTACCACAAAAGGCTCTAGAGCCTTTGCCACCATGCACCTCAGTTGTGGAACTCACTCCCTCTGGACATCCGGATAGCTCCTACACAAAATGCTTTTAAAAAAGTGCTCCACCAGCATCTCAGTTCTACCAACCAATGCTCCTGTTTCAAACCTCCTTAGTCCTCTGGGTATCCTGCCTATCTCAAGGCTCTTAACCTTTTCTCCACAATACTCCCCTTGTGGTGCAGCCTATCCCAGCTCTCTCTCCTGACACTAGCCCCCTGCAGCCATCCCTCCTCGCTCTTTGCCTGCTCCTGTCCTATACCCTACCTTTCCTTATCCTGACCTGCTATTATCCCTACTGTTCACAATCTTGCCATTCCCTTGCCCATTATCCCCCTTGCACTTCAAGTTCAAGTTCAAGTTCAAGTTTATTGCAGGAAAACTCCATTGAGCAAGCTCATTCACAAGGAGGTCCTGTGACATAAACACTTAAAGTACAAACACAGATAGGTAATAACAATATATACATGAAATACACGTTACATGATACAGGCTGGATATACATACAAGGGTACCACATAGGGTGACCGCAGGTGGTAAACATTGATATGAGACAGGGAAGCAACTTACAGGTCGCATACTGATAAATGAAACATGATGACTGGTGTGTGCAATACATATACAGTATTTTGGCAGCTAGAACAAACAACAGTCTACAACTGATATGGGGGGGAGGAGAGATTTGATAGAGTAGCAGTGGAGCGTAAGCAAAGATAAAGCCAGGAGTAGAAGGAAGGGAAGCAGTTAATATGACAAATCAATTATACCTTACCAGTGGATAAATATGGCACACATGGGGAAGGAAGAGACTTAATGACAGTTACAGGTGTCTTTTATTTTGGCTGAACTTAGCGATTGTAGAAGTTTATTGAAACTGTGCTAGTTAGTTTCAATACGGTTTGTAATTGGTTCCAAATGGAGGGAAGGGCATATGCAATAACACGTTTACCAAAGGAAGTCGCGTCCTTGGTATGTCAAGCATAATAAAGTCAGATTTTCTTAACGAGTATGCACTATGTGAGATACTAATAAGGGAAGAGAGATGTTTGGCAATTTCTGCAGGAGCAGTTTAGAGTCCATAGCCCAGCATGGAGCAGGCGTCTAGTAGTAAGGATGTCCAACCAACAGCTGCATATAAGTCATAGTGGTGCTAACGGTAAGAGGAGTTGGTAATGAACCGTAACGACGGTGATAAAGGATGTCCAGTTTACTTAGATTTGCAAGAGTGGTGGAGGAATAGATTACATCGCCATAGTCGAGTAGGGGGAGAAAAGTGGCCTCTACAAGCTTGTTTCGAGTTTCAAGGGGGAAAAGGGGCCTATTTCTGAAGAAACCTAACCTTGCTTTTAACCTTCTAGAGACATCTTCAATGTGGTCACTGAAAGATAATTTATTGTCGATCCAGATACCTAGATATTTAAATTTGTTACAACTTCCAGAGGCTTGTTTAGCGTGGTGACAATGAAGTCTTGGGCAAGAGTATTGGGGGCCTGAGACAGCACTGCGGAGAATATCATCGCTTTAGTCTTCTTAGCATTGAGCAGAAGCTTTGCCTTTATTAGATTATGCTCAAGTTGTGCGAAGTCCGCTTGAAGCACTCCCTTGACTTCAGATAACGATGAGCCAGAAGTATACAACAGTATCATCTGCAAAAAGTGCAGATTGGACGAGATATGTTAGCATCTAAGTCATTGATGTACAGAGAAACAAGATAGGGCCTAAGATGGTTCCTTGGGGACTCCTTGCAACTGGCAAGGCAGCAGAAAAAAGCCTTCGCCTTTACTTTTTGAATCTTCCAGTTAGGTAGCTAGAGAACCACTGGGTGGTATGGTATGTGGCACCCAACTTTGCAAGGCAATTGACTAATAGTTTGTGATCAACAGTATCGAAAGCTTTGCTGAGGTCCAAAAGACTGCACCAGTTACCTTCTTAGCATCTATAGCAGAGATCCAATCATTGGTTACTTTTGCTAGTGCAGTGATTGTGCTATGATTAGCCGGAAGCCAGATTGAGCTGGGTTAATGAGAGAGAAGGTTTCAAGTGAGATTTTAACTGAATATGGATCAGTTTTCGAGAACTTTAGAAAGGATAGGCAATATGGAGATAGGCCTATAGTTGTTTACATCGCATGGGTCACCAGATTTAAATAGAGGGAAGATATGTGCTGATTTCCAGCAGGACGGCACAGTAGCAGATGTAATGGAAAGATTGAAGATGTGGAGAATTGGGGCAGTGAGATGGGCATAGCCTGACCTTAGGAAAAAGGGTTCCAAGCCATCGTCCCCTGCGCTTTTTTTGGTGTCTAAGTTAAGAAGAGAATCTTCTACTTCTTTATAAGTTATCTCGCGCAGTTGGAAGGGACTGGGTGCAGGACTAGATGTGGCGGGAGGGGTATGCTGGCTCACCGCAGCACCAGCATAAGGTGACGAGTCAAAAGCTAATCCAGCTGTGGCAAAGTGGGAGTTAAGTTTCTCCAGGATTAGGGACTTGTTTTCCACAATCTTGCCACTTGCAACTATCTTTGTTGGGACAGAGGGGGCCATGGGCCGTCCTTCTATAGCTTTGATAGTCTTCCATATTTTATGAGGGTTACCTTTAGCTTGTTGAGGTAGAAATATAATAGTTAGCTTTAGCAGAGCGAAGTTTTTCACACAGTTATTCCTGGCTGTTCTAAAGGCCTGCCAATCCGAAGATTTTTTGAATGTCTAGCTTTAGCCAGAGCTTATCTCGAGCTATAAGGGCTGCCTTGAGATCCGAGGTGAACCAGGGATTGGAATTGTTCCGTACTCTTACTTTGATGAAAGGGGCATGCTTATTTATTATTGTAGTGAGTTTGTCATTAAGGATCAAGCTGCCTTGTTGACATCTTTGGCAAGGTAAAGATCTTGCCATCTGATCATGCTCAGGTCAGATAGGAAGTTTACTGCACTGAATTTGCGAAAGAATCTTTTTGTTATAAAGATGGGTTGCGGACGGGCCTTAATTTGAGATCTTATGCAAGCAACAATTCCATGATCTCTCATGTCGCTAGGAAACACTGCCAAATGAGATATTTTGTGTGGATGGGTGGTTAGTACCACATCTAGAATGGAACTGTTGGCAGTATTTAGAGTGTTGTTCCTAGTAGGTTCTCTGACTAATTGCCCAAGACCTAGCTCGTCACAAAGGGATTTGAGGCCCGTGTGATTTAGGTGACAGCCAGTCCATATTTAGATCTCCTAGAAATATTGTTTCAGTTTTTGCATCTACGAACATGGATTTCAAAAGATTAAGGACTTCATCACCACCAGACGGGGGTCTATAGCCACCTAGTATAGTGATACATTCCGAGGAGGGGAGATGAAGGCTCAGTGAAACTAACTCAAATTCCTTGGCTAGAGATTTGCAACTAATATTGGTGAGTATTGGTGAGGCACTTGTCAGTATTTGACCACATTTTTATTTTATCTATTTTTGTTGTACTTTCTAAACTATATTTTCAGGACTACTACTGCAATACTCTTGCTACTGTTTGTTTTTCATCATGCTATGACTGTAAAAACCTCTATGATCCTACAAGGACCACTTTTTATTTATTTATTTATTTATTTTCTTTTAACCAGGAGAGGCACACTAAGCTGAAAGCTTGTTTACAGGTGTGACCTGGGAGCACAAGGAAGCCAAGTGACTTGCTCAGGGTCACACAGTTCAAGTTAGTTAGTTCAAGTTTATTGCAGGAAAGACTCCGTTGAGCAAGCTCATTCACATGGAGGTCCTGAGGCACATACACATACAGTTCGCAATTACATAGACAGGAAATATAAAATATAGAACAACAAAGAAAAAATATATAATACAAGAGGTATACACAATAAAAAGTCCTTATGCTATATATGCAGTACATTCCAGCTTTAACCTTGCCCTAAATTATGCCACACATTTCAGTTTAATAAGTAGAGGGCCAGATGGTACCTAGGAATTTGACTTGGCATTTGGGGGCCTAGTAGCACCTACATATGTCTTTTAATTTAGAGATAGCTAGTGTTTTGTAGGAGTTAATTAATACGATGCTGGTTAGCTTCAGCATGGCTTGTAGCTGGTTCCAAATGTTTGAGAGGGCATATGAGACAGCTCTTTGGCCAGCTGTGGTACGTGTCCTGGGAACATCTAGTAGGATAAGGTCGGATTTCCTTAGGGAGTAGGCGCAATGCGAGATGTGTATGAGAGATGTTAAATAGACAGGCAGTTTGTGGAGTAGTAATTTGAGGGTCCAAATGCCAGCATGCAGGAGGCATCTGGTGGCAAGAGAGGTCCACCCAACTGCTGCATAAAGATCACAGTGGTGGGTCTTGTACGCAGAGTTAGTAATGAAGTGAAGAGCACGGTGATAGAGTATGTCCAGTTTAGATAGGCTCAAGGTTGGGGAGGAGATAAAGATAATGTCTCCGTAGTCAAGCAAGAGAAGGAATGTTGCTTGGACAAGTCTTTTGCAGGTTGTGAGAGAAAAGAGGGTCCTATTTCTAAAGAAGAAACCCAAGCATGCTTTAAGCTTTTTGATAGATCCTCGATGTGGTAATTGAAGGAAAGCTTGTTTTCTATCCACATACCCACATCCACAGTACCCTGTGTACTACCTGTAATGCTTAGCTTATTGTTAAATGTTTTTTGAAATACCCTGTATGCTACCAATTCTGTTTAGCCTTTTGATTAATGTTTCACAACACCTTGTTTATGTATCTCGATGTAATCTACTGTTTATTATATCAGCAATGTCTGCCCTGTAACCTCCCGGGTCGTGCCTGAAAACAGTCATCTTTATGGCTAGCGCACCTACCCGGTAAACAAAAACTAAAATAATAAAAATAAAAGTTGGAAGGGGATCAAGCACAGTTGGCACAATCTCACACAGTGATGCAGATGGGGAAGGCCAAGAGCAGATAGAGGGGGGTCAGGTGAAGTTGGCTCTTGCTCAAGCAGTGATGCAGGAGGGGTTTGCAAGGATGAAGGAAGCCAGGCGGAAGTACAAGGAATGAAGAGGTACAGTGATGCAGACAGGAGAAGGCCAGGAGAAGATGGGGGGGGCAGGTTAAGTTGGCTCATGCTCAAGCAGTGATGCAGGAGGGGTTTGCAGGGGTACAGGAGGGGGGCGAGTCTGAGGAAAGGATAAAGGGAGAGGGTGAGGAGGTACAGATGCTGGGTGTGGGTAAAAATCAGGATAGGTTAGGTGATGGGAACAAAAGATGAGCAGGGGCAGAAACCAAGTCAGGATGGAACATGAGGAGGAGTCCAAAGGGAGCCAAACCCTGTGACACAAAGCTAGAGGCCAAAGGGACACTCAGGAAGCAGGGTGCAGTAAGGTGGCACTCTTGGGGGGCTCAATAATTAAGGGGCTACAATGGGGAAAGAAGGACCAAAAACAACGCAGTATGGGTACAGTGCATGCCAGGGATGACGGCGCTGGAGGTGAGGCATCATATTCCTTCCTGGGGTAAGCAGCAGGATGAAAGGACACATCTGGTGTTTCACCTGGGCACAAATGACTTGGAGGGGAACAGTCTAATGGAGGTACAGGCAAGGTTCGAGGAACTTACTAGGTTCTGTAGGAGCAACACTGTTTTTCCTTCCATTTTCTTCTCTGAGGTGTTGCCAGCACCAAGAGTGAGCACACCCAGAAAGGAGAAGATAAGGCCATTCAACAACTGGCTACAAGGTTGGTGCAGTCAGATGAGGTTTGGCTGGATAGGTGACTGGGATCTACATGGGAGGAGGAGGAGCTGTATGCCCAAGACAGGCTACAACTGAACTCTTCAGGGGCAGCTGCACTAAAGAGTAAACTGGGGGACTTCATGGCAAGGAAGTTCAATTTAAACTAAACGGGGGGGGGGCTAAGGACAGGGCCATCCTTACATGAGGCTGAGCAGAGAGGCTATCAGCCATCAAGGGAACAGTTAGCAGCAGGGTAGGACAGGATGGGGCTACATGTTGGGGGGCTTAAGCTGAAAATGCCAGGAGCCTGGGCAACAAAATGGGAGAACTGGAGGCCACCATGATGGAGGAGAACCTAGATATTGTAGCAGTGAGTGAGACTTGATGGAACGAGCACCACGCCTGGGAAACGGTGATCCCAGGGTATCATTTGTTTAGGAAGGATCGGGAGCGGAAGGGGGGAGGGGTGGCATTATATGTCAGGGAAAGGATTGGGGCCATGGAAGGGCAGGATGAAGAGGGGGTAACAGAGATAATGTGAGTCACCCGAGACAGGGGACAGGGGAAAACCTGCGCATTGGGGTAGTCTATAGGCCTCCTATGCAGAGGGAGGAAGAGGATAGACACTTTGTGGAATCTGTAGCGAGGATGGCACAGAAAGGGGAAATTGTGTTAGCTGGGGACTTAAACCTTCTGGACATCAACTGGAAGGCCCAGACAGCAATCTCCGCAAGGAGCAGGGGCATCTTAGAGGCTCTTCAGGGCATATTCCTGCAGCAAAGGTTCAGTGAGCCCACTAGGGGTGCAAACCTGTTGGATGTGGTCCTCACAAATGGGGACAGTGTGGAGGAGGTGGAGGTGGGGGAAGAGCTTGGCACCAGTGACCACAGAGCTTTCAGGTTCAGGGTGAGAGTGCGCAGGGTGAGGGTTAGGATGAGAACCAAGGTAATGGACTTCAGGAAGGCTGACTTTCATGGAATGAAGAAGGTAGTTAGGGAAGAAATGTTAAGGATAGGGTATGTGTAGGGGATGAAGGACTTATGGGCAACCATCAAGAGAGGGGTATCTAAAGCCATGGACTCATGTATAAGAAGGGTAATAAAGAATAGAAGACAGTAAAGACCTCTATGCTTCACTAGAGAAGTGGCGTTATGGGTCAAGAAGAAGATTAGAACATTCAAGAGATACAGGAGGACACAAAAGGATGAGGACAGGGAAACCTACAGGGGAAAAAAGAAAGGAGGCAGGGCAAAAGATAAAGAGGTCTAAGGAGGCCACTGAGGAGAGGATAGCAAAGCAGTCAAGGAGGGGGGACAAAACAGTCTTTAGGTACACTACATTGGAGAAAGAATGAGGGCACAGCATGGGATTGGGAGGATAAGGGGGAAAGTGGAACATTACTGGAAGGAGATTTCGAAAAAGCAGAGGCATTAAATAGCTATTTCGCCTCAATCTTCATGGAGGAGAGAGAGGGCAGGGGACTAGGAAGGGCTGGGGAGGGTGACAGCCACAGGCAGGTGGGTGTGGCAGAATTCACAACTGAAGGAGTAAGGGAAGGGAAGAATTGGGTAGTCTTAGGGTGGATAAGGCAATGGGGCCTGATGGAATACACACAAGGGTTCTCAAGGAGGTGAAGAATGAAATAGAGCCACATCTGGCAAGGCTGTTTAACTTGTTCTTGGTCACGGGGTGGTGCCAACGGACTGAAAGAGGGCAGTGGTGGTCACATAGATACATAGATTTTGACGGCAGATAAGGACCGCTTGGCCCACCCAGTCTGCCCATTTCCCTACCTAATGGATAAGCTGCAGATCCTAGTTAACCAGCAGCCAACTTCTTCCTACCCCCACCACCTAGAATTGCCTTATAACTGTCCCATGCATGCTTGAATTCCACCACTGTTTTTGACTCCACAACCTCCTCCAGAAGGCCGTTCCATGCATCCACAACCCTGTCTGTGAAAAAATACTTCCTTAAATTACTTCTGAGCCACCCCCCTTCTTTCTTCAAATTGTGCCCCCTTGTTCTTGCACACCTCTTTTTTAGAAAGATGCTACCCTCTTGGACTTTGTTGATTCCTTGAGGTACTTGAAAGTTTCTATCATGCCCCCTCCTTTCCTAGAGACTATACATATTCAGCTCCTTAAGTCTCTTCATATGTCTTCCAGTGCAGACTCTGCACCATTTTAGTTCCTCCTCTGGACAGCCTCCATCCTGTCTATGTCTTTATGGAGATTGGGTCTCCAGAACTGCACACAGTACTCAGATGGGTCTCACCAACTGTCTGTACAGAGGGATAATAACTTCCTGTTTTCTACTGGTGATGCCTCCTTATGCATCCCAGTATCTCCTCAGCCCTCCTTGCAGCCCTCTCACATTGCGTGCCCACCTTTAGGTCATCTGATATGACTACCCCCCAGGTCCTTTCCATTTTGTTGTTGTTAGTATCTCACCCCCATTGTGTACCTCTTTCCTAGGTTTTGTTTCCCAGGTGCATTACCTGCACTTCTTAGCATTGAATCTAAGCTGCCATACATTTGACCATTCCTCTAACCTTGCCAAGTCCCTTCTAATCCTTTCCACCCCACCTTGTGCATCAGCTCTGTTGCAGATCTTTGTGTCATCTGCAAAGAGACATATTTTTCTTCCAGTCCCTCTGCAATGTCGCTTATAAAGACATTGAAGAGGACCGTCCTAATACTGAACCCCAAGTGTACCCCACTAGTAACCCCTTTTCTTCAGAGTGGACCCATTTACTATTACTCTCTGTGTCCTATTCTCCAGCCAATTCTTTACCCAGGCTGTCATCTTGGGATCCATTCCCAGGCTGGCTAACTTATATTAATCTTTTGTGTGGGACTGTGTCAAATGCCTTGCTAAAGTCTAGGTAGGCCATGTCACAGCCCCTCCCTGATCTACTACTTTAGTCACCCAGTCAAAGAAATCTATCAGATTTGTCTGGCATGACCTTCCGCTGTGAATCCATGCTGCCTTGGGTCCTGAGCCCCTCTGGCCTCTAGATACTCAACAATTCTTTCCTTCAGAAGTGATTCCAACATTTTCCCTACCACTGAGGTTAAACTAACAGGTCTGTAGTTTTCTGCTTCTGCCTTGCTCCCACTCTTGTGAAAGGGAATCACATCTGCCCTTCTCCAGTCCTTGGGTACCACCCCATCCTCCCATGATTTGTTAAAGAGGGTAGTCAGTGGTGTCACTAGTTCTGCCCTTAGTTCTTTTAGAATTCTGGGATGAATTCAAATCAGGCCCATTGCTTTGTCCACCTTCAGTTTTAAGGTTCTTTCAGAACCCTTTCTTCTGTAAATGGGCTGGTATCAACTTCTGTATCCAGAGTGTTTCTACTGTTTGTTTTGGTACCTCCCCACTTCCTTTGTAAATACTGGGCAAAAATATTTGTTTAGTATCTCTGCCTTTTCACAGTCACCCTCTGCCCACCCTCCTCCTCTTTATTAAGCCTCACTAACCCTCCCTTGGTCTTCCTTGCTCCCTGATGTACCTATAAAGGTTTTATCCCCTTCTTAACTGAGTTGGCTATCTTTTCCTCGGTTTGGGCCTTTGCTGTTCTGACTGCCTTCTCAGCTTCCTTTTGCTTTAACTGATACAGTTCTCTGTCCTGCTCCTTCTGTGATTCCTTGTACTTCCTGAATGCTTTCTTTTCTCTTGAACCTTCAGTCTACACTACATAAGGGGGGACGGAAGGACGAGGTCAAAAACTACTGTCCCTTTAGTCTTACCTCAGCGGTGGGGAAAGTAATGGAAACATTACTTAAGATCAGGTTGATAGACTACTTGGAGATGAATGGCATGCAGGATGACAGGCAGCATGGCTTCACCAAGGGAAGGTCCTGTCAGACTAACCTGATAGAGGTTTTTGATGAGGTGACACAGATAGTGGACCAGAGAGGAGTGGTGGATGTGGCCTATCTGGATTTCAATAAGGCCTTTGACACCATTCCGTATGGTGGAATGGTGCATACGCTGGACAGACTAGTGGTGGACATCAGGATCACCAGGTGGGTGGAAAACTGGTTGAAGGAAAGGAGTCAGATTGTGGTGGTAAATGGGACACATTCCAGGGAATGGGTGGTGACCAGTGGGGTGCCACAGGGGTCAGTGCTAGGACCAGTACTTTTTAACATCTATGTTAGTGACCTAGCAGAGGGTCTGGAGGGATGGGTATGCCTGTTCGCAGATGATACAAAGGTCTGTAATAGGGTGGATTCACCAAGTGAGGTGCAAGCCATGAGGCGGGACCTGGAGAGGTCGGAGAGGTGGTCTGACACTAGGAAATTGAAGTTTAATGCACGAAAGTGCTCACTGATGCACCTGGGGAGGAGGAGGAATAGGAGGGAAACTTACTCCCTTGTGGGGGTGGTGATTAAGGAGAAGGAAACGGAAACAGAAAGGAACCTGGGGATTATGGTATTGTGTGATCTCAAAGTAGGCAGCCAGTGTAGCAGGGCGGTGGGAAAGGCAAATGGAATGTTGCCCTGCATTGTGAGGGGTTTTAATAGCAGGAAGAGGGAGGTGCTAATGCCATTATACAGAACCATGGTCAGGCCGCATTTGGAGTATGGGGTGCAGTTCTGGAGGCCTCACCTATGAAGAGATGTTGACTTGATGGAAAGGGTACAGAGAAGGGCAACCAAAATGGTACAAGGGATGCAGAATGTACCCTATGAGAGAAGATTGAGAGGGCTGAATGTGTACCCTATGGAGATTAGGAGGGAGAGGGGGGACATGATAGGGTCCTTTAAGTATCTGAAGGGAATAAATAAGGTGGAGGGTGATAGTTTGTTCAAATTGAAGAAGGGAGCGAACACGAGGGTACATAGCCTCAAACTGGAAGGTGGGCAATACAGAGGTAATGTCAGGGGGCAGTTTTTCACGGAGAGGGTGATGGAGGCCTAGAAGGAGGTAGTGGCAGCTGAAACAGTAGAGGGGTTCCAGAGGGCTTGGGATAGATTTAACAGGTTGAGGAAAGAGGGTGGAAGCATGACAGAAGGGGGGAGGTAGGGTGTTGGGCAGACTAGATGGGCCACGGGGCCTTTCTCTGCCATCACATTTCTGTGTATCTGTGTATGTCTTGATTTTTAGAAGATATACTACATAATGATTAATTTGCAATGCATTTCAAAAACACAAACGTTTCTTCATATTGAAAGCATTTACAAGTGGCAATACATTTATCTAACAATTCATGTGATCAAGACAAGCTGCAGCAAACAATGAAATATTTATTAGGGGGCAATGAGGATGTATAGTGAGTGAACCCCTACAATTTTCCCACAATTTCTGCAAAGAAATCTCCGCATTTTGGGGTAAAATTTTCTGCAATTTTCCAGTGGCCCTGCAGATGAGTCTCAGTTCTTCACAGGGAGAAAACTGTTGGAGTGGTCACTGGTGGTAATCAGTCCATCACCACTGTTTCAGAGAGAACCCATGGTCATTCTTATGGTCACTCTTAGCATGCTGAGTCTCCAAGTGTGGTGGTTCCTGTCCCCTTCATGTCTCAAAATATTCTTCTGTTATGGTTTGTTTCAGTGATGCCCCATGATTTTGGCTGTCAGGTGGGCTAGACCAGTGAAGTGGAAAACAAAAGGGGGATTTTCTTTTTTAGAAAAGATCGTATTGTTCTTACTGAAATAGTTTTCCTGACATTCCATTTTTTCCTGCAGCTTCTTGATCTGGCATGTGTCCTAAACTCTTTGTTTCTTTCCTTGTTGAGACTGGTTCTTCAGACTTGAATTCCTGACCTATACATCTGACACATGGTGAACCATGATATTTACTTCCTCACTTATTTGTTGTAATTCATCTAGGGCGTCTGTAACTAGGGAGAATGGGCCACCATTTCTAGCAGTAGCATGCTAAGCTAAGCGGCAAGATCATTGGCTGCATTTTGTTTTATCAGCAGGGTCCCAGCTCTGAATATTTTACACAGATTAGCTCCCAGTTCCAGACACAGAGGAGTAAGCTCTTCAGTCTCCAGCATTTTGGTGTTAGTGTAGTAGCCAATGGTTTTCTGTATGAAATGTCTTAGATTAAATTAGGACATTTATTGAGAGAAAGCACAATTGGGACAGAACTCTGGTCAGCTGCTTCTGCCCATGTGTGCCACAGCATGTAATCTACTGCCTTGGGTCATTTTTAGGAAGTGAACTGTATGGTTTTTGCATGCTGAAACATAAGAAAAGGTGTTTTAAAAATGATAGGAAAAATTATATGTTTGAGGGAAATAAATATGTTGCTTTGAAAACTTAAGAAAAAAATGTTACAGCAAAACATTTTCCCTGGGAAAAAACAGTGTTTACAGAACTGCTGTGGACTGTTGTTAAGTTTGCAACTGAAGGGAAACCATTGTTTTTAAATGTATTCTTTTAATTGGCTTTGTTTATTAGACGGCGGAACACAATGTACCCAGTCCGTCACTGGGGTCAGACTGACCACAGCAAGTAGCAGCAGTTCTGAACAGAGACAATTATGACTTGCTACTTGATAAGTTAAATAAGTTATAATAGACTCTATTAAATCTGGAAATTAATTTGGTACACAACTGTACTACACTGAGACAGGAATGTCTGGCCGTGTGAATTTAAAGACATCACTTAACCTCCATGTACTTAATCTCTTGTTTCTGTGCTCCATGAGGTTTCTGAATACAGAATAGTAGATGGGAAAAAGATGTTCCAGGACTACAGGGCATGGGATAAAGTTGAAGGGAGGGCGATTCAGAGGAAACGTGAGAAAGAATTTCTTCACAGAAAGGGTGGTGGACGAGTGGAACACTCTGCCAGAGGAAGTGGTGGGGGCTAAAACAATCACAGGATTTAAGAATGCATGGGATAGACATAAGGGAATTCTGGAGGTCAGGAGTAAGGTTCAACAGACTACTAGAAAAATGTAAAGGGAACTTACAAGGTCAAATGGGCAGACTGAGTGGTCCATAGGCCCTTTTCTGCTGACAGTGTCTAGGTATCTATGTATTTATGTAACTAAGCACATTAAGCCTGTGCTGTCACAGTGGGGTTCTGATGTAATCAGAATCATGAAGTGGCAACACAGGCTTGTTTGGGGCTATTCACAAATTGGCAGACACTATGCACCAAAGGTGCATATTCTACCCATGCAGATCCACACTCTTGGGAGATCCACGCAGGTGCCACATTCATAAGCACAGGCCCTCACCTGACTCCCTTACGTGCCCCCCCAGCACGTAGGTTTGCAGGGGGCTGGCAGGTGCAGAGTGCCGGATCCGAGCAGTCAGCCAATCATCTGCCCAGCCTGGGTCCCACAGTGGATAACTTGCACCCATGGGGTGCATGTTGGCAGCCAGCACACAGTGCGCTGAACACGATAGGGGGGTATTCTGATTGTCAGCCCCCAGCCCTTCCAATGTGCTCTGACGGCCAGGGCCTCCATAGTTTGGGGGGGATGATGCCCCCTGCCGTCTCTGCTGTGGTTGGTGGCTGCATTCCCAGGGGGCACATAACCAGCCACTCGGGGTTATGGATCCCCTGAGTTTGCGTAGCCACTGGCCACCATGTGCAGGACTCCACAGTTCTGTGAATCGCTTGGAGTGCTGGCACAGCCACTGCTCCCTGGCCCACCCTGGCATGGAGCTACGCAATCAGCCAGGGGATCAGGTGCATGGGGGGGTGTATTTGGTCTGTGACTCCCATGCAGGGGGCACAGTGGGTGTGGGCAGGTGTGGGGTGGACTACTGGCCAGATTTATGCAGCGCGTACCCACTCCACCCCTTTGTGAATAGCGCCCGTTGTGACAATGATTGCTCATCCACTGTTCTGCATAGTGTATGGGTTGTGATTTTTAGTTATATCATATTTTTTTCAAAATTGAAAGTGGTCTTGTAGTGCTTCACAAAGCAGCAAAACTGCCAACAGTTTCAGTTAAGAACGTGATCTGATTGCTGTGTAGCAGCATGGTGTAAAACATTAGGTGCCACAAGGATTTCTGATCAGCTGAAATTCTTGTGCACCTCAGAAGGGTACAATGACATTGCATGAACTTTGAAGTGTGGTCTAACAACAATTCAACTGAGATGGAAGTCCATGCAGAACAAGAGTCAACTATACACTGCAACCTATTTCAGTCATGCTTAGCCTACATGTGCATACTTAATAGCTGCTGCAGCTATTTATGTACTTGTGGATACCATTTGTATGAAAGTCACTACATAAAACTAGATTCCTTTGCTTTCCTCATAAAAACCTCTACTGCAGAGATGTTTAGGTATCATTATTTGTACCATGGATCAGCAACATAGAAACCAGAAACTAGAGATTTATGATGAGGGATAGTGCGTTAATGTATTCTCACATAAAAGGGAGCTAGGAACATACTACTATATGTTAAGTAAGCAATAAGACACTCCAGGGTGAGTGTTAGACATTTTTACACATGGCTAGGAGGCATAGTGAGACACAAGGCCGCAGGCTGAGTGCATCCAGCCTCCTAGCCGTGTGATAAAGTGTCTAACACACACCTTGGAGTTGCTTATTGCGCTTATGAAATGGATACTGTGCCTTCATGTTTTTATATAAACAATGAGGCAAAAAGTGTTATAATTGCATAAAAATTTATTTATCTGAGAAAAAAGACTACACCTGTAAAAGTAGTCCCATTTTAAAACATGTATTTGACTTTTTGTGTGTTTTTTAAATACTGCAGGTAAACATTAAAGTAGGAATGAAAAGTAAGGGGTAAGGGAGGGAAGTACTGAGCAGCCGACATTTATTTATTTAAAATCTGTAGGCAGTAGTGAGGAAAGCATGGCAGTTGGGCTGAAGCAATGTAGGAGTAAACAGTGGTGCCAAAGTAAAGCGGGATAGTAAGTAAAATAAAGTAACCATTAATTTATATAAAGCATTCTTCTAGAGCTCAGGGAGCTTTTACAATATCACACTTTTACAGTATTCCATATAACAACATAAATACAATACAATTTAAAACCAATAAAACCATAACAGCAGGCAATACAATCATTCATCAAATCTCTGAGAATGCCTGGTTAAATAGGAGGGCTTTCAATGACTTCTTGAAGCCTTCTAAGGTCAGACTATCTCGTATCTGGTGAGGTAGAGAATTCCACAGGGTAGGTGCCATAAAAGCAAATGATCTTCCTCCAGATGTTTTTAAGGATACCCTGGGAATCTCTAGCATCCCCTTGTCAGAGGATCGGAGTGAGTGAGAGGGACAGTAAGCCAAGGCCCAGATATTCAAACTGCGCCCAAAAAGTGTGCAACTGCAGGAGCAAGCACAAGTCCACTGCGCCAGTGCACAAGAAGCGAGATATTCAAAAACTGTGGAGGCCAAGATGTGCCTATGGCCGACGACTGAATATTGCACCACCTGCACCATAGCGCAACTAGGGAGGTCAATCAATCAGTCAATCAAGTCTTTATTTAACCAGGCGTTCAATCATTGAGCAGAAGCTCATTTGCAAGATGGACCTGAGTGGA
Source organism: Neoceratodus forsteri (assembly GCA_016271365.2). Classification (NCBI taxonomy): domain Eukaryota; kingdom Metazoa; phylum Chordata; order Ceratodontiformes; family Ceratodontidae; genus Neoceratodus; species Neoceratodus forsteri. The sequence goes on from CM028134.1 coordinate 852,024,357, forward strand.
GCATGAACAATTGTATATACAGGTCAACACAGGTATTTACAAGGCAATACAGATAATACTCTTTACAGAGAGGAAGAAAAAGCAGTTCATATGTACATAGAATTATACAGATATTGTACAGATTACATGGTATTTACATACATAGAAGTGTCTATAGGAACATAAAGCAGGTTATCTAAGGTTGCAGGAGGAAGTAACGGAAGAAAAAAAATAAAAATAAAAATATACACCAGGTAGAGGTGAAGGTAGGGGGGAAGGGAGGGAGGTAGGGGAAGAAAGACTAGGAGGGCACGGTGTGCAGAGAGGAGTTGGTAAAACGGGATGTAGAGAAGGTGGATGGAGAAAGGAGTATGTGTGAGCCCTGGGATTGAATGCTATAAAGTAGGGCATGGTAGGATGTCACAACCCAGGGTAGTGAGCTCCTATCTGAGGTTGGGAAAGGAAGAATAAGGGGATGGACGGGCCTAGTGTTGATAAGACAGGGGGATAAGAGAGAGAGAGAGAACAATTAGGCTGGTGAGGAGCAAGCTGGGGGGAGGTGAAGCTGAGCATATCTGATGCACCATAGCACAACAAGGGATATTCAGCTGAGCAGTCCAGATGTGCCATAGTGCAACCAGGATGCCCCCAGCAGCTGGGAAGAAATACAACAGCACAACCAGGGATGCAGGGGCCCACCACTCATGCCACAGGTGGGCAGAGGAACACACAGCAGAACAGACATCATCCCCCACACCCCATGCACTGCACAACCAGGGGAGAGCTGGAATAACCACCGGCCCATGGATACCAGCAACCAACCCACAGCCGGGCCATGGTACCCCCGCACACCCCCTGGCAAGCTGTGACTGGCACACAAGGATAGCCAACCACCCCATACTATGCTATCCCACCAATGCAGAGCACACCCTGCACCATGATCCCCATACACTCTGCCCAGGAGTAGCACCCAACAGTGCAGGACACCCCATGCATGCCACCACCCCCACTGTGAAAATGCAACCCTGTGCACCATGGAACCATGCAATGCAGCCCCACCATGGGCACCCTGCAGCGGGCGGCAGCAGACAGTGATGCAACAGATGCATACACAGTGCTGCCCTGCATGTCCCCCCCGAGGTACAGCTGAGAGACTGACCATGCGTCAGCACACGAGGTACCCCACATGCGACAGGGCATGCCCCAGACCCCACCACCAGCGGTACAGCACCCTGCACACCCTCCCAAGGACACATCCCGTCCCAGCACTGGCCACAACAGCCAGCACAGACATGCACAGTGTAGCATGGAGGCATGCACAACACACTGCATGGACAAACACCCACCCATACCCAAGGGCACAGCAACACAGGGACACAGTAGCGGGTCAACCAAACCACTGGCGTGTGGCCACAGCTGATGTGTACACATGGTCAGCAACCCTACATTGCACAGGTGTGCCAGCCACCCTGCGCAGGCACCATGAAGCTGTATGCCACCAGCATGCTGCCGGAGCACAAGTGACAGACACTGGAGCACATCCCTTGCAACAGACACAAGTGACAGCATGGATAGTGGACAACAACAGTGGAGGCCACAGTGCCACTGGAGGCAGACGTGCACTATACTGGTGATGGCAGTCAACCTGGCATTGTGCCGGGTACAGTTGTTATACAGCATGGACAGCCACCACTGACATGCCAGCATACCGTGCATATCACAGACATGCAAGGGTGTCAGCTGCACAGCCATGGATGGTCTGACAGGGGTGCCATGCACACAGTGCAGGCCCCATGGACCACTGCACACAGGCATGCAGTGCACAGAGTACAACACACAAACCACAGACCGTGATTGATCCCCCTGTCCACACCATAGGTGGTTCACCTCTGCACACACACACACACGCCCATGAGTGCACCACCCCTGACGCCATGCACACCACTGCAGCTGAGCACCTGTAGCCCGCTGCAAATCAGAGACCACCACAGTTGTTATAACAAAATGTATATATTGAAACTATGTACAGTAAAGCTATATACAAAACTATATACAATAGTGGGGGAAGGGCCACATAACAGGTCGAGGCGGGTAAGGAGCAGGGGTGACCATATGGGAGAGGGAAGAAGGGGTGTGAGGGTGGGTCAATGGGGGGACGGTGGGGCATGGGGACTTCACCGGCCACCCAAGTCCTCTTCCTCCTGGTGCCGATGGGATCTCTGCCTCCTCCTCTTCACCCTGAGGCAGTGGATGTGTCACAGGAGCTCCAAGGTCTCCCTCCCGACCCTCAGCAGCTCCTGAATGTTCCGCTGGATCTGCAGGAGTGTCTGGCCACCTAGGTCAAGGGAGCAGAGTCAATAGGTGTGACTGTCCATCCCCTTGCAGCCCACCCATTGTGCATGGCATACAGCCATGTGACATGCCCCATGATGGTGTGCGACCACCCACAGTGACCGTGTCCACAAGACCTGCCCACCCAGGCAGCCACAGCCATGTGGACCACTGCACACACCCACCGCCCATGTCCTGCACAGCACCACCATGGCCGTACAGTGACTTGGCTATGCAGTGTGAAGGCAGTGCCACAGCCATGTGCCCAGTGTATGCTTGGACCACCATTGACTCACTCCCAGAAATGCAGTGCCACTGGACAGTGCTGACTGTAACAAGTTGCGTGCATGGCAGTGGTGTTACTGGATGGTGGCCATGCCCAACTGCCTGCCCAGTTATACAGCATGCAATAGTAATCATGGATGTAAGGCACTCAACATCAGCAGGCTGGTCCACGCACCGCGGACCACCATCATCCCTCCTGTCCCTCTCCTCCAACATGCAGCGCCTCCCCTCTCGGTTGTGCCTCTGTTTTTCTGGCTCTAAGGTGAAAACGTGGAGAGAGGAACATCAGTACAATCCCGTAGCAATGTCCCCCCCCCCATGTGTGTGCAATCCCACACAGCCAGATCCACCCACCCCACACCCCGATACCACCACCACGGTCAACACCGGATGGCCCCCCCATGTGCCAGACACATGCAACCATGATACCCGTATGGATCATAAAAGTGTATGGATGTTGCACCTAGCTGGCCATGGCACCGTGCCCCTCCTGGCACATGCCCACAGGTGGGCAAGCAGGTCTGGGTCCCTGCACCTCAGGTCCCCATAACGGTGGCAGCACTGCTCCGCTGCAACCCCATACCGGTGGCCTCCTCCAGGGTGTCGGCCACCTCCTGCCATACCACACTCCTGGCCCTGTCCAGGGGTGCCTCCCCAAACAAAGCCCCAAAATGGGGCTCAACTATGGCCACAAGGTTTGCCAGCTGGATCTGGCTCCACTGCACAGCACACCTCCACGCCATCTCTGCTGCTTGGTTCAAGCAAAATGGGGCTCTGCAGCACGGTCCTGCCATGTGCAGATGCTGCACGGTACAGCGCTGCCATTCCCTATTGCGCTGTCACCAAACAGTGCGATAGTGGTGCACCCATGGCTGACACATGATGCCTAGGGGCAAAGGTCAGGCACAGGGTCAAGGGTCTCTGGTGCACGGACAACCACAGCCCAATTGGAACCCAATGCGTGTAGTGTGATTGGGTGCCTGTGTGCCACCTTCTGTAGTGGCCTACCGCACTGTTGCCCCAGTGCGCCTATGATGCCCCAGTGCCACAGCGCCATATAGGTGAACAGTGCCGTAGTGCCACTGGCACAATGGTGGCCGTGCCCTGTATTGCCTCCCATGCACAGCACATCAGCAGCCTGGCAGGTGCCTGCATCATCAACATGGGCATGTGCAGTTAGGTGTGTACTGCTCATGTTACAGAACTGTGCCCTTGGCTCAGCACGTTCAACACAATTGAGCAAGGTGCAACAGCGCGATATTCAGCCAGCATATGCAAATCATCTAATCAGCCATTCAATAGCGCAGTCACTGCATTTGCATCCACTTAAAGATGCACCTTGCCTCATTTGCATGGGTTGCGCTATAAAATTGTGACTTTGGGCTGCACTGGCCATAGTCGGTTACTGTAGTCTATTGCGGTGAGTTGCATGCTGTTTGGGAGTGTGGACTGTGGTGTTTGGGACATGCATGGGACTGCACAGTCACAGGAAACATCTGTCATTCTCACAGGATGAATCATGACCAAGCGTGTGGTGGAGGAAGAGGAACAGAGTTGTGGGAGGAAGAGGAGGCCAAATTTCACTACAGCCAAGACAAATGCCCTGTTTGAGGCCTACCTAGACCAGGAGCCACTTCTCAGCGGATGCCAGGGAACACCACAGGCCCGAACTGCTGCATGGGAGGAAGTGGCGCATGCTGTAAACCTGCATGGCAGCCACCAGCGCTCCATGCAGGAGTTCAAAAAGAAGATGGGCACAGACAGGCGGAGGATTAAAAGAAGGTGGCTGCCATCAGGGCAGCACAGTCTGCAACAGGTGGGGGACAGCCGGAGGTGCTACGCCTGACCCCACAGAAAGAGTGGGTTGCTGGCAGCATGCAGCGTTGCACCATTGAGGGTGTTCCGGGTGGTGGATTCCAGATGGGTGGTAGTCCGTCATTGCATGGTAGGTCATGGTCTGTCTATTGGAGGGGGACAGGGTAGGTCACAGGCAGTAACGCTACTTTTTTTCCCTTACAGCTCCTGAGCATCTGCATGGGTCAGCGGTGGTGGGCTTCTCTACTGAGGCCAGCCACATGGAGATGAAGGAGGGCCCATCCACTTCCACAGGAATACGGGGATCAGGGTGACAGTGGGCCTGCCTGAATGTCTGGACTGATGTCGGTGGAGCAGGTGCAGAGGAGGTCCCGCCTGTGTCTCAGCATGCCAGCATCCATGGATGCCGGCATGCTGAGACTCAGGCTGGTGCTGGATCCATCACTGATGATGATGGAGCTAACGTCATGGGCAGTGACATGTGTGTGCCACAGAATGGCCACACAGCAGGTGACATCGCGGTCATGGCTGTGGGTGGTGCCACTGTGGAGGCCTGTGTGTCATCACAGTCCCAGCCTGTGCCTGTCAGCACCAGTGGGGCAGCAGTGGTGTGTGTCCAGGGCGGTGGGACTGTTGCGGTCACTGTGGTGGCACCATTGAGCCCTGGGGAGCAGCAGCCGGAAGGGCAGCATCAGCAGTCGGCCATTGGCCATGGGGGTACAGTGTCAGGGGGTGGCATCAGTGCACTGCATGTGGACATGCCCAGGCCTGGCCCTGGTGTGCAGTGCCCACCCACAAGGGGTGATGGGCATCAGGTCCACGAAAACCCTGAGGGACAGCATGCCGATCAGGCAGATGGCTTCTTGGATGAGCACACCTGCACACTGCAAGCATCAGTCAATCAATAGATGCAGCTTATGATGGTAGTAGATGCACTGAGTGCAGCTCTGAGCCAGGCAGAGGAGCGTTGCAGCAGAGACACTGCTCTGCTCCTGGCAGGGATGGACAGGTTGTGGGAGGATATGACCGCTGCCATTGACAGGCAGACACAGGCATTCACTGTTGTCATGGCCAAAATGGGCACACAGTTATTGGCCCATGCGTCGCAGACACCACACAGTGCAATGTCCACCCCCCCCATTCCCGGTGTTGTGCGACACCATCCTTGCCGACACCGGGTTCAGCTGTGGTCATCCCGAGCATGCCTGGCGCAGGCATGTTCAGTGTGCTGCAGACCCCTGCGTGAGCACAGTCATGTTCAAACAGTGGAACCCCTGGGGGACCGTCGATGCCACCCCATGAGGCCAGTGGTCAGCCTGTCACTGCTGGCGGGTCTCAGCCAGGCCGCCCAAGCATCCATGGCAGCCGTGGTACTGTGGCACATGACTGACCTGTCTCCCAGTGTGGCTACCCTCTGATGCTGCCCTTTGTGCATTATGTCATTCAGCGGGCAATGCACGGGTGGGTACCTGGCCCTGCACACACACACACACACCACACACATACACACACACACGCACAGTCCATCTGCACACCCTCCCAGCTGCTGTCCACAGTTGCGTGTGCATGATGATTCCTGCATTGTGCTGTATGCAACTGTGCAATGGTGCCCAGCATCTGACACACGCACAATGACAGGCAGTGGGCGTGGTGGTCTGTAGACATGTGTGTGGCTAGGGGTGACGGTCTGGTTCGGCATGCCTCCTACCCTTTGTGCATGTCTGGTGAGGTGTGTGTGTGTGTGTGTGTGTGTGTGTATGTGTGTGTGTGTATGACCGCGTGCCATATTAGACCTCGGCCATCCCTGGGGGTGTGTGTGGTTCCATGCCTGGCCACTTCCTTGATGGCATGCACCCCTGGTGTGTGTCCATGTGTGTTTGTGGGTTGTGCCTTTGCCACTGGTGGTTGCATGGCCCCATGACTTACCTGGGTTGGCTGAAGTGCTCCTCCGTGATGGTGTCCCGGTGCAGCTGTGCCAGCCGGAGCAGTAGGGGGTCCCGTTGCCCAAGGGGGGCTGCCCATCACCATCATCACCGGCGTCCTCATTGTTCCCATTGCTGTTCCCCTTTTTGACCTGTACGGCTATCCCACATTCGTTGCCCATGTTGTGCAGGATGCAACAGGCCAGGAATAGCCCACAGACCTTTGAGGGGCTGTACTGTAGGGCACCGCCGGAGGTGTTCAGGCAACGGAAATGTGCCTTCAGCATCCTGAACACCCGCTCAATGACATTGCTTGTGGTGGCATGTGCATCATTGTAGCGTTGCTACATGGGGTCGGGCCGCGTATGGTGTGAGCAGCCAGGGACGGAGTGGGTATCCACTGTCACCTGTGTGTAGAGGGTGGAGGTTAGTTTGGGGATCAGCATCGCCCTGCCTCGGGCCATGTAGGCCACTACCCATGTCACTTCTGACCATGCCCCTCCCTGTGGTTTGCATACTGACCCACTAGGTGGCCAGTGGGGATGTCCCCACTCTCAAATCTGTGGCACAGTGCAGACTGGTGCCAGATGACGGCTCGTGTGCTCCCCAGGGTGCGTGGCATGGACATTGATTATGCACCCCTGGCATCACACACCACCTGGCAGTTGATGCTAGCATAATCCTTCCAATTAATATCTTGTTGCCAAGGGCCAGGTGGTGTGTGGATGGCCACATGGGTGCAGTCTGCTGCCCCTAGCATGCCAGTCATAGGTGCTACCCTGTGGAACTTCTGTATGTTTGCTGTGCTGGAAATGGATGTACTCCGCAGCATGTGGCAGCAGTGCGCTGAGGAATTGGGTGAGGTGGCATGACGTGGCCAACTGGGTTATACCTGTGGTGTCACCTGTTGGTCTCTGGAAGGTATCCGTGGTAAGCAAGCACATGCAAGCTGTCACTTTACTCTCCACTAACAGAGCATGGCTCCGTCGTGTGGGTGCCTGCATCACATCACTGCACAGCTCACAGAGCCACCTCAGAATTGCCCGATTCAGGTGGTACCAGCCCATGATTTCAGTATCTCTGTACAGCTCGAAGCTGGTGTGGGCTCGGTGTTGCCTGTTGGGGGCATACCACTGGCAGACCCTTCCACGGCCGCTCCCCCTGCTGCCTGCCTTCTCACCCCCCTCATTACTGCCTCCATCTGGATGGTGGCACTGGCCATGTTCCTGGCTTGTGTTCACCCCCCCGGCAGCTGTTTCTGTGTTCCCCCCACTGTCCTGGCTGCTACTTCCCCTGCACTGAGAACACCATCCTGTGGTGGCCTCTGTGCTGTGTGGCACTTCCCCCTTCTGCACTGGCTGTGGCTCCCCACACCTTCCCTGTGCCTCTGTGTTCAGGGTGCCCTTTCCCTGGCCTGCCCTGTGTGTTCCTCCTGCCCTGTTTGTGCAGCTAGAGTTCAGACTCATGTGCCTTCCCTGTAGCGTTCTTGTGCCTCTCTCTTGTTCATTTTTATTTTGGCTCATTTCAGCTATCGCTCAACTTCCGCTTACTCCCCTATTGCGCATGGCGCATGTTGTTGAATATCGTACTGCGCCATTTATGCATGGTTCCTTCCCCTTCAGTAGCGCATACATTCATTATCATTGCACTATTGCTCAGTGTGATTTGGGGGCGCATCTGCCTCCTGCTGAATATCGCAGAATGGCGCATTTTCGGACTTGCACTGGAGCAACCTTATTGTGCATCGTGCAGCACTTTTGAATATCTGGGCCCCAGAGTTCTTTCAGGTAGTGAGGTCCCAAATCGTGTAGGGCCTTATAGGTCAGCAATGTGACCCTGAAGGTGATCCACCACTGTATGGGCAGCCAGTGCAGTTTATGCATCACAGGTGTTATATGACTGTATCCAGAGGTTCCAGTCAACAACCTGGCAGTCACGTTCTGCACTAGCTGCAAGTGGCGGCTATCTACCCCCGGCAGCCCTAGATAGAGGGTGTTGCAGTAGTCAAAACGACTGGTAACAAAGGCGTGGACCAAGATAGGAAGATCGTCAGGCGGGACAAGGTGTTTCACCTGGGCTATATTCCTTAGATGAAAAAAGGAAGACTTGACTATGGCCGACACCTGTGCCTTCAGGGTCAAGCCCTCATCAAATACCACACCCAGGTTACGCACCTGGCCAGAGGCCATAAGCAGGCCCCCCCAAGATGTAAACCAAGGGTTTCCCCACCCATACACCAGTTGTCCTAAAACCAGGGTACAACACCAATATCTCTGTTTTACCTGAGTTGAACTGAAGTCAACTGGTACTCATCCAGTCCTGTATCTCCAGGAGGCAGTTATTAAACACTGTGATGGAATCAGACTCCTGTTCAGACACAAAAGACAGGTAGAGCTGAGAGTCATCTGCATAACAGTGAAAACCCAGCCCATACCGTCTAATAATGTCCCCTAATGGAAGCATATACACCACGAATAACATGAGGGCAGCACCAAGCGCTGTGGAACCCCACAGGACAGCCAGTGAGGGCCCCAGGAATAAATTCCTGACACCACTCTCTGTGATCTGCCCTCAAGGAAAGATCGAAACCAACTGTGGACTGCTCCCCTCAGCCACAGAAGACCCACAGGCATTCAAGCAACACCCCATGATCCATGATGTCAAATGCTGCTGAAAGATCAAGGAGAACCAAGATGGAATGAGCTCTCTGATCTCTCACCATCAGGAGATCATTTAGTACCAGAGCAAGTGCTGTCTCAGTGCTATGCCATTTCCTGAAGCTGGACTGGAAAGAGTCATAGATACTGTGGTTGGTCAAATGATCCTCCAGCTGCAGAGCAACCACCTTCTCAATAACTTTCCCTACAAAGGGCAAGTTAGAGACTGGTCTGTAGTTAGTTGGGCAGTCGGGATCCAAAGAGGGTTTTCTCAAAAGAGGGCATACTACCTCCTCCTTTAAGGGATCCAGAAAGATCCCTCTCTCTAGTGAACCTGCCACTATCCCAGCCAAGACTGGGCTGATGACCTCTACACACCCCACTAGTAGATGAGTAGGCCCAGATCCAAACTACAACAGGTAGGTCGCAGAGTCTGGATGATCCTCACCATATCCATGACAGCCGGTTGGCTAAAGGTGAACCAGGTCAGCTGGGCATCAGTACCACCCAATTGATCTGTGCAAGGCCCAATGGGAAGGCACTGGCTGATCTAATCCCTAACGGTGGATACCTTATCAGCAAAGAATTTTGCAAAATCCTCACACTGCATTTGTGACAATGCTCAACCGGCATGTAGACAGGCTGGGTTGCACAGCCTGTCCACAGTCCGGAAGAGCTGGGCAGGTCTATTCCTTGCTGTAGCAATTTCCCTGGACAGGAACTCTGCCTTTTTATGGGAAATTGCTGATTGGTAGATTCTATAATGATCTAGCAATCTAAGCCTATCCACCTCCAGGCGAGTTTTCCTCCAGCGTCTCTCCAATTTTCGCCCTAACCTCTTCAATCCCCATTAAACCAGGGGGCCCCCCAGGTGAAGAGTAAGAGGGCGAATATGAATTGGAGCAATGACATCCAGGGCCCCCAGCACAGCCCTATTATAGACCAGGACCAGGGGCCTTGGGTCAGTGCTATCCACTGGAAGTCCCGAGAAGTCCAGCTCCATCATTAGGCCTTCTGAGGTAACCCCTCTCAAAGGACAGAGCTGCACCAACTCCTTAGGGGCAGACCTATTTCAGGGGGCTGCAAAACTGAAACTCAGGGCATGATAGTCAGACCAACCGAGTGGCTGCACCTCCACATCAGAGATCTCCATCCCCAGATGGAACACCAAGTCCAATGTGTGCCCTCCTTCGTGAGTTGCAGAGATAAAAACCTGTGACAGGCCCAATGAATCCATCAATTGGGGGAGGTTTTGTCCAAATGGTGAGAGTTCATCGTCAACTCAGGCATTGAAATCCCTCAGAATCAACCATCTGGGGGACTCCAATACCATCTCGGTGATGAAGTCCACAACCTCCTTCAGGAACTCCCTCCCATCACCTGGTGGATGGTAAATGAGAAGGGTCCTGTAGCCTGCACCTGCACCCACTATACACTCAAAAGAGTTGGTGCATCCAACTGGCACCTCCCTGAGATCCAGTTCCTGTCTAAAACAGACCGCAACCCCCCTGCCCTTACGGTCCACTCCTGGGTGGTGAATCACTGAGAACCCAGCCGGAATGGCAAACTCTAAAATAGGGCCCGCATTTTCATCTAGCCAGGTCTCGGTGATGCAAGCCAAGTCAACTGAAACAACAAGATCCACAACCACTGTGGTCTTATTCCTAATCAACCTGGCATTGCCTAACACCACCTGAAAGGAACGAGACTCCAATGATGGCCCCACTTCCTGCCTGACAAAGTTGGTGCCCTTGGGTATGGGCACAAGGCAAGGAGGACCTCACTCCTGACCCTATTTTGCCTGGTGCTCACTGTCCCTATCTGCTCACTCCTCCCCCATCCCCCCAAGCATTCTGGGATCCCTGACTCATACTAATCCTTCGTCTCAAGATGCCGAAACCTCAACATTGATTATAGACTTCCAAAGAAAGCAGAAGATGTTCAAAAGGACAGAGATCCCTAAGTCTTGAGGGGAGTAGTGCCTGACCGTATCTCTGACACCCCAGCACATAATTCAAACACTCCAACAACCCCACACATCCAATACCCCTACCCCCTCTTTACTTAAAACTTATAACCCCAGAAGATTCTGTGCTAATATAATGATCAAAAACATTTTCCGTTCAAATCCCTTTTAAATACCACTATTTTATTTCTCCACCTCCCCTTCACACAGTTCTCTCACCACTGCAGAAAAGAGGGGGTTTTTAAAACCCGTAATCCACTTCTCACATGGCGGCAAGTCTCAAAGAACCAGTATTTACCCCTAATATATTAATCACAGTCAGCGAAATTATTGTCCAAATCCTTTCTTCCACTTAACTTACAATGGGGAGGGGGGAGACCCACCTACCCCTCCTCCACAAAGTTTTCCAGAAGAAACAGTGGCCCTCTCACTGCCACACTGTTTACTTCCAGAATATGGAACAGTAAAGGACCAGGCACTGTCACTGCCTTCCGAAGCAATTATAAAAGTTCCAATAACAATTCAGTGAAAGAAATGGTTAGAAACAAATTGCCCCAACTCAACAGTCTCTGAGGATCTTCCTCCTCTTTGGAAAAAATAAATCCTCCAGACTAAACAAACAGATGGAAAAGTCCAGCAAACCCCTTCAATAGGTGGATCACTGTGGGCCGGGTGTAAACCCTGAAAAATCTATATGGGCGACCGACCCTGGTCTACAGCAGTTACCATGGGCTCCTAATCAAACCCACTAAATAGTAGATCCCATAAGGAATCCCTAGAGGCCACCGACCCCAGTCACCGGCTCCCAAGCAGAAAAGGGTACGGACCCCTGCACCACTGCAAACCCACGCCCAGCCCACCCACAAAATCAGGGCTTATGACACCCAGCACCAAACCAAGCAATGCATCATAATACCATCTGTTTTAGATCTGGACAGGCAGTTCTTCTCCCCATGAAAAACCAGAAATTATAATCCACAGTTCTTCTCTTGAGTTGTTTCTAACTGAATGTTGTCCCAGTTTTAAATGCACTTCAGTCTCCTATTTATAACATTCCCACTCCAACTCCCATCTAATCCATCGAAACGGCAATAGTGTAAACAGTCCCGTTACCCAGACTTGGTGTACTCAATGTAGTCTGTAAACGAATCAGGATGAAGTACTGGAACAAACAGTACCAGTAAAAATATACAACAGCAATAAAAGTATATGGGCCCTGTAATAAACGCAGTCTTGACCGGCACTGAATAAAAACTCAGTCTTACAAAACAGTGCAAGCTACAGTATATGTAGTCTGTAGTCATCCCAATAAAAATAAACAGCCAGGTAACATCAATAGTAATCAGGACGCCGATAACAAACGGAGTCCCGACCAACACTGAATGGCAGTCCTGTATTACACGGCAAAGACAAAATAGCGTACAGTATGTAGGCACTGGCAATGGCAATGGCGCTGCAGGACCAGGTGAGAATTTGGACAGCATCATATTTTGAAGAGGAACAATACAAAGTAAGGGAATAAGGGAGAGCTGTACCGAGGAGCTGGCAGGTGGGCCGTTAAGAAGGAATGCAAGCAAGCATACAGCTGCATCCAATTCTGTAAGCTCTGTCAAGGAGCCGGAGCCAGTAAGCAGTGTTATCAGGCGTGTTGCTAGCACAGTGTGGAGAAACAATAGATGGGAGTGCAGCACTGTGGTGAGAACTGAAAATGTATGAGAATGCTGAAAGTAAATATGAAAATAAAAATAAGCAGCTTGCTATTTCTTGGGCATTTGTGTCTTTACAGGATGTTTAATGTCTCGGTGAGAAGGAGCAAGTGAAAGACGGTCTTGGTGTGGGACAGTGAGTGGGTGAGCCGGGGCTGAGCAGTCTGTATGTACAAATTACCAAATGGAGTTCAGAAAGAGTGTTGTTGCTTCTTTTTTTGTTGGTTGTAGGATCTAACTTGCTGAGATGGGTGGTGGGAGGAGAGGTATGTGTATGCCTAGATTTCTGTGTGGGTAAGCGAGGGGAAGAAACGGCTGCCGTTACAATTCAGAAAATTCTAAGACATCTCAAATTAAACATGGCCAAAACTGTATCCATGTTGTTTGGCACAGTGCAGAAGACAAACACATCCCCCCTCCTCCCCCATCATCTCATTAGACAGCACCCCTCTAGACCACGTCCATAAATACAAATACCTGGGAGTGTGGCTTGACCCACATTTATCTTTCTCACCTCACATAGAAGCTACCATCTCAAAACTATGCCCCAAACTGGGAATGCTCCACCGCCACCAAGACTCCGTCCCTCTGCCTGCCAGATGGCAGATCTTAGCTAAAATGATTCCCCATCTCTGACTATGTAGATGTAGTCTACGGTACTGCACCAGCAACCACCCTAGTCAAACTGGACACCCTCCTAAACTCCTTCTGCCACTTTGCCACCAACTCACCCTTTAAAACTCATCACTGTGAACTTTACTGCCTCCTAAAAGTTACCCCACTGGCCCACAGATGCCATATCCACTCTCTAAACCTCATAGCAAAATATTGGTTTGACATGCTACCCTCCTACTTGGTCGACAGTCTCTCTTAGGCCTTGGATACACCCTATGCACTGAGGCACAGAGGTATAAGATCCTTCCATCTACCTCGCCCATCCTCATCATCTAGCAAAGCAGCTTTCTCCCACCGGCTCCCAAGCTTGTGGAACAAACTTGCCCCCTCCATCAGAAACTCCTCCTCTCTTTGATTCTGCCAGACTCAGCAGCACCTCCTACCACCTCCCCCCTGCCACTGTCCTTGGTGATTTGCTGCTCCACTCCACAGCACTTCAAATATGACCTACCCCTTGTAGAGTGCACTTACCTCTGCGTTTTCTGGTTCTTCCCAGTTGCCTCTGGTCCAGGTATTTGTTTCTATCTTACTTTACTTTGCTAACTCTAACTATACTTTGCTATTTCTATTGACACAGCTATCTTTATTACCACTGCAATCCAAATTGTCTATTTACCCATAAGGAGTTTTAATTGTCTATTCACCCCTAAGGAATTGTAATTGTTAGAACTCTGCCAGGACTATGTGTATTTCCTAAATTATTGTTTATTGACATATGTTTCTCTGTATTATTGTATGTACTCCAACTCCCCTTTCCTCTGGGTTGCACCTGGAAACAAGCCTTGGCTCAACGTGCCTATCCCAGTCAAGAAATGTTTAAATAAGTAAAACAAATATCAATGCCCACTGGACATGACTGGACCTTTTCCTGTATGTTAGACACTTTAGCACATGGTCACTGGCCAGTTAGATTGCTTATAGTTTGATGACCATTTCATAATCATATTAGGACATCTGTCACATATTTGGCTATTAGGTACTTGCTGTATTTTATATTTGTCATAGTGGAATAGTATATTATTTTTGAGAGGTTCCACGGAAACAGTGGAAGTACAAAATATTTTATTACAAGATGGTAAACCAGACTATTATATTACAACATGGCAAATCAGAAAAAAAATGCAGTGGCCATGAGGCCAATAGTTACTTTTGAACCATTAGTAGCCAATACAATTTTTGCTTAAGTTGTCACATGACCACAAGGTTTTGGGTGCTTACACAAAATAATTGCAGAAAGGGTCCTCGTTATAGGGACTTCAGCCTCTAGACATCTTGGTATAGTGACTGCCTAACTGTGCCACTTGAAGAATAGGTTTCACACCTTACAACAGATGCAAATTTATACATATATACATGCACACTTTACATACCTGCAGTTTTGGGGACAGCCGAACAGGAGATGTTAGCTTGACTCCAATATTTGTCCCTTACCTTTGGAATTACAGAAACTGTGATTACTAAACAACTAGTTGATGGTAGAATACCATGGAAAATGTGGGACATAGTGTGGTTAAGTGTCCATGGTAAGTTAAATGTAGAAGGCAACAGAAAGTATAAATGCTCAGATGAATGGGGCTTCTTATGGCCTGAGTGCTCTCAAGAAACAGAAATTATGAAACATCTTATCCATATAACAAGGCATTTTGGCCTTTATTAGAGTTTGAGTGGTTGGTCTCTATATTTTAGGAGGTAGGATACAAGAATTTAATTTGATTAGATATTGGGCAGGATTTTCAAACCCTCCAGGATGCCATAAGTCTCCTGGTACACCAAACATATGGGACACGTGGCTTGCGGCATTCACTGGATGCATGCAGGATTCTTGAACCCTTTGCACCACCCACAGTTCCTTAGACCACAATATTGTGGTCTAGCCTGTGCCACATCTGTGAGGTTCAGATACAGAGCTTGCACCATATATTTGGTGCAAGCTGCCATAAATCAGGGAAACTGTTGCAACTGCACCTGAAATTGGAAATTCAGGCGCAGTTGTGGCAAAGGGGTTTTGCATGCCACTGATTTCAAAGATCCCTGGCTCAGGGCATATCGCAAGCTCTGCCCCATCATTTGAAAATCCTGCCCATTGAGGACACCTGGATGGAAAGGGGCAGTAGTACTTTGTTCTATTTGACTGTATCAAGTGGTGTATCTGGCAGTGTAGCTGTCAGTTTATGTTACAGAATAAAGAAGTACCAGTGTATGTTATTGTAAAAATAGTGGAAAATGAACTTCAGGCAATTAGAGACAGAGAAATTGTTCAATTAAACAGGATCTCTATAATAAATTGTGGAACAGGGATACATGGTTGGATTGAACGATATAAGGAGCCAGTGGACAGGGTATTTTTTGGTGGTTGGTTGTTTCTATTCTGATTTCTTATTGTTCTAGGGTTTAATATGAACATATATGTTGGTTATTGCAAGTGATGACATTTATATTTCTTTTTTCTGTACCGTTTTCTGTTGATATCTTTTAATAAAAATACTCTTACTCTTGCAAAAACATGTCCTGGGTTGTTTTACTTCCACTTGGACACTGAGCAGAACAGCAACAGAGGTGGGTAAGAGGGACCTCAGTGTTAACATCTCATCCAAAGGATGGCACACCCAGCAGTACAGCAACCCCAGTATCACACTTGGGTGCATTCATCTTATGGTATGAGCCCAATCATAGAGCAGGAAGAGAACCTACGACCTTATGGCACAGAGGTGGATGTGTTACCAACTGACCCATATTGACACCTTTAATGTATTTTCTGCTGCTCTCAGAACTGGTTCAGTAGTATATCCTCTGGATTTCATATTGCAGCAAATCAGACCACATTTGATTTTTAGTAATCTTACTCTAGTTTTATTCAGATGTGTTGTCCATTTATTATTATCTGCTACAGTAAGTGTAGACCCAAATACAGTAGTAGTGGTTCTTTACTGCCATCAGGGATTCTCTTATCAATTCTCCATCCCTTAGTTACTTTCTTTTTCCCATATACTGTGATGTCACTTTTGCTGTTATTAATTTGCAACTTAAATTCTTTACAATATTATTCTAGCAGTAGCAATTTTCTCTTTAATCTTATTGGGGAAAATGCTAGAAGAATCAGGTCATCTGCATACATCAGTGCAGGAACCTCTATACTTTTAACCGTCAGGGAGAGGCCCTGAGGCTGAGTCATTTTGGCTGGCAAGCCATTTATAAAAGATTAAAAAGTAACTGTGCTAAGAAACAACTCTGTTTTATACCCATGTTTGTCCTAAATATTTCTGTCAGTTTTCTCTCAAGGCTATATCTCACTACTGACAATACATCATTATATAAACTCAAGATTGCTCTGCACTGGCCTGTTGCCAGGATTTTTCGGGGGGGGGGAGGTTCTTTCAGCAGGTTGTGGAAGTGTGTTGCCCACAAAAGTTTTGTATAGCCTACAGGTTAGATTAACGAGCTGTGAATGAGCTTGGTTCAGCAGACCTGGGTTTGAGTCCCCCAACCTCCACTTGCATACTGTGTGACTCTGAGAAAGTCACTTAACCAGCCTAAAGCTCCCTGGTCACCCCTGAAAACAGGCAGTTGTACCTAGTGGGCCTTAGCCAGTTAACAAAGAATAAAAATAAAACAGCCGGGGGTCTGGGGGCCACTAGGCCCCAAGAAGCTCTGGGATTTTAGATACTCAGTTGTGCATTTTAAGGCTTACATGGAAGATAAAACAAAATTATGTTAGGTCTTCCCCCATCCCTGACTCCAAAGGAAAAAATATAATTCTATGGCTGGCCTAAGGTACCTAGAGACTGCATTTGGGGCTGGCTGAGAGCAGAATCATTTCCATGATTTTACCAGGTGGATTTTTTTTTTAAACAGGAAATATGAGAATCCTCCCCAAGAAAAAGTTTAAAGCTAAGTGTTCAAATTTGTAAGTTGCTGCATTTCGAAGGGGTAAACTAAACTCCAGTTTTATAGGCAACCAAAATTTAAAAATCAATGCCAGCCAGTGTTTATTCCACTGTTTGATCTACCCAAAATTAATGTAAAGCTAGTGCAAATTTATTTCAGCAGGATGCCTCACGAGACCAAGCCCTGTGCTTCAACCCTCAAGTGAATCTTCTTTAGGGGCAGATCTAAGGAGCCCACAAACGTCACAACATTTATGCAATCACAAATCCATTAACCAAACAAGTGTCATAAATAAAGGAATACAGACATCACAAAGACCAAGTGAAAACATGTAGTCAAAAATAAAATTATTAAACATTCTAACAAGCTATACCACTTCACAACTGTTTGTACATTTCGTAAGCACAGTGCTAATAAATGAATATACTGTGTAGTCAGAAACCTTAGATAAATGAAGTGGTAGTTTACATCTATCAGGTTTAACTAAAAATTATAATTTTAAGATTTTTAATTTTTTTATTTTCAAACTTGTTTACTAAAGCAGAGGAGACCCCTGGAATTGGAAGGGAGACATGGGGATATAATAACTACTAAGGGCCACAGGAACACACTGCTGTGAATAATATTCTTCATGCCCACAGTTCACATCCTAAAAAACTTATTAATTCAATCCCTTATGGTGAACTAGTGAGACTGAAGAGAAATTGTTCTAATGAAATAGATTTTGAACTACAAGATGAAAGCCTCAGGTATAGACTATTTAAGAGAGATTATACAATGGAATTGTTAACAGATGTACATGAAAGTTCTTTTTTTTATTTAGTTGTTTTACCAGGTATAGCACACTAAGCTGAAAGCTTTTTTACAGGAGTGACCTGGGAACACAAGGAGGTTAAGTGATTTGTTCAGGATCACACAGTATGCAAGTGGAAGCTGTGGGATTCAAACCCCAGGTCTGGGCTGCTAGATGTCACTAGATTTGCAGTTCAGAGCCTTAGACTACTGCGCTACACTGCCTTCAAGTTAAAACATTAAGTTAGGAGTGAGTTACTTAGACCAAAAAAAGAGAAACAAGCAAGAAATATAAAGGATGATAATAAAATTGTGACTTTCGTCACTGAGTGCAATCCAGTGGCAGTCAGGGTAGGGAACTTGGTGCATAAATATTGGCCCCTGTTACTCACAGACCGTATTCTGAAGAATGACATTTCAGGGAAACCAAGGGTTACATTTTCCAAGGGCAAAAATATAGGAGAAAAATCACACACAGCCACTTTGTTGAAATGTGTGTACTATCAGGAAAATCTAACTGATTGAGAGACAAACCGAATGGCTTTCATAAATGTGGCAGATGTAATGTATGTCAATATGCAAAAACAGGTAACATGTTTTACGAAGATGGTAGAAATTTAGAAATCATACTGTACATTACTTGTGTAACACCTTTTGTTATTTATGTCTGTTGGTGTGATTGCCCTGTATATTACATGGGAAGAACTAGAGTAACCAAACAAAGGCTTTAAGAGCATGTGAGGGCTATAATTAATGGAAATATTCATAACTCGATTGGAGCCCATTTTTTGGAATGCCACGTTGGGAACCCTGACTGTTTTCAGTTTACTGTACTTGAACATATTCCCAGACACCCCAGAGGGGGAACCAGGGTTAACATTTTGTCTCAGAAAGAGACAAGGTGGATTGTAACACTTGACAAAGTGACCCCACTAGGTCTAAATGAAAAAGTAGATTTTACACCTTGTCTGTGAACATTATAAATCTCCCAGCATATCTGGTTAATTACTGTTGCACAGTAAGAACTTTGAAAAATCCCCCACCTTACCACATTATGAAAGCTTTGCATTTTCTGGGCTTTTACCTTAACTATGTAAACCATCACTTTTTAACTCTTATTCATGTTTCTCTGTTTTTTCCCCTTTTTTCCAGAAATGTCCTGAATAAATATCTGAATAAAAGCAAAGTGGAAATCTCTTGAATGACCATGAAGTGCAGAGTGGGCCCTCTACTATACTGGACCCTAAGGGACATCTACCCTCTCATAGTCAACCTCTCTGGATGTTATTTATAAAGATCTTATTCAAGCAGCTTTGTGAATTTTAGCTTTGATGACTGTGATATGTTAAATTTTCTGTAACACCTATTTTTTACCTTTATGTCCCCCTTTCACTTTAAATAATGTTGTGTTATCCTCTCCTCCTTTCCCTTCCATTTTCTCAAAACCTCTTTTGACTATTCCTCATAGTACATGAACTATTAATGCTTTATGAGTGCATCTTAATTTAAATTTTCCCTGATCACACATAATAGTATTTTCCTTATTCATTTTAGAGGAAATGTTGCCTAGTGAGTGTTAATAAAAACCTTCCCCTATATTTTAGAAGGTTTTCCTTTATCCCCCTGCCAACTCTCTTTTAAATCTGTTTTCTTTACTTATTTCAGAGTCCAGAAATCTGTGAGTCAATGTTACAAATGGAATGACCTTTTGCAGCACAGTTTGACTTCCTATGAGTAATATAATTACAGCAACTTTTTTGCATTTTATAGGAAAGTGTTGAATTCTAAAATGTGCTAATGTTTTTCTAGAGGTCTCCGCTGCTGTAGTAAACAAGTTTGAAAATAAAAAAATAAAAAATCTTAAAATTATAATTTTTAGTTAACCTGATGGAAGTAAGCTACCACTTCATTTATCTAAGGTTTCTGACTACATAGATTATACATTTATTAGCACGATGCTTATGAAATGTAACAAACAATTGTGAAGTGGTATAACTTGTTAGAATGTTTAATAAGTTTGTTTTTGACAACATGTTTTCACTTGGTCATTGGGATGTCTGTATTCCTTTATTTTATGACACTTATTTGGTTAATTGATTTGTGATTGTATAAATGTTGTCTCATTTGTGGGCTCCTTAGATCTTCCCCTTAGGAAAACTCGCTTGAGGGTTGAAGCACAGGGCTTGGTCTCAGTCTCGTGAGGCATCCTGCTGAAATAAATTTGCACTAGCCTGAAAAAAAAGAAGTTTGTTGTGCTGTGCCTTTATTTCTTTGTTCGTTGGAGTTGGTAAGCTCTGCTCAAGCACCACCAAACACCCAGAGCACACTTTTCCAAGTGCTTGTCCAAAATTAATGTGAACTGGTCTCTTATTTACTAGTGTTACTAACTCTAGTGGCCAAGTGACCAGTCAACATTGGTTTCAATTAGAGAAAACAATAAGGTAAGCACTGCCTGTGGCATGCTACAAGGGTGTCCACAATGTTTCCATCACACCTGCACACTATCCGAATACATTCCCAACTGGGCAAGATCCCGGACCCGGAAGTATGGCACTACCAAAGCAATATACATCCCATTCAACCCTTCTCAAAGTTTTTCACTGACCACAGATTGGCAACAGATCCTCCCTGCCCCTGCAGTGTGTTTCCAATGAATAATGACCCTCTCTCTCTACTTGATTCAAGTCAAGCTTGCCTGACCACCAGATCCCCTTCCCTCTGCTAGAGTAAGAAGACATTACTGCTTCAGGGGAGGGCTAAAACCACAGCCTGATTTTCCTTACTGACCTCTGGATGGTAACTGAATGACACAGTTAGTTCGGTGTCTCTCTCCTCAGGCTCAGTCTATCTAGTCTGTTTGTCATGCAACACAGCTATATGGGTTGCTGTCTCTCAAGTGATAATGCAGCATAAGCCTGCAAACTGCAGGAACCTCAAAGGGGCAGGCATCAGTAAACACAGACCTTTATGTGGATCAACAGTACTGTTACTATTTATAAAAAAAATATATAAAAAATGAAAGCTTGGTGGTTTCAAACAAAACTTAGTAATCCAAAAACTTGAAGCTGGGCAAAGACATTAACTAATACTTTGACTCGGTGTCCCACTCTCTCCTCCTGGATAAGCTGTATTTTGTTTGCCTCTCAGCTCCTGCTGTAGACTACTTCAGTTTTTACTCCTCTAGTTGTCTCAAGTCAGTACTGGTTAGAAGTACCCTGTAACCTCCACGTCCCGTCCAGGTCAGGGTCCCACAGGATTCCATTCTAGGGCCAATCCAGCTTGGTAATTAAAACATGAATTACATTTAAAAGTCCATCTTATAACTTCTGAGTACAAGCCAGACAGCCACCAAGCACTGCAGCCCCATCACTAGAAATAACACTTTGATGATGTACAGTAGGGAGCATGGCTGCAGGCGCACTATTTATAGAACACTGAGATTGGGGGAGGTGAATGTCTAAGTATACATATAATACCTTTGAAGGCAGTTTTACATGTATTGTGCTAGAGTATATATATTAGCTCAATACATATAAAACCGCAATCAAAGGTACTATGTGTATATTTAGACATCCTCTTCTCCTGATCTCAAAGTTCTATATATAGCAGGCCTGCAACATCGCTCCTTACTGTACATCATCAAAATGCTGTTTTAAGGGGTGGTGCTGCAATGTTCTGCAGTGGCTCAGCTCGTACTTAGATATTACAAGCTGGGCTTGCAAATATATGTCCTGTTTTAATTACTGCACTAAAATAATACATTCTGGTCTAGATTAGCTCCTTGGGCAAGCGACTCATTAGTATGAGTCATCTGCCAGAGACTGAATATGGTGTCAGCTGCTCTTTAACAATCTCCCCACAGCTTGTATATCCACAGATATGCAGATGGAAGTTATTTACACCTCTGGTCCCTCCACTACAACTGTAGAAGGTCTGCTCCAGCAAGACTTCCACAATGTCTTGCACTAGTTTCAGTCTAACCAACTCCAGGTCAACACACACACACACACACAAAATGTTACCATGACCTTTAGCACCAGCCAAAAATTGCCCAGACACCCAACTCTACCTATCTTCTTCATCTTGGATGGCACCCCTCATGAAGTGGCTCATTTGCTCAAATACATCAGTTTGTGGCTAGATAGCAAACTTGACTTCTCTGTCTACATTGTCGCTATCCACACCAAGCTCTGCCACAAACTCTGTGCCTTGTGCTGCAATAAAGACTGTCTGTCTCTGGAGGTATGCTATGAACTTGTCACTAAAATGGTGGTCCCAGTCTTTGACTATGCAGATGTGGTCTATGGCATCACTCCCTCTGCTTCCCTTGCCAGACTGGACACCCTCTGCAATGCCTTCTGTTGTTTTGTTACCAACTCCCCTCTCATACCCACTATTGCTCACTCTACTCCACCTTATCCATTATTCCTCTACCTTCACATTCCCAGAACCACTGTGCCTCATTTATGTCCAGATTCTGGTTTGGGTCCCTTCCTTCTTACCTCTCTTCACTCCTCTCTTCCATTCCCTATGCCTCTTGCTGTTTCCACTACAGGGATCCTTGCACTTTCACCATTCTTCATCCTCACTCCTCTGCTGGGCAATCAGCCTTCTCCTATCATCCCCCTTCAGTGTGGAACCTACTCCCATGCTCCCTCTGTTTCACTACATCTTCTGTTTTCCTCAGATGCCAGCTAGAACTCCTTCTTCTCCCCGCTCCTGTTCTCCCCTACCTGAGTGACTCCCTTACATTAGCCACCAACCCCGGTGCAGGTGTAGCTGAATTGCTTGATTTTTGGTGCTAGCTCTTAACTGTACTTACTCCTGTTTTAATCATGTATTTTATTCCTCTTTACAGTAACTACGAACTGTGTCAGTGCTATGTAATTGCATTTAACTGTGTACTGTGTCTATGCTATATATCTATTCCCCCTTTCCCTTCCCCCAGGTCACACTTAGAAACAAACTGTCCCAAAAACAGCAGCCCTGCAACAGAGTGTGCTAATAGGATGCAAATTAATGCAACTCACAAAAAGTCCAGCACCGCTCATCACTCACCAAAAATCCACCACTGAGACCATACAAATGTGTATGAATGCCATTTTATTGAAGGCAGATTATCATAGTGCACTCACCCAAAAGTGCAAAAGCACAAGCTGGGAGGAGATGTAGAACCCTACAAACTTCCCGATGACGCCTTAGCAAAACTGATCGAAGTTTGTTGAGTTCTGCCTCTCCTCCCAGCTTGTGCTTTTGCACTTTTTGGTGAGTGCAATATTATAATTTGCCTTCAATAAAATGGCATTCATATATATTTGTATGGTCTCAGTGGTGGATTTTTGGTGAGTGGTGAGTGGTGCTAGACTTTTTGTGAGTTGCACACTTAGAAACAAGCCTTGGCTCAGTGTGCCTTAAATAAACAAATAATACATAAATAGACAACAGTGGCAATATAAGCTTGACACACTGGCATGGACTACTGAGGCAATGTAAATGCTGTAGCACTTAATTATGGAAATTTGAAATAGAACAAATATGTATCTTTCACCTTAAGGACAGGGCAGTTTTATGTGCTTGCCTTTTCAGTGCACGAGTATAAGCATCTAATATAGTATTTCTTGCCTTCTGATCTTCACTTCCATTACTGTGCTGTTTGCAACTACTGGGGTTCAAGATACCCTGTACTCTAAGGAGATGGGGGACAGGGTTATGCCAGCACTGCAAGTAGCATATAATCTTGATGAGGGAATCAAGCATTTCATATAGGAAAGAGTGTCACTCTCCCCACTCTTTGGGACTAATGGTATAGTCCAGCATTCCCCATAATTGGGAGTGCATCAATGTGGTATGCACAAGGAAGAGCAAATAAGGGAACACAAGACATTAATATTCAAAATGTTTCAAAAAGAAAAGAGAGGGTTTCAGAGAGAAAGCCCTCAGTACAGTTGGTCCTGCATTTGCCAGAGGTGTAGGATTTGAAAATGGAGACCAGTTTAGTAGCTGAGGTCTACCCTAAAGGAGACCCAGGTGAGATTAAAACAAAAAGCCCCCAAAGTGAAAGTGAAGTCAGTCAGTGACTAGAAGTTTGATATGTCACCAGTTGGGGGTTCAGTGGGGGCAAAGTGATCGAATTTGGCTGTAGCGCCAGTCTGTCCAATAGATGGTATCAGTAGGGCTCGCCAAAGTGAGATGTATCTATCCTGTTTTGGGCTCTGCAGTCCCAAGACCCACTGCAGGAAATGAGTTTAGTGCACAAATCCAGGGGAACCAGTCAGGTGGAGAGTCTGGGCTCCTATATGACCAAAAAGGGCGGTGTCATTCGGGAGATTTTAAGCAGCATGACCTCCAGTACTGTATAGATTCCAAAAGACCATTGCAGGGACAGCTCACATGTAGTAGGAGCCAAAGAGAACATCTGGGCCTGCCAAATGTCCATGCACACTGTTGCTAAGGGAGAGTCTGAGAGAGCCCAGATGGGTTATACATGACTTGATGCAAGGGTCACTGCCATGCCCTTCTAGTGCAGAGAAGTACAGAGTAATCTGATTTCATGTGAGCTT
Organism: Neoceratodus forsteri; assembly: GCA_016271365.2. Taxonomy (NCBI): domain Eukaryota; kingdom Metazoa; phylum Chordata; order Ceratodontiformes; family Ceratodontidae; genus Neoceratodus; species Neoceratodus forsteri. Next base: position 852,048,930 of record CM028134.1, read on the forward strand.
AGTACAAGACCAAACCTGAAATAATTTGAGAAAGAGTAGTTATTAAATGTTACTGTATGTAGACACATAGAAAATTATGTTAGATAAGGGCCTAGCAGCCTACACCATCTCCCCAGGCCTGTCTAATTTTGGGATTATGCCCTTGCAAGTCCTCCACATCCCCTCACCCAGTCTGCTCCCTTACACACTATTCACATGTGCCTTTCCCATTCCCCTTTTGGAACTTCCACACTTTCAGTCCTAATGACCTCACCTGGAATCTTGTTCCCATCTATCAGAACTTTTTCAGTAAAAAAGTACTTCCTGGCAGCCTTCTTGAACCTCCACCCTGCCAGATTCAGAGAGTTTTTTTTTTGAAATTTAAGTTTATTGAGTTTTAGAATAGAGAAAAACAAGGTACAAATACACACGTTAAGGGATTGTCTAAGAAAAAAAGGGGGTTACATAAGACCAGATTTAAGTACACAACAAGTAATTATAGACAATCACCATAATATAAGGCAGAACAAAGAGATTCAGAGAGTTATGTCTGGCACCCATGTTACCATTCACTGTGAACACCTCATTGTTGTCCTTGTTTGTTCTGCAGAGATATAGTAATTGAATGTCTCAGGCATGTCACCCTTCTTTCTCCTGTCCTCCAGTGTGTACATGTTTCAATCCTCCATGCACTTCTTTTAAGTCCTTCCCCTGTTGTCTTGTATCAATTGGTGGCTTGTTTCTGCACATCCTCCAGCATGTCCCTGTCTTTCCTCAAATGTGGGCTGTGAAACTATGCACAATACTCCAAATGAGGGTGATCAAGGATCTATACAGTGGCTATATTACTACTCTCCCTGTAGTAGTAATCCCTTTCCCAATGAACCCCAGCATCCAGTTTGCATTGCCCACAGCCCTGTTGCATTGTGATGATGCCTTCATGTTCTCATTATTAAAACCCACATGTCCTTTTCTTCTTAAGAGCTCTCTACTACCACCCTATTAATTTGATACGCCATTCTTGGGTTTTTGGCCCCTATGTCCATTACCTTGAATTTTTCTCAATAAAATTTATCTGCCACATTCTAGATCACCCTTATCACCACCTTGGTGTCAGCCCTTCCAGAGACCTTGCTATGTTGTCTGTAAAGAGGCATATCTTTCCCTGAACCCCCTCCCCATATCACAAATAAATCTAACACAGAGAATCAGTCCTAGAATCGATCCTTGGGGCAACCCACTCATGACTTCCCTTTCCACTGAAGGTTCTCCATTCAGGACCATCCTCTGGATCCTCCCACTCAATCAAGTTTTCACCCAATTCCTAATCTTATCACCCAAATTCTTTAACAATCTTCCATGTTGGACTGAGTCAAAAGCTCTGCTGAAGTCTATGTACAAGACATCAACTACCTGACCTCTATCCATGGCCTTTATTGCCCAATCAAAGAATTTAATTAGGTTAGTTTTCCGTGACCTCCCACTGATAAAGCCATATGGCCTGTACTCCTGCAAGCCATTGGCCTGCAGGAACTCCACTTTCCTTTCCTTAATTTTGGACTCCAGTGGTTCTCCCTTTATAGACATCAAACTGACTGATCTACTGTATAGTTACATGGCTCTTCCTGACTCACACTTTTACGCAGCGGAACTTCTTTTAGTGTCCCCAAATAGTCCAAAACTTCCACTGTCTCCAAAGAGCAGTTAAATCCATGAGCCAAACTGCCAGAACCTGCTCCATCTCCCTTAATACCCTTGAGTGCAACCCAGCTAAGCCATTGATTTATTCACATTCAGTGCTAGAAGTTCCTTCAACACAAAAAAATAGATTGTGTTGGCAGAAAAGGACCGGTAGACCCATCTGATCTGCCCTTTTTTCACTGCCTGTTACTACACCCTGGACCCTATTCAGTCACCAGTGTCTCTCCCTCCTCCCTCTCCTCTACCTATTATGCCCATGTGCCTTTCTCATGCATGCTTGAGGCTCCCCTCTGTCTTTGCCCCACCACCTCATGTAACAGGCTGTTCCAGTTGTCCACCACCCTTTCTGTGAAGAAGTTTTTCCTCACATCCCTCTTAAACTGCCCCCCACACGCTTCATAACATATCCCTGTGTTTTGATGCTCCTCCTCTGAAATATACTCCACTCCTGCACCTTGTTGCACCTATGAGGTACTGAAGGTCTCAATCATGTCCAATCTCGTTAATCATTTCCCCTCTCACTCTCCTGTCATCCAGGGAGTACATGTTGAGCTGCAGCAGCCTCTCCTTGTATGATTTCTTGTGCAACCCCCTCACCATTTTGGTTGCCCTCATCTGGATCGCTTCCATGCTGTCAATGTCCTTGTGGAGGTGAAGCTTTCACAACTGGACACAGTACCCCAGATGGATCTCACTAGTAATGGCAACACCACCTCCCTTCTCCTGCTAGAAATCCCTCTCCCTATGCAACCCAACATCTGGCTAGCCTTGTCTACTGCATTGTCACACTGCCCTACCACCTTTGGATCATCAGATATGATTACCCCAAGATCCATCTCCTCCATGGGAACTGTAAGTGCCTCCCCCATCTCATACACTGCAACTGGGTTTCTCAACCCTAGGTGCAACCTTCTCTCTTTCATTATGGGCTCCTCACTGACGCTTCCTAGCAATCCCCCGCTGGCTGCCATGCTGCAGTCTGGCAGAGGGCCTCTGTCCTCAACCATAAATACTGAATAGAAAAAATCATTAAATAGATTTGCCTTACTCTTCTCATTCTCTTCCCATTTCTGCCCCTTCTTTAGCCTGACTACTCTTCCCTTGGTTTTATATTGCAAAAAAATTAACCTTGTCACACTCACTTACCCCTTCCACTAGCCTTAGTTCTACCTCTGCCTTTCCCTATCTTACTGCCTTGTTTGATACTTCATTTTTCCCAGTTATGATTCCCTGTCTTCCTCAGTTTGAATCTTTTATAACTAATAAATGGCCTTCCTTTCCCCCTCTACTGTCTCTGCAGCCCTCTTTGAGAACCATAGTGGTTTCTTTCTCTTCCTACCCATTCTCACCATTTTTGCTCAGAGACTGTAAAGCTTACCTTGTTTTGTTATTGCATATCATCAGAGCCATGATACATACATTTTTGTTTGCCTGCAATAAACATTCTGCATAGCTTAAACCCTCAATTTAAGTGCATGGACTCTGGCTATTGCACAAAAGTTGAAACAGTGTTTAAAAAACCCTTAGTTCAAGCAAAGTGCATTTAAAATGTTAACCCCCTGCCTCTCATGATATTATGAAAAAGTCTAAAATCAGGAAAAGAACTCAAGCTGAATTACTCAGCAGAGGAGAATGTCACCCTGAGGACCCCAGTTACAATGAACATACTTTTTTCTTACAAAAAAAGTACTTATTTTAGAGTTGGTTGCATTTAGCTAGACTCAAGAGCAATAATGAAGCCATACAGTATGTAGGAAAAGCAGGGCGCAGTAAAGAGGTGTGGGAAGTGTAGAGCAACATGGTATCCCCAGTAGCTTGGCCTGCTGATGGGCCAAAGACACAGCATTAGCTCAGTTATTACTGAGTTAATATCAAACAATACGTTAAATGTCTGCAACCGCAGGCCATGTAAGTGGATTACAACAATTTATGAGCATATGAAACTATTACTTTAATAAAGCATAATAGAACTATTTTTGCTTCCTATTCAATAACATATTTTGTGGTAAGCCTCCATTTTATACATCTCTCTCTCTGTTTCTGCTTCTCTCTCTCTCTGCCTCTGTTTCCCCTAACCTTTAATTATACAAGTACTGTATATAGTCTGCTTCTAATAATATTCAGCTGTGGCTATGTTTTCATATATAAACACATATATGTATTGCATGATACATCTGCCCTAAGGGATAAGCACTCATTAGAAAACACCAACAAATTAGAGAGATGGGTGGATACCATCTGCCATTTACCGGATACCAAAGGATAGTGAGTTTTTCCGCAGGAAGAAATACTATAATCAGCACAGTTTGGTATCTGCTCCTGGACTATCCAGTTATCAAACCTGGAGCAGACAATACTATATGATGTAAGTACATCAATTATCCATTTTTGCATTACAAATTTTGTAAAAAGATGGAAAGATAATACTTATCACTAATGTGTGTGTGTGCATCCGTGCGTGAGTGCATGTGTGTGTGTGTGTAGTAATTCAATGAGTATGGAAAAAGGGCAGACTTGCTCATCCAGCCTACAAGTATAAAAAGTAAAAATAAAAAAAATGCCGGGAGAGAAACAGTATAAATCCTTTCTATACTCACATTACAAGACAGTCTGCTGACAGCATAAATAATTAGAATCAGCTTTATTTCAACTTTATTCCAGTGCAAACATTTCATTACAGAGTCTAAAAGATATCAGTTCAAGAATGTATCACAAACAACAATAAATGGCAATTAGGATTCTAAGAAAGTAAAATACACATTTACGGTACAGATGTGCAGCGATAGGGTTACATTGTGATTAAACTGTTAAAGTAAATGAATGCTTAATATAGAAAACTTAAAAAGGGTGTGGTCTCCTTTTACAGAATACCACCAATATCTTCCATTGCAGCAGTCAATATTATATCAAGAATTGCCACCCTCGATTGAGCAGAATGACACTTGCATTTTCGATGCATTTTAAGGTGTACGGACTAATTTTCTCCACTTCAGATGTGCACAGACCAATTGGTGTATAACGATTTGTTTTACTATATTTTAGTACTTTGGTTACAGCTGCACCTTTGGGGGACACAGCAGTGGACTGCTTTTTTCCTTGCCTGCACAGATCAATACATGACAGCTGTATTTACACTACAGAATAAAATCCAAGTATGCACTTTCTTTTTTTATATCTAGTATTTAGCCTGTATTTCCTCTTGACTAGCCCCCTTCTGCTGGTGACCCCTCAGTCCTGTTATGCACCTCCAGGACTTATTCATCTACTTCCTTACCTCTATCATCTTCTAGTGGAGGCTCTTTTTTCCCATTTACTCCACTGATTCGAAGCCAGAACACAAGCAGTTTAGTGCATGTACAGCATTAAGATGCTGCACACCTCAACACCTGAGCCCATCTGGCAAACTGGGTGACAGCTGCTGTGCCAACTAGTGTCTGCTAGATGACAGCCAAGCAATGCTATGCACTGTCCCCCTTCTTGAATTAGAAGAGACATCTGTGGAAGCACAATCTCCTTTGCTGGGCAGGCTCCTGAGTGGCCCTGGTCCATTCTTGAACCCAGGTTGCCTGTGTGGGGTGGGGTGCTTTGGTACAGCATGCAACTGGATTGGCAAGGTTTGAGCATTTCGAAGATAATTTCACTGGAAAGCATTAACTTTGGAACTGTTAGGGCTAGAAACTTCTGTCACTAGTAAAATAAAAAAATACTGTTTTTATTAGCAGAACACAATTACACAGTCTTCAAAAATGCTTGAGGTTGAAGAAATGTTTTTTTTAATTAATAAGGGCATCTACAGCACACAAACACTGGACCTTCACCATTTGCAGTTCACCTACAACTGAGGCTTATGCTGGAGCAGAAGTCATAATCCCCTATGTATCTCATTACAGTCAGCTGCCCTAGAAATGGCTGTGATGTCACAGTCAGGGCTTTATAACTTCCACTGCTGAATGAGCCTCAGTTATAAATGAACTGTAATGCAACACTGTTCAGAATTTTCAAATTTGTCCAAATGGAATTCCATTGGATTTTGGACAATCCTGACTTATTCTACTGATTTTTGTCAGAAATGGAATGGTGGGATTCCACCGTGGAATAAAATTCCACAATTTTGCCATCACATTCTGCATTTCCTCATTAGTTTCCACAAAACACATTTCTGTGATCATTGTGTGTGTATTCCATTGCAGCAAGAGGGTGAATTTAACCAGAAATGCATCCACTTGTTTCTTTATGACCCTTAGACACATACAGTACCTAGCTATTTCATTGGATGTTTTTGACGGTATGTTGTCCAGTTAGAAACTGTTCCCAAATACCCAAGGTTATATTGACTCTTCATAGTAAACAGTGGAAAACTATTCCCCAAAATATTTTTGTGACAAACAAATCCATGGTTTTAATTAAAAATGCCTTAATGCACATTTAGAAACCCATGGAAGCTAGCCAGCCCTGTGTTGCTAAGGGTTGAGGTACTGGGTGCCATACTTCACATTATGCCGGTGACCTGAGTTCAGGAGTTATCTTGGGTCCCGGTGGTTGGCTGGGAAGGGAGAGGATTGTGTATCTTGAGCACTGCTCTTCTCTCCCAGGGATGGAGAATTCTCCTACACCACTCCTAGACTGCCACCATGTGAAGGCAAGATGGCAGGGTAGAGGGTGCGACATGTTGCGGACAGTCAGAGGCAGAGTGTGTGTGTTGCATGCATAACTCCACATAATTCCTTCTGTTTGCTATCCCCTTCAGTATGGAGCCCATCATCCTATTTGCTCTCCACACTGCCCTTGAACACTGGGCTGCTACTTTTAGGTTGTCCATAATGCTGACCTCTAGGTCCCTTTCCTCTGAGGTACATGCCATGACTTTCCCTCTCATCATGTACTCAGCTCTGGGATTTTTGTGTCCAATGTGCATGACTTTGCACTTTCTGGGGCTGAATCTCTGCTGCCAGATTCTGGACCACTCTTCTAGAATTTCTAGGCCTCGCCTCATGGTCTCTAATTCCTCCACTGTGTCTACTCTATTGCAGATCTTGGTGTCATCTGCAAATAAAAAAGACCTTTCGTTCTAGCACCATGCCTATATCCCTATGAATACATTAAAGAGTACAAAATGCATTCCAACTCCTTCAGTACTCTGCTTGCAACCCCCATCTCCCTAGAGAATTCCCTATCTAGTACTACCCCTCAAATTCTGCTTAACCAATTTTCCACCTACTGGGTTATTTTGTCCCTCACCCAGGCACCTTAATCACTGAAGTAACCTCCTGCAAAGATTAGAGCAGTGGTCCAAGTTTGGCGTTGAAATTCAGTGTCAAAAATTGCAAGATGAGGCACATAGGTAACAAGAATCCCAGGGTGGAATACTGGATGAGAGGGTTAAGCTGTGCACTATGTCAGAAGAAAGTGACCTGGGAGTCATCATAAGCAACTCCCTAAAGCAAACTAGCTAATGCAACAAGGCCTAGATCAAGAAAATCAGAATTTTAGGGTGTATTGGAAGGGTTTTGATAGCTGATGGAACACAATACCTCCTGTTTAAAGATCACTGGTGAGACCCTTATCTGGAATACTGTACCCAGTTCAGGAGTCTCCACCTAAGGGAAGACAGAGACAGACCAGAGAAGGTACACTGTAGGATAATAAAATTGATTCAGGGCCAACAAGGCGGATCCTATAAGGATCAGAGTAGGGCACTGAACATGTACTCACTAGATGCTAGAAGGGGGAGGGGCAACATGATAAAGACCATGAGTTCCAAACAAAATAAAGAAGCTTAACTGTGAGTAACTATTCAGCATGAATGGTGGGTCAAAATAAAGGGGAAACAAGAGGAACTGGTGGGAGAAAATTCTGGAGGGATGTGAGAAAGTTTTACTTCATGGAGAGAGTGTTTGAGCCATGGAACAGCCTACTGGCAGAGGTGCTGAGCACAAAACTATTAATGGGTTTAAGCACAGCTGAGACAGAGTAAAGGGCTTAATTTACTCTGTTGGGAGGGTAAGGCGAGGGGGAAAATCCATCTAGACAAAAGGTCATACAAACATACGAACATATGAATCTGCCAGCAGAAACAGACCTCATGGTCTATCAAAGTCTGCTCAAGTGTGCATCTAGCACCCCTAGACTGCATCTGCCCCAACCCCCTCCCCCGACATCAGGATGTTCTCAGCACTATTCAACCAGTTCTCAGCAATATTCAACTAGACCCTCCCTCATTCCCTTCCCCATGCCCTTTTAAAACTTCCCACCATCTTACATGATACCACCCCCTCTGGCAGGGTGTTCCACTTCAACACCACCATCTCCATGAAGTAATGTCTCCTCATTCCTCTCCTAAATCTTCCACCCTCTAATCTTAGCCCATGCCCCCTTATGTCCCTACCCTTCCTCACCTTAAACAACCCATCAGCACCACCTTTGTTTATCCCCTTCAAATACTTGCACGTATCAATCATATCCCCCCATCTCTCCTTTCCTCCAGGGTGTACATATTCAGCTTGCTCAGTTGTTTACGGTAAAACAAGTCAGACTGAATGGACCAATGGTCTTTTTCTCCAAACACTGTCTCTGTTTCTTTGTTTCCTGTGACTCATTGTGTTGAAAGCCATACTGAAGTCCAAGTAGGACACATTAACAACTTGCCTCTTGCCCAACTCCCTTATCACTTAGTCAACACTTCTATTAGGTTCATCTGGCACAACTTACCCTGGTCAACCTATGTTGCTTACTGTCCTGTAATCCACTAAATTAAAGGAATTATACTTATCTCTCTTTCAACAAGGTCTCAATCAGTTTCCCACCACAGTTGCTAGGCTCACAGGCCTGTAATTCCCTAGCACTTGCTGTTGCTATATTTTTGTGTAGGTGGACAACATTTACCTTTCTCCAGTTCTCTGGCACCACTCTTGATTTCAGAGACCTATTGAGCAAGTCCATCAGCATGGCCACCAAGACCTCACCTAGTTCCAGTAGCAGCCTTGTGTGCAAGCCATTGGAGCCCATGGCCTTCTGAATCCTTAGCCTCCTTAACCTATTAAAAACCCTCTTTGGAAAATGGTGTTGTGTCCATCTTCCTGCCTGCCTCCCCTTACTCGTGTATGCTCACTTTTGTAATGTATTCCTTTCGACTGTGAAAACTAAGAAAAATATTTTTCTGTATTCCTGCATTTTCCCTGACTTCCTCAACCATTTCTGAGCAACTTCTTGCTAGTGCTGCATGAAATTTCTAGTAGTCTTGTAAAATTGTACAAAATTGATTTTGCATTTGCACAAATTTTGTGAAATTGCATCAAAATTGGAGTCACATGATGTGCTGAAGGAGAAGAGCAGCTCCTCAGGACAGCTCCAGCTTCTGAGATTGATTTTTATTGTTTTTTACCTGTTTTTGGTTAGGTTTGTGCCGTAGTTCATTGCCAGCATTTTTTCTGTTGTTCCTGTCATCGAGGGATGCTGGAAATTTGAAGAAGAATGTAAGCTGAAATGCGTTCTGTTCTACCGCTCCATATCCCACCAATTATTCTGGAGAAGGAGAAGGGCCCTAAGTGGGCAAAGGCTCAGCCTGCTGTATTGTCCAGATCCAGCTCTCCTCCAACAGTGTTTATGGAAGAGGGTTTCTTGGCTGAATTTTCACCATTGAAAGAGTTTATATTAGTGTTGACTGAGGAACTGAAAGCCTTATGCTCTGCTACTGAAAATCTTAACCAGAGAATTGGGGACAGGGAAGCAAGAGTCCACTCTTTGAATACTTGGAGGGACAAAGTAGATCCAGAGCTGTCTGCCTTAAAGCAAAAGATGGTTAAGTTAGAATTAAAAATAGAGGACTTAGAAGGGCGCAGCTGCCGCAATAATGTTGTGGTGCTGGATCTCCATGAGAACACAGAGGGTCTCAACTGTGTGTTGTTCACACAGAAATTATGTGAAAAGTTAATGGGACCCTCACCCAATGGTCTGACCTATATTATTGAATGGGCCCATCATGTGCTCCGGGCTATGCCAAAGGAGTCGGAGCCACTGCACCCTTTTGTCTTTAAATTCCTAAATTTTCTAGACCGGCAACATTTATTGGCCAAATTAAGAGAGTTCCAATTGGACACCTGTGAGAATTCCAAAATCCGAATTGTGCAAGATTTACTGGTGGTGGTGAAACAAAAAAGGGCTGAGTATCATCCCGCTGTTGCCAAATTAATTGCAGCTGGTTTCAAATTTGGAGTTCTTTACACAGCCCGCCTCCAGGTAACTATTAATGGAGGTTATAAGTCATTTGAGTCAGCAGAACAGGTGAGCCAAGACCTAACATCCGTGTTACCAGACCTTTTTAAAGTTTCATAAGCTCCAGGGTATTTAGCTGGCTGGCATGCCGCTTTGTCTATTGACCTGTTATGGTGCTTGTTTGAACTTTTAGAGGTACAGTTGGTCTGCAATGGCTGGACAAAAGATTGATTTATATAGAACATAGAAACATAGACTTTGACAGGAGATAAGGACTGCTGGGCTCACCCAGTCTGCCCATGTCCCTACCTGCTGGATAAGTTGCAGATCCTAGTTAACCAATAGCCTACTTCCTCCTAGCCCCCCACTAGAATTTGGCTTATGTCTGTCCCATGCATTCTTGAATTCCCCCACTGTTTTTGACCCCACAACCTCCTCAGGAAGGGTGTTCCATGCGTCCACCACCCTCTCCATGAAAAAATACTTTCTCACGTTGCCCCTGAGCCGTACCCTCTCTATCTTCAAATTGATTTGCTGTGACTACATAGTTTTTTCTGGATGGTTCTGACACAACTCACTAGGTCCACTCATGTTTTGGCACTTTGATGCCAAAGCTTCTTTTCTGGTTATACTTCAGCATAAGGTATGCTTTACATTGTGAGGTCTATTTCTTTTCGATTTGGTCACTTTAAATGAACACAGAATTTGATGTTGTTCCCCTCATGGACTAAAATTTGTTAAGGCTCCTGTGCTATTTGTGGTACAGCACCGTTTAAATACCAGTGTTATGATGCAGGAGATTTTCTACTCATTGGAGGCCAACTCCATCATTCGGTGTCAGATATCTCGGGAACCTGAATGATTTAATGGACTGTTTGGATTGGAGTTTGTTGAGCCTTTTGTATCTGAGGATGAGACAAAGTTTCTTTCTGTCCTGTTTGGATGGAGTCACTCCACTGATCAATCATGGCTTCAGCATGGTTACTTTTTCAATGTCTGAACTTCCTTCAAGAAAGAACTTTACGTTTCAGTTCTTGTTTTTGGTTGGGTTTCTGACTACTGTAGCCAGATGAATGGGTTATTTTAATTCATGTAAATAATTATATTGGGGGTTCGTGCACTGCTAATTAATGAATTCAGAAGCGGGACCCATGAGCGGAGGGCTCGCCTGCCGCCCCTCCCCACAGTAGCACACTCAGGCGGGACCCAGGAAGCGGGTCGCGAGGGCTCCTGCCCGCCCTCCCCCACAGTCGCACACTCAGAGCGGGACCCAGGAGGCGGAGGTCGCGGGCTGCCCTCCCCCCCACAGTCGCACACTCAGGCGGGACCCAGGAGCGGAGGTCGCGAGGCCCCTGCTGCCCTCCCCACAGTCGCACACTCAGAAGTGGGACCCAGGAGCGGAGGTCGCGAGGGCTCTTGCCGCCCTCCCCCCACAGTCGCACACTCAGGTAAATCAGCCGGCCATCAGGAATCCACCGGTGGAAATTCTGGTGCCTTTTTTTTTCTATTGCTGTACAAGACCTGCTAGTCGGCCCGCAGCAGACACTCCACAGCCCACCTTACCTTGGGGAGATCCTGCCTGCCTCCTGCCGTCGGCGCAGCCGTGGAGATAGCCTTGTTATGGACCTGGACTAATACTGTGACCTTGCTAGTGCTTGCACTACCACGTGGTGTGATTTAAAGTTGTTCTGCCCTTTAAGTAAAAAAAAAAAAATACAAGACTTTTATTATTAATTCTAGGCAGTGTGCTACAGCTTATGTCTCTCATTGTACTGCTCCAATTTTATTTATGGCTGGGAAAAACTGCAATAAGCCTGCTGACTGACTACTTACTCCCCCAGTGCTGTACAGTTATCTTCAGCTATTTACTAGGTCTGCAGGTGTTGTGCAATGTCCGTTGGGGCTGAGCTCTCTCCTGTGGGCTGCCAGCCAAAACTTAAACCCCCTTTCTTTTGTCTGCTTGCCTACCCCCCAAACCCCCTCCTATATTAATCCCCTGTTTTTTCTTTTCTTCCTCTCTCCTCAGAAGTGGGACCCAGGAGCGGAGGTCGCGAGGGCTCCTGCCGCCCTCCCCCCACAGTCGCACACTCAGGTAAATCAGCCAGCCATCAGGAATCCGCTGGTGGAAATTCTGGCGCCTTTTTTTTCTATTGCTGTACAAGACCTGCTAGTCGGCCCGCAGCAGACGCTCCACAGCCCACCTTACCTTGGGGAGGTCCTGCCTGCCTCCTGCCGCTGGCACAGCCGCTTCTCGCCTACCGAATGCTCCACGCTCGATCCCCACCGCCTCACCACCACCCTTGGTGGGCTTCTCTCATATATAGCCTGTTTATGGTCACATGGGCTGTTTTATCCTATCAGCCTAGTTTTCCATTTGCAGGTTATACTAACTCCACTAGTGCGCCCCTACTTCCTGAAGCCATTCAGTTTCTCTGCCTGAGCTCAGGCTGCTTTTTTGTCACTTTAGCTAGGGCACACCTGGCTCTGCTTGACACCTCTCACTCCTCTAGCCGTTCACCTCTCCTCCTCCACCCCTCTACCCAGTTCTGAACTGTGGTCGTGTCTCCCCATCACTGTCATCCGGTGTGCCCCCATCTGGTCTCTTTATTTTCTCCCCTGTTTTGATCCTGTTAACCCCCCCCATAGTATGACTGATGCCACCACCTGCCCCAGCCTGGCTGTCCACCCACCAACCCTCAAGTCCCCACCTTATGGTTCTCCTCCAAGGGAATAAAATTGTCCACCTCAACATTCGTAGTCTACTACATAACCTTGCAGAACTTACTTCCTGGGTCACTCACTGCAACCCTGATATCATGGGCATATCAGAAACATGGCTTAAACCCCACATCCCTGACGCGGCCTGTACCCTACCCGGGTATGGCCACATCAGACGTGATCGGGAGGGCAACAAAAGAGGAGGTGGTGTGCTACTCTACTACAAGGCTCACCTGAATGTATCCTCCCCTGGCACCTCGCCATCTGATGCCTCCCCCTGCGAGTTCCTACATGCCCTTCTCCTCCTGGGCCTTACAAAGAAAATACACCTCATTTGTTGTTACAATCCCCCCAAGGGTGGTCTGGCTGGACTCTCCTTGCTACTCTCCCTCCTTGGTGAAAAAGCGGGCTCTAGTGAAGTCCTCATCATAGGTGATTTCAATCTTAATTGGCTGGGTTCCAACTGTAGGCTATATGAGCCACTGCTCTCAGGCCTTCCTTAGCCAAATTATCTCCGATCCCACAAGGCCCTCTCAGCGGGGGGGTGAAGGATCCCTACTAGATTGGATCCTCACCAACAGGCCGACAGGATTATCACCTCGGGCATCCTACCTGGCCTATGTCTGACCACTCGCTTACCTTCTGTGCCTGGGGCACCTCCCAGCCAAAGTACCCAGCAAAGTGATCCAGGTGAGGGACTACTGAAATTCCCCCTCTGACTTCCTTAGTGACCCGCCTCTATTGACTGGTCTGGAGTCACTGCCTCAGTCGACCCAGCCCTAGCCCTGGATATTTTTCTATTAAAGGTTATCCCTGTTCAGAACAAACATGCCCCCTCACGAAAAGGAGGGTTAAAGGTGCCATGACCAAATGGCTTCAGAGGCCTATTCTCCCTAATGAAGCAAAGGGATAATAGCTGGCAGACCTATAAAGCCTCCCTAAGTGACACCGACCTGCTTGCATACAGAAGGCTCAGAAATTCCTGTAAAAAAGCTATCCGGGCAGCAAAAAGTGAGGCTTGCCGATCGGCCCTGCTCTCTTCTGCCAGCAACCCAAGGAGTTTCTGGCAGAGCATCAGAAATGCTGTTGGGATCTCGGCAAAAGTGCAGTCCACTGACCTGCTCATAGATGGGGTCAGCTGTAATAACCTGCTCACAATCTCTAGCGCCTTCAATGCTGCGTTCTCTCAACTTCAGCCCCCACCCCTCACTCGCGTCCCTCCCCTCACTCGAGGGGTCCTCCCCCGCCTGGTCCCAAGTCCCACCCCCTTCTTCCTTCAGCTCATGTCGGACACTAAGATACTGGGGCATCTTGCCCTCCTCTCCCCACAGCGGGGCAGGGCACGACTGCCTAGAACCTAGATTACTCAGGCTTGGGGCCTCCCTTCTAGCCAACCGCTAGCACACATCATCAACTCCTCTAGCCACTGTATTATCCCAGACCTCTGGAAGAGTACCAAGGTTACTCTGTGCTAAGCAAGGCAACCCCAGAGATCCGACAACTATCGCCCCATCGCCATCCTGTCAGCCGCCTCGAAGATCCTGGAGAAGGTCGTGGCCACTCAGCTCTCAGGTACCTACAAGAACACAACCGTCTCTCCCCCACCCAAAATGGATTCAGAAAAGGATACAGCACATCTACCGCCCTTGCTGTTGTATCCTCGACGATTAGAACCGCCACTGATCAGGGAAACCTCACCGGTGCCATCTTTGTTGACCTTTCCAAAGCTTTCGACAGGGTTGACCACTCTCTTCTTAGCTCCACCCTTCTCTCACTCAGTTTCTCCCCCCTGCTCACAGCTGGTTCCTCAACTACCTCTCCGGTCGGAAGCAATACACCAACTTCAACCGTACCGCTCCCACCTCACTGATGTACTGTGCGGGGTTCCCCAGGGGTCGGTCCTTGGCCCCACTCTCTTCTCCCTCTTTATCAACGAGCTGCCATCCATCACCTCCCATGGTCACACCACCTTATATGCGGGTGACCTAGTTGTTCTGTCAAGCGCTCCTGACATCACCACCATTAACTCACAACTTAACTCCGACTTTGAGCAGATCCAATACTGGCTGGCCGAACGTAGGCTTACTACCAACCTCAAAAAAACCCAAGCGATGCTTTTTGGGTCCCACTGCAAGTTGAAATCTTGCCCTGCCCCACTCAAAATCCTCGGGACTGATGGCTCCCCACTGCAGACGGTAGCGGCTGTCAAATACCTGGGTGTCATGCTTGACCCTCAACTGGATCTCTCTCTACACATCCAAAATGTCTGTAGGGCCACGAATGGTAAACTGGGCCTAGCCTATAGAGCAAAAAGTTGCTTAACCCCGGCGGCCCGTGTTGCCCTGGCTAGGGGGGTACTTCTCCCATCTCTCTGTTATAAACAGTCACCTTTGCCCTATGCCCCAAATCTTGCCTCTCAAAAGTGGGATACAGCCTACAACAATATCTGTCGCTGCGCTTGCGGCTCCCCAACCCATCGATGTGGACCTCTGCCACACGCTTACATTGGCTACCCCTGAGAAACACCGCACCTATGTTGTTGGGAACTTCATTGACGACATTGTCAGGCTGGTACTCCTGTATCCCTTGCCCTCCCCCAGTCCCGACACCTCCTCCTACCTCCTCGGTTGAAACAACCCCTGATCGCCTGGTTCCCAGAACCCGTACCCAAGCGGGTGACTGCGCCTTGTCGCCTATGCCCAAAAATCTGGAACTCGCTCCCGGCCAGTACTCGGTCCTCCTCCTCCCATCTGGGCTTCAAATCCTCCCTATGGTGTTACCTGAGGGGTCTCTCCACTTGTTTATGCTTCTCGGTTTAATTCGCACTTTGACATGTTATGACAGGCCCTCCCCCCCCCCTTGGGGTGCTACTTAATGTTTTCTAACCCCTGGCCTGGGCTCTGAAATTGCTACATGCCTCACCTGAGCCTGCTCTACCCTCGGTGGTATGGTCCGTCCCCGTTGGCACTTGTACTTGGTTTAGTTCTACTGTCAGCGTGAGATCAGTCCCCCTTGCACCGACCTGCAATGTGGTATATCCAAACTTTGTTTCCCTGGTGTACCCCGTGGGGAACTGTATCTCTGTTGTTATGCACTGCAGGTTCTCCTGCACTGTACTGTCTCCCGTGTTAGTTTTCCATGAGAGCCCTGTTCAAGCTGTCAAGTATACTGTTGTAAACCTTAGCTCATAACTTACTGTTTGTTGCACTCATCTCTCCTCCTGTGTATGCTTATCCGCTTCTCGATGTAAACCTCAGTTATGACTGTATGTAAGCTCTCTGTAACCTGTTTTGTAACCCTCCCGGGTCTCACCTGAAAATAGGCACTTGGTTGTCTAGTGTGACCTACCCGGTTAACAAAAGCAAATAAATAAAATAAATAAATGTTGTTTGTATTTTACTTTCAATGCACTCATTTCTGACTTTTTCCTTTTTGCTAAAGCAGAAACTAGATGATTTTTCTAGTGAACCGGGCACTGGATTTTTTGTGAAGTGCAAGCTTGGGGGGTTATACACTTTGTGCAGTTATGTGGCTGTCCTGTCCCCATTTATATGTTCTACCATTATTTCTCACAGGGCATTGATTGCCTCTGAGATTTTATTCGGGACACTAATGTTCTCATATTGTTAGGACTCCAAGTTGGCACTGTTTGTTTTTTTTTTACTTGATAATGTTGGAGGAAAGTGAAGGGGCAGATTAGCAGGTTGAGGACAGGGAGAGGGTGGGCCAAGGATGCCGGGGAACAGGCTGAGGCAGTGAATGATTACTTTGCCTCGGTCTACACTAGATATGATGATGGGACAGCACCTCATGGGGGGAGGGGGATCAGTTTTGAAGAAGGGGGTGTAAAGGATGGAGAAATTCCCACTGGTAGGGTATGGGAAGCCCCCAGGTCCCTAAAAACAGATAAGGCACTGGGCCCGGATGGCCTGCATCCCAGAGTGCTAAAGGAAATGGTGGATGTACTGGCTATTCCCCTGGTGGAACTCTTTAGTTCCTCCCTATGGTCAGGGTGTGTGCACCTCAAGATTGGAGAATGGCTCACGTCATGCCCATTCACAAAGGAGGGCTATGGGAGGAGACAGTCAATTACAGGCCTGTCAGCCTGATGTCCGTGGTGGGAAAATGATGGAAGCCATTTTGAAGTAGAGGCTGGATGAGTTCCTGGGGCAGGGGGCCATTTGGATGATCACCAGCATGGCTTTGTGCATGGCAGATCATGTCAGACTAACCTTGTGGAGTTCTATGATTGGGTGACTGGGCACTGGACAAGGGTAGGCCAGTGGATGTCCTCTTTCTAGACTTCAGCAAGGCGTTTGACTTGGTGCCACATCCCTGGCTGAGGGATAAGTTGGAGGGAATGGGATGGGAAGAAGATGGTTAGGTGGATAGGAAACGGCTAACTGGGCGGTGGCAGAGGGTGATGGTTTGGGGGTAGTCTTATCTCCTAGGAGGATCAACAGTGGGGTTCCACAAGGGTCAGCGCTGGAGCCCACTCCTGTTTAATGCTTACATCTCTGACATCAGAAGGGGTATCAGGAGTGAGATGAGCCTTTTGCTAATGACTTTAAGCTGGGGATGGTGGTGGATGGGGTGGAGAGCAGAATGGCCTTCAAGAGGACCTTGAGGGGTGATCTCACAACTTGGGGTTGAAGTTTAATGCTAAGAAGTATAGGGTTTTTCACTTGTGGGTTAGAAAGTCATCTCAAGAATACTTACTGGGAGGGGAGGAACTTCAGATTACAGATGGGGAGAATGACCTGGGGATGGTGGTAGATGCCAAAATGAATAACTCTTAACAGTGCAGGAGGGTGGTGGCCAAAGCAAATAAAATGCTGGGGTGCACTGCAAGAGGGGTAACTTCCAGGAAGTGATAGGTGATTATCCTGTATAACTGCCTGATTAGAACATACCTTGAATACTGTGTGCAGTTTGGTGACAGCACTTGGTAAAGACATTGACTCCTTGACAAGGTACAGAGGAGGGTGACCAGGATGATACAGGGGCTGGGGGAAAGGACTTATGAGAAGAGACTCAGGGAGCTTAACTTGTACTCCCTGGAGGAGAGGAAGGACAGAGAGGATATGATTAAGGTCTTTAAATACCTTAAGGTGGTAAATAGGGCCCGCCCTTATAGGATTTTCCAGCTGCAGGAGGCAGGGGCCACCAAGGGGCATCATCTGAGGCTGGTAGGAGGGAGTCTCCGGGCTGAGACTAGAAGACGATATTTCACTGAGAGGATCGTGGAGCCATGGAATGCGTTGCCAGGGAAATTGGTGGAATTGAAAATGATGGAGGGCTTCAAAAGGGTCTGAGATAGGTACAGGGAGAAGATTAAACTGAGTAATGCCGGAACTGGTGATGCACACCTGATGGGGGAGGAGGTAAGGGCAGTGAAGGATGCATCTACCAGGTGCTAATCTTCGAACAGACTAGACAGACCTTTGGGCCTACTCTACTGGCATCTTAGTATGTATGTTAGTATGTATGCATAGTGCCATTTTATAGGGAGGGTGGACATCAAGATATGGCTCCCCATTATTTTCTTTCTCCCTATGCTATTTAATATATTAAGCAATATAAGGTTTATTGCAATTTATTTCTTTTTTGGGGGAGGGTGAAGGGGATTTTCCTGTGCCCTGTTTTCTATGAATCTTAATCCTTTGTTGTTTTTTTTAATTACCATGCTTATATTGGTCTTAGAGGGCTGGGGAGGTCTTTGAGGGGGTTTCTAGATCACTTCACAAGCCAGTAGAGTCTGGGAGTGAGGTCACTGGACTGGGGATGACTTGTTGCTCTTGTTGTTTTGGGGGTTGGGGGGATGGGAGTATTTCTTTGCAGTTCTTTGTTTCAGAGCACAATATATTTTGAAGTCAACTGTTCCTTTGTTAGACACTTGTACTGTTTTATCTATTATATTTTTCCTTTTATATGGGAACAGAATTTACATTGTTTCTTGGAATATTAAGGAGCTAATGAGTGGAGAAAATGCTATATGATTTGGCTACTTAAAGAGTTTCAAGCTGGAGTGGGTTACAATAATAATAATAAACTTTGTTTGAAGTGCAATTCAAAAATATTAAGCGCTTTTACAGAACAGCTAAAACAATAAATAGTTAAAAAACACTTAAAATGACAGAACCCAGAAATTAATAATCAGGATAGGCAAGAGAGAATAAAAAAGTTTCTAGAGCTGATTTAAAGCTCTCTACAGTCAGGCAGCCCTCTTGCAAAGAGGTAGAGAATTCCACAGGGTAGGAGCTGCGAAATTAAATGTGCTGGCTCCAGAGGTCTTCAAACGAACCCTGGAAATCTCCAGCAATCCCTCTTTGGCAGAGCAGAGTGGTCGGGGGGGGGTGGTAGGGACAGAGGAGTTTTTGCAGATAACTCTGTGCCTGTCCATGTAGGGCCTTGTAGGGTAGCAAGCCAACCTTGAAGGTGAACCGCCACTGAACCAGTGTGACATGGCTAGATTGAGAAAGCCAGTTAACAACCTGGCTGCAGCATTCTGCACCAGCTGAAAGTGGCAGAAATTAACCCCAGAAGCCCTAGGTACAGTGCATTGCAGTAATCAAGGTGGGAGGCCACAAAGGCATGGACCAGTGTTGGAAGATTATTGAGTGGAACCAGGTGCTTAATCCTGGTGATGTTCTTCAGATGAAAAAATGAGGTCTTGATGACGAATGACACCTGAGACTTTAGAGGCCTGCCCTGCCGAGGACCTCTCTACCCGGTGACCTGGGTCCACCACCAAAACCTCAGTCTTGTCAGGGTTCAGTCTCAACCAGTTGCCACTCATTCAGGCCTGAATCTCGGTGAGGCAGTTGTTAAACACAAAGACCGTATCATCCTGGTCAGGCACAAAGGACATGAATAGCTGAGTATCATCTGTACAGCAATGAAAACTCAAGCCATACTGCCTTACAATGCCTCCCAATGGCAGCATGCACACCACAAATAACATAGGTGAAAGCACAGAGTCCTGGGGTACCCCACATGATAGAGAGAATGCGTCAGAGAAATAATTTCCCAACACAACTCTCTGAGATCTACCAGTGAGGAATGAATGGAACCATCTGAGAACTATACCTGACAGTCCACAGATAATCCACAGGTGCTCCAGCAACACTTCATGACCCATGATGTCAAATGCTGCAGAGAGATCAAGAAGGATTAAGATGGAACAAGTCCTCCGATCTGTCACTAGCAGGAGATCACTGAGCACTCGAACCGGGGCGGTCTTGGTGCTATGCCTCTTCCTAATCCCAACTGGAGAGGATTGTAAATGTCATGGATGGTAAGATGATCATCCAGCTGCAGTGCAGCCACCTTCTCAATAACCTCACCCAAAAGGGCAGGTTAGAGACAGGTCTGTAGTTGGTGAGACAATCCGAGTGAGAAGATTTCTTAAGAAGGGGTGTCACCACTGCCTCTTTCAGGGAGTCAGGAAACTCACCAGTTTTAAGCGAACTCTGGACTATCTCAGCCAGGACTGGGCCAATGACCTCAATGCACCCCACAAGGAGCCGAGTTGGGCCCAGGTCCAAACTACAGCAGGTTGGCAGCATACTCTGAATGATCCTTATGAGATGCACGTTCATCGGCAGGCTGAAAGCCGACCAACAAAACCATGGTTCTGCAACCTCCAACTGATTGCAGCCCCATCCATTGGTGTGAGCTAGGCAGATCTCTGATCTAATGTTGGCAACCTTATCCACAAAGAAGCGAGCAAACTCATCATACTTATCTTGTGACAATGCTCTCCGAACTTGCAGACAGGCTGGATTGCACAGTCCATCTACCATTCAGAAGAGCTGAGCAGGTAGGTTCCTTGCAGCAGTGATCTTCCCGACAGGAACGTAACCTTCTTACGGAGATCATTGAATGATAGTCTGAATAATGGACCATCAATCTAAGCCTGTCAGCATCAAGACCAGATTTCCATCAGGTTCACTCCATCCTTCACCTCTCCCTCCTCATCTCCTCAAAGTCCCATCAAACCAAGAGGACCAAGGGCGAAGGTGAGGGGGTGAACATGAACAGGGGCAATGGAGTCCAGAGCTGCCACCATAACTGCATTATAAGCATGCAGAAGGTTGTCTGGACCCCTGCTAGCAGTCAGAAGTCCCAATAGATCCAGTACCACCATCAGGCCATCTTTAAAGGGCGGTACTGGATCATCTCCACAGGGGCAGGTCTGGGGGGGCTGGAAATTGAACCTGATAGTGTAATGGTCAGACCAACTGACTGTCTCCACCACCAAATCAGAGATCTCCATACCCAGGAGGAAGACCAGGTCCAGAGAATGACCAGAATTATGGGTTGCAGAGGCAACTGCCTGTGTACAGCCCAATGGGATCATTAGTTGGAGGATGCCTTTACCAAACTGAGAGATTTCATCGTAGACCCAGGCATTGAAGTCACCTAGCACCATCAATCTGAGCAACTCCAACACCATCTTGACAATGAAGTCAGCGACTTCCTGCAAAAATTGCTTCCTGTTCCTGAGTGGATAGTAGATGAGAAGAATTTTGCACCCCACCTGCACCCATGATACATTCAAAGGATCTGGTCTCCCCCACCAGCACATTAATCAGGCCCAATTCGTTTAAAACAAATGGCCACACCCGCCCTATGATCCAATCTCAGGCAGTGTATCACCGAGAAACTGTCTGAACTGCTGACTCAAGAATTGGGCCAGCATTTCTGTCCAGCTAGGTCTCAGTGATGCAAGCCAGATCCAATGACCTATCAAGATCAGTAATTATTGCTGACTTGTTTTAATGGACCTAGCATTACATAACACCGCTCAGGATGGATGAGACTCCTAGGCTGATGAAAAGCTGACCACTAAATGTGGAGCCCTTGGGTAGGGGATCAGACAGGAAAACCTCTGTCCAGTCTCCATTTCACCCCAGAGTTCTCCTCAGCTCCACGACCCAAATCCAGCCACCCGGCTCTTCCCCTCCTCACTGTCTGGAGCCCCCCCCGATGCCTTCTCCTTACTATCCCCAATGCCTGACAATGATTATATATGCTGGAATGCAAAGGGGGACAATTAAAGGGGTGTAGGAGGAGTAGCACCTGACCAGGAGAGCATCCTGCCAACACATGATCTCCGGCCACCCAGAACAGCCACCCCCAATTCATCACTCCTCTGCACCACAAACAAATTGAAAAAATTAAAAAAGACCCCACAGAACAAAACTACTATATCCCAACTGAAATAATCAAATGCTAACTTAATAAACCCAGACAATCACCTTAACCCAAACACAAATACTATAGTTAATACAAGTGGAGTTCAAGGCTCAAACAGCAGTGATGACTAAAAATTGATCAAACTAATGTCAATCAAATAATGTCCATGCCAACATACTAAATTGAGATTAACAAACTTAATGTCCACAGAACCATGCCACAGCTCTCAAGAAAGTTTGTAATCAGATATAAGAGACCCATTTGCTAAGGGAGGAGGTCACTTACTTCCACAGAGAATGGATGTGGCAAGTTTTTGGAGTGGGTTGTAATACCAAGCGGGGCAGGGTGGCTATTTTAATTGAGGGGTAGCTTTTCAGTTGTTACTGGAATGCTGGGATGCTGAAGGTTGCTGTCTTTTTCTGCACAGTTGTCTGGGCCTTACAGAGGTCCTTCTGGGTTCTGTATATGGTCCTAATTTAGATTGTCCTCAATTTTTTCACATCTTACTTCTTGGCTAGTCATTTGTCCACTTGCCTATTTTTCATTGGGGGAGACCGGAATTTGGTAATTCATCCAGACATGGACAGATCTGGATCTCCTCTGAGGGGCCTATCTCCAGGTCAGTGTGGACTGCGGGAGTTTATGGATAACTTTGGACTTGTGGATCCCTGGCATATTTTACATCCTACTGAGAGACAATATATGTTTTTTCGACTCCTCATGCCTCGCAATCTCGTAAAGATTCTTTCTTATTTAGTAAAGACTGCTTACAGGGACTGGTTTTCTGTGAGATTCAAGCTATGCTTTTGTCAGACCATGCCCTGGTGTTTTTGGAACATTCAGTGAAGGACTTGGGAGACCAGGACAAGACTTGGCATTTGAACTCGTCCCTTCTGAGGGATCCCAGCATTCTAGAGGCAATACAAAAGTAACTCCAGAATTTTTTTTCAGGGCAATGAGAGATCTGTCCTGGCCTTGGACATACTATGGGGCACTGCAAAGTGTGCCATATGAGGTGAATGTATCTGTTTAGCATCCAAGGCTAAAAAAATTTATACAAATAGGGTTAATACTTTGCTACATCTGATAAGATGTTTAAAGCAACAGTTGTCTTCTAGGTCTGATGCAGACACCTGTGGGACTTTGAACACTCTCAGAGCACAATATTATGGTTTTCTGGCTAAAAAGTCCAACCTCGGTTTACAATCCACTAAATTGCATTACCTAGAATCGGGAGAGAGGGCGGGCAAGCTCCTAGCCTTAAAGCTGGGACAGATGGACTCTTTGCATGTAGTTCCCAGTCTTCAGCCCATTCTTGGTGGGGAGGTCCTTACTCACCCTGGGATATAGTACAGGCTTTTCAATCTTTTTATGAAAAGCTTTATAGTCCAGATTCTGATGAACAGGTCTCTATGGAAGAGATCAAGGCTTACTTGGATACACTCTCCCTTCCTCATCTAACACCACAGCAGCAGGACCTTTTGAAGGAACCAATTTCCAGTCCAGAGGTCTGTACAATTATTGAACAACTTACAAAGGATAAGGCACCTGGGCCAGATGGTTTTAACAATAGTTTTTACTGTTTGTATTGACATTCTAGCTCCTTTCTTAGC
Source organism: Neoceratodus forsteri (assembly GCA_016271365.2). NCBI lineage: Eukaryota > Metazoa > Chordata > Ceratodontiformes > Ceratodontidae > Neoceratodus > Neoceratodus forsteri. Next base: position 852,072,353 of record CM028134.1, read on the forward strand.
CCATTTATTTAATTATTTACTGTCTGCTGGACTTTTGGATTGCTCTTTCACTCAAACCTGGCTCACCTTACTACATAAACCAGATGAACCTGAGCTCCTGAATGGCAGTTACTGTCCAATTTTGTTATTAAATTCAGATTTAAAGGTCTTGGCTAAGGTATTAGCCAACCATTTTCTTCAGGTGCGGCATGGCCTCATTAGCCCTACACAGGTTGGCTTTGTTGCAGGCCTTCTGTCAAGTGATCACCTTATTGAATATTGTACTTGATTTCCATGTCAGAGGACACCAAGACCCCTCTGACCTTGATCTCCTCTACATGGAGAAAGCTTTTGGCGGGTTTCCTGGCCCTTTGTATTGCAACCCTTCGATGGTTTGGCTTCCCCTAGGCCTTTTGTGATTGGCTGAAAGTTTTGTACAGCCATCCCTCTGCCAGGATCCAGTACAATGGTGTTCTGTCTGCCCCCTTTCTTCTCTTATGAGGCATGAGACAGAGGTGTCCTCGCTCCCCTTTCTTATTTAATCTTTATCTGGAGCCTCTCCTCTGTTATATTCAGCTAAACCCTTGTATCCGGGGGTCCGGGTGGGTGGCTCCAGTTATAAGATCTCCGTTTATGTGGACAATCTTCTGTTACATATTGAAAATCCACATACCTCCATTCCAGCTGCTCTGGGGGAGATTCAAAGGTTCTCCCAGGTGTCTGGATATAAACTGAATGTGGATAAATCTAAAATTTTGCCTTTGAGCTCTTTGGTATTTAAACAATAGACTGATGATTTAGAGCTCTCCTGGGAACCTAAGGTACTTATGTACAGTATTTGGGGATCCGAGCAATCTGCTCATCGTCTGAATTAGTTAATTCCAATTTTTCTCCTTTGCTACAGATGAATAAGCTGGACCTTCAGCAATGGATGACACTTCCTTTCTCCTTTGGGGAGGGTGAATGTCATTAAAATTAATATTTTACTGTGGATAATGTACTCTCTGAGCATGATTGGGCCTTTTCTCCCTAAAACCTGGTTTAACCATCTCCAGAGTATTATAACAAACTTTCTGTGGAAGAGGGGTGCTCCCAATCTGGTCTATTTTAAATTAACTATTCCTAAGGAGTTTGGTGGCCTTAGGCTGCCTAATTCTTTCTATACTATTGTGCTGTGCATTGTAGCAAGGTGTTTGAGTGGGGTTGTCCCCTGTCAGCTCTGGCTAATCAGATTTACTGCCCCTACGGTTATAGCTTGAAAGGCAATTATGCAGACAATATGGGCTTGCCCTTAGGAGCCTTCTGTAAGTTAAACTGGATGAATTACCTAAGTCTCTCTGTTTGATTCCTTAATCGTGGTCTCTTAAAGCCCTCCAACAAATGTATATTTACTTGGAATCAGATTGGTAGAGGGACCTATCTCAACCAGTCGTAGGCAATCCAAATTCTGGTGCCTTTTTTTTTCTATTGCTGTACAAGACCTGCTAGTCGGCCCGCAGCAGACACTCCACAGCCCACCTTACCTTGGGGAGATCCTGCCTGCCTCCTGCCGTCGGCGCAGCCGTGGAGATAGCCTTGTTATGGACCTGGACTAATACTGTGACCTTGCTAGTGCTTGCACTACCACGTGGTGTGATTTAAAGTTGTTCTGCCCTTTAAGTAAAAAAAAAAAAAAAATACAAGACTTTTATTATTAATTCTAGGCAGTGTGCTACAGCTTATGTCTCTCATTGTACTGCTCCAATTTTATTTATGGCTGGGAAAAACTGCAATAAGCCTGCTGACTGACTACTTACTCCCCAGTGCTGTACAGTTATCTTCAGCTATTTACTAGGTCTGCAGGTGTTGTGCAATGTCCGTTGGGGCTGAGCTCTCTCTGTGGGCTGCCAGCCAAAATTAAACCCCCCTTTCTTTTGTCTGCTTGCCTACCCCCAATCCCCCTCCTATATTAATCCCCTGTTTTTTCTTTTCTTCCTCTCTCCTCAGAAGTGGGACCCAGGAGCGGAGGTCGCGAGGGCTCCTGCCGCCTTCCCCCCACAGTCGCACACTCAGGTAAATCAGCCAGCCATCAGGAATCCGCTGGTGGAAATTCTGGCGCCTTTTTTTTTCTATTGCTGTACAAGACCTGCTAGTCGGCCCGCAGCAGACGCTCCACAGCCCACCTTACCTTGGGGAGGTCCTGCCTGCCTCCTGCCGTCGGCACAGCCGTTCTCGCCCCGCCGAATGCTCCACGTTCGGATCCCCACCGCCCCCACCACCACCCTTGGTGGGCTTTCCTCTATATAGCCTGTTTATGGTCACATGGGCTGTTTTTATCCTATCAGCCTAGTTTTCCATTTGCAGGTTATACTAACCTACCACTAGTGGCGGCCCCTACTTCCCTGAAGCCATTCAGTTTCTCTGCCTGAGCTCAGGCTGCTTTTTTTGTCACTTTAGCTAGGGCACCTGGCTCTGTTGGACACCCCTCTCACTCCTCTAGCCGTTTCACCTCTCCTCCTCCACCCCCTCTACCCAGTTCTGAACTGTGGTCGTGTCTCCCCATCACTGTCATCCGGTGTGCCCCCCCCATCTGGTCTCTTTATTTTTCTCCCCCTGTTTTGATCCTGTTAACCTCCCCCCCGCAAGTATGACTGATGCCACCACCTGCCCCAGCCTGGCTGTCCACCCACCAACCCTCAAGTCCCCACCCTTATGGTTCTCCTCCAAGGGAATAAAAATTGTCCACCTCAACATTCGTAGTCTACTACATAACCTTGCAGAACTTACTTCCTGGGTCACTCACTGCAACCCTGATATCATGGGCATATCAGAAACATGGCTTAAACCCCACATCCCTGACGCGGCCTGTACCCTACCGGGTATGGCCACATCAGAGCGATGATCGGAGGGGCAACAAAGAGGAGGTGGTGTGCTACTCTACTACAAGGCTCACCTGAATGTATCCTCCCTGGCACCTCGCCATCTGATGCCTCCCCCACGAGTTCCTACATGCCCTTCTCCTCCTGGGCCTTACAAAGAAAATACACCTCATTTGTTGTTACAATCCCCCCAAGGGTGGTCTGGCTGGACTCTCCTTGCTACTCTCCCTCCTTGGTGAAAAAGCGGGCTCTAGTGAAGTCCTCATCATAGGTGATTTCAATCTTAATTGGCTGGGTTCCAACTGTAGGCTATATGAGCCACTGCTCTCAGGCCTTGCACTTAGCCAAATTATCTCCGATCCCACAAGGCCCTCTCAGCGGGGGGGGTGAAGGATCCCTACTAGATTGGATCCTCACCAACAGGCCCGACAGGATTATCACCTCGGGCATCCTACCTGACGCTATGTCTGACCACTCGCTTACCTTCTGTGCCTGGGGCACCTCCCAGCCCAAAGTACCCAGCAAAGTGATCCAGGTGAGGGACTACTCGAAATTCTCCCCCTCTGACTTCCTTAGTGACCTCGCCTCTATTGACTGGTCTGGAGTCACTGCCTCAGTCGACCCAGCCCTAGCCCTGGATATTTTTCTATTAAAGGTTATCCCTGTTCAGAACAAACATGCCCCCCTCACGAAAAGGAGGGTTAAGGGTGCCATGACCAAATGGCTTCACGGGGGCCTATTCTCCCTAATGAAGCAAAGGGATAATAGCTGGCAGACCTATAAAGCCTCCCTAAGTGACACCGACCTGCTTGCATACAGAAGGCTCAGAAATTCCTGTAAAAAGCTATCCGGGCAGCAAAAGTGAAGCTTGCCGATCGGCCCTGCTCTCTTCTGCCAGCAACCAAGGAGTTTCTGGCAGAGCATCAGAAATGCTGTTGGGATCTCGGCAAAGTGCAATCCACTGACCTGCTCATAGATGGGGTCAGCTGTAATAACCTGCTCACAATCTCTAACGCCTTCAATGCTGCGTTCTCTCAACTTCCAGCCCCACCCCTCACTCTGGCGTCCCTCCCCTCACTCGAGGGTCCCTCCCCGCCTGGTCCCAAGTCCCACCCCCTTCTTCCTTCAGCTCATGTCGGACACTAAGATACTGGGGCATCTTGCCCTCCCTCTCCCCACAGCGGGGCAGGGCACGACTGCCTAGAACCTAGATTACTCAGGCTTGGGGCCTCCCTTCTAGCCAACCGCTAGCACACATCATCAACTCCTCCTAGCCACTGTATTTCCCAGACCTCTGGAAAATTGCCAAGGTTACTCCTGTGCTAAGCAAGGCAACCCCAGAGATCCACACAACTATGCCCCATCGCCATCCTGTCGGCCGCCTCGAAGATCCTGGAGAAGGTCGTGGCCACTCAGCCTCCAGGTACCTACAAGAACACAACCAGTCTCTCCCCACCAAAATGGATTCAGAAAAGGATACAGCACATCTACCGCCCTTGCTGTTGTATCCTCGGCGATTAGAACCGCCACTGATCAGGAAACCTCACGGTGCCATCTTTGTTGACCTTTCCAAAGCTTTCGACAGGGTTGACCACTCTCTTCTTAGCTCCACCCTTCTCTCCTCAGTTTCTCCCCCCCCCCCTGCTCACAGCTGGTTCCTCAACTACCTCTCCGGTCGGAAGCAATACACCAACTTCAACCGTACCCGCTCCCACCTCACTGATGTACTGTACGGGGTTCCCCAGGGGTCGGTCCTTGGCCCCACTCTCTTCTCCCTCTTTATCAACGAGCTGCCATCCATCACCTCCCATGGTCACACCACCTTATATGCGGGTGACCTAGTTGTTCTGTCAAGCGCTCGTGACATCACCACCATTAACTCACAACTTAACTCCGACTTTGAGCAGATCCAATACTGGCTGGCCGAACGAAGGCTTACTACCAACCTCAAAAAAACCCAAGCGATGCTTTTGGGTCCCACTGCAAGTTGAAATCTTGCCCTGCCCCACTCAAAATCCTCGGGACTGATGGCTCCCCACTGCAGACGGTAGCGGCTGTCAAATACCTGGGTGTCATGCTTGACCCTCAACTGGATCTCTCTCTACACATCCAAAATGTCTGTAGGGCCACGAATGGTAAACTGGGCCTAGCCTATAGAGCAAAAAGTTGCTTAACCCCGGCGGCCCGTGTTGCCCTGGCTAGGGGGGTACTTCTCCCATCTCTCTGTTATGGGCTAGTCACCTTTGCCCCTATGCCCAAATCTTGCCTCTCAAAGTGGGATACAGCCTACAACAATATCTGTCGCTTTGCGCTTGCTGCTCCCCCCCAACCCATCGATGTGACCTCTACTTACGCTTACATTGGCTACCCCCTGAGAAACACCGCACCTATGTTGTTGGGAACTTCATTGACGACATTGTCAGGGCTGGTACTCCTGTATCCCTTGCCTTCCCCCCCAGTCCCGACACCTCCTCCTACCTCCTCCGGTTGAGAGCAACCCCTGATCGCCTGGTTCCCAGAACCCGTACCCAGAGCGGGTGACTGCGCCTTGTCGCCTATGCCCCAAAAATCTGGAACTGGCTCCCGGCCAGTACTCGGTCCTCCTCCTCCCATCTGGGCTTCAAATCCTCCCTATGGTGTTACCTGAGGGGTCTCTCCACTTGTTTATGCTTCTCGGTTTAATTCGCACTTTGACATGTTATGACAGGCCCTCCCCCTTGGGGTGCTACTTAATGTTTTCTAACCCCTGGCCTGGGCTCTGAAATTGCTACATGCCTCACCTGAGCCTGCTCTACCCTCGGGTGGTATGGTCCCGTCCCCGTTGGCACTTGTACTTGGTTTAGTTCTACTGTCTGGCGTAAGATCAGTCCCCCCCCTTGCACCGACCTGCAATGTGGTATATCCAAACTTTGTTTCCCCTGGTGTACCCCGTGGGGAACTGTATCTCTGTTGTTATGCACTACAGGTTCTCCTGCACTGTACTGTCTCCACGTGTTAGTTTTCCATGAGAGCCCTGTTCAAGCTGTCAAGTATACTGTTGTAAACCTTAGCTCATAACTTACTGTTTGTTGCACTCATCTCTCCCTCCCTGTGTATGCTTATCCCGCTTCTCGATGTAAACCTCAGTTATGACTGTATGTAAGCTCTCTGTAACCTGTTTTGTAACCCTCCCGGGTCTCACCTGAAAATAGGCACTTGGTTGTCTAGTGTGACCTACCCGGTTAACAAAAGCAAATAAATAAAATAAATAAATGTTGTTTGTATTTTACTTTCAATGCACTCATTTCTGACTTTTTCCTTTTTGCTAAAGCAGAAACTAGATGATTTTCTAGTGAACGGGCACTGGATTTTTGTGAAGTGCAAGCTTGGGGTTATACACTTTGTGCAGTTATGTGGCTGTCCTGTCCCCATTTATATGTTCTACCATTATTTCTCACAGGGCATTGATTGCCTCTGAGATTTTATTCGGGACACTAATGTTCTCATATTGTTAGGACTCCAAGTTGGCACTGTTTGTTTTTTTTTTACTTGATAATGTTGGAGGAAAGTGAAGGGGCAGATTAGCAGGTTGAGGACAGGGAGAGGGTGGGCCAAGGATGCCGGGGAACAGGCTGAGGCAGTGAATGATTACTTTGCCTCGGTCTACACTAGATATGATGATGGGACAGCACCTCATGGGGGAAGGGGGACCAGTTTTGAAGAAGGGGGGGTAAAGGATGGAGAAATTCCCACTGGTAGGGTATGGGAAGCCCCAGGTCCCTAAAACAGATAAGGCACTGGGCCCGGATGGCCTGCATCCCAGAGTGCTAAAGGAAATGGTGGATGTACTGGCTATTCCCCTGGTGGAACTCTTTAGTTCCTCCCTATGGTCAGGGTGTGTGCACCTCAAGATTGGAGAATGGCTCACGTCATGCCCATTCACAAAGGAGGGCTATGGGAGGAGACAGTCAATTACAGGCCTGTCAGCCTGATGTCCGTGGTGGGAAAAATGATGGAAGCCATTTTGAAGTAGAGGCTGGATGAGTTCCTGGGGCAGGGGGCCATTTGGATGATCACCAGCATGGCTTTGTGCATGGCAGATCATGTCAGACTAACCTTGTGGAGTTCTATGATTGGGTGACTGGGCACTGGACAAGGGTAGGCCAGTGGATGTCCTCTTTCTAGACTTCAGCAAGGCGTTTGACTTGGTGCCACATCCCTGGCTGAGGGATAAGTTGGAGGGAATGGGGATGGGAAAGAAGATGGTTAGGTGGATAGGAAACCGGCTAACTGGGCGGTGGCAGAGGGTGATGGTTTGGGGGTAGTCTTATCTCCTAGGAGGATCAACAGTGGGGTTCCACAAGGGTCAGCGCTGGGCCCACTCCTGTTTAATGCTTACATCTCTGACATCAGAAGGGGTATCAGGAGTGAGATGAGCCTTTTTGCTAATGACTTTAAGCTGGGGATGGTGGTGGATGGGGTGGAGAGCAGAATGGCCCTTCAAGAGGACCTTGAGGGGTGATCTCGCAACTTGGGGTTGAAGTTTAATGCTAAGAAGTATAGGGTTTTTCACTTGTGGGTTAGAAAGTCATCTCAAGAATACTTACTGGGAGGGGAGGAACTTCAGATTACAGATGGGGAGAATGACCTGGGGATGGTGGTAGATGCCAAAATGAATAACTCTTAACAGTGCAGGAGGGTGGTGGCCAAAGCAAATAAAATGCTGGGGTGCACTGCAAGAGGGGTAACTTCCAGGAAGTGATAGGTGATTATCCCTCTGTATAACTGCCTGATTAGAACATACCTTGAATACTGTGTGCAGTTTTGGTGACAGCACTTGGTAAAAGACATTGCACTCCTTGACAAGGTACAGAGGAGGGTGACCAGGATGATACAGGGGCTGGGGAAAGGACTTATGAGAAGAGACTCAGGAGCTTAACTTGTACTCCCTGGAGAGAGGAAGGACAGAGGATATGATTAAGGTCTTTAAATACCTTAAGGTGGTAAATAGACCCGCCCTTATAGGATTTTCCAGCTGCAGGAGGCAGGGGCCACAAGGGGCATCATCTGAGGCTGGTAGGAGAGTCTCGGGCTGAGACTAGAAGGCGATATTTCACTGAGAGGATCGTGGAGCCATGGAATCGTTGCCAGGAAATTGGTGGAATTGAAAATGATGGAGGGCTTCAAAAGGGTCTGAGATAGGTACAGGGAGAAGATTAAACTGAGTAATGCGAACTGGTGATGCACACCTGATGGGGAGGAGGTAAGGGCAGTGAAGGATGCATCTACCAGGTGCTAATCTTGAACAGACTAGACAGACCTTTGGGCCTACTCTACTGGCATCTTAGTATGTATGTTAGTATGTATGCATAGTGCCATTTTATAGGGAGGGTGGACATCAAGATATGGCTCCCATTATTTTCTTTCTCCTATGCTATTTAATATATTAAGCAATATAAGGTTTATTGCAATTTATTTCTTTTTGGGGAGGGTGAAGGGATTTTCCTGTGCCCTGTTTTCTATGAATCTTAATCCTTTGTTGTTTTTTTAATTACCATGCTTATATTGGTCTTAGAGGGCTGGGGAGGTCTTTGAGGGGTTTCTAGATCACTTCACAAGCCAGTAGAGTCTGGGAGTGAGGTCACTGGACTGGGGATGACTTGTTGCTCTTGTTGTTTTTGGGGTTGGGGGAGATGGGAGTATTTCTTTGCAGTTCTTTGTTTCAGAGCACAATATATTTTGAAGTCAACTGTTCCTTTGTTAGACACTTGTACTGTTTTATCTATTATATTTTCCTTTTTATATGGGAACAGAATTTACATTTGTTTCTTGGAATATTAAGGGAGCTAATGAGTGGAGAAAATGCTATATGATTTTGCGCTGCTTAAAGAGTTTCAAGCTGGAGTGGGTTACAATAATAATAATAATAACTTTGTTTGAAGTGCAATTCAAAAAATATTAAAGCGCTTTTACAGAACAGCTAAAACAATAAATAGTTAAAAAAAACACTTAAAATGACAGAACTAGAAATTAATAATCAGGATAGGCAAGAGAATAAAAAGTTTCTAGAGCTGATTTAAAGCTCTCTACAGTCAGGCAGCCCTCTTGCAAGAGGTAGAAATTCCACAGGGTAGGAGCTGCGAAATTAAATGTGCTGGCTCCAGAGGTCTTCAACAGAACCTGGAAATCTCCAGCAATCCCTCTTTGGCAGAGCAGAGTGGTCGGGGGGGTGGTAGGGACAGAGGAGTTTTTGCAGATAACTCTGTGCCTGTCCATGTAGGGCCTTGTAGGGTAGCAAGCCAACCTTGAAGGTGAACCGCCACTGAACCAGTGTGACATGGCTAGATTGAGAAAGCCCAGTTAACAACCTGGCTGCAGCATTCTGCACCAGCTGAAAGTGGCAGAAATTAACCCCCAGAAGCCCTAGGTACAGTGCATTGCAGTAATCAAGGTGGGAGGCCACAAAGGCATGGACCAGTGTTGGAAGATTATTGAGTGGAACCAGGTGCTTAATCCTGGTGATGTTCTTCAGATGATAAAATGAGGTCTTGATGACGAATGACACCTGAGACTTTAGAGGCCTGCCCTGCCGAGGACCTCTCTACCCGGTGACCTGGGTCCACCACCAAAACCTCAGTCTTGTCAGGGTTCAGTCTCAACCAGTTGCCACTCATTCAGGCCTGAATCTCGGTGAGGCAGTTGTTAAACACAAAGACCGTATCATCCTGGTCAGGCACAAAGGACATGAATAGCTGAGTATCATCTGTACAGCAATGAAAACTCAAGCCACTGCCTTACAATGCCTCCCAATGGCAGCATGCACACCACAAATAACATAGGTGAAAGCACAGAGTCCTGGGGTACCCACATGATAGAGAGAATGCGTCAGAGAAATAATTTCCAACACAACCTCTGAGATCTACCAGTGAGGAATGAATGGAACCATCTGAGAACTATACCTGACAGTCCACAGATAATCCACAGGTGCTCCAGCAACACTTCATGACCCATGATGTCAAATGCTGCAGAGAGATCAAGAAGGATTAAGATGGAACAAGTCCTCCGATCTGTCACTAGCAGGAGATCACTGAGCACTCGAACCGGGGCGGTCTTGGTGCTATGCCTCTTCCTAATCCCAACTGGAGAGGATTGTAAATGTCATGGATGGTAAGATGATCATCCAGCTGCAGTGCAGCCACCTTCTCAATAACCTCACCCAAAAGGGCAGGTTAGAGACAGGTCTGTAGTTGGTGAGACAATCCCGGTCGAGAGAGAGATTTCTTAAGAAGGTGTCACCACTGCCTCTTTCAGGAGTCAGGAAACTCACCAGTTTTAAGCGAACTCTGGACTATCTCAGCCAGGACTGGGCCATGACCTCAATGCACCCCACAAGGAGCCGAGTTGGGCCCAGGTCCAAACTACAGCAGGTTGGCAGCATACTCTGAATGATCCTTATGAGATGCAGTTCATCGGCAGGCTGAAAGCCGACCAACAAAACCATGGTTCTGCAACCTCCAACTGATTGCAGCCCCATCCATTGGTGTGAGCTAGGCAGATCTCTGATCTAATGTTGGCAACCTTATCCACAAAGAAGCGAGCAAACTCATCATACTTATCTTGTGACAATGCTCTCCGAACTTGCAGACAGGCTGGATTGCACAGTCCATCTACCATTCAGAAGAGCTGAGCAGGTAGGTTCCTTGCAGCAGTGATCTTCCCCGGACAGGAACGTAACCTTCTTACGGGAGATCATTGAATGATAGTCTGAATAATGGACCATCAATCTAAGCCTGTCAGCATCAAGACCAGATTTCCATCAGGTTCACTCCATCCTTCACCTCTCTCCCCTCCTCATCTCCCTCAAAGTCCCATCAAACCAAGAGGACCAAGGGCGAAGGGTGAGGGGGTGAACATGAACAGGGGCAATGGAGTCCAGAGCTGCCACCATAACTGCATTATAAGCATGCAGAAGGTTGTCTGGACCCCTCTACTAGCAGTCAGAAGTCCCAATAGATCCAGTACCACCATCAGGCCATCTTTAAAGGGCGTACTGGATCATCTCCACAGGGGCAGGTCTGGGGGCTGGAAATTGAACCTGATAGTGTAATGGTCAGACCAACTGACTGTCTCCACCACCAAATCAGAGATCTCCATACCCAGGAGGAAGACCAGGTCAGAGAATGACCAGAATTATGGGTTGCAGAGGCAACTGCCTGTGTACAGCCAATGGGATCATTAGTTGGAGGATGCCTTTACCAAACTGAGAGATTTCATCGTAGACCCAGGCATTGAAGTCACCTAGCACCATCAATCTGAGCAACTCCAACACCATCTTGACAATGAAGTCAGCGACTTCCTGCAAAAATTGCTTCCTGTTCCTGAGTGGATAGTAGATGAGAAGAATTTTGCACCCCACACCTGCACCCATGATACATTCAAAGGATCTGGTCTCCCCCACCAGCACATTAATCAGGCCCAATTCCGTTTTAAAACAAATGGCCACACCCCCGCCCCTATGATCCAATCTCAGGCAGTGTATCACCGAGAAACTGTCTGGAACTGCTGACTCAAGAATTGGGCCAGCATTTCTGTCCAGCTAGGTCTCAGTGATGCAAGCCAGATCCAATGACCTATCAAGATCAGTAATTATTGCTGACTTGTTTTTAATGGACCTAGCATTACATAACACCGCTCAGGATGGATGAGACTCCTAGGCTGATGAAAAGAAAGCTGACCACTAAATGTGGAGCCCTTGGGTAAGGGGATCAGACAGGGAAAACCTCTGTCCAGTCTCCATTTCACCCCAGAGTTCTCCTCAGCTCCCGACCCAAATCCAGCCACCCGGCTCTTCCCTCCTCACTGTCTGGAGCCCCCGATGCCTTCTCCTTACTATCCCCAATGCCTGACAATGATTATATATGCTGGAATGCAAGGGGACAATTAAGGGTGTGGGAGGAGTAGCACCTGACCAGGAGAGCATCCTGCCAACACATGATCTCCGGCCACCCAGAACAGCCACCCCAATTCATCACTCCTCTGCACCACAAACAAATTGAAAAAATTAAAAAAGACCCCACAGAACAAAACTACTATATCCCAACTGAAATAATCAAATGCTAACTTAATAAACCCAGACAATCACCTTAACCCAAACACAAATACTATAGTTAATACAAGTGGAGTTCAAGGCTCAAACAGCAGTGATGACTAAAAATTGATCAAACTAATGTCAATCAAATAATGTCCATGCCAACATACTAAATTGAGATTAACAAACTTAATGTCCACAGAACCATGCCACAGCTCTCAAGAAAGTTTGTAATCAGATATAAGAGACCCATTTGCTAAGGGAGGAGGTCACTTACTTCCACAGAGAATGGATGTGGCAAGTTTTTGGAGTGGGTTGTAATACCAAGCGGGGCAGGGTGGCTATTTTAATTGAGGGGTAGCTTTTCAGTTGTTACTGGAATGCTGGGATGCTGAAGGTTGCTGTCTTTCTGCACAGTTGTCTGGGCCTTACAGAGTCCTTCTGGTTCTGTATATGGTCTAATTTGGGTTGTCCTCAATTTTTTCACACCTTACTTCTTGGCTAGTCATTTGTCCACTTGCCTATTTTTCATTGGGGAGACCGAATTTGGTAATTCATCCAGACATGGACAGATCTGGATCTCCTCTGAGGCCTATCTCCAGGTCAGTGTGGACTCGGGAGTTTATGGATAACTTTGGACTTGTGGATCCCTGGCATATTTTACATCCTACTGAGAGACAATATATGTTTTTGACTCCTCATGCCTCGTAATCTAAGTAAAGATTCTTTCTTATTTAGTAAAGACTGCTTACAGGGACTGGTTTCTGTGAGATTCAAGCTATGCTTTTGTCAGACCATGCCCTGGTGTTTTGGAACATTCAGTGAAGGACTTGGGAGACCAGGACAAGACTTGGCATTTGAACTCGTCCCTTCTGAGGATCCCAGCATTCTAGAGGCAATACAAAAGTAACTCCAGAATTTTTTCAGGGCAATGAGAGATCTGTCCTGGCCTTGGACATACTATGGGGCACTGCAAAGTGGCCATATGAGGTGAATGTATCTGTTTAGCATCCAAGGCTAAAAAATTTATACAAATAGGGTTAATACTTTGCTACATCTGATAAGATGTTTAAAGCAACAGTTGTCTTCTAGGTCTGATGCAGACACCTGTGGGACTTTGAACACTCTCAGAGCACAATATTATGGTTTTCTGGCTAAAAAGTCCAACCTCGGTTTACAATCCACTAAATTGCATTACCTAGAATCGGGAGAGAGGGCGGGCAAGCTCCTAGCCTTAAAGCTGGGACAGATGGACTCTTTGCATGTAGTTCCCAGTCTTCAGCCCATTCTTGGTGGGGAGGTCCTTACTCACCCTGGGATATAGTACAGGCTTTTCAATCTTTTATGAAAAGCTTTATAGTCCAGATTCTGATGAACAGGTCTCTATGGAAGAGATCAAGGCTTACTTGGATACACTCTCCCTTCCTCATCTAACACCACAGCAGCAGGACCTTTTGAAGGAACCAATTTCCAGTCCAGAGGTCTGTACAATTATTGAACAACTTACAAAGGATAAGGCACCTGGGCCAGATGGTTTTAACAATAGTTTTTACTGTTTGTATTGACATTCTAGCTCCTTTCTTAGCCCATTTATTTAATTATTTACTGTCTGCTGGACTTTTGGATTGCTCTTTCACTCAAACCTGGCTCACCTTACTACATAAACCAGATGAACCTGAGCTCCTGAATGGCAGTTACTGTCCAATTTTGTTATTAAATTCAGATTTAAAGGTCTTGGCTAAGGTATTAGCCAACCATTTTCTTCAGGTGCGGCATGGCCTCATTAGCCCTACACAGGTTGGCTTTGTTGCAGGCCTTCTGTCAAGTGATCACCTTCGTAAGATATTGTACTTGATTTCCATGTCAGGGGACAGCAAGACCCCTGCGGCCTTGGTCTCCCTCTACATGGAGAAAGCTTTTGGCCGGGTTTCCTGGCCCTTTGTATTTGCAACCCTTCGATGGTTTGGCTTCCCCTAGGCCTTTTGTGATTGGCTGAAAGTTTTGTACAGCCATCCCTCTGCCAGGATCCAGTACAATGGTGTTCTGTCTGCCCCTTTCTTCTCTTATGAGGCATGAGACAGAGGTGTCCTCGCTCCCCTTTCTTATTTAATCTTTATCTGGAGCCTCTCCTCTGTTATATTCAGCTAAACCCTTGTATCCGGGGTCGGGTGGGTGGCTCAGTTATAAGATCTCCGTTTATGTGGACAATCTTCTGTTACATATTGAAAATCCACATACCTCCATTCCAGCTGCTCTGGGGGAGATTCAAAGGTTCTCCCAGGTGTCTGGATATAAACTGAATGTGGATAAATCTAAAATTTTGCCTTTGAGCTCTTTGGTATTTAAACAATAGACTGATGATTTAGAGCTCTCCTGGGAACCTAAGGTACTTATGTACAGTATTTGGGGATCCGGGCAATCTGCTCATCGTCTGAATTAGTTAATTCCAATTTTTCTCCTTTGCTACAGATGAATAAGCTGGACCTTCAGCAATGGATGACACTTCCTTTCTCCCTTTGGGGGAGGGTGAATGTCATTAAAATTAATATTTTACTGTGGATAATGTACTCTCTGAGCATGATTGGGCCTTTTCTCCCTAAAACCTGGTTTAACCATCTCCAGAGTATTATAACAAACTTTCTGTGGAAGAGGGGTGCTCCCAATCTGGTCTATTTTAAATTAACTATTCCTAAGGAGTTTGGTGGCCTTAGGCTGCCTAATTCTTTCTATACTATTGTGCTGTGCATTGTAGCAAGGTGTTTGAGTGGGGTTGTCCCCTGTCAGCTCTGGCTAATCAGATTTACTGCCCCTCAGTTATAGCTTGAAAGGCAATTATGCAGACAATATGGGCTTGCCCTTAGGAGCCTTCTGTAAGTTAAACTGGATGAATTACCTAAGTCTCTCTGTTTGATTCCTTAATCGTGGTCTCTTAAGCCCTCCAACAAATGTATATTTACTTGGAATCAGATTGGTAGAGGGACCTATCTCAACCAGTCGTAGGCAATCCAAATTCTGGTGCCTTTTTTCTATTGCTGTACAAGACCTGCTAGTCGGCCGCAGCAGACACTCCACAGCCCACCTTACCTTGGGGAGTCACCCTGCCTCCTGCAGTGGCGGCAACATGGAGATAACCTTGTTATGGACCTGGACTAATACTGTGACCTTGCTAGTGCTTGCACTACCACGTGGTGTGATTTAAAGTTGTTCTGCCCTTTAAGTAAAAAAAAAAAAAATACAAGACTTTTATTATTAATTCTAGGCAGTGTGCTACAGCTTATGTCTCTCATTGTACTGCTCCAATTTTATTTATGGCTGGGAAAAACTGCAATAAGCCTGCTGACTGACTACTTACTCCCCCAGTGCTGTACAGTTATCTTCAGCTATTTACTAGGTCTGCAGGTGTTGTGCAATGTCCGTTGGGGCTGAGCTCTCTCCTGTGGGCTGCCAGCCAAAACTTAAACCCCCTTTCTTTTGTCTGCTTGCCTACCCCCAATCCCCTCCTATATTAATCCCTGTTTTCTTTTCTTCCTCTCTCCTCAGAAGTGGGACCCAGGAGGCGGAGGTCGCGGGGCTCCTGCCCCCTCCCCACAGTCGCACACTCAGGTAAATCAGCCAGCCATCAGGAATCCGCTGGTGGAAATTCTGGCGCCTTTTTTTTCTATTGCTGTACAAGACCTGCTAGTCGGCCCGCAGCAGACGCTCCACAGCCCACCTTACCTTGGGAGGTCTGCCTGCCTCCTGCCGCCGGCACAGCCGCTTCCGCCCCGCCGAATGCTCACGCTCGATCCCACCGCCCCACCACCACCCTTGGTGGGCTTTCTCTATATAGCCTGTTTATGGTCACATGGGCTGTTTTATCCTATCAGCCTAGTTTTCCATTTGCAGGTTATACTAACCTCACTAGTGCGCCCTACTTCCCTGAAGCCATTCAGTTTCTCTGCCTGAGCTCAGGCTGCTTTTGTCACTTAGCTAGGGCACCTGGCTCTGTTGGACACCCTCTCACTCCTCTAGCCGTTTCCCTCTCCTCCTCCACCCCTCTACCCAGTTCTGAACTGTGGTGGTGTCTCCCCATCACTGTCATCCGGTGTACCCCCCATCTGGTCTCTTTATTTTCTCCCCTGTTTTGATCCTGTTAACCCCCCCCATAGTATGACTGATGCCACCACCTGCCCCAGCCTGGCTGTCCACCCACCAACCCTCAAGTCCCCACCCTTATGGTTCTCCTCCAAGGGAATAAAATTGTCCACCTCAACATTCAGTAGTCTACTACATAACCTTGCAGAACTTACTTCCTGGGTCACTCACTGCAACCCCTGATATCATGGGCATATCAAACATGGCTTAAACCCCACATCCCTGGCCTGGCCTGTACCCTACCGGGTATGGCCACATCAGAGCGATGAGGGAGGGCAACAAAAGAGGAGGTGGTGTACTCTACTACAAGGCTCACCTGAATGTATCCTCCCTGGCACCTCGCCATCTGATGCCTCCCCTACGAGGTTCCTACATGCCCTTCTCCTCCTGGGCCTTACAAAGAAAATACACCTCATTTGTTGTTACAATCCCCAAGGGTGGTCTGGCTGGACTCTCCTTGCTACTCTCCCTCCTTGGTGAAAAAGCGGGCTGTAGTGAAGTCCCCATCATAGGTGATTTCAATCTTAATTGGCTGGGTTCCAACTGTAGGATATATGAGCCACTGCTCTCAGGCCTTGCCTAGCCAAATATCTCCGATCCCACAAGGCCCTCTCAGCGGGGGTGAAGGATCCCTACTAGATTGGATCCTCACCAACAGGCCGACAGGATTATCACCTCGGGCATCCTACCTGGCTATGTCTGACCACTCGCTTACCTTCTGTGCCTGGGGCACCTCCCAGCCCAAAGTACCCAGCAAAGTGATCCAGGTGAGGGACTACTCGAAATTCTCCCCTGACTTCCTTAGTGACCTCGCCTCTATTGACTGGTCTGGAGTCACTGCCTCAGTCGACCCAGCCCTAGCCCTGGATATTTTTCTATTAAAGGTTATCCCTGTTCAGAACAAACATGCCCCCCTCACGAAAAGGAGGGTTAAGGGTGCCATGACCAAATGGCTTCACGGGGGCCTATTCTCCCTAATGAAGCAAAGGGATAATAGCTGGCAGACCTATAAAGCCTCCCTAAGTGACACCGACCTGCTTGCATACAGAAGGCTCAGAAATTCCTGTAAAAAAGCTATCCGGGCAGCAAAAAGTGAAGCTTGCCGATCGGCCCTGCTCTCTTCTGCCAGCAACCCAAGGAGTTTCTGGCAGAGCATCAGAAATGCTGTTGGGATCTCGGCAAAAGTGCAATCCACTGACCTGCTCATAGATGGGGTCAGCTGTAATAACCTGCTCACAATCTCTAACGCCTTCAATGCTGCGTTCTCTCAACTTCCAGCCCCCCCACCCCTCACTCGCGCGTCCCTCCCCCTCACTCGGGGGTCCCTCCCCCCCGCCTGGTCCCAAGTCCCACCCCCCCTTCTTCCTTCAGCTCATGTCGGACACTAAGATACTGGGGCATCTTGCCCTCCTCTCCCCCCACAGCGGGGCAGGGCACGACTGCCTAGAACCTAGATTACTCAGGCTTGGGGCCTCCCTTCTAGCCCAGCCGCTAGCACACATCATCAACTCCTCCCTAGCCACTGTATTATCCCAGACCTCTGGAAAATTGCCAAGGTTACTCCTGTGCTAAAGCAAGGCAACCCCAGAGATCCGCACAACTATCGCCCCATCGCCATCCTGTCGGCCGCCTCGAAGATCCTGGAGAAGGTCGTGGCCACTCAGCTCTCCAGGTACCTACAAGAACACAACCGTCTCTCCCCAACCCAAAATGGATTCAGAAAAGGATACAGCACATCTACCGCCCTTGCTGTTGTATCCTCGACGATTAGAACCGCCACTGATCAGGGAAACCTCACCGGTGCCATCTTTGTTGACCTTTCCAAAGCTTTCGACAGGGTTGACCACTCTCTTCTTAGCTCCACCCTTCTCTCACTCAGTTTCTCCCCCTGCTCACAGCTGGTTCCTCAACTACCTCTCGATTCGAATACACCAACTTCAACCGTGCCGCTCCCACCTCACTGATGTACTGAAGGGTTCCCCAGGGTGAGTCCTTGGCCCCACTCTCTTCTCCCTCTTTATCAGCGAGCTGCCATCCATCACCTCCATGGTCACACCACCTTATATCACGGGTGACCTAGTTGTTCTGTCAGCGCCGTGACATCACCACCATTAACTCACAACTTAACTCCGACTTTGAGCAGATCCAATACTGGCTGGCGAGCGTGGGCTTACTACCAACCTCAAAAAACCCAAAGCGATGCTTTTGGGTCCCACTGCAAGTTGAAATCTTGCCCTGCCCCTCAAAATCCACCTCGGGACTGATGGCTCCCCACTGCAGGCAGTGGCGGCTGTCAAATACCTAGGTGTCATCTTGACCCTCAACTGGATCTCTCTACACATCAAAAATGTCTGTAGGGCCACGAATGGTAAACTGGGCCTAGCCTATAAAACAAAGTTGCTTAACCCGGCCCGTGTTGCCCTGGCTGAGGGGTACTTCTCCCATCTCTCTGTTATAAACTAGTCACCTTTGCCCTATGCCCCAAATCTTGCCTCTCAAAGTGGGATACAGCCACAACAATATCTGTCGCTTTGCGCTAAGGCTCCCCCAACCCATCGATGTGACCTCTCACATCACCCACATTGGCTACCCCCTGAGAAACACCGCACCTATGTTGTTGGGAACTTCATTGACGACATTGTCAGGGCTGGTACTCCTGTATCCTTGCCTCCCCCAGTCCGACACCTCCTCCTACCTCCTCCGGTTGAAACAACCCCTGATCGCCTGGTTCCCAGAACCCGTACCCAAGCGGGTGACTGCGCCTTGTCGCCTATGCCCCAAAAATCTGGTACGCTCCGGCCAGTACGGTCCTCCTCCTCCCATCTGGGCTTCAAATCCTCCCTATGGTGTTACCTGAGGGGTCTCTCCACTTGTTTATGCTTCTCGGTTTAATTCGCACTTTGACATGTTATGACAGGCCCTCCCCCTTGGGGTGCTACTTAATGTTTTCTAACCCCTGGCCTGGGCTCTGAAATTGCTACATGCCTCACCTGAGCCTGCTCTACCCTCGGGTGGTATGGTCCCGTCCCCCCCCCGTTGGCACTTGTACTTGGTTTAGTTCTACTGTCTGGCGTGAGATAGTCCCCCTTCACCGACCTGCAATGTGGTATATCCAAACTTTGTTTCCCCTGGTGTACCCCCCCCCCCGTGGGGAACTGTATCTCTGTTGTTATGCACTACAGGTTCTCCTGCACTGTACTGTCTCCACGTGTTAGTTTTCCATGAGAGCCCTGTTCAAGCTGTCAAGTATACTGTTGTAAACCTTAGCTCATAACTTACTGTTTGTTGCACTCATCTCTCCCTCCCCTGTGTATGCTTATCCCGCTTCTCGATGTAAACCTCAGTTATGACTGTATGTAAGCTCTCTGTAACCTGTTTTGTAACCCTCCCGGGTCTCACCTGAAAATAGGCACTTGGTTGTCTAGTGTGACCTACCCGGTTAACAAAAGCAAATAAATAAAATAAATAAATGTTGTTTGTATTTTACTTTCAATGCACTCATTTCTGACTTTTTCCTTTTTGCTAAAGCAGAAACTAGATGATTTTTCTAGTGAACCGGGCACTGGATTTTTTGTGAAGTGCAAGCTTGGGGGGTTATACACTTTGTGCAGTTATGTGGCTGTCCTGTCCCCATTTATATGTTCTACCATTATTTCTCACAGGGCATTGATTGCCTCTGAGATTTTATTCGGGACACTAATGTTCTCATATTGTTAGGACTCCAAGTTGGCACTGTTTGTTTTTACTTGATAATGTTGGAGGAAAGTGAAGAGATTAGCAGGTTGAGGACAGGGAGAGGTGGGCCAAGGATGCGGGAACAGGCTGAGGCAGTGAATGATTACTTTGCCTCGGTCTACACTAGATATGATGATGGACAGCACCTCATGGGGAGGGACCAGTTTTGAAGAAGGGGGTAAAGGATGGAGAAATTCCCACTGGTAGGGTATGGGAAGCCCCCAGGTCCCTAAAAACAGATAAGGCACTGGGCCCGGATGGCCTGCATCCCAGAGTGCTAAAGGAAATGGTGGATGTACTGGCTATTCCCCTGGTGGAACTCTTTAGTTCCTCCCTATGGTCAGGGTGTGTGCACCTCAAGATTGGAGAATGGCTCACGTCATGCCCATTCACAAAGGAGGGCTATGGGAGGAGACAGTCAATTACAGGCCTGTCAGCCTGATGTCCGTGGTGGGAAAAATGATGGAAGCCATTTTGAAGTAGAGGCTGGATGAGTTCCTGGGGCAGGGGGCCATTTGGATGATCACCAGCATGGCTTTGTGCATGGCAGATCATGTCAGACTAACCTTGTGGAGTTCTATGATTGGGTGACTGGGCACTGGACAAGGGTAGGCCAGTGGATGTCCTCTTTCTAGACTTCAGCAAGGCGTTTGACTTGGTGCCACATCCCTGGCTGAGGGATAAGTTGGAGGGAATGGGGATGGGAAAGAAGATGGTTAGGTGGATAGGAAACCGCTAACTGGGCGGTGGCAGAGGGTGATGGTTTGGGGTGGTCTTATCTCCTAGGAGGATCAACAGTGGGGTTCCACAAGGTCAGGCTGGGCCACTCCTGTTTAATGCTTACATCTCTGACATCAGAAGGGGTATCAGGAGTGAGATGAGCCTTTTGCTAATGACTTTAAGCTGGGGATGGTGGTGGATGGGGTGGAGAGCAGAATGGCCCTTCAAGAGGACCTTGAGGGTGATCTCTAACTTGGGGTTGAAGTTTAATGCTAAGAAGTATAGGGTTTTCACTTGTGGGTTAGAAAGTCATCTCAAGAATACTTACTGGGAGGAGGAACTTCAGATTACAGATGGGAGAATGACCTGGGGATGGTGGTAGATGCCAAAATGAATAACTCTTAACAGTGCAGGAGGGTGGTGGCCAAAGCAAATAAAATGCTGGGGTGCACTGCAAGAGGGGTAACTTCCAGGAAGTGATAGGTGATTATCCCTCTGTATAACTGCCTGATTAGAACATACCTTGAATACTGTGTGCAGTTTTGGTGACAGCACTTGGTAAAAGACATTGCACTCCTTGACAAGGTACAGAGGAGGGTGACCAGGATGATACAGGGGCTGGGGGAAAGGACTTATGAGAAGAGACTCAGGGAGCTTAACTTGTACTCCCTGGAGGAGAGGAAGGACAGAGAGGATATGATTAAGGTCTTTAAATACCTTAAGGTGGTAAATAGGGCCCGCCCTTATAGGATTTTCCAGCTGCAGGAGGCAGGGGCCACCAAGGGGCATCATCTGAGGCTGGTAGGAGGGAGTCTCCGGGCTGAGACTAGAAGACGATATTTCACTGAGAGGATCGTGGAGCCATGGAATGCGTTGCCAGGGAAATTGGTGGAATTGAAAATGATGGAGGGCTTCAAAAGGGTCTGAGATAGGTACAGGAGAAGATTAAACTGAGTAATGCGAACTGGTGATGCACACCTGATGGGGAGGAGGTAAGGGCAGTGAAGGATGCATCTACCAGGTGCTAATCTTCGAACAGACTAGACAGACCTTTGGGCCTACTCTACTGGCATCTTAGTATGTATGTTAGTATGTATGCATAGTGCCATTTTATAGGAGGGTGGACATCAAGATATGGCTCCCCATTATTTTCTTTCTCCTATGCTATTTAATATATTAAGCAATATAAGGTTTATTGCAATTTATTTCTTTTTGGGGAGGGTGAAGGGATTTTCCTGTGCCCTGTTTTCTATGAATCTTAATCCTTTGTTGTTTTTTTTAATTACCATGCTTATATTGGTCTTAGAGGGCTGGGGAGGTCTTTGAGGGGGTTTCTAGATCACTTCACAAGCCAGTAGAGTCTGGGAGTGAGGTCACTGGACTGGGGATGACTTGTTGCTCTTGTTGTTTTTTTGGGGGTTGGGGGGGGGAGATGGGAGTATTTCTTTGCAGTTCTTTGTTTCAGAGCACAATATATTTTGAAGTCAACTGTTCCTTTGTTAGACACTTGTACTGTTTTTATCTATTATATTTTTCCTTTTTATATGGGAACAGAATTTACATTTGTTTCTTGGAATATTAAGGGAGCTAATGAGTGGAGAAAATGCTATATGATTTTGCGCTGCTTAAAGAGTTTCAAGCTGGAGTGGGTTACAATAATAATAATAATAACTTTGTTTGAAGTGCAATTCAAAAAATATTAAAGCGCTTTTACAGAACAGCTAAAACAATAAATAGTTAAAAAAAACACTTAAAATGACAGAACTCAGAAATTAATAATCAGGATAGGCAAGAGAGAATAAAAAAGTTTCTAGAGCTGATTTAAAGCTCTCTACAGTCAGGCAGCCCTCTTGCAAAGAGGTAGAGAATTCCACAGGGTAGGAGCTGCGAAATTAAATGTGCTGGCTCCAGAGGTCTTCAAACGAACCCTGGAAATCTCCAGCAATCCTCTTTGGCAGAGCAGAGTGGTCGGGGGTGGTAGGGACAGAGGAGTTTTTGCAGATAACTCTGTGCCTGTCCATGTAGGGCCTTGTAGGGTAGCAAGCCAACCTTGAAGGTGAACCGCCACTGAACCAGTGTGACATGGCTAGATTGAGAAAGCCAGTTAACAACCTGGCTGCAGCATTCTGCACCAGCTGAAAGTGGCAGAAATTAACCCCCAGAAGCCCTAGGTACAGTGCATTGCAGTAATCAAGGTGGAGGCCACAAAGGCATGGACCAGTGTTGGAAGATTATTGAGTGGAACCAGGTGCTTAATCTGGTGATGTTCTTCAGATGATAAAATGAGGTCTTGATGACGAATGACACCTGAGACTTTAGAGGCCTGCCCTGCCGAGGACCTCTCTACCCGTGACCTGGGTCCACCACCAAAACCTCAGTCTTGTCAGGGTTCAGTCTCAACCAGTTGCCACTCATTCAGGCCTGAATCTCGTGAGGCAGTTGTTAAACACAAAGACCGTATCATCCTGGTCAGGCACAAAGGACATGAATAGCTGAGTATCATCTGTACAGCAATGAAAACTCAAGCCATACTGCCTTACAATGCCTCCCAATGGCAGCATGCACACCACAAATAACATAGGTGAAAGCACAGAGTCCTGGGGTACCCCACATGATAGAGAGAATGCGTCAGAGAAATAATTTCCCAACACAACTCTCTGAGATCTACCAGTGAGGAATGAATGGAACCATCTGAGAACTATACCTGACAGTCCACAGATAATCCACAGGTGCTCCAGCAACACTTCATGACCCATGATGTCAAATGCTGCAGAGAGATCAAGAAGGATTAAGATGGAACAAGTCCTCCGATCTGTCACTAGCAGGAGATCACTGAGCACTCGAACCGGGGCGGTCTTGGTGCTATGCCTCTTCCTAATCCCAACTGGAGAGGATTGTAAATGTCATGGATGGTAAGATGATCATCCAGCTGCAGTGCAGCCACCTTCTCAATAACCTCACCCAAAAAGGGCAGGTTAGAGACAGGTCTGTAGTTGGTGAGACAATCCCGGTCGAGAGAAGATTTCTTAAGAAGGGGTGTCACCACTGCCTCTTTCAGGGAGTCAGGAAACTCACCAGTTTTAAGCGAACTCTGGACTATCTCAGCCAGGACTGGGCCAATGACCTCAATGCACCCCACAAGGAGCCGAGTTGGGCCCAGGTCCAAACTACAGCAGGTTGGCAGCATACTCTGAATGATCCTTATGAGATGCACGTTCATCGGCAGGCTGAAAGCCGACCAACAAAACCATGGTTCTGCAACCTCCAACTGATTGCAGCCCCATCCATTGGTGTGAGCTAGGCAGATCTCTGATCTAATGTTGGCAACCTTATCCACAAAGAAGTGAGCAAACTCATCATACTTATCTTGTGACAATGTTTCTCGAACTTGCAGACAGGCTGGATTGCACAGTCCATCTACCATTCAGAAGAGCTGAGCAGGTAGGTTCCTTGCAGCAGTGATCTTCCCGGACAGGAACGTAACCTTCTTTACGGAGATCATTGAATGATAGTCTGAATAATGGACCATCAATCTAAGCCTGTCAGCATCAAGACCAGATTTCCATCAGGTTCACTCCATCCTTCACCTCTCTCCCCTCCTCATCTCCCTCAAAGTCCCATCAAACCAAGAGGACCAAGGGCGAAGGGTGAGGGGGTGAACATGAACAGGGGCAATGGAGTCCAGAGCTGCCACCATAACTGCATTATAAGCATGCAGAAGGTTGTCTGGACCCCTGCTAGCAGTCAGAAGTCCCAATAGATCCAGTACCACCATCAGGCCATCTTTAAAGGGCGGTACTGGATCATCTCCACAGGGGCAGGTCTGGGGCTGGAAATTGAACCTGTTAGTGTAATGGTCAGACCAACTGACTGTCTCCACCACCAAATCAGAGATCTCCATACCCAGGAGGAAGACCAGGTCCAGAGAATGACCAGAATTATGGGTTGCAGAGGCAACTGCCTGTGTACAGCCCAATGGGATCATTAGTTGGAGGATGCCTTTACCAAACTGAGAGATTTCATCGTAGACCCAGGCATTGAAGTCACCTAGCACCATCAATCTGAGCAACTCCAACACCATCTTGACAATGAAGTCAGCGACTTCCTGCAAAAATTGCTTCCTGTTCCTGAGTGGATAGTAGATGAGAAGAATTTTGCACCCCACACCTGCACCCATGATACATTCAAAGGATCTGGTCTCCCCCACCAGCACATTAATCAGGCCCAATTCCGTTTTAAAACAAATGGCCACACCCCCGCCCCTATGATCCAATCTCAGGCAGTGTATCACCGAGAAACTGTCTGGAACTGCTGACTCAAGAATTGGGCCAGCATTTCTGTCCAGCTAGGTCTCAGTGATGCAAGCCAGATCCAATGACCTATCAAGATCAGTAATTATTGCTGACTTGTTTTTAATGGACCTAGCATTACATAACACCGCTCAGGATGGATGAGACTCCTAGGCTGATGAAAAGAAAGCTGACCACTAAATGTGGAGCCCTTGGGTAAGGGGATCAGACAGGGAAAACCTCTGTCCAGTCTCCATTTCACCCCAGAGTTCTCCTCAGCTCCACGACCCAAATCCAGCCACCCGGCTCTTCCCCTCCTCACTGTCTGGAGCCCCCCCCGATGCCTTCTCCTTACTATCCCCAATGCCTGACAATGATTATATATGCTGGAATGCAAAGGGGGACAATTAAAGGGGTGTAGGAGGAGTAGCACCTGACCAGGAGAGCATCCTGCCAACACATGATCTCCGGCCACCCAGAACAGCCACCCCATCACCTCATCACAAACAAATTGAAAAATAAAAAGACCCCACAGAACAAAACTACTATATCCCAACTGAAATAATCAAATGCTAACTTAATAAACCCAGACAATCACCTTAACCCAAACACAAATACTATAGTTAATACAAGTGGAGTTCAAGGCTCAAACAGCAGTGATGACTAAAAATTGATCAAACTAATGTCAATCAAATAATGTCCATGCCAACATACTAAATTGAGATTAACAAACTTAATGTCCACAGAACCATGCCACAGCTCTCAAGAAAGTTTGTAATCAGATATAAGAGACCATTTGCTAAGGGAGAGGTCACTTACTTCCACAGAGAATGGATGTGCAAGTTTTTGAGTGGGTTGTAATACCAAGCGGCAGGGTGGCTATTTTAATTGAGGGTAGCTTTTCAGTTGTTACTGGAATGCTGGGATGCTGAAGGTTGCTGTCTTTTCTGCACAGTTGTCTGGGCCTTACAGAGGTCCTTCTGGTTCTGTATATGTGTCCTAATTTAGATTGTCCTCAATTTTTTCACATCTTACTTCTGGCTAGTCATTTGTCCACTTGCCTATTTTTCATTGGGGAGACCGAATTTGGTAATTCATCCAGACATGGACAGATCTGGATCTCCTCTGAGGGCCTATCTCCAGGTCAGTGTGGACTGCGGGAGTTATGGATAACTTTGGACTTGTGGATCCCTGGCATATTTTACATCCTACTGAGAGACAATATATGTTTTTTCGACTCATGCCTCGCAACGTGAAAGATTCTTTCTTATTTAGTAAAGACTGCTTACAGGGACTGGTTTTCTGTGAGATTCAAGCTATGCTTTTGTCAGACCATGCCCTGGTGTTTTGGAACATTCAGTGAAGGACTTGGGAGACCAGGACAAGACTTGGCATTTGAACTCGTCCCTTCTGAGGGATCCCAGCATTCTAGAGGCAATACAAAAGTAACTCCAGAATTTTTTTCAGGGCAATGAGAGATCTGTCCTGGCCTTGGACATACTATGGGGCACTGCCATATGAGGTGAATGTATCTGTTTAGCATCCAGGCTAAAAATTTATACAAATGGTTAATACTTTGCTACATCTGATAAGATGTTTAAAGCAACAGTTGTCTTCTAGGTCTGATGCAGACACCTGTGGGACTTTGAACACTCTCAGAGCACAATATTATGGTTTTCACAAAAAGTCCAACCTCGGTTTACAATCCACTAAATTGCATTACCTAGAATCGGAGAGAGGCGGGCAAGCTCCTAGCCTTAAAGCTGGGACAGATGGACTCTTTGCATGTAGTTCCCAGTCTTCAGCCCATTCTTGGTGGGGAGGTCCTTACTCACCCCTGGGATATAGTACAGGCTTTTCAATCTTTTTATGAAAAGCTTTATAGTCCAGATTCTGATGAACAGGTCTCTATGGAAGAGATCAAGGCTTACTTGGATACACTCTCCTTCCTCATCTAACACCACAGCAGCAGGACCTTTGAAGGAACCAATTTCCAGTCCAGAGGTCTGTACAATTATTGAACAACTTACAAGGATAAGGCACCTGGGCAGATGGTTTTAACAATAGTTTTACTGTTTGTATTGACATTCTAGCTCCTTTCTTAGCCCATTTATTTAATTATTTACTGTCTGCTGGACTTTTGGATTGCTCTTTCACTCAAACCTGGCTCACCTTACTACATAAACCAGATGAACCTGAGCTCCTGAATGGCAGTTACTGTCCAATTTTGTTATTAAATTCAGATTTAAGGTCTTGGCTAAGGTATTAGCCAACCATTTTCTTCAGGTGCGGCATGGCCTCATTAGCCCTACACAGGTTGGCTTTGTTGCAGGCCTTCTGTCAAGTGATCACCTTATGTGAGTATTGTACTTGATTTCCATGTCAGGGGACAGCAAGACCCCTGCGGCCTTGGTCTCCCTCTACATGGAGAAAGCTTTTGGCCGGGTTTCCTGGCCCTTTGTATTTGCAACCCTTCGATGGTTTGGCTTCCCCTAGGCCTTTTGTGATTGGCTGAAAGTTTTGTACAGCCATCCCTCTGCCAGGATCCAGTACAATGGTGTTCTGTCTGCCCCCTTTCTTCTCTTATGAGGCATGAGACAGAGGTGTCCTCGCTCCCCTTTCTTATTTAATCTTTATCTGGAGCCTCTCCTCTGTTATATTCAGCTAAACCCTTGTATCCGGGGGTCCGGTGGGTGGCTCAGTTATAAGATCTCCGTTTATGTGGACAATCTTCTGTTACATATTGAAAATCCACATACCTCCATTCCAGCTGCTCTGGGGAGATTCAAAGGTTCTCCCAGGTGTCTGGATATAAACTGAATGTGGATAAATCTAAAATTTTGCCTTTGAGCTCTTTGGTATTTAAACAATAGACTGATGATTTAGAGCTCTCCTGGGAACCTAAGGTACTTATGTACAGTATTTGGGGATCCGGGCAATCTGCTCATCGTCTGAATTAGTTAATTCCAATTTTTCTCCTTTGCTACAGATGAATAAGCTGGACCTTCAGCAATGGATGACACTTCCTTTCTCCCTTTGGGGGAGGGTGAATGTCATTAAAATTAATATTTTACTGTGGATAATGTACTCTCTGAGCATGATTGGGCCTTTTCTCCCTAAAACCTGGTTTAACCATCTCCAGAGTATTATAACAAACTTTCTGTGGAAGAGGGGTGCTCCCAATCTGGTCTATTTTAAATTAACTATTCCTAAGGAGTTTGGTGGCCTTAGGCTGCCTAATTCTTTCTATACTATTGTGCTGTGCATTGTAGCAAGGTGTTTGAGTGGGGTTGTCCCCTGTCAGCTCTGGCTAATCAGATTTACTGCCCCTACGGTTATAGCTTGAAAGGCAATTATGCAGACAATATGGGCTTGCCCTTAGGAGCCTTCTGTAAGTTAAACTGGATGAATTACCTAAGTCTCTCTGTTTGATTCCTTAATCGTGGTCTCTTAAAGCCCTCCAACAAATGTATATTTACTTGGAATCAGATTGGTAGAGGGACCTATCTCAACCAGTCGTAGGCAATCCAAATCTTCAAATTGCTAATTGCCACTTACCCTTCAATTTTTACTCCCCCCATGACCTTTCTTTAGCTAACTTGACTGAAGATGTCCAATTTGTTTCCACCAGTATGCTTCAATCCCATTTGGATATCCCTCTATACCATCCTTTCAAGCATTTGCAACTCTCTAGGGTGGTAACTTCTTTCCTAGGCCCTCCTCCATGGTCAGGGCAGCCCAATAAAGTTTTACTGGAATTTTTGGCTCTTGCCGAGCACCCCCATTCCATTTCTCATTTTTATGCTCTACTTCATGAAATAGATAAGAAGATCCTGAGAGGGATCTGTTTCTACTGGCATCAGATATTAGGACTGAACTTGGATGAAAAGATCTGGCAGTAGATTTGGAGAAGCTTCTATAAATATATCAAACAAGAGGGTTATAGGCTATTACAATTCCATATTTTGCATAATTTATACTTCAGCCCCCTCTGATTGTACAGAATGGGTAGATCTGGCTCTCCATCCTGATCCCATTGTGGTATGGCAGATGGGAGTCTGAAGCATATCCTGGGGATTGCCCTAAGATAACTCCTTTCTGGATTGCATTTCATAGCTCCCTGGATCCCTTTCTGGGTTTGGACTCCTTTTTTACATTACAGACTTGTCTAGTCAGCTATCATCCGGCTGAACTCTTTGATCCTGACAGGGCCTATATGTTTCTGATCTTGATCATGGCCAAACTGACCATCGTTAGGCATTGGCTGGATGACTCTGCTCCCTCCTTTAGGGAATGGCATGCTGAGATCTTACAGGCCCTGGAGACTGAAAAACACATAGCTCACTGGCAGGATAGGTATGACAAATTTGTCGTGATGGTTGCCACTTTTGGCTTTGCTCCCTATTTCAGTGAACTCATAATTTGCTGTGGACTGGATTGGCTAGTTGCTGGATCTGCTCATTCCTTTTCCTTCTTGTAGTTTTTTTTTATTACTTATTTTTCTAGGACTGTGTATTTAGTCTGATCTCTTAATAGATAGTAATTGTGCTCTGGGGAGAGGGGATGGTGGAAGGGTTGGGGAGGAGGGATTTGGTGGGAGGACAGGATTGTTGTTTATGTGTGTTGTTCTGTGTTGATTGTTGTTCTTTGCATAAGTTTATCAGTGTTATTGTGTTCTTTGTACCTTTACAATATTTAATAAAGCATACTAAATAAAAAAAAAATAAACTGCATCAAAATCCAGAGTAATTATGCCTGAGATTGCTCAGTTCCCCCCAGATTGCACATTTTTTTAAATGAGAGTTCTTAAAAATGTGCAGTTTCAGCAAATAGCACCCTTTCCCCCAAACTGCACATTTTTAAAGATGGTAATTCTTAAAAATGGGCAATTGTAGCAAATAATTATATAGGTTGAAAAGAAACTTTCAAGAGAGAACATTTTTACAAACCTTAATCTGCAAAATTGTACAATTTCACTCATTTTTGTGCAAAAATCTAACTAGTTCTGTATAATGTGCTCAATTTGTGAAATCGCACAAAATTATGGTTTGACTACCCCCAGTTTTGTCTTCCTCTTCTCATTTATGTATCTAAACAATGTATTGCTCCCCTCCCTTACCCTTCTGCAATCCTTTCTCCAGTTATGCTTTTGCTCTTTTTACTACCGTTCCTACTGCCTTCAGTTTCTGAAGGTAAACCACTCTGTCTTCATCCCTCTGACTTGCCATATACATTTTGAAGGCCACCCTCTTTTCCCTCACTGCAATCCCCACCTCCACTGAAAACCACAGAGGTTTCCTTCTCAGTTTGCTGTTGTAACCTCCCTGAAGCACAGACTAGACACCTGTGCTTTAGCTGTCTAGTCTACGGTTAGCAAGTGCAAACAGATGCACAAATGCACATACTAGACACCTGATACACAGGCATCTAGTCTGTGTATCATGGATGTTAGCAAGACACCTGCAGTATCCCTTCCTTGATCATGCACCATTTCTGCTCCTCTTCGCCACCTTTGGCCTCTCCCTTCTCAACATGTCCTTGAGCAGTTCTCTCTCTTGGTCTGGAAGTATGCACTTCTGAAATCCAGTGCCCTCATCCTTGTGCAGTCCTTGTCTGCCCTAGTCTTGATGTGGACTACAGTACTGAATGTAGCACAAAGACCCCAAATTGATAACCCTGCTTCAATCCTGATTTCTGCTGTATTCATGCAACACCAACGTGTGTTGTGCACTGTAATGGCAATGCAAACAATGCACAGTGTCACTGACACAGACACCACTGTGGACATGTAGAACAGGGAGCAAAAGCACTCATGTGGAACAACATAGTACAGTACTCCATACATGTGTCTGGCACAGTGCATTCCAGCTTTCATCACATTCCACCCTCTTCAGAAGCTGTGTCAAACACTCCTCTTCTCTCTTGCAGAGGTTTTCACACTGGTGGTGGCATTGCAGACTGGTGCTGATGACACGTGTAGTGGCTCAGAATATACCCCCACAGAATTCCACACCACAGCTCTGGTGGACCTGGGAGCAAGAAAACAAAAAAGGGACATAAAGCAGCCTTACTGAAAAGAAGAAAGTATTGAGCTAACTTCATTGCAAAACAGAAATTTATTCTTACCAATTTGCAGCAAACCACCAAACACAGGAGAACTGTGCATTTGTTGGTTTGCTGCACATTGGTGAAAATAAACTTCTGCTTTTGCACTAAAGTAATCTTAAAACTTTCTTCTGTTCAGCAAGGCTGCTTCATGTGTCCTTGTGTTTTCTCACAGGTATGGTTTACTGTGAGCACCAGCCAACCCTTGGGCATTCCCTTCTTGGCTTCCATTTGGATCTGGGAGAACCATAACTCACTTTCTATGTTCTCACTAGCTCTACCATAACTAATATCTCCTCCTCAGTGAACCTCAGTTTACACTTCCTGATCCTGCTGCCAGGCCTCTCTACCTCTCATGTCCTGCAGCTCTAGCCTGTTGCACTGTAGAGCTTTGAACTGTTAGCAATGGCAGGCCATGTATGGTGCATTTATCCAATGTTACTGCAAGGTTGATGGCAGTTGTGCAGTGCAAACATTTTGTTGCACCACTAAGTATGTTTGTTGCCATGGGCCTGCCACATGTGACTTTTTGGAGCCCTGTGTTGTGTGGAGCTGTACATGCACATGCTCAATACACAGTAGTGCACGCATGCACTGCCTGGTACCAGTGTCATCACACTGCGCATGCTGTCCTGTAGCTACATCACACATTGTGCAGTGGTATTGAGGATGACCATTGTCATAGGAAATGAGCCTCAGCTCAGTGTGCCTTTCCTGGTATCAAAATTTTAAATAAATTAAAAAATAACATGGCAAAACAGATGCTGCATGCTCATAACACCAGGAGGTGGAAGACTAGGTTTGCTGACAAAGGCACCTAGCTTCATCTAAGCTCTTTTCTTCAAGGTTTGCTTGTAAGGACAGAGTAAGGAACAACATTATCAGAGCAAGGAGAAATATTAAGTCTTTTTTTGGCTAGGCAGATTTACTCTGTGTTATTATTTTCTTTTGTGCTTACCTCAGGGATCAGTCCTGGGGCCAGTCCTGTTCAGTATCTTCATCAGTAACATTGCAGATGGACTGGAGGGTAAGGTTTGTCTGTTTGCAGATGACACCAAGATCTGCAACAGAGTAGATGATCCAGATGGGGTGGGCAGAATGAGAAGAGATCTGATAAACTGGCAAAATGATCGGAAGAGTGGCAACTGGGGATTAATGCAAAGAAGTGCAAGATCATGCACATAGGGAAGACAAACCCTGAAGCCACCTATAGGCTGGGAAGGGAGTTGCTGGCAATCACAAGGGAAGAAGAGACTCTAAGGCCATCAGCACAGATGACCTGAAATCATCCAAGCAGACCACTAAAGCAGTAGGTAAGGCTAGAGGGATGTTGGGGTGTATTAGTAGGAGTATCACAAGTCAGAAGAGGGAGGTAATAATCCCTCTTTACAAGACATTGGTTAGGTCCCATCTGGAGTACTGCGTGCAGTACTGGAGGCCACACCTTCACAAGGACATTAGCCAAATTGAGGCAGTCCAGAGAAGGGCAACCAAAATGGTGCCGAGACTGCATCAGAAAACATATGAGGACAGATTAACTGAGCTCAATATGTATACCCTAGAGCAAAGGAGGGAGAGAGGTGATATGATTGAAACATTCAAACACCTTACGGGCATTAACAAGGTGAAAGAGTCTAACATGTTTCAATATAGAAAAATAGCAGGAGAAGAGGATACATCATGAGATTAGAGGGAGGCCGATTAAGGGGTAATGTGAGGAAGCTCTTTTTCACAGAAAGGGTGGTGGATGCATGGAACGGCCTACCTCAGGAAGCAGTGGATATGAATACAGTGCAGGGCTTCAAACAGGCATGGGATAGGCATAAGGTAACAATACAGATGAGTATGAATAGATAGGCCATTGACAGAACAAAAAGGCCAATGGCGCGTTCAGAAGGTAGAAAAAGAAATGGGCAGACTGGATGGGCCTTGTGGTCCTTATCTGCCATCAATTTCTATGTTTCTATGTTTCTAGATTTTGTTACTGTTTTTTGCTTACATAGTACTGCTTTATTGCTATCTGATTCAAATTGCTTTTGCATGGTATACTTTCTGCTAAATTGTTACAGGGTGTGCCTACAGGTTTGTTACTGTTTTGTGCTTACAGATTACTGCTTTATTTTCTCTGATTTCAATTGTTTCTTTGAAGGGTATATTTTCTGTGGAATTGTTCAAGGTTGTACGTACAGGTTTTTGTTACTGTGTTGTGCCTACAGGTGTTACACTTTACTGTTTTATGTTTTCTCTGATTGAAATTGTTTTTTTTTGGGCAGAGTATGTATTCTGCTAAATAGTTACAGGGCATGCTTGCAGGTTGATACTGTGTTGTGCTTTCAGAGTACTGCTTTATTTTTCTCTGATTCAAAGGGATTTTTGCAAGGTATACCTTCTGTTAAATTGTTCTGCAGGTTGTGCTTACAGGTTTTATTACTTTTTGTGCTTACAGATTACTGCTTTATTTTTCTCTGCAGCAAAGTATTTTTTTGCAGGGTATATCTTCTGTTAAATTGTTACAGGTGGTGCTTACAGGCTTTGTTACTTTTTGTGCTTACAGGTTTTAACGTTTTATCTATCATTAGGCTAAGCTTTCAGGGCTAATTACAGGAGCTCACACAAGATACAGACTGGGGGATAGCATCTGCATTTGCTGTTGGTTGTTTCTGCTCTTACAGTACCTCCTTGTTTCTTTCGCCATGGTTCTTTTTCAGCAGGGGAAGGGTCCACCCACCCACATCCCCAACCACCCCATGCTACACTCCTTTTATAGATTAGCACAGTCATGACATTTCTTGTAGCAAAGCAGGAAGGGGAGGATCGGAGGGGTATCCGCACAGTGAATTCACTTAAAAGGGCACAATTAATTTAACTCGTTATGACAATTATACAAAAACAACCAAACAAAGAAAAAATTAAACTTTTGCTTTCATTTTCCTTCTAATTACTAAGACCAGGTTATAAACTGGGCAACTCAACCAGAATGGTTATTATTAACTGCAGGTACTGCAGAACACTTTTCAAAAGGGCAGTTATACAGTATTTAGGACACTGTCCTACATGCTGGACCAATGGAGATCTAAGGGATCAGCTCTGGGCAGCATAGGCAGAGATTGCATGCCTCAAATCACATATTCAGGAGGAAATGTATTACAAGAACCACCTGCCATTTCTCCAACATCCAACTAAAGCACCTCAACTGCAGATGGTATTTGGTCCAGGAGACTGGCAGGTGGTTACGAGGGGCAAATTGAGTGCCCCATCTCTCAGTGCTCACCAGTGTCTCGTCTCCAGAAACCATATAAAAACTACAAACAGGTATCTGCCTCTATCTCTGAAATCAAGCAAAAGGGTAGTGGACACTGTAGCACAGGAGCTTGCACTACAAAACTTGCCCATAATAGGGAACAAAACAAAAAAAAGGAAACAAGGAAATCCAAAACACTTCTGATCATGGGAGACTCCATAAATTGGGGAGTTGATACCTACCTCTGGCCGGGGGTAATGGTCAGATGTCTCCCAGGTACATCAGCGTGGAGAGACACTGACCACATTTCTAAAATCATGCAGGAAGCAGGAGAAAACATCAATATCCTGGTACACACAGGGATTAACGATCTCACCAACTGGTCGGTTGTGGAGACCAAGGAACACCTGACCAGGCTGGGAGACAAACTGTCATCCATTTCATCTGGCATCTCCTTCTCTGAGGTCCTGCCAGTCTGGGAGAGGGGGCAGATGGGCGGAAGGTCAGAGAAGGGGAGATAGGGGAGCTAAACATGTGGCTCAGGGGCTGGCACCAGGAAAAAAGATACAAATTTGTAGGTAACTGGCAACAGTTTTAGGAGCAAAAGTTCTTTAAATTCAATGGACTGCATCTGATTAAGGAGGGACTCAGTGCATTGGGCAGGAGTTTGATGTTTCTGTAGAACATTTAAACAAGCAAATGGGGAGAAGGGTGCAGCACCCAATACATCGAACAGGAAGAGCACCCTGCCCTCCTCAGCTAGTGATCAAACAGGAGTTCAGCATGCTTGTAATTCATTTAAATCACCAGGTGAGGAAAAAGGTCCAGCTCACCATACAACATGAAGGGGAAAAGCCAGACCTCTCCCCACAACTAACGCACCAAAATCTAGCCAATGGAAAATCATGTACACAAAAGCACACAGTCTGGGAAACAAGATCCCAGACCTGGAGGCAACAATGACAGAGGCTGTACTGGATATAGTAGCCATTAGCATGACATGGTTCACCAGTAACCACACTTGAAGACTACAGTACCTGGCTATGTACTGTTCAGAAGAGACCGGGGGTGAAAAGGGGGAGGGAGGGGGAGGGGAGAGTGGCCCTTTATGTCAATGAAATATCAAAGCTACAGAAATTCAGAATACACATAAGGAGCAGAAGAAGTGTGGGTCACACTCAAAACAGGAAAAAGGACAGCTATACGAACTGGGGTTGCCTACAGGCCTCCAGACCGGGGAAGGACACAGACACATTACTGTTAAATGATATACAAATCATGACAGCTAAAGGGGAGGTTCTGCTAATAGGAAACTTCAACATGCCAGATACAGATTGGTCAATACCAGCAGGAACATCAGCCAGAACTAGGCACGTAGTGGATTCCCTAATAGGGGAGGGCCTCAAATAATTGGTACAACAACCCACAAGAGACAGGGCTATTCTGGATCTAGTACTGACTAACAAGGAAGGTATCACAGATCTCTAGATAGAAGGTCACCTCGGAGCCAGTGACCATCACATGGTATGGTTCAGTTTGGCCACTAGAACTAAATCATCCCATTCTAAGGCAAAAATATGGGACTTCAGAGGAGCTGACTTTGATAAGATGGCCAACAGAGTTAATCTAGCCCTGGCAAGAAAAAATACAGGTGATGGGGTATAGACAAAGTGGGCAAACATTAAGGATGCAATACTTGAAGCAACATCCCATTGTGTTAGGGAGAAAAGTAAGAGCAAAAGAAGGAAGAAACC
This sequence comes from Neoceratodus forsteri, assembly GCA_016271365.2. Classification (NCBI taxonomy): domain Eukaryota; kingdom Metazoa; phylum Chordata; order Ceratodontiformes; family Ceratodontidae; genus Neoceratodus; species Neoceratodus forsteri. The sequence continues at coordinate 852,108,235 of CM028134.1, forward strand.
ACTTTGGTTCTCAAAAGCAGTAGCAGAAAAGGTCAGAGCCAAAAGGTTGGCCTTCAGGAAATATAAGGGAATGCAGCGGGATGAAGATACGGAGGCATACCAAACTTCCCTAAGGGAAGCAGGGAAGGCAGTAAGGAGGCAAAGCCCAACCTGAGGAAACATGAGCACGAACAGTAAAAAAGGTGACGTGGCTTTCTATAGATACAGTACATTAGTGAAAGGAAAAAGTCCAGAGGGGGTATTGTTATGATCAAAGGGGATAAGTGGGACCAAGGAAAAGCATCTAACCTAAATAGATACTTCTGCTCAATATTTACTGAGGAGAAAGGTTGGTCAGGGCCCACAGCTCAGCACCATGGACATGGGGGGGAGGGAAGTGTGCACAAGTCCCTTCACAAAAGAAAGGGTCTTTCAAGAGCTCACTAAGCTAAAGGTGGACAAGACAATGGGACCTGATGGCATACACCCAGGGTACTAAAGGAGCTAAGGGTGGAACTAGCAGAGTCATTAGTAAAACTGTTTAGTGAGTCTATGAGTACAGGAGAGGTCCCAGAAGACTGGAGAAGGGCTCATGTGATCCCGCTCCACAAGAGTGGCAGCCAGGAGAAGGCAGGAAACTACAGACCAGTCAATCTTACTTCAGCAGTGGGCAAGATTATGGAGGCACTCCTTAAGGAAAAGATAGTGCAACACCTGGAATCCATAGGAGAGCAGGATCCAAGACAGCATGGGTTTACAACAGGAAGGTCCTGTCAAACTGATCTCATACATTTCTTTGACTGGGTAACCAGAGTGGTGGACCAAGGCGGTGCAGTTGATGTCGTCTGCCTTAACTTCAGCAAAGCGTTCGATACTGTTCCACATAGAAGAATAATTAATAAGCTGGGAAGGCTCAGGGGTGCAGGGACTGCATAGAAAACATATGAGGACAGATTAACGGAGCTCAATATGTGTACCCTAGAGCAAAGGAGGGAGGGAGAGAGGTGATATGATTGAAATATTCAAATATCTTAAAGGCATTAACAAGGTGAAAGAGTCTAACATGTTTCAATATGAGAAAAATATCAGGACAAGAGGACACAGCATGAGATTAGAGGGAGGCCGATTAAGGGGTAATGTGAGGAAGTTATTTTTCACAGTAAGGGTGGTGGATGCATGGAACGGCCTACCTCAGGAAGTGGTGGATATGAATACAGTGCAGTGCTTCAAATAGGCATGGGATAGGCATATGGGAGCAATACAGATGAGTATGAATAAATGGGCCATTGACAGAGTAAAGGCCTATGGCACATTCATAAGGTAGAAAAAATGGGCAGACTGGATGGGCCTTGTGGTCCTTATCTGCTGTCAACTTCTATGTTTCTATGCCATGTTAAACCACAGCATAATTACACAACCAGCCTATAACTGCTGCAGCAGCATCTCATGAATGCTCATATATGCAAACTTTATGTATCATTAACCAAGCACACATATAAGTGCAGTAACAACACCACCAGCATCCCCAGGCCACTGGAAGTACTTCACATAATTCAGGTGGGTGACAGCCAAGAGCAGACATAGGCAGACAATAGTGCTGCCAGCAGTGTCTGTACTGTGGGATATTGCTCCACATTGTTGTTCCTTACCCTATGCAACCTGAAATGCCGGACAACTCAGAGGAGATGGACACCAAAATACACAGTCGAGGAGCTGGCTGTGCTGTCAAGGGAGTATTCCACCCATCAACCTGTGTTTGGCCATAATAAAGCACCTAAAGCTGTGCAAGAGAGGGTTCGGTGGGTGCTGAGTGAGGCAGTCAATGTTGAAGAAGGGTTGTGTTGCAGCATGGTCAAAAACAAAAAGAAGGTGAATGTTATGTGGGTCCACACTAAAAGGAGACTATGCTTTACACCACAGCCAGCAGGGAGCTATTGGATGCCCACCAACTGCACAACCCCTCACTTCAGCGGAGGAGCTCTTGGGGTCCACAATATGCCATGGGGCCATGAAGGGTGTGACTGGTGTTGTGGATACAGTCATTGGTACACTGTGTCCATGTGAGTGTACACACTGTCTCATCTGGTGGTCTGTCCTGAGTGATACGGTAGTTTGTCAAGCACATAAGTGTGGGGTGCTTTATGTCTATCTGTCATTGGTGGCTTTTATTGGAACAGGGGTGCTAGCCTGAGTGCTGCATGCAGAACAGGTCTGTTTCTCAGAACTGAGCATGCACGTTGGTGCAATATACTATGTGACACTGCAGTACTGTGTGTTACTTCACAGACATTTATATCCATTTGTCTGCAGGTACCAATACCTCCAGGGATGAAGATGTGTCTAGAACATCTGAAGCGGGTACGAAGACATTACCCAGTGAGTCATCTTCTGAAGGAGGAGTGGAACAGATAAGCCCTGAAATGCTAGTGCTATTCACAGACATAGGGGACACTGAACTGCATGAATGCAATATGCCTAAAGAGGACTATGAAAGTGATGAAACACTATTTACCATTATTACCATGTAGTACTGCATAGTAGCCCACCATCACAGAAGATGCTGAGTCCTGTCACAAGCACTGTAGAGGCCCTAAATATAGCACATCCAGTGCCCAGACAGCAAACCCCCCCCCAACCCCCGAATTGAATTTTCAGGGCTACAGATTAATAGCCCCATTACTAGCCACATCAGTATCCTGCCCCATCCTCATTCCAGCAGCCAGGCCATGACACTCAACAGGCTGCTGTGGCACAAAGGCCCCAGCAGTGGCAGTCGCCAGTAGCTGTATCAGTGTGGACATTATTGCTAAGAACAGGTGCCTACTGCAGTCAGCAGTAGCAGCAGAGGAGGTTGTTGCAGTTCAGCTGCTTTATATTCATGGGCTGATGCATGACCATGAGGACAACACAGTTCAGCATCACGGGGCAGTCATCTTTGCTATCAGGGATGGCTGTTCTCAGATTGTAGCAGCCATGAAGGAGCAGAGTGTCTCTCAGGAAGGTTGGCTATTCAGTCATGGCAATGGGCCAGTCAGAGGTCCTGCAGCAGAGTTCAGGTGCATTTATACCAGTGTGGCCGGGGACACCACTGGCCAGCATACACCAAGCTGTGCATGCTTCAGGACACTGTACATAGTCAGGACTCCAGGCCATGGTCTGCTCCTAGTATTCCCTAGCACTACATCTTGCAGTTGGGGTAAGGGTCAGGTACTTCAGTCACAGACACCATGTGAATATGCACACTGTGGTACTGCCCATTCTACTAATTTATATGGGGATAGCCCCTCTCAGCATACACCTGCTGGTGCTGTGTCCTGTTCATATACACATGCCAGGAACTGGGTGACCAATTGGCACAGTCTTGTATCCAGTGCCGTACCCTATGGGTGATAGCAGACTAACCAGTAAAGTTTGTCATGTCCCCAGTTCTGCTGTCTGTATGCCAGCTTTGTGTGCTACTGTGTGCCCTGGCCAACCATACATATGGTGACTATGTTTCATGTCCCATATTATGATTTCTGTGTTCCATAGGGTGACTTTGCTAGATGTCCTGTATTATGATTTCTGTTCCCACATAGGGTGGCTGAGATACATTCCTATATTATGATTTCTGCCCCCCCACATACAGTGAATATGCTACACATTCTGTATTACAATTTCTGCTGCCCTTATAGCTATACTAACATTTTGTACACATTCCATACCAGTTCTCAATTATGTATTGCCCATTGCATTGTTATGCCTACATACATTTGTAGAGCGCAGTTTTACTCACCTAGCTTGTCCAAAGTTTGCATTGATCAGTCAGTTCCCAGATCACCCTAGACTGACTGGCAAGCCAATAATCCCACATGTGAAGTTCTGCACCTGCCACCTGGTCAGGCAGATCTGCATCTGCCACAATATGCCCATCTGGGGGATTCAATGGTATTCCAAGGGACATCGCAGTGTTGTGCAGGACACAACATACAAGGAATATCTTGCATGTCTTACTGGGACTGTACTGTAGAGCAGCCCCAGACAGGCACCTAAACCACGTTTTGAGCATGTCAAAGGCATCCTTAAATTATTATACTGCGGGTTGTCTCGTGTGTATTTTTGTAGCTCTTCTCTGCAATGGATGCAGACTGCAGGACTGGTGTCATAAACCATGGCTGCAATGGGTAGGCACTATCTCCTATAGATGTCAACTAGTTTACATTAGTAGGCTATGGTATACATTGTTACGAGTGCAGCACTGCCTTCAGTGTGTACTTTCAAAGGAGGAACCCACTAGGGGTCTTGCTAGCCTCTAATGTTTTGGACAGGTATGTATTGTGCCACATGTAGGCATCATGGGGTCCTCCTAGATACTATGTTAAGACACTGATTATGTACCCAGTGGCATAGCACACCACTTGCATGTTCAGGGAGTGGTAGCCCTTTTTGTTTATGAAGGCATCGGCACTCCCCAGGTGTTGCTTGGATGGCCATGTTATTGCTGTAAATGGCAAAAAGCATGGATGGCATGTGCACTACATGGCAGAAGCCCAGAATTATTGCTTTTCTCTCAGCCTGGGTGCTGGTGAAAGTGACAAGTTCTCCAGCAAGTTGCAGCAAACCATCCTGGAAATGCCTTAGCAGGTGGGATGGCAGATGGGGCTACACCCATGTAGTCTCTGATAGGCAACTTAAATGTGTCTATGGGCAGAAGGTACACGTCCACTGTGACCTTGAGTTCCACACTCTTTGAGTGGATTCTGACTGTGGGTGCCTTAAGGTCACCATGCAGCAGCTCACACAGGTATTGCTACATTGTCCTCCTGAGCCTGTACCAGGCCATGATCTGATTATCAGTCAGTTCTATGAACATAAGGTGGACCCAGTAAGGCAAACATATGTTGGGTCCAGTAAGGCATTGGGTGGCATATGCCCAATGGCAGCATAAATAGGTCAGCTGGCATTACCCTCTACCTCTGCATCCATGTGCTGTATGTAGCCTCTGCATGATGAGCATGATGTGTGCCATTGTTGGTCCATTTGTCTTGGCCACACTTCTGGTGCCAAGTGTGCTTTGCTGGCTGTTGTGTTTCTGCCAGTTTTAAAGCATGCTTAGTCCTTATTTTGTGTGGTGCTGTTTTGCTGTTTGCCCATGGCTAGTTTTGTGAATATTGCATGTGCACTGTATTAAGCTGTCCATCCTTAGACTGCACACTGCATACATTATTTTAGAGACACTTGTACAATTTGATTTAAATCACATTGTTATTGGCTTTTAATATACTACTGCCTGTTCTGGCACGCAACAGGAAACATATGAGGACAGATTAACGGAGCTCAATATGTGTACCCTAGAGCAAAGGAGGGAGAGAGGTGATATGATTGAATTATTCAAATACCTTAAAGGCATTAACAAGGTGAAAGAGTCTAACATGTTTCAATATGAGAAAAATAGCAGAACAAGAGTACACAACATGAGATTAGAGGGAGGCCGGTTAAGGGGTAAGGGGTGAGGAAGTTCTTTTTCACAGAATGGCTGGTGGATGCATGGAATGGCCTACTTCAGGAAGTGGTGGATATGAATACAGTGCAGGGCTTCAAACAGGCATGGGATAGACATATGGGAGCAATACAGATAAGTATGAATAGATAGGCCATTGACAGAGTAAAGGCCTATGGCAGATTCATAAGGTAGAAAAAATGGGCTGACTGGATGGGCCTTGTGGTCCTTATCTGCCGTCAACTTCTGTTTCTATGTTTCTGTGTCTTAGTATTTTTGTACCTTTTGTTCTTTGGGGAGGGAGCCTAAAGTTATGGCAAGCAGAAATATATAAAGAATATATTGAATGGGTATGGGTGTGATGCCACATAAACACTGAGAGCAATTATTTTATATAATTGCTGACTATTTTAAACAATAACAAACATTTGTCAATGCTGAGAGTTCACTGTTGGTATTGCTCTTGTACATGCCTCCTATATGTTTCTCTGTATATTCCTCTGTCTTGCATTTTATGGGTGGGTATTATGGTTGGAAACCCTAATGCCCAGGGCTTTTGTTGGTATTTTGCTCCAAATTTTCAAGCATGGGCTTTTTGGGACATCACCTCATGAACAGTGTCAGTATTATTTTGTTACTCAATCCCAAAAGGTGATTTCGCACACCGAGTGTGTCAGTCGGCACCACAGGTGTGAAAACACATTTTGGGTATGATGTGAAAAATGACAGCTGTACTGTTCATGAGGAGGTGTGAAGAAATGGCAATGTTGAAAATATGGAGTAAAAATATGAAAAAGAGGCGAAGTTACAAGTGTGCATAGAAACTGCACAACGCACACTCGTAGTGCAGTCATTTTTTGGAATGTTTTCACCAAGTTTTCAACATGGCCTTTTTGGGATCTCTCCTCATGAACAGTGACACTGGAATTTTGTTAATCTGTCCTGAAAGTTGATTTTTGCACAGCAACTGTGCCATTCTGTGCCACAGGTGCAAAAACACATTTTGGAAGGATACAAAAAAATGACAGCTGTACTGTTCAAAAGGGGTTGTGAAAAAATAGCAATGTTGGAAATAATGGAGTGAAAATCTTAAACATTTATGACCTTATGAGCGTGCGTAGAAACTGCTCAACAGACGCTTGTAAGGCAGTCATTTTGACGAGTTTTTTCACCATATTTGTAACAAGTGCTTTTTGAGACCCCACCTCATGAACAGTGGAACTATTGTTTCATTAATTGGTCCTGAAAGGTGATTCCTCACAGTGACCACAAAATCACCTTTTGGGACAGAGAAACTAAATGACAGTGACTGTGTTCATGAGGTCAGGTCCCAAGAACCATGTTGAAAATTTGGGAACAAAACTCCCCAAAATGGCTGAGATATCCACCTAAATTGAAACTTCCCCATTCACTGCCATTATAGGACTTACCATCATTTCTTCAGTTTGTGGTCGGCTTTTGAAGAGTGCAGACATGTTCCCAGTCCACTGAAGATTGCTGCTGCCAACCTCCAGAAGTAAGTATGGGTGGGGGGTTATAGGGAAGTCAGGTGCACAGAGGAAGGGTGCAGCTTGGGGGAGGGGGAGGGGGCTGGTGGCAACAATGAGGGACTGTTTTCTGTCTTTTCAGGTTAAAAAAAAAAAGACTTTGTGGGTCTGTTTTCTGTTTTTTACAGGGAAACTATGGATGTTGGCACACTGTGGTGGGCTTGCACTGTGCCAGGTACAGGGGGCTTCAATGCCGACCTGGGGATTGGGCACCCCATGGTCAGAGGTTATGTGGGGGGGATGCATCTGACACTGGGAGTGGGAATCTCGGTGTCAGAAAAACAGGATTCGATGCTGACCCAGGCATTGGGCACCCCGAGGTCAGAGGTTATATATGTGTGTGTGTGTGTGTGTGTGTGTGTGTGGGCGCGTGCGTGTGGGGAAGGGGACACATCCAACACTGGGAGTGGGCATCTCGGTATTGGGGAAAAAAAACAACAACATGGAGGAGGCAGGCAGGAAAGCACCTCCTCCCAGCTAGCATGGAGATGTCAGGACACAATCAGCTGTTTGGTCTGCGGTGTCCTGCAGATGAAAGGAAAAAGCCGGCTCCTGATTGGTGCATCTTTTTCTTTTCAAGTGCAGACCACTGCAGGCAAAACAGCATCAGGACCAGCCTGACTGAGGATTGGTGTGATACTGTGGAGCCCCATGCAGAGCACTCTGCATAGGACAGACAGTGTCACACCCTTCAAAGCCTACTTTCCCAAGGAGTTTGATGCACATGCGCAGACTCAACAAAGGAGTATGACAATGTCTTAGGTGGGATTCAGATACCAGAAAGAAATGCACTCTCTGCCTGGGTCAGGTATCTGAAACTGTGCTGGCATTTTTCTCATTTCAGGCTGCCACGAACAGATAATTGAAACAGCAGCTGGTGAATATTAAACAAAGTTCAAAAACAACAGAGTACTTTTAAAAAGAAAAGTTTCTTTTAAAAAAATGGAACTGTGTTTCTGAGATGGAAGTTCAGTTCTGAAGGTTTTCCTTTTAGATGTCTTGTATGGCACTGTGGCTAAAGACAGTGCCCATGCTCTCAGAAATGATTGACAAAAAAGTTTGGCCACTCTTAGAGGTCTTGCTTTCACACTTACACGTGACTTTGTGTGATGGCAGATTACACCAAAGTGTTCCATGTGTAATGTGTAATAGTTGCAAGTCAGTAATTATATAGTGAACATATGCTGGTACAGCTGGTTAAGGAACTGACTAGGCAGGGTGCCATTCACAATGTGATGCTCATCAGGAGTAGTGAGGGTAGGAGAGCCGCTAGGGTCCAGCAACCATAACTTTATATGGTTCAAGATTGCCCTTGGGATGAACAAGTCCTTATCAGAGACTGAAGTCCTAAATTTCAGAAAGGCATACTTCAATCAGATGAGGGAGCTGGTCCATGACAAGTTAGTCAGAGTGGATTGCATCAATGATGTGGAGAAATGATGGGGGAATCAAGTGGGCCATTCATGAGGCAACAAAGTCATACATGAGAACAATAATCAAAAGAAACAGATATAGGAGACCAATACGGTTCTCTGGAAAGTTCAGTGAAGTACTGAGAGCCAAAGCGAAGGCCTTCACCAGGTACAAGGAAAAACAAGGGAAGAAAGAATGTGAAGAGTATCAAACAAGAACAAGAGAAATCAAGCAGGCAGTTAGAGAAGCAAAGGCAGACACAGAGCTGCAGATTGTGGAGGGGAGTCAAAGGAGGTGAAAAACAGTTCTTTAGATATATAAGGGAAAATGAAAGAAGGGAGGAGGAGGAATTACTATACTGACAGAGGGAAGTAGGGTAACTGAGAATGGTGGGTAGAAAGTAGCCATTCTTAATGACTGCTTCTGCTCTGCATTCACAAGGGAAGACAGAGGGCTGCTGCCAGAGAGTGGATCCCTGAGATGCGGAAGCAAGTATTTAGCAATGAAAGGATTAAAAAAGGGCTAGCAACCCCAAAGATAGATAAGGCCCTGGGAACAGATGGGATACATCCGAAGGTTCTCCAGGAATTGCTAATGGAACTAACCACACCCCTGGTAGGGCTATTTAATGACTCAACTGAGACAGGGGTAGTTCCAAAAGACAGGAGGGTAGCAGCTATGGTCCTGCTCCAAAAGGGGGGGGTCAAGGAGCAACTGGGTGATAACACACCTGTCAGTCTTACATCTATTGTGAGTAAACTTATAGTCATAGAGGACCTCTTGGACTACCTGGAGAGCAATGGACTCCAGGACTGTAAATAACATGGGTTTGTGACAGGGAGGTCTTGTGAGACCAACCTGATATTGTTCATTGACTGGGTAACAAGGGTAATGCAGAAGAGCCACACTGTGGATTTACTCTACTTTGATTTCAGCAAGGCTTTTGACTCAGTACCTCATGGAAGGTTGCTGAAGAAGCTAGAGGATCTGAGTGCAAAGAAGGACACAGAAGGGTGAGAAACTGGTTGGAAGGGACACAGCAGATGGTTGTGGTTAACTGAGTCAAATCAGAAGAGAGAGAGGTCACCAGCTGGGTGCCACAAGGATTATTCCTGAGTCCAGTCCTTTTTGGTATGTTCATCAGTGACATGGGAGAAGAAATCCAAGGCAAGGTGTGTCTCTTCACAGACAACACTAAGCTCTGTGACAGGACAGACAGCAAAGAGGGAGATAGGGAGACGCAAAGAGAATTGCAAAGGCTAGAGAGGTGGTCAAAGGTTTGGCAGTTGAAATTCGATGCCAAAAAGTGCAAGGTGATGCATATAGTGATCAAGAACCTCAGGACAGAGTACTGTATTGGGGGGGTAAAGTTGGGCACAGCCTCTGAAGAAAGATACCTACGAGTCATCATCATTGACTCCTAAAACAATCAAACCAGTGTAACAAGGTCTACAGTAAGGCAAACAGGATGTTGGGGTGTATAAGAAGGGGTATTGACAACAGAAGGAAGGAGATTTACCTCTCTGTAGATCATAGATGAGGCCTCTCCTGGAGTACTGTGCCCTGTTCTGGAGTCCTCACCTAAGGAAAGATAAGGACAGGCTGGAAACAGTATAGTGTAGGGTGACCAAAATGATTCGGGGCCAACAGGGCAGATGGTAGCAAGTCAGTCCATGGTCTCTGCTAGTACTTGTTGGCATCCCGTTGATAAAATAAAAAATGAATTGAAAAACTAAAAATAAAAAAAAATTAAAAAAAAAAATAGAAAAAATAAATAAAAATCATCACCCATGTGGCTGAGTACTGCTCCTTTAGCAAGCATCAGGAAATGGAGCAACAAAAAGGCCAAGGGGATGGTGGCATGGGATCATTCAGTCAAATCAAAGAAAAGCCAAACCGGAATAGGCTCGATCATAGACCCTTTGCCTTAGTGTGAATTACAAGTGTAGAGGAAGATGACAGTAGTAGTAGTCGAACTATCTATAAAGTATCACACATTGTAGGAACCATTCACAGTGGCACTGAAAGGACTGCAACACAAGCAATCACTGTAGAAAAAAGGAATAAAAAAAGAGTGCATTAGGTAGTGACACAGGCAGAGGAGAAGGAGCAAAGTGATTTGGTGAAGCTTGGAAATGGAGACACAGACTGTGATTAAATACACGATAAAAGTGACAGTAGCAGCTCAGAAAGAGGTGGAACAGGTGGGAGTTCGACTTGTGGTAGTTGCACATAAGAAATCAATAGAGACTAAAAGTGGTGGTAAAACAAAACAAAAAAAAGGCCACAAAACAACAAGGGGAAACGCAACAACAAGCATCTGAAATGACAACAGATAAAGAAGACACAGGCAAAACTGGTAGCCCAGGACACATGGTAGAGGAAGAAGAACCATTCCCTGACCCTGATGAACTGGTGAGAAAGAGGAGGAGGGTGATGACGTGGAAGCAGCCCACAGTAGCTCACCCATTAGGCAACAGCTGAGAGGGCCAGGAGAAAAGACCAAACCAGTGATGTTGGTGCCGTGGGATTTCCTTTTAGTGGACAAAGAATCATGGATGCATGTAGTATGTCCTTTATGTAAAGACAGACTGAGTCAGGGTAAAGAGAGAACAAGGCTGGGACCATTTACCATGAAAAGACATTTGATGAAGTCCCACAGATCTTAGTATGAGAAGGTATGACAACACATGGTAGCAGCAGCAGCACCACCTGGTAGTGAAGCTGCTGCTGATGATGATAGTGAAGCTGCTGCAGCTGCTGCTGATGATGATGATGGTGGCCAGAGGGAGGAGAACATTAGAAGACCAGGTGGAGAGGAAGAGCAAGAGGAAGGATGTCTTTCAAGTGGTAGCCGATGCACAACTCCAACATCTTCAATTCATCAGCCTGCTGAGTCCCATGCCTCTGAGGGGCCACAAATCACCAGCTTCTTCCAACCCCAGGGGTGGCAAATAAAGGAGCCTCAGCCAACTGTCATGCCAGCGGGGAAAACACTCAATTCACACTGATCCAATCTCTGGAAATGGTCTAGAAACATAAAGAAAACAGACCAGAAGCAAAAAAGTTAAGAGTAATTGTAGAAATGCTAGCCAATGACTTGCTGTCATTCTCCTTCGTGAGCAACGCAGGTTTTTTATCGCTAATGCAAGTTGCAGTGCAAAGATATGACGTGCCCAGCCATACCTACTTTTCCACAGTAGCACTTCCTGATTTGCAGCAGAGTGTCTATAAGACTGTGTCACATACCCTGAAAGCATAATTTGTTCTAGCCATTCACATCATCACTGTCATATGGACCAGGGGTGTGCAAATACCTTAATTCGAATATTCATATGAATATTTGTATTCGGGACTCAAAATATTCGTTATTCATCATTTGGTCCCACATAAGTGTTTTTTTTAAATAAGACATGGTAACACTGTTAAAGTCCAACACTTCTTCCCTTTTGAAGTACACCAGTTAATTCTTCCATGAACACCCCCTAACAGCCTTTCAGCAGCCCAAAAAGGCAACAAACTACTGCACTCCTCAGTGGTCAGGTGACACACGGTCATCATTGATTGACCAAAGTTTGTAGATAAGGTGACATCTTGTGTTTTGTCTAGGGCAACTAAAATGGCACTGGCATATGTGCATTCCCTGTGCATCTTGGAAGAGAGGAGAGCAGGAGATGTCATGATAGAGACCTATACAAGTACCTCACAAGGGTGAAGAGGGCACATAAGGGGAGTCTCTTTCAAATGAGAAAGAGCACAAGTACCAGGGGTAATGGGGGCTTGTGATGAAGCCGAAGGGAATGTTCAAGGCAGATGTGAAGAAATATTATTCACAGGAGGAATGGTAGATGCCTGACACAGACTGCCAGCATAAGTGATGGTGGCGAAAACAGTGTGGGGCTTCAAGAATGCGTGAGATAGGAAAAGGGGTGTATTTCAAAACAGGCAGGGAGGCAGCAGGGTTACTTTAGGGTCTTCAGGAGAGACTGATAAGGCAGAGATGGACAATCTGGGCAGATTGTGTGGGCTAAGTGGTCCTTTTCTACCAACAGATAATTAGTAACCAAAAGTACACAATAGTAAGTGCACTAAACATGATACAGTATTTAAATGTTTCTAGTTTAAGAGGGGCTTCATGGTGGTCCTGCAGTATATACCGTATGCCAGGGAATTGACAGTTACCCTTTACACTAAATATTTAACATGACAGAAAAAAGAAAGGCAAAGCCAAAAAAAAAATAACATTACACTGTCGTAACATTAGGTAGATCGAGAGCAGTACTGTACCACCAGTTTTATGTGAGTAGATCATATTTGTAGCCAGCTACTAGTATGTTTAGCTTAATGAACACTAGTTGTTCAACATGTTGAGGTCCAGCTTGGAACGATGCGGGTCAACAATGTCACCAGCAGTGCTAAACATCCTCTCAGACAGCACACTTGTAGGAGGGCAGCTTAATGTAGGTATTTTAAAGCAAGTTGTGCAAAGTGAGGAGAGGAGTTCATTTTCTGAATCCAGTAGCCTGGTGGAACAGCTTCAAATGGCTCAATTGATTCTGCAAAGTAACCATTAAGGGAGTTTTCTGCAGAGAGAGGCTGAGACTGTAATTGTTTGTGTTGCTGTTGATGCAATGATGTGCTGAGTCATGCCCAGTCACTCTCCTCTGCACTGCCACTATGCCGTCTTTCCCCATCTCCACCAGTACAATCCAGTTCCAAACCACTACATGCCTATTTCTCTCCCTCAGGAACCTGAACTGGAGCATCTTCTTCCCCTTCCGAATGTCTCACTGCCTGCATGGTACTATTTAACTCTTCACACAGCCGTTGCCTAAAATAAGTCACTCTGTGGTTGTCCATGGCTAAATGAAGGATCTCACATTTGAACCTAGGTTCCAACATGGTAGCATACATGGTAGCAGTTATCCATGACTGTGGCAAAACCTTGCATCAAGTTCTGCATCAAGATGAATAACAAGTTCAGGGATCTCTTGTGTACTCATTGTATTGTCAGCCAAAAACCAATGTAACGATCTTTTGAGAATATGCACAGCTGGGATAACCTGACTAATTAAGGCTGTGGTACCACTTAGGTCATGTGTACTCCTCTCAAATGGTGCAAGACCCCTTCACCATGCTCTCAAGAACTAACCAATCATGATGTCCTAGGACCCCTCCAATGTCTTCATGTAGTGCCTGCTTTTTCTCCAGCAGTCTTGAAAGCATCAGGTATGAAGAATTCCACCAAATGCTAACATCTTGTATTACACGATGTTGGGGCCAAGCAAGGTGTTCCTGAACTTCTCAGAATTTGTTAGTGGCTTTTACAGTGATGGAAATGGCTGCAGATGGAATGGGATGTGGATAATATGTTGTAGGTCCTAGTACTGTTACTCAGTGCATGAGTCACCACTAAATTCAGTGTGTGTACAAAGCAACAAATACTCACAAAATGGCCATCATTGATGGCTTTCACCATGTTTGTGCCATTGTCAGTAATAAAAAAAACCCAGCTTTTAAGTTGGTGTCATTACCAGTCCAAGACCGCAACAAATCTCGCAGGAATGTAAGAATATTATGTGCTCTGTGGTCTTCCTCTATCAGTCCAACATTCAGCAAAGCTGACTTAATGTGACTACCAGATTGTGGAGGGGCCAAGGGTGAGCCACAAGGTGATGTACTGGAAACAGCAGCAGCAGGCTGTTGCACACACCAGTGTGCAGTTAAGGAGAGATAGGCATGCAGGTAGTTATCGCTAGTCCAGATATCTGACATGTAGTGAAAAACACCACCAACAGCCTCTGCAAGCAGAGCAGCAACAGCAGATTGCACGCCATCATACAGTCGTGGCAATACACTCCAAGAAACTGTAGTATGAGATGGTATCTGATAACTTGGGTGAAAATAGTTGAGAAGCTGTCAGAAGCCAGTATCTTCCACAACTGAGATAGGCTGGAAATCCAACATCATCTCGGCAATCAGCTGTGTGATTTGCTGTGCTGTTGAATTTGAGGCATGACACTTTGTTCGTGCATGCAGAGCATCCATTATTGGAACTGTCATGGGAGACATTGATGTGGACCACTTCACTGGTGGTCTGTGAAATGCTGATGACTGTCTCTGCCTTGTAGTATCACTGGAGTCAGAAGTGACCAGAGTGGAGGGACTCTGTGTTGGTGAGGGGGAAGGAGTGCCATGACCACTGGGTTGCTTGAAATCAGATCTGTCAGTACCACCACTATTACCAACAGTACATGACTGTCCACTAGAGGAGTTTGGTCTTGGTGAAACCAAGGGTCCAGATCTAGATCCAGATGGGCTTCGATACAGTTGAGGGTGCTTAAGCTTCAAGTGGTTCTGTAATGATGTTGTGGTTAAGATAGCGAGTGATTTCCCTCGGCTGATAGTGGTGTTGCAAAAAGAACAGACTGCCTTACTTGTGTCCTCCTTTAAGACAGTGAAATGCAGCCACACTACTCTTAATACTGCGGTTACCAGTGATTCTGGTAGCACCACATCCCCCAGTTCTTTTTTTCAACAGATGTACCAGTCTTGTCCTCATGTTCTTGCCCTGTGACCACTGACCACGATGGAGTGGAGACATGCCAGTGCTGCCATCACTGGGCTGTCCTTCAGGCTGTGATGGAGCCTGCCAAAGAAATGTCAGTGTTGCTTGTTTTTTTTTTTTTTAAGGGGGAGGTGGACCCTTATGTTTACTGCTACTTCTACTATCTGGTACTGCTACTTCTACTACCCTTAGAGACTGTTTTACCAGCCACCTTTTTATTTCTGCCCTCAAGGTACATAGCATACTCTGCCTCGTACTCAAAGTCACTCACATTTGCCTCTGATGAAGATCACGTGTCACTGGGCAATTCATGTGGAGGGAAATACTCAGAGCCAGATGACTGGTCCTCCTTTACAACTTTTTCAGGAGTACTGAGAAGCTGAGAAGCACGAGGCATAACTGAATCAACTGTAGTGGTCATACTGGTAATATTCACCATGACACAGATAACAAACTTTGGTGATAGTGTTACAATAGTGGCAGGGTTCATAGTGTCAGTAGGGGCTGGAGGGACAGTTACAGTTGCAGGACTGACTGTAGTAGTCATGCTGCCAATTGTTGTGGAAGACAGGATCTCTATGGTGGTGGTGGTGGTGGTGACGACAGATGTGACAGTACTGGTGAGAGATGGGGACACGTTGGTAGCTGTGGGAGTTGAGAACAATGTCCTTCTCCTGGTATCATGTGATAATAGTGAAATGCAAATGGAGATTCCAAAAGGGTGACTCAATTTGAGCTCCTACAAAAAGAGCCAGTGCCACATGGTAGCGAGGGGACAACTACAGCGGCTGCACCCACAGGTTCCCCCCCCCTTCTCTGGAGCATACTCTTTTCCCCTGTGTCCATCCCCCCAGATTTGGTTAATTAAAATTAGGGGGGTGCAGGAGGCAGAGCCCCCTGCATAAGACAAAATGTGGATATCAGCTCCCTGCAGTGAACGTTCCGATCCATCACTGTATGTGCATGGTAGCTGTAGTTACTATCGCCACTATTGTTGTCACTGTTGTTGTGCTCTCTGTTGTGGTGCTCATTCTTTTGAATCACTGAAATGACATGGAAACCTTCTCCTTGTGTTTCTTGTATCACTTTCTCCTGTGCCAGCCCCAGTACAACTGTTGCTGGAAGAAATAGGCTTGGAAGAATAAAGAATAATTTGGGCATCGAATACAGCCTAACCATCGCTCACATTCAGAGCCACCATCACCAACCTGTTCCACCATTGTAGATTTGCATGGGCTGGACCAAGTACATTGTTTACCACCTCTACCTGATATTGTATATGCCAACAATTTCTAAACACTCTCAAGTACTGTAACACTTTTTAAATTTACAGAAGTACTGATTTATTTTAGCACAAAAAAATTCTTGCAAGCATCACACAAGGCAGGCAATGGAGTGCGTGCAGGGCAACTGCCCAGCATCACTACCTGGCCCTAAACTGTGAGTGGTGGGAGTGCAGTCAGCCGAGTGTCCTGCGAGAATGCTGAATGCTATTGACTTTCATGAAATCTGAGTCCAGATTACACCCTATTAGTCAAGCCAGAACTAAAATACTTTTAAAAGTACAAAAATACTGATTTATTTTAGCACTAAAAAATTCTTGCATGCAGCATGCAAGGCAGGCAGAGGTATGCATGCAGTGCAACTGTGTAGCGTCACCACCTGGCCCTAAACAGTGGGCGGTGGGAATGCAGTCAGCCGACTGACCTCCGAGACTGCTGGCTGCTACTGACTTTAGTGAAAAATTAGCCCAACACCAAATTACACCACCAATATTTTTAAAGACAGATTTTTACAGCAAAACTACTGTAATGCTTTTTATTTTTGTTTTAAATGTACAGAAGTAGTGATTTATTTTAGCACAAAAAAATTCTTGCAAACAGTACGCAAGGTAAGCAAAAGTGTGCGTGCAGTGCAATGGCGCAGTGTCACTACCTGGCCCTAAACTGTGGACGGTGGGAGTGCAGTCAGCCGACTGCCCTCTGAGACTGCTATTGACTTTTGTGAAACCTGAGCCCAGATTATACCCTATTATTCAAGCAAGAACTAAAATGCTTTTAAATTTACAGAAGTACTGATTTAATTTAGCACAAAAAAAATTCTTGCAAGTGGCACGCAAGCAAGGGTGTGCATGCGACACTTCGGCATCACTACCTGGCTTTAAGCTGTGCCCAGTAGCCTGGGAGTGCAGTCAGCCAACTGCCCTCTGAGATGTCTAGCTGCTACTGGCTTTCGTAAAACCTGAGCGCCCCCCTGAATACATTATTATTTAAACCACCAAAATTAAAGTACAGCAGTCAAGCTAGAGATTAGAACTACTGTAATTAATAGATATAAAATAGTTTCAGTAACACTGTGTTCTCCACAAAGCACAGAGGCCTGTGAAATGAAGATAGAGTAACTGCAAGTCTCTCTCTGCACAGCTCCTGGTGGCAAGGGGAAACAATGTTGGAAACAAAAACAGAGTGGCAATCAATGCCACAAGCAAAATGCAAAGTCCCAAAATAAGATCGATAACAACACCGACCATAACAACAATAGGGCACACCATTACAAATAATGGAACCTCTTTGTTCTTGCACCCTACACCACCCAACATGAGGGGGACTTCACCCCCCACTCCCCCCAGACATAAAGTAACTGACTCCAATGGGGTGTGGACTTCGGGGAATGGTAGAAACTCTGGAGTGGGGGAAATTCCTTTTTATAACAAATAAAAGTAGCAACACCAGGAGACCTGAGGGGAACTAAATTGTGGTCCCAGGTCTCCAACCCTGTTGTGTGCTGGTGCCTTCGCCACTGCACCATGGGAGTGGCTCGACCAGGCACCACACCTCAAGGCAACTTGATCCCTTCCCAGTTTAAGCACACAGCGACAGGAGTAGCGGTAATTCCCTACCACTATTATACCCATCACTATAAATTTTTCCAGGCTTTACATAGTGCGGTTCTTGCCAAGCTGTTTTAGCAGCGGCACATTGACCTGGTATGGCTCCTGACAAATAAACCACTTGATCAGATGATTTCTCTTGGGAGAAAAAAAAAAAACTCCCATTAGTACCATGCACTAAGAAACACAGTACACTCCTTCATCTCCACAGAGCACAGCACAGAGGCCTGTGAAATCAAGGTAGTAAACCTGCAAGTCTCTCTCTGCACAGCTCCTGGCAAGTAAGTAAAAAAAAAACTCCCACTAGTAGCAGGCACTAAGAAACTTACACCAACAAAAAAGTAAAGGTCTTGTGATGTAAATATAATTTACTAGTGCTTAATCTCTCCCACTGTCAGAGCTCTCTATACCACGTCTTTCTCTGGTGCAATGTGGCAGTCACATGATCTGGCTTTGGCAAATGCTCAGCGATTGGCCAACAAGTCCCATGGGATCTGAAAATCCCGCAGGAAAGCTGACCTGAATACCAGCTGATAAGTGTCGCTATTCGGTATTCGGGTTCCGGAAACTGAATAGCATATTATTCTTGGCATTCAGAATTTAAGTAAGCATTAAGCCACGATGAAGGTGGCATCTAATGGGGAATTAATGCATGGCTGGGTTTGTTCCGAGTGCCTACAACAGCCCAACCATGCATTAATTCCCCATGAGATGCCACATTTGGAGTGGTTTAATATGCTTGTAACATGATTTTGTTACACTTCTATTTGTTATAAGTGTTACTTATATAATCTGAACAACATAATGCAGACAGAGTTTGCTATGTTTAGACAGCTTTATTGCGCTTTCGGCGACTTGAACAAATGTTCATTTACATGCTGATGTTGTGAAAATAATAATACACACATTAACAGAGTAAGTTTTTTTTTTTTGCTATTTAGTATACTTTATACGACAGATCCAGTCCAACATATACATTTAAAAAAGACAGCGTTGCATTGAGCTATTCACTTACAATGCCAAAATAAATGAACTAATTATGCATATACTAAAAAAAAAATAAAAAAAAAACAAACCCCACCCCAAAATTAAACCTTATCCTCCTCCCTTTCCTCTACCCACTCCACCCTCCATCCCCCTTCCTTCCTCCCACACCACCCATCCTCCATTTCAAGCTGGTCACCCCTTCAGGACCTCATCTTTGGTAAATAGCATGATCTTTACAATTAATACATTTCACTTGATTTTCCATGTTTACATACAATTTTTCAGATACGTCAAGAGGAGTTGGAGTCATAACCCTTCCGCATCTTTTTCCACCTCTCAGCTAAGTAGGCTGTGAGTTGCTCCCATTTCTCACTAAATGAATCTAAAGAATGGTACTGTGAACTTATCACCTTTTACACATTAATAGCTTTGTACATTTCTGTAATCCATTCCCCCAAAGAGGGTAAATTCTCTTTTATCCAGTATCTCATTATAAGGAGCAATGCCACAGCTGATATTAAAGCCAAATAATATTTAAATTTGCTAGGAATCTCCGCTGAGAGGTGGCCCAATACACGTCTCCATAATAAAATAACTGGTTCCCCCAACAATGGGCTACAAATTCTTTAATTTCTGCTCAAAAGCCTTGGCTCTTAGTACAGGCCCAGATCATGTGATTAAGCGTACCCGGCTCCTGGGTACATTTTGAACATACCAAGAGGTGTTGTCTCCCCATCAAATTTCTTTTAACTGGAGTGACATATGAATTGTGTAATATATTGAATCTTATCAATCAGAGCCTGTCCTGTTTAATGAATTTATAATTATTGGACCATATTGATTGGTAGTGTCTGTAATTGGAACGACTGCTTAAGCTGTAAAGGTGTCACAAATCCTTTTTCTGTCATTATTTCTGATAACTTTGTCACACCCAATTCTCTCCAAAAACTTTGAGTAATAACTCTACCATCTATTATCAAATTTGGATTATTAAAGATGGGTTGCCCCAAATCAGAGGTGTGACTTAGATTCAGGCTATTACATAATTGTTTGTGGACTCTCACGGACAATGCTATTGGCGTATTCCTCAAACATTGTGGAATTTTTTTATTCCTTATATAAAGTAAGGATGCTAATGCTATCTTATGTTTGCCTGTTAAATGTCTCTCTATTTGTAACCAGGCCAGCTTAGAGTTCTCATTACTTTGTTGATTCTTACATTGAAAATATTTACACCCTTGGAAGGCCAAATAATAGAGGAACAAAGCAGGAATACTAAGACCCCCCTGCTCCTTTGTTCTTTTTAATTTTTGAATGGTTCTTCTTGGTTTCTTCCCCCTCCATAAAAAGTCAGACCATATCCCATCTATCCTTTTAAACCAACTCTGTGGGAGAGCCAAATTTAACATTGATAATGGGTACATCAATCGAGGAAATATAGCCATTTTGAGTATATTTACCCCTCCCCAAAGAGACAAAGATATTCTTTGCCATCTCTTGAGATCTTGTTGCATTTGTAAAACTACCAGGTAATGAAAAGACAATACTGGATATAATGAAGCCCACTCTCCCTTATAATCACAATAACCAGGTCTTGTGTAAGTAGTGTCCAAATTTTATTCAAATATCTTCCAGCCTAATATTAGTCTGGAAGATATTTGAATAAAATTTGGACACTAATTACACAAGACCTGGTTATTGTGATTATAAGGAGAGTGGGCTTCATTAT
This sequence comes from Neoceratodus forsteri, assembly GCA_016271365.2. Lineage (NCBI taxonomy): Eukaryota > Metazoa > Chordata > Ceratodontiformes > Ceratodontidae > Neoceratodus > Neoceratodus forsteri. Next base: position 852,128,827 of record CM028134.1, read on the forward strand.
ATCCAGTATTGTCTTTTCATTATATGGCGTCAGCCATTTACTGGATTTAGGCCCACCCCGAGTTCGAAAGAGAAGTTTTAAAACATTTGAGGATTTGGGGCTGAACTGGACAAATCTTTTTCTTCAAAGTAAAACTACCAGGTCTAAGTTTAGGGCTTTTAATTTCCCTAAGTCCTTGGGGATTTCTATACCTAAAAAGGAAATTGACTTGGGAGCACAGCATAATCCTAATTCCTCTATCATGGCCTTCGAACAGGTAGGGGTTAACGCTAAAACTGCAGTTTTATATAAATTCAATTTATAGCCTGATATCTTGATAAATTTTTGTATGATGTCCAATGCCGATTGTAATGATGAATGCCAGCATGATAAGTATAGGAGAATATCATCAGCGAACATAGATAATTTATACTCCCCTATTCCTATCCTTATTCCCCTAATTAAGTTGGAAGCCTTTATTTTCAAAGCCAGTGGCTCAATATATAAATTAAATAACACTGGGGACAGGGGACACCCCTGTCTTGTACCTCTAGCCAACCGACAGATATCAGAAATAGCTCCGTTACACAGCACCCTCGCAGACGGGGAATGATAAAGTATCTCTACCCATCTAATAAACTCCGTAGGAATACCATATCTAGGCAATAGATCAAACAAAAACTCCCAACTAATTCTGTCAAAGGCGTTTTCCACATCCAGGGACACCAACACCATATCATTGTTGGAGTCCCTTGACGCGGAAACCAAATGACAGATCTTCCTAAAAAGGTCACTCTAATATCTCCCTGCGACAAAGCCTGCCTGCTCTGGCCCTATCAACACATACCAGGCCTGTTTTAACCTATATGCCAAAACACTTGCTAACAATTTACCTTCCATGTTGAGTAAAGAAATAGGTCTGTAATTACCAGGACTTGAAGGGTCCTTTCCCGGCTTCGGTATAACTATTATTCTAGCTTCAAATATATCAAATTCTCTTAAAGGAGCCTCATACAAGTAATTATATAGCTCCTGTAGATAAGGAGCTATCTCCTTTTTAAAAGTTTTGTAAAAAGCCGGAGAGAAGCCGTCAGGACCTGGGGCCTTACCTTCCGGTAATCTATCTATGGCATCTGATATCTCTTGTAATTTTATATTTCCTACCAAGAAATTCTGTTGTTCTATATTTAACTTTGGCAATGCCAAATCTTTTAAAAATTCCTCCAATTTGTTTTTATAATCTCTTTATGTTTCTGCAGCTGTATATAGGTCCTGATAATAGTCCCTGAATATCCTGGCAATTACAGACGGGTCCAAAATGGATTGTCCTGTGTCATTATCTTTTATTACTGCTACCCACCTTGCCTCTCTCTGTTGCTTAAGTCTACTTGCTAATAACTTTCCTGCCTTCTCCCCTTACCCTATATAATTAGCTTTCCACTTAGTATTGATTCTTGTACTAACATTTAATACATGAGAGGCATATTTCGCCCTGAGTGCTTGCAGTTCTCCCCATATCTGTTCCTCTGTATCCGTTCCCAGCAATTTTTCCAGATTATAAATACGTTCCAACCACCCCTTGAGCATTTTGACATTTTCAAACTGTAGCCAATCTTATCAGTTCCCCCCTCCACTTCGCTTTTAAGGTGCCCCATAGAACATCTATTTTTTGGATAGAGGTATAGTTATTTTTCCAGGGACTTTCTATATAGTTTCTTAGTCTTTCTATCCTGTTCTCCTCTGACAATAGGTGATCATTTAAGGACCATGATCTAGATGTCTTTCTATATTGGGAAAATCTCACCCTCAGCCAGATCGGGGAATGGTCCGACAACACTCTTGGGTATATTACCACATCTTCTACACCTGTGAGAGCAAAGGTGCTAATAAGAAAAAAGTCTATCCTTGGAAGTACCTTATGAGGAGCTGAATAAAAAGTGTACTCATGAACCTCCGGGTTTCTAAGTCTCCAAGGGTCTGTGAGACATGAATTTAACATCAGTTCTCTAAGAGCCCTCTGTGCTGGTGTAAGGCCTACTCGTTTATTATACGATCTGTCCAGATTGTTTTCATATACCAAATTCCAGTCTTCTCCAAGGAGGCACAGCATATTAGGCACACTCACTATTATGGCCTCTATGGGTGAAAAAAACTCCGGGGTGTCCTTACTCGGCCCATATATAGAGCCTAACATCGCCTCAATCCCCGCTAGGCTCCCCCGCACAAATACAAATCTCCCCTCAGGGTCTTGCCACTTTTCAATTTCTTTAAATGGCACCGATTTGTGAATCAAAATGGCCACTCCCGCCTTCTATGGTTACTTCCAACCCCAATTACCTGTCCCACCACGCTTTACATAATTGATTTAATTTCTCTGTCATTATATCGTCTCCTGCAACATAACAATATGAGGTTGGTATCTCTTAAGATGCCTCAGTATAACATATTTTTTGTGTTGTCCTTCCCCTTGATATTCCAAGATATTTTCAACCCCATATTCCTCCCTTGTTTTCTTTTTCATATTAATTGAAATATATATCTGAGTCCTGCATAAGATGATGATTACCACCTTATTAGCTTCTTGCCTCCCTCCCCTTCCCTCCTCTCCCACCCCCATACCTTGATTCCCCTTTTCCCTAGCTTAACTACCCAGGCCAAATGCCTGCTCCCTAGCATACTATCTGCCATGCCCCGAAAAGATCAGCCCCACTTTTGTTCCCTTAGCATCTGATAAACCTTAACACCTATTGTTTTCTTTTAAAAATAAACATCAAACATCAGGCAACCATCCAGATGCAATTGTGATTCTACTTAATATACTTATGTCTTTCCTATATATCTATCCATCCCTTTTGTCATATTAGCCATTCTGTAAAGACACAGAAGCTGTTACGAAACAATTAGCAGTGGAACTACCTTCCCCTCAACTACCTGAAACAAGATGGAATTCCCCCTCTTACATGATGGAACAGTTGCTAGAATAGGCAGCTATCCACCAATATGCCATATAGCATGGTATTGGCAAGGGAAAGGTCAACATCAGACCAAATCAGTGGCAATTGATGGATATGCTCTGCACTGTGTGGAAGGAAGCCCTTTGAGGGTGGTAAGTACTGATGCAGCTGGTCTAAGCCAGATCCTCCTCCTCCTCATTGCTTTCATTGACCTGTGACTTCTTTGTATGAAAACTCAGTGTGAGAAAAAGGAGGATATCACTGCTCTCATTCTAACTGAAAGGATAAAGTCACATTTCTGGAATGATGCATGCATTTCAAAAATGCATACAGATGACCAGTACATTGTGGCCAGTCTCTTGGACCCTGGGTTCAAAGATACATTTGAGACACTCTTTGATGTACAAGAATGTGATAAGGATCAGTAGTCCTATTAAACCTGGCTTATCCAGCTGGTCTCTGTACTTATGGCACAATGCAAGAACAGGAACACAGAGCAGAACTTCATCATCCCTTGCGATTGTACTGACAGGCAAGTTAAAGGAAAGGGAAAAAGGAGAAACATAGAAACATAGACTTTGACAGCAGATAAGGACCGCTTGGCCCACCCAGTCTGCCCATTTCCCTACCTATTTGATAAGCTACAGATAATAGTTAACCAACAGCCTACTTCTTCCTACACCCAACCAGAATTGCCTTATATCTCTCTAATGCACTCTTGAATTCACCCACTGTTTTTGAGCCCACGTCCTCCTCAGGAAGGCCGTTCCATATGTCCACTACCCTCTCCATGATAAAATGCTTCCTCATGTTGCCCAGAGCCATCCCCATCTATCTTCAAATTGTGCCCCCTTGTTCTTGCAGATCTCTTTTTCTGAAGGATGTTACCCTCTTATACTTTGATGATTCCCTTGAAGTACTTGAAAGTTTCTGTCATGTCCCCCCCTCCCTCCATTCCTTGAGGATATACCTATTAAACTCCTTTAGCGTCTCTTCATACGGCTTCTGGTGCAAACCCTGCACCATTTTAGATGCCCTCCTCTGGACTGCATCCATCCTGTCTATCTCCTTGCTGAGATGGGGTCTCCACAACTGCATGCAGTACTCAAGATGGGGTCTCACCAACTGTCTGTACAAAGGGATAACAACTTCCTGTTTTCTACTGGTGCTGCCTCTCCCTATGCATCCCAGTATCCCCCAGCCCTCCTTATTGCCTTCTTACATTGCTTGCCTACCTTTAGGTCGTCTGTTATGACTACCCCAGGTCCCTTTCCAATTTTGTTGTTGTTACTACCTCTTCCTCCCCCGTTGTGTACTCTTCCCCTGGGTTTTTGTTTCCCAGCTGCATTACTTTGCACTTCTTTGCATTGACTCTAAGTTGCCATACTTTTGACCATTTCTCCAACCTTGCCAAGTCCCTTTTCATCCTTTCCAACCCCTCCGTGTATCAACCCTGTTGCAGATATTTGTGTCATCTGCAAAAAGGCATACTTTTCCTTCCAGTCCGTCTACAATGTCACTTATAAAGACATTAAAAAGGACCGGTCCCAGTTCTGAACTCTGCGGTACCCCACTAGTAACCCCCCTTTCTTTGGAGTGGACTCCATTTACTATTACCCTCTGTGTCCTGTTGTCTAGCCAGTTTTTTACATAGGCTACCACCCTGGGACCCACTCCCAGGCTGTCTACCTTGTTTACTAATCTTTTGAGTGGGATTGTGTCAAATGCCTTGCTGAAGTCTAGGTAGGCCATGTCTACAACCCCTCCCTGGTCTACTACTTTGGTCACCGAGTCATAGAAATCTATATTAGATTTGTCTGACATGGCATTCCAGCTGTGAATCTCTGCTGCCTTGGGTCCTGTGCCCCACTGGCCTCTAAGTATTCAACAATTCTTTCTTTCAGAAGTGATTCCATCATTTTCCCTACCACAGAGGTCAAACTAACAGGTCTGTAGTTTCCTGCCTCTGCTTTGCTCCCACTTTTGTGAAGGGGAATCACATCCACTCTCCTCCAGTCCTCAGGTACCACACCATCCTCCCATGATTTGTTAAAAAGGGTAGTCAGTGGTATCACTAGTTCTCCACTTAGATCTTTCAAAATTCTGGGGAGAATCCCAGGCCCCATTGCTTTGTCCACCTTCAGTTTTATGAGTTCTTTCAGGGCCCTTTCTTCTGTGAATGGACTGGTATCGACCCCCCCATCCAGAGTGCTTCTATTGATTGGTTTGGGTACCTCCCCCTCATCTTCTTTTGAGAATACTGAGTATCTCACTGTGTTTGCACTGCTATTACTGAATGTCACAGGAGTCACTCAGTTTTGTTTCCAAGTCAACTTGCTGCTTCTGCTGCTGCTGCTACTGTGTCACCCAGAAGGACAGCCATTGATGTCAAACCCTAGACTTGATACAAAAGCTCAGTGAGTCATTTTCTGACACAGTGGTGCCTGAGATAACAGCCAACAAAATAGTGCAGGATTACCTGGATGAGAACATGTCACTAGCAAAAGGGGACAAGCCTCTATTTTACTGGCACTAAAGAAAGCCCATTTGGCCCTCTTTGACACAAGTAGCTGTTGAACACCTCAGCTGCCTGCCTGCAAGTATATACCAAAAAGAATTTTCAGTGCTGCAGGCAATATTATCACAAACAGGAGAAAATGAATTTTGTCCTAATATGCAAGGATGCTCACTTTTTATTTTTTGAAACTCAACCGTATTAAAATACAGAACAAAACAACAGAACTGTTACATACTTATTTAATTTTCTCCACCTCTCTATCGGGTGTTGAGCTTTGTCTTTATACATTCAACCAATATTCATCACTTAACTGATTTACACTTAGGATCTTATATTCTCAAAGTAAGTTCTACTTGCAAATCACTCATACTATATATAACCTTCTATTTAATTTCTGCATACTATTAAGCCTATCTTAATTTTCCATAATATCCTCACCTTTCTAAGCTGGACACTAAAAGGTAAATGGAGCATACCTTCTTGTGGCCAATGAGCCTTTTATTGTACATTGTACCCTGGTGGCTAATGAACCTTGCCAGCACCATTCAGGTTGTTATCCCATCTGGAACTGTTAAGAAACACTAACCTGTAAATTAAGATGAGGAAGATAGTGGTGCAGTAAAGACAGAAAGAGTGAACCTCATCATATTCATACATACATGCATGTTCTAGATCTTTAACTAGAAATGTGAATTTAATGCAAAACAGTTAACAAAGAGAATAAACCAAAGACTGTCAGAACTGTGTGTGTGTGCCTTTTCCTATCTTGCCTCATAAAAAGGAATATCTGCAATGCTTCATTTCTGTCTGGCTGGACATCCCTTCCCACTTCTCCTTCTACATGTCTACCAATCAAGAACCTACTGTTCTACTACCAGGTTCACATGTGCCATCCATACCCTCCAAGCTCCTATAAATGTCTCCTCCGTGAGATGTAGTCATGCTGTGAGATGTTCCATTCTGAAAATGTGGGAAACTCATTCCTGCCATTCATCCACCCTTGGGGTTGTCTGATCCAGCCAATGCAATGTCAGAGTTTTAAGGGCTACCAAAATCATGCACTGAAAAACTTCCCTCTTTTCCTTGTTACAATTCATGGTACTCCAAGGCCCAAAACTTAGTAGTAAAATATATCTGGCATGTCCACCCCCCACATCCTAGACATTTCTGTCTAACTTGTGTCCAAAAGTCACTCCGTTTAGGACAGGACCACAACTTATGGTAGTGTGTTCCTCTTTCCCTGCAGTTTCTCCAACATCTGTCTGTATTTGTGATCCCATAGTGTTTGGCAGTAACTTGGACATAGAAGAATGTGGTTATGATCTTACATCTAAATTCCTTTCAATTTTGGGATGCAGGCACTCGCCTCCCTCAAGGCATTCCCCCCAGTGCTTATCTGATGTGGGAGCTCCCACCTCTTCTTAACATTTCTTCTTAAGGTCCAGAAGGTTGACTCCTTTTACCCCAGAAGCAATCTGTGCATCATTGAGATGTATTTGGATCTATCCTTAAACACTGTGGACTAGTATAAGAATTCCACCCATGAGATTTTGACATTTTTAACTAGCTGACTCCTGCCAGCCCCCAACAGATAACTTCTTACCTGCAGGAACCTGTACAAAATCTGCCTTAACCATTGGTATCTATTTTGGAGCTGCTGGAATGCCACACAAAGATCCCCCTCCATGAGCTGTTCATATCTGGTCATTGCATGTTTGCTCCATATTTTAGAGCCTCTGTCCATGTATCCTGGCTCAAACTCCATATCCCGTATAATCAGGTCAGTTTCATTTGATGTGTTTGACAGGACTCAGATTTTTTGTAGTACAGTATATGTAGTGAGTGTATTATCAATGGATTAGATATCCATTTTTTTAGTTCAGGGGTAATCTTTGTGGTAAATAGTGTGTACAGGGGGATAGACAAATCTTCCATCTCCTCCATGCGGTACCATCTGGATTTCTCTCTGTTTTGGCCTAAGTTATCAGGTATGGGGTTTGAGCTGCTATATAGTATTGCCTGAAGTCCAGTGAACTCAGGCCCCATTCCTTTCTGGGAGTGCAAGTTTCACTCTTTCTACCCTAGGATTCTAACCCCCCCCCCAAATGAATGTCTGGAGTTATTGAGTTGCTTCCAGAAGAGGTTTGGGGCTCTGAGAGGCGGTGTCTGGAAGAGAAATAGACGTCTTGGTAAGACATTCATCTTCATGATCCCCATTCTGCCCAGTGGAGAAAATGGGAATAGGGTCCATCTCTTCAAATCTGCCATACTCTCCAGCATCATAGTGTCATAGTTTAACCAGAAAAAGTCTTTGCGGCTTGGAGTAATACGGACCCCCAGATACTGAATGACATTGTTTTTAGCCAAAGATAATAGGAAATTAATTTAATCTGTTGGGATAAGGGTACCACTGATGTGGATTGTCTCTGTTTTAGTGTAATTTACCTTATAACCACAGACTCTGCCATACTCCTGCAAAACTGCTTGTAATGCCGGGGTGGAAGGGGCCAGCTCCCTGATAAACAGTAGGGTATCATCTGCATAGAGAGAAATTCTGTGTTGCTCCTCACCACCTAGAATCCCTTAATAGTCCTGCTATCTCTTACCCTCACAGCCAAGGGTTCTATACATAATGTGAAAAGGAGTTGGAACAAGGGATATCCTTGTCTTATTCTGTGAGCCAGTGGGAATCTCTGTGAATTAACCCCCTTCACCTTTACCACTGCCTCTGGGTTTCTATATAGGGCTTCAATACAGGCTTGAAAACCAGGCCCAAAGTTCATTACCTTCAAGACCCCTCTAAGGTATTCCCACCTTACCCTTTCAAATGCCTTCTCAGCATCCAGGGACAGGGCAAATTGTAACTGCTTAGATTTTTTTGGGGAAGAAAATATATTTAATTCCCTTCAAATGTTATCCTGTAGTACCCTCCTTTTTCTGTCAATGACACCCTTATACTCTGGCTCTATTCTACTCCTAGTCTGTCTCTCATCCTTACCCATAAGCAACTGAACCATCTCCCCAAACTTGCATTAGGCTTAAACCTGCCTGTCTGGTGTTAACCTGTGTCACTGTATGTAGTTGTTCTCACCTCTCCCCTGCCTTCCCCTCTGAGTACCACATTTAATTTAATAACTTTCATTTTACTCTTTCTATACATTATGCACACTCTTGTATATATACTGTGCATACCTATATGAATGCTATGTTTTACATTAGACTTGACATCTTGGCCTGCCATTACAGAGTCCGATCACTGGGTATGTGTGTATCTGCCATGTGTATAAATTGCATATAGTTATATTCTGTCTGACAATGTACTTGTGTCTGTATCATATGCCTGCCATTATGGTGTACATACTATTGCTTTATGTGAAACTGCCATGTCATATTAATTGTAAATACTTGTATACTGTCTGCCAATGTAATTGTGACTCTGTCAAATTGTTGATGTATATCTTCTCCACATCCATCTTGTAAATGAGTTTATGCTCAATGGTGTTCCACCTGGTAAAATAAAGATTTTGATTGATTGATTTTATGAATCCTGCCTGGTCTGGGTCCACCAAGTTTTGCACATATCCCTGGAGTCTGCCTGCTAGGATGGAGGTAAGTATCTTTGTCTCTACTGGGAGGAGTAATGAAGATACTTACCTACATCCTAGCAGGTAAGTATCTTCATCTTTACTGGGAGGAGTGATATAGGCCTGTGTGAGCTGCATAACTGGGGGTCATTCCCTGGTTTTGGCAGGACCGTTATCTGCACGTACCTCCAGGAATCCAGGGCCTGTTCTCCTTTTAGGATCCTGTTAAAAGTTACTTTTATCAATGGTGCCAACTGCTCTCCAAATTTTTTATAAAATTCATCTGGAAGCTGATGCTCACTTTTTAAAAGAGTAACCTGCCCCTTTTTCCAAAGACCTTTTTGCCATGGTTTATGGATGATGACTCTCCTAACATTCCAGTGGAGCTAAAGACAAAGGAGGGTGATGAGATGGATGGGGAGGAATTCTGTGTCCATGAGTTTGGACTGCCAGAAACTATTATTTTAGGAGACCTCAACTTTGACTGGCTCTCTAACACAGCTGCCCCCCTTGCATCCTTCTGTGATGAACATGAGCTGATGCAACTTATTACTGAACCAACACGCCCAAACGTGAAGAACCCCAGTAAAAGTACACTTTTGGATGTGCTAATGGTGAGCAAACCTCATCTCTTCTCCCATGCTGATGTCTTCTCAGATGCCAGCGACCATTGTTTTATTGCGGGAGTAAGATCCACCAACAACCCAGCACCCATCAGCAAGTTCTCTATGAAGAGATCCAGGCGCAACTTCAATGAACATGCCTACCTAAACGAGCTTAAGTACTCCCCTGAGTGGCAAGATTTCTACCTGGCCAAAATGATTACGTCAGCTTACAATATCTTCCACAACATTCTATCAAGGGCCCTTAATAAGTATGCTCCCCTTATTAAAGTTCGAACTAGGACCAAAACCTGTAAATGGTTCACCCCTCAGATCAAGTCCTTGCTTCTAGAAAGAGATAAGCTCTGGAAAAAGCACGCAGACTGAACACTGCAGAGGATTGGAACCAGTTCAGGAGACTACGAAATTTATGTACCAAAACAATCAGAGAATCGAAGGCCACCTTCTTCAAATCCGAACTCGACTCTGCCACAAAGAGCCCAATCAAGCTCTGGAACACTATCAGTGATCTGCTAGGCTACTCCCCAGGAAATTCACTCCAGACCAAGATTACCTCTGGCAACTTGACTATAACCGAAAAGATGGATATACTTGACGCATTCAATAACCACTTTGCTACTGCAGGCATGGCATTTGATAACTCCCTTGCAAACATACTTCGCTCCCAGACTGCCAGCCAACTGCCTGAAACTCCGATAGCTTCGCGCCGCCTTTCTCACTTCAACCTGCCACACTGAAAGAGGTAGAGGACCTCTTGCTTCAGTTGGATACTAGAAAAAGTGCTGGGGCCGACTCCCTTGACCCTTACTTCCTAAAAATTGCCTACCACGTACTAGCAATACCCGTCACCCACCTTTTTAACTTATCCCTGTCTCAGGGCACCTTACCACCTATATGGAAGACAGTACATGTCATACCACTGTTCAAATCAGGTGACCGTGACGATCTCAATAACTACAGGCCAATTTCCCTCCTTCCGGTCCTGTCCAAGCTCCTAGAGAAAATTATAAATGCACACCTGAGGACTCACCTTGAGTCTAGGGAACTGCTAAATCCCTATGCAGTCTGGATTCAGAGCTAAACATAGCACTATCTCAGCCCTCGCCAAAGTTACTAATGACTGGCAGCGTAATCTTGAGAGCAAAAGCTTTATTTGTGCTGTTTTCCTTGATCTAAGCAAGGCTTTCGACACCGTCGACCATAGTCTGCTCCTTTCCACCCTTCAAACCATAGGTGTGGACCCCTCCTCTCTGGCGTTGGTTCACTGACTATCTTACAGGGCACCTTCAACAAGTTAAAGCCGAAGGAGGCCTGTCCCCCTTAAAAACTCTGCAAAGAGGGGTACCTCAAGGTTCTATATTAGGGCCCTTACTTTTTGCAATCTACATTAATAACATCGACTACTGTATAAAAGAAGCCAACATCCATCTGTTTGCAGATGATAGAGTTCTCTACGAGAGTCACCCAACACCTGAAGCTGCCAGTAATGACCTACAGTCAGAATTCAATCTTTTGCAAAGCCAACTCCTCCAAAAAAAGCTACTCCTTAATGCCAAAAAAAACTAAAGCGATGGTCCTCTCTCCTTTTATCCGTACAGCTAACCCTGTGTCCAGTGGGACAGTTCCCCAAATTACCACAGTTCTAGGTGAAAAACTAGAATTTGTTACAAAATTCAAGTATCTGGGAGTTTGGATAGACCAAAGACTCTCCTTCATTGAACATATCGAGGACTTGCTAAAACGACTTCGGCAAAGGCTTGGACTGTTTTTAGAATCAGCCAATTTCTCACCAGAGATGCCAAGAAACAACTGGTCCAATCCATTTTCCTATCATTGGTTGATTACGCTGACTTCCTCTACAGCCAATGCCCCAACTCTTACATGGCTAAACTGGACGCACTCTACCATCGAGCACTGAGGTTTATAACGGGACTCCCCTTCAACACACATCACTGCACCCTATATGCGGCAGTGGGATGGACATCACTAAAGTTCAGGCACCACAGAAACGCCGCTCTCTGGACCTATAGAGCCATCTCTAATAAGCTGCCTTACTATATCTCCTGCTGTCTTCCCCGAGTATAATTGGGAAATACGCGTTAAGAAGTTACTCAGCTATTACACTTAAAGTACCCCAAAGCAAAATCCAGCTCGGCAGGGCAGCCATAAGCTTGCATACCTACCTTATGGAACGATCTACAAAAACCCTCAAATTAAGCACTCTAATCGGTATAAATGCTTTCAAGATGCTTTATTTCCATACAATCAGAGAAGTATGTAACTGCTTCACCCATGAGACTCAGTACGGTGTCTGCACTGGTATATATACGCCTAGACCCAATTTTAAGTACTGACCCCCCAGCTTGCCCTCACCAGCCTAATTGTCTCTCTTATCCCCTGTCTTATCAACACTAGGCCCATCCATCCCTTATTCTTCCTTTCCCAACCTCAGATAGGAGCTCACTACCCTGGGTTGTGACATCCTACCATGCCCGTGCTTTTATAGCATTCAACCGGGGCTCACACATACTCTCTTTTCTCCATCCACCTTCTCTACATCCAGCTTTACCAACTCCTTTCTGTGCACTGTGCCCTCCTAGCCTTTCTCCACCTACTCCCTCCCTATCTTCCCCTACCTTCACCTCTACCTGGTGTATATTTTTATTTTTATTTTTTCTTCCGTACTTCCTCCTGCAACCTTAGATAACCTGCTTTATCTTCCTATAGACACTTCTATGTATGTAAATAACGTAAAATCTGTACAATATCTGTATAATTCTATGTATATATGAACTTTTCTTCCTCTCTGTAAAGAGTATTATCTGTATTGCCTTGTAAATACCTGTGTTGACCTGTATAAACAATTGTTCATGCTCCACCCAGGTCCATCTTGCAAATGAGCTTCTGCTCAACGATGAACGCCTGGTTAAATAAAGACTTGATTGATTGATTGATTGACTGCTGCACTGTTATCATCACTCAGTCTTCTTCATAGCAATGTTGTGTGACCAAAGTTCCCCCACTTCATAAAGGACATGATCCCTCCTCCCCTAGAAACTACCATCCTATCTCCCTCCTTACTTCTCTTGCAACATTGTAAGAGAAATTGGTCAAGTCATCACTGCCTGACATCTGCCATTCCTCCAGTTTCTTCCTTCTGTTCTGGTCTGGTTTTTGGAAACACCATTTCAGTGTCTTCTCCCCCCTATGTGTCACTGACTCCATCTTCTTTGGGATGGGTCTGGGGCACATCACGGCATCAATTTTCAGTTTAACCAAAGCCTTTGATTCAGTTGCACATCTTCTTCTCCTGAATAAGCTGAGTTCTGCAGGCCTAGTAGACTTCACTGTTGGATGGTTTCACTCTTATTTCTTGGGCCATCTACAGATCAGAAAGTTGACATCCTGTCCCCTCCACTATACATCCAGTCTGGGGTCCCAAAGGGCTCCATCCTGGTTCCCATCCTCTTCTCCAACTTTCTGAATGACCTCCCCTTGGCCTGTGTCAACTTGCATACTCACATGTATGCAGACATCACAGTTCTCTACACCTAAAGCCCATCAGCTGGGGCTGTAGAAGCCACACTACAGCAAGATTTCCATAATGTCCTGCATTGGTTTCAAGCCAGCCAACTTCAGGTCAACACAAAAGAAACAGTGTCCATGAGCTTTGGTTCCAACAAGAAATTGTCCAGGCTTGCCTCCCTCCCTCTCTTCACCACCCTGTATGGTTCACCCCTTGATGAGGTCCATTCCTATAAGTACATCAGTGTTTGGCTTGGTAGCAGGCTCAACATCTCCACCTACATTGATGCTATTCATGCCAAACTTCACTCCAAACTTGGAGCCCTGTACCATAATAAAGACTGTCTGTTCCTGCATGCCTGCCAGGAACTGGTTACCAAAATGGTGCTACCAGTCTTTGACCATGCAGATGTGGTATACTGTACTGCTCCATCCTTGTCCCTTGCCCTACTGGACACCATCTGTAACACCTTCTGTCATTTTGTCACAAACTCACCTCCTTGTACCCATCATTACACTCTCTACTCTTCCCTAGCCATCTTCCCTCTTCACTCCCATTGCCTGCAACACTGATTCCTTCATCTCTAAATACTGGTTTGAGGAACTGCCCTTGCACTTAACCACTCTCATCTGTCTCATTCCATCTGCCTCATACCTACTTCATTCCTGAGATCCCCGCACTTTCTACCCCCCCATCCTCACTCCTCAGCTGGACAGTCAGCTTTCTCCTATTGTCTCCCTCTCCCTGGAAGCTCCTCCTTTCTGCACTCCATCTCTCCCACTCTCCAACCTCCCTTAAGCACTAGCTTAAACTTCTCCTAGCTCCATCCTGCACCTGTAAGCCCCCTTCCAGACCTACCTTTCCCTCCTCCCTTCCCAATCTATGCCCCCTCTTTTGGGATAGTTATATGCCTCTCATTTTCTGCACTGTGATTGTCTACTAGTTGCTTGATATTTTGTCATGATGTAGCACACTTTCTTGCTCCTGGTACCCATAACTTGGAAATTTTGCACCTTTTGTCAAATTGCGCTACTGTTCTGGTTGCACTTCATTTGTTTGTAATCATCTGATCTACTGAATTTTCTGGATGCTTTTCTCTACCCTTTCCCCCAGGTCACACGTAGAAACAAGCCTTGGTTCAGTGTGCCTTTCCTAGTTACCAATTTATAAATAAATAAATACATTTAGACTTTTGGTCAGGTCTACACAGGCTGAATAAATAATTTTGGGGGCAATGTTGCCCATTAAACCAGTGTGTACAAAACTTATCCATGGCATAATAGGAAGCCTAGTCCATGTATGGAATGTTGCACTGTTGTCTTCACTCTCTCTTCTTCAGATTAATGTTTTGTGAATTATTAGCAGGTCTACACAGGTGAAATAAATCATTTGTGGGGCAATGTCCAAGAACCCAGTGTTTACAACTCTTATCCATGACATAATGGGAAGCCTAGTCTATGTGTGGCACTCTCCCAGTGGGCACACCATTTTTTGAACAAGCAGCCCACACTGTGGGATGCTGCACTGTTGTCTTTATCCAGTCTTCTTCAGATCAATGTTTTACGAATTTTTGCCTGGTCTACACAGGCCAAATAAATAATTTTTGGTGCAGCATTACCCATGAAACCAGCATGTGCAACACTTATCCAAGGTGTAATGGGATACCTTATCAATTTGTGGCACTGTCCCAATGGCACACAATTTTTGGAACCAGCAACCTACACTATGAGCTTCTGTACTGATATTTTATAGACATACATACAGTAGGTCTTACAGTTACAAATATTTATTTGATCATTGTTAGTGACATATTCTTGTTTACTACTAGCATTGTCCATGTTTGGCACTGACTGAACAGGCACAGTTATTGGAATCAGTACCCCCAACGTGGCCCACTGCATTATCCTGCAGTCTTTGAGTCCCAGATCAATAGCCTTCAGTTTTAATGAAATATAAAGATGAATTGTTATTGTGTGTAGCAGAAAAAGGATCAAAAGATGAGAATCAAAATGCAAAAATAACACCAGCAGTCAGAAGTATTCACCAGCATATGTCATGCCATGATTACCAACCCATACCCATACCCTTAAAAACAAATGTGAGATTTTGTCCTCAGCATATTTCAGTTACTGGGTTAAGCTCAGCTACCACAGCAAGGCAAGCTGCCACTGTTGGGTAATTGACAGAGGCCACTGTACCATGACTGTCAACAAACCTCCCACCATGAAAACAAAAAGAGAGATTTGGACCCCAGCAAATTGCAATCACTAGGTTAACCCCAGCAACCACAGCAAAGTAAACTCCAAGTGCTGTGTTAGTGCTGGACAACACATGGCCATGACTATGGACACAGCCCCCATTCCAACCAACACCAGAAACTAAAATGGTAGTACTTGCACACCATGAGTTGTAGCCAAAAAGCACAGTTGGTTCAGTAAGGAGGTGTCAAAAGCAGTGGGTGACAAAAAGCAGCCTTTAGAAAGTACAAGCATACTCTGAAGGAGGAAGATAGGGTGGACTATGCCGTTATGTCAAGAGAGGCAAGCAGGGCATAAAGTAAGGGAAGCAAAGGTCATGAGAGGTAGCGCTATCCCAAGGAGTAAAAATAGGTGAGAAGACTTTTGCTGGTATTTAAGGGAAAAAAAGAAACATAAAGGATGAGATTGTCAGGCTAAAAAAGGAAAGGGGTAGGGCAGAGGGTAGTGAAGATAAGGCGGAGGTGCTTAACCAGTCCTTCTGTTCAGTCTTCACTCAGGAGAAGGAAGGACCAGTACCACACGGGAGTAAGGGGGTGGCAACTGGGAGGGAGGAATCACAGACAGATTAATTCAAGCTGATAGGGTACTCAAGGGCCCAATCTCCACAAAGACATAGACAGGATGGAAGCTGTCCAGAGGAGGGCAACTAAAATGGTGCAGGGTCTGCACCGGAAGACATATGAAGAGAGACTTAAGGAGCTTAATATGTATAGCCTCGAGGAAAGGAGGGAGAGGGGGGACATGATAGAAACTTTCAAGTACCTCAAGGGAATCAACAAAGTCCAAGAGGGTAGCATCTTTCAAAAAAAGAGGTGTGCAAGAACAAGGGGGCACAATTTGAAGATAGAGGGGGCTCAGAGGTAATTTAAGGAAGTATTTTTTCACAGAGAGGGTTGTGGATGCATGGAACGGCCTTCAGGAGGAGGTTGTGGAGTCAAAAACAGTGGTGGAATTCAAGCATGCATGGGACAGTCATAAGGCAATTCTGGGGGTTGGGGGTAGGAAGAAGTAGGCTGCTGGTTAACTAGGATCTGCAGCTTATCCAGTAGGTAGGGAAATGGGCAGACTGGGTGGGCCAAGCAGTCCTTATCTGCCTTCAAATTCTATGTTTCTATGTTTCTATAAGTGCCCTAAAGGTGAACAAATCACCAGATCCAGATAGCCTGTACCCAAGGGTCCTTAGAGAATGGGCAAAGGTTTTGGCTGGTCCCTTGGCAGACCTGTTTAACACCTCTCTGGAAGCCAGAAATGTTCCCAGGTCTGGACAATGGTGTATGTAGTGCCTCTTTATTAAAATGGGCTAAGAGATGATTCAGGGAACTATAGACCAGTCAGCCTGACCTCAATAGTGGGTAAGATGATGGAGACTATCTTGAAAGAGAGACTGATCAGCTTTCTGGAGGAAAATGGGCTCCATGATGAGAGGCATCATGAGTTTGTGTTGGGGAGGTCCTGCTGAACTAACCTAATAGACTTCTTTGATTGGGTCCTATAAGAGTGGACAAGGGCCAGGTGGTTGATGTCCTGTATCCTGTTTTCAGCCAGATCTTCAATTCAGTGCCTCATAGGAGACTGGTCTGGAAGCTACAGGACCTGGGGGTGGGTGCTATGCTTGGGTTGGGTACAGGATAGAAGCCAAAGGGTGATAGTCAGGGGAGAGTTCTCAGAAGTGAGGCCTGTGACCAGTGAGGTCCCACAGGGCTTGGTGCTGTTTAACATTTTCATAAGTGACATCATGGATGGGATCGGGGTAAAATCTGCCTGTTCCCAGATGGCACAAAGCTCTGTGGGAGAGTGGACATGGAGGAGGGAAAGCAGAAACTCAGAGAGGATCTTCCTAGGTGAGAAAAGTGGTCTGGCATTTGGCAGCAGGAGTTTAATTCTAACAAGTGTAAAGTTATGCTCTTGGGGGGGGGCAAAGAATCTGGGGACCAAATGCTGGTTCAGCAGCATGTAGGTAACCAGGTTAGAGAAAGACATGGACATGTGAGTAATAATCACAAGTGACATGAAGCACACTGCACAGTGGAAGACAGCAGCAGCCAAAGCAATTTAGATGACAGGCTGCATAGCCAGGGGGATTACCACCAGAAAGTGAAGGCCATTTTGCCACTGTACAGGATACTCCTGGAATACAGTGTGCAGTACTGATGCCCATATCTTAAGGATATCATGTTGCTGGAGACATTCTAGAGAAAGACAACCAAAATGATCCAGATCCAGCAGAGCAACACCTGTGAGGATAGGTTCAGGTAGCTAAATACTGTATGTACTCTTTTGAGGAAAGAAGGGAGAGAGGAGACAAGATTGAGACTTTCAAGTACCTTAAGAATATTATCAGGGTGAGAACTGAGGGCCTCATCAGCCTTAGCTGGAACAAGACTTCTAGGATGCACAGCCTAAATCTGTGGGGGAAAGGTTCTGGAGGTAGATTAGGAGGCATTTTTTCATTGGGGGGTGGTGGCCATGTGTAATGAGCTGCTAGAGGAGGTGATATCCCTACAACTGTATACAGCTTCAATAGGGGATGGGAGAGGCAAGTGGGTGGAGGGGGTAAGTTGAGGGAGGTCAAACGGGAAATGGGAGGGAACCAGTTTCTTTTGTAAATGCGTATGGAGCTGCACAGCCAGCCAGACTACATAAACCATACATCCTTTATGTATTGGCATGTTCATATTTACACTTCACAGTTGGCTGTGCAACAATATACACTGCAGATAAACATTTGGAGGAAAGCATGATACAAGAAATGTGCTAAGAAAGTGCCCCTATGTTGGGTACAGATATATATGCCATGCATTAAGAATCATATATAATGTTCATCTTGTTGCAATGTACATAAATACAGACTTAGGACAGGTGACTGGAATTGGAGGGTGGGAGCTGAGCAGAAGGAGGTAGTATGCAATCAGATGGAGAAGATACACTCTATCATTCAGCAGGAAAATTTCAAATCAAAAAAAGTCATCAATTATTTAACTGTGTGATCAACAAGCTTTGTGTAAAGGGGGTAGGGATGTAGGTATGGAAGGAGGTAGTGAGTGAGATAGCAGGTAGATTGGTTGATAGGGAGGCAGTCAGGTAGGGAGGGAGGCAAACTATAGGATGTAGGGAGGGAGGGAGTAGGGTAGAGAGATAGAGATAGACAGACAGGCAGAGATAGGCAGAGAAAGGTAGATGGATAGTTATGAAGGGAAGAAGGAAGTTATGGGGAGGGAGGTAATTAGGGAGGAGGTAGGGAAGAAGGTAGAGCTGTGCAGAATGGGAAAATTCGGAATCTGCGGAATTTTGATGACATTTCACGAAATTCTGTGAACATTCACTGAATTTTGTTGGAATGTCACAGAATTTTTTAAATGTAATAATTTGGTTATGACTCAGCCGCTGTTCAAGCTAGAGCTCTGTAATTTGGAATGTGTACTCTTTGGGTAACTGGCCACTACTGTGCCTAATATCATGAAATTTGGATGCATGTTGTCATTTTATTATTTGTGCAAAATTTCTTGAACATTTTTATCTGCATATACCTTAACCATCTATTGAGTCAGGGATCTTAAATTTGGCATGATTTTTTGATGGTACGTGTTCTAACAATGTGCCAGATTTCATGCATTCCGAGGGCGGAATTTTATATTCCACACAGCTCGGGAAGGAGATACATTTGTAGGTTATCAGGTAGGTAAAAAGGAATGGAAGGAGTAAGGGAGGGAAGTAGGTAGGTAGGTAGTGGGGAGGGAGAAAGAGAGAGCTAGATCCTATCCTTCCATTACTATTTCAAGCCACAATATGCAGCACAAGTTATATCTGCACATTAGTAGATTAAATTCAAATCTCCCTGCTAGCTATCAATTTAATAAGCTATGTAACTCATTAACTAATAATACAGTACAAGCTACTGCTGTGCTCTGTGGGTCACACCACAGCCATGTGCAAGACAAAACCATATATGATCCTTTTATTCTCAATTCCAGCTCTTCCACAGTAATGTAATGATAACCAATTTCAACACAAATACCTTTTAGTAAATACTATGCCCGGCAGCACGTATTGTTATTAAATCTTAGTTTACTTGAGCAAAGACATAATTGCAGAAAAAGAAGTAACATTTCAGTTCCCATAGCAACCAAAGAAAGCATTTTTTAAAGTACAGGAATGCTTAGGAACACACCGCTTTTTATCTGTGAGGGAGGGCAAAACAATGTAGGGGGTAAGCGATGATGGGACAGGTGACTGGATGGGTGGGAGGAAGCTGAGCAGAGGGATGAAGCAGGATGGCAAAAAACACAGAGGGGCCAGCAATATTGGGACAGGTGACCAGATTGGAGGGAGGGATCTGAGCAGATGGATGGAGCAGGAAGGAAACACACACAGGTCAGACAGTAATCCAGTAATAATCCAGTTTTGTGCAATCAATCAGATGTTTGAGTCATTGTGGGTATAAGGGTAGTGTGAGATCATTCCAATGTAAAAGGATTACCTTGCAAGCATTAACCAGGCAGATGTCAAAAAAAGCTTTGGAATTGCAACCTCAGAGAGATTTTGTTCAGTCAGCAGTCTGAACCTAGCAAAAGGGTGCCTGGATTAAAAAAGAAAAGCTAACTACAATAAGTCTACTTAGTTAAGTTCCTATTTTAACCCAAACATTCCAACAAGGAAAGACAGGTGCAAGACATACAAGTGAATCTAAAACTCTAAGTAGAAATACTAATTCAAAAACTAATGTGAAAACCTGCAGAAAATGTATCTCGGGCATTGAAGTGTTTCTACCAGTTATACATTGTATAATGTCCATGGTTTGAGTTGTATTCTGCATCTGAACAACAGCAGAATATTGGTTATACATATGATGCTACAGCTGGAAAGTACCTGTAATTTACCAAGGTACTCAAAACGTGATCCAAAACCACTACATTATCCATTAATCATTCTATTTAAAAAAAAAAAAAATAATTGTTAACTTTCTAAGATATTTTTTAAAACTATGTAAGTATACATGTTTACCTTTTAAAGAAGATAGGTCTATAATAGACTCTTATTGATAAAGGTTTATTTCAGCGTTGAAACCTTTGACCTGTGCTACTTGTACGTGATGGAACTTGCTACTTAGACATGTTATCCAAGATTGATGTTGATTAACAATCTGGTAAGAAACATGTCCAAATAAATGTGTTCCAGCACACTGCACAGGATGTGTTAATGTCCAGCATAGATCAAAGGTCATAACAATGAAATTAGTGTTATGTGCCCTTGTGATGGGCATGCACAGAAAGAGATTTTTGATTGTTAGAGGGGCTGTTAAGAAATACATCAACAGCCTAAATCTCTGGGTCTTTTTAAACATTAAACAATCAATCTAAAACTCATATATCAATCTAGAGACTTGGGACCAGGTAACCAGGTTAGAGGAAGGGAAATGAACAGAGAGATGGAGCGGGAGAGAAAATCACACAGGGCTGCCATCAATCAAGGGACTTAGGAGCAGGTGACCAGATTGGAGGTAGGGAGATGAGCAGAAGGATGGAGTGGGAGGGGCAAACACATAGGGCTGCCAGTGATCTTGGGACTTGGGAAGGGAGACCAATTAGGAGGGAGACAAGCAGAATGATGGAGGGGGGGGACACATGGGGCTGCCAGCAATGTAGGGACTTGAGAATAGGTATCTGGGTCAGAAGGAGGGAGATGAGCAGAGGGATGGAGCAGGAGGTAAAAAACAACACAGGTGGGGTAAGTTATCTCAGGACCGGTGATTGGATCAGAGGGAGGGAGATGAGCAAAGGGATGGAGATGGAGGGACAAACACATGGGACTGCCAGTGACTTTGGGACTCGGGACAGGTGACCAGTTTGGAGGGAGCAAGCTGAGCAGAACAATGTAGCAGAAGGAAAAAACACATGGTGCTGCCAGCATTCTAGGAGCATGAGAAAAGTGAGCGGGTCGGAAGGAGGGAGATGAGCAGAGGGATGGAGTGGAAGGCAAAAAACAACACAGTGGGGGGAGGGTGCAAGCAATCTCAGGACAAGTGACCTGGTCAGAGGGAGATGAGCTGAGGGATGGCGTGGGAGGTACAAACACATGGGGCTACCAGCGATCTCTGAACTCAGGAAGGGTGACCAGTTGGAGGGAGGGAGCTGAGCAGAAGAATGTAGCAGGAGGGAAAAACATATGGTACTGCCAACACTGTAGGGACTTGGGAACAGGTGATGGGTCAGAAGGAGGAAGATGAGCAGAGGGATGGGGAGGGAGGTAAAAAGCAACTTGGGGGTTGCAAGCAATCTCAGAACAGGTGATCTGTTCAGAGGGAGATAAGCAGAGGGATGGAGTGGGAGGCAGAAACATACCGGGCTACCAGTGATCTCGGGATTTGAAAAGGGTGAGCAGTCAGAGGGAGGGAGCTGAGTACAGGGATGGAGATAGAGCTGCCAGCAATCTAAGGACTTGAGAACAGGTTGCTGGATCAGAGGGATGGAGCAGGAGATAAAAATCAACATAGGTGGGGCCAAATGATCTCAGGATGAGTGATTGCTTCAGACTGAGGGAGATGAGGAGAGGGATGGAGTGGAAGTGCAAAACAACAACAAAAATTCAGTGGAACAAGATGAAAATCTACCAATCAGATTTGGAAAATTTCAGTTTCGTCAATGGCAGAAGTTCAAAAAATTCTATGAAATTTACTAAATTTCACAGAAGTTTTGGGAAAGCAGAATTCACAACTTTTGCCCAGCTCTAATTAGGGGGAGGAAGCAGAAGGGACAAACAAACAGGGCTACCAGCAATCTTGGGATGGATAATCAGGTCAGAAGGAGTGAGCTGAGCAGTAGGGTGGAGCAGGAGGGGAAAATACACAGTGCTGCCAGAAATCTAGGGATTTGGGAATAGCTGACCAAGGGTGATGAGCAAAGGGATGAAGTGGGAGGTAACAAACAACATGGTGGGGTGTAAGTGATCTCAATACAGGTGACTGGCTTGGAGGGTGATAAGCAGAGGCATGAAGTGGGAGGGAGAAACCCATGGGGTTGCCAGCAATCTTAAGACCCGGGATGGGTGACTATGTTGGAGGGAAGGAGCCAAGGGATGGAAAAGGAGGGAAAACACACAGGGCTGCTAGCAATCTAGGGACTAGGGAATGGGTAGCAAGGTTGGTGGGAGGGAGATGAGTAGAGGGATGGAGCAGGGGGTAGAAAAACAAAACAAGGGATGCATGCCATCTCTGGATGGGCGACTGAGTCAGAAGGAGGGAGATGAGCAGAGGGATGGAGTGGGAGAGCAAAACAATACAGTGGGACCAGCAATATCCGAACAGGTAACTGGGCTGGAGGGAGCTGAGCAGAGGAATGGAGCATGAAGGATAAACGTACATGGCTGCCAGTGATCTTCGGATTTGGGAATAGGTGATTGTGTCAGAGGGAAGAAGATGAGCAAAGGAATAGAGCAAGAGGTAAAAAAACACCATGGATGGTGTCAGCGACAGGATGGGTGACTGGGTCAGAGAGAGGGAAGGAAATGAATAGAGGGATGAAGAGAGGGTTTGGGGGCACAAAGAGGAAAAGTGTAAGAAATGCAGAAAGATAAGTATCTTACCAAGGTAAATAAAGACAGGAGCCACTGTTTGCAACACAAATAATGCTTTTAATCCACTTCAGTCTGCCTTTTTAATGCTGCACAAGATGCCACATACCCCACACTGGTTCCATGCTGATTTCTGCCTCACTTTCTGTTACAAAAGAGAAGTGCAGCCTGGGAAATCGACAGGGAACCAGAAGTGTCTCATGACAGAAGGTTGACTGCATTGATGCAAATGGTGTGAACAGTTTAGATGGTGGCTCAAAACTGCCACACCACTGAACATCCCAAGGGAGGAAGGGATCACTCTGAGCTGCAACACATGTTCCTAGTGTGATGCATCTTGTGTTTAGACATCCTTGGAGGCACCAATGTAACTGCACCGTACCACTAAGAACAGTGAAGACTTGTACATCTAAACAGTCCTTTACATTATCAGAGAGAGGTTTGAATCTTACAATTGCAATAAGTGTGACACAGAGCAAGTCAGTTAACTCACTATGACAAGTTCTCTCACTTGTTCTATCATTCTCGGTACTTAACCCTCTAACCATTCAAAACTGTTATTTACATTTGTAATATAAATGAACATTTGGACATGCATGAAGTCTGTTTAGAAACCCCAGTATATTGGTTTTTTTGAATTTGTTTTGAAAAAGGCCAATTTTTCCATGTTTTGGGCCCTTTGTTCATGCTACCCTTTCTCTATCCAATATTCAGATTTTAATTACTTATGAATTTTGGAACCTAGAGTGAAGTTGTCTACCTGATGGTTCTGCTCAACTGATGTCACCAGGTTCTGGAACTAATTAATAATAATTAAAACATTAATATTTGGTGGGAAAAGGTCAGCATTAACAATAGATCTTAAATAAGTAAAAAAGAAATTAAAGTATTTCAAAACAAACACATGGGCAATAAATTGCAGGTACGAAACAGAAACCACATGCACAAATTTCCAATTATAGTATAAAATGTGAAAAAACCCACAAGACAATAATGGTTCAACAAACTCCCAGAAAGAAAAAACCTTGTGCTCCACTTGAGAATTTTTCTTTACCTGTGCCTAGTGTCTGTCATATTCAGGTTTAATAAGAGACAAGCAAGTATACATCTATCTGTTTATAAATTCTGCTGAGCTTTTTCCAGTAGCAGAATGCATCATCTTTCAATAAATGAATAGGAAGATTTGTTATACAGTGGCATTATGTCAGAGTCAGAGATCCTCAGATCTTGCCTAAGTGCTTTAAGCATTTTGTACAGATCTGTTAGCAGCAGCATAAGAAACATGATGGTTTGAAGTATTTAAAATAGATTGACCAATTTAAGTTGTAGAAATTTCTGAAACTACCCAGAGGTGAACTGTGGCCCATATCAGAAACTACTTCCTTTGGAAGTCCATATGCAGCAAATAAGTTTTGCAAAATGTTTGCCATTTTTGTCATTTTTGTTAGCACTAGAATTACTTCCAGTCATATTGAATATGCATCAGTAAGTACTAAGGACATTTGCCTTTCTTTGTCTGCATAAACTACTGTATATATAATTTCTTTGCCATGGTCTAACAGGCAACTTTCATGGCTGAAGTCTTGCTGCAGCCAGCATATTTTGTGTATTCTGCATATTTCATATTAACTGCTTTGTGTTTCTATGTCCATATCAAGTCCTGGTCACCAAGCATAACTACAGGCAACTGCTTTAATTTTTACCCAACTGAATGATTTTCATGTAGTTCACCACAGTAATAGATTTTAGAAAACTGGTTGAGTTATTGCTTGAAACCACCCAAGTATACAGTCATTATCTAAATTTAGTGTAGATGTCCTGTTTACAAAATGTTTTAAATCTGTATCTGGTGTATAATAAGGCCACCCATTAAGTGTATAGGCCATACATAACCTTTTTTAATACTGAATGTTTTTCAGTTTCTCAGGCTATGCCTGCTGCAGTAGTGAGCACATCACCTCGCAAAAACTAACACTCTGAAAACTGGGTTGCATTTTTCACCTTGCTTATCAAATGGCAGCCTAGATAGTGCATCCCCATCACCATGCTGGGTAAAGCTTGCATTGAATATCATAATGATATGCAGTCACAGTTAATGACCATCTCTGTAAACTCACCATACCTAAGTAGATTGTACTCACATTTTTTACTTTGTTTTTATCTTTACTTTCAGTTACTCTTGAAAATGTATTAAACCATGTATCTATTATCTACACTCTTTTCTTTGCCTACCTAAGCCCAGGTCAGTCCTGCAAACAGTTCCTTGTACCAGTGTAATTACCCGGTTCACAAATAAAAAAATAAAATAAATAAAAAGATCCCTGTCCTCTGTCCTAGTATTTTACATAGGTACTTGTGGTCTTTAATCAGAGTGCATTTTTTTTTACCTTAAATATATTCGTGAAATTTCATAGCCCCCACAGTAATTCCTAAAACATAATTTTCCATTATTGTACCCCCATTCTGTCTTTGTTATGATGTAAGATTTATAGGCTATAGGATTTTCACTGTCATCTGGAATTTTATGAGAAATTACAGCATTAGGAATTGTGTGAGAAATTATAGCACCAATGCTGACTGCTGAGGCATGCCAGATGAAAATTTCAGGCAATACAGCAACAAAATGTACTATTTTTTATTTATTTTTATTTATTTATTGAAATAATCAGTTTTACAGCCTTTGAGTTAGAGACTCATTTACAAAGGTACCTCGTCATGGGGGGGGGAGACAACAATTAAGTGAGGTTTAGAACAGTGGTTACATACAGGTGAGATACATAAAATACACACGTTTCAAAGTTACAGGCATCGTTATATAAGTACATACATTTGTTGAGTTACACGCATCATTATATAAACACCGTTGTTACAGTTGTACAATTGTACCAGTACCCAGTCGTCTATGGGACCCAGAGGGCATAGGGCTATACGAGACAGGGTTATGGTCCACTACAGGCATTTACAGCATCGGCTGTCAATAATGTGTTGATGGAGGGCTATTTTAAACCAGCCAATCCCAGGGATCTTTGTGATTGCCTCAGGAAGGGAGTTAAACCAGGCCGGAGCTTTATGATGAAAGGATCTTTGGCAGAGAGAGGTCCTTGCCCTGGGTATTAGGAAGGTGGCTTTGGTGGAGTTACGGGTCAGCATAGGCCAGACAGCCAGTTGCAGGGATGCAGAGACTCCTGGTGGGCATAACCCAGACAGGGATTTTTTGGCCAATAGGTAGGTGTGATATTTCAGTCGCTCCTCAAGAGTGAGTATGTTGGCGGTGGAGTATAGCAGACAGGTGTGTGTTCTGCTGTGGGCACTGGTCAGGAGCCTACAGGCTTTGTTGATTGAGGTCTGGACTTTTGACAAGGCGGAGGGGTCAGCCGCTGCGTATATTGGAAGTCCGTAGTCAGTCAGGGACAACACAGATGAGGTGATGGCTAATTTTAAGACAGATTCTGGTAGGCAATCTTTATGGCGGTACAGGAGCCCAATCCTGGAGTTCATGGCTGATGACAGGGCTTTTAGATGGGCATGGAATGTAAGGCCTGCGTCAAAGGTGATGCCCAGATACTTATATGTTGTTACCTGTTCTAGTGTGAGGAGCATGCTGGTGGTGATGAGAAGGGGAGTGTCCTTGGCACTGTTTTGCCGATGTGAGAACAGCATTGACTTTGTTTTTTTCAGGTTCAGGACTAGTCGATGGTTACTGAACCATTTTTCAGCTTGGAGGAAGGTGCTTTGCAGCATGTAGTGGAGTAGGAGTGGGTCTGAGTGTGATGCTAGGATCACTGCATCATCAACATAGAGCAGTATTTTGTTGGAACAGGAGCTTGGGAGGGTGTTTAGGAATAGACTGAAAAGGGTGGGTCCAAGGATGGAGCCTTGCGGGACCCGTGAGAGTACTGGTAGGTTGGTGGAGAGGGTTCTATTTAGCTTAACTCTTTGGGACCTGTTGTGCAGGTAGCTTGAGAACCAATTCAGGGGACCGGATGAGAATCCCAGTTGGCTTAGGGAGTTTAACAGCAGGGGGTGGCACACAGTGTCAAAGGCCTTGGATAGGTCAATGAAAACTGCCCCTGCAAGTTGACCATTGTCAAGCGTGGAGTGTATGTGGTGGGAGAATTCCAGAAGGGCAGTGGACGTGCTGTGGCCTGGACGAAACCCATGCTGCTCAGGACATAGGATGTCATATTTTGATAGGTATTCTATGAGCTGAGTGGATACTATTTTTTCCAAGGCTTTGGGGGAGGATGGAGATGGGCCTGTAGTTATTTGGTAGTGTTCAGTCCCCAGACTTATGGATGGGAGTTACTTCTGCCTGTTTCCATGCTTCCAGGAATTGGCCTAGGCATAAGGATTTATTTATGGCAAGCGTGAGGGGGATTAGCATGACATCCAGTGTGAGGCGGAGCATCCTGGAGTCAAGAGGGTCATTAGTTGCGTTATGAGAGGCGAGGGATTTTAGAAGAAAAGGTTTAGCATCATGGGGTGAGATTGTCCGGAAGTGGAATTGCGGCCCGGAGGTGTGAGAGTGGGTGGGCATGGGAACCGGGTCAAAGAATTGGGCAGGGAGAACTGCGCCTAAGTCCGTGAAAGTTTTATTAAGGCAGTCTGCGATACATGTTTGGTCTGTCGAGACTGCCCCATTTATGACAATCTGAGACAGAGGGGGGGAGCGGGTTTTGCCATTCAGTTCTTTAATATTGTCCCAGAAGGCTCTGGCTGAGCCCCAGGAGGATGTCAAAGCAGCCTGATAGTATTTAGCTTTCGCCTGTTTGATGGCCCAGGTGCATTGGTTATGGCTGCCCCATAGGGCTGCTCTGTCTGCCATCCTACCAGAGTCATTTGCCATGTGCCAAAGGTTGTCTCTTTTTAGTTGCTGGATCAGTGCAGGGATATCCATGCAGCAGCCCATTTTTTGGTCTAGATGTGGTGATGAGGGCAAATAGGTCGCAGGCATAGTTGAAGGCCTTAGTGAGGTGTTAGAGCAGATTTATGTCAGATGCATAGGCCACTGGAGTCCAGATGAGACTTGTGTGAGGTGACGCTTGAGGTTGTCAAGACCCCTGGGAGAAATCTGCATCGATGGGTGCTGGTGTACTCAGGGCTGAGTGTGGGGGAGGACCAGAAGCAGATGACAGGGGAGTGGTTGCTAAGTGAGTCCACAAGGACTTTTACAGATTCCAATTTATGTGTCCGGTTTGAGAGGACTATGTCCAGGAGGGAGCTCGTTCCCTTTACTTTGTTTAGTCTGGTGGGCTGTGTGACCATTTGAGACAGGTCAAGAGCCGCAAGCTCATCCTTTATATTATCAGATGAGGGGCTGAGCCAGTTGGTGTTTAGGTCTCCCAAGATTAGTTGTTCAGCCTTCTGAAGTAAGGTGGATAGATAGTCAAGGAGGGAGTTGATCGCTAAATTTTTTGTACTTGGGGGTATGTAAGCCGTAGTTAGGTAAAGGGGGCCATGACCGGGGTATGGTGTGATTTTAAGAGTAATGGCTTGCGCCCCATGGTTGAGCTCAGGGGTTGGGAGTGCATGACCCAGGACTGAGTCACGCAAGTAGATTGCACACCCCCCTCCGCGCTTGCCCATCCTATCAGCCCTGAACAGGGAGAAGCCTGGTAGAGAGACAGCTGAGTCAGGCATAAGCTGGGAGAGCCAGGTTTCTACTAGCATAAGAATGTCAGGGGAATATTGTGCAATACAGCATTGGAGAGCTGCAGTTTTCTTGGAGAGACTACATATGTTCATAAAGCAATTCGGAGACCTTTGCCAATGGTGGGCTGAGGCATGCCAGAGTTGCCAGGCCCAGGGTTTGGGTGCACATTGCCTGAGAGCAGGAGCAGCAGAAAAATTAGATGCCTCATAGGGTAGTGGTTGCTAAAGGTAAGGTGCATTTGCAGCTGCCGTGACATCACACGGGTGGTGAACGGGATGGGGAGAGAGAAAAGTGCCGGAGATGCTAGAGAGGAGAGTGACCATTTGTGATAGAATTCGTGGTACAGAGGGTTGTGTTTTGGCAGTGGGTGGGTGGGGGTAGAGTGGTAGTCCAGGGTTCGGGATGGATTTGGAGGGATGGACTGAGAGATGGATGGGCAATAAGCTGTGAGAAAAACAGGGTATTGAGTGTGGAGGGATTGTGGTTTGGGCAGGGGCAGGTCAGTGGGTGACATAAAGGGGTTCAAGGTATGCAGTGGGTGCTGTGGTAAGAGGAGTACCATTATAGCAAGCATCATGATTATGTGAGATTTAGCAGTAGAGAGAATTGGTTTAAAGTGCAGGCTGCCTCTAGCACTGGAAAGATATAACCAGCAAATGGAAAAGTTGACTGATTGGTTCTGACACCCCATGTGACTATAGCTATAAAAGGGAGTGCCGACCAAGGGTGGTGGTGGGGGTGGTGGGGAGCCGAACGCATAGCGTTCGGCTGGCTTCACCTAGCACCGAGAGAGAAAACTAGCCATGTGCAAGCCTGAAAAGGCGCCAGTCCCAGAATTAAAAATTGTCCATTAGCCAGGCTAGCTCCCAAACGGTCGCGACTGCAGCAGTGGGCAGTTTCAGGTAAAATTACCTTACAGTACAGCAGTCAATGTTTCTGTGGTAGGAGGGCTTTTCTGCAGCCTCATGACCTCCAGCCTTGGGGAAGGTGAATCTAGCAGCAAAGCAGCTTCGGGCTCATTTCTGTGACAGGGAGGGCTTTTCAGTGCAGCCCTCGCGACTTCCGGCTCCTCGGGGGGAGGGGGGCTCAATCTGCAGGAGAGGGAGAGAGAGAGCACAGGTTAAGTAGGCAGGTAGGGGGGGTTGAATTAGCATTAGGGGGCGGGCAGGCTTGGAGAAAGGTGTTATTGGGCTAATGGATCTGCAGATGCACAAATTGTGAGAGGAATCCCTATGCAAGTTTACATCAGGCTAAAACACTTTTTTACTTTTTTTTCACAGTTATAATATTGATTCTGACTAGTACAGTAAGCACAGACACTTTACAATTAGCACATAGTATTCAAGTCCACCTAGCACCAAGAGAGAAAACTAGCCATGTGCAAGCCTGAAAAAGGCGCCAGTCCCAGAATTGTGGAATGAAGAGAGTTTTTTTCACCAATTCAAAAGCTAACACTCTTTTGGCTAAACACATTTCTGATCCATCTTTAATGGTTCTCTCATAGGTTTTATCAGTGTGGCTAAGTATGGCATACACTTCCAAAGATAGTTTAACAGTACTAGAAATAATCTCAGTTTAGCTATATAAAATTGGCATACACACCTGAGAAATACCATTTGTTTTTCCCTCCATATAGTGAATATCATCAGATTTAATTGTCAGTCACATAAATTACAGTCTTAAAAAATGCACTTTTTAATTTTTAACAGGTTTTTCTTCAACAGCTGCAATACTTGATGACTGAATTACTTTAACATGCAAGGCATTGGCTGTAACTTCCCTTTTCCAAATACTGTAGGCAGTTTTACAGCATTTCAGAAACAATGAACCTGTGTCAGTTTCCATCCTGATTGTATATCATTGCATAGTATGATTATACAGACTATCACTAGTCATGGTACAGTTCTGTTCTAATTTTCCATTGTCTGATGTTTCTTGGGTTATTCAGTACTGCAAGAAGGCAAAACCAGGTATATAGATGTGATTGGGGTTTTAGATCTTGGGCAGTGGTTCCTTGAAAGAGTGGCTCGTGTTGATTGACCCATTGTCACTTGATGTTATCCATTGTGTTCACAGGCTAAGGTGAGGTGTTTCATCTGGTGTCAGATTGTATAATGATAAGACTTAAACTGGCAATACTGAAGTGGATGTTTCATTCCATTACTCTGTTGGCTCATGACATTTGAGTGTGCTGGCTTATACTAGCAAGAATGTTATTTCTTTTAAACTTGTTTCTGATGATGAAACTATTGTAAGCTGTGGCTAGTGTCACTTAAATAATATTAGTTATTTTGAGTGCATTCAGTGACAGGGTTATGTGTAAGGGGAGGGCAGGGGCAGACTTGATGGGCTAGTAAGTCCTTTTCTGCTGACATGATTCTATGATTTATTATGCCAGGACAACATTTCAGTAGATGAAGAATTCATTAAACAGTTGTGAAGTTCCTGACTGGTGATCTCTCAGTCGTTCATCCCGACTGGTTCCAAATTTGTAGGAGGAAGCCAGCTTCTTCAAACATGTAATTTGCTTTGCAAAAGTTGTGTCCAGTTGCTGCATTCAGTTGTAAAACTTAAATCGTGTAGTTATACATATCTGTCTGTGGCAAATATTAGTCTCCTGAGATGGTAATTAACTGAATACGCAGTCTCACCATATTTCTTTGGAGATGAAAGCATTTTAAGTTGGGCAAATATTTTTACACCAGCCACCAATAAGAAAAGTTAGCTTTTACAACCCCAAACTGTATTTTATTTCAGAAATTGCTGTAATCATTCTTTATAATTTGAGAAGTATGGTCTATTTTTATCAAACTTCAAGCCAGATGACAAAAACACCAAAGGCCACTCCAGGAAATCTGTGCCTGATTCCAGAACAGTAGCCAAAAGCAAAAGGAATTGTCACCAACATGCAAAAATAGAGACACACACAAAAGATGTGCAGTCTGAAAAGATTTATTAAAAATACTTCAAAAATAAGGGTCCTTCATACGGCAGAGGAGGTACTCATTTAGTATAACAGCTGGTTTTAGCTATCTATTACTGATGTCTTTCATTATATATATTTGCATCCACCCTTGTTGCATGCTGAACCAGTTAAGTATTCTGTGTATAACTGCAGTGTGTACCACCCACATGTTCAATATAAATTATATTTAGAAAATATAAGGTCGCCTTACTGGCATAACACAAAAAAAAGTTGTGCCCAGTGCAGGAAACAGCTACCTTGACTAGTTTGTACCAGTTGTGCTTTCTTAAGACTTGTTTTACTTTTCTTACTTCCGTTAATCTTTGTCACAAATATTATCATGTATGAAGAAGAGGTAAAGCTGATTATCAGAAAACAATGATTTCATTACTTTTAATAAGTCAGAAGAACTATGTACAGAGAATGGCATCTTTTAGTATATTCATTATGCTTATTTTTTCTTACAGAAAATTCCAAAAAGACCTACAGTGGTAGCCATCAGCAGGTTCCATCTGGACTAAGGATAACTGTATACTCCTGTCATAATGTCCTCAGTCATAACAACTGTAGTTGTACTGCATGGCATCACTTGTCATTATTTTTAAATGCTAAAAATATACACCATCATCTGCAGGGTTGTTAAAAACTGAACAGGTCGAACTGTACAGAAACAGTGCTGTGCAAGTAAAACCCCTTTAGCCCTCATTTTAGTAGTCAACTGGCCAATTGCAAAAAGAAAGGCAATTGCCAAGTGATGGCAATGGCTGTTCACAACTGCTCCTCACTCACGCTGTTCGACACAAGGAAACCTGATGCTAGGAACCACTGTATGACTGAAATGGCAATGCTAACTTTCATTTTCTGTTTTAAGCATGCATGCAGTGCAATGTGTTTGCTTTACTTATAGCTGATGTGCTGAAGCAAATCACCATGTTTTTCTTCTATACAAAGGTGTAGGTAATCTCCCACAGCACTTCAATGCTTCCATGTGGCTCACAACTGTACCATCGCTCAGGTACTTAAAAAGCAGAGGTATATACTGTATAACCAGTGAGTGCCTGCCCAGTCTGATCCTGGGCCAGAGAGAAGTATCATGTGAGTTATAGAAAAGCATTCACATTTTCAAATCCAAGAATACCAGTATTTCCATTCAAAGGAACACGTGTTCACTGGCTATTTCCACAAAGTGAAATCAGTTCTTATCTTTGGTATACATTTAAACATCTGTCCAAAAAGAAATGTCTTAAGTAATGCATATATACTATACAGCGGTAAATGGCTTTGTTGGCATGTACCCTGTTGATTACAATGAACTGAAATACTATCAAATGTAGATATGTTGAAAATCATAATGCATATTATTATCATGTTATCATTTTAAAATTTTATGTAAGCCTCTGAAACATTTTTGAGTTCACTTTGAACCTTACCCATTAAGCAAAAGGAGAATAGCATCACATGTAACATGTAGTCGTTCCTCATGTATTCTTAGGCAAGCTCTTAATCAGAACAAGACCCTTTCAGGAAACCAGTCTCTGATCACATGACCACATCACTTCCTGCATTTATATGCTAAACAGACAAGACAAGCATCTCTGGCTAAAGCTCAGAAGTAATTAAGCCCAGTCTTTACAAACATTACATGGTTCACTCCATTTTCCCTGTTGAGCTTTAAAGAGGAAAATATTAATTTTGTGCCATAAGTCACCTGAGATACAATGGAAGGAATTCAATGATAGAGCTAAGACAAAACAACATTTGACATTATGAAAGGCATGCCTAAGCTCTTCTGAAACCATGCCAGCTTCAAAGCCAGGAAAAGCCATGTCAGACACAAACTTTATAAACTTTAACAAGCAGTTAAATCATTACAGCTAGAGTGCAATATTTCCTTTTCTGATAAACATATTTTCTCTTTTGTTAATAATTAGGACATGTAGCAGACAACAAGGCTTGTGTGTGAGGATTCATTAATAGGTCCTTTTGAGTGCTTTTGCACCACTCAGTGCCTTAGATTTACTGTTAAATGCTGTATAAATCAAGATTTCAAGGAATAAGAAGGATGGCACACAGCTGTAGTGCTATTTGACCTCTTTGATGTGAGCTTGTCCAGCACCCTCTAGTAAGTTAAATTGTATTACAAATATGGAATAATCTTGGTTTTTGCTCTTGTAAACTAGTACATATAGAATAAAAGATAGAGAAGTGTGTGATATGAGAATTTATTGCACACCCAAGGTGTGGGATGGTAGATAAACCCGGAGGGCAAAGCCTGAGGGGTTTATTAAAGCATCCCACACTGAGGGTGTGCATTAAATTCTCATATGCACTCTTCATCTGCACCATCTTTTATTTTGTATAATAACTGGCCGTCAATTTTTTCCAGCCTGATTTCTGAGACCCTGACACACACACACACACACACACACACACACTATTATTTTTCTGACTTTCTGCTTGTCCTCGGCATTTTGTTGTTTTGTTTTACTTTTTTTTTTCTAAGGTTGCACTTTGAAATCAGGAATGCTCTTACCTAGTGCAGTATGGACTCAGCCAGTTGGTGGGTTCAATGCTCTGCAGTAGCATCTATCAGTTCCACCAAGTCACATCGACAACAAGTTGTCAAATGGCTTTACAGCAACAACACTTTGCCAACGGCGATCATATCACTGTGGCAATGTAAATGGACTGCAAGAGCACCAGAGGGAAGTTATTGATTGTGGAGGGGCTCTGCCTCCAGCAGCCTATAC
The DNA here is from genome assembly GCA_016271365.2 of Neoceratodus forsteri. Lineage (NCBI taxonomy): Eukaryota > Metazoa > Chordata > Ceratodontiformes > Ceratodontidae > Neoceratodus > Neoceratodus forsteri. The sequence goes on from CM028134.1 coordinate 852,163,203, forward strand.
CCCTTGCATCCTCCGGAACTATAGATTTCTAACTCTGGGGGGGGGGCAGATGTCGGGGGACAGCGGCAAAACCTGAGAGTCAATGAATTCATTCATCGTTCCAACAACCCATTCAACACTGTGGGTGTCAAACAGGTGGTGTCATTGTGGGGGATTTGTTGTAACAGCATCACTGTAACAATGGTATATGGTGTCCATCGCCTGAAGCAGGTGAACAACAGGATCAACCAGATAGATAGTTTTCATTTTTAAATATTAAAGCAGGATCAGCCAGCTATATAATAAAGAATGATAATGGAAGTACATATGAACATACCAACATGCCAGCAGACACAGGCCTAATGATCTATCATGTCTGCTTAATTGTGCAGCACAGAAGTTAGACTCCTGCTGCTCCTGCCCACCTCTTGCCTCCCTCTCTTCCCCTTCAGCTTCCCACTGACTAGTATCTTGCCCATAACCCTATCCCACCCCCTTTTAAAGCTCTCCACTGTTTTACGAGATATCACTTCTTCAGGAAGCTCATTCAATCCCCCTACCAGTCTCTCTGAGAAATAATGCTTCCTCACCTCCCTCCTGAAGCTACCCCCACCAACTTCAGGCTGTGGCCCCTAGCAGTCCCTTCGCCTTTTAATCAAAATATGCTCTCTGTACTAACCCTGTTGATGCCCTTTAAGTACTTAAAATGTTTCAATCATATCTCCCAGTTTCCAGGAGAGAGAGAGGAAGGTTGTTGTAATGGCTCCTCGCTAGCTGTCATATGGATCCGCCATGTTTATGGAACTGTGGAACCCTGCCCACACACAGAATGAGAGCCAGTCATGAAGCACTGTGTTTTGATAGACACAGTGTGTGAATGTCTTAATAACCTGTGGGTAAATATCAACTCGCTGACCTGTAAGAAGAAAATGATGGTCAGCTATTATAGTCATTCAATGCCACAGTGCAAGGATTTGTAGTGCTGGCATAGGAAATAATAGTATTTCTAAATGTCTCTAATACTTCACATTTTGCATGGGTGATTTATATGCTAATTTTTTTGTGCAATGTTTTGCCATTCTGTCTGCACTACACTTAGCTTATTATGTTGTCTTGCGCGCACAGCACAGACAACGTATTGTGGTTGCTTCAGTTGAGAAGTGGGTTTTGGAAGTGTGGTCCTGCTGCAGCCAATGACGCCACTGCTTTTTGTGGCTGGGCTCTGTGGTGCCAATGGCATAGCACGCTGTCTATGACAGCAGTTGAGAAAATGTGCCACCACCTTGAAAGAATTTAGCCCCTACAATCAGGGAGTGCCACAAAGCGGCCCCTGATTACAGCAGCCATTTACTGCTGGTGTCCCCTGGAAGCAACATGGTGGTGGCAGTGACGGGGAAGCCGAGGGACAGCTGCCACCTCGCACAGTCTTTCATAAAGCCAATGGGGGTGCCCAATCTCCCTGTTGTCATGCCCCCTCCTAACTTAATTTGCCTATGGGGGTGCCCAATCCCCATCGGCATGTTCCCCCCCATGTCTTGTGTGCCGAGGGGGTGCCCAATCCCCCTCAGCTCATGTGACCCCTGAATATGTGCCGACAGGGGTGCCCCAATCCCCGTCAATGCCAGTTCTCCCCACCCCAAAACACATAGCTTGCACACTGGGAGCCCATCCCAGCATGCAAGCAACTGTGAAATGGAAAAATCATCCCGCAATGTCGGTGACTTTTTTTTTTTAACCCTGTAAAGAAGAAAATGGTCCCTCGTTGTCTGTGGCCCTCCCCAACCCTTGCCCACCCACTGTGTACTTCACCCACATTCCCCACCCCATACTCTACCTCTGGAGCCTGTGCAATGATCTCAGTGGACCGGGAACACTTCTGCACTCTTCAAAGCCAACCGTGAACTGAAGAAATGCCGGTAAGTTGTATAATGGCATAAATAGGATTTTTTCAACTTTGGTGCATATCTCAGGCATTTTGGGGAATTTTAGCACCAAATTTTCAACATGGGGTTATTGGGACCCCACCTCATGAATTCAGTCACTGTCATGGCATTATTCTATCCTGAAAAGTGATTTCACGGTCACTGCACGGAATCACCTTTTGGGACTGATTAACAAAATGACAGTGCCACTGTTCATAAGGTGGGATCTCAAAAAGCCTATGTTGCAAATTTGGTGAAAAAAAATAAAAAAGTTACTATTTTATGAGCGTGCGTTGTGCAGTTTCCACACACACTCATAACTTTGCAAATCTGTAATATTATCACTCCAGATTTTCAACATTGCCATTTTTCCACTTCTCCTTATGAACAGTACAGCTGTCATTTTACACATCCTGTCCAAAATGTGTTTTCGCACTACTGGTGCAGAATAGCATGGTCGCTGTGGGAAATCAGTGTTCTGGACAGATTAAGAAAATCACTGTGATAGTGTTCATGAGCAGAGGTCCCAAAATGCCTATGTTGAAAACCTGATGACTAAAGTCCACAAAATGAGTGTTACAAGTGTGCATTGCGCAGTTTCCATGTGCACTCATAACTTTGAGATTTTGTAATATTTTCAGTCAACATTTTCAATATTTTCAGTTTTTCACACTACCTAATGAACAGTACAGCTGTCATTTTTCACATCCTGCCCGAAATGTGTTTTCGCACAACTGGCGACACAATGGTGAGGTTGCTGTGGGAAATCAATGATCAAGACAGATGAAGAAAATCATAGAGACAGTGTTCATGACCAGAGGTCCCATAATGCCTATGTTGAACATTTGGTGAAATAATTCCACTAAATGACTGTGTTACGAGTGTGCATTGTGCAGTTTGTACAAATGCTCATAAATTCGAGCATTTTTAATATTTTCACTCAAGATTTTCAACACTGCCATCTCTTCACACCTACCTATGAATGGTACAGCTGTCATTTTTCACATCCTGCCCAAATGGTGATTTCCCACATCTGGCTGGCGAGGTCGCTGTGAGAAATCAATATTCAGGACAGATTAACAAAATCACAGTGCCACTATTCATGAGCAGAGGTCCCCATCACTTTCATGAGGTGGGGGGTCACAAAAATGCTGTGTTGCAAATTTGTAGTGCAAATACCAACAAACAGCCAGGGCATTAGGGTTTCTAACCATAATGTCCCACCCTGTACAGACTGACAGGTGTCAGGGGTGTGCTTTTGCATTGCCAGCTGTCATGCTCACGCCATACCATCCCCCCCCACCCTCAATCCACTGACAGGCATCAAGGTGTGCCTTGGACTCTTCAGCCCCACAGTTCACCCCATTCTTCTATGCTGCACCCATCTCAGCATATGTCCTTATGAAATGGGGTGACTGTAAAGCAGAACACCCCAAGGCACACCTCAGCACTTGTCAGTGTCTGCAGGATAGGGTGAGGTAAAATGCCATGAGCTCTATGGCTGAATGGGGAGAGTATAAGGCCCAAAAACCCAAGGCACAATGTGATATTTGTCACACTGCAGGGTAGGGTGAGCTGAAATGCCATAAACATTATGGCCGATGCTCAAAGGCACACCTCAGTGCCTGTCAGTCTCTGCAGGGTGATATGGGGTTGACGTCACTTTCGTACTTCACTGCCATTCCTATTATGCATCTGTTTAACTCCTGCACTACCGATGCCAATGTCAGCAAGACAACATTTGGCTTTGACAAATGCTTGTGTTCTTTATGTTATACTCATTGTAACCACGTGACCTGATTGACTGTATTTTGTTTGTAATTGTGCTTCCCCCTTTCTCTTCCCATGGGTCACTCCTGCAAATGAGCCTCGGCTCAGCATGCCTCTCCCAGTTATCAATTTTAAATAAATAAATAAATTAACAATAAAGCTAACACAATCATTTTGTGGATGCAAAGTTCATCAGGGACTTAGAATTTAAAAGACAGGATAGGGATGTGCTGCCATTAGTTAAAGTAGGACTAAATGTAGGAATAAATACTGTTATTGTGTGCCTCTACAACACCTACCATATAAAAGTTAACTGTTTGAAAATACCAAGGCTGTGATAGTAGCAGTTGTACTCCATCTTAAATAAGACCTACACTGAAAATTGCCATGCCGGCATTTTTTCATGCTGGTTACCCACTAAGCTACTGCCTCAGCTATTTTAGTAGCCTGCAACAAAATTAAGTAGTTATAATAGGTAAGTAATTGAAAAAAGTTACAATACAGAACAGCTTAATTTGCTACACTTGTGAGCACTGGTATACAGAAGGAAAATACTATAGTAACTTGTTTACTTGTACCTGCAGTTTTTCTACTGGTATTCCTTTCGCATTTACTCTGATATGGGTTTCACTGAGCATGTGTGAAATCTATGGAAAGCACATAGTTGAACTACTGTGACACCCCTTTATTACTCCTTCAAGTTCCTGTTCTTTCCTGCTCCAGATCATAAAACCAGAGGAAAAAGGGAGACACCTTTCAGAGACTAACAACAGCTGTAACCTAGGGGAGTTGGTGGGACTGTGTGAATCTGGAAAGAATACCATTTGTAGAAGTATAGTTACAAGTACAGAAATTAGATGTGTATTCTAATTACACAAATTCCTTCATTGCATTCTCTCTGATGCAGGCTAGAGAAGTACAAAATTTAAATTCTGCTGTTGGAATTTGGACAGAATTGTCATTTCAACTTCCATGATAAAAGAAAGAATTGCTTCTATTTTTCAATGTAAACAGTGTAATTATTTTCCACAGATGTGAGTGGTTTGATAATGCAAGTTTTTTTTTCCATTTTTAGGGCATGTTCTATGCAACCTGTGGACTTTTTTCCCCTAAAGATATGTTGGAATTTCACCATTAAAGCATCCCTACCTTGCAACCACTTTGTGGAACATAATTTTGACTATGTATAGTGCCCCTGATTTCATAGATCCAGAACCTTCTAGCACAATCTTGACTTAATGGTTACATTTTCTGGGTGCATGACTTTATTCTGTATGGCTGTGTAAATGTTTGCAACGTCATTTTGATTGCCAGCGACTTGAGCAGAACACTAATGTTCAGCTGTTGCTCATGTGAAGGCCACAGCCCATGTATTTGTTGCTCTGCTGTGTGATCTTCCCAGTCCATGAGTGAAGCATCTAGGGCCAGAAAGAATGAGAGGATGACTGGACAAAAGGGGGCCCCCTCTCTGGTTGTTTATGTACAACCACCAAGTCATACTCAAACATACGGTTCATAGCACGTAGTATATAAAAGAAGAAAAGTTATGTACAAGAACGCTTAAAATTTACATGTAAGTTATCTTTCAACTGCAGTTTAATAGTGGTATGTGATTTGGTATCTCTGAGGTCTTAGGGAACATCTTTCCAAATTGGTAGAGGGGGGCAATACGGGGCAAAGCTTTTTCCCCATATTGGAGTACGTCATTGGGATGGCCCCCCCCAATTTTTGTTTGATGAAAACAGTTGTTTATTTTGATCTTGGTAACAAAGCAGGTCAGTTAAGGGTTTGTGGCATCAAGAGATGTGGCATCAAGAGATGTGGCTTTGTGCACCATGGCCTCTATGCCTTAAGAGGTTGGTTGCCTACGAGCTATGGATCTGCAGTGTGTAAGCAACCCTACATGTAAATGCCATGAACTGGGGGTCCCATGGACCCCTAGTGGCATTCAAGGAAAAGAAATATGCCCCTTCCTCATCAGATCCCCCCACCAATCATGCAGCTATGTGTGCAGCAGGTCTGGGTGTGTGTCTGTTGGTGTGCTCATACTCCATGCCATTCATGAACAGGGGTCAACCATAACCTTTTTTTGCACTAGCTAGTAGGGCAAGTTGATTCAAAATTGCACTAGCCTGGAGATGATTGAACTAGCCCTTAATTATAATGGTAAATTTTGATCACTTATACACGAAACAATGCAAGCCAAGAAATATTCTGATTATTGCACATTTATCCTGCTCCCACATTGTTACCTGCTCCCCAGCAGAAAAAAAAGTCAGCAATGCCGCCACACACAGTAAGCCCCCATTGTTTCATAACATGGCCTCCTCTCTTCTTCTTTCTGCCCCCCCAACCACCCACCAAACCAGAGGCCATCACAACAGCAAACATTCAGTAAAGCAGTCCTAGCTCTGCACACACAATAGCTGACATCATCATGCACCTCACCACACTGTCACCACCCACAGGGCAATTAATAGAGTCATGCAGAAAAAGACAATCTCAGCCTCCACCCTATAGTCAACTGGAGACCTGCACTTCTCAAAGTTTTTCTGCAGTCTCAAGTGAGCCAGAAGCACATCTAAGATTTCTTTGGGGTGGGGATACACAAATCTAAGGGGCTTGAGAAATAGAAAACTATGACATTTTTATTTTTAAAAGCATTGATTTTAATATGCTTTGCCCCAACAATAACACATTTTTCTTTAACATTGTCCTTTCATCAGCCATGGAGAAACAAAGGCCAGGGTACTGAGGATGTGGGTTGTGTACAGGGCACAAACTCAAGGGGAGGAGCTGGATAGGGAGTTGGTGGATCAAATTAGGAGGGTTTGCAGGAATGGAAACACTGTGGTGCTGGAGGACTTCAACCTACCTGTGGTGGACTGTAGCACACAAACCACCACATGTGCTAGGGAGCAGGTAATACTGGGGGCATTCCAGGATAGCTTCCTGGTGCAGTTGGTGTGTGAGCCACCTAGGTTGGGAAGAACTCTGGACCTTGTACTATCAAATGGGGAAGCCATAAAGGATCTGGAGGTGGAGGACCCTCTGGCTGGAAGTGATCACCACTCAGTGTGGTTCACACTCAGAATGGGGAAGCAAACTGGTGGTTCGAGTACCAGGGTGATTTACTTCAGGGGGACAGACTTCAACAAGATGGGAGAAATGCTGCTAAGGCATCTGGAGGGAATCCAACCCACCATGAACGGCAAACAAAAATGGTTTATTATTAGGGCAGGGCTGGCATAGGCTACTGGGACATGTAATAGGGTATAGAGCAAGAAGGAAAGGGCAAAGAAGCCCAGTTAGCTGAACAAGGAGTTAGTGGAGGGGGGGTGAGAGCCAAGAGGAGAGCTTTCCAGAGATTCAAGAGATCAGGGAGGGGGGAAGATGGGGAGGAGTATACAAAGAAGTCCAGGGAGGTTACAAAACTAGTCAGAGCTGCCAAGGCATCCAGAGAGCTGAGGCTGGCACAGGACATTAAAGATGGAGAGAAGGACTTCTTCAGTTACATTGGTGAAAGAAGGAAGAACAGGGACCATATAGTGAGAATTAAGAAGGACAGGGTTGGGCAGAGAAGGAGGAGGAGCAGGCAGAGGCACTGAATAAGTACTTCTGCTCTGTATTCATGGTTGAGAGGGGGGAGGGATACCTCATGGGAGAGGTGGGGGGGTGACAGATGGAGAAATTACAGAACGAAGAGTACTGGAAGGGCTGAGGGTGCTGTGGGTGGACAAGGCACCAGGACCTGGCAACATTCACACTAGGGTACTCAAGGAACTGGCAGGGAGCCTGGCAGGACCACTGGCTGACCTGTTTAATACCTCTCTGCACACAGGATGTGTACCACAGGACTAGAGATTGGCCCATGTGGTGCACATTCACAAAGATGGACCAAGGGATAATCCAGGTAACTACAGAACAGTGATCCTCACATCAACTGTGGGTAAGCTCATGGAGACCATCCCTAAAGGAAGACCAGTGAAATTTTTGGAGGACAATGGCCTCCAGGACAGGCTGCAACACGGGTTTGTTTTGGGAAGGTCCTGCCAGACAAACCTGATTGAATACTATGATTGGGTGACCAGCGAGCTGGACAAGGACCAAGCAGTGGATGTTCTCTACTTGGACTTTGGCAAGGCCTTTGATTCTGTGCCATATGGGAGGCTAGGGGTGAAGTTGAAAGATGTAGGGATGGGTACAAAGATGATCAGATGGATCATGAACTGGCTGAAGGGCAGGAGGCAAAGGGTGGTGGTGGTGGAGGGGCAACTCTCATCGCCAAGAGCAGTAACAAGTGGGGTGCCATATGGATCGGTACTAGGGCCAGTGCTGTTTGGGATATTCATAGCAGATATCTTGCATGGGACCCAGAGTAAGATCAGTCTGTTCACAGACGATACTAAGATAGGAGCTGTGGTGGATGTCATCGAGGAGTGCAGCGGAGTGTAGGGGGACCTGACAAAACTACAGAAGTGGTCAGAAATATGGCAATTGGGGTTCAGTGCCAAGCAGTGCAAGGTAATACACTTTGCAGCTAAGAAACAGAGGAGGAGCTACCAGCTGGGAGGGGTACAGTTAGAGAGCACAGAGAAGGAAGATGACCTAGGGGTGATTATAATGGGGAATATGAACAACTCAGTTCAGTGCAGGAAGGCAGCAGTGAAAGCCAACAAGATGCTGGGCTGTATAGCAAGGGGGATCTCATCTAGACTTAGTGAGGTGATCCTTCCATTGTACAGGTCACTGGTCAGACCACACCTGGAATATTGAGTGCAGTACTAGTGCCCATTTCTGAAGAGGGACATCAGACTGCTGGAGGGGGTACAGTGCAGAGCAACAAAGATGATCTAGGGTTTGGAGGGGAATTCATACAAAGAAAGGCTGAACATGCTTAACATGTACTCGCTAGAGGACAGGAGGGATGAGGAGATATGATTAAGGTCTTTAAGAACCTGAAGGGGATAAACAAGCCTAATACAGGTGAGATATTCCAGATCAGAAGAGGGAGGGATACTAGAGGGCATCAACTGACAGACTTCGCCACTTCTGTTTGAGGCTGAGAAACTTGCTATACTGCAGAGAACAAACTATAACTCATTTTAGAAACTGGGAACCTGGTAAGACATAATATTGTTTGGGACTTGTTAGGAAGGTGAGCTACGCTTTCTACAGAAAGTTTAATTTTTCCTTATTGGCATTAAAAAGAGAATTGCAGGATTCCATTAAGGTGGAGTAATTTTATAACCAGAGGGAGTGAAATACAACTGAAGTTGCTTGATTCCTGTGGTTGAGCCTAGGATTTGGAAGGATATTTTTTGCAACATTTTAGAAGTGTCCTGCTGGCTAAGGAGTGATTTCCTTTTTATCCCTGGACTCAGTAGAGTGGTTTGTGTAGGAGCAGTGGTCTAGTAGATTGTGTTGTTGGTTGAATTACTATAAAGAAGGGCAGTACTCACCAGGGTGGTGAAGCAGTGGTGTATTTGATTGTTTCTAACAGTCACCAGTGGTTGTAGACTGTCCACCCGCCCCAGGTGTAGCATTTCCTTTATAACCAAGGTTCTGACATCACTTCCTCAACAGGTCTTGGGGCAGAACTGTCATATTCTTAATAACCCAGCACAGTGCATCAAGGGTAAGTACACACCAAAAAAAAAATAAAAACTTATATATATTGTATTGTATATTATAAGGGAGGGGGACATGTGGGGAGCGGTGCAATGCACTGGCCATGGGGAAGCAGTTTTCTGGGAGACATTCTGGAAACTGCATTGCTGCCCTATTTGCAGGCAACTGTCAGCTCTGAGGGAGGAGGTTGCCCACTTCCAGGCTGAACTGGCAAGGACTAAGGAGGCCTCCTCCACCCAAAGAGCACCAGTGCCACAACCACTGCCTCAGAGGTTGCCAAGTATGAGGAGCAGTTGGACCACAGTGGGTTCTGGGAGGGTGAGGGTGGTGGAACAGAGGTGAAGCCCTAGCTGTACCTCTACACAAATCATACAGTATGCCAGTCTGGCAGAGCAAGGTTCCTCTATGATGACACCCTCAGTGGAGACCAAGAACAATGTTGGGGACATCCACAAGGGAGACCCACAAAAGGGTGGCAAGGGACACCACAGGGGAAGGAAACAGCAGATAGGGGACTCAATTGTTAGGGGGTAGAACTGGGGAAGGGAGGGGAGAGGGAAGTAAGGTACCTGCCTGGTGCCATGGCTTGAAGGGACAGGAAGCGAATCCTTAGGATTGCAGAAGCAGCATCACAGAAGAGGGAACTAGATATCATTGTCCATCTTGGGACAAATGACCTAGCTAGGCATGAGATCAGTGCAGTGCAGGATGAATTTGTGGAGTTGGGGAGGGGCCTCAGACAGGTAGCAAGCACGGTAACCTTCTCAGAGGTGCTGCCAGTCTATGGCAGGGATGAGGCTAGGGTACTGCACACCATATAGTTTAATGAATGGTTGCAAAACTGGTGCAGAGCACAGGGCTTTGGCTTCATTGGAGACTGGGGGTCCACCTGGAGAGATGATGGTCTATACTGGCATGATGGTCTGCATCTGTCCAGGAAGGGAACCAAGCTCCTAGGTGACAGGTTTAAATGCTTCCTTAGTAAGCTTTTAAACTAGCCAAGGGGGGAGGTGCTGATAAGAAGCAGGAAATTTTAAGTCTTCCCCTACAAAACATGGCAGGTAGTAAGGTAAACACCGAGGTACAGAGCTTGACAGAGGGCAGGACAGGGGTAAATGGAAAAATAGACAAAGGCAGTATCAGCAGAGATGGGGGAAAAGGATAAAGTCAACATTAAATGGAGGGCAATGAGTACCAATGCCCGTAGTCTGGGAAACAAGCTTCCTGAGCTAGTAGCCCTGATGGAAGAGGAACACTTGGATATTGTGGCAGTTACAGAAACATGGTACACAGAGAACCATGACTGGGATGTCAACATACCAGGGTACACAATCCACAGAAGGGACAGGGAGGGTAAAAGAGGAGGTGGAGTAGCTCTCTACATAAAGGAAGGGATCAAAGCTACAGAACTAAAAAGTAAAGGGGGAGCACAAGAGACACTGTGAATCACCTTGGAGACAGGGAATGGCATCACAATCCACACAGGGGTTGTAAACAGACACCATCTCAAGAAATGGACAAGAAAATGATAGAGGACATTCTCAAAATGGCTGAAAAAGGGGAGATACTGTTGATGGGGGACCTGAATATGCCAGATTTTAACTGGATGACATGTACTGCAGCCACATCCAAGAGCAGGGTCATTCTCGATGCTCTACAGGGGGCATGCCTTAGACAGCTAGTATTGGAACCCACTCGGGAGGGAGCAATATTAGACCTGGTACTCTGATATGGAGAGAGGATCACAGATTTAGAAGTCAGTAGACATCTGAGAACAAACAACCACTGCACAGTGTGCTTCACAATAAGCACAACCATGGAGACAAGCCATGCAAAAACAAGGATATTAGACTTTAGAAGGTCTGACTTTGGCATAATGGGTGACAACCTGAGGAATGTACTAGCAAATGGCCAGAAAGGAGGGGTGGAAGAACAATGGAGAAAAATCAAAACTGTCATCATAGAGGCAACAAGCCTTTGTGTGAAACAAATAAAGAAAACAAAGCAGAGTAAAAAAACACTATGGTTCTCAAAAGAGGTGGCAGGGAAGATTAAGGAGAAAAAGGATGCATTCAAAAAGTATAAGGAATCACAAAATGAGCTTGATAGGGAACTGTATCAATTAAAGCAGAAAGAAGTGGGGAAGGCAGTCAGAATAGCAAAGGCCCAAACCGAGGAAAAGATAGCCAACTCAGTTAAGAAGGGGGATAAAACCTTTTATAGGTACATTAGGGAGCATAGAAACATTAAGGGAGGGATAGTGAAGATTAATAAAGGAGAGGGAAGGGGAGCAGAGGGAGACAGTGAAAAGGCAGAGATACTGAACGAATACTTTTCCTCAGTATTCACAAAGAAGTCATGGAGTTACCTAAACCAAACAATAGAAGCACTCTGGGTGGGGGTTGACACCAGTCCATTTACAGAAGAAAGAGTCCTGAAAGAACTCCTAAAACTCAAGGTGGAAAAAGCAATGGGGCCTGATGAGATTCACCCCAGAATCCTAAAAGAACTAAGGAAGGACCTAGTGACACCACTGACCACACTTTTTAACAAATCATGAGAGGATGGGGTGGTACCAGAGGACTGGAGCAAGGCAGATGTGATTCCCCTTCACAAAAGTGGGAGCAAGGCAGAAGCAGGAAACTACAGACCTGTTAGTTTGACCTCAGTGGTAGGGAAAATGATGGAATCACTTCTGAAAGAAAGAATTGTTGACTACCCAGAGGCCAGTGGGGCACAGGACCCAAAGCAGCATGGATTCACAGCAAGAAGGTCATGTCAGACAAATCTAATTGATTTCTTTGACTGGGTGACCAAAGTAATAGACCAGGGTGGGGCTGTGGATATGGCCTACCTAGACTTTAGCAAGGCATTTGACACAGTCCTGCACAAAAGATTAATAATCAAGTTAGCCAGCCTGGGAATGGGACCCAGGGTGGTAGTCTGGGTAGCAAACTGGTTACACAACAGGGCACAGCAGGTAATAGTGAATGGAACACATTCCGAAGAAAGGGGGGTTACTAGTGGAGTACCTCAGGGCTCAGTACTGGGTTCAGTCATCTTTAACATCTTTATAGGTGACATTGCAGAGGGTCTGGAAGGAAAGGTATACCTCTTTGCAGATGACACAAACATCTGTAACAGAGTTGATACACAAGGTGGGGTAGAAAGGATGAGAAGGGACATGGCAAGGTTGGAGGAATGGGCAGACATATGGCAACTTAGATTCAATGCAAAGAAGTGCAAAGTGATGCACCTGGGAAATAAAAACCCAGGAGAAGAGTACACAATAGAAGGGGAGGTACTAACAACAACAATAATTGAAAGGGACCTGGGGGTAGTAATATCAGATGACCTAAAGTGGGGTAAGCAATGTGAGAAGTCAGTAAGAAGAGCCAGGAGGATACTGGGATGCATAGGGAGGGGCATCACAAGTAGGAAAAGAGAAGTGGTTATCCCTCTGTACAGTTGGTGAGACCCCATCTGGAGTACTGCAAGCAGTTTTGGAGACCCCATCTACGCAAGGACATAGACAGGATGGAAGCAGTCCAGAGGAGGGCAACTAAAATGGTGCAGGGTCTGCATCATAAACCGTATGATGAGAGACTGAGAGAGAGCTTAATATGTATACCCTTGATGAAAGAAGGGACGGGGGGGCATGATAGAAACTTTCAAGTACCTCAAGGGAATCAATAAAGTCCAGGAGGGTAGCATCTTTCAGAAAAAGAGAAGTGTAAGAACAAGGGGGCACAATTTAAAGATAGAGGGGGTCTGGCTCGGGGGTAATGTGAGGAAATTTTTTTCACGGAGAGAGTGATGGACGCATGGAACCACCTTCCTGGGGAGGTTGTGGGGTCTAAAACAGTGGGGGAATTCAAACATGCATGGGACAGACATAAGGCAATTATAGTGGGGGGTTGCAGGAAGTAGGCTATTGATTAACTAGAATCTGCAGCTTATCCAGTAGGTTGGGAAATGGGCAGACTGGGTGGGTCAAGTGGTCCTTATCTGCCATCAAAGTCTATGTTTCTATGTAACTGAGGTTGGAGGGGGGGTAAATTCAGGAGGGAAAATAGGAGACGTTATTTCACAGATAGGGTGATGGAGAAGTGGAACACTCTACCCGAGGAGGTGGTTTCCCATAGGACGGTGGGCTACTTCAAGAGGGGATGGGACAGAGTGAGGGGGGGAGGTCGGTGAGGAGGGTAGGGAAAGGTGGGGCAGCTGCATGCTGAGGGGCTAGTTGCACAATCGAGCAGACTCGATAGACCATGGTGCCTGTTTCTGCTGGCACTTCGTATGTTCATATGTAGTACACAGGCATAATGCTATACTATCTCTGTTTCTATATAGGATGATCTATGTACCCTAGGAATGCCTATTTTAAGCTTTTTCAAATTTTGCATTTTATTGAGGTTTATTTTTGTAGTATAGATGATCCAAAGCTTTGTTTTTAGGATGAAAGGACATGCTGGGTGGGATACAAATGGGACTGTATGGATGATGATGGCTGGCATGGTCCACTTAGAAAAGCTGGGGACCCCCTAAACGTGCCAGTAATGGCAGCTATGGATCTGTGGATGGTCATTTCAGAGTCTGGTCTGCAGTGGTGTCCAGGGATAGAATGCAGTTAAGAGATTTGGAGGGAAGAGGGAAGTTATGGTGAGGCTGGGATAAAATCTACCACCTGCCGGGCCAACCGACCCTGTATACATTCTCACATTTTGTCACTGAAATGTTGGACACAGACACTCACAATGTAGGAAAATGAGGGGCACTGGTCTTAATGATATGGGACAAATTGTTAGACTGAGACACATTCAGAAAACTGGAAGCTAGTGACATAACAGCACTCTACCCTTGATCACACCCTGGACACTAGTTGAAAGTCCTAACAGTGGAGTATTAATGAGTCACATTGAATCTTTTGTGGGATTCCCCCTCTTGAAATGCCAGATAATGGCAGCTCTTAATGAGCTGTTAATCAGACCAGTCCATCTGGAACATTGAGAGAGATTAGCATGAAGACTAGAGCCTGCAAAAGTAGACTTTTTAACTTCATTAACAGCCATGAAAACCTGCACTAGTCAAGACAGACAAGTAGACAGTTAGCTGCACTAGCCCTGGTCAATTTGTGCTAGGGTTTGGGCAAGTAAAACAATGTTAAGCTCGACCCCTGTTAATGAAGGTGTGGACTGCCAGGCAAGGTGGCACATGATATGCAGGCAGGGACCCTGCCATATCTTTTCTGTTTCCCCCCAAGAAACCCAACAGGCTATGGGACAACATCCCCCCTGCAGTGCTGCCCAGGCTGTCTGGGTAGAAAAGGAGGTCTGGGGGTAACTATTCAGGCATTCACCCATCTTTGTGAAATTTACCTTCCTGTATCTTCCCAGAATCTCCTTCTTATGCAGAACAGAGGATCCACTTTGGCACCGAGGATGAACATCCAATTGGATGCCCACCTGTGTCCTCTTGTCTGCCACCATGCAGCTGTTTGCCGGGGGCAGGGTTGTGGATGGGCGCATGATAGTGGGTGGTAATCATGCACATCAGCTACCACATGCCTGTCCACAGTGAGGAGCTATATGGGTTAGTATGTGTGAATTGCATGTACTCAGCCCATCAGTGATGCATAGCCCACCACACGTTTCCAATATTAAGTGTAAAATTGTTTTCAAGTGGCAGTCAATTGTGTTTTCCTTTTTTTTGAAAGAGTGCAATACTGTTCTTTATGGTTTGAAGACAGGGTGAATCATCAAGAAAGTTTATGCAGTGGAGGTTCTGCCTGCTATGCTGTATTTTACATGAAATATAGTCCCATGCAATTGAGCTGTACTATAGCACTAGTAGAAGGTTGGCTTGTACAGTAGGTATTTTGCATCATCTGCTAGGAAATTCTTCATTCTATACAAACTGACTATTGTTGGTGTAGTTGCTTTGTGAGATGGTCAACATGTGTTTCAAAAGGCAGGTTTGAGTCTAGGTGTACTCCCACATATTGGAAGCTATTGACCACCTCAAGCTTAGTGGCATCTAAAATCTTAAGGCAGAATTCAATAACATCCTTGTTGTGCTTGGCATCAAGTTGAAAAGCATGGTTTTGGTCTTTCTCTTGGTCAAGATTAATTTGTTGGATAGTAGCCAAGTCTGAAATTCTTTAATACCGTTGGTAGCACTGCTATATATCACTGCGTCATCTTCATACAACAGGACTTTGAATTGTTTACATAACTCCGGAAGAGGGTTTACAAACCATGTGTATAGTAGTGGACCCAATATGGACTTCTGGGGAGTCTTGAGGTAAGTGGTTGGTGAGTAACTTCACATCATTCAATCTCACAACCCGATTACAATTAGACAAGTAATCTTGGAACCAGTACAAAGCTAATTTCCCTAGTCCAGTTAATTTTGGCTTCTTGAGCTATAAAGTATGGCCCACAAGGTCAAAAGCCTTAGGTCTATGAACATAACACCTATGCTCATTCATTTCCCATGGCCAGTTTTAAGCCAATTGTGAACCTAACAAAGGATTTAGTGGAACTGTGCTTCTTTCTAAATCCATGTTGTTCAGGGGAAACTAAGTTGTGAATTTCAATGTAGTTCTGACATTGCTTGTGCATTACTTTCTCTTGGAGTTTTGCAGGACATAATAAGGTTGATCTAGGTCAAAAATTGTCTACAGCAGTTGTCAGTTCCTCTTTGGGTACCAGTGTGACAAATACTTGCTTACATAGGTCATGGATTTGTCTAGCAGTAAAGGATACGTTTGATGTTTGGCTAGGGGTGCCAAGAGTGATGGAGCCCAATATCCAAAAATATTGGTTGAAATTCCTCAGTACTAGCTCTCTTATCTATGATAATAGATGTGACGATGTTATAGAATTATTAAGCAGTGATTTATTCTGAAAAAGAGTTGATTTACATTTATTTTTCAGTCAAAGAGAAAAAAATCTAAAATGTAGTAATTTCACTTGGGCAGGGGCAGGAGAATGAAATAGGGTGCTATGAAGATATGGGAAGCAGGTTCAGTTTGAAATGGTCAGGGATGGGGAAGAGGGTGGGATAGAACGCCATGTTGTATAAGGGTGGGATTAGAAATGAAAACATTTTAGTTTTAATTCAACCATCACAATATGAAGTTATACTTCAATAGCAAAGTGCTTTGTCACCTGGTGGGGTGGCAATTTCACCTGGCACAGCACTTTGAAAGGTGGCACTTTACTGGTGAAGTACTTCATTGTGAAGCACTTTGCCAGGTAAAGTGATCTCTTCACTACCTGAAGAATTCTGCAGTGGCCATGTTTTGCGACATGCAGTAGCAGAACATCACCTTGCCCTTTGCAAAGTGAAATTTCTTAACTTTTCCCACCACTGGAGGTGGCGCAGATATTCCTCTGGACTGGACAGAGAAATGAGTCCAAGTACCTGAACTGACATCAGATACTGAACTATCCACATAAGGAAGCATGTGTCTTGAGAGTAAGACTTTCTGGCTGTTAAAAAAATGGCTGAAATCTCATGGGAGACACCCAAATGGGTGACCATTATGTCCTCAAGAACCATGCACAGAAATTCAGGGGCAGAAGATCAAGGTTCAGCAGCCTGCCCTGAAACTGGCAAAAGAGTACTGAACTATGAGTCAATAAATTGAGAGGTTACCAAGCCATTTCCAACAGCAGAGGGAGACGGATTTGTCTGTGCTAAAGTGAGGGCAAAATCCACAAACAATAAACCACACTCGCCACTGTAAGATAATTGCTTTAGTCAAAAATCAAAGTGCCACTCAGCTCCAAGCACCTAAATGCTGACAAGTCCTTGACTGGTTCCATGCCTACTAGCATATCATCGGGGGAAGTACAAACAGTGGTTGGTTAATTCCTTATATGGAATCATTCCTTAAAGGGACAGTGCTAATACAGAAAAAACACATTATGTGCAATGAATATATACAGTACATGCTCAATTATCCCGTGTTAATATTTAACATTGGATCAACAAATGGACAAGTACATAAAAACCATAAATATGACAGTTTCCATAGCACCATTTAAAATGATTATTACACTATGTTTATACATATTCCATATCTACAATTGCTGGGGAAAATACACATGTTTAAAAAGGTACTTAATTCCTGTAATTCCATTAGTTCATGATGAAGTAGTCAAAAGCCTTCCCTCTATTTCCTGAAAGGAACAATAAGAGTGAAATTAATTTCAAAGATAAGGAATAATTACCAAAAGACCTGCCATAAAAAGAACTTACAGTCATTTGGGACCTAAGAACTAACATAATTCAATGTGCTTAAAATATGTTTTAGCAGCCTGAACCGAACACTTGTTGTATGTCTTATAACATCTCAATGTCTACTCTTCATACAGTGCATTCTAACTTAGAAGGCCTACCCTGCCTTAAGGAGAACAAATAACAGCATTGTGCAGCATATATGCAGATAAATCTCACCATGTGACAAACAGTACAGATATCCTAACTATCTATATATATTATAGTGGCACGCTAGTGCCACTATAGTTAGGGTTGTGTAGCCATTTCTATGCTAAACCTCAAAGTTTGCACTTTAATAACTTTGCAACCGTTTGTCCGATTTGCCTGAAATTTGGAATGGAGGAAAATTGTTGGTATATCTCCAGATCTGGAAATATCCATGTCAATCGGATGTATAGTTGCGGAATCATAGTGCTCTCAAAAAGTGAAAAATTTCCAACATTCCATTTTATTTAGACGTGCACTTTGGACTGAAGAATGCATGTGAGTTGGTTCAGATTGGGTGGGCTACATTGGTCCTGGGTTGCAGATGTGCCTTTTGAAGATTTCATGTAACAATCTTGTTCCATTCAAAAGTTATAGCATTTTTAGTATCCCACTATATCCTATGGGAAAATGTATATGTGCAGCTCGAAAATTGTTTCGATCGTATTTTTTAGTGTCAAGCTTGGCAAAAATAGTGTCATGCTGCCGCTATCTTGTGTTCAGTTAGTGAGAGAGAAAAAAAATATATAACTCAAAAAATACTGCACTTTTCTACACACCAAGCATTGGGTTTACCAATTCGGGGTCTGAGGAACAGGAATCTGGCATTAGTTTTTCACCAGCTGGTCTGGAAATGTGGTTTTTAGATTTTTTCCACCATTTTGCTGTTTTTTGATCATGACACTATCAGAAATTGCCACGGCAATATGCAAGACCATAAAAAATATAACCGCAATACTATTTTTTATGTTTGCAGTTGTATTCCCATTATGATGACAGGAATGTTGCGATCATATTTTACATGACCACGGTAACACTGCACAACCACATTTTATGAAATGCTGTTTTCTTTGTCACTTGATTGTGGCAAGCTGGATTGTGATATTAGCATGAAATTTTCAGGGTGGCAAGCCCTAGTGCTGCAGATTTGCCTTTCAGTGGTTTGCTTCAAAAACATTCACCATGTCCCTAGTTATAATGTTCCAAAGTTATGAATTTTCCCATAGGATAACATTGTGGGAATAATTTTCTTTGTCACTTCATTGTGGTTACATGCATTGTGGTATTGACCTGAAACATTTAGGGTGTAAAGCCCTACCCCTACAGGTATGCCTTTTGCTGGTTTGGTACAGAATCATTAAACATGGCCATAGTTGCAGCATTGTGAAGTTTGAAAATTTCCCCATAGGATAACATTGGGGCCGCAGGTTTTTCTTTGTCCCCTCATTGTGGCAATGTGGATTGTGCTACTGCCCTGAACATTTCATGGTGGAAATACCTACTCCCACAGGTGTGCCTTTTGGTGGTTTGGCATGAAAACACTCAACGAGGCCATAGTTACAGCATTCCAAAGTTCAGAAATTTTCCCATAAGATAACATTGCGGTGCCCGTGACGCCTTTTGGTGCTCGTATCTCGAAAATGGTTCGAGATACAGACTTTTTGTCACAGAACTAGGTTAGAAAGCCATGAAACCCTTGAAATTTGAATTTTATTTCTAACATGTATGGTTCCTGAGCTATTTGCAAATTACTATTCCACATGTAAATTTTCGTGTGATGATTGCTATACCTTCACAGTTGACAATCACACTACTTTTCAGTACCCCGTAATAGGGAAATGATGAGTAACATGTGTTTGATCACTGTGTTGCTGTGACAACTACTGACTTTCATGATTACAATTACACTTAACTTCACTTTGCAGAGCATGCTCTTCGCGAGATATAGGCAAATTAGTGTAACTATGACTCCTTGCTTTATATGACTGCTATATGGAACCATACTTAACTGTAAGTGGGAGTGCAGGACCCAGAGGGTCCATGCTCCCTCAAACACACATACTATTTGCCACACTTGCACGGCTTGGTGGGCCCATCGCTCCCACTAAGCCGCCCATTTCTATTACTAGTTACATTACACTTTAAAAAAAAAGAAAGGAAATTCTTTGCAAAAACTTTGTTAATGCATCAATTAGGGTTTTTCCACAGTGACAAAAGAGAAGAAATTCAATGTTAGGGTTACCATCCCTAGCACCCCACCCCAACCTCACACCCACCAACAGGTATCTGGGTGTGCCTTGGGGGTCGTCCTGCCTAACTCTCACCTCATTCTCCTATACTGCACCACCTCAGCTTCTGTATGCATGGAATGGGGTGGGAGTTAGGTACAGTGACCCCAAAGCACACCTAAATGCCTGTTGGTGGGGATGGAAGTGTGGGGTGCTGGGGTGGTAACCTCTAACATCAAATTTCCTCTCTTTTGTTGCTGTGGAACAATTCTAACTGATGCATTAACAAAGTTTTTGCAAAGAATATATATATGTGCAGGACTCGTAATAACTGTTATTGTTCGAAGCCTTCTCTTGATACAATACATTAAGTCAATCTTGTCATTTAGACCAGGAAAGTGGAGGGCTCCCAGCATAAAAATCCCAAATGATTCTCTATCTGCTAATTTTGTCTCCATGTCACCACCTCTAATACCCATTCTGACCCTCTTTATCCCACAAAATTTAAAAACATGTGCATCTTTCTGTCTACTGTTTTTTGAATGTTTCGAGAGGGCACTTCTGTCATCCAAATTCTGTATCGAGCGAATGTGTTCCCCCAATCTGACTTTAAGTGGCCTAGTCGATCTACCAACATAGAAGGCCCCACACTGACAGGTAGCAAGATAAACTATATTTTCCATACTACAGTTAATGAAATCTTTGATTTCATACATCTTATTGCTGTTGTATATACCAAAATTCTCACACTTAATAGTGTGGCAACAAAACTTACAGTTCCCACAATGGAACATCCCTTTAGGGAGTGGCTTGCTCTGCTCTATAGATGTTTTTACTATGTAAAATTTGGGTAAATAACTGTGGGATTCTATCTCTCAGATTTGTGCCTCTCTTAAAAACCATCCTATGATTGGCCTGGAAACATTCTGTGAGATTAGGGTCTGATTGTAAGATGTTCCAATTATTATTTAGAATTCTCTGTATATCTGTGACAAAATTCAACCAGTTCCCACCCTCTTCCTTTTCTGGTGGGTCCCTTTTGGAAAGCAGTTGGGTCCTGTCCACATCCCTAACTTCTCTATACACTTTAGTCGTGGTTTGTTGTCTATGGCCTCGTGCCAAAAATCTGTTACACATCTCCTTGCTGCATACTTCAAAGTCTTGGTCCTCACTATAGTTCTGATGGACTCATTGTAATTGGGCTTTTGGGATATTCCTAATCATATGGCATGGGTGGCAACTAGAGGCCAATAACAGGGAATTCCTATCCATCTTCTTCCTGAACAAACTTGTCTGTAATATGCCATCACACTTCTTGATAATCTGCAAATCAAGGAAGGAGACTGAACAGAAATCACTCTGTACAGTAAATCTTAAGTTCTCATTGATATTTTCCAAATAGTTCACAAATGCATCAAGTTCCTCCCTTGTGCCATGCCACACCATAAAAATGTCATCTATAAAACGATGCCAGTAATCAATCCGATCAAAAAAACAGATGGTTCTGGATGTCATAGACTATTCTTGTTTACCATTAGCCCAAATAGAGGTTGACATAATTGGGTGCAAAAGTAGCACCCATTGTCGTCCCCTTACTTTGTATATACCATGGGTCCTGAAACAAAAAACAGTTTTTAGTGAGAACATGTTCAGCACATTGTAATAAGAAGCCTATAAACCCATGTTCCATATTGTGATCCTGTTCCAACCAGTGTCTCATGGCCTCAAGACCTCCCTCATGTGGGATGTCACGTCCATAGACACTAAGAGCCAAGAGCTTTCAAGTTGCATGTCCTCCACTAGTTCCAAAACCTGCATGGTGTCCCGAACATATGAACATAGACCCACCACATACTGCTTTATGTGGTGGTCCCCAAAATGTGACAGTGGCTCCAACAAGGACCCTATACCTGACACGATTAGATGACCAGAAGGGTCGTGCAGATTTTTGTGTATCTTAGGGAGGACATATATGCATGCTCTTACCGGGTGTGCCACAGTCAGATATAGAAACTCATCATGATTAATCAAACCCTCACATTCTGAATTGAATAAAACGATATCTATTTCCCTCTTAAAACCCACTGTCAGGTCCGAAGGTAGGGGGCGATAGAACTCACTACAACCCAATTGTCTTTCTAGTTCATGGATATATTTGTGGGTTGATAAAACCACAATAGAACCCCCTTATCAGTTTGTTTTATAGTCACTTCTTTTTTGTCCTGTAGTTGTTTTATTGTCTCTGCCTCCACCCTAGTAACATTAATAAAGGAGGGTCTATCATTCAATTTAAAAAGTTGTTTGGATTGTTATTCACATGCCCTCTCAAACACTCTTACATGGTCACTATAGGGTGGCACAAAGGTGGATGGAGGTTTAAAGGGTCTTACCTGATCACTAGTCCCAGCAACTGTCTCCCCTTCAGTATTCCCAATCATGTCCTGCCCCATGTTGCTGCTTCTTGCCATTTTGGTTAAAAAAGCATTTCGGTTTAAGTTTCTGGTAAACCTGTACAGATCTATATATAAATCAAAAAATCAACTATCCTGTGTCAGGATAAACGGTAAGTCTTTTTGTAAAATCCATTGCCGTTCCTGGGTTAGTTCAATGTGTAAGATGTAAATCATAATATTATCCTGTTCTAGGGTTTCCCCCATCTGCCTCGGTCCCTTCCAATGTTTGTGTCCTCTGCATCTCATCTTCCGTCGTTGTTCCCCTGGTTGGATAGTTCCCACTGTTGGCCGTCAATATCCTCTGAGTGTGAATAACCTGTGGGGTGTCCTCAAAATGAACCAGTGTTTTCTGGCGTCTGTCCAATGAGTCCTGTACCCTTTCTAAAAAAGGGTCATCTCCTTCAATCTCTGATTCACTATTAGAAGTGTAATTGGGGGAATCACTTCTAATTTTGTGTTTGCTTGCATGCACATGCAAGAAACACATTGCGTCAGCTTCCTTCTGTAGTGGGTTGTGGAGGCGCGGCAATGTTGTGGCGAATGGCAGCAGCCCATTTTAGGGCTAGTCTCTGTCACACCAATAGAGGAGCATGCTGTAGATGACAGCAGTTAATGAGTGTGCCACTATGCTCAAAGAAACTGACTGCTGCAATCAGGGAGCACTTCGTCACTGTACAATCAGTTGAGTTTGAGGGGCAGTCACTGACTGCAGCAGCCAATTGTAGCTGCATTGTCTGGTGTCCCTTTCAATAAACTTGATGATGGCTTCTCTGTTGGCCTCTCCCAGTCCCCACAAAGCAGATGGACAACTACTGCCCGCCTCTTCCAGTCCCTGTTAAAGCTGACTGGGGTGACAAATCCTCCTGTTGGCATGCCCCCTTCTCAGTTCATTTGCCAATGTGATAGCCCAATCCCCATCAGCATGATGTGCCCCCCCATTTGCTGTGTGCCAAGGGGATGCCCAATCCCCCTCAGCTCATGCACACCCCCCAAGCACACTGTATGGCCAATGGGGGTGCCCAATCCCCATCGGCTCCAGTCCTCCCAACAAACACTCAGGTAGCACACTGGAAGCCCACCCCTGTGTGCTCATGCACTCCCCCCCAGCACACTGTATGGCCAATGGGGGTGCCCGATCCCCATTGGCTCCACTCACCCTCCAACAAACATCCAGGTGGCACACTGGGAGCCCACCCCAGCATGCCAAAAGTCCTGCGGTGTCTTTTTTAAAATTCCTGTAAAAAAAATAATTAAAACGGTCCCTCGTTGAGTCTCTTGCCCCTCCTCCAACCAGCAGCCACCCTCTGCGCACCCCCACACCACCTACCCACACTCCCCTCACCCCATACTTACCTCTGGAGACTGGCACGATGATCTTCAGTGGACTGGGAACACATTTGCACTCTTCAAAGCCAACCCCGAACTGAAGAAATGCCAATAAGCTGTATAATGGCATAAATTAGTTTTTTCCAACTTATATGGATATCTTTGCCATTTTTTCAACTTTTGGCACCAAATTTTCAACATGGTGTTCTTGGGACCCCTCCTCATGAATTCAGTTACTGTCATGGCATTATTTGGTCCTGAAAGGTGATTTTGTGATCACTGTGCAGAATCACCTTTTGGGACTGATTAACCAAATGACAGTGTCACTGTTCATGAGGTGGGCTCTCAAAAAGCCTATGTTACAAATTTGGTGAATAAATTCCAAAATATTACTGTGTTACAAGCGTGAGTTGTGCAGTTTCCACGCTCACTCATAAGTTCATGGATCTGTAATATTTTCACTCCAGATTTTCAACATTGGCATTTTTTCACACCTCCTTATGAACAGTACAGCTGTCATTTTTCACATCCTGGCCGAAATGTGTTTTCTTACTGCTGGCACAGAATAGCACGGTCACTGTGGGAAATCAGTGTTCGGGTCAGATTAAGAAAATCACAGTGACACTGTTCATAAGCAGCGGTCCTTAAATGCCTAGGTTGATAATTAGGTGACAAAAGTCCATAAAATGACTATATTACAAGCGTGCATTGCGCAGTTTCCACTCACACTCGTAACTTTAAAAATTTGTAATATTTCAACTCAAAATTTTCAACATTGCCAATTTTGCACACCTTCTTATGAACAGTACAGCTACAATTTTTCTCATATTGCCCAAAATGTATATTTACACATCTGACACACAATGGAGCGGTCGCTGTGGGAAATCAATGTTCAGGACAGATTAAGAAAATCATATGACAGTGTTCATGAGCAGAGGTCACAACATGCCTATGTTGAAAATTTAGTGAAATAGTTCCACTAAATGACAGTGTTATAAGCATGCATTGTGCAGTTTCCATGTATGCTTGGAAGTTCAAGCATTTTTTAATATTTCCACTCCAGATTTTCAACATTGCCATCTCTTTACACCTCCCTATGAATTGTACAGCTGTCATTCTTCACATCCTGCCCGATATGTGTTTTTGCACATCTTGCATAGAATGGCATGGTCGCTGCGGAAATCAAAGTTTGGGACACAATAACAAAATCACAGTGCCACTGCTCATGAGCAGAGGTCCCAAACGATTTCATGAGGTGGGGGTCACAAAAAGGCCATGCTGAAAATCTGTAGTACAAATACCAACAAATGCCTGTGGTGTTAGGGTTTCTAACCATAATGTCCCACCCTGTGCAGACTGACAGGCATCGGGGTGTGCCTTTGGATTGCTGTTTGTAATGCTCACACCATTCCACCCCACCCCCACCCCACCCTGAAGCCAGTGACAGGCATTGAGGTGTTCCTTGGACTCTTCGGACCCAGACTTGGCCCCATTCTCTGGTACTGCACCCATTTCAGCTTATGTCCTCATGAAATGGGGTGACTGTGAAGCTGAACACCCCAAGGCACACCTCAGCACTTGTCTGTCTACAGGATAGGCTGACATGAAATGCCGTGAGCATTATGGGTGATGACCCAAAGGCACACCCCAATGTCTATCCATCTTTGCAGGGTAGAGGTGGGGTTGGCGTGAGTTCAGTACTTCACTGCCATTCCTATTTTGCATCTGTCTAACTCCTGTACATCCAATGCTTACATCAGCAGGCAAATATTCAGCATTGACAAATGCTTGTTAACAATGGGGCTGAGGGTTGCTGCAGAGTTATTATTTCCTCTACATCCACCATGCAGCAGGGCAGCACAATTCTTTTGGCAGAGCTTGACCAGTGTTTCCTGGAACAGCACAATTGGACAGAAGTTATATGGGAGCCTCCCACTCAAGCAGAGGCACAATGCATCTCACCAAAAAACTCCAGGTTCCAAAGTGAGTGAGCATAGAGGGACAGTTTTTTATTGTGTGGGGATGCCAAAAGATTCACTTTTGGCTAACCCCACTACTGGAAAAGTAGTTCTGCCATATAACGTTGCAGCTTCCATTCATGAGGGTGGACTGCAACGTGAATGTGAGTAACAGAAAGCATGTTCTGTAACATTTCCATATACATTCCTGACAGTTGCACATTGTGTTCCATAGGCCACTCCCAAATCCTGAATGCTTCATTATAAAGGGGTTAGAAGGGAGTCCCCTGCTTGTTAAGATAGAACATGATATACTGGTTGTCTGACTGAACCGGCAAGACCTTGTCTCTGACAGTTCAGCCTAGAGGTTAGAATAATGAGCTATGGTTCCATGTGATGATAGCGATCCAAAAACAGTGATTGCTATCATCGCGAATGTATGTTGCCGAAAAGCATTTCAGCGATACACATTTGTCAGTGAGCCAACGTCCAGAAATCAAAGTGTTTTTGCGGGTGGCTGTTCCTCCCAGCACACCCCCTTGCGGGGGGTCATTGCCCCCACACCCTCCTAACTAAAGAGTCCTAACTCCAAGGGAGATGTATGTCAAGAAGGAGGCAAAACACACTACATAATAATAAAAAAAAAAAAAAACAGCCACAAGCAGCGACAACACATTCTCACAGCAGGTCCCGAACCAAGTGCCTACTGCACCACAGCCAGCCACCCTCACCACCAGACCACAGGGCTAGTTTGGTTGCAGCAGGCTTCTCCTCCTTACCTAAACCTTCCCTCCTATCCATCTCCTGCAGCTCCCTATCCCTCCTCTTCTGGTCTCTGTGGTTGCTGATCCATCGCTGATCCATCACTACCCTACAAATAGGGTAGCTGATGATGATAGCACTATAAATGAGTCACTGTTTCTACAGTCACTCATTTATAACCACTATCATCGTGGGCTACCATTAGCTATGAATGAGCTTGGTATATCCGTCAGACCTAGGTTTGATTTCACAACTTCCACTTGCATATTGTGTGATCCAGGGCAAGTCCCTTAACCTCTCCAGTGCTCCTGGGGTGCCCCAGAAAACAGGCCTTGTACCTATTGGGCCTTACCTGGTTACCAAAGAATTAAAAAAAATTATGTTTGTAATGAAAGCATAAAGCCCATACAGCACTGACCTTATTTCCAGGACAATGATATGCATATACTGGTCAGGCACTCTCTTGTTTAGGATTTGTCTGCCTCTTCCCACAACATGTCCCAAATGGGACCACCCAAAAAAACAGTACCCCCCCCAGCCAGTAAAATGCCCCCTTTCCCCAAACCTGGTCTTCATGCTATAGTTCTATTCACCCTTGCAGTTTAGTGACCTCCTTCCTCACCTCACCTCACCTCACACATTCTCACCCACTTAGTGGTGCACCAAGAAAATATATAAGACCTAGTGCTAGAAGGCCATTCACCCTGGCAGTACAGTGAACCTACTCCCTCATCTGACCTTCAACCACTCTCTGTATTGCATTGAGAAAATCTGTAAATCATAGTACCAGAATATCATTCACCCTAGCAGTCTAGTGCCCTCTTCACTGGACTCCTGACCAGCTGGTATTGCAGAGAGAAAACCCATTATATTCATATTGGTGTCTAGTGAACCCTCTTCCTCACCCGGTTTTGCCCCTCCCAATGGTTGACAATTCCTAAACACTCACCTCCATGGATGGCAGAAGACTGACTGCTTGAAGCAGCATGAACTGTTTTATATGTGGTCCATATAATACAGCTTACAGTGCTTCAAGCATCACCTATATAGTGGATATTCAGGAAGGCAGCATAAGATAAATAGTTTAACCAAACAAGTTGAGCTGGCCCTATCTCTGTCAGGAGTGGCAGAGTAAAGTGTAGCCTCAAATGATGTGGCAATAGGGTCAACACAACAAGGAGCATAGGGAGGTTAAGTGACTTGCCTAGGGTCAGACAGAATGCAAGTGGAGGTTGCGGGAATAAATCCCAGGTCTGCTAGATGTACCAAGCTCATTCACAGATCATTGCTTTAACCTCTAGGTTATATTGCCAGCCCATTTCATTATTAGAGCCAACTCTCTCATACCCTGTCCCTTTTGCAACAAGAAGAACTGTTAACAACCCGAGGTGATAAGTTGAAATTATATATCAAAGATCTATAATACTTTAGCTGCATACTGATTATAAGACCTGAAAGATTTTTTTTTTAACTTTTAATTTATTATTTGTAGCTTGGAACCCAGTACCCTATGAGTACAATTTATGTCCAGTTTGTAATCCATGTCTAAATTTAATGTGGTATGAAGAACTCTATCTATGAATTCTGGCAAAGTGGGGCCAATGCATGAACGGGTGGGAATTACACGCTGGAGGCGCATATCACACCCACTTGGCTCCGCACTTGCAGACAAGTGCGCACCTCCCCAAATTCACATACAGCTGTCCCCAGTGTCCGATCAGTCCCCCCAGCAGTGCCCATGTTACAAAGCACCCACCCAGTGCACAGATGGACCACAGCTGGTGGACCCCCACCCTGGTCTGGGATGGCAGCCCACAACTTTCCACAATACACTGCAGTGCCCACCATGAAAGCATCCCAGTATGTCACCCTGCTCAGGTACTGCACCTCCGGACCACCCCCATGCCCCCAACCCATGTCCCCTAACCCTGCAACAGATGGCAGTGCCCCCCCACTACAGCCCCATCATGCTGGTCCAATTACAACCATGCACATCCTGACCCACCCATCCCTGGTCCCAATACCCCCATCCCACATTAGCTTTCAGTTGTCCCCCCCACACTCCATGGCACTGACAACCCCACTCCCTACCCCATACCCGACTGATGGTGTCATGACCCTGGATGGCCAGCAGAACAGCCCCTCACACCTTCTCAGCCACTGGCCATCCAAGTGATGCTCGGATCGCACTGCCTATATGTAAGGGTACACTTCCAGCAAGACTTGGATGGCCGGCAGTCGAGGAGGTGTGAGGAGGGCTATGCTGCTGGCCATCCAGAGATGTGGCACCAATAGACAGGTATGAGGGTGGGGGGGTAGTCTGTGCCGCAGGGGTGGGGGGTCCACTGAACACCAATGATTGCCCAGTGGTGCTGAGATTGGGGAGTTGTGGACATGGGCATCTGGGGGAATGGGAAGGGTTCCTGCTCACCACCAGGGACTGTGCCACTTGTGTGGGCTGGTGGTGGTGGGGTATTCCCGGCCTGCATTATACCGGGGAAGGGCAGACATGTGTGTGGGGGACAGGTCTGTCAGCAGACAGGGTCAGGGCACTGCTGTGGGGGGCAGTGATCAGCACAAACATTCGGGGACTGCTCACACATGTCGGGGGGATGCATGGCACTGACGGGTAAAAATATACGAAGATGCAAAAATTCACTCCACATTAAAGTTCACATATTTTAACTGATCCATGAAATGTTTCCATAGTTCGAAGTTGCACTTCATGTTCTATTTGCAGTTTCTCGGATTTTCAAATTCGAAAACTTCGATGCATGTTAATTCAAATAATCCAAGTATCGCAGATTTGTGAAACTGGAACATCGCCATCAAAGTTTTGTATAAGATTCAAAGTTTGCAATGTACCAAGGGATAGGAGGTCACATGTTGCTGAACAGCCAATGAGAAGCTAGTTTGATCATTCTCTGAGTGTAGTGTGTTGGAGAGTGATTTAGAGAGCAGAGCTTGTGCTTGTTGAATCAGCCTGGAGTCAAAATCTAAATATAACATAATATAAAAAATAATTTTGGTGGTCACATTTCTTGAAAACTGCATTTGTGAGTACCCTGTGCACACACAGTACTTTTTATTTTGATCTTCTCCTGTATTCTTTACTATAAGTATTTTGTTTTGTTTTAACAGAGTAGTGGTTTGGTGGCTTGTGTGGGGAAGGGTAGCAGCAGTTTTAGAATGTACACTTGTGTTCAGTAAAAAGATCACTGGGCCACTGTCCTGTATTTTCTTAAGAAAAATATTACTTTTCTGACTGTGCTTTAATCAGAGTGATTGCTGCTTGTGTCACTGTTGGCACACATGTAATAGGAAAAAATCACTGTCCTGACTGCAATTTTACCTGAGTGATTGTTGTGTCCATGTCAGCACACCTTTATTTAGAAAAAAAATCATTGTCCTCCTGACTGTGATTTAAACAGACAAGAGTGATTGTTGTGTCCCTGCATGTACACCTGTGTTAGAAAAACAAATCACTGTCCTTCTGACTGCAGTTTAACCAGACCAGAGAGACTGTTGTGTCCATGTGTGCACACCTGTGCTAGGAAAAAAAATCACTGTTCTCCTGACTGCAATTTAACCAGGCCAGAGTGACTGATGTGTCCCTGTGTGCACATCTGGACTAGGAAAAATATCACTGTCCTACTGATTGATGTAACCAGAGTGATTGTTGTGTCCCTGCGTGCAGACCTGTGCTAGGAAAAAAATCACTGTCCTTCTGACTGCAATTTAACCAGACCAGAGTGACTGTTGTGTCAGTGTGTGCTGTGTGCACACCTGTGCTAGGAAAAAAAAATCACTGTCCTCCTCACTGCAGTTTAACCACAGTGATTATGTCCCTGCATGCATAACTATGCTTGGAAAAAAAATCACTGTCCTCCTGATTGCAATTTAACCAGAAAAGAATGACTGTTGTGTACCTGTGTGCATACCTGTGCTAGGAAGAAAAATCACTGTCCTTCTGACTGCAATTTAACCAGACCAGAGTAGCTGCTGTGTCCATGCTTGCACACCTGTGCTAGAAAAAAATCACTGTCCTCCTGATTGCAGTTTAACCAGACCAGAGAGACTGATGTGTCCCTGCATGCACACTTGGGCTAAGAAAAATATCACTGTCCTCCTGACTGATTTTACCAGAGTGATTGCTGTTTCCCTGTATGCAGACCTGTGCTAGGGAAAAAAATCGCTGTCCTCCTGACTGCAATTTAACCAGACCAGAGTGACTGTTGTGTCCCTGCATGAACACCTGTGCTAGGAAAAATATCACTGTCCTCCTGACTGCGATTTGACTAGAGTGATTGTTGTGTCCCTGTGTGCAGACCTGTGCTAGGAAAACAAATCACTGTCCTCCTGACTGTGATTTAACCACAGCGATTATTGTGTCCCTGCGTGCGCACCTGTGCTAGGAAAAAAAAAACACTGTCCTTCTGACTGCGATTTAACCAGATCAGAGTGATTGTTGTGCTTGTGTCCCTGTGTGCACACCTGTACTAGGAAACACATCATTGTCCTCCTGACTGCAATTTAACCAGACCAGAGTGACTGTTGTTTCTCTGTGTGCAGACCTGTGCTAGGAAAAAAATTACTGTCCTTCTGACTGCAATTTAACCAGACCAGAGTGACTGTTGCATCCCTGTGTGCACACCTGTGCTATGAAAAAAATCACTGTCCTGACTGAGATTTAACCATAGTGATTGTTGTGTCACTACGTGCACACCTGTACTAGGAAAAAATTCACTGTCTTCCTGACTGTGATTTAACCACAATGTTTGTTGTGTCACTGTATGCAGATCTGTACTAGGAAAAAAATCACTGTTCTCTTGACTGAGATTTAAGCAGAGTGATTGCTGTGTCCCTGCTGGCACACCTTTTTTTAGAAAAAAATCACTGTCCTCCTGACTGCGATTTAACCAGAGTGATTGTTGTGTCCCTGCATGCATTGAAGAATGACTGGGAAGAAAAGGGCAACTAAAGGGAGAGGTCGTGCATCAGCTACAAAGAACATTGCTTAATTTCTGGTCCTTAATAGTGGTGCAGGAATGAAAAATGTGTCAGTGAGAGCAGAGGGATAGCATTCAGATGACTTTGTGGCAGGCAGTAGCAGTAGTAGCAACGTATTTTGCCCTGCTGGTGGTTTTTCTGCATCTAAATTTTTCTCTGCCAAATCTGTCACAGACATGTTGATGGATGTGTCAATGTCAAGTGACACAGTGACAGGAAGCAGCAGCACCACCACCAAATGAATAACTGTGGGCATGGAGGCGGTTCATTTGGAAGTGCAATGAGAAAGTGGTGCTGTTGGTGATGGTGGGTTGCAGCAGGTGGAGTATAATAATGTGTGTCCGGTGGGTGAGGGCAAGGTGGCACATGTGGAGCAACATGAGGATGCCAGTAATGAAGAGGAGGTGAGTGTCACAGAGCCTGTTGCTGCTGAGGAGGACAGACTTGCAGAGGATGATGAGAATGGCAGCTTTTCTGCAGACTATGATGTGGATGATGTGTCAGATGACACGGATCCCTCATGGGAGCCTGAAAAGAAAAGGCTAAAATAGGTTGTTACAGAATGTGCCTTTCCTGTTGCCTTAACTGCTAAAACCACCAAGGAAAAGGACCCCCCCTGCACTGTTTCTCTAGTTTTTCCATTTTTCCAATCACCCCACAACATAACTTAGAGCAAATCTTGTCCTTTGCTATCCCAGTCATCTTGGCACCAAGTAAATACAAGGCCCCAGAAATCCTTAGTGTGAGATTTTTACATACTGGACCCATCTGATGAGACAGGGACAATTTGTCAACTGTGTCAAACCCAAGTAAGTAGAGTAAGAAGGGTAGTCACCTTGGCACAGTGGGTAGGGGTGGGTGAAAGTCCGAATTTTTTTTTTTTTAACATTTCGTCAAATTTTCCGTTCTTTCACCTGTGGCAGAATCCTGA
This sequence comes from Neoceratodus forsteri, assembly GCA_016271365.2. NCBI lineage: Eukaryota > Metazoa > Chordata > Ceratodontiformes > Ceratodontidae > Neoceratodus > Neoceratodus forsteri. The sequence continues at coordinate 852,195,447 of CM028134.1, forward strand.
ACTTTCACCAAATAACTGAGGATTTCTGCCTAGTACTGTGCCATTTAATTTTGAACTGCTGACTTTTTATAGGCCATGCAGAAATAAAGTCGCTTGCTTAGTATTTTGCCTTATACCATGTAATTATCCACAGTTTGCATTACTGCTATGGTTTTTTCCCCCCCGCAGTTTAATACAATAACCCACATTTCTTAAATTTATTCTGCAGTTTTTCAGTGGAATTTCTGCAAAGGTTTGCGAAATGATTTCTGAACTTTTGTGGAAGCAAAAATCCAACTTTCACCAAAATTCCGTCGGTGGAATTTTTTTTCTCGCTCACCCTTACAGGTGAGCAACATACACACCTTAAAAACAGGCACCCAGTTTGGTGGCTTGAACACCAGAAGGCAGCCAGTGCCAGTGGTTCTGGTCCATCCAAATCAGAGGGCAATGTAAGTCAAATACACCTGGCACTACATGAGGTAGATGGAGGTGCAGGTGAGGAGGAGAGCATCTTTGTGGTACTGGATGCAGAGGATTCTTTGGGACAAGTAGTGGTCCTAGCAGTAGCACTATCACCCCAAGTCAAAGTGTGATCATGACCCCAGTAAGGAAAAACAAAAAAGGCACTGAGGTCTGTTGTGCAGCGCCTATGAGTGCCATTGGCAATCCCCAGACAAGGAGCACCCAGTAAAGGCACAGCAAAGAGGTAAGCTGTTTGGCACACCATCCAGTGCATCACTGGCAGCAATATCAAGAAAAGTTCAGACAATGTTGCATTCCAGTTTTGATTGGCAAACTAAGTTCCCACCTAATCATGGTACAGTGTGGGAGCTGAATGCAGCAGTTGCAGAAATTATTGCTCTGGATTTGTTACCATACTCATTTGTCAAGATTGTGGGATTTAGGCAGTTCATGGCCCCTGACTCACCTAAATGCCAGGTGCCATCATGTACATACTTTTCAAAGCGTGCCATCCTGGAACTGTACAGTAATGTATATGACATGGCATGTCATGCTTTGCAGCATTCCTCAGCACAGTATGTACATATGAGCATGGAGATATGGACCAGTGGGAAAACATCTGGTAGCTCTTTCTTGTGCTTACTGCACACTGGACACAGGTACCTGGGGTAGTGGCTGATTGAGCCAAGAATTGCACTAGGACAAACTGCGGTGGTAGCAACATACCTGGTGTTAGGCAGCATGCAACACTGACCATGAAGAGTATCCCTGGGTCACACACTGAAGAAAAGATGCTGGAAGTGGTGCTAACAGAGATTGATGAGTGGCTCCACCCCCATGCACTGAAAGCTGGATTCATTGACAGTGATAATGGATCAAATGTGCGGAAATGCATCACTGATGAGGGATTTGTTAGGGTTTTATGCTTGGCACACTGCCTTAACCATGTTGTGCAGACTTTCATCAACCATCCAGATATAAAAGAAATTTTGACCGTGGCCTGACGCATCTGTGCCCACTTTGCACTTTCAGCAAAAGTGCTCTGCAGGTAAAGAACAAGCTGCCTGAACATCACTTAAAACTTGACGTTGTCACCTGGAGGAACTCCATCTTGTATATGGTGGAGTGTCTATACCAGCAGTACAAGGCAATTTCTGAGTATCTGCTACTTCATGCGAGTCATCATGACAGCAGTGGGGAATTCAAGTGTCTCACAACAGAGAAGTAGAGCCTAATGGATGGGCTTATCTCAATTTTAAGGCCCTTCAAGCATGCAACACAGGCAGTGAGTAGGAGACTGTCAGCATTAGTGAGTCCATCCTTCTGCTATGGGTGCTGAGGCAGACACTGCTGAATGTGCACCAACAGCTGGAGGCAGGTGATGACAGAGCTTCTGCCAGAGAACAAGCAGAGCACCAGGAGGAAGGAGCTGCTGGTATAACTAAACTTCTCTACTGGGACTAAGAACTAGAACTCTTGTACTGGGACCTTCAATTTAGGGTAAAAAAAAAAGTTAGTGTGTTTGTCAGGGGTAGCTGAAGTGAATTGTTATCTCTGTATCTGTTATCTGTGTTTTCTGTGTAGTTATCTAGGTGCTTGTCACAGGTGGCTGAAGGGAATTATCTGTGAAATTAACTAAGTGTAGAAAGATTTGCAAAGTAGGGGGAGTGGCTCAGCTAGAAGGAGCCAGGTTAAAACCAGATTTAAACACTGTCCTAGACAGCTTCTGCCAGAGAACAAGAAACAAATAAAAAAGTTAGTGTGTTTGTCAGAGTTAGTTGAAGTGAATTATTTGTGTATCTGTTATCTGTGTAGTTATCTAGGTGCTTGTCACAGGTGGTTGAAGGGAATTATCTGTGAAATTAACTAAGTGTAGAAAGATTTGCAAAGTAGGGGGAGTGGCTTAGCTAGAAGGCACCAGGTTAAAACCAGATTTAAACACTGCCTTAGATAGCTTCTGCCAGAGAGCAAGCAGAGCACCAGGAGGAAGGAGCTGCTGGTATAACTAAACTTCTCTTCTGGGACTAAGAACTAGAACTCTTGTACTGGGACCTTCAATTTAGGGTAAAAAAAGTTAGTGTGTTTGTCAGAGTTAGTTGAAGTGAACTGTTATCTGTGTACTGTATCTGTTATCCGTGTTATCTGTGTAGTTACCTAGGTGCTTGTCACAGGCAGCTGAAGGGAATTATCTGTGAAATTAACTAAGTGTAGACAGATTTGCAAAGTAGGGGGAGTGGCGTAGCTAGAAGGAGCCAGGTTAAAACCAGATTAAAACACTGTCCTAGATAGCTTCTACCAGAGAACAAGCAGAGCACCAGGAGGAAGAAGCTGCTGGTATAACTAAACTTCTCTACTGGGACTAAGAACTAAAGCTCTTGTACTGGGACCTTCAATTTAGGGTAAAAAAGAAAAGTTAATGTGTTTGTCAGAGTTAGTTGAAGTGAATTGTTATCTGTGTATATGTTATCTGTGTAGTTACTGTAGCTAGGTGCTTGTCACAGGTGGCTGATGGGATTTATCTGTGAAATTAACTAAGTGTAGAAAGATTTGCAAAGTGGGGGTGACTTAGCTAGAAGGAGCCAGGTTAAAACCAGATTTAAACACCGCCCTAGATAGCTTCTGCCAGAGAACAAGCAGAGCACCAGGAGGAAGGAGCTGCTGGTATAACTAAACTTCTCTACTGGGACTAAGAACTAGAACTCTTGTACTGGGACCTTCAATTTAGGGTAAAAAAATAGTGTGTTTGTCAGAGTTAGTTGAAGTGAATTGTTATCTCTGTATCTGTTATCTGTGTAGTTATCTGGGTGCTTGTCACAGGTGACTGAAGGGAATTATCTGTGAAATTAACTAAGTGTAGAAAGATTTGCAAAGTAGGGGGAGTGGCTCAGCTAGAAGGAGCCAGGTTAAAACCAGATTTAAACACTGTCCTAGACAGCTTCTGCCAGAGAACAAGAAAAGCACCAGGAGGAAGGAGATGCTGATATAAATAAACTTCTCTACTGGGACTATATTGCCCTTCTTTTTTTCTCTCCACCCCCCACCCAAAGACAGTTCCACTTTTATAGGCACAGGATTTGACTGACAACAGGAACTTCCCATTTGGGAGCAGGAAGTGAGTGATCACAGAGCCACCAAAGACTCAGCATCCTAAAAGGGCAAAAGTAGCTCTCCGTCCTCCCCTAGCTGCTGGAGGACTGACTCTGAGCAAGTAAGGAGACTACTGAGAAATATAGGAACTTCTTGTCTCAGAACAGGAAGATCAGGAGCTAAAAGGGTACAGAGGCAGTACGTAAGTAGGGAGAGGAAAAAATAAATAAATAAATAAAAAACAGAGGAAAGAGTAAGTATTCCAAACAACAATTAGGGGGCCAGAAATAAGACATGATGGGAGTGGTGCAGTGCAGTGGCTGTTGAGCAGCAGTCTTTCAGGAGACGTTCTGGAGGATACGGTGTTGTCCCATCTGCAGGCACCTCTCTGAGCTGAGGGAGGAGGTTGCTTATCTCCAGGCTGAGTTGGTCAGGATTTGTGGGACCTCCTCTCCCACTCAGGGATCACCAGGGTCACTGCTGTTGCCTCAGAGGTTGCCAAGAAAAATAAGTGGTTGGACCACAGTGGGCTCAGAGAGGGTGAGGATGGTGGAACAGAGGTGCATCCCTCCAGTTGTACCTCTCCACAATTTCTATGCCATTCTGGAAAAGTGTGGTTCCTCTAAGGAGGCACCCACAGTGGAGACCAAGAAGGATGCTAGGAACCTCCACAAAGGAGACCCACAGGAGAGTGGCATGGGACCCCACAGGGGAAGGAAATAACTCCTTGTGGGGGACTCCATTGTTAGGAAGGTAGAACTGGGGAAGGAAAGGGAGAGGGAGGTAAGGTGCCTGCCTGGTGCCATGGCTTGGAGGGACAGGGAGCAAATCCTCAGGATCGCAGAAGCAGCTGTATAGGGAAGGGAGCTGGATGTCATTGTCCACCTAGGGACAAATGACCTGGGTAAGAAAGGGATCAGAGCAGTTCAAGAAGCATTTGTGGAGATAGGGAGGGGCCTTAGACAAATAGCATGCACGGTAACCTTCTCAGAGGTACTGCCTGTCTATGGCACGGGTGAGGCTGGGGTGCTCCACACCATGGAATTCAATCAGTGGTTGAAAAACTGGTGCAGAGCTCAGGGATTTGGCTTCATTGGGGACTGGGGGTCCACCTGGAGGGATGCAGGCTTATACTAACATGATGGTCTGCATCTGTCCAGGAGGGGAACCAGGATCCCAGATGATAGGTTTAAATGCTTCATTGGCAAGCATTTAAACTAGTCAAGGGGGGAGGCACTGGAGAGGAGCAGGGAAATCCTATGCCCCCCAAAAAAATCAGGGTACTAAGTGAGGTAGACACCAACATAGAGATGTCAATAGGGAGAAGTGCAGGGGTAAATGGAGAAAGTGACAAACGCAATAAGGACAGGGATGGAGCAATGGGGTAAGGCCATCAAGAAATGGAGGGTAATGAGTACCAATGCCCATAGTCTGGGCAACAAGCTCCCCTGAACTGGTGGCCTTGATGGTGAGGGATGCCTGGATATCATAGCAGTCACAGAAACATGGTACACAGAGAACCATGACTGGGATGTTAACATACCAGGGTATACAACCCACAGGAGAGGTAGGGAGGGGAGAAGAGGGGGTGGAGTAGCTCTCTATGTAAGGGAAGGGATAAAACAAACTGAGCAAAAGAGTAAACAGGGAGGAGAGGAGGCACTGTGGGTCACCTTAGAGACTGGAAATGGCATCGCAATCTGCACAGGGGTTGTATATAAACCCCCCATGTCAGGGGTAGGGAATGGACAAGGATATGATAGAAGGCATACTTAGTATGGCAGAAAAAGGGAAGATACTGTTGATGGGGGACCTTAATATGCCAGATGTTAACAGGAGCACCTTTGCTGCAGCCACATCCAAAAGCAGGGCCATTCTCGATGCCCTTCAGGTGTCATGCCTCAGCCAGCCAGTTTTGGATCCTACTCGTGAAGGAGCAATCTAAGACCTTGTACTCTCAAATGGGGACAGTGAGAGGATCTCAGATCTAGAAGTGGGTAGCCATTTGGGAACAAGTGACCACCAAACAGTGTGGTTCATGATAAACTCAGCTAAAGAGTCAAGCCATACAAAAATGAGGGTTCGGGGGGGCGCTGTGGAGCCTGAACAGACTAGATGCACTCAATATCAGCTCTATGCATTTATGACTCTGGAAAGCAATAAAAGTTTAAATTTTGGAAACCTGCAACAATTTAAACATATATTTGAAAAAAGCTCAACCGTAAGGACAATATGTGAAATCCTCATAGAGATCCAGGCCAGACCAACTCAGGAAAAGGGAAACAATCAACCACGGGGCTGTTGGCCCATCCAGTGCAGATGACTGAATCAGCATCGTGCCCAAGTACTGAGACGGAAACCCTACAATCGCTGAGGAATAAAATGCAACGCCTGATAGCATCGGTTTCAGATTTAAGCCAGAAAATGGACAGATTTAACTCCAGGATAGTGCTACTTGAATCTACAGTTGACATTAAAAAAACAGAAATGATAGATGTTAAGAAGCAGGTGAAGGTAGCAACCAGTGTGACTGCCCTGAGGGTAAAGGAAGAACAGCATTTCAGGGCATGATCGGAGACCCTGGAAAATCAAGTACGTTCTGCCAATATCAGAATCTTAGGTCTCCCCCAGGAAATTGAGGGGGACCATCCAGTAATGTTTCTTAAAGCCTGGCTTGCAGAGAAACTACAAATAGAAGAAGACCCTGATTGTTTTCACATCCAATAAGTGTACCGCATTACGCCACACGGTCGTCCGGAGGCCTTTAACAATCATCGCACCTTACTTGCAGTGACGGCCAGCATGGGAGAGCGAGATCAGATTTTGGCATTTGCCAGGAAACAAAGCCCGATTTCTCAGGACGGACAATCTATCTACATTTTTCCAGATATTAGTTTTACGACACGCCAGAGAAGAAAGAAATTTGATGGGACACGGAGTATCATAAGAGAGGCTAACATCACCCATTCTATTGTTTTTCCAGCTAGGCTGCATATTGTTTATCAGGGCAAGGTCTGTGTCTTTATGGATCCTGTGGATGCAGGTCGATGGGCTAAGAAGATACAGGAGGAATCACAGAGAAGCAGAACAGAGGAGAAAGGGAAAAGTGAAGAAGATTTGGGTTGAATACTTGAGGACTAACTCTGTTTTCAAACTCTTTAATGGGTGAAAAGGTTATAACTCTGTATTTCTATGGGAGGACAGATGGGGTTTAGAAAGAAGAAGGTAACGCTGATACTCTTAATATGTTCTCTTGTTTTGGAGGCCTTCACCATGTTTAAAATAATGGACTGTGGAGTGCTTCAATGTTTACATTGTTTTTATATAAGCAGGTCACAAGTTAATTAGTTTATATAAAATGAGTGTGTTGTTCGCTTTTAGGTAAATTAAACTTGAGGAGACTAGCATGGTAAAACGTTCCCACTGGTGGGATAGTTCCTGCTAGGAATTTAAATGATATACTTTACTTTAAGGATTAATCATGCTGCTCATGGGCTTCATTCAGTAACTTACATAACTTTAGCCCTAAAGTTGGAAAAAGTTGGGATTTTCCCCCTGATGTTGTATCACTGATATGATAGATGCAATATTTAATCCTGTGATTAAGGGACTTTTGTCCTATTGGTACTGTATCCTGTATATGGACTGTCGATCATATTGAATGTACATTATTGTGCACTAGTTGTAAAACTAATAGAAATAAAGTATAAAAAAAAATAAATGAAGGTTCTGGACTTCAGGAACGCTGACTTTGGCAAGATGGGAGAGTGCCTTAGAAAAGCAGCAGCAAACAGGCTAGAAGGAGGGGTAGAGCAACAATGGAGAAATATCAAAACTGCCATCACAGAGGCAACAAGCCTTTGAGTGAAGAAAATAAACAAATCAAAATGAAAGAAAAAGTCACTATGGTTCTCAAAAGAGGTGGCGGTGAAGGTTAGGGAGAAAAAGATAGCATTTAGGAAATATAAGGAAACACAGAAGCAGCATGACAGAGAACTGTACAAGTTAAGCCAGAAGGAAGCAGGGAGAGTAGTCAGAATAGCAAAGACCCAAACCTGAGGAAAAGATAGCCAACTCAGTTAAGAAGGGGGATAAAACCTTTTACAGTTATATCAGGGAGCATAGAAAGAAAAAGGGAGGGATAGTGAGGTTGAATAGAATGGATGGTGAGTGGGCAGAGAGGGACAGTGAAAAAGCAGAGATATTAAATGAATACTTCTGTTCAGTATTCACAAAAGAGTAGGTGGGGGAGGTGCCTAATCCAATTAACAGAAGCACTCTGGATTGGGGGGTCGATCGCAGTCCTTTCACAGAAGAAAGGGTTCTGAAAGAACTCCTAAAACTGAGGTGGACAAAGCAATGGAGCCAGATGGAATTCACCCCAGAATTCAGAAAGAATTAAGGTGAGAATTAGTGACACCACTAATTACCCTTTTTAACAAATCATGGGAGGATGGTGTGGTACCGGAGAACTGGAGGAAAGCACAAAAGTGGGACCAAGACAGATGCAGGAAACTATAGACCTGTCAATTTGACCTCTGTGGTAGGGGAAGTGATGGAATCACTTCTGAAGGAAAGAATTGTTGAGTACCTAGAGGCCAGTGGGGCAGAGGACCCAAGGATGCATGGGTTCACAGTGTAAAGGTCATGTCAGATGAATCCAATTGATTTCTTTGACTGAGTGACCAAAGTAGTAGACCAGGGAGTGGCTGTGGACATGGCCTACCTAGACTTTAGCAAGGCATTTGACACAGTCCCACACAAAAGATTAATAGTCAAATTAACCAGCCTGGAAGTGGGTCCCAGGGTGGTAGCCTGGGTAAAACATTGGCTGGACAACAGGACACAGAAAGTAATTGTAAACGGAGTCCACTCTGAAGAAAGAGAGGTTAATAGTGGGGTACTGCAAGGTTCAGTACTAGGTCCAGTCCTTTTTAATGTCTTTATAAGTGACATTGCAGAGGGACTGGAAGGAAAAGTATGCCTCTTTGCAGATGACACAAAGATCTGCAACAGGGTTGATACACAAGGAGGCGTGGAAAGGATGAGAAGGGACTTGGAAAGGTTGAAGGAATGGTTAGAAGTATGGCAGCTTGGATTCAATACAAAGAAGTGCAAAATAATGCACCTTGGAAACAAAAACCCTGGGGAAGATTACACAATGGGGAGGTAGTAACAACAACAAAAATGGAAAGGGTCCTGAGGCTAATTATATCAGATGACCTTAAGGTCGGCAAGCAAGGTGAGAAGGCAGTAGGGAGGACTGGGGGGGGGATACTGGGATGTATGGGGAAGAGGCATCATGAGCAGAAAACAGGAAGTTGTTGTCCCCTGTACAGACAGTTGGTGAGACCCCATCTGGAGTACTGCATCCAGTTCTGGAGACCCCATCTCCGCAAGGACATAGACAAAATGGAGACAGTTCAGAAGAGGGCAACTAAAATGGTGCAAGGTCTGCAAGAGAAGCCATAAGAGGAGAGACTAAAGGAGCTTAATATGTATACCCTTGAGGAAAGGGGGGGCATGATAGAAACTTTTAAGTACCTCAGTGGAATCAACAAAGTCCAAGAGGGTAGCATCTTTCAGAAAAAGAGATGTGTAAGAACAAGTGGACACAATTTGAAGATAGAGGGGGACAGCTCAGGGGCAATATAAAGAAGTATTTTTTCCTCAGAGAGGGTGGTGGATGTATGGAACAGCCTTCCTGATGAGGTTGTGGGGTCTGAAACTGTGTGAAAATTCAAGAATGCATGGGACAGACATAAGGCAATTTTTGTGGGGGGTAGGAAGAAATAGGCTGTTGGTTAAAAAGGATCTGCAGCTTATCCTCCAGGTAGAAAATGGGCAGACTAGGTAGGCCAAGTGGTCCTTATCTGCCTTCAAAGTCTATGTTTGTATGTTTCTCTGTTTCTTATTTGCTCATTGATGGAACACATGCTAGCCACATTAGACTCCAATACCCACATAAAGTATATTTTGCAGTCTGAGGAGTTCGGGATTGCCACAATGTTATAAACATGATCTAACAGCCATATTGCAAGGTGGGCATCAGGAGCTGTGGAGACGTAGAAACATAGAAACATAGACCTTGACGGCAGATAAGGACCGCTTGGCCCACCTAGTCTGCACATTTCCCTACCTATTGGATGAGCTGCAGATCCTAGTTAAACAACAGCCTACTTCTTCCTATCCCTTCTGGAATTGCTTTATGTTTGTCCCATGCATTCTTGAATTTCCCCACTGTTTTTGACCTGCTGACCCCCTCTGGAAGGCTGTTCCATGCATTCACCACCCTCTCTGTGAAAAAATTATTTCTCAGATTGCCGTACAGTGCAGTGGTTTAAGGCCTTGAGCTGTAAACCTGAAGACCTGGGTTTGAATCCCACAGCCTCCACTTGCATACTGTGTGACCCTGAGCAAGTCACTTAAATTCCTTGTGCTCCCAGATTGCACCTGGAAACAAGCTTTGGCTTAGTGTGCCTCTCCTGGTTAAACAATTTCTTCTTTCTCTTCCTTTCCCCTGAGCCTTCCCCCCTCTATCTTCAAATTGTGTCCCCTTGTTCTTGCACATCTCTTTTTCTGAAAGATGCTACCCGCATGGACTTTGTTGATTCCCTTGAGGTACTTGAAAGTTTCTGTCATGTTTCCTGAGGGTATACATATTAAGCTCCTTCAGTATCTGTTCGTATGGTTTCTGGTGCAGACTCTGAACCATTTTAGTTGCCCTTCTCTGGACTGCCTCCTTCCTGTCTATGTCCTTGTGGAGGTGGGGTCTCCAAAACTGCACTCAATACTCCAGATGGGGTCTCACTAACTGTCTGTACAGAGGGATAACAACTTTCTGTTTTCTACTGGTGATGCCTCTCCCTATGCATCCCAGTATCCCCTCAGCCCTCCTTTCTGCCTTCTCACATTGCTTGTCTACCTTTAGGTCATCTGATATGACTACCCCCAGGTTCCTTTCCAGTTTTGTTGTTGTTAGTACTCCCCCCCCCATTGTGTACCCTTCCCCTGGGTTTTTGTTTCCCAGGTGAATTACTTTGCAGTTCTTTGCATTGAATCTAAGCTGCCATACTCTTGACCATTCCTCCAACCTTGCCAAGTCCCTTCTTATCCTTTCCACCCCCCGTGTATCAACCCTGTTGCAGATCTTTGTTTCGTCTGCAAAGAGGCATACTTTTTGTTCCAGTCCGTCTGCAATGTCACCTATAAAGACATTGAAGAGAACTGGTTCCAGTACTGAACCCTGTGGTACCCTGCTAGTAACCTCCCTTTCTTTGGAGTGGACTCTGTTTACTATTACCCTCTGCATCCCTTTATCCAGACAATGTTTTACCCATATTACCACACTGGGACCCACTCCCAGGCTGTCTACCTTGTTTACTAATCTTTTGTGTGGGACTGCATGTCTTCGAGTGGCAAAATGCATGGTAGATGCATATTTTGTAGATACAAATAACCTCACCATTGGAGATGAGCCACTGCTATACTCAGGCACTAAGGTCAACAACTGGTCAGCCCTGACAGCAGTTGCCCTGAAATATCTGAGGTCTCCATCCTTCAGTATTAGCGCTGAGTGAGTGTTCAGTTTAACGGCTGCCATTGTACATGACAGGTGCACCAGTCTGTCTCCGATAAATGTTGGCATACTGACATTTATCAAAATAAATGAGGCTCTCATTCCATCAAGACAAGTAATGTCTCTTGTCACACCACCGCTTGACAGTGATGATGAAAAGGAAAGTGCTTTTGGCAGACCAGTATGCACCTCATCATTGTCTCGCAGCATTGAAGTGGATGAAGCAGTGATGGAGAGGGAGTTCCCCTATGGTGACAACTCCAGTCTTGAAGACTGTGAGGGATGCTTCATGGATGATGTGGAAGAATAACAAACTCTCCAATATATTTTCTCCTTCTCCCTCCCTCCCCATCCGTTCCCAACCATGTAATCCTGGATGCCAAATTAATAACAATTATAATGTTCACATTCAGTGCTGATATATAAATCCACAACTATTTAATAGTGATGCTTTTTAATTGCATCAAATGGAACACCAGAAAACAATGCACTATGCCACTTACAATGAACACCAGCACTAGTCAGCAAGACACACCTCGGCTGGGCAGCAGTGATCTCATCATCTCAACCTTGCCCTCCTCCTCCTCCTATCATCTCATGTTTGTAGTCATCTTGGCTCCTCCAACACTGGCAAAAACAGCATGGCACAGCACTTCCACCACAGCAGTGGTATCTACTAGTCAGCGTAGCGATTCGTAAGGATGATGAATGTACAATACATGTAAGGCACTGGCGGCATGCGACAGTTATGTTATCTTTATCACAAATGTGATAAAGATAACCACCTCCTCTACCTCCTCTGTAGTCCCTATGTTGCTTCAGCTATGTCCTCCTCCTCACAGCAAGTAGGAAACAGCATTGGCTACCACTTCCACCACTGTAGTGATGATTCATTGCCACCAATGTGATAAACAGAACTGCCTCCTGTACCTCCTCAAAACTCCCCTTACCAGATTCATCTTGGTCCTCCTCACCAGAATTATCACACAGCATGCCACAACATTGCAACTGTTAGCCAAACGAAGTGATGGTCCTACAGTCTATATCAAGTGACTGACTGAAGACGGCAAGACCTTGTCATGTGGAACCACACTGCAGCAAGGACTTTCTTCAGCTGATGAGATGGTAAGACATCTGCAGTGTTTTTGAGAAACTGCAGCCCTCCTATCAGACTACTAGAGGCAGAAAATCAGTCCATGAGACTCAGTGTGGCATAAAAATGTTTTCATGTCATATCTTCTTCATGTAGGTTTCGCTGATTCCAATACACACAGACACCAAAAATACACCATTGCACATAGCCAGCAGTAGTACTCTGACAGTAAGTATCATTATGATTTAATGTCTTTCCTTTCCTTTCCTTTCCTTTCCTTTCCTTTCCTTTCCTTTCCTTTCCTTTCCTTTCCTTTCCTTTCTTGTCTTCACAGGTGCTATCTGGACTGAAATTTGAATGAAATGGTGCATGACGAGATCCTGCAGGCAAGCAAGTCATCTCCATCTTCTCAATTAAGTCAAGTCAAGTATATTGCAGCACATACCCAGTCTTGAAAGTACTGTACCTGAAATCATAACAAAAGTAACAGGAAATATTGAGTATTGAACCAGTCACAATTTCCAAATGAAAATACACACATCTCCAGAAAAGGAAACCAAAAAAACGATCACCTCGAAAGGTGCGTGCAATACCAGGAATCAAGCTGGATGGAAGTTGGAAGTCAGCATGTACACCGGCCCAGGGTCACTCAGTCAACATAATTTGCTTGGTGAATCAAGCCCATTATTGTAAAAGAATATAGGCACAAGGAAAACCTATAAGGAAGAACAGCAGAGGCAGTGATTAACAAATACAAATAATGTATCAATTGTGATAGAGAAACAACTCCCCCCTCCAAACAAAAAAATACTTACCTATATGGTTGGCCAATGTTGTGCATGACTACAACATCTATGTTGTAGCTGTCCAGCAGTATGATGTCATCAGCTCAAATGACTGAAAATGAATGAAAAGCAGTACGGATATATTAGACTTCGAACAGTAGCAATAACCCCCCCCCCACACCTTGCAATCAATGAAAGGAAAACAAAGATGCTTATCTGTGCACTATGTCTATGTGCCATCATGAATCCACAATGAGCAAGAAGCCATTTCTCCAACTCTGGAACAAGAACAGCATGCAGCAGCAAAGCACCATCTCCTTAAGCTATTTACTCCATTCTCAATGTAAAAAACACAGCCACCTGATATTTTTCTCTCTGGGTACACAACTTCACATTTCTAGCAAAGTGGTGATGGGGTGGCAGGCCTAGAATTGCTTAGTACCATAAATAAGTTTAAGTTCTTTTGCAAGTTTCACATCTGCTTTGCATCACCTTCTCAGGTGTATGCAGCAACAGTAGTTGACTGAAGGAAGCATTTTTCTCTCTGGGGATACAACCACATTTCTGGCAAATTGCTACTGGTGGTAATGGGGTCACTAGGGTGACAAGCCCAAAAATGCTTAGTACCATAAATATGTTCAAGTTCTCTTGCAAGTTTCACATTTACTTTGCACCGCCTTCTCAGGTGTATGAAGCAACACTATTTGACTGAAGGGAAGCATTTTTATCTCCGGGGACACAACTTCACATTTCTGGCAAAGTGCTGGTGGTGGTGGTGGGGTGGCAGGCCCAAAATTGCTTAGTACCATAAATAAGTTTAAGTTCTTTTGCAAGTTTCACATCTGCTTTGCACCACCTTCTCAGGTGTGTGTGGCAACAGTATTTGACTGAATGGAAGAGTTTTCTCTTTGGGACACAACTGGACATTTCTGGTGACTGCAGTAAACATGTTAAGTGCTTAGAACAGATTTATGTTTAACTTCTCAGGAGAATAGCTCATGTTTGTGTTATGGTTTGCACTTCTTTGGGTGGTTGGCAGTTGCACACAACTACTAGTCATGCAGCATCACACACCATGGGTAAACAATTTATTTAATGTGGTAAATGCTTGACATTTTTGGATAGAGGGAGTACACATGATAAATCAGTAACAAAAATGAAAAGAAGTGGTTCATCATGTGTAAAAAGAATGAAAGAAATAACAGAAATTGACAGGCAAATGAATGAGACAATACTAAAAAAGAGGCTAGAGGGGGAAAACATGAAAACAACTGAGTTTTTCACATTTTTATAACTTTTTATATTTTTGGGTTTTTTTTTATATTTAATGGGTGGGACTAGAGAGTGGAGAAATTAAGAACACAGATTACGAAATAACTAAATATAAAATAAGCAGTTTCTCTCAACTACTCAGACAACCCCACCAACACTGCCAGAAGCCGAGCCAGGCCCACCACCATGCAGCTTGGCCAGGAGAGTGAGGATCCTCTCCTGGCTGGACATAAAATTGTCCAGCCGATCCATCACTTCCTATCGGAAAGTGTTATGATCATGTTGCAGATCCTGCACCTAGGCCCACAAAACTGCCACATTGCCACATGTGGCAGGTGCCATGGGGCCATCAGGCTGCTGACTGGGAGGTATAGGTCAAGTGCTATTGTGGTCACTCCTGTGGCAGCAGCGATGACACACAGCAGTATCACCACCGACCTCCCACTGCTCCACATTGCCTCCATGGACATCAACACCACCACCATCACATGATGCAGCCACATTGCACTCCTTGGACCCTCCAGTCATTGAGGTTGAGGATGCGGAAGTGTTTCTTCTGGCCACCAGTCCCAAGGCAGGTCCCTTTTCCACTGCCTCACACAGCACCCACACACCTTGCAGATGGCCACCGTCTCATCTGCAGGGTGCATTTCAAAAGAGTCCCACACTACAGAGTGCTGTGGGAAGTGGGAGAACACCAGATGAGGAGGTGGCTGGCTCCTGCTGGGGGGGGGGAATTGCAGCTGCTGCTGCTACTGTTCTTCCTGCTGCTGCTGTGGTTCCAACTGCTGCTGTTTCTCTTGCTGTTTGTGCTGATGCCCTGCAGCAGCAGAACTCCCTTCCTGAGCTGGGGGGGCAGCAGTCCCTCTGGTAAATGCATGCCTGCTAAGGTGAATAACTGCACCTCCACTGCCAGCAGCCCCAGCTTGTCTCAACTCCTCCAAGTCCTGACGCTGTCCCTCCATTACTAGAAAAAATGTAAAGAAAATGAAAGAAAAAGAGAGTAAGAAGAAGTGAGACAAAACTGTATAGACTAACAAAATTTATAAATTCAGAAACTATAGTAAAGAAACTAAGGAGCAGAACTCAAAGAGGTGTAAAATACAAAATTGTTAAGAAGATATACAAAGATGTTGCTGCTCAAGTGATCAGTGATTGTCTAGCACACTGTCTCCTACAGCTACAATTGTTGAAATGAGAGTGAAACATTCACTTCCTGTCTGCCTGGAGTCTCCCATGTGACCTGCTGTAAGTGATTCATGTGACAAACCATGTTTTTCATTGACTACGAAGTTACTAACAAAGTCGAAGTTAGCTTTGAAGTTAACCGGTGAGGTTCTAGCACCAGAAACCAATAACCTTCGAAGTTACTAACATAAGTCGAAGTTCAACTTTGAAGTTAACTGGGGAAGTTTGGCACCAGAAACCAATGTCATGAAATTTTTCGCTGGGCGAATTTGGTGACTTTGAGGGGAATTCACAGGCAGAGTAAAATTAGCAACATCTCTACTGATGGGGTAGGGGTACACCTGTGTTGGGGGGGTCTGAATGCCACTAACGGGGTTGGGGCAGACATGTGATTGGGAGGGGGGTGCCTGGTGCTACAAGACACAGAGGATCCCAGTACTGGCACTCGCCCGATCAGCTGACCCAGCCCCCACATCCACATAGTGGGCTGGGGCAACAGTGAAAGCCATATCCCGGTCCCACTGCACCTGGCAGGTGCAGTCCATGGGGGCACACAGTTTGTTATGGCAGGGTCCTGGCTGTTGTAACCTGCTCAACACTATGCCCCCCCATGAGCCACACTATGTGCCTTTGTGCATGGCACATAGTGTGGACATGCCCCCTGCCTGCCCTCAGTGCATTGCTGTCCGTGCAGCCAGGGGATGTGTGCCCCATTTTGTGCATCCCGTGCACCGTGGATATGCGGTGCACAGCCACTTTGCCCTTTCATGCATAGACTTCATTGTGTCCTTCAGAATGCTATGGTGCATCATACAATCTTACATATTTGCGTCATACTCTGTTTTCAGCATCCTCTTGTTGGTCCATGATTTTAACTTGATTGTCTGCCAGCTCAAACAGTGCCACCTCTAACATATCAATGTGAGCATTTGAATGTGTCAGTTGGATATCAGCCTCATCTGTTCATTTTTCTTGCTTACTCATATCTCTTTTGATTAGTTTTGATTACTTCATTCCATGTGTGGAATATTAGTGTTGAGGGAGGTTACATCCATCGTGGCTAAAATGGCATTAGGTGGTAAGTCCTTATAACCAGAAAGTTTATGCAGGAAATGTTTAGTGTCCTGGATGAAGCTGTCCCTTTCTATAACCAGAGGTTTTAAAATGGTTTCTACAAATCCCAAGATACCCTCAGTCAGTGTACCATTGCCAGATACTATGGGTCTCCCCGGATTGCCAGATTTATTTATTTTAGGCAGCAAGTTTAACACTATATGAATGTGTGAAAAAGTGTGTTCACTCTAGTGAAACTTTTATTTTACCTTGCTATTGCCATAGATAGAAAATTTCTATTTTATAGTTTTTATCATGGAATTCTATCACATTTTTAACATGTATTTAAGTGGGTATTAAATCTAAAGGTCTTGCGTTTAATTAAGAGTGTACTTTCATAACACTATCACTTATTCATAATGTAAGTTAGTGTAACTGTCTGGCCTCTCCAATGATTACTCTTATCTGCCTCTGTTGACATTTGACCTTGGAGTGCTTCACAGCAACCAGCTAGCTGAGTTAATTGATTCCATGGATTTAAACCTCAGTTATTTTTCAAAAAAAGGTATTTGAGGGGGTGTGGTCTTGCCACCATCGACATGGCAGCCTAAATCCTGAGCTCTTCCAAGTCTGCTGACAATCCATGCCTGGCTGGCCTAATTCTGGGATGTGACCCAATTTAAAAAGCTACATAAAACTCGGGTAACCATCCCTAATTGTCTGGTGCAACTATTTTGCCATCCTTTGGTGCAATAAGGTTGCTACGAGCGCCAGTACTCGCGAGTCGCTTGCTCAGGTAGGCCGTGAAGCTGTGGCTCCAGCTTTCAGAACACCACTCAAAAATACTCCTTCTTTCAGGCTGGCACATCGCAAATATTTAGCGCTACAGCCTTTTCCACTCTGAAAATCGCATTGGGAGAAATTTTGAGTGGTCCCATGCCTGTGTTACCTGCAGCCCCTTCATCTAACTCAATGGGTGATTCACTCAACTACATTACTCGAATTCTTGAGTCTTTGCTGCTGCGGGTAGAATACATCAGCTCCAATCTCACAGGCACTACTGCCGATGTCCGTCAATTGCAAGACAGATTAAATGTGGTGGAGCAACAGGTAGAAACTTTAGAACAGCAACAAGTACATTTAAAACAAAAAGTACAAATGCAGTTGGAAAAGCTGGATGTACAGTACTACAGGCCAGAATAGAGGACCAAGAAAATAAGGGGCGATGCGATAATCTTCAGATCATAGGCATACCTGAGGGATCTGAGGGAGCTTCTATGGAGAGATTCCTGAACAAAATCCTCCCTATGATACTGGGGGAGTGCTGGAAAGGACTGGTGGAGGTGAAGAGGGACCACCGTATTACTGGCAGGAAAGACAGATTGGCACAGTCACCAAGGCCCATCATGGCTTATTTTTTGAGATACTCAACCAAAGAGCATATCCTAAGGGCAGCTCATAATTTGGGGGAAATCAAGTGGCAAGGGGCAGCTATTTCTTTCTATAGAGACTTTGCTCAGGACACTGCTATCAAACACCATGCTTATGGCCCCCTGAGGATGTTCTTGGCTGTACACAACTTTCATTATAGATTTAGAGGACTCACCAATCTCCTAGTGTCCAAGGAAGGGAGAGAGATACTCACAGACAATCCTGGTGAGGTGGAGCGCTGGATCTGCAAGCTGTGGCCTAACCTACCCCTTTAGCCTACATCTCCCAGAAGGCTGTAGGATGCCTCTGTATTACATACAGTCAATAGGAACTTTTCATCAGGCGGACTGTCTCCTGGGGACCATTATACAGCTGGAGCAAGTTCATCCCTTATTGATTCTCCCAGGACGAGGAATGCATCGCGTATGATCTCCCTGGCTGTATCTAGCCCTATGAACGCTGCTGAACAAAAATTCCTTCCCCCCCCAGATCCACAGGGCTTACTACCCACCAAAGACAGAAATCAAGAAGCAGTCAGTAGCCCATATTGGACCTACAGGAGGTGGCACCTCCGGCCAAGATACCTCAGGATTAATCCTCTGGAACTTTAATAGACTGCCACTCATGATGCCCTGACCCCTCATTTGCAGATGCTACCCCCTCTATGGACTGGGCCGACATTCCCAACTCTTCATTAATTGTGGTGGTGGAACGTATTGGGAAGCTAAAATCTGGGAAGAAAACGTACACCGCCGCTATCCTTGCAACATCTGCAGACACTGTAAAGGCAACCTCGGATTCCCAAACTATACACCAGACGCTATCAGCATATATTACAGCTCCCACTGGTTAATCTCTGTCACGGCTGTATAATGTTATTACTTCCTACAAGACTGTGCCTGCTCGACAGTCTGGTTTCTTGCCTGATGTTATATTATGTAGCACTATATATCTCAGCTATACTGTCAATTCCTATTTTGCCAAATGTTTAAGCTTCAGATGGCACAATCACATACTGGCCATGCCTAAGAAGGATATTTGATTATTAACTGGCCCTTATAGTGCTCGATTGGGGTGGTTACCCAACTTTCCCCACCCCGTCCCTTTCTCACCCTTCCTACCCCCTTACCATCCTAGTACCCCCCTCCTCCCCTCACCTCCTCCTCCCCACCTTCTCCCGGAGTTGTGTCAGCTGCTGGAGGACTATCGGATGAGGAAAAGCGAGTTGCCTTTGGTTGGCTTACTCCTCTCCTGACGCATGGAACCTTGTGTAGCTGAGGGTATACCTTTTCTCTGTACCTACTTTCACCAAAGTTGTCCTCGCATTTAGTGTAAAAATGCTGTTGGAATTGTTGTAGCTACTTTGAATCGGATACTACTTAACTTCTGGTTAAAGGTGTTTTGTATTTCTGTTCTTACACTTGTACTTTTTGTCTTTCTTTGCAGATTCTGTATAATCTTTGCTGCAGTCATTTTTTGGTATTTAAATTGTTCTTTATTGGTATGCTTTCTATATATACCCTTTGAACAGCAGTGCAGTTATACCTCCCTGATACCCATCAATACCTAGGTAGTGATAAGGAGTAGAGTTGCAACTTACTGAGATCCACTCCTTGGGTTCCCACTCTCCGTCCAGCTTTAAGGGGTAAGCACCCTGCTAACTTATACTTGTATCAAATCATGACTGCCTCCCAGATTCAAGGCCTATGTTTGGTATCATGGAATGTTAAAGACCTTAAACACCCTATTAAACGCACTAAGGTCATACAATATCTCCGTTCCCTGCACATGGATGTAGCCCTCCTACAAGAAACACATCTTCTTAATAGATCTGTTCCTTGGCTTAAAAAATCATGGGTTGGAGCTGTCTATGCTATCTCCACTGCATCCAAAACTAAGGGAGTTGCCATTCTCATTTGCAGGTCCAGCAAGTGGGTGGTAGAAGAGTCATGATCTGACTCTCAAGGTTGATGGATCCTGGTTAAACTGACATCCCCTGATGGGATACTGATCTTGGGTAACATGTATGCCCCTAATTTGGATCAGGCAGATTTTTTCCCCTAGTCTAAGCCAAGCTATCTCTTCCTTAGAACAGCCCAATACCAACACCCCTCTCATTTTTCGAGGGGACTTTAATTTAGTATCTGATATTTTCTTAGATAAATCGAAACCCACCTCACAAATGCACCCTTGAGCCCACGCTGCTCTACAAGACCTACAGGTGGAATGGGAGCTAGTAGATGTTTGGAGGCGTGACAGTCTTTCAGTGCATGACTACTCCTATTTTTCTGCCATCCATGGAGTACATAGTCGCATTGACTACTGGTTGGCGAACAATACAGCATCAGGAGGAGTCTCTGATAACTCCATAGGTAGTATTATCATCTCAGACCATGCACCTGTTCTCACCATGTATACCCCCGCCAGTCAAAGACCTGCTAGTAAGAGATGGAGATGTAACCCCATATTAGTCAAAGACCCGGAATTTAAACTAGCAATGATAAAAGCCACCAGGGACTACTTTGCCCTCAACTCAGCTTGTGGTGTATCCCTGAGCACAGTTTGGGAGGCCTTTAAGGCCACCCTTATGGGCCATTTATAGCTTTTGCAGCTCACCTCAACAAAACTAGGAAAAAATCTATAGAGGTACTACAATTAGAGCTTAAGGATCTAGAAAAGCGGTTTAAGGCCTCACCAGTTCTGGCCAGGGGCACAACCCTGTATCGTAGAATAGTAGGACTTAAATATCAAATTATTGCCCTGCTGCATAATAAAGCTGAATGGCTAATGCTGAGAGCTAAACACTCACACTGGGATGGGGGAGACAAAGGAGGCAAACTTCTTGCCTTCCAGTTGCATAAACAGCAGGCATCTGCTAAAATCGATGCTCTCCACACTACCTCTGGCCTGATCACTACTGACCCTGCAGGTATCAATGAGACTATGACACTATTCTGCCAAAAGCTATACAAATCCCAAACCTCCTTGTCATCCACTCAGCTGTCCCAGGACCTCCACACATTTTGTCAATGGTTTACCATCCCAGCCCTAGTACCCGGACAAGCCACTTTATTAGATGCCCAAATTACCATCCTTGAGATACAGCTAGCCCTTTCCCAAATGGCACAAAGGAAGGCCCCTGGACCTGATGGGATGACCATTGAATTATATCAGGCATTGGCACAGGAGATCACCCAGCCTCTGTTGTCAGTATTACAGGATGCCCATGCCTCGGGCTCCCTTCCTGTTATGATGAGGGAAGCTCTTGTTATGCTTCTCCCTAAGAAATCTACCGACCCCTATAACTGTGCTAATTTTCGACCTATATCATTGATGCCCATTGACACTAAGATTCTGGCCAAGATTTTAGCTACCAGAATGCATAAAGTTCTTACTTCCCTAATACACCCAGCTCAGGTAGAGTTCATGCCTGGTAAGGTCGGATCCGATAACACCAGGTTACTACTTAATCTGAAATGGTTAGCATCTAAGGCTAAGATTCCTATGGCAGCTCTAGTGGTTGACTTCACTAAAGTATTCGATTCTATTGAATGGAATTATCTACAAGAAGTTCTTCACCTTTATGGCTTTGGACCTCAATTCCATCATTGGGTCTCGACACTAAATAACTCCCCCTTAGCTTAAGTCTTAATGAATTTGGATATCCCCCCCCCACTAGGTAGAGATACTCGCCAAGGATGTCCCTTATCCCCTCTGCTGTTTCTGGTTGCTCTAGACCCACTGATTAGGGCACTGGCCAATGCTCAAGGCTTGTCAGGCTTCTCAGCACATGGTAAGTCATATGTAGTGGCGGCATACGCCGATGATTTATTACTTACCCTGTCTCATCCCCAACATTCCCTCCCAATAGCTTTGTCAGTTCTATGGGACTTTGCTTCCCTCTCTTGACTATGGGTCAATCACCAGAAAACCATGCTAGCCCCTCTCAATTATCTATGCACACAGGATTGTTTAAAAGCATGGAATTGAGTTGGGCACCCCAGGGTTTCACCTACCTTGGAATTTATATTCTCTACAAATGGGCGACCTGGAAACCTCTAATTTCACCCCCCCTGAAACAATTGGCTACAGAGGTAGAGAGATGGCGTAAATTACACCTATCATTACCAGATAAAGTGGCCGCCATATATATGTTTTTACTTCCCAGGGTTACATACTTGTTTAATAACCTTCTGATCCATCTCTCTTCTAAAGTATTCTCCTCTCTTGAGATGTTGCTAGCTTCCTTTCTCTGGGAAGTAAGGGCACACAGGTGGAGGAAACATAAGCTCTGGGCACATTGGTCCAAAGGGGGGTTTAGGTGTCCCCTGGTTCCAAGATTACCATATTGCGAGTGTAGCTGCACAAGTTACAAAATGGTTTGTACCCTCCAGTACACTCTCCCTTTGTGGGTAACCCTTGAATCCAATATGATGTCTCCTACCCTACTCAGGGCTTTGTTGGGATCAAGAGGGCTGTCCAGCAGAGGACTCCCTCCTGTTTTAATGGAATCCCGACATGCATGGCGTCGCATTATGATCCTATCACATACTCCCAGGGAAGCTTGGCCTCCCCCACTGAAGTGTGCTGAACTATGGCACAATAATTATGTCACCATTGGGGGACAACCCATTAAATGGCCCTTCTGGGAAGCTAAAGGAATTTGTTATGTACAAGACTTAATGTTACCTCACTCAGACACTATATTGTCCTTTGATCAGCTTAAACAGAAATTCCATCTTCCTAATAAGGATTTTTGGCACTTCCTTCAAATACGTAGTGCCCTTAATGAACTTGTCTCCCAATACAAGCCATACAAGAAATGAGTTTGGCTTGCACATTACATAAATCTCCTTCCTCTAAGGGTCACATAGGTAAATTCTATACCACCTGGAGAGACTCCCAAACTGACCCCACCGAGCACTGTAGGGCTAAATGGTAATCCGATATGGGCATGGCTATTTCTGCAAAATCCTGGTTCTGTTGCCTTAAAGATTCACATAAAGTGTATAGAGACTCCAAAAGCAGATTCTTGCAACTCAAGATACTCCTGAGGTGGTACAGGACCCCGGCTGTCTTATATGCAGCTGGACTTCTGTCTCACTCCAGGTGTTGGAGATGCCAACAATCTGAAGCTCACCTATTCCATATACTGTGTACATGTCCCATGATAGCTGCCTTCTGGTCTACTATTGCCTGTGAATGTTCCAAGATTCTGGGTACTAGGGCGTTACCTTTGGAACCCAAACTATTACTGGGGTTTTCCTCTGGGTTAACCTTCCTATCCAGGCCGCATAAAGAATGGACCATGCTGACATTCCTAGAGGCCAAAAGATTGCTATGCAGTGGAGGCAACCCATCAATCCAACCATTACTATGTGGCATGCAGCTTTGGCACATCTGGCCCTGATGGAGCATCTCTCATATTCGCATCGTGCCCAACTAGAGTATTATTTCAAGAAGTGGGAAGCCTACCTACACTCCTCACTTTGTAAAATCTCTCCCTCACCCAGAACCCCCCCCAGATAGAGACAAAAGTAAATGTTTCCTGTCTGTCTCTGGCTGCTGAGTTATGGGTAGCTATGGCTAGCACTGCTGTGAATTTAGTACTGTTTGGTTCTTTTGCTGCTACTGATAAAACTGTTGATCCTTAACATACATGTGTAATATTGCTATATGTAACATGCATTTTGTGCACTTGAATCAAACCTTGTATATATGGCACAGAATGTATCTGTTGCATGAGGTGTACCAATTTGAATTTTTAAAAGAAAACCTCAATAAAACCTTCTAAAAAAGGTATTTGAAACCAATGAAAATTCTTTCTGTTTTTTTTATGTTGATTGTGCGAATGCGCAAGAAACATGTTGTGGCAGCATTCACCACAAGCAGGTTGTGGAGGCGCGGCACTGTTGTGGACAATGCCCCCACAGCCTGCAAAGGCATGTTCCGCTTCCCCCAATGCCATGGCATGCTGCTGCTGACACTAGTTCAGCCAGCATGCCACAACCTTCTAAAAAAGTAGCTGCTGCAATCAGGTGCCGCCTCGTCATTGCAGCATCAGCCATCCGCTGCAGTGAGGGAGTGACCCGTCATTGCAGGGCGGGATGTAAAACCCCTGATATTGTTTGTGAACATGGCGGCGGCTTGCCGCTGTGTTCATAAACAATATAACCTGCTCCCCCACCCTGTTTACTTGCCAATGGGGCTCTAATCCCCATTGGCTTTGGTGCTCCCGTGTTTCTATTGTTGCCGATGGGGGAGCCCACTCCCCATCGGCATTATGTAACCCCCCTGCTTTTGCTCCTGCCAGCAGGGTGCCCATTCCCCGTCGGCATAATGATAACCCCCCCAGTTTGCCGACAGGGGTGCCCAATCCCCCATTGGCTACTGCTGTCCCCCAAATGAAAGCCTGTGCTGGAACGCTGGGAGCCCACCCCAGCATGCCCGATGCCCCTGTGAAGGGAAAAATGGTCCCACAACATCTTTTGTTGTGTTTTTTCCTCCTGAAAAAAATGAAACTGTCCATCAGCGCTCGCTCTGCACCCACCTGCAACCCGCACCCACCCACTGTGCACCCTGTCTCCCCACACCCCCTCACCCCATACTTACCTCTGGAGCTTGGCGCAGCGATCTTCGGTGGACCAGGAACATGTCTGCACTCTTCAAAGCTGACCGAGAACTGAGGAAATGCCGGTAAGCTGTATAATGTAATAAATAGGGTTTTTTCAACTTTAGTGCATATCTCGGGCATTTTGGGGAATTTTGCCGCAAAATTTTCAACATGTGAGTCTGGGACCCCTCCTCATGAATTCTTGAACTGTCATGGTGTTAATCGGCTCCGAAAAGTGATTTTGAGGTCACTGTGCGGAATCACCTTTCGGGGATGATTCATGAAATGACAGTGCCATTGTTCATGAGGTGGGCTCTCAAAAAGCCTATGTTGCAAATTTGGTACAAAAAATCCCTAAAATGACTGTTTTACGAGCGTGAGCTGTGCAGTTGCTATGCACGCTTGTAACTTTGTGAATCTGCAATATTGTCATGCCAGATTTTCAACACTGGCATTTTGTCACATCTCCTTGTGAATAGTATAGCTGTCATTGTTCACATCCTGGTGGAAATGTGTTTTCACACTTCAGGCACAGAATAGCGCGGTCGCTGTGGGAAATCAGTGTTCGGGACAGATTAAAAAAATGACAGTGACACTGTTCATGAGTAGAGGTCCTGAAATGGCTATGTTGAAAATTTGGTGATGATACTCCATAAAATGACTGTGTTACGAGCGTGCATTGCAGATTTACTTACGCACTTCATAACTTGCATTTATAATATTTTCACTCCAGATTTCCAGCATTGCCATTTTCCCACACCTACTTATGGACAGTACAGCTGTCATTTTTCCCATCCTGGCCAAAATGTGTTTTCGCACTTCCGGCGCCGAATAGAGCAGTCACTGTGGAAAATCACTGTCCAGGAAAGATTAAGAAAATGAGAGTGATATTGTTCATGAGAAGAGGTCCTAAAATGCCTGTGTTGAAAATTTGGTGATGATAGCCCATCGAATGACTGTGTTACAAGTGTGCGTTGCACACTTTCCACGCACCCTTTTAACTTCACAGATTTGTAATATTGTCATGCCAGATTTTCACCAGTGTAATTTTTTTCACACCTCCTTATGAGCAGTACAGCTGTCATTTTTCACATCCTGACCGAAATGTGTTTTCACTGTTCTGGCTCAGAACAACGCGGTCGCTGTGGGAAATCACTGTTCGGGACAGATTAAGAAAATGACAGTAGCACTGTTCATGAGCAGAGGTCCTAAAATGCCTATATTGAAAATTTGGTGACAAAACTCCATAACATGACTGTGTTACAAGCATGCATTGAACTGTTTCCATGCACCCTTGTAACTTCGCAATTTTGTAATATTTTCACGCCACATTTTTAACAGTGGCATTTTTCCACACCTCCTTATGAACAGTACAGCTGCCATTTTTCACATCCTGGCTAAAATATGTTTTTGCACTCCTGCCGCAGAATAGCACAGTAGCTGTGGGAAATCACTGTTTGGGACACATTAAGATTGAACAAATGAGAGGGAGGAGTGACCCAGCTCAACTGAGCTCTATCGGGACTGCTGCGGATTTGTTTGTGGGCAGAGAAAGGGCCCAACATAAGAGCCCAGTACAAAAGGGCAGCCTGCAGCACTGGAAGAAACAGAATGAGAGAGCGAGTGATGGAGGGAGAATGAGCGAACTCACCAGAGTGCTGTCAGGACTGCTGCAGATTTCTTAGTGGGCAGAAAAAGGCATCAATGCAGGGAGGGGCCCAGTACAAAAGGCCAGCTTGCAGCGCCAGCTGAAACGGAATGAGTGAGTGAGAGAGCTCAATGGAGCTGTGTCAGGACTGCTTCAGATTTCTTTCTGGCCAGAACAAGCCGCCAATGCAGGCAGGAGCCCAGTACAAAAGGGCAGCCTGCAGCGGCAGAAGACACAGAACAAGCGAATGAGGGAGGGGGAAGGAGTGCATGTGCTCAACAGAGCTCTGTTGGGAATGCTGCAGATTTGTTTGTGGGCAGAAAAAGCCAGCAATGCATGCAGGGACCCAATACAAATGGTCAGCCTGCACTGGCGGGAAAACCAGAATGAGCAAGTGAGAGAGGGGGAGTGAGTGAGCTCAATGGAGCTCTATTGTAACTGCTGCAAATTTCTTTGTGGGCAGAAGAAGGAGGCAATGCAGGCAGGGACCCAATACAAATGGGCAGCCTGCACTGGCGGGGAAACCAGAATGAGCGAGTGAGAGAGGAGGAGTGAGCGAGCTCAGTGGAGCTCTATTGTAACTGCTGCACATTTCTTTGTGGGCAGAAGAAGGAGGCAATGCAGGCAGAAGCCCAGTACAAAAGGGCAGCCTGCAGTGCCAGGAGAAACAGAATGAGTGAGTGACACAGGAGGAGTGAACGACCTCAACGGAGCTCTGTTGGCACAGCTGTGGATTTGTTTGTGGGCAGAAAAAGGTGCCAAAGCAGGCAGGAGCCCAGTACAAAAGGGCAGCCTGCAGTGGCGGGAGAAACACAACGAGCAAGTGAGGGAGGGGGAGTGAGCAAGCTCAATGCAGCACTATCCTGACTGCTGCGGATTTCTTTGTTGGCAGAAAAAGGCAGTAACACAGCCAGAAGCCCAGTACAAAAGGCCAGCCTGCAGCGCCGACAGAAACGGAATGAGTGAGTGAGAGAGGGGGAGTCAGCAGGCTCAACAGACCTGTGTCGGGACTGCAGTAGATTTCTTTATGGGCGGAAAAAGCCACCAACAAAGGCAGGAGCCAGTACAAAAGGGCAGCCTGCAGTGCCAGGAGAAATAGAATAAGTGAGTGAGAAAGGGGGAGTGAGCCACCTCAAGGGAGTTCTGTCGGGACAGCAGCAGATTTCTTAGTGGGCAGAACAAGGTGCCAATGCAGGCAGGAGCCCAGTACAAAAGAGCAGCCTGCAGCACCGGAAGAAACAGACTGAGCGACTGACAGAGGGCCAGTGAGCGTGCTCAACAGACCAACGCAATCAACATTCGGCATTGACAAATGCTTGTTTGTATTGTCTTGGTGTTAATAGAATGTGTTTTTCCATACAACTGTCGTAAGCTTCCAAGGAAGGACTCGGTCTGAAAGCTTAATCATTGTTTCCTTTTGCTACATATATTTTGGTCCAATAAAAGGTATCAAATCATTTGTTTCTGAATCTGTTCTTACAAGGACCAATATGGCAACTAGCTAATTCTGTGCTTTAATAGAGGTATGACTGACAGGCCTGTAGTTCCCTGCTTGTCCTTCTCTCCCCCCCCCCACACCCATGATGCCTTATCCTTACAAATTCTGGTCAGAGCTGATATGGCTGCGTAGAGCAGAGACTGTGGAGGAGCACTCTCCATGGTGCCTGAGCCTACTATATTCAAGATGGTCACTGTGAGAAGACTGTGCATGCATGATACTCGTGCATGCACAGTTAGCGTCAGTGGTCATCTTGGGCACAGTGGCCATAACTTCCACAGTTGTGGAAACAAAGTAATGCCCCATGAAGGGGGTGTGTTTATGTGGCCAACGTAGGGGAAGGCCATGTAAACACAACCATCTAGGATTGTGCCTGATCGCTGTGGAAGCATTCCAGAGCACTATCCAGTGACATGCTTCCACAGTGCCCTTTCCAGATGATGGCACTACATCTGCGGAGCTTCACCCCCACAGCTGTAAAAATGGGACATTGTATATAATCTCTGCCACCTTGCTCTGGCTGCTAATCACACTACCTGTCATAGTCTCTTGTGTGCAAAGCTTAGCTGGTTTTCAACCAGTCTCAGATGTTTTTTCATACTTTGCTGCTTTGTAAATAAACTGATTAAGTTGCTCTAACCTATTCCCTTACATGAACTGTTTCAGTTCCCTTCCAGATCTCCTAATTCGAGATCATTTGAAAAGACTCTTTTGGCTGTACCTAGAGTGTTTTCTAAAATGAGACAAATGCTTTTGCTTTCTTTGCCACAAAGCTACAATAAGGAACTCACTACATGCTGAAAATAGAAGTACTGTATAAATGAACATATGCATTTTAGATCAGCTTTTTTTAAAATAATATAATCTGATGCTTGCTTGTGTTTTAAATCATGTAATTGAACTTGCGTATGTCATTTGCTGTACTATTGGATATATCCTTGTTTTAATAGTACATGTCTGGGACATGCCTAAAAATAGGTTGAGTGGACTTTTTACCCTAATGTTGCCTTTTTCTACATTTTGTTTTATGTGCTACAGGCTCAGCCTTATTTTGTGCATTAACATAGTTTTTGCAGTGGATTTTCTGTCTTTTTAAGTTAGATAGTACCATGTGACTGTAGCCAGCTTCAAGTATAGCCCACAGGTGCACAGAAGGGAGTGAAAGCACTGTGGATCACCCTGGAGACAGGAAACAGCACCTCCAATCACACTGGCACAATCTACAGTCCTCCAGTACAAGGGGAGGAGATGGATGGGGTACTGGTGGAAGCCATCCACAAAATGACAGCCAAAGGTGAAGTGCTACTAGTTGGAGACTTCAGTTTGCCTAATGTGGATTGAAGCACCCAGGCTGCAGTCACAGCTTGGAGCAGAGGCATCCTGGATGCCCTGCAGAAGGTGTGCCTCAAGCAGCTTGTGGCAGAACCCACAAGAGGAGTAGCAATATTAGACCTGGTACTCACCAATGGGGACAGAGTCACCAATGTAATGGCAGGTAGCCACCTGGGGTTCAGTGATCATCGCACAGTGTGGTTCAATGTGAGAACAGTGGAGGAGTCAAACCACACAAAAGCAAGGGTCCTGAATTTCTCGACGGGTTGACCTTGCAAAAATGTGGCAATTTCTGAAGAAAGCCCTGGCAGAAAAAGAAGAAGAAGGGGGGATGTAGAGAAACAATGGGCTAACCTTAAAGGGAGCCATAGCAGAGGCAACAACCCTTTGTGTTAGGCAACTAAGCAAAACAAAGAGAAATAAAAAAAACACTATGGTTCTCAAAGGATGTGTCC
Source organism: Neoceratodus forsteri (assembly GCA_016271365.2). Lineage (NCBI taxonomy): Eukaryota > Metazoa > Chordata > Ceratodontiformes > Ceratodontidae > Neoceratodus > Neoceratodus forsteri. The sequence goes on from CM028134.1 coordinate 852,224,925, forward strand.
AGGAAGGTAAGAGAGAAAAGGCTAGCTTTCAGGAGGTATAAGGAAACACAGAGGGGGGATGACAAGGAACTGTATCTGGAAAAGCAGAGAGAGGCAGGGAAAGCAGTCAGGAATGCAAAGGCACAAATGGAGGAATAAATAACCCAGGCAATTAAGAAAGGAGACAAGACCTTTTTCGGGTACATTAGTGAAAGAAGGTAGATCGGGAGTGGGATTGTGAGGTTAGAAAGGGAGGGAGGGGGATGTGCAGAGAGGGATCTAGAAAAAGCAACAATCCTGAACAAATATTTTTTGTTCAGTATTCACAGAAGAAGGGGAATGAGAAGGACCACTGCTGGGCAATAGGGACACCAATGGGAGAGAGGTGGGCACCAACCTGTTTTCGGAGGAAAGAGTCCAAAAAGAATTTGAGAATGTATGGGGTGCAGTGTGTTATGAGAAGTTTACAAACACCTTCATTGTTGGATAGCTGTATAAACCTCGTTTTACACACTGCACCCCATATTTGGTTTTATTTAGTTGAGGAGTCGGGTTTTTTTTTTGTCCAGCTTAGACGTGAAACTGTGCATCTCCAGGAGATAGTAAAAAAACAGGCTAACCTTTGCGGTGCAATGAAACACTTGAAACAGTTTATTAACTTGCTGACAAACAATTTTCGGAAGTAGAACTATTTAAAATAACATAAATGTTAACTTTTTAAGTAAAATTAATTAACTTTAACAGTTTGTGTGGTTTCCAGGCAGCCGTTACTACTGTGCGACTAGTAGCGCTGGTGACATTTGACCTGCAGAGGAAGGGGGATGAGAAGAGAGAAGAGAGCATGATTAGTTATGGATCTAGATGTGCTTTGTGAGGATTTACTGAACAATGCAGCGGTTTGTGAGGTGAGTGGCTTTTATGAGGCAGTTATGGGAAAAACATTGGCTCGTGCTTGCATGGAGAACAACTGTTTTTGTTCATGAGGCAGTGCTTTCAACTTGTGTTTTCCCTCATACAAAGAAGTCGTGTGCATTTAATTAGGCTCTATGATGCCGGTTTGACAACTAAGTTATTGACCGCCATCACAGTGACAGATTTATAGTAGGCCGCAATTTGCGGTCGACATAAATCGAACTTTCAAACAACCATTTTTTTCATCAAGGGGCTTCACCCCCAACCTCCCATGCAGGGTGCTCTACTCCCCGCACCCCTGAGCCCCTCAAGAGCTCCTGGATTCTAGGATTCCAACCCAAGTCAGAGTTGGATCAGGAGGGTGCAGAACCAGGAGAGAGAGTGCCGGGGTCTCAGGTGGTCTATTACAGTGAAAACATCAATGTTGTCAGTATCGATGTTTAATCCGTAAAAGTGACACTGTCCTGGGTGCATACAGTTTAATTAACACTTGTGTATTACAGTATTTAATACACTTTTTTTTTGTATCGGAAAAAATTGTGACCCATTAATTAAACAGTTTTAAACAATGAGAAGACAGAATGCTAAGGCATAGCAGCTGATTGATCTGTGAATAAGATATGTGATATACGGTGGTAGTTTATTCAACAGAATTTTCAGAGCTAAGGTGCTAATATGGAGCATCCTTCTAGTGGCTAGGGATGTCCAGCTTACTGCTAAGTCTAGAGTGCAATGGTACATTCTATAGGGTGCACTGGTAATAAAGTGCAGGGCATGGTGATAGAGGATGTCCAGCTTGTGTAAGTTGAACGCTGGGCTGTTGTTGCAAATAATGTCAGAGTAGTCTATTAGTGGAAGGAAGGTGGCTTGAACTACTCTTCTCCTTTTATCCACTGGGAATAAGGATTTGTTCCTATAGAAGAATGCCAGTTTCATTTTCAGTTTTTTAGTGAGATAGTTGATATGTGAGGCAAAGGACAATTTGCTGTCCAGCCAAATTCCTAAATATTTACATTTTTCCACAAACTCAAGTGAGTCTCCTAAGAGGGTTGTAATAGGTGTCAGTGCAGCTTGTATACGATAGAAAGATGATGGATGTGAGGGGAGAAAGTACATTGCCTTTGTTTTTTTTCCATTCAATAATAATTTGGAGCATAGGAGGTTTTGTTATAACTGATTACAGTCTGACTGTAACTCAATACCTACATTGGTCAAGGAGGGTTTCAAGGTGTACAACACTGTGTCATCTGTGAAGAAGTGAAGTTTAGAATGATGGCTGTTGTTACCTAAGGAGTTGATATAAATTGAAAACAATAAAGAACCTAGAATGGAGCCTTGGGGTACCCCTCTTGTGAGCAGCAGCGGAGGGTAGAGGAGCTCGTCAGCTTTAATATGTTGGAGTCTACCTGATAGATAACTGGAAAACCAGTTGATTGAACAGTCATCCAGGCCATGCCCTTTAGTTCAAGGAGTAATAGACTGTAGTCGACTGTATTGAAGGCCTTACTTAGGTCTAGGAAGATGGCTCCTGTAGGGTGTTTATTGTTAAGGGTGGTAAACCAATCGTTAGTTACTTTGACCAATGCTGAGACTATGCTGTGATTTTGTCTGAAGCTGGATTGTAGTGGGTTGAATAAATTTGAGTTCTCAAGATGATCTTTTAATGGGTGATGGTGCTGGATGAACTATGGACTAGTATGGGGAGCCTTATTTGATTTGCTTACTGAACATACTAGACTTTTGAACTGAATGTGCAGTGTGGTCAAACTGAGAGAAAGACAGACTAGGCCAGAGCTAGGAAGAAGCTGACTACACACGCCCGCATTTGTGGAGTAAACGCAGCTAGCAGGGCTGCACAGTTTGTTTTACATTTAGAAAAGGTATGCTACCAGTTGCCTGAGAAGTGCAGCCTTACCAGACCAACTTTTTGCCAGCATTTTCTCCCTTTTTCAGTTGTTTTTTCTCTGTTCCTTTCCCCTCTGATTTAGGAAGTGAAAACGCTGCTGATCAAGCTAAGGTGGCTCAGAGGAGGGAGAGGTTGGTCAGATGGCTGGGACTGAGAGTTAAGACGCAGCCAGCGTGAAGTGAATGTGAGACTGCTGAGTTTCTGCAGTTGTGAAACTGACAAAAGCAAGAAGCTCCGGAGTTATGAACATGTAGGAAGTGGCTTTATTCCAGTGACTGCCACCAGAATCGAAGAAAGGAGAGCGAGTCCTCTAACCCCGCCAATTCATAACTACAGAACGGAATGGAATGGAACAGAATGGAGGGGATAGTCTTTCTAGCTGAATTTTAAAAGGGAAGGAAAATTGTTTTTGTGCTTTTGTGTGCTTTGCATACTGCAGTTACAGTGTGTTTTTAATCTAATATCTAGATCTGAGATATCTACTCGCCATTCAGGCTTTTTTAAAAAACAATATAGTGTTCTGCTGTGTGTTTTTTATCTATTCAATACAATATTCACATTTTACTTTGAGCAAGGGGTTTAGTTGTAGCTCATAAGTCTGTTAGCTTTCTATTTTTATTTTTATTTTTTTTAAACTTGAAAGGGGCTTTGTTTTTTGCACCAAACTGTTAAGTCTGCCAAGACAATTGGCTAACTAATTAAATCACATGGTTAGCAGTCTGCATATAACGTGCAGATGCCATGGAGTGTTCAGGCGCTACTTCGACTGGACATTTGCTAGCAAGAGAGAGGACAAAATTGTAGTGGCTTTGTTTGGCTTGAATTTGGACCGTAGACTGTAGATTGTGTCTTGGCTTTTGCTGCCCAAACAGTGGGTTGAGCAGTGGATGCGAGTCTTTTGTGAGATCGCTTGGGCCACTCAAGCCATTTAAGTCCTCTTGAATCCGCTTAGACCTTCCAGTTTTTTTTTAACTGTGTATTTGCACCAGTGCGTTCTAGCAGTTGTGATACGCCTGACCTGGTAATTCTGTGGAGGAGAGCCGCAGTCTAATTTGAAAGCATCTCTAGCATTTCTACATCTCATTCTGTGGAGTTTTACTGTGTTGTGTTACCAGTTACTCACCAGTAAGTTTTACAAATTTTATACGTAATTTGTGGGGGTCTTAAAAAGTTTAAGGAAGTCTGGATATGTATATAGAGTTAATAGTGATTTAACATTATAACGTTATAATAGTACAGTTTTTCCCTTTTCCCCCCAAGTGCTGCCTGTCACATAGTGCTGCTTAGCATTGTTTGATGCTATTTAATAGTAGCAGTAGTGTAGAGTAGGAGTATAAAAGGATTAGGAAGTGATTAGAAATCAGTTGAAGTTATATTTTATATATTTCTTTTCTCTCTTGCATTAGATATTATTTTAACTTATTGTATTACTTGAAATTGAAGTTACTTTCTTGTTTTCCCCTAGTGGTTTCCCTGGTTTTTCTGCACTATCTGAGAAGAATCCTCTGCATTGCAATTTTTAAGAGAATAATTGAGATTTTTAAGCCATCTTGTATCTACTCCCCTTAACAGTGGATGGACAGTGAGTGGCCAGGGAAAATAACTACTGGGATGAGGCCTTTGAAATCTCCTTTTTCCCCTTGGATATTTACCACATGGCATTCTGTATGACATTCTAAGGTACATAAAAAAAAAGAAAATCTTGGGCTATCTACTATTGGAAAAATCTGTATCTAGAGTTAGAGATTTTTTTCTTTGCAATATCTAGGACCTTTGCTGTTTGTTGTTGGAAAGAAAGAACTGAATAAGAATTGATCTGAACAAGAATATTAAATTTGTGCCTGGGGAGACACACCAGCTATTTTGTGGGAATTGCAAATTAACATTTGAATTTTTTTTTGTTGATTAGACCAGATTGTATACTGTACTCTGTCTGCTTTCTGCATTTAGTCCATTTAGTTTATTTTGTTAATTTTGTAAATTTTCTGTGGACATTGTTGATAGAGTTGACTGCTGATAGAGTATTTATTATGTGGATGTACTATTGTTTATTGCACTGTTGCACTAGTGCTATATTGATATAAAATCTGTACTGTTGTTGCACTAACTGCATTAATTGCACCATTGCATTTACACTTTATATCTCTGTAGACAGAATTAGTTTCAGCAAGGGAGAATATTTACTGGTTTGCTAAGACAGGCCATAAAACAGTGGGCATAAAATAAAATGAGAACAAGAAATAAGGGAGCTATGGGGGATACATAAAAAAATGGGGAATGGGGATGAGCCTGATAATGTGTATAAAACTCAAAAGAGGAAAAAGATAGGGGAAGAAATTAGACAAAGAAAAATCTGATGGCAAAGAAAGGAAACTAGATAAAATGAATAGAGACAGAAAAGATAGTAAGGAAGTAAAAGGAGATGTAAAAGGACAATCTCTTATGACAAAACATTTTCAAAGAGAAGTGATTTTAGAGAAAAGTTCAACCCCAATCATGGATTTGACAAAAAAACAACAAGTTGTAAGTAATTCCTATGAAAAATCATCAAATTTGGTGATTGAGTCAAGCACAGATTGCACATCAGTGATACTACTCACACCTGAAATACAAAATACACAAGATTTAAGTCATCCATTACAGACTGAGTTAAATGAAAGCTATCAGCAACTGCCTGGTAATTACTCACAACAAGAAATGACAGGAGTAAGGGAAAAATAACTAAAACAAATAAGGGGTAGACTACAAAATACCATAATTGGCCTTAAAGATTTAATAGAGAAGCAATTAAATACATTTTTACAGGATAATATAATGAAAGTGATTAGGAAAAGAGTAAGGGAGAGATGCAAATCACCCCTTAATTGAACAGAAAGATTCTCAGAAGGATGAAGTAAAGAAGACAGAACAAATGATATGAGTTAAACAGAAAAATGAATGGAATAACAAAGGCAGTGATAAGAAAAGAAAGCAGTGGTCTGTAAAACAAAACAATACAGGGGAAAAAGAAGGGCAGTAAAAAATATATTAGTAAGAGGCAATGTATGGAGCAGGAACAAGACACAAAACTAAAAGATAAGGCGATATTAGATAACAACTTAAGAACACCCCACAGTATAGAACTGAGTGGAGGAGATGGAAATGGAGATGGAAAAGTAGCTGTTAAAACTGGAAAACAACAAAAAAACATACAAGATATGGATGAGGAAACTCCCTATGAAGATAAGATATCTGAGGACAAATTTAATATAAATGCAGAAGTTATAATAGCAATGAGAGGAGTCCAGAAAGAAATGATGGAAAATAGTCAGATTAGGATATAACTGGGGAAACTGTTATGTAGAGAATTTTTGGATCTGGACATGTTGGATGATGATATTGTCGATGCAATAAGAGCAGATGACTTGACCTCAAGGGATATTATATTATTTGTTTTTTTTAAAAATGGGGTTGCACAATATATATGGAGAAACTCTGAAGCTCTGAGCAAGGTTGGTCTATAGATGGATTATCCTGTAGAGATGGAAAATCTAAAAAAATAATAAAATACTGACAAAATTGCAGTTAATAGTGCAATTGAAAAGCTCTTTCTTCTTAAATGATCTTTGGGAGGAGAGTATTGAGACTGAAGTGACATTTTCAATTTTTGGAACAGACCATATTGGGATTGAAACATACCCAAAATTAAAAACAATGATGGTCTGCTTCATTGCCAATCTCCTGGGCATTGAATTTTATGAAGACAACATAATTAAGGTGGAACGGATATCTAGAGATTGGAAGGGAAGGAATCAAATTGACTTAACATTACAAAATAAGGAATTGATTGAGAAAATACTGCATGACAGTATTAAATTAGATAACATGAATATACTAATTACAAATTTAAATGAGGTAGGTAAAGAACAAAGGGTAGAGCGAGAGGAGGAAATTACACAAGAAGTAATTTATAACATAGAAACATTGAACAAGTTTGAGCTATTGGAAAAGGAATGTAATAGTTGACCATCAAAAATTAAAAAATCTGCACCGGAGATGGAGCAATTGCAGGAAAAGGATATATTGAATGACTGTGGCTTTCAATTCTTAAGGACAAATGTTGGTAAAATAGGTTTAATGACTTGGAATGTTGCAGGTTTGGCATCCAGATTTGTAGATAGGGAATTCAGTGAATTCCTGAGGAAAGTGGATGTGATAGGATTTCAGGAGACATGGCATGGGGAAGACCAAGAAGAAAATATAAGTTTAAATGGATACACTCTGATTCACTCGCCTGCAAAGAGATTTAAGAAATTGGGAAGGAGATTGGGAGGGTTAGCTCTGTATGTAAAAATAACTAATTACCTGAAGGTGATTAAATATACAGTTAAACCAAATGATATAATTCTTTGGTTAACAACATGGGAAGAGAAGTTAACAGTTGTTAATGTGTATAATCCACCCACTAATTCATGTGTACAGTATATGATAAATCTTTAATGGAAAAGCTGGTGGAGGATATTAGGAATTGGATGATGGAAAATGTACAGAGCTTCTCCTCCTTGGGGATTTTAATGTCAGATTAGGGGAAGAAATAGATATGGAAAACAAAGAGATATTGGATGCATTGAATATACCCAAAAAATGTACAATAGACAAGAAAAGTACAGACAAGCATAAGCAAATGAAATATCTACTTGAGGCACTTCAGTTATTAATCTTAAATGGACACTTTGAATCAGATAATAAAGGAGAATTAACATGTGTTTCTACAAGGGGCTCAACAATAGTGGACTACATGTTGGTCCCAATTTATGATTACAATAAATATGAAGATCTCAAAGTAATAAACAGACCAGAGAGTGACCACTACCCATTGGTGTTGTTTAAAAAGACAGATAAATTTGTACTAAGGTAAGAACAACAAACAGTCTGTATAAACAACAAACAAAATAAAATAAACTGGGATAAACTTCCTGGGGATAAGGTTGCCAATTTAAGCAATAAGTATGTAGAGGAAGTAACATTAAAGATTGAGAACGAAATGAATCCTATAAATATATATGATACAATAAAAATGCAGTATAATCATCTTGTAGGACAATGTATACAGAAAGAATGGAAGAATTTCCAAGAGTTAGGCTATGAAAATTGATTCTATAAAAACTGCAGAAAGGAAAAAAGGAGGTGGCTAAATTAACAAGGAAAGTTAAAAAAATATCTAACAAAAACCAATAGGACTGAGTTGATTGAAATCAGGAGACAGCATAGAGAACATGTTAAAATACAAAGGTATAAACATCAGAAAGAACTTTGGGACACAATGCAAAAAGCAATAATAGATAAAGCTGATAAAACATTTTGGAATCTGGTTGCTAAAGGGACTAACTCTTTTAAGAAATATTATGATGTCTATATTGAGCCAGACATTTGGACAGAATACTTTAGAAATATATTTAAATTAGGACAGATAACAAATAAAATGGAAAAAAATGAAATAGATGGTAATTGTGTTTGGTTTACAGAACTGGAAGTTAAATTAGCTATAGAAAATTTCAAAAAACATTAATCTTCGGGGCTGGACAATATACCAATAGACTATAAAAATAAACACAGATTGGTGGGCTAAAGTTCTTTCAGATTTTTATAATAAATCAGTAATGTACGCTTATATACCTGATAGTTGGGTGGGAAGTTATATCGTCCCCATTCATAAAAAAAGAATCATTTAAAGATCCTACAAATTATAGACCTATTAGTCTATTGGACACTATAGCCAAAATATATGCTAAAGTATTGTTAAATAGACTAAATACATGGTTAGAGCAACATAATGTTATTTCTGATTATTAAGTGGGATTTCGGAAAAATACTGCCACTATAAATCAACTATTTCGTTTAGATCATATACTGGAAATGTGTTGTAAGATCAAAAAACAACCAATATTTGTTGCCTTCGTGGACTATACTTCATCTTTTGACACAATATTGAGAGAATTTCTCTGGGAAAAGATGCTGAAATTAGATATTGATCAGAATTTAATAATACTTATAAAAAGGATTTATCAGGACACCTGGACAAGGATAAAATACTTACTGGTGCCTTAATGGGGAAAGTAACTACTGAAATTAGAGTAAGACAGCGTTGCATACTTGCTCCAACACTTTTTAACATTTATATAAATGACATCATTATGGCATTTGATGTCTCAATGTTCCATATACCTAAAGTAGGAACAAGGAGATTGCCAGTATTGGCTTACATGGATGACCTGGCAATTATATCAACAAGTAGATTGGGATTGCAGAGGGCTTTAAAAAATGGAGGATATGAGTGAAAAGCATTATCTTAAACCTAATATATAAAAAAAAACAAAGGTAATGGTGTTTGGCAGTAATTAGACATTTAAAAACCTGATTTTATTAAAGAACTAGAATTTGTGAAGGGTTTTTCCTATTTGGGAGTGACATTCTCTAAAAACTTAAGATGGAACAAACATATACAGGAATGCACCAAGAAAATGCAGAGTACATTAAAACACTAAAAAGATGTAATCAATTGTATGGAGGAAACATGGCTGCACCAATGATTAAAGCAATAAATGCAAAAATTATACAACAGGCAAGTTATGCCGCTGAAATTTGGGGAGTGGATAGAATAACTAAGATAGAAAGTATATTAAATAAGATCTATAAACAGTCATTAAGATTACCGAATAGTACACCAAATTCACTTCTATGAGCAGAATTGGGAGACACAAGTTTTCAATATCTAGTATATGGCAGACTCATTAACTATTGGGTACAATTAACATCAGAGAATAAGAACTCACTAATGGCGATATGCCTAAAAGAAAAAATACAAATATTAGGGAAACATATTTGCTGGTTAAGTACTATAGAAACAGTAATAAGAGAGAGTGATTTACAATACCTTTGGAAATGGGCCACACAGAAGATCAACATAAGTTTAACATACCTGTATATAAAATATTTTTCCAAATCGATGAAGGAAAAATCAAACGAAGTAGACCTTAAGAATATAGCAACATTGAAAGTTGCTTCTTGGCTAACTCATAACACTAAAGAACATGGGCCAATACCATATTTAAATCTTGTACAGGAATCAGAAAACAGAAATATGCTAACCAAATTTAGGTTTGAAACATTTCTTAGTAATATAATTGAACTAAGACATGATAAAGATCAGGAACAGAATAAAACAAGAAATTGCTACTGCAATTTACACTAACCAGAGGACTTAAAACATGTGGTCCTAAGATGCCCATGGTACAGACATATTCGGGTGAAAAGATTGGAGGTGTACATTGGAACCCTGTATATGCCAATAAGATATGTACTTGATTTATTATTTAATGCAGAAAACCCTGAAGTGCTAAATAATTTAGCTACATATTTAAGAAAGAGTATGAAAATAAGGATAAAGAAAATGCAGGGATTTATAGTAAAGTTATGAGATATAACAAAAATGAGGTCCTGTGGATGAACTTTTTAGAAAATTTTATAAGTTCACAGTACCAGGCCATGTCTCTTCCTTTTCCAAAGACATAATGAAATCATATGATTCATTGATGTACTTTCTTAAACTACTGGCACATAGAAACCAAATTTGCTACCTCCTTCGTCAAGATACAAAAGAATGATACTGTCTTGTATGGATTATTTATGATAATAACCTGTAGCACTTTAAAAGTGAATGCAGAATGGATATTTTTATAAGATGATGTAGTGTGAGTATTGTATGTGAATATTAAGTTAATATTTTTGTAATGCTTATATTTTTGTAGTATGTGTTCAATTTTTTTTTGTAATAGCTATACTTTGCTGAACGAATAAATTGAATTGAATTGAATTGATTATTGACTAGATTTTCTAGGAGTTTTGACAGAACTGGCAAGATAGAAATAGGTCTATAATTGCTAAGATCACCTGGGTCACCTGATTTAAACAACAGCAGTATGAAGGCTGTTTTCCAACAAGATGGAACCATTCCTTATGCAATTACCATACCATACCATACCATACCATACCATATCATACCACATGTGGATGTCACACAGTGTGAGGATGAGGAGGCTGTAGAAAATAGAGGGCAGGCTGAGAGATCCATACTCATGCCTGGAAGAACAAGTACTGCAGTTGCAGGACAATGTGCCAGGCCCAATTGATAAACAATCACTTCACCTGAGGAGCCCAAAGCAACACCAGGCAGCACACAGTGGGACAGACTGGAATGGCAAACCAGTGAAAAAAAAGTGCAACCAGAACACACGCACAGGATGAAGACATCACAAGCACTCCTGGGCACATGTATGATGCAACACAATGCAGACAGACACCAACAACTCTGAAATGGGCATGGGACAGGAACAGCAACGGTGAAGGTGTGACTGCCTGGTGCCACCAACAGTAAATGTCAGCACTGCAGAAAGTCCTGTGCCTTTATCCTGTCTCTGGTCCTAGGTAGCACATAAACACCCAGAGATACAGCTGACCAAATGGAGGACATAAAATGCAATTGATATGCGGCACTATTCGCAGCTCGCACATTATGGAGGGCAACAAACTGTGTCTGTACCAGCATGATGTGGATGCAGACCCAGCCAGGGATACCAGGATGGTAATGTATCCACAGCCCTCTAGCCTGCCATCTGAGACACCATGTTGGGGTGACATCAGGAGTGGGGAGAACATGTATGTGTAATAGACATGCTAGGGGGACCATCAGTGGGTAGCTGCTGATATCTGTGAGACATGGGTGTGGGGTTCCCCAGCTGTAAGAACATGGACAGCATGCCACAACATCACAGCAGCCACACGCCCCACAGGGTGCATCAATATGCTTACAGGAGACAATGTACCATACAATGCATTGTATTGTAACAGAGATATGGGTTCTTGACACATATGCCATACCCACAGCATGCCCAGTGGTCACAAATGGTTGCTCAGTGTGCCAAGCTAAATACCACAAAATGTTGCAGTCTGCATCAGAAAATGGTGTGATTTTGCCGCAAACTGCAGCAAGTAACGAAAATGCCATAAGCTGTGTCACAATCTGGTTCATTCAATCACAATGCAAAGGATGGACCCTGCATGCCAAAACATGTTACATGTGCTACACAAGGCCTATATGCTTCACAGTGGGGCTGTAACAGCACATGCTGCAGGGTCATTTTAGCAACAAAGGCACAGTTGTGTTGAACCCAGTTTCAGTGAAAAATGGCTGCCACTGCTCCTCAAATTTTACTGATGATGAGACTGCCCTGTGAAGAAGTGGTCCTGGATTTTGCTACCCTCAGGCAGCAGCCACCCCACTAATATGGAGAGGGACAGGGTGTGTCACATAATAGGCCACAGGCTGCACAGGGTGGCAGGGGTGCATAAACAACAGCCAGATAAAACACAGGTGGAATGACCTGTCACTCAGGGAGCTGGAGCTGCTGGATCACCTGTGGACCATGGTGAGAAAGGCAGATGTGTCCATGAGGAGTGGGCCCTATCATGGTACAGGTGAGTACTCACACATGCACTGTCCATCACAGTATCTGCACTTGTGCCATGGCACTGTACAAAACAGATAGTAAATTACATGTCCCACTGTAATGTTTTCATAGATGACCAGCCATGGGGACAGCTTGGAGGCACTGCAGGAGAGGAGGGAAGGGATAGCACCAGAGGGAGTGGGCCACATGATGCCCCTGGGCCCAGCCAACAAGGTAAGTCAAATGTCCATGCATTGATGCACCGCTGTGCTGGGGGAGGGTGTGCCCATGCCAGGTCCTTGTACATACTATGTCAGGTAAACATGTAGAAGATAGGAATGGACACTGGGCAACATGGTGTGGAAACATAAGTCCATGCAATGTCAGAAATATTGAAACATCGAGCAACAGGTGTGACACTGTACATGCACCACACACATGTCTTTTGGGCCACTATACCGTGCCATCTTTGGCAAACTGGGTATGAACCTACAGGTGGCCAAGTCCTATGTGCTACATAACTCAGTTTGCAGGGAAGTATCTTAATAGTCCTTAATGTGCAAGATCAGTACAGGCCAACCCCTGGTCATCCGCTAGATCAGGAACATCCACCATGTCATGGAGGCACAATGCGGAAACACTGGTTAGGCATGGCATGGTGTTCTACCATGGTGATTAATAGTTATATGCAATGCTCAGTAGGCCACTCAGACATGTGATAATGAGCACAACATATGCAGGTCACCTCACTGGACTGGTGTACTGTCACACATGGCTAGTGGTGTGCTCCCACGTGGAACAGTGGATGCAGTGCTGCAGCATGGTTAGGCACAGAGGAACAGCCACGCCATAAACATCGGAGGGTACATAGCTGTCACAAACAGACCACACCACATGGGTCATTGTGTATGGTCTGAAGTGTTGAGGGGGACTGGACCATCACATTCCCCCATGGTTGTAGCCATGCCTCAGGGAACAATGTGTTGGGTCATGATGCCAACTGCAATGCCACTATAGTGACAGTCTTTGCCAGGATACACAGTACACAACATGTTGACATGCCCCCTGTCAGAACAGCTGGCCCTTTGCTGCAGGTAAGAATACATACTCACACCCCTGTCATGAGTGTTTGTGGGAGTCCACAGACATGTGCATCCTAATGTGTTGACCCACAAAACACAGGGTTGTGTGTGTGGGCCAGTCCCACAGCTATGGCCATGTCTGGAGGACATTGACTGTGGGTGCAATTGCCAGATGTGTGACCATGGTGTTCGCTAACTAGCTGTAGGGACTGTGTATGCACTCAAAGATTAAACTGATGTGTAGTTAGCACTACATAGGAGGCTGTTGAACAATGCACACTGTGCAAATATGCAGCAAAGGCCCTCTGCTAGTATCCCTGCTAGGTATGTGTAACCTGTGTCATTGCAGATGCAAGAGACACAGGTCCACATCACTGCCCTGAGCCAATACCCTGCCTTCTAGCCCTGGAATGGGTGATGAGGAGGCTGAAGAGACAGGAGGCAAGGACCTATGCAGAGAGGATGGGGCAGCAACAGAAAGAGGACCACCCACATGCTGAAGCTGCCCTCCAGAGACAGCTCACCACAATGGTGAAGAGGCTGCACAGCCCCAGGACATGCAAGATGTGGCTGTCCAATGGGGTGACACCACTGGACAGCATACCAACATGCAGGACAGTGAGATGAAGGAGGGTGGCCAGGTTTCCAATGAGGCAGTGTAAAGCAGGAATGTGCAGCCAGTGCAGCCCATGCTGCAACTGGAGGAGGGGGAGGAGGAGGATGACCTGGTGGGAGTTGTTGCCAGTCCCAGGGTGGAGGTGGTGGAGCCCCACCACTGTGAGGCCTTGCAGGCCTATATGTAGGGTGTGTGTACACACCTGCATGCAATGTTGTGGGATATTAGTTGCCCAAGGCTCCCTGCAGGCCCTTGTGAGGGGTTATATATATATATATATATATATATATATATATATATATATATATATATTTTTTTTATTTGTTAACTGAGTAAGAGCACTGGACTGATGGTCCTTTTTCAGACTCGACCTGGACAACTAATACAGTACAAAAGAACAAGCAACATTACACAATTACATTCATTTACAATTACAAGTACATACATCGAGCAGATACTGTTTTAGCTGCTTTTTAAAAATTTGAAACAAACACTTAATACATAAAAATTCAGGTAAACTATTCCAGAAACAAGATGCAGCAACAGTAAAGGCACATAAACCAGCTCTAGTTTTACAGTAACCAGCATTAAGAACAATCCCTATACAAAACTGCAAAGTAGGTAACATATACCTTATTGAAAGAAAATCAGAGAGTGGGGAAAAGATGAAACAAGAAACATTTAAAAAACTAAACAAATAAAAAAAAATTGTATACGTTGCACTGGGGCTAACCAACCAACCTGTGAATATAAATAACAATGACGGGTACATAAAAGAACAAGTAAGACTAAACGATAAATGTTATTATAAACAACACTAAGAGTTTATATTTCTTTAGAACCCAGTCAAAAACAAGCATTTGTCAATGCCGAAAGTTCATTGCTGGTATTGCTGTTGTACATGCCTCCCATATTTTTCTGTGCATTATCCTCTGCCTTGCATTTTAAGGCATCACTCTCAACACAAATTTTGTGTTCTTCCAACACTGGTTTACTTCATTAGAAAAACAAACATTTGCCAATGCTGAATGTTTGCTTGTTGGTATTGGCATTGGTAGTGCAGGAGTTAGAGTGATGCATAATAGGAATGGCAGTGAAGTATTGAAGTAACATCAACCATCACCCCCACCCTGCAGAGACTGAGAGGCGTTGGAGTATGCCTGTGGGTTGTCAGCCATAACACTCATGAAATTCCACCTCACCCCATCCTGCAGACACTGACCGGTGTCGTAGTGTGTCTTGAGGTCTTCGGTCCATACGCTCATCCCATTCCATAAAGAAATAAGCTAAGATGGGTGCAGTATAGGAGAATGGGGTGAACATTAGGGCTGAAGACCCCATGGCACAGCCCAATGCCTGTCAGTGGCTGCAGGAGGGTAGAGGGTGAAGTGAAATAGGTGACGTATGAAGACCCCAATCATGCTCCCAAGGCCTGTCAGCCTGTACATGGTGGGCATTATGATTGAAACCCTAATACCCCAGGCGTTTGTTGGTATTTTTGCTCCAAATTTTCAACATTGGCCTTGTGGGACCCCATCTCATGAACAGTGTCAGAGTCATTTCATTACTCAGTCCCAAAAGATGATTTCACACAGCTAGTGAGCCATTCAGTGCCACAGGTGAGAAAACAATTTCAGGCAGGATGTGAAAAATGACAGCTGTATTGTTCATGAGGAGGTGTGAAAAAATGGCAATGTTGAAAATCTGGAGTGAAAATATGAACAAGTGGTGAAGTTATGAGTGTGTGTAGAAACTGTGCAAGGTACACTCATAACACAGTAATTTTTTGGAATATTTTCACCAAATTTCCAACATGGTCTTTTTGGACCTCCCTTCATGATCAGTGGCACTAGTATTTTGTTAATCTGTCCCGAACATTGATTTTGCACAGAGACCGTGCCATTCTGCGCCACAGGTGCAAAAACACATTTTGTGAAGGATGCAAAAAATGACAACTGTACTGTTCATAAGGGGTGTGAAAAAATGGCAATGTTGGAAATTTGGATTGAAAATCTTAAAATTGATGATGTGTGAGCGTGCATAGAAACTGCACAACAGATGCTCATAATGCAGTCATTTTTGGAGTTTTTTCACCAGATTTGCAATAAGGATTTTTTGGGACCCCACCTCATCAACAGTGGCACTGTTGTTTTGTTAATTGGCCCCAAAAGGTGATTCCACACAGTGACCACGAAATCACCTTTCAGGACCAAGAAACAAAATGACAGTGGCTGTGTTCATGAGATGAGGTCCCAAGAACCCCATGTTGAAAATTTGGGACCAAAACTCCAAAAAGTGGCTGAGATACCAACCTAAGTTGAAACCCCATATTGATTGCCTTTATAGGGCTTACTGTGATTTTCTTCAGTTTGCGGTTGGCTTTTGAAGAGTGCAGATGTGTTCCCAGTGCAGAAAATCACTGCTCCTATCCTTCAGAGGTAAGTGTGGGTGAGGGGGTGTGGGGAGGTGGGGGTGTGCAAAGGGAGGGTGCTGGTTGGAGGAGGAGGGCCAGCGGGAATGTCAAGGGACTGTTTTCTTTTTTACAGGTAAACTATTCATGGATTTTGGCACATTGGAGTGAGCTTCCAGTGTGTCAGAGAACTGAGGGGGATCATGCCAACCAGGGGATTGGGGCCCCTGAAATTGGCTGAGAATATGGGGCATGGGGGGGCACATCCGTGACCAGGAGTGGGCATCCCAGTGTCAGAAACTCCAGAGGTAGTTTTTGGCACACTGGTGTGGGCTCCCAGTGTGCCACACTAAAGGGGGAGGGGGGTTTATGCTGGCAAAGGGATTGAGCACCCCGATGTTGGTGGGAGGAACCCGCTAGCGTGATTGCTCTTAGAGTAGAAGTGCCTTCAGGCACTGAATACTCCCAGCCCGTACAGAGCTTAGGCTGTGGCCTACTCTGCATGGGTGGGAGAAAATAAGCAAACAGAGACAGCAGGACGTGAAGGAGGCAGGCGAGGAAAGCACCTCCTCCCTCCTTCAAGGAAGGGACCGGTGGGGTGGTGAGGGGGGGCAGAGACATCAGCCAGGCTGATCGAGGCACAAACAGCTGTTTGCTGTGTGGTGACCTGCAGATGAAAGGAAAAAGCTGCCACATGATTGGTGTGGGTTTTTCTTTTCAATTGCAGCCCACTTCTGGCAAAACAGCATCAGGACCAGCCTTGCTGATTATTGGTGTGATACTGTCTAGCCCCTTGCACAGCACTCTTCATTGGTCAGACAATGTCACACCCCTCAAAAGTCACTATTCCAAGGAGTTCACAGAACATGTGAAAACTCAAAAAAGGCTAGATACATAACCAAAATTAGGTAAGAGAGGACTAACAGTAATGGCTTTACGTGATTCAATGGAAAACATTTCTTTTCCAATTTATAAATGGCTCCAATTTTTGGATTAACCCTTTGAGAACTGAATATGTGTGAACGTATATAGATTCTGGACATATATATACGTCCACAGTCTTCTAAGGGTTTTAATATTACGACGCAAAAAATTTTATATGGTCAGAAAAAGTGAGCTAGAGGTCCAAAATAACTGCCAGATATTTAAACTGGGATACTTGCTCAATTCAGTTACCTTGTTTGTCATAAAGTTCCAGAGCAAGACACTTGTTTAGCATACAATGTGACCCAAAAATCATAGATTTTGTTTTCTTTGAATTTAGAATAAATACATTTGTAGAGAACCAAATGTGAACAGAAAAAAATACGTCTGGAGGTCTTTAGCCACCTTGAAGAATTCCTTAGCTGAAGAAAAAGGAATAAGATCATCAGCATAAAGTAATGAATGACAATTTCTGATTACAGATGGAAGAAGATTGACAAAGTAAATATTAGAGGCCCTAAAATTGATCCCTGTCAATTTGACAAATGCTAGACGTCACATCTGATACCCCAATAAATGGGGAATGTTCCCTAACATAATCCTCAACCCAAGAGACAACGTTAGAAGGAAAAACCCAAACACTGTAACTTTAAACAAAGTTAAGTTGTGATTAATAAGGCTGATGACCTTAGTCGGTTCCCTGAATATGGCCCTCGTAGGAAAACCATTATCCATACCACTTAGGACTGAATTTGTGAACCTGACCAAGGCCATCCCAGTACCAAAACCCTTTTGAAAACTGTGTTGCTGTGACCAGAAAATATGTATTTTCACAGGTAGCTATTAATTTGTGTAGCTACATTTTTTTTCCAGTGATGTAATAATAGGATTTAGGATCAAAACTGGACAAAAATCAAGAAGAACAGCATGGGTTTTCCTAGGGACAGGCACAATCCTAGCACACTTCCAAGCAGAAGGAAATTGTTGAGAAATATGTGATAAATTAAATATTACACACAGAGGGGAAGCAAGCTATTGCTAGCTTAAAGGGGCAGTAAAGGATAACAAGATGTGTGGGAGGAGTACCACATGTGCCAGGGGATGCCATGTGTCGAACCACCCATTTGTTTGGTTGTATTGTTGCTTACTAGGTTTTCTGGTTTATTACCTTCCACCTGTTTTCTATTTCACATATCTTCTACTGTATTAATCTTCTTGGTTTGTAAAACACATGTTCACTGTTTTGGTACTACCTGTGTTATGTGTATCCTTTTACTGTTGCTCTGTTTATGTTACATTCCAAGCCCATGTGCTGTACATCCCCTTGTGTTACACAGTCAGAACAGCAGCATGGCACTGTGTGATGTCTCAGTGTGGCTGGCTACAGCATACAACAAAAGAACTTGCATTACATGCTCAACCTTTGGTCCCTGTAGGGACATGCTGCCAATGTGCAGGACAACAGACACTTGCCAGTGGCCATGGGAGTATGGTGGTTCTGCTCCTTGTGGCCCTTTGTGTCCTGTGATGGCAGGGCATTACTGCATGGCCACAGCAATGCTACACAACAACCAGGCTGTGTGTTGCCTGGGGTCAGTGTTCCCACACTGTCCTGTCATGCCATAGGACATGACAATAGTACTGGCCTGTGTGACAACACACACCATGTGCACCCTTTAACGAACAGCCCTCTACAGGTGCCTATGGATGGACTGTGCACACGCCATTGTTGTGGATGTGTTGTCACACGTACATGTGACAGACATCGTACAGCATGCCAAAACATCCTTGGAGGGTGTTAACAGTGGCTCGGCTTGGCCAGACATGTCGACTGGCCATATAGGATGTTCATTGCAGTGTTTGTCATGTAGGCCATCACATGCATCATTGCACGGGGACAGTCTGTGCATAGATTATTGTGCACAGTGGCATCTGTCAGTGTAGGACATGTTGCTGTGTATGGGACAGGGGTGTTGTTGTGTTACCCTGTTATTTTGTCCATTTTGGCCATGTTACCACAACCATGTATCAGTCACAATTTCCGGCTGTGTATGTGTGTGATAGTCACACACATAGCAGAAACAGTCATGCCACTGCTGTTCTGGACGTTGGGAAAGGCTGCACAATTTCATCACAGACCTGTGATGTGTCCAGTTAGTGCATTACATCATACAGATTTTCATGCCACATGGACACACAGCCACTGCATGTGCATGCCTGGGAAGGTCGTGCTATGTGGGTACTGGCAGTGTTTTGCCAGCCATTGCGCATTCAGACAGAATGATACACGGGCACAAGATTCCCTGTTAAAGTATTTATTGTGATGTAACAGTGTGAAACAAAGTGTATCCTACCCTAACAACCAAAACAGATGTGCATACAGTGAAATTCCCTTAGGCTGCCGCTCCCACCCACCCCATCCCTGTGCTTTACATATTTACAGAGCCTTATGTGCATTACGTCCTTATGTGACGTGTGTCCCACATGTTTGCAGTCCACGTATGGTGCAGTTTTGGCAGTTCCAGTACTTGTGTCCTACAGATCTTCTGGTACCTCTGTTCCACCACACAGCACCCTTCATTTTGTCCTAGGGCACCCTGCCTTTTTTTGTTGTGGACGCTGGCACACTGTTTCCCCCTGTATCCAAGTACCGGTTTCCACCACTGCTGGGACATGTGTGCACTGGGACACAGTGCGATGTGTCCTACATATTGTAGGTTGTGCCACAGTGGGTGTTTGTGCCTTCTGTGTCTCCTGGATTTCTGTATTTTTCAGCTTCCTACCTTTTTTTTGGGTGTCTGACTTGATATGATTTGTGCAGCTGTGGTATCCTGCCGCATGGAGCCACTTGTGGATTGCTTCTCAACAGGGTACTGGTTTTCTGGTGGATGGCTGTCTGGGTCCTGTATGGATGTGGATCCTGTTGCTGCAGGCTGTCCTGCTGTGCTAGTGGACACTGTGACCAGCGATATGTACTGTTCCTGGTGAACTGGTTGGCTTTTGTGGGTGGGTCTGACAGGGCTGGATGTTTGGGTACTCTTGTGGGTCACATGCACATTGGGCCCTTGATAATGTGTACATGTTGCAGTGCTGTGGTCCCTGTCACTGCTGGTCTGGGTGAGATGGTGCAGGATGTCCATGAGGGCTGCTGTTTGTTGCTGCTGGGCTTCCATATGTTGTACTGTTACAGTGGTGAGCCTATCCACTGCATTAACATGCCACTGCGTGCTCACCTATAGCCTCTGCAGTACTGCCAATGTATCTGTGTGTTGGGCTTCGGATTCTTGTAGGCCTTTCTGGAGGACATCCATAACCCTGTCATGGCATTGGCCATGTGGTTCTGGTGGTTCTTGGTGGCAGTTTGGATGGCTACGAGTGTCCTGGTGCTGGCTTTCTGGGAGTTCAGAATGTTCTGACAGTATTGTCCTATCTCCTCATCCACAACATGTTCTGGGAGCATTTCATGAGCAGGGGGCTGCACAGTGCTCTCATTCTCCTCCAGCCACAGTGGACTCAGCTCTTGGGCTGTGTTGTCAGGGATGGAATCTGGAATGTCTGTGTACTCGAGGTCTGAGTCATCCTGGGCAGCCTCCTTTTCCTCTTCCCTATCACTGTGGGCCTGTGATACTTTATTGTAGTCCCACTTGGCTACTGGTTTCCTGCACCATCCCTTCCTCTGTGCCCATGGAACCTGTGTTTTCTGTGCCCCTTGTGTCTGTTGAGGATAGACCCTCTCCATGTGCTGCTCTCTCCGTTTGTATCCCACTTGTTCCAGGCCTTTCATCATCCCTGTCTGCAGTGGTGGTTGCTGTGGTAGTATAGATATTCAGTGTTGGCTACTGTACTGTGCATGCATGTCCTTGGTGTCAGTTGCATTGCTTTACAATGTAATGGTCTGTATTACATGATTTTGGTGCTGTGCATATCTACACAGAGTGAGATCTGTGTCATGCCACATCTGTACTTTTGAATTGTTTGTACAGACAGGCCTACTATCCTGTGTAGTGTGCATCACCTTGCATGTGTCGGCAACGTGGACCTGAATATGCTCCACCATCAGGCTACAGATGGCATGCCCTTCTTCTCATAAGACATAGGCATGATTGCCACCCCTGATGCCTTACCATTATGCACAGTTATATGGTGTGCATTGCACACCATGTAAATGTTCATGGTGATGGACTGCTTGCTGCTTTGCTGGTGTATGCTATCCTCCATTTGACATCACACACACTGGTGGTATACAGCCCTTGGCACATCCCAGTGCACTGTGGCATGTGTGACCCACAGCATTTATGGTGTTTGCCACATATGTGTGTTAGCCACACCACTGTGCTGGCCACTCTGCCACATGTCTGGGGGTGGTGCAGGACTGCAGGCCATATATGTGTGGCATGTGCATCAGCTGGTGGACATCTGTGCCATCATGGTGTTGTCATGCAACACAACACAATACCATACACATGGCCCACAAAGGGCACGTACTTGGCTCCATATAGTATCTCAGTCATGTGTGCCCCACCCCTTGATATGCTATGCCATTTTGTCCAGTACCTCTGTCAAGCTCTGTAGCCATGCTGTGACCTGTGTTGGGCATGCATACTCCTGTCAGCCCCTCATTCCCCAGGCACGCACAACCATGTCTAATACACCCATATTATTGGTGACTACTATTGCCGCCCTGCTGTGTACTGTTGTGTACATTCTCACACACTACCCTGCCATGTCCTGCTTTCAGTGTGTGCCTTGTTTTCCTGTCTCATTGTTTTTTTCAAACATGCAGGTGTGCATGCAGTGCCTACACATATCACTTACTCACCAGCTACATCCACACAGACCTTGTGTGTTGACACACACTGTGCACCTCCCTGTACAGGCTCCACCACACTGGTCTACACATCTGCCTCTAGTCAGGCTATGTTACTGTCCTGCACAGCTGGGTGCTACATGCACAACATCCCTCTGGCACCCTGCCCATATGCTGGCTGCTGCTGGAGGCTCTTCCTGCCATAGGTCAGGCCTTCCACCCATCTGCTGCTGCCCATTTCAGGGAGTGTGTATTTGCACTGTTAGTCACAGACCATCACACATGGTCCCCTGTTCCACATGTCTCACCTATTCTGCATTTGCCACCCTTGTGTACCTGTCATGCCTTTAGTGCATCTTTGAGGTGTGACATGCCTCCCCACAGTCCGCATTGCTGTGCATCCTTTAGGCATTGGCCAAGACATTTGCTTGTCCTATGGTGTTGCCTTAGTGCACCCCCCCCCCAGTATAAGTACCATGTCCTTTTTCATATCTGCAGTGTTCTGTAGGTGGAACAAGTCCAGGTTGCTGTCCCCTTCTAGGGTGTGGGTACGCAGATGTGCTGCCACCCACTCCTCCTGCTGGATGCTCAGTGGTGTTTTCTGGCTTGGCCCACCTCTGGTTTTTCTTGAACATCACCTGCTGTGTACCATCTTTTCTATTGAGCATCTCCTCATATCATGATATCTGTCCTGAAACTCATGGATACACCCGCTTGACTGGTCCAACTGCATTCACTTTGGTGACAATGGCATCCCAGGCCTTTTGCCTTCAGTCCCTCATCTTCTTATTGCTGCCTTAGGGCAGGAGTAGGTTCACCTGAGCATTGACCTCCTCAATGAGGACGTCTGTCTCCTCTTTGGTGAAGATCTTTTTTCTCCGCCTGCTGGCCCTGCTCTGCTTTCTGGGTTTTGATCTGTCTAGCGGCATTGCTTGCACCATTTTGGATTTTTGATGCAGTCTCTGTCAAACCTGCCAATTGTACCACCTTTAATGGCACAGATTGCGGCTTGTATCATTTCTGGAAAATTCAGTGCAAATCTCGAATCTTCCAGAATTTAATGCAGGCAGTTTGGTGAAAGGAGATTTGGTGCAAGATGCACCATGGTGCATCTTGTACTGATCTAAGGGCTCTTTGTGAATCGGGCCCCCCATGCCAGAACACATGCTTTTGAAAATGTGGTGAAACTACATCAAGGAATAGCTGAGATATATAGTAGGTGATTAAAAATTGTGATTTAACATTAAAAAGCCTCCCAACCCTAAATATATTACTACCACAAAAATCTAGATTGGCTGCCTCCTACCATGAGAAGAGAGAGAGAGAGAGAGAGAGAGAGAGAGAGAAAATGGTCAAACCTCCTGTTTAGATATATGAATAAATGTTATCTCCCCTATCTTACAGACATTCTGATTTCATCAGAATCTTGTCAGTATTTATGAGATGTCATTACAGTGAATAACAGTGTCTTAATTTACATGCCAATCATCTGTTACCTATTGTGTGATGTCACACATATATTTTTCTGCCTGCAAGGCAACCTAAAGCCAAGCTACATTACCAGTAACTTAGCCCTAACTAATATCTTATTGTCTTCCACTGCCTGCAAACTCAAAACAGAAAGAACCTGCCTACAACACAGAATTGCACTGCCCTCAACAAAAAGTCACATGAACTTATAGCCAGAAGCAAGAGCCCAAAAGAACGAAGCTTACTGAATGATCTTATTAACAATTGCAACATATGCAACACCCATACATTTTTGTTATCTTACTAGTTAAGTCATCTGCAAACAATTTTAGTAGGTGTATACATAGGGAGGATTGAAAATTGCTTCATATTGCAAATCCCATGCCTTGGGGAACTCAGATAAGAGGGCCTTTTGCATAAGCAATCCATTTTCCTGCCCTGTAAAATGCCATTTGTTTTGGTTAAACTTGAAATGGCTGAACCCCTTTCATAACCAAAAGACATAGGAGTCATGTGATGTGAAGAACCGACTAGCTGCATCTCTTTGGAGCTCCCACTTCCCCACACTAAAAATCCAAGTTTCTACAATTATTTCTATTTGAAGCTGTCTCAGTCTGATAGATCTACTATTTAACATCCTTTGCTTTAAGTTGGTCTGTTTTTTGGATCCACAATTGATGCTGAAAAGAAGAATGCTCCTCCCTGGTACACCCCGCAGACTACTCCAGACAAGAGTAGTAAGCAGTCCAAGGTCTATACCTCCTCCTCTGGGTGCCTCTCCACTACCACGGTGCTGGTGCCATTATTGGAGGACCGCTTCCTCTCTGAATTTCTCCCTTTTAAAAACAAACCACAAGGACTAACTAATGAATTACGCGCAATGCGGGTCTCGGTGGAAGACCTAACCCACCAAGTCAGGGATAATGAAGCATGCATTGTATCTGTGGAGAAATGGAAAGACACGGTCAACATGGTGCTGGTCGCAGTCCAGGAGAAGTGCGCTCAATAGTGCTGTGTGGAATTTTCAAATTGCAGCAGAACGAAAATCCTTGGAATATTCAAAATTCTGCCGAAATTCCACTGATTTCTGCCACAAATGGAATGGTGGAATTCCACAGTATAAAATAGTTGCAGAATGATTATCCACAGAAAAATCACTGTTTAGTGGAATATTGTTCTGTGGATCTCAATATTGTCCACGGAAATTGCTGCGGAATAATTTTCTGTGGAAAAAATACTGTTATTCCATGGATTACATTAGGTGGAATTCTGCAGACAAACAAGTGAAATTCAGGCAGAAAATCCACCAGCAAAATGGTCATTCCGCATTAATTCTACTGGTGGAATTCCCGCATTCCCACAGCACTAGTGCCCAACTGGAGACTAAACTAGAGGACTTAGAGAGTTGGAGCCATAGGAATAATGTGGTAGTTATTGGGTTACCAGAAAAAGCTGAAGGCTCCAACCCTCTACTGTTTGCACAAAAGCTTGTTGCTAAATTGGCGGGACCCTCAGCTTATGACGCTAACTATTTCATCAAGCATGCCCACCATTCATTGCGTCTTGTACCCTCAGAGGGTTCTCCTCCCAGACCCTTCATTTTCAGATATCTGAACTTCCTTGACCAGCAACACTGATTAAATAAAGCTTAGGATCTGAAGGAGGTGTCTTGGGAGGGTTCCTGGTTGCACATAGCACAGGACCTACCTGGTACTGTATGGCAATGGAGGGCTGGTTTCCATCCTTTAGTCACCAGACTAATTGTGGCCAGGATTTGATTTAAAATGGTGCATCCAGCCTGTCTCCATCATTTTTTTTCAAATATTTGTTTATTACTGGGGAAAACCCCAGGCACGAGTTAATGTCAAGAACATTAAATAGACATGTCTTATTTTGAGGAACAGTACAATTTACATCAGCATTTAATATTACGATTAATTTCCTAAGAGAAAAAGCAGACATATTCTTGTTTTAATTCCGATTCCATTTACCCCTACAGTGTCCCATATCATATCAATCTTAGCTAGTATGTTATCTGTATTGCATGTCTCACCCCCCACATATATCAGTCCCATCCCACAGTGACCAAACTTCGGCCCTCTACCTTCCAGGCCCATCTTGATCAGGGACAAAAGTCCGGATCAACACTTGATTGATACAAGATCCACTTTTGTCATTTCTGAATCTGAGTTTGAGATCTATTTTGTAATTTAGCATTAAGGCTTTCCATAAAAAAAAAAAATTCTTTCATAATTGTTCTCCAATCCCTGACAGTGGGGACTGTCTTAGACATCCATTTTCTGGTGATGGTTTCCTTAGCTGCTAAAAGGCAGCTCGGTAAAAGGGTGCAGGACCATGGAGGGGAGCGATGTGGATAAACTGCCATTATTACCTGTTCCACTGAAAGTTTGATAGGTTCCCCAAAACTATGAGTTAATTCAATCTGTAGGGTGAGCCAATATGGCATCAGGAATAGGCATTGCCAAACTACATATCCCAAAGATACTCTTTCGGAGCCACAGCCTCTCCAACAATGATCGTGCTCTCTGGAGAGAAACTTTAGAAGCACCTCGGAAGAGCAAAAGTATTGTGCACTACACTTCCAAGAAAATTCTCTCCACCAAGGAGAGGAGGCCATCTTTACCACTGATAAGGTAGAATTCAGCCATTCCTCCCCAATCACTTCAAGTCCTAGATCCCTATTCCACTCTTCCAGTATTGTTTCATTGGTTTCTCCCAAAACTTCTCTCAGTCCCTTGTAAAGGGAACCAATTAGATGGGTACCCAGCCCACCCTGTATAGTGTCCAGGAAGATTTTTAATATCGGAGGTACTGGGAAGGGCAACCTTGCTGGAACTGTTTTATTCCTCAAGATATGGTATCTCACCTGGTAGTACCTAAAAAGGTCTGCTCGACATAGGCCATTTTTTCCCCTCAACTGATCAGACGAGAGTATCCCCTCGTGCTGCATCAGTTGACAAAAATGTGAAAGGCCTAGTCTTCTCCAATGAGAGAAGGCCAGATCCATTTGTACATGGGGGAAGAATTCATTCTCTGAGATTAATTTACAGTATTCAAAGGTGGGTCTAAATAAAGGATCTCTTCTCACTTTTTCCATATTTTAAAGATGTTTGCTGTGACTTTTGTGAAATCCTTAGGGGCTATAAATCTACCATCAGAGGAGAATAATACTTTTTTAATGTCAAATAGATAGTTTAGGTGGAATTCCAAAGTTTTCCAAGGGGAGGAATAGGCATCAGCCATCCAAAGAATAATTATCTACAGGAACGCCGCCCACGCCTATAATTTGATATCGGGAAGGTTGAATCCACCTTGTGAAAGAGACAGTTTTAAAATAGATATCCAAATTCTTGGATGTTGGATACCCCAAATAGAATGTGATATTAGTTTGTCCCAGGATTTAAAGTAATAGGCAGAAGGAAAGAAGGGAATATTCTGCAGTAAGTAAAGGAGGCATGGGAGAATATTCATAGGGACCACTTCTATCCTCCGGTGAAATGGAAGAAGGTAATTAGACCACCTTGCTAGGTCTCTTTTTATTGAGATGGATAAGGGTTTGAAATTAACTATTTCTAATACTTCTGGGTTCAAGGGAATGACAATTCCTAGGTATTTTATCTTGGTAGTTCTTCATTTGAATGGGTGGCTTTGTCTTAGTGATTTAGTGTGAGAAAAATGAAATGCCAGGATCTCTGTTTCGATGATATTTAGTTTAAATCTGGTTATTTTTCCATATAGTTCTAATATTTTCCAAGCTTCTGCTATGGGGGTAGCAGGGGATTGGATGTAGCAGGGGATGGCAGGGTCACTAAAAGATTGTCTGCGAACAGACTAATCTTGTATTCTTGTTGGGCTATTGGAATATCCTCCACCTCCCTCCTTCCCTTCCCTTCAGAGCCACCACCAGTGGCTCCATGAAGAGAGAAAACAGAAGGGGGGAGAGGGGACACCCTTGTCGGGCTCCACCTTGCAAGGAGAATGGGGAAGATAACCCACCATTAGTCCTATTTAAGCCTTAGGGGATGCATATATGTTGTTTAGCCCTGTTATGAGGAAGTCTGGGAACCGAAAGGCCTCAAGTGAATCCCACAGGAAGGGCCAATAGACGCTATCAAAGACCTTTTTGGCATCAACAGCTATGAAAACTGTGGGTATTTGCCTGGTTAGTAAATATTCCTGTAGTATAAGAGTTTTCCTAATATTATCTGATGTATTCCTTTCTTTGATAAAGACAGATTGATCAGGGTGAATGAGCTGGCGGAGTAAGGGATCAATTCTTTTTGCCCAAATTACCATATATATTTTATAATAAACATTTAGTATAGCTATTGGGTGGTAAGATCCTGGGTTGGATGGATCCTTATTTGGTTGGGGAATAGGGGCCAATGTAGCATAGTTCCATGATGGGGGGGAGTTTCTGTACCACTCGGCAGTATATCACTCTGGTCCCAGGCAACGTCTCACTGCTAGGTTGGTAATTGCTGCCTGAATTTCCAAATTGGAGATTGGGGTTTCCAAGCTACTTATTTGTGCCTCACTTAGTTTTGAAATCTAAATTTAGTAGTTGCCGTATTGGTCCTTGCAAGAATAGATCCAGAAGCAAATGATTTGATACCTTTTAATGGACCAACATAGATGTAACAACAATAACAAAGTGCTTTAGCTTTCGGACCAACCAGTCCTTCTTCAGAAGCTCATGGCAGTTGTTTAGAAAATACAATACTTATAACAGCAAGATAATGCAGAGAAAAACAGAAAAAATCCCCATTGGTTTAAAATACTCATTTAAAAAAAAAAAAACAAGATGATGTCAGAGAAGTTCAACAGTACAATACTGCCTTCAGCCAGAAAAAAAACCTTGGGTTCAGATGTACTTGGTGGAACCCACATACAAAGAATCCTACTGCATATAAATTTAATTGACATAACATAACACTGCTGAAGCAGATAACTCTTAAATCAAGCTACGAGTGTCACAGTTAGTATAAGGATGTGATTACTGAAAGGCAACCCCCATCCAGATTAAAGACAAACTAAGATTGTTATAGGGCTCATGAAATTTCAATGTTAGCATTATAGACAAGAATTTACCAGTAAAGTTGTCTTAAAAACATCAGTGCACACTGTGTGATGTGTAAAACCTAGCTGGACATGTCACCCAGCTGTATTATCAAGCTAGATAAAGGCCCAAGAAATTTCAAAACCACAGGACTATATAAATGATAATTTAAATATAAATTGATAATATTAGTGTCAAACAAAAACTCTAGTCGAGGAACCTCAAGGAATTAAGACTATGTAGCCTGATATGTACTGATGTCAATATATACTGAGAATGTAGCAACTAGATGTACCACAAGTGTCTAAGGAATCTATAAAAGAGATAAAAATGTAATTTCTCTCCTCCTCTTCATGCAAACAATAGATCATAACCCACCCCACATCACAATAATGTGGGTGGGGGAGATACATAGCTTAAAGGAGATGTTGTCTCTCTCTCTCTCTCTCTCTCTCTCCACCCTCCTTTTCTCTCTCTCTCTCTCACACACACACACACACACACACACTCTCTCTCCTAGTGAACCTATATTAACTACAGTCACTGCAATTGTTCCCGAAGAATTCAACTAGTCATGAAATCCTGAGTAAAAGGGTTTTATGTCTCTTATTATCTACAGAGTAAAAATGTAACACTATTTAACCATACTACTATCTGCAAAGTAACATTTCCAAGGATACTAGATAGAACTACCATGAAATAAACCTGCCACCCTCCCCAGGATAAGGTAACTAGAATAAAAATAAAGTATATGTGTGAGACCAGAGGTCTAACATACCTACATATCCACAAATTACTACAATATTAGCCTAATGTAAAAAGATCTGGGCAGGACCCCCATGCAAATGAGATCACACACCCCAATATGTACAGAGTCACATAAATAATATATAACATTATAAGATAACACTCCTGTATGTACACTAGCAGGCTAGGTAATCTGAATATGGTGCAATGGAATCAATCCCCCCTCGGTAAAGATAAAAAGTGGGGAGGAATTAATATTCATTATGTGTGTGAAATAAAAATAGTAACACACTGTAACTCCATATATCTAAATAGAGACTTACCTCAATGTGACCATGAAGCCTCACTGTTATATCACATATCTCACAACCCACACACATACCATACACACGCATCCACATCCCACACATGCTGAAATCCTATAATATGTCAGTTTGAAAAGAAAAGGTCTGTGGATGTTAGTTTCTGTAGTGTCCCATAAAGCCAAGATCTACGTTCATCCATCTGCTACCATATTGAGATGTAAAATAAGTTTAATCTCAAAAGCTCGTCTCTGTTGTGTGTTTTTGAGATTTCCTTTTAAGACCATTACTGACATATCTGAGACTGAGTGGTCAGGCTGGGAGAAGTGATGCCCCACTGGTTTTTCAGTTTTCCTAGCTGTAATAGTATGTCTGTGTGAGTTCATCCTAGTGCGGAGCTGTTGGCGTGTCTCTCCCACATAACCTGTTTGTGGACATCTCTTGCACTGAATGAAATAAACAACATGTTGTGACATGCATGTCACTTAGTTTTGGAAGATTAATTTGGTTTAGAAAAGCTGATCTGATTTCTGGGGTGTTCCAAGAGTCCTCTTTGTATAAGTTAGACAAAAATTCTGTAAATATTTGCCGAATGTGGAAGTCTGTATGATATATTTTACCTGTGTTAGGGTCTTTAAATTTAAGAATTGTGGACAAATGCTTTTGTGCTCTTAGCCTCCGGGCCAATCGTCTGACTCCCCCGATCCCCCCTCATGTGTCATCTGCCTGAGAAAAATCAGGGATTGTTGAATTTTGATATCCATGATCTTTTGCAGGACAGCCTTAGTGTCTTTAATTTTACTAAGCAGTTCTTTATATCCATCCCTGTATAGCATTTGGTAATTCAAAAGTTGATTTGTGAGATCCTGGTATTTTGTCTCTCTTTCCCTTTTTCTTAGGTTGTATAAGTAATTATCTCCCCACGAAAGGTCACTTTTATAGCATCCCCCTGAATAGCTTCAGTAATAGTTTGGGAAGAATTTTTTTGTTAAAAATTGTGGTATCCTTTTTTAAATAATGGTTTGAAATTCTTTATCCTGCAGTATCGGGGGTTAATTCTCCAGTGGGTCCTTTTGGTCTCTCTCCCTATATCTACTTTTAATAGAAGAGGATGATGGTCCGATAGAATCTTGGGGCTGATGGAAATGTCCTGGATAGTGAAAAGATGATCGCAGGTAGTTGACAAATAATTTAACCTGGAATAGGTCTGGCACCTGGCCGAGCGGAACGTATATCTCGGCAATGATGGGAACAACCGACACCAGATGTCCACTATACCCAGGTGTTCCAGTAGGTCTCTAAGTTGTTTGACCATTTTAGAATGGCGGTGTTTTTGTTGGCTTGAGCAATCCAAATGGGGGGGGCAAAGTTACATTTAAGTCACCCCCTACTATTAGTTGACCCTGGAGATTATCTATTATAGTAGAGACAACCCCTCTGATTACCAGCATTTTGGTTTGGGGGAGAGGAACACATTAGCTAGTGTTATTTTTTTGTCCTTATAAAAGACCCTGTATTATTACATAGTGGCCCCAGGGGTCTATGTGGGTTGCTTGGATCTCTAATGGGGTAGTTGAGTGACCCAAAATGGCTGTGCCTTGTTTTCACCCCCCGGGGTAGGAGGATGCATCCACAGTATATCGACCACCCCAGTTTAATTTTAAATGTTCTTGGGTGGAAAGATGTGTCTCTTGCAAAAAGTAAATCACTGTGTTTTGTTTTTTTAAATGTTGCATGAAGTGAGCTCATTTAATTGGGTCATGAAAACCATTGATATTTTGGGAAAAAATCCTAATCGGGTTAGCAGACATAATGCTTTGGATAATAAATGGGACTTCTTCTTATGTTTTGTTTCCTATTGAATTTTCTTTCTCCTAGGATACTGAGTCTGATTCATTCAGATCAACCTCTCCAGGACATGGTCCAGCACCTGAGGAACCAATTGAACAATTCTGCTGATGAGCTGTTTAGCTTTCAATAAAAATTGTGTTAACCTCTCATTATTTTGACTTGTGTTTTTTTTTCATAACCATCTCCCCCCCATAAACAGTTTACTACCATACATAACTTACTAAACTGTTGATACAACAATATGTATCTAAAACCATCTACAAAACAATAGTACTTTATAACAACATTAATCTTAACTATACACATTTTGACTCCCACCTTGGAGGTGGTGGAAAGCAACCACCTCTGGGTAATCCTGTCCCTTGGCCTAAATAGGAAGGAAGAGGATATACGGGTTCCAAAGTTCTCTGAGGGAGAAAATATCCCTAAGAGAAACAAAACAGCCATGAAAGGGTGAATAATCTAACTGACCATGCACCCCAGTTGGGAACCGGCATGGCACAATTCATCCAGTACTGAGGTTCTGGGCCCTCTGCTGTTCCAAATGTTGGCATTGTTTGGCCCATATCTAGGCCCTGCAGTCAGAGGGAGTGGCCTGGAGAGGACCAGGAGGGAGGTGGGCAATCCTGAAAATTTCGGGTGGAAGAGTGGGGACAACATTTTTCCCTAGGCCCCACCCGGGGCACCCCAGAGACCCACAGGATCCATTCTGAGTGGCTCAGTATGTACATAGCCACCTATCACTGAACACCATATTACCCTCCTAATGAACTGTAAGCCCAATTTTAGTGTCATAAACCTCTTCTCTCATAACTCTCTGGCCTTCATCATTACAAGTATAGATTCTGCTAAGAGGGATACCCATAGTTCACTAAGAATGCTCAGTTTCTTTGTAAGCAAGTGGAATATCTGTCTCTATTAACTGGAGGTCTGAATTAGGTCCATTCCATTTCACAACATCTGTTTCAGGTTATCCAGGTTCCAAATGATGTCCCACCCACTCTTGGAAGCATTTTGATACAGTGGAGAAAGCCTTAGAGGGTTTGAAAACTCTCCTGCCCGATCTCTTCAAGGATCGTCGATTGGACTAGCTTTCTGGCTGAATTGTTCCTAGTTCAATCTACGATGCTGAGCTTGTGTGATTTTTTGGATCAATCTCAATTTCTAGATTGTACTGCCTTTCTTCATTGTTCTTTTGTTGACTCAACTGGAGCTATGAAAGACTATTGGGCTGTAGTACTGGACTTCATGGTACCTTACTAATTTGTCCTTTAGCTCTTCAATGCTCTTCCAGACTACCCAGCACCTGAGTGGAACTGTGGTCTAAATACCCTTCTGCTCAATCTCTTCAAGGACCGTCAATTGGACTGGTTTGTTTTGCTGAATTTTTCCTGGTTCAATTTGCTTTGCTGAACTTTTGAGATCTCTTGGATCAATCTAAATTTTTAGATCATATTGCTTTTCTACAGCGATCTTTTATCGACTCAAAGGGGAATCTGAAGGATTGTTGAACTCCAGTACTGTCCTTCATGGCTCCTCACTAAGCTCTTTTTCAGCTCCTCATCACTTTTCCAGAACATCCAGCAACAAAGAGCATTGTCCATCTCTGCTTCACATCATGGTTGTAGATCAGTGGTCTGACCCATACCTACAACTGGAGCTGCTTTCTGGTTCAAACCGCAATCCTTGTTTGATGTGCTTTTCAGGACCACACTGCTGCCACTTTTATGGAGGGCTCAGTTTCTTTGGGGACCCAGTGAAGGCACTAAGACTATTCCCTCACTGGTTAACCAGCCCAGTATCTTTACTTGATGTGTTGTGCCCTCTTTAAGGATTGAGAACTTGGAGAGAGAGGTCTGCTGAGGTCAATATATTTCTGAGTGTGGCTTAACCCGGTAAAGTTGCGGATGGAAGAACTAGCAATTTATCTTCATTTCAGCCCATATTTTGGGTTCGGACCTTTTTCAGTTGGTGATTATTGAGGTGGCAACTTCTGGTGACCAGGAGGACTTCTTGACAGGTACTATAATGACTGTGGTGGTATGGCTGATCACTCAGGCTTCTAGGAGTGCTGTATTGGGATTTCCTTGGAGAGACATGCTTCATCTTTCTTTTATGTCCTCCCATATTTATATTTGACTTTTGCCTTGTATACTGGTTATTATGTATGGACTGCTTATTTTGAACTGCACTGGTATAGTGTGTCAATATACTAATGCCCCTGGTTATATTGAACTATTTGTGACTTTATTAGTGGGATCCTTCACTGTGCCTGGATGATCTGTGGTCCCCTGCACTGCAGTTTACCTCTCTAGCCTGTTATGCAGAGGTCCACATTCCTACTCTCCTTTGGTTAAGAGGTCACACAGTCTTATGGACTTTATACTAGTGGTCTGTCTGGAATTGCACTTTAAATTCAGACTTAATGTTTCCTGGTTGACCTCATAGTGGTTTGAATATTAATGTTACACTTCTGGTTATGCCTGCTTGCAATTTATCTTATTGAGTTTCATTTCTACTTTATGTCCTAACTTTTGATGTTACAGGTCAACCGGAGTTATGTCTGGGCTGGTAATGCTGAACTGAGGGAATGTTACTTTGTTACCCATATAGATAGTTGTTAAGTTGTTGTTGTAATATAGGTTCTTGTGTACAGTTGGGGCATTATGATAGATGAGTTATCCATTGCTATTTTGGTTGTCGGAGAAGGTTATTTTCAACATTGCTCTATATGGTCCCTATGTCTGGGATTTTCTGGCTGGTGAGAAGTGGGAGGGATTCTGTGAGAAGTGGTGGTCGGTTTGGGTTCACCATGGGCCTATTAGTGTATGTTGCTTTATTCATGGGGGGTATTGCTTTTTCTCTTTCTGGAGGGAGTGGATTGTAGTATGAAAGTTTGAGGATTTGTTACTTTGGGGTTTGTTGGGGAGGGGGGAAGGATGTTTATTACTTATTTTATATGTTGCCCCTTAGATCCTAAATGATTTTCTGTTCTGAAGAAGTTCAGTTGTTTTGTTATTTTTTTCCAGGCTTAGAGCAAGAAGTTACTTTTAAGGGGCTTGTTTTGTTTTTTTGGGATGGGGGTGGGTGGCAGAGTGTTTTTTTCTGACCTGTGGTTTACTTCTCGCAGTTGAGGGACACCTTTTCAGAATTTCATACATAAAGGGTCGGTGGTTGTGGCTACTATAGCTACTTATGTTTCGTGGAATATTAAGGGAGCCCAGTCTAGGATAAAGAGGTACCAGATTCTTAAGCATATGCAACAGCATCATTGCAATATTACTTTTTTACAGGAGACCCATCTCCTTGCGAGCAAGGGTAACTTTTTTCAGAGACAATTTGTTAATCAAATTTTTGCCACTGGGGATAGTACAAATAGTCAGGGAGTTGCTATTCTGTTCTTTAGGAATGTTAATTTTTCAAGTGTGCAATGTCTGCGGGACCCTCACGGTAGATTTCTATTTCTCAAAGATATTTTAGAGTGCACTGACATTTTTCTTGGTTGTGTTTATGGCCCTAATATTGATACCCCTAATTTTTTACTTAATTATCACCCGTTAGCTCCATTCCTTTCTTTTCCTATGATAATGGGGGGCTGGAATCTCTCATTTACTTAGGATTTAGATAGAACTGATAGACCCAGGGCTGGCTTATCTCCTGCCCAGTGCTCCATCCATAAAATGTTAGATTCCCTCAGCCTTTGCAACCCTTGGCATGTTCTGAATCCCTGACTCAAAGAATTAACTTTCTATTCCTCAGTCTATTGGTCCTTCTCCTCCTCTCGAATTGATAATTTTTTCATTAGTTGGGCCATGCTGGGTGGAGCGCTGAGCTGTGGGATAGCCCCCAGGGTCCTTTCTGACCATTCTGTGGTGTAGTGCAAACTGCCCTTGACCCCTTCCTTCTAGAAGGAGACCTCATGGAAATTAAATAATCAGATTTTGAAAGAAGACCATGTTGTTACCCAAATTAAAGAACAAACAGAGTTATTTACTTCCAGTAATGTTGGTTCTACAGGGGAAACAGATATGGAATAGAGTGCTTGACAATGTTTTCTCTGGGGTGAGCTCATTCATCTTGCCTTTGCCCCTAAACAAAATAGTGGAAAAGGAGGCAGTGTCTTTGCTTTCCTGTATCAGGGATTTAGAAAAAATCTGGACGCTTCCACACTTGATTCCCTTCATTTGGAACATTTATCATTTAGGGATCAGTATACTGAGCTTCTATGTGAAAAAGCAGAGTATGCTATTATCAAAACTCAAACTAAATATATTGATCAAGGTGAGAAGGCAGGCCATTTATTGGCTTTATGTCTTAAAAAGCAGGAGGTGTCTCAGTTGAGTGCTACTATTCAATCGGCTGAGGATGGTACCCTTAAAACTTCCCTTAAAGATGTTGTTTCAGAGTTTGAGAGTTACTATAGGGTGTTCTATGGCCCTATGGCCCTATGCCTACCCCTCCTCCTATTACAACTGTTAGAGATTACCTAGCTTCTGTTCTCCTCCCCACACTGACTGAGGCTCAACAATCCCTTTTATTGGCACCACTAAATGAAGAAGAAATTCTATTGGCAGTTCAGACTTTACCACTAGATAAAACGCCAGGACCTGATGGTTTTCCCTTGAATTTCTATAAACATATTATGGCAGAACTTGCCCCCTGGTTGAATCATCTTTATCAATATCTGTATACCTCCAGTCTTACAGATAAAACCCTTTTGGAGGCCATGATTATTTTGCTTCCCAAGCCAGTTAAGGCATTAAAGAAGGTTACTAGTTATCGGCCAATCTCATTGCTTAACTATGACATTAAAATGCTAGCTAAAATTTTGGCCTCCAAGATTGGTCAAGTCTGGTCTGCTCTTATTTGTTCTGAGCAAGATGGTTTTATGTCTTTTCACTCCTCAATAGACCATCTTCGCAAGCTCATCCATATCTTTTCCATGTCCAGGGTCTCGGCTGCTCTGGCAGCTTTGGTTTCCCTGGATGTGGAAAAGACTTTTGATAGAGTTAATTGGCAATTCTTGTTCACTACTGTAGAACAGTTTGGTTTCCCTCCTCCATTTCTTAGATGGGTTAAGGTTTTATATTCCTTCCCTAGTGCCCGAATATACTGTAATGGATTTTTTCTTCCACCTTTACACTCTATTTGGGTACTAGACAAGGGTGCCCTTCATCTCTGCCTTTATTTAATCTTTATTTGGAACCTCTCCACCTAAAACTTAAAACCAATCTGAACTTAACCAGTGTGTGTGTAGGCTCTTGGGAGTTGAAACTTTCCACTTATGTGGACAACATTTAATTACATATTTCATATCCGAAGTCAGCTATTCTGGTGTCCCTAGCCACTATTCATGAGTTTAGTTCCCTATCAAACTTTAGGCTTAACCTGGACAAAACCATGGTTATGCCATTAAATTCCCATGTCCTTAAATCAGATATTCTAGCTCTCGGTATGTCCTGGTCTCCTAAGCAGATTAAGTACTTAAGTTTTTTTTTTTTTGTGAAGTGAAGCTCAGACATGGAAACTTAATCTTACTAATTTGGTCTCTATTCTCCAATAAGATTTGCAGAGATGGAAAATTTTGACTTTGAATCTTTAGGGTAGGATGAATATTGTTAAAATGAATGTTCTGCCTTGAATTTTTTATCCCATTAATATGCTTAATGTTTGGCTTCCCCTCTCCTACTTTAAGAAAGTGCATGGTCTAATTTCAGAGTTTATTTGGTCAGGTAAGACTCCCAGATGTGCTTATAACAAATTAGCAGCCCCTAATAAGCTTAGGGGCCTCCAGCTTCCTTATTTTTGGTCTATATTATTGTGCCAGTCATGCCAGCAAATACCTTAAGCTGAATTGTCCATTGCCAGAAGGAGGTTACTCTACTTATTTCCCTATTTGGTTGGCCTTGGAGAAAGGTCAGATAGCTGAGGCTGGTCTGTCTCCTTGGGCTGTACTGTATACGTCCCCAAAAAATGTAACCAATGCTCTCCATAACTCTTTAATTGACCTCTCTGTCCAGGTTCATTCACAATTATGTACGTTCATGAACTTTAGCCATGGGAGGGATCTCTCCCAGCCTGTTCTCTGAAACCCCAATTCAAAAATTTGTGAGAAAACCCTTACAGATGCCTGGCTGCCTCAATCTGCACATGTGAGAGTGCGCGATTAATTCCAAAATGACAGATTGCTTTCCTCTGGAGAAATTATGCGACTATTTCAGCCGAATGGGGCCTTAATTTTTAAGGGACAAAGAACTTCTGTGTGCAAGCACTGAGGTAATGGTTACCCCAAAGGGCATTTGGCTGGGAAGCCAAGTTTCAAGGAAATACAAAATCACACATGCCCCCACAATGCAAAGCATCATGGGTTGCATATGAAAATCACCACAGAATATTATGCTGGTTCAACTTTAAGCAGAAATGCATGGTGCCAAAAGGCCTCTCACACAGTTTGCAAAGGGTGCCTACAGAAGACACAGACATGTGTTTCATCCTACCAGGACTCATCAGTATGCCTTGTCTGTTTGACACCCCAGTGGAATGAACCAGCTATCCTAAGATGGGGTGTCAAACAGACGAGGCATACTGATGAGTCCTGGTTCCAGTGGGGTGTCAAACAGATGAGGCATACTGATGAGCCCTGGTAGGACGAAACACGTGTATATGTCTTCTGTTGGCACCCTTTGCAAACTGTGTGAGAGGCCTTTCAGAACCATGCATTTCTGCTTAAAGTTGAACCAGCATAATATTCTGTGGTGATTTGCATATGCATCCAGTGATGCTTTGCATTGTGGGGGCATTTGTGATTTTGTATTTCTTTGAAACTTGGCTTCCCAGCCAAATGTCCTTTGTGATAACCATTGTCTCAGTGCTTGCACACAGAGGTTCTTTGTCTTTTAAACTGTTTTTTGTTTTACTTGGGTTCACCACAACATAACCCAGATCGACCATCTTAGGGTAGCTGGTTCATTCCACTGGGGTGTCAAACAGATGAGGCACACTGATGAGTCCTGGTAGGACAACACACATGTCTATGTCTTCTGTTGGCACCCTTTGCAAACTGTGTGAGAGGCCTTTTGGCACCATGAATTTCTGCTTAAAGTTGAACCAGCATAATATTCTGTGGTGATTTGCATATGCAGCCCATGATGCGTTGTATTGTGGGGGCATGTGTGATTTTGTATTTCCTTAATTTTGAAGGTTTATCAACTCCACCACATTATGGTACAGCACTTTGGGGCCACCTTTGGGACTACAAATTCATTAGAGTTGCTGTAAGCATTACAGGATTTGGTTTCTTTACCTCATTCCATCTCTAAATTGTATGTTGTGTTATTTTCTAAGGTTTTCCCAGATAATGACTGCATATCTTCATACTGGAATGCTCAATTCCCACAGTATATCTTTAATTGATGTAAAATCAGGAGGATACTTATACTTATATGACTCAGGATAAGTTATGGCCTACCCAGTTCCATATTTTGAATAATTTGTATTTCACTCCTACTAAATTAGTGAAGAATCTATTCTTCTTTATGTACGAGGTGTGGACAAACTGAGGGGTCACATTTTCATATTTCTTGGGACTTTTCTAAAGTAAATGCCAGAGGAAGTGGTGGGGGTTGAAACAATCAAGGGATTTAAGAATGCATGGGATAGACATAAAGGAATTCTGGAGGTCAGGGGTAAGGTGCAACAGACTTCTAGGAAAACAAACTGAACTTACAAGCTCAAATGGGCAGACTGGGTGGGCCATAGGCCCTTATCTGCTGACACTGTCTATGTATCTATGTAACTATGTAAATCCCTAGTGGAGGTTAATGAGGGATAAGGCAGACCCCCTTCTTGGGATTAAGGATTAATTTTATCCTGAGATATGCATTGTAGGGGACGATAGTAGAATTGACATGAAAGACCATAGATATTTTATGGCTCTGATTGCTCTTTCAGTTACAAGATTAGTGCTCCATCATTGCCTTGACACCATGATTTCATCTTATCATGAATGGTTGCAGGAACTCTTATTTAACATTTGGGTGGAACAGACAATTGCCAGTTTATGTAATAGGCTGTCATCCTTTAATAAGACATGGAGTAAATTGTACACTTTATATACATTGTAAATTAAATAATATGGCTCCCTTTCATACCTAGATTTTTCTAATAGTAGCTGTCTCAGTTTAAGGTTATGGGTGTCCTCATTTTCGCTCATCTGTCTTGGGCTGTGCCACTCTGCTAGGGAGGAAGGGGTGGGTTGGGGTTGGGGAGAGGTGTATTGGATATGTTGGGGTGTGTATTTTTTCTCTATTGTATTGTAATAGTGATTGTTTGTAGTTGTATGGTTCATGTATTTTTTTTCTCTTAATAAAGAATATTAAATAAAAAAATTACAAAAAGACACGTTTGAGTGTAAACAGGGAAGATGCAGAGCAAGACAGCACCCCCATGGATTTAGCCAGCTGGGAGAACAAAAGGGCTAAGCTCTAAATAAATCTGGTTTGGGCCAGTTCTGAAAAAAGTCAATCCCCAGAGATCAAAGAAATGGTCTGGGCTATGATGTCAGACAGGCATGTATGTTGATAAGGGTGTAGTGGGAAGCCAGATGACAATATTTCTGTCTGTGTTCACTCTTGCAGTTTACTTATGCTTTGGGATTCTGCACTAGAAACATCATGGGTTCGAGACTGCCATAACTCATTAAGTTCCCTGTTGGGGTAAGCTTCTTCTACTCTACTTAGAATTTAAATAGCTTTGTGTTAGGTTATTCTTTGTGTCCTCTGTCTTTTAAAATATGTTTATTTTTATTGCTGTAGAAATACTGTATTCCCCATAGTTTTAGTGTGCATTATCTCATAACATATGTAAATATCATGGAGTATTAAATGTTATTTTTATATATTTCATGCTTTCTGTGTCTGAGTCATTTCAGATATATTTAACTGTGGTAAACTGACAAGTCTGTAATCAGTTTCAAAGAGGCAGGCTACAAAATTACAATATCTAAGGCAAAGAGTTCTCAGCTGTGACAGAATGAGTGGGTCATTTGCTCTTTGGTACAGAGCATTGTACTGTGTGAATAGTGACTTTGGTGGGATTTGGACCTAGACATACCCCATGTTAAGCTGTGGCTAAGAGGTAGCAGCATACCAAGATAACCCTTTCAGACATATGAATGGCTGTAAACACTGGTAACAGTGCAAACTGAGTTCAGTGACAGAACAAATCTGTGACAAACTGGTTGGCAGTGGTTGGGATCTGAAACAGATTGTCAATAAAAAGGTTATCTGTCAAGTCACAGAACATGATGTGTAAAGGGGATACTGCATATACTACCATCATTATTTTTTTTATTGTAAGCAAAAGTAGATAGCTAGACAACACTGTGTCTGGGCCATATGGGAGATGTGCAGTAGCAGACCTTGAGGAGCCATGCAAAAGAAGAGGGCTTGTATTTGAGGAAGGCCAACAACTGGCAGAATTAATAGACATCTTCAAGAAAACTGACCAGGAAAACAGTGCAAAAGGGGTCACTGATAGCCAAAGTTCTGAGACAGCGGTTAGGGAGCATGTAGGTGAGTCAGAGCCTAGAACTGGGGCAGCTGTGCAGATAGATATAGATAGAGATGATGTAGCTGGAGCTCACCCAAGTTAAGGTAAAGGCAGAAGTGGGATGACAAAAATCAGAGGCTGAGAAGCAAAAAACAGTTGCAGAGCTATAGAGGACAAAGCTGGAAGATGGTGAGAGAGAGAATGAGAGAAGAGTGAGAATGACAGCGCTTGCATGAGATCCAGCTTTGAGACCATGAGATCCAGATGAGAGAAATGAGAATGGGAAAAAGAGAGGGAGATGGAAAGTCTGCACTGGAAGCAGCACCACAAACTATAAGTACTGGCAACAGGAGTTTAAGCCAAGAAGCCACACTTAATTCCAAAATGTTTCCCAAGTATCAGGAGGAGATAATATTGATTTGTTTTTAAAATCTTTTAAGAGAATTTGGGGGCAATTTCAATTAGACAGGGCTTCTTCAGCAACTGACTTTTGCCATTCCTTATGAACAGGACATTAGAAGCCTTTGCCAGGATGGACAATAAGGACTGTATAGACTATACCAAAACATTTTGAGCTGACTCCCGATGTCTATAGGTAAACATTTTGAGGTTTAAGAAGGCACTGGGAGATATGTATTATGAAATGTGTGTATAGCTAGGCAATCTGTTGCAGCAATGGTTAGAGGGTTAAAAGACTAGCTCTGTGGAACAGATAAAAGAGTTGTTCCTCATGGGTCATTTCTAAAAGACTGTACCAGAAGAATTGAGAATATGGTTGTCTGATAGGACTTCCAGAACCAGAAAGTAGGCAGCAGAGAGGGCTGTTCAGACTAGGTGGGCCAAATTATCCTTATCTTCCATTAGTACCTATGTATCCATGTATCCAGCCAACCATACTTTCAACACAAAAAAAAGTGTGGGAGGGACATTAGGTGGTTTTAAGAGAAGCATGGGGGTGGGGCAACCTAAGAGAAACCAGCCTGTGTCAATACAAAAAAGGGAAGCCAAACTATTTTGAAAGTAAGGAATTGGGAATGTAGGTGTTAAATCTGTCAAAAACAGGAATATACAATTATGTTGTTTTTTCCCCATGAAAAAGGCATATGTCACAGACTTATTAAACTGGGTACAAAAATTCAAAGGGATGGTGGTAATTTTGCCATATAAAGCTTACTTCTGATGCTCAGGGTGTCTTGGGGGAAACAAAACAACATCAGGAACAAGCAACATCTTTTCTGCAAAGATGGGTTGCATTTAAGTAAATAGGGGCACACATTCTGGCAAAGAATATTGAAAACACACTGAACCAAGCGTATTCAAACTGACTGAAATGTGGGCAAAAAAATAGTCTGGATGAGGAAATAGGGGTTACAGTCCTGAAATATAAAACCAAGATGATGTCTGCCAATCAACATCATACAAACAATATATGGCTACTACTGCTTATAAATGTGAAAAGTCTTAACAATAAAAAAGAAGACCTGGAGGCAGTTATATGTAAAGAAAGCCCAATGACAAGCTCCACCACTGAAACCTGGTGGAATACTAGCACTAGCAGAAGAAAGCGATATAAGGTTATAACTTATTCCACAAAGATGAGGAACACATGTAAGGTGGAAGCATTGAAGTGTATAAAAAGGAGGGAATACTCACAACTGACACAACAAACAAGATTAAACCAGAACATCATACTACTGAGATGATTTGAATTAAAATGACCAGCAATAGCTTCAGCAATTTTTATGGGTATGTGTTATAGATCTCCAGATAGAGACAGAAATATAGTGGAACAAATGTGTTCCAAACTTGAACAAACATGTAAAATTGCAGATGCCATGCTCCTAGGTGACTTAAATGTGGGTGACATTGATCAGTTAAATAAAACAGCTCAAACAGCCTCTAGTCAATGCTTCATAAACAC
The DNA here is from genome assembly GCA_016271365.2 of Neoceratodus forsteri. NCBI lineage: Eukaryota > Metazoa > Chordata > Ceratodontiformes > Ceratodontidae > Neoceratodus > Neoceratodus forsteri. Next base: position 852,267,966 of record CM028134.1, read on the forward strand.
CATGGAACAACTAGTTTAAATCAACATATAAATGTGATGACAAGGAAAAACAAAACACTGGACCTGTTATTATCCTTACCAATATGAATTCAATATTTGGGGAATAGTGCATAGTGCTTGTGTGTACTTAACTTTGGCCTTTCTCTGTTTCCACCCTTGGTAGAGGAGCTGGGCAGTGATAGTGAATAGAAGGCCCAGTACCAAGGGGAGAAAGTGCCAGAGAAGGAGGAGAAGGTGGGGAGGATGGAGGGTATTCAGAAACTCTCTGAGCAAAGGGTGCAGGGAGAGGCTGGCTTTTATCTAAAATGTGGGAGGAATAAATTCCCCCATATTGAATCACAGGCTATAGCCCTCCCATTCAATGTTTGGTGAATAGTGTATAGTATTTGTGTGTACTTAACTTTGGTCTTTCTCTATTTCAACCCTTGGTTATGATAGGAAATAGAAGTCCCAACAATTATTACCTCCTCCAACTCATGGGAAGTGTGAACAGTAGCACACAGGAGAGGAAAAACTCCCTGTGGAGGAAACCTCTGAGAACCCATGGCTACTGGACTGCCCATCCTTTGGGCATACTAGGAAGAGATAATAATAGATACTTTTGAATTTTAAGGGTGATTGTTTTGCTTAAAGGAGTCCAATGTTTAAGAATCTTGGTATCAGAAGCAGGTATGATTGATGATAATGATGCTTGAATTGGAGGAACAACTTGAAAATGCAGAACTTAGTCTGAGCCATTGAGGAATTATTTTTGATGCTCAATTAATATGTAAAAGATGCTGCCGGATCATTTAGAAGCAGACTCAAAGTATTGTGGCATGCATGGTTGATCAAAGAGCTGCTGGCATCACAGTTAAGAACCGGATGTGAGTTCAGAAATCTTAGAAATCTGTCAGTCCGTAATTTGGCAGGATTAAGATGAAATGATCTGATTGTTATTAAAGTGATAAGTAGGAGGATTTCACTGATGCAACTCTCAAAGATGTGGAACTCTAACTAGAGTTGAGGAATCAAAACTAATGTCTCATAGACCGAAGTGTTAGTCCATCCAGAAATTTGTTTGGAACTGTTAGGCAGAGATGTGGTTGACTTGGTTAGGATAAATGTGATTCATGGTCTCAAGTGATGTTTTAAAGTCCTGTGGTGGAGTACTGCAGTATATGATTGATGGAGGCTAACTGCTAAGCTTGATTGAATGCACAGGAAAGATGTAAACTGTTCCAAGTGGTTATATAAGTTGCACACGGAGGTTCAGCTTGCTTTAAGGCCTTAGGACAGGATACAAGTAAGTGATATTGGAGGAGCTCCTCTTGGGTAGCACAATGAAATGACTGCTTCATGGTGATGACTTGGAGCACTTGCTAGAACTTCAAATTATTGATGATCATATAGTGCTAAATTAATGGTTTGAGAGAGAATGACTCAACAGACTAAAGAGAGTAGATGTAGCAGAGTCCTGGAATAGGTATTTAGATGAGAAAGCTGCTTTGTTTGCCATGGTAGTAATCGTAAGATGAACCACATGATGGATGGATGATGGCTACCTGGCTGTGTTGATAATATCCATGAGAGTTATTTGAAAGAAGACAGAAGCAAGGCAGCTTAATAGGGGTAATTTGAGGAGATATTAATAAAGTCCAGGGAGCCAGGAGCAGAGCCCCTGGATCACTTGAATAGTAGAATATCCAGAATTATAGACATGCAGTATATTCTGGAGTATAGGATAGGAGGTAGATGCAGGATGAAGAAATTAAGTGAATCATATAGTTTAAGACAGAACACTTTCTGATTAATGAGATGAGCATATGATTTGTCATGATGACTGCCAGTATGAACAGACCAAAGGTAGAGCAGTTGATGATCTTTGAATCATGCTATTTTTTGAGTTTGCATATTCAATAAATCTGTTTCATCTAAGCAGCTGGAGGAAGGGTATAAAGAAGCAATGTCCAGATCTTAGAGGAACAGAGTGACAATTACTTCAGCCTAAGTAACTCTCTTAGATAGCTCAATTCAGATTATATGAAAGCAGTTCACGTGGCTGCATAAGTGCTGAGAAGGACTGATAATAGTTAATGAACAGTGTTCCTCCAGATCAAAGCTTGGATATCGAATAGGAGATCTTCACGTGGTGATGTGGTGGAAGCAGGGATGTCCTGGATAAACAGAGTCTTCCTGTGGCCTGGGTTATTTAGTATTTACCTGTGACAGGTAGGAACAGCTCCAATAGTTAACATGTGATTTAGGTGTATCATGAGTGCAGGAAGTATCCTTGATTTCCATGAGGGATATCCTTGAGATGGTAATCTGGGTTCAGTCGACTGGTGTAGATAATTAAGAAGAATTGACTGAGGAAGAATACACTGTTATCCTGCAGAGCTGGTAGCTTGAAATGGATGGTATGAATGATTGCAAATAGTAGAACAGCATAAAGGCTGATGGATAGAAGGCCCAGGGGAAATTATGAGCTGAAAGCAGGAGTATGTTACAAGGAAGGCAACTTCAAATGAAGTGATACAAATTATAGTTCTGACAAGAACAGCATGAGCTGATAGAGGAATTCTTGATTTGTAGATAGATAATAGGACTTAGTTGGGCTAGATAAGGAGCTTCTGACAGCTACACAGATGGAGCAAGCAACAGGCCAGACATTGATGGAGTACAGACGTAACAGACTCTGGATATGAATGCATTTTTGAAGAAGTCCAAGGGGAACCCTGAGAACCATCTTCTAATCTGAAGATGGAGACATGGTAGGAGTCAAGCTCTGAGAAGAAATTAGTTGAGTAGTTGCTTGAATACTGAAAGAGGAGTTTGATATGTTGCTGGTTGATCAAGGTGCAGACTCTCATCTCTGGCAGACAAAGTTGAGCCCTGAGAAGTGATGAGTTGCATGATTGCTTGAACAAGGAATGAGAAGGAGTTTGGCAAGTTGTTGGTTAATTAGATATGCAGACTCCATCTATAGCGAACTAAGTCAAGCCCTGAGGTGGGACGTGATAAGTAATTGCTCAAATATGAATGAGTGAGTTTGAGAAGTTGCTGATTGATAGAAAGTACAAACGTTCACCTCTGGTGGATGAAGTCGAGCCCTGAGATGAGACAAGTTGAATAATCATAGGAATCATAGGAAAAATACAAGTCATAAGCTGTTAGCCATAGAGACTTGATTGTTTATCCCTAAAATCCTACAAACCCCATTCTCTCGTGCCTTCATATGTATGTCCAGTTGCCTTTTGAATTGATCTGGAGTCTACCTTTACAGCCACTGGATTTGACTGACAACAGGAACTTCCTGTTTGGCAATAGGAAGGGAAGGATCACTGAGACACATTAGTTTTATTAACATTGAAGGAAACAAAAAAATAGCTCTCCCCCACCAGCTGCTGGAGGTCTGAATCTGAGCAAGGAAGGAGGAGACTACTGAAGCCTACAGAAAGTTCCTGTCCCAGAACAGGAAAGGCGAGAGTTGTAAGGGCACATAGGCAGCAGGAAAGTAGATGTAAAAATACATAGAAGGAGGAGATCGCAAGCATACAAAGCAATAGGAGACACAAAATAAGTCATGATGGGAGTGGTGTAGTGCAATGGCTGTGAGGTGGCAGTTGTTTGGGAGACATTCTGGAGGCTGCAATGCTGCCCTATTTTCAGGCACCTCTCTGGGCTAAGGGAGGAGGTTGCCTGTCTCCAGGCTGACATGGCTAGGATTCATGAAACCTCTTCCCCCACCCAGGGACCACCAGGGCCACTGCCACTACCTCAGAGGTTGCCAAGAAAGAGGAGCAGTTGGACCATGGTGGGCACAGTGAGGGAGAGGGTGGTGGAACAGAGGTGCATCCCTCCAGCTGTACCTCTCCACAGTTCATATGCTGTTCTGGTGAAGAGTGGTTCCTCTATGGAGGCACCTGCAGTGGAGACCAAGGAGGATGCTGGGAACCTCCACAAAGGAGGCCTATGGGAGGGTGGCACGAGACTCCACAGAGGAAGGAAACAACTTCTGGTGGGGGACTTAATCATTAGGTGGGTAGAAGTGGGGGAGGAAGGGGAAAGGGAGTTAAGGTACCTGCCTGGCACCATGGCTCGGAGCGACAGGAAGTGAAACCTCAGGATAGTGGGAGCAGCTGCATAAGGGAGGGAGCTGGATGTCATTGTCCACCTAGGGACAAATGACCTGGCTGTGAATGGGATCAGAGCAGTGCAAGAAGAGTTTGTAGAGTTGGGGAGGGGCCTTAGACAAGTAGCATGTATGGTAACCTTCTCAGAGGTGCTGCCTGTCTATGGCAAGGATAATGCTAGGGTACTCTGCATCATGGGATTCAATGAATGGTTGAAAAACTAGTGTGGAGCTCAGGGTTTTGGCTTCATTGGTGACTGGGGAACCACCTGGATGGATGCAGCCCTAGACTGGTGCAATGGTCTGCTTCTCTCCGGGGGGGACCAGGATCCTAGGTTATAGGTTTAAATGCTTCATTGGCAAGCATTTAAACCAGCCAAGGGGGGAGGTACTGAAAAGAAACAGAGAAATTTCAGTCTCCCCCGACAAAACACAATAATTAGTGAGGTAAACACCAAAGTAGAGAAGTCATTCGGAAGCAGGACAGGTAAATGCAAAAAAAGGCAAAGGCAGTAAGGACAGGGATGGGGCTAAAAGGGGTAAGGCCATCAAAAAATGGAGGGTGATGAGTACAAATGCACGTAGTTTGTGTAACAAGATCCCTGAACTAGTGACCTTGATGGAAGAGAGATGCCTGGATATTGTGGCAGTCACTAAAACATGGTACACAGATAACCATGACTGGGATGTCAACATACCAGGATACACAATCTACAGGAGGGACAGGGTGGGTAAAAGAGGAGGAGGAGTAGCTCTCTATTTAATGGAAGGTATTAAAGCAACAAAACTAAAGAGCAAACAGGAAGTTGAGTCACTATGGGTTACCCTGGAGACAGGAAATGGCACCACAATCCGCATGGGGTTGTGAACAGACCCCCATCACAGGGGGAGGCAATTGACAAAGAAATGATAGAAGGCATCCTTAAAATGGCTAAAAAAGGGGAGATATTGTTGATGGGGGACCTGAATATGCCAGATATTAACTGGAGCACCTTTGCTGAAGGCACATCCAAGAGCAGGGTCATTATTGATACCCTACAAGGGGCATGCCTCAGACAGTTAGTGTTGGACCCCACTCAGGAGGGAGCAATCTTAGACCTGGTACTCTCAAATGGGGATGGAGAAAGGATCTCGGATTTAGAAGTGGGTAGCGATCTGGGAACAAGTGACCACCAAACAGTGTGGTTCACAATAAACACAGCCATAGAGTCAAGCCACACAAAAACAAGAGTTTTGGACTTTAGGAGGGCTGACTTTGGGAAAATGAGAGAGTGCCTCAGAAAAGCACTAGCAAATGGGCAAGAAGGAGGGATGGAGGAACAATGGAGAATAATCAAGACAACCATCACAGAGCCAACAAGCCTTTGTGTGAAGCGAATCAACAAAATGAAGGAAAAAAACACTATGGTTCTCAAAAGAGGTGGAAAGGAAGGTTAAGGAGAAAAGGATAGCATTCAGGAAATATAAGGAAACATAGAAGGAGCAGTACAGAGAACTTTATCAGTTATAGCAGAACGAGGTAGGGAAGGCAGTCAGAATAGCAAAGGCCCAAACTGAGGAAAAGATAGCCAATTCTGTTAAGAAGGGGGATGAAACCTTTCATAGATAAATTAGGGAGCAAAGAAAGACCAAGAGAGGCATAGTGAGACTTAATAAAGGGGAAGGAATGTGGGCAGAGGGTGACAGTGAAAAAGCAGGAATACTGAATGAATATTTCTGCTCAGTATACACAATGGAAGAAGAGGAGGAGGTACCTAAACCAAACAAGAGAAACAGTCTGGATGGGGGGGTCGAGACTCGATACCAGTCCATTCATAGAGGAAAGGGTTTTGAAAGAACACTTGAAACTGAAGGAGGACAAAGCAATAGGGCCTGATGGGATTCACCCTAGAACTAAAAGAACTAAGGGTACAACTAGTGACACCACTGACTACTCTCTTTAACAAATCATGGGAGTATGGGGTGGTACCTGAGGACTGGAGGAGAGTAGATGTGGTTCCACTTCACGAAAGTGGGAGTAGTGCAAAGGCAGAAAACTAAAGACCTGTTAGTTTGACCTCAGTGGTAGGAAAAATGATGGAATCACTTCTGAAGGAAATAATTGTTGAGTACCTAGAGGCCAGTCAGGCACAGGACCCAAGACAACATGGTTTCACAGCAGGAAAGTCATGTCAGATGAACCTAATAGATTTCTTTGACTTGGTGACCACAGTAGTAGACTAAGGAGGGGGCTGTGGACATAGCCTACCTAGACTTTAGCAAGGCATTTGAGATAGTCCCACACAAAAGATTAATAAACAAACTAGCCAGCCTGGGAGTGGGTCCCAGGGTGGTAGCCTGGGTAAATAATTGGCTGGACAACAGGACGCAGAGGGCAATAGCAAATGGAGTCCACTCCAAAGAAAGTGGGCTTACTAGTGGGGTACCACAGTGTTCAGTACTGGGTCTGGTCCTTTTTAATGCCTTTATAAGTGAAATTGTGGAGGGACTGGAAGGAAATGTATGCCTTTTTCCAGCAAACACAAAAATCTGCAACAGGCTTGATACACAAGGAGATGTGGAAAGGATGTGAAGGGACTGGTCAAAAGTATGGCAGCTTAGATTCAATGCAATGAAGTGCTAAGTAATGTACCTAGGAAACAAAAATCCAGGGGAAGAGTACACAATGGGGGGGAGGTACTAACAACAACAAAAATGGAACGGGACCTGGGGGTAGCCATATCAGATTACCTAAAATAAGCAAACAATGTGAGAAGGCAGTAAGAGAGTGCTGGGGGGGTACTGGGATGTATAGGAAGAGGCCTCAGCAGTAGAAAACAGGAAGTTGTTATCCCTCTGTACAGACAGTTGGTGAGGCCCCATCTGGAGTACTGCATCAAGTTCTGGAGACCCCATCTCTGCAATGACATAGACAGGATAGAGTCAGTCCAGAGGAGGGCAACTAAAATGGTGTAAGGTCTGCACCAGAAGCTGTAAGAAGAGACACTAAAGGAGCTTTATATGTATACCCTCGAGGAAAGGAGGGAGAGAGAAACATGACAGAAACTTTCAAGTACCTCAAGGGAATCAACAAAGTCCAGGAGGGTAGCATCTTTCAGAAAAAGAGATGTGCAAGAACAAGGGGGCACAATTTGAAGATAGATGGTGGGCGGCTCAAGGGCAATGTGAGGAAGTATTTTTTTGATGGAGAGGCTGGTGGACACATGAAACGGCCTTCCTGAGGAGGTCATGGGTCAACAACAGTGGGGGAATTCAAGAATGCATGGGACAGACATAAGGCAAGTCTAGTGGTGGGTAGGAAGAAGTAGGCTGTTGGTTAATTAGGATCAGCAGCTTATCCAATAGGTAGGGAAATAGGCAGACTGGGTGGTCCAGGAGGTCATTATCTGCCGTCAAAGTCTGTGTTTCAATGTTAAACAATTCTTTATTAAATGTGTAAGAAATGTTCTTATTGCCGCTTGGCTAAAAGCCATTTTCAGCCATGTCCTTGTCAGCACTAAGTGTGCCAGGCTAGGTATAGACCATGAATGTATCAGTGTGCCACACCGAAAAGAATTTGTGCCAACCTGCCATAAGGAGCAATCAGAACAGCAGTGAAACGTGTGAGAAAAAAATGTACGATACTGCAGACAGTTACTTGCACCCCACCAGAGTCTTGCTGCTGAAACTGCAGCCAAATAAAAACACTGCCCTCAACTCATAGTTTTCCCTCATAGAACAGAAGCTGACCACAGTCTTGAAACCACAGGTCACTTGCTCACCTTACATACCTGCTCATAATTCCCAGCAACATCATTGTTTTAAAGAGCAATAACCTGATATACATCCTGGCAACACAAATTTATTTGAACCGTGATGAAAATGAAACAGTCATTTCCTTCAACAGGGAAAAACACGAGCAACTCCCTATGGTGGCTCCTGAAGGACACGCTCTCTCCCAGAAAAAGCTGGCAGCCCACATAGATTTACAGAGGACTCTCTCAGCCTTTCATACAGTGCAAAATACAGCATCAATTAAAAAAGAAAAACTAACAGTAAATTAAATAGCCTGTCTCTGTGTTGGTAGTCGTAATGTGGGGGTGTTCCAGTATCATCATGAAACACTCTTATTCCAAGTAAACGAAGCCAATTTTTTGGTCCCTGGCAAAGACACTGTTAAGAAAGTTACACAAAAATTAAAAAAATAAAACATAAAAGTGCATGTCACAGGTGGGCATAGTGTGTGTGAGTAGCCATAATGGGCACACCACCTCAGGAATAGATGGAACAGTTGTGAAAGTATTTTTGAAAGGGGACTTTTTTTTAACTATTTCAGTTATCAAAACCTTTTTTTTTACATTTTTGACAGTTTTTTGTTTTCTTTTAATAATTACTTTGTTGGCTCATTTTATAAGCACAATAAGACACTCTGAGGTGTGTGTTATGGCATGATAAGAGCACTTCACAGGTACTAAAGGCACTCGCCGCAAGCTCCTCATGCCTCACAACACACCTGGGGTGTGCTCTTATAAGGCCATAACCCACACCTCGTTGTGTCTCATTGCTTGCATAAACATGTGCAAGGAAAATAGGTAATAAAATGTTAACAATGCATTTAAATTCTTTGTAGAATGTCTTGCAAGCAGCTTCCAGATGTATAAGTTAAAACATCTCCCCTGCTTACACCTTTTCCATAAGGGAGAGGATCTCATCCAAACAGAAGTTGGAGGCTCCTTTTAAACACATGAATCTACAAGTTATGCAGCAATAATCTGTAATTTATAAGTTGTTATAAACAAATGTTATTGCCTTATCCTAGTTGTATGCTCCAATTCAGAGTAATTTAAACTGAAGAAAAGGACTGAGAACAGTCAAAATTAAGCTGCTTTTCAGTTCACTATTAATGTGACTTTTTGTCCATCCCTTTTGTCAAATCTTGGACCACAACCAGCAGTTTATTAAGAAATAAAATAATTTAAACGATACTTCCAAAAAGAGTCAGCTCAGAGTTACTCAATAGTCTTGATGCAAATTGGTTACAGTTCAGGCTCCATATTCACAGCAGCTTTAAAGGCATTTAGCTGTGGTTCAAAAGCACTGGCCCAGCTTGAAGGCAGTCTCTGTCAAAGAGTTTTATGTACAGTTTCCATCAATTTCATTCAATAGTGATCACCAAAGGGTACCAAAATGCTATCGCCAGAGTATCTCTCTGCTATCATCTCTCCCACACTCGTACACATCAGCTGGTCTGACAGGACTCCTCTAGTCTGGTGCTATTATGTTTCCTCTTTTCTTTAAAATATTGGAGATCCCTAGCCTCAGGCAATGTTCGCATACCTGGCTTAGTTTAGAAAGAGACTTCATGCACTTAACGAAACATAGAAGTTGACGGCAGATAAGGACCTCAAGGCCCATCCAGTCTGCCCATTTCTTTCTCTACCTTATAAATGTGCCATTGGCCTTTGCTTTGTCAGTGGCCTATCTATTCATACTCATTTGTATTGTTCCCTTATGCTTATCCCATGCCTGTTTGAAGCCCTTCACTGTATTCATGTCCACCACTTCCTGAGGTAGGCCATTCCATGCATCCACCACCCTTTCTGTGGAAAAGAACTTCCTCACATTACCCCTTAATCGACCTCCCTCTAATCTCATGCTGTGTCCTCTTGACCTGCTATTTTTCTTACAGTGAAACATGTTAGACCCTTTCACCTTGTTAATGCCCTTTAGGTGTTTGAATGTTTAGATCATATCACCTCTCTCCCTCCTTTGCTCTAGGGTATACATATTGAGCTCCGTTAATTTGTCCTCATATGTTTTCTGATGCAGTACCTGCACCATTTTTGTTTCCCCTCCTCTAGACTGCCTCAATTTGATTAATGTCCTTGTGAAAGTGTGGCCTCCAGAACTGCACGCAGTACTCCAGATGGGCCTAACCAGTGTCTTTTAAAGAGGGATTATTACCTCCCTCTTCTGACTTGTGATACCCCTACTAATACACCCCAACATCACCCTAGCCTTACCTACTGCTTTAGTGGTCTGTTTGGATGATTGCAGGTCATCGGTGATGATGATGCCCAAGTCTCTTTCTTCCCTTGTGACTGCCAGCAACTCCCCTCCCAACCTATTGGTGGCTTCAGGGTTTCTCTTCCCTATGTGCATGATCTTGTACTTCTTTGCATTAAACCCCAGTTGCCATTCTTCAAGACCATTTTGCTAGTTTATCCAGATCTCTCCTCATTCTGCCCACCCCATCTGGATCATCTACTCTGTTGCAGATCTTGGTGTCATCTGTAAACAGACAAACCTTACCCTCCAGTCCATCTGCAGTGTCACTGATGATATTGAAGAGGACTGGTCCCAGGACTGATCCCTGAGGTACCCCACTTGTAACTTGCATCTCTTCTGACTGTACTGTATACCATTTACCACAACTCTCTGTTTTCTGCCTGTCAACCAGTTTGCCACCCGGTTGACCAACTTCTGACCCACCCTGAGCCTACCTAGCTTATTAATCAATCTTCTGTGTGGAAGAGTATCGAAAGCTTTGCTGAAGTCAAGGTAGGTGACATTAATTGCTCCCCCTTGATCCACCACTCTGGTTACCCAGTCAAAGAAATCTATGAGATTAGTTTGACAGGGCCTTTCTTTTGTAAACCCATGCTGTCTTGGATCCTGTGCTCCTATGGATTCCAGGTTGTGCACTATCCTTTCCTTAAGGAGTGCCTCCATAATCTTGCCCACTACTGAGGTAAGATTGACTGGTCTGTAGTTCCCTGCCTCCTCCCTGCTACCACTCTGTTGGACTGGGATCACATGAGCCCTTACCCAGTCATCTGGGACCTCTCCTGTGCTCAGAGACTCACTAAACAGTTCTGATAATGGTTCTGCTAGTTCCACCCTTAGCACCTTTAGTACCCTGGATGTATGCCATCAGGTCCCATTGCCTTGTCCACCCAGAGCTTATCAAGCTCTTGTAGGATCCTTTTTTTTGTGAAGGGACAAGTGCACACCTCCCCCCCCCCATGTCCATGGTGCTGAGCTGTGGGCCCTGCCCTACCTTCTCTACAGTAAATACTGAGCAGAAGTACCTATTTAGAATAGATGCTTTTACATGGTCCTCTTCCTCACATGCCCCCTTATCTCCTTTTATCTTAGCAATACCCCCCTCTGGACTTTCTCCTTTCACTAATGTATCTGTAAAAAGTCTTGTCACCTTCTTTTTCTGTTTGTGCTAGTGTTTCCTTGGTTTGGGCCTTTGCCTGCCTTACTGCCTTCCCTGCTTCCCTTAGGAAAGTTTGGTATGCCTCCCTATCTTCATCTCCCTGTGTTCCCTTATATTTCCTGAAGGCCAGCCTTTTGGCACTGACCTTTCTGCTACTGTTTTTGAGAACCAAAGTGGTTTCCTTCTTCTTTTGCACTTCCTTTTCTCTCTAACACAATGGGATGTTGCTTCAAGTATTGCATCCTTAATGCTTGCCCACTTTGCCTGTACCCCCTCACCTGTATTTCTTTTTGCCAGGGCTAGCTTAACTCTGTTGGCAATCTTATCAAAGTCAGCTCCACTATAGCCCCATATTTTTGCCTTGGAATGGGATGATTTAGTTCTAGTGGTCAAATTGAACCATGCCATGTGATGGTCACTGGCCTCCAGGTGACCTTCTAACTGGAGATCTGTGATCCTTTCCCTGTTAGTCAGTACTAGATCTAGGATAGCCCTGTCTCTTGTGGGTTGTTGTACCAGTTGTTTGAGGCCATCACCCTGCAAGGAATCCACCATGTGTCTGGTTCTGGCAGATGTTCCTGCTGGTATTGATCAATCTGTATCTGGCATGTTGAAGTCTCCCATTATCAGAACCTCCCCTTTAGCTGTCATGTTTTATATATCTTCTAACAGTAATGTGTCTATGTCCTCCCCCTGGTCAGGGGGCCTGTAGACAACCTCAGTTCATATGGCTGTCCCATTTCCTGTTTCCAGGGTGACCCACAGTTCTTCTGGCTCCTTATGTGTATTCTGAATTTCTGTAGCTTTGAAATTTGCATTGGCATACAGGGCCACTCCACCCCCCCCCCTTTTTGTACCTCGGTCTTTTCTGAACAGTACATAGCCAGGTACTGAAGTCTCCCAAGTGTGGTTACTGGTAAACCACATCTTGCTAATTGCTACTATGTCCAGTTTAGCTTCTGTCATTATTGCCTGCAGGTCTGAAATCTTGTTTCCCAGACTGCAAGTATTTGTGTACATGATTTTCCATTGGCCACATTTTGGTGTGTTAGTTGTTGGGTGAGGTCTATAGTGCAACCCAGTCTGTCCACTGGATAAACACATCTCATTCATTCCTTCTCTCTCCTCTCTCCATTCTACATGTTCCGACATCTTCCAGGTAAAACTCAACCCTTTTACATGTGAGGTTTTCACTCTTGGCTAGGGTAGGGACACAAGAAAAAGCAATTTTCTCTCCCATCACCTGAGCTCTGTCCTGGCTGAGTTTTGATCAGCTTGATTCTCACCCATGGCTCAGCCATCAGGTTTGTTAGTTAATAATTTATTTATTTATGCATTTATGTCTTTGATTACTGGGTAAGTACATTGATGCAGAGGACTGTTTTCAGTCATGATCTGGGCCGCAGTGTGGCAGGCAATACAGAAAACCCAGCAGCACATACAGGTAGATATAATCCATGCAGTAAATTCACACCTCGGGCATGAGGTGGTGTGGAAAAAAATAAAGTAATAGTACAATGAACATAAGGAAGGCAATGACCAGATAAATGCAGTATGAGGTAGGGCCATATGCAGCAATAGGAAACATGAGATACAGGAGAATACAAAGTGCAGAAGAGCATAAGTGGCTATAGGCATATGATATGAAACCAGTTAGTAAGGGCCAACAATAAAGTTGTGTGGGTTTATCTAGTCAGAAACTAACAAAATGAAGCAAGAAATGGCAATTTTTATTTTCAAGAGTTACTAAGGAGAATATAACCAAAGACGTTATAGAATATATTACATTATATAAAAATAAAGAATTAACATCTCAAATAGACATCACATTTAAGAAAGCAGAAGTAGTTCAACAACTACTAAACAAAGAATACCTGTTTAGGAAACTGGGACTTTATTTGGTCTCAAGAGATGAGTGGCCAAATGCAGCAAGAATAAAAGTGGTGGGATACGCTAAGACAGAAATGGGTAAAGGATCGAAAGGAAAGGATGATAGTTGGAATCTATATAAGAGATTTATAAGATATCAGATTTTGGAAAAAATGAAGGAAAAAGAAGATTGACAAAAAATACAAAGGAATAATCAGGAGAGACTGCTAGATAAGGATAAAGTAAAAATAAAAATGTTATCTTGGAATATCGAAGGAACTCACTTAAAAATTGCAGATCCAGAAATTGATCGGTGCATTGCAAACTTTGATCTTATTTGTCTTCAAGAAACCTGGTGTAGTTCACAGAATGCTCCTAAAATACCAGGATATGTTAATATTTCCAATTCTGCAATTAAAAGTAATAAATATGGGAGACACAAAGAGGGGGTTGCTATATATTTGACAACCAAAAATAATTACAAAATCACCAGACAATAACCTACTCTGGAAGATATGTTAATGGTGAGAATTGAAGAAGGAAATGGTAAAGGTGATGGAAAAATCAAAATAATAGTTGTAAATATATATATGTCCCTCTTGATTAAAGATTATGGTAATATTTGACCAAATGATGGATGAAGAGTTAAATATCCCTGTTTATATACTAGGGGATTTTAATGCAAGGATTGGAAGAACATTATTTATTTATTTATTTATTTATTGAGATCTTGGATAATACCTTTGAGCACAAGCTCATTAAATAGGTTCTGTGTCTAGTCAAGCAAGAACGTAAAACATAAGTAACTACTACACAATTATGCTTCAGTGTCAGAGAAGAGCAAGCACAGTATATACAAGGTATTCTGAGGGCCCAGGCTTCCTAGAAATAATAACAGAATGAAATCCTAAAATAACTTGGATGAGAGCTTCAAAAGATAAAAGAGATAATCTGAGAGGGAAAACTATTAACCCCTATTTAATTGGGAAAAATATACTCTTAATTAATGGAAAGTAGCGTGAGTTAGGGAAGGAGAACTGACTTATAATGGACCTAAACGTTCTTCTATCATTGATCATGTCTGAAGCAACCTAGAGGGAATAACAATGATTAAGGAAATGACTGTTGTTGACAGGCCAGAGTCTTCACATAATCCAATTGAATTTATAATTGAAACTAAACAAATTTTAAGGGAAAATAATGGTAGAAATAATTTAAATACTAACAAAGGTTTGGAGATAATTAACCAAAAGAGGATCAGATGGGATTCAAATGTAATGAAACAATTTGATACCTTATTTAAGGGATCAATAAATTATATTAAAACAATGATAGTAGAAAATACAAACTTCCATCTGGAATTACAATATTAGGCTGATATAACCAGTTTGGTACATCCTTACTGCACTACTAGGAGGATTGGGACTCAAACAGTCACCAGACATGGCAAGGCCTGGTATAACAGAAAATGTAGATAATCTGAAAAAGAATTGAGCAGGTTATTAGGAAATATATAAAAAATATAATAACAAAGAATAATAAAGTTAATGTAAATATCAACAGAGGAAAAAGTATAAACAAATATTAGGAGCAGGAAAAACATAAATATTCTAGGATATTTTGGGAAAAACTGAGGAAGACTGTGAAAGGAAAAGATAAAAAATTATGGGTAATGGTTAGCCAAGGTTTTGACAATTATACTAGGACAGTATATGCTTACATCCATCCTGACACTTGGGTATCTTATTTTACAGAACTTTACTACTCACAGCAAAACAAACTCTTATTGAGAGAAATTGAAAAGACAGAAAATCTTAAGGACTTACATGCTACATATCCGATTCCAATCTTAATAAACTTAGAAGAAATACAAAATGCAATTATTCAATTCAAATTTAATAAAGCCCCAGGCCTGGATAACATAATAGGCAGTGTGTATAGATTTTACATTGATTGGTGGGCTGCAATCATGGAAAAATTATTTAATATCATTACACAAGGTCATGATTACCCCATGAGCTGGAAGGGAAGCACCATATTCCCGATTTTTAAAAAAGGTGACCCAAGTGACCCTAAAATGTATCACCCAATAAGCTTAATAGATACTTCACAGAAAATATTTGCTAGAATCATCTTAAAAAGATTAGAAGAATGGGCGGAAGGTAATAATATCTTTCATGAAACTCAAAACGGATTCCAGAAAAATAGATCCATGATTCAACATTGTTATACACTCAAACACTTAATTTGGAAATACATAAAAATTAAAAATACCCCACTTTACTGTTGCTTTGTGGGCTTTACGTCCACATTTGATAGTATAAGCAGAGTTATTTTGTGGAATAAGCTAAAGAAACTAGAGTTATATCCAGAGTTACTTAATATACTTATAAGACTGCACTCAGACACTTGGGGTGCAATAAAATATGATCATTACAGGAATATCTCCAGGACATTTAAAATGACACAAGGAGTCAGGCAAGGATGCCTTTTGGCACCCTTCCTGTTTAACATATATATAAAGAATATCTGGAAAGAATTGGAAAACCCATTATTTCATGCTCCCCAAATAGGAAACTTTCAGGAAGATTGTCTGGCATATGCCGACGATTTGGTGTTAATCTCATCCTCAATATTGGAATTACAGAGGAAACGTAATCATTTTTCTAAATTGTGTGATGATCTCAAATTAAAAATTAACATGTCTAAAACAAAAATCTTGACATTTAGTAATAACAAGAAATATATCAATCCACTATGGATAAAATCAGGAAAAGTGGAACGGGTTAATTACTATGATTATCTGGGTGTTAGATTCAATCAGTCAGTAAGATGGAAAGACCATATAAGTCAGATCATTGTGAAAAAGAAAGAAAGCATTCAATGCCTTTAAGATATTTAATTCAAAGATGGGGCAAACATTGATTGAAGGAGTCTTAAGGGCATTTGAAGCTAAAATAAATTCTAGTATTCTTTATGCAGCCGAAATATGGGGAACAGACGATCCGAAAAATCTAGAAATACTATATAGTAAAATGAAAAAAAAAATCTTGAAGGTACCACAATCAATACCAGTTGACATAGTGAATTTAGAACTGGGACTATTTTCTACTTCAACATTAGTAATTGAAAGATTAATTCTTTCCTCTCCAAAGTTATTTTTTAATAGATGAAACTAGACTACCCAGGATATGCCCGGAGGAAGAAATAAAATATACCTTGCTGGGAAAAATTTTCCCAACCTTGGAAATCTTCAAATGTTTTATTTTCCAGAACAGACTTGGAGATATGCTTTGGTGAATGTTTGTATCCCCATGGCAAATGATGGTTGATGTGGTAAAGAATAGGTTAAGGGACCAGGAAAAAAATAAGGAGCTGACAAAAATGAAACAATTCAAGCTACATAGATGGTTTAAACAGATTAAGTCAACATATAGTTTTGAACCTTATCTAGTCAAGTTAAATAATCCAAATGAGAGAAGAACAATGACTAAATTTAGGCTTGAGATATATAAAGCTAATTATGTGTTTTATAAACAAAAAAGGGAAAATATTTCTATTCCTTATTGTAAATGTGATAGGTAATCTGAAAATGACCTAAAACACATATTACTTATATGCCCTTTATATAAGGGAATACACTTGAAATGGCTTGGTGACATCATGGCAAATCTCAATCTCCCACCCAATGAGATGAATACAAATTTGATGAATAATGAAAATTCATGAATATTGGAGAAAGTTGTTGGCTTTCTTCAGGCTACTCATCTAGGAGAATAACCATAAGGTTTTGATAAATGTACTGAAGTCTGCCAGATATGCAATATTTTAAATTGTGATGTTCTTTGAATATTTAATGAATGTTATCCATATTTGTTTGATATTTTTAATGTAATTAAATGGACAGATTTAAAATGGGACTATTATTTGTTTGTTACCACAATGAAATAATGGTTTAAAATAAAAATGAAAGCACTTTATTCTGGAAGCCTGTAAACTGATGTTAATCAGTGTGTTGTAATTTTATGTATTTTGCAATTTAAAATACTGTTATGTTGTAATGGTTTTTAACTGATCAACAATAAAAAAAATTGAATTTGAACTTGAACAGAAACTAACAACAGGTTTAGGTGGGTTTAGAGAGACACAGAGATGAAAGGGGAAATAGGTGGAGGGCTGGAGACAATGGGATGGACACATAGGCATTAGAGTGTCAAAGTATTGATTACCAGACACAGCAGCAGTCCACACCATCCAGGAGCCAGTGTTTCATTGCCTGTTTGAAACCCAGGTGTGAAGGGGATGATCAAACAGAATGTGGGAGCTTGTTCCATAGGGAAGGTGTGGAGATGGAGAAAGCTCTGTTTCCCATTGCCGTGGAGACATGGAGAGCCTCCAGTGGGGGGGGGGGGTTGAAGATGTCCCGAGTGTTCTAGGAGCTACTCTGTCAGTGAGGAGGAGAGAGTAGGGGGACAGGTGCTGGTACCTTAGTGCATTTTCCATGAAGCAGCCTATGGCATAGCCAAAGTGACCTTGTATAGGGAGCCAGCCCAGGGATTGGTAAAGAGTGCAGTGGTGAGTCCAGTGCAGAGCTTGAAGGATGAAATGACAAATAGAGTTGTAGGCAGTGTTTAGTTTTGACTTCAAGGTGGGGGATACGAAGGAGTAGATGGGGAGCAGTAGTCAAGTAGAGGCAGAAGGTTGCCCTGGGCATTGGAAAGGCATGCTTCAGTCAAAAGGAAATATTTAAGTCTGTAGGCAGCACCAAGTTTCTGGTGGATTCTCCACACAGTGTTGCTGACATGCTCATTGAAAGAGAGGGAGGCAGGGGTCAAGAGTGACACCTAAGTATTTAAAAGATAAGACATTTTCAAGAGGGGGGCCTGCTGGGGTGCTTACTAGGAGGGAGGAGTTGGATTTGGCGTCTTTGGTGAGGAAAGGTATTGAACCAAAAAGCATGGACTTAGTCTTCTTTTCATTAACTAGAAGTCTGTTGGCTTGGAACCATTTATGAGCAGAGCCATAGTTGTGTGTTAGGATGGAGGAGATGGACTTGACGGATTTCTCACTATGGTAGAGAACCAGCTCATCAGCATAGAGGAGCACTTGGCAGCTGAAGCTTTCCCTTGGGAGTGCATTAATGAATATGGAGAAGAGTAGGGGCACAAGTATAGAACCTTGGGGGACTCCAGTGCAAATGGAAAGGGCAGTAGAGGAGGCTTTGATGATGATGATGGACTTAGACCAATAGGATAGATAGCTGAGGAACCAGGCTACTGTTTCTCTGGAACAGCCAAAGAGAAGCAGGATAGAGTAGAGTAAAGGAGGTGGTGGTCAACAAGGTCAAAAGCCTTTGATAGGTCTATTAAGACTGCCCCTGTGGCTTTGCCTTAGTCCATATTTCACAGCATGTGTTCAGAGAAAAGGGCCAAAGCAGAGGAGGTGCTCTGGTGCTTGCAGAAACCATGCTGGAGATGACACAAGAGGTTATATTTTTCAAGATGCTTTTGAGAACTGGAGGTACACAACTTTTTCAAGCAGTTTGCTCAGGTGAGGGAGTAGGGAGATGGGCCTGTAGTTATCAGAGGTTTGAGCGTCACTGCTTTTGAAGACAGGAATTACATTTGCATATTTCCATGAATTGGGAACCATAGAAGATGTAAGGGTGAGGTTGAAGAGGAAGGTGAGGGGTTTAATCAATGCAGGGCCAATGAGTTTAAGGAAAGCAGGGTATATCCCATCTCTGCCAGCACTGTCTTTGGCAGGGAGAGACCATAGGAGCTTAATAGTGTCTCTATGCCCATGGACTTTGAAGTGGAACAGAGGGAGCAGGATAGTACCAGAGGCAGGCAGGGAGGGAGGTGGGTTGTTCAGGGCAGGGGAAGCCTGAGGTGGGAGCATGCCTAGATAGGGGGTTAAATCTGAGAACTTTGTATTAAAGATGTTTGCAATATCTGTGGGGTCTGAAATAGGACCAGAGGGGGGGTGACAGCTGCATTAGTTGACTCTTGGACTTTGGGTTAAGAACCCAATGGAGGCCCAGAAATTGCACGGTTTGCCTAAGTTTTCTTTCTGTTGATTAATGTAGAATTTCTGCTTGATTGACCTAGCAGTCTGCTTGCAGGTATTACATAGCTGTCTGTAGGCATTCCAGAGGTGGGTAGAGGGTGCAGCCTTGAAGGCTTTCAATTTGTTGTCCCGGGCTTTCATAAGTGTCAGCAATTCATTGGCTAGCCAGCAGGTACAGCCCTCTCTTACCTTTCTGGTGGTGACTGGGAAATGGACATCCTGCAGGTGGGAGAGTTTGTATGTAAGGCAAGTGATCGCATCAGATACGCTGTTGAGGCTGTAGAAGGTCGACCAGTCAATTGCCCTAATGTCACTGAGGACATGGCTAGGGTTCGGGCAGGTAAAGTTTCTGAAGGACAGGAGTCTGTGAGGTGGCCAGACAGATTTGGTGGACAGAAAAGCATAGGTAGGAGTGTGGTCACTTAATGAGTCAGACATAGTACCTACTTGGAGGACCGAGTTGACCTGGTTAGTGCAAGCATTATGTCTGGTAGGGGAGAAGATAATTTGCTCTAGGTCATGTTCTTTCAGTGTTTGCTCTAGGTTATGTTCTTTCAGTGCACTAGAGTAGTCCAGCGATATGTCATCCAGCCAGTTGAGATTGAAATCCCCAAACACTATTGTGTCTCTTTGGGGTGTCACACTCCTCATACCATTTAGGAAATTAGAGAGACCTGGGATACCTCCTGGGGGGGTTGTAACAGCAACCCAGGTAAAGTTTATTGGAAGCACCTAGAATTACCTTCATGAGAATCCACTCACTCTGAGATGTGGGAGAAGAGCAGCTGATGATATTGGCAGGAAGGTGGTCCTGCACATACAATGCCATGCCCCCTCCCTTCTTTCATCCTGGTCTGTCCAGTCATAGGAGTGAGTAGCCATCCAGGTTGATCAAGGAGTTAGTGTGGTGGGGTTTCAGCCAGGTCTCTTTGAGACCCAATGCCTCTGGCTTGTAGAGAGATACCCACTCCTCAAGCTCATGGAACTTCGATGGGAGGCTGCAGATATTCATGTGGGCAACTTTTAGTCCATGATGTCCTGACCAGGCGGTGCCTGTGTGATCAATGTGGGTGATTGTTAGGCCAGGGTTACTCTCTACATCACCAGAGAGGAGAACCACTGTAAGTGTAGGGCAGATAGGAGGGAGCCAATAAGGGGATTGAAGGGTGAGGGAGTGCACAAAGAGGCCGAGCTGCCAGTGTTCATAGTTGGATAGTAGTCAAACACTGGCATAAGGTCTAACACTCTCTTTAAAAAACACCTGCATGCCACCCACCTACCCAGAAGCAATTACATAAAACATAGAAACATAGAATTTGATAGCAGATAAGGACCACTTGGCCCACCTAGTCTGCCCATTTCCCTACCTAATGGATAGCTGCAGATCCTAGTTAACCAACAGCCTACTTCTTCCTATTCCCCACTAGAATTGCCTTATATCTGTCCCATGAATTCTTGAATTCCCCCCACTGTTTATGACTTCACAACCTCCTCAGGAAGACCATTCCATGTATCCACAACCCTCTCTGTGAAAAAAATACTTCCTCACATTACCTCTGAGATGTCCCCCCTCTATTTTCAAATTGTGCTCTTTTGTTCTTGCACATCTCTTTTTGTCATAGATGCTACCTTTTTGGACTTTGTTGATTCCCCTGAGGTACTTGAAAGTTTCTATCATGTACCCCCTCTCCCTCCTTTCCTCGAGGGTATACATATTAAGCTCCTTTAGTTTCTCTTTGTATGTCTTTTGGTGCAGACCTTGCACCATTTTAGTTGCACTCCTCTGGACAGCCTCCATCCTGTCTATGTCCTTGTGAAGATATGGGTCTCCAGAACTGCATGCCATACTCCAGATGGGTCAAAATTGAAGAACTCAAGCTGCAAATCCCCCCCGGAGGTGGCACAAAACAAAAATAAATTCAATCCTGGCTGTGGTTATTATGCAGAGTAGCAGAGTTGACAGTCAAATAGGCATGGTTATCTGTAGGGCAGCTACAGTATGAATGAGAGTGAAAAATATGTCTGAACTGCCTTTTTGTGACTGCAGTGAAATGAGGATGAATGGAGCCACCAGACAGAAAGAAAATTATACCAGACATGGGGAGAGGCTGAAGCAATTTAAGCTGTTAATGGTAAATAAATGGGTGGCTAAGAGTTGAGTGCATTGAGGAGTTCTTGCATTACATTAGGAATATACAGAGGAGTGTTGGGGAAAAGTGTAGTAGGTGCTGGTTGGAGCGAGCACTGTAAGGCTGCTGCAGGAGGATGGGTAATGACGTAAGCAACATGGACTCAGAAGTGAGTGGATGGTACTAAGAATGGAGCAGCAAAACCCCCAAAACACAGAGAAAAACCAGGATGACAGGGGCACAAATCTGACAGCAACAGGAGTGAAGGTATGGGAGGAGGCATTGCTGATAGAATGCCATAGGGGGAAAGGAGCAGGAGAAAGAGGATGAATAGAGGGGGGAAGCCTCAGATGAGAGGAAAAGGAGTAGGAGACAAGCAACAGCCACTCAGAAATCTACTAGAAGTGGGTCTCACAGAACAAGAGTGCCACTGAAAAAGGGGACTAGACCAAAGACTGACAGTCCCAGTCCTGGACTATTGGATCAGAGAGGTGAAGGAAGGGAGCTATGGAAATGTCTGGCATGGCTGATGAAAAGGTCAAATGAAGGAAGGCAAGGTTGGGTCCCCAGAGTGGGAAGGAAGTCACGACTGACTGACCCAGACGTGAGAGCTTCGAGGAAGGGGGGTGGCAGTGAGGGCAGCAGAAAAAAGGCAAGGAGCAATGAAGAAGTGAGGGAAAAGGGGGGTAGAACAACAGAGAAAAAGAGCACTCAGCCACACACCATGCAGCAGCCTAGGTGTTCAGAAACACTCTGAGCAAAGGGTGGAGGAAGAGCTGTTTTTTATCTAACGTGGGAGGAGTTTATTACCCTACACTAAATCACAGGCAATAGCCCTCCTATATCAAAAACATCAAAGTGACTACGCCATTAGCAAATAGTGACCACAAATTTATTTATGCAAAACTATTCACTCAACATATGGTCAGTTATGGGCTGACAGAAATATTCCAATAGGCAAAGGTAAATGGTGATGCTAAATGAGCAGATCAAAAGAATAAACTGGGAAAAATTCTGGCCAATAAAACAATAGATGAAATGTGAAATATATATATATATATATATATATATATATATATTCTTTCTCTTTCTTTTTTTAGGCTCAGATAGCAATTTTGGGCTATTTCTTTTCAGCAGCCATCATATTCAAAAGAATATTTTCATGCTGTTTTGCCCATATAGACCATCATCCTTGTCAAGGGGTCCAGGTATCTTCTTTTCTATTTTATTTTAATATTGTCTGTTTGCGGATGACACCAAGATCTGCAACAGAGTAGATGATCCAGATGGGGTGGGCAGAATGAGAAGAGATCTGGATAAACTAGCAAAATGGTCAGAAGAGTGGCAACTGGAATTTAATGCAAAGAAGTGCAAGATCATGCACATAGGGAAGAGAAACCCTGAAGCCACCTATAGGCTGGGAGGGGAGTTGCTGACAGTCACAAAGGAAGAAAGAGACTTGGGCATCATCATCATCGATGACCTGAAATCATCCAAGCAGACCTCTAAAGCAGTAGGTAAGGCTAGGGAGATGTTAGGGCGTATTAGTAGGGGTATCACAAGTCATAAGAAGGAGGTAATAATCCCTCTTTACAAGACACTGGTTAGGCCCCATCTGGAGTACTGCGTGCAGTACTGAAGGCCACACTTTCACAAGAACATTAACCAAATTGAGGCAGTCCAGAGAAGGGCAACCAAAATGGTGCAGGGACTGCATCAGAAGACATATGAGGACAGATTAATGGAGCTCAATATTTATACCCTAGAGCAAAGGAGGGAGAGAGGTGATATAATGAAACATTCAAACACCTTAAGGGCATTAACAAGGTGAAAGAGTCTAACATGTTTAAATATAAGAAAAATAGCAGGACAAGAGGACACAGCATGAGATTGAGGGAGGCTGATTAAGGGGAATGTGAGGAAATTCTTTTCACAGAAAGAGTGGTGGATACATGGAACAGTCTACCTCAGGAAGTGGTGGCTATGAATACAGTGCAGGGCTTCAAACAGGCATGGGATAGGCATAAGGGAGCAGTACAGATGAGTATGAATAGAGAGACCACTGACAGAGCAAAGGCCGATGGCACATTTATAAGGTAGAACAAGAAATGGGCAGACTGGATGGGCCTTGCGGTCCTTATCTGCTGCCAACTTCTATGATTCTATGTTTCTATATTGATATTTTAACATTATACCGTTTTGTATTACTTTCTGGAAAGAGACCCATGTTTTTTCAAATATTTACATTTTATCTGCTTTAATATAAAACATTTTTTCCAAATTCATTATTTCCACCATATTTCCCAACCAAGTTTCTATTTTGTATGGGATTTGATCTTTCCATTTCATAAGTATAACTTTTCTTGCAATTATCATAGCTATATTTATAAATTGCATTTGCTCTGGTTTCCAGTTATTAGTCAGCCAAATTAGTAAAGTTAAACTAGGAGTTACGTTTATGTTCTTCTGAATTGTCTTCTCTATCATAGTAATTATTTTATCCCAATAAATTGAAAGACACGGGCAGGAGAGTAGCGTATGTATAAATGATCCAGATGTAGTGGCACATCTGGGGCATCTGTCCAAAATTGAGGGACTGAAATAATGATATTTAGAAGGGGTATAGTATGTCCTATATATAGTATTAATCTGTATTTGTTGCAGTATAGATGCTTTAATATTTTCTGAGAAAGCCTTGATTATTTCTTGCCAAATGGCTGGGGTAATAGTCATCCCCAGGTCTCTTTCCTACTTCTTCCAAGTATTTTGTTGTTCTTTTGTATATTTAATTTTTATTGTTTTATATATTTGTGAGGCAAGTTTATGTTTATTCAAATTTGTGGTAATTACCCCAAGTACAGAAGACTCCAATTTATTGTTTTGTTGTTCCAATTTTTTTGTGATGATACTGGATATTTGGTTGTATTGAAATTTGTTTGGTATTAGGTACCTTATATTCTTTCTGTAACTGAGTAAAAGGTTTGATCCTCTTCCCGGTCATTAAATCTCCATACTTCTGTATTCCCCTATCATTCAATTCCTTATATGTTTTGTCTGTAGTGGAAATCATACAATTATGGTTTTTATATATCAAAGAGAATTGTGTTATTTTATAGTCTTCTTTAATCATTTGATGAATTTTATACCATGATGTAATAGTAGTGTAAGTAGTTGGAATCAGTGTCTTTGCTCGTTTTTTTGAGTTTATAAAGTTTGAAAAACATAGTTGCATCAAATCATTATGTGGGTTTACACTTTGTTATAATATTAAGGAGTTTTTTTTTACATTCTGTACAGTTCATCCAGTCCTACATTATTGTAATTTGAGCAGCAAGATAATATTTATACATATCTGGCAAAGCTAGTCCTCCTTCTAATTTAGATTTTATCAGTGTAGAGTAAGCAATTCTAGCAGGTTTTTTTAGCCTTATAAATTTAATAATATTTTTTTTCATGTTATCAAAATACAGCTTAGGGACTTGTATTGGCAAAGATGAAAATAAAAAATTCAGTTTAGGTAGAACCTTCATCTTTATTAAGTTTATATGCCCTATAAACATTTAGCTGTAGATCTTTCTAATTTATTTTGTGTATGTATATATATATATATATATATATATATATATATATATATATATATATACTGTATATATCATCATTTAATGGTATTATCTCCATCAAATCTGCAGGTGTTTGAATACCTAAATATTATATATAGGTGCCAATTTGTTGGCAATAATGTCCAGTTGGAGTGTAACATCTGATTGTTTATCTAATTTCAAAATCATGGTTTTATACCAGTTTCTTTTATACCCTGTTAATTTTCCATATTGATTTGTTACAGTATATAGATTAGTTCCTTAATAAAAGTTTCTGGTTTTGTCAAAAACATCAGCATATCATCTGCATATAAGCTGACTTTATATGGAGTAGAGTGAATATTAATTCCATATATATTTAGGTAGTGCCCGATTTTATTAGCTACTATGTCCATTATTAATGTAAAGATTAAAGGTGATAATGGTCATCCCTGTTGGGTGCCCCTTTGTAACTGTATAGTGGCAGATACATTTTGATTTGTTTTTATTTTCGCTTGGAGTGATTCACTCAGCTGCTCACCACACCCCATTGCTCCAATTGTTGCTTTCAAAAAAGTCCATTCTCACTGATCAAATGCTTTTTTGGCATCAATTGCTAAAAGTATAGCATCCTTTGCGTTTCTTAATGCTATGACATTTAACATATGTCTAATGTTTTCTCTTAATGATCTTTCCTTTAAGAAACCATTTTGATCTTTATTTGTGATGATTGGTAGCACTTATTTCTAGTCTTGAAATAATTTTCATAAATATTTTGTAATCTACATTAAGTAGGGAAATGGGGTGATAGGATGAGCAGCTGAGCAGATCCTTATTTGGTTTCAAAAAAATATGCATTATGGCTTCCTGAAATGATGAAGGAATTTGATGATTAAACTTAAATGTATTTATTAGTTTATATAGAATAGGAATCATAATATCGTTATATATTTTATAAAATTTTATTACGATACCATCCGATTCCGGAGATTTATTTCCCTGCATTTCTTTGATTGTTTCATCAGTTTCCATAACTGTCATTTCCACATCTAATTCTTTTTAGTAGTCTACATTTATTATTTTATAGACATTTTGTGTTAAATATTGATTTATTTCTGTTTCTGTATCAGGTCTGGTTTCTGCCTTATATAATTCTTTTTTTTATTTTCATATTTTTGGGCCTTTGCTCCTCTCTTCAGAGCTTGTCTGCCCACTGCCCCCATGCCCAGGCTTACCCCTCTGGGTGGGGCCACCAAGGGGGCTTTCCACTCCTGAAGGACATAGTGAGCAAGCCTCAGATAACCCCCTGGGTCAGGGCCATGAGACCGGCCCCCCGGTGGGCATCAGTGGCAGTGGGCAGTGGGGAGACAAGCCATCATGCTGGAGCCAGCATTTTATGTTTTTCTTGGGGTAGGGACATGCAATGATGTCCAGCATCCACCCCATCCCCCTGAATGCTCAGGAGCTGGTCGCTGTGGAACCCCTGGCCTCCGCCAGGTAGTCCATCAAGCACCAGACACATTCCCTCCCCCGGAGAAAGAGACCAGTCCTCCAAATGCTCCATTTTTCTCTCCCTGTTTGGCCCGCCAATGACCGGGGTCCATTCCCGAACCTGGGTTGCCAGCGTCGCAAGCAGAAATCCAACCTCTGCTCCAACAGGCTGGAGCCTTATATAATTCTTAATAATGTTTTAAAGCAGTCATTAATATCTAATGGATTTTCAATAATTGTTCCATCTGTTTTTTAATAGCCAATAATAAGTTATTTTGCTGTTCTTTTTCGAGTCTGCCAAGCCAGCAATTTCTGTGGCTTATCTGATGAATATAAATAATTTGATTTTGTGTATAAAATGTGTTTTTGTACATTATCTGTTGATAAGTTATTGTATTGTGTTCTTTGGCTATTAATTTATTATAGATCTGTGGATAAAATGTCGCAGTATGTAGTGTCTGCAATGATTCTATTTCCTTTTCTAATTGTGCCAATATTACATTTTGTTTTTTCAATCTTATATGTTCAATTCCTTGCAAATAACCATGAAGCTAAACTTTAAAAGAATCCCATAATATGTTAATGGATATATTTTCCTTCCCATTATTTCAAAAGAATTCTTGAATTTCCCATACCACAGTTTGTTTAACCTTTGCTGTGCCACCAGCGTGTATACAAGTCCTAAAAACCTATGCATTCTAAGTCTTCTGGCAGCCTAAGGGTTAATATAAGAGATCTTAAAGATTGGGTGGTATAACTTCCATTTTTTTGGCTAGTTGTTAAATTACAGATTTTTAATTTTAATATACATGGTGAATGATCTGAAATAAATATTCCTGGATATTAGATATCTATGATTAAATGTTTAATTGATTCCGACACTAAAAAGTAATCTATCCATCAACAGGAAAGTTGAGTATGCAAATAATATGAGTATACCCTCTGCTTGGGGTACCTCCACAACTAGGGATCAATCAGTCCAAGCTCATGTATATAGCTTTTAATTATTTTCCTTGCTGAATTATGTAATTTATCCAGTTTTTATGTTTTATATAACACTAAATTGAAATTCCCTCCTATAATATACAGTGAGTGGAATGTAGAAAGTGTAAGGAAGAAATTGGCAAAGAAACCCAGGTTGTTTTCATTAGGTGCATACATAGAAGCAATGGTTGCTTTAAGATATGCATTATCCATTTCCATTATTACCCATCTACCATTTGAATCAGTTTCTTTCCTTTTGATCTTTGGTTCTGACTTCATTTTATTAAAGTTTATAGTCACGCCCCTAGCATTATTTGAAAATTCTGATGCTACCCCCCATCCCATCTGTTGGAAAACCAATTTACTTCTTTAATGTTAAAATGAGTTTTTTGAATTAAACTAATATATATCTTTCTTTTTTGCATAAATTGAATAGCTTTAATGTGTATATTTCTAATTTTTAGATCTCTAATATTCCAAGAGATAATATCTAGTTGACCTGTCATTTTTTTTGTTTTTATTCATTACCTGGACACCTTTATTGTTTTTAAAATTTCTTATCAAATTGCTAAATTTTCTTTTTTTTACTAAAATTTAATAAGTGCCCTTTTACTTTGCATTTTTTCCATATTTTACCTATTCCCCCTTCCTGTATGGATCCCCTAAGTATTCATTCTCTCCCCTTTTATAGCAATAACCTCCTGTGTCATGACTATGTTGACACTGATTAATGGAGCTGGAACAGAGCTCCCATTAATTTATCATAAAAGGCATTTTTAAATCCTTCCTGTTATAAATCCTATCTCCCATTTTTTTAAAAGGTGCAATTGACTTCTCTTATAGGGCATATCTTTTTTCCTCCTAATAGACTTTTTCTTCCTTTATCTCTTCTCAAGGCCCATAGAGACTTACATCTGACTTTCTCCATATTCAGCTTCATATGCTTCATTTGTTTCATCTGGATCGTCAACTGTCCGTAATTTAGCTTTGACCACAAACCTGATCTTTGCTGGGTATATCATTGAAAATCTCACCCCTTTTTGATACATTTTTGATTTTATCAGGTTAAAAAGTTTTCTTTTGGCTGCAGTCTCTAAAGACAGATCTGAGTAAACATTGAATTTAGTATTATCATAATTCAAACCTTTCTACATTCTTGCCTTTTGTAAGATAGCTTCTTTGTCTGTAAAATGGCTGGGTTTGACAAATATTATTCTGGGGAAATTATTATTAGCTGTTCTACTCCCTGCTCTGTGGGTCTTGTCTAATAAAATCTTCTTTTCTGGGTATGTCCTCCCCATGGCAACTGTGATAATTTTTTTCCAAACCAGGAATCGGGTTAACAGAACATTCCATCCCTTCTGGTATTTCATTTTGGCCGAGATTACCTCTGTGTGCTCAACCCTTTTGTTCTGCTACTTTATCTTGTAGTGTTTTTAGTTGCTCTTCTAAACTTCTTTGTGTCTGTATCCAGGGGTTCACTTGGTCTTCTAGACTGGAAATTATTTTTTTCCATCTTATCCATTCTCAAGGTTAACTGAGACATTTTAACATTCGAATCCAAAATGACTGTAGTCAGCCTTGAAATAGAAGTTTTAATCTCCTCCAAAGTTTCCAGAACTTCATTTTTAAATGAAAGCATAGCTGTTAACATTTCTATTTTAATTGGTGCCATATCTCATGACTCATTAGGCCCAATTTGACCTTCTGCCTGTCTTGTCTGTTCATACCAATCTAAGTTCTCGCCACTTTGATCATTGTCCTTTTCTTCTCCCCCATTTCACTTATTTGTTTCTTCTGTAGTGCCTTCTGGCCCATAATATTCATTTCTGCTGTTTGTAAATGTGATTGCTTTTCCACTTCTGTTGGTCTATCTGCTTCCTCTACCACATTATCAATGATATCAGTTTTATCCACACTTACCATGTGCTCTGAAGTGCTTGGCATATTTTTATTAGCAGCTTTAATAAAATATGTTACTATGTTACCTGTTGTGGTGGTTTTACCTTCTACCTTACTGCTTGGAGTGTTTGGATGTGGAGCTACTGGAGGGTCAATCATCGTTAACATCTCAGGAAGGTTTATTGGCTGTAGATGTTGCACTGCATGAGACAGAGGAACAGTGGGGGTCAGGGCCACTGATTTCAAGAGTCTTGTGGCTCTTTTTTCTGAGAACTGCATTGCTGAAAAATCACAGACACATTGGATGTTTTTCTACATACCGCTTTGATGAGCTTAAAAAGTTTGAAGCTTTAGATATCTCTGCTTAAGTCCAACCTGTTTCTCCATACAGCTGCTTCCCAAAGCTTTTATTTTATTGTTTTTCAAAAAATCGAAAGTTGGGTTGCTTTATCTGCGGTTATACTGTGTTGCAGTTTTAACAGCCACAATTCGATTGACTGAACCAGAAAACAAAAGGAGGAGACTTTTCATACAGCTTTGCACCATTCATGCTGTTTGTACCTTATACATTTTAAATGTCTGACTACCAAAAGGAAACAGTGTGAAGGTCGGGTTACTTGTGTGCAAAATTACTCTTTTAACAGCTGCAATTCATCTGACCAAAGTGAACGAGTGAGATGAGACTTTCACATTGCTTCTGCCACTTGCACCTTAAACATTTTCAAATGCCATCATTTTGACTCCCACTTATCAGGAACTCCATTTGCCTGGTCCATTCAGTGTCTGTTCCACCTGGCCATCTTGGAGCTGACGTCACTAACCATGACTCTCCTCACAGGGGCAATCTCTTCCTCCTGCCATGTCTTGGAACACCAAAATATTAAATATATTAAAACATGAATTCTGAATACCTACTGTGTAGGAAACATATTCCAAAAGTAAGAAAATTTAACAAGCAGGGAATCAAACCAAGATGGTTAACAAAAAACATTACTAAACTAATAAAGAAAAAGGGCATGTAATGCATACCAAAACACACAGACAGACTAAATGGGAGTTTTTCAAGCATAACCTTAAGAAAACAAGAAAGGTTATCAAAACTACAAAAAACAGATGGCACTATTTGGCAAAAAAAGATGCACGTAAAACAACAGTAAATCATTTTTTGAATGTATGAACTCATTAAAACCTTTCCAAGTTCCCCTCAGGAAATAGATAATATGTTCAATAACTATTATACATTTTTTATTTTATTTTTTATTTATTGAGAGATCAGAATTACAAACCTTTGAGTTAGAGACTCCTTTGCAAAACCTCCACATCATGGAAGTACAAAATAAGAAAAATGGACAATACAGTGAAAGGTATTTCATCTGAATGCGGAGGGTAAAACAACCCAGAGTCAAGCATGGTACAAAGGTTTCAAGCAAATTAAGCTATTTCTTACATTCATATTGGTTTGTGCCCCCAAAGCTAAATACCAAACAAAACACTAATATTAACCAATGGAAAAAAATCAGTATAGACATAAGCCTGGAACCATAATTGATAAAATCAGAAATCAAAAATCAGAATAATCTCTGTGTCCTGATATTATTTCACCCAAAATGCTTAAACTGATGATCAACTATATAGCTATACCTTTCAAAATAAATCACTGTATGAATCATCAATAAGAGACAGCAGGACATGACTAGACTGGAAAGCAGCTCTTGTAGTACCAATTTATGAAAAGGTAAATAAACATATTTGCAATCCAAGGCCTGAAAATTTGACATCTGTGCCAGGGAAAATACTTCAGAATATTATAAAAACAGAAATAGAACATTCACTAAAAGTTCAAGATCATTAACTACATGGCTTTATAATGGGACAATTGTGTGTGACAAAGCTTCTATGTTCTGTGAGGAAATCAGAAAATGAAAAGACAACTCCATACCATACCATATGACGTAATTTAACTTGACTTCATTAAGGCATTTGATTTTTTACCACACTGGACAATATGAGAAAAACTTCAAGCACAAAACATTGACACCGGACTTATAAACAGAATATTAGTATGGTTATCCAACAGAACAAAGAAAACAGTAATCAAGGGATATACATCCTAATCAGGAAATGTGACCAGCAGAGTGGTACAAGGTTCTGCACCTGGACAGTTCTGTTTAAAATATTTATAACAGACATGATTAAAGAACTGCAGATCCACTCAATGAAATATGCAGACAATTCCAAGGTGAAGGTGGGGGGGGGTCTGATAAAAGCAAACAAACAAGCATCTATATTAAAAGAGGATGTAGATAAAATAACAGCATGGTCCAGAAATGGAAAATTTGGTTTAATATGGAGAAATGCAAGTTATAAATATTGGCAGCAAAAATATCAAATACATATACACTCTGGGATAGATATTCAGAGAAGTTACGCAATCTGCAACTGAATTGCACCAGTGCAAACACAGAAATACACCCCGGAGCCATATTCAAACAGCAGGAATGTGCAACACAATATCCATTATGCCGCTGCACAACAGTAATGTATGCAATGCAAGTACGAGGGGGTGACCATGAATATGCTGTGCAATGGCATATTCAGCTGAAACACAAGGTACAACTGAGGAGCAACCCACAGAATGCACCACACAGATTTGAGTACATATAAAGGAGGCTCAACCATACAGCAGAGGTACAATCCAGGGGAGCATAAGCCATGGACACAGAACCATTCCTAATGGTGCAGGTGATAAGGGGAGTGAGGAGGAGGAAGGAACAGCAACATTGCCAAGAAAGAATCCAGCTGCAGTATGCCCAACACAGACAGTAGCATGCCTGGCTCATGTTAGAGGACTGTGGGGACACTGAAATAGTGGGTCGGTACTGTCTGAAGAGGGCAATTCTGTGGTGCTAGCTTTGGCAGACAGAAATCTTGCTTTTAGAGCAAGGACCAGGTGACTAGAAAACTAGAACTTGTTTTACTAATAGAACACTTCTATCTCAGCAGGAGTCCATGCCTGTTGGGATTAAGAAAACAGACACTTTATTAGAAGTGGTGGGGGTCTCATTTAGGGTAAAAAAAAAGAAAGTCAGTGTGTTTTTCTGTGTTAGGTCAATGAAGTTTGTTAAGTCAGGAGGGGAGCAGTTAATTAAGGGTGTGGCTTAGGAGTACAAAAGTAGGTGTCTCCAATTACAGTTCCCTAGTGTTAGCTTTGGCAGACAGAAATCTTACTTTTAGAGCAAGGATCAGCTGACTACAAAACTAGAACTCTTTTTACTAATTGCCCTCCTTCCCTCCCCAACACCCTCCCACGCATAGTCAGTTCTACTTTTATAGGCATTGGATTTGACTAACAATAGGAACTTCCTGTTTGGCAGTGGGAAGAGAAGGATCACTGAGACACATAGGTTTCATCATCCTTGAAGGAAAAGAGTAGCTCTCCCTCTCCTCCAGCTGCTGTAGGTCTGACTGTAAGCAAGGAAGGAGACTACAGAAGAATACAGGAAGTTCCTGTCGCAGAACAGGAAGGGCAAGAGCTGGAAGGGCACATAGGCAATAGGAGGAAAAAACAACAGGGAGAAGAGAGTAAGCATAAAAAGCAACAGGACAGGGGCCACAAAATAAGACATGATGAGAGTGGTGCAGTGCAATGGCTGTGGGGGCGGCAGTCTTCTGGGAGAAATTTTGGAGGCTGCAATGCTGCCCTATTTGTAGGCACCTCTCTGGTCTGAGGTAGGAGGTTGCTCATCTCCAGGCTGACTTGGCTATGGTGAAACCTCCTCCCCCACCCATGGACCACCAGCACCGTGCCGCTACCTCAGAGGTTGCAGAGCAAGAGGAGTGGTTGTACCAAGGTGGGCTGAGAGAGGGAGAGGGTGGTGGAACAGAGGTGCATTCCTCCACTTGTACCTCTCCACAATTCAAACACTGTTCTGGTGGAGAGTGGTTTCTCTATTGAGGCACCTGCAGTGGAGACCAAGAAGGATGCTGGGAACCTCCACAAAGGAGACCCACAGGAGGGTTGCATGGGATCACACAGGAAAAGGAAACAAGTCCTGTTGGGAGACTCAATCGTTAGGGGGGTGGAACTGGGGGAGGAAGGGGAAAGGGAGGTAAGGTGCATACCTGGCACCATGGCTTGGAGGGATAGGGAGTGAATCCTCAGGATCAGGGGATCATCTACACGAGGTAGGAAGCTGGATGACATTGTCTACCTAGGGACAAATGACCTGGCTAGGAATGGGGTCAGAGCAGTGCAGAAGGAGTTTGAAGCATTGGGGAGGGGTCTTAGACAAGTAGCATGTATGGTAACCTTTCTCAGAGGTGCTGCCTATCTATGGCAAGTGTGATGCTAGGGTATTCCACACCATGGGATTCAATGAATGGTTGAAAAACTGGTGCAGAGCTCAGGGTTTTGACTTCATTGGGGACTGGAGGTCCACCTGGATGGATGCAGGCCTATACTGGTGTGATGGCCTGCATCTCTTGGGGAGGGGAACCATGATCCAAGGTGATAGGTTTATATGTTTCATTGGCAAACATTTAAACTAGCCAAGGGAGGAGGCACTGAAAAGGAGCAGGGAAAACCCAGCCTCCCCCCACAAAACACAGTGTTAGAGAGGTAAACAGCAAGGTAGAAAAGTCAACAGAGAGCATGATGGGGTAAATGTAGAAAAAGGCAGTAAGGAGAGGGATGGGGCCAAAAGGGGTAAGGCCATTAAAAATTGGAGGGTGATGAGTACCAGTTCCCCTAGTCTGTGTAACAAGCTCCCTGAACTAGTGGCATTGATGAAAGAGGGGACACCTGGATATTGTGGCAGTCACAGAAACATGGTACACTGAGAACAATGACTGGGATGTCAACATACCATGGTACACAAGCTGCAGGAGGGACAGTGAGGGTAAAAGAGGAGGAGTAGTAGCTCTTTATGCAAGGGAAGGGATCAAAGCAATGGAAGTAAAGGATAAACAGGGAGTAGAGGAGGCACTGTGGGTCACCCTGGAGACAGGATATGGCACCACAATCTGCACAGGGGTTGTATACAGACATCAATCTTGGGGGAGGCAATGGACAAGGAAATGATAGAAGGCATCCTTAGAATGGCAGAAAAAGGGGATATATTGTTGATGGTAGACCTGAATATGCCAGATGTTAACTGGAGCACCTTTGCTGCAGCCACATCCAAAAGCAGGGTTATTCTCGATGCCCTACAAGGGGCATGCCTCAGACAGCTAGTGGTGGAACCCACTCTGGAGGGAGCAATCTTAGACCTGGTACTGTCAAATGGGGATGGAGAAAGGATCTCAGATTTAGAAGTGGGTAGCCATCAGGGGAAAAAGTGAGCACCAAACAGTGTGGTTCATGATAAACACAGGCATAGAGTGAAGCCATACAAAAGCAAGAGTATTGGACTTTAGGGGGGCTGACTTTGGGAAAATGGGAGAGTGCCTCAGAAAAGCACTAGCAAATGGGCAAGAATGAGGGGTTGAGGAACAATGGGGAAAAATCAAAACAGCCATCACAGAGGCAACAAGCCTTTGTGTGAAGCAAATCAACAAAACAAATCAAAGGAAAAAAACACTATGGTTCTCAAAAAAAGAGGGTGGGGAAGGTCAAGGAGAAAAGGTAGCATTCAGGAAGTATAAGGAAACACAGAAGAAGCAGGACAGAGAACTGTACCAGTTAAAGCAGAAGGAAGAGGGGAAAGCAGTCAGAATAGCAAAGGCCCAAACTGAGGAAAAGATACCCAACTCAGTTAAGAAGGGGGATAAAATCTTTTATAGGTTCATTAGGAAGCATAGAAAGACCAAGGGAGGGATAGTGAGGCTTAATAAAGGGAAGGGAGGTTGGGCAGAGGGGGACAGTGAAACAGCAGGGATACTGAATGAATACTTCAGCTCAGTATTCACAACAGAAGAGGAGGAGGGGAGGTGCCTAAAGCAAAGAATAGAAGCACTCTGGATAGGGAGGTCAATGCCAGTCCAGTCACAGAAGAAAGGGTTCTGAAAGAACTCTCAAAACTGAAGGTGGGCAAAGCAATGGGACCTGACGGGATTCACCCAAGAATTCTAAAAGAACTAAGGGTAGAACTAGTGACTCCACTGACTACCCTTTTTAACAAATCATGGGAGGATGGTGTGGTACCAAAGGACTGGAGGAGGGTGGATGTGATTCCCCTTCACAAAAGTGGGAGCAAGAAAGAGGCAGGAAACTACGGACCTGTTAGTTTGACTTTAGTGGTAGGGAAAATGATGGAATCACTTCTGAAAGAAAGAATTGTTGAATTCCCAGAGGCCAGTGGGGCACAGGACCCAAGGCAACATGGATTCACAGCAGGAAGGTTGTATCAGTTGAATCTTATAGATTTATTTGACTGTGTGACCAAAGTAGTAGACTAGGAAGGGGCTGTGGACATGGCCTACCTAGACTTTAGCAAGGCATTTGACACAGTCCCACACAAAAGATTAATATACAAGTTAGCTAGCCTTGGAGTGGGTCCCAAAGTAGTAGCCTGGGTAAAAGATTGGCTGGACAACAGGACGCAGAGTGTAATAGTAAATGGAATTCACTCTGAAGAAAGGAGGGTTACTAGTGGGCTACCGCAGGGTTCAGTAGTGGGACCCATCCTCTTTAATGTCTTTAGAAGTGACATTGCAGAGAGGCTGAAAGGAAAAGTATGTCTCTTTGCAGATGATACAAAGATCTGCAACAGGATCAATACAGAAGGTGGGGTGGAAAGGATGCAAAGGGACTTGGCAAAGTTGGAGGAATGGTCAAATGTATGGCAGCTTAGATTCAATGCAAAGAGTGCAAAGTAATGCATCTGGGAAACAAAAACCCAGAGGAAGAGTACACAATGGGGTGTGAGATACTAACAACAACAAAAATGGAAAGGGACAGGGTAGTCATATCAGATGACCTTAAGGTGGGCAAGCAATGTGAAAAGGCAGTAAGGAGGGCTGGCGGGATACTGGGATGCATAGGGAGAGGCATTACCAGTAGAAAACAGGAAGTTGTTATCCCTCTGTACAGACAGTTGGTGAGACCCCGTCTGGAATACTGCATGCAGTTCTGGAGACCCCATCTCCTCAAGGACATAGATAGAATGGAGGCTGTCCAGAGGAGGGCAACTAAAATGGTGAAGGGTCTGCACCAGAAGACATACGAAGAGAGATTAAAGGAGCTTAATATTGTATACCTTCAAGGAGAGGAGGGAGAGGGGGGACATGATAGAAACTTTCAAGTACCTCAAGGGAGTCAACAAAGTCCAAGAGGGTAGCAACTTTAGGAAAAAGAGATGTACAAGAACAAGGGGCACAATTTGAAGAAAGAGGGGCGACAGCTCAGAAGTAATGTGAGAAACTATTTTTTCACGGGGAGGGTTGTGGATCCATGGAACAGCCTTCCTGAGGAGGTAGTGGAGTCACAAACAGTGGAGGAATTCAAGAATGCATGGGACAGTCATAAGGCAATTCTAGTGGGGGGTAGAAGGAAGTAGGCTGTTGATTTACTAGGATCTGCAACTTATCCATTAGGTAGGGAAATGAACAGACTTGGTTGGCCAAGCCATCCTTATCTGCCATCAAATTCTGTGTTTCTATGTTTCTATGTGAGGTGTGCCATGAAGAGCTGCAGACACCCATCAGAAGGAGTCATGCCATAATGGTGGTGACCAAGGTGGAAGCCTCTTGGCAAGGGCACCTTTCATACACCAGTTAGCTCAACCACTGGCACATCACAGTCAGCCATGTCCTGCCTCCTCACCCAGTTCCTTAATGCTCTGCTGAAACATGCTTTGGAGTACATAAGATTCTCAAGCACACAGGCAAAGCATACAGCAAGCATGCAGGAATTCCTCAGGGTGGCATGCATGCCTGGCATGATGGGGCCATTGACTGTGCCCATGTGGCCATACATGCACCACCTGGCCCAGAAGGGGCTACATACATCAACAGAAAGGGCTAACACTCCGTCAACTGCCAGATGGTGTGCAATGCCACTGGGCATATCATCAATGTGTCCTCCACACATTCTGGGAGTATGCACGAAGCATTTATATGGCACCAGTCTATCCTGTGCCAGTGGTTTGAATGTGGGTGATCCCCATGGAACACTTAGTAGGTGAGCAGGTCCTGGGAAGAGGTGACAGAGTGGCCATGGAGGGCGCCACACAGCTACAGTATGGGGTGATGGGGGCTGTGGACAGTGAAAGGTGAAGGGACTGGACAGGGAATGTGAATGTGAATGGAAACAGTGCAGAGGAGCATGGACAGTGGTGCTTAGGCATGCTGAACACAGAAGACATGATGTGAATGGTCACACAGCAGCCGTGCAGGGGAGGCCATGGTCAAGGCACACAGGGTAGTGGGAGGTGGCCGTGTGAACTGTAGGGGGTGGTTGTGGAAATCGGCAATAACAGGCATGTTCCCCTCACAGGTGACAGTGCATACTCCATCTTGCCCTGGCTGCTCACCCCATCCGGTGACCATCCAATGCTGCGGAGGAGTGATACAATGAAGCGCACATCACAACACACAATATCATATAGTGCAACTTTCGCATGCTCAAGATGCAATTCTGTTGCCTAGATAGATCTGGTGGTGCCCTACAGTACAACCCTGTGAAAGCTGGTGGCATATTCCTGTCCTGCTGCATGCTGCACAACCTGGCCATTGACCATCATAGAATCATAGAATGTGTACAAGTTCAATGGGCATGGATACCCTTTAAAGAATTTGCCACCGTATCATGGGTGGTATGCATATTTTTTATTTCCCGTATAGAGATCTAGCCTAATTTTAAAAGTGTCTAAGGTGGGACTGGACACAACATGTACTGGTAAATTATTTCATAGTCCAACAATCTTCTGGGTGAAGAATTTGCTTCTCTTTGTTGTTTTTATGAATTCACCAGTAATTTTAAGTCCATTACTTCTAGTATTAGCTGTAATATCACTCAGTGTCAGACCTATAGTTGCACCTAAATTATTATTCTTTAGAGCTTTGTATGTAAAGCATAAGTCCCCATGGATCTGTCTATAACCTGTAGAGTATAGATGTAAGTTTGTTAGTCTCGTTCTGTAGTCCAGATTTGCTTGATTTCTTATCTTTTTTGTGAATTTTTGCTGGACTCCTTCAATCTGTCTACAGCTTCTTATTAAATGAGATTTATTAAACTGAGAGCAATACTCAATACGTGGCCGCACCAAGTTAGAATACAATGGCAATAAGACCTCCTCTTCTCTACTTTTTATGTTTGCTTGCACTCATGTGCAAGAAACATAGTGCCATCATCCGAGTTTTCAGAGGTGTGGCACCTATCTTCCAATTCAGTCAGTGTGTTTGCAGGCGCGGCCGCAGTTCTCCAATGAATGCTGCAGCTGTCTCTGACAGCAGTTGAAAATGCAGTGCCATACAGTTGAAAGGGAGAGCTCCACTTCAGTGAGCAGCGCTGCCCCTCCACACACATGCATGCATGCATATTGCATGCTGGCGCCTCCCCACATGCACACACTGAAGGACTGACGGGTGCCTAATCCATCAGCTCTGCTGCGCCCCACCCCCCAAAAAGTTTCCAGATGCCACCTGGGATCCCACCCAGCATGGAAAAATTGTTAGACGACGGGGTGCCCAATCCCCATCGGCTCTAGGCCCTACAAACAGTTTCTTCCAGCTGCCACACTGGGAGCCCACCCCAGCGGCAAACATCCCCACGCCTTCCTAAAAACAAAGCTGTAAACCTGCACACCCGCACCCACCCTCTGTGCACTCTGCCTCCCCACACCCCCACCTCACCTCATACTTACCTCTGGAGTTAGACGCGATAATCTTTGAGGGACTGGGAACACATTTGCACTTCTCAAAGCCAACCGTGAAATGAGGAAATGCCGGTAAGCTGTATAATGCCAAAAATAGGGTGTTTTTTTATCTTTGATGCATTTCTGAGGCATTTTTGGGAATTTTGTCATCAAATTTTCAACATGGGGTTTTTGAGACCCATCCTCTTGAATTCTGAACCATCATGGTGTTAATCAGGCCCAAAGGGTGATTTCGCGGTCACTGCACAAAATCACCTTTCAGGACTGACTAATGAAACGACAGTGCCAGTGTTCATAAGGTGGGCTCTCAAAAAGCCTATGTTGCAAATTTGGAGAAAAAATTCCTAAAAATGACCGTTTTACGAGCGTGCGTTGTTCAGTTCCTATACACGCTTGTAAGTTCGCAAATTGTTAATATTTTCACTCCGGATTTTCAACATTGCCATTTTACCACACCTCCTTATGAGCAGTACAGCTGTCATTTTTTATATCTTGTCTAAAATGTGTTTCGGCACATGTAGCTCACAATGACGCAGTTGGTGTGCACAATCAAAGTTTGGGACACATTAAGAAAATCACAGTGGCACTGTTCATGAGCAGAGGTCTTAAAATGGCTTTGTTGCAAATCTGGTGAAAAAAATCCCCAAAATGACTGTTTTCCGAGCGCATGTTGCACAGTTGCTAGGCACGCTCACAAGTTTGCAAATTTTTAATATTTGCACGCCAGATTTTCAACATTGCCATTTTGCCACACTTCTTTATGAGCAGTACAACTGCCATTTTTCACATCTCACCCAAAATGTGTTTCCGCACATGTAGCGCACAATGGTGCATTCGGTGTGCGAAAGCAATGTTTGAGACAGATTAAGAAAATCACAGTGACACTGTTCATGAACAGAGGTCTTAAAATGGCTATGTTGAAAATTTGGTGATAAAAGTCCATAAAATGCTGTGCTACGAGTGAGTATTACGCAGCTTCCTCATAAATTAATGAATTTGTAATATTTTCAGTACAGATTTTCACCAGTGGCATTTTTCCACACTTCCTTATGAACAGTACAGCTGTCATTTTTCACAACACAGCCGAAATGTGTTTTCACACTTTCAGCACAAAAATGCATGGTCGCGGTGAGAAATCATTGTTCGGGACAGATAAAGAAAATCACAGTGCCACTGTTCATGATCGGAAGTCCCAAAATGCCTGTGTTGACAATCTGCTATAAAAAATCCCCAAACTAATTACATTACAGGTGTGCGTTGCACAGTTTCTATGCACGCTCGTGACTTCACCATTTTTTAAGTATTTTCACTGCAGATTTTCAACATTGCCATTTTTTACACCTCCCCATGAACAGTACAGCTGTCATTTTTCACATCCTGTTCGGAATGGGTTTTTGCACCTGTGGTGCCAAATGCCGTATCCGCTGTGCAAAAGCAGCTTCAGTTTTTGGCTAACAAATTGATATTGCCACTGTTCATGAGGAGTGAAAATACCAACAAATGCCTGAGGCATTAGGGTTTCTGACCATAACTCCCCACCCTGTAGAGAATGACAGGCATCAGGGCTGCGACTTGGGATTGTCGCCTGCAATGTTCATACCATTCCACCCCCACCCACACCCTGCAGCCAGTGACAGGCATCAAGGTGTGCCTTGGACTCTTCGGCCCCAAAGTTCACCCTATTCTCCTATACTGCACCCATCTCACCATATTTCCTGATGGAATGCGGTGCGCATAAGGGCCAAAGACCGCAAGGCACACCGTGACACTTGTCAGTGTCTGCAGGGTAGGATGTGGTGAAATGGCGTGGCCATTATGCCTGATGGCCCAAAGGCACACCCCAATGCCTGTCACTATCTGCAGGGTGGTGATGGGGTTGGCTTCAGTTCAGTACTTCACTGCCATTCCTATTATGCAGCTCTGTAACTCCTACACTACCAATGCCAATGCCAGCAAGCAAACATTCGGCATTGACAAATGCTTGTTATATTTGCTAGTATGGAGCCTATTATTTTGTGACACTCCGTAATCTGTAGAGTGGTATTTTTTTCTAAATTAAAATAGTTTGTTATTGTTGTGCCAAGATCTTTTTCTTCGTATACAGTCTGCAATAGGGAAGATCTAGGCTATAACTATAACATGGATTATTCTTTCCTATATGCATAACTTTGCATTTATCTAGGTTGAATTGCACGTGCATAGTGTACCCCCAATCTGTAAGTAAATCCAATTGTTTTGTATGTTGTACTTATGGTAGTTATGAGTCCCCCTAACTTGCAGTCGTCTGCATATTTAGCTATCCATACACTGTCTATACTCGGTGTGGTTGCAATTAATATGTTGAAAAGTATTGGGCCCAAAACCGATCCCTGTTGAACACCACTAGTCACGTAACCCCATGAGGAGAAATACCTTTTAACAGCAACCCCTTGGTACTTATTATTCAACCAAGAACTAATCCAGCTTACAATATTTGGTGATAATTCAATCTTCAGTAATTCATTAATTAAGATGTGGTGGGATGCTTTATTGAAGGCCTCAGCAAAGTCAAGATAAATAACATCGCTAGGAATGCCCTTATCAAGTGCTTGACTTATGGGCTCAAAGAAGTAAAGTTGGTTTGTCAAGCATGATTTCCCAAAAACAAATCCATGTTGGCTATGATCCGTCTATCCCTTGTTTATGAGATGCTCATTAATTCTCTTTTATTACAATTTTTTCATAACTTTAGCAACTTCAGATGTTAAACTAATTGGTCTGTAATTCTTTGGTACATCTCTTTTGCCTCCCTTATGAATTGCAGTCACCGTTGCTATATGCCAATCATTCAATGCTATACTATCCTGTAAAGATTTATTATAGAGATAGGTAAGCGGTTCGGTTATTACCAGGGCTAATTCTTGGATAAGTCTCTGAGCTATTCCATCAGGCCCAGGTGAACTATTAACTTTCAGGGAATTTATTATACCATAGACTTCTGTGGTACTAATACTGAGTGGATTCGTATTAGTCAAATCAATATGTTGAATCTTGGAGTCTTTTTTTTTCGAAAATACCTGTTTAAAGTTTCAGCAATCTCCTCTTCACCAGTAATTACACCATTATCCATTTTTAGGGTCCTGATGGTATGTGAATTGCCTTTTAAGGTACTGACATAATTATAAAACTGTTTTTTTGTTGCCTTTGAACTCTGATGCTAACTTTACTTTCATTTTTTTTGCTCTCTTTATCATTCCATTTATGTTCTTATTACATAGTTTAAGTTTATTTAGTGATTCTGGAGTATTTGATTTTTTCAATTTTTTAAATTTTTTTCTTTTTTCCAAATCTGTTTCTTGATTTTGTTATTCCATCGTAGCAGGATACGTCTATTTGTGTTATATTTAATTCTTTTAGGCACACATTTTTGAATGTAGTCATTAAGATGCTGTTTAATTAATTCCCAGATTAGTTCAAGATTTTTACCTCTAAAATCTTTCTGCCAATACCATTTACTCAGATGATTCCTCATTTTCTGATAGTCTGCTTTATGGAAATCATTAACAACTGTCTTACCTTTAGTGTGTTCAATAGTGTTTATATAATGAGCAATGATTGTATTGTGGTCAGAATCACCAAATGGTGGATGCAATTGGATATTATGTACTTTTGCATCACAATTAGTTAAAATTAGGTCTAGTGTGTTGTTCCCCCTAGTTGGTAAATCAACCAATTGTTCAAGATTTAACCGTATAAATAAATCAATAAATTTTCTTTCTAATACTACTTTACTGTCTAAAGAGGTTCAATTAATATGAGGAAAGTTGAAATCCCCGATAAGCACATAATCACCAGTAATATTCATAGAGTCAATAATTCTTAATAGATCGTTATTTTGTTCAGTTGTTAAATTTGGAAGATGGTAAACCAAACCAACAGTCAAATGATCGTTATTTAACAATAATTTAACCCAAATGCATTCACACTCATTTGTATTGTCCTCTGTGTTAAAAATCTCAAAGGATTTAATATTGTCTCTAACATAAGGCTACACCACCTCTCAAATGTTTTTTCCAGTTTTTATAAAATCTGTTGTGACCAGTAATACCCATATTCCAGGCAT
Source organism: Neoceratodus forsteri (assembly GCA_016271365.2). Classification (NCBI taxonomy): domain Eukaryota; kingdom Metazoa; phylum Chordata; order Ceratodontiformes; family Ceratodontidae; genus Neoceratodus; species Neoceratodus forsteri. Next base: position 852,311,223 of record CM028134.1, read on the forward strand.
TGTCTGATCCTCAGGTCTCAGTAATACCACACATTGTTATATTATAATCTGTGAGAAGAAGTTGTAATTTATTTATTTTGGAATGTAAACTTCTAGCATTTAGTAGTAGCATGCCTAAACTTTGGTCATGGTTATTATCCAAATTTTTACTTTCTTTTGTTGGCCACGTGTTGTTAGATCTAATAATGTTATTCCTGCTACTTTCAAGAGAAATATTCCTAGAATACTTCTCCCCATTCCTTTAGTTTAAACATTTATTTATTATTTTGTTGAGCTGTGTTCCTAAGAGTTTGTACCCCTTCTACTTAAATGAAGGCCGTCGTAAGAATACAAATTGGATACTTCATAAAATTATTCCCAATGTGTAACACATTTTATATTTTGTTTTGTACACCAAATATGGAGCCAATTATTGATATCTATGATTTTTTTTTGTTACTGTTGAGATGCTCTCGGGATAGGGAGAATTTCAGAAACAATAACTTCACAACCTTTGTCAATACATTTATTTGTAAATGATACAAAGTTCTGTTTCATTTTTTGTATGGGATAGCTGTCCAGGTGGATGAGGGCAACAGCAGCAATGATGATGAGAAGGACCAGCCAGACAGGGGTGTGCAGCCACCCATGGAGAGAAGGGACCCCAGGCTGGTGGCCCATGCCAGGAGGCACAGAGACACCATTGTCAAAGAGCACTATGGGAACCACAGGTGAGAACCACACAGGACAGCTGTGCATGCACAGCACCCCACACACACAGACACACAGGGATGCATGCAGGGACATAAGCACACACACAGCACACACAGGTGAACTCACATGCATGCAGACCCATGCTCACACCACATTGCAGCAGCACAGGCAGATGCACCCACTCCTGTGTCATGTGCTTGACACACACATGTGGCCTTACACAGGCTGGCACACACAGCAGTACCACCACAGGGTGCATAGCAGGGCATAGGAATCCAGGTAGGACACACAGGCAGGTGCAGTTGGTGAGTAGTCATCACACACAGCCATACAGCAGGCTGTGGCATGGATCAGAGGGTATGCGCCTGCACACAGGCGATGCCAGCACAGTGCTGCTCTCATCATGCCCATGCCACATGGTGCAGCAGAACTGCCCATACACATGCTAGATGTGACCCAGGCCACATCTATGTGACAGCACACAAACAAGGCCACACCCAGCCATGTGTGCAGTAGACAACGACAGCAGGTAACAGGACCCGGTAGCACACCTGGCAGAACTACCATGCAGAGCCAACCATGCCCTGACTGTGAGACAGGCACAGGCTGCTCAACAGCCACAGGTGGTGTCACCAACACATCAATGGGGTAGAGGCCTGAGAACATGATTGGGTCCTCACGGGTGTGTACAGACCAGCAAACAGACTGTTGCTGGGTGTGTCTGGGATGGGCATGGCAGTGGATGGCATCAGCCTTGCTGGGGTCACCAGACACCATGACTGTGGTGTGGACGTAGCACTATGGGGGGAGTCCTGCATGCTCTGCTGCTCCCAGTGGACACCAGTGATGCAAAACTAGCAGTGATGGTCCCAGCTATGCAGTTCAGCAATGCAGTCATGGCCTCCCACAGTTACCAGATCTCACCAATCAGCTGAGCATGTCCAGTGTTCCCTCACTCAGCCAGTTGATGCACCTCTACCCACAGCGCACATATCTCTGACCTGAGCATTGCCTTGTTGTCTACAGAAGAATGCAGCAGCCTGGTGTGCTCATCCAGCCTGTCAGCACCAGGCATCTCGTGACACTGCCACTGACATGCTGAAGGGGTGGCAGCATGCCATGCAACGTCCCTTAACTAGGAACACCACAAAGGCATTCGTGCAGGTAGTGGGGAGTGATTGGGTATTCCAACAGTGGCCCCTGGGGAGGGCTGTACTGTGATCCCTGCAGCCCACTGCTACACAGCAGCAGCCTGCTGGGCCTATCCTACAGCACCAGCACCCACACCAGCACCCAGACCATGGTCAGCGCCAGTAGTGGCACCACATGCCACTGTGCAGCCATGGTGTGGGGGGGCCTGCGTGTCTGCTGTACCATCCGTGCTGCCTGCCGCCTGTGTTGACACCTGTCCCCAGGGTGGTGTGACTATTTCAGTGCTGCCCAGGATCCAGGAGGTTTATTGGTGATTTGATTTGTGTGTGTGTGTGTGTGTGTGTGTGTGTGTGTGTTTAGTGTGTGTGTGTGTGTGTGTGTATTTTTTGTGTTCGATTGAGTTTTGTTTTGTTTTTGGGATGACGTAGTTGGGAAGGATGTGTCTGGGAATGCATGTAGACCTGGGTTGGGCCAGGATAGTGTAAAGGGCATCCTGGTTGCTTGATCTTTGGCCCTTTTTCAGTCCTCCTGTATCAGATACTACAGCTAGGTGCTGTAGGGAGGTTGGAATTGGGAGGAGTCATAGGATTCGATCAGGGCTGGGTGCCCCTTGCACTATGGGTGGTAGAATCAAGGTGGTGGGTTGCAGAAGGTGCCCTGGGAATAGACTGGACTTTGGGAGAGGCCCAATGTGTTTAGTTCCTGTCACCAGGGTTCCCACCAGACTGAGTGGGCAGGTAGCCAGAAGGGCTGCATTGTCCACTAATCCCGAGGGCGGTGCTTTGCAATGCCAGATCAGTCAGAAACAAGACTGCAATTATAGCGGACTTGGTTTCCCTGGCCAATCTGGCTTGTATTATGGAGATCTGGATTGGTGATGATGGTGGCCCAGTTTTAGAGGCTGCCATCCCGTCCGGGTATACTGTAGTGCACTGCCCCAGAGTGGAACGCGGGGGGGTAGCCATCTGTTTTAGATCTGAGCTGGGCTTCACCATGCACCCAGTGAGAGTACCACATTTATTTGAGTGTGTGGCCATCTGTGGGGGACCAGGCACAGGTTGCTTGGTCCCCCTGATTTATCGCTCTGCTGGGGTGACGGGAGATTTCCTGCAGGAAGTGGCCGATTTCATCATCGGTGAAACATTGGAGGCCCCCAGATGTTTAATGCTGGGGGACTTCAATGTTTGGGCCGAGGATGAATCTTCTTGGCTGGGTCATAACTTCCGCCAGATGATGTCATCTCTGGGCTTTGTGCAGGGAGTGTCTTCCTCGACTCATCAGGGTGGCCACATGCTGGATCTGGTGTTCTCACTGGGGCTTGAGATAAACAGTCTCAGTGTTGATAGGGTCATTTGGTCTGATCATTGCACAGTGAAGTTCCGGTTCGGGGCCCCCCTCAGTAGCCCTCCCCCTGCAGAGGTGGTTAGCTACCGCCCTTTGAGGGGGCTTACCCCCGAGGAATTTTTGGCAGTGGCTGACCTATCTAGTGTGGACAATGCATGCAGGGGGGGTGTACGCAGTAGTGGACACCTATAATAAGGCGCTTTCTGGTGCACTTGACTCCCTCACACCAGTCCGTGTATGACCCAGGTCTTCTCACTTGAGGTCCCCTTGGTTTGATGGGGAGCTCAAGGAGATGAATACCTTGGGTCAGAGATTGGAGCACTGCTGGCGGAAGTCTGGCCTGGGGGCAGACAAACTGGCCCTGCGTATGCACTATGGTGCATACCAGGGGGCAATCAACCATAAGAAGGCAGAATTCCTGTCCAGCGAGATTGCTGCCGAGAGGAACCGACCAACTGTGCTCTTTCGGACAGTGGACAGGCTTCTTCATCCTTCCTGTCTACAACCAAAGGTAGCTTTTTCGAATGCATTGTGCGATGGGTTTGCTCGGTTCTTCTCAGACAGGGTGTCTGCTATCAGGCATGGGGTTCTGCCAGTGGACCAGAATCTGGCCGACAGTGGTCACGATTGGCTTCTGAAGAGCACTCCACCTGTTTGGGGTGAGTTCAGACTGGTGGAGGTGGCTGAGGTCATTGAGATTGCCTCCAAGCTTTGGCACACCTTTTGTGAACTGGACCAGGTGCCAACCCATTTCTTAATGAGATGTGTTGACTCTGTTGGCCGGGTGTTTGCCCTGATTGTCCAGTGTTCCTTGTCAGAGGGGGTCTTTCCTGATGTCTTGAAGGAGGCATTGGTGAGACCCCTTCTGAAAAAAAACATCATTGGACCCTGACATCAAGGCAAATTACCATCCTATCTCCACTCTTCCATTCTTAGGTAAGATTGTTGAGAAGGTGGTGGTGCTTCAGCTTGAGGAGCATCTCGTGGCCCATAATCTTTATGAACCACTCCAGTCTGTGTTTTATGCAAGGCATAGCACAGAAACTACACTAGTTCAGGTGCACAATGACCTCCTTAGGGCTAGAGATCGAGGGAAGGGGACAATTCTTGTTCTCCTCTATCTCTCCTCAGCATTTGACACTGTGGACCATCGAGTGTTACTTGACCACCTAAGGGAATTCTGTCGACTCGCTGGCTCTGTCATCCGCTGGTTTGAGTCTTTTTTATCCAACAGGAGGCAGAGGGTAGTGATGGGGAATTTCTCTTCCTCCCCGACCACCTGTTGTGCAGAGTTCCCCAGGGTTCGGTCTTGTTACCGATGTTGTTTCCCGTGTACATGCTACCCCTGGGAAAGCTCATTAGGAAGTACAGCTTGGGCTTTCATTGCTATGCTGATGATACCCAGCTGTACTTTTCCTTTGTCCCTGGAACATCTTGTGCAGTAGAAGTGCTTAACAGCTGCCTTGCTGAAATCAATGACTGGATGGCCTCCAGCTGGTTGTGACTTAACCCCAGTAAGATGGAGGTACTGGTGATCGAGTTTAACAGAGGACGTGATAGGTTGGCCTCTGGTGCAGAGACAGGACTTTGCCTTGGCTCTGGACCATTGAAGGCCTCCTCTAGGGTGCGTGATCTAAGTGTTATTCTTGACAGCGGTTTGATACTTGAATCTCAGGTGTCTTCTGTTGTCCATACTAGTTTTTATCATCTGAGGAATATCACCAAGATCAAGCCCTTAGTTCCACCTCTGGACCTCCCCACTTTGGTGCATGCTTTTGTGACGTCCAGGCTTGACTACTGTAATGCACTCTATCTTGGGATCTCTGGGGGTACCCTGCACCGATGGCAGTTGGTGCAGAATGCGGCGGTGAGGTTGTTGACAGGACAATCTAAATACTGTCATATTACCCCAGTGCTGCGTCATCTGCACTGGCTGCCGGTTAGGTGGAGGGTCCTCTTTAAGGTGGGTTTGCTCACCTTTGAGGCTCTACACAGCCTGGGCCCTGGCTACCTGAATGACCTTCTTACACCTGCTGTCTTGGTCCGTTTCATACATTCCTCTTCTCGGGGCCTCCTTGCGATTCCCAGGATGAGGTTAAGAAATGCAGGCGACAGAGCATTTAGTGTCACCACTCCCGTCCTGTGGAATTCGCTTCCTTTAGTTGTTAGGGAGGCCTCATCTGTTGAGGTTTTTAAGGCCCGACTTAAGGCATTTCTATACGATCAGGCATTCCTGGACTATGTTTTATAGCTTATATTGTCAAATTTTTAAGGTTTATTTTAGTTTTAGAGAATGAAACAAATTGTGTAGTAAATTATGCTTAATTGTTTGGAGTTGTATATTTTATTGATTGTTGTGCTGTGTTGTTTTTATTTGACTGATGTACGGCACCCAGAGCCTCCGGGATGGGCTTCTTTTTAAATAAAATTTGCCTTGCCTTGCCTTGCCATCAGGCTGAGGTTATCATCACTGTCACATGCACCCTCCTCTTGTGTTGTAGGCATGAACTCCGGTAGGTCATCTGGGAGAAGGAGGTCTACCAGTGGATCATCATCCCCCAGGCCAAGGAGCTCCATGAGTCCCATACCATTACAGTGCCCTCAGTCTGTGGCCACAATGCCAAATGACGTGGATGGCATGGCATCATCAGGTCCAACATCACCGGTATTGTCCCGCACTGCACCTCTGAGATGTGATGGAGCCGGAAGACTGAATGTGTGGTATCACCAGTGACGTTGTTGCAGTGAATGTAGTGTTGTGTACTGTGCAATGTCTGCATGTGTGACACAGGAGTGTCAGGCCACACCAGTGGCTGTCTGTGCAGCACTGCATGACAGGTCGACCATGCCACAGGCATGACACAGGACATGTTGACCATGATATGTAGTCACACAACACTGTGTTGCACTGGTACTTGCACACGGCCAGCAGGTATGGCCCCCCAATACAGTTCCTCCCCTGGACATGCCCTGTACAGTGTGTTGTGATGCTGAATGTGACCCCTGTGGCCCTGCATGCACTGGCACACACTGCAGCACTCACGCAGCCATAGGGCATGTAGGGTTACATGCACCCCCTGGACCCTGCAGCTCTATACCATCACATGCCCAATGCGGTGGACACATGGGACAAGGGACATCCATGGTGTGCCCAGGTGTGGTGTGCACCATACCATTCTGCAGTGGTCACAGGTGTGCAGCACACCCACAGTGTCAAGGCATGCACATGCCTCCACCCCACAACACCCTCTGTCATACTCACAGTGCTGTGACAGGCTGCTACCTGTCTGGATTCCTCCTCTTGGAACACCCTCAATGGCTACCAAGCTGATGGTGGCTGCCACAAGCTCCTCTTCTGCCAACAGGATGGGTGCTGTGTCTGGTCCACCGCCTGTCCTATCGTGGTATGCCCTGATGTCAGCAATCTTTTCCTTGATGCACCTCCTGTCAGTGCCTATCTTCTTTTTGCACTCTTGTTCTTTGCAGTTGTGGTGGCCATAGGCATTGACATACGTTGCCACCTCCTCCCACCCAGTGGCACAGTCCTGCATGGTCTCAGTGGCCCCACTCAGTAGGTCCTCCCTCTCCAGGTAGGCCTCGAATACTGCCTGCTTTTCGTCCTTTGTGAAGGTTGGTCTGTGCTTCCTGGCAGGCACCTGCTCCTCAGCTCCCTCTGAATCCAACATGATGCAACCTGTGAAGAGTAGAACGGTGCAAAGATAAGCAGCATGGTAGCAGTCCATGACACAGTGAAGCATTGGCTCACAGCATAGCAGTAACAGAGTAACAGTGACCCATCACAGTGTGGACTGTCTTACTTTAATGGCTGTAATACCTGTCAGTTACCAGTACTGTGTGGTGGTGCTTTTATGTCCCAAGTCATGCAAATGAGGTTGTGCACAACCAGTAATGAGATGCTAATGTGAGCAACTGTGCCTGACATTGGCTTATGAGACTATTAGCATACTCCAGCCGAATATTGCAGAATTGCTCCTTGTGCAACAGACTGTGTCATGCACAACGCGAATGCGCTGGAGCAGTCCACAGGTGCACTCCTGGTGCATGTGTGATGCACATTTGCACACATGATATGCACGAAAGCAACAGGGCACCTTCCTGTGATGCATATAGTGCAGTCAATTGTGCTGCTCATGCCTGTCCTGCCTCACATGCATCCATGAGTGTGTTGGATGCACAGTGGTGACATACCACGCACCTGACCCTGCTGCGCATTGCCATTGACTGCGCATGGGCAGTCACTGTGTCATTGTCGTGTGGCATGTGTGACAATGCATGCCCTTTGCAGCATGGCAGCTACACTGGCCTATGCGTATGTGGGTCACAGACATGACCCTGAACTTCCACCTGCACTTCCGGTGATATGCACATGCAGTATTATGTGACAGGCCACAGTTGTGCATGTTAATTACACATCTACATGCTGCATGATCATGTGCCATGTGTTCCTGTTGCACATGTGGCACAGCAGTGCTACACGTGATTCCGTTGTATGCCACATTGCTCAGGATGACTGGTGGTCTGCACGGAAAGTATGGCACGGTCGGCTGAACATGGGGTATGGGCCAGGAACAGGTCAGATGTCAAAATGGCCAACCTGGTGGCATTGGTGGAATCCATGGTGGACCAACTGTTTAGAGCAGGGGATCTTCAGGAGGCCTGGGTCCCAGGTGTGGGCCCATGTGGAAGAGGGACTGGAGAGGAGCACAGGTGTTGCCCAGATGGGGGAGCAGTGTCACCACCAATATGGGGACCTGCGGCAATGTGACCCTGAGTGGCTGAGGAGGCTGCAGGACTGTTCCTGCCATGGTTCAGTCCCACAACCAAGTAAATGTCTCTGTGCATTGTGCCTACTGCCACTGTCCAGTATCCGTGCAATTGGCGTGCTGCATGTGTGTCTGCACCTGCACATGGGGGGCCCAGCACTGGCGGGATGTGTGAGTATGGTGTTGTGGCATCGCTATGCTCTGTATGCCTGTGTGTTGCATGGCACCAGTGGCCTCAACACCATACCCCTCACATGGGCCAGGGTCACTGCATGGGCTGTGGTAGTGCTGTGCACCATGTCTGGCCTGCATGGGTGGGGGGGTTTGTTGTCTGTTCATGGCATCCCACTCATGTTCCTTTCTGTATGTATTTCCTCCACAGGGCCAGAGGCATGCAGGGGGGCCAGGAAGCCTGCTGCTCAGGTGGCCCAGTGCCCTGATGATGGTGCTGCAGCAGGGCCAGCATGACGATCGGCAGGTGAGTGTGTGTGTGCAGTCTGCATCAGCCATCATTGCAGAGTTTGGGATGGGTGCAGCCAGTACACCTCCAGGGCACTGCCACCATGCAGGGCTATGGTTTGTGTTGGCACACTGTTACCACTGCCTGAGATGGTCAGCAGCGTAGGTGGCCCCATCATCCATGTGGCCTCTGTGTAGAGGAATCCTGTTGCTGTCACTGGTGGTGGTGTGTGTGTGTGTGTGTCCCATGGTGTGTGCATGCTGCTGCTGGCCATATCCTGTATTGACCATGGCGACAGTGGTCCAACACTGTGGGGCACCTGTGCACAGGAGTGAGTGCATGGCGCTCTATGGTGTGCCACCCAGAATGTATGTGGGACACGGCCCTGGGCTGCTGTGGCTGTCTGCTGTGCATGTGCTGTTGATGGCATCATTCATGGGGGGGCACTGCTGCTGTCCTATGCACACACAGACCTTGGGGGAGGCATCTGCTGTGTGGGGCCTGTTACTTAGTGGCTGCTCTGTGTTTCCCTTTCATAGGGCATCGTGGGCCAGGAGGTGGATGGAGGTGTGTTGGCATCGTTGGTGGTGGACTGCTTCAATTGCAACACCTCACATGCAGTTCATTTCACTTACTGCAGCGCAGGTACGGATGAGCCAAAGACAGCTGTCAGCTACCAGGGAGTTGGTGGTGGAGGTCCACAGGATGTGTTTGGCCTTGTGATGACTACAGTGATAGCCAATGGACACTGCCCATTCCCTCCCCATTTCATCCTCCCCTACCCTCCGACCCACTTGGACCATTATGTGTGTTCTCCTGTACTCCCTACAATGCCCCCTGACCATACCATTTGGTACCCCTATTTAAGTTGCAGAGCATTTTGTCCCCCTGCCTGTTCCTGTGTTTGCCCTGTTGGCACCTCTGTATCTGTTTGTGTTGCTTTGTTTTACCTTCTATAGTAAAGATTTTTGTACCATATGCTCGTGTGTTTCTGTGTCTTCTTCACATGCATGCTGCTGCACTGTACTGCTGTTGTTCATTGCTGTGGTTAGGTAGGTCCCTATCTGTGCCCGAGCTGTCCCAGCAGTGTGGTTCTATTGGGTGCATAGTGGCCTGTGTGCCACTGCCCTGTGTGTCATGGTTCCTAGGGTGTGGGTTCTGTGCCTTCCTGGTGTGTGTGGCATGGTGCCTTTTGCTCTTGTCTGCCTGTGCATGACTGTACACCCCCAGCTGTGTTGCCCATCCTGATAACACTGTGCTGTATCCTGTCTCCATGTGTGTCTGTGTGGCATGTGTGACATGCAGCCTGATGCCTGTGAGGTTGGGTGGCTGTGGCACACTGTATATGCATGGTGCCTTCACACAGTGGCTGCAGCATCTGCCTGTCCTGTGTTGGCTGTTGGGACTGTGGTCAGGGAGTGCCCGGTCCCTGCAGCTGTCTGTTCCATGGGTGTTCCATGCTATGTCACATTGGTCACCAGGGTCTGTGTGGGGCTACGTGCATTGTCCATGGCCATTGGGCTGTGTGCCTGTCCTGTGCCTCTTGCCCATTGCCCCTTGTGGTTCACCCTTCCTTCACCTTCCATGCTACTGTGCCCTTGCGCATCCCTGCCTGTGTTCCCTTGCACATGGTGCGTCTTGCTCCACCTCCTATTTTCAGTATGCACACTTGCTCCTGCTCAGTTCGATTGTTCTGGCGCATGTCTGTGCAATGGCACATTTGTGCTCTATTCAGTGTGTTTTGTGCAAGTGCATTTCTGTGGCACATCTGCTGAATATTGCATATTTTTCCTATGGTGCAGCTGGGTTGTGCTGCACATCCCATTGCACATGTTCAGGGTGCACTTTTAAATATCTAGCCCTCTATGTAATACAACATTAGAAAACACAGAGACTGAAAAAAATCTAGGGGTTATTATATCCAACAAATTTGACTGCAGAAAACAATGCAACAGTTCCATTGCCAAAGTTAACAGTACATTGTGGGCCATAAAACATAACATAAAATCAATGGACAGATGAGTAATCTTGCCAATGTATAAGGTGTATGTAAGGCCCCATTTCAATTATGCCTCACAGTTTTTTGGAGTCCATACACAAGGAGAGAGATTGGATAGATGGAGAAAGTACAGAGAATGGCATTAAAAACAATTAAGGGACTAGAATACATGTCCTACCTAGAAAGACAGACTTAACTTCAAATAATGTCATTAGAGACAAGAACAGCAAGGGGAATTTGTTGCATATGTACCAGATTATTTATGATGATTACCTGATGAGTGAGCTAAACATAGAATTCAAACAAACAGTATTAGAAACTAGAGGACATCCACTCCAACTGAAAGGAACAAGGGCAAAAACAACAAAAAGGCAAATGTTTTATTTCCACAGTATAGTTGAGAGATGCGGAACTTGCTACTTGACAACATTGTCAGAAGTTCAAATAAACTAGAATTCAAGAAGAATTTATATAGATTCATAATTAATAACTTGGGAAAAATCTGATAAAATAGAGCATGGACTCACACCTTCTCAGCTCTATCATTCCTGGAATGAATCCTAGTATGAAAATGTTACATGACTGTTCAAAAAAATATAACAAAAGGGGCTAGTGCAGCTGGAGGTGGTAGCTATGTAAACCCCCAGCAGCTAGTGGCCTATACCCAGAGTGCAGCTCACACTAACTTCACTGCACACATGCATCCTGTGTTGGTAAATGGGATGGTATGTATTGAGGGACACTGGGTCCTCCATTTCAATGATAAAACAGTATTTGACTCTTGGGGAACATATTCTACTGGGCCAGTTTTTGAGAATTAGAGAAGTGACGAGTCCTGTGGTCTCAGTGCCAGTGGTCTAGATCTTATAAAGCTGGGAAGGTAGCCAGGGCATACAGGATGTGGGCACTATACCTGACCTGCCTGTGGATGTAATTTTGGATAATGACATTGACAGAAGGGCCAATATTGTGTGTTTTGCTACTTGCGGTAAGGTTAGGAAACTGGCTTCTGAGGACCCAGAGGGGAAGAACAGAAAAAGCAACCTAGCTCTCAGCAGCAGGAGAGGTGGTAGCTGAAGAATGGATCTGGGAACAGCAGCATTGTGCTACAGCTAGAGACTGAGGAGAGCCCAGCTGTGGAAAGCTCTCATACAGGAGAGTGTGTTTTAGGAAGGTCAGGCATGCAGCAGCAGGGAGAGCCCAGAAAGCTGACCCATCCCTACAGAAATAAGGGAGTTTGTCATCAAGGTGGAAGGTGACTGTCAGAGTTCAAAGAAAAGGGAGGTATTCTGGAAGAATGAGCTCCTCTATCATGAGTGGTCCCTAAGTGAGGCTTGGAGGAAGGAGTACTCTGGCTGATAGTAGTTCCTAAGGAGTACAGGAAGCACCTTCTGGCCTTAGCCCATAATATACTTTTTTTCCAGACAGTAGGCATCATTTGTACACAAAGGTAGCTGATTAACAATTTTTACTGATTAACAATTTTTACTGTCCCAATATCTTTAAGGATGTAGCAAACTACTGCCAGACTTGTCCACAGGGTCAGAGGGAAGTAACTGTTGGGTACAAGGCTAAGGCAGCTTTGGTTTCCCAGCCTATAATTGAAGAGCCATATCACTGAGTTGATGTGGACATTGTGAGGCCACTCAACACCCCAAGTCACACTGACAAGAGGTACATTTTAGTGGTTATGGATTACACCATGAGGTGAGGCAAGGCAAGGCCAGTTTATTTATTAGGCACCTATCAAATGGTCTAAACACCATTAGGACAGCAAACTTAAAACAGTTTGTAATACAACAAATTTAAAATGGTATATACAAAGAAAAAAATCATAAAACTGTGTACCAAATTAACATTTTTGAAAGTTTAGGTGGTCTCAAATGACGGATTAACAAGATATATTTTAAATTGACTCTTAAAACATGCCCAAAAGGGGAATCCTCTAATTACAACTTGAAGTGTGTTCCACACTACAGGAGCTGTAACACAAAAAAGCTCTATTGCCTTAAGATGTAAGTCAGGAGCATGGAACCATGAGGAGACCCCCTCAGTGGAACGAAGAAGGCAAATGGGATTGTATTCTGTCAGAAGGTCTTTCAGATAGCTGGGACTCACATTGTACAGAGTTTTGTAAATCAACAAACATATCTTGAAGCTGATGCACCACTTCACTCGTAGCTAGTCTAGTTCCCACAGGTCTGATACGATGTGCCCAGATCAAGAGGTACCAGCTGTTAGCTGGGCTGCCGAGTTCTGCATAAGCTGTAAGCAATGCACCAGCCTCACAGATAGCCTGAGGTAAGGAGCATTACAGTAATCCAATCAGGAGGAGACAAAAGCATGCTGTAGTGTTTCCAGGACAGAGTGAGCAGGATAGGTCTGAATTTGGGTGATATTTCATAGGTGGTAGAAACCACTCTGGACAACAGATGACACCTGGTATTCTAGCATCAATGTTTTATACATAGTGATAGCCAAGTTTTAACTCTATCAATAGCTTGTAGTGTGGTGCAGTTTAATAATGGCAACAAGGCATCATCAATATTCATTGCTGCAGCCAACTTGGTTTCACCAGTAGCGCCTCCATCTTCGATGAGTTAAGCTTGAGACAGCTAGAAGCCATCCAGTCCTGGATCTCTATAAGACACTCATCCAGCACAAATACTGCATTCACCACATCAAGGGCACATCTCATATAAATCTGGATATCATCTATGTAGCAGTGAAAACCCAGACTGTAATGTCTGATGATCTCCAATCAAAACATGTACACAGCAAACAACATGGACACCAGAATTGACCCCTGAGACACCCCACAAGCAAGAGCAACAGCATCTGAGATGTTTCTGCCCAGTGCCACCTGCTGCACTCTGCCAGATGAGTAGGACTCAGAGGCCATGCCCTTGTCCACCACTGAAGTGGAAAAAGTGGCCAAAAAATTGCTGGCAATATTTCTATTCAGGTGGGTTTTCCCTGGAAGAATCTGTCAGACCAGGGAATCAATTTCCTGTCTGCCATAATGGCTAGTCTTTTGGAGAAGTGTGGAGTGAGGCAGCTCATATCCTCAGGAATGTATCACTGAGGCACAGGTCAGGAAGCATAGGAAAACCATGAGCAGTTTCAAAATTTGCAAATAACATTTTATTTTTCTCAATAACAGCAAAATAAAAAATAAAATTGTTCAGTATAACTAGTTACAAAGGCAGTGCAAACAGGGAAAACAAAGTTCTTCTTCTGAGTGTTTCTTCTCTTAATTTCAAGTTCCAGTCTTTCAGTCTCTCACTCTCCTTGTCTCTCTAGCAAAAGCATTTGCTGCTTTTTTATAAGTCTTTGGGAACTTGTTAAGAGAGCTTACTTCTCACAGAATGTTCTTGTAAGTTTCATTCCTTGCAGGTGCAGCAAAAGAGTACATAGTGACCCAGAACTTACCTCTTATTTACAGCTCTGCAAAAGGCTTAAAAACTGCATGTCAGCTTAACCCCCTGAGTTCCAAATAGCTTTTTGCAATCATTTCCACAGAATAACTATATACTGTTTTAAACAAAGGGATCCCAGCATCACATATAGTTTTACACAGAGATTCACATATATCTGTATACCCGCAGATATGCAAGGGGGGGGGGAGAAAAGACAGAAATAGCAAGGGAAGGCAGAGAGATAGTGAGAGGAAGAGAATTGTGAAACCATCGGAGTGATCAGTTCCTAGGTCTCACAAGTAAATTTGGTTGCGCAACCTGAAAGAGAAGAGACAGAAAAGGAGAGGATAGAATAGATCCCTGCATTTAAACTCTTTCTGCATAGCAAATGGGACAGGGCATTATTCAATCCTGTCACAGAATGGAGCTTCTGTCAACAGAACAGGATAACCTGGACCAGGGCTACTGTCACTCAATATAGAATTAACTACATGAAATGCTCTATCATATGTAAAACCAGGACTGGATTTTGTTAAAAAACAGAATGTAGTTATTTTCTGCACTTTATATTCTAAACTTGTTTCCTCCTAATAATATAACTCAGGCATTGTTGTTGTGAGTGTGGAACTCAGTAGTAATGTCATCTTGTGATCCTGATGGCAAGATAACTTACTCTGCTCCCACCTTCACTCAATAAAACTACCAACTTGTTCTCCACACACACGCATGTGTAATCCTTTATATACAGTATAAAGCAACAGCTATTAAGCATACATATACCACACCCACACACACACACACACACACACACACACACACACACCCAGAATCGGGTAGATGGTGGTCACAGGAACTGGAAGTAAGTGCTAAGGAATGGGACTGGACCAAAATTTGGGATTTTGTGAGTAAAGCATTTAAAACTTCTAATCTGAGATTATTACACTTTAAAACACTTCGTAATTTATTTTTTACTCCAACCCACATGCACAAAATGGGTCTCAGAAGAGATGCCCTTTGCAACAAATGTCATTCAGATAGGGGCTCCCTTACTCACATGTTCTGTTTTTGTCCAAACATTCAGAGACTGTGGGATGAAATTAGAGAGACCCTTAGTGATATAACACTTCTAAAAGACAGAATAACTCTTGACATGTGTTATAGAACATTTCAATAATGACATCAGATGGACTCAAGAACAAAAATATTCACTTTTATTGATAGGAGCTTCTGTTAGGAACTGCATTTTACAACACTGGATTCAAGAGACATGCCCCTCTAAAAGGGAGTGTCAGGCCCAAATAATAGAGAATCATAAAACAGAAAAGATGGCCATTTTCTTCAATGGATTAGGATATAATTTGGTTTGAGGTATGATACAATAGATAAGTTCTTCAAGGGAAGTTACGTGGATCCAAATACCCCTTAAACAATTATATATTTTTAATTTAAGTTGACATACTATAGATAGTGGTTTTGACTAGCTTTTACTAACAATCTTAGGCTTGAGAGGGTAACACTGGTACTTAATTCTTCTTAGCTTGCTTGATCTCCTCTTTCTTCCTGTTCTTTCTTCTTCCTAGTCTTTCTGTCTCTTTTTCTTTACTTCACTGTAGCATATATATATCTTAGTAGGTCAGATAGACAAGGAAGGGAATAAAAGGAGAAACCTGAAGATTAAAATGTATTCTTTACAATACTTTCAAAATACTGTGGATGTTATGATATGTTATGTTAAGCAGGAAACATTGGGTATTTAGGATGGAAATTATATCTGAGAAAGATCTCATAACAGGCTAAGATGTAGTACGTAAAATGATTCTTGCATATATGGAATGATAATTAGCTTAAACTTATGACTGAATATGTTATGCGATTAATAACTATTTGCTTTTAAGGACATGATGATATTACTGTACACTGTAATGTTATTTACTTTGATACAATAAAAACTATTATTGCAAACGCACACACACACAAACATGCACACACACACACAAATGTGCACACACATGCTTGTTTTTTAAAACATGTGCCATTCAAAGAGGGAATAAGCAGGGACACCTGGCATCATTTGCTACTCTTTCCTAAAAGTGACATGGGATCTGTAACTTCTTTCACATGGGCAACCACCTGAGATAGGCAGAAGGGAATTCAGTTTAACATCTTATCCAAAGGACAACCTCACTGTAGCACTGCAATGTCAGAGTGGGACACTAGTCCAAGTGCTTGGTGCAGAACTTAAACCTATTACCATTTAGTCTTCCTGGACCATAGGGGAAACTGCTACCCCTCTAAACTCCTGATGCAGAATCTGGATAGTACTGCCCTTATGTGGAGACTTCACCATAGTATATAGAAACTGATATCAAGCAACTAAGTGAGCAAACAAACACAAGCAATGTTGTTAGCAATCACATTTTTCTTGAGAAGAATACATTTAAATCATTAAAAAATACATAAAGCTGGCCTGGTGGAGCTGAGGGTTGAGGCACTGGATGCCTCATCTTGTGCCACTCTGGTGACCCAGTTCAGGAACAAACTCAGGACGCCGGGGGTTGGCAGGGGGAGGAGAGGATTGAGCATTCAGAGGACTGCTCTCCTCTCCTGGAGTGGGCTAGGGGGATTGCTTCACTCTGTAGTGGTCCCTGGTGGAGACTGAGAGCACCACAGGAGCAGCACAACAGTTGGGAGCCAAGAAAACCAGAGAAAAATGGCATCCCAATTGACCAGATGACAGCTGCCCAGACCCTGGACAGCCAGGACCAACCTCAACAGCACCCATGGCCAAGAAAGGTAAGCCATAAGCCACTTTCCCCTGGAAGGAGAGAACCCATCCAATGAAGGGATTTGGTGGGTTACCTTGGGCCAACTGCAACATGAGGCAGGAGTTGGTGACAGGGGTTCCCAGAGAGGTGAGTCATTCCATGGTAGCCCGAAGGAGAGGCCGGTTGGATGCAGGGGGTGGATAAACAGATAATGCAAAACAAAATACATAAACACTGGAGGAATTGGATAACCATATACGTAAATGAAACCAAACAATATAACTAAAATCTTTTACAGTGCAGAAGTGCAGTAAGCATAGAAAATTTCCCATGCTGCTTTAAAGATGATAGAAAACAATTTGCAATATGTGTACTATTAAATGCCTGTTTTATCCATATAATTGTGTTCATTTGTGGATATGCCTCGAGTATTTTTTAAGAAGTTATATTTAATACTTTTTACTGCCTCTCTATATATTCTTGCTTCTCCATTTTAATTAACTACTGCTGTCTGTTTGTAGGTTTTCTGGCCATTCAATGATGTCAGTTTGGTCATTTATTACTCAGCACTCAGAAATGCAGAATGGTAAAACTAATATCACAGAATGCTCAGGGATCATAGAAATATCCAGTAAGCCTTGAAAAGGCAGTCTGTGAGACACAAGGAAATTCCAGGCAGCAGGATTTGAAAGGACATGTGTGCAAATGTTTGAAGTCTGGGAAATAAACTCCTGGACCTAATGGCCCTTATGGGAGAAGCTAACCTGGACATTGTCACTATTACTGAGTCATGGTGCAGTGAGAGCCATGACTGGGACATAGCCATATCAGGATATACTTTGTTCAGGAAGGACAGGGTAGGTAAGAAAGGGGGAGTAGTAACTCTTTACGTGAGGGATAGCATAACAGCAATGTAGTTACAGGGAACACAGAGAGAGATGGAGGTACTGTGGGTCACTCTGGAGACTGGGAATGGAGCTACTATTTGCACTGGCATGCTCTACAGACCTCCAGCATGGGGAAGGGGGGTGGAGATGGTTAGGCCATCCAAAATATGGTTAATAAGGGGGAGGTGTTGCTGGTGTGGGACTTCAAACTGCCAGATGTAGGTTGGAGCATTACAGCTGCAGCTTCAGCTAAGAGAAGGAATGTACTAGACCCCCTGCAGGGGGTGTTTCTCAGACAACTAGTAAAGCAGCCCACTTGAGAAGGAACAAAATTGGACCTTGTACTCACCAGTGGGGACAGTGTTGCAGACATTATGCCGGATGGCCACCTGGGGACCAGTTATCATCATACAGTGTGGTTCAGTATAAGAACTGTGGCAGAATTGAATCACACAAAGGAGAGGGTCCTGGACTTCAGGAGGGCTGAGTTCTCAAAGATGAGGGAATGTCTCATGGATGTCCTTGCAGGGTGGGGGAAGACTTGGATGGGGTGGAGGAACAGAGGGTGAAACTAAAAGCGGGAATAATGAAGGCAATAAACCTCTGTGTTTGTCAGGTAAGTGAAAGCAAGAGGAAAAAGAGGCCACTATGGTTCTCAAAAGAGGTGGCTGGGAAGGTAAGGGCAAGAAAGTTAACATTCAGGAGGTATAAGGAGACACAGATGGAGGAGTGTAGGGTGATGTATTAGAAGAAGCAGATGGAGGCCGGGAAAGCAGTCAGGAGCGCCAAGGTGCAAATGGAGGAGAAAATAGCCCAGGCAGTTAAAAAAGGGTACAAGACATTTTTTTAGGTATGTAAGCGAAAGGAGAAAGACCAAAGGAGGGATTGTAAGGCTATGGAAGGAAGGGGTAATGTGCAGAAGGGGCCAAGGAAAAATCAAACATCCTGATTCTTGAACAAATACTTTTATTCATTGTACAGGGAGGAAAGGGAAAAAGAGCGACCAAAGATAAGTGTCAGGATTATCAAAGGAAGGGAGGTGGACACTAGTCCATTTACAGAAGAGCGAGTCCTGAAGGTACTCACAGATCTGAAAGTGGACAAGGCAATGGGGCCAGATGGGACACATCCAAGAATATTGAGGGAGTTCAGAGAGGTGCTGGCTTCCCCTCTGACAGTCATGTTCAACCACTCACTGAAGATGGGAGTAGTCACAGAGGACTGGAGGAGTGCATGTAGTCCCACTTATAAATATGCGAACATATGAAAACGCCAGCAGAAACAGGCCTCACAGTCTGTCAGTCTGCTTGATTTTGCAGTTAGCCCCTCAATTTGCAGCTGCCCCACCCACCTCCCTTTTCATAATTAGCCCCCCTCTGTCCTATCCCTTCTTAAAACTGTTTACAGTGCTACAGGCTACCACCTCCTCAGGCAGAGCATTCCTCTTATCTACCACCCTCTCTGTGTAATAATGCCTCCTGAATTCCCTCCTTAATCTCCCCCCCTCCAATCTCAGGTGGTGCCTCCTCGTGACCCTCACTCTTCTAATCTGAAAAATCCCTTCTAGGCTTGTCTTGTTTATCCCTTTTAAGTATTTAAAGGTTTCAATCATACCCCCCCATCCCTCCTTTCCTCCAGGGAACACATGTTCAGCTTGCACAGCCTCTCTTCATAGAAGTAGCCCTCTAACCGCCGGATCCTATTTGCTGCCCTCCACTGTACACCCTCTAATGATCTGATGTCCTTCTTCAGGAATGGGCACCAGTACTGCAAGCAGTATTCCAGGTGTGGCCTGACCAGCGACCTGTATAGCAGCAGGATCACCTCCCTATTTCTGGAGGAGATTCCCCTCGTTATACACCCCAGCAACCTGTAGGCTTTTGCTGCCACCTTCCTGCACTTCACAAAAGTGGTAGAAGGCAGGAGGCTGGCAGTTACAGGCCAGTCAGCCTGACTTTGGTGGTGGGGAAAATAATGAAATCACTACTGAAGGAAATGATTGTAGAATATCTTGAATCCAGTGGCTTGCAAGATCCAAGGCAGCATGGATTCACTTGGGGGGTCATGTCAAGCAAATCTGATAGATTTTTTTAGCTGGATGACCAGAGAATTAGATCAGAGTGGTGTGGTGGATGTGGCCTACCTTGATTTCAGTAAGGCCTTTGACTCTGTTCTGCATGGGAGACTTGTAGAAAATTAGAAACATTGATTTTGATGGCAGATAAGGATCACTTGGCCAACCCAGTCTGCACATTTCCCTACTTATTTGATAAGCTGCAGATCCTAGTTAACCAACAGCCTACTTCTTCCTACCCCTCACCAGAATTGCCTTATTTCTGTCCCATGCATTCTTGAATTCACCCAGTTTTTGACCCAACAACCTACTCAGGAAGGCCATTCCATACGTCCACCACCTTATCCATGAAAAAATACTTCCTCACATTGCCCCTGAGCCATCCCCCCTCTAACTGCAAATTGTGACCCCTTATTCTTGAACATCTCTTTTTCTGAAAGATGCTGCCCAATTGGACAGTGTTGATTCCCTTGAGGTATTTGAAAGTTTCTATCATATACCCCTCTCCCTCCTTTCCTCGAGGGTATACATATTAAGCTCCTTTAGTCTCTCTTCATGTGGCTTCTGGTGCAAACCCTGCACCATTTAAATTACTCTCGGTATTACTCTCGGTATTATAAAGTGGAAGCAGGCACTAGGCCCATCGAGACCACTTTCCCCACACAAGTGGGGGATATCAAAATTAACTACCCAACAAGAACCTATCTAATTCTAATTTAAACTGATTACATGATGTTTGATTCACTATATACTGTGGCATGGAGTTCCAAAGTACAGCAGCTCTCACAGTAAAGTAATATTTCCTCTTGTTGGTAAATGTCTTAGGTATTTTTATTTGCCTATTGTTACACCTCGGTCCATATCCTTTATCTAAATACTTTAATCTGCTTAACTTCATAAGGCATTCATCATTTAAAATATTAAATAATAACAACAGATTTCCTCTATCACGTCTAGTCTGTAAGTCGTATAATCCCAATGATTTTACCCTTTCTAGATATGGCAAATATTTTATTTCTGGTATTAATTTAGTCATTCTTCTCTGAAGACTTTCTACCATTTTTTATCTTTTTCCAAATATGGTGCCCAAAATGATACTGCATAGTCTTTGTGTGGTCTAACATATGATCTGTATAATTTAATAATACATTCTTTATTACGTGTTATAAAAGCTTTTTTTATTGCATTAATAATACGATTCCCTGTTCGAATAACTTTATTACATTACAAGTTGACCTCCTCTGGACTGCCTGCATCCTGTCTATGTCCTTGAGGAGGTGGGATCTCCAGAACTGCACGCAGTACTCCAGATGGGATCTCACCAACTGTCTGTACAGAGGGATAACTACTTCCTGTTTTGTACTGGTGATGCCTTTTCCTATACATTCCAGTATCCCCCAGCCCCCCAGCCCTCCTTACTGCCTTCTCGGATTGTTTGCCTACATTTAGGTCATCTGATATGACTACCCTCAGTTCCCTTTCCATTTTTGTTGCTGTCAGTACCCCTCCCCCATTATGTACCCTTCCCCGGGTTTTGTTTCCCAGGTGCATTACTTTGCACTTCTTTGCATTGAATCTAAGCTGCCATACGTTTGACCATTCCTCCAACCTCAACAAGTGCCTTTGCACCCTTTCCACCAGCACCCCCCCCCATGAATCAACCCTGTTGCAGATCTTTGTGTCATCTGCAAAGAGGCATAGTTTTCTTTTTAGTCCTTCCACAATGTCACTTATGAAGACATTAAAAAGGGCAGGTCCCAGTACTGAACCCTGATAGAAAAACCCCTTTCTTCAGAGTGGACTCTGCTTACTATTACCCTCTGTGTCCTGTTGTCTAGTCAATTTTTTACCCAGGCTACCACCCTGAGACCCACTCCCAGGCTGGCTAACTTGTTTATTAATCTTTTGTGTGGGACTGTGTCAAATGCCTTGCTAAAGTCTAGGTAGGCCATGTCCACAGCCCCTCCTTGGTCTACTACTTTGGTCACCCAGTCAAAGAAATCTATTAGATTTATCTGACATGACCTTCTCGCTGTCAGTCCATGCTGCCTTGGGTTCTGTGCCATACTGGTCTCTAGGTACTCAACAATTCTTTATTTCAGATGTGAATCCATCATTTTCCCTACCACTGAGGTCAAACTAACAGGTCTGTAGTTTTCTGCCTCTGCTTTGTTCGCACTTTTGTGAAGGGGAATCACATCAGCCCTCCTCCAGATCTCAGGCACCACACCATCCTCCCATGATTTGTTAAAAAGGGTACTCAGTGGTGTCACTAGTTCTCCCTTAGTTCTTTTAGAATTCTGGGGTGAATCCCATCAGGCCTCATTGCTCTGTCCACCTTCAGTTTTAGGAGGTCTTTCAGGACCCTTTCCTCTGGGAATGGACTGGTGTCATCCCCCCTACCCAGAGTGCTTCTATTGATTGGTTTAGGTACCTCCTCCTCCTCCTCCTCTTCTTTTGTGAATACTGAGCAGAAGTATTTATTCAGTATCCCTGCTTTTTTACTGTCACCCTCTGTCCACCCACCCTTCACTTTATTAAGCCTCACTATCCCTCGCTTGGTCTCGCTCCACTCCCTAATGTACCTATAAAAGGTTTTATTCCCCCTTCTTAACTGAGTTGGCTATCTTTTCCTCTGTCTGGGCCATTGCTATTCTGACTGCCTTCCCCACTTCCTTCTGCTTTAACTGGTACAGTTCTCTGTTCTGCTCCTTCTGTGTTTCCTTATACTTCTTGAAAGCTTTCTTTTTCTCCCTTACCTTCCCCGCCACCTCTTTGAAGAATCATAGTGTGTTTTTTTTTCTTTGTTTTGATTTGTTTGTTTGCTTCACACAAAGGCTGGTTGCTCTCTGAAGACAGTTTTGATTTTTCCCCATTTTTCCTCCACCCCCACTTCTTGCCCATTTGCTATTGCTTTTCTGAGGCACTCTCTCATTTTGCCAAAGTCAGCCCACCTAAAGTCCAGTACCCTCACTTTTGTATGGATTAACTCTACGGCTGTGTTTATCGTGAACCACGCTGTTTGGTGGTCACTTGTTCCCAGATGGCTACCCACTTCTAAATCTGAGATCCTCTTTCTGCTCCCATTTGAGAGTACCTGGTCTAAGATTGCTCCCTCCTGAGTGGGTTCCAACACTAGCTGTCTGAGGTGTGCCCCCTGTAGGGCATCAAGAGTGACCCTGCTCTTGGATGTGGCTGCAGCAAAGGTGCTCCAGTTAACATCTGGCATATTATGGTCCCCATTAACAATATCTCCCAATTCTCTGCCATCCTAAGGATGCCTTCTGTCATTTTCTTGTCCATTTCCTCCCTGTATACATCCACCGTGCAGACTGTGATGCCATTTCCTCTCTTCAGGGTGATCCGCAGTGCCTCCTCTCCTCCCTTTTTACCTTTTAGTTTCATTGCTTTGATCCCTTCCCTTATGTAGAGAGCTACTCCTCCTCCTCTTTTACCCTCCCTGTCCCTCCTGTAGATTGTGTATTCTGGTATGCTGACATTACAGTCATGGTTCTTTGTGTACCACGTTTCTGTGACTGCCACGATATCAAGGCTTCCCTCTTCCAACAAGGCCACTAGTTGAGGAAGCTTGTTACTCAGACTATGGCGCATTGGTACTCATTGCCCTCCATTTTTTGATGTTGATGGACTTACCCCTTTTAGCCCCATCCCTGTCCTTACTGTCTTTGCCTTTTTCTCCATTTACCACTGTCCTTCTCCCTATGGACTTCTCTACCTTGGTGTTTGCCTCACTAACTACCCTGTTTTGTTGGGGGGGCTGGGATTTCCCTACTTCTTTTGGGTGTATCCCTCCTTGGCTAGTTTAAATGCTTGCCAGTGAAGCATTTAAACCTATCACTTATGATCCTGGTTCCCCCTCCTGGACAGATGCAGACCATTGCACCAGTATAGGCCTGTATCCCTCCAGATGGACCCCAAGTCCCCAGTGAAGCCAAAACCCTGAGCTCTGCACCAGTTTTCCAACCATTGATTGAATCCCATGGTGCAGAGCACCCTAGCCTCATCCATGGCATAGACAGGCAGCACCTCAGAGAAGATTACCATGCATGCTACTTGTATAAGGCCCCTCCCCAACTCCACAAATTCCTTCTGCACTGCTATGATCCCATTCCCAGCCAGGTCATTTGTCCCTAGGTGTCCAATGATGTCCAGCTCCCTCTCCTGTGCTGCTGCTCTAGCGATCCTGAGGATTCACTCAATGTCCCTCCAACCTATGGCACTGGGAAGGCACCTTACCTCCCTCTCCCCTCCCTCCCCCAGTTCTACCCTCTTAACAATTGAATCACCCACTAAGAGTTATTTCCTTCCCCTGTGGGGTCCCATGCCACCCTCCTGTGAGTCTCCATTGTAGAAGTTCCCACCATCCTCTTTGGTCTAAACTGTGGGTGCCTCCATAGAGGAGCCACACTCTGCCAGAACAGCATATGAATTGTGGAGAGGTACAACTGCTCCTGTTCCACCACCCTCACCCTCCCTGAGCCCAGCATGGTGCAACCACTCCTCCTCCTTCTAGGCAACCTCTGAGGCAGTGGCGACGGCCCTGGTGGTCCCTGGGTGGGAAAGAATGTCCTCCAAATCCTGGCCAACTCAGTCTGGAGATGAGAAACCTCCTCCCTCCACCCAGAGACATTCCTACAGATGAGACAACACTGCATCCTCCAGAATGTCTCCCAGAAGAATGCCACTCCACAGCCACTGCAATGTACCACTCCCATCATGTCTTATTTTTGGCCCCTCACCTGTTGCCTTGTATACTTACACTTTCCTCTTTCTGTTTCCTCTTTTTTTTGCTTGTTAGTTTTTTCTCCCTACTTTCCTACTGACTTTGTTCCCTTACAGCTCCTGACCTTCCTGTTCTGGGACTGAAAGTTTCTGTTTTCCTCAGTAGTCTCCTTCTTACTTGCTCAGAGTCAGACCTCCAGCAGCTGGGGGGGGGCAGGTGGAGCTATTCTTTTCCTTCTAAGATGGTGAGTCTTTTGTGCCTCCGTGATCGCGCTCTTCCTGTTCCCAAACAAGAAGTTCCTTTTGTCAGTCAAATGCAGTGCCTATAAAAGTGGAACTGATTAAAGGTGGTGGAATAGTGGGGAGGGAGGGCTATATAGTCCCAGTAGCACAGAAATAAATTTCTAGCAGCACCTCTTTCCTCTTGCTGCTGTCTGTCAGAAGCTATATGGGGCAGTTTTAAATGCAAACATTTGGTTTTCTGCTACCTAAGCCACACCCCTTAATTTATAACTCTCTTTTTTACCTAGCTAACTGCACATATAGCAGTTCCTTCACCCAGCTCAGACAAGCACACTAACTCTTGTTTTTTTGTTTGTTTGTTTGTTTTTTACCTTAATTGAAGGTCCCAGTAATAAAGTTCTAGTTTTTTAATCTCAGTAGTAGAGAAGTAAAGTTCCAGCAGCACCTCCTTCCCCTTTCCTCTCTCTGCCAAAAGCTATCTAGGGAAGTTTTAAATGCAAACACCTGGTTTTCTGCTGCCTAAGCCACCCCACCCCCTAATTTAGAACTCTCTTCTTCATCTAGCTAACTGCACAGCAGTTGTCTTCACCCAACTCAGACAAGCACACAAACTCTTACTTTCTTGTTTGTTTTTTACCCTAATTGAAGGTCTCAGTAGTAAAGTGCTGGTTCTTTAGTCCCAGTAGTAGATAAGCAAAGTTCTAGCAGTACCTCCTTCCTCTTGCTGCTCTCTTCCAAAAGCTACCTAGGACAGTTTTAAATGCAAACACCTGGTTTTGTGCTGCCTAAGCCACACACCCTAATTTACAGTTCTCTTCTTCACCTAGGTAACTGCAGAGATAACAGTTCCCTTCACCCAACTCAGACAAACACACTAGCACTTTTTTGTTTGTTTGTTTGTTTACCCTAATTGAAGGTGCTAGTAGTAAAGTTCTAGTTCTTTAGTACCAGTAGTAGACAAGTAAAGTTCTAGCAGTACCTGCTTCCTCTTGCTCCTCTCTGCCAAAAGCCAAAAGTAAAGAAGCTGGGCAGCCTAGGAGTGGACCAAAGGTTATGAACTTGGTAAGAAATTGGTTGAGGGATAGGTGACAGAGGGTGGGGGTAAACAGAGTCCATGCTGAGGAAAGGGAGGTGACCAGCAGAGTGCCACAGGGATCAGTACTGGGACTGATCCTCTTTAATTTATTTATTAGCGACATTGCAGAGGGGCTAGAAGGGACAGTATGCATTTTTGCACTAAGATCTGCAATAGGGTAGACAGTCCAGGGAGGTGGAAAAAATAAACAGGGATCTAAGGAAGCTAGAGGAGTGGTCTAGAGTGTGGCAACTAAATTTCAAAGTGAAGAAGTGCACAATCATGTACTTGGGGTGCAGAAACCCAGAGCACAGTACAATATGGAGAGAATGGCACTGTCGACCACCAATCAGGAATGAGAACTATGGGGTAATAATATCTGAAGACCTAAAGCTGGCCAAACAGTGGGGAGAACCAATGGGAGGCTAGGGTGCATAGGGAGGGGTATCACCAGCAGAAAGAGGGAGGTGGTGATACTGCTGTACAACTGGAGTACAGTATCCAGTTCTGCAGACCACATCCCTGGCAGGACATAGACAGAGTAGAAGTGGTCCAGAGAAGGACAACTAAAATGCTGCAGGGTCTGCATCAAAAGCCCTATGAGGAGAGACTGAAAGACCTCAATATGTATACTCTGGAGGAAAGGAGGGAGGTGGGGTATATGATTGAGACTTTTAAATACCTCATGAGTATAAATAAGGTTCAAAAGGGAATCCTTTTTAAGAGAAGAAGATGCTCCAGAACAAGAGGTCATGCTATGAAGCTGGAGGGGGGTAGATTCAGGGGAAATATGAGGAAGTACATCTTCAAAGAAAGAGTGGTGGATGCCTTGAACAGCTTCCCAGTAAAGATGGTGGGGGCAAAAACTGTAATGAGATTCAAGAAGGCACGGGATAGGCATAAGGGAACCTAGTGGTAAGGAAAGTGGGGGGGCTGGATATCAAGTTGGGTCTGCAGTGTTACAGTAGGTAGGGAAATTGGGCAGACTAGGTGGGCAAAATGGTTCTTATCTGACATCAAACTCTATGTTTTCATAAAAAATTTAAAAGTCAAAGCATATCAGAAATAGATTGTTTAAGAAGTGGCCAACTCCTCTAGGGGAACTTTGAAAACATAATACTTAGACAACATTCAGCTTATACTGTATTTCACAGTAGATCTGTATTTCCCCATCACAGTCATTTATCAGTCAGGTCATTAGCATGAAAACAGAACTGTTGTTTCTTAAGGGATAATTTACTCTAGTTTATTTTATTTACTTATTTGAGTACCAGGTAAGCACACTAGAACAGGATATCATTTATAGGTGTGACCAGGAAACAATATTAACAACTAGACGTTATAGCATCTAAAATAAAAAATACAAAAAATACAAAAAATTGCAAGACACAAAAATTTAAAAATGCAAGCATACTGAATGTGCCAAATACCCTTTTGAAAGATTCTTGAAAGTCATGAATGTAGGAGTGGGCTGATTCTCCACCTGGGATGACAGTACTCTGCTAGAGATATCATAGTTTATAATGGATGGCAGTGACCAATGTCATGGTTGTCTACAGATGTCAGCAATGTTTCTGCCAAACAAGTGTTTTTTTTTTTAATTTTCATGTCAACCAAATTGTAGAAGCAAGTGTACTAAACATTTAAACTTTTAGATATGGTGTTCAATACCAAGTTGTGTACTTTCTGCCTCTCCAAATTATGGTTTCAAAAAATAAAGATTTTTCACCAAATGGGATTGATGTCATTGTTTGTTTGTTTGTTGAATTTTGTTGACCTGGTAAGCCAACTGCGCCTAGAAGTCCATTTCTCAGGGGTGACTGGGGGATACAGATGGTAAGCAACTGAAATTGAACCGGATTAAGCTGTTGGTGGTATTTTTAGTGAATGAGGGAAATTTGGCCAGGACACCAAAGAAATTCCCCTACTCTTTTTCGAGAAGTGCCATGGGATCTTTAACATCCATCTGAACTACCACCAATCCAGGCAGATATCATGATCTTTTAATAAATTGTGGTAGCTGCCTCTACATTATATAGTCATATAGACAACAACCCTTACATTTCATTATGTGAGATACGTATAAACACTATAAAAAGTCTGGACTAGAGGATGGCTCATGTGGGGCCTCTCCATAAGAGTGGGTCCAGGGACAAACCGAGTAACTACAGACTGGCCAGGCTTACCTCTATTGTGGGGAAGTTAATGGAGAACAGGAAACATTGGTAACCTTTCTGGATGATAATGGTCTCCAGGATGAAAGGCAATATGGGTTTGTCTCGGGGAGATCCTGTCAGACCAACCTAATTGACTTTTTCATTTGGGTCACAGGGGCATTTGACAGGGGGGCCATACCATGAATGTCCTGTATCTGGACTTCAGAAAAACCTTCAACTTGATGATACATGGAAGGTTGCAGGGCAAACTCAGGAGTCTGTGCACCAGGGAGAAACTAGTGGGGGTGGGTCAGGAGCTGGCTGTATAACAAAGAGCAGAGCGTACTTGTAAGCTGGGAGCCCTCAAAGCAAAGACTTATGACCAGTGGGGTATCTCAGGGATCAGTGCTCAGTCTGGTGTTATTCAGCATCTTAATCGGGGACATAGCAGAAGGGATCAAGAGTAAGCTCAGCCTGTTCACAGACAACACAAAGATCTGTGTGACAGTGGACCATGAAGAAGGGAGGCAAGAATACAGGGAGGACTTGGCAAAACTCAAGCACTGGTCAAGTATAAGGCAATAGGGGTTTCATGCTAAGAAGTGCAAGGTCATGTACCTAGGAGCCAGAAACCCCAGGACTAGCTACTGGCTGTAGGGATTGCAGGTATCTATTTCAGAAGAGGAAAAGGACCTGGGGGGGGCTAGTCACAGGGGTCATGAAGCTTTTGGTGCAGTGCAGTAAAGCAGCAGCAAAAGCCAACCAAATGCTGGGGTGCATAGCCAGTGGAATCACTTCTAGGAGGGAGGAAGTCATCCTGCCACTGTACAGGTCACTGGTGAGACCACATTTGGAGTACTGTTTGCAGTCCTGGTGCCCCTAATTAAAAAAGGATGACAAATTACTGAAGGAGGTGCAGCATAAGGCAACAAAGATAATCCCAGGACTGGGGGAAATCTCTATGAGGAAAGGTTGAGGGAGCTCAACATGTATTCCTTGAAATACAGAAGGAAGAGGGGGGACATGTTAGAGATCTTCCAATACTTAAAAGGTATAAATAGGGTTTGTATGGAGAGGGCTTGTTCAGCCTAAAGGGAGGGAAGGTCATGAGGGGACATAGTCTGAAACTTGAGAGGGAAGATTCAAGAGAGAGGAAAATGAGGAGACACTACTTTATAGAAAGAGTGATGATAGGGTGGAATGAATTACTGGAAGAGGCGATCTCACTGAAGACTGTGGATAGTTCTAATGAGGGGACTGTATCAAAGGAAAGGTCAGTACAAAAAGGAAGCTAGGGAAGGTAGAGGTGGCAGACAGGGATAATTAGGAGAAACATATCAGCATAGAAAAATAGACTTTGATGACAGATAAGGACCACTTGGCTCACCCAGTCTACCAATTTCCCTACCTATTGGATAAGCTGCAGATCCTAGTTAACCAAAATCATGACCAAAGAAGAAAAGGCACTCACCTGCTGTCAAACTGGTTCCATGTGATATCAAAATAAGTGATGTTACAGTACTAATGAGGTATGAAACGGGCTAAAACCATATATGTCAGCCTCCAGGTAAAGTGCTGCTCTTCACATCACACATAATACTACCAAGTCACAAACCTTGTAATAACCAAAAAGAATAAAGAAAAAGATGTTAGACATAAGTAACAACTATCTGGTTTTGAAAATGAAAAACATTTTCTACCTACTATTAATGGCACTTCTAGCTCTTCAAAGATGACATGAAACATTTTTAAATTTTGTTGAAGGCTCAGCGCAAACATTACAAAAGGAAAATAACATTTAGAGAAAATTCAGTTTGCATTTCATATATTTTTAATAGATTATTCTTTATAGAGTAAATATCCATGAATACAGGGGTGGGGATTTTCAAAAGGGTTGGATGTAGATGGAAATTCGTGGTGTGTCCACCTCTGCAACCATTTTCTTGAGTCCAGGCAGCCCAGATGCTCTTTTCAGATTTTCCATCTGCTTGCAACAAAAATTCACAGCCTGTGGCAAAAAAAAAAACAGATTCAGTTGCATCCAAATTGGATGCAAGTGAACTGTGTCTATTTTTAGCTGCAGTTGCATCCATTTTTAGGTGCAAACAATGGACACTGCTAGGCAATCTAGTAGGTGGTTTATCATGTATGCATGCATTTCAGCTTTGAAAATTGCAGCAGACACTTCATGGGCAGATCTCTTTGAAAATCTCACCTGTTATTTCTATACCATTCAGCTTACCTGCCCCAGAAGTCCATACATTTTCCACTTGAATTAATAATCTTCTATTGTGGTATCTCAATGACATGGAAATAACATGCATTTCTCTGCCAGCAAAGTTCACTGAAATGTACATGAGCAAAGGAAATGCAGAAATGAGTCCATGGACTTTGTTTCAGTGATTTATATCTCTTTCTACCAGGCCCCTTTGTCGTATGCTGTACAGTGTATGACAAAACCACACAACAGTAACAGGGTGGTAGGGATGAACTAGAGGGTGCAAAACCGTGAAAGGCAGTATTCGTGGTAGTGCACCCTCTCACTCTTCCAGGCAGAAGATAAGACCTCTACAGGGACAGGGGTCTGATGAGCAGCTGCCGTGGTCAACGAGATGAGCCACTGGCAGCAAGGGAGGCAAGCAGTGCATTTGGGAATGAGTTACGATTCACAGACCCATACACATGAATTTTTACTTTTTTTGCACTTTATGAGATTATTATTATTACCCCTTCCCTGGAGTTAGATATTTTAGTTGGAGGGGAGTTTAGGGGCACAGCCCCCCCATAACAGAGGGTGTAGGAGACAGAGCCCCCTGCAAAAAAAAAAGACTTATGCCACTGGCAATATATTGCACTATATTGGCAGCACTGTAAATTGCAGTGACATAATGTCTTGCAACATTATGACCCTGTGCCATATTTCTTAATGGGAACTTAAACCTTCCCCTGTCTTTTTAAATATAATTTGACATTTGAATATGTACGTAGCTACCTTAATTTCCCAGGTGTACATTTCCATTTGCCCACTTTGAAATAAACTTTTTCTTCCCTTTTTTTAGGGTCCCCATTTGATTTTCCTTTTTTTCTTCCTGATATTAATTATTTTTTTAACAATTATGGTAAGTTCTATATACCAGTGATATTAATCTAATGGAAGCCATGTGTTGAAAATTGTGATGTAAGCTTCTGCTCAATTGATGTCATCATGCACTGGAGCTGATCAATAATTACAAACATGAATATCAGTAGGGCAGAAAAGCAGCATCAGCAAGGAACCCTAAAAAGAATATATATATATATATATATATATATATATATATATATTCAAACTAAACATAGGAAAAGGGAGAATGCTCAAATGTTAAATTATATCAAAAAAGTTAAAGGCAGGTTTATAGTCCCTTTATCAGCGAGTTATAGCAAGAACCAGTTTCAACATCTGCACTTCCTTTATAATCATTGAACTGCCAGAAACTGGAGCAAATAACTATTTTTAAAGCTATTTCTGGACAGATCCACTGGAATTCTGTTTTTATATCCCTTACAACTGTAGTAGACTGCATTTTAATGGTATTACTGTTCAAACCACTTGTTCAGTATTAACCATGCAATTTATTATTGTCACAAATGTATTAAATAGTGCATCAGACAAAATAACATTTTATCATTCCAAAGGTTTTCATACTGGTCAATAATAGTGTTGTGTAGCGTTCTGAGTTCTGCTAGTGGAATTCTGACAGAATCACAATTCTAATGCCAGAAAGCTTGGTGGAATGTCATGGGGAAATCCACATAATTCTGCCAAGTGAACTGTGATATTTTTATTTTAAGTAAAACATGGGTGTTTATACGAACATTTTATTTGTTGTTAAATCTTGGACAAATGTTCTGCAGAAAGACTCCGAAAGCTGGAATATTTCTATTTTTTTCTGTTTTCTCTAGAATTTCACACCCATTGGCAAAATTCAACATTTTTCATGATTTCTTTTTCACAGTGGGCAATATCTATTCTGCCTGGAACAGAATTCCCAAACTTCTGTGGAATTTCAACCGAAGTGAAATTTCAGAATTTCTCACAGCACTAGTACATAATAATAGCTAAAATACTGATCCAGTTCTTTAACACAGAGAAAGGACTTCATTGTTATGCAAAATTGTAAGCTATAGGTAACTGTAATGCAACATTTACAGCATAAGGAGTAATGTATAGCTGATCATACACAACAAGCCTATGTTTCTGTTGAGTGTTTGAGATAATGGCATATGGACCTGCAAAGTGAAGCTCGAGAAGTCCATGCTGTCATCTCACCTTGAGATGAAAACACAGGGCATTTTTTCTGTGATCACCCATACTTTATTTGTTACAGTATATGGTTGCAGGCATTTATTTATGAGTTTATTACCTTTGTGTGAATGAGTAGAGAACTGCAGCAAAAGTGAAAGCGGAAGCTGCAGGTGTGTGCTCTGGTGGGGGGTGGGGATACGGTTGTGTGAGTGAACAGAGAAACTGTACTTGACAGGAGTGAGCATGAGGGAGAATAGAACTAAATTAACAATGGAATGTATACAACAACATCTTTAGACAGTGCACAACAACTTTTAGACCATACACAACAAGGTTTTTGCACTGGCTGGATTCCATATATAATAAGGCCAAAGCATATTCTATCATGCACTTGTACTGTAAATACTTACCCATAAATCAAAACATTCGATGAAAAAAGGTACATTCCACCTATTTTCTTCATTTGTACAATCCTTTTTTTAATTGTTTACTAGTTATTGTGGGAAACAACAGTTAACTAAAATATATCCTCATAAACAGCTTACTTACATTTTGTAGGTCTTCATACCATATTCAAAATCAGCAGTTATCAACTCACATATGGATCAAATGAGTTTGTGTTCTCCACCGTTTTGCTGGGATTTATTCCTAGATTATCTGAATGCAACTTCATCACTTATTTCCCTTTACTAATTACATAATATGCATCACATTTTCTTCAAAGTAATACCTACCAACAGAGAAATGAACCACCACTTTGTTTATAATAAATTCTGCATGTTATATTGTAATCTAAACTATGAGGTTTATATATTTTTAAGGCCTAAAAGTTTTGGGTTACTCCCCTTGGCAAGCATTTTTTTCAAGTATTGCTTGAATAAGCAATACAGGAACCAGATGTCATTTGGTAAGAGTATCTGAATGACCAAAAATTTGCTGTCTGGGTATTTTTTACTTTTAAAAACATCAGGAATTCCTTGGATTTATATCATATTTGGCAGCTGTGAAACACTGCAAACATCTGTTTGTACCTACAGGGAGCTGACCTAGAAGGTCCACAGCCCATAATCACTGAGCTAGCATCCAGCATCACTAGTACATTACATTGTTTTCGTTTAAATCCCTGTCTGAACTTCAAAGCCTTTATGCTGCTCTTTTATATAGCTTCAGCAAAAGAAACAGCTCATTCAACTCAATAAGCAGATTATAAGCAGATAAACATAATTAGTTGAATGAATGATAAATATTTATGCTGACAAAGTTCTCTAATCACTGTAGAATGGAAAACTGTTAGAGGTCTGCTCTGTAATAAAGAGCTCAATGCATAGAAGTGCTAAAAGTGTCTACATAAACTGAAGTCATGTAAGACTAAAACTGGAGATGCACAAGAAGTGCTTGAAAATACACTGGTGCCTTAGGAACAACCATGTTTACATATAGAGATTTTAATATATTCTTGAATGGATCAAACAATGTGCTGCCTTTGAAAATGGTATCAAAACATGTATACTGCTGCCAGAAATATGCCTTAAGCAGTTGCTATGAATGTAGCTGTTATATGAAATATATATATTATTTTACTGTGATATTGTTACTCAAGTCCATCCACTTCCATTTTGATATAATACACCTCTCTTGCATTTTTAACAGGCACTGAGAAATACAGCGAATATGTATAAATGTATACTGTACCTTAAAATTATATCAACATTGCTAATATGAGTATAAAAATAGATCATCGTTAAACAGCAACATTTATATGCACCTTTAAAAAGATACTTGACAGATGGTAGCCACAGTTGTTAAATTATAAAGATGCTTTCTCCATAAGGAACAAATATGGGAATCAGACAGCTCTGCTTGTGACATCACATTCTTTTCATGGAAGTAGAGGAGTCAGAAGTAAAAGGGTATGATATCAAGTGAACATACAAACATATGAACATACAAAACTGCCAGCATAAGAAGGCCAAATGGTCTGTCTAGTCTAACCAATGTTGGTCCACTATGTGACTGTTTACAATGGGTCCCACCCCTCTTCGTTAACTGAAACCCTTCCCTTGAATTTGTCCCATCCCCTCTTGAATCGAAAAACCATCTGCTGGTTGACAAACTCTGCTGGCAGTTCATTCTGCCTTGACACTACCAGCTCTGTTAAGAAACATAGAGACATAGACTTTGACAGTGGATAAGGACTGCTTGGCCTACCTAGTCTTCCCATTTCCCTATTGGATAAGCTGCAGATCCTTGTTAAACAACAGCCTACTTCATCCTACACCCCACCAGAATTGACTTATGTCTGTCCCATGCCTTCTTGAATTCCCCCACTGTTTTTGACCCCACAACCTCCTCAGGAAGGCTGTTCCATGCACCCACCATCCTCTCTGTGAAAAAAATACTTCCTCACATTGCCCCTTGAGCTGTCCACCCTCTATCTTCACATTGTGTCCCCTTGTTCTTGCACATCTCTTTCTCTAAAAGATGCTACCCTCTTGGATTTTGTTGATCCCCTTGAGGTACTTGAAAGTTTCTATCATACCCCCCTCTCCCTCCTTTCCTCAAGGGTATACATATTAAGTTCTGTTAGTCATTCTTTGTATATCTTTTGTTGCAGACCCTGCACCATTTTAGTTGCCCTCCTCTGGACTGCCTCCATCCTGTCTATGTCCTTGTGGAAATGGGGTCTTCAGAACTGCACATAGTAGTCCAGATGTGGTTTCACCAACTGTCTGCACAGGGGGATAACACCTTCCTGTGTTCTACTGGGGATGCCTCTCCCTATACATCCCAGTATCCCCCCAGCCATCCTTATTGCCTTCTCACATCACTTGCTTACCTTTAGATCACCTGATATGATTACCCCCAGGTCCCTTTCCATTTTTGTTGTTGTTAATACCCCCCCCATTGTGTAATCTTCCCCAGGGTTTTTGTTTCCCAGGTAGATTATTTTGCACTTTTTTGCATTGAATCTAAGCTGTCATACTTTTGACCATTCCTCCAACTTTGCCAAGTCACTTCTCATCCTTTCCTCCACCCCCACCTTATGCATCACCCTGATGCAGATCTTTGTGTTGTCTGCAAAAAGGCATATGTTTCCTTCCAGTCCCTCTGCAATGTCACTTATAAAGACATTAAAAAGGACCAGATCAAGTACTGAACACTGCAGTACCCCACTAGTAACGCCCCCTTTTTCTGGGGTGGACTCCATTCACTATTACCTTCTGTGTCCTGTTGTCCAGCCAATTTGTTACCCAGGCTACCACCCTGGGACCCACTCCCAGGCTGGATAATTTGTTTGTTAATCTTTTGTATGGGACCATGTCAGCTACCTTGCTAAAGTCAAGGTAGGCCATGTTCAAAGTCCCTCCCTGGTCTACTACTTTGGTCACCCAGTCAAAGAAATCTATTAGATTCATCTGACATGACCTTCCCACTGTGAATCCATGCTGTCTTGGGTCCTGTGCCCCACTAACCTCTAGGTACTCAACAGTTCTTTCTTTCAGAAGTGATTCCATCATTTTCCCTACCACTGAGGTCAAGCTAACAGGTCTGCAGTTTCCTGCCTCTGCTTTGCTCCCACTTTTATGAAGAGGAATCACATCCACCCTCCTCTAGTCATTATGTACCACACCATCCTCCCATAATTTGTTAAAAAGGGTAGTCAGTGGTGTCACTAGTTCTCCCCTTAGTTCTTCTAGAATTCTGGGGTGAATCTCGTCAGGCCCCATTGCTTTGTTCACCTTCAATGTTAGTGTAGTAGTAGTAGTAGTAAATCTTTTTTATTCAGCAGAATAAGGGAAAAACCATTCAATTGAGCATAGCTCATTTTCAATGAAGACCCACGGGTTCTTAGCAGCAAACTTCGGTTACAGTATAAAAGGAATTTAAAAAAATTAGAAAAATCACAAAAAACAAATCTACAAATACAAACATCAAATAAACAATAAATAGCAATCAACAGACATCATATTTAGTACATCGGGAGAAGCCATTAGACCAGCATAAACACCAATCATTCAAATAAGAGATGTGTATAGTTCAATTTGATTCATGTAGCCCTACTGGAATTTTATTCCACAATAGAGCTCCCCTATAGGAGACAGATAACCAACCTATTTTTAAATTACATTTATTAATAAAACATTATAAACCATAAGCTGTCCTCAAATTATATTTTACTGTTCTCATAGGAAACATCTCAAAGATGTAAAAAGGAATCACATGTTTCTGGATTTTATACATACATTTAAGGAGATGTAAATTCTTGCTAACCAAAGGTTTAGGCCAATTCAAGCTATTATATAACAAGCATCTGTGAGTTCTGTGGGGGTACTGCCATTACTAAATGTGCCAATCTGTGAAACATTATATCCACCTTATTCAATAACATGCCAGTGGCTCCTCCATATATAATATCCCCATAGTCTAGGACAGGCATTAACAGTGGGTTGACTACATTTAGTTGAACATCCCAAGGCATAAAATGTTTAAATCTATAAAGAGCCCCCAGCTTCCTGTTTAATCCCAATAACATATTTTCTATATGATAAAACCAGGTCAAGTTACAACCTAACCATAGCCCTAAATTTTTATATTGGGCTACTTCCTTTATATCTAGGCCATCTAGGGTCTGGATATTCAGACCTGAATTTAAAGATTTAATTTGTTTGTTTCTAAACAACAGAACCTGGGTTTTCTTGGGATTCAAAATCAAACAATGATCATTAAAAAATGTTTGAACATAATTAAAAGCCAACTGAAGTTTAAGTCCAACTTGATCCAGAGTCTGACCCTCAAGATACAATATTATCATCAGCATACATACAAGTATGGTATTTTGTGTCAGGAAAATCAACTTTAAGCTCATTAACATAGGTATTAAATAATAAGGGCCCTAAAATTGACCTTTGTGGGACACCAGAAGTAATATTCATTAATTTAGACTTAAATGGACCAATTTCTACAAACTTCTTTCTTGAATTCAGATAGGAGGAAAAACTATTTATAGCCTGAGTGGACAAACCTATCCAGCTGAGCCTGAACATGAGTACCCAATGGTTCAGGGTATCAAATGCCTTAGAAAGATGCATAAACATAGCTTCAACCATGACCCTCTTGTCCAGGCTCAGCTGGAGATAGTTAACCACTTTAACTAAACCAGTTTGAGTACTATGTAAAGGTCAAAACACAGATTGATACATGGACATCTTCTTACCTGAGTCCAACAAGTTCCTTTTAGGAGTTCTTTCAGAAAACTTTGTTCTTGAAAGGATTGGTATTGCTCCCCCTATCCAGAGTGCTTCTGTTGATTGGATTAGGTACCACCCCTTCCCCTTCTTTTGTAAATACTGAGCAAAAGTATTCATTAAGTATCCCTGCTTTTTCACTGTCATCCTCTGCCCACCCTTCCTTCCCTTTATTAAGCCTCACTTTCCCTCCCTTCATCTTTCTTCTCTCCCTAATGTACCTATAAAAGGTTTTATCCCCCTTCTTAACTGAGGTGGCTATCTTTTCCTTAGTTTGGGCTTTTGCTGTTCTGACTGCCTTCCCCGCTTCCTTCTGCTTTAACTGGTACAGTTCTCTGTCCTGCTCCTTCTGTGTTTCCTTATACTTCCTGAATGCATCCTTTTTCTCCTTAACCTTCCCCGCCACCTCCTTTGAGAATCATAGTGTTTTTTTTTCTTCATTTTGCTTTGTTGATTTGCTTCACACAAAGACTTGTTGCCTCTGTGATGGCTGTTTTGATTTTTCCCCATTGTTCCTCCACCCATCGTTCTTGTCCATTTGGTAGTGCTTTTCTGAGGCACTCTCCCATTCTCCCAAAGTCAGCCCTCTTAAAGTCCAACACTCTTGCTTTTGCATGGCTCAACTTTATGGCTGTGTTTATCATGAACCACACTGTTTGGTGGTCACTTGTTGCCAGATGGCTACCCGCTTCTAAATGTGAGATCCTTTCTCCATCCCCATTTGACAGTACCAGGTCTAAGATTGCTCTCTCCCTAGTGGATTCCACCACTAGCTGTCTGAGGCATGCCCCCTGTAGGGCTTCAAGAATAACCATGCTTTTTGATGTGGCTGCAGCCAGGGTGCTCCAGCTTGCATCTGGCATACTCAGGTCCTCCATCAACAATATCTTCCCTTTTTCTGCCATTCTAAGGATGCCTTCTATCATTTCCTTGTCCATTGCCTCCCCCTGAGATGGGGGTCTGTATACAACCCCATGTGTGAATTGTGGTGCCATAACCTGTCTCCAGGGTAATCCACAGTGCCTCCTCTACTCCCTATTTATCCTTTAGTTCTCACTGGGCCTATTTTTTATCTCTCTGGGAACCTTCCATTGGGACCTCCTGAACCCAAGAACCATGGACAACCAGGTTCTGCCATCTTGGACTCTGCCATCCCAGATGACGGTGGGCCTTCCTTCAGGTTCTGCTCACTCCCTGATGGAAAGTGACCCTTTGCCAGGTGATCCTTCACCAGGTTAGGGTATGTCTGGCACTCTGGCCATTCCTCAAATGCTGAATGGCCTTCTGTCAGGCCCCAGGCACCAAATCTTCTGGTGTCAAACATTTCTGTGCCTGAACTAATGCCAGCCCCTTCAAATGTCTCTACAGGGCTGATGCCTGGTCCTTTAGGACCTCCTGATGGGCCTTCAGCTCTGCCTCTGACTGACCTATGGGCAATGTGCCAGGCTATCCACCTCCTCAATACCCAATGTACCCTTTCCTTGGGTATCCATCACCTGGTAATCAAGCCCATTATATACTGGGGTACCAGACACCGGGCTATGTCTAATCAAGATTATGCTCCTTCTGGCTTTCCCTTTTCCTATTAGGCTCATGGATACCATCAATATCAAATGCAGGGCTATCCATTATACCAGCCTCCTCCTCCACCACCTCTCCTCCTCAGCCTCAGCCTCAGCCTCTGGCTTCACAGCAGCCTTAGGCTGATATCCAGAAAGTGTTTCAGGCCCTGATTCTAGAGACCAGGACTCAACTAGCCTCAGAGCTTGACCATTGGAAACCAATGGCAAACTCTAGTCCCACCTCCTTCCTGACACCCAGATCAGTCTCTCCTGTGGATTCCCACTTTTCCAGAGAAGACTCCTCTAGACACCAGGTCAGAGATAAAATCCAGGACACTCCTCTAAAAATGGCTCAGGCCCCCAGCATGCACTCTTCAGACTCTGACTCATCCTACAGCTTTGATACACATACACCTACAGAACCTCAGCCTAAGGAGTCCCAGAAGATCCCTCCAGAAGACCCTTCCTTTTTAGACCTCCTCATAACTATACAAAATGCCTGTGGCTGGGCTAGCCAGGAACAGGATCCAAAGCAGAAAAGACTTGCGGAGCATCTTGACATGACTAACACAGCTTCTATGCCCATACTGCCTTGGACTGAGTCCCATGAAGACCTGTTGTCCATTATCTGGCAACAGTCTTCCTCCATTCCAGCTGTTTCAAAAAAGGCAGACAGGATATACCACCCCCCAGATGGGATCACGCACCTTACTGTCCATCCAAATGCAGACTCAGTTCTATTAATGGCTGCCCATGACCAGTCATCTAAACCTAAAAATTTGAGCATGTCTCCTCCTAACAAGGAGTCTAAGCAGTAGGACGATTTCAGTCACAAGATCCATCCTCCTCTACTTGCTCCCTCAGGTCCCTAAATTATGTGTATCATAAGATTTCCTACCAGAAATCTTCCCTGGCCTCACTAAAGTCCAAGTCAGAAGCTATCCAGGACCAGAAGCTTAAGGCTGAGAATGCCAAGACAGTGAGAATGGCTAAAATCTCCTGTCATCATGTTCTCTGGTCCACTTATGACACAGCAGACTCAGTTGCTCACACCACAGTCACTTTCATCTGCCTTAGGTGACATTCATGGTTCAGGATTGCTCACCTGGCACAAGACGTCCAGACCTCCATCCTGGATTCCCCTTTCAGGGGATCCATGTTATTCAGAGGTGATGCCAAGGATATTATCACTGATTGGCTGGACCACAGTAAATCCATCCACAATGTCCACTTCATGTACCAAGGGGATTACAAAGGCAGACAGCCTTTTCATCAGCAACAGAGACACCAGACCAAAGAGACCCCTGCCAAACACCAGGCCAAATGCTGGTATCCAGCATCAGGAATCCCTATTCCCCCTGCCAAGTCCCAGAAGTCCCCCTGGAGGAGCTGCTGGCTTCCTCCCCTCAGACTCCTGACTCATGAGGGATGCCCCTGCCTCCTCCAGATCCTCTAGGAGAACCAGTGGAGGGAGGAAAGATTTGTCCTCCACCTTCCAGGATCACAGGATATAGCCATGGACTGTTGGGTCCTTCAGTTAATAGCAAGAGGTCATACCATAGTCTTCTCTAGACAGACCTCTGGATAACCCCCAGGCCTCTCTCATTATCATCCAAGGCACCTGTCTCTGATAGGGGGCAAGATCCATGCTCCTCTGCAAAAATCAACCGTAGAGCCAGTGGCTCCAGTACAGAGAGGAAGAGAGTACTACTTCCATTTCTTCTTAGTGCCCAAAAAGATGGGTGAAGTAAGACCCATCTTGGACCTCAGCATGCTCAACCTGTACATCGAGTACAAGAGATTCTGCATGCTCATCATCCAGGGCCTTCTATCCCTGCTCCACATGGGCCACTGGCTTTGTGCACTGGACATGCAAGATGCTTATGTGCACATCTCTGTCTTCCAGGCCCACCGCCACTTTCTTTGGTGTGCCTTCCGGGGGGAACATTATCAGTTCAAGACTCCCCCTTTTGGCCTGTTCTTGTCACCTCAGGTTTTTATCAAGTGCTTAGCAGTTGTGGCTGTGGCACTATGCCACAGAGGGATCTAACTGTGTCTGTATCTGGATGACTGGCTTCTGTCAGTCCATCACAGAGCAGTCTGACGGAGTTCCTCTCCTTCACCCTGGACCTTTTTTCCAGACTTGGAAAAACAATCAAGTATCCCAAGTCCCATCTCTTTCCTCCCAGCACCTACAATTCATTTGGGACATTGCTGGATAAGGTTCAGGGCAGGGCCTTCCTCCCATTGGACAGAGTGGAAATCCTGCAGGAACAGGCCAGATTAGTGACCAACTCATGCTGGACCACGGCTTGGTTAATCCTCCATCTTCTAGGGCTGATGGTAGCTGCAATCCTTACAATTACTGTAGCCAGACTGCATATGAGGGTGACCCAATGGACTCTTCATATCCAATGGGATCAGCAGCTGGACAACCTGGACCACTGGGTCCTAGTGTCTGGGTACATGAAGAAGGATCTTCTTCAGTGGCAGGAGTTGTCAAATCTCCCCATGGGGTTTCCCCTTTCAATCCCCTGCTCCTACCATGACCCTTACAATGGATGCTTCATGTCAAGGCTGGGGAGCCTACCTAGGAGACCATCAGACCCAGGGAACATGGTTTCAGCTGGAAGCATCTCTACACATCAATGTGTTAGAAATGAGGGCAGTGCTGCATGCCCTTCAGGCCTTCCAGCCTTTTTTATACCCAGGAACACTACTGGTTCAGACCGACAATATGTCTGTGGTCTGGTACCTGAACAAACAGGGAAGCACTCACTCATAATCTCTATGCTGGGAGGCAATGTGAGTGTGGTACTGAGCAGTCCAGCACCACCTCCGCCTGACTGCTGTCCATGTGCCGGGTGTCAGCAATGTCCTGGCAGACAGTCTCAGCCA
The DNA here is from genome assembly GCA_016271365.2 of Neoceratodus forsteri. NCBI lineage: Eukaryota > Metazoa > Chordata > Ceratodontiformes > Ceratodontidae > Neoceratodus > Neoceratodus forsteri. The sequence goes on from CM028134.1 coordinate 852,353,008, forward strand.
CACCACTGTGTGGGCTCACAAATGGGTGCTAAATCAAGAAGTGGTCAAAAGGTTATTCAACCTGTGGGGTCAGCTGGAATAGATATCTTTGTCTCTCCATCCAATGCAAAACTACCCAATTTTTGCTAGCTTGTTCATGGGCGTGGTGTTTCCTGGTGAGATACATTGTTGCTTTGCTGGATAGAGAGGTTCTTGTATGCCTTTCCTCCCTTCCCAGTGCTTCAGAGGGTTCTCCTGATGCTACAGGCAGAAGGGGCTCACATGATTCTAATGGCCCCTCTTTGGTCTCATCAGATTTGGTTCCTGTGCTTCAACAGCTATCGATGGAACCCTCAGTACCTCTGCCTCGCCGCCATGATCTTCTTACTCAGAAGCAGGGCAGACTGGTGCATCCAGGCCTCAAATCCCTCCACCTAAATGCATGGAACCTGTGGACATATGTGGAATAACTCCCGTTGTTATTATGTGTTTACAAAAATTGTCAACTGTGCAGACACATCTGTAAACAATGAATTATAATAGTGAGACCTTTGGAATTATTTGACTTACCATACTCATGCTTGTCTACTCACTTACTCAGTCTCCTACTTGTTTTTGTCTTTGTACTAACTAATTCTTGTTGCTTCATATCAAGGGGTTGTTGATTTGTGCAGTGTGTGTGCCTGGGGTGGAGCAGCAATAAAAGATATAAAGTATGCAAGACCCTCAATAACACACCTACCCCAATTTACTTTTACTTAACACCCAATTTTAGGCCTTGTACAGTGAAATCTTACTTCAAGAGAACAATTTTTAATGAAATGTGAAAGATTTACATTGACATTTGGGTATATGCACTTTTATATTATACTAATTATGTGTGTGTACTGTATAGCAATCTCTAAACAAAGCAATAAAACACATCAAACGTCTTCCTAATGTCTGAACATTGTGTTGATCTTCCAACTTGTCACAACATATAGTTGTCTCAGCTGTGTTTGCAATTAAGGTACAGTACATTCATGTATATGATGGCCTGGTTCTGTTGAGCTGATTGCTATAACAGTGCATAGAATAAAACATGAAACATGTAGGTAACTCTAATACAGACGGTGGCATTATTTTTATATCAGCCCTTTCTCAGAGTACTGTACTTTGATTCTATTAGTGTATGCAATGGCAATTAATGTTTATGTTTAAGCCCATCAAACACCCTTATCTAGTTAATGCATTTACAGCCATAGTGGCTCTGCCAGAGTTTGTTTATGTAGGGATACAAATACTGGACATAATACTCCATGTGCAGCCACACCATGGATCTGTATAGTGGCAGGATAACCTCCTTCCATCTGCTTGTGAACCCCTTAGCTATAGACCACAGCATCCTGTTTTGTCAGCTGCCTATTTTCATTGTGAAGACTGTTTAAGGTTGCTGATTATTATGATGATTTCTAGGTCATTTTCCAACTCTGCATGTTTATTTTCAATAGTGTGAAGCAACATGTATAAACTGTCAGTTAAGTTGTTAGCATATAGTTGTAAATAGTACTCTATATAGATTTTTCTCCATTTGCTATATAAGTGGTAATGAAGAATCATATGTACAAGGGTCTCAGTGTGTCCATTGTTATATGGGAACAAAATATTGAGTGAGTCTTTTTTTTCTCTTTATTGTAGCTATGGTTCTAAGGAACTAGTCAGTATGAGTTCATGTCTGGTCATTGTAATCAGTCTTTCACATTATGGTGAGATAGGTAAGGTTAGGTATGCTTCTAATCCATGTGTTTTTTTTTTTAGTTAGGGAAAGCCATGGAACTGGATTAAGTTTTCCTATTGCCATCAGATCATCATGTAAAGATTTATAGAAACGTTTTTCTTTAATCCCTTTTTAATAGGTTTGTAACACTAAGACCTTTTTCAAACAAAGATACCAAAGGGACTCATAGTGAACTTGAGATAGAGTTTTTGTGAGACATTGTAGCCAGAAGGAAGACAACCCCTTCTTATACCACTGTATTTTCTCTTCCCAAGCCCATGTAATTGCCAGGGCAACATTACCATGTATTATTCTGAGCCAATATCTCACTAATCATAGATTGGCCATGGTTTTGATAGATACCCTACCCAATTCTGCTCGAACAGCACAATTGGGACTACAGCTTGAGACTTTTAACAGGGTTTTGTAATAAGAATTGAAGAGTTTATCTATGTTATCTGTAACTTGGAATCCCCATACTTCCACCCCATATAAACTAATTGGGTTTAACTTCATTTTTGCTGTCTTTAAGGCAGGAATTATGGAACAACATCCATACTTAGAGTTAAATTTCAATAACCCACTTGCATTTAATCTCACTTTATCTGCTTGAGTAATAATATGATGTACCCAGTTACCCTTATAATAAAGCAAGTTCCCAAGATAGGCATTGGGTCGAACAGCGCTGACAAGAATGCAGTTGGCAACAACAGCACAGCAATAATGCCATCAGTTTTACTTTTACAGGGGTCTTCTCCTCCCAGACCCCACTAACTGAAGGGTTCTTACTCTGGGGGGAGTAGATCATGGGGAAAGTTAAAAAATGTTGGGCCATGGAATACTGTTTCCATGGCCTCATGTCAAAAAAACAATGTCCAGAGTGCACAGAAAATGTTGGCAACCAGCATTAGAAGCCTGGTCTCCACTGCCACTAGATGAGCTGCTCTATGCTCTAGCCCTTCATGCCACTGGAACAGCTCAGCCAGCCTCCTGAATCCTGTTGCTCTTGTTTGTGGTGAGCACCATGGACAGTGACCTAGGGAGCGCTTACTGAAAGTGCTGTAGATCCCATGTCACTGTCTGTGTTAGCACTACACAAACAAGCACTCTCTAGACTGGCACTATTCATGTGGCGGTGTTCTAACCAGGGACCCCCAAGATATGCATATTGCTTGACCTGTTCAATTCTCTTTTTACAATGAAAACAAGAACAATTTTTATTATTGCCAAAAAACATAAGTTTAGTTTTGGATAAATTTATCCTAAGTCTTAAAGATGCACATAATTCTTCAGATTTATCCAGTTTTCCCTGCATTCCATCTCTGGATAATGACAAAAGTACCAGGCCATTTGCATACACTAGTACTACCAGGTTGTCTGCATAAGCTAGTAAAAGGCATCCTCTCTCAGTTATTTTTGGAGGATCTACAACTGATCATCGACAAAAATTTTGTTGAATGATGGCACAGTGAAATCTTTATGTCAACTGCATTTGCAGTCAGCAGAAAGATGCGCAATGCCTACCATGTTTCCTTCAAGGTGCTTTACCCCCACAAACACCCACTTCATATAATCAACTCTGAGTCAGAGCTGATTAGGGGAGGGGTGGTAAAAGACCCCCAGATAACAGTGCCGGGGTCCAGTGCTGACACTACAGTGGTCTGGCGCTGTTGTCACAGTAGTGTCAGTCGATGTTGACATGTCATTGTTGGGGCGGTATACCATATTGGGTGAGTGAAAGTTTGGATCTGAACAAATAGGCAGAAGATTGTTTGCATACAGATTATAAAGACAAGGAGTCAAAATACAATCTTGCTTTACCCCAGCATTAGATGATATTTGTCTTGCAAGATTATCAACATCATCATATATGGGCTGGCAGTATAGCCTAGAGGTTAGAGTAATGAGCTGTGAATGAGCTTGGTACATCCAGCAGACCAGACCTGTGTTTGATTCTCACAACCTCCACTTTCATACTGTATGACTCTGAGCAAGTCACTTAACCACCCAGTGCTCCGAGGTTGCCCCTGAAAACAGGCACTTGTGCCTAGTGGGCTTTACCTGGTTACCAAAGATTAAAATAAAAATATAGCATAGATGTTACCTTGTTTGTATAAAGCTGAATTATTGGTGTAAGTAATGCATGCTCTATGCCATCATTCATTAAAATCCACCACACCAATTGCCTATCTATGGAATCAAATGCATTGGAGAAATCAACACAGATGGCAAATAACTTTATTTTTCTTATACTGATGTAGTTCTCATGTAGGTGTTGCATAACATAGAGGATTTTGTATGAGCAGTCATACACAACAAGGATATTCTTGTTTCAAGAGGTTTCTTTGGTAAAAGGTGACCTTGAGAGTGCAGCTTGAAAGGTGCTCTGTTACCAAAAGAACCTTGAGATACAAGAATATCCTTGTTTGTGTGTGACTACTCTTGCACAATTTGTATAGAGTATGGGCAGTTACAACATAGTGAAGACAACAGAGAATAGAAATGTTAAAAAAAAATTAACTGACACAGTGTGCTGCAGGTTTTCCTGCAAGTTCAAGTAAAAAAAAAAACTTCCAGCTTACTTGAATAGGGGAAATCAACTATCTGGCAGCATTCCAAGTTATTCTGCTGCAGTAGTAACATCACTACTGCAGTAGAACAACATAATGATGTCACTACTGCAGCACTACAAGCATATTCCAGGCATGGAATTCCTTGCATAACAGCATTCCACCATACACTATATAAATATGACCCACAGTGGAACATGTTTTTCTAAAATCTGCCTGAAATGGTGACAATATATTATTATCAATCCACAGAAATAATTTATTTAAAAGTATTCTAAAATAAATTTTGGAGATAAAGTCCAAGAGGCTTATAGGTCTCTAATTATGCGGGTCTACTACTTTCCCTTTCTTATATATAGGAACAATGATATATTTGACCAAGGAATCAGGAGTATACTTAGATTTTTGACATTTATTGTACATGTTTGTTAATACTGGGACCAAAATGTTTAAGTGGGATTTGTATATTTTATTAGGGATGCAGTCAGTACCAGGAACTTTTCTCATAGCACAAGCCAGAATGGCATCCTCCGCTTCTCCAATGAGACAACTAGAGAGAAAACTGATAGATCTAAAGTCTATCTCTGTCAAGTTTGTGCATATATAGTGGTCATTAAAAAATTATTTTTGAAAGTGAGAAATCTAAATATCTTCCAGTATATGTATTGGTATATTGTTTGAATTATTATAATTACCTTTTGCTACCAGCCTCCAAAATTGGACTCCATCCCCACTGTCAAAAATATGAATAATTTTTCCTAACAGTTTTCTTTAAAACATATTTTTCAAATAGAAGTAAATGAGTGTATAACTCCCTTTCTCTATTCAGAATGTCAAGATCTTTTTCTATTTAGGTTCTTTTAGTCCATTTGACTAATCTAGTTAGTTTCTTTGTAGTCAAATAACAAGTTATATTGAACCATGTCTGTTATTGGGTGGTGATAGTTTTGGAGTCTCTGTAAATGAACTTATTAATTTTAAGAAATATACTATTCAATTCCCGACATGCTCTCTGTGGAGAATCTTCTTTTAAAATGTAAGCTAAACTCTTAAATATTTCTTGGCTGAACATGAACTCAGCGATATCATTTATTTTATGAAATTGCATCTGTTTTTTTATTATTTAATTCAAACTTCACAGAATGGTGTACTGGAGGTGTTCTTGAGGGGACTGAAGGCGTACTTAGTAGTTTTCCTTTTTTCCTGTGTCTCTTGTTCAGCAGGGGATATACTTTGGACTTTTGTTGTTTCTCTCTCATGGGTTTTTACTTTACTACTGTCAGTACCTTCTATAAATGTATTCCTTTTCTTCCTGTCCCTTTCTTCCTTACTTCCTAGAAAGGTTCTGAATTGATTATTGAGTTCTCTGACTCCCTCTTATTTCCTATTATCTCTGTTCAGATAAACATGGGGATACTGTAACCTCTCTCCAGTACCTTCAGAAAGTTCCATATTTTCAAGCTTACCTACAAATACTTAGGAGCACTGCTCAACCCCTCCCTCACTTTCAATGAGCATGTAAATTCCCTTGCCAGAAGGTTCCATCAAAAGTTAGGTGCCGCCTATAGATTTAGGCAATACCTTACCCCTGAAGCCAGACTAGCCATTTTTCCAGGATAATCTCCCTATTCTTGACTACTGCTCCCCTTATGCTAGGACCTCAGCTACTGCCATGGCTAAACTCTCCACTGCCTACAAAAGCACCTGTCACTTGGCTTTATTGGTCTCATTCTCCACCAGCCACTGCACCCTCTGTAATACCCTTGGATGGCAACCACTACAAAGTTGCTGTGATCTAGCCCTCTGCTGCATGGTAGACAATGTCATCTGCACCAGTCCAGAATCCTCCCTAACTGTCCTTCTGAAAACCAGAATGTGCCTTCACAACCTCTGCTCTAATGGTACTCCCCCTCTACCCATTCCTAGGGTATCCACCAATATGGGTAGCAGAGCTTGGTCTGCAGCTGTCCCTTTGTAGTGGAACAAACTACTGGCTGAATTCTGTTCCACTGATACACACTCCAGATTCAAGTCCCACCTCAAAGTCTGGTTCCTGGCAAACTCATGCTGCTGCTGCTCCCTGGGATCTAACATCAACCCACACTAGTCAACTCCCCAGCCCAGGGGTTACCCACCTACCCACAATAGTCAACTCCCCTGCCTACAACTGTTATATCATATTTTTCACAGTAATATTTGACTTCCTTGCCTATACATATTGTATATATATATATATTTTTTTACTTAGTATTCTGTGTATTACTTGCTCACTGGATGATGCAGTCACACATTGTACACTGTGCCTATGATTTGTTTGTTTTGTACCAAATCTCCTGATGTCTGATATTGAAACCTTGTATTCACTGTTCTCAAATGAACCTATGCATCAAACCTGTATATTGTGCTTACTATTGTTGCTCTTATCAAATCTATTTCATGTGTATTACTGTTACCTTGTACTCCACTGTCACCCAACCCTGCGCCATGTGTTATGGCATGGGTCATGCCTGAAAACGGTCCCTGGGATCAGTGCACTCACCCAGTTAGCAAAGTCATAAATAAATAAATAAATGCTCCCATTATATTCCTTCTTGTCGTTACCCTTTTGCTACCTTGATTCTTTCTTCCTTTCTTACTTTTCTTTTTCTTCGTGATTTTAGTCAAATTATTTGACTTCTTTTTCCTGGATCTCTTTTCCCTTTTAATTTTTAATTTTACTCAACTCATTTTCTTCTGTAATTATAATGGTGGAAAAATCAGGTTGTAGCTTGTTTAATGCACTCTCCACTAATACCCGTTCAAGGGCTGTGGAGCTCTCAGTGGGATATTGTTTTATTTTTTCTTAAATAGTGAGGACATTTTCTAATCTAGGACCATTTATTGCTATATCCTCTCTGAGGGTCCCTATATTGGATCTAATAGTAATCAGTTGCTCCATCAGTAGGAGGGATGCAGCATAGTGATTTCTCATCACTTTTATAATATCTGGGCTTTACATAAGATGGGCAGTAAGTGAGCAAATTGTTAAATAAATTCACTTCTTTGTCCTCTTTTATATTAATTGGTATATCATGACTACTACAGGAGTTAGAAAGGTTGGATTGCATTATTTAGTTTGTACCATTTAAATTTCTATGCTTATTTAGAAAATTATCTAGTTCCTTCAGCCCTTGAATTGTATTGTGGAGATCTGTAATTACATCAGTGAGGTCATCATTTTCTTGACATTGCAGTTAGTCTCTTTCACTGCAGAGTCAGGAAGAGTACTCTCATAATAGGCACCAAACAAGGAGGGAGAAATTAAACTTTGGGTTAACCGAGATGTGTCTTTCAGGTGGTCATCAGATAATCAAGTGTTCGAATCTCTTATAGTCCCTGTTAAATAATCTTGAAAAAATTACATCATATTCCTGTGAATGAGGCAGGGTTTGAGAAAGAGAGAGAGACTTAGCTTCTTTTTTTCCTTATGTTTTAACCTACCAACATTTTCTACCTGTGAAATTAAGCTGTTTTTGGTATTTTGGGGTCAAGGTTTTAGTCAACCCTTAGATCCCTTCACTCCTTTATTACTTGAACTCACGTTTAGACAATAAGCTGGTCATTTTAGTTGATTTTTATCTTTGGAATCTCCTTTTCTCTTCTTTTTATCTTTTTTCCAACATATTTGTTCTTGGGATGGGGTCTCTTGGTTCACCATTTTGTATTTAATTGACTGACTCTTAGTATTAACCATATTAAATAATTTATATGGCTATAACAACACCATTCAATATTTAATTGATAGCGACAATATTAGTAGCAAAAAAATTGGAATAGCAATAGAAATGGGCTAGGAATAATAACAATAAGAATTACAAATAGCAATAATGATAATAACTGCAGTTAATTAAAAACACAGTAGGAAGCCTGAAGTATAAAAGTCCATTCACTTGCATATCTTTTATGAATTACTTAGGCATGGAGGAAAATCTTACACTTGAGTGATGAAACTGTAATCTTTAGTGAATTCAAGTCCCCAGATAACACTGCAAAGTTAAGGGTCTTCCAGTGTGTGGAGTATGCTGAGAGTCCATAATTGGGAACCTTTATAATGAAATCAGTAGTCTGTGTGCTGCTACTCTCTTCCAGCTGTGTTTGGGGATGAGAATGTTCAATCCACACCTCAGGGGATCTGATTGATTAAGATAAAACTGTGTAGCTTAATAAGAAAAACAAAGAAAAGCTAAGAGTTAAAGCAGAGTGGGAATATATTTATTTATTTATATTTTTTGCAGTCTTGGATTAACACCTTTGAGAACAAATTCATTACACAGGTTCCATGTCTGAGTTGAGACAAAACAAATATGTTACAGGAATTCAGTAAAACAAAATATACATGGTTAGCTTAGACAATACAGAATAACTTGTACATGTTACTACTGTACAATGAATACCAACTTTAAAACCATCAACACTGAACTAACTATAGGAATTACTGGGCATGGGAGAATAATTCAGCTCAAAAGGTGTTGTCAGATGAAAGCAAGAGGTGAGGAAAATACATAATTCGAGGTAGTGATGTGGTAGGCATCCAAGACTGCCCAACCAGCTGGGGAGGAAGGTGAGGGGTGGAAAGGAGAGCAGGGGGGGGGATGATGGGGCTGGGAGACTATTAAATGAGTCCTATTGGTGGGTGATATATATGGTCCAAACAGATATTATGGGAATTGAGATTATAGAAAGCAATCACAACTGTAATTCACAATTAGATGATTTCTAAGCTTTCTTTTAAAAGGGCTAATTTTACCCATTGAGTAGATGTCTGGAGAAAGTGTATTAAACCAGTTAGGAGCTCAGTGCACAAAGGACCTTTGCCCTAGCGCAGTGTGGGTGCAGGGAATGTTGAAAATCAGACTTTCAGGGCTTGTAGTCCAGCGATTGGATTCATAAGGGGTAAGTAGCTTCTGTACCTTAAATATATTGATTTATTATGCCCCCTTAAGTAAAATGTATTGATATATTGCTAAAAAGAAAGAGTTAATTAAATTGGATAAATTGAATGAAATTAGCTAGGACATATGATTTTAAACAAACCAACTTCCTGACTTTCTAGCTCACATTCTCCCCAAAAACAAAAATAAAATTAGAATAAACATTTTTCGTCTTAGAGTAACTCAATTATGACTCAGTTAATTTAAAAAGGCGTTCTTTGACACCTTGATATCACAAAAGCAAGCAGTGAGAAACAAACTGAAAAAATTAAAAAATATTTATATATCATTACTCACTTTGAGGCATAATGATCATTGAGACACTATTAATAAAAAGGTACAACAAAATAAGACTGGCTGAACAAAGATACTTGCTGAGAACAGGAAGAAGCATGAGGAGATGAAGACTTTAGGCTTTGTTTTTTTTTTCAGAAAAAGCCAACAAGTTAAAAAGCCAAAGAAAAAAAAACTTCCAAAAACTCCCAAAAAGAGCTGGATAAATTCCTCACTTCTCATTATGTCTCCTGAGTTCTGCACTGCACTGTGAGTAGAAAAAAACAATCTGACAAAGATTCCAGCGCATGCACTTTTATGTTTATGACCAAACGGTCATGTGACTAAGGTGCTAAAATCTAAAATTTAAAATAAAAGTACATACATCCTAAATGTAAGAAAACAAATAATAGTAAAAATAAATGTGATCAATTCAATTAAAATTAAAAAAGGGATATTTGTCCCAGATTTGTCTCTTGATTTATAAATCATTGCTTAAATGAACAAAGTAACTATTTATGAGTTATATATAAGTCAATATAGGACATACCAGCAACGAAAAGCTTCCCTCTGTAAAAAGTGGTGGCTTTAACGGGATCCAGTCATTCAGTTCCTCTCTAGGGAGACAGTCAGTTGAAAAGAATTTCCTCGGAGAGAAAACTTCATCCCAGCTTTACTTCTTCTCTTCACAGTCAACCCTCCATACAGCTCCCTGCAGACCACCGGGGCAGGGGTGGGCTCCTTGCCACCAACAGGATACCAGGCTACTATAAGAAGAAAAGTGTCAGGGAGAAACAACCAAGTATTCTAGCCACAATAGTTGGCCTGGAAAGAAAACCAAATTCAAACTGTGCACTTAATTAAGACATGGTGGCATACCTTTTGTAAATTGAATAAGCACCTTGCAGTTTCCCTGCTAATTCCACTTCTGCTCAGTGGAATCAGCATGCAGAAGCTCTGACTCTAAACCCCTCTCATGACACACTCTGAATTTATTTGTTCAACACCCTGGTTGTCTGCCATCCTGAAGTCTGTTAACCACAAGGAATTCAACCAACCATTCTTTCAGGATGATCTCCATTAGCTTGCCCACTATAGATGCCAAACTAACAGGCTGTAGTTCCCCGAGTCATACCTAAACCCATTGTTATGCAGCAGAACTACAAGTGCTGTTTTCCACTCCAACAGAACCACCCCATATCCAGAAAACTATTAAATAGTCTCATAAGCAGTTCTGCCAGTTCTGCTGCTGATTCCTCAATACTCTGGGGTGCATGTCATACAGTCATGGGGACTTGATCACCTTTAGGATCCTGAGCCCCCTCATGACATGGCACACAGTGATCCTTTCAGCTATCATATACATTTCCCACACCCCCTAAATGTCCTCCCTTGTGGCAATAATTCATCTTTCTCTTTAGTAAAGACAGAGCAGAAGTATTCCTTCAATACCTTTGCCTCATCCTTACTGCCTCCACACACCCCCTTCTTTAATTTAACTATACCCTTTTCCACAGCCCTCTTTTCACTAATGTATCTGAAGAAGGCCCTATCCCCTTCCTTTACTCCCTCCACAGTTTGCTGTTCATGCCTTCTTTTGCCTGTCTGAACACCTTCACATCCTCACTCACATTTTCCACATGGATTTCCATGTCTACATCCTTCTGGGACATGCAATATTGCCTATACCAGGCCCTCCTTTCCTTCACTGCCCAGTCAACCTCTCTATTGAACCAATGTGGCCTCCTGCATTTGGCTTTCTTCCTCTCTGTTTAAGGGAGATTTCTGTGGCTGCCCTAATCCCATCCCAGATTATAGCCCATTTTTGGTCTACATCCAGGTCTTCCCTTAGACTACCTATACTCTTAGTATTCCACCCATCATTTTGAAATCAGCATTCCTAAAATCCAATGCATCCATTTTCATGTTTAGGATCTCTTTTCCCATATCTATGCAGAATCACAATATCTGGTGGTCATGACCTCCTTTTGGTTTCCTTATCCTGAAAGATGAACTGGTTCCCTTACCTTGAAATAAGTAAGAAATAACCCATGACAGGGTGTGCGGTTATTGGGGATTAATCAACATCCCAGGTGCATTGTGAGGCATGGGGCCACAGGCTGAGTGTCCTCACTACACCTGGGGTGTTGATTAATCCCCAATAACCACAGACCCTGGAGTGGGTTATTGCACTTATAACATGGGGTCTGTGCAAAACATGGGGAAAACAACACACAGGAGCTTTCTCCCTGTTTAAATAACAAAAAAGGGACTATATCCTGCCACCTGGAAAAGTAGTCCTCAACAAATACTCCATATGTCACTGGTTTTATGGACATACTGTACAAATGTCAGAAATCCAGTACTGGCATGCTTTGTGACATTTGTTGTGTATAAAACACTTGCTGCCACTGGCAAAGCCATGTACTGTGCATCCCCCCCCACCAATATGCACACTAAAGAGAGATAGACAGAGACTCCTCGCTATGCAACTCAGTTGACAGAGACAGAGACAGAAAGAGAGAGAGACAGACAGAACTACACAGACACAGAAGGCAGTGCAGTACCTGTGAATTAAACAGTTTGTGGGTGTGTATCTTTGTCTCTGTCTCACTCAATTACACAGGCTGTCACTCTGCCTTTCTGTCAGAGACAGACTGTCTCTCTGGTGCTCACTGGACCCCTCCTCCATCTGGCTCTATTGAACTGCGGCAGAGCAATTTACGCACTATGCAGATCATGTAGAGGAACTGAACAGAGAGAGAGATACATACACACACACACACACACACATATGCACACACAGAGAGAACAGTGTAGCAAGTTTGAAATACTGTGTCCATATGTGTGTGTCTGTGTGTGTATGTGTGTGTGTGTCTCGATCTCCCGCTCTCTTGGTGTGAATGCATTACTCTCTCGTGCTGTCTCTCAGGTGGCTGCTACATCCACACTGCACTTTGGGGGGGGTAGAAAAGTTATGCTATGCCAGCAATCGAGGGCCATGGGATTGCAGTACAGAGACAGGCAGAGGACAGTGAAGTGAGTTTGAATTATAGACTGTGTCACTCTGTCTCTCTCTGTATTGCTCTGAGTCTCTCTCTCCCTGTGGTGCTCTTTTCAACACATACTGTACATTACTGGAGGCATGATGACAGGCAGCTGACCCTTATGTGTCTCTACCTTAAAGTACTGCACAGCAGGCTTTTCTGACTGTCACTATAGCTCTGTGTGTTCCTCTGTCTTTCTTTATTGCGCTGCAGGACAAACCATGGCCATCAACAGAACAGCGGAGACAAACACCCTCAGCTTCTGTGTTTCTCTTGCATGGACGGAGAATATAGGAGAGGATATTGTGGATCACAGTGGGGGGGGGCTAGGTGATCTCTCACAACTTGGTGACCTGTCACCTTACACATGAATGCAGGACAGCAACATCACTCTGCCTTCAATGTGTGCTCAGTGCACAGAGGTCTACAGGGGGGCACACAGGTCTGTAAGGTGGGTGGGTGAGTGGATAGAGACAAACTGCAAGGGAAACATAATTTAAAAATCTTAACTGTTGCAGGGCATGGTGGTCCACAGGATGGGTGGCAGCAATAATTGACAGTCCTCTCTTTCCTCAGTATGGACATGTTTTGCTCTAGTGATATTAGGGGCAATAGCAGCTGATGGAGCTCTCTCACTTCCCCACAAATACAAATGACTGCCATTCAGTTTTGGGATCTCATGAACATAACTAGATCTGCTTTGCTCACTGATCTTGCTGGCCACCCCTTCACAGCAACTGTGCGTATATTTGGGAGTAATCAACAGCTATGCAGAGGGAGTTAACCAATAGGAGCCAATGATTTTACCAACTTTCTGCAACCAATGTTATAAATGGGAAATAAGCAGCAGCAACTCTAAAGGACAAAAAAAAAATCCTACATTTATGGAAGTATATTCATTAATAAAGGATAGAAAGATGAGAATTCAAAACTGTAAATTATAAGCTGAACTCTTTATAAATATTTTGCTTTTCAGTTTTCTCAAAGATCTTGGTAGCTATTAAGGTAAGGTTTTGAAGGTGGCAATTCACTAGAAAGCAGGAGCAGAACACCAGTTATCCACTCTGAAGAATACAAGAAAAGGCTGTCAGCTCTACCAGTTAGCTTTCTAAATAGATGTGGAGAAATGGTTTATTTTACCTTTCCCCACTGCAATGGAAATGGCAAATGAAACCACAGAACAAATTGACCTTCCTGGCCCTGAAAAGTGACAACTGTTAATCTGCTGAAGTAAAGGGAAAACAATTATGTGGTAGATCTCTTCTTCTTTTTCCTTAATGGTTGATGTACTATAAAGAAACAATGGACCAACAACAAAATTAGTAAGTGCAAAATACAGGTTGGTTTCTTTCAGTAATAAGCATCACACAGGATGATGACTGAGTGGCAGCAATGTTGCTCAACAACTCAGTGACTTCAGTTCATGCCCAGAACTCAACTCTGTTTTGTCAGTCATGCAAGCAGCTAGGTGGTAGACAAAGCATTCCATACAGTGTTCTGCCTTTTGCAGAGGGTGGGGAAATCATTGTTCTAACCCCAGGAATCCATCAGTATATTCACAAAAGTGCAATCATTCCCCAGGAATAAGCATCCCCAGAAACTGGAACTTTATGCTAATTATGGAACATTACAATTGGGTTCAAACTCTGCTCTGTGGTCATGCTCCATCCTGCCTCCTAATGTCACATTTATTTCTCCAGTGAAGACAACAGTTGCCTTGAATTCTTTCATCACCTCTGGCCAGTTTACGGTTTTAATTATTTTATTTTCAAAGTATTTTATTTATTTCTCAATAACCCTGCATTCGTTAGGGTCTTATTTAGATATTTTGTTGAATTAGCAGTTTTCTATCTGGTTCCTGATTGGTTTCCAGGAACTGGAGATGGTCCTCTGATGTCCTTTCTGATACTCAAAAAATCTAGTGGAAATGGAGTTTTATGAAAAGTATGTTATTTTTTTTTGATTGCTTATGCAATTTTGCAAATATCCATTATGACATTAGTAACATCAAAAATAATGTGTTTTTTTTTGTGTGGACATTAACATGTGACAGAGTGTGTGTCCAATGGAAGATATAGGAACTCCATATGTGTGCTAAGGAATGAGGCCACAGTCCAGTGGAACTGTACTCAGCACACATCAAAGGACTGCTTCTATATCATCCAACATACACAGCAATCTGGAGTGTTATTGCACTTATAAAATGGCCTGTTATTAAAGATTTTGTCTTACAAAAGGCATCACTCAGCATACATGAGAATGTATAGGTATGGCAGGTGACCTGGTTTGTTCAATCAGGTATTTGAGAGAGGGAATTATAGGATGAGGGAAAGATGAGGGAGGGATCTGCTCTACTGAAATATAGCAGAGCTGCACACTTGATCAGACTGGGTAGACCATAATGGTCTTTATCTTCTGGCAATTTTGTATGTTCCTATTTGTGGAGGCCATCTTTACCCATTCTATAAGTTGTAATATACTGTATGTAGTGTGTGTGTGTGTGTGTGTGTGTGTGTGTATGTATATTATTCAGGTGTGGTAGCTTAATAATTTGCCCATTGTTCAACCAATCTGCCAGACAACTGACATGTTCAAAGTCAGTGCCAGGATCTCTGGCTCCTGTATGTATGGTAATGTTTGGTTCAGCAGCTGAAAATTTCTAGAAGGCTGAATATACAAAAAATTCCCCAAATTAAGACCTTTTTTTATTCAAAAATACCCTCAAAATGTTGGTATTTTAAAGTTGAAACTTACACATTTGTTAGAGTGTGGCCAAAGGATGACTTTACTTTTTAAATTATTAACAAAAATAAGTTCTACTTTTGCACAAGTCTAGTACAAACACTGAACATTCCAAGGGTAAGCACATTTTTGTCAAACCTAGATGGTTTATTTTACTGCTCATGTGTCATGTCAGCAGTAAAAAAAACAACAAACTTTATACATTAAAGGACACCTAAACAACATTTTGCCAACAAACTATTCAAAAATTCATCTTCATAACGAGCTAAAGTAATGGCTGCTGTTTACATTGATTGCATTTATGTGAATAACATAAATAGTTTTGTAGCATTTGAAAAAGTAAGCATCAGCCTTCTAATTTAAAAAAAAACAACTGCTCTGCCTGTTCCCTAAAATGACTGCCACATATGTGAAGTAATGACATCATTGGAGCTAGAAGCAGAGAGCTACATAGCTTTCTACAGTGCTAACTAATTCTGTTTTCCCCCTTTGTTTATAATTGTTTAATCAAATGATCAAGACCCTGATTTAACATGCAGATTCTTTTGATCAATACACATATTAGGCTATGATTTTGTTCATTGTGTTTACTTAAACATGCTAAAATTGTGTTGTAATCCAACTGACTTTCTTTTGGTAAACCGCAGTACAGTGCAGTTATAACAAAGAGTGCAGGGCCCAAATGGCCTTGCATGAAGCAAGTTTGAAGTTAGCTACCGATTTGCACAGGCTTATGAATAGAGATGCTGAGAAATAAAATTTTGTCTCCAAAATTGGTCGAAATTGGCAATTTCACATTGTGAAATGTTTAGCAAAAATGCGGCATAATTTCACCCACATTTTTGCCCTCTGAGCAGTCCACCGACAATGGTGAAATCTCAACTGTAAGGGATGAAATTCCACCAAAAATGGTGAAATTTTGCCCTTGGGTGGTGAAATTCTGCCAAAGGTGATGGGATTTAGCCTGCAGTGGTGACATTTCACCTACAGGCAAAATTTTGCAGGATTGGGGGTGAAATTTCACTCACAAATATGGACAGAATTTTGCATTTCACCTGGCGAAATATTTCATGTGATGCGCTAATTCCTCGAAATATTTCTCACTGTGAAATATTCCAATTTCACACAACACTACCTGTAAAAAGCAAGTAAGGGCCTACCTTCTATTGCATGAATACATGCAGGACCTGAAGGAAGTAAGTTAGAAGTTAGCACTTCTTGCAGGGCTTTAAGGGCCCTGCATAAAGCAAGTTACAACTTATTTTCTCAAAAAATAAGGAAAAGATCTCATGCAGCCTTTAAAGCCCTGTGCAAAGGAAGCAAGGACATATCTCCTGTTACATGGATTCACAAGGGGCCTAAAGGGCACTGTGCATCCTGTTTTACATAGGGCCCAATGAGCCTGTGCTAATCAACTTGGAGATACACATAAAACTTACTTCATTCTGACTTGAAATACATTCACACTTCAGCCTTTTCAGGCCTTTCCAGGCTATGCCTCTAGATCTGTACTGTAAGACTTGTAAGAATAAAAAGGGAAGTATAACCCTCCCTCCTTCTTTCCAAGCCAAAAGGAGCTCTCTTCAAAGCGCTTTGCTCTCAAAGCTTCTAAACTGCAAGGTCTTACTTTTAAATGTACATACACAAGTTATTAAAGCACACAGGTTTTTGTTTTATTACCAGCTAATTCCTATCTGACAGTAATCTCTAGAAGCTACTTTTAGCAATTCAGCCTGGTTGACTCAATCACTTAAAAAGAGATCCGTCGCTACCTGCATAGATGTGAACTCTGGCTAGGAATGGCGTTCTGCTCACACCATGCCATGCATGTGCATGCACTTTAGTGTTTACAGAACATGTGACCACCAGAGCCAATCAAAAATTTGGATTCACTCAGTAACGCAAAATACAAAAGATAATAAAACTATTTAAAATACTACTTTTTTGTAAACATGTATCCACCGTACTTTAAGTATTAAGTTTTAATTTCTAGTTAGACTGTTAAGCTTTTAAGGCACAGAGAGAGAACAAAAAAGACACTTTCAGTCACTTTGGATCTTTTTTTTAGAATTGAACACTCAATTCTTTGCCTTATATTCTCTGTTTCTTTTATCTCCTTTAATCGATTCAAATTCAGTTCACTCCTATTTATCCTTCTTATTCCTTGTTCCTTGTTCCCCCGCTGCAACTCAGCATGCTGTCTCCAGGCATGACCTTTCCAAAGGGCCATCCTCTTTCCTCATTATCCAGCTCCACCGCCACTTTCCTCCTGCGGGAAAGTAAGAAAAAAGCCTGAAGACCGCACGCAAGATGGCACACGCACAAGGACTGGTAAGGTCAAATATTCTTCTTCGGTGGCATACCTTTTATAAAGGGAAAAAAAGCTTATATTTGACCCTGCTCTCTGGGTTTCTCCACAACTCAGCATCGTGCAGCAATGCAACTGTCAGCAACCTGAATCTCAAAAGCCCATGTAGCAGTTCTATATAAAAATATTGATATGGTCAAAGGTATGGCAGCTTAGATTCAATGCAAAGAAGTTCCCAAGTGCAAAGTAGTGCACCTGGGAAGCAAAAACCCTGGGGAGGAGTACACAATGGTGGGGCAGTATTAACAACAACAAAAATGGAAAGGGACCTGGGGGTAGTCATATCAGATGACCTAAAGGTAAGCAAGCAATGTGAGAAGGCAGTTAGGATTGCTGGGAGGATATTGGGATGTATAGAGATACATCACCAGTAGAAAACAGGAAGTTATTATCCCTCTGTACAGACAGTTGGTGAGACCCCATCTGGAGAACTGCATGCAGTTCTGGAAACCTCATCTCTGCAAGAACATAGACAGGATGGAGGCAGTCCAGAGGAGGACAACTAAAATGGTGCAGAGTCTGCAACAGAAGCCATATGAAGAAAGACTAAAGGAGCTTAATATGTATACCCTTGAGGGAAGGAGGAAGGGGGGACATGATAGAAACTTTCAAGTACCTCAAGGGAATCAACAAAGTCCAAGAGGGTAGCATCTTTCAGAAAAAGAGATGTGCAAGAACAAGGGGACACAATTTGAAGATAGAGGGGGATGGCTCGGGGCAATGTGAGGAAGTATTTTTTCACAGATAGGGTGGTGGATGAATGGAACGGCCTGCCTGAGGAGGTTGTGGGGTCAAAAACAGTGGGGGAATTCAAGAATTCATGGGACAGACATAAGGCAATTCTGGTGGGGGGTAGGAAGAAGTAGGTTGTTGGTTAACTAGGATCTTCAGCTTATCCAATAGGTAGGGAAATGGGTGCTGGCTCAGTGGTGCTGGCTGAGGGCTAAGGCACTGGACACCTTACCTCATGTCACACCAGCGACCTGGGTTCAGGAATGATCCCGGGCCATCGGAGGTTGGCACCAGGGGGGAGGACGTAGCTGGTTGGAACTGCCGACAGGCACATTCTCCTCTTGGGGGAGGTGAGACAGCTCCTCTTGGCTGAGGCTGCCACCTGTTGGAGGCTGGGGACAGCACAGGCCAGAGAGGAGCCAGGGCACTAGGTCAATGGGGTGGGAGGAAAAGGGCTGTTACTGGGGCTGTGAGACTAATGCGTGCCTCCGCATGCATGCGTACAAACTCCCAGGGGCCTTGGGTGAAAAATGGAGGACAGAAAATATTGCTGCTCTGCAGGATGGCATCTGACTTCCCGCAGGCACTGCTCTCAGGCTGGGCTTAAGGTAAGCCCTGGTAATTCTGGGGTACAGGGCTGGGGGGGTCAGTCAGATGGGGGCTGCAGGTGAAGGGGAAGAATATGACATGATAAAAAAAGGTAGGGAAATGGGCAGACTAGGTGGGCCAAACTGTCCTTATCTGCTGTCAAAGTCTATGTTTCTATGATATGCAGCATTTGGTAGCTATGGGCTAGTAAATCTATGCTTGGGCTACCATTCACCCTGGTGGTCAAATGGTAAATATAGGATCAGCCTGGAGTGTGCAAATATGATTTTTACAGCAGAAATACTATCACCTATTTGCTATATTGTAAAACAATTTTATAGCCAGAGTATTTATTTAAAGAGCAGTTGCTCTATTTGTTAAAATGTAAAGCTGGCCCACTGGCATAGTGGTAGTGGTACTGTCTACAGCTCTGACAACCCAAGTTTAGAAGCAAGCTCGGGAGTTGGAGGGTCAGCCAGTGGGGGAGGATTGAGCACCACAGGGACTGCTCTCCTCCTCTGGGGAGTGATGAGATCAGTGCTCGGCATAAGCCTGACCCCTAGTGGTGACTGGGGGGGTCAGCACACTGAGACTGCACACAAGGGAGGGGTGGAGGTGGGGCAGATGGCTGCTGTGCTGCGAACGAGAGCATGTGCAGTATAGCCATTGGCATCACTGCATGCCACTTCCTCCTCATTGGGGAGAAAACAGGAAAAATGCTGACTGAAAGGATGACACCAGTCTCCTGCAGGCCCCGCACCTGGCTATCTGGTTACAGCCATGCAAACCAGATTGTGTTCCTGAAGGAGCTGGAGGGGGCCCTGCTAGGTGAGGCAAGCAGTGGGGGAAGAGCCATAGAGGAAAGTCTCAGAGGATGCCGGCGTGATGGGACTGGAGAAACCAGGGGGATTGGGGCCATTTGACAGGGGGAAACAAAGAAACAAAATGCATGTAGGCAGCTACAAGGTAATTAGCACATGTTGTAGTGCAGACAGCAGGCTCAGAGAGCAAATGCTCTCAGAAATATAGTAAAATCATCAGATTTAGTATGCATTCATTTAGCTGGCAGGCAGCAAGCGCAAGGCAGTTATATATTGAGAATGGCTTCAATATTTAATAAAATAATACCCCAAGGGGTTAAGAGAAGGAGAGAGAGCTCCTTTTAGAATGGGGGCAGGCTCACAGCATAAAATGGATGCCATCTTTGCAGTAGCAAGCTGCTAGAGAGAGATAATACATTGCACAGCAAACACTCAAGGGGAACAAATAAATAAGCATATGCCATAGAGGGCTAGAGGAGAGTCTTATGAACACAATTATTTTGCCCTAGAATTGCATCATGTCAGAAATGGATCTGAATAAAGGCAGAGTGTTTGTGAGAAGTGAGAGAGCAAATTTTAACTCCAGAAATGTGTACAACTTTTTACCAAACACTATATCTCAGTTATTTTGCAGCAGAATCACAACAATCTTGGTACGCATATAGTTTTGTGTTGACTGTCAGGGAAAATAGACTCACTTGTCACATTGATGTTGACCATGAAAGAGGGATTACTGACCTGCAAAGTTGAATAGTCATGGAGGAAAACCTGCAGTCCAGAGGACATGCTGGCAGGCAGGGGAGTTTGAAGGAGGAGCCTGGATGAGGAGTGTGAGGTTAAAAAGAAACAGTCACCACCAAAGGCCCAACATTCAAGCTCTAATCTTTTGTTTGATGGTTCCACTGTCCTCCCTAGGCTATGTACAGTCACAGAGGACTGTACTTAGCCCCTGGAGAAAAGCAGACCTGGAAAATATCTGATCAGAGACTATATAAATTCTGACATGCACTGCAGACTATTGAATCTCCAAGTGCTGCCTGCTGCTCTGATGGCAACTGCAAGGAATTCTGGGATTTGTAGTAAAAGATGCTAGACCTGTCCACTCAGGAATCTCTCAGGGATTCATTCTTGGGCCACTCATTTTCAGCCTTTTTTTGAACAATCTTCCACAATCCTATCCTGAACAAATCCTGCTCTATGCGGACAATGCCGTCATCAATGCCAGTCATCATGACCCCCACCTACTCCAAAAAAAGCTCCAGATGGGTTTCACCTCCATTGAAAAATGGTTTAATAGACAAAAGCTGGTCCTCAACTATAACAAAACTAAGTTGATGCTTTTCTGCGGCTCCCGCAACAAGCATAGGTCTCAACCCTTCGCAATTACAAATTGCCATGCTACTGTCCTAGATCAGGTTCACTCCTTTAAATATCTTGGAATCACTCTTGACAGTCACCTATCCTATGGCATCCACATTGACACTGTTGACAATTAACAAGCGCATTGGACTTTTCTACAGGCACAGGCAATGCCTTATCTTAGATGCCTTAAGAAAAGCAGTGCAGAGCTCTGTGGTCTCACTAATTGATTATGGTCTGGTTGTCTATGGCTCCGCTACTGACACAACCCTTAGGTGCTTATCCTTGGCCCTAAACAAAGCCTTCCATCTCAGATTCCACTGTCTCACCCACACATATGAACTCTATGCCCAAACAGGGTGGCTCCAACTATCCAACCATATTAAGTACCACACTTGCTTAATGGCCAAGAAGATCTCACTAAGCCTTGCCCTTCCCCAGGAGTCCCAGCTCTACTATGTGCAGTACTCACCCCAGCCCCACCAAGGGTTCTGAAATCAAATACTGCACATCCCCCGGTGCCGCACCATGCAGGGCCAAAGGTCCTTTGCTCAGTGAGCACCCTCCTGGTTTAATGGACTCAACAATGACATCACCTCTCTGCAAAAGCTTGGCTGTTCAAAACCAGCCTCCGCCTCCACCTCTCTGCCTCCAGCTCCTGTGACTGTCACTCCTAATATACTTTCCCTCCTAGCACTTACCTCTTCCTCTCTTTCACATCCTTCCCCTCCCTCCCTCCCTCCCGGCAATGTACTTTCTCGAAGCCTGACAAAGCCCATGGCTGCACCTCTCTTCTGTGTCCCTTCAATGCCTCAACTATTCCCTGTTAACCCTGCTCTTCCCTGGTCCCTTCCTTCCTCAACTGTCTGTATTCAACTGCTTAAAACTGTTAGAATCCCATGTTCTGCATTGTTTACTCAAATTTCTGTCCTAGTACAGATGAAGCCACTTAATCGGCATGCGGTTAATCGGGATGTCCGCTTAATTGGGACATTTCTATGGTTACCGATTGTTCCCCTATTATAGTTAAAGGAAGCTCCTGTTGTTTAATAGGGATGCCAATTTTGGCTAATTGGGACATTTTTGGTGGAGTTTCCTTATAAAATTAGATCCTGTGAGCAGTGTTTTTCAACTGCTGGATATGAACATGGACTCAAAATGTAATGAGCTGTCCCTTGCTGAGCGTGTTAAGGTTCTTGAAGCTCTTCATGGACCAAAAACCTCCTTGTCAAAGGTTGCTGCTGCCTTTGGGATCTCAAAAAGCCAGGCTGGCAGAATCAGCTGAAATCATGATTCAATCATGGCTGAGTGGCTAGCAAACAACAACCCTCAGAGAAAAAGGAAGAGAGATGGAAAGGACTCCGAGGTGGAAGAAGCACCATTCCACTGGTTTAATAATGCAGTTAGCAGAGATGCTAGAATCTCCGGTCCCCTCATGAAAAAAAAAGCTAATCAACTGGCGGCACAGCTAACCCATGAAACATTTGCTGCTTCTGATGGTTGGCTTTCGAGGTGGAAACAGAGGCACAATATCGTTTGTAAAAAGGAACAAGGAGACCGTGGTGATGCAGATAGTAGTGCCACTGGGGGATTGGGTTCAAAGCGTGTTATCAGCTCTATTGCAGGAATATGCACCTGGCGATTTCTACAATGGAGATGAGACAGGACTGTTTTATAGAGGCTATCCAGATCATGGCCATATGCTCAAACACTCAGAGTTGTTGGGGGGGAAGAAGGCAAAAGACAGTGTTTCTTTGCTTGTTTGTGCTAACATGGATGGGACTGACAAACATCCACTTCTCTTGATCGGCAAAAGTAAAAAGCCCAGATGTTTGCCAAAAGACTTGAAATCACTGCCTGTCATATACACATTCTCTGCAAATGCATGGATGACAGGATGGATCTTCGGAGAGTGGCTTGCCTCATGGAAACAGCAGTTGAAGCGAAGGAGGAAAAAAATCTTACTGTTGCTTGACAATTTCCCTGTCCATTCCCAAGACATTATTGGCCGATACTCTCACATAAAATTAGTTTTTCTGCCTCCCAATACAACCTGTCTAAGACAACCTATGGATATGGGGGTTATTAGAAATTTAAAGGGGCATTACCGTGCGTTGATGGAAACACGCATTGTCGGAGTTATTGACGAAGGTGGGAACGCACAAGCATCTGAAATTGCAAAGGCAGTTTCTCTCCTAGATGCAATTTACATGGTGGCTAGAGCATGGAACTGTGTCAAACCTGTCACGATAATGCACTGTTTCCAGAAAGCATTCAAAATTGTATGTGAAACTGACATTCCATCAGACCAATCGTCATTGGATGACGTAGTGATGCCGGAATTCATGTCGGCAGTCGACTTTGCAGAATTTGTTGACATGGATGCTACCCTCCCAACCGACGGTGAGCTAACGACAGAAGAGATCTGTTCATTAATTAAGAGGCCCCAGACTGACGAGCCAGATTCAGAATCTGACAGCCAAGATGCCCAGCTTGTTGCTCCAACTAACCATGAGGCAGTGGCACATCTGTATTCACTCATGGCATGGTGTCAATACCACGGTAAGATTGATGAATGGAACATGCTACAAAATGTTGAAAATGCAGTCGCTGCTAAGATGTGTTCTGATTCAAGGCAGAGCCAAATGACTGATTTTTTTTTTAAACTGATGTTCAATTTTTAGTTACAGTACTTTCCATTAAAGTGTATGTGTGCTGTATGTATGTCTATAAGATTAAATTATTACTGCATATCAAATACTGAGTAAAGCATTCTGTTTGGGGAGTTGCAATTTAAAGATGTGTGGTCTTTGTTGCTTAACTTTGCTACTTCGGGTAATGGGGACGGCCGCTTAAAAGGGACGAATGAATAGCAACGGAGCCATCCCTATTAAGCGGCTTCATCTGTACCTACCTCCCTTAAAATGTATGTATTCAACTGCTTGGAACTGTGTGTTTACTGTACTCTGCATTGCCTATTTCAAATTTTTTTCATGTTTGTATTGTTCATCACTTGACGTGGAACCTTTGTAAAAAAGCCTTGGCTCAAAGGTACTTGCAAATCCTAGACTAAATAAAATAAATAAATAAAATGTCAGCCTACAACTTAGCAAAATTAGTCTGCTACAGTCTACTATACTACAGTAAGTAGCAAGTACTGGACTGGAGCATCCCAGCAGCAGCATCAACTAGGAGCAGATTTATCCTGGACTCCCTTCAGGGTGCCTTCCTCAAGCAACTGGTCATGGAACCAACTCGGCAGAAGGCAATACTGGACCTTGTGCTCACAAACAGGAACAGTGTTATGGGGGTAACAGTGGGGGAGCATCTGGAGAACAGTGACCACCAGTCATTGTGGTTTGAAATCACAGAAGGAGCAGAACCAAACCACACAAAAACATGTATCCTGGATTTTAGGGGGCAGACTTTGGGAAAATGGGGAGATACTTGAAAGAGGCATTAAGGGGAATGGGGCAGGAATCAGGGTTGAGGAACAGTAGGCAGTATTTAAAATGGGAATTACAAGAGCAACAGAATTATACATTAAGCAGGTGAGCAAGAGCAAGAGGAAAAGGAAGAGGAGACCATTATGGTTTTCCAAAGAGGTAGCAAAGAAAGTGAAAGCCAAAAAGATTGCATTCAGACAATACAAAAAGACATAGGCAGAAGGGGATAGGGAGAAGTACCAGGAGAAGCAAAGGGAAGCAGGGAGGTCAGTAAGGAAGCCAAAGCTCAGACAGAAGAGCACATTGCAAAATCAGTGGGTAGAGAGGACAAAACCTTTTACAGGTACATAAGTGAAAAAAGAAAGGCAAAGGGAGGGATGGTGAGATGGAAGGGGAGGATGGGGCCACGTGGAGGATGTCGACAGTAAAGCTGACATATTGAACAGGTATTTCTGCTCAGTCTTTACTGAGGAAAAGGATGATCAGTGAACCAACCAGGTTAAGGAAAACCCTTGACCTTGTGCTGGCAAATGGGGATTTTGTGAGAGAACTTACTGTGGAGAAACCGCTGTCAGGGAGTGACCACCACTCAGTATGGCTCACATTGGATATGGGCAAGGAAGGAGTGGAATCTGGCACAAGACTGCTGAACTTCAGGAGGGCTGACTTTGTGAGGATGGGGAAAGTGGTAAAAGAGTACCTGGCCAGAATTCAATCTAGTATGGACACTAACCAGAGGTGGGAGTTCATAAAGCTGGGGATAGTGGAGGCAACCAAAATCTGCTGTAAAGCCCAGAGCAAGACAGCTAGGGCTAAGAAACCGAGATGGTTGAGCAAGGAGGTCAATGAAAAGGTAAGGAGGAAAAGAGCTGCCTTTAGGAAGTACAAGAAAACAGGGAGGGGGGAGGACAGGGAGGAGTACTTGACAGAATCGAAGGAGGTGACAAGGGCAGTAAGGGGAACCAAAGCATCTACGGAACTCAGGCTGGCATAAGGCATTAAG
This sequence comes from Neoceratodus forsteri, assembly GCA_016271365.2. Taxonomy (NCBI): domain Eukaryota; kingdom Metazoa; phylum Chordata; order Ceratodontiformes; family Ceratodontidae; genus Neoceratodus; species Neoceratodus forsteri. Next base: position 852,378,662 of record CM028134.1, read on the forward strand.
AAGGGGGAGAAGGACTTCTTTAAGTACATCAGGGAGAAAAGGAGCTGTAAGGACCACATTGTAAGGATTAGGAAGGAGGGGGGTTGGGTGGAAGCAGGGTGTGATAAGGCAGAAGCACTAAATGAGTACTTCTGCTCATTATTTACTAAAGAGAAGAGGGGTGACACCCAAGGTGGGAGAAATGGCAGAAATGGGGGAAGGGGTGACAGATGGGGAAATCATGGAGGGCAGAGTTCGAGAGGGTTTGAAGGCACTGAGGGTGGACAAGGCACCAGGCCCAGATGGCATCCACTCCAGGGCTGTGGCGGAGCTGGCAGAGGTCCTTGCAGGACCTTTGGCAGACCTATTTAATGCCTCACTACATTCGGGGTGTGTACCTCAGGACTGGAGGATGGCTCATGTGTTTCCCTTCCACAAGAGTGGCCTCAAGGATGAACCGGGAAACTACAGACCAGTGAGCCTCACATCCATCGTGGGTAAGCTAATGGAGACTATCCTGAAGGAGAGGCTGGTGGCCCTCCTAGAGGCCAAAGGACTACAGGACAGCAGACAGCATGGCTTCATATGTGGCAGATCCTGCCAAACCAACCTGGCGGAGTTTTATGACTGGGTAACTAGGCAACTGGACAGGGGCCATGCAGTGGATGTCCTGTATCTGGACTTCAGTAAGGCATTCGACTCGGTGCCACATGGAAGGCTGGAAAGGAAGTTAGTAGGCACAAGGGTGGGTGCAAAGCTGGTAAGATGGATAGGAAACTGGCTTCAGGGAAGGCAACAGAGGGTGGTGGTGGGTGGGAAGCTCTCACACCCAAGGGCAGTGACGGGCGGTGTTCCACAGGGTTCGGTGTTGGGAACAGTGTTGTTTGGGATGTTCATTGCAGACATATCATGGGACATCAAGAGCAAGATCAGTCTGTTTGCTGATGATACCAAGGTAGGCGCAGTGGTGGATGATCTAGGGGGATGGCAGGGGTTGCAGGATGATCTGGCAAAGCTTGAAACCTGGTCAGACACCTGGCAACTGGGGTTTAATGCCAAAAAGTGCAAGGTGCTGCATTTTGGGATGAAGAACTCAAGGAGGAGTTACCAGCTGGGGGGAGTGCAGCTAGCCCAGACAGAGGAGGAGAAGGATCTGGGTGTGCTCATTACAGGGTCAATGAACAACTTGGCACAATGTAGGAAGGCAGCTGCCAAGGCCAACAAAATGCTGGGTTGTATTGCAAGGGGTATATCCCCGAGGAGGGAGGAGGGAGGAGGTGATTCTGCCACTGTATAGGTCATTAGTTAGACCACACCTGGAGTACTGTGTACAGTACTGGCACCCGTATCTCAAGAGGGACATTAAGTTACTGGAGGGGGTGCAGCGCAGGGCAACAAAGATGATCAAGGGGCTGGGGACTTATCATACAAGAGGAGGTTGAAGGAGTTGAACATGTACTCACTGGAGGAGAGGAGGGACAGGGTGACATGATTGAAACCTTTAAATACATGAAAGGAATAAACAAGACGGGTACAGAGGGGCTGTTCAAAGTAAGGAGGAGAGGGCCACCAGGGGCCATGATATGAGACTGGAGGAGGAAGGTTCAGGAGGAGATGAGGAGACACTTTTACAGAGAGGTGGTGGCTGGGTGGAATGCATTACCTGCAGAAGTGGTATCCAGTAGAACAGTGGACTGCTTCAAAAGGGATGGGACAGGACAAGGGGGAGGGTTAATGAAGGGGAAGGGTGGAAGGGAGGGGCAGCTGCAGAATAAGGGGTGCTAGCTGCACATTCGAGCAGACTTGATAGACCTCTAGGCCTTTATCTGCTGACAAATTTTGTATGTTCGTAGGATAATGGGTCTGAAGGGAGTACAAGGGGTGAGAATGGTGCAGAAATGGACACAAGTCCCTTTACACGAGAAAGGGTCCTGAAGGAACTGGAAGTAATAAGAGTTGATAAATCAATGGGGCCAGATGGGGGGGCACTCCAGGGTCCTTAAAGAACTAAGAGAGGTAGTGGCTGAACCTCTGGCTATCCTGTTTAGCCAATCACTGGAAATAGGGAGGTACCCAAAGACTGGAGGACAGCAGATGTAGTCCTCTTATACAAAAGTGGGAAAAAGAGGAAGTGGGGAACTACAGACCAGTCAGCCTCACCTCGGTAGTGGGGAAGATCATGAAAGCACTACTGAAGGAGAGACTGGTGGAACATCTGGTTGTCAATGGATTACAGGACCCAAGGCAGCATGGTTTCACCAGGGGAGGTCATGTCAGACCAACCTCATTGAATTTTTTGACTGGGTGACTAGGGAGGTGGATCAGGGGAGGGCAGTGGACATGGCCTATCTGGACTTCAGCAAGGCCTCTGATACTGTGCCACATAGAAGACTATTACACAAACTGGGGAATATGGGTGTGGGCAGGACAGTAGTGTGGTAGGTAGGTAACTGGCTGGGCAGCAGGACACAGAGGGTGGCAGTAAATGGTTGTCACTCCACAGAGGGAAGAGTGACCAGTGGGGTACCACAGGGATCAGTGCTGGAACCGATCCTATTCAACATCTTCATCAGTGACAAGGCACAGGACTTAGAAGGCAGAATTTCACTGTTCGCTGATGACACAAAGCTCTGTAACAGAGTAGACATACCAGAGGGTGTAGACAGAATGAGAAGCGACCTGTAGAAACTTGAAGAATGGTCAGGGGTTTGGCAGTTGAAATTCAATGCAAAGAAGTGCAAGATAATGCATATGGGGCACAAAAACTCTGGCGCAATATATCAGTTGAGGGGTGAGGATATAGCATGCACCAAGCAGGAAAGGGATCTTGGGGTTATCATCTCTGATTACCTCAATGTAGGGAAACAGTGTGACAAAGCAGTAGGTAAAGCAAATAGGATGCTGGGATGCATAGGCAGGGGCATCACCAGCAGGCAAAGGGAGGTCATAATTCCACTATACAAGACACTAGTGAGGCCCCACCTGGAGTACAGCGTACAGTTCTGGAGACCTTACCTATGTAAGGACATAGACAGGGTAGAGAAGATTCAGAGGAGGGCAACAAAGATGGTACATGGATTGCATCACAAGTCCTTTGATGACAGGTTGAAGGAACTGAATATGTATTCCCTGGAGTAGAAGAAGGAGAGAGAGGACACGAGTATCTTATAGGGAGGAACAGGGTGCAGGAATACACTATTTTTAAGCGAAAAATATGTTCCAGGACTAGAGGGCATAGGATGAAGTTGGAGGAGGACGATTCAGAGGAAACTTGAGGAGAATTTCTTCACAGGACGGGGGGGGGTGGACAAGTAGAACACCCTGCCAGAGGAAGTGGTGGGGGCTGAAACAATCACAGGATTTAAGAATGCATGGGATAGACATAAAGGAATTCTGGAGGTCAGGGGTAAGGGGAAACAGAAACAGGCTTCTAGGAAAACATAAACTGAACTTACAAGCTCAGATGGGCAGACTGGGTGTGCCATAGGCCCTTATCTGCTGACACTGTCTATGTAGCTATGTATCTATGTAAGTAAACCAAAAAGTTTTTGCACACAAAGTGTACATCTGGACCAGCCCTAACATTTCAATGTAGGGTCCTTGGTGGTGACTGTTCCCCTGTTAGTTTTCACAGGGTGGAAACTTCAACAAAGAGCAACTTAAAGTTCCCTTGACAACATTTTAATATAAACATTATTGCAGAAAGCCCAGTATGTCAGCTTTCCAGCTGGGGAACTGTAAACATTATGTTGATACATGTTTATAGGGATTTATGTAATGTGTCTAAAGTTAACCCATGTGAACAGAGCAAAGCAGGCTTGTAAATTTCAGGGTAGTTGGTTAGAAATTTAAACTGAAGGATTCCATTGTGGCTCATCCTGCTGCAGAATTCCCAGTTTGAATCACAGCTGACCGGTGTCGAGGTTTGGAAAAGGGTAGCTCTCAACTCAGAGATCAGGATTTGGGTTTTATAGAATGTTCATTCAGTATGAAAGTAGCTGCGCAAGGCTGTTTTTTTGGGAGATCAAGGAGGAAGGCCAATCTGAAGGGACCAGACAAGATGAAAGGAAGTCCAGCCTATAGCAGCCTACTACCAGATCATGGCTGGGGGACTTGCACTCATCAAGTATACAGTATCTAGCCTATAGGTGACCACCTGTATCCCACTGCCACGGTCAGTAGGGCAGTACGTGAGTACAGAGGAAGCATAATTAATTTCTCCTACATGTGGTACCTGTTCCAGTAAAGTTATTTCAGTCTGCATCCAGCAAGTGCAGCAAGTTTTCCAACTAACAGGTTGTCTTCAATGATCAGCATCATCACAGATGCATTGCTTATCTCTGGAGGGTCCAGCTTTTGACATCAATATAGCAAAGCTCATTCAAGTAAAGTGGGACAGTAATTTAGGTTTATTGCAGGACTCATTCAAGAGTGACACTTAATACTGGGATTTGAGATTGCCACAAAAGGACTACTGTCCATCAGTTTAAGAGATTTTGCTCAGAGTCTGAGGAGGATTGTATGTGAATGCACTATAAGTAACTTAGCCAGTGTGATTTAAATGCTACAGTGAATTGATATAGAGCAGTGTTCCTCAAATGGGGATGCCAGCTTCCTAACGGAGGCCCCAACCTGTTCCAGGAGAGGCTCAAGCATGTTTGAAAATGTACTGTATTTAAATGCTGAGTTTAGGATGTTTGGTGTGATCGGACAAGACCACCAGAAAGTGGATAAAGGCAGGTGGATTCATTTTTTTTAACTTACTGTTTATGACCCTTCTTGTCCAACTGCCCCCTTTCTCATGCCATCTCCACCCTCAACATCTGTCTTTTCTAGGAATTTCCCAGTCCTTATTTTTGCCAATGTTGCCTGCCATTCATAGCCCTGGTGTTTAATCAGGGCATACATTCTAGGTCCATTGAGCTGGCTTAAGCCAACATTTCAAGGAAGTTCACTGTAATTGATTGTGCAAGGCTAGCTAGAGGAATCACATTACCCTGCCACAGCTGTGGTTGTTTTTCCATGTTTACCCCCTTCCACTTGAATGTCAGAATGCTCTAAGCTCATGGGGATGGACATGCACATTTCAGCCTAATGTCCCTATCCCAGGTTATGTACATGTTGCCAAGGCTCTCCTTGGCTGTGCCTTCACCACTAAATATTTTTAATGCTATCAAATTTGGGTTGACCTGGATCGGAAAGCTACTGACAAGCTGCATTAATCCAGCAACCCCACTGGCCCCTGGGCTAATTGAGTGGCACCTTTTTTGAGGTGCCATCATGTCAGGCCCTATATGGCTCCTTATACTGCCCCTTCTTCTGCTGATACCAGCTGCCCAGCATTGGACACCTGAACTACCATCATGTTTGGTCTACAACTGCACCTTGTGCTGTATACTACATGGCAACTTATCCTTAATTAAGGCCCATGATTCCAAGTACCAATACCTCGAACCCTGCTCTTGGACCACACATACCAGTAGTACTTATAATACTCCCCACCACAAGGCCCACCTCCCACCATGCAGACTTCTATCTCCTCCCCACCTATTGTGGTAGGGGTACTAGCTCTTGCTACAACAGATCAGCTCTTCTATGGTGGCTACTTTCCAGTCCCTAAAAACATCAGATCTACTAGACAGGAGAAAGGAAGTAATTACAAGCTTATAATTAGCACTCTTAGGAAAATCCTACTTATCCTCCTGCTATGTTCAGGCAACGTAGAAGTCAACCCTGGCCCCCCAGAAGCTATTGCTTTGCCAGCAGAACTAGCAAATTTAAAAGGAATAAGCTTCTTGCATATTAATGTATGTAGCCTCCTTAAAAAGATAACCTTAATACAAACCTGGGTAAATCATACCTCTGCTGACATACTTGTGATTTCCCAAACTTGGTTTAGACCAAGCACCACTGATAGAGAAGTAAACATACCCAACTATGCCTTGTTCAGAGCTGATAGGCATGCCAGAGGAGGAGGAGGGGTAGCTATCTATGTTAAAGACAAATTTTCTGCCTTCTGCTTATCCTCGGCATCTGTCGCCAGCGAATTCGAATGCCTAATTCTCAAAGTGGAAATTACACAGACTACTGCACTCTGTGTAATAGGATGCTACAGACCACTGTCTGCTGGCCTACAGCTTGCGTCATATCTAAGTGACAAGTTGGGACAGGGGCTGCCAGAAACTATTATTTTAGGAGACCTCAACTTTGACTGGCTCTGTAACACAGCTGCCCCCCTTGCATCCTTCTGTGATGAACATGGGCTCACGCAACTTATTACTGAACCAACATGCCCAAACGTGAAGAACCCCAGTAAAAGTACACTTTTGGATGTGCTAATGGTGAGCAAACCTCATCTCTTCTCCCACGCTGATGTCTTCTTCTCAGACGCCAGCGACCATTGTTTTATTGCGGGAGTAAGATCCACCAACCCAGCACCCATCATCAAGTTCTCTAGGAAGAGATCCAGGCACAACTTCAATGAACATGCCTACCTAAACGAGCTTAAGTACTCCCCTGAGTGGCAAGATTTCTACCTGGCCAAAACGATTACGTCAGCTTACAATATCTTCCACAACATTCTATCAAGGGCCCTTAATAAGTATGCTCCCCTGATTAAAGTTTGAACTAGGACCAAATCCTGTAAATGGTTCACCCCTCAGATCAAGTCCTTGCTTCTAGAAAGAGATAAGCTCTGGAAAAAAGCACGCAGACTGAACACTACAGAGGATTGGAACCAGTTCAGGAGACTACGAAATTTATGTACCAAAACAATCAGAGAATCGAAGGCCACCTTCTTCAAATCCTAACTCAACTCTTCCACAAAAATCCCAATCAAGCTCTGGAACACAATCAATGATCTGCTAGGCCACTCCCCAGGAAATTCACTCCCGACCAAGATTACCTCTGGCAACTTGACTATAACTGAAAAGATGGATATACTTGACACATTCAATAACCACTTTGCTACTGCAGGCATGGCATTTGATAACTCCCCTGCAAACATACTTCACTCCCAGACTGCCAGTCAACTGCCTGAAACTCCGGTAGCTTTGCCGCCTTCTCTTAACTTCCACCTACCAGAAGAGGTAGAGGACCTCTTGCTTCAGTTGGATACTAGAAAAGTGCTGGGGCCGACACCTTGACCAGTACTTCCTAAAAATTGCCTACCACGTACTAGCAATACCCATCACCCACCTTTTAACTTATCCCTGTCTCAGGGCACCTTACCACCTATATGAAAGACAGCACATGTCATACCACTGTTTAAATCAGATGACCCTGGCGATCTCAATAACTACAGGCCAATTTCCCTCCTTCCGGTCCTGTCCAAGCTCCTAGAGAAAATTGTAAAGGCACAGCTGAGGACTCACCTTGAGTCTAGGGAATCGCGAACTTATGCAGTCCAGATTCAGAGCCAACATAGCACTATCTCAGCCTTCGCCAAAGTTACACATTAACGCACTGGCAGTAATCTTGAGAGCAAAACTTTATTTGTGCTGTTTCCTTGATCTAAGCAAGGAAGGCTTTTGACACAGTCGACCATAGTCTGCTCTTCTCCTCCCTTCAAACCATAGGTGTGGACCCCTTCTCTCTGCGTTGGTTTACTGACTATCTTACAGGGCGCCTTCAACAAGTTAAAGCCGAAGGAGGCCTGTCCCCCTTAAAAACTCTGCAAAGAGGGGTACCTCAAGGTTCTATTTTAGGGCCCTTACTTTTTACAATCTACATTAATAGCATTGACTACTGTATAAAAAAAGCCAACATCCATCTGTTTGCAGATGATACAGTTCTCATGAGTCGCCTAACACCTGAAGCTGCCTGCAATGACCTGCAGTCAGAATTCAACCTTTGCAAAGCCAACTCCTCCAAAAAGCTACCCTTAATGCCAAAAAAACTAAAGCGATGGTCCTCTCCCCTTTTATCTGTACAACTAACCCTGTGTCCAGTGGGACAGTTCCCCAAATTACCACAGTTCTAGGTGAAAAACTAGAATTTGTTACAAAATTCAAGTATCTGGGAGTTTGGATAGACCAAAGACTCTCCTTCATTGAACACATTGAGGACTTGCTAAAACGACTTCGGCAAAGACTTGGACTGTTTTTCAGAATCAACCAATTTCTCACCAGAGATGCCAAGAAACAACTGGTCCAATCCATTTTCCTATCATTGGTTGATTACGCTGACTTCATCTACAGCCAATGCCCCAACTCTTACATGGCCAAACTGGACACACTCTACCATCGAGCACTGAGGTTTATAACGGGACTCCCCTTCAACACGCATCACTGCACCCTATATGTGGCAGTGGGGTGGACATCATTAAAGTTCAGGCACCACAGAAATGCCGCTCTCTGGACCTATAAAGCCATCTCTAATAAGCTGCCTTACTATATCTCTGCTGCCTTCCCTGAGTATAATTAGAAATACGCGTTAAAGTTACTCAGCTATTACATTTACAGTACCCAAAGCAAAATCCGCTCGCAGGGCAGCCATAAGCTTCATGCTACCTACCTTATGGAACAATCTACAAAAACCCTCAAATTAAGCACTCTAATCAGTATAAATGCCTTCAAGATGCTTTATTTCCATACAATCAGAAGTATGTAATTACTTCACCCACTCAGACCAAGTACCGGTGTCTGCACTGGTATATAACCACGCCTGAGACTCAATTTAATACTGACCCCAGCTTGCTCCTCACCAGCCTAATTGTTCTTTCTCTATCCTCCTGTCTTATCAACACTAGGCCCATCCATCCCTTATTCTTCCTTTCCCAACCTCAGATAGGAGCTCACTACCCTGGGTTATGACATCTCTACATACCCCATGCTATAGCATCCAATCCGGGGCTCACACATACTCCTTTTCTCCATCCACCTTCTCTACATCCTGTTTTACTAACTCCTTTCTGTACACGTGCCCTCCTAGCCTTTCTCCCCTACCTCCCTCCTTCCCCCTACCTTCACCTCTACCTGGTGTATATTTTTATTTTTTTCTTCCGTTACTTCCTCCTGCAACCTTAGATAACTTGCTTTATCTTCCTATAGACACTTCTATGTATGCAAATATCATGTAATCTGTACAATATCTGTATAATTCTATGTACATATGAACTTCTTTTTCTTCCTCTCTGTAAAGAGTATTATCTGTATTGCCTTGTAAATACCTGTGTTGACCTGTATATACAATTGTTCATGCTCCACCCAGGTCCATCTTGCAAAGGAGCTTCTGCTCAATGATGAACGCCTGGTTAAATAAAGACTTGATTAATTGATTGATTGATTGATTGATTGCTTGATTGACTCTGCTTCCACTGTACTTCCACCCGTGGTCATCCATGTGGCAGCACTGTGGTGGAGACATCAATTTTTCCCTCCCCAGAGGACAGCATCCTCTATGACACTCAATACTCCTACCCCCTGACAGCCCTCTGATGGCCCAGGCTCCTCCCCGAAACCAGGTCACTTCTGTCACGAGGCCTATCACTGCCACTGTGCCCACAGGCTGTCAGAGGAGTTTATTTATCAACAAATTGGTAACCAGAAAAACCACACAGAACTGAAGCTTGTTTCTAGGCATGACCCAAGAGAGGGAGATGGTATGGGGGGGGGGAGAACAATGAGTTGAATAAAAAAAGAATACACTTAAAGCCTTCCACTTTATTTCTGGTGTACTGTACAAACTACTGAATGCTATTGCATGTAATGTAGTGTAATTTAATTTTTATATGTCACCCCCTCCCAGAGATACAATCATCAAAAAGATATAAAATAAGTACAAAACAAAAATGAACTACTAAAATGATTATCTACAATAGAACTATAAAATAACATTAAGAATTCTACATTAAGCCATACATGTGTTCTATGGGGAGGCCCAAAATCATTTCCATATATTTTGGGAAGCTTGAGATCTTTTCTATGGCTTGAGGAGCCTGCTTCAAATGAGGAAGTGCACCAGAATGAGAGGTCATTCAAAAAAGCTAGAAGGGGGAAAGTTCAGAAGGGATGTGACGAAATAATACAACACAGAAAGGGTGGTGGATGCCTGGAACAGCCCACTGTCAGAGGTAGTGGGGCCAAAAACAGTGGGGCATCTCAAACATGCATGGGATAGGTATAGAGGAGTACTGATAAATAAGCAGAGTGGGGAGGGTTGCCAGAAACCAGTTAGAGTCTGTAGAGACAGAATAAGCAGAGAACACCTGGGCAGACTGGATGAGCCAAGTGGTCTTTTTCTGCCAACAAATTGTAGGTTTCTATGTAAGTACAGTTCCTTTTCTCCTACACAGGTTTCCACAACTATCTGGTTGGGGAGTTAGTCAAGCTTACCATCCCAGTGTACCAATTCATAGGTTGTGGGTAGAAAGGGAAGTAAAAGAACCTAAAGATAACTAGAGGCTGTACTTACATGTCCTGGTAACCTCAAAGTTATGTAGTGGTACTACTTTTTCCTTACCTATCCACAGACAAATCCCTGGCATCCAGCATCAATGCTTTTCTACACCCTACACTAGTCCAAGCATCTCTGGTATCCAGTGGCACACCCTCCCACACCCTGTACCATTCAAAGCATCCCTAACTTTAAGGGTACTCATCAACACCCTGCCCCAGTCCAAGCATCCTTAGTGTCCAGTGGTACCCACACACACCATGCCCTATTCCAAGTATCTCTGACATCCTGTGGCATCTCCTCACAGACCCTTCCCTAATCTAAGCATCGCTGACATTCAAGGGCACCCCTACTAAACCCTGCCCCATGTTCAAGTATCTCTGCTGCACAGTGGTACCCCATTCCTATACCCTGCCTCATTCCAATCATCCCTACTGTCCAGTGTTACTCACCTATGCCCTGCCCTTTTCCAGCTATCTCTGGCATCTGATGGCAATCCCTCACAGGCCTTTCCCTAATCTCAGCATTGCAGACATCCAGTGGCATCCCGTTCTATACCCTGACCCATGTTCAAGCATTCCTGCTGCCAGTGGTACCCACCACACCCTGCCTCATTTCAAACATCCCTGGCATTCAGTGGTATCCCCCCCATACACTGTACCCTATTCCAAGTATCCCAGGTGTCCAGCTGCAACCTCCTCCCAAACCCTGCCCCATGTCCAAGTACACTTGGCATCCAGTGACACCCCATCCCACACCCTGCTGAATGTCCAAGTATCCCTGGCATCCATCTGTACCTCCCCCACCCTCAACAATTCCATCCCACAGATGATGACCTGCTCAAACCATTCACTCATCTCTTTGGCCAGCCATCATCTAAATAAACTGCAAGTACAATTTAGAAAATGCATGTACACAGCATGTATTCATGACTCTTCATATGCAATATTTTATAACAAAAAAGGATTTACAAAATACACAACATGTGAGTGTATTTCTAAAAAAAGTGGTTGGATTTATTCAAATGGTAGCCAGTTGAGGAGGTATGGGGAGGATTTGTGCTGGCCATCATCTGGTGGACAGAAGAAAAAGGGGTTCCAGTGACACCATGGCATGGTTCCCAGGGCCAGCCATGGAGTGTTGGGGTAGAAAGTATGCTACTGAGGATGGACTCCAGTGACCACGTAGTTATTTAACAATTTCAGGCACTGGGTTTGCACCTGCAGTGTCAGAAGTGTGTTTATATTTTTAAATAATATTTTTATTATTTTTCAAGTCAGAACTTTCAAACAGAAATACAAAATATAGCAGACATTGTAATAACGAATTTACATATGTTAGCTTTGTCTCAGAAGTTGAAATGAAAAAGTAGTCTTCAGAGTAAGTTCAGGCAGTACCTGGTAAGAGAATGATGATGAAGGCCTGTGCACAGGCCAATAAAGTATTTATATCTTTATCTGGCATTACCAAAATTATAGGCAGTAAATTGAATATTTGGAAGATCCAGGAAGGACCCTAGAATATTAATAACACAAGGGCATACATAAATCAATATGGAAGCAATACCATAAGTACAATCAAGTCTGGACTTCAGAAAGTACAAATTAATAAAAAGTGTAAAGGAAAAGAGGAAGTGAAGAGAAAGGAAAGTAAACATATGGTAGGATAGGAGAAATAGACAAGTCAGAGAGTGTGGGGCATGCCCCCCATAGCACAAAGTCAGAGTAATGGGCTAGTTGATATAACACCCATCTTCGCCGACACATCTTGAAGTAAAGGAGTTGCCCCGGGAACTGTATGTCATACATTCCATATAAATATCTATCATGATGGATCTCCAAGCTACTAGTGTTGGAAGTTTGGGGGTACCAAAGCCTTGTAATCACTTTGTTTCTGCCAATAGCAAAGATAAGTATTAATCGGAGACTCAGGCGATCAAGCCTAGAGTTATCCAGTGGGATGGCAAATAAAAGTAAGGACAGAGTGACTGCTCAAGGGCAATCAAACATACCCTAAAGTTCTCTTATAACATCTTGCCAGAATGGTTGGCTAGATGGACAATCCCAGAAAACATGTGTTGCAGTCACTGACAGCTGGCCAGATCTTCTCCAACATGCTGCCATGTTCTTGCATGTGAACTTGGCAATGATACCTGGAGAGAAAAAAATCAAAAATGACATTTCCATGCAAACTCCCTCCAATATGTTGATGAAGTAAGGTGATATGAGTGGGTGACAAATTTGGTCCCAACAGCGATGGTATGTGAAGTGTGTAGTTCTGAGTCCCACCTTTGTAAAATAGAGTTGAGTCCATGGCAGTGTCCTGGAGCATTTTATAGGTGCATCCAATCATGTGTCCCAGGTGTGACCCTGGAGATAAAATATTAAAAGTTGTGAAAGAGTGGGGAGCTTAGCCAGCAGACAGCGATAATCCATGGACTTATCTCCTCTATAGGATCTCAGCTGTAAATAGCAGCAGTGCTCTGTTGTGTGGTGATGGTAGGCTGACTGTAAAGATGCAAATGGGATGATTCCCTGGGAATCCAGTAGTTGAAAGAAAACAATGCAGCCACAATCTAACCCAGCTCCGTAGGAGATTCGACCTATGGTTGGTATCATAAGTGAGAGCTCTAGGGTAAAACTGATGGACTGGGGAAAGAAATAGCTTGCAAATCTCAAGCCATTTCCTTAAGGTAGTGGCTGTATATTGCTAGAACTTAGGAAAGGGAAGGTAAGATACGGGATTTCTGAATAAATAAGGGTTAGAATCATATAAATCATTAAGCAAAAATTCAATCTGCTTCCAGTAAGGGTTGATTGACGGGGCAATCCACACACAAATGGTGCATAGATGAGCCACAAGGGAACTATCTGGTAAGATTAGGAAGGTTCACCACTGCCTTTTCTCTTGGTAATTGTAGAACTGAAAGTCGAATTTGTTTTTTTTTCCCATTCCATAAAAAGCAGGAAATTTGTTTATTCCAGGCTATGAAATTAGCTTTCTCTGGTATTAAAGGTAAAGTTTGAAAGTATACAAAATTTGTGGTAGAATACTCTAGCACTAGCTTCAATACACTGGAAAAAACCCAGGTAAAGCTGTGACCTCTGGGAGTGGTCTTCTATTATTTGCTTTGTTAAAGGTTCTAGATTTAACAGCTCAAGGCGATCTAGATTCTGAGTAATCTTCATCCTTAGATACTAAAAGGCTATTTTGTACCATTTGAAGGGAAAAGCTGGTTTAAGAAATGGTGATGGGGAGTAATTACATATGTCCTCTGTTTTAGAGATATTGAGCTTATATTCTGGCACTTGTTCAAAAGTATGAAATATGTCCCAAACTCCAGGGATGGAATCCTTGGATGAGGTGACCATAAGAAGTAGGTTGTCTGCAAAAAGTGAGAGATTGTGCTGCCTACTTTCCAAGGGTAATCCTGAGATCAAAGGGGTATAGTGAACACAAATAGCTAGAGGCTCTAAATATAAAGTGAATAAAAGAGGGCACAAGGGGCATCCTTGTCAGGTTCCTCGTTCTAAAGGGAAGGGGTCTGAGAAGAAATCATTGAGACATATATAGGCCTGGGAGGAGGAGGAATAAATGTTTCACAAGGAAAGGATAAATTAATCTAGGAAGTCATATGTTGACAGGGTGGCACATAGAAAAGGGCAGGCCACCCTGTCAAAAGCCTTCTTGGCATCAAGGCTTAATAATGCCCATGGAATCTTGCAGGCTGTGACATCGTCTAGTAACAGAAGGGTCCTTCTAATGCTGTCATGTGCCCGATGGTTGTGGATAAATCCCACATGGTCTCGGTCAATTAGAAGGGGAAGTAAAGTCTCTAATCTATGGGCTAATATGGACATGTAAATTTTATAATCATAATTCAAAAGGGAAAGCAGTCTGTAGGAAGGGTTATAAAGTGGGACCTTGTTAGGTACTGGAGGGGTCAAAATGACTGTATAGTGCCAGGATGGTGTAGGGGCTCACCCTGTTGAATGACATGAAAGAGTGAGAGAAGGAGAGGTACCAGAGTAGATAGAAATTTCTTGAAAAACTCAGCAGGATAAATGTCCAAACCTGGAGATTTCATGGAATGAGGATCTTAGATGGTTCGGTATATCTCCTCAGCTGATATGGGGGCCACTAATTGCCAGGCATCATAATCATCTAGTTTGGGAAAAGGGAGAGAATGAAGATATTCAAAAAGTTCCTGGGAGGGAACAGCTGGTTCGGCCAGGTAGGACCTTCTATAAAATGTGGCTAAGATGTTCCTGACAGCTGAGGGATGAGTGGCAAGGGTGCCCCTGACCATATTGTACATTTGAGATATACAAGTTCTGGTTTTATGGACACAAAGTTTCTTTGTCAGGTTGTGGGCCCCCACCCCCCACGCTCCTCCCTCATACTGGTAATGTTTAAGGTAAAGTAAAGCTTGCTGTACCTTAGAGTTAAGTATTTTCTGTAGGTCTTGTTTAACCCATTGTAATTGTGGGACAATATACCTGTCCTCTTGGAGATAAAAAGCTTGTAAGTTAGAAAGTTGAAGTTGGAGCTAGGTTAGGTGTTTTTGTGTCTCACATTTTTTAATGGAGGAGTACGCAATGAACTCTCCCTGCAGAACAGTTTTGATGGTGTCGCATAAAAGAGACGGTGCGGTATCAGGATCTGAATTGTTCCTGAGGATTTAAGGAATTTTCACCAAAGTAAGTTTGATAGATTCTGGATTTTTAAGTAAAGCTAGGTTAAGGTACCAGGGTGCCCAAGGGGGAGGTTTGCCAAGGTTGATTTTGGCTTGAAAAGGAGCATGATTGGAGAAAAGAACTGGACCATGGGTAATATCTTGAACTGTGTCTAAATGTTCAGCTGTGGTAAGCAGATAGCCCAAACAGGCAGTGGAACCTGTTCTGGGAGCAGAGAAGGTATACGCTGAGGTAGTGGGAAAGAAATGACACCAGAGGTCAATAAAACCTAGGTGTACTAAAGTAATGCAGAGGTATTTCTGTAGGTGTGTTGCTCTATAAAGAGCAGGGCATGTGGTGTCCAAGGTGGGTGATAGGGTTTAATTAAGATCCCCACCAAGAATTAATTGGCCCTGGAGCATTGGTAACAATTTATTAAAGAAACATTGACCAAGTATTTTGTCGGAGCCCAGAGGGAAATATACAATAGCTAAGGTTACTTGTATATTGTATAAGTTCCCCACAGCAATAACAAAACATTCTCGGGGTCAGAGTAATGGTCATGTAGAAAAAAAAGTGTCCCTTGAGGGATCAAAATTGCCACACCCCTGCAATGGCCCAATTTGTGGCAGGCAGCGAGCACTGTGGAGTAACCCCTGGACTGAAATGTGTTACGTTCTGTTTGTAATGTATGTCTCCTGCAAAACTATAATATCAGGTTTTTCACATTTTAACTGTTGCAACAGTCAAGTTCACTTAATGGGACTTTGTATCCCATTAATATTCCAGGAAATATATTGGGATAAATTAGCTATGGTGATCATTCCATAAAAAGTCATAATGCACAAAGGGGTGAAACCCCCTTTCCAGTATAGAATAGAAGAAAGAATGGTGGAACAAAAAGAAGAGGAAGACAGAGAGAAGAGTTGTAATAGAAGAAGAAGAAGGTGGTGCAGTAAATGTACATTCAAGATAAAGCAAAACCACAAATAGCACATATATACCAATAGGGCAAATCTATAATAAACTGTAAACAACATTTTGAACTACAACTCCCACTATCTCCAAGGGAAAATGGAGAGGTAGGAAAAGAGTGCTTCCAAGGTGGGGAGAAATTACCGTACATCCTTCTATGGAGGGATAGATGTATTATCCTAGAGAGGGTAATTCACAGCAAAGGCTGTGGGGCTCCATAGCAGGTAGCTCCTCCTGACAAAGTGCCACACTAGCGATGCGAAGCACCAAGGGTAATGGGTTGACCTGGGCCCAAAAATAACGTTTTTAAATTGCAAGCCAGACTTTGCGGTAAACTTTCTTTACTTAAATTTATGCCAGTGAGTGCAGCCTGTGTAGTGTTTTCTCCTGTGCTACTATGTAGGAAGGGAAGGTGATAGCAACCAGTCTTCACCTACTGTAAATTCCTACAAAGGTAGTCAGGTGTGGGTGAGAGAACAAAAAAAACTGGGTGCTATGGACTCCATTTTCTCCATAATGAAAACAGAAAAATTGTGTGCAAGGGGCAGACATCAATGATTCAAGGTATAAGAGTTGTGCTTACTAACAGGTATGGATGATGGGTGTAGGTTGGTATGGGAGCAAATCTGAGGGAAGTTGGTGAATCTGATAAAATCAATAATCTTGGGGTGAGAGAGAGGTATGCTGCAGTTCCAGCCCGGGGGTTCTGGAGATACAGTCTTATTTCCAGATCCTGAGGGTGCCATTTTCAAAGAGGTGCACCTGCTCTGAATTATTGTCAAAACCGGAGCAGCAGTTATGGGGCAGCTTGATGGTTTATTTGTAAAAAACAAAGTGTTTGTTTTTTTTTGGGGGGAGGAGGAAAAATGTTGTTCTCTCTGTAAGATGGTGGCTAACCTATCCCAACAAAGTGCATACAAAACAAACAAGGGGCTTCACTCACTCTTGGTGAGTAATTCAAATCTGGTGCATAGCAGGATCAGAGTACCACCAATTCAACCAAAATACTGCTTCCAGAGTTTCCAGAAGCCATGCCTGCTGCACTTAACCCAATAGTTTGTACACTTCAACAAATTAAAATGCACAGCTTACCGTGTCAAGACTTTTTTATTAAAGCGCTTAAAACTTCCATCCTGTAGCAAATAGAGTGCAAAAATGGCAACTGTAAATGTTTAAAATAAGAAACTAAAGACACCGTCATGGCGCTGTACCGTATCAGGAGAAATGACCAGGTCGGCCGAGCAGACAACCCTTGTGTGTGATGTCACACAGGAATGAGCTGACGTTTTGGCTTACGCCTTCCTCAGAGCTCTGAAAGCATCTAGGGAAACTCAGACACAGCCAAGAACGCCATGCCACAATCTCCAGAATAGAGGCTATTTACAAATCTACTGAACATGTAGTAAATTCAAGTCAGGGAGGGGACGACCTGCTGAACGACTAAAAGAGCTGTCAGATCTCTGCCATGGTAGCTAGGCCTTGTTGACACCTATTGGAGCAAGTCGTGGTGGTGGACCAGATGGTGTTGCAGAGAATGGTGGCATCCTGGTGGTCTGGAGTATGTTGCAGAAGAAATACCTCCATTCCTTGAGCAGTCAGCTCCTTTACTGCATCCTCCAGTGTGGAAAGCCCCTTCAACCCCTCAGAAAACATAACTATTAGGCAGGTAGGGCAAGAGGGTCTGGAATTTCAGTTGCTGTGCATGTAGAGTCTTCAGAATAATTGAGTAGGCCCTGTGTTTCACCATTACAGCTGGCTAATAATCATTATCAAAATAAAGCTTTGTGTTGTTATACTTGACTTGGCACATTCTCCATGTCCTCAACAATATATCCTGTTTGGTGGTATAACTGAGGAATTTCATTATGATTGACCGTGGGCAGCCATCAACATTTTTAGGCTTTGCTTGAAGGGTGTGGTGGGCCCACTCTGTGTTGAGAGGGTATTCAGGGTCCAGCTGTAGGAATTTTCAGAGAAGATCCTCCATAAAGGTCCCCATGTCCCTACCCTCCACATCTTCAGGTAATCTGAAAATGCATAGCTTGTTATGGTGGGACTTGTTCTCTAAGTCCTCACATTTTTTGTGTAGCACCTGGCATTCCTGCAAAGTGTGACCATGATTCTTTCTAGACAATGGATCCAGGTATCTGCAGCTCCAACTTGTGCCTCCAACTCCTGTACCTTATTTTCAATTATGGTGAGGTCTGTTTTTAATTCTTCTTTAAAAGCTCATACTTCAGTTCTGAAATCTTTCAGTTCAGTGAGAACCATTGCATTGAGGCCTGTGATGAGGCCTGCTAAGATTCCAATGCCATGGCTGGGATAAGCAGTGAGGAGGGTAGTGGATGTGCTCCGTTGATTTCAGGTGCAGTAATCGCTATCACTGTCTTATTTTGTCTGCCCATCTACTAAAGTAAGCTCCTTTCTGAGAGTAAATATGATTTTTAAAGAAATTGAGGCAGTTTAGAAGCTTTTGATGAAGGTTAGGATCTAGAGCTCAGACTGCATGTCACATCTCAACAACGAGCAGGACTGTTCAAAACAAGCGAGTGGGTGCTCAAACAGGAGGTGCAAACCTCAAAATACCAAATGTTTGTAGAAGTGAGCACACCAGAAAATGAAAGAAATGAATGCAAAAACACTTTATTTGGCATCAAGGAAATCCAGAACCCCTGAGCTTTGGCACTATGCCTTCAAGGAGGGTATATCCCCTTGAAGGTGTAGTCTGAAAGTGCAAGGGTCCTGAATATCTTTGATGCCAAATAAAGGTTTTGCATTAATTTCTTTGTTTTCTGGTGTGCTCACTTCTACAAATGTTTTGCATGTCACATCTCACCCACTGCCAGAACTGGAAGCCCAGAGGTGTGTTTATTGGTGGCTGAAGCATGTACAGTGGATAGGCACCCAGAGGCCACACTAAAGAAATTGTGTGGGGTTGGGGGCAGAAGTAGACAGTGGGGATGGGATCCCAGTAGCTGCATAACTTTATATATAATTCTAACACTGGGATTTGGCTACCAATATAGGGAACAGGTTTTATTTTATTTTAGAATATGATGACTGGGTAAGCACACCATCCATAAGCTCTTTCAAAGATGCAACCTGGCTGTACAATATATGGAACATAATACAAAAGCATTGCATTATCCACAAAATATCATATAAGAAAAATTAATATCTTCACTTATTAAAATGAGCACATTTATGATTGAAATACAAATATTTAATTAGCTGGAATTTAAATACAGAAAAAGAATCAATTTGCCTCGGGTCTGAAGAAGATTATACCATACTGCGGGTGCTACAAAAACAAATGATTTTTGATAAGTTTTAGATTTCTATAAAGGAAGAGCCAAAAATGTGTTGTCATGATCTTGAGCAAATCTTGTAAAGTAACAAATCTGCCAATGGATTTTTTTAAGTTAGGATTTAGAACCTTGTTATCAAGAACCCCATTTTCTACAGGTCACACTCCTGCAGTGGCATCCATTGTAAATGATTATACAGAGTGCAGTGATGTTCATTCTTGTCTACCCTTACTATAAACCAACAGCACCTACTGCACTGCATACAACCTGTCTCTCTCTGCTGCACCACAGCTGAAGCAGACCCCCTGACTAGAACCTTAATCCAGTACAGAGAGCATCTTTCGACATGTTATTTTCCTAGTTTTATCTGACAAAACATCTCTTATTCTGTACAAGGTTCCTAGCTTTTATGTATTTGGCATGGCACAGAATCTACATGATTCTTATATAGTATGTCAGATTAGAATCTATATAGGTTCCCAGATATCTGGATTCCCAGATATCTTAAACTTTACAGTACTTCAATTGCAACATTATCAATTGTGGTATTTAAGTAATCCTCAATATCTGTAATGATAACAATGACTGGGAGATGGCCATACCAGGCTACAATCTATTTAGGAGGGATAGGACAGGCAGGAAGGAGGAATGAGTGGCATTTTATGTGAAAGGTAACATAAAGGCCACAGAGATTTAAGGCGAACAAGGAGGAGGGAGAGACTGTGGGTTAAGCTGGAAAGAAAAACGGTCAGCCATCTGCACTGGGGTAATTTACAGACCACCAGCCCAGGGGGAGGAGATGGATGGGAAAATGATGCTAGCGATCCAAATAATGGTGAACAAGGGGGAGATAGTGCTGGTTGGTGACTTCAGTATTCCAAAAGTGGACTGGAGCCTCCCAGCAGCGGCATCAGCCAGGAGCAGGTTTATCCTAGACTCCCTTCAGGGAGCTTTCCTTAAACAACTGGTCATGGAACCCACACAGCAGGAGGCACTACTGGACCTGGTGCCCACAAATGGGGATAGGGATCATAGTGGGGGAGCACCTGGAGAACAGTGACCACTGGTCAGTGTGGTTTGACATAGCTGTAGGGGCAGAACCCAGTCACACAAAAATGCAAAATCCTATACTTTATAAGGGCAGATTTTGTTAAAATGGGGAAATGCTTGGAAGAGACACTAACTGGAATTGGGAGAAAAGTAGGATTGGAAGAACAGTGTGAATTATTCAAAACAGGGATAACAAGGACAACACAACTATGTGTGAAACAGGTTATCAAGGGGAAAAGGAAGAAGAGACCATTATGGTATTCCATGGAGGTAGCGGAGAAAGTGAAAGCCAAAAAAAATGCATTCAAACAATATTAAACAACACAGGCAGAGTGAGACAAGGAAAAGTACCATGAGAAACAAAGGGAGGCTGGGATGGCAGTAAGGGAAGCCAAAGCACAAATGGAGGAGTGCATTCCAAAATCAGTGATTAGAGTGGACAAAACCTTTTACAAGTACATAAGTGAAGAAAGAAAAGCAAAGGGAGGGATACTGAGGATGAAAGGGGAGGGAGTGAGTAGAGTGGAAGATGACAATAGTAAAGCAGACATACTGAAGAGATATTTCTGCCCAAGTCTTTACAGAGGAGATGGCAGGAAATGGGCCAGAAGGGAATAGTATGGGGAGGAAGAGTTTTTCTATGGGAAAGGGTCCTAAAGGCACTGGAAAGGTTATGAGTCAATAAAACTATGGGGTCAGATGGGATACACCCCAGGATGCTGAGAAAGCTAAGAGAGGTGGTGGCTGAACCTCTGGCTGCCCTGTTTAACTGGTCACTAGAAACAGGAGTGGTACCCAAAGACTGGAAAACAGCAGATGTAGTCCCCGTATATTAAAGCAGGAACAGAGAGGAAGTGGGAAACTACAGACCAGTAAGACTGACCTCAGTAGTGAGAAAGATAATGGAAACACTACTGAAGGAAAGCATAGTGGAACACTTGGTTGCCAATGGTCTACAGGACCCAAGGCAGCATGGTTTTACTGGGGGAGGTCATGCCAGACTAACCTCTTTGAATTTTTGACTGGGTGACAAGGGAGGTGGATCGGGGGGCAGTGCATGTGGCCTGCCTGGACTTCAGCAAGGCCATTGACACTGTGTTGCATAGAAGGCTGCTAAACAAACTGGAGAAGAATGGAGTGTGAAGAACGGTGATGTGGTGGGTGGGAAACTGGCTGGATTGCAGGACACAGAGTGTGGTGGCAAAAAATGTCACTCTGCAGAGGGAAGGGTGACTAGTGGGGTGCCATGGGTATCAGTACTGGGTCCCGTCCTCTTCAACATCTTTATCAGTGACATTACAGAAGACCTAGAAGGGAGAATTCACCTGTTTACAGATGCCACAAAGCTCTGTAACAGGGTGGATATACCAGAGAGGGTGGAGAGAATGAGGAGAGATCTGCAGAAGCTTGAGTACTGGTCAAGGGAGTGGCAGTTGGGATTTAACACAAAGAAATGCAAAATTATGCACATGGAGCACAAAAATCCTGGAACAACATTTCAGCTGGGGGAGATATATAATGCTCCAAACAGGAAAGGGACCTAGGGGTTATCATCTCTGATGACCTCAAGGAAGGGAGTCAGTGCGACAAGGCGGCAGGTAAAGTGAACAAGATGCTGGAATACATAGGCAGGGGTATTACCAGCAGGAAAAGGGAGGTCATAATTCCACTATGCAGGACATTAGTGAGGCCACACCTCGAGTACAGTGTCCTGTTTTGGAGGTCTTACCTACGTAAGGGCATAGACAGGGTAGAGGCAGTTCAGAGGAGGCAACCAAGATGGTGCAAGGGTTACATCACAAAACTTATGAGGACTGGCTAAAATACTTAAAGGAAAACTCCAGCCTCATATCTTCTAAATGTTGTTTGTTTCCATGTCAATAGACAACTCTTTTCATGTAGCTGTTAAGGATGTATGAAAATGCTTTAGTCTGTTTTTACAGTTCATATTAGGCCCTGTAACTGCTCTGGAAGTCTCCATTTTGTGGCTGTTGAAATCTCATTGTCTCTGAGAGCTGCATTAGCATGTGAGAACATGATGTCAGATCACCCATTCATACCATGTATCTATACACTGAAAGAACAAATACCCTGCAAAAACTCTCTGGAAACTCATAAACTGAATGGAGTTTAAAGGGAAAAAACCTGCACTATAACTCAGATAGTTTACAAAGCTCACTGAAGGTAAATGTGGTATTTCACACCCTTTTGCAGCTTGTTTCTTTTAAGACTAGTTAAGCAGGCAGGCATACTGGAGAGTTTAAAGGGTGATTACGCATCATGTTCTCATATGCTAATGCAGCTCTCAGGGACAATAAGATTTCAACAACCACAAAATGGAGACTCCCAGGGCAGTCACAGGGCCTAGTATGAACTGTAAAAACAGACAAAAGCATTTGCATACATCCTTAACAGCTACATGAAAAGAGTTGTCTAATGATATGGAAAGAAATAACATTTAGAAGATATGAGGATGTAGTTTTCCTTTAAATATGTACTCCCTGGAGGAAAGGAGGAAGGGGGGAATATAATTGAGACATATAAGTACATCACAGGGAGGAACAAGGTGCAGGAAAACACATTTTTTTATTGAAAAAGAGGTTCCAGGACTATGGGACATGGGATGAAACTGGTAGGAAGGAGATTCAGAGGGAACATGAGTAAGTATTTATTTATGGAGAGCATCGTGGACAAATGGAACACACTGCCAGAGGAGGCAGTGGGGGCTAAAACAATTACAGGATTTAAAATAATGCATGGGATAGGCATTGGGGGATACTTGTAGTCAGAGGTAGGGGACAACCTAGTTCTAAAGAAGTTTGAAGAAGCAAAGTTATGTGCGCAAATGGGCCAACTGGGTGTGCCATAGGCCCTTATCTGTCATCAACATCTATGTATCTATGTATCTGAGTATCCTTTATATGTGGCTTGAGTGCACGAAAGCATAGCTTTTGTCTTCTTCATATTCAGTAGTAACTTGTTTGAAGATAACCACATTTGAATTTTTTGGGAATCCATATCCAATCGTTTGCCATGGAATATACTGCAGTATTGTTGGCTCATAAAATCATATTAGATGACTACATTTTGGATTCTGATCAGAACAAAAATGTATAGATTATGCTGTGGGGGAGGTGCCCGTGAGGAAGCTCTGATGTCACACTTTGCGACTCAGTAGCTCCCAAAATGGCCGGGTGAAGGAACGCCGAATGCTACAGCTAGAGGAGAGACTCTTTGATGGAAATTTTTTTGAGCCAACCATTTCTTTCAGCAAACCATATCGATGGATCCACTCTTTTGCTAATAATTTATTATTGGCTATGAAACCAACTCCGATGTTTGCGATAGATGTTTTATTGTAAAAACGATAATTATGGCAACATCGTTAAATGGCAGTTACCGACCCAATGGCTGGGTTTATGTCCCCCCCTCTTAGTATTTTATTCTGGTGGGACATAGTAAGTTGAAGAACGTCCGACGAGCTAAAGATCTTTTAAGCACCTCAAAGACGGAGAAAAGGAAAAAGCGGAACACCTGCCTGATTAATAAAAATAGCCCACCCAGACTACTGGAGCTCACTGAGATTGGAGGCCCACCACGATCCCAGTTGTGTCCTTTGGTAAGCCCTGATACAGAGAGGCTATCCTCAGGTAATATGTTCTCTATGTTTTCAAAGGAGTTTGCCTAAGCCCAAGGGGCTTACAGAAACTGAAATTGAAGGGGAAGTATTTACAATGCAAATAGATGCTTCAGGGCAGTCTGCACTGTTAGAAGAAGAAACTAACCCCCAACATTTTAAAGAGATTTCAGGAGCAACTGAGGAAGGTAATTTAGAAATACAAACTGGACACAATTAGAAGCAAGAGATGGGGGAGACCCAGCCACATTAAAAGGCTGAGGTCACACAATTGCCGGTGTAAGGAGCATGAAATTTTAAAGTGGATAATCAGCTTAACAAATCAACATAATTAATGGAAAAGCATGTAGCTAAAGTTCAGGCCCTCACTAATCTAATTAAGAATGTATTGCCATTGGTGTTTCGGGAAACGTACAACTTGAAGGAAGAAGTTTTAGAAGTGGTCTCTAATCTTAGAGCAGATATGCTTAACGCTTTTGGGGATTTAAAGGGAGCCCTCAATAGTGTCACAGGAGCCCTTACTGGTTTAACTTCAAAGCTTCAAAATCTCTCCTGTAGAATGGAAGAACTGGAGGGGAGGGTTTCAAATCTAGAAGATTCTACTCGAAAATACCACAAAATGTAATGCATTTAGAAAAACAGCTTCAGTCACTTCAGATGAAAATAACAGAACAGGAAGATAGAGCCAGAAGACTGAACATAAGACTGCAAAATTCCAGAGGGAGTGAAGGGGACTGGGAATGTGGTACCATATTTTGAAAAAATGCTCATGGCTGCTCTAGATAGAAAATATTCAGAGGAAAAAGTGGTGTTAGAGCACACAGAGCCGGATCTAGATTTTCAAATTCAGACTCTCCTCGTACAGTCTTTGTGAAGCCACTCAAATTTCAAGATAGGGAAGCAATCTTACAAAAGGCCCATATTTCTAAAGGCCTTAATTTTGAGAAATTGCACTTTAATGCCTATCCAGACCTTTCAGGTGAAACTACGGAAAAAAAAGAAGGCTATTTAATCCCTTAAAGCACATGCTTTATAAAAAAAAGGCATTTGCTTTTCTATGCTCTATCCAGCTAAAATTTGTTTTGTCATTAATGGGCGACTTCACATTTTCGACTCCCCAGGTGATGCATTAGAAGCCTACTAACATACTAACATACTATTTGCCAGCAGATTAGGCCTTATGGTCTATCAAGTCTGCTCGAACCTAGATCCTTAGTTGGGTGCCGAGACCTTCCCATCCCTTGTGCTCCAGAAACCCCTATCATCCATCCCCACCCCGGACAGGCCATCATCTGATACATCCACTTTCTGTGTCTGTCCACCCTTTCTTAAAGCTCTCCACTGTGGATCTCTGAACCAGCTCACCAGGCAGAGCATTCCAAGGGTCCACCACCCTCTCAGTGAAAACCTCCTCCTCTTTTCCCCCCTCACCCTTCCACCTTCCAACTTCAAACCATGCCCTCTGGTGATGCCTCCCTGCTTTAGTCTAAAGATCCCCTCCATGTTTACCCTATTTATTCCCTTGAGGTACTTGAAGACCTCAATCATGTCCCCCCTGTCTCTCCTCTCCTCCAATGAAAACAGGCAGAGCTCCTCAAGTCTGTACTGACTGGCTTATGAAAGTAATCAAGATACTTCTCAAATGTAACCTGATAATTTGGAAAAGAATACTCTTCACCCTTCGGATCTTTCTGAAAACTTGTCAATATCTGCTGGATTTACTTCTGGATAAACATAATTTTATCATCTAAAGGAGGAGGGGGAAAGTGTACTGCATCTCACCCCCTCTCCTCAGTAACTCTTTATTTGGGGATAGAAAGAAATAAAAGGAAAAAAAGAAAATTAAGAGTAATCTAGTTGGATCCTATTGAATAGAATTAATGAACAATATGGAGGGGAGATATTATAATAATAAAAAAAATAAAATTAAAAAAAGGAAACCTTATTGGGGGCTAAATTTTGAATATAATAAAGAGTGGCTCAATGGGGGTTGAATAAAGAAAGCATAAAGGGAAGATTTTCTCTCCATGGGGCATATAGCATATTAGTGTATGGAGATGAGCCTCTGTTCATCTCTACTGGAAGAGGGGTATGAGGAAGGGGGGAGTTCATGTTTATGTTGTTATTTTCTCTTCACAGACCTATGTAGATCTACTTTGATTAATCTATTAGTCATTTTAAAATATATCATAAATAACAATTTGGATACTGAAATGAATTTGGATAAGAATTGGCTATTGTGATCCAGGAACAAAAAAAAAAAAAAGAATGAAGTGTGCTGGTAATGTAAATGGCAGAAATATTTAGCATGGCCACCTGGAATATGAAAGACTTACAAAATAGTTCCAAAATTTTTAAAGTCATAACGTATACGGAAAGAAAAAATGTGAATGTAATTTTGTTGCAGGAGACGCATTAATGAGAAAAGATATTCACTGGCTTGAAAATAGGTGGGGCAAAACTTTTTTTTCTGAATTCTCTAATAACTCTTGAGGAGTATTGATAGCCTTTCATAAGAAAAAATAACGCCTCTGATACTTAGACACTCTATGGATCCACAGGTATGGTATGTGCTGATGCAATTACGGCTATTTGAAATAAAATTTACGATAGTGGCACTTTATGCTCCTCATGAAAATAATCCAAAATTATTTTCAGATTTTTTCTTGGAATTACCAACATATGAGGTGCCCTACTTTATAGGAGGAGATTTTAACCTTGCCCTTCAGCAGACAGATAAAACCTCAGGATTGGATTGATCTCACTGATCTTCTAGAGTTATCGTACAAGGGTTTATGGCAGATTTAGGATTAGTAGACCCCAGAGAGAGAAAAAAGGGGATAAAAGGGTGTATTCTTTTTTCCTAGTATACATCAATCATATTCTAGGATATTTTTTTTTAATATCGAAATGTTTAATATTTACAGTGTGGGATATACAGTATCTGTGTATTTTTATTTCAGATCATTCCCCTTGTATTCTAACTATCAAGAGTACTGGTTTGGGCCCTATTGCCAAAGGATGGAGAATGAATTCAACTGTTTTATCCAAACCTCAAATAGGAAAGAAAATAAAAGATGCTTGTGAGGAACATTTTGTATTTAATTATTCCCAGGGAATTACTACTGATAATGTCTGGGAGGCCTTTAGAGTATATATCAGAGGGGTTATAATGAATGTAATGGCTTTATGATAAAAACAATCGAGATAGATTAAACAAACTGAGGAGGACATTAAAAGACTAACCAATATTCATAGCTCCTCATTTGAACCAGACGCATATAAAAAAATGACTACAAAAGAGGGATCTACATAATCACTTAATATTGGAAAAAAACAGAAAAACAAATAATTAATACCAGATCAAATTATTATTTTCTAATAGATAAACCCTTAAAATTGCTATTGTGGCAGACCAAGAAAACTCAATCTGAGAATTCAATAATTAACTTGAGAGATGGGGGGATATTGTTAATAATCCAAAATATATTTTAAAACAGTTTATGAACTTTTATAAAGAATTATATTCATCAGAATTCAACAGGAATGTGGAAGAAATGAATAACTTTCTGGATTCAATTCAAATTCCAATTATATCTGAACATGATAGAGCTATACTGGATTTACCTATTTCCAAAGCTGAAACTGATAAAGCTATTCAAAGCTTAGCAGTAAATAAATCCCCAGGCCTGGATGGCCTGGGGAACGAATTCTATAAAAAATATAGAGATATTTTACTGCCCTCATTAGAACAATTATTTAATTCTTTCAATTTGGTGAACCCCCCCCCCAAATTCCTTTAAGCAAGCGAGCATTCATTTCAAGTTTTTTGAAGAGAGGAAAGGACCCGCTGAGCTGTGCATCCCATTGCTCCATCTCTTTGCTCACCACAGATTATAAGATCTTTACTAAAATTATAGCTAATAGATTAGAACATATTTTATCCGATATCATCCATCCGGATCAAAATGGTTTTATTAAAAATAGAAGTTTAATGGAAAACATAAGACACACGATTAATATTATGGCCTTAAATCAAGAAAATGATGCAGCTTTGTTAGCTATAGATGCAGAGAAAGCTTTTGATGGAGTTGAATGGCCATATATTTTTTCTGTTGTGCACAGGATGTGGCTGGGTGCACAGCTCAGCGGGTGGTTAAAGTGCTTATATGAGTCCCTGACAGTGGTTATTAAAATTAATGGCTAATGTCAGAACAGTTTCCTCTGGGAAGATGGACCAGACATGGATGTCCTCTGTCTCCATTAATTTTTGCTTTAAAACTCAAACCACTAGCTATAGCTACAAGAAATCATCAAGGAATTTATGGAATTACCGTATGTCAAAAATAAGAGAAGAAAAGTCTTTATACAGACAATATTTTATTATATATAACTAATCTGAATAACTCTATTTTTCATATAATTCAATTCACTAAGCAATTTGGCTATTTTTCAGGTTACAAAATAAATGCTTTGGATGTCCAAAGTATGGGGTATAATATAAAATTGGCAGACTCTAATATTAAATATCTAGGGGTAAAGGTTACAGCTAGAATAGAAGATCTTTATAGTCATAATTTTGAGGAACTGTTAAAAAATATAGGAAGTGATCTTAATAAATGGAATTCATAGTTTTTGACCCTGATTGATAGAATACATTTGATCAAAATGCAGGTGTTACCAAAAATATTATTTCTTTTCCAGGCCCTTGCTATTCCTATCCCAGCAAGTTTTTTTAAGAGCTTGAATAATTTGATTACTAAGTTTCTGGGGACACAAAATAAATCTAGGATAGTGTGGAACATATCAATTCTTCCAAAAAACCATGGGTGACATGCATTACCAGATTTCTATGTTTACTATCTAGTAGCTCAAACTACACAGATACAGGACTGGGTGCAGTCTCAATCTCCCAAACTGATTTCTTCACAAGTTGAAGCTAAAACTCAACTTTATCCGAATCTTATGAATCTGTTGTATTCTGCTGCATCTTTGAAGAAATTGCCAGTAACACTTCCTATTACAACTATTACAACTTATAAATGTTAGTTAGAACTTCAAAAATGACTGGGAGAACAAGATTTAATCACAGAGTTTATTCCTATACATAAGGGCCCGGATATTCAAAGGGGTTGCGCCTGGCGCAATGGAGTTGCACCAGTGCAACCCCGCATGGTGCCCCGGTGGGATATTGAGATGGCTGCCTGGAGCAATGCAAATCCTGATGTGTAGGGGTGCAATGATAATGTATGCAGCACAGATGCAGGGGGCGTGCCCATGCATATGTGGCACATCCTGATATTCAGTCCGGGATGTGCAGCACATAAGCTGGTGCACCCCTGCACTGCGCCGCATAGGGAGGATCAAAGTTGAGCCCGTGCAGAGTAGGAGCAAATCCCAGCCACCAACAGGTGGGCTGCTGTGTTGCAGGGTGCAACACAGCAGCCCATCCATGGGTAGCCACCCACCTGCCAAGAACACCATCCACAAGCACACACAACCCTGATGGTCTAGTGGAAGCCCCCGACTCATAGCCACAATTGCATGTTATATGTGTCTAAAGATAGCCCTGGTAGTCTAGTGCCCCCCAGTCCCCATGCCCCGATGTGTATGAAACATGACGATCCCTAGTCTTCCCCCCTCCCTCCCAAGTCCCTGATTCCCCAATAAATAACATTAAGATGACCCTGGTAGTTGGTGGGCAGCTGCATCCCACCCGCACACTGCCCAGCTGCCCACCGAATGACAGGTACAGTATGGGCTGTAAGCCCATTGGTCCCCAGTGTGGACCAATGGGCTTGCAGAACATACTGTACTGAACAGTCTCATATCGTGAAGGCCCCATTCACATATTCAGGACTGTCAGTACAGTATGCTTCTGCAACCAGTGGTCCACACCTGGGACCAATACCAGCCTTACTGTACCTGTCATTCAGCGGGTGGCCAGGTGGTGTGCTGGTGGGATGCAGCCACCGCCAATGACAGGGGAGCAGGTGGGCAAGTGGATACTGTGTGGGTGGGTGGTGTGGGGGTGTCACTGGATCACCAGGGCTTTCCAATATGGGAGGGTACCATGATCATGGCAACAGGTGGGGGTTTCCACTAGACCACCAGGGTCATCTTAATGTCATATATCAGGGAATCAGGGACTCAGGTGGGAGGGGGACCACTAGGCCACCAGGGATGGTCATGTTTCATACACATCGGGGCATCAGGAACTGGGGAGGCCACTAGACTACAAGGGCTATCTTTAGTAACATATACCGCGTGACCACGGTTATGGGGTGGGGGATGCCCTGGGACCCCCACAGCACAAATCATGCTGTGCAGGGCTCCAGGTGCAAGTCACTGGCCTGCCCTGTGCAAGGCATGCAAATGGTGCCTTAATGATATGCAAATGGCCCTATTTGCACCTTGCATATATTATGGCCTCATTTGCATGCCCCCTGCTGAATATCATGGATAATGCACCTAGCACAACTGCACTTGCACTAGGTGCATCCTCGTGCTCCCTATCAGTGGCTTGCACTAGTTCAGTGCCACTGCACCATGCGCGGTTTGTGTGCTGCCCATGCCATATTCAACAGTGCTGCACCATGGAGCAGCACCATTGAATATCACCTGGACCTGGCCATGACACATCACAGTTGTGCTGCACCCAGGCTCGCATCACTGCCTGGTGCAGTCTGAATATCCTGGCCAAGAATTATAACTTTGTTCCCTCTGTATTAAATAGAAGTTCCAAAATTTGGCAACAACAGGGATTATCTCAGATGGGAGATTTGTTTCAGAACGGGCAGTTAAAATCTTTTGACCTTTTGGTAAAAGAAAATAATTTATCAAATACTCAATTTTTTTATTATACTCTGTTAAAAAACTTTTTGGTTAAGAGCAAAAACAAAATTAGGATAATGGATCCTCCAACTTTATTAGATACATTCAAGAAGAATAAGGATGCCAAAAATTTAAATTCAGTGACATATTGTTTGTTGATGGATAACTCAAAAGTTAGTATCAACAAACTTAGACTTAAATGGCAGACAGATTTAGGAATGAGTATTTCATAAGATCTGTGGCAAGACATTAGCAATGCCTACATCAATAATGTTTATTCAATCAGATTACAACAGATTCAAATGAATACAGTACATAGGACATATTATACACCACATAAATTGCATTTGTTTAATCCTAATGTAGAGGATAGATGCTCAAGGTGTGCAGGAACCTCTGGTACTCTGATCCACATGATTCATTCGTGCCCTTGCTTATCAAATTGTTGGTTGAAAATCAAACAGTTTTCTTCTATCTTCTTTAGGAAGTGAATAATATTTACTCCTATAATAACTTTGTTGGGGATTTATCCTCATAAAAATTTTTTAGAGGAGGATCAAAGGAAATCACTTATTTTGCTTACTATAGCGGCAAAAAAATTCAGTTTGCAGAAGTGGAAAGATTCACCCCCCACACACACACTTTCAAAGCCTGGTTGAATTCCATAATAGATACATCAAAACTAGAAAATGTTTGGTATTGTAACATGGATCTAAAGGCACACTATGAAAAACATGTGGCATCCATTCCAACTGGCCTTAACACAAGTCACCCTTTAATAAAATAATAAGTTAATATTAACATAATAATTTAAGGGAAAACAATAGGCAAGTTCCTGGATCCCCACCCTCTGTATGCATGATGAGGAAATACAGCTATGATTCATCTGAATTGATGATGTTAGTAGGTTGCTGATATTAATCTGAATTGAGGGTGGAAAATAAAAAAAAAAATAGATGACTACATTCTTCTGCTAACTTTATTGATGAATATGGTAAACAACAGGCATTCTAATATGGACCCCGTACAGGACCACATGCCTAAATGAACAAAAGAAGAAGACAAAACCCCATTCACAGCACCAACTGCTCCCTTCCATTCAAGTAACTAGCAAAACAATTCAGAGCCAGTAACCCTAGTTTTCACCTGAATCAACTTACACCTCATCAAGGCATGGTCCATCAAACTGAATGCCTTGAACAGATCCATGAACACTGCAGTAGTAAACATACTTTGTTCCATATTGCAGACATGGAACTGCAATCATTCCTCAAACCATATTGTGCTGAAGAGACCAGTTGATGAGAATCAGTGTAATGACCAACTTGTCTATGTACCACTTGTTTCTGGATTCTTGCAATGCAGGATAATTCTGAAACAGACCTAACATTCTAATTTACATCTGTAGCTTCCCCTCCCATGTATTGAAATCACAAAAACTGTTTTCCACAAGAAATGTACCTGTTTACTGGTGAATGAGAAATTAAAAATGGTAGCCAAAGGAAGTGATAATACATGTGCTGCCATTTTTAAAAATGTTGCTGGGGGGCAGGAACATTCCGCCAAGTATGGACTACCAATGGCACACATACATAATACAGCATGAAAATGAAAAAAGACACCAGGACAGGTTCCTGGTGTCAGCATTTAAAAAAAAATCATGTGCAAGTGAAAGCTGATGCAGAAATGGGCTCCTGTTGTCAGTAAAGGTGTCAGCACTATAAAAAAATATCTGCAAGTGAAAGCTGACACAGGAATGGGCTCCTGTTGTCAGTAAGTACCCTGTATTGTTGTATATCTCTTGAAATGCTGCTTAATTCTGTTTAAACCTTGTTCCTTTTGTCTACATATTCTAAGTAATTCTCCAGGATCACAGCTGAAAATAGGTAAATATTTGTCTAGTGTGCTTACCTGGTCAACAAAAGCTAAATAAATAAATATGAAACAGGAGACCAAAAATCTTCCACCAGGGATGTGCTTCCACAGGTTACATCATTTTTTTATATCTTTTATTGATTGCAAAACCAAAAAATAAAGATGTGTTCACAGATGTGAGCACATTTTTGCTTACTGGGTTTGAAATGTATGATGCAAAACTGTGCCCTCAGTTAGGGGTTGGCATGTGAATTGGCCTTACCCAAGAAAGAGTTGTTTTTTTATTATTCTGTTCATGCGCAGACTCTTGTTTGTTTTCATTAATAACTTTATTTTTAATTTTTTTGGAAAACACCAAAAGCACCGCCCTTTGGACATGATCTAACAAACCACCAAGTTTCATGTCTCATATCCCAGCCATGTTTTAGAAACAAGAAAATCATTATTTTGTAATATGTTTGTCACTCTGTAGCACAACAGCCACTGAACAACATATCAAGAAAATTGGCAAGTCTCTAGACCCTGACCAAAATGGTGTGCCTTCCAAATTTCTTGACCTATATCAAAATAGTAAAGAGTTGTAAAATATTGTAAATTGGGTGCTTGTATAGAAATGCTTTCTCAACTCCAACTGAAGTGGTACAGCAAGCACTGAGGCTTGTTTATGTCATACTGACATTTAGTACTGCTATTTATGTATGCTGTGCTTGGCATTTTGCCAAGGCAGAAGTAAAATGCTAAATGGCTACCTAAATTTAGTTGTCTGTGCCATCACTATAAAGTTGTCCTTGTGTCACATGCTCCTCAGTCAAATAGCATCATCATCTTCCTCCTCCCCTCATGTGGGTTTTCACAGATCGGCTGGTTAGGGTAGTTAGCTAAGCATATAGTACCATCCATTTATAAGTCCATAATACCATGGATTAGAAATATAAGTGAGGTAAATAACCCATTGATCTATTGACTTTAGCCCACCTAATTGCTTATACTAAATCTAGGTGATATTGGTGGTAATCACAATGATCGACATAGTGGAACAATTATAATGTGATCTTTCTGTGTTGATCCTGCCTAAACATGTACTACACTAACATTTATATAGTATTAACCTTGAAATCTTTGTAGGCTGGACACCAGCAGATGTCAGTCATGCAAACCACTGCTGGCCTGTGGGAGTTCCCAAGATTAGCAAACCAAAGGCTGTTAACCATCAGTGACACACCCAAACTGCATGCATGTCTTTTACCCACAGAGTACAGGAAATATATTTTTTTTCTCTCTGTCATATTTTAGTGAACTTTGATGAAGCTTAATGAAAGCAATCTGTATTTGAATGTTACTTTTCCAAGATATTGCATGTTTTTTAAAGTTTATTTTAAGAAAACACCAAAAGAATGGAATACACTGTGGGAACTGACTTGATAGCTGTTACACTACTAACCCAGTCAGCACTGCATAGTGAACATTTTAAGGCTTGGATGAACTTGCAAGCAGCTGAGAAGACTAATTTGTATGATTTATTATGCACAGTGGCAGGAAACAGTAAGCCTGTGTTTATTTGCCATTTCCATATATAAAAACAGCAAATACAGCTTTCAATGTCAGATGGAATGTGAAAAAAATACAGCAGAAAGCAGAACCTTAAAATACCAATTCATCTGGCAAATGGTTCACAGACCAATGGAAAAGAAAATCTCTCATCATGGCAGATCAGAATTGAGAACTGCACTGAATTGAAAGCAAAAACTAATTTGTGATTGACATCTGGAACTTTTTTAACTAGAACAGCATTCAGTTTTAAAAAGTCAGTTTATATTCACTGTAGTACTGCAGTGCCTAATGAACTATTTATTTGTGTTTAGTAAGCAGGTAGGTGCATCTACAAAGTCAGATGCCTAGTTTCAGGCATGATCTGGACTTAATCAGTGCATATAAGATCAATACAACAAGGTATGCAGTACATACAACTTAGTTATGTCATCCCAAACATCATCCAAAACAAGAACAGGCAAACTTACAGTATGTAACAAGTGATTCAGTAGAGCAGTTGGGAAGTTCAGATGAATAGCAACATTCCTGATATCTATCAATAGAGTTCCAGGACATAGGGACATAGTGGTAAAACCAATTTGACCCATCTTAGTGGATAATTGTGGAAAAATGAATAGAAATTTCTCATTAAAGCTCACGTTAATTTGGTGCGAGAAGGGAGCTGAAGTAGTTCATGCAAGGGGGTGGGAATTTGAGATCTTATCAATTCGATTGCAAAGCAATGGAGGATAAACTAATGTCAAGCATTAAGTAACAGCCAGCCTAGTTTAGTTCATAAGGAACAGTAATGGGCTGAGACAGTCTTCGCCTTCACAAAACAAAATATATTATGGCAGGTGGCATCCCATTTTGATACGTTGCTTTAGTAAAGTGGTAAAATAGGCTGAAATACTTTCCTATGCAACTTCTCAAGATTATAAATATGAATACTGTTAACATAAAGATGTTAAAGAGCACAATGAACATATCTTAGTGCAAAATGATTCCAATCTGCAATTAAAGATTTCAAATAAATTACAAAAAAAGACTTTGATTCTAAAGATCCTGGATCAGAGGCTATAATTTCAACTACAGCGGTGTGTGTGCTAAAATCAGAGCAAGTGGCAAAGCTTTAGAACTAAATCAAACATACCTATGTTAGTTTACACTTTACTTTATACTCTTTATATGTGGGCAACATATATACTGTGAAATATTTAGCTTTCATCTTTTGTTTACTGTAAACAAAACTTTCTGATAAGATCATTTTTAAATGGGGAAGCCACAATTCTTCCCATAAATCTCAGCTTGCCACTAGGGGTTACTGTAAATAAATAAGACTTAATCCAAAATCCAATTAGTTTTCTCAATGTGTTTGTTAGCAGTTGTATATTAACTGCAGTGATTTTCCTTTATGTTGGAAATGTGAATGAGTGTGGAATATGAGTTGTTGAGTTCCAGTTAGGGTTAAAGAGGTAGGGGTGATAGAGTTTGAATTTTGTGTACAGAGGGGAGTTTCCACTATGTGTGCACACTGGGGGAGAAGCTTTGTTGGTGGGTATATGGGCAATAGGTAGTTGGTGAGTTTGTGTTTGATTCTGCACATGGAGGGATGTAGAAAGAGTGGTAACACCCTGTTAGCAAGGCTGGGAGCACATAAAGGAGACTTAGGCATAGGGGTGAGAGTGAGTTGCCTGTGGGGATGTAGATTTGGGGCTGCTTTGTCCTTGTGGGGGAGGCAATGTTTCATACCCCATGAAGGAGGAAGGCAGTTGATGAGCCCCTTTTTGGAAGATAAAGTTTGAGGGGAGTTGCAGAAGAGAGTTGATGAGTCCCTGCCAGCAGGATGGGAACTTGTGAGGCAAAGAAGCCTGGAAAGGTAAGGAAATGTGAAAGGGAGCTGTTGAATCACCAAGGTGGATACCAGTTTGGAATGTGGTGGTTTGGGCAGGTCTGTGTGGGCCAGCAGGGAGAGAAGAGTGTGAAAAGAGAGACAATAGTGGGGGCACTTTGTGGCAGGGTGAGGCAAGCAGTACAATGTAACACATACACTCTAGGCATAAGGCCCAAAGAACTTCATTCAAAACAAATGTTGTTCTGGATTCAGCCATACTACTGTACTTAATGGCAGAACTAGGACTGCATGCCTACCCCTTCTCTGACACTAGCATGCTGTGTCAACCTGATGATGCATAACACAATTGGTAGGCTTAGGAATGTTCATACCATATCTGCTGGCTGAGTGAGTCCCTGTCCAATGACATTCCCTGGTATGACACCACAGAGTGCTAGGGCAGCAAGGGAAACATGCATCACTGCAGCAGCCCTACAGCCACTAGTACATGTATAACACAGGAAAAGTAATATAGCTGCTTACTGTTTACCATCTACTGTTGCACATCACTGCATACCAGTGCTGCTGTGCCCCTGGCCATCTGGGTGTTTTTTGGAGGGTACTTTGGGGAGTATACATGCTCCTTGACAGGTAAGTATTTTTTCTGGACTTAGGTTCTGTCCCCTGGTTCATAGGACCAGCCATTTCTGAATGCAGCTCTCCAGTGTGGAGCGCATGCAAATGAGTCCAACCCAGACACTACCATGGTTGATACTCTGGTATTGAAATAGCCAGCATTCAGCAGTAGACCATTGCTAAGTTCCCTGTCCTGCACGGATGGGGATTGGCTGCTGGTGGAGGTCTGGATAACACTGGAATTACCCATAGTATTCATTACTGAATACAGCCCACTGTATGTTTCAGTTATCCACTATTTACAACATCTCTAAGTAGTCCCACTGTTTTCAATGCTGATAACCTATGTTTTGAAGTAGACTTGGAGCATTGGCTCAGGCCCTAAGAAAGGATCATCAAGCCTTCTAGGGGCTGTTCTCCACCTCCTTCATTGTGGGTTGAGGATATGAACCTGCAACATGACTGCATACTAGTGGAGACATGGTGATATTAATATCAGGCCACCAGAAGAAGGGGGATGCCTCTAAATGTGGCACACTTGCACACTGTTGCAATATGTGCATCACTGCATGACTGGTGTCCTTCTGAGAGAAAAACAGAAAAATGCCCCTGTTCACAGAGGGTAAAGCCAGCAATCCCCTGCAGGCCCATGTGTGACCCACATAGCAAGCTAGACACCACTGCAGTGACCCTGAAGAAGTGATGGATAACCAGTAACCAGTAAGTTCCTTGGGGCAGGGATGGGGGGTGTTGTCTGGTGGAAGATGGACCAAAGGCAAGGAATAAAAAGCTCTATGGGAAAAAAGACCTCTGTGTTTAGGAGGTGCCCATTCTGTTACAATACATAGAAGTCTGGTACCATTTATACTGACATGGCAGTTGGGGTTCAATGCCAAAAAGTGCAAAAGCATGCACTTAGGGCATAGAAACATAGGAGCTGAGTATAGGATAGAGGGGTATGACAGTCGCTAAGCAGGAAGGGACCTTGGCGATATCATATCTGATTACCTCAAAGTGGCAGGGCAATGAGGTAAAGCACTGGGTAAGGATAGTGGGATGCTGGGATACGTAAAGAAAGGTATCTCCAGCAGGAGGAAGGAGTGATGTTGCCTTGTATTGTTTACTTGTTAGAACCTACCTGGAGTATTATATCCAGTTCTGGAGACCATTAGAAAGGACATAGACAAAGTAGAGGCAGTCCAGAGATGGGCAAGTAAAATGGTGCAGGGGTTGCATCAATAGCCCTAAAAGACATACTAAGACATCTCAATATGTAAACCTTGGAAAAGAGGAGAGTGAGAGGGGACATGACAGAGATGTACAAGTACCACATGAGATGAACAGGGTGCAGGAGGGGAGTCACTTTCAAATGAGAACGAGCACCAGTACAAGAGAGCATGCAATGGAGCTGAAGGGGAAGGGGAGATTAAGAAGGATGTGAGGAAATACTACTTCACTGAAAGAGTGGCAGGCACCTGGAACAGATTGCCATAGAAAGTGGTGGAGGAGAAACAGTAGGGGGCTTCAAGCATGCATAGGACAGACATAGAGGAATATTCGTAAATAGACAGGAAGGAGGGAGGGTTGTTAGCAACTAGTTAGGCTCCGTGGAGACAGACTAGGCAGGAGTCATCTGGGCAGACTGGGTGGGCCAAGCAGTCCTTTTCTGCAAACAAATTGTATGTTTCTATGTTTCATGTCTTCCCGATTGAAAAACAGATTTTCGATATGTTTACTAATATTACAGTAGGGTAGAAATTAATTTAAATGTTGGTTATATTGAAGAAATTAACAAAATCGTAAATTTGGTATTCTGCATAAAATGTTGGTAATCTGCCTTAAAGTACTGTTTTACCCTTGTTTAACTGTACACTTAGTTAGAATTATGTTGTTCTTGTCATTTTATAACTGCTATACAAACTGTCTCATTTTATTTAATCCAATGCCTTCATTTTACTGAAACACCTTCAATATGCCTCCTCTGATGTACATAATCTCAGTTACCTTATATACACGCGTTCTTAATGATCACACATTAAGTCTCAGTAGTAAGCATGAAATGCTCTATTTTAACTTCCACAGCATTGCAATTAAACTTTAAGACAGAGAAGAAAAACAGTCCACCTATTTGCCTTTATCATGTTCTCCATCACACCCTAAGACACTGAAGAACACATGGCCCAATTCTAAGTTGCAAGAGACTGCAGTAAATCATTATGAAATGATTTACCACCAAACTCTTGTCTTTGGCCCCCTTTAGCCATGCTCTAAGGGGGTCAGGGGGCCATTTTGCACCAATGTACATTGAAGTTCGCAAGTGTACAGAAGGGGTGGATTTGGAATGAACTGGCACTCAATGCCATTTACAGTGCCAGCTACCAATGATGCACACAGCACAGCACTTCTACTATGTCTATTAAACACTGCCATTTTTTTCTGACAGTAGGGGGTGTCAGATGCTCTGCCTGGTGTGCAGTTATAATGACTGGATCTGCAAAGGAAGGTTGTGGGTGGTCAGGGCTAAAGGATTCACCAGACTACAAATCCCAGAAACTGCTGTGACTAGCTTTGGAGCAAAGTGGACTACCAAAGAGACCTGAGAGGGACCATATAGTATGTGCAAATTATCAAGGGGCTATAAGTGACCCAATGATATAGTATGGTATAGGGTAAGCGGCATCTGCTTGCTTCATATTGTCCCATGCATGTAGGTTCATTGCAGTAAGCCATACACATAAACATACACATATGAGACTGTGAGCATCCACCACTACTGTGTCCCTAGGAGCACAGCTCACTTTCTCAGAATAGTACTTTTATGTACCTGCACAACAGAATCCACTTTTTGCCCAATTTCCGTGGATAAAAATTGCAACTGAGAATAGGGCACAGAGTTTCCTCCTCAGTTTACTTCAAACATAATATAAATCTAGAATGAG
The DNA here is from genome assembly GCA_016271365.2 of Neoceratodus forsteri. Lineage (NCBI taxonomy): Eukaryota > Metazoa > Chordata > Ceratodontiformes > Ceratodontidae > Neoceratodus > Neoceratodus forsteri. The sequence continues at coordinate 852,418,330 of CM028134.1, forward strand.
GGTGTAGTTCTTCTTGATGAACTAGTGTTAGTATTGTCCACATACTTCAACACAGTAAATTAGGAAATCATTTCTTTTTCCATGTTTTGGTAAAGAATCATGAAAAGTTAGATGTGACTAACATACAGGGTCTACTTCATAAGGATACTTCCTATCAATACAATTTACATGTGGCAGTATATCAATATATATCATTACACTTGTAAGTATGATGTTATGATTTAAAGTATATTGATGTCTATCAATGTGTACTGAAGTATATCAATGTATGGGAAGTGTATCAACAGGACAAACCATGCTGGCATGACTCCAAGTTTTCATTTAAATCAAAATTAAATTCCTGGTTCTAATGGTTTCAAAGTTGGTATTTTCTTTTTTTCTTTTTTCTTTTTTCTGCTATTGTAAAAGTACTTTCACACAAACTTCAACACAGTAAATTAGGAAATCTTCTCTTTTTCCATGTTTTGGTAAAAAATCATGAAAAGTTAGATGTGGCAAACATACAGAATAAACTTCATAAGGATGCATCCTATCAATACAGTTTACATTCTACAGTATATCAATATACGTCATTACACTTGTAAGTATGATGTTATTATTTAAAGTATATTGATGTCTACCAATGTGTACTGAAGTTTATCAATGTATGGAAAGTGTATCAACAGGACAAACCATGCTGGCATGACTCCAAGTTTTCATGTAAAACAAAATTAAATTCCTAATTCTAATGGTTTCAAAGTTGGTGTTTTCTTTTTTTCATGTGTGTGTTTAATTTTATTTATTCGTCTCACTTATCCAGAGTGTGCCACTCCTTTAGGCTTTCAATCAGTTGGATCCTCTTGCCCACCTGACACACCCACCACTGCCAGACTACAGTATGTCTCTCAGACTCACACTGATCCTTCACCACTGCAATGAAGTCAGGCACTGGCCCAATTAATTGCTTTTCCCACCTTTTCAAGCAGCCTGCCACCCCAGTACATGCATGATATGATGTCCTGAGGATGTCTGGTAACACCTGATCACCCATACTACCTAGGGCACCACTGCAAAGTGTTTCATCAGGAGTCACTGCATGCAATAGTAATGCAACAAAGCCCTCATACCAAAGGATGAAGAGAGCATTTAAAGGACACTTTAAATCCTTCCTGTTAGCCTCTGAATATGATATCTCTGCTTAGGGTGTGAACCCTGATTGCCAGCTTGCAGAGAAATCCCTTACTGCTCATTGTTGCAGAGTGGACTAAATACTCCTTTCACAAGAAAATATATTTTGAAAGGGCTAAGCTAGTTTGAACTGCTAGAGGTGAATAATATTAAGATTTTAAAAAGTTTATCAATATCTCTAGCTCTAAGGTTTCAAACATTAGCCTTTTTCTAAGAAATTATCTTTAGGAATGACTAACTTTAGAATCATTAGGAATCTTTTTTTTTAAATTCCGGGCAACACTAAATAGCTATATCAATACAGTTTTCAGCTATCAATCTTTTAAAATATTATTGATAATTTTATGAACTTCTACTAATTTTGGTAATCATAGTCCATTCGTAAACTACTATGTCACAAGAATTATAAATTCTTCATTTAAAGGGGACATGAATGGAAAATTGGGATTAATTAAGCAATTTAGTAATATATGCCAGTATATCTTTAGGACCATTAGGTGTCATCACCACAGCATTTATGTTTGTTATGTATCAGCTATCGTACAAATTGCAGTTTACACTGTAATTCCAAAGATGGCTATTTATCTTAGAACCATACTTCCTGTCTGTGGCAGAAAGAAAATGCAGTTTGATTCAGAGCGATGATGCTTCAGTATGTAAGTCTGCCGGCTGGTGTGCTGCCGATGGTGCTCCCCCCCAATACACACACACACACACACACACACACACACAAAATTTGAAGTGCTTAGGTGAGGGAACTTTCACCCCTAGATTTTTAGGTGTGGAACTATTGTCAGCCCCAGGTGGTGGAACTCTCCTATAATATTCAATGAATAAAGATGACAGAGGTGCAGGAGACCTCATGCAATGTTACAAGAAGTGGGAACTGAGTGTCTGCTCATTTGAACTATTGAATGGTTGCTCAATTGAACTATCAGCACACAGTATGGCTGTTTGACACCTTCATTCAGCAACTGTTGTTCACAAGCTAGTTAAGGCCAGATCAAATTACAAACTAGCATGCATTTGTAAATGGTGCCTGTAGTGAAGTATAAAATAGATTTTAAAAGTCTTTTTAAAAGGTTAAGGACCAGATTATCTTGGATGAGACCAGGAAGAGAGACTGTTAATTAGTCAGGCCATAATAAGCTTAGGTAAATGTTCCACCACCTAAGCATTTCCAATTTAACCACTGTATGTGTGTGTGTGGGAGGGGGACACCACCAAAAGTGAACCAAGCTGCAGACTTATATACAGAAACATCATCACTCTGAGTCAAACTGCACGTCCTTCTGCCACAGGCAGGAAGTATGGCTCACAATCTACATAAACAGCCATATCTGGAATTACAGTGTAGACTGCAATTTTTATGTTTTGATACATGACCAACGGAAATGTTGTGGTGATGATACATACTGACCCTAACTATACTGTATGCCAGCATATACTGCCAAATTACTTAATTACATTTTTCCTTTCATTTCTGCTTAAATTTTCCCACTTTTTCTCTTTGCCCACTACCCTGGTGCATGCAAGCTACAATGTCTTGGGGGATGCCCACCAACACATGGCCCCTTGTTGCCTAGGGCACTACCACCAAGCCGGTCACCAGGATTCACTGCATACAGTAGTGCTATAACACTGCCTCATCTCTCAGGAAGACAACATTCAAGGAATGCTTTAAATCCTTCCTGTCATTCTCTACTTATGAGGTGGGGACCTTGGAACCAACAAACAGAGCGCCCTCCAAGCTATCCAAATTGTGATAAAAGTGGATGATCTTACTGACCACATTGCCATCATGGATACAAAAATTGCTAAAGCCACAGTGACTGCCAGTGGAGCAGCAGAAATGGCTAACACCACAACCGTGATTACTGGGGTACTGCCAGAAAATAAATTGATAAGACTCCGTATGGAACAGCTTGAAAACACTGTTCAATCAGCAAATCTGCATATTTTGGGTGTCCTGGAGCCGTCGGAAGGACAGGACATTGTGGGGTTCATGGAAAATCTGCTTCACAAGATCTGGGGCCTTGATATCACTGGAAACATCATGAAGTCTTATCACATCACTCCCAGAAGTTATGAGCACTCAGAAGACTTGCCCGACCATACTTGACATTACCACTGGACTGCATGTTAGGGACAAAGACCTTCGATGCTGCCCGATCTGGATTGTGTGTTTTCAGGGGTCACTCCCATGTACAGATCCCAGCATGACTTCCAAATCTTGTATGCAGGTAAAAGTTTCTTATATTCTGACCCTACTGAGGCAGGGACAAAGACTTACCATGATTCAAAAAGACTTTGCTCAACAAGAGTCCAGCAATGTGCTAGAAGACTGTGATTGAATTTTATCTCACACACACACACACGAGCACACACACACACACACACACACACAATATTCCTTTCATTAGAGAGGCAGAGCAAAGATCCACAATTAAAAATATATATAATGAAAAACATTCAAAAATTATAACTTAAAATACTGTTTTAGCCATCACCCATTGCTCCTGTAGTATTTTGAAAACTGTGGGCAGCATGATATTTTAATTGCATTGTTTGTATTTTATTTTTCTTATTGTAATGTATTAATGAACATTGAAACTGTTTTCACAATCTATAGAGAGACCATTGCAAATGAACTTTGTCCCAGTGGATAAGTCCCAGAATAAAACTAAGTTAGTTAGTGGAACTGAATTAGTGATTTATATCTAAAATGAATCTGTAATGGTATTTAATAAGCAGAAATTACTTATTCTGTAGCCACAAATGGTTTAATGAAAACTATATATTTTTGATGAATAGGAAAGGACACAGTTAATATTTTTAACCTTGTCCCAGAGGTGTGGAAAAATCAGTTATGCAAGAGATGTCAAAGTACAGATTTCATATGGTTTAAGGACTAGCTTGGATATTCAAAGCTTTCTAGTCTGGAGCTTGCAAGGATAATTCAAAAGGTCTCTTAGAGACATTAAGTCTTCCTTAGGTTAAAAAAAATTTGCACATTTTATTCTGCCAAAGTTGCCTCTACAAATAACTTTTTTTATTAATAAAGTGAATATTCAATGAAAATTATTTTTTCATTTATTTTTGTTAACCATGAAAGAAGTTTGTATTTTTAGCCTTGTCATGTGGGGAAAAAAGTCATGCAAGAGACCTCAAAGCATGCAGGTTTTATGTGGGCAAAGGAGCATGACTTGGATTTGTAAACCTTCAAGGCTGAAATGGTGAGGATGTGACTGAGAGGGCATGCAGGGGGTGGATGCTACATCTAGGGAGAATTTCTGTTACTGAGAGAACAACACGGTGGTGACTAAAGTTGTCTAAACTTTGTCACCACATACCCTATGGATGCAAGGGCTGTGGAGAATATAATTGGAAGAATTTGAAGATTTTGAGAGCAGAACCACATCTGAGGGACTGCACAAACAATCATCCCAGGATTGCATATCAGAGGGCTGAAAACATTAAGGATGCCCTCATACACAGTATGTAACCAGTATCACAGGAAGGGCCCACTTTGCTGCCCCTATTGCCCTCAGCAGCAAAGAAATGTGGCAGATATAAATACTATCCAGTAGTATACTCCGATAGCTTTGCCGCCTTTCTCACTTCAACCTGCCACACTGAAAGAGGTAGAGGACCTCTTGCTTCAGTTGGATACTAGAAAAAGTGCTGGGGCCAACTCCCTTGACCCTTACTTCCTAAAAATTGCCTACCACGTACTAGTAATACCCGTCACCCACCTTTTTAACTTATCCCTGTCTCAGGGCACCTTACCACCTATATGGAAGACGGCACATGTCATACCACTGTTCAAATCAGGTGACCGTGGTGATCTCAATAACTACAGGCCAATTCCTCCTTCCAGTCCTGTCCAAGCTCCTAGAGAAAATTGTAAATGCACAGCTGAGGACTCACCTTGAGTCTAGGGAACTCACAACTTATGCAGTCCAGATTCAGAGCTAAACATAGCACTATCTCAGCCCTCGCCAAAGTTACTAATGACTGCAGCGTAATCTTGAGAGCAAAACTTTATTTGTGCTGTTTTCCTTGATCTAAGCAAGGCTTTTGACATCATCGACCATAGTCTGCTCCTCTCCGCCTCTTCAAACCACAGGTGTGGACCCCTCCTCTCTGCGTTGGCTCACTGACTATCTTACAGGGTGCCTTCAACAAGTTAAAGCCGAAGGAGGCCTGTCCCCCTTAAAAACTCTGCAAAGAGGGGTACCTCAAGGTTCTATATTAGGGCCCTTACTTTTTGCAATCTACATTAATAACATCAACTACTGTATAAAAGAAGCCAACATCCATCTGTTTGCAGATGATACAGTTCTCTACGTGAGTCGCCCAACACCTGAAGCGGCCTGCAATGACCTACAGTCAGAATTCAACCTTTTGCAAAGCCAACTCCTCCAAAAAAAGCTACTCCTTAATGCCAAAAAAACTAAAGTGATGGTCCTCTCTCCTTTTATCTGTACAGCTAACCCTGTGTCCAGTGGGACAGTTCCCCAAATTACCACAGTTCTAGGTGAAAAACTAGAATTTGTTACAAAATTCAAGTATCTGGGAGTTTGGATAGACCAAAGACTCTCCTTCATTGAACATATCGAGGACTTGCTAAAATGACTTCGGCAAAGGCTTGGACTGTTTTTTAGAATCAGCCAATTTCTCACCAGAGATGCCAAGAAACAACTGGTCCAATCCATTTTCCTATCATTGGTTGATTACGCTGACTTCCTCTACAGCCAATGCCCCAACTCTTACATGGCTAAACTGGACACACTCTACCATCGAGCACTGAGGTTTATAATGGGACTCCCCTTTGACACACATCACTGCATCCTATATGCGGCAGTGGGATGGACATCATTAAAATTCAGGCGCCACAGAAACGCCGCTCTCTGGACCTATAGAGCCATCTCTAATAAGCTGCCTTACTATATCTCCTGCTGTCTTCCCCTGAGTATAATTGGAATCACGCTAGAAGTTACTCAGCTATTACACTTAAAGTACCCAAGCAAAATCCGCTCGGCAGGGCAGCCATAAGCTTCGTGCTACTTACCTTATGGAGCGATCTACAAAAACCCTCAAATTACGTGACCTAATTGGTATAAATGCTTGCAAGATGCTTTATTTCTGTACAATCAGAGAAGTATGTAACTGCTTCACCCACTCAGACCCAGTACCGGTGTCTGCACTGGTATATAGCCACGCCTAGACCCAATTTTAAGTACTGACCCCCCCTGCTTGCTCCTCACCAGCCTAATTGTTCTCTCTCTTATCACCCTGTCTTATCAACACTAGGCCCATCCATCCCCTTATTCTTCCTTTCCCAACCTCGGATAGGAGCTCACTACCCTGGGTTGTGACACCCTACCATGCCCCGTACTTTATAGCATTCAATCCCAGGGCTCACACATACCCCTTTTCTCCATCCACCTTCTCTACATCCAGCTTTACCAACTCCTTTCTGTGCACCGTGCTCTCCTAGCCTTTCTCCCCCTACTTCCCTCCCTCTCTTCCCCCTACCTTCACCTCTACCTGGTGTATATTTTTATTTTTATTTTTATTTTACTTCCTCCTGCAACCTTAGATAACCTGCTTTATCTTCCTATAGACACTTCTATGTATGTAAATACCGTGTAATCTGTACAATATCTGTATAATTCTATGTACATATGAACTTATTTTTCTTCCTCTCTCTAAAGAGTATTATCTGTATTGCCTTGTAAATACCTGTGTTGACCTGTATATACAATTGTTCATGCTCCACCCAGGTCCATCTTGCAAATGAGCTTCTGCTCAACGATGAACACCTGGTTAAATAAAGACTTGATTGATTGATTGATTGATACAGTGCTACATCCTTTCCACACCCCAAAATAGACAAGATGGTCCAAATCAAAGATTTTTTTTAGTTGCAACATGATTAATGCCATGTATCTTGCCAGTTGCCCATGTAGGTCTTAATACGTGGGCTGCACAAAGAAAGGGGAAGGGGAGAAAAGGGAAATTGTTTAACCAGTAAAGGCACACTAAGCCAGAGTTTTTTCTAGGTGCAACTTGGGAGCACAAGGAAGTTAAGTGACTTCTCAGGGTCACATAGTATGCAGATGTGGGCTGATGCTGGATTCAAACCCAGGTCTCCAGATTTGCAGCTCAGTGCCCTTGACCACTACACTATACTGCCTCCCAGACTCCCGCATATGTGCAGAGAAAGAGATGCCTGAAAGATAAGATGGGAGACTATCTGAGGGCAATATAAGCAAAAACAACAGATCATTCTTGGCTGCCCATGCACAGTATGTGAAGGTGATGTTGCAGAAGAAAATGTGCCTGCATTTATAGGTATGGACAAGGTTATCCTTGGACCCTGGGCCAGGGAGGGGTGGGATAAAGAAAAGTTAACCATTCTGAAAGAATATTGCATTTATCATTTTGCAACATTAAATAGGCCTGGTTTGAATGATCAGGTTGAGGTACACTGTTGTTGTGAATGTCAATAATGCTACTGTCTCTGTTCATATTTACAGATACTGCATGCTAAAGGGTCAAACAACAGAATATTAAGAGAAATTAACAAGAAGTGCTATATTTTAATAGTTCAGATTAACTAATTCTGACTACATTATATGATCAAATAGTATATAGATCTATTGTAGTTTCTTAAACTTAGTTTCCATGAGCTAGTACTTAAATTATTTTACTTCATTGGTGGTCACTCTTCACTTTTATATATTATTGTAGTGTCTTTAAATGCATGCTATAAAGAAAATAGGAAATAGGGGCCACATAACCTTGACAAAGTACCAGAAGCATCAGGTATGATATCCAGTGGGTCCCCATATAGATCTCTTCCTGCACATGTACCTGCACTTTTAAAAATGAAAATGAAGTAACTTAGAACTTTTGCTCACATACAAGAAGTGGTGTATACTTTGCAGTGAGTCGTGCTGCATCCTTCCTATTGTACATGTTTCCTGTGGATGTAGGGCACCAACACTGAGCCAGTGGTCCTTTTGTCTGCATTAAAGGCATGCACCTGCAAGCATAACCTAAGAGGACGTTTAAGACCTTATTTCTTGATCAAGTGTAAATAAATATTTTTTCTACCCATATTGCCTCCAAACTTACTTCTACAAACACATATTTGAATTATAAAACAGAAGCAACCTCTTCTAAATTCTTGCAAACTCAACAACGACATGGTTACTATCTTGGCCAATAAATAGCAAAAAAAGGTGTGAAGTCAGGGCATTACTAGTCCCAGCTGTAAGTATCAAGATCTGAACTGTTAGATATGCCTCAGAAACATCTGTCATATGTGGGAGTTAAGTCTCTAAATTGATACTGCACCATGTTTGGTTCTCCAAATAAGACAAAGTTGTGACCACCATATGTGCATCTTGGAGCAAACTCACAAGCCATAAATAAGTTTTAAAATACTCCTATCAGCACAGAGTAAACTGTGGAAAAATCTATAACTTCTGTTGCTTTAGGTTTATTAAATTATGTTCCCTAGCAGCCAAAGGATACTGGAATTGTTGGCCCACCACCCACCAACTGTAGCTAATGTTCTGAAACAGTAGCCTTGTATGCAACCTGAAATAATTACTAACAGTGTGTGTATGTGTGTGTGTGTGTGTGTGTGTGTGTGTGTCTTTCCTATCTGTAACTGAAGCAACATTCTCTGCACTGCTCAGAGCCAGCAAGCACCAAGGAAATTTGTTTTTTTTTTGTTTATTTTTTTACAGAGCTTCTAACAGTTCTTGGAGATTATCAAAAGGCAATGAAAATGTTATTATTGAGACTTTACATTTTTCTCTAGAAATCAATAACTAGACAACCATCATGAGTCTGAATTAACAACTGAGCAACACATGTATAGGAAGCATTATTAATAAGATAATTTGCAACTGTTTGCTGTATTTATTTTATAGATAAATACTGTCACAGTCTCAGGTCCTAGAACTTGCCAAAACCTTTAAACTAAAGAGTCAAAATGTAAAACAATTTCATCACTTTAAGGAAGTTAGAATGAATGTTGCAGAACTGTCAAATACAATATCTGCCAGAGTTGGACTATATGTTCAAATGTATAGTTCCTCTTGTCTGTTGTGTTATGAGTACCTGGAATGTTTGGAAATAAGCAGATGTTATTGGCTGGGAATTATGTCATGATTCCTAATACAGTGCAAGGGGCCAGCCAATATGGAAGGTTGGCCCTTAAGGCATACCAGGAAAATGGGTTCTCAGGGCCAAGGGTGGGTGCAGTCCTATCAGCTTATAATTCAAATGTGATACAGTGGTTCACAGTCTTTATAATAACTTGCAGTGATCAGAAAATAAAATGTAATTTAATTAGAATATAGATGTTGTATGAACGGATGTTCATTGTCTTGCAAGGTGGGGACTCACTTGAGGGGACCCACTTGGATATTTCCAGTTATCCTCGTGGTGTGGTCTTTGGAAAATCATATAAACACAAAAGATATGACTGTGCTTATCCCACTTAATATAGAAGGACCATGTACCTATGCTACCTGCTAAAATGACATTTTTATATAAATTAATGTTTATAAAACAAGAAAACCTCTTTGGAGAGTTGAGCACATAAAATATTTTAATTATGTGTTAATATGATTTATAACAGATAATTCTAGAGTCTAGCACTGTGTCTGGAAAGGAAATGCTAAAGGAATTTGTTTACTGTCCTTTTCTGTACTTACAAGCTTTGACAAAATGAAATATTACTTAGATTTTACATGCTTATTTTGAACCCAAACCCCACTCCTATAATGGGCAATCTGCCTTGTTTTATCAAATTCTCTCACTCTGGAACCAACTTCCTTCCTCCCTCTGCATCTTCTCATCCCCTGGCTTCTTCAGGCACCAGTTGAAACTCCAATCCCAACCCACCTTTTCCTGTTACCCTTCCTTCTGACACCTCCCCAGCCTGGGCCTCAACCATCTTTAGTATGAGAGCTGACTGGGTCCCCACGACCTGCCTTCTGGTTTCACTATCACACTAACTCTGTTGTCCATCCATTACAAGGCCTGACTATGACTCACCCTACAGGTCTCTTGCCTGTTGAAAATATTATCTTGCTGTCACTTTTACTTTGCACTTGCTTAGATGAGTATTATTGAGCTGTAATGGCACATTCTTCTCTGTACCCTAATATTTAGTATTTATCAAATGTTGTACCATTACTTGATACAGTATACCACTAAAGAGTATTGACAGTACAGATGAATATAGCTGGACACTAGACATGGAATAGAAGAAAAGAGCAGCAGAGATACAGGGCAATAAGGGACAGTTAGGTCAAGAATAGTGGAAGGAAGATGATGGGTGTAGTGCTTTGCAGTGGATGTGGGCAGCAGTGTTCAGAAAGACTCTGGACACTGCAGTGCTCTATCTGCAGACACCTCTCTGTGTTGAGGAGGAGGTGCTGAACTCCAAGCAGAGTTGGCGAGGATACAGGTGACCTTTCCCCAAACAGAGAACACCATGTCCACCACTGCTCCCTCAGAGGTTGCCAAGAAGGAGGGAAGGATGGACTATGGTGGGCTCAGGGAGGGTGCGGGAGGTAGCATGGAGGCAAAATACTCAGCTGTTGGCACTTCACAACTCGTATGCCATCCTGGCAGAGCACAGAGATTGCACAGCATCTCCAGAAGTGAACACCATGGGGGTTGAGGGAGTCATCCAGGATGGAACCCCAAGGGCAGATGCAAGGAGAACACACAGGAGGAGAAGGAAGCAAATCCTGGTTGAGGACTTCATTGTCTGGGGTCAGATAGCAATGGTGAGAGGGGAGGTAATGTGCCTACCTGGAGGCACTGTTCAGAAGGAGGGCAAGTGAATCCTTAGGATTGCAAAGGTGGCAGCAAGGAGGGGGGGAGCTGGATGGCATTATTCACTTGGGGACTAATGACCAAGCTAGAGAGGGGGTAGATGTAGGAAGAGTACAGGAAGAGTTCAGGCAGCTGGGGAGGAGTCTTGGGCAAGTAGCACACTCTGTCACCTTCTTGGAGGTGCTACCTGTCCACAGCAAGGGGGAAGGGAGGGACATCCACATCATTGAGTTCAACAAATGACTGAAGAAATGGTGTGGAGAGGTGGGGTATGGCTTCATTGGGAACTGGAACCTCACCTTGAGGGATGAAGGACTACGTTCTCCAGATGGCCTGCATCTATCCAGGGGAGGCAAAGGTATCATCTCTGAGAAGTTTAAGTGCATCCTTAGTGATCATTTAAACTTGCCAAGGGGGCAGGCATAGCAAGTCAAGGAGATTATCATAGCTCTCCCACCACAGGACATAACTGAAAGCAGTGAGGACCCAATAACTAGCATAATATCTAACAATAAAACTGCTATGGTTACAATGGTGGAGAGAACAGAAGGCACATCACTCATGTGGTGCAGGGCAAAGACCAATAAACAAGGAACATTAAGGGGGGTACACAGAGTGAAAGGTCATGTGCACAAATGCCTGCAGCCTGGAAAACAAAATCCCAGACCTAACGGCACTGATGGCAGACACAAACCTGGACATTGTGGCTATTACAGAGACATGGTACACAGGGAACCATGACTGGGATGCAGCCATACCAGGGTATACACTTTTTAGAAAGGCTAGGGAGGGGAAGAGAGATGGAGGGGTTGCTATGTATGTAAAGGAAGAGATTAAAGCTATGGAGGCTCAGGGATCCAGGGAAGAAGCAGAGGCATTGTGGGTCACTCTGAAGTCAGGGAATGAAACAACCATCCATGCCGGAGTAGTTTACAGGCCTCCCACACAGGTGGAGGATATAGATCTAGTACTGGTGGAAGCCATCCATAATATGGCAGCCAAAGGGGAAGTACTACTAATGGGTGACTTCAACATGCCAGATGCAGATTGGAATACCCAGACTGCAAGTACATCAAGGAGCAGGGACCTCATGTCTGCCATGTATGGGGCAAACTTAAGGCAGCTGGTGGTTGAGTCTACCAGGAGGGGGCTGTACTGGACTTAGTGCTGACAAACGGAGACAGAATCATGGATGTTGAGGTGGGCAGTCCCCTTGGTACCAGTGACCACAGAACTGTGTGGTTTAGAGTCAGCACCTTGGAAGACAACAGCCACTCAAAGATTAAGATCCTAGATTTCTGGAAGGCCAACTTCATGGAGATGGGAGAACAGCTCAGAATTGCCCTGGCAGCAGAAGATATGGGTGGAAGGGGTAGAAGAACAGTGGCTTAGGCTCAAGAGATCTATAGCAGGAGTGACAAGTCAATGTGTCAGATTGCTTAGCAAAAGCAAAAGAAAGAAGTGGCACTATGGTTCTCTAGGTCAGTAGCAGAGAAAGCAGGAGAAAAAAGTAAGGCATTCAGGAAATACAGAGACACAGAAAAAAGAAGACAGACTGAAATATCTGGAGAAGCAGAGAGAAGCTGTGAAAGCTGTCAGGGGCTAAGGCAAGAAGGAAGGAAGGAATAGCACAGACCTTCTTCAGTTATGTTAGCGAGAGTAAGAAGACCAGAAATGGTATTGTTAGGCTAAAGAGGGGAGGATGACCTTGAAAGCTGAGATACTGAACAAATATTGTTGCTGAATATTTATCAAGAAAGAGGCGGGAGGGCCAAGACTCATGAAGAAAGATGTACAGGGGAGAGGTGGACACTAGCCCATTTACAGTGGATAGAGTCTTGGAGGAATTAGGAAAAGTAAAGACAGACAAGGCGATAGGGCCAGACGGGATTCACCCTAAAGTGTTGAATGAACTCAGGGAAGTCCTAGCAGGTCCGCTGATGGCTCTTTTCAACCAGTCACTAGAGATGGGGGAGATACCCAGGGACTGGAGGAGGGCAGAGGTGGTCCCCTGCACAAGATTGAAGTAGGAGGAGGCAGGCAATTACAGACCTGTAAACCTGACCTCGTGGTGGGGAAGCTGATGGAGTCCCTGCTTAAGGAGTGGTAGTGAAGTTCCTTGAGTTAAGCAGTGTAAAAGACCCAAGGCAGCATGGATTCACTGAGGTAGGTCCTGTCAGACTAATCTTATTGATTTCTTTGACTGGGTGACAGGGTTTGACAAATTCTATTGCCCGATGTCCCGGGCTACCAGTTACAGTGCAGGGACAAGCACTTTCTGTTGTGCCACTTGTCCACAAGCTAGCACTGATTTAAAAATCTTTGCTGCTTGCAGTTCTACCTTCCACCAGTAGGGCGCTCACTGCTTCGGCTGTCCCAGTGGTCATCTGACCTACCAAGCAATGCACCTACTGTTTGGGAATGAGCGGTGAGTGTGTGAGCTTGCCTCAGCCTAGGGAAGCCTAGGGAAGTGGCATCAAGAGTGAGCGCGAGTAGGAAACAGAGGAGGAGCAAGCTGTCGGACTGGCAGGTGTGGAGCCAAATGAAGAAGTACAATCTTGAACTGTAAGTGATACCAGAATGCCCATTAGCACTTAGCGGTGATTTGGCATGTAGTGGAGACAAGAGTAAAGGCGGCATTAGGTTAGAGCCTCTCATTCACTGTCTGTTGGTAGAGGATAAACACAAATTAAACAGTCCGTTGTTGTGGATATCGAGGAGTGGGAGTGAGAGTGCGACCAGTGAATTAAGGAGGGAGGGTTGGTGAGAGTGAAGAGCGGGGTGAGGAAGGCAGGAGCTAGGAGGACTAAGGAGCGGGGGCAACGTGGCTGAGCAGTGAGCACTGATAACTGCACACAAGTGCATTAGTGTAGATAAGCAAATTTACCTGCCGTGGGGCATGTCAGTTTTGCCAAAGTGCAAAATTAATGAATCTGAGTAAATAAGGAGTGTTCAGTGTAGCAGGCAGGGTAAATAAAATAAAATATTGAGAAGGGTTAGGTTGGGCTTGTAACAGAACTGGGCATAACAGGGTGAAAGTAAACTAAGGAGCATATAAAATAAATTAAGTAGGCAGTATAGTGCTAAGTGCAGTGGTCTAAGGCTGCAAATCTGGTGACATCCAGCAGACCAGACCTGGGTTTGAATCCCACAGCTTCCACTTACATACTGCCTGAGCAAGTCACTTAACCTCCTTGTGCTCCCAGGTCACTCCTGTAAAAAGCTTCAGCTTAGTGTGCTATACCTGGTTAAACAACTAAATAAAAAAATAATTCAAACAAGGAGAAAAGGAAACAAAACAGAAACTTGGGAGGGGGACTGTCTGGTACTGTCTGCTGTCTGTGTAGTAGGGTGGAAAAGGGAGGGAACCCTGGTCCCCTGACAACTGAGAACTAGCAGCAGCGTAAAGTGTCACTGACTACAGAAAATAAAAAGGAAGAGAGCAAGGGCAGGGGACTACTACTGTGGGCAGGGAGCTTAGTGTTGCCCACCAGTAAAAACAGCAGTTTATTTGACTACTAGCTGCATAAACAAAGAAAAAATAAAATAATAAAAGAAAGCTAAAAAAATAGAAAGAAAATAAGAGAAGAGGCTGGCGGGCTGTTGGGAGAGGAGAGCGCAGATATAGTGTGTAAAGGAGTGAAGGAGGAGCTTGGAGAGAGGCGGGGCGAAGGACTGACTTGAGAAAGTTAGTAAAAAAAAAAAGATAGTATAGTAAGAACTTAGAAGAAATAAGCCTATAACTCAAACTGTGGCATGGGGCTATGCTATGGGCTTGGTAGGGCTGTTGGGAGAGATTTTGTGAAAAGGAGTGAAGGACCCAGTGTCCTGCAGCCGGTTGGTTGGCAATTGGCTTGAAGTACCCAAGAAACAAAAAGAGAAAGATAGTAAAAAAAATATATATAAGTGTAAGTAACAGTAAAATAAAATAAGGGAGCCTAACCGTGGGGGTGGGCTTGGGCTGTGCTGAGAGAGGAGAGTGATTGTGTGGAGAGTGTTCTGCAGCCAGCTGCCTGACTTGTTACAGGACAAGACAACTTGCAGTGTATAGAAAAAAAGCATATATCTGTCCTCTGGTGACCCAGCCCATGAGCCCACACTAACCACCAGTGAAAAAGGACACACAGACACCAGTGTTTAAAATAAGTTTATTATTATTGGTTCATTAGTCTTTAAAGAAAAAGTGACCACCAAATTTATATGGACAATATGCAGACGAAGAAAGCCAAACAAAAAAGTCTCTTGTCTCTCTGGTCAGCAGTAGCACCATCTTTTATGAGACAAACACAGTCTGGTACTAGCAGTACAAGTACTACTTCCACAGATGAAAGTCATGAAACTGAATCTGCATCTGTGGTTCTGGATATAACTGCTGACCACTGGGTACTTGATGTAAACAGAGAAGCTGCAGCCTTATCTCAAAAAGCCCCTGTGTCACTTGCTAAGAAACGTAGTTTACTGCTTGATAAAGAGGTGGCAGTTGGGAGTAGTAAAGACAACAAATATGACCAAGAAAAAAGGGCCAGACTATTTCAGTGTCATTGGTTGTCCACTTATAAATGGTTGAAATACGATGATAAAAAGGGGCTTATGTACTGCACACTATGTGAAAAGTATCCCACTATTGCAACTCCAGCATTTTCAAAAAAAACAAATGTCTTTGCCACAGGCTGTAACAACTATCGCATTAAGTCACTACGTGTACATGAAAAATCCAGTCCACATGTGCTATGCCAGAACCAACATATTCTGGAAAGTGGCCAGCAAGCAGTATGTTGTGAGATTAGTGAGTCACCACTTTACCAAGTCTTTGCACAGTTGAAAGAGGCCACAAAAGCAAAGATGAGATGCCTGTTTAACACAGCGTATTCCATAGCCAAAAATCTTCACCCTTTCTCAGACATGGAGTGGCTCTGTGAATTACAGGAAAAAAATGGCATTAAGCTAGGTTCTAATTATACTAACGATAAGCGAGCCAGGGATTTTTGCAGTGCTATTTCAGCAGTTATATCCAGAACCGAGATGCAGACTCTTGCTAATGTTAAGTATGTGACAGTTCTTGCTGACGGCAGTACTGATTACAGTATTACTGAGTGGGAAAATGTTTTCTTAAGGTTTGTTGAACCTAATTCAAAACAGGTGCGTACATTGCTTATCCAAGCTGTGCCACTGGAACATGCACATGCAGAAGGTGTATTCCATGCAATATCAACTGCACTGGAGTCAGTAAATCTTCCCCTGAGTAACCTACAAAATGTTAACAATCCAGGACCGCTTCTTATTTCAGCAAATTTTGATGGGGCCAGTGTCATGATGGGCGAAAAGGAGGAACCATAGAAAGTTATGGAACACTGCCATCCTCAAATACTTATGATGCACTGTGTTGCCTATAAGCTAGAGCTGGTGGTCCTCGATGTGTTAAAAATCCATTTGTATCAAAGCTGGAAAGTACTCTCAAGGAATATTTAAATTTTATCACTATAGTCCCCAAAAAATGAGAGAGCTCCAAGAAATTGCTAATGTGATGGATACTGATCTGGCACACTTTACTGCAATTAAACAAGTGAGATGGCTTGCTAGTAGGTCACGTTCGGTACATGCAGTTCAGGTTAACCTACCTACTGTTGTACAACACCTACATGCATCTTTGACTGCTGGTGGTGATGAAAGTTCAAAAACAAAGGGCCTCTTAAAAGAAACACAGAGTGTGCAGTTTGTAAAAGCTATCCATATACTGCAAGATTTCCTGCCAATACTAAAAAACCTGTCACTGCAGTTTCAACAAGATGACATAGTAATACTGGAAGTTCCACAGCTTGTTGAGACCTGCCTACTCCAGCTTATGGAACTGAAAACCATGCCAGGGCAATACATGGCAGCTTCTCAGCCATTACAAACCAGAACAGAAATGTATGGAATATGTTGTGACAAAGAGGGAGGGGAGGAGAAGACTGTTCATTTCCCATTCAGAGGCAACTGCCCAGAAATCAATTTTGTGACAGATGGACAACTGTAGACTTTAATAGATGCAGCAATAATATATATTGACAACAGATTTAAAATTTTCTCAGAGGTGCCTCTCAAATGGTTCAACCGCTTAGATTTTAAGCAGTTTGATCTGTCAAGAGACCAACCAGCGGTGTTTGGGACCTCTGAACTTGCAAACCTGGCATAAATTTTTCACTTTTTCACAGAGGAGCAGCAGGAACATATAAAGTCAGAGTATGCTGCATTTAAACAATATTGAAATCTGCCATTGAAAACCCTATTTGCAGGTATATACCAGATTACTAAAAGAAAAACCACCCCAGATTATACACATTCTTGACCTAGCTGAAATACTCATGGCAATGAGTGTATCGACTGCAAAATGTGAGAGAGTTTTTTCTGTTCAGAACCTAATCAAAACAAAAATCAGGACAAGGCTGGCTGATGATTCACTACAGTCTCTCCTGCAGATAGCAGTAGAAGGTCCTGAACTGCATGACTTTGATCCAGATCCAGCAATTAACTACTGGCTGCTCTCTGGTCCAGGCACTTGACATGTTTGTGGGCATGCTGTTGCTGCTGATAGATTATCTTCTGGTTTAGCTGCTTCTGCTGCTGATGATCTTCTTGGTGCTAGTACTCCTGCTCCCAGTGCCCCATCATCTTCTTCCTGGCCTAGCCCTTAATCACCATTTTATGTTCTTCTCAACCAACGGTCTAGCTGGTTTTGGCTTGTCCTTAACTAATTCTGTAACATTTCTCCAATCTCTTCTAATACAGACTTCTGCCTGGGGTCAGTCGCCTTAGTGTCCGGCCTATACTATCCTGACCTGTATTAACAAAAAAAATATGAAAATATTGTTTTTCCTGATTTATGAAGTTCTTCTACATCTCTCCATCCATCCTATGAAATAATAGTACAATATATAAGCCCTGCCACACAGCCACACCATTTAACTTATTTCTGTTAAGTCGGTTGAATATTTCAATTGAAATGTACTGGACCACCACTCAGAACTCGAGGACTACCATTTTGTCAAGGCCACTTGTCCTGGACTAGCATGAAATTTTAAAATTTGTCGATCCCCTGGGAGATCACGTGGTGCAGAGCATGAGCTAGCTGCTGCCTCTTGGAGCTCCTTCCACCCAACCGACAAGCTCACTGTTTCCAGGTCCCAGCGATTATTTGTCTGCACTAAAGGGCATCGGAATATCCTATCTCACATTCAGAGTGGTAAAATGGATTTGGAATTCAAAGATCCCTTGCCCAGACATACGCCTCCGACGACTCCCGAGAAGGCCCCGAAAAAAAGCCAGGGCCTCCGTGCTCAGCAATCCGCCAGTAAGCTCGGCGCTTCTCCCGATGCGGAACCGCTACCTTGGCTAACTTCCTCAAGAAATTCCAACCTTTCCGGGATGAAATGAAAGAGCTGGCTAGTGAAGTAAAGGTGTCTCCGTGCCTTGGAGGATTTGGCCCGTCGCATCCACGGACATTGAGGCCCGTATCGACACGGTGGAGCGAGACAGGAAAACTAACACCCGATTTAACCCTAATAAAGCAGCGGATATTAAAGCTTGAAAACAAGGTCGAGGACCTTGAAGACCGGAGTCGCCGTAATAACGTCATGGTTATAGGCCTCCCAGAGAAAGAGGAGGGACTGGAGCCGGTAAAGTTTGCCCAACGCTTTGTCCAAAAGATAGCTGGCCCCTCGCCCTTTGGGCAATCCTACATTATTGAAAGAGCTCACCGGCATTGAGGGCTATGCCCCGACTGGAGCCCCGCCAAGTACCTTCATTTTTAAATTTCTGAATTATTTAGGGGACAGCACTTCTGTAAAGCTAAGGAGTTGAAAGAGCTAACCTGGGAGGGCGAGGGCTGAGGGTGGCTCAAGATTTGCCCTATCCATCCGACAGAAGAGAGCGCCTTTCCACCCAATCATCTCCAAATTAATTGCTGCAAATGTTAGGTTTAGAATGAGGTACCCAGCACATCTCCAAGTTTTGGCAAACGGAACCTGGCATAGCTTTGAAAATTCAGGCGCGCTCTTGACACTAAAGCAGCTCTTCCCAGATTTGTTCCGGGATACATGAGGGTGCTACCTGGTAGTTTAGTCCTTTCTACCTGGGTGGTCTATTATTATAACGGACATTGTGACTCTCACCTTATTATTGGATTCCTGAGAGGCCCTGGTGATGTGAGAATTGTGTGGACCTGATTTTGGTGCCTCCTGCAGCTACCTGCTCTTCCGGACAACTAACCCCCGGTTTTTTTTTTTTTTTCTTCTCTCATCGGAACACTCTCCAACTCTCCCCTAAGTGTGGGATGTGCATGCCCTAATTTGAGCAGGTCTAAGGCATGCCTTTTGATTTATTGAAACTGTTGGATTTCATATGAGACACATTTTGATATCATACAGACTGCTATTTTCTGCCTGTCTGAGAGACATCTGATGGCATGATGGACTGCTAGTGAGGGGAGAGCTCCTCAACAGACATGATCAGGATTTTGCTTTGGGGGGGAAGCTGTGGGCAGGATTGAGAGAGGTCCAGACGTTCTAATACGTCATTGGTCCATGAAGCAATGGCATTCAGTTAATGGAGAATGGGGGGTTCATACATTTTTTTTTTATACTATTTTCATTCATTTGTTGACTCTGCTGATTTGGTATAATGGCACGCTCAGGGCTTTTTGGATGGGCTTGATTAAGTTTTGAATGGTGAGGGGTAAGGATAGGTAAGGGTAACCCTGTTCTTGTTTATTATGGGGTGGACCTGCTACTAATACACTAATCTGGTTGGGGGGGGGCAGAGGTGGAGTCTATCATGGTGCTGGAACCATGTTCATTGGCAGTCTGGTGGGCTCGGTGGAGGGGTTGTTGGGGATTGGCATTACTATTGTTATGGGGTATTTGGGGGTTTTGGGATTTGGGTGGGGGAGCCCTTGCACAGCACTCTTTATTTTTTTTAGGTTTATTGCTACGGGGCTGGTTTGTCTTTCACTTAGGTTCTGTTGTCTTTTTACCTTATGGCTAGGCACATAAATGTGGTGACTTGGAATGTACATGGACTTCGCCATAGATCAAAGCAATATAAGATCTTAAAACACCTGGGCTATGTGAAAGCAGATATTATGTTTCTGCAAGAGACCCATTTATTGAAGGCTGAAAGTAACCAGTTATGCAGAATTCAAATAGGTCAGATTTTCACCTCTGAAGGTAGTTCTCAAAGTAAAGGGGTGATGATCATGATACATAAATCAGTTCCATTCCATCCGATTCAGGTAGTTGGAGATAGGTATGGAGGTATGTTTTGTAAGGGGTACCCTGCACACTCAAGAGATTATCTTGGGCTCAATTTATGGCCCTAATATTGATACCCCGAGTTTCTTTGTCCAAATTACGGAGTTACTCTCCCTTGGTGCAACCTGCCCATCGTAATGGGTGGTGACCTGAATCTGGTTATGGATCCGTTATTGGACAGATCCTGTCCTACTAGGAAAGGGTTAACCCTGGACAGAGAGCTGTCAGGAGATGATGGATGGATTAGGCCTATGTGATGTGTGGAGAGTTTTCCATCCGACTGTATGGATTTTACTTTTACTCGAGTACATAACACCCTATCCAGAATCGACTATATGTTAATCTCAAACATTCTTCTGGCTGGGGTGTTAGATACTGGTATAGTTTCTGGGCCGCTATCGGATCATTCTATAGTAAAATGTCTTTTGCTTTTTCATTTCTACCTAAACCAGGAGTAGATGGAAAATCAATAACCAAATATTAAAAGACCCCAGACTGGTTAAATACATTTCCTCAGATAACTGCATTTATTTCTTTCAATCAAGATTCCACCAATAGGCCAGATATTGAATGGGAGCTTTAAGGCTTTTATTCATGGTATCTTGATTGGCCTTGCCTCCGTAGGAAAAAGAGAGGCTGAATCATATTTCAGAGTTACTTACTAAGATTCGTGATAAAGAGCGGGCCTTTCTGTTTCTCCTCGGAGGCCTATAAACAAGAACTAACTTTGTTAAGGGATTCAGATCTCAGGATATTAAATGAACAAACCGAGTGGGCATTTATAAGAACTAGAGCAAGATTTACAGACCAAGGGAGAAGGCCAGCCGACTATTAGCCAGAAGAAATAAGCAATTAGAGTCTTCCAGGTGGGTGCCGCCATTCGCCTCGGAGGGGGCCCAATCAAAACCTCCCTGAAGATATTTTGGGAGAATTTGTAAACTATTTTAAAGGGATCTATGGACCTATGAAAGACCCTCCGTCAGATGAAAAGATTAGTCTTTTTTTAAGGGAGCTAAATTTTCCCTCATTGAGCGAAATGGACCAACTCCAACTCCTGGCCCCCATTACTGTAGATGAAATAGATCGGGTTATCAAATCCCTTCCTTTAGATAGAACACCTGGCCTGGACGGTCTCTCCGCCAACTTCTATAAGACTTTTTCAAAGGAATTAATTCCTTCTCTACTATGGCTGTTTCAATGTATTTTGGATGGTGGGGCATCTGATCTCACTCTTTTCGAGGCTTTAATTGTACTTCTGCCCAAACCGGGTAAGCCGCTAGATTTGGTCGCTAATTATAGACCCATATCCCTCCTGAACCAGGATATCAAAATTCTCACTAAATTGTTGGCTGATAGAATCAGTAGAGTCCTTCCCAGTTTAATTGGACCTGAGCAGGTGGGATTTATGAAAGGCAGATCTTCCGCCGACCATTTACGGGTCTTGGCCCATGTCTTCTCGGCCTCCAGGGACTCCGATCAACCCATGGTTTTGGTTTCTCTGGATGCCGAGAAGGCTTTTGATAGAGTATATAGCTATTTTCTCACAAAGGTTATGGATTGTTTTGGTTTCCCTCAACAATTTTCTGGGTGGATTAAAGCTATATACAAATTCCCATCAGCAAAAATTACGTGCAATGGGGTAACCTCATTTTCATTCAGACTTTTTCTGGGCACTAGGCAAGGTTGCCCTCTTTCCCTGCTCCTTTTAATCTATACATTGAACCTCTTATCATGGGATTAAACAGGAGCAGCGGATTCAGGTATCCAGGTATGGGGCATACTTTGAAAGTGCTTGCATATGCAGATGACTTGCTCTTGCAAATTTCTTATCCATCCTCCTCTATTCCAATTTTGCTGGATATTATTGATAAATTCGGTATTATCACCAATTACAGGCTTAATATCAGTAAGTCAGTGGTTTTCCCTTAAACTTTAGGACATGCGTGCTGATATCGCCTTTGGCCTGGCTTGGAATGCCGAGTTCATCAGGTATCTTGGCCTCACTTTAACCAGGACACTTCTCACCTGGTGCAGCGAAACTTAGACCGGTGCTGCATGATATTGAGGCTGACCTACGGAGATGGGCGATTATCCCCTGTCTATCTGGGGTAGAATTAATTTGGTAAAATGAACATTTTCCTCATTTATTTTACCCCATTAGTATGTTAGATATATGGCTTCCATTAAAATGGTTCAAGAGAGTGCATAGTATCATATCTGACTTCATTTGGAATTATAAGAAGCCTAGATTGTCCTATTTTAAACTGTCTGCCCTAAATTGTCCGGGGTTTGAGACTCCCCCACTTATGCTATATTACTGGGCCAGTTATCGTGCCTAAGTACCTTCGCTGGTTTAAGGAAACTGATGATTCCCAGGTCAACATCTATATACCATTATGGTTAAGTTTAGAGGTATCCCGATTGCGACTCTGGCCTCAAGCCAGGGGCCTTGTTATATTGTTCGCTGAAAGCTCTCCCCGTGGCTTTGCGTAACTCCCCTATTGAGATTTCAGTCAAAGTACATATACAACTATGTTCCTTCCTAAAATACTCTCATACTGGGGATCCGGCTCAACCACTATTGGGCAATCCCAATTTTTTAATGGATGGCAAACCTATCAAAGATACCTGGTTACCACTATTGGGAAAAGTGCTGGTTAAAGACCTGCTTGCAGATGGGGGTAAATTGCTTACCTCAATTGAAATCTTGAATAAGTTTCAAATCCCTCAGCGCCTGATATTTAAAGTATTTCAACTTCGTCATCTCCTGGTGGGGAAACTGAGCACCTTTACCTGGGGTAGTGGTTCATGTGATTTCGAGGGTACTTTGATTCCAGTGGTTGGAAAGCCCATGCTATATCGGCCGATATAATAAGTTGATTGGCTGGCTACACCCTAACACTCTGCCCCAAACATTATTGGTCCCAATTGTTTCCAGAATACGATTTCGACTGGGGCAACATTTGGGGTGTGTCACAAATTTTGTTGCAGAATAGGCTCAGGTTAATGCAATTTAAGCTATTGCATAATATTTACTATTCCCTGTGAAATTAGTGGATTGAGGCATGGCCTCCTCCTCCTCCTGTTTTAGGTGTCAACAAGGGATGGAGATTTGCTCCACATTTTTGGTACTGCCACTCACATTCAGAGTGGTAAAATGGATTTGAATTCAAAGATCCTTGCCCAGACATACGCCTCCGACGACTCGAAGGCCCGAAAAAAGCCAGGGCCTCCGGTGCTCAGCAATCCAGCTGCAGCTCTCGGCGCTCCCGATGCGGAACCGCTTACCTTGGCTAACTTCCTCAAGAAATTCCAACCTTTCCGGGATGAAATGAAAGAGCTGGCTAGTGAAGTAAAGGTGTCTCCGTGCTTTGAGGATTTGGCCCGCCGCACCACGGACATTGAGGCCCGTATCGCTCGGTGGAACGACAGGAAAACTAACACCGATTTAACCCTAATAAAGCAGCGGATATTAAAGCTTGAAAACAAGGTCGAGGACCTTGAAGACCGGAGTCGCCTGTAATAACGCTATGGTTATAGGCCTCCCAGAGAAAGAGGAGGGACTGGAGCCGGTAAAGTTTGCCCAACGCTTTGTCCAAAAGATAGCTGGCCCCTCGCCCTTTGGGCAATCCTACATTATTGAAAGAGCTCACCGGGCATTGAGGGCTATGTCCCCGACTGGAGCCCCGCCACGTACCTTCATTTTTAAATTTCTGAATTATTTAGGGCGACAGCACTTCTTAAGTAAAGCTAAGGAGTTGAAAGAGCTAACCTGGGAGGGCGCAGGGCTGAGGGTGGCTCAAGATTTGCCCCTATCCATCCGACAGAAGAGAGCATCTTTCCACCCAATCATCTCCAAATTAATTGCTGCAAATGTTAGGTTTAGAATGAGGTACCCAGCACATCTCCAAGTTTTGGCAAACGGAACCTGGCATAGCTTTGAAAATTCAGAGGCCGCGCTCTTGACACTAAAGCAGCTCTTCCCAGATTTGTTCCGGGATACATGAGGGTGCTACCTGGTAGTTTGCGAAGTCCTTTTCTACCTGGGTGGTCTATTATTATAACGGACATTGTGACTCTCACCTTATTATTGGATTCCTGAGAGGCCCCTGGTGATGTGAGAATTGTGTGACCTGATTTTTGTGCCTCCTGCAGCTACCTGCTCTTCCGACAACTAACCCCCCGGTTTTTTTTTTTTTTCTTCTTCTCATCGACACACTTCCAACTCTCCCTAGTGTGGGATGTGCATGCCCTAATTTGAGCAGGTCTAAGGCATGCCTTTTGATTTATTGAAACTGTTGGATTTCATATGAGACACATTTTGATATCATACAGACTGCTATTTCTGCCTGTCTGAGAGACATCTGATGGCATGATGGACTGCTAGTGAGGGAGAGCTCCTCAACAGACATGATCAGGATTTTGCTTTGGGAAGCTGTGAGGATTGAGAGAGTCCAGACGTTCTAATACGCCATTGGTCCATGAAGCAATGGTATTCAGTTAATGGAGAATGGGGGTTCATACATTTTTTTTTTATACTATTTTCATTCATTTGTTGACTCTGCTGATTTGGTATAATGGCACGCCAGGGCTTTTGGATGGGCTTGATTAAGTTTTGAATGGTGAGGGTAAGGATAGGTAAGGGTAACCTGTTCTTGTTTATTATGGGTGGACCTGCTTACTAATACACTAATCTGGTTGGGGAGGGGCAGAGGTGGAGTCTATCATGGTGCTGGAACCATGTTCATTGGCAGTTCGGTGGGCTCGGTGGAGGGGTTGTTGGGGATTTGGCATTACTATTGTTATGGGGTATTTGGGGTTTTGGGATTTGGGTGGAGGGAGCCCTTGCACAGCACTCTTTATTTTTTTGGTTTATTGCTACGGGCTGGTTTGTCTTTCACTTAGGTTCTGTTGTCTTTTACCTTATGGCTAGGCACATAAATGTGGTGACTTGAATGTACATGGACTTCGCATAGATCAAAGCAATATAAGATCTTAAACACCTGGGCTATGTGAAAGCAGATATTATGTTTCTGCAAGAGACCCATTTATTGAAGGCTGAAAGTAACCAGTTATGCAGAATTCAAATAGGTCAGATTTTCACCTCTGAAGGTAGTTCTCAAAGTAAAGGGTGATGATCATGATACATAAATCAGTTCCATTCCATCCGATTCAGGTAGTTGAAGATAGGTATGGGAGGTATGTTTTGTAAGGGGTACCCTGCACACTCAAGAGATTATCTTGGGCTCAATTTATGGCCCTAATATTGATACCCCGAGTTTCTTGTCCAAATTACGGAGTTACTTTCCCCTTGGTGCAACCTGCCCATCGTAATGGGTGGTGACCTGAATCTGGTTATGGATCCGTTATTGGACAGATCCTGTCCTACTAGGAAAGGGTTAACCCCGGGACAGAGAGCTGTCAGGGAGATGATGGATGGATTAGGCCTATGTGATGTGTGGAGAGTTTTCCATCCGACTGTATGGGATTTTACTTTTACCTCGCAAGTACATAACACCCTATCCAGAATCGACTATATGTTAATCTCAAACATTCTTCTGGCTGGGGTGTTAGATACTGGTATAGTTTCTGGGCCGCTATCGGATCATTCTATAGTAAAATGTCTTTTTGCTTTTTCATTTCTACCTAAACCAGGGAGTAGATGGAAAATCAATAACCAAATATTAAAAGACCCCAGACTGGTTAAATACATTTCCTCGAGATAACTGCATTTATTTCTTTCAATCAAGATTCCACCAATAGGCCAGATATTGAATGGGAGCTTTAAGGCTTTTATTCATGGTATCTGATTGGCCTTGCCTCCCTGAGGGAAAAAGAGAGGCTGAATCATATTTCAGAGTTACTTACTAAGATTCGTGATAAAGAGCGGGGCCTTTCTGTTTTCTCCTCGGAGGCCTATAGACAAGAACTAACTTTGTTAAGGGATTCGTATCTCAGGATATTAAATGAACAAACCGAGTGGGCATTTATAAGAACTAGAGCAAGATTTACAGACCAAGGGGAGAAGGCCAGCCGACTATTAGCCAGAAGAAATAAGCAATTAGAGTCTTCCAGGTGGGTGCCGGCCATTCGCTCCTCGGAGGGGGGCCCAATCAAAACCTCCCCTGAAGATATTTTGGGAGAATTTGTAAACTATTTTAAAGGGATCTATGGACCTATGAAAGACCCTCCGTCAGATGAAAAGATTAGTCTTTTTTTAAGGGAGCTAAATTTTCCCTCATTGAGCGAAATGGACCAACTCCAACTCCTGGCCCCCATTACTGTAGATGAAATAGATCGGGTTATCAAATCCCTTCCTTTAGATAGAACACCTGGCCTGGACGGTCTCTCCGCCAACTTCTATAAGACTTTTCAAAGGAATTAATTCTTCTCTACTATGGCTGTTTCAATGTATTTTTGGATGGTGGGGCATCTGATCTCACTCTTTTCGAGGCTTTAATTGTACTTCTGCCCAAACCGGTAAGCCGCTAGATTTGGTCCTAATTATAGACCCATATCCCTCCTGAACCAGGATATCAAAATTCTCACTAAATTGTTGGCTGATAGAATCAGTAGAGTCCTTCCCAGTTTAATTGGACCTGAGCAGGTGGGATTTATGAAAGGCAGATCTTCCGCCACCATTTACGGTCTTGGCCCATGTCTTTCGGCCTCAGGGACTCCGATCAACCCATGGTTTTGGTTTCTCTGGATGCGAGAAGGCTTTGATAGAGTATATAGCTATTTTCTCACAAGGTTATGGATTGTTTTGGTTTCCTCAACAATTTTCTGGGTGGATTAAAGCTATATACAAATTCCCATCAGCAAAAATTACGTGCAATGGGGTAACCTCATTTTCATTCAGACTTTTTCTGGGCACTAGGCAAGGTTGCTCTCTTTCCCTGCTCCTTTTTAATCTATACATTGAACCTCTTATCATGCGGATTAAACAGGAGCAGCGGATTCAGGGTATCCAGGTATGGGGGCATACTTTGAAAGTGCTTGCATATGCAGATGACTTGCTCTTGCAAATTTCTTATCCATCCTCCTCTATTCCAATTTTGCTGGATATTATTGATAAATTCGGTATTATCACCAATTACAGGCTTAATATCAGTAAGTCAGTGGTTTTCCCCTTAAACTTTAGGACATGCGTGCATGATATCGCCCCTTTTGGCCTGGCTTGGAATGCCGAGTTCATCAGGTATCTTGGCCTCACTT
Organism: Neoceratodus forsteri; assembly: GCA_016271365.2. Classification (NCBI taxonomy): domain Eukaryota; kingdom Metazoa; phylum Chordata; order Ceratodontiformes; family Ceratodontidae; genus Neoceratodus; species Neoceratodus forsteri. The sequence continues at coordinate 852,445,875 of CM028134.1, forward strand.
TAACCAGGGACACTTCTCACCTGGTGCAGCGAAACTTAGACCCGGTGCTGCATGATATTGAGGCTGACCTACGGAGATGGGCGATTATCCCCCTGTCTATCTGGGGTAGAATTAATTTGGTAAAAATGAACATTTTTCCTCATTTATTTTACCCCATTAGTATGTTAGATATATGGCTTCCATTAAAATGGTTCAAGAGAGTGCATAGTATCATATCTGACTTCATTTGGAATTATAAGAAGCCTAGATTGTCCTATTTTAAACTGTCTGCCCCTAAATTGTCCGGGGGTTTGAGACTCCCCCAATTTGCGTTATATTACTGGGCCAGTCATGCGTCTAAGTACCTTCGCTGGTTTAAGGAAACTGATGATTCCCAGGTCAACATCTATATACCATTATGGTTAAGTTTAGAGGTATCCCGGATTGCGGACTCTGGCCTCAAGCCAGGGGCCTTGTTATATTGTTCGCTGAAAGCTCTCCCCGTGGCTTTGCGTAACTCCCCTATTGAGATTTCAGTCAAAGTACATATACAACTATGTTCCTTCCTAAAATACTCTCATACTGGGGATCCGGCTCAACCACTATTGGGCAATCCCAATTTTTTAATGGATGGCAAACCTATCAAAGATACCTGGTTACCACTATTGGGAAAAGTGCTGGTTAAAGACCTGCTTGCAGATGGGGGTAAATTGCTTACCTCAATTGAAATCTTGAATAAGTTTCAAATCCCTCAGCGCCTGATATTTAAAGTATTTCAACTTCGTCATCTCCTGGTGGGGAAACTGAGCACCTTTACCTGGGGTAGTGGTTCATGTGATTTCGAGGGTACTTTGATTCCAGTGGTTGGAAAAGCCCATGCTATATCGGCCGTATATAATAAGTTGATTGGCTGGCTACACCCTAACACTCTCGCTCCCAAACATTATTGGTCCCAATTGTTTCCAGAATACGATTTCGACTGGGGCAACATTTGGGGGGTGTGTCACAAATTTTTGTTGCAGAATAGGCTCAGGTTAATGCAATTTAAGCTATTGCATAATATTTACTATTCCCTGTGAAATTAGTGGATTGAGGCATGGCCCTCCTCCTCCTGTTTTAGGTGTCAACAAGGGGATGGAGATTTTGCTCCACATTTTTGGTACTGCCTGAAAGTGGCGTGTGTTATGGGAGACTATTATAGAATCTGCACTCTTTTGGGTCTGGAAAGCTTATTTACCCCTGAGGTTTGTATTTTGGGGACATGACCCAGGTTGGTGTCCGAGTAGAACTACCATATGGGTTGATATCGGCTCAGTCAAAAAGTAATTTGAGGCATTGGAAGGATATAGAGATTTCATATGGCTAATGGTTGCAGGAATTTTAGCTAATCTTAGAACGGATAGAACCATAGCAAGTTTGCAGTATAAACTTCTTAAGTTTAATAACATTTGGGGTTCCTTATATACCTTTTTTTCTGTTCCTTTGTAACTCGCGATTTCTTTTCCAGTCAGTTTACATCTGAGTGCTGTGCATAGGGTGGGTCTTGGGCAGAGGGGGTTTTTGGGGAGGAGTAAGGATTGCATCCCGATGATCTTTCTTATAATCGCAAGCATTACCACTGTTACCCTGTTTTCTTTTCTGGATGTAGTCCTTATCGGTGTAAAACTTTCAATAAAAGTTGAATTGGAAAAAAATTTGTCGATCCCTGCTGGGTGACCAGGGCAGTGGATCAGGGAAGGGTGGTGGATGTGGCCTACCTGGATTTCAGTAAGGCCTTTGACACCGTTCCTCACAGAAGGTTGCTTAACAAATTGAGGAATCTGAGTGTGGGCTCTAAAGTGGTAAAGTGGGTTGGAAACTGGCTAAAAGGCAGGACCCAGAGGATGGTAGTAAATGGCATAAAATCAGAAGGGGGGCGGTGACCAGCGGGGTTCCACAGGGATCAGTGCTGGATCCAGTTCTATTCAATGTCTTCATAAGCAACATTGCATAGGAACTGGAGGGGAAAGTGTGCCTGTTGGCAGATGACACCAAGATTTGTAGCAGAGTTGACACACAGGAGGGGCTAAATAAAATGAGAAATGACCTAAGACTACTTGAGGAATGGTCAAGGGTTTGGCAGTTGGGTTTCTACACTAAGAAGTGCAAGAAAATACACCTGGGACACAGAAACCCAAGCCAGGAATTCAAGATGGGGGGCAGGTTCTAGCCACCACAAGTTAGGAGAGACGCCTGGGGGTTATCATATCCGATGACCTGAAGTCAGCCAAACAATGTGAAAAAGCAGTGGGAAAGGCAAACAAAATGCTGGGGTGCATAGGAAGGGGCATAACCAGTAGGAGAAGTGAAGTGGGGATGCCACTATATAGATCACTGGTGAGACCTTATCTGGAATACTGTGTCCAATTCTGGAGACCGAATCTCAGGAAGAACATAGACAGAATGGAAGCAGTCCAGAGAAGAGCAACAAAAATAATACATGGACTGCACCACAAGCCTTATGAGGAAAAACTCAAGGAACTAAACATCTGTTCACTGGATGCAAGAACTGAGAGGGGATATGATGGAGACTTTCAAATACCTTAGAGGAATAAACAGGGTACAGGAGGGGAGCATATTTTAGAGAAGAAAGTGCACAAGGACAAGGGGACATAACATGAGGCTGGAGGGAGGGAGGGAGAGAGGCTTAGGGGAAATGCTAGGAAGTATTTTTTTCACAGAGAGGGTGAGGAAGCCATGGAACAGCCTACCAGCGGAGGTGGTGGAAGCAAAAACAGTACAGGGATTCAAAAGTGCATGGGATAAGCATAAAGGCACCCTGCTGTGCAGCAGAGCTGGGGAAAGGCAGTCCAGGTACTGTAAGAAGAGGAATTGCCAAACCAAGTAGGGAAATGGGCAGACTAGGTGGGCTGTATGATCCTTATCTGCCAACAGATTCTATGTTTCTACTGTAAACAAAATGCTGTTTGATTGACTTGTTATTATATATTGTGCTGCTTTTCTTTCAATGTTTCTCCCCTGCTTGCACCTGGAAATGAGGCTTGACTCAGTGTGTCTCTCTCAGTTACCAATTTTGAAATAAATAAACCAAAAATAAATAATTAAAACCAATGATTAAACTCATGGAAACCATGAAATATTGCTTCAAAATATAAATTTTATTTTAAGTTTTTGAAAACATGGTTGCAAATACCTTAACTGTGATGCTTGGTCCTTGTAGATTCCATGGATGGAATCTGTAGTGGCTCCCCTGATTAATGAACTCTTTACTGTTATCGTAAAATCTAATATAGCAATTTTGTATGATTGATATATAAATATATCAGGTACTGCAAACCCTGAAAAGTAGTTCAGTGACTACGAAACATTTTTTCTTTGTGTGGTGAGATTTTATGTTTTTCGGAAGAATAATATCATAATTTCTTGGTGAGTAGTATATATGTTCCAATGCTTCTCTTACTATTTTTCAACTGGAGAAGAGAAGAGCCTCTTGACTTTTCTTTTATTTAGCAGGGCTCTCAGGTCACACTGGTGGCTACAATATGAAGATACCCTGTGGATGATTTAACAGTGATACTTGCTTTTGAAAAGCTGTGGACTCAAAACCACATCTTACCAGTATAACAGCAGCTGTTTCAATCTCCCTTACATCACTTCTCTGATATATTATTTATTTCTCCTACATCACACAGGGCCAAAACTCTGTCCAAATTCAAAACCATACTACAAATAGAATTCATGACATTTGTAATTGTAACTAAACTGAAACTGACTGGGTGACCTCTAACAGTGCAACAATCTTCCTTGGATCAACATCTGGGGCCCGATATTTGAAAAGGGGCAAAAGTGGAGTGCAAAGGTTTGCACTGTGCTTGCTCTTTGTCTAAACCCTAAACATGCTGTATTCAGTCGGATAGCACACAGGTGTTATCTGACTGACTATAGGGCATGCTGGTAGCAGCACTAAGTTGAGTAGTGCTGCCCTGACATGGATATTGGAAGTGCAGGACTCAGTGCCCACAGACCTGATAGCACCGAAGCCCTAGCATGATATTCAACTGGCACTATGCAAATGAGCATTGGGCATGCAAGACACTAAGGCTATATGGATGCCCATTATGGGCTCAATTGCATGGGAAGTGGTGGCAGGATGAGGGATTGGAGGATGGGGGACCACAGAACACCAGGGATAACTTTCTACTTGACAGGGCCGGGAATCAGAGGGTGGAAGACCACTGGACAACAGGGAATACTTTATTTTAACAGGGCTGGGGACTGGAGGGTGGTGGGGTGCCACTAGAAACAAGGGAGCAGATGTACTTCACCAATCCCCAACATGGTTGTTGGCTGCAGTGGCTCTGCTGGCCACTAGGGTTGCCTGCAGGAAGGCTGGGTTCTTCTCGGCAGTAATTGCACAGTGCAAGGTGGCCTGTGCAATTCTATTTGTGCAGTGCTAATGGGCTGGATTTTGTACTGTGCCCATTTTCATGTCCCCACTCCTCCCTTTGTGCACTGATCTTTGTGCATGCTCTGACCCATTTAGCACACACCTGACCCTTTTAATATTGCACATGAGTACAAACCCCAGGCAAATGGCAGGCAATCACTTTGCCCACTGGTCAAACTTTTGAATATCAGGCCACTGCTGTCTTGGTGCATACATTGGATTTATACTCCTGTCTGTCAAAGTTGATACTAGTGTAATAATTTTGCTCTCCCTATTTGTAAATATGGAAGCCATTGTAACATTATTTAATCATAGGACAACTTTGAAATTTGTCCTGTGGTGGTTCTAAGATTTCTTATCTTATCAAAAATAAAGATTTTGTCTATCTATCTATTATTTAAGGTGAACTGAAATTAAACCAGACTTCTTGTAAATGGACATATTTACCATTTCTCTTCCAGTAAAGTGGAATCTTAAGTTGCTAGAAGCACTTTGCAAACTGATTTCTGGTCAAGAAAAACAAATAAATAAATAGAATGATGCAGTGTGATGCTAGGCATATTCTGCTGAACCAGGAACATTGTTCTCAAGTTGTACAATTAAACTGTCCATCCAGCTGTTGCTTAGAAGAATGCATTCAGTTTTGCTGATTTCCTCATTAATACTGCTATAATGGGGTGGGGGGGCTGATTCATGGGACATATTACTATCTATCACTCTACCCACATGTAAAATAGTGCATTGTTTGTACTGCACCCATGCAAACATGGTACAGAGCCCTATTTGGAAAACGGTATTTATTTAGTTAATTGTTTATTTATTTGTTCAGGTGTGTGCACTGGTCCCAGGGACTATTTTCAGGCACAGCCACCAAGTCATGAAGGTGGCACACAACAGTACAGTAGGAATGCTGTACATACAGTGCAAAAACCCTAAACATAGTTAACAAATAGGATATCCATACAAAGCAGCATGATTACATAGGCAGCAAACAGAGGTAACAAGGCAAAAGGATTGGCAGATGACAAATACATAACATACAAGTCAAAATTGCTGGAAGACAAATACAGTGCAGAAAATGTTGTGGTCAGGGGAAGCATTTACAGATAAAGTTGTTCAAAAGGGTAGCTATGGAGCATTTTTAACAGGGAGTTTGATGACAGAGAGCATAGAGAGCTTTGCAAGACATTCCAGTAGGTTGGGGCAGCAACCAAGAAGGCTGTTTGACTCATGCAAGTTGCAACAAAAGGTGTCTCCAGAGGCAGAAGAGTTGAGGACTATTAGGCTACAGTGGCACAATTTTGGCCTTATAATGTCAGCAAGAGGGGAAAGCTCTTTGACCCTCACAGATCTGTCAATATGACAACCTAGCAGATACTCACAGTAGGTCTGTGGACCAAGCCAGCCAAGTGATTGGTATAAAAAGCAGTGGTGTGTTCCAAATGAGGCCATTAAAGCAAATTTGCAGATGTTAGTGTACACCATGTTTAATGTTGCCAGATCATTAATGGAAGACTTGGGGAACATTGGTGAGCATTAGGCTAGAAATGGGAACATTGACCCCTAGTGATAGCAAGCCTCACCTGTAGGATCATAAGATCCTTTAGTCTGTAGCTGATACCCAATTTTTGGTTTATGCACTTGACTTGAGCACTATATTCTCAGAGAAGGTCAATAAGAGTTAAGGTTAACACCCAAATACTTAAAGAACATACAAGTTCCAAGTGGGTACCTTTCAATGCCAGGACTTTAAATGGGAATCCAATCCCAATAGTTACGGGCAGACTGGATGGGCTGGGGTCCTTTTCGCCAACAGTTTCTATGATTCTCTGATTCTGAGTTTGCAAAGCCTAGGTTTGGACCCAAGTAACATAGCCTACATTTTCTTAACACTAAGTAGTAGACTGTTACAGTATTTTGGAACCACAAATGTGCAGAGCCACATTCTACAGTGATGACTGAGAAGATGACTGCAGGGGATTTGTCTATCTGATACAATATGAGGTCATCTGCATAAAGGAGAACATGATGTCCCTGTCATAACAATCCATTTTCCTATCATTGGTTGATTACGCTGACTTCCTCTACAGCCAATGCCCCAACTCTTACATGGCTAAACTGGACACACTCTACCATCGAGCACTGAGGTTTATAACGGGACTCCCTTCGACACACATCACTGCACCCTATATGCGGCAGTAGGATGGACTTCACTAAGTTCAGGCACCACAGAACGCCGCTCTCTGGACCTATAGAGCCATCTCTAATAAGCTGCCTTACTATATCTCCTACTGTCTTCCCTGAGTATAATTGGAATACGCGTTAGAAGTTACTCAGCTATTACATTTAAAGTACCAAAGCAAAATCCCGCTCGGCAGGGCAGCCATAAGCTTCGTGCTACCTACCTTATGGAACGATCTACAAAAACCCTCAAATTAAGCACTTCAATCGGTATAAATGCTTTCAAGATGCTTATTTCCGCACAGTCAGAGAAGTATGTAACTGTTTCACCCACTCAGACCCAGTACCGTGTCTGCACTGGTATATAGCCATGCCTAGACCCAATTTAAGTACTGAACCCCAGCTTGCTCCTCACCAGACTAATTGTTCTCTCTCTTATCCCCTGTGTTATCAACACTAGGCCCATCCATCCCCTTATTCTTCCTTTCCAACCTCGGATAGGAGCTCACTACCCTGGGTTGTGACATCCTACCATGTCTGCTGATTTTATAGCATTCAATCCCGGCTCACATACTCCTTTTCTCCATCCACCTTCTCTACATCCAGCTTTACCAACTCCTTTCTGTGCACCATGCCCTCCTAGCCTTTCTCCCTACTTCCTCCTCTCTCCCTACCTTCACCTGTACTTGGTGTATATTTTTATTTTTATTTTTTTCTTCCATCATTTCCTCCTGCAACCTTAGATAACCTGCTTTATCTTCCTATAGACACTTCTATGTATGTAAATACCGTGTAATCTGTACAATATCTGTATAATTCTATGTACATATGAACTTCTTTTTCCTTCCTCTCTGTAAAGAGTATTATCTGTATTGCCTTGTAAATACCTGTGTTGACCTGTATATACAATTGTTCATGCTCCACCCAGGTCCATCTTTCAAATGAGCTTCTGCTCAATGATGAACGCCTGGTTAAATAAAGACTTGATTGATTGATTGATTGATTGACAACTTAAGGAGTGGGTTAATGAAGAGGGAGAAAAGTATGAGCCCAAGAATGAATCCTGGGTTACTCCACTATCAACCTTCTAGGGTTGGAGAGAAGTCCCTTGAGATAATTTGCTGTGTTCTGACAGATCACTGAATCCAGGAAGAGGATACTGGGAGATATTTAAGTGGCACAGCTTTTCAATTAGGATGTTGTGGTCCACCAAATCAAATGCCTTATTTCTTTAGTTTGCCACCCTGTGTAGTTAGGTTTCCAAATGTTTTTGGCAGAAGCAGCCACATGCTTGAGATTCTACAAAAGGATAGTCATGAAGCAATATACTTATCTGATGCCACAGGATGAATGTGAGTGTGCAACAATCAGGAAGCATTCGTACTATAGCCGATGTCAGAGGTGCTTCAAACTGAAGTTAAACCAAATTGCCACTGGCCATTTTCTTTCATCTAATATCATGATTCTCCTTCTGAATTGGTACTACCAGGTTGTTTCCACCATGGCAGGGTTAGTTGTGGAGTGGCGAGTGATGCAGGAGATTAGAGTTAATCAGAATGTCTGGAACTGTGGAAGTGGTACTGCATACTGAGTGGAGCTAGGGGAAACAAGCAAAAGCTAAAAAGAAACAAAAAATCAAAAACAATTAGATCTCCTTCCCAGCTTTTCAGTTTCTGTACTCTAATGGTGCCCATAGAGAGAAAATGCTTTAAGGTTAGAAGCACAATCATGATTGCTAAAAAAAACATATTTCAAATGCCAGAATGTTCTCCCACAGGCCTTGTAAACCCCTTTGTACTTCCTTTCTGTCTCTGTTACTCAAGCCCTTGATGATAGACAGTGACCCTTTATGCATTTTGTTTTTGTTTATGAGGTAAGCACACTAGGAAAGGAATTATCTACAGTGCATCCCACTTAAACACATACCTGATAAACGCATACATAAAATTTCTAAGTCCTGATTTTTTTCTATACTTCCTATGTTAAATAGACCTGTTAAATGCATATAAGGATCTCTTTTAAATCCATATTTTAAAAATATTTTTAAAGGCAATTTACATAAATAACATTGATTCTCATTTACGTATGGCCTCTGTTCATTTATTCACAGATGACATGGTCCTCTACACCTCAAATTCCTCATTGGACTTAGCCCACACGGATTTGCAGCATGATTTTGCCTCTCTTCAATATAACCACCTAAAGCTTAATCTCCTTCTTAATGCTAAAAAAAAAAAAGCCATGATCCTTTCCCCATATGCAACCCTCACGTCAGGATCCTATATCAACCTACGGATATCTACTTTACTTGGTGAACCTTTGGAAGCAGTTGATAGTTTCAAATATCTGGGATCTTGGTTGGACAACAAGCTCAATTTTTTTGAGCTACCTGAACGAGCTCTCAAAAAAGTTCAGACAGCGCCTAGGCATATTTTATTGCATTAGACATCTCCTTACCCTTGAAGTCATGAAAAGATTAGTACAAACAACTTTCTTGCACCTCCTAGACTACGCTGACCTTCTTTATAGTCACTGTTCCTCCACGGTGCTTAGTAAACTCGATACCCTTTACCATTGTGCTTTGAGGTTTATCCTTAACTCTCCTTTACACACATATCACTGTCTCTTGTACCAGGAATTGGGCTGGTCCTCCTTGCCTCTGAGGAGGCAAAAAATGTCCTTCTCTGGTTTTACAGGGCACTAACTTGACAAATTGTCTAAACATATATCTAGTCTCTTCTAGCTTGCTAAGGAGTCTTATGGGTTGAGACACTTCACGTTACTCTGCTTTAACGTACAGAGAAGAAAGATGCATCATGGCTCTGCTGCTATAAACTTTACTCTTTCCTCACTTTGGAATACTATGCAAAGTACTCTCAAGCTTACGTCCATCTCAAGACACTTCACCGTCAAATCCTTGTTATCAGGTTACCTGAAAGAATCCTGTAACTGCTATAAGTGACCCATTTGGATTCATAGCTCACTGGCTATCCATAGTTCCCAGCCTGCCCCCTTAGCCCCCTCCTTACCATAGTTATTCCCGCTGTATAGGCTGCATACTAGTAGTCCCCCATCTTACTTTACAAAGTCTGTGTCTTAAGCCTTGGCTCAAGATATTGTTATCTTTAAGACTGTATTTATTTACTGTTGTGTGTTTTAAATTAGATGTATTATGCTTTGCATGTATTTTGCATACCATGTAGAAAATTTTTTTGCCATCTTTTGTCCAGGACCACTTTGAAAATGAGCTTGCTCAATGGTATTATTGCCTGGTTAAATAAAGTTTTCATTGATTGATTATTTTTCCTCAGTTTTGGTGTTCAAGTGTGGACTGACTGGTCCAATTTACTGAGACTCTGTAGCTGCCTTTACAAATTAGCAATTAATTGCCTGTTAATGGGCTGTTCTATTTAAAATGAAGTGTTAATCACCTATTTCAACCATTAACCATCAAACGCAAGTCAAAGAAGCATGCCCTCACACTGAAATCAAAGCAAAGAACCCAAAAGTGTGTCACAGAAGCACTTTACATCAATCCCAGAAGCACCTCCTTAAACAGGAATCAGACCAAAGAATATCACAGCAAGTCGCAAATCACTTTATCCCAACCAAAGAAGTGCTTAATGATACTGGCATTTTTTTCCTACCCAGCCCCAGCACATACTGCAAGTTGCATTCACTATTAAAAGAATACAAGATCTGATAAATGCATAGTCTTTAAATGCATACTTTTTGCTGGTTCCAAGGGTATGCATTTAAAAGGGCTGCACTGTATTTTTAGGTTTGGCCAAAGAGATTATTGGCTACATGTAGATAAAATATAAGTAACAAACTTAATTACATAATGCAATATCAACAGGAAAGTTATAACACATATTAAATAATTTCAAGAAATGGTACAGGAATAGAGATATCACAGTACAGGCAAAGTTATTGAAAACAATCATTTGATAAAATACAAAATTGCTGCAGTAAAGTGAATTTAATTTGGAGAAGTACAGGATAATTTTAATCAACAGGTGCAAACATATTGACACGGAAATGTTTAGAGTTATCTACCAGTACCCATAGAGCATGACACTATTATGTACAAATCATGCATACTTAAACAGTAAATGTTTACTAAGATTAGATCAGAACTTGGAGTACACAGGACTGCAGTGGATGTCTGAAAAGAGGATGATAAGCAGAGGTGTCATCTAGGGGTAGCCAGGGGTTGGAGCTGAGACCTCAATGATTCCTTTGCAACCCATAGAAACCAGTAAAATAAAGTTTCCCTAGCATTTCATTATATAAAATGCGGTGGGTGTGTGGAGTTTTGTAACCCCTATGATCTGGTGAAATGATGCTACTGGTGATCTGATCCAGAGTTTTAGCACATAGCAGAAGAAAGCAAGATTACTTAAATTAGTGTGTCACTTAATGACCTATAACATGGCTTATATACAGGTGCTCACTGTCCAGAGCAATGCTGAGGTAGAGGGAGTATGGTAATGAAACAGATTATCTATTACATAAGTAGTTACTTGTTTTAGATTACCCATGTCTACCTTCTATCACAATTACAGTTGTAGCTGTTGAGAAAAGTTAGTCAGTTGATTTGGACTAAATGCAAATACCAGTATCATCTGCATATAATAAAATATGTTCACTGTCATAGACCAGAATTAAATCATTAATGAACAGAGTTGAAAGACCCTTGTGGAACTCCTCTTGTAACTGGAAAAAAGATTCAGGTTTGCCTCGTGCAGCAATTCCCTGTGATATGTTAAATCTTTCAAACCAAGTAATTGCAGAAACGCAAAAACCAAGGTTTCTTAATTTTAGTAGCAGCAGTTGTGGTCTACTAAATCAAAGACTTTGACTAAATCCACATAAATAAAACCCAAAGATCTTTTATCAAGGGAAATGAAATAACATTGGTTAATTTAGTTAAAACAGTGATGGCAGAATACTTACTTAAAGCCCCATATTGGGTTTGGGTAGAAAAACTCATCATTTTTCTAAGTACATAGCAGTCTGGTTGTGACTCAGTCTCATATACTGTAACTCTTCAAACACAGTTAAAACAGAAATGGGGTTTGTAATTATTTAATTGTCCTGAGTGCCACCTGTTTTATAGATGGTGTAACTGAAGCTACTTTCCAAATGTAAGGAAATGATCCAGAATTGAATAAATATTAAATAAATATGTTAGCAAGTCAGTTTATTGGCAGTCATTTTCAGCAACCTAGGTTTGCATCATTCATGCAGAATTTTTTAAAATCTTCATATTCACTGAAGATGGGGCTGAGGTGACATGCAACAATCACATGTGAAGAGAGAGAGAAATGAGAAATGTTTTGCATTTTCTAGTGAAGCATGATATTAGCCCCTGCCCCATTCGAGCATTATTAAGGTCTTAAAAATAAGCTCTTTGTCTTTCCGAAATAAGCAAGTAAGAAATGGAAGCTGAGTTAAAACACTTTTGTATAATTGTAAATGTTGTATCTGATTAAACAAGCCAGTCAATGAAATTAGTAATGGCCTATATGAGTACCAGTTCTATAAGGGTGTCCACTCACTGACATCTGAACCTGGGCAGACTTTCTCCCCCTTACCACCATCAGTTGAGGCTTCTTCCTTTGCAGGCTTACCTCTCTCAACCTACACAGTATGGAATATAAAGCTATACAAAAGTGAATATCCTCATGGGACTTACTCCTCCTTCTGCTCCCAAGTGGTTCAGTCATTAAGGGTGAAAACCAATGGTGGCTGAGCTCCACTAATCAAGGGAAAGGTGTGAGATGGCCAGTTGTATGCATGGTGGCTGGGACCACTTTGTCTGCTTTGTTTCTACTACTCTCTCCTTCTTCCTGGGATGCAGAGTCATGATGTCATCATCTGCTTCCAAGCTCTGGATGTTCCCTGCATCCACCCACCTGCCTGAGGCATACAGCATACTTTCTTTGTTCAGTGCTATGAAGCAGTCAAGAGGTAGGACAACCCCCCCCCCGAAGACAGCATCCAATCAGATGTTCATACCATCTATACCAGCCTCTACTACTGATGCTTTAGACTTGGGTGTGAACCATGGTCACTCATATGCTGAGCAGTCACTTACTGCTCAGTACATAGTCTACAAAAGAGTGGCACACTCCTAATAATGAGGTATATGTAGAATAATTTGAGCCACACTTAAGGTAATATGGTGAAAGGGGAATATGTCCCATGTCCACTTTATTAACATGTATAGACAGTCCAGGTAAAATCATAAAATAGCAGTAAGTCAAGTAAACTCACATTTAAAGAAACCTTCAGTCAGACTTACAGCCCAGGCACTTCAGGCTGCAATACATTTTGATCAGGAGACCCCCTGTATATATATTTGGAGTCACAACATTTATAAATGGACTTGGGACCTAGTCTCCTTTCACTATACTACTTCAGGTATGGCTCACATTATTCCATGTTTATCTCACATTGTGAGGAGGACACCGCTCTTTTTGGAGATTCTGATTCATCTCTGATGGGGAACCTCTTCCTGCCACCAAGAGAGATTAAACTTGATTATCCTGCCAATTGTAGGGGACGTAGACCAGCCCAGTTGGGGGGATTGGTGGCATGGGAGAGGCTGCCAGAAGGGTCATGACCAGTACCATCCCTTTTTCCATTTTTGGGGGACACTGTCATCCACCTTTATCAATGCTACTAAGTGGTATCCAGAGTCAGGAATGCTTGGCAGCATATGGTTACTCATGCCACCAAAAGCATCGCCACAATGCCTTCCCAAGGAGCTGCTAGAAAAATGGAACTGTGCCAGACAACCTCTGGGAGGGGAGCACCCAAAGGATGCTCTGTATCTCTCCCTAATGGCTTCTGTTGCTTATGACCTGAGCTTGGGGCATGAATCCAAATCACCAGTATGCCATTGCAATGTCTATCCCTCAGCACCACAGTGCTGGCTTTGCCCCACTTTTTGATGCTGACAGGGCAAACATAATAGGAAGATTATGCTGCTTGCCAAGATTGCAATATGATTATTAAAGATTTTTGCACTGATATTTTCACAACAGTTTCAATCACAAGGGTGTGGTGTGCAATTTATAGAACTCGAACAAACAGGAGAGAGAAAGAAATAAGTTCCTTAGCTGGGACTTGAATCCAGGCAGCCCAGAATACCAGTCCAGTTGTGCTACTAAGGAAACCAAGGAAACTTGAAACTGGGATGTCCTGAGGCAACTTACTCTTTCTGTTATGCACAACCTGGTGCTATAGATAATTACATTTTCACAAGGGTGCAGTGTGCACATCATTTTCACAGCAGCCTTGCTAACACAAGTGTGTGCAAGAACAAGGGGTCACAATTTGAAGATTGAAAAGGGACGGCTCAGAGGTAATGTGAGGAAGTATTTTTTCACTGAGAGGGTTGTAGATGCATGGAACAGCCTTCTGGAGGAGGTCGTGGGGTCAAAAACAGTGGAAGAATTCAAAAATGCATTGGACAGACATAAGGCAATTCTAGTAAGGGGTAGGAGGAAGTTACCTGTTGGTTAACTAGGATTGCAGCTTCTCCATTAGGTAGGGAAATGGGCACACTAGGTGGGCCAAGTGGTCCTTATCTGCTGTCAAAGTCTATGTTTCTATGTAAACATCATCTAATACTGTATCACAACCATGACAGACGCCATCTGCTGAAGTGTGTTGCTGTGCCTCACTGCCTTTTGCAGTTTTGTATTTATATTATCATATTTTATTGAATTTCTTCTACTCACAGTTTATATCTAAATTTTATATAAACATTCCTATAGAACTGGAGTTGTTTAAAGTATTTATTGTTATATTTATGATATTTGGCAGAATGTTATAGTAAATCATTGTTTGCCCCTCAATTTGTTGACCGCTCAGTGGCTTCTATCTTTCCTGTGTTTAATGGGTGCAGGGGGAGTGCGCTGTTTGGTGTTTTAGAAACTAGAAACAAGGAAACCTAGAAAGACCAGGAAGATTAGGGAGATCAGTAAAAAGATCAGTGAAAAGGTGCAAAGGAGAAAAGTGAACAAAAAGGGTTTAGTATAAGGAAACGGTGGTTAGTGAGTACAAAAAGGCAGAATATATATGCCTTTCTTTTATATATTTTATTTAGATATTTAGATATTCAATCATTTTAACATTTTTTGTAGGTGCATGCTTGAAGATTATTAGGACTAATAGAATTAAAAAGCATTAACAGGTACAAATAGAATGAAATCTTGAAATCTGGACTTAAACAGTCAAACATTATAGAAACATAGAACCATTGCTTTGTGTTTGGTTTAAGCAGGCTCAGGTTTCTGTGAGTCAGTTTTGTTTGGGCTGAATTTCTGTTATCTTGGAGCAGTTTGTAAGTGGATGGGGCTGGATTTTCAGTTGCTGTAGATATTTAAGGGCAGGTTTCAATTAATTTCACAGGCTTTGTGTTTGGTTTCAGCAGGCTTGGGTTTCTGTGACTCCGTTTTGTTTGGGCTGAATTTCTGTTAGCTTGGAGTAGTTTGTAAGTGTTTGTGGCTGGATTTTCAGCCCTCTTTTGTTGTTCTCTTCTCTCTCTCTCTACTTTGGGCAGCCCAATAACCAAACCAATAAGATCCCCTATAGGGTGGCTGGCTATCTCTTCCTGGGCTGAGGTACAGATATGACACACTGATGAATCCAAATGAGGACAAAACACGTGTCTGTGTCCGCTGTTCTCAGCCTTTGCTGATTGTATTGTGAGGCCTTCTGGCACCATGCAATTCTGCTTAAAGTTGAGCCAGTCCAAATTCATTCATGGGCATTTGCATATGCTTCCTGATGCGCTGCATTATTGTGGTATGTGCAATTTGTGTTTCATATAAATATTGCAAATATTATTTTGAGTATCTTAAATTGATGTGTTATAACATTTAAATTGATCTGCAAAGACCAAGACCATCAATAATTAATTAGTTAAATACTTTAATTAAGAAGCAGAGGAAAGTTAAGTTAGGTTAAATATGTTTAATATGGTAAAAGTATTTATAGTAGCATTTAAAAAGCACTAAGGCTTATAAACTGAAATTCAGTGAGACATTTGATAAATCTCATCTTTACCATTGTGGTGGGAACAGCACTTAATTTTAAGATGGATGGCAAAAAAAAACTAATCATGTAACCAGAAGAACCAAGACTTTTTAACCAGAAGAATCAAGATCCCACTCAAGAACTCATATGCCACACTGGCAAACGGGGACAACCAAATAGAGGTACCTAGAGAAGTGGAAGGAAAGGATGTGGAGGTTAACCAAGGAGGTGACCTCCCAGCGGGAAAGCAGTGGACCCCAGAGGAGGAGGAAGTGAATCCTGGTGGGGACTCCATCATAAGAGGATCCAGCTAGGAACACAGGAGGGGGGACAGGGAGGTGAGGTGCCTCACCAGGTGCCATGGCATAGAGGGATGGAAGGAAGATCCTAGGGATCACTGGAAGGCAAGACGGAAGGTGAGCTGGATGTCATTATCCACCTAGGTACTAATGACCTGGCAAATGGGGAGCCAAAGGAAGTTCAGGAAGAGTTTAGGAAATTGGGGAAGGGTCTCAAGCAAGTAGCTACTTCTGTCACTTTCTCAGAAGTACTACCTGTGAGAGGCAAGGGAGTATAGGGTGCATGTACCAGGAACTTTAACTCATGGTTGAAGAACTGGTGCTGTGAGAAAGGGTTTGATTCATTGGTGACTGGGACCCACCTGGGAGGATGGAGGTTTGTTCAAGCCTGATGGCCTGCATCCATCCTGGAGGAATCAAGCATTTAAACTAGCAAAGGGGTGGCAGGCCAGCAAGGAGGGTACCTACTTGCTCACCCCTGCAGCTAGCAGTGGAACCAGTGAACCAGAGGAGTTTCTGTCTCTACAAAGCAGTGAGCAAAAGATGGAGATTAGCCCCAAGAGGTGGATAGGTAGAAAAGGGGCAAAATTCAGCAGAAGGGCAGACAGCAAGGAGAACCAAGGATAAAGGACAACCAAGGAAGGGGCTGGAGTAGAACAGCAAAACAGTCTAGGGAGGTCAAATCATGGAAAGCCATGTGTGCAAATGCCAGGAGCCTTAGCAACAAGATGGAAGATTTGTGGGCTGTCATGGTGCAGTCAGACCTGGACATTGTGGCCATCACTGAAACCTGGAGTAATGATAACCATGACTGGGAGATGGCCATACCTGGCTACAACATATTCAGAAGAGACAGGGCAGGCAGGAAGGGAGGAGGAGTGGCACTGTATGTGAAAAATGTCATAAGGACCACAGAGATCCAGGAGGAACAAAATGGGGGAGAGATACTGTGGGTTAAGCTGGAAAGGAAAATGGGACCAGCCATCCACACAGGTGTGGTCTATAGACCACCAGCCCAGGAGGAAGAAACAGGTAGGGAGTTGATGCTAGCCATCCAAAGGATGGCAGACAAGGTGAGGTAGTACTGGTTGAGACTTCAATATTCAAACTGGTCATGGAACCAAAGTGGCAGAAGGCAATACTGGACCTAGTGCTCACAAGCAGGGACAGTGTGATGGGGGTAACAGTGGGGAGCACCTGGGAACAGTGATCACAGTCACTGTGGTTTGAAATCACAGAAAGAGCAGAACCAAACCACACAAAACATGTATCCTGGATTTTAGGGGGCAGACTTTGGGAAAATGGGGAGATACTTGAAAGAGGTATTAAGGGGAATGGGGCAGGAATCAGGGGTTGAGGAACAGTGGGCAGTATTTAAAATGGGGATTACAAGAGCAACAGAATTATGTATTAAGCAGGTTAGCAAGAGGAAAAGGAAGAGGAGACCATTACGGTTTTCCAAAGAGGTAGCGAAGAAAGTGAAAGCCAAAAAGATTGCATTCAGGCAATACAAAAAGACACAGGCAGAAGGGGATAGGGAGAAGTACCAGGAGAAGCAAAGGGAGGCAGGGAGGTCAGTAAGGGAAGCCAAAGCTCAGACAGAAGAACACATTGCAAAATCAATGGGTAGAGGGGACAAAACATTTTACAGGTACATAAGTGAAAAAAGAAAGGCAAAGGGAGGGATAGTGAGACTGAAGGGGGAGGATGGGGCCACGTGGAGGATGACAACAGTAAAGCTGACATATTGAACAGGTATTTCTGCTCAGTCTTTACTGAGGAAGAGGAGGGTAATGGGTCTGAACGGAGTACAAAGGGTGAGAATGGACCAGAAATGGACACAAGTCCCTTTACACAAGAAAGGGTCCTGAAGGAACTGGAAGTAATAAGAGTTAATAAAGCAATGGGGCCAGATGGGGTGCACCCAAGGGTCCTTAAAGAACTAAGAGAGGTGGTGGCTGAACCTCTGGCTATCCTGTTTAGCTGATCACTGGAAACAGGGGAGGTACCCAAAGACTGGAGGATAGCAGATGTAGTCCCCTTATACAAAAGTGGGAACAAAGAGGAAGTGGGGAACTACAGACCAGTCAGCCTCACCTCGGTAGTGGGAAGATCATGAAAGCACTACTGAAGGAGAGATGGTGGAACATCTGGTTGTCAATGGACTACAGGACCCAAGGCAGCATGGTTTCACCAAGAGGATGTCATGTCAGACCAACCTCATTGAATTTTTTGACTGGGTGACTAGGAGGTGGATCAGGAGGGGAGTGGACATGGCCTATCTGGACTTCAGCAAGGCCTTTGACACTGTGCCACATAGAAGACGATTGCACAAACTGGGGAATATGGGTGTGGAAGGACAGTAGTGTAGGTAGGTAACTGGCTGGGTGGTAGGACACAGAGGGTGGTGGTAAATGGCTGTCACCCAAAGAGGGAAGAGTGACCATGGGGTACCACAGGGATCAGTGCTGGGACTGGTTCTATTCAATATCTTCATCAGTGACATTGGCGCAGGACCTAGAAGGCAGAATTTCACTGTTCGCTGATGACACAAAGCTCTGTAACAGAGTAGACACACCAGAGGGTGTAGACAGAATGAGAAGGACCTGCAGAAACTTGAAGAATGGTCAGGGGTTTGGCAGTTGAAATTCAATGCAAGGAAGTGCAAGATAATGCATATGGGGTACAAAACCCTGGCACAATATATCAGTTGGGGTGAGGATATAGTATGCAACAAGCAGGAAAGGGATCTTGGGGTTATCATCTCTGATGACCTCAAGGCAGGGAAACAGTGTGACAAGGCAGCAGGTAAAGCAAATAGGATGCTGGGATGCATAGGCAGGGCATCAGCAGCAGGAAAAGGGAGTCATAATTCCACTTGTACAAGACACTAGTGAGGCCCCACCTGGAGTACACTGTACAGTTCTGGAGACCTTACCTACGTAAGGACATAGGCAGGGTAGAGAAGGTTCAGAGGAGGGCAGCAAAGATGGTGCATGGATTGCATCACAAGTTCTATGAGGACATAGAAACATAGAAACATAGACTTTGATGGCAGATAAGGACCGCTAGGCCCATCTAGTCTGCCCATTTCCCTACCTACAGGATAGGCCACAGATCCTAGTTAACCAACAGCCTATATCTTCCTGCCCCCCACAAGAATTGCCTTATGTCTGTCCCATGCATTCTTGAATTCTCCCACAGTTTTAGACCCCACAACTTCCTCAGGAAGGCTGTTCCATGCATCCACTACCCTCTGTGAAATAATACTTCCTCACATTGCCCCTGAACCGCCCTCCTTCTATCTTTTAAATTGTGTCCCCTTGTTCTTGCAAGTCTCTTTTCTGAAAGATGCTACCCTCTTGGACTTTGTTGATTCCTTGAGGTACTTGAAAGTTTCTATCATGTCCCCTCTCCTTCTTTCCCCAGGGTATACATAATAAGCTCCTTTAGTCTCTCCTCATACGGCTTCTCTTGCAGACCCTGCACCATTTTAGTTGCCCTCCTCTGGACTGACTCCATTCTGTCTATGTCCTTGCGGAGATGGGGTCTCCAGAACTGGACACAGTATTCCAGATGGGGTCTCACCAACTGTCTGTACAGAGGGATAACAACTTCCTGCTTTCTGCTGCTGATGCCTCTCCCTATACATCCCAGTATACCCCCGGCCCTCCCTACTGCCTTCTCACATTGCATGCTAACCTTAAGGTCATCTGATATGATTACCCCCAGGTCCCTTTCCTGTTTTGTTGTTGTTACTACCTCCCCACCCATTGTGTATTCTTCTCCTGGGTTCTTGTTTCCAGGTGCATTTATTTTGCACTTTTTGCATTGAATCCTAGCTGCCATACGTCGACCATTCCTCCAACCTTGCCAAGTCCCTTTCATCCTTTCCACGCCTCCTTGTGTATCAACCCTGTTGCAGATCTTTGTGTCATCTGCAAAAAGGCATACTTTTCCTTCCAGTTCCTCTGCAATGTCACTGATGAAGACATTAAAAAGGACTGGACCCAATACTGAACCCTGCAGTACCCCACTAGTAACCGCCCTTTCTTCAGAGTGGACTCTATTTACAATTACCTTCTGTGTCCTGTTGTCCAGCCAATGTTTTACCAGGCTACCACCCTGGGACCCACTCCCAGGCTGGTTAATTTGACTAGTAATCTTTGTGTGGGACTGTGTCAAATGCTTTGCTAAAGTCTAGGTAGGCCATGTCCACAGCCCCTCCCTGGTCTACTACTTTGGTCACCCAGTCAAAGAAATCTATTAGATCTGCCTGACATGACCTTCCCGCTGTGAACCCATGCTGCCTTGGATCCTGTGCTCCACTGACCTCTAGGTACTCAACTATTCTTTCCTTCAGAAGTGACTCCATCACTTTCCTACCACCGAGGTCAGACTGACAGGTCTGTAGTTTTCTGCCTCTGTCTTGGTCCCACTTTGTGAAGGGAATCACATCCACCTTCCTCCAGTCCTCGGTACCACACCATCCTCCCATGATTTATTAAAAGAGTAGCCAGTGGTTTCACTAGTTCCTTCCTTAATTTTTTAGAATTGTGGGTGAATTCCATCAGGACCCATTGCTTTGTCCACCTTCAGTTTTAGGAGTTCCTGCAGAACCCTTTCTTCTGTGAAAGGACTGTGATTGACCCCCCTGTCAAGAGTGCTTTGGTAATTGGATTAGGCACTTCCCGTCCTCTTTAGAATACTGAGCAGAAATATTCGTTCAATATTCCTGCTTTTTCACTGTCCCCTCTGCCCACCCACCGCTCATTCTATTCAACCTCACTATCCTCCCTTTGTCTTTCTATGCTCGCTGATGTACCTATAAAAGTTTTATCCCCTTCTTAACTGAGTTGGCTATCTTTTCCTCAGTTTGGGCATTTGCTATTCTGACTTCCTCCCTGCTTCTTTCTGCCTTAACTGGTACAGCTCTCTGTCCTGCTCCTTCTGTGTTTCCTTATACTTCCGGAATGCTATCTTTTTCTTCCTGACTTTCACAGCCACCTCTCTTGAGAACCATAGTGGCTTTTTCTTTCATTTTGATTTGTTTATTTGCTTCATACAAAGGCTTGTTGCCTCTGTGATGGCAGTTTTGATAATTCCCCATTGTTGCTCCACACCTCCTTCTAGCCTGTTTGCTAGTGCTTTTCTGAGGCACTCTCCCATCTTGCCAAAGTCAGCCCTCCTAAAGTCCAGTACCCTCACTTTTGTATGGCTTGACTCTGTAGCTGAGTTTAACGTGAACCACACTGTTTGATGGTCACTTGTCCCCAGATGGCAACCCACTTCTAGATCTGAGATCCTCTCACTGCCCCCATTTGAGAGTACGAGGTCTAAGATTGCTCCCTCGTGAGTGGGTTCCAAACTAGCTGTCTAGTGCCTGCCACCTGTAGGGCATCAAGAATGGCCCTGTTTTGGATGTGGCTGCAGCAATGTGCTCCAGCTAACATCTGGCATATTCAGGTCTCCCATCAACAGTATCTCCTTTCTCTGCCATTCTAAGAATGCCTTCCATCATATCCTTGTCCATTCCTTCCCCTGACATGGGGTCTGTACACAACCCCTGAGCGGATTGTGTTGCCCTTCCAGTCTCCAAGGTGCTCCACAGTGCCTCCTCTCCTCCCTGTTTACTCTTTTGTTCAGTTGCTTTTATCCCTTCCTTTACATAGAGAGCTACCTCCCTCTTCTTCCTGCCTGTCTCTCCTGTAGGTTATGTACCCTGGTATGTTAACATCCCAGTCATGGTTCTCTGTGTACCATGTTTCTGTGACTGCTACGATATCCAGGCATCCCTCTTCCATTAAGGCCACCAGCTCAGGGAGCTTGTTGCCCAGACTACGGCATTGGTACTCATTACCTCCATTTCCTGATGGCCTTACCCCCTTTTGCCCCATCTCTGTCCTTCTTGCCTTTGTCACTTTCTCCATTTACCCCTGCCCTTCTCCCTATCAACACCTCCATGTTGGTGTTTGCCACATTTACTACCGTGATTGTTTGGGGGGGCTAGGATTTTCCTGCTCCTTTCCAGTGCCTCCCCCCCTGGGCTAGTTTAAAAGCTTGCCAATGAAGCATTTAAACCTATCATCTAGGATCCTGGTTCCCCTCCCGGACAGATGCAGCCCATCATGCCAGTATAGGCTTGCTTCACTCCAGGTGGACCCCCAGTCCCCAATGAAGCCAAATCCCTGAGCTCCACACCAGTTTTCAACCACTGATTGAATCCCATGGTACTGGAACACCCTTGCCTCTCCTATGCCATAGATGGGTAGCACCTCCGAGAAGGTTACTGTGTGCGCACTTGACTAAGACCCTCCCCAATTCCACAAACTCTTCCTGCACTTCCCTAATCCTTTCTTAGCCAGGTCATTTGTCCCTAGGTGGACAATGACATCCAGCTCCCTCCCCTGTGCAGCTGCTCTGGCAATCCTGAGGATTCGCTCCCTGCCCCTCCAAGCCATGGTGCCAGGCAGGTACCTTACCTCTCTCTCCCCTTCCTTGCCCAGTTCTACCTTCCTAACAATGGAGTCCCCCACCAGGAGTTGTTTCCTTCCCCTGCAGGGTCTCTTGCCACCCTCCTGTGGGTCTTCTTTGTGGAGGTTCCCAGCATCTTCCTTGGTCTCCACTGTAGGTGCCTCCATAGAGGAACCACACTTTGCCAGAATGGCATAGGAATTGTGGAGAGGTACAACTGAGGGATGTGCTCTGTTCCACCACCCTCACCCTCCCTGAGCCCACTGTGGTCCAACCGCCTCTTTCTTGGCAACCTCTGAGGCAATGGCAGTGGCACTGGTGGTCCCTGGATGGAAGAGGAGGTCCCACAAATCCTGGCCAACTCAGCCTGGAGATGAGCAACCTCCTCCCTCAGCCCAGAGAGGTGCCTGCAGATGGGACAACACCGCATCCTCCAGAACATTTCCGAAGACTGCTGCTCCACAGCCACTGCATTGCACCACTCAATCATGTCTTATTTCTGGCCCTTAACTGTTTGCAATCCTTACTCTTTCCTCTGTTTTTTTCTCTCTCCTTACTTTCTGCACGTGTGCCCTTTAAGCTCCTGATTGTCCTGTTCTGAGACAAGAATATCATATATTTTCAGTAGACCACTTACTTGTTCAGAGGCAGACCTCCAGCAGCCAGAGGGGCCGGAGAACTACTCTTGCCCTTCTAGGATGGTGAGTCCTTGGTGGTTCTGTGATCACTCACTTCCTGCCCCTAAACAGGAAGTTCCTGTTGTCAGTCAAATCCTGTGCCTATAAAAATAGAACTAGTTTTGGGTGGGGGTTGAGGGAGGGAAGGAGTGCAATTTAGTCCCAGTAGAGAAACATAGACAGGTTGAAGGAACTGAACATGTACTCCCTGAGGGAGAGGAGGGAGAGAGGGGATATGATAGAGACATACAAGTATTTTACAGGGAGGAACAGGGTGCAGGAATACATTATTTTTAAGTGAAAAAGATGTTCCTGGACTAGAGGGCATGGGATGAAGTTGAAGGGAGGACAATTCAGAGGAAACGTGAGGAAGAATTTCTTCACAGAACAGGTGGTGGATAAGTGGAACACCCTGCCAGAGGAAGTGGTGGGGGCTGAAACAATCACGGATCTAAGAATGTATGGATAGACATAAAGGAATTCTGGAGGTCAGGGTAAGGGGCAACAGACTTCTTGGAAAACATAAACTGAACTTACAAACTCAAATGGGCAGACTGGGTGGGTCATGGGCCCTTATTTACAACACTGTCTATGTATGTATGTATCTATGTTGATCTTATGTTGAATTTGCAGAAGTCCCAAAGTACTGAAAGGAGCAGTTAAAAAGGAGAAAGAAACTGGAAGAAACTAGAAGGGAACAAATAACAAGAAATTAAAAGAAAGAAACCTAGCAGAGAAGTGATTTGAATTTTGAAATAAGAACTTTAGAGGATATAATTTCTCTCATAGAAACATAGACTTTGATGGCAGACAAGGACTGCTTGGCTCACCCAGTCTGCCCATTTCCCTACCTAACGGATAAGCTGCAGATCTTAGTTTTACCAACAGCCTACTTCATCCTACCTCCCACTAGAATTGCCTTATGTCTGTCCCATGCATTCTTAAATTCCCTGTTTTTGAATACACGACTTCCTCAGGAAGGCCGTTTCATGTGTCCACCACCCTCTCCTTGAAAAAATACTTCCTCTCATTGTCCCTGAGTTGCCCCCCTATACCCTTCAAATTGTGCCCCTTTGTTCTTGCACATCTCTTTTTCTGAAAGGTGCTGCCCCTTGCATTTTTTTTGATTCCCCTTAGGTACTTGAAAATTTCTATCATGTCTCCCATCTCCCTCATTTCCTTGGAGGTATACATATTAAACTCTTGTAGTCTCTCTTTGTATAGCTTCTATGCAAACCTTGCACCATTTTAGTTGCTCTCCTCTGACTGCCTCTATCCTGTCTATGTCCTTGCCGAGATGGGGTCTTCAACTGCACACAGTACTGCACATGGGGTCTCAATAACTGTCTGTACAAAAGGATAACAACTTCCTGTTTTCTACTGGTGATGCCTCTCTATGCATCTCCCAGTATTCCCAGCCCTCCTTACTACCTTTTCACATTGCTTGCCTACCATTAGGTCATCTGATATGACTGCCCCCAGGTCCCTTTCCATTTTTGTTGTCGAATACTCCCTCCCATTGTGTACTCTTCCTCTGGGTTTTGCTTCCCAGGTACATTACTTGCACTTCTTGGCATTCAGTCTAAGCTGCCATTCTTTTGACTATTCCTCCAACCTTGCCAAGTCCCTTCTCATCCTTTCCATCCCCTTCTGTATCATCCCTGTTGCAGATCTTTGTATCATCTGCAAAGAGGCCTACTTTTCCTTCCAGTCCCTCTGCAATGTCACCTATAAATACATTAAAGAGGACTGATCCCAGTACTGAACCCTGAGGTACCTCACTAGTAAACCCTTTCTTTGGAGTGGACTCTGTGTACTATTACCTTCTGCGTCCTGTTGTCCAGCTAATTGTTTACCCAGGTTACCACCCTGGGACCTACTCCCAGGCTGGCTAACTTGTTTATTAATCTTTGTGTGGGACTGTGTCAAATGCCTTGCTAAAGTCTAGGTAGGCCATGTCCAAAGCCCCTCACTGGTCTACTACTTTGGTCACCCAGTCAAAGAAATCTATTTGATTCATACTACATGACCATCCCACTGTGAATCCATGCTGCCATGTGTCCCATGCCCGGCTGGCCTCTAGGTACTCAACAATTCTTTCTTTCAGAAGTGATTCCATCATTTCCTCTTCCACTGTGGTCAAACTTACAGGTCTATAGTTTCCTGCCTCTGCCTTGATCCCACTTTTGTGAAGGAGAATCACATCCAGCCTCCTCCAGTCCTCGGGTACCTCAACCCCCTCCCATGATTTGTTAAAAACAGTGGTCATAAGTGCCACTAGCTCTCCCCTTAGTTCTTTTAGAATTCTGGGGTGAATCCCATCAGGCCGCATTGTTTTGTCCTCCTTTAGTTTTTGGAGTTCTTACAGGATCCTTTCTTCTGTAAATGAAATGGTATTGACCTCCATATCCAGTGTGTTTCTATTATTTGGTATAGGTTCCTCCACCTCTTCTTTTGTGAATACTGAGCAGAAGTATGCGTTCAGTATCTCTGCTTTGTCACTGTCACCCTCTGCCCACCCCTTCCCCTTAATTAAGCCTCACTATCCCTCCCCTGGTCTCTCTCTCTTCACTCCTTAATGCAACTACAATAGGTTTTATCCCCCTTCTTAACTGAGTTGGCTATCATTTCCTCAGTTTGGGCCTTTGCTGTTCTGACTGCCTTCCCCACTTCCTTCTGCTTTAGCTGGTAGAGTTCTCTGTCCTGCTTCTTCTGTGTTCCCTTATACTTCCTGAATGCTATCTTTTTCTCGCTAACCTTCCCTGCCACCTCTTTTGAGAACCATAGTGGGTTTTTTTACTTCATTTTTTCTTGTTTATTTGCTTCACACAAAGGCTTGTTTTGATTTTTTCCCATTGTTCCTCCACCCCTTGCACATTTGCTAGTGGTTTTCTGAGTCACTCCCCATTTTGCTAAAGTCAGCCCTCTTAATGTCCAATACCTCACCTTTGTGTGACTTGACTCAATGACTGTGTTTATCATGAAGCACACTGTTTGGTGGTCGCTTGTTCCCAGATGGCTACCCACTTTTAAATCCAAGATCCTCTCTCTGTCCCCGTTTGAAGGTACCAGGTCTAAGATTGCTCCCTCCCAAGTGGGTTCCAACACTAGCTGTCTGAGGCATGCCCCCTGTAGATCATCGAGAATGACCCTGCTCTTGGATGTGGCTGCAGCAAGGGTGCTCCAGTTAATATCTAGCATATTCAAGTTCCCCATCAATAATATCTTCTACTTTTCTGCCATTCTAAGGATACCTTCTATCATTTCCTTGTCTACTACCTCCCCTGGAGACGGGGGACTGTATACATCCCTGGAAGGATTGTGGTGCCATTTCCTGTCTCCAGGGTGACCCACAGTGCCTCCTCTTCTCCCCATTTACCATTCAGTTCCATTGCTTTGATCCCTTCCCTTACATAGAGAGCAACTCCTCCTCCTCCTCTTTTATCCTCCCTGTCCCTCCTGCAGAGTGTGTACCTTGGTATGTTGACATGCAAGTCATGGTTCTCTGTGTACCTTTGTGACTGCCATGATATCCAGGTGTCCTTCTTCCATCAAGGCAACTAGTTCAGGGAACTTGTTACCCAGACTACATTCATTGGTACTCAATGCCCTCCATTTTTTGATAGCCTTTCCCTTTAGCCCCATTCCTGTCCTTACTGTCTTTGACTTTTTCTTCATTGTCCCCTGTCCTGCTCTCTATTGACTTGGACCTTAGTGTTTACCTCACCAACTGCCCACTTCATAGGGGAGAGGCTGGGATTTCCATGCTCCTTTTCAGTGCTTCCCCCCCGGCTAGTTTAAATGCTTGCCAATGAAACATTTAAACCTATCACCCAGGATCCTGGTTCCCCTCCTAGTCAGATGCAAACCATCATACCACTATAGACCTGAATCCCTCCGGGTGGACCCCCAGTCCCCAGTGAAGCCAAAACCCCATAGCTCCACACCATTTTCCACCATTCACTGAATCCCATGGTGCAGAGTACCCTAGCCTCACCCATGCCATAGACAGGCAGCACCTCCAAGAAGGTTACCGTGCATGCTACTTGTCTAATACCCTCTGCAACTGTACAAACTCCTCCTGTACTGCTCTGTTCCCATTCCCAGCTGGTCATTTGTCCTAGGTGGAAAATGATGTCCGGCTTCCTCTCCCATGCCACTGCTCCCTAGATCCTGAGGCTTCACATCTTATTCCTCCCAGCCATGGTGCCAAGCAGGCACCTTACCTCCCTCTCCTCCCCAGTTCTACTCTCCTAATGATTGGGTCCTCCCCCACCAGGAGTTATTTCCTTCCCCTGTGAGGTCTCATGCCACCCTCCTCTGGGTCTCCTTTGTGGAGGTTCTCAGCATCCTCCTTGGTCTGCAATGTGGGTGCCTCCATAGAGGAACCATGCTCCACCAGAATGGTGTATGGATTGTGGACAGGTACAACTGGAGGGATGTACCTCTGATCCACCACCCTCACCCTCCCTGAGCCCACCGTGGTCCAACCACTCCTCTTTCTTGGCAACCTCTGAGGCAGTGGCAGTGGACTCGATGGTCCCTGGGTGGGGGAGGAGATTTCCAAAATCCTCGTCAGGTCAGCCTGGAGATGGGCAACCTCCTCCCTCAGACCAGAAAGGTGCTAGAAAATAGGGCAGCACCACAGCCTCCAGAACATCTCCTGAAAGACTGCCTCCATACAGCCAGTGCATTGTACCTCTCCCCACATGTCTCTCTCTCTCTCTCTCTCTCTCCCTTCCTGTTTAATTTTTTGTTTTTTTCTTTTTGTTAGTATGTGTGAGTGTGCATGGGTCTGCCCCTATTCAGCATGCTGGGCTGTTAATGTTATGACAGGTTTCTAACCCTTTTCCTTTTGGGGAAGTGATGTCAGAACCTCTGGTATAAAGGAAATGATGCACTTAGGTGGGTAGGGTGAGGGTAGGGTAGGGTAGGTAGGACCAAACCTGTGCCCTCCAGAAACAATCAGCCACAGCTCTGACCCACCACCCCAGTGAGTCTTTCCTTCCTTTGAGCAAGACAATCTGCATAACAATTTAAAAATATATACACAGCAAAAATAATTTTGATCAGAGAAAATAAAGCAGTAAACTGTACAATCTGTAAACACAAAACAGTAATAAAACCTGTAAGCACAAAATAAAATAGTGACACAACAGTAACTCTGCCTAGTCAAAAGAAGACTTAATTTTTCTCCTTGCTCTGTTAGTGTTGCTCCTTGCTCTGTCCTTTCAAGCAAACCCTAGAAGAAAAGAGCTCAGATGAAGTTAGGTGCCTTATGCCTGCAAACCTAGTCTCCTATACGATGGCATTAATTATATAAGATCTTGTGGTTCAATTTAATTGAACATTTGTTAAAACTGAACTGAGTTATTACTGACTTGTTTTCTAGATTTATTGTAATAGCTGGATGTTTATTTACTATAGTTAACTGAGGAATTAAGGATAACCTCTTATGTTAATGAAATTATATTTATTACATCTTGTATAGTCAAAGTATTTAAACATGAGGGCCCAGATATTCAAACTGTGCCATTTTGTGGTGCAAGCCCCAACGCTGCTCAAAATAGTTGCGCAGGGGTGTGGCCAGGGTGATATTCAATGGAGTTGTGCTATGGCACAACTCCTTTGAATATCGCCCCCTGGCCACACCCACTGTGCATGGCACAGTGGAACTGCACCAGCGCAAGTGGTCAGAATGAAACATTGAGATGCAGTGGCACAAGTTCCATTGCACCATGCACAGCACCTGCGATATTCAAAGGGTGACATGCAAATGGGCCATAATTTATGCAAGGCACACGGGGGCCATTTGCATCTGATTATAGCCCCATTTGCATGCCATTAGCATGTAGGTGCACCGATCCTGATGACTTGCGCCTGACGCCCTGCAGGCAGCAGCCATCAGGACCGACACCTCCTGCAGCCCGATCGCATTACATCCCGTAAGGGACAATGCAAGACTCCAATCTCTGGTGGTCCAGTGGACCTGGAGTAGCCTGATCATGGGCAAAAACAGTATTCCCCCACCCCCGAGTAGCCCGATCGTGGGCAAAACAGTATTCCCCAACCCCCTGAGTAGCCCGATCGTGGGCAAAACAGTATCCCCCCACCCGCAGGTAGCCCAATCATGAGCAAAACAATATCCCCCACCCCCCCCAGTAGCCCGATCGCGGGCGCAAATTCCCCACCTCCCCAGTAGCCCGATCGTGGGCGTGGCCTAACCCCGTGGCCATCGTGGGCATCAGAACCCCCAAGTCCAATATTCCTGGTGGTCCAGTGGACCAAAGCGGAGCCCAATCACGGGCAGCATTCCTCACCTCCCAAGTATGATATCCTGGTGATCTGGTGGACCTCCCATCCCACCTGCCCACGGGCCCCACCACCTCCCCCCCTGGCTGGTGGGTGGCACCCCCACCGCCTGCCGCCCCGCAGGCTGACAGCTCAGTGGGGCTGCATGCCCGTTGGTTTAGAGCATGCGCCAATGGGCATACAGCCCCATACCGTCTAGTCGGTCAGATAGTGAATGAGATTCATTCATATCTGGACTGACTTCTACGGTATGGGCTGCACACCCATTGGCTCATGCTCTGAACCAATGGGCATGCAGCCCTACCGAGCTGTCAGTCGGCGGTCGGCAGGCAGGTGGGGTGCTGCCACCCACCGGCTGACGGGGGAGAGGGGTGGTGGGGCTCCATGGTCAGGTGGGGTAGGGAGTCCACTAGATCACCAGAGATGTCATACTTGGGGGGTGAGGAATGCCACCCGCGATTGGGCTCCATTCGGTCCACTGGACCACCAGGGATATTGGACTTTGGGGGTTCTGATGCCCACGATCAGGCTAATGGGGGGCTGGTTAGATTATGCCCATGATCTGGCTACTGGGGGAGGGGAACACTTATGCCCACAATCGGGCTACTGGGAGAGGGGAAACACTTATTCCTGAATCGGTCTACTGGGGGTGGGGATACTGTTTTGCCCGTGATCAGGCTACTCGGGGTGTGGGAGGAACACTCTGCCCGCGATCGGGCTACTGTGGTGGGAATACAGTTATGCCCATGATTGGGGCATGGGGGGCGCCACCAGGTGTGGCAGGAACAAGTCGAGGGCCACCCACAGGTGGCTGCTGCTGTGTTGCACCCTGCAATGTGGCAGCTCACCTGTGGGTGGCTCTCGACTTGTTCCTTTTTTTTCAGCATAACTTTGTGCAGGCACAGGTAGGGGTTGCACCTGCATAACTCTGCATGGCCCCGGCTGAATATCGGGCTGTGCAATTTATGCATGGTTCCTCCCCCTTCGGTTGTGCATGCCTTCATTATTATTGAGCTGTTGCTCAGCATTATTTGGGGTGCAACTGCCTCCTGCTGAATATCGCAGAATGGCACATTTCAGACTTGCGCAGGTGCAATCCTATTAGCATGGCTCAACTCTTGAATATCTGGCCCGAGAACTAAAAATACCAAATCTGATGAGACCTTACTAACACTAGATTTTAAAGATAGAAATAGTGCAAAGCCATCCAAAAAACACAAGTTACAGTTATTAGACCTTAATATATTTGAGGTGCCAATTTCAAAAGAACCCAGAATAACCTCAAAAAATGTGCTAAAGAATCAAAGCTAAAACAGTTAAAAATATTACATTTTTCAGACAAAGCAACCTCTACACCATAGAATAGCAGAGCCGTTAATCACTCTTGTGATAATCTATCAAAGCAACAAAATACAAGCATCTGTCAATGTTGAATGTTGGCTTGCTGGCATTGGTATTAGTAGTGTAGGAGTTAGATGCATAATAGGAATGGCAATGAAGTATTGAAGTAATGTCAACCTCACCCCCACCCTACAGAAACTGAAAGGGGTAGAGGCTGTGCCGTTGAGTCATCGGCCATAACTCTTATGCCATTTCACCTCACCCCACCCTGCAGACACCAACAGGTGTCGAGTGCATTGGGGTCTTCGGCTCTTACACTCACCCCATTCCATAAGGAAATAAGTTGAGATGGGTGCAGTATAGGAGAATGAGGTCAACGTTAGGGCAAAAGACCCCAAGGCATACCTCAATGCCTGTCAGTGGCTGCACTGTGGGGGTTGGGGGTGGAATGTTGTAAGCATTACATCTGAAGAACCCAAGTCACATCCCTGACACCTGTCAGTCTCTATAAGGTGGGGTGTTATGGTTGGAAACCCTAACGCCCTGGGTGTTTGACAGTATTTTCATGCCAGATTTTCAACATGGACTTTTTGGGACACCATCTCATGAACAGTGGCACAATCATTTTGTTACTCAATCCTGAAAGGTGATTTTGCACTGTGATGTTCAGTGCTATGGGTGTGAAAACACATTTCTGGCAGGATGTGAAAAATAACAACTGTACTGTTCATGAGGAGGTATGAAAACATGGCAATGTTGAAAATCTGGAGTGAAAATATGAAAGACTGGTGAAGTTAAGAGCATGCATAGAAACTGCGCAATGTACACCATGCGCAATCATTTTTTGGACTTTTATCACCAGATTTTCAACATAGGCATTTTGAGACCTCTCCTTATGAACAGTGGCACTGTGATTGTGTTACTCTTTCCCAAAAGTTGATTTCCCATAGCAACCACACCATTCTGTGCCACAGGTACAAAAACACATTTTGGGCAGGATGTAAAAAATGACAGCTGTACTGTTCATAAGGAGGTGGGGAAAAATGGCAGTGCTTAAAATCTGGAGTGCATACATAATGAGCAATGCATGCTCATAATGTGCTCATTTTTTGAATTTTTTTCACCAAATTTTCAACATGGACTTTTTGGGACCCCACCTCATGAACAGTGGCACTGTTGTTTTGTTAATCAGTCCCGAAAGGTCATTCCATGCAGTGAAGGTGAAATGACCTTTTGGAATGGGGAAACGAAATGACAGTGACATAGCTCATGAGGTGGGGTCCCCAGAACCCCACATTGAAAATTTTAGGCCAAAATTCTGAAAATGGATGAGATATCAACCTAAGTTGAAACCCCACATTGAGTCTCATTATACAGCACTTACTGGATTCCTCATTTCGCAGTTCAGTTTGAAGAGTGCAGAGGCGTCCTGGTCCAGAGAAGATCACTGCTCCTGACCTCCAGAGGTAAATATGGGGTGAGGGAGGTGCAGGGAGGTGGGTGCTCAGAGAGAGGGTTGTAATAGGGGATGGGGACAGGGGACACAACGATTGACCGTTTTCTGTTTACAAGTAAAAAAATAAAAATAAAAATCTTTGGGGGACTGTTTTCTTTATTTTACAGGACAAATAAAGGCATTTAAGTACACTGGGGTGAGCTACCACTGTGCCACAACAGTGTGGGGGGAGAGTGCATGCCGACACAGGGATTGGGCACCCCAATGTCGGCAAATAACAGAGATGGGTTTAGGCTAAGGGGGGCAGCATTTAGACACACTGGAGTGGGTTTCCAGTGTGCCATAACAGTGGGGGAGGGGATCACATGCCAACACAGTGACTGGGCATCCCGTGTTGGCAACAACACAGATGGGTTTGGGCTGGGGAAGGATCTGACACTGGGAGTGAGCATCCCAGTGTTGGAAACATTAAACCATGATTTTGGCACACTAATTGGGCTTCCAGTGTGCCACATTAATAGGGAGGGGATACATGCTGACACGAGGATTGGCACCTGATGTTGGCTTTCTGTGGAGTTTGTGGTTGGCGGAAGAAGCGCCATATTTATTGAAATCTTTCACCAGGAAAGGCACACTAAACAAATGCCTTACTTGAAGCAAAGCTCAGCACCAAGTGCTCGGCAGCAGAAGCCAACTGCTTGCTCTTGGAGCAAGGCCCGGGGACAGAGTGCTCAGCTGCAGGAGCTGTCAAGGTTGGGGGGGAGGTGCTGCTGCAATGATGAAACTGTTTATGATTGGAGCGGCACATTTCTTTCAAGTTTGTGGCTCTCTTTGAAGTTTTCTGTCATCGCCAACATGCTCACTGATTAGCGACTGATGAAAGCACTCACTAAAGCATACACTGTATTGGCCACAACACTGACACGCCTCTGAAATGTGCTACTACCACATGATGTTTCTTGTGCATGTGCACAAGCCAGCATAAAAATGACAGTCTGGTACAGGAACCTGTAGACATTGTGATAAATGAGGTATTTGCAAATAATCCTAATACCAGCTATACTAAAATTAACTTGGATAATGAAAATGACCATTTTTTTTCAAAACTTTCAAACAAGGAACCTAAACACTATGAGGAGCTCTTTTAGCTCCAAAAATCAGGGTATTACTAAAGTAGTAAATTACCTCGGCTCTCTAGTTCATGATCTGAAAGGCTTATTTAGCAAAAGACAAATGGCATCTCAGATTCAGACAGACACTCAAATTGTTAATAATAGGAACAAGCCTTATTCATGTGATGAAACTTACTCCTTTTCTCCAGAAGTAAGAGAGTTTCCTCATCCAAATTTACCTGGGAACCATTTTCTGGGAGGAGAGAGAACCCTAAATAGCTATAGTCTGGCTTGAAGCTCAACTGGTAGAAGCTGGTGAATTTATTGATACTTCGATTTTCAAATGAGTTCATAGGATTCATAGGATATAAACAAGTCAGAAGCTGTTTGCCATATAGACTTGTCAGTTCATCCAAAAAAACCTACCTTTTCTCTGGCAACCATGTATATATCCAGTAGTTTTTTAAACTGATCTGGAGTGGCTGCCATGGATGGAGCAACTGCCAAAACAGGACAGCTGGTTAGGAAGTCCTTGTAGTTGGAGATCAATGAGATGATGGAGAGGAGAGTCATGGGAGATAGTGAAGTGACTCAGACAGGCTTCCAAGTGTCAAGTGAAGTAAATGAAGCAGCTTGAGGAGTATTCAAGTTGGGCTTACTGTTTAAAATGTGCACCTCTTCTGGCGAAACAAAAGATTGGCTGGAGCAACTGAAAGGGATGGAGCAACCTCCAAAACAGGGGCACTGGTCTGGAAGTCCCTGTCGTTAGCAATTGGTCATGGTGAGATGAAGGAGGTGATGAGTCATGGGAGATGGTGAACTGATTCAGAGAGGACCCCCCCAAGTGCCAAGTGCAAAGAGAAGCAAAATGAAGCAGTTTGTAGAAATATTCATGTTTGACTCACTGTTTAAAATGAATACCTCTTCTGACCATGCAAGTAATTTTCAGGAGTGAATGGAATAGGCAGTGCAACTTCTGAAACAGGAGAGCTGGTCTGCAAGTCCCTCAGGTCAGTGATCGGCTAGATGAAGGAGAGGGTAAGTCACAGGAGATACTGAAGTGACTCAGATGGGCTGCTGAGTGCCAAGTAAAGTAAAATGAAGCAGCTTGTGGGAGTAATATGCTCACTCTTTAAAATGCATGTCTCTTCTGGCCATGCAAGAGATTGGCTGCAGCAGCTGGACTGGGCAGAGTGACCACCAAAACAGGAACACTGGTCTGGAAGTCCTTGTGTTTGGCAATTGGTGAGGTGTAGTCATGGGATGTAGTAAATGAAATAAAACCCTGCATTCAAAATGGATAAGTAAGGGCTAAGACACCACGATGTATGCAGTTTTACTGATATATAGTATATTCATAAACAGGTACACTGGCACAAAGGACAAAGACTGAGTTCTATCAGCACCCAAGAAATATGTGCATGTGGCTGCATATCCTGGAGTGCTTTATTCCACCTTTACACAATCCCTGGATTAGTGTTCTGTGGTTTATGTCTACCAAGGATTAATTCTCCACAAACTGTTGAAAACAAATCTTTGGTTTGCGTAAATCATACAAACTTAATCCACAGTCTGAATTAAAACACTTTTGGAACTCTGCAAAATTTGAATTTATTAAAATAATTCTGAAAGGCATTTTGGAAATGGAATTGCCATCCTGCCTGACATCTGATGGCAGACTTCCATATTCCACACAGCTCTGGTGACCATCCATGTATTACTGTTTAAACATGTGGTCTGGGATATCAGAAGCCTTAGTGGTCACTAAACAGGTTAGCTACTCACTAACACCACTTTGCACTTGCAAAGCTGGGTATTAAAGAAAAGTGCCATATTGGATGGCACAGTTAGTGAGTCCCTTAGCCATCTGTGAGCAGCCCTAATGTATTTATTTAACATATTTGGTAGCTGGGAAAGGTGCACTTAGATGAGGCTCATTTCCAGGAGTGATCCAGAGGGTAGGGGGGAGACCTGTGGGGGTGAGAAGTTAGTACCCAGTTGAGGAAAGAATGGTTTCCAGTGTGGGAGTTGAGCCTGGTGGGTTCAGTGATAAGCTGGGTGAGGTTCATGGATTCTATAGTTTGTACTATTTGAGTTGAGGAGTGAGAGAGCCAGTTCATATAAAAGTCGCCAAGGAGGAAAAGTTCTCCCAGGGTGGATTGTGAGACAAGGGGCGACAGGATATTTGCCATCTGACTGTGACTTGCATATAGGAACACTGGCTATTGGAAGGTATGGCGAGGTGGTTAATAGCCATTAGTGCCTTGCTAATTACCACCTCCACAAACCAGGTCTTACATACCTGTGGTTCCCCAAACACCACACCTCTGATTGCTCACCCAGTATCCAGTGGCCACCCTGCTGTCCAGTGGCCCCCCTGTAAACCTACTGATTGCACACCTGGTACCTGTAGACATATTCCCTCATGCCTGCTGGTCCTACCATCACCTGATCACCTACTTGTTACAAATAACATTATTGCCTAGTGTCCAGTGGTCTCCTGCACCCCACAGAAGACCAAACCTCTACCCCTCACTGTCTAGCCAACTCAGGACCCACCACCACCTCCACCCCACCCTAGGCACCCACTTACCTATGTAGACACAGCCCACAAAATAGCAACATACACAACCCCTGTGTAAACCCCTTGTTCCCAGGGGTTACTAGAATCACACTTAGAATCAGTGGCAGGCAGGTAGAGGCAGCTTGTGAGATGCTAGTTAAATGGGTTTCACACTGTCACACTCTGTTCTCAGTTTCTGCTGAGCTGGAGTGATGATGTCACCAAGGGATAAATGACAACCAAGGAAGGGGCTGGAGTAGAACAGTGAAACAGTCTAGGGAGGTCAAATCATGGAAAGCCATGTGTGCAAATGCCAGGAGCCTTAGCAACAAGATGGAAGATCTGGAGGCTGTCATAGTACAGTCAGACCTGGACATTGTGGCCATCACTGAAACCTGGTGTAATTATAACCATGACTGGGAGATGGCCATACCTGGCTACAACATATTCAGAAGAGACAGAGCAGGCAGGAAAAAGGAGGAGTGGCACTGTATGTGAAAAATGACATAAGGGCCACAGAGATCCAGGAGGAACAAAATGGGGAGGAGATACTGTGGGTTAAGCTGGAAAGGAAAATGGGGACAGCCATCCTCACAGGTTTGGTCTATAGACCACCAGCCCAGGAGGAAGAAACAGATAGGAGTTGATGCTAGCCATCCAAAGGATGGCAGACAAGGTGAGGTAGTACTGGTTGAAGACTTCAATATTCCAGACGTGGACTGGAGCATCCCAGCAGCAGCATCAACTAGAGCAGATTTATCCTGGACTCCTTCAGGGTGCCTTCCTCAAGCAACTGGTCATGGAACCAACTCGGCAGAAGGCAATACTGGACCTTGTGCTCACAAACAGGGACAGTGTGATGGGGTAACAGTGGGGAGCACCTGGGAAACAGTGACCACCAGTCATTGTGGTTTGAAATCACAGAAAGAGCAGAACCAAACCACACAAAACATGTATCCTGGTTTTAGGGGCAGACTTTGGGAAGATGGGAGATACTTGAAAGAGGCATTAAGAATGGGACAGGAATCAGGGTTGAGAAACAGTGGGCAGTATTTAAATGGGGATTACAAGAACAACAGAATTATGCATTAAGCAGGTTAGCAAGAGGAAAAGGAAGAGGAGACCATTATGGTTTTCCAAAGAGGTAGCAAAGAAAGTGAAAGCCAGAAAGATTGCATTCAGGCAATACAAAAGACACAGGCAGAAGGGGATAGGGAGAAGTACCAGGAGAAGCAAAGGGAGGCAGGGAAGTCGTAAGGGAAGCCAAAGCTCAGACAGAAGAACACATTGCAAAAATCAGTGGGTAGAGGGACAAACCTTTACAGGTACATAAGTGAAAAAAGAAAGACAAAGGAGGATAGTGAGACTGAAGGGGAGGATGGGGCCACGTGGAGGATGACAACAGTAAAGCTGACATATTGAACAGGTATTTCTGCTCAGTCTTTACTGACGAAGAGGAGGGTAATGGGTCTGAAGGAGTACAAGGTGAGAATGGTGGAGAAATGGACACAAGTCCCTTTACACAAGAAAGGGTCCTAAAGGAACTGGAAGTAATAAGAGTTGATAAAGCAATGGGGCAGTGGGTGCACCCAGGGTCCTTAAAGAACTAAGAGAGGTGGTGGCTGAACCTCTGGCTATCCTGTTTAGCCGATCACTGGAAACAGGAGGTACCCAAAGACTGGAGGACAGCAGATGTAGTCCCCTTATACAAAAGTGGGAACAAAGAGGAAGGGGAACTACAGACCAGTCAGCCTCACCTCAGTAGTGGGAAGATCATGGAAGCACTACTGAAGGAGAGATTGGTGGAACATCTGGCTGTCAGTGGACCACAGGACCCAAGGCAGCATGGTTTCACCAGGGGAGGTCATGTCAGACCAACTTCGCTGAATTTTTTGACTGGGTGACTAGGGAGGTGGATCAGGGGATGGCAGTGGACATGGCCTATCTGGACTTCAGCAAGGCCTTTGACACTGTGCCACATAGAAGACTATTACACAAACTGGGGAATATGGGTGTGGGCAGGACAGTAGTGTGGTGGGTAGGTAACTGGCTGGGTGGCAGGACACAGAGGGTGGTGGTAAATGGCTGTCACTCCACAGAGGAAGAGTGACCAGTGGGGTACCACAGGGATCAGTGCTGGGACCGGTCCTATTCAACATCTTCATCAGTGACATTCAGCAGGACCTAGAAGGCAGAATTTCACTGTTCGCTGATAACACAAAGCTCTGTAACAGAGTAGACACACCAGAGGGTGTAGACAGAATGAGAAGCGACCTGCAGAAACTTGAAGAATGGTCAGGGGTTTGGCAGTTGAATACAATGCAAAGAAGTGCAAGATAATGCATATGGGGCACAAAACCCTGGCACAATATATCAGTTGGGGGTGAGGATATAGCATGCACCAAGCAGGAAGGGATCTTGGGGTCATCTCTGATGACCTCAAGGTAGGGAAACAATGTGACAAGGCAGCAGGTAAAGCAAATAGGATGCTGGAATGTATAGGCAGGGCATCACCAGCAGGAAAAGGGAGGTCATAATTCCGCTATACAAGACACTAGTGAGGCCCCACCTGGAGTACAGTGTACAGTTCTGTAGACCATACCTATGTAAGGACATAGACAGGGTAGAGAAGGTTCAGAGGAGGGCAACAAAGATGGTGCATGGATTGCATCACAAGTCCTATGAAGACAGGTTGAAGGAACTGAACATGTACTCCCTGGAGGAGAGGAGGGAGAGAGAGGATATGATAGAGACATACAAGTATCTTACAGGGAGGAACAGGGTGCAGGAAAACACTATTTTTAAGCGAAAAAGATGTTCCAGGACCAGAGGGCATGGGATGAAGTTGGAGGGAGGACGATTCAGAGGAAACATGAGAAAGAATTTCTTCACAGAACAGGTGGTGGACAAGTGGAACACCCTGCCAGAGGAAGTGGTGGGGGCTGAAACAATCACGGGATTTAAGAATGCATGGGATAGACATAAAGGAATTCTGGAGGTCAGGGGTAAGGGGAAACAGACTTCTAGGAAAACAAACTGAACTTACAAGCTCAAATGGGCAGACTGGGTGGGCCATAGGCCCTTATCTGCCGACACTGTCTATGTAACTATGTATGTATCTATGAATTCTTGCAGCAGCATAAGCCACAATGGAATGCTAGCTGTAGGGGTTAGCAGTAAAACTTTGGGAGATTCAAGTCAGTCTTCAGAGAGTAGTCTGTGTGGAGACTCAAGAGGGTGAGTAGAGCTGCAGACTGCAGCTCCTCAGACCCTAGCTCTGAGAGAGAGCTACCTTAGAAAAAGGGGTTGTGTGTTCTCACCCTAGAGAGGAAAACAGAAGACCAGTAATGACGTGGTAGAGACCATTCCTGGGAGGTTTTCTAGTGCCCCATCCCCAGAGGGATGGGGAGGAATTCCAGGATTCAGGGGCAATCCCCTGGTCCAGCCTGGAGTGGATGAAGCTGCCTGAGAGTCATCATGTTCTGCGAGTACCTGAGACTTTCTGAGGAAAAAGCCCTGGGTCACCTGCAATACCATGGTGAGTTTTGCTTTGACAAAGAGACTATGTTCACCAAGACTGTGTTTAAGTAAAAGTGTCTGCCTACTGTGGGGTCAAAGGAAGACTTGCCAAGTACAGAACTTTTAGATTGTGTATGACTTAAAAGCATCTGCAGCAGTGGGGGTCTAGGGTAAAGACATAGCCACTACGGAACTTTTAAAGTCAGGACATCTCCATAGAGTGAATTGTAAAATGTTAAATGGGCAAAACATTTCTAAAGAGCATCTACAAACAGTATTTTGAAGAAAGATGTTGTAACCAGATGAATGGCTGAGTGTAGATTTGGGAGCGAAAGGTAGAAAACCCCCCATCTGTAGTAATCTGGATTACCTCTCCCAGTTCAGTTTGGCCACCTATGTTTTCTCTCGGCGTATTTGGCCAATGCCTGAGGAAAGCACCCAGATGTGGGATTTCAGATTTTCCTGAGAGCTGGAATGTGCTCTTGGGTGGCTTAGGGAGCCACCATCAATCTCCATGCATTATGGAAAAGTGTCCTAGTACTGGCCGGGGTGCCAAGTCAAGGAAAAAGAAAAGAAGTGTACCAGTTCAGGCCGTGTGTGCCAAGATCTGTTCAGAACCTGAGGGTTCATTGTAGGAAATGTATGCAGTACCTCTGTAATCCGCATTACCAGTGTGAGTAGCCCTGTGGGGGTCCATATTTGCTTTGTTATTCTCTGTATTATGTGAATAAAAGCCACACTCTGGAATCCCAACCTGGTTTGGG
Organism: Neoceratodus forsteri; assembly: GCA_016271365.2. NCBI lineage: Eukaryota > Metazoa > Chordata > Ceratodontiformes > Ceratodontidae > Neoceratodus > Neoceratodus forsteri. Next base: position 852,486,053 of record CM028134.1, read on the forward strand.
CATTACAGTTATTGCTTCCAGTGTCTGGATTTACTTGGTGCCCCTGACCAGAAGTTCAAACCTAGCATAATGCTGAGCAAACAGTTTCTCCCAGGGACCCAGGTTGAAGGCCATGCTAAATGGTCCCCCCAGGTGTGAGCCAGGTAGTTGCCACACTTGGTTTGCCTGTCTGAGGATGTCAGGCTCTGTAGTAGAAGTAATGGGTCATACAGAAACTGTGAGATATTTGTAGTGACTACCCCCACCCCTCTTGGTGGTGTATAAAGGTGAGAGGAGCAGCCCTGCTAGTAGAAACAAGGGGGGTCAGTGGGGGGAGGTAACAAAATGGAGGCACTACTGGGGTTTGTTTTGGAATTTTGGGAGAAAACAAGAAAGGTTTGCTCAGGTTGTGGCTAGCATTTTGTCTGTCTGGCAGTAGGTAGCCCAAAATCAGAAGCTTTGTGCATAAGGGATTGATCAGAGAAGTGCCATACGTATGTGCCACTGTGTGCTGCTGTTCATGTGCTGCTGTAATTGTGTCAACATTTACCAAGGAGTTGTAAAGCCAGATTGAGTGTGCTCCTTTTCCTGCATCAAAAATAACCTTTGCCAGCTTTTAATTTTCAAGTTATGACAAAAAAAAGTATGGAGAACTGCGAGAAACAAAGAGACATTTGTGCCCTAGAAGTTTAAAGTGCCTGCTGTGTGGACTGGGGGAGTCACTAAGGAAATTGCCATGCAATATGTTTAAAATGGTGCTCCCACCATGGAGTCACAGTTGAAAAGAAAACCAAAAAGTTTCTTTGCAGTTTAAATTTTCCTGCTCGATGATCGCCGTGGAGGAGAAGAGCACGAGAAGAGAGATGCTCATTTGCATGACATTGAGTGATTGGTGAGACTGCAATCAGTCCCGCCCCCAAGACAGATTCAGAGGCTGCCCAGTGAGTGAGAGGGAGAGAGCTAGGTGTAGAGCTGGCTTGCCAGGAGGAGCATTGCGATGACTGCAAACATTGTAAAACTTACAAAATCAGACTTTTCTGTTTTAAATCAGGCTCAACCCATATTCCGATTGACTGGGGAGAAAGCGTGGTGTTTGCAAGGACAATCAGCAAGACCGCCAACCTGTTTCAACTCAGAGGCCTCCAGGATCGGCAGTAGGCCAAAATTTCCATTGTAAACGCCAGCTACTGATTCAGTGAGTATCATTCAGCAAATCTGAGCTCAAACTGTGTGTGATTTTTCTAAAGCCAGCTGGATCTGTCTGTAAACAGTGATATTGTTTTGCAAAGAAGGACTGTGTAAAGTTAATCAAACCAAAGCACGAATTCTGAGCATTAGACTGTGAGCATGATTATGGATTCAGCAACAGTGTAATTTTCTGAGCAAAGTGAGAGACTGTGGGCTGTATGAGAAATGCAACAAAACAGGCAGTCCTGTTCATGAAATGCTGTGGCTTTAGTGACTTTAAGCAAGAAAAAGTGGTTAAAAGCTAATTTAAGGTCCTAGAAAAATCATATAGATAAGCTTAGGCAGCAAAACAGAGCAGCCTGTGCAGTTTGAGTGAACTTTATCAGTATGCAGTAAATTGGATGCGCAGTGGCTTGAATCAGAGACAGAATGTTGATGCACCAGGAGTGCTGCCGCCATTACAGGGTGCGGTAGTAATGTAAACACAGTAACAGAGGAGCCAATTTGTGAGACTGTTCCAAGTAGAGTGCACACGAGATTCATTTGGCTCCCACGTGGACAAAGCTTCAAGATCCTGTAAATGGCAGCACACAGCAACAGGTGGAGCCTGTTGGGGAAGCCCAGCAGAGTGTGGCACAAAGGAAGAGGTGTGGATGTACAGGCAGAGCAGAGTCCTTGTGATGTCTCCATGTCTGGATCACAGATGGACAGTGCGGAGGGAGCATCAGTAGATCCATGGAGAGAGGGTCCAAGCTCTAGTCTCATAGGAGAAGATGAGATATGAGAGACCCTAGATTGGGAGATGTCTATCTCTACACCCAGTGAAGAGTGGACAGTCTCGGGAGGAGGACAACTGCTCACCTTGGGCTCAGATCCTCAGTGAGGAAGAGGAGGAGGGGGAAACTATGTATCCCTATGATGAAGGTGCTAGTCCACAGCCTCAGGCTCTTGCCTCAGTGGAGCCAGAAGAAGAAGAAGTTGGTGACTCCACAGCCCTTCCCCACAAGGAGGAGTCAGAGATCCGTTTTACATAGTACTGAGTATGTGATACTCGCAGAACCAGGACTGGCCACCCCCAAGCCAGGCCAGTGGTCTTGAGCTGATCAAGAGTAGTAAGGAGGAAAAACTGGTTCATAGGAAGGCAAATGAGATCTATGAAATGTCCTTTCCTACCTTTCCTCAGAGAGTCTTGGAGGAGATTGAGAGAAACAGAAAAGCCTGGGATAGTGGAAGAGGCAACTAAAAACCTGCATCCAGGTGCAATTTGATATGTCAGAGACAAAGCTGTCAGAGACAGATTCGAGTATTGGAAAGTGGGCAGGACGCTGTTCATAGACACTGAACGAATTGTGGACAGAAGGAGCAATGAGACTTTCTACAATGTGAATTGTGAGCGCCCAGATGGGGTAATAATTCTTGCACCTGACCCATTGTGGTACTACCTCAATGCAACCAGCTTCCTGTGAATGTGCCCATGCCTACCACATGGAAAGCAGAGAAGTGGTAGCCAGTGCTGCCATCCAGCAGTTGCTGTACCCATGTTGTTCCACCAGTCTGGTGTTCCAGAATCCAAAGGTGCATCCAGATTAGTCAGCCTTGCAGTGTGCCTTCCAGTTCCAAAGTCTGACCTTCCAGATGACATCAGCCAAAGATAACATCATCCCAGCTGTTTCTGGATTCATTGTGTGGATTTCAGATGACTTCAGACCAGCTGTTCCTTTCCTGTTCCAAGGTTCCATCTCCAGATGACATCAGCCAGAGATGACATCAACACAGCAGTTTCCAGACGTGCCATCCTGTCATTTCCAGAAGATTTCCACCCAGTTGTATCCGAAAAATGCTGCCAGGGAGAGTCTTTGGCTGGAGATCTAGGTGCTGTTCCATTTTCGTTCTTCAAGGGACTGGTAAGTCCAGACTTTTCTTACCTTATTGATATTGCGATACACATCCTACACCTGGCAGACTACAGACTGTTTGAACTGTCCACAAAGACTGTCCCCTTTGGACTATAGTACTACAAGAACTGTGCTTTACGGGCTCCGGCCCAGGAGAGACTCTTTCTTGGACTTGCCTTCAAGCACTGTTGTCACTAGTTGGGACATTTATGGCATTCCATCCCCAAAATGTGTATTGTATATAATGTTGATGTTTTCTACTGTTTTTATTGTTTTCTTTTTCTAAAAATATTTTTGGGATTATCCAGTGTTTTTATGGTAAGGTTATGATTGTGTACTGTGTTTGCAGATTAGCGTGTGTTTTGTCTTTTTCTTTCAGGTGGTTCCTGATAAAGACAGAAGAGAAGACAAGAAGAAGAGTGGAGGAATCATCGGAGTTCCTCTGTGCTTTAAAGAGTTGTTGTTAACGTGTTAACTTTTCCTTCCACAGGTGTAGTTGTGGGGAGTGTGGGAGTGTAATACTAAGGTATAGTGTTAACTCCTTGTGTTTGGTTTGCAGGTGTTCAGGGATGGGGAGTTTCCTGTTTTGGGTAGTTTTGTTTCTGGTCAGATAGGTTTTCCCTAGAGGGCTAGGGGGATAGACAGGCTGTGGTCCTGACCGACCATAGGGGCCACAGTGCTGGTCTATTAGGGCTATGCTCTAGACAGTTCTTCCAGAGCCACTGGCTACCAAATTAAGATTGTAGTGTACAGGTTGATGCATCAGCCAATGGCCTCTGGGCCCTTAGTGTTTCCTGCCTGTGCCTGGCACATGGTAGGAGAGGGTCTGATCACCCCTCTCTATAGGTAGCACATAGGGTAGGATGGTCTGGTGCCGGGAAGGTAATGACTGCAGACAGTCATTTTCCTGGCCAAGGGTGGTTGTAACCCCCTTATTCCCAGGGGTTACTAGAACCACACTTAGAATCAGTGGCAGGCAGGGAGAGGCAGCTTGTGAGATGTCAGTTAAATGGGTTTCACACTGTGACACTCTGTTCTCAGTTTCTGCTGAGCTGGAGTGATGATGTCACCTTAGAATTCTTGCAGCAGCATAAGCCACAATGGAATGCTAGCTTAGCAGTAAAACTTTGGAGATTCAAGTCAGTCTTCAGAGAGTAGTCTGTGGAGACTCAAGAGGGTGAGGAGAGCTGCAGAATGAAACTCCTCAGACCTAGCTCTGAGAGACAGCTACTTTAGAAAAAGGAGTTGTGTGTTCTCACCCTAGAAAGGAACACAGAAGACCAGTTGTGAAGTGGTAGAGACAGTTCCTGGGAGGTTTTCCAGTGCCACTTGCCCAGAGGATTGGGGAAGAATTCCAGGATTCAGAGGCAATCCTCTGGTTCAGCCTGGAGTGGGTGAAGCTGCCTTAGAGTCGTTTTGTTCTGTGAGTACCTGAGACTTTCTGTGGAAAAAGCCCTGGGTCACCTGCAATACCATGGTGAGTTTTGCTCTGTCAAAGAGACTATGTTCACCAAGACTGTGTTTAAGTAAAAGTGTCTGCCTACTGTGGGGTCAAAGGAAGACTTGCCAAGTACAGAACTTTTAGATTGTGTATGACTTAAAAGAATCTGCAACAGTGTGGGTCTAGGGTAAAGACATAGCCACTTACGGAACTTTTAAAGTCAGGGCACCTCCGTAGAGTGAATTGTAGAATGTTAAATGTGCAAAACATTTCTAGAGAGCATCTACAAACAGTTTTTTGAAGAAAGGTGCTGTAACCAGATGAAAGGTCAAGTACAGATTTGAAAGCGAAAGGTGGGAGACCCCCCCCATCTGTAGTAACCAGGTTTACCTCTCCGGGTTCAGTTTGGGCACCTATGTTTTCTCTCGGCACATTTGGCCAGTGCCTGAGGAAAGTACCCAGATGTGGGATTTTGGATTTCCTTGCAAGCCGGAATGTGCTCGTGGGTGGTTTAGGGAGCCACCATCAATCTCCATGCAATATGGAAAAGTGTCCTAGTACTGGCCGGGGTGCCAAGTCAAGGAAAAAGAAGAGAAGTGTACCAGTTCAGGTCGTGTGTGCACAGATCCATTCAGAACCTGGGGATTCATTGTAGAGAGTGTGCTCTGTACCTCTGTAATCTGCATTATCAGTGAGAGAAGCCCTGTGGGGGTCCATCTTTGCTTTGTTATTCTCTGCGTTATGTGAATAAAAGCCACACTCTAGAATCCCAACCTGGTTTGGACATTACAGTTATTGCTTCCAGTGTCTGGATTTACTTGGGTGCCCCTGACCAGAAGTTCAAACCTAGCATAATCCTGAGCAAACAGTTTCTCCCAGGGACCCAGGTTGAAGGCCATGCTAAATGGTCCCCCCAGGTGTAAGCAAGGTAGTTGCCACACTTGGTTTGCCTGTCTGAGGATGGCAGGCTCCATAGTAGAAGTAATGGGTCATACAGAAACTGTGAGATATTTGTAGTGACTACCTCACCCCTCTTGGTGGTGCCTAGAAGTGAGAGGAGCAGCCCTGCTAGTAGAAACAAGAGGGGGGGTCGGTGAGGGGAGGTAACACCTGCATTTATCACATCCACCAGACAGTCTGAATGACAGGGAGAAAGTGTCATTCTACACTAGGCTCAAACTCATTCTCTATTATTTGTACAGCTGTCTAAGGTGATGAGCTCTGGCTATGCCTTTTATTTCTTTATTTATTTGTTTATTTATGCTTTTTAGGGAGGCTGTAAAGCCGAAGCGTAGTGGTTAAGAGCACTGAGTTGCAAACCTAGAGAACTGAGTTTGAATCATACAGCTGCCACTTGCATATTGTGTGACCATGAGCAAGTCACTTAACTTCCATGTGCACTCAGGGTACACCTGGAAAGAAGCTTCAGCTTAGTGTATGTTTTCTGTCCCAAATATTGTAAAATACATAAAATAGAAACAGACACTATGAAATATTTTAAAGGTTACAGGGCGAATGATCAGGGGGGAAGGGACCACTGGACATTTGGATAATATTTTAAATGTTACCAGGCAGGCGATTGGAGGGACGGGGTACAACAGACCATCAGGGTAGATCACTGTACCAATGGACAGGTGCTAGGAGTGGGGGAAGATGCTAACACCATTTGTTTGGGCCTACACTGAGACCCTAATGGAATGCAACTGACCACATAGCTCCTTACTAGTGCTAAGAGGTCATTTCCATGACTGTGTGAATGTGGCAGATCACTCCACAGTAGCAATCACCATTTGAGGGCCGTACCAGGCCATCTGCTCTCACAAACCCCATAGCTTCCTATTGGCCACATACCTCATGTGTCCAGTAAGGGGTTGTTTTTTGTGGCCACAATTGGGATAGTGCCTGGCTAGTATCTTGGAACATACCATTAGCGCTCCCAATGTGCTCTAAGCTTTATGTACAATTTGGTGCTATGACATTATTGAAAGCAGTACCATAATTTGGTTTTGTTTGGAAAACATAATTACATGTACTCTGTAGTGGTGTTTGTGTGTAGGTAGTTGTGTAAATTAATATTTGTTTACTTAATATTTTCCTAATTCTCTCCAAATAGTGGACAATTATTTTGACTGGGATAATTTTGCAGCTGAGATTTTGGTCATTTCTTGTATTTTATATGTTTTTTGGTGGGGTAGGATTGGATTTTATTACCCATTCTAAAAATGCTTAAGAATAATAATAAAAGGCATATAAATTTTAGAAATTAACTTGACAAACATTGAACTGCAATCTCTGATCCCTATGTCCTAAACCTATACCTCTTAGGCAATGTTGTCAAACATGAATGTAGACCTTATAAGGGTATGGCTCGACTTCAAGGTTGTGATCACTTGATTGAGTGAATGATTGATTGACACCTTCTGGACAACTTTAACAAAACATAATATTTAGACATAGTTCAGCTTGTATGTCATATTAGTTATGTATTACTCCTCCACATTGTTTACTACTGAGGTAATTTCATTAAAATAAATCTCTGTTCCTGAAGAGTTCAACTATTCCTGTTGCTTTTTCCCTATCTGAGGTCATAATGTACTGCTTGTGACATCACATTTACTCTCATGCTAACAGATTGTGATGTCACAACGGAGGATTATGACTTGAAGTAGGGAGTAAGTTATAGAGGGAGACGAACTGTAAGGGAACTCTAAAGGATAAAGATCATGTATTCATGCAAATTTACTCAGTAATAAATAAAGGGGACTAGAAATATGTAGAGGGCTGGATATTCAAAAGGGTTGTGCCATGCGCAATAGGGTTGCACCTGTGCAAGTCTGAAATTGAGCCATTCTGCCATATTCAGCAGGAGGCAGTTGCGCCCCCCAAGTCAAGCTGAGCAACAGCGCAATGCTAACAAAGGCATGCTGAACTGGAGGGAGGAACCATGCAAACTGCACAGCCCAATATTCAGGCTGTGCAGGGGATTGTGCAGGTGCAACTCCCAACCTGCGCCTGCACAACTTTGAGCTAAAAAAAGGAGTAAGTCGAGGCCACCCACAGGTGAGCTGCCACATTGCAGGGCGCAACACAGCAGCTGCCACCTGTGGGTGGCCCTCATCACCCCTGTGCCCCCGTGGAACCAATCGGGCATATAGTAACCCCTCAACTGGCCCGATCAGGGCAAACATTGAAACAGCCCCCACTCCTCGACTGGGTCTCGATCGCGGCAAACGTTGAAACAGCCCCCACCACCTGACTGGCCCGATCATGGGCAAACATTGAAACAGCCCCCACCCCCACCAGCCCGACTCGTGGCAGCAAAGAGTCCAATCCCCCAAGAACATATCCCTGGTGGTCCAGTGGACCGCAGGCCCGATCACAGGCAGCAAAGTGTTCAAACCCCAAGGACCACCTACCCTGGTGATCTAGTGGCCCCACCCCACCCACCCACCCACTAAGCCCCACCACCCCACTCCCTCACCGCCAGCTGGAGGGCGGCAGCATCCACCCACCTGCCACCCCACCGCCAATCGGTCGATCGTTTAGAAGCTGCACGCCCATTGGTGTGAGCAAGAGCCACGGGCGCAGGTCACCGTACAAGGCAGTCCATGATATGTGAATGAAATTGTAGGGGTGGGGTTGTTTCAACATTTGCCCATGATCGGGCCAGTCGGGGCTGTTTCAACGTTTGCCCACGATCGGGCTGCAGGGGGCGTCGGTCCCCAATGGCTGCTGCCTGGCAGGGCGCCAGGCGCAAGTCCTCTGGGATTGGTGCACCTGCATGCTAATGGCATGCAAATGGGGCCATAAATAGAAGCAAATGGCCCCCGCACCTTACATGAATTATGGCCCCATTTGCATGTCACCTTTTGAATATAGGAAATTTGCATGTGGCACAATGGTACTTGCACCACCACATCTTGAATACTCCACTCCGACCACTTGCGGTGGCGCAAGTTCCACTGAGCCATGCACAGTGGCTGTGGCGGGGGGTGATATTCAAAGGAGTTGCTCAATAGCTCAACTCCATTGAATATCGTCCCGGCCACACCTCTGCGCAACTATTTTGTGCAGCGCAAGGGGTTGTGCCACAGAATAGCGCAGTTTGAATATCCAGCCCAGAATCTATATGGAATGCAAGCTGAATTGTATCCAATTATTGTGTTTTTCAAAGTTTTCTTTGAGGTGTCAGTGGCTCTTTAATTCTGGCCAGGAAATGCACACTGAGCTGAATCTAATTTCACAGTGTGACCTATGGAAAGGGAACATGTGATGCAAATTACAGGAAATACAAAGTAGACAAAGGTACATAAAAATTAGGCAATATTAGTACAAATTAGGCAAGAAATAAAACACATTTTATGCAATATACAGAAGCTAAGTCTGGGAACAGAACATTTTAGGCATGTATGTGCTGCCAATACAAAAAAAAGGATAAATAGTGTAATACATAATGCATTGACAAAGGAAAAATAGTGTAGACGGCTTAGAAAACCACCTACATGAGCCAGAATTAGCTGCCAGGGAAAATAACAGGGGTACTGGGTCCTCTGAGACTTGAGGACACCATTGCATCATATTGCCTGTGTGTGCCTGTATTTCTTTGTATTAAGCCTTGTATTGTTTGTGCATTTACACTTCATAATAAATAATTGACAGCAACTGGTGAGTGTACACTAAGACTTTTTTTTAAATTTTGGTATGTTCTGTCTTGCTCCCTCAGTGACAGCATGTTCTTGAATATCATCACCTCCCTTATTCTGTTTATAGCTCCTTCAGCCTTGGGCAAAGTCCTTTTAAGAAAATTACAAGGGTGGAACTGTCACTAAGAGTGTCCCTTTGACCTCCTGCTTGAGCTCTGTGGCACCTTACCAGCTTGGTAATTCCATTATAAATCATGACATCATTTTTAGCCAGTCAAGATTGTTTATTGAAAAGACTTCCAGACACTTTCTGTAAGAATTAAGGCAATGCCAGGGGTTGATTTTCCATCTGTGAATCTAACCCTAGTGGAATCATGAGGTATGATTTGAACCCATGTACCTTATGCCCTTAAAGATAGATTAATAAAGACAACCCAGCACCTGGAGTACCTAAGTTCAATCATTAAACTAAACTGCTTTTATATTTGTAAAATAAATGTTTTTATAGATAAAACTCTAATTGTTTTATTGAACACTAGTGTTTATAGTCCTCAACGTAACTCTTCTAGAAGTCCATCAGCCAATCAGAATGAACCATTTTCAATCAATGGAATGAAAATGTTGCTAATGCCTTCGTATACATAGATTATGGTTCTTTGATATACAGATTTTTTTTTTCAAATATTATAGTTTATTAAAGTTTTATTAACACCAGCACACATATATATTATGTAAGGCTTTTCACATTGACAGTACTGTGGTATTTGATTAACAGCAACAATACAATACTAACAATGATACAAACAAAAACAGACATGTCGAATTACAAAAGAGTAGAAAAAACTTTTGATACAATATACATTACATTACATTACCATTCTCTGCCTTTCAACCAGTTATACTTGGAATACAACAACTGTTTTTCATTTGAAATATCTATGGGGAGGGGAGAGCATGAGGAATGGGAGGGAGAATGAGCAGTCGCCAATAAGCCCTCCTCTCACACACTTAAGTCTCTTACCACAGCATTCAAAGGATGATTCATCTCATATTGTTCAAATGGAGACCAAACTTGGTTATATACATGCATCCTGCCTTTCACCATATAAAATAATTTTTCTAAAGTCATCCTCTTCCTCATGGCCCCTTTCCAATAGTCAAATGTGAGGGAGTGGGCCAATTTCCAGTTGGTGAGAATACCCAATATGGATGCTGTTTTGGTTAAAATGAATAGTTTTCTTTGGCTGGATTGCAGGTCCTCTGGTTTCATTATATCGCCTAATAATACCAATCTAGAGGTAACTTGAATCTGCTTATCAAAAATTTGAGGTGAAGCCAGTTCTATATATTGCCAGTACTGTGCCAATCTGGGACAGTCAAACATCATATGCACCAAATTTACATCATCATTCATACACCTTGTGCATGTGCCTTCATAATGAGAGGCAAATTTTGCCAGTCTCGCAGGGGTATGCTGTTCCCATTTTATTGTCATGAAGTGCATTACTTTATATTTTGCCTATATTGGCAGACACCAGCCCCTTTCAAGAATATCATCCCAACCTTCCTCCTCAATGACTATTCCCAGATCTACTTGCCATCTAATGCAGTTCTTGTCACTTGTGCCCAACACTGAGCTCAGCAGATTACCACAGAGCTGTGTGACTAATCATTTCAAATGTTGTGCATTATCTAAAATAGATACTATGCCAGAGGGTTGGTGCAACCTAAAATCTATGTCTAATGTGGTCCCTAAAAAGTGCCTTTATTGTAAATATCTAAAAAGATGAGCTTTAGGAATATTATATGTGATTTACTCCTGAAACGCCTTCTATTTACCCTCTGAATAAAGGTGCTATGGAGTGTCATGCCTTGGGCAACCATATTTTAAATCCAGGTTGACTAAGAAAAAGGGAGTGAAGGGGGTTTCACAATAATGGTATAAGGGCTGTACAGTATATTGGGCTACATGCTGCTTAAATGTATGCACCGAATGCCAAATTTGAAGCAAGTATTCAAAAAACTGGGTTCCCTCTGGCACTACTTAGGTTGTGAAAAGTCATACTGTTTAAAAGGTCAGTCAACCTGGAAGTCTGAGCCCATTCTCTTTCAAGCATTATACCAGTGCTTTGACAGTGGGCATTGTAACAGGGTCTCAAGCTTGCTAACTAAACTGCCCAATAATAATTTCAAAAATGGGGAGTGTTGAGACACACTCTTCTGATACCCTTGCTAACTGGTCCATTTTCATCCTGTGGGTTTTGCCATGTCATAACCAAGAAGAAGCACATGCTCTAAGCTTTCATAGAATTCATAGGATGTAAACTGTTCATAAGCATTAGCCATTTTTGATCTCTCTGCTCTCTCTTCTATCTATATATATATATATATATATACATATATATATATATATATATATTAAGTCAGAAGCAGTGTGGCTTACAATATTTATCCAATGTACGCTAAACTGATTAATACTATTGCTAGATAGTAATTGAAGCTGGTAGGGCATTCCACTGTGTAACCGCTTACTGTGAGATCCAATTCCCTCACTATTTTTGCAGAAATGATCTCCACTGAATTGATATTGCTGGCTCCTATTCTTTGCCCCATCCAGTCTGCTACTTAGTCCCACACATTTCCAATGCTCCCTATTACTCACTGCCTTGAATATGAGACACATGCCCCCTCTGTGCCTTCTGTACTATAACGAATACAGCCTTTTTGAAAATGACCTCTGGAATTGGGATTGGTAGCACTTGAAATAAATAAAGCAACTTAAGTGAAATGGTCATCCAAAGAATGTTCAAAAGACCATACAGTGACAATTGCAGATTCTACCATTTCTTATACAGGGGGTTAATTTTCTCCAGAGCTGGGAGATACTGTAGCTCGCCCCATATATACTGTAGTTCATCTCATATATGTTCCTGACCTGTTACTTAGTCCTGATCCCTACACACATAAACCTCCCTGGCCCACCACAAGGGAAAATTATCTTGAAGATTATTGTGATGATAATCACAAAGGGCACGGACACAGTGTTATGAAAGTTCCCTTCACCTTCCAAATGCCTGCAGTTGCTGGAAAAGTGCAGTGACTTTTCTGGATCTGTGATGCATACCAGCAAGTAATCTGCATTTAAGGATACTTTTTGCTACCACTTGCCCCAAGGAAACACCTTCAATATCATGACTATCTCGAAGTGCTTGAGCTCGCTGTTCCATAACCAAGTCAAAGAGGATGGGAGATAAAGGGCACCCTGCCAGGTCCATCTACTCAATTTAAGAGGCTTAGAAAGCCAAGCATTCATCTGAATAGTGACTCTGGGGGTTTGTATATATTGTCTGCACCCAAGTGAGAAATTGCTGCATGAATCCCATAATCTGTATCATGCACCAGAGGTGGTCCCAATCAGTCCTCTCAAAGACTTTCTCTGCATAAAGTGAGACCACCTCTCGGCACTCCACTGAGTTTGCCTCTTCCCAAACCAATACTTGTAAAAGCATTCTGATAATGGAGGCCTCCTGTACTTTCATAAACCCTGTTTGATCTGCACGTGCTACCATCGGTAACACTCTCTCCAACCTTCTAGCCACAATCAGCATATATTTTAAAATCAGCATTTAACAGTGATGGGTACTAGGATACCACTAAGTCTCTGGCTTTATCAGGTTTTGGTAGCATGGAAATTTCCAGCTTAGGAGGAAGAGTCTGGGAGTTTCTGTTCTTGAAGGCCAACTGCAATGTGTCAAAAAGGGGAACTATGATTGCTGGGGCAAATGTTTTATAGAAATCTAGCTTGAGTCCATCCAGAATCTGAGCTTCCCCTGCTGTTTGTTGCCCCAGAGCCCTCAGGACTTCCTGCTTTGCAACACCCCTTGCACTTCTTCCACAGAAAGGGACTACAAATTGGAACAAAAAGTCTGATGGTCAATCCATGGTATCAGATCAGGGTTACCTGAACCTGAACTGTATATGCTGACAAAATAGGAAACCAGTTCTTCATTAATGTCTCTGTGATTCAATTTGGTTTGTCCTCCAGGAGCATGTATATATGTTATATGGCACTGCACATTCTCTTGTTTTAACTGGTATGCTAGCAGCCTGCTACATTTGTTGCCCATCTCATAAAAGCTCACCCTTTGGAAGCCTTAGCTCATTCAATCTATTTAGTATTGCTTTAATTGTATTCAGCCTTTATTGGAATAATTTCTTGGTACAGGGCCAGGGTCCAATTTGTTTTAAAGGCTACCTGTACCTCATTGACCCATGCTTCTAAGTTCTCCAGTCTGGTTTTATCTGCCTTGTGGATTTTACAATCAAATGCTATGGCCACCCACAAATAAAGGCTTCTAAAGAATCACATGCAATCCCAATATAATTCACTGCATTTTTGTTAAGATCCCAGTATTCCTTAATTTCCTGGCTGATTTTCTCCAAAACATCCTTTCTGTGTAAAATATGAGATTTAGACTCCATACTTTCAGAGGAGTGCTGTTCCACACACTAGGTCAATTTCGTGGGGGGTGGGGGTATTATCCAATGACAGAATTGGTAGATACTCACAGTGCACAGATCCTTTAATACCTCCTCCAAGGCTATAAGTAAGTATATCTGAGTATGTAATAGGTGCACAGAAGAGTAAAATGAGTAGAGTTTTGCCTTGGTGTTAAGAACCTGCCAAATATCAAACAAACCCAAGTCTTTTATATTTGAATTCAGCTTTTGAGCTACTGTACTCAATTGGTAAGGTCTTTGGGAAGACTGATCCAGGTGTGCATCTAGCAAACATTTGGGGCATATATGTTAAAAAGTACCATTGAACAATTATATAGCTTCCCCTGTACCAGTATCCATCTTCCCAAGGGGTCTATCTTAGTCAATGTAGGTTCAAAATGGATCCTTTTATATGTGAGGAGTGCAACCCACTCCCCCTGGAAATGGGACATAAATGAGGCGAGAATACTTGCCCATGCCAGTCTTGGCACAATTTTAAATGCTCTTGATCTGTTGGCAGATATCTTTGGCTGGTCTAGTTGGCCGCTATTTACCAAACATCACTGGATGAGGGTCTAGTCCTAGGTGCTAGGAAACAGTCATTGGTGGTGCCAATTCATAAGAAGGGGAGCAGGCATGAGATACCAAACTATAGGCCTATTAGCCTGACATCAGTTTTGGGTAAAATCCTAGAAGGTATTATTAAAGATCACATTAATCTGCACCTTAATACAACAGAACAAACCAACCCGGTGCAGCATGGTTTTACAGGGGAAGATCATGCTAGACTAACCTCCTTGCATTTTATGGTAGGGTTAGTAAAGCATTAGATCAAAAGCACTCAGTGGATGTGATATACCTGGATTTTCTAAAGCTTTTGATAAGGTACCACATGGTAAACTTATTGATGCTTTAATTGAATATGGAATAGGGGGTAAAGTAACTAGTTGGATAGAAGCATGGCTTGACATACGGATACAGTCTGTTAGTGTAAGTGGTACATGTTTCACTTGGGCAGAAGTGACCAGTGGTGTGCCACAGGGCTCCGTTTTGGGGCCTTGTTTATTTAATACATATATTGCCTCAATGAAAACAGAGACCGGAGCATGAGTATCCAAATTCGCAGATGATACTACAGTAGGCAGCACAGTTGATAGTCTGGAAGATGTATCAAATCTTCAGAGAGCTTTGGGAGATCTTAAAAAGTGGGCATTGGATAAAAAACTGACTTTTAATAATGACAAATGTGTTATGCATTTTGGGAGATCAAACGGTAATATGACATACTCACTTGGAGGACATACACTAAATACTAAGTGGAGCAACAAAGCAATCTGGGTATTATGATAACAAAAGACTTATCCTTTAAGATACATTGTAACCGGGTCATTAAGAAACTAGTGGTTGTCTACACTGTATTATTAAATACATAAAGTGTAGAAACAGGGAAATGTTGTTACCCTATATACCTCCTTGGTGAGACCACATTTGGACTATTGTGCCCAGTTTTGGTCTCCTGAAGGGAAAACTGAAATTGATGCACTTGAGAGAGTACAGCGAGGGCTACTCATATTATAGTGGAGGCAAAAGAACAGGACTACCAAACCAGGATAAACACTTTGGGTCTTTATTCATTGAATATAGATGGCTAAGGGGCGATATGTGTTTGCTTTTTAAATCCCTTACAGATCCTGGTTTATGGGAACTCTTGGGGCTGAATTTTATACAGTTATCATATAGCACAAGGGCCCATCCCCTCCAATTAGAAGTGGAATGTCCAAAATTAAAAAAGAGGAAATCCTGGCTAACGTTGAGAATAACTAATATTTGAATGTGCTTCCATTGGAGGTAGTGGTTAGTGATAGCATGAATACATTTAAAAGTAGATTAGACAATTATCTCACCGAACATAATATAGCAGGTTACTCTTGATATGGCGAGCAAAAGGACTTTTGTCTGTTATAGCTCTGTTCTTACCTATGAGACCTATGAGACCTAGATGGGTTTCTTGGAGGTAAGCTATGCTGAAATCTCTTTGTTTTAAATAAGAGAACCCATTTTCTTTTAAGTGAATGATTCAACCCTTTATGTTCCAGGTTATAACATTAACTAGGTTAGTCATAAAGATCCTGTATATAAAAAAAACAATGCAACACTCCCCTTATTTAGTTCCTTCCTCCCCCCCCCCATGTCTCACCCACCACTGTGGTCCACAAAGTTGCAGAGACGGCTCAACATGTTTGAAAATATACACAACACGAACAAAGCAAACATTAATAGTATATAAGTACATGGTTTCCCCCAACCAACTGTAACCTAGGGACCATGGTTTAATGGACTAGATCTACTTGATCACAGAGAGCTATGTGTGTTATTAACACAGTACACAGAGGCTCGGTGGGGTGATGCCTAGTGCCCCACCCCCTGTGTCAGTCAAATTTACTAATTAACCTATCTGAGATACTTCAAGCTATTAAAACAAAAATAATGAGTTCCTGAGAACATGATTCAAACTGTTACTGCCCCCCATAGCTCCAGCTACTGTAGCCAGTGGACTACCTATTCAATTTTTCCACCACTGTGAACATGTAGAACCATTCTCCCTTGAAGACCACAGCCAAATATTGGAGCAGCTTTGCTGGCTTCAGAGATCAGATGAGAATCCCACTCAGAACTCTAGCAGTCTACAAAACCAGGTAATCAACAAACAATTAGGTCCCGAGAGCAGAGAGGGCCCACCCTTAAACCCCACAGCACCTACAGGGCCCCATGAATGAGGGTGGCCTACACCCCCATCCCACCTGTACCAAATTATCCCAGTCCTACTCACTGCAGTGCCCTCCAATTGTTGTAGGGTCTGACAGTCACACCACTCACCACCACCTGAATAATATATAGCAGAATGCCCCATTAATAGAGCAAGAACTTTGTATCTCCTCCTCCCTCCATTTGCATAGCAATCCATCAGTACTACATGTTACGCAAAAATATTCAAAGCCCTGAGATATTGCAGCCTCTCATTAAGTACTATTTATATCCTCCCATTTAAGTCCTACAGAAAATATAAATGGCCAAAATACCCCAGTAAATCATGTCTTGCTCTGCTCTTCTGTGCTGTTGCACACTGATTCGACTATGAACTAAACAAAAGTTAGAGACTTGCCCAGGTATATCTGAGATTCAGTTCTAAAAGTTGTCAAAAGAAAGAAAGAAAGAAAGAAAGAAAGAAAGAAAGAAAGAAAGAAAGAAAGAAAGAAAGAAAGAAAGTCCTGGTGACTACTCACTTATGAGAAACGCTGCCAGTCACCACTTTGTACCTGGTCATCACCTTGCACAGTCTTTCATGACCACGCTGCACATTCCTCATTATGGAGACTCAGTGACACTGTTCAAAATATGAATCATGCTTATGCTAGTTTGCAAGTCTGTTTCAGTCTATAGCCAGATGGGAAATATACTGTGCTGGGGAGTGGATCCGCTTCAGCAAAGACACCAAACTGTGCAAGGACGCTGCAAAACACCATCATTGCCATATTATACTGAGGTATTTATGGGATGGCTAAAGGAAAGGAGAGAAACAAAGGGAGAGCATACCACGATGCAGCTAACTTGGATGCATTCTTTGCATAAACAGATACTAGCCACATAGTTTAGAGAAAAAGGTTTTCACTTATGATCACTTTAGAGATTCCACAAAATCTCTAACTTTCTTTCACTCATAAGAGGTGCTGCCTCCCATTCATGGTAATTCATAATTTGGTGGGAATCAGGAGGAAGCATGGAGCTCCTTCTTTTATCATTTTACTTCCAAACTATTTTCTTATTAAAACAGTTCAGAACAGATAGCCGGGTAAATTTGCAGCAAATGAAATTTGGTCCTTATTTCTGCCTTCCTTCCACACCTTCTTAATAACCAATTCTTTATCAGAAGGTCATAGACACAGTTTTCGTGTGTTGACCTAAATAGTTCAGAGTGGAACAAGTGCTGGACATTGTTAAAGCCATGCTGTAGCAATGATTCCAGGTAGAGACTGAGGTGCCTGAGACAAAGAGCACCATGTCATCCATATGCATGTGAATCTGCAAGTCAACACAGATGGCTGGAAGGTCATCAGGAAAACAGAGAAGAAAATGGGACCTAGGATGGAGCCTCGGAGGACTCCACCCTGGATGAGGGGACAAGACATTGCTGACCTGCACCAACTGGAGGCAGCTTGAGAGGTTGGATTTGTGATAGTCAACTGCTGGGGTATAAAGACCTGCAGAACTCAGCTTCTCCTAAAGCAGGGTGAGTGAGCTATTGAATCAAAGGCCTTAGCAAGGTCACTGGCAAAGGCAGTAGTGACGTAACCTCACAACTTGGTAATGATGGAATCAGTGATGTGCAGCAGGAAAGAGACAGTGGAATGATTCTTACAGAAGCTAGGTGGAAGGAGAGAGAAATTGGTGGAGTGGAGGAAAATGGAAATCTGGGAATAGACTAGATTTTTTTTAAACTTAACAAGAGTAGGGAGGAGGGAGATAGGAAGACAATTGCTTGGGGAGGTAGGGTGGCCCTTGGGGAATTTTCAGGGCTTTGTGATAGTGCAGAGGAGAGTGAGAAGTTCAGTAGGTGAGTAAGGGGAACAGCAATAGCAGGGCCTGAGAGATGGAATGGTATAGGGTCAAGCCCATTAGGGCTAGACCCTTTCAAGAACTTGAGGACAAAAAGAGCTTTGACGGTACCCATTGGAGTAACAGGAGAAAATTAAAAGCATATACAAAAGGGTCGGGGTATAGATTGAGGAGAAGAGGGAGAAGTTGACAGCTGCAATTGAGGAGGGAGGGCAGAGCCAGAGAATACATTGTTAAAGTATGAGACAAAAGTAGTGATAGGCAAACCATTCTCCGGCAGGAGAGAACAGTAGAAGTGGGGGGGTCAAAGAGGGAATGAATGGCCTTCCAGAATTTAGAGAGGAATTAAGGTTATTTTGGATGTTACAGTCAAAGTAGCTTGATTTGGCCCCTTATGGTCTTTTAGCAGAAACCCCTAAGGTGTCTGTAGCTGAGAAGGTCAGGAAGAGGAGTGTGGCAATTTAAAGTGAGACCAAGCCTTTGTCATGAGACTTAAAAGATCAATAATGATCACTGTAATCCAAGCGTGGTGGGAACAATTGACACAGGACTTTCTTAGAGAGTCATGTTTGTCCTACACTTGTAGAAATCTAGAGTGAAAGAAGAAATGGGCCATGTCAGTATCATGGATAGGTATCAATCAATAGCTCCAAGATCTCAGAGTAGGCTGTCAATATTTAGGGACCAAGGAGGCCTGGCCCAAACAAATTTAGGAGGGGAAGATGCAAGACAAATTTTCAAGATGCATTATGTAATTCAGTGGCCACTAAGGGTATCAGGTAATAAACCAGCAGTCACTATGCAATGTGGGTGGAAGAGAGAGCCCAGTTCAAAAAGAGTGGTAAGATGTGTACGTATTGAGTTGAGTGGGCTCCATCATAAGCTGGGTGAGATTTAGGACTTTAGCTTTGAGAAGTGGGTGTCGTGGCTGGGGAGAGCCAATTAATATTAAAGTCACCTTGGAGAATAAGCTCACCTTTAGAGGAAGGGGAGGACAGAGAGAAAATAGTACTGATAAGTACAGAAGGAGAGATTTGGGGGGAGGCATTGGCAACCCCAAGAAAGATGGTCAGAGAAGAAAGAAAAGTAAGCTTAACAAGAAGAAGTTTGTAAAAGGAGGGAACAAAGCTGCAGACAGAGGAAGAGCAAGTGAGACCATGGCAAACATAGAGGGCAACACCACCCCCATGATTGCCATGGTCTTGACAGAGGATGCTGTAGTTAAGATAGAAAAGCTAGTCAGGAATTCTAAAAGAGAGCCAGAATTGTGATATACAAATGATGTTATGTGAGTGCTGGGCAATCCACACTCTCAGAAAGTCAAGCTTAGGTAACAGGATCCAAGCATAAGGTGAAAAATACTTAGGCCTTCCAAGCATGTAAAGCTGAGGAATAGTTTGTGTTTTATCAGCTTTATATTGTTATTTACTCTTATTTATAAAAAATATTATGGTTTTATCATAAAAGGGAAAAATAGTGACATTCATGAGGTATAAAAAAACAGAGGGAGGAGGATAGGAAGGTATACCTAGTGAACAAGAGGAATGCAGGCAAGGCAGTGACAGTAGCAAAGGCGCAGACAGAGGAAAGAATCACCAAAGGCTTCATTAAGGGGGTTAGGACTTCTTCAGATACTATAGGAAAGCAAGGCAAGGGATAGTGAGGATTAGAAGGGTATGGGGGGACTGCACAGAAGAAGACCAAGAAAAAAGACATCCTGAACAGGTACTTCTCCTCAGTCTTCACAGTGAAGGGGGGGACAGTCCACCAGACAGTAGCAAGAATGGGAAGACGGGGAGCTGTACACAAGTCCATTTTTGGAAGAAACAGTCCAGAAAGGACTTGCAATTCTGAAGGTGACAAAGTTATGGAACAAGATGGGATACATCCAATGTTTTTAAGGTATTCAGGAAGGTTCTAGCTGCCCCACTAATTGCCTTGTTCAACAGTTGTGGTTCTGGAAGACTGCCAAAGAGCTAAGGTGGTCCCTCTGCATAAGAGAGGCAGCAGTGAGGGGCCTAGCAACTATATGTCAGTCAGTTTTACATCAGTGGTGAGAAAATTAATGGAAAGCCTGCTGAAGGAAAGACTGGTTAAGTATCTTGAATCCAGTGGGCTGCAGGAACTCAGGCAGCATGGATTTATGGAGGGGTGGAGGTCATGCCAAATGAGTCTGATGGACTTCTTTGACTGGTTACTAGGAACTAGATCAGGAAGGCCGTGAACATGGCTTATCTGAACTTCAATAAGGCCTTTGACACTATGCTGCACTGGTGGCTGATAAAGAAATTGAGCAGTTAGGGAGAGGGATCCATAAAAGAGAATTGGGTTAGATACTGGTTAATGAATGGTAGACAGAGGATGGTAATAAACGGATTTCACTTGAATGATGAAGGGGTGATCAGCGGGGTGTCACAGGGCTCAGTACAGCATATGGACTGGTCCTCTTTAATGTCTTCATAAGTAACATTGCTGTGAAACTGGAAGGAAAGGTATGCCTTTTTGTAGATGGTACCAAAATCTGCAAAAGGGTTGAAACTCAGGAGGGGGTGGAGAGAATTTGCAGATAACTGGGAACTCTAGGAGTGGTCCAAAGCATGGCAGTTGGGGTTCAATGCCAAAAGGTCTTAGATCATGCACTTAGGACACAGGAACCCAGGTGCTGAGTACAAGATGTGGGGGTGGTACTTACAGTTACTAAACAGGAAATGGACCTTATAGTTATCATAGCTGATGACCTCAAAGTAGCAGAACAGTGTCACAGAGTAGTGGGTAAGGCTACTGGGATGCTGGGGTGCATAGGGAGGGGTATATCTTGCAGGAAGAAGAAGGTGGTGTTGCCACTTTGTTGCTCGCTGGTGAGATCCCACCTGGAGTATTGTGTCCAGTTTTGGAGGCCGCACCTCTAAAAGGACAAAGACAGGGTGGAGGCAGTCTAGAAGAGGGTAACTAAAATGGTGCTGGGGTTGCAGAAGCCAGATGAGGAGAGGCTGAGGAGTCTCAATATGTATGCTTGGAAGAGAGGAGAGTGAAGGTGACATGACAGAGACCTGCAAGTACCTTGCAGGGATGAAGAGAGTGCAGCACATATGTCTCTTTCAAATGAGATGTAGACCCAGAACCAGGGGGCATGCAATGAATCTGGGGGGGGGGAGTTTAAAAGAGATATGAGGAGATATTTCTTAACTGAAAGGGTGATAGATGCCTGGAACAGATTGCCAGCAGAAGTGATGGGGGCCAAAACAATGGGAGGCTTCAAGCATGCTTAGGATAGGCATAGGGATGTATTACAAAACAGTCAGAGAGGAAGGAGGGGAACTGAGACCAGTTAGGATCTGAGGAGACACATTCAGCAGGGAACATCTGAGCAGACTGAACAGGTGAAACAATGCTTTTCTGAAGGCACATTCTATGTTTCTATGTGTCTTTAACATTATACTCTTCCAAGTTATGAACAGAGAAGTAGTGATAGATGTTTAGCTGGGTCCAAGTACTGTCATATCAAAATGTAAATGAATTACTTCTGTCGGAAATTTCAGCTGTCATAATTTAGTGCCTTACTTAATGAAATAATCAATAAAAATAATGTCAGTACAGTGTAAACGTTTTTTCCCTTGGAGATAGGTGATTGTAAATTCCCCAATGTTTCTCAAATGATATAAGGCAAAACACTCTGGGACCTGGTTGGCTGGAACTCTTGTTTGGGGGTGCTTCAGCTCTGTGGTATTTTGCAAGGATAATAGTAAAATAAGGTTAGAAGGGACTCTCTAGATCCAGCATGTGCCTCCACACCCACGCTTCAAAAGCAGGAATTGATAATACACTGTAAGCATATTGTGTAGCATATCGGAATTTTTAGGGATTCCCCACACACTCTACTTCACAGATACACTTTGAGTAATGTGTACTCCGGAACAGCCAAGGTTCCAGTTGCCTTGGTGGTGCAGCAGGTTTGTGTGACTAAAACGGTATTCTGGGTGGCCTGGTTTCAAGTCCCAGCTGAGGCACTTACTTCTTTCTCTCCTCTGTATGTGTTCTATAAATATGCACACCACACCAATGTGATTGAAAATTTAGTAATTATTTGTGTAGCACCAGCCTGTGAATTACAGAAAGAATAATGTGTGCTCTGGGACAGCTCAGGTTCCAGTTGCCTTGGTGGCACAGCTGGTTAGTGTGACCGGACTTGTATTCTGTCATGGGTTCAAGTCCCAGCTGAGGCACTTACTTCTTTCTCTCCTGCTTGTACACTTTGATGCATTTAGTATGTAGAAATGTGTTCAGGCTACCTTGAAAGACTACACTGTTTGTATCCACAGTCTCCAATAGTAGGCTGTTCAATAGGCTCATCACTGACTTGAAGATGTTCCTTCTAATGTTACCCCTGAGTTCAGAACTTCTGAGTTTCATGGCTGGTCCCTACATCCTCCTGGAAGACACTAGACTAAGCATCTCCAACTGGTTGATATTGTTAATACCCATGAGCATGTGGAAGACTAAGATCATGTCTCCTCTCAGCCTCATTTTCTCCAACATGATCATGTTGAGGGCCACCAGCTTCTCCTCATAACTTTTGTGCTCATTATTCCTGTTAATTGGAAAGGCTTTGCCTGGAGTTCAGTGGCCAAGCAGCCAGCCACTCCCACTTCCTGAGCTATATAAGCAGTTCCTCTCAGCCTCACTGTGAAGCATTTTTTCTTTGCAGCTGGAGGCTATGTTGGTTTGTCCACTGAGCTGGCTGGGGCCTACACCCCCCACCTGCTGTTTCTGTGTGTCTCTGCTGGACTTCAGCGTTTGTTTTCCTGCTTTTGGTTTGTAGCTTTCCTCCGGCTGTGTGCTTCCCTGTGTTTTGTGTTTCTTGTTTTCGGCCTTCCCTGTTTTCTGTTTTGCTGTGTTTTGATTTTGTCTTTTTTTTTTGGGGGGGGGGGGCTTTTCTGGGCTCCTAGCATACTGCTATTCAGAGTTCATACTGCTACCTTTCAGTTGCTCATGACTCTCAAATTACTTGCATTGCAACTGCAAACCTGACCTGTGTGTTTCAGCTCAACTATGGCTGGTCCATGTGGCATATTCTATTACTTTCACCTGACTCAGATTTACTTGAACCTAGCTATACAGCTTACTCGTGCTTGTTCTACTTACCTCATTGCTGCAATCTCATTGCACTGCCTGTTGACAATGCTTAAGAGCATTATGCCTCCTTTATTTGCAGTTACAACTCAGTGTACTCATTTGTTTACTACTGCTGTACAGGCCTACTTGCTTCCTGCTGCTGCTTTGTTTACTCCCATTCCTATTGTACCTTGTTTACTTTGAGGTTAGCTGAAGCTCCTGCTGAGGCTATTAAATTAGCTTTTATATCTGCATGTGATTCTTCACCTTTCATCACTTCCTTGTTTGTCAGCTCTCAATCAATTTCTGGGGCATGCCAGTCATTCTATTTTGGCACAGGGTTCCTGCAGCTGACGGTCTCACTCTGCATTTAGTCCGCATCTCGAGCGTGTCCAGCTTGGGGCGGGATCCTTCTCACCTGGCCCATAGCTGGGAATGTTCTCGCCCTGGGCTTGGCTTTAGCTGCCTGCAACGTGACAGCAGCTCCTGGTGTAGAATTTAAGACTAGTGGTGAAGGGTGGAAAAAGTTACTTCCTTTGGCTCTAGTGTTCCACTATAATGGTTGGCCATTGACTTTAGTGGTTTCCCTAGCGAGGCACCTTCACCGCATTCTCCCTATGACTGCCTCTGGTTCACCTGGTTTGATTTAGGGTGGGTAGGCTAGGTGAGTGCCTCAGCAGTTGTTGCTCTCCTCCTGTGCCTTGGATGCAGGTATTGTTGCAGAGTTTTCTCACAACCTTCCACGGCATTCCCGCTAGAGGGTTTGAGTGAGAGCCTTCCTCCAAATTGGAATTTTTTCCACTTCCCGTTAATTGGGTTTTCCAAATTGCCACTGCAGAGCCGTCACTAAATAAACTATCCCAAGCCTGGAGGGAAGGCGACGTAGGCCTTGGATCCCCAGAGATTTCCTCCTCAAAGGGTTTTTTTTCTCTCCTCCATTGCCTCAGGTCATAACACTTAGTTAGCTTAATGTTTCCCCCTAGTTTCTTTAGGTAGGTTCCATTGTTGGCTGGAGGTGGATGATGTCTTGCCATTTCCTCTCTCCTTAGGGGATCTCCTCCTCTCAAGGCTAACCATTATTATCATTCTACGCAAACTTGGGCAGTCATTACGTTATCCCACTGAACATCTCATTGCATTATCAAATTGCCTATGCTTCTCTACTACTACGTTACAGTTACTGCTCTTATGTCACAGTTTCTGCCTGCTCATATGCTTCATGTTGCCTCCTTTTGGGATGATGCTACATTTCTTTTGGGGATTCCTAAGGGCACCTTTAGCCACAGGAACTGTCCCGTGTACCTCTAGGGGTGGAACCCTGTATGAAAGTTCCTTGCCTTTGTGCCCTACAGGTGGTAATTCCTCTGGAACAGAAGTCGAATGGCCAAAACCAAACTAACACAGTTGCAAAAGCATAACACTATACTGGCTGCATAGGTCAGTGAATTGGAAAGGCTTTGCCTGGAGTTCAGTGGCCAGCAGCCAGCCACTCCACTGCCTGAGCTATATAAGCAGTTCCTCACAGCCTCACTCTGAAGCATTTTTTCTTTGCCCCACCATCCTCCCCTCCTCCTCCTCCAGTGGCAGCACTCTCTCCTTAGGGGGATTCCTAAGGTACCTTTAGCCATGGGAACTGCCCAGTTTCACCTCTAGGGGTGGAACCCTCTCCAAGAGTTCCTTGTCTTCGTACCCCTACAGGGTGATAATTCCTCTGGAATAGAGAGTGCGAACAGCCAAAACCAAACTAACACAGTTGCACAAGCATAACACTATACTGGCTGCGTAGGTCAGTGATCTTTGGTGTGTTACATCCTCTTGACTGCCTAAGACTTTTGTATTGAGTAGCCCAGCATTGCACAAAGTATTCTAATGGGGCCTGCCCAGGGCCTTGTTTAGTGGCAAGATTATTTGCCCTGCTCTGCTGGTCAACCCTTCCCTTTTACTTCCCCAGAGCATTCTGCTGGATATCTTCAGAGTGGCTGTGCACTACTGGGGTGGTAGTATTGGCTGTGAGACAGATGGTGTGGATGACCAAACCATTCCCTAGCCATGTCAAACCATTCTACATCTCTCAACTGAAGCCATGTTCATTATACCATCATCTGTATAGGCTCCACTGTGCCTTCATTGTCATGTATTTTGGAGACATACATACATACATAAATAAATAAATAAACAAACGAGCCTGGGAGGATGGTGGTCTAAAGCCTTGATTCCCACAGGTTTGTACTAAAATGTTTTTTTCTCTCCTCCCTTCCAAAGGTCATACATTTTGCTGAAATTTGCTATTAGATGGTGATCTAAAGCTGGTCATTGGTACTTCCATTCTATTTATCTCTCTCTCTCTCTCTCTCTCTCCCTCCTTCAGGAAATTACATCCAACACATACCATAATGGATCCTAGGGCTACTGTATATGACTTTGCTTGGGATGTAGCAGAATAACCCAGTTTATCTTGCTCCAACCAAAGTTTCATAGCCATATATGTGGAAGCAACCTATACATACATATATATAAACAAACAAATGAGCCTGGGAGGATGGTGGCCTAAAGCCTTGATTCCCATAGGTTTCCACTAAAGTGTTTTTTTTCTCTCCTCCCTTCCAAAGGTCATACATTTTATTGAAATTTGCTATTAGATGGTAATCTGACAGCTGGCCATTGGTACTTCCGTTCTATCTCTCTCTCTCTCTCTCTCTCTCTCCTTCAGGAAATGGCATCCAACACATACACTAATGGATCCTAGGGCTGCTGTATATGCCATAGAATGAGTGTGGGATCACACCAAGGATAAGCAGTGCTCAGCAAGAATATGATGAAATAAAAAACAGTACCTTGTTTACTGGCACCTGCTAAAAAGGCTAGGAAATGCCTGGGTGGCACTTTCCTACATGGCAGCACCAATAGAAACACCACAGCTAGGAGATCTCCACTCAATTCTTCATTTATTGAAATTGCAGAGTAAAATCCATGGTGCAGATCCACAGCAAATAACAGTTAAACAATCCACGATTCAGTGCAATGCAGTGATGCCACACACAGCTCCCTTCAGACAAAAATTGAGTTTGCTAGCTCACTGGCTGTGTGTGGCAGCACTGCATTGCACTGAATCACGGATTGTTTAATCGTGATTTGCTGCGGGTTTACACAATGGATTTTACTCTGCAATTTCAATAAATGAAGAATTGAGTGGAGATTTCCTAGCTGTGGAGTTTCTATTGGTGCTGCCATGTAGGAAAGTGCCTCCTAGGCATTTCCTAGCCTTTTAGCAGGTGCCGGCAAACATGGTACTGTTTTTTACTACTGTATATGACTTTGTTTGGGATGTGAACAGAATAACCCAGTTTATCTTGCCCCAACCAAAATTTCATAGCCATATACAGTATGTGAGAAGCAACCTATACATACCATATATAATGGGTAGCTGTTGAATAACACATCTAGTCTCATTAGTGAGTCATGGTAAGATTCATAGCTCTTGAGTGGCAAAGCAACAAGTTACTTAATGAAGGTCTTACCACTCATATGTGGAGATTAATATGTTGTTCCACTACAACCCATTATGGTTTTGATATATACAGTACCACACCATTTTAATTGTTTTCATTAGTGTTTTGCCTTGTTTAAGGTTAACACTGCATTTCTTTCCACTGTACTTTGTATCAGACACATAGTTCTCTGCATTCTGTTTCCAGACCTTAAATGAAAATAGCATGTTCTAGGTGAAATAAACATGTTCTAATTGCAGTAATATGTGCCAAGTGAAAATAAATAGTTATCCCCAAATAACTTGATTTATTTACCAAGTTTGTTTACAATTATATTTAATACATAAAATACTGTGCCCCATAGTTAGGTTGAGTAGGATGTTTAATGTTAAACCCTGACTTTGCACCTTACTAGCTTTGCCTCCATTCAATAGAATTGCAAGACATTTTGCATGTGGCCTAGGGGCAAGGTCTCTTGATCTGACAAACTTCGTGATGGTCACATGTCCAGATTCTGAGATCTGATGGTTAAAAAGTGGAAAATATAGGTTTGTGGCCATTTTGTTGCTTTCACCTATAGTCCAGATGTTTGTTCTGAAATTTTCAAGATAGAAGGGTCTTGCCCTTGAAAGGTGTTTTTGGGGGTGGGGGGTTGGTGAAAAATATTAATCCATTCCATGTTAAAATAATTTGAAGGTTTGGTTCTGAGCATGCTCAGTGGGTCTTTCATTTATATGCTTGATACAGAAGAAGAATTCAGACTTAGTATATTTCTCAAGAAAGAAGATTTTTCTTTGTGAGCTGGAATTCTTCTTTGTTAGAAAAATTTCTTTGTATAACAGCCATCTTGTTTTTATTTTTTTAAATGAAACCCATAAAATTATACCCTGATGAAAAATGCACCAATATAGCTAAACAGAACCTGTTTATTTAGAGTCTGGTGTTTATTTTGAAAAAGAGGACCCTTAACTTGGTTTTGGGACATCCAAGGTGGAAGGCTTAGCCAGGGGTCCAGATCCTTCTTTGAGAGACAAACTTCTTCTTTCATGAGTTTCACAAAAGAGGAATTTTGGCTCATGAAGGAAGAGAGTGGGAGTTAATTTCTTTTATGGTTCTTTCTTGAGACAAACTTCTTCTTTCGTGAGTCATGAAAGAAGGATGTAGGCTCATGAAAGAAAAGGGTGGGACTTTATTTTTAAAGTTCTTTCATGAGCTGAACCACTTGTTTTGTGAGTCACACAAAAGAAGAATGTCAGCTCACAAAAGAGGAATCTTGGCTTTTTCACAGTTCTTTTGTGAGATCATATGAGAGAACCACTGTTCTTTCATGAGCTCTCATGAAAGAACTGTAACCGTGAGTGGGATTTTCTTGATTTATGAAGCTGCAGCTGCAGTTGTGCTGCTCACTTCAGTTGGAGCAGTGAGGTGGCTGGCTTAGCGATGACTCGTATGAAAGAACTATAGTTCTTTTATACTGTTCTTTTGTGAGATCAGTGGGACTTTTTGAATATTGAAGACATGGCTGGAGTTGTGCTGCTCAGCTTCAACTGGAGTAGTGATCCAACAATCCCTGATCTTCCTCTCTCTCTCTCTCTCTCTCTCTATATATATATATATATATATATATATATATATATATATATATATATATATATATATATATATATATAAATATATCTACCTACTTATTTATATATCTTTTATCTATCTGTCTGTCTGTCTACCTATCTACCTATCTATCTATATATCTATCTATCTAATACATTCCTTAAGTGGACTGGGATGCCCACCCCTGTTACTGTTTCTTTCTCCCTCCCATCAGGTCACCCACCCCCTTCTCAAGGTTTCTTTATTTTATTATATAATTAGAAAATATATAATAGTGCGTGGTACCCACTCAATACTGCTTCTCTTGATCCCAACTCCTCCAGGTCACCCATCCCACTTTCCATAATACATGTGGCAGTACTGGGGCACCCACCCCTCGTGCCACCAAACATGATCCTGACATTGGGCTGTCTAATCCCAAGTGTTGGATTTGGTCCCCCTAAAATAAAGAAAACCATTCCTCATTAATGTTTTGTTTTCATTTTAACCTGAAAAAAAGAAAATGGTCCATAGGCAATCTGACTCCCCCAGACAAACACACACCTCACCCAACCTCCTAATCAACACCCCCCACCCACACCCCCATACATCATCACTCACCTGAACATGTCCCACAGTGCAGATCCACTGTCTGATTAAGGACACATCTTGCTGCTGGAACTGGCGACTGTGATGTGAGAAAATAAGATAAGTCCTGTTTAATGTATTTCAGTGGGGTTTGAACTTTTATTCATAACTTTGTCATTTTTTTATTATTTTACACCAAATGTTTTAACATGGCCTTTTTGGGACCCCACCTCATGAAACATAGAAACATAGACTTTGATGGCAGATAAGGACCACTTGGCCCACCCAGTCTGCCCATTTCCCTAACTACTGGATCATTAATAAAGGTGGTGAAATTATTCAAATATATCCTGTATGGTGATTTTGCAGTAGCTGAGGAAAATATCTTCTGGCAAGATCTGAAATATTTTTTATCCCCTTGTTCATGAGGTGGGATGATAAGCAGGCAATGTTAAAAATCAGAGGTAACAAATATTAAAAAACAACAAAGTTATGAGTGAAC
The DNA here is from genome assembly GCA_016271365.2 of Neoceratodus forsteri. NCBI lineage: Eukaryota > Metazoa > Chordata > Ceratodontiformes > Ceratodontidae > Neoceratodus > Neoceratodus forsteri. Next base: position 852,515,590 of record CM028134.1, read on the forward strand.
ATTGAAATTTTTCAATGCACTCTCATTACTTTGGTAATTTTCAATATTCTGGCCCAAGTTTTTAACATAGCCAGTTTTTCACACCACCTCATGAAAATAACAAGTGTCATTTTTCAAATCTTGGCTGAAACATGTTTTTGCACTTGTAGTGTGAAATTACATTTCAGCCAGGATTTGAACATGTTCACCTACCAGGTTCATGAGGTAGGGTTATAAGATGGCTATATTGAAAACTTGGGGTCAAAATATTAAAAATAACAACAACAATAACAAAGTAATGAGCATACATTGACATTTTTCTATGCTCACTTATAAGTTTGGTAATTTTCAGTATTTTGATCCTAGGTTTTCAACATAGCCATTTTTTCACACCACCTCATGAACATGACAGTTGTAATTTTTCAAATCCTGGCCAGAATTTGTCTTCACACCTGTGGCATTAACTGACATTTTGCCAGGGATCTGAACATTTTCACCTACTGGGTTCATGGAGTAGGTTAATAAGAAAGCTATGTTGAAAGTTTGGTGTATAGATATGGTAAAATGGTCAAGTTATAAGCAAATGCCAGACATTTTTGTGTTTTCACAGCCTGATGGACTCCAAATTTTACACAGATCCCAAAGGGCCCTATGCATCTACATTTGAAGCAACAAGGAAGTCTGACAGCCTTTTTACATGGCACAGGGCCCAAAGGGCCCTGCTCATCTGCATCTGTAGCCACACAGAGGGACCTGCACTTCCATGGCTAGATGGATTCCTCACTTGATGGGGAAGTACAGCCTGTGTTTCTATGCCCAGATGGACTACACATTTGGAACAGGGCTAAAAGGGCCCTGCATGTCTTCATCTGTAGCCACACAGAAGCACAGGGCCCAAGAGCCTTGTACTTCTGTAGTCGGATGGATTTGTTCATGCAGGTAAACTGCATTAATGCATATAAATGAAGGGAATGCACTCGCAGGAATGTCACCACTGAAAGTTACTATTACAAAGATTTATTCCACTGAATGGAGGATGCTGAAGAACAGCCCCAGTGCTTCGACCAAAAACATCTTCCTCAGGGGACATCTCATGAAGTGCTGGGTCTGTTCTTCAGTGTCCTCCATACACTGGAATAAATCTTTGGAATAGTAACTTTGAGTGGCATCTTTCCTGTGAGTGCATTCCCTTCATTTACATGTTTGCACATTGGGCTAGCTACCCTCGTCTGCACCGATGGATCCTGTCCTGAATGCACCTGCTTTTCTGTTCTTCAAACTGTGTTAATGCACCAGTTAGGGTTAAATTTAAAGCAATAAAAGTAGGAAACTGTGGCGTTAGGGTTTCAACCCTATCTCCCAGCCCCTAAGCAGAAAAAGGACGAGACCACACAAGCAAACACAGACAGCCATCATCAGGTATGAAAAATAACATACAACAGTCAATTGTTTCCAGAGGACACAAATGCAGTATCACTGATGTGCTACCTTCTTGGCTTTGTATCCGTGGCCACATAAGCACAGGTCCCACAGGGGACCTATGCTTATGCAGCCACACCTGTATATGTGTATGTTGTGCAGTGTGTTCTCCAGAGAGAAGGTTCCATGGGTGTTGCACCTCTGCAGGCAGAGGTACTCATACACACTGTACAAAGTACCTTGCAAGACAGCATGATCTGCTACTGCATAGTTTTCTAAATGCAGCTGCTTACCTGAAAACCTACTACCCCTTGAACAATTTCTAGATTCACTGCTGAAACCATGATACTGATATTGCAACAGTACTTCTGTTTGCATAGTAGCAGGCCCCATAGGGGCCTGCACATTGGAAGCCAGAAGCTGGTGTGTGTGAGTCTTACCCTGTGTCTGAAGAGGTGCAAGCCCATCATGAGTGCCTGGGGCTACAGAAGTGCCAGACCCTTACAGGCGGGCACTTCTGCAGACAAAAGAACGCTCTAATTTGGATATCATGGATTTATATCTGTGGCTTCAGGGGCCTGTGCTTCTGCACACAGAAGCAGTGTTGTGATCTGAGTATCCTGGATTTCTAGCTGCAGTGACAAGTGAGTGTGTATGCCTTGTGGTGTGCACGCTGCAGATACAAATCCATGAAGGTAGCACATCAGTTCTACTGCATTTGTGTCATCTGGAAATAGTTGTATGTTGTATGCTGTTTGTCTTACCTGATGATGGCTGTCCGTAGTTACTTGTGTGGACTTGTTCTTTTATTACTTGGGGTTGGGGGGTAGGGAGTTAGGATTAGAAATCCTAACACCACATTTTTCTACTTTTGTTGCCTTAAGCTAAACCCTAACTGGTGCATTAACCCAGTATATATATATGTATATATATATATATATATATATATATATATAGATATATAGATAGATATATATATATACATACACACACACACACAGTGTATATATATATATATATATATATATATTTATTTATTTCTGTATGCAAACTAGTTTTCTACATGCAAACTATTCACTTTCAACCACTGTTCTTTAAATGGTATTCACTCATTCATTCAAATATTGTTCAGTAACCATCATTAACAGGGATGTATTTATTATTTTTAAACCTCTGCTATGGTATTTGTTGTACTGTTTGGTGCTAGCAGACCTATTAAAGAGTATGCTTCAGTAGTTTATTTAAAGATATCTTTGAATGGAATTTATTTATTTCATCTGAAAACATTTGATGCTCATAGCCCAAAGGAGTTGGCAGTCATAATGAACACAGGATTTTGCAAGGGAAGGAACTTAATAGTATAAGATTAAGAGAAAAGAAGACTAAAAACCACATGATGCTACTTAGTCAAAGCCACAGTGAACTGGTCAAGTTTCACACTATTATTTTTTTTTTTAGTTGCTGTAAAATATCATTATTAACATTAAGTAAACTGTTTTCTGAGTTTTGTTTTCTATGCGAGGTCTACAAATTATAAATGGTTCACTACAGCAACTGGCAGTTTTCCTACTTTCATTGCTAAACAATTTGAAACAGCACTCATTTAAGAATGTTTCTACATAAAGTCAAATTTACAGAAGCCTTTAATGACCAGTTTTGTGGTTGTTTTCTGTGACTCAAGTGCACTTCCATAAAGGCTATGCAAACACATTGTAAATGTGCTGCAGCACCAGGTTTCATTTAGGATTTGCCAGTAAATTCTGGATATTGTTTAGAGTCATCAAAACCAAAAAAATATGTGAAAAAAACTGAAAACAGATACAGTGAATCAAGTTTTCCTTTGCAGGTGCTTTCTGAATGTTGAAATACCCGTGTGAAATTTTAGTTTCCCATAATGTAATGGGAGACAGTAAATGTTGAAGTTGCCCAGTTGTATTTAGGCCTAACCACAGAAGAAGTAGCCTCTTGTCTGTTTAAATTGCATGAGAATACCCATGTCCCTCTATGTGTCACACCAAAGCAAAGGTTTGTGCTGTTTGCCAGGGTTTACTACAAGATCAAAGCTCTGGGCCACTCACAATGAAACAACAGGGTAAAGCCCAGAGAATCAAAGAAACAAAGGAAACGTTTTAGAGATAAGGATCAGTCTCAGATATGACATTTCATCCAGATCAGATCCGGTGCAGAAGTTCAATTCAAAGTTCACAAGACAACAATACAAAGAGATCAACTTTAATGCTTTGTTGATCACCATCTTTGTACATTCCTGCTGTTACCTCCATCTTCAAATATGGGAAAGATTTCCTTTATGATATTTTTTATATTATTTATCTGTTCTTTTCTTGCACTCTATATAGCCAAATATCTATTTCAATCACCACAGACTTCAAAACGAGGTGACCTTAGACATTGATTTAAAGTGACACATTTGAATCTGTCTGGATACCAAGACTTTGGAATGTCTTTGTTTCCAAATTACAGATGAAATATCAAAATGATTAATTCTGAAAAAATATGAAGATTAACCAGCTAAGAGGGTTTCACAACCTCAAATGTAAGATTGTAATTAAAAATGTGAAGAACACACAGACACCTACATACACCTACACACACACACTCACTATATATATATATACATATATATATATATGTATATATATATATATATATAGATATATATTATGCCTAGGCAATTGCTTTGTAGCAATATTATTAAAGCATTTTATGTTATGGTATGATGCACATTATTAATATGTGCAGTTAGGTTCATAGGCAATGGTGTGAACATAGAACACATGTCTTTAGAGAGCCTTAGATGTCAGTATAAAAACCTTTAGAAAATATAATTTTTGAACACATTTAATATATTCTCTGTATTTAACTTTCTGTTTTTCATAGTAATTGAATACATTAACATGCAATCATGGTCCCTGTGCATTAATCTTTATCTGTTTTGGCTGTTTGTATGTACCGGAAATTCCAGGCCATTGCTGTGACATCAAAATCATTTCCACTGCAACACACGGTGAAGTTACCAGCAGAGCATTATGGTGTCAGGTATAGATAGGCAGGCAGAGCAGGTGAAACCTGGGGAATAGTGATTCTCCTTTCATTTTAATATGCATAGTTATAAAGAAAAGGGGAAAGTTGTTCTGGACCAGTATCTTGGTGTGTTGAAGCATTGCTTGTCACATCACCTGCCACCCTGGTGACCCACCTTCAGGAACAGAGCAAGGTTGCTTGGCAGCCAGCCAGGGGGAGATTGAACATCCACAAACAGCCCTTCTCCTTCAGGGAGGGGACAGCAAGTGTCACTGCTTGGTTACTACCAATTGGAGGCTATGTGATACAGCAGCAGTCACCTCTCAGAGGGACAGGTGCAGGCACCAAATGTATGTGGCACCTTTATGCCACATGTCCATGCAGTGGCATGCATGCTGACCTTAAGTAATGGGGCAAAAACAAAGCAGAAAAACTCCACCAGCTTGACAATGCTTGCCAGACCACCACAGGCTCAGCACCACCTTCTTGGTACAAGCTTGAATCAGATAAGTCCTGGGAGCATTGAGTGATGGAGCTGGACAGGGTGGAGGCTGAAGGTGGGCCAGTGGTGCCAAAGGGGCTCAAACAAATTAAATAAAAAAGAAAAGAGAGAAGATAAACACAGAAAATATCCTGTATAACATATGAGCTGAAAAGTGTCTGAAAAGTATGATTTCTCAATAAAGTTATCTTTTTTTTGTAACTTCTGTTTATGCTGCCCCTTCACTCTGTAGCTGATCTCCTTCAGGTCTTCTAAGGCTAGCCATCTGTCCACAACCTGACCTGCACAAGGTGCCATCCCATATACAGCCTTGGTTGGTCACTGGCATTTTGAGGGGTAGTGTTACCATTGTGCTAACAAACTGGCTAAAGGATCCTGTTTTATCTGGCATGTCTTTCCAAATAATGTCTTTCAAAAGTCCAAGTGACTGCACTCAAGAATCCACTGCTTTATTGCAGAATATAGTTACAGCTGCTAACAGATGTCTCCTTTGGCTACTAGCCCCAGCACTTCGGGTGTGAACCTGCTCTCTGATGAATGGTTCACACCTGAAGTGCCATAGCTAGTTGCCAGAGGACACATCTCTTAGGAGCTGTAACTATATTCTGCAATAAAGCATTGGGTTTTTGAAACTGAACTGCTGTCTTTGGTAATCGTTGTTGAGTGTGGTCACTTGGACTTTTGTTGGACTTTTGCGTTAGCTGCCTTGGCCTTCACTGTCCCTGTTTTCTTGTGATTCATGGTCATGTGATTCATTGTTCATCTCTGGATATTTCAGACAATGTCTTTGCCTGATTATTTCCAGGAACCCTTGCAAGGATCAGATAGAATTTTGTTTTCTTTGGTGTGGGGTTCCAACAGGATCAACCAAATATCAATTTTATCAATATGGGATGGAGAGGAGAGGTATTGAGTGCCAAAAGGTTTGGATAGATGGTGGGTCATGTGGTTGAACTGGGGTTAAGGGCAGCTAACTATAATAATGAGGTGGTAACATTTACTATGGGATGGGAGTGGTGGGTGGTAATGGGTGCTATAGGGTTTGTGAGGAAGGCTTACACTTGTTTTTATTTATTTTTTTATTGTTGTGGGGGACACAAGATTGTCCCAAAGCTGATCTGTAATGTGTTTTATGAGAGTGCAATGTGCATGACATTGTTGTAATAAGAGGGCAGGGAAGAACTGGAAAGCTGAAGTAGCTAAGGGGGAATAGTGTTGGTGGGTGATCTGAACCTACCAGACATCAACTGGGATGTTCCAGTGGAGAGAAGTACCAGAAGTCAGGCTTTGCTGAACGTGTTCCAGGATTGTGTGCTGGTCCAGCTAGTTAGGGAGCCCTCCAGGCAGACAGCAATTCTTGATGTGGTGCTCACTAACTTGGAGGTTGTAGGAACTGCAGGAGTAAGGGAGCCGATAGGCAACAGTAACCATAACTCTGTTTGGTTTGAACTGGCCCCCAGGTCTGGTAAACTGCAAACTAGAGCTGATGTCCTTGATTTTAGAAGGGCAGACTTCAGTAAGCTGAAGGAGCTGGTCAAGGACAAGCTAGTAGAAGTGGACAACATAGAGGGAGTGTAAGAGAGATGGGGTAATTAAGGGGGTCATTCTTGGGGCATCTAAGGTATGCACGAGAACAATAACTAAAAAGAATAGTTTCAAGAGACCACTGTAGTTTCTCAACAAAGGTCAGGGAAGCAGTGCAAGTCAAGAAAAAGGCCTTCTACAAAATTAAAGAAAAGCAGGAGGAGGAAGAATGGGGAGAATATTTTCTGAAAAATATTGAGGCAAAGAGGGTGGTGAGGGAGCCAAAAGCAGACACAGAGCTGAGTATTATGGAGAGGACAAGAGTAGAGAAAAAACAGTTCTTCAGATATATTAGTGAAAAAAGGAAGAAAGGAAGGAGAATTGTAAGACTAACCGAGGGGAAAAGGATGATTGAGGCTGACAGACAAAAAGGCCTCCATTCTTATTGATTACTTTTGCTTAGTTTTCAGTAGGGAGGGTGGCGAGCCCTTGCCAAAGAGTGGCATACAGCTATTAAGGGGTCCCAGAGATGAGGCAGCTGATATTTACTAGTTAAAGGATCTTGAAATGACTGGCAGCCTTAAAGATTGATAAGGCACCAGGACTTGAAAAGATTGTGTCTGAGAATACTCAGGGAATTGGCAATGGAACTGGCTGATCCCTTGGTAGGTCTATTCAACAGCTCTTTAAGGACTGGTGAAGTTCTGAAGAATTGGAGGGTGGCAGACATAGTTTTAGTCCATAAGGGGGGGACAAGGAACAAACAGGGAACTACAGACCTTTCAGTTTTATCTCTATTGTAGGGAAACTGATGGAGACACTGGTCAAAGAGGACCTCATGGGCTACTTGGAGAGCTACAGTCTTCAGGATACAAAACAGCATGGATTAATTACAGGGAGATCTTTTCAGACTAGCTTGACAGTTTTCTTTGACTGGGTGATGAGGGAATTGGAATGGAGCCATGCTAACCTGATAGTTTTTTTTTTTGACTGGATGATGCGGGGATTAGATAGTAGCCATGCAGTGAATTTGCTGTACTTTGACGTCAGCAAGTATTTTTACCTGGTGCCTCACAGATGCATGCTGAAGAGGATGGAGGATATAAGTGTGGCTAAGGCCATTGTAAACTTGGTATTTAACTGGCTCAAGGGGAGGCAGCAGCAGTTAGTGGTCAAGAGGGTTAAGTCTGAAGAAAGGGAGATCACATGTGGGGTTCCACAGGGATTTGTCCCTAGTCCTGTCCTTTTCAACATTTCATCAGCAACATTAGGAGGGAATCTAGGGCAGGTTGTGTCTCTTCTCAAATAAAACTAAGTTCTGTGGAAAGGTGTATACTGATGAAGGAATAAAGGAAATGCAGAGAGACATGCAAAAGCTGGAGGTGTGGTCAAGGGTTTGCCAGTTGAAATGCAATGCCAAAAAGTGCAGTGTTATGCACTTAGGGAACAAGAACCCCAATATGGATTACTAGATAGGAGGGGTAAGAAAGTAAATAAGTAAAACATTATTTCTTTAGCACCCAATCCAGGAGTCTCTGAGTACTGTACAAATAGGCAAAGATAATAAATGGCAAACAGCAAAAAAACATGTCAATGACAGTGATCATGAGTAGCAATATAAAATAATTTAGCAGACAGTGAATTCCTAGATCTTATAATTGTGGTGAGACTTAGTTACAGGGCTGAGGAACTAGACCTTGGAGTTATCATCAGCAGCTCCCTTAAGCAAATGAGTCAGTGCAGCAAGGCTTGTAGCAAGGCAAGTAGTACGCTTGGGTGTATTGAGACAGCTAACACTTCCCCTGTATAGATCCTTGGTGAGGCCACACCTAGACTACTGCACCCAGTTCTGGAGTCCTCATAACAGGAAGGGTACAGATTGACTGGAGATGGTGCAGTGCAGGGTAACAAAAATGATTCAGGGCCAGCAGGACTGGTCCTAAGAGGATTACATCAAGGCGCTGAGCATGAACTTACTGTAGACCAGATGGGACAGGGGAGATATGACAGAGATCTTAAATTCCTAAAAAGAATTAACAGTGTGTGTGTAACCCCTAGGTGGTGCTATCCCAAGGGCTACTACCCCTGCCTGCCTAACTACTAACAGGTTGAGGGGCCTAGGTCTAATGGCGAGTGCCTCCACCCAGAGGTCAGGGTTTGCAATAGTTAACTAACTTGGTCACAGCCCTCTGGGACACTGCAATCCCCCTTTCTTCCCACTAGTGGCCCACACAATATATCAGAATTACCTTCACAGTATACACTTACCACCAGGACTGGTTCGGGCAGCGTGACTCTGGGGACTCCCTGTAAAACAAGATGATACAGTGCAAAAACCACAGTACAATACTTTAACATAAACAAATACCTCAGACAGTGTAACTTTGCTGAAACAAACAGATCTGATTTATTTAGGGGGGTATAACAAGGACAGGGGGGAATCAGGTTAATTAGTTTAAACGCATTAATAATCACAGTACTGTGCACATATTTCAGAATCTCAAATCTCCCAAATGGCACTCTTACTGGGTACCCTGGCAATAAGAGGCTAACCTATTTGGTGCAGCTGGTTGGGGCCCTGAAGATGGAAAATACATGCACAATACCCAAATTGTAATCCGGAGCCGTTTAGCCCAGTTCGTGAAGAAGAAAAAAAAAAAACAATTAGATTACACACTTGCAATTCGATAAACCGATGGCAGAGAGCTACCCTGCTTGCACTCACAGCCCAATACTGAAAAGTGAATGGGAGGTAGGTTGTCCTGGATTGCCAGGAGGAACAGACCATGTGGGCAAGGTCCCTACGACAGGACCCCACTGCAGTTCAGAGCAAATGGAGGTAGCCCGGTTTAAACTGAGGTTTACTTCCAGCTTCAGGCACTCAATTCACTGTACAGGGGATTTGAAACGCAATTCCCCACAAGCACTACCCACATTTATATGTAAAAGGAAAGTACTATACCTGGCAGGCTGCTTCTCGATCCTGATCACAATTACTGCACAATACCTGGGAGAACACACAGCAGATTCAGTTCCTGACAGACCGAGCGCGATTCAGCAATTTCTCCTGTCTTCTACAGGGTGAGCCTGGTTTCTACTCTTCAGAACTCCTTGATTCTCTTCACAGGTCGGATTCAGTCTGAACAGGCGCTTGCACAAGCTGCAGACTGAAACTTAGGGCCTTACACATGTTTTACCTGTGCTAAACTACACACCGAAGAGACACTGGGCTCCTTGTCTCTTCACTGCCAAAACTGAACTGAAACTCCAGTAGACAAAACCGGGCACTTCCTTTGAGTTCCTCCCAGTTCTTGGCTGGTTTATCTGTCACTCACAATAAACTCCCCCTGTTGATGGAAAAAGGCGCCAAGGTCAAAACTACATTTCCCAGAGTCACTGCCCATACAATCCTCTTGTGGCTGGCTCAGATTAAGAGTCCAAGTTCTGATTCATCCACAGGCACCATTTTAGAGCTCCCTCAACCCACACTGATTGGTCCACTTCAACAGTTCAAAACTAGAATGGAGGGCTAGGCAGACAATTCAGACTACAAAGGAAAGCAAGTCAAACAAACTGTATTTTCATTATTACTCTAAATGATTTCTGGTAAACAGTTACATCTTTCAGATAGGCTCCCCTTGCACTCTTAGCGACTGCAAAAATGGAGCGAATTGGCAGTAGCTCGAATGGGACTCATGCAGGAAAACACACAGTCCCCCCATACAAACTAATTATGTCTGCAAGCAGACAGCTCTTAAAAACACAGTACCAGAGGCTCTGAAAGCACTCACAGATAAATAGCTTAAACGCCAAACACCATTCAGGCTTGGAGCATTTAAGCAAGCTCCTGGATGACTTTTGGGAACCCCTATTTGCAAGGGGGTTACACCCTTCTCGGCCTGGAAAAAGCTTGGCGTCCACGTCAAGCAAGTACTCCCATAAGTTTCAATTGCAACCATATACATTTGCATCAGAATCACAGTATGCTCATACATGTAATCATCAGTCAATATATCACTTTACCAGAAACACATTTCTGAAACTTTGCAGTACATCACTCTTTGCACAGCATTGCACACACATTGCACCATAACTCAGGCTATTACCTCTTGTACATGAAACCTGAAGAGAGGGGGCCCTCCCTATCAGCTACCTTGGGGCTGGATGGGGCAGGGGCACCATACCTATAGGGCAACACAAGTAACTTGGAGTTAGCACTGATGTTCAGTTTGGGCAAAGAGCTCAGGGACACATACACTCCTTTATGGACAACATTGAGAGACAAGTCCACCGGCCTCCAAGGGGAATCATAACTGAGGTGCACCACAGGCTTTACAGCTCGACCAGTCTTTCTAGGGGGAACTGTTACAGTCTTTGCTCTTTGAGCCTCATTTTCAGCATTGTACTCACTTGTCAGGGGAGTCTCCATTGGGGTAGAGAGGCTAGAACTTGGGGCACTTTCAGCTCCAGAAGTTACAATCTCTGAGTCCACAACACTTGGCTCACATGGAGAGCTTTTGGACACTGGTAGTGGACCGTCATGGCACTCAACATACTCTTCTTGTTCTGGTGCATTACCAGTCTGTTCCAGTCCATCATTTTCTTCCCCTGAAAGCTCAAACAGTTCAGCCATACACAATGATTCCATATCATCTGACTTGATGCTTTGCACTTCACTTTCTGGGAGCATTGGCTCCAGGGACAAAGCTGGGGACTTAGACAGTCCAGAAGGCCCAGCTTCATCTCCAGTATTGACTAGGGAATTGCCCCGAAACAATTGACTCAGTTCGTAAGAAGGGTAGTATTCAAAGTCACACTCACTTTCCTCGGATATGGACTGACAGTCATGCTCGACTGGGATTTGTGAAGGGGAACACTTTAACTCAGCTTCTGCAGGTGCAGACTTTCTTGATTTTCTTCTTAGCAGCAGCTCTAGTCACTGGTCCAGAGGGGGCATTTTCTGGGGGCTCAGACGCAATCAAGATTTGTCCAATGGGCAGTAAATGATTTCTATGCATTGTTTTAACATCTTTTGAATTATTCTCAGGTCTTACTTTGTACACAGGCAGATCATCTAGTTTGCCTACTACAATGTGAGGGAGATGGTGCCATCTGTCAGCAATCTTGTGTTTGCCATCAAGTCCCAGATTTCTTAGCAATACCCGATCTCCCTCCTGGAGTTCCTGTGCTTTCACCTTTTTATCATACCTTTCTTTGTTGGCCAGATTTCTTTTGACAGCTATGGTTTGAGCCAGTTGGTACACATGATTTAGCTGGGCCTTTAACTTTTGCACATACTGTAAATAGTTGTCAGCTCGAACCCCATCTGGAGAGACCCCAAAGCACACATCTACCGGCAGTCAAGCTTCTCTTCCAAATATCAGGTGGTAGGGGGAGAACCCAGTGGCATCACTTTTGGTGCAGTTATAAGCATGTACCAGGGTGCTAATTTGTTGGCTCCATCTAGGCTTGTACTTTGGGTGTAGGGTGCCTAGCATATCTAGCAAAGTGCGGTTGAAACGTTCAGGCTGTGGGTCCCCCTGGGGGTGGTAAGGAGTGGCTCTGGATTTTCACACTCCCCACAGAGAAAGCATCTCTTTGACCAGACAACTCTCAAAGTCTCTCCCTTGATCAGAATGGATTCTTTGTGGAGCCCCATAGTGAACAAAAAAGTTTTCTACAAGTACTTAGGCCACAGTGGATGCTTTCTGGTCTTTGGTGGGGAAAGCTTGGGCATATCTCGTAAAATGGTCAGTGACCACCAGCACATTACTAATATTTTTGATCTGACTCCAAACTCAGAAAATCAATACAGACCAGCTCCATGGGTGCACTGGTGGTGATGTTAACAAGGGGCAGCCCTCTGGGGCAAAGCTTTCCTCTGTAGCAGCCACTACAAGTTCGAATGTGTTGCTCCACAGCCCCATCTTAGGCCAATAGAATCTGGATCTCACCAAGTCAAGTGTTCTGTCTATACCAAGGTGCCCCATGTGGTTGCGCAAGGACCTCAGTACTGAGTCTCGAAAGGCAGTGGGCAGCAATAGTTGTTGTTTGTCTACTTGTCCCCCTCTGTCTACTGTTTCTCTGTATAACAGTCTATTGATCAGTTTCAACTTAGGACCTTCTTTGTATGACAATGCAGTTCTCAAATCAGTGGAGTGTAATTTGGATACATCTTTTCCTGCAAAGAGGGCTTCTAAAGCTGATTTGATCATGGGATCACGGGTTTGAGCCCACCGAATACTGTCATTGTCCAGCTGAGGCAGTGCACCAATGTCTATTGCAGAAAAGTGGCAATAAGTAGCAGGTATGCAATTTTCAGAGGGTCCCAAACAATCCACCATACAGTCCACTGCATCCGTGGACATTTGTTCCTCCCTGTCAAACTTCTGGCAGAGTGCTCGAATATCAGGTTCTGACAGTCTGACCCAATCATTCTGGGGAACAGGCCTCCGGGAGAGAGCATCAGCATCTATGTGGTTCAGGCCTGCTCCGTATTCAACAGCATAGTCGTATGTAGATAATGCAGAAAGCCACCTATGGCCAGTGGCATCCAACTTAGCTGAAGTCTGCACATAGGTTAAAGGATTGTTGTCAGTTTTTACTAGTATCTTGGCCCCATACAAGTACTCATGGATTTGGTCAACAATAGCCCACTTCAAAGCTAGGAACTCTAACTTATGTACAGGATAGTTCTTTTCGGATGGGGTCAGGCTTCTACTGGCAAAGGCCACTGGTCTCAGGCCATTCTCATGCTCTTGGTACAACACAGCCCCAACCCTTGCAAGCTAGCATCAGTGTGCAGGACATAAGGTTTTCTTGGATCGGCATAGGCCAGCACAAGCGTGGGTAAGTTGATATATGATCTCATGAAAAGCAGTCTCACAATCAGGAGTCCAGCAGGCCCCAAATACTTCACTTGGATGAAAATACACTTTTTCAGTCTCGAGGGACGCTGACTTTTTGTATTTTTTGTGGGTTGGGGGATACCCTTGAGTAAGGTTAAGCAAAGGGCGGATCACTCTTGAATAGTCCTTGATGAAACACCTATAATAACCACAGAATCCCAGGAATCTTTGCAGTTCTTTTAGATTTTTGGGCTGTGGCCAGGTGGTCAAGGCCTCAACTTTACTTGGGTAGGTCTCTATTCCCTCGGTGGATACTATGTGTCCCACATACTTTACTGATGTTTGAAAGAATTGACACTTATCAATGGACAGTTTAAGGCCAAAGTCTTCCAGTCGGTCCAATACCTTGAATAATCTGCTCTCATGTTCCTCCAGTGCGCTGCCAAACACAATAACATCATCTAGGTATACCAGGCACTCTAGTAAGTTCACGTCCCCCACTGCACGCTCCATCAATCGCTGAAAAGTGGCTGGGGTGCCTGAAATCCCTTGAGGCATCCTCATGAATTCATAGAAACCAAGCGGACAGATAAAGGCTGTCTTCTCACAGTCATCTGGGGCCATCGGGATCTGGTAGTACCCACTGTGAAGATCCAGCACAGAGAACCACTTGCTACCATTCAGACAGTCCAAAGCATCCTGGATGCGGGGCATTGTATACTGATCAGGGATAGTCCGCCGGCTCAAGTTGTGATAATCCACATACATTCTTACTGTCCCATTCTTTTTTCTCACTACCACAATTGAGGAAGCATAGGGGCTTCTGGATTCTTGTATTACACCAGCAGCTAACATCTCTTGCAGATGCCGTCTCACATCATTTATGTCAGCAGGGGCCAGGCGTCGAGACCTTTCATGAAATGGTCTTTCATCATGCAGCCGGATATGGTGCTCAGCTCCTTGCGTGCATCCTACGTCCCATTCCTTTAAAGAAAACACCTGGTCTCTCTGGGCAAGCTTCTCACTGATCCTCACTTTCCATTCAGCTGGCAACGGGGAGTCACCAAAATCAAACAAGTCAGGCGTTACTCTATCATTCTTCCCCGAACCTGCTGCTAGGTAGCACTGCAGTGTCTGCACAATGCACATTAGCCAGGGTGCAACCTCTATTTACTCGAATCTCTCTGTCAGACACATTATGAACTTGAACCATTACCCTTCTGGCATAAGCATGGGCTCTAGCAGGCAAAATACTAGGCTTTACCAGCAGTCCCTCCAGCAATTTTCCATCGCCTGGTGCATCCAACATTAATATTTTATTCTTAACATCCTTTCTTATATGGACCTCTCCCTGTAAGGTACACTTGGCATTTGGCACCAGGATCAGAGACTCAGGATCCTTCTTCCAGACAATTCCAACCGGTTCCTCTGGTTCTACTTTTTCAGCATCTCTCTGTGCCTCATAGGTCTTCTTAATTAAAGACGGAATTCTTAAAGCTCTACTAGTCCTTGACCCCTGTTTTTCATAACACAACTGTGCCAGCCATCCAAACATATGAGCATTTGTTCCATTTAACAAAGGGACACCATCATACAGTCCAGTGGGGGGGACACACTAAGGCTAGGGTCTCTACTTGTTCGGCCACTCCAGCTATGGAGATGGGAAAAGACAGTCAAATTCGGATATACCCAAAATAGGGGTAGGCCTTCTCACTTAACCCCCATACATGCAGTCCTTCTAATGGTTGTAAGGGTACGTCTGACAAATGCTTCTGATACCAATCCTGGAACATAATTGTCACTTGGGAGCCACTGTCTAATACAGCTCTTGTAGACACTCCATTCACCTTAACAGTGGTCTCCATGGAAGGACCCACTATTCTGGACCAGTCTGGAGAGGCGGTAGCAGGGGCCTGGGCAACTGACCTTGCCACAAAAGGACGTGAGTTAGCATTTTTGGGTCCCTCACTGGGTTCATTTCGTGCACCTCTTAACCATTGATTTGTTCTTCTAAGCTTTCCTTGTAACCTATATGCAACTTCGTCTGTGTCTTTTGGGGACCAGCATTCTCTCTTCATGTGCCCATCCTTTCCACAATTATAATAAAACATACTTTCTGGATTTTGAGCTGGCTGAGGCGTCAGACTGGAAGCCATGTCGGGGGTACTACTAACTGGAAACCTTGGTGCCATCTCTGTCTGTGGCGTGATAAACATTTGGAGACATTTCATCAATTTCCCCACTTCCATGGTCAAGACATCGAGTTGTGGGCTGTTGTCAGTAGGAGATGCATGGGTGCGTACCCCCACCCCCATAGCAGATGCAGTCGGATGAGGGTCGGGGCCTGTACTTGCAGGAGTGGCCTTCATAAAGAGACTGTTTTTTATTTCCCTGCACTCTCTCAGCAGTTCATCCCATGGCAGAACATCGGTAGCCATCCCTCTCTGACTGGACCCCCCTTAGCTGACCTTTGGGTCTCGGGTTCTGTCATGTGAGTTTGGTGATTCCAGACCATCACCGTCCGACCCCGCACCTGAAGCAGGGGATGTAGCAGCTACAACTGCACAGGGCTCTGAAAAACCTTCCTCCTCCTCAACTTCTCATACCTCCTTCATCAACACATGGAAAGGCAAGGGACTAGCTTTCCTTTGATGCAGTTGTAATTTGAGCAACACCCAGCTAGAGTGCCAGGCAAAGCAGAGTATATGATCCAGTCTTACCCGGTCCACTTCACTACACACCCAACCCCCTTTCAAAAAATGGTTTGCAAGATTCCCTCTAATCGATCCATATAGGCAGAAAACAGCTCCCCCGGCTGTTGCCTAACATCTTTGAGCTTTCATTTCAAGGCCTCAACACTAGTGGTCCCCCCAAACACATTTTCAAGGGCAATTAGGAACTCTTGGGCTTTGGCGTCAGGGTCAGAGACCCTCAGGAAGCAAAAAACTCATTGGGCGGGTCCCTGGAGGCTCTCCCCCAGGCGGGTCCTTTTTTCTGCTTCGGAGCATTGTCAGTCTTGTACTGCAAGGGTAGCAGAGTCTATCCAGGTTTCCAGATCGACCTCCCCATTTGGAGTAGGGTGGATGCCAGAGAATACTTTGAGCTTGCGGTAAGAGTCATGACTAATGGCAGGTACAAACATAGGGGCTAGCACTGGCACAGAAGGAGGGCAATAATGGGTGCTGAGGGGAGGAGGTGTTGGGGAGGCACTCAGTGGCAATAATAGTTTCTTTAAATCCTCCACAGTTTTTCCCTCCTCCAGCAACAATTTAGCACATTTCTCCTCAAAAGTTTCAGATAGTGGGGGGTGGGTACTGTCCTTGGTTATCACTATCCAGGCAGTGAGAGCTTCCCCTGGGGTAATATTCTGTGGCACTTTAGAACTGTCTACAGGATCCTTACACTCTATTAGGGCCATGAAAGTTTGGGTGGGCAAATCAGCCTGTCGCCCCCCTACCACAGGGTATCATAAACATTCAACCTTGGAGAGTACTCCCTCTACAGTGCCGGATTGGTACCCAGTGGGATATCCAAGACAAGTATGGCATTTTGGGGGTCGATCTCCTGCCCAGTGCACCACTTCACCAACTGGTGTACAGCCACTTCTGTTGGGATATCCATTTATTTTTAACAGTAATTCGTAAATGTGGCCACTAGAGGACGCTAATACCGGCAGTGCCTCCAAGATGTAACCCCTAGGTGGTGCTATCCCAAGGGCTACTACCCCTGCCTGCCTAACTACTAACAGGTTGAGGGGCCTAGGTCTAATGGTGAGTGCCTCCACCCAGAGGTCAGGGTTTGCAATAGTTAAACTAACTTGGTCACAGCCCTCTGGGACACTGCAATTCCCCTTTCTTCCCACTAGTGGCCCACACAATATATCAGAATTACCTTCACAGTATACACTTACCCCCAGGACTGGTTCGGGCAGCGTGACTCTGGGGACTCCCTGTAAAACAAGATGATACAGTGCAAAAACCACAGTACAATTCTTTAACATAAATGAATACCTTAGGCAGTGTAACTGCTGAAACAAACAGATCTGATTTATTTAGGGGGATATAACAAGGACAGGGGGGGAATCAGGTTAATTAGTTTAAACGCATTAATAATCACAGTACTGTGCACATATTTCAGAATCCCAAATGCCCCAAATGTCACTCTTACTGGGTACCCAGGCAATAAGAGGCTAACCTATTTGGTGCAGCTGGTTGGGGCCCTGAAGATGGAAAATACATGCACAATACCCAAATTGTAATCCGGGGCCGGTTGGCTCAGTTCGTGAAGAAGAAAAAAAAACAACAATTAGATGACACACTTGCAATTCGATAAACCGATGGCAGGGAGCTACCCTGCTTGCACTCAAAGCCCAATACTGAAAAGTGAATGGGAGGTAGGTAGTTCTGGATTGGCAGGAGGAGCAGACCATGTGGGCAAGGTCCTTACAACTGGACCCCACTGCAATTCAGAGCAAATGGAGGTAGCCCGGTTTAAACTGGGGTTTACTTCCAGCTTCATGCACTCAATTCACTGTACAGGGGATTTGAAACACGATTCCCCACAAGCACTATACACATTTATATATAAAAGGAAAGTACTATACCAAGCAGGCTGCTTCTCGATCCCAATCTCAATTACTGCACAATACCTGGGAGAACACACAGCAGATTAAGTTCCTGACAGACCAAGCGCAATTCAGCAATTTCTCCTGTCTTCTACAGGGTGAGCCTGGTTTCTACTCTTCAGATCTCCTTGATTCTCTTCACAGGTCGGGTTCAGTCTGAACAGGAGCTTGCACAAGCTGCAGACTGAAACTTAGGGCCTTACACACATTTTACCTGAGCTAAATTATACACCGAAGAGGCACTGGGCTCCTTGTCTCTTCACTGCCAAAACTGAACTGAAACTCCAGTAGACAAAACTGGGCACTTCCTTTGAGTTCCTCCTAGTTCTTGACTGGCCAAGCTGTCACTCACAATAAACTCCCCCTGTTGGTGGAAAAAGGCGCCAAGGTCAAAACTACATTTCCCAGAGTCACTGCCCATACAATCCTCTTGTGGCTGGCTCAGATTAAGAGTCCAAGTTATGATTCGTCCACAGGCACCATTTTAGAGCTCCCTCAACCCACACTGATTGGTCCACTTCAACAGTTCAAAACTACAATGGAGGGCTAGGCAGACAATTCAGACTACAAAGGAAAGCAAGTTAAACAAACTGTATTTTCATTATTACTCTAAATGATTTCTGGCAAACAATTACATCTTTCAGATAGGCTCCCCTTGCACTCTTAGTGACTGCAAAAACGGAGCGAATTGGCAGCAGCTCGAGTGGGACTCAAGCAGGAAAACACACAGTCCCCCCCATACAAACTAATTATGTCTGCAAGCAGACAGCTCTTAAAGAGACAGTACCAGAGGCTCTAAAAGCACTCACAGATAAATAGCTTAAATGCCAAATGCCATTCAGGCTTGGAGCATTTAAGCAAGCTCCTGGAAGACTTTTGGGAACCCCCATTTGCAAGGGGGTTACATGTGCTATGGGGAACAATTCAACTTGAACAGCAGCTTACAATCACGGGTTGATCTAACAGAAGGGAGATTCAGGAAGGACATGAAGAAATACTATTTTACAGAAAGGGTGGTGGAGATTTGGAACAGGCTGCCAGCCAAGGGGGTGGATGCAAAAATGAAGGGTATACTGGTTGCACAAGGCACCAGAAAAGGGGTGGAGAATGGGGGCAGGATGGGGAGGGCTAGGACCCTTGAGGAACAGTAGGTCCCAGGGTTAAATAGTGAACTCAAGCAGACTGGATGGACCTTTGGTCTTTTTCTGCTGTCATTATCTATGTTTCTAATAGGTATATGACTTATTTTATGGGATCATAACACAGTGGGTAGGATTTTTCAAAACATGGCGCAGGGCTTTCATGCAGCCCTCTACCATGACACTGTGGTTCTGGTGGTGCACCAAACCCTTCATAGCAACTGCACTTGATTTTACAATTTTGGGCATAGTTGCAACAGTTTTTACAAGTTATGGCAGCTTACACCAAACATCTGGAGCAAGCTCTGTACAGCAGCCCCCAGGATTGCTGCAAGTCAGACCAGAAAATGGAGGTCTAACTTGTGGCAATTGCTGCACGGGATAGAAAATCCCATTAAATAACCACAAGTCCCATGCGCCATATCATCGGCACACCAGAGCTTATGGCGATCAAAGAGTTTTGGAAATCCTGCGCAGTGTGTCTCAGCTGCACAATGTTTATATAAATTTCCTCTGTGGTCCTTTGTCTCCGCCCCCACCCCCACCCCCAGGTTCCAACTGGAAGCGTGACTTCTTGAGCTCTGATTGCCTACCTGGTAAAATATGTTTTAAATAAATAAATATTCATTTTTAAATGTTTGTCATTGACAAGGGAAATGTAGGAAAGGCCTACAATTTCCTGTTGTCAGTCTTGTCTGGGATAAAGTTTAACAGTTTAAAAAAAAATTACAAATCAAGCCCCCTTTCCAGCTAGCCTTTGCCTCAGTGCTGAGGTTGTTTGACTTTCTAATTGTTAATACCAATATAAAAAATGAACTCCACATATATTTTTTATCTGTTGATGAATTCTGACTAAGGGCCTGCTCCACAAAGATCAGCCAGATATGCAACAAAGGTGCATGTCAGGGCATGATCCCTTTGCAGTCACATTATGGCTGCACAGGTGGTGGTGCATTCATGACCATTGGTGCCACTACTATGAGTGCAGAAAGTCACAGATGGGGGCCAGGGACATGTCAGGGATGGTGAAGGGCCTGAAAGAGGGTATCCAATCAAATGCTCATACTAGTGCTAAAGTGGATGTCCTCCTTGGCACAGAGCAAGGGATTGTGGGATATAGTATCCCAGAGGCCAATACAGCAGTGCCAACCAGGATGCAATGCAGTACCTTGCAGTATCACTTCAGTATAACTGCAGAGTGCTGTAGTATGCTGCAGAAAAAGTGTAATTCAATGGCAAGCCCTTTTGTCCTGCAGTATTTTATGACATGTCATTTACTACAAAGTATTGCCAGATATTGCATTGCATTGCATTGTAGCTGGCACTGCTGTGCAGGTTTTGTTAAAAAAAAAAAAAAGGAAATTTTTCATGACATGGCCCCTCGCATTCCATACCAGCTTAGAGGGTGTGCAAGAGGCGTATACTGATCGCACATCAACACCACTACCATGAATGTCAGTACAGCGACACAGCAACGGGTCACTGTACTGTTACCACGGAACCCAAGCACTGCTTTCTAGGGTCTTACACCCCCTCCCAGAATCAACTCCAACTCTGAGTTGATTATATGGAGTATGGTGTGTTCAGGGGCAAAGCCCCCTAAAGAAAACACAATGTTTCCAGGTGGATTTATGCAACTGCAATTGCGGTCAACATAAATCTGTTGCTGTTACGCTGGTCAACAAATTATTTGTTGAACCAGCATCGTAGAGCTGTGTAAGAGGTACTGCTGTCCCCTGGATAGTATAACACTGATATCCTCTGCACTACATCCCAAATACAGATATCACATGTAAATCTTTTTTTTTAAAAGGATTTCATTGACATGTTCAGACATAAAGAATACACATTGTAAGTTCAGACAATGACATTGGGCTTGATTCTCAAAGCCCCCAGCACAGCGCAAGGGGCTTGCACCACAGAGAATGGTGCAAAGTGCCCCTTGCACCAAACAATGTGCCGAGAGTGATTCTCAATGGCAGCCTGCATCAGCTACAGGCTGTCTGCCCCAAACAGGCAGCGGCATGGCACTGGGGGAAAGTCACAGATGCAAGTTGCCACATCCCTGAAAATGGGATTCTCAGAACTCTCCCAGAGGGTGAAATTCTAAGTACCCTTAGACCAGCCAGGGCTGGTCTAACGGTACTTAAAAAATTCTCCTCTGAGAGCGAGTTGATCTGTTTATGGCAATGTGTTGTGGTCCCCCCTCCTTAGCCCCGATGCTGCCCATAGTCATAATAATTAAAACAACCCTGCCTGGTTATTTAGTGCCCCCCTCCTTGATCCTCAAAGTTGCCCCAAATAAGTAAAAGAACCCTTCCTGGTGGTCAAGTGGCCCCACTGGACCACCAGGAAGAGTTCTTCTTTAACTACCTATTCATGGTGACACTGGAGATTGGGGAGGGGGGCCACTAGACCACCTGGAATGGCTCTTTAACTACTTATTCAGTGCAACATTGGGGATCAGAGAGGGGGGTCACTAGACCATCTGGAAGGGTTCTTTAACTGTATATTTGAGGTGACACTGGGGATCAGGGAGGGGGGCCACTAGACCACCAGGAAGGGTTCTTTAACTACTTATTTGGGGTGACAACAGGGATTGGGATGGGGGCGCCAATAGACCAGCAGGAAGGGTTCTTTAACTAATTATGAATCGAGGCTACATCGGAGAGAGGGGACCACTGCACCACTAGGTAAAGTTTTTAATACAAAGTTTTCAGATAGGGGCATGTCAGAGTGGGACTGTTAGACCACCAGGGTCCAGAGTGGCACACGACCACCCTGCGGCTTATGGCAAACCCTCCCGTTGTGCCCTCTGTTAGGCATGCGACCACAGTTGCTGCAAGCCATGGGACTTTCCACCAGGAGCCTGCTCGATACAGAATCCAGTCCAGGGTCCCTGGCACATCAGGCTTTGATGCAAGCTGCATTTGGCGGCAGCTTGCGTCAGTCTAAGGGCTCTTTGAGAATCAAGCCCACTGAATTTACAGAAAGAAGGAGAACTGGCAGAAAAACAAATTAATTAATTACACATTTAATGTAATCTGTTTGAGTTGCATCCATGTGGACCTAAGAACTTTATGGTCATGGAAAAATAAACACTATAATGCTATGTACTTTAGCCTGGCATTAATGTATACCTCTTTTCAAGTTTGAAAGATACGAGATTCAATACCTCTAGATAGTGGGGCCCAGATGGACTCAAAATCATCAAGCCTACAATTTGATCTGTATTGCATATGTTCTATTTTTAGTCTATGACTTCACTGAGTTAAGATTGGCAGATATTTCCCCCACCTGGGATGTGGTCTTCCTTGCATCAATTAATGCTAGGTTCTCCAGTGTGTCAGATTTCTTAAGTAGCCTTGGCCTGTTCTCAGCCCCCAATAAAAATTCAAGGGAGAGTTAGGAAATGCATGGCCAGCCCTTTCTGCATGATTTTATGGATTTTGTTTCAGAACCTAATGAGTTTTGGGCAAGCCAAGGTAATGTGTATGAAGTTACCCTCCTCTATTTCACATTTGCGGCAAATTGGAGCTTTATCAGGATTAAAAATATGCATACGTTGGGGGGGGGGGTTAGATATATGCAATACATAAAATTTAGTTGGACTTGTCTTTGGTGAGTACTCCTGGAACAGTTTCTAAAGACAGAGTTGAGGCATTCATACAAATTTTATGAGTGATGTCCATGCCAGGTCCTTGCTCTATTTAGTCAGGATATCATTTAGAGGGGAGGCACCCCTCCCACAGGAGCAACTTGTAAAAGCAGTTAAAAGTCTTCATCTAGGTGTGGGGATTTAAATTGAAACCTCAGCTGCTGACATCTCTGGTTTGTATAGACCTTCTAGCCCCTCCTCATGCAGCAATTCCTCAGTCTTAAACATGCAAAGAAGTCACCAGGATATAACCTATTTTGGGTCTTAAGGTGTATGAAAAACTGCAGTATACCCCCCTCATATAATAAATCCACCTATTCCATGCCCTTTTTTCTCCAGCACAGCATGGCTTGATGCAAGAGTACCTTGTAGTTGGTTCTCTCTTTGAATGCTAGTGTAATATCAGCCTTGGGGAGACACCCATGTGGTAGCCAGAAAACTTATGAAGTTCTAGCCTTGTATGCACCAGATTAGCTATAAAGAGATTGGTCAACTCAATAGACCTCAGATGCTCTCAAGCTGGAGACAAGATCCCTAGGCACATAACTGCCCCATCTTCTGCTCAGGCTGGACTCATACATTCTGCTACTGTAGGAATAAAAGCCAGCTGTGTAGTAATATAGTTTAAAATTGGGTAGGGCACACCCCCCCATTGTTGGCAGCTGCATGTTGTCTTACCTACTTCTGTCTGGAATGTATGGTGCCAAAGGGCATCTCACACAATCTGTAAAGGATGAAAACAGCTATTTTTGGGTGACCCTTGCTTCAGTGCTTTTGTGCTGAGTTTCTTTGACTCTTCAGGAAAGACCTATTGAGCTGCAATAACTCATTTCTAGAGGAGTCCTTTGGAGAGGTGCATATGGAAGCATAATACCATAGGGGCAATATACAGTAGGAGCAACTCAGATATAGGAGTGCAGTGAGTTCAGATGCTCATTTTGTTTTCAAATGTCAGAGTAAAATTGAGCTGTACTGTATACCTATGTACATGAAGCAAGGTACTGACCTGGTATTTATGTATCTGTATTACAGTACATTGTAAGGTACTCAAAGGTTTCAGAAGATTGCACAGTACTGTATGGACACCTACCTACCTGCCTAACTACAAAAGGAATGACCAACCAATAGTAAGCACCCCAAGATTGGTCTGAAAGATCAGATTTCACAAGGGACAATGGAGAATAATAAGCCTTATTTTTTCAATCCTCAAAGATCAAAGACAAAGGTGAATTTTATTTTGACTTAGAAATTTCCTATGTTGTAAATGAACTAACGTGTGATTCTCATGGACATTCTATATGTTTGAAGACTATATATTAAATTCACAGTCTAATATAAGTGACAGCAGTTGTCACTGCCCTAGCTGATTCGATTTTTTTTCCTTTCAACAGTGCTGTCTCCATCTGATTTAGTAACTGACATCAAACATGGAGTGATGGCAACAGTGAAGAGGCTTGAGACTACTATGATCAGCTGCTCTTCAACTCTTCATGCACTAATTTCCTTTTTTTCCCAGAAAAAAATGAAAACATTATAGTGCGTGACAGTGGGAAAGTTGTCTAAGTTTTAGTGTCAAATAAATATGAACTGTTCTAAAATAAATTATAGTCTATGGTTGAACTTTGTACTAGGTAGAAATCCATACCTAAAACAATGTTGTTGTGCTGCAGAGCTTTGCCATCTAGTTTGTTGTGCTGCACAATATACTTAGCTACTGCATCACAACAACTTGAAATACATTCACACACGTGTGTTCCGGTAACCTCCACTTTTCAGGAAAAATCCGAGTCAGTGAGAGCTGACCCAGGAAGCAAGCAGTGATGAAAAAATGCAAAAGTAAGGACACCAACTTTAAAGTAAAGGTGTGATTTAAAAAATAAACCACACATTTTGGGCTTAATAGCCTCCTACCCTAGGGCGGTGACAGCCCCTCTGTGTTCAAATTGTAAATTGTAATGCACTATTTAAAGTTTGGGAAGGGGCCGTAATTCTGGTTGAACTGCCAGCCAGCTGAACCCTTCCCTCTTACTTGTCTGCCAGCTCCATCCTTGTGCTCCCACGTTTTGTGACGTGGAACCAGGGAGAGTGTGGGGATATGCCCCATGCAAGTCTATGGGGCTAATTTTCAGAACATTTATACAAAACTGTAAACTACCTTTTGATAAAAATGAAAGCCACCACTCAACTAATAGTGTCCCTATTAGCACTCTCCCTGCCATCAGACTTATGAAACTTCCCTTCACCCTCCTCCAAGAATCACATATCTGCAGAAAAGACACACAAGTATTGAATCAATATCCTTTCAACTGCAAGTAAAATGTATTAATGCTGGTAAGATAAAATTGTGCAAGTAATACACTTGTGAAGTTGGTGGAGCAGAAACTTTTTTTAGTTGTTCTGCTGTATCTCTGGGGCATGTAAGGACAATGGTCACCTCAGACAGATCTGATAAACTGTTGAGGCAGGAATTTTTGTTAAATTTGCCATCAGTCTTAACAGTTCTCCCCCCTCAAGGCTAACCCATCTGTAGAAAGGACACACAAGTATCTGACTAAACTAATTACAACTGTAAGCAAAATATACTAGTGCTGAATAGAAAAAATATTAAATATACCACCAGCTATGAACTTGAAGATAAATATGATTCCCACTGCTTCATCATATAATTGTCTCATTATCACTGAAATCAGCTTGGCTTGAATTTGGCAGAGTTCTCGAGCCATGGTAAAGTGATTTAAAGTGGACACTAAAAATAACAAACTATGAAAGATATTTATTGCAACAATCTTTTTTAGAACAGTTCAGATTTCTTTGACACTAGAATATAGAAAACTTTTTCGCTGTCACAGACCGTAATGTTTTTATTTTTTGTTGGGAAAATAATGGAAATAAGTCCATGAAGAGCCAAAGAGTAGCTGATCATGGTAGTCTCAAGCCTCTTCACTGTTGCCCTCATTCCAGGTCAGACATCAGTTGTTTAGCTGGACTGAGATGGCACTGCTGAAAGAAGAACAGACTGATGTACATTAGCCCCAAAAATATCTGAGGCAGTGGTGACATCTTGTACAAGTTGGCCTTTGATCCATCTCAGCTAAGTAATATTAATACTCTATTTTCTGACATAAACTGGTCTTGATTTAGTTTGCAACATATCTTAAATGTGTTGGACTTTAGATTTATATGGTTATACAGTACCTGTATATGTATATGACAAAGTATTCCTTATTTCTCAGGTTCACTAGAATTTTTTTCATGCCTTGCACACTGAAAGCTGTGAACTAAAGGGTAGCTGTTATGTATTTGTAGAGATAAGGTAAAAATAGATAAAAAAATAAATGTACATTTTTACTTTTTGTTAGATTTAATTTGCTATGATACATAGAAACATAGACTTTGACGGCAGATAAGGACCACTAGGCCCATCTAGTCTGCCCATTTCCCTACCTACAGGATAGGCCGCAGATCCTAGTTAACCAACAGCCTATTTCTTCCTACCCCCCACAAGAATTGCCTTATGTCTGTCCCATGCATTCTTGAATTCTCCCACAGTTTTAGACCCCACAACCTCCTCAGGAAGGCTGTTCTATGCATCCACTACCCTGTCTATGAAATAATACTTCCTCACATTGCCCCTGAACCACCTCCTTCTATCTTTAAATTGTGTCCCCTTGTTCTTGCAAGTCTCTTTTTCTGAAAGATGCTACCCTCTTGGACTTTGTTGATTCCACTGAGGTACTTAAAAGTTTCTATCATGTCCCCCCTCTCCCTTCTTTCCTCAAGGGTATACATATTAAGCTCCTTTAGTCTCTCCTCATATGGCTTCTCTTGCAGACCCTGCACCATTTTAGTTGCCCTTCTCTGGACTGCCTCTATCCTGTCTATGTCCTTGCGGAGATGGGGTCTCCAGAACTGGACACAGTACTCCAGATGGGGTCTCACCAACTGTCTGTACAGAGGGATAACAACTTCCTGTTTTCTGCTGATGATGCCTCTCCCTATACATCCCAGTATACCCCCAGCCCTCCCTACTGCCTTCTCACATTGCTTGCTAACCTTAAGGTCATCTGATATGATTACCCCCAGGTCCCTTTCCTTTTTTGTTGTTGTTACTACCTCCCCACCCGTTGTGTATTCTTCCCTGAGTTCTTGTTTCCCAGGTGCATTATTTTGCACTTCTTTGCGTGAATCCTAGCTGCCATACTTCTGACCATTCCTCCAACCTTGCCAAGTCCCTTTTCATCCTTTCCACACCTCCTTGTGTATCAACCCTGTTGCAGATCTTTGTGTCATCTTCAAAAGGCATACTTTTCCTTCAGTCCCTCTGCAATGTCACTGATGAAGACATTGAAAAGGACTGGACCAATCTGAACCCAGCGGTACCCACTAGTAACCCCTTTCTTCAAAGTGGACTCCATTTACAATTACCTTCTGTGTCCTGTTATCTAGCCAATGTTTTACCCAGGCTACCACCCTGGGTCCCCTCCCAGGCTGGTTAATTTGACTATTAATCTTTGTGCGGGACTGTGTCAAATGCCTTGCTAAAGTCTAGGTAGGCCATGTCACAGCCCCTCCCAGGTCTACTACTTTGGTCATCCAGTCAAAGAAATCTATTAGATTCATCTGACATGACCTTCCCGCTGTGAACCTATGCTGCCTTGGGTCCTGTGCTCCACTGGCCTCTAGGTACTCAACTATTCTTTCCTTCAAGTGACTCCATCACTTTCCCTACCACAGAGGTCAGACTGACAGGTCTGTAGTTTCCTGTCTCTGTCTTGGTCCCACTTTTGTGAGGGAATCACATCTGCCTTCCTCCAGTCCTCGGGTACCACACCATCCTCCCATGATTTATTAAAAGAGTAGCCAGTGGTTTCACTAGTTCCTCTCTTAATTCTTTTAGAATTGTGGGGTGAATTCACAGGACCCATTGCTTTGTCCACCTTCAGTTTTGGGGTTCTTGCAGAACCCTTTCTTCTGTGAAAGGACTGGGATCGACCCGCTATCAAGAGTGCTTCTGTTAATTGGATTAGGCACTTCCCCTCCTCTTTTGTGAATACTGAGCAGAAATATTCGTTGGTATTCCTGCTTTTCACTGTCCCCTCTCACCACCCACCGTTCATTCTATTCAGCCTCACTATCCCTCCCTTTGTCTTTCTACACTTGCTGATGTACCTATAAAAGGTTTTATCCCCCTTCTTAACTGAGTTGGCTATCTTTTCCTCAGTTTGGGCCTTTGCTATTCTGACTTCCCTCTCTGCTTCCTTCTGCCTTAACTGGTACAGCTCTCTGTTCTGCTCCTTCTGTGTTTCCTTATACTTCCGGAATGCTATCTTTTTCTTCCTGACTTTCACAGCCACCTCTTTTGAGAACCATAGTGGCTTTTTCTTTCATTTTCGATACACTCACTACTTAAATCCTACATGTTGTTACTCTTTGTGAATTTCCAGGAGCTCTGAAAATGTGAAGAGGGTTTATTATATTTTCTTATGTTCACGCTTTCATGAATTGTAACTTGTTAAGAAACACTCATAATACTGGACTAGCTTTGACAACACCGGTAAGTGATTGGTAAACAGTCTGAAAAAGCACAGAGACTCAAAATAAAGTTTAGTCACATCTTACCATTTACTAGAACTGCAGAGAGATAAAGTGTCATGGGCAACGTCTGTTGTACACCAAAATTTAAACAGAGCTCATCTAAACTCGTAACACCAGTTCAGACAAGTCTGCAGTTTAAAGCATTTATTGTGACCAAAAACAAGGGAAGATCTAATGCAGAAGTGCCCTCAGGTAGTGTCAGTAGCGCAGCAGGAGGGAGGGCAGCTCCTTGCTAGGGGAGGGCGGAGAGAAAGAGAG
Source organism: Neoceratodus forsteri (assembly GCA_016271365.2). NCBI lineage: Eukaryota > Metazoa > Chordata > Ceratodontiformes > Ceratodontidae > Neoceratodus > Neoceratodus forsteri. The sequence goes on from CM028134.1 coordinate 852,544,178, forward strand.
AGTGAGTGCACACTGGTATGAACAAGAACTACGTTATGATGTTATACATGGGTCAGCAAGAAAAATAGTGCGGTAGGAGAGGGGAGGGAAGAAGATGAAAACACATTTTAGTGAATGGGGAGCACACAGACATATTTGCAGGAAGTTGTGCTTCAGCTCCACTCCACTGTAACAACACAGCTGTGCTATGTTAGGAATTCATGCCATACACATTCTTCTGATAGCATTACATCAGCATAGCTCTGACACTATGCAGCGTTAAAAACATGTGGTAACTTAAGGGGTATCATTTAAAAGAGGCACAGGCACTTAGGGAGGGTGCAGATTTGTATTACATTAATCCTACTTTTTAAGGACAAGGGCAAGAATAGTGCCTGCTGCCATTCACATTCCACCCTCAGTGATTGTAACAAATGACTGAAATTGTTCTTATATAGGGCTGCAGCCGAGCATGCCAGACACATCTCCAAATATTTGATGGAATCAACTACCAACAGCCCCAGTGAATTAGTGATCATATAATCTCTATTCAGTTTGTTGGCTATCATAGAAACATAGATAGTGATGGCAGATAAGGACCACTTGGCCCACCCATCTGCCCATTTTCCCTATCTACTATAACACCGCAGACTCTACTTGATCTCTGGCTTTACCCCCTCCCCTTTCCGTACCTCTAAATTTCCCTTTTGCCTATCACGTACATTTTTGAAGCTTGTTACCATTTTGGCCCCCATCACCTCCACTGGAAGGCTGTTCCAGGCATCCACCACTCTTTCTGTAAAGAAGTACTTCTTCACATCTCCCTTGAGTCTCCCCCCTCCAGCTTCATAGCATGTCCCCTTGTTCTTGAGTATTTTTTATTCTGAAAAATGCTTCTCTCTTGAACTTTATTTATACCTGTGAGGTATTTGAATGTTTCTGTTCTATTCCCTCTCTCCCTTCATTCCTACAGGGGGTACATACTGAGGTCCTTCAGTCATTCCTCATAGCTATTGCGATGCAGACCCTGTACCATTTTGGTTGCCCTCTTGTGGACTGCCTCTACCCTGTCTATGTCTTTCCAGAGATGTGGTCTCCAGAACTAGACACAGTACTGTAGGTGACATCTCACCAGTGATCTCTACAGCAGCAATACCACCTTTCTCTTTGTGCCTGTGGTGCCCTTCCCTATGCACCCTAGCATCCCACTAGCTTCCCCCACTGCCTTGTCACACTGTTTGGCTACCTTTAGGTCATCAGATATGATTACCCAGGGATCCCTTTCCTTCACTATGGTGGTTAACACTACCCCACCCCATTTTGTTCTCTACTCCTGGGTTTCTGTGCCCCAAGTGCATGATTTTACACTTTTTCACATTGAAACCTAACTGCCACACCCTTGACCACTCCTCTAACTTTCCTAGATCACTATTCATTTTTCTCCACATGCACCCCCTGGGAGTGTCTACCCTGTTACTGATTTTAGTGGCATGTGCAAAGAGGCATACCTTCCCTTCTTGCCCTTCTGCAATGTCACTGATAAAGACATTAAAGAGTCCTGATATTGATCCCTTTGGCACCCCACTTTTCACCCTCTCTACCTTCCTCAGAATGACCTCTGTTTACCACTACCCTCTTTCTCCTGTCCTCCAGCCAATTTCTCACCCAGTTTATCACCTTATGATCCACTCCTAGGCTGCCCAGCTTGTTTATGAGTCTCTTATGTGGAACGATGTTGAATGTTTTACTGAAATCTAGGTAGGCCACATCCACTACTCCACCCTGATCAAATTCCCTGGCCACTCAGTCAAAGAAATGTATCAGTTTGACATGATCTCCCTCCAGTGAATCCATGTTGCCTTGGATCATGAAAGACACTGGTTCCAGATATTCCACAGTCCTCTACTTCAGTAGTGATTCCATTAATTTCTCCAATACTGAAGTTAGGCAGACTGGTCTGTAGATGCCAGCCTCCTCCTTCCTTCCACTTTTGTGAAGTGGGACTAAATCTGCCCTCTCCAGTCCTCTGGAATCACTCCTGTCTCCAGTGAGTGGTTGAACAAGGCTGTCAGAGGTGCAGCCAGCTCCTCCCAGAGCTCCCTCAATATCCTAGGATGCACTCCTTCTGGCTCAATTGCCTTGTCCACTTTCAGATTTGTGAGTTCCCTCAGAACCCTCTCCTCTGTAAATGGATTAGTGTCTACCTCCCTTCCTTTAATGCACAGGGCCCCTAACTGTGGTCCCTCTTCTTCCCCTTCCTCTGTGAACACTGAACAAAAGTACTTGTTGAAGATCTCTGCTTTTTACTGGTCCCTCTCTACACACTCCCCTCCTTCCTTCCTAAGCCTTACTATCCATCCTCTGGTCTTTCTCTTTTTGCTTACATTCCTGAAAAATACCTTGTCTCCTTTCTGCACTGCCTGGGCTATTTTTCCTCTGTCTGCACTTTTACACTCCTAATGGTTTTCCCTGCCTCCTTCTGTTTCTCCTGATAAACATCTCTATCTTCCTCTCTGTGTGTCTCTTTATAGCACCTGAATGTTAACTTTTTTGCCCTTACCTTCCAGGCCACCTCTTTTGAGAACCGTAGTGATCTCTTTTTCCACTTGCTTTTGCTTATTTGTCTGATGCAGAGGCTTGTTGCCTTCTCCATTTCTTCTTTTAGATTTGCCCACTGTTCCTCCACTCCCCTCAAGTTCTCCCCCCCCACAACCAGGGCATCTCTGAGGCATTCCCCCATCTTTTTAATAGTGGCTGTCCTGAAGTACAGGACCTTCGACTTTGTGTGATTTGATCCTGCCACAGTACCTACATTGAACCACTCTGTACAGTGATCAATGGTCCCCAGGTGGCCACCCACTGTGACACCTGCAATACTGTCCCCATTGGTGAGTACAAAGTCCAGTACTGCCCCTTGGGAGTGGGCTGTTTTACTAGTTGCTTTAGGAATGCCACCTGCAGGGAGAGCAGTATATTCCTACTCCTAGGTGAAGCTGCAGCTGGGATGCTGCAATCTACATCCAGCAGGTTGAAGTCCCCCACCAGCTGCACCTCTCCCTTGTTTGCCATCTTTTGGATGGCTTCCACTAGAACCTTATCCAACTTCTCCTTCCCCATGATGGAGGTCTGTAGATCAAGCTTGTGTCAATAGTGGTTCCTTTCCCTGTTCCTAGTGTGACCCACAGTACCTCCACCCCTTCCTGATTTTCTTGTATCTTAGTAACGTTTATACTGTACTATTCCTCACATAAAGAGCCACTCCTTTACTTTCTCCCCCCTGTCCTTTCTGAACAGAATATAACCTGGTATGGCTATATACCAGTCATGGTTCTCATTGCACCATGACTCTGTATTGGTGACAATGTCCAGGTCACCCTCTGCCATAATGGCCTTTGGGTTCAGGATTTGGTTTCTGAGCCTATGAGCATTTGTACACATGGCCTTCCAGAATGTGCTACCACCCTGATTCATATGATCCCCTGTCCCCATTTGCCATCTTTCCTTAACCCCTCTGCTGTAAGTCCCATCTTTCTTCACTTCTACCACTTTATTTCCTTTTTTGTTTGCTACCCTTGAGGATTTCTTTCCTTTAGGTCTCTCCCTACCTCCTACTTCAGTTTGGGGGGTTATGCCACCCCATTTCCTTCCACCACACCCCTCAGCTAGTTTAAATGCCCATCAATATAATATTTAAACTGGGTCATGCCTGAAAATAGGCAGGTCTTGCCTAGCACACTTACCTGGTTAGCAAAAGAAAATAAATAAATAAACCATTTGTTGAGGACTGTGGTCACCCTCCTGGATGGATGCAGGCCATCTCCCCTGTATAAGCCTCTATCTCTCTAGGTGGGACTCCAATCATCAATGTAGCCAACTCCAACCCCACACCATTCCTTCAACCATGAGTTGAAGTTTCTGGTATGAAGTAACCTATCCTTCACCTGTCATAAACAGGTAGCACCTCAGAAAAGGCTACTGAGCATGTTACCTGCTTAATGCCCCTCCCCAACCCCCTGAACTCCTCCTGTACTGTACTATCCTAGCCTCATCCCTTGCCAGTTCATGGGTCTCGAGGTGGACCATGACATCCAGCTCTCCCTCCCATCCTGCTTCTCTAGCAGTCCTCAGGATCTGCTCCCCATCCCTCCGAACAGTGGCACTGGGTAGGCACCTAACCTCACTCTCCCCATCCCTTTCTGACCCCAACTCTACCCCCTAACAATTGAATCTCCCAACAGGAGCTGCTTCCTCCCTCTCTGAGGTCCACTACCACCCACCTTGGGGTCTCCACTATAGAAGACCTCCACATCTTCCTTGGTCACTACTGTGGCTGTCTCTGTGAGACAGTCCCACCTTGCCAGAGTGGTGCAGGAATTTTGTAGTGGTACCATGTGGGGGATGTGTCCCTGACCCACCACCCTTACCCTTCCGGAGCCCACCATAGTCCAGCTACTACTTATCCTTGGAATCCTTTGAGGTGACTGTGGTAGACTTAATTTTACTGTTTGCTTTTTATTTGAGCTCATTTACTTTGTTTTCTGCTGCTTGCTATTAATGTATTTGTCTTCCTGATGAGGAGCCTTTGTAAATGAATCCCTGACTTGGAGGGTTGTAATTCTGATTTCTTTTTAAAATAAAAAATATAAAATAAAAAAAAAGACTTGGCGGTCCCTGGGTGGGGACAGAGGCACCCCAAAACCTAGCCAACTTGGCCTGGAGTCTAGAAAACTCCCTCTTTGGACCAGAGTGGTGCATGCAAATGGGGCAGCACTGCAATCTCCAGAAAGTCTCCCTGGAGACTGCTGCTCCACAGCCACTGCTCTGCATGTCCTACCTTGCCTATTTTTCTGTTTTGCTCCTTTAAACCCATTTTACCCCTTGCTCTCACTATTGCTTGACCTTAACTTGCCTCTACCTTGCCTGTATTTATTTTGCTCCCTTAAAACCCCTATGTATGCCTACCCTAGATAGAGTGTTTTACCTATTTATTTATTTAATTTATTTAAGTCTTTGATTACTGGGTAGGTGCATTGATCTAAATGACCATTTTCATACATGGCCTGGGCCAAGAATTTGACACAATAGTGATACAGACTGATTACAATGAATTAGATAACTTCAATACAATTACAATGAATTGGAGGAAGGTGACAGACATACAGTGGGGATATAGGCAAGGCAAGGTAAGGTAAATTTATTTCTAAAGCACCCAATCCCAGAGGTTCTGGGTGCCATACACAATAAAAACAGAATACAAAATACAGAGTTAACATGTGTGCAGTAGCAACATGTTTAAAACAGCATTCTTAAAAGCATAAACATAAAATATAAAATATGCAATAGCTGAGGGTAGGGTAGGGGGGCATGGCTTAATCCCCAATAGCCTGACAGAAGAGATGGACCTTAAGCCTCTGCTTAAAGACACCTATCAAGGGGGCATCCCGAACTGCAGCTGGAAGCATGTTCCACAGGATCGGCCCAGAGACACTAAATGTTTGGTCACCAGAGGTCTTGAGCCAGACCCTGGGAACATCCAGGAGGCCCCTCAAAGTGGAGCGGAGGGAACGGGAGGCGGTCGCAGGTGACAGGAGCTCAGACAAGTATCCAGGATCCAGCCCATATAGGGCCTTATAGGTAAGCAAGTCCACCTTGAAAAGGACCCTCCACCTGACCGGCAGCCAGTGCACAGCATGCAGGACCAGGGTCACATGGCATGACCGAGATAGTCCTGCCAGTAATCGGGCCACCACATTCTTCACCAGCTGCAGCCTGTGGAGAGTCCCTCTCATGACCCTGAAGTAAAGAGCATTACAGTTGTCAAGTCTGGGGGTCACAAAAGCGTGTACTAGGGTCGGCAGATCTTCGGGTGGAACGAGGGGCTTGATCCTGGCAATGTTCTGTAAATGGTAAAAAACACTCTTCACAACAGATTCAGATTCTTTCAGTATAACAAAAACATATATAAAACACACAGTTTATCACATATCAATCTTTAAAATCACATCTGCATAATAGAATCAACACCAATTTACAAACCCAGCATAAAAATATCTTATGTGCAAATTTAGCCACTGCGAAATAATCAGCCTGTTTTTCCAAAAAGAGCAGAGTCCCTAATTTATTTATTTGTTTACGGTCTAGGAATTACAACCCTTTAAGTCAGGGACTCATTTGCAAAGGCTCCATGTCATACAAAAAATAGATTAGAACAAAGTACAATAGATTAGAACAAAGTACAATATGTGATTTACAATTGAGACATCAACTTTGTGAATCAAAGAAAGACAGTTACAAACAGAGATGCACAGGGAAAAAAAATAAATATATAATGTACAGTCATGGTACAACAGCAGTTTGAGAAATACTAGTGCAATGGAGATTTAACGGGACTCATCTGCAGTCACAGTGGGAGTTAGACATAATGTGGTTTCGTAATTCAAGTTTGAAGGAACCAAGCTTGAGAATCGATAAAATGCAGTCAGGGATTGTATTCATCCAGAGAGGGCCCGGAAACAAAAAGACCTTTGGCCAGAAGTGGTCTTTGCGAAAGGGATATGGAATGTGGCAGTGTCAGAGTGTCTAGTGGGACGAGCAGAAAGGTTCCTTCGGAGGAGTTTTTGACAGCCGGGGGGGGCTAGGCCCAACTGGATTTTTTTTGCCAGTAGACAGGTCTGGTAAACTAGCCGCCCCTGAAAATTGAGCCAGGATGAGCGTAGATAGAGGTCACAGGTGTGCGTCAGACGATCACCACCAATGGCCAGTCGGCAAGCTTTGTTTAGGGCACTTTTAATACTGGACAATGCTGTATCGAAGGTGGCCCCATAAATGATTATGCCGTAATCTACCAGAGAAAGGATGGAGCTGGAGATAGCTAAGCATAGAGCCTCCGGAGGTAGACATGCCCTAAGTCTGTAGAGGAGACCGATTCTTTTGTTGACTTCAGTGCTAGTTGACGCAATGTGTTCACGATAGGTAAGAGCAGAGTCTAGTGTAACCCCAAGATATTTGAAGTTGGAAACCGATTCCAGCATGTTGCCTGTCACATTAAGTATGGATAATTTTGTAGTGCTGTGCTTATGCTGAGGATGGGCGAATAACATGACTTTCATCTTTTTTGTGTTGAGAACGAGCTTGTGAGAGGAAAACCAGGCTTCAATATGAGAGAAGGAGCCCTGCAAGGATTTTTGAAGCATCATGGGATCAGGGTGACGACTGAAAATCACAGTGTCATCTGCATAGAGGAGAAGATGCCCAGAGGAGGCCAGAGGTAATGAGTTCAGGAAAAGTGAGAAGAGGAGCGGACTGAGGATAGAGCCTTGTGGGACACCCGATCGAACTGGAAGGTTTGCAGAGAGGATGTTTCTTATCATGACCTGTTGCGTGCAGCCAGAGAGATAACTAGAGAACCAGCTAGTAGTTTCATAGGAGACACCAACAGAGAGGAGGGAGTTAATGAGCATGATGTGATTGACAGTATCGAATGCCTTGGAGAGATCTATGAAGACTGAGCCAGACAGGTCACCCTGGTCCAGAGCATCATATACAAAGGAGGTGAGTTCTAGTAGGGCAGTGGTGGTACTGTGACCTTTCTTAAAACTGTGTTGTTGTTGGCAGATTATGTGTCAAGTAGCTAGATAGCTGGAAAGTTGATCAGCCACAATTTTCTCCAAAGCTTTAGAGAGTGGGGGGAGTATGGATATGGGCCTGTAATTACTAGTGGAAGTACGTGCACCACTTTTGTGTACTGGTGTGATCCTAGCCTTTTTCCACAGAGCTGGGAATTGTCCCAGGCAGAGGGACATGTTGAAGATTTTAGTGAGCGGTACTAGAATGGCATCAAGGGTTAAGGACAGTAGTTTAGCATCTAGTGAGTCACCACTATGTCTGGACTTTCAAGGAACCTGGCAATGTAGCACGGGCATCACCAGTGGAGATAGTTTTTAGCTGAAAGGAGGCCCAGTGGGGTGGGGAAAAGATCCCGCTGCAGCACTGAAAAATCGGGGGATCGAGCTTAGATCTGATAATGATAAATTGAAGGCATCAGCTATTTTTTTAGGTTCTTGGGTAGGAGTACCATCCAGGATAAGAATGGTAGGAAGAGGGGAGGGAGACTTTCCACTGAGTTCCTTAATATTTTCCCAGAACCTCTTTCCATCTCCCCAGGTGACAGTGAGTTTTGTTTGGTAGTAAGCAGCCTTCGCTAGTTGAATGGCCCAGGTGCAGGCGTTTCTGGTGGCATGATAGCGTTGTCGGTCAGCTGGTTGACCTGACTGAAGAGCTCTGTACCACAGGTCATCACGGGCCTTCATTTGATCAAGCAACGTCCATGTGACCCAGGGGGATGATTTAGACCTTTCAAACTGTTTGACATGGGGGGGCGAAAATGTCACAGGTGGATTGGAAAGAACTAACGAAGAAGGACAGTGCAGCATCAACTGATGTCAGGTGATCAAGAGGGGACCAGTCAGTATTTTGAAGTAGGTTTTGGAGATGTTTTAGAGCCCCCTTCTTGAGCTGGCGACATATGGTGATCCTAGTGGGGGTGGTTTGCAGCAATTTGACCAGAGACATGTTACCGGGGAGTGATCACTGATTGAGTCCAATTGCACCTGAACATCTTGAATGTGTTCAGGGTGGTTGGTGAATATGAGGTCAAGGAGGGAGCCGCAGTTCATATTTTTGTTCACTCTAGTTGGGGTGAGGACCATCTGGGACAAATTTTGGGCAGCAGCTGCATCCCTGAGGGGGGATGTCAGGGGGGCAAGCCAGTTAGAGTTAAAATCTCCAAGGGCTATGACTTCAGAATTTTTAAGGAGTTGGCTGATTATGTTTAGGATGGTTGTGAATGCATTCCTTTGATGACGAGGGGGTATGTATACAGACATTAAGTAAAGTGACTTTTTTGATTTCCCAAGATCAACCCTGACAGTGAGAGACTGTGCACCATCTGAGGGGCTAATGGTTGTAGTGTGTATTCCATGCAGGTGGTCTCGGAGATATAGAGCACATCCTCCACCCCGTCATTTTTGCCTATCTGACCTGTATAATGTGTAGCCAGGTATGCTTACAGCCGAATCAGGGATATGCTGGGACAGCCAATTTTCGGTAACAGCTATGACATCAGGGAGGTGGAGGCAGACCCAGGCTTGGAATGGGGCAAATTTTTTTTGAAGACTACAAACATTAATGGTGGCCAGCCACAGCCCCTTTTGCCTAGCTGGTTGTTGTGGGGTGTGGAGAGAGGGACCAGGATTTGGGTGAATGTTGCCCACTAATAGCAGAAGGATGATAACTTTCCTGGTTAGGATAGTTTTGTGGTCCTTCTTGGGGGTGCGTCGAGATGAGACCATATGGTGAAGGGGTTTATTAGAAATATGGGTGAACAGAAAACATAGCATTTCCTGCCCATAAAGTAATGGGGCAGACATGGTGTCAGAGGTGGGGAGGCATGGGAAGAGAGGAAGGAAAGGGATATGGGACATAGTGATAGATGAGGGTGTTATGATTGGGGCAGAGGGAGGGGGTATTAGGACTAGCATGAAGAGGGCAGGAGGGTAGTGGCTTGTAGGAGAAGGCTAGAATGAGGAGTGTAATCCAGGATGCAGCAATGTGGACCAATAAGGATGATATAGGGATTGTTTTAGACATACTTGGGGGGGGTTAAATCGAACTTAACGCAGTTTTCAAGCGGGTTGTAATAAAGAGATTATATATATATATATATATATATATATATATATATATATATATATTTTGTTAATTTAAATTGCCTGGGCTCACACGGAAAGGACTTGCAGTGGAAAAAAGAGAGCTGAGAGTGAGTTTAGCAAAGAGAGCTGAAAGAGAGAGATCAGCTACCTAATTGGGCCAGTGTGAGGAAAAAGCTCCGCAGTGGAAGTCAGTGGCAGCCCCTATTGGCAGGTCCAGATAACCTGCTAATGGAGAAACTGCCTGATAGGTTATTTCACCTCACCAATCAGAAAAGGGCTCTCCGGCAGTATATAGGGAGAGCACGACTAAGCGTGGTGGTGGGGGCGGTGGGGCAGCTGACACGCAGCATCAGCGGGGATAGTGCTACAGCAGAGTGTAGCTTTGCAGAGTCTCCCCACTGCACCTGCTGCTCAAACGCAGACAAAGGCATTGAAAATGGCGGCCCTTCCAGTCTTCAGGAAGGGAGTTCGATTCCCTCACGACCACAAGCACCCTCGAGGGGAGCCTCGCAGTGCGATTCTGCCGAGGAAAGGAGAAAAAAAGGATTAATAAAGGTGAGATAATCGGGGGGGGCAACTGAAAATTAGGTATCAACGTGGGGCACAGAGAAATGGTGTCACGCTATGTAAAATGGCTATGGGGCTGGCTAGTACAGAGAAATACAGGGTTAAATACAGATTTCAAAATGGCTATGTGGCTACGCAGTACAGAGAATGTAGGGTTTAATACAGCTATCTACAACACAGTGCATTAGTAACATGAGGCTAACATTAGTTTTTACAATATTAAGGTAAGCACTTATAGAAACTGTAAAAAGCGAGATCCTTTTTAGAAATCTTGCCAAAAATAGTGCTTTTACAATAAAGGCAGGCTCATTTGGAAACAGTAGGGAAAGCAACTACTACATTTAAAGGCAACCTCATTTAGGAAACTGAGGAAAACCGTCTTTTCATTCAAATGAGGACCACAAAGTTTACTTTAAAAGGCAAGCTCATCAAGGTAACAGCAGAAAAGCGACTTTATAGTAAAAGGCACGCCCTTAAGGTAACTGAAGAAAAAACATCTTTTCTCTTAAAGCTCTTAAGGTTACAGAGGAAAGAGGCTATTTTGGCCCTTTTTCTGAGATTTTGCAAACAGAAAACTATCTCCACATGTGTTGGGGCAGTAATTTCAGAGTAGAGTGTGCTACAGGAGAGTGTAGCTTTGCAGAGTCTCCCCACTGTACCTGCTGCTCAAACGTGGACAAAGGCGTTGAAAACGGCGGCCCTTCCAGTCTCCAGGTAGGGAGTTCGATTCCCTCACGACCACAAGCACCCACGAGGGGGAGCCTCGCAGTGCGATTCTGCTGCTCAAACGCGGACAAAGGCGTTGAAAATGGCGGCCCTTCCAGTCTCCAGGGAGGGAGTTCGATTCCCTCATGACCACAAGCACCCATGAGGGGAGCCTCACAGTGCGATTCTGCTGCTCAAACGCGGACAAAGGTGTTGAAAACGGCGGCCCTTCCAGTCTCCAGGGAGGGAGTTCGATTCCCTCACGATCACAAGCACCCATGAGGGGATTCTCGCAGTGCGATTTATCCTCTATTGTGTCATGATTTTTAATACAGGGTAATATACATTTATTTCTTTCCTTTAACAACAATGGACAGTGCAACAACAGATAGTTACAGTTCTTTGTTCATTTATATCACAATTACAAAATTCATCACCACTACAGTAGTTCCAGTTCCACCACTTTTTTTGTTTATTATTCATCCTAAGTCTTAATAGGCAGATCATGTTCCTATCTCTCTTATTTTCTACCACTTCAAGGTAGAATTCTACTTTCTTGTATGTTTTCCTACTCTTATATAATCTCATACTAGGCAAAAACTCTATTTTTCCCATGTCAGTTTGATAGTACACATTTACTATCCTTTGTCTGGCCTCTTTCACATGCACATTTACACACTCCTTATGTTCTTGTAACCACATCGGCTCAAGGCCAGATTGTCTCATTTTATTATTTAGTGTATTAAACCATGAATATGAATGACCCATTCTTTTGATTTCTTCCCAACATTGTTTGGGCAATCTTGTATCTTCCATTTTTATTATTTTTTCCCAGAAACTTGAAGCTCTATTGTATACCGATTGTTCCATTCTGCCCATCCCTGATTCTAATCTGAGAATTGCAATTGGAATATCCTTTGTTAGACCTAATACTAGTCTAATAAAAAAAATCTTCACCATCTCTATACTCTTTATATTGGCTTGCAGTCCCCATACTTCATTACAATACAGTAGCTGTCTGTTTATTTAATCTTCAAAAGCCATTCTCATTGCAGTGAAGGAGTTACCTCCAAAGCTTTTTTTTTTTTATTCATTTCAATCTAGGATTACAATACCTTTGAGCCGAGGCTCTTTTACAAAGGTTCCACATCAGCGTGTGCAACAGTCATCATTTTTAGTTACAAACATAAAGTCACTGACTTACAGACATGTAATAACCAGTACAAAGACTTGAGCTATGAGCATGACAAGGGGAGGAGGGGGGGTCGATGGGGAGAGAAGTGAGGGTAGGAGATCAAGGGGGGTAGGAGGTGCAGGGGTAAGGGGGAGTACGGGAGGTGGGTGGGGGCAGGGGCAGGAGTGGAGATAAGGAGGGGAGGTGGGCGAGGGTGGGAGACAGTGCAGCCAGGGGGCCTTGTCAAGGGAATATGCCAGGTAAAGTGTTAGGGGTGCAAAGACTGATTGTATGTGCTGGGTGCCGGGGCATGTGCAGCTGGAATGGTGGAAATGTTAAGATGGGCAATTGCAGGATACAAGCAGTGAGAGGCGCAGCTTGGACTTGAAAAGGCTGAGTGTTGGAGCAGTCACTATGTCACTGCCAAGAGAGTTGAGCCAGTTGGATGCCCGATAGGCAAATGATCTTTGTCCTTGGGTTGTGCGACATCATGGGATATGTAGTAGATGGGAATTGGATCTTCTTGTAGTGACATTCCTATGTCTAGGCTTAAGGAGGGCACAGACACCAGGTGGGGCAAGTCTCATTATGATTTTCTTGGCCGTGATGCAGGTTTGGTATTTTATGCATTTGTCCAGTTGAAGCCATCCAGATTGGGAATAAAGGTCACATGTGTGGGTATGGCAATGTGAGCCAGTGATGAGATGACAGGCCTTATTCTGGGAGAGCAGTGGTAGTTGCAGACCCATATATGATAAGACCATAGTCTATGATGCTGACAATGGAGCTTTGGACGGCCACTGACAGTGCTTCTGGGGTTAGGTGTTTCCTGTGCCGGAATAATATGCCTAACCTCGCATTGGCAGACTTTGCCACATTGCTAATATGGACAGCATATGAGAGGTGGGGATCAAAGGTGATGCCAAGGTACCTGAACGATTGTGTTTGCTCTAGGATGGCTCCTTGTTCGGTTGCAATGGAGAGGTGGAGTTGTTTGTTTTTGTTGTGGGGGCTGCAAAAGACCATAGACTTGTTTTTTTTTCTGATTGAGAAGCAGTTTATGATTTAGGAACCAGGATTCAATGGAGGAGAAGGCCAGCTGAAGTTTATTTTGTAATTGGTTTGGATCAGGGTCCGAGGTGAGAATCACAGCATCGCCAGCGAGAGAATTATTTGTTCTGGGCAGCTGTCCTGTAGTGAGTTTAAGAATAGGCTGAAGAGGAGGGATCCCAGAATGGAGCCCTGGGGACTCCCTACAGACCAGACCGGTCTGGGTCCGAGAGTGTATCAGCGATTCTTACTGTTTGGGGACCATTCTTCAAGGTAGCTCTTAAACCAGCCAATGGTGTCAGTTGACAGCCCAGTGTTCTGAAGCTGGACAAGTAGGGAGGCGGTGATTGGCGGTGTTGAAGGCTTTAGTTAAGTCAATGTAGATTGAGCCTAGTAGTTCACCGGAATCAAGTGCATTGTGGATTGCACTGGTGAATTCAAGTAGGGCTGTGGAGGTGCTGTGACCTTTGCGGAACCCATGTTGTTGCTTGCACAGGATGTTGTACGTATCCAGGTATTCTGTGAGCTGGTCCGAGACGATGCATTCTAGTGCCTTGGAGAGTGGGGGTAGTAGGCAGATAGGTCTGTAGTTATCGTGGGCAGTTTTGTCACCACTTTTATGGACTGGGGTAACAGTGGCAGATTTCCATCTGTCCGGGAACTGGGTAAAGCTGAGGGAGAGGTTGAAAATTCTGGTCAGAGGACTAAGCACTTCATCAAGTGTGAGAGATAGGATTTTGAGATCGAGGGAGTCATTACTGAATCTTGATTTACCAAGGGCTATGGTAACATATTTGCATACTTGGTGAGCCTTGACTGCTTTGAAGTAGAAGCAGGGGGAGCTGGTGGGAGTAGTGTTCATTGCAGACAGGGGGCTACACCATCTTTGGAAGTAGTCCTGAGGTAGGACAGCGCTGAGGTCGTAAAGGCTTTGTTAAAGGTTGTTCCATAATGGTTTTGGGTTGAGGTTGTGGTTCCGTTGATGTTGAGTATTGATGGGGGGGTTTTGGGTGGATTCCCAGTGAGTTCCTTTATGTTCTTCCAGAATTCCTGACCATTGCCCCGGGAGTTTGTGAGGGCATGCTTATAGTAGATGGACTTCATTTGCTGGATGGTTTTGGTGCAGTCATTGCGGGCATGTTTGTAGTTTTGGATGTCGTTTTGCCTTCCAGAGTTTCTGACCAGCTCCCATAGGTGGTCTCTTGTTTTTAGCATCCTGAGGAGGTCACCTGTGAGCCAAGGGTTACTCAGTGATTTGACTTTGCGTTTCTTAATAGGAGCATACTTGTCACAGGCCACAGTGAAGATGTTTATGAAGTGGTCAAGGGAAATGTTTACGTTGGTTGTATTGTAGATAGGGGACCAGTCTTGGTGGAGGAGGTGGGATTTGAGTCGAGGAAGGTGACCACTGGGTAGAACCCTGATGGTGGTTGTTTTTGGTGGTTGTTTGATGAATTTATTTGACCAGGTGCAGCTAACAGGGGAGTGATCGCTGAGAGAGTCAGGGAGGACATTAGTGTTAGATATCCGCGATGGGTGACTGGTAAGGATCCAGTCCAAGAGTGTGCTGGTGCCGGTCCTTTAATTTTTCCTGGTTGGTGAGTCAACCATTTGTGTGAGGTTCACCACAGCAACGGTATCCCTGTGTGCACCAGCATCGGCCGCAGGCCAGTTGATGTTGAAGTCGCCTAGGAGGATGGATTCGGTATCTGGTGGGAGTGACTTTACAAAGTCAAGAACAGCTGTTAGACCAGTTCCCTGTTCTTTAGGAGGGATATAGATGGTGGCAACAGTGAAGGTTTTTTTTGGGGCACCGAGGAGGATTCTCACTGGCAGTATCTGAGCAGTTGTGGATTGGATTGAGGTAATGATGTGGTGCCCTTGTATGGAGTCTTTTAGGTAGAGAGCGCGGCCCCCGCCTCTTTTGGAGAGGCGATCCAGCCTAAAGACGTTGTAGCCAGGAAGACTGATTGCATGGTCCGGTACCGATGGCGTGAGCCAGGTTTTGACAATTGCCAGAACATCAGGGCAGTGTTGGCTGGTGAAGGCCTGTAGAGCATCCATTTTAGGAAGGAGGCTGCAGACGTTGATTGATATGAATGAGAGGGCACCCGAAGGCTTGCTCAGATTAGTGGCTTTAGAGCAGAATGGGCCAGGGTTTTGGTGCACGTTGCCTGACAGCATTAGGAGAAGGAGGAGGACTAGCCTCAAGGAGCTGTGGCATATTTCTTTAAGGGAATGTTTTCACCGGCTGGCATCTCGGGAAGTTGCCGAGCATCGACAATAGTGGGTGAGGGTAAGCATAGACAGGGGGGACCAGAGTGGAGGGCTAGGCCCAGTGTCAGTGTAGGACAGTTTCATGGTGGTAGGATGGACCATGGGCAAGGGGCAGTGACCAGTGTGCAGTGTGCCTATGCAGAGGAAGGATGTAGGAATGTGGAAGCTATGGGGGAGGGAGGGAAAGCAGGCTTTTGGGGAGTGCAGTAGGGGAGGAAGACAGGCAAGAAGAAATAGAATAGGGGTTAGAGAACGGTGGAGGCGCATGATTAAAGTATGATTCGGGGCTCAGGGAAATCTTACCCAGTTCGAGAGGATCTTGAGGGTGGGAAGGAAGGAAGGTGTATAGCAAGTAAAGAAACTGTGTCTTTCAGAGGGTAGACTTTTTTCTTTTTTTTTCTTCTAAATGAAAGAACAAGAATCCCTCTAGTGACAGGTCTGTATAACCTGCTAATGGAAAACTAGCCACTTGAATTTGCAAATCTATTTATGGCTTTTGCAGAAATTATTCCTGTTTCTTTTATTCTGTCTATATGATTTTTCCACGTTCTGTTTTGGCTAAATGTCACCCCTAAATACTGTATGTAAACTTTGTAACTTGTTCTATATTCAAGCCTTTAATTACTCATTTTTCAACTGTTTCTCTCTTTTTCCCTAGGACCATAATTTTACTTTTTGCTGCATTTATCTTTAGATGTAGGGTTTCCAGATGTTCAACAGTCCTAGTTAAACCTCTTCTTAACCCAACTGGTGTTCTGGAAAGTAAGACAATATCATCTGCATACAATAAGATTTATACATTTTGGTTATTAATCTGCGGGCTATGTGCATCGATCTTCTTTAATTCCTTTACCAATGTTTCAATGTAAATTGCAAACAATAGTGGCGCTAATAAGCAGCCTTGTTTTACTCCCTTATCTATGTGGATTTCATCAGTCAATATCCCTTGTCTTGTTACTCTGACCTGGCTGAGGTGCTTGAATGCAGCATTTTCAATATTAACAAAAGTCTTACATTAATTTTCAGGTCTTCTAATATCTGCCATAAAGTCTCTCTGCTGATGTTATCAAAGGCAGCATTAATATCTGAAAAAGCCATATATAATTTTCCTTTTCTATGCCCCACATATTTCTGACCCAAGTGGTTCAAAACAAATATGTGGTCCACTGTGCTATAAAATTTCCTAAACCCAGCCTGGTATACAGATAATATCTTCTGTTCTATAGTCCAGGATTCTAGTATTTGTAAAATAATCCTAGTATAAATCTTCATGGAATTGCATAATAGAGTGATTGGTCTATAACAGGTCAGATTTAACCTGTTCCCATTCTTAAAAAGAGGTACAATTAAGCCTTCATTCCAGCTTTTTGGCATATTTAGGCTGTTATTAATATGCAAAAAGATGGGAGATAATATTTTTGCCCACCATTCTGGGTTCACTTTAAAAACCTCTGCCGGTATACCGTCCACCCCTGATGCTTTATTATTTTTTCGCTCATTTATTGCCCATATAACTTCATCTTCTGTAACCATGGGCCAAAGTTCCACCTCTTCGTCTACATTATTTATTAAAACATCTTTTCTTGACAAACCTCCATACAGATTAGCGTAATGCTCAAACCATACCTGCAGTATGATTATTCCTTCATGATTAGTTCTCTATTATCTGTACCCAGTGTTACCAGGTTTCAGAACATCTTACAATCCCCATGTATGATGGCATCCTGTAAACAAATCCATAGTTTATTCTTACATTGCTCCATTTTTCTTTTTAATAGTCTCTTATATTCTTTCCTAAGTTTAAAATAAGCTTCTCTCACGCCTGTATTATTAGGTCCTTTACTACATCTTCCAGCTCTTATTACTAACCTTTTATATCTCTTACATTTCTTATCATACCACCCCTTGTTTATCACCTTTCCTAGTGTTTGTCTCACTCGGTCCTCTTTACCTAATGAATCTACTATAACACTGAAGATGTCCTCTAAAATTTGTATCCATGTGTCACATCCATTATTATCATCCAAATTAATTACATATTCAGCCTTCACCATGATCATGTTATTTTCATTTAATAGCTCTTCTGTCTTATTGGAGCTATACGGGTCCCACTTTAACTTTTTTTTACTTGTGACAACCATATGCTCATTGGCAGCATTAATTTTTTCCCCTTGATATTGATGATACACCTCATACTCTAAATCCATAGTCACAGCTATCAGAAAGTGGTCACTTTCCCACATTTTCATAACCACAAATCAATAACTTTGTTAAATGATCTCACATCTATAAGGGCGATATCAATGACTGGACCACTATTTTTTAACAGAAATGTATAGTTTGTTCTCCCATTCAGCACCCTCAATCCATTTTCTACAGCAAAATTAAACAATTTCTTGCCCCTTGAGTTTAATACTTTGTCCTTCGAAGCTTAATTGGTGTGGACAATAAATCATCTATCCCCCATTTATTTGAGTAACTTTCTATCTTTTCAGCAATTCTTGCAATGACATCACCCATTATGCGTATAGGACTGGAACCAAAGTTTTCCATTACTTTCTCTATGATTTGTGTCAGTTTTGAAAATATCTGGTTTTCTACATTTCTGTTTAATTTTAGTGGAATATATACATTAACACAAATCAAGGAGGGTTTATCCTTACAACCCAAAATACTTCCTAGGGTGTACTGGTTACTTCATTCCATCCTTTCTGCATTCCTAAAGGCTTCTGTTGAAATCAATGTAACCAGACCCCCCTCTTGCATGTCCATATCTTATAATTCTTTCAGCAGGTATATCATTCACATGGAAACATTTCATCACATTTACCTCAATTCCTTCTAACCATGTTTCCTGTAGCATTATAACCTGAAACTACTTTATACCCTGTACCCACTGTTCATCCTCCAATTTTTCTTTTACTCTGGCTATATTCCAGCTCAATATTTTAATCCCCTCTCTGCCTGGGTCATATTGGGCTGAACACTCCTTCATTCATGCTGTTGTTTTCAAGTCAATAAGGGGAATGCTATTATACAAACTCCTTTCTATCTCCATACTTTCGATGGTATTCCTCTTCCATTTTTTAAAACTTGAAGCTTGAATTAGGAGGATGTTGCTGGGGCTAACAAAGAACTTGTTTCTAACACCTCACTGGTGTTAATTTTAATGCCTCTATGTTTATGCCCTCTTATATAATTCTCTATTTCCTCCACAGAGTCACTGCCAAAAGAATGTACCATGACCCTTGGTTGTAAATACTCGGTTATTCTTTGTTGTTTCTGTTTGTTAGTTTGGTCATCCAAC
This sequence comes from Neoceratodus forsteri, assembly GCA_016271365.2. NCBI lineage: Eukaryota > Metazoa > Chordata > Ceratodontiformes > Ceratodontidae > Neoceratodus > Neoceratodus forsteri. The sequence continues at coordinate 852,562,947 of CM028134.1, forward strand.
CCCAACCTTACTTGTTTCCCCTTATGTTTAGATTTTTCCATTTCTTTCTCTTTTGTGTTTATCTTCCCTAGCTGTAAAACTGTCTCATTCATATTAATGCCCATTTTCTTAAATTCATCTTTGTGACTCAACATTTTTATTCTAGTTTCCAGCCTTTTTAGTGTAATACATACCCAACCTTTCTCTCCCCCGGTTAGATATCCATACGCTGTGGCCAAATCTGTCCAACCAATACCATTTCCCAAAACCCCTTTACCAAGATTATATGTCATCAGAATTAAGGTGAAAGGTGATTCATTTTTCACTTTAGGAAGCCCTTTAAGAAATACAGTGGGCAACAATTTCTTCTTTTTTATTAACAACTCTTTTTTGTCCACATTATTCCCCTTATCGACATCCTTAACCCTTGTTTCATTTGCTTTTCTCTTCTCTTCTAATTTTATATTACTTTGTATAGTTCTTTTCTCCCCCTTTTTTGTTATTTCTTTCCTTTGTGTTCTTTTATCTCCTTCCACTTCTTCTATATTCTGTCTGGTCTTCTGTCCTATTTCCTGTCTCTGGCTACAGTATGAACACATTCCAATTACTCCACACTTTGTATTATCGCTATTTGTCTTTTTCTGCATGTGTCTACCGTGTCTACCTTTTCTAAGGGCTTCCACTTCCTTTAATGCTTGTTCCCCTGTCTTCTCAGTTGTTTTATGAATTTCATCCCTTCTTTTATCCCTGTTTTCCTCTCTTGTCTCTGGCCTTAGAATTTGCAATCCTCCCTTACTATGCACTTCTTTTGTAAGGCATTTTTCCTCATCTCCCACTTGTTTTCCTTGACATATCAGTTTAATCCAGTCTTTTAATAGTTCATTAGTTCTTCCAATTTCTCTCTTGATTTCAGCTAATCCCATAACAATTAAGTTATGGTTCACAAATGATTCCACAGCTGCAGGCAGTCATGTCTTTTTGGAATTAAGCTGTGCCCTTTTCTCTAGCACAGATCTTTTCCCTAAATGGTCTTTCTTGTCACACCCTCTTCCATAGTTTGCCACAGATATGATACATCTGGCAGGGCATCAGATGGGGGGGGGGCGGTCCATGCCCAAGTGCTGAATATAAGGTGAAATAAAATTCTCAAAATCATACAGGAAGGATCTATACCCCCTGTTATCTTTCTCATTACCTTGATCCAGGGTAGGAGGTATTGTTGTTCCTCTATTTTTAGTCATTTCATCACATGCCAAATCCTGTAACATGATACCTCCACTATACTGGCTGGCTGGCTGTAAAAGCCCTTCTTGCCTTACTTTCTCCTCACTTCTGCTTTTTCCATGGTCAGATATTACTTTCTGTGGGGATTCAAACAGAAATTTTCTGTTTAACTCCCCCCTTAAGGTTATTCCCCTTATAGTCTTTTTAAATCTCTGACCCTTCTAGTTTTTTTTTTTTATTATTTGGGCCAGTAGTGGGTTTACATCCTGTAAATCATCTTCATTCTCTGCACCTGTTTGTACTTGATTTGTGTTAGTTCCCTCTAAAGTTAGTGTCTGTCCCTTAACCATTTCCTGTCCTGATAAAATAAAACGGTTAGTAACCACTTTGTTCTTCTCTAGGTTTTTATTTTTACTTTTTTTTGAGGTTTAGTCACATTCTTGTTTGCTTTACCTTGTGTCCTGGTCACTATTTTCCTAGTTGCCACATTCCACAATTTATACAATATGCAATTTATTAAATAAAGAAAGCAACTACTTATAATCTATTATGCAGAGTAATAAGCTACCTAAATATGCAACATAACCATTTTAAAAGCAGTAAATACTTGTGCAAATACGGTTTTAGGCTCATTAGTCCAAATGGCTCCACAATATAAAGTTCATACAAATTATAACAAATGTAACAGCTAAGGCACTAGAAAAGGGAGGAATTGTTCCAGCTTTCAGAGTCAACCCTCCACTAAGAGCTATAATAAAATATATGATCTTCACTTGTTTAGCCTACACCAATGCAGTCCACAGTCAAAAATTCAATATCAAATTCTTCCAGAAGTTATTTTTATACACTTTCACAGATCTGTGTCTATGTCTTTACTTTACTTTGCTTCTTTTTTTTTCTTATCTTTGTCTTTTATTCTTATTTTCATCTGTTGTCCCCCTATTTTCTTTTCCACTCTCTCTGTGTCTCTGTATGATGGTCCCCGTAGTACTTTATACAGGTTACTCTAGTCAGAAGCATCCCGTACATCTGTTTCTAACTGTTTCTTCAAAATTCAAACTTACTCCATAACTGAATTCCTACAGGCTTGTGTAGTTTGCAATAGCTGTTTTAAAAAGCTCCAACCAAACTTCTTTTACAAAACAGCATGGACAAAACAACATGCCTGAAAAATCACCTTGCAAAATACGTGGCAAGGCTATATCAGGTTTAGACAAAAAAGACACTCTGATTCTTCCAATAAGACAGGAAAAAGAACCATAGGAAAAAGAAATGGGATTTTTATCTAGGCAAGTTTAGCAGCATGAAGGAGAGCAACAGCTACAACCACAGCATACAACGAGTGCTTTTCACTCTTCACAAAAGATGACACCTGATCTTTGAAGGTCAGTCTGCTGCCCAGGATCACACCTAGATTTCACATCCTTGGGGAAGCAACCAATGGAGCAGACCGTAGGAAAAAAACAGTGTCCGCTCCAGGTAGCAACCCATCATGCCCGTGAACCGGCTCAACCACCAGCACCTCTGTCTTGTCCAGGTTGAGTTGCAGCCAACTGGAAGCCATCCAGTCATTGATTTTAGCCAGACAGGTGTTAAGCACATCAACCACACCTGATGTCCTGGGGTCAAATGACAGATACATCTGGGTGTTATCTGCATAGCAGTGAAACGCCACACTGTACTGTCAAATGATCTCACCCAGGAGCAGCATATACACCGCGAACAGCATTGGTGACAAGATTGAGCCCTGTGGAACTCCACAAGATATAGGATATGTTGAGCTAGTACAGAATGCATGCCAAAACCATTCTCAAATTGGTAGGTGCTCACAATTACACATTGGATAATAGGTTTGGAGAGCAGACTCAAAGTGCTATGTTGAGGCATGACAACTGGAAGAGCAGAGTTGACAGAAATGGAAAGTGAGAAAATAGCAAGTCAAGGGAGATTACCCTGGAGAGCACAGGCATTTGACTTCAGTCAACAACTAGGATTTGAGACAGAGTTTGAAAGTGCTGTGGGTATCAGCCGAGTGGAGGGATGCAGGGAGTCTGTTCCAAAGTGAAGGGGCAGTGACAGACACTGTTTTGCCACCCATGACTGTAGAGACTTTAGGGACCTCCATGGGGGGAAATGAGGACACATGGAGACATCTGAGAGAAGCTCTGGCCTTCAGGAAGAGTGCATATGGTGATGCATTGCCACCTCTGAGGGTGTTGTTGATGATACAGCTGAGAGCATAGTTATATCAACCTGAGAGTGGGAGCCATCCTAGCACCTGGTAAAGGTTGCAGTGATGTGTTGAGTAGGGTGCCAGGAGTGCAAACTGATGGATGTTGTTGTAGATGGAGTTTAGTTGTGTGCGCAGGGCAGAGGACACTTGGGAATATATAGGGGAGCAGTAGTCAATGATGGAGAGCAGATTGCCTTGGGCTAAAGCTAACTGGGCCTCTTAGGTCAGAAAATGTTTAAGCTGATAAGCGGCCCTGAGTTTCTGGTTTACCCAGCGCACTATGGTGTTAATGTGCTCCATGTAAGAGACGGACGGGTCAGGGGGTTATTTATTTATTTATTTAAGAGATTTACCAGGAAGGCATGCTGAGCAGAGTACCGCTCGATTCCAGATGCGCCCTGAGGTTTGAGGTTACAGTGGAAACATGATACAATCTGAACAAAACATACAGTGGAACATGATATAGTCAGAAACAACATACATAATGTATTTTAGAACAGCAGTGGGTAGCTTACATAATGTGAATGGAACAATTGAGGGTAGGCAGATTTTAGTACAGTAGCACAGATACAGTTTTTCACAAGGAAGCAGATCAACAGTGGAGAGACCAGACTTGATGCTATCACTGGGTGGATTCAGGAGTGAGGGAGGTGTTGGGGGGGTTACAGGAGCAGGTGGTAGAGAAGTGCGTTTTGAGAAGGGCATTTAGTTGAGGAGTACTTGTGGAGTGTCTAATATCAGCTGCCAGGGAATTCCATAATTTGGGCAACCTAAAGCTGAAAGCAGCCTGGCCGGACCGGGTGGATCTTTGTGGGATGTGCAGGAGCCTGGTGTCGATGTTATGGAGCATGTAGGATGGTGGGGGTAGGGCAGTTAGGGAGGATGACAGGTAGGAAGGGAGTAACTGTGACCAGAACTTAGCCGAGGTTCTATCGCAGTGAAGCGATCTTCTGTTGTGTAGAGAGGTGAGGTTCAAGGATTGGTAGTGGACACAGTGGTGGGTGTTGGGAGGGCAGTCCACCGAAAATCAGCAGAAGGAGTTAAATAGGGGGTCTAGCCTTGCTAGGGAGGTTTGAGGGGTGGCACAGTAGACAATATCACCATAGTCAATAATAGGGAGGATCATTTTTTGGACTATTTCTTGCCTGGTTGGCAGGGGTATGCAATTTTTGTTCTGGTAGAGGGCTCCCAACATGGGGTTCAATTTTTTGTGTCTAGCATCAATGTGAGCAGAGAAGTCAAGATGTTGATCTAACCAGACACCTAGATATCAATAAGAGGTGTAGGCCTCCAGTGGGGTGCTGTCCAGAGTGTAGAACATAGGTGGTGCAGTAAGCCGGATGAGTTTGGGCCGGGAGCCAAAGGTGAGGGAGACTTTTTTTAGAATTTAGGACTAGTTGGGTTATGCCTAAGTATTTAAAATAGGAAACATTTTGTAGTGTGGGGCCATCGGAACTAAGCACAGAGAGGGAGGAGTTGGACTTGGAGATGCTGGCCAGGTAGGGTATGGACCCAAGGAGCACTGATTTTGTTTTATTTGTTTTTTGTTGACCAGGAGCCTATGTAACAGGAACCAATTATAGGAAGAACCATAGTTATAGGTCAGGACTGAATATATATTTGTCAGGGACTTGCCACTGTGGAAGAGGATGAGATCATCAGCGTACAGTAGTACTTTGCAGGGAAGGCTGTCAGAGGTGAGAGAATTCATGAAGATGGAGAACAGTAAGAGACCCAGGATGGAGCCCTGTGGAACACCCATTGTGATGGGAAGGTCAGAAATTTCACATACTGCTTCCCTGGGTGAGTTGTCATACATGGTGTTGTGGATTAATCTCCCTGCAGGCTGTGAGAAACTGAACATTTATTCCAACAGATGCTCTCTTCTTAAACCAGTCTATATCACTGTAGTTCAGTTCTCCTATAAACACTGGGCCAGATTTTCAGTCCCCCTGAAATCAGTGCAGCTGCAGGGAAAAACTGGCACAAGTGGATTGCCACTTCTAGACCCACAGTTATTCCCGCAATTGCAATATTTTCAAAAGTTGGAGCCACTGTATAACTGGCTCTATGATTTACAGCTGGTTGAAAATATAAAGATCCACTGGTGAGGAGATTTAGTCCTGCAGCAGTGTCTGCAGCAGGGAAATTAGTTCCTGAATGAGTTGGAAATCCAGCCATCAATTTCCCCATCACATGTGACTGTTAATTCTTTTATTTTCTGAATGTATAACTCACTTGTGTTTGGAGGTCTGTAACACAACCCCATGATTCTATGTTCAGACATTTGTGTATGAACCCTTAACCAAATTGCCTCAGTTTGTTTCTTTGTTTTAATTTTGTCAGAAATTTATGTTACAATGATATCATTTGCAATATATGTATAGCTATTCCACCTCTATTTTTTCCTTTTCTGTCCCATTTTATGAGATTATAACCTGGATGTTCTTTCCCCAGTCATTCTTTGCCCCAGGTCTTCACCCAGGAAATTAATTCATGTTTGAGCCTGTATCTCAGCATACCCATGGGAAACAGATATCAGATGAGAAGGTACTTTGGTCTGTGTCCCGGCTTTGGTTTAGGGTTGGTATGGAGGGCCCACTCTATTGCAAAGTTCATAGTGTCGGGGCCCAACTTCAACTGCTCTGCCAAACATTTTGGGATTGTTGGGCCTGGGAACTTACCTTTCAGGCCCTCCATTAGTCCCAAGAGATGTACAGTAGATTGGAGTGGCATGCTCCTGATCATCCACCAGCTCCTGTACCAACACCAGGTCCTTCTTGAGGTTGTCCCAGTCCCTAGTCATGTCTGTTTGGGCATTCTTGAGGTCACTCACCCTTCTTTTGACCTCATCTAGCCATCACTTATGGTAGTAGGTGTCTCGTGTCTCCACCAGGCCAGACACTATAACATGGATAATTTATGCAAATACATTCTGAAATCCATCTTTTATTTCATTTTGTTGGTTTAAGATCATGATGGCAAGTGGATGGTCAGGATCCTCTCCTGTTAAATTCCCACCAGAAGCCATTGCTTGAATCTTAGTGCAGCCTTTTTGTGGAATGGGGCTGGAGTAAGCAGTGACTGCAGAGTACAATTCATATTAAACTTTTCCTCCAATTCACTGGTTTAGCATTTTGAAATGGGTTGCTCAATGTGTGCACAGCTCATTGCATTGAATTGGTAGAACTTTCATAATGGTTTATCTCTAGCTGTTATTCAACTTCAGCTACTTTGCAGTTCTCTGGAATTTTTAATTTTTTGTTAATTCAGTGCAATGAGCAGTTCACACATTAAAGAGCTAGTAGAACTAAAAATAGCAGACAGGAACATTTAATGAACTTTAAGAAGTCAGTTGAAAGTTTGTATTTCTAAATATTTTTTTCTCTTTCCTTTTGCTCATTACAAAGTTTTCTATGTGATAGTATTATGCTAGGTGTGTGGAATAGCACTCTCTGTATAAAAAGGGGAAGGCTCACATTCCAAAGTTGTCAGTTCAAAATTGAAGCCAACGAGTCGAATGTAATAGTGCAAAAATATTTATTGACGCTTACATCAATCCATAAATCCAGTGTGTTTATTCAGGCTGGGGGGCACTTTATATCTGGCTGGTCTTCTCTTGATACTGTATATAGATTGATGCAAGTGTCAATAAATCTTTTTGCACTATTACATTTGATTTGTTGGTTTATATTTTGCACTGACAACTTTGGAGTGCAAGCTTTCCCTTTTTATGCTGACTGTGCTTTTTCATCCACACACCCTTGTTCCAGGCTGCCCTTTTTTGCTGTTCATGGAATAGCACTTTGTCTGGAAGCTGACATATCTAGTTCTATTCCTCCTGCTACATCATCAGACTGTGACCTCACTGACATGACATCACAGTAGACTGATATGGCAGCTATTGAGTGGCTCTTCTTGAGCAGCTGTGATGTCACACTTCGTGAGGTCACAATGCTGATGATGTAGTGGGATGAACAGAGCTAGATATGTCAGCTGCCAGGCAGTGTGTTATTACATACAGATGCAACAGCCAGGATGCAATGCAGAAATGCAGCAGAATAGCAATTAAGCCCTTTTGTCATGCAGGATTTTGTGACATGTCATTACTGAAAGTAGCTGTGCTTCATCATGGCTGTCTCCACTGTATATCACACTTACTAGTCAAGTAACAAATCTAAGTAACCAAAGGGAAAAGAAAAATTACCTCAAATAGAAAATGTAATACTTGACTGCTTTTGAAAACTATTATTAATTTTAGGTAGTACACTAACTCTTTAAACAACCATTGAGAATGGTGAACCACTGAGTTGGAACCTGATTTCATTGCAGTACTGTACAGTACAGTATTTGATTGGGATATATGGATTTATCAGAATTGCTGATCTTGTGGGACCTGTGTGCCATTCCCATTGTACTAAATGTCCCCAATCAGTCTAATACAATTTATATTTGGCCTTTCTCTTACAACATAATCACATAAAGCTCATGATCGTTCTGCAGCTAGACTCGTGCATGTATGAGTTATCAATTTTTTTTATGACCCCTGATATTTTTATTGATTATGAAGCTAGGCAAAATTCTTAGTTGATATATGCTCCTTACGTCTAAAACAAGCACTGTAACCCTTAAAAGGAAAGATACAAAACTGCTGAGTCCTTGTCGCTGGGCAAGCACATTGTGTGTACAGTACATTATGCAAGCCCAGAGCCAAAGATTCAGCAGTTTCTTAGCTTTCTTTGTAAGGATTAGTATGCTCATTTTTTGGGTGTAAGTAGCCGATCTTAACTAAGAATTCTGCCTAGTTTGACAAGCAATAAAAATATCAGGGGCATTAAAAATTCTTAACATGTGCATGCATAAGTCTATCTGCAGGATGACAATGATGAACACTCAAATTCACAGGCAATGAGGTTGTGCTGTCAGTTAAAAACAAGTTCTAGCCAGAGCCTACATGGCTGTGATGAGCTTGCAAAGCTCTAAAGAGCGAGTGTCGTACAGTGCCACTTCCAAGATGGCAGCCGGTGACACAACTGCGCATGCGTGGCATTCACGCATATGTAGTTGCGGTGAATGGCAACATGCCATTCATAAGATGGTGGCACTAGCAGAACTGCACATGTGCACAAGGAGGCATGTGCAGTTCTTGTCAGAAATGCAGAAGTAACAGTCTAAACAGTGTGGCCGTTACTGTGTAGCGGCAATTCATGGTGGAGTGTTACAAGCTTCGTTGAACTTTCGGAAGAATACTTCCAAAAGTCAAAGAAACATAGAAACATAGAATTTGACGGCAGATAAGGACCGCTTGGCCCACCTAGTCTGCCCATTTCCCTACCTGATGGATAAGCTGCAGATTCTAGTTAATCAACAGCTTACTTCCTCCTACCCCCACTAGAATTGCCTTATGCCTGTCCCATGCATTCTTGAATTCTCCCCACTGTTCCTGACTCCACAATCTCCTCAGAAAGGCTGTTCCATGCATCCACAACCCTCTCTGTGAAAAAATACTTTCTAACATTACCGCAGAGCCATCCCCCTCTATCTTCAAATTGTGCCCCCTTGTTCTTGCACATCTCTTCTTATGAAATATACTACCCTCTTGTACTTTGTTAATTCCCTTGAGATACTTGAAAGTTTCTATCATGTCCCCCCTCTCCCTCCTTTCCTCAAGGGTATACATATTATGCAACTTTAGTCTATCCTCGTATGTCTTCTGGTGCAGACCCTGCACCATTTTGGTTGCCCTCCTCTGAACAGCCTCCACTATGTCTATGTCTTTGCCGAGATGGGGTCTCCAGAATTGCACGTAGTACTCCAGATGGGGTCTCACTGACTATCTGCATAGAGGGATAACAACTTCCTGTTTTCTACTGTTGTTGCCTCTCCCTATGCATCCCAGTATCCCCCCAGCCCTCCTTACTGCCTTCTCATATTGCTTGCCCACCTTTAGGTCATCTGATATAATTACTCCTAGGTCTCTTTCAATTTTTGTTGTTGCTTTTAACTCACCCCCATTGTGTACTCTTTCCCTGGGTTTTTGTTTCCAAGATGCATTACCTTGTACTTCTTTGCATTGAATCTGAGCTGCCACATATTTGACCATTCCTCCAACCTTGCCAAGTCCCTTTTCATTCTTTCCACCCCACCTTGTGTATCAACCCTGTTGCAGATCTTTGTGTCATCTGTAAAGAGACATACCTTTCCTTCCTGGTGCTCTCCAATGTCACTTATAAAGACATTAAAGAGGACCGGTCCCAGTACCGAACCCTGTGGTACCCCGCTAGTTACCCTCCATTCTTCACTGTGGACTCCATTTACTATTACCCTTTGTATCCTGTTGTCCAGCCAGTTTTACATCCAGGCCACCACCTTGGGACACACTCCAAGGCTGGCTAACTTGTATATTAATCTTTTGTGTGAGACTGTGTCAAATGCCTTGCTAAAATCTAGGTAGGCCATATCCATAGCCCCTCCCGGGTCTACTACTTTGGTCACCCAGTCAAAGAAATCTATTAGGTTCATCTGACATGACCTTTCTGCTGTGAAACAATGCTGCCTTGGGTCCTGTGCCCTACTGGCCTCTAGGTACTCCACAATTCTTTCCTTCAGAAGTGATTCCATCATTTTCCCTAACACTGAAGCCAAACTAACTGGTCTGTAGTTTCCTGCCCCTGCCCTGCTCCCACTTTTGTGAGGTGGAATCACATTTGCCCTCCTCCAGTCCTCAGGTACCACTCCATCTTCCCATGATTTGTTGGTGTTATTAGTTCTACCCTTAGTTCTTTTAGAATTCTGGGGTGAATCCCATCAGGTCCCATTGCTTTATCCACCCTCAGTTTCAAGAGTTCTTTCAAAACCCTTTCTTCTGTGAATGGACTGGTATCGACCCCCCTATTCAGAGTTTCTCCCTTGCTTGGTTTAGGTACCTCCCTCTCCTCTTCTGTTGTGAATACTGAGCAGAAATATTCGTTCAGTATCCCTGATTTTTCACTGTCACCCTCTGCCCACATTTCCTCCTCTTTATTAAGTCTCTGTATCCCTCCCTTGATCTTTCTTCACTCCCTAATGTACCTATAAAAGGTTTTATCCCCTTCTTAACAGAGTTGGCTATCTTTTCCTCAGGTTGTTCCTTTGCTATTCTGACTGCCTTCCCTGCCTCCTTCTGCTTTACCTGATAAATTTCTCTGTCCTGCTCCTTCTGTGTTTCCTTACATTTCATGAATGCTATCCTTTTCTTCTTAACCGTCCCTGCCACCTCTTTTGAGAACCATAGTGTTTTTTTTCTTCATTTTGTTTTGTTGATTTGCTTCACACAAAGGCTTGTTGCCTCTGCAATGGCTGTTTTGATTATTCCCCATTGTTCTTCCACCCCTCCTTTTTGCCCATTTGCTAGTGCTTTTCTGAGGCGCTCTCTCACTTTTCCAAAGTCAGCCTTCCTGAAGTCCAATACTCTTGTTGTTGTATGGCTTGACTGTATGGCTGTGTTTGTTGTAAGCCACACTGTTTGGTAGTCACTTGTTCCCAGATGGCTACCCACTTCTAAATCTGAGATCTTTTCTCCTTCCCCATTTGAGAGTACCAGGTCTAAGATTGCCCCCTCCCGAGTGGGTTCCAACACTAGCTGTCTGAGGTATGTCCCCTGTAGGGTATCAAGAATGACCCTGCTCTTGGATGTGCCTGCAGCAAAGATACTACAGTTAGCATCTGGCATATTCAGGTCCCCATCAACAATATCTCTCCTTTTTCTGCCATTTTAAAGGATGCCTTCTATTATTTCCTTGTCCATTTCCTCCCCCTGAGATGGGGGGTCTGAACACAACTCCCATGCAGATCGTGGTGCCATTTCCTGTCTCCAGGATGACCCATAGTGACTCATCAACTTCCTGTTTACTCTTTAGTTCTGTTGCTTAAATCCCTTCCCTTATATAGAGAGACACTCCTCCTCTTTTACCCATTCTGTCCCTCCTGTAGACTGTGTATCCTGGTATGTTGACATCTCAGTCTTGGTTCTCTGTGTACCCACGTTTCAGTGACTGACACAATATCCAGGCATCCCTCTTCCATCAAGACCACTAGTTCAGGGAGCTTGTTGCACAGACTGTGGGCATTGGTACTCATCACCTTCAATTTATTTTTTATGGCCTTACCCCTTTTAGCCCCATCCCTGTCCTTACTACCTTTTTCTGAATTTATCCCTGTCCTGCTCCCTACTGACTTCTCTACCTTGGTGTTTGCCTCTCTAACTACTGTGTTTTGTGGGGGGAGGTTGGGATTTCCCTGCTCCTTTTCAGTGCCTCCTCCTTTGGCTAGTTTAAATGCTTGCCAATGAAGCATTTAAACCTGTCACCTGGGATTCTGGTCCTCCCTGGACAGATGCAGGCCATCGCACCAGTATAAGCCTGGATCCCTCCAGGTGGCTACCTAGTCCCCAATGAAGCTAAAACCCTGAGCTCCACACCAGTTTTTCAACCATTCATTGAATCCCATGGTGCGGAATACCATAGCATCATCCTTGCCATACACAGGCAGCACCTCTGAGAAGGTTACCGTACATGCTACTTGTCCAAAGCCCCTCCCCAGCTCCACAAACTCCTCTTGCACTGCTCTGATCCCATTCACAGCCAGGTCATTTGTCCCTAGGTGGACAATGACATCCAGATCCCTCCCTCATATGGCTGCCCCGCGATCCTGAGGATTCACTTCCTGTCCCTCCGAGCCATGGCGCCAGGCAGGCACTTTACCTCCTATCCCCTTCCTCCCCACTTCTACCCCCTAATGATTGAGTCCCCACCAGGAGTTGTTTCCTTCCCTGTGGGGGTCTTGCACCTCCTGTGGAGTCCAACAAAAGGTGCCACGATTGGCTGTTTTAAAGGCACTGAAATCAAAACAGCTATAGGCTCTGCCTGCTGCCATAAAAAAGGATGAATATTAATGGTATTAAACAGATTGGGGGCTGTTCAAGAACTATGAATGCCAGTAGATTGGAAATGGCACACAGGTCCAACAGGATCAATAAATACTGTAATTCTTACAGAACTGTAAATTACTACTGCATTGAAACTGCATTTGAAAATGCATTGAATTAACATTGGGAGGAAGATGAAGGGAATTTGTAAGTAGCTAAAAAAGACTGCATGTGAATTAATGGCTGAAACTGAGTTTATATTTTAAGCAGTTAGAATTGCCATTGCATTGTCAGCATGCAAAATAATGAAAGACCAGTGAGCTGGAGCAACAGTTTAATGTGACTTGTTCTGTAGAAGGCTTAAAAGTAAATAATGTCTGTTTCTTCTGTGATTTCTTGGATGTCATGAAGATACTACATCAGAGGGTTGTCGAATATTACTGTTTTAAATCAGTTTAAAGGCTGATTTTAGGTACTGTGGTGGAGGAGCTGAGTTAAACAACAACCACCATCTTGCCCTACCAGGCTAAGCCCCCCTCCAGTGCAAATCTTATGGCTACACATCACCTGTGCCTGCTCTCCCCAGCTGCATGTGGAGAATTGCATGTTGAATCAGGCACCCCTCTGCAGAGAGTGTAAAGGTGATTGTTAATGCACAGAGTTCTTTATATACATTTTTTGGAGTGGGACCCTTGGGAACACATATAACCCAGAGTACACTGTGATTTCCTAATTAAGCAGGGTCATTTCTTCAGGCTTACTTTAACGGTCTGTACTGTCTTAATGTACTCTTTTGTAATTCACTCTACCTTGGGGTCAGAGGAGGTGCAATGCGGTGTCTGCAACTTTTTCAGAACGCAGTGGCCAGGTTGTTGACTGGACACTCGAGGTTCAGTCACATTACACCAGTGCTGCGAGAACTGCATTGGCTGCCAGTGTGCTGATGCATCACCTTTACAGTAGGTCTTCTGACCTATAAGGCCCTACATGGGTTGGGCCCAGACTACCTGAAGGAGCTTCTGCATCCCTACACTCTATCACGCTCTCTTAGATCATCTGGAGTGGCCCTCCTGGAGGTCCCTAGGGCTAGGTCAAAATATTTTGTGAACTGAGCATTTGAGGTGGCTGCCCTGGTCCTCTGGATCTCGCTACCATGGGTACCTCCATCAGACACTATTCATAGAGATCTTTAAAAAACATCTTAAAACCTTCCTTTCTGAACAGGCCTTTAGGACCTGAGGAATTTACCCTGAGACTTCTGGACAGCTTGGTAATTGACTGTATATGTTATTAATGAGGTTTATCTTTGGGTTTTATATAGTTTCATATGATTGTTTTAAATTGCTGTTTGTATTCATTTTGTTACAAGGGTGCCCTGAGCATATGGGCACCTAAAATAAATTAACACTACTACTACTACTTAATATTCACGGACTTCACAGGTGGGCTAATCTATAGGTTCAGCATCCTATGAAAGAAAATGTTTCTCCTCATGTTATCTCTGAGTAGAGTTGCAATGAAGTTTAAATTCACCAGAGAAGTTGGCACAAATTAACAGAAATTTGCACTTCACAAAGCTTCACCAATTTCCTGCGGTCTCATCAACTTTGAAGGTGAATTGTTCTTTTTTAAGCCTCCAGCATTGAATGAAACACCTCCCATCACCCACTGTGCTCTAATTCCACCGTCTCCCACCTCACAAAGACTTCAATGTATCAACCCCACTCCCATTCTCCCATTAGCACTCTCCACCCCCTACCCTGGTGAATTTGTAAGTCCACACGAGACTCTAATGCACATGGTATGGTTTATTCATATCCCCTTCCCCATCTGTGTGCCAAACACACTCCCCCAGCCTCCCCCACCTATCCAGACCCTGTTTAACAAGATGACTTTCCTGGCCCCAACCAACCCCTTGGCCCCTCACCTCCTTCCTAACCAGTCCAGCACCCCGAAAAAAAAATGATTTCCCTAATGACCTGTATAATTAAGAAAACAGTCCCTTGGTGCAAAGTATCTGCTCTGTTCAGTGTCCACTTGGCAACGGCACCTATGCATGAATGAATGCTGATGTCTTTGCTCCTTTTAAAACCTTGCTGTCTGAAAATTCAGTGAACGAGGTTTTACTAGGAGCTAAGACATTAACGTTCATTCATGCACCACAGCCATTACACACTGAAAACTGAACAGAGGAGACATTTTGTACCGGGGGACCATTTTCTTTATTATACAGGTCATCCAGGAAATATTTTTTCTGGGTGCTGCTGAACTGGTGGGGGGGGGGAGTGGTGGGAGCCAGAGGGGGGTTAGCTGAGGGGATTAGGCCAGGTCCTCTTGTTAGATAGTAACTGTTCAGGTGGGGGGAGGCAGAGGTAGTGCTTTTTGTGCGCTAATGGGAGGAAGCCCCTGCCATCTCCCAACCTCTGACTTTCATTTTTAACTTCACTTTGGCCTTGGCTAGCATGCCTACCCCCTAGAAGGTTGCTAAAGTCATCCCTATTTTTAAAGCAGGTACCCTCTCTCCTCTGACAATTGCTGACCAATCTCTATTCTCCTCCACCTTAGCAAGCATCTAGAAAAGGATGTCCACCGTCAACTCTCTGACCACAATGACAAGTATAACCTCTTGTGTAATCAGCAACATAGGTTCAGAAAGAACCACAGCATCAACTCTGCTCTTGCCCTCTTTACTGATTATGTCTTGAGGAACATGGACTGGGCTAAAGCCACTGGGGCAGTGCTTGTGGATTTGACAAAGGCTTTTTACCTGGTCAACCAACCCCTACTCCTTAATAAGCTCCTCCAGGTTTGCTGCTCCCTTGAGACTCAACAATGGTTCCTGAATTACCTGACTGGCCACTCCCAATCGATGACTGTAGATACTGCCACCTCCACTGAACTGCCCGTCACTACAGGTGTCCCCCAGGGTGCCATCTTAGGACCCTTAATATTCTCCTTGTTCATTAACTCTCTCCCTGCTGACAGCCTTAACTGCCCTGCCCTACTGTATGCAGACAATTTAGTCCTCTATCACAGTGACAAATCCATCCAGAACATATCCTCAGTCTTTACTCAAAATTACAGCCATGACCACAATTGGTTCTTATCGTATATGCTCATGGTTAACAAGAAGAAAACCAAGGCTATGCTCCTTGGATCTAAGGCCTACCTGGCTAATGCCACTAAATCTAACTCCTCCCTCCTGGTGCTCTCCTCATCTGGACATCCCCTGCAGTTAGTCTCTGAGTTCAAATATATAATAATATAATAATAAAACTTTATTTTTATGGTGCCTTTCAAGTACCAAGGCACCTAACAAATTTAAAATCAGAAAACAAACATCAACAAACATAAATCACATAACATCAACAGTATCATCATACCATCAGTCAATCAGTAACTGAATGCCTGGTGCCATAAAAAAGTTTTTAAAGCTTGCTTAAATCCCTCCACAGTTGTGCACTCCTGTAACTGATAGGGTAGAGAATTCCAAAGGGTAGGGGCCACATGCATAAATGCTCTGGCCCCAGAAAATTTCAAACACACCCTTGGAATCTCTAGCAACCCCTTGTTAGCTGAAGAAACAATCACCCAGGGCAGTAAGAGACCAGAAGCTCTTTCAGGTGTAACCCTAGACCCATCACTTTCCTTTACCATGCACATAAACACTGTCATACACAGAATCAACCAAAAATTCAATGCTGCTTATCGCGTATAAACTATCTTACCCCCGCTGCCTGACTATCCATTGCCCATGTGAACCTGCTCCCTATCCTTGACTATTTCACTCTGAATTTCTCCTCCTCTCTGTGCTCTACCCTTTGCCGCAGACTCAATTTGGTTTATAATAGTGTTTAACACTTCGCGCTAATGGCTCCCTTCTCCACTCACCATTGCAACTTATATCAGTCTCTTTGTTGGTCCTCACTCAAGCATCATTTTGACTATGCACTTGGTAGTATCATTGATGACACAATGTGTGGGGGTACTGATTCCCCGTATGCTTCCCTCCTCAAGGCATGTACTGTCCCCAGATGTCTGCCTGATACATCGGTTCCCCTGCTTGAAGTCCACAGAGTCTCCACTGTAATGGGGAGTAAAGCTCTGTCAGTAGCCACATCTTCTCTATCGAACAGCTTCCCAGCAGCTAGTCACACAGTTGCCTCGCACCACTTTTTCAAATCCAAACTCAGATCCTGGCTACTCCTGCTCTCCTGTTTAAACCCTACCCCTCTGGGGTACAGGTACGTATACCTCCCCTTTCCCTCACTCCTGTCCCCTTGTTTCTCATTTCCCCCTCTCCCTTACATGCTAGCTCTCTCTACCCTCCCTCTCCTCATCCCTACCCCTGCTAGTCACCTTCTTTTCCCCTGTGTCTTCACCTCCTCCTCTCCCTAGATCTTTTCACTATTTGTTCTACCCTTGTACTCCTGCTCTACTTTCCCTCCTCCTTACTCTAGTACATAGTAACCTTGGTGTGTGCCCCCATGTCACCACTGGCACTTAGTTTCTCTGCTTTTCTCCATCCCCTTCCTAGCACCCTTGGTGTGTGCCTCTGTTTACCACCTCCAGTACCTAACTTCCCTGCTTCTTCCCTATTCACCTACATATAAGTATTGTTGCTTGTTGAACTGTTGATTCTACTAGGTTACTGTGGTGCAGTCTGTTTACCCTGTTTCAAATTAGTATTACTGCTTGTAACTGATTTTTTCCACTACCCTCTGTCAATGTATTTGTTGTACAGCTAGTTATCTGCTTTCATCGGACTTGCAACTGTACATTGTTCAGTTATCATTGCTTATTTTGCTATGTATGTTTCTGTTAGGACTCGTGTCTGTACAGCTTGTAATTTGATACTCTTATTGGATTGTGAATTAATTTAACTATTTGATTCTGTGCCATTGTTTGTGGCCTGGGTGGTATCTGAAAACGGTCCTTGGATCAGCTCACTTACCCAGTAAACAAAGATGTAAATAAATAAATAAGGAAGGGGATAAATATACAGTGGCATCCCCCAGGATGAAACCCAAATCTGCAGCAATTTGCAGCACTCTGCAGAATGCTGCAGCAGACCTACTGAATAAAGCAATGTAATTTCAATGGCAATTAGTTCCTTTTGTCATTCAGGAAAATGTGTGACACTGCCAGGATGAAGTGAATGCCATAGTTTCCTGCATGACAAAAGGGATTAATTTTCACTGAAATTACATTGCTTTATTCAGTGGGCCTGCTGCAGAATACTGCAGAGTGCTTTAAAAGTCGGTTTCATCGTGGGGGACGCCACTGTATGTGTGTGTGTATATATATACATATATATGTATATATCTCAATAGGGGATATATGATGGGCAGGAGTGGAATATGGAAACTATTCTAACTCCTGCAGAGAGAGCTCTGTATTCTTATGAGTGCCGAAGGCACGAGTGAAAATGCACAGCTCATTCTGCAGGAGCGAGAATATTTTCCATATTCCACGATCTGCACATCATGTGTGTTATTTATACAATGGGGTAGGAGCTTCAGAAGTGTTGTTATGCATCATTTTCCTATGCACTCTTTCCTTTTTATTTTAGAGTTTGGTAACTGGATATGTTTTTAGAGATGACTTGGGAGAATTAGGCAGTTAAGTGATTTGTTCTGCATCATCCAGTGCGGAAGTGGAGAGAATCAAACCCAGGTTTGGTGTGCTGCATATAGCAAGCTTGTTTAAAGTTCATTACTCTAACCTCTAGGCTATACTGAGAGCATTGTTTGTGTGTGTTCTGAGTGTGTGTCAATGTTTCTGAATGGGCTGGGAGTGTTTCAAACACTGTGAAAAGCAGGTGAATGTGTTTGGCAGTGCTAATTGAGTTAGTGTCAGCAAGCAGTGAGCAAGAGAAACTGTAAGGCCCTGTGATTTAGAATACAGGTTTTCTTGTAGCATAGTCATGGGCTGGGAGTTTTACACACACTATGGGAAAGAGCTGAATATCCTTTGCAATGTTAATTGAGTCACCTGCAAACAGCAGTGAGAAACAGAAACTGTGAGGCACTGTTATTTAGAATGCAAGCATTCTTGAAAATTACAGTAGCATAGTAATGGTTGGTTGTTTTACACACACTATTGGAAACAGCTGAATGTCCTTTGCAGTGTTAACTGAGTTACTTGCAAGTAGCAGTGAGAAACAGATTTGTGGAGAAGTTCAATTTAGTATGGAGGCTGGAGTGAGTGATGACATCAGTAGAACAGGTGTTTTTGTAAGTTATTTTATCTCCGGTGATGTCATTGTAAGTTATTTTACTGCAGTGAAAATAACTGATGTTATCCCACTCATTGTTCTCACCCCCATTGTGTATGTATATCTATCTATCTATCTATCTATCTATCTATCTATCTATCTATCTATCTATCTATCTATCTATCTATCTATATATATATATAGCTATGAATTCATACAACATATGTTTAGGGATAAAAGCCAGTATAAAAAGTGATATCTCAAGTAGCCCAGTGAAGGTATACTTGATATCTTCATGTTCCTATACGTCATCGTGTATCTTGCAAACTCCTATATGTCATCCTAATTCCAGCACTTTCATTTTCCCTGCTATCCACGCACCCATCGCATGACTCTCTCAACCCCTTGCCCCCCCCCTCCCCCCAATGCAGCTCCGACTTATCTGTTCAATTATCTGGTTGATCCTGCCATAATTTTTGAATAAATATTTATTTTAATACTTATCTGGTTGATCCTGCCACTTTTAACTCTTTCACTTTCCCTTAAATGCAGCATGTCGGGCGCTATTCACCTCGTGGATGGCATAGTTCCAAACATTTTGAGGAGGCACCTGAATTGTAAAGACAGAACACTGTACTTTATGCACAGCTACTGTTGTTTCTTCCAAAGAGCTGCGGAGCACACAGAATATGCCGCAGAGCGAGCTGCTTCGACCGTCGAGAAATGCGAGTGCATAGCAACACACACCTCGCATTTCTCCCGGCAGTTCAGGAAGCCGCCACCACTGTGGTCTGTGTGCATCTGCAGCTTCTTTGAAGAAATAATAGCAAGCTGTGCTAGGGCACAGCTGCTTGTCTTTAAATCTAGGGTGCCTCTCAAAATGTTTGAACTATGCCATCCACCAGTGTGAATAACGTCCGACACACTGCATTTAATGGAAAGTGAAAGTGTTAATGGTGCAGAATCAACCAGATAAGTATTAAAATAAATATTTATTCAACAATAATGGCAGGATCAACCAGATAATTTTTAATAATTTAAATGACAGGATCAACAAGCTATTTCAATAACCTATGTAATCTGTTGTGTTGTGGTGGTGGTGGTGGTGGGGTGGGTGGCATGGAGGGCTGCCTTGGGGGTACATTGCACTATCTGTTTTAAATAAAAAGCAGGATCAGCCAGATATTTTTTTAAACAACATATGACATATGCTGTTTTGGGAGGGTTTAGGGAAGGGGTTGTATTGCAAGGACCATCACCTGTATGTGTCCCATTGCATTGAAAGGGGCATGTAGAGCACCGTGTTGGGGGGGGTAAACATATGTTGTATAAACAGAACATGACATGGCCTGACTGAAGATATCATATTTATCTTCACTCGAGGCCTGTGACATCAAGATATCTCACTCATGGCCTCGCCACTAGTGAGATATCATGATATCACTGGCCTCTCGTGAAGATAAATATGATATCTTCAGTCAGGCCATGTCATATCCCCTATGTATATATATATATATATATATATATATATATAGATAGATATATATATATATATATAGATATATATATATATATCATCATGCATCAGTTAGGGTTGATAGTACACTGACAAAAATTTGGAAATTTGGTGTTAGGGTTAACAATCCCTACCGCCCCACCCCCACCACCACACACACCACACCAACAGGCATCGGGGGTGTGTGTTGGGGTCATCAGACCTAACTCTTACCCCATTCTCTTATATTGCACCCCTTCAGCTTGTTTATAAATGGAATGGGGTGAGAGTTAGGCCTGGTGACCCCAACACACACCCTGACAAAATTTTGTTGGTGTACTATCAATCCTAACTGATGCATTAATGTAGTTTTTTTTGCAATTAATTTGCATTCTTTTTGAGAAAGTGTAAATGTAATGTAAATAGTAAGTAGTATGTCTTTGCAGGAGCACAGGGCCCTCTAAGACTGAAAAGTTTTACATAATGGTATGCGTATGTGGGAGTGCGGGCCCTCTGGGCCCTGCGCTCTTAGTTATATATAAGTTTGGGGATATAATGCAGGCCTAGAGACATGAAAATGAACCCTTGGAACAATAAATTGCTGATATCTCAGAAACTGTACCAGCTAGGGAAAAAATTTAACTCCGGTAGTATTCATGACTTTCTAACCTCCATTCTTGCTTAGCTGCCAGTAGTGAAAAATCTGTATCTTGAACTGTTTCTGAGATACAGGCATCAAAAGGTGAGATGGGCATTACAATGTAATCCTATGTGTAATTTTGTAAGAAACTGTGCAACAGAAGCTTGTAAAGTGGTGATTTTTTGGAATTTTGTAACCAAATTTTCAACATGGGCTTTTTGGGACATCCCCTCATGAACACTGGCACAGTGATTTCATTTATCCATCCCAAAACTTGATTTCACACAGTGACTATGCCATTCTTTGTCACAGGTGCGAAAACACATTTTGGGCAGATTTTGAGTGAAAATATAAAAAATTGGTGAAGTTACAAGCATGCATAGAAACTGCACAATGCTAGCTCGTAATGGGATCATTTTGGGATTTTTTTTCACCAAATATTCAACATGGGCTTTTTGGGACCTCTCCTCATGAACAGTGGCACTGTGATTTTGTTAATCCATTCTGAAAGTTGATTTTGCACAACAACCACGCCATTCTGCACCACAGGTACAAAAACACATTTCGGGCAGGATGTGAAAAATGACAGCTGTACTGTTCATAAGGAGGTGCTAAAAAAAGCAAAGTTGCAAATCTGGAGTAAAAATTTAAAACATTGGTGAAGTTTAAAGAGTGCATAGAAACTACACAATGCACGTTGGTAACTCAGTCATTTTTTAGATTTTTTTTTCACCAGATTTGCAACATGGGCTTTTTGGGACCTCACCTCATGATCAGTGGCACTCTTATTATGTTAATCAGTCCTGAAAGGCAATTCCACGCAGCAACTGCCAAATCACCTTTCATGAATGAGTAATGAAATGACAGTGAATGTGTTCACCAGGTGGGGTTCCAAGAACTCCATGTTGAAAATTTGTGGCCAAAAGTCCTAAAATTGGCCGAGACAGCAACATAAGTTGTAACCCCCCATTGACTCCCATTATATGGCTTATCTTGATTCCTCAGATCGCAGTTCGGCTTTGAAGAGTGCAGACATGTGTCCAGTCCAGAGAAGATCACAGATCCTGACCTCTGGTGGGTAGGTATGGGTGAGGGGGGTGCTCAGTGGGAGGGTGGGATGGGAAGGAGGGACTGGGGAGATGACGAGGGATGGTTTTCTTTACTTACAGGTAAAGAAATAGAAAAAAGCTTTTGAACACACTGGGGTGGGCTCCCAGTGTGCCACATGAGTTTTGGGAGTACATGCTGCCAACAGGGTAATTGGGCACCCCTGTTGGCAAGTAAAAAAATAAATCACATTTGGGCACACTGGGGTGGGCTCCCAGTGTGCCAAATAAGTTGGGATGGAGGACATGATGTCGACAGGGGGACTGGGCACCCCTGTCGGCAAGTTTAAAATAATAACTTTTGGGCACACTGGGGTGGGCTCCCAGGGTGCCATGAGTTGTGTGGTGGGGGGTACATGATGCCATCATGGGGATTGGGCACCCAATGTCAGTTAATTTTGTGAAGCAGACAACAGGAGTTTGATGCAGGATTATGCATCAAAGATAAAAGATGCTGGGGATGGTTTTCTTTATTTAACAGGTAGTTTAAAAAAAAAACAGTTGGGCACACTGGGGTGCGTTCCCACTGTTCCATGAATTGTATGTGTGTGCGTGAGGGGGACATGATGCCCACATGGGGATTGGGAACCCCCATGTTGGTTCATTCTATGGGATAGACAACAGGAGTTTGAAGCAGGATTCGCATTGAAGATAAAAGACGTCAAGGGTGGTTTTCTTTATTTAACAGGTAGTTTAAAAAAAAACAGTTGGGCACACTGGGGTGGGCTCCCAGTGTGCCCCATCAGTGGGGGGGGGGTCCTGCCACCAACATGGGGATTGGGCACCACAATGTCAGCAGAAAATGTTTCAATAATAAAATAAGCCTTGGCCCCCTCACAGACCTAAAAAGGAGAAAAACTCCCTTTATTAGGTAAACACCAACAGGTGTTTACCTAAACAAGGGCAGAGGAACATGGTGGCAGCATTATTTTGACCAAAAAGTGTCCAGCAAAGTTTTTTTTTTGTTTTTTTTTTACACAGGGATAATATCAGTTGAAGTACTGCCAGCAGCTGTTGCAATTTGCAAATGTGTTGCATTGGTTTCTTTCACAAATTGCGACAGTACAGGGGCCAATTGCGAAAATGGCATGTCGGGGGATCAGATTAAAAATCTGATGCCCCCAGTGTGTTCCTTGGTCCCTGATTAGGTAACCCCAACCATCTGTGTTTACCTAGGGCCATTATTGTTTGAATTAGAGCCCTTTTTAGCTGCCACTAACTGAAAGAAAATGGCGGTGGTATTGTTGCATATACAACATTTGCGAAAGTAAAAAGGCACTGGTGGCAGCTTTTGAGAGGCACATATATTTTTTCCCATTGACTATAATGGGTAAATTGTTTTTTGAATAACTTTTGAATGGATTAATATTTTTTTACCAAATTTTCAAAAGTCACATCAGGGACTCAGACTGCATCTTCTTTGAAGATTTCAGACCAGATGGACAAATCATGTGGGCTGTAGCCCCAAGTAAAGAAACACACAAAAAAAACCCTTTTTTTTTTGCATTTTGTGGTGCTCTGCTGTTCCACAACCACTCATCCGACCACAACACAACTTGCGAGATCCAGAGATATATGAAACCAGACCACACATGCAAGATTTCAGGCAAATCCATCATAAGGTGGCAAAGTGATTAAAGTGCAAACTTTGGGGTTTAACATAGAAGCGACTGGGCAACCTTAACTATATTGGCATGCTAAGATTGCGCCAGTATAGTTAGGGTTAAGTAGGCAGTTTCAAATTAAACCCCAAATTTTGCACCTTAATAACTTTGCAACCCTTCAGCGGATTTGCACAAACTTTGAAATGTGTCTCATATGGTAGATCTTTTGATTTCCTGAGTTGCGTTTTGATTGGACATGTGGTGTTCATGCAGTGAAGCTTCAAAAAATGCATTTTTTTTATCTATTGGTGCACTTTTTTGTTGATTTTTCCCATCACGCTACAGCCACACCACTTGGTATTTTGATTTGATATTTTCAAGGTAGAAAGAGGTTTGATCAAAGAACAATCCAGCATTGGTTTGGTGAAAAAAATATTAATCCATTCCCAAAGTTATTTAATTTTGAAATTTCGGGTTCTGAGCATGCTCAGTACAGTCTAAGATTTGTATGTATGTTTTGAAAAAGGGGACTGGGCTCATGAGCAATGATTTTGCCACCTCGCAAAAGGGAATTTATAAAATCTCCATTCATAAGGAAAAATTCATTTTTCGCAAGCTGCCATCTTGTTTTCATTTTTTTCCCCAAACTATATGTTGTAGCCTGCCCCATGACTGACTTCTTTTGCAAATGAAGCATGGGTTTTGTTCAGGGTGACACTGTCTACAATCCCATGCCTTTGGTTTCCTTCATTTTCCCCTCAAAAATGGCCCTTTTAAACTTTGAAATTCTTCGTTCATGACTCGCTTCCAATCCTCATTCACAAGGTAACAGAATCCTCTTTCGTGAGACGATCACCTTTCGTGAGGTAACAAAATCCTTCATCACAACTTAGGGATCAGATGACCCTATCTTGCAAACAAGGATCAGCTCACAAAAGGGGATTTTGTCAGCTCACAAAAGGGGATTGGCTCACAAAAGCGGATTTTGTCAGCTCGCAAAGTGGATTGGGTTTTTGAATCCCTCAGAGCTGACAAAATCCCTTTTAGAGCTGACAAAACCCCTTCGTGAGCCGATCTCCTTCATAAGTTGACAAAATTTGTGATTGGCTTCCCGACCAGATGGCCTGCCCGCTAACAAGGATTTGGCTCAAGGAAGGATTTTGACGCCAATAAAGGGGATTGACTAAGAAAGGGATTTTGATAGCTCATGAAAGGGGATTTGTTTTTTAATTTCCCATTCATGAGGTGACAAAATCCCCATTCATGAGCTGTCAAAATTCCCCTTTTGCAAGCCAATCCCCTTTCGCGAGCTGACAAAATCCTTGATCGTGACTTCCAAACCAGATGGCCAAACTCTGATGATCAAGGATTTCTCATGAATGGTGATTTTGACAGCTCATGAACGGGGATTAACCTCACGAATAGGGATTTTGCCACCTCACAAACTAGGAATTTAAAACGTTGCCAGTGCACTGTAAATAAACAGTTTGGTCTTCTGGTTTGAAATTTGCAGGGGAAAAAGGGGATGTTACAGAGATGTGACTTATGCTGTTTAGGTGTAAAAAAGTTAATTGGTTACATAGATATGCCATCATGAAGTTGAGATTTTTCCCATAGGATAACACTGCAGTGTCCACAGCGACTTTCGGTGCCCGTATCTCAGAAACGATGCGTGATAAGGAATTTTCCCTACCCGCAGCTTTAGGTGGACTAAGCATGCGTGGAGGTTTTGAAGTCATGATTACAACTGCAGTGGAATTTTTTTCATAGCTTGTACGGTTACTGAGATATTGGCAAATAGAAACATAGAAACATAGAAACATAGACTTTGACAGCAGATAAGGACCGCTAGGCCCATCTAGTCTGCCCATTTCCCTACCTACAGGATAGGCCACAGATCCTAGTTAACCAACAGCCTATTTCTTCCTATCTCCCACAAGAATTGCCTTATGTCTGTCCCATGCATTCTTGAATTCTCCCACAGTTTTAGACCCCACAACCTCCTCAGGAAGGCTGTTCCATGCATCACTACCTCTCTCTGTGAAATAATACTTCCTCACATTGCCCTGAACCGCCTCCTTCTATCTTTAAATTGTGTCCCTTTGTTCTTGCAGTCTCTTTTCTGAAAGATGCTACCCTTGGACTTTGTTGATTCCACTGAGGTACTTAAAAGTTTCTATCATGTCCCTCCCTTCTTTCCTCAAGGGTATATATATTAAGCTTCTTTAGTCTCTCCTCATACGGCTTCTCTTGCAGACCCTGCACCATTTTAGTTACCCTCCTCTGACTGCCTCTATCCTGTCTATGTCCTTGAGGAGATGGGTCTCCAGAACTGGACACAGTACTCCAGATGGGGTCTCACCAACTGTCTGTACAGAGTGATAACAACTTCCTGTTTTCTGCTGATGATGCCTCCCTATACATCCCAGTATACCCCAGCCCTCCCTACTGCCTTCTCACATTGCTTGCTAACCTTAAGGTCATCTGATATGATTACCCCAGGTCCCTTCTTTTTGTTGTTGTTACTACCTCCCACCCATTGTGTATACTTCCTGGGTTCTTGTTTCTCAGGTGCATTATTTTGCACTTCTTTGCATTGAATCCTAGCTGCCATACTTCTGACCATTCCTCCAACCTTGCCAAGTCCCTTTTCATCCTTTCCACGCCTCCTTGTGTATCAACCCTGTTGCAGATCTTTGTGTCATCTGCAAAAGGCATACTTTCCTTCCAGTCCCTCTGTAATGTCACTGATGAAGACATTAAAAGGACTGACCCAATACTGAACCCTGCGGTACCCCACTAGTAACCCCCTTTCTCTGTGGGACTCCATTTACAGTTACCTTCTGTGTCCTGTTGTCCAGCCAATGTTTACCAGGCTACTACCTGGGTCCCACTCCCAGGCTGGTTAATTTGACTATTAATCTTGTGTGGGACTGTGTCAAATGCCTTGCTAAAGTCTAGGTAGGCCATGTCCACAGCCCTCCCTGGTCTACTACTTTGGTCACCCAGTCAAAGAAATCAATTAGATTCATCTGACATGACCTTCCGTGCAGAACCCATGCTGCCTTGGGTCCTGTGCTCCACTGGCCTCTAGGTACTCAACTATTCTTTCCTTCAGAAGTGACTCATCACTTTCCTCACTACAGAGGTCAGACTGACAGGTCTGTAGTTTCCTGCCTCTGTCTTGTCCCACTTTTGTGAAGGGGAATCACATCCGCCTTCTCCAGTCCTCGGTACCACACCATCCTCCCATGATTTATTAAAAGAGTAGCCAGTGGTTTCACTAGTTCCTCCTTAATTCTTTAGAATTCTGGGGTGAATTCCATCAGGACCCATTGCTTGTCGACTTCAATTTTAGGAGTTCTTGCAGAACCTTTTCTTTTGTGAAAGGACTGGGATCGACCCGCTATCAAGAGTGCTTCTGTTAATTGGATTAGGCACTTCTCCTTCTTTTGTGAATACTGAGCAGAAATGTTCATTCAGTATTCCTGCTTTTCACTGTCCCCTCTGCCCACCCACTGCTCATTCTATTCAGCCTCACTATCCCTTCTTTGTCTTTCTACACTCGCTGACGCATTTCATAAAAGGTTTTATCCCTCTTAACTGAGTTGGCTATCTTTTCCTCAGTTTGAGCCTTTGCTATTCTGATTTCCTTCCCTGCTTCCTTCTGCCTTAACTGGTACAGCTATCTGTCCTGCTCATTCTGTGTTTCCTTATACTTCCGGAATGCTATCTTTTTCTTCCTGACTTTCACAGCCACCTCTTTTGAGAACCATAGTGGCTTTTTCTTTCATTTTGATTTGTTTATTTGCTTCACACAAAGGTTTGTTACTCTGTGATGGCAGTTTTGATAATTCCCCATTGTTGCTCCAACCTCCTTCTAGCCTGTTTGCTAGTGCTTTCTGAAGCACTCTCCCATCTTACAAAGTCAGCCCTCCTAAAGTCCAGTACCCTCACTTTGTATGGCTTGACTCTGTAGCTGAGTTTAATGTGAACCACACTGTTTGATGGTCACTTGTCCCCAGATGGCAACCCACTTCTAGATCTGAGGTCCTCTCACTGCCCCTGCTTGAGAGTACAAGGTCTAAGATTGCTCCCTCACGAGTGGGTTCCAAAACTAGCTGTCTAATGCCTGCCACCTGAAGGGATCAAGAATGGCCCTGCTCTTGGATGTGGCTGCAGCAAATGTGCTCCAGTTAACATCTGGCATATTCAGGTCTCCCATCAACAGTATCTCCCTTTTCTGCCATTCTAAGAATGCCTTCCATCATATCCTTGTCCATTCCTTCCCCTGACATGGGGGTCTGTACACAACCCCTGTGCGGATTGTGGTGCCCTTCCAGTCTCCAAGGTGACCCACAGTGCCTCCTCTCCTGTTTACTCTTTTGTTCAGTTGCTTTTATCCCTTCCTTTACAGAGAGCTACTCCTCCCCTCTTCTCCTGCCTGTCTCTCCTGTGGGTTATGTACCCTGGTATGTTAACATCCCAGTCATGGTTCTCTGTGTACCATGTTTCTGTGACTGCTACAATATCCAGGCATCCCTCTTCCATTAAGGCCATCAGCTCAGGGAGCTTGTTGCCCAGACTATGGGCATTGGTACTCATTACCCTCCATTTCCTGATGGCATTACTCCCTTTAGCCTCATCCCTGTCCTTCTTGCCTTTGTCACTTTCTCCATTTACCCCTGCTCTTCTCCCTATTGGCACCTCTATGTTGGTGTTTGCCGCACTTACTACTGTGATTATTTGGGGGGGCTAGGATTTTCCTGCTCCTTTCCAGTGCCTTCCCCTTGGCTAGTTTAAAAGCTTTCCAATGAAGCATTTAAACCTATCTCCTAGGATCCTGGTTCCCCTCCCGGACAGATGCAGTCCATCATGCCAGTATAGGCTTGCATCACTCCAGGTGGACCCCCAGTCCCCAATGAAGCCAAATCCCTGAGCACCACACCAGTTTTTTAACCACTGGTTGAATCCCATGGTGCAGAACACCCTAGCCTCTCCTATGCCATAGATGGGTAGCACCTCCAAGAAGGTTACCGTGCGTGCTACTTGACTAAGGCCCCTCCCCAATTCCACAAACTCTTTCTGCACTTCTTAATCCCTTTCTTAGCCAGGTCATTTGTCCCTAGGTGGACAATGACATCCTGCCCTCCCTGTGCAGCTGCTCTGGCAATCCTGAGGATTCGCTCCCTGTCCCTCCAAGCCATGGCACCAGGCAGGCACCTTACTCCTCTCTGCTTCCTCCCCAGTTCTACCTTCCTAACAATGGAGTCCCCCACCAGGAGTTGTTTCCTTCCCCTGCAGGGTCCCCTGCCACCCTCCTGTGGGTCTCCTTTGTGGAGGTTCCCAGCATCCTCCTTGGTCTCCACTGTGGGTGCCTCCATAGAGGAACCACACTTTGCCAGAATGGCATAGGAATTGTGGAGAGGTACAACTGGAGGGATGCACCTCTGCTCCACCACCCTCATCCTCCCTGAGCCCACTGTGGTGCAACCGCTCCTCTTTCTTGGCAACCTCTGAGGCAATGGCAGTGGCACTGGTGGTCCCTGGATGGAAGAGGAGGTCCCACAAATCCTGGCCAACTCAGCCTGGAGATGAGCAACCTCCTCCCTCAGCCCAGAGGTGCCTGCAGATGGGACAACACCGCATCCTCCAGAACATCTCCCAGAAGACTGCTGCTCCACAGCCACTGCACTGCACCACTCCAATCATGTCTTATTTCTGGCCCCTTAACTGTTTGCAATTCTTACTCTTTCCTCTGTTTTTTCTCTCTCTCTCACCTTACTTTCTGCCTGTGTGCCCTTTAAGCTCCTGATTGTCCTGTTCTGAGACAAGAATATCCTATATTTCTCAGTAGACCACTTACTTGCTCAGAGGCAGACCTCTAGCAGCTAGAGGGGGCTGGAGAGCTACTCTTGCCCTTCTAGGGTGGTAGGTCCTGGTGGTTCTGTGATCACTCACTTCCTGCCCCTAAACAGGAAATTCCTGTGTCAGTCAAATCCTGTGCCTATAAAAATAGAATTAGCTTTGGTGGGGGGTGGAGGGAGGGGAAGGAGGCAATATAGTCTCAGCAGAGAAGTTCAGTCACACAGCAGTCCTTTCTCTGGTGTCTTCTGCCAAGCTACTAGCAGAAACTTTCTAAGGCAGTCTTTAAATGTAGCTTCCTTCTAGCTAAGCCCTCCCCTACTTACTAGATCTTTCTACAAGTAATTTAAACCTCACAGCAGTTAAGTCCTTTCAGTCACCTGAGATTTACACCTAGATAACTCTTCAGATACCCATTCAGTTCAGTTAACCCAAACACACACTTTTTTTTTGTATATTAGTTTTTTTACCCTAAATTAAAGGTCCAAGTACAAAGTTCTTCTACTTTAGTCCCAGCAGAAAAGTTCAGTCACACAGCAGTCCTTTCTCCTGGTGTCTTCTCTAAGTGTTATAAAGATTCCTTTTCAGCCCTATGGCGCTACCGTATGGCTCCGTTGTTATGTGTAAGTGGGAGTGTGGGCCTTTCCCACAGATGCATATCATTTAAGCACAAATAGGCAGTTTGGAGGGATCACTGGACCCAGAGGTCTAGCGCTCCCACCAATACATACCACTTACCAGTTACATTACACTTTCTCAGAAAGTAAGGAAATTCATTGTAAAGTCTTTAATGCATCAGTTGGTTGAAGAGACAGTGAAATGAGATGTTAGCTGAGCCCCATCTCGCACCACCACACTGTCTCTCCTGACACAACAGGAGGGGTGTGCCATGTGGGTCATTAGACCCAACTCTCACCACATTCTCCTATGCTGTATCATGTCATTCCATTTACACATGGAATGGCTTTGAGAGTTGGGCCTATGGCTCCCATGGCACACTCCAATGCCTGTTGATGTGTGGAGGATGGGGAGTGGGGTGGTAGGTTGGGGGGTTAGGGGCTCAACCCTAACATCTCATTTCCCTACTTTTGTCACTTCAACCCTAACAGATGCATTAACAAATTTTTTTGCAATGGATACACACACACACACACACAGTACAAGTCACATTAAACTGTTCCATCAGTGAGTTGGTTTAGCACTATTTTTTACAGTTGGCAATGCATTGGCAACTGATATTGCATTATTTTTCGATATTTAACCAGCTGAAGAGCAATGTTTCTAAAATGTTTTTGAAACTCAGTTGGAATCCATCTGCAGTCTAGTCACAGTGCAATGCAAAGCCTCATTTTAACTCTTAAGAAACAATTTGTGCAAGGCTTTGTGCTGGATCCGGCAACACTTAGGCAACTCTATCAGAAATGCTAAAGCACCTCATTGGAGGAACAGTTTAATGTGACTTGTACTGTATATACACATATACAGATATACAGATATATATATATATATTTTTTATTGCAAAATAAACTGCAATGCATCAGTTACGGTTGATACCACAGTAAGTTGGAAATTTGATGTTAGGGTTATCACCCCTACCACTCCACCCCACCCTCCACACACCAACAGATGTTGGGATGTGTGCCATGTGGCCATCAGGCCCAACTTTCACCCCATTCCATGTGTCAGCAACCTGACATGCTATAGCATGAGAGAATGGGGTGAGAGTTAGGCCTCACTACCCCATGGCATACCCTGATGTCTGTTGGTTTGTGAGGGGGTGGTAGGGGTGGTAACCCTAACATCAAATTTCCAAACTTCTATAGCTGTGGTATCAACCCTAACTGATGCATTAATGCAGTTTTGTAATGAATATATATATATATATATATATATATATATGTACACACACAGTACAAGGGAGGAGGGTGCCAGCAGGGGAATGGGAGGGAGTTGATACATTAAAGTACTTGAGAGGTGGGAGGGGGTGGAGTTAGAATACAGTGTGTGAGGAGTATTGTATTTGACTTAGGACCACAATTTGCATATTATTCACTAGCAAACTGCACAAAGTCATGCAGTGGAACTACATGAATTACCTAATTTTCCCATGAATTGTCAATTTGCATTGTTTCACTGTGCAAATTTGGGCAATTCATTGGGTGAAAAATATGTGAATTGTAGTCATCAGTGATGCAAAGTTGTTGAAATTTATGA
Organism: Neoceratodus forsteri; assembly: GCA_016271365.2. NCBI lineage: Eukaryota > Metazoa > Chordata > Ceratodontiformes > Ceratodontidae > Neoceratodus > Neoceratodus forsteri. The sequence continues at coordinate 852,594,429 of CM028134.1, forward strand.
ATTATTCATGACGCAAATTTCAGCAACTTTGACCATCTCTATCCCTGAGTTTACCTTGCACTGTGCTTCAGAGTGTGTAACTGCATACTTCTGAAGAACATCAGATCAGTCATTTCAGGCTGTTTAATCTTGTTGATGCCCTTGAGTAACTATGCAGAAAATTATGATCACAGTCCCTCTCAGCCTTCTTTTCTACATGGTGAGTACATAATTTGATCTTTGTTTCACCTGACTAACAAACATGAAAAATATATTTTACATCTTGATTAGTACACAATCCCTGAAAAAAAGGAGATACAGATTAAGCAATACATTATTTTTTTTAAAATGGACAGAGATTCAGAAACCTGGAAGAAGTAGGGACAGTCAAGCAGATGGAGTCTTTGAGGTGCTTTTTGTTCTCAGTAGCTTAAGTGACTGCATAGTTCACACAATGATAAGGCTGACTGTTAGCCCAGGTGGGTAACAGAGAAAATCCTTCTGCTTATGCCAGAGGCACCATAAGCTTTGCAATTATAAAGTCATTACCCCTCTTTGCATCCAAAAACATTAGATATCTTTAAACATGAAGAGAGAGGGTCAAAATGTTCATGCCATTGCTTGTCAGTGCCCCAGGCAGATGTGTCTTACCACTATTTATTTCAGAGGTTACTCTTCTTATCAGTGCACCTTTATCAACACACTGGCAACCTCCCATTAGCACCAGCAAAGCCTTTGAAATCAATACGTTCAATGAAAAGGCTACAGGTCTCTTTAATAGATCTTACAAAGTTGGAAACATTCAGTAGTCACAAAGGGTCAGATCTGGCAAATAAGGGGATGCATTAGATATTTCAGTGTTAGCCGCCATATGTTAGCATAAGTATTTTGAGTCTTGTGGACAGTGGCTATCTGTTCAAGGTCAACCCACTCTTTACTTACCGGCAAAGAAGAATTTCTCATAGCAGAAAAGGCTTTGTAAACATATTCACCCACTGACTCACTTCAAATTTATATTTTGTATTTATTGTTTTTTATTATCTGTATTCCTGTACTTGTCGCTTGTGAAAATGGGCATTTTGCTCATCGTCTAACAAGTATAAAAAATAAAATAAAATATTTTTCTTCAAATGCAGAGACTTGATTATGTATGTTTTCTCTTGCTGACAAAACATGACCATTCTCATTTTATATACAATAATGGCTTTCTATTGATATTATTCACAATAGAGAACACCAAACTTGTAAAAGTTTTACTCAGAAATACAAACATGAATATTAAGGAATAATTCCACCAGAATGATGTGTCTAAACAGAGTAAAATGTTTTCATCATAAGAGCAGTGGCATGAAGTTTTTGTCACATCCCACACCGCCATCCTCTTTAAATATTTTAGTGCTTTTTTTATTTCTGTAGAGGTGACATGCTACAGTAGTTATCCTGCATGCAATCTTAGAAAGTGCTTTCACAGTCCACTAGTTATGTTTATCCATCACCACACATCGACAATTTCAGTCATGTAATTCTTGTTGTAATTGCATGGACTTGTTTGTCAATCCTCTCCCCCACCATGAGATAGCATTTTCACTTAGTCACATGAATATGCATTTCACATTCCACTGAAACTCTTCCAGGGTGCACAAATGCTGACAGGTGATTACTGAAAGGGTGTTTTTTGTATTGTAGATGTATTTGGGGGTGATGAGAAGAACAATGGTGAATTAGGTTATTTGCTCAAATGTGATAATGAACAAGTCCTGAGAAATCACCTTGTCACCTTGTCATGTGCAGTCACTGTGATTGCCCATCCTAGACACCTACCTCCTGCTCCCTTCCCCTCCCTCATCTTAGTCTCCCTCTCATCCCCCCTTTTTATTCCCTTTCTATCAACCTTCTGCTACTACATGTCCCCCCTCCCTCTCCTACTTCCACTGCATCCCCCTACAACCCTGTTTGCTCCTCCTTCTCCTGGCCTCTTTCTCCATTTTCCGGCCTTCCATCTTGGCTGCTGTTTTTGTTCCCTATCCCTTCCATCTCTTCCCCCCAAAGTTTCTTTTGTCTCCACCCCCACCCTCCACCAGATGAAGTCTACCCAGGCTGACTCCACATTTTCCTGACAAAGCCACTTCTGGCTGTCTCCCCTGCCAGTTTCACCTGCTAATAACTCAATAATCTCCTAGTATATGTACTTGCTGGCAGCTACATTGTGGTTCCATGGTGTAATGGTTAACACTCTGGATTCTTAATCCAGCAATCAGAGTTCAAATCTCGGTGGAACCGGAAGCTAATCTTTGGGCTGGCAGTATAGCCTAGAGGTTAGAGGAATGAGGTGTGCATGAGCTTGATACATCCAGCAGACCAGACTTAGGTTTTTTTTTTTTATTTAGTTGTTTAACCAGGTACAGCACACTAAGCTGAAAGCTTTTTAACAGGATCAACCTGGGAGCACAAGGAGGTTAAGTGACTTGCTCAGGGTCACACAGTATGCAAGTGTTTGATTCTCACAACCTCCACTTGCATACTTTGTGACTCTGAGCAAGTCACTTAACCACGCAGTGCTCCTAGGTTGCCCCTGAAAACAGGCACTGGTGCCTAGTGGGCCTTACTCGGTTACCAAAGAATAAAATAAATACATTAATTAACCTCACCCGATCTCTGATATCTTGCACGCTATTGCAAACACTTCCTTTATTCTTTGTTATCTGGATAAGTATTCACTAGTCTTGGTTACTATAACTCATTTTTCTCTTGGTGTAAAGCTGGTTCTGCATACCTGTACTTGCCTAACTTTGTCTCTGAATCCTGTAAACTCATTGCAACTGTTTCCTGATGATTTTATGTTTATATAATATATTTATGTCTGCTCTTCTATTTTATTGATGTGGAACCTATGTAAAAGAGTTTCTGACTCTTAGGTATTTGTACTCTGAGATTTAAATAAATAAATAAATAAAGTCATCATAGAGCTCTGATAAAACGTTTTTGTTGCTGCTAAAAAGCATTTGATTTAAACACTGCAGCTTTTCAACTGCTTTAAAAAGGTTTTAAACCATCCTCCTACTCCATTTCTTTCCTCCCCATCTATCCTCCTACCAATTCTCACAAAGCACTAACCCTGTAAATAGTAAAAGCAGCCCTGAAGATCTTGACCAGAAGCTCCTTTATTTAGCTAATCCTGCTATAGCGTCTCTTATCTCTTCTCTATAAAACCTTTTCTTCAACTTTCTAGCTCTCCAGGGTTTAAAGGTTGCAAGAGTTATCTTTCTGCACTAATGGGGTGATCCCTCATTACCTAGGAACTATAGACCTACCTTCCTCCTCCCTGGTCTTGCAAAGCTTCAAGAATATTTTGTCCACTCAGCTCAATACTTTCCTTTTCTCCTACTCCTCCTTATCCCATTCCAGTCTGACTTCAGACTCAGTCATTCTACAGTTACCTATTAAGTAGCATTGACTCCATCCTCACTGAGATGGATCTGGGACTCTTTACATCTTCTGTGTTCATTGACCTCTCCAAATTTTTTTACATTGCTCCCTACCTATTTTCTGTTGAACCAGTTGTCCAGTAAGGGACTGTGCAGGCAAGGAACATCCAAACAAACAACCTTCTGGTTGAACTCCTACCTGTCTAACAGAGTATAATCTGTTCTTATTTGTAGGTCCATCACCTCTGTCCTACCATCCCCATCAATATAGATGTCTTACTGTCCTCATAAGTCTATCATGGGCCTCATTCTACAGTCATGTCTCCATATTTTTAAAAGACATACCCTCAATCTGTAACTTTATCCATATTTATAAGTATACAGATTGCAGACAATACAGTCCTGTATGCCAGTAGTTCAGATATTGCATCCTTTGAATTTCTTATACAGCCAGACCTGGATGCCATACATTGATGGTTCTTCTCAAACCAACTGATCTTAAGTATTAGGAAAAATATGGCCATGACCTTTGAGTCAAAATCTAAGCTTGCAACCCTTGCTTCCATGCTGTTGCTATGATGACAGCCACTTGGGGAAATGTCACATATTTCAATGAGAGAACTTCAGAGTTCCTTGATCTGAGACACAGGCAGAAAAGGAAACAGAACAACAGCCCAATGGTCACTTGTCAAATTATACCAATGCTGAATGTCTGCTAGAGGGTAACAGTAATGTGTGTGGGGGTTAGGAGTGAAACAAGGTTATCATGCAATCTTATTAATGGGTCTCGCTTGTCCCAATGAGCTTTCCTGAAGGCATGTTACCAAGAACAGTCTGGAAATGGCCCATGCTCTGCAGTGCTGGAACTAGGGTGAAGCCTAGAGGTAAAAAAAAAAACTTACAGACAGACAGCATAGAGTCCCATACCTCAGAGTATAAATATAGACAAGCCAGAAGTTATGCTTCAGAAAACAGATTTATTGTAAAATCCTCAAAACAGACTTAGCACCAATGAGACAACAGGTGAGTCTTCAACAGGGGCCTCTTCCTGCTGTCTGTTCATTTCATAACACACAGTTGGACAGCGTTGTTATGCCAGCCCAATGCATGCATACACAATGATCACAGTTAGTTATTTAGGTTATTTTACTTCTCTGTCTACCTACCACCACTAGGCTGGAAACACTAAGGTGGTATGCATTGCTGACTTACAAACCAGATAGTTGTGGGAACCTGCACGGGAGAAACAGCACTATACTGGACTGACACTAGAGACAACAGGAATTGTGAGGCTTGGTTACCTTTGAAGTATGACTTGGGCACAGTTTTTAAGTGAAATAAAGGTAAATTTACTGAGCTGTTCTGCCAGCACGAAGACACACCTTGCAACAATAAAAATATCAACAACAGCCCTTTTGCAATTAACCTCTTAAACTCTATACATTTAGACTTAAACTCTGTATTCTTTCCTCCCACAGGTCTGCACCTGCTAACCCTGGAGGCTGTAGACTATACAAGTACCCACCAGACCCCCAAGGTTACCAATAAGAGCAGCACTAGGCCACCCCTCGGACTCAGTTTCTGCACTTCCTCTTACAGATGCTTTAAGAGATTGCAGTGGCTACTAGGCCTATACCCACCTCAGGCAGCCCACTCACCCCTTTTACCCAGATACCCCTTGCTAGTATCCAGTACTTTAGCATTCACTAATACTGTAACTCTCATATACTTTATATGCACTATAACTTATAGCATTTACTGTATTTCTAATCCCTGTAATCACTATAGCATTAAATCACATTTGTCTAACAAATATTTCTAGGAAAATCGCATTCAAATCTCGTTCAGTTTCTGAGCAAAGACTCATTAATTGCTGGACACTAGTTCTTTGGCAACAAATGGGAGGCAGTATAGCACAGTGGTTTAAGGCTCTGAGCTGCAAATCTAGTGACATCCCACAGACCAGACCTGGGTTTGAATCCCACAGCTTCCACTTGCATATTGTGTGACCCTGAACAAATCACTTAACTTCCCTGTGCTCCCAGGTTGTACCTGTAAAAAAAAGCTTTCGGCTTAGTGTGCTACTCCTGGTTAAACAACTAAAAAAAAATAATGGGAATTGCAAATCCATGTCTGGCAAATGAGTGTACCTCTTGAACTAGCTCAACAAAATAAATTGAAAGTGTTGCACCACTTTTTTAAGAGCTGTAGAATTTAGATGACAAAATATTGGACACTACAGATAGATACAGCAGTCAAACCTTAGTATTGATGGTTCTTGAACATGACCTGGTAACTGGAAAATGCTGTACCAAATTTGTTAGATTCAGGTTAAAACAACTTACAGGAACAAGTACTGCTTTCAACAGGAAATATTTATTATCTCCCTGTTCTCACTTACTGAGCTACTGACCCTGGCACTAGGATACAGGTGATACTCTATAGGCTAGGTTTACTGTGAAAGAGCTAGTCCCCCAGGTCATGTCTGACTGTAGCCTCTATAAGCTAGACTCCCTCAGGTCAGAAATGATCCCTTTAGGTTGGTCTCCCTGCTGAATCACTCTCAAAATGAACTATGAGGTATGCAGCTCCTTTTCTACTAAAATAATATTTTATTTCTGGCCCTGGAGTGGACAGCAATCTGGTTCCACTCTTCAGTCAGCACCAATCACAACTGATGCTTCCTGTAATTCTGCAGCAGCATGTGCCGCATTGGAATCCTCAGTTTAAAACTACTGACAATTGCTTAACAAATTCAGAGGCTGCTTTGCGTTGTTCACATAGATACTTTACTATAGCATGTTCCATAAATGACTATAAAACACATTTTAAAATGAAAGTAATCACTTTTTTCAGTACCCAGGTGGATAGCAGACTTCCTTAGCTCTTTACAGTATTTTTTTGTTAAATTAATTTCTCTCAAGGGAACCCCAAATGATTATTTATAAAAGCTTCCGTAATGTGAAGACTGCAGTGTACTGTGTAACTTTAGCTATGAAATTGGAGAAGACTGCTCTCAAATAATATAGAAACATAAACACTAATGGAAGATAAGGTCCGCTTTGCCCACCTAGTCTGCCCATTCCCTACGTATTAGATAAGCTGCAGATTCTAGTTAACCAACAGCCTACTTCCTCCTACCCTTCACTATAATTGCCTTATGTCTGTCCCATGCAATCTTGAATTCCCCCACTGTTTTTGACCCCACAACCTCTTCAGAAAGGTAGTTCCATGAGTCCACCACCCTCTCCATGAAAAATACTTTCTGATGTTGCCCCTGAGCTGTTCCCCCTCTATCTTCAAACTGTGCCCCCTTGTTTTTGCACATTTCTTTCTCTCAAAGATGCTCCCATGTTGGACTTTGTTGATTCCCTTGAGGTACTTGAAAGTTTCTATCATGTCCCCTTCTTCCTTCGTTCCTCAAGGGTGTACATATTAAGCTGTTTAAGTCTCTCCTCATATGGCTCTGGTGCAGACCCTGAACCATTTTTGTTGCCCTCCTCTGGACTGCCTCCATCCTATGTCCTTGTGGAGATGGGGGTCTCCAAAACTGCATGCAGCACTCCAAATGGGGTCTCACCAACTGTCTATGCAGAAGAATAGCAACTTCCTGCTTTCTACTGGTGATGCCTCTCCCTATGCATCCCAGTATCTCTCTAGCCCTCCTTATTGCCTTCTCACATTGCTTGCCTACCTTAAGGTCATCTGATATGACTACCCTAAAGTCCCTTTCCATTTTTGTTATTATTAGTAACCCCCCACATTGTGTACTCTTCCCCTGGATTTTTGTTTCCCAGGTGCATTACTTTGCACTTTTTAGCACTGAATCTAAGCTGCCATATTGTTGACCATTCCTCCAACCTTGCCAAGTCCCTTTTCATCCTTTCCACTCCCCCTTGTGTATCAACCCTGTTGCAGATTTTTGTATCATCTACAAAGAGGCATACTTTTCCTTCCAGAACCTCTGCAATGTCTCCTATAAAAACATTAAAGAGGACTGATCCCAGTACTGAACTCTGCAGTACCCCACTAGTAACCACCCTTTCTTCAGAGTGTGCTCCATTTACTATTACCCTCTATGTCCTGCTGGTCACCCAATTTGTTAAAATCACCTTGGGACCCACTCCCAGAGTGGCTAACTTGTTTATTAATCTTTTGTGTGTGACTGTGTCAAATGCCTTGCTAAAGTCTAGGTAGGCCATAGCTACCACCCCTCCCTGGTCTACTACTTTGGTTACCCAGTCAAAGACTCTATTAGATTCATCTGACATGACCTTCCCATTGTGAGTCTGTGCTGCCTTGGGTCCTGTGCCCCGCTGGCCTCTAGGTACTTAACAATTCTTTCTTTCAGTAGTGATTCCATCATTTTCCCTACCACTGAGGTTAAACTAACAGATCTGTAGTTTCCTGCTTCTGTCTTGCTCCCACTTTTGTGAAGAGGAATCACATCTGCCCTTCTCCAATACTCAGGTACCACACCATCCTACCATGATTTGTTAAAAAGGGTAGTCAGTGGTGTTACTAGGTGTCTCCTTAGTTCTTTTAGAATTCTGTGATGAATGCCATCAAGCCCCATTGCTTTGTCTGCCCTGAGTTTTAGGAGTTCTCTCAGGACCCTTTCTTCTGTGAATGGACTGTTATTGACCCCCCTCCATCCAGAGTGCTTCTATTGCTTGGTTTAGGTAACCCCCCTTCTTCTTTTTTGAATACTGAGCAAAAGTATTCATTCAGTAATTCTGCTTTTCCACTGTCACCCTCTGCCCACCTCCCCTTCCCTTTATTAAGCCTCACTATCCCTCCCTTGGTCTTCCTTTGCTCCCTGATGTACCTATAAAAGGTTTTATTCCCCCTTCTTAACAGTTGGCTATCTTTTCCTTGGTTTAGGCCTTTGCTATTCTGACTGCCTTCACCACTTCCTTTTGCTTTAACTGATACAGTTCTCTGTCCTACTCATTCTGTGATTCCTTATACTTCCTGAATGTTATCTTTTTCTCCCTAACCTTTCCTGCCACCTCTTTTGAGAACCATAGTGGTTATTTACTTTGTTTTGTTTAGTTTTGTTTATTTGTATCACACAAACACTTGTTGCCTCTGTGATGGCAGTTTTGATTTTCTCCCATTGTTCTTCTATCCCTCCTTCTTGTCCCTTTGCTAGTGCATTCCTTAGGCACTCACCCATTTTACCAAAGTCAGCCCTCCTAAAGTCCAGTACTTTTGTCTTGGTATGGCTTGACTCTTCAGATGTGTTTATTATGAACCATACTGTTTGGTGGTCGCTAGTTCCCAGACGGCTACCCACGTCTAAATCTGTGATCCTCTCACCATCTCCATTTGAAAGTACCAGGTCTGACATTGCTCCCTCCCGAGTGAGTTCCAACACAAACTGTCTGAGGCATGCCCCCTGCAGGGCATCAAGAATGACACCGTTCTTTGATGTGGCTGCAGCATATGTGCTCCAGTTAACATCTGGCATATTCAGGACCCCATCAACAATATATCCCTTTTTTCTGCCATTCTAAGGATGCCTTCTATCATCTCTTTGTCTATTTCCTCTCCCTGAGATGGGGGTCTATATACAACCCCCATGCATATTGTGGTGCCATTACCTGTCTCCAGGGTGACCCACAGTGCCTCCTCTCTTTCCTGTTTACCCTTTAGTTCTGTTGCTTTGATCTCTTCCCTTACATAGAGAGCTACTCCTCCTCCTTCTCTTTTACCCTCCCTGTCCCTCCTGTAGATTGCATACCCTGGTATGTTTATATCCCAGTCATGGTTCTCTGTGTACCATATTTCTGTGACTGCCACAATATCCAGGTGTCCCTCTTCCATCAAGGCTGCTAAATCAAGAAGCATGTTACCCAGACTACGGATATTGGTACTCATCACCCTCAATTTCTTTATGGTCTTTCCTCTTTTAGCCTTATCCCTGCCCTTACTGTCTTTGGCTTTTTCTCCATTTACCCCTGTCTTGCTCCCTATCAACCTCTCTACCTTGGTGTTTACCTCGCTGATGACCCTGTTTTGTGTGGGGAGGCTGGGAATTTCCTGCTTCTCATAACCCCTTTCTTCTTTAAAATCATACTTTCCCTCCTGTCTGAGCTAGAAATAATTTATTCACAATGTCTGTAGTCTGCACTCCTCCCAGGAGCTGTTCTAAAGAGTCCAGTAACTAACTCCTGCCCTAAAGCACTCACCATCTACTGGCTCCTCCTTTAACTTCCCTAACTAGATGTCAGGATTGCAAACAGTATTTTATGACCACACCACCTTCACAGCTCAGTAACATCCCTTTCCTGACCATTTAAACATACAGGACTCCGTTTATTAGAAGCCCACCCTTCAGTCTATAAACATACCAAGTTTGGTGCAATTCCAACTTAAAATGGTAGTTATAGAATCTGGTAAAAATGCTGAAGCAAGGGTTACCCCAAAGGGCATTTGGCTGGGAAGCCAAGTTTCAAGAAAATACAAAATCACACATGCCCACACAATGCAAAGCATCATGGGCTGCATATGCAAATCACCACAGAATGTTATGCTGGTCCAACTTTAAACAGAATTGAATGGTGCCGAAAGGCCTCTCACACAGTTTGCAAAGGGTGCTAACAGAAGACATAGACATGTGTTTCGTCCCTACCAGGACTCATCAGTATGCCTCATCTGTTTGACACCCCAGTGGAATGGACCAGCTACCTAAGACAGTATGTCTTGGATATGTTGTGTGAACCCATTAAAATTAAAAACTATTTAAAAGACAAGAACACTCTGTGTGCAAACACTGAAGCAGTGGTTACCCCAAAGGGCATTTGGCTGGGAAGCCAAGTTTCAAGAAAATACAAATCACACATGCCCACTGATACAAGAAGCATCATGAGCTGCATATGCAAATCCTACAGAATGTTATGCTGGTTGACTTTAAACAGAATTGAATGGTGCGAAGGCCTCTCACACAGTTGCAAAGGGTGCTAACAGAAGACATGAGACCGCGTGTTTCGTCCTACCAGGACTCATCAGTATGCCTCGTCTGTTTGACACCCCAGTGGAATGGACCAGCTACCCTAAGACAGTGTGTCTTGGATATGAGTCCTGGTAGGATGAAACACGTGTCTATGTCTTCTGTTAGCACCTTTGCAAACTGTGTGAGAGGCCTTTCGGCACCATTCAATTCTGTTTAAAGTTGGACCAGCATAACATTCTGTGGTGATTTGCATATGCAGCCCATGATGCTTTGCATTGTGTGGGCATGTGTGATTTTGTATTTTCTGGTAAAAATGCTGTGCACATTTTGCTGTTTAAAATCTGACTGCCTCACTTTTTCAGGCACTGCAGCTTTAACTAGCTTTGTTTTCATAAATATACATTTTTACAGTAAATCAAGGATATGGGGTTGTTTATTAGTCTGAGAGCTATTTTGCTGTGCCATTCATTTATGTATTTTATTTTATACTGTCTTCACTGTTTGACAGTGTCTTTTGTCCCTTCCTTGACAGTTTGCTGCTTCCTAAGATGGTGTCTGTTTTCTAGAGCCCACCACCATTCTGCGGCTGTGTCTCCCTCTCATCTCCCCAACCCCTCAGGGTTAACATTGTAAATGGCAGTCAATCCCTATATGTATGTCCTGGTACCTTTTGGCTTCTAACTAAGCGTGCCTATCTGTAGAGGAAAGCGCATTGTCTGGATGCTGAAAAGCACTGCTCTCTCTATGATCCCTTGCAGGCCTCAGCCTTTGCTAGTAACTGCAGTAGTGGCTTATTCTTACCCATGTGGAATACACACTCTGGACCTGCTCCTCCACACTAGCACAGTAGCACTTCTTCAGCTCCCAGTTAGGTGCCTAGCACTGTGCAGCTGCTGCTCTGCATACAATAATTTAGAGCTTCTGCTCTTTTACTTATTAAACTCTTTGTCTACTTTATTTTAATGATTAAAGTATGAAGGTGTCACTTTATTACTGACCTAAGACCCATGACATCAGATCCACCAGATCTCCAGAGTGAAGCAGTAGCACCTCAACGCTTCAGTCACTAAGCTTCACTCTAGTGATTGAAATTGACTTGCATCAATAAAGTGAAATTTGCTTTGGAAAATGATCTTTCAGTCTATTGCTCACATTAATGTGGAAGTTGTGCTCCTTGCCTTTGAATCTGATGTACTGTTGGGGTTGCCACCCCCCTTTGGAGCACCCCCGATCTTTCCTCTGGTGCTGCATACCTTTTGGAACTAAGACCTATGACACCAGACTACTCAGAGGCACACTACTAAACCACCAGGGCACATGTAGTCAAACACATTCCAAAACTAGCATGCTGTAACCTTTCCATTGTTCACAAAGTTCAAATCACATTTCTGTTGAGGGGTGCTACTGGTTTTGTGGCATGTAACAAACAAACACAGTCCAGTGCACAACCCCTCCCCACCATGGTAAATCTGAGAAGTGAAACATTTTAACTGCCTGAATAGGCTATTGCCTTACTTTTAACGCCATGGAAAAGGGGTTCTCTTAGTTTCCAGGTTGGAATTCCAATGTGAGCAAGCCAAATCACCAGACGCCAAGGTGGAACCCCATAATTTGATCCTAATTGTGAAATGCCTACAGTGGCTACTTGGGTTCCTTTAAAGTAAAGTGCTTCCACCCAGTTAATTTCACAGGTGCTAAAAGGGAGCATACTAAAAGGAGTTAGGAATACAGGTTGCCAAAGGGCCTCTCATACAATTCAGAAAGGGTGAGAACAAAGACAAAGACACATGATTTGTCCTACCTGCAAGAATAAATTAGGGCTGGTTCATTTTCCCTTGGGTGAGATACAGATGAGGCACACTGATGAGTCCTGTGTAGAATAAAACACATGTCCATGTCTACTGTTCTATCCTTTTATATATATATATATATATATATATATATATATATATATATATATATATATACATATATGCACACACACCATGATGCTTTGCATTATGGGGGAACATGTACACAAGGTAAAGTTCCTAATTATCTTCTAGTCTACGTCATACAGGCAAGCAGTGCCTAACTCACCATGTTCAACAGTAGCACTTACAGTACCTTCTCAATAATCATGATGACGCATTAAATAGAAGGAACTTTGCATTTGCAGCACTATAGACACCCAAAACAAACTCCCTTTCAGCTGAGAAAGGCTTCTAGCTTGCAAGGGTCAGGTCCAATCATTTCAACCCCCTTAGAACTCCTGTATTTGTTTTGGTTCAGCATTCCCTTCTCCCTGACTATGGTCAAGTTGCATAACAATGCTCATGCTCTTTTTTGTAGCTGTAACCCATTTTTGTTAGCTTGCTTAGATTACTGTTTGGATGTACTTACCATCACCATTCTGTTTTTTGCTTTGCATATTTTACCCTGTATATAGAGAATAATAGATAGGCAACTGTGTGTTATGGATTTTTTTTACACACCCGAGGTGTGTGATGAGAGAGACAGAGAGAGAGAGAGAGAGAGAGAGAAGCAGAGCAGAAGCCGATGAAGTGGCTTGATATACTTGAATCACAGACAATGGACACTAGTGGTGAAAAATAGTTTAGCAAATGCCATAATAACTCGATTTCATGTTGTTACGGCGTTTGTACTATGTCAGAATTCAGGTTATTAGAGGGGGTCACCAGTAATTATGTAACTATTCCTGCTGAACTATGTTAACCAATGGACGACTGCTGTCCTCCTTGGTGTAATAGAATCAGTGGTAAGAGGGCTGTTTATAGAAGCTTTACACATCTTAGAGGACAACCTTTCATTTGTGGGGATCATAGATAAAACATTTTACAATGGATGCTAAAAATGCTGAAAGCTGATTGGTCAGCTAGTGTATTTACTCATGGGTAAATCCTGAAATAACCCAGGGTTTTATTTAACTCTAAAAATCGATTAGTGTTTTGCTCATAAAAGTTCTAAAACGTGAAAATGCATAGCACTTGCCTCACTGTGTTTAACAAACATAATACTTCTAGAAAACCTATACAAATGCTTTCTGTACAGTTAGTATTGTCCCTAGAAAAAACTGCTAATCAATTATTTAAAACCCTGTAACCCATAGGTAATGTCCCATCTATCCTAAGCACAGAAGTAAACAAAAAAAACACTACACCTACCAGGCACAGAATGTACGAATAAAAATCTCTCACCCTCACCATATTGCCTCTGCTCCATTCTGAACATCAAACTATACAATCCCTGTTTGAACTCACCCTGCTGCTTTTTTTCCCTCCAGCCCCCCTAAGAATGTGCTTCATATCCTCCCACTTGTCCAGAACTTAGGTGCAAGCCACCATACCTCTCAACTGTACCACATTACGAGAAAAGTTCCTCATTTTACTTCACAAAAGCTCCCTGTTCCACATTGTGAGAACTTGTCCCACATTAACATTTTAAAGCAAAAATCTATAGTAAATGATGTAAAAAAATTTTATTCAATTAATAATAGATTTTCTGAACATAAATGCAAACATTTTAACAGAGTTCTGAGCTTCCTAGGTAAAGATATAATTAAGTGTTCCACATTTTACTCATTTGTTCCACATTTTGAGAGGCAATGTTCCACATTTGGGGGACAACAGGTTGAGAGGTATGCAAGCCACAGCATAGATTTTATTTTATATTTTAAAACATACTGGCAGTGCTTGCTCCCCCATGCTGACTCACCATGAATGTTGCAATGCGGCCAGTGCTGTAATCCAAGCCCTAGTCAGCAGCTGCCAGTGTTTCCTCCATGATTCCCCCACACTACAAAACAGTTTCTGATAAGCATCTGCATGGGAAACCTGACTGAAGTAAAAGATTTGTGACCCTTTTTATCTCTGCTTTCTTATCCACACCATTCCTACTCCCCCGCTGTCTCTTGCTCAGCATACTGTCTATCAGTATCTGCAAGCCTTGCTGCATATAACCACAATATCTATCTCTCTCTCTCTCTCTCTCTCTCTCTCTCCCACACACACCATTTTCTCTTTCTTGCTGTTCTCTCTCTCACATAAGCAGTGGTGGATCCAGGAATTTACAGAAGGAGGGGGACGCACTTGACCTGGAAAACCAAACCTCTCTAGGGGTGTCCAGAGGCATGCTCCCCTGGGAAATTTTGAAAATATAATGTGTGAAATCATGCATTTTGCTGCACTTTAGGCCAGTTTCAGGAGCTCATTGAAGGTTACCACCAATTCAGTACTACAATTCCCACGATGCACTCATTGCCATGGTTCTAGATGCCACCAGTCTCAAAAGGCAATTAGTGTAAAATTCTGAGAAAGAGACAGTGCAAACTGGATGCTGCACAAAATTGCTTTATTAGAACATGGACCACAAACCTCTTAGTGCCTTGAGGCACATTGACCCTTCTAATGGGAGCTCTGCTGTTAGAAGGGGCTATGTGCCTCAAGACACTAGGAGCTTTGTGGTCCATGTTCTAAATAAAGCAATTTTGAGCAGCATCCTGTTAATGATGTCACTGTCTTGGAGTTCTACCCCCATGCAGGTCCTGACATTTAATTTAATAATTTGTTCAGGACAAACCAGTTGAGATACAACAACCCATGTAATAAACACTACTGTTACAGTCAGCAGTACAGCCCCCCGTTCCTCCACAGCTAGCAAACACCCTACAATTATTGAGAAGGTGCTGTAAACTCAGCCTTTAAAGGACAAACTCATAATTATGATGTTAAATCAAAACAGATAAAAGCGCTAAAGTTCCTACAATATGCTGAGCTTTTATCTCTAACATGAGCTCCACATTTTCCCCCATTTTCAGTCAGACCCAGATTTCATAGGTTAAATATTGAGAGGGATGCTTTTACTATCCCCACAAAATTTCTTACGAACACAAGAAAATGCTAGCAGAAATAGGCCTCACGGTCTCTTGAGTCTGCTCGATTGTGCAGCTAGCCCCTCATCTTGCAGATGCCCCTCCCACTCCTCCCCTCCTTAGATTTACCCTCCCCCTCACCCTGTCCCATCCCCTCTTGAAACTGTCCACCGTCTTACAGGCCACCACCTCCTGTGTTAGTGTTCCACTTGCCCACCACCCTTTCTGTGAAGAACTGTCTCCTTACCTCCCTCCTGAATCTTTCCCCTCCTCCAGTCTGAGACTGCCTACCGGGTCCCTTTGTTGTACGCTCTACAGCATATGACAAAGCCGCGCAACAGGAACAGCACGTTAGGGAAGAGTGAGAGGGTGCAAAACTGCAAAAGGGTGTATGCACGGTAGTGCACCCTCTGACTCTCCCAGGCAGAGGATTTCTTTATTTCAGAGTTTTACCAGGAAGACATGCTGAGTAGAGTATTACTCAATTTCAGATGCGTCCTGGGGACAGTACATACAAATAAGGAGACCAACAATAAAGATACACTAATACAGCAATGGAAAAAAGAATCATGGTGACAATAGTACAGTATAGCAGTGTACATTAGGCAAGATTTATACAAGTAAGTAGCGCAGCCTTTACAGTGATGCACTACATGGGGGGGAGGGGGTGAGTCATGAGGCCAGCACTTAACTTCAAGAGATTGGTAAAAGGTTGAAATAAAGAGTGGCACAGAGTAGGTCAGGTGAGGGATAGGTGACCTGGAGCTGCTGATGTGCTAGATGCATGAGCAGGTGGGTGAGAAATGCACTGAGAGAAGACCATTTAGGTGCTGTGAGGATAAGACCTCTGCTGGGACAGGGATCCACTGAGCAGCTGCCATGGCTCGATGGGATGAGCCACTGGCAACAGGGGAGGCAGGCAGTGAGTTTGGGACTGGGTTTCGATTTCTTGTACCAGATGCATGGATTGTGATATTTTTAACACTTTGTGCAATTTTAATTGTTAATCCCCCCCCCCGGAGTTAGATATTTAAGTTGGGGGGGTTTGGGTGTAGTCCCCTTAACAGGGTGTGAGGCAGAGCCCCCCCCAAAAAAAGTCTTATGCTGCTGGCAGTATATTGCGCTGTATTGACAGCATGGTATATTGCTGTGGCATAATGTCTTGCAACATTATGACCCCATGCCCTGAGACTGTACCCTCTCATGTCCCTTCCTCTTCTTAATTGGAAGATCCTCTCTGTTTGAGCCTTGTTTATCCCTTTCTAGTACTTAAAGGTCTGTATCATGTCACCCCAGCCCACCTCTCCTCCAAGGAATACATACCTAGCTCGCTCAGCCTTTCCTCATAGGACTTGCCCTTGAATCCCTGGATCATCTTTGTTGATCTTCACTGCACCCCCTCAAACAATCTGACATCCTTTTTCGGGTACAGGCACCAGAACTGCATGCAGTACTCCAGGTGCGGCCTGACCAGTGACCTGTACAGGGGAAGGATTACCTTCCTCCTTCTGGAGGATATTCCCCTTGCTATGCACCCCAGCATCTTGTTGGCCTTCACTGCTGCCTTCCTACACTGAGCAGAGTTGCTCATGCTCCCCGTTACAAGTACCCCTAGGTCCTTTCCCTCCACAGTGCTACCTAACTGTACTCCTCCCAGCTGATAGTCCCTCCCCTGGTTCTTTGCTCTGAAGTGCATTACCTTGCACTTCTTAGCATTGAACCCCAACTGCCATGTTTCTGACCATTTCTGCAGTTTAGTTAGGTTGTTCTGTAGCCCCTTCCATCCCTCAATGTCATCAACCACCACCCCCATTTTGGTGTTGTCTGCAAACAGACTGATCTTACTTTGGGTTCCATGTGAGATATCAGCTATGAATAACCCGAACAACACCAGCCCCAGCACCAATCCCTGTGGCACTCTGCTTGCCACTGCCCTTGGTGCTGAGAGTTCCCCTCCCACTACCACCCTCTGCTGTCTACCCGTTAGACAATTTGTTATCCATTTCACCATCTTTGCTCCCGCCCCCACAGCTTCCAGCTTTCCCCCCAGCCTCCCATGTGGCACAGAGTCACAGGCCTTGCTGAAATCCAAATACAGGACATCCACTGCATGGCCCTTGTCTAGTTCCCTTGTCACCCAATTGTAGTACTCAATGAGGTTGGTCTTGCAGATCTGCCCAAGACAAACCCATGCTGATGCCCATCCTGGAGTCCATTGTCCTCCAAAAAGGTCACCAGCCTCTCTTTCAGGATTGTCTCCATGAGCTTCCCCACAACTGATGTGAGGCTCACTGGCCTGTAGTTTCCCAGTTCATCCTTTGGGCCACCTATGTGGATGGGCACCACATAAGTCATCCTCCGGTCCTGTGCTATGCATCCCGTGTCCAGGGAGGTACTGAACTGGTCAGCCAGTGGCCCTGCAAGAACCTCAGCCAGCTCCTTGAGTACCCTAGGGTGAATGCCGTCTGGCCCAGGTGCCTTGTCCACCCTCAGTGCCCTCAGTCCTTCCAGTACCCTGTCCTTAGTAATCCTTGCATTAGTCACCCCTCCCCCTGCCTACCCCACCCCTCCCTGTGGTACCTGCCCGGCTTTCTCTTGCATGAATACAGAACAGAGTATTCATTTAATGCCTCTGCACGATCCTTCCCTCTCTCCACCCCCCATCCTTTTTTATCCTCACCATTTGGTCCTTGTTGTTCCTTCTTTCCCTTATGTATCTGAAGAAATCCTTTTCTCCATTTTTAATACCCTGTGCCAGCCGCAGCTCCCTGGAAGCCTTGGCTGCTCTGACTAGTTTGGTGACTTCACTGGATTTCTTAATGTACATATCCTTGTCTTCTCCCCCCCTGACTTTTGGAACCTCTGGAATGCCTCTGCCTTGGCCCTCACCCCCTCCCTGACCTCCTGAGTCATCCAACTGGGCTTTGTTGCCTTCCCTTTCTTGCTCTGTGTTCTAGTACATGCCCCCATAGCCTTTATGACATCCGACTTCTGACTTGTTTCCCTGCCTGGTTGAATCCCCTCCAGGTGCCCTGCCAGAATTTCCCCCATGTTTTTAAAGTCCACCCACCGAAAGTCAATCACCTTGGTACCTATACCCCCAGCTTCCCTCCCTATGTTGAGTGTGAACCACATCGAGTAGTGATTGCTTTCCGCCAGTGGGTCCTCAACCCCCAGATCCCCTACCATCTCCCCCTTAGACAGTACAAGGTCCAGAGTGTTTCCTATCTGAGTTGGCCTGTGGACCAACTGCATCAAGAAGCTGTCCTGAAATGCTTCTAACAGGACTTGCTCCCTTGTACTTGTGGTGGTTGGACTACTCCAATCCACCACAGGTAGAATTAAGTTCCCCACAACCACAGTATTACCCTTCCTGCAGACCCTTCGGATTTGCTCAGCTAACTCCCTGTCTAGGTCCTCCAGTTGAGCTGGTGGTCTATAAACTATCCCCATCCTCAGTGTCCTGCGTTTTGAGTCTTGAAAATGCATCCATAGGCCCTATGTCCTGCCTTCTTCCCCCTCATCCCTTGCACACCTTATCCCCTTCCGTACATAGATCACCACCCCCCTCCCTTTCATCCTATCCTTTTAAAATATCCTATACCCTGGGACCATCAACTGCCAGTCCTGGTACTGGGTGGCCCATGTTTCTGTGATGGCCACAATGTCCACCCTCCCCTCTGCTAATAGGACCTGAAACTCAGCTGACTTGTTTCCGAGGCTCCTCTCGTTCAGTGAGACCACCTCCAACCCACCCTTTTGCCCTCTAACCCTTCTCCTCCTTTCTCCCCAAGTCCCTCCCTTTGTCTTCCCCATTAACTAGGGGATAGCTGGTCAACCCCCCCGGGACCCCTATCTACCAGCTGACCACTTGCCACCCCCCATTCTAGTTTAAATTCATCTTTGTTTCTGCATACTCCTCTAACTTCTGTTTCAATACGACTTTCCCCTCCTTGTTCAGGTGTAGTCTGTCCCCGATGTACAGGTCATTCCTGTCCCAGGTTCAAACCCAGCCACCCACCAAGCCATGCCCCCTTGAGTGACACCATTCCTCCATCAAGTATTAAACTCACCTGTCCTTATTTTTCTTGCAGTACTCATGCAGGATACTGGGAGTACCTCTGAGAAGGCCACCGATCCCCTCATCTCCTCACACAGCCTTCCCAATTCCTCAAACCTCTCCCATATCACTTCCACCGTCCCCCCTGCCAGGTCATTCATATCCATGTGCACCATGACATGAGGTCTCCTCCTTCCCTTCCCTGCACATTTAAGAAGAGACTGCCCTGCCCTGTCTGCAGTCAGCCCAGGTATGGCTTTAACCCAGATTCATCTATGCCTTTCCCCCCTTACTGGCCCATCTGATCCCCTTCAGTATGGAATCCACCAGCACTAGAATCTCCCCTCTTCATGCCTCATACCTCCCCCAACCTCTTCTCTATGTACTCGTTAGTACACCCCTTACCTGCCTTTTAGTAACTTCATCCAATCCTCTGTACCTCCCCCAACCTCCTCTCCTGGCCTGAACCCCTCCCTCTGATGCTCCCTCACTATCTCTTCTCTACCCTGGGTCCCCATCCCTCTCCTGCTGTGTCTCCAGCATCTCTCTCACCAGCATTGCCCTTCCCCCCATTACCCCTGTCCCCTCCATCTACCGGTCCAAATAAGACCCTCTCTCCCTTCCCTCCTTCCTCTGTCCAACTGCTGTCACCTGGGCTGTCCCTTCCCCTATTCCCTCCTGCCCCATCTTGGAGATCCAGTGCCTCCCCTCCACCATTTCTGCCAGCACTGCAACCCTGTTACCTGCCTTCTCAGTGTTGCTGAGACTAGGCACCTTCCTCCATCCCTGAGGCTTTCCTCCATTACTAGACCCCCGAGTCATCTTGATACCTCTCCCCCTCCTCCCTGCCTCTCCCTCTTCAGTTCTGATGCTCCTCCTATGCCTTGGCATCATGCTATCTTGTGCTGAAGGCTATCCTGCCCCAGCACCCCCTCCCTTCACCCTCTCCAACTCCTTACCCAGCCACTTCATTTCTCCCTCCAGCCTCCTAAGCCTATGACAGATTGGACACCCACCTAGCTTCCATACTATACTCATCCTTTGCAGGCTTAAAGCCTCATTCTTTGCATCCTTCACAGGCTTAAAGCCCAAATTTCATTTTAGAAACAAAACATTGACCCACCCATCTTAATTTATTTATTTAAAGCACAGTGACCACCTCACACACCGCTATCCCAAATCATTCTTGCTTACCTTCTTAGTAAAACCCTTCCCTGATACACTCAGCAAGTACTCGGCAGGATCCTCCATATTATACATGGAAATATTTATTTATTCAATTTTGTTAACCGAGTAGGCCCACTGAGACCCAAGGGTCCCTTTTTCAGGGATAACCCGAAGTCAGTTACATATACAATCATGTGACAGTGCATACAGTAAGTAAAGATCATACAATGAATACACTCACAGGTAGAGAACTTAAGTCATACAGGACGTAGTACATAATGACTAGACGCAGTACATAATGACTAGACACTAGCAGGAGTAATTTACTACACGGCAATTAATACATAATATTGATAGATACACAGATTAGAAGCACCTTGAGAGGGGTTAAGCCCTGGCAAAAATATTCAGAGCAGTTTTAATTAACTGTTGTGCCTGCAACATTCTTGCACAGCCTCAACTCTTTTCAAGTGCAGGTGCACTTGCTGCTATTTAACAGGTGTTCTCGGAGCCCTGTGCAGAAAGCCCAAGGAGCTGGCTGGCTGACTGATGGACAGTGGGAAGCTTATTCCAGAGCAAGGGAGCTGAGTGGGCAAAGGATCTGCTGCCAGCAGTTGTCCTTGTCCTGAGTACTTCCAGTAAGTTTCTGCTGGAGGTCCTGAGCACTCTGCTGGTCCCCTTGGGTTTATGTAGATAGGCAGGACTACCAAACAGAGAGTCACATATTTGTTTGAAAGCATGGCACATGTCTTGCCTAATCGAAGAGTCACAAAGGAATAATCACACTTGGCATTCACACATCAGCACAATTTATTGCAAGCAAAAGATAATTACACTTCATTTAGCAGCAATGTCACTATCAGCATTAATGATTACACTTTAGCATTCATTCATTAGCAATATTACTGTCAGCATTAATATATACTTCAATTAAGCAAAACATGATACATCACCGATTCTATGCTACATCCAAGCCTTTTCCCAGTAGCTGGGAAGCCCTAATCATCTCACAGCCTGGCCAGGAGTCTTGAACTGGGAGAAAGTTCCACAGCGATCGTCCACCCTGCAGATGAGGCTTCCAACCAGGCATTGAAAAGCTACATTTATATCTTATTCTATGCTAAAAATAACCGTGCAGCCTTCATAGTGTTGTTTTGCCACATTCTAGAAGCTGGCCGGCTCCCAGGATGCTGCAAATTCACACCATAAGGACTGCTCAGAATTCCCTACACCTGCTAGGTCACTGTGCTCCAAACACTGGCCGGGTGCCTAGAACACTATGAGCTACAGAAGTTTAAACAAAACTACAAAACAGGTTGCCTGAAAATATGCAACCTTCAAGTCAGCAAAATACACTGTCTGAAGCAAAACATAATAATGAGGCTATCTAAAGAGCAAAACACCAATTAAATGAAGCAGCATGTAAAATGGCGTCACACAATACAAAATGGAGTATAAAATGACATACATTACATGAAATAGCATACAAAATGGAGTGACAATAATCAACATATTATACTATCACTACAGCACAGTAGTTGGTATTGGAGCTGACGTTCAAGTGAAGGCCATTTTAGGGAGGCTTGCACATCACAGTAGTGCTTCCAGGGGTGGGACTTGGCAGCAAAGTGGGCTATCTTATTATAGAGTGCCTGCATCCTGCTAAACTCCTGTTTTGGTAGTGAGTACAAGATAGGAGCAGCATAAGTTAGGCTGGGGAGAAGGATACTGTTGGCTATCATTACCCTTGATTCTGGTATCATTTTCAGGCTCAGCCTATATAGTTGCCCCAGTTTCTGATGTGTTGACCTAGTAATCATATCAACATGGGGTTTCATGGAGAAACCTGGTCCAGTATCAGGCCAAGGTATTTGAATTGGCTCACTACTTCAATTCCCAAGCCAGATGAGGAGGTGAGAGACACGAGAGAGCTCCTGTCTGGGCTTAGTGATCTAGAACCAAACAAGATGGCTCTTGTCCTAGAGGTGTTAAGGAGCAGCAAATTTGCCTGCAGAGCCACCTGTCTAAGGACACAAAGTCTTCTTGGAGATGTCTGGCTAAGTCAGTTACGGTGGTTGCAGTTCTGTAGATCACAGCATCATTTGTGTATTGGACTACTGGACTGTCACTGCAGTTTCTGCTGAGGTCGTTCACAAAGAGTGAGAACAGGAGGGGGCCCAGGATTGAACCTAGGGGCACCCTCTCCTTAATGGTACATTTCTCTGACAAGGACCCCACCACCTCACCTGCTGGGTGCAGTCAGTCAGGTATTTGGCAAACCAGACAAGGAAGTGCTGATTCAGATGAAGGCACTTCAGCTTAGTCAGTAGCAGAGCATGGTCCACCAGTTAGAAGGCCTTGGTTAGATCTATAAATACAGCCCCAGTGGGTGTGCCATTGTTGAGGGCCTCAAGGACATCCGTGGAGAATTTGATGAAGACTGTGCTTGTTCCATGTTTTTGTCTAAACCCGTGTTGTGCATTGGCAAGCAGTTGGTTAACCTCCATATAGTCACAGAGCTGACCATAGATAATTCTCTCCTGAATTTTGTCTAGCAGGCACAGTAGGGAGATCAGCCTGTGATTTTTGACTGACTCTTTGGGGCCTCCCTTGTGGAGGGGTACAATGTAGGCTTCCTTCCACTTGTCGGGAACTACCCCTTCAAGGAAGGATCAGTTTACAAGCCATGTTATTGGCAGGGCTATAGCTGGGGCAGCAACTCTCAAGAGTCGAGGGTCAAGGCCATCTGGGTAGCAGAGCCTTTTGCCTTAATGGTCTTCAACAAGGTAGCACATCTCTTGGTTGTATTAACTTTAGATGAAAATCAGGGTGCTGCTGTGTCTGTATGTCAGGACCCCACTGTCCGGAGGACAGGGAGTGGAGGCTGGTTTTGTATTTTTCTAGATCTGTGAAGAACCTGTTAAAGGCATTAGCCACTTCCTGGCTATCACAGAAGGATTGTCCCTCATAGGTGATAGGGTCCTGGGAGGGTTTGCTGTTGCCTTTTAATAGCCTATTAATTTGAGACCAAAAGGACTTTGGGTCTGTTAGGGTTGCCTGTTGTAGGGATTTTTCATATTCCCTTTTGGCTTCCTTGATCATCTTTTTACATTGATTCGGTACTGTTCTGTAGATAGATCAGTCAGAGTTGAGGCCTGAGGACTTGTGTTTGGGCCAGGCTTTATCACGCTTGGTCATCAGCATTTTTAATTCAGCGGTAATCCATTTGTAACATCTCCCCTGTACTCTAAGCTTTCTAACAGGGGCAAATAAGTTGGCAGCAGAGGTGAAGGCACACTGGAAGAAGTCCAGGGCATCGTCAATAGAGGGGAGGAGCTGCAGAAGGCTCCAGTCTTGGTCATATAGGTGCCTTTGGAAGGCAGCTGTTGAGAACTTGGAGAAGTCTCTGGCTGTAAGTAGTCTAGGGGGGACTTTAGGCAGGCAAATTTTCCATACTCAGAAGATTGGGAAGTGATCACTCAGGGCATCTGCAAGTGATCCTGTTACCAGAATATTCAGTGAACCGGATACTAGGACACAGTTAAGGGTGGTGCGGTTCCCATTTTTTGCATTGTGCTTAGTGGGCACAGTGATGATTTGGGACAGGCGGGCATCCAGAAGGGACACCTTTAGAGCCTGTTCTGTGTCAGGAGCCCAGTTCAGGTTAACGTTGCCTAGCATTATCGTTTCAGAGGAAGCGAGTTCAGCCAATCCCTTGGTGAGTGCCTCTAATATAGAACATTAGATCAGGAAAAAACCAATTGAACCATTCAGTCTACCCAACTTTGCCTAATATGTGTGCTGGTCCTACTGATCACCCACCCCTTATCTAGAGAAGTATATAAGGGAGCTGGATTTCAGAGTCTTCCTTCCCTGCTACTGTAATCAGAATTAAGCTGGCCCACTACTGTACCCAAGCCATAAAAACCTGCTGGCAGAATGGAAAATCTAATCCTTAGTAGGAACTGGCACCAGTCCCCCACTGTAAGAACCTACCTGGACTTATCTGTGCAGGAGTCTCCCAGAGACGTGAAGCATGAGAGACCATGACAGGGTGAAAGCCCTCAAACTGCATCTGAAGGATAAAACACCTCACCTCGGTGATCTTTCTGGTGGCAGACAGAAGAGATAAATACTAGAGTGTCCACTCTCCCTGAATAATTTTTGAGAGGTCCTTGAAGGACTATTCCAAGGGAGGCCCAAATGAAATGAAATCATGGAAGGGAGGCAAATCCAGCCACCATATGGAAGCTTGGCCAATGGACCAAAACAGGTATGCTACAGCAGGAAGCGGGGACATGCCATGAAGCTCAAGGGTGGTAAATTCAAGGGTTACATTAGAAGGCACTTATTCTAATAAAGAGTGATGCACCTATGGAACACCCTACCATGGGAGACAGTTGTCATAAAGACAGTACAGGCCTTAAAGGGGCACGGGGTCATGTCGTCACATAGAAAAACAGCACGGCACTATACCGCACTGTCAAATCAGTGATAAACCCACTCCCCAGTAAAATACTTGTTTTCTGCAGAGGGCTCTGCCCCCCCCGCACCACCTATTATTGGGGGCTGTCCTCCTCAGGGAGGGGCAACTCAGGGACAGTGTGAAACTCGGGAGGGGGCATCATAAACTGCAAAAAAGCAAGACTAAAAAAAATTAACTAACCTAATCTGGGACCAGGAATGGAACCTCAGTCCATAGCTGCTCCATTGTCCTCCAGCACTGATAGCTCTACTCTCTGAGCCATGGCCGCTGCTTGGCAGATCCCCTTCCAGCAGAGCTCCTACCCTTTCCCAGAAGCAGCTACAGGGTCACTGCTACCGTTTCACACTATTTATGTCATGCAGCATTGTGTACCCTGTAGCTGTTTTTCCCTGCTGCTACTGTTGCACAGTTTTACCCTGCAACATTCTACATACTACGTATTGACCCGGTTCACCTTAAAGGTAAGCTTGAACAAATGTCTGCTTACCAAGAGAATCACAGGGTTCCCAGTGTAGTAAGGGGACTGAGGAATCTGTATAAATTAGTCTATGATTGCATGGCATACTTGCTGGCTCCTGCTTAATAATGGGGGGGGGCAGACTGATGGAACTTGAATCCCTTCTTTTATTTGAATTACTTTGGGTATCTGTGTGGCTCAGTTGGTAGCACATCTATCTCTGAGAAAAAAAGAGTGTGAGTTCTAGTCCCACACCAGAATAAGGCTCATACTATAAAAACATTGGCACCTGAGTACAGTACTAAGGGGATAATGTGCTGTCCTTCAGATGATATCTAAAACTGAGGTTGTGTCTGCTTTTTTTAATGGTGGTTGTTGTTAAGGTGGACATTAAAGATCCCATAGCACTTCTCAAAATAATAGGGAACTTTCCCAATGACCTGGCCAAATTTTCCCCTATTTCTTTCCTGGTGCTTATGAAAAGTATTTTAAATGAGGACTAGGATGAAGCAGTAGCACTAGTCCAGTTTCCAACCCTGTTTGTAAAGGAAATGTGCAGGTGACATCTATTCACAAAACATGTATGTAAATATACATACTTGCATACATGCAGTACAAAATATATTACAAACTCACTCTGATTTAAGGCCTTCCGGCTGCATCCCAGGCCTCACAACCCACCCAGATCATTTGGTTATTACAATTTTGTAGCACACTTGACTGTGGATTATTCCTTACTTCAACCTATCCTGACTAAAGGACCTCATCCCACTTAAATACAGCGTACCTGAATAGCAATGACCATCCTAGGAATGGCAATGGCTCAGTAGAAGAGATCTGGGATGAGAAGTGAATACAATACAGGGGCAAAAAAAGTAATTCAAACATCTGTACCCTCACATAGCTGTGGAGGACAAGTGTAGCTAGATCTTGATGTTAGGGCTGGGGGCTATGTGTGGAGGCTGGCAGGGGTAACAGCTTGGGCCTTTCTTGATGTGGCCATCATTTTGCTGTGGGTTGATGGCATTGGCAGCTCTAGAACAATTCTACCAACACAGCAGCGGTCAAGGAAAAGTTTCTTGAGATGTTCTTGTAGTATGTGCAGGTGGTTTAGATTGTGTTGTCAATATTTGCTGTCTCCAGGTGTAATGCCCTCTTCTGACTGAACTAATAACTGTCATGTATTACTAGAGAGCCCCTTCTTAGTTCATGCAGCAAGTGACCACATGGCATGTAACCTGGCATTTACTGGAGATTAAAAAATTAAGCTATAGAATAGAATGGCCAGTACTACTTCCAACAGTCCATGGTGTGCATTACATCAAATGTATGCAGCACTCGTTAGCGACTGAGTTTTTGGAATTGGAAGAAATAAAAGGAGCAGAAAATTGAAGATGAGAGAAAACCAGACACCCCCCCCAAAAAAAAATGACAGCTATGCTCACACAACAGGGTACCACATGACAACTACTGTCTTGCTATTAATGTATTTCAGAGGCAAATGCAATTTCATGATTATACAGATCCTCCCGATTTCCAGCTCAGTTTCATCTAACTGGCATAAATAAATCATTTGTGAGTTTTTACAGAGAAGCTGTTTTCTATGGGGCAGAAGATAAACTGTGGTGAAGCACACAGGAACTTAGTTCCACCACCTCTTACAAAGTTGCATGAGAGTTTCTGTACTTGTCTTTTTTCCCCATTGACTACCATATGTCAGTTCCACCACCTAGATATGACAGTTCCCCAGCCTAACAAAATATAGATGTGAGAGATCCCCTGTCTAAACATTTCCAATTGAAGCATTGCTAGGGGGGTTATTTGTCATAGGACACATTATATGGGAGGACTTGTGTAGGGTGTGTTGTCAGCTGGTTCTGAATGCTGGTTCTGGGACCCTTGTGATAGCTCGAGGGGTCAGCCTGGGTCCTTGTGCAACAGGATGGTAACTACTAAACTTTCGGTGGTGTGGTGCCTCCACCTAGGGACTCAGGTAAAATAACCAATTATCTTCCCCAATTCCCAGGAACAATATTTCCACCTCCCAAGCCCCACCAGACAATTCCCAACAATACACAGTACCCAAAAACAGTTGTGGAGACAGTAATTATCATATGCACTGCAAGTATTTATTACTGGAGAGAAAAGGACTAGCAACTTTGGCTGACAAAAAATGAGGTAAGGTTAGGCTCTTATGCAATACTCTCCAACTCAGAGATTATACTCATAATACCATTAGTAACACCAAATGCAACCTCCTCCAATGCTCGCACCCATCTGGTACCAGACCTGTCCCAATGCCTTTGGGGTACCTCACTACCATGGCAGGCCTGCAATGCCATGGATCGTTCGATGTTGGGGCCCTAGATGAAGAACTAACACAAGGCAAAACAATTTGGAACAACAGCAAACATTTGAAACCCCCTGGTGGTGAAATTGTACTTATCTGATGCCAAGCAGGTGAGAAAAACATCCTTGGATTCTTTCAACTCCAGCAGAACCCTCTGGAGCACTTGACAGGCAGCAGCTAGGAATGAAGTTTCTTTGCTAAAAATGAACCACAGCTCCATTGATCTGGCAGAGACAGTTCAATAAAGACCTAGATCTCACTGAGGTCTCAGGCAACACACCCTGGGGTGCAATATCTTCAAACAGCAATTAGGCAAGAGTCTTTTGTAAATCCAAAAGTGAGGTCTTCTGAGATAAAGACAAGCTCCAGACTCTCAAATGTCCTATTCAGAACCTTCATCACCCTCTGGTGGACTTAGGCAGCTTTTGTAGCAAACAGTTTGGCTTTTGTAACCAACAAGTTAGCTTCCGTAGTAGTTTGGAAAAACACAGCCCAATCCAGCAGCAATCCACTTGGGCTTTTTGCAAACAATTCCAGTTTCCCTTTTGATTCTTCAGTCCCAGCGCTGTGAGTCAGTGCCTGCAGGAGTCTCGACCAGCCAACACAATTGCAGGCTTCAGCCCTTGGAGTAGTCTCTCCTGGTCTCTTTTCTCCCTGGAGAACTGGATTTGTGGCAGTCTCCTGAGGCTATTTATAGCCTTCCCAGGCTCCCTGCTCATTGGTTCAGCTGTTCTGGGGGGGGGCAGTCTTGCCTCTGCTATTCTCTTTTCCTTCCTCCTCAACAGTACTGTCCAACTTTGTTTTTGTTCCCCCCGGACCTCACTGCCAGAATTAAAAGGACCAGGGAGGAAGTCTTTTTAGCCAGACCACTCTTTTTAAAGCCACACAGAGGGTGTGGGGGTTTACATATTCCCCCCTCTTTAGAACTTGGCACCCTCGACAAGACACTGCCCACAGTCCATGAGTCCCAAAGTGTATTTTAGGGCAGTGTGCTGTGAATTGAAAAAGGTTAATGAACAAACAAGTTACACAACCTAGAAAGAAAGATGTTAATTAGTCATTAACAGATAATGCATTGAACACGCTAAGTTGCCCCTGTTTACTAACTCATATTTTCACCTCAGATTTAAACCTTTGTGGTAGGCACACAGCCTGTACTATAGGCACAATATTTTTGTGCACCACATGGAGGGACATATCAGATGACTCTCCAGGTTGATTGTAAGTAAGTTTTAGTGGGGGCTTGTGGGATCTTTCTGATCTTCTAGGCACCTGTGAGATTTCTGGGGGATTCATAGGGACACTGTCCTGTTCAGTGTTCATTTCAGGGGTATCAATATCTACAGGGCCTTCTTGCTGAGCATCCTCAGGATTTGTAGCATCCTCCAGCAAGCCAGTAATGCTCATATCCAGAAAGAGAGTATCAGTAGTGGTGTCCAGGTCGATCTGAAGAACAAAAGGTTCAGCATCAACATTTCATTCAAAAGATGTAGTTTCTGAAGTTGAGTCATCTCTGGCCCACTCTATACCCGAGGCAGCCGGAGCAGTTGAACTGGTGAAGGGTTGGTACAATAAAACCTTGTGCTCTCCTTGACAATCTTTGTATTCATCTTCTGGCTCCCTGGACAATTGTGGAGTGGGGGCCAAAGGAGCATGTACTTCTGTAGTTGGCAGATGCTGGATTTGGTTTCTTGCTTGGGTGCTGCTCCTAGTTCTGTGGGCCCTTGGGGTAAACAGCTCATTCTCATTGATGACTGGCTGTAGGTGTCCTATTGGTAATAGATGGCTTTGGTGAATGGTTTTGATGGTGTGAGGCCCCCTCTCTTGTCTGGTTTATAAACAGGTAAATTAACCAATTTCTCAAGGACAACATAGGGTTCAGATGCCAATCTGTCTGTAAACTTGTGCTCGCCTCGGACCCACAGTTCAGTAATAGTACTCTATCCTCCACAGTGAGTAGTTGGGGTCTTAGTCTCTGATCATATCTGGCCTTATTTCCTGCATTCACCTTCCAAGCACATTCTGCTGCTAGCTTGTATGCCTCCTGAAGATGGCTTTTGAGGTGCTTGGTATCTTGTAGATATGACTCCTTACTGGTTCCCCTCAGGTGACAGGCCAAAAGCCAGGTCAATGGACAGCTGAGCCTCTCTTCCAAACATCAGCAAGTAGGGGAGGTGTCCGTGGCACTATTCTTAGTACAATTGTAACCATGCACTAACTGTGGTACATGCTGGCTCCATGTCTTCTTCTAGTTATGGTTCAGAGTGTCCAGCATGTCCATGAGTGTCCAATTAAATCTCTTAGGTTGTGGGGTCCCCTTGAGGATGATACAGGGTGGTTTTTGATTGGTGAATGTCATGTGCTGCTAGAAACTCCTTAACCAGTTTACTCTGGAAGTCAGGACATTGATCAGAATGAATGTGTTGTGGTATGCCATAATGGGTGATAAATTCAGACAACTTTTTCACAACTGTACTGGCTCTCTGGTACTTGGTAGGATAGGCCTGAGCATATCAGGTACAATGGTCAGTAAGGAGTAGTACACTGTTGAAACCTTTGCTATTAGGCTTCAAGGATAAAAAGTCCATCCATAGTAGCTCCAGGGGGTCAGAGGTCTTTATATTTACCAATGGAGCAATTCCATTTGGAAGGGTCTTTCTTTGGACACACCTTGCATATTTGTTACAGTAGGCTTTGATGTCTCTCACCATTCTGGGCCAGTAAAATCTGTCTCTTACCAGGCATAAAGTCTGCTCAAATCCTAAATGGCCCATATCATCATGTAGTGACCTAATTGCCACCCAACAGCTCTTCCATGGGAGCACCAGTTGTCTGAAGGTTTTTTGGGTCTTTGGGTCTCTGACAATCCAGTACAGCAAGCCTACTGTTGCAGTAGGAGAGGCACATCAGGGTGGGTTTTTGGCACTTGCTCTGGGCTGTCCCCCTTCTCCAATGCAGCTACTACCCCCTTAAGACTATTGTCCTGCCTCTGTAAATACTTTTGCTTTCTCTTATTTGGCTGTGGTAAATGCTTAAAATCAATGCCGGTATGGTTGTAATAAGCATCTGGTATAGCATCTGGAGGGACCACCAAGGAATCAATGACTCTACAGGGTAGCACAACTGTCTCTGGGTTCCCAAGCAAGAACTTACTACACAGTGCTTGCACCACTTCTGGTAGCAATTCTTGGGTATCAGTGGGGGGCTCCAGATGTGGTCTGCAGGAGAATGCATCAGCATCAATGTTGCTCAATCCCTGCCTGTATTCAAATTCATAGTTGTATGTGGAGAGGGTGGAAAGCCATCGATGTCCAGCCACATCCAACTTTGCTGTGGTGTTGATGTAAGTGAGGGGGTTGTTATCTGTTGGTATGGTGAATTTTGCCCCATATAGATAATTATGAAATTGGTCTATCATGGCCCATTTAAGGGCCAGAAACTCCTATTTGTTTACAGGATAGTTTCTTTCAGCTGCAGTGAGGCTCCGACTGACAAAGGCCATGGGATGCAGATCCCCCCCTCCCCTGGGTGCTCTTGATATAACAATGCCCCCAGTCCATTCATGCTGGCATTAGTGTGGTGAAAATAGGGTTGGGTGGGATCCACAAAAGCCACTATTGGTGCTTCTGTAAGGCAGCAGGTGATCTCTCTGAATGCCACCTTGCACTCTGGTGACCACCTAGCTCCAAAGGGTTCATTTACTTTGTAGTAAGACTTGGGAATAATTTCTTGCTTCTTGCATTTCTGTTTGTAGTTTGTGGGATTGTAGCCCTGTAACAGGTGGGTCAATGGGCAAATGACCTTAGAAAAATCTTGAATAAACCTCCAATAGTAACCACAGAACCCTAGGATGGATTGAGAGCTTTTAAGTTGTTTGGCCTCAGCCAGGTTGTTAGGGCTTGTATCTTAGCAGGATATGTGCTCACTCCCTCCACCAATACGATATGTCCCACGTATTTCATGGACGGTTGACAGAACTGACATTTGTCCATGAACATTTTCAGCCAAGCTTCCTCCAGTCAGTCTAGAATCTTCATTAGCCTCTTTTCGTGCTCTTCGATGGTGCAGCCAAACACTATGAGGTCATCAAGGTTAACCAATACTTGCAGAAGATTCATATCACCGACTACCCTCTCCATTAAACATTGAAAGGTGGCAGGAGCCCTGGGGCATCCTCTCAAACTGAGAGAACCCCAGTGGACAGATGAAAGCAGTTTTTTCTTTATCTTTCTCTGCCATCAGTATTTGATAATGCCCACTGCTGAGGTCCAGGACTGAGAACCACCTGCTTCCTGTTAGGCAAACTAGGGCATCTTCTACACATGGCATGGTGTATTGATCTGCCACTGTTCTCTTGTTGAGTGTCCGGTAGTCAACATACAGCCTCACTGCCCCATTCTTCTTCCATACCACCACAATTGGTGAGGCATATGGACTCCAGGACTCAGAGATAATGCCAACAGCCAAGAGCTCTTGCAGCTGATTTCATACATCTTCTACGTCAGTGGGTGCCAGGCATCTCGATCTTTCTTAGAAAGGGCTCTTATCCATCATCTTTATGTGATGTTTAGACCCCTTCATACACTCCACATTAAGTTTGATTAGGGAGAAAACCTTTGTGCACTCTGTGAGCTTCTGATATAGTTGTTGTTGGTACTCCTCAGGCAGTGGGGAGTCACCAAATTGGAGCACACTGGGATCCAGTTAGGTGGTAGGCGGGCATCTGGAGGAGAAGCTTTGGACCATCTCTGTAGTGTACACTTGGCCAGGATTCTCCCTTTTCTGATCACCACTCATTTGTTACTCTCGTTCTTTACCAGTACTGTAATCTTTTGGGCTTTCACTGAAGCACGCTGGGCGGAAGACCACACCTACCTGGATCAGTTAAGGGTCAGACAGTTCACTGCTCCAAGGACTATCAATCAGCAAGGCTGGGCTCTTGGGGCTCCTGTGTAGCTGTAACACTCCATTGACAGTGACCTCAGCTCCCAGGGGCATTGTGAGGGGCATAACCTATGCATGTTTAGTAATGTCAACCTGATCTTCTTGCACCCTGGGGGGCAGAGTGGACAGTTTCTTTAAGCAGGCTGTTCTAATGATAGGGTGCATTGAAATCTTATCAGTGCATTAAGGGCCCCCCAACTCTTGACATAGTTTAGCTAATCTTTGAAACATGTGGGTATTCATATCCACCACCGGGGTCTCCTCCTTCCATTCCCATATCTGAGCATACAAGAGCCAGGATGTCTAAGGGGGCTTGGATCCCCACCACTTTTTGTGGAAACTCATTTTGAACAACTACTACTTACCCCAAATAAGGATATGGCTGATTAATCACCCTCACACAGCCAACCCTTCAAGTGGCTGCACAGGGAGATGCTTGAGGTGTTGTCTGTACCAGGATTCAAATATCACAGTCACTTGGGAGCCACTATCAAGCAACACCTCACAGGTCACCCCATTGACTTTGGTCCACACCATAGCTGAGGGGGCCAATCAGGCCAGGGGGAATCTCAGGGGACCCATGGACAGGGGCGTTGTTAGGGTTGGGCCTCCAGCGCTAGAGCCCCAAACATTTTGTCTTGGGCACCAAACCTTTCCCATGCTGTGATGTCAGTTTTTTTCTGCTGATCCCATTTTTTTTGCACTGCCCATTTCCATTTCTCTACACCCCCCCCCCACTCTCTGGTGCCCCTATTCTGTATTTGACTTACCTTTTTTTCTCATCCCATTTTTGCTGCCAGTAAACAGTTTAAACAAGTGCCCTTTCCCTCAGAGTCCACACCCCACCATGCCCCCTCAGCAGATTCCTGCTCCTTTCTCTGAGCCACAGCACCAGGTGTCCCACTCACCTGGCAGTCCTGCTCTGTCTCTGAGTCTTCCGACTCCATCCGTCCTGTCCTGACTGGGCTTGGGCTTTCTCACTCACTGACTTGACTCCTCAGTCCCCGTCCTACTAGTGCTACTTCACTGCCTGTCAGCCATTGCTCTGCAGCTCATCCATGGCCATCATGTCAGGCATCACCATGGCAACCAGCCAAGCTCCAAGTCAGTCACAGGGTTGGTTGAGGAGTTCTGGTTGCCATGCGACATTCATTGCCTTGGCAATGGCGGACTTGGCTGGCAGTAAGTGAGGAGCAAAGTATCTGATGAAGAGAGCCAGGGAGACAGAGAGTACAGAGTTGGAGTGGACAGTGGGTGGACCTTCACCTTAGGAAAACAAAAAAATAAGCTAACAACATGCTGGTTTGTTGTGGTGACGTGTCACGACAGTCACGGGTGATTGGTGATGACTTGGGGACAGGGAGTGAGATGATGCCGGATGGTTTAGTAAGTCAGGAGAGGAGAGGAGAGGAGGAGTACAAAATATCTACTGGGTCATAATGCTGCATGCCTAATAGCATACCACATTATGGCTAAACCAGTACAGCACTGTATCTGTGAGTGAATGGTGCAATACCACGTATACTGCTGTACATGGTATTGCACCATGCTCACTCTCCCAGGCAGTGGATAAGACCTCTGCTGGGAGTAAGTTCCCCCAACCAGCTGCCATGACTCACTGGACTGAGCCACAGCAGCAGGAACCCAGGTGCTGCATCTGGGTCTGGGTTTGATTCCCGGTCCTAGAACCTTTTATTTATTTTGGACTTTGTGTGCTCCCCAAGGTAACCCCCCTGGAGTTGAGAATCTTTATTGGGGGGGTTCAGGGCACAGCCTCACATAACGTGGAGTAAAAAACTTATGCCTCATGGCAGAAATCGCTCTGTATTGACAATGCAATTTTGCCATGCAGCATAATGTCTTGCAACATTATGACCCCGTGCCTAGCAAATAGCATGCAAGTTGCATAGGGGAGTGTGTACCTGAGTGGGAAGATCAAGTTGGAAGTTGGGAACTCAGGGAGGGACAGAGAACAGCAATGGAAATGTGACTGACTGGGAGAAAAAGAAGATGGAAGGGAGTCCCTGTGCACTGACTGGTCACTCATGTGGGGCTGCTGCACTAAGTTGGTGACAGTGCAGTGGCGGAACAAGCAAGTAGACACCAGACAGTGACAGAGACTGCCCCAGTCACAGACTCAAGCACAAATTTTAATGACAAAATAAATATACATCTGTGCTTTTAACATTTATGCTATCATATCAGGCTATAGCCTATCATCATTATGCTAGATGTCACATGACAGTCACTCACATGTGCCATGTGAATTATAGGATACTTACTTTTGTAGTTTATGCTACTTAATAGTCACATGACTATTAAACAGCATGGACTACTGTGGTAGGGTCGGTGACCCCCCCCCCCCAGAACTTGGATATGCTCTCTTGGATACAGAGCATATGTAATTACCTGCCTATGTTTTGGAGGTAATTTAAGAACATTGTGAGCTAAAATATTAAAAAATCTGTTGCAACAGTCTCCTGCTCTTCTAATCTCTTCCTTTTACTATCGCTCCTTCTCTGTCATTCCCTACTCAAGCTTGGCCAGCTTTGAGCAGTCTTTCTGTCCCTTTCCTTATTTCCAGTTCATTTTCTCTAAATAATAAAGCCCCAATGTTTAGAATGTTCTGTGCTTGCAGTACAAGCTGTTTGATTAATTTTCCTGCACGAATGTGCGCACGTTCGACTGTGTGATTGTGCGAACGTTTGACTGTGCGATCGTGCGACTGTGCAATCGTGCAAACATGCGAAGGTGCCGGAAAAGAGTTTGTTATGGCGTTTTCATTATCTGGTGAATTCTGAACAAATTAACAGCCTTTGTGCTAGTTTTAGTATGAGAAGCTCAGAATTATGGTACATATCAGAATTGTAACCAAGAATCATTTAAAAAGTGATTTAAAAAGTGGTGTTTATTTGTTTACTTAAACAAAAAGGTTAAACTAGTACTTTTAAAAGGGAGAAGGCAATGCATGCCACTGTTAAAAGGAGAGAGATAAAACTGTTTAACTTAAAAAGACTAAAGTCTCCTAATGTGATGCAGAAATGCCTTAGACTTACAACTCTCTAGTAAAGTGCTTCCAGCTCCTCTCAGTCCAATCTCCTTATAGGACTGAGCGGTCCTGGTTGTCCCACTTTTATGACGCAGGTTGGGGGAGGAGCTAACAAAGTCATGTGCTCCTCCACTTGTATAAAAGCAGAGTGAATGTGAAGTGTTTAGTCAGTGTGTGGCAGGAAGGCAAACCTACCAGATGCCTAGCCAGATTCTAGGTGCCTTTTTGGCAGGAATTTTTATTTCTTGTTAAAGATATGATTTCCTGTGCCTTATGTTTTTTTTAAAGTTATGTACAAGTTCCACTTTAAGTTCATTTAATTTTTTTCTGCTTCTAATAAATTTCGAAGTATTGGATCCTGACTGCTTTCTAGACTTTATTGGACACCCCATGTGCACATTTGGTGTCAGAAGTGGGATCACAAGGGAAGGAGAGCCACCATTCTTGTGGATATTGTCCAGAGTCATTATTGAGGAGCAGAAGAAGATGGAGAAAATGGAAATGTATGCACCGGAAGGTACATGGACCAGAACCATGGTGGACAAATTTCAACTACCCCTAGCAGCTGGATTGGGTGATGTCAGAAGGAAAGAGACTGGTAAACCAAAGGCAGCGGAAGAAGCTATTAGGCGAAGATGTCAAAGAAGAGGAAGAGGAGGAACCCCTTCTGAAGTACATGATTTGCTGAGATAGATTTATGTAGAGAGACAGCTCGATCAGAAGAAGAGAGAGAGAGAGAGACTGTCTACAAAATGAGGAGACCGTCTACAAAATGAGACCAGGTGGGTGGAGACTCTTAAGGCTATTCAGGCTATTGGAACTACTAGACCTATTCTACCTAGTGGGGCCCAAAGGACATTAAAATTTCCAGACTAATGGACAGTGATGATATGAAGCATACATTACAACATTTGAAAGAGTGGCAACAGCTTGTGGGTGGCCTAAGGGATCAGTGGGTTATTAGTTTAGCCCCATATCTCACAGGCAAGGCTCAGCTAGCTTATAATCACGTAGAACCTGGAAATGTTACCAACTATGATCATATTAAACAAGCAATATTAAAAGGTATGACATCAGTGCAGAGACTTATCATCAAAAGTTTGAGCATTCAGATATCATACTGTTGAGTCCCTCACAAAGCTTGTGCTCAATTACAAGACTTGTGCACCAAAATAAACTACAACTCAATACCATACATCAAGTGGTTGAGTCAGTTGTGTTAGAACAATTTGTAAAAATACTACCTTATGAGGTTCAAGTGTGGGTAAAGAGAACATCGACCTGACACAGTAGAAAAGGCTATCATTTAGCTGAAGATTATATTACAGCTCACCACAACGTCAGAAAGGGTCTCATAGAACAAATACTTCAAGTATTGATAAAACATCCACCCACTAGTCCTTCTACTAAGATGAGAGAAAGAAAAGTATGAGAACATTTAACCTAGATATTATTTACCACAAGTGTCAGACCAAGGGACACATCGTAGATTCTGCCCAAGAAAAATCTGATCCTTCTCATCTGGCCTTAGCAAACTGGGGCAATATACTGTGTCTATTAATGTTGGAGGACAGGATGTGATGGCATTGATTGATTCAGGAAGTAAGCAAACCCTGGTACATGCTGATCTACTCAGTGGTGCTCTTATAAAAGAAACACTCAGAAAACTAGGGTGACTTGTGTTCATGGGGACACTCATTTTATCCTGTACAAGAAGCTACTATTACTGCATCAGGCATGGCACATCATCTGAAGATAGAAATGGTTCCTAGACTACCTGTACCTGTGATATTGGACATGACTTTCCTGTATTTAACAATTTATTGACTGCCTCTTCTTCTATATCTGCTGTGGTTACACGATCTCAAAGCATCTCAGGAACAAATGGATAGTGAATTGTTTCCTTTTGATGATACCTTATTTGATATTCCTGAAAAACTGTTAAATCAAAAAACAAAAGAGACTAGAAAAATGGACATGGAATAAAACAAAGGACTTAGGTTGTGATGATGCCATGGTAAAAACTGTAAAGTCAGACTCTTTTATCAGTGACCAAAGAATGACCCTACACTAACCCCTTTGTTTTCCCAGGTTATTGCTGATGGGGTGGAAGGTACACCTCAATGTATAAATTGCAACAGGATAAATTGTATAGAGTTTGTCAAAATCCAAAAACTGGAGAAATGGTAGATCAACTGGTGGTTCCTAGTCAGTATAGAGAACGATTAATATTCTTAAGCATGATGTACCATGTAGGGGACATGCAGGAAGGGATAGGACCTTAAAAGGTTACTATATAGATTCTTTTGGCCTGGCATTCATGATCAAGTGGCTGAATATTTGCAAAAGTTGCAGCCAGTGCCAAAGAGTGGCGCTAGGTTACAAGAAAGGACAAAGCCCCTCTTCAGCCTTTACCATTGGTTGCTATGCCCTTTGAAAGATTGGCCATGGATATTATGGACCTCTCCCAAAAAGTACTAAAGGCAACTTGAGTTTGCCCTTGTGTTGTGTGACTATGCTACAAAATATCCTGGGCTATTCCTCTCGCTGGCACTAGCGGATAGAATAGCAGAGGAATTACTCAAGGTATTTAGCAGAGTGGGCATATCAAAGTTATTTTAATGGATAGGGAACCAATTTTGTTCAGCCATTTTGAAGCGTCTCTAAGCTCTGGGGTAGAAGCTGTCTATACATCTCCATACCATCACCAAACTGATGGCTTGAGTGGTGACATTTCAACAAAACACTGAAGAAAATGATACAAAAGTATGTATGGAAGATGAGGTAAACACTGGGACCTATATCTCCACTGTTACTTTGCATATCAGAAGTACCTCAAGCATTGACTGGATTCTCACCATTTGAACTATTATATGGTAGGAATCCCAGAGGTCTCCTAGACATAGTTAAAGAACAGTGGGAGGATATTACCGCCTGGAAAAATCCCACTCCCCTTGATTATGTTACGCAGCTACGTAATAAAATAGCTAAGTATACCCAAGTTGCGCAAGAACAGAATCAAATCAAGCAAGACTATCAGAAAGAAAGATATGACATAGGGGTGGGTGAAAAACACTTTAGCTCTGGGGATTGTGTCTTATTGTTGCTTCCATCCACTGAAAATAAATTAACTATGAAATGGCAAGGGCCCTATGTGATACAGAAACAAATTAGCCCCACTACATATTTGGTGGAAGTACCAGACAGAAAACAAAAACAAGAAAGTGTACCGTGCCAATTTATTGAAAAGATGGCATAATAGGCCTACTGAAGTCACGCTATGTATGTTTCAACCCATTGGACAATGAGATGGAGCTGGCATATGATAGACTGGAAGGAGAACAATTGTCTAAAGATTTGACAATAAACCCTTCTTTATTAGACAGTCAAAAACAAGAACTAGCCCACGTTCTAAGTCAGTTTCATGATACTTTTACAACAGTCCCAAGGAAAACTACGGAAATATGTCATCAGATTCATACATTTCAAAACACACCCATTAGAGTAAAGCCCTATCGGATTCCTGAGAAATTAAAACAAGAAGTCATCATAGAGATAGAAAAGATGAAAGCAATGGGTATCATAGAAGAAGCTAATAGCGAATGGACGTTTCCTATGGTCCTTGTCCCTAAAAAGAGGAGGGATGAGAATTTGTCTAGACATCAAAACTCAGCGCAATATCAAAGTTTGATGGATATCCAATGCCCCGTATAGATGACATCATAGACCAACTTGGGCAAGCAAGATATGTTAGTATACTTGATTTAACTAAAGGATACTGGCAAATTCCGGCAGAAAGCATCAAAAGAAAACTGCTTTTGCACTCCTTTAGGGTCTTTTCAGTTCACAATGATGCCATTTGGACTTACGGAGCCCCAGCTAGTTTTCAAAGGTTGATGGATAAACTCCTGAGACCTCCCGTTGGATATAAGCGCAGCTTATTTAGATAGCGTAATCATTTATAGTCCAACATGGAAGACCATATTAAACACCTTACTGCTGTTTTAAGGACTATAAAACAAGCTAGTCTCACCATCAACCCCAACAAATGTTCCTTTGCTATGGAGGAAGCCGGTATTTGGGATTTATAATTGGTAACAGGCAAGTAAAACCAGAGGTAGGGAAGGTGGACGCCGTAGCCAAGAGTCCTCGTCCCCTCACAAAAAAACATGTGTGTTCATTTTTAGGCCTAGCAGGCTACTATAGACGTTTTGTGCCTCAATTTGCTACTTTAGCTAGCCCTCTAATTGAATTAACAAAAAAGAACAAGCCCTCAAAAGTAATCTGGAATTCAGAATGTGAAGAATCATTTCTTGCCATAAAAGCAATACTTTGTTCCTCCCCAGTGTTAAAAGTCCTGATTTTGATAAACCATTTTATTACAGGCGGATGCTTCTAATGTTGGTTTGGGGCTGTGTTATCTCAAATCCACCATGGGAGAAGAACATCCTGTACTGTACATTAGCCAGAATTACATATCAGGGAAACCAAGTACTCTTACAATAGAAAAGGAGTGTTCTGGCACTAAATGGGCCATAGAGTCCCTACGTGTATTATTTATGAGAACTCAATTTACAGTATGGACAGATCATAATCCATTCGATGGATACATAACATGAAGGATAGCAATCAAGGGTTATGAGATGGTATCTTTGCATTGCAACCGTATACATTTACTGTTAGTCATAGAGCTGGGACTGCTAATTAATGTTGACTTCATGTCTCGCTTTGGAGCAGACATAATGTTAGGAACCAAATGTAGACCTTGTGGAATGAATATATTTGTATTTTGAAAATGCATTGTATTTAAGTAAAAGAGAATATTAAAGGGCCCCAGGTGGAGCTTTTGGGAGTGGGTGGGCTAAAGCTCCATCTCTTTTTGTTTTACAAAAGAGATCTACATGCTATTTCAAGTAGTGAAAACTACTCAGATTTTCATCTTGAGTGGGGAGGACTGCTGGTAGGGTTGGTGACCCCCAAGCTTGGATATCATCTCTTAGTTTACAGAGCATGCGTTAATTACCTGCCTATGTTTTGAAGGTATTTTAAGAACATTGTGAGGCTAAAATATTAAAAAAATCTGTTCAAACAGTCTCCTGTTTCTTCTAATCTCTTTCCTTTTACTATCGCTCCTTCTCTTCAGTTTACCCCTACTCAAGCTTGGCCAGCTTTGAGCAGTCTTTTCGATCCTTCTTATTTCCAGTTCATTTTCTAAATAATAAAGCCCCAATGTTTAGTAATATTCTGTGCTTGCAGTACAAGCTGTTTGATTAATTTTCCTGCACGAATGTGCTGCGACGGCTCGACTGTAGCGATCGCAGTAACGCTCGACACGAATGTGATGCGACCGTGTAATCGCGTATGAAAGTGCAAAGACGCTTGAAAAGAGTTTGTTGTGGCGTTTTCATTGTCTGGTGAATTCTGAACAAATGAACAACCTTTGTGCTAGTTTTAGTATGAGAAGCTCAGAATTATGGTACATATCAGAATTGTAACCAAGAATCATTTAAAAAGTGGTGTTTGTTTGCTTAAATAAAAGAGTTAAACTAGTACTTTTAAAAGGAGAAGGCAATGCATGCCACTGTTAAAAGGAGAGAGATAAAACTGTTTAACTTAAAAGGACTAAGTCTCCTAATGTGATGCAGAAATGCCTTAGACTTACAACTCTCTAGTAAAGTGCTTCCAGCTCCTTTCAGTCCAATCTCCTTATAGGACTGAGCGGCCCTGGTTGTCCCACTTTTATGATGCAAGTTGGGGGAGGAGCTAACAAAGTCATGTGGTCCTCCACTTGTATAAAAGCAGAGTGAATGTGAAGTGTTTAGTCAGTGTGTGGTAGGAAGACAAACCTACCAGATGCCTAGCCAGATTCTAGGTACCTTTTTGGCAGGAATTTTTATTTCTTGTTAAAGATATGATTTCCTGTGCCTTATGTTTTTTTTAAAGTTATGTACAAGTTCCGCTTTAAGTTCATTTTATTTTTTTCTGCTTCTAATAAATTTTGAAGTATTGGATCCTGACTGCTTTCTAGACTTTATTGGACACCCCCACGTGCACAACTACATAGAGTCATCATAAGCAATAGAGCTATGTGAGTGGCCAGTGAGTAACATGTGAGTAGGGATGTAGGTGTGGCTTTTTCAGTCTGAGAGAGAGAGAGAGAGAGAGACTGAGACTAGAGTGAAAGCAAGAGCACTGCAGTTTAGTCAGTGCACAGTTTGTCACTGTGCTGAGTGGAATTTAAAAATAAATTGAGTGTAATGCCACTGTTTTAGTTTGACTTTTTGGCATGAAACAACAGTCATTTTCTGGTTTTCAGCAATTGCTGCTAACTTCTTGGCATTCCTGCCTTTTTTGCCACTTATGAAAGACAAGGGTAGAAAGGTCCATTTTCCACTGTGGGCCTACTAGGCCAGTAGGCCACAGAGAAACATAACTTCAGCTTGTGTGACTTACAGAG
This sequence comes from Neoceratodus forsteri, assembly GCA_016271365.2. Classification (NCBI taxonomy): domain Eukaryota; kingdom Metazoa; phylum Chordata; order Ceratodontiformes; family Ceratodontidae; genus Neoceratodus; species Neoceratodus forsteri. The sequence continues at coordinate 852,636,631 of CM028134.1, forward strand.
AACTGAGTTAACCTCATCAGTACAGTCATCAAATCTCTACACAATCTGGGAGGGGGGAAATTTTGTGATTGTGATGTGATCCATTCCATTGCATCATCAATGACCCAGAATACCAAGATTTTGTTTTAGTCACTAGCACCACTACCTGGCTTGTTGTGGGAGGGCTGCGGGCTGCAGCGTATGTTGCCAAACTCTATTAAAAAAAAAGTAGTTGTTGTTGCAGTTTAAATCACAGCAGCCTCTGATCTACGACCCCATCAGTGACCTCACTCAGAGTACCTGAGATTTTTTTTGCCAGTACTGGGCTTGTTGTGGGAGGGATGAGGGCAGTGTGTGTTGCTGAACTCTATTAAAAACAAAATTGTAGTTGTTATTGCAGTTTTTTTAACATATCACAATTTATCCCACTTGCAACCACTGACCTGCCTCATACTCCAGCCACCGCTCCACCTCCACCACTGACCCCGGAGTTACACACCCCAGCTGGCATATGCAGCTATACCCTTGAGAAGGGCACCCCCCATTGCCCTCGTGCCAGGCAAGGAACCAATACTAGGCATGTGGTTATCCAGGCATCGTTGGCTGGTGGAGTAGTGGCCATCAAGCTGCCGCAGTCTGTGCTGCTGTTTTTTCCAGTTTTCTTGGCCCCTGGGAGTACAGTGTGCAATGATGTCATGGCACAATATGTGACAATGCCTGCCACACTCTATGCTGTTGCACAATCTCTAGCAGTACCCCCAGTCATCACCAGGGGCTGCTGCAGAGCGATGATACCCTGGTTCCCACCCCCGAGATAGGAGAGCAATCCTCCAGACGCTCAATCCTATTCCTCCCTGCTGACCACTGACACCCCGGGCTCGTGTCTGAACTCAGGTTGCCAGCGTGGCATGAGGTGTGGTGTTCAGCGCCTCAACCCTCAGCACCACTGGGCCATTGTTGCAGTTTAAATCACAGCTGCCTCTGATCTACAACCTCATCAGTGACCTCACCCAGAGTACCTGAGATTTTTTTGCCAGTATCAGGCTTGATGTAAGAGGGCTGAGGGCAGTGTGTGTCACCGAACTCTATTAAAAAAAAATTGTAGTTGTTGCAGTTTAAATCACAGCAGCCTCTGATCCACCCCAGCAGTGACCTCACCCAGAGTACCTGAGATGTTTTTTCCAGTAATGGGCTTGTTGTGGGAGGGCTGAGGGAAGTGTGTGTCACCAAACTCTATTAAAAAAAATAAATTGTACTTATTGCTTTTTAAATCACAGTAGCATTTGATTCAGTACATCAGTGACCCTAGGTACCTCAGACTAACGTTCTTCTTGCCAGTGCCTAGCTTGCTTTGAGGGTGGCAGCCCTGGCAGCATGCATCTCAGAATTCTTTTGAAAATATTATAGTAGTAGTTGGAGTTTTGTAGGGCAAGCTGTGATTCGCAGTGGTGATGCACTGAATCTTACTTGCCATTGTAGTGCCAGTCAGTTCCTTGTATGATGCGGGCAGCATGCAGCTCAGTTAGTATTCACACACACACAAAAGGAAATAATCATTTTGATTGTGTGTCCCTAGTGCTGTAATCCACAGCAGTGAGTGATGCAGTAAACCTCAGTGTGTCAGTGCCATTGCCTTGCTGTGAGGTGGCACTGTGTGGCTCAGTAGTTGTATTTGAATAAATTACTGTATAAGAACTTGCTGTTTTCCACTCTTTGATAAAAATGGATATCTGACATTTCTTTAAGTCCAAAGAAAAGAATACACATGAAGAAGTGGGAGTAATTACCAATTCAGAAAACAATGATAATGTTGCACTCCCTAATTCTAGTGCATCATGTATCACTGTGCATGAGGACACTGAACCAAGCACAAGCAGCCAGAACAGCCACAGTTGTACTGATGTTGACATAGCAAGGATAAATAAAATGAATAGTGAACTCGTAAATGTTCAAAATATAACAGATTTGGGAACACTTGAGACAAGGGGCTAGATATTCAAAGGGGATATATCTGGCACAACTGAGTAGCGCCAGCGCAACCCCATAAATGCACCCAGGGGCAATATTCAAAAGAGGATATTGTGCAGTGCAATTCCTGATGCACCAGGGTGCAAAATTAATGTATGCACCACATCTCCAGGGGGCATGCCCATGCATATGTGGCACATCCTGATATTCAGTCCGGGATATGCAGCACATATGCTAGCACAACCCTGAGATGTGCCGCATACCGGGGCACAAAGTAGAGCCTGAAAAATAAGGCTCAAATGGTAGCCAGCCACAAGGTGCAGCACAGCAGCCAACAGCCGTGGGTGGCTCCCCCTTGAACACCGTACACATGCATCCAATAATGTCCCTGGTGGTCCAGTGTTACCCCCTCCCTGCCTGTAACCCCGATCACTGAAATAAACAAATATCATATCCTGGTAGTCTAGTGGTATCCCCCACCCCACCTGTCACTCCAATTGCTGACAATAATAGCTGAATAAATCCCAGGTAGTCTAGTGGTACCCCCCCACCCCACACATCATGCTGATCACCGACAATAATAGCTGCATAAATCCCTGCTAATCTAGTGGTAACCCCCACCCCACAAATCGCACTGATCACTGACAATAATAGCTTAATAAATCCCTGGTAGTCTAGTGATAACCCCACCCACCCATAACCCCAATCACCCATAACCCCAATAGTAAGAAATCCCTGATGGTCCAATTGCACCCCTGACCACACAGGCCCCTGCCCACCCAGCCTCCTCATAATTGGTGGGTAGCAGCAAACCCACCCGCAAACCTCTGCGACTGCCCACCAAATGACAGCTTACTATATCATCTGCAAGTCCATTGGTCCACACTGTGGACCAATGGGCTTGCAGTACATACTGTAATAGTCACTCACAAATATGTAAATGAAATAATTTTGAATATAACCCTTAGTTGCACCAGTGCAACTCAGTTGCATTGTACCACCACATGTGCCATTGCCAGGCACAATTCTAAATATTGGGGCCAGGGCCTATTCAGAGTAAGTTACCTCATTATCCACAACATACATTCGGAGAGAAAAAAAGATCATTACAGTTTCACTGGCTTCAAAATTACAACTGGTTAGAATATTCTGTTACTCTGGATGCTGCCATTTGCTATCCTTGTAGATGCTTTGGACTGAAATGTGGAGCTATTTGCCCTAATAAAGATTCTTTGTTAACCACAGGTTTTGTTAATTGGAAAAGGGCATTTGACTCATTTAGAGAGTATGAAAAGACTTCATATCATGAAAATGCAAATGCCTTATGGGCTGGATCTCAAGAGACAAAGAATACTGGTGATATTGTCCACAAATTACAAACAGCAAACATCAAAGAAGTAAATGACAGGCAATACTATCTTGCGCGCATCATTGCTGTCACATTATTTCTGGGTAAGCAAGGACTTTCTTTCAGGGGTCACGATGAAATGCATGGTAGTTTAAATAAAAGAAATTTTCTGGAATGCTTGGATCTATTAAAACAATTTGATCCTTTTCTACAAATATATAAGGCACCTTCAAATGCCACTTATATTTCTCAACAGACTCAAAATGAGGTGATTGCATGTTGCACAGAAGAGGTCATTTCAAAGATAGTTGTTGAACTTAACAGGTCAGGAATGTTTGCTTTTACAGCAGATGAAGCAAGAGACAAACATAAAGAGCAGCTGGCAGTTTGCGTAAGGTATATTGTACCTGGAACTGGAAGCATTACATAGCATTTTATGGGATTCACAGAAATGAAATCTTTTAATGCTGACTCCATTTTGGAATCACTGCTGGAATGTCTCAAAGACAGTGGAATTACAGGTGCAAAATGTGTGGCACAGGCATATGACGGCACCTCTGTTATGAGTGGGACAATAGGGGGAGTTCAAGCTAAGTTCTGCCAGCATCATCCAGAGGCTATGTATGTGCATTGTTATGCACATGAGCTGAATCTTGTACCTTGCCATACATGCAAATATATTACTGAAGCAAAATAATTTTTCTTCACTATGGAAAGTGAGTATGAGATGTTTAGCACTTCTCTTGTTCATCATCATGAGTTTGTCAATATACAGTGTCAGTTAGGCTTGAGCCCATCAGAGTTAGTCCAGTTATCAGATACCCATTGGTCTTACCAGATCCAATTGATCAAAGTCTTGATGAACTGCTGTGCAACTGTACTTCAGAGTCTTGCTAATATTCACACTCTAAAAGCCATTGGACTCTTAGCATCCTTGCAAAAGTCAACCACAATTTACTGCCCAGTCATTTTCCATTCTCTTCTAAAGATAACAGAAGGCATCCACAAAGTTTTACAAAAGGAAGACATAGATCTATCTAGTGCAGTAGATTTTGTGGACTTGGTTCATCACACTCTTGAAGAGATGCGGAGTGAAGACAGTAGCAATGAATTGTTTAAGGAAGCTGTGGATTTTTGTACCAAGAATAATGTGGAAATAAGTGACATAAACAGAAGAAAGAAACAGAAACAGATGGGTGATTTTATTGTTGAAGTATCAGTGGGAGTGCAGGACCAAACTTCTTCTCAAGTGGACTTTTAACACAAGCTTTATTATCCATGCCTGTTGAACTAAAGCAAAGATTCTCCAGTTTTGCAGTTGAGATAATAAATGGCATGTGTGTGTGCAACCCATCCTCTTTAACATTCCTTTCTTCTGAATCTCTGGCTTCTCTATCTCACCACTATGGGATTGAATTGCCAAAGGAAGAATTGTTTGTTGCAAAAAATTACCTGAACCAAAAAATAGAAGAAAAACAAATTAATGTAATTGATGTTTATAGGCTATTGGTCTAGTATGATCTTATGTTTCAAAACTCATGCAGTTGGTCCAGGCAGCACTAACTATTCCAGTGACAAGCTGTAGCTGTGAGCGCTCCTTTAGTTCACTGCGTACTCTACATACTTGGCTTAGAGGCACCATGACTCAAAGCAGATAAAATTCTAGCAATTGGGAAGGAAATGTGTTCTGTGTTGTCATCAAATCAGGTAATTACACGGTTTGCCAAGAAAAGCAAAAGAAGGCATCAGTTGTTATTACCAGAGAAAAAGAGAGACCACCAAGGAGGAGAACAAGAGAATGCACAAAAATAAAAATGATTATGCAGTATAATTCATGTTCATTGTTGTTATTGTGTACTTCACATCTATATTTCTGAATGTGGATTTGCTAGTCTGTGCAGAAAAATTAAAACAAAATATTTTAATAAAGGGCCTACGTGATGTGAGTATAAAATATGTCGCCTTTTTATGCCTGTGCTTCACATTTTCCAATTTTGGTTAGCGCCACGTTTAGGTGACATAGGTACGATAGACATACACTGTTGTTGCAAATTTACATAAACATTGACATGCAGCTGACACCTTTGGGAACACTGAAAAACATTAAAAAACTTTAAAGTTGGACACCATTCACCTGGAATTTTTTTTCATGTATCTTCTATAGGTTTCTTCGCTACATTATTTATTACTGAATAAATTCCCCAAAAGCATAATATTTATATCCCTTCATGCTCATCTGCCTCAAAAGCTTATTTCCTATTTGAAATTCATATGGTCTGTTGTAGCATCATGTTCTTTTGCCGTGATGTCACAAGCACAGTATTATGACATCAAGTTGGGAAGAAGCAATAGGAGCTGATGAACTACCCTCAGGGAGCAGCAGCTATCCTGTTTATATGCATATAACCTCAAGAATAAACAGTGTGGATAAGTGTAACCCTTGGGTGGTTCTATCCCAAGGGCTACTACCCCTGCCTGTGAGACTAGGCACAGGTTGAGGGACCTGAGCTCGGTGAATGGGTGCCTCCACCCACAGGAATGATTTTGCAGTAACGTAACTGCTGTGGGTATAGTTCTCTGGGACACTATAACCCCCCTAACATTTCTAGTGGCCTAAACAGATAAGCAGATAAACAATCGCACATACCGTATAACAGTAATACTGAACCCACACTTGGTACACTTATCACCAGAGCTGGATCAGCTGCAATGACCCTGGAGATCCCCTGTAAAGTAAGACCTGCAGTAAAACAGTTCAATAACAATGCAATGTCCCCTCCAAAAAGGTACACACTAGCCAGGTTAAGTGCAGAAAGGACATAACCTGATTTATTTGGGGGGATTGCACATGGGTGGGGCAGTAAATCTAGCAGCTGATTATTTGATCTGATTGATTCAGGCTGATATTGCATGCACAGCGAGTCCCTCAGTCACAGTCACACATTCTGGTTACCCAGTTGTTACACAGGCTAGCCTGAAGCATTGCCAAGGGTAGGCTGACATTGCAGCTGTTGTTGGGGCCCTTAGGAAAGAAAACAATTAGCATGCACATCAACTCAGAATTTGTATTCCAGAGCTGGATGGCTCAGTTCATTGTAATAAACCCAAACAATTAAATCAGATGACACACAATGATTGCAGCTTTGTTGCAGGAAGCTACACTGTTTGGTACTCACGCTACCCAGACCAGAAGGCAGGACTGATGAGATAAAGACCTCTGAATGTTGTTCTGGCTTGCCAGGGGAAGCAGGGCCCACATGATGAACTGTGGTGGTCGATGCCTGTTCGATGGTGCTGAGCAGGGAGCCAAATCCCTAAGCAGGTCTTTCATCAGAAAAGTCTCTGCGGCAGGAGCGCCAGTCTTGGCTGAGATGGTAGGGCCCAGACCAGAGCAGACAGTGCAGTTTAAGTCCATTTAAGTGCCAGAGCAGATTTCAGCTAGCATAATGCATTCAATGGTGGGGAACCAAATCGCAACCCACACAGCACATTCAGCACACTTATAAACAAAACAACAAGATACCACAATTCAGATGAAGTCCGGTTGCAAATAGGCAGGAATGCTGCGCAATCTGTTCACTCTGCGGTTCTCTCCAGGCACCTGACAGGCCGATCGTTTCTGGAGCAAGTCTTCGGTTCACACCAGGCAAAATTCACACTCTTTCAATTCAGGATCCAGGTCTCAATAAAGATATTTGGATGTAGTCTGATTTTATTTGCACAAGCTACTTCACACTGGAAGGTGGTAGAAGGCAGGTCAGACACAGGCTTCCCAACAAATCCTCTTGCTACCACGCAGGAGCAGCTGCTCGAATGGCTCAAGCTGTTCACTCTCTCAGCTCTAACTTTCGACTGACACACTGCTGCAGGTAGCTCTGGAATTTCCCAGTGATCCAAAAGGTTTGGTTGGTTGATCCATCTGTCTTCCACAGAAAGGGCTCCAGGTCCATTTAGGTGCCAAACACTAAAAACTACAATTCCTACAGAAATTAAATCCCACAAGACCTCCAGGGACAATCTCCATTTTATGGTCCCCCAAGGTACCGATTGGTCCAAACCGACAGTCCAGAACCAAAATGGTGGCTCTAAGCAAAACAGTCCATGCAGCAAAGGAAGACAGGTTACTTCTATATTATTATTGTTAAAGCAAATAATCAGCAAACAATCACAGATCCTATAAGGGCTCCCTCTTCGCACATAGCGACAGCAGAATGGAGCAGCAATACCACAGCCCAGGAGGGATTCAAGCCTGAAAACACTTGATCTCCCCCCCAGACTAATTATATCCTACAAAAATAGATAGCTCTTAAAGAGACAGGCACGGAGGCCAATCAGGGCACTCACATGCAGGCAATTAACTACTGCAGACACAGACCACCATCTTGGCAGTGGGCATTAGGCAAGCCCAGGAAGAGATTTTAGGAACCCTAATTTATAGGGGGTTACCTAAGAAATACAGAACTAATAAATATATAGCTGCTTTGTGTCCAAATATGTGTTTTTTATTATTCTCAAACAAGGTGTCAGTGGTTCTTTACTTTTTAAATTCCATTTTCCTGTACATCTCTTAGTGCATCAAGTATCATATCTTCCTCAGATGTGGACCTGTGTGAATGTGTGGACAGTAATTTCATAAGGGTCACAGTCAGGGAGGCCACCTGCTGGCACTGGATGCCCAGCCCTTCTCCATGCCTAGAGTACTTCTTAAATATCATCAGATTTAGCCCATATCTACTGATATTTAACAAGTATGCTATTGATTCTATGGCTTTTAATCCACAACATGAAGTTTGTACTTGTCAGCTGACAAACCAGCCAAAAAAAGGACATAAAATAATGGAACAGGAGTGGGGGGAAATAAGCCTAAAGTAGCAGAATATGTGTTATTTTGCACGAGAGGGCACCAGAATTTTGACAGCTTATGGAGGCCTAGGTGGTCCCCAGACCCCCGGCCTTTTGATTGGGTCCCAGGCCCTGGATAATATTTCATGCTAGCAATGCCTCTGCCCACAGGTAAATGCATTTGTAGACTTTGTGGAGCATCCTTGTTTCGGGGGCCCAGTTCACTCCTTCACTGGGTCCCACTGGCATTTCCTGACACATTTTGTCTTATCACAAGTTTCTGTACCACCAGGGAGAGGTTCTCTGGGGCTCTGAAATATCTCTTTATGTACCCTTCCTCACCACAGTGGTGGCAAAAGAAGTTAACTCTGGCCTCAGTCTGAACAGGGGGATTGTTCCTCTGCATGCGGACTGCCTGCCTTGTCCAGGCCCACTAACTTGTGAGGTTTGCAATTTAGACACCTGTTCACTCAACATTTGCACCTGCTGGCACAACAGCTCAACCTCGTTTGGTTCTTTGTCACCACAAGGACAGTCTATGGTAGTCTCTGTCATGTGAGCTGGGGCAATTATTCAAGTGGGTTTGGGAGCCCAGTCCTCCTTTTCTCAGACCTCCAACTTTAGGCCCCCATAGGAGGGAGGGGTCTGGAGTCTCTCCTCGAACCTTAACTTCAACAGTAGCATTTCAGACTGACCTGCCCCCTCCAGGATCTGCTCAATTCAGACTAATTCATATCTTTGGCTAAAATAGCTCCTTTCCTATATGCTTTTTGAATTAACTGCTCCAGCTTCATTAAATACTCAGATAGTTTCTCTCCCTTATTCTGTACAACGGTTTGTGATTTTCTCATTGCCCTAGTGAGCGGGAGGGGTGGAGCAGCAAGATGGCCACAATGCAAAACCCAATATTTACTATAACAAATATGAATCTTTCAAATGCAGAGCTTAATTCTTCACCTCTTTTTCCCAGCAATCTACAAAATGTTACTGACACCAGAGAGGCCAAAAAACATGACCAAGTTGATGTAAATCCCTTGATCTTACTAGAGAATTGTGACAACTTGGACCTAAATCAAGATGATGTTTGCAAAAAAAGACAGGTTATAGTGCTAGGAGACTCTATCATCAAACATACTGATAGAATCAATTGCAACCCTGACAACACAAATAGAACTCTTTCAAGCTTCAGAGGTGCTGGCAATACTGACATCACAGAGATGTCCAGCAACATCTTACAAAACTCAGGTTTTAAACCTTTGGTAATAGTTCACATAGGAGCCAACAATGTTCTAAAGGACTCTTCTCAAAAACTAAAAGAAGATTATGTTGCATTAACAAACAAATTATTGGATTTAGGATGTGAGGTAATCCTATCTGAAATCTTGCCTATTCCAAGAGCAAATCTTTCCCAACAATGTAAAATAAGAGAAATAAATAATTGGTTGAGGTGTTGGTGTCTTAAACAAGATATACAATGTATAACTCACTGGGAGGACATTTATGGTAAATCAAACCTCTATTGTTGGGACGGACTCCATCTCAGCAGGAGGGGTAGTAGGCTATTGGCCGAAAGTATAGTGCATTCTATCAATAGTTGTTTAAACTTCCAGCAAGGGGGGAGTTGTATGTTCTAGATACAACTCTTGAACCTCAATTTTTCAACTATTCTTCAAACCCTGCATCCATAATCAACTGTAAATTCCCCCAAACAAACACTACTGGTGTCATTTCTAAACCAAATATAAATATTATATTAACTAATGCCAGAAGTCTATGCAACAAAAAAGAAGAACTTACTTACATCCTTCAAGCACAAAAAATATCAATTTGTGGAGTTACTGAAACTTGGTATAAGGATGAAGACTGGAACACTGACATAAAGGGATATAATAAGTTTTACAAAAACTGAAATGAAATAAAAAGTGAGGAGGTGTATTATGCATTGATGAACACTTGAAAGCAAACACAATTAAAACTAAAACAAGTAATAATGAGAGCTTATGGGTCAAAATTTTTCTCCCCCATAGTCCACTAGTAATTTGGCTAATATATAGATCTCCTAGTTTAACTAATGATGAAAATCAAAGTTTAATAGAAGAAATATCTGAGGTATGCATTGATACTCCCTATATACTGATGGGTGATTTCAATCTTCCAACTGTCAACTGGGACAATTATACATCAGCTTCAAATACTGAAAAGATGTTTATGGATACTTTTCTTGAATCTAACCTAGAACAAATAGGTAATAAACCTACCCGTGGTAACAATATCCTTGACATTGTACTCACCAATGTTAATGAGAAAATTGATAACATCAAAATACTTCCTCCTCTGGGTGATAGTGATCATTGCATGGTCAATTATGAATACATAGCAGACTTTCCAAGCACAAATGGCATTACTAAAATCAAAAACTTTAATAAAGCAAACTATAAAACAATAAATTATTTTTTATCTAAATGGAATTGGGAGACGGAACTAAATAACCTAAATTTATTACAAATTTGGGATTTAATTAATAATAAAATCAGTATTTGTCTCTCAAATTGGGTTCCTTATAGAATGAAGTACTGCAACAATAAACGTGTCTCTCTTTGGTGGTCCTCAAAAATTAAGAAACAATTACAAAAAAAAGGAAAACTATATAGAAAATATAAAAAAGTTAATTCCAACAGTCTCCTGGAAAAATACAAAATTGCAGCCAAAAAATTAAAACACATGATTAAATCATCTAAATCTAAAATTGAATTCAACTTAGTTACTAAAGTTAAAGACAACAAAAAACAATTTTATAATTATATTGGTTCCATGAAAGAAAGAAATCATACAATTGGACCCTTAACATCAATGATATACCTATTTTAGATGAAACAACTACTGCTACAATTCTAAATGAGACATTTCTAAAAGTTTTCGAAACTAAGGAAGCTGCAAATATGCCTCTTCTAGTAAATAATTCTAGTTTTCCTGTTTTTACAAAAATGGAGGTTGCAAAGCAAATTAAATCTTTAAAATCAAACAGCTCTCCTGGTCCTAATGGTATTCCACCCAGACTTTTACAACAACTTAGTCATTCAATTTCTGGTCCTCTAGCTGTGTTATTTAATTCATCAATCAAAGAAGGTAAAGTTGTTCAGGCTTGGAGGGAGGCTATAGTTACACCCATATATAAGGGTGGATGCAGACATGACCCTAACAATTATCGGCCCATAAGCCTGACTTCCATCATAGGCAAAATTATGGAAAGATTGCTTGAAGCCCATATTATAGATCATTTAGAAAGAAATAAAATAGTAGATATCTTTCAACACAGTTTTGTGACTGAAAGATCAGTTTTGACCAACCTACTACATTTTTGAACCAGCGCTGCCTTGGACTTGGGTATTCTGGTAGTTGTAATATCTTCGGATTTTTCCAAAGCTTTTGATAAAGTATCACATAAAGTCTTACTACAAGAATTGGTCAAAATTAAGTTGCAACCTAATATTATAAACTGGATACAGTCATGGTTGGAAAACAGAACTCAACAGGTATCAGTCAAGGGTCACCTGTCAGCGATAGGTGTGGTGACTAGTGGTGTTCCCCAGGGCTCCGTCCTGGGTCCGATACTGTTTAATATTATGGTCTCTACACTGCCTACTACTGATAAGATATGGGCCGCAAAATATGCTGATGACTGTAAAATGGGTAGTTTGGTAAGCACCTTTCATGATAAATGCTCCATACAAAATCATTTAAACAACCTATCAAACTGGGCAAAGGCTTATGGTATGTTTTTTAATGTTGACGAATGTAAAGTCTTACATTTGGGCAAAAATAACATCCCCTTCAATTATTCCTTAAACTATGTTTATCTAAAAAGTATTTTGGTAGAAAAGGATTTGGGTGTCATAATCTCAGATAATTAAACTTTCGAAAAAAATAATATAATTAAAGTTAAAAAATGTAATAAAATAATTGCCTCTATTTTAAGCAATATCAAAAGTAGAGACTCAAAGGTTATTATGCCACTCTACACACCAGTCTGGATACGTCCCCACTTAGAATACTGCTCTCAATTTTGTGCACTAACCTATAAAGGGGTTTACAACTCCCTGAGGGTATTCAGCATAAATTCACTAAAAAGTATCATCTTTACATAGTAATAGTTACGTAAGATAGATTAAAAACTTAACCTATTTTCTGTAAAATACAGACAAATAAGGGTGACTTAATATTGGTATATCAAACCTTAAAAAATGATTATTTAAGAACCACAATTGGACTTACTACTGCCTCCAATGTCAAATCAACTAGGAGTCATGGTTATAAATTCATTGGAGAAAAATGTATATCCACTAGAAGGAGTCTATTTTTCACACAGAGAGTTGTAGGTTTGTGGAATAACTTACCTGTAAGTGTCGTTAATAGTGGAAATTTAAATACCTTTAAGCAAAGATTGGATAAACATATGGGAAACAAAAAATTTGATTTCCACCCATAGGACATATGGGTGGCGAGCATACAATTGGCATCCTTACATATGCCTTCATTGCTCGTACACTTCTATGAACCTATGAACCTATGCTGCTCCCCTACCTGCTGTACTGCTTCTAGTAGCATTTCAGTTTTAGTTCGTTTGCATTGCCTACTTCTATTTTTAAATGGCTTTAGATGAATGAAACTTGGTTTAAAACTTTGATGAGCTGTTTTGCTGATGTTGTCTCGCTCTGTTAATTCCCGGTGATGGCCCGAGCACTTGGTCGGCATTTTGGCATTTTGCCTGTGTGTCTTCTTGGTGTGCTGTTCTGCCGTTCTGCCCGAACTGAGTGGGAGTTTTGCTGTAGGTTTTGTTTTTTGTGACCAAGCTCATAGAGGTCTACTGAGATGCGGACTGAACCTTGAGAGGAGTCAGTTGGCAAAATTTGGGTCCAGAACACCACTGAACAGAAGAGTGAGGACTTGGAAGGCCAGAGAAGACCCCTGAAAACTACTTATGGATGTTTCCTTGGAGGAAGCTTCTAGCTGTGATGGCCCGTAGGGACGTGGAGAGAGAGAAGTCTTGCAGGAGCACAAAATGTGCTGAAACACTTGAAAATGCCTTGAAGAGGTATGTTACCTTTGCCTAGGGTTTAGGGGTCCTTTTTAAAATGAAATATTAGGTTTACTGCGCTTGAAGGAGCACTTTGTTTTTTCCCCTAAGGTGCCAGCAATCTAAAAATGATTTGGTGACACAAGAAACAGAAAGGAAATAGACGAATCCTCACTAAAGAACTGACTAAATACGGTATACAAACTTTCTGTTAACTAAACTGAAATGGGCACTGAGAAATGGAGGTCTGGAGTGAGGTTTTCTCAGATGGTGGACTCCTAGATTGAAACAGAAATTCTCGCTTATATTTTTATATTTTGCCTAGTTAGAAGGATGCTATGCTAGTGACCAGTATTTGCTCATTTTAAGATCATTTTATAGAAAGTTTATTGAAGGAAACCATGGACTCTGTCAAGAATTGTGAGTTACAGCGTCTTCATTATTATTGATTACTGGAGAGTTTAAAGTCTCTGTTTCAGAATCTCCTTGTAAAAACACTTCACTTTTGGCTCGTGGTACTAGTTATTGCAACTTAGAAAATGGGCTTTTTATTTGCTGGACTCTGATTGCCTAATACCCCTGCCAGGGGGGTACATTAACTTTCAATAGATGCCAAGCAAATAAAAAATGCCAGTCACCTGACCCCATCACCACCTAAATAAAGTATTCTTTTGCCCATTCTGCTTGCTCATTGGTCAAAACATCTTTATTCAATTTGAAATTGCTGCCATTTCTTTCTGTGGCTTACCGAGTGTTCCTGCTGTTGTTTACTCAAATTGACATTGTACCCCACCACAGTCTCTCCATTCTACAAGCAAGCAATAATACAAACTGCTCATTTTTTTTAAATTGTGAATCCACTTCTCACAGTTAACACACAGTAATAAAACATTTTAAATTAGTAGCGCTAGCACGTCTCGTGCTCAGCGCTACTCGTAGTCAACACTTCTTCTCCCTGAATCACACTGCCTCCCCTTGACTCACATAAAATATAAACATCTGTTCTCTTCTGCTTTTTTATATAATCAAATGTAGGTTAACTTACTGACCTTTCCTGTACCATTGGCACTCAACACCGAACTATACTTTTTTTTCCCCCTGTAATTTTCATCGGCAACCGACACAGTTTACAAATGGGAATAGAAGAGAGGGAATTGCACAGATCAGTCAATTGCGTGGCTCATGGGTGAGTTCAAAAAAATGTCCACTCCTGCTTTGCGATCGCGGTCCTCCGTAATGAGACTAGAAAGTAAAAAAAAAAAAAAAAAAAAATGGGACTGGGTAACGTCTCCAGACTGCCGGACAAGCCACAAAACAAAGAAAAAATGGGTAGGCTTTGTTTCCCCGATCGCTACTGCGGCTGCTACAGTACTTTCAGCCAGCACTTGTCTCAGTAGCTCTACTGACTAACCATAAGTGACAGGTAGCCAGCGTTTTAAGAAATCAACAATAAAAAAATAAATTGAGCTTGGGGCGGGTATTTCAAAAGTCAAGATGGGGATGTAGTACATAAGATGCTGTCAAAAACTAATATGAAACAGTGCACTGCCCTCTACTGGTAACTATTTGTAGCAGTATACCAGTAGAGGACTACTTTACTAACAAAATAACTTTAAGTTCATTTGTATAAAAACATTTTTTTATTTCTTAATTATTACAAAAAAACTTAACATGTAGCCCATTTTTAAGCATTAATACTCTCAGGGTAGGGCGGATAAGGCTGGCCGACCTTCCAGGGGCTATAAGGCGCCTTCCGCCCGCAGCGCCGGGCTCCTTATTACTGGGCAGTCCGGTATTGCCCAATACCGCCCACCCTGTCGGGTATTATTGCTTGCTTAAATACTGAAGGGACTGAAACGTATTGACTCCTAACCATTTAACATTTTGAGTGCTAAAATATACAGGCACTGAACTCCTGGTTATTTAAACAGTCTGTTTGACGACTGCAGGGAACCTGCGAATTTGTAGTGACTGTTGCAAAGTAGACCTACCTATTTACTATTAAAATGTTCAGCTATTACTTCCAGAGAATTCCAAAATCTTGTGATATAATTTTATTGTTATGTTTGATGGGGACTCTATTTGAGGAGCCTGAATTTATTTATTAATTACCATAGTCCTCTGTTGAAGCTAAGATTGTGTGTTCAGTCAAAGGACTCCCTTTCGGAGCTGTGTATGCTGACCGGCGTAATCTTGACTTACTTTTCTTTCTTCCATACAGCATTAAATAATGCATTATAATGTATATTGGTCTAATCTAAATGTGCATTGTTCAAGCTTTTGCTTTTAGTAAGTTGTTCAAAAGTTTTTTAATGAGCTTCTTTGCTGTTAATCAATTAATTACTTGATAGCTTAAACAGAACAATACAAGGTAGATATATTCCAGGATAATTAGGGTAAATAACTATTGTTTAATAGTATGTTTAAATACATTTTTTAATTAAGCCACCAGGGAACCCCTTATGATGGTGGTGCTTGACACCACTTGTTTGTTTGCCTAGGTTTTTGTGTCTGCCTGCACTAGCAGGAGATGGAATTGTCTTGAGGGCTGATGCCTGAAGTGAAAACCTCATGGGAGAGTTTTCTCTAAACACTTCTAGCCACTGAAAGTGGTTAAGGTAGAAAAACTGTTGCAAGCATGATGATGGGTCTCCAGCTGATACAGAAAATGTACATTAAGTATGCAGACTTAATTTCAGCTAAGAGTTCTCTGTCAAAATGATGACTAAAGTATCCGGGTGTCAGATTAGTCAAGACAGAAAAACGATGCATAAGTATGTTAATGGCTTGTTGCTGATACGGTAAGTATTAATATGTTAAGTATGTAGACCAAATCCTGTCCAAGTGAGGTTTGTCAAGCATAAGAATGGAGGACAATAAGGTGCCAGATATAGTTAGCAGAAATATGACACATAAGTATGTTAATTGTCTTATGGCCTATACAGAAAGCAACAAGTTGAGTATGCAGACTAATTTTGGTTAAGTGATGTTTAATTTGAGTATCCTTTCTGGAGAGTTTTACATTCAGATTAGGCTTCAAACTCTTCTAAGTTCTGCATTCATGTAAGGCAGTACTCGGAAAATGGGGGTATAATGAATGTGGTAAGCAGTACTAAGAGGGAGCTATACTTGAAATGTATTTGAGTCATAACAAACTGAAATGGAACCCATAAGTATATGAAGCAAGGAGCTCACATTCTTGAGCAATGCTATGTGTTTTCTATGTATTTATCTTTTATGATAAGGATTTGGCCCTTGATTATAAAGTATGAAAAGAGACCAATGCCTTTTTAGTAATAGGAAGAAAGAAAAGGTTCTTAATTAAACTTTATATTGCTTATGATATGTAATTGTATATGAGTGTATGAGCAATTGTATTGATTGTTTTGTTTGTCTGCTTTTGTAATGGTCTATGATCGAACAAATAAAGCTCTAACTAACTAACATTACCGTAGCCCCACTATCAGTACTTCCGAATATCCATTCCAAAGTGCTCAGGTACATTCAGGCAACAGCCTCTGGATGGTTGGCCTGTAAAGCAGCAATGCTATCCATAGCGGGACCCTTCAGACTTTCTCTTATCCTTCTCTTCTTTTCAGACTCAGGGAAGTCTGGGTTCTGGACCACTGGGGTCACTTGATCCACTCATGTGTCAGACTCATCCTCCCTTGGGGGCACCAGTTTCTGCCCTGGAAATGGTTTGAAATGGGGTTAGGATCCCTTCCCACAGCCCTTCGTCCATGCAGTGACCCAAGCAGGGGGCTTTTCATTTAACTCTACACTGTTAGCCTCATACATGTTTTTCAAGTCATTATAAATTTTACCTTCAGATTGTAACCATAAATCCACTTGGGTCCTAAAATCACTAGTGTCCACTTCCGGTCCCACAGGATCTGGAGTGCTCACATGTGTTACCACTGTACATGGGACTTGTGAACCCCTGGGGGTGAAGACTGGGGGCATCTTGGCGAAATCAATCGTAGATCCACTCTTTACCAGGGCACTCAGACTATCACAAGAGCGGTCATACCTCCAGCCTTGTATTTTTAAATTGTCACAACATTCCCATTCATGTAACATATCAATCACATTTGCTCTGTCAACACTTTGTGGTATTCACTTTAATAGAATCACTTTTTTCTAGTCTAGCCCTTCTCTTGGCACCAACCTTCCAGTTCTAGACATGCCATTTTTTCTTGCTGGTTGGTTGGGGCCAGCCCCAACACCACTCCCTGACTCCATGCAGAACCCGTGGTTATCTTTCAGGGCATGGGAGGATCCCAGCAGTAAGCCTTCAATATGTAAGGTGTGTTGTCAGTCGGTCCTGAATGCTGACTCCAGGGCCCTCATGATAGCTTGAGGGGACCCGCCTGGGTCCTTGTGCAACAGGACCATGACTACTAAACTTTTGGTGGTATGGTGCCTCCTCCTGGGGACTCGGGCAAAATAACTGATGACCTTCCCCTGTTCCCCAGGAACAATATTTCCACCTTCCGAGCCCCTTCGGATTATTCTCAACAATACACAGTACCCAAAAACAGTTGTGGAGACTGTAATTGCCATAAGCACTGCACGTATTTATTACTGGAGGGAAAAGGACTGCCATTTTTAGCTGAAAAAAATGAGGTTAGGTTAGGCACTTATACAATACTCTCCAACTTAGAGATTATACTAGTAATACCATTAGTAACACCAAATGCAACTTCCCCCAATGCTCCCACCCATCTCATACCAGACCTGTCCCAATGTCTTTTGGGGTACCCCACTATGGTGGCAGGCCTGCAATGCCACAGGTTGGACAATGTTGAGGCCCTAGATGGAGAAGTAACACAAGGTAAAGCAATGTGGAACAACAGCAACCATTTGAAGCCCCCGGTGGTGAAATTGTACTTATCTGACACTGTGCAGGTGAGAAAAACGTCCTTGGCTTCTTTCCACTCAACCGGAACCCTCTTGAGCACTTGACAAGTAGCAACTAGGGAAGGAGCTTCTCAGCTAAAAATGAACTGCAGCACCATTGGTCTGGCAGGGACAGTTCAATAAAGATCCAGATCTCACTGGGGTCTGAGGCAACACACCCTGTGGTGCAACATCCTCAAACAGCAATTAGGCAAGAGTCTTTTGAAATCCAAAAGTAAGGCTCTCTGAGCTAAAGGCAAGCTCCAGACCCTCAAATGTCCTATTCAGAATCTTCACCACCCTCTCATGGACTTTTATTTTTTTATTTAAACAGCAGTTTGGAAAACCTTGGCAGCTTAGGTTTGACTTAGGCAGCTTTTGTAGCAAACAGTTTAGCTTCTGTAGCCAACAAGTTAGCTTCTGTAGCAAACAGTTTGGAAAAACACAGCCCGATCTAGCAGCACTTCACCAGGGCTTTTTGCAAACTCTTTCAGTTTCCCTTTTGATTCTTGAGTCCCAGCTCTGTGACTCAGTGCCTGCAGGAGTCTCAACCAGCCAACACAATTGGGGCTTCAGCCCTTGGTGCAGTCTCTCCTGGTCTCTCTTCTCCCTGAGGAACTGGATTTGTGGTGGCTCCTGGGGCTATTTATAGCCTTCCCAGGCTCCCTGCTGATTGGTTCAACTGTTCCCAGGCAAAAAACAGTCTTGCCTCCTATTCTCTTCTTCCTTTCTTCCTCCTCAGCAGTGCTGTCTGCCTTTGTTTATGTTCCCCCTGAACCCCGCCACCAAAATTAAAAGGGCCAGGAGGGAAAGTCTTTTTAGCCAGACCACTCCTTGTAAAGCCACACAGAGGGTGTGGGGGCTTACACTTGTATTACCCCCTACTGAAGTCCACAAATGGGATTCTGAAGGACTATAACAGCACTAATTCAGTACTAACCCTGTACTGACAGGTTTGCACATGTATCTTTAGCAAAAAAAGCATCAAATATTGTAGGACAGATACTCCAGCAAAATTCTACCCCCCACTATGGGTTGATCCCAACATGTGAAACAAAGCATCAAACTGAACCCTTTCCTAGCATTAACACAGGCATCATTATGATACGAGGTCAATATAGTGCTGCCGAAACAGCGTATGAATAACCGCGCGGTCTGAAGCGTGCAATAAAGTACAGTGACGGGGGTATAATAGTGGTAGGAAACTACTGTTATGCCTGTCGTACACTAGAAACTGGAGGAAGGAGTGAAGAAACCAGAAGTGCTATGCCTGGTCGAGCCGCTATCATGGTGGGTGGCTAAGGGTCAAGCACCTGGCGCAGTGAAGACCCGGGTATCGGGGTTTGATTTCCCATCTCCCAAGCTGTTTTTTTTTTTAAACCAAGTTCCCCATTCCCAATTTTTCCTTTTTCTCCTCAGTCCTCACCCCCTTGGAGTTGGTTACTTTAGTTGGGGAGGAATGGGGGCAAAGCCCTCCACATAAACAAAGATTTTAGCATTGTTGCCAATGGTGTGAGTTGTGGTGTTTCAGTTGGCGTTTTCTCATGACCTTATTTTGCTGCACACCATTTTGCTTGCGGCATTGTTGTTTTGCATGGTTTTGGCCTTGAAATAATGGCCCTGTGCCCATTATTATGGCATCTTTTAGATTTCAAAACATTTCAGTTTTAAAGATTCCCTTTCTGCCGTCAGGACTCAGACATCACACGATTTCTTTTCCTTCTTAAGTCTTTAGAATTGTTGAAGTTCCCAGATTATTTAAGTGACACAGTGCTTGACAATACTGTTAACACACTATTTCTCTCCTAGTACTAACATTCTTATTGATGTAGAATGCCACTAACTGCTGAGACTGCAACACCCGTGGGGTTTTAAATCTACGTATATATTCAAATCACCTAAACAGTAACCATAAAAACCAGATGGTTACTAAAGCTGGGTCTAACTGGATTACAGTTACATACTTTAAGGCAAATCATGCTGGATATTAAAAATCCTCCAAACAAGAAATGAGAGAACAGGACAGAGAACTACTGCAATGTTAGACTTCTCTACACAAAGTATGTGCAGACACAGCTGCTTTTATTGGCAACACAGTCCTATACCTTACCTCCTTTCCTTGAAATAAATACATCAGTACTCTTTTTGCTGACTGCACAAGCAGATCAGCCTACTTGTATGCACTTCAGATGAGCTAAGTAAGTACCGAGCAATGAGGACCAAGAAACTATAGATTGTAGACGGAGGAATTACTCTGAGTACAAGCAGCTGAGCAGAGCAGAGCAGTGAGGAAAAGATGTTTTGTGGTGTGCCATAGTGGGTTTTGTTTTGCTATCACTTTGCATATGATCTTTAACAGGAAGTAATAGTAAAACAGAACCCACTATGGTACATCACAAAATGCCTTTTCCCCACTGCTCCTCTCAACCGCTCACACTCAGAGTAACTCCTCCATCTACAGGTAGTACAGAGTCCCATGATCCAGGTGTCCACAAACTAGGGTTTCTCTTGTAGACTTCTGTACTGCTCCATAAATCTTCCAATGAGTGCTCCGCTGTTGTTGCCTTCTACAATCGAACTGAACCAAAACAGAACCACCTGCCTCTGAAGACAATTATTCAGTGTGCACTGTAGGTTCAAAAAACACGTGGATACACCTACTCGGCTGGCACCACCCCCTTTCAGCTCTGGCCCGATCCTGTCCCCTACTCAGTCACATCCACTACCAGAAATGATGGATTAAGGTGGTGTCAATGACATGGGGCAGCAGTTAAGGTCAGGGGCTTCAGCCCAGGATTCAAATTGCATAGTGAAGCAAAGAAAGGAGCAGTGGAAATGGCGGCTGCTACATACTCAAATGCTACCAGCAGGCTAGAATTTCTGTATGCATTAGCATACACTGTGTAAGCCTTCTAATGTCCTTCAATAGCAGCAGCAGTTTAAGCCATAGTTTGCGACTCATCAAAGTGGGCAGAGTGCACCCCTCTCACCAAAGGGGGTGGCCTGCACCCTCACACCCAGGCCTAAATCCACCAGTGACCATACTCTCTAAATTGCAATTTTAAAATAAAATTGACTAGTTATGCTGTCAACCACTAAATATGAAACTTCTCACTGTACCCTCAGCTGAGAGGAGTCCTTTTTCATCAGTCATTACATAGAAACATAGAAACATTGAAGCTGGCAGCAGATGAGGGCCGCATGGCCCATCCAGTTTGCCCTGTTTTGTTGCATTGATTACACTACAGACCCTTCCAGGTCTACAATACTTTCTCTGCCACCCCTTACCAATCCCTTGTTCTTATTCCAGGCATTTTTGAATCTCCCCACTGTTTGTGCCCCCACAACCTCTGCTGGAAGTCCATTTGAGGCATCCACCACTGTTTCTGTGAAGAAGTATTTCCTCACATCTCTCCTGTCAGTGTCCTTCCTGTATTTGGTGGGAGGAACTATTTCACAGCATGAAGAATATCTGAATAAAGACATATTTAAATAAACTATATACATTTCACAGATCTTGTATCAGAATTCTCTAATGCTTTCAAATGGTCCATTGTATTATCACGATAAGGAACTACACAGCATTGTAATTGGGGATTTCCTCACTTCTTATGTATTTAGTCACTCAGACGTTGGCCTCATGATGCACCACACAAAGCTTGGGTAAATCCCCAATAACCCACATCCTGTTGAACCTGATTGATTAATGGTATTGCCCCCAAAAATGAAAGGCGGCATGCTGTTGAGTAAAGTTACTATACAGAGCACCTCACCATTCTGCTGCACTTCAGACTGAGCATGTTATAGCCCTGTCTCTCACTAAGCATTAGAGAAATGCTGCTTTAAGGGTGAGATAAGTAGGTCAGTGACTACTTCAATTTGGCTTTGAGTTGAGGCCCACAACTTCAGTTCAGTCTCAAGAATTAGGTCAAAACCCTTTAGCTCCCAGTGCAGTAATTGTCATGGGAAAATACAAACTGGAAACGTGCGCACTAGTATCAGTGGTGCTCACGAAGAAGATCAGTCAGGTACTCACACACTTGGGCACATTATTTGATAAAGGACAGTTTTTGTCCAAAACACATCAGGAGGGTGTGTGCAGGGGTGCTTTATACTATTCTCGTCTATGTCAAATAAAATGACCTTTTAATGTTTTCAATATTAAAGCTGTGTGACATCTGTTTATCAGAGGTAGTGAGTGCCGGAATGTGTGAGTACCTAGTTGTTATGGGATAAAGCAGATAACCAGTCCAGGCGGTGCTTGATAATAGGAATTCTTGTGTGTAGTGCTCTTACCTGGACAACAAAAACAAACAAACAAATAAACAAACAAATAAATAAGTAAATACAATTGGGTGGTTAGAAAGCCTTGAGGTAGGAATTCCAGTTCGGACGCCAAGCTATGTTGACATCAGGTAGATCAGTTCCCGCTGATTCTCTCACTGTTTCAGCTTTAAACCTTACCCCACCAGGCTAATCTTGCAGATTTATGTGTGGCTCTTCATTGTTTCCATGGCGGCTCACTCCAGAAATCGGGCGCTGCAAGGAACAGCACTAAAACAGCAAAAACTGAATCTTGTACTGCTGCCCACCCCAAAGGAAGACACACCAACTAGGCCACTCACCAACAATGAGCCTGAGTCCTCAAGTGAGTCTGAAGAGGAGGGGGAGGACTTCACTATCACTTCCTGGCAGTTATGCCGGGCGCTTTGGTGCCTGACCAAAACCTTAGATAATATCAGCTCTGAGGTAAAGGAGAACAAGAAAAAGTTACAACAACACGATCAACAATTACAAGATATAGAAACTCATCTTACTGAGAATGCTGAAACACTGTATCTTCACAATGGGGCCTTGTTACAGCTCCATGACCACTCATAGTTATTACTAGAGAAATTAGATGACTTGGAAAATCGCCCACGCTGAGTTAATTTAAGGCTGCATGCACTGCCTGAGCATACAGAAATGGGGGAGATGGCAAACTATGTGGAGGGACTGTTAAAAGAGCCACTGGATCTGGAGAAGGATGTTCCTTTAAATATCATCAGAGCACACAGAGCCTTGGCTGCTCCACCGAAGGACCCTAATGCCAGGCCCGCTCAGTAGTAATGGCATTTCTTGATTATCGCATCAAGGAAATGGTGTAGCACAAGGCCTGGGCATGGAGAGAAATAATTTTTGGAGACACAAAGTTGTTTCTGGAACCTGATAATGCTCCATCTACCATGGCAAAGAGAAAACTCTGGATTCCTGTGGTCAAACAGCTATGTAGTAAAGGGTCGAAGGTGAGGGAGGACTTTCCTGCAAAATTAAGAATTACCTCAGATTCCAGCTCCAAAATTTTCGATGGCCCCCAAGATGCAAAAAAATGCCTAGCCTCACTGGACATCCAGTTAGATGACTTCATAGACCCCGGTGCTGTTAAAAGCCTGCAAAAACACCAGTGGCAGGTGGTAGAAGGGTCGAGTCTTCATCCCCAGGGTGGCAAGCAAGCTGAGAATGGAGCAGTCGGGTCCTGGTCCAGAATTCGTTCCACCAGACGTTCACCCCAGAAAAGGAGAAAGGATGCAACGGGAGCAGAGAAACAAAATGGAGATGCCAAGGGCGAGTAAACATCGCTGCTAAAATTCTCTTAGCTCCAAGTACTAGGGAGACTGAAGCCTCTCTCGCAGGGCTCAGATGAAACTGTTTCCATTTAATCAGTTTGTGAGCTGATGGCTCTTTCTGAGGGGGCCGACGTGGCTGTACACCTGATAAAGTAAGGGAAAGGGGCATTTCATAATACTGTGTGGGCAGTGGGATTATTGATGAGCCCTTTATTCTTAAAGTGTCTTACGAGATCTGCAATTTTTGCTAAATCTTTTTCCTTTTTCTTTTTGTTTGACCTGGTAGGGGGGAACTTATAAGCTTACAGAGAAGGGAGGGGAGCCATTGTGAACCCTTCCCATATAGTCAAAGTGGGGGAAGAGGGGAGGTGTGGGGTAACTGGCAAAATACAGCTTTGGTGCACTCACTGCGGTTGCTCTATGGCAGTAGTTTTGATATAGAGCAGTGAGGTGCTGGGCTTGCTCTGGAATCACCCGCCATCAAGGGAAATCTTAAGTATGATGGGCCTAAAGTGAGACCTTGGAAGTGGATAGGGATTGTTCAAATTGTTTACCCATTTTATGGGCATTTAGAGGAATTTCTTACTCTGTTAGGAATGTTTAACCCATTGTTAAACCTATGTTTGTGGTTTTTTTATGTTGTTATTGACCAGCCTGGGATATCCATACTCCACCCTAAATGTATATGAACACCAGTGTATAATGTTTGACCCCAATAGATACAGTTTCAGGGACACAGAGACTACATATATCTCTCATGGGTGATTTGAAAG
Organism: Neoceratodus forsteri; assembly: GCA_016271365.2. Taxonomy (NCBI): domain Eukaryota; kingdom Metazoa; phylum Chordata; order Ceratodontiformes; family Ceratodontidae; genus Neoceratodus; species Neoceratodus forsteri. The sequence continues at coordinate 852,661,120 of CM028134.1, forward strand.
TTGCAACTTACAATGTTTGAGGGCTTAACAACCCTGTCAAGCATACCAAGCTCTTGCGGGAGCTCAAAAAGGCAAACATTCAGATAGCCTTATTGCAAGAGACCCACCTTACAGCGGCCGAACATCTTAAGCTGCGTAGAGCCTGGGTGGGCTCTGTGTTTGCTTCCACATATCTTGCCTACCCCCATAGGAGGGGCACAGCTATTTTGCTACATAAAGACTGCCCTTTGGAAATAGAAAAAGTAGAAACAGACCCAAATGGTCAACTCATTAAACTTTGGACTTTTTACAAAGATATTCCCTGTTTAATAGTTCATCTATATGCTCCAAATGCTAACCAGGAGGCTGCCCATTTTCTTAAAAAGATGCTGGGTGGGCTTGTGGATTTGGAGAGTAGACTCTGCATCCTGGGAGGATTTAAATATGATCCTTATGCCAACACTGGATAGGAGGGGAGGAGTGGTGGGGCAAGGGGGGCAAGCGAAGCAGAGCGAGATCAATGTTGACCAGGGGTATTCAGCTGGCAAGCCTGCTAAATGTTTGGCACACCTTGCATGACCAGAGGAGAGACTATACCCACTATTCTGACAGGCATGACTGTTATACTAGAATTGATATTTTGTTTTTGTCAGAGGAATGGCTTTATAGTGCACAGGCCTGTGATATTTTACTCACTCCCTCTCGGATCATGCAATGGTGTGCCTGGAGCTAACCCTGGCCCCTGCTGCCCATAACTCTCATTGGAGGCTTAATGTTGGCCTGCTGAACTTGCAGGATTTTAAGGATCTGATCTGCAACACCATTAAAACATTTGCTGACCACAATGCGGAAAAGGACACCCCCTCCAAGTTGGGATGCCATCAAAGCAGTCTTGAGGGGAGTAATTATTAAGTATGCCTCGGAACAAAAAAAGAGATGGGAGGGCAGGATCAGGTCCTTGCAGGAGCAGGTGAGAGACCTCAAATTTCAGCACAAAATTACTTTAAGCGCAGATATGAAACGACACATAGAGGAAAGACGTTTGGTATTAGAAGTAGAATTACAGGCACAGTTAGAGGGGAGTTACAGAAGAATAAGACAAGGGTACTGCGAGGGGGGAAGATAGGGCTGGAAAATTATTAGCTGCCAGACTGAAGGAAGAACAGGCGAGTAGGCTGATACTAAAACTCAGAGATCCTGGTGGAGGGGGCACCCTCACTAGTAAGCCAGAAGAGATGACTCAAATTTTCACATCATATTATAAAACTTTATATTCCCAGGAAGAGGTAACAGTTTTAATAAGCTAGCAGGAAAATTTTTTCAGCAGGCACATATTAGGACTCTTACTCAAGAGTCCAGGGACTCCTTGGAGACAAATATTACTACAGCAGATCTGCAGACCCAAATCGAAAAGCTTAAAAATGGCAAGTCCTCTGGCTTAGATGGCTTTCCCACCAAATTTTATACAGTTTTTGAGGCCCAACTAGTCCCCTTTTTGTTTCCAGTCTACCAAGAAATCATGGAGGGGGGGAATTCCAGAATTGTGGCAGGAGGCACAAATCTCAGTGCTACTTAAAGAAGGAAAAAACCCCACAGAGTGCGGGTCATATAGGCCCATCTCTCTTCTAAACATAGACCTAAAACTATTTACAGGACTGTTAGCAAGTAGATTACAGACAGTGGTTCCATCCCTGGTGCACGACGATAAGACAGGATTCATTACAGGCAGGTACCTTTCAGATAATATCCAGAGACTCCTTAACATTCTCACCTCCCAGACCTCATCCTCTAATTTCCAAATAGCCATATCCATGGATGCATAAAAAGCACTTGATAGGGTCAGTTGGCAGTTTCTAAGAGCAACCATGGATCATATGAATTTTGGCCCCAAATTTCTAGTTGTGATATCCAGACTTTACACAAGGCCCACGGCTCTGGTAAGAGCAAGTGGAATCAGTTCCTGCCCCTTCCCCCTCACATGTGGGACATGTCAGGGTTGCCCCCACTCTCCCCTCCTTTTCACCCTAAGCTTGTAGCCACTTGCGGTCTGGGTACAGGGCAATGGGAGGATTAGGAGGGCGGTGGACAGGGGGAGTTGAGCAAAAAATGTTCCTTTATGCGGATGACTCCTAGTTTTTTTTGCCCTCCCCAGATGTCTCTTTACCCGCCTTGGTAGATCTTTTGGGCACATTTGGGAAACTATTAGGCTATAAAATTAATTTTCAAAAGTCGGAAGCCCTCATATTAAGTGGTGTCTGTCCTGGGCACTTTAGGGCAACCTTTCCGTTCAAATGGGCCCCTGGAAATCAGACCCAGTACCTGGGAATCCAAATAATGGTGGACCTGGCTAGACTGTTTATGGTGAACTTTGAACCACTCTGGGCTGCCATATCAAAAGATTTGGTCAGATGGAAGTTGTTACCCTTGGGGGTTGGTGGGCAGGGTGGCCATGGTTCAAATGAATGTACTCCCCCACTTTCTGTTCCTGTTTTCATCCCTACCCATTAGAATCCCAAATATCTACTGGAATAAAGTACTGGGGCATATCAATAACTTTATTTGGAATGGCAAAAAGCCCAGGGTGGCCAGAGCAACCCTGCAGCTCCCTAGGGAAGCTGGGGGACTGTCCCTGCCTGACCTCCCTAAGTACTATCTGGAGGCACAGGGGGCAATGCTGGTGACTTGGGAGAAGCAACGTACTTCATCCCTCTGGTATTCAATAGAGGTTGCAGATGTCAACTTTAAACCTCTGTATACCTTAGCCTTGACTAATACTTCTTTGGGCATGATCAGAACTATCAGGAATAGATGGATTAGGCATAGCCTGCAGATTCTATGGAAGATTAAAAAATGTACTTTTACCCCATAAGGTTTAGACCCTCTCTTCCTCCTTAGATATGAGTCCATATTTTTCCCCCAACACTAGATACAGGATATTCTGAGTGGGAAAGACAGGGCCCCTTCCGTTTTACCCAGTTTATTGAAGGTCATGGGTGCATATCTTTCCAACATGCCAAGGAGAAGTTTGGCTGGTCCAATTTGCAGTTCTTGAGGTATATGCAAGTCCGGCACTTTATTCATTAAGAGGAGAACCTACACTACCTAACCAGGCCGTATGCAGAATGGAAGGACTTCCTTTATGGAGTAATTACCATCAAAGGTCTACAACGCCACATTTCTAGCATATAGAAACTCTTTGGAGCAACAATAGGGACCCCACTAGATTCAGTACAGAGGACCTGGAAACAGGAAGTGGGCATGGTGATAGATACCTCCACATGGAGTAATCAATTAAAGTTGGGATGGAAGGTCACATCATCCCCCTTGTGACTTGAATTCTTTTGGAAGGTCATGGTGCAATTTTTCCAAACACCAACAATCACACACCATTACAGTAGCTCACACTCCAACAAATGTTGGAGGGGCTGTTGCCACATTGGCAGCCACTGGCACATTTTTGGGGGATGCCCCATCATTGCCCCTTTTTGGCAATCCATTCAGAAAGCAGTGCAAAACATAACCAGAGTACTTTTACCTTTGCAGTTTGAGGAATGGGTGCTAGTATTTCCGGGAGCTATTGGTTCCAGGGGTGACATGAGGAAAGTTTTGCTAACACTCATAGCAGCAGCCCACAAGTGCCTTACAGCTAAATGGCTGAAGCCCACCCCCCCCAAATTAGATGAATGGATAGCCAGGGTGACAGGGGTTCTGTCAATGGAGGCCCTTACTGCCAAAGCCGCCTTAGATTTGAATCACATGAGCAGAGATGGTGGGTATGGCATGTCTGGCTTCAGTCCCAAGTCTTACAATCTAGCCAAGCACAATAGCTATGGCTTAAGAGGATTCATATTTTAAAATGGAATTCTCTAATTGTTTACGGGGGCTGATAACAGGAATAAAATTGTAGGTATGTGAGATACTTTATATTTCACTCTAACTTTGGAGATAAGGGGTTGGATGGGAGGCGGGGGAGGTGGTACACCTAATGTCTGGGCTTTGAATAAATATAACAAGAATTGTTTTATAGAATCTTGTTATTATCATTGACATGTTATGTTCCTCTGTTTGTCTGGGAAGTTTCAATCCCAGGTATTTAGGTATTAACTCTGGCTTTCTTTCAGGCATGGTGACTCTCCTCTTGGAGATAAAGATTCATACATATCAATTCTACAGCCATCCAATTATTGGGATCCATTCCAACAGGACAGAGACACAAGAGCTCTTTATGTGGACATTTAAGAGGGACTTTTTATTCTAGATGTCAATATGGTTCACATTAATTCTGTTTTAAGAATCAACAACATGTATGAAATTGTAAAACAGGCTGTATACTGCTTTTTCCTGTAATAAAGCTGAGTTAAAAAAAAGTCTTGAGGTCAGTAATGAATATTAATTATTATTAAATACTGGATGAAAATGGGGGCCTCTTATTGGCCAAAGTCTGGTCACATGACCAGAAATAGCCGTCGCTATTATCTTGACTTGCCTCAGCAATGGGCAATAGTCCTAGCAATGGGCAATAGTTCATAAACTATTGATCACTAAATTGGAACATGTGCATTGTCAGCTTAAAAAAAAACATGGCACTGGTCTCCAATACTGAGTGCTCATAGTAGGAATTTATATTTTTTTAGGTTCCCCATACTCTAGCAGCCCACTTCCTTCCCAATCTTGATATGGATCTCCCAACTACCCTCCCTGATCTTATGATGGTGCACATTTTTTACCCTCCACTCACCTATGTTACTGGCCACCATCTCTGGTATTTGCTATTTTTATTTTAAACTGACTCGCTCATACGTTGTGCATTCTCTCTTTCACACTGTGTAGAAGAGACATTGCTGATGATGCCACAGGGGGATACACCAGCAAAATTTAATAAAACAGATATTCGTCAGATTGTTTTGGTCATTAATGTAAAACTAAACCCCTCTTGAAGATACCTCATTGACTGACAATAGTCATATTGTCCTTAGTCTTTGGCTTCAGGCAATAGAACAATTGTTAGTCAATAACGAATCCGTCAGATGTTCTAGTTTTACAATATTGACCTCAGCACTTGTCAGTATTTGTATACTGTAGCTGACCTGTGGCAGGTACTGTTTGTGGTGCTGTGATCCAGTCTGCAAAACCCAGTAAGACTGCCATGGTCCAGAGTGAGCAACAGTAATAGTTATCATTCATTACTGCCTCAAGGCACATGCTCACATAGTCTCTGCTTTACCTCCATACCAATTATTATATTCTCTCTCACCCCATTAATTTTTAAACTATATAATAATTTCTCCAAAAGCAGGTTATATATCAAAAACATTAAAAAATAATCAAGACACACTAAATGTGGGGCATTATCTTGTCCTTCATAATATTTTCCATTCATAGATGGATTTTATATTTGTTTGATTTTTCTTTTTCTTCTTTTTATATTTTTATTTACTTAGTTTTACATTAATCAAACTTAGTTTGAGCACAGACACTGCCTTCTGCCAGATTAAGTTGTAGTAGTAGTTAAATGACTACATGAGGTCTGAGTGGAGAACTGTGCACATGCACACATTTGTGTAGCAGGTTAGGTCTCTCATTCTATTTCCATACCATTCATGGTAGCTGTGGTGATGAGTCTCATTTAACAGATACTGACTCTGTGTGCTCAGTGGCACACCTCATCATATTGAGCTTATTGGTGATTTATTTATTTATTTGTACATCTGTTTACAACCTTTGAGCCAGAGGCTCATTTTCAAAGGTACCTCGTCACAAAGAGGACATATACAGTACAACAATTTTGTTAGATCATTGTGGATTACAACAATTGGAAATACATGCTGACATATCTTAGTTGCAGTTTTAAAGTTACAGGATTGGCTAAACATAGGCTGGTACAGAGATTTAGTACTTCATACACAGACAGTGGTATGAGCATACATGCCGTAGCATGCAGAGACAGGAGGAGGTGATAATTGATAGGGCTATGGGATGTGGTTGGTAGTAGGTTAGGTGCAGCCACTCAGGGAGCTTTGTCAGAGCCTTGAGCAAGAACAACTTAGTAACAATCACAGCTATGTGTATTAAATAGGTGATTTCGAAGTGAGGTTTTGAAACTGGAGATCATGGGGGTATCAGAGATAGAGGTGGGGAGTGTGTTGTACCAGGATGGAGCTCTGTAGCAATAGGCCCTTTGACCACGTGTGGTCCTTGCCCTAGGGACTAACAGTGTGGTTTTGCAAGAGGTTCATGTTTGTACTAAGGGTTGTGCTTGGTGGATGGAGGCTGTCAGCCCTGGTGGGGATAGTCCAAGGAGATTTTTTTTTGTTATGAGGCAGGTTTGGTATCTGAGTCATTCATCTAGGTTGAGCAGCATAGCCTTTTCATATAGCTGGCAGGTATGTGTTAGCCTGGGGGCACCTGTAATTAGCCTACAGGCCTTATTTAATGTAAGGCGGATTTTGTTGAGGGAGGTCTGGTCTGCAGCACCATAAACTGGTAATCCATAGTCCACAAGGGACATTACTGAGGATGTGACCGCGAGTCGGAGGGCGTTGGGGGGAGACAATTTTTGTAGCGGTATAGGACACCTAGCCGAATATTGGAAGCTGAGGCTAGAGCAGCAATGTGGTCATGGAACGTGAGAGCAGGGTCAAAGGAGATCCCAAGTTACTTACATGAGTAGACTTGCTCAAGAGGAAATTTGGTGCTAGAGAGGACAAGGAGTAGGAAGTTGCTGGCTTTGTTTTGAGGGTGGGCAAAGAGCATGGTTTTGGTTTTTTTGAGATTTATTACAAGTCTATGCTCTTTGAACCAGGCTTCAGCATCATTATAAGATATTTTCAAGGTGTCCTGAAGGGAGATAGGGTTTCAGTCAGAGGCAAAGATGACAGCATCATCTGCATACAGCAGAATTTTACCAGTGCATGCACCTGGCAGGGAGTTGAGGTATAGTGAAAAGAGTAAGGGTCCTAGGATGGAGCCCTGAGGAACACCAGAGTGGATAGGACATGCATTGGAAAGGGTCCCATTAATTTTAACATGCTGAGAGTGGGCAGACAGGTAGCTGGAGCACCAGGAGACAGGCCCAGTGGCAAAGCCGGTGTGGCTGAGGGCATCAAGCAGGAGGGGATGGGAGACAGTATCAAAGGCTTTTGATAGCTCTACGAACATTGCCCCAGCCAGTGAGCCCGAGTCCAGAGAAGAGTGTAGAAAATTTGAAAACTCTAGGAGGGCAGTGCTGGTACTGTGCCCTGCATGGAAACCGTGCTGTTCCTGGCAGATGATGTTGTATTTGGTCAGGTAGTCCGTAATTTGAGTGGCCACCAATTTTTCTAGGGCTTTGGAAAGGGGTGAGAGAATGGAGATAGGCCGGTAATTCCCGGCTAAGAACCTGTCACCACCCTTGTGTATGGGTGTGACTGTAGCAATTTTCCATGCTGAGGGAAATTGCCACAGGCAGAGGGATTTATTGAGGAGACTAGTGAGTGGGGTGAGGACCCGATCCAGAACCCAGCGGAGGATACAGGGGTCCAAGGAGTCACTGCCAGTACTATTGCCCTTTAGGGCATTAATTAGTGAGGTCTGACTTCTGGGCAGTTACCCGGTGTAAGTGGAAGCTAGGGCATAGGAAAACAGGGGCAGGTGGGGGAGGGTCAAAAAATTCACTAGGAAGGACTGGGTTAAGATCCGTGAAGGATGTGTTGAGGAAGTTGGCTATAAGGGCTGGGTCGGTAGAGATAGCACCATCAATGTTGATCGGGGGTGTGTTCCCATTTAGTTGTTTGATGTTGTCCCAGAAAGTTCTTGCATTCCCCCAGGAGGAGGTGAGCGAGGCCTGATAGTGATCAGCCTTAGCCTTTCTAATGGCCCAGGTGCATTTGTTTCTTGCAGCTGTATACGCCTGTCTATCTGCCGACCAGCCTGTTTCAGTGGCCAGGTGCCATAAGTTGTCCCTGTGCTGAAATAGTTGAAGCAGAGCAGGGGTAACCCAGGGTGCATTATGCACTTTGGAATGGAATTCCATTAGAGGCGTGAAAATGTCACAGGCTTTGTTGAATGTTTGGGTGAAAAAGGTTAGCGCCATATCTATAACAGGGGCATACTGTATGGGAGACCAATTAATTTGGGCCAGAAGTTGCTTAAGGCTTTTCAGTCCACCTGGTCTAAGGCACCACCGTAGGGTGGGCTGGGCTGTGGGTTTGGGTATGGAGGTCATCCAGTGGAAAAGTATAGGGGAGTGGTCACTAAGTGAGTCAGGAAGGACTTGGATATTATAGATTTGTTTAGGATGATTGGTGATGACCACATTTAGAAGTGTACTTGTGCTCCTCTTAGAATTCACTCTTGTGGGTTGCGAAATGAGTTGAGTCAGATCAATAGCTGCAAAAGAGTCACGGGTAGTGGAAGATGATGAACTAAGCCAGTTAATGTTTAGGTCACCCACTAGGATTTGGTCAGATGGGTGCGGCAGAGCAGTAAGGTACTCCATTAACGAGACCAGTGCCAGAGTTTGATTTTTAGGGGGAATGTAGGCAGTAGTGAGATAGAGGGGGCCCCTGGAGGGATCCAGGGTCAGTTTTAGGGTCAGTTCCTGCGACCCAAATTCGAGAGCAGGGGCAGGGAGGGCTAGTCCAGTGAGAGAGTCTCTGGTGTAGATAGCGCAACCCCCACCCCACCTTCCAACCCGGTCCTCCCAGTAAAGGGAGTAACCTGGGAGGGAGACAAAGGAATCGGGGGTGGATTTTGACAGTCAGATTTCCACCAGGGTAATAATATCAAGTTTATGGAATGTGACCCAACATTGGAGCGAGTCAAATTTTTTCAGAATGCTACAGATATTCATAGAAGCAATGTGAAGCCCAGGAGATCCTGCAGGCGAGCTATTGTGAGCTGGGCCTGGGTTGGAATGTATATTACCTGTCAGGAGTAGTAGAATAACAACCGCCCTGGCCAGGGGGTGGTGGAAAGTGTACTTGTGATGGATATGAGTGGAAGAGGAGGGGAGCTTCTGTGCACAGGGGATGGGCAGGGTAGCCCAGCCTGGAAAGGCTAGAATGATAAGCCTCCAGTAAGAGCAAGGGGAGTGAGCTGGGTGACAACTGGGGGGTGGGTGTGGTGAGCTGGATCACATAGTGAGTATAGGGTGGGAACGTACTAACTGTGGGACACAAGAAGTAGGTAGTGTCAGTGTGCATGGGAGGGTTTCAGTTAGGTGAGACAGTGGCAACACTGTGTCAGATGGGTGGGACAGTGGTCTCAGAATAAGGATGAGAGAGAGGCATATCAGTGGGAGGTGGGCAAGCAAAATGCTAAGGAGAGCAGCAGGCAAGGTAGATAGAAATAGTTTAGCTGCCCACCAATACGTGTTGGTGCCACTTTGGTTCAGTGGTAGTGACACAGACTCTGGTGTACAAGGTACCAGGTTCAAGACTCTCCCAGGGTAGTTAGAGATGGACCTGGGTAGGAACTGTGAGCCATGATCCAGGTGCAGCGTCATCAGGCTAGCACCCCACACAGGAGTCCAACAGCTACAGGAGGTATCCTTTACCTCAGAGGTCTTCAGGAGGATGAGAGATGTTGGTAGTCCATTCCAGGAGTGAGCGCTCGGTGTTCTGGTGCTGCCACGATTGGCAGTGATGACAATGTGGTAGTTGTAGTATCATCAGGAGGAGAAGTTGTGCCACTACTGTTAGCTGGGGTGAGCCAGAGTGTGATGCCAGTGAATGACTGTCAGTGGGAGTCTGGAGTGACTTGCCATCAGCAGGTACAGGATTGAGAATAATAATGGATGTCACTTGTGGGACACAAGATTAACTTAAAGGATAGTTAAAGTTTATTATATGTGGTACATTGCAATGAAACCAATTGGTGTTTGGGCTCAAAACTGGACTCAAAGTTGCTCCCCTTTGGGAGTACAATATAAGGTGCACGTAGCAGGGAACCTAATTCAAGAAAAATAGGCGTTTTGTATGAAACAAGCAACCAAAGTGTGCTTCATGGCTCAATCATCTAATCCAGTGACAACAAGTACAAGTTCCAATTTTGCAGTTCTAACTTCCTGCTTTGGGAATTCAGATGTGGAAATTGGGGTTTTCTCAGATGTTCATCCTAATTCTTTGAAGCCCCATTGCTAAGGGGCTAACCTGCTGTCACCTAGGAGAACTGACATGAACAAAGTCACGTGACACATGCATGCACACACATTCACATCAGTGAGCCATGAAGCACACATAGATACATAGAATTTATCAGCAGATAAGGACCACCTGGCCCATCCAGTCTGCCCATTGTTTCTACCTTTAACTTATGCTGCAGACTGTAGTTGATCTGCACCTTTCCTATTCTTCCCTTTTTCTAGGGTTGCCTTGTGTGTGTCCCATGCATTTTTAAATTCCTCCACCATTTTTGTCTCTACCACCCCTATGGGGAGGCTGTTCCAAGCATCCACCACCATCTTGGTTAAGAAATACTTCTTCACATTACCCCTGATTCTTCCTCCCTCCAATTTCATCTCATGTCCCCTAGTTCTTGTCCATCTTTTTTTTCAATAAGATGCTACCCTCCTGTACCTTATTGATCCCTTTAAGGTATTTATACATCTCTAGCATGCCCCCCCATCTTTGCATTTCTCAAGAATACATATTGAGGTCTTTCAGCCTCTCTTCATATGACTTCTGGTGCTGCCCCAGTATCATTTTTTTAGCCCTTCTTAGGACTGCCTCCACTTTGTCTATGTCCTTCCTGAGATGTGGCCTCCAAAACTGGACACTGTACTCCAGATGAGGTCTCACTAATGATCTGTATAGTGTCATCACCTCCTGCTTTTTTCTGCTTGTGATGCCTCTCCCTATGCACCCCAACATCCTGCAGGCCCTTCTAACCACCTTCTCACACTGTCTGGCCACCTTTAGGTCCTCAGATATAAATATTCCTAGATCCCCCTCCTGTTTGGTGAGCGACAGTACCCCCACCCCCCCATTGAGTACTCCTCTCTCAGGTTCCTGTGCATAATTTTGCACTTCTTTGCATTGACCCAATCAATTGCCATACATTTGACCAATCCTTCAGTTTGCCCAGGTCCCTTCTTATTCATTCTACACACACACACACACACACACACACACCCGGTGTGTCTACCTTATTGCAGATCTTTGTGTCATCTGCAAAGAGGCACACTTTCTCCTCCAGACCCTCTGCAATGTTACACACTTTACTAGTGAATGGACTATTTGGATGACAGGTGCAATTATTTTACTTTACACATGCTTTTTGTTCTGCACTATATGGAGGTTTGAAAAGTAAAGTTACATAGTAAAAAGCATATTGAGATGCAATATTGGCGTCCAGTGTTTTAAGTGTGCACATAGAACTTTGGTTGCCTGTTTCATACAGATAGCCCATTTTTCTTGGATGGGTACATTGAAGGGCTAAGGATTCAAGATTCTCTGGATCTTGCCTAGAGCAATGTGGCGAGACAATATCCCCAGTGCTTTCTGAAGTGACCAGTGTTAGAGGGCATCTGAGAAAATACAAAGCCAGTTTAGCCAGCGCAGGTCCACTGAACTGCCTGTCTTCCTAGAATTTAATTGGATCATTATGTTTGCTAGACAGTGGTTCTTCTTAATAAGCTTGCATTGGGTAGTCTGGGAGCAAGTCTGAGTTGTCCTCCAAAAAGTCTGAGTGGTGCTGGTATTCAGTATCCAAAAGTCCCCAAATGCTCTTGGTTGTCTCAGGATCATTACAATCCAAGTCTTCAATATCATCTCACATCTAGCATTGGCACAATAAGGAGAGCAGCAGTAGTGGGGAACAGTATGGCCAGAATGTTGTGTATGCACTTTCTTGCTTTGACATTATGTTTAATAAACTAATTTCGTATGAACATGAGGTATCTGAATGCAACATCTGTCTGACCTGAGTGGGGAGCTGTTATGCTAATTCCATGCTCATGTTTTAAATCATCTAAACACTAGTTCTCAAAGTTTGAGTAGACCTCAATAACCCCAAATACACACAGATACAGAGATACACAGAAGGTGACGTCAGATAAGGATCATGTGACCCACCTAGTCTACACTTTTCCCTAGCTAATGCATTACCACAGACCCTAGTTGATCTGTGGCTTACCCTTTCTTCCCTATTGCTAGAGTACTTTTATGTCTATCCCATGCATTCTTGAATTCCCTTACTGTTTTTGTCACCACTATCCCAGCAAGGAGGCTGTTCCAAGCATCCACTGCTTTTTCTGTGAAAAAGTACTTCCTCACGTTGTCCCTTAGTCTATCCCCCTCTAGCTCATATCATGCCCCCTGTGTGGTAACAAATTATGTTGATACCACTCTAATTGCAACATGCTATCAGTGGATTTGTGACATCAACTGTAAAATACTAAGGCCAAACAGAGTGTGATACACTCACTGAAGTAAATGATTAGGTTTTGATGGAAAGGGTTGAAAAAGAGAGGAAAAGCTATATAGCTGTTTAATAGGTTTCAGGAAAACATAGAACTGCACATTTAAAATAAAATGTTTTGATACTATACCCATGGCAATTAACAAAAAAAAACATATCCAGGTCCAGAGAATTGAGAGGAAACCTCATTATAAATTAATGAGTGTGTTTTACAAAAAAAAGAAAAGGAAAGTCAAAATGGAAACGATACTTATGAGAGTGTCATGACAGTGCAAATATCCCTTTAATGATGCTTATTAAGTGAAGTATCAGATTCCAGGGAACACTGGAAATACTACAGGATACTAGAGACAGGTATGCCCCCAGGATGGCGACACTATTACAGTGAAAATGTTGATGCCAACAACATCAATATTTTCACTGTAATAGTCCACCTGAGACCCCAGCATTCTCTCTCTCCTGGCCCTGCACCCCCCCCCTGATCCAACTCTGACTCGGAGATATAATCCTTTAGATCGGGGGGGGTAGAGCCTGGAGACCCTGGCTGAAAAAACTGCCGGGGTCTTCAGTCAGATTTATGTCAACCACAAGTTGTGGTCAACATAAATCCATCACTGTGATGGTGGTCAACAATGTAGTCATCAAACTGACATCATAGAGCCATATCCTGGAATGTTAACCTATTGCTCAGATATTTGGGAATAAGACCCAAAACAGATTTATACGCAATTATACAATGGCAAGGAAATTTCCTGGACTGTGATTGGTGAAACTGGGACTGGAGCTGGGATGTTATCCCAGCATAACATCCCGACTGTAGTCCCAGTACAGATGGGACCGCATCAATAATTTAAAAACAAACGCTCCGCAACCTTGTCTACCAGCAGCTTCAGTAACCCGTGTGCTGCTTGAAATCGGCTGTCCCGCCCAGCTCACCAGTGACACTAGACTTAATTTTTCTGCCAAAACAACCATAAAATGGCCCACCCCACCACACACAAACAAAATATTATTTAAAAAACTATAACATGGATTCGAGAGTGCGATGCAGTGAATCAGTGTAACGCTATTCAACTGCCAATTTCGTCAGACGCCGCACTTTAAACGACTTGCTGACATAATTTTATTTAAAATAAAATCTCCTCCCTACCAAGTCCCAACGCTCATTTCAGTCACCACATCCTCCTGGCACCAGTCGACAGCGGAACACCGCAAACCACACGTGGCGGGAAAGATCCAAACACAGACACGGAAGAATATTAAACCGACGTTACTGTGGGAAAAATAACAAACGAGGACGCTATTGTGGAAGTACAAAACCAGCAGCTTAGTCAGATATAAAAGACATTAACAGCAGCTCCACCCACTGGTCACAACAGTAAAACAGCACTATTTTTTTAATAAGTACACCTACACATGAAATAAACAGCAAAAAATCAACTTTTTAAAATATAGTTTTTCATCTTTTCATTTTTTTACAGTAGCGAGCCATTGTATAATAGGAATAATGCCCTCCAGGGTGGGTGTTATGCTGGGATAACATCCCGCCTTGGGTGTTGGACGCCCTCGGCCGTTGGCCTCGGGCCCAACCACCCAAGGTGGGATGTTATCCCAGCATAACTCCCACCATGTCGGGCATTATTCCTTTAATAAACTAGTATGTATGTATGTCCTTCCTAGTAGCCAAAGGAACCCAGCTCAGGGAAGTATATAGATCACATTGATGAGTAGTTATATGAACATTTAAAATTAACATAGCCAATTTATTGTAAAATACATCCAACCTATGCAATCTACCATGTGAGGCACCACCATGTAAAAAGTCACCGTAAATAAATAAAGACAAAATTTGTACCTAGATTATATATTTCATAGTTTTGGAATATAAACATTTTGGGTTTCTGAATAAACAACCCACCCTTTTCCCCACCTGGACAACTAAATTATCTATGAGTATTCCCTGAACCTAAATGATCCAGCCAATAATCTAGATATTTGTATGATTTAACACATTTTAAATACAGGTATGTACCTGATAAATCAGATATCTCTAATTTGATGTCTGATTTTAATTTAGAGGCCGGTCCAAATAAAATAGGCTTTATTTTATAAGTATTCAGTTTCAACTTTAAGTGTCGAAAGAACTTTTGCAATGAATCAAATTTAGATTTTAGATTGTGGAGTAGACTGGATTTCCAAGATCGAGTTACCAGAATAATACAGGATTGTATCATCCGTGTAGAAGTGATAATTTACCCCCCATGCTTCTACCAATATTTTTTAAGTAGATTAAAAAGAGAAACAGCCCCAGTATTGGTCCCTGGGGAACACCTCTTACCACTTTCTAAGGAGAAAAGTCTAATCCATTATCCCTGGTATACTGATAACGATCACTCAGATAAGAACAAAACTAGTCTAATGCTTCCCTACTTAATCCTACCTTAGACAATAAATACAACAAGGACTGGTGGTCAACCATGTCAAAGGACATGGACAAGTCAATCAGTCTGGCTCCCATATACTGTTGAAGATTATTAGCCATATTGATATCATCCAAGACCCTCAACACAGAGACCACTGTACAATGAATCTTACAAAAACCAGATTGAAATTCATCAAATAAGTCCTGTTTTTATAGGTGGTCAACCAATTGATCTGCCCAAATTCTCTCTGAAGCTTTACTAACAATAGAGAGTAACAATATAGGCCTAAAATTGGAAAGTAGGCCAGAGCAACCACCCTTGAAAATGGGTGCAACCCTTGCACACTTCCAAGCCTGGGGAAAAGTTCCTAAGGTGAGGGATCGCTTAAATAAATAAGTCAAGGGGCATGCTATGTTCAGAGCAAGATATTTCAACATTATAAAAGAGTTACCTTCAGGACCAGCAGTATTATTATTCTTGAGCCCCAATAACCTGTCTATGACATCATGGTACTCAATTTCTTTAAAAGAAAAAGAAAATGAATTATTACCTGTATTTGTACATGGATTCTGTAACTGACTCAAAGTGTCTCCAACAAAGTTACCAGCTTCGCTAATAAAGATGTTAAATCTATCTGCAACACTCTGACCAATTGCAAACATTTCTTCAGGGGCTAGTTGGATTACATAGCTGTGATTATTGGTACACATATTTGTGATTAGTGGTACCATTTAGATCTTTAATTAAAGACCAGAACTTAGACTGATTTCCTTTAGCCTCTGTGGTCTGTGTCCTAAAATAAGTTCTTTTTGCAGCCCAAACACGTTCCACATAATTATATCTGAGTTTCCTATACTTTTGCCAGTCATATACAGTACCTGTCTGACGGGCAACACTCCAAGCCTTATTTTTGTTCCTCTTAAGTTTTTGCAATATAGAGGAAAACCACACTGTTGAATGTGCTTTCACCTTTTCAGATTTTAAAGGCATATGTCTATAACAGATTTGTATTAACTCCCCCTGAAAATAGTCCCAAGCAATATACAGATCATGAATCAGTTCCAAACATTCCCAGTTTATTCCATCTAAATCAGCCATAAAATTAAAATAATCAAACATCTTGAAAGAACAAAATATTATATATCTAGCTGGTCCCTTTACTTTACTATGTTCCCTAATACAATATACCATGTTATGATCTCTAAACATATCTACAGTAACACCTGCCTTTGTGTATAAATGAGGATAGTTGGTTATGTTTTCTTGGCACATAAATGAAAATAATAATAATAATAACTACAAAAAATGAAAATTATCATATAGAAAATAATTTTGTATCATCATATCATATCAGCTCATGTTATATCACATTATAGTATGTTATAATGTGCCATAACATATGATATATCATATCATATCATATCATATCATATCATATCATATCATATCATATCATACTTGCTGTCTTACCTGCCCTGCCCAATGCCATCCCAGCCAAATCACTCCCCAGTGGCAGAAACAAAAGCATCTTACAATCACCAACCAGTTCCTCTGGAAGCAGCACCAGCCCCCACCATCACCACCAGTACCTGCTACCTAAAATAACAGATCCTCCACAGGGTAGGAATATTTTATATTGCAGTTAGGAAAATTAGTGGTGTGCTAATGTTTACAAAATAAAGCAGAGAAATTGGATGGATGTGTTCCAAATCCAAACCCATAGAAATGTAACCACCAACTGAAGTAAGAAACTATTCACCGGTATAACATGTCAACAATTTTTATTTAAATGACATGGACAAATAAACTTGCAAACATATAAGCCAACATTTCATGATCCAAGCTGATTACTTAGTTTGGGATGTTTATGAAACTATTGTAAAAATTAAAAAATATACATTTAAAACCATATTTTCTTTGTTATATATGGACTAATCAGGAACCATATCAAATAGCTCAGTAGCAAGGGTAAAACTGGGCAGACTAGGAGGGCCATGTTGTTTTTTATGTGCCAACACTAAGTATGTATGTAAATAAATTATAGGAAAAAAGTATAGTTATTTTTGATTGATAAAAAAAAAAACAAAATTGAATTTCATCACATATTTTTAGCAAAAATGTGTTTCACACATCCTTAGGTTCCTCGAGTATGTTTTTAGTTTTCGCAGATAAAACAGCTGTTATAGCTAATTTTGCAATTACTGTAATGACTCATATCATTAAGGATGGCTACCACTCACAATTGTTTAAAATCTCCTCTGCTGAGGTAACCTTTTACATGTACATACTAGATTCAAAATATAGATGTATTAGGCAAGTGCTGCTACATATTTCTGATGGTAAACAGCACAGCAATGTACCCAGATATTTACTTATTTCATGGTGGACATGGCACAGAGGTGTGGACTTTTAAAAAATTCAAATCCCATATCTTTGTTCAGAAAAGGGTGAACATGAAATGAAAAAATGAGTATTTTTATCAGAAAAACATTATTGCTGAAAAAGAAATACATGGTGACTAACAAATACTGCATTCCTTTGTTGTCCAGTATGTTAACCTTGTTTCTAGGGCTCTATGTTGCTGGTTCAACAGCTAATTTGTCTACCGCCATCACAGCAACAGATTTATGTTGACTGCAACTTGCGATTGACATAAATCTGACTGGAGAACCCGGATGTTTTTTCATCTAGGGTTTTGCCCCTGGAACCCCCTATGCAGGGGGCTCTGCCTCCCCCCACACCCCCGATCTAAAGGATTCCAACTTCAAGTCAGAGTTGGATCGGGGAGGGGGTGCAGGACTGGAAGAGATAGTGCCGGGTTCTCGGACGGACTATTACAGAAAAAACGTCAATGTTGTGGGCATCAACATTTTTGCTGTAATAGTGTCACCATCCTGGAGGCATACCCAGGGATATTATTCCATCCTTAAAAAATTCTCAGTTTTCTGAGTTATTTGTCCCTAAGACTTACACAAAAAGGTCTATGCAATGTTTCAGTCAATTGGTCCCTAAATTTTGGCATAGGCTACCATGCCATCTCAGGGTTCTGACTATCAAGTCCCTGCCTGTACCTTCACTAAAGAAGTAATTGTTTTCATGTGTCCAGGCTTGTAAATGTTTAATTAGTGAGGTATATTTTAATGCATATCTGTTTATTGTACATTGTATGGTTTGTTGTCAAATGTATGTATTTTATGTGAACACTAGGTTGCCATTGGGAATGAGCTTATGCTCAGTGGTTATTCCTAATAAATAACAACAACATCATAAATAATGAAGCTGAAGTCATGATTTGGGCTTGCCACTTGACTGCCTTCTATCATACAATTTGCAGAAGCTGCTAGAGACAGGTGGGGGACTTTGAGTAATTGGGAAATGTAACAACATCATATTTTGGGGGAACTAGACATTACATTGTTTGATAGATTACCTCTAGCCCAAGTAGCAGAACTGGAAATACTATACCTGAAAGAGGAAGGAGGTGAGAAACTGTCTGCTTCTGGTATGCTTAGGATAGTTTTATAACCAAATGTGCTGTATGACATGCAGGGAAGGAAGCTTACACTGCAGTGAGAGTAACAGTGTTGCAAACTTTTCCTCAACTGTGAATTGTTGGCACAGTGCCAAACTTCAGGCTGTTCATAGATACAATGAAGTTGGCATTTCACAAGCAGTTTGCAGAGCAAAGCTATTTATTTTCCACTTCTTGAAAAATAGTAACATTCTCTTCCTCCATCAACTTGAACCTTCACATACCACCCTCCTCCCCCAACTCAGCCAGATTTCAATACATAACCCCCCTTTACCCCACCCACCGAAGAAAGCTCATACAACCATTCTCCTCCCTCCCAGCATTAGCAAGAAGAAGCAAAAGGAACCATGCTCTGTGCCTTTTCACAGTACCCACTCCAGTCTCAATCTCCTTCCCCCATCATGGACAAATTACACATTTAGTGCCCACTCCCACTACACCTACTCAGTGGCACCCATCCACCCTCCACCTCCAGCTTCTTCTCCACCACCAATGCTTGAAGAACTTGTGCTTGGTAGAAATGGCATTGTGAAACATTTATCTGCTCCTTTACTCCCCACATCATTCCCTTTTTCCTCCTGGTCTTCTATTCATTTACATGTCAATAACACATGCACAACAGATGATGATATGATGGAGCTGCTGCTGGACTCACAATAGTTGTTGATGATTCTTAGATGCCCAAGTGAGACACACACACACACACACACACACACACACACACACACCCTTCCCACATGGATGTACATGCCATTGTGACACATGATAACTGCATTAGAGCCAATTTTACTGAAATAAGAAATGCTGATTAGGGTTGCCTCCATTTATAACCTATTCCTTCATAATAGTGTCACAGGATTACTGCAGGTACCATCTATCTAGATACCCATCAGATATGGGCAGAAGGACCTTGGTTTAGAGTGGCCAGGTATAACGGATTAGAGTAGTCAGTAATAGTCTTTAATTTGGTGATCCAGTCATTTTTTGAGAGCCCTGGACTAATGCATTTAATAGAAAGTGGCAGCAGAAATAACCAGTCAGATATAGGACGTGCACTTCTGACTTGTTTTTGTCTTATCTGCAATTAACCCCTATCTTGGTTTCACATTTTATGCAATGCACATACCTCGAACAGTGCAGCAGCACACCCTTTTATACTGTCTACAGTGTCAATATTAGGGAGAATCTGAGTCCTGGATTGTGACTAGCATCCATGGTCTCATATATACTTTAATCTTAAATAGATTGGCAAGCAATAGTTATGTATTCTTTCCCTGAATCTATTTAAAGAATATGACATAAGCTTGACCACAGTTCCTTTCTAAAACAGTTTACAGTTTTATCATTATAGGCAATAAGTCATTGAATTTAATGTTTGTTTAATTATACAGTGAGTTTGAAAAAAGTTTCTTATTTTTAAAATTATGATACTGCTAACCCCTACCCCAAAATAAGGACTTTCACTAGTAATTTCTGTACCCTCAAGAAGGAAAAAGGCACAACTATTTTTTATCTAAAATGCATCATTTAATATACAATGAATGTTTAGTGTAACTCTTCATAGAGGAATACTTTTGTATGTCTCTGCAGTGATTGTTGGATAATCTGTCTGAACTCATGACATCATGGGTGTTGGATTCCTTAAGACTTTTCATCGTTAGAGGATTTCAACTACCACGTTAATGTTGAGTCAGATTTTGTGGCTCACATTCTTTTGGGTACCATGGCATCCGTGAACCTTAGCCAGCATTTTGATAGGGTCAAACATATGTTGGACAGTGTTCTTTAACTGGGAAGTGATATGGGGTGGGTGGGTAATAGAAACTGCTGTGGTGTGGTATATTTACCATCATGTGGATTTCAAATCTGAGTCAACACCCACACAGAGCCATAGACTGGTTTTATTGGGAGGCAAAATGCTCTAAAATATGGACAAATATAAGGAGTCAGTGTAGTCTAGTGGATAGAGCAAAGGTTGGAAATTTGAAGACTCGGGTCCAACTCACACCAGAGCCTATTATTCACAGTGTGACCATGTGCATGTCACTTAAACTCCCAGTATTTCAGTCTCAGCTAAGTGTAAAACTGAGTAGAAGCAGGACCCCCACTAAATATGAAATATTGCATTTCAGCCATGCTATCTTTTTTTGTGGTTAATCAGCTTATTGACATTTTTTACATAATCAACAATAAACCATTCATACATGACAAGATAAAACAATTAACGCATAAACAATAAGTCGAATGCTCAGACAATTGATGCATTCCACAGACATACATAACTAATGCTGGTCCATATTCTCCAATAACTAATACACAGAAAAAACATAATTCCAATCTAACATTACTAGATTAGTGTACATATGAACATACGAAAGCGCCGGCAGAAAGAGGACCAAAGGTCTATCAAATCTGCTCAAGTATGCAGCTCACAGTATCCTTTTACTGTAGCTGCACCCCCCCTTCTTTTTGCAGCCCATTCTCCCCTTCCTTATTACTGCCTCTGTTCTTATCTGTACATACCCTCCATTTGACTCTTTCCCACCCTCTTTTAAAACTGTCCACTGTCCTCAACATAATCAAGCCCTCCAGTAGTTTGTTCTAGCCTTCCACCACCTTTTCTGTAAAGTAATGTCTCCTCATTTCCCTCTTGAATCTTCCCCTTCTAACTTCAGACTGTGCCCTCTCATGACCCTCTCTCCCTTCAAGCAGAATAATCCCCTTGTCTTAGCCCTGTTTATGCCTTTTAAGTATTTGAAGGTCTCTATCATGTCCCCTCCTCTCTCCCTTATTTCCTCCAGGAAATACATGTTGAGCTCCCTCAATCTCTCCTCAAAGGATAGATCTCCCAGCCCCTGGATCATCTTAGTCACCCTACGCTGCACCCCCTCTAGTAATCTAATGTCCTTTTTTAGATACAGGCACCAAAATTGTACACTGTACTCCAAGTGTGAACTTATCAGTGATCTGTACAGTGACAGGATAACCTCCTCCTTCCTGGAGGTGATTCCCCTGGCTATGAACCCCAGCATTTGATTGCCCCTAGCCACTTCCCTCTGGCACTGTGCCAATACCTTCATATCCCAGGTGACTATTACCCCTAGGGATTTCTCTTCCTCAGAAACAGACACCTGCACTCCTTCCAGCCAGTAGGTAGTCTTGGGGGTTCTGGTTCCAAGGTGCATGACCTTGCACTTCTTAGTATTAAACCCAAACTGTCATTCCCCTGATCATTGCTCAAGTTTTTCCAGATCCTCCTTAAGTTCTTGCCTCCCTTTCTCACTGTCCACTGTCACATCATATATCTTCATGTCATTAGTGAATGGGCTGATTTTACTTTGTATAGCATTGTCTTATCTTCCATCAAGTTTATCTCACCCACCTCTTTCCCAGACTCTGCTTGTACCTTTTCTACCTACAAAGTTTAGCCTCCATCCAAGCCTGCATTAACCTCATAACATTATTTATAACCTCTGGCCCATCAACCCAGTTCTCTTCCTGTACAGCACCCACACAAAGGAAAGAGGATGCAGATGGAATAGAAGGTCATTGTGAAGTTTGTTACTGGCAAGACAGATGTCTGGGGCAGTGGTCTAGGTGGGCCTGTAAGAGGCCTTTGTATTGCCAAGGCATGATCAGGGTCCATTCTGGTGCCTATGGAGCTGGCACCAAGGTAGTTGGAGGGCCTGGTGTCTCCAGGAGGATGGAGGGTGGCACCCTACAAAGGGACTCCATGGTTAAATGTACCACAAAAGGAGGAGTGGTGGTCTGGTTCCCAGATTTCCCAGTAGGAGCCCATAGTTTGGAAAGCAAAGTGGGACCATTTCTCATACATGGTGAGTTGCCCCACTGCATTCTGCCATTTTGCAAGAGTAGGCACTTCTGTGGTCCTCCATCACCAAAGAATAAGGCACTTGGCCTCTGCTAAAGACTCAAAGTTCAAAGAGTATAGGGGGAAGGTTTGAGATTTGGAGTGACTGTGATCCCTAGTATACAGAAAAATGGGATGAAAAGAGTGCTGTCATTAGTGACCCTAACAGAGGCCCCTGCTAACAGATGCCTTTGCTAAAACTATGCTAAGGAGGGGCATCCCCATCATATGTATGCACGTTCACCAAGTTCAAGTTTATTGCAGGAAAAAAACTCCATTGAGCAAGCTCATTCACAAGGAGGTCCTGGAATACATGTACAACAAGGCTGACAGAAACATACAGTAAATGCACATAACAGGATTTCAAGTGCTGGTAGGGTACATAAACAACACGTGTACAAGCATTATTCTGACTCATTGAGTAGGTCATCATACTCATACGTAAAGTGCAGTTTCCATCCATATGGACCTTGGGACCAAACAGAAGGCATATACAGTCATAGAAAAAACAATTTTAATGACACTTACAGATATCTTTTATTTTCTCAGAAATTAACTTTTTAAAGAGACTAATAGAGACTAGATTAGATAGTTTCAGTGACGATTGGAGCCTATTCCAGATGACTGGGAAGGCAATGGAGATAGCACATTTACCGAAGATGGTGTGAGTTTTGGGGACATCCAGGAAGATAAAATCTGATTTTCTGAGTGCATAGGTACTGCAGCGGGTATGGATGATCAAGGTTAGATAGCTCGGGAGTTTGCTAAAGAGAAGCTTTAGAGTCCAGGTGCTGACATGGAAAATTCATCTGGTAGTAAGGGACATCCAACCTACAGCTGAGTACAGGTCGCAATGATGTGTCCGATATGGGGAGTTCGTAATGAAGTGCAGCACTTGGTTGTAGAGAATGTCCAGTTTATTAAGTTTTGAGGTTGTAGAAGAGTTATAGATTATGTCTCTGTAGTCTTACAATGGGAGGAATGTAGCTTGGACAAGCCTAGTCTTAATCTCGGTTGGGGATAGTGACCTGTTGTGGTAGAGGAAGCCTAGCCTAATTTTTAATCTTTTACATAGGTCATCAAGGTGTTCGGTGAAGGCAAGCTTGCTGTCTAGCCAAAAACCGAGGTATTTAAATTTGGAGGTGACTTCCAAGGGCTCACCTAGAGAGGCAACTATAAAGTCTTTCTGCAGGTTGGCAAGTATGGCAGGGGAGAAGAGCATAGCTTTGGTTTTCTTAACATTTAAGAGGAGTTTAGCGCTAAGAAGATTGGATTCAAGCAGAGCAAAATCAGCTTGGAGGACATCCCTGACCTCAAGCAGTGAGGCATTAGATGTGTAGAGGACTGTATCATCAGCAAAGAAGTGCAGTTTTGAGTTGGATATGTGGCTGTCGAGGTCATTAATGTATAGAGAGAAGAGGATGGTGCCTAAGACGGAGCCTTGCAGGACTCCCCTGCTTATTGGTAGGGGGGAGGAGAACAGGTCACCTGCTTTGATTTTTTGCAACCTTCCTGAAAGGTAACTACTAAATCACTGGATGGTTGGCAAGGGTGGCACCTATTTTAGCAAGGCTGTTTTCAATTAGGCTGTGGTCTACGGTATCGAAAGCTTTGCTGAGGTCTAATAAGACAGCTCCCATGAACTTCTTGGAGTCCATAGCGGAGATCCAGTCATCAGTTACTTTAGCCAAAGCAGTGACAGTGCTGTGGTTAGAGGCGGAAGCCAGATTGGGCTGGATTCAGGAGTGAATGTGTTTCTAAATGGTTCTTTAGTTGTGCGCAGACCAGCTTTTCAAAAACCTTGGTTAGGATGGTAAGACAGAAATGGGTCTGTAATTATTCATATCACATGGATCCTCTGACTTAAATAAAGGTAGGATGTGGGCTGATTTCCAACATGAAGGTACTATGGAAGAAGAAATAGAGAGGTTGAAGATGTGTAAGATTGGGGCAGTAAGGTAGGGGAACCCGAGTTTTAGGAAAAGCGGTTTGATTCCGTCATCCCTTGCACTTTTCTTGGTGTCCAAGTTCTTAAGAGAATCTTCAACTTCTTTGAAGTTAAGGGGGAGCAGCTGGAAGGGATGGCTCATTTCTGGAGTAGTGGAGTGGAGGGATGGAAGGAAGATTCTGGGGATCACTGGGAAGGCAAGACGGGAGGGTGAGCTGGATGTCATTATCCACCTAGGTACTAATGACCTGGCAAATGAGGAGCCAAAGGAAGTTCAGGAAGAGTTTAGGAAACTGACGAGGGGTCTCAAGCAAGTAGCTACTTCTGTCACTTTCTCAGAAGTACTACCTGTGAGAGGCAAGGGAGACCATAGAGTGCAAGCACCAGGAACTTTAACTCATGGTTGAAGAACTGGTGCTGTGAGGAAGGGTTTGATTCATTGGTGACTGGGATCCACCTGGAGGGATGGAGGTTTGTCTAAGCCTGACGGTCTGCATCCATCCTGGAGGGAATCCAAGACTCAATAATAAGTTTAAATGCTACATTGACAAGCATTTAAACTAGCAAAGGGGTGGCAGGCCAGCAAGGAGGTACCTACTTGCTCACCCCCACAGCTAGCAGTGGAACCAGTGAACCAGAGGAGTGGCTATCTCTGCAAAGCAGTGTGCAAAAGATGGAGATTAGTGCCCAAGAGGTGGATAAGCAGAAAAGGGGAAAAATTCAGCAGAAGGGCAGACAGCAAGGAGAACCAGGGATAAATGACAACCAACAAGGAAGGGGCTGGAGTAGAACAGTGAAACAGTCTAGGGAGGTCAAATCATGGAAAGCCATGTGTGCAAATGCCAGGAGCCTTAGCAACAAGATAGAAGATCTGGAGACTGTCATGGTACAGTCAGACCTGGACATTGTGGCCATCACTGAAACCTGGTGTAATGATAACCATGCCTGGGAGATGGCCATACGTGGCTACAACATATTCAGAAGAGACAGAGCAAGCAGGAAGGGAGGAGGAGTGGCACTGTATGTGAAAAATGACATAAGGGCCACAGAGATCCAGGAGGAACAAAATGGGGGAGAGATACTGTGGGTTAAGCTGGAAAGGAAAATGGGGACAGCCATCCGCACAGGTGTGGTCTATAGACCACCAGCCCAGGAGGAAGAAACAGATAGGGAGCTGATGCTAGCCATCCAAAGGATGGCAGACAAGGGTGAGGTAGTACTGGTTGGAGACTTCAATATTCCAGACGTGGACTGGAGCATCCCAGCAGCAGCATCAACTAGGAGCAGATTTATCCTGGACTCCTCTCAGGGTGCCTTCCTCAAGCAACTGGTCATGGAACCAACTCAGCAGAAGGCAATAGTGGACCCTTGTGCTCACAAACAGGGACAGTGTGATGGGGGTAACAGTGGGGAGCACCTGGGAAACAGTGACCACCAGTCATTGTGGTTTGAAATCACAGAAAGAGCAGAACCAAACCACACAAAAACACGATCCTGGATTTTAGGGGAGACTTTGGGAAAATGGGGAGATACTTGAAAGAGGCATTAAGGGGAATGGGACAGGAATCAGGGGTTGAGGAACAGTGGGCAGTATTTAAAATGGGGATTACAAGAGCAACATAATTATGCATTAAGCATGTTAGCAAGAGGAAAAGGAAGAGGAGACCATTATGGTTTTCCAAAGAGGTAGCAAAGAAAGTGAAAGCCAAAAAGATTGCATTCAGGCAATACAAAAAGACACAGGCAGAAGGGGATAGGGAGAAGTACCAGGAGAAGCAAAGGGAGGCAGGGAGGTCAGTAAGGGAAGCCAAAGCTCAGACAGAAGAACACATTGCAAAATCAGTGGGTAGAGGGACAAAACCTTTACAGGTACATAAGGAAAAATAAAGACAAAGGGAGGGATAGTGAGACTGAAGGGGAGGATGGGGCCACGTGGAGGATGACAACAGTAAAGCTGACATATTGAACAGGTATTTCTGCTCAGTCTTTACTGAGGAAGGGGAGGGTAATGGGTCTGAAGGGAGTACAAGGGGTGAGAATGGTGCAGAAATGGACAGAAGACCCTTTACACGAGAAAGGGTCATGAAGGAACTGGAAGTAATGAGTTGATAAAGCAATGGGGCCAGATGGGGTGCACCCCAGGGTCCTTAAAGAACTCAGAGAGGTGGTGGCTAAACCTCTGGCTATCCTGTTTAGCCAATCACTGGAAACAGGGGAGGTACCCAAAGACTGGAGGACAGCAGATGTAGTCCCCTTATACAAAAGTGGGAACAAAGAGGAAGCAGGGAACTACAGACCAGTCAGCCTCACCTCAGTAGTGGGGAAGATCATGGAAGCACTACTGAAGGAGAGATTGGTGGAACATCTGGTTGTCAGTGGACTACAGGACCCAAGGCAGCATGGTTTCACCAGGGGGAGGTCATGTCAGACCAACTCGCTGAATTTTTGACTGGGTGACTAGGGAGGTGGATCAGGGAGGGCAGTGGACATGGCCTATCTGGACTTCTGCAAGGCCTTGACACTATGCCACATAGAAGACTATTAACAAACTGGGGAATATGGTGTGGGCAGGACAGTAGTGTGGTGGGTAGGTAACTGCCTGGGTGGCAGGGACACAGAGGGTGGTGGTAAATGGCCGTCACCCACAGAGGGAAGAGGACCAGTGGGTACCACAGAGATCAGTGCTGGGACCGGTCCTATTCAACATCTTCATCAGTGACATTGCGCAGGACCTAGAAGGCAGAATTTCACTGTTCGCTGATGACACAAAGCTCTGTAACAGAGTAGACACACCAGAGGGTGTAGACAGAATGAGAAGCGACCTGCAGAAACTTGAAGAATGGTCAGGGGTTTGGCAGTTGAAATTCAATGCAAAGAAGTGCAAGATAATGCATATGGTGCACAAAAACCCTGGCACAATATATCAGTTGGGGGGCGAGGATATAGCATGCACCAAGCAGGAAAGGGATCTTGGGGTTGTCATCTCTGATGACCTCAAGGTAGAGAAACTGTGACAAGGCAGCAGGTAAAGCAATAGGATGCTGGGATGTATGGCAGGGGCATCACCAGCAGGAAAAGGGAGGTCATAATTCCGCTATACAAGACACTAGTGAGGCCCCACCTGGAGTACAGTGTACAGTTCTGGAGACCATACCTACGTAAGGACATAGACAGGGTAGAGAAGGTTCAGAGGAGGGCACAAAAGGTGCATGGATTGCATCGCAAGTCCTATGAAGACAGGTTGAAGGAACTGAACATGTACTCCTGGAGGAGAGGAGGGATAGAGGGATATGATAGAGACATTCAAGTATCTTACAGGAGGAACAGGTGCAGGAAAACACTATTTTTAAGTGAAAAGATGTTCCAGGACAAGAGGGCATGGGATGAAGTTGGATGGAGGACGATTCAGAGAAAACATGAGAAAGAATTTTCACAGAACGGTGGTGGACAAGTGGAACACCCTGCCAGAGGAAGTGGTGGGGCTGAAACAATCACAGGATTTAAGAATGCATGGGATAGACATAAAGGAATTCTGGAGGTCAGGGGTAAGGGGCAACAGACTTCTAGGAAAACAAACTGAACTTACAAGCTCAAATGGACAGACTGGGTGGGCCATAGGCCCTTATCTGCCAACACTGTCTATGTATCTATGTATCTATGTACTGTCCGGGCTATTAGCATGTGCAGCATATGGGGATAAGTCGAATGCTAGGCCAGTGGTGACAAAGTAAGAGTTGAATTCTTCAAGGATTTGGGTACTGTTTTCAATGGCCGTATCATTTTTGACTGTCTTAGTGGGTAGAGGAGGGGCCACTGGCCACCCTTCAATAGACTTAAGGGTCTTCCAGATTTTTTGGGAGTCCCCTTTGGCCTGCTCTAGAGAAGAGATGTAGAAGTTGGATTTGGCAGATCGAATACATTTAACGCTGGCATTCCTGGCAGCTCTAAAAACTTGCCAATCCACCAGGCTTTTGGTGTGTCTAGCCTTGGCCCATAATTTATCACGATTGGAGAGAGCGTTCTTTAACTCAGCAGTGAACCAGGGGTGTGATATGTTCCTCATCTGGACCTTGATAAATGGAGCATGTTTGTTAGCTAATGTTGTGAGATTGTCATTCAGGACCGTGATTGATTCATCAGGTGTTTTAGAGAGATAAAGATTTTGCCTTCTAACCTGGCTAAGGTCTTTCAGAAAGTTTGACTCGCTGAACTTGCGGAATGACTGTTTAATTATTATTATCTTAGGCTCGTGGCGAATCTTAGTTAGTAGTCTTATACAGACTACAATCCCATGGTCACTAATATCATTATGGAATACAGCCGAATGAAGGATTTTGTGGGGGTGAGTTGACAATATAAGATCGAGAAGTGAGCTATTCACCAAGTTTGTCTTGTTGACCCTGGTAGGTTCAGACACTAGTTGGGTGATACCTAATTCATCACAGAGAGACTTTAGTATGTGTGATTTGTGTAATAACCAATCCTTGTTGAAGTCCCTAATGATTAGTACTTCAGAGTTAGCAGCGGCTGTTAGTGATTTTAGGATATTGAGGAGATCAGTTCCACCACTAGGGGGCCTATAACAACCATAATTGTAATGCATTTGGTGGAGGGGAGGTGTAGCTTTAAGGAAACAATATCATGTTCCTTATGTTTTGAGTTATAAAGGATGTCACTAACTGAGAACTTGGTTTTAGTGTAAATAACTACTCCCCTACCCCTGGTCCCCCTGTCTGCCCTATACAACTTGTAGCCCATGAGAGTGACCTGTTGGTCTGAGTTGGATTTTTTTTGCCAGGATTCTGTGATCGGACTCAGTATGTAGAGCCCATATTTGAAGTTGATCAATTTTTTTAGGTAGGCTTAGGATATTAACTGGCATTAGCTTAAGACCTGAGGCTGACGCAAATTCAGTAGGTGAGGTGAGCAAGGTGGGAGGGCCAGGGTTTAATTCTACATTTCCCGAGCATAGAAGGAGCAAGAATAACAGCTCACCACCTGGCAAGTCACACCTCTAACACTTATCATGGGACATAAGCCCAGTGAGCAGAGGGTTGTCCTGTACCAATGGTGTATGATATTATTTTGGATTAGTCTTCTTGTGTTCCTTGAACAGGCCTTGTTGATATTGACCTACTCCTGTGTCCATTGTGTGCCTGTGATTTGGACCCCAGAACCGACTCCAATTTTTGTCTGGCTTTCTGGATTTGGTCACAGAGGAGGTCTCGTATGGCTGCACAAATGGTACCAGCCTGTTTGGTTTGTAGTTTGAACCATTTAGGGAGAAGAGAGAACCCCAATGGGAGTCTTTATCGGGGGGGCATATGTTTGAGAATGCACTTAATTGCAAATATTTCCAAAACTTAGAGTTATCCGAGGAATAGTTAATTTTCAATTCTTCAAATGATTTTGTATGATGCAAAGCTACACTTAGCAGATTTTACACCTGTGGATACCCAAGTCTCTTCAAGTATTCCAATTTACAGTCTTCTTTCTTATTTGAAACATGGGATTATGCCCAAATGACAGCTGTTTCTACAGTATGCGCAGTTCAGAATGCCTGTCAGATGGTGGTTGGTCGAGGTGGTAAGTAGAGGGCTGTGCCAGTCACTGTCTCAAATGCCACTCAATGGCATCAGCAATCAGAGAGGAGATTGGAGTCAAAGGTCTTGCATGGGTGGATTGGGAGGGACACAGATGACCTTTGGGGAGTGGGGGGCCACTATACCACCAAGAGGGAGGGAGATATGTTTCTGTATACCTTGGACAGTCAGGCAATTGGGAGATGGGGAGACCACTAGCCCACCAGGAGGGAGGGCATTGTGTTTCTGTATACCATGGACAGTCATGTGATAGGGATGTAAGGGTAATGCTAGGCCACTGGTAGGGAGGGTGCTGTACATTTAACATGGTCATGATGGGTACTCAGGGGCTGTACACACATGCTAATGAGCCTATAATGGGAATGTTTATGGCCCCTTGGCACCTTGCATGTCTAATGGGTCAATTAGTATGCTAGGGCTGAACATGGTCAACAGAAGCCCTGACACTATCCTGTTTGGGATGTGCTATCTCCATTGGGTTCCCCTGTGAACCATATTCAGTCATGGGCTGTGTCAGCAGTCAAAGTGAACTAACTGTCTGAATAGTGCCCCACGCTGGCCATGCTCCAGTTTCTGCACAGCATACATGGCTGTGCAGTGTACATGGCCAGCTCTGACTATGAGGCACTATGTCTGTAAAGAAACAAAAACAGAGCAAAAATTCAACACCCAGAATTGTTTTGGCAGTACCATAAATTTTCCAAAAAGTTTGGTCTTGTATAGATAAGCACTATGGCAGTGCCTCCAGCAACTTTTCTGTAACTTGCCTAGAGTCACTACCATAATTCAAACTCCTGGTTTTTACACATTGAAATCTCACATGTACTTGGAAAAATTAAGATAAGATTTATCAGGAAAGTAGTTTGTTTCTTTAGCCAGAAAAATAAATGTTACATGTATACAAAAACAAGAAAATGAACAGTTTTACTTTTTAATTTTTTGAATAGTCTAACTTAAAGCCTGAAAAATGTTGAACTAAAGGTGTTCAGGATGTGTGCACTGATCCAATGTAATCATTTTGGCATTTGCAAAAATAGTTTATTGAAGACTTAGTGACTAGATGGATTCTTATACTAAGGATTTTCATGCACCTGAGGTATTATGAAAAAGTGTGTTTTTCATAGTACTGTACCTGACATACAGTCAGAGAAAAAGTTACCGTTTTTAATTTAAAGGATACCACAATCTGTCTTATTTGTATATTGAGCCTGCACAAAAAGTCTCCATAGCATTATGAAGGAAAGGAAGGGAGAAGGGAAGGGGAGAGGAAATTGTGTAATCAGGAAAGGCACACTAAGTTGAAGCCTGTTTCCAGATGCAACCTGGGAGCGCAAGGAAGTTGAAAGACTTGCTCAAGTCCCCCCCCCCCCATATCTAGGGGTATCCAGGTGTTATGTTGTTGGAAGGGGGTACTTGACAAACACAAGCAACACAGTCCTAGGCATCTGAAACAAAACTAACTCATTACTGGGGTTCTTGGATCTCAGTGACCGGGAGTCACAAACCAGGGGAAGCAGGCTTCATTCTTGTGCAGGTCTCTTCACCTGTAGTGTTCATTAGGAGGGCAGGCATACACAGTCATTCTGAGTAAGTGCATTGCCCACTCCGAAATCCAAAATGCAAAACAATTTAATTAAACTTGAAAAAACAGTAACAGCTACTCCATGGAGCATGGGAAATTAAACAGTGGGTTTCTTTCCTCAGACACAGCTGGGACATCTACCGCAACAGTCTCTTGTGTTAATGGGAGGGCTTGGTCCGAGGTTCAATGTGAGAAATAGCTCCTCCCACAACCTCTTCTTAAGCCCTCTACTTGTGCTCTGCTGCTGAGTCCATTTGTATTTTCTGTTCCTCTCCATCCTCTGTCTCTGATTCCTGCTTCCTCCCTTCCCCTTTCTGTTGTCTTTGTTTTCTTCAGCATTTTTGCCTACATTGTTCTGCCTTTGTCTCCTGCTCCATGGCTTTGCCGCACTTGTGTCCTTCGCTCCCCTCCTTCCCCTTCTGTGCTGGGCTTCTCTCTGCCTTGTTTTCTTTTGGGCTTCTCGATGCCTCCCTGCCCAGCATTCCGGGCATCCACACCCTTTCTCCACATACCCTGTCCTCCATAGATTCCTCCTGGAAACCCACCTCTGTCATCTGCCATAAGCTCTCCTAACTCCTCCATGGCTCTTCAGTGCTCCATATTCAGCCTCATACCTGTGAGCTTCTGTCTCGGTAGCGCTGCCCCACTACACTACCATGGATCTGTACCAACCTGCTCCTATGCTTTCCCCCACTTTGCTCCACAGCAGTACACCATTCCTTGATTACCTCCACAATGCCTTGTCATTTACTCAATGTGTTGGACATGGGGAAGCAAAGTGGCTGGAAGCCAAGGCCTTGCTCCAGTCCACTCGCAGTAAGTTTAATGGGAGCAGCATCTGTGGCTGATCTTGAATTTCGTTTGTGACTAGTGGATTATGCGGAGAGTTGGGGGGGTTAACATACTAACATTCTAATTGCCAGAAGATTAGGCCTTACGGTCTATCGAGTCTGCTCGAATCTCAGATCCCTAGTTGGGTGCCGAGGCCCCCCCCCTTGTGTTCCAGAAAGCCCTATCATCCATCCCCACCCCCCCCGGGCCAGGCCATCATTTGATACATTCGCTTTCTGTGGCTGTCCCACCATCTCTTGAAGCCTTCCACTGTGGATCTCCGAACCAGCTCGCCAAGCAGTGCATTCCAAGGGTCCACCACCCTCTCAGTGAAAAACCTCCTCCTCTTTTCCCCCCTCACCCTTCCACCTTCCAACTTCAAACCATGCCCTCTGGTGATACCTCCCTGCTTTAGTCTAAAGATCCCCTCAATGTTTACCCTATTTATCCCCTTGAGGTACTTGAAGACCTCAATCATGTCCCCACTGTCTCTCTTCTCCTCCAATGAAAACAGGCAGAGCTCCTCAAGTCTGTCCTCATACGTCAAATCCCCTAGTCATCATATCATCTTAGTTGCCCTCCTCTGTACCCTCTCCAGGAGTTGATGTCCCTCTTCAAGTGTGGTCTCCAGTACTGTACACAGTACTCAAGGTGTGGTCTAACCAGTCCATTGTACAACGGCAGAATCACTTCCCTACTCTTAGAGGTGATCCCCTTACGATGCATCCCAACATCCTGTTTGCCTTGCTAGCCACTCTCCTGCACTGCTCAGAATTATTCATACATGCACCCCTAGGTCTTTTTCCCCTGTTAAGGCCTCCAGCCCCTCCCCTCCCAGGGTGTGCCTGTGTTTAGGGTTTCCTCGCCCAAGATGTAACACCTTGCACTTGGTGATATTGAAATTTAATTTCCATGTGTGAGCCCAGCTTTTCAGGGTGTCCAGGTCCCCTTGCAGGGCCAGCCTCCCCTCTTCCCCCTCAACTACTGCTCCCATCTTGGAATCATCAGTGAAGAGACTCATTTCACAGCCTATACCCTCCCTGATGTCCGATATGTATGCATTAAACAGGATCAGACCCAGGACCGAGCCCTGCGGTACCCCACTACCGACCTCTCTAGGGTTCAAGAGCTCCCCACCGACCACTACTCTCTGGGTTTGTCCAGCTAGCCAGTTTTCAATCCATCTGACCATCAAAGGGCCTACTCCCAACCCTGTCAGTTTCTCCACCAGACCATTGTGGGGGACAGAGTTAAACCCCTTGCTGAAGTCCAAGAATAATATATCCACAGGCTTTCCCCTGTCCAGTTCTGATGTTACCCATTCGTAGAACTCCACAAGATTGGTTTGACATGATCTACCTGGCACAAACCCATGTTGCCAACTATCCAGACCTCCCACCTCCTCCAAGTACACCCCCAATCGTTCCTTCAGTATACTTTCCATTAATTTTCCCACCACCGAGGTCAAACTGATGGGTCTATAGTTACCTGGTACTTCCCTCGATCCCCCCTTTATGGACTGGCACCACATGTGCCTCTCGCCAATCCCTAGGTACCCTCCCTGTCTCAAGCGACCTGTTGAAGAGCTCCACCAGGGGTGCAGCCAGTATGTCCGCCAATTCCCATAGTACTCTCAGATGAATGCCATCCGGCCCAGGAGATTTATCTTTCTTTAGGGCCTTGAGGGCTAACCACACCCTTTCGGTGGAGATAGCATCATCTGTCCCCTCCACCTTACTGGCCTTTTTATCCTTATCCTGATGTGACACCTCTGGGGTACCTCTCACTCCCTCTTGCTCCATTTCTGTTGCTCCCTTGATCCCACTCACTACCGCTTCTATTCCCATTGTGCCTTGCTTTGTAGATATCCCATCCCCCTCCCTAGTGAACACAGAGATGAAGTACTCATTTAATACCTCTGCCTGGTCCCTCGCCTCTTCCACCCACCCTCCTTCTGATCTCAATCTGCCGAGATGGCCCTTAGTTTTTCTCCACTCCCCAATGTACCAGAAGAACCCCTTTTCCCCTCCATGTATCTCCTGTGCCAGTTGTTGCTCTTTACTGGACTTTGCCCCCCCTCACCATCCGGGTGACTTTTCTAGATGCAAGATGGTACATTTCCTTTTCCCTATCCCCTTCTTGTTGTTTTATATTTTTAGTAGGCCGCCTTCTTTTCTCTGACTGCTACCTGAACCTCACTGGACCACCAGCATGGTTTATGTGACCTTGCTCCCTTACGTTTCACCTTAGCACAGGTCCTGACTGCCTCATGGAGTCCCTGTTTTATGACTTCCCATCTCTTTTCCACATTTGTCATTGATGTAATCCCCTTCAAGTGATCCTTGAGAATATTTCCCATGTCCACAAAGTCTGCCCCCCTGAAGTCCACTGCCAGTGTCCTAGATCTCTCCCCCCATGCTTATTTGAAACCAGACAGTATTGTGGTCACTCCCAGTCAGGGGATCCTCTACAGCCAGGTCCCTTACCAGATCCCCATCTGCCAGAACCATGTCCAGGATATGCCCCTCCCTTGTGGGCTCCATCACATGCTGTGTTAAGAACACATCCTGGAAGCCGTCCAGCAGCCTCTACTCCTTGGCCACCTTAGAGGACATGGTTCCCCAGTTTGTACCTGGCATA
Source organism: Neoceratodus forsteri (assembly GCA_016271365.2). Lineage (NCBI taxonomy): Eukaryota > Metazoa > Chordata > Ceratodontiformes > Ceratodontidae > Neoceratodus > Neoceratodus forsteri. Next base: position 852,695,928 of record CM028134.1, read on the forward strand.
TTAAGGTCCCCCATCAACACCACTCCTTCCCCTTTTGGTCCACACTGGGCAATGATGTTGTCCAGCAAACCATCCTCCAGAACATCACCCATCCCGGGGGGCCTATATACTACACCCAGCTTGACCTTACCTCCTGCTGGGGTTCGTAAGGTGACCCATAAGGCCTCCACGTCTCCCTCTGCCTCTTCTACCCTAGCAATTTCTATGTCATCTCTAATGAACATAGCTACTCCACCCCCTCTGCCCTCCTTTCTAACCTTCCTAAGCATAGTGTACTCCCACATGTTTAGGTCCCAGTCATGGTTTTTGTTGGCCCATATTTCCATGACCGCCGCCCACATCCACCCCTCCCTCGAACAGCATGGCCTGGAACTCTGGCAACTTGTTTCCCAAGCTCCTGGCATTTACTAACACCATCCCCACCCCTTATCCCTGATCCCTTTTGTCGAACCCCACCCAGGTTCCTTATAGTTCCATTCTCTCTCTGCTTTTCCTGAAACCTCCTCCCCCAGTCTGTTTCCCCCCTCCCCCCCTTGGGTTTGAAGGCTACTCCTTATCTGGAGGAGAGGCTTCTGGTCAGCCCTCCTTATCCCTCCCCTCACAAGTTTCAACCCCACCTTCTTGAATATAGTCAGCCACCCCTGTTTAAGGACTTCCTTCCCTAACAGGGCAAGATGAAGCCTGTCCTTGGCATACAGTCCCTTATCCTCCCAAACTCCTTCCCAGTTCCCTAACACCCCAACCCACTCTCTTCACTCCACTTCCTGAGCCAGTCATTAACCCCTGTGATCTTCATTTTTTCTTCACTGAGGCCTTTGGTACTGGCAATATCTCAAAAGTAAATGTTGCATCCATTATCCCGACAGACTCTGGCAAGTTCTTGGAACCTTGCTTGGATTTCCAAAACGCTATTTCCCTCTAGATCGTTAGTTCCCAAATGCACCAGGAAATCTGGTTTCCCTACACAATCCCTAACCAGTTCGTACACCATGAACTTTGCTCTGCGCACTGTCAGTCCAGAGATACTCACTACCTTCACCTGGTTATGGCATCCACCCCCCTGTCCCTCCCACTAGATACCCCTAATCATCGAGTCTCTCAGTAACAGAACCTTAACACCACCATCATCCTTATGGTCGCCTCCAATATGTGCTCTCAACCCCCAATCTCCCCCTTTATTCTTGATCTCAATTCCATGGGAGTCTTCCTGCCTTATTAGAGACCCCATTGTCACTCTCCCCTTTCTGCCTTCCTTGTTATTTTGCCCACTTAACTCAGACCCCCCCTGAATAGGTGTCCCCTTTAACCCTCTCTTATCCAAACCATTTATCCTGGCCCTGATGGTTTCCCCTTCCCCCACACCGTCATCCTCCCCTCTTGTAATAGTACCCCTACCTCCAGAGGGCCTCTGTGGGTCCCCTTTACCTAGGGCCCCATCCTTGTTACAGACCCCCCCCTGCTGAAGGGGGGCCCCTCCCCTGCCTCCTTGTCTCCCAGTTTCTCTCCAGTCGTGCTCTCCTCCCTCATGTCTGCAATATGTTGCATCTTCCCCATCTGCTTAACATTTATGTTTCCCCATCTCCTTCTGGGACTATTTCTATCCTTTCCATTGCTGGTCTGTGGTGCCCTATGGGTATCCGACTCCCTCCCCCGGCCTCTGTATCAGTTTCCTCATTTCCACGAACCCCTTCCTCCCCCCCTCTAGGTTGCTTAGTAGCTCAAATTTATTTTAACACTCTATGCCAGCCTCCATCAAGTAACCTGAGTTTCCCCCAACTGCCCTCTAAACTGCCCCTCTTCCTCCCCTCTTGCCTTGTTTTCCTAAGGAGCTCCCTTCCCACAGTCTGCTCTTTTAGGCTTCCCCACAACAGCCCTTCCCTTCTCACTGTCTGCTTTTCTAGGCTTCCCACAACAGCACCTCCTGACTCTTCCCCCTCCACTCTCTTTATATTCGGAATGTTTACCCCATACGTTTTCCCCTTAGCATCAATATCCCTATCTAACGGTCCTCTGTCCCTAATATCCCCCCTCCTGCTTGCTGTAACATAATGTCCTGTAATTTCTGAGTGTTGCCCCAGCCTCCCCTCCGCCCAGTGGTGCAAGTGGTAGACAAGAAGCACAGGAACTCAGGCATTGGCAAATATGAAATGCAGAATGAAGATCCTCAATCTGAAGGACAGCTCTATGAAGACACGTCTATCTGTTTAGACACTAGTAGATTCTCTTAGAGATATTGAAGTATTTTTAGGAAAATAGCACTTCTGTACAAGTCAAACGTTGTTATGGAAACCCTGATTTCAGGTCACAGGTCCAGAAACTGTCATTATGTTGCTGGTTTAAGAGTTTCACTTCCAGTGTCAGTGGGAAGAAGTACAGGAACTCCGTTCCTGCTGCAAAAAAGGTACAGGAACTGAGTTCCTGTGCATTCCTGTTCACTTTCATCAGTGCCTCCGCCCCACCCTTCTGCCACCCATATCCACACCCCTTATCCTTGGACACCCCCCCCAACTCTCCCAGCTTGCTCCTTAACCAATATACTTCACTCCTGATACAAGATAGCTGTCTACAGAGTGGGCAGCCTCCCTCTCTCCAGGCCCAGTTGAGAATTATTGCCATCCCACAGCCTGTGCAGCCTACAACCCTTCCGAAGATGCCTGCCATGGTGGAATGTGGCCACCCTGTTTGTCCCTCTCTGTTCATAATGGCACACACCCCTTTTCTCAGTCCCTTCCCCCTGGAATACAGTCTCTCTCTATACTGACTGCAGTTATTTTCGAACCCAATTTCAACCCCACCAATAAAGTTCCCAAGTCTCACAAACACATACAGTCCAGTGTGTATCCAGTCCCACTGACAGTGTGTGTATGTAGACATCAGGTACCGTACATACCTCTCAACTGTACCACATTATGAGGAACGTTCCTCATTTTACTTCAGAAAAGGTCCCTTTTCCACATTGTGAGGACTTGTTCCACATTCAGAGTCAACATTTTAAAGCAAATATCCATAGTAAATGATGGAAAAAAATAACATATTCAATTAATAACAGACATTCGCAACATAAATGCAACATTTTAATAGTGTTTTGATCTTCTTAGTTAAAGATTTGATTAAGAGTTCCACATTTTGCCCATTTGTTCCACATTGTGACAGGCAATGTTCCACATTTGGGGGACAAAAGGTTGAGAGGTATGGTACCGTATGATGTTACAGGCCCACCAGTTCCTGTTGCTTCAAATTTTAGTCACAAACAGAAATGCACAGCCCTTCAATCCCAACCCCCGGCGGCTTTTCAGTATTTAAGAAAGCCTATAAAACAGGCTGGGTGGGAGGGTTCTACCACCACCAGGCAAACATCACATTTAAATTTCACTCTAATTATCACTGCCAAACAAGTGTTCCCACACCCAGCACACAAGCCCCAATAGTTATAATATCACAGCCCAAGTAACAGTTCTAACTCAAAGTAGTAATTTTTAGCACACAGAACTAACTTAAAGTACAAAACTATTCAAATATTTCAGTTAAAACAGAAGATAAAACCAAACCTCTTTCCTGACCAACCTAAAGTGGCTATCTAAAGTGCTTTTGGACAATCTAACAGTACTGACATCTGTACTGTGCTCGGCTCAACTACTTTTCGCCATCTCACCGTCATATGGCTCACATCATACCATATTATTTCCACTACAAGACCGCACATTACTGTCCTACTGTGACTACAACTCTTCAATGCATTCAGGTGGATTAAAACCCTCACTCATGGCTTGTCATGGCCACCTATCTACTACAATCTACATACACTGCAATTGCTCACTCATAATCTGTCTCACAGCAATGTCCATATCCATACGGCTACAGATTTCTGCAGTTTAGCAGCAGCTAGAACTCAGCTCTCACACCACCACATGGATTCTTGTGGTACTGGAGGGGCAGGGAAAAGGGGGTGGTTGTCTATTTGGCTAGGTATGTCTTTACATGTGCTTTGTCTAGATGCTCCTCACATTTGTCCCCACTGGTCAACTATGCTACTCCCATTCAGGATGCATCAAAGGGAAATACCCATCTGATCCCACTCCTCTGACTCTACCTCCCCTCTGGCTCCTTCTCCACTGCCTCCAATCTTACTTGCTTCATAATGCTTCCCCTCATTAATCTTATGCTCCATGTCTCTTCCCTTACCCTTTCCATTTTGTCCCCATCTTTACTTTCCCTGCCTTTCTCCTATCTCCTGCCATGACATGTTCTGACTCCCCATTCTATCTCAGTTCATCCTCTAAATGTACTCTCTGTCTTCAGCAGTATCTTGCACTTTGCCAGCCCATTTTAGCAGTACTCCAGACTCCGTCCCTAACTCGTGCCTTTTGAGGTGCTGGGTGAAGGTAGGCTTACCCTGTCTACTAGGGATGGGAGTCCATTACATTTTTACCTCTTACTACTTACCAACCTGCTGTCCTCCATCCCTAACTCTGCTGGACGGCATCGAGTGAAGGTTAGCTTGCCCTGACTACCAGGGATGGGAGCCATGTCTGCAATCTACTGTTTTATACCATTCCTTCTCTACCTCATACTAGTTACCTCTTCCCTTCGGGAACAGAACTTCTTTACCATGCACCCTCCTCATCCAGATTGTGTATTTTTAGCACCCTCAAAAGCTAGCCTTATTTAGGCCTTTTTGCATTAGCCTGTAAGCAAATGTTTTGGTAATGCATAGTTGGATTTCATTGAGGCTAGAAGAAAATCTGTTTTTAAGGTAGATCTAGTTATGCATTCTCACTGTGAATAGTTTGGGTTTTGGCACATGGAATGTATGTAATTTATAAATACATTTAAATATAATTGATTAAGTATTTATATTAAATTAAGAACTATCACTTTAAAGTCGATTTGAATTAATGAGTTGCCTACTTGTATAAATATTATGAAACAACAGTGGGAGCATACTTTGACAAAGACCACAAGGTTGAAACGTCAGTCTGTTTTTGTTCACCTCCATGGGAGGTACACTGTTATGTTCTGCTCCTGAAAAGTAAAGTGCTGTATCTTCAATGAATTTTTCTGTGTGAACAGCAGTTATTTATTGATGCTGGGGTGGGTTCTCCGACTTTCAGTTCTTGTGCTGCTACCTTTTGTCATGTCGAATCCGATATCTGTTAGAGCGGCTCTCACCCAAAAGATTGACGTGGATTTTGAGTGATGCCATAGGGGTCCCAGCGGTCTTGTCTTTATGCAGGAGTGAACGCTGTGTTTGGAAGCTGACTGAAAGAAGCCATTAGCAGTATGAATGCGGCAGTAGGAGAATGCATCAACCCGGCACAGGTACAGGATAATAGTGGAGGTGAACCAGTTACTTTTACAAACAGTATTTTTTCTAATTTGATTCATGGATATCCTTTTGGTACTGTAGCTCTGGATGTGCAAACAGAGAATCACATGGAGGAAATTCCACAAAAAGGTACAGACAGTCAAAATGCTTTTTTTCAATATGAGAAGGTAGCCCTTAAATCTAGGAGACAATACTGGCTCATTAAAACCTTGAAAGAATATGTTAGGGTTAACAGAGTACTGAGAGGCCTGAGGGTCACTAAGAACCCCACCTCTGGATTAGAGGAAAGTGACGTTATTGTCCCTAGTGAAAGATAGCCCATGAGGCATCTATAAAGTGGATTTAACTTGTAATTAAAAACACCACTAAACGCCAGCAAGAAACTAATACAGAACTGTGCGAGAAAGAAAAGTACTTGAATACCTTTGTAGCAGATACAAACTTTAATAGGTTTAAAGAAGAACTAAAATCATATATTGAGCAACAAGATAGGAAAATCTGTGCCGAGCCATGTGATGGCTGCCTGACTGAAAAGAAGCTCTCCTCTCTCCTGCTCCCCATCCTGCCTGAAAAACTAGTTTTAATCATGGACTTTGCATATAGTGAAGAATCCTGTCAGCTTCACTTGGTTGACCAGAGTACAGAGCAGCTGAAGGTAGCTCTCTTTGGCCCTGAAATGGATGTTGAGATGAAAATCCCGCTACCAAAACACACCCCACCGATGACTCCTGATAAAGCCTCCAAGAGGCCTAAAGCCCAGACCTCCGCTAAACCTGCCACGCCATCTACTTCCCTCTCTGAGGAGTGGTTCCTAGAAGAAATGGAGCCCCTTAAGACCTCACTACTCTCGATTACCGAAGTTCACAACAAATGAAGGGGTCTATAGATTCACTCACTTGTCGGATGGGGGATGTTGAGGCCCGTACCTCTTTGTTGGAAGACTGGTATTACAGGGCTGAATTGGAGCTGGTCTCAACTCGGCAACACTGCAAAAAACTGGAAGAGTGCCTTGAAGACTTGGAAGCCAGAAGCCGCTGGAATAATTTGGTGGTGTTAGGGCTTCCAGAGCGTGCCGAGGGCCCCAGTGCTATTCTTTTTATACAAAAGCTGTGCAAGCATGTGGCAGGGCCCTTGCCAAATGGTCCTGCATATGTCATAGAACAGGCCCATCACTCTCTAAGGCCTATGTCACTGGAGGGAGATGCTCCCAGGCCTATAATCTTTAAATGCCTCAACTTCTTGGATAAGCAGCATATTGTCTCTAAAGTGCCAGACACGTAATCCATTACCTGGGAAGGCAAAAACTCAGATTAGTCCAGGATTGACCAATGTCAGTTCGACAGAGAAGGAGAGATTTTCACCTGACAGTCTCAAAGATTATTGCAGCAGGTATTCGTTTCAGGATGAGGTATCTGGCCATACTACAGGTCCACTACCAAGGGGACTGGAAAAGTTTTGAATTTCCTGCTCAAGCTAATCTGGAGTTAAAAGACTTTTTCCCTGACCTATTCAAACTGAAGTGACACACTTTCTGTGTCTACTTTAATGGGGATTTCTGCTACATCTGTATTGTCATGGAGTCATGCCAATGTTACTTAATATCTATTACAAATGGAGTGACTGTGTTGTGAACATTAATGGCTCTCCATGGGGGAGCTCCCTCAGTGCTGCTTGCTTCAGGATCAGCATGGTGGATGTGCAGTGCACCATTGAGTTGCCCAGATCGTGATCTGCTCCTACGTTTTTGCCCTAGTCAATCTGGGGGCACCTGCCCACCCTGGCTACTTCCTCTGTAAGGCTGTAACTGAGAGTGATCAAAGGAAGCCCTTCATCTTTTTAGTTACCATGGACTTCACACTCGTGAGGACTATAAATGTTACTGGGGGGGCTCCTTTGCTAACTCTGACAGTATATCTCTTCAAATAAGACAAAGGGGTTCCCTTCTTCCCTTTTTCCTTTTCTGTTGCTCCTGCCCTGTGGGGCTGTGGATTAGACTGTAGACTTTTATGGCACATACTATTATTGAAATTACATAGCTCTCACTTTTTATTTCTTAGATTCTTATCTGTGCAGGGAGGGCACAATCAGCGGGGGTGGGTGGGTTATGCTCCTTAATGGTCTAGTGGTAGTACTGACTTTAAAGTTCTTCCACGAGTTATTGTGATGTGGGTTAATGTGCTGTTTACATGAGTTTTGGGACTGGAGGGCAGAGAGGGGAGGCTGTTTGGGAAGGCAGCTGTTAACATCATGAGCGGTAATAATTCAGGAGTTCGGTCTCTGGGATTGGGGGTAAAGTATGTATATAGTTTATTATGAGGGTAGTTTGAAGTTTGTTAATTCGGGGGGGTTCTGGTCTGGGAGCGAGGGTGGGGGATGGTTTTAAGGCACACCCTGGTCATATAGTGCTTCTGGCTCCACAAAGCCCTTTTCCTAAAGAGTGTGGGTATTAGTGATGGGGTCCAACTATAGGTTTGTCACTTGGAACATCAAGGGGTCCCAGTCCAAAAAGAAATGACACATGGTATTGAGACATTTGAAACAACTCCAGCCTAATGTAGCCTTGCTACAGGAAACACATGTATGCAGAAGGGAGATCCTATTATTTCGGAGAGAATGCATTGGACAGGCTTTTGGTGCTGGAGTTTCTAGCAAACGGGGAGGAGTAGCTGTCCTTATTGACCGGAGAACCCCATTTGTCCTGCTAAAGGAGATTTGGGATCTGGAGGGTCCAGGTTTAGGAAACAAAGGGTGTCCAAACTGGATAGTCTGCTCTGGCAAATCAGAGCTCTGGAGAGAGCCCTCTTCTCTGCTTCTAGCTCCGACACTTGGGGGCAATTGAATGCTCTAAGGTCCCAATATTTTGGCCTTTTGGCCAATCAAGCTGAGTTGGCCCTTCAACTTGGAATTGGGAGAGGGGGCTGGGAGGTTGTTAACTCTCTGGCTGCATCAGACAGAAATGAAGGCCACCATTGCTTCCTTACAACCTGACCCCAATGGTGAGCTTCTCATAAACCCTCGAGAGATCGCTGATGCATTTCATCACTATTTTCAAACTCTCTACCAAGAGGCAGACCCTTCATCGAACCTCTCTGACCGTATTTCTACATATCTCAATGCCCTACACCTTCCACACCTTTCTCCAACCCAGAGAGACTTTTGGGGGCCCTATTGGAGAAGAAGAAGTCTGCACAGCAATCCGGTCTCTCCCCAGAAACAAAGCGCCTGGTCTTGATGGTTTCCTCAATAATTTCTATATTGAGTGCGGAACACACCATGCATGGACTGTAAAGCAGCTTAGATCTTATCTACACTTGCCCAAGTGTCATTGTCATCAGGATTAGCCTGTGTACCAACCGTGTTAGCCGGAAGGCTCTGGAGTAACACGGCAGGTAGGGAGAGCATCACAACTTTACATGCATCTTTGTCAGTGAAATTAAAATTTGCTACCAATGTTTTTCACTTTGCACAATAGGGTACTGGATTTTGACCAGGCTCCCATTTGCCTAACTGATCTACCAACTGCATAGACTCTTGTATAGTCAAATCTCTTTGGAGAATTTTTGAACATATTCCACCTTTTCAATAGCCTCTTGTACCTCCTTTTCTAGGGTGTGTGCCTCACGAGCCTCCTTCAACCTTTGTAGTTTGGCCTCTTTGTGCATTTCGCAATCTGCTATTTTTCCCTCTAACCTTTTCTTATGCTGCTCATTTTCTGCTTTCACAATATGAGCTGTGTAATTTTCAATATTTATTGTAAGTAACCTTATCGCCTCCTCTAATCCCTCCTGAAGCTTAGGAGTTAACTTTTTAATCCGTTAACTTGGATGGGGCAGTTTTGAACTTTCCCCAATCATTTTTGTAACAAAGGGGGCAATTTTTCTCAACTCTTTCTACTGGGTTCTTCCTCGCTCCCAGAAGTACTGGAGCTCGAGGAACTGTCCATAGCCATTTTGCAGCTACAACAATGTTTTGGCTGAAAGGGGGTGTTTAACCTGCATAGGTGCCATTTTATATTTTTGGACATCTTCACCCAATGAGGTAATTTGGTGTCTCAATTCTAAGGAGATTTGGCACTGCAGCTGTGCCTCTGCTTGTAATGTATACAAGGACTGTTCTTTATAGCAGAGGTCTTGGGCATATTCTTGATTTACATGGTCTAATCTGTCCGTTACTTGCTGCAATTGTCTAGTCAGTTCATTAATTTGAACCTGACTCTGTTTATTTACTAACTTAAGATTCTCTTCTAACTGATTATTCTTAATTTTTAACCCACAAACCTCCCCTTGTGCCACATTTAATTTATACTCCATTTCTTTGATATCAGTGGCACATTTTTGCATCTCTTTCTCTAATTTCTCTTCCATATCTGTTATTACAGTAACACATTTTCCTGACTCCTTTTCTTGGAGAGCTAAACCTTCAGTACATTTCTCTTCATTTTCTAACATCTGCTTTTCATGTTACACATTCTAGCTGTTATTTCATACTGGTATTGTACATACATTTTACAGATGTTGGCTAACTTAGTTATATCCACTTTAACCTTCTCATTTCTGTCCATACATTGCTTAGCGAAACATAAGTATGCATCTTCCTGTTGTTCAGGAGAGTGGTACGGACCTTTCTTTAAATGTGTTTCTAGAAATTTACATAAAATGGTATCCATACGTACGTCTATCTTGTGGCTGGCAAATCACGTCTGACTTCACACCAGTCCCTCCTGAGTCCCCTGTTCGACTCCCTTCTGTACTTGATTGATCAGGTCAGGTGCAGTAAGGCGTTCCCCGCAGCTTGGCCCCTTCGGTCCATTTGTTGTCGTCAGCAAATATATAGACTGTCTTCAGACATTCAAGTCAATGCACCAATTGTAAGGTTGCATTGTGTTTGCAAAAGAAATTCACTAGAGCCTTCAGGTTTCTTCAAAGAGTTTATTGCAGTTATTCAGGTTCACATATATGTTCATTCCTTCATCTGTATTAGAGCTAGCTTATTTAATTTACATACAGTGTTTATATAAAGATTTATCTTGAAAAATACCCACATCCCATTATAAGTCAATCATATAACAAAATAACATATTAATCTTAGGGTGTGGTGAATTTGTGTCAGAACATAGGTATGACTTCATTTCTTACACAACCTTATAGGTGTTTACTACATTTCTTACACAATATTCTACAACCTTCTCTATTGCACACCTTCCTTAACAGGTGTATACCATCCTAATAAGGGCACACCATCCTGATAAAGGTAATTATAGGACATTTTAATTTTAAATGTTGTGAAATATAAAATGTGAAATTATAAGGTTATCACAAGACGTTTGGTTAGATATTGTGAAAGAGTACTGTTGAATAAAATATTATATTTAAAATGTTACACTACAGACAGGAACAGAACACTATTGCAAGTAGCTGTCACCCCAAGCATATTATCAAGAACATTCCCAAGAGTCAATTTCTTAGAGTAAAAAGAAATTGTAGTGAGCAGGGAGATTACAAGACAGAGAAGGAAGTACTCACAAGGAGATTCAAGGAGAGGGGATATTCTGGTCAAGTGGTGGAAAAGCAAAACAAGAGACTGACAAAATAGAAGGTTACTGTTATACACACAAGAAAATAGACCAACTGAAAATACTGACTGTATTAATTTTGTCAGCACTTATACTGTGAGATCCTGAAAGGTCAGGGACATTATATAGCATAACTGGCATGTGTTAAGTGCAGATCCAAGACTAGTGGAAACAGCTAAAATGCACTAAAGATGTCATACCAGAGGGCTTGCAACCTCAAGAACCAGTTAGTCTCATCAACACAACCCATTCAACCACAAAATACTTGGCTCCCTCGTGTTCCTAAGTGATGTAGATCTTGTGTCAGGTGTAGATATTGCCCCTACATTACCTCTGATAGAACAATAGTAAACCCATACAGTGGGGAAGTGGTAGAAATCAAGCATTTTATTAACTGTGATACCATGTGGGTGGTGTTCTATGCTCAGTGCAAGTGTGGTGCCTATTATGTGTACACACAAAAAGGAAATTCAAAGAAAGGGTGGGGGAGCATGTGTGGGCAATTGAGAATGGCAACCAGGAATATGTATGGGCCTCACACGTGAAGAGTGCAAGAAATGCAAATGAGCACAAACTCAAGTTCATAGGGATTGAACAAGTGTGTCTTGGTCCCAGAGGTGATAATAGAGAATTAGCCTTAAGTAGAAGGGAGAATTATTGGATCTACAGACTGGGGGCCTGTATAACAGAAAAGTGTCTCAATGACCAGATATAATTGGAACCATTTTTGATTAAATAAGTCGGACTTAAGTGTGATTTTTGAATGTCTTTAACAGTTATCCACTGTTGTTTCCTTTGTCTGTAATATGTTTCTTCTGATTCAGGTTTTCTCTTTATGGAGAGCATTGTGAATAAGTCACACACTTCCCAAGGTTTAGGTAGAATAGACTATAGTAATGCCTGTGTTCCAAGAGCTATGCCTGGACGGATTTTCATGCAGATAAGCATTTTTCCTTCTTCTTCCCCCTCCACTCCCCCTTTTCTTCACCCCCTCCTCCCACCCCCCCATCCTCAACCCCTCTGCTAACAGGTCTGGTGGACAGTCACCCTCCTGGACCATTTTTGTAAATTGAAATAATAGAGCTTTACTATTCTGTATAAGATTGGGTATTTTAGCACCCTCAGAAGGTAGCCTTATTTAAGCCTTTTTGCATTAGCCTGTACACAAATGTTTTGGTAATGCATATTTGGATTTCATTGAGGAGACTAGAAGAAAGTCTCTTCTCAAAGTAGATCTAGCTATGCACTCTTACTGTGAATGGTTTGGGTTTTGGCACATGGAATGTATGTAATGTATAAATACATTTCAATATAATTAATTTAAGTATTTATATTGAATTAAGCACTGTCACTTTAAAGTCGATTTGAATTAATGAGATGCCTACTTATATAAATATTATGAACCAACATGGGGAGCATACTTTGACAAAGACCACAAGGTTGAAATGTCAGTCTGTTTTTGTTCACTTCCATGGGGGGTACACTGTCATGCTCTGCTCCTGAAAAGTAAACTGCTGTATCTTCAATGAATTTTTCTGTGCGGACAGCAGTTATTTATTGATGCTGGGGTAGGTTCCATGACTTTCAGTTCGTGTACCCTCCTCATCCAACCTATGCCTAGATGTCTTCCGTCAGGATCATCCCACCTCAGCCATCACTGATTTGGCCCTGGGCTTCCATTCCAAGACTGCAACTTGCCGTATTCTCAGCCTGCTGCCCGGACGCTCCTTCCATCAGGCATATGACTTTGTCCGACTTGCCTTCTACTTCCTCCTTAGCCTGCCGCTTTGATTCCTAGTCATCCCCCACTGACTTCCACAACTTACAGCCTGACTCTGTGATTGATCATTTCCACTGTTTGCATCTCGAACCTGCTGCGGGTTGTCACTTCCCTCCGGGAATGGAACTCATTCTACCGTGTATACTCATCCTCCTACCTCTCCTAGCTGCATTCAGTCAGGATCATCTTGTCTTGACCATCATGCTTGGCCACCTGAGCTCCAGTCAGCTGCTTCCTGTGAGTTCCTTCTCCACCTGCTATCCAATGCTACAACCCTTCTGGCCCTGGACCTCCTACTGCTAATAGTCTCCATTCCTCTTTGCCAAAGCCTACATGTCATCTCACCCACATCATGTTATCGTAGCCTGCCCCTGGATCCACTGGGTAATTGTCTCCTCCATCTCTTGCCCAGTTGCCACTTCCCATTGAAGAGGACCTCTGTTCTTTGTTTGCTTCCATCCTCCTACCTCTGCAGAGTGTTATCGAAGGCCAGCTCTCTCTCCTCATTCACCATGCCTGGAAGCTTGTTTCTACAATCATCTGTTTCCATCTGATCTACTCTCCAAAAAACTGTCACTTGCTGCTCCCTCCTGGACTGAGCTTCTCCCAAATATTCCTTCCCCTTACCTATCATCTGAAGCATCATGCCCTTCATCTCGCCTCACCTTCTTCAGGGTTGGAACCGGCATCTGCACCTGCCAGTCCATCATCTTTCAATGTCCATATCCTACCCCTTGCCACTTCCCTCCTGTCTTGGGACCGTTTATTCCAGCTACCTCACAGCCTTCTTCACCACTCGCCATCCTGCTCATGTTCGGATCATCCCACTTCCCCTTTTGGCCTACTTTTCTAATGACTTGGATCTCACCAGCTGGTCCAGTATCTCTCTAGATCCAGCCTGACTGGCTCTGGGACTTCCTTGCTGCAAGTCACCCATCCGGTTGAAGTCTGAGTTTGATGTCTCTTTCGGATGTGGGACCATTATCCTTCTTTGCCCCAGCACCTTTTGTTCTTTCACTAATTGGTTGAACACTTTCATTGGATGTTGGATCTATGTACCTCAGCCCTGTTGCTCTTGGTACTTTGCTTCACTCCACCACCATCCATTGATCATCTTCTAGAGACTGCTTCAGCTTTCAGACATTCTGCTGCCATTCACTGATGAGCTGACCCAGTCCTGTGCCTTCCTGCACAGCGTGTCATCTGGCTTCACCTAGCCCATGGCCTTCCCTGCATCATTTCTTCAGTCCATCAGGATCCACTCCGGACTTTCCTTCCACTGTGGATAGCCGCATTTTCCCATCTGCCTTGTGGGCTCAAGGCTTCCTACCATTTGTTGTGGCTCTTTTGGGCCTAGTAACTTATCTCTGACCAATATTCCTACCCAGTCAAATACTCCTACTGTTATCCATCTCATATTTCTAATCTGGCCATTCTAACAGCTCCCATCCACTACTTGATGGATCACTTGTTCATTCACCTGAGGAAACTCCTTCTAGCACGCATTCCTTGGGGACCTTGCCTCAGACACTCAAGGTAATACAAGTTTTCCCTACTACCCAATCAGCTTCCCTTGATCGTTTCAGACTCTCATTTGACTGGACACTAGAAACATTCCCATCTCTCTCCATTGGATACTCCCTATGAATCTTGTCCATTCAGTCTGTGGCTCTGCCTACCTACCATACCTCACAGGCTCTCCTCTTGCATGGAAAAGATGTAACTTCTTCTGTTATGCTCTGACTTATTCTCCATCATCACTCCTCTGTATCCCGGAACTCACAAGATACCTCTTGGCACCTTGGACATTACCTGGTTCTATTGTGTAGCTTCTTATCATCACCAAATTTGTTGACTATGGTATTAGACTCTTACTTACTCAACAGATGTTGCTTGTGCTAAGATCTTTCCAGCTGCCTTCCAGAAAATTCATAGTTGGATTTCCACCGCCTAGCTGCTCACTAACGTCACATCATCCAAACCATCGGTTTTGGTGCCTGGACATCACCATTCCTCATATAATCATCTGCTCCTTTTTCCTCTAGTACCGTCAGTCAAGGTAATTGCCCTTCCAGTGGACTTCCAGCCTCTCCATCACAAATTATCTTAGCTAATCTCTCCAGTAAAGACTATCACTGAGAACAGGCTCTTTCTATTTCTATAAGGAATCTGCAAACATTAAGGCTAATTCTCTAACCCAGTCTTATCTCCCAATTGGTCTTAATTAGCCATAGCACTACACTCCTCTAGCATTCCATGCTACTTGACCTCACTTCCAATTCAGCCTACAGACTCTTCCTCATATCCACCTCCAAGCTTCTCTCAAGGACTTCGGCATCGGATTACCTGCAAATCAAACCAACTATAGCCTACCATAGTGCATCTGACAGACAATCACATGACAGAAATATCTATATTTACTTCAGCCAGTGTACCAGCAGAGCATATACAAGTATAGTTACGACATTATGCGCAAGGAAGCTATCCATTCCTTATACCGAACTTCCAGTCAGTCTCTATACATATTCAGTTGCCATCTGAACTGCATCTGCAAATCTTCCTCTATTTGTCTACTAATCATTTATGGCAGTCCTCCTATCAGGCACTCAAAGACTCTTCTCTACTCATTTCTACTTTACGAATGCTTACTTAGCTACTTATGGCTCACTACTACATTCTTTGCCTCCAGACTTTACCTTGACAGTCAAACCTTCCACAAGTCAAATCATTCACCTATGACTGCAAAAATCATCACAATTCCCACCATTTACTGTCCGGTAGCATATCAATCAAATTATGCTCTCCCTGCTCATTACACCCCTGCAATCCCTTTGGACATGCATCCTTCATCCCCTTGGAAATCTGAACTCCATTCACCCATCTTCTTTTTTTTTGTAACTTTGATTTTTATTAAAAATAAAAAATTTTTCCACTCAGGGTACAGGTACATATAAAATGCATACTGTCATTGCATCTCATTTACATGTCTTAATTATCCATTCTATAACTTATATTTTCCATTTAATTAACTGAGGTAAGAACCAATCAATTAGTTATGATACTTATGATGATATCTTATGGTCTAGGTGGCTGGATCCAGTGGTAGAGTCGGCCCTTCTCTTAAGGCCCTGTGACCCATTCCTAGGTCTGTGGGTATCTTGGGGGAGTCACTTCATGGTGGGGAAGGGAGCCAGGGGGAAACATTTGTATGTCAAGGCTCAGGTCATCTAAAGAGGTCTGTCATTTCTTGAAATTGTTCCCACCTCCAACCTATGGGACAAATTCTGGTCTATTCTCCACTATATAAAGTAGCTAGGTTGTCCATCTATTTCGGATGGAGTGAGTTTGATCTTTAAGTTTAGCAGTCATGCTTCCATTCTATAAATATCATATATTATAGTCTCCCACTGAACTTTGGAGGGTGGGTCAGTTTGTAGCCACATCCTGGTAATGGCTTTCTTAGCCGCAGTCAGTAGGATATTGATTAGATATATTTGATGTTTGGCTTTAAATTGTTTTGGATAATGTAGAAGTAAAGACAATTCTGGCAAAAGATCTCCTAAAGTTGGAAACAGATCTCATATAGTTTGTGTCACTCCTTCCCAAAATTGGGCCAACACTGGGCAATACCAGAAAATGTGCACATGTGTGGCAACTTCCACTCCACAACCCCTCCACCAAGTGGCCCCTCCTGTTGAATGAAATTTTGCTGTAATTTGGGGGGTTCTAAAGAACCTTGCCACCACCTTCCATCCAAACTCCCTCCATGTATAACAGCCCGTGATGCAGTGCTGTTTGTGCCAGATCCCCACCCAATCCTCCTGTGGGATTACTGTTACCAAATCATCCTCCCATATCTCATAAACTCTGTTCTGATTTACATTAGGAGAGTCCCTCAGAGATTTATAAAATCTGGATACTAGGTGTCTTGATTGGACTTCCTCTTGAATTTGGGTGAGAAGTGTCATGGCTTGGGGAGCTGTAGAGTCATGACATCTGGACCCAGAGTTTTAACCAAATAGTGAATGATCTGCAGGTACCTATAGAAATCCTGTTGTCTGAGGCCATATTCATGTTGTAGCTGTTGAAAGGGTTTTAGAAGTCCTCCATAATAAAATTGATGGGTGTATATTAAGCCCTGTATTTGCCATCTGGAAAAACCATGGTCCATGCATGCTGGGAGAAATGTAGGGTCTAAGGAGGGTATACTCAGCCATTTTTCCCCTTGTGCATTGGCCAGTTTTCTGAGGTATGCTCTCCAGTCTTGCAGTACATTGCTGGTGTAAAAGGAATGTTTTTGTATGGGAAGCTGTCTATAGGGTTGGCATATTGTTGTGCGGTCCAGTGGTAGGGAGGAAGAGAATCTCTCAATGGAGACCCATAAGGGTGTATGCTTTGGGTGTCTGGCCCATTGAGTGAGGTGCATTAGCATGGCTGCCCAGGCATAGTTCTGACTACTAGGGAGGGCCAGGCCTCCCCTTTTCTTGACAAAGTCCACTCCGAAACTATGTGGTCTGCCATTTTTGCCAGGTGCAGAGAAAGGGTAGCTAACCCAGTCTCCAACTCACACTCTGCACTCAAGGCACAATCATTACCTGGAGAGTCATTGTATTTCACACAATTCCTTTTATTGTGGTTTGCTGCATTCAAAATTTCATTCAGCATTACATTCAGCATATGCCAACTTCTCTTTGGTGTCTCCAATACTGGACTACAGTACAAGTCACATTAAACTGTTCCCTTAACTCACTGATGTAGCATTGTTCAATGAGTTTCCTAATCTGTGCAGTGTTTAATTCAATGAATTAGTAAAAGGTTAGTATTGGTTTGCAACTAGCTGTTAGGACTATAAGCTTTATTTTCAGCTGAGTGCTTAAAATTTTCTTTTCAGAAGACAGACTAAACAACTCTTAAGGAATGCTGTGATATTTATAAACAATGCTCTTAAGGAATGCTGTGATATTTATAAACAATGCCATGAAAATGCATTGCATAAACACTGCAAAACAGCTACTGCTATATCACTAAACAGGTACAAGTGAGTTGAATAGGCAGTGAAGAATGGTTGGAAAACAATTACAGCTTCAACAATTCAAGTTGCCACTGCAGTAGAATCACTAAAAAAAAAATGCTACACTAGTGAGTTGATGGAACAGTTTTATGTGACTTGTACTATAAACCCGGCTCTTTGGCCAGGATGTGGTCTTTCTCAGGGGGTGATCTAGGCTGTTTCCCCTGCCATAGAAAGGAAGATATAATTTTGTTCCATCTAAGTATCTCAGTCCTGGGTAACACATATGGGATATTTTGCATGAGGTAAAGTATCCTGGTTAGAATATTCATTTGGACCATTTGTATGTGATTTATTAGGGAGAGTGGAAGATATGTCCATCGTCTAAGATCTTCCCTCACCTTCAGAAATAGGGATTTGTAATTTAAGATATCACCTGTTGGGGATCTGCGGACAAATGTATCCCTAAATAATGGAGGGATGGTTTGCCCCACTTACATGGATATTTCTGTTGTAGGTGTAATGAGGGGGTGTCTTGGATAAAAAGGACTTCTGTTTTGTTTGTATTTAATTTATACCCTGATACATTTTCTATCTCTAACAAGCTGCTTGTGAGGGCTGAAAGTGATGAGTCCGGATCTCTAAGGTATAGGAGAAGGTTGTCTGCATAGTATGCCACCTTATGTTCTTCTTCTCCTATATGGACTCCTTTAATCTGTATCTTCTGTTGGAGGTGTTGGGCAATCACCTCTGCATATAGGGCAAAAAGGTAGGAGATAATGGGCTCTCTGAAGGGAAAATCTGTTGGAGTGGGAACTGTTAATTTTAATTGTAGCCATCGGGTGAGAATAGAGTCCTTTAATATTTTTTAGGAAGTCTTTTGGGAAGCCAGATCTCTGAAGGGTATATTCTAAAAACAGCCAAGACACCGTATCAAATGCTTTTTGTGCATCGAGACTCAATATCATTAAGGGGGTGTTAGTGATTGTGGCCTGGGAAATCAGATATAATATCCTTTTAATATTATCAGTGGTTTGTCGAGTTTTAACAAAACCTGATTGATCTGGATGCACCAGCGAGGGAATGCTATAATCTAAGCGATAAGCTAGGATACTAGTATAGATCTTATAATCTCACTTTAAGACCGAGATAGGTCAATATGATTCACAAAGATGGGGAGGTTTACCTGGTTTTAAGATTGCTGATATTGTAGCCTGCGACCAGGATATGGGATATTCACCTGAGGAATGGACCTTCCTGAGTGCAGTAAGGAAGGGAGCTTTAATCAGATACCATGTAGCTTTGTAGCACTCGGCTCCATAACCATCTGGGCCAGGGTCCTGTCCATTTTTGAGATTTTGGATTTTTGAGAATACTTCAGGGGCAGTAATTGGACAGGATAAGGCAGTGGCCTGTGGCTTGGTCAAGAGGGGCAGATTCAACTTAGAAAAGAAAGCTACAATCTGAGGGGATGTAGGCAGGCTAGGGTCTGCATACAGATCTGTGTAGTACTGTAGGAAAGCTTTTTGTATTGGTGAAGTCAGGAATGTCATTCTCCAAGTCTGTGGATCTTTAATTTTGGTAATGTGGGCTTGTAGGGTTTGATTTCTAAGGCGATATGCCAGAATGCAAGATGCTCGTGCTCCTCCTTCATAATATTTTTGTCTGAGCCATAATAAGGCCTGCTCTGTCTTTTCTGTTAAAATCTTCTGGATTTCTTGTTGGGTCTGTTTCACCTGAATTTCCAGCATGTCATCTCCTTGTATGTGTGCCCACTGCAAGAATTGTAACTTATCTTGTAGTACAAGTAGTTTTGCCTCTCTTTGTTATTTCTTTTGGGCTTCATATGCAATTATATATCTCTGTAGTACCACTTTTACTGTGTCCCATAGGGTTTGTGGAGTCATTTGTGGGGAGGTATTTTCTCTTAAAATCTCTGCGATCTTCTCTTTCAGTAGGTCTTTAAACAAGGGGGTCTCGATTCCAAGATGCATGGCGCAACTCACGGGTGTATGCGAGTTGCACCATGCGCTGCTATGCCAGGCATCCTGTGCCCTATTCCAGGACAGGCAGGGTCCTCGGCACCTATGTTCTGTGTCTTGTGGCAGCTGCAGGATTGCACCACAGGAATGGCACAATGGACCTGGGTGCTGCAAGGTGGAGACCATGAGGATCAGCTCCCCTGGAGTCCCCCACCCAGAAACAAGCCCGCAATCCACTGGGGGCCATGGGGGGGTTAGGCAGTGAGGCACAGGTACATGGGGGGCACCCTAAAAAATGGCCCAAGTGGCACCCAGACATGTGGGGAAGGGGGTCACACTGTGTTGGGAGGATCCATGGGGCACGGCTGTCTGTGTGTTGCAGTGCTGCAGGGTTGGGCAACCATCATTTTGCCAGGACACATGTCCCTTAGACCAGCTAATTGGCACTTGAAATTGTGTAAGGGGTTACCGCAGCCACCCTTTCAGAATAGGGCACAGTTGCTGCCATAACCCCCCCTTCTGCCATGTCATGGGGGCTGTGACCAGTGGACATTTGCTTGAGTGCAGGCTGTCAATGCCATGGTGCAGGTCACTTCCTGGAATACCCAAACAGTGTAACGATGTCGCAGCGGGCTAATTTGCTTATTGCCTGGCCTCAAGTTGCCTTGTGGCAGGCATACCCTGTTTTGGAATTAGGCCTGGGGTGTTTTAACAGGGAATTATTAAGACACCAATAATTATTTTTAGGTTCTCTGTTCATTGTTAACTCTAAGGCTATTGGGGGCATGATCCAATAAATAAATATTTTGTATTTCTGATTGCCTTACTTGCTGTACATGTTCTTTGTCCATGCAGAAGTAGTCTAGATGGGAGTAATGACAGTGTGCATGAGAGTAAAATGTGAATTTCCTAGAGGAAGGGTTCAAGTATCTCCAGACATCTACAAGGCCTACCTCCTTTAGTAATTTCTGTAGGTGTCTCTGGCTCACTGTCATGGGGGATGGGCAAGAAGCTGAGGAATCCAGGGTGGGATTTAACTGGCAATTGAGATCACCACCTAGAATTAATATGCCTTGTGTATACACAAGGATTGTATCCACTAAGTGTTTGATCGGCGATGTGTCACTACCTGGTGGGATGTATATACTTCCAATCATGTATTTTTGGTTTTCTATATTACCTATGGCCAGTGCTAACCTACCTTCCTTGTCTATGTAAGAGTCTGTTAAATTAAATGGGGAGGACCTGGAAACCAGCACTATCATACCCCTATGCCTGCCATTCTGATAGAAGGATTCCACGATTTGTGAAGAGCAATATTTCTTGAGTTTCATATGTTCAGTGAAGTATAGGTGCTTTTCTTGTAATAGCAGTAAGTCAGGGCCTAATTTCTTTAGTGCAGTTATGGTTCTGTATCTCTTGATTGGCCCAGACAGGCCATTCACATTATGAGATATTATTTTAAATCTACCAGTCATAAGAAAATTGGCAAGTCAGGACCTGAGTCCCCCAGCCCCTGCCCCCCCCCACCTGGGTCGGGCTGCTCTCTCCACCCCCGCCCCACTCACCAGCTTTTATTCCTTCTATAATGTTGTCTACTGTACCACCAAATGTGTTGTATGCTATGAATTGTACAACCTAAGTAAGTAGATCCTGTACCCTGCTCATTAATTTGGAGGAGGGATTTAAACAACCTCTTTAAGGTAGGATATAAACTGATGACCTGGCCTACGTGAACTACATCTGTGACTGACCAACAGGGTCTGAGCACAGAAAACTGGTTTGTAGAAGAGGAACTATGCAACAATTGGTGACAAAAAAAGTTGACTTCCATGGGCAGGCCTGTCCCAGCTGGGGAGGCCTGTATCAGGTGAAGAAATACATTGACCCAGAAAAAAGAGATATGAGAGGGGTTGTGTGATAACAAACCAAATAATACAGATGTAAGGAAAAAAGGGGGTTAAGGGTTTAATATTATACCCATATGCAAAGTACATCATTTTCTGTTAGCTTCTGATCTCATGCTCTTGCACCTTGTCTTGTAAGATAGCACATACAAGGAGGTCAATCTAAAGTTTCAATACACTGGCAACCCCACCTCTCCAATCCAGGGGTGAATAACTCTTAGATTATAATATGAGGAACTTTATAATGTTCTTTATCTCCTTGTATCAGTGTACTCCAACTCTCTGGTATATCCAGGTCTCCCTCAAGAAAGAACCGGCTTTCTCCCTCACTCCAGGCCACGCTCCCCCAGGCCCTGTGGTGTGGCAGTCCCATTCCACCCCATCGTTCCCCAGGGCTCAGTGTCAATCAGAGCCCACCCACGAGTCCATCCCTTCATCCTCCCCCAAAAGGGTGATGCCCCAGCTCCCCATTTCAGTGCATGGGCCCTTCTGATCCCATCAGAGGACAGGCTCAACATTTCAAAAATCTCCCCAACAGTGCACGGGTAGTGCCCAGAGGTCTCAGCCTTCTCCATGAAGCTCCCTCAGAGCCTTCTATCCTGCTGCCTTGTGGTGATCTTGTGGGAATGCATCCAGCAGAGCCCTATCTAGAGGGATGCCCATATTCTCTATAATCTGAGGGAGTTGCGAGGTCGATATCATGGAGCCTCTTGCCACTCAATTCAGCTATTATTTCCACCACCAAATAAGCGCAGTGCAAAACAGTCAGGGTCGGGGGGGAAGCAAGCTGGAGGGCAAAGTTCCAGAATTGAGATGGCTCCTATTTAATGGAGGCCCTCCCTGTACCCTGGGTCTCGTGGATAGCCCACCGACTCCTCAGTGACCCCATCCACCTCCGCCCAGGAGTTGTGTGTGCCCTTCACCCACCATGACCCCTTCCCCCCAGCAAGACATGTGTCCCAATCCAAGACATGTCAGTTAAATTCAGGCTGAACCTCTGCTCACCCCTCCACACCACTCCTGCTATGAAAAGAACCTCGGAGCCTTATGTGTCTACCTGCGAGCCTCTAGACCCATCCAGCCAGGACAGAGCCACAGTGCCCCCACTCCAGGGAGAGGTACCAGATCCAACCCCTCATTCAGCTAGGCCCAACAACCCCAAGCCCTGGAGCCCAAGTGAGTGAGACACAACCTCCATGTTCCCCCAAGGGACTTACTGTCTACTGCCTGGAGTGATCAGAAGCAATCTTCAGTCATCGGTTATACATCTAGAGCTGTTAATTGAGCCAGTAAGCTTTTGACTGATGTCATAGTCTGATGCTGTGCCCTCTGAGCCATCAAGAAAGGTCTTTCCTGTGTGTTAGAATCAGTCTAGAGGGTAAAAGCAGTCCTCATTTTTTAAAGTCTGCGTAAGCCATTGCTGCATCCTTGTAGCTTTGTTGGTCTGCGGGGTACTGCACAATCAACCTGGACAGATAGGGTGTCCTGAATTTGATCTTGTTCTGCCTCAGTATGGGGAAGAGAGGTATGTATTCCCTATGCCATTTCATTGTGTAGGGAGCGTAGTCATTATCTAGGTAAATTCTATCTGTGCCATAAAATACTTTTCCCTGGGACCAAGCTTGTCTCAGGATCATTTTCTTGGTTTGGTATCGAAGGAACCGGACTATAATCAAGTGCAGCCTGGAGTTCAGGTCTGAGGGCTTCAGGCCCAGTGCATGATGAACCCGCTCAAGTTCCAATGAGAAATCTTCATCCAAAGTCAAGGAGATGAGTAGCAAAGTAGTCACAAAGTCCACTATGTTTGAGCCCTCACTATTTTCGGGGACAGAGTAAATTCTTGTATTTTGTCGGTGCTGACGATTTTCTGCGTCTTCCTGTCGATCGATGGTTAATTGGCAGACTTTTGAGAGGAGATCTACTGAGTTTTGTAATTTTTCTAGTTTACCTTCATATTTGGTTCTGGTTGTATCGAGGGTATCCACCCTGCCCTCCAGTGTTTCTAGGTCTGCTTGGAAGGTTGAGAAGAGTGCCTTGAAAGACTGAAATTCTGCTTTTATGTCTGTCAGCTCTGCTAGGATTTTATCTTATTTTGCCTCTGTGGAGTTGGATATTCCTGAGCATGGCTGCCCTGAGTCATGTCGGCTTGGGCCTGTAGCGTGTATGCAGGTGTGGGAGGCTTCTGAGGCATCCAAGTTGGAGCCTTCTATATCTGATAACTCCTCGTCTTTTTGTAGAATTTGAAACTGATTGTTTCCTCCTTTATCTCTGTTTCTTGCCATTCCTCTGAATGTGATTAGAGTCAAGTAATATGATTTAGAATTGGTAATTCCTGAGGTTTATACTCTTGCTAGGTACTGAGCTCAAAAATCAGATGGTCATTAGCAGGATGACATCACTGGAAGCCCCTCCATTTGCCCTTCTTCAACTGGATCTGCTCCACACTTAGTATTCCATTACTCTTTCAGGAAGGACCTACTCTTCAACTTCAGGATCATCATTCAATCTGCATTGTCCATGGATCAAGGATGAATCATCATCTCCAAGGCACTCAAAGACAGTCTTCTACTAATCTTCTATTCCATAGATGCTTTCTTAGAGACTCATCACTAGCCACTGAATTCCTTGCCTCCAGACTTTACCATGAAAGCCAAACCTCACACAAGTTGGATCATTCACCCATGCCTTCTCGTATCATAAGCATGTCCACCGTTCCCTGTCTAGTAACTTATCAATCAATTCATGCTCTCTCTGCCCATTACGCCATTACAATCCCTTGGGACAAGCATCATTCATCACCTTGGAAACCCAAACTCCATTTGCCCTTCTACAACTGGATCTGCATCACACTTAGGATTCTACCACTCCTTCAGAAAAGACCTACTCTTCAGCTTAAGGATCATCATTCAGTCAACATTGTCTCTGGATTGAGGATGGACCATCATCTCTCCAAGAAGCTAACCTTCCCCAGATTCACTATGGTTACTAGAACCTAGGTACTTCTCCTTTTAGTGTGCCCAGAGGATGGGCATACCTATGACCATGGGTCCTCAGAGGTTTCCTCCACCTGGGGGGGGTTTCCTCTCCTGAGTGCCAGGGGTCATACTCTCCATGAGTTGGAGAAGGTATCTTTTTGGTCGTTCTATTCTCTAGAAATTACTACCAACATATCTACTACTCAAGGGTGGGAATAGAGTAAAGCCACAAAAAGTACTACAAGTTACACAAGCACTATATACCCCATTGCTATTCCACAAACATTGAATGGGAGGGCTTGGCCTAAGGTTCAATGTTGGGAATAGCTCCTCCCACAGCCTCTACTTAAGCCCTCTACTAACTCACCTCCCTTGTTTAGGGAGTGTTGTTCGTCCACCACCAACCCCTCCTCCTCTTTCTCTGGTGCTCTTCTCACCCATGTTCCTGGGCCTTCCATTTCCTACAAATTACTACCTACATATCTACTACTCAAGGGTGGGAATAGAGTAAAGCCACAAAAAGTACTACAAATTACACAAGCACTATATACCCCATTGCTATTCCACAAACATTGGACAGACTTTTTATTTCATGCAGCTCTCCCTTCATCTGAAAACGCTGGAATTCCTGGCAGCATTTGCTAGGGCTGAAAAGGCCTGTAAGTGAGGTAGATTAATACTAAAATAAGTCACCAACTCATGTCTCAGTTCTTTCTCTTTCTCTCTGCATTAATTACTTACCCTTCCCTTTGATCTCTATGCAGGCTATTCCATTCTTATACCTTCACTCTGGTTTATGACAGCATGAGACATTTCCACTGTCCCAAACCTTTTCACTCTTTTCCATTCATTTCCACAGCCTGATCTTATAACTTCTCCACCCAGGGCTATTTCTTAATGGAGCAAACTTTTCTTTCCCTTCTAGGTCTTAAATTTCAAACTTTTCAATTGATATTCATTGATGTTCTTATAGCAAGAACCAAACCACCAAACCCTTTCAGACATCCAATCGCTGATGCCTCAGCTGCTGGCTGGGCCTTATTCTGGGGTTGTGGGTGTCCTGGACCTGATCCCAGTCCTAACCAGCACACTCTGCTCATGAAGCGATTCCAATCTCTGAACTGACTCATCAGGAGGACTTCTGCCAGTGCTATACAGATTACCCACTAGACTGCCACCTTGCTGGGGTCCCAAACATTACTCCCCCAAATGGACTTCCCCCCCCATAAGTAGCTCACACCATGGGCCCAAACTCTGCGATGGCCTCCAGCCTGGGGAATAGGGATAACACTGCCACTAATACACCCTCAATGGTAAGACTGCCACTTCCAAGCCATGCCCAGGCCCTATTTGCTATAGCAGGCCTGCCCGCAGTATACCATTCCAACCCAACAGCTGTACTACTAATGGGCAATCTTTCTTTCTTTTGGGCTTTTAGGCCCTATCAGTGCTTACCCTACCAAGGTGCCAAAGTTCACTTGGAGGGCCTCCATTTTTCATTCTTCTCCCCCAGGCTTCGGCTCCCAAATGCACCGACAGGCCCCTTCTACCTTGCTCCATTGCTCCCCATTTACTCTCCTGAACCATTGCTCTCACATCATGGATCTTCATGGGTGGAAAGCTGGGGTGGCAAACAGGCCACCCTGGTCCCACCACGGCCCTCATATGAACTTGTGGGTTGAAAACCCCCCAGCTCCCCTCTCCCCGGGTCTCTCCCTTGATCTCCTATGGCACCAAATTTCCCTGCTATATATACCCCTTACGGAGGGACCCCACCTGCCATCAGCAAGCAGCACCACTTCCCAGACTAAGCAGCTCCACAGCTTTTTATCTCTTCCTAGCTACCCCCTAGCAACCAAAATTAACCAGTAAGTGGCCAGAAGATGCTTACATTTATTTTTATTGCAGTAAAATCCCATATCCAAATTCAAACAATGCTTCATGAAAAGTAATCCTCTTCATCAGGATGATTTGGGGATCTGTTTCATGAACAGAAACAAAAAAATTAAACCATATTTACAAATCATCCCTTTCTTTGTTGCCATAGAGTTTTTTTCCGCAGGCAGCATCTAGTCTGCCATTCAGGCCTTTCTGCTGGTGACCTCCATGCCCTGTCAGCCACTCCCCCCACTGTCAGATTTGTGGGGACCTACACAGAGCACTGAATTAGAGTATCAGTGCCATCATAAATGTAGCTGAGGTTCATAGATTTGTGGATTTTCTCCCTGTCCCCTTAAGTCCTTCCCACCTCCATCTGATGCTGGGCAGTGCCCCATCCATGCATCTCTGCAGTGGAGGCAAGCTCCCTAGCCCACCACAAGGGTTGTTGTGGCAGTGGAACACAGCATCACTCTCTCCAGTTGGGAGCACTGTCAAGCAGCAGTGCTACTGCAGCCCCCTCAGCTACCCAGCCCAGCTCCCAGGTCCACTCCTGAACCTGGACTACCAGTACAGGAGTACAACATGCTACCTGCTGGGCCATCACACCCCCAAATCATCCCTTTCTTTTGACCACTTCAATTGAGCAAGGTGCACATGAAAACTGATCATTTACTCTCTCGGTCCTTTGCTATGCCTCATAGTAGTAATAAACCTAAAATAACATTTCTTGCGGTTTCAATCCTTATTAAACAATGTCATTGTGTCTCAAGGCTCAAACTGTAAAGCAAACAAGTCCTAAGAGTTTTCTCGCCCCATGCAGATGAGACACAGAAATAGAGAGAGTAGCTGCACAGGCACTAAATATGGATAGTTTTGAGTTTCATGCCAGTAAATTTAAGTAGGTAAAACAAAGGGATGATTTGTAAATATGGTTTTAGTTTTTCTTTCTGTACATTGAATTGGTTGTGTTGCTGACACACACAGACACTGAATAAGAAGGGGATGATTTATGGGGCCCAATGACCAGCAAGTAGCATAACATGCTCTCAGACAGGTAATCTGGGTTTAGAAGTGGACCTGGGAGTTGGGTTGGGTAGCTGAAGGGGCTGGAGTAGCACTCTGTGCTTGTCAGTGCTCCCCGCTGGGGAAGGTGATACTGGCTTCCATTGCCACAATGACCTTTGTGGTGGGCTAGGGATCTTGTCTCCACTGCAGAGGTGTACTGCTGGGTTACTGCCCAGCTGGCTCTGGTACTCTCAGGCAATGCTGCGTGTGAATCCCAGCTGGTCTGAGAGTGTACAATTATGGATAAAGGTGGCACATACTGTAGTTTGGGTAAACTACAATGATTTAAAAAAGGCTTTTGATATAACGAGTAAAAGCAAGAGGTAATTCTCATAGGACACCATGATATTGTTTAACAAAGAATGAAACCATAAAAAACGTTTTTGATGTAGTACTAAGAAGCATAGTAAAGGACAAAGAGAGTAAATGGTTAATTGTGAGTTTCATGCCAATAAATTTAAATAGTTAAAGAGCAGTCAACGCCTTCAACAGAACTTTCACAAAACATAATGCTTAGACACAGCTCCGCTTGCATTTCACATTAGTTCTGCATATCTCCTCCCCATTATTATTATTGAGGACATTTGCGTGAAAATAGGAGCTTTGATCCTAAAAAATTCATCTAATCCAGTTGCTTTCTTCCTACCTGAGGTCATAATGCACTGCTTGTGACATCATAGTTATTCCCATGGCAACAGATTGTGATGTAACAACAGAGGATTGTGACCTGAAGTAAGGAGTAAGCTATGAAAGCAGATGAGCTTTAAGGGATACAGATCTTGTATTCATGCACACTTCCTTAGTAATAAAGAAATGGGAGGAGAAATCTGTAGACTATATATGGAATGCAAGCTGAATTGTACCCAATTGTTATGTTTATCAGTTATCTTGTAGGCATAAGCAGCTCTTTAAAACAAAGGGCTGATTTGTAAATATGGTTTTATTATATTTTTTCTTTCTGAACATGTACTAGATCCTAAAATCATTCAGTTTTGTTGACCATGAAAGGAGGACCAGGCAATTCTGTGTATTTTCAGCCTTGTCCTAGGGGTGTGTGTGTGGGGGGATACACATAGAAACCAAGTGACATTGGACCAGATTAAGCTGTTGGTGGTATTTTTAGTGAATGTTGTGATGATGTGGATTAATTTCCATGAAACATTGCTTAAATTTTGATGTGAGATTTTATTGTGCTGAAAATAAGCATTTCTTCGCAATATGTACAGGTAAGCGGGCCTTTATTCTGTCTGTGGTTTTATAAATATTAAACCCACCTTCTTAGCTTCTATAAAGGACTGGAGATTAGGAAAGATTACCATTATGGGGTCCAGGTGATTGGGAGACTTGAGGGTCAGGTTTATGAGATGTGCAAAGCTGACAAATTTTTGTTTTGTGAATTTATTTGTAAAGTTTGCTGAATTCTCGAAGTGCCAACTTTGCAATGTTTTCGGCAGGTGAAGTGGCAGTTTTTCAGGCAAAGACATGTAAACTCATTAGACTTCACCTGATTTTACCTGAAAAACTACCACTTCCCAGAAAAACTCATTGCAAAGTGGGGAAGTGGGAGATTCTCGAATTTTTTCACAAAGGTGAATTTTGCAACTTTGCTGGTGAAGAAAAATGTTACAGCATCTCTTACCAGGTTAGTAAAGTGTTTGTTGTCTAAAGATGGCATTAGGTAAATAAAGGAAGTACAGAAGGCTGATAAAGAAATTGAACAGCTTAGTGACAGGATCCAAAGTGGTGAATTGTGATAGGAACTGATTAACAGATAGGAGACAGAGGGAGGTGGTTAACAACACTTACTTTAATGATAGGAGAGTGACCAGGGGAGTACCACAGGGTTAAGTACTGGGATCAGTCCATGCTACATCTTCATAGGGGACATTGCAGAAGAACTGGAAGGGAAGGTATGCCTTTTTGCAGATAATACCAAAATCTGCAATAGGGTGAACATTCGGGTGGGTGTGGAGAGAATGTGCAGGGATGTAGGGAAATTCAGTGAGTGAGAAAAAGCATAACAGTTAGCTGGCCCAGTGGCACTGTGGGTTGAGGTGCTGGACACCACACCTCATGCCATGCAGGTGACCCAGGTTCAGGAATGAGCTTGGGTAGCAGGGGATTGGCAGGGGTGAGAGAGGATTGAGCATCTGTAGGACAGCTCTCCTCTCCCGGGGAGAGATGGGGCACAGGACCAGCATATCCTGACACCTAGCGGAGGCTAGGTGTTGACAAGCCTGGTCCTGATAGATCGGGGTCAGAAGGCAGGGCAGCCAGTGGGCATGCTACATGCAGATGCGTGCACAGCACGCCCCCTTCCAGCATTGTACACTCCACCTCCACAGGCAGAAAAAGGGAAAAGGGGCACCCTGGTCATAGCAGCTTGATGGCAGTCTGAGTGTACTAGCACTGACTCCAGGAGGGATCACTGGTGCTAATCCAGACTTGGTGGGAGAAGTTAGTCACCCCCTGCCACCCTGCCATGGGGGGCAAGTTGTGGGGTATTGGGTGATTTCCCTCAGTGGGAGATTATTGCAGGTCAGATGGCAGCTGGAGATAAGGACGTGAGGACACCAGGGCCAACTGGGAGCCCAGAGGAGAAAAAGTAATATATAAAAAATCATTACAGTTGGTGGTTCAATGCCAAAAAGTGTGATATCATACTCCTAGGGCATACAAATGAAAGAGCTGAGACTAGGATTGGGGAGGGAGGTATTGACAGTCACTAAACAGGAAAGGGACCTTGGGGTTATCATAACTGAGAACCTCAATGTGACAGGGCAGTGTGAAAAAGCAGTGGGTAGGGCTAGTGGGATTATGGGTGCATTGGGAGGAGTATTCCCAGCAGGAGGTGGGAGGTGATGTTGCCTCTGTATTGCTCACTGGTGAGACTCCACCTGGAGTACTGTATCCAGTTTTGGAGACCGCACCTCAGAAAGGAAATAGACAGGAAGGAGATAGTCCAGACTAGGGCAGCTGGTAGGGTGAAGGGTTGCATGAGAAGCCCTATGAGGAAAAACTGATGGATCTCAACATGTACCCCTGGAAGAGAGGAGAGAGAGTGATATGATGTAGACCTACAAGTACCTCAAAGAGGTGAACAGGGTGCAGGAGGGAGTTTCTTTTGAAAGAGAAAGTGCACCAGGACAAGAGGCATTCGAGGAAGCTGGAGGGTGGAAAGTTCAAGAGAGACATGAGGAAATATTTCTTCACTGAAAGTGTGGTAGATGCGTAGAACAGACTGGCAGCAGAAGTGGTGGAGACTAAAAACAGTGGGGGCCAATCCCTCTTACAGTGTTTTTGCTGTGGGCTGTTTTAATTTAGCAAATGGGGCAGTGTGGGGGAACAAAACTGGTGAATGCCCTCAAACAGAACTCCATCAACCCCACAGAAAGGTTTATTCCCCACACTCTAAGTGGCTGACTCTAGCACTGTTAACAACAGTTGCACATGCCATGCGCAAGCTTCCTTGGCTATGGTAAGTAACGTAAACAGCCAGTTACCAGATATCTTTGTGCTTTCATTTATTTAAATCCTTCTATTCATAAATGAGTACTGCAGTTTAAAAATGCAGATGACTTTCTTGCAACAGTTCAAAAATTCATTAACAAAGTAGGTATGCTGCATGGAAGGTAAGGCTTTTTCATATCATAAACAGTGCAAATAGTGCTGTGCTCATCTGGCACAAGTGGCTTAGCAATGCAAATGCAGTTACAAACAATGCAAAAATAAATTACCAAAATTGTCACAGGAGTCCAGTGTCCAAATACCCCAGCCAGTGGAAGGCTTCAAGCACGCATGGGATAGACATAGGGGTAAATTAGAAAAGAGGCAGGAAGGAGGGAGGGTTGCCAGAGACCTGATAGGGTCTGTGGTCACAGAATATGCAGAGAACTCTCTGGGCAGACTGGGTGGGCCAAGCAGTCCTTTTCTGCTGACAAATTTTATGTTGATGTGCTTCTGCTGGCAGGATACCAGTTTTTTTTCCTAAAGGCACAGGGAGCAGGGCTGTGGAATAGGAGACCACTTCCACAGGTAACAGTGGCCATGGCTAATTCTGGCTACCTGGAGAAGGGGGAACTATTTCTTTCCTAGTTTTTAAGCTTTTTTAATTCATTCCTGAATACAAATGCTCCTGAATGGTGCATACTATTCATTATATAATGGCAAGAAAAATTCTAGGAACCTGATTGGCTGCTGAGCCCTAGACACAGTGATGTTATTAGACAATAACATCACTGGATCTAGGGAAGGCACAGACATAACCACATGTCCACTACAGAAATAACTCCTCAGTCAGTGGACCGTGAAACCACTTTTACAGAAAGATGTGATGGTCAGCATCCGTCTTACACTTACTGTCGCCAGGTTTTCACCTTCTATTCCCACTTTATTGCTCAAATCACATCGCCATAAAATATAAAACAAAGCCTTCAGGAAAAATGGAATTTCAGTCCCATCAGTGAAATTTCTGCCCCCCACTCTTCAACAAAAGGTCATGACCATGGTTCTCAATGCTGCCTTATGCTCGTTTTCTTTTTATATATACGCAACTCAACAAAAGCAAATTTAAGTCATCTATAACAGGTTCTCAGTCTATCTCTTAGTTTACTTTCTTCCCATCACTCTGTTTCAGTGAAAAGCGCAAAAAAAGCAGAAATACCGGCTTTCAGTTACTGATGCAAACCGCGTTCATACAAGTGCGAGGACAGTTCACCACAGCACTTTCTAGCATTCACAGTCATGCCTAAAATAGCCACTGTTTTAATGTATTTACTTGTTTTTGTGTAAAATGTAAATTGAAGGTAAGAAGCCGATCAGTTTCATTGTCACCCGCACAGCTCTAGGTCCCCCCACCCCAGCTCACCTAAAAACTTAAGTTGCTCAGGAGATGTGGAAGTGCTGTTTCACGAAGCCAACTGAATTGACCCAAAATACAGCTTCTCTCCATATACTGGTGTGGAGAGACAACCACAAATACAGTCGTTCTGCATATGGGGGGGATATGTTGTGGTTCACTTCTAAAAAGCAGAGCTTGACGTGAAGGAAGAGACACAACAGAGAGGTTTGGAAATGGAGCACACACCAGGGATACCTGAGGAACCTGAGAGAACAGCATCACAACCTTTGGGCAAATCAGAAATTGTGGATTTTTTTTTTTAAAACATATACTTCCACATCTCAAAATTTAGAAAAAAAATTATTTTAAAAAGTTGTTTAACCTTTTTTTCTTTGTTAATAAAGTAGCCATTGTATAATAAAAATAAGGCACTCCAGGGATGTATGTTATTGTGTAATAACATCACTCCTGGGGTGGTGGAAGCACTTGGCTTTGCCTCGTGCATCAACCCACCCCAGGATTGACGTTATTACACAATAACACACACCCTGTCATGCCTTATTGCTTAATTATTCTTTCCCAAATAATGACTAGCATGCACCATTATTTGTGGTATGCTGGAATAAATGTGGGATTACTTGACCAGCCTTATTTTCTGGTAGATGTATACTACAAGTAAAAATAAAAGTATTTCTCTACAAATTGTACTGTAACGTAAGCAAGCCAACTGTCCCTGTCTTAGTGTAATTAAAGTGGTGCAGTGGTGCCACTATAATTAGGGTTGAGAAGGCACTTCCATGTTAAACTCCTATTTTCAGTCACTTATAGCTTGACCG
The DNA here is from genome assembly GCA_016271365.2 of Neoceratodus forsteri. NCBI lineage: Eukaryota > Metazoa > Chordata > Ceratodontiformes > Ceratodontidae > Neoceratodus > Neoceratodus forsteri. Next base: position 852,729,103 of record CM028134.1, read on the forward strand.
CCTTTTGAACTAGGGACCTGAAATGGCTTGCACACCCTTTGTGGCAGGATCTATAAACTATAAACTGGTAAAATTTGGTCAGGTAGTTTTTAAGCTACAGTATGGCACACACATAAAAATAGCTAAACAATGATCCTTTTTGGGAAAGAAATATGGGACAATGGCAGACATTTGAAACCTGAAACTTGTAGGTTCATTAGATCTTTTTGTAAAGCTGGTGCTTTTAATGTTTACTGCAGGAAAAAGCTTAAAAAAGAGATTTTAATAAGTTTAAAAATACTTTACATGTCTGCACAGGAGTATTTTACAGGGATATTTCAATAGATGTTTTCATGAGATAGATATTGTTCATGGATTCATTATAATTATCACTTGTGCACCAACATGGTGATTGCATTTGTGCGGACAGGAGTGCATTCCTGGTGTCAGCGTACCTGGTTAGAATAGTGCTTCAATAATAGTGCAAGGTAAAACAGCGCAGTCTATACTGAACTACCATGGACTGCGACAGGGGAAGTACTGCACCATGTGAGAAGCACTCCACTGGTCACTGTCTGTGGTACTGGTATGTGAGTCAAGGGCTGAGGAATGGAGAAGGCTGGCTGTGCTGCTCCCATGGCATGCAGTGGTAATGCAGGAGCAGCTTAGTCAAAAAAAGTTATGAAAATCAGGGTTTGAATCCCAGTCACTATGATTTTACTCCCCCCACCCCCATGTAATCAAACCCGACTTGGAGTTGTTTATTTTAATTATGAGAGGTACGGAGGGCAGTGCCCTACACAAAAATAATGTTTTACAGTGATAGCAATTGCAAACCACACTTGCAGTCACTACCACTGGTGTTTATTCTGTTAGCTGCATTGTCTCCTGCCGTTTTTGTTGTCCACGTTGTATGTTTTAGACAGCACTGTCCTTACAGGTGCTGTTCTGACCTAGTACCCTGCCAGTCACCTTTTCTCTTTACCTCTTTACTTATTGTTGGCACTGGAAGCCCCACCACAGTGATGACAGTCATTGTTGTTTAACTCTTGGTGTGCTGGGGACTGATATATCAGTCCAGAATTCCAGTACATTCTAATTCTGTTGGCAGCCCCATGGTTGAATATGCCCAGTTCCAGGACCCATTTCTGCTGCTGGTAATCTTTGTTTACTTGCTACAAAGATCAGGGAGATCATCCTCAGCATTGATGCACATTAAAGAAATGTAGCCACTAGGATTCCATCCTTGATGGTTTGCTTGTGTGCCCCACCCACTAAATTAAATGCAACTACCAGTAGTCCATCAGTGGTAGTTTTCTAACTCTGTAGCCCAGCACCCCTGCCCCCTGATATTCTCATACTAGGAGCCCATCCCCAGTGTCAGTAAATACTTTGAGTTGTTTCGAATAAACAAGATGTCCCTCCCCTAAAACCCTAACTAAACTTCCATAAGGTGGCACTGGGAGCCAATACCCTGTGCCAGAAAACTCCCCCCTGCCCAGAACAGTCTTCCACCAGACAGTGGCCTGCAGAAACCCTCCTTTCACCATCTCAGCCAGCCACATCTAAATGTATCACAAACAGAAATTTAAGAAACAAATGCTGACAGCATGTATGTTATAAATCAGGCCAGGTTTGTGAGTAATTTATAAGATCCATGCATTTAGTAGCTATTTAGTAGCTATGTCTTAAATTGTACTTTGAAATGATTTTTACAGTTGCCAGGCAAGGAAGTGAGAAGAGGGTTTTTATCAGCTGATGTCTGGGGGGTGGGGTGAGGGATGCTAAGGATTTCTTGGCACTGCGACACAGTGAGGTAGGGGATGGTATTGGACACCATTGGACACCAGGGATTCCGTGGCACTGGGGCAGGGTGAGGGCAAGGGTGCTACTGAATACCTGGGACTGCTTGGCACTGGGATAAGGTAAGGAAGAGAGAGTCACTGGACATGGCAGTGGAGCAAGGTGAGGAAGGGGGTGCCACTGGATGCTAGAGACTGCTTGACATGTGAGCAGGATGAGGTGGGGGTGACAATTGATGTGATTGCTTGGTATTGGGGCAATGTGAGAGAGGGAGTGCCACTGGCCACTGGGGACAATTTGGCTTGAGCATGGCAACAGAGAGGAATGCCACTGGATGCCTTACATAGTTTTAGTACAGGTTAGGGAGCGGGTGTCAGTGGACACAAGAGACTGCTTTGATTGGGACTGGGTAAGGAAAAGGGGGCATAGTGATAGAGTGAAGTGTTGGAGGGTGTTGCCAGTGGATTCCAGGGACTGCTTGGCATAGGGGCAGGATGACAGAAGGAGCTGTCACTCTATTCCAAGGACTTCTTTAGATGAGTTGAAAGTGAGGAGTTCTCCTGGAGGTCAGGGATTACTTATCATCGGGTGGGCTGAATGAGTAGGTGACAGTAGACATCAGTGACTGCTTGTCAGAACAGTTACTGTACAAATGAGCCTTCATCTGAAATTAAATATCCCTTTAAAATAGGGAGGACTTTCATTTATATCAGTAAATAGTACTTCGAGGGAGGTCTCTCATAGTACAAGACACTCTGAGCATGAGTTTTTGGCAAGAGGACAGCAAAGCAAAGCTAAATAGTTCTGTCTGCCTAAATCTCACAAGTTGATTTGCTTATACCATAAGAGACATCCCACAGAGGCAGATTTTCTTATTATAAATTTAGTTACAGAGATCTAAAATAAGCTTAGACTGTTTTTTTTTATCGTGCCATACTCTCCCCTGGTGCCAAAGTGGAGCACACCCTAGTTACGCTCCTTCCAGAAAGCACACTGTTCACAAAATAAGATGTACAGTGGCTCTGTGTGCTGATTTTCTGCAATTACATTAGTGATTTATAATAGCTATGTTTAGGCATCAGTTAGGGTGAAGCATGTAGCAGCAAAAGGGAAATGTGATATAAAATAGTGTTGCTCTAGTGTTGCTTATATCGAGCATTAACATTTCTGCATTCTGTTCTATGGATTCTTTTGCATGACTAAGGTTGTTGCTACTAGATTCAAGGGAATGGGTATTTTTTTAATTTTATTGTGCCATCTGCCCCCCCCCCCAAGTGCTGAAGTGGAGCCCTCCTTCCTAATACTCCTGCATGAGGCTAGGGGGGGACCTGGATAAGTCAGGGTGCCTGGACGATAGACAGCATGGATTCATCCTGGGGAAATCATGTCAGACAAACCTGGTGGAGTTCTATGACTGGGTGACAAGTGCCTTGGACCTGGGTAGACCAGTGGATGTCCTCTTTCTAGACTTCAGCAAGGCATTTGACTCTGTTCCTCACATGGGCCTGTTGGATAAACTAGGAGAAATGGGGGTGGGAAACCAGATGATCCGATGGATAGGCAATTGGCTCCAAGACCCAGAGGGTCGTAGTTGGTGGGATAGTCTCTTCCCCAAGGAGGGTCATTAGTGGGGTCCCACAGGGATCAGTCCTTGGGCCCCTGCTGTTCAACGCCTATGTATCTGACATAAGGACAGGAATCAGGAGTGAGATGAGTCTCTTTGCAGATGACTCAAACTGGGGCGGTGGTGGATGGGGAGGAGGGAGGGTGGCCCTAGAGGGATCTGGAGGCTCTGGAAAGATGGTCTAGAAAGTGGAAGCTGAGGTTTAATGCAGGAAATGCAAGGTACTCCACCTGGGGCCAGAAACCCAGGCCAAGTGTACACCCTGGGGAATACTACAAGTCTCAATGGCTGAGAGGGACCTGGGGGTGGTGGTGGATGTCAAGATGAACAACTCTGAGACTTGTAGGAGGGCAGCAGCCAAGGCCAACAGGATGCTGGGATGCATCGCTAGGGGATCACCTCCAGAAGGAGGGAAGTGATACTCCCTCTGTATAACTGCTTGGTGAGGCCGCACTGGAGTACTGCGTGCAGTTTTGGAGGCCGCACTTAGAGAGGGGACATTAACCTCCTGGAGAGGGTCCAGAGGAGGGCAACCAAAATGATTTGGGGCTTGGGGACAGGACCTAAGAGGAGAGGCTCGAAGAGCTAAATATGTACACTTTGGAAGAGAGAAGGACCGGGGGACATGATAGAGGTCTTCAGGTACATGAAGAGGGTAAATAGGGAGGAACAGTGAGGTGCTTCAAGGAAGGAGGGGCCACTAGAGGCATGGGTGGAAGCTGGAGGGGAAGATTCAGGGAGAAAGGAGGAGGTGCTACTTCACTGAGAGGGTGGTAGAGCCATGGAATGCACTACCTAGGCGGCTGGTGGAGGCAGAGACAGTGGAGGGGTTCACGAGGGGGTGGGACAGGTACAGGGGAAGGGTTCAGGAAGCAAAATCCAATGCAGCAAGAATATCCGGAACTGGGAAGGGAGAATCCAGAGAAGGCGAGGGGGACAGCAAGGTCAGCACCCAGGGTGGGGGCTGACCAAACGAGCAGACACGAAAGACCATTAGGCCTATTCTGCTGGCATTTTAGTATGTTAGTATAAGAACACACTGTAAACAGGTGAAGAGGTACAGTGGTTCTGCTCACAGATTAGCTGAAATCATGTTAGTGACTTACGATAAATCTAAATCTTGACATTAGATAGGGTGAAGCACAAAGCTGCAAATGTAGGTAAATGAGATGTTAATATAAAAAAAAGTCTCCTGATCCTTTGGCGAATGTGTGGTGTGTTAGTCATGCCACTTCACTACACAAAGAAATACATGAAGTAGGCACTTCACACTTTGCAAAGTCAGGAAACTTTTGCAAAGTATTTTGCAAACCAAAGTTACCTGACTGTATACATCTTTACGGGGTGGGGGTGGGGAGTTGTGCATACAAATTACAGCTGCTCATATAGAGCATTAACCTTTCTGCATGCTATTCTGTGGATTCATTTGTAATCCATGTGTAAACCATAACATGTGGGGGCACATCTGATTCAGATACAATTAGAAGGGTACTATTTCCTTATGTTGGGTTAGTGGTAGCAATCTTAGTTTTATCTGTCAGCCATATGGCCCTAACATGAGCTTAAGTAATTATTAAAAGTTTAATTTGGTGGTAAAGTACAAACAATATGCATGCTGTCACACAGGTAGTTTGTTTGTGATGGAGTAGTATGTAAGGGTATCCTGTCAAGATTGAAAGGTTTTAACAGCAACAGGAAAAACGGCACAATAAAACTGTGAGTACCATGTCAGCACCTGGAGGTTCCCCCCTCCTTGAGTTGCATCCCCCCTGAAGTTAGTATATTTAGTAAGGGGAGGTGTGGGGGGCAAAGCCCCCCACAAAACGATAGGTCACCGAATGTGATCGTGCTGTAATGTGTCTGCCATTTTCAGTCGTCATCATTGAAGACTCGCTGTCTTGACGTGGAACCATATGTGAGTTCACACAATATTCATACAGGCAGTCAGGTCAGCAGGCAGGAAGGGGTGGTGCCACAGTAGCGAGAGAATGTTGTTAGTGTTGTTCTGTGGTTGGAAGAAGCAGAGTGGAGGAAGGAGGAATAGAGTTCTAAAATATATGAGAGAAAAAAGGAAGCAAAGTATGTGGGGCACAAGTGCTCAGAGAACTTCAAAAATAGTCAATTATCATTCTTAAGAGGAGGTGGTCACATTTAAATCAAGAGTTGACTGGCATCATCAGTAGATGGCTCTGAGGTTGAAAAGATATACTGAAGTCGATACAGTGCCTGCTAATAAACAATGAACACAGGAATGCAAACAGATACAGAATAATGGGCATTCACTGCAGACACAGCAACATGCATACATACACACACACACACATACAAACACACACACACTAATATACTGACATGCACACATACACACATCAGTCTTGGTAAAATAGCTCACTCCATAGCACCTTGAATAAAGGCTACTACAGAGAGACTTTGATCCAAGTTTGGGACTGTGGCATTCTTGTTTTCTGCTCACTTAGCCTCAGTAGAGTGGATCTTATTTGTTTTCTATTTTTTTTTTTTTTTACTCCTTGGCAGAGCGGCCCCTATGATCTCCGGCTGCTGGTACCTGCACCCCAGACCTGGTCGTGCACACGGGCCACATGAACCCACACCACTAGGGCTGGCCTTTTCATCGTTTATGCACCCCTGGGTACATGCCTCTCTCGGGTTCCCTACTGGGGGTGCAAGGTGCGTCCATCAGCCACAGCGATCATCCTCCACCATTTGTCTGCCCCCCTTTTTTTGGAGAGCCAGATGTGCAATGGCATTTGAGCATGTAGTGCTGATGCCCGCTGTGCTCTCCCCTTCTAACGTATGCCACTGTAGTGTGGCTGACCTCTACCAGTCACTGCTACAAGGCGATGCGAGTCCCATACCCCACCCCAGAGAAAGGAGAGCAGTCATCGGACACTTGATCCTCCCTCTCCCCTGCCAGCCCCCAGTGGATCTTATTTGTTTTCTTGCTTCTAGACTCCATAGCACTCACACGCTAGTGTAATGAGCATGTCAGAAGAGATGTGCAAAATCGATAAATTATGCCTAGAATAATATTTTGCATAATTTCTGCATTATGCAAAATATTTCATCTAGGCATAATGTTATTTTGCCCTCGGTTCAGCTTTTACGCAAAGTGTGAAATTACGCCCAAATTACTCAAATTTTGGTTCTGGGAGGCAAAATTTTGCCAATTTGCTTCAATTTCGCTGATGTTTTACAATTACGCTGGTGAAATTGCAGTAGATTGTGGGTAGATAGCTGAAATCTCACATGCAGGTTGTTTCCTGCACAGTATATTATCTGTTAAATCGGAGAGCAGTTCAGTGTGGTGCATTGCAGCCAATAAACCCTTCAAAAACCTCTTTTTCTGTGATTTTTGAGAGTTAATTGCTCACAAAATCACAAGTTGAATTCCTACTGCTGCTAGTGAATGTTTTTTTGTGTTTGTATCTTTGGAGAGTAGTTAGTTAAACTTAGTTAGTGTGTAGGTGTTCTCTGTGTCTGTGAGGGAGTGAATGAGGCAAGGTCGACCATATGGTTTCTGTGTGTGTCTGAGTGTGAAATGAAATTACAGCAGGTTAGTTCATAAGATTTGACATATTTCTCACAAGTTGTGAGTGAGTTTCTGTAATTTATTTTAAGTCTGAAGATTTGCAGCTTGTGTTCTACTTATTTGTTATATTTTTCTTACATATTGACTGTTTTTTGGGTCACTTTGTCTGAACAGTTACTACATTCTTCTGACTGAGTAGTTCTGATCCTGTTTCCCTTTGCTGAATCACTTTTGTGATTTATTTTCTTTATTGAAAGTATTCATGTACAGCGACCTGACCACTTTACTTGTCCATATCCAGGTAAACTGCATTGCTGAATTGCTCACAGAAATTAAGATTGTGATCTAGCCTCTGCATTGCAGCATTCCTGTTTTTTGATTGAATTTGCTTACCATATTAACCCTTTCCTCCCTGTTACACCACTGTTGTTTACTACCTGACCTAACCGGCTAGTATATAAAAAATGAATATGCCTGCCAAGAGCCATTCAGGTAAAGGTGCTAGGGTGGGAGTTGGCTCAAAGAAGTCTGATGGAAAAAGCAAACCTATTTGTGAATCTGTGCCCTCTGTGGCCTCTGTCGCTGCTGCTGTGGCAGACAGAGGCAGCAAAATTGAAGTTAGAAGTGGCTTGACGTCTGTGACTCATTTTATTACTGCCCAATTTGTAGCTAGTATGCTTGTTGGGGATGATACTGGGAATAAGGAAAACACTCACACCAGTGGAGGCACAGAGATCCAGGAGGAGGTCAAAAAGTTGTCAGTGTGGCTGTTGTTCCCGCTGAAGGAGGAACTGATGGTGGTGAGGGTGGTAGTGTGCAGCTTCAGTGTGTTTCTACCAGAGAAGGAGATAAGGAAAGTCAGCCCCCACCCAGGGAGGAGATGCCAGAGAAGGGAAAAGTTTGTCTGGCAGTAGGCAGTGATAGGGATGAGGAGGAGGAGGAGGAGGAGGATATAATATGTCTTGGTACAGATGATGATGAGGTGTTGGACCCCCTGTGGGAGCCAGAAGTGAAAAAGATGAAGGGTGATGATGATGTAGCCCATTTACATGACAAGACTGAGGGTGAGGATATCAGCAAGTGGCAAGCCTACAACAAGCAGTCCAGTCACCTCACCTCCCAAACGTAGCATGGTGGATATCATGCAAGTGGCACAAAAAGCAAAAACTTCCACACCTTTGGTAATGTTGCCCAAGTCTCAGTCCCATCATGTCAAATCTAGAGTTGCAAAGTCCCTAGTTTGGTATTTTTTCATGCCTGATGCAGCTGATTACACCGTGGTGATCTGTCAGCTGTGTCAAGCACATGTAAGTTGTAGAAAAAAGGGCAGCCACCTAGGCACCGGTGGGCAGCATGCTCACTTGAAAAACAAGCATCCATTGCACTGGCACCAACACCAGAAAGATATCATTGCTGTTGGCAGGACGTCCTTTGTCAAGCTTAATGTAAGTGACAGCAGTGCAATAGAGCAGGAGGAGGGAGGGAGGGCTGAGTGGGTTGGTGGAGGAGGAGGAGGAGGAGTGTGAGGAATCATTTTCTCTTCTGAGCAGTCGACATAGTAGTAGTGCAGCTGCCACTCCCTTGAATCATAAAAGTACATCACCAGGCTCCAAATCTAGCAAAATAACCACTCCCACTTTCTGTGGGGGTCCAACAGCTGATGTACCAGTGCCAGTGTGCACATCATGCTCCTGCTTTGGGAAGGCAGGGGCGCATGCTCCAGCTGGGGGGGGATGGCATCTGGAGATGCCTGCTGCTGCTGCTGCTGCCTGGGGTTGGGGGCCACAGGAGGATCCAGCTGCTGCTGGGATGGGGCAAGGGGCTCATGCTGCTCCTGGAGAGTGGGGGCTACATTCTCCTGCTAGGGGGGTTGGGGTCACATGATCCTGCTGCTTTTGGGGGGGCACAAACATACAGGCCTGCCTATTAATATGGGCACTGGGTGGGGGTGGTCCAGCTGCCTTCTTCCCAGTCTTAGAATTATCCATTCTAATCTCTATCTCCTTCCCCTCCTACAACTCTTCCCCCAAAAAGAGAAAAAAGCTGCAAATGCAAACACATACACACAAACACTACTTTTTAGAAACACAAGTTTGAGCTCGCCTGCTGCAGTCTCTCTCCTCTCCTACTTCCTACTAAGCTGAAACAGCTCTAAAGGAAGTATTTTTAGTCTGGCTTCCTGCCTAAGTGCAGTAACCCATGTGATCAGCAGTCTGCTAGAGAGAAAACCATGTGATAAGCTTTTTTTTCCCCAGTTTCACCTGATACTTACATGCAGTGAAATTTGCAGATGAAAGGAGTAATTGCAAGCATATTTTCGCAGGCATAATTTCACCATCGAGGCAAAATTGCGTGAAATGTTTTGTGTGGCAAAATTAGCAATTTCACCAGAATTTCACCAGCGCAATAAAGTTTTGTTGCATCTCTACATGTCAGTCCTTCAGTAGTACCACAGACTCACCCTTTGTGCCACTCGGGCTAAGGGCTTACACCTGGGTGTGCCTTTTACCTTGTACCAGAACACAGTCACTGGATTGCTCTGCCTGTTTATTCCTAAAGCATATGAAATATTTGCTTCATGGAGACAAAGATAATAGCTTAGTATTTGACTTATAAAAATATGCTATGTTTATTCATGCACAGTGTTTCTATAAAACACATTGATTTTATCCAGTGGGTTTCAGATTTCATTACAAAATGTGGTATATCGTCAGTTTTCAGTAGTTCAGCAAACACGCTTTACTCATGAATCTCCAAGAAAGGACTGTCTTAATTAAACTCTATCTGGCCTAACCCAGGAAACAGACATGCAGATCTGCAACTGCAAACACCTAAATTCTTCATTTATCTATTGGCAGATCATCAGCAAACATTCCCTCCTAATGGTAAAAATGATTCTCAGAGATTTTAACATTGACTGGCTTAACTCTGACAATTCAATTGCCAATAATTAACCATTAGAGCAGAATCTAATGCAACTGATCAACACTTGCGCCAGACTCAAAACTAGAACTAAGAAACAGACTTGCCTCAGTTCGATCCTGATGATCAGCCCTATCAAAATCTCTCAGTTAAGCACTTACTTCAGTTCTCTAAGTGATCACAGCCACAACTAGAGGTGTGCAAAAATAAACTTTCCCAGGTGGAATTTCCTCAAAAGGTGGATTTTCACTTTCACAAAAGTGTGGAAATCAAATTAGCAACTTTCACTGAAATTCCAACTTGGAACAGCAGAAAAAATGTATAAATTGCAGATTATTGCATTAAACTGTGGAGAAAAAAAGTCCACAGAACTGATCACTGAATTGCGTAATAATTACATATACTGAGGAATAATTCATTAAACTGCAGAGAAAAAATTCCTCAGCGCTATTATTTTGCAGTTCATGAGCATTATTCTGCAGTTCATCCACAAAATTCTGCAGAACAGGGCAAAAATCCCCCAATCACATTTGGAAGATTCCAATCTTGCCAATGGCGAAGTTCAAAAAATTTTGCAAAATTTCTGAATTTCCGCAAAAGTTCTGTGAAAGCATAATCCACAACTTTTGCCCACCTCTAGCCACAACCATTGCAACTGGCAATGCAAAGCCTTATAAGCCCACCCTATTACATCAGAGTCAAAATGTACAGTAACCCCAATCCATGTAAGCTACATCAAGAACTAAGTAAAATGAAACTGGGAACATTTGTAGCTCATTATTTACATTTCAAGAGAATGGGTCTGCTTCACAAGTAAAATCAAAATAATTTGTGATAAACTTCTCAACAAACAAAATGGTCAATATAGGTAATTCCAGCTCAGCTCACCTCAGTACAAAAAATGAAAACATATCATGTGGGAGGAGGTGGATCCAATCAAGCCTAAATACTGTATTCACAGATTGGATCAAATCAGCTCACTCACCAAACACATAAATTTCAAAACAGTTTTATTAAGTATATATATGTTTCTACCAGAAATCACTCCAATGTTTCGAGTTAACCCTTCATTGGGGAAAATTGGCTCACATGTGTATCTAAAATAAAAATTATTTGCATAACTAAATAATATAGTGATGTTTCAAATAAATGAATTTAAATAAATCAGCCATTAAAACTGCCTGCACTTACTTATGTGAATAGGCCTAGATGTAATGGAATTTTAATTAATTCACTCTTAAATATTTTTACTATCTGTAAATAAATACCAAATACCAAAAAGACGAAAATGTGTAGTCTTTGGATCAAAACCAAAATTATCCAAATGCCGGCCATTAAAAATTGTTGATTGGGGTGGAACATTATTGCAGCAGGAAACTGATTTTAAATACCTGGTGGTACTAATTGATGCAAACTTGACCTTCACTTCTCATATAAAAAAATATCTGTAGACAAATAGATCAGAGATTGGGTGCCTTGTTCAAACTGAAAGGTTGTTTAACCAGAGAAGCAAGATTAAGTAAGGAATAAGACACAATGAGGTGTGGTTTATGGCCTCATAACAACATGCTCCAGGTGTGTAATGAGGCATGAGGTGCTTGTGCCGCGTGCCTTTAGCACCTGGGAAGTGCTCTTATCAGGTCATTAGCCACACATTGAAGTGTCTTATTTCACTTATAAAATGGTTCCCCCAGTAAAAAAAGTTAACTAAAAATGCACAAAAACAGTGTAAAGAGTACAAAAATTATCATAACAATACAAAAATGTTAAAAGCAGTCCTTGTCATTGTATTGTAATGTCACCCCCCCACACACACACACATATGCAGACAGATAAAAAATCATCCAGAATATGATATTTACATTACTGTTTTTTTTTTGTTGTTGTTGTTGGTTTGTTTTTTACATTTCCTACTTTGCCTGTGTTTTGGGATTTAAGTGGGGAATTATATTGTTAATGGAGGAACGGCAACCTTTACTGGGAGTGAGCATGTCCCTCACCAGACATCGTAGAGAGCAGATGGAATCCTTCTTACTGTTTCCTTCTTTGTTGTTTAAATCATTTTGTTAGGCATTTTTGGTAAATGCTTTATTTAAAATATGCAAAGATGAGAGCGGCTGGTTTTCAGTGTATGTGGTGGAAGGCGAGCATGTCCCATCAGAGCCATCATACCATACCATACCATACCATACCATACCTTATAAAATGGGCTAAAAATTCCCAAGGCACTGATTGGCTACAACATCATCTGAGCCGTGTCCTTATCAGATGATATTGTAGCCAACCGGCACTACCACCCAGAAACATGCCGCATGACAACAGCAAATCAGTGAGCTCTGCCAACTGAAAACAAGAACGCTGACTGGCAGAGCTCACTGATGGCACAGTGGGAAGCGTATTCACCTCAGACCGGCGCACTGAATACCACCTATCGGAGGTCCAGAAATGTAACACACCATAAAAACTAAATACACCTACACAAAGAACCAAAATAGTACAAAATCATAAAAATACTAAGAAAAGAAAACCTGTCACTGGCAATAAGCGCTAATAAAACACACATCAGAACTGTCATCCTGTTTAAAGCAAACCAAAGAAATCCCTGCATACACCGTCGCATGATAGCTTACAGCAGTCCAGCTATTTTCCATATCGATTTCGAAGAAATAATTATCAGTTTTGAAGAATATCAGCAACAGCTCAGTCCTGAAGTTACAGCGCCACAGAACCGCTCCTCGAAGCATCCACCTCGACGACTGGCACAGCTGCAGATTCCGTCACCCCCGCAGCACAGACTGCCACGATCTGTGGCGCTGTAACTTCAGGACTGCGCTGTTCCTCATATTCTTCAAAACTGATAATTATTTCTTCGAAATCCATGTGTAAAATAGCTGGACTGGCATAAGCCATGATGCGACACGTCCTCTCCAGTTGATTTCTTTCATTCACTTTTAAACAGCATGACACTTCCGATTTATGTTTAAATAACGGTCTGTGGCGCTGTAACCTCAGGACTGCGCTGTTCCTCATATTCTTCAAAACTGATAATTATTTCTTCGAAATCCATGTGTAAAATAGCTGGACTGGCATAAGACATGATGCGACAGGTCCTCTGCAGTTGATTTCTTTTGTTCGCTTTTAAACAGCATGACACTTCCGATTTATGTTTAAATAGCGTCGTTTGCCGTCAGTGACAGGTTTTCTTTTCTTAGTATTTTTTTATCATTCTGAAGTATTTTCGTTCTTTCTGTAGGTGTATTTTCCTAAAACAAAGAACTTCTCTGCACCTGACATCTGCAATTAAATCAACAGCAATCATAGAAAGAAATCAACTGAACTTCTCTGCACCTGACATCTACAATAAAATGAACTGCAATATTTACAATAACACCTCTTTCCTGTATAATCCCCAAAATTTTCCTTAATTCAAAATGTTTAAAATTGAATAACAAATAATACATTTAAAAGCTTCAACTACTCATTTTAACCAACTAAGCATATTACTATCCTAATGGCAATAATACAATGCAAAAAGGGACTATTTTTTCCCTACAATCTGTTCTTCTATTATTTATTAAAATATCAATAAAAAAAACTTTAAAAACTACAAATGTCTATTCACTTTACTGTTGCCCATTTTATAAGCGCAATAACACACTCCGAGGTGTGGGTTACGTGCTGATAAGAGCACGCCTAGGGGCATAAGGCACTCGGCGCAAGTGCCTCGTGCCTTAGTACACCCCTAGGCATGCTCGCATCAGCACGTAACCCACACCTCGTCGTGTGTTATTGCTTACATACCATTGTTCTGTTACTGACTGAGATGGCCATACTGATGGTCACCGAGATGCTGATGATGTGGGGTGGGTAGATGGTATTTGTGGTTAAGATTACCATTTGGCTCAACAAGCTTGAGTATTGCAGCACAATGGGGGGGGGGGGGCCAGACTGATAACTGTTAGCAGGCTGTAGAAAGAAATTTAAAAAAGGTTTGTGGGAGACATGAATCATCACCTGCACTGTGTGCTGCTTGACTGAAGAAGTACCGGTTGTCACATTATGCCCTGATAAGGACACGGCAAAGGGTACCTCTCAGCCAGTCAGAAGGCAGAAAACTCCTGACCCATTTTATAATAATTTAAAAAGGTATGCTTTTGTCTACTCCAGACTATATATTTTTTATTTACACAGCTGTCTGCCACTGATTTAAATCTAATAACCAAGGCATTCAATTTTATTTGTTGTTTTGCTTTACTCATGCCATACAGTACTGATCATTGTGACTTGTATGATGAAATTGGTTGATTATCACCAAAGCTGAATTCCCAATACAACCTTGGTTGTTCAGTAGATAAGACTATAAGAATGAAACACTTTTCTCTTTTACTTAGTCATTTAGAATTCAGAAAATAAAAAAAGAGTCCTATGATCTTTTCCTTGTTCAAGGTTATTAATTCCACAGATTTCAACAAATATGGTGGAGCATGCTTATTCTGTACAGGCAGCCAAACTCTGGAATACCTTGCATTTATCCTGACAATGCAAACAGCCATTTAAATGTTAAAACTCAGTTAAAGTCTTATTTGTTACAACAAGTTAAATGTAATTGTTTTTAATGTGGTATGTACAGTAATTTGTGTAACGTACTGTATTTGTTACAAGTGTACATTTATTATGCCGTCTTAATGGCAGGTTTAGTGGCTCTGGTCATTCCTGAAAAGGGGCCTTAGGCTCAGTGTGTACTCACCTGGTTAACAAAATAAAATAGGTAAATATAAATAAAAAATATTGAACAAGATGTCCCATATACATAATACATAAACAATTCCCAATGAATCCTCATCTCACATAGTGGCATTAGGAAAATAAATGCAGTATATCCCTTTAAATAAGTAGCAGACCCTATTCTGTTTTTTGAAACCCACACTGAAAAAAACAGGAATTTGCGTTCTAGTTTCAACCATAAATGTGTCAGATATTTAACATTGCAATCATTCAGGATTTTTTCTTATATAAAACAAGTGCCACAAAGCTCAATATATTACTGCAGAAACATGTTTCAAAGATCTACTAAATGCATCAGAGTGCTATTCATTCATTTACCCAGGCATTTTACTGATAACTGAAACATTGTAAACGCTTAGCGCCTGATTCACAAGGTCAGCTCAAGCTGCACTGAAGGCAGCTTGCACCAATCGCTAGTGCGCCAGGGACCCTGCACCTGATTTACTATTGGGCAGGGTCCTGGCAGCAAAGTCCCACAGTCTGCAGCAAAAGTGGCAGTGCACCAAACAGACAGTGCATCTGCAGGTTTGTCACTAGCTGTGGAGCAGTCAGGTGGCAGCTGTGTCCATGGACAGTGACCAGCACAACCCAATACCCAAGCACAAATCACTACCCTCCCTGGTGGTCTAGAGCACCCTCCACTCTGATCCCCTTGTTAATAAAATTAATGATGTCCTTGATGTTATAGCAGACCCCCCCAGCCCCTATCCCCTTGTTTGTAATATTAATGATTAGATCTATGCACGAATGTGCAGAGTGATTTTGTGCCACGCATCCACGGCATGTAGCCACCCCACACCCATTACTCCTCAAGATGGGATGCACAAAACAGGGTGCACAGTGCACCAGATCCCCGGCTGTGAGGACAGCAATGCACTGGGGGGGCATGCCAGCACTACGCACCATGCAGTAAGGCCCGCAGTGCTGCACACGGGGTGCAGAGGAGGGCATAGTGTACAACAGGGAGAACACTGCCATGAGTGTCTTGCATGCCCCGTGCACACAGACTGCCGCCCTGACATGGTGGAAGCCCATCGTCCCCCACCATCAGGATCCCAGCTCCCACCCCCATGGACCACCCACTGCCACCCACCCTATCACTCCTGTGTACCCCAGCCCCATGATGGCTGAAGCACCCCACACACACAAATAGGGGCACTGGCCTGGGAATGTAGCCCCCCTGGCATCGGCAACCCACTCCCCCATACCGGAGTGCAGTGGCTGCAGCAGAGACGGCCAGTGGCATAACCTTCCTATCATCTCCTCGGCCACTGGCCATCCAAGTGATGCTGGGAGCCCCCACCTATAAATGGGCAGTGTGCTCCCAGCCTCACTTAGATAGCTGGTGGCCATGGAGGTGAGAGGAGGGCTGTGCTGCTGGTTGTCCCATGCTGCAGTCACTGCGCTCAGGTATGGGAGACAGGGGGGTGGGTTGGTGGTGCTGGGGGGACAGCATGCCATACAAAAGTGAAGGGGTTGCTGTGTGCCAGTGGTCCAGGGGTTCAAGCACTGGGCATGGATGGAATGGGGGTGCTGGCATGTGGGGGTTAGCCATACAGGCCAGGGGAATAGGCCCTGCTGGGGACTGCACAGGTCTGTGGCACTACTGGGGCATGGGCTGGGGGTCTCCCAGCTAATGGGACCAGGCTGTGCAGGTCCAGGTGCCTGCATTGGGCATTCCCATACCCTGATCTGTGCCCTCATGGGCAAGGGATCCACTGTGGGACCCATGCGGGGCATCCGATTGGATGCCCAACTGGGTCTGTGACTCTGCCCCAACTGTCTGCAGAGACCTGGGCACCAGGGAGTGGACCCATGGACAGGTGGTGGTCATTGATGAATAAGGCTGGTGCACACCTGTCTGCAGGTGCAGTCATATGTGGGAGGGATATGCACCTCTGGCGCCTATATCCCACCCATTCATGCATAGGCCCTGATGTGTCTAGTGGTCTAGAGGATCCCTCAAACCCGATCCCCTTGTTTGCAACAGTAATGATGTCCCTGGAGGTCTATCAGACCCCTCCAGCCCCAATCCCTGTGTTAATAAAAATTAATGATGTCCCTGGTGGTCTAGTGGAGCAAGAAACTGTGTACAGGTAGCTCTTTTTATACAGATGGTGGTATAAAACCTCATGCAGGAAAATGCCTGGTGCACATTTTTCATCTACTCCACATTCAGACAATAACCCATTTAAAAACAGAGTGAGGCTATGGAAGTGGTTTATTGATGTTGTGATTGTTGTGTGGAATTGGACAGCATCAGAGACTTAGGAGTTTCACAAGTACTTGTTCTATGACAATGCCTTCTCTGGCTGCTCCTGTTCCTCCTTCCACTTCACCTGGAGGCCCCTCCTACCTTAATGCCTGGCACTAATACAAGGCCTGTACCACACTGCTTAAGTGTTGTTTATTGTTGCATCCTTCAACTGTAACTCTGCATTCATTGGAAACTAAAATTGTTCTCATTCTTTGCCAACAACTGTATTCCAGCAAACATATCTTATTTGGTAATTATCCTCCTACTCAATGTGTAACATATGTATTGCATTGTTTTATACTGTCTCTCTCTGACTTGGAACCTTTGGCTCAAAGGTATTAATCCGAATCTGAAATAAATAAATAAATAAAAACGTGTCTGAGCTGTCAATCAGTGAGTGTGTACTGTATACAGTATGTGCTCATTGAGAGCGCAGTCGATGGCCAGCCATGGAAGTGAGAGGAGAGCTGTGCTGGTCACCAGCTAGCAATTGGGTTTGGGGGTTGAGTGGGGTGGGGGTCAATCTCTGACAGGGTGGGGGTCCACTAGACCATCAGGAAATAGAAGATCTTTCTGTTACATGGATTGAGGCGTTGGGGGAACCACTGGACACAAATGGTAATATTTTGTATATATTGGATTGATCTTCAGGCGGTGGAGGGACTGCTGGCCACCAGGGAGATTCCTTACTGTATGTTGGGCTGGCAATTTGAGGACAGAAGGAAGGGACCAATAACACCGGCACTGCCTCTCTCTCTCTCTCTCTCTCTTTGACAGTATACTTCGAGGGCCAGTGATTGGCAAAGGAGGGCTCACAAGACAGGACAACATTTTTTCACCTATGGGACAGCAATCAGAGAATGGAGAAGGGAAGGGACCACTAGACTACCAGGGAACAGGATAGTTATTATATAGGGATGATTATCAGAAGCCAGGGGGGGACAAGTAGACTACCAGGAATACTTATTTTTATTGTATTATTATTGTACGGGCACAGTGATCAGAAGTCAGGAAGGGGGATGGACCATTAGACTGCCAGGGACACTTAATTTTATTATACGGGGATGATAATCAGAATCCAGGAAGGGGGGAAGGACCACTGGACTGCCAGGGACATTTATTTTTATTATACAGGGATAGCAACCTGATGCCAGGGAGCAAAGAGGGACCACTGGACTACAAGGGACACTTAGTGCTAAGACACTGGGGAGGGGGAGAGACCACTACACTACAAGGGTAATAGTTTTCTGCATATGGGGGCCACTGCAGTACCTCTGGCAGCCACTAGGGTTGCACGGAATACCACCAGGTCTTGGTCGCTCATATTTTCCCTGTGCAAGGGACCTCTGCAAAAGACCCTTGCATGGAGAAAATGATTTGTGAACGGCACAGCACCATTATGCAGGTCTTCTCCCCTTAATTTGAACTGGAGCCATGTGAACCCCTTGCCAAAGCACACGCCCATTCTAATGGTGCAGACTGGGCTTTTGTGAATAACACTATGATACAACACCCAATTTGTACTGCACAAACAAGGTTTACACCTGACAAAGCTTGTAAATCTAGCCCCAGGTGTTTCACCTGCATGAGGTTTTAAACCACCATCAATATAAAAAGAGCCACCTGCACACTGCTCCTTTTCTTTTTGTAAAGCAGCTGGTGCAGAGTCACATGGGACCATTTGATCCTTTTTGGTAAGTTAGCTGAATTAGACAAAGTCTGTTAGAAAATAATTTATAATAAGAATATAAATAAAAAAAAAGAAATCTCTTGGTTTTTATAGGTCAAGACATGGTCCTCTGCCTTAGAAAATTAAGTTAAAATGATGAAAGAGTAAGTGTTTACAATGTTTCAGTTATCAGTAAAATACCTGGGTAAATGAATGAATAGCACTCTGATGCATTTAGTGGCTTTTAAACATGTTTCTACAGTAATGTAGTGAGCCTTGTGGCATTTGTTTTATAAAAGAAAAAATCCTGAATGATAGTCATGTTAAATATCTGACACATTTATGGTTGAAACTAGAACACAAATTCCTGTTTTTTCAGTATAGGTTTTAAATCACAGAATAAGATATATTTAGCCAATGTTATGAAATAGAATGTATGAGAGTATTACTGGAATACAATAAGAAAGATATAAAGGAAGGTCTGGTAAATATTTTTTTTGCTGTGCAAATTATTTAAAGGGATATGCTGCATTAATGTTGCTGTTGTCAATAGAAACGCATCAGCAAAGTAGTAGATAAAGTCCTATTTTTTCAGTGTGGGTTTTAAATAACAGAATATACTCTATTTAACCAGCTTTGTGAAATATAATGTATGAGAGCACTACAGGAGAACAGTAAATATAAAAATGGTGTAGTAAATATTTTTGGCTCCACAACTTATTTAAAGGGATATGCTGCATTTATTTTGCTACAGTCACTCACTATGTATGATGATGATTCAATGGGGATTGTTTACGTATTGTGTATATGGGTTAGCTTATTCAACTGTATTTATTTACAGATAGTAAACATATTTGAGAGAAAATGAATTAAAATTCCATTGCATCTAAGTCTATTCACATAAGTAAGTGCAGGCAGCTTTGATGGCTGATTTATTGAAATTCATTTATTTTAAATATTACTATGTTATTTAGTTATGCAAATAATTTTTCTTTTAGATGTACATGTGGCCCAGTTTTCCCTGATGAAGGGGTAATCCAAAACATTAGAGTGATTTCTGGTGGAAGCAATACATATATATATATATATATATATATATATATATATATATATATATATATATACACACACATACATATACACACAATAGGGTGAGTGGTAAATGAGTAAGATAAAACAGTGTATCATCCACTGCAGTATAATATTTTTATCCATTGCTCTACTGTAATGATATCAGTCATTTACACACACTGGTCACAAAGGTCATCACTCTACGCAGCTTTCCCCTCAGCATGCAAGAAACACCTGTGCTGTTACCATAAAGAAATACAAACTACTTCAGAGGTCTCACTGCTGCCTACAGCTAACTCAGTGAGCATTACAAAACACACCTATTCCCCCACCAACTTCCAGCTCATTACTGTGACTGCAGCCAGAATTCTAAACAGCACAGCTTCACAGAACAGTCTAAACTAATGCCTGCAGCTAACTACCACTGAAGCACACTCTCACTTGTTCCTCAAACTCTGATTCTCACCCATTACAATTACTGTGATATTTTGAACTTGACTGCAGCCAGAATCCTAAAGAGCACAATTTCACAAAACACTCTGCACTCTGCCTGCAGCTAACTTAATTACCACTGAAAACAGTATCAGCTGTTCTGACACTCTGCCTCTCAGCTCATTACAATTACTGTGATGCTCTCAGCTTCATTGCAGCCAGACTTCTAAGCAATACAGCCTCACAAAATTATGTTTCTCACTCCTACCTAAAACTGACTCATTTAGCATTGCAAAACTCACTCATGTGTCTCCCAGAGTTTATAGCACTGCCAGCCCATTCAGAAAAGCTCACACACAGAATGAGCAAACACATAAACAGGAACAGAACACAAGACAGCATCACGAAACTTCTAAAACTCTTGGCCCTATTTTATATATCGAATACATGATGGGCAGATCGTGTGCTATGGCAAATATTGTCACTCCTGCATCGTAAGCTTACTCTGCAGGAGTGACAATATTTGCCATATCACACTCGTGCCCATGATGTATCCACTATAGATATATATATATATATATATATATATATATATATATATATACACTGTATATATATGTTCTTTGCAAAACAAAAACTGTGTTGATGCAACAGTTAGATTTGTTCCACAGTGACAAAAGTGAGGAAATGCAGCGTAAGGGTTGAAAACCCTAACTCCTCATTCCCCACCCCCACCCTCACCACCACACACTCACATACATGCAAGTAGGGTAAGGACCAAGGTAACACAACCAATCACATACAACCAGTAGCAGGTAACAGAAATAACATACAACTATCTAAACCATGACACCACACACCCATGCTCCCATCTTCCTCACACCAACAGATATTGGGCTCTGGCATGGGGTCATGACTGCTAACTCTGATCCCGGATGTTACATGCACCGCAAAACACATATCACTATGGACAACTGGGCATGTTGTGCCACACGCTGCCACCAACACTTTACACAGACTACACATATGGTATTTTGGGGTTCACAAGACCCAGAAACATGATTTTTCACATTCCCTGAAATACTTTCAAAAATCACTTTCGCAAATGCAACAGTGTCATGCTATGCATTAGCAACACTTTTGTGTTTACGACAGTATTTTGTAACACTATTTTACATGTTTTTGCAAATGCGACACTGTTGTGTCTTCCGTTTTCGACACTTTCATGTTTGCGACAGTATTTCGTGAAAGTACGCTCCTGATGACTGCAAATCTTTGCCATCATCCTGCAAGCAAATGGCTTGGTCCTTTGGGCTGAAATTTGTAGGGTGGCAAGCCCTGGTCCCATAGATGTGCATCTTTCTGCTTTGGTGCTAAAATACTTAAGGATGACAAAGTTACACTGTTCTGAATTTGAGCAATTTCCCATAGACTAACACTGTGGTGCCTATGACTCCTTTCGCCACCCATATGTTGAAAACGAAGCAAGGTACACAGTTTTTGCTACTGCCAGCTTGATTCACCTTTAGGTGAACTAACCTCATAGAACAAGTTTGGAAATAATGTATGATACCAGAAGTTGGATTTCTCCACTTCCTACAGTAACACAGGTATACACCTCCTGCTGGTTATGTGTAATTGGTTGTGTTGCCTTGGTCCTTCCCCTATTTGCATGTATGCGTGTGTGTGTGGTGGTGGGGATGGGGTTGGGGGGGAATGTGGAGTTAGTGTTTTCAACCTAACCCTGAATTTCCTTGCTTTTGTCACTGTGGAACAACCCTAACTGTTGCATTAAAACAGTTTTTTGCAAAGCACATATACATATTATGGTAGCACGGTAGTGCTACCATAGTTAGGGTTGAGGAGCCATTTCTATGTTAGACCCCAAAACTTTGCACCTTAATAACTTTGCAACCGTTTGACAGATTTGGCTGAAATTTGGAATACATGATCAAGAACCATGGGCCTTGGGATCTGCCAAGTTTTGTAGTGGTTGGATATACGGCTGTGGAGTTATTAAGCGTGATCTGTGCGCATGTTTACGCTTTTTCTGGAATTCTATGGTCATACCTACAGGTCGTGACAGTTTGCACCTAACCGGTCCAAAATCTTCAGGAATGTGCAGCTGGGGTCCCCAATGTGCCTTTCAAAGATTTCGTGAAAAAATATTAAACGGTTCAAAAGTTATTCAAAAAACAGTTTCCCATTATAAGTCAAAGGGAAAAGTTAACAAAAAGTTCAACACTTTCGCAAATGCATTTTTACTTTTGCAAATGGGCCTGTTACTTTCTCAAATCGGCCATTTTGTTTTCGGTTGGTGATCAGAAAAATGGTTGGCATTTAAATTTGGGACCCTCTAGCAACCTAATTCTTTTTGTATTCACCTAGTCGGACCCTGAGGATGCTTGCCATGTCTTTATTTTGTGGTAAAACACCCCAGAAATATGTTTTCCAAATTTCTGGAAAAAGTACTTTTGCAAATTACTTTTGTGCTCATGAAAGTGTCGAACTTTTTTACGAAAGCTTTCGCAAATTGTGACAGTAGTTTTCCATCTGTGGGACAGTGACAGCGATTCTTTGGCACTGCACTGCAAAAGAACCGTTGGGAGTTTTGGGCTGAAATTTGGAGAATGGAGCTGACATCTCACAGATGTGCCTTTCAGTGTTGTATTGAAAAAATATTACATGGTGGAAAAGTTACGGCACTCCAAAGTTGATGTTTTTTCCCATAGGATAACATTATGGTGCCCGACGCATTACAGAAATCCTTTGGCACCCTGCTGCAAAATAATGGTTTGGTCTTTTCTCCTGAAATTTGGAGGGAAGACAGCCAACAGCCCACAGATGTGCCTTTCAGTGGTTTGGTGAAAAAACATTACAGGGAGGCAAAGTTATGGCGCTCTGAACTTTTCTTTTTTTCCCATAGGATAACATTACGGCGCTCGCCACACCTTTCAGGGCCAGTATCTCGGAAACGGTGCGAGGTACGGACTTTTTGTCGGAAAATATCTTAGCCCCCAATAGGGGCTAATATCCAAATTAGCCAGGACGGTTGTAAATAATATGACTTTTAAATTTTTTTTCTTCGTCGTACGGTTCCTGAGATTTAACGTATTTAGTATTCCAAGTTCTCATTTTCTGCGCCGATACTCATTATTATGCATACATTATTTGTACTCACTGTCTTTCTCTATGCAGGTTTTGGGGAAAACCAGCCTGTGCGCTTACATTACTGTTACTGTTGCCCTTTCCGCTTGCGGTTCCGTACCCGTTTCACTTACCGTTGACATCTGCGCCACCATGTGCGTTATCCTTTGCATTTTCATTTGCGCTTGCGTTTCTGTTATTTTTTGCCATTTCTGTCTACAGTACTGTTTATCTTTCTGTTTTACTTTACATCACCATGCCCATTGACATTTCTGTTTGCAGGCACCATGTTATTATGTGACAACACATCACTTGGCAGACCTTTCCCGTCTACGCCACCATGTGCGTTACCCTTTCTGTTCTCATTCGTGCTTGTGTTACCATGTGTGCCACTGTTAGTATTTCTGTTTGCATTGCTGTCCCTGTTAGTATGCCACAAGACATCATGTGGCGGGAGCGTGGGTCTCGGAGGGCCCGCGATCCCGGCGCCTGCATTACATTCACTATTTCTTGTTATCATTCTAAAAGAAGGAAATTAGAGGCAAAACTCCATTTAATGCATTAGTTAGGTTGTTCCACAGTGACAAAAGTGAGGAAATTCACTGTTAGGGTTGAAAACCCGCTTGGACCTGACGCCACCCCAACCGCATTGGGGTGTGCATTGGGATCGTGGGTCCTAACTCTCACCCCATTCTCCTATACTTCTGCTGCTTTACATGTCATGGGGTGAGAGTTAGGGCTGACCATCCCAATGCACACCCCAATGCCACCACTTGTGTCATCCTTTGCGTTTTCATTTGCGCTTGCGTTTCTGTTACTTTTTTGCCATTTGTGTCTACTGTACTGTTTCTCTTTCTGTTTCACTTTTCGTCACCATGCCCATTGACATTTCCATTTACAGGCACCATGTTACTATGTGACAAGACATCACATGGCACACCGTTCCCGTCTATGCCACCATGTTCGTTACCCTTTCTGTTCTCATTCGCGGTTGCATTACCTTGTGCACCACTGTTAGCACTTCTGTTTGCATTGCTTTTCCTGTTACTATGCCACAAGACATCATGTGGTGGGAGTGCGGAGCCCTTTGGGCCCCGCGCTCCTGCCACAGCATTACATTCACTATTTCTCATTATTATTCTCAAAAAGAAGGGAAATTAGAGGCAAAAAACTCCGTTTAATGCATTAGTTAGGGTTGTTCCACAGCGACAAAAGTGAGGAAATTCGCTGTTAGGGTTGAAAACCCTAACTCCAGTACCCCCAGCACCACACACACACAGACACACACACACATTCAAGTATGGGGAGGACCAAGTCAACACAACCAATGACAGACATCCAGCAGCAGGTGACAGAAATAACAAACAATTGTCTAAATGTACTACGAGACATCCCCACCCACCTGACCAGGTACTGCATGCTCATTGGAGATCAACAGCAAAACTGAGGCCATGTACACCAAATGTACACATCCCTGATTGCAGCTACACACGCATTACTACACTTAGTAGTTGCATGGCCTTACCTACCCGATGCCCCACACCACACCACAACTGGTACTGTGCCGTTATTCAATATAAATGCTGAAGGTGCATGATGACAGTTGTAGAAAGGTTTTAACACTAGTGAGTATACATTAATTAAGAGAAGCACATAAATTAACTACAAGACACTAGCATGCTCAAGATAAAAGTAGTGATACATTTAGTAGGTGATTTACATAGTAGTACATTTACTGCAATGGTTTACTCAACATAGAGAGGCTGATGTAAACGTATGGAAAAGCATTGCCTGTTCAACGCTGTGAAATTCGTACTGCCAGTATCACATGCATTCTTACTGATGAAGATGTACTGCTGATGTACATACATAGACCTTCAGTATGTTTCAATACTAAAGATGCAGTAAGTATTCTTTGTAAGAAACATTGTAATTGCATGGATCAGGCCAAGCAACTTCTAAATATCATAGCACTACTGAGCCAACAATGATGTACCTGTATCGGAGATGTATATAGGATAGATTTTCCTGTAGGCACTTACTGAGTATGTTGTACCTGATAAAGACAATCTCATTGCATCTGTGATGACTAACTTATTCAAAAAGTATTACATTTACTATTGTTGCAATGAGTGATCTATGCCACTTATGGACACAGTGTGATTTTTTTTTAACAGTTGTTTCATACTCAGACTGTATGCCTACTGTTTGGGTTTGCCACACTTCTGTCACTGATGCTATCAAAGTGATAACTATGTTAATTATTGTACAACAGGAATCAAGTAGGTATGGTGTAGATATAAACAGAATGTCTTTTAGTATTGATTTAACTCACAATGGGGTAAGTGTACTAGGACAGCAGGGGTTTTCCTCTATCACTGACTCTGTCAGTTATAATCACACTAGGGTTTTGATGACTGTAATGATCAAGTTACACTGTTCATCTTCATGAGTTCATATTCACAGCCATTCTCCAGTAACTAGACAGTGTATGGTGTAACTGGGTGGGACACTGTGTTGCAAAGCTGCTGCAGTGCCTAGCAGAGGGACAGTATCTACTCATAAAGACAATTAAGCAATAAGGCATGACCAACAGTTATGTTAAATGGTCTGTTAATCACCCTGTAGGGGTTAATGTTGAATGAGGCATAGCCAGAGTGCCACATGTCGCTAGACAGTGATAAACTGACCATTAACATAATACCTGGGAGTGGCTTATTGCTATAATAATAAAACTGTTTTTTAAACAACATTAAACCATGTTCATCATATGGTTAGGCTCTACATGTATGTTAATAAAAACTAAACATAAGGCTGTTACAATGTTTACAGTCAATTAGAAAGCTGCATTTCTCAAACCCTTGTTATAATCAGAGATATTATACCTGTACAACTCCTTGGTTTTGCTGAACTCTATTGCTCAGGTGGCCCACCACATGTGGTGTGGTCTAGTGTGGAGCATCGGTAGGTGAGGCCATGCAACTACTAAGTGTAGTCGTTGTGTGCAACTGCAATCAGGGATGTGTCGTTTGGTGTACATGGCCTCAGTTTTGCTGTTGATCTCCACTGAGCATGCAGTACCTGGTCAGGTGGGTGGGGATGTCTCATAGTACATTTAGACAATTGTTTGTTATTTCTGTCACCTGCTGCTGGATGTCTGTCATTGGTTGTGTTGACTTGGTCCTCCCCATACTTGAATGTGTGTGTCTGTGTGTGTGTGGTGCTGGGGGGGGTGAATGAGTTAGGGTTTTCAACCCTAACAGAGAATTTCCTCACTTTTGTCGCTGTGGAACAACCCTAACTAATGCATTAAACCGAGTTTTTGCCTCTAATATATATATATATATATATATAGTGCTTTTTAGGTATTAATGTGCTATTAAGCAATTCAGTGTAATTAGCTAATTGGTATTATAATACACTAATTGGCTACCACCATATATGTGGAAATAGATGATGTTTTTTTTTTTTCTATGGGGATGAGGGCCCAACCAAAGAAATACAGTGTAATTCGTTAATTGGCATCATAATATGCTAATTGGCTACCATAATATATGGGAAACATTTGATGTCTCTTTCTATGAGGATGAGGGCCAACCATGCATGAACATTTTAGTTTTTGCATCTGGTGAGAATAGTAGGATACAGTAAATCGTAGGTTGTTGTTCTATTTATTTATTTACTGAAAGATTTGCGAGGGCCAGAAAGCAGTCACCCTCCCCCACCCCTGAGACCACCATTCAGCTGCTCCCAGGATCCAGAGAGGGTCCACTGAGGTCATGAGAGTAGGAAAGCAGGCACCCTCCCCAACCCCTTGAGTCCACCATCCATCGAGGTTGCCAGGGCTGGAAAGCAGGCACCCTCCCCCACTCCCGAGACCACCATTCAGGTATGGCACTGAGTGCAGGCAGGCCACACTGTAGAGCTCCAGTCCTGTGGCACATAAAGGACTTGTGTCTTGAGTTTGGGACTTGGCGCCTTTTTTGTTTGAATTTATTTCTTCGGCCCATGCATGGATATAGTCTCTCATCTAGGGTTTCTTCACTTTTAGCACTAGCTACATGCCTTCACCAGCTGTGCCTTAAGGGTCTCTTTAAAGGAACCTTTTGTCATTTTTATTTTGCATCGGGTGCTCCTGTATGTGAACTACTATCCCGGTAGGAATAGTACTATGTAAACTAGGAGCCTCTTTCAGCTGTAACCCTAACTGCCAGCTTTAACCAGCTGCAGCTTTGAAAATGACCAATTTAATTTTACTTTACATTGGGTAAAACTGTAGTATGTCTTTAATTAATTAATTCTACATCGGGGAAAAACTGTAGTGTGTGAACTGTGTTTAGTACTTAGTGATAATGGTAGTGCTGGTTCCTTAACCTGAATGTAGGTAAAATTAAACACTCCTGAACAAAAAAGAAAGAAATAGAGTGCTGCTGTGCTCTAATTCATTTGAGAACTCCTCCCCCCTTGCAACTCCTACTATATGTAATTCTTACCTGCTCTACTTTTCTACAGCTACTTCCAGGATCCAGAGAGGGACCATTGAGGTTGCAAGGGCTGAAAAGCAGGTGCCCTCCCCAACCCCTGAGTCCACCATCCATCGAGGTCATGAGGGCCAGAAGGCAGGCACCCTCCCGCATCCCCAAGACCACCATTCAGGTACAGCACTAAGCACAGGCAGGCCACGCTGTGGAGATCCAGTCCTGTAATGCATTAAAGACTTGTGTCTTGTGTTGGCCCCGCCACCCCCACCATCACCATTTGTCAGCTCGCCCTTATATAGGGCTCCACCATTGGTCGGCTCGCCCTTATATAGGGCTGAGGCTGAGTGCTGAACTAATCAGCCCACTTCTCCACTAACAGCTTATAGTCTATTGCCACTTGAGGCAGCACTGTCCTGCATCTCCAATTACTGATTCTTCTTCTTTTCCTATGCCTACCTTTTTTCTTTATTTTTTTCTATCTCTCCTACCAACTTTATTACTGTGTCACTAGAGGCAGCTTCTTCTCTGCTTCCCCACTTGCTGGCATCTCTTCTTGTCCTCAGCACACTATTTTTGCTCTAGAATGCTCACCTTAATCTTCATCTCCAGCATCCTCCTCCTCCAGGGACTGCCCAGTCCTTCACCCGTGGCCCAACTTTCTGGCACCCCCCCAACTCAACATCAGCTCCTACCTACTCTTCCATTCACTGTAGCTCACCTGTCCTCCCCCATTCCTCTCCCAGCTGTCACCTTCTACCACCACTCACCATGTCAAATTACGTTCCTCTCCTTCCCTACCCTCATCTCTTTGACCATTTCTCGTTCATGTGGCACATCTATTAAGAAGCACAATACCAATGCCAGAAGGCAGCAAGTGCTGGCCCTCCTCAGAATCTTTGCTCTACTGCTTCTAATTTCAGGCAATGTTCATCCCAATCTGGGTCCCATCTTGCACAATCCTAGCATCTCCCACCATGGGCTAAGAATGGCTGCAATGAATATCTGCAGCTTGCCCAAAAAGTTGGCGCCATTACAATGCTGGATGCTGCAGCATCAACTGGATGTACTAGTCCTCACAGAAACCTGGCTGTCAAAGAAGACCCCTGAAACCTTTGACACACTCCTAGGCCTCACCCTTTTTAGAGCTGACAGAATTAGCAAATGGGGAGGGGGTGTGCATTTTACATCCGAGACTCCCTGTTATGCCAAAACCTACCAGCATCCACCCTCCCTGGATCATGGGGCACAAACCCTGACAATAAAACTCACACCAGACCCCTCCAGAGCCCCCTGTAACTATTACTATGGCTTACATCCAACCAAGAAACCAAGTCATAGCTTTTCAATCCCTGGCCAACTATATCTCCAGCTTCCCTTCCAAAACTGAGCACATTATATTAGGGGATTTTAATGTGAACTGGCTATTGAGCTAAGCCTCCCGTATAAAAGACACCCTTTCTGCTCTAGACCTGGCCTAGGTAGTTAATGAGTCAACCAGGGTGAATCCCAGAAATGGATCTAGCACCCTGATCAATCTGCTACTCACCAATCATCCAAACAAAATTTCAAACCTGACTGTACTCCCAGACTCATTAAGTGATCACTCCCCCATCCTCTTCACCAGGTCATGTCAGCGGCAAATACCCCAGCCAAGCAGTTTTACCCAATGCTGTTTTCAACCTGGAGGCCTCACTAAACTAAGGAGACATCTAGCCTAGTGTGATTGGTCCCCTATCAGTTACGCCCCTTCCATAGATGAAGCCCTTGATTACTTCACCCTCAAGTTCAACAATGCATGCGATAGATTTGCCCCCTCACAAAGGTTCAATCCAAAAAATTTAATGCCCCTGGGTCTCACCAACCCTGCTTCAGCAATTAAAGAACCGTGATGATCTCTGGTGTGCAGGTGGACAGGATTGCCTACAAGGTGGCTTGCAACAGGTGTACCTGGGCCATAAATATGGCCAAATCTGACTACTATAAAACTACCCTCGCCTCCTCCTGGGGGAATGCTAGGTTGTTCTGGGACAACCTAAAAGAACTGACTAGAAAATCCAGGATGCCACCCCCTAGCTAACTGTCAACAAAGATAATACCTCGGACCCACATACCATTGCCAATTGCCTAAATGCTGCATTCTCTAATCTGAGTGCAATTCTTCCAAACAACTACTTTGATCCCACCCCTATGACCACTGAGCCAAACGATGCCTACCCCCCCTTCCACCTCAGGCTTATTACAATGAGTGAAGCAAGGCCATACCTTGCAAATGCCCTTGGGGGCTCAAACTACTGCAAAGACTCCTTTGATATGAAAATCCTTAACTTGGTGCTAGACTCTGTGTTCTCCCCACTAACTGATCTCCTTAACCACTCTCTATGTCTAAGGCAGTTTCCAACTGACTGGAAGATGGCCACTATGACCCCAATACTGAAGAGCGGGGGCCCCACCTCACCCAA
The DNA here is from genome assembly GCA_016271365.2 of Neoceratodus forsteri. Taxonomy (NCBI): domain Eukaryota; kingdom Metazoa; phylum Chordata; order Ceratodontiformes; family Ceratodontidae; genus Neoceratodus; species Neoceratodus forsteri. The sequence continues at coordinate 852,759,282 of CM028134.1, forward strand.
TAATTACCGGCCCATCTCGATTCTTTCCTCCATCTCAAGAGAACTAGAACAAATCATTGCCACTCAACCCACCGACTACCTGCTTGTGCACAACATTCTATGTAAGGAACAACATGGCTTTAGAGCAGGGCATAGCACAACCACCACCCTCACAGAATTCTCTAACTCATTGAACAATGCTCTAGATAAGAAACACTTAGCAGGAGCTGTGTTTATAGACCTGTCGAAAGCTTTCGATACGGTCTCTGACACCCTGCTCCTAAATATTCTCCGCCTCATCAGGCTGTCCCCTGGACCCATCATGTGCTTTACAAGTTACCTCTCAGATAGGTCCCAATGTGTGAAGATAAACAGCACTGTCTCGTCTACTCTGTCAGTCTGCTCTGGGGTCCCCCAGGGCTCCATCCTCGGTCCATTATTATTCAGCATCTTCCTGAACACTCTGCCTAAATCCTGCCCAAGTAATCTTCTCCTCCCACTCAGATCCCACAGTCCTACAGTCCTCCTTACAACTTGCCTTCAACCACATCGAAAACTGGTTCACTGACCACAGACTGGTGGTCAATGTAAAAAATACTAAGTCAATGCTCTTTGCCCACCGACAGCGCGAGGACTGCGATGCCCAACTAAATCTTTTTTCCAAGCCCTCCTCCTGCTGGAATAGGTCCATACCTATAAATACCTGGGTCTTACATTTGATCCCAGCCTCTTATTCCAACCACATATCAATAATCTTTTTTCAGCCATAAATATTCACACAGGACTACTGTATCAGCACAGATACTGCCTACTGCCAGAGGCCCTTAACCTTGCTGTTTGCTCCTGTGTTCTCTCTCTAGTAGATTATGGTCTAACTGTATACTCAGCCACTGACCACACTGCTCTTAATAAAATCCACTTAACCATCAACAAACATGTAGACTCCTCTCTGAAGTAGACAGGCGTACCCACAGCTGTACCCTGTATGCCCTAACAAATATCCTCACTCTAGACAAAAGAGTTCATTACCAAACAAGTCTTCTCACCCAAAAATTTCAACTAGGCCTTACCCCCCTTGGAGTTTCTGCCTCCCTCTGTACTGCTCATGCCTCAGCAAACACACACTCAGCTAATAAACTGATATGGGCTGTCCCCAGTGTCGTGACCTCACTAGCCCAAAGGTCCTTTTCCTACAGAGCACTGTTATGGTACAGTGCACTCCCCTGGCTGATACCTCTGTCTCCAGACTAGGCCCATTCAAAATAGCCCTCAAAGACCACATACTCTCCACTCACCACTACCAGTGCACCGGCTAAGTATGGGCTACTGTTTAGCACCACTAATACCTGGCTACCAGGCCCTGGCTAGGCCTGCCCGGTCCTGTCTCAGTAGTAGGATGTAGATGCCAGCAGGTGCATTTAAACCCTCAGTATCACCTATACCACGTGGAGTAAGTATAGGCTAAAGTGCTCTATATCCTACTGCTGTTAATTCTCTACACAAGATTGACTGTGTTAATGACAATGTCAGTATCTCGACTGCTTGCATCATGGTAATTGCAAGCTTCTTAGCCAGACCTGTGTAGCTGCTTAATTGTATAGACCTCACCCTCCTTATTAATTGTACTGTACATTGACAATTGCAAGCTCCTTAGCTGGACTTGTATAACTTCCCAATTGTATAGGCCACCCTCATTATTGAATGTATTGTTCATACCCTGTGTTTCCTTTTCTCTCTTTGTATTATTGTATACTGCCTGCTTATTGATCTGTTTTGTACTCTGACGAGGAGCCTTTGTAAGTGAGTCTATAACTCAAAGGTTGTAAATCCGATTTATTCAATAAATAAATAACTGGAGAGGCCTACTGAGCCATAATAGCTCATTTTTGGCGGCACCTTGGGAGAGGGGTACATAGGAAAAACAATACAGCAATAATAATAATGCTGAAATAGTAATAATCTTACATCAGTATACACAGGAGTTGATCTTAACTTTTTTTTGCACTAACCAGCAGTTCAAGCTGATTCAGTATTGCACTAGCCAGCAGATGGTTGCACTAGTCCACAATTATAAAGGAGTATTTTGTGAATGTTTACCAAAACAAAATGCAAGCCAAGAAATCTTTTGATATTGCACATTTATGCTGCTCCTACATTGCTTCCTGCCCCAGCAAAAAGAGACCTGCCATGCAGGCAAACACAGTCTCCCTCCCTCCATTGTTTTGTATCCTATCCCCCTCTTTTCCTCTTTCTGCACCCTTCCCTCCAAATGAGATGATCTCACAGCAGCGAATAGTTAGCCAATGTCATCATGCACCTCGCCACACTAACTCACACCTACAGGGCAATGAACAGAGCCAGGCAGAAAAAGATACTTGTAGCCATCATGCTGTGATCAGCCAGAGATCTGCACTTCCAGAAGTGTTTGAGCTGCATCAAGTGAGACAGGGACAGATCAAGAACTTCTTTAGGAGGGGTTAGGCAACCATAGGTAACTGAGGAAAAGAACATTTTGCAACAGTTTCATTAATATATCAGGCACCCGAAGTATTCATTTTTTTTGTCAGCTTTATTTCTGCACCCTACCTTGGACTCTGCCAGTGTAGTCATTTGCATCTGACTTATCCCATCCTCCTGAAGCCTTCCGCTACCCTGGGCCACACCTGTCCCTTGCCTCATCTCCTGCCCCCCCCCCCGATCTGTGTCCCCTGGGAGCAAGGATTGCCACACCACTGGTGCTCTATCTATAGTGTCAGGTGAGGATGGATGAATGGAGAGCCAGGGGAGCTTCAGAGCCCTGAATTGGATGTGGTGCCATTGACCTAGACCTGCCTTCACCTACCAATGGGAAGGGGGGGTTCCTTATTTCCCCCAGAACTCAGTCATGTGATGGCATCTGGGCACTGAGTACCAATGACCGTCACAGCTCTGCCCCACTTGCATGATTGCCACATACCTGGCACACCTCTGACCACTGCCAGAGGCCGCTTCTGCATGGCACATCCCCCAAAGCTCTCCCTTGGAAGAGAGAACAGTCTTCCAGATGCTCAATTCTTCCTCCCTGCCGACTCCCAGATGCCTGAGTCCATTCCCAAACTCAGGTCACCAGCATGGCGCAAGGTGTGGTGTCCAGAGCCTCAACCCTCAGCGCCACAGGGCTGGCTTTAAACTATTCATTTTAACAAGTTCTGCCACGATCAAAGCATCTTGTTGAACACTGGCCCTTCATCAGCCATGAGGAACAGGTCCCAAAGCATAAAAAATTCTGCCTCCTCCATTTCTACATTTTTTTTTTAAACTTAATTTTATTATGAAACAAAAAAGTAAAAGCAGCCATACAGCTCAACGGGCAATCAAAAGTGTAGTTACATAAGCATCCACAGTTGTACAGTACATTCAAAATTTAATATGGCATCTTCCAGTGCCTTCTTTATTTCTATTTGGGAGAATCTATGCACACCAGAAATGTGTGTTTTAGCCTTTCAAAAAATATATTTTTATTAGGGGTTATTTTTTCTACCATCCATGCACCAAAACATTGTTTTAGGATGAAAGTGCAAGCTGGGTGTAATAATTGTAGGAGTGCATGGATAGCATTGACCAGTGTGCATTGGAAAGAGTTGGGGACCCATACACATGCCAGTAACAGCTGCTACTGAAATATGGATAATCATTTCAGAGCCCTCTTCTGTCATATGCCTGCAGTAGTATCTGGGGAATGTACAGAGCTGGGAGCTTGGGATGAGACAGAGTGCAGCTATGGGGAGGCTGGGGTAAAACCCACCACCTGCAGGCCAGATTCTTTACATTGCTTAACATTCTGTCACTAAAATGTTGAATATTGACACTCAAATGCAGGAACATAACGCTCATTGACCTTAAAAATGTGGGAGACATCATCACAGACATGGAGATAAAAGCGGAGTTTACACAGCCACTCCTTTCCTACTGTGGAGCATGTCAGTGCTGCCCTAAATTTCTGAAGATATAGCCTTTTGCATTCACACAGACCCTATCTATTGTGGAATGTGACAGCCCTAACGGTTCTGCACTCCTCGTCTTCCTCCCAGCTCTCCTTTTGATACTATCTTTACCAAGCGCATACATCTGTCCCACCCTCTCTGAATCCCTACTGTTTTTACAAAGACCACCTCTTTTAGTAGCTTGTTCCACCCCTCTACCACCCTTTCCATGAAAAAATACTTTCTGATATCCTCAAAATTTGCCCCCCCACCAGCTTTAAGGAGTTTACCCCTGGTTCTTGTGTTTCCACTTAATTTGAACAGTTCCCCACTATCCACCTTGCTTATCCCATGGAGGTATTTGTAGGTCTCAGTCTTGTCCCTTCTCTCCCTTCTTGCTTCTGGTGTGTACATGTTTAGGTCCTTCAACGCCTCCTTGTAAGTCTTTTCCTGCTGTCACTGGATCGTCTTGGTTATGCTCCCCTGTACTGTCCCCCCCACTTTGTCCTGTCCTTCTTCAAATAAGGTCTCCAAAACAGCACACAGTATTCCAGGTGGTGACGAACCAATGACCTACTGTACACTGTGGTGGAAGTACTTTTCTTCTCTGGCTGCTGATCTTCCTATGCAGCCCAACATCCTATTTGCACTTCCCACTGCCCTGTTACATTCTGCTTTTATCTTTAGACTGTCTCTAATTATTACCCCCAAGTCCCTTTCCTCTTTTGGGCTTTCCCTACCTCTTCCCCCCTTTTTCAGGTGTTTTACCCCTATGTGCATCACCTTGTGCTTCTGGTTGTTAAATTTTAACTGCCATGGTTTGGGGGCACTTCACTGATCTACCCAGGTCCTCTTTCACAATTCTGACATCATTTTCACTGTCCGCCTAGCTATAGATTCTAGTATCATCTGCAAAGGGACATTTCTTGCCCAGTATCCCTACCATGATGTTAAAGAGGATCAGTTCTAGGATTTATCCCAGTGGCACACTGCTAGTGACCCTTCCTGACCCCTGAGAATTCCCAGTTAATTGCCATTCTCTGGTTCTGCCTCCCATCAAAATTCCCACCCATCTTGTGAGTTTGTCCCCACTACCAGGTCATGCACTTTCTTTACTACTCATCCATGTGGAATGGAGTCATAGGCTCTTCTGATGTCAAGGTACAGAATGTCTTCCACCTGTCCCTTGTTCACTATCTTCATCACCCAGTAAAAGAAACTGATCAGGTTTGTCTGATATGACCTCTCTTCATGAGCCCAAGTTGTCTTTTTGTCTGAAATCAATTTGTCTCCAGGAAACTTAGCAACCTCTCCCTTATCGTGGTCTCTAGTATCTTACCCACTGTGTAAGTTAGACTGACAGGTCTGTAGTTCCCTGGTTCATCTCTGCTCCTGCTCTTATGAAGGGGAACTACACTTCCTATCCTCCAGTCCCTGGGTTATATCCCTGTCTCCAGTGAGCTGTTGAAGATCTCAGTCAGTAGCTCTGCTAAGACTCCCCATCTCCTTTAGTACACAGGGATGCAGCCTGTCCATGGCCACAGACTCATCCACTTTTAATGCTTTTAAGCCCTCTAGTACCCTTTTCACAGAAAATGGATCCTTGTTGATACTGTCCTTCCTCCCCTGTTGCCCTGATGGCACAGCCAGGCAATGGCCCCTTTTCCTCTACTTTGAGCACAGAACAGATATTTGTTAAAGATTTCAGCCTTTTCTTTATTTTCTTTCTCCACAGCCAGTGATTTTCCATTTTCTGTTTTTTTTTTGTTATTCTTTTTCTGGCTCTGTGCCAATGATCCCTTCGGCCTGGACACCCAGCCCCATCGCCTCAACACTAGTTAGGTTATAGTGGCTAGTATTCCCAGGGCTTGACCACTTGGCAGGGTTGGTGGGTCCCCCCCCATATCCCACTGTGCACTGGAGACAGTAATGGGGCCATCTGCCCAACCTGTCGGGTGCAGGGACTTGGGGCCTGACAGCATCCTGTCACCATCATCTGTTTTGTCTTTACTCCCCCATTCCTCAGCGGCACACATGCAATAATGCCAAGATGTTCAATGCACATTGGCGTCCACCCACCCCTCCTCTGCATGTACTCCAGTGCTCCAGCCCCAGCCTCTGTTAAGGATCATGCAAGCACTGGCAGCAGACCATTCCCTCCCCATGGAGGATGAAAGAATTCCCTAGGATACTCAATCCTACTCCTCCTCTTTGGCTGGCTGTCCGACTCCCAGGCTCATTCCTAAACCTGGGTCATCAGCATCACAGGCAGATGCCTTGCCACTATGCCAGCTGGATGATGTTCCATTTTCAAAAATGGCAAATTCCTTCTGGCAAAATCTTAAAATTAATTTTTTCCATTTTTAACCCAAAACTGAGGGTAAACCATCATGTTTTGTACAAACATTTTGCTCAAAATGAAGTTTTTTTTGAAAAAGCTAGTGCAAAGTGCAGTTTTTCATGAAAAACTGGATCAAAATTGTTGATTTAAATATGGCAGATTCCATTTTTGGCTCTACTTCTCCAACTCTTCCCCCTTTTTCAGTCTAACTAGTCCCTCTTAAATTTTTTCACTTCTCCTGTATGTAACAAATGAGGGTCTTGACTCCCTTTCTTAACTGCCTATGCTAACTTCAACTCTACATCAGACTTGGCCTTCCTCATGGCCCAGCTGGTCTCTTTAATTTTGTTTTGAAACTTTACTCTGTCCCCTTCCTCTTAGTTGGTTTGATATTTTTTATAAATGCCTTTTTTTCTTTGCCCTTGCAGCTCACCTCACCTGTGAAATGCAATAGTTTTCTGCCCCTCTTATTTATTTTATTGAAGATTTGTAACTGGGAGAGGTGCACTGAACTGTGGCTCATTTCCAGATGTAACCCAGGGGCAAGGGATAGGGAATATGTTTACAGATGCAACCTGACTTACAGAACAAGATGAAGCTATTGGTGATATTTTTAGTGAATGGGGGGAATTTCGCCCAGGGTTAACAAATACAATGACAAGATTGGATACTGGGGGTGATATGTAGATGACATCTTGTGCATCTGGGATGGCATGCAGTCAGAGGTGGATAATTTTTTGAAACAGTTAAATTCAAATAACTGGAATTTATGTTTTACTTTCTTGACTGATCCTGAATCCATCACTTTTCTAGATTTGTGACTGCGCGGGCCACCTCAGATGGCAAGATTGTGTCTGAGAACTATTAGAAACCTATGTCCGGTAATAGGGTGAAATTGTTTAACTAGTAAAGGCACACGAAACCAAAGCTTGTTTCCAGGTGCGACCAGTGAGCACAAGAATGCTAAGTGACTTACTCAGGGTCACACAGTATGCAAGTGAGAGCTGTGGGATTCAAACCTAGATCTCCAGGTTTGCAGCTCAGAGCCCTAAACCACTGCGCTATACTGCCTCCTTAGCATAGTTAAGAGCTGACAGTTTTAACCCCTCCCACTTGATTAAGGGGATTCCCAAGGGACAACTCCTTAGATTGCATAGGAATTGTTCCACTACCACCTCTTTCTTGGAACATGCTAAGGATCTTAGAGTTAGGTTCATAGCCAGGGGTTATGATGCCAATGCCCTTCAAGCTTCAACCAATTTTGCTCTAGCTCAGGATAGAACTGCACTTTTAAAATCAAAAGCTAAAGATATGGACCCCAGTGACCAGATTAATTTAATAACAGAGTACAATAGGGTGATCCCAAGATAACAGGAGCATTTTGCAGATTTTGGCATGTTTTTGAAGCTGACAAGGACCTGTCAGGCAAGGTATGAGACTCTCCAAGTGTTGTTTATAGGAAAGGTAAATCCATCAAAGATCATGTTGTTAGAAGCCACTTTACTCCAGAGGTTCCCCAAGTACAATGGACGCTACCATTGGGTTCAATGGACTCCCAACACTCAGTGGCGGCTCTGCACCAGGGCCTGCCAGGGCACGTGCCCCAGTAAAAAAATTCTGTTCCCCAGTTAGTGCCCCATATGGTCCAGAGCTTCCCCCATAGTAACAATATATCAGTGCCCTGGCTGCCATCTGTTGTGCCCCAGCTGTGCCCTGGTAACCATTTGTGGCTAGAGCCACTACTGACAACACTGCGGTAATTATAACGTTTGCCAGTATATGCAACATGGCAAAATGTTCACAAGTCCAACTAAAGGAAATCAGCTTGATATCCAATACTTCATTACTTGTCAAACCACACGTGTGGTTTATGCCTTGTGGTGTGATTGCACAATTTTTTATGCTGGCATGACTACCCATACACCCATGAACCTGGCATCCCTCTAGCCTGCTGCCGGGATGTTCTTGGCATCCCCCTTACTTCCTCTTACTCCCCCTGGGTACTCTGCTGCTGCTTGGCTGGCTGTCGAAAGAACCTCAAACCTGGCAGTCTCCCTATGCTTTCCCCGGTAAAGCAGCTAGCAGTCCCTCGAGTCCCATACCCCATCCTTACCTGCCACCTGTACCAATACTCCCCTGAAGCTGCTCTTGGCTTGCTGGTCATGCTTAGTATAGACTAAACCATGTTTGACTAGCTGGAACCATTTCTATATGACTAGGAATGTACTATGTATGGTTGCTTGCCTAAGTTGTATTGTTTGCTTCCATGTGATATGTTGTATTGTACTCTCCCGGGTCATGCCTGAAAATAGTCACCTGTTGGCTAGCGCACTTACCCGGTAAACAAAAACTAAATAAAATAAATAAATAATACACTGAAGGAACATGTACAAGAACACATTCGCTCTATTTCACATGGTCATTGTGACACACCAGTGGGAACACACTGAAGTGTACATCATGGACAGAATTTATGCTCCTTTAAATTTACAGCTATAAATCATGTTCCACGTCCCATACGGGGGGCAACAGACGTAACATCCTCCTCCAAAGAGAGAATAGACATATTTTTCAACTTAATGTGCTCTACCCAGACAGATTGAATGAGAACTGGGATATCACATCTTTTTTATGAAAACCCAGTGAAAAGTTTTTATATATAAAAAACGTTTCTTCTTTTTGATCAGTGTTTAAAATATTAAAATACCCTTCGAATACCCTTACTTAAAATATTTTTATTTTGTTGCATGGTTCCAAGCATATGTAGTCTAGTAAAACTTAAGCATTTATCCATCACTTCCTTATACTCTGGTGAAGTGTAGACATTTAACAATGTGAGGGCCCATAATACACATTATAAGTTAAGATTCACCTTTCGAATTTTGAATGAAAGGCTTTAGTTTTTTTCTCTCTTCTCATTTATAGGTGGTCTTTGGAACAATTTATTGAAAATGAGATACTTTGATGGATTTACTTATATAAAATGAACTGATCAGCTATTCAAGACATGAGATACATGATACGATTGTCTGTATGGATCTAATCAGTGTCAGTGGCTCAGCAGGTAGCACACTTGCTTCTGAGGCTGGGAGATTGGAAGGCTGTGGGTTCTAGTCCCACACCAGGCACTTCGGTTAATATCCCAGTAATGACAACAAAATGCAGCATGAAGGGGGAGCTGCACTCCTGAGGTGCTGTCTTTTAGATGAGACATTAAACTGAGATCCTATCTGCCTGTTCAGGTGGATGTTAAAGATCCCATGGCACTTCTTGAAAAGAGTAGGGGAATTTTTTATTAGAAGAAATATAACAACATATTACTCTCAAGAAAACACATAATAAGGCTATCATTAGTTTAAATACACAAAAAATGACAGTGTTACACTTTTTACCTGAAAAAAAAACAAAACAAAAAAAGTTTTAACCTTTAAACCAAAAAAATTCAGTTTTTATCATTTAGAGTATTATTATTGTTCTAAACCTTCTGAGTATGCACCTATATACTTTTCATGTTATCCCTTCAAATAAAAGCTTTGGGAGGGCTCTCCACTAATTTTCTATCATGGGAGGAGGCATCGCTGATTTTTCTTTTAGGTAAACTAGTGCCACTTCTTTTGTAATAGTTTCTATTAGACCACTTAAAGGTACATATCTTTGTTGCATCACATATTTGCATCTGTTCTGCCAAATACTCCACTTTATTATTGCAAACACCACCCTTAAGGTCCCCGGGTAAAACATATGCCATTCAGTCCCAAATTTCCCATACACTAACTGTGCAAGTCGTTTTTTCTTAATATGGGTGTTTCCAATTTTTGAGCTAATTGATCCCATAATAGTCCTATATAGGAATACTCAAAAAATAAATGCTGCATGGTTTCTACTTGTGCAATACATAATTCCCTAATACATATTCTTTCTTCTACAGCTTTATGGGCATGATTTTCTCTCTCATTTAATTTGCTGTGGTAACACATCCAGATAGCATCCCCCATTTTTCCTGGTATCCTTGCCTCTGAGATCTGCTTAATTAACCATTTAGGCTCTATGTCTGGAGGGCAGGTAAAGCAAGGCCCATTTAAAAAGTGTCCCCCCAAAATGTTTGCATAAAAAGCTTTCCTATTTAGCCCTTGACAGTTTTGGATAGTCACATCCCATTGTTTTAGTTTTTTTAACATTTCCATCAAATATAGAGATGTTCCTTCCGGAATTAATCTAAAAGCTCCCCATTTTGGCAGTTCATATTTATTGAAAAATAAATACATCTAGCTTTTAAGCTTATTGCCCAATCCATCTGATTCCCTATTAGTAGGAGAATAATATTAGACTAGACATACATAGAGAAGAAAAAAAAATAACACCGGGTTAAGCATATCCAGACCCCCTTGTTTAACCGTCCAGTATGTTACAGACCTCTAGACAGGATTCAACCTGCTCCCCCATAATAGCAGAACACATATGCTATTTAGCCTACCTTCTTGTTTGATAGGGAGTGGAAACATAACTCAAAGTTAAAAAAAAATGGAATTTTATATGTTTTTAACACATAAATTCTCTTAGATCTAATTTTTCCACCCATTCCCTTTCTGCTGCATTTATACCCCCAATGGATACCCCCAATAATTGCACTGTGTCACTCTGAATCTGTATCCCTTCTATCTCAGTGACTTGTATTTCTGGCCTGATGGCTATAGCTACCCATTTACTTTTCTGTGTATTTATTTTTGACTCAGAAAATGCTGAGAAGGATTTTATTACCCCTATTGCATGAGCTCCGGATCTATGATCTGCTACCAGAAGGCATACATCATCTGCATAAGCCATTGTACATGGGAAATTTGTGGCAGCAGGACTTATCATACATCTAATTTGTTTATCATTATTTAGGAGTCTCAGTATTGGATCCATTGTAAACACATATAGAAGGGGACTCAGTGGGCACCCTTGCCTAACCCCTCTTCTAATTTTAATATGCGGTCCAAGGCATCCATTAACCAAAGGTGTCATAAATGCATTATTATACAATTTTTATACCCATCGAACAAAGATCTATGGCAACCCATATGTTTTTAAGACTGTGAACAAGTAAATATGAGGTACTAAATCAAACACCTTTGTTTGATATAGGCTTATAACATAATCTTCCGCTGTAGAACTATCAAAAACTTCTCTTATTAACTTCAAATTATCCAACATTGACCTCTGCAGTATTGAACAAGTTTGGGTAGGATGTATCAGGCTTCCTGCAATCTTTATTAACCTAACACATAATAGTTTGCTCAGTAGTTTCCAGTCCATATTTATTACGCTGATTGGCCTCCAATTGTTTATATCAGTTTTGCATTTTTTTATGTAAGTAGATTAGTAAACTATCTGCCAATGTAGGTGGTATCGTATAATGACCCTGTAATATAGTGTTAAAAATTATGGTCACTGGTGCTTTCAGTTTTTCTATGCTTTTGTTTCATAAAATTTATTAGGAATTCCATCAAGGCCTGGTGTTACCCCATTTTTTAACTGACATCAAAAATTCAACTTCTTCTTCCTTTATTGGTTTTGCCATTTCTCTGTTATCTTCATCTGACAACTGAGGAATATTAATTTTGCCTAAGATGTTTTCTATGTCCCCAAGTTCTGGAGCTTCCTGTCCAAATATTGAATAGGTATGGTAAACCACTATGTTTAAAATTTCCTTATTAGTCTTTAAATTTTCCCCTTCCCTATTTTTAAGGCATGGCATATATTTTATGTCTATTCATTGTCTACAACTATCATACAGATTCACCGCTTGGGCTTTACCTTTCATTCCATATTTTTGCTCCATAAATAATGAAGTTGCTCTGTCATATTGATATGTGCACATATCTTTTTTTATTTCAGCTATTTGTGAGGTATAATCTAAGCCATACTCAGCTTTTAAGGAGATTAATTTTTGTAACTGTCTTCTCTTGTCTAAGTATTGTATATAATTATTTTTGTGTTTAAGTTTTGATCTCTGTTGGCAGTGGTTCCTTATTTCAGATTTTGTTTCTAACCACCACAAGAGTGGATTCTCATACAGCTCAGATACAGAAAGTTTTGCATCCAGTACCAAATTAAGGTCATGCCTTTCTTGTGCCTCTTCTAGAATTTTAATATTCATTTCCCAATGAGTATGAGTATTTGGTTTATTTCTAGGCATTCTTAAATGTATCTTTAATAAACAGTGGTCAGAAGTTTCCACAGGAATAGCTGTTATTTGATTACATGGTAGCCATTCTGATATAAAAGAGAAGGTCAATCCATGAGGATGACCTTTCTCTATGATATTTGTGAGTCAGAGATTGTGGGCCAAAGATTGCTCCATCTGTTAATTTGGAAGTATTTCACATTTTACATAAGAAATTAGAATCACTATATTGTTTTTGTGTCAAGCCTGTTTTATTTGACAGAGACATTATACAATTAAAGTCACCACCAAACAATACTGACTTTGTAGTGTGTAAATAAGGCTGAACCACTTTCATGATATCCACTCTCTGTGTTTTTACTTGGGAGTTATATATATTTATAAACCTCCACTCCTGATGTTGAATAACTACATCCAAAATTAATACCCTCCCCTGATTTAAGTCTGTCAGTCTTGTTACAACAAAATCTTGCTTATTAAACAGTATCCCAGCCCCTGCACCAGTATCTTTCCCCAAAGACCAGTAAGAGAGCCCATTTGTCCATTCCTGTGAGGCCTTTCTTACTTCTTTCAAAGTATACAGCCTGGTATCCTGTAAAAAAAGGATTTGTAAGTTTAGATTTCACAGTATGGAGAAGGTGGTACACCTTTTCCTTGGATTTCTAGTGCTGTTTGCATTCTGGGTACCACAAGATAGGTCCAAATTCATTTTAACAAATTAAGGAAGGATCACAACTTTCTCCCTTTTCCAGGTGATCTACTTTTACATCTCTTTTTCCTGGATTTCTTAGTGTCATTTGAGACTTGTTTTTGTATCTGTCATAAGTTCAGGTTGTGAGAAAGAGGCCATTGAAGATGCATCAGAGTCATGCTCTGTCCCCTCCATTTGCTTTCTTTTGGTCAAGGGGGTATGCCTGATTTTTGTTGGTACTACTACCACCAATTGCTATTTATCAGCCAAGTTTTGGACCTCAGAAGGATCTTTATTGGATCTGCTTCTGATTATCCATTTTTGAGATTTTAGTGTCCAGGTTGTTTCTTCTGGAGGGGGCATTGTATCACTGCTAACCTGCTTAGCTGTTGTAGGTAAGTTTAATCTGCTTGAGTCTGGAGCATCCCCCCAGTTTCCATCTTCTGGTGCTGCTACATTTATGACTGGCACATCTGTAGATCCTCCTTCCTCTACCTGTTCTGTAACTGAGGCTCGAGGGTGAGCCTGGACTGGGCCTGTGTCTTGTCCAATGGACTTTGTCTCCATGGCCCTTAGGGTTGTTTCTAGCCTATGGGCCTTTGTTCTATTATTGGGAGGAGGTCAAGCAGCTGCTTGTTGCTGTGCTCTGTACACTGTCTCATCTTGTTCATCTTGCATGTGGGAAGAGTTGTTATGAAAGCCCAAGGGCAGTTCCTGAAAGTATGATTGGTGGCCTCACATAAGTTGCAGTATGCAGGATTAGGGCAGCCTAGGCTGGAATGACCAATGCCTAAGCAAAGAGAGCATCTCAATTTATCACATGCATTGTTTAAATGTGTCTGAGCTCCACATCTGAAACATGATTTTGGTTGCCCGGGGTAAAATATGAAACCACGATCCCTTCCCAGGTACAAACAGCTTGACAAATGTTGTATTGCTCCATTTAATTTAAGTAGTCTAACTTGTATTTTCCAACCCCCTGTTCAAAATTGTTCTGAATCTATGATAGCTTCAGGTAATCCCAGGACTGTACATTTGAGTTTCAACCATCTGATAATATCTGCAACTGCCACCCCCCCGTTTTAAAAAAGTACTGTGATGGTTTTTATTGCTGGCTTTGTTAAGGGGATGGCCACAAAGGGGGTCCACAGAGGGGTATATTTCACTTGCTGATATCTTTCCTAGAATTGTTCTAGTCCCATGGCTGTTTTAAAGCCGAGATCAAAATTGGAGTCTCCAGAGGTATGTATGAGTGCATAGATTTCAGGGGGCAAGAACTGCAAACTCTCTTTGACTAGTGTCTTCCCAATGTAAACCCAGTCTGGAAGACATCAAGACCCCCTCTGTATCTTATTCTCACAGCGTTTCTCCATTTTTCTAGCTCAGGGGGAGCATGAAAGAGCCCTGCATAAGACCTGGGGCAGGGCCCTTGGTTCTGAGGGATTCCCTTACTCTGACCAGGATTTTTTTGATTTTGACCAGTTGAAGTAGAAGGGGTTGCCTTGTCAGTCTTTCAGTTTTGCCCTTCTGCTGTATACTGCCTTCCTTCTGTATGCTGGCTTTCATCTGTCTGCTTCCCTCTTTCTGAAACATAAAGTGTGAAAACCAAAGGGGTTGTTATATTCTGATCAGGAAGGGAACTGTCAGTTAAAACATTTACTTTTTCAGCTGATTGTAGAACTGAGGTCATTTTTAAAGCAGGGTTCTGGGTTAAATGTAGCCCTAACGGGATTTCTAAGGGATCCAACATTTCAACCAAATTATCCACATCTCCAGTGCTCTAATGCACTGGAGAAGACCAAATATTTGTTTCAGTAGATTTTGACCAGCCTGCCCCCCCTTAAGGCTTCTGCAATTGTTACACCAGTTACTGAAATATTTGTATCAAAATTAGGAGGTACAAAGTCTCTATTGGGGGGAACCCTTTCAGTAGTATTTTTTATTTCTTCAGATACTCCTTCTGCTTTACCCTTTTTTATTTTCACTTCCCCCTGCAGGGTATTCTTTGGCATTTGAATTAGAGCAGACATACAAGAAACAGTAACTGATTTTTAGAAGAGCTGGCCTCCATTTCCTTCAGAATATGTTCTGCCATGTCAGACTGTAGAACCCCCATCTGTTCATTATTTTGCAGTTCAGTATTTTGTGGTTCAGACTCCTTGTTCTGCACAGTCGGCTCCCCCTGCACATCGCTACATCCAGTAGCTCCCAGTGGCACTGCTGGAAGCCCTTTGCTTGGTACATTTCCTGGATCAGTTTCTGATACCTTTGTTATTTTAGCAGTTTTAGATAACTCTCCCGACTTCGACTCTAGACAGACATCCCATTCAGTGTTTTTACTGCCAGTCGCTACATCATGGGGTATCTCTGTGATCATAGCTAAATTGGCTGCAGTGTTTGTTTCCTTGGGCCTCGCCCTCAAACCCTTTGATGATACTGCATCATTTGACAGCTGGTGCTGCCTGACAGCCTGCTCTGGAGCTATGACAGGAGCTGTGGAAGCCTTGAAAAAGGCAATCTTTCCTCGTAAGTATTTCTGTTTTACAAGAATTTCCATTTCCTCATTTTCAAGTCTAGAGAACTTTTGCTGGACTACCAAGGGTCTCATTTCATTGCTACCTTCTTTTCCTTCCAATGTAGATACAATCTCTATTTTCTCTTTCAAAATTTTAGAGCTTACCACTCTATGCTGCACAATCTTCATGTCCATGTCCATCTCTGTTTCTTCAGCCTCTAAAGAAATCAAGACAGTGGAGGAGGCCTGCTCCCTATCTCTAGCATGTCTTTCTTCTCCACTGACACACCCAAAGTGGCCATCTTGGCTGGCAGCCAGCAATTGCCCCACTGATGAGTAGGGGAATATTTTATTATAACTTGAAAGCAAATAAAATACATGATAGTATTGCTTCACACAAATGATGAGAATAAAATTAAACATAAATATTACATCATACACTAGACAACACATCCCATTTTTGTATTCCCAAAATCTGTTCATAAATGCTGAAAATGCCACCCCTTAAAAGGACAAGGAGAGTTATTTAATATAACTGTAATGATTAAATCTAAATCTAAACAGTGTTTACTCATGCAAAAAAAAAATAAGAGAAATGAAATAAGTATTGCATGCATATATAGTCTATTTACCATCTAATTTATAGTTAAAAAAACACAATACTAAACCATAATACTGAAACGGATCCCCCTTCACACAAAAGTGTAGGGAAAATGTATTCTATGTGAAAGCAAATTATACAACTAAAAGTGTTTTTTCAGACAAATCCTAGTAAATAAAATTTAAACATAAATAAGTACTACATCATACATTTCATACAAAATTCCATATGTGCCTCAATCTAGAAAAGAATAACTAAATTAAAGAGGTACATTTCTCCACCACTGCTTTACTAGTTGTTCTGGGGTGTTATTAACTTCCTTCTGCTTAATGGTATGTAATATCTGTGTGATCTGTTGAAAAAGTTGTTCTTGAGGTAGGAAGAATTGCTGTAATGACCATCTACATTGTGAATGCCATATATAGTATTTGAAACATGTAAGAAAGTGTCTAACTGTGCTGGGATGAAAGCTTTTCCAATGTACTGGTATTAGCTCCAATAATAAGGTGTCAGGTGGAATATTATAAAAAGGACTCAAACTCCATTGTTTCTTGACCACTTGCCAAAAGGTAATGATATTGGTCATTCATAATAAAGGTGTTGTATTGTTTCTAATATATCTGTACAAGTGGGTCTGGGACAGTTACATTCAGTCCTATCTTTATGTTTTAGGTTGCCTTTCATGTTCAGTTTCTGATGTGTGCATAACCATTCAATATCCCACACATGGGAGGGGGTCCTAACATCTAATGACATACTTTGAATATCTAAAGCTGTAAACCTAGGGTCTGAAAAAAAGGGTGGAACTTGGAGGAACTGGGTCTGTATTTTATTTATTTATTCATTTATTGCATAAGATCGGAATTACAAACCTTTGAGTCACAGACTCTTTTGCAAAGGCTCCACATCAGTTACAGGGGGTGGAGGGAGTACATAAAATACAGGGAAACATACATAGTCAAGCAGTATTCAGGGAAAACATACATTAACAGTCAGCATTCATAAACAGTACTGGCAATGCAGTCCAGGCTTTAACTTAGTTTACAGAGACAGTGGTAAGCAGCTATCAGGATTCCATTAGTTAGAGATAGGTAGGAAGCAGATTCATAGGGTCGAGAGGACCCTGAGTTAGTTATGAGGGGTACAGGGGCACGAGGTGGGAAGGAGATTAGCCACAGTCACAGTTCGCAGTCTCAAGTAGGTGAACTTTGAGGCCTGCTTTGAATAGGGAAATGCTATGGGTCTGAGAGATCTGGGGAGGTAGAGCATTTAGCCAAAGGGGAGCACGGTACCGGAAAGATCTTTGGCCTAGAGATGTTCTACAGTGGGGGACCTGGAATGAGGAGTTTGCTGCGAGCTGTGTATTTCGCCTGTGGGGGACTGGGCTGATTAAGGGGAAGAGGCCAAGGGGGGCAAGCTGGAGATGTATTTTTTTTGTGAGGATGCAGGTGTGAAACTTCAGTCTTTGTTGGAAGTTTAACCAGCTGGCCAAATCGTATAGGTCACAGGTATGGGTTAGCCTGTCACTGTCGGTGACTAGTTGGCAAGCTTTATTCAGGGCAGTGTTAATACTACATTGAGCGGTGAGTTCAGCTAATCCAAATATCGTTATCCCGTAGTCAATTAGGGAGAGGATTGATGAGGAGACAGCTAGACGCATGGCCTGTGCGGGTAGGCGGTGTTTGAGTCTGTAGAGTATGCCCACTCTAGTGTTGACAGCTGAGGAGAGGTGTTGAATGTGACTATGGGAGGAGAGGGAGGTATCTAGTGTGATGCCCAGATATTTGAAATTTGTTATGTGTTCAAGGGGGGTGCCTTGTGAGTTTTTGATTAGGAGGGTCGACTGCCTGTGAGAGCTTTGCCGGTGTTCAAAAATCATGGATTTAGTTTTTTTATAGTTGATGATCAGGTGGTGCTCATTAAACCATGTCTCTAGCTCCCTGAAAAAACCCTGAAGGGCAAGCTGGAGGGTGCTTGACTGTGGGTGTTTCCAGTATAGTACTGCATCATCAGCATAGAGAAGCAGATGACCACTGCAGGCCTTGGGAAGTGAGTTTAAAAAGAGGGTGAAAAGATGAGGGTCGAGAATAGAACCCTGTGGGACACCAGAGCGCACAGCTTTGCAGGAGGAGATGGTGGCATTTAACTTGACTTGTTGTGACCGGCCTGAGAGGTAATCTTTGAACCAGGCAGTAGTCTCAGGGACCACATTTAGTTTTGGGAGGACACAGAGCAGCAGATCGTGACTGACCATGTCAAATGCCTTGGTCAGATCCACAAAGATTGCTCCAGCAATGGAACCTTGGTCCAGTGCCTCATGGATGAAAGAGGTGAATTCAATGAGTGCAGTGACCATGCTGTGGCCAGTCCAGAAACCATGCTGAGCCTGGCAGAGGAGGTTGTGTTTGGTTAGGTGTTCTGTTATCTGGTCCGAGACTATTTTTTCCAGAGTTTTGGAGAGAGGGGGAAGTATTGAGATAGGTCTATAGTTGCTTGTGTGAGTAGGGTCGCCACTCTTCAGAATGGGGGTGATTATGGCCCTCTTCCAGATTAATGAAAACTGTCCAAGGCAGAGAGAGAGGTTGAGAATTTTAGTAAGGTGGGGTAGTATGACATCCAGTGTCAGCCGGATAAGTTTAAGATCAAGTGAATCATTGCTGTAATGGGAATTGGTGATAGCTTTGGAAATGCAATGTTTTGCCTCTCGGCAGGAGATGACTCTCAGCCTGAAAGGTGATGGGTCTAAATTACATGGTGTGTCAGGATGGGGTTGGGGGGAACAGGGTGGAAGAAATTAGGGGGGAGGATATGGGAGAGGTCTGAGAAGGCGGAGTTAAGGGCTTCTGCAATAGTGTAAGGATCCTGGGTGACATCGCCATTTATGGTGAGTTGGGAAGGGTTGGGGGAGCGGGATTTCCCATTGAGTTCTTTTATGTTGCTCCAGAATTTTTTGCCATCTTCCCAAGAGGTGGTTAGGGTTTGTTGGTAGTAAGCGGCCTTTGTCTGTCGTATAGCCCATGTACATTTATTGCGGGCCTCCCGGTATAGCCATCTATCCTGAGTGCATTGAGAGTCTAGAGCCTTATGCCAGAGGTTGTCCCTCTGTTGGAGCAGGTTCAGTAGTGAGGGTGTGATCCAGGGGGTGATTCTGGTTATCACTACTTGCTTGGTAAGGGGAGCAAATAAGTCACAGGCTTTGTTGAAGGTGGTTATGAAGTGGGCGAGAGCTAGGTCAGCTGACTGCGTTGTGTAAATGGGGAGCCAGTTGCTGGTAGTTAGGTGTGCTTTGAGTTTCTGTAGGCCTCCTCTTTTTAGCTGTCTCTGCATGTAGATTTTTTGGGGGGGCATGGGGCTATTTACCTGACCTCCAGCAGATCACCGGGGAGTGGCCACTAATAGAATCGGGTAGCACCATGACCTGGGAGCAGTTTTGTGGCCTGTTGGTGAAAATAAGGTCTAAAAGAGTGGAGGTCCAGGATCTAGTGTCCCTTCTGGTTGGAGAGGTGATGAGTTGGGCAAGGTCAGATGCCAGAGCATCTTTGAAGCTGGATGAGGCTGGGGATAGCCAGTTGACATTGAAGTCACCCATTAAGATGATTCCACCAGTATTAGGTAGGTGGGAGATAGTGTGGAAGATAGAGTCAAAGGCGAGTTTTTGGTTTCCCGGGGGGATATAGGCTGAGATGATGTGGAGCGTTTTGGAACCCAGGCTGAGTTTGACTGTTAGAGTCTGGGCATCATACTGCGGCACGGGTGTGTGAACTACGGTGGCATGGAGAGAGGATTTAACATAAATTGCACAGCCACTGCCTCTCTTGCAGGCCCTATCGGCCCTGAAGAGGGAATAATTACTGAGGGAGACCACATCATTGGGTATTCTGTCAGAAAGCCAGGTCTCCGAGAGGGCAAGAATGTCCGGTGTATGTTGGGCAATCCAGCCTTGAAGAGGGGTAAGTTTTTTTGGAAGGCTGCATATATTTAGAGTAGCTAGCAGTAGATTACCCCTAGGGTGGTTTGGAGATGCCTTGGCGCAGGGTGGTCCTGGGTTGGGGTGGATATTGCCAGATATTAATAAGAGTAGGAGGGTGTGCCGCAGCAGGGCCAGCCTGCAGAGTTTGGATGAGTGACGTGGAGATTGGTAGGATGTGAGGTTTTTATTGCTGGAGGTGGGAACTGGGAGATTGGGAATGACAAATGCTAGAAAAGCGAGGGAAGTATGGGGATGGTTATGGGGTCTGTCAGGGTGGTGGGGGATTGAGAGCTTGGGGGGTGGGGGAGCGCTAAGGTACAATGTGTAGCATGAGAGGGTGTGAGGGCTAGGGTGAGAGCGTGTGGGTATAAGCCAGCATGTTCAGTATAGCTTGTAAGTGGGATGTGGGAGGGACAGGGTCTGAGGTCATCATTGGTAGAATAGTGATTAATGGGAAAGTGGAGGTAGTGTGGTTTGGGTGCCTCTAGAGGGGGTTGATTAGCTTGTAGAAGGGTCCTGGAAGTCAGGAGGATTGTCAGTAGCAGAGATAACATTATGTATGACAATAGCGATAGATATGCAGCAGTGGCCACTAGTGTTTACTTTGTATAACCTGCAGCTGGAAAAGTGAGCTGATAGGTTATTTAGCCACCTCACATGACACCCCTTAGCTATAAGTTTGAGTGCCGACCAAGGGTGGTGGTGGGGGTGGCGGGGCCAAGCCTGAGCACCAGATAGCAGTGCATAGTTTAAGGGCGCTTGCAGCCGTTGATACAAAAGGCGTCAAATGCGGTGGAAGCCGAGCAGTCTTTCCAAACAGTCGCGACTGCTTTCAGGTGAGAGGAGCAATTACCTTGATAGAAGCTGTGCTTTTGGGCAATCGGGCGGGCTAGTGAGCAGCAGGAAGGGCTTCGGGACTGGCCTTCACGACCTCCGGTCTCCTCGGGGAAGGGGGGTGGTATCTGCAGGAGAGGGAGAGACAGGGGGGATTAAATACACAGTAAGGACAAAACAGATTAAGGATTAGGGCGGGCTGTTACAGGAGTGGAAAGAAGAGACAAAGCAGGGCAGACTGATCAAATTACAGATTCAATGCTTATGGGACACAATTTGTGGAAAATAATGGCAATGCAGAGCTCAGAAATCTGCACCCAGGTAACCCTGATTAAAAACGTTCCCACTCGCTAAAATGTCTGCACACAGGTATTTACTTTTTAGCACTTTATACTGTAATCCCCTTGAAATGTCCGTTTACTGAGTGTACATTCCATTTAGCCCATACCCCAGTTGCTGAAATTGTGGAGAAAGAAAAAATAAAATAAAATAAGGACAAGATACACCCTACACAGACTTTCACCCACAAATCACTTTAGCTACACAACTTACAATATGGCAAACAAATAAGGCTCAGCAAGTAAATTCAGTTCCAGACTGAGCACCAGATAGCAGTGCACAGTTTAAGGGCACTTGCAGCCGTTGATACAAAAGGTGCCAAATGCGGTGGAAGCCGAGCAGTCTTTCCAAATGGTCGTGACTGCTTTCAGATGAGAGGAGCAATTACCTTTATAGAAGCTGTGCTTTTGGACAATCGGGCAGGCTAGCGAGTGGCAGGGAGGGCTTCGGGACTGGCCCTCGAGACCTCCGGTCTCCTTGGGGAAGGGGGTGGTATCTTGATAGAAGCTGTGCTTTTGGGCAATCGGGCGGGCTAGCGAGCAGCAGGGAGGGCTTCAGGACTGGCCCTCGGGACCTCCGGTCTCCTCGGGGGAGGGGGGTGGTATCTTGATAGAAGCTGTGCTTTTGGGGAATCGGGTGGGCTAGCGAGTGGCAGGGAGGGCTTCGGGACTGGCCCTCGCGACCTCCGGTCTCCTTGGGGAAGGGGGGTGGTATCCTACACAGACTTTCACCCATGAATCACTTTAGCTACTCTGCTTACAATATGGCAAACAAATAAGGCTCAGCAAGTATATTCAATTCCAGCCTGAGCACCAGATAGCGGTGCACAGTTTAAGGGCGCTTGCAGCCGTTGATACAAAAGGCACCAAATGTGGTGGAAGCCGAGCAGTCTTTCCAAACGGTCATGACTGCTTTCAGGTGAGAGGAGCAATTATCTTGATAGAAGCTGTGCTTTTGAACAATCGGGCGGGCTAGCGAGCCGCAGGGAGGGCTTCAGGACTGGCCCTAGCAACCTCTGGTCTCCTCGGGGAAGGGGGGTGGTGGAGTCATAAAACAATCTCCTGTCCATTTTAAGAATAGAGTTTTTTGTTACTTTTTATTGTTTGAGTTTTGCAATACAGGAAATAAAATGTTGGGGGACATGCTGCATGCGCTTTTGCTTAGGAATGGGCATATCACTGTTCCAGTCCTGTAGAATCTCCTGAAAGTGGTCTAAAACCCAAGTCATCCATAAAGTGGGTTTTTGGGTTAAGATAGGTTTGAGATTGGTGTAAAGAAAGATACTGGCGAAAAAGACAATCAGGTTAATCATGTTAAGGCCTCCTTTTGCAATAGGTAAGTATGTAAATGCTCTTTTAACTGAATTAAGTCTGCTGCCCCATAAATATATAAAAAAAAAAACATGCATTTAACTTAGTCTCCAATTGCTTAGGAAAGAAAAAAATGTGACTTAGGTATAAAAAAATATGGATCAAAAATGTTTTAATAGTATAAATTTGTTTTTTCATACTCATGTTCCATCTATTCCAGGTTTTCACCTTTGCCATGGCTACACCAATGGCTTTTTTCCCAGTTCAGAGTGGCTAAATCATCTGGACCCAAATAAATGCCTAGGAATTTCTGTGGGATAGTTGCAACTGATATCCCCTTGAGCCTGTCTGTGGGTAATTGTTGGAATCCTATGGGAAGACCAACACTTTTACTATAGTTAAGAATGGAACCAGAAACTAATTCATAATTGTGCAATATATCTCATGTTGGTTCAATGAATTGGGAGTCAGCTAAAGTTAAAATGAGATCATCTGCATATGCTAAGGTTTTTATTTCAGAGTCCTGGCTGGATATTGATAGCCCAGTAATTAGTTTGTTATTTTGTACTGCTCTTATCTGGGGGTCCAGAGCTAAAATATATAATGCTGGACTTATGGGGCACCCTTGATGGACTCCTTTTTTTATGTAACAGGTATGACCTATTCAACCATTAATAAAGGGGTGTACTGATGCTTGCTTGTAACTTGTTTTTAACCAAGAGATACATTTTTTGGGAAAGCCATAATTAGATAAAAATGCCCACAAATAAGTGTGTGTTACTGAATCAAACGCTTTTGTCTGATCCAGACACAGCACGTAGCCCATAATTTCTCCTTCTGTTCCTTTTGCCATAATTTCTCTAAGCAGAATTAAGACATCTGTTATCTTTCTCCTTGGGGCTGAGCAGACCTGGGTAGAGTATATGACCTGGGGTAAAACCATAGATATTTGATTACTAAGGAGTTTCATCAAGATTTTAAAATCACAATTTAATAATGAAATTGGCCTCCAAATATGTATTGCTGCTTTGTCCCCCTTTTTTAAATATAAAAATCAGTAACCCTTGGGAAATAATTTCTGGAATCTGTCCATTGTTTAATATAAAATTGAAAACAGTCGTAAGTTCTTGCAATAATTGCTGTGCAATAATTTTCCCATAATATTCTACAGGTAGACTGTCAATACCTGGGGCAGAACCTAGTTTAAGTTGTTGTATTATATTGAAAAGCTCTTTTTTGTTTATTGGTTGCTGCAGAATAATGCCCAAATCCTTTGTTATTTGGGGTAAGTTTTGTTGGGAAAGCCAATCTCTTATTTCCTTTTGCCAAGTTTTATCATTTGATGTCATAGGAGCACTAGAGGATGAGGTTATAAATTCTTCTACAATTGTTAGGAATTCTGTATATTCTGTTTTAATATTACCAGATTTATCTTCTAAAAAAAGGCATCATTTTTTGTCTGTGTCTAGCTTGACAACCATCAAAAGGGTTAGTGAAAAAAGTCTTACCCTGTGTTCCAAATTTTTGTTCCTGGGACAAAGTAGCTAGTCTATCATACTGAAATTGTATCATTTCACTTTTTAGTCTAGCAACATGCTGTGAGTAGTCTCTATTAGTAGAGTTCTGTAGAGAGATTAGTTTATATAAATTGGTACATAGTTCATTATAATGCAAGTTTTTGTACGTCCCTTTTAGTCATCATGCTAATTTAAAAAAATCTGTTAAATCAGTCTTAGTGTCTATCCATCAAGTCATAAAGAAAGTACACAGACTTTCTTGCTGCTAAGGTATATGCTATGTCTTGTTTTACTTCTATGTCCTCTAGAAGGATGATATTTAGTTTCCAATACTCCTTCCCCGATGTAGACTCCTTATAGATAGCTATATTAATCTCTAAAACATCATGATCTGAAGTAGGGGTGGTCTGCATGTTTACAGAAGCTAAGGGTAAAGAGGGGGAAATAAAAAAGTAATCAATGTGTGATGATAATTTCCCTCTATGAGATGTTTGAGAAGCATGAGATGGTTTAGGCTGTAGTTTGGAAAAGCAGTCTAATAGTTCCGTCTGTAACAATAATTGGTTAAGAAACAGTGTCACAAAATACTTTAATTGTTCAATGACCTGTGTCTGACCTTAACCTCCTGCAACTGAAATCTTCTGCCCAACTATTCTGTTTCAAAGTGAACAAAAAAGGCTGTATCATTTTAAGCAGCTCAGTCCTACCTGCTTTTATCTGACCTGCATAAATATTTAACAGTCTAAAATCAATATTATTAAATGTGATATCTAGCAGTAAATCCTGACCTGGTCAGATGTCCACCAAGTGCATGATTTTAGCATTATAATCATTTATGCAGATTCCTAGACCACTACAAAGATCTTCACCTATGGACCATTCACTATGTCCCTAGAACCAAGCTGTTTTGGCTATGGCTATCTCTCTGGCTGTGTGGAGTCTAGTATCTTGTAAGAAAACAAGATCAAAATCCTGATTTTCAAAAAAGGAAAAGGTAGCTTCTCTCTTTCTCTCAGGCTTTATACTATTTGTATTTAAAGATGCCACTTTAATACTGAATAAATCCATGGGGAAAAAAGAGGATTTAGTTCATTTTTAAGAGTCTTTCTTTTTCTTCTTTTTTTTTTGAGTCTGATCTCATTTTCCATTTTTTTCCTGTGTTCTGGTTGGGGACATAATCCTCTAGCTCTTCATGATCTGGGGGGTACTTCCACCTGTGAGGAAGAAATTGAGATGGCATCTGATTCTTCTTCCATCTCCATATCCCCCCATAAGAGAACTGGGTAAGCGTTTGAAGTTTGTAAAGGTTCTGCTTCAGGAGCTGGTGTAGATGGGGCTTTTCTCATGTTATGTGGAGCCACCTGGAAATTTTCTTCTGCTGGACTATCAGAAGCAATAGGGGGAGGGGGTGGTGGCATCTCTGCTCCCAGGGGGGGTTAATCCACTCTACTTCAGGGATAGGAGCATTTGATGGTTGGGTGACCACTGTCACATCAGTTGGGGGTCGAGGGTTATCTGGTACCATTGTTTGTCTATCTGAGTCATTCCTATGGACAAGTGTTTTCTTTTGAGAATTACTTCCTTTGTTGATGTAAAAATCCTGTTGTACAAAATCCGCATTTGTATTGTTGTGGGATGTCCATGGACAAGTCATGAATAAATGACCTTCAGCATCACATAGATTGCATTTGGGAGTTGCTGTGCAGTGAAATCCTGCATGACCCAAAGCACCACATACTAAGCATTTAGTTTTTTCACAATTGGGGCTAATGTGCCTCGATGATCCACATTTAAAACAAACTCAAGGCTGACCTTGGTAGAAGATGATCCCTTTATCTCTCCCCAAGAAGAAGCAGTTAGGGAGATGTTCAGTACCTTCCAAAGTGCTCTGCAACTTACTTTTAAATTTCCACTCCCCTGTCCAGAACCCCTCCAGATCTATAATGGGTTCAGGGTACCCTGAATGTCACAGTGATTTTCAAGCCAATACATTATGTCTGTCAGGTTCACCCCCTCATTCCAGAACAAAATGGTTACTATTTTCAAGGAAGTTTTAGTGAGAGAAATGGCCTGGAAGTGGGTCCAGATAGCAACATTTTGGGGGCTGAATGAATAACCCAGAATTTATTCAGTAAATCTTCTATACGAAAGCTAATGTCATACATTGTTTCTCCAGTTGCACATATTAAGTCATATACCTCAGACTGCAAAAAAAAAAACATTTGATGCTTTATGATTTCTCTCCCCATGAAAAAACCTGTCTGGTGGACACTACACCCCCCCCCCAAAATATCTTAGGCATACTGCATGCCTTCTTTTCACATTTTCCACCATTTTTTGGAGTAAACTAGCAAAGGTAGGTTTTTGCAAAGCAAGTACAACATTATTAGCATTAGCAGGCAGTGCAGGTTCTTGTTCAATCACATCTAATGACTGGTTAGATTGGTCTATATTAATGTTTAGTGGGTCATAGAAAATCTCCTCTCCAGTATCCAAAGGTGCTGGCAGAGGATTACCTGTAGGTTGGTGCAGTTCGGGAGCTTCAGTCACCAGTGGGCTTGTAGAAATTTTTCCTGGTTGATTCAGTAAATCCTGATGGTCAGTGAGTGATGAATTCTTGATCTGTCCTTTTTCCAAAAGCTCTGAGGACTCTACATGTGTGCTGAAAGGTCTCCATTCTGGCGTGCCAGGCAGGGGGATATCTGGGTCTGGGAGTCAGGAGCCTGTTGTGGCTTTTTTCCAACCTGCAGATTCTAAAGCATTTTTGAGTGACCATTTTGAGTTTGTAGATGCCTCCTCATTGTTGGGTGGTTCCAAGGTTTGATCCAGGGCCTTGGATGAAGCGCCAAAATGGAACATTTTCTGAAATGCCGATTTCTTCCCTGGAAGTGCTGGAGAGGTAGTTGGCAACCACTTGGTTTTCTTTTTTTCATCAAGTTTTTGTCTTTCCAGATCATATTCTTGCTTAACATGTAGAAACTGCTCCTGCAGTTTCTGTTTTTTCTCTTCCATAGTTTTCTGTAACAAGACTTCTGTTTTGGCAATAGCTTCTTCATTATCTCTTGGTGTATCCATATCAATCAATCTTGGTCTGTTGTAGTAAATCCTGATCTCTGGGCCTTTAATTCTCCCTCTGTTGGGCCTTCAATGTGTCTCTCCACCTCCATGCCTCAACTAGCTGGAGTCCTCCATTCTGCTCACAGGAAGTTAGGCCCCCTACTGACAGAGTAGGGGAATTTTCATTGAAAACTCAGAAGAACATATAAATAAAACATTATTTCTCCATATATGTCAAAAAAAAATAAAATATGTATTACTTCATACATGGAATTTGTAAGAAACACAACAATCTTATCTCTTCCTCTTCTTCACTAAAAAAGTAAATGTACCATACAGAAAATCACCAAAAGTATATAAACAAAAATAAACAGTACAAGTTTATACATTAGATGATTACTAGTAACATAATACAACAGTCATTCATAAGTGTCATCCTGTATCCAACCAATGTAACAACTTACAGTGTTTATTGTATAATGAAAGTGGTAACCTAACCTTATCTTTACTCTGAAAATCAAGAAGTGCTGCTTTAATACTCTGAAACAACTGTTCAGGAGAAATGTAAGACTGTTGTATGGACCATTTACATCATACTTGCCAAATAAAATATTTATTATGACCTAAGATATGATGAATAGTCTGAACATCGTAACGCTGCCAACAGGAAGGTAATATACCTAGTAGCAATAAATCTGAAGTAATATTCACCAACTGAGAGTGACCCCAGTACGCATTCCATATTATCCCAAACCATTGTATATAAGGGCAAGTAAAAATAAATTCAATTTCGTATGAACAAGTCTGAAATCGAGGACAAACCCGTTCCTTAACCTTTTTATGTGATAAATTTCCTTTAACATTGAGTCTACAATGAACTCCTAACCATGTAACATCCCACATAGCAGATGGCATATGGGAGCTAATCAGTAGTTTTTTTTAATAAAAAGCAAGTCTGAAGAAGATCTATTAACATAATGTGGGACCTGAAAAAAAACCTCACTTGAATAGACTGACAAAGTCTTTCTGAGTATGGTTAGTTATCATAATTTTGGTTATTTGCCATAATTTAAGCTTGCAAAAACACCCCAAAAAATAAGATGGATGAAGTTGAATATGTTTTTGTCTAGCAATTGGATCATTGAAATGCCAATTAAGTAACCAAGGAGAGAGAACATCAAGCACCCAAGAGGACCAGATACTAAGAACATGCACAAGTAATGGCTTAAGATTAACAAAACCAAAAACAGAGAAAAAGAAAGACACCAGATTAACCATCTGTAAACCTCCTTGAGATTTCTGAAGGTACAAAATCCCTCTTTTAAAGGGATTAAATGACTACCCCACACAGCACTAAAAAAAGGGACAAAATCATAGTTTCTAAGTGTTTAGGAAGTGAATAAATAGCAGCCAAATGTATGAAGTACCCAAGCAAAAATGTTTTAATCATGAAAATCAGTTTTAATTTAGACATTTTACATTTATTCCAGTGCATCACTCTATGTTTTGCTTCCTGTATTAACATGTTCCAATTATAACCAGCAATATCCAGGACACTAAAATATACCCTTAAAATATGTACTGCATCGTTTTACCGGAATACCCATAATATCAATATATGGACAATCTCCAGTTCCCAGAAAAATGCACTTACTTTTTTTGCGGTTAATCCGTGCCCCAGTACATTCCGTGAAAGCTATCATCACCTCATCAGTAGCAGTAATGGACTGAACATCTGCTAAAAAGATACAAAGATCATCAGCATATGCAAGTGTTTTTAAATCCGCCATGTCACTTTGAAATGAAAGACCTTGAATAGCATTATTATTATTACTTTTCCACAACAAAAGCTCCAGAGTTAGGATATATAAGAAAGGGCTAAGGGGACATCCTTGTTTTACTTCCTGAGTAGGCATACAAAATTTTACCACTCAACCATTAACATATGGGGCAACTTCAGTAGCAGCATAATACTGTTGCAACCATACTACAACCAAAGAGGAGAATCCTATTTTCAATAAACACTGCCAGAGATATCGGTGCGAAACCCTATCAAAAGATTTTAACTGATCCAAGCTAAGTAGAAATTCCAATAGTTCACCAGATTGGCTCTGCTCCATTACCTCCCAAAGTAAAATTAATGCATCTGAGATTTTTCTTTCAGGCACAGAACAAAATTGAAAAGGACAAACAACATAACTCAGTACTGCAGCCATTCTATTACTTAAAATTTTGGATAGAATTTTACTATCAGAGTTTAATAAAGTTATTGGTCTCCAATTCCTGAGATCTTCCTTAATTCCAGACTTATGTAAATAAACTACTTAACCTCGAAAAAAATGAGTAGGAACTGAGTCAGTATTCAAAATAGTGTTAAAGAGATGCAAAAGTTCTTGTTGCAGATATTGATATATAATAGGATATAATTCATTTGTAAGGCCATCACAGCCTGGAGATTTTCCAGTTGGAAGCACAGAAATCACAGAAGTAAGTTCAGATAATGTAACTGGACCACAAAGAGTACTGCTAAGAAAGTCAGGAAGACATGGAAGATCACAGGATCCTAACCACAGTTCAATTTTTGTATCCAAAATAGTTGAATCTGCTCTAAAAAGTTGTTGTAAATAATAGTCTAATTCAGAAAGGATTTCTTTTTGGGCAACCACAAATTCTCCAGACCTATTTTCTAGTCTGGTCATCTGTCTTTTTTCTATGAGATGCACAATTCTCAAAAGGGTTACAAGAACCTTGTAGGCCAGAAACCCCAAACCTTTGTTCCACTTCAAGAGATTTTCTCCTATCATATTGTGAATTAACTAACTTCTGTTTTAAAGCACTAATAACCTCTGGAGCAACAAAATCACCATTATTAAGTTTGGAATATACTTGAAGTAATTGCTGTGTCAAGCCATTAAATTCAGATCGTTTTTCGTGTCCCAAAAGCCTCCCAATAGTTTGAAAGTAATCAGTAATATCCCTTTTGGTATCCACCCACCATAATGAGGGAGAGTCATATAAAAAATAAACTGAATTTCTAGCTGCCAGTAAGGAATGAAAGCCTTTTTTAACTTCAGGTATATCTAATAAGGAAAGGTTAAGTTTCTGATAGCCAGGTCTTTTAGAAAATGCTGGAAAATCAGACAATGAAATCCGAAGTAATACATTATCCGAAGTAGCCATAAGTATTAACAAACAATTATGACATTGTAACTGTGGGGAAATAAACCAATAATCAATCTGTGATTTATGGGAACCAGAAAAATAAGTGTACTTAGACTGAGCTCCAGTAAGCTCCCAAGCATCTTGCAGACCAGTAAGAAGCAGCAAATAATTCAAATAGTGTGTGTCACAGTACAGTTCCAGTAAGCTCCCAAGCATCTTGCAGATCAGTAAGAAGCAGCAAATCATGCAAATAGTGTGTGTCACGGTACAGTTTTGTCCCCTGCACCCCTCTATCTGTCAGGGATCTCATAATATTAAAGTCACCCACAAACAGCACATTCCGTCTAGTGAATAAAAATGGTTGAATTTTTGTTAATAAAGTAATACTATCCACCTTTATTTGAGGTCCATATATATTAGTGAGTCAAAAGTCTGAATTCTGGATGGTAACATCTAACAAAAGTGCCCTCCCAGGTTCAACCTCTACAACCTGAGTGACCACTATATCCGTTTGAAGAAAACAAATCCCCACTCCTGAGCATGCCACCTCTCCTCCATCTCCTGACCAATAACAATCTCCTCTCAACCAGGCTTGGGAGACAACATCAAAATTCAGCAAAGAATAAAGCCTGGTATCCTGAAAAAAAAAACAATGTCAAGATCTGAAGAAGTAAAGAAATCAAAAGTGGCAAAACATTTTTTTTCAGATCTAATACTATTCACATTGAAAGAACCAATGTTCAAATTATATCCCATAAGAAAAACACAACTGTTTATTTTTTTCGAGTGATTTTTCTAGTACCTGATCTACAACCTACTAGTTTTTTCTTTACTTTAGGAAGACCATGAGGCTTGAGGCTTTGATCTAAGTCTGAAACAGGATCTTTTTGAGAGGAAGTTTGGGAAGCAGTATCAGAATCCATATCATCCATGGCATCTTCCATAGGAAGGGAATCAAATTTGTTGGAGAGAGGCAAATCATTTAAATGATTTCCAGAAAGTTCCAGGTCCCCTTAGAGTACAGCCAATCGTGCAATGGGGGCAGAGCTGGAGCCATAGTACTCACATTTGGTTGTTCCAGAACTGAGAGAGCTGCAACAACAGAGGGAGCAGGGTCCAGCATCGGAACAGCAGAACCAGTTGCCATCTCTTCAGATGGAAGAGGAACTACAGGAGTAACTGTATTATTGGAAGAAACAACAGGTTTAGACTGCCGATGTGGTCTAGGGTCAGAAAAACCTCTACCAGATCTTGCAGTGTTAATATAAAAGTCTTGCATGGCAAAATTTGCATTGTCAATATTATGTGAGGCCAAAGGGCATTCAGCAAAGTTGTGACCAGCTTCTTCACAAAAATTGCAGTTGGGCGCATTAGTATAATCTAATCCTGCATGGCCTAACTCCCCACAACGAAAACACTGAATTACATCACAGGTAGAGCTCATGTGATGTAAAGACCCACATTTATGACATCTTCCAGGTTGACCTGCATAGAATACAAACCCTTTATCACGACCTAAAAAAAAGCAATTTTGAAGATTCTGAAATTCATCATCTAACTGAAACAGTTTCACCTTAATGCGCCATCCCCCATTCCAAAACACTTCTGAATTTAAAATAGGATCAGGAGCACCTTGTACATCACATCTTTTTTCTAACCATTGTAAGATGTCAGTAATATTCACCCCTTCATTCCAAAACAACACAGTAATAATATGGAAAGACTGTTTAGTGAGAAGAATTACTTGAAAAGGCACACAAAAAGGGTTAGTCTTTAAGGTAGAATATTTTGTCCAAAAACGTTCAAGAAGTGTGGCAGTCCGAAAACTAACATCAAAAATATGTTCTCCCGGTGCATGGATAAGAGCATATACTTCCGTGGGAGTAAAACCCAGAGATTGTTTCAACAAAACATGGCCTACAAAGAACCAATCAGGCAGTTCTTCCATACTCCCTAAATTTTGTAATCGGACTGCATTACATCATTTAGCCATTTGTACAGGTTTGTGAAATAATTCTGCAAATGTTTTTTTTCTTTTGAGCCCCTCCAGAAGAAGAAGCAGTATCAGTGTGAGTTAAATCCTCCCCCAAATCACCCTCTACAGTCTGGTGTTTAGGCCTAGAATCAGGAAGAGAGGGAAGGGGGGAGTAAGCAGGGGTACTTCATGCAGCAGTCTGAGATATAGTTCGTGTGACATCCGTCATTAATGGCTCTGTAGGTTTGGAGGTTAAATCTATGGCCAGTGAAGAAAAATCCACATCTGCAGTCAGTAATGCATCCGTAATGATTGGAATCTCCTCTGCAACAACCCATGTTCCATCCGGACATTGTTTCTAGCCGGCTCGAATCAAGGTGTCTTCTGCTGTCCAACCAACCTCTCTGGGTTCTTTCTCTGAAGTTTGAGGCTGTGGATGCATATTCCATCCCCCTGGCACTTCTGTGACCAACTCCACGGAGTCTCTAACCTCTGCCATAGCGACTTTCTGCATAGAAGTTTCGGGTGAATGGACTGACTCATGTAATCTTTTCCTTTTTTTCTCCTCACGCAACAAGTGAGAAGCCTGAGCACAGTCTTGGTGAGCCATTTGTATGTTGTCTTGTAACTGTTGTTGCAGTAATGCATCTGAAGCCACCTCATCTGAATTCACTTCAATGGTAGTAATTTTATGAAAAACACTGGGAGGCTGCTGCCCACTTTCAGTGATCAATGCACCCTCCCGGGAGACCTGATCGCAAACAACTGCATCCTTCCCAGGTTCCAACATGACTGAACCCTCACACCTATGGGACAGCACCTCCAACCCAAAGAGTAGGGGAATTTTTATTATAATTGGACTTCATTACACAAAAGAAATTACAATACATACAATAGTCTTACCAAACATTCAAATATCTACATCTCATATAATTATTAGTATTATTACTGTACTTTGTTTTTTAATTCAACCAAACTGAACAATTCAGCCATAAATGCTGTGCCTTCTCTACCAAAAATCTATTTACATCAGCTTTCTGCACACTTTGTAATGACAATTGTATATTATTCAGGAGCTCCTGGTAGGTAACCAATCTTTATTGCATTACTAACATGCATCTTGACTGCCAGAGATAAAACTTACCTAGTGCAAAAGTTTTATATATTGTATCACCATGATACTTACTAAGCCTATTGTCATCGGGTCCATACATAATTTCTAGGTATGAAGGTGTTTCCAATTGAATATCAGACCAGGCTTGTGCCAGTTAAGTCCAAAAGGAGCTGGCATAGGGGCACCTAAGAAGAGGTGTTCCTGTGTTTCCAATACTAATGGACATGTCAGTCTGGGGCAATACCTTTCTGCTACCTGCTTGTGTCTATAATTCACCTTTACTCCCAGTCTGCCATAATTGCTGAGCCAGACACAATCCCAGACTAAGGATGGAAGTCTAGGATTAGACAATTGTTTTAGCACACAAACTTGCTTGATACTTGTACAACCAGGAAATTCTACTGTTGATGTATTCTCACTCATTAATATTGCTCTCTCTCTCTCTCTCTCTCTCTTTCTTCTCTCTCTCTCTTCTATATATATATATATATATATATATATATATATATGCCCTTTCTGTCTATGATTAATAACTGTACTGGAGTAATCTGCTACCTCACCATCTGCTTAATGCAGTCTTTCCCATACTCTGGCATCCTTGTGGGAATAGACCTTATCTTCCAACCTTCCCATGTGGGCCTATAAGGGTCCAAACATTTCAAAATCTGGGGGGCCCACACCTTTGTGTTAGGGTATAGTGCTGGGCATATATTATAATTCACAAACAGACTGTAGAAGAAGGTGACAGGGTGTATCATTCCTACACCACCCTCCTGTACTGGTAAGTATATAAATTCCCTCTTAATATGATTTAGACGGGAGCCCCAAAAGGCTTGAAAAAATACCACATACAAGCTTGTGAAAATGAACTGGGGAGAAAATATGCAACTAATGTACAGAAACTGAGGGACCAATAATGTTTTGATTAAGAGGACCTTCCTCTTCTTAGATAACTGTTGCCCTTTCCAGCTGTTCACAAGCCTATTCGCTTGCTCAATTTTAACTGACCAATTCAACAAGGCCATATTCCCTGGACCAAACTGAACCCCTATTATAGAAATGGGGTCCAAAATCATATTAATCCCAGCCCACCTGCCTGTCAATGGTAAAGGGGTGTTACCCAAAGTTACTCCCTTGCTTTTCCCAAAATTGATTTTAGATCCAGACAGATAAAAGAATTGTAATAGCACAGCTATTAATGCCATCTCTAAAGAAGTACCAGAGAGTACCACCACCAAAACATCAGCGTAGGCCAATATTTTGACTTGAAGAGCATCAACAAGAGATATGCCCACCAGGTCAGTATTTGTCCAGATTAATCTAATTAGAACATCTATCCCAAAAGCATATATAACCCTGCAAAATGTCATCTTCCTCCCCAACCAGCCATTTCCATTAGGCCAGAGAAAGGAGGCAGCATATATCCCTTTAACCCAGTTAACAAAGGTACCTGGAATTCCAAACCCAAGTAGTGTTGAAAATAAAAAGTGATGGAACAGCCTGTCAAAGGCCTTTTCCTGATCCAAACTTAACACATAACCTACATCTCCTTCCAAATTCCCTCTATAGAAAGTTTCTCATAACATAACCAAGTTGTCCTGTTGCTTCCTATTCTGAATAGCACATGTTTGGAAAGGGCTTATCAGGAGGTGGGCTACTTTATTCAATCTTGCCAGCAGTGTTTTACTTAAGATTTTTAAGTCAGAATTTAATAGGCTTAAAGGTCTCCAATTTCCAATGTCTTCCCTTGCACGTTTCTTGTGAATGAGCACTAATACAGCATCTGTCATTGAGGCTGAATATGTAGAAGTCTGCAACATATGATTATATAGAATCACTAATGCAGGTGCGAGACTATCCATGAATGTTCTATAAAACCCTGTTCCCAAACCATCAGATCCTGGAACTGTATTTGTTGACAACTGTGAAATGGCATCCTTAACTTCCTCTACTGTAACTTTTACAATTAACTCTGGAGCATCCTTAGCTTGAACTTTTGGCAA
This sequence comes from Neoceratodus forsteri, assembly GCA_016271365.2. Taxonomy (NCBI): domain Eukaryota; kingdom Metazoa; phylum Chordata; order Ceratodontiformes; family Ceratodontidae; genus Neoceratodus; species Neoceratodus forsteri. The sequence goes on from CM028134.1 coordinate 852,794,821, forward strand.
CCCCAGAAATTCCAAAATTTCTTGAACCTCTGGTTCAGTGGGGTACCAAAGGTTTGGGTGACCTGTTCCTCCACTACTCCTAGCAGGTCCAAAGGAGAAATAACCAGTTCTCCTGAGGAGGAGATTAGATAAGTTATCACCCTGCCCTCAATTCTCTTTTTTTCTCTTTATACAGGTCAAGACCACCTTTTGTCACCTGTGTCCCAAATCTTAGTTCTTGCTGTAAGGTCTTTGCCCTGTCATACTGCAGGTTTTTCATTTGGCTTTTTAGATTAATAACCTGTTTGCTCACATCCTGCCCTGTTGAGTCCATCAAAGAAATAACCCTTTGCAACTGTTGCCTAAGCTGCAGATAAGTTAGATAATCAGATGTGGATCTAGCCCGTGCCCTTTGCTGAAAAAAGGAGCACCATGTCTTCTTTGAGTCCTCCCACCAGTCTACAAGCTCACTAGTCTATTTGCTTGCTCAATTTTAGCCATCCAATTTAACAAGACCATATTTCCTGTTCCAGACTGAACCCCTAGTATAGAAATGGGGTTCAATGTTAAAGTAAACCCAGCCCACATGCCTGTCGGTGGTATTGGGGTATTACCCAAAGTTACTCCCTCACTTTTCCCGAAATTGATTTTAGACCCAGACAGATAGGAGAACTGTAATAGCACAGCTGTTAATGCCATCTCTGAGGATGTGCCAAAGAGCACCACCACCAAATCATCAGCATAAGCCAACATTTTTACCTGTAGGGATTCAACGAGAGATATGCCCACCAGGTCAGTATGTGTCCACATTAATCTAATTAAAATATCTATTCGAAAGCATATAGAAGGGGGCCTCAGGGACAACCTTGCTTAACACCCCTACGAAATTTCACCTTCCTCCCAAACCAGCTATTTACATTAGGCCAGAGAAAGGAGGCAGCATACATCCCTTTAATCCAATTCACAGGTGTATGGTATTCAAACCTAGTAATGTTGAGAATGAGAAGTGGTGGACAGCCTGTCAAGGCCTTCTCCTGATCCAGGCTTAACACATAACCTGCCTCCCCTTCCAAATTCCCTTTATAAAAGGTTTCCCGTAATATGATCAAGTTGTCATGTTGCTTCTTATTCTGAATAGCACATGTTTGGAAAGGACTGATCAAAAGGTGGGCTACCTTATTCAGTCTTGCTAATATCTTGCTTAAGATTTTTAAGTTGGAGTTTAACAGGCTTAAAGGTCTCCAATTGCCAATGTCTTCCCTTACACCCTTCTTGTGAATGAGCACTAACACTGTATCCATCATGGAGGCTGAATATGTAGAAGTCTGCAGCATATGGTTATATAGAATCACTAATGCAGGTGCAAGATTGTCCATAAATGTTCTATAAAACCCTGTTCCCAAACCACCAGATCCTGATGCTGCATTTGTTGACAAATGTGAAAAGACAGCCTTAACTTCCTCTACTGTAACTTCTGCAATCAACTCCTGAGCATCCTTATCTTGGACTCTTGGTAACCCTAAAGATTCCAAAAGTTCTTGAACCTCTGATTGGGGGGTACCAATGGTTTGAGCAATCCGCTCCTCCACTACTCCTAGCAGGTCCAAAGGGGAAGTAAACAGTTCTCCTGAGGAGGAGACTAGATGAGTTATTACCCTGCCCTCAATTCTTTTTTTGTTCTCTTTATAAGGATCAAGACCACCTTTTGTCATCTGTGTCCCATACCTGAGTTCTTGCTGTAAAGTTTTTGCCCTATCATACTGCAGGTCTTTCATTTGGGTTTTCAGATTACTATTCTGCTCACTCAAGTTCTGCCCTGTTGAGGCCATTTAGGAAATAACCCTTTGCAACTGCTGTCTAAGCTGCAAATAAGTTAGGTAGTCAGATGTGGATCTAGCCCGTGCCCTTTGCTGAAAAAAGGAGCACCATGTCTTCTTTGAGTCCTCCCACCAGTCTATGAGTTCAGAGTAGCACTCAACCACTGACAGCCTTGCCACCCATTCCCTTTCTTGCGCTTTCTTCACCTGTGAATCAGTTACCACTGATTCATTCAACTTCCAATATTGTTTTTTGCATTGTGGGGATGTCCCTACTTGCATACTTATTTTCACGATCATGTGGTCAGAGAACTCACATGCTATGACCTGTGCCTCTTGCACCTTTTGTCCTGCTGAAAGAAATATAAAATTGATCCTTGTTTTTAACACCCCCCTTGTGAAAGGTGAAGCCGCCTTTGGGGTGTATCTTCCTGTAGGCATCAATGAGTCCTGCATGATTCAGGATGCTATTCAAGGCATTAGAGTCAGAAAATATTTTCTCTGTTTGCATACCTCTGTCTGTCCTGGAGAGGCCACAATTAAAGTCCCTTAGCCAATACATCAATCTGGAAGTGTGTAAAAAGGGTTGAACCTCTCTGAATAAGGCTATCCTTTGAGCTTTGGTTTGCAAGGCATAAACGGCTATAATCCTGCCCCTACAAGAGTCAAAGGAAAAGTCCAACATCAAAGCCCTCCCAGAGTGAATATCCACAAGCCGGGACACCATGGAATGACATTTTGAAAATAAAATACCCACCCCATCACATGCCTCTGTACCTGATGACCAGAAGGAGGGACCTAGTGGTCATGCCTTAGAGGCCTGCTGTATTTCGTGATTATTTTTCAGCCAGGTATCTAGTACACAAATAATATCAGACTGTACTCTCTTTAAACATAATATAACTCCTAAATGTTTTCTCACATTTTTTATGCTGTTAATGTTAATAGTGCAGATGGAAAGTCTGTCCATCAGGAAATTCATTTATGCCCTAAGTGAATTCTATGGGGTCTTATAGGCAATACGCTGCCTGGTCCATTTAGCAATGGACCCCTCACCACTCCCTTCTGTATCTGTATTGGATGCAATAGAGGAGGAGTCTGATTCCTCTCCATCTGAATCTCTGTCATTACCCTCTTTAGATAGTGTGGCATATTTGTTTCCTGCTTTCCAAGATCCTGTTCCCTGTCCCACCTTGGGTACATTTTGTCTGGCTTTCAAGGTTCCTAACTGACCTGCTCTTGGTCTCTTCTTGAGGGATACTGTTTGGAATGCCCCTTCCTTGTCTACTGGGGGGAGGGGGTGGCATTTCCCTCTTTTCCACATCCACACTTTCTTGAGGCCTTCCTACAGGGGGCCCTGGGGGTTTCCTTGCTACCTGAGAAGCCTCTAGGCCTTGCCCCTCTACTTCCACCTTCATTCATTCTGTCTGGATTGTGACTTCCTGGGTCTGATCTATGAGTATTACAGTATATTCTTTTGTAAGGCCTGTGTAACCACCCTTTTAGCTCGCTGATGTTGGGCCCCATTTATTATCCCTTCCTGTGATGGACAATCTTCTCTGTTGTGAGACATCCTTGGGCATCTTCCATAGGCATGCCCTGTCCGTTCACACAGGTTGCATTTAAACAGGTTCAATCATGTGGATGAGGCATGCCTGAACCCTAAGCAGTGGCTACAATGAGGGGAGTCGCAGGCTGAGCTAAGATGGGCCCTTGAGCCACACTTGAAGCATGACCTAGGCTGACTATTATAAAAAAATTGACCCCCGGTCTTTCCCCCCAGAAAAAGGAACTGGACAAATGCATGGGACCTGTGTCTGATGAATTCAGTTTAATCTTTATACACCATCCACCATCCCATATTTGCTGTGAGTCTAGTGTGGTTGTGGGTGTGGGTTTCCCCATAATGTCACAGCGTTGCCTTAACCAACACAAAATGTCCTTATGTGGACACCTTCATTTTTAAACATCACAGTAATTGTTTTTATTTGTGGTTTCATTAATGCTATGGAGTGGAAGGGAATCCAAGCAGGGGTATTTCTAAGTGTCTGGTATTGGCCCAAAACCGTTCTAAATCTGCCATACTTTTAAAACTGATGTCGTAGTTCCCATTCCCTATACTTATCAGGTCAAAAATTTCAGATGAGAAATATCTCATGGATGTTTTCAATAGGTTTCTAGCTATATACACTCTACTAGGTGGTTCATCCAGTCCTCCCTTGTATAGAAGCCTGACTGCATTGCCCCTGGGGGCCGGTTCTCCCCTGGTAGCAAATAGGTCAGACATCTTGAGGACTGGTGCAGGTATTTCATTCTCTACCTGCCTCTCACCTTCTGTCTGTTGTGTAGTATAAATTCCCCCGTTACAGTTTCCTCTACATCAGCTCTCATATCAACAGTGTCACTTATTGCTTTATCAATATCTTGTGTGGTCATATTAACAGTGTCAACATGCCCTCCAACAAGTACAGTGTCTTTTGATACTTTAACCCAGGGTTTGGTGGAGCTCTCATGTTGCCTTTCGTAGGTGGCCACAGAATTTAATAATAGTTCCTGGTAGGAAGAGTCAGTTGAGTCAGGAGAACATTTTCCTGCAGAGTCCTGTTCCCAGCCTGCATGCTTCAAAGCAACTGTGGGAGACCAACTAATTGCCTCCAGTTCTGTTTCCATAATGTGCCCCCAGTCTTTCTGACAGGGCCAGTCCTTAAAAGAAAAGGTTTGTTCTTCTGTAGCTTGCTCTGTCACACTTTTGGACAGCTTCTGCCTAGTCCTGGCAAGTGTGTGAACAGCTGATCCATGACCTAAGCATTGTTGTAGGGGCTTCTGCAGTTTCCCTTGCTCCTCAAGACCAAGATGCTGTCAGTCCACAGAAGGCTCTCTGTTCAAACTGCCAGCCTCTGTCCATCCTGCTTTCTTCATTTCTGTTACAGATATTGATTCCCCAGGCCTCCCTTGCATGCCTGAGGAGTGAGTCATGCCAGTAGATGCTGTCTCAGTTGCATTGATAGCATCAGTTGTCGTTTCAGTAGCTGTCTCAGAGTGCTGCAGGAAGGAGAGTGCTTCCTCAAGCTCTCGCAGCCTCCTCAATTGCTTTTCTCTTTCTTCAGTCAAGAATTCCTTTTTTGTTTGCTTCAACATCATTTGCTCTTTACCATTTGATGCAAAAAAACATTTCCAGCTTTGTACTCTACATTGGTTTCTGTGCTTAAACCAGGCGTTACCTCTAGCCCATCAGTAAATACAGTCTCTGAAGCATTTATACCATTCTGTGTTCCAGAGAAAGATTCAAAAGTTGTGCTGTGAGAGGAAGTTTGTACAGAGTCCTCCTCACTTTCCTTCTCTGTTGCCAGCTCAGCACTTCCTCTTCCTCTGTCCGGCTCCAAACTGGGCTCTTCCATTCCTGCTCCCAGGAAGAAGGGCCCCCCTGGTGAAAGAGTAGGGGAATTTCCCCGGTGCACTGGCCAAATTTCCCCCCATTCATTAAAATACCACCAACAGCTTAATCTGGTTCAAAGTTAGATGGCCTTCATCTGTATCCCCCTCCCCTGGGTCATGCCTGAAAATAGGCAGAATTTGTCTAGTGCACTTACCCGGTCAACAAAAATGAAATAAAATGAATAAATATTTGAGATTTATAATTACTCCGAAGTGTATTTTCCAGCCAGTTCTATTTATTTATTATTTTATGTACTTTTATACATGTGTTTGAAAAATGGTGTGGTACTGTAGTTTTTGTCTGTGGCCTTTAAATGTAGGGCTGTAACATTAATCACCTCTTCCCCCTAAGAAGAGTCTGCAAGGGCTTGAAGGGCTGGGGTACTTGTGTTCAGCTAAAGTTCCATCTGTTCACTATTAATTAAATCACTTGGCAGTACTTCTTGGACTTATGGAGCTTTCTTTTCGCGCACCTGTTGCCATCTTCTGCTGAACTGTGAGTACTAGGGCTAACACAAATCACCCCCACTTCAAGGCCTTTCCCCCAAAGGTGGCTGCCCCCCACCTTGAAGAAATTCTCCACAGGAACTGACTTCTCGATCTGGTTTCCAAGAAGCTTGGTTTGAAAAGGCAGTGACAGTCTTTCGGAAAGAGGACCTGGCATCACAACTTCAAATTCTGACACAGTCTTAGTTAGGCCACACAGCTTACCCACTGGCAGACTGCAGTCTTTGGTGTGTAAGCAGGCAGAATCGCGATTCAGGTCTCCCCCTTTTGACAGTAGGGCTAGAGACAATTCCAGTAGCCCCAGGCTTCAGTTTAAACCATAGTCTCTGAGGCAAAACAGGGCCCTAGCTAAAACACAGCTTGAAGACTCCAGATGCACTGAACCCTTTCGGCTGGATGTTCAGCTTGGAAGTAAGCACTTAGTTTCTCCGATTTGGAGTCTTTGAAAACTCCCTGCAGCAATTGGCAGATCCTCACAATCCACTCAGGATTTCAGGCCGAAGAGAGGTGAACAGGCCTCTCCCCAAATTCTCCACATTGACTACAGAACCTCCTCTCATGCTAGAAGCTTGAACCAGACTGACCTCTTCAGCCATTTCTTTCAATTGATTGGAAAAAGAATCCAGTAATCCGGTTGGCTGCCCAGGATGTCAGTCACAGTTTAAGCACTCTAATTGGTTAAAATGGGTGCCAAGCATACAGTTCACAGTTTCTTCCCAGCAGCTATAGTAAAAGGACCCACTAGGACCCCTTGAATTTTGACTGGCTCAGCGGCAGGGTGAAAGTATCAATATGGCCACTGGCTGACCAGAATGTAAACAGTTCCAACTTCAAAGATAATATTTAAACAGTTCAGATTCAGAAATAAATGTCTACAGCATTCAATAGGGCTGCATCTGTACTTGTAAGTGACTGTACAATGGGATTTATAGGAGTGCTGTCTGACGGGTCGCAGGCCTTGTTTCACCCAGACGCAACACAGGTTATACACCATGTACACAGGGCTAAATCTCTTAGCACAACGGCACTAATTCGCACATTCACGCAGAGGCATGGGACACAACAATACTTCACATTGAGATCACATTTACGTCACTGGACACGGGCCAGGCTCTTAAAGACAGAGCACCAGCTGGGACCCTTTCAGGCAGGGAGGACTACAGTTCCCAGGAAGATGACCTCAGGTAAGACCACTATTTTTTGGGGGGAGTTACACATGGATGGTGCCCATCCACTTCAGATTCCCCCCAAAACTGAATGGAATTCCAAACACCCACCAACAGCAGGACTGGGATCAACCAACCAATATGTAAAAAGAGGCAGGGGAGAGAAGCAACATTTCCCACCACATAGCTAGTGGGGGCACCAATATAAGAACATATTCAGTGCCTTGCCAAGTAGCTGAAAACAAAGATCCACCACACCAAGGTGACGGCAGGTGGGGGAAAAGGTACGGCTCATTGTATTCATCCTTTTGAAGATATACTGCTGCTGGTGCTGTATGTAAGAAACTGTCTTCCTTGAGGTTATCTCAATAGAACCATAATTATTTGGACAATTGCCCAGCAATACCAACCCAAATGGGTTGCTGGTAAGATGGCAGACTGACCCCTCATGTGAGTAGCCTTGCAGGACAGTCAAGCCAACCCCAGCTCTCCTTTAGGATATCATATTCAGACTGTGTTGTTTAGTAAAAGTATTGATCCTGTGTGTGGCAGCAGCACTGCAGATGTCAGCATCTCAATAGACCTAACACAGGCTGCCAAGGCCACCATGCCCCTAGTGACATGCCTTGTACAGTACCAGGTAGCTCCTAATCTGCCTGCCTGTAACAGAGTAAGATACCGAATGAGATCCATTTAGAGAGGCACTGTTTAGAAACAGGATTACCCCTGGTGTCTAGGCCAAAGGAAACAAACAGCTGGGAGTACTGGGCATAATCCAAGGTATGGTTCAAGTAGTACTGAAGGATTCTGAGGACTGGGCATCCAAAGAATGAAACAGCACTTCTTTAATATAAATCAGATACCACCTTAGGAAAGAATTTAGGGTGAGTATGCAGCACCACCCTATCCCTATGAAACAACAGAAAGGAAGTTCATGAACCAAGGCCTGCAGTTCATACACTTCTGACTGAGGCAACAACTACAAGCAATAAAGTTGTCTAGGACAGATACTTCATGTCACAGGAAGATGTGGGTTTTAAAGGGCCTTTTATCTGTGATTTAAGTACAAGGTTCAGGCCCTAAATTGGAACAGGTTTGCAGACCAGATGGGCCACATGCAACAAGTCCTTCAGGCACTGCAGACTACCTATAGTTGGGCTTTCTTTTTGTCCTTGATTGGGGCATGAAAAGCTGAAGTGGTCAACAAGTGAACCTTTACCTTGGAATACTACAGTCCTGATTGAGACACTTAGGAGGCAGTCTTATACCCAATGCACAGACAACTGAAGGGGTCCAGTGATTCCACTTGGCAGCACACAGTAAAAAGCTTCCCCTTCAGAAAGAAGGTGTGCCAGGGGGAAGATTTCCTAGCATCAAGCAGAATAACTGACACCTCATTTTAGATCCCAAACTGAGAGATTTTTGTCTCCTCAGGTGCCAGGCATGGAGTCACAGGGTATCAATGACATTGTTCTGTGACAGAAGGCATGGCTCAAAAGGCATTGGAAATGAACCCTCTTCTGCCAGTTCCAGCAGTAGTGGATACCAGATATGCCTTGGCCATAAGGCTACCACAGTATAATTCTGGCTGGTTCCTTCCTGAGCTTGATCATGACCCCTGAATTAGGGGCAGAGGAGGAAAGGCATAGAATCTCCCTTTCTACCAGAGGGATCATTTGTTTTGTCAAGCAAGTACATACCCTAGAGTGAGCAAGCAGACAAGTAGGAGTTTTGCATTGTGGGGGAAGCAAAAAATCCAGCTCTGACCTTCCTCATATTTCAGATGGCTGTTCTACTACATTCTGTCTCAGCTCTCACAGACAAGCTGAGGCTGCCTGCAAGAACATTTAGCAGAATGGCATCTTGGACAGCAGTAAGTGAGACCTGCTGGGCTTCCACCCATTACACACCCGCATTGCCTCTCAGCACAGAGGCTAGGAGTGTGTGCCCCCTATTTGTTCAGGTAGTACACCCCATTCTGATTGTTTGATTGCATCAGAAGAGATGTCCACTGAACTTGACTGGCCAGGGCCTGGAGTCCACATAGCCCACCCACATTTCCAGCACATTTATGTGAGGATTTTTTTCTAGGGGCAATGAGGACGCTAGTTCTTGTAAGGGCCTTAGTTGGTATCCCACTGCTGGTTGAGGATGACCTGCAGTTGAGATTGTTGAAAAGGAGAACCCACAAGCAGGGGATCCCTGTCCCACTGCCACTACAGGGAATATCTTAGGGGATGACAAACAGGAATCAGGTGGTCAAGCAGCTGCAAAGCCTGAGACCACTGAACTTGCAGTAACCACTGAGGAATCTTCATATGCAGGTGAGCCAGAGGAACCATGTACATAGAAACATAGAAGCTGACAGCAGATAAGGACTGCAAGGCCCATCCAATTGCCCATGTATATGAAGGTTAGAATGAGACACAGGAAGTGGAGCATTATGAAGCCTGAAACCTAGGTGCTGCGACACTCCAAGGCTGCTTGGACCACTAAGGCCAAGGCCTTTTCCTTGTCCTTGGGAAGAAAGGACTTTGTCTGGATTATACCAGTACTTCTATGTACTGGAGCCTTTGTCAAGAAACCAGAATAGATTTTTCCACTTTCCCCAACATTTCCAGACTGGCCAGCAGGTGTCAGGTGCAGTGCAGAGTGTACTCCACTCTAGCTGTTGAGGCTACTTTCAAGTGCCAGTCACCCAGTACAGGAAGGCCTAGAGTTTATCTTGGCACAGTGCTGGGGCCACCACGGCAGAGCATTTTATAAAGATGTGTAGTGCTGATGACAATCCAAAAGACACTACTAGGAATTGGTAGTGATGCTCTTACAGGCTGAAGTGGAGGAACTGCCTGTAGGGCTGGATTTACATTGTTAAGGGCCCTAAGCACAACGCTAACTTTGCCTCCTCCCACAGTGTTGCACCTTCTATATGGTGCTGCACCACCCACATGGTGTCACACTCCCCCATATGGGATCCCCAATATGGAGTACTCACTATATCTATTTATTTTTTATATTTTTTAATGATGTGTTCTCAGGTAGTCTAGTGGTTCACCCCACCCTCTCACCCTCGATCAAGGTAATCTCCTTCCTGCTTTCCCCCAACCTTGAGATGGTGGCCTGTATTTACCCTTCACTCACTTGCTCCACTACCACCCACTTAGATCATAGAATCATAAAAATGTGTTGGCAGAAAAGGACACCTTGGCCCATCAAATCTGTCCCTTGACCCCCTCTGTACTTCCCCCTTTGTTCAGTGATCCCCCCTCACCCTCTGATCAGCTCCTTATGTCTGTCCCATGCCCTCTTGAAACCCTCCACCATTTTGACCCCTGCCACCTCCTCCAGCAGACCATTCCAGAGCTCTACCACCCTCTCAGTGAAGTAACATCCCCTCACATTGTCCCTAAATCCTCCTCCCTCCAGTCATAGACTATGACCCCTAGTTCTATCACCTACTTTCCTTGTGAATAAACTCCCCCACCTTATTTATCCCCTTCACATACTTAAACATTTCAATCATGTCCCCCCTGTCCCTTCTGATCTCCAGTGGGTACAGATCCAGTTCCCTCAACCGCTCCTCGTAGGTCATCCCATTCAACCCATGCACCATCTTGGTGGCCCTTCTCTGAACCCTTTCAATCCTATATATGTCCTTGTGTAGGTGAGGTCTCCAGAACTGGACCCCATACTCCAGATGAGGCCTCACCATGAATTTGTAAAGTGATATCAGCACCTCCCTCCTCCTCCTGCTTGTTATTCCCCTCCCTATGCACACCAGCATTCGACTTGCTTTGCCCATTGCCTAGCTACATTGTGCCCCCACCTTTAGGTTATCTGAAATTATAATCCTCAGATCCCTCTCCTGCTCAGTTGCCCTAATTATATCCCCACAATGTGTACTCCACTTGAGTGTTATTCTGACCCATGTGTATTACTGTGCACTTTTTGGCACTGAATTTCAGCTGCCAGGATTCCAACCACCCCTCCAGCAATCATAAATCTTCCCTCATAGCCTTCATCCCCCGGGTGTCCATCCTATTGCAGATCTTTGTATCATTCGCAAATATGCAGACCTTCCCTGCAGCCCCTCTGCTATGTCACTGATATAGATGTTAAACAGGATGAGCCCTAGCATCGACCCCTGGGGGACCCCACTCATCAGCCCTTCCTCCTCGGAGTGTACCCAATTTACAACCACCCTTTGGCTTCTGTCCTTCAGCCAGTTCTCCACCCACCTAGTTATCTTCTGTCCTACCCCCAAACATTTCAGCTTATTTACCAGCTTTTGTGAGGGACAGTGTCGAAAGCCTTCCTGTCATCCAGATAGGCCACATCCACTGCCTCTCCTTGATCTACCACCCCTGTCACCCAATTGAAAAACTCTATCAGGATCGTCTAGCATTACCTCCCTTGTATATAGCCATGCTGCTGGATGCCCTGTAGCCCACTTTCCACCAAGTAGATGACCACTTTTTCCTTTAATATCACCTCCATCACCTTACCCACCACCGAGGTGAGGCTGACTGGATGATAATTCCCCACCTCCTCCCTGCCACCTCCCTTGTGAATTGGCACAATGTCCGCCCTCTTCCAGTCTTTTGCCACTCACAATGTATCCAGGGACGAGTTAAACAACCTCACCAGTGGTGCTGCCAGTTCTTCCCTTAGCTCCCAGAGTACCCTAGGATGCAGGGCATCTAGACCCATTGCCTTATCCACCTCGACCTACATTATTCCTTCCTTACCCTGTTCTCACTGATTGGGCTAAAATCCACCTTTATGCCCTCCATTCCCCTAACTTTAATCCCGGTTTAATTTCCTTTCACTTCCACTATGAAGACGGAGCAGAAGCACATATTTAGCACCTCTGCCTTCTCACAGTCCCCTTCCACTTGTACTCCCCCTCTCCCTTCACCCTTACTATACCCTGCCTTGCTTTCCTCTTCTTCTCTATATACTGAAAAAAAGTTTGATCTCCCATTTTGGCCTGTTAAGCAGTTATTTCCTCTGTTTCTGCCTTTGCCTTTCTAATCTTCTGCCCTGACACCCTCAGCTTCCTCTTGTATGTCTCCCTATCTTTTTTTCCCTGTGTCCTCCTATATGCTTGATACGCCCTTTTTTCCCCCCAGTTGCTACCCTCATCTCCCTGGTGAACCAGAGTAGCCTCTTTCTTTTTCTGTTCTTCTTTACCTTCCTTATGCAGATTTCAGTGGCTTTTAGTGATCCCCCCAACTGAATTCCATAATTCCTCCACATTCACTATTCTCTCCTTCCCCTTCATTTCATTCCTGAATATCATCCTCATTTTGGCAAAATCCTCCCACCTAAAGTTCCAGGACCTCTGTGATGGTCCAACTCACTGTGATCCCCATCCTAATCCTGAAGATCACTGTATTGTGGTCACTTGCACCTAGGTTGACCCCCACTGCAACTCCCTCCACACTATCCCCATTGGTGAGGACCACATCGAGTATGCTGCCCCCCAGTAGACTCCTTAACCAGCTGATGCAGGAAAGTTCCCTGGAGGCACTCAAGGAACTCTCTGCTCCTGGATGATCAAGCTGATTGAATATCCCAGTCAATATCAGGGAGGTTAATGTCACCCACCAGCAGAAACACCCACCTGAGCACCATCCATTGAACCCCATGCAACAACTGCTCATCCACTTCCTCCCCCCACATCCTGTACACCACCTCCAGCTTTATTGATGCCCCAGACCATTTTTCTAGCATGACCCACAAGATTTCTGCTGCCCCTACTTCCTCCTGCCCTTCTGTAGCCTTAATGTCATCACTGATATACAATGCAACCCCCCCCACCTTTCTACCAGCCCTGTCTTTCCTGAAAATCTTGTACCCCAGGATATCTACTTCCCATGTCTAATGCCAACCACCAGGTCTCCATTATGGCTACAATATCCAGTCCCTCATCCACCATTATGGCCTCCAAGTCCACCATTTTGTTCGCCAAACTACTGACATTTGTAGAAAGCTCCTTCCACCAAATACACCCCTCCTGCCTGCCAACCCTCCCTTCCATACCTGTTCCCTTAGGCAGGGGAGTGCTAACTAGTGTATTCTCTCTTCCTGTCAAACTCTCCCTTTCCTAGCCATGTACTACCCCTTACCAGTTTAAACTCCCTTAAGACCTTATCTATATAACACTGTAGACCCCCTCAGCACCCTTGCCCCCTCACTTAGATGTAGCCTGTCCTTCCAGTATGAGTCCTCATCCTCCCATTTGTCCCCCCCCCACCCAACTATACAGAGGAACCCTTTTTCCTCGCACCATTCCTTGAGCCATTCATTGAACTCTCTAATTCCTTGCTACCTAGCTATACTGGCACAGGGGACTGACAAGATTTCTGAGAGCACCCAAGATCTCGCCTTTTCCATGCATCCTCTTACAAGTGCCTTAAACCTTCTGTGGACCTCCCCCACTTCATTGCTTGCCAGGTTATGTGTCCTCAATTGAATGACTAGAGATGGTTTCCTCACCACTCTTGCACATTTCCTGACTTTTTGAACCACCCTCCCAGCCTCCATCCACGGTTCACAAAAGACTGACCTCTGCCTGTAGGTAGCCTCCCTTCTAATCCAATGTATCCTCTTGATGATGGAGTCCTTGAATACCATGGCCTTCTCCACTTTCACTGTTAACAGATCTGAGTGTGTTCCTGTCAAACTCTCCCTCATAGTCCCCATCCTATCTGCACCCCCCTGTCCTGAACTGCCTGCTTGTCCCCCTTGCTTCCCCACCTCTCCCATTCCTATTCTCCCCCGGAGAAAGATTTCAATATGTTTTCTGCTGAACACTTTTCCTCCCCCTCTGCTCCCCTATTTATACCTCCCTTGCCTCCTCAGTTTTCCTGCTTTCCTTGTTTGCCCCGTACTTCCTCCAGCTATGCTTCCCCCTCCCTTTTCCTTCCTTTGCTCCCCTTCTCTGCCACCTTCTTCCCCCTCTGCCTTCTCTACCCATTGCTCCTTCATGCTGTACTCCAGCACTCCTTCCACTGTTCTTCTATCCCATCCCTCGATTCCTCCCCCCAATCCCTTCTTCCTCTCTGGCTGCTGCCCTGCTGTGCCATATCCCCCTTAGCCACACCACTCTCCTCCACTTCCCTTCTTCCCCCCCCCATTCCATATACCATTCTAGCTTCACTCTCCAATCCCTAGATAACACAACTCATTGCACTTGCATGAGGTGGCGGCTTGATGGTAGCAGAGGTGAGAGGAAGGTAAATACCAGCCATGAGATTGAGTTCAAGGGAGCAGGGAGGGCATGATGAAATCAGTAGGGGAGGTAGGCCACTAAACACACCATGTCATATAATCCTGGAGTCATTTAATGTTTTCTGGCATCATGAATAATTGTAAAGTTCTACTTTAAAAGTCCGGGTTTAATCACAACACCTTCTCTTTGTGGGCAGATCCTTTCCCATGTGGAATGAATGTGGGATAGAGCAATTCTAAAGAGTAAAATTAGGTATGTGCCTTGCAATGCTTTTCACTTATTAAAAATAAATAACATGTCGCAAGCAATTAATATTAGACTTGGTCATGAAGGTGGTAGTTTTGATGAGGTTAGGTTGTGGTGTATTGTCAAGAGTGCCAAAACCCATTTTTGGTAGGCTGTTTCACACATTAAGTAAATTCTTTTCAAGATACAGATTTTGACTTCAAATTTTTTTGGGGGGGCAAGTCACTCACAATAATTATTTCAACTGCTTGCCTATGTGGGGGCTTCTAGCTTGCTGCATGCTGTTCCCAACCTTTTCCTGTGCCTAGTTTGCCATTTCACAAACATCTGAAAATGACATTTATATTTTATATTTAATCTGGTTTTGTTTTCTGTAGTCTCTAGGCTTGTGCTTGCTTGCTTAACTTACCTTAAAAATATGCTGCTGGCACGCCTTACTACAGTATCTGCTCCTTGCTCCTCTGACTGGGAGAACCAATGCAAGATCAGCAAGCTGCTTACCTCGACCCGCCTACTCTGCAGCCCTCTGGCTCCTACTATCATGACATTCTACCAGTCAGCTCAGCTCAACTGCTACCTCCCTTCTACTAGCCAGTGCACCGCAAAGTCTTAAAAAATGGTGTCGAGCAAAAACAAACAAAAAAATCCTCAGGGTCTGCCAGTGTGTTTTCTTAGTCGACTTATTGTCCTCTGTCACTGTTTAGCCCGAGCAGCAGCCTCAAAAAAAAGAAAGGTGTAGAAAAACGGAAAAGAAGTGTTTTAAAAAAATGTATATATGTTTTTTTTTTATGGCAAAAAAACACAATTTAATGCATCGGTTAGGGTTATTCCACAGTGACAAAAGTGAGGAAATTCAATGTTAGAGTTCCCACCCCCTTGCACCCCACCCTGCCCCACCAACAGGCATCGGGGTGTGCGTTGGGGTCATCGGTCAAAACTCTCACCCCATGCCATATGTAACCAAGCTAAGGTGGTGTAGTATAGAAGAATGGGGTGAGGGTTACGACTGATGACCCCAATGCACACCCCAATGTCTGTTGGTGGGGTTGGGAGCCCTAGCATCGAATTTCCTCACTTTTATTGCTGTGGAATAACCCTTACTGATGCATTAAACAGAGTTTCTTGCCATGAATTTTCCTTCTTTTTGAGAATGTGCACAATAAATAGTGAAGTAACAGCAATGCAAGCGCAAACGCTAACACACATGGTGACGCTATCGTAAACGATAATGCAAATGGTAAGAGAAACACAAGCGCAAAATGTTAATGAAAACAGAAATGCAAACACAAGCACGTACAGAAATGCAAACCATAATGTGCACAGTCACAGTAACGCAATTGGAAATGCAGTCACTTACAGTAACAGCAACAATGATGCCAAGGGAAACACAAACAGAAATGAAAAAGCAAACTGAAGCACGTACACAAATGCAAATGGAAATGCACACAGTGACACAAAAGGAAATGCAAACAAAAACAGTAATGGAAATGCAAATGTTAACAGTAACGCAAATGTAAGTGCAAATGAAAATGCAAAGGGTAATGCACATGGTGGCGTAGATGGGAACACTAACGCAAATGGTAATGGAAATGCAAGTGGAAACGCTAACTATATCAGTAACGAAAATTCACAGCCTTTTTTCTCCCAAAAGCTGCATAGATAAACACAGTGAATACAAAGAATGTATGCATAGTAATGGGCCTTGGAGCAGAAAATGAACACTTGGAATACTAAATTGTTTATATCTCACGAATCATATGATGTAGAAAAAAAAATTAAATTTCATATAATTTATGACTTTCCTGGCTAGTTTTACACTTAGCCCCCTATTAGAGGGCTAAGCATTTTTCTGATGAAAAGCCCATATCTCAAAGCGTTTCCGAGATACTGGCCCTGAAATGCGTGGCGGATGCTGTAATGTTATCATATAGGAAAAATTGTCAACTTCAGAGTACTGTAACTTTGCAGCCCTGTAATATTTTGTCACCAAACCACCAAAAGACACATCTGTGGGACCGTGGTTGTCTTCCCTCCAAATTTCAACCCAAAAGACCAAACCATTCTTTTGCAGCATGGTGGCAAATATTTTCTATTCTTTTGGGCATAGTTTTCACAAAGCAGTGTCACAAATCATGACACTTTCACAAAAAAAAAAATCACGAAAGTGTCACAAGTGCAACACTACTTTGTGACACTACAGTTTACAAAAATTTGAGAAACATATTTCTGGGGTGTTTAACCCTCCAAAAAATACATGGCTAGCATTCTCTGGGCTTGACTAGGTGAACACAAAAAGAATTGTGTCCCTAGAGGGTCCCAAATTTAAATGCAAAACATTTCTGTGACAAGTAACTGAAAAAAAATGGCTGACTCACGACACTTCAGGGGTCATTTGTGACACTAAAAACTGCATTTGTGACACTGTCAAATAGTTTAACTTTTTCCATTGACTATAATGGTAAAATTGTTTTTTGAATAACTTTTGAACCATTTAATACTTTTTCACAAAATCTTCAAAAGGCACATTGGGGACCCTGGCTGCATGTCACCTGAAGGTTCCAGACCTGTTGCACAAACCATCCAACATGTAGGCGCGAGCAAAGATTGTGCAAAAAAGCATAAATGCGACTTTCTATTGTGCTTTATAGCGCCACAACCGTATATCCAACTGTTATGAAACATGGCATTTCCAGAGATCTATGGTACCGCTCTGTGCCAGCCAAATGTCAGCCAAATCTGTCATACAGTGACAAAGTAATTAAGCTGCAAAATTTCACACTTTAACCTTAAATGGGATTCTCAACCCTATCTATAGTGGCACTACCGTGCCACTATAATATATATATATATATACTTAATAAAACTGTTTTGAAATGTATATATTTGGTGAATGAGCTTCTGTGACCCAATTTGTGAATACAAAATCAAATGGTCAGTAGATTCTACCCTGGAATTAGAAAACAAACATCCAGGTGGCATCCATATTGAGTAAATGGGCCAGTCTAAACACAATTCAAAAAAAGCTTAATGAATGAGTTTGCTCATCAAGTGTATTCACTAGTATATTTTTATTTTATCAGACATCAGCGCATAAAAAAGTCATATAAAATCATCAGCGTTTCATTGCATCCGAGCGCAGCTTCATCAAAAAATATGATTTTTTTCTAAATATGTATACATATTTAATTAATATTGTTTTACAAATCCAAAGTCTAGCAAATTTAATGAGCCAACATGCATGCTCTTTATATATTATTAATTATTATTATTCAGTATTGGAACTGTACTGTTACATCCTGCATAGCTTAATTTAAAAAAAAACATACTGTACTCAACTTACAACATTCAAAATATAACCATTTAAAATGTAATTCATTTTATTTGAATTATATTAATGCACCTTTACTCTGTTTAGTTTTATTTTCTTCTCATTAATACAGTATGTGGCTGGCAGCTGAAAACATAATTTTACTCATACAAATAACTCTATATGAAATTATCCATCCAATCTAAACTAAACAAAATGTTAGTTCTTTGTTACCTCAGTTTTAACTTGAACTATCAAGCACCTTTAAGTAGTTCACATCTTGGATGTAGCTCACGAGTAAGCTGCTATAATATGTTACTGTGGCAGAAAGAGTAGAAATGCATTTAATTTACTGTCTGTAGCATGTATTGGGTCATTTAACACTTATCTGCTTATACATAACTTTTCAGGTAGTTATAAACCATTAATACTTAAAAAAACTCTGCTTTTTCAGATGAGAGCGCACATTCTTTCATCAAGAATCTAGAGGTGTTTTATAAGGGAATTATTTTTTTTTGCTTAACGTATTCTTGAGCTTCTTTCAAAAACATAACAGTGTTAGAGACTCACTCTGATTTTCAGCATTCCCCCTCTCAGCTGCCAGCAACTGAACTTCTGAACCCCTTTTAACCTCTCCAGATGCTGCTCATTAAGCCCACAGTTTGTGTTTAATGCCTCCATCCATTCTATCCATCTTGCTTCTTGTAATAACAGCTCATTTTCCAAATTTTCATCCCTGGTAGGCATCTTTACCATCTCTATACAAAAAAATGTAATTGTGGGGACACGGGATCATTTCACCATACACAAAAACCGCACAGCAATTAATGCCACAAGCATAAAGGTGTGCGCTACAATATCATCAGGCAAAACACCGATGAATACACCACAGCACACACTCTTAAACTCTAAGGGCTTCCTTGTTTTTTGTGGGGGGCTGGATATTATGACCTGTCCCTGTAAAGTGTCTGAGCACTAGTAAATTCAAATCATCTCTCCTAATGCAACTGCTGTGTTTAGAGATTCTAGTGTTTAGTTTGTGATAAACTTCTCCAAATCAACCTCAGACGGTGGCAACACAAATGGATCTCCAAGTTTCTACTTCAGTGCTACAGATCTACAGATTATAGGACTGGGTGTGTGTGAAGTTTAAATCTACCTATGATGTTTGATACTGGGAGACATACAGATGACTTGTGAGAAAGGCAGTAGCCCAAATTAGGGACATTAAGCACCTTGCACAGCTATTGGACTCCCATGAGAAAGCAATCAAGAACCTCTGGTCAAGTATCAACACTCTCCTTATAAAATATCAGTCTTCCACAGTTCCTCATCTAGTCCATGAAGACAAACTGGTAACAGACAACTTGTATATTGCTGACACCCTGAACAATAACTCTGAAAACATTAACCTCCAAACACATATTCAACCCAATTTCAGATGACTCCACTACCAGCATTGCCAATCCCATGTCCTAAATCATAGGGCACTGCTACTCACCTACTCCCTTCTTTGACTTTGAACATCCACAAGGAAGAGATCTTGAGACAACAAGAAGTATTGGATCAGATTACATGAAACCCATTATCTTGAAATCAGCAATCTCTTGCCTAGCATATTCAGTAACAACAATCAACATTTTGCTACACACTGACCAGATCCCCTTAAAGGGTACCTAAACAAGCCATTTTTTAAAACTGTAAACTCCAAAATCTGGCAACACAGCGAGGTAAAGTAAAGACTGCTGTTTCCATTTATGCTAAAACTGCATTTATGTAAATAACATAAATGCATTTTCATAACTTTGGAAAAATGTAAACTTCGGCCATTCACTCTCAAAAAACAGCCTTGGTTTCTTCCTAAGATGTCTGCCAAGTGTGTTAAGTAATGAGTCATGATGACATCATCGGAGTCAGAGACAGAGACCCACATATATTCTTATATAGTGCTAACTAGTTCTTCTTTCCCTCTTTGTTTTGAATTGTTGTACCAGAATGATCAACACCATGTATTAACTCATGGATTATTTTGATCAGTAAACATGTTAGGCTATGATTTTGTTCATTTTGTTTACTTTAACTTGTGGAAAATGTTTTGCAATCCAGCTGACTTTTTCTTTGGAAAACTGCAGTACAGAACAACACTTCAAATACCTGATGATCTAGTGGTTATGTGATGCACTGAATTTTGTTTTTTGTTAACCAAGAGAGAGATGCACTAAACTGAAAGAATGTTTACAGGTGTGGCCTGGGAGCACAAAGAAGTTTAGTGACTTGCTTAGGATCACAGCAAAGTACCAGTCTGGTTCAGTTCCAAAGCTCATTCTCTTTTGTTAATCCACAAATAAGGCTTTCTTTTTCCATGTGAACCTCCTACACCTAGCCTGATTTCTGTTGAACACTCCACCATCTATACCCTGTCTGTAGTACTGCATGGAGCCGCACATGTGCTTACGGTCTCGTGAAGAGAATTATCACACCTCAGATTGTTATCTTGTATCTCACAGAGTTGTGCACACCTATACCGATACGCATCATCAACTGGCACTGTTAAAAAATGCCTCACAAATCACTCTCCAGTCCACATTCACAATGTTTGACTTCTGTTCCTACATTAAACATTGAGTGGATCACCACCCTTCTGCACAGTGAGAGTAGTATGTACAGTTCCCCAGTTGTTTTTTTCCCCTGCCTCTTTAACCAACAACTAGGTCTTCCTGGAGGGCCAAGCAATAAGCATCATGACCCCCCAGAAAAACTGCTGTTCATGCCCTCATAAGGGCTGCACTTACAATGGGTAACAATATTATTAGCAGGAGAGGCATGCTAATATCATGAGCGAATCCACCCATCTTCCAATCTTAGTCTACTCCTTTACCTGTGATCTGCAGAACCCCACAGGACAGTTCCCAGCAATTCGTTTCCAGTACTTTTCTGTGCCCTACCGTACAATGCAAGTTGGCTGGCTACCACCCTTCCAAATCTTGAATGAGCTACGGCACACACAACTCCCTCAATACTGTCCTAACAAACTTCAACATCCCCCCCAACCCAATGGTAATCTCCCCACACTGAATTAAAGTAACAGTTTAGGTGCAGCCCTTCCACTTTGAATGTTTGTCATTGCTGTCTACTCTCATCCACAGTCAGGTAGTGATCACGATGCTGGCAGCCCACATTTTAGATCTCACAGTGATCTGCTCAACGTCCTCCTTCATGCCTTCAGCTAACCTGAATATAGCTGTATCCTGCTAGAATGGCTCTTCAGTCCCTCTCTGGCATTCATTCTTCTCACTTGCTGCTCACACCAAAAACTGGTGAGTTCACTACCCTTCCACATCATGAATGTGTTAGTACAGTCTCCCATGCTATCTTTACATATTAATAATAAACATGGTCTTCTGGTAAGCCAGACTTGCAGCATGGCACAAGTGAAACAATAGGCTTTCCTACCCATATAAGATCTAAGCCACCTATGATTAGGCACCATTTAATGATGTACATAATGATGTGCACACCCATCATTTACCTGTAATAGTGCCTAATCAAAGGTAGCCTAGAACTTTTAAGGATAGGAAAGCCCATCATTCCCTTGTTCCCTGCTGCTCTCAACCTGACTTAGTGGAAAGATATGTTTATATTTGATATGTCAAAATAAAACAGGGACTGTACTACTTGCATTCATGATGCAGAAGGGTGATGAGCTCACCAGTTTTCAGTCTGAGGAGGAATAGTGAAGAATGAATACCAGAGGGGGTCTTAGAAGGCCACTCTTGCAAGGTACTGCTATAATCAGGAAAGGGGGTTGGGCAGAAGGAGAGAAATATGAGCAAATTACTGTGAGAAATAAGATGTGGGGCTGCTAGCAACTTTATCACTACCTGACCCCACTGTCCTGGCCAATATTTCAATTCCCATTAAACCAGTTCATGCAATTGTCCAAAGCTGTGTGTGGATATTAACCTATGAAATTGCTGCAAATACATGTTCAGTCACTTCACTACCAGTGTAGAACTGCCTGTAAAGCACTTTGGGATACAATGTGTATGAAAAGCACTATATAAATGCTGATTCTTATTA
This sequence comes from Neoceratodus forsteri, assembly GCA_016271365.2. Lineage (NCBI taxonomy): Eukaryota > Metazoa > Chordata > Ceratodontiformes > Ceratodontidae > Neoceratodus > Neoceratodus forsteri. The sequence goes on from CM028134.1 coordinate 852,816,595, forward strand.
TTATTATTGATTCCCATAAAAAAGAAGACAAGACAAGCATATATTTGATTTTTGAGAAGGTATGAACTCTAACAACGGACTGCACAAGAACTTTGCTACAAAGAAGTGATGGATCTAGTGGCTCCAACCCCCCCACACACACACATAGTAATGTATTTGCTTGCTGCTGCTGCTGCATTTCACATTGTTGAAGAAATCTGATATATTGATTGTACAAATGTTTATATTCAAACTATAGACTACATTTGTAGGTTCTGTGAAAAATGTACTAGAAACGAATAATAGCAGGAAATATAAAGGTTTAATAAAAATGTTAAAAAGTGCGTATTAAGCATACACACCACCCCAGCACCCCCATTGTAGCATCCTGGATCTGCTACAACCACTAGACCACCAGGTTATCCAAGATTTGCACTGCACTATGGTTTGCCACTGAGAATGTTGGTTGGATTAAAACACAATTTCAGCAAAATGTACATGACCATAGCCTAACATGAGTATTGTACAAAATAATGCACATGGTTGTAACCATTTGGGTAAAACAATTCTATACAAAGGGAAAAAAGAACTACTTAGCACTATAGAGAGTCATATATCTCTCTGACTTTGGCTCTGATGTTGTCATCACATAACACATTTGGCGGCCATTTTAAGATAAAGGTAAGGCAGTTTTTTTTTAAATTAGAAGGCTAATTTTACAATTTTTAAATGCACTGGAACCACATTTAGGTAGATTATATAAATGTAGTTTTAGCATTAATGAATACAGCAGCCTTTCCTTTAGTCACCTATGGAGTCAGATTTTTTGAATAGTTTGTTGTCAAAATGTTGTTTAGGTATCCTTTAACCTTGGAAAATACCCTTGAGACACCTCTCCACAAAGCAGATCCTCCTCTGTCCCCAGTAACTACCAGCCAATGTCCATTATCTAAATTCTTAGCAAGCTACTGGAGAAACCTGTACTCTCCCAGCTTTTAAAAGATAGACTCAACAACAACAACCTATTTACATTGGAGGCAGTATAGCACAGTGGTCTAAGGCTCTGAGCTGCAAATTTGGTGATATCTAGCAGACAAGACGTGGGTTTGAATCCCACAGCTTCCAGTTGCATACTGCGTGACCCTGAGCAAGTCATTTAACCTCCTTGTGCTCCCAGGTCGCTCCTGTAAAAAAGCTTTCGGCTTAGTGTGCTATACCTGGTTAAATAAATTCACTTACAGATGCTGAATCAGACTTCAGACCCAACCATTTTTTCTTTCTTTCTTTTTTTTGGCAGCTGAGTAAGGTCCACTAGGCACAATGCCTATTTACAGGGTGACCCACGAACCAGGAAACATAGAAACATAGAATTTGAAGGCAGAGAAGGACTGCTTGGCCCACCTTGTCTGCCATTTCCCTACCTAATGGATAAGCTGCAGATTCTAGTTAACCAACTGACTACTTTCTCCTACCCCCACTAGAATTGCCTTATGTCTGTCCCATGCATTCTTGAATTCCTCCACTGTTTTTGACTCCACAACCTCCTCAGGAAGGCCGTTCTATGCATCCACAACCCTCTCCATGAAAAAATACTTCCTCACACTACCTCTGAGCCTTTCCCTCCTCTATCTTCAAATTGTGCCCCCTTGTTCTTGCACATCCCTTTTTCTGAAAGATGCTACCCTCTTGGACTTTGTTGATTCCCTTAAGGTACTTGAAAGTTTCTATCATGTCCCCTTCTCCCTCCTTTCCTCGAGGGTATACACATTAATCTCCTTTAGTCTCTCTTCATATGTCTTCTGGTGCAGAGCCCGCACCATTTTAGTTGCCCTCCTCTGGGCAGCCTCCATCCTGCCTATGTCCTTGCAGAGCTGAGGTCTCCAGAACTTCATGCAGTACCCCAGATAGGGTCTCACCAGCTGTCTGTACAGAGGGATAACAACTTCATATTTTCTACTGGTAATACCTCTCCCTATGCATCCCAGTATCCCCCCAGCTCTCCTTTACCTTTGAAAGGTCGCTGGAGCCCCATGCAACCCAAAAGGTATGGTGACAAAGTGAAAAAGACCTATCGGGGAGCTAAAGGCAGTCTTTTCCTTAGATGTTTCATCTAAGGGAATCTGCCAATATCCTTTTGTGAGATCTAGTGTAGTTATATATTGAGCATTACTCAACCTATCCATGATATCATCAATTCAGGGCATTGGGTAGCTGTCAAATTTGGATAGGGCATTGAGTTTTCAGAAGTCAAGGCAAATTCTAAGACCTCCCTCCTTTTTCCCTTCTACAACTAACAGAAAAAGATCAGTCACTGTTAGATGGCTCAATCACCCCCAAATGTTGCATTTTTCTGATTTCAGCTATTATGTCACCACGTAACTTTTCAGGCAATCTATAGGGTTTCTGTCTTATAGGACTAATTGTAGTTGTTTCTATATGGTGTTCAATATCCAAAACCCTCCCTGGGATGTTGGTAACTAAAGCCTGAAATGGAGTAAGCACCTGCATTAAGCTATCCCTCTGGTATTTCTCTAAATCAGGATTAACCTTTAAATCCTGCAATGTACCAGGTTTCCCCAGACATTGATAGGCCACTTCTAAATCATTGTGGGGCTGCTTGGGCTGCACAGAACAACAGGTGGGGATCTGTCTGTCCATTTCCTTAGTAGATTTACATGATAAATTTTCTTCTTAAACTTCCTATCAGGCAGCTCAATTTCATAGTTGACAGGTCTGGTTTGCTTCTAAACAACATATGGACCCTGCTGCTTCATTAACAATTTGTTGTCAGTAGAGGGAAGCAAAAGAAGAACTTTATCCCCTGGAGCGAATACCTTCTGACCCAGTCCCTTGTCATAGTGACCTTTCTGTAACATTTATTTTTCCCTACCTTGCTGGTGTGCTGTCGTGACATACTTCATCAACTTTTGCCTCAGAGTGTTAAAGTAGTCTGCAGTGGTGGTTTGACCTATCTCCTGTCCCTCTTCCCAGTTCTCTTTAACAATGTCCAGAGGTCCCCTAGGGTTCCTCCCATACAATAGTTCAAAGAGGAAGAACCCTTTGAAAGCCTGAGGCATTGCCCTGTAACTAAACATTAGAAATGGGAAGTGTACATCCCAGTCTCTATCTTCATTTTGCACAAACTTGCAGAGCATTCTTTTCAGGGTTTGACTAAAACACTCTACTAAGCCATCTGTTTGTAGATGGTAGGGGGGCGTATAAATAGCACTGATTCCCAATGTTTTATAAAGAGAACTGAGTAACTGAGAACAAATGTTACTGCCTCTGTCTGCCAGTATCTCTCGAGGGATGCCTACTCAACTGAACACCTTAATTAACTCTTCTGCAACTTTGTTAGCTGTGATGGTTCTTAAGGGAATAGCTTCCGGATATTTTGTACCATATTCACAAATGACTAATATGAATCTATTCCCCTTTAGAACTCTTCAGTAGGGGTCCAACTATGCCCATGGATATTCTGTGAAAAGGTGTTGAAATCAAGGGGAGAGGCTGCAAGAGTATTTTTTCCTTGCGAGTAATATTAGCTATTCTCTGGCACTCTTGACAACTCCTACAGTACTCTTCTACATGTCTATGTATACCAGGCCAGTAGAATCTGTTCAATAATCTACTTAGCATTCGGTCCCTCCCCAAATGATCTGCCAAAAGAATGTCATGGACTAAATGTAACAGCTGTTCTCTGTGGTGTTCTGGTACTAACAATTGGTCTACCACCCCACCGGTTGCTGGATTTGTATATTCTCTATACCATAACTCTCCCTTTTTAGCACACCATGGACCTTTCTGATCAGTTAACCCCCTGTAAGAGGAATGTTTGTAACGAGCCATCATTTTTCTGCTCAACATCAAAATGACACATTTTGATTAAATGTTTTATTGAAGTGTCAAAGTCCAAACATTTTTGAGTCCATTGCAGTTTGTCCCTTCTCTTCTGTTTCTTTGTTTCTCTTGTCTTCCCTGCACTATCAAAGGCCTCTTCACCAAAAGGAAATATTGATGCCAATTGCTGTTCTCTCTGAGCCTGGACTCTAGTAGTTACAGTGCTCAGAGAACTGGAAGATATTAGAGTTTCACAGCCTGGGTGATCATGGCTTAATATAATGGGAACAGGCAAATGACGCACAAGTCCAACTTCTAATTGGTGTGTTTAACTGTTTGTAGGGCTAATGTAGTTACTGGATAGTAATGGACATCTCCATGGATACACACTACCCCAGTCTTTGTAGGTCTCAATTCACAATATGGTACCAATTCTGTTTTAGCAAGGGTTTGTTGGCTTCCAGAATCCACCAATCCAGTGACTTCCTTCTCCCCTACCATAACAGGTACCATATAATATCACCAATTTGCCAGAGTCAACTGTGAGCTTTCTGGTTTCTTCTTTGGACACTATCTTGCTATATGTCTCTTCCCCTGGCAGTTACGGCATATAATATCAGGATTATAGGGCTTCCCTGGCTTGTATGTTCTAGTGTCTCTGGTAACAGTATTACTAGATGTAGTTGGTGAAATAGTAGTAGATCTTACCATGAGTGAGGGAGGACAACCACCAGGATGATTCTTCTGCTGATTGGGATGGGCTGCCATGTAGTCATCAGCTAATGAGATGGTCTCTCTGCAGTTTCGGGGTAATGCTCCTTCACCCACAGTTGGATGTCTTGTGGCAGTACTTTAATAAATTGTTCCAATATGACAGTCTCGATAACCTGGTCCATTGTCATATTTCCTGGCTATAACCATTTGTAACAAAGTTCTTTAACCCTTACAAACACTTCCCTGGGGGTGTCACTGGTATGGAATTGGAATTTCCTAAATCTCTGTCAGTACATTTCCATACTAATATCGTACCTTCTTAGGATTTCTTTGCGTACTGCTTCATAATCTTCAGCTAGGTGACTGTCCATATTGCCGTAAGCCAATTGTGTCTTCCGGGTAAGGTAAGGTGCTAAATGGATTACCCATTGTTCTCTAGACTATCCACCAGCACCATCCACTCTTTTGAAGATGGTTAAATAACCTTCAATGTCCTCAGTCTCTCTCCCATTTTGGTAAGTTTAATGTCCTTAGTATTGTCCACTGTTGGAGCAGGGCGACGGGGGAGCACTCAAGGTTTAAATGGCCCTCAGGGTCTCTGCCCAATGCCATTCACTTCTCTTTCACTCCTTTTCTCTCTCTGTCTGTCCATGGCCAACTGTTTTAAACGTAGCCACCTTAACAGGTCCTGCTGGGTCTCAGGAGGGCCTTCTTCAGTGGCCTCGAATTCCTCTTCTCCTCCTTCTTCTGGAGTTGTCTTAGCCTTGAGCCTTGTTTTTGTCTTTTCTTCAAGGCCAGGCAACAATGGTTCCCCTGTCTTAGCTGCCATGGTTCTGGTCTGGATGCCCTTGAATCTTGTCACCAGCTTCCCTGCCTGGTCAGCCTGCATTCAGTGCTTTCCAGTGATATCAGAGCGATATCAAGTGTGGAAAAGGTACGAGTATTCCAACAACATCCCACTTTTGACACCATATGTGAGATGCAAGGGAATGAAGGACTCTAAAACCAGGATTATGAATGCAAAATCAAGGCAAATTGCCAGAATTTATTTACAAAACAACAATAATAAAGTGGACTGTCCACAACAAAATGCATCCCAAAAGGCAATATAAATTCATAAATGGCTATAACATAAAAATTCTCTCTAGGAGATGCTAGAGAACCCCTCCTAACATGTACTGACTGCCCAGCAGTCAGTACATGTTACATAGACAGAGTGGAGGCTGTCCAGAGGAGGGCAACCAAATTGGTGCAGTGTCTGCACCAGAAGACATATGAAGAAAGACTAAAGGAGCTTAATATGTATACCCTTGAGGAAAGAAGGGAGAGAGGGGACATGATAGAAACTTTCAAGTACCTCAAGGGAATTAACAAAGTCCAAGAGGGTAGCATCTTCCAGAAAAAGAAATGTACAAAACAAGGGGGCACAATTTGAAGATAGAGGGGGGACAGCTCAGAGGTAATGTGAGGAAGTATTTTTTCACTGAGAGGGTTGTGGATGCATGAAGCAGCCTCCCTGAGGAGGTCGTGGAGTCAAGAACAGTGGGGGACTTCAAGAATGCCTGGGACAGGCATAAGGCAGTCCTAGTGGGGGAGTAGGAGGAAGTAAGTTATTGTTTAACTAGGATCTGCAGCTTATCTGTTAGGTAGGAAAATGGGCAGACTAGGTGGGCCAAGCGGTCCTTATCTGCCATCAAATTCTATGTTTCTATGTTTCTAGCACATATAAACTAACTGGTCAATGGGCTTACCTTGCTTGTATACTTGAAAGGGCCCATGTGACCAGATAGCCCCACCCACAATCTGGAAAAAATTAATTTCTTCTTAAAACAAAGGCTTTTATTACATCCAGAACTCTATTCATGTTTCTTTTCATATATGTGCATAAACAAAATCCAAAATAGAACAAATATTCCAAGATTTATCTTATTTTAATGTCCTTGCACATGTAGCTCCTCCCACACTGAAAGCCAGAAGCATAAAACAAAGGAGGACAGGGCCGGCCAGCTCCTAAAGGCAGATCTGACCAGGCAGTGTGGAGGGTTAGCATGTTCAAGGGACTAAACAGAGTGCAACATGTTTCTGATAAGTTTTCCCTAATGTGGGGAATTTCCTATCATTGTCACATTTCTTAGTCCCTCGGAGAAAACTGTGTGCAGTACAGGATAACTCTCAATTAAGCAAGCAAGAGAAGCAAGAAATAAAGAAGTTTTCTTGACATATACAGCGGAGAGTCATAACATTCTACAATCATTTCACAGGGCAGAGAGTTTCCTCTTTCCAATCCAATGTACTATGCTATGGTGATTAAAAGTAAACACAGCAGGTTGCTAGGCAAATGGCCTGCTGTGTTTGTAAACCTGAGTGATATTCTCCCTCTTTCTACACAAAAAAGCTTCTTATAAATTTACAGATGTGACAATGACTTTACAGGATTGCTCAGCCTTAACTAGAACCCAAAGGGAATGTTCAGTGGAGTGCAGGACCATGAAGTCCACAAGCGGGGAATTTTCTTTCTCAAAACAGTGCATTTGCGCAATACTGAATGTGCACACCATCACACAATTGTGCTACCACAATTTGCATTATCGCACAGTCATGCGGTAGCCGCTGTTTCAGCATTTCAGTGATTACAATGGAGTTCTGCACTCCTTTTAAACCAGTAGGAGACAGAGGAGGTTGAGCAGACTATGCGTGCATGCATTTGAGGAGCAAACGCAGGTAACAGGACAGCACAGCTTGTTTTATATTTTTAAAAGGTATGCTACCTGTTGCCTTAAAGTGCAGCCTTCCCAGTAGATCTTTTTGCCTGCTCTACCTGCTGGTTCAGTTGTTTTTTCTTGTCCCATCTCTACCTGCATTATGAAGAAAACCATTTGGAATTCAGGCAGAAAAAGGAGCAGGAGAGAGTGAGAATCTAGTCAGATGGCTGGGACAAAGTGTTGAGCAATCGGCCACTTTTGGGCTGTGTGAACTGGCCAACTGCAACTACAGTAGCACCACAGACACTGCCAGATAGTTCCTGAAATTTCTGTGATATTTCCAGAAATATCTCCTGCTTTCTGCATTTCCACAGTAGGGGTAGCAGAGAGAAACTCTTCAGAAATTTCATGAAATATCTGGAAATAGCTGGCAATGTCTCTGGCTACTACTGTAAAAGGAAGCGACAGGGGAAATTTACCAGTCTGCAAAGGTCCAGTTTAGAAACTACTAGAGGTGAAATTCTTAGACCCCAAAAAACTCCTCGGCCACCAAGGATAGTATTCCATTTTTATGGATTGAAACTTTAGTTACTGTTTGTTGTCTGACTACAGTGTTCATTTTTTGTTTGTCTCCTTGTCTTTGCACTAAGAAATTTAGCTGTTTATTGTTTGCTGTTTCTTGTTTTCAGATATTTGATCTAGATCTAATTTTTAATTTTTGTATTTGGTTACGGTATTTAAAAAAAATTGTTGTGCTAACTAGCTACTTTGGGGTCATCTGACTAGGCTGTATTTATTGTGTAAGCTTCATCCTGGCATTGAGATCTGCCAGAAGTGCCATTGCAAGACAGCAACGGACCATAGAGCTGCTCGGTTAAAGGGCAACTGGGAAATCTTGTTTAGTCTGTTGAGATGCTACAGAAAGTTTTCATCTGCTTCTCAGTTGCATAGCCTATTAGTATGACACTGGCACTTTAGTACCTCTTTCAACTTCTTAGCTGCATTTTGGAACTTTCAAACCACAGCTAGCAGTATTGCTATTAGCTCTGTTTTTCAAGGTGGAACCAGGTGATAGTGAGCAAATGATTGTGCTTTCTGGGTATTTTTTTCCAAATAGTTTTAAGTAGCTTTTGATCTTTTTTGAAATGTTTAAATATAATTGGTTTTATTGAAGTTCTTGAGGCACATATTTTAGAGTTATTAGAAAGAGAAGGCCTAATTATATGTTTTTCTTCCTTTCTCCCTACAAACATTTGTAATGCGGGAGTTACAGAAAATACAGGGGATATTGGAAGAAGGTGGTACTACAGGTATCAAAGCCCAGCATCACAGATCTCCTGATGTAACATAGTGTTTATTAAAATGGAGCCTTGGAAATATATTAATGATTTTATCCTGAATCTTGAAAGCAGCTGAAGGAATAGAGAACCTGAGTTTTATATGATTATCTATGGGCTGTTCCAACACATCTAGAACTAACTACTTCTGTGAGTGTTCACAGGCTGTGTCTTATGAATATTTTTAAGGCTGTGAATTTAAGAATTGCCTCTAACTCCTCTTATTCCTTGGAATTATTAAGAAATCTTCTTGAGTTTTATGGACCAGGAGTGAACTTTGTATCGGGATTTCACTTGCACAAAAAGGAACTAGACTTTTGATGAACTCTTAGTTTTAATCTGGCTTCTCTGTTTGGGTCACTGTTGGGGTATTATTGTAATTTGGGGCAGTGCAGTTCTACTCTGTGTTTAAAACTGTAATGGTTACTACCAGGAAACAAGCTGCAATGGCCGAAGAAAGCACTGTCATTTCAGATAATTATAACAACAGACTGAAAAGGCATTTGGTAGATAGCCAGAATTGTGACAAAGACCATGTAACTATCTCTGATATCAGTAATATGGATCAGTGTAAAATAATTGATCAATATTCTCCTAAACAATTGGCAATGGAGAAAACAAAAAAGAAAGAAAGAAAAAGGAAAAAAATCACTAACAAACCAGTAAAGAGGAGGAAAAGAAAGGGGACTAAAAAGAATGATATATGGGAGGGAAAAATAAAAAAAAAACATATACCATTTAATCAAACAAAAATTAGTGATTTGTTTACAAAAAAAATCTCAGTAAATCGCCTGGTCTTCTTAGTCAGTCTGCAAGGCCAGTTCCTGTTGAGACAGTTCTTAAGAACAAACAGCAGGATAATATAGACTCAGATTTGAATCATAATATTTCAAGACTCTCTTCCACCCCAAAACTTTTTGGAATAAACAACTTTTCTTTTCAATCCAAAAACCAAGAGAATTTCTCAAATACCTGTATTTGTCTACAGACAGTGAAAAGGGCCATTGGAACTAATGGGAGTAGGGAAGGGAGGGAACCTTTCTATCCCAAAAAGGAAGCCTCTATTGATTTATACTATGTCTCTCTCTCTCTCTCTCTGTCTCTATGAGGCATCGTATTCTTTAGCTTTTTCTCCAGAAATACTAAATACTACCAAAGTTGATAATAGTTGGAATCTCAAATTAAGGGATATTAGTGCAGGAATACAGATAGCCATAGATGTCCTAAACATTTTGGACTCAAAGGGCCATAAGGAAAATCTGAAAACAACTTTTAATCAGCAAACCAAACAACACCCATACCATAACAAAACCAAAGATCCAGTTGCAACATATCCATTTAGTCTAGATGAAGGGCTAAAAGAATTTATGAAAAACCCACACACAGCACATTTAGTGCTAATGGATCAGCTAGCAGGGGTTTGCAATGAGTTAGACACTTTGAAGGGTAATATAGCAATCAACGGTTCCAGACTAGATGATGTTTTAAACAAATTGGATAAGATTGTCCCAATAGATGGTTCTCTATTTATATCTATAGAAGCCGTTGTCTAAGAAAGACCACATTTCTCCACTATTTATGTACCTGACTCCCCAATAATTAGGAAAAGGAAAAATCAGAGGAAAAATTAAAAGAGAAAGAGCCAGAACACAGTTGAAACAAAGATAATGATGGACAAAAAAAAAGGCAAAAGAAAAGTAGATTAGAGAGAGGACCCACACTCTTAGAAAATTAAGTCACAATTGGGACGCAAATTAAGGGAACTAGTGACAGAAGAAGTAGCAACCTTCAGTCTGTTACAGTAATAGAAGATAAAATGCAGGAAGCCTATAAACTGTTGAATCAATCCAACATGCAAGAACATAGGGGCTTCCTGAAAAACATTAGCTAGAAACTGAATCTATTTAAAGATGATTTAATAGCTTTTAGACATGACTGGCAAATTTGGAAGAGTGAAATCCAGCAAATTATGTCAGTACCAACAAAAACTTTAAATGGAAATACACAGGAGGTTACTTCACAAAATCCACAAGCCCATAGGATGTTAGTGGATGTGTTAGATCCTTCTATTCTATGCTTATATGGATAGCAATGGAATCAGTTAATTTCTATGGGTGAAAACAAAAAACAGATTGTGCACCTTTTAAGGGCAGCCATGGGTGCTGATATTACAGAGATGAATGTTATACAGATTTGGGAGGACAAGGACAGTGAGGCTCATGAATGTATTTTTATATTTTGTTCTAATGCTAAAATAGCTAACCAAATTTGGCTTAACAGTAGTTCATTAAAGGTACTTCGATATTCAATTGACTTCGTAAATAGAAGACAATTGAATAAGTTACATCAAGGGACAAGTAAAAAACATATTAGTATATTTGTGCTGAAACCATTGCTTAAAGAAAATCCTGGTAAATTAAGAAATGCTGTGTTAAATCTGTTCACACATGCCCTTAATATCCCACCCTCTGAAATAATAATAGAATACAGAGGAGGAAAACACCAGATAATACAGGGCAGGTGGACATTGCAATTAGAGATGAGGACATCACAGATAAGATACTTCAGAGAACCTCATTGTTGGATCATGCAGGTGTACACATAGTGGATAGTAATATACTTAGTTCTGCTGATGTGAATAAAAATGTAGTTTTGTTTACTGGGAGAGTGCACTAGCTAAAAAATGACTATTTTCAGGCACAACCGGGGAGAGTACAGAATGTATTGACATACATAACATTCCACAGGTACATTAACAGCTTTAAGTACAACTTTGTACAACACAGTAATAAGTATAACTTAGTACAGACCAGAAGAACATAATATACATGACATTTTACAGTACTTAACCACATTACATATTGCTTAATTTAGACCACAGTACATTAAATGCAACAACATATAGAGCAAAATATTCAGGAAAACAGAAGACTTTTGACTGAAGGGTGAATTGGAGAAGGACAAGGACAAGGAAGACCTAGTAGAGATCAAGTCAGATCGAAGCAAGTACATGGGTCTGACTGGGATAGATAACTCTGTAATTTTATTTTAAAGTGGCTGTGAGATGCAGACTGCTTTAGATCTAAGGGAAGAGTATTCCAAAGCTGAGGAGCCATATGCATAAACACACCAGCATCCTTTGAGGTGTGACACCTAGAAACAATTAGTAGTGCTTTGTCAGCAGATCGTAGCCCATGGGAGGGGGTGGAGGGAATAAGTAGTGTTGCGAGGGATGCAGGGATGTTGACCCTGATAACTGAGTCACACAAGGAGCCAAGGTAGTATTGCCAGGATGCAGAGGGAGAGAGCCACCCCAGATCACTGTAGAGCTGACAGCGGTGCTTCAGTTGAGGGGATGAAGATGCGTACTGACGGATATTATTGTATGTGATGTCCCATTTTAGTAGTGAGGTTTTATGTGCAGCAATAAGGATAGGCGAGCAGTAGGTTAGTGCTGGGAGTAATACCCCTCTGGCAATGGCTAACTTAGCAGATGGAGATAGCATGTAGCTACTCTTGTAAGCAACACCCAGTCTACTATTGACTGTTTTAAGGGGGGAATGAATGTGAAGGTTTAGATCTAGTGATTGATCAAGCATAACACCAACGTAGTTGAAAGGCATGACTGTCTCAAGTTTAGACCCTTGAAGGCAGTAGATCATTAGGGGCAATGTGCTAGTTCTGAGTTTCAGGGCAGATCCTAGTAGGATAGCTTTTGTTTTTTTAGCATTAAGTACTAGTTTGTTGCCCTGTAGCCAATTTTGAATGTTCCCAAAATCAGTGGAAAGGGATGAGCTCAGGCTATTGATTGAGGCTGAGCTGGTGCAGATAACGAGATCATCTGCATATAAAAGAGAAGAGCAGGTTTGTAGGACATCAGGAACATTGTTTATAAACAATGAGAAAAGGAGTGGACCCAGGATTGACCCTTGCGGAACACCAGTGTTGATTGTAATACTGTCTGATACAGTGGAGTTGAATTTCACTGTTTGGGTTCTATTCAATAAGTAGCTCCTATTCCAGTTTACAACAGGAGTCAAGAAACCCATGCTTCGAAGGGTAGACAGAAGTAGGAGATGATCACTACATCGAAGGTCTTGGCAAGGTCAATGAAAACAGCCCCTTTAAGTCGGCCAGAGTCCATGTTGGAGACAATATCTGAGGTAAGTTTTAGTAGTGCAGTGGTTGTACTATGATGTTTCCTGAAGCCATGTTGGGAGATGGAGGGAAGATTGGCATTTGTTAGGAAGTCAAGAGTTTGAGCAGCTACTAGCTTCTCAAGTATCTTGCTCAGCACCAAGAGGATAGCACTTGATCTGTAATTATTTATATCCTTCCTAACAGCAGAGCAAATGCTCAAAATATGGAAAATCCAGCTTCCAGTATTGTATTCCCATACAGCTTGAGTAGAACTACAAATGAAAATTCTAATGATCTTAAACAAGCAGTAACAGACCTGTTTGAACAACTGTTGAATATATCAATCGAAGATCCAGAGGCACTAAAGGTAGTCAGGTGCAGCAATGAGTTGGAAATTGATCAAATTCAAATTACAATACAATATGAGAGTCTATACAATAAAATAATACATGATATGTTAATGTTGGCTATTATGGATCTATACATTGTTCCACTTATTCCTTCTTCCATAAATAGATCTGTGGAGAATTTAAGTATTAATAGCACTGGCTTTGCACTGGAAAATGAAAAGAAATAAGAGACAAAAAGAAGAGAAAACTATAATGTCTCAGTTTCAAATCATTCTGAATTGCTTAGCTTGCAAGGAGAATGACTTATAGATTATAGCCTTAAGTCAAGGACAAAGGATGCAGATTTGAGCCCCAAAACAGTGTTTATATCCTGGAATATAGCAGGACTGGGATCTAAATTTGCAGACAAAGAATGTTTAGATTTTTTAAAGCAGTCCACAATTATATGCTAACAGGAAACTTGGCATCTGACTGAAAATAACACTACACTAAACGGTTATTGTACTTTCCAGACTCCAGGGAAACAATAACTTATAGCTGGACATCCCTTGGGGGACTAGTTACATGGGTTAAGATCAAAAAGGATGTTATGGCTGAAATAATATTTTCCAACTCCCTTTGCCAACTTTTTATATAAAATAAAGTGGTCTGAAATTTTGCCTTATAAATGTTTATATTCCTCCCCATAATTCAAGATATTTTCATCCCAATATTTGGAACGATCTTGAAGAAATTGTACATAAAACATGGACCATTATGGTGTGTGAAGAACTCCTGATGTGTGGAGACTAATGCAAGACTCAGTAATTACAGTGACTTTTCAGATGTAGATATACAAAACTGGAGATTTGAAAATGCCTATAAATTTACTAGGATTTCAAAAGACTCAAACGTTAACAAGAGGGGTCTTAGATTAATTGATATCCTAACTCCACACAATTTTGCTCCACTTAATGGGAGGATTATGGGAGATACTGAGGATAATTATACCCACTATAATTCTGCTGAACCCTCTGTAATAATTATTTTTTGAATGATACAATGGATATATGGGAAACTTGTTTGGTAATTCCTAGGAGTGATAGTGATAATTTCCCATTGGCCTTGACTTATAAATTTATGGATGTTAAATTCCCAGATACACAACATCATGAGGTAGAAATTCGAAACAAGATAAAAATGAAATGAAAGCAGGAATTTAGTGGAGAGATAAATTCTATTATTAAAACATGTTTTAATCCTACATGTGATATACAGGATGGCTCAGTTCTAGTAAAGCAGTTGGATAAATGTCTTGAAGCTATTAGAGAGTCTATTACAATATTTTATAGACCCTCTGTTAGAAATAATACTTGGTATGATAGTGAGTGCCAAGAAGCAAAAAGACTTTGAATCAAAGAACTAGAAAAATGTGCTGCAATAAACAGAAAGAGGGATATATACTTTTGAACAAGGAGAGATAAAGCTATAAGAAACTACTTAAGAATAAACAAGTAAAATTTCAACAAAACCAATGGAAAAGAATGTTATCAGCCATAGAAAAAAAAAAGGATAATCAGGCCTATTGGCAGATGGTAGCAAAAGGCACGAACAATCAGAAAACCTGTTTGGATTCTTATATCTCCATGGGTATGTGGGTTAAGTATTACACAGGTATTTTTTTATCCAAATATTCAAAATGAAGAGCCCATACAATGCAAGAATTTGTCGCTATTGCCTTTTTGCACGCATGCAGAAGTTTATTTTGCTATAGTATCAATGCAAAAAGGCAAAGCTCCAGGACCTGATTGTATCCCTGAAGAAGTTTTTTTTGTTTTCACCTCCCCTTTGATCTTCTATTCTTACTCCAGTTTTCAACTATCAGGTAACTAAATTGACTTTTCCTAAATCTTGGAAAGGGGCTACAATAATATCTGTCCATAAGAAAGGCAATAAATCTGGCCCTCATATGTATCAGCCAATTTCACTGTTAGATAATTTGGGTAAAATATTTATAAGAGTGGTATTAGGTAAATTAAGGGAACAGATACAATTATTGGGTAATCTCTCAGAATATCAAGGAGGTTTCCGATCTGGCTAATCTACAATGGATAACTGCTTCATATTAACGTATCTCTATGAAAAATATGTGAATCTTCAGAAAAAAAAATTATTTGCTGCATTTATAGACTTTAGCTCAGCCCTTGACACAATCTCACACAATTTGCTTTGGATATTGATGAGGGACTGGGGCATAAGTGGGGCATAATTGCAGTAACTAAGGAAATATATATGGAAACCTGGGCACAGATAAGAGTGGGCAACTCTGAACAGTTATCAGGTACTTTCAAAACAAATCGTGGTGTAAGATAGGGCTGTGTCCTGGCTCCCACACTATTTTGCATTTATGTAAATAAATTATTATTGGACTTTGAACACTCAGATACAGACTCGCCTAAAATTAACAATAAATTGTGTGCTGCCTTAGCATTTGCTGATGATCTTGTCCTATTTTCCTTGACACAAAAGGGACTTCAAAGAAGGTTGGACATTTTGAGGTATTATGCAAAAAATTATAAACTTTCAATAAATGAGTCAAAAAGCCACATTATGGTCTTTGGTTCTAATAAAATGAAGCAAATATGGAAAGTGGAAGAAAAATAATCTTTGAATTACCAAATCATATACCTACTTGGGACTTCGCCTATCAAATGATGGATGATAGTCCACGCATGTTAAAATGATATTACCTAAACTTAAACAAATTGCTAATTCATTGAAGGTATTTAATTACAAATATGGGGGCAATTCTATAAAACCACTTGTAGAGGCAATCAAAGCAAAATATTACACCCAGATGTTGTATCAATTAGAAGTGTGAGATTTCAAGAATTGCCAGGTCCTGGAAATGCATATGAACAAACTGCTTAGAATTTCTTTGGGACTTAATAACTCAATCTCTGCCACTCTTGTACGTGCTGAAATTGGTCTAACTTGCCCAAAAGCCTATGTATACTCCAGGAAGATTAATTATTGGATAAAGCTATTATTAATGGTCAATACAAGATTACCTGTACTCTCACTTCATGAAAAGTGTGATTGAGAAAATATGGGATGTTATAGGTCCAAATGGTTAATAAAGGTAAATAAAGTTTTGGAAGAAACAGATCTTAAATATTTGAAGAAATATTTTGATAACAATATAATAATAAGTCTTAAGTATAAACCATATGTAACTAACAAGATTGTCAATTATTATAAAACTCTGGATCTGGAGATTGCGATAAAAAACAGAATATCACCCTGGTTACAGGATAATGATCCCATATTTTGTTATAGAGAATATTTAGATATATTGCAGAACCTGAAACAGATACAACTACATACCAGATTCAGGCTAGAGATGTTCCCCAGTAATGTACTAGTAGCCCGATATAAAAAAAACAACAAGCTAGTCTGCAGCTTACTACTCTTCTACAAATGAATTCAAAGAGGATTTAGTCCATGTGATTATGAAGTGTCCTTGGTATGATATTCCAAGAAAACAATGGCTTATCCCAATCTGGGAGAAAATTAACTCAAACGATAACCAACTACTACTAAATATTTTATTTACAACAAAGGACAAATTAATAGTTAATAAAACTGAAGGGTATCTTATGGAATTTCTAAAATAAAATTACAACATAAATAGTAATTTTAAGATCTACTTTGCACAGTGAAATAGATAATATATTATTCAGGCAGAACAAAAATCAGGAATGTTATGTCATTAGAATGTGAAATGTTTTTGTAAGATAGATTACCAAAATGTATGTATTTACAATAGCATCAATTTATTATTGCAATTCATTTCTATTTGTGTATTTTACTATTATTAAGGTCATTGACCGATCGATAAATCTTTCTTACCTCCTTACCTCAATTAACTAAGCAAGAGATGCAAGAAATAAAACGTTTTCTTGACATATACAGTGGAGAGTCATAACATTCTATAATCATTTCACAGGGCAGAGAGTTTCCTCTTTCCAATCCAGTGTACTTTGCTACAGAGATTAAAAGTAAACATAGCAGGTTGCTAGGCAAACACCCTGCTGTGTTTCTAAACCTGAGTGATATTCTCCCTCTTTCTACACAAAAAAGCTTCTTATAAATTTACAGACGTGACAGGGACTTTACAGGATCCCTCAGCCTTAACTAGAACCTAAAGGGAATGTTCAGTGGAGTGCAAGACCATGAAGTCCACAAGCATGGACATTTCTTTCTTAAAACAGTGCATTTGCACAATACTTGAATGTGCACACTATTGCACAGTCACGTTGCCACAATTCACACTATTTCACAATCATGTGGCAGCTAGCATTTCAGTGATTACAACAAAGCCCTGCACTCTTTTTAAACCTGCCCAGAATTGCATGTATCTATCTTTAAACATACAAATTGGGCAACACAAGCCTCACTTCAAGGCTTAAATGAAGAAAGCAAACCATTTACCTAAGAGGGGCTACACCAGTAGCAGACCAGTTAATAGCCCTTGGTGACACAGAAGCGTGAGTGGCCAACTCATGATCAAGAGGACAGAGAAAGAGAAGCAAGAATAGGGCAGAGGAGACAAAAAGAAGGGAAACAGCTATTGCACAACAGACTTAAATAGAAAAAAAAAGAATGAAAAAATCTAGAGAAAAAGAATGTGTCAGCCAGAGTTACCAAACTTGCACCTATGACATGTCTGAATATCACATTTTTAGTGTTAATTGCACTGGTGTATGGTCTGACACTTTCTGGAGTAGGATTTCCATGATACATATGCCTTGGACTAATTGGTAGCTAATCAGGAAATAGTCTACCCTTGAGCTGGTGTTATATGAAGTGGAGAAGAAAGTATATTCTTTCTTGGCTGGCTGCTGGAGCCTTCAAGGATCTGTACAGTTGAGAAAGTCCTGGAGTTCATGGAGTGCCCTTTGTAAGAGGGATAGTCCTTTTCTCCCTGCATGGGATCTATCTAGTTCATTATTCATTTCTACATTCTAATACCTGGCAATTACTGCTGGTGTCTGTGGCCAGGAAAAGTGGGCCAGTAAAGTAGTGAAGAATTCTGGGTTCTCACAGTTAGGGCCATAAACATTAACTAAAACTACTTCAGATCTGTCTAGGAGACTTTCTACTATTATGAAGTGACCAGAGGAATCTGAGATAATACCATGCATTGAATAACCACTCCTGCCCGATTGTCGTCTATGCCCACTCCATATACTTGGTTGACCTACCTTCTTCAAAGCAGCAAAGTATATAGTTCACAGAAGTGGGTCTCCTGATAGAACACACTAGAGGGAATATACTTTTTCAGACAGTTCAGTATTTGGGACCACTTTTTTGGAGAATTAGCCCATTTGGCATTCCATGCGAGCATTATCATCTGATTACTAGCCATTGCTGTGAGTATGAAACTGGCCTGTGTGCCATCCCACACTTGGTTTAGCTTGTGGGTGTATACAATTGTTCTGTTGGATACTTGTGAGTTCTAGTGGCCTGTTGGACCCTGATTTCAATCTGAGTTGCCCTCCCCGAGACACTGATACAAAATAAACCCTCACTGCCCCTTTCAACGAGGGCAATGTGACCCCTCTGTGATGTTTGGCAGTAAATGCCCATAAAGCTAGCTGCCTAGCACTAGGTTGTATTGATGCAGACCTGGGTGTCCACCTTCATTCAAAACTCCTCCTGGAGTGGATCCTCTGGAAGTGGTTAGTACTTCATAATTGGAGCCAGCCATACCAGATGACATACTACTCACGGGACTCCCCTCCACAACCTAGATCACCTCCACAAACACCAAGAATCACTTTGTATGATATGGAGTTTACATTTCAATTAATACTCTCCTTTGTGTTACTATACACTAATGGGTAATCACTTAACTCCTAACCATGCTGAACAACAAACAGTGGAATCATTTAAAGTTCATCATCTTTCAAATTATAGTAGTCTATGTAAGTCTAAAACAGTCAACAGCATATTGCCATTGTCTATGTCATCAAGGTGCTGCATTTTACTTTATGATGTCTTGGGACAGTTGGGTTAGCATTTATAAATTGTCTTAGTTAGTGTGGCAGCACTAAGGTAATAGTCTCAGATGCTTCGAGACCCAACGTTTAGTGTCCCTGTGCCTGTAGTGCATGGGAGTGATGTGAGTTCCTGGGAATACTCTTAGTACTCTCTGGTGTCTTTAGGCTGCACAAGATTGGCAACAACCCTGGTTGTTATCCTAGAGCCTATTACTAGTCGGTCTGGTACTACTTCATCTTTGACTGTGCCAGTGCAGTGTGGGTAGTTGTCATGTCCACATCAGTATACTGTGCCTCAAGTGCCTTTCTTGTCGTGTTGTGCTGACCAGGCTGCAGTGATTGGTCACCATTCTCTCTGTCACCTGTTTCTGTGTCCAGTGTAAAGCTGCTTCTCAATCTTTGCAGAGTTTGCACCATACCTCTTGGGCACTTCCCTGCTGCTTAGTTGCATGAATGTTTGAGGTGAAATGAGTAGCCTGACAGGGAGAAGGAGGGGAGCATATGACCATGGTAGCAACTGATTTTGATGCTGCTTGAATTAGATGGTATTTTCAATTGCCTACACCAAGCTGTCTTTTGTCCATTTCTTTCACTTATACTCAGCCCCAGCACCTAATCATGGCCCAGGTAAAATTAAACAAAATGTAACAAAACAACTGAAGTAGTCCATAACTTGTAATTGAAACTTATTATATTGCCATAGAAAAACAGTGTACGTACTTGTTATTTTAGATAAATGTCTGGTTTGATATCCAGACCTGTCATTATTGTCCCATTTCTGTCTCTATTGACTGTGGCACTTGGGGTTTAAAGAATTTTGGCAGAATGTTGGGAAGGTGTTGTGTAGCTGTCATCACCAGTTCAGAAGTAAGCCTACTACGAGGGAGCTGCAAGATTAGTTTCACTAGGAAAACAGCTCTAAACTTCTCCCACCACCATGCATGCAGGCTATTTGTTTTTCTCTGACTGTCTGGCTTAGGTAATTGAAAATGAAGTGGGGCATTCTCTTCCAATGCATGGCAAGTTGGGCTTGGGCTGCTTGTTGTATTCAGGTTTTATCTTGATAGCTTAGCAACTTACAAATACTTGTCCTTGCTTCTAACTCCAGGAATCCCTCACTTAGATGTTTACACTTTATGCAGTCATCTCGGTTGAGAGTAATGCCCCAGAGACAGAACCAATGCAAATTTTCACATTTGAAATGTAAATTGAAACTCTGCAACCACGTTCCTCTCAGGTCATTGTTCATATCTGTTCCTCCACCTGAAGAAAGCAGTTGCCCCCTAGTGAACTCCGGTAATGGCTGGTTCTCCAATTGGGTTTCTGTTTTCTAGTCATATGAAAAAAGGCATATTTAGTTGTTTTTCTCAATTACTCTGCAGTTAGTTAGGTTTTTCTGCAAATAAGATTCTCCAGTTCCCATTCTGATTCCCAGGAACCGGTGACTATCCCACTTGGCTAACATAGCTGTTTTGGCTAGTGTAGTAAATCACATTCATTTTGCAAAAATGTTAGTGGTTTGCTATGTTTAGCTTTCCAATCTTCAGACAGCACTGTATTTTCACTTTCCATTTCTGTCTGTGCCCTTTACCTGAATTAATTTGTTACAGGAGCTGTGATTTGACCTTTGGCATGAATTCTTCTGTATAGGAGTCATTTTTTACTATAGGGCTCTTGTACTGTATCATTTTTTGGGAATCATTTTTATTATTTCAAGGTTCTTTCTATTTGATATGTCAGAGAGACCTTGTGGACCTTCAAAAACGTTTACAGATTGTTTTCAGCTCCTGTCAAGGGCAGATTGTCACAAGTTTTGTTTAAAGTACTTAGGTCCACACCACGACTTCATAAATTGTTAGTCTTGTCATATTTTCTGCCCTAAAATCTCATTTAAAAGGGTAAATATTTTAAAAAGAAGCATAATAAAGGCAAAAGATGGCAACTAGATGTGGTGCTGAGCTGCAAAGAGAGTGAGTAAACAAAAATCTGAAAGTATGAGCTCAGGCTTCTGTGAGGAATAAAAACTCAACTCTGCTAGGCTGTTTAATTCAAACACCACTGAATTTATTATTTAAAAAGGCACTGCACTTTCAAGCCAAATGCCTTCTTAGTCTGACTCAGTGTCACCTAAAAATATAAAAAAGGCTCTGAGGGTGGTCCCAACAATGGTGGAAAGCATGCATCTGAAGGGTCCATTTCCTCATGTACAGCAGAAATAATGTAAAAGGTGGCAAAAAAGGAAAAAGATAAAGTTGAAAAGCTATCAGAAAGTCTTGGTAAATATGGTTCAGATGTCAGGGTATCTGAAAGGAGGAACTCTGAATCCAGTGATGGCAAAAATAAAATTAAAGAACCTTAGAGCAGACACCAGAGACAGCATCTACTAAAATGAAATTGAAAGAAAATAATGTTACTGCCACTCCTCCTTCACCTTTCCCTTTCAGAGGCAGTATAGTGCAGTGGGTTAAGACTCTGAGCTGCAGATCTAGAGACTTGGGTTTGAATCCCACAGCCATTTAGGTGCATACTGTGTGATCCTGAGCAAGTCACTTGACTTCCTTGTGCTCCCAGATCACATCTGAAAACAAGTTTATGCTTAGTGTACTACTCCTGGTTAAACAATGCTCACTTCCTTCCTTCCCTTCCTGCATGGATAAAGGAACTGGCTCATGATGGCACAGTAAAAATGCCCTTCTCAGAGAATATATCAAAAATGCAGCAGTTTTTCCAAGTGGTCCATGCCATGGAAAATTTCAATAACATACCTGCCCCCCACCCTGGCTCAGGCTTCAACCTATCTGCCTATGGAGGCGGAGGAGGAGGAAGAAGAAAAATATGTGCATATAGAGGTAGGTAACCCCACAGAGTTACCTGAACATGATTTTGAATCTCATCCAAGAAAACTGATGATTACTCATCCTTTTCTTCATTCATTAGACAAATGATCAACACTGTTTTTTTTATTTTTTATTTTTTTATTTATTAAATTCTCAGATTACAGATACCTTTGAGCAGAAACTGCTCGTTTACAAAGGTTCCGCGTCAAAGGATGAGGGTCAACATACATACAGAGGTAGTAAAAGAATGCACAATAAACAACCAAAACAACTAAAAGAAAAAATAAAGATACTCAGTTATAACATACTTTGAGAAAATATTCATAAACGAGCAGCTTGAGTAGGCAGCTGGCTGCGGTAACAATAAAGAAGAGGGCACCATAGGCAGTTAGTATTGCAGGCATGCGACCGGGAGAGGAAGTTGGCAGGCTAATGGGCCACTGTCCGATGGTAGTGGAAAATGTCTTGTACCAGTGGAGATGTGAAGCAGGGAAAGGAGTCACAGGAAGGCCCAGTGCCAGAGGGAATGCATTGGGAAAGGGCGGGCTGTGAGACATGAGTGAGCTGGGAGGTGTTTAGAGAGATCTCTGTTCAACAAAGCAGTCACATTGAGTGGTAGAGGTGAGGTAAAGTTTGAGATTCCTTTTGAAGGGTCCAAGTGTAGTAGAGGAAAGTGATTCTTTATTGAGGGAATTGAACCATTGAGCAGCTCTATAGATAAAGGACTGCTGACCCATGGAGGTACGACATCTGGGAACCTGAAAGGTTAGAGATTGGGCACCACGTGTTTGTTGAGTGCCACTGTAGGTAGTAAGGAGTGAGCTAACACCAGGTGGCATGAGACCAAGGAGAATCTTTTTGATAAGTAAGCAGGTCTGGTATTGTATTCTGCTGCTTAGGGGTAGCCAGCTGGCCTGTGCATAGAGGTCACAGGTGTGAGTTAGTCGGGCTGCACCTGTCAGTAGTCTACAGGCTTTGTTGAGAGCAACTAAGATCCTGTGGAGTGCACTTGTTGGGGCAGAGCCATAGATGGCAAGGCCGTAGTCAATGATAGAGGGGACAGAGCTGTAGATGGCTAGTTTAAGGGCATCCGCAGGCATACAGTGCTTGTGTTTGTGTAGTAGTCCAATCCGTATATTGGTGGTCTTGGCAACAGTGTCAATATGCCGAGTGTAGGAGAGGGTACTATCCAGGGTAATACCAAGGTACTTGAACTCCTTGACATGTTTGAGTGGGTTCCCAGCGTGGTTCTTGATGGTGAGGGACAGAGAGTTGTGCCTGCTCTGTCGGTTACAGAAGGACATGGCTTTAGTCTTGCTGTGGTTCAGGACAAGTTTATGAGAATTGAACCAGTCTTCGATGCGATTGAAGTCGAGCTGCAGCTGGGATTCAAGGACTGTAATGTCATGGTGGCTGGAAAACAGGACTGCATCATCTGTGTATAGTAATATTTTTTGGTGGCAGGCACTGGGGAGATTGTTGATGAAGAGGGAGAAGAGTAGAGGGCCCAGAATAGACCCCTGGGGGACTCCGGAGTGGACCGGTTTCTCATCCGAAGAGATCCCTGCAATCCTTACATGTTGGATCCGATTATCAAGGTAGCTGGTGAACCATGGAAGGGCATCGCTGGAGATCCCAATGGAGGACAGTTGCTTGAGCAGTAGGGGGTGGTTAACTGTGTCGAATGCCTTGGTAAGGTCTATAAATACTGCCCCTCCACAATTCCCTTTGTCAAGCGTGGCATGGATGAAGGTTGTAAATTCCAGTAGTGCAGTGGTGGTGCTGTGCCCTTTTCTGAAGCCATGCTGCTCTGGGCACTGTACATTGTACTTATCCAGGAATTCAGCTAGTTGGTCCGACACTATTCGCTCCAGTGCTTTGGATAGTGGGGGAGGAGTGAGATAGGTCTGTAATTGGTGTGCAGTGTCCTATCTCTGCTTTTGTGAACCGGTGTGACAGTGGCTTTTTCCAGAGAGAGGGGAAATGGCCCAAACTAAGCGAGAGATTAAAGATCTTTGTAAGTGGTTCTAAGATTTCATTGAGGACTTGTGCCAGCAGTTTCAGGTCAAGGGAGTCACCACTGTACCCTTGTTTGCTGATGGCCTTTTGAATGTATTTTCTAGCTACTTGTGGTGGGACCGTCTTAAAAAAAACTTTGGGGTTGTACGTTCTAGTTGGGGGGTAACTTGGGAGGAGCTGGAGGGGAGGTCGTCGAAAACATTTGGTGGAAGGACACTGTCCAGGTTTGTAAATGCATTATTAAAAGTGCTGGTGATGATACCTAGGTCGAGTGTAGGAGTGCCATGAAGGTTGAGCATAGTGGGTGGTGCTTTAGGATCCTTGCCTGTGAGTTCTTTCATGTTGTTCCAGAATTTGTTTCCCTGGCCCCAAGAGTTGGTCAGAGCCTCTTTGTAATAGCTGCGTTTAGCATTCCGTATTCTTCGAGTGCAATCATTTCTGGCTGCTTTGTATAATTGTATGTTTACTTGCATCAGAGTTGCATGAGCACAATGCCAGAGGTGGTCTCTGTGCTTGAGCAGAGTTAAAAGGTTAGTAGTAACCCAGGGGTTAGTCTGTCCTTTGACCTTCATCTTTTTCACTGGTGCATAGATGTCACAGGCTTCATTGAAACGTTTGATAAATAGGTCCAGAGCTTTGTTGGTGTCATTGAGGGAGTCAAGCACTGCCCAGTTCAGCCTGGTTAGATGGGATTTTAACAGCTGGAGGTGCCCTTGTTTGATAACCCTGGCATAGATAAGCTTGGGAGGGGGCTTGTGGTATTTGTTTGACCAGGAACAGATGTCAGGCGAGTGGTCACTTATTGTATCCGGGAGTACAGAAACATTGGAGATGCATTCAGGGTGGTTAGATAGAATCCAGTCTAGAAGCGTAAGGGAGCCTGTCCTATAGTTACACCTAGTGGGGGCATTGACCAGTTGAGTAAGGTGATGCGCTGCGGCTGCATCCTTATAGGTATCGGCCTCAGCGGAGAGCCAGTTAATGTTAAAATCACCCATGATTATGGTTTCAGAATTATGTTGCTGGACCCTTAGATATTCCATGATGCTGTGGAAGCCAGCAGCCTGGTCTCTTGGGGGTAGGTAAACCGAGATGACAGTGAGTTCCATGTTATGTGCACCAAGGAGGATTTTGATTGTGAGGACCTGAGAGGAGTTGCTCAGGCTGGGGGATGGGATGATGTGACCCATAAGGGTATCCTTAAGATAGATGGCGCAGTCCCTGCCCCGTTTAGCAACCCTGTCTTGCCTGAAAATGCAGTAGCCAGGGATAGAGACTGAGGTATCAGGGATTTTAGGGTTTAGCCATGTTTCCACAACTGAGAGGACATCAGGGTTGTGCTGCAGAATCCATGTTTGGAGGGAGTCAAGTTTGTTGAGGATGCTGCAGGCATTGATGGATGCCATGGTGAGTGTCCCTGTCCTTCTGCTTGGTGCCACTGCTGGCTGCCCAGGTGGTCCTGGGTTGGGGTGAACATTTCTGAAAGCAGAAGCAGCATAAGGAGAATTTGTAGGAGAAAGGATTTCAGCATCTTGTAGATACCTGGTGTTAAGTCATAAGCCAAAGAAATTATCAACAGCTGAGGTCCAGAGTCACAGAATGTGTTAGAATTCCTGCAGGTGATGAACTGTGCCTGTGCATATGCAGGATGTGAAATCCTTTTGTCTGCATGCTTCTTTGTCATTCAAAGAGGCTGTTGAAAAGCCAACATACAGATCATGGAGCAGGTCAGAGAAAATGTGGATTCAAGCAGACCTAGAGTCACTGAGTTTGTCAGACTTAATTGCTTGACTTATGTTTTGCTTGGGATAGCTTCCAAAAAGTTGATTTTTAAATGAAAAATGCAGACACCTGGTTGTGATGTTTCGCAGAAATCCAGTTCAGGAGACTTTCATGGATGTAGTGAGCAAGAATGGTGTAGTTACTCCAAGCAGAAAACCATGTAAATCTACAAAAACTAAGCTACAGACACAGACAAGCAGCCACTACAAACATACCTCCAGCAAACACTGAGTTAAAAGAGAGGGAATGAAGAGGATACTGATTTTATGGAAATATTGGAAGCAGCTCCACTAAGAGGATGGTTATTTCCCAGACATAAAAAGGCCATAGCAAGCATTATGGCTACACCCACTATAGCTGCAGCCATTTGCAAAAAAAATTGATAGAAAATATCAGGTGGACAAGCAGGGAGTGGAGTATCTGTATGCCTATCCTGATCACCATGGGGTGGTCCAGCCTGCTGCTTGTGAGAGAACAAAACTCAAGTCTATCTGCATAGCCCCCGGAAAAAGACTCTAAAAAATGTGACACTATATCACAAAAAGCTTATATAGCACCTTCCTTGTTTATCAGGCAGGCAGCTATTCAGCATATACAGCACAGTACCAGAAAGCACTTTGCAACACAATTCAGAACTGGTGAAAAGAGAAGAGGATGGACTGGTACAGGACCTGATTGCTACAGCAAGATCAGCCCTGGATGCCACATGTAATTTCCACACTGCTGTGAACACTAATGACACAGCTGCCAGAGATTTGACTCATGCAGTGTCCTTAAGAAGGGTTTCCTGGTTGAGGACTATCATTCTTTCTTAGGATACTCAAATCAAGGCCATGGATTTCTCCTTTGAGGGATATTCATTGTTGGTGACAAAACAGGGTGGATGAATACAAAACCATTTTCAAAAGTAACAATGAGAAGAAAAAGGCCTCTGCCTCCTACAGGTCATACAGAAGGGGAGGCAGAGGCCGGGGATATTACTCAAGTACCTTATGAGTACCAATCACAAAGAGGTTACTACAGGCGAAGGAGAAAAGGGGCTACCAGGTGTAATGCTGCAGCTCCAGTGCCTAAGCCTCTCCCAAAACAAAACCCCTGACAGTTTTGCACAGGTCTCTCAACCATTGCGAGTGGGAGGAAGACTAGCACACTGCTTCCAGGAATAGGTAAACATTACCATAGAAGAGTGGGTACTGGAAGTAGTGGGCCGGGGTTTGTGTTTGCAGTTCAAACACTTTCCAAATCTTCAGAAATACAAAAGTTTTCCAGCTCACTCTCTCATGGAAAAAGTTTTCTGGAACCAGAAATCAAAACTCTCTTAATATCAAAAGCTACAGAAAAGGTCCCTGCCTCTCAGAGGGGCAGGGGCCTATTCTTAAAATACTTCCTGTCCCACAAGAAAAATTGGGAGTGGCAACCCATTTTAGATGTCACACTCCTGAACAAACATTTAAAAAAAGAAATAGTCCAGATGGTCACACTAAGAACTGTGATACCATCTTTGCAGAAATGTCTTTGGCTGGGATCCCTGGATCTGAAAGATGCCTACTTTCTTATTCAAGTCAGACAGTCTCGTAGAAACATAGAACATAATGGCAGAAAAGGACTAGGGACCGTCAAATCTGCTAAAAAAGATTCCTGGGACCTAGTGTCAATCCAGAGACCTACCCTGTCCCCTTCAGCTCTCCCCCCAACCTTGTACTGGGAGCATATCTCACTTTTTGTGCCCTTACTCTGTCCCACCTGTGTTTGAAACCATCCACGATCTTTGCACCCACCACCTCAGCAGGCAGACTATTCCATGGCTCAATCACCCATTCATTAAAGTAGTACTTACATCCCATCTGAAGCTAACCCCCCCACCCCAGCAGTTTCCGTTCATGCCCATGTGTCAATGAGCTGGTGCTCCTGTTGAATAGCTATGTGTAGGGCACTCTGTTTATGTCTTTCAGGAAATTAAAAGTCCCCCCCCGCCTCTAGTAAGTACATGTTTAGCGTTCTCAGCTGCTCCTCATAGGAGACCCACTGGAGGCCCTTATCATCTTCGTTGCCCTTCTCTGCATGGCCTCTATCCTATCCTTATCTTTTCCTAGGTGAGGGCTCCAGAACTGGACATGGTATTCCAGATGGGGCCTCACCAAGGATCAATAAAGGGGGAGGTTCACCTTTCTGTTCCTGTTATTTATTCCCCTCCCTATACACCCCAGCATCTTGCTTGCCTTGCTGTATGCTTTGTTGCACTGGTTTGACTATTTTAGGGTGTCACAAATAATGTCTCCTGGGTCCCTCTCTTCTGTAGTGATTCTAAGTTTAACACCATTTAGCCAGTACTCTGTCTGGGGATTGACTTTTCCCAGGTTCATTACCTACCACTTCTTTGCATTAAACTTTAGCTGCCACACAT
This sequence comes from Neoceratodus forsteri, assembly GCA_016271365.2. Lineage (NCBI taxonomy): Eukaryota > Metazoa > Chordata > Ceratodontiformes > Ceratodontidae > Neoceratodus > Neoceratodus forsteri. The sequence continues at coordinate 852,844,743 of CM028134.1, forward strand.
TTGACCATCTCTCTAGCCTGTAGAGTTTGTGTCGCAGTTCCTTAACTCCCACAACACTGTCCACTGTTATGCAAAGCTTAGTGTCATCAGCAAAGAGGGCAAACTACCCTCAATTCCTTTGCTAATGTCACTAATGAACATGTTGAAAATGGCGGGCCCCAGGAACGATTCCTAACGTTCCCCACTTGTGACATTCCCTTCTGTTGACTTCACCCCATTGATGACAATCCTCTGTTGTCTACTATTAAGCCAGTTTCTTACCTACCTATGTCCTTTGCCATTCCAGGGTCCTCCAACTTCTTCAACAAGCACTTATGTGGCACTAAGTAGAATGCCTTACTGAAATCAAAGTAGAGGAGATCCACCGCCTGGCCCCTATCCATCTCCCTCGTCACCCAATACAAGAAAACAATAAAGTTGGTCTGGCATGACCTCTTTGCTGCTTATTGTCCTGGAGACCATTTTTCTCCAGGTAGTACATGAGATCCTGCTTGATTAGGATCTTCATTGGCTTCCCCACAATAGATGTGAGACTAACAGGCCTGTAATTTCCCCTCCTCCTCCCTCCACCGCCCCATAGAGTGGCACCATGTTGGCCACTCTCCAGTCTTTGGGTACTACTACTATCTGCAGTGAGCAGTTGAACAGATGTGCTAGAGGATCAGCAAGTTCTTCTGCCAACTCCCTTTGCAGTTTTGGATGCATCCCATTTGGACTTGGTGCCTTATCTACCTTGAGGGCTGCCAGCTCTTTCTGGATCTTGTCTTTGGAGAATACTGAGGTTTCCATCCTTAGCATTCCCTTAGCGGCTGCATTGATGCAGCTTTACAGTAGGGGCCTGCTCTCTCCCTGGTGAAAACAGAACAAAAGTAATTATTTAGGACTGCAGCCATGTGTCCATTGTCCTTGATCACCTTGCTACCATCCACCTAACTAATGAGCCCCCTTCCCTTGTTCTGTTTTTCCCTGTTGTACTGTATCAAAGTATTTTCCCTCAGATTTAATCACTTTAGCAATCTACAGCTCCATGGCTGCCTTTGCCTCTCTTACTGTTCTTTTTGCTTCCCTAGTTTTTTGAATGTATTCCTTCCACTGCTCCTCCCTGACTCCTTTTAAACTTATAGAATGTCCCCCTTTTGGCACTGACCATTTCCCTAACCTTTGCTGAGAACCATATGGGTCTTTTGTACTTAATTATTTTTACAACTGATTTAACACAGTTTTGTAGCCTCCAGGATAGCCTGGTTTATAAACCCCTCATGTCTTCCATGCCCAATCTATCCCTAACTTTGGCCAATTTGTTGCCAACTAACAATCTCATCTTGTCAAATTCTGCACCTCTAAAGTTCAGTACCTCCATCCATGAGTGTGTTCTTTCATTCCCTAAGGACAACTCAAACCAGATGGAATATGGTCACAGTTAGCTAGTAGTTGCCCTACGCTTACTGCCCTAACTGTTTCTGAGAATGTGAGAACCACATCCAGAATAGATCCCTGCCTATTGGAATCCTTTACCAACTGGGTCAGTAGGCAGACCTGGAGTGTTTCCAACATTTCTGACTTCTAGAACTCTTTGCTACTGGAACACACCAGTCTGTATGTGGTAGGTTTAAATCTCTGACTGCCACTACCTCCCCTTTTCCTGTTCTTCTTATTTCCTCTCCGTGCTCCTTGTCCCTCCCCACTCCTTGTCCTAGTGGTCGATATAGCACCCTTATGTGAATTTTTTGGCCCAATGCCAATGTGAGCTCCGCCCACAGTGATTCGACTTCCTCCTTTCACTGTTGATATTTCCATTGTCTACAATATCAATACCTTCATGAACATTAAGGGCTACTCCACCCCTTGCCTCTCCTCCTGTATCTTCAGAAAAGAGAATATTATGGTACTGCAAGGTCCCAGTCATTGCTGTTCATGGCCCAGATTTCTGTGATGGCAACAAGGTCAACATTTGTATCTGCCACTAATACCTGCAATTTGCTAATTTTGTTGCCCAGGTTCTTGGCATTGAGGCAGACCCTCTTCCAGGAACCACCTAAACATATTTTGTTGTGAGTTGTGAGTTTCCCAATATTGCCCCATGCCCTCTCTGTCTTGCACTATCAGCAGTATCCTCCTTGTACCCCATGCCTGCCTTCACCTGCCTAACTTTAACTTTGGGCTTAACAGTATGTTCCTGTTCAAATTCTTTGTTTCCTGTCCTCATTTGTGGGGGAGTGTCAGCTAGGTTGCTTGCCCCCTGGCCATGATAGTCTTTTTTGCCCCAGACTCCCCTCAGTCAGTATAATAGTCCAATATAGAAGTCAGACTTCTTCCCTAGTGCACTTACCCCCTCCCTTGTTAGGTGGAGCCTCCATTCCCAGAAGTTGTCCCAGTCACCCACAAAGTGAAAACCTATATATTGACACCAACTCCTTATCCACCTGTTAAACCCATCTATCTCTGGCTGTCTAATTTTGTCCCCCCCCCCACAGAGGGAGGACCTTGAAGATGGCCAGAGATTCTGAGTGCATTGCCAATTGTTCCCCCAGCATCTTAAAGCTCCAGTTAACTTCCTCTATTGACTGGTTTGATAGATCATTGGTTCCCAGGTGAACCAGAACTTCCAGCCCTCCACTTGCTTGATCCACCATCCTCCCTATGTGCTCCATGTCCCATTTAGCTGAGGCATTGGGGCGGCATCTAACTCTCCTCTCCTTTTGCATTTCCACACCCAGTTCTGATTCTACCTCTCTAATCATAGAGTCCCCTACTACTGGGACTTGTTCGATCTTTCTGTTGCTGTTTCCCTTCCTAGCATTGGATGCCTTTTCAAAGTTCTGCAAGGGCTGACTGATTGATTTGACACCCCCACCTCACAGAGTCAGGTTCCTGCACCTCTGCAAAGGGTGAAAAATGATTTGCAGTCAGAGTGGCAGTAGCCTGAACTGCCTCCTTTTGGTCAATCCATATGTTTTCTTCCCCCCCCCTCCCACCACTCTCCACCTCTGTAGACCAGTGGGCAGCTGTGGGAGCAGGAATGTAATGGGGGGGAGCTCAAGTTAAGCTGGTGATGTAGCCTGGCTATTTCCACCCATGCTACCTCTAGCTGAACACTGAGCTCAGATAAAGTTTTGCAGATGGGGCAATGTCCCACCTTCCAGTGCAGCCGACTGGAGGCGAGTGCCCCACATTCATTGCAGTTCAAAATCCCCATATTAACCTTATGCACAACACAACAGAAGTAAATACAGCAATATAACAATATTTGTCAGCCATGACACTTGAGCTGGAAATAAGCAATGCCTACAACTGGAAATAAACACATGAAGTGCTTCAGATTCAGGCTTGGGAACTGCCAGTACCAGTTCACAGCTCTCCCATTTGTCTCACATCGGCTCCAAGGGTTTTCACAAAGTGCTTGGCTGTGGTGGCAGCACATCTGAGAAAACAGGAAATGGTGGCCCCCCCACCTGGATGACTGGCTACTGTAGTCTCAGGGAAAACAGAACAAGAGACAATGTGCTCAGTTCAATTGGTAAGAAGCATCTTGGAGAACCTGGGATTCTTGATAAACCTGCAGAAGACTTAGCTAGAGCCTGCTCAAGTACTAGACTTCATAGGGGCAGAGCTAAACTCTCTGCAGGGGAAAGCCTCCCACTACAGGCCAGAGTTACAGCTTTGATAACAACAGCAGAGACCTTTGCAGCAGGTCAGCCAAGACCTTCAAGACACTTTCTAAAGTTGCTAGGTAAAATGGCCACATCCATGGCTGTGGTTCCATGGGCCAGGTTCCAAATGAGAGATACCAAGTACAACATAAGGGATAACTGGTCCCAAAGATGGGATCTGCTTTTAAAGCTAGTGCCAGTGACAAAAGCACTACTGAAGTCATTAAAGTGGTGGAAGGAAGAAAGCCACCTCAGAGAGGGCATTCACTTTCTTCTGCAATCACCAACATGTATTCTTACTACAGATGCCTCACTCCTGGGGTGGGGTGCCCACCTGCATAACTTCACAATGCCATATGGAGCCCACAGGAGTCACTAGAGCACAGAAATCTCCTGGAGCTCAAAGCAGTATTTCAAACAATGCAGTCTTTCTCCTCCCAGCTACAGGGTCAGACTGTCCAAACCAGGACAAACAACACCACAAGAATGTACAACATAAACAAGCAGGGAGGAACAAGATCCTCTAAACTGTGCACATAGACAATGAGGATCTGGAACCTGGCATATTGCTTAGAGGAAACCATATCTGCAGTACACACTCCAAACAAAGAAAATGTCCTGGCAGATTCCCTAAGCAGAATCAGCCAGGAAAATCACAAATGGGCCTTAAATCAGCAGGTTCTAGTCACAGTGTTCAGAAGGTGGGGCACTCTGAAATAGGCCTGTTTGCATCTTGGGAGAACCATCAACTCCTTCAGTTTTGTTGAAAACCACCTACCAGAGGAACAGTCTCAGTGGATGCTCTGGTACTGCATTGGACAGGGAAGTTTCCTCATGCTTTTTTATCATTTTTCACTCATTCAGAAAGTATATCTGAAACTCAGGAGGGAACCTGTAATAATGATTATGATAGCTTGACTGGGCCAGACAAGCCTAGCTCTCAGTGCCCTTGGTACTGTCCTACAACAATCCAATCAGCCTGCCACTCGGTCATAATCTGTTGACTTTGTCCCAGGGCAGAAAAACATTTCTGGATCTCAGAACCCTGCACCTGAAGGCATGGTTCTCGAAGAGTTAGAATTTTCAGGACTGGACCCTCTCAGAAGAAGTCCTGAAGGTGCTCAAGGTTTCAAGGAGACCCACTACCAGAAAAGCTTATTCTTCTAAATGGAAAAGGTTTTCTTACTGGTGTGCCCCCAGAAAACTAAACCCAATGGAGGCAGAGTTGCCTATAGTTTTGCAATACCTAGTACACCTGCATTTGTTAGGCCTATGGCCTTTAACTTTAAAAAGTGCACTTCACAGCAGTATCAGCATACATAGCAGATGGCAAGGGAAAGTCTTTGGCCTCACAACATATTTTCAAAAGGATTGTATAGGCCTAACTCACTTATACCCATGAGTGAGGGACCCTGTCCCACCTTGTGACCTCATGATAATTCCTTGTTGCAGTGACTTGTTCTAGGAGGGTAAGTGAACTACAAGCCCTCTACACAGAGACAAATTACATAATTCCCCACAGGGATAAAGTAGTTCTTAGAACCAACAGAACATTCCTTCCTAAAGTGGTATCTGAATTTCACCTGAATCAGTCAGTGACACTCCCTGTACTCAATCCAGAGGATTCTAGTCCAGGTGAGGAAAAGTTGCACAGCCTGGAACTAAAGAGAGCCCTGACTATCTACATGGACCAGACAAAAGATGTCAGATCCCAGAGTATACAGCTTTTCGTTAGCTATGATGAGGTAGGCAAAGGCCAACCAGCTACAAAGATCTGTCTCTCACTGCATAGTCTCTTGCATTCATTTCTGCTATGAAAATGCTATGAAAATGCCAGCAAGGGGCTGAAGAGCACACTCCACAAGGGGTACCTCTGCCTCAGTGGCATCCTCAAAGGGCATCCCATTATTAGACATTTGCAAAGTAGCTACCTGGAAAACAGTATACACCGTCACAAAGCGCTACTGTCTGGACATACCCTTACAGAAATATAGGTATGCTATGTACATGCCAAATGCATGCCACGTGCTTAATTGTGCAATGTTTGCATGTGGTTCGCATACACTAAGTGAAAATATGTGAACCAGGTCTGAAAGACAAATCAGGTTCTCATGCTGCAAGCTTGACATATGTGCAGCAGGTAAGCTGGTGTGAAAATCTAAAAATTACATCCGGTTTGCATGTTGCATACTTGATATGAGTGCAGCAGTTAAGCTAGTGTGAATATCATTTAAATAACATATCAGGTTCACATGCTGCATGCTTGCTATGTGTGCAGCAGCTAAGCTGGTGCAAATCTCATCTAAAAAATGCATTAGTTTCTATTTCTTATACTACTGCTAGCAATTAGTCATTAAAATAAATTTTTTATTTGAATTTCCTTAAAAATTAGGTAAACTCATTAATTCTGATCCTTCTGCAAGTTGTTCAATGGCTTTTGGTTTTTGTCATTAAATCACCATTAATCTGTAAAGTATTGTCTGCTTATTGTATTAAATGCCTAGGATATAGCCAGTCAACGTCCCCAATTCCAGACGTACAAAGAGGGTTCTGTCCTTTTTGTTTTGGACTATGCAAATCCCTTATGCATATTTAGTGCTATAAATGTGTTTCTCTATGGCTGTTTTATCTCACTTACTTTTGCTTTGTCATACTGTACTGAGCATAAACACAATGGCCATACTCAGCACTCTTCATGCAGCTGAGTAGGGTCTTGGAAGCATGCACCATACTTCACATTTTGTCACTGAAATGAGGGACATGGACACTCGAAATGGGGGAATATGAGAAACACTAACCCATACGATGGTCAGGACACATCATGAAACGTGGAGACATGGCACCTCAGTACACAGTGGAGACCATTGTACTAGCACCTGATAATACATTTCTACCATTAAGCAGGGGTGCTATTTAGGTAGGGCAGAGGGGCATAGTTGCCCCCCCGTACTTGTGCCTAGGTTGTTCTTATGGTGTGCCAGTAATGGCTTTAAATTTGGATTTAATCTTTTGCACAAAAAGTGCCCACCTGGCCTGTGTATGCTCACACTGCAGGTAATCTCCAGACTTGACTGTGTCTGTACTGTGTTGTCCACTCTCTCCATCTATTAGCAGTGTCTCAATCACATGTGATGTGGATGAACTCCAGCAAAGAAAGAGCTTATGAGCCTTGCAAGTGTGACACTGTCTTTCCAACCACAGAGTAGACAAGCTGAACACTACAGCTTGGAGGAGTCAGTGAGCACTGAACTCTCAATAGCAGTGTCGTGGCAACATATTTTTGTTGTTCTACTCTTACTGCGTCTCCATCTCCCTTGGTGGCTGAAGGGTCAGTGGGTGAGCTAGAAGCAAACTCAAGACTAGTCTACCTACTCACTCTACTAGGCTCGCCTTACAAAAAAAACGTCACAGACCCCCGCAGCAGCAAGCTCGGCTTAGCAGCTGTGGTGAGAGCAGTATGGGTGGCCTTCATAGACCTTGATCAGTGTAGTGTGGCAGCATGAACAGCAGCAATGAAGCAAGAAGGAAAAAAAACAGGTTGAGAGGATTCGTATGGTGAGGTGACTCAGTCGAGGATGACGTTAGGGACTTGTGATGGTCAGTTCTAGTTCCCAGCTTCTGGTGAAGGAGAGAGGGGAGTGGACTAAATGGCTGATGGCACACTATGCCAGGATGCATGTTCTGGCCATATGGCCAAGTAAGTAAAAGTAAATAATTTTATGTACAGGAGGATTAGGGAATGAGGAAGAACTGAAATATTGATGTATTTTTCATGTTTCTTCACGTTTGGGAAGCTTCATGACCCATAGGGGATTGGTATTGAATGGAATGGAGTCAGGAAGAAAACTCAGAACAAAGTTCTTTTTTTTTGGGGGGGGGGGAATGAACTTCAAACAAGAAATAAAATTGCTTAGTAACCGGGAGGGTTTAAGCCAAAATCTGATGCACCGCTCTGGGGTATATACAGATGAATCTTATACATTTGAATTTTTCTTGATTTGCATATTACATTTCAGTCAAACCAAATAAGTTGTACCTTTTAGAGATGTTACAGACATTCTAGAGCTGTCCATTGCATTCACAGACAGTTAAATGGTATGGTATGCACAGACTATTGTAGCCCCACTATAGTCAGGCTTTTGCCCCCCCCCCCTCCATGAAGCTGACCACCAGATCCTCATGCCCAGGCACATTATGACAAAGGGCAAAGGAAACTGCAGGGGTGTGCACCATTGAAATGAATGGGGGTATTTTTTAATTACTATTTTGCATATGAACATATGAAGAAGCCAGCAGAAGAAGGCCATTTGGTCTCTATCAAGTCTGCTCATATTGCAGGGTCCATTGCTTGAGCTAATGTCCCTGCCCTCCCTCCTCACTCCTCCCATCCTCCCTACCCCTGATCCTTACCTTCCTCTTATGCCTATCCCATCCTCTCTTAAAGCTGCCCACTGTCTTCAATGAGATGACCTTTACCAGCAGCGTATTCCAAGTTTCCACTGCCCTCTCTGTGAAGACGTGCTTCCTGACCTCCCTCCTAAACCTCCCACCCTCCAGCTTAAGACTGTGCCCCCTTGTGTTATGGTTGCCACTCAGGTTAAAGAGACTCTCCTTATCAACCTTATTTATCCCTTTCAAGTACTTAAACGTCCTAATCATGTCCCTTCTGTCTCTCCTGTCTTCCAGGGAGTACATGTTCTGTGCCCTCAACCTCTCCTCACATGATTTACTCTGCTGACCAACTGTCATCTTTGTAGCCCTCCTCTGGACCTTCTCCAGCAGGTTAATGTCCATTTTGAGGTGTGGGCACCGCTAAGGAACTCCATACTCTAGATGCGGCCTTATCAGTGACCTGTAGAAAGGCAGTATAACCTCCTCTCTCCTACTACTGATCCCCCTAGATATACATCCCAGCATCTTGTTTGCCTTTGCTGCAGCTTTCTTGCACTGTGTGGAGTACTTCAGGTCACTAGTTATCATCACCCCCACATCCTTCTCCTCCTCTGATGCAGTTACTTGGACTCCACCCAGATAGTACTCTGTCCTGGAATTCCTGGCTCCAATATGCGTAACTTTGCATTTCGTAGCATTGAAGCCAAGCTGCCACATCCTGGGCCAACTCCCTAGCTTTTTCAGATCTTCCTGTAGGTCTTGTATCCCTTCAGCTGTGCCCACTCTCCTGCAGAGCTTGATGTCATCCATGAATAGGCACATTTTGTCCTTAATGCCATCTCCAACGTCATTGATGAAGACATTGAGCAACACTGGCCCCTGCACCGAGCCATGTGGGACCCCATTGGTTACTTCTCTAGTGCAGATAAATCTCCCCCTACAACTACCCTCTGGGTTCTGTGCCTTAGCTAGTTTTCCACACAATGGGCCATCTTTTCCCCTGACCCCGAGATCCAACAACTTCCTGATCAATCTTTTGTGGGGCACAGAGTCAAAGGCCTTGCTGCAATCAAGATAGAGCATGTCTACCACTTGGCCCCTATCTATTGTCTTAGTGACACAGTCAAAGAAGTCAATAAGATTTGTTTAACACAACCCCCCCCCCACCTAACCCATGCTGTCTATCATCCTGGAGAGCATGCTCCTCTAGATATTCCACCAACCCTTCCTTTAGTATGGTCTCCATGAGCTTGCCCACAATGGAAGTCAGACTGACTGGTCGGTAATTCCCTAGGTTATCCTTGGGACCACTTTTGTGAAGGAGCACTACATGTGCTGTTCTCAAGTCCTGCAGTACCACGCCTGACTCTAGTGAACTATTAAATAGGTCTGCCAGTGACCCTACCAGCTCCTCAGCCAGTTCCTTTAGTACCCTTAGATGCACTTTGTCAGGGCCTGGTGATTTGTCTACCTTCAATGCCAGCAGTCCCTCCCTCACTGTATCCTCCTCTATCACTACATCTGTGTTCCCCTTCCCCCCACTCCCTTTTTCCCTCCTGAAGGCACTGGTCCATCCTTCTCCCTGGTGAAGACAGAACAGAAGTATTCATTTAGTATCTCTGCTTCCCCCCATTATCCTTCACCCACTCCACCCCTTTCTTAAGCCTAACTATCCATTCCTTCTTGTCCCCTTCTCATTTATATAGCAAAAGAAAGCCTTCTCCCTCTTCTTAATTCCTTCAGCTACCTGCAGCTCCTTCTGTGCCTTTGCTCACCGGACTTCCTTACTTGCCTCACTAGACAACCTTAGGTAACATAGAAACATAGAATTTGATGGCAGATAAGGACTGCTTGGCCCATCTAGTCTGCCCATTTCCCTACCTAATGGATAAGCTGCAGATCCTAGTTAACCAACAGCCTACTTCCTCCTTCCCCCCACTAGAATTGCTTTATGTCTGCCCCATGCATTCTTGAATTCCCCACTGTTTTTGACTCTATGACCTCCTCTGGAAGGCTGTTCCATGTATCCACAACCCTCTCTGTGAAGAAATACTTCCTCACATTACCTCTGAACTGTCCCCCCTCTATCTTCAAATTGTGCCCCCTTGTTTTTGCACATCTCTTTTTCTGAAAGATGCTACCCTCTTGGACTTTGTTGATTCCCTAGAGGTATTTGAAAGTTTCTATCATATCCCCACTCTCCCTCCTTTCCTCAAGGCTATACATCTTTAGTTACTTTAGTCTTTCTTTATGTGTCTTCTGATGCAGACCCTGCATCATTTTGGTTACCCTCCTCTGGACAGCCTCCACCCTGCCTATGTCTTTGTGGAGATGGGATCTCCAGAACTGTACACAGTACTCCAAATGTGGTCTTACCAACTGTCTGTACAGAGGGATAACAACTTCCTGTTTTCTACTGGTGATGCCTCTCCCTATGCATCCCAGTATCCCCCCAGCCCTCCTTACTGCCTTCTCACATTGCTGTCCCACCTTTAGGTCAACTGATATGACTACCTTCAGGTCCCTTTCCATTTTTGTTGTTGTCAGTATCTCACCCCCCATTGTGTACTCTTCCCCTGGGTTTTTATTTTGAATCTAAGCTGCCATACATTTGACCATTCCTCCAACCTTCCCAAGTACCTTTTCATCCTTTCCATCCCGTCTTGTGTATCAACCCTCTTGCAGATCTTGGTGTCATCTGCAAAGAGACAAGCTTTCCCTTCCACTCCCTCTGCAATGTCACTTATAAAGACATTAAAAAGGACTGAACCCAGTACTGAGCCCCGTGGTACCCCACTAGTAGCCCTCCTTTCTTCACTGTGGACTCCATTTACTATTACCTGCTGTGTCCTGTTGTCCAGCCAGTGGTTTACCCAGGCTACCACCCTGGGACCCACTCCCAGGCAGGCTAATTTGTTTATTAATCTTTTGTGTGGGGCTGTGTCAAATGCCTTGCTAAAGTCTAGGTAGGCCATGTCCACAGCCCCTCCCTACTCTACTGCTTTGGTCACCCAGTCAAAGAAATCAATTAGATTTGTCTGACATGACCTTCCCACTGTGAATCCATGTTGCCTTGGGTCCTGTTCCCCACTGACCTCTAGGTACTCAACAATTATTTCCTACATAAGTGATTCCATCATTTTCCCTACCACTGAGGTCAAACTGACAGGTCTGTAGTTTTCTGCCTCTCTCTTGCTCCCACTTTTGTGAAGGGGAATCACATCTGCCCTCCTCCAGTCCTCAGGTACCACACCATCCTCACATGATTAATTAAAAAGGGTAGTCAGTGGTGTTACTAGTTCTTCCCTTAGTTCTTTTAAAATTCCGGAGTGAATCCCATCAGGCCCCATTGCTTTATCCACCTTCAGTTTTAAGAATTCTTTCAGAACCCTTTCTTCTGTGAAAGGACTAATATCAACCACCTTATCCAGAGTGCTTCTATTGACTAGATTAGGTATTTCCTCCTGCTTTTCCAGTGTGAATACTGAGCAGAAGTATTCATTCAGCATCCCTGCTTTTTCACTGTTGCTCTCTGCCCAACCACCTTCCTCTTTGTTCAGCCTCAGTATCTCTGCCTTAGTTTTTCTTTGCTCCCTAATGTACCTATAAAGGTTTTATCCTTCTTAACCAAGTTGGCTATTTTTTCCTTGGTTTGGGCCTTTGCTATTCTGACTGTCTTACCCGCCCCTTCTTCTTTTAACTGGTACAGTTCTCTGTCCTGCTCCTTCTGTATTTCCTTATACTTCCTGAATGCTGTCTTTTTCTCCCTTACCTTCCCCGCCACTTCTTTTGAAAACCATAGTGTTTTTTTCTTTCATTTTGATTTGTTTATTTGCTTCACACAAAGGCTTGTTGCCTCTGTGATGGTGGTTTTGATGTTTCCCCATTGTTGCTCCACCCCACCTTCTTGCCTGTTTGCTAGTGCTTTTCGGAGGCACTCTCCCATTTTGACAAAATCAGCACTCCTGAAGTAGAGTACCTTCACTTTTGTGTGGCTTGACTCTACAGCTAAGTTTATCGTGAACCACACTGTTTAGTGGTCACTTATAATTTTCTTTATCCACCTCTCTCTTGAAATTAATGAAGGCCACTGCTCAACTAACAAGGGCCTTGTTTTAGTAGAACAGCAGCCTTCATTATTCTCTAACTCACCATCATAATGTAAAAAATAGTAATAGGAAATAGCTCCATTCATTTCAAGGGGGTATGCCCCAGCACTCTGATCCATAGACATCATCTCTTAAAGACCCCAACCTTTGGCTCCCTAGTACTCAAGTAAGAGACTCTTTACTTATGTATACACTTAAAGTCTGTTTGTGTGTAAGCATTCAAAACTATGGAGAAAAAATAGTAGGATTACAGGCCAGACAGAAGTAATTAAGTGGTTCTGTGGGTATGTTTGTGTATTGGGGGTGGGAAAAACATGTGTTTCCATTGGTATGTGGGCTACAGTTCAACTGTGAAAATGAGATGAGGGAGAGAAGAAAACTGAAAAACATACACTGGCTACAAGCATGCTGCATACATACAGATGTATTTAGATACAGTAGGTATTGAAGTACAAGCGAGCCATATGCGTGCAGACAGTATGGCTTAGTGGTTAAAGGCACTGAACTGCAAGCCAGGAGACTTGGATTCATGAAGACCTGGGTTTGAGTTTCATCAACTCCCACTTGTGTATGGTGTGATCCTGAGCAAGTCCTTAACTTTTTCATGTGCAGTTATCAGTGACCACTTGCTTTTTTACACGCATGCAACAAGCATGCAGTCTTTCCCAATTTAACATAAAAATCATGGTTTCCACACTTGCTTGCTGCATGCATGACAAATGCATGCAATCAGTTCCAGTTTAACATTTAAATCATACTTGCAGCACACATATTATCTGGGTAGTTTTATGTGTGCAGCATGAAACCATTTCATACAATTATTTCCATAAGGGTACGGTCCAGAAGGGTTGCTAGCTTTGGAACTGCTGTTTTGCAGACCCTTTTTCCTAACTACGTTTTGGACCCAACCTCCCAAGGTACTGCTACAGAGTTTGCATAAAGTGCAAACATCTAAGTGAGGGATTCCTTGAGTTAGAAGAAAAAATTACTCACCTTAATAATGTTGTTTCTTTTTAAGGGACCCCTCACTATGTTTACACTCCTTACTCTGCTTTGTTAAGGTTTATATGACAAATTTCTTCTCAAGTCTGCTTTCAGCTTGTTTGATGTTCTTTAAAGTGTTTAATTTTTTTTAATGTTTAGGTAGCCTTTTAACTAGTTTCACTAGTTCATCCAAAATAAAAGACATCTGTAACTGTCATTAAGTCTCTCCCTTCCCCACGTGTTCCATATTTATCCATGGGTAAGGTATAATTGCCTTGTCATATTAATTGTTTTCCCTCCCCATCTACTCCTGGCTTTACCTATGTTTAAGCTCCAATCCTACACTATTAAATCACTCCTACCCCCCCTTATCAGTTGTATTCTGTTTTTTCTAGCTGCCAAAATGATATGTATTGTATACACCAGGATTCATGTTTCATTTATCAATATGCAACCTGTAAGTCTACCCTATGTTAGACTAGTGTTTACCACCTGTGGTCTTCCCTTGTGGTGCCCTTGTATGTATAATCAGTCTCTACCATGTAATGTGCATTTCATTATTTACTGTTATTACCTGGTATGTTCTTCATTGTTTAGTCTATATGTCACAGGACCTCCTTGTGAATGAGCTTGCTCAATGGAGTTTTCCTGCAATAACCTTGAACTTGAACTTGAACTAGTCACTGCTCCACCATAGCTTAGAAACAGATTTGAGCAATGGCCAGAGTGGAGCATGGTTGCAGAATTTGAACCTACATTCCAACTTTGAAAATTTGTATAGGTTCTGTCTCTGGGGCATTACTTTCATCTGAGATATCTGTATAAAATGTAAACCTAGTGAGGGATCCCTTAAGAAGAAAAACATGCCCGGCCTGGTGGCACTGAGTGTTGAGGCGCTGGACACCACACCTTGCGCCATACCAGCAACCTGAGTTCAGGAGCGAGCTCGGTACCAGGGGTTGGCAAGGGCGGGTTGAGGATTGAGCACCCACAGGGCTGCTCTCCTCTCTGGGAAGGGCAGGGAATAGCCCGGTGCACCAGCGGCTCCTGGTGGAGATCAGGAGTGCTGCAGTGCATAAGGCTGCACATAGCACAGCATGGCTGATGCAGGCAGGGTTGCCATGTGCCATTGCATCAAGTGTGCATACACAAGGGGGGGTCTCCACCAGAACAGGGAAAACACTGTCTCTGTGGGGCAGGTGATGGCACCTGTCTCCCATTCCCTCTGCTGGGTCAACCTCGACTGGCCTTCCAATTCCTTCATCTGGACCCTCACCTGCAAGCCAGAGACTGACTTAGAAGAGCACCCAAGAGGAGAGGCGACCCACCTCGAATGGGTTAAACTGGGGGTTGTGGCTGCAGGAAAGGGGGAGAGAGAGGAAACACAGTCTGAGGGGGCCTTAGGTGGGCAGGATAAGGGCAAGGATGCCTGAGAGAGGCTCCATGGATCAAGACCGGAGGTAAATAAAGTTGGAAAAAAAAAAAGAAGAAACAACATTACTTCAGTGAGCAATATTTTCCTCTCTCCCTTCTGGGGCATGGGATGCAGAGCTCTATGTGCCCTTTCAATTATGAAGGAGACACCATTTTTGTGGGTTCACACTACTTTGGGTAAACAGGTAGTTAACAAAAAGATAGTGTTCTTTCCTTCTGCTATTTCAGGGATTCCTGCTAGGAGCAGGTTGTTGCATCTGTTCCTACTGTATTTTCCTAACTGTCAAGTCTTTCTTTCAGTTTGGTAATTTTCCTCCTAAGGGTGATTAGGTCTTTTTTTTATGCTGCACCCTATCCTCCACCGAAGCGACTCTCACTGATACATCACCCACCCACAAAGTGAGCACTTCCATTGAGCTTTCACTGCTTTTTTTAACATCAAAGATTTTATTTCATTTTTTAATCTTTAGATACATAGATACATAGACAGTGTCAGCAGATAAGGGCCTATGGCCCACCCAGTCTGCCCATTTGAGCTTGTAAGTTCAGTTTATGTTTTCCTAGAAGTCTGTTGCCCCTTACCCCTGACCTCCAGAATTCCTTTATGTCTATCCCATGCATTCTTAAATCCCATAATTGTTTCAGCCCCCACCACTTCCTCTGGCAGGGTGTTCCACTTGTCCACCACCCGTTCTGTGAAGAAATTCTTTCTCATGTTTCCTCTGAATCGTCCTCCCTCCAACTTCATCCCATGCCCTCTAGTCCTGGAACATCTTTTTTCACTTAAAAATAGTGTATTTTTGCACCCTGTTCCTCCCTGTGAGATACTTGTATGTCTCTATCATATCCCCTCTCTCCCTCCTCTCCTCCAGGGAGTACATGTTCAGTTCCTTCAACCTGTCTTCATAGGACTTGTGATGCAATCCATGCACCATCTTTGTTGCCCTCCTCTGAACCTTCTCTACCCTGTCTATGTCCTTACGTAGGTATGGTCTCCAGAACTGTATACTGTACTCCAGGTGGGGCCTCACTAGTGTCTAGTATAGCAGAATTATGACCTCCCTTTCCTGCTGGTGATGCCCTGCCTATACATCCCAGCATCCTATTTGCTTTACCTGCTGCCTTGTCACACTGTTTCCTACCTTGAGGTCATCAGAGATGATAACCCAAGATCCCTTTCCTGCTTGGTGCATGCTATATCCTCACCCCCCCAACTGATATATTGTGCCAGGGTTTTTATGCCCCATATGCATTATCTTGCACTTCTTTGCATTGAATTTCAACTGCCAAACCCCTGACCATTCTTCAAGTTTCTGCGGGTCCCTTCTCATTCTGTCTACACCCTCTGGTGTGTCTCCTCTGTTACAGAACTTTGTGTCATCAATGAACAGTGAAATTCTGCCTTCTAGGTCCTGTGCAATGTCACTGATGAAGATGTTGAATAGGACCGGTCCCAGCACTGATCTCTGTGATACCCCACTGGTCACTCTTCCCTCTGTGGAGTGACAGCCATTTACCACCACCCTCTGAGTCCTGCCACCCAGCCAGTTACCTACCCACCACACTACTGTCCTGCCCACACCCATATTCCCCAGTTTGTGTAATAGTCTTCTATGTGGCACAGTGTCAAAGGCCTTGCTGAAGTCCAGATAGGCCATGTCCACTGCCCTCCCTGATCCACCTCCTAGTCACCCAGTCAAAAATTCAACGAGGTTGGTCTGACATGACCTCCCCTGGTGAAACCATGCTGCCTTGGGTCCTGTAGTCCACTGACAACTAGATGTTCCACCAACTCTCCTTCAGTAGTGCTTCCATGATCTTCCCCACTACCGAGGTGAGACTGACTGGTCTGTAGTTCTCTGCTTCCTCTTTGTTCCGCTTTTGTATAAGGGGACTACATCTGCTGTCCTCCAGTCTTTGGGTACCTCCCCTGTTTCCAGTGATCGGCTAAACAGATAGCCAGAGGTTCAGCCACCACTCTCTTAGTTCTTTAAGGACCCTGGGTGTACCCCATCTGGCCCCATTGCTTTATCAACTCTTATTACTTTCAGTTCCTTCAGGACCCTTTCATGTAAAGGGACTTGTGTCCATTTCTGCACCATTCTCACCCCTTGTTTCCCTTCAGACCCATTACCCTCCCTCTTCCTCAGTAAAGACTGAGCAGAAATACCTGTTCAATATGTCAGCTTTACTGTTGTCATCCTCCACGCGGCCCCATCCTCCCCGTCAGTCTCACTATCCCCCTTGTCTTTCTTTTTCATTTATGTACCTGTAAAAGGTTTTGTCCCTCTACCCACTGATTTTGCAATGTGTTCTTCTGTCTGAGCTTTGGCTTCCCTTATTGACCTCCCTGCCTCCCTTTGCTTCTCCTGCTACTTCTCCCTATCCCCTTCTGCCTGTGTCTTTTTGTATTGCCTGAATGTAGTCTTTTTGGCTTTCACTTTCTTTGCTACCTCTTTGGAAAACCATAATGGTCTCCTCTTCCTTTTCCTTTTGCTAACCTGCTTAATGCATAATTCTGTTGTTCTTGTAATCCCCATTTTAAATACTGCCCACTGTTCCTCAACCCCTGATTCCTGTCCCATTCCGCTTAATGCCTCTTTCAAGTATCTCCCCATTTTCACAAAGTCTGCTCCCCCTAAAATCCAGGATACGTGTTTTTGTGTTGTTTGGTTCTGCTCTTTCTGTGATTTCAAACCACAGTGACTGGTGGTCACTGTTCCCCAGGTGCTCCCCCACTGTTACCCCCATCACACTGTCCCTGTTTGTGAGCACAAGGTCCAGTATTGCCTTCTGCCGGTTGGTTCCATGACCAGTTGCTTGAGGAAGGCACCTGAAGGAGTCCAGGATAAATCTGCTCCTAGTTGATGCTGCTGCTGGGATGCTCCAGTCCACATCTGGAATACTGAAGTCTCCAACCAGTACTACCTCACCCTTGTCTGCCATCCTTTGGATGGCTAGCATCAGCTCCCTATCTGTTTCTTCCTCCTGGGCTGGTGGTCTATAGACCACACCTGTGCGGATGGCTGTTCCCATTTTCTTTACAACATGAAAAACAGGTATTCATTTCAGAATACAAAAAGAAACAATCAGAGCATTCCATTCAGCACAACAGTTAACAGACCATAAGTTTATGAACAAACAGTGACTAAAACTATACAGCAAAATAAGGTGATTCAGGATTACCATGTGAGGTCTGAGGGGAGGATGGTTGGCTAATTCATGTCTGCAAGGGTGGGTTCTCTGGAGGGGGAAGGAGTACTGAACACAGGCAGGAGGTTAGGTACCCGCCCCATTTCTTATAGTAGGCAGGAAGTCTGTTGTATGTAGCATAGGATAGTATTTCAAAGGAGGCCAGCCTGGCCACTGCTGCATGTCAGGCCATAGGAGCTGCTTTTGGTGTGGTGGGCCGCAGTTGGCAGCTGTGAGATCCAGAGGAGCAGCGAACTGTAGGGGTGGCCACCAGGGACTATTCGGTCTGCATCAGTGACAGGTGGAGAGCCTGGAGGACAAATCGGGAGCCTGAGACAGCTGTTATCTACGGCAGCTGTAGTCAGAGGAGCTAAAGGGAGCTGTAAGGCTGAGAGAGAGTGCTCAATCATGCTGCAGGGTGTGAAAATTTGATTTTGCAGCTGGGCTATTTAAAGGGAGAGCCCAGCCATTTGCAGACATTGAAGGAACCTGCTTTTGCTGTGGTGGGCCTCGGTTGGTGGCTGGGAGATCCAGAGGAGCAGCAGGCTGCAGCAGCAGCCACCAGGGACTGTTTAGGCCATGATCAGTGGCAGAGAGAGAGAGAATGAAGGTGCAGCGGTCTGCAAGGGTGGCCACCAGGGACCCTTCTGGCCACATCGGTGGCAGTTGAAGAGCCCGCAGGACAGATCTGGAGCCTGGGACAGCTGTTATCGGTGGCAGCTCAAGTCAGAAGAGCAGAAGGGAGCTATAAGGCAAAGAAAGAGCATCCTATCAGGTTATAGGCATGAAAATTTGAACTCATGGCTGGACTATTTAAGGGGAGAGCCCAGCTGCTTTACGGACATTGAAGGGAGCTGTTTGTCCCGCCCCTCCCCTGCCCTGACCTCTATTAAATACCCAAAGGAGATGGAGCTGGGTGGAGGCAAAACATTGTGTTAAGAGAGTCTGGGCTGAACTTGGAGCTTTTTGGAAGTGGAAGGGTCTTGGGGAACCTTTATAGAAACATAGAAACATAGAATTTGATGGCAGATAAGGACCACTTGGCCACCCAGTCTGCCCATTTCCCTACCTAATGGATAAGCTGCAGATCCTAGTTAACCAGCAGCCTACTTACATAGATACATAGACAGTGTCGGCAGATAAGGGCATATGGCCCACCCAGTCTGCCCATTTGAGCTTGTAAGTTCAGTTTATGTTTTCCTAGAAGTCTGTTGCCCCTTACCCTGACCTCTAGAATTCCTTTATGTCTATCCCATGCATTCTTAAATCCCATTATGTTACTAGCAGTTATTTAAAATTCCTTTATTCAGCCTCTCATTTTTTTATCTAAATAATCCCGAAAAATGTGAAAATCATTATTTTTACCAATTCCTGCAGGTTCACCAGAAACTCATATTACAATTAATATTACCCAACACCAAACACCATACAAATGTGCTTGATAAAACATTCACAAGACACACAGCATACTTAAAGTCCAATGCTTTGATGTACCTGTGTGCCCCCATGTAACGACATCTACATTCGATTATATCTCCAGATTCTCTTTTTCATTTCCTAGTTCATTTTATTTAGTTTCATTATGTCCCCTCAGGTTCCTATCTTAAAGTCAGAAAAGAAAAAATGTTTGGGAGATTCACAGCGATACACACAACAGTATGACATTCATTTCATTTTGTTTCATTATTTGTCCCCTCAAGTTCTTATCTAAAGGCCAAACAGGAAAAACTGTTTGGGGAATCCACAGCGATATACAGAGCAGCATGACATTCATTTCATTTTGCTTTCAGTCACTTTAAATGAATCTGTTTCTTATAGTCTGAAATGTTCATATGAAAATATCACAATCCTTGTTTCAACCATTATAGTCTATTTATAATTATCCCAGTGTGAAATTCGTTTACCTATGTACAGACTATTAGAATCACTTTCAGTACTTCTTTCATATTTCTATTTTTAAATTGGTTCCCCTTCCGGGGAGTGAAATTTGCTCACTCTTACTTATTATTTCTGCCTTTTAAACAAGAGAATGAAGTATCAGAATCCTGATTTCAGCCATCGTAATTTACTCACAACTGCCCCAGACACTGAGTCTGTTTACTTATATACAAGCTGTTACTGTCACTTTCAGGTCCTAATTCTAACATGTAACATTTTCTTATTTCATCATCTCCTACATATGCTTGCTCTCACTTGTTCTTATCACTTAGACCAAAATACAAAGTATTATATTCCAGGTCTCAGTCATTATAATCTGTTTACAACAGCCCCAAACATTAAGTCCATTTACTTTTATTTAAACTTGTATGCAAGGTAACATCACTTTCAGTTCCTAATTCAAACATTAGATATTCTTTTATCTTGTTGTCTTCTACATTCTAGTTAAAGAAAGTGATTTTCAGAGACCTTACCCTGGTAATCTCTGCCTGTTACTTCTGCGTCAGATGCCAGCTCTTCTTCCTCATGTATTTACTACAAAAACGTCCCTCTCATTTAACCTTGTGTGGTGCTAGGGTTCTTACGTCACTTGCTAGCTTCCTTAAAGAGACAGATCCAATAGTATCCAGTATGCATCAGCTTGTGACATCCTTCTTGTATTTTTTTATACATAGCAGGGCTCAAAATAGATTTTGTACACTTGCAAAAAACAGAAACAAAAGGACTAGACTCCCATACATTGTTTCTTTGTATATCGTGATCTGATATCCTACATTTTAAGCATATTTGCTTTATTGGACCCTCACTCTTTCAAAGCAAATATCTTTAGCACTTTGGACAAAGTAAGGGAGGGGAGGGCCACCAGGGGTCATGATATGAGACTGGAGTGAGGAAGGTTCAGGAGGGAGATGAGGAGACACTTTTTTACAGAGAGGGTGGTGGCTGGGTGGAATGCGTTACCTGCTGAAGTGGTATGCAGTAGAACAGTGGACTGCTTCAAACAAGGATGGGACAGGACAAGGGGGAGGGTTAATGAAGGGGAAGGGTGGAAGGGAGGGGCAGCTGCAGAATAAGGGGTGCTAGCTGCACATTCGAGCAGACTTGATAGACCTCTAGGTCTTTATCTGCTGGCAAATTTCATATGTTCGTAAATAAGAGAATGTTACATATTAGAATCAGGACCTGAAAGTGACAGTAAAAGCTTGTATATAAGTAAACAGACTCAGTGTCTGGGGCAGTTGTAAGTATAGTAAATTACGATGGCTGAAATCAGGACTCTGATACTTCATTCTCTGGTTTAAAAGGCAAAAACAATTAGTAAGAATGAGCAAATTTCACCCCCCGGAAGGGGAACCAATTTTAAAAAAGAAATATGAAAGCAGTATTGAAAGTGATTCCAACAGCCTGTACATAGGTAAACAAATTTCAAATTTTTCACGAATGTTCACGTTTTTCACATTTTTCATGAATTTTATAGACAAATAGTCTATAATGGTTGAAATGAGGATTGTGATGCTTTCATTTGAACATTTAAGGCTATAAGAAAGAAATTAATTTGAAGTGACTGAAAGCAATATGAAATGCACGTCATGCTGCTGTGTATATCACTGTGAATTCCCCAAACAGTTTTTCTAGTTTGGCCTTTAGATAAGAACTTGAGGGGACAAATAATGAAACAAAATTAAATGAATGTCAAATTGTCGTGTATATCTCTGTGAATCCCCAAACACTTTTTCTTGTCTGACTTTAAGATAGGAACCTGAGGTGACAAATAATGAAACTAAATAAAATTAAGTAGGAAATGAGAAAGAGAATCTGGAGATACAACAGAATGTAGATGTGGTTACATCTGGGCACACAGGTACATCAAAGCATTGGACTTCAAGCATGCTCTATGTCTTGTGAATGTTTTATCAAGCACATTTGTATGGTGTTTGGTGTTGGGTAATATTAACTATGATATGAGTTTCTGGTGAACCTGCAGGAATTGGTAAAAATAATGATTTTCACATTTTTCAGGATTATTTAGATAAAGAAATGAGAGGCTGAATAAAGGAATTTTAAATAACTGCAAGTAACATAATATGAGTAGCACCAATCATTGTTTGGGATTACTACTTAGCTGAAATTTCTGGTTGTCTGTGTATTTTAATTATGTATATTTATTTATTTGTTTAGAAAAAGCATCTCTTGAAAAAGCCTACATCATAGGTGAAACGTTGCGATGTTGGCTGTATTTAAATTAAAAAATAAAATATTTGAATTTGGAAATAACTGTCTGCAGTAGTATTTGTTCAATACATCCCACCCCCCATTCTGAGCCACAGACTGTTCTACAGGGTCAAGGGTATGTCAGGCATGATGGTGCACAAGGCAAAGTTCCTGGTATATGAACTGGCACAGGGTTGTGGGAGTTCACCTGACTTCTTGGTACACCTGGGGACAAATTATACTGCAGGAAACAGTGTGCTGGAAATTCAGGCCAGGTTCCGTGAGCTGGCCAGGGTCTGCCATGACAATGGCTGCTCGGTACTCTTCTCGGAAATCCTGCTGATACCAAGGGCCAGTGTGGAGAACAAACAGAAAATCAGGGAGGTTAATGAGTGGCTCAGCAGGTAGAATGAAGCTTGGGGTTTGGGGTGGTGGGGGATTGGGGGGAAACTTGGGAGGACAAGGGGGCTGTATGCCAGGGATAGGCTTCATCTAAACCTGCTGGGGAAGGAGGTACTTAAGCAGAAACTGGCAGAATTTATCCAGGCTAGATGGGGTTTAAACTTGTGAAGGGGGAAGGGGCAGTGAGGCTGATCCCAGGAAAACTATCAAGGATGGTCTCAAACTTCTACCCAATGGGGGAGAGACAGAAAGCACTCTGGGGGCAGCAGGGGAGTGGCTGCATGTAACCTCTCAGGGGGAAAATGGGATGAGAGATAGGGGAAGGGTTGGAGGGTGGTACTGACAAATGCCAGGAGCTTGGGGAATAAGATACCTGAGTTCCAGGCCATGCTGGTGGAGGGAGATGTGGACATGGCCACTGTCGCTGAAACTTGGGCCACCCCTGGACATGAGTGGGACCTAAATCTCAGTGGGTATATTGTGCTTAGAAAGGATAGGGAGGTGGGCAGAGGGGGAGGAGTAGCACTGTTCATTAGGGACAGCATAGGGATAATCAGAGTGGAGGAAGCAGTGGGTAAAGTGGAGGCCATATGAGTCACCCTGTGACCCCCAAGGGGGAAGAAGGTCAAAATGGAGGTGATTGATAGGCATCCCATGCTGGCTGATGACCTAGAGGATTGCCTGCTGGCTGATATCAGGGACCACAGTGGACAGGAGGGGAAGGGATTGGTGATATTGGGTGATCTTAACATGCCGGTTACTTACTGGGGAACTATGATGTCCCCCTTTGGCTAGGGTACAGAGACTGCTAGACATTTTCAAGGTTGCTTTCCTAACTCAGCAGGTTGTGGACCCAACAAGAGAGGGCCGTGTCTTGGATGTGGTCCTGGCAGATAGTGACCTAGTAAGGGACCTTGAAGTGGGGAACCCCCTGGCTGGAAGAGACCATGACACGGTCTGGTTTCTGTTGGACCTGGGGGAGGAAAGGGCTTGCACAAGGATGGTGTTAGTTGATTTTAGAGGGGCAGAATTTAGGAGACTGTAGGAAATGATCAAGGGTCACTTGAAGGAGATAAAACCAGGCATGGACATGGAAAGTAGGTGGGATATCATCAAGAGAGGGATACAGGAGGCTACCAGGGCCTGTGCAAAAGAGAGTTGCAAGTGGGGTAGGTCTCAGAAGCCTTGCTGGTGGACTAAGGAGGTTCAGGAGGCAGTAAGAGAAGAGGGCTGCATTCAGATCACCTTCGAAGTTGGTCTTCTGACTTTTAAAGCCCTATACGGACTTGGGCTGGATTACCTGAAAGAGCTTCTGCTTCCCTACTGCCCTGGCCAATTGCTCCACTCAGCTGATGAGGGGTTGCTAGAGATTCTGAGGGTGTGTTTGAAATCTTCTGGGGCCCGGGCATTTATGCGCGTGTCCCCAACCCCTTGGAATTCTCTACCCCATCGGTTGCGGGAGTGCATGACCATGGAGGGATTTCAACAAGCTTTAAAAACACACTTGTGGGTTTAAGCTTTTGGTGAATGAATAGTTTTGTGCTGGATTAATTGCTTTATACTGTTCTATGACCTGGATATCTGATGTGTTCTTTTAAATTTGTTAGGTACCTTTTTATTCTGAAAGGTGCCATAAAAAGAAAGTTATTATTATTATTATTATACAGTAGGAACAAATGCTCATGTGAGGTCTTGGATAGGGAGGAGTATCTTCTGATGGCCAGGAAGGTTACTAGAGTGTTAAGGAGGCCAAGGCTAGGAAGGAGCAGAGACTGGCACAGGGGATGAGGGGGTGGGTTCTTTAGGTATATTGGGAGAGAAGGAGAGTAAAGGGGCAGTTTAGTAGGTTGAGGACAGAGGGAGGGTGGGCAGAGGAGGCAGGTGAACAGGCAGAAGTGCTCAGTCTTCACTAGGGAGGATGATGGGGAGCTTCAAGGCAGGGGAACATGGGGGGCTGAAGGGGAGGATGCCTTGCTTGATGGGGGACTTACTGTCACTCAGGGCACTGAAAGAGTGGCCCTAAGCAGGAGGGGCCTTGCTGGGTCTGCCAAGGAGGGGGGAACGGATGAAGAAATTCCTGTAGGCAGGGTGTGAGAAACCCTCAAGTCCCTAAAAAATGACAAAACTCCTGGTCCTGATGGTATCCACCCCACGGTACTATGGGAGTTAGCAGATGTCCTGGTTGCACCACTGATGGCCCTTTTTAATGCTTCTCTGCAGATGGGAAGGGTACCCAGGGATTGGAGACAGATACATATAGTGTCCATCCACAAAGGGGGCTCAAGGGAGGAGCTTGGAAACTACATACTTGTCAGCCTGACATCGGTGGTAGGGGAGTTATTGGAGGCCATCCAAAAGGAGAGGCTGGAGGTATTTTTGGGGGAACAGGGATTCCTCAATGATAGATAGCATAGCTTCGTCCCAGGCAGATCATGTCAGACTAACCTTGTGGAGTTCTAAGAGCGGGTGATGGCAGTACTCGAACAGGGTAGACTGGTGGATGTCCTCTTCCTGGACTTCAGCAAGGCATTTGATTCAGTCCCTCAAACGGGTCCGCTGGAGAAGCTGGTTAGGATGGGGGTGGGGACATTGATGGTTAAGTGGATTGGAAGTTGGCTGTCTGGATGTACCCTGCAGGTGGTGGTAGGGGTGTGGTCTCGTCTTCCAAGGGGGTCATAAGTGGGGTCCCAAAGAGATAAGTTCTGGGTCCGGTCCTATTTAACGCCTACATCTCTGATATCGGGGGAGGGGGGGTATCATTTGCGAAATGAGCCTCTTTGTGAATGACTGTAAGCGTGGGGTGGTAGTGAATGGGAAAGAGGGTAGAATGGCACTGCAGGGGGACCTGGATACCCTGAAGGGGTGGTCACGCACCTGGAAGCTGAAATTTAACTCCAGTAAATGCAAGGTGCTTCACCTAGGGTGTAGGAACCTAGAACATGTATACACTCTGGGGGGGACATTCTACAGGTTTCAGCTAGGGAAAAAGACTTGGGGATTCTGGTGGATGTCAAAATGAATGATTCTGAGCAATGCAGGAGGGCCACAGCCAGGACCAATAGAACGTTGGACTGCATCACCAGGGGGATTACCTCAAGAAGCAGGGATGTGATTCTGCCACTTTGTAACAGCCTGGTTAGATCACATCTCAAGTACTGCATTCAGTCTTGGCTACAGCAACTAAGGTAGGACATCTTGCTCCCAGAGCAGGTTCAGAGGAGGGCAACTAGGATGATCCAGGGGCTGGGGGATACGACATACAAGGAAGCGACTTGGGGAGCTGAACCTTTTCTCACTGAAGGAGAGGTGGGACAGGGGGGATATGATTGAGGTCTTCAGGTACCTGAAGGGAGTAAGTAAGGTAAGCCTAAATGGTTTCCTTCAGAAGAAGGAGGAAGGAGTCACCAGGGTGCACCACTGGAAGCTGGAGGGTGGAAGACTAAGGGTGGGAAAGGAGGAGGCGGTACTTCACTGAAAGAGTGGTGGAACCATAGAATGCACTGCCTGAGGAGCCGGGGGGGGTATCTATGGTGGATGGGTTTAAGAGGGCTGGGACAGGTATAGGTGGGGGTTAAAGAGGAGGAATGCTTGTCTGGGGGGACATTGGTGGGGGGGCTGATCATGAGAGGAACCAGGAAGATAGTGACAGTACCCATTCAGGATACTGACTCCTGAGCAGACTCAATAGACAATGAGGCCTACCCTGCTGGCAATTTAGTATGTTAGTATGTTAAGTGATGGTGAAGCAGGCTGCCTCCATTTCATTAGGATTGCACGCTTTGCTTCCATAAGCACAGCAAGACAATAGGTTGCTTCTTGGTTTGAGCCTCCCAGTAATAATGAGGTGTCTCCCACAAGGATCAGAGCAGGCTGATATGGGATCTGGATGCTCAGGATTTTGAAACAGTCCCCCAGGACTCCCTTTGACTTGTGTTCCAGACACGGGCACTGCCAGAGTACATGCAGCAGGTTGGCAGCTGGGACATGACACCTCCAGCAATTGGAGTGAGGTAGCAGGCCTCTGTGGAATAGGAAGTCAGAGGTACAATACCTCCTATGAAGAAGTTTTGTCATATTAGCTGTCCCCAATCATCTCAGGATGCCAAATGTGCATTCCTGAGGCAGCATTCCAATCATTCTGGGGAAGAACCATTTGTAACTCTTGTTCCCACCCCTTTTTTCACTTGTCCCTGACCCCTAGCTGGGCATCCCTGACTATATGATAGACACTTCCTTCTATTCCATTAGATTTGTTTGGTTGGTGCAGTTTACCACAGCCAGTCCCACTCTTTTTGCGGCTGATGATTCTTTTTAAAGTAATAGATGGCACTCCTGATTTGCAAAAATTTCCAAAAACATATTCTAGTTGTCCCAAGTTTAGCCTGAACTTGTTGAAATGAAAGCAGACTGCCTGAGTCTTGTACAGACAGGTCAGCTACAGTGCAGATCCCCGCTCTTTCCCAATCCTTCCATGTGACTATGACACCCCCACCTGGATATTTGGGTTAACCCATATGTAGGTGTACTGCATTGGGGAGTGTCCATGCTGTTCTGGGGCATTGAGACACCTTCATACAATGGTGCCAAGCTCTTTGGGTCTCTAGCATTATATGGTTCATAATCATGATGTCTTTTGATAAAGGAATCCATTCAGATCTGCAATAAGAAGAGTTTTGTATTGTCACTGGCACTTTAATTGACTACAGCACTCTTGGACTATTTGGTGAGCAGTGTTTCATTTATGGTGGTGAGTGTGGCATTTTCTTTTTCCATATTATATGGTTTCTATCATTTTCTTGCTTGCTCTTGGCCCCAAACAGCAGGCCCATCCAAGTGATGTCAGCCAGGTCCCTCTCTAAAGTAACCCACTGGGGTGTGTTATCTCCATGTGGGAGGAACCGCTTCATCGCCTGTGCCATCCTGTATGCCCAGAGGTAATCCTGAAACCAGGGAAGTCCTAGCCCCCCTTGTTTTCAATGTGCTTTGAGTTTAGCTTTACTAAGGCTGGGTGCCTTCCCCTCCCAGATTAGAAAAGCCAGGAGCTTGTCTATCCTATTAAATATTTTTTCAGGTACCAGTAGGGGAGGTTATTGAAGATATATGCAAATCTGTGAAGCAGAAACATCCAAGTAGCCTTTATCTTCCCTTTGAGGGTCAATCAGAGTTTAAGCCATCTCTGTATTTTGGGTCCCAGTGCATTAGGGAGCAGATTAAAGTTGACATTCACCAGATTTGACCATTTGGTTGTGCGCGATACTCCCAGATATGTGAAACCCTCCAGGGCCTATACTATGCATGTTCCGCTAGTACAGTTCAGTGTGCAAGGTGATTAAAAAAGGGAGTTTGTGCGGTAGTCTTTTTCCAGTTGATGGCTAAGTTAGAAGAAGGTGCAAATCTGTCCAGAAGAGCTATAATGGGGTCCAGTGGCTGTGCGGGGCTGGTGATGGTAAGGAGTAAGTTATCAACATATGTGTAACATTTATCCTTGACCTTGATGCCCAGAACATCTTTTGAATCCAGAGATCTTTCTAGTGAGAAGATCCAAAGCTATCAAAAACAGTAAGGGGGGCAGCGGGAACCCTTGCTGTATGACCCTATCTAAGCTGAATGGTTTTTAAATGGTACGATTGGTGAGAATTATGGCCATGGGTTTGTTATATAAGTTGGTAACCCAGCTGCAGAACTATAGGCTGAAGCCATGTGTCTCCAGGACAGGATGTAGATAGTGTCACTCTATGGAGTCAAAGACATTGCAGAAATCGACTGTCGTTGCTATCATAGTTGTGTTAGACCAGCCCACGTACTATTTCAGGTGAAGTACTGTATAAATGCTGTCGGCTCCAATTTTCCCTTTCTGAAACCCTGCCTGGGATGGGTGAATGATTAATGGCAGTGCCTTCTCCACCCTGTTGGCCAGGGCCTTGGCCACAATTTTAGTATCTGTGGCGATTAGGGGGATCAGCCTAAAATTGGCACAATCTGATAACTTCGTAGGCAGTAATATGCTTATGGTTTCCTTCATAGTGGGTGGAAGGGTACCAAAAGATCTTGCCTCCCCCAGGACCACTAGAAAAGGTGGGAACTGTGATATGCAGCATAAGCTGGTAGAGCTCAAAAACCATACTGTCAGCTCCTGGGGCCTTCCCTTTGGAGAGCTGTTTCAGGGCCATCTTAAGCTCATCGACTGTGGGGGGCAGATATAACTCCAGATGGAGTTCAGATGCTACCCGAGGCACTTGAGTGTTCTCCAGATAAACTTTCACAGGAGATGAGTCTATGGATTTGGCTGCCTGTGAGGGGTACAGCTGCATATAGTATTGCCTCATGACATTGTTGATGTCCCCTGGGGCTGTAAAAGTATCCCTTTGCTAATCCCTAAGACCTAAATGTGCAAGCTCACCTTCTATTTCCACAATTTATACAGTAGGGTAGTAGCCTGCCACTGTTTTCACCAGATTCCCAGATCTATGTTTCTCGTGTAACATTTGCTATTTGACTTTACGATGCAGGATTACATTAATCTTATACTTAAGTCCCATAATGGAGAACATGAGTTCCGGAGATGGTGAGCAAGCCTGCTTAAACTGCTCTTCCTTGATTTTGAGGTCTTGCTGAAACTTACTAAGCTCCATGGCCCACTTTTCATTCTGTGTGGCCATGTAAGAGATGATTTGGCCTCTGAGAAGGGCCTTGAAGTCCTCCCATGCCATCCCTGGTGTCAGCTACACTGTCCCATTAATAGGAATCTACCTCTGAGGTAATCCAGACACAGAATTGGGGATCCCTTAAGAGGAGGGGATTGCATCTCCAATGGGGTAATTTGCTCTGTTCACCCACTGGCACATAAGAAAGCCCTACTGGAGCATGATCAGATGTAAGTATTGATTCAATCTTGGGATTGTGCGTGGTTCTACCACACCGAAATGACAACAGTGTTGTTGAAGTTCGGCATGGCGAGATCCCCAATGTCGACAAGCAAAATTTTGCCTGTCCAGACATTGACGCGTTGTCTAATTGAGGCTGTGCTCCCCACACCCCCCTATTCTTAAGATAACTAACTCTGAGTCGGAGTTGTTTGAGAGGCAAACCACAGTGAAAGGAGAGATTTTGCCTCGAGTCCCTCACAGCGACAATCTCAAAACCTGTCGAGTTTGTCGCGGTGAGAGATTTCGCCATTGTGCATTCGCTGTGTGAATGGCACACCTTGTGCACACCTGATGAAGTCTCTCCATTTACCATCCACATATCTATATGGCTATGCATGCCATGTGCAGAGGAGTAAAAGGAGTAGTCCCTCACATCCCTATTGTCCCACCTTCACAAATCTGACAGGCCCCATTCTGCCATAAGGGCTGAGAGAGTTGCCCCTTGCCCTAGGGTAAGTGTCTGGAATGACCTGAGATTTGTAAAGAAAGGGGTCCAGGACTAGATTAAAATCCCCACCCATTAACAGCAGGGTGAAATGGTCTTCACCCCAACATCAGCAATAGCTTGGCTAACCTCAGAGAAGAAACTTGCGTCATCTTTGTTGGGGACATAGATGTTAATGATAATGACCCTTCCAGGAAGGAAAGAAAGGCTACTATTCATCTTACTTGGGAGTCATTTTTTGTTGTCTTCCGCTTCCATGGTAGGGCTCAGTGGAGGAGTATGGCTACGCCCCTTGACTTCAAAGAGGCTGAACTGTGGAACACTTGGCCTTCCCAAGTTTTCTTGAGCCAATGTATATTTTTATCTGTGACTGCATTTCTTGGATCAAGGCAACTTCTGTCCTAAGTGATTTTATATGCTGTAAAACTTTGGTGCACTTAACTGGGTGGCTAAGTCCCTTAACATTCCAGGAAGTGCACCTAGCCCCACCCTTTCTACTTGCACTCATCATGTATGCTCAACTTCATTATCCCTGTCTCAAAATACTTCCTTTGGCACCCTGGCCCAAAAAAGGCACTCTCCCTGTATACTGACAGTTAATTTTATTGGTGGGGAGAGAAAAATGAGGTGGGTGAGTGTCCTCTCACCAACCCCTTATGCAGAGAGGAAGAAGGTTCTGACTGCTCCCAAGTGGCCACAAAGAGTGGGTATAGTGTGGTGTGAAGGCAATTCCTGAGATACTGGAACACTGTGTCAGTTTAATAGCCTATCAATCACAGGCTAATAGCTCAGATGTTCTAAATCTAGGCCCGCACTATGAATGAAAAAAAACACAGAAATCTAAACAGCAAACAGTACTAAACTAGGTCTTAGGCTAGCAAGTAACACAACAGCAGGATTAAACCAACTGTGGGAATTTAAATGACTAAACTACCAAAAGTGTATGCAAGAAGGAGGTGAACAAAGGCCTCCAAGCCTCGCCACAGTGGTACTGGGTGGGAAAGTTTAGTGGGAAACCAATCTGGAAGCCGGTCTCAACTCCTCACTGGCACAGTAACAACTTTGTGAGCCCATCCTGGGGCTGTAGGTATGCCTCAAAGGCAGTCAGTGGCTGAATGAAAAATAAACCCAGTTCCCTTTAACCATGGTTCTCAGCATGCCCCACAGAAGGTCAGTGGAGAAGATAAACATAGGTTACAGTCCCTTAGCACCTACATTCCACCTGACTTTGTGGCATGCCTTGGCCCCCAGGAATCAAATTATTGGTGCTGGGCAGGGAAGGGGAGAGATCCCCATGCTGTCACTGACATGGATAAGGACAGCTCAAGGTGTATGTAGTGATGGTTGGGAGGTATGAACTGGATGGGTGGGAAAAAGGAGGTGTTTGCTCCAGGTGTGAAGGGGCCACACCTTAGTGATGTACATAGATTGTTAAGATCAGTCACCCCACCTCCCTGCCCACCCTGTGTTAGTGGTGCACTAGGAGTGCTGTGTCTCCAGCATGACGTACTGGTGGGGCAGAGGGAAGTTGCCAAACCACATATCATAGCAGGCTGTTCCAGCTATAGCCACTTATTTTTGCCCTGTCAGAATCTGTAATGGGCATGGTCAGCAGATGCAGTCTACATATAGCACCACAGTAGAACCCCTCCACCCCCTCACCCCAGTACAAAAGTCATTAATAGGATTTACCCTTAGGTCCAACATGAGGTGTCAGTAGTCCAACTACACCACCTGTTTGGTGAGCTGATGTGTACACAGCTGTGATTGGGCATAAGATCAGGTAAGGGTAGGGTAGAAACAGTGACTTTGGTGAATGAACGGATTCCAGGATGGATTGCCGGGACAGCCGATTGACAAGTGTCCATGTTGTAGTTATCACCAACCACACTGGCCCATGAGGAATGTGCATTGAGGATCTCTGTTGGTGGTTGGATTTGGTTGCGAGATGAGGTGGTCTTGGATGTGCAGGCTTCCTTTGAGAAGTCTTTGACTGACTTTAGCAGGAGAGGAGAGAGGTTCGATGGCATGTCTAGCTGCTCTCAGAGATCTACTTCTGGACCTCTGCCCATTGTGGTTTTGACCATGTGATCTCTGGTCTCCTCATTCCCTCTGATGAACTGGGTTCTTGTCATCCCAGGAAGATTGTGCTCTCACCAGATCTAGCTCAGTGGATGCTGCCATCTTGTGATCTGAGGTGGGTTACTTAACAGGGTCTCCTTCCCTGCTGTGGCTGGAATTGCTGTTGTGGGTTTCTGTAGGGGGGACGATTCTGGTCCTCCCAAAGCCTCCTGGGAGTTGAAGTCCCCACTCTAACATCCAGCCAGTTGTGCTGTATCCAGCTGGTCACTTCACAGGGGGTTCTGCCTTTTAATTCTTGGCCATTCCTGTACACACTTAAGTTAGTAAGCCCCTGAAACATATATTGTATTCTGGCTTCCCTGAGGGATTGCATCAGGGGGTTATATGCTTTTTTCCTCTGCACCACCTCATTGTAGCAGTCCTGGTAGAGAGAAATCTTGACCCCCCATCAGAATAGGTCCCCTTTCTCTTGAGCAGCCCTTAGCAGCCTCTCCTTAACTGAGTATCTCAGTAGGTATGCTATAATAGGTTGGGGACTAGAACTGGCAAGTGCTGGGGTGCCTCTCATGTGGTGCACCCATTCCACCACCATGTCCCTTTGCCACCTCGGCCCCACCAGCTGTGGTAACATCTACCTCTGGAACTGCTCCATGTTGGTCCCTTTGGCTCATTCCAGAACTCTGAAGATCCTGATATTGTTTCAGTGCCCCCTGTTTTCCAGGTCTTTGGCTCTCTCCCAGAGCCAATCCAACCACCTCTCATGTTCTTCCAGGTGCTGCAGAATTCTGTGCTGCACATCCTCAAGATCCCCTGTTTGCTACTCAACCATGCTGACTCTGTCTGCAAGGACTCTGACCTCCTCTAATGTGGCTGTGGAGGAGGCTTTAAGATCAGCCATATCGGCTTCAAGGGACTCTAGCAAGTGGGTGATGCAGTATATACCAAGAAGGTTGTATTGGATATTGAATGAGTACTTTTTTCCACTCCAGCCATCTCTGTAGATGTTCAACTAGCAGGGATAAGGGGTGGAAAAGAAAGAGACTGGCTAGCCAGTATTCTTCTATCAGTGATGTAGTATCAACATTAACCACTGCTATGACACTAGAACCTATTCTGCTCTATCATTTACATCAGTTACTGCTGCCAGGTATCATGATTAGCCCAAAGGATGGACATTAACCTCATGAAAACCTATGTATATGCAAGGGTTGAGATGGAGTGATTAGATTAGGCAGCCATTATTGTCGGCTGCAAAGCAACGCCCCCAGCTTTCACTGATTTTAAATCTTCTGCACTTTCTGTTACTATCAGTTTGATAGATGGGAGTTCTGCTTTGAACTGTTCCAGGAGGGTTTGCTCGTTCATCTGGTCTAGCATGGTTGTTGGCAGATAATGCATTTTATGGCATTTCAGGGCCTGCAACTGTGCTGTAATTGGAGGTGTCTGCTGAGGATCTATCAATTTTTGTTAGGGTTATGAGTCCAATTCATTGAATGGCAATATTCTCTTGTCTCTCCATTGTGAAGGCAAACTAGTTGGGGGTTGGGGGTGGACATTGGGTTATTAGCAAGAAATTTGAAAATGTATGATATGGCCCACTCTGGAGCTCTTTACCACACGTCTGCCTGTATTCAATGTGTCATCAGAAGTGAGATATTCTTTTTTTAATGTTGTTTTTTTGGGAGGTGGTATGCTCATGAAGGGTGCTGATTGACAGCACTGGAAACTGAAGCCCCCATTTAAGACATTTTTTGATGCTGAGGAATACAGAAAGGATCAGCAATCCTATAAAACCTGGCTTACCCTCTGATCTTGGCATGTATGGCACAAAAGTCTAGGAACACAAGTATGTTTCTATGCCATTGAACATGTACCATTGAAACAAAGGGGTGGCAATAGTACACTTCTCTGTCACCTATTGAGTCAAAGTGGATATTCTCATTCAGAGCCCTACAACCCGCAGGCTTCAACAAAGAAATAGGTTATTCTGTTTTCCTGTAATGAAGTATTCTGAAGTAACACAGTTGTTGAGCATTTCTTGCTTAACATGTTTATGTTTTTGTTTCTAGGCACCTCTGAAATGGAATATTTAGGCTCTGTAATATGTTTCTTCAAATGTTAGACTCTTTGTGCAAAGATAGTAACTCTGAACTTTAACTAATTGTATAGTAGTCCAAAATAATATATAAAGAAATAGAATTATTAATTCTTGCAGCTATGAATCTTCACATTTGCCTTTTAATTTCATGCTACGCTTATAAGGGATATTATTTTTTCCCTTTTGTGTTATAGTCCTGCCTCCATTAACACAATTATAATGCTCCTTTTAATAGCTCCCTTTTTGTTAACTTTTATGTACTTATGTGTCTCTATGAGTTCTCTCTGTACCACTTAGCACTAATTAAACAGTGTCCTGTAAGATCATACAGGTATTATACTTGGGCCATGACAGACTGATTACTATTTCAGCAGATCACATAGTTGTCCTTTGATTTACAGTAATCAATCATTGTTGTGCTGCTCTTTGAAATTTCACCAGAGAGACTGACTCAGTAGACACACCCCTGACAAAGGCTTAGCATGAACTGAAGCTCTGGGGCACAGGTTGCTTTTTTTGTGTTCTGTGTGCTTGAAAGTTAAAATTGAAAAAAAAAAAGTTTTATAAATTCATTTTGGCATTAGTGTGTTGTCTTATTTTGTATTCATTTTCATATTCTGACCACACCAACAGCACTTACCTGAGAGTGTGCTGCTTTTTGTTTTTAATATTCTTGCTATGGTAATGTCAAGTGTGAACTGTAATAGCCATTTTCATACTAACTATAGAGTGGTTAGTCTCAACACTCAGTCAGGAGGTCTTTTTGGGCATCCTGTGTGGTGGTACATCCCCAAATTCCAGCACACACCTGTTACAGAACATACTCAAATGGAAGCTGGAGTGAGTGGAGGAATATATTCTGAACAAGTTGCAGCCCACTTGGACGGAGGCTGAACTTCCTGCCTGGTGGAGATAGAGAGCTTTGCTAAATGGAGTTTGGACAGGAGAAAACAACAGCAGGCAGCAGGTACTGATTCACTCAACCAACTTTCTGAATTAAAATAATGTTTCAGTGCATTTGGAGAGATTGTTGCTACGGAGGCTAGTCTTTGGTATAATGTCTCCAAGAATATCTATAAATAAATTGAGCACCACACAGCCTGCACATTGACAAAAGACCAGCAGCAGGGCTCACCAGTTTTGTACAATACATAAAGATGAGTGAGATTAATGAGAACTGGCATTCCACGATTGTTCACAGACCTACATCAGAATACCAATAAAAGAGGACACATTTCAGTACAGTAAGGTACAAGAAGAAATCAGGGAAATACACAAGAATATCTTGCCATTTAAAAATCTGGCTTACTTTAAGGAAAATGAGAACAGTTTAAGCCCGACCCTTGACACATCTGAACAGGACACTGTTAAATGCAAATAAAGTAAATCTGAAAGGGATGAACAAGATTTTCTGAAAGGCCAAGTATCTGGCTGGGAACAACCAGGATGCTATGCAAGTAGGGGGTACAGCAGAGGTTGCAGCTATGCATGCTATAAATCCAGAGGATGACCTGACAAACAGCAGAAGAACCCACAAAAGACTGAGTCTATAGCTGAAATAGGAACAGTTGTTATTGACAGTGATTATTCAGACTCTGTTGCTGATTCAGAATCCACTGAACTAACTTCTAACACGGTGGCTTTTTTTAGACACTGCAAACCTCCAAATACAGAATAAGTGCACAAACAGTCAAAAGGAATACAAATAAGCATTAATTCATGACATAACATGGTTCTACTGTAGAATTAATCCATGCCTAGGGGGTGGGGTGGGGGGCACAGTCACTTACCTCCAACCACCCAGGCATGGATGAATTCTACAGTAGAACCATGATGTGGAGTGGATTAATATGCTTGCAACATGGCAAGTGCAGAAACAGGGAATTATGCTTGATAAGAGATTGTAACATGACATCCTACTGTATATTAGCAAGTACTATAAAAAACTGACACAGAGACACACATGTAGTTGGAATGTAGAATTCTGCACTGTGCTGAATAGGCTGATTTTCCTTTTAATATTGTGAGTACAATGTGAACAGTGATTCAATTACTGATTACATGTAGATGTGATCAACATTTCAGAATATGTGTTGATTTTGGCTGACTTACTTTTGTGAACTGTGGAATTGTCTCCATTTTTCTGCTGTGTTTGCTGTTAGGGATTCGGCTGCTGTGCATGATGGGAAATGCATATATTTAAGATCATTCTTTACTGTTCTGAACAGGCTGATTTTCCTTTTATTATTGTGAGTAAAATGGTGAACAGTGATTGAATTACTGATTGCACACAGATGTAATCAACATTTCAGAATACGTGTTGATTCTGGCTGACTTACTTTTCTGAACTGTGGAGTCATCTCCATTTTTCTGCTGTGTTTGCTGTTTGGGTTCTGTGCATGATGGGAAATGCATATATTTAAGAGCACAGGAGATTTGAGTTCTGTTGATGAATGACAGAATTACAAGAGCAAGCATGGTTTATTGAGGAGCAACCATGAATTACTTGAGAATTAATCCATGGTCACCTATTTCCATCCAAACAATCCGGGGTATCTCTTCTACTGTCATTTGTAGTGCCATGCTACAAGGAGGGGTAAACAAAGTGGCAGGCACGATAGGCAACACAATTTTTTACATACAAGGCAGTGAGAGAGAGACAGCAAACTAGGAAATAATCAACCTTTCTCAAGTACTCACAGCACCAGAAAATCAGGTGCTGAAAAGGGGACTAGGTTTCATGCCCTCACCATAGGTTAATAAGTTAAATATATTTGTGGAACTGTTCAAACATTTTAGAAAACTCAATTTAAGGTTCATTTACGCTAGCCAGAGTATGAGAGGGTAGAGACAGTACAGAATGTGATGTCTGTTAATACTAGTAATACCTCATCAAGCAGAAAAGATTTATCCTATTTCATCTCTCAGTCAGAAGAGAATGCTGAGGCTGAGCTGTTTGATTTGTCATTCAGCTCTGATACCCATGAGACTGGTACTTTGACAAATGATGTGCGCAACACACCACAGCCTGGCATAGCGGGTACACTGGATATTCTTTTGGCTGAGGAAGTCCGGAGACACAACATATTTAAGTTAAAATCTAATTTTTATCATGGAACTTCTGATCCAGCAATATTACTTTTTCAAAATAAAATTACACATGAAGTTGAGTCCCTATTCTCACAACCATGGAATCTTTGCATAAATAACTTGAATATAAATTAGAAAAGAAAAAAGTATATGATGAACTTATGCTTATAGTAGTAAGTGAGGTAAACACCAAGGTAGAGACATCGATAAGGAGAAGGGCAGGGATTAATGGAAAAAATGACAAAGGCAATAAGGACAGTTATGGGGCAAAAAGGGGTAAGGACATCAAGAAAAAGAGGGTAATGTGCACCAATGCCCATAGTATGGGCAGCAAGCTCCCTGAACTGGTGGTCTTGATGGAAGAGGGATGCCTGGATATTGTGGCAGTCACAGAAACATGGTACACAGAGAACCATGACTGGGATGTTAACATACTAGGGTACACAACCTACAGAAGAGACAGGTAGGGGAGAAGAGGGGGAGTGGTAGCTCTCTATGAAAGGGAAGGTATAAAAGCAATGGAACAGTAGAGTAAACAGGAAGGAGAGGAGGCACTGTGGGTCACCCTGGAGACTGGAAATGGCACCACAATCTGCACAGGGGTTGTATACAGACCCCCATATCAGGGGGAGGAAATGGATAAGGATATGATAGAAGGCATTCTGAGGAAGGCAGAGAAAGGGGAGATACTGTTGATGGGGGACCTGAATATGCCAGATGTTCACTGGAGCACCTTTGCTGCAGCCACATCCAAGAGCAGGGGCATTCTTGATGCCCTGCAGGTGGCATGCCTCAGACAGCTAGTTTTGGAGCCCACTCATAATGGAGCAGTCTTAGACCTTGTATTGTCAATTGGTGACAGTGAGAGGATCTCAGATCTAGAACTAGGTAGCCATCTAGGAACAAGTGACCACCAAACAGTGTGGTTCGGGATAAACTCAGCTACAGATTCCAGCCATACAAAAGTGAGGGTACTGGACTTCAGGAGGGCTGACTTTGGCAAGATGGGAGAGTGACTTAGAAAAGCACTAGCAAACAGGCAAGAAGAAGGGGTGGAGCAACAATGGGAAAACATCAAAACTGCCATCACAGTGGCAACAAGCCTTTGTGTGAAGCAAATAAACAAATCAAAATGAAAGAAAAAGCCACTATGATTCTCAAAAGAGGTGGCAGGGAAGGTTAGGGAGAAAAAGCATTTAGGAAGTATAAGGAAACACAGAAGGAGCAGGACAGAGAACTGTACTAGTTAAAACAGAAGGAAGCAAGGAGGGAAGTCAGAATAGCAAAGGCCCAAACTGAGGAAAAGATAGCCAACTCAGGAAGGTGGATAAATCCTCTTATAGGTACATCAGGGAGCGTAGAAAGACAAAGGAAGGGATAGTGAGGCTGAATGGAATGGACAGCGGGTGGGCAGAGAGGGACAGTGAAAAAGCAGGGATACTGAATGAATACTTTTGCTCAGTACTCACAAACAAGGAGGAGGGGGAGGTACCTAATTCAATTAACAGAAGCACTCTGGATAGGGGGTTGATCCCAGTCCTTTCACAGAAGAAAGGATTCTGAAAGAACTCCTGAAACTGAAGGTGGACAAAGCAGTGGGGCCTGGCAGGATTCACCCAGAATTCTAAAAGAATTAAGGGGAGAACTAGTAACACCACTGACAACCCTTTTTAACAAATCAAGGGAAGATGGTCTGGTACCTGAGGACTGGAGGAAGGTGGATGTGATTCCCCTTCACAAAAGTGGGTGCAAAATAGAGGCAGAAAACTACAGACCTGTCAGTTTGACCTCAGTGTTAGGGAAAATGATGGAATTACTTATGAAGGAAAAAATTATTGAGTACCTGGAGGACAGTGAGGCACAGGACCCAAGGCAGCATGGGTTCACAGAGGGAAGGTCATGTCAGACAAATCTAATCGATTTCTTTGACTGGGTGACCAAAGTAGTAGACCAGGGAGAGGCTGTGGACATGGCCTACCTAGACTTTAGCAAGGCATTTGACACAGTCCCACACAAATTAATAAACAAATTAACCAGCCTGAGTGTGGGTCCCTGGGTGGAAGCCTGGGTAAAACATTGGCTGGACAACAGGACACAAAAGGTAATTGTAAATGGAGTCCATTCTGAAGAAAGGAGGGTTACTAGTGGGTACCTCAGGGTTCAGTACTGGGTCCAGTCCTTTTTAATGTCTTTATAAGTGACATTGCAGAGGGACTGGAAGAAAAAGTATGCCTCTTTGCAGATGACACAAAGATCTGCAACAGGTTGATAAACAAGGAGGCATGGAAAGAATGAAAAGGGACTTGGCAAGGCTGGAGGAATGGTCAGAAATATGGCAGCTTGGCTTCAATGCAAAGAAGTGCAAAATAATGCACCTGGTAGTAACAGCAACAAAAATGGAAAGGGACCGAGGGGTAATCATATCAGATGACCTTAAGGTTGGCAAGCAATGTCAGAAGGCAGTAGGGAGGGCTGGGGGGGATACTGGGATGTATAGGGAGAGGCATCACCAGCAGAAAACAGGAAGTTGTTATCCCTCTGTACAGACATCTGGAGTACTGCATCCAGGTCTGGAGACCACATCTCCTCAAGGACATAGACAGGATGGAGGAAGTCCAGAGGAGGGCAACTAAAATGGTGCAGGGTCTGCAAGAGAAGCCATATGAGGAGAGACTAAAGGATCTTAATAAGAATACCCTTGAGGAAAGAAGTGAGGAGGGGACATGATAGAAACTTTTAAATACCTCAATGGAATCAACAAAGTCCAAGAGGGAGCATCTTTCAGAAAATGAGATGTGCAAGAACAAGGGGACACAATTTGAAGATGGGGGGGATGGCTCAGAAGCAATGTGAGGAAGCATTTTTTCACAGAGAGGGTGGTGGATGCATGGATCAGCCTTCCTGAGGAGGTTGTGGGGTCTAAAACTGTGGGAGAATTCAAGAAATGGGACAGACATAAGGCAATTCTTGTGGGGGGTAGGAAGAAATAGGCTGTTGGTTAACTAGGATCTCTAGCATATCCTGTAGGTAGGGAAATGGGCAGACTAGGTGGGCCAAGCGGTTCCTATCTGCCATCAAAGTCTATGTTTCTATGTTTATGAACAATATCATTTTTAGGGAAGATGATAAGGGGGAGAATGTGGTCATGTTAAACACATAGGATTACATACAATAGTTTGATTGACTATGTGGCAATTCTAACACTTTTGAAAAGTTGAGTTACAATATAACTAATTCATGTTACAAATTTGCCAGTTATTAGATGAGGCATTATATCAAAGTGCCATTACCCAACAGGAATTTTAATTTTTATGGGTACAAAACCCCATTTTGGCAACCTTGTACTATTTGCCTGAAACACATAATGATCTGTTACAACCACAGGATGTCCTATAGTCTTGGGTGTAGGATTATTCACTGAAAATCTTAACAGATTAATTGATTTCTTGTTACAACAAGCTGTGACCGGGTTAAGATCCTACACACAAGACTACCCATTTGATGTAAAATTTAAATGCTATCACTTGGAATTCTCACCTTCTATGGAATAACTTTGCATGACACCTCTCTGTACACCAACATCGCCCATGGCCTGGGCTTACAAGCCTTGGGTTACTTTCTGCACAGAAATACCTGTACCAGTGCACCACCATCCCAGTTTATTCTGGATGTTGTCAAGTTTATTTCGGCACATAATGTTTTAACTTTTGATGGTTACATTTTCTTACAAAGGTGAGGCAGTTCCATGGGTGTCACTGGAGCACTGTCATATGTCAACCTATATTTTGGTTGATGGGAGAAGTTGTTTGCTTATGATGATGTCACAAATTAATTTTCTGGTCTGGTGATGTACTGGTACAGATATATTGATGACACCTTGGTCATCTGGCATGGCAAAAGGAGAGTCTTCAAAATAAATCTATACAAGGACTCAACTCCAGTGACCTTAATCTGTTTTTCACCGCTAAAATTGAAACCAACAAGACTGAATTGTTGGACCTATAGCTCAAGGCTACACATCGTGAAAAGATAGTTACCAAAGGTTACCGTAAGCACACAGTGGGCAACAGTCAAAAATGCCACCAGTACCCACCCACTTTTTCCTGATTGCCTCTATACCTTAGGGCAATTTTTAGGACTTCACCATAACTGTTCATTAGATGCAGATTTTCACACTTAATCTAGTGAAATGTTAAATGATTTAGATCTAGAGCTTGTACAACAGAAACTGAGACACCATTTTGAACCAAACTGTTTGCAGATCACAGACTGACAGCCCTCTAACCTTTGTGATAGAATTTAATTTACTGGCACCTAGGGTGAGAAACATTGTGACAATTGATCACTTTATGCCCACCGCACTGTCCCTAATATACTTCCCACTAGACCTTGTACAACCTATAGTAGGGCCAGCAACTTGACAGACATAGTGACCCATAGTCACCTCAAACCTGATATTGCCACTTTTGCAACTTGTTGGCCACCTTGTCCCAAGGGGTGTTTTTTTGAATGTGGACACTGTACTGCATGTAAGCACAGCGCTGGATGGTAATATATTTATGGGTGAACAACTAAATATTATAGTTGAAAAATGACAATTTATATCTTGCTATACAAGCTTTGTCATATATGTAAGTGTTTGCCAATATCCATCCATTTACATGGGCTACCATTCGACCAGTTAAGGAATGTATTCTGGAACATTTGAGTGCTAGCACTTGTACTCACTCAGTGGACTACCATTCTTTGTGGAACACAAATAAAACAGTGATTTGGCACATTTCTGTGACATCAAACATATATCACTGAAACAAAGTGGTGGTAATAGGATCAATATCCTGTCTCGTAAGGAAACAAGGTAAATATTCCCACTAACAGCCCTGCAGCCCATAGGCCTCAATGAAGAAACAGAGTATTCTGGTTTCCTATAATGGCGCATTCTGCAGTAACACAGTTGTTGGGTATTACTGTTTAACATATTTATGTTTTATTTCTAGGCACTTTTGAAATGGAGTATTTGGACTCTGAAATATGTTTTTTTCCCCAAATGTGCGACTGTTTACGCAAGGGCAATCATTCTGAACTTTAATTAATTGAACAGTAGTTCAAAAAATACAGTATATCAAGAAACAGAATTATTAATTCTCACAACTATGAATGCTCACCTTTGCCTTTATGTGTTTGTTTTTATGTCACACTCACAACGAATGTGTATCATTTTTTTTCCTTTTCTGTTATGGTCCTGCCTCCATTGGCACTATTATAATGCTCCATTTAGTAGTCCCCTTTTTTGTTAACATTCATGTATGTATGTGTCTTCACTGGTCCTCTCTGTTCCATTTAACACTAATTAAAAAGTATCTTGTTAAAATAAGACAGGTACTGTACTTGGGCCAAGACAGGTTGATTGCCATTCCATCAGATCACATTGTGGTGGTTTTCTTTAAAGTATTCAATCACTGTTGTGCTGCTCCTTTAAATTTCACCAGAGAGACTGTCTCAGTAGACACACCGCTCCTAAGAGGGCTCAGCATGAACCAAAGCTCTAGGGCACAAGGTGTTTTTCCATATTCTGTCTGGTTAATAGATAACATTGCAATAATGCCTTTTATAGCATCAGTTTGGCATTACTATGCCATTTTTTGTGCTCGGTTTAGGAGCACAAGTACATCAGAAGAGGAACAGTCAGTACCAGTTGCACAGACAGTGACAGGCCTGCTAGAGAAGAGTGAAGAGGAGTAATGAAGGAGTCCTTGGATCCCCATGTGATGTCTCTGCTAGTAATGAAAGTTGGGGGTTCACTCATTCATGTCCTCAAGTCAGCATAGAACTCATACTGCTAAATCGCCCCAAAAAAGATTATCTGGATGCAAATTTGTGGCACTAGCTAAAGGAAATGAGCCTCTATTTACTCAGGCTAAAATAATACAGTGCATTTTCTCCCCTTTGACAGATGTAGCTATTGAGCACCTCAGATGTCAACCTGCAGGTACTTTACATTCTCAGAGAGAACTTTCAGTGTTGCAGGCAATATAGTTACCAATGAGTGAATATGTCTTTCCAAAAAATGTAGAAATGCTCTCTTAAAAAAAAGTAAACATGCCCGTTTTTAACAAGGCATGCTCCACTCCAAGGTTTATGATCTATGAATCTCCTACACAACCAGCACTGACACTGGAAGATTATGAAGTGGAAGTTGGGGGGTTCTGTATCCATTCGTTACTGGTATAACAAGCCAATCTTCATAATGTGCCTGCTGTGCTCATTTCATTTCATTTTTATATTTTTACCAGTAAGAGAAGTAGGCAAGACTCTTTTCCAGTCATGCTTGCAATAACAATTATACTGTATATCATACAACATTCAACTTGTCATGCAAAATAGGCATACAAGAAAATAAGCAATTCTCATCAGTCAGGTTCCGTACTGCACCTTTACTATAAATGTCAGTTTTATAATTGGCTACAGTGTCTGCCTAGGTGGCTTCTCTTCTTGTTTTGCTCTTCATTGCAATGCACAGTAAAGTTATCCATCACTTCCTCCATGTCTTACTCAGGTCTTAAATCATATTATATACACTTGAATTTGTATGGTGCCTTGCTTGCCCTGTGATGGCTGTGTAGCCATCCCAGGTATAACTCTTAAGAGACTGGGGCAACTCTTTTCTGCGCTGTAGAACTAACCCATGTTGACAAGTCCTTTAAACCATACACAAGGGTAGATTATTCTAGCTTTATACTACATAGAAACACACAAACATAGAATTTCATGTTGGATAAGGACCGATTGGCTCACCTAGTCTGCCATTCCCTACCTAATGGATAAGTGTCAGATCCTAGTTAACCAACAGCCTACTTTCTCATAACCCCCACTAGAATTGCCTTATGTCTGTCCCATGCATTCTTGAATTCCCCCACTGTTTCTGACTCCACAACCTCCTCAGGAAAGCTGTTCTATGCATCCACAACCCTCTCCATGAAAAAATACTTCCTCACATTACCTCTGAGCCCACCCTCTCTATTTTCAAAGTGTACCCCCTTGTTCTTGCACAACTCTTTTTCTGAAAGATGCTACCCTCTTGGACTTTGTTGATTCCCTTGAGGTACTTGAAAGTTTTTATCATGTGCCCCCTCTTCCTTCTTTCCTTTGGGGTATACGTATAAAGCTTCTTTAGTCTCTCTTCATATGTCTTCTGGAGCAGACCCTGCACCATTTTGGTTGCCCTCTTCTGGACAGCCTCCATGCTGTCTATGTCTTTGTGGAGATGGGGTCTTCAGAACTGCATGCA
This sequence comes from Neoceratodus forsteri, assembly GCA_016271365.2. Taxonomy (NCBI): domain Eukaryota; kingdom Metazoa; phylum Chordata; order Ceratodontiformes; family Ceratodontidae; genus Neoceratodus; species Neoceratodus forsteri. The sequence goes on from CM028134.1 coordinate 852,888,984, forward strand.
GTACTCCAGATGGGGTCTCACCAACTGTCTGTACAGAGGGATAACAACTTTTTGTTTTCTACTGGTGATGTCTCACCCTATGCATCCCAGTATCCCCTCAGCCCTCATTATTGCCTTCTCACATTGCTTGCCCACCTTTAGGTTACTTGATATAACTACCCCAGGTCCCTTTCCATGTTTGTTGTTGTCACTGTCTCACCCCTCACTGTGTACTCTTCCCTTGGGTTTTTGTTTTCCAGGTGCATTACTTTGCACTACTTTGTGTTGAATCTAGGCTGCCATACATTTGACCATTCCTCCAACCTTGCCAAGTCCCTTCTCATCATTTCCACCCCACCTTGTGTATCAACCCTGTTGCAGATCTTTGTGTCATCTGCAAAGAGACATATTATTCCTTCCAGTTCTTCTGCAATGTCACTTATAAAGACATTTAAAAGGACTGGACCCAGTACTGAACCCTGTGGTACCCCACAAGTAACCCCCCTTTCTTCACTGTGGACTCTGTTTACTATTACCCTCTGCATCCTGTTATCCAGCCAATGTTTTACCCAGGCTACTACCCTGGGACCCACTCCTAGGCAGGCTAATTTGTTTATTAATCTTTTATGTGGGACTGTATCAAATGCCTTGCTAAAGTCTAGGTAGTCCATGTCCACAGCCCCTCCCTGGTCTACTACTTTGGTCACCCAGTCAAAGAAATTGATTAGATTAATCTGACATGACCTTCTCACTGTGAATCTATACTACCTTGGGTCCTGTGCCCACTGGCTTCTAGGTACTCAACAATTCTTTCCTTCAGAAGTGATTCCATCATTTTCCCTACCACTGAGGTCAAACTGATGGGTCTGTAGTTTCCTGCCTGTGTCTTGCTCCCACTTTTGTGAATGGGAATCACATCTACCCTCCTCCAGTCCTCACGTACCACAGCATCCTCTCATGATTTTGTTAAAAAGGGTAGTCAATGGTGTTACTAGTTCTCCACTTAATTATTTTAGAATTCTGGGATGAATCCCATCAGGCCCCATTGCTTTGTCCACCTTCAGTTTTAGTAGTTCTTTCAGAACTCTTTCTTCTGTGAAAGGACTGATATCGACCCCCCTATCCAGAGTGATTCTATTGACTGGATTAGGTGCCTCTTCCTCCTCTTCCTTTGTGAATACTGAGCAGAAGTATTTGTTCAGTATCCTTGCTTTTTCACTGTCCCTCTCTTCCCACCCACCCTCCCTCCTCTTTATTCAGCCTCAGTATCCTCCCTTTGTCTTTCTTCACTCCCTAAGGTACCTATAAAAAGTTTTATCCTCCTTCTTAACAGAGTTGGCTATCTTTTTCTTAGTTTGGGCCTTTGCTATGACTGCCTTCCCCGCTTCCTTCTGCTTTAACTGGTACAGTTCTCTGTCCTGCTCCTTCTGTGTTTCCTCATACTTCCTGAATGCTAACTTTTTCTCACTGATCTTCTCCACCACCTCTTTTGAGAACCATTGTGTTTTTTGTTTCATTTCGATTTATTTGCTTCACAGAAAAGCTTGTTGCCTCTCTGATGGCAGTTTGATGTTTCTCCATTGTTGTTCCACCCCTCCTTATTGCCTGTTTGCTAGTGCTTTTCTAAGGTACGCTCCCATTTTGACAAAATCAACCTTCCTAAAGTCCAGTACCTTCTCTTTTGTATGGCTTGACTCTACAGCTGAGTTTATCATGAACCACACTGTTTGGTGGTCACTTGTTCCCAGATGGCTACCCACTTCTAGATCTGCGGTCCTCTCTCCATCCCCATTTGAGAGTATCAGGTCTAAGATTGCTCCCTGCTGAGTGGGTTCCAACACTAGCTGTCTGAGGCATGCCCCCTGTAGGGCATCGAGAATGGCCCTGCTCTTGGATGTGGCTGCAGCAAAGGTGCTCCAGTTAACATCTGGCATAGTCAAGTCCCCCATCAGCAATCTCTCTCCTTTCTCTGCCATCCTAAGGATGTCTTCTATCATTTCCTTGTCCATTTCCTCCCCCCCGAGACAGGGGTCTGTATACAACCCCCTGTGCGGATTGTAGTGCCATTTCCAGTCTCCAGGGTGACCCACAGTGCCTCCTCTCCTCCTAGTTTACCCTTTAATTCTGTTGCGTCGATCCCTTCCCTTGCATAAAGAGCTACTCCTCCTCCTCTTCTACCCTCCCTGTCCCTCCTGTAGATTATGTACACTGGTATGTTGACGTTCCAGTCATGGTTGTCTGTGTACCATGTCTCTGTGACTGCCATGATATCCAGGCATCCTTCTTCCATCAAGACCACCAGTTCAGGGATCTTGTTACCATGACTACAGGCATAGGTACTCATTACCCTCTGTTTTTTGATGGCCTTATTTCTTTTTGCCCCATCCCAGTCCTTACTGCCTTTTGTCTTTTTCTCCATTTACCCTAGCCCTTCTCCCTATCAACTTCTCTGTCTTGGTGTTTACGTCACTAACTACCCTGATTTGTTTGGGGGGTGGCTAGGATTTCCCTTCTCCTTTTCAGTGCCTCCCCCCTTGGCAAGTTTAAATGCTTGCCAATGAAGCATTTAAACCCATCACCTAGGATCCGGGTTCCCCTCCTGGACAGATGCAGACCATCATGCCACTATAGGCCTACATCCCTCCAGGTGGATTCCCAGTCCTCAATGAAGCCAAAACCCTGAGCTTTGCACCAGATTTTCAACCGCTGATTGAATCCTATGGTGCAGAGCACCCTAGCCTCCCTATACTCCTTCTGCACTGCTCTGATCCCTTTCCCAGCCAGGTAATTTTTCTCTAGGTGGAAAGTGACATCCAGCTCCCTCTCCCATGCAGCTGCTCCCATGATCCTGAGGATTCAATCCCTGTACCTCCAAGCCATGGCACCAGAGAGATACCTTACCTCCCTCTCCCAGTTCTACCCACCTAACAATGGAGCCACCCCACCAGGAGTTATTTCCTTCTACTGTGGGGTCCCATGCCACCCTCCTGTGGAGGTTCAAAGCATCCTCCTTGGTCTCCATTGTAGGGGCCTCCACAGATGAACCACACTCTGCCAGAACACCATATGAATTGTGGAGAGGTACAACTGGAGGGATACACCTCTGTTCCACCATCCTCATCCTCCCTGATCCTACTATGTTCCAACTGCTTCTCTTTGTTGGCAACCTTTGAGGCAGCTGCAGTGGCCCTGGTTGTTTCTGGGTAGGAAAGGATGTCCCCCAAATCCTGGCCAACTCAGCCTGGAGATGAGCAACCTCCTCCCTCAGCCCAGAGAGTTGCCTACAGATGGGACAACATCACATCCTCTAGAACATCTACCAGAAGACTGCTGCTCCACAGCCACTGCACTGCACCAATCCCATCATGTCTTATTTGTGGCCCTGTTATTTGGTATACTTACTCTTTTCTCTCTCTCTCTTTATTTTATTTTTTTATATCATTTTGTTTTCTTTATTTTCTCCCTACTTTCCTATTGTCTCCATGCCCTTAAAGCTCCTGATCTTCCTGTTCTGGGACAGGAAGTTCCTATATTCCTCAGTAGTCTCCTTCTTACTTGCTCAGAGTCAGACCTCCATCAGCTGGGGGGGGGTGGAAAGCTACTCTTTTCCTTCTAGGATGGTGAGTCTTTTGTGCCTCTGTAATCACTTACTTCCTGCTCTCAAACAGGAAGTTTCTGTTGTCAGTCAAATCCTGTGCATATAATGGTAGAACTGGTTAAGGGTGGGTGGGGGTGGAGGGGAGTTCTAACAGCAGCTCCTTCCTCTTGCTGTTCTCTGTCGTAAGCTATCTAGATCAGTTTTTAAATGCAAACACCTGACTTCCTTCTCTCTAAGCCACTCCCCCTAATTCACAGTTTCTTTCTCACCTAGCTAACTGCACAGATCACAATTTCTTCACTCAACTCAGACAAACATGATTTTTTGTTTGTTTTTTTGTTTGTTTTTACCCTAAATTGAAGTTCCCAGTAGTAGAGTTCTAGTTCTTAGTCCAGTAGAGTAGTAAAGTTCTAACAGCAGCTCCTTCCTCTTGCTGTTCTCCACCACAAGCTAACTAGGTCAGTTTTTAAAGGCAAACACCTGACTTCCTTCTCTCTAAGCCAGTCCCCCCAATTCACAATTTCTTTTTCACCTAGCTAACTGCACATTTCACAATTCCTTCACCTAACTCAGACAAACACACTCTTTTTTTTACCCTAAATTGAAGTTCCCCATAGTAGAGTTCTAGTTCTTTAGTCCAGTAAAGTAGTAAAGTTCTAACAGCAGCTTCTTCCTCTGATGCAAGCTATCTAGGTCAGTTTTTAAATGAAAACACCTGGCTTCCTTCTCGCTAAGCCACTCCCCCTAATTCACAGTTTATTTTTCACCTAGCTAACTGCACAGATAGCAATCCCTTCACCCAGCTCAGACAAACGTACTCTTTTTTTTTTATTTTTTTGTTTGTTTTTACCCTAAATTGAAGTTCCCAGTAGTATAGTTCTATTTCTTTGGTCCAGTAGAGTAGTAAAGTTCTAACAGCAGCTCCTTCCTCTTGCTGTTCTCTGCCTCAGGCTATCTAGGTCAGTTTTTAAATGCAAACACCTGGCTTCCTTCTCTCTAAGCCACTCACACTAATTCATAGTTTCTTTTTCACATAGCTAACTGTACAGATAACAATTCTTTCCCTAGCTCAGACAAATGCACTCTTTTTTAATTTGTTTTTTGTTTGTTTTTACCCTAAATTGAAGTCCCCAGTAGCAGAGTTCTAGTTCTTTAGTCCAGTAAAGTAGTAAAGTTCTAACAGCAGCTCCTTACTCTTGCTGTTCTCTGTCACACGCTTTCTAAGTCAGTTTTTAAATGCAAACACCTGGCTTCCTTCTCTTTAAGCCACTCCCCCTAAATCACAGGATTTTTCACTGAGCTAACTGCACAGATAACAATTCCATCACCCAACTCAGACAAACACACTCTTTTTTTTTTGTTTGTTTTTACCCTAAATTGAAGCTCCAGTAGTAGTTTTTATGAGAGTTTTTGCTGGTCATTGGCCAAACGCATATGAGCTGCTTGTTTCATCCTTGTGATAATCAGCCTTGCAAGTTAGAAATACAATCATTTTTTTTTATTTTACAAAGCTGACCAAGTAGTCTGTGGACAACATTTATCCTTGGCATAATGGGAATCCTCATCCACATTTGGCATTGTGTACTCTGAATAAACTGTAGTGTTTGGAACTAGTAGCATTCACCCCTCTTGGGCTGCTGCATCATTGTCTCAGATGTTGGGAAAAGTTATCCAAGTACTCTGTTCAACACATATTCTTCATACCCCTATGAAGAAGCATTTTAAATGGCATAATATCAGGCAGTTTATGATATCATGAGAGGTTTTGGGTTTCACTACACATACAGTAGTTATGTTTTTACACTGAATTTTTGCACATAATATTTTTAGAATATTTAGAGTAATCTCTCTATTCCATGCAGGAAGTGGATACTTCCCTTCCTTTTCTGTGCTGCTTGATTTAAAAATAGTTATTCTGCTTAATACTTTGCATATTTATTTTGCTAATGCATCTCAGTAAGCATTTGCTGTTCCCTTTCCTCTGGCACAATGCCGAGTGGCAGCAACCACTTGCACCATGGTAATGGAATGTGAAGAGCACTGTAAGGGTAAACAACTATATATTTTGTTACTCATTTTAGGTCATTCAGTCTTTCAATCATCATGTTCCCTCTAAATCCTCTTTTGTTTTACACTAGTGTTGTCCCACACAAAAGCAAAATTAGCCTGTGCTGTTATTCATGGTAGGAGCTGACAGGCAGACAAGTTGGCATCATGAAAAAGCAATTCCCACTACATCCAGGATACACCTGTAGGAACTATGTATGCATCGGATAGGATAGGAACCACTTTAGTGTAGATGTTGCAAATCAGTTCCTTCTGACAGCTGGCTCCCAATTGTCATGGGGTCCTGGTGTGCTGACACCTGAATGAAGATATCTAGCTAACTTCAATGTTTAAGTGTTCTTCTAATTGTGCTGCTTTTTAATCCCAGATCTGGCTTTTAATGTAGTTAAAAATGATGAACAGTAATAAAGAAAAGAGACACACATAAAAAACAACGTTGTTATGTGTAACTAATGAAAATGTGTACATGCTATGGAATCATTGCTACTAATATTTATAAAGCAACAGTGTTAGTATAATTATAAACCAGAGTGTGCCAAGCATTCATTTCATTGGCAACAAGCACCATGCCTATAATATCTATAGAGTACACTGTTTCAGAATAGATAGTCTGCAAAGGGAAACTTGCAGCAGGTGTCCTTTAGGCTGTGGCTGCATCCCCTGACATCAGAACAGAGCAGGTAGGAAAAGAGGGAACAGGGAAGGAATGAGGGAGGATGCAAGGTGTGGGTTTTGGTAAGAGTTAGGTCTGCTCAGTGGTGGAAGGAAGCTATGGCCAGTGGGGAGGAGTTAGAGGGGTACATAAGGGTCACCTCACTGTAGCCCAACTCCTTTAGTTCCTGATCTCTGGATGAGAGGCTTTGTCCAAATAGAAGCAGAAGAGCCAAGTGAGCTGCAGAAGCAGCATCACAGGCTAGTCAGGTAGTTGTAAATTTGGCTTTCTGCAGCGTAAGGCTTTAGGCAGATGGATTTTCTCCTGCAAGGGGAAATCAAGCATAGTGTTCTGAGGTTCAGGATGCTGTTTGTGCAAAGCAGTTTGTGCAGTGGGCAGTTAACAAAAGGATAAGTGTTAAATTGGCTCAGCCAATCATAGGAGAGTTGAGGTGGGGACAAAGTTAAGAAAGTGGCATTGTCAATCAGGTATTGGGATGTGTCTGCTCTTTTGCACCTCTAACCACACACTAGGGCAGCCAGTGCTCAAGAGAGAAACATTTAAAAAGTGCAGTTTGGCAGTGAGGGAGTTGGGGTACTCCCACCAGAATTCTGAAATTGGAAAAGTGGCTGAAATCAGCAGTAAGTGAGTGGGTTGGGGTGTTCTTGTTTAAGTGCCAGGAAGGGGGCACTTACTTTGATAGTGTTCATCTCAGTGACTAGGCTGCAACAGGGCAGTGTGGGATCCAGGGACGTTCACTTTGGTAGAGGTCACAATTACGCTGAGTGAACATGATTGCCTGGCAGTGAGCAGTGCTGCTAAGCAATGCAAACAATAACTCAATCAATAAATAAAACAAAGAGACAAACACAATATAGACAAAGTTGGGGGGGTTGTACACCTTGTATCTGACTCCTGCTCCAGCAAGTGAAGGAGGAGTTGGGGCCAAGTGTGGTCATTGCCATAAAAACAAAGAGAGCAGGGAACACAGATAGGGAACCTAAGAGATGGTGCTACAGCCAAGGAAGGCACCAGGTGCACAAATTACCTACTCCTGACTTGGGGAGATAGTGATGAAAAATAACAATACAGGATTATTTTGAGGCCCTGTAATGGAATGAGTAAACTTTAATTCCTTTAGTGAGGATCTATTGAAGGGCACATTAAGGGATACAAACTTTTAGTAAGGAAATAGAGCATAGAGGCAGGGGTGGAGAAGCTGTGTTTGTATCAGAACATATAAATACAGAATGGATTAAGGGTATGAATGGCAATGCCAATGTGAGCATATTTGGTTGAAACTGGTTCCCACTTTTGGTAAGAAATCTATCCTTGTCCTTGTCTATAGAGCACCATCAAAGAACATGGAATATAACAAACAATTACAAGAAGTTTCAGACAACTTAAACCTGGAAGACAGTATAATAATATTAGGTGACTTCAACATGCCATAATTAATTGGGAATTAGGAATGGGGGAACACCAATAGAGAGAAAATTCTTATTAATCCTAGACAAACTTGGCTTAGAGTAGTACATTAAGACAGCAACCAGAGGCAGCAATAAATTAGACCTGGTATTGAGTAATACAGGGGGCAGCATTACAAATTTTAAAACTGCAGTTCCCTTAGGAAATAGTGATCATGAAATGGTTACATTTACAGTAAGGAATGTATCTACAAAAATCAAGAGACCGACCAAAATAAAATGTTTTAGAGATGCTGAGTTTGAAGACATGAGAAAGGAGATGCAAGTGTGGGCTGGACAGTGGATTTCAATGATAAAACACATGATGAAATGTGAAGCATTTTGATGGAAAAATTAAACCATCTGGTGGAGGAATATGTTCCTAAAAAAAAACTAAATATAATAGATCAGGAAATATGAAAAGGAAAACTTATAAAAAAGCAAAAAGGGAAACTACCATGGAGGCATGGATAAATAACAGATCAGTGGTGAAGAATTGTAAAAATATGTATTAAGATGGCTAAACGGCAAGTAACAGATGGAGAAAAGGCCTTCTTGAGTGCTCCAACTTCGATCCTAGAAATCCAGCAGGCCATTCAACAAATGCCCCTAGACAGGTCTCCTGGACCAGACGGGTTCCCCCAGTAACTTTTACAAGGAATGCCATTCGTCAATAACCCCAGTTTTAAAAGAGGTCTTTCAGTATTGGTTTGATAATGGATTATCGGATCCTAGCTTCCAAGAAGCGACGGTCTCTTTAATCCTAAAACAAGGGAAAGATCCTCTTAGTATGGATAGTTACCACCCTATCTCCCTATTGAACACAGATATTAAAATCCTAGCAAAAGTCCTGGCAAATAGGTTATCCAAAGTTATAGGTAATCTTGTCAGTTGGGAACAAGTGGATTTATGACGGGGCGGTCACCCCAAGATCACATGAGGAAATTATTACATCTCATTACAATTGCAAAGGACGCCAATACCCCAGCAATACTCATGTCATTGGATGCCGAAAAGGCATTCGATAGGGTATCTTGGGATTACCTTTTTGCCACCCTGTCCGCCTTTGGCCTGCCTGATGATTTCCAGAGATGGGTACAAATTTTATACTCCTTTCCTTCTGCCAGGGTAAAGTGCAACGGATATTATCTCCAGTAATAAAGTTGGAGTGGGGCACGAGGCAAGGATGTCCCTTGTCACCTTTACTATTCAATTTATATTTAGAGCCATTATTGCATAGATTGGCAGGGAATATTCTTATTAAGGGTATACAAGTGGGGGAGGCCAGGTATGCATATTCGGTATATGCAGGTGATATATTACTACATATTGAAGACCCTGAGGCCTCAATCCCAGCTATCTTGGTGGAAATTGATTCCTTCTCTAAAATATCTTACTACAAGTTAAATCGAGCGAAGACGAAGATCCTTCCCTTAAATAACAAAGTTACGAAGTTGGATTTGTTGTCGTTTGGCCTTTGTTGGGAAGCAAAGTCACTTATGTACCTAGGAATAAATATCTGTATGGAACTGAACTCCATGATCAAGAATAACCTGGGTAGTTTAGTTAAAACAATAATGGGGGATATGGATAGGTGGCGACTGCTCTCTTTTTCACTTTGGGGAAGGCTGAGTATTATTAAAATGAACATATTGCCAAGATTATTATATCCCCTGGGTATGATAGGCGTATATCTCTTGAAAGGGTGGTTTTCCAATTTACAGAGGGCATTTAACCTATTTATATGGAATGGGAAAAGGGTTCATAGATCTTATATTAAATTGACAGCCCCGAAGTTAAAGGGAGGATTAGCCACTCCCTCCCTTTTCCTATATTACACTGCACAGCACGTAAGCAAGCTGGGTTATTGGAGTGGAGGGAACAGTCAACTGACCTACTTACCTTTGTGGGTAGACATAGAGCAACATTTGGCGAAGAGGGCGAATTGCTCACTGCGGGCCCTGCTATATGTCTCCCCGTCGGCTATCCCTAAGCCCTTGAAAAGCAACCCTATGGGATGGTCATTAAAGGCCTTTCATCAGCTACAAAAATACCTTACAGTAAAATGGTACTATTCGGTCGGCCAACCCATTTTTGGTAACCCACATATTAAGGTTGGGGGTGCGACATTGTCCCCTACATTTTGGCCCCATGTAAGTCACCTTAGGTCTCGACCTTTGGGTGAATGGGAGACCTCTGCCTCTTTGATCAGCTGATGAGATCTTTAGGAGTTACGCATCAGGAATTATTTAAGTGGATGCAAGTCAGCAAGGCCCTAACCTCCTTCTTTTCTCGGGTAGCACCCATCGACCATGGGGAAAGAGATCTTAATACATTTTTATGTATAGCTTCTCAGCTGCGCCCAGTCTCCAAGATATACACAACACTTCAGGAGTGGGACTTCAGACTTCCATCAGGGGTGTGTTTTTACTGGACGAGGGAGTTTGGAATACCGGAGGTACCTAGTCTTTGGAAGAAGCTTCGGCTTACAATGTATAAATACATAAAGCAAGATAGGCTGAGAATGGTACATTTTAATATAATGCATAATACATACCTAACTCCAGTCCAGTTACGTAAATATGGGGCGAAGGATACGCCCCTCTGTGGCAAATGCAGGAAGGACGATGGTACCTTGTACCATATGGTCTGGTTATGCCCCTCCACACAGGCCTTTTAGCGGTCCATTAATAACCTATTAGACCCTATCTTTGGCTTAAAAACATGTTCACCCCTGAGGTATGTCTGATGAGTCTTTTCCCAGTAGGTATCTCTAAGATTAAAAAGGCCTAAATGTCACTCGTATCAGCCGTTGCTAAATTGATAATTTTGAGGCATTGGGCTAGTGACAAATCCCCTTCCTTGATGGAGTGGTACAGAGAGTGCATTTTGGCACTGCAGCTAGAAAGGCATATTGCTTGTATGCGAGGTAGACTGAAAATATATACGTCACTTTGGAGTTCATTAGAAGCGCTCCAATGGCGTGGAAACCTGATGATCAGACTACCTCAGGGACGACAAATTAAGGTCTGTTTATGTGTGTAGCCTTGGAAGGGGAGGGGGGAGGGAGGGGTTTAAGCTGTGAATTTAATGCGTGAGTTAAAATTTAGCTGTTAAATGTTACAATAATTTGTACCTTTAACTCTGCCTACTAGGTTATGTTTTTGATGAGACTTTGGTGAAAACAATAAAGATGTTTTAATAACAAAAAAAAAAAGATGGCTAAACGGCAGTATGAATTGGGACTGGTGGTTATAAGGTAAAGGATAACTACAAAATGTTTTATAACCACATAAACCACAAACAAGGGACTAATGTACAAGTGGGTCCTCTTGTGGATTCTTAAGGGGTTCTGGTAACTGAAGACAAGAATATAGCTGACATGTTGAATATCTATTTTACCTCAGTCTATAATGATAAATTAGCAACATTATCAATAGATAGAATAAACAAAGGAAATCTACCTTTAAACCTGAATGTTAATGACACAAGAACTAGGCTGCAGAGATTAGATCACAGTAAGTCTCCAGGGTCAGATGGAGTACATCCCAGGGTACTCAAAGAACTTGCAGACATTTTAGCAGACCCAGTAACTATGTCATTTCAAACATCCCTAAACAAGGGAGGAAGTGGTTGACAGATGGAGGGATGCCACTGTCATACCCATCTACAAAAAATGCTATAAAGAGGAGAGTAAGAATTATAGACCAATAAGTTTTAGAGAAGGTTTTGGAAAGGGCAGTGAAGAAGGAGAGTGAGGACCATTTCAGGAGGGCTGATTTGCAGGACAAGATACAGCATGGTTTTACTAATGGTAGAACTTGTCAAACAAATTTGATGGAGTTCTTTGATGGGGTCAGTAAGGCACTGGATAGCAATAACCCAGTGGATGTGATCTCTTTGGACTTCAATAGACATTCGATAAGATATCACATAGAGAACTTACAGATGTGCTGCAGAACACAGGGTTACATGCAAATATTGTGGCTTGGATTAATTCATGACTCACAAATTGGAGACGACAACTAAACTTGAGGGGCAACAAATCTGAGTGGCAGATGTTACAAGTGGTGTTCAATAGGGGTCTGTATTAGGGTCTTGTCTATATAACATTCATATGGCATCTATGAATTGTGGGGAGGGAGTCTGGGTATCCAGGTTTGCAGATGACATGAAACTTGGCTCAGTGGTATGTAGTTCAAGGGACACTGAAAAATTACAAGGAGAATTTAAAAATCTGGAACAATGGGCTGTAAAATATAAACTGGTTTTTAATTTAGAGAAATGTTCTGTATTGCATCTGGAAAACACAAATAAAAGGCTCAATGTACACTAAATGGATGCATAATAAGAGTGGCAACTGAGGAAAAAGACCTTGGAGTAATTATTAATAATGACCTCAAGCTAAAAAGATATTGTCGATCAATAGCTAAGACAGCTGGAAGAGTACTGGGATACATTTGAAGGCATATCAAAAGTAGGGATATGAGGATGGTGGTTCCTTTGTATGCCTCTTTGTTAAGACCACATTTGGAGTACAGTGCACAATTTTTGTCTCCTAGCACAAAAGTGGATATTAGACTACTGGAGGGGGGTCAGCCTACAGCCACCAAGATGGTAAAATAGTGATTAATCGAAGCTATAGTGAAAAATTGAGATACTGGGTTTGTACTAGCTGGAATACAAAAGGCTGTGGTGGGATATGTGTTTGGTATAGGGAGCCATCATTAATAATGACTTATGAGATTGTCTTGGACTTGAATATAAAAGCTGCAGTCACAATACCAGATCACATATATTACAGCTCAAAGGGGCACAAACTACACTAACAAAATAGCAGCATGGTTTAACTGAAGGTGGTAGGAAGTAAATATATGAATGAGTTTAAGAAAAATCTCGATGATTATTGTAGAAAGAGCAATAAAAATGGTTATTCCCTTTGAGATAAGGGCAAGATGTACATGGGCACATGCCTTACTTGGCTGGTAAAATCCTATGAATCCCAACTCAATATAGACAAGGTATTTGGGGGCAGCCGCCTTACATCTCAATCCTGATCCAAGCAGCAGGAAAGGGAAGGGAATGGGAACTAGGGGTGGTTTCGATCACATGATGGGAACTAGGATGATATGCAGACATATTAGAATAGTAATGGTGCTACAACCTTTGATGGACAAGACCTGGGTTTGGTCCTAGGGTATGATGTGTTAACATGGTAATTTTCATGGGCAGAGGGCTGCTTGTGGTACTGAGACCCATATACAAGTGCCTTCAGAAAGTATTCCCCCCCCTTGGATTTTGTCACATTTTGTTGTGTTACTACCAGAAATTTTAATGCATTGAAATGATTTTTCCCCCTTGATTCACACAGCATACTCAACAATTTAAAGGGGCAAAAATATTTTTATTGTGTAACAAAAATTTATGAAACATTAAAAACTGAAATATCTTGTATACTTAAGTATTCACCGCCCTGAGTCAATACTTTGTAGAAACGCTTTTGGTAGCAATTGCAGCTTTGAGTCTTCTTGGGTATGTCTGTTTCAGCTTTGCACATCTGGATTTGGGGATTTTCGCCCATTCTTCCTTGCAGATTTGCTCAAGCTCTGTCAAGTTGGATGGGGAGTGTCGGTGAACCACAATCTTTAAGTCTTTCCACCGATTCTCAATGGGATTCAAGTCTGGGCTTTGACTGAGCCATTCAAGAACATTCACCTTCTTGTTCTGAAGCCACTCCAGTGTTGCTTTGGCTGTATGCTTGGGGTTGTTGTCCTGTTGGAACGTAAATCTTCACCCCAGTCCAAGGTCCATTGCAGACTGATGCAGGTTCTTCTCAAGGATGTGCCTGTATTTGGCTCCATTCATTGTTCCCTCTATCCTGACAAGTGCCCAGTCCCTGCCACTGAAAAGCATCCCCATAACATGATGCTGCCACCACCATGCTTCATGGTAGGGATAGTGTTACATGGGTGATGAGCTGTGTTTGGTTTGCACCCGGCATAGCGCTTTGCATTCAGGCCAAAGAGTTCAATATTTGTTTCATAAGACCAGAGAATCTTTTGCCACATGGTCTCAGAGTCTGCCACATGCCTTCTTGCAAACTCCAGGCATGCTATTATGTGGCCTTTTCTCAGGAGTGGCTTCCGTCTAGCCAATCTCCCATAGAGGCTACATCTGTGAAGTGCTGCAGAGATTGTTGTCCTCTGGACAGGTTCTCCCATCTCAGCCATGGAACTCTGTAGTTGTGTCAGGGTGGTCATTGGGTTCTTGGTCACTTCCCTGACCAAGGTACTTCTTGCCCGGTTGCTCAGTTTGGGAGGACGGCCTGCTCTAGGAAGATTCTGTGTGGTTCCGTAATCTTTCCATTTCCTAATGATGGACTTGACTGTGCTCCTGGGAACTTTCAACACCCTAGAAATATTTTTATACCCCTCCCCAGATTTATGTCTCCTCACAATTCTATCACGGAGTTCTACAGACAGTTCCTTGGTCTTCATGGTAGAGTTTCTGCTTTGACATGCACTGTCAACAGTGGAACCATATATAGACAGGTGTATTTCCTCTGAAATCATGTCAACCATTTGAACTGACCACCGGTGGACTCCATTCGAGTTTTAGAGTGATCTCACAAGGAAATTGGATGCACCTGAGCTCACTTTGGAGTGTCATAGCAAAGGGGGTGGATACTTATCAACTCAAGACATTTCAGGTTTTTATTTTAAATTACATGTACAAAAAATTCCAGAAGTTTCATTCCACTTTGACATTATAGAGTAATTTGTGTAGATACGTGACAAAAAAAATCCCATATAAATGTATTTTAATTTGAGTTTGCAACATCACAAAATGTGACAAAATCCAAGGGAGCTGAATACTTTCTGAAGGCACTGTATAGGGTACACATGTGTAGGGCAGAATTGAGTAGAACCATGCGGAGGAAAATGTATTTTGTCCATGATGCATAACCTTGTATGTGACAAGATTGGGGTTCAATCAAGGGGCATGAGGCTGATCTTGACAATGTTCATAGGCAGAGGGTTGCTTGTTGCAGAATATACTCATTGCCGTAGCGATGATTCTCATGGTGGCCAAGGTTAGGAGAGTGAGTTATGTATGTCTGCCTTGACCTTAAGGTATGCACCATGAGACTTGCATGGAAAATAGACAAATAAATGTGAAAAGAGTGGAACTTTCATTTATAAATTAGCATTGGTTGGAGATGTCATGGCAGTCAATCAGTAAAGGTGAAAGTTGATGTGGCAGGACAAACCTGTTTACATGGTGATGGTTAACATGAAAACCTGGTTGGAGGGTGAGCTGTGCATGCTTACCTTTAGCTTTAACTGTTGTAAGATGTCTCTGGAAACCTGCACTGAAAGTCATAATTAATGGATAGAAAGAAAAATGTGATGTAAGTTTGTAATCAGCAGTTTTACAGATGGCAAGACAGTCAATCTGCACAGTGTTGGAATTTTGAGTGTATGAGTAAATAATAGATTTAGAGTGAATGGCCACCATTTTGGTTACAGCACCTGCTATGTGGCTAATAGAAGTACTACACATGCATAGTGAGTGGCTGCATCTTGGGTATAAATGCACACTACTCTAGCCACCATTTTGGGCATGGATGCCATTCAGAGGCCATTTTAAAAACAGTCAGCTTGGGTACCAAAATAGAAGCCATCTGACAGTACTTAGCAAGGGGCAACCCAGGCCAAAATCAGAGGCTGGAAGTAGGGGCCCCCTGGGAGGCCTATTATATAAAGCAGAAGATAAATAAACAGTAAATATAATAACAAAAAAGATGAGCACAGATTTATGTGGAAGCTGAGGATTGTGTGGGGGCTGCCTGCTGTGAAGCATGGTGTGTCACATGGAGTGGCTGGCAGGCACAGAGGGACAGCCATGAGGTGATGCCTGAGAGCCCCTGGACCCCCATGCCATGGCAGAATGGAATGGTCAGCACACGGGCAAAGAGTGGGCTCCCCCCAGGGGCTTGAGGTGGCTAATCCTGGAGACGTAGTGGGGGTGTTATTAATTAAACTAGACCTGCTTGGCAAGGCCCTCCCCTGGGGGCCAGGGTTTACAATTTGGTGCAAGAACAAGGGGGAATATATAAAAAAAGACAGTGGTTGGGTCTAGGAGATAAACACTGGGCAGGAAGCAGTGAGGATGCATAGTAATGAAATGTTGCTGGACAAAAGGTTGCCCAGTAGTACAGTAAATCAGAAGTAGCTACCAAGCTGGCCCACTGGCACAGTGGTTGGATTTCCACTTGCGATGCCAGCGACCCAGGTTCAGGAATGGACCAGGGTCGCTGGAGGGCTGGCTGGGGGGGGAGAAGGATTGAGCATCCTATGGACAGCTCTCCTTCTCCAGGGGGAAGGGTGGGGAAGTGTCCGGCATGTGATGGACCCCTAGCAGAGGCCAGGGGTCCCAAAACACTGGTGCTCACACTCAATGGAGGCAGGGCAGACACTGGATGTCATTGAACATCCCTGCCTCAGAGGAAAACTAAAAGAAAATGGAGGGGAGAGCCTCCGCCTACATGAAGCCCCACCTGGGGCTTCAATTAGCCACTGCCGCAACACTCCCAACCAAATACCAGTTCCACGGCACCAGAATTAGGGGAACCGGTGCCGTGGCCCCACCCTCCGGGGGGCAAGCTGGAGGTAACCAGGAGTTGCGGCACTTGGCGGTTGGTGGAAGTCTTGGGGGCCATGACCAGGGCAAAGACAGGACGGAGGCCTCTTGGGAAAAATGATAAATAAAAAAAAAAAGAAGTGGCTGCCACAGACAAGGGGAAAGTTTTGTTGTTTCTTTTTTCTCTGTATTTCAGTCTGGTAAATGGATAAAGATGCCTGGAAAAGGGAAGGCAGTGCTGAGAATGTGGATGGCAGAATTGGAGGAGCAGCTGATGGCTTTTGTGCATGCCCATGGTAGGGCATTGTGGAATACCTGTTTTGGGATCCCAGATGGGGAGGGCCAATAGAACCAGGATAGTGCAGGGCCATTGGCACTTCCCAATGCAGTCAATTCCTCCTGGGAAGCCAGCAGGGCATGAGAAAGGGTCCAACTAACCAGAATCCATGAAAGCTACCAAGAAGTGGGCACCAATACTTCATCCAGGAGCCAAGAAGACAGCTGTGGAAGTGTTGTGTCCCAGCAAAGAGCCAGCAGAAGGAAGCTCTAGTGCTGGTGCACCCAGATCAAGGCAGGACAAAATTTGAGGAGTGAAGCCCTGAGCAGATAAGGGAGCTGTTGGTGAACATTTTTTTTAATAACTCAAACTTTATTGAGCAATCCACAGCTCTTCTAGGGGATCAGGAGTGTAACTGGGGTGTGGAGATGACAAAGGCTTAGTACCCTCCAACAGAAGAAAGATTTAAAAGGTCAGGTTAGTTGGTGTATTGAGGTAGAAGACTAAAGTTTTCTGACAAAAAGCATCTAGCTTTACCTGAACTTTTTGTCTTTTATGTTTTCTTGTAAGGACAGAACAAGGAGCAACATTAACAAAGCAATGAGAAACATTAAGGGTTATTTTTACTGTCTTGTTACTATTTTGTTTTGTGCTTACAGGTTGTGGCTAAAGGTTTTGTTACTGTTTTGTTTTGTGCTTACAGGTTTTACAGTTTTATCTCCCTTTAGGCTTAGCAGAGTTACTGTTTTGTCACTATTTTATTTTGTACTTATAGGCTATGCTTATGGGTTTTGTTTTGGGCTTGCAGGTTTTGCAGTCCCTTTCTTACATTGAAGGAGTGAATTGTTTTTCTTCCACAGCTCTTCCAGGGGATTAGAAGTGAAACTGGGGGGTTGAGCTGACAAAGGCTTAGCACCTTCCAACAGAAGGAAGATTTAAAAGTCAGGTTATCTTTACGTCCGTCCGAGAGTACTGTGGTTGGTGGTGTTTGTTGGAGCCACTGACAAAAGTTGATAGTTTTTCTTCACAGGTACCTCTACTGATTTTCTGCAGGGAAAGTCCAACACAGCACAAGGATGTGCTCTCCACCAAAAAGATCACTAAAAAATTCATTAAAAAGCCAGTAATGATAGCTGGAGACTCCATGATAAGGGGAGTAGAGTCTCAACTTCAGCATTGTCATTGACTGGGTCACTGGCTGACTTGTTCAACACCTCCCTGGACAGAGGGTGCATGCCGCAGGACTGGAGGTTGGCTCATGTGGTGCCTATCCACAAGAACAACCCAAAGGATGAGCCGGGTAATTACAGACATGTCAGTCTCACTTCCACAGTGGAAAAACTTATGGAAACAATCTTGAAGGAGAGACTGATAACCTTCCTGGAAGTCAATGAGCTCCAGGATGGACAGCAGCATGGGTTTGTCTCTGGGAGATCATGCCAGACCAACCTAATAGAATACTACAACTGAGTCACAAGAGAGTCAGATAAGGGCTATGCAGTGGATGTCCTTTATTTGGATTTCAGCAAGGCTTTTGATTCGGTCCCTCACGGGTGACTGGGGAAAAGCTGAAATATGTAGGGGTGGGGGCTAAGATGGTTAACTGGATAAAGAATTGGCTGGAAGGCAGACTGCAATGGGCAGTTGTGGAGGGGGGACTCTCATCTCCTATGCCAGTGACCAGTGGTTTGCTTTAGGGCTCTGTGCTAGGGCTGGCATTGTTTTGTCTGTACATATAGGGTATTGCACATGGGGTTGGGAGCAAGATCAGTTTTTTCACTGATAACACCATGATGGGGGCTGTTGTAGATGATATAGAGGGATGGCAGAAGCTACAGGGTGACCTAACCAGACTTGAGGAGTGGTCAGCAAGGTAACAATTGAGTTTTAATGCAAAGAAGTACAAAGTTATGCACTTCAGAATGAAGAACCTGAGGAGGGAATATTGGTTGGGTATGGTGCAGTTGGGTGTCACTGAGGAGGAAAAGGATCTAGGGGTCATAGTAACAGGGAGCATGAACAACTCTGTTCAGTGCAGGAAGGCTGCATCTAAGGCCAATAGGATGCTGGGGAGCACTGTGTGGTGGGTTTCATCCAAACACAAGGATGTGATCCTGCCCCTGTACAAGTCTTTGGTCAGGACACATTTGGAGTACTGCATGAAGTACTGGCATCTGTATCTGATGAAGGATATCAAGCTGCTAGAGGCAGTGCAGCATTGGGTGACAAAAATATTACAAATGGAAGGCAGAACCTATGAAGAGAGGCTGAGACACTTGAGTTTACATGCCCTGAAAGAGAGAAGGGATCTGGGAGATACAACTGAAACTTTCAAATTTATTTATTTTATTTAGTTTTTGTTGACTGGGTAAGTGCACTAGACAAATCCTGCCTATTTTCAGGCATGACCCAGGGGGAGGGGATACAGATGAATGCCAACTGATTTTGAACCAGATTAAGCTGATGGTGGTATTTGTAGTGAATGAGGGAAATCTGGCCAGGACACTGGGGAAATTCCACTACTGCATTGCTGGCAGTAGGAAGACTTGCTGTTTGTGAGCTACGTCACTTTTAGTCAGACCTGGGAGAAGATGGACATCTCAGAGGAAGAAGAGTGGTTGTGCTCTGCTTTAATTTCTGAGGAGACTAATGCGATGGATAAATCTATTCTTACAAATAAGGAACCAGATGAAGGTGACATTTTTGTGTCAACAGAGGATTTAACACAAGAGGAATTACAGCCAGTGGAAAATATGGAGATGCCTATAGTTACGGTTACAGAGGACCTTCAGGAGCAGCTTAAACTTCAGCTTGAAGTTCTTGCACAGGAACAAGACCATCTGAAAAACCAGCTGTTTTTGTTACATTCTATAGCTCAGCCTGTCAGTTCTTCGAATCTGGTTGTCATCTGTCAAAATGTTAAGGCTACTGAGGAGACTCCCGATATGGAATGGTCAGGTGAGTTATTGCAACTCTCTAATTCTTTGCCTGAAGTAAAAATGCATTCTGGAGATTTCCAGTTGGCTGGCAATGAAGAATCCGGTGTGGTTCAGTGCCAAGAGCCATTACGGGAATTGGGAACACTTGATGTCAGTTCAAGCTTACCGCTCATTGCTATGGTAAAATCTAAAGGCCCGGATGTGTCTAACTTGGAGCGTGGCGGCTCCATTTCTAACTTGCAAGCTGTTACTCTATCGAAAGCAGCAGGGTTTGTTTTTCATAATCCAGTGATGAAATCCCCTACTGGACTTGCAGATGCTGAGATAAACTGTGTCTTTCAAACTGATCCTTTGAACCAGGAGGGAGCTTCAGAATTTTCCTTTGTTAAACTAAATCAGTTAATGTATGAGAAACCTGGGGAAGAAGGTAAAGAAAATAGGGCGGCTGTGAGTTTTTCTAAAAGGAACTTGGGGACATCGGAGGGGGTTAAAGCTGCAGCTACTCATACTATCTTGGAGGTTAGCCCAGTATCCTCGGTACCTGTTCCTCTCCCACAGCCCCTCACAGAAGAAAAATGGTCCCTACAGTGGGCCTTGAGTGAAGCAGGATGGACTTTGGATAAAGGGACTTGGCACCCACAACTGACTGGGACCCCAAGTTAAATTTTTCTCAGAATGAACCTGCTTGGAAGCCAAAATTACCTGTTCCACTTATAACCTCAGGAACTACCATGGGGGTACAGAATATAGATAGACCTCCTGTTGTGGCCTCACAAGCCACTGCTCCTGTAGCCATTGACATTTCTGAAACTGGACAATCTTCTAACATATTACAAGGAAAGTCATATTCAGAGAAACCTTTGATGTCAGAGTTATTTTCCAAAATTAAAAAAGAAGCTGCACCATGCAGAAATGCGGTTAGACTCCACTATAAGGGGTGTTTAGATGTTAAGCCTGATAGGCATTATGTAGGTAAATGTCTGCTAAAGGATTCTTTGCATTTCTTTCCTAGGGAAGTGTTTGCATTTATCAACATCTCAGGAGAGAACAACTTCGATGTCAGCTTTCGTTCATCCTATGCTCTTGATCTATTTTGGAAGCGGTACAACCGGGTTAAGTTTTCACCCACATGGACCCCCTTTTTGGTTATACCATTAACAAAGCCATTAATTAAATATGTCTCAATCATGTTCAGGAATAAGGGGGTTGATGTGGATGATATTTCTTACTGGTTATCCCAAAAATGTGAGGTACTGAGCTCTCCTGAAGTCTATATTAGACACAGAGCAATTCTGGACAGGAGGTTGGCACTTTAAAGTGAAGCTTAGGCAAAATGATGCTGGGATTGACCACATCCCTAATTCTTTTTTGCTAGGAAGAGACGGGGGGTTGCTTTTATGCTGGGCAGCCCAGGGCCTGTTACAAGTGTGGTTCCAGAACACACTTGTCTAGTTCATGTGACAAGCCTAGATGTGATAATTGTGGGGAGATAGGTCATATTGCCTTTCAATGTGCTAATTTAACAAGGTGTGACCTTTGGGAAGATACAGGCCATGTATTTTCTGAGTGTGTATGGGCAGCGAAAAATAAAGCATCCAGTGGTAGTCCGGATCTTTTGATTCAGAAAGCCCAGGACTTGGCTGCTGTTTCAAACCAGGCAGAGACTGCTTTTCCAGCTGATATAGTTGTCCTTCCCCCAGTTCCATCCCAGGAATTAAGAATGTCTGAGGAAAAACCTCCTTCTTCTCCCTCTAAGTCTCTCCCTTCTTTCTCCTGTATGCTATGATGCACAAAAGGAGATGCTACCTCAAGATCCTTCAGTTAAACCTCCTGTAATTCAAGTCAGGAGGTCCTCAAGAAACCTTAAACCTCCTCCTGCCCCCCCCAGTAGATATCACATCTAGTAATCCTTTTGCTGTGTTATCCACACAGTGGGGTGATTCAGAAATGGACTGTATGGATCCTGATTCTCAACCTGTACAGGACAGTCCTCCATCCCCTTTTCATGCACAAGAAGGCTATAAAGGGAAAAAGAGAAGGAAAAAAGATGGTTAAAACTGTATTTCATAACTGGCTTGCTTTAAAATAGGGTCATTAAGTGTTCATAGCTTATTAAATCCAAGACGACGGCAAGTAGCCTTTGATTATATTCATAGAAATTTCATAGATGTGTGTTTGCTTCAAGAAACATTGATGTTCACACTTGACCAAGCCAGGTTTTTTCAAAAGGAATGGTGTTGGGGTCCTTCTTATTGGTCCTTTGGACAGCAGACAGCTGATGGATTAGGTTTCCTCTTTAACATTTACAATTTTACGCTAATTAAACTAATAGATTTAATCCCAGGAAGATTAATGGTCCTTGATGGGGTATGGCATTCCATGACATGTAGATTTATTAATGTATATTGTTCTCAGGTAAAGGCAGAACAGGTTACTCTTTTTATGATGCTTAAGCCTTTCTTACTAACTTCCTTTGAAGTCTTCTTATGTGGAGATTTCAACTGAGTTAAACAAGCATTTGTCAATGCCGAATGTTGCTTGCTTGTTTGTGCTGTTTAGGTATTTGGAAGTGATAGTTCCATGCCTTCCTCCCAAGACATCCACTGTGTCTTTCCATTCAGTATTCACAGAAGAGTGGGAGGGGCAAGGGGCACAGCAGTACAGCAGTTGCCAAGGGGGTAAAGAGGTGGACAATAGCCCATTCAAAGGCAAAAGAGTCCTGCAGGAGCTCACTAAATTAGACAAAGCGATGGAACCAGATGGCATACGCCCAAGGATATTAAGAGAACTGTGAAGGGAGATAGCAGTACCTCTGGCAGGTGGGGTGCTGCAGGGATTGGTCCTGGGGCCAGTCCTGTTCAATGTCTTCATTAGTAACATTGCAGAATGTCTGAAGGGAGATAGCAGTACCTCTGGCAGCCATGTTCACTGAGTCATTCAACATGAGTGAATTGGAGGAGGGCACATGTGGTCGCAGGGAGGAGGCAGATAACAATAGGCAGTTCAGCCTCACCTCAGTAGTGGAGAAGATCATGGAGACATTGCTTAAAGAAAGGATAGTGGGTCATCTAGAAGCCATCGGAGCCCAGGACCATCGACAACATGGATTCACAGTGGGAACATCATGTCAGACAAATATGGTTGATTTCTTTGACTGGGTTACAAAGGAAGTGAATCAGGGTGGGGTAGTGGACAACACTTACCTTGATTTCAGCAAAGCCTTTGACACCATCCCATATAGGAGGCTGATAAACTGGCTGGGCAGGCTGGGCATGGGGGAAAGGGTGGTAAACTGGGTTAGAAACTGGCTAACAGACAGGAGGCAGAGAGTGGTGGTAAATGGTGTGCAGTCTAGGGAGAGGGGGTCACCAGTGGGGTGCTGCAGTTTATCGGTCCTGGGGCCAGTCCTGTTCAATGTCTTCATTAGTAACATTGCAGAATGTCTGAAGGGAATTTTTTCACCAAATTTTCAACATAGCCATTTTAAGACCTCTGCTCATGAACAGTGTCACTGTGATTTTCTTAATCTGTCCCAAACATTGACTGCGCACACCAAATGCGCCATTGTATGCTACATGCATGGAAACAGATTTTGGGCGACATGTGAAAAATGACAGCTGTACTGCTCATAAGGAGGTGTGGTAAAATGGCAATGTTGAAAATCTGGGGTGCAAGTATTAAAAATTTGCAAACTTGCGTGCGTGCGTAGGAACTGCACAACGCACCCTCGTAAAACAGTCATTTTTAGGAATTATTTCACCAAATTTTCAAACTAGCCATTTTAAGACCTCTGCTCATGAACAGTGTCACTGTGATTTTCTTAATGTGTCCCATACAATGATTTTGCACACCGACTGCACCATTGTACGCTGCATGGGTGGAAACATGTTTTGGGCAAGATGTGAAAAATGACAGCTGTACTGCTTATAAGGAGGTGTGGTAAAATGGCAATGTTGAAAATCTGGAGTGCAAATATTAAAAATTTGTGAACTTACGAGTGTGCATAGGAACTGCGCAAAGCACACTCATAAAACAGTTATTTTTAGGAATTTTTTCACCAAATTTGCAACATAGGCTTTTTGAGAGCCCACCTTATGAACACTGACACTGTGATTTTGTTAATCAGTCCTGAAAGGTGATTTCATGCAGTGACCATGTAATCACCCTTCAGGCCTGATTAATGCCATGATAGTGACAGAATTCATGAGGAGGGGTCCCAAAAACCCCATGTTGAACATTTGGTGCCAAAATTCAAAAAAATGCCTGAGATATGCAGCAAAGTTGAAAAAACCCGATCTATCCCATTTTACAGCTTACCGGCATTTCCTCAGTTCGCGGTTGGATCTGAAGAGTGCAGACATGTTCCTGGTTCACCGAAGATCATCACACCGAGGTCTGGAGGTAAGTATGGGGTGAGGGGGTGTCTGGAGAGGCAGGGTACGCAGTGGGTGGGTGCGGGTTGTTGGGGGGGCAGAGAGAAGCACCGAGGAACAGTTTTTGTACTTACAGGGTTTTTTTTAATAAGACGATGAGGGACGTTTGCCATGCTGGGGTGGGCTCCCAGTGTGGCAGCTGAAAGGCTGTTTTAGGGGGCTGGAGCCGACAGAGGATTGAGCACCCCCATCAGCCATAACACATTTTGCCATGCTGGGGTGGGCTCCCAGTGTGGCACCTGGATGCTTTGGGGGCCGTGAAGCCGATGGGGGATTGGGCACCCCTGTCAGCCATAACAAATTTTGCCACACTGGGGTGGGCTCCCAGCAAGATACCTGGAAGCTTTGGGGGGCATGGAGCCGATGGGGGATTGGGCACCCCCATCAGTCATACACTGTGTGCATGGGGGAAGGGGGAAGACACATGAGCACGCAGTATGCGTGGGTGTGTGTGTGTGTGGAGGGGGATCTCTGCTCACTGAAGCAGAGCTCTCCCTTTCAACTGTATGATCACTGCATTTTCAACTGCTATCATAGACAGCTGCAGCAGTGATTGGGGAACTGGGGCCATGCCTGCAAACACACTGACTGAATTGGAAGATGGGTGCCACAGCTCCGAAAACTCGGATGATGACACTATGTTTCTTGCACATGCGTGCAAGCGACATAAAAATGTGAAAAGTGGAATCACAGGCAGTGGGAAAAAATGTATTGTGATTCTAATGCTCTGTTTCAATTAATAAATACATCAGGTCTGGTAGACAATAGAAGTTACCAGCATAGCGGTCCTAAATTTACTTATAAAAGGAACACATACACATCTATAATAGACTATATTTTTCTTTCAGGCAATCTTCCCCTTTTCAATTTCACACCTTCCCGATGGCCTTTTCAGATCACATGCTTCTTCAATGTAATTTTTCTTCAGTTTCCCTACCATCACCCCAGAAGTCAAGATGGAAACTAAGTTCACTTATGTTGAAGCGTCCTTTAGCAATAAATAACATTAGGTCATTGCTCATTGCTAGACTCTCAGTTTCAATTTTGTATTATGACTTAGGAGAATGGTGGAGGGAGAATAAGGAGGATTTACAAGTGATGTTAACAAAATCAAGGTAGGTCCAGTGAAAATTTGAAATGCCTACATTATTTAAAATTGCGTCAGCAATTATATTATCTATTTTCCATGGCAAATACCTAAAAAAATGATTTTACTGCACAAATAGCTAATTTAAAACAACAAATCCAAGAGGTACAATATGACCAAGCTAATACAATGAAAGTACTTTTTCAATATGGTATGAAAAAACAACCTCAGACTGATCCCTATGAAGCTTTTAAAAAATACAAAACCAAAACAACTGTGATCTCTCTTTTAAATCAGGAAGGGCAATCAGTACAGGATAATAAAGGTATTCATGGTGTAATAAAATAATTTTTAATTTCTCATAAACCAGTGGTGCCCCCTAGTGTGGAGAATATGGGAAATGTTTTTGCAAAAGGTAAAACTTCCAAAAAATGGGTTTACCATGTCACTTTTAACTAACTCCATTACAGGAACAGAAATTGTAAATGCTATGAAATCTCAAAAAAAATGGAACTTCTCCAGGGATTGATGGTCTTACAGCTGAGTTATATAAAACTTTTCCTTCTGAATTTTCAGAATGTTTGGTTCTGTTATTTAATTTTTTTTATCCTCTTTCAGATTTCCTATTTGGTTTTCAGAGGGTCTATTAATTTGTCTCTTTAAATCAGGGAATAAAGAGAATTTGGAGAATTGGAGACCAATTACAATTTTAAATTCCGACTATAATTATTAACTGGGATTCTGAATTCAAGACTCAAACTTTTAGCGAGTACTGTAATTTCTCCTTCACAATATTGTAGGCTTCCAGGGAAAAAAATTCAACATGCTCTCATAATTATTAAAGATTTAACAGAGCATTTTTCCTTGTATGGGCATTTAGGATGTATTGTTTCAGTGGATCAAATGAAGGCCTTTGATCGGGTGTATCACTTTTTTTTGTTTATGACCTTAAAACATTATAAGGTTCCAGCCTCTTTTTTGAATTGGGTAAAATCCCTTTATAGGAATGCCATTGTTCATCCTGTTATTCAGAATGAAATTATGGAAGGTTTCCATATTCCTACAAAGGTACACCAAAGGTGTCCGTTAAGTCCATTATTATATTTGTTTACAATAGATACATTAATTCAATCATTATCACAGCATCCAAAATGGAAAGGGGTACTGAGGCCACCAATTATGGAGGAACTGCATTTACAGGCATATGCGGATGATATCTGTGTATTTTTTTCAGACTATAATCAATTTTTATTTTTTTGGACTTTATGGTTACTTATTCCTTAGTCTCAAACTCCAGAATAAAAACACAAAAAAGTCAGGGTTTGTTTATTGGGGTAGGTTATCCCGATGAGGTTATTATTCAAGGTCTTCGAATCTCTTCAGATCCGATAAAAATTTTGGGATTGCTGTATAGGCCCCAAAATCTTCCAGATTTGAACTGGGATAAAGGTTCATCTTCAATAGATTACAAAATACAAATCTGGAAGCACTGGAAATTGGCAAAATTAAAATGGGTACAGGTCATTAGATAGTTTTTAATTTCCATTTTACTGTATACTGCAATGATATTTCCACTACCAATAGGGTTTGAAACCAGACTATACAGTTTATTTTTTCATATGGTCTGAGGAAATAGGCTGAACCCCATTAAGAGACAGTACACATACCTTGCTAAAGAAAAAGGGGGGTTGGAAATGGTGGATCCAGTCATTTTCTTCAATTCCTAGCACAAAATATTAAGGTTAGGCTCTTACCACCTGCATCTAGGTATGGCTTGTTAATAAAACATGTTTTAGCTCGTTATTATTCAGCTTGGCTTACAATTCCTCTTAAACCTCTACAAAATTTATTGGTGCCACAATATGTTAAACCTGTGCCAAAAAAAACTCTTCAAATAGGGTCTTTTGAAACAAATAGTAAAAGAGAGTAAAGGACCAAAGTTATATGACACAGTGATGTTGTTATTATATCCTTCCAAGCCTGCCTTTAAAAATTATCCTTCGACAACGATTCTAGTGGTACTTCAGCAATTGAATAATCCCAGATTGCCAGTATTTATCTGGGAATTTTTGTGGTTAGCAGTATATGGGAGGATTGGGGTTTGGGGTAATGCCAAACATAAGGCTAAAGATGAAAGAATGTGCCCTTTTCTTGATTGCATTGATCAAGAAGAAACTGTGGATCACTTTTTGTTTCACTGTTCATATGCTAGTTCCCTTTGGAAATTCTTGGCTTCAAAATGGAATATGAGTTGGTTATTGCATCTAAATAATGATAAACTGGTTTTGGAACAGTTTGCTCAGCTTGGAAAAACCTATCATATAGAAACTTTACAGATTTTATGTTGTTGTTTGAAATATTGCTTATGGCAAGTTAGTTGCCAATGGGTTCTTTATCAAAAATTGATGCCATATGATGCAGTGGGTTTGTTGATTCAAGGGGCTATGGAAAGGATTTATCTGAATGATTTAGGAATTCATACCACAAGAAAAGTGTCTAATTGGTGGAAAGGGTTCACAATGTTTATAAAATATAAATAGGTTATGAGTAGTCACACATTGTATTTGGATTTAATTGTTCATTATGAGGAAAATTCAATGACATAAGGCTAGGAAAAAAAGAGAAGGAGGTAATTATTTTGTTAGACGGAGGAGGTTGGTGGTATATAATTTGGTAGAACTATTGATAAGGTATGACTGATATTTTCCTTTTTTTATTTTGTTTAGGATGATTATTTAAATATTTTATGATTTAACACACATTTTGGGTTCATTTTAGTTATAATTCATCCACTCTTTGAGTGGGGGAATGTTTATATATTGCTCTTTTCACACACCAAATTGTTAATGTATGATTGTAATACTTATTTGATTTTTTACCTGTTTTGTATATAATTTTGTGTGTTTTAACACTGTTTATAATTATTTTGTTTCTGATGTTATAATAATAAAAAATTCCCCTACTCTTGCAGTAGGGGGACTTGCTGTTAGTGAGCCATGGCCACTTCTGGTGGAGCTCTGGAGAAGCAGGAAGCCCCGTTGGAAGGGCAGGCAGCCCTTCTTGCAGACAACCCTTTGGAAGATTCGTAAATTTTTATGGATGTCACATCAGACCCAGACAAGCTTAAAATTGTGGAAGAGCTTAATTTGCACAAGGATCATGGATGAGGAACTCCAGAGGTGGAATCAGCCTCTGATACGGTACCTGAGAACTTTCTAGAAAAATCTTTGAAGGAAATGCTCAATAAAGAAAAGGAACAGCATTTGTTCGAAATGGAACGATTAATGAAACACCTCACCCAACTAAAGAAAACAATGCCGACTGTCAAAACTCCTGACTCACTTTTCAAAGGACCTACACCTGAGAGTGATGTGGCATTCCACCAGAGAGTAACAGAACCGGGTGAGTCAGACTTCATCTCCTTTCTGCAGGACTCTCCTGCTTTTGATAAAAAAATAGACGATTACAACTGGCAGTCAAGGAGTTAGTGATAACTCGTTCCAAGAGTCAATAAATGTTAGCTGTACCACAGTTCAGCAATGTGAGCAGTCTATTACAGAGCTAAAGCAGGTCATGACACCACAGAAAACAGTTGATTGTGAGAAACTGCTGGCAACCTAGAGTGCCGAAAGCAAAGAAGTGCCACACTGTTAAACGCTTTCTAAAACAGCAGGATTTGTGTTAAGAAGTTTCACTCCTGACACAATGCTAGCATCCAAAGAGGGAAAGGTGATTTATCAAGCTGATGCCTCACACCAAAAAGAAGCAACTGACTTCACCTTTCCCCAAAACACTTCGGCTCGAGCTGGTTTTAGAGAGGATCTTAAAGGGAAATGAACGGTAGTTAAGAGCACAAACAGACTTCTCCCAAGCAGTCATATACATCCATCGGCATGAATAGACACTTTAAAGAGCCCTAATATTGTACCAGCTGCTGTTCAAGAGCCTCTATCATTGAACATTCCCATAATCGAATCCTGGTTCCCTCCCAAGAAAGTGTTAAGTGAGGCAGGATGGGCTCAAAATACAGCTGCCATATGGATCCCCACTCCTGAGTGGGATCCAAAGCTGAATTTTTCTCAGAACACACCTGAATGGCACCCAATGGTTCCACAGCTTGAAAAGCCCACAGGAACACTTTCAATCATTCATTCACAAGGGAAAGAATCTCTTACATCTGATCCTGTAACCAATAAAGGCATGCAAAAGACAGACAAAGTACCTTTGGCTAACAATTCAGCCTCAGAACCCCCCCCCCAACGTCTGGAAATGTGCAGGCTTCTGCTGCACCTCAGAAACCACTGCTGTCAGAACTATTTACCAAAATCAAGAAAGAAGCAGCACCTAGGCAAAATGCAGTTCACATTAGATACAAGGGAGGGCTGGAGGCTAGGCCAGGTAGACATTATGTGGTCAAACTATTGTTAATAGACTCATTACACTTCTTCCCGAGAGAAGTTTTTGCCTTCATCAACATTTCAGGAGAAGACAACTTTGATGTTAGCTTTAGATCTGCCTATGCCCTCAATTTATTTTGGGAAAGGTATAATCAAGTTAAAATGAGGCAGTATAGCGCAGTGGTCTAAGGCTCTGAGCTGCAAATCTGGTGACATCCAGCAGACCAGACCTGGGTTTGAATTCCACAGCTTCCACTTGCATACTGTGTGACCCTGAGCAAGTCACTTAACCTCCTTGTGCTCCCAAGTCGCTCCTGTAAAAAAGCTTTCAGCTTAGTGTGCTATACCTGGTTAAACAACTAAATAAAAAAAAAAAATTCTTCCCCTCGTGGACCCTCTTTATGGTTATTCCTTTAACAAATATATAAATAAATAAATATGTAACTGTGATGTTCAGGAACGAGGGGGTCCATGTGGAGGACATAACTTATTGGTTAAGTCAAAAACGTGATGTGATGAGTCTGCCAGAAGCCATTTTAGACACAGAAATGTTCTGGACAGGGGGATGGTGTTACAAAGTAAAACTTAGACAAACTGAATCTGGTATTGAACATGTCCCTAACTCTTTCTTGTTGGGTAGGGACAGAGGTGTCTGCTTTTATGCTGGTCAGCCGAGGACTTGCTACAAATGTGGATCAAGAACGCTTCTCTCTAGTTCATGTGATAGACCTCGGTATGATAATTTTGGACAGTGTGGGCACATTGCCTTTCAATGTGCAAATTTAAATAAAAGTGATCTTTGTGAGGATACTGGCCACGTATT
Source organism: Neoceratodus forsteri (assembly GCA_016271365.2). Lineage (NCBI taxonomy): Eukaryota > Metazoa > Chordata > Ceratodontiformes > Ceratodontidae > Neoceratodus > Neoceratodus forsteri. Next base: position 852,919,345 of record CM028134.1, read on the forward strand.
TACTGAATGCCCATGGGCAGCCAAAAACAAGGCTACATGTTTAAGCCCAGATCTCCTTATTCAGAAAGTGCAGGAATCGGTATCTCCACAATGTAAGGATTCCTTGGTTCCAGATAGAACAACTTTAGACCCCTTGGCAGAACCAACACCTTCACCCCCCACCACACCCCCCCAAAAAAATTGTCACTGTAGAGAAGCAAGGGAACACTGAACCCATACTTCCCCATGTCCCCATTTCCCCAGAACAATCAGCTCCAGATTCTTTACTCCCAGTGTGCTATACTGACCCTATGGAGGACATTTCCAACTCTTCCAGTCAAACACCCTTCACACCAGTTCCTGTCAGGAGACCAGCTAAGAATCTGAAAATGGATTTAGCCCCAACACCCAAGGCCATTGACTCCAAGAACCCTTTTACCATCTTAGCAACTCAATGGGGGGGGGCACAGAGTTGGATATGAAACATTCTGACTCTCAATCCATAAAAACAGAGACTAGCATACTAAAGCAGTGTAATTTGGACTGTAAAGGGAAGAAAAAGAAAAGGAGAAAAAAAGAACTTTGAGATAGTATTTTTTTTCTTAATCAAGCATGGTCCCCTTTAGAATAGGATCACTGAATGTACATAGCCTCATAAATCCAAGAAGGAGATCTGTGGCTTTCAATCAAATTCATGATACAGCTATTGACATTTGTTTTTTGCAGGAAACCTGGATGCATAACAGTGACCAGGCAAGGGTATTTCACAGAGAGTGGGTATGGGGACCTTCTTATTGGTCCTTTGGGATGGAAACAGCAGATGGTATAGGATTTCTATTCAATTCATTTAACTTCACTCTCATTAAATTAATAGATTTGGTTCCAGGAAGAGCATTGATTCTAGATGGTTTATAGGATAACATGCATTGCAGATTAATTAATGTATATGGTCCTCAGATCAAGTCTGAGAGAGTAGCATTATTTGAAAGTGTACGGCCTTATTTGCTCACCTCATCCAAAATTTTTTTATGTGGAGATTTTAACTGTAGTATGAAATCTTCTCTTGGTGGCAAGACACTTCAAGGAAAGAACGTATATTGTGACTCGAATGCACTATGGAAGTTGATAGATGCAGCAGATTTATTATATTGTAATACGTATCAGACTTCAGGACCTAAATGTACATTCCACAGAAGCATATTCTCTTCCACTATAGATCACATATTTATCTCTAAGACTCTACTTTTATTCCAGTTCAAACTATAGTTACTGAATTCTCAGACCATTCATTAATACTTTGTTCCTTTTTAACTACTCCAGATCACCCACGTGTGTGGCCTAGGTGGAAACTGAATTCTTCCCTCCTATCTGACCCTAGGATAATAAGTCAAATTACAAATATTTTGAATGCATGTCTTTCAGTAAATTTTTTAAATGAAGAGATGGGAACTTGGTGGACTGATTCCAAAGTAGATTTAAAGGCATTTTTTATAAACTATGGAATGAAAAAGGTAATAAGAAATTTCTACAGTACTTAAAAATGAGGCACCATCTCCAGAATTTGTACTCTGCAGCAAACACCTCTAAAATTGACTATACAGATCAAATTAATTTAGTACAATCAGAAATGACCAAATTTCAATATGACAGAGCATAGACTATGAATGCTTTATTACTTAATGGAACTAAGACGTCTCCGCAAGGAGATCCATATGAGGCTTTCAAAACCTTCAAGAATGCCACCCTTTTAGAATCCCTGTCTAATAAGGATGGTAATTTGGTAACTTCAATAGAGGCACTGAATGGAGTCATAAAAGATTTCACTGCTTCCCACTACCCCAGGACCCCCCCCCCACAGAGGTCGTTATTCAGCAATTTTTAAATAATATATCAGTCATAGTTCACCCAGATGAAAAATCCAATTTAACAGAACCTGTTGAAGTCAGGGAAATCGAGTTAGCAATTAAGTCTCTGAAAAATGGCATATCACCCAGCCCAGATGGTTTAAATAATGAATTTTATAAATGTTTTTCTAAACCATTGTCACAATGTTTGAAGATCATTTTTGGGTCCTTTCTATCTAACTATAACACCCCAAAGTGGTTCACAGAAGGACTTTTAATTTTTCTTTATAATTCTGGAGATAAATCCTCTATTAACAATTGGAGACCAATCACACTTTTAAATACAGAGTACAAAATATTGGCTATTATTATAAATAATAGGCTTAAACAATTTGCAAGTCTGGTTTTATCCCCTTTGGAGTTTTGTGGCCTACCTGATAGGAAAATTCAGCAGGCCCTAATAATAATAAGGGACATAATTGTTTATGTTTCATTGAACGGGAAAGCAGGCTGTATTATTTCCTTGGAGTAATACAAAGCCCTAGACAGGGTTTATCACCCATTTCTTTTTTTAACTCTAGAAAAATATGGAGCCCCACTACCAGTAACACAATGGCTAAAATCATTACATAATGAGGCAATTGTCTACCCGATAATTAGAAATCCGGTCACAAAAGGGTTCTCCATAAATACCGGGGTACAGCAAGGATGCCCCCTTAGCCCTCTCCTGTATATTTACTCACTAGATCCCCTCCTTCACATTTTAATAGATAATCCTAGATGGTTGGGGATATCGGGACTGGATGATGGAAGAAAAAAGTTAGTGTTAAGAGAACAAGGGAAGAAGATCCATCTGATCATGCAGATGAAGATTGTTACACTTTACAAATTCAAAAAAATCCAAAAAAGGGCAGAAGAGCAGACGGTTTCTACTTTCAATTCCTTTGATCCCTTAACATATATCTCGGATACAGGCCATGATCCAGAAATAATAAGTGTCCCCATTTCTGAAAATTTTGAAAATATAGAAAACCCAATATTTACTATAACAAATGTGAATCTTTCAAATGCAGAGTTTAATTCTTCACCTCTTTTTCCCAGCAATCTACAAAATGTTACTGACACCAAAGAGGCCAAAAAACATGACCAAGTTGATGTAAATCCCTTGATTTCACTAGAAAATTGTGACCACTTGGACCTAAATCAAGATGATGTTTGCAAAAAAGACAGGTTATAGTGCTAGGAGACTCTATCATCAAACATACTGATAGAATCATTTGCAAACCTGACAACACAAATAGAACTTTTTCAAGCTTCAGGGGTGCTGGCATTACTGACACCACAGAGATGTCCAGCAACATCTTACAAAACTCAGGTTTTAAAGCTTTGGTAATAGTTCACATAGGAGCCAACAATGTTCTAAAGGATTCTTCTCAAAAACTAAAAGAAGATTATGTTGCATTAACAAACAAATTATTGGATTTAGGATGTGAGGTAGTCCTATCTGAAATCTTGCCTATTCCAAGAGCAAATCTTTCCCAACAATGTAAAATGAAAGAAATAAATAATTGGTTGAGATGTTGGTGTCTTAAACAAGATATACAATGTATAACTCACTGGGAGGACTTTTATGGTAAATCAAACCTCTATTGTTGGGACGGACTCCATCTCAGCAGGAGGGGTAGTAGGCTATTGGGCGAAAGCATAGTGCATTCTATCAATAGTTGTTTAAACTTCCAGCAAGGGGGAGTTGTATGTTCTAGATACAACTCTTGAACCTCAATTTTTCAACTATTCTTCAAACCCTTCATCCATAATCAACCGTAAATTCCCCCAAACGAACACTACTGGTGTCATTTCTAAACCAAATATAAATATTATATTAACTAATGCCAGAAGTCTACGCAACAAAAAAGAAGAACTTACTTACATCCTTCAAGCACAAAAAATATCAATTTGTGGAGTTACTGAAACTTGGTATAAGGACGAAGACTGGAACACTGACATAAAGGGATATAGTAAGTTTTACAAAAGACAAAATGAAAATAAAAAGGGAGGAGGTGTTGTATTATACATTGATGAACACTTGAAAGCAAACATAATTAAAACTAAAACAAGTAATAATGAGAGCTTATGGGTCAAAATTTTTCTCCCCCATAGTCCACTAGTAATTAGGCTAATATATAGATCTCCTAGTTTAACTAATGATGAAAATCAAAGTTTAATAGAAGAAATATCTGAGGTACACATTGATACTCCCTATATATATATGTGGTGATTTCAATCTTCCAACTGTCAACTGGGACAATTATACCTCAGCTTCAAATACTGAAAAGATGTTTATGGATACTTTTCTTGAATCTAACCTAGAACAAATAGTTAATAAACCTACCTGTGGTAACAATATCCTTGACATTGTACTCACTAATGTTAATGAGAAAATTGATAACATCAAAATACTTCCTCCTCTGGGTGATAGTGATCATTGCATGGTCAATTATGAATACATAGCAGACTTTCCAAGCACAAATGGCATTCCTAAAATCAAAAACTTTAATAAAGCAAACTATAAAAAAAAAAAAAAGATTTTTTATCTCAATGGAATTGGTAGACGGAACTAAATAACCTAAATTTAATACAAATGTGGGATTTAATTAATAACAAAATCAATATTTGTCTCTCAAATTTGGTTCCTTATAGAATGAAGTACTGCAACAATAAATGTGTCCCTCTTTGGTGGTCCTCAAAAATTAAGAAACAATTACAAAAAAAAAAACTATATAGAAAATATAAAAGTTAATTCCAGCAGTCTCCTGAAAAATACAAAATTGCAGCCAAAAAATTAAAACACATGATTAAATCATCTAAATCTAAAATTGAATTCAACTTAGTTACTAAAGTTAAAGACAACAAAAAACAATTTTATAATTATATTGGTTCCATGAAAGAAAGAAATCATACAATTGGACCCTTTAACATCAATGATATACCTGTTTTAGATGAAACAACTACTACTACAATTCTAAATGAGACATTTCTAAAAGTTTTCGAAACTAAGGGAGCTGCAAATACGCCTCTTCTAGTAAATAATTCTAGTTTTCCTGTTTTTACAAAAATGGAGGTTGCAAAACAAATTAAATCTTTAAAATCAAACAGCTCTCCTGGTCCTAATGGTATTCCACCCAGATTTTTACAAAAAATTAGTCATTCAATTTCTGGTCCTCTAGCCATGTTATTTAATTCATCAATCAGAGAAGGTAAAGTTGTTCAGGCTTGAAGGGAGGCTATAGTTACACCCATATATAAGGGTGGATCCAGACATGACCCTAACAATTATCGGCCCATAAGCCTGACTTCCATCATAGGCAAAATTATGGAAAGATTGCTTAAAGCCCATATTATAGATCATCTAGAAAGAATAATTGTAGATATATATATATATATATCTACAATTATTCTTTCATTTTTTTAGAGTTGATGTCTTCTGTTTTTGCCAAAGAGGCAAAACAAAAAAAATGCAAGCAGCACAAGTCAAGCACACAGAATCTGATGCAGCATGGAGTAGCCTACAGAAGCTGCTGCTCCTCCTCCTCTGTCCCAATTCCTCTACATAGCTCTAAGGTGAACTATGTGGGTTGCTATAGAAGCAACCCAGTCAGGTGCCACTTTAGAAAGACAGACAACTCAGCCATCCAATGAGGAACCAGATTCTTGTCTCTGGTCCCTTCTGTGGGTTCCTCCTGCTCTGGCACTTTTTGCACTGCATTTTCCTTGATGCAATGGTGGTCTGAACTGATCCAAACAGCTGAAAGTGTTTGGAAGCCATTCGGTTACGAACACTTCAGCATGCTTGGGTCAGTCCATATTTTGGATGAACTGGTTTGCCCATCCCTAGTATCCACCTGAGAATAATAGAAGAGCTTCAGGAAGAAATAACTGCACCACTGATTGAGCTATTCAGTCAATCTCTGGAAAGCATCAGAGTACCTCAAGACTGGAAAAGTGCAACGATTGTGCCCTTGCACAAAAGTGAAAGCAAGGAAAAGGCAGGAAACTATCACTAAGTCAGCCTGACATCTATAGTGGGAAGAATTATGGAGACATTACTGAAGGAGTAAATAGTTGACTACCTAAAGGAAACTGGAAAACCTGACCCCAATCTGTGTGCCAAATAAACATGATTGATTTCTTCGATTGAGTTACCAGAATAGTGGATCAGGATGGGGCAGTGGATGTGGTGTACCTAGACTTCAGCAAGGCCTTTGACACTGTTCCCAACAGGAGACTTGCTAACAAACTAGAAAACACAGGAGTCGGACAGAAAATAGTAGACTGGATTAGAAACTGGCTGCAGAAAAGGACACAGAGGGTTTTTGATCAATGTCTGGCATTATCAAGGGAGTGAGGTGTGACCAGTGGCATTCCTCAGGGATCGGTGTTGGGTCCAGTCCTCTTCAACATATTCATCATTGACATCACTGATGAACTGGAGGGGAAGGTTTGCCTGTTCATAGATGATATAAAGCTCTGCAACAGAGTGGATACACTCGCGGTAGCATTAGGTATGGAAGCTAACCTAAGGAGACTGGAAGAATGGTCCAGAAATTGGCAGTTAAAATTTAATGCCAAGAAGTGTAAGGTAATGTACCTGGGGAAGCAGAATCCAGGGGAAAAGGTACATACTGAAAGAGCATCAATTAGAAGAGACAAAGATGGAATGGGATCTGGGTGTGATCATTACCAACGACTTAAAGGTAGGAAAACAATGCAAAAATGCAGCACAGAAGGCAAGTGGTATCCTCAGATGCATAAGAAGGGGTATTATGAACAGAAAGCAGGAAGTTATCATGCCCCTCTACAGATCATTGATGAGGCCACACCTCTCAAGTACTGTATCCAGTTCTGGAGGCCTCACCTAAAAAAGGACATTGACTGTCTGGTGATGGTGCAGAGAAGGGCTACAAAGATGGTGTAGGGGCTGCATCATGAGCCATTTGAGACAAGACTCAAAAAGTTGAATTTATTCTCTCTGGAACAGAGAAGAAATGGGGGGATATGATAGAAACAGCTAAGTATGTCAAAGAAATTAACACAACTCAGAGAAGAAAAACCTCTTCCAGAAAAACAGGGTGGTGCTTGCAAGAGGGCACAGCTTGAGTCTGGTGGGAGGCAAGTTTAAAAGCAACTCTAGAAATTACTTTTTCATCAAGAGAGTGATAGACCCACGGAACAGCCTGCTACCAGAAGTGGTGGCATCAAAGACAGTAAGGGAACTCCAATTCCCTTGGGACAGGCAATGTGGGCAACTTAGGAAAAAAATATAAAAAGTCCATATGTAATTTTTCCTCAATTAGAGCTTGATGTCTGTCTGTCCATGAACTGAATATCCTACGGTCTTCAGAGGCCCTAAAACTGGGCTCAATGGAGTTGAAGGTCAAATGTGATCTTCTCCATTTCACAAATCTGTTGCACCCTCTTAATCCAGGTGGAGAACTAGGGAGTCAAGTCTGACAGTCATAGTAGGGTTATGCATTTTAAAGTAGCTGTAATTAAAATGCAATACAATTGGTGAACATGTTTGAGAGGAATACCCATAGGGAGGAGCCAGTTGATAAGTGATCCAGGTGGGCAAAAGGGGAAATGGCCACTCCACCAGCTGGGCACAACAGCCTCTAGCTTGCACCAAGGGGCACAGGTTAGGTCACCACTACTTTGGTGATTCCGGTAGTCCCACTCATATCAGTCGCACCTGTCCAAAAGCCATTGCCAGCTCCTAACACAAACCACACTTTTTAACAAATCATGGGAAGATGGGGTGGTACCTGAGGACTGGAGGAGGGCAGATGTGATTCCCCTCCACAAAAGTGGGAGCAAGGCAGAATCAGGAAACTACAGACCTGTTAGTTTGACCTCAGTGGTGGGGGAAAATGATGGAATCACTTCTGAAAGAAAGAATTGTTGAGTACCTAGAGTCCAGCGGGGCACAGGACCCAAAGCAGCATGGATTCACAGCAGGAAGGTCATGTCAGATGAATCTAATCAATTTCTTTGACTGGATGACCAAAGTAATAGACCAGGAAGGGGCTGTGGATATGGCCTATCTAGACTTTAGTAAGGCATTTGACACAGTCCTGCACAAAAGATTAATAATCAAGTTAGCCAGCCTGGAGTGGGTCCCAGGTGGTAGCCTAGGTAACAAACTGGCTGCACAACAGGACACAGAAGGTAGTAGTGAATGGAACACATTCTGAAGAAAGCGGGTTACTAGTGGAGTACCTCAGGGCTCAGTACTGGGTCCAGTCCTCTTTAATGTCTTTATAGGAGACATTGCAGAGGGTCTGGAAGGAAAGGTATGCCTCTTTGCAGATGACACAAAGATCTGTAACAGAGTTTATACACAAGGGGGGTAGAAAGGAAGAGAAGGGACTTGGCAAGGTTGGAGGAATGGTCAGACATATGGCAACTTAGATTCAATGCAAAGAAGTGCAAAGTAATGCACCTGGGAAATAAAAATCCAGGAGAAGAGTACACAATAGCAGGGGAGGTACTAACGACAACAATAATGGAAAGGGATCAGGGTGTAGTCATATCAGATGGCCTAAAGGTGGGTAAGCAATGTGAGAAGTCAGTAAGGAGAGCCAGGGGGATACTGGGATGCATAGGGAGGGGCATCACAAGTAGAAAAAGGGAAGTGGTTATCCTTCTATGCAGACAGTTGGTGAGACTTCATCTGGAGTACTGTGTGCAGTTTTGGAGACCTCATCTACGCAAGGACATAGACAGAATGGAAGCAGTCCAGAGGAGGGCAACTAAAATGGCGCATGGTCTACTTTAGAAACCATATGAAGAGAGACTGAGAGAGCTTAATAATTATGCCCTTGATGAAAGGAGGGACAGGGGGGTCATGATAGAAACTTTTAAGTACCTCAAGGGAATCAAGAAAGTCCAGGAGGGTAGCATCTTTCAGAAAAAGAGATGTGTAAGAACAAGGGGGCACAATTTAAAGTTAGAGAGTGGACGGCTCAGGGGTAATGTGAGGAAATCCTTTTTCACAGAGAGAGTTGTGGATGCATGGAACCGCTTTCTTGGAGAGGTTGTGGGGTCTAAAACAGTGGGGGAATTCAAACATGCATGGGACAGACATAAGGCAATTATAGTGGGGGGTTTCAGGAAGTAGGCTGTTGGTTAGCTAGAATCTGCAGCTTATTCAATAGGTAGGGAAATAGGCAGACTGGATGGGCCAAGTGGTCCTTATCTGCTGTCAAAGTCTAAGTTTCTATGTTTCTACCATTCTGGCCATCCAACCTATTGGACCTGGAGAAGTTCCAATACTCAGGGCAGTATTGGCACAGGCTCAGCCCCCCCCCATGGTTCAGACAGAATGGGTGGTGAATCTAGAGATTCCTCTGGGAATTTCCTCTCCTTCACAATACATTGGGGGTGGAGATGGGAAGCAACTTAGGGGGAGTACAGCCATCTAACATGGAGCAAAAGTTGGACTAGGTCTTGGCCTTTATAGAAGCCCATACACAAGGGCAAGGCAGTTCTTCAACTTGAGGGATGATAGCAGCTCCTATACAGAGTGGGGGGTGGCACCAATGGTTCCTGCCATGGCCTGCCCCAGGTAGTAGCAATAAGGACTCCAGTGGTATCCCACCCTCATCCATGGGGTTTATGAGCTTGAGGAAGCTAGTAGGGTTCCAGCTAACAGAAGGGTGTGGCAGCAGATTGGAAGCAGGGAGTATGTGGATGTCTTCAAGCTCTTGAACTTGCCCAAGGAATGCCAAGATGAAAAAGATAAGACAGAGAAAGATGAAGGGGTTGAGGTAAAAGAAGGGTCCAGACTTACTGCACTTAGGAGAACTGGTCAGCAGGGTTTGTAGTGGTAAATGAAGTTTGCTATGAGGAAGGGATGGTAACCAGCAGGGTATCTCAGTGGTCAGTGCTGGTACCGGTCCTCTTTAATGTCTTTATAAATGAAATAGCAGAGGAGCTGGAAGGGAAGATCTGCTTCTTTGTGAAGGACTCCAAGATCTGCAACAGAGTTGGCACTCTGGGGGGGGATGGAAAAGGATGGGAAAGGATTTGAAAAAACTGGATGAGTGGTCAAGGTTATGGCAGCTGGGTTTAATGTAAAAAAGTACAAAATAATGGTCTTGGGCCACAGAAACCTGGGGGCAGAGTACAAAATGAGGGGAGTGATGCTGACAACGACCAAGCAGGAAAGAGCCTTAGGGGTAATGATATCAGATTACCTAAAGTTGGCTATGCAGTGTGACAAGACAGTCTGGAGGATTAGTGGAATGCTAGCTGCATAGGTAGGTGTATCACCAGCAGGAAGTGGAGGCTGTTGTTGCCTCTATATTGATGTCTGATAAGACCCCAACTTGAGTACTGTGTCCAGTTTTTGAGACCACATCTCAGGAAAGACATAGACAGAGTGGAGGCAGTCCAGAAGAGGGATACCAAAATGATGCAGGGTCTGCATCAAAAGCCCTACAAGGAGAGGATAAGAGTGCAATATGTACACCCTGCAGTAAAGGAGGGAGAGAGGGGACATGATAAAGACCTTTAAATACCTCATGGGGGTTAAAAAGGTACAGATGGGGATACTCTTCAGAGACAAAAGGTGCTCTAGAACAAGGGGATATGTTATGAAGCTGGAGGGACGTAGATTCAGGAGAGATATAAGGCAGTATAGAAAGGGTGGTGGATTCCTGGAACAGCCTTTCAGCAGAGGAAGTGGGGGCAAAAACAGTGGTGGGGTTCAAAAATGCCTGGGCTACATACAAGGGAATCACTGGGGGTAAGGAAGGGGGAGAGAGGCAGTGCTGCAGATCAAGTAGGGTCTGCAGCAAAAACAAAGATAATACAAATGAGTAGACTGGATGGGCCCAGTGGCCCTTATCTGCCATCAGTTTCTATATTTCTCTGTTTCTATGTATCTGTTTGTGATTTTTGCAAGAACAATAGACCATGCAAATCCCAGGAAGGGGAATAGGATGTGGACCAACAAGAGGGTCATGGCCATGCATGCTAGCAAGCCAGGGTATGGATAACTGGAACATAATGAGGAATTCTGGCAAAGAAAGCAGAGTGAGCCAGCAAGGCAATCAAATGGATTGGATATGCCATTGTTGTGGGCCTTATAATACTGGGGAGGCCTAACACATGGACTGTGGTTTCCTAGTTAGATGAGCATCATCCCCAAAGACTGGGTCACAAGGTTTCCCCTCATGAGGAGGGGGACAGCACCCAGGCATTGCTACAATTGTAACCAACCAAGGTAGTACCACCCTATGGTTGTTTCAGAAGTGGCACAACAAATCTTTCTATGCCAATAAAGTTGGACAAATTAGGAACTGGTTGAACAGTTACCCAGACCAGACATGTGCTGGTTCCCTGGTAGATGACTTCACAGTGGGTTTTGGGATCCTGTGTGAGGGCCCTCACCAGAGGTATAAGGCTGAGAACCTAAAGTCAGCCAGAGAATGATGAGATCTATTTCATAAAAAGATACACAAAGAGGTGCCTGCAGGGTGGATCAGCAGCCCTCTCACATCACTGCCTTCGCATGTTTATGTGTGTCCCCTACTGAACTGATCCTGTAGAAGGCTTTGGGGAAGTTCAGGATGATAACTCACCCATCTTACCCAGAGAAGGATTCAGTTGAGGATTATATTGAACCTTGTCACATGGCAGCATCACATGCTCTGTTCGATGGAGCGGTTGAGATCATGAGGGTGGCAGGGAGAGGGGCCTTGCTGCCAAAAGCAGATATCAAACTGACATTTTACAGTAGTTACTGCCAGTACATGTGGCTAACAGGCATCAGTTGGGAATGAAGTTCAAAGGATAGTATTATGTCAATGGGGTGTGCCATGGTTTCAGTGTTTGAAAATTTTAGTACTTTTCTGCATTGGGTGGTGGTGTCCAAGGTGGAGTGGATAGAGGTGGTCCATTATTTGGATGACTTTCTGTTCATAGAGAGACAGGGCACCAGAAAATGTGGGCATCTATTGCAGGAGTTCCAGGAGGTATGCACAGACTTTGAGGTGCTGTTTGCGAAGGCCATGGAGGATGGGCCCTGCACTGCTTTTTTTATTATTTGGGCATTGAGATAGACACACAGGCAGCAGTGTGTCAGCTGCCAATGGGGAATGTTTCAGTTGGTACCGGGTGATTAAAGTGCGGACTAAACTGCGCATGAAGAACTGTGCAGTCTGTAGCATTTAGTGCTTCAGAGTGACAGGGGTATATGAGCAATACGCAAGTATCGCTACCCCTGTTGCTCTGCTCAGGAAGGGGAACTGCATGTAGTGACTGCTGGTCAGGTGCTCGGTTGAGCCTCTCTCGTAGTGGAGTGGCTAGAGCACCCAACCATACAGTGGGCAGCAGAGCAGGATCAGGGTTTGAATCCCTGGTGTGGGATTTGATTTTGCAATTCCCATCAGTGCGCCAACGGCTAAGTGCCGAGGTGAATTTTATTTTGCCCTGTGTCCACACCTCCCAGAACTGATTATAAATAGTCCAGGGTTGGGGGGAAAAGCCACTGCAAAAACAATAAGGGTGTTCGGGTGTGCGGCATTTCTGTTGCAGTCAGCATTATGTGCCACCGCTGTGTTGCTGCACAGTGTGTTTGGTGTACGGTTTTGACATGCGGTATATCGTCTGTGACATTATGACCCCATGCCATTTCAGCTCTGCAGGAGTTACTGAGCAGGACTGCTGAGCATGGATGATAACACTACAAGAGCTTCAGCAGCTCCTCAATCATTTAAACTTTGCATGCAAAATAATCCCAATTGGTCAGGCCTTCTCATGCCTCATAGCAAAGATGGACACCAGATGCAAAAAGTCTCACTACAGTCTGTGGGTGACTGAAAGCATGAGGGAGGATTTGGCTGCTTGATTGGACTTTTTGCAGTGCTTCAGTGAAATGTCTATTTGTCTTATGGCCAAAACTAGCCATGAACTGGAGCTCAATGTTCTTGCCTCCTGAAGCTTTGGAGTGTACTTCCATGGTGTGCAGGACAACAGCCACTCATGTGGCTTGAGACTGGAGTGACAAAGAACATTACCTTACTCAAGTTCTTCCCAATAGTGGTTGCCCTTCGGTTCTGGGGAGGGCAGTTCAGAGACTGCAAATTCATCTCATGTTGGTCTTTGTACAGAAGTGTCTTTTATTAAACCTCCACTTTAAGATGATAGAAGAAATCCAAGGGATGGCTAACAAGGGTGAGGTACTACTAGTGGGAGACTTCAGTCTACCAGATGTGTAGTAGAGCCTCCCTGCTGCAGCATCAATTAGAAGTAGAGAAATCCTAGACTCCCTGCAAGGGGCAGTCCTCAAGTAACTAGTAAATGAACCCACTCATGAGGGGCCTTACTGGGCCTGGTACTGTCAAACTGGGACAGTGTCACTGATGTCACAGTGGGAAGCCACCTGGGGTCCAATGATCATCACACAGTGTGCTTCAACATAAGGACTGGGCCAGAACCTAACCACACTGAAATGAGGGTCCTGGACTTCAGGAGGGCTAATTTCAAGAAAGTGGGAGTGGGATGAGGGATGGGCACACATCACTCCTCTCAGAGTCACTGGTTAGGCATTAGAGGCTACTGTCCCTCTGGAGGCATACCCTTTGAAAAAGAGTGGGTCCACCTGGATGGTCCTTGGGGAAGGAGATGGACCAGTTGATGGCATTGACCACCTAATGTCTTGCTGACAGTCCAGAAGAGTGCATGGCACATTGCCAATGTAGGTTGTATACTTTCAATAAATGCATGGCTGTGGCCATTTTCTCCAAACTTCTGCATGTCTCTTTAGTTCAGGTGTTTGGATATGGGGCCTACTAAGACAGTGATACTGCATGTAACTGTTCAGTACCTTTTTCTTGGAATGGCTTGTTCATACCTGTCACTGTTATCCACCCACCCCCACTCTCCTGATGCATGAGTTATACCCAAATAAACAGTAACATACAAAAGTATTGAATTAAACTCTACAAAAGTAGCAATATCAGCTCAAGAAGCTGTCACAGAAAGTGGATTAGGTAAAAAAAGAATTCTGAGGGAGAACTATACTGGCATTGTTTTGTGCTTCAGCTTCCTATCTTCCAGGAACATAAACATCAATTTAAGGTGAGACAGAGAAAACATATATTACAAAAAACAGAGGCTAATCAGGACAGCTGAGAAGCATGACCATGAAAAGTTGCATATCATTAAAAAAAAAGGTATGCCAGCTTTCATTAAAAATTAGAGTCAGAGCCAATTTTTAGACTCATCCAGCACAGAACCACTTTGTTCTGTCACTGAGCATAAATCCATGGCATAAGCACATGGACAGGTCACATGCACATCTGCTAACAACAAAGGGGGTTCTATTTCTTAAAGAACAGGGCCCACATATTCAAAGGAAATGTGCAGCCCAAAATGGAGATGCATGGCGCATCTCAGAAAATGTACAGAAGAGCGATATTGGAAAGGGAGAATTGTGTTGCACATTTCCAAATGCACACTCCACAGAAATAATATATGAGGTGCAAAAATATGGAGCAGGCACTAGGGCTGGGAGAACTTGGTGAAGTTCTGACCCTTATTAAATATGAACTGGAACATGGTGGAGTTCTAATTTGTTCTGATTAATTCTGATTAGTTCTGATTTTTTGTAACTATTTGAAAAAATATGATGAAATGCATAAAAGTGGCCAAAGTCAGTCATATTCAACACAGAGGCCAAAAGGAAATAGTTTAATGCATTATTTGTATAAAAATGACAGTAAAACTACTAAATAAAAGCAATAATTAATTACTACTGGCTGCTTCTTGGCTGGCCTGTACTGGTAACAATAGCATCCTGCATGTCCTGCATAGCCTGTGACATGAGTGTGCAGGGAGAGCGAGAGAGAAACGGAGAGAGAGAGAGAAACAGACAGACAGATGCAAATACTATTATACCACAAAGAAATACCAAGCACTGCAGGCAGCTAAGATTATTTTTATTAATGCTGTTGCTGCGTTTGTATTATTTTGATCAATTTTCCAGTAATAGCAAACCAGGTGAAATAAATTATCAAAATGAGCAGCAGTAAGAGTCCACCCCCCCACCCATGTGAATGATGTAACTGCATCACATGTCCCAGTGTACTCTGGTATGGTACACTACCTCGTTCAACAGGTGGTAATGTTGTCATTGACTATTTCTACTACTGTCCAACACATAATACATTTATCAAACAAGAAATAAAAGACATAAACTGATCACCATGCAGTCAGCCAGTCAGTCACACCACATCAGTCAAGTGCAGTGCAGTCATAAAAATAAAGGTTGTTAATGCCACCTGAAGATTTGATGACACAGTTACATCCTTCTTAGTTCCACAATTGCGGGCATGCCAACCAGTGTCAAATAATTTGAGTACGTAAAAATTAAAATAAAATAATCTCAGCCCAGTTACTGTAAGTGAGATGTAGTGTTGTTACAGCCAGGCTAGCATACCACACACACACACACACACACACACACAGAGTAAAGAAATGAATTTATGTTTTTCACTGTAATCGCAGCCAAATATTGGTGATGCGAGAAATATATTATACAAAAAACATTCAGTTTCAATGTTCAGACTTCTACTAAGCCATTTGTTGTACAAAACTTAAAACAGTAATACTACAGTGCAGTCAGGTCAGTGGTAAACTAATAATTTTTAATTAGTTGCTGAGGACAAAAAAGTGACAAGTAGTAGTAGTGAGGACAAAAAGTGACAGGTAGTACATGACATGACGCGAGGACAAAAAGTGCAAAGTAGTGATAGTAGCAGTAGAAGACAGCAGTACCCTACCTTTGAGATCAGAGTGATATACCTAGTACCACTAAGTAAGTGTGACATGAAATGCAGCTGCTTGCTAAATTTGGACTCTGACCCATTGATGGTATTATTTTTCATGTTTCTATGCTCATTGTGATCATTTAAATAATTCTGGCCTGGCATAGTAGTCCAGCCTCCTGAGTCCTGACCTGACTTGCTGCAATTAATTGCTGCCTCATGTAGTAGACCCTATTCACAAAAGATTTTCACCACAGGCACAAAATAAATTCTTGAAACTGTTTTGTGGCTAGGGCCTGCTCACTCAGACTATAGGTTTAATTCAGGTATCACATCTGAAATTTATGTGAGGAATGCTGACTTTTAGAAATGTCAGGCACTCAGCATTTTCCTGTGTCAAACAGGGCCATTTGTCAGTAATTAAGTTACCAGCTGATCTAAATAATCATTCTGAACACACACTAGTTGGAGGGCAATTCATGTACTTCATTGCAATGTTTACTAAAGCAGGCCACATACTTTGTTGGGATTTCCAGTATTTCAAAGGATCAGCCTTCCAGCTGATATTGGGCTCTGCAAGGTACATCTCAACAATGGTCTGTGCTGAGGCTGTGTTGCAAGAGGCAGATGAAAAAGATGTTACAATTACATATTCTGTGTGACTTCAGAGACATGAACCTGAATCAAGTGACTGTGGGACAGTGATATGTTTGGATGGTGATGAAGAAGAAAATTTGGCTGCAGTAGCTGAGGTGGAAGAGGGAAAAATGCTGCAACAATGGAGTATGGGCCATGTGA
The DNA here is from genome assembly GCA_016271365.2 of Neoceratodus forsteri. Classification (NCBI taxonomy): domain Eukaryota; kingdom Metazoa; phylum Chordata; order Ceratodontiformes; family Ceratodontidae; genus Neoceratodus; species Neoceratodus forsteri. The sequence goes on from CM028134.1 coordinate 852,935,798, forward strand.
TGCTGTACTATGTCATGAAGAAGGTTCTCAATGTGGTGCTGTTGTCGTACTCTGTTCCAAGACAGCATGCACCTCATCAATTATTTCTTGTTTGTTTATCTCGAAAGAAGTGTCATCATCATCATCATAACTCAATAATTACTTCAATTTTATCGTGGGTACAAGAGTGTTGCTTTAATGTAGTACTCAGAATTAAGCATTTTACATAGTTTGTCACCTTCTGTAACTTTTTTGATCATACGCCTGGATAGACTTTGTTGTACTCTGAGGGACAACTTGTCTGTGTCAGCAGCACCACTGGCAGCCTGTGAGACCATGGAACTGTCTTGGTTCTCTAACTTTTCCTTAATCAGATTCAACCTGAATTTTAACATTTTTATTAGGGTATTACCTGGCTCAGAGTTGCTGTGTTTGAACTAACCTCCCTGATGATTTCCTCAAATGGCTGGAGCAGGAAAATTAGGAATTCCATCATGGCCCACTGTGGTGGAGTAATGTAGGCATCTGCATCACCAATTTTACTTTCCAATGTGTGCTGTCTGACAGCTTTCTTTTGTTCCAGCAGCCTTTGGAACAAATAAAAGATTGAATTTCATTGAGTAGAAATGTCCTGGAGATGTCTGTGCAAAGGTAAACTGTGCTTCTGCTGTATTTTATTCAAAAAAAGTGATGGACTTTGCTTGAGTGCCTGAAAGGAGTGCATTTTCTTTTAGTAGTGCTGACAAGAGCCTTAATATCCCTATTGTCATTGAGAAAACTGTGAACTATTAAATTTAAACAATGCACAAAGCAGCGGATGTGAACAAAGCCCCCCTCTCCAAGGCCTTCCTTATGTTGGACCCATTATCTGCAACTATAAAGCCAACTGACAGTCCCTGTGAAGTGAGCCATTGCTGTATTGGTTTTTGGAGCTCTTCATTGATGTTGTATGAGGTATGCTTAGATGGAACATAAAATATTCTTAGAAGAGCAAACTTCAAAGCTTCACTGTCCTCACATTAATTATCAAAACATGCTCAATGTGCCATGACAGACATGAGGGATTTAAGCTGACAGCTTGTCCTGATATCTGTTGTGAGATGCACCACCCTCCCAACAGCACTGCACAAGACGCATCTTAACTTTTTATATACAACATCGTAAATATCTGGAATCCCTGTTGTTGAGAAGTATTTCCATGAAGGTATACTATATCGAGGTTCAAGGTACTCAAGCAGCCACCTGAATCCTTCATGTTCAACCATGTTATATGGTAACAAATCAACAGCTATCATTTCTGAAATGTCTGTGGTTATTGTAACCACAATAGGATGAATCAAGGCATATTTGGCTTTATGCTTATATGTTTCTGAGATGGTAAGCTGTCTCATTAAAGGAGGGGGGCTTTTGAACACATGGTCACTTTCAGTAACAGTAGGAATACTTTGACTGGGAGGAAGTGATGGTGGAGGTGTTTCTGTAGTGCTGCAGGGGCTGCCACTGCTTTCTTCTATCTGAGTTACCCCTGAGTGTGGTGAGCTATCACTGTCACTTTCTCTTTGAGACTCACAACAGCTGGAGTTCTCAATAATGTTATGACATCTGTCTAGGTGCCTTTTCAGTGCTGACATTCCCAATGCACCTTTTTTTATACCCCCTGCTGATTGGCCATTTACAAATGGCACATGTTGCCACCAACTCATTAGAAGCACTAATGAAGAAGTATGACAAAATGAAAGATGGTATTTCTTTAGTTTTTTTCCGAGGAAGGCACTGCACCTCATTACACTTTTCAGGGTCCCCCATAGATTTTTCTTGGGCCTGTTCCTCTTGTGGTTTATTCCCACTGCCCTCCTCCTCAACCAAAACATTTCCATCCATTTCTTCCTCATCTGCAATTTGCATCCCCCTCCTGTTGTAAACTTTCTGCTGCCTGATCCTTCTCTTCATATTTATTATTAGTACCCTCATCAGATTCGACCTCAGAAGACTCAGATGACATCTGTGAGGGACTGGCAGTAACATAGTATGCAATTGTTACATAATTTTGGGTGCTTCTGTGGGTGGTACCTACCAACCCTTTGGTTTTAAATACATTGATTTTTTTACATGGTACTGATCCGACAGATGCACCTTTTTTGGGGTCAAGCATTCACTTGGAAGATGAAACTTTAAGCATGAACAAATCACTTTTGGGGGTTTTATTTTGGTTTTCCTTTGCAGGCTGACTGCTATCTTTTGCAGTGGCACTGCTTCACTGCCTTCCGGAGAAGAATGTTCCTCATCAACACTTTGATCCATTTTTTATTTCTTATTATAAGTGTAAAAATCCAGATCCCTCTACCTAACGTCCTCTGATAACTCCCACCCACAAGCCAGGGAGGGAATTTATAGTCGTGAGTCGTGAACATGAATCATTCATGATTGTAGTAGTACACAGCACACCACTTCCATCCAAGCTTAGCTGACTGACTCCTTCTACAATTATTGTTCAGTGACCTACTCAACAGTGTGCCTCCGAATTTAAATTGGTGATGCAGACATCTGGCGCACAGTCACATGCACAGTCTCACATGACTTGGTTAATGCTTCTCTGTAACCATAAACAAAGAAGGATAAGGAAGAAGAAGAATGGATGAAATGAGTGATGATGATTGATGATGATGACACTTGTGTGTGTGTGTGTAATTTTATTACTTGTGTTATAGTGTACACAGACTGGTACAGGTCACAGCTTAGAATATCCACTGGGACCCCCACAGCCAGCAGCACAGGCATAGTAACTTGTCAGTTGTTTGTCAGAAAAGTATTTTTTTATTTGAAATACATGAAATCATGCATGAACATTAATGAGTGATCATTAATGGGTGGCACAAGTCAAAGATTTATTTTACCAGCCTGCCCTTGTCCTGTATACACAGCTACATTGAGGTCAGGAAAAGAAAAAAAACTTTAATTTGGGATTTCTGGGGGTGTAAAATATCTCACCCCCCCAGTCACTCTTTCCTCTGGATCTGGAATGCATGGCACAAGTCAAAGATTTATTTTGTCAGCCTGCCCTTGCCTTACACACACTCACACAGCCACACTGAGGCCAGGGGAAGAATAATAATCTTTTATTTTGGATTTCTGGGACCTCCTGTAGTCACTCTTTCTCTCTCTCTCTCTCTCTCTCTCTCTCTCTCTCCCCTCTGGATCTTTCTGGCACAATGGCACAAGTCAAAGATTTATTTTGTCAGCCTGCCCTTGCCCTGTACTGCACTCAGCTACATTGAGGCCATGAAAAGGAAAAATCTTTTATGGATTTCTGGCACTGTAAAATTTCTCTTGAGGCCCCCCATAGTCTTTCCCCCTCTCCTATAGATCTGGAATGGCTCAGGTCAAAGATTTTGCCAGCCTCCCCTTGCTGAGTCTATACACAGAGACACTTGCTGAGGCCAAGAAAACAAACAAACTTTTATTTGGGATGATTTTCTGGCACTGTAACATTTCTCTTGGGCCCCCAGTAGTCTCTCTCTCTCTCTCTCTCTCTCTCTCTCTCTCTCCCCTCTCTGGATTCTGGAATGCACAAGTCAAAGATTTTCCAGTCTGCCCTTGCTCAGTGTACCAGCCATACTGTCTAAGGCCAAGAAAAGGAAAAACTTTTATTTGGGATTTTCTGTATCTGTAAAATTTCTCTAGTGCCCCCAGTAGTCTCTCTCTCTCTCTCTCATCTGGAGGAGCTTCTGGATTCAATTTCTGGATGGCACAGATCAAAGATTTATTTTGCCAGCCTGCCCTTGCCCTGTATTACACAGCCTGCCACACTGCCTTTTTTGCCTTGCTTGCCTTCTGCCAGGCAGCCACCCATTATCTCTCTCTCTCTCCATCCTTGAGTTCCTCTCCTCATCTTCCCCTGATGTTGACTTTGTCTCCCACTCCTTCACCCCAATAAATCTCCTCTTCTCTCTCCTCTCTTTCTTTACTCCCCTCCATCTCCACTTAACAAATTTACTTTTTTTTATTTATATTTAGTTTCTCTCTGTGGTGCACAACTGTAGGCTCTGCAACAGCAAGCTCCTTAGGCTATACACCAAATTGTCTGGGCCTGTGCTGCACACTCACCATGGTTATATGCCATGAGTGCATCATGTGATGGACTCTACTGCTCTGTTGCCTGATTGGATGCTGCCAGCTGCCTGTATGTGAAGCGAGCATGCCGACAGTAACCCCATGGCAACAGTACACTGAATGGCACTCCATGAACCTAGAACTAGACTTCTGCAGTGAAGTCCATATTTATGCAAGGCCATGGATTACAGGTTTGATCTGGGGATTTGGATCTTGGGTGGAATAATCTTCCCAGCCCAAGTGGACACCTGAATATGCCACGCAAGTGTATACTCAGTCAAAATGTGCAGTGCATGTGTCATGCATCACAAAATTGTGCCACACAAAGTTACAGTAGGTATGTAAGGGGATGGCCCAAATCAGCCAGCCACCCACAGGCAGGCAGCAGAACTGCAGACAGGAGACCCTGAGACAGCCCTCAGAGGTGCACCAATGTGATATTGACACCCACACACAGCAGTCATGCCAGGACAGTAGTACCCAAAGCCATAGCCATGCAGTGCCTCTCAATGAGTACCTGCCAGGTGCCATTGGGTGACACCACTAGCACCACCCAGTCAGCCACCCCCTCACCTCACCTCACCCAGATTGGGGATGCCCAGCTGCCACATGCTTGTCAGACACCCCCCAGCACACCAGCAGAACAGACAGCTACACTGTGGCACATGTGCCAGGTGCCATGGTCTGCACCCATGTGGCTGTCAGAGTGCCACCCAGTGGAGGCATGTGCCCATGGTGGCATCTGGGACAATGGTGAGCAGGATGCATGGTGGTAATAGCAGCAGCATGGCACGCATCAAAGATAGCCCAGTGGCACATGACCATGGTAGAACACTAGAGGTGCACACAGTACACCCATGCCAGCCCCACACAACCAGGAACCATGTACATGTCACTGATGCAATCCCTGCAGTGTGACAATGCCACAGGGGCCCTGGGTTTGAGTCACTGTGGTATACTAGTGGTGGACAGTGCACTACTGTGAGCAGATTGGGATGGGGTAGCACCACCTGTGGCCTAGAGGCAGTATGGGCATGCCCCAAGGACACTGGACCCTTCCATTGTTGTGCATGCAGCAATCTAGGGTATGGACTTGGCCATGGGTAGTAGCACTGCAAACCTCTCAATTGTCACACAGTATGGGGTACAGCACTCATGATATCACTGAGACACTCTCTGACTCACATAGAGTTGGTGACATTACAAACCAACCACTGAGACTGTTATGCAGGATTGTATGATATTATGAGATGCTAGGTATCAGCACACAGTAGCAACATCAGTACACTTATTTTCACAGTCTTCCAAGATTGCACTGTCATGTCTGCTGCTGTGTCTCACATTCTGACCAGTTGTCACACACCTTGGCACTTATTTGGGTGCTAAAGGTTTGGGGGTATGTAACACTGTACTCAAGCCAATACAGTCCACTCACACACAACAATGCATTCTCATCTGCTTACTAGGCTGCAATACCTCCTGATCACCTTTGCAGAGTGGTGGTGCTGCCCTAAAATGCTGGAACTGCGCATACCAATGGTATGAATATGGCCTGAATACATTCCAGTAATAAGATGCAAATGTGCTGTTTGGGCACTGACTGTGCAATGAGGCCATTTGCATATCCTGGCTGAATGTTGCAAATCTGCATGCCATGTAAGTGGCTTTACATCACTCACTTCTGTATGCTCTACATGGGGCTCTGGGCATGTACTGCACTGTACATCTCCCATTGCATGATTGCTCACATTCAGGATATTCAGCCCCAAATGTGTGATCACATATTACATCACATCTTCTGAATATACCATTTTTTGTGCTGGTGCAGTTGAGTTGCACGGCACAAGCACTTGCATGATGCAGCCTACCACTTTTGAATATGGGGCCCCCAGCTTGTTATTATGGCATAACAGTAAAAGAAAGCAACTACAACCAAGTGTTTTTTTTTAATATAATTACATCACTTAATATTATTGTTTGTATGGTTTATAACTCTATAGCCCAGATATTCAGACTGTACCAGGCAATGGTGCAAGTGGGGTACAGCGCAACTGAGCTGCACCAGGGCCAAGACAGGGTGATATGCAAAGGAGATGTGCCATGGCACATCACCATTGAATATGGCAGAGAATGTACATAGCAGAAGAAGAATGTGCCAGCGCATCCCCCAGATGTGGGGACTGGGAATGCTCCAGAGCAAGTGTGATCACACTGTGTGCTTCACCCACGATATTCAGATATGGGCATGCAAATGGGGCCATAATATATGCATGGCGCAAATGGGACCATTTGCATGTCATTATGGCCCCATTTGCATGCGATATGCATGGCATCCCGAAGAAATGCGCCTGACACCCTGCGTAGCTACCCGCAACACAACAGGAATCTCTAGTGGTCTAGTGGCATCCCCCCTCCCTCCATAAACCCAATTACAGGTGAATGTTAAATATAGAATTCCTGGTGGTGCAGTGGTATCCCCAACCCTCGGTATGCCCAATTGTGGGCAAATGGTAAACTAATATCCATGATGGTCCGGTGGTACCCCCACACACACAGGCACCCCTGCCCACCCGGCTCCACCTGTCATTGGTGGGTGGCAGCAACCCACCTGCATACCGCCCCACCTCCCATCAAAGGACAGCTTACAGTAGCTGCTGTAAGTCTATTGGTCTACACTGTGGACCAATGGGCTTGCAGTACACACTGTACTAGTCATTCACAAATCTGTGAATGACTAGTACAGTATGCACTGCAAGCACATTGGAAGCCCATCCCAGTGTGGCCAGACATTTTCTTTTATTTTCCCGACACCGGGATGCCCACTATGGATGTCAGATGTCCCACAAGCTCAAATTCTTTGCTGACAGGGGTGCCAAATCCTCATCTGCATCACATTTCCCCTCCACCCCAGTGTGCCCAAAAGTTTTTTTGTTTTTTTTTACCTATAAATAAAGAAAATGGTCCCCTGGAGTATTTTTTTGTTCATTAAACTGTAAAAAAGATAACCATCCAGTGTCATCTCCCCAGTCCCCCATCCCTCACCCCAACTCTCCCTCTGTGCTCCCACCTCCCTACACCCCCGACCCATACTTACCCCTCCAGAGGTCAGGAGCAATGATTTTCTATGGACCAGGATGCATCTGCATTCTTTAAAGCCGAATTACAAACTGAGGAATTGGGTAAGGGCTGTATAATGGGACTCAATGGGAGGGGGGTTCAACTTAGGTTGCTATCTCAGCCATTTTTAGGAATTTTGGCCACAAATTTTCAACATGGGGTTCTTGGGACCACACCTCATGAACATGCCACTGTCATTTCATTTCTCAGTCTCAAAAGGTGATTTTGTGGTCACTGCACGATATGACCTTCCGGGACTGAATAACAAAACAACAGTACCACTGATCATGAGGTGGGGTCCCAAAAAGCCCATGCTGAACATTTGGTGTAAAAATTCCAAAAAATGACCACATTACAGGCATGAATTGCACATTTTCTATGCACACTCGTAACTTCTCCAGTTTTTAATATTTTCACTCTACATTTCCAACATTGTCATTTTCTAACTCCTCCTTATGAACAGTAGCTGTTATTTTTCACATCCTGCCCGAAATTTGTTTTTACACCTGTGGCACAGAATGGCGGGGTTGCTGTGTGAAATCAGCTTTTGGGATGGATTAACAAAATCACAGTGCCACTCTTCATGAAGGGAGGTCCCAAAAGGCCGATCCTAAAAATTTGGTGAAAAAAATTCCAAAAAATGACCATGTTATGGGTCTGCATTGCACAGTTTCTACTCATGCTCATAACTTCTTGAACTTTTCAGATTTTCACTCCAGATTTTAAACATTGCAATTTTTCTACACCTTATCATGAACAATACAGCTGCCATTGCTCATATCCTGTCCAAAATGTGATTCCATACCCGTGGCGCTGACCAGCATAGTTGTTGTGTAAAATCACCTTTCAGGATTGAGTAATGAAATGATAGTGCCACTGTTCATGAGGTGGGGTCCCAAAAAGCCCATTTTGAAAATCTGGAGCTAAAATACCAACAAACGCCTGGAGCAAGAAGGTTTCCAACTGTAACACCCACCCTGTAGAGAATGACAGGCATTGGTGTGACTTGGGTTCATCAGCCGTAATGCTCATGGCATTCTACCCCCCACCCTACAGCCACTAACAGGCATCAAGGTGTGCCTTGGGGGTTTTGGCCCTAACATTCACCCATTCTCCTATACTGCACTTATCTCAGCTTATTTCCTTATGGAATGGAGTGAGCATCAGGGCCAAAGACCCCAAGGCACACTGCAACACCTGTTGCTGTCTGCAGGGTGGGGTGAGTTGGAATGGCTTGAGCGTTATGGGTGATGACCCAAAGTTACACCCAAATGCCTTTCAGTCTCTGTGGGGGGGGGGGATTGTTGGCATTAGTTCAATACTTCACTGCTGCTAATCAAGCTGAACTGCCTAAGTGAAGTGAACTTTGCATTTTACCCTTGTGGAAGGCTGGAAGCTGATACTGACTGACAATAATACAATATGATAGACTTGGGCAGACTATATGAGCAGATATGCCTTCATCTGCAGACATTTTCTATGTTTCTGTGATGAAGTTTGAAGTATACACAGTACAGGGCTGGGTCACACAGGAAGTCAGCTTACTGTGAAGGAGAGAACCAAAAGGAAGGCATTATAGCTGAAGAATGATATAATGAAGTTGGAGGTATACACACAGTGTAGTCCACAGATGGATACTAGTTGAGAGGGTAAGAACAATGCTTTTCAATGTATGAAACAGGCATGATGCTGAATTTATGGGGAACTTTCCCACCTGCCTTGGGTGAGCTCTGAAATGAAATAGATTACATGAATGATGATTCCCCTATAGACATCCTTAAAGTTCTGATTCAATGAACATCTTATTCTTCTTCCTTCCTCTCCTCTTCTTCCCAGCTCCCACATTTTACTACCAGAATATTGTTTTTGAATCATATATAACTCTAGGGGCCTCTGAGGCCTCTGCTGGATGCCACACACATTCCTTTTAAGGATTCTGAGTTGTTTTACATTTATGGGTCTTAAAAGGGTTCCCTCGCCGATTGCAATGCTTCTAGCAGCACTAAAGGCTCACTCAGAGTATGCACTGGAACAAAGGAAGATTAGGCTATAGATGGCAGTTTTTGTCAAAGCAAGTCAGCCTACCATCTTCCTCTTTCAGAAACACAGTGCGTTTTCACCTACACAAATGGCTACCTTGTCCACAAAAAACTCCTCCAGCATTGTACTGACACTTGTCTGAACCCTGGTGGCCACTTGTAAGGCTTGCGTCTGCATGGTGATAAGACACATTGATTGCATGCAGTCAAACAGTGGTTTCTATACTGCATGAGCACCAGCTGGCTTTTCCAGTTTGCCTGGCCTTTTCTGTTTTTTTTTCTTCTCACTGAAAGATATGATTTCCTCTTCCCATTCTACACTATCCCGCTGACCACTGTTGCATAGGAGTAGAATTTTCTTCCATTTCTAAGTGTGTTTCTCTCCTTGTACAATGTGTTCCATTTGGTCTTTGTCATGAGAGTCAAAAAATGATGCCAGCATATACTACTCTGTTTGGAACATACCATTAAGTCTGTTGTATGCTAACAAAGTTTTCTGTATTACCTCAGTTAGTATCATACCATCACTGTTATGTTCCTCTTTCTGAAAATCACTTGCGATTTATTACATAGTAATGTATAGAAAATGAATATGGGGAAAAGTAAGCATTAAGCCATGAAAAAGAGGGGTTCTACTGGGGCATTAGGCCTGGTTGGGGGGGGGTTGGGGCACGAAGCAGCAGGAGGAGTGCTCCAACCACCCAACCAGACATTAATTCCCCAGTAGAACCTTCCTTTCGAGTGGCTTAATGCACTTGTAACATGGCAAGCATTTCCAGAAATAAGCAGATATTTTATTTGTATGGCTAACTTGTAATGAAAAAAAGACACACACACACAAACAGTTATTATATTTCTTATCTATACAGTGAATTGGTAGTACACATTCTGCTAAATGTAATCTGTCATACATATATTGTGGGTGTAGAAAGGCATTTTACAACATTTTGTTTTAAGTGCATAGTGTTATTATTGCCAAATACACTTTTATAATTTTTACTATAATTAGTGGGTCTTCCTTTTTACAGAAGGAATACCATGCATTTCCCCCTCCAGGAGTTGCTGAAACCAGCGCCTCCAATTTTAATATGGGTTACCATGAGTGAGTGGGCATTGAGATGGCCTTATCATAGCTCCCCCATGTTATTTTCTCTCATACCCATACCCTGGTTGGAATGAGGCGAAGACCCAGGACTTCTCGTTCTTGTTGGGAGTACATTTGTCGGGGCTCAATTTCTGAATGCTGTCCTTTGTGTGCAACAGCGCTAAATAGCAAAGCTTAGTATCGGGGGGCTGGAGTGGAGGGATTAGAACCAGTACTGTGCTGAACGTAGCTTGTAACAGATGGGGGGAGGGGGATAGGGGCATGGTTGGGGGTTGGGGGGTCATAGGGGATGGACAGTATCCACTTCTAGGTGGGCTTAACTGCAGTAACCCTGGGGATACATGTAATAGAGTTTTGAATCTTGTGTGCGGAGTATAATTATCTCAGTTTGATATTTCTTCTGGATGGTTAATGAGTTAACAATTGCATCTTGGAATGTTAAAGGGAACAGAAAACAACATATGCAATTTCAGGTTCTTAAACACTTAATCTTGTTTAATTCACAGATAATGTTTTTACGAGAAACCCATTTATTAGATGAGGAAGCTTTGCAATTAAGGAGGCAACAAGTGGGATCGATTTTCAGTGCCCAGGGCACAACAACTAGCTGTGGGATCATGCTCATGATTAACAGGAGTATCCCTTTCTCTCCTACTCAAGTGATCAAAGATACCGAGGGTAGGTTTATACTGGTCAGAGGTACCCTCTGGTTTTGTCCCAATTTTATTGGGCTGTGTTTATGGCCCTAATCAGGATGACCCCAGAGTTTTTGTGAGACTTATATCTATCATTCTCTCAATGATTCCCATTAAAATTATTTTAGGGGGAGATTTCAATCAAGTATTCGATTCTCACTTAGATAGACTGGGTAGTGGCCCAGGTGGAGTTACCCCAAGGCAGAAGGCACTCAGAGAGCTTTTAGATCAATGAGGGCTCTGTGATGTCTGGTGCGTCTTACACTCTGATTCCAGAGAGTTTACTTTCAGGTCCATGGCACATGGCTCGCAGTCCTGCATTGACTATTTACTTGTTTCTCAGTGCCTCCTGCACGGGGTGAAGACCTCCTCAATTCAACCTGGCTCAATCTCTGACCACTCACTGGTGGTATGCAATTTGGTACTGCTCAATTCATTTAACAGGGAAACTAGATGGAAGCTCAATGATCAACTTCTTAAAGATGTTAAATACTGTAAACTTATTAGAGAAAAAATAGAATATTTTTCCTCACTAAACCCCTTAGAGGGTGTAAAACCTGATATCTGGTGGGGGGCCTTCAAAACCTTCATGAGAGGGATACTGATTAGCATGGCGGTTGGTAGGAAAAGAGAGTGAGAGGAAGACCTTAAATCTCTTTTATCCCAAATTAGATCTCTGGAAACAAACCTTCTGACTAATCCTGTAGATGAGGATTTTCAGAAACTCCTGAAATTAAAGGATAAGTATCTGGGGTTACTTCAAGAGAAAGCAGAACTAGCTATTATTCATACCAGAGCTAAATACACAGATCAGGGGGAAAAGGCGGGATGTTTACTGGCATTGCATATTAAACAGCAGGAGTCAATGAGATTTATCCCGCCTATCAGGTCATCAGCAGACGGAACTCTTAAAGTGTCTCCCAATGAAATAGCCCAGGAATTTGCTGCTTATTATTCTAAACTGTATAGTGATATGGAACACCCTCCCTGCCCAGAGGATATACAAGGTTATTTGAGAGGTCTCACTTGCTCCTTCTCCCTGATAGGTGCGGTAAAACTCTGGTTGTCCCTATTTCTCAGGAGGAGATTGCTAAGGTTATTAGCGGATTGCCTGCCAACAAGGTCCCTGGTCCCGATGGATTTTCTCCTTTATTCTACAAGGTCTTTCAAGACCTTCTTGTACCAATACTTGGCTGTTTATTTCAACAAATCCTATCTGGGGAGGATACAAATCCATATCTCTATGAGGCCCTGATTGTTCTGCTTCCCAAACCTGATAAAGACCTGGATAAGGTTCAAAGTTATAGCCCCATCTCTCTCTTAAACCGTGATGTTAAGATTCTCTCTAAAATACTGGCCAACAGGTTAGCATTGGTTCTTCCTGGGTTAATAGGTACAAACCATGTTGGATTCATGAAAGGGCAATTATCTTCAGATTATTTACGCACTTTGTCGCATGTCTTCTCGGCTACCAGGGATGCGGGGTTCCCAGTAGGCCTGGTCTCCTTGGATGCCGAGAAGGCATTTGACCATGTTAACTGGAATTTCTTGTTTCATATCTTGGAGGCTTTCCATATCCCTTCTTTGTTTATCTCCTGGATTGGCGCCCTTTATAAAAAAACCTCGGCAATGATTTCTGTGAATGGGGCCTTCTCCCACTCTTTTCCATTTCATTCTGCTACTAGACAGGGGTGCCCCCTCTCTTCTTTATTATTTAACTTATATCTGGAACCGCTTATCCAAAACATTCTCAATAATGACTCCATACAAGGAGTTAGAATTGGGCGGCATGAAGTGAAAGTTACCACATATGCTGATGATCTGTTAATACATTTGTCCCATCCAGTATCCTCTGTTCTGGTTTTATTAAGTGAAGTGGCAAGGTTCAGTGCTTTGTCTAACAATAAATTGAATTCCAGTAAGTCCCTGTTTTTTTCCCTTAAATCACAAAGTCTTCAAAACTGATATTAGTCCCTTGGGGCTATGCTGGACTCCCAGGTCTTTTAAGTATCAGGGTATTAAACTGTCACATAACTCATTAGTATGGTTCAAGGATAATCTAGATTCCTTACTGCAGGGAATTACACACGATCTGGAGAGGTGGTCCAAACTCCCTATCTCTTTGTGGGGCCGAATCAATATAATTAAAATGAATGTATTTCCTAGGATTTTTTACCTGTTGTCCCATCTTAATGCTTTTGTTCCTTTAGTCTGGTTTAAAAAGGTTCACGGTATTTTTACTAAATTTATCTGGGCTGATAGGTATCCCCGCCTGGCTTACCATAAGCTGGCAGCTCCTAAACTGGAAGGAGGGTTGCAAATCCCCCACCTGGCTATATATTATTGGGCTAGTCACCTTGCAAAATGTTCACGGTGGGTATCTCCTGGCCTAGAGGAAGCACAATCCATTTGGCTCAAAATAGAACTGGATGCAATTAAGGCCAATAATCTGGGCCCTCTTGCATTATTTTTCCTTAAGTTATCTCAAGTAAGTACGGCTGTAGATTGTCCCATAATAAGGACCTCTTTAAAGGTCTACCTACAGATGTGCTCCTTTTTGCAGTATTCTCCCCATCTGGACCTGGCCCAGTCTATATGGAATTCTCCATCATTTACTATTAACAAGAGTCAAATCTCCCATCTCTGGTTGCCTCAGCTTGAAGAGGGGAAGCTCTCGACTTCTACTGATGATAAGGGGCACTGGCTATCAGCGGAGGAGATGGTTAGAAAATTTCACATCCCGATTTCTTCTTTCTTTAAAGTCTTGCAATTGAGGCATTTACTGGTAATCTCCCTGGGGAGTACTCCTCCCTCTCAGAGCATCTCCTCTCTGATACCCAAGATTTCCCCACTTTCTGGGTCCTCTGGCATAATCTCTAAATTATATCAGGTTTTGTTTCACAAAAAGTTCGGGGGCCCCTTTGGGCCATCAAGATTTTGGGGTAACTTTTCCACCATCTGCAATTAGATTGGCACTCTCTCTGGAAGTCATGTCACAAATTTATCTCTCAGGACAGACTGCGTCTCATGCAATATCATGTATTACACAACCTATACTATTCCCCAGTTAAGCTCCACAAGTAGGGCTACCTAGACTCCAATAAACGTAACAAATGTTTGCAAGATGAGGGCACGCTTTTCCACATGCTTTGGTCTTGCCCAAGTATTTCCACCTTTTGGGTCTCAATTCAAACTTCCTTAGACCCCTTGTTGGGCCTCCAACAATACTTTATCCCTGAGGTATGTGTGTTGAGGGACCTGTCTTCCATTAGAGTCAAGGTGCGTAAATTTCACATATCCATGGTCGCCTTGTCGGCTAAGAAAATAATTCTCTGTCATTGGAAGACAGGTCCTCCTTCTTTCCAGGAATGGGTAAGAAGTTTTATCCAACTTAGCACAGAAAAAACAATAACCAGCCTACATAACAGACTGGCAACTTACTCTAGAATCTGGGATCCCCTTCACTCATTAATCTCTCTGGTTCCAAACTAAGTCTATAGTAGGCTAAATGCTTTTACAAGGCCTTTAGATTAGTGGCTCGGCATTTACTGGTACTGCGAAGGGTTGCTGCAGTAAGGGGAGGTGGGGGGCAGCATCTTTTTACTTTGTATCAATGTGTCTCTGTCAGCTTCTTTGTATGCTGCCTTTTATGGTGGAAATTGTGTGAATAAATTTTAAATAAAAAAAAAAGAAGGAATACCATGTCATAATTTGCTGTAATAAAGGAGTGTTTATTATGGCAAACATGCTCACGGTTTTCCCTCAGTCTCCCCATGCACCCACCGCAGCTCTCCTGCCCAGACCACTGATCTCCTCCTGTTCCTCAAGAGATGGAACAGCCACTAGAGACTCAGCAGCAAGTCACCACAAACAAAATAAAAAAAAGTTTGCCTGCCAGCAGGAAAGAATCACAGAACATATATAAATAAATAAATAAAAATGGCTGTAGACCGCGCTTGAACCAAAGTGGAACATGGCAGCACAGGAGTCAGGGACATTGTTTCTATTTTTATTTGATATGGTTGCTGTGGCCAAAAAGGAAGACTCAGCAATTATTTAAAATAAAATATGGGGTGTTGTGCATAAACTTGAAGTTTACACATACCCTCAGGGTTAGGGGTTTATGTAGCAACTAACCCCTCGGGTGTGTGTAAACTTCTCGTTATACACAACACCCTATATTTTATTCTATTTATTATGGTACTTTTTTTCTCCTAACTTACTGTCTGGATCAGTGCTAGATGCTTCGATTTCACCTGTGCGTATTACAAGATAAGGGTTGCACTGCATGATGGGCCATGCTAGGGTACATGTTCTTGTTTTGTTCCTGCAGTTCCCTTGGCAGGCCAACAGATGGCTGTGATTGCTGATAACTGTAATATCATGAGTACAAACTGAATTATTTTCAACCAGTAATTCTATATATATTAGCTTTACATTTACTAATATGGTACTTTTTCTGCTAATTTACAGTCAGGATTGGTGCTATGTACTTCGATTTTTATCGGCATGTATTATAAGATATGGTTTGCACTGCATGATGGGACCATGCTAGGGTACATTTTCACGTTCTGTTCCTGCAGTTCCCTTGGCAGGCCAACAGATGGCTGTGAAACAATGGTAGCAGCACAGCACTGTTTTACAGCCATTTGTTGAGCTGCATAAAACTACATAATTAAAAATTACTCTGGTTCACAAAGAGCAACAGGGCATTACTAGGGAATTAATGCCTGATTGCTGCTTGGTCAGCTGTTGCTCTTGCTCCAATGGAAAGTGCTTATTTGTGTCTAACATTTATTGCCATGTTACAATGTTGCTTAAGCATACCATCTTGGTGCTGATTTTTCAAGTGAATGATTCAAATAGCTGCAGTATGGCAACTAAGTTTTATGAACTGCCAGTTTCTGACTGAAAATATGATATCTGTGCCATCAATTTTATGTTTCAGCATAAACTCATGGAGAGCCATATGTTGTTCCTGGAACTGTTTTATCATGTAACAGGTTGAATTCCACTGTGTCACAACATCCTGATTAAGGTTATATAGTGGCAGTTGTGTCCATCTCGTGACTTTCAGAGCCTTTCATGTCTTTAGTGTTTGTTTGTTTTTTACTGTACACATAATGTAGTCGGGATAACATAGAAACGTAGAATTTGTTTCCAGATATTTATTTACTTAGTTTTTGTTGAATGGGTAGTTGCACTAGACAAATTAATGCCTATTTTTAGGCACAACCAGGGAGAATTACACCATGCTAGTACAGTGAATGCAATGTAATAATAAAACACCATACAGGTACCGTGAGTGCAGCACAACAATATCAATAAGATTAGGCAATACAGAGCAATATATAACAACCAGTGGTAAGGAGCATCAGAGGAACAGTTAAAAAACATTAACGGGGGGGAGGGCAGAACTTGCCAACTAAAATGGTGGCAGCATAATTCAAGCAGAACAGACCCCTAGGGATTATACAATTATCATTAAGATAAAAATCAAGGTCAGAGCCTGCATCCTTGGCTCTGGAGCTGTCTAACGATACCAATTTGAAGTAGAAATGGACCTGGGGATGGCAGAGAATAAGATGAAAAAACAGCTGGCACCTACCTTGTGGGACAGGAAACTGACAAGGCCCAAGTCGCTGACATTCCAGTACTGAGCGCAGCTTGCAGAGAGCTTTGTGGAAATGAACCAACTCCTGCTGGAGATCTACTCAAAGGTGACACAACCCACATTGCCTCCAACAGCAAATGAACTTACAAACATTACAAACATGCTGAACCAAATTTTAAGCAACATTGCAGAGCTTAAGGTTATGACTACCTGTTCCAGCCAAGAGCTTCAAGTTTTGACAGCGAGGGTTACTGGCACCTAAAGGACAGTTAAGAGCCATGAGGAAATAATAAATGTTCTCCATGGACAACTTCAGGAACATCAGGGACAAATTCAGTACTTGCTACATAAGATAGATGATATAAAGAATAGAGCCCACTGTAAAAACCTCCAAATAGTAGGCTTGCCAGAGGGTGTGGAGGGTAGATACTTAATGGTCTTTCTACAAACTATGTTGCTGACCCTCCTGAAGCTCAGCAACAAAGGTGTCACCTGGGCTTGAAAGGGCCCACAGTTTTTTTGCATCAAAACCGAAACAGGGTGAATGGCCTCAGTAGATTTTATACAAATTCCTCCTGTATCCAGTCAAGGAATTGTATTTAAGAACAGTCTGAGAGAGAGGAGAACTGAACTGGGAGGGGATCAGAATCCAGCTATTCCAGGATTACTCTCAGCAGTTGCCAAGGAAGTAGAGGGCATATGCTGGGGTAAAGCATGAATGGTACAAACATTCCTGCATCGCTTAGATACCCATCTATGCTCTGGGTGCAGTACCAGGGTGAATTTCTGCTGTTTAGCAACCCAGCAGAGGTGGAGCAGTTTTTGTTAGAAATTTGTGGGTGAAAAAAAGCCACCTTCATCCCTCATTGATGCCACATGGCATCAGCTGTTAAGAAATGAAGGTCTTGCAAGACAACTCAGGAGCCCATGCTATACCACCAAATGAGGAACCCACTCCTGCAAAAACACAGCAGCAGACAAAAAGGAAGGCAAAGGAGAAAAAACAAGGCTCCTTCTCAAAAATGGCATCTCCACAAGGGGCCAGGTTGAAAAGCACTCAATGTGAATATCATCTATTGGAGACAAGTAGCAACACCCCAGGGGACACACCAATCAAAGTAATATACAGGTTTCAAGCCCTCCAGGACCTTGCCCAGACATTCCTTGGAATGACTGGTGGAACAGAAGGCAAGGAAGATGCCGATCAATTGCTAGGGGACAATTCTGCTGACTGGACTCCCATCTGTCATGAATGGGCGGATTGTATAGTGGAATTCACAGAGAAGATTGCACAGCCTGCATGACCCCCTCAAGCTCCAACACAGTCCAGAACAGAGGTGAGTGACCAGCCTTAATTTTCAGTGGAAGCCTGTGCTGAATGGGTTGCACAGAGAAAGGGACATTAAGGGACTAGGGCAGTGCACATATCTTACTTAATCGGTGTGCCCCTCCACTACAGCTGAATGAACTGTTGATGTTATCCGGACTTAAGCAGTGCGGTGGTGATGAATGTAAATTATTGAACTGCCTATGAACTGCAAAATACTCTGGACGAGGGGGCTTCCAGAGAAAAGCATTGCCATCTTCCAGGAACAATGATTTGCTGGAGTTTGCCCTTTTGTAGACACCTCCTGGTGCCGTGCACGCAAACTGGCTGATCTCTTGCTCTGATAGGGAGTCACAGAAGTCAGGGATAGCAGGAAATGAGAAGAGGTTGGACTGGGTGCGACTTCACCAGCAGACTCAGGGACTGTTCCAAAAGCACAAAGGAGCTGCATATCTCATTGCCCAGTAATATGTGTATATTATGTCCTCTAATGAGGTTTTCTTTTCCATGTTGAGCAGCAGCTAGCCTGAGATTCATTGGGGTAATGCAAGTTGGCTGTGGCTCACTGGGTCACAAAGCAAAGCCAAGTAAATGGGGACAAAATGTTTGTTGTTATAGGGGGCAAGGATACATGCATGGCAACAGTTGCTACAGAGTTAATTTAAGTTAAGTTTGTTTATGACTAGTGTTTGGTTCTGAAGATTTAAATATGCAAATAGGGATTTTGTCTTTTTTATGGCCCCGATGTTCCAGTCTTGGTTCGGATGGGGGAAGGTTGCAAATAGTGGGACAAATGTTGTTAGAGGTGATTAAGCATCGAAGGGCACAAAGGAAACTTAGAACCTCCCCCTTAGCTGTTATTTTTTCCTTTGTTCCAAAAGAGGTGATGATTGGTTAGGTGATCGGGGAAAGGGGGCGGCACATGTAACAGTGCAATAGATCTAAGGGAGCACAAAAAAATATGGCTTAGACTAAGATGGTATAATGAATAGGGATCACAATGGATCAGGTGCCTGTCTTACACAGGGGGAGTACTCTATGTGCTCTCCTTACTACCCAGAAGGAAAGTCTTAAACAGATTGCATAGCTGAAATGGGGTCATCTACTCCCCATGCATCCAGGGTTATTCATGCCAAAAGGAAATGCTGTCCTCTAGGCACTGCTTTTAGGGAATTGGGGTAAACAGGGTGTAGTCAATATAGGAAGGAGGAAGAGGAAGGGGCAGTAACATCTTTATATACAAAAGGGATATTGGCAATCACAACCCCTGATTCTCCCCCTTCACTAATGCAAGTATGCTAGAAAGTGATGTGGGGATCCTGTGTGGTCTCACCCCCCCCCCCTTCTCCAAAACAAGAGCCATAGTGGGACCCTGAAGGCCCCATTTGCCTCCCTGCAATTGTCTTACACCAAGATCTTCCCCAAAAGGTGCTGCAAGGTGGACACAGTGGTAGGATTGTACTCCCAAAGGGGACTCCCAGGATTATTGATAGCCCAGAGGGGGTGCTGTTTACCAGATCTAATGTGGAAGTTTCTCCTTTAAACTGAAACTGATTGAGAGTTCTAAAAACTCAGTTTTATAGTTACATGTTGGTAGTAATGATTTTGATGTTGAATGTAATAACATTAAGGTTCTGGTCATTCCTCATGGATCAAGGTAATGTATTCTGTTTGTGGGGCTATGTACCAGGTGAACACTTAGGACACATAGTGCATTCGATGGTGGTGTGTAAAAAGAGAGTCAAATGAACACTAGGAAGGAGACAGCAAGTTTGTGCCATATTCAGCAGTAAACATTTGGGGTGGGGACATTCTAGGAGACTTGAGGAGTGTATCTGTGAATAACCAGGGAGGCCCGTTACTGTATGTCTACATAAGGTTTCAACCAAAGATAACAATTCTTCATGTGTCACTTTGCACAAAGCATGGCTGACATCTTGAGAAAGTGTCAGGTGACACAAAAACATTTGACATCTGGTGAGTGGGTGCTGCTGCTATGTTTCCTACTTTTGAACAAATAAATTGTCTTTTTTAACTGAAGACCAAGCTCAGTGGTCTGTTACATCATTACTGGACAGCTACGCTTTTCGCAAAGTGTTTTGTCATTTGCGAACGGCTCCGTTTTGTCTCATGTAGCCATCTCCAGTTGCTAGCCTGTAATTCTTCATGTGCATATATATTTGTGATTTCTAGATTATGTCTAGTATGACATCAATGGTGGCTACCTCCTGGAATGTGAGGGGCCTAAACTAGTCAATTATTTATTTATTCATTTTATTTGAATTTTGGTAACTGGGTGGGCTCACTGAGACAATACAGTCCATTTATTTAGGGGTGACCAGAGATCAGACAGACAATTACAATGTTTGTACATCCAATAAAGTTACATGCAAGTACAGAGATGGGGTACAGTGCTTTCAGAAGGGAGAAGAGCAGGGTTAATAAATTAAGAGGAAGAAGGTGTTACCCAGGTTGAAACAATTGAAGACAGAGATAGCCTTCTTGCAGGAAACAAAGCTAAATAAGCAAGAGACCTGAAAATTAACTACAGAATGGGTGGGATGGGAAACTCATAGTGTCTCAGGAAGGGCTAAGGGTGGGGTTTCTGTTTTGTGTCATAAGAACTTAAAGTGGAATATAATTGAAATAAAATCAGATGATAGGAGCGGTGGGTTTTGTCTAAGATGTCCACACCAGAAGGCCCAATAATTCTGGCTAACATCTATGAACCAAATGAGGACTGCCCTATGTTCTGTAATGAGATCTCCCAAAAGTTGATGGTTATGGCATTTGATGATCTAGATGTCCTCCTGCTGGGGGGAGACTTTAATCTTGTCTTAGACCATTTCCTGGATAGATCAAACTCTAAATCTGAACCCCATGTTAAGTCCTCCATACTCTGGGTGAACTGCTAACATTGCATCAGCTGACAGATATTTGTAGAATAACTCACCCCGCAATGAGAGATTATACTTACTTATAAGCAACCTGGGTGATGTCAAGCAGGTTGAATTACTGGTTTACATCTCCATGTATCATTCCTAAGAACATGGGGGTACAGATTGCCTGGCTTTACATTTCAGATCATGTACCTATAGTACAGAGCTTTCCTTTGACAACCCCCACCCCAATCCTTGAATTGGCAGCTGGACACTCTCCTTTTGAAAGATATGGAATTTCAAAAGTGGTTGGCAAACAAAACCAAGCACTATTTTTTTGAACAATCTGCAGGGGTCAGTGGCTCCAGCAATGATATGGGAGGCATTTTAGGCCATGATATGGGACAAAATAATTAATTTTGCTACCTATCATTGCTGACAAAGAGAGAAGGAGGCTATTAGGCTAGAGGAGCAGCTAAAAATGAAAGACACTGTATATAAAAAGGATCCCCATCAGATAGCTAACCCCATTCTAGTGTATAAATTACTGTACATCTCTTAGGATGCTGCTTAACTGTTTAGCCACCAGAAATGCTGAGCTATCATACCTGGGCTAGCCCTCCCCAAACCTTTGGAAGTACAAAAAAGAAATCTGGACTCTCCTTTCATGGAGGTGGAGATCAGACAAGCCATCAAGAGTATGGCTCCTCACAAGTCCCAAGGGAGTGATGGCTTCCTGGTGGACTTTTACCAAATAGTGCAGGAGAGAATAGCTCAACTGATCCTCCACATGCTGCAAGACTCATAGCAGGGCGGAATTGCTGGGTTCCCTGAAGGAAGCCATTATTACTGTACTTCCAAAGGAGGAAAAATACCACACAATGCCAACCAATTATAGACCCATGTCCCTAATAAATGCAGATGCCAAAATCCTGGCCAAGGTACTGGAAGGAATCTTGCCATCTATTATTCATCCATCACAGGTGGGCTTTATGAAGGATAGGGCCAGTGCAGATCATTTGAGAGCCCTTATTACTGCTGCAAAGCTCTCTACTTAGGCAGTGGCCAAAGCAGTGGATTTAAAAAAAGCTTTTGATTCGGTCAAATGGGAGTACATGCATGCGGTACTGGATCATTGCAATTTTAGGGAGAATTTCCTTACTTGGATTCGAACACTGTATAAGGGATCAGTGGCAAAACTCCTCACAAACAGCACCATGTCTAACCCCCTTCCCATTATACAAAGGCAAGAGGCAAGGCTGCCCTCTCTCTCCCTTGCTGCTTGTCATCACAATGGACCCTCTGGTGGCTGCGATCTGGGCCCACAGGCAAATTTCAGGGATTAATGTAGGGCAAGTAGAGTATTGCACCAAACTGTATGCTGACAAGTGTCTCATTCTCACCAGTAATTTGGGAAGCAGGATGCCTTACATCCTCTCAACACTAGGTGCCTTTGCAGAAATATCAGGGCGCTGTATAAACATAAGTTAGTCAGAGATACTCCCGCTTAATACAGCTGTGACCCTGAAACTGATAGGCACCTCAGAGCTAGCCTGGGCCCATAAGGAAATTAAGTATTTGGGAGTTTAGGTCAGTTGGGACCAGCATAATCTAGTGACTAGGAATTTTAGCCTCCTGATAGCAGCCCTCAAGGTGAAGGTAGAGAGATGGAAGCATCTGAATTTATTGATGGCTAGGAAGATAGCAGCTATAAAAATGATGCTCACACCTAGGGTCTTCTATCTCTTATCACACCTCCCTATGGAGATTCCAGATAAGTAGTTTCAGATACTGAATTCCACTATAAAGAAGTTTCTTTGGGGTAACTTACCCCCTAGGTATAGTAGAGCTAAGCTGATGGCCCCATGGGCAAAATGTGAATGGAACTTACCACACTTCCCGTACTATTCAGATGCCTTTCAGGTAGCCATGTAATGCCTCTTGTTTCAGGAACACACCCCTAGCTCACCAGCATGGATGGCAATGGCCACACTGCAGGGAGCACACCTAGCAGCATTTTTTGGCCACCCTCTGCCAAAGCAGTTTCAGAGTTGGATGAAAACATTAAGGCAGCACACGCTGCTTGGAACAGGGTGGGAAAGATAGCTAAGCTGTGTCAAAATCCCCTGTGTGGAGTAACCCACACTTCTGTATTAGTCAGCCTACCTCTCAACTTCTTGAATGATAAATCAGGGATAAAGCTTAAAACAAATCAAGGATAAAGACCACAAATCAGGGACTCATCTTAAAAATGAGTAATATTCACTCAGAAAGCTGATAGAATAAAAAGTGTTAGTGTAAACTGCATTTTCTGAAGAACAAGTCTGTTCTTTAATGTTTGACATTGTTTTGTGCTTACAATCCCCAGTGATCAGTCACAAAACACAGTTTTTACAAGGGACAGAGGAAAATTCTGAGGTAAAATTAGGAACATCCCTGAAAATCAGGGACAGTTGAGAGGTATGTAGGCCAGAGCCCCATTCTCTGCAAAGAATGGGAAAGCAAGTACAGTATGTACATAAAGTTAAGGAAGTGCTGACCATGGTTGGAAAATTATTTGAATACTTTCAAGGGCTACATGAGAGGTATACGATATTGTACCTAAGGGGGGTTTCTAGAGATTTCTCCAACTGAGAAGTCTGTGCAATAAATGGGTGAAGGAGTGGTGCACATGCCATATCTGCAAACAGAGGCTGAGGGAGCACCACAGTAGGTTTCCAATTCATGCCTGGGTAAATACATGAAAGGGCCTAGCTGGCCATATATAGAAGCTGATGAGAGATGCAGCCCCAGGCCCCTTTACCCCAGCCAAGGCAAAATGGCAGAAGATGTTAAATATTATTATTTTTGAGGAGAAGTGGCGGCAATGCTGTGCTTTAGTGCATATGGCATGTGGGGACCAACAGAGTCTCTTAATCTGTACCAAAATTCTGCGCCTGTGGTATCACACCCCTACAGTGCTTAAAGCTATGGGACTTTTAAGCCATGACAAGTGCTGGAGATGTGATGCTCCAGGGGCAGATCTGCTACACATTTTGTGGCAATGTACAGAGGTACAACCCTTTTGGATAAAAATATTGGAATGTTGCTCAAATATTTTGAAATATAAGCTTCTCATGTACCCAGCCTTGCTTATACTAGGTTCACAGGTGTGTTATAAGTCAGGAGGTCATAGACCTGTAATGACTCATCACTGTTTAGCGGTAATGCTTACATTTAGTTGGGCCCAAATGCTTGTCTAATGCTTTCTTAAACGCTTCCATTGTTTTGCATGTAACCACCCTTTCAGGGAGGGAGTTAAAGGCTGCCACCACCCTATGTGAAACCATTTTGTTCTCCTGGTTGTTCTTGCTACCTCTCCCTATATTTGTAAGGTGTGCACTGTTGTTGTTCTAGTGTTTATTTTCCTAGTTAACACTATATTCTCCCAAAGTAAACATATTTGAATGCTCTAAATACTTGACAGAGATGACCTCTAAGGCCTCTATATTGAACAGAATACTAGCCTAGATCTGCTAGCCTTTCATCATAAGGCTTAGTTCACTCTGTCTTGATTCTTTTGGTCATCCTTCTTTGCATCCCCTCTATCAATGTTTGCCCCATAATGCTTTGGGGGCATACAGTATAAAGTAGAACAATACTCTAAGTGGGGTCTCACTAGGAAAGAATATAGTGGAATTATTACCTTGGAATTTCTGCTTTTTATATGTTTAAATATGCTTGCCTGGATCCTGTTGCATTTTTTTACATTATTTCTGGTATGTATATCAAATGGTAGATTGTTTGCTATATTAATACCTAAGTCCCTCTCATTTATTGTTTCCTGTAGTACTGATTTATTTAATACATATTGATTTCTGGGGTTGTTTTCCCAAGATGCATAACTTTACACTTTGATTCATTACATTTTAATCTGTGAGAATCTGCCTATTGTACCAAACATGTTAAATTGTTTTGTAGTTGTGCAGTATAATAGATGTTTCTTTATTCACTATTGCTCCTACTTTACTGCCATCAGCATACTTGCATAACCAGGAATTCTCTGTACCCCACAGATTAATGCACACTGAAAACTCCTCAACTAATGTGGCTCCTGCAGGCAACTGTGGAAGCAAAGAGGTTAATGTTAAGGAAATAGGGGTCTCCAGATCCCCCAAAATTTGGGGAATGGTATAAAGCCATGGAAACCCGAGTCTTGAATTCTAGAACGCTCCACCTAGCTGTGAATATGAGTCACAAGTTTTGAACTATATGTGCCTCTTATTTAACATACATCCAGAATAAGATCTCCCCAACCCAAACCTCACACAATAAGGACATTTAAGGCACCTCTGCTGCGGGGATCCAGTTAAGATGATCACTTAGGTCTAAGTAAGTACTGCAACTGGGAAGCCACCCCAAGTCTGGCATCAAGTGGGCCCACATTGGTGGGAAAGGTTAAAAGTAGAGAGTCTACCCCAATTTAGGCACAGAGGATAGGATATGTCGATTGCTGAAAGAATGGTTCCTTACTGCTTGTGATGGATGAAAACCAAATGCAATATAGAAGTGTGAAATTAAGATGATAATGTTATTACCGCTCTTATGTTTATGTATGTTGGTGTTCCATATATACTCAATAAAAGATTAACTGAAAAAAATAGCAGATGTCAGAGCTTCCACACAAAAACATTAGAAGTACTAGAACATGTGCAATTGTCAGTGGACAATAGGTGCTTACAGAGCTCAGTTTTAAAAATGGAATGAGACAGTGAGGAGTGCAAGACATAGGGTAGCAAGTTCCAGAAATGAGAAGCAAAGTAGGAAAAAGCCTGTGTACCCATTTTAGTGACACATTTAGGTGTGGCGAGTAGCTCATGGTGGGTAGACTAGAGGGGATACAGTTAATAAGACTTCTTGAACATAGCTGCAATTGTAGCAGGGGTACCTGACCTAATGAACTTGTTGATAGTACACCCTAGTGAACAGTGCATGAGAGACATAGGAGATAGCCACCCTAGTTTTCAATAAAAATCACATTGGTGGGTCAGCCTGTGTGAAGATAATGCAGAGTGATGAATCCCATAATAGGCTATGGTCCACTTGAAGAGAATGCTTGAGCTAGCCTGGGAAAGAAGTACCAGTCCATATGTTAGATTGGGCAGCAGTACTCCATGAGCAATGGCAAGTTAAGCAGAAGGGACAAGGTTATCTCTAATTATGAAGGCAGGCCCTAGTTTAGAGTGAACTAGTTTGCATACATTGGTGATGTGGAGGAAAAAGTCTAAGGTAGGATCAAGCGTAATGCCCATGTTCTTAAAATAATTGACTTCAGTAAGGGGGTTACTATTAGAGCACAAGACAGTTAAATTAATTGGACACTTCTTAAGTTTAGAAAGGCAGCCAAAGCACATGGAGTGGGTCTTACTTGTGTTAAGAAGAAGTCTAGTTCAAGACAACCAAGACTGTACACAGCCAAAGTCAACATTAAGCAAAGTATTCACCAGATCAAAGTTCTTTGATCTAGTATAGACAGCCATATCATGTGCATAAAGCAGTGCAGAACACTTTGAGATAACTTTGGGGAGGTGTTTGATAAAAATGGAAAATAGCAAAGTGCTCACAAAGGGCCCAGGATAGATCCTTGAGAAACACCAGTTACAGTGTTAGAGCAGTCAGAAGTGGAGTTATTCAATTTCACAAACTGTTACCAGTCTTTGAGATAACTAGAGAACCAGGCTATGATGGGGGAGGGGGAGACCAACTGCAGTAAGTTTAGGTAGTACAAGAGAATAAGGACTGCTTGGCTCACCCAGTCTTCCCATTTTTCCATACCTACAGTATCACCACATACCCTACTTGATCTCTGAATTTTAGTGAATAAGTACAGAATATTGGATCAAGATATTACATTATGACCCCTGGATATAAATAAAGAATATAAGGTAGACCAAAAGTTACACTCACATATTACAATCATGTCCTGGAATATTGAAGGGTTAAGCCTCAAATTGTCAGATTCTGAAATAAAAAACTTTCTTAACTAAGTGGGACATTTTGCGTTTCCAGGAGACATGGCCCAACACTTCTCTTCTAATTCCAGATTATACTGCCTATTTTATCATGGCAAAAAAGATTAAAACATTTAGTTGCAACAAAGCAGGCCTAGCCACATATGTCAGAATATCTCTAAACTTGAAGGAGGGGAAGAGTACACAATGGGGGTGAGATACTAACAACAACAAAAATGGAAAGGGACCTGGGAGTAGTCATATCTGATGACTTAGAGGTGGGCAAGCAATGTGAGATGGCAGTAAGGAGGACTGGGGGGATACTGGGATGTATAGGGAGAGGCATCACCAGTAGAAAACAGGAAGTTGCTATCCCTCTGTACAGAGAGCTGGTGAGACCCCATCTTGAGTACTGCATGCAGTTCTGGAGACCCAATCTCCACAAATACATAGACAGGATGGAGGCGGTCCAGAGGAGGGCAACTAAGATGGTGCAGTGTCTGCACCAGAAGACATATGAAGAGAGACTTAAGGAGCTTAATATGTATAGCCTCGAAGAAAGGAGGGAGAGGGAAGACATGATAGAAACTTTAAAGTACCTCAAGGGAATCAACAAAGTCCAAGAAATCTTTCAGAAAAAGAGGTGTGCAAGAACAAGGGGGCACATTTTGCAGATTGAGGGGGATGACTCAGAGGTAATGTGAGGAAGTATGTTTTCATGTAGAGGGTTGTGGATGCATGGAACAGCCTTCCTGAGGAGGTTGTGAAGTCAAAAACAGTGGTGGATTTCAAGAATGCATGGGACAGTCATAAGACAATTCTAGTGGGTGATGGTAGGAAAAAGTAGGCTGTTGGTTAACTAGGATCTGCAGCTTATCCATTAGGTAGAGAAATGGGCAGACTGGGTGGGCCAAGTGATCCTTATCTGCTGTCAAATTCTATGTTTCTGTGTTTCTATGATTCCTACCACTTCAGACTATATGCTTGCATTGAAGCTGACTAAGAAAGATTTTTTCGCTAATCATGGTTAATATATATTTTTCACCTGCTGTTAAGAATTTTATGGAGATATGGCCTAAATTTCTAGCCCTCCTCTCGGATTTAAAAAATAATTTTGGGAATCATGCACTGACTTTAATGCAAGACTAAAGCCAGATTTGTCTACTTACGATAACTTTTTGGGTTTATATAGCTGTCTCATTAATGTAAATTCCAAAATTATGAGATACAGAAGTTCCGGTGACAAAAAAAAATAATATAAAGGGAACTAATTTATTTAACTTGTTAACAACTGAGAATTTTTGTCTATTAAATGGAAGGCTCCCAGGTGAACTCCTTAGTAATTTCACCTATACAAATAATAGAGGTTCATCTACTATAGATCTCATTTGGACCAATCTGGTAGCAATTCCCTTAGTAAATGATATGGAGAATTTAGACATCTTAGACTCCTCTTATTCTCCACTTATACTTCACTTGATGGGAGGATTTCAAAAACAGGCTCACAATGCCCATGATACCTGCAGTAATACTGGAATACTTGAGATCCTGAATAATAAAAGAATTAGGTGGAATGCTTACCATGCATCTCTCATGGAGAACCTTTTTCAGGATTATGAAGTTCTTCATTTAAAGAATGAGGAAGAGAATCCACAAGACCATACTGAAATTGTGGGTTTGTGGGATTTACTAATTTCTCACATAAGACCGTTGATGACTTCCAGAGCAATGGTAAGAAAAACTCAAACTACTTGGTTCAATCATGTATGCAGGGATGCCAAGAAGAGACTTCAGAGGTTAGTGAAGCATTGCAAAATACAAAAATCAAGAGTTAATCTCAACAGGCTTATTAAAGCTCATAAAGAATATAAGAAGACCTTAGACAAAGATTGTAGCAAATATTTTGAGAGGATGTGGAATAAGCTGACAGTTACAGTGTTTAAAAAAGACTCCAAAAATGTTTGGAATCTAATCAGCTGTGGATACAGTTCATACTCCCAAGACCTAGAGGCCTATATTCCGCCTAATCTTTGGGAAGAATATTATAACCTCTTATATTTCTCAAAGTCTAATGAGGTGGAACTTAAAAAAAATTTTACAGTTAGAAATAATGCTCAGTTCATAAAACCTAATCCTATGCTAATCATGGTTAATGACATAACACCATCGACTCAATTAAAATAAACAAGGTTCTTGTTCCAGACAAGATTATCCCGGAAATGTACAAGTTATCCTGGAAACTTACAAGTTCATGAAAGAGAAATGGATACACATTTTGGTAATACTATTTAATTCCATCATTCAAGATGGACCGATACCATTAAGTTGGAAAGGAAGTCTAATTTATCCTCTTTATAAAAAAGGTGATGCTCAAGATCTGAAGCTGTATTGACCCATAAGTTTAATAGACTCATCTCAAAAACTTTTCACGAGAATTATTCTGGGCAAATTAAAAAACTGGTTAGATGCAGAAGAAATTCTTTCAGAATATCAAAATGGTTTTAGACCCAACAGATCAACAACTCAACATTGCTTTGCACTGGTTCATTTGATCTGGAAGTAAATCAAGATAAAAAAAATCAAAGTTGTCCTGTTGTTTCATGGACTTCAGCTCCGCTTTTGATAATGTTATAGATCTGTTCTTTGGAATACATTTTCAGAGCTCAGAATTGAGTCTACCTTATTAGGTACACCTATAAGACTCCATAATGATAACTGGATAGAGGTGCAATATAATAAAAAAGGTGGTCTACTAAACCAATGAAAGTTAATAGAGGTATTAGGCAGGGCTGCCTTTTAGCCCCTTCCCTCTTCAATGTATACATTAATACTATCTTACAAAATTTGGAGGACTCTAACTTTCACTCACATTCTCTACTTAATAGAAAAGTTTCTTGTCTTGCATATGTCGATGATTTTGCACTTCTGTCAGCATCCTATTTTGGATTACAATGAAAAATGAATAAATGTGTCATTCTTTGCAAAAATTGTAAACTCCAAATAAATAGGAAGAAGACCAAAATGGTAGTTTTTGGCAATAATAACATTACCAGATGTAAGAATCTTTATCTTGATAAAGAGCCTCTTGAAACCATTGATTTTTATGACTACCTGGGGGTCCATTTTTCTGCAAATTGTACTTGGAAACAACACCAGGAATCTACTCATAACTAAGATTAAAAACTGCTTTCAATGCATTCAAGATCTTTAATTCAAAATGAGGTGAAGCTTCCATTCCGGGTGTTCTTAGGGAATTAAATGCGAAGATTAGTTCAATTGTGTTATAGGGGGCTGAAATTTGGGCTCAGACCTCATCAGATATACACTGTAGATTCTGCAGCAACAAATGAATAAGTTTTATTCATATGTCCTTATGACATCACAATCTGTACCAGCAGCAGTACTATGATTAGAACTGGGTCAGATGTCCCTTCAGTCATTAATTTTGGAAAGGCAATTTAATTTTTGCTATCACTTTTTCTTCTGAAAGAATTTTGCTTGCCAAGATTATGTCTGGAGGAACAAGTAAACTATTCGTCTAGAGCTTTTGCTTTTCCATATATAAAAATCATTAAAAATCATATAAACCCATCTTATCTAAGATTCTGTATGAAATTTATCTAAGACCTAGAAACAAAATTAAAGAAATAATTCATAGCAGATTATGGAATCAACCAGGCTGGTCAGATTTAGAAATAATTTCTTCATTAAAATAGTATAAATTGTATACAATCTTAAAAAAAGACCATCAATTAGAACCGTATTTACAGATTATATATGATACTGACCAAAGGAGATTGCTGATTCAGTTCTGTATGGAACTATACAAAGTGAATTACATTTCATATAACAGGGCAGACCTGGTTATGCTTCTCCATATTTTAGTTGCAATAATAATACCATTTATGATCTGAAGCACACAATATTGCTATACCCCTTATATGAATTTAGATGAAGTAAATTGTTGGGCTCTATCTTGAAGGATCTCGGCTTCCCCCCGATCATATTCTTAAATTGCTTTTTACATCAGAAAATCCCCACAATACTACGTAAATTAAGTGGTCTCTTGTCAACTGTACATCTCTGACTGTGGCACTTTAAAGGAATCTCATACTGTTACTTTGTATGCTACTGTATATCGCTCTGTTTTGCTGTGCTGGAAACTAATGAATGTACAATAATTGTATTTTAATCTTTAATTTTAATTTGAATCCTTTTTAATTTTCCTTTTTCTTCATTGGTAGACTTTTAGTCGATCATTTAATAAACTTTGTATTTGTACTTGTTTCTCTGGCTTTCATCCTCCCCCATTCCTTTCCACTAAGATTACCTTTTACCTGTCCCATGCATTCTTAATCCCCAGCACTGTTTTCATCCCCACCACTTTAGCTGGAAGGCTGTTCCAGGAATCCACCACACTTTCTGTGCAGTATTACTGCCTTATATCTCTCCTGAATCTAGCCCCACTCAAATTTAATAGCATGTTCCTTTGTTCTTAAGCAACTTTTTTCTTAAAAATACTTTCCTCCTGTGCCTTTTTTACCCTGTAATGTATTTAATGGTATCTATCATATACCCACTCTTCCTTCTCTCTTTCAGAGTGTACATATTGAGTTCATTTAGTCTCCCTTCATAGGGCTTTTAATGCAGAACCCTCACCATTTTAGTTGCCCTTCTCTGGATGGCCTCCACTCTGTGTCTTCCCAGAGATGTAGTCTTCAGAACTGTACATAATATTCTAAGTAAGATCTTACCAAAGATCTATACAGAGGCAACACTGCGTCCCTTCCTCCTTCTGCTGGCAGAACCTCTCTCTATGCAGATCAGCATCCCAGAAGCCTTATCAACTGCCTTGTTGCACTGCCTGACCACATTTAGGTTATGAGAGATTATTACCTTCAGATCTCCGTCCTGCTTGGTGGCTGTCAATAACACTGCCCCATGCTGTACTCTGCCCTAGATTTTTGTGTCCCAAGTGCACTATTTTGCACTTTTTTTGCATTGAAAAAAAGCTGCCATACCCTTGACTACTCCTTGAGTTTTCTCAGATCTCTACTTATCCTTTCCACACACACACACCCACGTGTCCATTCTGATGCTGGAAGCTCCACAGGAGATTGGCACTGAATTGCCCAACATTTCCCACAGCGACACCGGAGAATCGTCACAGATGACCCAGATGCACAGGATACCGATGGTCAGCAAACTGCTGCAGCAGCCATGACAGACACCCTGACAGACAGAGTCATGAACAGCCACTGAACACCACAGCACCACCACTGTCAGGCACTGTGGGTAAGGACATGACAATGAGCGCCCCCCCAGCCATGGACCTCCCAATGGCCAGCAACTCAACATGCCAGGAGATGGGCGTGGGTCACAGGCTGGCACAGTGGAGATTCACTAGGGTCAGCTATGAGAATACAGTCAAACACACACACATAGGGGATTCCCCCAACACAGCTGGATGCAAGAATGGCAACACACATGGCTACAGTAATTGCATGACCAAAGTGGGATTACTCAGACCACCTAGTGCACCTAGCTCCATGGGACATCAATGCTGGGCAAGGGACCAGAGAACAGAGGACAGTGGCCACAGAGGGTGGCACAGGCAAGGTGCCAATTACAGTCCCCCCCTGCACGCACCCCAGACTCACACCTGAAGGATGATGTTCAATGCCAGCTGCATCAGGTAGTCTCTATGGCTATGGGTACTATATTGGGTGACCATGTCAGTGATCCTCCTGGCACTCTCCCTCCACCACTGATGGGAGTGCTCCATGACCTGGCTGACATGACCTGCTGCAGCTTGACCTCCATCAGCCACTGCTCCCCCAACAGGATGTCTATCAACTTCCACATGGTGGGGTATGCTGCACCAGCAGGGCATTAAACACCCTGTGCCAACCCTCAATGGCATTGTTGGTGCATGGCATCCCCTCTGTGATGGAGGCATGACAGTTTCATACAGGGATGGGGAACAGTGGCTTGCAGTGATGCCCACTGCAGACAGGTCTGCCCAGCCAGGTATCCTTGAAACAACTGAGGATGGAGGCGAGTACCTCCTCCTGCTCCCTGAAGTAGTCTCAGCTATGGTAAGCTCCTCATAGGTTGTGCAGATGTCCTCCGGGGGGCACAAAGGTGAGGGCAGGCAGCATTTGGAGATGCAAGGAGTACACATCATCCATGCTGTACTTGTGCAGCTCCACATGCTGCTGAATCTGCCACCACACTCACAGTGGCACAGGTGAAAGAAGCACCCTTGCACATCCATCTGTGGGAGGACAGTCCACACAGCCCTGTGGGCATCAAGCTCAAAGTCCAGTAACATTTGGCAGGGCTGCCTACATGGCATAGCTTGGACACCTTTGTGAAGACCGCTGTGTATGATGCCACTGTCCTCTTTGTCATGAGGACATACACAGTTGGCAGTACAGTGGCCCCATCCACCCCATGCAGTGTGTACAACTGTTGGAAGACCCTGGGACAGCACTTAAAGGTGTCATCCCCTAGCCAGGACAGGCTGCAGGCTAGGAACTCAAGGTGCCTACTAGTACTGAAAAGCAGGAACCTGTTCTCGATACTGCCCCCGCATCCAGCCCGGAGCCATACAGTAGAAATGGATCACCTCTGTATGTCCTGCGATAATCCTCTGGGATGGTGAGCTCTGACAGGGTGTGTGGGTTCACTGGTGCCCTTCTAATGCTCCTCCTGACCTGCTGTGCTGCCCTCTTCAGTAGGAGTACCAGAGGTAGGCTGCCCCCCACAGCCACACTGACCCCTGAGTAGAGATGCAGTGAAGTAAAATTCCACCCTCGAAGTGGTCACAAAGTGACCACTTCATGTTAGCATTCCGCTACACGAAGTGCCCATTTTAAACCCTCAGTTCACCACTTCGCATTGTAATTATGACTTCTCATTGTGCACTCCACCTCATTCCACTTTAAGGCAAAGTGAGAATTTACAGGCAGCTCACACACACATCACATGGCTTACACAGTGTAGGTCACATGCTTCAGGCAGGCAGGCAGGAGGTTACGGGTTACGGGCAACCACACTCTTCAACGTGGGCTGACTTACACGTTTTGCATGGGGTGTGACAAATGGCTCTGCTTTGTGAATGTCTGGGGTTGGGGTGTGGACATGTGATGAAGAGGGGTGAACAGGTGACAAGTCCCCAAATGAAGTTATTTTCTCCAGTTTACATACAGGAGTTGATGTACCACTTCCGCTAAACATACTGCATTGACCACTGCCACCACTGTTACTATGACCAGCACTTGACAAGATTTCTAAATCATAATCCTCCCTCATCATGCCTGTAGTAATCATTGCTACTGCAGACATTCCTATTTGGTCTTGCATGCATGGAAGGGGGATAACAGGCTCAGTAAGGTTGATGACTAGGATGAATGCCCCACTATGGCATTAGCTGCCATCTAGTGCCGGGTTCACAGTGCCATGTGCCTGTTCTTAAGATGTGTATGCTGGCCCCCATGCCCAGATGACTCCCCTTTTTACCTCGACTCACACAGTCATGGCAAAGCTGGCAGATTGCAACTGACTCATCATTTGTATCTTGGACAAAAAAATCCCAAACAAGGGATTGTGATCCCCTACTTTTAACACGTCCCTGATGCTACTTATTGGACTCTGTTTTTTTAACCCCTGTAATGGGAGGTGTGCCACATGATTTTTCAGGCTGGGCACACTTGGACTCCAACTGACCACCATGACTACCTATGATTATTACTGGGTCATCATCATTATCATCAACAGGAACCACTAAATCCCAACTTTTTTGAGGGGGGGAAGTTAACGCCAACAGACCCAGACACAGCTACCTTGACTTTCTTTTTCTCTGGTTCCTAACAGGGGTCACTGACATCATCATCATATTCATCAAAATCATCCATATCCACATTTTCAGCTTGGATGCTGTCATGTGGAGAACATGTTCCAACCACAGCATCATCATCATCACCCAATATTTTTGCGCCACACTTAGAATCATTGGATGGCAAAGGCATGACCTCAACAGCGCTGGAAGAAATGTGACATTGTGAGTTATCGTCGCCAGGATCAGACTCATGTTCAACTACCATGGGGATGTTAATGGGGAGTATGACATCATCTGCACTATCAGTCACAGCTTTAGACTCAATTATATTTATGTTAAATTTTTTTTTTTTTGCTATTAATTTTTATTCTTGCTGGCTTACATCTGGAGGGAGCCCCCAGCCTCAATCTCTGATGTCCACCAACCAGCACTGACCCAGCCCATGGGCTTACCCCCCCCGGTGGGGCTGGCAGTGTTTCCCAACTCCCAGCGGAGACCAGATTCAAGGGGCCAGTGCAGTGGTTGGCTGGGAGCAGAACCTGCAAGGTGACCTCCACCATTCTGCTGCAGCAAGTGATTTTCTGCATTTCTCCCCTGGAGTTGAGGCATGCAATGATGCCTGAGGAGTGGAGCACACAAGCATCCACGTGCACTCCCTCCAACCATCTGTCCCGGCTCCTCCCCTGTCTTCAGTGTGGCATCCATGTCCCCCAGCCTCCACGAGGGAGCAGACAGGCACCAACAGCTGGGAACCCCCCTCCCCAGAGAAGCAGAGCAGTCCATCTCACGCTCAATCCTTCTCCACCCCTGCTGACCCCTGGCGGCCTGTGCTCGTTCCCAAACATGGGTCACTGGCATTGCACGAGGTAAGATGACCCAGTGCCTCAGCCCTCAGCGCCACTGGGCTGGCTTCAACTATATTTTTTGAAATTTCTAACTGGTCAGAAGTGGAACTTGAGGCAGCAATACTCATGCCAGCAGAAACTGCACTAACACCACCAGCTGGGACAACATTATCTCCTCCAACTATGAGTGAAGCTACAGATTGCACTGTAAAAAACATTGATGGAAAAATCCCTTTACTGATATCAGCTATGCACTTCTGCGAACTACCATGCCCACAGACAATCTTGCCACTGACTGCAATGCCATGGCCAGAAGCAGCTTTACTTGAACGTCTCTTTGCAGGCATTTTGGGGGATCACCGAGAAAATTCTAAACAAATTAAGATTTCTGAACTTTCAGTCTGGGCTTGTGGATGTGAAGCCAAAACAAAAAACCTGTGGTTTGCAGATAGAGATTGAGCACTAAACAGATGCAAAAGCACAGCCAGATTAAAATTGCACTGCGCCATCAAGAAGAGATGCAGATGCAAAGTCACAACAACACCTTAACCAGTGCTCACAAGTCACAGTCCAATCTGGAAAAGAATACCTTTTGCCAGTTGGTTGGGGGGGGGGGCAGTGCACCACAGTAACATTCCAAAAACTATATACCACAAAGCAGTACAAAATAACACAGGTGTGGTAGACAGCAGGTTCACACTGCTGCAATTATTCTGTGACACAATAAAAGGTGTCTGATTCGATGCACGCATCATGTGCGCGCGCACACACACACACGCAAGTAATGTGTAGCAAATTGAAAACTTCAATAATATCACCAAATCTTTTAAACAAACTGAAATTATACACTGCTGCACCACAGCAATCAACAAAACAATGCCAAGAATTACTTAAACTATTACTGTGTGTACATTAACACAGTTATACAAGAAAATATAACCAAAACAGAAAGACTGCCTTTTTCTCCCAGTTAATCTACATCTCCAAAAGCACACTTCAAGTGTTTATCAGTACACAGACTGAATGTTCTAAATTAACATTAAAAATCCACACACAAACAATAAACACTCTATGATATGAGCACAGGAGGGTTCCCTACAATTGATGTACTAAATTTTAAGCAAAACAAATTACTCAAAAAGGCTTTTTTAACAGCTTTTAGAGGTTTCAAATCACAGAGCTCTGAGAGCAAACTGTCTCCAGCTACCAGTACACACACACACTGCCCAGAAATGAGGCTGTGCAGAACAATCTAGAGCCGAAGTGACCAACAATCCCATGAATCACTGCGAAATTCACCTTGGAGCTCAATTACAAGGTTAAGTGATGCGAAGTACTGTACATTGATTTCTATGTACTTTGCATTAAAAGTGGTGCAGAAGTGGTTGGGGGGAGGCGAAGTAATGCAATGTCATTGGTTTAAATGGCCTTCATGTTCCTCATTATGATGCAAAGTACTTCGCTTCTCATTGCGGATTACTTTGCGGATTCCACATTGCTCCACGAGTCGCTTCGCAGAGTGAATTTTAGCCACTTTGCCCACCTCTACCACCAAGCAGCAAACCACAATGATTTTTTGTCGACAGTGTCCCTTGCCCTCTGCTTAACTGTGACCTGCACCCTGCATACACCAACTGCAGTGGTGTCTGGCACATGATTATGTGTGCCTGACAGTGTTGGTGTGCCCACTGCCATGGTGAGTGCATGGCCCCTGCATCTGCTCACTTCGTAGTCACAGCATTTCCAGTAGGTGTGCTCACCACGGGTTCTCTCATGCTGGTAGGTGTGCCCAGCAACCAGCAGCAGCTTGTGCCCCTTTGCACTATCCACGTATTTGGCAGACATGTCCCACATTGGTTTCATGAACTGCGTTTGCGTGTGCTGCGATGACCTTTGTAGTCACCGCCGACACACCTGGTGACACTGTGTGGGGGAGCATGTCTGGTGCTATGGTGGGGCACTGTTGTTGCAGTTGGGATTTTGGCCAGCGCCATGCTTGTGTCATTGTGGCAGTGTCAATCTGACACCGTGCTTCCCTCTATTGTACATTTTGGTGTCATAGAAACATAGAAAGTGACAGCAGATAAGAACTGCTAGGCCCACTCAGTCTGCTCATTTTCCCCACCTGCTACAAGAATCACAGACCCTACTTTATCTCCAGTTTCATTCTTTTTCCTCCTGCTAGTGTTCCCCTATGCCTATCCCATACATTTTTGAACACCCCTACTGGGTTAGTCCCCACAACTTCTGCTGGGAGGCTGTTCCATGCATCCACCACCCTTTCTGTGAAGAAATGCTTAC
Organism: Neoceratodus forsteri; assembly: GCA_016271365.2. Lineage (NCBI taxonomy): Eukaryota > Metazoa > Chordata > Ceratodontiformes > Ceratodontidae > Neoceratodus > Neoceratodus forsteri. Next base: position 852,973,642 of record CM028134.1, read on the forward strand.
TAGTGTTACCCCTTAGTCTACTCCCTTCCACCCTCATGTAATGTCCCCTTGTTCTAAAGCATCTCTTTTTATGAAATATGCTAGCCTAATGTACCTTATTTATGCCCTTGAGTTATTTGAAGGTCTCTATCATATCCTCTCTCTCTCCTCTCCTCCAGGGTATACATACTGAGGTCCTCTAGTCTCTCCTCATATGACTTTTGGTGCAGACCCTGAATCATTTTTGTTGCCCTTCTCTGAACTGCCTCTATCCTGTCTATTTCCTTATGAAGATGCAACCTCCAGAACTGGACACAGTACTCCAGATGGGGTCTCACCAATGATTTGTACAGTGGCATCACCACCTCCTTTCTTCTGCTGGTGATACCTCTTCCTATGCACCCCAGTACTCCACTGGCTCTCCCCACAGCTGTGGCACATTTTTCACCCACTTGTAGGTCATCTGATATGATTACTCAAGATCCCTTTCCTGTTTGGTGGCCATCAATATCTCCCCCATCATGTAAGCCTCTCCTGGGTTCCTGTGCCCCACATGCATGATTTTGCACTTCTTGCATTGAATCTTAACTGCCACACTGTTGACCATTCCTTTACTTTACCTAATGAAACAGAGAAATTGTTAGAAGATAAGGACTGCCAGGCCAATGCGGTCTGCCTGAAAGCCCTACACTAGTTTGTGGCCTCTGACCCTACTTGGTCAATGGCTTTTCACCCCTTCTTCCCATCTCTAAGGTACCCTTATGCCTGTCCCATGCATGTTTAAAACCCTTCACTGAGCTTATCCCCACCACCTCCTGTGGCAGTCTATTCCATCTGTCTACCACCCTCTCTGTGAAGAAAAACTTCCTCACATTTCCCCTCAGTCTGCCAGCTTCCAATTTCATAACATGCCCCCTTGTTCTTGTACGTCTCTTATATTGGAAGATGTCTCCCCCAGCACCTTGTTAATGCCCTTAAGGTACTTGAATGTTTCTATCATGTTCCCCTGATCCCTCATCTCCTCCAGTGAGTACATATTGAGGTCCTTTAGTCTCTCCTTATATGTTTCCTGGTGCAAGCCGTGTACCATCTTAGTCACCCTTCTCTGGACCACCTCCACCCTATCAAAGTCCTTATGAAGGTGCAGCCTCCAAAATTGCACACAGTACTCAAGGTGAGGCCTCACTAGTGTTTTGTACAATGGCATCACCACCTCCCACCTTCTACTAGTGATGCCTCTGCCTATGCACCCCAGCATGCCACTGTCCCTCCCTGCTGCCTTTGTACTCTGCTTAGACACCTTTAGATCATCAGAAATGATAATCCCCAGGTTGCTTTCTTCCTTGGTGATAGTCAGCAACTCTCCCCCCCCATCCTGTAGCTCTCCCCAGGAATCCCTCTTCCCAGGTGCATTATTTTGCACTTCTTGGAACTGGACCTTAGTTGCCACACTTCAGGGCTTTTTTCAAGCTTCTCCATGTCCCTTTTCATTCTCTCCACCCCGTCCGGAGTATCCACACTGTTGCAGATCCTGGTGTCATCTGCAAACTGACAGACCTTTCCCTCCAATTCTACCACAATGTCACTAATGAAGAGATTAAACAGGACTGGCCCAAGGACTGAGCTGAGGTACCCCGCTGATCACCCTTCCCTTCCTTCCTCTCCATTGACTGGATCCCATTTACCATCATCCTCTGCTTCCTGTCCGTTAGAAAGTTCCTACTCATTTTGTTGACCAGCCTTTTATGTGGGACAGTGTCAAAGGTTTTGCTGAAATTGAGGTAGGCGACATCTACCACCCCCCGATATACTTTCCTTTTCCCTTATCACCCAGTCAAAAAAATCAGATTCTTCTGAAACGACCTTCATGCTGTGAATCCATGTTGCCTCAGATTCTGGGCACTGCTGGATTCCAAGTGTGCCACTATTCTTTCTTTAAGCAGTGCCTCCATGATCTTACCCACTACTGAGGTGAGGCTGACTGACCTATAGTTCCCTGCCTCCTCCCTACTACCACTTTTGTGTAGAGGGATTACATGTGCCTTCTTCTAGTTCTCTGGAACCACTCCTATGTTGAGTGACTCCATGAACAGTGCTGCCTGAGGCGCCACTGGCTATCTTTTCAGCTCTCTTAATATCCTTGGGTGTATGCCATCTGGCCCCACTGCTTTGTCCACTTTCAGTTTTGTGAGCTCCTTCAGGACTCTCTCCACTGTGAATGGACTTGTGTTTACCTCTTCACCCTGTTCATGTCTGTTACCCAGCTGTGGTCCCTGACCCTCTCCCTGTTTAGTGAATACTGAACAGAAGTATTTGTTCAGTATTTCTGCCTTTTCCATGTCACACTCCTTACACTACTCTATATCTCCTCTGAGACTTACAATCCCCCTCCAATCTTAAAAACATAGAATTTGATGGCAGATAAGGACCACTTGGCCCACCCAGTCTGCCCATTTCCCTACCTAATGGATAAGCTGCAGATCCTAGTTAACCAACAGCCTACTTCCTCCTACCCCCCCACTAGAATTGCCTTATGTCTGTCCCATGCATTCTTGAATTCCCCCACTGTTTTTGACTCCACAACCTCCTCAGGAAGGCTGTTCCATACATCCACAACCCTCTCCGGGCTTCTGCTCTAATCTTTCACCAGTCTGCACCTTTGCCCTCCTAACAGCCTTCCCTTAGATTCCTTAGGTATACCTCCTTGTCCTCTCCCTTTGAGTTTCCTTATATTTCCTGAAACCTGCCCTTTTGGCCCTTACTTTGTCTGCCACCTCTCTTGAGAACCACAGTGGTTTCCTTCTTCTCTTGTCCTTATTTACCAGCCTGATGTACTGGCTCTTCACCTCCTCTATGGCTCCCTTTAGTTGTTCCCACTGCTCCTCAACTCCCCTCTTGCCTCTCTTTTCAACAAGGCCTCTTTGATACAACTCCCAATTTTAGCAAAATCAACCCTACTAAAATCTAAGACCTTTGCCTTCATGTGACTAGACTGTGTCTCGGTCCCCATACTAAACCACACTATGTGATGGTTGCTGGACCCCAGTTGACCTTCCACCTGGATGTCTGTGATTCTGTCCCCATTCATCAGTACTAGGTCCAGAATTTCCCCTTCTGTGGTTGGATCTGTCACTAGCTATCTTAGGCCTTCCCCCTGTAGTGAATCCAGGATATCTCTGCTCCTGGTTGAAGCAGCTACTGGGATGGCCCAATTCACATCTGGGATATTGAAATCCCCCAGTAGTAATACCTCACCTTTTGATGCCATCATGTGAATTTGATCCCCTAGATCCCTATCCAACTCCTCCCCTTGTGCTGAAGGCCTGTAGATCACCTCTGCTTGGACTGCTGTGCCATTGCCTGGTTCACGGATGACCCACAGTGCCTTGACCTACCTAATACCTCTGTTGCCTTTATACTCTCCCTAATGTACATGCTCACCCCTCCCCCTTTTCTACTCCTCCCTCCTGAACAGAGTATACCCTGATACATTAACATCTCAGTCATGATTTGTGGTGTACCAGGTCTCTGTTATTGCTGATATGTCCAGGTCTACCTCTACTAACAAGGCTTCCAGGTCTGGGATTTTATTCCCCAGGCTGTGAGCATTTGTAACCATGACCTTCCATGTGTGTTGCTGTCTATCTGCTCTTTACTCACACCTTTGCTCCTCTGCTTTCTTCCCTCCCCCTATTTTACTTTTTTTGTGCTGCCTGCCTACCTCTGCCTTTCGCTCTTTGTCTGATTTAGGTGTTACTGTCCACATTTTTCCTTTCTTCTTCTCATTTCTAGCTTCTCTCGCTTGTGGGGGTGGGCTTCTAGGGTCTTCCTGTTCCTGTTGCAACCCCCTTTGGCTAGTTTAAATCTAGGTCCCTCCTCAATTTTTCCACACCTCCTGGAGTGTCTACTGTGTTGCAGATGTTAGTGTCATCTGCAAAGAGGCATACCTTTCCTTCCAGCCCCTTTGCAATATCACTTATGAAGACATTAAATAGGACTGGTCCCAGAACTGATCCCTGTGGAAGCCCACTGGTCACCCTCCTTTCCTTGGATTGAGCTCCATTTACCACCACCCTCTTTGTTCTATCCCTCAACTAATTTCTAACACAGTTTACCACTGTGGGACCCATTCCCAGGCTGCTTTGCATGTTTACAAGCCTCTTATGTGGAACAGTGTTGAAGACCTTGCTGAAGCCCAGGTAGGCCACATCCACAGCTTCCCCGATCCACTTCCCTGGTCATTCAGTCAAAGAGGTCTATCAGATTTGTTTGACATGACCTTCCGTCTACGAATCCATGCTGCCTCAGATCCTGTGTTCCACTGGAAGTAAGATGTTCCATAATCCTTTCTTTTAGCAGTGATCCGCAAAGAGACAGACCTTCCCCTCCCGGTCCTCTGCAATGTCACCTCTAAAGCCATTAATGAGGACTTGGACTGGGAGAACTTGGTGAAGTTCTGACCCTTTTTAAATAAGAACCAGAATATGGTGAAGTTCTGATTTGTTCTGATTAGTTTTGATTTATTGACAGATATTTGAAAAAAATGTGAAAAATGCATAAATGTGATTAAAGTCGGTCACATTTGACACAGAGGCCCAAAGAAAATAATTTAGTGGATTATTTGTATAAAAATTTATGTAAAACTGCTAAATAAAAAAACAATCACTCACTACTAGCCCCTTAATGGCTGGCCTGTAATGGTGGCATACCCTGCTCTGGTCTATCTATCTTTTTTTGATTTCCTGCTTCCTTTCATGCTATAAGAGTTCTTCATTCTGGTTTCATTAATCATGTCATCTCTTCTCAGGGGAAACCCTGTTTCTTTTAAATAAGTTGTTCACATAGAGCTATACTTCATTCATGAAGGCCTTTTAATATTTCTACTAAATATTTATCCCAAAAAGGAATAAATAAGTGGTTTATTTCTTTCCAATTGTGTAATGTTTGCCTTTTCTTCTAAGTTTTAATGACTGTTTATTGTTTCTCGTGTTTCAATTACAATGTTTGGCATACTGTCCTGCAAGTTTCTAGGGACACCTGTATCATTTACTTGTGTTGGCTCTGCATCACTCCTTTTTTCTTTAGGGCTTGGCAGTTTGTGGTAACTGTCTTCTAAACCTTTGTAACCATCCATACTATCAAGTTTAATTAATTGTGATCTTTCTAATGAACATACCTCCTCCTTATCATTTGTAGACATCCCCCCATCACACTTATTGGTGATATTTTTATTTATGATTTTTGGATTATGTCTTCATCCTCCTAATTCCCCATTTTCTATGTTAATAGTTTGCTCCTGAATGTCTTCACCATGATTTAGTTCTAAAATAATCAAGGATTCATTTGATCCATCCTGCTTTCATGTCATTTTATTATGATGTAACTGAACAGTGGGAGTACAGGTCAGTACCCCTTCTTTTCTACAGTCCTCTACTTCCTTTTTCATGTCAAAATGTTTCATAATAAGGGATTAATTATTTTTCTTCTTCTCCAACCTATTATACACCACATTCTCCCTTTCTATGGCCCTTCTTTTCAGTTTTTTTTCTTTTTTCCCCTCTGGTATTCTTTGTATTACTCTTATTTCCTTTAGTCTTCCTATTCTTCATGGCTTGTTCCTTAATTACTGATGGACCTTTGGGCTCCTGTGGGTTTTCATAATTCCAGTCAACATTTCCCAATAATAAGGAGTCACAATAAATGCAAATATATAAAGCTAAAAATTCTATTGCAAAGTCCAGTGATGTTAATTACTCTAGTACACTGACAATTAAATAAATGTGGACATCAGAAATAAAATATCCATCCAGCCCAGTGGCACTGAGGGTTGAAATGCTGGATGCCACACCTCAAGCAGCACCGGTGACCTGGGTTCGAGAACATGCTCAGGTTGTCAGGGGTCAATAGTAGGCAAGGGAGGAGCTGGACTGAGCTGCCATTAGGCTGTTCTCATCCATGGGGAACAGTTGGGCACTGATCCAACCAACAGATGATGTCAAGAGGGGAGGGTGCTGTTAGGTGCTTACTAGAAGCCATGTCTCTGCATGGATTCTAGCCTGGAACTTGGTCCTTTGAACCAGCACCCTCAATGGGGTTAAAGTTTCCTGTAGCTACTTCCATGACCATGGAAAAATCCCATAACCCCCTGCTGTGCCCTGTGATCCCTGCAAAGGAGGGACAGAGTGGATGGTCGGTACATCGCAACCGAGCCTCATGTGCAGTCAGGGAAAAATATCCTCATAAAAAAAAGAAATAAAATATCCATATAAATATCAATATAGAATTCCCAGTATCAATATATAAATCATCTGAATTCCAAATGCCATGTGGTCAATAATCTATTTTCCTTAGTTCCAGGTAAAAAATGGTGCTTTGTAATAATCAAAACCATTACTCATCAGAAATAAAACATCAGTTTAAATATCCATATATAAGTCACAGTATCAATATATAAATCAATTGCATTCCAAATACCACGTGCTCGATAGTCTATTTTTCTTGGTTCCAGGTAAAGGAAAAAAAAAGTTCTTTATAATAGTCCAAATGAATCTTTAAAAATACAGACAGTCACTTTTATAAATTGAGAGGATCAATTATATAAATCAGCTCAATCCAGTGGAAAAGTGGTTTACACTTTATATAAAATGCTAAAAGGCCTTCTTTGGGTTATATACTTTCCACCCTTACTTTGTGTTCTGAAGTCTGCTTCCACTCTTTGTTGCTGTTTTATCTTTTAAGAAGTCTTTCTTCAAAACTAAAATACCTTTCGAAGTTCTGGACTCCTTCAGTTAGAACTGCAGAATTCTTTGCATTAGAGTTTGTGTCTTTTCCTCAAAGTCTGGGCAATTTACTTTGAAATGCCCCTGCATTCAGTTGATTTGAAAGGAGTCATCTAGGCATCTAAGCAAACATTACACCAGCAATTGCATGATATTTAACCCTGGGGAGAGAATAATATATAATCGCACAAAACCAAAATAATTCTAGCACAATAACCTCATAAAATGAAAGTAATACAGCCTGAGATATACAAAGTAAATGACTAATTATAATGCTAGAAAGTATTGAGAAAATCCAGTTTAGTTCAGAATATTGGAGAAACTTACATCTTTGGATTAATTTAGTCCTAAAGATTCCATTGCTAACTACAGCAAAGCAACCTCCAATAAGCACAAGCTTTGATGTAGTGTGTTAACTGCAAGCAGACAGCAAGTGGGCAGCAAATGTAGATGAACTCTGTGTTTACTTGTAGGCAGCTAAACAGCATCTGACCCAAACTACTAAAATGCCACAGCTTTCATAAAGGAAGGACTGATGATGTACTGCAACAACAACGTCACCATATCCGATTATATCTCCCTATGTTCTGCATTATTAGTGAATCAGAAACTTGAGTTTCAATTTAAATTGTTTAAGTAAACTGGTCTTTAAAGAATATATCATTTCCTTTCCTTTCCTTTCCTTTCCAAAAATGTATTGGTGCCCCAAAACTTAACGGCTTTGGTACAGATCATACAATCAGTTTAATCAAAACCAAAAATCAGTTCTACAAGTAAAAAAGAAAAAAGCAAATAGAAAGACAAAATACTGGACATACATTTTCATCAAGTTTTAGGTAATTCCAAGTCCATTCTTAAACCAGGAACTTAAGGGGTTTATCTGCAAAAAGCAATCCCATATACAGTATGCAGCAAGGTATCTTTCACAGGTATGTAATATCAGAGGTCTAATATGAGAATCTTTTTACTCCAACATCAACCTCAACTCCATTCCTGTGTCCTATTTCCTCTCTCTGTTTCCCCAGGTCATGGGCTTCCAATCCTATAGTGAGTCCAGAGCTCCTGTCTTCTTCATCAGCTTACCCACAGCTTGGCCTCAGATTTCCACAGATGTGAATCCTGCTAGAGTTAAAGAGAACATTCACAGAAGCAAGGCCAAGTGAGAACAAAAACTGTGGGCAAGCCCTGGACATCAGTCAGTTGGTTGTCAGGTGACAGAAGCCTTCATTTGTAACAAATGAGTAGGGCAGCACATCTGTGACCAACATCTTGGACATAGTAGCATTCAGTTGCCCAGGCCACAGCATGGTTTGTCAGACATTTGATGTGGTGCTCACAGATTTTTGGGATTGTGGGTTGTACCTGCTTTGGATTGTGGTGGTGTTTTTCTCAAACACCAGAACCCAACATTGTTGAGTAGTATGTGACTCAGATTTCAATGAAGAAGGGGTCAGAAAACCACTTATTTCATGGACAGCTGTATTATTAATGATGGAGGTTTTAGTCAGGGAACTGCTTACTGCTGATTTTTGTTGTCACTGGAGATAGTTCATTCATTACTAAGCAGCACAATACATGCTACTATTTAACAACTTTCTCAGCATCATTACTACTGACCTGCCTGCATATTGCACTTCAGAATGTGTTTTGTTACTGCCACTACCATCTTTTGATGAGTCCTCACCAGTCCCTGCAAACTTCTGGTGTGGAACTCCCCTTACTAGATGCCTTGTCTACAGGTGTGTATGCTGGCCACCTGTGGCAGCCTGGCTCTCATTTTTTCCATTGCTCACAGTAGCCTGGCACAATGGGCATATGACCACCATCTTATTCTCTGCATCTAAAATATAAGAGTCCCACACAAAGAATGTCAATGACCTAGGCTTTACATAATGTCACAGGACAATCAGAGGAACAATGAGTGGTGCATGAGACTCTGCTGGTATATTCTCATGTGCTTTTTTACTAGATGCACCAAATGAATAGGTTTACCAGATGAAATGAGCTTTACTATTGCACTTGCTCTTGCAGGTGTTTCACCTGTACCATCAGCCACCCCAAAACAACCCCATTCTTCACGGGCTCCCACAAGGGCTCCTCGTATTCTTATCCAAAGAAATCATATGCATCTTCGTTTACATTCTTGGTCCCATCCACACCATCACCTGCCACTATATCCAAAGCCTTCTTTACCTCTTTTACCTCTTCAGCAACTAATGTACTCAGCTGCAGCTCAACTGCAATTTGTCAAGTAAGCCTGTTGGCTAAAGCACTAAATCCCTCATCCAGCACCACAGCTGTACCAGCATTTTTCATTGCTTTTTGCTACTTGCACATATCCAGTTGCTACCTCCCTGAAGTGGTAGAGCCATTGCTGTAGATTTTGTTTCAACTCTGTTTCTATATCCCTGGGATGGCAGGTGGGGCTACCCCTGGCTCAATGCCATTATCTCCTGACCCAGCATACCCCAACAAGTCCTCCATAGGCCAATGATGTCCGCAGCTTGCCCTCAGTGGTGGGGCCCTTTCCTGGGCTGGCTATGGGGGGGAGACAGACCAAGATCAGTAATTCCCCAGCCATGGATGACCTGGGGCATAATTTGGGTGGAGGTCCGGGTGTAACAGTGCTCCTCACCAGAGTGGATTTTCTTGTGTAGGTTGTGTGTTAAAGGCATGGACATGCATGGGATGGGTGAGCATCTGCATTCAGATCATGGACATCCACCATCATTTGCACTCTATTCCATGGTGGTCTGGACTGGTGCACACCAAGCCTCCACTGGGTGTTGCTGAGTACTGGAGCCACAACCCTCCCTCCCCCAGGAGAAGAAAGCAGTCCTCCATATGCTCAATCCTCTCCCAATGACCAACTCACTGTGGCCTGAACTCGTTTCCAAACTCGGATCACCAGTATGGTAAGAGGTAAGGAACAAAAGGCACCTCAGCCCTTTTTACCACTGGGTCAGCTGCCACTGCAGTTGATGGTGTTAAACACATAGACATAGACTTAGCGCTGGTATCATAACATGTTGACACTTTTTCCCACAGAACCTCTGGTACCATCTACCAATGGCAACAAAGATAGATAGAGAGAGAGACAGACAGACAGACAGACAGATAGATAGATGGATAGATAGATATAGATAATCTTCTTTGCAAAAAAAAAACTGCATTAATGTAACATTTAGGGTTCAGGCTAAAGAGAAAAAAGTACAGAAATATGGTTAACTCCATTTTGGGAGTATTTGACTTCCAAAAATAAGGTAAAAACTTCCAAAATAAAGAGGAAGGAAGCCACTGACTTCCAGATATAAAACTAAAAATTAGATGACTTCCAAAATTGCAGGCATGGAAGTCAGAAAAGGTTAATTGTTGTGAAAGAAATTATATTTTACCACTAATGTATTATGTTAAAGAGCAACTGTACAGGTTTTTCTACCAAGAAAAAGAAAGTACCCTTACCTGGACGTTGTTCATATGCTGCCAATAATTTTCCAGTGCCCCCTTTTTTGGAATGTAAGGGGTTGTATTTTTGCTCCTTGGAGTTGGACCTTGCCAATCCCTTCCACTTCATGGTACCTTTTCAGACTGTGATCTGCCCCATGCTAGCATATTTTCTGATGTCACTATATGGATAGCATGGGGGCATGCTCCATAGACATGAATGGGTCCATTTTTTAAACATTTTTGATATTTTAGATGGTGACTGCAAACAAATCAAGGGCACTGCTCAACTAACACGGACCTTGTTAGTTGAGCAGTGCCCTTGATTTGTTCACAATGGCCATTTAAAATACCAAAAACATTGTTTAAAACATGGCCCCATTTATGTCTATGGAGGGTTTTCCATGTTATTCATACAGTGACATCAGAAAATGTGAGAATGTGGGGGCAGATCACAGTCTGAAGTGGTACCAGGAAGTGGAAGGGATCGGCATGGCTCAGTTCCACAGAGGGATTGGTGCGGCTCAGCTCCAAAGAGCCAAAGTATGACCCCCTTCCCTTCCAAAAAAGGTGCACTAGAAAATGAAAATATTAGCAGCATATATATATATATAAGGGCCAGATAAGGATTCTTTCTTGTTCTTGGGGAGAAATTTGAAAAATACTGACAGTTGATCTTTAACATCCATAAATTTGTCCTTCCTAGAATACTGGCTTCCAAAAGTGGGATCCTGGAAGTATTTTGACTTCCAAAAAATTGAAATGACTTCCATATTTCAACTTCTGGAAGTTGTAGACTTCCACTGAAAATGAATTAATTGAACCCGTGGTTTCCAACCCTAAAACCCCACCCTATCCCTAAAACAAATCAGGGGTACAGTGTTCCTTGGGATAGTCATCCCTAAGGCTCACCCCATTAGGTGTGTATGTTTCTGGACTGTATAAAATGGGTTGAGCTTTAGGGTTGACAAGCCCATGGAGCACTGGACCCCTAATTTGTTTTAGGGGTGTGGGTGGGTTTTAGGGTTGGAAACCCTAAACCCACTTTTCCACAATGCATTTTTTTGCAAGGAATTTCTTTACTTTTTGAGATAACATAATTATATCCTTATTTGCCTGTTGGACTGCAGGGCCTCTAGGCTCTGTGCTCCCTTCCATCCATTGTTTTTCAGATAAAGTAATCATATCCTGATTTGTCTATGGAAGAGCATAACTCAGAGGGCACTGTGCTACCATCCCTCCATAGATGAGTATATGTATGTTGTTGTTGAAGCAGAGGGCTCAGAGGGCCTTACACTTGCATTTGTAGGACAACAGCATCCAAATTGTCCCCATAGCCTTCTTATTGCCCCACCTCAAGAATGCAGTATTTAAAATGTTCAAATCCCCACCAAAACATCATTTTGCACCACCATAACATCATTCCATGCCAAACACAGTTTGCCCAGGATTTGAAAAATGACAGGTGTCACATTCATGACACGGTGTAAAAAATCGCTATGTTGAAAGTTTTGTGTCAAAATATTTAAAATAACCAAAGTTATGAGCAAGTTCAGTGACATTTAAATGATACATAGATACATAGATACATAGACAGTGTCAGCAGATAAGGGCCTATGGCCCACCTAGTCTGCCCATTTGAGCTTGTAAGTTCAATTTGTTTTCCTAGAAGTCTATTTCCCCTTACCCTTGACCTCTAGAATTCCTTTATGTCTATCCCATGCATTCTTAAATCCCGTGATTGTTTCAGCCCCCACCACTTCCTCTGGCAGGGTGTTCCACTTGTCCACCACCCGTTCTGTGAAGAAATTCTTTCTCATGTTTCCTCTGAATCGTCCTCCCTCCAACTTCATCCCATGCCCTCTAGTCCTGAAACATCTTTTCGCTTAAAATAGTGTTTTCCTGCACCCTGTTCCTCCCTGTAAGATACTTGTATGTCTCTATCATATCCCCTCTCCCTCCTCTCCTCCAGGAGTACATGTTCAGTTCCTTCAACCTGTCTTCATAGGACTTGTGATGCAACCCATGCACCATCTTTATTGCCCTCCTCTGAACCTTCTCTACCCTGTCTATGTCCTTACGTAGATATGGTCTCCAGAACTGTACACTGTACTCAGGTGGGGCCTCACTAGTGTCTTGTATAGTGGAATTATGACCTTCCTTTTCCTGCTGGTGATGCCCTGCCTATACATCCCAGCATCCTATTTGCTTTTACCTGATGCCTTGTCACACTGTTTCCCTACCTTGAGGTCATCAGAGATGACAACCCCAAGATCCCTTTCCTGCTTGGTGCATGCTATATCCTCACCCCCCAACTGATATATTGTGCCAGGGTTTTTGTGCCCCATATGCATTATCTTGCACTTCTTTGCATTGAATTTCAACTGCCAAACCCTTGACCATTCTTCAAATGGATGCACATAACTTTGCCATTTTTACATATTTTGATCCCAGATTTTCAACATAGCCTTCTTATGATGCCACCACATGAGAAAGAAGAAAGGGTGGTGAAAATGTTTAGATCTCACAGGTGGGGTCTCAAAAAGGCCATATTGAAAATGTGGGGTAAAAATATGCACAAATGGCAAAGTTATGCATCAAAGTTGAAATCCCCTTTGAAATACATTGAACCACTCTTACCTTAATTTCTCATATTACAGTCAGTGGTTCCAGCAGCAAGACATGCCTTTGAACAGAGAATCGATCTTCAGCCTGTTCAAGTGAGAAAGAGTGTGTGGGAGGTGTGTGTGGGGGTGCAGGGTGGTGGCTGTTCAGTGGGTGGCTGTGGTGAGGATTTGGATCATCAAGGGAGCATTTTCTTTTTTACAGGTTAAAAAAACATCAAGGGACTATTTTCTTTATTTTACAGATGACAGTGAATGGAGGATGGAGGGTGCCACAAGACATGAGGGAAAGCCACAGTCTGAAGGGGGCCATGATCAGAGGGAGGGGGTGCCACTAGACACCAAGGAAAGACACAGTCTGGAGGGGATGGTGATTAGAGGTCGTGGGTATCACTAGACACTAGGGAAAAAGAAAAGGTAACAGGAATGTGATTGGCAGTTGGGGTGGGATGGCGAATGGAGGTTGAGTGGCACCATTAGATACCAGGGTAAAATAAAGTAATCATGGGGATGACAATCAGAAGGTGGGGGATGCCACTAGACACCACAGAAAAATTAACTATGATGATGGCAATAGGATGGTGAGGGATGCCACTAGACACCAGAGAAAGATACAGTCTGAAGGGGGATGATGATCGAAGGGTGGAGGTGCCACTAAACACCAGAGAAAGACACAGTCTGATGGGGGATGGCAATTAGAAGATGAAGTTTATCACTAGACACCAGGGAACAAGAAACGGTAACAGGGATGGCTAACAGAGAGTAGGTGATGCCACTAGATGCCAGAGAAAGATCTAATAATTACTGGGATGGTAATCAGAGGGTGTGGGTGCAACTAGACAGCAGGATACAATAAAATAATTATGGGGAGAGTAATTGAAGGGTGGGGGAGCCACTAGACACCAGGGAAAAATTGACTAATTACAGGGATGGTGATCGGAGGGTGGGGGTGCCACTAAACACCAGGAAAAAAGCAAATAATTATGGGGACAGTGACCAGATAGTGGGAGATCACCACTAGACACTAGGGTTAAAGTCAATAATTATAAAGATGGTGATTGGGGGAAGGTACCACCAGACACCAGGGATACATCTTAAAAATACAGGAATGGTAATCTGAGGGAGGGTTGGGCAACACTAGATACTTGGGGAAAATTAGGAAATTATTGTGATGGCAATTGGACAATAGGGGTGCCACTAGACACCAGGGAAAATTCACATAATTATGTGGACTCCATACAAAACTCTTTTTTTCATTTGCAGGAATCCTTTTCTGTATCAAACAAAAAAAAGGAAACAAATAAGGATTTCTTCAAATGAAAAAAGAATAGCAAAACAATTAAGTCCAAACTCTTTTTCCTTATGAACAGATCCTTTTTCATTTGAACGAAACAGGTCATATGGAAAAAGTGGGAAAAAAACATAAGTCCAAAATCTTTTTCTATATCAAGGAATCTTTTTTCATTCAAATAAAAAAATAAAGAACAAAAAAATATAATACGTCCAAAGTATTTTTCTGTATGAAGGTATCCTTTTTCATTTGAACACATAAAGATCATACAGAAAAAGCTGAAAAAACAAGCATTTGTCAATGCCGAACGTTTGCTTGCTGGCACTGGCATTGGTAGAGTAGAAGTTACAGAGCTGCATAACAGAAATGGCAGTGAAGTACTGAACTGAAGCCAACCCCACCACCACCACCCTGCAGAGAGTGACAGGCATTGGGGTGTGCCTTTGGGTCATCAGGCATAATGGCCACGCCATTTCACCACACCCTACCCTGCAGACAATGACAAGTGTCAAGGTGTGATTTGGGGTCTTTGGCCCTTATGGGCACCCCATTCCATCAGGAAATATGGTGAGATGGGTGTGGTATAGGAGAATGGAGTGAACTTTGGGGCCGAAGAGTCCAAGGCATACCTCGATGCCTCTCACTGGCTGCAGGGTGTGGAATGGTATCAGCATTACAGGCAAGAATCCCACGTCACACCCCTGATGCCTGTCATTCTCTACAGGGTGGTTGGTTGGAAACCCTAACACCTCAGGCATTCATTGGTATTTTCACTCCAAATTTTGAACATGTTTTTTTTGTGACCCCCACCTCATGAACAGTGGCAATATCAGTTTGTTAGCTGAAAGCTGCTTATGCACAGTGACTACGGCATTTAGCACCACAGATGCAAAAACACATTTCAAACAGGATGTGAAAAATGACAGCTGTACTGTTCATGGGGAGGTGTAGAAAATGGCAATGTTGCAAATCTGCAGTAAAAATATTAAAAAAAACGGTGAAGTCACGAGCGTGCATAGAAACTTTGCAACGCACACCCATAATGTAATTAGTTTGGGGATTTTTTACAGCAGATTGTCAACACAGGCATTTTGGGACCTCCGATCATGAACAGTGTCACTGTGATTTTCTTTATCTTTCCTGAACAATGATTTCCCACAGCGACCATGCATCTGTGTGCTGAAAGTGTGAAAACACATTTTAGCCATGTTGTGAAAAATGACAGCTGTAATGTTCATAAGGAAGTATGGAAAAATGCCACTGGTGAAAATCTGGACTGACAATATTACAAAGTCATGAACTTACGAGAGTGCGTGGAAATTGCACAATGTTCACTCATAACACAGTCATTTTATGGACTTTTGTCATCAAATTTTCAACATAGGCATTTTAAAGACCTCTGCTCATGAACAGTGTAACTGAGATTTTCTTAACCTGTCCCAAACATTGCTTTCGCACACCGACTGCACCATTGTGCACTACATGTGCGGAAACGCATTGTGGGCGACATGTGAAAAATGGCAGCTGCACTGTTCATAAGGAAGTGTAATAAAATGACAATGTGGAAAATCTGGAGTGAAAATATAGAAAATTTGCAAACTTACGAGCGTGAGTAGGAACTGTGTGATGCGTGCTTGTAAAACAGGCATTTTTAGGAATTTTTTCATGAAATTTTCAACATAGCCAGTTTAAGACCTCTGCTCATGAACAGTGTCACTGTGATTTTCTTAATGTGTCCCATACATTGATTTCAGACACCGACTGCACCATTGTGCGCTACATGGGCAAAAACACATTTTGGGCAAGATGGGAAAAATGGCAGCTGCACTGCTCATAAGGAAGTGTAATAAAATGGCAATGTTGAAAATCTGGAGTGAAAATATTAAAAATTCACAAACTTAAGAGCGTGTGTAGGAACTGTGTGACGCGTGCTCGTAAAACAGGCATTTTTAGGAATTTTTTCATGAAATTTTCAACATAGCCAGTTTAAGACCTCTGCTCATGAATAGTGTCACTGTGATTTTCTTCATGTGTCCCATACATTGATTTCGCACACCGACTGCACCATTGTGCGCCACATGGGCGTGAAAACACATTTTGGGCAAGATGTGAAAATGGCAGCTGCACTGCTCATAAGGAAGTGTAATAAAATGGCAATGTTGAAAATCTGGAGTAAAATATTAAAAATTCACAAACTTATGAGCGTGTGTAGAATTATGGACGCGTGTCAGAACAGGCATTTTTAGGAATTTTTTCACAAAATTTTCAATATAGCCATTTTAAGACTCTCTGCTTATTAACAGTGTCACTGTGATTTTCTTCATGTGTCCCATACATTGATTTCACAAACTGACTGCGCCATTGTGTGCTACCTGGGCGGAAACATGTTCTGGGCAAGATGTGAAAAATGACAGCTGTACTGCTCATAAGAAGGTGTGGTAAAATGGCAATGTTGAAATCTGGAGTGAAAATATTGAAAATTTGTGAACTTCTGAGCATGCATAGGAACTGCGCAATGCACGCTGGTAAAACAGTAATTTTTAGGAAGTTTTCCACCAAATTTTCAACATAGGCTTTTTGAGAGTCCACCTTATGAACAGTGGCAGTGCCATTTCATTACTCAGTCCCGAAAGGTGATGTTGCGCAGTGACTGCAAAATCAACTTTTGGGGCAGATTAACGCCATGACAGTGACATCATTCATGAGAAGGGGCCCCAAAAACCCCATGTTGAAAATGTGGTGCAAAAATTCCAAAAAATACCTGAGAAAGTTGAAAAAACCCTATCTATCCCATTATACAGCTTACCGGCATTTCCTCAGTTTGCGGTTGGTTTTGAAGAGTGCAGACATGTTTCCGGTCCACCGAAGATCATCACACAGGTTCCTGTAAAGCCTCTACTCTCAGTCAGATATATTTTTTTCTGTGCTGTGTCCGGAGGTAAGTATGGGGTGGGGGTGTGTGGGGAGGCAGGGTGTGGAGTGGGTGGGCACGGGTGAGGGCAGAGACAGCAAGGAACCGTTTTTGAGTTTCAGGTGTTTTTTCTTTAAAATGATGATGACGTGGGACTTTTGACACGCTGGGGTATTAAAGTTCAAAATTTGAGGTTTAATTATAAATAATAATAAAATTGTATTTATTAAGTGCCTTATCAGCACCCAAGGTGTTTTACAATTATTAAATAAACACACCTTAAAATACTAACACACAATAATAAAATAATAATTAAAAGAAAAGGTACCAGTTAATAAAATCAACTATTTCATTTTCCAAAGCCCTATAGCCACAAATACATTTTTAAGAATTGTTTGAATCCCTCCATAGTTGTGCAGTCCCGAAGCCGGCAGGGTAGCGAATTCCAAAGGGTAAAGGTGGCATACTCAAAAGCTCTTGCCCCTGATGTTTTCAAACGTACCCTTGGAATCTCTAGCAACCTCTCGTCGGCCGAGAGGAGAGATCAGTTTAACATAGAAACCCCTGCTCTACTCTAAATATAGTGGCACTACTGCTATAGAAATGCATATCAGCTATATATGCTGTGTGACTACAGGGTCCTCTACACCATAGTAGCCCATGCAAGCATAACTTATCCATGTTGTTGAACTACAGAACAGTTTATACCCTGAACTGTCAACTGCACATTTTTTGGGGGGTATACAATCACAGGTTCCTGTAAAGCCTCTACTCTCAGTCAGATATATTTTTTTCGGTGCTGTGTCAGTGGAGGGCTGTAAGGACTGTGCATGCTAACAGAAACATACTTTTACATTTCTCTCACTGTGCAGGATCCTACTGACCCTGTTCTCTGACACAAACATAATTTTGCTACAGTGTATGAGTATAGAGTCCTCCGGACCCTGTGCTGCCATGCAAACATCACTGTTCCAAAATGTGGGAGTGCAGGGTCCAAAGGGAGATGTTTGGGGACAGTGTATGCAGTGGGCCATCTCCCATGGTTGCCCAACATGCAGGTGTACCCCAAGACACTGGGATAGCAGCAGAACTCATACAGTTGGTGGACTATGATGATGGATGTCTTTTGTGGCATGTTCATAGAGTTGTATGTTCTTTCTCTTACCTGATGATGGCTGTCTCTGATTGGTTGTATTGCCTTGACCCATCCCCTATTTGCATATGTGTGTGTGTGTGTGTGTGAGTGTGTGTGGAGGGGGGAGGGAATGCGGAGTTAGGGTTCGAAACCCTAACAATGTCTTTCTGTACTTTTGTCACTTTAGTAGCAACCCTAACTGATGCATTAACAATGTTTTTTTGCACTGAATTTCCCTCCTTTTTTTAGAACTCAAGTAAAGTAAAACAGCAGCAGTACAAAGGTACTTTAAAACTGACGGTGCCAGACATACATCATTTTTCCATAGCCTAGCAGGACAGAGTACAAAGAGTAACTCATAATATGGGTGACTGAGATTGAGTGACTTGTATATGAGTGACTCAATCTCAGTGCCTGTAATTCGAGCTACCCCGAAAGGGTAGCAATGAAAGAAGACCAAAGATGCAGGTTAGAAAGGGAAGAACAGCAACAAGGTAGGATGGCCAGTGGGAACGGGAGAGATGAGGAAGACAGTATGTGAGAGGTAATGTGGTGCAGAGCTGCCAAGCTTTCCCCATAGTGTGGCAGTGATGATGACTGGCTGTAGGGAGCTAGGCACAGGGTTTGGGGCTGGGCAAGAGAAAAGTTTTTGTACGGGCAGGGTTTTTTTTGTTTTTTGCACGGTCTCCCCTTCTCTGACATCCACCCTCTTGGAGTTAAAAATCTATAGTTAGGAGGGTGCAGGGGGCAAATCCCCCTACATAAAAACTGTGTACAGTTTTTGCCCAGTTCTTTCTGGGAGTGTACATCGCCATTTTTCTTTCCGGTGATGTACACTCGCTGTAACGGTGATCACAGTTTGGCAATCACCATGATGACATGGAACTGTGCAAAGGATGCTGCATTCCCAGACAAATATAGCTGTGTGATGCTGTGCAACCGCATGATCCTCTACACTATGTCTTTGACCCTGAAATACTTTTACATACAATGTGTTTCTGCTGATTCCTCTTTTTTGTGTATTGACAAACATAAAGTTTCATTAAACCTCCTGTGTCAGGTATATACAATGTTTATATACTATTATGTTGCAGTTTCATACAACCATCCACTCCCGAACAACAATTATAGAAACATAGAAACATAGAAGTTGACAGCAGATAGGGTCTACAAGGCCCATCCAGTCTGCCTATTTCTTTTTCTACCTTAGGAATGTGCCATCGGCCTTTGCTCTGTCAATGGCCTATCTATTCATACTCATCTGTATTCCTTCCTTATGCCTATCCCATGCCTGATTGAAGCCCTGCACTGTATTCATATCCACCACTTCCTGAGGTAGGCCATTCCATGCATCCTCCACCCTTTCTGTGAAAAAGAACTTCCTCACATTACCCCTTAATCAGCCTCCCTCTAATCTTATACTGTGTCCTCTTGTCCTGCATTTTTTCTTATATTGAAATATGTTAGATTATTTCACCTTGTTAAAGCCCTTAAGGTGTTTGAATGTTTCGATCATATCACCTCTCTCCCTCCTTTGCTCTAGGGTATACATATTGAGCTCTGTTAATCTGTCCTCATATGTTTTCTGATGCAGTCCCTGCACCGTTTTGGTTGCCCTTCTCTGAACTGCCTTAATTTGGTTAATGTCCTTATGAAGGTGTGGCCTCCAGTACTGCCTGCAGTACGCCAGATGGGGCCTAACCAGTGTCTTGTAAAGAGGGATTATTACCTCCCTCTTCTGACTTGTGATACCCCTACTAATACACCCTAACATCCCCCTAACCTGACCTATTGCTTTAGTAGTCTGTTTGGATGATTTCAGGTCATCGGTGATGATGATGATGTCCAAGTCTCGTTCTTCCCTTGTGACTGCCAGCAAGTCTCCTCCCAGCCTATAGGTGGCTTCAGGGTTTCTCTTCCCTATGTGCATGATCTTGTACTTCTTTGCATTAAACCCTAGTTGTCACTCTTTCGACCATTTTGCTAGTTTATCCATATCTCTTCTCATTCTGCCCACCCCATCTGGATCATCTACTCTGTTGCAGATCTTGGTGTCATCTGCAAACAGACAAACCTTACCCTCCAGTACATCTGCAATGTCACTGATGAAGATATTGAAGAGGACTGACCCCAGGACTGATCCCTGAGGTACCCCACTTGTGACTTGCATCTCTTCTGACTGTATACCATTTACCACCACTCTCTGTTTTCTGCCCATCAACCAGTTTGCCACCCAGTTGACCAACTTCTGACATACCCTGAGCCTGCCCAGCTTATTAATCAATCTTCTATGTGGAAGAATTTCGAAAGCTTTGCTGAAGTCAAGGTAGGTGACATCAAATGCTCCCCCTTGGTCTACCACTCTGGTTACCCAGTCAAAGAAATTTATGAGATTAGTTTGACAGGACTTCCTTTTGTGAACACATGCTGTCTTGGATCCTATGCTCCTATGGATTCCAGGTGTTGCACTATCCTTTCCTGAAGGAGTGCCTCCATAATCTTGCCCACTACTGAGATAAGACTGACTGGTCTGTAGGTCCCTGCCTCCTCCCTGCTACCACTCTTGTGGGGGTGGGATCACATGAGCCCTTCTCCAGTCTTCTGGGACCTCTCCTATGCTCAGAGACTCATTAAACAGTTCTGATAATGGCTCTGCTAGTTCCACCCTTAGCTTCTTTAGTACCCTGGGAAGTATGCCACTAGGTCCCATTGCCTTGTCCACTCTGAGCATATCGAGCTCTTGTAGGACCCTTTCTTTTGTGAAGGGACTGGTGCACACCTCCTCCCCCCCTCCCCCTCCCGTGTCCATGATGCTGAACTGTTGGCCCTGCCTGCCATCTCTTCAGTAAATACTGAGCAGAAGTATCTATTTAGGATAGATGCTTTTACATGGTCCTCCTCCTCACATGCCCCCTTATCTCCTTTGATCTTAGAAATATCCCTCTGGTCTTTCTCCTTTCACTAATGTATCTATAGAAAGTCTTGTCACCATCTTTTACTGTTTGTGCTAGTGTTTCCTTGGTTTGGGCCTTTGCCTGCCTTACTGTCTTCCCTGCTTCCCTTAGGGAAGTTTGGTATGCCTCCCCTATCTTCATCCCACTGTATTCTCTTATATTTCCTGAAGGCCAGCCAAAGTGGTTTCCTTCTTCTTTTGCCCTTCCTTTTCTCTCTTCTACAATGGGGTGTTGCTTCAAGTATTGCATCCTTAATGCTTGCCCACTTTGTCAGTACCCCCTCACCTGTATTTCTTTTTGCCAGGGCTAGCTTAACTCTGTTGGCCATCTTATCAAACTCAGCTCCTCTGAAGTCCCATATTTTTGCCTTGGAATGGGATGATTTAGTTCTAGTGGCCAAACTGAACCATTCCATGTGATGGTCACTGGCCCCCAGGTGACCTTCTACTTGGAGATCTGTGATCCTCTCCCTGTTAATCAGTACTATGTCTAGGATAGTTCTGTCTCTTGTGGGTTGTTGTACCAGTTGTTTGAATCCCCCCCTTGCAGGGAATCTACCATATGTCTAGTTCTGGCAGATGTTCCTGCTTGTATTGACCAATCTTTATCTGGCATGTTGAAGTCTCCCATTATCAGAACCTCCCCCTTAGCTGTCATGTTTTGTATATCTTCAAACAGTAATGTGTCTATGTCCTCCCCCTGGTCTGGAGGCCTGTACACAACTCCAGTTTGTATGGCTGTCCCATTTTCTGTTTTCAGGGTGACCCACAGTTCTGGCTCCTTATGTGTATTCTGAATTTCTGTAGCTTTGATATTTACATTGACATAAAGGGCCAATCCACCCCCCTTTTTGCACCGTGGTCTCTTCTGAACAGTACATAGCCAGGTACTGAAGTCTTCCAAGTGTGGTTACTAGTCAGGCTATCAATGAGCAGACTTCTGTGGACCCTGTGCAATGCAATACATTGTGCAATAACATGTTGAGGAATGATAACCATGAAAAACAAAATATAAGATAATAATGAAACATTAGCTTATGTAACTGTACTAAAATCATGTAAAGAAAGACACAGAACACCAGTTACTTCTTTTGGGTATGAACTCTTATATTTGAAAAAAAAAGCCAATTGAAATTTGACCAAATTGGATAGAGTTCAAGGAGAGGGAGAAAAACCAACTACTGTAAAAAAAAACATATAAAGTGCCACAACACAAATAGCAGGCACAGTAGTCCTATATAGATATATCTCTGCATATAACAGACTATAAAATATCACATTACAAAAGTCTGCATAGAACTGTGACCATAAAAAAATTTGCAATAATTCGTAGTTGGAAAATGCCACACTCGAATCCTTAATTTAGGTGGTCCTACAAACCAACAGGAACTCATAATAAGTAAGATGGTGGGTGGATATCTTGTTCACACAGTAGTATTATATACATCTACAAATAATACAATGTCTAGAAGTATATGGTAGACTATTCAACAACTTTTGAAATACAAGTCTACAACAACTATTCAGCTACTTAAAAAATCATGGTGTGCAACTGTAGTAATAAGCTAGCATGCAGGAAACAAGATAATCAACATACATATACGTAGCAAATTCAATAGCATGACAATCAATAAATAAAATCATGGAAACCATATTTGTTATGTACAATTCATTATGTAAACATATATACATAAAATGAAGTACAACACACAAAACTATTTTCAACCATACTATATATATCTAGTATTCTTAACTATGCTGTCATGTACATAAGAACAACAATACTATAACTATCCATAAAAGGAATAGCAATGTTCTGAGCAAAGATTATCATATAGTAAGTTGTGAGGCACAAGTCGAAGAAAACGTGGTAACTATGAAAGGAACAGAATTTTACATAATAAACTGTGTAGTCTTGTAAGAAGACATTGCACGATCATGGCAAATGACTTAATTTAAAGCACATTTCCATTGCACACACATCACATAAATTATGTGTTTTGTGCCTATAAGATATAACATGCAGCACACTATACTTTATGTATGCTATCCTGAATAGTATGTCTCGGAACAACATGTAACACAGCATATCCTCTGAAGTACTCACATACACAGTTTGAGCCGCTGTCCTGGCCCACTTGAACCGTAAGTATTATAGTGAATCACAGATATGCATATGTTCTAGCATATTGATAACTGCAAATAAGTCAGTGAGATTAATTTTATAATCTATATGATGTTCTTCCTTGTCTTTCAGGCAACTTTCAAACACAGTAATTACAGCAATGGTACACTGATTATGATACTGTTCTGTGAATGTTACAATCTCCTCATAGAAAAACATAACATGGTGAAAGTACTCCTCTGGACCCCATACTTCATTATACTTCTTCAGTACCAAAACATATGCATCATTGAGAGTCTTAGTAACCTCTTTAAAGGTGCATATAGAGTCACTGCACTCTAACCAACCACTGCTATACCTCAGCCAAGCAATTCAGTGATCTGAATGTACAGACACTCCATTGTGGAAAATGACAGTATGTGTGTCATACAGTCTCTGTCCAAAGACAACTCATCCTACAGTGTAGTTTGTTGTTGATGTAACCACTCTTACACAACTTGAGTCAAATTGTTGCAACACAACCATAAGGAACTGTGAAGAATTCCTAAGCCATATTGACTGAGTGCACTCCCTACCCCACCTACTGCACAGCCACCCACATTGAGCATGGCTAAACAGCTGTCTGAACTTAACAGAAGTAGCATGAGGAACATACAGAGAAATCCACAGCATATCTTGTTATTTCTCTGTCACAATGACCACATGAACTGCATGTGTACATGAAGACATAACTTACAGTGAAGTATTGGCATACCAGAATGTCCTCATCCTGCAGAGTATTAATGATCATCATAATAAACTCTGTCACATCTTGCTGCATGTTCTGTGCAAATGTTCCATGATCAGGCTAACTTCTGACAGCAATATGTAAAGGGGTCAAAGAAATTACACTATCACATTTTTCTGTCTGACACACAACTTCATTGAACGCCTTAGACAGAACTGCATTTTTTTTATCAAATTTAATATATTTCATTCAAAACAAGTAGAAAAACTACAGTACATGTGCCAAGGGAAAACATACATACATAGCATGTACTACAATGCACTCAATGCAGGAGATGTGACAGAACTGTATTTTGGGAAGTTCATATCCTCTGAACAAAGTGTGGCATATGCAAGAATGCCTGCATTGTAGAGTTTGCATAACAGTTGATCTCAATACTATCAAACTGTGTCACAACATTCAAGCCTTGAACTCTCTTAGCTGGCGATGATTTAGTTACATCAATTTCTATATGCAGCTTATCACCTGTAACAACAGCACACTCATCTCTGTTATCCTGTTTTCTACCTTGTGGGTACACAGATATTTCACATCTCTTGGTGTACGATGGCACAGGAATCAGAGTCAGTTGTGGCTGATACAGAGTCTGTGAGCGTTAGTACTCAATTATGCATTTCGTATCTGCACACAACTTTTTTGTTGCAATGTTTATGATGTGCAATCCAGCAAGACTCTTCACACATGACAGTGTAACATAGCTCATGCCATCTTTAAAGATGACATTACCTATATCAATCATTGCTGCATCAAGACTCAAGCCTTGACTCTTGTGTACAGACACAGCATAACAACACACAGAGGAAACTGTTTCCTGGTCACATATGTCTTTCATCAACTGAAACTTCACAGTACATCTGTGAATGAGTTGCACGACTTCCACATTGTCAAATTTGACAAGAGCTTCCACAAATGTTTTCTCAACATTGTACTGAAAGCTAACAATGTGTTCCACGGCATCATTGACTAGACCATGTTCAACATCAAGATTCCTTTGCAGCATGACATGTGCATTTTGACAAACATTCAAAATAGCCTCTAGACCAGGTGTGCAAGACACATCAGATGAAAGTTCAATTAGGTGTTCAATTACTTTTGTGTCCATTTTCCAAGTTAAGCAAATGCCACCTACAGAGTCATCACAATGCACACTAAGAACTTGTTATCCTTCTCTCTGCAACATGATAGCATTGAACTCAGCACACTGCTTAAGATGAGGCATTAAACACACAATTCATGTCATGCTGAAATAGATTTTACAGAATACATCAAATGCATCGGATATGGAATCTTCAGCTGAGCTAATGATCCAACTGTTCAACAGAGAAGCATTAGAAAGTGTCAGATTTCCAATATGCGCCTCAACAAGTAGTGCCTTATAGACAGTATCACCACTCTGTCTCATGTTTTCAAACAATTCGACATAGGTAAATAGCTCCCATAAGTTGATACCACTGATGCATCCAATGTTTGGTTTTTTTGCTTGTTGAACAGATAAAGTAGAAAATACATGCTCACCATTCACAGGAGCAAGCTATAGGAGATCTCCAAACACAACAACATTATTACCTCCAAAAGGAATGTCATAGTCTGTCCCCATGATTTCCTGTAGGCCAAGGTGAATGCAAGCAGGCATCACATTTGACATCATACTAATCCTATCAATAATGAGAAGGTGCAATTTCTGAAACATGTGATGGAGACTCACTGCTGTGTCATATGGCAATTTCTTGTATTCTTCAGTACTACCATGTTTCACTGGCAACATAAACAACCAGTGCAGTCACACCACCAATGTTGTACGCAGCAAGGCCAGTAGGAGCAGTAACTGCAAAACAAATAGTTTCATCAGTATGTTTCCTAATATCGGCTATTATAGCTTCAATCAGAAAACTTTTTTCTGTACCAGCTGAGCCACTCACAAGCATCAAAACTGGTTGATATTCACAACAAGAACATTGTTTCTGTTCATGAAGAATGCCATGCTTCACAGTGTCAGTCACAGCACAGTAGACCACATTTTATTGTGAGTTCAGCTGTCTTTGCATCTGTGTTGCAGCAATGCAAGAATGAAATCCATGCTTCATAGCGCTTTCCACTTCAGACATCAGCACATTAGGATCACCCATAAGAAGTGATGCTCCCAGAGCTCCTTCTCTCTCAGGTCAACATTTTACTGAGAACTCTCAGGAGTATCCTTTTCTAGCTGCTGTCTATCCTTCTCCATTTTTTCTTTCTTCAACTCCAGGCAGTGAATGTATGCATCACATGCATCTGTTTTGAATGTCTCATAGTTCTGATTAAACTGTTCCTCATAAGTACTGCACTCACCTTTAAGAGAGTTTTCATCCTTCCATGGATTGAAAAGAAAAAGTAGAGCAAAGTGGTAATACTCTCTTTTCTCATCATTTCACAGACTCAGCTTGCAATGGTTGATTATCCATGGTTTTCATCTTTTCACAAGACTCCCTACCAAGCCATGCACTTGAAAGATTTGTATCTCTGCATTGGTTGGAAGGCCAGGCATATGATCATAAAATTTAGCAACTTCATACAACCACATCACTTCCATAGCAGTGTGGCGCTTAGGATAGTATGTGTCGATTAGGTTATCCTTCACAGTGTTGGTTGAACAAGGCCTACTTGAGGCCAGTTGTTCAATCTTTTCCACTGACCATAGGACACACCTTTGTTTCTGTTTATAGTTCATACTGGAGAACTGTATTGGGTCTGACTTTCCATAGAGACAATTTCCAATAAGCTTGTCACTCGCCTCATATGCACTGCACTCTCTATTAGACAATGTTTTCAAACACAAAGACCAGATATGTGATGTTATAGATCTGTTTGTGTTTGACAGTTCCTTCCAAAGCTCCTGCAGGCAGGTTTGCTCATGTTTAAGGATGTATGTTTGTCATGGCAGTCATACACGTCATTGATTCCATGATGTTTGATCTTTATTCAGGACTTCCATGACTTTCACTAGTGTCATCAGAATGTAGCAACGATGACAGTGCCACAACATTTGCTACTATTTACTAATGATTTCAGGAACAAATAATGAGTCATTAAAACCTCATCCATGACAAACTTGCATCCCTACTCATGCTTGGTAATGTAGGATGTCACATATGGCACAAGAGCCATAAAGCTGTCAGCCACAAACTGAACATCTATGTTCACCTGCCACATCAACAGAACAGGGTTGTAGTTATTGATATAGACCTCATTCGTCTTTCTGGGCACTCATATACCCTTTGTGTTGATCTCAACTTGAACTGGAATGATGACAACTCCAAGAATCTGAAGGACCTCTGCGACACTGCTGGTCTGGTACAAATGACACCTGACCAAAATGAGGAAAAATACCAGGCCAAACAGAAAGTTTCCTGAACGTAGCACTCACCTGGACCTTATGCTAGTAAATAAGCTTTATAACATTCTCATGCTGGAGTATTCTTCAATGATATAACTGACCATTGTGCTACCACCTGCATTAGACACCCCTTACAACTAAACCAAATGGCCAAATCTGTACTGAGAAGAAGCATGAAAACATTCTCCCATAATGAATTTCTGAAAGACCTAAGCAGCATCCAGTGGCAGAACTTCTATCTAGCCCCCTCTATTAGTGAGGCATTTAATATCTTCCATAGTCTTTTAATGGGATTAATCGATAAACAAGCCCCACTTAGGCTGATTAGATCTAAAAAAAGACCCCCTGGGTGGTTATCTCCCCTTTTAAAGAAAGTGCTTAGGGACAGGGATCACTGGTGGAAAACAGCAAGGAAATCGCAGCTGGAGACAGATTGGTTAGCATTCCGCATCTCGAGAAACACCTGCATTACACTAATTAAGGCTGAAAAAACTAGGTATTTCTAAGCAGAACTAGAAGCCAACAAAATCAACTCAGCCAAATTCTGGAACATCCTCAGAGAAATTGAAGGATCCTCCACAGACTCATCTATACCAGCCAAAATTTTGTCCACTAGAAACACCTACACAGACAGAGCCGATATTCTTGAGCAGCTAAATGATTACTTTACCAGTGCAGAACTAGCATTTGACACTTCACCTATTAGTAAAATCAACCTACTGGGTGACCCTGCTGTCAGATTTAATAATAATCCTATACCTAAATTACCTTACCCAACCATATTTAACTTCCATACAGTCACATTTAAGCAAGTTGAGGACTTACTTCTTTCCCTGCATACCAAAAAGAGTGCAGGTGCAGGTGCAGACAACATTGAACCATACTTCATCAAGCTTGGCTATCCATACATGACAGCCCCCATTACACAATTATTCAATTTATTGCTAAAACAAGGAGAACTCCCTCTGATATGGAAAACTGCCCATATCCTCCCTCTTCTCAAGTCAGGGGATCCATGTGATCTGAATAATTACTGGCCCATAGCTATACTTTCTGCCTTGTCAAAACTGCTCGAAATAATTCTTAATACCCAAATCAGAGAACATTTGGATATGCATGACTTACTAAATCCAGTACAATCTGGCTTTAGAGCCAAACACAGTAAGGTATCTGCACTAACGAAAGTAACTACTGATTGGCAAAAAGCATTTGATACTAAGAAATATGTGCTTGCCCTTTTTCTGGACCTTAGCAAGGCCTTCAACACTGTGGACCACAATATCTTGCTCACAGCTCTAAGCAGTATCAGACTGGACAGCCCTGCAACTAAATGGTTCTCCAATTACCTCACCAACAGGATACAACAAGTCAAAGCTGCAGGAGATCTATCATCTCAGAAAACTCTTCTTCGAGGTGTTCCCCAAGGTTCTATTCTAGGCCCAATCCTATTTGCTATTTACATCAATAATCTGGACACTCACCTACACTCAGCTAATATTCATCTATTTGCAGATGACACTGTACTTTATACCACAAACTCATCCTCAGATATGGCACTTCAGAATTTACAGCAAGACTTCATTTCCCTACAATACAATCTCATTAAACACAAGCTTCTCTTTAATGCCAAAAAAACTAAAGCCATTGTTCTTTTACCAAAAGTTGGCCCTGGACTAACATACACCCCCCGAATCCTAATACTACTGGATGAACCCCTCAAAACTGTCGAATCCTTTAAATATCTTGTATTCTGGCTGAACAATAAACTTAACTTTCTATGCCACCTGAATGAAACCTCAAAGAAATTAAGGCAATGGTTAGGCATACTCTACCGAATTAAACATCTGCTTACCTTAGATGGTAGGAAGCGATTAGTACAATCTACATTCTTACCTATCCTAGATTAGGCTGATTTTATCTACACACATTGTCCCTTAACATCGCATAGCAAACTCAATACTTTATACCACCGGGCCCTTAGATTTATCTTCAACCTACCCTTACGAACCCACCATTGCCTACTTTACCAGGAAGTGGGGTGGCCTTCATTCACTACTAGGAGGAAAAGAAATGCTCTTCTCTGGCTTCATAGAGCACTCTCCAATAATCTTCCTACATATATCCCAAGCTTGTTCAAGTGAGCAAAGGGCTCTTATGGGTTGAAACATTTTACTATGCTCTACTTTCAGATTCCAAGAGTAAAAACAAACTATGGCTCGTCTGCAATCAGCTTTACACTTCCATCTCTGTGGAGCTCCTAGCAAAACACACCAAAATTGTTCTCACTCCATGGCCTTTCCACATTCAAAGAGATGCTAGTCGCATTCCTGAAAGAAACTTGTAACTGCTTCAGAAAAAGCTGAACCACTACTAACTAACCTGCTTCACTAGCTCTTCATTTAGAAATTCCCACAATGCCTTCCCACACAGGGGACAACCAGTAACTACAGTCTACTTGCTTCTTGACTAGCCCTCCTTCCTCCATTTCCCTCTTCCCCTACTCACACTGTCTGCTACTTTCACTTCTCCGCTTTATCACTAACAATAGGAAATAGTCTGAGATGGATGATTTTCCTATACATTGTGTAAAACTATTGTTTATGAACTACATGTCATTGTAATTCTGGCAACTCAGTAGATGCTGGCCCCCCACATCCTCCGCTGCTCTATATCTTATACACTTTTGTGTATACTTAGTTGTGACCATTTACTTATTGTATTGTATGTACTGTTTTGTATTGTTTTCCATCAAGGACCACCTTGAAAATGAGCTTGCTCAATAGTGTTTATGCCTGGTTAAATAAAGTGATTGATTGATTGATTGATTGATTGATTTGGCTTTAAGATGATGTCACATTGCAGAGAACACATCATTTATGCAGCTCTGTTCACACACACGCACACCTTGGAAACCCACAGTGACACATGTTATACCACTGAGACTGACTTTTCACATGCTGGCAACAATACTTGCCACATAAGTGAAACTGAAACTTTTGCACCACATTATTGGGCTACTCTACTTGTCTGGCATGTGTCAAGTAACGTATTGCAAAATGAACTTCAACACTTCTGCATCAGAACTGTCACCAATACATGGTGCATCCTTAACCCACAACATCATATGAATGTGTGGAGCTCCATGTGCCTAATTTTCCATTTTCCAGAAATGGTGCTCAACCAGCCCAAGAGGTGGATTGTTCTTTGATGGAATAAATGTCAACAACTCATGGAAATGGTGGTGGAAATGCCAAGATACAGACACTGGGTCAAGTGAACACATCTCTTCAATTGTCATTGATGAAATGCCATCAACATCTACATTAGTCCTCTTCAACAAATCATCCAATTCATCCCAAGAGTATTCAGCACAACTAAGAGTTATAAACCCAGTAGCTGGACCAAACTTTTAAAGCATGCACATCACTTCAGAGTGCCTATGGTACCAGTACTCTTTAGTACCTCTCATACTAGAGAGAACAGAACTCAATTTAACTTGCAGAATTTCATCTTACTCTTTCAATTTCTGTAGGAACTCTACAGTTGTCATACCTTGCAAAAATGTTGTCAGCCATAACGTATGAGCTATACATGCAGAGAATATACTCAGCTCACTCTCCCACAACAGGTGGAACAAGTATTGAATGTTCCTCTTGAACTTTCCATCTGAATGTAGCACTCCTGAAGCTTGGTACTCAGCACCAGGTTCTTGCACCTCTCATCAACTAAATGTCCTACAGTTCCATGTGGAAAGAGAACTGGAAAGCAATGTGCTTCCAAAGTACTGTCCCAGGTACTGACAGCAGTTCCTTCAACTTGCTTCATCTCGTGCAACTCTAGGTTATAGCTGATTGGGTCTTTTGCATGCAGAGGATGAATAGTGTACTGTTCATACACATTTTCTTCCATACTCATCCTAACCTTCTCTATCATTGCCTGTCTTGCCTCAAGAACATTAAACTGGCCATGTAAATTTGAAAGATGGTCAATATTGAGATCCTCATAAAAATTATTTTTATGCTTTAAGTACCTTAATGCATTTTTCCCTCTTTTAACATTGACAACATGCTGCCAAACCACATTAGACTTTGTTGGAGCACCATTCATTAAAGTAAAATGACTACTCTCATGAGAAATGGTGTCAATATTTTCCTGCAGAGGAAGCGGTAGGTACAGGATAGTACCTTTTAGAGATTTGACTAGTTCTTTCTAGGGTATGTTCTTCATCTTAGTGTTAAGCAGCAAAATTGTTTGAAATAGTTTCATCATTAGTATCAGAATCAGCTCAAACAAATTCAGTTTGGCAATCTCTGGGGGTGTAATATCTGGTTACATATTATTCAGTATGGACCTTAGTGGTAGGACATTTGCCTTAATCTTACTACAGCAGCAGTCACAGAGAAATATTTTCATGGACATGTCAAAGTCTGACCGCAGTAAGAGGTAAGTCACCAAATGACCCCACATCAAATTGAACATCTTGATGTTCTCAGGATCAATGTTTACAACTTCTTTTTGTAGAACAGACATTGGCAAGAAACACAAGTATATTCACATTTCTGTCTTTTGGCCAACTCAAATTTTGTGATCTCACTGTTAATCTTTCAGATAACTTGAAACTCTTCAGCAGGAGCATTAACTTTAACTGTGTACAGGTTAGATATGCCATTAGAAGGTATCTGTGACTGTACTTTTTTAATCAACACAGATGCATCTTCCATATCACCTTCTTTCAGTAACCGATTTAACTCAGTAAACATGTTCACTGCACGCCTGACATGGTAGATTTTGGCAACAAATGTACACATTGCTGTATTATGCAATGCAAACATGTGCATATGATGAAGAACACTGTCACATACATCAGTCTGTAAACAGGCTAGAGAATGTCCCATCAGTCCAGTATATGGACCGATGTTACGGTGGTCAATCTTTTAAAAAAAAATGTATACCATTTATTCATACCATTTAGAGCTCTATGTGATGACTAACAGGGTGATGAACTTCTTCATCTTATCAAACAATGCTTGCATATGTTACAAAACTCATCACAAGCCCAAACAGCACATTTTGGTCTATGTTTCTCAACTGGGGTATCACCATCCTCTTCTAAATCATGTGCAGTGGTAGCATTTTGTAATGGCAAAAAATGTACATGCTTTCCCACTCACATCCATTGAAAGCTTTGTTCTTGTCAACAGTGGCTTGTATGTCTCTTCCCAGAAGTAAGGCTCTGAGTGTCATGTATGTAGCCAGTGGCTGTTGAAAATGTCACAGAAGTTGTCTCTATTGAGATGTTCAGCTTCCTGCAATTTCATTTTAATGTCATAGACAACTCCTTTGAATGAGTCAAGTTGAGACATCATTTGTCTCCACCACCAAGTTCTAACATTCACTGCTATAGAAACAAACTGCCTGACACAGGGTCAGAGTTTCATCAACAAAAGCTTCCTTTTCATTTTTTCCCTGCTCATCTCATGATAGCAGATATAATCCGGTCAGTCTTAGCTTTATGAGCCAGTGCATGGAAATATCTGATATTAGCAATAGAACTGCTAACAATACCAGTACCATTTTTATTTTTTTAGTCATTTATTCTGTGCCCTGGTTGCATTACTTGTTTTCTTAGCAGACTGTTGAGTACCCACATTTCCACTTGTTACTTGGAGACCCAGACAGCTCACCTTTTGTGGATGTACATACATTTCCATAACCACTTTTCTGTCACTGGGCAGTTTGGCTGGTTGATGACCCATTTTGCTATTTGCAGAACATTATGCATATTTGTGAACCTCACAACTCTTACTATACTTAGCCCTCCTATGTAAAGTCTGAACTCTGTCTCTAGGTGGCATCTTCTTTCACAGGTATACTGAGTTGTAGCTACCAATACAAGATACCAGGAAAACAAGAATTAGAAGATAAAAATCAAATCAGTATCATACTTCATATGTGAACATGCATCATTACAGCAACTACAATAGATACTATACAGACAGAAGTCAACCTAAATCAGGTGGAATCTTTTGCAAAAGAAGAGCAAAAATCACACACGAAATTCATATTTGCAAACAAATTTTCATATTTGTGAAAGTATTTTCATTCCAGCACATGTATTCCTATTGGCTATTGACCCAGAAACCACTTGCAAAAATAGGTACATTTTTGAAAGTAAAACCATTTTCACAAAAGGCCTACTTGGTGAATTTTTGCTTTAGAACAGGTAAATAACCATTGCCTGAAAGTCAGTCTTACCAGAATTTCTCAAGCCATTTTCCAGTTGGCATGGTCTATGCCTGCTGTTTTTCCTTTTTGTTCTGACAGTGAGGAAAGCTGACTGTGTTGGGGTGTGACTGGATCCTCAGAACAAACAAGGGCCTTTGGAAAGCCAGGGGTGTCCCCAAACATCTGGAGTGGAAACCTTGCCTGTGTTTTTTTTTCTTGGATCATCTGATCCTGCTAGTCCTATAGCCTGCTGTCTCCAGGAGATTAGAATGAAAAGTTGAAATTTGAAGGCTGTAATGGTGGGCTGAATGTAGAGAGAGTGAGCAATAGACATCACTGCCTGATTACTGTGATTACCCTGTGAATGAGGGAGCCCAGCGACATGGTTGCAGACACTGGCAAGAAAAACGGAAGCTGGTGGCTCAGAGAGAAGGTGTGGATATTTGCACTGAGAATGCTCTAGAGTAAATTTTTTACTATTTAGGATAATATGGGCTAGCAGAATCTTCTTTGATAACAGAAATGAAAACAGGGGGATTTGGCAGGGCAGTTGGAACAGAGAGAAAGAGCATTAAAAGGAATTGATAACAGATTGAGTGTTACCTAGGAGGTTTTTAGGAGCTTTTTTATATATAATTTTAATATACATACATATATTTCCTTTTTAGATCTTATTGTTTTTAAATTTCACGCCCAGACTCATACTGAGTCACGTGACAAAATATTATAAATATGCATGCTTGGTGTCTATGACCCACATTCTCCATTTTGAGCTGTGTACAATCCTGAGGTTTGCACTCAGTGTTGAAATCAATGTTTGGAGTGAAACAAGCTGCTGGAAATAGATCGATAGCTATATTTAACCACAAGCTCGCCGAGATTTACAAGGACAAGTAAGTCAGCTTTACTTTCAAAACTGGCATAACAAAAGTTTAACTCTTTACCTCGGATAAGTTTAAATATTAAAAATATGTCCTTCCTTTTTTTCCTTTTTCTCTCCTCTCCTCTGTGTTTTTGCACAGTAAGCTAAATTCCTGTTAATAAATTGGGTCTGTATATTAAACTACTATAGTAAGAAGAGACAACATTATAGAGGAATAATGTTAATAATGTTGTACTATATTACAAAAGGCTGAGACTGCAACACACCTGGATAACAGTAGGTTGTGCACCCCCACCACTACCTTGATTAAGATAACATAAATTAACAATTTTTAACTTTTTAGTCAAATTCTTAAGTTAGTCTCCAATCTGTTTTTGATAGTGGTGACCTGGAAGCTGAAAAGTGAGTTTTGGACCTTGCTACAAGCAAAATTCAGAGTAAAAAGGAGAAGGATGGAGTACCGCTATTGCACTGGCATAATAGAATAGTGGATAGTAATGTGCATTAAATAGAGACTACTTTAACCCCACCAGGGGCTTTTAATGAATGGATTACTGAACTTTTAGCTTAAATTTTCACTTTATATTTGTAAGTAAAGAGGGAGAAATTTTAATTTTTATTTTTGCAACCTCTCAGCTTAGACGTCTGACAGCTTGTGCATATAAATGTATGGATTAATACTGTAAAATTATATAAACTATATTTATTGTTGCCTGATTTGCATATAACACTTGGTAGTTGAATACCTGAGAATTCCAAATCTGGTGTTGTTTACTGGTAATGTTTGGATAAGTGCTTTATTTACTGTAGTTAAGTGGGAATATTACAGCATCCCTAAGATATTACCCTATTCTTTGTTCTAAAATGAAGGATAAATCAACAATGGTCTTAAGAATAAGGAAAAAAAATATGGAAAAAGGGAGAGAGAAAACCTATAAAATAAAAAAACCCAAAAGGTAATAATACAACTCCTAAAAATAATAAAAAAAAATGTCATAATATCTTAATTGCTCCAACAGGGAAAATAATAGTATGCAATTAACTTCCTCATCCGTTTTAGAGGGCAAGGGAGTGGAACTATGAGAAGTTCATTTCTTACTAAAAAAAAAATGAAAGCAGCAGAATTACCACTACACAAAGTATCTAGTCAGTCAGCCCCTCCCAAAATAGATCTCAATGTGAGTGCGATCTGACAAAATGGAGACCACGTCTACTTTATGAGTGAGGAAGGGGAGAATAATCTCTACCTTAAGAACTACTAGGAATTTTTAACATCATACTTAGGCACAAACAATTGGACCCACCCTGTAGAAGCCAGGAGGGGACTTGATTATAGTTAAAATGAGAATTTGAAATATCTTCAGATGGGAATCCATTAGAATGGGTCTGTACTCACTTTGTGGAGCTGAAATGTACTTTTGAGAAAGAGCTTAATGATGTAAAAATAGCTTTTATTCAGAACAATTTCCTCTTGAAACTAATGTTGTCAGCCTTAAGATAAGGGAACAAAAAATAACTTGCACCAGACAAAACTGAAGGGACTAGGGACTCACATTGCCAAACAGAAGGAGTTATACATCAAGGCACCATAAAAGTATGAAGACAGACCATCAATTAGAACGTAATAAGGAAATGAAAAACAAAGATAGTGAACCCAAGAAAAAAAGAAGTAAGAACCAAATGGACATCAAAGCAACTGCAAATGCAATACAGAAGGAAATGGAAGAAATTAACCAGGTGTTGAAAGGATTTAAAAAAGACAGGGGAGGTAAAACCACCAAAATCCAGGAAGAACCAGGATAGGGCACAGAATAAATGCTACATTGCTAGGCAGGGGTAAGAATAAGGATGCAAGGACACCTATAGGGAAAGAGGATGAAAAAAAAATAGACACAATATTTATAAAAGGAATACCTGTGGCTAGAAGAGAAACTAATTTTCTACTTAAAATCATGGTATATAATATATTAAAACCAATATTAAAGGAAAACTTAAGATGGGACGACATATCCTCAGTCTATAGGTATAAGGTGTGCTATACCTGGTTAAACAATGAAATAAAAAAAAAAAGGTCAAGCCTGCAAAGGGGAAAATTTGCTTGGGTGTAAATCCTAGTAAGATCAGAGAAACAAACCTGGAAAGTTGCATATTATTGGTGGATAACAGTATTCATATGAATGATACATTGTCAGACAGTCATGTGTGCCCAGGCATAATTCATAAACATAGGTAGGGTAATCAAAAGCAAGATGGAAACAAAATTAAAAAAAGCCCATCAAATTTGCATTACGGAATATATACAAAGGGGTGAGACTAAGGAATACTCTCTAAAAGCTACACATGTGAAGAAGATATATGTAAGAGGAAGAAAAGTTCTAGGGTAAAGAATAAATCATAACTGTGTCTTGGACTCACATTCAAGAAGTTTAACAGACAGAATTCTATAATCTCAGTAAATTCTGAGGAACTAGAAAGATTAGAAGGGTAATCTTTGGACTCACAGAAGGAAAAAAGAAAATGTTTAAAAACAAAAAAATAACCCTTATACCGACCACAATTTAGGAAGTATTAATGTTGATAGATTGTTTACAATTACATCCAGGAACATTGCAGGGATCATGAATAAAATCAATGATAAATCTTAGATGGTGGAGATTAAGAAATATGACATAATACTTGTGCAGGAGACCTGGATGGAAAATGAGCAGGAGATAGCTATGGAAGGTTATTCTAAATTTGAGATAAAGGGTAAAAAAAAACAAAAAAATTATTGTGGATGGAATTAAGGGTTGGATCATGACTTTAATATCTACTAATGTAAAAATGTGTCAAGATCCCCTTATTATCTTAAAAAAAGTTGTCTTGTAACTGTCTTATGTATGGAACAAGGTCATAATTTGTGTATATTGAATATGTGCCTGGAACCTAGAATGTCCATTCAAATGATATTACAAGAATTAGAGGACATAGAAATTAAATTGTCTTATTTAAGTAATAAATCTAGTGACTTAATAATATTGGAGATGGGAGATTTGGACACTCGGACTGGATGTCATTTATACCTGGGAGAAAATCAGCAGATTGGGGAGGAAATTGACCAAGCATTGGCAATAAGAAATAGAAGCTCTAAGGGCACTGTTGTAAATGGTAGGGGAAGGATTACATTCTGTCATCTGCTCCCACAATAGGAAGCCAGGATAAGATTACACAAAAAAAAAACTAACAGATGTATCAGAAACTCATGGAGGTCCTTTCAATCTCTCACCCCTGTGTGAATGTTATCTTTTTTAACCTGCCAAATAGAGGCAAACACTATTTTATCGGGTCATAATCTGAACTTGCACCTAAGGCCATAACACCCTGTTCTTAGTCCAGCCCTCATGCCTCCGGACTACTGTGGTGCAGGCACCATGGATACTAAAATTAAAAAATGCAGGATGACTATCTGCCTTATAGCAATAACACTGTCAGCAATACTGCTTCTATGTGACATGACTAGTGGTCTTTTCATTAAGGAATGCTCCCCTAACAACACTTATTCCTTCTTATCCTATGGTGGGTGCCCCCTGGAGGCACAGCCTACACTCCTGAAGCATCCCATCACCTCATTAGCATGCCTCATCAGTAAACAATCATGCTTGATAGGCATGCTGTTGTTTACCATGAGGGTCTCAGTACAGGGAGGCTCAGGTAGGCTCACCCTTTACCTTCTGATCATTGGCATTCTGCTACTAAGGTGTGGGGATGTGGAATTTAATACAGGCCCTCAGCGCACAGATAGAGCCCAATCTTTCTCACAGTGGTCATTCACACATGGCATCAGGATAGCTCATATTAATGTAAGTAGCATTGTACCAAAGATCCAGGAGCTGGAGGTCTGGGTCTCGACACACAAGCCAGATGTCATTTGCATCAGTGAAACATGGTTGAAACCTTCAACCCCTGAATTACTCTGTCACATACAGGGATATACTATCTTCAGAAGTAATAAACCAGGTTCAAGGAGGGGAGGTGGAGTTTTGATTTATCTGAAGGACCATCTGAACGGCACCATCATTGCCTCCAGCTCAGCCAGACTAACGACCCCAGTGTGGCTGCTAATGGAAATTACTATTGAAGCAGCACTTAAACTTCACATGGGCTGTATATATAACCCCCACTGGGAGGGATCAAAGGACTATGGAGTTTAGTTTCTGAAGTGGCTAGTCTCTCACCAGTAAGAGATACTATCATTATAGGTGACTTTAATCTGAACTGGTTGGACAGCAAGCAGCACTGCTATACCAAACTGCTCAAGGGAACTAACTTGATGCAAATCATTAAGACACTCATGTGTCACCACTCCAGAAATGATAATCATACAGTACTTGACTGGATCCTGACAAGCCTGGAAGACAGAGTCAGTAACGCAGCAGTTCTATTGGATTCCATTAATGACCACTCCCCCACTTTCTGTACATGGTCTTGCAAGAAAATTAAACCTCCACCGAGGATCATCTCCTGCAGGAATTTTGCCAAAGTAGATGTTGAGGCACTAAATAGAGATCTAGGGGGCATAAGTTGGTCCAATCTTTTCTCACTGAATGACTTGAATTAAGTCCTGGGCTTCCTCATCACTGCCTTAACCCCAATCAAAAGCAAGCATTGTCCTATCACGACTCAGCGTGCCAGGGGAGGGAACACTAAATGTGTCTCTAGTGAGTTGCTCAACCTTATGAAGTGTGGGATAAGGCCTGGCTAAAGCACAAGATGGGACCAACTCCAGGAAATTGGGCAGTGTACAGACAATTAAGGAACAAGTATTAGAGGGATGAACCCCACTGTATATATTCATTTGCAATGTTATTTCTTTATTCTCTTCTCACAAAAAAAGTTGGGGTAACAGTTTTGTGGTCAAATCCACTTCATCAGGCCCATGCTGTGTTGTTTTTCTATAATCACAAAAAGATATAAAAAGAAAGTTTTTAGTTCCTTGGTATAAATTGCCAAATCACAATTTAGCTCTCTCCACATCTGAAACAATAACACCATTACAGTGCAAAATAGTTCCTTACTTAGTCTTAATTATTCATTCCATATTTATTACCCATGTTAATGCATTAAATACACAATAAACACTGATGCTTCAAGTAAATTTTATTTACTTAAAAAAATCTCAAAAACGCTAGTTCAATAAAAAGATGAATAAATCAATATGTACCTTAAGTACTGTTTCAAAGTTCTTTAATCCAATTTTGTATTAAATTAAAGTATTCTTTCAGCCAAAAAATATTTTTTATGTGGAAATCTTAAAAAAGGGAAATAAAGGTTATAGTTATTCATATAATTACCTATGCCTCTTTCTTAATTTTAGATAATAAATATATCTTACTCACCTTCCAAAACCATATTTTAGTATCTAAGCTGAAGCTTATAGTAGTCCTTTTAAAATTATTGATGCATTTCTGTTATTTCAAAGAGATACATGTTCTTTTGGTCATCTAAATAAAATAGTTCTATGTCTTTATATTATTAAGTTTGAAAAACGCTTACTTGAAAAAAGTATGTATATGTATTGCGATTTGAAGACTGCTAGGCCACACTTCCACAATATATCTTTGTCTCCTCTATTGGTTCTAAGACAAAGTAATAAATCTTTGTTTCAATAATCAGTGTTCCAAAAGTCAGTGTTATACACTAAAAAAGATATCATGCTTAATTGTCATTTTATAGCATGTAATCCATGCCTCGCTCCTAAGAAGCTGACTAAATTAGTGCGGCGTCTCTATGTTCTATAAAACAAGTGTAAACTTTTTTAAGCATCACATTGCTGTTACAATTGAAATCTTAAGATAGAGTAAACTTACTTTTAAACTCTCTTGAAATTTATGGCATATCATTCATTTCTTATGCTTTAAAAAGCTGACTACATTAGTA
Organism: Neoceratodus forsteri; assembly: GCA_016271365.2. Classification (NCBI taxonomy): domain Eukaryota; kingdom Metazoa; phylum Chordata; order Ceratodontiformes; family Ceratodontidae; genus Neoceratodus; species Neoceratodus forsteri. The sequence continues at coordinate 853,014,067 of CM028134.1, forward strand.
CTGTGTCTCTGCGCTCTGTGAAACAACAAGTACAGAATTGTTTTAAAGCATCATGTTGCTGTTACAACTTGTTCCTTAAGACTAGAAAGGGGATAACCTTACTTTTAGATTTTCTCTTAATGGTGTGCTGCTGCCTCGCTCTATTGCTTCTGTTTAAATTAAGCTTTCTTTTCAGCATTTAAATCTCACGGTTGGTGGGGGAGAAATCAACATCATGCACTAATGTCAGACCACCAGTTCCAGTTGCCAGGGAGCCACTGGCCATACAAAGATGTTCTTAGCAGCTCTAAGACATCATGTAAAAGAAAGTATGAAGGGGATGGAATTACATTACACCAGCTGCTTACAGGGCCAGGGGTTGACCCCCACCAGAGGGATTAATGAATCCCAATGAAATATATTTAATAATCCTGATAAAAAATGTTTTAATTATATCCTTTTAGATACTATTAAACAAGACTATATCAACCAAATTATTTAAATTAAAGATGCCTAGTGTTAATTTGATATCTATATAAATGAAACTCTAAGGAATTATCTTTTCCTGCTATAAATCAAATAAGTTATAGGTTCTACTTTTACTACTATATTTATTATGATTTGTAATAAATCACCCCACTCGAGAGATAAAATACATGTCTTTTTAAGATGACTAGGTTCTAATCCCACCATCACTAGATTCTAATACCACCAGTATAATAAACAAAAAATATTGAATGAAAAGTATATGTTCTAGTCCCACCACTAAATCTTGAAATAACACCTTTATATAAATTATTAGTAAATTTGTAAAACTATATTTTTGGATATGAACACTGCATAGTATTAAAAGCAGAAAGGAAAAGCCCCTGAGGAGGGGGAGTACAAAGGGAGACACAACTCAGTTTCTAAAAATACATTTTACATGCTTATCAATGACTCAAAAATATAAATTCCATTCACACTCATCATTGAGTCCAACAGCAAGATTGGTACAATCGAGGATATAAATCCAAAACACTTCTCTTTTTCTTAATGCCAAGTCCCAAAAACACGCTCCATTTGCAAGCTCTTTTACAAGTTCCAAGCCCCAGAACCATAAGGAAGCTGCTGAATATCCTGCTTCAGGATAGTGTCTGGCCACTGTGGAGGTTTCCACTTTTAAACGAATGTCACTTTTATGTTGACTTATTCTGTTCTGTAATTCCTGGGTAGTCTTCCCAACATAGAGTTTGTCACATGGACACTGAAGTAGATACACAACATGATGGCTCTTGCATGAAATATGTTGTCTGATCCAAAATATCTGGTTTGTGCAAGGATCTTCAAAAAAGATTTCTTACTGGTGTTCCCACATTGAAAACAATGTCCACAAGGTACATTACTTTTTTTTAGTTGTTTAACCAGGATTAGCACACTAAGCTGAAAACTTTTTGACAAGTGTGACATGGGAGCATAGGGAAGTTAAATGACTTGTTCAGGGTCACAGTATGCAAGTGGAAGCTGTGGGATTCAAACCCAGGTCTGGTCTGCTGGATGTCACCAAATTTGCAGCTCAGAGCCTTAAACCACTGTGCTATACTGCCTACCAGGTGCTAATGGTCCTAATAAGAACTGCTTCTCTCCTTGAATTGTTTTGAAATGGGGGCAACAGGGGGGCTATGGGCAAGAGGGGGAGAGGCAGGGGGAGTCAACAGTAGTTTTTAAACTTAGCCAAAGAGTTCTTAAAACTCAAGAAGAACAACTTCTGAAAAAAGGCATATCTTTCTCACCCACTAATAAACTAGATCCCTTTAAATTAAATATAGACTTACAAAAATGTTATAGAAAATTATGCTTAGCTGATTGGTTCTCTCATAAACCAATTGATCATATGACTAGAAAACAAGATTTAAAACAGAAATTGGGAGTAAAATTGTCTTTTAACCCGCCTTGAGGTACTGATACAGTGGGAACTTATATTTAGGTGATTAATAAAAAAAATGTATGATTTGAGTAAAAATAAATATTTAAAGCCACATTGGAATAACTTAAGTAGGAAAGAACAAGAGTAATTTATTTATTTAGAACAAGATGATACCATAATAATTAAACCAGCGGATAAAGGTGGAGGGATTGTAGTGTGGGACAGAAATGATTATAGAATGGAATGTATAAGACATCTAGAAGATGTAGAATGTTACAAGAAAATTGATAAAGATCCAACAGTAGAAATTGCACAAGATATAAAGGACTTATTAGGATTAGCAACTGATATGGGATGGTGCACTGAAGAAGAAAATTATATGTTAATCAATAAAACTCCAAGGATACCAATTTTCTATGTACTTCCAAAAATTCATAAAAATCCTTTAAAACCTCCAGGTCACCCCATGGCACCAGGCATAGATTCTGTTTTAGAACCCTTAACAAAATATAAAAATGTTCATACATGTGATGAAGTTTCAAAAATGCAAACTTAATTAAAGCCTCCAATCATGTTATAGAACTGATAGCAGAATTAAATCAAAATATACTTCTCACAGTCACTTGAATTATAAAATTAAGTCTGTTATTAATAATAATTGGCAATTGTTACAGTTAGGGGAACATCAGAACAGAAGGTCCATGCAGAAACCCTTATTCTACACATGGACGAATCAGACTCTTAAGGATAGATTAGTACATACACAACATTTCAAAACATTACAAGGAAAGAAACAGTTCTTATTGGGACCATTAACTCCTGGTAATGTACCTTGTGGCCATTGTTTTCAATGTGAGAGCACCAGTAATAAATCATTTTTTGAAGATCCTTACATGAATCGGAAATTTTGGATCAGATAACATATTACATGCAAGAGCCATCATGTTGTGTATCTACTACAGTGTACATGTGACAAACTCTATGTTGGAAAGACTATCCATGAATTACGGAACAGAATAAGTCAACATATAAGTGACATTCATTTAAAAGTGGGAAACCTCTACAGTGGCTAGACACTATTCTGAAGCAGGACATTCAGCAGCTTCCTTATGGTTCTGGGGCTTGGAACTTGTAAAAGAGCTTGCAAATGGAGTGTGTTTTGGGGACTTGACATTAAGAAAAAGAGAGGTGTTTTGGATTTATACCCTCAATTGTACCAATCCTGCTGTTGGACTCAATGATGAGTGTGAATGGAATTTATATTTTTGAGTCATTGATAAGCATGTAAAATGTATTTTTAGAGACTGAATTGTGTCTCCCTTTGCACTCCCCCTCCTCAGGGCCTTTTCCCTTTTGCCTTTAATACTCTGCAGTGTTCATATCCATAATTATAGTTTTACAAATTAACTAACAATTTATATAAAGGTGTTATTTCAAGATTTAGTGGTGGGACTAGAACATATACCTTTCATTCAATATTTTTTGTTTATTATACTGGCAGGATTAGAATGTAGCGATGTTGGGATTAGAACTTAGTCATCCTAAAAATACATGCATTTTATCTCTCGAGTGGGAAGATTTATTACAAATCATAATAGTTACAGTAGTAGATGTAGAACCTATAAATTACTTGATTTATATCAGGAAAAGATAATACATTGGAGTTTCACTCATATAGATATCAAATTAACACTAGGCATCTTTAATTTAAACAATTTGTTTGATATAGTCTTATTTAATATAGGGTGGAAAGTATTTACATGATAGAAGAATAAATTATCTACACTAACATAACACTGATTGCTACTTTATAACATCTAACAGGATATAATAAAAATATTTTTTAATCATGATTATTAAATATATTTCATTGGGATTCATTAATTCCTCTGATGGGGGGAGAACCCCTGGCCCTCTAAGCAGCTGGTGTAATATAATTCCAGCCCCTTCATCCTTCCTTTTATGCTACACCTTAGAGTTGCTAAGAACATCATTGCATGGCCAGAGGCTCCCCTGTGACTGGAACTGGTGGGCTGACGTCAGTGCATGAGTTTATTTTTTCCCCCCACCAACCGTGAGATTTAAACGCTGATAAGAAAGCTTAATTTAAACAGAAGCAATAGAGCGAGGCAGCAGCACGCCATTAGAAGAGAATCTAAAAGTAAGTTTATCCCCTTTATTATCTTAAGAAAAAAGTTGTAGCAGCAACATGATGCTTTAAAACAATTTTGTACTAGTTGTTTCACAGAGTGTCGAGACACAGTACTAATATAGTCAGCTTTTTAAAGCATAAGAAATGAATGACACACGGTAAATTGCAAGAGAGTTTAAAAGTAAGTTTACTCTATCTTAGGATTTCAATTGTAACAGCAACATGATACTTAAAAGAGTTTACACTTGTTTTATAGAGCACAGAGACGCAGCACTAATTCAGTCAGTTTCTTAGGAGCGAGGCATGGATTACACGCTATAAAATGAAAAGTAAGCATGAGATATTTTTTAATGTATAACACTGACTTTTGGAACACTGATTATTGAAACAAAGATTTATTACTTTGTCTTAGAACCAATAGAGGAGACAACAGTATATTGTGGAAGTATGGCCTAGCAGTCTTCAAATCGCAATACATATACATATTTTTTTCAAGTAAGCGTTCTTCAAACTTAATAATATAAAGACATAAAACTATTTTATTTAGATGACTAACAGAACATTTATCTCTTTGAAATAACATAAATACATCAACAATTTTAAAATGACTACAACAAGCTTCAGCTTAGATACTAAATATATAGTTTTGGAAGGTGTGTAAGATATATTTATTATCTAAAATTAAGAAAGAGGCATAGGTAATTAGAAAATACAAAATCACACATGTCCACACAATGCAAAGAATCATGGGCTGCATATGCAAATCACCACAGAATGTCATACTGAGTTTCAGTGTTTGCGAAAGCCGCACCATAGGTTTAGGGTGTTAACAGATGACATAGGCACATGTTTCATCCTACCAGGACTCATCAGTGTCCTGGTAGGATGAAACACATCTATATATATGTCATCTGTTAGCACCCTTTGCAAACTGTGTGAGAGGCCTTTTGGCACCATGCAATTCTGCTTAAATTTTAACCAGCATAACATTCTGTGGTGATTTGCATATGCAGCCCATGATGCTTTGCATTGTGTGGGCATGTGTGATTTTGTATTTTCTTGAAACTTGGCTTCCCAGCCAAATGCCCTTTGGGTTAACCCTTGCCTCAGTGTTTGCGCTCAGAGGTTCTTTGTCTTTTAAATAGGTAATTATATGAGTAACTATAACCTTCATTTCCTTTTTTAGGATTTCCACATAAAAAATATTTTTTGGCTGAAAGAATACTTTAATTTAATACAAAATTGGATCAAAGAACTTTGAAACAGTACTTAAGGTACATGTTGATTTATACATCTTTTTATTGAACTAGTATTTTTGAGAATTTATAAGTAAATAGAATTTACTTGAAGCAACAGTGAAACTCAGTCTTCAAGCATTCCAAACTGATGGAAAGGCATGTATTCTCTAATGAGCTGCTGACTGTTACCAACCTGCAGAAGGAAGAGGCAAAAGTTGAAACCTGTTCAAATTTTCTTCAGAAAAGAAGGGTTAGTATTACCTACAGCCAAAATGTCTGGGAAAGATGCATTGGAGGGAGAGACTTTATTGGAGTTGATGAGAGGAGAATGCTCTACCAGTAAAGAGGCAAAAGTACAAGGGAAACTTGTTAACGTCTCTGAAAAGGTCACTGAGCTCCAGAAAGAAAATGCTTACTGCGCTAAGGACAGTGAGCATGAACTGGTTGTTAAAGCTTGTACTAGTACTCAAATAAAGCCTGAGACAGCTGAGGGGAATTGAGCCTCCATGCTCAAGTACATGCAAACCCTACAATTAATACAGTTAGCAAGATTCCCTCAAATACTCAGACTAATTTACAACATGTGGAGGTACAAGCAGCTTCAGGGACTAAAGGTGGATGACCCCTCTAATGTTATTGAAACAAAAGGGAACAATATCGGAGACGGGCTGCAAACACTCTGGCAGTGGGCTTGTAGATAAATGGAAAATTCACAATATGGGAAAAATAAAAGAAGGGCTTTTGAAAGGGCAGAGCACTGCTAGTAAAAGAAAAGAGCTTATAATACACTTAAACCAGAATGATACTGATTATAAATTGAACTACAATGAAGCCTAGTCCGACTCTGAAATTTCAGATGAGGAAGAGACTAGATGCCCCTCTTGGGCTAAATATGTTTTGTCACAGCTGTCAATGTTAAATGAGGGAGTAAAAAAAATCATCTCTTTGGAGGAAAAAAATGATAACATTCAAATAACAGTAAACTCATTGGTTTCTGAGAATCTTCAAATAAAACATAATATTCAAAGTTTACAACAAAGGGTCTCAGATATTGAAGACACAAACATGTCTATTCAGACACAAATTAAGAACTTGGAAGAATTAATTAAAGATTAAAAAAATGCTGGACTTTGAGGCAAGGGCATGTAGGAAAAATATGAGTGCTGTGGGTGCCAGAGGCCTGGGATGACCTGAGGAGCTTAAAGGAATCTCTATATCACATCATTGCTGTATATATGGACACTGAGATTTCTAAGATACAGTTGGTGATCAACTGGGCCCACAGAGTTTGATGACCTGGAGGAGCCCCAGGACAAAATGTTGCCCCTAGGTCTGTAATTGTGAAATTTTTAAAATCTGAGGATAAAGAAACACTCATGACACAAATCTATAAGAAGAAGCAGATTGCAGTAATGGGGGCCAAGCTGAATATCTATCATGACTACCTGGCTGAAATAGTTCAGGAAAGGAAAAAGTTTGATTTACCATGAAATAAACTTTGGGTTAAAGGTGTAAAAGCAACAATGTTATACCCAACTAAGTTAAAAGTAATTTTTGAAGAGATACGTCTGATTTTTTCAACACTAGAGGAAGATGAAAAAGATCTAAGGGAAAATATTTCAAATCTATTTGAATAAACAAAGGTTTTTTGTGCTTCAGGAAGAAATTTGGGACTCTGGTTTAAGATTTAATTGCTTCTAATTAACATGTTTTTCCTATTTTTTTTCCTAGGTGCATGAGAAGGAAATGCAAAATAGTTGCTCTTAACTACTCGGGGGAGGGGGTGAAAGAATATTGCTACTAAAAAGTTTTCTAGGAGAGATACAGGTGGATCTCACATTTGATTGTCTTTTCTTTTGGAGACATATGAGGCTTGAAAACAGGGGTTTAAGTGTTTTTATCAGTGGGATATATGGTTTGATATTTGTTTCACCAGTTGTTCAAAGTGTGCTAATTGTGGGGGCTAGTAAAGGAGTTAGAATGTTGATAATTGCTTATGAAAATGGATAAATAAATTGTTGAGTCCCTAAATGTTAATGGGGTCTACTCTCCCATTAAAAGGACAAGACTGCTTTCTTTTTTAAAAAAATATCATTTGTATGACCCTGCGGGAAACAAATTTAGACTAAAATGAAATTAAGAAACTAAAGCAAAAATGGGTAGCTCATATATTTTCTGTTGAAGGTATAAAGAAAAGTGCTGGAGTGGTGCTTCTTTTTAAGAAAAACATCCCCTTTGATCTGTTGCAAACCTTCTTTGATAATAATGGGAGAATGTTATTGGTAAAAATTAAAGTAAGTGCTGTTACCCTGACTGTAGGTTTGATATATGCTGCATTTTGTTAATTATGTTGCTTTTCTAGCTGAGGTGATTGCGGCATTAACCAAATTAACAGCACAAAATATTATAGTAATGGGAGATAATAATGTATTAATGGACAATGGGATGGATAAAACATTTAAAATTACTTTAACAAATATCTATTTTATCTAAATTAATAAATCATTCTGTGTCCCAACACGATATAGTAAATTGTTTGTGAGTGCTAAATCCAGGTTTAAAAGAATCTACACACTATAATAAAAAGAATATGGGATTCTCTAGGATTGATTATATTTTTATTTCTAAAAGCTGCAATTCACTCACTCTGTATAACAGCACATGCCCTAATTCAGGTGGATATGGAGATACAGGAACCTAATCGATTTTACTCTTATCAGTGGCAGTTTGATAATACTTTTTGGGGGGATAACAGTTTTTGTCACAACAATAAAAGTGCTATTAAGGAATTCTAGCTTTTTAACCATGATGAAACACAGTCAATAACAAAACTTTAGGACACTTTAAAGAAGAAATTAGGGGTGTTATTATATCTCATAAAGCCTTTCTTGACAAAAAAAAAAGAAGGGGAATACAGGAGCTGGATAGAAGGTTAAAAGAGCTTGATCAATTAATAATACAAGAGGTGGAACAGAGGCGCATCCCTCCCATTGTACCTCTCCATAATTCCTATGCCATTCTGGCAAAGTGTGGTTCCTCTATGGAGGCACCCACAGTGGAGACCAAGGAGGATGCTGGGAACCTCCACAAAGGAGACCCACAGGAGGGTGGCAGAGGACCCTGCAGGGGAAGGAAACAACTCCTGGTGGGGGACTCCATTGTTAGGAAGGTAGAAATGGGGGAGGAAGGGGAGAGGGAGGTAAGGTGCCTGCCTGGCACCATGGCTTGAGGACAGGGAGCGAATCCTCAGGATTGCTAGAGCAGCTGCACAGAGGAGGGAGCTGGATGTCATTGTCCACCTAGGGACAAATGACCTGGCTAAGAAAGGGATTAGAGAAGTGCAGGAAGAGTTTGTGGAATTGGGGAGGGGCCTTAGTCAAGTAGCATGCACGGTAACCTTCTCGGAGGTGCTACCCATCTATGGCATAGGAGAGGCTAGGGTGTTCTGCACCATGGGATTCAATCAGTGGTTGAAAAACTGGTGTGGAGCTCAGGGATTTAGTTTCATTGGGGACTGGGGGTCCACCTGGAGTGATGCAAGCCTATACTGGCATGATGGACTGCATCTGTCTGGGAGGGGAACAAGGATCCTAGGTGATAGGTTTAAATGCTTCATTGGCAAGCTTTTAAACTAGCCAAGAGGGGAGGCACTGGAAAGGAGCAGGAAAATCTTAGCCCTGCCCAAATAATCATGGTAGTAAGTGCGGCAAACACCAACATAGAGGTGTTGATAGGGAGAAGGGCCGGGGTAAATGGAGAAAGTGGCAAAGGCAAGAAGGACAGGGATGGGGCAAAAGAGAGTAAGGCCATCAGGAAATGGAGAGTAATGAGTACCAATGCCTGTGGTCTGGGCAACAAGTTCCCTGAGCTGATGGCCTTAATGGAAGAGGGATGCCTGGATATCGTAGCAGTCACAGAAACATGGTACACAGAGAACCATGACTGGGATGTTAACATACCAGGTACATAACCTACAGAAGAGACAGGCAGGGGAGAAGAGGGGAGGAGAGTAGCTCTATGTAAAGGAAGGGATAAAAGCAACTGAACAAAAGAGTAAACAGGGAGGAGAGGAGGCACTGTGGGTCACCTTGGAGACTGGAAAGGGCACCACAATCCGCACAGGGGTTGTGTACAGACCCCCATGTCAGGGGGAAGGAATGGACAAGGATATGATAGAAGGCATTCTTAGAATGGCAGAGAAAGGGGAGATACTGTTGATGGGAGACCTGAATAAGCCAGATGTTAACTGGAGCACATTTGCTGCAGCCACATCCAAGAGCAGGGCCATTCTTGATGCCCTACAAGTGGCAGGCATTAGACAGCTAGTTTCAGAACCCACTCATGAGGGAGCAATCTTAGACCTCGTACTCTCAAATGGGGCAGTGAGAGGATCTCAGATCTAGAAGTGGGTTGCCATCTGGGGACAAGTGACCATCAAACAGTGTGGTTCACATTGGAACTCAGCTACAGGAACAAGCCATACAAAAGTGAGGGTACTGGACTTTAGGAGGGCTGACTTGGCAAGATGGGAGTGCGCCTCAGAAAAGCACTAGCAAACAGGCTAGAAGGAGGGAGGAGCAACAATGGGGAATTATCAAACTGCCATCACAGAGGCAGCAAGCCTTTGTGTGAAGCAAATAAACAAATCAAATGAAAGAAAAAGCCACTATGGTTCTCAAAAGAGGTGGCTGTGAAAGTCAGGAAGAAAAAGATAGCATTCCGGAAGTATAAGGAAACACAGAAGGAGCAGGACAGAGAGCTGTACCAGTTAAGGCAGAAGGAAGCAGGGAGGGAAGTCAGAATAGCAAAGGCCCAAACTGAGGAAAAGATAGCCAACTCAGTTAAGAAGGGGGATAAAACCTTTTATAGGTACATCAGTGAGCGTAGAAAGACAAAGGGAGGGATAGTGAGGCTGAATAGAATGAACGGTGGGTGGGCAGAGGGGGACAGTGAAAAAGCAGGAATTCTGAACAAATATTTCTGCTCAGTATTCACAAAAGAGGAGGGGGAAGTGCCTAATCCAATTAACAGAAGCACTCTTGATAGGGGGGTCGATCCCAGTCCTTTCACAGAAGAAAGGGTTCTGCAAGAACTCCTAAAACTGAAGGTGGCCAAAGCAATGGTTCCGATGGAATTCACCAGAATTCTAAAAAGAATTAAGGGAGGAACTAGTAAAACCACCGGCTACTTTTTAATAAATCATGGGAGGATGGTGTGGTACCCGAGGACTGGAGGAAGGCGGATGATTCCCTTCACAAAAGTGGGTCCAAGACAGAGGCAGGAAACCACCGACCTGTCAGTCTGATCTCTGTAGGAAAGTGATGGAGTCACTCTGAAGGAAAGAATAGTCGAGTACCTAGAGGCCAGTGGAGCAGGACCCAAGGCAGCATGGGTTCACAGCGGGAAGGTCATGTCAGACGAATCTAATAGATTTCTTTGACTGGGTGACCAAAGTAGTAGACCAGGGAGGGGCTGTGGACATGGCCTACCTAGACTTTAGCAAGGCATTTGACACAGTCCCACACAAAAGATTAATAGTCAAATTAACCAGCCTGGGAGTGGGTCCCAGGGTGGTAGCCTGGGTAAAACATTGGCTGGACAACAGGACACAGAAGATAATTGTAAATGGAGTCCACTCTGAAGAAAGGGGTTACTAGTGGGGTACTGCAGCGTTCAGTATTGGGTCCAGTCCTTTTTAATGTCTTCATCAGTGACATTGCAGAGGGACAGGAAGGAAAAATATGCCTTTTTGCAGATGACACAAAGATCTGCAACAGGGTTGATACACAAGGAGGCATGGAAAGGATGAAAAGGGACTTGGCAAGGTTGGAGGAATGGTCAGAAGTATGGCAGCTAGGATTCAATGTAAAGAAGTGCAAAATAATGCACCTGTGAAACAAGAACCCAGGGGAAGAATACACAATGGGTGAGGAGGTAGTAACAACAACAAAAAAGGAAAGGGACCTGGGGGTAATCATATCAGATGACCTTTAGGTTAGCAAGCAATGTGAGAAGGCAGTAGGGAGGGCTGGGGTATACTGGGATGTATAGGGAGAGGCATCATCAGCAGAAAACAGGAAGTTGTTATCCCTCTGTACAGACAGTTGGTGAGACCCCATCTGAGTACTGTGTCCAGTTCTGAGACCCCATCTCCACAAGGACATAGACAGGATAGAGGCAGTCCAGAGGAGGGCAACTAAAATGGTGCAGGGTCTGCAAGAGAAGCCGTATGAGGAGAGACTAAAGGAGCTTAATATGTATACCCTTGAGGAAAGAAGGGAGAGGGGGGACATGATAGAAACTTTTAAGTACCTCAGTGGAATCAACAAAGTCCAAGAGGGTAGCATCTTTCAGAAAAAGAGACTTGCAAGAACAAGGAGACACAATTTAAAGATAGAAGGAGGGCGGTTCAGGGGCAATGTGAGGAAGTATTATTTCACAGAAAGGGTAGTGGATGCATGGAACAGCCTTCCTGAGGAGGTTGTGAGGTCTAAAACTGTGGAAGAATTCAAGAATGCATGGGACAGACATAAGGCAATTCTTGTGGGGGGTAGGAAGAAATAGGCTGTTGGTTAACTAGGATCTGCGGCCTATCCTGTAGGTAGGGAAATGGGCAGACTAGATGGGCCTAGCGGTCCTTATCTGCCGTCAAAGTCTATGTTTCTATGTTTCTATGATGTTAGCAAATATACACAAAAGTGGTTTAAATTAAAGCAGCAGTGCAATGAAACTGGTCAAAAAATGTGGCCCTGCCTTTTTTAACTGTAAAAGATTGCAGGCATCTCCCAGTTTCATTTGAAGGGAATATTTTCTTGCTCCACCTAAAGTTGAGTATTTTATAAAGGTCTAGTTGTTTTTTGAAGAAAAAAAGATGGTTGCCACATTTGGCTTAGAAAAAGCATTGTGAACTGAGCAAGGGTTAGGATCAAGGAAATTAAAAAAACTCATAATGCGCAGCATAAGAGTTAGCCTGAAAGGTAGATCTGACAGATATACAAATATTTTTGTTAACAATAGCTGAAGCTAGCTTCTTGAAATAAAAAACATTGTTCATTATGCTGCTGCTTTAAAAGCTGAAAAACATGAGGTTAACAACAAAGAGGTTGCGGCCAATCTTGATAAAGTCAAAAAGCCAGATATGTCCAAGGTGACAAGTCTGGGAAAATGTTGCATATTTAGTATACAAACTAAAAGAAAAATATATAATTTCTAGCCTAATAGATGATAAAGGCAATAATTTGGTCAATGATAAATTGATGGGTGAGGCTATAAATGAGGCTTATAAAAATATCTATCAAGCTAAATTACAACCTTCACTTGAAGCAATTAAGGACTACTTAAATAAAACCCAGCTCCCATCCCTAAATTGTAATTATAAGATTTTTACAAAAAATGAAATTCAGGAAGTAATCTTAAGCATGTCTAAAAATAAAAGTTGAGGACTTGATGGGCTGACTATTGAGTTTTACATAACTTTTCTGGATGACTTATTGCCCTGGTTGTTTTTAATGTTTCAGGAAATAATTGAGCAAGGTAATTACATCCCCCGTCTATGGAGGAAGCCAAAGTGATCTTAATATTAAAAGAGGAGAAAATGAGGCCAGCCCTTTGGCACTGAGGGCAGAGGTGCTGGTCCCTGCACCTTGCGCCATGCTGGTGACCCAGGTTCTGGAGTGATCATGGATCACTGGGGGCTGGCAGGGGGAGAGAGAGAGAGAGAGACTGAATGTCCAAAGGACTGATCTCCCTCTCTGGGGTGGGAGGTCCAAGACGGTTGGTGCCTGACTGCCCCCTGACAGAAGCTGGGGGTCAGGGACACATGCCATACACTGGGAACGAGTCGGGGACAAGACACCAGGATGGGGGCTCATGCAGATGTGTACGCGCTCCCAGCCACCGGTGCCATTGCACACCACTGACTTGGGCTAGAAAAAAAAAAGAGAGAAAAGCATGGCACTTTCACGTGGCTTGATGGCAGTCTGCAAGTGTTCATTGGGCTATGTGGACACCTGAACTGGATCCATGAAGGGTGTGGAGTTGGGGGTTCCTTGCCACACCACTGCAGGAGGAAAAGCCACAAGAGTTAGAGGGTGCCCATGAGGCTGTGGTAGAGATGGATGGTAGCTGGAATCCCTGGTAGGATGTGATGGACAGGAGGAGAAGAAGATGGCCAAGGAGGCAATAAAGTAAGCAAAACAAAAGAGGGGAAAATGGCAATGAAAATTGTTAGCTACAGCCCAGTTGTTTTGCTTAATTGTGATTATAAAATTCTGGTGAAATTATTAGTGAATAGGATCAAAGGGGAATTAACAAGAGCCATACATAAATATAAATTTGGTTTTGTCATGGGACATACTATTTTTAATGCCACAAGAAGAGGTTGGTCCTTAATATATTATGCCCAGAAAAATAAAATATTAACTCATGCTCTGGCCATAGATGCCTCTATGGCCTTTGATTTAATTAATAGAGATTTTTTGTTAGAAACCTTGAGGAGTTGGTGCTTACCGGACAGGTTAATCAGAATAATAGCTTTACTTTATAAAAATGCCATGGTCAGATTTTTGGTGAATTCCTATTTGGGGAAGCCTTTAAAGATGAGTAGTGGTGTAAGACAGGGCTTCCCTCTGTCCCCTGTATTATTCAATTTGTTGTTGGAACCCTCATTATGAACTATCGGGCAATGTGAAATAATCAAGGGAATTACAATACAAGATCAGGAAATCAAGCTAAATATCTTTGCTGATGACATGTTATTGTTAATCCAAGATATTAATGATGTTTTGCTCTTGATCTTGCAAGAACACAATACTTATGGTGCTCTGTTGGGGTATACCTTGAATAAATTAAAATCTATTGTTTTGGAAAATTATGCCCCAGCTAGATATTAGATCATCATATTTTACATGATTTTACAATAAGTGAATAAGTGAAATATTTGGAGGTCTTCATTTCTAGGAATCAAACAGGAGCTATTATCATCAATTATGACAAAGCTAAAGAAAAAGTGTCTAGGTTATTGGAAGGATGGGAAAAAATATCATTATCTTTATGGGGGGAAGATCAAAACATTTAAAATGATGGCACTCCCACACATAATTTTTGTCATACAAAATAAAATAGGTATGATGAATGAAAAGTGGTTTAGCAACATCAGGAGGAGATTTATTACATTTGTCTGGAGAGGGAGAAAGCCCAGAATCCCATGGAAAAATCAGATTCATCACAGGAAATGGGGGCTATAGCTGCCCTGACCCCCCGTCCTGTGAACTAGCCTTTCAGACTAAGTTGTTGTGGGAATGAGCCTTCTTGCCCAAAAAAGATAGTTTTTTATATGAGACCCTCTTTTGGGAAGGCCTGTCCTTTAGAAATTCTAACAACATTATTCATGAAGTGGGGTAAGGAGTACAATCCCCAAAATATGTCTTACAATAAAAAAAGTCTTGTCAAATACAAAGGATTAGATAGCATGCATGTTTTCCATGGTTATTCCTGAATGTCTGGGGGGGGGGGGATTCCACTGTAAGCAAAGTGAAATTGTTACAGAAGTTAAGACTTTCAGAGAACTTAGAGGTGCATACATGGGCTCAGTTATTGGAAGGGGTAATTTTATCTCTCTTGAAAGCTTCAATATATTATTTCCTACTACTAAGAGAACAAATTTTATTTATCACCAGACTTTATACAAGATTTTTCAAGATCAGATTTCCCAAGGCAACAGGCCTGATTTACCAGTCTTGATTGATGAACATAGTAAAATTTTACAAAAAGGGGAAACAAAACTAGCAGAGCAAATTTATGCTCTATTAGTAACAAATGAATCGGACTCTTGGACTATAATGAATGATAAATGGGGAAGGGAAACTAAATTAGGTTATACAGCACAGCAGTGGAAGAATGTAAGAATACAAGCTAATAAAGACTTTATATGCTAAAAAATAAAGTGATTCAGAAAAAAATTGAATAGGGCATATTTTACTCCTCAAATATTAGGTAATATAAGGAAGGATGGAATAAAGACCTGTTGGCATGGATGTGGATCCTTGAGAAGTCTGCATCACTGTATATGGTCATGTACCTGCATACAAGAATGGTGGAAAAAAACAAAAACGTTGATTTATCCAGGTCTTAATAAAGGTCTCCTCCTGAGTTTTAAATATATGGTATTAAATGACTTTTAAGATCTAGAATTATTAGGAAACCAGAGGCAAAGAGTGTATTTAGAAAAAAATGGCTATTAAAAGATAAATTTTGGCCAGATTATATGCAGAAGATCCGTGAGATTTTGATTCATTTAGATGTACCTTTATGGTACAGGAAACTGCCCAATTTGAAAGATTATGGAATGAATATGAAAATGAGAATTTATATAGGGACATTTCTTGTAAGGAAGTTATTGGTTTACTAGCTCCAATCATAACCTTTGAAAATTAACACACTGTATGGAATGCGGGGAGGGGTAAAGGAATATTTTTTGTCTAAAATGTTGGATAAGATGTATAACAACCTCTTAATGTGCTGAATCGATGTATTAATTTGGGGATTATGTTATTTTTTCTCTTAAATGCTTCATGTATTTATATGCAATGTCTTAATAAAATCTTTTTTTTTAAATAGTACCCTAATAGATTGGTCTGACAAGATTTTCCTGAGATGAACCCATGCTGCTGCCCATCCTGGAGGCTATTCATCTCAAGAAATGACCCTAGTCTCTCCTTCAGTATTGCTTCCATAAGTTTACCCACTGTGGAAGTGAGACTGACACGCCTGAAGTTGCCTGGCTGGTCCCATGGGCTGCTCTTGTGTATCAGCACCACATGTGCCATCCTCCAGTCCTGTATCATGCATCCTGTGCCCAGGGAGGTGCTGAACTGGTCTTTCAGCAGTCTGGCCAACACCTCCACCATCTCCCTCAGTACCCTGGGGAGAATGCCATCAGGACCTGGTGCCTTGCCCACCCTTAGTGTCTTCGGATCCTCTAGTAATCTACCCTACTCTCCTCTCAATCATTCCTTCAGTCATCCCTTCCCCTGACCCCACCTTCCCAGTCCATGGAGGCAGTGGACCACCCTTCTCCTGTATGTACAGAGAACCAAAGTATTCATTCAGTACTTCTGCTTGTTCTGCTCCTCTTCCACCTACCCACCCACCCTGCCCCTATTGATCTGCATTATTTGGTCCCTGCACTTCCTTTTTTCCTGCACATATCTAAAAAGTCCTTCTCCCCTTTCTTAATGCCCTGAGCCAACCTTAGCTACCTGGAGGCCTTGGTTTCCTAACAAGCTTGGTTACCTCCTTGAACCAACTCACATGCACCTCCCTGTCCTCCCCCATCCTCTTGAATCTCTGATACACAGCTCACTTTGCCCTCATCCCCTCCAGCACTTTATTGTTTAGCCAACATGACTTCATGGCTCTGTTCATTTTGCTCTGGGTCCTGGTACAAGACTCTGTAGCCTCTTTTAGACCAAGTTTAAAGATATCCCACTTTGTTGTGCATCCATTTCCAGCCTTATTCCTTTCTAGTTGCCCTTGCAATATTTCCCACATCCTCCCAAAGTCTGCATTCCTGAAGTCCACCACCCTTGTTTCTGAGCCTACAGTCTCCCTACTCAACCTTAGCATGAACTTCATCAATTGATGGTTACCCCCAGCTAATGTGTCTTCCACCCTTAGTTCCCTCACCACCTCCACATTTTATAGTACCAGGTCCAGTGTATTACCTAGTTGAACTGGCACATTGACCTGCTGTGTCAGAAGACTAACCTGAAACATGTCCAGGAGTACCTGCTCCTTGGACCTGGAGGTGGCTGGGTTACTTCAATCCACCCTAGGCAGATTGAAGTCATCTACGATCACCACACCCCCTTCCTACATACTCTCCCAATCTGTTTGAATAACCCCTTATTCAGCTCCTTGGACTGGGCTGGTCACCTATACACCACCCCCAGCCTCAGCTTTCTACTCTTTAAGTCCAGGAGCTGCATCGATAGCACCTCTATCCTCTCTTCCTCCCCCATCTCTTTTGCATCTAATCACATCCCTTAAGTATACTGCCACCCATCCCCCTCCCCCACCCCCCGTCCTTTCTGTAAATTTTGTATCTCCCAGTGTTTAATGTGCATATTAACCCACTGACCCTGAATTTCAAATCCTTACTAGGCAGGAAATATACACATCTCATTATTATTAGTAATAATATTACTAAGGCAGTCAATTCTTTAAATGACTTAGTTCATGATTGTGGTTTAAGTAATTATTAGCATATATTATGAATCATTGCATTGTTACCCAATAGCAGCCTTAGTTAGCATAATGCTTATCAGTGTGTATGTGCAAAACCTAACTGTCTTGGGTGCGAGCTGTCCACCATTATCTACCAATAGAATTTCTGCATTTTCTAACTATTTTCCTTGGAAGAGTCCATTACCTAGTAATGTACTTTCTTATCTCTAAGTATAAGAACTCATGTAAGACTGTTAATTACTGAGTTTGTATGATGTCATTGCATTGTTCAGAGGCTCCAAACTCCCAGCAGGTATGCTGTCTTTCTACATGTTCTGGAATAATCATTATTCTGTGGTATCTGGGCTTCTGTGTCATGTTTGGCTAACAGGTCTAGATTCCTGCCATCCAACAATATTCTGCCATTTTATTATGCTATTTTCTTTGTTGTATTGTTCTGTTTCTGGATGGCTGAGGTGTTTGCAACACATGATGTGCATGACACTTTTTTTTACCAATTATGTTTTACCAGGTGAGACACACTAAGCTGAAAGCTGGTTTGCTGGTGCAACCTGGGAGAATGAGGAAGTTAAGTGACTTGCTCAGGGTCACACAGTATGCACCTAGGGGGCTGTGGGATTCAAACCCAGGTCTCCAGATTTGCAGCTCAGAGCCTTAACCCACTGTGCCAAACTGCCTCCTCCTTTTGCATATGCCAATCCATCAGTGTACTTATGAAGAGTGTGGAACGTCTGGAGGATATTTTAGCTGTGACCCTGTGATGCTAGTGACATTACTTGGGTCATCACCACTTGTGATTCCTTCAGATCATGGATCACGTGTGAAAAATTGGATATATTTTTCTTAGGCCCATGTCATATCCTAAATTTTATACTACTTACATTTTTATATGTTAGTATTATTGTATTATTGTATTTCCTAGAATAATTGTCATTGTACTTTCTGCTTTTTTGTTTTTTTGTGTTTTTTTCTTGTATGACAGATGTTTATGCAAAAATTAACTGCATTGTATTGTTTGGCTATTGTCACTCTATATATGTTTACAGAGATAATGAATTATTTCAAGAAAGTGGTAAATAGTAGGGGTAGAGTCATCAGCCAGGATGCAACACAGTAATGCTGCAGTATGCTGCAGTGAACACTGTAATTCCATAGCATTGACACCCTTTTGTCATGCAGTACTTTGTGACATATCATTTACTTTGTGACATGTCTGACTCTGCTGTATTTCTAGCTGAAATAACTTCCAAGGAGTTTTTTTATTGACACCTCCCTTGCAAGTACAGTATTACACTATGACCACCATAGCAGTAAGGGGTATCTGCAAGTGGTTCCATTTCCTTTTTTAATATACTTCTAAGTATTCTCATAAACAATGTGAACAAACATTAATATGTGTTACATATACAAGAAATCACATAATTGCTGCAACAGCATAGAGCTATAAACTAAAACCTGGTGAGGAAAACACTAGTTACAAATCTAGTAAATGTTTTTCAACAAAAGCATAGCTGTGCAGTGGTTTTCCCCCACAGTTTTTAATCTTAGTTAGAATGTCACATTTTGAAAAATTGACAATGTCTTCATTACCATCTGTACCACTTGTTGCTCTTTTGTGGAAAACATGCTCACAAAAAATGTGAAGTGTGGTGACTTGTAGTGAATCAAATCATTCCATCAAAATTGCCCACATATGGAGAATTAGTTGTGAGTACAGAATGCAAGAAGTAAGTATTTTTCCTCTACACAGTGCATTTGGGCCTGTGGAACTGTCTAAAAATCCAGTTGGTAGTGTTCAAAAATATTTAAAAAACAGAGCTGAGTCTGTGCCCTCTTAAAAACAATGAAAAAAGCCTTCTATATCCATAAGCTACTAAACAAGTCTCCAGGACAGCCACTCACTGTGGTTGACATTATAGCTTTGGGTAAATATAAGTGAGAGTGCATCAAGGAACACATTTAGAAGGTGCAGTGAATTTTGTCAAGTGCTAATGGGGACTCAGATGACCTGAAATGCAAGTGAGGTCATCTATCCTTCTGCAGACTACACAGTCGACGCTGGAAGGCTGGACCATCCCATTTTGGCTCCTAATAAAAATATTCTTGATATTTTACCTGTAGTCCATGATGCCTGTAACATAATTTTGGGCTAGGGTTAGGATCATGTCATATCCTACATTTTATAATACTTACATTTGTATATTTTAGTGCTATTGTAGTCCCTAGAATCATTTTCATTTGTGCTTTCTGTTTTTGTGACTATGGGTGGAGCCTACAGGAGTATTGCATGTACAAAAAGAGTGATGTCATGTTTTCTATCCATGGAACTGACTGAAGGTGTAAATAGTCTTCTTCACCTTACTGTCGTCCAAGAAATTGTTTCTGCCCTCAAATAAATACACTTTCATGTTAGTCAATGGTTGCATGGTACTATTTTCTTTCTTAAATGGGTGGTACAAGAACTGGAACCTGAGTAGTTGGAGGCAGCATTGTTTTTTTGGAGAGAAGTAAGGTCCACCCCACCTCCACCAAAGAAGCTCCAAAAGGTCCTTCCCATCTTTTTTTTATTCATGTGGGAGGGACATGAGGTGGATCTATCATCCTGAAAGAAGACTCACATGTTTGGGATGTGGACCAAGGAACAGAATAACAAATCTGTGAAACCCCTGCATTTTGTTAAGGACTTGAACAGAAGATACTTAAAATGCCTTAAAACTAACTTAAAACCCTTTGGAACAAATGATTATCAGAGTCACCTGGTGTCTCAAAAGGAAAGACTAAGAAGTGTCTAAAAACTAAGGAAAATAGACAGCTTTCAGGTATTTCTTAAACATTAATATACTAAAAACAAAGTTCAGCTTTTGGGATTAACAATATTTGTTTACCATATTCTATCTATCTATATAATTTGTCTTTTTAGTAGTTTCAAAATCTTGAAAGCATTGGTGTTACTAATGCATTTAGAAATACATTTTTTAATTGTCTTTACAGATAAATCATGCATGTTCATGTGAGGGCACATTTTTTGGGGGATGGGGTTCAAATTATTTTAATCATGGGCACAGTATCTGGTAAACACATGAAGTGTATTTTTCTTTTTTATAAGAGTAGTCCACCCAGAATGTGCAAAAAAATATGTTATGTAGAGTGTTTTGATATGTATGTTAAATTCTAGTGTGTCCTTCCCTTTGTCTGCTATTAGGAGTTTTTCCTAAATTAGCTTGCTAGCTGTATGGTAGTTTTACAACCCCTGCGGATCTCCATAACAAATAGCTTTATTTGCTTTCTTTCTTTCTCCTATGATGCCCCCTGTCTCATGTGACAGTGATGTAGCCATGCCCTTAGATTTAGCATGTGTACTGCTTTAAAATTAGTTTAGCAACAGCAGAGCCTTGTAACTGTTCTTATCCATGGAGCACAAATGTCAACAGTTAGTTTAGCAGATACCTGAGAGCAAGCTAACTGGGGTTTCTGTAAGACAACAGCTACTAAATAGCTCTAATTCACTATTTTTGTTGTCTCTGTGCATCAGGTCTAGCTACCAGGAGTGTTTTAACATCAAAAACTCATAGAATGAATGAAAGCTATTTGGCAGCTGTTTTCTCACAGAAACCCCAGTTAGATAGCTTTCAGGTATATGTTTTGTTTCTGCCTAGGCTGTTAGAGGAGTTTTTCTAATTTTCCCTGGGTGTTTTGCGATGTCTGGGGACTGTCATTCAAGTTTACTTTATTGAATCTTCTCCAAGTTAGTCTTCACAGTGTACCCTTTGGTTTGATGTCTAATAGCCCCTACAGCAGGCCAGTGTCTTGTTACAGTGTCTTGCTTAACCACAGCTGAGAAAATACACTGCATCCAGAATTCACAGTGCTATACAATATACTATAGAACATTACATGTTTAAACACATACACACACACACACACACCCAAGCAGAACACAGCTGGATAAGGTATCAGTATTTAGGAAACTTGTTATACTTAAACAGAGTCTAACAATGTGAATCCTGGCTGTGACTATAGGTGTTTACAACTGAATGACAATAACTCCATTTGCTTCACTTGCAAATAGGGAGGCATTTGTGTCTAATTTCTGTTTGACTTACTGTAGGTTACACATAGAATCTGAAAAATTCATAATAAGAAGTATGGTGATTCAATGAACTGATAAATGGGGATTTGGGTTTCTTTTACAGATTCATTTTTCCTGACCATGGATATCCTAAAATAAAAATTTCTC
Source organism: Neoceratodus forsteri (assembly GCA_016271365.2). NCBI lineage: Eukaryota > Metazoa > Chordata > Ceratodontiformes > Ceratodontidae > Neoceratodus > Neoceratodus forsteri. The sequence goes on from CM028134.1 coordinate 853,035,825, forward strand.
AACAAAATGTTTTTAAATAAAGAGTTTAACTCACAGCAGCAGAAGAAGCATGTTGGCATTAAAAGCTTAGTGGTGTGGATGTAGAGGCACCAATATTTAAGCATGACTTTGGTAGGGGATTAATTGTGACTGGGAGGGTGAGGGGGGAGTGAGTCTTGATATTTGTAGTATAATGGTTTTCTGTAACTTCAGCCTGCAATGGGTTAGACTCTGCAGCATTCTGTACAGTATATCACTAAGCCATATGCAGTGTAGTATGGGTAAAACCCAGATCACCAGATCAGGACCAGTGTTGTAAAATCTACACTGAGCACAGCTTGTGCAAATATTGTAGATCCAGTGGATCAAATAAATACATGCAAATAAATAATTAAATAAATACTCGGCTTTGCCTCGTGCTTCAACCCACCCCAGGAGTGATGTTATTACATGATAACACACACCCTGCCATGTCTTATTGCTTAAATATGTCATTTCTCAATGGACTATACTTTGATTCAGTTACTGTATGCAACAGCCTTCATGTGAACACTCTGGGCTTCTCTTTGACTCCTGATGTCTATTTGCTTTACCTATTGTATATTGTTTGAACTGCTTTGGTTTTCATGATGTGGTGCCTGTGTGCCTAAACTATGTAATCTGTTTATCTACTGCTACCCATGTATCTCCAGTGAATGATTGTTATAACTGTCTGCTCTCTGAGCCATTGTTTTTGGACTTGTTAACTGTGCTGTCTTTGTATTAGTTTTGATGAGGTGCCTTTGTAAATGAGTCTCTGACTCAAAGGTTTGTAAATCTGATATTTTTTTAAATAAATAAATACAAGTTTATGTTTAAGCCCATGAAACACCCTTATCTAGTTAATGCATTCACAGTTGTAGTGGCTCTGCCAGGGCTTGTTTTGGGAAGAAATGAGATGCAATTTTTTATAGTAGATGCTATGCAAAAAATAATTGCATTGTATACTGCAGGGAGCACTGTAATTCAACAGCAATTAAGCCCTTTTGTCATGCAGTATTTTGTGACATGCCATTCACTACAATTTGCTGCATTGCATCATTGATGACTCTGCTTTATTTCTATCTGAAATAACTTCCAAGGAGTTTTCTTTTAACTGACACCTCTCTTGCAAGTACAGTATTGCACTATGAGTGCCATGGAAGAGAAGGGGGTTTTGCATGTGACTCCACTTACTTTTTTTAATATACTTTTGAGCATTCTCATAAACCAGGCAAGCAAACATTACTCTGTGTTACAGATAAAAGAAATCTAGTAATTGATGAAACAGCATAGAGCTATGAACTAAAACTGGTGAGGAAAATACTAATGTTTGGGTTCCAAATCTAGTAAATGTTTTCCAACAAAAGTATAGCTGTGTGATTTTCCCCACAGTTTTTATCTTAGTTAGAATGTCACACTTTAAAACATAGACAATGTCTTCATTAACCATCTATAACACTTGTTGCTCTTTTGAGGAAAACATGCTCACAAAAATGTGAAGGGTGGTGACTAATAGCGGAATCAAAGCATTTCATCAAAATTGCCCACATATAGATAAATAGTTGTGAGTGGAGGATGCAAGAAGTAAGTATTTTTCCTCTACACAGTGCATTTGGTCATGTGGAACTGTCTGAAAATCCAATCAATAGTGTTCAAAATTGTTTGAAAAGCAGGGCTGAGTCTGTGCCCTCTTAAAAACAATGAAGAAAGCCTTCAGTATCCATAAGTTACTAAACAATTGATCTGTAGGACAGCCACTCACTGCAGTGGACATTATAGCTTTGGGTAAATATAAGGGAGAGTGCATCAAGGAACATGTTTACAAGGTGCTGTTACTTTTGGCAAGTGCTAAAGGGACCTTGGTTACCTAAAATGAAATTGAAGTCAACCATTCTTCTGCAGACTACACTGGCAATGCCTGGAGGATGAACGGTCACATTTTAACTCCTAATAAAAATATGTTTGATATTTTACCTGTGATCCATGATGCCTGTGACATCACTTGGGGCTTCATCATTTGTGATTCCTTGGGATCATGGATCACGTGAAAATATTGAGCATATTTATGTTAGGCCCATGCCATATCCTAAATTTATACTACTTACATATTTATATTTTAGTGTTATTTTATTCCTTAGAATAATTTTCATTGTGTTTTCTGTTTTTTGGGGGAAGAAATGAGATGCAATTTGTAATTACAGATGCTGTGCAAAAATTAATTGAATTACATTGTTTTGTTATTCTCATGATCCATATATTTATAGAATTATAGGATTAAACTGGCAGCATAGCCTAGAGATTAGAGTAATGAGCTATGAATAAGCTCAGTACATCAAGCAGACCAGACCTGGGTTTGATTCTCACAACCTCCACTTGCATACTATGTGACTTTGAGCAAGTCACTTAACTACCCAGTGCTCCCAGGTCACCCCTGAAAGCATGCACTTGTGCCTAGTGGGCCTTACCCAGTTACCAAAGACTAAAATAAATAAAAAAAACTGATTGGGCTAGAGTTAGAAATCAAGTGTTTAAGACAAGATATGATGAGTGATCAGTGCTCTAGCGATGTCACCAATCAAGCTAAAACAAGGGATACATGTCAGGGCAAGAAAAGGCAGAGAGAGCTGGAAGATGAAGGTGCAAACCTAAGCATCAATGCTACTAAATCCAAAAGAGGGAGGAGGGCCATGGAATTCACTATTCCCACAAACAACTGTTTTTCATTATTTAAGGAACCTATGGATGACAGTGAGTCCCATATCACTGATAATATTGGTATACTGCAGGATACGTATGGAGTTATGAATGACATTAGTGAAACTCATCACCAGGGAGTTGTATCTCCAGAGGCCACAAATGTTAATAGGAATAGGATATATATATATATATATATATATATATATATATATATATATATATATATATACACACACACACACACACACACACACACACACACACACGTTGGGAGAATCTGTTATTAGGTTCACTGACCATGTTGCTATAATTTTTGTAGCAACATGGTCAGTGAACCTAATAACAGAATTAGCAAGGAATCTGTGATAAGCAGCTGCTTTCCGGGGGCTGGAGTGAGAGATATGATTGGCATAGTAGGGGATTTAATGAGCAATGCACCAAGGGGATCTCTCATACTAGTACATCTTGAAGCCAATGACATCAGAAATTGTTCAATAGAACATATTTTTAATATTTACAAGGAAATTGAAAGATGAGTCTCAGAAGGACAGTGTGAGCTATTGTTTTCTGAAATATTACCTATTCCAAGAATGAATAATACATTATATACCAAAATTTGAAAATTCAATAATTGTTTAAGAGAATTGTGTTTAAGGAAGGGAAACATGTGCATTACTACCTAGGAACACTTTGTACATCAATCACATTTATTCTGCCATGATAGGCTGCTTGGTAAAATATTTTATGACTATATACGAAAGGTGTTAAACTAGGATGGAAGGGGGATTGGGAGTTTCCTTTGGGGATAACAGTGGTTAATTATAACCCTAATAGAACTAAAACTAATAAGAGCATCAATATAGTGGGAAAATAAAAAGGAATGACATGAAAGAAGGAGAGCTGAAGATCCTTTTAACAAATGCAAGGAGTCTAATAAAAAAAATGGAAGAGCTAAAAAACCTTCTGATAACAAAACATATACATGTAAGTGCTGTCATGGAAACTTGTTTCAGGATGGGGAATTGGGGCATGGATATACAGGGTCATAACTCTTTCTACAAGAACAGAGAAAATAAACATGGGGGTGGTATTGCATTATATGTTACTGAGGAAATCAAGGCCCATGTCATAAAGGTTGAGAATAAGGTCCTACAAAATGTAGAACAACTCTGGGTAAAAATTCAAACAGCTAATAAAACTATTTCTGTTGGTATAACATACAGACCACCTAATCTGAACCAAGAAGAAATGATATTTTCCTTGCAGCACTAAATTATTTTGAAATCAGATGGAATTTCATGTTAATGGGGGATTTTAATTTCCCAACAATAGACTGGGAAACACTGCAGGTACAATCTAGTTTGAAAAATAATTGTATTGACTATATCACTTACAGTGGGTTGGATCAGTTGTTTACAAGCCCAACAAGAAGTGGCAGAACCTTGGACTTATTTCACACAAACATAGAGCAAGACACAGTTACTGTTCAAATTAGAGACCCAATTGGTGGCAGTGATCACAATACTGTGTTCATTACTATTGACCTTAATGTAATTATTACTAGGGGTAAAACAGAAATAAGGGATTACCGGAAGGCAAATTACCATGCTATAAGAAATTATTTAAATGCCTGGAATTGGAAACAGAATTAAGGAGGGTTAAATATGGAATGTATTTGGGTGACATCAATCATAGAATAAAATACTATTTAGAACAATGGGTCCCTAAGGTGAAAAAATACAGTGCAAGGGGAAGAATACCTTCATGGAGGGAAAACACTATAAAAAACAGCATTACAAGAAGGAGGAGGAAATATGCAAGGTACAAGAGTAACTCAATAGCGAGAACTGACTTTCCTACAAAAAAGAGGCCAACTGCACAAAAAGAGTTATGAGAAGGGCCATTGAAGGGCAAACAAGTAGGAATAGGGACCTTGGAAACTCAACAGGGACTGTTAAATTGTGAACAAGATATCGTGAATGTATTTAATCAATATTTTCAAAGTATATAAAAACCAAGGAACAATAGTGATATACTAACTGGGAGTATATATACTGGTAGTGATGAGCCACAAATCATAATTTCTGAAAAAGAAGTAATGGATAGATTTATTAAATTAAAGAGTAATTCACCAGCAGAACATAATGGAATAAATCCAGGCTTCTTAAAGGAGCTGAAGAATTTTCTAATTGGACCAGTTACCCTATTGTTCAAACATCCATTAAGGAAGGGAGTACCCTGAGGTAGCGGAGAGAGGCAAATGTTATACCTATTTACAAAAAGGGTGATAAAAATGTAGTCGGCAATTATAGACTGATAAGTCTCACCTCAATCATGAGTAAGCTTTTGGAAGGCATAATTCAAGAGCGCATGGTCAAACACATGAAAGATAGAGGGTATGTGGATTTATTTCAACATGGGTTCACTTGTGGGAGATCATACTTAGCCAACCTGCTTAGCTTCTTTGAGCCTATAAGCACAGCATTGTATAGAGGGTTACTCGTGAATGTGGTCTTTTTGGAGTATGCAAAGGCATTTGATTCAGTGGTACATGATGTGCTGATTAATCAACTGATTTCTGTCCAGATGCCCATGAATATAGTGACGTAGGTGAAATCATGGTTGATCAATAGCTATCAATGAGTTGTTATAAGAGGATTTACATCAGACTGGACTCAGGTTATGAGTGGTGTTCCCCAGGGCTCTGTCCTGGGCCATACACTTTTTAATTTAATTATAGCTACCATGAAGGTATTGTGGGTATCTGGATGGGAAAATAAGAAGATGATAGTAAATTGGGAGCAAATGTCAATAATGGGAAAGCTGCAAGTGATGTACAAGATAATCTTTCTTTTATAGAATCATGGGCATCCATTAATAAACTCAAATTTAATCAGGAAAAGTGTAAAGTACTGCACTTGAGGAAAAGTAATTACCATTTCAAGTACCAACTGAATGGCATATATTTACAAACTACAACAACTGAGTGAGACTTGGGAGTAACTGTTGATAATAATTTAGCCTTTGACATAAATACTAGATGAAAGGTAATACAGGGTAATAAGATTTTGGGATGTATTAAAAAAAAATATTACCAGCAGACATGCAGAGGTGATAATGCCCCTGTACATGGCTTTGGTGAGATCACTAATGGAGTACTGTGTTCTCTTTTGCACTCCTGGGACAAGGAGAGATAAGCTTCTTATAGAGGGTGTACAGAGAATGGCAACCAAGTTAGTCACATCCATTCAACATAAGACCTATGGAGAGAGAGTGAGACATCTGGGAATGTACTTAGTGAATTGTAGACAGCTTAGGAGAGATATATGTTTGGTGTTTAAAGCCACTAAGGACAGATATATGTCAGTGTCAGTGGCTCAGTAGGTAGCACACTCACATCTGAGGTCAGGAGATCAGAGGGCTGTGGGTTCGGTTCCCACATCTGGCACTTGGGTTAATATCCCAGTACTGACACTGTAGTGCAGCATGAGAGGGGTGCTGCACTTCTGAGGTGCCATCTTTTGGATGAGATGTTAAACTGAAGTCTCATCTGCCTGGATTGGTGGTAGTTCAGGTGGATGTTAAAGAGCCCATGGCACTTATCGAAAAGAGTAGGGGAAAGTTTTATTGAGACTAAAATCGTGCAATAGTACACAAAGCATAATACAAAAAAAAAGGAAAAACAGGATAAGTATTATACAATCATTCAAGTAACTGCAAAATCAGAGTCAGTGATCCAAGGAAGGGCTTTCCAAAAGTTCCAAAAGAGTCATATCTGAGTATAGAGTACCTTCATGCTCATAAATTTCTTTTAAATCTTGTACAATCTTTTTTTGTGCTCCAAATAGAAGTAGTCCTTTTGCTGTAAAGAAAACATGCAACGCATTATCCAAATATTCCATTTAATGCAGACAAAAACAAGGTTCAAAATGTCCTAGTGCCATTTTGACCACTGGGAAAAAAACCCATATACAAGATTCAAATAAGTAACCAACTAAACGAGGTATCCCATGCCTGTGCCAAAAAGGACCACCGATTTTTGATAAAGGAACAGTCAAAAAATAAATGAGGGATAGCTTCAAGCTCTGTAATACATAATAAGTGAGAACACATTCTATCTTAGGACTGCTTATGTTTATAATTTGATTTTACATTAATCTTTTCATGGCATGAAAGCCAATGAAAATCCCACATTTTGGCTGGAACCCTCTTACATCTCCACAATAACAAAAGGGAAGGGAGGTGTTGACCAGGACACTTATCAAAGGGTACTGATACAGCACAAACCATCATGAGTAAGTTCTTATATAAAACTTTATGTGAATGGTTTAATAACATCTGAACAGACACCTTCCATTGTCTGAGATGTAAAAACATATGTTTTACATAAGTTGGTATACCAACAGTTTGTCTTAACACAGTTAAGGAATTAGTTTCCCATTGATGAAACCAAATCCTGCAAAAGTCATAAAACCAAGGTTCCCACCCCCTTTGGGCATGAATCAACAAAGGCCTAAGGTTTGCAGTGAAAAAAATACAAGAAAAAAATAACAAAGGGTTAACCATACAAATGCCACCCTCAGGGATAGGTAAATAAGTGATATTCTGTTTTATCAGGTTTAACCTACTACCCCAAAGAGATAGACAAATCAGGCTAAAGACAGCAGTTTCTAGCTGTTGTGGAATAGGGAATACATAACTCAAAAAAGGAAAGTGGAGATCAAATAGTTTTTAATTAAGAAAACACATTTCTTTTTCCCTATCTGCCCCCGGTTCCAGAAGGCCACCTAAAGTTTGTCTTGTTGCAGTTTAACATTCCAGTTAAAAAAATCTGAGTCCTGTGTCCCCCAAAAAAATCCCAAAATGCAAATAGGGCCCTCAACTAAATGTAATGGGACAATACGGTCCGAGCGGGAGGTTACTGAACCGACCCGAATAACCAGACTTTTAGTGTAATTTAAAACAGCACCAGAGAAGTTTCCAAAAATAGAGCACTCATGGAAAGAATGAACCACTGAGGCTGCATCAGCTACAAGAAAACAAACATCATCTGCATATGCGATCGCCTTATAAGACAAGCATAAGGCACAACTAGAAATAGCCCGAATCTGAGAATTAGTATTCAACCGATGGAGCAAAACATCAAGAAAAAACACATACAACAATGGGCTTAAAGGACAGCCCTGATGAACCCCCCTTTTTATGGGGATCATGGGTCCTATCCAACCATTCACTACAGGCACAACAGTAGCTGTTCTATAGAAAGCACGAATCCAGCGTACCATAACATCAGGTACATGCAGAAAACAAAGTGCTTCCCATAAAAAATCATGCCTAACCAAATCAAAAGCAGCCTTCTGATCTATGGGGAAAACAAGTCCCAAAGCCAGACCTGCATAGCCATGAGAAAATAATTCTCATAAGAGAATCAAATGATCAGAAATTCTCCTTTGAGGCACAGAACAGGATTGGGCGGGATGCAAAACCACCTCCACTATCCTCACCAAATGCTTCACAATAATTTTCTTTAAGAGCTTAAAGTCAGTGTTCAACATACACAAAGGTCACCAGTTCTCTAGAGAATGGATAACACCTTTCTGTTTATAAATGTAAATCATAGTACACTTAGTAAATTCCAAAGGGAGAGATTCACATGTTAACAGAGAATTAAACACAGATGTAAGTTCTAGGGCCAAATGGTCAGCCAGCGCATAATATTAGCCAGCAGGGAGACCATTCGGACCAGGAGTTCTCTGTACAGGTAATGAAGAAATAGCCAATGTCAGATCCTGCTCTGTGATAGGAGAACGAGCCTGGTCTTGACATAGCTGTGAGGGAGCTGGAATATCAAGGCCATTATACAAAGTTGCACTGTTATCAGCCACAGCAGCGAGGGGAGAAAAAAGGGCTGTAGTATACTTTGTTACAATATGACAAATCTCAGTTTGTGAGGAACATAAGGTCCCTTCTGAATTTAGAAGACACATCATATTTTTTCAGGCGGTCTGACAGGAATTAGTTTCAAAAGAACAAATAACATCACGTGTTCCAGCAGTACAGAATTTATGTTGGTAAAAAAGTTGTTGTGATTGCCATAATTGGAAAGTCAACGTATCATTCTGTAGGACTTTTATTTGTTGAGTAAGGTCTTGCCCCGTCGTGTACGCTATGGTTAATAATGACTGAAAATGTACCCTCTTCTGAAAATAGTCTAGGTATTCCCTCCTACATTTGAAATGACTGTAATTTTTTTAAAAAGTGACCAGATCATGTTTCGTGTCCAACCACCACTGAACAGGATCTTCATAACAAATAAAAACAGATTTACGGGCTTGTATGAAGTACAGAAGGGACTGCATAAACATAGGAATCTGCAAAAAAGATGTGTTGAATTTCCAAATACCTGGACCTTTACGGAAAGAGACAACAGAACCAAAACCAACAGAAAGCAGCTTATGATCAGAAAACTCAACCACTTGAACTTTGGCAGAAATAATTGGTACTGTAGGAGAGGAAAACACATAATCAATACGGGTGGCTAGTTTACCCTTTTAAAAGGTAGGGGTGTGTTGTGTAGTAAAGGAGAGATAGGAGTCCTTTAAGTGGGTGACTCAAACCAATTTACCCAATTCATGGGAATCACAAAACAGTTTCTTTGTAGCAGCAAAGGAGCTCTTATCTTGAAGACTCAGGCCACAATTAAAGTCACCAGCAAACAATACCTGAAAGGAAGTGTGCAAATAAGGATGAAGCAAAGTAAATAAAGCTATGCATTCAGTTTGGATTTGAGGAGCATAAATGTTTATAACCCAGTAGGGACAGGACCCAATGACAAAATTTATAAGTGCCCTACCAGGGGCTACATCACACAATTTTAGCAAATGGAAGTCTGGGATATTAATTAAAATTCCCAGTCCCAAACAAGAGTCCTGACCAATCGACCAAAAAGAAGGACCCTGTAACCAGTCCTGTTGTGCTTGTTGGATCTTGTGTGTAGTATGAAGTGTTATATCCTGTAATAAAATTAAACCCAAAGGCAAAAGCCATAGAAAGGAAAAAATTAGTCTCCTTTTAGCCATACGCTTCATACTATTTACATTAATAGTATGGCAAACAAAGTGAAACATAGCACCAAAAAAAAGGAAAACAGACAAAAAATACATTTTACAATTTCCTTTTCCCAACCACCTTCCTCCCTTTAAGTTTTACTCTGGCCTTTCGCTTCTGAGAAAGGCCAGCACCAAGTTGCAACTCAGAGTCAGTGGTACTGTCAGGGAGAGAAGAAGCTATGGAGGAAGAGTCCAACTCACCTCCAGCATCATCAGAAAGGGGTTGGAGAAGTTGAAAAGAATTAGAAAAGGGCACTGGGGGGGTTCTTGACCACTCGCAGGAGATGGTGCAACCCAAGGGTTATTTCTCAGTGACTTTCTATGTATAACACTTGGAAGCACTCGGGGGGAGGGGCATAGTACTTGGACCTGGGACCGGGTCCTGAACAGGAAAATCAGACTGGCAGGATCAGGGACAGGAGAAATCTCAAGCAAGGGATCAACCATGAAGGAAACTATCTGAGGTATGACATCAGAGGACACAACAGGCACTGAAGCCTGCAGTAAGGGCTGGGCTGCCTTAGGGGGGAGGTACAGCCAAGGTGGTCCAGAGATGGGCCTTCTGTGCTTGTGTAATAATAAAGCACTGGTCCACTCCACCATCGTGAAATTCCTGGTTATGCGCAGTCCATTTGCAATTCTGAAAGGTGTGCCCCTGTTCTTCACATAGGTTACATCTACATTCATTAAAACAGTGTGCCCCTATGTGGCCCAATTCCCCACAGACGTTGCATTTCATTTTATCACATACATTACTAAGATGTGCAGGGTCACCACACCGATAGCAAACCTTAGGCTGACCCAGGTAGAAAAGACCCCCCTATCTCGGCCTATGAAAAAAGAGTTAGGCAAATGTACAACCCCAGAATCATTAGATCGTAACAAGACTTTAAACTTCCAGCCCCCAGTCCAAATGTTCTCGGTATCCAAAATGGCTTCAGGCTGTCCCTGGACATCACAACGCTTTTTCAGCCAATACACAACATCCTCCTCCTCAACTCCCTCATTACGAAACAGAATAGTGATCATCTTAAAAGTAGGTTTAGAAATAGGAATAGCCTGAAATGGGGTCCATAATGCAGTAGTCTGCAGAGAAGTATACTTTGACCAAAAACGCTCCAATCCCCTAGATGTTTGGAAACTAATGTCAAATATGGTTTCACCAGAGATATGAATTAACGCATATATTTCATAGGAAAAGAATTTTAAAGAATTATTTAGAAGCGTACGTGCCACATAGATCCGATCAGGTGGCTCATTTAACCCCCCCAGGTATGCCAGGCAAACAGCGTTGTGTCTCTTAGCAGCCTGGATTGGAAATTTAAGAAATGAAGAATATGAACAGCTTGGTCCCCATATTTTTTTGTGGGGGGGCTGTGGTTGTAGGGGAGCCAGATCCTCTATAGAAATAGTAGAAAAAGGAGCCTGGGGTGGAGAACCCTTCAGATAATCCAACACAGGGTTCTGTGTAAGCACATGAGACACAAGGGGTCAGTAGTGACTTTTGAAGTGCCTAAAGTGCTCTGTAGCTCTGGAAAATTTTCAGGGCAGGGGGACCGTATTGAAGATGGACTTGACTTCCAACTTCTTGGGACAGTACCCTGAACCCAGCCAGCACCTCTCAGTGCTGATTCAACAGTCCAGGTAGGCACTTTATTAATATTAACAGTAGATGAGTCTTGTGCATGTAGGGAGCTCTGTGAGTTAATGGAAGCAGGTAGTGAAAAGAAAACTGAATCCGTTTGAACTGCAGGTGGCAGGGGAGCAGTTACTGTAGAGAAGTCTTGTCCATGTGGGGAACTCTGCGATGTAATAGAAGCAGTTTCTGAGAAGGAAACCAAATCCATTTGTACTGCATGTGGCAGGGGAGCAGGCATTAGGGCTTCAGCTACTGACGCACAGGCCGGGTCAGAGCCTGTCACAGCAACAGGCAGGAAAGAAGACAAGTCAGGTAAATCTTCAAGAGCTTCCACCTGAGTGGAAGATGCATCTGTGCTGTCGGTTCTCAGGCGTTGCATATCTCTATGCATTTTCAGTTTTGCACTAGCAAAATGGCGTTCCGCCATTGCAAAATGCTCCCGGATCTCTTGTGCTGTCAAACAGTGATTTTCAGAATCAGAAGAAGTAAAATCCTCCGACAAGTCAATTGTAGGCACGCAAGTTAGCAAGTTAGTTCCATAAGAAGCAAGCAGAGGGCTAGGTATAGCAGCCTTAGTGTGAGCAGCAGAACTTAAAGTTGTAGTAGGAACATCAACAGGCAAAACATCAGTTGTTGGCATCGTGGTCTCCATTCGGTCAGAGGTAGGAGCAGAGACCAAATTCCACCTCCATAACTCCCTACTCAGAAGGCAAGGCTGCGTCCGCCATCTTGGACAGAAGTTCCCCCTCTGACAAGTAGGGGAATGTCCCCGGTGTCCTGGCCAAATTTCCCTCATTCACTAAAAAATACCACCAACAGCTTAATCTGGTTCAAGGTCATTTGGCATTCATCTGTATCCCCCTCCCCCGGGTCATGCCTGAAAATAGGCAGGATTTGTCTAGTGCACTTACCCGGTCAACAAAAGCTAAATAAAAAATGTATATATATATATATATATATATATATATGTGTGTGGGAAACTATTGGTCTGTCTGTTTATACAGGTACACGTAGTACACATAGTCATAATTTCAAATTGACAGGATATATAAATAAAATGAATAAGTGGTTTACTGAAAGAGTTGTGAAATGGTGGAACTCCATCCTGGAGTCTGTGGTTCACAGTCCAATGATGGATTTGGTCAAGAATAGATTAGACTCCTACATGGTAGTAAAAAAATATAAGTATTTCCACTAATTTTAGTGTCGAGCTACTAAAGGGTCTTCGACCTACAAGCTTGTATGTTTCTATGATTCCATGTTTATATGGAGATAATGAATTGCATCAAGAAAATGGTTCATAATAGTGAAGAAGGCACCAGCCAGGATGCAACACAGTAATGCTTCAGTATACTACAAAATGCTACAGTAAACTGCAGGGAACAGTGTAATTCAACAGCAATTAAGCCCTTTTGTCATGCAGGATTTTTTGACATGTCATTTACCGCAATTCACTGCACTACATCATGGCTGATTCTGCTGTAGTTCTAGCTGAAATAATTTCCAAGTTTTTTTTTTTTTTTAATTGACACATCCCTTGCAAGTACAGTATTACGCTATGACCACCATGGCAGTAAGGGGTTTTGCATGTGGTTCCACTTACTTTTTAATATACTCATGAGCATTCTCAAAAACTGTGTAAGAAAACATTACTCTCTTACAGACAAAAGAAATCAAGTAACTGGTGAAACAGCATAGAGCTTGAATTTTTTTTTCATTTTATCTATTTTTATACTGGTAAGTCTGTGGGACAAGCCCATTTTCACAAACGACCAGTTTGTAGAAAAGACATACATACAAAATTAAAACAGTTTACAAGCCATAAATATGCATTATACGTAACATTTACAGTCTGAATTCTCAACAAAGTTTTTCTAAGTTCAGACTTAAAAAATAGATACTTTCTTTTGTCTTGTAACATTATTAGGAAGTTGATTACATATCATAACAGTGGTAAAATTCAATGAATTTTGACCAAAAGTTGTTTGAAAGAAAGGAACCAAAAAGACCATCCTACTCTGTAATCTTGAGCAACCAGTTGTATTCCTAGGGAATAACCTAAGAATGCTTTGTGGCATAATACCTAAGTGAACCTTGTGCAAAAACAACAATGCCCTAAAATTAAATCACCCCTTTAAGGACAACTAGCCTAATTGTTCTTAAAGAGAACAATGGTGAGTTAACCTTGACTGACCAGAGGCGAAACGTAAGACAGAATGATACCTAACTTGGAGTCTAGAAAAGACTCTGTTAGAGTTATATGAGTATATTACACACCCATAATCCACTATAGATAACAATAAACTGTGTGTAAGTAATAATTTAACATCAACCATAAGATTGTCCTTAATACGATAAAGAAACCCCAACCTTTTATGTACCTTACTAATTAACTTTGTAACATGAGAATCGAATGCCAAGTAAAAATCAATTGATATTCCCAAGAAAATAAAATGGGTGAGGGAAATACTAATGTTTTGTTTACAGATCTAGTCAATATTTTCCAACAAAAGCATAGATGTATGGTTTTCCACTACATTTTATATCTTAGTTAGAATGTCAAATTTTAAAAAATGTTAGATGTAGGCAATGTCTTAATTTACCATCTATACTACCTGTTGAGCTTTTGTGGAAAACTTGCTCACAAAACAACATGTGAAATATGGACCAGTTGTGAATAAAAGCATTCCGTCAACATTGCCCACATATGGAGAAATATTTGGTAGTGGAGAATGCAAGAAATAAGTATTTCTCCAATACATATTATATATGGGACTATAGGGTTGGTGGAAAATGCAGTCCATAGTGTTCAAAAGTATCTGAAAAATAGGACTGAGTTTGGGCCCTCTTGAAAGCAATGGAGAAAGCCTTCTAAATCCATAAACCACTAAACAGTCATCACTCAGCTGGGGAAGCAATGTTACAGCAGAAGTCTGTTGTGCATTTTGTTTCCATACAGCATTTATTTTGAAGGAGAGCTATATGTCCAATGAAATCAGATGCACTGCCACAGTTGATGAACCGCTGAACTTTAATGAAGTGCTGTGCACTTTTGGAGCAGTTTCATTGAACTGGAAGAAAAGGATAGGGAACTAGGGGGTTGCACCCATTTCAGGAGCTGGGGTGGTGGAGGACTTGAAAGAGAGAGAAAGAGTGGGAAATCCAAAGTAGAAGACAAGATCAGAACATCATGATGTGAAAGCTTATTTATCCTAGAGGAGAGCCCAAACTGAGATACAGTGTTTTCTATTATTGAGGAAATGCATCTTCCTATTTTCACAAGTGCAAGGAGTACTGCTTAGGGAGATTAGGTGACATAATCAAGGTCATATTGCAAGCTATTGGATGTGTGGCACAAAGAAGAGTGATAGCCTCTTCATATCTGATACCAAGTGGGACTGCAGCCTGTAACATAAATTCAAAACAGAGCTTTGATTCAAAAAGCAAGCATTACCAGGCAAAAGACAGAAGCTACTGGGAAAAATTATTCAAGTACTTGCAACTGAAGACTTTGTGTGGTTTGGTGAGAACTTTTATAATTAAAATGGAATTATCCTGACAAATCATAAAGCTTTAAATATCAACAAGGACATTTATCACAAGTCAGTACCATTTGAAAGTGTTTGGAATTCTTATCTGGGACCGCCTAGAAAAAATATTTCAGTCCAGCTAGGAATATTGAATTTATGGCCTATATATGACTATTGTAAGTTTTTACTACTGCTAGTCTACTTATTTGTTTCATACATAGTAAAAACAGCAATACTGTACAAAAATAGGTTATTTATTATATTGGAGTTTGGATTTTACTTTCTAGTAGATTAGCCTTTAGGACACTATTCAAAACCACAGTAGGGTGATACTGTGATATAACACGTGAGACCCAATTAATGATAGGCTTTTAAGTATTCTATCATTTTAATTTGGTAGGAATAAACCATTTTATAACTTCCTTTTTATTGTACATATTATTGTATTAAAAAGTATGAATAGCAGAAAAAAGAAGACTAATGTGGAGCAGGTAGGGAAAATAAATATAAAAAGTAATGTAAAAAGGCAGATTAAATCAAACGTGGATGTAAAAAGATGTCAAATTACTTTATAATTCCAGATTGCCAAATAGACCTTATAGGTGAAAATGAAATAGTTAGAATTAAAGACTCTCTGGTTCCAAAAAAACATTTCATCACTTGTAAAAGAACAAGACATTCACCTGCTTTATAAAACTGGCAAAACATTCCCTGCAGTCTGATTGGCTAAATGCCCATTGTAGCCATGTCCTTATCAGCCCATAACTTGCCAATTTGCACTACATAGGACAGGGAAAGTCCAATAACCTGAGGTATCACTGTCTCACCATAACACAGTCAGCAAAATCAGAGTGTAAAGCCAACCATGATGAGTAAAGCCGACTGTAATATTTAAAAGAGAACTGCAAAACCAGAAGACTATCTTTACACCCAATGAAACTGAATCATAAACACCATTAAAAACCCAATATACCTCTGCTTGCATTTTAATTTTCCACAGCTGCCATTTCTCTGGTTGTCCCTTTCAGCCCTGCTATCTTCATTCCATAGAAAGTTGGGTCCTTTTATCACACCCCTTTTAAAATTATAGTGCCAGAGTTTTTAAACTACCCCTACACCTCTCTAGTTTGTCCCCTGCTCACCCTCTCCCACCTTATACTTTCCTATGCTTTTCCCATTCTACTTTTTTCCTATGGTCCTTATGCCCTAATCCACCATCCCAGCTCTCTGGGCTTCTGATGAGGCCTCTTGGCTGTGAAGCTTAAGTCAGTATGAACAAAGTCAGTGTCAGTGGCTCAGTAGGTAGCACACTCGCCTCTGAGGCTGGGAGATCAGAGGGCTGTGGGTTCAGTTCCCACATCTGGCACATGGGTTAATATCCCAGTACTTACACTGTAGTGCAGCATGAGAGGGCTGCTGCACTTCTGAGGTGCCGTCTTTCAGATGAGACATTAAAACTGAGATCCCATCTGCCTGGACTGGTGGTAGTTCAGGTGGATGTTAAAGATCCCATGGCACTTATCGAAGAGTAGGGAAATTCCCCCGGTGTCCTGGCCAAATTTCCCTCATTCACTAAAAATACCACCAATAGATTCATCTGGTTCAAAGTCAAGTGGCACTCATGTGTGTCCCCCTCCCCCAGGTCATGCATGAAAAGAGGCAGAATTTGTCTAGTGCACTTACCCGGTCAACAAAAACTAAAGAAATAAAAAAAGTAAAATGTCTAATATCCTATCCTACATTGTATGTAAGCATTATCACTTAAATTGTAGACCTTGAACTTTTTTGAATTGTATGAATATGTTGTATTGATTGTATGGCTGTCCTTAAATGTAATGTAACTGAACATTCTGTTTATTTATCCATTGTCTTCCCAAATCATGTATGTTTTGTGATACCCACTGACATGGAACCATTGTACTTGAGCATCCAGTACAAAGGTACTTGTCATCCAAGAATTTAATAAATAAATAAATAAATAAAAGACATAGTTTAGAATGAGTGGAGTGAAACAGTAAAGAAAAATAGAGAACCTGCTCAGTCATACTGCAGCCCTGTAGGCAGACACATTACAAAGTGCTCACTATGGAGACTACAGAGGAACACACTCCCTCCCAGTGAAACCACTGGCTCAGCTGTATAACATGATCCAAAGAAGAAAAAAAAAAGTAAAATATTGCCAACACTTTGCATGTCTGAAGATGGGGAGAAAGAGACAGACAGACAGACATCATCACCTCCTTGAAAATCACCATAAAATGTGACAGTTACTATACTTGCCCAGTCAAAGGAACTATTTTCTTCAAAACTCTAAAAATTCAACAAAATCAATCAATCAATATCTTTGTTTATCCAGGTGAGCACCATTGAGCAAGTTCATGTACAAGGTGGACCTGTGGTCCTACAATAATAATACAGAAAGACAAGTTACAATAGTACAAACAGTAAAAATAGCTGCTATTGTAGTAAAAATGCACATTTACAGGTAATATGCATTGAAGATAGAACTACAAGGAGTCAAGGATAATGAACTTGTGCTGGATCCAAGCCCAAAAGCTGTGCATTTTGTAGTGGGAAATGTTACGGAGAGGGTAGGCATACCAGATAGAAGATATCAAGCACATAATGTAGGGAGAGGTGGGGAATAGGGACGCAAGTGAAGAGGACCCAATTGTTAGAGCAGAGTGAGGGATTGGGAGGGTGGAGGACCATACGAAAGGTGACAAAGTGATTTTTTTGCCCCAAAAAGGGGCGACATATGGAGGAGAAAAGCTGCCATTGTACTAAGTGCAAGATAAGGAATATAGTAGCAGGGGCATAACTGCAAGGGTCCTGGAGTTTGGGGCAAAGGAAGGTGTTTGATGGACGAGGGACTGAATATTTATTTGGGGGAAAGGAGATAATTATCCCCAAGTGCAGTAGCATGAGCTAGAATCAGGCTGCAGCTGTTCAGAGTGCCAAAGAATAAGATATGGGAGTTTGGCAATAAATTCTGTGGATCTGTTGGTTGGCATGCTAGAGGCAGAGACACACATTTCAGCTGGGGGGCCACCATTTGCAGGCTGCCGTTTGAGGGAGGGAGGTTAGTTAGTGTCTAGTAAAGCAGTTGCAAATTTCCAAAATGCCATCACGGTAAAGCCTTTTGAACAAAAGGGTACTTACTGGGGTTTTCAGTGTAAGTATTTTTTGGGGTTTATTCCATATTGATGGGAGTGGAAATCCAAAGGTGGCTCTCCCGACTTGTGTGAGTGCCCTGGATATATTTAGCGGGAGTTGTGAGCAGCTTCTAAGGGAATCATTCCTGGGCACAATCGGAGACAGAAGGTCGATGATGTATTGAGGGAGTTTGCCACTGAGGGCTCTAAGTGTCCAGAGTGCTGCATTAAAGTTGTGCCTACAGTGAAGTAAGGTACAGCCCGTGGCAGTATATAGTGCACAATGATGGATAGAGAAGGGAAGGTCAGTGATGAAGCGTATAGCTCTGTGGTAGAGCGTATCCAGTTTTCCAAGATAGGAAGCCACACAGCTACTGTATATAAAGTCTGCGTAGTCAATTAAGGACAGGAACGTGGCTTGGACTAGTCATTTCTTTGCATCTGCTTTAAGAAGTCTTCTTATCCTGTAAAAAAGGCCAAGTTTTTGCCTGGTTTTTTTCAACAAGTCTTCCAGGTGATCAGTGAAGGAGATTTTACAGTCAATCCAGACCTCAAGATATCTGAATTTTGGAACATACTTTAAGCACTCTCCCAGCATCGTGGTTATTGGGGGGAGGGAGTCAGTAGCGCTTATGTAGTTTGCGGGGGAAAAATAACATGGCTTTAGTTTTCTTAGTGTTTAATAGCAGTTTTTTATTGATTAGTTGGAGTTGCAAGAAGTTGAAATCTTTTTGTAAGTCAGTACAAGCTTCTTTTGGTGTGGGATGACTCAGGTACAGCACTTTGTCATCCTCAAATAAGTGAATACTTGCATCCTTGATTCCCTCATCAGTGTTGTTGATATACACTGCGAAGAGGAGGAGACCTAATATGGATCCCTGAGGGACACCTCTTTGTAAGAGTTTTAGGGTAGATAGTTCGCCATCCACTTTCACCTGCTGGTATCTGTCTGTCAGATATTCAGAGATCCAGTTTAGAGAAGTAGCATCCAATCCTAGTGTTTTTAGCGAGTCGAGGAGCAGGTCATGGTCGACTGTGTCGAGTGCTTTGCTAAGGTCAAGAAACACATAACATACTGACTTTTTATGCTCCAACTCCAGTTGCCAATCATTGGTCACTTTAGTTAATGCCGAGATTGTACTGTGGTTGGCTCTGAATCCGGATTAAAGGGGGTTTAGTAATTTTTCTCTGTTGATGAAAGATCTTAGTTGGCCATTTACTATTTTTTTCCAGTAGCTTCAAGAGTGTGGGTAGGAGAGAAATTGGCCTATAGTTATTAAGGTCACAAGGGTCTCCAGATTTAAATAGTGGGATAACGTGTGCAATCTTCCATATTTGAAGGAGGATACCTTGTGTTAGGGACAGGTTGAATAAATGAGTAATAGGCACTTCCAATATGTGGCATGCTATCTTTAGGAAGTATGGTTCAAGTGCATCTGCGTCGGCACTTTTCCTAGTATCCAGGTTGAGAATCAAGTCTTTCACTTCCTCAAGGGAAACCGATGAGAATGAGAAATGTTGACTAACGGAGCCAACATTTGGTGGGTCATGCCAAGTTGGGTGCACAGGGTACATGCAGGTGAGTTATGGAAGGCTAAGCCTGCTGTGGCAAAGTGCATGTTGAATGCCTGCAGTATCTCTTTTTTGCCATTTATTACTGTATTGTCAGAGGTAATTTTG
This sequence comes from Neoceratodus forsteri, assembly GCA_016271365.2. Taxonomy (NCBI): domain Eukaryota; kingdom Metazoa; phylum Chordata; order Ceratodontiformes; family Ceratodontidae; genus Neoceratodus; species Neoceratodus forsteri. The sequence continues at coordinate 853,055,635 of CM028134.1, forward strand.
TAATGGAACATATTTTAGACGTAGCTCTCCACCATTTCTTTGATTGTGGCCCAGAATTTGAGGGACAATTGGCTGCGTATCTAGTTCTACTTGGTAATAGCAGGCTTTAGCTTCCTAATCAGTTTGGTGCAGTGATTTCTGGCTGTTCTAAAGAGGCACCAATCTTCCTCTTTTTGGGATTTGTGGGCAGTTTCCCAGAGTTTATCCCTGGACAGTAGTGCAGCCTTGAGATCTTGAGTGAACCAATGGCATTTCCTAGCTTTTATGCGTATTTTTGACAGAGACGCATGTAGATTCATGGCATAGGTAATGATCTCACGTAGTATAGAACATGCAGTTTCCACTGTTTTAGCAAGGTAAAAACTCTGCCACAAGGAGGAGTTTTTTAGGTGAAGTAGGTATGCCTTTGGGTCGAATTACCTGGTTTACCTTTTGGTAGAGAATTTGGCCATAGTTGGCACTTTGTTGGCTGCCCAAACTCCAGCTATTAGGCAATGGTCATCAATATCCAGGTCAAAGGTTCCAACATAGGAGAAGGAATGGGGTTTATTCACAAGTGACATCCAGAAGGGTACTTTTGGCTGTATTCTTTTTGTTGATACAGGTGGGCTCTTCATTGAGTAGGGTGTAACCAAGGGAGTCACAGAAAGATTTAAGCAGTGACTGGCTTCTGACAACCAATCATAGTTTATATCCCTGAGGACAATTGTTTCAAGGGGGCTAGCATCCAAGATAGTTGTAAGATAGGGCAAAAGCTGAGTACCGGCAGATGATGATCAATAGCATCCTATGACTCGGAGTGCTAACGATGGGAATAGGTTGATTTTTATGTCCAGGCACTCAAATCCTGCTACCAGTGAGTTAGAATTAAGTGTCGATGCCACAAATCTATCTTTGATGTAGATGGCGACCCCACCTCCTCTGGATTGCCTATCACATCTAAAGATCTGGTAGTTAGGTATACTAATCATGCTATTTGGTGTAGAGGGCCAAAGCCAGGATTCTGAGATAACAAGCACATCTGGCATTGTATGGGCAGTCCCAGCCTGGATAAGGGTGAATTATTTCAGCAGGCTGCACACGTTAATGTGCATAAAACTGATACCTTTAAGAGAAGAAGAAGAATCTGTATTTATATAGTACTTTTCATACATCCAAAGCGCTTTACAAGCAATGCTAGACTGGTAGTGAAGTGACTGAATGTGTGGTGGCAGCCATATAGCACATCATCACCCACACACAGCCTGGGTAATTGCATGAACCGGTTTATGGGAAGGGGAATGTTGGCCAGGACACCGGAATGTTCCCTACTCTTTGCGAAGAGTGCCCTGGGTTCTTTACTTCCACCTGGACACCCACCAGACAACACCAGGATGGGCAGAAGGGACCTCGGTTTAACGTCTCATCTGAAGGACGGCACACCCCTGCAGTACAGCACCCCCCAATACTGCACTCAGATGCCAGCAATTTTTAGGTGCAAGTCCAATCCCGGTGTGGGACGAGAACCCATGACGTTCTGGTCCAGAGGCGGATGTGCTACCAACTGAGCCACGCTGACAAGAGATAGTGACTCAGAAGGGGAGCTAAGTTTATTTATGGGCCCTGGATTAAGCTTGACATTGCCAGAGCAGAGTAAGAGGAGGAGTAGCAATTTTTTCAGGGATTCAAGTGAAAGGCAATGAGCTCGAGGCGTTTTCCATCTTGGCATGGAGGACTGGGGTGCCAAGCTTTGTTTTTTTAATTTATGCAAGCCTAAGGACACTGAGGCTAATACTCTGGCTGTGTAATGCCAGTGGGAGTAACTCCAATTAATTAGAGATCAGGAAGGAGGCATAGACAAACCTGCAATAGTTGCTCTTCGAGGAAGGTAGTCCACCTGGATCAGTTGGCAAGGAGCCTTAGCATAACATGTGATGTGTGGAGTCAGATTGGGTGAGCAGTCTTCAGGATGAGGATGTGGTGTACCCCAGTCTCAAATTTTTTGGATAATAAGCCAGTAAGGGGTATGATACACAGTGCAGTCTAGAGGAGGAATTGCCACAAGGCTGCCATAATTTCAGTTGTTGGGTAAATTAGGGAATTTTGATAACAAGGGCAACTCACCAACTGCTGGATGCAGGATTCCCCTGGCAGAATCCTGGCAGTAACAAATTGTTTTAGTAAGAAAGAGAAGGCAGGAGATTCATCAGGGATGGGAGTGGGCTGTGCTAATGGGTCTATATAATAGCACACAGGAGGGGGGATGAGCAGGTGGGTGAAAAATTGCGTCTTTGCCATACCTTTCAAGTGGTGGAGTCCAATAAGGAGGTCTCCGCTGGCGGCTTTGGAAGTGCTGACTGCCTGGTGTCCACGGTCTATGCAGAGGGTGTCTGAGCTGGGATCCCTAGTGGATTCTCAGCTAGAGAAAGGAGACAGGTAGTCAAGTAGCACGCACGGTAACCTTCTCGGAGGTGTTACCCATCTATGGCATAGGAGAGGCTAGGGTGTTCCGTACCATGGGATTCAATCAGTGGTTGAAAAACTGGTGTGGAGCTCAGGGATTTGGCTTCATTGGGGACTGGGGGTCCACCTGGAGTGATGCAAGCCTATACTGGCATGATGGGCTGCATCTGTCTGGGAGGAGAACCAGGATCCTAGGTGATAGGTTTAAATGCTTCTTGGTAAGCTTTTAAACTAGCCAAGGGAGGCACTGGAAAGGAGCAGGAAAATCCTAGCCCCCAAACAATCACGGTAGTAAGTGTGGCAAACACCAACATGGAGGTGTCAATAGGGAGAAGGGCAGTGGTAAATGGAGAAAGTGACAAAGGAAAGAAGGACAGGGATGGGGCAAAGGGGTAAGGCCATCAGGAAATGGAGGGTAAGAGTACCAATGCCCGTAGTCTGGGCAACAAGCCCCTGAACTGGTGGCCTTAATGGAAGAGGGATGCCTGGATATCGTAGCAGTCACAGAAACATGGTACACAGAGAACCATGACTGGGATGTTAACATACCAGGGTACATAACCTACAGGAGAGACAGGCAGGGAGAAGAGGGCAGGAGTAGCTCTATGTAAAGGAAGGATAAAAGCAACTGAACAAAAGAGTAAACAGGGAGAGAGGAGGCACTGTGGGTCACCTTGGAGACTGGAAAGGCACCACAATCTGCACAGGGTTGTGTACAGATCCCCATGTCAGGGAAGGAATGGACAAGGATATGATGGAAGGCATTCTTAGAATGGTAGAGAAAGGGGAGATACTGTTGATGGGAGACCTGAATATGCCAGATGTTAACTGGAGCACATTTGCTGCAGCCACATCCAAGAGCAGGGCCATTCTTGGCACCCTACAGGTGGCAGGCATTAGACAGCTAGTTTCAGAACCCACTCATGAGGGAGCAATCTTAGACCTCGTACTCTCAAACGGGGGCAGTGAGAGGATCTCAGATCTAGAAGTGGATTGCCATCTGGGGACAAGTGACCATCAAACAGTGTTCACGTTAAACTCAGCTACAGAGTCAAGCTATACAAAAGGTGAGGGTATTGACTTTAGGAGGGCTGACTTTGGCAAGATGGGAGAGTGTCTCAGAAAAGCACTAGCAAACAGGCTAGAAGGAGTGTGGAGCAACAATGGGGAATTATCAAACTGCCATCACAGAGGCAATAAGCCTTGTGTGAAGCAAAAACAAATCAAAATGAAAGAAAAAGCCACTATGGTGCTCAAGAGAGGTGGCTGTGAAAGTCAGGAAGAAAAAGATAGCATTCCAGAAGTATAAGGAAACACAGAAGGAGCAGGACAGAGAGCTGTACCAGTTAAGGCAGAAAGAAGCAGGGAAGGAAGTCAGAATAGCAAAGGCCCAAACTGAGGAAAAGATAGCCAACTCAGTTAAGAAGGAGGATAAAACCTTTTATAGGTACATCAGCGAGCGTAGAAAGACAAAGGGAGGGATAGTGAGGCTGAATAGAATGAACGGTGGGTGGGCAGAGGGGGACAGTGAAAAAGCAGGAATACTGAATGAATATTTCTCAGTATTCACAAAAGAGGAGGAAGTGCCTAATCCAATTAACAGAAGCACTCTTGATAGGGGGTCGATCCCAGTCCTTTCACAGAAGAAAGGGTTCTGCAAGAACTCCTAAAACTGAAGGTGGACAAAGCAATGGGTCCTGATGGAATTCACCCCAGAATTCTAAAAGAATTAAGGAAGGAACTAGTGAAACCACTGGCTACTCTGTTTAATAAATCATGGGAGGATGGTGTGGTACCCGAGGACTGGAGAGAGGCGGATGTGATTCCCCTTCACAAAAGTGGGACCAAGACAGAGGCAGGAAACTACAGACCTGTCAGTCTGACCTCTGTGGTAGGGAAAGTGATGGAGTCACTGAAGGAAAGAATAGTTGAGTACCTAGAGGTCAGTGGAGCACAGGATCCAAGGCAGCATGGGTTCACAGTGGGAAGGTCATGTCAGACTAATCTAATAGATTTCTTTGACTGGGTGACCAAAGTAGTAGACCAGGGAGGGGCTGTGGACATGGCCTACCTAGACTTTAGCAAGGCATTTGACACAGTCCCACACAAAAGATTATTAGTCAAATTAACCAGCCTGGGAGTGGGTCCCAGGGTGATAGCCTGGGTAAAACATTGGCTGGACAACAGGACACAGAAGGTAATTGTAAATGGAGTCCACTCTGAAGAAGGTAGTAATGTACTAGTGGGGTACCACAGCGTTCAGTATTGGGTCCAGTCCTTTTAATGTCTCATCAGTGACATTGCAGAGGGACTGAAGGAAAAGATGCCTTTTGCAGATGACACAAAGATCTGCAACAGGGTTGATACACAAGGAGGCGGAAAGGATGAAAAGGGACTTGGCAAGGTTGGAGGAATGGTCAGACGATGGCAGCTAGGATTCAATGCAAAAAGTGAAATAATGCACCTGGGAAACAAGAACCCAGGGAAGAATACACAATGGGTGGGGAGGTAGTAACAACAACAAAACAGGAAAGGGACCTGGGGTAATCGTATCAGATGGCCTTAAGGTTAGCAAGCAATGTGGGAAGGCAGTAGGGAGGGCCGGAGGTATACTGGGATGAATAGGGAGAGGCATCAGCAACAGAAAACAGGAAGTTGTTATCCCTCTGTACAGACAGTTGGTGAGACCCCATCTGGAATACTGTGTCCAGTTCTGGAGACCCCATCTCCGCAAGGACATAGACAGGATAGAGGCAGTCCAGAGGAGGGCAACTAAAATGGTGCAGGGTCTACAAGAGAAGCCATATGAGGAGAGACTAAAGGAGCTTAATATGTATACCCTTGAGGAAAGAAGGAGAGGGGACATGATAGAAACTTTCAAGCACCTCTAAGGAATCAACAAAGTCCAAGAGGGTAGCATCTTTCAGAAAAGAGACTTGCAAGAACAAGGGACACAATTTAAAGATAGAAGGAGGGCGGTTCAGGGGCAATGTGAGGAAGTATTATTTCACAGAGATGGTAGTGGATGCATGGAACAGCCTTCCTGAGGAAGTTGTGGGGTCTAAAACTGTGGGAGAATTCAAGAATGCATGGGACAGACATAAGGCAATTCTTGTGGGGGGCAGGAAGATATAGGCTGTTGGTTAACTAGGATCTGCAGCCTATCCTGTAGGTAGGGAAATGGGCAGACTAGATGGGCCTAGCGGTCCTTATCTGCCATCAAAGTCTATGTTTCTATGTTTCTATGCTCGAATTAATAGTGGGGCAACACATAGGCTAGCAGTCTGAGTGAAAACAGCTCAATTAGCAACTGAAAAGCCTGCGATTTCCTTGGTGCCTTGCAGTCTGGAGAGAGCTACAAAGTCACAAAAGGGCTGTGACACTTGGTTGCTGGGAACATTATTAGACAATAAACACAGTTTTTTGGCAAATCAGTCACAGTTCAGTAATTTGTAGTAAAATTTTCAAGTAAACAGTGCTTTAGCAAGACAGGATATGCTAGTCAGCAATAAGCAAACCTAAAGTACCAAAATGGTATGCCTCAGCAAGACAGAATGAGAAAAAGCTGCTAGAATGCTTAGTTGCAAAAAGGGGATGGGAGGAATTGCAGTTGTTGACAGTAAGTAACCTATAAATTGAAACATCAGATAGGAGTGGGCGGAGATGTGCATTTAAAGGAGGCCTGGGAGGGGAGGGGTGGGTGGGACAAAAAATCAAGGGGAAGTTTGAAGAGCTAGCACTGAATCAGTGTACATACAGTTGGAGAGAAACTGCATCAGGGGTGGAATGGTAAGTTACTTTACACAAGCCAAACAGAACAGGTTAAATTAAAATATATAAATTAGAAGCTGAGTCCTGGGATGCAGGCTTACATTATGCCACACGTCTCAGGTGCTCCTGTCTCAGGTGAGTAAGACCAGCCAATCAGAGAGCTCTACACAGGTGTGGAGCCAATAGCACTACCCTGAGAAGTCACTGAAATTGAAAACAGCAAATTGCAAGTGATGATCCAGTTCAGCGTTCACACAGCCCAGAGAAATCGTGGCAATTTTTCAAGCGTTGTACCTTATCTATCTCTTTGAGGGGTAGGTGGATCAGGCTTCTTGCACCGTAGAGGGGGGTGTCTAAACAGAGACACACAAAGAGAGCTGAGCACCAACTTGAAAAACAAGTCAGGGGGCAGTCTCAGACAGAGGCAAGGTGCTGGCTAACTTGGGAATCCAAAACAAGCACAAAAGAACAGACTGATGGGGAGGGCAGGAGGGACAGAACAGAGACAGAGGAGGACAGGGGGACAGAGGAAGATGATTAAGAATGAAAGTCAAGGGCAGGAGCCTTAGGCTCAAGACAGAGGCTACACAGATTTTACAATTCACTGAAAGTAAGTCCATAGCAGTAATCATGTAAATCCAGTACAGTCTTAAATAGGATTAAAAAAATATATATTAACAAAGCCAGTAAAACTTTTTTACAAACTCAGTTCAAGGCAGTGTACAGAGCGAAAGCTTAATTGGGGAAAAAAATCAAGGGGAAGTTTGCAGAGCTAGCACTGAATCAGTGCACATACAGTTGGAAAGAAACTGCAGCGGGGGGAATGGTAAGTTCCTTTATACAGGCCGAGCAGAACAGGCTAAATTAAAATATATAAATTAGTAGCTGAGTACAGGGATTCAGGCTTACATTAAGCCACACGTCTCAGGTGCTGCTGTCTCAGGTGAGTGAGACCAGCCAATCAGAAAAACAAATTATATTTTACTTTCAAAGTGTAGTAACTTATTTATTATTTTGAAAGGTTTCACCAGAAAAGACAACATGAGCTGAGAACAGCTCATTTCCAGATGCGATCTGGGGGGGAAGGGGGTTCCAAAGTGTGGAGAGCAAAAAAAACTAAACCAGGCTATATACATAAAATGCATGAATGCAACATAAGTACAATAACACTAGCTTTTTTTTTTTCTCTTTTAGATATTTCCTGAAGAAGACCTAAGGTCGAAACCTAGATTTTTAATTCTATTTTCTATTTTCAGCGTGCATTTAATATATTAATTTTGTTTTGCTGATAAGTACAACAAGGAACATATCCAAGATATATACATAAAATGCAGAAATGCAACACAAATACAATCAATTACAAACCCTGACATCAATAGAGTTAAAACTGACAGTATCACAAAGATACAACATACTGTGTTGCCAATACCATAACCACAGGAATAGTAACAGGTAGCAAGGAAGGTGTACACTGGATGAGGAAGAACACTTTAAAGTGCTTGATGTGGCAGGCTGAATACCATAAAGTGCTAGCAGTGGCAAGTTGAATACAGGGGAATTCATTAGTGCTGAGTTTTCCTGCTTGGGCAACAGTGAAGGCAAGGAGAGAGGGCTAGTGAGACAGAAGATGGTGAGGGGAGAGAAGGGAAGGTTGAATGGCATGCCAGGAGCTAGACCGATACAGGATGCTGAGAACCCTGCAAGCAAGGGGGACAAGGAACCCAGTAGGGATGGAAGTGAGAGAGAGCGAGAGAGAGAGAGAAAAAGAAAGAGAGACAAAGAGATAGAGGGAAGGGTAGAAAGGCAAGATGGGAGCTGTACTCCTTCATGATGCAGAGAACCCTGCAAGGAGGACAAGGACCCTGATGGGATGGAGGTGAGAAAGAGAGATGGAGGGGGAGGAGATAGAGGTAGAGATGCTGGCCATGGATTAGACCCCTTCAGATTGGCTGAGAACCCTGCAAGGGGGATAAGGATCCAGGTGTGTGGGGGTGAAAGGGGGAGAGGAGTGGAAATGAGAAAAACAGGGGGGAAGACAAAGTGGAAGAAAGAGGAGAGTGGGAGCTAAGTCCCTACAGGATGCTAAGACCCCTGCAAGAGACACTAGGACCTGGTAAGGATGGAGGTGAGAAAGAGCAGTGGGAAAGGGGGAGTAGTTAGGCAGAGGGGACAGGGATCAAGGGGGAAGTGGAGGCTGCTGTCAGTGGTAACTTAGAAGTGCAGGGGTAGAAAAATTGGTATGTACGGAGGGAAGTATTGTGGATTAGAAAAAGGTTAGGTGCAGTTGCAGCTGTGAGCAGAATGTTTCCAGAGGAGGGGAGAGGGTGAGTGGTGGGATTGGGCAGAGTGAATTTCAAGCAGGAGAGAATTCCAAATAGAAGGGAATTTGTTGGAGAAGGCAGCATGACCAGAAGAGGTATGCCATGGCAGGAGAGGAGTTCTATTTGTGAATGCACAGATTGTACAGCAGGAGGGTGTGGGGATTGATAGGAGGGAGGATAAGTAGGGGGGAAGAGAACCGAGCCAGAATTTCCCAACTAAATAAGCCCAATGAGATAGGAGTCTGGTATAGAGGAAGGGGAAGGAGTGCAATGTATAGGGATCACAGTGATGAGTAAGTGGAGGGCAGCTAAGTATGTAGCAACAGAAAGAATTGAAGAGGGTGTCCAGTCTGGAGAGGGAGGATTTAGAGGCAGAGCAGTAGACAATGTCTCTGAAATCAAGGACAGGGAGAATCATCTTTTGAACGATTTCTGTCTTGGCTTGCTGCTGCAGGCTGCTACAGTGATGGTACAGGGCACGAAGTTTGGGGAGTAGGTTTTTTTAATAGCATCAATGTGGGCCCCAAAGTCCAGTTGTTTATCCAGCCATAGCCCAAGGTACTTGAAGGTAGAGACATCCTCCAATCTAGTACCAGAGAGAGTAATGAAGGTGGTGTGGAGAATAGTCTGGACAGCTTTTGTCTGGAGCCAAAGGTCATAGAGACCATTTTTATGACATTCATAGAGAGTTGGTTTGTGTTGAACCAGTGGTGGACATTATTAAAGTCCTGCTGAAGACTGGTGGCCACCTCGGAGGGGAGCTCCCGGACATGAACAGGATGGTACCATCGGCATACATGTGGATGTCTGAAGATGAGCAGACATTGAGAAGATCATTCAGGAAAATGGAAACTAGTATTGGTCTAAGTATTGAACTTTTGGGGACACCAGTGGTGATAGGGAGAAGAGGGTAGGTGGAGTTACCGATTCTGATAGATAAGGAACAGCCTATGAGGTGGGACCGGAACTAGCTGGTGGCAGGTTCAGAGAGGTCAGCCATTGACAGCTTACCCAGGAGCAGGGAGTGGGATATAGTGTCAAAGATTTTGGCCAGATCGACAAAGATGGCAGAGGTGATGCTTCTCTGATCCATGCCAGTGAGAATGGAATCAATGAGCCAAAGGAGGGAGGTGATGGTGGAGTGACTTTTATAGAATTCAGACTGGAAGGGGTTAAAAAAGGAGGAAGGGTCAAGGAAGGAGGAGAGCTGCTCCAGTACCAGATGCTCTTGGAGCTTAGCCAGGGGAGTAAAGAAATTGGGTGCAAGATGCCAGGTTTGGAGGAGTCCCCAATTTTAGAAAGGGGAATAACTGTAGCAGACTTCCAGGCATCTGGGACTGTTCAACTTCTTCAGAATCAATGTTGGAAATTCATTGCCCATTTTATAAGCACAATAAGACTCTCCAAGGTGTGGGTTATGGCTTGATAAATGCACTTTCCAGGTATTTTATTTATTTATTTATTGAAAAATCAGAATTACAATACTTTGAGTCATTGACACCTTTGCAATGGCTCCATGTCAGTACAAAAGCACAAACATTAAATTTAAACATATTACACATAGGTCACAGTACAGTGTATTTACATTGGTTTGTTACAATCTCTAGGGTCTTAGAGGACCCTGGGTCACTGTAGTGAAACAAGTCAGGTTACAGGTTCAAAGGGTTACTTACAGAGCACTGAGTTGAGGTTTAAATACAGCTAGGTTGAAGGCCTGGGGATGTAGTCAGGGGATAAGCTAGCCATCTATCATATTCAGACTACGGGGAGGAATGTTGGTAACTGCCACAAGCCTCTGAGTCAAGAAGAAGGCTCTTGATACCAGTTTTGAATTGACCAAGATTAGGGGCCAGGGTGATGGAGGGTGGTAGGTTGTTAAGCCAGAGGGGAGCACAATAACAGAAAGACCTTTACCCCAGTGAGGTCCTACAGTGGGGGACTAGGAGGGAGGTGCTTGCAGGATGTCTAGGGGCCCTCCTGTGAGGGGCTAGCTGGATGAGGGGGTGGAGACCCTTGGGCGTAAGAATCATAAATATTTTTTTTTGCTTTGAGGCAAGTGTGGTACTTAAGTCTCCCTTCGAAGATCAGCCAGTCTGCAAGTTTGTAGAGCACACATGTGTGGGTTAATCTATCATAGCCTGTGACCAGTCGCCAAGCTTTGTTGAGAGCTAGGCTAATGCAATGTAGGGCTGTTTGGTCAGTGGTGCCATAAATTACAATGCCGTAGTTGACCAATGAAAGGACTGAGCAGGTTACAGCAAGACGTAAGGCCTGGGGTGGTAGGCAGTGTTTATGTCTGTATAGAATCTTTAGTCAGGTGTTAACTGAGGAGGAAAGGTATTTAATGTGTGTGTGGTAGGTGAGGGATATGTCCAGCATGACACCCAGATATTTGAAATTTGAGACTTGTTCAATGTGCAGGCCCTGTGAGTTTGAGATAGATAGTAGGGCATTACTATATGGGCTTGGCGGTGGGCAAAGATCATAGATTTTGTCTTGCTGTAGTTTAGTATTAAGCGATGGTCAGTGAACCAGGATCTAATTCTCCAAAAAAGCCTTATAGGGTATTTTGGAGAGAGTTAGGATTGGGGTGTTTCCAGAATACTATGGTGTCATCTGCATGGAGCAAGAGCTTTCTACTGCAGGATCATGGGAGGGAGTTTAGGATGAGAGTGAAAAGTAGTGGTCCTAGAATCAACACTTGGGGGACACCCGTTAGGACTGGTCACTTGGAGGAGACAGTAGAGTTAATTTTGACTTGTTGCATCTGGCCATTGAGATAGTCTTTAAACCAGGAGATCATCTCAGGTGCAAAATGGTAGGAGGGGAGGGAATGGAGAAGTAGTGCATGACTGACAGTATCTAATGCTTTGGTCAGCTCGACATAGATTTCTTCTGCTATTGACCCCTGTTCCAGTGCTTTGTGTATGTATGATGTAAATTCAAGTAGGGCTGTGTTTGTGCTGTGTCCCTTCCTGAAACCATGTTGTTCATGGCAGAGCAGATTGTTGTTTGGCCAGGTAATCGGTGAGCTGGTCTGACACAATTTTTTTGAGAGTTTTTGAGGGGGGGAGGATAGAAATGGGTCTATAGTTACCGGGGGAGGTGGGATCACCATTCTTAAAGGGGGCATGCTCTTATCAGGCCATAGCCCACACCTCGGTGTGTCTTATTGCATGCTTACTAAATGACCACCCATTATTACTTGAAATACATAATTTAGAAGCTTCTCAGATGACTAGAGAGACAGTAGGATATCAATATGGTAAGCAGCAGATTACAAAAGAGGAAGGATTTTGAAAAAAGAAATCCAGTCAGAAAATGGCAAATAACCAAGCTATGCTGAGTAGCAGTATTAAAGCACAACAGGAAGCTGGAAATGGTGACATTTTGGAATTAAATGATGATGACCAAGTAGGAAATCCAGCAAAATTGAAGCAAATTCTTTCTTGCAAAATTCTGAACAGTTTCTGTCTCCATATGTAAATAGACTCTCCCTAGACACACCAAATAATTATCCACCAGATATAACACATTTGTGGTCTCAAATGGAGAGTCGATGGGGTAAAAATGCACAGATGGTGGTGTCAGGCCTTTAGTGGCATCAAATGAGTGTGACCCTTTAGACTGTTATTATTATTACTATGTCTGTTGATTTCACTACTGCTGTGTTATCTTTTCATAAAGCGCCTTGATAGTTTGAAAGGTGCTTATGTGAAATAAAGCTATTATTATAACACTAACTTTGTTTTTTCCTCTTTTAGATATTTCCTGAAGAAGACCTAAGGTTGAAACGTAAATTTTTAACTCTATTTTCTATTTTCAGCATGCATTTAATATAACCATTTTGTTTTATTATTATTAAAGATGAATAATGACTAATTAAAATTGATGTAAATTATTTTGCATCAAATGAATACAAAGATGGGGAAAAACAATGATTATATGTCACAAATGGTCTTTCTTTCAAAGGTCATGATAGAAAGAGACATAAATGGTAAAGATAGTAATCAGTCAGATCAACGTCAAACATTTAGTAATACTAGAGAAGGCATCAGAAGGATAACTGAATAAATAGCAGAAACTTAGGCATTAGAAATAGAAAAACAGATGAATGAGATTGAAATCAGCAAAAAGCTAGTGATAAAACACATAAATGAAGTAAAAAGGAAACATAAGCAGTAAGAAAGAGACATGCAGTTTTGCAAGCAAACACCTAAGAGACAGAAAATAAAATAGTAACCATGTAACATCGGCATAAGATAAAACAGGAAAGAGTGTAAGATAAAATAGATGAATCTTTTGAAAAACAGAAAAAATGAGAAATATAATTTATATAAATGGGATATAGGTTATCAACTATCTTCCTGAGAGGGGTCCAAAAATAAGAACAGAAACACCAGAAACTAGTAAGATAATGGTTTACAATTAATGTAAAGGGGTGTCAGCAGATAAAGTACGGTAGGGTGACCTAAAATCGGTGTACATATACTGTACTTGAAAAATGGAAGGATTTGTATGCCTAGCAACAAATAATACCAGAAATAGAAAATTGATACTGCAATCAGCAGATGAATTTTGTACTCTTGACATTTGCACTGCAGAAAATGTGTGAGAGGTATAAAAGAAACACTATAAGACTAAATACAATATGAGATTGTCAAGATATAATAAGGAAAAAATAGGTAACAAAATTAGATATTTGTGAAAAATAAAACCAAAAGAAAATAGAGTATGTCCGGTTTCCAGAAACCATGCATACACTTCAGGGAGATGATGAATCCGTGTCAGGGAAAGATACAAAATTATGGTTAGAGGCAGAAAACAACAAGGACCAGGAATAAATACTAATGTCATTCTGTAGGAATTAGAATTGGACATCTCATTTATGGTCAAAAATGCATCAAGTTCAGTAGGAAAGACAGAGCAAAACAAGAATAGTAGTTGTTTAAATATAACTATAGAATTAGACTGACTCCATCACAAGCAGGCTCCAGCAAAATGTATGCAACTATTAAGCTGAAATATAGCCGGAATCTTGAATAAGGTAGATGATAAAAAGTGACTGCAGTTTCTGAATAAATATGATCTCATGCTTCTCCAGGAAATGTGGCTGAAAAAATACAGAATACATAATGCCAGGTTTTCATAATTTCCACATTTCTGCTAATTCAGAAAACAATATGGAAGATCTTGTGGTGGACCTATTTCAATATTTTCATCAGCAGTCTTTGAAGAAGTTCAGATGTTACCATATGGCATCTGTTCTATTATTGCTTCAAATAATTCTGCTTCTATAATTATAATTAATGCCTATGTCCCTCCCACAATTATTACCAGTATGGGTAATCTACAGGGATCGACAAATTCTAAAACAAAGTACTTGTCCAGGACAACTGACCTTACCAAAAATGGTAGTCCTATTGTTGGGAGTGACAGTCCATGGTCAGAAGGCTATATTTTGAGAGAAGTTACAAAAACTTAATGTAGTAACAAATGACTTGGTGTGGGGATTGTACTATTAATACTAACTAGATACAGAACATTAGGAAACAGGAAAAATTATTTATCAATGAAATATTTTATTATATTCTTTTTCCTGTTTTCCTTCTCTCACTTACCATACTGCACAACCCATTCCATGCCACATCCCATACCCTTTTCCAGAGATAGCAGTGAAGTAAATAGGTTTTTATATCTAATGTATTTATTTTCAATTATTTTTTTTCATTATCAACTTTGCTGTATTCTATACGGTAGAAATGATCTGACATGACTCTACAGCCTGACTGACCCTTATCTCCAAGATTTCATCATCCCCTTCCTCTTACAGTCACTTTTCCTTTTTTTTTTTTTGTTTAACATTTTTATTGGGTTTTATCCAAATACAAACATTTATACACATGACATTTACCAAAAGCAAAACCAAGACATACATTGCAAGACAACATCTCCACAAAATTACACAACTACATTACACCGTACTGGACATAAAGTCACAACAAAGCAAAGCACGGAAAAAAAAAATAACAAACAAACAAACAACCACAGCTCTATTAACTATGTACATATGTCCACGTCTCTCCAACATTTCATCTATGTTTTTCATATGAATCCCATCCAATTTTACCATCAACTTCTGTAACCTTATTTGGCTTCCAGATTACATTTCATTTATACCATACAACTCGACTAGCCTATTATTTTGGAATGAAGGCCCCTCTCCCCCATTCTGCCTTAAGCCCCCCTCTGTATAATCATAGCTTCTTCCATGGAAAGTGCTGACAATAAGGCATTCCACATAGATATAAAGGAATCAAGTCTCCCCAGTACCAGATATGCCCTTCTCTCCATTGCCAGGGCACCAATGGTCATAGCATGCCATTGCTCAATAGAGGGGTCCTTCACTGATACCCATGTATTTAAGATGGCTTGCCTGGCTTGTGAAAGCACAATCCTGATCCATTTCTTATATCGGGCCCATTCCTCCCCCTCCCTAATTTCTATGCCAAACAAAAGATCTATTGGATGCAGGGGGACAGCTATCCCCATCGTTTCCTTCATATTCTGCACCACTCTTTTCCAAAAGACCTGCAAACGAGGACAGGTCCAGAAGCAGTGCAAGTATGTGCCCCTCTGCTCTTTACATCTATTGCACAGATCTGATATCTCTGGTTGATATCTATGTACTACCACCGGGGAATAGAACAGTCTATGAATAAATTTGTAGGCCGATTCCTTGTATTTATTTGACATTAAGAGGCCCATATGCGTCTCTAGCATGATTCCCCGGTTATGGTCAGTAACCAAGAGCCCCAAATCCTTCTCCCACAACCCCTTTGTGCTCTTTGTCATATCTTGGAGGTTGTCTCTTAATATATGGGCCATATACCCGATCATACCTTTAGGGTCTTTCCTGGCTCTATCAACCAAGGCCTCTAAATGTTGTAGTGGGAGTGACTGGGGCCCCTGCCTTCTCAATGTCTTGCAGTAATCCCTGGCTTGAAAAAATCTAAACATATGGTTATTCAGTATCCCTCTGCTTTCCTTTAGCTCCTGGAAGGAGTTTAAGTTTGACCCCCCTACAAGGTCCCCCACACTGTGTATCCCTCTATTATTCTATTCTTCGAAGCCTTGGTCTTCCAGCCTAGGACAAAAGATAGGGTGTTTATTCAAAGGAAGGAGCATCATTTCTGCCCCCATACTCCCTACAAGCTTCTTAATCTGTTCCCAGCTGTGCAGTGGCATGACCACCATCGGATTTGTTCACTTCTGTGCTATGTAGGCATTCTTCCCTTCCCTAGCTAGATAAGCTGATAACCTGTCCTGCCCCTCCATCTCTTCAAGATCTATCCAGCTGGCCACCTCTGGCCTAGTCACCCAATCCTTCACTATTCTTATCGGTGTGGCCAGATAGTAGTTTTTCACATCTGGAAAATTCAGACCCCCCTCTTTTATGCTCATTTTTAGTCTACCCAAACTAATTCTGACCCTCTTCCCCCACCACAGGAAGTCAGAGAAGCTCTAGTCCAGCCTCTTATTGTCTTTCTTACTGAGACCCATTGGGAGCATTTGCAGCAGGTATAATATTCTTGGCAAAGCATTCATTTTTATCAAGTTCATGCGGCCAATCCACGAGATCGGTAATGCTCTCCACCTTTTCAATTCTGCTATCATCCCATTCACCATCGGTCCATAGTTTAGCCCATATAGTTCTGAAATATTTTTACCAATATTCACTCCCAGATACTTAAAGCATACCCTAACTTCCTTTAATCCCCACTTCTCGCTTCCTCTTAATTTTCACTTTCCCAGATACATAATCTCTGATTTATCAAAATTTACTTGTATCCTGAGAACAGTGAAAAGCTATCAATCAAGTCTAACAATAGAGGGATAGACCTCTGCGGGTCACCCAGATACAAGATCATGTCATCCACATACAGCGACAACTTGTGCTGTTGGCCTCCCATCCCAGCCACACCCTCAATATTTGGGTTCTGTGTTATGGCTATGGCTAGGGGTTCAATTGCCAGATAGAACAATAGTGGGGAAGGGGGAATCTTTGTCTCATTCCCCTGGACAGGCCAAAGCTCTGCAACATTAACCCATTGACTAACACTGCTGCCTGTGGGGAAGTATATAATGCCCTCACCATAGCGATGAACCCCTCCCCCAAGCCAAATCCACTCAGAACCTCAAAAAGGTATCCCCACTCAATGCGATCAAAGGCCTTCTCGGCATCCAGTGCCAAGACTGCTGTCACCCCTGGGCACCGAGAAGAGCCATATACCACATTCAACACCCTCCTCACATTGTGGTAGGAGTGTCTTCCTTTCACGAAGCCTGTCTGGTCCAGATGCACCATTCGGGGCAACAGCCCCTCCAAATGCCCGGCCAATACCTTAGCATAAATTTTAGTGTCCACATTTAATAAGGATATAGGCCGGTATGCAGCACACTCCTGGGGATCATTTCCATGCTTTGGGATAACGCAACTCATTGCCATCCCCATGGAGGGGGAAGTGGGTTCCCCTCCCTTGGCTCCCAAAAAACCTCCCAGAGTAAATCTATCACTTTTTGCCCCATTGCTTTGTAAAACTCGTCTGGGAGTCTGTCTGGTCCAGATGCCTTGCCTCCCTTCATATCCTGTATAGCTTTCTTTAACTCTTCTTTAGAAATTTCTTTATCTAACTTCTCTCTCTGTTCTTCTGTAATCCTCTGAAGCATGATCCTCTCCAGAAAAGCTCTCACGTTATCTGATTGACCCTCTCCCTCACTTCCATACAGAGTCTGGTAAAATTCCCTAAACCTTTCCCCAATGGCCTGTGGTTCCTTCAACAATGCTCCCCCCTCTCCTCGGAGCTCCTGAATTCTTGTCTTCTCCCTTCTACCTTTAATAATATTCACTAACATAGGGCCTGGCTTGTTACCCCATTCATAAAACTTTTGTTTCACGAACCATGTCTGGGTTCTTGCCTGTTCAGCTAGCAAGCTATTAAGTGTCCCTCTGGCTGTCGCTAGAATCTGGGTGCTCCCTTCATCTCCCCCCACTACCCTACATTCCAATTCTTTAACCTGCTGGAGTATTCATCATACCGCTTGGTCTGTTCCTTCTTATATCCCACCACATATCCTCTTAAATAAGCCTTTCCTGCATCCCAAAAAACCTGCTTGGATGGGGCCGTACCTCTATTAAGTGACACATATTTCTCTAATTGTTCCTTTAAAAAATTCTGGAACTCTTCTTTCCCCATCATGTACAGGGGAAACCTCCATGTAGCAGGCCTCAATCTGTTCACATCCATCTCCACTGTCATTGTCACCATGGCATGATCTGAGACATGGATCGACTCATGCCCCACATCCACCATCCACCATCCTGTGATACCACCCTCCTTCAATATAAATGTGGTCTAATCTCGACCACGTTTTATGGGGGTTAGAAAAAAAGGTAAATTCCTTACGCTTTGGATTAGCTGTATGCCACTCGTCTATTAAATCTAATTCTACTATGCCCTCCCTCCATTGTTTCATGCACCTCCCCCTCTGCCCTTCCCTCTCGAGTGGTCCATAATTGAGTCCGGGGTGCAGTTAAAATCCCCTCCCATGATCAGCCCTTGAAATTGTTCCCTTGTTAGTAGCTCTAGAATATTTTTGTAAAACATTGGTTCAAATACTGCCAGGGCATAGACACTTCCCAATGTTACCCGGGATCCATATAATGTTCTCTCCACGAACACATATCTCCCCTCTTTCTTATCCTGTACCACCCTTGATACCTTCAGGGGAAGGTGTTTATGTATTAGTATTGCTACTCCTTTCTTATGGGAAGAGAAGGATGCAGCGTAGCATGCTCCCACCCAATTCCTCACCAATTTCTGGTGTTCTGAGGGAGTCAGATGTGTCTCTTGTAGCATAGCCACCTGAGCCTTTATTTTCTTAAGGGCTGTAATGATAGAGGCACGCTTAATCGTGGAGGAAACGCCTCTCACATTCCAGGAGACTATCTTCACTCTCTCTTTTGGATCCATTTTATTACCAAAGAGACCTCTGCATCCCTTATTTTCTTATATGACTTCCATACACTCTTTATGTGTGGCATTTTTCTACTTAATACCTCTCTCACTGTGGACTTAACATGTAACTTTTGAATAACATTCATAACAAAATATTTAAACTCCCCCCCAACCTATGTACAGTATAGATTTCTCGTCTCCTTACCAAAACATACAACATTCTGATATATAGTATGTTCCCCACTCTGCAACCAATTAAAGGGTTTGATTCAAAGGAAACTCTTATGATCAACTTTGTCCTCCCCCCCCCGGGTTATGAACTTCTGCTGACCATCAGCTTGTTCCATGCAGTTTTAGTCACACAGAGCACATCATCCATCTGCTCCTGCCATTCATGGAGGTTGTGAGCTCCCATTTCCATTCTCCCTCCTCTTCCCCCGAAGAGCCCCTCTATCTCCCACTCCAGTCTGCCTCTTGTCACTGCCTCCCTCCCTCCCTCTAATGCCCAAGCCTGTAGATGAACTATCAGTGCCTAATCTTCCTTCAGATCTTTCACTTCTACGTGCTGACGAGGCTAGGCCCCACGAATTCAATATAACATGCAAGCCCCCCTCGCCAGCAGTTACTTCCCACACTCTTCTAGGGCAGAGGATGGGAGAAGGGCCCCCTCAGCCACCCCCCCGACAGCCACATTTCCACCTCTTCCACCTCTTCCACCTCGCCCCTTCAGTCCTTTTCCCCCACCAGCGCCAATCTTCAGTGTCCTGATCTTTATAGCGAGGCTACATGCCCTCACCGACTGGGCAGCCAGAGTAGGCCACACGAAGCAACTTCAACGTGCCGGCCTCTCTCCTCTACCCATGTCACCTTGCCGCCTTCCATCTCTGTTAGCAGGACTACAACTGTCTTTATGTGCATCACTCACAGTTCTGGAAGGGAAAGGCCAAAAGCTCTTGTCATTCAGCGGGCCCTCAGAAAATCCTTTCGGTATCACCTCGTGGCTGAATGATCCTACAGGTGGGGGGTTCACGCCATCCATCTGCTTCCATAGGGGGGACGCTGTGCGATTGATCCTCTCTTGTCCCACATCCAAAACTCACATAAAACCATTCTCTTCACTCTCTGATAACATTTATCTTCAAACATAACTCTGCATATAAACAGCAAATTCATAACTATCTACGGAATCCAGCCAAACAGCTTTTCATTACAGTTCATATCACCTCCCTTCCTTCATTATCTAGAAGCGATCACCCAATCTTCTTTTGCAGCTCCTTCATGAACTTATGCACTTTCTCAGTTTCCCAAAAACTATACGTTGCTCCCTCATGCTTAATCTTTATAGTAGCTGGGAATATCATATACCATTCTAGTTTTAGGCTTTGGCAAATGGCAATCACATCATTAAATTCTCGCCTCTTCTTACCCACCCTGATGGAGTGATCCTGGGCTACGTACAGGTACACATCCTCGTATTTCAGCTCAGGTAGGGCTCTGTATGCCTTCCAGACTTCTTGTATGTCTTGGAAATTGTGAAATTTAAAAATCACTTGCCTTGGGGGTTGTCCACTCTGGGGCCATGGCTGAACTGCTTGATGTGCCCTCTCCAGCTTATAACCTCCTCCTTTAGGTTTCAGGCCCATAAGCATTGGTAGTATTTTTGCACAAAATCCCAGGATATCTGTGCCTTCCTTGCCTTCAGGCAGGCCTCGGAGCCGTAGATTGGACCTTCTCTGGTAATTTTCTTGATAGTCCAGTATTTCCCGCATGTCATGTACTTGTTTCTCCAGTTCCCCTATCCTCTTTTCCAGGGGATGCAGCGTATCCTCCGTGACCGAAACGAGGCCCTCCAACTCCTCCATTCTTTCATGCTGCCTCTCTATTAGTGCTTCCATTGTCACCAGTCTCCCCTCAATCTTATTTTCCAGTCTCTCAAAATGTGGGGAAAGTGCTTCCATAACTGGTCTTTCAATTCTCTTCCAATCGCCATCATCTCTGCCGCTGAGATCGAAATGGGGCCTACACTGCTCCCTTGTCCCACGGCCGGGGCCTTTTTAATATTTTTACCTCCCGATCATTGAGATTTGCCTGCCGCCGAGACAATGAATTCATCCATAGTTCTATCAGATGAGAGATGATCCATGACTTATGCTGAATTTACCAAGGATTTTGATGGATTTTCAATTTATAAGTACCCGAGATTTGGAGCACGACAAAGACACGTCCTTACGCCATAAAGCAGTCATGTGACCCCACTTTTCCTTTTTAAATGAAACCCATTTGTTTGATCTAGCTTATTTTTTTAAGTTCTGTTACTAGGTGTCACTGAGGACAGACTGAAATAAAAGCAGAGATCTGCTCCCTAAATGCACCATTCTGGCTTCAAAATTTAATTAGTCACTTCAGCAGTGCTGTGCTAGAAAGTCCACTCTCTACTTGACCACCCACTGACAAGCTGTCTTCATGTGTGCCACTCACACAGAGTGCAATTCCACCCATCCACTGCTCACTGCTGTGACCAACTGCTATGAGATTGGTGAAATACCCTTAAGTGACAGGCAGGCTACAGTTTGCAATGTGCAGACTGATCTGTCACTCCAAGTGGCACGGCCACTGCAATGGCTGGGTGGGAGGTACTGGGAAAGCTGCAACACTGTCCAAACTGTTCTTGATCCCAGTGCTGCTCCAGAATGGCAGTTCACTGTAAAAACATGTGGTGCAACTCTAGCTTGCTCTCTAATGTGAACTCTGTGGCTGCAAGCAGCCTGACTACCTGCCCAAAGACACCTAGTGGCAACAATTGAAGAGTGCAAAAACAAAATAAACAAACAAAAAAAAAGATGTCTGAATTAATTTGGTTAATCCTGCGACATCCACTGGCTCAGTTCATGCTTGTCTTGGTCAGTAGACTGATAGCCCATGACAAGGGTCTACTGGATTTGTCAATCCCTGGTAATCTGCATAAAATATTTGAGAAAATGATGAGAAACTTGGGCAAGAATATTCAGGAGCTACTATATTGGCCACAGGGTTTTTAGTCTATTTCTTAACACCTTGCTTAAGGCCTGCTCTGGGCAATTGCTCCTATATGCTGATGATGCAGTTCTCTTCACCACCCTCTCAGACTCTCACTTGCTACAGCTATACCTCCAAAACTCATTCAAACAGGCGGAATCCTGGTTCGCTGACCATCAGTTGGTGCTAAACTACAAAAAAAAAAAAAAAGTTATGGTACTTGCTCACACTCAGAGCAAACACAAAGGCCTCCCTTTACAAATCCTCAATTTCCAGTTATCACCCATTGAGCAAATAGACATGTTTAAATACCTCAGGATCACCCTCGACTCTTCACTAAACTACCATGAGCATATCCACTTCCTTAGCTCTGCTGTAAATGCCAGAATTGGCTTGCTGCACTGGCACAAACACTGTCTCCCCCCTGAAGCCCTCCATCTAGCTGTCTCTTCTTCTATCCTGTCCCTCATTGACTATAGGATCCTGGTCTATTGGGCAGCTGATAACTCAGCACTCCACAGAATCAGAGTATCCTAAATAAAGCCTGTCAGCTGGTTACAGGTAGTGATTGAACAACACACACCTGCTCCTTGTATAGCCTCACCAACTGGTTTGATTTTGATGGGAGACTCAGGTGCCAGACTTGCATCCTTGCCAAAAAGATCACCAATGGACTTGCTCACCCTGGCCTCACCTCCCTCTTGCAACTGGTGCCCACTGTAAAAGCCACCCACAGTTCTATCACATCCCCCTTCCTGATTCGCCACTGCAGAACTAACCTGGACAAGAGAGCCTTTTGCTATAGGGTCCCCTTATGGATGAACACACTTCCCATAGACATTACCTATGAAAACAATCTTGACCACTTCAAAACCCTCCTCAGGGATCATTTCCACTCCTCTGGAGCCTGTGACTGCTACTAGCCCTCCACTGCATATTCAGCCCTAACTACAGTATCACATATTATCCAGATAAAGGATCTCTGTCCTGCTATTATAGTACCTATTACTTATCATGCCTAAATAGTACCTAGCACATATTTTCCTGACAAAGGACCCTATCCTGCCTATATAGCATAGTATAGCTGTGCACCCTCTTTATATGTAAATTATTAACTTCTCCATAGCCCCACCAATATATTAGTCTCATGCCTGTAATCCTATGTCTAACTCCGCTTCTGCTTGCTCTGTATCCCCTATACATTATGTTCACTGCCTTGTCATATGTATATTGTATACACTATGCATTATGTACACTGTCTTGCTACATGTATTGTATATTTTATACACTGTATACTGCACTTTGTATTTTGTACTCTATTTGTACCTGATGTGGAGCCTTTGTAAAGGAGTCTCGGACTCAAAAGTTTGTAATTCTGATGCATTTCTTAAATAATAAAAAAAAATAATGCAAAAATTGGTGCAATAAATGAAGTAAAAATGCAGTATTGGAATATTGATTGTGCACCTGCTGTTCTCTATGGCAATCAGAAGATAAAAAACAAAATAAGAGAGGTGCATAGATTATGTCTATGGCAGCTTAATAAGCTATGAGGGTTTTAAATGGTAGAACTGATGGAAACAAACATGGGTGTGTGACTTTTCCTACTGCAAAAGGTGGGAGTGTATTAGATCTGACCTTGGTGGATTTATTCTTTTATAGTAAGATGAACAAAATGATAATTAAGGAGGTATGATAAAGTGATCCCTTCCCCTGGTGGTATCAATGGCTTGTACAGAAATAACTGGTAAAAGGACAAAATGTAGATGCAGAGAGGGAAATAACATGAAATATCTGCAATCAAAGGAGGAAATGTTGGAATCCTTATATGAAGGAAAGAATTGTACATATCCTCAATGTGCAAATAAACATTGATCCCTCAGAGGAGCAGTTAGTAGAGGTGGGTGAAAGTTGTGATTTCTGCCTTGACTGAAATTTTGTGGAATTTTGGAAATTTTGCAAACGTTTTCATAATTTTGCCTATGGCGAGATCGGAATCTTCCAGCCAAGTTCTATGGATTTTCATTCTTTTCCACTGAATTTTTGGGCTGAACTGCGTAATAATACATTAAACTGCAGAATTTATTCCATCCACAATTTAATGTATTATTTAGTGACTAGCGATACAGCCCATCCCCCGCCAATTGCTGGCTCTTGGTGTCTAGTGCACCAACCCACCCACTGATTGCTGGCCCTATAGAAAAAGAATGCCCAGTGTCTAATGGCCCCTCCACCTGCTGATCGCTGGCCCCACATAAAAAAATAGCCGGTGTTCAGTCTCCCCCATGCATCTGCCGATCGCCACTCCATTTAAAAATAAAATCTCCTAATTCCTGAAGTCTGAAGTGAACCCCACCCCTGATCACCCAGCCCCATAAAAAAATAGTTTGTGTCCAATTCACCCACCCACCCACTGATCCACCCGGCACTCCATATAAAATAAAACCTCCTAATTCCCTGGTGTCTAGCGGCCTCCCACCCTGGCAGATAGTCCACCACCACCCCTCTCCCCCCATCACAACCCTGAGAATGTGACCAGCACAGCCCTTCTTTCACCTCCACAGCTGGCTGCCCACTGAGCTGGCAATGAATCAAAGCGAGCTTGTACAAGCACCCCCTCATTCACTGACAGTTCAGAGGGTGGCCAGCCATTGAGGAGAGAGGAGGGCTTTGCTGGTCACCTGCTCTGGGTTGTGATGGGAAAGTGGGGTGGTGGTGGACTATCTGCCAGGGTAGGGTCCACTAGACTTCAGGCAATTAGGATGTTTTGTTTTTATATGGAGCACCAGTGATTGGCGGGTGGGGGGGTGAACTGGACACAAACTGTTTTTTTATGGGGCTGGCAATCAGTGGGTTGGGGGTCCACTAGACACCAGGGAATGAGGAAATGTTATTTTTTTATGGAGCGGCCACTTGCAGGTGGAGGGCTACTGGACATAGACATCAACTATTTTTTTATATGGGGTGAGTGATCAGCAGGTGGGGGCCACTAGACACCAGATATTTCTTTTTCTTTGGGGGCCAGCAATCAGTGGATGGGGGGGTGCCACTAGACACAATGGATTTCTTTTTATAAGGGATCAGTGCTCGGCAGGTGGCACTATAAACTAGGGACCAGTGGTTGGCCTGGTGGGGGGAGGGTTAAGGGGTTAATGAATTAAACTGTAGGGGAGGGGGAAGCTGCAGAGCTGAACACTGACAGTGATCAGTTCTGCAGAATTTTCCCCATGGTTTAATACATTAAGCTGCTGTTCTTACATTAATCCCACCATTTTAAGGTGAAATTTCTGCAAAAGTTAGCAAAATTATTTTTGAAATTCTGGGGAAGTGAAAGTCTGACTTTTGCCAAAAGTCCTTAAGTGGAATTTTCTTTATGCACTCCTCTAGCAGTTAATAATATTAGACAGGACTAAAAACAAAGGGAGAGCTTTTTATGTCATAAATATGTTATTGAGCAATTACTACACCAACTGCCTACACAAGATAGATAGATATATGTCACAGGATTCAATGCTAAAAACCCATGGTATGATAAAGATTGTCATAAGCTTAAAAAAGTTATGTAAAAATTGGGTAGGAAACTCAAAGGTAGCAATATAGCAGATTATAAAAGAGCCCTGTCTGAAATAAGAATAGAATACAGAAAGCTTATTGTACAAAAGAAAATTACACATGAAAAATAGGTATAGGAACAGCTACAAAATGCTATTACAGAAAAAGATATGACAACTTTAGGCAGCTCACTGCATATACAGTAGCATAGGTAAACAAGAAACAAATATCAAAGCTGCAATAAGTATAGTGTAAAACAATGTGAAGATCATTTTAGAGCAATATATGAGGATACTAGTATAAACATTGAAACCTTTTTGCCCATATATTCGAAATTAGAAAGGTCAAAACACCTTGTGATAGATGAGACTGTTTCAGCTATAAATGTGTAAATAAAAAATAAAGCACATGGAGTGGATGAAATACAAGCTGAATTATTGCATGCACATTCAACTGGGTGGGTGAGAATTTTTAAATATGTTTTCAACACCATGATGAAAACACTGACCATGCCACATGACTGGGAAACAAGCATAATTATGCCCCTATGTCAGTGGTGGGCAACCTGCAGCCCACAGGCCTCATGCGGCCCTCAATCTGATTTTTGTGGCCCCTGACATGATCTATAAATATTAAAAGAAAATCAATTAGTTAAAGCGCTGTACCTTTAAAATTATGCCTGTGGTTGTTCCATATGCATTTCATAACGACGCTGGTGCAATCAGAAAAGTAGTGTGGGACCTGTGACTCCAGTAATGAACTCAGGGGACCAGCATGTAGTGGCAGACTGATGTGAACTGTGGGGGATCAGCATCACTGGCTTCATAATGATGCCAGCACACTTGGAAAAGTAGTGTGGGACATGAGACTCCAATAATGAACTCGGGTGACCAGCACGTAGTGGCAGACTGCCAGTAACTGTGTGGGATCTGCATCACTGGTGGTAAATACAGCTTCACTCCCTGTCCTATTGTAATTGAAGTTGCTGTATACTGATGGGACAGGGAGCAGTAGTGTGCAGCTGATACTGATTTAGTCACTAAATTAGTGGGACCGGGCTTACTCTTTCAGGTGGGAACTGTTGTACAGTCTCTTGAAGAGTTTCAGGTGGAAGCTGTCACAACTTTAATGAACAATAAGAGCAGTGTATGCTTTTGGACCTGGACCGGGACCGGGAGTACTACAATTAGAATTTAGTAATCGGGCTTACTTGGTGCTCAGATAAAGTCATACTAGGAGGTCAATTACTTCTCTGCTTCTGTTGTTACAAATTGAAAAGTGGTTGTCTGGGTGAGATAATGACAGTGATTAGTGCAATTATACTAGTTAAATAGGTGCTTAGCCATTTTGTATTGTGATGAATGTGCAGACAATCAGGTGTTCGGGCTGCATTATTCCTGTTGTTAATTTAGCTTCACCCCCATTCTATTAAAAATAAATAACATGTATAAAGGTGAGTCTTCAACAGTTTCACTTCAACCTCCACTGCCACAAACACAGGATGACACATTGCATCACAGAACTGCTTTAAAAAATGGACACGTTTCTTACAAGGAACAGCACACAGACTGCCAGAGCCTAGTTCAAAAACTGCAGCAAACACATGTAGTTTTAAAAAAGGAAAACTGGGGAAAGAAGTCAGAATAGTACATATAGAAACACATAAACAGAGAAATTGATGGCAGATAAGGAACGCTTGGCCCACCCAGTCTGCACATTTCCTTACCTATTGGATAAGCTGCAGATTCTTGTTAACCAATGGCCTATTTCCTCCTACCCCCAACAAGAATTGCTTTATGTCTGTCCCATGCATTCTTGAATTCCCCCACTGTTTTGACCCCACAACCTCCTCAGGAAGGCTGTTCTATGTATCCACTACCCTCTCTGTGAAAAAAATACCTCCTTACATTGCCCCTGAGCCATCTCCCCTCTATCTTCAAATTGTGCCCTCTTGTTCTTGCACATCTTTTTTCTGAAAGATGCTACCCTCTTGGACTTTATTAATTCCCATGAGGTACTTAAATTTTGTATCATGTCCCCCCTCTCCCTCCTTTCCTCGAGGGTATACATATTAAGCTCCATTAATCTCTCTTAGTATGGCTGCTGGTGCAGACCTTGCACCATTTTAGTTGCATTCCTCTGGACCGCCTCCATCCTGTCTATGTCCTTGCAGAGATGAGGTCTCTAGAACTGCAAGCAGTATTCCAGATGGGGTCTCACCAACTGTCTGTAAACAGAGATAACAACTTTTTGTTTTCTACTGATGATGCCTCTCTCTATGCAATCTAGTATCCCGCCAGCCCTTCTTACTGCCTTCTCACATTGCTTGCCTACCTTTAAGTCATCTAATATGACTACCCCAGGTCCCTTTCCATTTTTGTTATTGTTAGTACCTCCCCCCGCATTGTGTACTCTTCCCCTGGGTTTTTGTTTCCCAGGTGCATTAGTTTGCACTACTTTGAACTGAATCTAAGCTGCCATACTTTTGACCATTCCTCCAACTTTGCCAAGTCCCTTCTCATCCTTTCTAGCCCCTCATGTGTATCAACTCTGTTTCAGATCTTTGTGTCATCTACAAAGAGGCATACTTTCCCTTCCAGTCCCTTTGCAATGTCACCTATAAAGACATCAAAGAGGACTGGTCCCAGTACTAAATTCTGCAGTACCCCACTAGTAACCCCCCTTTCTTTGGCATGGACTCCATTTAATATTACCCTCTTCGTCCTGTTGTCCAGCCAATGTTTGACTCAGGCTACAACCCTGGTACTCACTCCAAGGCTGGCTAGCTTGTTTATTAATCTTTTGTGTGGGACTGTGTCAAATGCCTTGCTAAAGTCTAAGTAGGCCATATCCACAGCCCATCCCTGGTCTACTACTTTGGTCACCCAGTCAAAGAAATCAGTTAAACTCATCTGATATAGAAACATAGAAACAAAGACTTTGACGGCAGATAAGGACCGCTTGGCCCACCTAGTCTGCCAATTTCCCTACTTAGAGGATAAGCTGTAGATCCTATTTAACCAACAGCCTATTTCTTCCTACCCCCCACAAAAATTGCCTTATGTCTGCCCCATGCATTTTTGAACTCTCCCACAGTTTTAGACCCCACAACCTCCTCATGAAGGCTGTTCCATGTGTCTACCACCCTCTCTGTGAAAAAAATACTTCCTCACATTGCCCCTGAGCCGTTCCCCCCTCTATCTTCAGATTGTGTCCCCTTGTTCTTGCACATCTCTTTTTCTGAAAGATGTTACCCTCTTGGACTTTGTTGATTCCACTGAGGTACTTAAACATTTCTATCGTGTCCCCCCTCTCCCTCCTTTCCTCAAGAGTATACATATTATGCTCCTTTAGTCTCTCCTCGTATGGCTTCTCTAGCAGACCCTGCACATTTTAGTTGCCCTTCTCTGAACTGCCTCCATCCTGTCTATGTCCTTGTGGAGATGGGATCTCCAGAACTGTAAGCAGTACTCCAGATGGGGTCTCACCAACTGCCTGTACAGGAGGATAACAACTTCCTGTTTTCTGCTGGTGATACCTCTCCCTATACATCCCATTATCCCCCCAGCCCTCCCTACCACCTTCTCACATTGCTTGCCAACCCTAAGGTCATCTGATGTGATTATGCCCAGGTCCCCTTCCATTTTTGTTGTTGTTACTACCTCCTGCCCCATTGTGTAATCTGCCCCTGGGTTTTTGTTTTTTGTTTCCCAGGTGCATTACCTCGCACTTCTTTGCATTGAATCCAAGCTGCCATACTTCTGACCATTCCTCCAACCTTGCCAAGTCCCTTTTCATCCTTTCCATGCCTCCGTGTGTACCAACCCTGTTGCAGATCTTTGTGTCATCTGCAAAGAGGCATACTTTTCCTGCCAGTCCCTCTGCAATGTCACTTATAAAGACATTAAAAAAGACTGGACCCAGTACTGAACCCTAAGGTACCCCACTAGTAACCCCTCTTTCTTACATGACCTTACCACTGTGAATCCATGCTGCTTTTGGTCCTGTGCCCCACTGGACTCAAGGAACTCAATAATTCTTTCCTTCAGAAGTGATTCCATCATTTTCCCTACCACTGAGGTCAAACTAACAAGTCTGTAGTTTCCTGCCTCTATCTTGCTCTCACTTTTGTGATGGGGAATCACATCCGCCCTCCTCCAGTCCTCAAGTGCCACACCATCCTCCCATGATTTGTTAAAAAGGGTAGTCAGCGGTGTCACTAGTTCTCCCCTTAGTTCTTTTAGAATTCTAGGGTGAATCCTATTAGGCCCCATTGCTTTGTCCACTCTCAGTTTTAGAAGTTCCTTCAGGACCCTTTCTACTGTGAATGGACTGGTATCGACCTCCCTATCCAGAGTGCTTCTATTTTTTGATTTAGGTGCCTCCACCTCCTCTTCTTTTGTGAATACTGAGCAGAAGTATTAATTCAGTATCCCTGTTGTTTCACTGTCCCCCTCTGTCCACCCTCCCTTCCCTTTATTAAGCCTCGCTATCCCTCATTTGGTCTTTCTTCACTCCCTAATCTACATATAAAAGGTTTTATCCCCCTTCTTAACTGAGTTGTCTATCTTTTCCTCAGTTTGGGCCTTTGCTATTCGGATTGCCTTCATCACTTCCTTCAGTTTTAACTTGTACAATTCTCTGTCCTGCTTCTTCTGTGTTTCCCTATACTTCCTGAATGCTACTTTTTCCTCCTTAAACTTCCCTGCCACCTCTTTTGGGAACCAAAGTGTTTTTTTTTGTTTGTTTTGTTTTGTTGATTAGCTTCACACAAAGACTTGTTGCCTCTGTGATGGTGGTTTTAATTTTTCCCTATTGTTCCTCCACTCCTCCTTCTTGCCTGTTTGCTACTGCTTTTCTGAGGTACTCTCCCATTTTCCCAAAGTCAGCCCTCCTGAAGTCCAGTACACTTGCTTTTGCATGGCTTGACTCTATGGCTGTGTTTATCGTGAACCACAGTTTGGTGGTCACTTGTTCCCAGATGGCTTCCCACTTCTAAATCTGAGATTCTTTCTCCATCCCAATTTGAGAGGACAAGGTCTAAGATTGCTCCCACCTGGGTGGGTTCCAACACTAGCTGTCTGAGGCATGCCCCCTGTAGGACATCAAGAATGACCCTGCTCTTGGATGTGGCTGCTGCAAATGTGCTCCAGTTAACATGTGGCATATTCCAGTCCCTCATCAACAATATCTCCCCTTTTTCTGCCATTCTAATGATGTCTTCTATCATTTCTTTCTTCATTGCCTCCCCCTGAGACTGGGGTCTGTATACAACCCCTGTGCTGATTGTGGTGTCATTTTCTGTCTCCAGGGTGACCCACAGTGCCTCCTCTACTCTCTGTTAACTCTTTAGTTTCATTGCTTTGATCTCTTCCCTTACATAGAGAGTTGCTCCTCCTCCTCTTTTACCCTCCCTGTCCCTCCTGTAGATTGTGTACCCTGATATGTTGACATCCCAGTCATGGTTCTGTGTACCATGTTTCTGTGACTGCCATGATAATCCAGGCATCCCTCTTCCATCAAGGCCATTAGTTCAGGGAGCTTGTTATACAGACTACAGGCATTGGTACTCATTACCCTCCATTTTTTGATGGCCTTACCCCTTTCAGCTCCATCCATGTCCTTACTACCTTTGCCTTTTACTGCATTTACCCCTGTCCTGCTCCCTATTGACTTCTCTACCTTGGTATTTACCTTGCTAACTACTGTGATTTTTGGGGGGAGGATGGGATTTCCATGATCCTTTTCAGTGCCTCCCCCCTTGACTAGCTTAAATGCCTGCCAATGAAGCATTTAAACCTATCACCTAGGATTCTGGTTCCCCTCCCAAATAGATGCAGACCATCGCACCAGTATAGGCCTGTATCCCTTCAGGTGGATCCCCAGTTCCCAGTGAAGCCAAAACCCTGAGCTTCACACCAGTTTTTCAACCATTCATTAAAACTCATGGTGCTGGGTACCATAGCATCACCCTTGCCATAGACAGGCAGCACCTGCAAGAAAGTTACCGTACGTACTGCTTGTCTAAGGCCCCACCCCAACTCTATAAACTCCTCTTGCACTGCTATGATCCCATTCCCAGCCAGGTAATTTATCCCTAGGTGGACAATGACATCCAGCTCCCTCCCTCATGCAGTTGCTCCCGCAATCCTGAGGATTCACCTCCTGTCCCTCCAAGTCATGGTGCCAGGCAGGCACCTTACCTCCCTCTCCCCTTCCACCCCCATTTCTACCCCACTAATGACTGAGTCCCCAACCCGGAGTTGTTTCCTTCCCCTGTGGGGTCCTTTGCCACCTTCCTGTGGGTCTCCTTTGTGGAGGTTCCCAGCATCATCCTTAGTCTCCAATGCAGGTGCCTCCATAGAGGAACTACTCTCCACCAAAACAGTGTATGAATTGTGGAGAGGTGCACCTAGAGGGATGAGCCTTTGTTCTGCCACCATCTCCCTCCCTGACCCCACCTTTTTCCAACCGCTTCTCTTTCTTGGCAACCTCTGAGGTAGCGGCAGTGATCCTGGTGGTTCCTGGGTGGGGGAGGAGGTTTCATGAATCCTAGCCAGGTCATCCTGGAGACAGGCAACCTCCTCCCTCAGACCAGAGAGGTGTCTGAAAATAGGGCAGCATCACAGCCTCCAGAATGTCTCCTGAAAGACTGATGCCCCACAGTCATTACGCTGCATCACTTCCATCATGTCATATTTCATGGTCCCTCTCCTGTTGCTTTGTATGCTTACTCTCTCCTCCCTCTATTTATTTTTCCACCTACTTTCCTACTGCCTATGTGCCTTTACAGCTGTCACCATTACAGTTCTGGGACAGGAATTTCCTGTATTCTTCAGTAGTCTCCTTCTTCGATGCTCAGATTCAGACCTCCAACAGCTAGGGGGTCAGGGAGAGCTAATCTTTTCCTTCAAGGATAATGACATTAATGTACCTCAGTGATCCTTCCCTTCCTACTGCCAAACAGGAAGTTCCTGTTGTCAGTCAAATCCAGTACCTATTAAAGTAGAACTGGCTAAGGGTGGGAGGATGGAAGGGAGGAAAGGAGGAGAATTAGTAAGAAAAGTTCTAGCTTTTTAGTCAGCTGCTCCTTGCTCTGAAAGCAAGGTTCCTGTCTGCCAAAAGCTAGCAGCAGGAAACTGTAATTGGAGACACCTGGTTTTCTACTACCCAAGCCACACCCCAATTAACTTCTTTCCTCCCCTCCTGATTTAGCAAACTAAGAAGTTAATGCAGTCCACGTCTCCAACACAGAAAAACACGCAGACTTTCTTTTTGTTTACCCTAAATGAGACCCTCTACTTCTAGTAAAGTATCTGTTTGCTTAATCCCAATAGGCACTGACTCTTGCTGAGGTAGAAGCGTTCTATTAGTAAGAAAAGTTCTATCTCTTTAGTCAGCTGCTCCTTGCTCTGAAAGCAAGGTTCCTGTCTGCCAAAAGCTAGCAGCAGGAAACTGTAATTGGAGACACCTGGTTTTCTACAGCCCAAGCCACACCCAATTAACTTCTTTCCTCCCCTCCTGATTTAGCAAACTAATAAGTTAATGCAGTCCACTTCCCCAACACAGAAAAACACAATGACTTTCTTTTTTTACCATAAAATAGAGCCCCCCCACACACTTCTAATAAGGTATCTGTTTGCTTAATCCCAACAGGCACTGACTCCTGCTGAGATAGAAGTGTTCTATTAAATTCTAGCTTTTTAGTCAGCTGCTCCTTGCTCTGAAAGCAAGATTCCTGTCTGCTAAAAGCTAGCAGCAGGACAGCTGCTAGAGTGGGGCTGGATAGCTAAAAGCTACGTGGCCCTTGAGGTGATTGAAGGGCCACACTTGTGGCCTTCAGTCAATCCCATGTTGCCCAACACTACCTTATATAAAGGAGGTGACACACAAGACATCAAAAATTATAGGCCATAAAATATTATTGCGCAAGGGACCAAGTTATTTCCAGGATAATTTTCAATCATATAGAACAATAGACTTACACAAAAAAGTCTTCTGTATGAAGAGCAAGCTGGGTTCTGTTGAAATAGAAGAACCATAGATCATGGCTAGAATATTCAAAGCAGATGTGCCAGCACAAACCAGAGGATGTGCCACGGGGCAATTTCAAAAGGACATAGATGTGCAGTTCAAAACCAGATGAGCCCGAGTGCAAATATAATGTATGCAGTATATGTGGAGGGATCATTCCAATGAATGTGCTGTGCAGCCTCATATTCAGCCAAGATGTGCTGCGCATCTGTGGCACATCATGCAGATGCACCGTGCAAAGACAGGAATATAAACAGCATGCCTAAGTCCAGTCCACCCACAAGCACAGAGCAGCAAAGCACTGAAAAGCAGCCATGGATGCATCTGCATTCCTAATGGCAGCAGTCATGAGGGGAATGAGCAGACAGGAGGAACAACAATGTGGATGTGGAAGGGCCCATAGGTGGTATGCCCAGCAGAGAAGGTACCATGCCTGTGTCATATTTGAACAGTTGAGTGACATGGAGATCGTGGACTGGTACCGACTCAACAGGGCACTGCTGAGACAGCTCTGTGAGCTGCTCCATGATGACCTGCAGGCACCAACACACAGGAGTCACACCATGATGGTGGAGACAAAGGTGACAGCAGCAATGTGCCTGCTCATCACAGGCACCTTTCAGACACCAGTGGGGTGACATCACAATGGCATCACACAGTCTGCCACATCCCATCTCCAAACCCAGTTCCTCAGTGCTGTACTGCCACATGCTTCAGAGTACATAAAATTCCCAAGCACACAGGCAGAGCAAACAGAAACCATGCAGCACTTCCACATGGTGGCACACATACCAGGCATGCTAGGGACCATAGACTGCACACATGTGGCAAAACACAAACCACTTGGCCCTGAGGCTGTTGTATATGTCAACAGAAAGGGCTACCACTCTGCAAACTGCCAGGTGGTGTGCAATGCAAGGGGCATATCACTAATGTGTGTGCCATGCACCTTGGAAGTGCACACAATGCCAACATCTGGCACCAGTTGGCCCTGTGCCTCCTCTTTAAGAGTAGGAGGATATCTAGTGACCACATAGTGGGTGAATGAGGCTGGACAATGGGCCCATGCAGCACACAGTGGCACACAGTATAGCTGGTGGAACTGCTGGGTGAGACACCAACAGGGGTCACCATGGTCAAAAAGCATGTAGTGCCATGGTCCATATGTGCCCACTGCCCCATGAACCACATGCAGCAGGGGGGTGCTGTGCACTGGGGGGGCAGGGCTAGAGACACACACAGCATGCACATGCATTTCAGGCATGCAGTGGCACAACTGACACAGGTGCCAAGGTGGCTCACAGAACCACATTTGGACAGGACAGGGGCAGTCTGCCCAAAGAGGCAGGGCATGTGTACAGCAGGGCATGGCAGTGTGTGGCCATGGCATGTCTGGCACATGCCCTGTGTGCAACTCACATGCATTGCACCCACTGATGTGATGTTGTGGGCATGGCTAGGGTGATGTGAGCTGGTAATGTCAGTTTGTGGGGCCACATGGATCTGCAGCTGACATGCATGTGCATAGGAATGTAGCACACCTGGGAATGCATGATGTACACTAAATGCTGTTTCTCTCCCACAGGTGACTGTGCATACCTTCTACAGCCATGGTTGCTCACCCCCATACACCAGCCCTCATCTGAGGTGGAGAATAGGTACAATGAGGTACATGCCACGACATGCAATATCATTGAGCATGTGTTTGGCATATTGAAAATGTGATTCAGATGCCTGGACAGATCTTGTGGAGCCCTACAGTACAGTCCAGAGATGGCCTGTGGCATATTCCTGGCCTGTTGCATACAACACAACATGGCTATGGACCATGGAATCTATGTCCAGGTTGTGGTGGGCAATAGCTCTGAGGATGAGGGACCACCAGACAGGGGGTGAGCAGGACTGACACAACTGTAGAGACCCATGACTGGTCACCAGGGCACAGTGGCACAAGGACACAATTGTGGAGGAGCACTTTGGAGACCGCAGGTGGGTAACAGTGGGACCATGGAGGGATGTGCAACAGTGGGTGGGAATGGGGAGTACACATGTGCAAGTCAGCTGATGCAGCATGGTTGACAGGTCCACAGTGGTGGAGGAACACAACCAAGCAGGTGTGGCCACTGTGGTAATGTCAGATCCAGGGGTACATGGAGTTACTGAGGTGTATGGCATGGATCAGTGGACACCACCTGCACACATGAACAGTGGACACACAAGGCTGCACTCATCAGACAACACAACGCAGTGCCCCAGCACCACATGGACAGCACAGACATGCAATCCACAGGCACACATGTGTGCCCCTGCACACAAACCTGGGCACAGCCAGTAGGGTGTGTGGGCCAACAATGCCTGGATGGGGAATGTACCATGATGACTGCACACAGGTGGCATCATTGTGCCCTACCACAGCTGCCACAAACATGTGCATGGCCATTCCCACAGTGGGTGACCCCCTCTGGGTTATCAACTACCTTGTCATGAGACTCAACTGCACTAGCAGGGGTAGACCCACAAGACTGTGACCGTATGCTAATGGGTGTCTCATTCCTGAACTCCAGATGGGTACTAGGGGTGTTCAGAATACCTGAGGCAGGGGATGGCATCAGAAGCAATGGGGTTATGTGGTGACATGAGGTGAGAGTGCTGATGTCACTATGTGGGGTGTAGCAGGCACTCCTGTGGTGACAGGGCACCAGGGCAGTACAGGCCAACTCAATAGCCTGTGCTATCCTCTCAAAGCCTACGGTCATGTCCACCTGCAGTTGGTGAATCTTGCCAACCATGGCCACCCAGAGTTGGTGTATCTCACCAACCAACCAGGAGCACCCTGCAGATGCATTGTCATCCAGGATGCCCACTTGCACATGCAGGCCCTGACACACCTCCTTGAGCACACCCTGCTGCTCCACAGATGCCCACAGGAGCTGGGTGTGCTCATCCAGCCTGTCAGCAGGGGATCTGTCCTGTGGGGGTTACTGATGGGCAGATGATGTACCGGCCTGCAGTGCGACATCCATGGCCTGTGGATGCTGCACAGCTGGTCATTGTTTGGGTGGGGACTCTGTGGGGGCAGGCACAGTGGGACCTTGTACAAGAATGTCATATGCATGGGCAGCATATTGCTGATGCATAGCACCCTGCTGAACCGAGGTACAGCCCCAGTCTCCACAGCCACACCTTGGACCTGGGCACCCACTACTGCAGCAGGTGCAGTTGTCTTAGGGGCAACCTGGCTGGAGATGTGCATTGGGACAGGGTTCCCCACCTTGTCTGTCACTGTCCATGTAGCCACCTGTGCTGTGGCAGTGACACTGCTGTATGCAGTCACCACTAGCTGTGTGGCATCATCCTCATCATCATCATCATCCTCCATGGCAGAAGCCAGCACAGTGAGCTCATCAGGCAACTTTAGGTCAGACAGGGCATTCAGACCCACAAAACTCAGGAGGTCCTGGAACATGGGTGCCCTGCCTGCACCTGCCATGGCTCCAGCTGATGTTGATGGCCCAGGTTCCTCTTCCACCTCCTCCTCCAGCCCCTCCATCTGCAGCCCATGCCCCACAGCACCCCTGATGTGATGTGGGGCTGTAAGGCAGACATGAGTACATGGTCAGGGTATCATGGCCATGGGTGTCCATTGAGTGGTATACATGGGGCCATGCACCATGAAGCACAGGTATGCTGGCACTGTCATGCATGGCATTTATGGCACCATGACCTGTGTCACCCACACCATTTTATGATGTGTGCAATGCATGCAACTGGGCTGGGCCCACATGGTTCTGTGTTGTGAAAAGCCATTGAGCCTGGGATGTGCACATGCCCCCAGGGCAGGGGCACTGCAGCTGGCATGTGGCCACACCAGCAACAGTGACTGACAACTGCAGTGCATTGCACTAGCATGTGTGGTGGACGTACACAGACATGGCAGGTGTACACAGATGGCCATGGACCACCACCGGTGGCCCCACCTCAACAGGCCTACATCCCTGTTGACAGCCTGACAGGCTGCAAAAGAGATACTGCATGCCGTTGGGGAGAATCGTGCAATGGTGGATGCACTGCACAGTGTCATGTTGACACAGTGTGCGTCCATGTGTGGCATACCCTGCACACCCAGAAACACAGCACACAGCCATCCAAACAAAGTGACACATGCAAACTCACAGTGCAGGGAAGGGCCTCTGCCTGTCTGGAAACCACCTCCAGGGACACCCCCCAGAGAGGCAAGGGTCAGGGTGGATGCAAGCAGCTCCTCATGGGTGTTCAGTGGTGGCACAGTGTGTGATCCACTCCCTGTGGCCTGCAGAGATGCACGCGTGGTGGCTAGGCACTCCCTGGCCCTGGTCCTCTCACTATTCATCTGCATCATGCACTCCTGGGGAGTGTGATTGTACTCCCCATGGGCATTCACAACCTGTGCCACCACATCCTATCCCTGTGTCTTCTCCTGCAGTGTGCCTGTCTTCCCTGACACGAGGTCCTCCATCCAGATATAGGCCTTAACTAGGGCCTTCAGCTCATCCTCTGTGAAGTTGGGACTTCTCCTCCATCTCACTTCCTCCTCTTCTGCAATTCAAGTGCCTGTGGGGTGGAAGGGTGACAAGTGTCAGCACACTACATATTGGCTAGACATCCAACAATAGTGTAGCTGTAACAAACAAACTATCAAATTACAGTACCTGCCAGTCAGCAGTGATATGTGATTGCTTAGAGCAGCTCATTTATTGCTCAGCACATGCAAATGAAGGCATGTGCAGCCTGTAATGAGATGCTAATATGGGGACTTGTGCTGTGATTGGGCAATGGGGCAATTTGCATATCATGGCTGAGTATGGCAGATTTGCTCCTAGCCCATCTCAATTTGCTCCATGCATGTATTTGTGCCACACACTTCTGCATGGTGCATCTCCATGCATGCCCAGTTTGCTGGTACATGCCCGCCATACATGGTAGCACATCCAGTCATTCCCTGGCAATGCATTGCACATCATGACGCAGCGCATCTCCACGCATGCGCAATATGATGCAGCGCACATGCCATGTGTGGTAGGGCATTCGTACTCCAGGTATCCCTGCATCCTGCATCGCCACTGTGCATGGGGCATGCACTGTGTCGGTGCATGGTGTATGTCCATTCTATTGTACAATGCCACTGGCTGCATATGTGGCATACTGTGACCTCCACAAGATGGCTGACAGTCAGGTTATGCATTGCTCAATGGCATGACCCAGTCCTCCCACCCAGTACTGCAGCACCATGCATGCACGGTGTTGCATCATTGTCTGTGTATTGTGCATCACCATTGTGCATCTGCATGTTGCATGGGCCATTGCATGCAGGCCTATTCCACATTGGACACAGCAAGGACATATGGCACACAGTGCTGCATGCTGCAGCACAGGCTGGCATACACAACACTGTGGACACCATGGTATGTGCACAGGATGCTGTGCCAAGGGCCCTCAACTGGAGGGAGACAGAGCTGGCCAACCTTGTGGCTTTGGTGCAGCTTGTTGAAGGCCAGTTATTTGGCAATGAGGCCTTACAAAGAAGCCAGGGCCCAGATCTGGGCCAGGGTGGCTGAGAGGCTGGTCAGGAGGATGGGGGTGCCTCGCATGGGTGAACAGTGCAGGTATCGCTTTGGTGACCTCAGCAGGAGGGACCCTGAGAGGCTGCAGGGGTTGTAGAAGTGGAACTGTAGGAGAGACATGACATGCCCAGCCATGACATGCCATGACATTTTGCACAGCCTGCCATTGCCTGCATGTTGGTCCTGCAGTTGTGGGGTGGTGTCATTGTTTTATGTAGGTGCTGCAGGGTTCAGGGGATGGGGTGGTGGAGTTCTGTGTAGTGTAGCTTAGAGGGAGGATTGTGGGGTGGTGATGGCATGCTGCTCATGTTTTCCTTCCAGTTTGTCCCTTTTTGCAGGCTGAGAAGAGTGCCAGCAGGCAGCAGACAGGGGCCATGCCAGAGGAAGGGCCAGGCAATCGCAGGCAACAGGTGTTGGGATGAGTTGTGTGCCATCATGGCCTGTGGAGGGGACATGTGCCTTTTTTTTATGGTTCTGTGCTGTTTATGGTGTGGGTGGGTGTGTGTGTGTTTCCTGTGCCCACAATGGCCCCTTGTCCACTAGCTGTGTATGCCGCAGGCATGCCAATCTGCACACTGTGGGCATTTTCCTGT
Source organism: Neoceratodus forsteri (assembly GCA_016271365.2). Taxonomy (NCBI): domain Eukaryota; kingdom Metazoa; phylum Chordata; order Ceratodontiformes; family Ceratodontidae; genus Neoceratodus; species Neoceratodus forsteri. Next base: position 853,094,982 of record CM028134.1, read on the forward strand.
CACTGTGTGGCAGTCTCACTGTGCACCATGCCCATGTGTGTCCACCACATTGTTTGTGTCCTGCTAGGAATGTGGGTGCCTGGCATTGAACACATGTAGTTCCACTGGGCCTCCAGAAGCACATGGCTTTTGGCCCTATATGGTGTGGGTGGGCATGGCATCATGTTCCCCAGCAATATCCATTGTATGCACATGCTGACATTGCATTGCCCTGTGTCACGTTCAAGTCACTGTTTGGCCCTGTTGCACGGCATTCTGCCTGTTCATCATGTGCATTTTTGGGCCTGTGTATGTGTCCCATCAATGTCCAGCATGCTTGTCATTCCCAAGGGGGGCATGGCCTGTGTAAGACATGGCACTGAGTGTATGTCCTCTATTTCCACATACAGGTATTCCTGCTGAGGGTGATGCCCATGGTTCAGGCTGAAGAGGTGGCATTGGGCAGGGCCAGGGATGCAGTGCTCCAGGGACCCTTACAGCAATCTGTCAGAGACAGGGGGCAAACATCCAGAGGCTGGGGGCCATATTGAGGGCCATTTGAGAGCAGACGGTGGTGCTACATTGGGTGGGCCTGGTGAACTGTCCTCCTGAAGGGGACAAACAGGGGCATTAGGCCTGTGTGGTCACTGGATGTTTGTTGCTTTGCTGCTTTGATTGGCACCAGTGCCGTCCTCTCCTCAACTTGTTACCCACCCTGTATTTGGTTACCCCACCTGCATTCCCTTTTCCCTGTCCATCCCTTCTCCACTCCTGTTTGGACTTTTGCTGCTATTGTTTTTGTTATAGTTGTTGATGTTGTTTCCTATTTGTATACACTTCAGACTTTTGTTTTCCAGTAAAGCCTTTTATACTGCACTTTCCCTATGCCTGTGGTCATTCCTGTGCTGTGGTTGGGGTCTGCTGTTCTGTTACTTATGTTGCCCACTGCCCCTTGAGCTGCACAACTTGCCTGTTTGTGACTTATTGCATACACCCACACTGTCCACCCACACAGGCCCACACTCTGCTTGCCATGGGCATTCCTGTGCTGTCTCTGTGCTGTCACCCTCTGTTGCCCACAATGGCATGTTTAGTGAGACCCTTTCCCAGTGCTGTGCATGCCAAAGATTTTGCACTGTGTGCCATGCTGCACTTCTGCGCTGTCTGCCATCACATGTGCCCCTGGACATGTGCGCACTTTCTGGCCTACATAGCTCTGGCAAGTTTGACTCCTTGTCACTGTTGCCTCAGTGTCTGTGTTGGCCCTGCTACTCATTGTCACCTCCAGTTTTGTGGCTTTTCATCCATGCCCTCATCTGTGCCATGTCATCAGCATCTGCTAGATACATTGCCTGCCTCTGTATGTGTGTTGCCCCATCCTGTGCCCCAGGTGTGCTGTGCAGTACACATCCTGTGGCTTTGCTGTGCCATTCTGTTCACTATGGCCATGGTGGCTGAAGCCCCCTGTCTGTGCACTTGCACACTGCTCATGGCCCACCTTGGGCACTGACATGTCGCTCCAGTCTCAGGCAGGTCTACTCCACTTGCTATGTTCAATCCTGCCCTTGTGCACAGTGCACATGCTGTTGTGCTATATTGCATGTATGGTATATTCAGCCATGGTTGCGATGGCACATCCTATGGTGCATCCACTGAATAGGGCATTATTTTGGGGTGGCACATCTGGGTTGCACTGTGCATGCATTCGTGCAGTGTGCCTGGGGACTTTTGAATATCTAGGCCCATATATTTATTTTTCAATACTTTAATAGAAAGTTATGGGAAAGCTAAAAATGAAAAAAAAAATGTGGCAATTATAGATATTCATGCAGTCTTTGGTAATGTGAAAAGATACATCTTGTGATCAAGACTGGTAGAACTTGATATGGAAGAGGAATTAACTAACGTATTGAAATGTTACATGCAAATACAGTAGTATAGCCCTGATAATAGTAAGCAGTGATTGGTAGCTAACAAGATAAGTACACACAAAGGTGTCAAGCAAGGCTGCCTTTTGGCACCACTACTTTTAATTTATACATAGACATTATAATTACAGCGATGAGAGAAGCAGACACCTTCCCCCCACACCCAGAGGGATGGCAGAAAGATTCAGATTTTATTTCATGCAGATGATGCTGTTCTTCGCAAACACCTCTGGACCTTAAGAGAGATATAAGTGCTATGGATACTGAATTGAATGCATTATAGTTCAAACTAAGATAATAATAACTGGACCTAGAAAGAATAAGGAAATCTTCTGGGTAGTGAGAAAGGAAAAATAGAAATAGTTGCTTCATATACTGTAAATATTTTGGGGACCTATACTGATAGAAGAGCCAATTGAAAGACTAAAATAGCTAATATTAAAGATAATGCAAATATTTCCATTAAAGGGATAAATTTGCAAATGCCTATACAAAACATTCATCTGTGGTTTTGAAAAAAGTTTTTGAAGCTAAAATAAACACACAGCTTCTGTACACAAGCGAAGTCTGATGCTTAGACAAGCATAAAAATCACTAGAAACTTTACAAACAACATATTTCCATCTGGTATTAGGATTACCATGGGATACTCCTACAGCATATATTTATCTAGGAGGAAATATTTTATCCATCGAAACTAGAGCACTTATAAGTGGATTACGTAACTGGAGAAAAATTATAAAAGGAGCAAGACAGGCTTCCAAAAACTACCTGGCTAGATTATATTTGTAAACCATACATGGTATCTTGGTTTGGAAAGTTAAATGATAGCTTAAAGGAGCATGAGCTGCAAAACTTATGGGATTTTGTAATGTTTCAAAATGTAGATTTGTATGTAAGAGAGGCAAAACAAAAATTATAAGATGTTTTCTGTCAAATACAAAAAAGCTAAGTTATATGATATTTATTTATTTATTCATTTGAACTTTGGTAACCAGGTAAGTACACTGGCAGCAGATGCCTTTCTCAGGCATGACCCAGGTGCAATGGCACTCACATAATATGTAGCAGAATATTTACAGTGTATGAATACAGAGTGTACAAGTAACAGTAATCTGATACAGACATAATAGATAGAATATTTACAGTAACTGAATACAGAGTTTACAAGTAACAGTCAATTGCTACAGAAATACAATCAGTGCAAGTGTGATGTGATGCAGGCGGTGCAGGTTACAATACATAAAATACAGTAAGTGCATATACAGAGAGGATAGGAGAGAGAAATAACCATGGCAGTCACAGACATTCTAAAGTAGAAGTCTTTCAGCTTTTTTGTAAAGGCAGAGACTGTTGGGGCTATTTTGATGGGGTGCGGGGGGACTGATTTTCAGAATGAAGCAGCTTGATAACTAAATGTGTGTTCTCTCATGTTTGTGCAAAGCAGGGCAATTTTGATGTCGTTTTTCAAGTTGAGTGGGAGGAAAGTAAATTGGTGGACATTTTCTGTTCAGTTAAGTAAGTGGGTGTGCTTGTGTGCACGGTAGTTTTGATAAACCTGGCAAATGCTAGACTGGCTTTGAGTTCTGGTAGTAGCCAATTTACAGTGTGTAGTGAGAGGCAGTCATGCATTTTGTTATCATTAGAAGATGCAGATTTGGCAATTTTGTTGTAAAGGTTATGCTTTTTTTATAGCACTGTTTTATTGGCAGCATCAATGATCACTGAGCCATATTCCAGTGTGGGGAGAAAATTTTTCAGAGCTATCCTGGTTCTGGTTATGGGCATTAAATACTTGCTGATTCTGTAAGGAAAGTCTAGCTTTTGGTTAAGCAGTATAGAGGTGTTTTAAAGGTGATTATCAGAGGATAGTGTAAGGTCTACGAGTACCCCTAGGTATTTGAAGCAGCTGACGTTTTCTAGGCAGGTGCCATTTTTTGCCTTAATGTAGAATGTAGGAGCCATTTTTTTCAGGTTATTGCTGGTGCCAAACAGCATTTATTGGGTTTTTGGGATGTCCAGGACCATTTGTCTTGCAAGAACCAATCCTGTAAACTTTTGAAGCTATTACTGAATGTATGCTTGATTATGTTAATATCATTGCTATGGGTGTATAAAACAGTATTATCTGCATACAGAAGAGTGTGCAAAGGTTTTAAGACTGTAGACAGATTGCTAATGAAAATGAAGAATAAAAGAGGCCATAATATGGAGCGTTGAGGGACCCTGCTTGTGATTTTGTTGATGGCAGACACTGCATTGTCAATCTTCACTGTCTGCTTCCTTTGACTCCAAGTTCCTGTAGTCTATGGGCTAGTATGCCATGACTGACAAGGTTGAAGGCCTTGGTTTGATCTACAAACATAATTCCTGTTATCATGCTCTTATCCATTGCACGGTAGATGGTGTCCATGAACACAACCCACATATGGGTGCTGTATCCTTTTCTAAACCTGTGTTGTTACCTGCAAATTATATTATGCTACTGTAGGTACTTGGTTAGTTAAGTGTGTATGATTTTCTCCTGCAACTTAGCTTGGACTGACAGGACTGACATTGGGCAGCAGTTATTGAGCAGTCTTTTTTACCATTCTTGTGTAATGGGACAACTATTACTGTTTTCTAGAGGTCAGGTGCAGCTTTAGTTGTGAAAAATAGATTGAGAATTGTATTTATATGAGGTGGTGTCTTATGGTAGTAAAATGTATAGAAAGCATGTGAGTTTTGTTGAAACTCCATTTTACCTAGGCTTCTGTGAAGGAGTAAAACATAGACACATAATGTATCGCATGAGAGTGGCAATGTTAGAACCTAATAAGATTTTTTTGGCATAGGGAGGTGGAGGATGAATTTAGCTGCATGTAAATGAAATGGAATGGAAAAGCTGACTGTTGCACACCTGGTTTTTGACTGCCCATTGACAAAGCTTAGAATAAGAGTGTTTAGCCCTGTTTTGTTTTTTTTTAAATGGAAGCACCATGTAATATGCAAAATACAGTATACTGTGTAAGAGACTATGTTAATTAGTGAGAGCAAAAAATATGTCTATGCTCCTGCAGACTTTTTTCCCATGCCATGAAAGTGCCTTATGATGTATAAAAGTCTACAGATGTCTATATGAAATGTTTTAAGAAGTAATTAGACTGTGTATTCCTGTCTTTTAATACAATGATTTTTGTATGTAACAAATGTTTTTTATGCATACTTGAAATAAGCTTAATCTGAATCACTAAACAACTGGTCTGCAGAACAGCCACTCATTGTAGCTGACATTATGACATTGGGTAAACGCAAGGGAGAGTGAATCAAGGAATACATTTTGAAGGAGTTTTGACAAGTGCCAAAGGGACCTGGATGACCTGAAATGCAATTGAGGTCATCCACAGTGGTGAAAATTTACCTTGTTGAGTGATGAAAAGGAATTTGCCATAACTACATTCTACTGTTGGAGGGAACAGAGTGATCCAATGTACATACAGTACACATCTTAAGATAACAATCCCTCTACAGTGAAGAGGAAGAGTTGTATAACATGGGCAGCAAATGCACAGCAGAATATAACATTGATCAGTTGAACAGAGTTAGTCTCAAACAGATAGCACCTATAAGCATGCATGATACATGAGGTTCACAGAAAGTCTAGAAAAGACTAACAAAAAAAGATTACAGAAAATAATAACACATTTTAGTACTTGTGTAAACAGCATATAGAAACATTACCTGAAATGTAGGCTTTATGTTGAACACATGGTACTAAAAATAGAGAAACAGGAAATCCAATACTAATCTGTTCTTTTGACCTATCCAGAAATACATCTGTACTAATAGCCTTAGGAGTTAACTCTGCAAAAGAACCAAACTGCTCTTCCAGCAACTCCAGGTATGATTTAATTAGATGTACACTGTGACAAATGATCAAAAGTAATACCTCTAACACACAATTGCCAAGGATTGCCTTCTCTGTATTCATGTGGCTTTCATTGCATACTGTTTGTGCAAAAGGCCACCGTGTGTTTGTTAAGAGGTGGTGTAGCAATGATACTTCCTCCATGTTCTATTCAAAATTCAGAACAGCATTGTACCAAAATAAAAGAGATAAACAACTCTTGGCTCTCTCAGCAGTCCTGACTTTTTAGATCAGGATATTCCAAATGTGTCTAGTAAACATAAATTTGATGTTCCAATGAACCAACATTTTTTTGTAGCAAAACAGAATGTCAAAGGCCATTACAATATTGATTTAATATCCATGCCATTAAGGGGTAAACCCTTAAAATAATCTCTGCATTAAGAGTGAAGCCATGTTTTTTTAATTAGGCTATTTGCCTCAATCTAGAAATAGGCGATTGACTCTGAGTCCATTTTACAGTCCTGAGAAGACAGCACCTGCTTTCTGTAGTGTGTGTTGTCAAATGCTAGAGAACAAATTTAAGTTACCCAAAACCAGGATCACAAACTAAAAATCAGATAAATAAATATTAAATTTAGATTAATTCATCTGGATTTTTCAAAGGTTTGGTAGACAGCTTCAAAAGAGCCTGGGATAGGTACAAAGGACTAATGGCAGGAGGTGGGCTGGTAAAGGAGAGAGAGGATCTTTCTGGGGGGGGAGGCATTACAGGCAGATTGTATGGGCCATGTGGTCCTTTTCTGCCAACAGTTTCTATGATTCTATGATTATGTGTGTGTGGTTGAGTAGTATTATCCATCAGAGAAGATTACATGTTGCTTTATCTGCCCTGGGAAGCAGATAAAAGGAAGACCACAACAGAGAACTGTACAGGCATGCACCATCTTTTATTTACTTCCTTATACACAGGACAAAGAAACATTCCCATGGATCCCCACAGTAGACAAAAACAAATACAGCATTTTTAATCTCTTAGACATGAATGAGCTTACATGGCTTTTATAACTCAAGTGGTCATGATGCATAACTTCATTGGGTAGCACTGGCTTAGGTTTTGGCTCACTTTTAATTTTTTCGACTAATGCATCAACACATAGTTCAAGTTCATGTTCTAGTTTTATTTCAAAGAAGAATGCATTAACATACAATTAAAACATTCACATATAGGACACTATTGGAAACATAATTTAGCAGATTTAGATACATAAAAGAGACAGGGTGTTATATTACATTATACACTCCTTCTTTAAAATATATATATATATATATATATATATATATATATATATATATATATATATATATATGGATACATGATGGGCATGACTGATATGGCAAATATTGTCACTGCTGCAGAGTGAGATATCCAGAGTTTACAATGCAGGAGTGACAATATTTGCCATAGCACACTATCTGCACATCATGTATTCGATTTATACAATAGGTCAGTAGTTTCAGAAGTATTGTTATGTTGTCTTGTTTTCTGTTCCTGTTTATGTGTTTGCTCATTCTGTGTGTGACTTTTTCTGAATGGGCTGGCAGTGTTACAAACTCTGGGAAACAGATGAGTGTGTTTTGCAATGCTAAATGTGTTAGTTTTAGGTAGAAGTGAGAAACAGACTATTTTGTGAAGCTGTGTTCTTTATAATTCTGGCTGCAGTCAAGCTGAGAGTATCACAGTAATTGTAATGTGCTGAAAGGCAGAGTTTGAGGAACAGGTGAGTGTTTTTAGTGGTAATTGAGTTAGTTGAAGGCAGCAATGAGGAACAGACCTTTTCTGTGAAGCTGTACTCTTTAGAATTCTGGCTGAAGTCGAGCTGAGAGTATCACGGTAATGAGCTGGAAGTTAGAGTATGGGGAATAGGTGATAGTGTTTGTAATGCTGAGTTAGCTGCAGGCAGCAGTGAGACCTCTCATGTAGTCCTGCATGTGTGTCTATGGTAACAGCATAGGTGGTTTTTGTATGCTGAGGGGAAAGCTGCCTAGAGTGATGATATTAGTGACCTTTGTGTTACCTGTGTGTGTAAATGACTGATATCATCACAGTAGAGCAGAGGGTACATATATCACACTGCAGTGGATGATATACTGTTTTATCTCACTCATTTATCATTCACTCTTATCTATCTATCTAATACATATATATATATATATATATATATATATATATATATATATATATATATAGCTATAGACAGATAAATAGATAGATAGATAAATATGTTATCACAAATGAAAATGCACAAAAGTTACCACAGCAAAATTACCTTCAGTTTAGAGGAGAATAACAAAATACCAAGTGATGTTTTAATGTATGCATCTGAAAGGCTAGGACCACATGGATATTTAAAATCATTAAAAATGGGATTTATAAATCTTTCACTTAAGGTACTAAACCTTGTATACTCTAATAGAATATTATTAACAGTTACACCATTACTTCTGATATAGTGACAGATTTGTTTTTGATTTAATAGTGAAATGTTTGAAAACTCAAATCATGTCTCTTTTATTATGTCCAATCTAAAAAGATCATATGCTTTCCTTTGTTGGAATTTATCACCCATCTGTAAGTAACATTCTGTACCCAGATATTTTTGTGCATTTAAAAAATAGCGAGAAATCAAATGAGGATAATTTAGCAAAGCCCTCCTGAAAAAAGTTGTCTTATATTCTTTGTAGAGCAAGCTTATAGTATTCTTAAGGGAAACATAAAGTTTGCACCAAATTCAGATCTTCTAGCCTAATTTTTCTTAAGAAAACAAATAAGATTAGTGAACCAGAGACTCTTTGCACCCCCCTCCCCCAAGAAATCAAGCAGACACATTTTGGATAATTACATATGTCTCATTCAAACCATTTTGACCCAGTAATTTAATGTTCTCTTAGTACTCAAATATTTAAGGCTTCACATGCCAGATCTATTCTCAAAACAGCCCTAAGTGTATCTCTAGGCAGTCCCATAATTCCCCTTAGAAAATGGTTTTGTACTGCTTCAAGTTGGCTAATATTGTCATGGTATCCCCATACTTCAGCAGTGCACAGTAATTGGCCATGTATCTTGGCCTCATAAGAACTTCCTATTTCTCTCTAAGAGTGACCAGAAAAACTAAAAGCAAAACATAAAATGCCCTTGGTCATTATACCTAATGTGGTTCATCCAGTTCAAGTGCCTGTTAACAAAAACTCCTAAATATTTAACATTATCTGTCTCTTCAATAAAATTATTCCTTACAATCTTCCTCCGAAAAGTTCTTTTTTTCTAGTGAACACCATTCTTTAGATTTATTGTAATTCAGCTCCACTCCCAACTGTAAAAGCTGTTCATATACTTTATTTAGGCTTCTTTTTAATCCTAAAGGTGTAGTAGATATGAGGACTATATCATTCATATGTAAAATAATTGGTATTAACTTCTCTTTTCTCATGAAAATGTTTACCTGATACATGAATTCATTTCTGCACATCGGCAGAACTCCTTGGTAACCCTTTTTCACTTCCAGAAAATTACTGAATAAGTTACAAATGGACCATCTTAATTTATAATTATTCTCTCTATTCATTTTGGGCATGCCATACAGTGATAAGATAAATGGGGCTTCCGAAATATCACAATGCTCACACAATGGATTAAAATCTTCTATTCACAAACGAGACCCATATTTCCTCTCTTTTTAGTAACCAATTGTTGTACCAAACATAATTTGCTACTTTGGGTGAGTGGAAGGAAATTTCAACTATCCTAACTCTCCCATCTTGTATTTTCTTCATTTCCACCATATCACTCTCTTGTACATCCAATCAGACTTTTTTAAAAATTCCATTTACTATGTAGGGTCTCAGCTCATTTTCTAGTATTTTAGGCCATTCAAAATCTGCTGTCAGTCTTAAATAAGGGAATTGAAAGTGTGCTATGTTGCATGTTACTCTCCGCCCAAGTGTCTACATATTCTGAAGATTTGTAGACAGATGCATCATCCTGTATGGTTCCCCTTGTATTCTGGTTATTTGTATTTAGCCCTTCCTCTATATAATGTAAGTCACAATGGCATTGTTCATTGAGGAGGGCAATCACTTTTTCAAGTTTTCAAGTTTCTTCAGATTGTTGCCCAACTCTGACTGCCCAGGAGACAAGTACTTTAAATCACTACTTTCTGTGTTATTTATTTGATGTGTACATATACCCTTTTTCCCATCTGATATTGATGACCCCTTCTTGTCATGGTTTTGTGTAGAAATCATTTTCCTTTTTTTCCCCATTTCTTCTTTTCTGTTATTTGTTTCTTTATCCTCCCCCCCCCCCAAGGTTCAACCAAACAATATTTCTTGTGTCTCTTCTTTTTTACTCTTTTCTTTTTAGGTGTCTTTCTTTCTGTTTCTGGAGACTGGGATAAGAACCTCTGAAAAATCTGGCCTCTGAAATTCTAGCTCAGATTGTGAATTTGCCATAGGTATTGAATCAAATATTTTTTTAGGAAAAACTTCCTCCAGGTGATCTAGTATAGTGATCAGTTTAGCATCTGTGACAGCAACATCATAATAAGTATTTTCTATCTCATTTTTAAGAACTATTAATTGTTCCATTAGCATCAAATTAGTTGTGTGGTGATGTCTCAATAAAGCCACTATGTCCTCACTAGGGGAAATTAGGACATAAAGTGAAACTTCTGGGTTTACGTTTTGTATTAAGCCATCTCCTCTTTCCAGTTCCCTTACTTGGTTACTTAATAGATTATCCTCATGTGCACTATAGTTCTCCTCACTTGTAATTATTTTCTTTATACCTAAAATTGTCTCACACAAATCTGCTATAACATTCTTAAATTTCACTTCAGATATAAGCAAAAATTAATTAATAGAATTATTAGCAGTGTTCTCATTTGTTTCTTGGGGCTTCTTTCCTGCAGGTATTTGGAATGAGATTAATTCCATCTCACTTTGTCTTACTAATTGTGGGACCAGTGTTAGCTCAGCAGGATCTAAAATAAAGTCTTCAGACTGGTGACACTCAAAGGAGTTATATGAGGTATTGTTTGAAATATTATATGATATTTTTGACATTTCCTCATTACTACTGTAAATGAGATTAGGGGACTTTTCTAAGGAAGAAGTTTCTCTTATTATGATTGCTGAACAAGATAGGCCTGCTCTTGGTTTAGGGGTGGAAGATTTTCCCCTTCTATTAAACTATGCATGATCATATTGTGTGTTATTTTAGTTTGTTTAATTTTGCTATATTCAGAGGCATTCTTTTTCTTTTTCTTAGCTTATTCTAAACCCATTCATCTAATAATGGGAAGCACTCCACCTGAAGCTGTCTTTGTAGTCTTGTGCTCACCATTTATTTCCCTTTCTATTTCTTGATAAAGTGCATGCTAATTACAAATACAAATATGAATATACAGATTAAGATTCCCTTAAAAAATGATATCACTAGAACAGGTCGGTAATTTCAGAGCTTTAAAATTACAGACTCTGTTATATCTGGTGTGTCTTGTACTCCTTTCTTTCTCACACCTTCTGTGACTCCTTAGTTTATTGCACTCTTCTATGGCCTGCAGCCTTTGGGTATTGTTCTCCTCTCTTTCTTAATAAAACCTCATGAGCCATTGCTAACTAAAGTCAGTCCCATAATATTATTGCACAAACAGTCCTACTGCACAAATCAGTCTTGTTCTGATCAATTCCTGAAGACCAAGAAAATCTAATAGAAGTACTAATAGCAGACCAATGTTCTCCAGTGGATTGTGTGCTATAGAGGCCTAGATTTGCTTTGCTTTAGTCAGTTCTCCATGGCTTAGGTCTTGGGTGGTTTCCAGTTTTTAGTACAGCACCCAGTGGACACTGGTAAAAAAGAATAAATATAATGTCCTTAAGCTAAGTATAATGTGAATAGCTATGTGTGCTTCGATATGTGTGTTTGTCTGTGTAAATAACTAAGAGCTTTCTCTGTAAATACATTTCACACTCTGCAGTACTTGTAATACTAAAAACAATTAACGCTAGTAAACCAGTGCTCTTATTAATTCTCTAGTTTTCTACATAGTGCACAATCTCAGATGTAAAATTCAAACTCTAACACAGAAACAAACTGATATAAGAAATTCTTGTCAAAACTGATAATGCAGAATTTCAAATTGCAAACTTACTTTCATCATCCTCCTCTAAAAGCCCAGGGCCACCACCAACCCAGTAGTATAAGCACTTCAAGCAAGTGTTAAAAATAGCTCAGAGTGACAATGCACAGACTAACAGTCCCTTGTCTTAGACCAGCCTTTCTCTGTTCTTAAAGAACTGATTCATCAGGGAATATTTTGACTGGATTTCGAATACGCACTTATGACCCATGTGGGGTGCAATACCAGTGAGGGCACAGACAAATGGACAAACAGAGTCACAAAATTAACCAGAGTAGGAAAATATATGCCTACTCTGGAGAAAAAGACTTGAAGATCATGGAGAACAACAAATAAATTTGATTTTAATTACAATTTTAATGACAGTTCACTCCATAGCTCTGTGTGGTGTGTAGCATGGTGTGTGAGTGTTTCAAATCTGAGGCATCTTAGCTTACTGAATGCCATGCATGCACATACATGAGACCAAGTAATATGAGTTAATTAGCATATGGCATGAAGTTATGCAAATTTAAAAATAAAAAAAGTACTAAAATATTTACCAAAATGTGGTATTACAAACTTTCCTATACAGTATAATCAAGTTATGTATCCAGTTTAAGCCCATATGTCAAAGTAACAAAGTAATTTGTTTCATCCATAAGCGGCTCAACACTCCCAAAATGCCCACAAATTTTGCACAGGAATCAAAGATAAAACTTACAGCTTGCAAGTTAATAAAAGAGTATTCCTCTATGCATTAGAGACAAGTTTTAAGAGTGCTAATACATTACAGGCAAACAATTGTACTTTAAAATTGTGAGCCATTCACTCCTTGGATACAGATCATCTGGTGGTCTGGAGACAGATAAATCTTTTTATGTCAGGAGCAGACATCCCAGGAGATTAACTTTGTATTTTTCCTTCTTCTGATGATATAGCCATCCTGAATGACTTCCTGCTTAACTCCTGCCCTGCTTCACCTCGGGGAAAGACCCCAGACCCCACCACAAGTAGGCCTTCCTCCTCCTAGAGTAAAAGAGAACACAGCTGGGAAAATCTGTTCTAACTGAAGGTTTGCAATAAGCTAGCCTGGAAAGTAGACAGACAAAGCAGGCAGCAGTGACATATCTGTTATAACTTCAGATAAAGCATTGTCTCCCTACTTCTTTACTTTACTTCTCAAAGGAACGAGTGCATAGCAAACTTCCCCTCAGAATATCCAAGATCAGCTGCTCAATTGGTATTAAATGACCATATACCAATGGAGCAAATGTATCAACTTGATATAACTCCTTCATGACAGTATCAATGTTTAGGTTAAACAGACAATGGGCTGAAAGCTACCCCTGTTTCACACCATTGCTGATGTAAAATGGAACAGTTAGTGTTCCCTTTTTGTTAGTTCTAATCACTGCATTGGCTTCTTTATGTAGCAAAATAAAAATGTCTAGTAATTTACTATCTGTTTCTAGATAATACAGTATGTGCCATAAAGTGTCTGTATTAAGACAGTCAAACACGGGGACTTCTGGTGATGGCTTTGCCTGGTTAACACATGGGTCAAGTAGCTCCGTTAACCAACCCAGCAAAAATAAACTTATTTTTATCACCAAAGCATCTGATTTCATACTAATTTATACTTTGGAAGCTTACATTAATATAAATGCCATTCTTCTACAACTTAAACAAGAAAAATGGATATTGATATGAAAACACCAATCAAACATACTGCACCTCAGACTCCAAGCAGGACGGGAAGTTCCAAAAGGACTACAAAAAATGCGAGTAAAACTTCATCAGACACCAGCGTTAAAAATCCACTATAAGAAGAGAAGTTCATGTCTAAAATTAGTGATCTCAAAGAATAGATTTCTCACCTGGTTCAGGAATCCAAAAGCATGAGAGAAGTTCTAAATAAAATTACTTCCCAGCTAGAGGTGGGCAAAAGTTACGAATTCCACTTTTGTGGAACTTCTGTGAAAATTCAGAAATTTTGCAGAATTTTCTAAACTTTTGCCATTCACGAGATCATAATCTTCCCAATGTTTGGGGGATTTTCACCCTGTTCTGCAAAATGTTTTGGCTGAACTGCAGAATAATACACATAAATTGCAGAATAACAGTTCTGAGGAATTTTTTTCCACAGTTTAACAAATTATTCCACAATATATGTAATTGTTCTGCAGTTCAGTTGTTAGTTCTGCAGACATTTTTCTCCACAGTTTACTAGAATAATCTGCAATTTAAACATTTATTCTGTCATTCTAAGTCAGAATTTTCCTGAAAGTTGATCATTTAATTTCTGCACTTTTGCAGAAGTGAAATTCTGACTTATGCAGAAATTCCACCATCAGAAGTCTTTTTTCTCACACCTCTATCCCTGGCTCATGGATGCAGAGGTGAAAATCTCCTCTGCAGAAGATTGGAAAGCTAAAATAGATCCACAGCTTCCAAATTTGTGTCAGAAAATCGAAAAGCTGGAGCAAAAACTGGAGGACCTGGAAAGTAGATCACGGTGTAATGACATCATGATCTATGGTATTTCAGAGTCCTCCAAAGGTGCCGACCCCATACATTATGCACAAGTGTTGTCCAAGAATTTTGCAGGCAGCTCTCTGAATGGTACCTCATATGTTATAGACAGAGCCCATAGGGCTCTGAGACGTTTACTGGCTAAGGGAGAACCTCCAAGACCGTTTATAGTTCTCTTTTTGAATTACCTGGATAGAACCCATGTGTTAAAAAAGTGAAAGAATATTAAAGATTTGTCTTGGGATGGGAAAAAAACCTGAATGTCTTAGGACCTCCCAAATGAAGTCCATCAGAGGAGAAGAGATTTTACCCCCATCATAAATAAGCTTATTTTTGCAGGAATAAAGTTCCACATGTCTTATCTAGCAAAGTTGTCCATCACTAGAGATGGTAAGAACTATACTTTCAAAAGGATTATTTCCTAGCTTATTTAAAAAAGGCTGAGACTCTGCATAGCACTTTACTGGATTTAGCTGCTGATTGGGAACCAGTTAAGATTATGTTTTCTTTTCTCTAAGACATGAGACTAAATATATAGTACTTTTTTTTCCCTCAGCCTGCAGCTCCCAACTTTTGAGGTGCATGGACAGAAATACTTGTTTGTAACCTGGCTTTGAAGATTAGAATGATTGCATGGGAGTCTTTATTTTCACTTCTGACAATCAGACTTAAAGATCTGTATTTATTGCCAGGCTTATTGGTCAAAGATCCATAGCTAAATATTTAGGAACTTTCTAGATTTCTTATGAAAGATGTGCAGTCCACAGGCTCTGAATCTGTATATGGGAGTTCTCGTTTAAGAGACAAGGGACTTGTTTCACTCCCTAATTGTATTAATTTCTGGCTGTACTATGTTTTTTCCTCTTTTTTTAAAATGAGTGGTTACAATTGATATGATTCGAGGTTTGCTAGTTCTCTTCAGTTTTTGTTTGTCTGAATTTACTGCATATAGAATCGCCCTTTGTGGATAGACCTTAGTTTTTATTGGATAGGTAATAGCCCACTCTGAACTATATGCGGTGTCTAGAAGTAGATTTGTCCCATTTACAGTTTTTTTGGGGGGGTTGAGCTACAGTTGTGGGGCCAGTTTTTTCTGTGACCACTGTGTCCTTGTTTATTTACTTTCAAACAAGATGGAAGGCAACCCAAGAGTCTGTTAGAGTGCAAAAGAAAATATATTCCCTTTTCACACCTTTAGAGGCACAATGAGGTTTGGCCAAAGAAGAGGCAAAATTTACTTATTTTTAATAACCCCATTCTGAACAGAAGAATGGCTTTAATCTTCTCAAATCATGTCCTTATGGCTATTTTACTTTACAGGAACTAGATGGTGTGGGTGATCTCCAGAAGGTAAGAACAACAGTGTACTTGGCCATTTCAGGGAGTACAGTTAATTTAAGAACCAGAATATTTTTCTCAGGGAGATGTGTGGGACTGCCAAAAAGGAATCAAAGGGGAGCAATGATGTTGTTATAGTTTTCTGATTACAGGGGTGATAACCGCTAAATAGGTTTGCACCCTTGTGCAATATAATCGGAACCTTGTTTTTTGTGTATGGTCTTTCCCCTATTAGGTGCTCCTCTTTAAGGGGGCATCCATACGTTAAAATATTTACTCCTGTTTAACAATTTTTTTCATTTATTGTGTATTCCCATTAAACAGGAAACACTTAGGATGAATCTGTTTCTCTTTACTTTACCTTGAGGACCTGATTTTACTGATAATGAAAGATCATGGTCTGCTACAAAGGGAGGTCTGTATTATTAAACCTGTTAAATAGGGAATCTGGCCAAAGGCTTATAGCTTCCACCTTAGGGGGCCAATTTAATCTGAGGATGCACAGTGGAGGCGGCTTTTCTTTTTCAACTGTAGGTTTGAAGCTGGAACCCATTAAATAGGGTTTATTTACCTTGCTTCCAGCCTATAAAGTCCCTGTTATATAGCAGTCTAACTAGGAATGGTTGCAATATCCCAACTGGTCTATTTTTAAGAATTGTTGTCAACTTACATCCCTTTATTATTATGTAGATGTCTCTTTTGTTTATCAGGTAACATTTATTGAACTCTAGAAAGCTGTGGGGGGTGAGTAGTCACAGAAACAATGCTATTGACCTTTAATAAATACTTTGTTACTTATTCTTCATAATAATCTCTCTTTTATTTTTATTTTTTTACACTAGCTCAGATTTCACACTCCCTCTCGTGTCTCTGAATTTAAAGCAACTAAAGTACTTTAAATATAAAGCAAATAATCTCATACCTCTCTAAAGATCACTCTAGGTATATACCCCACACATTAGTCTAGCCTGACAAACTTTATGTTTTTCATATGGGTCACTATAAAATTCCATAAATTAACAAGGCCACAAAATGTTTTATTTAATGTTGCATGGGTCAGTTTCTAATGAGGTTGATATATATTTCATCTGGACATCTTTATAAACTTCAATGTAAGATGGAATGTAGTTAAATTAAGCAACTCTATTATTTATTTCCTTTCTAAGCCTCTGACAGAGCAATCTGTATTAATTAAAAAGGTTAAACAGTATTTAGCAGGATAAGTGTGTTGGAACACTTTATTTCAGAGGGATTTAAAGTTTGTTTCACTCTACATAATAATACAAGGCAAGGTATATTACTCTTTTCTTTTTTTCTTCTTGTATTATTATATTCTCTCACTCAATATTTAAAGTATTTAAAGTTATGTTGGCGCTGTTTTAAGGGTTTTATATCTGAACCACTGCTGGGGTGGGAACTCGGTGTTAGTGGAGAGTTATTTCACTGCATTCAAATATTTTTTAGGAGGTCAGTCTAGTGACTGGTGGTGGACTGTTGTATATACATCATATTTTTATATCATCAGAGTTGATAACTGAATTATCTGATGTTGATAAGGTTTCCTTTGGGGGATTTTCTTCTTTTCACTATGGGAGGGAGGTTAAGTATAGAGGGGAGGAGGTGGGATAAGCAAGGGGAGATTAATGGGGTCTTGGGAGCTATTATGTTACACTTAAGGTTTGCTGACTATATGGAGCTGCCATTTGGTTACCATCAACTCACCATTATTGTTCTTTTATGAGTGTTTTAAATCTTAAAATGGCATCTTGGAATGTTAAAGGGCTGTGATCAAAAATTAAAAGGATGTCAATTTTAAATTATTTAAAATCTATTGGACTTAATCTAATTTATTTACAAGAAACACATTTTCTTAAGAGAACTTGAAGAAGCTATAAATAAGTTTTTGATCAACAAAGTACCTTGACCAGTGGGCCTTACCTCTAATTTTTATAAAACATATTTTTATAAAACATTTAAACGTTCCCTCACCCCTATTTTAAAACAACTTTTTAATTTTATCTTACTAGAAGATATTTCTGATATGGCACTGATAGAAGCACAAATAATCCTTCTTCCTAAACCCAATAAGTCTAAACAAAAGGTCTCCAGTTATCACCCCCTTTTCGTAAGTGATTGCAGTATTAAAATTTTAACCCATATTCTAGCTCAGAGAATTGATGAGATATGGCAAAGGTTGATTGGGCCTGACCAAGCAGGCTTTATGCCATCCAGACAAGCCTCACATGACTTTAGAAGGATTTCCAAATATTCTTTCCACATCCAAGGACACCAAACATTCTTTTGCTTTGGTGTCATTGGATGAGGAAAAAGCCTTTGATATAGTTCATCACAGTTTTTATATGCCTCTCTTCTTAAATTTGGTTTCCCACCAACATTTATTAAATGGCTAAATATTTTATACTCAAATCCAACTGTGAAAATAAGTTGTAATACTCTACTCTCACCTTCTTTCAAACTTTGTCAAGGTACCAGACAGGGATGTCCCTTATCTCCTATTCTTTTTAAATTTTTTATTTAGAAACCCTTATTTATTCACTAAACTCAATATAGTTATCAAATGAATCCCCATTTTAAAACATCATTTAAAATTATCAGCCTTCACTGATGATATTTTACTACATGTATCAGATCAATTGAAATCAATTACAGCAGCCTTGAAGACTATTGAAGATTATAGTAAGGTCTCAAATTATAAACTTAATAGAGAAAAAACAGAAGTGATTCTTCTAGTAAACTGTTTTTGCAAGGAGAAAGTTGGTGACTCAGGTCTTTTATGGAATCCTTCCGGGATTAAATACTTAGACATAATTATATCTAAAGATGTGTCTCAGTTAATAAAGCTCAATTTGTATACACCCTTACAAAAAATTACTCAGGATTTAAAAAGATGGGCGAATCTCCCTATTTCTTTTCAGGGTAGCATTAGTATTATAAAAATTAATATCTTCCATAGAATATTTTTTCCTATTAATATGCTTAATGTTTTTCTTCCTCTAACCTGGTTTTCCAACTCCTTTCAATTATAAATAACATTTTATTGCTAAAGGGCATGCCTAGGATAGCTTTGCAAAAATGTATACTTCCTAAAAACCTAGGGTACAGAAGATGCCAAATCTTATATTTTACTACATAGCTTCACATATGAATAAGTACTTAAAATGGTTTACATATAATATCATTCTTCCCCTTATGTTCCCACTTGGGTTATATTGGAGAAAGAGTTACTTAAAAAATATAACACTTGCCCAGAAGCTATTCTATATACTGTTTTTAAAAACATTCCTAAAGATATCAAAAGTACAGTGGTTGGTACTTCCTTAAAGGTTCATGATCAATTTTGTCAACTGTTCAATATTAATATATCCCAGAGTACTCTCCAACCAGTGTTTTATTACCTGAATCTTTGCTTAAAAGGGAAAATATTGACCTCAGCATTTTTTACCTAGCCAGGTTAACCCTCAGATGAAAGCCTTTCTAGATCTTGGGAAATTTGTTCTTTTTCAGAAATTTCTAAAGATTTTCAGTGGTCCAAGAAACATAATTAATTTCAATAAGTTAAAACTTATATTACAATCTTTTTTAGGCAATTATTTACCCATTAATGGGGACATTAATACTATATCAGAATTGATTACTATGGCTATCAAACCCCATCCAATTTCAAGTCTATATCAGTATCTTTTAAAATTTCAATTCTCGGATATACCTTTTCAGAATTCATTTTGGGATAAACATTTCTTGACTCATTCTTTATCTTGGTCAAATTTATGAAGCAATTTCTACAAGTTAATTCCTCTCGACAATTTGAGATTAATGGATTTTAAAGTTTTACACAATGCATATTTAACTCCCTTGAGATTGCATAAAATGGGACTTAAACAGTCTAAACTGTGTCATAAATGTAATAAATATATTGGATCATTGGACCATTTGCTTTGGTCTAGTCAACATATCCAAGCGCTCTGGCAAGAAATAAAATGTAACATTTTAGATAAGATACTTCAGTGTTATGAATTAAACCTGCCTACTTGTATACTAGGTGATTTTACATCTGATTTGTCAATCAATGAGAAATCTATATTAGCCTTCACAGGGGCCACAGCAACTCAACTGTTACTTAAATATTGAGCAGACCAATCTAGTCCTGTTTTTAAAGAGTGGAAGGCCCAACTTAGACAAAATCAAACTACAATACGTATTATATGCTATTTCAACAACAAGCAAACCTCCTTCTCAAAATGACAGAAGAGTCTTTTAGACTTAGTAGCCAACCTTTGATACTTTGCAAGTTATAATTAACTGCTTGATTGCATTCCTTGGGCCTTTAACAATCTTAAATTTTGGTAACTTATTTATTTTTAATTTAGGCCTATTATTTATTAAGGTTTTTATAAGCTTTTTCATTATAGCTCCTGTATGTTTTCCTAAGATGATAGCTGTCACCATCTTTAGTTTAGGTTTCAGGACACTTTATGTTTATGCTATATCTTTTTAGTTTCAATGGTATTGTATATCTGCTTAGATATACAGCTCCCAGAGGAGGAAATGGGGGGGAAGAGTGGGTTAGGAGGGATGGGGGATTATGGTTGTTTTGTTGTTTGTTGTTGGACGTTATTGGAATTTATTATTGAGTATTGTTGTGTATATTTAAAATCCTTAATAGACATAGCAGTACTGCAGAAACAGTTGGGATCTGGCAGAGGCTGTGTGAACCTGCTTTTGCTGAGAAGATGAGGAAAGGATTTTAGTTGCTGGATAAGCTTTAAATTCTTATCAATCTGTGGACTTTCAGGCAGGAGTGCTGACTTGTTTAATAAGTGTTGCTTGGTGTGGGGGATCCATAGTGGAAGTTGGATATTCATTTATCTTTTCTACAGGTATTGTGAGGAGCTTTCTAGAAGTTTCTGTCTTTCTCAGCCATGATCAATTTACAGCTAACTGGGGCTTAAATACCAGTCTGTGGACTTTCAGGCAGGAGTGCTAACTTGTTTAATACAGTGTTTGTGTGGGACCTTCCTCTAGAGGAGGTTGCAGTGCTTGGAGGTGCAGTGAGGGGCAGACACAGGGCTGATACACTCTTGTGAGAGTCAGGTGTGGGCTGTAATCCCACCCTTCCCCACTCATCCCTCCCCAGAGCACAGCTCATTTACAGGGGAACACCTGCCCTGCAATTGGAGGAAGAGGTTTCAGGAGCAGCTCATGTAGTTCTATCCAATAATGTAGCCACGGGGCAGGGAAAAGGCATAGGTAGGTCTCAAATAGGAGTGCAGCATCCACAATGAATTGCTGATTAGTGTGATAGTTGGATATTGTGGAAGGTTTTCAACTGGAATATATCAGGTAAACTTTCTGTTAGAGGCTGGGCTAGGTTTAGTTGGTTATTGGCCTAGAAAAGACTGCTGTGATGATGGGGAAGGGACCACATATCACTAGAGCAGGTTTGTTTGGGAGGGCAGTTGGGTGCACAGGGTGTGGTGCAGCTATGATATTGGCCTGGGCTTGGAAGTTTTGGGGATGCCCAGTGTGCAATCAGCTAGCACAGCTTAAGGAGGAGATAGAGGGGATCTGAAGGCAGCTAGGAGTGCTGGGCGGGGAGGATTGGAGAGGTAGGAGGTAAGTGGTCACCTACATGGAAGCACTAGGTGCTGGGGCCTCCCAAACTGGGGGAAGAATGAAGAGAGGTGCTCACACTAGGAGAGGAGGGAAGGAGGGCTACACAGAGGGCTCTAGGGGACCCTGGCAGATGGGGCCCAGAAGGTGGAAAATTCCACAGCAGTAGGCAAGAGTCTGGGTCATCCAAAGGAAACCGAAAGTGGCAGTAGGGACGGGGGGGCACTGGGGTATGGGCTAAAGCTCACAAATTGTTTTAACCCTCTATGCCCATTGGTAGAAAAGGGGTGTGTGTGGGGAGGAGGAGGAGGAGAAGTACAATGATGATGATGATGATGATGCTGGTGAAGCTGGGGCAGGGAAGGATAGAAAGGGTGAAGGGGAAAGAGGCAAGGGTGAAATAGAGGGGGTCTCAGACAGGAAGGGGAAGAGGGGTAGAGGGAGAAGAAAAAAGGAGGATCAGAGGAACAAGAAGGAGGCTGATGGCATGGAACAGGGAAGCACGACAGGCAGGAAGGTGCAGTACATAAATGGGATGATAGCGAGCAGAAAGCCAAGTAGGCAAATGGATAGGATGGATGGATTAGTAAGGAGTGGGGAAAGAGATACAGAGAAAAATACTCAGGTGCGGGGTAAAGAAGGCCAGGACATGGGTAGAGGAGGTGACCAGTGACAATAGTGAAGGGGCAACCTTCAACACCCAGATTTTGGTAGGTGTGAGGAGCCGGTTGAGGGGAGAAACCAGATGAAGGGATGAGGAGGGGCATGAAAGGAGTGGGATCCTGAGGGATGAACAGGGAGGCAAGAGGGAGGTTAGATTACTGCTATTGGGGGACTCCATGATCAGAGGCATCCAGTGGGAGGGGCAGGAGGAGGGTAAAACCTGTCTAATCAGAACCAAATACCACCCAGGCCTGACAGTGCACAAGGCCAAGCATGAGTTGTATTTACTGGCAAGGGAATGTGGGGGACCCCAGACATTCTAGTGCATTTGGGGACAAATGACATAAATGGTAATAGTGAACTAGAAATTCAGGCAAGGTTCCTGGAATTGGCCAGGGCATGCCTTTCCACAGGCTGTAAGATCTACTTTTCAGAAATCCTGCCAGTGCCAAGGGCTAGTGGGGAAAACAAGATGAAGATTAGGGAGATAAATCAGTGGCTTAGGGAGTGGTGTGGGGAATTGGGGTATGGCCTGGTGGGAGACTTGGGGGGAGGCCTGGGAGGATAAGGGGCTGTACACTAGGGACAGGCTCCACCTTAATTTGGAGGGGAAGGAAATCCTTAAGCTCAAATTATCTGGGTTCATCAGCTAAAGGTGGGGTTTAAACTTGTGAAGGGGGGAAAGATCAAAAAAGGGGCAATGCCAGCAGGTACAATAATTGAGGGACATGGTCTCCACTCCTCTAGGGGGCTAGGGAGAGATATAAATGGGTCACCAGTTGGGGTGGAGTAGCTGAGAAATGGGAGCTCAAGGGGGAGAAAGGAGAGGAGGGAAAAGGGGTGGAGAGTGGTCCTGATAAATGCCAGGAGCTTAGGAAATAAAATGCCTGAACTCCAGGCAATGCTAGTTGAGGGGGAGGTAGATGTGGCAGCAGTCACTGAAACCTGGGCCACTCAAGGCATGAGGGGGACCTAAATCTGGAGGGCTACAATATGTTCAGAAAAGATAGGAGAGGAGGGAAGGGGGTGGTGTAGCACTGTTAGTCAGAAATGGCACGGGTATTGGAGGAGTAAAGGAGGCAGAGGGGAATGTGGAGGCTGTTTGGGTCACCTTGCTTGTGCAGGGGGTAAGATAGTAAAGGTCAGAGTGGTATACAGACCACCAGAACTGGCAAAGGTCCTGGAAGAAATTTTGGTGGCAAATCTTGAGAGACACTGTAGATTGGGAAAGGGAAGGGTAGTGCTAATGGGGGACCTCAACATGCCAGGAACAGACTGGAGCACTATGACGTTACCAGTGGCCAGAAAGCAGAGGCTGCTGGATGTCTTCCAAGATGCATTTGACACAACAGGTGGGTGAGCCAACAAGGGATGCCCTGGCGTACCGTTATTGGATTAGGGGCCTTGAGGTGAGGGATCCATTGGTGGGGAGTGATCAGGCCACAGTCTGGTACTTCCTGGACTTGGGGAGAGGAAAGCTGAACAAGGACGGTAGTAACCAACTTTAGGGGTGCAGATTTCAGGGAGATGATCTGGACAGGATAAGGCCAGATATGGATGCTGACAGCTAGTGGGGTATCATTAGGAGGGGAATCCAGGAGGTTACCACATCCTGCACAAGGGAAAGACATAAGTTTGGTAAGGCCAGAAAACCCTGCTGGTGGACCGGGGAGGTACAGGAGGTGGTAAGGGAAAAGAAGGCAACCTATAGGCACTTCAAGTGCTCAAGGAGTGAAAGGGATCAGGAGGAATTTAAGTTGACAGCCAAGAGAGTCACCAGGGTAGTGAGAGCAGCTAAGGCAAAAAAGGAGCAGTCCTTGGCCAGTGGGATTTAGAGGGGGGACAAGGGGTTCTTTAGATACATAGGGGAAAAAAGGAAAGTAAGGGGGCAGATTAGCAAGATAAGGATAGGGGATGGTTGGACACAGAAGGCAGGGGAACAGGCAGAAGCCCTAAAAGAGTACTTTGCCTCAGTTTTTACCAGGGGGGATGGAGGGGCTATGTCTTGTGAGGGGAGCGGGGGTAAACTGGAGCAAGGGGTGGGACCAGAAGAGACCAGGGGACCTGATGAGTCTGGGGAAAGGGAGTGACCACCACAGACAGATGGGGGCCCAGCAGTGCAGGGTGAAAAGGGGGAGGACATGGAGGCTGAAATACCAGTAGAGAGATTAAGGGAAGCCCTCAGGTCCCTATGGATGGAGAAAGCACCTGGGTCACATGAGATACATCCCAGGGTGCTGAGAGAACTGGTGGATGTCCTGGCAGTCCCTCTAGTGGAACTTTTCAACATCTTTCTGAGGACTGGGCAGTGCCCCAGGACAGGAGGGTAGCCCATGTTGTGCTGATCCACAAGGGGGGATCAAGAGAGGAGGTGGGAAATTACAGGCCCATTAGCCTGACATCATTGGTCAGCAAAGTGATGGAGGGTATTGTCAAGGAAAGGCTAGGGAGATTACTGGAGCAAACTGAGTACTTGGACAACAGGCAGCAAGGCTTTGTCATGGGAAGATCATGCCAGACAAACCTTGTTGAGTTCTATGACTGGGTGATAAGGGCCCTGGACAAGGGTAGGCCAGTGGACATCCTCTTTCTGGAATTTAGCAAGGTGTTTGATTTGGTACCCCACAGTGGCCTGCTGGCTAAGCTGAAGGAAATGGGGGTAGGGAGACAGTTGTTAAGATGGGTAGGAAATTGGCTCTCTGA
The DNA here is from genome assembly GCA_016271365.2 of Neoceratodus forsteri. NCBI lineage: Eukaryota > Metazoa > Chordata > Ceratodontiformes > Ceratodontidae > Neoceratodus > Neoceratodus forsteri. Next base: position 853,119,785 of record CM028134.1, read on the forward strand.
TCATACTCAGAGGGTAGTGGTTGGAGTGTTAGCCTCATCCCCAAGAAGGGTTATTAGTGGGGTTCCACAGGGGTCAGTACTGGAGTCACTCCTGTTCAATGCCTATATCTCAGACATCAGGAGGGGGATCAAGAGTGAGATGAGTCTCTTTGCAGATGACTGAAAGATGGGTGCAGTGGTGGATGGGGTGGAGGGGAGACTGGCCTTGCAAGAGGACCTGGAGGCTCTGGAAAGGTGGTCAGGAAAATGGTAACTAAAATTCAATGTGGGGAAGTGCAAGGTTCTGCACCTGGGAGTCAGAAATCCAGGCCAGGGGTATCCCCTGGGAGGAGACATGATTCAAGTCATGGATGGTTAGTGGGACCTGGGGGTAGTGGTAGATGTCAAAATGAACAACTCAGAGACTTGTAGGAGAGCAGCAGCAAGGGTAAATTGGATGCTGGAATGCATCACCACGGGGATTACCTCCAGAAAGGTGGTAGTGATCCTTCCACCATACAACTGCTTGGTTAGGCCATACCTTGAGTATTTTGTACAGTTTGGAGACTACATTTAAAGAGGGACATTATACTCCTAGAGAGGGTCCAAAGGAGGGCAACCAAAATGATCTGGGGCCTGGGGGGAGAGGACCTATGAGGAGAGGCTCAAGGAGCTCGACATGTACACCCTGGAGGAGAGGAGGGACAAGGGGACATGATAGACATCTTTAAGTACATGAAAGAGATCAATAAAGGAGGTCCAGTTAGGGTGCTCCAAAGGAAGGAGGGTGGGACAACAAGAGGTCACGGGTGTAAGCTGGAAGGGGGCAGGCTCAGAGGAGAGAGGAGGAGATGTTATTTCACTGAAAGGGTGGTGGAGCCATGGAATGCACTGCCCAGGGAGGTGGTAGAGGTGGAGACTGTGGAAGGGTTTAAGAGGGGAAGGAACAGGTACAAGGGGAGGGTAAATCTGACCAGGCCCAATACAGGTGGAACATCTGGGACTAGGAACAGTATAACCCAAGGGGGGGCACCAAAATTGGCCCTCAGTGCAGGTGCTAAAAATCGAGTAGACTCGAGAGACCATTAGGCCTATTCTGCTGGAATTTTAGTATGTTAGTAGAATAGAGCTAAAAAAGACAGTCAAACACAGATTTAACATCTACAAAGGCCATATATAGTTCTCTTTTCTTTCCATAAACATATTTCTGGACCAGACATTAAACTGCAGAAATATGGTTAACTGTTCCATAACTTTTTTGAAAGTCCCCCTTGTTGATCAACAATAAATTTTTCCTCCACCCACGCCTCTAATTTTTTTAAAATCTGTTTAGTATACATTTTAAGAGGAATACAAAGCAAGGATATAGGTCTATAGCAAGATAATGATTCCCTATCACCTTTCTTAGAGAGGGGCAGTGTTATTCATGTTCTCCATTTATCTGAGATCTTAAGCCTATTATTTATCTTAGTGTAAAGATTGCCAGGATCTCTGACCACCTGCTCACATTACATTGAAATGCTCATGAGGGGAGCCTGTCCAAACCTGGGGCTTTATTGTTTTTGGGGCCTGGATCACTTTATTTACTTCAGATGGTATGACAATGTCACATTCCTGATTATATACAGAAAGCAATTCACCAGTCCCAGCATCCTTATTGTGTATGGTTTGTCCATAGAGTCCTTTAAAATGTTCAGGCCATTTTAAAGCTAGAATTGCTGTATCTATGCCTCCCCTGTTATTCCCCATTCCATTAGCCACCATATTCTAAAATAATTTAATATCTTGTTGATTGCTTCTTGAAACTGACCTCAAAGCTTCATTTTTTACCTTAGTTTTTTATGTTATCATTTTTTGTATTCTTTCTTGATGTTGATATATGTTTTCCTATCCTCAACTGCCCCACTTTTCCTTGCCTGCTTCCCTAATTTATAAACAACTTCCTTTAGGAATGTACATTCCCTATCAAACCATATTGATCTCCTTCTAGAGTTCTAGCTATATAACTTACTGTATTGTCTGTACTAAGGGCTGTATTAATATTGTCTGTCAAATGGTGAAATAGGGCAAACAGACCATCATCTTGGTCATTTAAGAGAAAGCTTCCTTTTAAGGTCTTCCATAGTTTCACTATTTAAAGGATCTGCTAATTTACTATCCATTGCTTCTGACCATTTAACATTTTTAGCATCATAAGCCAGCATGTTGTCTTCCATAATATATAAAATTGTCCGCGGTACCAATTGTGGAGGGACTTTAATATGTAATGACATGTATGGGAATTCAGTGTTTATTGAGAGTGAGAGATGATCACTTTCCCATCATTCTAGAATCCTAAGTTCCTCTTCCATCCCAAAGTTGCAAACATCAGTCAAGTATACACCAACAAAACTTCCTCCTTGTTGTGTAGGGAAAGTAAATTCACCACACTTATCTCCATTTATCCTGCCATTAAGAAGCCTTACATTTTGTTTCATTGCTAAGTCCAGTAAAAGTAACCCCCTTCAATTACACTTTATGTCTTTAAGGTTCCTTAAGAGGATTCTTAATATGTTATCCAAAGTCCAGTTATATGATCCACTCTTGTTTGCCTCTTACCCTCATATTCATTTCTCCTGATAAAATCAAAATGTTATCAAGAAAACTTTCCTGAAGTTCAGTAATCATATTTAAAATACCTATCATTATTACTTTGCATTTTGACCCTTTATTTTAGGAGACAGGTAGGTGTAAACAATTATTCCTACAACAGAATTACCATCTGGGAGGGGAAGGCAAAGGTATTATGTGTACCAATATCTAATCTTTTAGCCTCCAAATTTAATTTACATGAAATAAATGTAGAGATGCCCACTGCTGCCCTGAAAAATGTTCTTTCTTTATTTGTATATATACCCCATTGTTGACAAGCGACCATATAAAACTCTCCTTTGTCAAGTAGCCAAGTCTCTTGAAAAAGCAAGATGTCATAATCCCTTATTTTATTTATCCAGTCTCTGTCATATTTTTTGCTACTAACCAAGCCACATTCTAAAATAATATTTTTCACTGCTAAGCCCTGTCTCCCTTTTGTCAATCTGACAATTTGATTTCAGATTCTATAGAGGAATCTGTGGTAGAATTCAGATTAATTCAATCTATAGATGATACTATTAAGTTTGTTTTATCACCAATACTATCATCCAAAACAAGGCTAGTGTTTATTTTCACTCTTTTCCTAGTTTTTCTTACCTGGGTATCCAAAGGCATGTCCTAGTTCTATTGGTTTCAGATAATTGGTTATCCTAGGCTGGAATTTAGTGTCTTTCCCTTTAACTTTGTCCCTACCCTGTGTAACTGTCTTCTTAAGTTCTTTGTCCTTGTGATTCATTTCTCTCTCAGCCCCTTCTCTCTGTTATTATGGATCACTGTTGAGTCCAGACTAACACCCATCTCCTTAAACTTTAGTTTTGAACTTATCAGTGTTTCTCCAACTTCTGCCGATCCCAGTGTTAGATATATCCTACCTTTATTAGGACTGACAGTAAAACTATAAACAGACTTACTATCTGTCCAACTAATTTTATCACCCACCACATCTTTACAAATAGTATATGTCATGACTTTTAGAGAAGTGTGGTTTTCTGACTTAGATTTTTTTTTGGGGGGGGGACCATACACGTATATAGTACGTAATAATTTTCCCATCCAAACTAACTTCTCATTATTACTTTCGTCCTCCATTTTAGCATGAGGTTTAGCATGTTCAATGCTCTTGTCTAATAATATTTTTTGTTTTCCATTCTTATTACTAGTTTTGGCTGCAAGCTTTGCTCTGGGTGCACTGCAGAGCTTGATATGATCTTATTTTGTTTAACAAGTCTGTAGGAGTAATAAGATCTCATCCCACTGTTTTCTTTTGTTTTTGAATAAATAAATAACTGAACTTGTAGGATTATAAGGGTGCAGTTCTGCCCCTTTAGTTAGGGTTGAGTAGGCACTTCAATGTTAAACTCAAAATTTTGCACTTTAATAACTTTGCAACCATTGGACAGATTTGAACATAATTTGGTATGCTCCTTCCTGTCATGCAGATTTTTAGATCTGCCAAATTTAGTTATGGTTGGATGTACAGTCTGTGAGTTATGGAGAGGTAAAAAAACATGTTTTTACCCATTGACTTTGCTGGGATTTTTTCTTTGAACTTGCCTACAGCCCAGAGGGTTTGTTTGTTTGGCATGACATTTTCAGGCTAGAAAGGGGCTACTCCACAGATGTGCCCTTTTGTTTGTCTGCTGAAAAAACAATAAGCCATTTTTAAGTTATTGCAATTTAAAAAGTTTTAAAAATAATTTCTAAGCATGCTCAGTATGAACTTCAATATAGCTGTATGATACGAAAGAGGAATCCTACATTGTATGACAAAATTCCTCTTTCATATTTCACTATCTTGTTTCCAGTTTACCTGAAATTCAGATTTGGAAATCTCCCAGAATTATATTCTGGGGAGGAACCAAATCATGTAGCTTGCTTATTGTGACCCCGAGGTGCATTCTGCACTTTACTGTTCAGAAAATACCTGTGTTATTTAACATTTAAATTCTTTGTTCATATCATCATCATATGAAGTAGGATCTTAGTTCATATGATGAGATACGAACTAGGATCCTACTTCACGAATCATACAATGTAGGATCTTAGTTTGTTTCTCATCATACAAACTAAGATACTAGTTTGCATGACTCTGATACAAATAAAGAATTTAAATGTGGCTATCTCAGCCATTTTTTGGTATTTTCTCACCAGATTTTCAACATAGGCATTTTGGGACACCACCTCATGAACAATGTCACTGATATCTTGTTACTTCATCCTAAAAGGTGATTTTATGGACACTGTGTGGAATCACCTTTCGGGACTGATTAACAAAATGACAGTCCCAGTGTTCATGAGGGGAGGTCCCAAATAGCCCATGTTGAAAATTTGGTGCAAAAAAATCCAAAAAACAGCTGTGTTACAACTGTGCATTGCACAGTTTCTACTCACACTTATAACTTTTCCAATTTTTTTAATTTTCACTCCAGATTTTTAACATTGACATTTTTTCACACCTCCTCATGAACAGTGCAGCTGTAATTTCTCATGTCCTGCCCAAAATGTGTGTTTGTACCTCTGGCACAGAATGGCACAGTCACTGTGCAAAATCAACTTGCAGGACGGATTAACAAAATCACAACACCAGTGTTCATGAGGGGATTTCCCAAAAAACTCATGTTGAAAATCTGGTTAAAAAATTCCCAAAAATGACTATGTTATTAGCGTGTGCTGTGCAGTTTCTATGCGCGCTCATAACTTCACCAATTTTTCATATTTTCCCTCCTGATTTTTAACATTACCCTTTTCCACACTTTCTCATGAACAGTATGCAGCTGTCATTTTTCACATCCTGCCCAAAACATGATTTCGTAATTGTGGCACAGAACGGAGCATTTGCTGTGCAAACTCAATTTTGGGACAGATTAACAAAATGACAGTGACATTGTTCATGAGGTGGGGTCCCCAAAATGCCATGTCAAAAATTGGGTGAAAAAATTCCTAAAAATGCCAGAGTTATGTGCATCTGTTGAACTGTGGTGCCTGTATCTCAAAAATGATTCAAGATATGGATATTTCATTCTCCACAGCTTAAGCATCCATGGAGAGTTTGATGCCATGATTACAACTGCAGTAGAATTTTTTCCATAGTTGCTATGGTAACTGAGATATTGCCAAATTAGTGTTACTAGGGTTACCTTTCATGATTATAGGGTTGTGATATGTCTGTACTTATGTGTAACTGGGAGTGCAGGGCCAGAGGGCCCGTGCTCCCACTTATGCATATCATTATGCAACAGTGGGTAACTTGAAGGGAGCGCAGAGCCTGGAGGGACCACATTCCCACAACCACATACCAGCTACATTGCACTTTCTCAAAAAGAAGGGAAATTAATTGCAAAAAATACATTAATGCATCAGTTATGGTTTTTATTAAAGCATAAAAAGGTATGGAAATTCTACTTTAGGGTTACCAACCCTACCACCCCTCCACTCTTCACACACTAACAGGCGTCGGGGTGTGCCTTGGAATTGTTGGTCCTAATTCTCACCCAGTTCTCCTGTACTGTACCATCTTATCTTGTTTACACATGGAATGGGGTGAGAGCCACAGCCAATGACTCCAAGGCACACCCCAATGCCTGTTAATGTGTGGAGGGTGGAGGGTTGGGGGGTGGTAGGGTTGGTAACTCTAACATCAACGTAACACAATAAAAACTTTAACTGATGCACTAATGTATTTTTGCAATGAATATATATATATGTATATATATATATATATATATATATATATATATATATATATATATATATTTATACAATGGGGTGAGGGATAAATGAGTGAGATAACGTGTTATTTTCATTGTAGTTGAATAACCACTGTGATGACATGACCACTGTGAGTTTATTTCCTGATATACTCACAATGTCTACACCACCAGCAAATATTCTCACAATGGTGATGAGGCTATCTACACTGCAGCCTGCATTTAATAGCTTCACAGTTTCTCTTTCTCAGTGAATCCTGCAACTAACTCAATTAGCATTGTAAAAGACAATCACCTGTGTCCCATAGTTATTCTGACAATCCTAGCCCATTACTGTGCTGCTCTAATCTTTAAACCAGCCTCCTTCATAAAGCAGTTTCTCTAACTGAGTGCTAACTGCAACAGTTTCTCTGTCTCAGTGAAGCCTGCAACTTACTGAATTAACAGTTTGTTTCTCACTCCTAGTTGCAGGTAACACAATTATCATTCCAAAACACATTCACCTGTTTCTCATAGTGTCTAACACTCCCAGCCCATTCAGAAACACTTAGGCCCTGTCCACATTACACCACTGCGCCTGATAACAGATGCAATCCATCACAGCCGGGGAGCAGTGCAGTGCGTCCACACTGTGGCAGTATCCGTTACAGGTCCACACTCCGGGAGATGGGTGACCATTATGGCGGCACCCGATCCCGCAATGCAGCTCGCGCTGCACTTCGGGCCCTGCAGGGGACCATTACCACCCATCCACACTACCACTGGTAATGTTACCAAGGTGGGACTGGTTTCATGACCGTTGTTGATAACACCTCTTATGCGGTTTCAACAACGGTTATGAAAACGTCCTCTGTAACGTTACAGGTGTAAAAGCAAATCATTGCAGTAATGGTTTGGGCACTCTGTAACACTACAGAGGTGTAGTGTGGACAGGGCCTTACACACACTCTCAGACCACACACAAAGAGTGCTGTCAGTATAGCCTGGAGGTTAGAGTAACAAGCAATGAACAAACTTGCTACATCCTGCAGCCCAGACCAGTGTCTGATTCTGACAACTTCCATTTGAATATTGTGTGACTCTAAACAAATTTCTTAACTGCCCACTGCTTCCCAGGTCACCCCTAAAAATGTACCCAGTCACCAAACACTAAAATAAAAAAAAAACAGAGTAAACAGGAAGAGAACACAGAAAAAATGTTTCCTAAAGGGTACTAGCCCCATTGTATAAATCACACACATGATGTGCAACTTGTGGAGGACGGCAAACATTTGTACTCATGCAGAGTGAGCTGCGATAATATCACTCGTGCCTCCAGCACTCATGATATTATCCCAGTTCACTCTGCACTCATGAAAATATTTTCCATATTCCACAGTCGCTCATCATGTATCATATATATATACATATATATATATATATATATAAAAGAGCTCCCAAAATAGGTATTCCTCTTGTTTATGTTTCAGGACCAACCTATCCCTTCATTCATCAGAACTGGGCTAATAAATAAAATACATTAATTTGAAATAATACAGCTGTTCTTGTTTAAATATATATTCATCGTAATTTCTACAAAATTGCTTCACAACCAATTATTATGAGGAACTCCCCTTACAGTATATGAAAAGGAGCCCTGGGAGACAGTATACACATACATTAGGATTTGCTAGATTCCTTTTTTGTTTAAGCTAGTAAAATCAGATTGAATACCTATGTATCTGACCTGGTTATTTGTTTGTACACCTACTGCTATATACCTGTTTCCTGAAGCACCCATCCTTTTGACCTTTGCTAATTCCTGCTTCTTTTTCTTATTGTTTTTCATACACTGATTTTTTCTTTCCTCATTGATTACCTAACTGGGGATGGATTACTTCAGTAGCCTCCTTGTCTGCAATATCCTTAGTTATTTATTTTGTTTTATTTTTCCCCATTCTTATAGCCTCATGGAACTCCGCAAACCCTTTGATACCCCAATCTTTTGGGGGTCAGTAGTGTCTCTCAGCAGTAAGTTGTACTTTATACGTTCATTTTTAATATCCAATATTGTTATTTCTTTATTATACTGCACTTTCCTGTTGTCCAGCAACCTCGCGTTTGGTTCATGGTGTAACTTCCTTGCATCAGAGTTTGATGCAGTGGCCTCACTATCCTTACCTTCTGCCACAGGCAGAGTATATTGGGGAAAATTAGTAGGAGGCTCTAGACTATACCTTTAACCCTTGCAGATCCGTGGAATGATGTATCAGTCCAGAAATCCTATACATTCTAATTCTGTTGGCAGCCTAAGGGTTAATATACTGAGATATTAAGAGTCTAATGTCATAAAGATATGAACTTCTTGTAGAGCTATTCTTCTTAGGTCTGCTGGAGTTTTCCTGCTCAGTTAAAAGATCAGTGCCTCTTTCCATTCCTTGAACAATTGACAACATTTGCCTAATGACTGCACTCACATTTTCTTGATACACTAAATCATTAGATGTACCCCTAGAAACAACCTTGTGCTCTGTGTTCCTAATAATCTCCTTATTTGATAACAGAGTCTGTAAGTGTTTTTTTTTACTTCTTGTGTACATTACATGGGTAGTTTTAACCTTACCTTGTGGTTCTAATTCCTAATTTCATCCATCAAAGAGTGATCTTTAACTTTGCCTGCCCCACCATATTTGATTAGTGATGAAGGGCTTTGGGTGACAGGATAGCACAAATTCTGATGAAATCCTCATTTCCCTCAGCTCAATGTGTATGTCCGGGGTTAAAAAAAAATATGGTATTTTACCTGCTTCTTCAGTAAGTGTATCAATACCCATTTTGGACTTTGAAGCTTTCTTTGCTCCCACTGTGACCTTCTTCGTTTCTGAGGAGCAGACATTAGCTAACATTTTTATTTTCACTGCAATCTCTCAGGTTACACATTACTTATGTGAATCAGAGTTAGGAGCTCCTAATGAAAATCAGCAATACCAATTATAAACTCACTGTTAGGCAAGCAATCAATCTGTTGAACAATTAGGATACAGTAAACTCTAAGAGGTGAATCATTACAGATGTCAAATGCTTGACCTGCTAAAAAAGAGAGACAATAACTATATAACAAAGTAGAGATGCAGTAACATTTTACTGTGCCTGTGCAGACAATGCAAAGTGCTCAACTTCACATTTGCGTATCATTACACGCCTACCAGGGCAGGATCTCATATGCGTAATAGTGTACATTAAAACCACACAACAAGAACAGTATGGTAGGGTAGAGCGAGCGGGTGCAAAACCACGAAACGGTGTAAACACGGTAGTGCACCCTCTCACTCTTCCCAGGTAGGGGATGAGACCTGTGTTGGGAGGTGGGACCAGTGAGCAGCTGCCTGTGGCTGAACAGGATGAGCCACAGGCTGCAATGGAGGGAAGTGGTGCATTTGGGACCAGGTTTCAATTCCCGGTCCCAGACACAAGGATTTTTATTTTCACACTTTGTGTGAAGTTAAGTGTTAACCCCCCCAGAGTTGGTTATTTTAATTGAGGGGGTTCGGGGGAACAACCCTCCCAAATGGAGGTGCGGGGGCAGAGCATCCCACAAAAGAAAAACATACGATGCTTTCAATATATTGCACTGTATTGGCAGCATGGTATATTGCTGCGGCATAATGTCTTGTGACATTATGACCCTGTGCCCATTACGTGAAGTTTCCATTCAAAGGTTGAAATTCACCTTTAATGGACTTTGAATTCCAAACTTTGTATTAACTTTGGGTTACATTGCGAGAATGTGAAGTTTGAGAGAAACAGGCCACAGATCACATGTCTGACTGTCTGCAGGTCACATGATACAGGCAGGAAGTGAATCATGCAGGAAATCAGTGAACTAATGTAGTTTCACTTTGACTTTCGCTTTGCTAGAGAAGGAGCTGTGGAGCTTACTGTCTAGTGTGTGCTAGTCAAAACTATAAAAAAAGTTTTGTGCTTTTGAGCCTTTTTTCTTCCATATTCCTGAGTTTATTTTAAACCACTTTCATCCCTAGTCCGCCTTTTTTTATCTAATTCTGTTTCTCTGTTTTCCCTTTTTGTTTAGTTATTAATACTTCTAGAAATTTTTATTTAAAAATGGAGAGAGGTGAGCAAGTGTGGTTCCTCAAAGCCCAAGGATGCGTGGGGGTCTTGGGTGAACTATTCACCTCAACCATAGGAATGTTTTGCATTCCAGTGCTCCCCCCTGCAAAATATTGTTTCCACTGGCAGTGGAAGTGTGGTTCCCAAAGCAGCAGCAACTGCTGCTTTGGATGTTAGTGGTGCCAGCCCTGCAGCACCAGTGGCTACTGACCACCCACAGCAGGCCAAGGAGCTGCAGTGGAAGGAATAACAGCAGTAGGAACAACAGCAGCAGCAGCTTGTTGCCCCCCCAACTGCAGAACAGCCTACTACATCTGCCCCCCCACAGCTTGTGCCTGATCCTCCCCATAGCTCACCAGTGTGGCAGTTTTTCACTACACTGCCAGGTGGCCCGACTGTTTTAAGATGCAACATCTGCAGTATGATAATGCATCATGGTCCCATGGGCAGCCACTTGAGCACAGGTGGCCAAAGAACCCACCTGTTAATGCACCACTGTTCCCAGTGGGAGGCCAAGGTGCAGGAACTAGAAACTGTCCCTGCAGTGGAGGTGCAGTGGAAGAGGGGGCAGTATGGTGATAGCTTGCATGGTGTCCAAACCACTGCAGAAGGGAGAGGGCTGAACAAGTGACAGCTTCTGCAGCTGCAACCAACCCAGCAGAAATGCAAGCCACACAGGTGGAACCTTGCTATTTTGTGGAGTGCGGTCAACCACCTACGTAGCGTTGTTGACCAAAGTTGCCAGAAGTTGGACCGAATGGAGGCTCCCCAACTACAAATCATTAATAAGCTATACATGCTTTTTGGTTAGGCCCATATAATGTGTGTTCTATCTTTATTTTCCTCACTATCCTCCCAGCCCCCCCAAAAAAACAGAATATGAAAAACACAACAAAAAAATTATAAAAGGTAAAAAAAAATTTCCTGCCCTTGCTTTTCCTTCTTTTCCTACATAGCAATCTTTTTACATTTAGACTAAGTCTGTAATATTTTTTTTCCATTAATGTTTTCTTCCTGCTGTATGTTAAAGCAGCAATGCAATAATCCAATGACAATTTTGACCTATGCTCTTGTGTTCTATTTTTGATTGGCCCTTATCTATTGACTTGTATGATACCCTTCTTTCCACAATTTATTTGATTCTGCATTACTCCCTTTTTTTACATCTGAAATAATAAAAGCAGTTCTCCTTTTAATATTGCTCAGATCTGGTTTTCATCAGTATTTCCAGCTGTTTTTGAGAACCTACTACTCCAAAAGGTAACGAAGCACTGCCTGCTGCAGGCTAGTTCAATTTCGTCCCAACAGAAATTATTTTTAATATTAGATGCACAAAAACAGATGAGAATACTGATGAAAACCTGGTACTCTCCAGATTACAAGAAGCGCTCTGTTTATTATTTTAGATGTGAATAAAAGTACTACAGCAGACATAAATTGTAGAAATGGTATGCACAAGTCAGTAGAAAAGTACCAGTGAAAAATAGAATACAAAAGTATAGGTTAAAATTGTCACCTGATTATTGCAATGCTGCAGTTGTCATGCTGTATTACTTTTTGGCTACTTTTTACTATGTTAAATTTTCATAGTACACCCACAACTACAACAAAATACCCTAAAATCCTTTACAATTGCAATCAACACCCCCAAACTTCCTATATTATGTCAATGTAGCCGGCTTATACTGCTATTTTGCTACATCATTCAGCATGTGGTATTAGTGTCCCAATGAAGAGTAATCACATGAAAAACTATTCAGAAACATCATTTGTATTTCTTGACACAATGCTTAAACTGTACAAAGGTAACCAGAACCTTGCATCAGTGTTTCACGTGAAAAAATTGATTGCTGACGCTTGCTGCTGCTGTTGTCCTGTTGTTTTAATTTCATGAAAAGTCCAGATGAAGAATAATCATATGAAAAACTGTTCAGAAGGTAGCACCCATGTTGAGCATGCATTATTGAGCACTACAATTTGAGCACATCAATAATACTGCTCTCACTGACATTGAGTGCTGAAGTAGGTCGCTATATCCTGTAGAGCGAGTATAGCAAAGAGCTATACTCACTAGTATAGGATATAGGATCCTGTGTGGCTGATTCCTGCTGAGCTGGCCACATAGCGCAGTGGTGTACACCACCACTTGTGATGCCAGCAGATCCAGATTTGGGTCTGGTTTCGGACAGAATATTTTTTTTTTAAACAATAACATGCCCCTCAGTCCACACCATCCTTAGAGTTAATTATTTTAATTTGTGGGTGCGGAGGGCTTGCCTCAACAAAGGGGGGCATGGGGCATAGCCCCCCCCACATAAACATAGTTGCTGTGTCTGCAGAATGCATGTATTGTAGCGACCGCCGCTATTTGTGATGATTGCTACAATATCAGGAGCCCTTTTGGCCATGGACTGTTTTGTGGTCGATTTATGCGATGGGCAGTCTTTCAGACTCACCTTTATTACATAAATCCATTCAGAAAAGTCACAAATATTTCTTGACACACTTCTTAAAATGTACAAAGAGAGCCATAACTGTGTATCAGTGTCCCAAGTGAGAAAACTGCTTTGCTGACACCTGCTGCTGATGTTATCCTGCTGTTTTAATTTCATGAAAAGTCCTGATGAAAAATAATCACATGAAAAACTGTTCAGAAGAGTCACAAGTATTTCTTGGTGCACTGCTTAAAATGTACAAAGAGAACCAGAACTGTGTATCATTGTCCCCAGTGAGAAAATTGCTTTCTGACACCTGCTGCTGCTGCTGTTGTCCTGCTGTTTTATTTTCATGAAAAGTTGCAATGAAGAATAATCACATGAAAAACTGTTCAGAAAAGTCACAAGTATTTCTTGACACACTGCTTCACACATCACTGGAAACAGGGGAGGTACCCAAAGACTGGAGGACAGCAGATGTAGTCCTCTTATACAAAAGTGGGAATAAAGAGGAAGTGGGGAACTACAGACCAGTCAGCCTCACCTCGGTAGTGGGGAAGATCATGGAAGCACTACTGAAGGAGAGATTGTGGAACATCAGGTTGTCAATGGACTGCAGGATCCAAGGCAGCATGGGGAGGTCATGTCAGACCAACCTCGTTGAATTGTTTGACTGGGTGACTAGGGAGGTTGATCAGGGGAGGGCAGTGGACATGGCCTATCTGGACTTCAGCAAGGCCTTTGACACTGTGCCACTTAGAAGACTATTACACAAACTAGAGAATATGGATATGTGCAGGACAGTAGTGTGGTGGGAAGGTAACTGGCTGGGCGGCAAGACACAAAGGGTGGTGGTAAATGGTTGTCACTCCACAGAGGGAAGAGTGACCAGTGGGGTACCACAGGGATCAGTGCTGGGACTGGTCCTATTCAACATCTTCATCAGTGACATTGCGCAGGACTTAGAAGGCAGAATTTCACTGTTTGCTGATGACACAAAGCTCTGTAACAGAGTAGACACACCAGAGGGTGTAGACAGAATGAGAAGGGACCTGCAGAAATTTGAAGAATGGTCAGGAGTTTGGCAGTTGAAATTCAATGCAAAGAAGTGCAAGATAATGCATATGGGGCACAAAACCCCTGGTACAATATATCAGTTGGGGGGTGAGGATATAGCATGCGCCAAGCAGGAAAGGGATCTTGGGGTTATCATCTCTGATGACCTTAAGGCAGGGAAACAGCGTGGCAAGGTAGCAGGTAAAGCACATAGGATGCTGGGATGCATAAGCATGGGCATCACCAGCAGGAAAAGGGAGGCCATGATTCCACTATACAAGACACTAGTGAGGCCCCACCTGGAGTACAGTGTACAGTTCTGAAGACCTTAACTACATAAGGACATAGACAGGGTAGAGAAGGTTCAGAGGAGGGCAACAAAGATGGCACATGGATTGCATCACAATTCCTATGAAGACAGGTTGAAGGAATTGAATATGTACCCCCTGGAGGAGGGAAGGGAGAGAGGGGACATGCTAGAGACATACAGGTATCTTACAGGGAGGAACAGGGTGCAAGAATACACTATTTTTAAGTGAAAAAGATGTTCCAGGACTAGAGGATATGGAATGAAGTTGGAAGGAGGACAATTCAGAGGAAATGTGAGGAAGAATTTCTTCACAGAACGGGTGGTGGACAAGTGGAACACCATGCCTGAGGAAGTGGTGGGGGCTGAAACAATCACGAGATTTAAGAATGCATGGGATAGATGTAAAGGAATTCTGGAGGCCGGAGTCAGGGGCAACAGAGTTCTAGGAAAACATAAACTGAAGTTACAAACTCAAATGGGCAGACTAAGTGGGCCATAGGCCCTTATCTGCCAACACTGTTTATGTTTCTATGTATCTATCCTTAAAATGTACAAAGAGAACCTGAAATGCATATCAGTGTCCCAAGTGAGAAAACTGCTTGCTGACGTCTGCTGCTGCTGCTGGACAGTGGTGCTGTACAGTGTGTTGCTGAATGATGATAGCCACAGAAGACCACTGTTTGAAGTATAATTTGATGTTCTTGAAATGTGTTCTGCTGCAGTGACTGAAATATGCTCCCCTATGTGTGTGTATTCATACCACCAATGGTAAGTTATTGTACATGTCGCTGTCATGTTTGTTGAGACACACTGCCATGTAATTTGTATTGCATCTTGTTGTTTATTGTAGTCCATCATGTTGTTCCTTTGCAGGGCATCATCATCATACATATTGAATGTTTTCCCTTCACCAGTATGTTGGCCATGATCCCATTCACACTGTGTATATATGTGCCGCCGTCTAATGTGGTACTGTAAAATGTAATTTTTGGGGGGTGGTTGTTACTGTTATGCGTGAGTAAGTTATAACCATGTCTCTTTGCTGTTCTTTTCTTTTACATTTTCAGGTCGTATCACCTAGATTCATATCCATATTGATGAAACCATGCTGCCACCGCAGATGGGTTATACATGTGTCTGACTGTTGGCTGCAGCAGTACTACAACTGCAAGCCATGAAAGGTAAGTAGTTTTTTTGCGGGAAGGGTCTCTTCTTTGGAAAACAATTTTCCTTAATATTTTTGTCTTCTTTCCAAGTCTTCAGGGTATCTGAAATGTTGTCTGTCCTGTGATTGGAACATACCGCAGGCCCACAGCACCTCGATGTTACCTGCAAACAGATCAAGCAGAAATTATTCAGAGTTCATTCCAGTACCCCACTCAGTACCCAGTGGTGCTCTTCCTGTATTTTGTTATATCCAACTATTACTAAATGCCTGTCAAAAAACTAATCAAGTTTAATGACATGCACTGGACCAGTGTCTTACAGTCCTGACTAGGAATACATGTTGTAGACTCCTTGCGTACTGAAGTATGCCTGTCTCATCTGTGTAGAAAAAGAGATATTATCCGGCATTTATTTTACTAACCTTGAATACTTCACCTCTGCAAAAAATACAAGAAAAAAAAAAGAAAGGAAAACTAATGTAAAGAGGAACTCAGACTGATGCATGCCTGTACCTAACATAATGTACTTGGCCACACTGCAACAGCATAGTTGGTGCACTTCAAGTACTCTGTATCATTTTTATCCTATGACTGTATAATTGCAAATTAAAACAGTCACCTGTGAAGAAAAACTGAAATTAACTTGCCTATATTTGGCCATAGTGGCATGGTGTGTATCTGTATAAAAAGGGAAAAAAAGAATTAACCACACAATTCAAGCCAAAAACACAGGAAGTGTGATTCATACTTATTGTAAATTACTGACATTGATGACTATAATATTAACTGTGTGATGGTGTTTTGCTAGCTGCAGCAAGGCTTGCGGTGCAAAATCTTCAGGGAAATGACCACAGGTAACAACCAACATTAGCAATTCTTGCTCAGTGTGGCACAAGTATTTTGATGTTACTTGTTCTCTTATCATTTTGTACTGATCATGTAGATATATTTGAAAAAATAATATAACACAACAAATTAGCTTTTTTAAAAGAATTGCCCATCATTACTAAAATGTAGAATCCTTAATAATTTGCAATAAATTATTTAGAATGACCACATTTAAAACAATGGTGCTAAATCTGGAGAGTTGATTAAAGGAGCATGTGGCTATTCATGCTAATAATGATGATGACAATATAAACCAAATTTCTGGAAAAAAGACTATAGTACAGAAATGAATCAATGTATATTCATAGGAAATGAACTCACCATGGCATCACAAAATGAGTCTTATCTTGGCAGCCAGTATCATATGTAGCATGAGCCGAATAAGCCAGCTGGTACTTTCTTGATGGACATTGCTTGTTGCATGCACAGTTGATGTTCAATCTTGCTGGCTGGCCATGGGTTCTTATATTGTGCTAAGGCACAAGTTCTATCTGTCTGTCTGTCTGTCTGTCTGTCTGTCTCTCTCTCTCTCTCTCTCTCTCTCCCTCTTCCTCTCTCAAGAAGCAGGATGGCTGTGGCTGGCTGTGGGTTCTTATATTGGGATAAGGCACAAGGCCTGTCTCTCTCTCTCTCTCTTTCTCTCAAGAAGGAGGTTGGCTGTGGCGAGCTGCAGGTTCTTTTATTGGGTGAAGGCACAAGTAGAGATGGGCAAAACCCACAAATTTTGCTCCATGAAACACTTTGTGAGTACAAAATGTGAAATTCTGCTGGTGAAATGCAGAATTTCACCTGCAAATGGTGGAATTTCACCACTCGTGGGCAAAATTCTGCCATTCACGAGTGAAATTCGAAATATTTAACAAAATGCCCAAAATTTGCAAAATATTTCATTAGACGAAATTCACAATTTCATAAGAATTTTACTGGTGAAATTAATTTTCTCTGCATCTCTAGGCACAAGGTCTGTGTTTCTCTCTCTCTCTCTCAAGATACAGGGTGACTGGCTGGGGTGCCTTATGTATTTCAGTGTCAGGATCTCTGTCATTCAATCAGAATGTTGTCAGTGGCCATTGGCTACAAGTTGACATGTATTTAGACGACTGCAAGTAATAATGACTGCACACATCCTGGGAAATGTACTGACAAATGCAATTACCTTGCAAAGTTGGGTGCCACATACCATACCACCCAGTGGTTCTCTAGCTACCTAACTGGAAGATTCCAAAAAGTAAAGGCAGAAGACTTTTTTTCTGCTGCCTTGCCAGTTGCAAGAGGAGTCCCCCTAGGATCCATCTTAGGCCCTATCTTGTTTCCTCTGTACATTAATGACTTAGATGCTAACATATCTACGTCCAATCTGCACTTTTTTGCAGATGATACTGTGTTGTATACTTCTGGCTCATCGTTATCTGAAGTCAAGGGAGTGCTTCAAGCGGACTTCGCACAACTTGAGCATAATCTAATAAAGGCAAAGCTTCTGCTCAATGCTAAGAAGACTAAAGCAATGATATTCTCCCGCAGTGCTGTCTCAGGACCCCCCAATACCCTTGCCCAAGACTTCATTGTCACCACGCTAAACGAGCCTCTGGAAGTTGTAACCAAATTTAAATATCTAGGTATCTGGATCGACAATAAATTATCTTTCAGTGACCACGTCGAAGATGTCTCTAGAAGGTTAAAAGCAAGGTTAGGTTTCTTCTACAGAAATAGGCCCCTTTTCCCCCTTGAAATGCGAAACAAGCTTGTACAGGCCACTTTTCTCCCCCTACTCGACTATGGCGATGTAATCTATTCCTCCACCACTCTTGCAAATCTAAGTAAGCTGGACATCCTTTATCACCGTGCGATACGGTTCATTACAAACTCCCCTTACCGTTCGCACCACTGTGACTTATATGCAGCTGTTGGTTGGACATCCCTTACTACTAGATGCCTGCTCCATGCTGGGCTATGGACTCTTAAACTGATCCTCCAGAAATTGCCAAGCTATCTCTCTTCCCTTATTAGTATCTCACATAGTGCATACTCGTTAAGAAAATCTGACTTTATTATGCTTGACATACCAAGGACGCGGACTTCCTTTGGTAAATGTGCTATTGCATATGCCCTTCCCTCCATTTGGAACCAATTACAAACCGTACTGAAACTAACTAGCACAGTTTCAATAAACTTCTACAAATTGCTAAATTCAGCCAAAATAAAAGACACCTGTAACTGTCATTAAGTCTCTTCCTTCCCCATGTGTGCCATATTTATCCACTGGTAAGGTATAATTGATTTGTCATATTAACTGCTTTCCTTCCCTTCTACTCCTGGCTTTATCTTTGCTTACGCTCCACTGCTACTCTATCAAATCACTCCTCCCCATATCAGTTGTAGACTTTTGTTTGTTCTAGCTGCCAAAATACTGTATATGTATTGCACACACCAGTCATCATGTTTCATTTATCAGTATGCAACCTGTAAGTCGCTTCCCTTTCTCATATCAGTGTTTACCACCTGCGGTCACCCTATGTGGTACCCTTGTATGTATATCCAGCCTGTATCCTGTAATGTGCATTTCATGTATATACTGTTATTACCTATCTGTGTTTGTACTTTAAGTGTTTATGTCACAGGACCTCCTTGTGAATGAGCTTGCTCAATGGAGTTTTCCTGCAATAAACTTGAACTTGAACTTGAACTTGAAGGATGGATAAGGCAAACTCTAATGACATGTCATTATGAAACTTAGAACAGGAAGAAGTACTTTAATGCCTGTTTTTTCTTTAGGCACTTCCACTAACGTACTCATCCTCATCAATGAGGAAGAAGCCCTCACAATCCTCAATGCTGGAGTTGTCCCCACTTTGAAATTCTTTTTCCATGAGCACATCATCAGTCTCAATGGAATACTGTTTGACACTGCCACCAGGATGGTCTGCTATTGCTATACCCTCATCAGCACCAGCATCATCGTGACTGGGTACAGACATAGATGTTCTTGTCCTACATGTAATGTGACCTTCATTCATTTTGATAAATGTCAGCATGCCAACATTTGTAGATGATAGGTTAGCATGATGGTCATACACAATTGCCCCTGCAGAACTAAATGCCCACTACACGCTTACACCAGAGGGTGAGCAGGTCATATACTTCAGTGCTATTGATGTCAGTGCTTGCCACTCATTCACCTTGCCACTCCAGTACACCAGATGATTGTCCAGTATTGTCAGATGCTTGTTTTCTGCCGAAAGGCCTCAACCATGCTTTGTGATATATGCAGTCCTGATGAGTCATCCACCTGTTCACCCCCTTTGTCTAGGTCACAAATTCCAGCTTGGGTCAAAGCACCCCAAAGTGGGTTAATGGGCAACAGTGCAGCTGACAACAGCTTTTGTTGTGCAGCCACCTTATGGGAGGCACTGTGGCCACAATGACATTTAGTCTGGTTGTGCTGTGCACTGTAGAACTTTGCACATGACATCTGTGCCCCATGAACCAATCTGACAAGCTGTCCAGTGAGATTTTGAACCTAATCATGCCTGCCCTCCAGTATGGATGCAACGCCACATTTGTAGGATGGGTCCAGCATTGTGACTATTCCAAATTCTGGAGCTTGCTGAATGGTGGCAATGTGTCTATTTCTGTTGGAAGATTGTAGTCATGTGTTTGAGTAATGCACAGCTTGACCTATCTCCAGCCACATCAAGGCTAGGCTGCAGATTCAAAAATGTTTGCCTCAACACCTGTAGCAGTGGAATGGCTTGACTAATGTATGCAGTGTCACTGCTCACTGCTTGTGCTGCATGTTCAAACAGGCTCAAAATTAGTATGACTGAACCCATGAGCCGCCACTGCTCAGCTGTCAGGGACACTGATGCCCTGGAATTGTCATGGCTAGTGTGCATCACAAGGTACTCTGAGATTGCTTTGTACTGCTCATACAAGTGCTCTGCCATGTAAAGTGTCTGTACATATTGTTTATAAGTTTCACTGTTACTTGGTACTGAGTGCATGCTTTGTCTTATATTTGATTGTTTCAGTGTATGTCCATAGATAGTCTGGTACTATGACTGTATTCATTGTCCTTTTTAGTTCTATGTTTACTAATTGTATTCATTGTTCTAATCATTGCATTTCATTTGTGTATTTTATTTTTGTGACTCCAGGTTCACCTTGCAAATGAGTGTACTCACAATGGTGTTTTTGCCTGGCAAAATAAAGACTGATTGATTGATTGTGTGGAGTTCATCTCATGACAAATTTAAGCTTGAGGTGGTGCTGAGGGAGGCTGTTTTGGATCTGCAGCTACCTAAGCTGGTCATGATCCTTTCCAGAATGTGCAAAGTGGGCACAGATGAGGTGTACAACTTTCAGCATTTGCTTGATTTCACGGTACTGCAGAATCTCCTATACCACAAGATTAAAAAAGTGGGCCATGGAGGAAACCCTCACATACCCACCATTGTCGATACATTTAACAACATTTTACCCATTATTGATTGCAAAGAAGCAAGCTTTTAGAGATAAGGGGTGCAGCCACTCATCTATTTCTGTCAGTAGCAAGTCTAGCATGTTTTCACCTGTATAAGACCCTGCTACACTACACATTGCAAGTGTGGCATGTTGTCTAATAGTTCTTTGCCATCCCACCATCACAGACAAGTTCAACCCCTGGTAGCTGTGCCCAATGGGCAGTAATGCACAGATAAGAACTACCCGCCGTTTTGCCATTTATCCACATATCCATACTTAAGTGAATGTATGGTAATGTGGATTGCTGAACAGCATGTCTTACAGACTCTGTCACAGTCTGATATAATTCAGGGACAGCACAGGTGGCAAAATATGTCCTGGATGGGATCTTCCATTTAGACATGTGTGTGCCACAAAGTGTTGGAATCCTGCATTCTCCACAAAGGAGAATGGCAACAGGTCAGTTGCAAGCATTTCTGCTACAGCAGCATTGAGTTCACATGCAACAGCATGATTTGGTGGATATTTACTGTGCTGATCAAAAAGGCTGTGCATTGTGGGTTGCATTGTTTGGTGTTTTGCCCAGGGCATGCCAAACATCTCTGCTCTGTGAACTATCTTCAATGAGGTAGCTTTGATGTGGGGTGGTGGGTGCACAGGTGACAAACCAATAAAAGCTGTTATTTTACCTGTTTAAAGCACAGTGGTTGATGTAATAGAGTGATTACATGGACTGCCACTGCTACTCTGACCGCTACTGGAACATTCAAAGTTATCCTCCTCCTGACGCCTATAGTAATCCTCCTGTGTTAATTCACAACTTTTACCTACATGGTTACTTACACTGACTTGGGAAGGAGATATCTTGCTCACTAAGGTTGATGAGAGTGAACACCCCACTATGGCATTTGCTCCCCTCTGGTGCTGAGTCCACAATGCCATGTGTCTGCTCTTACATGCTGTATATATTGTTTATAGGTTTTGCCATTACTTAGTACTGAGTGCATGCTTTGTCTTATATTTGATTGTTTCAGTGTATGTCCATAGATAGTCTGGTACTATGACTATATTGATTGTCCTTTTTAGTTCTATGTTTACTGATTGTATTCATTGTTCTTATCTTTGCATTTCATTGATGTATTTTATTTTTGTGACCCCAGGTCCACCTTGCAAATGAGTGTACTCTCAATGGTGTTTTCAGCTGGCAAAATAAAGATTGATTGATTGATTGATTAATAATGTAGAGTTCCATCTCATAACACATTTAAGTTTGAGGTGGTGCTGAGGGAGGCTGTTTTGGATCTGGAGCTGCCTAAGCTGGTCTTGGGCCTTTCCAGAATGTACAAAGTGGATGCAGATGTTGCATGCAACTTTCAGCATTTGCTTGATTTTAGGGTACTGCAGAATCTCCTGTATGACAAAATTTAAACAGTGGGCCATGCAGGGAACCCTCACAAATTCACCATTGCTGATACATTTAACAACATTTGACCCCCTATCAATTGCAATGAAGCAAGCTTTTAGGGACAAGGGGAGCAGCCACTCATTTATTTCTGTCAGTAGCAAGTCTAGCATGTTTTCACCTGTATGCGACCCTGCTACACTATGCATTGCAAGCATGGCATGCTGTCTAATGCTATGAAGGTTGTTATCACAACAGTATGACTTATTACAGTTCTTTGCCATACCACCATCACAGACAAGTTCAACCCCAGGTAGCTGTGCCCAATGAGCAGTAATACACAGATAAGAACTACCTGCCGTTTTGCCACGTGTCCACATATCCATGCTTAAGTGAATGTATGGTGATGCAGAATGCTGAAGAGCATGTCTTACAGACTCTGTCACAGCCTGATATAACTCAGGGACAACACAGGTAGCAAAATATGTCCTGGATAGGATCTTCCATTTGGGACATGCACTACTTACACTGACTTGGGAAGGGGATATCTTGCTCACTAAGGTTGATGAAGGTGAATGCCCCACTATGGCATCAACTCCCCTCTAGTGCTTAATTCACAGTGCCATGTGCCTGCTCTTGAGATGAATATGCTGACTTCCAGTGCCAAGGTGGCTACCCTTTTTCCACATCTCACACACACTTGGCAAAGCTGGTAGATTGCCACTGTTTCATCTTTTTTACTTGTATGAAAAACTCCCAAACTAGGGATTTGTCTGCCCTACATTTCACATGATGCTGCTGCTGCTGCATATGGGACCGTAATTTTTTGAGAGGTGAAATGGGAAATGGGGGGGGTGCTGCATGATTTTTGGTGTGATGCAAACTTCTTTACTTTGACTCAGCATCTTCACAATCTATTAGTATGACTTCAGGGTCATCAACAGACACAGCTCCATCCGAAGAACTTTGGGGTAAGGGTGTTTATTAACAGACTGTTTACTTACAGCCACCTTAACTTTCTTTTTGTCCAGTTCCCATATAGGGTTGCTAGCATTATCAGCATCCACAAATTTACTTTGAATGGTATCCTGTGAAGATATTACAACCTCAGCCTCACTATGATCATCCATACTTTTATTGTCACCATGATCTGATTCTTTGAATGGCCTAAGATGAGGATCTGTGGAGACATGAGACTGTGACTCATGATGAGGCTCATGTTCAACTACTGTGTGCAGTGGGACAACAACTACCCTCAAGTCTTCTGATTCCACAACATTTGTCAGACCGGATAACTTTTCTTGTGTTGTAGCAATACTCATTCTGTTATCCACAATGCCATCACTCACTTTACTACCAGTGCAACCAGCATCTTCAACTAGCATTGATGCCACTGATTTGGCTGACAGTCACATAAATCCCTTTACTTGCAGCAATTACTACCTTTCCCTTCTGCTGTGTAGTACCACGTTCATGCTTAACATTGCTAGCCCCCAGTGAACCTGCCTCATCATCACAACTTCCACTGCTAGCATTTGGAGGCACACAAGCAATAGCCATGTTGGCAGCAGCACCACCACCAGAAACAGCTTTGCACGACCATGTCTTCACAGGTACTTTTTTAGATTACACAGACAGTCACCAAGACAAGAAACACTTGCACAGCAAAATGTGATTTTTCTAATTTTGTAGGTTGCTGAAACAAATTCAAGATAATTCACAAGACAGTACAATGCCAAAAATACAGCAAAAGGTACTTTTTTATGTTAGCGTGCTTGTACAGCCAACATCTTGCATTAGTGGAGATTTGGAGGTGCAGTCACTGTTGGGTGAATTCAGGGCATGCACCAGTAGGTGCATCCCTCATTCCCCAATCATTCTGCATGCTGGTGCCACACCACCCAATGTGAGCAAAGATCATCACAAGCAGTGGACCTTCCTACGTACTTCCCCAGCATCAAACATGGTGGCACAGTGGCCACTAAACTGCTGACTTAGGGGGTGATGAATCCCCTGGTCGGCTTACCCTGCCCCTCTTGTATGTGCCGATGGGGGAGCCCACTTCCTGTCAGCATAATGTGTCCCCCCGCTCCTTTTTTGGTTGCCGAGGGGGTGCCCAATCCCCCTCAGCTCATGCACCCCCCACTTTCATTGTTTGCCGATGGGGGTGCCCAGTCCCAGTTGGCATTTATCCCCCACTCCGTATGTGCCGATGGGGGTGCCCAATCCCCCATCAGCTACTGTAACCCCCCAAAAAAACCAGTAAAAAAAGAAAACTGTCCACAATGTTTTTTTAACACCTGAAAACAGAAAACAGTCCCTCATAGTCTCCCTACCACCCGCACCCACCCACTGTGCACCCTGCCTCCCCACTGCCCCCCACCCCATACTTACCTCCAGAGTCCGGCGCAATGATTTTTGGTGGACTGGGAACATGTCTGCACTCTTCAAAGCCGACCGTGAACTGAGGAAATGCCGGTAAGCTGTATAATGCAATAAATAGGATTTTTTAAACTTTGATGCATATCTCGGGCATATCTTGGAATTTTTGCACCAAATTTTCAACATGGGGTTTTTGGGTCCCCTCAGCATGAATTCTATCACTGTTATGACATTAATCAGTCCCAAAAGGTGATTTCACAGTCACTGCATGGAATCACCTTTCGGGACCAATTAATGCAAGGACAGTGGCAGTGTTCATGAGGTGGGCTCTCAAAAAGTCTATGTTGCAAATCTGGTGGAAGAAATCCAGAAAAATGGCTGTTTTATGAGTGTGCATTGTGCAGTTACTATGGATGCTTGTAACTTCATGAATTAGCAATATTTTCATGCCAGATTTTCAACATTGTCATTTTTCTACACCTCCTTTTGAACAGTACAGCTGTCATTTTTCACATCCTGGCCAAAATGTGTTTCCACATTTCCGGCACACAATGGTGCAGTCACTGTGGGAAATCAGTGTTCAGGGCAGATTATGAAAATGACAGTGACACTGTTCATGAGCAGAGCTCCTAAAATGCCTATGTTGAAAATTTGGTGATGATACTCCATAAAATGACTGTGCTACGAGCGTGCATTGTGCAGTTTGCACACACACTCGTAACATGCATTTGTAATATTTTCACTCTGGATTTTCACCATTGGTGTTTTTCCACACCTCTTGATAAACAGTACACCTGTCATTTTACATATCCTGCCTGAAATGTGTTTTCACACGTCCAGCACAGAATAGCGTGGTCACTGTGCAAAATCACTTTTTGGGACAGTTTGAGGAAATGACAGTGACACTGTACATGAGCAGAAGTGCTAAAATGCCTATGTTGAAAATTTGGTGCCAAAAGTCCATAAAATGACTGTTACATGTGTGTGTTGAGCATTTCCCACGCACCCTTGTAACTTCCCATATTTGCAATATTTACATGCCACATTTCCAACACTACCATTTTCACACCTCCTTATGAACAGTCTAGCTGTCATTTTTCACATCCTGCCCAAAATGTGTTTCCGCACTGCACTACCAAAGCCAATGCCAGCGCGACAACATTCAGCATTGACAAATGCTTGTTTATTATGTATGTTTTTGTTTGTTTAAATGCTGTAATATGTACTGGAGAGAGAGTGTTCACGATACTATGGGGATACACACAATAGTGGTACAGTGACATCAATTTCAACAGACTGAATAGAGCCAATTAGCAGCAAGGTTGTATTTCTTCAGTTTTGGGTATGTGTGAAGCCATAAAATAGCCATAGGGACTTTGAGATGGAAAAAGTTGCAATAAAGAGATATAGAACAGTCACCAAGAAAAAAAACATGCGCACCACAAAAAGTGACTTTTCCAGTTTTGTGGGTTACTGCAATAAATTCAGGAGACTTCACAAGACAGTACAATACCTATAATACAGCAATATGTATGTTTTTTCTTTACTGTATGTCTGTTTTCGTTCATTTAAATGTTGTAATATGTACTGGAGAGATCGTGTTTACGGTACTATGGGGAAACACACAATTGTGCTACACAGCAAATAATTTCAACAGACTGAACAGAGATAATTAACAGCAAGGTTATATTTCTTTGGTTTTTGGTGGATGGAAAGCCAAAAAACAATAGTGACTTTCAGATGGTATTTTGGCAATAAAGAGATATAGCTGCACAGGCACAACAAGACCTTAACCACATTCTTCACAAATCCAAAAGTAGAACAATAATACCTTCTTTTGTTGGGGAGGAATATTTACAGCAGTAGAAGAAGGAAAAATACTACAGACGGGCTCAGAAATGAACAGTACTGCTATTATGGTGATGCAATAAAATGCGCATGACTTGGTGGTATGCACGCAAATTAAAGGTAACATGCAGAAAGTTTAACAGTTCAGTAAAAGAAAATGCAATCTTCTAAATGGGTAGAAAAAATGCACAGTGAACAGCCAAAAATTATCACAAATTACTAGAAGTATTACTGTGCATAACTGTGTACAGAACTGAACACACCAATTCTAAACAATAGCCAGCAGCTGGAGCGGTGCCACTGAGGGCTGAGATGTTGGATGGTATACCTCATGCCATGTCGGTGACCCGGGTTGAGGATCAGACTCGGGGGCACCAGGCATCAGCAGGTGGAGGACAGAATTGAGCATCTGGAGGACTACCCTCCTCTCCTGTGGTTGGTTAGAGGTGAATCCCCACTTTGTAGTGGCTCCCAGTGGAGACTGGGAGGACTACATCCATGTGGGGACTTGAAAAGGGCGAGGCGATGGCAGACATCTGTGGGATGGTGCAGGAGTGCACCCTCCACATGCTGACATAATTCCACATCCATGCCTCAGGGGAAAAACAGCAAAGAAAAAAACCCTGGCTGCCAGGAGGGTGATGGTTGACCCAAGTAACTGGCCCCATATGCCCATTGTCGGTTCCAACCCGATTTCAATCTCCATGATTCTCTCCCCTGTAAGGGCCCACAGTTAGGAGGGGATCCAACACCCAATTCCTCAGTCGGTAAGGGATTCAGTCTGGGTGGTAAACTGGCTGATTGAGTGGGTCTCACCCAAGCGAGTCCCTGGCAGCCAGTGACCAGGAGAGAAAAAGAATAGACAGAAAAAAATAGCCAGCAACAGTTGGCAAGACTGCCTTTCACATTGTGCTACATGAATATCCCTTCTCTACATCACAGACTGGTCCCTTCCCCAAAAGCACACTTCTGCACCATCTGTCAGTACAGACACTGAAACTACTAATTTAAGATGCAAAATTCACACCCAATCAGTTAATGATCTATGATACAAACACACAAGGATTTATTACTTTTGATGTACTAAATTTGGACTCAAAAGTCCAAAGTTAATTTACTTTTTTGAATGTTTTTTGAAGGCTTGAATCTCACAGCTCTGACAGCTAACTAACGCCAGCTTTCCACTACACACACTACACCGAACTGAGGCTGTGTAAGCCAATATAGATCCCATGTGACCTGCCATCCCAAGAATCATTGCAAAATTCATCTTTAGGAGCCAAAAGAAAGGCAAAGTAATGTAAAGCCCATACGATCAAATGGCAACTTTGCGTTACCCAAAAAGGCAAAGTAATTTGCTTTGCATTGTAGATAATTTCATGAAATTTGAGTTCTATGTGAATTACTCCACATAGCGAAGTTGGGTGACTTGCCCCATCTCTATAACAAAGGAGAAAAGGTATCATCATTTAGTATCCTTTCTCTCAAAGCCTATACCTTAAAAGAGCCCTTTCACAACTTGTACTTGCTAAGCTGCATAAGACAGATAAGAATCATAAAATATACAGTAATGGATTGGGAAGTGTACTTAACGAGAATTTAATGGTTGCCCAAGGTGTGGGATGCTACACAAACCCCGAGGGCAAAGCCTGAGGGGTTTATTAAAGCATCTCACACCAAGGACAATCATTAAATTCAAGTTAAAAGCACACTTCCCCATCTTTTATTTGTTATAATTGCTGGTTAGCAATATTTTGCCACATTGATTTTTGTGGTGCTGTTTCAGTCATGCAGGCAGATACACACACAAATACACACACACACCCACACCCACACACACACACACACACACACACACACACACACACACATACATACACACACACACACACACACTTTTAGCTTGTTTTAGTTTTTATTTTTTCATTTAGTTTGTTGGAGCCCTTCCTGCTGGCAGTTGTAGACCAGTGTGATATCTGAATGGCAGGAGAAACCTTATAGCATTTTTGTTTCTATTTTTAAGTGGGCAGAAAAGGAAAAATGAGGACTATCGGCACAAATGCAGCTTTTTTTCTCTCGGTGCAGACGAACACTCCTGGTGTGGTGGCTCCTCGCTATGGAGGATATGGAGCCGCCATGTTTCTCAAATTGATTAGTCTGCCCAGCAGGACCTCAACAGCCAATCACAGAGTGTCTGTTCTTGATTAAGGTAGCGAGTGTATGCCGTTATAACCTGCAGGTTATAACGGCAAATTATAACTGGCTCAGCCTATGGAAAAATTGCTAGCCAGTTATTATCATAGTTTAAAAAACAGATTTTTAAATAAAATGCTGCTGCAGATGCCACTCCAATTTAAAATTTGCTGACCTTCCCCAAAAGCAGCTGGTGCATACGGATAGCATACAGGTGTTGACTTGAGCAAGGCTTCACCTGAGTGCACCTGACAAAGCTCTGTCAGGAAAAACAGAAGGTGCAAAGAACAGTGAATAAAAAAAAAGCAGTTTCTAATATACAGGCTAATAAAGAAACTACTGATGGAATTATCAGCCAAAGAACATTTGGAAGTACTGAGTACAACAAACAGGGATTACAGGGATTTCAGAATTTTCAGTACCCGATAAACACTTTTCAGGAGGGTACATTAAATTTTCAGACTGGAATACAAACGAAAGTAAGCTTGCTATATGCTATCCTGAAAACTGCTTTTTATGAGCAGATAACTCAATGCAGGCTCTAATCTGTAGGCACTGTTTAGTCCTCATACCTTCTGTAAACAAGTCCAAGAGAAAATGTTCTCAGCTCCTGGTGTCCCCAGATATCTCGGCCCCAGTTTAACAACAGTACCGTCCAGTGGTGACCTTTTTCAAAATGTAGGGAGTTCTTCCCAGGGCACCGTCTAAATTGATTACTTCCAACAGCTTGACCACTGCTCTTGGTTGGTCATCTCAGTAAATTCAGTTCCTTTGGATCAGAATCCCCTAGCTCCAAAGCTTTATAACTCAGCGGCTCCACAGCTCTTTGGCCTGACTTCCACTATGCTCATTGGGCAGAACACTCCAATCCTCACAGTCTACCAGAATTTTAGCTGTCCCTATCTGGAAAAACAAAAGATATCATTATAGTTTCAGACCCTGGTATCCTTTCTTGGGTTGTTTCATATGTATGGAAAATGCAGTAAATTTTATTTAAAATATTGATTAGTGACATTAACACTATGAATCTCAGAGTTCTATAAAAGAGAATTTTAGCACCAGCATCAACAATAATAATTTTGAAACTTCAGAATCCTTTAAACATAAATCTGATGAGTCACTCAGTGAACCAAACTTCTCTTGGTCCAGACCACTTGAGAGTGACAGTCTCATGTACATGCTGTGAAACGACTGCCTAACCTGCCATTAACTGAAACTGTCGACATTTATTTGAGAGAACTACTCATTACTTTTAATGTGGAGTAGTATTTACTGTAAATCTATATTTAGTGCTGTAGGAAATATTTGTCTTTAATAATTAATCAAGGCTTATGACCCGATTCAGAAAGGTCCAGAAATCCACCTGTTACCCAGATCCACAAAAAGAGATGCATAAATCTGGTGCACAGCTTCATGCAGTGTATGTTCTACACACAGGCCCACATATTCAAAGGGGCAACCCCGCATTGGCCCCAGTGGGATATTAAAAAGGCTGCCTGGCACAGCACAAATCCCAATGCACTGGGGTGCAATGTTAATGTATGCAGCACAGATGCAGGAGATGTGCCCATGCATGGAGAAGACACCAGGAGAAAGGACTGCTGTGTGACTGAACTTCTCTGCTGGGACTAAAGTAGAAGAACTTTTGTATTTGACTTTTAATTTAGGGTAAAAAAACTAACATACAAAAAAAAAAAGTGTGTGTTTGGGTTAACTGAACTGAATGGGTATCTGAAGAGTTATCTAGGTGTAAATCTCAGGTGACTGAAAGGACTTAACTGCTGTGAGGTTTTAATTACTTGTAGAAAGATCTGGTAAGTAGGGGTAGTGGCTTAGCTAGAAGGAAGCTACATTTAAAGACTGCCTTAGAAAGTTTCTACTAATAGCTTGGCAGAAGACACCAGGAGAAAGGACTGCTATGTGACTGAACTTCTCTGCTGGGACTATATTGCCCTCCTTCCCTCTCCTCCACCCCCCACCCAAAGCTAGTTCTATTTTTATAGGCACAGAATTTGACTGACAACAGGAACTTCCTGTTTAGGGGCAGGAAGTGAGTGATCACAGAACCACCAAGGACCCACCATCCTAGAAGGGCAAGAGTAGCTCTCCGGCCCCCTCTAGCTGCTGGAGGTCTGCCTCTGAGCAAGTAAGTGGTCTACTGTGAAATATAGGATATTCTTGTCTCAGAACAGGACAATCAGGAGCTTAAAGGGCACACAGGCAGAAAGTAAGGAGAGAGAGAAAAACAGAGGAAAGAGTAAGGATTGCAAACAGTTAAGGGGCCAGAAATAAGACATGATTGGAGTGGTGCAGTGCAGTGGCTGTGGAGCAGCAGTCTTCCGGGAGATGTTCTGGAGGATGCGGTGTTGTCCCATCTGCAGGCACCTCTCTGGGCTGAGGGAGGAGGTTGCTCATCTCTAGGCTGAGTTGGCGAGATTGTGGGACCTCCTCTTCCATCCAGGGACCACCAGTGCCACTGCCATTGCCTCAAAGGTTGCCAAGAAGAGAGGCGGTTGGACCACAGTGGGCTCAGGGAGGGTGAGGGTGGTGGAACAGAGTGCATCCTCTCCATTGTACCTCTCCACAATTCCTATGCCATTCTGGCAAAGTGTGGTTCCTCTATGGAGGCACCCACAGTGGAGACCAAGGAGGATGTTGGGAACCTCCACAAAGGAGACCCACAGGAGGGTGGCAGGGGACCCTGCAGGGAAGGAAACAACTCCTGGTGGGGACTCCATTGTTAGGGAAGGTAGAACTGGGGGAGGAAGGGAGAGGGAGGTAAGATGCCTGCCTGGTGCCATGGCTTGCAGGGACAGGGAGCGAATCCTCAGGATTGCCGAGCAGCTGCACAGGGAGGAGTTGGATGTCATTGTCCACCTAGGACAAATGACCTGTTAAGAAAGGGATTAGAGAAGTGCAGGAAGAGTTTGTGGAATTGGGAGGGGCCTTAGTCAAGTAGCACGACGGTAACCTTCTCGGAGGTGCTACCCATCTATGGCATAGGAGAGGCTAGGGTGTTCTGCACCATGGGATTCAATCAGTGGTTGAAAAACTGGTGTGGAGCTCAGGGATTTGGCTTCATTGGGGACTGGTGGTCCACCAGGAGTGATGCAAGCCTATACTGGCATGATGGGCTGCATCTGTCCTGGAGGGGAACCAGGATCCTAGGTGATAGGTTTAAATGCTTCATTGGCAAGCTTTTAAACTAGCCAAGGGGGGAGGCACTGGAAAGGAGCAGGAAAATCCTAGCCCCCCAAATAATCATGGTAGTAAGTGTGGCAAACACCAACATAGAGGTGTCAATAGAGAGAAGGGCAGGGGTAAATGAAGAAAGTGACAAAGGCAAGAAGGACAGGGATGGGGCAAAAGGGAGTAAGGCCATCAGGAAATGGAGGGTAATGAGTACCAATGCCCGTAGACTGGGCAACAAGCTCCCTGAGCTGATGGCCTTAATGGAAGAGGGATGCCTGGATATCGTAGCAGTCACAGAAACATGGTACACAGAGAACCATGACTGGGATGTTAACATACCAGGGTACATAACCACAGGAGAGACAGGCAGGGAGAAGAGGGGAGGAGTAGCTCTCTATGTAAACGAAGGGATAAAAGCAACTGAACAAAAGAGTAAACAGGGAGGAGAGGGGCACTGTGGGTCACCTTGGAGACTTGAAAGGCACCACAATCCACACAGGGTTAGGTACAGACCCCCATGTCAGGGGAAGGAATGGACAAGGATATGATAGAAGGCATTCTTAGAATGGCAGAGAAAGGGGAGATACTGTTGATGGGAGACCTGAATATGCCAGATGTTAACTGGAGCACATTTGCTGCAGCCACATCCAAGAGCCAGGGCCATTCTTGATGCCCTACAGGTGGCAGGCATTAGAAGCTAGTTTTGGAACCCACTGTGAGGGAGCAATCTTAGACCTCATACTGTCAAACGGGGGCAGTGAGAGGATCTCAGATCTAGAAGTGGGTTACCATCTGGGGACAAGTGACCATCAAACAGTGTGGTTCACGTTAAACTCAGCTACAGAGTCAAGCCATACAAAAGTGAGGGTACTGGACTTTAGGAGGGCTGACTCTGGCAAGATGGGAGAGTGCCTCAGAAAAGCACTAGCAAACAGGCTAGAAGGAGGTGTGGAGCAACAATGGAGAATTATCAAAACTGCCATCACAGAGGCAACAAGCCTTTGTGTGAAGCAAATGAACAAATCAAAACGAAAGAAAAAGCCACTATGGTTCTCAAAAGAGGTGGCTGTGAAAGTCAGGAAGAAAAAGATAGCATTCCAGAAGTATAAGGAAACACAGAAGGAGCAGGACAGAGAGCTGTACCAGTTAAGGCAGAAGGAAGCAAGGAGGGAAGTCAGAATAGCAAAGGCCCAAACTGAGGAAAAGATAGCCAACTCAGTTAAGAAGGGGGATAAAACCTTTTATAAGTACATCAGTGAGCATAGAAAGACAAAGGGAGTGATAGTGAGGCTGAATAGAATGAACAGTGGGTGGGCAGAGGGGGATAGTGAAAAAGCAGGAATACTGAACGAATATTTCTGCTCAGTATTCACAAAAGAGGAGGGAAGTGCCTAATCAATTAACAGAAGCACTCTTGATAGGGGTCGATCCCAGTCCTTTCACAGAAGAAAGGGTTCTGCAAGAACTCCTAAAACTGAAGGAGGACAAAGCAATGGGTCCTGATGGAATTCACCCCAGAATTCTAAAAATTAAGGGAGGAACTAGTGAAACCACTGGCTACTCTTTTAATAAATCATGGGAGGATGGTGTGGTACCCGAGGACTGGAGGAAGGCGGATGTGATTCCCTTCACAAAGTGGGTCCAAGACAGAGGCAGGAAACAACAGACCTGTCAGTCTGACCTCTGTGGTAGGGAAAGTGATGGAGTCACTTCTGAAGGAAGAATAGTCCAGTACCTAGAGGCCAGTGGAGCACAGGACCCAAGGCAGCATGGGTTCACAGTGGGAAGGTCATGTCAGACAGATCTAATAGATTTCTTTGACTGGGTGACCAAAGTAGTAGACCAGGGAGGGGCTGTGGACATGGCCTACCTAGACTTTAGCAAGGCATTTGACACAGTCCCACACAAAAGATTAATAGTCAAATTAACCAGCTTGGGTGTGGGACCCAGGGTGGTAGCCTGGGTAAAACATTGGCTGGACAACAGGACACAGAAGGTAATTGTAAATGGAGTCCATTCTGAAGAAAGGGGGGTTACTAGTGGGGTGCCGCAGGGTTCAGTATTGGGACCAGTCCTTTTTAATGTCTTCATCAGTGACATTGCAGAGGGACTGGAAGAAAAAGTATGCCTTTTTGCAGATGACACAAAAATCTACAACAGGGTTGATACACAAGGAGGCGTGGAAAGGATGAAAAGGGACTTGGCAAGGTTGGAGGAATGGTCAGAAGTATGGCAGCTAGGATTCAATGCAAAGAAGTGCAAAATAATGCACCTGGGAAACAAGAACCCAGGGGAAGAATACACAATGGGTGGGAGGTAGTAACAACAACAAAAAAGGAAAGGGACCTGGGGGTAATCATATCAGATGACCTTAAGGTTAGCAAGCAATGTGAGAAGGCAGTAGGGAGGGCTGGGGGTATACTGGGATGTATAGGGAGAGGCATCTGCAGTAGAAAACAGGAAGTTGTTATCCCTCTGTACAGACAGTTGGTGAGACCCCATCTGGAGTACTGTGTCCAGTTCTGGAGACCCCATCTCCGCAAGGACATAGACAGGATAGAGGCAGTCCAGAGGAGGGCTACTAAAATGGTGCAGGGTCTGCAAGAGAAGCCGTATGAGGAGAGACTAAAGGAGCTTAATATGTATACCCTTTAGGAAAGAAGGGAGAGGGGGGACATGATAGAAACTTTTAAGTACCTCAGTGGAATCAACAAAGTCCAAGAGGGTAGCATTTTTCAGAAAAAGAGACTTGCAAGAACAAGGGGACACAATTTAAAGATAGAAGGACTGCGGTTCAGGGGCAATGTGAGGAAGTATTATTTCACAGAGAGGGTAGTGGATGCATGGAACAGCCTTCCTGAGGAGGTTGTGGGGTCTAAAACTGTGGGAGAATTCAAGAATGCATGGGACAGACATAAGGCAATTCTTGTGGGGAGTAGGAAGAAATAGGCTGTTGGTTAACTAGGATCTGTGGCCTATCCTGTAGGTAGGGAAATGGGCAGACTAGATGGGCCTAGCGGTCCTTATCTGCCATCAAAGTCTATGTTTCTATGTTTCTATACCGATATTCAGCCCTGGATGTGTGGTGCATATGCAGGCACTACCATGCATTGGGCCACACTGAAGGGCTCAAAGTTGAGCCTGTGAAATGGTGGAATAACTTCTGGTCACTCAATGGATCACCAGGGAAGCATTTTAAGTTGCTGTACCACAATCAGGGCTAGGGGCAGGGCGGTCCCACTAGACTACCAGGGAATGATTTAAAGTACATTTACCAGCAATCAGAGTAATAGGAGGGTGAGAGGGGGTACCATGAGACTACCAGGGTATGTTTTTATGGACATTTACCGGTGATCATGGCTATGGGGCGGGGGATGCCTTGGGACCCCCACTGTGCACACGCCATTCTGTGCAGGGCACCAGGTGCAATTCGCTGAGCTGCCCTTTGCAAGGCATGCAAATGGGGCCATAATGACATGCAAATGGCCCTATTTGCTTCTTGCATATATTATGGCCTCATTTGCATGCCCTCTGCTGAACATCATGGGTGATGCACCCAGCACAATTGCATTGGCGCTGGCGCTTCCCCCTGTTCCCTATCTGTGGCTTGCACCATGTGCAGTGTCATTGTGCTGTGTGCTGTCTGTGCCATATTCAATGGTGCTGCACCGTGGTGGATCACCATTGAATATCACCTGGTCCTGGCCACGGCCCATCCCAGTGGTGCTGTGCCCATGCTTGAGCCACTGCCAGGTGCCTCTAACCCCAAGGGTGTGTGTAAATTTTGAGTTTACACACAACACCCCATGTTTTATTTTATATAATTGCTGGTTCTTCCCTTTTTGGCCACAGCAATTATACAAAATAGCAGCCATTCCCAAGGATGTGCTCCAGTTTAGTTTTCAGCTGGTGAATCTGTCAACAGATATTCTTTTGTCAGTTTTTTATTTTGTTGAACATATATTTTTGCTAGTCCACATTTGAACAAAATATCACTTTTTTTGTTTTAAAAGTGACTTACTGCCGTGTTTCTCTTGTGGCTGGGTTGGAGGTGAGAAGGAAGCAACGAACCAGGAAGGGAACCAGTGCAGCAGGCACACGCACAGAGCGAGGGGACCGTGCTCATGTTTGACATTATAAATACTCCTTTATAATGGCAAATTACAGTACAGTCTCCCTTTGGTACAGAGGGGAGATCCATTAATTATATAGAGAATAATGGCTAGGCCAGTGTGTGTTATGAATATGTTTTTCATACTCGAGGTGTATGATAACACATAAACCTCGAGAGCAAAGCTTGAGAGGTTTATGTGGTCATCATACACACTGAGGGTGTGAAAAAAATATTCATAGGTGCACACTTGCCTATATGTTCTTTTTTTTATAATTACTGGTGCAAAGAGTCTTAGCCAGCACTTTTGATGTACCCAAGGAAAATACACTTGTTGATCAGAATGACATTCATCCTTTTGCAGTCAGAACACTATTTAGGAGGTGCAGTTTGCAGCAGAAATATGAGAGAACACTAACAAACTAGTTATTTTTTTGTTTAAAATATAAACTGTCATATTTATTTTAACATCTCTTTTATCTCCTCCTGGTCTCAGAACTCTCGCAGGCTCCCATCTCGCCAGCTGCTCTACCGCCCACTGTGACCCCCACCAACCTCAAGTGCATTACTTTCTCCCTGCAGAACCCCACAGGGCTCAAGGTCCATGAGGAGATCGAAGGGGGTGGAAGTAGAGGTTCAGCATTGGGCATGTGGCAGCTAGGTGCTGTGGGGCCATCGTCTATCTGGGACAGAGGAGTTTTTCCATTTTATTTTCCCTGTGAGCTCCCTCCCACCTCACCCCTGAGCATGGCATGTAATGATGCCATGGCACACTGCAACTGTGCCAGCGTCTCCTACACTCGCCCACTCATTTTTGGCCCTGCCTCCTACAGTGCTCCTGATCTCCAACAGGGGTTTATGGGAAGATGGACAGCCCCAATGCCCTCCCAAGGGAAAGGAGAGCAGCCCAATGGATGCTCAATCCTCTCCCTCCCCTGGCAAGCCCCGGCACCTGAGCTCACTCCCAAACTCGGGTCGCTGGCATAGCATGAGGTGTGGCGTCTAGTGCCTCAACCCTCAGCACCACTGGGCTGGCCAACTGTCACATTTTATAAATACCAGAAGTCCCGTTGCTGAAGTGTGAGAGGGAAATGGCAAACAAGGCAAAGAACAGTATTAATTTTTTTAACTAAATAACTTTTGAAAAATGTTTTTAAAGTAATCCAAAGTGGGTAAAATTTATAGGTATCCTGATAATTTGTCACACACAGAGGGACTTGTACTGGGCTGCGGCAGTTGCGAGGAGCAGTGCCTCAGAGGATAAAATCTGAAAGTAAGAGCTTGAGTTGTCACGAGCACGGAGTCCTGCTGAGGAAAGTGAAAGTGACTGAGAGGTGCTGAAATGCTGTAATAACCCGATTTTGGGTTGTTACAGCGTTTCACAGGTATTTGAATTCCGGTTGATAAAAGGGGTCACCAGTAATTATAATGCTTTTTTGAGTGTATAATTTGTGTTTTTATGCTCCTTTGTTTATACCCCATTGGGGACGCTTCAGTCCCTCCCAAAAATGTATTTCAGGATTGAGCATAATCTGTATATGTCACTTTATGCACTTCACTGTGTATATATTTTTGATACTATTGTCTTTTCACCGGATAATTGTGAAAACAGACAGATTTACTCACATACATTTCCAGTATAGAAAATAAAACTGAAAAACTGAAACTGAAAACTAAAAGGAGATCATGAAAAACCTTTGTCAGGGATGTCTCAGTGTTATGGCACTGCCTAAAGCCATCCTGGAACTGCTCAAGACTAGCTTGTGACTCTATGCACTCACTAAGTTGCAAAGGAGCCAAGTTCACCATCAGTGCCAGAAATGGAAGGTTGAAGAAAGGTTAGTAATGCAACAGATAATCAGGATCGAGTGACAGCTTTTTGAACATAGGCCTTACCAAAGTAACTTGAGTGACAGCTTTTTGAACAGAGGCCTTACCAAAGTCCCATTAAGGTCCATGGCAAGGAATCCCTTACTCAAAGAAGCACTAGTGATGTCATGTAACACCAGGACCCAAGCCATTACAGTAGCCCTGAGCAATTTCATCAATGCTAGAGCCATGAAAGAAGAGGTTCAGTGCACTTACAGAATGCTAGGGCAAAAGAACAATGTACTCAAGACACAAAACTGTGTTCTAATCTGCTTTTTATATTTTAATAGATGTCCAGACCAATACCCTGGCACTCTGGCCTTAATGCAGGTCTTTGTCAGAGGACAGTGTTGAACCACAAGAATCACAATTTTATACCAAAATAAACAGGTGCATATAATTAATCCACAGTATAGAATTCATAAACCAGCTACTAGAAAGGCTAAGTGTGTGCATAGAGATGATCATGGATAAAAGTCTATTAAATTATTTACTCATGATTAACCATTGATTCTTAAATCATAAGCTGTCTTACATATGCCTAAAAGAGTGTTCTTAAGTAGAAGCCTCATCAACCATTTTTCTGATTTAAATGTTTAAATATTTTCAAGTCTCTAAGAAATTTACTTCAACAAATGGACAATTATAATCTTCATTGATTTTGTGTTAAAAAAACTACTGCACTATTCCATTGATAATTATATCATTGTACTTGCAGAGCTATATCCCACTTATAGGTGGCGTAATGTATGCCAGACAGCATATGAGCCACACACCCCCACACACATCCAGCTGGAAAAACTCTCTTCAAGGAGTTAAAGGATTTGAACTCAACCCACACATGCTCTGAATGCCTGCTGTATTGGTAGACCAGGAGTTATGGTGCAGAATTCTGTAATGCTGACCTTGAAAAACAGGGTAACTGCTTTCACTTGTCATAGGAGATAGGTTCCCATTTCTGCAGACAGACAGAGTGTAATACAAATCCACGGTATGAAAAGTGCAGCAAACTTTTTTTTCTCAACTGCAAGCCTAATAGCCTAGTTCTGCCTTTTAGTAGCCCCTCAATATATGCTATTAAAGCAAACTAGTCAGAACGCACACACAAACTCCTCCACCTGCATTCAGATCTCTAACCCAGTATCTTCTTTTTTCCTTTTTGTATCTTCTTTTTTCTCCCCCTGGCATCTGCAGGCAGCTATCACCCCTGCCTTGCCACCCAAGTCCATCCACCACTCCCCCAGTACCACCGAGCCCCTAATACCCCAACAGATCCCCCCCCATGGTGGAGCCAGGAAGGGGAGGGCTGTCCTCTCCCCACCCAGGACATCGAATTCAGTTCTGAGGCCTCTGGTGGTCCAGCAACAGAACAGGATGCCAGTTGGCAGGTAGGGCTAAGGAAGCCATCTTTTTCAATTTTTCTGTTTTTCTCCTTCACGTCTGTGAATGTGCATGCACAAGCCATGTTGCCACATTCTTGTGTCTTCCTGTATCCCAATGTTGCCATCCAACTTCCACAAGGAGGCAGCCAGGGAGTGGGACATCCCTCCCTCCCTCTCCAGAACTGGAGATCAGTCTGTCAGACGCTCAGTTCTCTCCCTCCCTGCTGACTCCCAGCAACCTGAGCCCGCTCCCAAGCCTGGGTCACCAAGGCGTGGCATCCAGCACATCAACCATCAGCACCACCGGGCTGGCCCCAACCCAGTACTTTCAACTATGAAAGCCCATCATTAAATCAGGGTGTACTTCAACAAAAAATAACCAGGTGTAAGCAGATCAAAGCCAGGAAGCATGCTGCCAAGATTACTGCCTGAATATAGATGTTGATCCTGGTGGAGTTGGCAGCTAGGCTCATGATATCTTACAGATCCAGGAACTGAACTGACCCAAATTCCATCTTCAATACAATTGTCTCACTGCCTATGTGAGAGGTGGCATAATGGGGACCTTGATTCTGAATTTCACCATGCAGTGATCCATCTAAACAAGTGACACCACTGAGGTATAATACAAGTGGTACAAAGTGCTTGCAGAGATAATATCGTGGATAAGAATTTATTAAACATTTTATTTTACTCATCATTAACCATTGTTTTTTAAATCATAACCTTTCTTACATGCAGTATACTGTAAGTGTGGAATTAACTGAGAGCTGTACATGTGTAAATTAATTGAATAGGTCTGTCTGTTCATATGCTTTGTATCTAGAAATGTATGTGATTGGTTAGTCATATAAAACTTATTGAATGATTGTTCTTCTAATTGTGCTGTACACAACTGATGTAACCATTTCAAACACCTGCATCTCACATTATCTAGACACAATGGATGGAAATCTGTGAACCATCAAAAACTGTAAAACCTGTTTCACTGTATGTTACTTTTTAATGAAAGGTAATGTTCAGTAGTAAACACAGTATTGTACTATTGGATTCCATGTAATGTATTTTGTTAAAATTTTGAAACCTGTCTGTTTTATGTTGAATGTAGGATAACTTTGTAAAATAGATCCTCCAGACCCAAAATTTATATCCTGTCAAAAAAAATTAAATGTTATAACTTTTACTTTTTGCATACTGTATGCCCCAAAAGATCTTTCTTAAGTAATGGCCTCATCAACCAATCTCCTGATTTATTTATTTTTACTTTATGAATTGTTATTGAACATTAAAAGTTTGACAACATAAACATAAAATCAAACATACAGTGTCATACATACAAATTCTTTAGTATCATGAATAAGGATTCTAACATTAAACTTTCACTTAAGTATTTATCTAGCAAGTTCTAATTATAATTCTAAAAACAAGTCTAGCAGTTAATTTATGTTTGTTCACGTGTTCATCAGTTAGTCTATATCTGGTTCAGTATCTAGATTTAAAAAAATTCAGCCACATTAAAGGAGTTTATGGGTATTATTTTTTACAATTCTCAAAAAGAAGGACCATATGCTATTATAAAAATTTCCATTTGTCTAAAGCCAAATAGCGTAATCTTTCATTGTTAGCTATAATTCCTATTTCTGTATCCATTCAGGAAAGGTTTACAATACTGTAATTCTCCAATTGGCTAGTATTGTACATTTCAAACATAGGGAGGCTCCCAATAACCATATTTTAAGAGGTCTTGGAATGTTTGTTATCAAATACATATCTTCCAATAGCCAAAATAAAGAATTCTTGGTGAGTAGCACTTTAATAGTTCCTTCACAAAAGGACAATATCTCATTCCAAATCAGGGATTCCATAGTACATTCCCATAGGATGTGTGTTTAATTTGTTCTAGTATTATTATATCTCAAGCAGCAGTCTTTTTCTTCTTTATTATTTTTTGAGAGCTTCATATATTATGAAGTACTGTACCTTAAATTGACTCTCCTTACCTTTCTCCAGAAGCCCGCAATGATAGCGATTATAAATGAGCAACTGTAGAAACTGCAACTCATTTATAGCACTATCATCATGAGTTACCCTGCAATGATAGGGATGGTATAGTGCCTAGAGTGACCAGAAGGGGAGGGATGGGGAGCATAGGAGAGGGATAGGAGGAAGGGTTTAGATGGGGAGGTGAGCCTGCTGCAGCTGAGCCAGCCATGTGGTGTGGTGGTGAGGGTGGCTGGCTATGGTGAAGTAGGCACTGGGTTCAGGACCTACTAAGGGATACTGTTTTGCCACTGCTTGTAGCTGTGTATTTTTTATTTTTTTCTAGCTCAGAAGTTTGCCCCTTCCTTGACATGCACCCCCCCTGGAGTTGCGAATCTTAAGTAATGGTGGTACGGGGGCACAGCCAACCCCCCCCCATAAAAACACTTTATTTCACCGGAAGTTGGGTCACTAACAATTGTACATCACCAAAATGCTTTTGGTGATATGCATTTGCAATGATAGTGATTGCTGTTTTTCGATCGCTATCATCACATGGAACCTCTTTCTCCTCCCAACTAGCCTCACAGGCAATTTTCCATATCTTCCCTGTCTGTCTTTGTGGTATCGCTTGTTTCAGTTCCCTTTCCAATTTCAACCTAGAATTCATCATCACATTAGTTCCATCATTTTCCAATATTTCATAAATGCAATCAGCTCTTCCTTTCCTCCATGCACCTTCTACCATTTTTTTCCATTCTGATCTGAGAATTATATTCAGATTGCTTTTAATTATCTTGGTCATAGCCTGCTGAAATTTGATGGTAAATCCATCTCTCTCCCTTTCCCACTTGTACAATCCTCTGATTTGTTCAAAAGTGTATATGTCGTTTGTTGATGGGTTTATGGCATTTTCTAATTTATTCTCTTTTCTCTCAACCATCCTTAGATGGCAGTTTACCCTCACATCTAAAGTCAGGATTGTGCCATAATGGTTTCCATCTAATAGGGATTTCTTCAGTACCTATTATTTTATGCACAAAATTGCTTACTGTGATTTTATGATCTATGTTGGGGGAGGTTTATGCTTCAGTGGTATTTAATGAATATTGAAGTCCAATCAAGCAAATGGCTTAATTTATTAATGTTCATGTAGTATCTAGAGAGGTGGGGACATTTCTTGCATGGGTTACAGATATTCTGATAACTGTTTGGCATCAAATGCCATGTGTTATACTTTAAAACTGGAGAGTCCCATGCCTCCTTTTTCGTTACTCTGTGTCAACTTATGAAAGCTAATCCTATTGCTTTTATATTTCCAAATAAATGCTAGAATGTTGCTATTAATGTTATTACACTGTCTGTGTTTAATTCTTATTTTCAAGTTACTTAGTGCATAATTTATTCTGGGAGCAATTATAAATTTAATCAAGTAAATTCCTCCCCCCCATAGACGTATGCAAGGATTTCCATTTCTCAAATTTTAATACTGTACTATGCTCGCTAATAAAGGTTCTAGAGTCATCTTAACCATCAGTGTATAGTCATTAAACATGTCCATGTCCAAATATGTTATACATTTATAATTCCATTTCATACACTCAGTCATTCTCCCAAATTGCATTCTGTATTTTCCATAGGGGCATAGTTTCAGACTTGCTCCAATTAATTTTAGGCCAGAAATATTTGCAAACCAGCCCATCATATCAATTAAATTAAGAAGGGATGTTTGAGGGTTTTGCATGGTAACTAGTACGTTGTTTGTATAAGCTGACAATTTGCAGGTGTGTTTCTTAACTTTAATACCTTAATATCTTTGTTTAGACTGAGTTTAGTTATAAGAGAGTCTAGTGCTAGCAAGAATAAAGATGGCAATAGAGGGCATCCCTGATATGTATCTTTCTCTAGAATGTAAAGTTTTACTTGAGACCATTTGCTAAAACTGAGGCTTTTGTGTTGTTGAATAGAGAAGAGAGCCATCTACTATAACTATCTGGGAATATAAATTTAAGTAAGACTGTTTTAAAATGTGACCATTCTATAGAATCAAAAGCTTTTTCTGAATCAAGTGATACCAGTGCTGTTGATTTTTCTGAGTTCTTATACATCCACAATACTGACATCAATCGTCTTATGTTTTCTGTTCCCTGCCTGTCTTTAACAAACCCCACTTGGTCCCTGGCTATAATCTTACGTGTGATGTTAACAATTCTGTTACATAAAGCCTTTGCAAGAATCTTATAGTCAGTATTAAGCAGATATACCAGACTATAATTTGAACAGTCCATACTATACTTATCTTTCTTAGATATTAACACAATCAAGGCTTATCTTAGTGAGCAAGAAGCTGCCCTTTAAGATTCATTGAACTTATTGAACATATGTTTGTTCATGTGGGTGCCTAAACATTGGTGTAACTTGTTTGGCATGCCATCCATTACAGGTGTTTTACCTGTTACTAAAGAAGTGGCACCCACATGAATTTATTCTAGTGTAAATGCTTCCAGTTGCATTTTTGGGTGTACTTTAGATAGTGTATTTATTCTGACGTCTTCTAGGTATGTATTAAGCTCATCACAATTCAGTGTAGCTTGAAAGGAATATAAAGAGGCATAATATTCATGAAATACTGTATTTTGTTTATTTCTAGTATGATGTGTTCTAGTTTACCTTGTCTATTTTTACAAGCAGCTATTAGGCTTTTATTTTGCATTTTTTTAAAACTGTGTGTTAATAGTTTACTCAGTTTCTCACCCACTTCCCAGAATCTTTATCTTGTCCTGTGAATAGTGTGTTCTATCCAGTCACTTTGACTTTTATTTATTTCATATTTAAGCTGCAACATGTTATATAATTAATTGTTTACTTGCATTGCTTTCATTTTTGTGTTTTTCTAAAAGTTTATTTAACCTCAGTCGTTCTTTGAGATTTCTCAGTTTTTGTTGTTGTTCAGGTTTGCACTAAATCCAATTATCCTACCTCTTAAATAGCACTTAAATGTTTCTGAGATGTATGCTTTACACACATCACTTGTATCATGAAAACTAAAGAAAAATGTAATCTCTTCATGGACCCATTTAACAAACTCCTCTCTTTTAAGTCAACTTGTGTTAAATGTCTACCTTGGTAGTCACTGTCTATTTGGCTCCATTGTTAGATTAATTGCTGTGGCTGAATGGTCCAAGACGTTATTATCTTGAATAGTAGCTTGAGTTATATCACAACTTAAGATTTGAGACAACAGTATGTAATTTAGTCTTGAATGTACCTTATGTAGCACTGAAAAAAGTGTCAATACTTTCTGAGGGGTTCAATAAGCTAGGTGAATCTACTAGCCCTAGTTCTTTGCATCAATTAAGGAATTGGAATCTGGTTCTAGAATTATTTGTTTTTAATTCAGGTCTATTTCTATCAATTATTGGATGTATTGTGACATAGAAATATCTTCCCATGACTATACCTGCCTTATTCATCTTACTTATTTCTATATTTAGGTTTCCAAAGAAACCAGGGCAGATTTTTGTCCTACCCAGTCAGAATAGCACTACAAATTTAGCAGAACAAAATGTAGCATGG
Source organism: Neoceratodus forsteri (assembly GCA_016271365.2). NCBI lineage: Eukaryota > Metazoa > Chordata > Ceratodontiformes > Ceratodontidae > Neoceratodus > Neoceratodus forsteri. Next base: position 853,164,463 of record CM028134.1, read on the forward strand.
TCCAAATAGTGTTACCATGGGCAGCAATTGGGATTAAATATTGCTGTGCAGTAAGCACTCATCATGGTACTGTGTGAAAGAACAAGAGTAGAGGAATTGGGGAGACTGGCACAGCTGCTCCTAAGGAGAAGAGGGCAGGGGTATGGAGCAGCTTGGCAGAATGGTGATGGAGACAAGGGTTCTAATCTGTGTCTCCCTTTATTTCTTCTTGTGGAACTTAGTTTTTTGTTTACAAAGGGCAGTGGAAAAACTATTCAACAGCCCCATAAATTTAGTTTTTTCCCATGATCTGCTACCCCGGAGTAGGAATCTTTAAGTTCAGGGGGTGGGGGCAGAGCCCCTTGCATGGGGGAGGTCATAACAATAGAATTTACAATGGTAGTGGGCACCTCTGTGGTGTGCGACTGGTATCATTGGTGCTCTGTTGTGTGGCAGCATTCTGTCCTGTCACTCTAGTGGAGAGTGCTGTCAATACAGCACTGTTGTGGATGGTATTGTTATTGACAGCACTTTTCTGACCTAGTGCTGTTTTCTGTAAGGGTATAGATATTGCAAAGTGCAATTTCCCTACCTTCTACAAAGCCTTTCACTAATATCCAAATTCCAAAATTCAAATGGGTATTCTACTATATCAGTGAAAGCTATTTTAAACATAGAAACATAGACTTTGATGGCAGATAAGGACTGCTTGGCCCACCTAGTCTGATCATTTCCCTTCCTACAGGATAAGCTGCAGATCCTAGTTAACCAACAGCATATTTCTTCTTATTCCCCACAAGAATTGCATGGAAACATAGACTTTGATGGAGGATAAGGACCACTTGGCCCTTTTTAGTTTTACTTTGCGGCTAGTAAGCAATATGGTCAAGTCCCACAAGAGAGTCAAATTACTAGCCACACACTCAGAAAACAGGTTCTTACAAAAACCTTTTTATTTCTCTCTTTTTATTTGAAGACTTCCACAACTTCAGAGCCCAATGTTTTGATCTTGTGGGCTTCTTTAGAGAGTTAGGGCCCATAGAAGTTTAAAAAATAAATCCATTAAGGAACATTACCATATGTAGATAATCTACAGGTATGAATTTGTACTTTTTGCAAACTATGATGGTCACTCCCCTCTTCGTACTGTTGTAACAATTGTGAAATACCTCCCTTACCCAGCCTTGTTTTAGCTTATCAGCTTCTTCGTCTGTAAGATTAATTTCCTTATAAAGATTATGTCTGCTTTTAAATTCCTAAAATATTGTGTAACTCTAACCCTTTAAAATGGTGTCCCCAAACCATTAATACTATACAAGACTATTTTACAATTACAGGTAATTGCCATGGTTCCTTTTGGATGCATCATACCAGGATTCCTTTTCCAAATATATACAGATCTCTTTTTTTATGTATTCCCCAGTGATACTGTCCATGGTACTGTTTCCTCAATTTACTTCTAACTGTTACCCCTGACCAAAAGTTCTGTATTTGTCACTGAATAATAGAGTACTGCATCTTTTCACGTATAACATTGTGAACACCTTTTGTGACATGCCTAAAGCCTAAAACCAAATAAACATGTCATAAACATAAATAATCATACCATTAGCATAGCAAATATCATGAATCTGCCCCAGTTTCATATGGACTTCAATAAGCAGAATATGCCATTGACAATATAACAACTATCAGAGCTGGCAAGATATTTGCCAATTTTCTTAAGCCATAGTAAAATCAAATTAAATCAACACTCCTGTTGGGGTGTATCCTTAGAACCAATTGTCAACCCAGTTGATTTTATTCAACAGATTTAGAGTTGCTTAGTCAACTATAACCAATAAATAATTAAATAAATGAAGTGATTGATTGCTTCTGTATTAGGATAAGGACATTAATAAATAAACAATTAATACCTAAAATATTATAATTAACAGGATTGCTATCAGGTTGTTTCCTGGCTGATCAACCCTTAGATACCTGTATGCACAGGTAGAACATGCCTGTTGAGGCAGGAAATTCTTATTGGCATCAGGCATCCCAGGATAAAAGTGTACACTTGGCATCCAGGCTTTCAGTATTTTTCCTTGGTCCCAACACATGGTGATCCTAGGATGCCAGTCTTTTTTATTAATAAGAAAGAGACCCTGAAACTAAACTCAGAATTTTTGGAGCATATCCCACAATGGTAAGTTCTTTATAACTTAATATCTTTACTGTAACATTCTAGACTTGTGGCCAAATCCATAAGGCTACTTCTGAGTTATTTATTCTGCTTTACTTTACAGTTGTAGGGTACAGCTAGGAGCAAAAACATTTGTATCACCACCTTTGGAAGCCAGGGCTTTGTCTGTGTATCAAGTGTGCAAGTTTACGGGAGCTAAAGTTAAAGTTAAGCTCATTAAATCTACTCCTATAGTGTTACCAGCACCATATTTGTACTTCACCATTTATAAACACAAGGTAAATATATTATTGTTAAGATAAATTAGCACAACAGTTAAAGCCTCTATCCAGAATCACCATTCAAATAAATAAAATATATAAACTACATTTAAAATGTTTTACAGTACATTATCAGAGCTTCAGGTGATGTTTTAGCTACACGCAATGTGCATAGGTTTATTGTTTGGCTACTGACTTTTTTGTAAACCGTATGAGAATTATTTGTCTTAGGACGCTACTCTAATAATAACCTAGCATAACACAGTGCTATTTTTTCTTACAGTTCCTATCTTACAAATTGTTAAATATTAATAGACATGAGAACATACGGAGTTGAGGTGCTAAGGAATTGGGAATCCCCCATCTCTCATTGTACTAAGTATTATAATACTGTTAATTTTGAAATTAATGGATAAGGACTTCCTATACATTTGAGAAGTTATTAGATAAAATAACAACATTTTTAAAGAATTGAATAACTGGAACCTGTTAGAAAGCCAATGTATTTAGAGGTTTTATAAATGAATATAGTTCCTGTTAGCAATTCATAGGCAGAAATTACTGCACAACCATTTACATTTACAGGTCCATCTTTCAGGAACACAAACTCTGCCTGAAATCATTTGCACCAGTGCTACCCTCATGAACTGAAAAGTACACTATTGAATGTTGTGATGAACACTGTTGCCTTTCTACTTCCATCGTCTGAGTTGTCTGTACTTGTTTCCTCCTGGAGAGTTTGGAATTATCCTGGTGGTATTAGGAAGATATTTTCTAACCATGTAGACTCTGGAAGTTAACTCTATAATGCTGAAGTTTTGTAAATTGCTGTGATACAGAATTCAAAGGTACTATAGGTATTTATTTAATTGGGTACTGGGATATTAGGCTATTGGCTATTCTTTATTAGCTGCTGTTTATTTATATATTTGAACATACACAACTGAATTGTTGAACTATGATATGATTTTTACTATCGCTGGTATATAGAATTGGATATCCCAGTATTATTGATATCAGGACAGACACTGGTATTGGTTAAGCAGTACTAGGAAGATTCTGATATTGATACTTCTCGATCTGACATAATCTATAAGTATATCTTAAATTAGCAGCTATAATTATTGTCTGCAATTATTGGTGGATTCAATCTACAAGTATAACACATTGGTTTATGAAGAGTAATATTAAGTAAATACTGTCTTGGGTCCTGATATGATTATTGCAAAAAGTGGTAAATTTAATTCACTCTCTGATAGTACTTTTTCTCCTATGGAGATAAAACCCAAAAGGAAAATATGCAGTCATAGAGAGGACCTTACTATTAAAGCCAAAGAAGAAACAAATGTCATCAAAGTGTCAATGGCACAAGAGGCTAAAATAATTAAAAACTTAAAATAAAAAACATTTCTGCAACAGTCCACCCCCCCAATTGCCTCGGCCTCTAGTTTAATTACTGAAAATTTCAATTATAAGGTTACAGCTACTGGTCCTAACCCTCCCAGACAGTTTCCTTCACAACTGGAAATGCTATCATTGGACTTTTATAACATGGACTCCTTTGAGGAAAACTCTCTTGAGTTTCCAGAAATAAAACCTGTTGTCCCATCCCCAAGATCTCTGATAAATTCAGACCATATTGGGAGGGAGGAACTGACCTCTTCCCCTACCTGCCTGGGTTGTCTGGAAGGTGAAAACCACAAAGAGGTTTCTGATCTAGCACAGCTGATTTCTGCCTAGGATAACTTATCTTCAGTAATTCATGATTTGAATTCCACCCTAGCATGGCTGAAGAAACTGGTAGGTGATCATAATATGGAGACAGTTAATAGGACACACCAGATTAGTCACATGCCATCTTTAAAATATTCTCCTACAAGCACTCACTCCAGTTTCTAGTCCCTGTTAGTAAACTTTTAACAACTCAGAATGAAATAGTATATGATGGAGAAATCTTTACAAATTATGGGATTTTAACTCCTCTTCATCTCTCTCCAAATAGATGCTAGAGATAATAAAAAATCCCTATTTTGCAAATACAGTAATATTAGAAATCTCTGGGTATTGAAGGAGGAGCTGACAAATCTCCAGACAGATGTTTTATATAAGTTATCTTAGATAATTTAAGGAAAGACCCTGTGAAGCAGTCCTCTATATTAGATCTGAGGACAGAGCTAACTAGCCTCACTAGTGCAACCAAAGGAATACAGGTAAATCTTTCACATCCTTTCTTCAGATAGCCTGATGTGATAGATTTATATATTGTAAAAAAAAAATCCCTGGGAACAAAACCATAACCAAAATTAAAATCAAAGTTACATTTAAAAACAATAGGACATAAGCTAATAAAAAGGAAAAGACATAGTAAGGGGAATGGCATATCTCAGGAATATATCATCCCTGACACACCATAGGAAACTCAAATAAATAATGTATCATCCAGCCCTTCTACGGTGATTATGGAAACTGCTCATGGGGGGGGGATCAATATGTAAGACTCTAAGAGGACACAAGAAATCCAGAATAATGTTTCTTCAGAAGAAATAGGATTAACACAGACACGTTATTCTTTTCCACAAGTTGAGGATTTCCAGACAATGAAGACACACAGATGTAACTGGAGGGAGACTGAGGTAAATATTATATCCCCACAGAGGGGTAAATGCAATAATGGACCCTTGAACCAAACCCAAGGGAAAAAGGGAGTCTTTTCTATACAATCCTCACAGGTTGATTTGGAATATCTAATTGAGATGTATATAATTCAGCAGTTATATCAGGAAACTCCTAACAAGTTATTTAATTGACTCTCCAAGTTATTACACATAATACTTACCAATAAGGATATTTATATTATCTATCCCCCAAATCTAAACTATCAAGATTGTGTCCTTTCATACTATAACTAATCTGAATTAGCAGATGAGATATGACAAATATAAGTTGATCTAAAACCAAAGGGTATTAATATACTTCATCCACGGTGGGTTCCTTCAAGTATGGAGGAGGTGCTCCAAGCCTATGAAGGGTCAGATAACTGGTCTGTAAGAATTTTGAATGTTATCACTAGACATAAAACATCACAGTGGACATTTTGGAAAACAAGACTATTACATTATTCGGGTGAAATATCTTGAAGCATGATTCATGTGGTAAGATTAAAAGTGATTTAGCTGCTTTTTTCTCCAGAACCTTAAACAAGTCTTGGGGGAGGAATGTCAAAGAGTGGGTAAAAGTACATGAGGCCATGTCATCTTCCACACAAATTGACATAACATTTAGGAATTTGAAAATTGCAGCAGCAGTTCAAGAACTGGCTCCAATTTTAGACAGATTGGGGCTCGATATAACAAATGTTAGTACACTAATGAGTCAGGCCCCAGTTCCACAGAATACAGCTCAAGTTCTCACAGAAAGTCAGTTTGAACCAATAGCAACAGAGAATCCAAACTAACAATTACCTCATATAATTGATAGGCATACTATGATCCAATAATCAAATGAATTACATATTCTTTCATGGAATATCAAGGGACTAACACAAAAACTAGCAGTTGTAGAATGCAGGAAGTTCCTAAATCACATGATATACTATGTTTGCAAGAAACGTAGTATAAAGAAATTAATTTGCTCATTCTTCCATAATATGAAGGTTATAATACTCCTACTGAAAAAGTTAAAAGAAATGGCAGAGGTTCTGCAGGTTTAGCAACCTTTATTGAAACTTCATTGAATATACAAATTAAAACTTTAAATAGTCCTCTCAAAACAGTTTTTACTCTTATCTTGGAAGCCAGGGAATTTAATCTCATACTTTTAGATGTTTATATCCTTCCTTTAACAAAAAAGACATCTGTAGTACATGATTGGGAAGAATTTACAAAATTTGTCAGAGATATAATAAATAACTGTGGGGTTTTACATTATTTTAATATCAGGGTTGATCAGGAAAAAACACCAGTAAATTTACAACTGGAACTGTTACAATGCTTAAGTACAACACATTTTAATATCAGTCATGTCAGGCTAGCTAAAGACCCAAAGATTAATAAAAAAGGTAAAAGCCTCTTGTAAGCTATGGAGAATTTTAGCTGTTGTCTTATGAATGGCAGACTCATGGGAGATTTTGAAGGAGCATATGCATTTAATGGACAATTGAGTTCCCCAACAATAGACCTAGTCTGGGCTAATAGTGACACAATAAAAATGTTGACTTCTCTTAAATTCATGGATAGCACAGACTCTGCACACTGTCCATTAGAAATTAAACTTCAAACTATTGTAACTAATAATTGTGCAAAAATAAATAACACTGCAAATCAAAATGATGAAATATTAAACTTATATAAACTTAGGTGGCAAAATGATACAACTAAACTGATTACAGATATTTTATTCTCAGAGTATCTTTCTAATCTTTGTTACAAAATAATTATACACCTTCGATCACTGGAAGACACAATAATTAAATGGCAACAAGTTAACAGTTATATAGACTCTTTTTATTACAACAAAGAATTTTAAAGTTTAACCAGAATACATCGTTTGATAATATCTGTAAAAAAAGGCAAAAAGACACCTTAATAAATTAGTCAGGTTAAAAGTAATCCAACAAAAAACAATTTTAGAGAACTAAATAATACAAGAAAACATGCAAACACACACTGGAGAAACAAAAAGGTAAGTTTCAACAGAAAATGTGGAACAAGTTCAGGATCACTGTTCAAAGAAAGGACAATAAACAATTTTGAACTTTAGATAGTCAGGGATTCATTCAGTTCTCAAATGGCATAGAGGCATCTATTACTTCACAAATATGGGAGCATTATTTTCATTCTCTATACTTTTCATGAATAGAAAATATGTCCTCTGAAAGCATAAATGGTGGATTTTATTCTCTTAGGCCTCGCTATATAGCCATGGAAGAAATTTTTGATGCATTTTCTTGACTTACAAATAATAAAGCTCCAAGCCCAGACAGAATCATTGTTGAAATATATAAATTCTTTCTGGAATGGTGGGCTCCTGTTTTTCACATCATCTTTAATAAAGTAGGGTAGTACAAGGAGAAGACGTACCACAGAGCTGGAAAGGGAGAACTGTTTTTTTAGAAAAAGGGAAGTCCACTAGAGCTGACCATATATAGACAAATTTGCTTACTAGATACTTCAAAGAAAAATATCTGTAGAATAATTCTAAATAGACTTCAGCTCTGGGTCAAAGAAAATCAAACACTCAGTGAGTTGATACACTGTCTCATATAATCTGGAAGTATGTTAAGGTCAAGAAGGCTAAATTATATTGTTGTTTCATGGATCTGAAGTCCACCTTTGATTCGATTAGCTGCACATTGTTATGGCAAAAACTTCAAGCATATTAGTAGAAGTAAAAACTTTCATTCATTACATGAATTGAAAGCTCAACTGAGACAAATTCATTTTCAGTGAGGTCCAGATTATACAATGATTGCTTCAGTTGTTATACATAATCATACTTCAGTTGTTACACAAAAATAATCACATAATTAAGTACAAACACATTTTAAATATACATAAAGTACATACAAATATAAAATATAAACTATTGCACAAACACAATTACAACCAATTAATCTCTAATCCTGATTTTTATTCTCTCATCCCTAAATCAAGATTTTATTTGCACAATCTGTTTCTTCCCACCTTTTTGCCTAATTGAAACAGGTAATGAATTCCATATGTATGGCCTTTTATAGAAAAATGTGATCTTCCTAATTCTGTATTGTACCTTGGGAGATAATATTCTATTCCCTCTACAGACCTAAGACCGACCGTAATGTCTTTAAGGTTTAATCTATTAGTACTGTAACCTGGAACCTCATTTCTAAAACATTTATCCATGTAGATTATTGCATGAAGACTTCTTCTGTCTCTTAAAGAATACCAATTTATTGCCTGATACAATTCTCCTATATGAGTTCTTTTTGATGCCATACTGATATGGTGTGCCAAGATGGACCCTACATTACTAGCTATTATTATTAGGCTCCACGAAAATACATGGATGAAATTACAATACAATCAGTATGGTGAACTATCTTTAATAATGAAAAATAACCTCTGTGTAGGACAGTGCTACTTAATGGCCCCAACAATCTTCCATCTATATATAAATTAATTAAGGGACGAAATGAAGTCACCAGATTTTCACTCTCCCATTGGTAAAAACACGAAAATATAGCTTTTTGTATACGTTGATGATCTTGTTCTATTGTCAACTTCATTTTTGGGTTTACAATGTAAGGGTAATCATTGCTTTAATTTATGCACAACCCATACATAAATATAGGTGTACTATGTACATGCAGAAAGCATGCCACATGCTTAATTGTGCAATGTTTGCATGCAGCTCACATACACAAAGTAATCCTAAGTAAACCAGGTCTAAAAAGCAAATAATGTTCACATGCTGCAAGTTTGATATGTGTGTATCAGGTAAGCTGGTGTGAACATCTTCTAAAAATGATGTCAGGTTCACTTGCTGCACACTTGACATGAGTGCAGCAGTTAAGCTGGTGTGAACATCACTGAAACATCACATCAGGTTCACATGCTGCATGCTTGCCATGTGTGCAGCAGCTACTGTAAGCTGAATCAAATCTCATCTAAAAAACAAAACACATCAGTTTACATTTCTTATACTACTGCTAGCAATTAGAATAATTAAAATACATTTTTATTTGGATTCCTATAAAACTTAGATAAATTAATTAATTCTGATCATTTTCCAAGTTGTGTAATGGCTTTTGATTTTGTCATTAAATCACCATCAATTTGTAAAGCATTGTTTGTGTACTGCATTAAATGCCTATGATATAGCCAGTCAACATCCCCCATTCCAGATGTATGAAGAGAGGCCTCTATGTTGTGAAGCCTATCCTTTTTGCCTTGGACCATGCAAATCCCTTATGCATATATAGTGCTACCAATGTGTTTCTCCATGACTGTTTCATCTCACTTACTTTTGCTTTGTCATTCTGTATTGAGCATATGCACTATGGCCATGCTCAGCACTCTTTGGGCTGAGTAGGGTCTTGGAAGCATGCACCATACCTCACATTTTGTCACTGAAATGAGGGACATGGACACTCAGAATGAGGGACAATGAGGGACACTATCCCACATGATGATCAAGGCACATTATGAAACATGAAGATACAGTACCTCAGAACACAGTGGAAACCATTACATTAGCACCTGAGAATAAATTTCTACCAGTAAGCAGCAGTGCCATTTCGGTAGGGCAGAGACAGTCCCCTTCCCCCTTGTATTTGTGCCTAGGTTGTTCTTATGGTGTGGCAATAATGGCATTAAATGTGGATTTAATCTTTTGCACAATAAATGCCCACCTGGCCTGTGTGTGCTCATGCAGTAGGTACTTTCCAGACTCGACTGTTTCTGTATTATGTTGTCCACTTTCTCCACCTATTAGCAGTGGCACAGTCACGCATGATGTGGATGAGCTCCAGCAAAGAAAGATTGCATGAGTCTTTCAAGTATGACACTGTCTTTCCAGCCACAGAGTAGACAGACTGCATACTACAGCTTGGACGAGTCGGTGAGCACCGAACTCTCAATCGCAGTGTTGTGGCAGCATATTTTTGTTGGTATACGCTTAGTGAGTATCCATCTCCCCTGGTGGCTGAAGGGGCAGAGGGTGAGCTAGAAGCTAACTCAAGACTAGGCTACCTACTTACTCTACTAGGCTCGCCATGCAAAAATAAAATAATACCGACCCCATGGCAGCAAGTGAGGCTTAGTTGCAGTGGTGACAGCAGTGTGGATGGCCATCATAGGCCTTGATCAGTACAGTGCAGTGGCAGCCACAGCAGCAACCAAGCAAGAAGCAAGCATCCAGGTTGGGTGGGTTTGGTTGGCAAGGTGACTTGGTCGCGGACCACATTGGGGACCTGTGATGGTCGGTTCTAGCATCCAGCTTCTGGTAGAAGGAGAGAGGGGGAGCAGACAGAAAACTGGGCTGCTGGCACACTGTGCCACACTGCAGGTTCTGGCCACATGACTGGTTAAGTAAAAGTAATTTTTTTTTTATATAGGGGGACTGGGGAAGGAGGAAGGACTGAAGTATTGATGTGTTGTTCACATTTCTTCACCTTTGGGTGGCTTCATGACCCATAGGGGAAGGGTACTGAATGGAATGGAGTTGGAGAGACAAATCAGGACAAAATTCATTTTTTGGGGGGGCAGACCTTCAGTCGGGGAAAAAAATTGGTTAGTAACTGGGTGGGTTTAAGACCAAATCTGATGCACTGCTCCAGGATATATATATATATATATATATATATATATATATATATATATATATATATATATATGTATATAGATACTGTATATATATATATATATATATATGTATATTATATATATATATATATATATAGAGAGAGAGAGAGAGATGCATCTTATACATATGAATGTTTCCTGATTTGCATATCACTTTTCAGTCAAAACAAATAAGTTGTATCTTTTAGAGATGTTACAGACATTCTAGAGCTGTTCCTTGCATTCAGGGACAGTTGAGCGGTATGGTATGTACAGAGTATTGGAGCCCCACTATAGTCAGGCTTAGGTACCCCCCTTAAAGTTGACCTCCACATCCCAATGCTCAGGCACATAATGACAAAGGGCAAAAGAGACTGCAGGATGTGCGCCATTGAAATGAATGGGGGTATTTTTTATTACTATTTTATACATTATTGATGGAGACTTGGAGATTAATGAAGACCATTGCTCAACTAACAAGGGTCTTGTTAGTAGAACAGTGGCCTTCATTATTCTCCAACTCACCATCATAAAATATAAAATAGTAACAAAAATACCTCCATTCATTTGAAGGGAGTATGCCCAGCACTCTGACCCATGGACATCATCTCTTATAGACTCCTGCCTTTGGCTCCCTAGTACTCAAGTAAGAGACTTTTTACTTATAGCTATACTTCATGGGTTGTCTGTAGCAGCATGGCTGTACCCACTACAGTGTGTGTGCATGGAGAGGGGGGACTGGCCATGTGGGTGCATGTCAAGTTATTGCTACTTTTGTGTTTGCACCTTAAAAGGCTGCTTACATTGAAGCATTTAAAACTATAGAGAGAAAATAGTAGGAGTACAGGTCAGACAGAAGTAATTAAGTGGTCTGTCAGTAAGTTTGTGTATTGGGGTGGGAAAAACCACATGTGTTTCCATTGGTATGTGTGCTGCAGTTCAACTGTAAAACTGAGATGAATAAGAGAAGAAAAAGAAACTAAAAAGCATAACAGTGGCTACAAGCATGCTGCATGTGTGCAGATGTAGTCAGATACAGTATGTATTGAAGTACAAGCAAGCCATATGTGTGCAGACAGTATGGCTTATTGGCTAATGGCACTGAACTACAAGCCAAGAGACTTGGAGGCATGCAGACCTGGGTTTGAATCTCATCAACCCCCAGTTATGCATGGTGTGGTCCTGAGCAAGTCACTTGCTTTTTTCATGCATGACACATGCATGCAGTCTTTCCCAATCTAACAGAAAAATCATGGTGTCCACACTTGCTTGCTGCATGCATGCCATATGCATGCAGTCGGTTCAATTAACATTTAAATTATACTTGCAGCACACATATCACTTCAGTAGTGTTATGCATGCAGCATTAAAACATTTCATATAATTATTTCTGTAAGGAAAAGGAAAGATTGGTAATAAATAAAGCAAAAACCAATGTGTTAATATTTGGTAATACCAAAAAAAAGGGCTATTGTCATTATATATAGGGAAAACAAAGATTGATACTGTTAAAAATTATGATGATTTAGGTGTACATTATTCACAAAACTTTGCGTGGACAAACCACATCGACCCAATGAAACATAAAGCAATAATGGCATTTAATGCATTTAAGAGATGTAGAGCATTTCTTGGAAACTGATCCTTCCCAGCTCTCCTTAAAGTAATAGATTTTAAATTACACACAAAGTCTACTGTATGCTGCAGAAAATTGGGCTCCAAAAGTTCCAAATGTACTGCAGATATAGTTGACTAAAATATCCCATTATGTACTATAGGTACCCCAGCTGGTACCAGCATTAAATACTTAGGGCTGAACTGGGACAGGTCCCTCTTTCTGCATATGTTCTTGACAGAAAATTAACATTTCTATTAAAGCACTTTCTTCTTCCTGAGTACCGATTGCCAAGATTCTGTCTGGAGGAAGAAATAGAATATAACAGTCATGGTTTTGTTTCTCCCATGATGGAAAATATCATTTTTTTTTTGTACCCTATGGGCTTGGGACACCTCCTCTATCAATTCTATTATAGACCTTTTAGTGAAATTCTATTTCAACTAAAGGAGAGAATAAAGGACACTTCCTGTTTTGAAGTTCTCAAAATATTACAATCATGTAAAAATGTTGCCTTGTATAAGATTCTGAAAAAAAGATCACAATCTTGAATCTTACCTATGTCTTATGAACAACCCAACAAAACATAGAATTCTTACAAGATATAGGATGGAGTTATATGCAACCAATTATATCCTTTGTATTCAAAAATGTCTGGGTATTAATAAAGAATTTTGTAGATGTAACATGAAGATATACATGGTCTGAAACATATTGGGCTGGATTTTCAAAGGGCCCTTAGATCCACGCAAGCTGCATCTAACAATCAGCTTGAGTCAGATCTAGGTGTGCCAAATACTGTGCACCATATTTTGCAAGAAAAGAGTTCTTTGTGACAAAGTCCCCCAAACTGATGTAAGAGGTCCACTGCATTAACAAAATGGCATAAGGGATGATAATGTCACAAGCTGCACCAAAATAAATGGTGCAAGTTTAGTCTACAATGGTGCAAGCTGAGTCAAAAAAATGACTCAAGAAATTAAAGTGATGCAAACTGAGTACAAAAATGGTGCAAGCTGGGTAACAAAAATGTTGCAAGCTGAGTCCAAAAAATGGTGCAAGTTGAGTAAAACATGATGCAAAGGATAAGAATGATGCAAGCTAAATAAAACAAAATGGCTAATGAAATGGCCAAAACAAAGTCCCCAAAATGTTCATAACTAGTCCTGTGGGAGAATAGTGGCTCTTAATAGTAACATAGTCAGGTCTGATCACCTGCATTGGGTCTATTTATATGCTGTAGAGTCCCTTAGACCAGCTCTGGCTAGTCTAACAGGGACAGGCAACTTAGGCACAAGGACAGGGCTTGCATTCTTTGAAAATCCCAAATAAGGGGATGGTGCATAATTTCTGTGATGCAGACATCCCTTCAGACATGACGCAGGCATTTTTTTGTTGCAAGTATGGGGCAAGCCACTCTGGTGCATGCAGACCTGTTTTTGACACAAGAATCATTTGAAAATCAGAATATGTGCAAGGTTTGATGCATCCTGCTCCTTGCGTCAGTTGTTTTTCATGCAAGCACCCTGTGTCATTCTCTTGCCTTTCAAAATCTGGACCATTGTGTTAATTTGCCCATTATATGAAAAGAACTGTAGGTTTTGGTTGTGATAAATCCTCATGAACCTCGGTCACCCTCCAGATCAATTGCTTGAAATACTCTTTAACACTAAAGACAAGGGAATTTTAAATGCAGTCTCAGTTTCTGATCTATCTAAGATTGCAATAGCAGATTATGGTTTATCCAAGTTGGCTAGGTTCTATGTGAGAAGATAATGTTCTATTGTTAGTTATGATTTTTTAGGTATTAGAAGTAATTGGTATTGTAATAATGATACACAACAGATACACTCTACATCTCTCCTATTATTCTGCCTTAGATTTTAAAGTTGGAGGACTGCATATATTGTGTAAAGTATATATATTTTTTAAATGTATCAGTTTTAATGTGTCATGTGTGATTGTAATGGCTTTGATACAAACAATAAAATGATATTGATTGATTGATGTATTCACCAGGCTAAAAGTATTGATAATTCTACTAGAAATAGTAATGATGATAATAGTATGCTATGTCAGTTTCATTAGGGGCAAAGTTCCATGCACTATTAAAGACTCTTGTGAGCAAGTTATTGACAATTAGTTCAAACCTGGTTATGACTTGCTTAGATTAATTCTTTTAAAGGCACTGTCTCTGGAGTTCAACCACGTTTAGCATAGAGTCTATTTCCTGTCTTCAAAATGAATTTCTAGGTAAAGTGATATTGCATTAAAAAATCAGTTGAAAACATGTCTCTTGCATTTGTCTATGCTAAAAAGACCCAATATTCATTCACTGCATGCAGCTTTAAAACACTGGGAATATATTACTGTTAGTCATTTAATAAGAAACCTTCTCCACAGACATCTCACTACTTTTATTCCAGGTTGTAGGCACTACCATATGCTCAGGGGAAAGGGAAGGGGAAGCAAGAAGGACACAAAGGAAGAGGTCAGGAGGCTACTGATAACAAGCAGTAGCAGGGAGATTTAGTGCAGATCTCTTGATGTTTGAAAGTGAGACCAAATTTGTATGTTTGATTCCTGCAAGGGTTAAGCTAGTTAACTGAGGCTTCATTTGGGATGATCCATACTATTTGCTTTACTGTACTCACAGAACTTTAGATGGTCAGTACAAGCTGCCACAACTTTTGGTGACCTAAGTACTGTGCACTACATCAGTTATTTACAACTCTTTACACACACTTGAGTGGAGGGAAAAACAATGTTCACTTTCTTTGTATAACTAGCTTGTTATTCAGACATGACGTACCAAATTTTTGGAGGATGGCAAACATAACTTCTATATTTAAAAGTGGGCAAAAAAGTGATTATAAAAATTATAGGCCTATTAGCCTCAACTGTATTGTTGGCAAAATAATGGAGGAGTTCATCAAAGAATACCTTGATATGTATATCCAAGAGATGGTAAAGTGATGTTACCCTGCATGGGTTCACAACAAAGAGATCTTGTCAAACTAATCTGATACAATTTTTTGAGCCAGTCAGTAAGGCATTGGACATAGGACTATCCATGGAAGTAGTGTATCTCGACTTTGTGAAGGCCATTGATTTAGTATCACACAAAGAACTGATAAACAGATTACTTGACTTAAAGGTAGATAAAAGAATAGTGAACTAGATTGTTGTGTGGTTGGAAGACAGGAAGCTAAGAGTATGTACTGTATAAGAGGCTATGGGCTGGATTTTCAGACGGCCCTTAGATTACCATGCAAGCTATGTCAAACTACCAGCTTGAGTCAGATCTAGGTGCACCAAATACTGTGCACCATATTTTGCAAAAAAAGTGGCCTTTGTGACAAAGTCCCCCCAACAGACGCAAGAAGTCCACTGCATCAACAAAATGGCATAAGAGATGAGACTGACACAAGCTGCACCAAAATAAATGGTGCAAGCTGCGTCAAAAATGATGCATGCTGAGTCAAAACAAATGACTCAAGGAATGACAATTATGGAAACTGAGTACAAAAATGGTGTAAACAGAGTAAGAATGGTGCCAGCTAAGCAACAAAAATGGTGCATGCTGAGTCCGAAAAATGGTGCAAACTGAGTAAAAAATGATGCGGAAGAAGAGAATGATGCAAGTTAAGTTTAATAAAATGGCAGATGAAATGTCCAAGACTAAGCCCCCACAATGTTCAAAACTAGTCCTGCAGGAAAATACTGTCCCTTAATAGTAGCATAGTCGGGTATGACCACCTGCAGTGAGTCTCTTTAAATGCTGTAGTGTCCCTTAGACCAGCTCTGCCTGGTCTAACAGCGACATGCATCTTAGGCACAAAGACAGGACTGGCATTGTTTGAAAATCCCAAATAAGGGGATGGATGCGTCATTCTGGTGATGAAGGCATCCCTTCCAACATGATGCAGGCATTGTTTTGGTACAAGCATGGGACAAGACACTCTGGTGCATGCAGACCTGTTTTTGACACAAGCACCATTTGAAAATCAGAACTGGTGTAAGATTTGATGCATCCTGCTCCTTGTGTCAGTTGTTTTTGATGCAAGCACCCTGCGTCATTCTCTGGCCTTTGAAAATCTAGCCCAATGCCTCTAGTTGGGGAAATGTTACAAGTGGAGTGCACCAGGGATCAGTCTTGGGCCCCACATTCTTTAACCTGTTTGTATCTTCATTACACGTATCATACAATTCATGGGTGAATAAATATGTAGACCACTGCGAAATAGGGGCTTTTGTGAATAATATACAAACAAGTCACAATCTGCAAGAAGACTTAAACAATATATGAAAACAAGCCAAGGAAAACAAAATGAGTTTCAACACCAGTAAATGTTGTCTCATGCATTTTGACAATAAAAATGCAAAATACAAATATTTTCTAAACGATACTGAACTATAGGATACTAATGTTGAGAAAGACTTGGGAATACTAGTAATTGATGATCTAACATTCCACTGTCATAGCACAGAAGCTGCAAAAAAGGCAAACAAAATGCTAAACTGTGAGGCTGGCCCAGTGACGCTGAGGGTTGAGGTGCTGGAGGCCACACCTTGCGCCACGCTGACAACCCGAGTTTGAGAGCAAGCTCAGGTGCCTGGGGTCAGCAGGGGTGGGTGAGGATTGAGCACCCACTGTGCTGCTCTCCTCCCCGGGGGGGGACAGGACATCACTTGGCTTGCCAGCGGCTCCCGGTGGAGACCGGGGGTGCTGCAGCATGCTGGGCAGCATGTACATAGCGTGGCTGATGCTTGGCAGGGTTGCCATGTGCCGTAGTGTCAGGAATGTGCACCACATATGGGAGGGGGAAGTGTACACCAGAACAGGGAAAACACTAGTCTGTGGGGTAGGTGACAGCACCTGCCCCCATGCCCATTGCCAGGTCTAACCTGCCTAGCCTTCCAGTGTCCTCCACCAAGGCTCTCACCCACAAGCTGGAAACTTCCTGTACCGAGTGCACAAGAGGAAGGGCGACCCCACCCCAGAGGGGTTAAGCTGGGGGTGCCAGTTGTGTGGGCTGAGAGGGAGGAGAGAAGAAGTTCAGGTAGGAAGACTTCAGGCAGGACAGGAACAGGCAGGATGTCTGAGAGAGACTGGAGAGAAAAAAATAGGTAAAAAAAATGCTAAATTGTATCTTGAGCAATATCCGGACTCGAGATAGAGCTGTCTTAATGCTGCTTTATGGTCCTCTGGTTAGGTCCTTGACAGAATATTGTGCCCAGTTTTAGAGCCCTTGGCAAAAGAGAAATGTTGTGCAACTGGAAAGAGTTCAAAGAAAAGTGACAAGATGTGTATTTAGGAATAGGGGAATAAATTATGAGACAAGACTACTACAACAACTAGGTCTGTGCTCATTGGAATATCATCGCTTGAGAGATGACTTATGAAACATATATAGAAACATAGAAGTTGGTGGTAGACAAGGACAGCGTGGCCCACCCAGTCTGCCCATTTTCCTATCTTTTCAATCACAGATCCTAGCTGATCTGCAGCTCACCCTTTCTTTCCTGACCCTATGGTACACTTCTGCCTATCCCATGCATTCTTGAATTCCCCAACTGTTTTTGCCCCCACCATCTCTCTCGTGAGTCTGTTCCAAGGATCCACCACCCTTTCAGTGAAAAAATACTTTCTCATGTTGCCCTTAAACCTCCCCCAATTTAATTTCTTACCCCCTTGTTCTTGTGCATCTTCTATTTTGAAAGATGCCAACCTCTTGCACTGTGTTAATGCCCCTGAGGTACTTGAAAGTTTCTATCATGTTCCTGTCTCTCTCTCTCTCTCTCTCTCTCCTCTCCCTCCTCTCCTCTCTTTTCCAGGGAATACATATTGAGTTCCCCTAGCCTTTCTGTGTAGGGATTTTTAAGCTATTCCTGCACCTTCTTTGTAGCCCTCTTCTGGACTGCTTCCAGTCTGTCTATGTACTTCTAAAGATATGGTCTCCAGAACTCGACATAGTACTCCAGCTGAGGTCTCACAAGTGATCTGTACAATGGCATAACCACCTCCTTCTTTATGCTTGTGATCCCTTTCCCAATGCACCCCAGCATACCACTGGGTTTCCTCACAGCCCACTCACATTGTCTGCTCATCTTTAGGTCATCTGATATGAGTACCTCCAGGTCCCATTTCTGCTTGGTGGCTGCAAGTAACCACCCCAATCTGTACTCTTCCAATGGATTTCTGCTGCCCAAAAGCATGACTTTGCACTTTTTTGCATTGAATCCCAACTGCAACGCTTTTGACCATTTCTCCAGCCTGATTAGGTTTTTTCTTATTCTTTCTATACTCTTTGGAGTGTCAACCCTGTTTCAGATCTCTGTGTCATCTGCAAAAATGCATACTTTCCCTTCCAGTACCTCTAAAATGCCACTTATGAAGACGTTGAAGAGGGCCGGTCCTAGGACTGATCCCTGTGGTACCCCACTGGTTACCTCCCTCTCTTCAGATTGTACACCATTTACCACCACCCTCTATGTCCTGCCCCTCAACCATGTTCTGACCCCGTTTACCACCTTGGGACCCACCTCCATGTTGCCTAACTTGTTTGCCAGCCTTCTATGTGGGACAGTATCAAAGGCTTTGCTAAAATCTAAGTAGGCCACATCCACCACCCTTCCCTGATCTACCTCCCTTGTGATCCAGTCAAAAAAATCTATTAGATTTGTCTGACATGACCTACATGCCATGAATCCATGTTGCCTTGGATCCTGCATTCTGCTGGATTCAAGGAACAACACAATCCTCTCCTTTAACAGCGTCTCCATTACATTCCTCACCACTGAGGTCAGGCTGACTGATCTATATTTGCTAGTCTCATCCCAGCTCCCACTCTTGTGGAGAGGGACCACATTTTCCCTCGTCTAGTCTTCTGGGACTGCTACTTTCTCCAGTGATCTGTTGAATAGGGTGGTCAGTGGGGCTGCCAGCACCTCCCTGAGCTCTTTAAATATTCTGGGGCAAATCCCTTCTGACTCCATTGCCTTATCTGTTTTCAGTTTCCCAAGTCCCTAAAGGACTGTCCACTATGAATGGAGTGGTGTCTACTTCCCTACCTGATTGCTTTTTTGCTAAGTTGTGGACCATCACTTTCCCCTTCCTTCGTGAAGATGGAACAAAAGTATCTGTTCAGCAGTTCTGCTTTTTCTATGCCCTCCTTCATGCATCCTCCCCCTTCATTTTTTTATCCTGACAATCCCCCCCCGTCTTTCTTATCACACTGATGAATCTGAAGAAAGTCTTGTCACCTTTTATTACCTCCTGTGCTATATTCTCTTCTGTTTGTGCCTTTGTGCTCCTGACTGACTTCCCTGCCTTCCTCTGCTTGTCTAGATCTTGCTTCTTGTCCTTATCCCTTTGTGTTTCTTTGTATTTCCTGAAGGCACCTCTTTTATCCTGCACTTTCTTGGCCAGTTCTTTTGAGAACCAAAATGGATGCTTCTTTCTCTTGCCCTTGCTCAGCTGATTAACACAGAGGTTTGTTGCCTCTGTTATGGCACCCTTGAGAATAGACCACTATCCTTCCACTCCCCCCCTTATCCTCTTTTGACAGGGTCCCCTGATACATTCTGCCATTTTGTCAAAGTTGACCCTTCTGAAGTTCAGGAGCTTCACTTTTGTGTGGTTAGCCTCCTTTACTGTGGTTATCCTGCACCATACCATTCTGTGGTCACTCGTCCCAATGTGGCTGCCTATCTTCGCATCCCTGACCCTGTCCCCATTTGTGAGCACTAGGTCCAGTATAGCCCCCTCGTGGGTGGGTTCAGCCACCAGCTGTCTTAGTCCTGCTTCCTGCAGTGTGGTCATAATGTTCCTGCTCTTGGCAGTACTTGCAGTCTAGGTGCTCCAACTTGCACCTGGCAGAATGAAGTCCTCTAGTAGTAGTAGTAGTTCACCTTTGGTTATCATTTTGTGTATGGCTTCCAGTAGTGAATCGTCTGTCTACTCCCCCTGTGCTGGAGGTCAGTAAATCACTCCTGTTCTAATGCTGGTTCCATTCCCTGTCTGTAGGGTGACCTACAGTGCCTCTGCTCCATCCTGCTGACCCTGATCTAGTATTGCTTTGATTCCCTCCCTCACATACATGGCCACCCCACCTCCATTTCTTCCTTTCCTGTCTTTTCTAAAAAGTGCATATTCTGGTATAACTATATCCCATTCATGGTTGTCAGTGTACCATGTTTCTGTAATAGCCTCTATGTCTAGGTTCACTTACCCTGTCAGTGCCTCAAGGTCTGTAATTTTGTTTCTCAGGCTGTGGGCATTTGTACATATTGCCCTCCATGTTTGGTCACACCCCTTTACCCCCCTGTTTACCCTCTGCCCCCTTATTGCCTATTGTCCAGATTTTTGTTTCCTCCCCTTCCCCTTTTTCTCCCCTTTCCCCCTGTTTATTCCCTGTACCCTTATTGCATTTCTTCCCATTATTTGTTTACTATTCTTTTTTTGCCTCTGTTGTTTTGGTGATTGTCTGACTTTAGTAACCTCTTTTATGACTGTCTGTTCCTCTAAGGGGGGAATGTGATATTCCTTTTCTTTTGCCTCTCCCTTGGCTAGTTTAAATGTTTGCAGAGGAAACAAACTTATCACCAAGGATCTTTGTAGCCCCCCATGGTTAGATGCAGGCCATCCAGCTTGTACAGTCCTTTATCCCCCCAGGTAGTGCCCCAGTCCCCAATGAAGCTGAATCATTCCTGCTTGCACCAATCTTTCAGCCATTCATTGAAATTCCTGGTGCAGATGCCCCGCCCTTCCCCTTTGCCATAGACAGGCAGTCCCTCTTCCAATCTGCCTATTGAAATTGTGACCTATGAGAGTGCTTGGGGATGGAAGTTAAAACTAGCACCAGGACTACTAGAGCACATGTCTATCAATTAAGGGGAGAAAATTACAAAACGAACAAAAGAAGGGCTTGGTTTAATCAGAGGGTGGTCAGTAGTTGGAATGAGTTGCCAGAGGAGACAGCATTAAGCAACACTATGGATACCTTTATAAAAATATTAGATAAGATTAAACGTACAACTTCCTTCCATTAAAATAGTGAGTCTTAATTGGACCAAGCTATTGACATGTTCAAAACCTATGAAACCTATGAATCTGCATGCATCATTTGGGATTCACTTTGAATATTCAGAGTGTAACCATCAGCATCTCCCTGGAGCTCAATCATCAGTCACTCCAACACTTATAACTCTACCACCTTATCCCCCCCCCCCAAGTCCCAGTACATTTAACAGGATGATTGAAGAGAGTTTCCAGTAGCAGAGGCTAGAGTTGTATTCCTTTGCAAGAAGTTAGCTTGTTTTCCATTTCTTCTTTCTCATGCAGCTCTTCATCAGATTCTGTCAGCATTTTTCTTCTCCTACAGCTTCAGTTTCCTATTCTACAAATTCTCTTCCTTCACTCCGAGTCACTCTCTCATCTCCCTTTTTTCTTTCCTGTTGGAGCTTCTGCTATGTTACTTGTAATCTGATTGGTTTCCCAGTGTCCTGGACCTCCTTCTTGCTGATATTTTGCCTTTACATATCGATCCAATCTGTGCAGGGGTGCGGATATTTACTTCTGATGTATTTACTGGTTCCCATTCTCCTGGTTTAAATGTTTGCATGTTTTAAGGTCCCTAAGGAATTTACATCAACAAGTGGACCACTACAATCCTAGTTGATTTCTTGAATAACTATTGCACTATTCTATTAATATTAGATCATTACAATCTTAGTACTACATCCATCTTAGAGGTGAGGCAGTGTATGCCAGGGAGTATATGAGCCACTTCTCCCTACATCCAGCTGAATAAACTCTCTTAAAAGAGTTAGAATACTGAAACCCAACCCACTCATGCTTTGGTTGACTGGTGTTGTTGACAGAGGAGGAGGAGGAGGAGGTATGGTCCTGAATGCCGACAACCTTTACTTTGAAAAATTGAGTAAGTTGCTCACAGTTATCTTGGGAGACTGACTACTTATTCTGCAGACGTGGTGTAATAAATATCTACAGTATGGAAAAGTGCAGTAAATCTGTTTTTTCAGCTGCTGACATATGCATAAGAGCATTGTTCTACCTCCTGATAGCCCTCAGTATGACCCATTAAAACAAGCTAGTTGGCATGCACTCACAAACTCCTCTGTGCTCTATTCTCCAGCTCAGTACTTTCAATCTCCAATGCCACATCATTTAACCAGGGTATGCTTCAGCATAAAATAACCATGTGGGAACAGACCAAAGTCAGGGAGTAATACAATAAAAAGAACAGTATAAACCATAAGAAACACAAGAAATATAAATACAGGACAGTGACAGAAAAGCATTACAGCCACATGATGAACAAAACTATTCATTTATTTATTGAAATTTGTTGACCTGGTAAGCCCACTAGGCCTAGAAGTCCCTTTTTCAGGGGCGAGACCTGGGGGAGGAGGATACAGATGGTAAGCAACTGAAATTGAACCAGATTAAGCTGTTGGTGGTATTTTTAACGAATGGGAGAAATTTGGCCAGGACACCGGAAATTCCCCATCTCATGCAGTAGAGGGCACTGTACTGCATGGCAGAATGGCAGACGGTGTTGGGCCATCAGAAGAGGTGGATGTGTTTGGTGGACAGCAGACTGAGGTTTCTTCCCTGGCCTTGGTTTCATCGCTTACAGGGGGCGTGGTTGCTGCTTCTTCTATAGAATCGGGTGATTGTGATATGCAAACGGACTTACCTGTTGAAAAACATAATGAGATTCTTACTGCTATGGCTTTGGAAATCCCGAAATCTTCTATAGATGCAATTATTTTGGAGAAGGCTGGTGATACAGCTGGGTCTCAGCTGTCTGTGGAGACTGCCAGTGAATGTTTCTTGGAGCGATGACATTGACGGTGCAAGTATGCGGAAGTGTGGTCCTGTTGATGAGACTCCCTCTCATTCACAGTGGCCAAAAGAACAAGCTCTTTTGGATGATGGCTGGGTTTGTCTGAATGGACAGTGGGTGCCAGATTCTAACTGGATTTCCTTTTCCACTCCACTGGCTGTTTCGAGGGTCGCTGCAAATCCTGAGGGGCAAGTACTTTCAATTTCTGATTCGGGGACAGGCACTGGAGAAAAAGATACTCTTTCTACTGGTGTTCCACCTGATTCAGGCCAAGATCCTGTCCCTGATTCTCCTACCCAGTCCCCACGGAGAGACCGTGAAAGAACTGGTAATAGATTCTCGGATCTTTTTTGACTAAATATTTTGGAACAAGCTCCCCAACATAATGCAGTTCAGCTGCGCTACCAGGGTGGTTTACAGGAACATCCTGACAGACTTATGTAGCTCAACAGCTGTTGAAAGACTCAATGAATTTCTTGGCTTGTGACGTTTATGCTCTAATCGATGTGGGGGGGACACTTTTGACATTAGATTAAAATCATTTTCTGGCTTGGATAGATTTTGGGCTAAATATGAAAATTAGAAAGCTATTCCCTTATGAACTCCTTTTTGGGCCATCCCTCTTACTAAACCTTTATTTAAAACAGTTAATATTATGTTTTGGAATGAAGGGGTGAATGTGGGGAATGTGTTTCAATGCAATTTATGTGAGGAAAAAGGTCATGCTTATCATCAGTGCCCCTAGGCTTGACAAAATAATCAGGGTGGATTGGATAAGGAAGATTTAATAAATCGAGCACAGGACAGATTTAGGCCTGGATTTTCTAGCATGACCCCACCTCAAATAGGGCCTACTCCCTCTGACTCCAGTTCTACAACCCCTGACCCTCCTGCACCCACCCCCAGTCTGATTTTCCTAGCACTTCACAAGTTTTGGTTCCAGCTGCTGTTCCTACCTCTGTTACTGATCCCCCGGCTATGCCCCCGATATGGAATTTCAGACCCCACATCCAAAAGGGGTTACCAGAGCATCTAGCAGGAGTCATCAGAGCCCTGCTGGCCTTGCTACTCATAATGTTTTTTCTGTCCTACAGGATCCTGAGGGTGGTTCAGAATCTGATGTTTCCTCTGTTTCAGGGGTTTTCTATGAGATGGAATATGAAGACGAGGGGGGTTCTGAGGTTTTGCTTACTAAGAAAAAGAGTGGCAGAAAACAAAAGATGGACAAGGCCCCTTGACTCCTTGTAGATGTCTACTTTCCATTTGGCTTCCCTTAATACCTGCAGCATAAAAAGCTACAGGAAGTGATGGGCATGTTTCCATTTTTGTAAATCTCTGGCAGCAGATATTCACTTCCTCCAGGAGACTCAGCTCACATCTCTGCAGGATGTTTCCCAAGCTAAAAGGGCTTGGATTGTTGGGCCTTCTTTTTGGTCCTTTGGTTTAGTTGAGGCTGATGAGTTGGGCATTTTGTTTGGTAGTACATGGGTCCAGGTGGTGATGGTGGTGGATTTAGTCCCTGGGAGGGTTTTGATTTTGGATTGCTTGTACCAAGGATTTTTGCTTAGACTGATTAACATTTATGCTCCCCAAGTTAAGTCTGCCCAGATTGACCTCTTTAATGAGGTGCACCCATAACTGTACCCCTGTAGACATGTTGTTTGGGGTGGGGATTTTAACTGTAGTTTGGATATCAAGATAAGAGATCATGTACAGCAAAAAGTATATTGTGATTCACATGCATTATTGGGTATTTTGAGTACTTCTTGATTGCTGGCTGCTTATAGATTTTTATCTTCTAATTCAGGTTATACATATTCTAGAAATATTTTTAAATCTTGGATTGATTATTTCGTTCTTTCCAGATATTTGGTCCCTACTTCTTGTTTTTTACACTTTTGTTCAGTTTCAGACCATATGGCCTTAGTGTGTCAGGTGGGGCTTTCATTTGTCCCTACTCACTTTCTCTTGGTCTCTAATAGATGGAAGTTGAATTCAGCCCTTTTCGACCAGGAGGAGGTTAGGAGAAAGTTGCTTCACTTGTTTTATTTTTGGAACTCAATGGCTGAATTCTATGAGGATTGGGCTACTTGTGGGTGGACACTAAGCAGGAGATTTGTTCACTTTTTATGAGTTATGGAAAAGCTGTAGGTACCAGTAATTATATTAAATACTTGGAATATCGCAATCAGTATTACAGGTTGTTGTCCTTTTCTAGTATCTCAGACCCTAGGTTTCAGGATCAGATTAGAAGATTGAAAAGTCTTATGAAGCATTAGCAATATGATAGGGTGGCATCTTTACAGGCAGAAATGTGATTTGGCTTACAAAAATGCCTTATGCGGATCCATTTTCTGCCTGAAAACACCGTGTGGATATTAAACCGATGGAGGGTTTATGGGATGATGAGGGATGTGTCAGGTTTTCTGACATGGAAATGTTAGACATTGTTTCTCAGTGGTTAAGGTCTCAACATGGGGTCCCTTTTAGTTCGACTAAACGGTGGGAGGGGTTTGCTTATTTTCCAGTGCCTGTTGCCTCAGATAATCTTCTCAGTGATCTGGAAAAGCCTATTTCTCTGGTTGAGGTTAGAGAAGTTATTTTGCATCTTAAACCTGGGATTTCACCTGGCAAGGATGGTTTAACTAATGAATTTTATAAATGTTTTTGGATGACATTAATGACATTTTATGTCACCTTTATAATGAGATTCTGGGGTCTGGGGGTTTTCCTGCATCCTTTCCTGATGCGCTTGTTATTTTTTTTGTATAAAAATAAGTGTCTGAAATATAATTTTGGAAATTGGAGGCCTATTAGCCTTCTTAATGTGGATTATAAGATTCTTGCCACTGTCCTGTGTCACAGATGATAGTCTGTTGCTGAATAGGTGATTTTTTTCTGTCTAAACCTGTTCTATTCCACATAGGAATATTCAACAGAATTTGTTTTTTCTTCAAAACATTTGTGAGTTTGGTAGGCAAAATAAGCTTAGTGGCTATTTAATAGCTTTGGATCAGGAGAAGCCTTTGATAAGGTCACTCATGATTTTTTACATAAAACACTATTGATGTATGGGATTCCTTGCAGATTTCGGTCTTGGCTGCAGTATTTATATAAGGATGCAGCTGTTTTTCCTCTGATTAAAGGCCTTGTGGGTGGTGGTTTGCTTTTTTCTATGGGGTGTCAGACAGGGATGCCCTCTTAGTCCCGTATTATATACTTTTATGTTGGATCCTGTTCTTAGATCCATTATTCATGATCACAGTATTTATGGGCTTTTGCCTGATGTTTCTCTTGTACCCAAGAAACTAGCAGTGTATGCTGATGATGTCTGTCTTACTGTTAGGGATCGACAGTATGCAGAGAGGGTTTTGCAGGTTTTTTCTGATTAAGTGGCTGTGGCAGGGACTACTGTGAACTTTCATAAAAGTTTTGGTGTTTTTATTGGCCAGGGTTTTTTTTCCTAATACTATAGGTCCATTGCAGATTTCTGACACACCCATCAAAGTGTTAGGGGTTATTTTTGGATGTGATGATTTAGCCTTTCTAAACTGGGAGGAAAAACTGAGACAGGGTGAGGCAAAGGTTCAATGGTGGAAGACTTGGTCTTTGTCTGAACAGAAACGTATTATGATTATTAAGAAATTTTTATTGCCCCATTTTCTTTATATTAGTTCAATGTTTCCAATCCCTTTCCAGCTAAAGACTAGATTATTGAGTGTTATTTTTTTCAGATGGTATGGGGTAGTTGATTAAATCCTGTTAAATGTGATTTCACATATTTAAAAGTATGACAGGGAGGTCTCAGTATGATTAATCTGGTGGTGTGTTATCTTTCTTTATTTTTTAACTTTAATTTTGGCTTTGGGACTGTTTGTGTTGGACATCCCTAGGAGGGTTGGACTATAGATTTATTTACCCCTTTTATGCAGCAATGGGCCTCTCAGCTTCTTAGAATTACGTCCTCCCCTTTGGTCTCAGATTTTGCCAGAACAGCGATTAGGAAGCTTGGTCTATGGGGGACTACCAAAATTCATGTTCAGACTTTGGCAAGGAAAGCTCTTTATTCTGATAATATGTCCCATAATTTTGTATCTCAAGTGGAATTTCCTCAATGTGTCCTTTCCAAATTATGCTTTGCCTTACAACTTTTGACGAATAAAAGGCTCCCTGTTCATCTGTGGGATATTCAGTGGCTCTGTTGCCATGGTAGATTGGGGGTATGAGGTAATTTAAAGCATAAACCATTGTTAGAAAGGCAATGTTTTTGGCCACAATGTGTTGAACAGGAGGAGACCATGAATCATTTCTTTTTTTCCTGTGTCTATGCAATTTAATTTTGGTCCTCTTTAGCCACTAGATGGCAGTGGAGGCCTGTACAGCATGTTACTTATAGTATTTTAATTTGGGGGGATTATACAGGCCTAGTTCCCAGATATCATTCTAGTACTCTGAATCTGATTTTTGCATTTATTAAGTACTACTTCTGGCAAGCTAGATGTAAATTTTCTTTGCATCATGTAGATACACCTGTGAGTACACTGATTAAGCAACTTGAAAATGTTATTTTGCATCATAAACAGAAGGAACGAGCCATTATGGATTCCAGACTTTATAATGTACTCTGGAGGAATGTGCCTTGGGTATATTTTTGTGATGTTGGTTGATTTTTTTTCTTCTTTATGGTTTGGGTTTTTTTTTTTTTATCTAATTTGTTTTTCATGCAATGATGTATAGAGGTTTTGGAGTGCTATTATGTAAATATTTCACCTTGCTTTGCAATGTTATACCTGTTTCCTTTTTGTGATGTCTTGTTTTCTTAATAAATTCCCCTACTCTGTAGGCAGGTGGCACTGTCCATTTGTCTGCAGGGATGGAGGTCCCCATTCAACTTCAGGACACTAGAGGAGGAGGTCGTGCTGCTATTGCTGGTGCAGTGCTCTTGCAAAAATTTTGAAAGAAATACTGAGACAGAAATGGTTCAAGAGATGGCTTTGGATACAGAGGCAGTACCTGACCAAGACTCCTTAGATGCTGGATTTATGGAAACAGAGGAGGAGTTACATACAGAATTGGACAAGAAAAAAGCCATTTCTTGGATTTGATATCGGTAGCAGAACAAGACTTCCAGTCTTGTAGACAAAAATTGGAAGAAGAGAAAAAATGGAAAAGATCTATGATGAGTCCTGTGGCATCAGGTAATAAAAGATACCCGATAGATTCTGACAATAACATTTCAATTGACTCTCAAGGGAGTATAGCAATTTCCCAAGGCCCTGATGTGTCTATTCCAACAGTAAATACCTATACTGACTCTCCAGATCTCTGGGCCCCTGATGATGCTCTTTCTAAAGCAGGATGGGTAAAACAGGACAAAATATGGGTGCCAGATCCTAATATCCCCTTTCCTGGCTCCCCAGATTATCATTCACCCATGAAGGCTGGACAAAGAAGTTCAGATTTATTGTTACCTGAGACGGGTCTACTAAAAATTTCAGAGTCCCCTTTTTTGGGAACTGTGACTGTGCCACCCAGGAGTAAGGCTTCAGATGTGGTTACTACGCCAGATGCCTTCCAGAACTCCGATGAACCTCTGATATTAAAAGATGGCCAGAATTCAACTGGACTCCCAGCTGATGAAAGATCTCCAACTCCACAAGTTAAGCCTTATTTAGAGGTTGTGGGTATGTGTAAAAATTTGAGGGAACAGGTAAGCCAGGTAAATGGATGTTTGGATGATCCCTCCTTAAAGAAGCAACCACCTAAGACTTACGTGGGTCTCTTTCACAAACCTGCAGAGGTGGCTAAATGCTGGTTCTTAGTCCAGCTGCAATACACAGGCCCGGCACCCACAGTACCAGACAGACTCTGGGTGGGGAAACATTTACTGCTAGACTCAATTGATTTCACTCCAGCAGAGGTATATGCTTTCATATATCTGCCAGGTGACCACATCTATGATGTTAGTTTCTGCACGGTCACATCACTTGATAATTTTGGCAATTACGATGTGAAGCATACTGAAGCTTGGAAAGATTTTACTGCCAAACCTATTACAAACCCAACTATTAAAACAGTAACTATCCTGTTTTGGAATGAGGGGGTAAATCTGGATAATATAATATTTTGGTTGGAAAAACAATGTACAGTTTTTGACACTTCATATCTGATTATGGACGATAACAGATTTTGGACAGGGGATTGGATGGTTCAGTTCTAACTACAACAAACTGACTTTGGGATTCAACATTTGCCTAGTTCTTTTTGGGGGGGTCAGGAAAGGGGGATTTTGTTTTATGCAGGATAGCCAAAAAGCTGCTACAAGTGTGGTTCTCTCTCACATTTAAATGTTGATTGTGACCAAATAAAATGTTTTAGATGTGGGGTGTTAGGACATTCTGTAGCAAATTGCAAGGCTTCTCCCAAATGTAATCTCTGTGGAGAGGAAGAACATTCATTTGCTGACTGCTCTTGGGCCGCCCAAAGCCCAGATGATTTATCTGACCATAATTTTTTTCCTTACTAAAGCAAGGAGATCTTTTTGTAAACCTCCTCACCGTGAGAAGTATTTTGTTCCTCATGGTGGAAGACGAGGTAGGGGTCATGGTAGTTCTGTGAGGGCACAGCCCTATGACTCATGAGACCAGACTTTTTCAACACCAGAGGGTCTCTCTATCCCCATTGACTAAGGCCCAGATCCAACATTATTGGCAGTCCAAAAGGAACTAATTGCATCCAAAGAAACTCTGTTTGCAACTCCACAGGGTTCTCCCCAATGCCCCAGTAATATGCCCATAAAAATCCTCCCAGAGACTAGTGCTGATGTTACTATAGATTCTACTGATCAGGTCAATGTACCAGTATCTGAAGATTCTTTAAAAACTCCTCCCTTAGTAACTAGGAAGCTGTTTCTCTTGGAGATTCTCCTTCCTCCTTACCCTTGTCGAATTGTTTTGCCCCTTTCTTTACCTGGGCAGAATTAGTAGGTGTGGAAGTACCTATGGAAGAAGTTGATCAGTCTATCCCTGTTGAACTAGCTTCCCAGGAACTGTCTGTACCTTCAGTAAGCATCATTCCACCTCAGAGGTATTGTAAACAAGTAACTAGATCTAGTGGTAAACAAATCCTCCCCCCTCCCTGAACAGTTTAATTTGAGACTTGCGAGCTTAAATGTGAATAGTATCAAGTCGGTACAGAAACGGATCACTACTTTTGGGGAATTACAACATTTAAATTACAATGTAGTTTTCTTGCAAGGTACCCGATTGCATACTTTGGGGGAAGTAGCTCAAGCTTCAAGAGATTGGGTATGGGGATCTACCTTCTGGTCGATAGGGGAAGACAAGTGTTGTGGAGTTGTTTTTTGTTTTAAGATTCATGGTATCTCAGTCTCCAAATTGGTGGACATTGATCCAGATCAAGCATTTTTGATAGATGTGGTGATTGGTGGTATTCCCTGTCGACTTATTTCCTTGTATGGGCCTCAGACCAAAGCTTTGCAAATAGAATTATTGACCAAAGTTTAACCGTTTCTATTCACATCACATCAGATATTTTTCAGGAGAGATTTTAATATTAATTTCCATCCGCAGGAGGGAGTAGGAAAACAATATTGTGACAACGCTTTTCTCAAAAACAGTATACAGGTGGCTGGATTGAAGGATGCTCACAATACTGGGAAGGGTTGGACTAAACTCACCTTTTTTAAGGGTAAATTGTTATCCTGAATGGATTTTTTGTTCTTCCATCAATCATTGGCAGCTATCAAAACTTTGAATACACCTGTGGAGACTTTGAACCATTCTTTGATAGGCCTTGAAGTCTCCACATCATTACCAGAATTTCAGGAAAAGGGGTATGGCATCTGAATATGTCCATGCTAACACAACCCACAATATTGGAAAATGTGTGGGTTGTGATAGCAGATAAGCTATCTGCCCTATTTTTGTATGAAGATTTAGGATTTTGGTGGGAGGACTTTAAATTATGCTTACAAGGATTTTTTCTAGCTCAGGGTATAGATGTGGCATTAGATAAGCAAAATAAATATCTTCAACTACGGAAAAAGTTAGGAGCTTTATTCACATGCCAATCGATGGGAACTATTGATTATAGCAATGAAATCAGAGAAATGAAAACTGCCATGTCACAATACCAATATGATAGATTATTGTTGCTTCAAAGGGAACAGATGTTTGGTATGAAGGGGACTGCAGAGCAGGTTAATCCATTTGTAGCATGTCAGAAACATCGAGACCGTATGCAATGTAATGGTTTAATGTCTACATCTGGATTGGAGGTTACTGATAACATTGGTATTATGAGGATTATAAATTCATATATTTCAGAATACTTCAGTACACCTGTTCTCGACTCAGGGTTTACTGCCCAATTCTTACAAGCTGCGGATCTTCTGCAGCTTTTTACATTTTTGAGCAATTCTTTATTGAAACCCTTATCTCGTTTAGAACTTCAGATGGTTATAACTTCTCTTCAAAAGAATGTTTCAACTGGTTCTGATGGGCTTCCAAATGAAATTTATAAACTATTATGGGATTTTTTGCCACAGGAATTACTGACCCTATATAATTCTTTTTTAACTGATATGATATTGCCCACCTCTATATATGAGGGATTAATGATTTTTCTTTTTAAATTGAGTAACTGAAACAAAATTGGGAATTGGAGACCACTCACTTTATTAAATACAGACTTTAAGATTTTTTTCTAATCTATTAAGAAATAGACTCAGTGCTACAATGCTGGAACTGATAGCTTCAGTACAGCACTGCTCAGTAGTTGGACGTAGTATAATAAGAGTCTTGCTTTTATTAAGAGAATTAATAGCACAATATAAAGATAAGAACAAGGGTCCAAAAATGATGGGATACTTGGTTAGTTTAGACCAGGCAAAGGCCTTTGATGGTGTGTCACACTCGTATTTATGGAAATGCTTGGAGACTTATGGAATGCCACCTCCTTTTATTCGGTGGATTAGATTATGTTATTCTCTAGCATACATTATACCCCTGGAGAATGGGTGGTTGGGTACTAGACATCAGATTAACAGAGGGGTTCATTAGGGATGCCCATTAAGCCCCTTTTATATGTGTGTTTGCCTTGGATCCTAGTTAAGATTCCTACTCAGATCCCCAGGTATTAAACATATTCCAGGTTCCTTGGATAGACACTGCAAGGTGTTGGCATATGCAGACAATTTACAGATGGTAACTCAAGATGGAGAGTCCATATGTGTTGCTTGCAATTTGATTCAGGTGTTGGGGACTATTACAGAAGTGTGTTTAAACAACAAAAAAATGATAGTCTTATGTTTGAATGGATTTCCACAAGGTACTACAGAAGTAGAAGGTTTTCAAGTGGCCATGACACCTTGTAAAATACTAGGAATATATTTTGGGGTTTCTGATTTGGCTTTACACAATTGGACTTTAGCACTTGATAAAGGAAAATTAATGGTGGCAAATTGGAATAAATGGAAGATGTCCAAACTGAAGCATATATATTGTATTAATACATTCCTTATTCCCACTTTTTTATCTATTAGTGCAGCATTTTTCTTACCTAAATCATTAGAGGCAACACTGATGAGGGTTTTCTTTTGTGGGTTTTGGGGTAGCCGTCTTGACCCTATTAAAAGAGCGGTCCTATACAAGTCTTTGACTGAGGGAGGAGTCAACATGAAAAGCCCTTTGGTTTTCTTTTTTACAGTGTTCCTTTATAATAATCTGGTACCGATGATGAGGAACATGGGCACTTATGGGAGAGATAGGATATGATTACTTTGAGAGGTGTTCTTTTAGAATGGGAAATGAGAACTTTTCTACATAAAAATAAACTCCAACCAAGACTGGTGGAGGACTGGGTTGGGGGATTTGATAAAATTCAGATTTGGAAGGTGGAATATGAGATGGCTTTGCGATCCCCTAGGAAAATAATTTATCAGGATATAATACTGGGCAATTTCTCAGAATTTCCATTCTCAGGATTTTCAGTAAATGAACAAAAATGTATTTTAGAATATATAACTGGAAAAAGACTTTCCGAGAAATTATGGGATATTGTATGACTGGGGATTCATGGTTGAGTTAATGTAAAAGGAAATCAAAAACATAAAACTATACTGGAACGCTATTGTCTCAGGATAGGATGTGTAACGAAAATTGAAACCATGGACCATCTCTGTTTCCACCGTCCATTCGCATTGCAGTTTTGGGATGTGCCGAAGGAAAGATGGAAAGGGGTGATAGTTACTCCTTCTAGTGTGGCTGTGTTATATTATGGGATCTGTATAGGTTTAGATATGATAGGTGATATCGGTACACTTCATATAATACATGCCCATTTTTCATATTGGCTATGTATTTGCAGGTGTCGTTTGGTTTTGCAGCAACAGATTATATCAGCACAGGAACTTTTTTTAATTTTTATTATAGATCTGTTGGGCTGGAAACGAAGAGAAAGAGTCACTTTAGGGGATCAGAATTGGACTATTTTGTGGAAAGGTTATGAATTTATTTAAGAGACAAAGAACCTCTGTGTGCAAGCACTGAGGCAATGGTTACCCCAAAAGGCATTTGACAGGGAAGCCAAGTTTCAAAGAAATACAAAATCACACATGCCCCCACAATGCAAAGCATCATGGGCTGCATATGAAAATCACCACAGAATATTATGTTGGTTTTTATTGAAGGAATTTATTTAAGGTTCCCTGTGGCTTTATTTTCCTATAAATTGAGGGCAAGGTAGGGATTAATGGTTAGACATGTAATTTTCTTTTTCTTTTCCTGTAATATATGTTTTGGCCAGTATTCAGGGATCGATGTCCACCAGATTAAGTAATACTCATTTCTGTTATTGGGTTTTATTTCTTTTTTTTTCTTATGATTGGTATGAAGTAATATAGTTTTGTATCAGATTGTTACCTGCTTTGAAAATCCCTCCCCCCTTTTATAGCGGAGAGGGGAAGGGGGTAAGTTATAATGTTTTTCTTATGTAAGGGATATTGTATGAACTAATACTTACTTAAACATAGAAACATAGAAGTTGATGACAGATAAGGACCGCAAGGCCCATCCAGTCTGCCCATTTCTTTTTCTACCTTATAAATGTGCCATCGGCCTTTGCTCGGTCAGTGGCCTATCTATTCATTGTCATTTTTATTGCTCCCTTATGCCTATCCCATGCCTGTTTGAAGACCTGCACTGTATTCATAGCCACCACTTCTTGTGGTAGGCCATACCATGCATCCACCACCCTTTCTGTGAAAAATAATTCCTCACATTCCCCTTAATCGGCCCCCCTAATCTCATGCTGTGTCCTCTGTACTGCTATTTTTCTTATATTTAAACATGTTAGACTCTTTCACCTTGTTAATGCCTCGATCATATCACCTCTCTCCCTCCTTTGCTCAAGGGTATACATATTGAGCTCTGTTAATCTGTCCTCATATGTCTTCTGATGCAGTCCCTGCACCATTTTGGTTGCCCTTCTCTGGACAGCCTCAATTTGGTTAATGTCCTTGTGAAGGTGTGGCCTCCAATACTGCACGCAGTACTCCAGATGGGGCCTAACCAGTGTCTTGTAAAGAGGGATTATTACCTCCCTCTTCCAACTTGTGATACCCCTACTAATACACCCTAACACCCCCCTAGCCTTACCTACTGCTTTAGAGGTCTGCTTGGATGATTTCAGGTCATCAGTGATGATGATGCCCAAGTCTATTTCTTCCTTTGTGGCTGCTAGCAACTCCCCTCCCAGCCTATAGGTGGCTTCAGGGTTTCTCTTCCCTATGTGCATGATTTTGCACTTCTTTGCATTAAATCCCAGTTGCCACTCTTCTGACCATTTTGCTAGTTTATCCAGATCTCTTCTCATTCTGTCCACCCCATCTGGATCATCTACTCTGTTGCAGATCTTGGTGTCATCTGCAAACAGACAAGTCTTACCCTCTAGTCCATCTGCAAGGTCACTAATGAAGATGTTAAAGAGCACTGGCCCCAGTACTGATCCCTGAGGTACCCCACTTGTGACTTGCATTTCTTCTGACTGTATACCATTTACCACCACTCTCTGTTTTCTGCCCGTCAACCAGTTTGCCACCCAGTTGACCAACTTGACCCACCCCGAGCCTACCAAGCTTATTTATCAATCTTCTATGTGGAACAGTGTCAAAAGCTTTGCTGAAGTCAAGGTAGGCGACATCAACTGCTCCCCTTGGTCCACTCCTGGTTACCCAGTCAAAGAAATCTATGAGATTAGTTTGACAGGACCTTCCTTTGTAACCCATGCCGTCTTGGATCCTGTGCCCTATGGTTCCAGGTGTTGCACTATCCTTTCCTTAAGGAGTGCCTCCATAATCTTGCCCACTACTGAGGTAAGACTGACTGGTCCGTAGTTCACCGCCTCCTCCTCCCTGCTACCACTCTTGTGGAGCGGGATCACATGAGCCCTTCTCCAGTCTTCTAGGACCTCTCCTGTGCTCAGAGACTCACTAAACAGTTCTGCTAATGGCTCTGCTAGTTCCACCTTTAGCTCCTTAAGTACCCTGGGATGTATGCCATCAGATCCCATTGCCTTATCCACCCTGAGCTTAGCAAGCTCTTGTAGGACCCTTTCTTTTGTGAAGGGAGTAGTGCTCGCCTCCCTCCCCCCTGTGTCCATGATGCTGAGCTGTGGGCCCTGCCCTATCTTCTCTTCAGTAAATACTGAGCAAAAGTATCTATTTAGGATAGATGCCTTTACAGGGTCCTCCTCCTCACATGCTCCCTTTTCTCCATTAAGTTTAGCAATACCCTCTCTGGACTTTCTCCTTTCACTAATGTATCTATAGAAAGTCTTGCCACCTTCTTTTACTATTCGTGCTTGTGTTTCCTCAGTTTGGGACTTTGCCTGCCTTACTGCCTTCCCTACTTCCCTTAGGGCAGTTTGGTATGCCTCCTTATCTTCATCCCACTGTGTTCCCTTATATTTCCTGAAGGCCAGCCTTTTGGCTCTGACCTTTTCTGCTACTGTATTTGAGAACCAAAGTGGTTTCCTTCTTCTTCTTTTGCACTTCCTTTTCTGTCTAACACAATGGGATGTTGCTTCAAGTATTGCATCCTTAATGTTTGCCCACTTTGCCTGTACCCTCCTCACCTGTGTTTCTTTTTGCCAGGGCTAGCTTAACTCTGTTGGCCATCTTAGCAGAGTCAGCTCCTCTGAAGTCCCATAGTTTTGCCTTGGAATGGGATGATTTAGATGTAGTAGCCAAATTGAACCATACCATGTGATGGTCACTGGCCCCCAGGTGACCTTCAACCTGGAGATCTGTGATCCCTTCCTTGTTAGTCAGTACTAGATCTAGGATAGCCCTGTCTCTTGTGGGTTGCTGTACCAGTTGTTTGAGGCCCTCCCCCTGCAGGGAATCCACTATGTGTCTAGTTCTGGCAGAAGTTCCTGCAGGTATTGACCAGTCTGTATCCAGCATGTTGAAGTCTCCCATTATCAGAACCTCCCCTTTAGCTGTCACGTTTTGTATATCTTCTAACAGTAATGTGTCTATGTCCTCCCCTTGGTCTGGGGGCCTGTAGACAACCCCAGTTCTTATGGCTGTCCCATTTCTTGTTTCCAGGGTGACCCACAGTTCTTCTGGCTCCTTATGTATTCTGAATTTCTGTAGCTTTGATATTTTCATTGACATACAGGGCCTACTCCTCCCCTTTTTGCACCTCAGTCTCTTCTGAACAATACATAGCCAGGTACTGAAGTCTCCCAAGTGTGGTTACTGGTAAACCACTTCTCATTAATTGCTACTATGTCCAGTTTAGCCTCTGACATTATTGCCTGCAGGTCTGGGATCTTATTTCCCAGGCTGTGAGCATTTGTGTACATGATTTTCCATTGGCCAGATTTTGGTGTGTTAGTTGTTGGGTGAGGTTTGGCATTACCCCTGTGCATCGTATGGGGATACAAACCTTTTTTGTTTTGTTTTTTGTTTTGTTGTTTGTTTTACTTATGTTTTGAAATTTTCTATCCCTTTTATGGTTCTGTATGAAGTAATACTGAATTATACAGTATATATATATTTTTTATGATTTTTTGTTCTGATTCCAATAAAAATCCCCCCCTAACCTTTTTAGATAAGTGCCATGGGATCTTTAGCATCCACCGGAACTACCACCAATCCAAGAAGATGGGACCGCGGTTTAACAACTTATCTGAAAGACAGCACCTCAGAAATGCAGCACCCCCCTCATGCTGCACTACAGTGTTAGTACTGGGATATTAACCCAAGTGCCAGATGTGGGAACTGAACCCACAGCCCTCTGATCTCCAAACCTCAGAGGTGAGTGTGCTACCTACTGAGCCACTGACAAAAGTCAAGTATTTAACAAGTAACAGATGCCAAGCAAATTATATTGCAAATAACACTCCAAAAATAAAGTGCAACACCAAACATACAGGAAGAACTAGAAGATTTATAAACATGCACAACCAGATTTAACCATTAGATGAGCCCAAAAGGACCTTCTGAATATGGAGTGAGAGGAGAAACTATGAAGAAAGGGTGGCAAAGAATTCCAGAGTTTTGAGACAGTAACACTGTCTTGCACATATTAAGAATGTGGAGGGAGGAGTCAAAGCCTGGATCCATTGTGACTGCCAGATATTTGAAGGATGATACTGCCCTGCCTTCATAGGCATCCCATCAGTACATGACTTACATAGGGGCAAAAGGCAAGCTCTTAACTTTGCAGCAGACCCAAGTATCATGATTTGGGTATTCTCGGAGTTCATTACAAGTTTATTGTTACCAAGCCAAGCTTCCAGTCTGTGAACATCATTGGCAAGTTGGGAGTTAATAAGGTTAATATTTTCTAGCTATGGGTAAGAACCAATTCATCTGCATAAAGGGCAATGCCACATGATGTGATAGCACTGTGGAGGTTGTTGATGAACAGCAAGAATATTGTCATGCATAGAGCCATGGGGAACAACAGGCTTAACAGAGCAGGGTTTGAGATGGCCCCATTAAATGTGACCTCTTGTTCCCAATTGGACAAGTAGTGCAGGAACCAGGAGGTAGCATGTGGTGATAGATCTGGGGCCTGTAGTTTGTCACACAAAATATTGTGATTGACCAGGTCAAAGACTGTAGACAGGTAAATTAATATACCCCAGTAAGCTGACCTTGGTCCAGGGCAGCTTTGATCTTGGTGACCACTTTAGTGAGTGCCATGATGGTACTGTTGGCTTTGCAAAAACCTTGCTGTTCCATATAACTGGATCATCTCTGCTGTGAGAGATGGCTTAATGGGGACCCTATTCTGACCTTCACCATATAATAGTCTATCGAAATGAGAAGCTCCACTGAAATGTAAAACTTCTTCAAACCTACAGAAATACTAGGTCCAGCATGTGGCCATCCTCAGGCAAGGCCGCATAAATAACTTGCCTGAGCCCCAGCAATTCAGTAGCTTGGATGAGCTTAGATGCAAAATTATACAAGGGGGTGTCAACCCATGCATTAAGTTCAACAAGAAGAATAATCCTGGAAGATTCCAATGCAAGGGAAGACAGCCTTTCAGCAAACTGCTGCAGAATGTTCATCCTACATCACAGAGGACAACAGAGAAGGACTAGTCTGCTGCTTAGGCCAGCCAAAGCAAACATTGCCTCATACTCAAATGACCCATGCAGATCATGAAATGCAGTGCAGCCCAGTTCAAATCTAAAAAGAAGGTACCCCCAACCCTTGTACTCTCATGTATCACAGAGAATCCTGACTGGATGAACTCTGCAAAAACTGCGGAAAGCAGTTCAGCAGACTGCTGCTATCTCCTAGCCCAATTCAACCAACACAAGGCAAGCAGCACAGTAGTCTCACTGAAGACCTGATCCAAAGGCTGATGGGGTCCATCTACAGGTGTATCTAGAAAATGCTGGAGATGGAGCTGGGGGAGTCTGCCAATAAGACAATAACATCAAGTAAGAAGCTCATAAAGAAGGGAGGCCAAGCTAGTGGGTGAGTGCATTTTGTAGATGCCTGTCAAGTAGGTTCAGGATAGCCTGAGGGGAAAATG
This sequence comes from Neoceratodus forsteri, assembly GCA_016271365.2. Taxonomy (NCBI): domain Eukaryota; kingdom Metazoa; phylum Chordata; order Ceratodontiformes; family Ceratodontidae; genus Neoceratodus; species Neoceratodus forsteri. Next base: position 853,203,776 of record CM028134.1, read on the forward strand.
ACGAGAGTGGAGAAGGGCAGGCCCAACCAGAACGAATGGTGAATGGGGTGGGGGGATATGTGCAATAAAATTAACCACAAGAAAAAGCAGAAGCATCAGAACTATTCCATCACCATCTGTGCACAATGTTTTTTAACATTAAGGATGCTGTTGTAGGCCTGACTGCAAAAGGCAATGAAATGGCAGAAGGTGGCAAGGATCATAAAAGAAGGAATGACAGTTCTGAGGCATCACCACCCAAGTTACACCATTATGACCCCGAGTTGGGGGTAATATTGAGGGGTTAAAATATCCCCAGCAGGAGCAATCACGACTAATCATGTGGTAGCCAGTGGCATGACCACAGGATGCAATGCTAGTATCCCAGTTTCTGTCAGTGACATGTTGCAGAATGCTGCAGGAATTCAATGTAATCTAATGGCAATTACTTCTGTTTGTTAAGCAGGAAGGTGTGACATGTCTATCGTAGAGCACTGCATTCAGGCTGACTCCGCTCTACATGCTGAATGTGTTTTTCTGAATGCATCTTATTCCAATCTCCTTTGCTGCGACACCTATGATAGTTTTGAGCCTGCTGGGTTGCACATAGCTTCTATAACATTTAAATGCCCTGAAATGTTTAATGTTTACACTATGTGGAAACTGATGTCAACCAACATTGAGAAGCAACAGACAACAAGCAATAGGAAAGCAAATGGATTTTTTTTATTTTTTATTTATTTTTAAGGGGGAAAGAAGTATAAATGAAAATGTTTTTAAAATCCTTAGTGCTGGTAGAATTGGAGGACATTATACTCTAAGTAAAAGAAAGCTGATATTGTCTGAAAAAATTAAGAAGGCCAAATATTTAGTTCTACAATATATATTTTGGACAGCAAGAAGTGTCAGCTCAGAAGAAGAAATAAAACAAAAGATACCAATTTTTTTTTCAGAAACCTGTTAACCGTTTGCTCTGATTATAGTTTAATAATCATAATTATCAAAAGATAAGGTCATATTTTACCATACAAAGCTACTCTCCTGCTATAGGCCCTAACAATACAGTACTAACTTTAACTAGTCAGGTATTACTAGGTAAGTATCTCCTTAACAACCTATCCTGAGTATGTGTACGTAAAACAATAGAAACATGGAAAACACTAAAGTAGTCAACATACGTACATAAAATAGTGATTAAGCAGTAATAGATCAGACATTTTCTCTGGCACATTAGGACACCGATGTCAGTATATCATGTTATTTTCCATCTTCTCAGCCTATGTCCAGAATGTCATGTTTTAAGCTTTACACAGATAAAGTTATAGTAAAGTACAGTCAAGCTTCAGCAATATGTAAATATACGTGGCCCAACTTTCAAAAGAAATCCAGACTTGCATTCTACCTTCAATTTTGCAGGCAATATTGTTTAAAACCCTATTTTAAGAGATGTACTTCCCCATGGAATGCAGTGACAACCCTAGTGTACAAAGGTTATATATTTTGATGAAGTTTCTATAGACTTTAGGGAGTCATTACTCTTCAAATAAACAGTGATTTGAAACATTGCCTGGTATGGTAAAATGATGAACAAGACTGGAATCATTTTGAAATTGTGCCCACTGTGTCACTTTTAGAAAGACTGATAAATGGTACATGCCCTGAATTTATGAGAAACTTCTAAATCATTATTTACTTTTACAGTAATTTAAAATGTTGTTAATGTAGGAAATTCCACCTATGTGCCCCTTAAAGGTCAGCACACAGTTTTAAAAAAGGAAGCTATAGTGTGGTCTTCACACGAGACAGAGAAAGCAGTAGGATCACAGCTCACATTGGCATGCTAAAACTGAAAGAATAGATACTTGACCTATGAGGTGGTCACCTTGTCATTAGTAATCAGGCTTCTCACAAGCTGGCTAATTTATGGAACCATATAAAATAGATATGGATTTTCCTGCACCTTGATTGATTGAGAAGATTCTGAAGTCATGTGTTCAGGAAAGTAAACCCATAGATTTGCACTTCATCTGGCTACCACGATACAGCACTGGTATCAATATATCTTTTTTTTTTCCTAAACATTGTGGCAAGCCAGCTGGAGGAGCTGAACATCTTACCTTCTGCCATTCCAGTGACACTTGTTTGGGAATAAGTACAGGTTACAGGAGGTTGGTGGGGTGGGAGAGGATCAAGCATCCCAGAGACTGCTCTCTTCTCTCAAGGAGGGGTTGTCAGACATCTCAGTCTCTGTCACCAGGTGGAAGCCCAGTGGTAGTGCAGGTCAGTGAGTGGCTCAAAGGCTGGGCCATGGCTCTGCAGGATGTGCAGACCTCCACACACAAGTAATGATGTGTTGCCATGACAGGGGTAAGTGGGAGAACACGGGAAATTGGGAAAGGCAGGCTTCATGAAGCCTGCCTGCTCTGCCAGGTCACTGCTCAGCTGCCAGTGGGAATATGTACTGTTGATGGGGGGAGGTTGACCTTCCCCCTCCTGTCCCACCATGGGGGGAATCCATGTGGGACATGGCACCTGGTGGGTTGGAAGAGGTGAGCAATGGTCACAGGGGGTGGAAACAGGACTGATAGCCATCTCGTTTGCCCAAAGAGGAAAAAAGCTATATGGGGAAAAAAACTTTGTGGAAGCCATATTGGTATGGTATGTGACCCTACCACTGCTATTTGCTGTAAGTCTGAAAACATATTTCAGCACATTTTCATTAGAAAAATCAAAGTCCTCCCACTCAGTACACCTTAACTTATTCAAAAAAATTACATTTCAAACTGTGTCACCACAAATAATAATTTTTATCTGTAAGAAATCCATGCACCGCAGTTCCCATTTGCACAGTCATCACTTGTAGCACTGTGAAACCCCTGTTAAGAGTCACCACTCCCTTCTGTGTCTCCTGACAGATACTGTCTCAGTCTCTTTAACAAGCAATGTTTTACTCTCTTTAACAGGAGTTGTCTCAGTCTCAAATTTTTCTGAACCAGGAGTGACATCCAAAAGATGTAAATCAGAGAAACCTCATGATCAGACCTTACATATAACAACAAGAGTACCTTTGAAGTCTGCATCAGCAACAATGTTTTTTTAACTCAGAGAGAAAAGTGTTAGACACATTTCACTACTGAATGCAGATGATAGAGTCTTTTACTTTTATGAACAGGTTTTAAATCTGCTTGAAAATGTAATGAAATTGTGTTTCTATGGCAACTGGGTTACTTGCTGGACAAACAGCGTGAGATTAGTAAGGGACCTGGTGAAAAGTGCAGTTTCATTCCCTTTTACAAGTGGATTTAAAACCTGTTAAAAAAGAAAAAAAAAAGATTCTCTAAATTCAATTTTTAGTAGTTAACTGTTACTGACTCTTTTAAACTTTGACCAGTAAGCTAAAAATTGTTCTGTGAGACAAGGATTTCAAAGATACTCATGCTGTTTTTAATCAGTTCTAAACACTTTTAAGAATAAAATCTTTCAAAACTGAAACTTTAATGACTTTACCAATCAAAATCAGTTAACCTATTCCCTGTTTCAAAAACTAAGGAGTTCCTCAGTATGCAGGAACTGATTCTATTCCTTTTTCCCCTAATACAGAATCAATTTTTGTCTGTAATAGGTGCACACAACTTGAATTTTACATACACCCTCAGTGTGGAATGCTTGTATAAACTTCATGCACATACACATGCCAGTTATAACACTGATGAAACAACCAAATGTCCTTTTAAATTATATGCACTGTCTTCATGAAACAGCAGAAGTAGGAATTTCGTTAAGAGAAGAATACAGTGGTGTTGCTGGAAATTCTTTCACCACCACTTCCTGTTAGTGATTGTTGATATATCAAAAGCAGTTGTCATTCACCTATCTGAAAATTAGTTACCAGTCTTCATCATCTGCCATTATTTACTCCAAAAAGTGAACTAATACAATAACATGCAAAAGTATATTTGTTTATTTAGTTATTAAAAAGTTGCTAAGAGGATAAGTTCATTGTCTTTTTAATGACTTGCTTACAAAAATGCTCTGACACTGAAGGTGCAACAAAACTAGCAAATGTGAACCATAACATACAACACATACAAATAAAATAAACATATACAACAATGTTTATAACAGTTGTATTGATTACATACAGTAATTGCTTTATTAATACAGCACAAAAATAAGTGCATAGATTCATAGTTTCCTGTGGAAGGGTAGAGTGAGTTCCATAAAGCAGGGGCATGGTAAGAGAAGGTAGCCTTACCATAATCAGCTCAAAATTTGGGAAGTGAAAACTAGTATATTTGTGCTCTGGGGGCTTAAAATGAACAGAAAGATAAGGAGCACCAAGGTGCTTAACAGCTTTATAAAACATTTTGTGTCAGTCAAAGTCCCTTTGAGCTTCAAGAGATAGCCAACCCAGTTAAGAGAATAAGTTACAATGGTGGACTGAGTAAACACAGTTCAAAATAAAATGCATCATATGCTCGTAAGGAATTGTGAGTGTAGCCAAAGTCAACATACAAGCAAGGCAATAGATAATACTGCTGTATTCTAAATTTGGTAGGATAATTTGGGAAATAACAAGTCTACAATTAAATTGGGACAAGCACTGCCTAGCCTGTTTAAGGCAAGCAAAACAATCACAAACTCTTCTGGACACAGCAACTACATGTTGTTTATAAAAAACAGAACAATCATCAATTAGAACCAACTATTTAAAAGTGGGAACATATTCAAGCAAGTGCCCTTTAAAAGATATAGTTAATTGACCAGTGTTCTCAGAAAAAGAAATTCGGCCACCAAAATGCATGCACGTTGTCTTGTTTTAGTTCCAAATAAGCACATTTTCTAAGAACCATGAGGCTACCTGGTTTAATTCCAACGGCAAGTGGATGGATTGAGAAGACACACACTTACGGAAGGGAATGCAACTATAGTCTATGCAAAAGGCCACATAAGTTTGTATTTTTGTTTTTATATGTATTCATTGTTGAGTCTACATCAAAACAGCATATACAATATAGCATGGTCCAAAACTGCACAAGCAAAACCACGTAAGTAAAGACAACACTGACAAAGAACAGCAACAGCACAGACAGCACAAATAAAGTTGCAGAGGAGCAGCATCAGAAACCAGTCTCAGGGAACCTGAAAGTTCAGGGGTTGGCATGTTTAGTAATGGGGAACACAAGTGGGAAGGGGCAGGAAAATCTCAGGGGGGGTAATTTACTAATAACATTTTTAGGCAAACACAACTGGGGGGGTAGTTGGCCATGGAGGTGTACTTACAGACCAACTGTAGAAGAAACTTCAACATGCCAATTGCTCATTTTTTATATCAGGGGCTATTCCCCCCACACCCTCCTCAAATATATATAATAATCTCTGGGGGGGGGGGGATTTGGGTGAAGGTTGTCTGGACTAATGGCAAAATGATCATACCTGAGATTTGAACCCCAGTCATCTGCAGTGAGGACCTTCACAGTCTGTGCCTTTACTCTGCACACCACACTGTCAGCACAGTGAAGCACCACACAGTTGTGCACTTCTACTGCTCAGCATCACTAAGAACAGCTACAGTATATGTACTTCACTGTCATGAACATGCTATTATTCACCCATAGCTGTTTTCACTACCTAAAAACATGTGTGAATAAGAGCAGGGTAAAAAACTCACAGAGAAAACAGTGAAAGTGAAAACAGCTATTGAAGAATAATAGCATGTTCATGTCAGTGCAGTACATGTACTGTAGCTGTTCTTAGTGATGCCAAGCAGTAGAAGTGCACAACATTGAAAGTGAAAACAGCTATGGGTGAATAATAGCATGTTCATGACAGAAACAGAAAAGGCATCAACTATAATTCACAGCTATACTGCATGTCTCTGAAAGAGAAATCACTTTTAATACTTTTAACACCTCTGATAACAATAACAATGAGTTATTGTTAACAGAGGTGTTAAAAGTATCAAAAGTGATTTATCTTTCAGAGGAATGCAGTATAGCTGTGAATTATAGAATCTCCATGGGATTGATTGTAGCTGAATACCCAGTTGATGCCTTTTCTGTTGCTGTATGTGTACATCTCTGTAAAAAAGGAAAAAGAACAATTAAAATAAAAGATAAAAAAAGAAGACAAGAATTTATGAGCAAAATAAATGATTGTATTATCAGCATATAATAACTGGGGAGCATTGTCTCCCATAGAGAAACCCAGTTATAATTCACTGTTATAACCTGCAAGTTAAAATGGCAAACAAGCACCATGTTTCTTTTTCTCCATGCATGCACTGCCCTCAATCTTTCCTTAGACGCATAAACCCTGAGGACTATGGCTAGCTGGCTACACGTTCTGTACTTGGACTCCTCAGGGAGTAAGTTTTACAGCCATCAAGTACAGACTTTTGCACTGTATTTTTTTTACTTGGAGGAAGCAGTCATAAAAATTAAGAGTTCGAACAAGCTGCACTTCAGCCCGAGCACAAAACGGGGCACAGACAGACAGCACATCAAGTCAACCATGGCTGAACAGCAATGTAATTTTATTTTATATTGTTGCTGTGGTGAGAAAACGCTCCCCAGCAATTATATAAAATAAAATATGGGGTGATGTGTAAAACTAGGCATTGGATGCTTAAATAAACCCCACAAGCTTTGCTCTCAGGGTTAATGTAGCATCCAACGCCTCAGGTGTGTGTAAAATCTCATTAAACACACCACCCCATGTAGTATTCTTTATATATTCTGACCAAACACTGCTTTACAGATAAAGGATGAGGACTGCTAAATAATGAGGAAAAAAACAGGACTTAAAATAAAACCTTGAGGAACCCCAGCCAAGATGTGCACAAATGTCAATGAAAATAGCACCAGCTACAAGAAGACATCCTTATACCAGCACCAACTACCTCCCTACAAAACAGGGTACTAAATGAGAAAAAGACTGAGGTAGAAAGGTCAGTGGGGGATGCAGCAACAGAAGGTAAAGCCGTCAAAAAATGGAGAGCAATGAGTACCAATGCCCATAGTCTGAGTAACAAGCTTCCTGAATTAGTGGTCTTGATGGAGGGGGAACATCTGGATATTGTGGCAGTCACAGAAACATGGTACACACAAAACGATGACTGGGACATAAATGTACCAGGATACACTATTTACAGGAGGGACAGGGAGGGTAAAAGAGGAGGAGGAGGAGGAGTAGCTCTTTACATAAGGGAAGGAATCAAAGCAACAGAACAAAAGGGAAAACAGGGAGGAGAAGAAGCACTGTGGGTACATTTGGAGACCTGCAATGGCACCACAATCCACACAGGGGTTGTATACAGACCCTCTTCTCAGGGGGAGGAAATGGACAAGGAAATGATAGAAAGTATACTTAGAATGGCAGAAAAAGGGAAGATATTGCTGATGGGTGATCTGAATATGCCAGATGTTAACTGGAGTGCAGTTGCAGCAGCCACTTTGAAGAATGGAGTTATTCTAGATGCCCTACAGGGGGCATGCCTTAGACAACTAGTATTGGAGCCCACTTGAGAGGAAGCAATCTTAGACCTGGTTCCATCAAATGGAGATGAAGAGAGGATCACAGATGTAGAAGTGGGTAGCCATCTGGGAACTAGCGACCATCGAACAGTATGGTTCACAATAAACACAGCAGTACAGTCAAGCCATACAAAGGCAAAAGTACTGGACTTTAGGAGGGCTGACTTTGCCAAAATGTGTGAGTGCCTAAGGAATGCACTAGCAAATGGGCAGGAAGGAGGGGTGGAAGAACAATGGGGAAGAATAAAAACTGCCATCACAGAGGTAACAAGCCTTTGTGTGAAGCAAATAAACAAAATGAAATGATGTAAGAAACCACTTTGGTTCTCAAAGGAAGTGGCAGTGAAGGTTCAAGAGAAAAAGAAAGCATTCAGGAAGTACAAGGAATCACAGAAGGAGCAGGACAGAGAACTGCATCAGTTAAAGCAAAAGGAAGCTGGGAAGGCAGTCAGAACAGCAAAGGCTCAAACCGAGGAAAAGATAGCCAACTCAGTTAAGAAGGGGATAAAACCTTTTACAGGTATATCAGGGAGCAAAGGAAGACCAAGGGAGGGTTAGTGAGGCTTAATAAAGGGGAGGGAGAGTGGGCAGAGGGAGACTGTGAAAAGGCAGAGATACTAAACAAATATTTTTGCTCAGTATTTACAAAGAAAGATAGGGAGGTACTTAAAACAAACAGCAGAAACACTCTGGATACAGAAGTTGATACCAGCCCATTTACAGAAGAAAGGGTTCTGAAAGAACTCTTAAAACTGAAGGTGGACAAAGCAATGGGGCCTGATGGGATTCATCCCAAAATTCTAAAAGAACTAAGGGTAGAATTAGTGACACCACTGACTACCCTCTTTAACATATCATGGGAGGATGGGGTGGTACCCGAGGACTGGAGGAGGGCAGATGTGATTCCCTTCACAAAAGCGGGAGCAAGGCAGAAGCAGGAAACTACAGACCTGTTAGTTTAACCTCAGTGGTAGGGAAAATGATGGAATCACTTGAAGGAAAGAATTGTTGAGTATCTAGAGGCCAGAGGGGCACGGACCCAAGGCAGCATGGATTCACAGCAGGAAGGTCATGCCAGACAAATCTGATAGATTTCTTTGACTGGGTGACCAAAGTAGTAGATCAGGGAGGGCTGTGGACATGGTCTACCTAGACTTTAGCAAGGCATTTGACACAGTCCCACACAAAAGATTAATATACAAGTTAGCCAGCCTGGGAGTGGGTCCCAAGATGACAGCCTGGGTAAAGAATTGGCTGGAGAATAGGACACAGAGAGTAATAGTAAATGGAGTCCACTCTGAAGAAAGGGGGGTTACTAGTGGGGTACAGCAGGGTTCAGTATTAGAACCGGTCCTCTTCAATGTCTTTATAAGCGACATTGCAGAGGGACTGGAAGGAAGAGTATGTCTCTTTGCAGATGACACAAAGATCTGCAACAGAGTTTATGCACAAGGTGGGGTGGAATGGATGAGAAGGGACTTGGCAAGGTTAGAGGAATGGTCAAATGTATGGCAGCTTAGATTCAATGCTAAGAAGTGCAAGGTAATGCACCTGCGAAACAAAAACACGGAAGAGTACACAATGGGGGTGAGATACAACAACAAAAATGGAAAGGACCTAGGGTAGTCATATCAGATGACCTAAAGGTGGGCAAGCAATGTGAGAGGGCAGCAAGGAGGGCTGGGGGGATACTGGGATGCATAGGGAGAGGCATCACCAGTAGAAAATAGGAAGTTATTATCCCTCTGTACAGACAGCTGGTGAGACCCTATCTGGAGTACTGCGTGCAGTTCTGGAGACCCAATCTCTGCAAAGACAGAGACAGGATGGAAGCTGTCCAGAGGAGGGCAACTAAAATGGTGCAGGGTCTGCACTGGAAGACATATGAAGAGAGACTTAAGGAGCTTAATATGTATAGCCTCGAGGAAATTAGGGAGAGGGGGCATGATAGAAACTTTCAAGTACCTCAAGGGAATCAACAAAGTCCAAGAGGGTAGCATCTTTCAAAAAAAAGAGGTGTGCAAGAACAAGGGGGCACAATTTGAAGATGGGGGGGCAGCTCAGAGGTAATTTAAGAAAGTATTTTTTTACAGTGAGGGCTGTGGATGCATGGAATGGCCTTCCGGAGGAGGTTGTGGAGTCAAAAACAGTGGTGGAATTCAAGCATGCATGGGACAGTCATAAGGCAATTCTACTGGGTGGGGGTAGGAAGAAGTAGGCTGCTGGTTAACTAGGATCTGCAGCTTATCCATTAGGTAGGGAAATGGGCAGACTGGGTGGGCCAAGCAGTCCTTATCTGCCGTCAAATTCTTATGTAACTAAAAACTCAGTATCCAAATAATAAGAAACAGAATTGTGAAAATCAGTAAGAGCAGTAGAAGTGGAATGAAAAGATTGCAAACCAGACTGGAAAAGAGAAATAATGTTATGGTTGGACAGAATGTGAATCATTTGGTCATGTACTACTTTTTTAAAGATGTTTGAAATGACTGGTAAAAGTGGAATTGGGCGATTATTGTCAGCAAGTAAATGAGGGTCCCCTTTATGTAGGGGAAAACTAAAGACTTTTCTCCAGTCTGTGGGAAAGGATTTATAAAACAGAGACAAACTGAAAAGACAAACTTGGGTATACATAAGAATTTTGGCTCCAGATTTTAACAAAAAAACTGGCCAGGGCATAGAAACCAGCAAAAGAAGACATCCTTATACCAGACAAGCATTTAAAAATGTCCTTTGGTTCAACAGTCCTAAAATAAAATGTTGAGCCAGAAAATACCAAATTAAAGACAGATTAAATTAAACCAGAGCCCTGGGAGGTCAGGCTGTTTTTCTTATGCAAGGCTAATGGAGATTCCACAATTTTTTATATAATTATGATACCCCCCACCGAAGAGTGAAAAGTAGAAGCACCATATGTGAGCTGGATAGACAAGAAATCAGATTTTACTTTTCAAAAGCCTTCCAAATGTTTCCAATATTTTTTTAGGATTATTATGGAAATCCTTCAAAGGGATTAAAAATATATAATTTTAGCCCTCCTAATGCTCTTTACCCACAAGTATTGAGCTTCCCTAAGTTTTATGATTGAAGGAGCATGTACACTGCATATTCTGACAAAGTCAGAGACAGAAAAGTTCCAGGCAGTATCCACATTTAAAAAAGAAAACATCTGGCCCCTATTACTGGAACCCAAATCCCTTCAAGCAGCAGTGCATGATAGTGGTGAGAATTTGACCTATACTTTTTTAATTCTGTTTTAGTTTGCCCCTTATCTTCTGTCTTCTATGGCAGACTTTTCTTCCCATTTTGAGTCTGCCTTAGCATTTTTCTTTTTGTATTTGAAATACTAAAAGGAGCTATTCTTTAAATATGGCTCAGACTAGGTTTTCTCAGTTATTTCTGAACGCCCATTGTTTAACATCATTTTTCTTATGACTAAAGTGAACTAGTACATAGCATACACTGCTTTCTGACATTATGGCAGAAAACATGTGCAAAAACAGCTGACAATTCAGATAAAAACTCAATTGGAGCCATATTAAAAAGAGGATTCCTTTTATTATTTAACAAATAAGTACCCAAACAGACTCAAGATGGGAAAAGATGGTAGCATACAAGATAGGAGGTACAGGTCAATCTAAAATAGAATTTAAAAGTATAGGTCGAAATTTTGACATCTATCATGCACTTCTGCTTTAAGAATGCCATTTTATTGAAATCATGGAATGGCCCGAACTTAATCATTTTAGGTACATGTTTAAGCAAACCAGATAAAATAAATAAAAAAATAACATCATTGTCACTAAAAAGTTTGGTAAACAACCAGATTAAACAACTAGTAATTTAGAGAAACCAAAAATTAGATCTGGGATGGAAAAAGTCTAATGGGCAAAATCCCTTTTTGTGTATTCATTAATCAATTGAAAAAGACCAAGGGGTAGCAAAGCAGAATTTAAACAAGAATCTGTAGAGGAGCTCCAGGGTCATTGAAATCCCCCAACAAACCTATATCACTCACGACATCCAAAGACTCAAGTCATTTGAATATATGAATGAATTTAAAAAGTTTTAACTTAGGTGGATAATAGAAACAACCCAACAAAAATGTATTATTATTTACCGTTATGCTCACAAAACTGAATTGATAATGTCAGCAATTGTTTCATATTTCATAAAAAAAGCAGTTAATAGAATTTTGCTCACGAAGTGCACAACCCCACTCCCCTGCCTGTTTCTATCACTATGAAACAAAGTGTACCCTGCTAAATTTAATTTTGAATACATTGAAGAATCTATTTATTTATTTTATTCAGTTTTTGTTGACAGAGTAAGGTGCACTAGGTAAACATTTGTTTATTTTCAGCCACAACCCGGGAGAATACAAGGCAAAGAAGAGTTACAATCATAACAATAAGGAAAAAAAATAGGGGCTAGGAAGAGGAAAAAAGAACAGGAACAAAGTGCATCAGTTGGTGCAGTACAAATTGAGTATTTGATATATACAGGAGATACTATTATAGTAGGTTTCCTAGGCTAGGGAAAGCATACAAGTATTTGATATGTATAGCAAGATCAGTTATAAGGGGTACAGAGTTACAGATACAACAGGCTTACAAATGAAGTAAAGCTAAATAGATACAATTAATTGATGCCTACATAGGTGTTTACATCTTAATAAGAGGTTTTCCCCTCAAGAACTCAAAGCCAAAGAGAGTATGAGGCACACATCCCTTAAAGTAGAGGGTAACGAATTAGGTAGGGCACGTACATTGGGAACACTGTATCAGGAATGTGTGGAATTGGTTTCTGAAGGAGATGGGGGCATGGCACTGATGCACATGGAGGGGAAAGCTGTTCCAAAGTTTAGGGGCAGCACTAGTGAAAGCCATAGAACCATAACTGGACCAGGATCTCGGGATAGTCAGCTGGTCATTTGCAGAGCATCTGAGAGAGTATAGGTTGTTGTATGGTGCAAGGAGAGAGGCTAGTGCAAGGGGAAGCTCATTGTGAAGAGTTCTATGGATGATTCTACCCAGGGATAGATCAATTAAGGCCAAGGGGGGAGCCAACCAAGTTTGTTATAGAGTGCACAATGGTGGATACAGCGATCACACGTAAGAGCAAAGTGACATATGTTGTTGTAGCTTACTTCCCATTTACAATTCAGAGTACTGGAGGCAGTAGAGAATACTGGCAATCTATAAGTGAGTTTGGGGATAAAAAGGCTACTTGCAATGATTTTGCATGTGGATGGTGAGAGATTAGGGCTGGCATGGTATGCAAGAGTTGACAGCTTTGCTGACAGATATGAGGGAGAAAGAAAAGTCCAACAAGGGATCAAGTGTGATTCCCAGATATTTGAAGGAAGGGACAGTTTCAAGTGGGGATCCATTATTGCAGTGCAACACTAACTGGGCATGGTTCTCCCTGAGTTGGTGTGGTGTACTGAAGAGCATCACCTGGGACTTAGTATTGTTCAGTAATAGCTTGTTGTCTTTAAGTCAAGACTGGACACCTCTTAGATCAGAATTTAGGGATCAGTTTAAATTGACCATTGCAGGGGCATTGCAAAAGAATACAATGTCATCGGCCTGCAGGAGGGTATCCTATGTATAAGGTGACTGCGACTGAGTGCTTTCAAAAAGGGTGACTCAGTTGCAGCACCTGGGCACAGGGCTACCTAGCAGGATAATGACAGGATACAGGGTGTAGGTGAGTATAATGACAGAATGTCCCTATGTATACACACGTGCGTGGGGGGGGAGGGACCACGTCATGCGATGGGTGGAAGAAAAAGGAGGGAAGGTTTGTGAGGAGTAGTGCAGCAGTGGGCTGCTGAGCTGGCTGTGTGGCATAGTGGGCTGGTGGCAGGCTGGGGTTGGGAGAGTGGTGGGTTCAGTGCTGGGCGTTAAAGTTTTGTACCCCCCCGACATGCACCCCGTGGAGTTGAGAATCCTTTAGTAGTGGAGTGCAGGGGGTGAAGCCCCCCCATGGGAGTTATGGGGGCACAGGCCCCCCCACATAAAAAAGAAAACTGTAGAACTTGGGTACCCTCTTGCAGTTCGCCACGGGTTGTACATTGCTGAAATTCATTTTGGCAATGTACACTTGCCCAAACAGCGATCACTATTTCACGATTGCCGTTATCACATGGAACTGAGGGTAGTGGAGTGAGTGAAGCAACTGTGGACAGAGTTGATGTGCAGTGAGAATAGAAGAAGTCCTAGCATGGAGCCTTCAGGTGCACCTAGTAGGGAAGGAGGTAATCAGAGAAAGTGGAGCCAATTTTAACTCATTGTTGCATATTGGAAAGGTAGCTAGAGAACCAGGCTTGTGTGTAATTAGATATCCAGAGGGCACTAAGCTTGTTGAGAAGGATGGTGTGACAGACAGTGTCAATGGCTTTTGTGAGGTCTAAAAATACTGCCCTGGTATATTCACCTCTGTCAAGAGAGGCAAAAATGCTATTGGTTAATGTGAGTAATGCCATGGTGGTGCAATGACCCTTCTAGAAGCCATAATGGGCTGGGCAGAGGAAGTCATATTTTTTAAGATAAGAATTGAGCTGGGAAGCCACAATTTATTTGAGGATTTTGCTAAGGACTGCGAATATGGTGACGGGCCGGTAGTTTAATATAAGATTTGTGTTCCCTTTTTTATGTATCGGGACTATGTTGGTCTGTTTCCAGGAGGGTGGAACTGTGTTAGAGGAGAGTAAAAGATTAAAGAGTCTGGTCACCGGAGTCGCCAACTCCCAGGTCACTAATCTAAGCAGTTTGGGTTCAAGACCATTGGGTCCAGCGGATTTGGACTCATGGATGCCTGTCAGGAGCTTATAGACTTCTTTGGTGCAAACAGCCTTAAAGAAGAAGGGGGGATTAGCCCCTGAGGTGGTAGTAGGGGCGTGGGGTGATGTTCTGCAGAGCTATCAAGGGCTGAGGTGTAGGAAGAGAGGTCAGAGAAGAGAGTATTAAAGGCTTTCGATATGGTAAGTGGATTGTTACAATCAATGCTGCTTATCTCAAAGTCATGAGTGGTAGTGGTGTTTGAGAATCCAAGATACTGTTTGAGATGGTTTCAATACTGACGCGAGTTATTGAGGTAGACTTATAAGAGCGATAGTAAGAGCTTTTGCTATAGAGGATGGCTTGCTTATATTTGTTTTTTATAGTTCTGAATGCATTCCAGTCCAAGGTGGAATTAGAAGCTTTGTAGGTGGCCCAATTTTTGCCCCAATGCTTCATGAGAGATAGGAGGGAGTGGGTAAGCCATTTTGTTTGTTGGCCACAGACTCTCCTAGTGGTGAGTGGTACGTGCTTGTCCAGGACAGAGGTACTTTAAATGCTGAATTGAAGTATGAAACAGCAAGGTTCATATCAGAGGTATTCCAGAAGTATGACCAGTCATAGTGGGCAATGTCCAATTAAAATAGTCAGGGATCTAGGCAAGAGAAGTCATGGAAATGGATAGTGTGGGGGTGGTTGGGGAAGTTTGGCATGCGAAACACAAAACATTGGAGAGTGGTCACTAATTGAGTTGGGAAGGGTTCCGGAGCGGGAGATTTTGTCAACATTGGGGCAAGGATCCAGTTGATAAGATTGGTGATAAGACCATTGTTAGAGATCCTGGTGGGTTGGGAGATGACTTGTGTGAGGAACATTTTGCTGAGAGATAGTTCAGCACTGTATTTGCTGTTATCCAACTAGTTAGTGTTAAAGTAACTGAGGATGATCAAATCTTCATTACTTACTCAGGAACCTATCACTTCTAAGAGAGAGGGGAGTCAAGTGAGGCTAGTACCAGGAGGCAGATATGCACAGCAAATATGAAGTGTTTTAGAACTGCGTAGTAATAGGGTACCATGGGTGAGTTAGAATGAGATGGAATGGGACAGTGATGGTGAGCAGGAAGTTGAGAAGGTGGGATGGGACTTGAAGTAGATCATAGTTCCACCACTGCATTTGGGGGGGAGGAGTCTGTCATTCCTCAGGAAATTATAACTGGGAATAATACAGAGATTGTCAGGTGTAGAGGGCTTCAACCACATTTCAGATAGGCATATGATGTCAGGCTGGTAATATAACGTTCAAACAGTCAGTTCATCCAGACTGCATGACAAGCTTCCGGACATTCAGGTGGACAATTTTGAATCCTTTTACCCCTAGCCAGGGGGGAGGAGGGAGAGAGAGGGGGTAGCAAGTGAGGTAGGTCCTGGGTTAGATTGAATGTCTCCTGTTAGAAATAGAAGAAGGAATGTAGGGAGGGTAATTATGTAAGGTTTAAGGCAGTTGGTCACTGTGCCGGGTCATAATGTTGCACTCTTAATAGCGTACGGCATTATGGCGAAACCCGGACCTCTGCACTCCCCAAGTTGGACCCCCTGGAGCCCCCACAGAACAAAGACATGATGCCTCATGGCATTAATCACACAGGCAATAGCGCCATGCAGCATTATGTTTCGTGACATAATGACCCAGTGCCGTTGGTCACTAGTACAGGGTATCAATGGTATTTTTTAAGATAGGGTGACAATAGAAAGGGTTTATGGCTACACTGGCCAATAAGGTGCAAGAGCTAGGTGGCTTATATGAGGAGGTTGGACATGGTGAAGTCAATGAAGGGGTACGGGGAGGCAGGATGAGGGAGGGGCATAGAAGCAGCGACTAGTTTCAGAGCTAATAGTGAACATAACAGGAATATAAAGAATAGAGGAAAGGACCATAGGAAGGTGTGGTACATTAGTGCCATGGGTATGGGATGTGGAGAAGGGTGGTAGAGGGTTAAGATAAGGGTGTAGTAGTAACAAATTGGGATGTGTATTTAAGGAGCTGTACTACAGTGTGAAGACTCTCAGAGTAAAGTGAGATTGTTCCAGGAGGATCCAAGTGGTTTGGACTTAGGGCGAGACAAAGGTGGGACAGACAACTGGGACTACAGATAGAGGAGGATAGAAATGAGTTGATTGGTTCTGTCAGGCAGCAGATAAAAGGCAGACTAGTGTAGGGTGGGAGGGTGGATGGGAAGTGCTGTGCACCTAGAATGGAGGCTTGAAAGATGCCACCGCCCGTGTGCTGCGAATCATACCTGAGGTAGATCAGTGGGGCTTATGTGCTGCAGGAGCTCTCTCTATCTTCCAAATGTGGTTGGAATGATGCAGACAATGCTCCCAGATCAGTCAAAGCATTTTCCTGTAGCAGACACTAATTTTTCCTGTATTTTCCCCATAAAACTTGAATGAAATTCCTGTAGATTTTCCTGTATGAGCAAACCAACTTATTTTTGCAGTTGGCTTCATTATAGTCATGAATAAAATCACTACAAATACATGTTCTGGCTGTTTTAAGTGTCCTTATTTACTTTAAAATTTAAAATTGACCTAAAAATCTATCACATGATTACATTACAACTAAAATACATTTACAAGTGAAGGGTTGAGGCGCTAGGGGCTACAGGCTGATTTCTAAGGCTTCTTGCAATACAGTACTAATTGCCAAATAAGCTTGCACAAGACCGCACTTGTGAACTCTGAGCTGGCTGCTCTGCCCTCAGGCACCGCTGCTTCAGTGCGCACCTGACCTCTTTGCTTTTATTCCTGCATGTATCCATGCTGCTTACTTGATTCATTATCTGTTTGGTGTTAATTGCAATATTAAAAAAGCTGCCATCACAGCTAATGGAAAATCCTAATTTTATGCATTTTGAGGATAGATATATATATATATCACAAAAGTAATAAATAAATTAGTAAAGCATCTTGACAGCTAGCTTTCCATGCATCATCCTGGGTAAATATCACACGTCAATGTGCACATGAAAATAATATGCTGCACAGACAGAGTTTAGAGATAATATTCTACCTAACTTACTTGAGCAACAACAAGGAAACCAGAGACCACAGTGCAAAAATTAAAAGTTTGCAAGCTGTACACTACAGAGTTCTTCAAGTCGGGTGACTGGTTCCATGATCATGTGGCACAACAGACTCTTCTCTCCACAGCACTAAATCATGATTCACAAGTATGGGAAATAATAATGAATATTATTGCCAGAATATTAATATTATTATATTTAGCCAATTATCTCCTTGACCTCTCCCAAGTTTTTAAACACTGTAGTAGTCAACAATGCAAATGACCATGCACTCTGTCTGATCGACATACTCATAGCCAAAGCAGGCAATGAATGATGCAGTTTTTTTATTAGTATTATATTAAATAAAAAAATCATCTTCCTCAACCTCCTCTGAGTTTGTAAACACTCTGTCCAATGGACAGATGGCCAAATCAGCCAACAACAATCATGCATGATACAGTCCTGAAACCAAAACAGTAGTTTTTTTATTAATCAGTCCTGAAACAGAAGTTTTTTTATTATTAATTATATTTAAAAAACTCATATCCTCGACTCCCCAGAGTAGTACACTCTGCCCCATCGACATAGTCATAGCCAAATTTTAAAGCAGCCCCAACAAAATGAATGATTTCATTCATACACCAAGATAGTTGGTTATAGTTTTACCTGATCCTCTGATGACTGAAGGATTTCTTTTTTAAATATTACTATTAAAAGAAAAACTCTGATCTTCTCTACCTGCTCCCCGAGTACATGACTATGTACCACCCCTGCAGCAGTCTCATAGCCAAAAGCAGCACAAGTTGTCTGAATGTGATCTGATGCATGATCAATGATTTTAGGAAAAAAATGGAAGATAAGTACCTGTGTGTTGGCTCGTATTATTTATGAAAAGATATTCATTGCCATCGGTCCCTGATACAGAGAGTTCAGTTGTTAAAGTGTGAGTGTTTTACCTGAATTCAATTGCTTATCTCTCCTGACTGTCTCCCAGTGAAAAGAAGAAGCAGGCAGCTCAGAGGGGCTCAGCTGAGCTCTTGTCTCCCAAATTTTCTGGTGTCTGGCTACGATAAATAAGCCTAAGTCTTGGAATGGCCAGGCGGGTGCGGTACTTCAGGTCTCTCAGTGATGGATGCCGGGGTAAAGAACACCAAAAACATGTGGCAGAAGGCCATGGACAATCATGGACTTCTGTCTCTCTCTCATCATGGGCAGCAGCAAAAAGGCTTGCAAAGGTCAAGTAGTAACAACACAGCCACAGACAGAGTTTAAATATTCCCAGGGCTACACTGCATCAAAGAAATCAAGCATAGCCAATCAGAGACCAGACAGTGCATGATCAGAGCATGACTGGGTCTCTGAACCAATCAGGGCAGCCAGTTTTTGCTGAAATCTCATCTGGATATCTAAATGAACTCCTGGGAGAGTCAGAAGCAACTGATATCCATGGATTAAAAGTGATGGTGCAAAAATCCCTGTATATACACAATTAAGGAAATCATTCCTGTATCCTGTTTTCAGCCCCTAAACCCCATAAAATACAGGAATTCCCATAGATCTGGGAGCACTGTGCAGAGAGCTGATGGGGAAGAAAGAAGCAGGAGTTATATGGCTGCAAGTGGCACAAAGAAACATGAGGCAGCCTATGGGAATACAGTTACAAAGGGGGAAGGGTGGCAGGTAATAGGATCTAAGGGAGGGGGAGCAGAGAACTCAGAAACACAGCTCTAGTTCAGTTTGATAACACTGGAATCCCAAAGGCAAACTAACATACACAATTCCAGCCATAAAGGCAACAAGTGAAACTGGTACAATAACAATGCAAATAGTACATTTCAGCCCTATAAATATTTCTATCAGTAAAGTCCTGCCAATGCAAAAATGCAATGCAGCCACACTCTGTGCACCTAGCTTGGAGGCTTTAAAGATGGCGCCGCTGGCATGCTGTGACTCGTGCCTGAGGTAGATCCGGGAGGGGGTTATGTCCTGCAGGTGCCCTCTTGATCCTCCAAACATGGTCAGAATGCTGCAGGGAACTGATGTAGATCTGGGGGAGGCTATGTTCTGCAGAAGTCCTCTCAACCCTACAGATGTTGTCAGAATGATGCAGGGAGCTGAGGTAGGTCTGGGGTGGGGCTATATCTTGCAGAAGCCCTCTCAACCCTCCAAATACAGTTGGAATGCTGATGGGTTTGGAAGTAGATCCGGGGGAGGGGGCTATTTCCTGTAGGAGACCTCTTGACCCTCCAAACATGGTCAGAATGCTGTGAGGAGCTGAGGTAGATCCAGGGGGGCTATGTCCTGCAGAAGCCCTCGCGACCCTCCAAACTCAGTCAGAGTGCTGCAGGTAGCTGAGGTAGATCTTAGAAATAGTAAAAATTGAATGTTTAATAGTCATGGTCCAGGCTTAAATCTTATCCCTCTTAGAAAGGTAACTGCTAATATTAGCATGATATTTTTTCCATAAGGTTTTTATCCTTCTTGGCAGGGCTGGTGGCTTTCTCAGCCCTGTCTCAGCTTTCTACGGCCATCCTTTACCTCCTTCTTGATCAGGGCACTTCACCCTGGTATATTTCCCCCTGTGGTGGGGTCAGGGAGGAAGGGTCATCCTCCACCCAGGGACATATGTCCAGTTCCATCCTGGACCTGGAGAGGCAGAGTGGGATGCAGCATAGTGGACAGGGCTTCATGTAGCCCATCCTCCAGTTTCATCCTGTTTCTCCCCTTGAGTCCACGGACATGCAATGAGCACGATGTGTGAACTCCACCCACTTTTAGATGCCCCAAGTGCTGGGGACATGGAGTCCCTCCCACCTACAGTGTGACTTGTCTGCACTATCACCCGGATTCCTCCAGCTGGCAGTGAAACAGCAAGCCATGTTTTTCCCTCTATAGTAAAGGAGAACAGTCCTTTGGATGCTTAATACTCTCTGCCCCAGCCAGGCCCCGAGTGACCAGCATCTGTTCCTGAACCCAGGTTGCCAGTGTGACAGTAAGGCACTCAGCACCACAACCCTCCACCCCACTGGGCTGGCTATTAGCATGATGTTTGGTAAATGTATGTAGTGAGGTTTTCTGAGAAGTACAGAAATCCCCATGACCAGGGTTGGATTCAACATCCCATATAAAATTAAAAGACCAAGTAGAAGCCAGAAAAAACATTTCTAAATAAATACATGGACTAACTAATATAATGTACCTTGCCTAGTATGGAAGAAGGGTTATTAGACTTTGCAACTTAGGGCCCATCCCCATCCCCATCCCCTTCAAATGGGCTTGGGAGGGGGAGGCAAGAGCAACATCTCACACAAAAGCCACTCCATCCCTCATGTCCTGAGACAGCATCTCATCACAATAACCCATGTGATCACTTGCTTGACACCTCTGTTCTTGCACAGTAGCAGAGTGGGAGGGGGGCTGTAGATGGCATCTGGATCATGACAAGCTTGGGGTACCATAATTCTGTGTCAGCAGCCCTCCAGAGGCAGCCTCAAGGGCGGGCTCTGAGGCCTTTAAAGAACAGGGTTAGGGGAGTATTTACCCTCTTTTCACTGCTGGTCAGGACCACAATAGCCACAATAGCTGTAACCACCATGGGGTGAGTACCCTTGCTGTTCTTACCTTAAAAAAAGATTAGCCCTGATAAAGTTCAACACAGAAACATAGAAACACAGACAATGTTGGCAGAACAAAACATAAGTCCTTCCAGTCTGCCCTGTTATATGTATCCTACCCTGAGACCTGCTGTCTAGACGTGTTTTTGCCCCACTGCCCACTGTATCACTACCCCTGAATAACTATTAATCCCTTAACTCTGTCCCAGCCATACTCCAAAGCATAAATGACTTTTGTACCTGCCACCTCTGATGCCAGGTTGTTCCCCAATTCAATCACTCTTTCTGTAAAATTCAACTTTCACATGTCTCTCCTAAATCTCCCACCATCCCTCCCTGTCACCAGCTGCTACTCATGTCCCTATGTTCTTTTACTCACTATTCCTGTTAAATAGTTCCTCACCATTTTCCCAGTTTATGCCTTTCAAGAATTTGAAGGTCTCTATCATATTGACCCGTTCCCTTGTGGACTCCAGTTACATTACTGAAGGCAGTATAGCGCAGTGGCTTAAGGCTCTAAGCTGCAAATCTGGAGACCTGGGTTTGAATCCCACAGCCCCCACTTGCTTACTGTGTGACCCTGAGCAAGTCACTTAACTTCCCTGTGCTCCCAGCTTGCACCTGTAAACAAGTTTTCAACTTAGTGTGTCTCACCTGGTTAAACAATTGGGGGGAAAAAGTACATATTCAGTGCCCTAAATCAATCCTCATAGGACCTGCCCTGATTGCCCTAAAATATTTTGGTTACTGTATGCTACACCTTTGTCATTGTCATTCCTTGGTTGGGGATTCCATAACTAGGCATGGTATTACCAATGGAGCCTCACCAGTGATCTATAGTGAGTAAGTATTTCCTGGTTGCCTTGCTATAGGCCTTGTTACATTAACTAAATTGTTGCAGAGAGTTGCTTTTTATTACTCCAATGTTCCTTTCCTCAGAAGTAGTGCCCAAAAGAAAGTAGAAGCTCAGGAATCTGGCACATGAGCTGGAATCTGATGGGCTTCAGCGGGCAGAAAATATTATGACCAAATACTTTTGTTCAGTTTTTACAAAAGAAAGAGAAAGAGGTGGGCTACATTAAAGCAACAGGGGCATTTGAGGGGGAGAGGTAGACACAAATCCATTTACAGTGGAAAGATCCCTGAAGGTACTCACAAATGTGAATGTGGACAAAACTATGGGGCCGAATGTGGTTCACCCAAGGCTACAGAGTAAACTCAGGGAGGTACTGGCTGCACCTCTGACAGTCCCTTTTAAAAACTCACTGGAAATGAGAGTGGTTCCAGAGGACTGGAGGAGGGCAGATGTAGCCCTGCTTCATAACAGCAGTATCAAGGAGGATGCTGGCAACCATAAGCCAGTCATCCTGACATTATTGGTGGGGAGGCTAATGGAGTTAATTCTAAAGAAAAGGACTGTGGAGTATCTTGAATCCAGCAAGTTACATGATCTGAGGCTAAAACTGTTCACAGGGAGGACGTCATGTCAGACAAATTTGATAGCTTTTGTTGACTGAGTGACTAAGGAAATAGATCAGGGTGTGTTGGTGGACATGGCTTACTTAGAATTCAGTAAGACTTTTGACACTGTTCCACATAGGAGCTCATAAGGAAACTGGACAGCTTAGGGGTAGGTCCAAAGGTGGTAAACTGCATTAAAAATTGGTTAAAAGATAGGTGACAGAGGGTGGTGGTAAATGGAGTTCACTCTAGGGAAGAAAGGATGACCAGTGGGGTGCCATAAGGCTCAGTACTAGGACCAGTCCTTGTTAATGTTTTTATAGTTGACATTGCACACTTTGCAGATGACACCAAAATCTACAATATGGTGGAAACTCCAGTGGGGGTGGAAAGAATGTGCAGAGGCCTGAGAAACAATGGGAGTGGTCAAGAGCATGGCAGCTGGGTTCCAATGTGAAAAAGTACAAAATCATGCACATAGGGCACAAAAACGTAGAGATGGAGTACAATATGGGAGAAGAGGCATTGACTGTCACCAAACATGAAAGGAACCTGAGAGTAATTATATCTGATGATCTCAAGATGGTGAGTCAGTGTAACAAGGCAGTGAGTAGGGCCAGTGGAATGTTTGGGTGCATAGGGAGGGGTATCAACAGCAGAAGTAGGGAGGTGGGGTGTTGCCACTATAGAGATCGCTGGTGAGGCCCCACCTGGAGTGCTGGGTCCAATTCTGGAGACCACATCTCAGGAAGGACATAGACAGAGTGGAGGCAGTCCAGAGGAGGGCAACAAAAATGGTGTATGGTCTGCATCAGAAGTACAAGAAGGACCTCATTATGTACCCATTGGGAGAGAGAAGTGTGAGGGTGGATATAATAGAGACCTAGAAATACCTCAAGAGGGAAAATAAGGTACAGGAGGTGGAGCATTTTTCAGAGGAAAAGATGCACTTGAACAAGGGGTCATGCAATGAAGTTGGAAAAGGGTAAATTCAAGATAGATGTGAGGAAGTACTTCTTCACTGAAAGAGTGGTGGATGCCTGCAACAGTCTTCCAGCAGAGGTGGTGGGGTAAAAACAGTGGTGGGCTGTAAGCATGCATGGGATAGGCAAAAGGGAATCCTAGTGGAAAGCATGGGTGGAGGAAGCAGGAGATCAAGTAGTGTCTGCAGTGGTGGTATAAGAAGGAAGAATAATGAACAGACTGGGTGGGCCAAGTAGTCTATATCTGAAGTCAAATTCTATTTTTCTGCCTACATTTGGCTGGCCCGCCATGATCAAGGAAATCAAATACTGTGGGGTTCTGAGGGGGAGGGTACTCATCTGGGTCATCCTTCAACTGAGGAACTACAACACCTCCCACCAGATTGAGGCAACAAAGAACTTTATGCCCCCTCCATGATTGTGCTTACAGGTAAAAGGTGCCTGTAGGTGGGGAGTTGGCTGGCATATGAATTAGGTGTAGTTATGGTGTCATGCTTCACAAAGAGTATGCAGCAGTGTGAGTTGCGTGGTACCAGCAAGATGGAGGGTTAACAGCAATAGCATGCTGGGTGTATGGATGACTATAGGGTTGCTGGAGGACATGGATGTGATGCTGCGTGGTTTCCCAACATGTTCAGAGAGAAGAATTTGTCCTCCCGAGATGGTGTCTCCAGAACACTCAGTTCTAGTTTAATAACATCATTTGCTACACAGCCAGTAAGTGTACTGTGAAGTACAGACCTGGCACCCTAATATGGCATAGCTAGCACTTCAATTGCCTACCAGTTTAGAGATGATAGTCTGCCAGGCATTAAAGGGACTGCTATAGGAACAGTTCACTAATGTGGCAGGATTTCAGGGGCCACACATTAGAACTGGTTTATTCTGAATTTCTCCCTGTGACAAGGTCATTGTCCCAGCTCTGTCCATAAGAATCCTACCAAGGGTGTTGAAGCTTTAACTTTACTTCTGTTACAGCCCTCCAGGCTAGATTGTTCGTGCCTACTTGTACTGTCAGATTTGGCCTCTCTCTTTCTTCTCAGTGATTTTCAACACTTTCTTCCTGAGGATATCCTGTTGCTCCAGGGAAACAGTCAACATTGCTCTCAATATCTAGTGTTAAACTTACTGTTTCACCAGTAGTCCAAACAGTGCAGTCTCCCAGTATCATGGCCTTTTTTGTTCACCATTTGGGGATCCCACCTATCTGTGGGTCATACACAAAGAACACAGCCACCCTCCATTGAGTAACAGCTCTAACCCATCCTGGCTAGACTCCGGGGCAGGCTCCTCCAACAAAGGTGGGCACTTGTTTGAGGTGAGAACACTGTGCTCCACTGGTTTACCTTCCCCCTTGGCCTTTCCTTCTTCTCCTTAACTACAGGCCATTTACCATATTGGGTACAGAAGTTGGGCCCTTTGCAGTCATGGAGTCTGTAGTCTCCCTGGTTATATCATGGCCCAGGCTCTCATGTAGCAGATTTCCACTCTTACTGCCACAAGCTCAGCTCCCAATATTTGAACCATCCTGCAGTTGAGACACAGGCCAAGTACCCAGAGCACCCTCCAGGTTACAAATGTGCCAAAGCCCCTGCACCCTCCACCCTCCACTCCCCCAGCAGTGTCCCACCTGCACATTTACATATGATGCTGTTTAGTATCATGCTGCTATTATTTACTGTAAAGCCCTATAACTCAACTGTGCCCTAGATTGGGATTTGGCTACCTTTAGAGAAACACATTAAGTTTACACTGCTCAAACAGACAGCAATGAAGCCTACTTCAGCTATGTATTTGTGCAGTTACAGCAAAAGAACTTAATTTACAGTGATCTACACAGACAGCAGTAATGCCTCAACCCAGACAGGGATTAAGCTACCTTCAGTAAAAAACATGACTTTACCTTGCTATTTTAGCAAGTTGAGAAGTTTATTTTATCTTACTAGTTGCTCACCCTTTTGGAACCTGAATCCTTGCAGGAGGCTGGACCCCAATGTTACCCAAGCAGAGTCCCTTGGAGAACTTGCATTTTTCTGTGGATGTCATTACAAATGCCTTCCTCTTTCTCATGGTTGCTCACATGAGGAGCTGCTTGAATCAGGCTCATGTATCTTCTGATCAAAATTCTCAAGAAAATGTCAGGGATCCTGGAACCATTACAATGGGGATAGTAAAATTTATGTTTAGCATTTGCATTGCCATTCCTACAACTCTGGATTTTATTTCTGTCTCTTTTCTACTGGTAGGAGATACTTCAATATCTCTGGCTGTACTGTCTGAAACAGCTTCTCTCTCACTCTCCTTCTCACTGATACCCCTTTCCTTTTCGAATCTCACATCAGAACCCCTGTCTTTTCCTTGCCTATGGATTCTAAACTCCTGCTCAGTTTCCTTCTTTTTTACTGTTCAATTTTTTTACTACAGTGTTGCTTTGTTTGTTTACAATTGTGCTGCCATCTTGTTGACTTTAATGAATATTTTCTGAATCACCTTGTATCACAGTTGCAGAGGGTAGCAGCACAAAAATGGTGCGCAAACTGAGTTTTCAGTGTGCTGTCATCTATTTCTGCTATACACAAGTGAGGGTGTAGGTATGGGGGTGGGGGTGGAGGAATCTCACCTATGAATATGTCACAATGCAAATGGAGCCATCAGATGTTAGTGGGGAGATGGTTTGTGCCTATTAAAATGCTGGATAGCGACTCCCACAGAGTTTTGGGTATGGAATAGCACCATTTGCGTGGTGGTCTGCTATGCCTGAGCTTATAGGCCCTTGTACTGCTGCCAGAAATATCCTTTCCCCCCCCCCAACAAGCTCACTGCATGCTTTTAGATCCATTTCTAGACCAATAACTCTCATGCTTATTTTTCTATTGGGAAATTTACCTGGTGGTACAGTGTCCCCACTACCTCATCCACTTCCTGTACCTAAAGACATTCCTAGCATTCACTGAAGAACCCCCCCCACCACAGCCCATTTACCCATGTGGCTTTTTATAGCTCATGATTCCATGATCTCTTCATCCCTTCAGCTCTCTTCCACCCTATCACAGCTTTGTGGCACCCCTGCCTGTAACATCAGCATGTAACAATTCTGCAGGCAAGTGTTGTTGCAAAACTCTTTGATGGGGTCTAAGAGGGTCAACATGCTTTGTGCATGGCTATGCAGGCCATTTGTATGGTGTACTCCACCACCCCTTCTCCTGCATGGTTGCAATGTTTCTGCAACCACACAGGGAAGGGAATCAATCCCTATCGTATACAGCAGGATCACAATGACCACTTAGCAGCAGACCTTTGTGACTGTATATGGGGACCCTGGAGTCATAATCCTCTTGTATATTTATGCTTTGCCCTGGAGAAATATTATCAGCATCATCTGCTGATTGTGGGCTCTTACAGGTTGCACCTAGGGGTTTTAGCTTGTGTTTTACATTTTGTCATTCAGTACAAAAAAGTTGGGAAGTTTTGTTCCAACTAAAATAAAATGGAGGTGATGGGAATTAAGGTAGTGGCTATAGTGAAATTGGTAAAGAAAATATACTTAATTTGGAGGAGGGACTGAGAAACTAATACATTATAGCTCCCCTTACCCCAAGACAAGGGCATAAGAAATTGGATACTCCATAAATAAGGTATTTTAGGAAAGGGACCCTGTTGATATCTAAGGCTCAAAATTGTAATGGTTACTACTCATTCCATCCTTTCCATTGGTAATATATTTTATGCATACTAGATCTCCTTCTCATCTGTATTTTCTTTTGCTTGGAACATGATTATGGTGTGTTAATACTTAAATTTTCTCTTAAAAATTTTGTATTATCTATAGTGTTAGTAATTGAGTGAATTCATTTGGCAGTATATTATTGAAAAAGATAAATGGAATAAACAACTTCATGAACAAATGAATTAACATTCTACAAACAAAGCAATGCCAGCTTAAATGTAAAACCCCATTCTTAGTCTTGATTCATCTGAATTGGCTTATTTGTGTCTGGCAGAAACTTTAACCCATGTAAGTCTTCTTTTTATTCTGATAATAAAGGTACAACTGTGTGGATAGGATGGTTTAATAACTGTAAACATTACAAGTACTGTTTGAAAAGACAAGTAAGGATGGTACATAAATATCCATCTGGAGAAAATATTCACTCTTTAAACAGGTCCAGGAAAGAATATAAACATCTAGTAAAGAACAAACAGATGAAATATCAAGTAAGTATATGGCAGGAAATGTTGAAGGTTTTAGAGATGAATGATACAAAGCACTTCTGGCACCTTGTTGTCTTTGGCACAAAACATGACACTAATAATATTTCTGCTCACATCCCTCCTAGTTAATGAGTTGCATTTTTCTGTGATATGGTTATTATGATCCATCAAAAGATAAAGTATCATTTTGTCCTTCACACTTGTTAACTACTGTTACTGCTGCTATGTCTATTAGCTATATAAAGGTTGAGCAAGCTATTTTATCTTCCCACTTGAATAAGGCTCTTGTGCTAGACAGAATACCACTGGAACTTTATTGTTCTGATTTGAATCTTTGTATTTCTGTCCTAACTTATGCTTTTCATTTATACTTATGACAAATATTTGTTCCAAAGTCCTGGTAAGAATCCAAGACAATGTGATTCATAAAAGAAGAGCTGCTGATGACCTGTAAATGTATTGTCCTATTAGCTTGTTAGACTGCATCTTTAAGATATTTGCAGAAATAATTCTAGTTACATATTGGCAAGTTTGTTGACTTCATATTAAAACTACATACAATTACAAATCATAAATTCATTACATGCCAGTTATTATGATTTCACTTTTTTGATTTTAGTTATAGTTCATTTATCTAATATTTGGTCTCTGTTCAAAGATTATAATTTTAAATTTACTGTGCTGCATTGAGTAGAATTAACACATATTTTGAACTAATAGATATTTTAAAGGTCAAAAATATTTAATATATGCTGGCAGCTCAACTTTATACACTAAATTATTACGTCAATATATATTCATTTTTCTAGTGCAATTACAACCTAGAAACACCACATTTGTTGAGGGCAGATTTTTTAAAACCCTTACATCAAGAACAAGGCACTACACGAGTTTTGTGCTACATTCATAAAGGATCCCACCCCAACAGCTCTTTCTGCTCCAGTCCTAAATCATCACTACAACCCAGTTTGTATACTGACAAACAAAACTGGATCTTCAGCTTTTATTAGAAGTCTTTCTCCCTCTCTATATAAAAATGGTAAATTTTCACAGGCATTTGGTGCAAATTTTGAGATAGATTTGCATGCTTCTTTATCAGTTTCAGTGTTGTTAAGTGATGTTCAAGATTTGTATATTCCATTTTATCCTTGAGAATCTATTTATAATAGCTTATCCAGAAAGTTCTACAAAACAACAAAGTGGAGAGGTTGTGGGATAACAGATGGACCAGGCACAGAACTTCAGGTTCAACACACAATCTCTGTGTGATGCTTATTTAAAACACAGGTGATAACCTTAAGCGATGGCATATCCCTTCTTCAATACATCAGTTTGCAGCAATAGATTATGCATGTCCCTCCTCTAGACTTAGTCAGCACCTAGTAGGTCAGTAGACCCACTTATCCATCTCTTTAATGAAAATTATTTAATTTCCTATGTTGGTCTTGTGTGTTTTGGTGATGGGGAGCTCAAAGAAGAAAAACCTCAAAACAAGCTAAAGACTAAGAACCTCAGTGCCTAAGCACTAAAGCAAGGCTTATACCAAATGGCATTGGCAATAAAGCTACATTTCCAAGAAACACATCACACATAACTCCATAATGCAAAGCATCATGGGATGTATATGCAAATCACTATGAAATTTTAGGCTGGTTCAGCTTAAAGCAGGAATGCATAATGCCAAAGAGCCTCTCAAACAATATGTAATTTACATGCATTTTAAATAACACAATGGGGGGTTCTGATATCTCTACCCTGATAACATAATTCTGTAATGCAGACACCTAGTAATGTTTTACTTTTATGAAAAACACCTAGTGCCATGGTATTTTCAACATTTATAGGTTTCATACACATATGGCATATATATCAAGATGTTTTATGACACAGTGCTACTGCAAATTAAATCCAACAACAAGGAACACAGCCTGTTGTTTTACATTGGCTCGGAAGTCACCACAATAACCTCCCTGTGTAAGGACCTGACAGGGAAAAGGAAAATTAAAGAGAAAACTATAGCATAGTCAAGAAAGGGGAGGGGATGCCCATAGGTGGTCAACCTTATGGACTAGAAATTGTAAAGGATAGATTAAGCTAAGAAACAAAAGAACTGTTGCAACAGATTTAAGAAAAGGTCAGTCCTCAAGAGTGACAGTATCTCCCTGTGATAAACAGTTTAAATCTCCTAGACTGAATATTTCAAGCTTTAAGTCTCAGAAACCTGTGGATAATATAGCATCTGTTATACAGGATTTAAGTAATACTATTGTTGGTTTCAAAACAGTAGTGACAGCTATTTCAGCAAATAATAGTGATATTAATAATGTGGGACCTATAATTACACCTGATTTAAGTATTAACATTAATGAAAAGGTGTATTTGAATTTGACCAGGATTTTTCAGGAATTATGGTAATTTTGTTTCTTCCTCATCTGTATCAAAGAAAATTTTAGAAATTATTAAGAACCCCCTGTTATGCCAATGTGGTTATATTGGAAAATATGTAGACCATTAAGTCAGAACTTGAAAATGTAAGGGCTGTCGTAAATTATAATCAGGCCTTGCTTACTCAATTCAGAGGTCAGAGGGCCTCCCAAAGACAACTTTCTTCTTGTGACATATTTGAAAACAACACGGCAGGTCTTTCCAACACAGTGGAAAATAAGCCCATACAGGTTAATCTTCCTCTTCCCTTTTCTAAAGATGAATCTATTTTATTAACTGATCATGTTATAAAAATACTAAAAATATAAACAAAAAGGGGAAGTCAAAAACCCTTCAACAGAACATAACCATTAAATAAGTACTAAACAACTAAAAATAAACAAAAGAAAAAAAAAGCCTGAAAATATGGTGAACAACTGTGTTATTTTAATAGAAGCACAGGAATTAATAGAAGACAATTACCCTAACAGCTACCCAAATAATGAAACTGTCACTGAGCTTCAGTTCAAGTAACAGTGTTCATCACCTTATCCTCCAAGACTAACTTCACGCTTCTCTGCTCAGGATACTTTGCCTTAAGACTTCCTCTGTGTATCTTGTGCATACTTGTATCAATTTTGATTCTTAAGAATGGTTATTGCAATGCTGATGCATGTAAACTGGAAAACCAATAAACTCTTATATGATAAAAAAAATGTCACTTATTCCAATCAAGGTGATCCAGATCCTATTAGTACAATCAGAGATGAGGCCAATAATTATACCTTAACATGTTTTGCCCCACAAGAAAATAGAGAATTCACAAAGATTTTAATAAAAATGTATGAAATTAAAGGCTTGAGACAGAAACTATAGAAAATCTAAAAAAATGGATTTGCTACTTATTACACATTCCACCCAAGACTGAAAGTTTATTTGTCATGAATTCCCCTAACATACTTTACTCAGATTGTGTACAAGTATATTTAGATTCACAGGAAATTGCAACTCAGATATGGTCACAAACACTCTTACTGATGTTGAATAAAATAACCATGCTTCTTCCACAAAAGGTCCCAGTTTTTATTCAGACCTACAGTGGGAGAACAATAGCAGCAAAAAGAAGGCAGATATAAATAGAATGAATAGGGTTTCAGAAATAATAAACAGATATGAGCAGTCCCATAAATATGTTTGGAAAAGTAGAACTCTCACTTTTTGGCTGAAAAGTTTATTCAGGGGAACCAATAGGTTCAGTCAAGAGAGATACTGTTTTTTTTTAACCTGAACCCTTGGAACTGACCTGGGGATAACTGGAACTGAATGGATTACAATTCATAGTGGTGTTATGGACAGCCAACAGATTGACATTACTATCCAAAATACTAAAATAGTGGAGCAGACTGCCTCAGCTTCTACAGTTCTTGATGGTTTTGGCATTCTTCTGGTTGATTACGATGACATAAATAAAAGACCACCTAAAAATCATTTAGCAAACCATCCTCATATGGAAACAGTAACAATTCATCAAATGACAGGAATATAGAAATAACTACTTATAACAGATTTGCACTACTGGGGTCTTACATAAAGACATGACCAGTATTACAGTTTACCTTAGATAAACAGACTATTAATCATAGCAAACGTCATCTAACTATGTCATCCTGGAACACTGAAGGGTTGGCAAATAAATTGCAAGATTCTGGGGTAGCTGAATTTCTGATAAAGTATTATATTTTATGCCTACAAGAAACATGGTGGTACAGTGACTCCCCACCTACAATTCCAGGGTATACCCCTTACATATGTGAAGCTAAGAAGAATAAGGTAGGAAGAGGACAAGCTGGCCCAGTCATATTTTTGAAAACAAATTTGAATGTTCAAATAAAAGTTCTTGATTATAATCTTTTTTCCTAGAAGCCCTTAAAATTCAAAATAGTAATTTGAAACTTATATTAAATGTTTATTCTCCACCCAGAACAAAAAAATTGTATACTCTTATGTTTTGGACGTAACTGTCAGATATCATGGAAGAACTTCTGACTAGGTGTGAGACCTATTCTTTGCTGGTTATTACAGATGTCAATGCTAGAGTTTACGTACACTTAGTAAATGAAGATGAATATAACATAAGATTTAACATGGTTAATTCAAGAATTAAAATAAACAGAAGCTCTAAGGTAATAAATATAACCAACAGGGCCAATTATTAAGCAGTATAATGACAGGCTTGGATCTATTTCTGTTGAATGGCCATACCCCAGGTGACTCATATGGGGATTTCACCTACAGTGGCATCCCCCAGGATGAAACCCACTTTTAAAGCACTCTACAGTATGCTGTAGCAGACCTACTGAATAAAGTAATTTAACTTCAATGGCAATTAATCCCTTTTGTCATGCAGGAAACTGTGGCATTCACTCCATCCTGGCAGTGTCACATTTTCCTGCATGACAAAAGGGACTAATTGCCATTGAAATTACATTGCTTTATTCAGTAGGTCTTCTGCAGCATTATGCAGAGTGC
The DNA here is from genome assembly GCA_016271365.2 of Neoceratodus forsteri. Taxonomy (NCBI): domain Eukaryota; kingdom Metazoa; phylum Chordata; order Ceratodontiformes; family Ceratodontidae; genus Neoceratodus; species Neoceratodus forsteri. Next base: position 853,236,365 of record CM028134.1, read on the forward strand.
AGCAAAATGCTGCAGAATTGGGGATTTCATCCTGGGGGATGCCATTGTATATGGGACCAATGGGATCTTCAGTTATTGACTTGGCATGGGTTAGCCAGGTTGACATGATAAAGAGTGACAGCTCTAACAGTACAGGATCATCCAGAATCCTCACATTCACCTATACTGGTTACTTTTAGTTTTCTAAGTAGCAATACAATAGCATTTCAACTTACCATGGAGGAAGTTATGGTTGAAATAATTAATTCTAAAAGAATATGCTGGCAAAGCAACATTAGAGATAGATTTTCCATAATACATAATAATGAGATTTTTATAACCTTGAGAAATGACATATCTATTCTAGAAAATGCTACTGCTACCAATATGGAAAAACGTCAGGAAATTAATAATCTTCTGAGACCTATGTTTAGAACTAACTTTTGAAACAATTAAAAAATACATCTTGGTTTAATTGGATATTCAGTAGTGCTAAGCAGGAGCTCAATAGATTTGGTATTTTGGTGGTATGGGACAAAAGAAGGCGATTAGTCCATCATGATTGTCCTCCACGTTTGTGGATCATTTAGCTTGGTGAGATTTAGATTGGTGAGATTCACAAAAAAACATGGAACAAAAGGAAATTTATGAGCATTAAATAAGTGTTGGAAGAATTACAAGAACATTTTAGAAATTGAGAAAGAAAAATATTGTACTAAAATATGGAATAAATTAAGAAATACAATTATAGAAAAGATAGAAAGGCCTTCTGGACATTGGTCTTGGTTAAGTACACACAATACTCTTCACAGATAAAGGCTTGCATTACCCCTTTGGTGTGGGAGAATCATTTTTCAGCCCTGTACTTCTACTTTATAGAAGATCAAAGGCCTTCAGTATATGATGAACTTAAAACTTATTTGCATTCTCTTGTGTCTCCTAGACCAATATATTTTTCTTCTGATGAAAAAATATTTGTGTTTAATACAACCAGATCTAATAAAGCGCCGGACCCTGATCAAATTCTTGCAGACATTTATAAAACATTCTCAGATTGTTGGACTTCTATTCTTTTGGCTATATTAAATGGAACTGGCCAGGAACATCATGGGAAAAAACTTAGCCAGACATTGCAAAGCGGCAATAACATAGCCCATAACGTTGGTTGTACAAAACATTTCAGGACAGAAAAACACAGGACAGGCACCTCGCAGGCAGCAGACACTGCCTGCCTGCTGCAAACATCCCCCAATCAGCACATCCCAGCAGAAGACACCAGTGCCTGAATACACCACAGGGGGGCCTGAGGCTGGAACAGTGAAGGGGGCCCCCACCACTTGGGTGAGTGTGTGACACAGGCTAATTGCCATGATAGTCAACAGGCAAGGCTATCCACATGGGGAGCACTGCCCAGAAGGTAGGCCACGAGGTGGCCACAGGGCACCAGAGGAGTGGTGGGACTGGAGGACCTGGGAATATAAACAAGAATGGCAACCATCCTGGCCATGGTCCCAGGAGTGGGCAACCATAATGCAGCATTCCCCCTGCACTCCACAGGACAAAGCAACAGTGCCAGGGAGAATGTGTGCAGGACCCAGGAAACAGCTGGCAGAAGGGAATGACACAGGTGAACAACACAGGAAGACAATCCCTAAACCCGTGTTAAACATTTAATCTAATATGTACACATGTATACAATGCACAGTGTTATTGAACCCCAGCCACTCACCAGTGTGTGAGCAAACCCGGACTCCCCACCACCGTATGTACAACCTGTCCCCCCACTAGTGTGTGACCAGCCTCAGCCCCACCACCTGTGTGTAGTGAGCCATGACATCCCACAGAAGCACAATCCCCCCATCAGAAGCACATTCTCCCCCAATGCTTGTGTACATGTTGTCTGCCTCCTCCACCCCACCTGTACTGCTGTGCCTTGTCCTATGGGCTCCCACTGTGGCCATTGTCTTGCGCTGCTGTCCCTTCCTCCTTGCACCCTGTGAGTTCCAAGTCCTCCATTTGACAGGGTTCCAGTTACATATTCATATCCCTGTCATTGTATAAGTTCCATTTTGGTTCTTGCTCAATATGTCTACCTGACAGCTGCATTGTGGAGGGGTCGGTTCCAGGTGGGCTGTGGATGTTTGCTCTCATTGATTGCCCAACTAGCAGGGTCCCAGTTGCCCACCCTGGCAGTACTTACTCACCGCTTGGTGACTTTTTGCCCATGCATACATCAGCTGCTGCTCTGTCACAGCACACAGCATTTTCCTTTGCAAAGTTTTTCACCTGCTTTATTTTACCTGCAGCAATATTTTTGTCTCAAGATGTTGTCACCATGTTGTTTTTTTCCACAATGTTTCATCCATGATGTTACTAGCTAGAAGCATATTCAACAGATTTATCTAGTGTGAGGACTTTCCCGATGGCTGTAAAGGCAGTATCATATATCCCATTTTTAAAAAGGGCCAGGTTAAGGACCCAGGTATGTATAGGCCAATTAGCGTAAAAGATGCATCTCAAAAGATATTTTGCTAAATTGTATTACAGAGACTGGAGGCTTGAATTCAAGAATACCATTTACTAGATGAGTCCCAGATTGGCTTCAGGCATAAGCGCTGTATGGTTCAACATTGTTATGTTCTATCACATTTAGTCTATAAATATACTAAGACAAAAAAGACTACACTTTATTGCTGCTTTGTGGACCTTAAAGCAGCATTTGACAGTAGTAATCAAAAATTATGGCAAAAATTAAGTCTCTTAGACATTGAACCATTTTTATTGGGTATTCTGATAAAACTTCATTTCAATACTTGAACACAAGTGCAATATAATCAATATGGCAATTTAACTTCCAAAGTAATACAAATATAGGCACCAGGCAATGTTGCATACTGGCTCCAACTCTCTTCAATTTACACATTATTTCTATTGTTATATAGTTATACCATTCAGATTTTCATTCTCCAAAAGTATTCAATAACAGTATTGTCTTGCTTACGCATTCTTCAAACATATTCAATAATAACATCAACTGTCTTGCTTATGCAGATTATATTGTTTTAATATCTACATCTCTTTGAGCTTACAAAGAAAAACAAATACATTTTTTAATATATGCAAGGCAAATGCTCTGGTTATAAACAAAGAAAAGACCAAATTGGTGGTCTTTGGTAGTTGAACCAAGAAGATGCCAAAACTAAAGGTGGGACCCAAGGCAACTGGAACAGAAAATTATTGAGTATTAGGGTCTTCGTTCCTCTGATAACTTTTTTGGACTAAGCATTTAAAAGTATTAGAAACTAAAATGACTGTTGCATTAAATGCATTTAAGAGATTCAGTTGTAAAATGGGAAAATGCACCATTAAATGATTACTTACAGTTACTAAAGCCAAAATTAAAACATGTATTTTATGTGCAGCAGAAATATTGGTCTCTGCTAATATATCTGTTTTAGGTTGTCCTGAATAAGATACACTGCTATGTAATGTTTGTACTTAATTCTGTCTCTGCAGAGATTTTAAGACTGGAAGCAGGCTAGTTCTCCATTTCTACTTCAGTAATGGAGAGGACTTTTCCTATTGTCAGAAGAAAGACTCCCCAGACAATGTGTCAAAGAAAAAATTGCTTACATACAGAAAGGATTTCTCTGTCCTTCTATTAGAATCCTCAGAGAACATTTTTTATGTTTGCTTGCATGCATGTGCAAGAAACATAGTGCCATCATCCGAGTTTTCCAGAGGTGTGTCAGCCTTTTCCAATTCAGTCAGTGTGCTTGCAGGCATGATCGCAGTGCACCAATCACTGCTCCAGCTGTCTATGACAGCTGAAAATGCAATGGCATACAGTTGAAAGGGAGAGCTCCATTTCAGTGAGCAGAGCTCCCCTCTTAACATGCACGCACACATGTTGCATGCTGATGTGCTCCCCTCATGTAGATACAGTCTAGCCAACAGGGTGCCCAATGCCCCATCGGCTCCACGCCACCCCCCAAAATAAAGCTTCTCTGGTGCCATGCTGGAGCCCACCCCAGCATGGCATATCATGTAATGACGGAAGTGCCCAATCCCTGCCAGCTCCAGCCCCCAAAACAGCATTACAGCTGCCATGCTGGGAGCCCACCCCAGTGTGGCACACATCCAGAGTGGCCGACGGGGTGCCCAACCCTGTCAGCTCCAGCCCCAAAACAGCATTACAGCTGCCATGCTAGAGCCCACCCCAGCGTGGCACATGTCCGTATGACCGATGGGGGTGCCCAATCCACCGTCGGCTCCAGCCCCAAACATCCTTTCCAGTTGCCACACTGGGAGCCCACCTAGCATGGCAAACGGCCCGCTGCTCTTAATAATTAAAAAAAAAACTGTAAATTAAAAAGGTCCTGCCAGTCTCCCTGCCCCCACCCGTACTCCACCCACTGTGCACTCTGCCTCCCCACACCCCCAATTCCATACTTAACTCTGGAGTCCAGCACAATGATCTTCAGTGGACGGGAATCGTCTGCACTCTTCAAAGCCAACCGCGAACTGAGGAAATGCCAGTAAGCTGTATAATGTAATAGATAGGTTTTTTCATCTTTGCTGCATATCTCAGGCATTTTTTGGAATTTTTGCACCAAATTTTCAACATGGGGTTTTTGGGACCCCTTCTCATGAATACTGTCACTGTCATGGCATTATTCAGGCCTGAAGGGTGATTTCACAGTCACTTCATGAAATCACCTTTTGGGACTGATTAATGAAACAACACTGCCAGTGTTCATAAGGTGGTCTCTCAAGAAGCCTATTTTGAAAATTTGGTGGGCGATGTCAAGCTCTTTTTTACAAGCGTGCATTGCGCAGTTCCTACCCACGCTCGTAAGTTCATGAATTTTCAATATTTTCACTCCAGATTTTCAACATTGCCATTTTACCACACCTCCTTATGAACAGTACAGCTGTCATATTTCACATCTAGCCCAAAATGTGTTTCCGCCCATGTAGCGCACAATGGCACAGTTGGTGTGAGAAATTAATGTATGGGACACATTAAGAAAAGCACAGTGACGCTGTTTATGAGCAGAGGTCTTAAAATGGCTAAGTTGAAAATTTGGTGAAAAAATTCTTAAAAATGACTTCCATTTCTGAGCATACTGCAGAGTTCTATGCAGCTCGTAAGTTTGCAAATTTTCAATATTTAGCTCCAAGATTTTCAACATTGCCATTTTACCACACTTCCTTATGAACAGTACAGCTGTCATTTTCACATCTCGCCCACAATGTGTTTCTGCCCATGTAGCGCGCAATGGCGCAGTCGGTGTGCGAAATCAATGTATGGGACACATTAAGAAAATCACAGTGACACTGGTCATGAGCAGAGGTGTTAAAATGGCTATGTTGAAAATTTAGTTAAAAAATTCCCAAAAATGACTATTTTAGGAGTGCACATTACGCAGTTCCTACGCATGCTGGCAAGTTTGCGAATTTGTAATATTTGCACACCAGATTTTCAACAGTGCCATTTTACCGCACTTCCTTATGAGCAGTACAGCTACCATTTTTCACACTTCGCCCAAAATTTGTTTCCGCACATGTAACGCGCAATGTTACAGCTGGTGTGTGAAAACAATGTTTGGGACAGATTAAGAAAATCACAGTGACACTGGTCATGAGCAGCGGTCTTAAAATGGCTATGTTGAAAATTTGGTGACAAAACTCCATAAAATGACTGTGTTATGAGTGAGCATTACACAGTTTCCATGCACCCTCATAAGTTCATGAATTTGTAATATTTTCAGTCCTGATTTTCACCAGTGGCATTTTTCCACAACTCCTAATGAACAGTACGGCTGTCATTTTCCACAACATGGCAGAAATGTGTTTTCACACTTTCAGCACAGAAATGCATGGTCGCTGTGGGAAATCATTGTTCGGGACAGATAAAGAAAATCACACTGACATTGTTCATAAGAGGTCCCAAAATGCCTGTGTTAACAATCTGCTGTAAAAAAATCCCCAAACTAGTTTCATTACGGGTGTGCGTTGCACAGTTTCTATGCACACTTGTGACTTCACCAGTTTTTTTAAGATTTTCACACCAGATTTTCAACATTGCCATTTTTTACACCTCCCCATGAACAATACCGCTGTCATTTTTCACATCCTGTTCGGAATGTGTTTTTGCGCCTGGGGTGCCAAATGCCGTAGTCACTGTGCAAAAGCAGTTTTCGACTAACAAACTGATATTGCCACTGTTCATGAAGTGGGGGTCACAAAAAAACCATGTTGAAAATTTGGAGTGAAAATACCAACGAAGGCCTGAGGCATTAAGGTTTCCACCCATAACGCCCCACCCTGTAGAGAATGACAGGCATCAGGGGTGTGACTTGGGATTCTTGCCTGTAATGCTCATACCATTCCACCCCCACCCACATCCTGCAGCCAGTGAGAGGCATCAAGGTGTGCCTCGGCCTCTTTGGGCCCAAACGTTACCCCATTCTCCTTTAACACACCCATCTCACCGTATTTCCTGATGGAATGGGGTGTGCATAAGGGCCAAAGACCCCAAGGCACACCTTGACACTTGTCAGTGTCTGCAGGGTAGGGTGTGGTGAAATGGCATGGTCATTATGCCAGATGACCTAAAGGCACACCCCAATTCCTGTCACTCTCTGCAGGGTGGTGGTGGGGCTGGCTTCAGTTCAATACTTCGCTGCTATTCCTATTATGCAGCTCTGCAACTTCTACACTACAAATGCCAATGCCAGCAAGCAAACATTCGGCATTGACAAATGCTTGTTTCATTAGGTTTGGGGAACCCATTACATGAAATTTACATAAATCTTTCTATGAGATTAAAAATCAAATCACAAAAAGACTTCAAGATGTTACAATTGGACAGGATTTCTCTCACATTTCTTCCTTAAAATTGTATAAATGGTATAAGCAACTTAAATTCTCTCATCACATTGAGAACTATTTGACTCATCTATCTAACCCTTTAGCCCATAGAATAGTCATGAAATTTAGAATGGAATTTTATGAAACTAACTATATATTATTTAAACAAAACTGACTAGGGATAAACTCCAAATACTGTAAATGTGGACACCTACTATAGTTAAAGATGATCTAAAACATGTGATTTTATTATGCCCTTTATATAATACTAAAAGAGCATATTGGTTGTGACCTGTCCTGTCCAGCTGCTGCACCACACTGGATTTAATAATGTTCTTTTGTATAACACTCATAATCTTACAATTTTGAATAGACTGATTGGCTACTTAAAATCTCTGAAATTATGAAACAGGACAACTCTCCATGATTATTGTGACATTTTTTTAATTTTTTAGAGTACAAAAGATGTTTTACCCTTTTTTGCCATCATTTGGCTTCTTTTTCCAAAATTATGGCTGTATTGCGATTACGGAATGCAATACTTTTCCAGGGCATAGGTAATCAGGCCTGAACCTTGATAAATTCTGTTTAATCCTGTTTATAGGTCAGCTAAAGGACAAACTCTCTTAGACTCTCTTAGGCCCTGCCCACACTCACCACTTGGTACCGTTACCAGGGGTCTCAACTGTTACAGAAGTTTGCAAAAACAGTTCGCATCCGCATTGGTAATGGTATCTGATGTGTTTTTGCTACTGATCTAGAGACCTGTTGGAAGGTAGTCTTGAGATTGGTAGCAGGAACACTTGTCACTTGAAAATGCTCATAAATCAGAATACTCACCAGTGCGGATGGGTAAGTGTTTGATCTCAGTCCTCCCAGTCCTCCATGGCCTCACCAGGCATCCCATGAGGGAGCACGGTACACTTTACTGTTTCCCTCTCAGAGGGCTAGAGGCAGTCTGAATTGGCAGACGAAGAAATGGTGGAATGACTTATCCAAGCATAAAGTCTTTATGCTGGGACAACTCATTTCACCATTTCTTCATCTGCCAACTTGAACTGCCTGTAACCTTCTGACAGGAAAACAGGCACATTCCTTGCAGTGAGTGCTTGCTGGGTCCTGAGAGGAGCTTGGTGTAGGAACACAGGGGCCAATAATAGAAGAGAGATGAGGGACAAAGATGAAAATGGATGAAAGAAGAGAAACATCCTGTTGAGAATCCCAAGCCATGCTGCCACATTCGTTTCTGTTTACTGTGACCATGGAAATGAGAAGCAGCATGCTGGGATACATTGTGAAGTGATGCACAGCATTCTGGAATTGTGTGTGTCACTTCACTACTATTGGGTGATGGCAGACATAAGGAAACATGTGAGGAGTGCAGTAGTGTAGGCACAAGGTGGGTGAGAACACAGAATGGGAAGCACAGTTGAGGCAGAGTGTGGAAGAACTGCAATGGTAAGGCTTAAACTGTTACCAATACTGTCATGCATCTGCTAGCACAAGTGTGGACAGGGCCTTAGACTCTCTCCCCTTGAATATTATTTAATCAGATTCTAAATATGTGTACCTTCTCTGCCTCGAACTATCACGATAGAATTATTTATATTAGACATATCTATATACTGTAAATATCATAAGAATTTAAGATTAATGATTCTGTGCATAACATAACCAGATTATTGTGTTCCCTATGAACTTATATTATGTGTATTGGGAATAATCCTGGAACCCTTTATATATTGGGAAAAGATCATTTACTCTGTTTCTGATACCCTAATTGTTTGATATTGATTTAATGTAGTACAAAATCAAATGTTTACTTGAAATTCCATGTTCAGGGGACTCTTCCTGAAAATATGAAAATGTTTTACATGGAAATCCTTTATCCTGGTATTTAATGTATCATGGATATGTGAATAAGATGATTTACTCTGTCCTTGATACACTATTTGTTTGATACTTATCTAATGCATTAGGAAATTAAAACTGTACCAGAAATTCTATGTTATGGGGTCTATTCTTGAAAATGTAGAAAGGTTTTATCTTGGAATATCATGTATTTTGGATATACAAACTTTTATCTTTGTTGTTTTAATGTAATGACTACTGTCAATCAATACACTTTGAAAGTTGAAAAAGATTAATAGAGACAAAAACTGCACTCATATAATTTAATTGGGGTTTTGCTGGCTTTCTGTGGAACCTTCCTAATGGGCAGTTGATGCCAAACTTAACCCAATTGCCATCTGTGCTATTTATGTTTGGGGTAACAGTATGTTCCTAAAACAGCAGCTGAATGGGAGTTTGATCCTTATTATAGAGCCTTCTTGGCAATAACCTTATGCACCCTGCTAATGTTTTAAGATCTGCGTAGGGTAGGGTATCTTTATAAACTATGGCAAAGCTAAGATTACTTACCTATTGGTTAATCAATAAGTGATAAGCCATGAAAGGGTGCACATTAAAGGATTTTAATGCACACAACAGGGACATGCTAAGACACGAGACCACAGGATGAATGTCCTTATAGCCTTAGAGTGGCTTATCACACTTATAAAATGAGTCATTGCTAATTCGAGTACATAAAAAGCAGTACAAAATAAAGAAATAAAATTATTTAAAATGGAAAATGTCATTTTTAAATAAAAAAAAGTCCTTGTTTTGTACTATACTTTTGAATTAGTTATAGTAGTTAGCAAATGTTTAAACCAGCTGGTGGAACTGTGAATATGTTTTTTTTATTTTGGTCTTTTGCTCTTGTTTTGCCTGTGCTGTTGAATGTTGTGTGAAGTATTGTGCAGTGCAGTAGTCCCCCCACTGTACAGAGACAGGAGAGAGTAGTTCTCTGTCTTGCCACCCCACCCCAAGATGCCACCAGGATTTAAAACCTGTTAAAATGTATCCCCCAAACTTGAATGGTAGAAGCAGCACTAAGCAGAACAGTGAAAATGTACACCTACTCCCCGTAAAGAGGTGGCAGCCTGGAATTAAATACAGAGCAACAGACCTCAGGAGGTTGCATGATGGCTGCAGTGAGTACTGCACTAAAAGGATAATCAGTGATCAAAGCCTGTAACTCACTCACTGTCCCACTTTTGTTGTACTCCTGTGACCTCCCCAACAAGAGTACAGAGAATCAAACTGTTTCTTATTTGCTCTCTCAGTTTAAGGTCTCTCCCATACCCCCGAAAAAAACAGAGGGACAAACTGTCACTCATTTACTCTCCTGCCCCACAAGCTGCAGAAATGGGAAGTCAAAAAGTACCTGTACTCCATAAGGCTTCAAATAATGTACCATCACTGTGGCTTTGTGGCAGTGGCATGGTCTCTGTACAAAAAATATTTTGCTATTAAAGCACTATTTGCATCACTATCTCAGAGTGACAGTACATTTTTTGGAAGCTTTATGACAGTGCAGGTACTTTTTTGGACATTATGTTTGAAAATGGACAGGCAGCACTTTTTATGCATCCCTCCCTACCTGGGTGGTTCGTGGTTCTACCTTTTTGGAGTCTAACTGCAGAAATGGGGCCTGGGAGCTTAGTGAGACACGCAGTTGTTCTCAAGCCTGGAAAAAATGGGGCTGCATGCTGACTCACTCTTGCACCGGAAACAAAAAAAAGCTGCAAGCTGACTTGCTCTTCCAGCCCCTACAAATTGCACAAATGGAGCTTTATAGCAGGTGTGCAGGATTGAAATGGTCACTGTCCTGGCCCCCAGAAACTGTTGTTGTAGTGGTCAAGCAGAGGCAGTATGTCAGGACGAGCCAGCTTCTGCTGACAGAGTCAACGCCTGATCTGCTGCTGAGTTTAATGTCTGCCTGGCAGAAACATCAGTGGGTAAGCAAAGCCAAGGAACTGAAACAGCTGTTTGTTGTGGAAGTTGTTTTCTGTGCTGTCTCTGTGCTTCAGTCCACTCACTCACACTGACTCTGCAGTGTTCATTGCCTCCTCCTTCACTGTCCTCCTACCACAGCAGGAGTGTAGAAATGTGTGACAATTGCATTTAAATTAAATGCTGGTTTATTCAGCATCTACCACTGTTGTTGAGAACTGCACCCAGCCTCCACAGAGGAAGATGACTAGTTGTGAAGCCATCTTCAGCCATACTCATGCTGAGGAAGCAATCTGTTGTGCCCTCCTCCAGTAGAGGTAGATGACTGTCATGCTAAAAACTATGTTCATCCATTATGAAGCAGTATATTGAGATAAACAGAGTTTTTTGTTTAAATGTGAGAGGATGAGAGTGCATTGCTAGTATGGAAATAAGACAGATCAAGGGATGGAGAAATTGAGACTGCTCAAGGAACACTGGAAGCTATGGTGTTGGCTAGTGCAAGAATGAGGGAAAACTATATTTTTTTAAACAGAGGTTACAGAGTTAATTTTAAGGTGTGGGGAAGTGCTTTATTTTAGGTAAATGGTTGGAAATCTTTCAGAATGTGTACTGAATTAGGAGTTGTTTGTTACATCTTATGGTGTCAACACAACATCTAAAATATATTTAAATAATGGTAGTAGTAAAGGCAGATAATCTCAATATGGTGGACACTTTTTTAGAGGCTTACCGATATGTGTGTGTTATGAGGGTTTTTTTTATATGTAAATGAGATTTGTCAACTGACCATGTATTTATAGAGATTTAATGTACTGTCAGCTGACATCTCTCTCCCAATGAAATTACTAGATTTTTTTTTTGCCATTTTATATAATAAATACAGCATATACTAGTTTGCTATATAAATGCTTAGAAGAAAGAAAATTGCATTAACAAGAAGAGGTGACAATCCTACCAGGACCTATAAGCTGCTTTTTTTCACTTAAGGATTTGTACCAATTCAAATTACTCACATTTTTGTGAGGGTATAATTATTAGTAACAAATCTAAGCATGTATTTAAATACAAACGTTTTCTTTTAGCATTAGAAGATGATTTAAAAAAAACTGCATAAATCATATTATAGTCCATGTTTCTCAAAATCCAAAATCTCTTGTAGGTTAGAACCATACTTAACTCTCCAGAAGAATGTAGGTTTATTACTTTGGGCAGATTTGAGCCCTTTCCTTCAAAAAGAACAGAATTATGTTATAACAGACAAGACCATAAAGAACAAAATATTTCATGCAGTTACAGACGAGGAGGCATTGAAGATCTTCCATATGTTTTATTGGAGTGTATACTGATTGGCTTTCCTTGATGATATCATAAATAGAGATGCTGCGAATTTAAAATTCATCAGTGAAGTTGTGGTGAAGTGGCTGATTTTACTCCATGGAGTAATCCATGAATTTCTCCTGTTTCAGCCTTATGTCGCCAAGGTGAAATTTCAGCTGCGGAAAAGTGAAATTATTCCTTGGAAGGTGAAATTTCTCCTCTAAAAGCCAAATTTTTCCTTGGAAAGCAAAATGTTGCATTACAAAATGAAATTTCACTATTCTGCAGGTGACATTTTGTCATTCTACAGGCAAAATTTTGCTGCAAAATTTGCATTTCGCTATGCGAAATAGGCGGAGTTCTCGGATTACTCTGCATAGTGATTTTTTGTCATTTCACCCACCTCTAATCATAAATACACTAATTCTATTCAACGTTGAATTGCTGGTTTTTCAATGAATCTTGTAGATAAGCTTTATGCAAATAACATAGATTGTTTTCTTTCTGTAGGTCTGCTTACAGAACTGACTGACTATAAATGCTATTTTGAATTAGTAACTGGCTGTTTCGTTGCATGTCTTGTATACTGGGGATCATTTGTCTTTATATTATGAAAAATATGTTACAAATGTAACTAGTTTTATTAGATACTTTGTATGATGCGGCATGACATGTTTTATGACTATTAATTGATTCGTTGTTCTGATATTGTTTATTTGAATGTGTTCCTGTTTTTAAACCTTGTAATGGCCAAGTGCTCAACAAATAAAGAATTTACTAGTACATCTATGGCACTGTACACACTGTGAATCTTAAAATGGTTTAAGTGCCTTAAAACTTGTTAAATCCCCCTAGCACAGTTTGCATCCAGGCTACAAGTCCCTTAAAACGTTTTAACAAAAGACGTGTTGAAACCCTGCTAGGCAACTAGTCTTAAAACCATTTGTAAAAATGTTTTAGAGCTAGCATGGTTTTACTCTCATGTCCGGACAGGAGTAAAAATGTTTTAAGCTGTAACAGTTTAACTAAATCAGTTTTAGCTGCAGTGTGTGTAGGCAAGTACAGTTCTGTGATTTGGAATTTACATGAAATAGTTACAGAGAACCAGCAGTGTGGACACACTTAACCTTTATCAAAAATGGTTGCTGAATAGTGTCAATGCAAGGAAATGGTTAAGCTAAACTGGTTTTAAAAACTATTTTCAGAAACAGATCTGTAATGTGTACAGGGTCTTAATGTTAATGCAATCTAAATTCACAAATCTCAACATATGCCATATGAAAAACAAGAACTCTGAAATTAACAAGATGACCAAGAAGCTTGGCTGTTAGAGTATGGTATTCAGGTGACCTGGATTCGATTCCAATTAGATCATGTATGTTATCTTTTTTTTTATACTGTTCATGGCTCCAACTGTTAAGCTTATCTTGGGTCTGCACCTTCTGCCATCTACCCACTCCTGGACTGGTCCTAGTCATCTCTGCATTCTTCCAGGTCCTGAGCTGACTGCTTGGCTGCCTGGACTACTCCAGCTTCCTTCAGCTTGGCTTGCAACCTAGTTAGCGGGTGATGAATCAATCACACAGAATGGACAGCATAAGGAGGTGTGGTAAACTTTTTAATATGCTGCTGGTTGTGGATGGCTGTTGGCTGGACACCATCCCAGTGTCTGCAATGTAATCTTGTGACCCCTTAGGGGAGGGTGTACTAGGTAGTGTGTGGTCACCTAGGCCAGCAGTGGCACCTTAACAGGGCCACCATTATGGGTCACTCCTCATAGATTCTCACCCACCCCAGGAGAAGTGAATCCTCTAGGATGCTCCAAACCCTCATGACTGAGGAGTCCATTATTACCGGCTCCATTACTGAGCCCCCATCTTTCTTTCTCACTTTAATAGATCTGCCAGATGACTAGCAGTGGCTAATATTGTACTAAAACATCCACCTGTATTGAATGCAATGCAACTTCACTTGAAAGGCAGTTGCTTATGTCCACTATATCCTGGATCCAAACAACAACATTTCCCCTACTGCTGTCCTTCTGATGAACAGACAAGTCAAATTTCTGGCTAACAGCCATAGCTTTTCACATATCAAATCAAATGAACCTGTTGTAAAGAGCTGAAGAAAGTTGCTTTCGGGGGGGGGGGCACAAATGGTATGAAATTGAGAGTGGGAGGTCTAAAAAACAGCAGCCAGCTTTTCAACAGTCACATTATGAATCAGTGTGTTACCTCCACAGAAACCAATGCTTTTCAGATCACTTCAGTATTTGGGACTACCAAAAAGAAACAGAGACAGAGAGAACCACAAATGAGGGAGTTAAACATACAGGATACAAAAACAAATTTTTACATAGTTGGCCCATTAGTATGGTGGTGACAAAGTCATAAGTTCCCAAGTGGATGACCTAAGGTTAATATTTGACTCTTGCTTCCAGAACTGGAGAAGTAGAGGCTGGGTACTGCTTTCAGTCAATGGGGGCACTAGCCTACTAGCACACATAGTCTTCCTTACCAGCCTGTCAATAAACAGCAGTGAATCTTCATCGACTAACAAATGGCTTTACTCTACTGAAACATTGGCAGCCATCCACACCAGATAGTACTGAACCTTAATGCTACATAAGGGACTGAGCCACAAAGATCAGGAGCTACACAGAAATCTTGAATAAATTGGCTACATGATGCCATACCACAGAATTCCAGTGCATGCCGCTCAGTTTACCAAGGCAGTGGGTTGGATTAAAATGCATGCAAGGCATGTAGAGAGCCATGTAGTAAGAGCTGGATCTGCAGATGAAATGGGGCCCCAAGGAATGTCCCTCAACTGCACCATTTATGGAGGTGGAGAACAACACACAAAGCAATATGGAAATGCTGTCTGGAGATAGCCAAGTAAACATGCTTCAGTGTAGTTTGATGACAATGCACCAGATAAAGGGCACCTAACATACCAGTAGTTGTGCCTGTGTCACCAGCACTGGTGCAGGAGTGTGGGGTATGCAGCATATAGTAATTAGACAAATTGTCCCAAACTCCCACCATTGTCTTGGGTGAGAAGCCAGTCTGTATCATGGAAGTTTGGGGTCATAGCCAAACTCATAATGAGAGGACATCTGCACACATGTATTTGTTGTTCATCAGCATATATGATGCTCATCATTTGTTAGGTACACTCTCTGTAATAGCAACATAAACATGGACAGATTTGCAAGACAAAACCATCTGTGTGCCACAGACCTGCCGTTGACCTTATTGTCCTTCCCCAATGAGGTTCCATACCAGCCAATGACATATGCCACAGTGCAACAAGCTCCCCGTGTCCCAGCACATCTACTTCACATCCCAGCACCAGTGGCACCAACAGATATACTGGAAAGCATACACCATACATGCAACCAATGTAGAACCATAACACCCATGTAGTACAGAACGGTCTCTATGAATCACACACAGGAACATATATCAGCACGCCTCTGTACTGAATATATAAGAGGGAAATAACAGAGACAAGCAATCTTTACATACTGTGTAGCACTATAAACACTTTAATCAAACAAGGGTCAGTAAGGCTGATTATGGGGTGATCACAGAAAAAAATGGAAATTGGCATTCAAAGCTAAAGTATCAGGACAAATAATATGACAGAACAAGTCAATGGTGGCAGCCTCTAGGGTGAGAGTCCAGGTCTGTTTGCTGTTGTTGTCAATGTGGAAAACACAAATGAATACAATTGTACCTATGTATATGCCATCAACTCTTATGTGCCTGTAGCACATATTGACCAAAATCAACAGCACTATGGCACTCTTTGGATATCGACTCACCTGGAACCCTGAAAGGAGCCATATGCTGTCATGATGGTCTGTGTGCCTCTCCTAGTCCCTTATTTTGGTGAGAAAGGGGACAGAGGTGTCCCATCCTCCAGCACAGAGCTGTTGTGTGCTGCCACTGAACTGCCACCTTGTGGTTTCTCCCTGGAAGCAGATAACGAGTGAAGGTTTTGATGCATGTCCATCATATGAAAGTCATGTATCACATCTCATAATTTAACTTAGTATGATGCACAGTGGTACTTATGGTGTGGGATACTGACCTCTGATTGTTGGGGTTGTTTGTCTTGTGAACCCAAGAGTCATAAGCCCATACCAGGCCAGGTTGAAGTAAACTGGTTATGGTGTGTGTGTAGCATCTTCTATCTTGATACCATTCGTGCCTGACACACTTTGACCATTCTACATATCCACTACATCTGTAGGGTCATGCTACATACACTGTATACTAGCAACAATATGGAAAAGTCTATACATATCCAGAGTCAGATCAACAACCAGTACAGTCACTAGCCAATTATTCATTGCTCATATAATAGTGACAGATACATCACACAGCTGTGTAGACAGTGGTGTAGGATCATGTGGCCATGGGGTGGCAGTGCTACTGGGACACAACTAGATCACAATCTAGGCCCTGACAACCATTATGCTTGAACCAGTCAAATCTAATTATGGTGCTTTGCAAGATGGTATTCCTTTAACATCCAGTGTGTGTCTCCTGCCCAGTGACCATTGACCAGCCAGCAGTGGGGAGAGGGGCATGAGCATGTTCTTGGATGTGCGGTGCAAACATACATAGCCAGTACATCATTTGATGCTGAAATGGAGAAGACAGAGATGACAAAAAAGAAATAGCAACTGGTCTCATTAACCAGCTACCTCCCATGCATCCTTACCCTGAAGGAGAATGTGCACTAGGACCATGACAGGGCTCACTGGTGAGTGGTTAACCCTCCCTGGGTAAGTAACCATTGACATTCAGTCAAGAGCATTGTTTGACACTGTGCTGTTTCCCTGGCTTGTGAACCGATGGTATCCTCTAGTTACAGGGTTCAGCCAATCCCAGACAGACATTAATGCTGTGGAAGGGGTGCAAACACCAGGCACCAGAGATGCAGAATGCCTGCAACCTTGTCTGAGTCTATGACACAAGGGACTGTACACCACCAGAAGACACTGGGTGCAGAGCTAGGAGGAGTGCCACAGGGCACTACAGAAGAGAAGACTAATGGCTCAGGTCAGGTCATTGTGAAGTGGGTGATACATCCGATGCCACAACATACTGAGCATGGCCCAGGGTGAAATGGGGGGACGGCCCTGGAAGTGTGGTGTCCTGGTCTGTCAGTTTAACACCTAGTCCACCAGTAGGGTTATCCCATTAACATGCAGGATAGGCCCAGGTGTGATATGTCCTGAAGTGTTGGACAAACCAGCCATGGACCTTCCATTGAACAATTTACTTAACTCATCCTTTTGTATTTACCATACAGCTATATTTTTTGTATTTTTTATTATGGCTGTAGGTTTATTGGTGTGCAGTGTGTATGGTGGTATTGTGGAATATGGTTCAAATCAGTCAGCATGACATTAGGGCACATGACAGTGTAACTACGGTCATGGGTGCATGTGTGGCAGCTGGTATGAAGGGATATTGATCATGCACTATGTATCAATGCAGGTTTGTGTATGCTGTTCACATTTGTGAAAAGGATGTCATAACACTGCTGCAATCCTGCTTCTGGTACAGTGTCTGGGCAACTGGTCTACACATGCAACATCCACACAAATGAATCATGTGTAAGTCTGGGCATGCCAATGTGTGAAGCAGTTCTGCTTCACTGTGTGGATGCATGTGCACAGCACTTCCAGCCAGCACATTCTGTGCACTGCGGATATGCATTTAGCTGAATAACATTCCGTTTCCACATCAGTGCTTATATACCGTACATTCACTGTGTGGCCATGTAAGCCAACTGAACCCTTTTCTGGATTGGGTCCTAACACTTTTGCCATTCTGTTGTGTGGTCCTAGGTGCATTTAAACTTACCTTAATGTAACACAATGGCTGTCCCATTGCAAATGGAGCAGTGTAGGCCACTGTGGTGGTGTGATCCAAAACACTGTAGCCATTTTCTGTTTCTGTGTGGATGTTCCTCAATACTTTCAGAATTGAGGGAATTGAGGTTGGTGGACAAAACAGGACACTTAAAAAAATGGATCAGTAGTCCCAGATTCTATTTAAGTGCTGCAATGGCATCCAAGCAGCAAAGGGATGATCTTCATGCATGTGCATCTGCTGTTGCATACTTTATGTGTCAAAGTGCATTACTGTATCTCTGAATTGGGGGCAGTATTTTCATAAGGGGATGATACCCCAAAGAATCACAAATCTGAAACTACCACTCAGTAAATCAGCATTAAGTTAGTCAAGACTGCTGGAACAGTGAAACAAGAAGAGGAAGGGAAGGTTGTTTCAATAACTTTCAGATTAATGAGATAATACGCTTGGCCAAACCAGTGGCAATGTTATAGAAGCATCTTCTATGCTTGTCAGCAAAGGTACTTGTTTTTAAAATCTCTGGCAAAATTAAAGTCCCCACCCACCAGCTGCTGTAGTGAAAAATGGAAGAGAAACATAGAAACCTAGAAGGTGATGGCAGATAAGTACCTTCTAGCCTACCTAGTCTGTCCCTTTTCCTTACCTAATGCAATACTGCAGGCACTAGTTGATTTGCTGTTTACCCTCTTTTCCCTACTGCAAGAGTACTCTTGTGTCTATCCCATGCATTCTTGAATTTCCCTAACATTTTTGCCACCACCACCTCGACAGGGAGGCTGATCCAAGCATCCACTACTCTTTCTGTGAAAAAGTACTTCCTCACGTTGCCCCTGAGCCTGCCCCCTCTAGCTTCATATCATGCCCTCCTGTTCTTCTACACCTTCTTTTCTGAAAGATGTTACCCTCCTGTACCTTGTTTATACCCCTAAGGCACTTCAAAGTCTGTATCATAACCCCCTTCTCCTCTAGGGAATACATATTGAGGTCCTTTAGTATTTCCTCATATGACTTTTGGTTCAGTCCTTGCACCATTTTGTTGCCTTTCTCTGGACTGCCTTTATTTTGTTTATGTCCTTCTGGAGCCTCCAAAACTGGACATAGTACTCCAGATGAGGTCTCACTAGTGATCTGTACAGTTGCATAACCACCTTATTTTTTCTGCTGGTGATATCTCTCCCTATGCACCCTAGCATCCCACTGGCTCTCCCCACAGCCTTCTCACATTGTTTGGTTACCTTTAGGTCATCAGATTAGATTAGCCCCAGTCTCTTTCTTGATTGGTGACCATCAGTACCTCTTCCCCCATCTTGGACTCCTCCCTTGGATTTATGTGCCCCAAATGCATGATTTTGCAATTCTTTGCATTGAATCTTAACTGCCATACTCTTGACCTCTCCTCAAGCATGTTTAGGTCCTTCTTTATTTTTTCCACACACACCCCAAGTATCAACCCTGTTGCAGATCTTAGTATCATCTACAAAGAGACATATCTTCTCCTCCAGCCCCTCTGCAATGTCGTTTATGAAGACATTAAAGAGGACTGGCTGGAACCCTGCTGGTCACCTGCCCTTCTCAGATTGAATGCTATTTACCAACACCCTCTGTTTCCTGTCACTCAACCAGTTTCTGACCCAGTTTGCTACCTTAGGGCCCTCTCCCAGGCTGCTCAACTTATTTACCAACCTCCTATGTGGGATGATGTAGAATGCCTTGCTGAAATCTAAGTAGGTCACATCCACCTCCCCTCCCTGATCTATTTCACTGGTCACTCATTCAAAGAAATCTATCACATTTGTTTGACAAAACCTTTCCACTGTGAAGCTATGCTGCCTCAGTTCCTGTGCTCCACTGGATTCAAGAAATATCACAGTCCTTTACTTTAGCAGTGACTCCATTAATTTCCCCACCACCGAGATCAGGCTGACTGGGCTATGGTTGCCAGCCTCTTCCCTCTTCCCACTTTTGTGGAGAGGGACTACATTTGCCATTCTCCAGTCCCATGGAATCACCCCTGTCTCTATCAAAAGCATAAACAGAGGAAAGAACAGCCCAGACAGTAAAAGAAGGAGGCAAAGCCTTTTTCAGGTATATTAGTGAAAGAAAAAAGACCAGGGGAGGGATTGTGAGGCTAAATAAAGAAGAAGCGGAGTGTGCAGAGGGGGACCTAGAAAAAGCAGAAATACTGAACGAATGCTTCTGCTCAGTATTCATTAAAGAAGGGAAAGGGGAGGAACCACAGTTAGGCAGTAGAAACACACATGGAAGAGAAGTAAACACAAGTCCATTCAATGAGGAGATAGTCCTAAAGGAGCTCGCAAAACTAAAAGTGGACAAGGCAATGGGGCCAGATGGGATATATCCCAGAATATTAAAAGAGCTCAGAGAGGTGGGGTGGAGCTAGCCAGCCAGCATGGTCGATGTCTAAATACTATGAGAGGACAAGGGCATAGCCTAACTTAATTCATTTGTTAATAGCACAAAAATCTGGAGAGTAAGAACAACTTTTCTGCAGTCTATGAACTCTGAGCTCTTGATTAATACTAAAATTGTGGAGATTGGAGGGGGTTTCAGGAAGAAATTGTAGACATTGAAAACTGACTTGGCACCACCACGCTATGATCAGAAGACTGGACTAAAGCCCCACAATTACAGTTTGACAATTTGACAGTTTCACATCAGTACTGCCTGACAGCTGGATATCAGGGATGGCAGTGCAAGACCTGATAGAGGCATTGGCACTGAAAAATGTACAAGCCATCCAGACAGAGCTGGAGAAAATTACAGCAATGTTGTCCTGAGTGTTAAATGACACTGCAGAATTTAAAATCACCACCACCAAAATGAACTAAGACCTCCAAAGACTAGCCAGTCAGGAAACAGGAGTGGAAACTGCCATTTGAGCCCACAAGGTTACCCTGCATTGACACCAAGGCCAGCTGAGAAAACAGCATGAACAATTGCAATACCTTCTGGCAAAAGTTGATGATATGGAGAATAGAGGCAGAAGGAGTAATATTAGAATTGTGGGGATGCCGGAGGGAGCAGAAGGTTGGGATGTGGTGGGATATCTTCAATGTTTTCTCCTGAAACTGTTGCAGCTGAACAGCAGAGTACCACCTGAAATAGAAAGAGCCCACTGGTCCCTGGCACCTCAGCCTAGACAAGGCAAGAGGCCAAGACTGATCCTCTACAAAATGTTCAGGTATCTGGTAAAGGAGCATTATTTTCAACTGGCACGGAGGAGAGAGCTCCTTACCTGGGAAGAGCATCCTATACAGCTGTACCAGGATTATTCGTACAAATTATCCAAAAAACAGAGGGCGTATGCCAAGGTTAAAAGACAATTTTCAAGAAGGAATATCCCTGCATCCCTGAGATATCCTGTAATGCTCAGAATTCCTTACAATGGGGACTTTGTGATTTTTAATTCTCTGATAGAAGCCGAGTAATTTCTAAGAAAAAAAACTGAATTTATTCATGGATCACAGCAAGTGCCCAGATCACCATGTGGTGCTAAATTGCAAGGTATGGAGGTAGGAGATGCCAGGGCAGACAGAGGCCAACCCCAAGCTGATGGCACACAAAATGATGGTGGGGTCTCCTCCAAAGGGAAACTGGCAGCAAGTGAGCAGAGGTCTACAAAAACAAAGGAATAAGCACCAAAAAAATGGGTGCTCTTCATCCTTCAGGGCATGCTCCAGGAGCTGAAAGAGACTGCAGCAGGTGGCAGAGGTGCCTAGTGTTTCCCCTGAGGGGTCTCTGGTTACAATCTCAAACAAATATGCAGCCTTGGGGGAACCTCCAGTGGAAAAGACAGCACAGCCAATTCCTGAAGGAGGGTACATGCAGGAAACCACCTACATGGTGGAAGAAATAGTGGACTGGGCTCAATTGTGCCAGGAATGGGCTGATTGTGATCAAGAGTCCACCTCGATGGCTGTGCAGCTGATACCATAGCAGCAGACTCAGCTAAAGTGAAGTGGCTGAAAGGAGCAGAGATAACAAAGGACTATATTGAGCTCCTTAAAAGGTTTGGATATGTGTCCCCACTGTAACCTGAAAGGGGTAGATGGAGGGGGGAGAAGGAGCAGGAGGGTGTGGGCTGCAGTGATGCTTCACCTTCTTGAAGGGGGAGACATGGTTTGCAACCACTTGTTGAAAGCCACGGCTAAACATGTGGCTGTCTCAGTTTAATTCTTTAACTGTTAAAATTATGACTTGGAGGTATTAATTGTCCAGGAATCACTTAGGGATCATTTGAATTATTTAGGTGGCTGACATGTTTCAATAATTGATAGAAGTCATGGCTGTTGGGCAGTTTGGAGTCCACCCATTTGGTTATGGGAAACAATCAGTGCCCTTGATTTAGTATGGAGCACTTGTGACCATGGAAAAATCCTTTGCATGCACCAAGGTCTGGCACTAGGTAGCCTCTGCATTAGAGATAAGGGTGTTTACTGTAAATAAGTTGATATGTGGGCCCGCTCTCTCTCCTATCAGCTGGTAAAATCCTCAGAAAAGATCACAGATACCCCCAACCTTAGCGGTGAGAAACACAAGGGTAATTTGAAACAGACAAAGGGGGAGGTGAGACCCAGGGAATAATACAGCCACAACTGCTGGGCAACCTGAAGCCTGCTCCTTTACAACAGGGAGATCTGGTTGGGTTCTTGTGTCACCAAAGGGCAGAAGCAGTTATGGATAACCCCCTCTAGCAAGCCCAGTGCTGACACAGGTGATGGGGCCTGGCAGAAGGAGCTTGATATGTTGTAAGTACACTGCCTGGATGACAGGAGCCTTGAATTGAGTGCATAGTGCCCGATACCATTACAGTGCTTGATACCACTCCAGACTCACCTGTATCTCTGCTCTGTGCAGGTGAAGAGGTATTGTCCAAGCTGCCTGGAGGTATGGTGTGCTTCAGGAAATACAGGAGCCACGGTGACCGGGAGGATCAGACCGTGCCTCACTCTGCTAGGAGGAAAATGTTGGCAACATTGGGGTGCTACGAGGCACTAGCAATTATAGAAAGGTTGCTTAATTTAATTAGTTTTTGTTGACTGGGTAAGTGCACTAGACAAATCCTGCCTATTTTCAGGTGTGACCCGGGGGAGGGGGATACAGATGAATGCCAACTGACCTTGAACCAGATTAAGCTGTTGATGGTATTATTAGTGAATAAGGGAGATTTGGCCAGGACATGGGAAATTCCCCTACTCTTTTCGATAAGTGCCATGGGATCTTTAACATCCACCTGAACTACCACCAATCAATCCAGGCAGGTGGGACCTCAGTTTAACGTCTCATCAAAGAGCGGCACCTCAGAAGTGCAGCACCTCTCTCATGCTGCACTACAGTGTCAGTACTGGGATATTAACCCAAGTGCCAGATGTGGGAACTGAACCCACAGCCGATAGTAGAAAACAACTTGAGGGAGTGAAATGGGCTCAAGGGCACATTTGCAGGCAAGCGGTAAGGGCAAAACTGGAAAGGGGACAGCCAAATGCAGCACAGTGAAAGGTATTGCAGGACAGTTAATGATGCCTGTCTGTGTCAAGGCAGGAGATGTTCTGGAGAACAGATCCAGAGATGGTCCAACAAGGCCCCAACCCAACACTAAAAATGATAAAATTAATTCATGCTCATTCGGGTGCCCGCAGGTTGTTGGTAATTGCACTGCAGAATGACAGGTGAGAACTGAGGCTCAGATAGATTACTCGATATAAAATGACAAGGAAAGCCTACACAGGATAAGCAAGATGATGTATAAATGGGTTGCTGAAAATGTTCTAGCAGAGAGATATGGGAGAGAAAAGGCATCACGGGACCCTGTGCTGCCACAAAATAGTAGGAAGCAACTTGGAGGAGTGAAATGGGCTCAAAGGCACATTTGCAGGTGGGTGGTAAGGGCAAAACAGGAAAGGGGGACAGCCAAATGCAGCATGGTGAAAGGTATTGCAGGACAGTCACACGAGGCACACTTCAGCAGGTGTATATAGCCACATTCAAGGGTAGAGGTGAAAGGGCGGTATGGTGAAAGGTAAGGGATGTCCTTCCACTGGGCTGCTTGATGACAAAAATCATCTTGTTCACTCCCCTCTACCCCAAGTGACAATAGTCACTAGTAACACTCTGACCTACTGGGGTCATGAAAGAGGAATGGAGGAGTAAACTGAAGCCCAGAACTACTATCCTATGAGGGAGCGGATATCACAGTAGACTATAACTGTTTCCAGACCTATTTTGCACCCCAGGAAGGGATCTATGAGGAGTGGTGGAAAGGGGTGCATGCATTTGGGGAGAGGAGATTTAAAGAGGGTGGGATATTCAACATGCAAAAAGGGCAGAGGGGTCACTAATGAAAAAAGTAAAGAATAGGATATGGGCATGATGATTGCCAGTCTCAAACAGATTGTAATACAATTAGCCCACTGACACAATAAATGTATAAATAAATTGTGTTTATTCTACTACTTTTGTGGTTCAAAACAGTGTTATTCCTATCATATGTTTTGGAAATATTCCTTCATCAGTGACACTGATTTGTTATTCTGAAGATAAATGAAATTATAAAATGGTACAAAATTTGTGTCTTCTATATATGTTACATACATTAGACATTTTTTAAAACCCAATCCCATACTCACACCTGTAAGGTCTTTATCACTTCTTTTTGTTTTATCTATTGTAAAATAATTTATATTTTAGACCTAAATATCCTTGACAGTTGTAATATATTCACCATAACACACTTTTTAAACTTGTATTAATTCAGTATCTTACTTTTTTAAACCAATTGTTTTTCTCTGGATACTTGTATCATGTGTTTTTCTTCTTTTCATACATTGATCCACAATATCAATAAAAATCTGTACACCAAAACTTAATAATATGCAGTTTAAAACTTACTAGTCTTAAATTTATACACATATTGATCTATGTACATTCACGTCTTCCCATAGTGTTTAACTTTTAAACTTCTGCTCCCATTTTTCAACAATGCTTATTGTTGTTTCATTCTGTTTTCTTTAAGTTCAAAAAAATTCTCATTTCAGTTTCATGTATTTAAAGTAGACTCTCTTTTTATACTATTGACAATTCATTTAGTACATTTCACATGTTTCTACATCGTTTTACCTGCTCCTTCTGTTTCTTTAAGCAACCCACATTGTTGCCTCACTGTCAACTCACATAACACATTCCTTAAATCCTACTGCACTATAAAACATATTTGTTTACTTAATTCACAATCAATACTTTGTTTAAAGATTTTTTTTAAATGCGCTCAGTTCAGTTTTTCAACTGCATAGTTACCTCGTTATGGTGCCCCAATGCTTTTTCAAATTTTATCTGAAAATAAATTTACAGAGGTGTTTTGTTCTACATGTTTTGATTCTACTGACATGTTTCAACTGTCATTACTTTAGGTCACAGAAGCAAGTACAAAAAAGATAACTTACATATATTTCTGTTAGAGCTCAGCATGAACACCTGCTACCCTTACTTGGGGGTAATGTGCACGCTTGCATTGGCTGCTTTTATTTCTGAGTGAAAAAAGAGAGAGGAATTGGGCGCACCTGACTATATGTATTGACACATGACCAAATTGTATCATATGTCCAGTGCGACTGACCTGCCTTGGCAGCACCTAGCAACCGTACACGCTTGCAGCTAGGTGTCCCCTTACTCTAACATATTGTATTTCTTTACACTTTTTCCCCCAAAAAATCAATTGTTCATTTCATAAATAATTTTTTACCTCAGTAAAATAATGTCAAGCTATTTAAGTTTTTCTAGTTTTCATATCTGATTTCTGATTTCACTTGCATTACATTTAAGGATGGACGCTGCACTCAGGAGGGTAAAAGGCCATTATTAAATGCTCCCATTCTTCTAAAAACCTTTTATTTTTATGAATTTGTTATTATCCTCTTATTTTTTGTTTGGGACTGACCATCACGTGAGATGCTCCCACAGGACTATTACACATGAAGGAGGTCACAAAGGTCATGAGCATATTTTTATACAATGTTTCACATTTTAATACGCAGTGTCCCTATCTAAAATTACCCTCATTCCATTTTACTGTGTATTCACATAACTATGGGATTGAGACGCACTCCCAGAGAAGAGTGGGTGGAACCAAGCATGATGAATTCATTGGGCTTCTCACAGGTTGTTTCTCTGCCACTCATAAATATGGCCATTCTCTTGACCTGGTCTTTCTCCTGGGCATGGAAGCCTCCGGCATGGGGGTGGAACCTGTCTGATGGTCTGATCATCACACTGTGAGATTCAATTTCTGCACCCCCTTGCGTAGACCTACCCCTGTGGAGATGGTCAAGTACCGCCCTTTACGGGATGTGACTCCCGATGGTCTATCGGCGGTGCTTGACCTATCAGAATTTCCGATGAGGAGCATGGATCCTGAGGCCTTGGTTCTGTGGCTATAATAAAGCCATCACCAAGACCCTGGACTTATTGCTCCCATCCATATGCATCCTCTCCCTCCTCTCGGTCCCCATGGTTTGATGGGGACTTGAGGGAGATGCGTCGACTCGGACGCAGGTTAGAGAGGTGTTGGCGGAAATTCGGTTCAGATGCTGACCACCTTAGACTGCTAGAACATTATCAACTCTACCAGTCAGCAATTGCCCGTAAGAAGGCAATATTCCTGTCCGGGGAAATTGCTGCTGCTCAGAACCGACCGGCTCAACTCTTTCGAACTATAGACAGACTGTGCAACCCAGCCTGTCTGCAGGTTCGTAGAGCTTTTTCGCAATATCAGTGCGAGGAGCTCACTCAGTTCTTTGCAGATAAGGTGGAAGACATCAGGGTGGAGACCTACACAACACTCTTTAAGGGAGTTGCCATGGACCCAGCCGTGGTCACTTGCCCTCCTACTCCCTGAGGTTTCTTCAAGAGGCCGGAAATCGAGGATGTTATGAGGATTGTCCGAGGTATGCGCACTACATCCTGTAGTTTAGATCTGGGCCCCACAGCCTTGGTTATGGGTTGTGGAGAGACTATCTTCCCAGTCCTGATGAGGATAGTCTGGTGCTCCTTAGACTGTGGTGAATATCCTTGCTTCCTGAAGGAAGCAGTGGTGACACCAGTGTTGAAGAAGGCTTCTTTGGACCCTGACTGCCTCAGTAACTACTGGCCTATCTCAAACCTTCCCTTTGTTGGGAAGGTAATTGAGAAAGTAGTGGCTACCCAGTTAGACAACCATTTGACCATCCATAACATCTACGAGCCCCTTCAATCGGATTTTCGGAAGAGGCACAGCACTGAGACAGTGCTGGTTCAGATGCTCAATGATCTCCTGATGGTGAGAGACCAGGAAAAATGGTCCATTTTGGTCCTTTTGGACCTGTCATCAGCATTTGACACAGTAGACCATGGGGTTTTACTTGAGCACCTGAGATCCATCTGTGGGCTTTCTGGGTTGGTCCTCAGATAGTTTACATCTTTCCTCACCGGTAGAACTCAGAGGGTAGTATCGGGAGTGTTTTCTTCTGATCCTGCCTCTCTGTCATGTGGGGTGCCTCAGGGCTCAGTGTTGTCTCCCATTTTGTTTGCCGTGTACATGCTTCCCCTCGGAGACATTGTAAGATGGTATGGGTTGGAGTTTCATTGTTATGCCGATGATACTCAGCTCTATCTGTCTTTTGCACCTGACCAGAATAGAGCATTCTCGGTGTTTAATAGCTGCCTCGGGGAAATCCAAGATTGGATGAGGTCCAGCTGGTTGAAGTTAAACCCTGGGAAGACGGAGGTGCTGGTTCTGGATCCTGGTTGCCGGACAGGGGGGTGGGGGATAAACCATCCCTCAGGTTTATTCCTGGGGGGTGTGAAACTCCCCACCTCTGAATAGGTGTGGAACCTAGGGGTGATTCTTGACGATCAGCTGACACTACGTGATCAAGTGTCGGCCATCATTAAAGTTTCCTTTTACCATTTTAGGAATATCACTAGGATTAAACACCTTGTTCCATCCGGGGACCTACCTACGTTGATCCACACCTTTGTGACCTCACGTCTTGACTACTGCAACTCCCTCTACTTTGGGCTTTCTGGGGTTGATATCCGCCGCTTGCAGCTGGTGCAGAATTCTGCAGCCCGGTTGTTAACTGGGACTTCTCATTTTTCCCATGTTACCCCGGTGCTGCAGAGACTGCACTGGCTGCTGGTTCAGTTGCGGATCACCTTTAAAGTGGGTCTGTTGACCTATGAAGCCCTGCACGGATTGGGCCCTGACTACTTGAAAGAGCTCCTGGTTCCCTATCTCCTGGAGCGACTGCTCCGCTTGGCTGGCAAGGGGTTGCTGGAGATTCTGAGGGTCATTTTGAAATCTTCTGGTGCCCGGGCCTTTGCGTTTGTGACTCCAACCCTCTGGAATTCTCTACCACATCAGATTAGAGAGTGCACGACAGTGGGGGGAGGGGTTCAAACAAGCCTTAAAATCCTTTTTATGGATTAAGGCCTATGGGGAAGTGACTGATTGATTTGGGTTTGATTTTATTATTGTTTCATGAATGTTTGTTGTAATGTATTAATTATTCATTGTTTTTAATATTAATGTTTTATTACGCTGTGATACCATAACTTGTACTGTGCTTTGATTCTTTGAAAAGCGCATTATAAATAAAGAATATCATTATCATTATTATTATGAGGAAAGATTTCCCACAATATTTAATTGTCATAAATTAAGACTCTGTAGTCATCCCATGTGTTGTGGATTTATAGATAGGGAAAGAATCTAGGATTATTCCTTTTGAACAGGAAATGTCTAGTCATCCCTGAATTTGTGGTTACCCCTAAATAATTGGCTGCCGATCAATGCAGTCATCAAGGCCACACCTTGTATTCATTGCTTTGAATCAATCTATCTATATAGTAAATATAGACAAAACTGCCATACTGAAGGCAAATAGTTTCCATCTGAAAAGACTGACAGAGTCCATACTCTGATGAAAATACTTTTTTTTTCCATTCACTCTTTATTAAGTTTTACAAATTAATACAGAGACTGTAAAAAAAAAAGGGGTACAGTACCTGATATACAGATAATTACAGATCAGAATCACCCAAGAAAATCACCACCGTGAACATAGGTCTCTGTAAACCCTCCCCTTCCCCTAATATCCCACCCCCTCCCTTAACTCTCCCCCATGCAAGGTGCTGTACTATAATCCATCTGGCATGGATCATTACATACTTGATTATGAATAAGCAATTATCAACGGGGACCAGATTTTCTCAAAGAGAGGCAATTGATTGTGAAGAATTGCTATCATTCTTCTACCCTGAGGTTTGCTAGCAACTGGATAACCATCTTTAACAAGAAATTATTATGGAGTCCTTCCAATGTTTGAGAACTAATCTCTTCACTGTGATTGAGATCAACGACATGTGATATTTCCTCGATTTAACCGGGAAGTCTGACATGACTCCGAGTAAACAGACCTCTGGGGTGAACATCTCATCTAAACCCAACAGTGGGCTGGCCTTATCTCTAATATCCCTCCACAATGGGGCAATTCTTGAACAATCCCAAAAAATGTGGAGCAGATCGCCCACCCCTAGACCACATCTATAACGCTTAGACTCTTGTAACACCTTTAAATCTGCTAATTTTTGAGGGGAGTATTAGATATTGTGCAAGATTTTAAACTGAGTCAATTTAAGACAGTCTTGCCTAACAAACTTGTGACAATTAATCCAAATCTGCAACCAGTCCAAATTAACATTGGGAAAGGCCCTGGCCCAATATGATGATGGAGCAAATCCATGGGTAAACGCCCACTGAAGCAGTACCTGGTAGATTTTCGAGACAGCTGGGGGGTTCTAATAAGCGGCCGTACATTTTCCCAAAATGCCATACGGGTGGGTAAACTCTATTTGACCTATTTTCTGAACTAGCAGATGACGAACTGATAAACCCTGAAACAACCTTTGTGGGTAAATTAAATTTATTAATTATTTGAAGTGTTGAGGTTGGATTTCCATCCACATCCATGAAGTCCCGTAACGTACAGTCCCCCAACTTAGGTAACCAATTTTGAGTGATAATTTTGTGCCCAATCAACCAGTGAGGGTTACCCAAGATTGGTTGAGAACTATCTTTGACATGGTCGTATTTCAAAAAGTTACAGAGTTGGTCTGATGAAAATACTTTTAAGAAATATTTTCATCCTGTAGTCTCCACCCCTGTTGTTTTGTTCTTCTCTTTCTAGGCCAAAATACCTTAGATAGGGTAATTTATGTCTTTGTTCTATGACGTGTCTTGCAACTGGTGATGTTATGTCTTCTCTCCTTAAATCTGATTTATGTTCCCCAATGCATGTTTTCAACATCATCACAGTCATTACTATACACATTTTGTTACATGACACTTCAATAGATATTTGATACCCATGGTTTGGCAGTTAATAAACTATCCTATCTCAACTTCCTCATCTCCTGCAGTGTTTCACAATTTTCTTAATTTGATATGTACTATTGCAGTGGACACAATGTCCACATTGGTAGTTTATTTATTTGAATTTTGGTAACCGGGTAGGCCCACTAAGATAGTACAGTCCCTTTTTCAGGGGCAATCTGGGACTGAGTACAAAGCAATAAAACATACGTCAAATGAGTGTAAGCTATAAGATATACAACAAAAATATATACAGTAGCAAGAGTACAAGATCAGAAATATATACAGTATAGATACAATTGTACATTATGGCATAGTGAACAGTGCAAAAAGTAAACCATACATAGTGTCACAGGGTAGCATCATATTACTGTAGTTCAGTAGCTAGAGAACTGAGACAAGAACAGATCTGTACCCACATTCAAAAGTAGACCACAGGTGGACTGTGAATCCAAACATAGTAATCCAAGAGTTCAGAGGAAGTTAAACAAGTAGCATGGTGAGAGAGGAAAAGAGTGCAGAGACAGAGTTACCTCTGAGGTCAAGTGAAGAAAGAAAATGTTGGGGTCGATATTCAAGTATTTTCTGTTCTGTGTGTGTCAGTCTGTCCCCACTGGTTCTATTCCTCATTGCCACCACCATCTATTTATTCTCAAAAAATTGCACCCCATGTATGTGGCTTTAAGCACATCCCAATGTTTGTGAACTATCCTCTTGACTTTAAGAAATGCATCATTGTATTGTGTTGCTAATAATATTTTATCACCTTTCTTATCTGTATTCGGCCTAGCATTCCCTGTCAAAAGTGTTTCCCTGTTCATTATTTGCATTTCATTTATAGCTGTTTTTGTACCTTATCACTATATCCCCTAGTCACTAACCTGTCTGTCATATCTTTGGAAGCCCCCATACATTCCTGGACATCTTCACAATTCCTTTTTACCCTCAATAGTTGCCCATCTTCTGTGGACTTTATCAGTCTTTTCAGATGGAAACTATCTGACCTCAGTACAGCATTTTGTCTGTATTTTTGCTATATAACTTAGCTGCAGATTTGTTCCCATCTTTATAGATCATTAAATCCAAGAATGGGATTTCAATCTCACTTGAATTTTTGACAAATGTCAAATGTTCCTTTTTTTTCATTAAGGTACTTGTGAAATTCATCCTGTTGTGCTCTGTTCCCATTCCATATAACTATGATGTCATATATAAATCTCTGACAAATAAGTATGTTACTAAGGAATGAATTCCATATATTAAATACAGATTCCATTTCAGAGTGATCCATACATATATTGGCATAGAATTGTGCCATACTCGACCCCATAGCAGTACCCCTTGCTTGAAGAAAATACTGTTTCTCAAACTTAAAATAATTTTGAGATAGTTTTATTTCTGCCATTTTTACCAATAGTTCATTCATAGGTTTTGTCTCCAGCCTGTTTTCTTCTAACATTTGTTTAAGTGCTTCACAACCATCTGAGAGTGGTATAGAGGTATACAAATCCTTGAGGTCCCATGTCACCAAAATACATTTCATTACATCAAGATCTGTCTCATTTTGTGCTCCTATTAAAGTTATTACATCCATAGAATCCTTGATGTATGTTCCTGTTTCTGCAACTAGAGGCCTAATGTGGTGGTCGATGAATATAGAGAGAGGTTCCAAGACAGAATTGATTCCCGAGACTATCGGTCAGCCTGGTGGATTTCTCAAATACTTATGGATCTTTGGAAATGTATAGAATGGGGTATTGATGGTGTTCCCCTGTATAAAGCTCCCTGTTCCTACTCTGAAATTTCTCTTCCATCATATGCTAATGTTAATAAAGTTTTCACTAGGTCCTGAACCTGTTGTGTGGGGTCTGCAGCAAGTTATAAATAATTATTTTTGTCTGATACATTCTCACATGTCTGTTTATATTGGGCATATGCCCATGACTACAACTGTCCCGCACCCCATCCGCACTCTTGATGATAATATCTCTAGCATTTTCTAAGTTCCTAAGTGTACCAAACTGTTGTGCTGATAAGTTAAACTTTGTCCACCTATCTGTATGTATTTAGCCCTTAGTTCCTCTTCAAATTCTGATAGGTGGGTATTAACTTGTTCTAGGTATTTCCTTAATTCCTCTGTGGAATATTTGTTTTTCATTTTCTGCTTAATACTGATGTATTAATATCCCTATTCTATATGTTACCAAAGACACAAGCATTTAAGCACATGTTGGAAAAAAAACAGGCTGGAGCCAAAACCTATGAATGAACTTTTGGTAAAAATGGCAGAAATAGAACTATCTCAAAATTATTTTAAGTCTGAGAAAAAATATTTTCCTACAAGTAAGGGGCACTGCTATGGGGTAGAGTATGGCACCATCCTATACATATATATATATATATATATATATATATATATATATATATATATGAATCATTCTGAAATGGAATTTGTATTTAATATACAGAATCCATTCCTTAGTAACATACATATTTGGAAGAGATTTATAGACGATGTCATAGTTATATGGAATGGGAACAGAGCACAACTGGATGAATTTCACAATTACCTTAATGAACAAAAAGAACATTTAACATTTTTCATAAATTCAAATGAGACTGAAATCCCATTCTTGGATTTAATGATCTATAAAGATGGGAACAAATCTGGAATTAAGCTATATCATTAAAATAGACAAAAATGCTGTATTGAGGGTGGCTAAGACTGCTAGAGTCCATACCATATGGGCAGTTATTTAGGGTAAAAAGGAATTGTGCAGATGTCCAGGAATGTGTGAGGGCTTCCAAAGATGTGATAGACAGGTTTGAGACTAGGAGCTATAGTGAGAAGGTACTAATGGAACAGCCTTCCTGAGGAGGTTGTGGGGTCTAAAACTGTGGGAGAATTCAAGAATGCATGGGGCAGACATAAGACAATTTTTGTGGGGGGTAGGAAGAAATAGGCTGTTGGTTAAATAGGATCTGCAGCTTATCCTCTAGGTAGGGAAATGGGCAGACTAGGTGGCCCTTATCTGCCACCAAAGTCTATGTTTCTATGTTTCTATGTAAAAACAGCAACAAATAAAATCCAAATAATGGACAGGGAAACAATTTTGACTTGGAATGCTAGGCCAAACAGAGATAAGAATGGTGATAATATACTATTAGCAACACAATACAATGATTCATTTTTAAAGTCAAGATGACAGTACACAAGCATTGGGATGTGCTTAAAGCCACATACATGGGGGCACACATTTTTTGAGAATAAACCAATAGTGGTGGCAAAGAGAAACAGAACCATCGGGGACAGATTGCCAAACACAGAATACAAAATACCTGAATATTGACCACAACATTTTCTTTCTGTACTTGACCTCAGAGGTAACTACCCATGTGGACATTGCATCCAGTGCAATAATACATATTGAATTAAGAAAATAAGAAACACTGCAGAGATGAGGAAGTTGAGATAGGACAGTTCATTAACTGTCAAACCATGGGTGTCATATACCTATTTAAGTGTCTATGTGACAAAATATATATATAGGAATGACTGAGAGAATGTTGAAAACAGACATTGGAGAACATAAATCAGATATAAGGAGAGAAGACATGACATCACCAGTTGCAAGACACTTTATAGAACAAAGACATAAATTACCCTAAGGTTTTTTGGCTTTGAAAAAGTAAAACAAAATACCAGGGGTGGAGAGCACAGGATGAAAATACTTGTTAGGGAGGCTTACTATATAAATATATTCAAAGCAATGAATCCAAGTGTTGGCCTTGATGACTGCATTGATTGGCAACCAATGATTTCAGGATAACCACAAATTCAGGGATGACTAGACAGTTCCTGTTCAAAAGTAATAACGCAAGACTATTTTCCCATCTAACCATATTACATGAAGTGACTACAGGTTTTAGTTTATGACAATTAAATATTATGGGAAGTCTGTGCTCATGCTTGGTTTTACCAGTTCTCCTCCGGGAGTGTGCATTGATCCCATAGTGATGTGGATATACAGTTAAATGGAATGAGGTTAGTTTTAGATAGGAACACTGCATATTAAAATGTGAAAAACTGTACAGTAATATGCTCAAGACCTTTGTGGCCTCCTTCATTTGTAATAGTACTGTTGGAGCATAACACATGATGTTCAGTCCTCCCAAAAAATAAGAGGATAATAACACATTCATAAAAAGAAAAGGTTTTTAGAAGAATGAGAAAATTTAATAATTACCTTTTACCCTCCCGAGGGCAGCATCTGTCCTTAAATGTAAAGTGAGTGAAATCAAAAATCAGACATAAAAGCTTAAATAATTTGAAATTATTCTACTGAGGTAAAAAATTATTTATGAAATGAATAATTGTTTTTTTTTGGGGGGGGAGTGTAAAGAAATACAATATGCTAGAGTAAGGTGATGCCTAGCCACAAGTGTGTACGTTTGCTAGGTGCTGCCAAGGCAGATTGGTTGCACAGGGGTTACAGCATCAGACACATGATGCAATTTTGGTCATGTGTTAGTACGTGTAGTCAGGTGTGCCTGATTTCTCTCTTTTTTCACTCGGATATAAAAGCAGGCAAAGCAAACGAGCACATTACCCTCAAGTAAGAGAGAGCAGGGGGTCATGCTGAGCTCTGACGGAAATACATGTAAGATATCTGTTTTTTACTTGCTTCTGTGACTTAAAGTAATGAAAGAGTTGAAACGTCAGCATAAACAAAACATGTAGAATAAAGCTCCTTCATAAACTTAATTTCAGATAAATTTTGAAAAAGCATTGGAGCACTATGATAAGGTAGCTACACAGTTAAAAAACTGAACTGAGATCATTTAAAAAAATGTTTAAACTGAGAGCACTGATTGTGAATTAAGTAAATTAATACTTTCTACAGTGCAGTAGGATTTAAGAATGTTTTATGTAGGCTGACAGTCAGGTAACAAAGCAGGTTGCTTAAAGAAACAGAAGAAGCAAGTAAAACGATGTAGAAACATGTGAAATATGCTAAATGAATTGTCAATAGTATAAAAAGAGAGGCTTTACTTTAAACACATGAAACTGAAATGAGAATGTTTATTGAACTTAAAACAGAATGAAACAACAATAAGCATTGTTGAATTGGGAGAAGAAGTATAAAAAAGTTAAATACTATGGGAAGAAGTGAATGGACATAAATTAATAAGTGTATGAATCTAAGACTAGTAAGCATTAAACTGCATATTATTAAGTTTTGCTGTACATTTTTTTATTTATATCATAGATTAACATATAAAAAGAACAAACACATGATATAAGTATCCAGAGAAAAACAAAGGGTTTAAAAAAGTAAGATACCGAATTAATGCAAGTTTAAAAAGTATGTTATGGTTAATATATTACAACTGTCAAGGATTTTTAGGGTTGAAAGACAAATTATTTTACAATAAATATAACAAAACAAAAAGAAGTGATAAAGACCTAGTAGGTGTGAATATTGAACTGGGTTCTAAAAAATATCTAATATATGTAACATAGATAGAAGATACACATTTTTTACCATTTTATAATTTAATTTATATTCAGAATAGTGATTTAGTGTGTAACTGATGAAGGAATGCATCTAAAATGTATGACAGGAATAACACTGTTTTGATCTACACCTGGGGGCACATTTGCAAGCCCCCTCCCTTGGACCCAGCGGCAGCTCATCTGTAAAACAGTCCCCTTCGGACACCTCTGGGCACATTTGCAAGCCCCTTCCCTTGGACCCAGCAGCAGTTCATCTGTAAAAGGGTCCCCTTCAGACACCTCGGGGCATATTTGCAAGTCCCTTCCCTTGGACCCAGTGGCAGCTCATCTGTAAAAGGTAGCCAGCTGAACCAACTCAGGCACCTGACACCATTTTCAAAATCCCAAGTGTGCAGAGGATTAATTTGATTCAGTGTTGCAGCTGTTCCACATTCAATTAATTGAGCTGATTTTAACTACTCTGCTTGTGCAAGCTCCTTCTCTGGCTTAATTTTTTGGCCTACCCCCTCCCCCACCTCAACATCTTATTAGTCTTTAAGCCCAACTAGCCCCACCCTACTAGGCCTTCTGGGCCTATTACAATAATTATCCTTACCCAGTTTATGCAGCCAGTTGCATCTCATCTTACTGAACCACAGAAGCACAATTTCTGCTACTGTGACCAGGAGACCCGTCCATCTGGCTTATCATCAAGTATACTAGTAACTGCATATCCCTTAGGGCCTGTCATCCATGCTAATCTCTTACTTT
Organism: Neoceratodus forsteri; assembly: GCA_016271365.2. NCBI lineage: Eukaryota > Metazoa > Chordata > Ceratodontiformes > Ceratodontidae > Neoceratodus > Neoceratodus forsteri. The sequence goes on from CM028134.1 coordinate 853,272,969, forward strand.
ATAGCTCTCCTACTCACATATTCATCTTGCTTCCTATTCTTTCTCTCTGCCCTAGGCACTCACCTCTCGCCTTTCACCACCAACTCTCCTCAAATCTTTTGTCCTCTATCAATCACGTCAACTGTCCTCTCAACCATTCCCCTTCATCCCTTCTACTCGACATCAACTATGTTTTCCCACCTGGCACTAGTTTTCATTTTCTTCCAATGTACAGCTAAGAATCTCATCCCTTTGGCTATACCATGGACTGATCTAGCATCTGTAACCAATCCCTGCCTATCATTCCACCCTGTGCAATGGGTTACAGCAGCTCTCACACATGGTCAAATTACAAGTTATCCTCCCTGGGCTACCCAAGCCTCTCTGAGTATTTTAACAACCCCTCTTTCAATCAGGACACTCTCACTTTCAGCTATGGTCTGTCCCCTGCATCACATGCCCCCTCCAGCTACCCCTTTCCATCAGGATTCCAGGAGCAAGCACCACAGTAAGAAACAGATTACTGCAGCAAGAAACAATCTGAAAAAAAACTTATCCTGCTATTACTTACGTGTTCTGGTAATGTTGAAGTGAATCCTAGTCCTCAAATCCCCCTTGCATTCTCCTTAGACTTCGCCACTACCTCAGGCTTAAAGTGCATGCTAATTAACATGTGTAGCCTGATAAACAAAGTAGACCAGTTAAGAATATGGGCTGCCCACACTAACCAAGTTCTGATCATTATTACTGAATTCTGGCTTAAAAATACTATCTCTGACCTCAGATCTCATTCCCTTCCCTACAACTTGTTCACAGCAGACAGGCCCACGAGGGGGGGGGGTGGTCATATACATGAAAGACCACTTAAACGTCTCCATCATCATCACGTCCAAACCTAAAGAATTTCAATGTGTGGTCCTCAAAATCCAAATGTCCACAGTCGAAGCTGCCAATATCATAGATTGCTACAGGCCCCCCCCCCCACAGTGGGTCTTGAACTAATCTCAAACCTCAAAAGCTTGATCGCACCCATCAACAATGAGATCATCCGTCTAGGCAATCTCAGCCTTGATTGGCTGTCACATAAGGCATGTGACCTAAAAAAACTCTGTGATGAACTTGGACTGTTCCAAGTCATAACAGAGCCAACAAGGCTCAATGCTAAAAATCATGCAAATAGCTCCATCCTGGACATTATTATCACAAACCATCCCCACAAAATTCAGTATACAGTCATAGTCCATAATGATCTTTGTGATCACAATATCGTAGCATGTACCACAAACCAGGTTAAACACCCCTCTTCCTCTACATTTTTCACCAAGTGCAGCTTCCACAAATTCAACATCGAAAACTATATCTCGGATCTAAAATGTGTAAACTGGCAAGATCTTTATCTCACCAAATCAGTGGATGAGGTGATCACCTTTCTTAATGTTACACTGACTTAGCTCACCAATAAACATGCCCCTTTCATTATATCCAGAGTTTGTGACATTCTGATCCCTGGTTCGCTACAAACCTAAAAGCTGCACTGCACAACCGTGATAAACTTTGGGCACATACAAGGCACACAAAGAATGCGGCTGACTGGCAGGCATTTAGAAGTGTCAGGAATGCTTGTGTTAAACTAAAACTATCTGTCAAAATGAACTTCTATGCAGAACCCCTTGAAAATACCAAAGGCAACTCAGTCAAGATTTGTCAAACAATCAAGGCTGTTGAGGGCCACAAAGCAGCCCTATCCAACCCCACCAAGTTACTTATTAATGGAGTAGAATATGTCGAGCGTGACCTCATCCTAGAACAACTGAATACCCATTTCACCACTGCTGATCTCACATTTGTTTCCTCCCCATATGCAGGGCTACCACACCTTTCACCCCTCCCCGCCACCCATGAGCCCCCACCTCCTCATACCTTCCAGCTTCACCCTGTTACCTACAAACAAGTAGAGGGCCACCTTAGTAAACTCAACATCAATAAAGGTTGTGGAGCAGATGGCATAGATACCATCTTCATCAAGCTAGGCTACTATTATCTAGCTGGACCAATCCTTTATATCCTTAATCTCTCCATCTCCTCAGCCACGGCTCCCTCCAGTTAGAAAGCAGCTCATAGCTTGCCCTTGTTCAAATCAGGTAATCCATGAGATCTAAACAATTATAGGCCCATCTCCATCCTCCCTGTCTTATCCAAACTGCTAGAGAAACTCATTCTTCACCAGCTTAAAGACCATGTTGAAAAGTTTTCACTTCTCAACCCTGTCCAGTCTGGGTTCAGACAAAAACACAGTACCACTTCTACTTTAGCTAAAGTCACCAATGACTGGCTGACTGCACATGACTCCAAACAAGTCACAGGTGCCATATTCCTTGATCTCAGCAAGGCATTCAATACCGTTGACCATAACCTCATCCTCAGTGATCTCAGTAAACTAAGCACAGCTGACACCACACTTCAGTGGTCTTGAGCTACCGTACAGGTAGAGTTCAGAAAACCAAAGTGAGCAGTCAGGTTTCTGACTCCCTCCCCATAAAATGAGGTGTCCTGCAAGGCTCCATTTTAGGCACTATTCTATTTTCTATTTACATAAACTCTCTAGATTCCAATATCAGCAACTCCAAAATACACCTCTTTGCAGATGACACCATTATATACAGTACTTCTAAGCCAACCTTATCCGAAGTATGTGATGTACTCCAAGCTGATCTCACACAGCTAGAGCGCAACCTAATCAACTCCAAGCTACTACTCAATGTGATAAAAAACAAGGTCCTTTATTTTGCACCTAGTAGCAATAGGCCTTCCCCTCAGCACAGCATGTCACCTGTACCCATCATGACTATCTTAGGTGAATCACTAGATGTGGTTGATCATTTCAAATATCTGGGTGTTTGGATAAACAGAAAACTTTCTTTCAGTGTGCACATCGATTACCTTTCTAGTAAGTTGAAAGCAAGACTCGGCTTTTTCTTCAGGAACACAGTGCACTTTCCCCCTGACATTAGACATGGACTGGTACAGGCCACATTCCTGCCACTCCTAGACTACAGTGACATCATCTACAACTGTGCCGCTGTTTCCAACCTTCACAAGCTTGATATACTGTTCCAACAGGCTCCGTGCTTCATTACTAAAGCACCATTCAGGACGCACCACTGCAAATTAAATAAAGAAGTCAGCTGGCAACCCCTCGCCACCCGGCAGCTACTCTATTTAGGTACCTGGACCCTCAAAAGTCTACTAAATAAATTACCAACCTATATCTCCTAACTTGTTAACATTTCCCATTGCTCCTACTCCCTTAACAAATCTGTTTACATCCTCCTCGACGAACCCTGGATGCATACCTCCCTCAGAAAGGGTGCCATTAGCTACACCATCCCATCAGCATGGAATCTCATACAGACCTTACTCAGGTTCACCAGCATTGTCTCATTACATTTCTTCAGAGCCCTGACCTACAAATTCTTCCCAGTAGTCTGTCACTGCCATAGATTCTAACATATCATGCTAGTCTCCTGCCACTGCTATCAAGTGAGTATCCTCTGACTTCTTGTATCCTTCTCCCTAGTCTCCCTATCCACCCTGGCCCCAGTCCTCCCTAGTCCACCCCCACCCTTAGCTTACAGCAATTGTTCTTACTGATACTATTTTTGTTCTTCCTGTTAACATGAATTGGTTCCTGTGTGCTTCACTATTGTTGTCCTTTTCTTTGACCCTGTATGTGTTTCCTACCAATTATTGTTACCTTATGGCACATCACCGCTGCTTACCCAGAAATCAGATTCTGATCTGTTTTATTGTTGTTTTTACTGACCATATATGCACTTTTTTCTGCCAATTATTGTACATGTATGCTATGTCATCACTTTTATTGTACACTGTTGTTTAACATTGTCCTTACATGACCTCCTTAAAAATGAGCATGCTCAATGGAGTCTTCCTGCCAATAAACTTAATTTAATAGAATAAACAAGATTTATTTATATATTTATTGAGTGAGTGGGCTCATTATATTCCAATCTGTTTGAGATTGTCAAGTCTGCATTGATTGGAATTGGGCTACTCCCTGAGTAATAACATTTTTGTTTAAACTGAGGTTGACTGTACTGGAACAACCGAGGAGGTCATGATGACTGCTGCCCAAGCCCAATGCCTATGACTATGACTATGAGTCCACTCCCCCTCCCAGCAATGTCATTCACTATACCTGTACCCCAAAAGAAAGATGAGAATGGCTAGTAATTCCTAGGAGCTCAGATGAAACACAGAGCTCTCCAGAGGGAGTCAGACCACATTGACTTCCCCTAAAGTTGTTAGTGAATTAGTTTATCCCTTGTCATGATCTCAGTCTGTTGTCAGGTTGACACAGGGAAGTAAAGCAATATTTTTTCTCCTCTCAGGGAGACTTTCCAGATCATGGGTGGCCGAGTTGGATGGCCACCAGGTCACAAATGGAATTTATCTCCTGTATAACAATTTTGGTTCTTGTATTAGTCTCTAAGATGTTTCAGAATGTTTTGGAAAACTATGTTTATGGAAAATTTAAGCTTCAGCCAGTGCCACAAAGGGATACAAGCAGCCAGACCCCACTGTTGTACTTAATGGGAACAGCTGCTGTTAGACACCCTTTTGCACATGGCATACCAGGTTGGTAAGGTTGGTTATGAGGAAAAGAGCTGACAAGTTATGTCAAAACAAGGTATCCCGAGTGCCCATAGAAAGGAAGGGGCCCTGTCAGTACATAACGGGGGAGAGTAAATGGCACAGGTCTCAACATGCTATAGAAGCAGCACAGCACCCTACAAGGAGGTTTCAAACTGGAAAGAACAGCCAAAAGGGACAAAATATGACCATAGAAGTTAAATATGGATAGTAAAAATGCAGTGATAGACATCTCATGGAATGTGAGGGACATGAACTCACCAATAAAATGCAAGAAAGTTCTTTCCAGGTTGAAACAACTCAAAACTCAGGTTGACTTCCTGAAGGAGACAAAGCTTAAGAAGAATGAGGCTAAAAAACTGAAACAAGAGTGGGTGGGAAACCCACAGCACTAACAGGAAGGCCACGGCAGGAGTGTCTATTCTACTTCATAAAAGCCTGAAATGGCAACTAATTCAGGAAAACCAAGACAGAGAGGGAAGCTGGGTTATAGCCAAAATGAGAACCCCAGCAGGGCCTATAATTCTTGTTAATATGTGTGCCCCCAATGAGGATCCCCAGATTTTTTAATGTCATTTCCCAAGCAATTATGGATATGGCCTTGGATAATCCAGAAATTCTCATGGGGGGGGTTCAACTTAGCATTGGAATATATACTAGCTTGATCTAACTCAAAACCAGAACCCCACATACAGAGAGTACAGGCTTTGAGGGACCTTATGCACCTACATCAACTAGTGGACATCTGGAGACTCTCCCACCAAGCAGAAAGGGACTATACATATTTGTCCCTAGCAAGGGCTATATCAAGTAGACTAGATTATTGGTTCCCATCCTCAAGATTAACCTCAGCTGTGGTGGATACAAAGACAGTTCTGCTGTATATCTCTGACCATACCCCAATAATAATCTCCATAGTGACCGAAGCCCAAGCCCAGAAATCTACCTCCTGATGGCTTGAGCCCCTCTTGCTGCAGGATGCAGCATTTATAGAATTGGTGATGAAGGAAGTAACCAATTTCTTCCTAGATGACCCAAAATATATCCTTGGCTATGATTTGGAAGGTTTTTAAAGCTACCCTTCGTGGGAAAAGTATTAGTTATGCATCCATCGGTGTAAACAAAGAGAAAAAGAGACCCCAAAAACTGGAAGAGCAGTTAAAAAAAATGGAGGAAAGATATAAGAAAAACTACAGGCAGCTAGGTAATAGTAATTTAATTTATGAGCTGACTGCACTGAGAATACAGCTAAACTATCTGGCTACTAGGAAGGCCAAGTTGCAAATTCTAAGAACACAACACAAATATTGGGCTTATGGGGAAAATGCAGGTATACTACTAACCTATAGATTAAAAAAACACAAGCTGAAAGGTTTATTCCCCAATTAAAAAATAATAAGGACCTGATATGCACAACCCAGGACAGTATTAAACAGGCTATGAAGGAATTCTATAAAAATCTGTACAGCTCACAAATGCAGTGGGATGAGGCAACTTGTTTTAACTGTATGGCAGAACTGAAACTCCCTTGCATTACAGATGAACAAAAAGAAGCTCTAGATGCTCCCTTTACTACTGAAGAATTGGGATGGGCTATTCTAAATTTGGCCCCACACAAATCTCCAGGAGGGGATGACTTTCTTGTAGATTTCTACCAGTTAATTAAAGACAGGGTAGCTGATCCACTTTTGGATATGCTACAGTGGTCCCACACTAAAGGGGAGTTGCCAGATACCCTAAAAGGGGCAGTCATTAATGTACTTCCAAAGGAGGGGAAAGGCAGCTCATTTCCATCAAGTTACAGGCCTATTTCCCTCATTAACATGGATGCCAAGACACTGGAAAAGGCCCTGGCATCTCCTGTTGTAGTTAATACTCCCAAACCTGGAACATCCTGCACAAGTGGGGTTTGTTAAGGGCTGGACCAGTGCAGATCATGTGACGGCTCTAGTCACACTCATACAAGGTGCTGCAGGTCTTCCTACTCCAGCAGCGGCCAGTACGATAGACTTTGAAAAGGCATTCGACTCGATGGAGTGGGAGTAACTGCATGTAGTTCTGCAGAGGGGCAACTTTTGCACTCAATTCTGCACATGGACAAAAACACTTTGTAACAAGCCCTGTGCATGGGTGATAACTAATAATAACCTCTCTGCCCCTTTCACTCTGTAGAAAGGGACCAGGAATGGATGCCCCCTTTCCCTATTACTTTCTGTCCTGGCCATACAGCCCTTGGCAGTTGCAATATGAGATCTTCCTCAAATAAAAGGGCTTCAGGTGGGGTAGACCTCTTACCATGTCAAGCTATACGCAGATGATTGCTTAATCTTGACTAGTGACCTTCCGGCGAGTATTCCCTATGTTCTGACACTACTCCAATGCTTTGCAAGTATCTCAGGGCTGCAAATTAATGTTTCTAAGTCCAAGATACTACCCCTAAACAGGGTTTTATCACCAGACCTCACAGCTAACACACACAGCTGGCATGGGCCTCAAAAGGGATTAAATACCTAGGGGTACACATTCCCCCTGATCTGAGTAAGTTGATTACCTCTAAATTTTATCCACTACTAAAAAATTTACAAAAAGAATTTGAGAGGTTGAAGCACCTGAACCTTATGATGGCAGGAAATGAAGCGGCAAACAAGATGTTGTTCGCACCAAGGGTTTTGTATCTGTTGTCTCATCTACCTGTCATGATTCCAGAGATTTGGTACCAAAGGTTTAATGTACTGGTGGGGAATTTTCTCTGGGAATCTAAGCCTCCAAGGTATAGCAGAGCCAAGCTGGGAGCACCATGAGAAAAAGGAAGGTGGTGCTTACCACACTTTCAATGGTATGCATATACCTTCCAGATGGCCACTTCTTGATGGCTTTTTCTAAGCATAGGCCCAAACACTCCTGTGTGGGTGGCTATACAGACTATAGTAATGCTCAAGGCCCACCCTTCTACTATTTTAGGCCTACTACAGAAACAATAGTTAACAATAAAGGCAGCATATGAGGCATGGCAAAAAGGTGGGTGTCTTGACCTGGTCATGCTTAAATCTGAGGGTATGTACACACGTATAGAACAACCAGAGGTGGCATATAGGGAACAGCACCACACCCTGAAAGGATTGGCACATTAAACAAATATCACAGGTGAATGACATACTAATACCCAATGGGTCAACCATGGAGTCATTTGCAGCGCTCCAAAATAAGTATAATATCCCCAAAATGACTTTTGGAAATACCTCCAGCTCTGAAGCCTTTATCTCAGTTGGATAAGGGGAAAATGTTCACGCTTCGCATGTACTAAACACAAAATGGGCAATCAATCAAATGAGAAACCAAACAGACTTCCCATAGAGCAGTGGCTGAAAAATTCTGCTGGCCTGGCAGGTTACATACAAAGGATGATTAGAGAAACTGCCCCAAACCCTTCTCTGACAGCAAGGGACAAATGGCAAAAAATGATACTTATCTCCATCTCAGAGAGAGAGAGAGAGAGAGAGAATGGCAACAGTGTTTGGATAGCACTTGTAAAGCACGTAAAGACCCCCACAGCTTACAGATTCAGAATAAAATACAGCATCTATGGTACAGAACACCAGTGCAATTAAAGGCTATGGGCATCATTCAATAGGACTTCTGTTGGAGATGTGGAGATCCACATGAGGATCTTCTGCACATCCTCTGGAACTGTAAGCTGATCCATCCATTGTGGGCCCACTTCACCCAGACATGTACTAATATAATCAAGAGACCCATCCCCATGTCACCAGCCATGATCCTATTGGGGTTACACCAATCCCCCCCTTCTCCTAAGCCAACCTCAGAGGTTCTGACTGATGCAAGCTTCAGTAAAGGTAAAACGAATGAAGTGGTCCCTCGTTATAGCATCCCTCGTTATAACGAATGTTGATTATAATCTCCCTTTAGCTTGTACCCCATTGTTCCCCTATCTTCCCCATTCACACACATTAACACTTAACTAGCAGTTCCCATTTTCTGTCACACCGGGTCTTGCTGTACTGAATTAGCTCTAAGATGAGCAGTAATAGTTTGCTCAGCACGTACAAACTGAAACCAGAACAGTTTAAAGACTGTAGTCATTCAATCAGTAATGGGGTCATTGCTCAATTAACTTAAGGCTTATTCAGACGGGCACACTTATTTATGGCAGTGTATCCTGACAGGTGCTCTAAATGATTCAATGACAGCTTACCTGCTAAACAATTGCTCCCAATATCCACAAAGGCACAGCACAGACAACACAAATACAGTGCTGCCACAATTCCTTTCAGAGCAGCCCCTCTGCAATTACTTCTGCAGAAGTTACTGCAGTTAACCTGATGGCTGAGTCACACAAAAGAAAGGCACTGGATCTTGATAAAAAAAAAATGTAAATCCTTGGCCGCCTACAGAACAGGAAATCTACTGCCAAATTAGCCACAGAATATGGTCTCTCCAAATCGACCATCTCGGGTTGCAGGAAGAGAAGCTTGAGACTTTTCCCTCAAAATGTTTTGAAAAACATGGACTCAAAAGAAAACAAGCATTTGTCAATGCCGAATGTTTGCTTGCTGGCATTAGCAGTGGTAGTGTAGAAGTTACAAAGCTGTGTAATAGGAATGGCAGTGAAGTATTGAACTGAAGCCAACCCCACCACCACTCTGCAGAGAGTGACAGGCATTGGGGTGTGCCTTTGGGTCATCGGGCATAACGGCCATGCCATTTCACCACACCCCACCCTGCAGACACTGACAAGTGTCATGGTGTTCCTTGGGGTCTTTGACCCTTATGCGCTCCCTATTCCATTAGGAAATACGGTGAGATGGGTGCGATATAGGAGAATGGGGTGAACTTTGGGGCCAAAGAGTCCAAGGCATACATCGATGCCTCTCACTGGCTGCAGGGTGTGGAATGGTATGAGCATTACAGGCAAGAATCCTAAGTCACACCCCTGATGCCTGTCATTCTCTACAGGGTTGGGCGTTATGGTTGAAACCCTAATACCTCAGACATTCGTTGGTATTTTCACTCCAAATGTTCAACATGTTTTTTTTGTGACCCCATCTCACGAACAGGGGGAATATCAGTTTGTTAGCCGAGAGCTGCTTATGCACAGTGACTACAGCATTTAGCACCACAGGTGCAAAAACATTCCGAACAGGATACAAAAAATGACAGCTGTACTGTTCATGGGGAGGTGTAAAAAATGGCAATGTTGCAAATCTGCAGTAAAAATATTTAAAAAATGGTGAAGTCACTAGCGTACATAGAAACTGTGCAACGCACACCCGTAATATAATTAGGTTGGGGATTTTTTTACAGGAGATTGTCAACTCAGGCATTTTGGTGCCTCCGATCATGAACAGTGTCACTGTGATTTTCTTCATCTGTCCCAAACAATGATTTCCCACAGCGACCATGCATCTCTGCGCTGAAAGTGTGAAAACACACTTCGGCCATGTTGTGAAAAATGACAGCTGTACTTTAAATAAGGAAGTGTGGAAAAAATGCCACTGGTGAAAATCTGGACTTAAAATATTACAAAGTCATGAACTTACGAGGGTGCGTGGAAACTGCACAATGCTCACTCGTAACACAGTCATTTTATGGACTTTTGTCACCAAATTTTCAACATAGTCATTTTAAAACCTCTGCTAATGAACAGTGTAACTGTGATTTTCTTAATCTGTCCCAAACATTGCTTTCGCACACCAACAGCACCATTGTAAGCTACAGCCATACTTGAAAACACATTTAATTGGCATATGAAAAATGGCAGCTGTACTGTTCATAAGGAAGTGTAATAAAATGGCAATGTTGAAAATCTAGAGTGAAATATTAAATTCACAAACTTATGAGCATGCATAGGAACATACGCCTTGCGCTCGTAAAACAGTCATTTTAGGAATTTTTCACCAAATTTTCAACATAGCCATTTTAAGACTTTTTGGGGGTATTATTTTCTCTCCTCCAGAGCTCCGGCTATGACCCCCCCTCCGTTGTTCCCCCCAGCGCCATCCCCGGACATCAGACCCCCTCCCTTGTGCACCCCGCGACTTACCCTTCATGGCAGGGTAGTGGGGAGCGACTCAACCCACCCCAATGGATCCATGCCAGGGAGGTGCCCTTCCAGGAACGGCGCCATGGGGGAACAACTTCATGCTGCCGGGCTCGCTTTTCTCTGTTTTCCTCCTGGCGGGTCATGGCGTGCAATGACGCCAGCGACTGGGTGCATGCACGCTCCCGTGCGTGCCCCAATCAAGTGTCTGCCACGTTCCGCCCCCCCATAGCTTGCAGCTATGCTGTTGACCCCAGCCTCCGCTGGCGGTCAGCGCAAGCCCGCCACCCAAATCCCCCTTCCGGAGATGGAGAGCAGTCCCTGACGTAATCCATCGCCTCCCTCACGACCCACGGCAACCCATGCCCGCCCTCAACACGGGTCACCGGCGTGGCACGAGGTGTGGTGACCAGCGCCTCAACCCTCAGCACCACTGGGCTGGCATTTTAAGACCTTTACTCATGAACAGTGTCACTGTGATTTTCTTAATGTGTCCTATACATTGATTTCGCACATTGACTGCGCCATTGTGCTCTACATGGGCAGAAACACATTTTGGGCAAGATGTGAAAAATGACAGCTATACTGCTCATAAGGAGGTGTGGTAAAATGGCAATGTTGAAAATCTGGAGTGAAAATTTTGAAAATTCGCGAACTTACGAGCGTGCGTAGGAACGGTACAACGCACGCTCATAAAACAGTCATTTTTTTGAATTTTTCACCAAATTTTCAACATAGCCATTTTAAGACCTCTGCTCATGAACAGTGTCACTGTGATTTTCTTAATTTGTCCCATACATTGATTTCGCACTCCGACTGCGCCATTGTGCGCTACATGGGCGGAAACACATTTTGGATGAGATGTGAAAAGTTACAGCTGTAATACTCATAAGAAGGTGTGGTAAAATGGCAATGTTGAAAATATGGAGTGAAAATATTGAAAATTCTCGTACTTACGAGCGTTCATAGGAACTGTACAATGCACGCTCGTAAAACAGTCACTTTTTGGAATTTTTCACCAAATTTTCAACATAGCCATTTTAAGACCCTGCTCATGAACAGTGTCACTGTGGTTTTCTTTAATTTGTCCCATACATTGGTTTTATAACGACGCGCCATTGTGCGCTACATGGGCAGAAACACATTTTGGGTGAGATGTGAAAATGACAGGTGTACTACTCATAAGAAGGTGTGGTAAAATGACAATGTTGAAAATCTAGAGTGCAAAATATTGAAAATTCGTGAACTTATGAGCATATGTAGGAATTTCATAGCATAGCCACATCAAAACAATCGTTTTGAATTTTCCACCAAATTTTCAAAATAGGCTTTGAGAGCCCACCTTATGAACACTGGCAGTGTCATTTCATTAATCGGTCCCAAAAGGTGATTTTGCACAGTGACTGCGACTTCACCCTTTGGGCCCGAATAACACCATGACAGTGACAGCATTCATGAGAAGGGGTCCCAAAAACCCCATGTTGAAAGTCTGGTGCAAAAATTCCCAAAAATGTCTGTGATATGCAACAAAGTTGAAAGACACCTATCTATCCCATTATACAGCTTACCGGCATTTCCTCAGTTCGCAGTCAGCTTTGAAGAGTGCAGACGTGTTCCCGGTCCACCGAAGATCATCATGCCGAGGTCTGGAGGTAAGTATGGGGTGAGGGGGGGTGTGGGGAGGCAGGGTGCGCAGTGGGTGGGTGCGGGTCGTGGGAGGGGGCCAGGGAGACTACGTGGGACTGTTTTTTTCTTTACAGGTTTTCTTTTATTTCAATGACGATGCGGGATGTTTGCCGTGCTGGGGTGGGCTTCCAGCATGGCAGAAGGATGGCTGATGGACATGGAGCTGATGGGGATTGGGCACCCCATCGGCCATGGCATTGTTGCCACGCTGGGGTGGGCTCCCAGCGTGGCACCCTGTACTCAGGAGAGACGGTGAAGCCAATGGGGAGTTGGGCATCCCATCTGCTATCTACCATTGAGTTGCCACGCTGGGGTGGGCACCAGCGTGGCATTTAAAGCTTTGGGGGCGCAGCACAGCTGATGGGGATTGGGCACCCCATCGGCTATCTCATTGAGTTGCCACGCTGGGAGGCACCCAGCGTGGCATTTGGAAGGCTTTGGGGAGCGCAGCGCAGCCGACGGGGGATTGGGCACCCCCGTCGGCAATAGAGTGTGTGCGTGGGGGGGCAGCACGCAGTATGCGTGCATGTGTGTGCGTGTGTGTGTGTGTGTGTGTAGGGGGAGCTGCACATGAGCAGGTGATATCTTATCGCTGCTCACTGAAGCGTAGCTCCCCCTTTCAAATTTATGCCACTGCATTTTGGAGCTTGTCATAGACAGCTCCAGCATGCATTGGCGGACAGAGGCCGCGCCTGCCAACACACTGACTGAATTGGAAGAGGGGGTGACACACCTCTGAAAACTCGGATGATGGCACTGTGTTTCTTGCACATGCATGCAAGCAAACATAAAAATAAGATTGGCAACCAGTACAGAGGTCGATTCTGCCATACCTCTCTGGTTAGAGACATAGAGAGAAGTTGGAACACTGTTGTCCGCTGCCATTTTACAGAAGGCAGACTTTTTTGCTAAGCAATTGAATGGGGCAGACATCTCCTTTCATTCTTCACCAGGCTGGTTATGAAGGTTTCAAAAAAGAAATGGTATCAGACAGCTTAAGATAGTGGGGGAGCAGCGGTCTTCAGATGCTGCTGCTGTGATATAAGTCCTGCCAAAATTAACTGAAATTATAAGGAAAGGTGGCTATGATGAGGACCAGCTTTACAACGTCAATGAAACCGGCTTGGTCTATGAGTGTCTTCCTGACAGAACATTGGCTGCATGTTCAGAGACTGATGCCTCAAAAGGCTATAAACTTTTTAAAGACAGAGTCACTTTCCTTGTCTGCACTAATTTCAGTGGTGAGCACTACATGAAACCATTGTGTACTGGAAAGTTTAATAACCTCAGGTGCTTCCACTATGTCAATACAGCCACAATGCCTATTCAGTATTGTCATAGCAGTAATGCATGGATGATGAGAGACATTTTCAGACCATAGTTCCACCAAGATTTTGTACCTGCTGTCTGCCAGTACCTTCGTAGAAGGGGCAAACCCACAAAAGCAATTTTATTGTTAGATCAATGTCCCGCTCATCCTCCAGTTGATGAAATGAATCCTGATGGTAAATTAACAGTGCAGTATCTCCCTGCCAATACAACATCCCATATGCAGCCCATGGATAACATCACCCATGCAGCCGATGGACAAGGGAGTCATAGCCATACTAAACAAGTTGTACAGAAAGCAACTACTCAGGGAAATCATTTCACAAGACTGCATCTGAACTTGTAACTTTTCTCAAAAGCTGCAAGATAGAGGATATGTTATATGTGGCAGTGCAAGCATGGAGCAGGTTACTGCATCTAAAATTCACAATTGCTGGAGAGATGCACTAGGTAATGTTTTTGGGAATCTTTGGGAATCCTGAGACCAAACAGGCAGCTGTGGCCAGTCAAGACAGTGAATACAGTGAGGACAGTGATACTGAAATATACACTGAAACAATACAGATTGCCTGTGATCTGTGCTTGATCAACAGTGCCAATCCAGAGCAGCTTGAAGAGTGGCTGCACATAGACAAATCCTGCTCGGTCACTGAACCTCTAACTGAACAAATAATAAACAAACAACGGCAGCCAGAGGAAGATTTTGATGAGTCAGAGGTGGATGAGGGTGCAAAAGAATAGCAAACTCCACTCAAGGAGGGTATTGCTGGCCTGGAAGCTGGGATTAAATTTTCGGAGAGGTAGCCATATACAGTATCTCATCACTTCAACTTCTACAACTTAAAAAAGTGATATCGCAAGCCAAAACCGAACAAAAGAAAAGCAACATGATCCAGTCAACTTTAAACTAATTTTGGCACAAATCATTAAGCATGAACTGCATTGCACTATTGATTTTAACTAAGAACTTAAATATCTGTGTTGTGTCTGTGTTCTTCTATGTCTGTCTGTTGTGTTTGGGTCCGTGCACACTAATTTATGTATTGAAATAAATTTTACCGATTTTGTACCTGAAGCAGAACTTTTTTTGGGGCTGCATGTTTTTTTGTAAAGTACACTCCTTGTAACATACAATTTCTGTGGCTCCAGAGTCATACATTATAGTGAGGGACCACTGTACTCCTTAAGAGATTGAGGACCACTGAAGTTCCATCCATGAGGTAGGTAATGGCTTGCAGCAATGGAAAGACTAGCTACATATTCAAAAATGTCACATTGTGTCGGTAAATTCAAGAAGTTCACAGCACAATGGTCTCCATACCTGGCTTACATAAAAGATAGAGCCTCCTCACCTCTGGTCCTGCAAGGCAAGGATTTATTAAAACTCCCATGAAAGTACAGCTGGTTAGCAGCTGAAATCAAGGCTTGGAATGCTGTGCTGATCTATCAGGAAGGCCACCCCAGGGTAAGAAATAGCAAAACAGAATGACTATTGATCCTGAGGGTAATTTTGATGTATGTTTAGTCAACAAAGTGCAAATAGCATGACTCAGGGTAGACCTAGAACATATGCTTCAACTGATGTCCAAAGATGAGTTCATATACTGTACTTCCAATGGTCAGTTGAAATGTGAAACAGCAACTTGTAATGTGAGAGCCTTGTGTAACAAAATAGAATGCCTGTAAAAAAACAACTGATGTATGTAATGATATAACTTTGAAAGTTCAATAAAAAGATTAACTCAAAAAAAAAAAAGAACTCGAAGAGGTGCTAGTGGCACCACTGATGGCCCTATCCAACAAATCACTGGAGGAGGTAGTGGTACAGGAGGACTGGAGGAGGGCAAAAGTGATACCCCTCCACAAAAGTAGGAGCAAGGTGGAGGCTGGAAATTACAGGCCAGTCAGTTTGACCTCAATAGTGGGGAAAATAATGGAATCAATGTTGAAGGAAAGGAGTGTGGTATATCTTGAGTCCAGCGGTGCACAAGACCCAAGGCAACATGGATTCACAGCAGGTAGGTCTTGTCAAACAAATCTGATAGACTTCTTTGACTGGGTGGCCAGGGTAGTTGGTCAGGAAGGGGTGGTAGACATGGCCTACCTAGATTCTAGCAAGGCATTTGGCACCGTCCCATACAGGAGGCTAGTAAACAAGTTGGGTAGTCTGGGAGTGGGTCTCAATGTGGTAAACTGGGTCAGACATTGGCTGAGCAATAGGACACAGAGGATGGTGGTAAACAGAGTTCAATGTGAGGAGGGGGGTAACCAGCAGGGTGCCACAGGGTTCAGTGTTGGGGCCTATCTTCTTTAATGTCTTCATAAGCAACATTGTGGGGGGGGAGGGAAGGTCTGCCTCTTTGTGGATGACACTAAGATCTGTAATAGGTTTAACACTCTCAGGGGGTGAAAAGAATGAGAGGAAACCTAGGCAGATTGGAGGAGTGGTCAAGAATTGGCAACATAGATTCAATGCAAAGAAGTACAAAATCACACAATTGGAGCACACAAATTAAGGGGAGGAATACACAATGGGGGGGGGGTACTGACAACAACCAAACTGGAAAGGGACCTGAGGTAATCATAACAGGTGGCCTAAAGATAGCCAAGCAATGTGAGAAGGTCTTGAGGTGAGCCAGAGGGACGCTGAAGTGCATCGGGAGAGGTATCACCAGTAGAAAGCATGAGGTGGTGGTACCACTCTACATACAATTGGTGAGACTGAATCTGTAGTACTGTGTTCAGTTCTAGAGGCCAGACTTCTGAAAGGACATAGGCAGAGTGGAGGCAGTTCAGAGAAGAGCAACAAAACTGGTGCAAAGACTGCACCAGAAACCATATGAGGGGAGTCTGAAAGACCTCAATATGTATTCCCTGGAGGAAAGTAGAGGGGCATATGATAGAGACATTCAAGTACCTCAAGGGGATAAATAACGTTCAAGAGGGCAGCATCTTTAAGAAAAAGAAATGTGCAAACACAAGGGGTCACAATATGAGGCTGGAGGGGACTCGGGAGCAAAGTGAGGAAGTATTTTTTCAAAAGAAAGGGTGGTGGATACATGGAACAGCCTCCCTGCAGAGGTCACAGGGCAAAATTATAGTAGAATTCAAGAATGCATGCGATAGACAGAAGGCAATCCTAGTGATAGGAAAGAGAAGGTAAGCTGCAGATCAATTAGGATCTGGAGTTTATGCAGTAGGTAGGGAAATGGGCAGACTGGGTGGGCCAAGCGATCCTTATCTGCTGGTAAATACTATGTTTCTATGTAATTATGTCACCATAATAAACACCCTTTTAATAAACTAATAAACAGGTTTTGGGGCTGGCTCAGTGGCGCAGAGGGTTGAGGTGCTGGACGCCACACCTCGAACCACACCGGCAACCTGGGTTCGGGAACGGACGGGATCCGAGGGCTGGCAGAGGAAAGAGAGGATTGAGTATCCAGAGGGCTGCTCTCCTCTCCTGGGGTGGTGGGTGGGAGCCTCAATCTGTGTTGGCCCCAGTGGAGACAGGGAATACTACAAGCGCAGGAGGGACAACTAAAAAGTGGAAAAATAACTTGAGGATGACGGCTTCCATGTTCTACGCTGCCAGAACCTCCCGGAGCCTACTCCTTCACAGCAGCACCCTAGAGCAGTAAAAATAGAGTGCACTGTGTTTTTCCTGCCCCTGGTGCCTTCCCCCTCAGAGGAGGGGGACTCGCCCGGCAAAGGGATACGTTGGGACATCTGGGGAGTTGGCTGCAGATCTGTGGTAGGAGAGAGCTTGGAAAGAGCATAGCTGGAGTGGTAGCAGCACTAGGAAGCCTGAAGGAGAGGGGGACTTCGGAGTGTTGGAGGAGGTAAAAAAAAAAAAAGAACAGGTTTTGTCAGCCAGTACCAATACAAAATTAACTCACTACACCTGGCACTTGGACCAACTGAAAACATTTTAATTTTTACATTTAAAATGCTTTGCCTTTTTTCTATTTTAATACCTATTTAATGCTTGCAATAACACATTTTCGTGTTTGTGGGCTGAGTAAGAAATAAGACATGACAGAGTGGGTGTTATACTCCACTAACATTTCCCATTTGTGTGGGTTAAATGCCAAGACTGAAGGCCAAGGGAGGTCATCTACCATGAGGGATGTTCATGGGGTATAACACCTAACCTAGAATATCTTGCTCAACTTTCAGAATGTTTCTATAATGAAAGAATAAAACAGAGTGTTTTTTTTCAGTTAGATCCATTAAATGTGATTTGAGATGTTAATGCATTTTTAAAAGATTTGCATATGGTGACATAAGAGTCAATGGACTTAATTCTCAAAACTCTGATTGTGTTGCAAGGTACCTGCATCAAACAGAAGTGACACATGGAGCACCTTGCATCACAACTTGTAGAGTCTGCAATTCTGGAAGACCTGCTGTGGCACAGTGGGAACCCCTGTGCCAGACCAGCTGTGCAACAGGCCTGTGCCATGATCAGGGGTGCACCAGGGTACTAGGGGGCTTGTGGCAGATGCTTCAGCATCCCCATAAATGGGATTGCAATAGCCAGCAGGATCCACCAAGACTTAGACCACCCAACAGGTAGTCTAACGGCCATTAGGCCACCCCTGGAGCCTTCATGGGGTGGTATGGAACCTGTGCCACTGCCCTCCTGCAGTTTCCTATGCCCCCACAGCACCCAGAGCACTCACACTTAATGGTGCATCACCCGCAGGTCACCCTCATTGTACCAAGCATGCAGCAGCCACCCCCCATGGATGGCATAGGCACAGCAGTACCCTGCAATGTCCCTGTTGGTGACCTGTTGCCACCCTCCTGGGACCCATCCATGCCCTACCTTCTGTCCCCAACCCCCATCCTGTCCTATCCAACACTGTCCCCATTACAGTGTGCTGATGCTGCCTGACTGCTCTGCAGCTTGTGGCTAACCTCTCCCGTGCATTTGGCCTTTGGCGCACTGCAACATTTGCTGCAAGCTGCAGGACTTTGATGCCAGGACCCCACTCATTTGTGAATCGAGTGCAGGGTCCTTAGCACCCCAGTGATCAGTGCAAGCTGCCATTGGTGTAGCTTGCATTGATCTTTGAGAATTGAGCCCACTGTCTACACATGAGCTGTTTAATCTGATGACATCAAGAAGGACATCACCAGCCTTCATTTTGACAAAGTCAGTGGTCAGGCCTCCATGGGCAAGTAACCAATGACTTTCAGTCATGAACATATTTGGCACCGTGCTGTTTCCTTGCCATGTGAACCGATGGCACCCACAGGTCACATGGTTCAGCCTGTACCATATATACAGTAATACTCTGGAGGAAGAGAGCATGCCAGGCACCAGAGATGCAGGATGCCTACAGCCATGTCTGAGATTGTAACATGAGAGACTGGTCACCACAAGAAAACACTGGGTGCAGAACCAGGAGGAGTGCCACAGGGCATAACAGAGAAGAAGACAAATGGCTCAGTTCAGGTCATCATGAAGTGGGTGATAAATCTGATGCCAAAGCACTGACCATGGCCCAGGGTGAAATGGGGGACTTGCCTGACTGTGTGGTGCCCTGATCTCTTAGTCTAACACCTAGGCCACCAGAAGGGTTGTCCACTAACACGAAGGACAGGCATAGGTGTGATATGTCCTGAGGTCTTGTACGAACAGCAGTAGACCTGCCATTTAACTATTTACTCAAAACATCTTTTATTATTTATCATACAGCTATATTTTTGTATTTAATTACTGTCTGTATATATGTGTGTGTGTGTGTGTGTATGTGTGTGTGTGTGTGTGTGCGTGTGTGTGTGTGCATGCACACACATGTGCACAGTGTGTATGGCACAATTGTGGCATATGGCGTGGAGCAGTCAGCATGACTTTAGGGCACATGTCTCTACAACTATGGACATGGGCACATGTGTGGCAACTGGTATGAATGGAGGTTAATCATGCATGGTGTATCAGTGCAGGTTTGTGTATGCTGTATGCATTTGTGAAAAGGATGTGCCATCACTACTGCAACCTCACTTGTGTCAAAGTGCCTGGGCAATTAATCCACACATGCATCATCTACACAAACGAATCATGTGTAAGTCTTGGCATGCCCATTGGTGGAGCGGTGCTGTGTCACTGTGTGGATGTGGGTGCACAACACTTCCACCAAGCACATTTTCTGCACTGTGGCTAAGCATTCAGCTAAATAACATTCCCTTTCCATGTAAGTGCTTATAGAAACATAGACTTTGATGGCAGATAAGGACTACTTGGCCCACCCAGTCTGCCCAATTCTCTACCTATCAGATAAGCTGCAGATCCTAGTTTTACCAACAGCCTACTTCCTCCTGCCTCCCATTAAATTTCCTTATGTCTGTCCCATGCATTTTTACATTCTCCAACTGTTTTTGACCCCACAACCTCCTCAGGAAGGCAGTTCCATGTGTCCACCACCATCTCCAATCATATACAGTATGTTGTACCTTCACTGTGTGGTTATGTAGGCCAACTGGACCCTTTTTTGAATTGGGCCTGTCGTCAAGGTGCAGGTCAGGAAGCAAAGGAACTCCAGGAGCAGTTATAAAATTTGCAAGTAGTGTTTTTTTTTATTTTCAATAGCAACAAAATAAAATAAAAAGTAAAATGAAATTGTTCAGAATAGGCTTTACAAAGGAAGTACAAACAAAGAAAATAAAGTCCTTCATCTCAGGATTTATTTTCAATGTCAAATCTCCATCTCACTCCAACAAAATATTGCTCTCTAATGTCTTTTCCTGCCAATAAATGTTCTGCATCCTGAGGTTGTTAAAATATATGTCCTGTTTTCACAGAATGTCCCAAAAACATTGTCAGTTTCATTCCTTACAGGAGCAACAATATAGAACATTGTGTCCCAGAACTGATCTCCTGTTGACAGCTCTGCAGATGAGCTTGTGGTGGTCAAACTGCATCTCATAGTTAACCCCCTGACTTCATCAATATAACTGTATACATTTTCAAACCAGAGAACTCAGTTTTACATAAAGTTCCACATATATTTTCACAACCACAAATAAGAAAGGGGAAGGAAATATAGAAACAGCAAGTGAAGGCAGAGAGATGATAGGAGGGGGAGAATCATGAGACTATCAGAGTGATCAGTTCCTTGGTCTCACAAGAAAATTTGATTGCACAATCAGACAGACAAGAGACAGAAAAGATGAGGATAGAACAGATCTTTTCTAAGTCTTTCTGCAAAACAAATGGGACAGGGTCTTATTCAACTCTGTCACATACCTCACACTTTAAGAGGGAACCTGTTTAAAAAAAACAGGTTTCCAGAACTTTCTTTCAATTTTCTTTCAACGTTGCCTTATAACCTTTACAGTTCTGTGCATATGCTGTACCTCCTTTTTCCATAATAACCAGTACAGCAAATGTTTAAATTTAAACCCACATATTTTTGTAACCTTCAGAATTCTCAATTCCTAATCCATATCTTGACAGAAAATCTGCATTGACATTCTCATTTTCAGATTTGTGCATCACTTTGAATTGAAATGGCTATAATGCCAGGTGCAACCATGTGATTCTGGAACGTTTATCCTACATTTGATTAAGCCAACAAAGAAGATTATGATTGGTTATAAGTACAAAGTCAGCTCTTAGCAAACACAACTTAAGGGTCCACTTTGCTGCAAGGCATTTTTTCAGTGGTGGAGTACTTTTTCTCTCTGTTGTGCAGTTTACTACAGATACATATAATGGAATGTTCCTTCATATCTATATTCTGACTCAAGACTGTATCTAGGCCTACCTTTGATGCATCTATCTATAACAAAATTGTTTATCAAAGTCAAGGTTTCTTAAACCAGGGGCTGAACATAATACAGCCTTGATGGTCTGAAAAGCCTCATCACACTCTGGGGTCCATTTCACATGATTTAGGAACCATTTCTTTGTGAGTTCAGTGAGTGGGGTGGCTAATGGGTCAAAGTTGTGAATGAATCTCCTATAGTAACCAGCCAGTCCTAAAAACTACCTGACATGCTTCTTTGTTTTAGGGACAGGACTGTTAACTATAGCTTCTGTCTTAGAAATCTCTGGCCATACTTCTCCATTTCCTAAAACATAACCCAAATATCTGGCTTCCTGCATGCCCAATGCACACTTGGTAGGATTAATAGTCAGACCTGCCTTCTTGATAGATTGAATAACTGCTCACACATTTTTCAGGTGTCTTTTCTAGTCTGGATTGTACAACCTAACATCATCCAGTTAAGCATTGCAATAACCAGTGTGAGTAGCTAAAATTACACCCATGTACTGATGGAATATAGAGGGTGCACTGTGTAAACCAAATGGCACAGTAATGAACTAATAGAATCCATAAGGAGTGGGAAAAGCAGATTTGTCTCTGGATTCTTTAACAAGAGGGATTTGTCAGTAACCTTTGGTGAGAATGAGGGTACTGATGTACTTGGCACTGCCCAATTTGTCCACCAAATCATCTATTCTGGGCATAGGATAACTGTCAAATTCAGGCATTTGATTACATTTCCTAAAATCAAGGCAGATTCTCACACCACCTTATTTTGTATTTATACTCACCACTGGCGATGACCAAGCACTTCTCAACTCTTCTATGATATGCAACTGTTTAATTTGTTGTATTTCCTTAATCACGTCTGCTCTTAGCCACTTTGATAATCTATATCAAGCATTTCTTGTCACTGTTATGTGCTCGACCCCTTTTACTTTGCCCGGCACTGAGGTAAAAGTACTTTTAAATGTCTTTACCAAGTTACAAATTTCTGTGGTTTGTTTAAAGGTTAAGAAAATGTTCACCTTTATGGCATTGTAAGTGACAGTCTGTTCCCGTCTGTCATAAGCTATATCAATATCTTCTTTATCAGTTTCTGGTAATACTAACACTATAGCATTTGGGGTTTTTCAACCCATTTCTTCAGGAGGTTAGCACGGTATATATTGGTAGGATTTTTCCTGCCAGGGGTCTCAGTCTCATAGTTAACTGTACCAGTATGTCTAACCACTTTATAAGACCATTGCCATTTCATTAGCAGTTTGTTTTCTGTAGCAGATAACAGTGGCAAGACCTTTTCACCTGGCAAAAAAACTTTTTCTTTTACCCCATGGTCATAATACACCTTCTGCTGGTTTTGGACCTCTTTCTTATTACTGTGGGCAATTTCAACATATTTTCCAGTTTCTTTCTCAGAGCACAAATATAAGACATAATAGATTTTTTCTGAGTGCAGTGATCTTCCCATGTTTCTTTTATTACATCTAGTGGCCCTCTATTTTGTCTGCCATAAAGCATTTCAAATGATGAAAAACCTGTTAAGGTTAGTGGCACTTCTCTGTAAGCAAAAATCAGGCATGTTAAGTATTGGTCCCAATCTTTCCCTTTACCTTTCACAAACCTTTTTAACATGTTTTAATGTTTGGTTTTAAAATACTCAATGATACTGTCTCTCTGAGGGTGATAAGGGGAGGTTCTTACAGCAATGATACCTAGTAATCAGTACAATTCCTTAAGAAATACAACACTAAAATTATTACCCTGATCAGTAATAATTTCTTTAGGTATGCACACTCTTCTGAAAAGTTTGGCAAGCTCTGCTGTCACTTTGGGGGGGGGGGTGATAGTATACATTGTAACTGACTCTGGGTATCTAGTGGCACAGTCACAAACTACCAAAATGAACTGGTTGCCCTATTTACTTTTGTCTAATGGACTAACAACACCCATTGCAATTTTCTCAAAAGCCACATCTATCCAGGGTAGGGGCATGAGGGGCACATTGTCTTTTTTTCGTCACTAGGCTACTTTCTGACATTCAGCACAAGAAATGCAATAGGTAGCAACGTCTTCATGAGTCCCAGGCCAGAAAATCTGTAAAACAACCTGGAAAGGATGCGATCACTCCTCAAATAACCAGCCATAGGACTATCATGTGCTATCTGCAACAACTCAGTTCTATACACTTTTGGTATGACCAATCGTTCTATCTGTTGCAGTGTCTGAGGATTAACACAAACTCTTTACAGTAGCCCATTACATTTTTTAAACATTGGTTCACCCTCTTTTTATTTCACCCCCAGCAGCTTAAAATAACCCTGGAGAGAAACATTGTTAGCTTACTCAGAAACAAAATCGCAATTAGTTTTGTTTCAGCATTTTCCTACATCAACCCCTTATGTCCAACAGTCTTTTGTTGCCACTGTTTTTTCAGACATCTTCTTTCTTTCCTGGACTTCTGAATCTTGGAGTTGGCCTCAAACAACCCTGTATTAAAGTCACCAAAAGAAAGAGTGTCCCTACCACCTGAGATTTTCTTTGCCTGGGTTGTTGTCATCACAGCTGCTGAAACTGCAGGTTTTGATCCCTCTGTGATTAACTCAGTAAATCCTAGAAAGTCATTCCCAATAATCACAGGTACAGGTACCCTTTGTACTACCCCCACTATTATTTGATGAAAAACCCAACTAATGCTCAGAGTCACTTGGGTGGTGGAATAGTATTGAGTGTCCCCATGGATGCAGATGACACCAGTACTTGGTCCTATTACTCAGTGTTTTCCCAGCACATCAACATGCACCAGGGTCTGTCTGTCTGCTTCTTGAATCTGGAAGTCCCTTTAAAGTCTTATCTCCCACCTTGACATCTGTTAAATACTTGCCCCAGTTTGCTAAAGACAAATCTGCTTCAGTGTTACCCTCCTTATTTTTATGGCAGTTTCTTGCAATATGGCCTGGCATATTACAGTTATAGCAAATAAGAGTCTTAGGGTGCAGATTTATTACCCCCACCAGAGTTCTTCTCTGATCAAGAGTTAAACTGACGTAGAAACATAGACTTTGATGGCAGACAAGGACTGCTTGGCCCACCTAGTTTGCCCATTTCCCTACCTGTTGGATAAGCTGCAGATCCTAGTTAACCAACAGTCTACTTCTTCCTACTCCACCACCAGAACTGCCTTATGTCTGTCTCATGCATTCTTGAATTCCACCACTGATTTTGACCCCATGACCTCCTCAGGAAGGCCATTCCATGCATCTACCACCATCTCTGTGAAAAAAATACTTTCTCACATTGCTCCTAAGCTGTCCCCCCATCTTCAAATTGTGTCCCCTTGTTCATGCACATCTCTTTTTCTGAAAGATGCTACCCTCCTAGACTTTGTTGATTCCCTTGAGGTACTTAAAAGTTTCTATCATGTCCCCCCTTTCCCTCCTTTCCTCAAGTGTATACATATTAAGCTCCTTTAGTCTCTCTTTGTATGGCTTCTGTTGCAGATCCTGCGCCATTTTAGTCGACCTCCTCTGGACTGCCTCCATCCTGTCTATGTTCTTGCAGAGATGGGGTCCCCAGAACTGCACACAGTACTCCAGATGGGATATCACCAACTGTCTGAACAGAGGGATAACAACTTCCTGTTTTCTACTGGTGATGCCTCTCCCTATACATCCTAGTATCTCTCCAGACATCCTTACTGCCTTCTCACATTGCTTGCTTACCTCTAAGTCATCTGATATGACTACCCCAGGTCCCTTTCCATTTTTGTTGTTGTTGTTAATGCCTCCCCGCCCCCCAATGTGTACTCTTCTCCTGGGTTTTTGTTTCCCAGCCAAGCCCATTCTTATCTCCTCCCTTGTGTATCAACCCTGTTGCTGGTCTTTGTGTTGTCTGAAAAGAGGCATACTTTTACTTCCAGTTCCTCTGCAATGTCACTTACAAAGACATTAAAAAGGACTGGATCCAGTACTGAACCCTGTGGTACCCCACTAGTTGTTCCACTATGCCGTGGTGACAAATATATTGTTGACTGGTGGCACAGCAACAGCACAACAGCACCAATTGGTGTTGTGCTGTCTCTCAGAAACAGGTGTTTTCTGTGGGTGGCTTTGCCCACCACACCCTACATGCAGGGGGCTCTACCCACACCTCCCATACTTTAGATTACTAACTCCAGTCACAGTTAATTCAGAAATGGGGCAAACACCTCCCCAGCACCACTGTGGGCTAGCGAAGACCATCAAAGTGACTGCCGATAATGTCGCTGTGATGGTCTTCACTGTAGAACTGACGCTGCGTGGTCAGTATACATCCCCACTAGTAATATCCCTTTCTTCAGAGTGGACTCCATTTACTATTACCCTCTGTGTCCTGTTGTCCAGCCAATCTTTTACCCAGGCTACCACCCTGGGACCCACTCCCAGGCTGGCTAATTTGCTTATGAATCTTTTGTGTGGGACTGTGTCAAATGCCTTGCTAAAGTCTAGGTAGACCATGTCCACAGCCCCTCCCTCGTCTACTACTTTGGTCACCCAGTCAAAGAAATCTATTAGATTCATCTGACATAACCCTTCTACTGTGAATCCATGCTGCTTTGGGTCCTGTGCCCCACTGGCCTCTAGGTACTCAGAAATTCTTTCTTTCAGAGGTGATTCCATCATTTTTCCTACCACTGAAGTCAAGATAACAGGTCTGTAGTTTCCTGCCTCTGCTTTGCTCCCACTTTTGTGAAGGGGAATCACATCCACCCTCCTTCAGTCCTTAGGTACCACACCATCCTCCCATGATTCGTTAAAAAGGGTAGTCAGTTTTGTCACTAGTTCTCCCCTTAGTTCTTTTAGAATTCTGGGGTTAATCCCATCAGGCCCCACTGCTTTGTCCACCTTCAGTCTAAGGAGTTCTTTCAGAACTCTTTTTTTCTGAGAAAGGACTGGTATCGATCCCCCCTATCCAGATTACTTCTATTGATTGGATTAGGTACCATCCCCTCCTCTTGTTTTGTGATTACTGAGCAGAAGTATTCATTCAGTGTCCCTGCCTTTTCACTGTCCCTCTCTGCCCCACCTCCCTTTATTAAGGCTCAGTATCCCTCCCTTGGTCTTTCTTTGCTCCCTAATATACCTATAAAAGGTTTTATCCCCCTTCTTAACCAAGTTGGCTATCTTTTCCTTAGTTTGGGCCTTTGTGATTCTGACTGCCTTCCCCGCTTCCTTCTGCTTTAACTTGTACAGTCCTCTGTCTTGCTCTTTCTATGTTTCCTTATACTTCCTGAATGCTATCTTTTTTCTCTAACCTTCCCCAATACCTCTTTTGAGAACCATAGTGTATTTTTTTCTTTCATTTTGATTTCCTTATTTGCTTCAGACAAAGGCTTGTTGCCTCTGTGATAGCAGTTTTGATGTTTCCCCATTGTTCCTCCACCCCTCATTCTTGCCTGTTTGCTAGTGCTTTTCTGAGGCACTCTTGCATTTTGACAAAGTCAGCCCT
This sequence comes from Neoceratodus forsteri, assembly GCA_016271365.2. NCBI lineage: Eukaryota > Metazoa > Chordata > Ceratodontiformes > Ceratodontidae > Neoceratodus > Neoceratodus forsteri. The sequence continues at coordinate 853,299,957 of CM028134.1, forward strand.
CCTATTGTCCAGCACCCTCACTTTTGTATGGCTTGACTCTGTGGCTGTGTTTATCGTGAACCATACTGTTTGGTGATCACTTGATCTCAGATGGCTACCCATTTCTAGATCTGAGATCCTCTCTCTGTCCCCTTTTGAGAGTACCAGTTCTAAGATTGCTCCCTCATGAGTGGGTTCCAACACTAGCTGTCTGAGGCATGCCCCCTGTAGCACATTGAGAATGACCCTGCTCTTGGATGTGGCTGCAGCAAACGTGCTGCTATCTGGCATATTCAGGTCCCCTATCAACAATATATCCCCTTTTTCTGCCATCCTAAGGATGCCTTCTAGCCATCTATCATTTCCTTGTCCATTTCATCCCCCTGAGATAGGGATCTGTATACAACCCCAGTGCAAACTGTGGTGCCATTTCCAGTCTTCAAGGTGACCCACAGAGCCTCCTCTCCTCCTCCTCTTCCTGTTTACTCTTTAGTTCCATTGATTTGATCCCTTCCCTTATGTAGAGAACTATTTCTCCTCCTCTTCTACCCTCCCTGTCCCTTCTGTAGATTGTGTATCCTGGTATGTTGACACCTCAGTCATTGTTATCTGTGTACCATGTTTCCATGACTGCCACAATATCCAGGCATCCCTCTTCCATCAAGCCACCAGTTCAGGAAGCTTATTACCTAGACTATGGGCATTGGTACTCATTGCCCTCCATTTTGTGATGGCTTTACCCCTTTTAGCCCCATCCCTGTCCTTACTGCCTTTTTCTCCATTTACACCTGCCCTTCTCCCTATCAACTTCTCTATCTTGGTGTTTACCCCACTAACTACCCTGATTTTTGGGGGTTGGGATAGTATTTCCCTTCTCCTTTTCAGTGCCTCCCATTTTGGCTTTGGCTACTTTAAATGCTTGCCAATGAATCATTTAAACATATCACCTAGGATTCTGGTTCCCCTTCTGGACATGTGCAGACCATCGCACTAGTATAGGCCTGTATCCCTCCAGGTGGACCCCCAGCCCCCAATGAAGCTGAAACCCTGAGCTCTGCACCACTTTTCAATCATTGGTTGAATCCCATGGTGTGGAGCATCCTAGCCTCACCCATGCCATAGACAGGCAGCACCTCTGAGAAGTTTATCATGTGTGCTATTTGTCTAAGGCCCCTCCCTAACTCTATAAACTCCTTCTGCACTGTTCTGATCCCTTTTCTAGCCAGGTCATTTGTCCCTAGGTGGGCAATGATGTCCTGCTCCCTCCACCATGCAGCTGCTCCATCTATCCTGAGGATTCGCTCCCTGTCCCTCCAAGCCATGCTGCCAGGCAAGCACCTTACCTCCCTCTCCTTCCCCCAGTTCTACTCCCATAACAATGGAGTCCCCCACCAGGAGTTGTTTCCTTCCCCTCTGGGGTCCCATGCCACCCTCCTGTTGGTCTTCTTTGGGGAGGTTCCCAGCATCCTCCTTGATCTCCGCTGCAGGTGCCTCCATAGAGGAACCACACTCTGCCAGAATGGCATATGAATTGTGGAGAGGTACAATGGGAGGGTTGCACCTCCATTCCACCAACCTCACCCTCCCTGAGCCCACTGTCATCCAATCACTCCTTTTTCTTGGCAATCTCTGAGGCAGCAGCTGCGGCCCTAGTGGTCCCTGGGTGGAGAGGTCCCCTGAGTCCTGCCCAACTCAGCCTGGAGGTGAGCAACCTCCTCCCTTAGCCCAGGGAGGTGCCTGCAGATGGGACAACATCGCATCATCCAGAACGTCTCATGGAAGACTGCCACTCCACAGCCACTGGACTGCACCTTTCCCATCATGTCTTATTTATGGCCCCTTAACTGTTGTTTTTTGTATGCTTACTCTTTCCTCTCTCTGTTTATTTTTTTATTTATTTTTTCTCTCCCCACTTTCCTACTGCCTCTGTGCCATGATAGTTCCTTATCTTCTTGTTCTGGGACAGGAAGTTCCTGTATTCCTCAGTAGTCTCCTTCTTACTTGCTCAGAGTCAAACCTCCAGCAGCTGGGGTTGGGGTGGATAGCTACTCTTTTCCTTTTAGGATGGTGAGTCTTTTGTGCCTCTGAGATCACTCCCTTCCTGATCCCAAACAGGAAGTTCCTGTTGTCAAACAGATCCTGTGCCTATAAAAGTGGAACTAGCTAAGGGTGGGGGCGAGAGAGGGCTATATAATCCCAGTAGAGTAGTAAAGTTCTAACAGCACCTCCTTTCTCTTGCTGTTCTCTGCCCAAAGTGATCTAGGGCAGTTTTAAATCCAAACACCTGGTTTTCTGCTGCCTAAGCCACTCCCCCTAATTCACAGTTCCTTTCTTCACCTAACTGCACAGATAACAGTTCCCTTCACCCAACTCAGACAAGCACACTAACTCTTGTTTTTTTTTGTTTTACCCTAAATTGCAGCTCCCAGTAGTAGAGTTCTAGTTTTTATGTCCCAGTAGAGTAGTAAAGTTCTAACTGCATTGCCTTCCTTTTGCCCAAGACCCTCTTGGGAAAAAGTGGGTCTTATCGGTCCTTGGCTGAATGGCTGCTACTTTGCTGCTGCATGGTCTGTCTGGCCATCTGATAGTGCTCAGCCAAAGAAATTGCCTTCTCCCCACTTTCTGGTTGGTGTTCTTTTATCCAAAGCTGCATGTCTATGGGCAGGATGTTGATTGATTGCTCCCTTATAAATATGTTGATGATCTGTGTAACTGATTTACCTTCTGATTTGAGCCATTTAATGACAAGTTCTCTGAGTTGGGTGAAGGCTTCTTGAGGGTTGTTGACTAAGTGTTACTTCAGGGACCAGAATCTCTACCTGTTAATCTCCTCTGAGATGTCATATTTTTTCAGGATTTCTCTTTTCTAAAAGTCGTAGTTTTCTGACAGTGTAGTGTCCATATTGCTGTAGGCAAATTGGGCTTTTCCTGTCAGGTATGGTACCAGTCTGACTGTCAATTGTTGCTTTGGCCACTGGCAGGCTGTAGCAACCCTTTCAAATGTTGTCAAGTATACTTCAGTATCATCCAAGGGACACAACTTTGAAAGTTTAATGTATTTTGTGTTAATAATAATAATAATAAAACTGTATTTATACTGTGCCTTTCACTGACTCAATGCATCTTACAATAGTTACAAATATAACAAATAAAACATCAATCTATCAGTAATCTGAGCTTATAAAATTACATTAATTAATTAAAATAAATCCTAGGCCATAAATAGGTCTTCAATGCCTTTTTAAATTGTTGTTGTTTCTGTTTTGTTGCTCTGCTGGACTGTTACCAAATCCTCCAGCTTTGATAGCTTTCAATGCATCTGGTCATTGCTGCATCTGTCACTGCAACTCTTCTCTGCTTCTTCGTGTCTCTTGGTTGTATAGCCCACCATTTGGAGAATGCAGTCATGCTGTCAGGTTTCATCTCTGCCTGTTCTTCTTGTTCAATCACTGGTGCCAGCTATACAGTCACATTTTGGACTTTTACTTACGAACATATGAACATACAAAAATGCCAGGAGAAACAAGCCTCATGGTCTATCGAGTCTGCTCAATTGTGCAGCTAGCCCCTCAACTTGCAGCTGCACCATCCACCCCTCCCCTCCTCACAAACACCCCCTCACTCTATTCCATCTCCTCTTAAAACCATCTACCATGCTACAGGATACCACCTCCTCTGGCGGAGTATTCCATTTATTCACCACTGTCTCTGTGAAATAATGTCTCCTGACTTCCCTCCTGAATCTTCCCTCCTCCAATCTCATCTGGTGTCCCCTCATGACCTTCCTCCTTCTAATCTGGAAAAATTCATTCTTTACTAGCCCTGTTAATCCCCTTCAAATATTTAAAGGTTTCTATCGTGTTCCCCTGTCAATCCTCTCCTCCAAGGAAAACATGTTCAGCTCACCCAGCCTCTACTCATGGGAGTATCCCTCTAACCCCTGGATCATCTTTGTTGCCCTCTGCTGTACATCTTCCAACAATCTGATGTCCTTCTTCAAGAATGGGTGCCAGTACTGCACTCAGTATTCCAGGTGTGGCCTGACCAGCAACCAGTAGAGGGGCAGGATCACCTTCCTTTTTCTGGAGGAGATTCCCCTCAATATACAGTACACCTAAGCATCCTGTTGGCTTTTGCTGCCACCCTCCTGCACTGAACTGAGTTGTTCATTCTCCCTGTTATAAGCACCTCGAGATCTCTTTCTTCTTTGGTGCATTCTAGCTGTACACCCCCCAGCTGATAGCTCCTCCCCTAGTTGTTTGCCCCGAAGTGCAAGACCTGTCACTTTTTGGTGTTCAACCCCAACTGCCATACATCTGACCTGCAATTTGGTCAGGTCTTCCTGCATCCCCTCAACCCCTTGATGTCTTCAACCATGGCACCCATTTTTGTGTCCTCTTCAAAGAGACTGATCTTATTCCAAGCACCATGGGAGATGTCTTCTATGAATATTCCGAACAACACTGGTCTGAATACTGATCCCTGTGGCACCCCACTCGTCACATCCCTCAGTGATGAGACCTTCCCACCACCACCCTTTTCCAGTCTTCCCTTTGGCCAAATGGTGATCCAGCTTACCATCTTTGTTGCCACCCCTATATACTCCAGCTCTCCTCCCCCCAGCCTCCCATGCATGCTTCTGCTAATTTAGGTGTCATTCTTCTGGTAATCACTGCTGTGTTTGCAGCTGCAGAATCCATATATTTCTTCTATGCTTCCCTCGTGAGAGGTCTACTACCCCTGCACAACACTCCTGGCTTAATAGTATACATGGTGTAAATCCCATTTTGGATACCATCTGTCATCCAGGCACAGGTCAGGAAGTATAGGAAAACCAGGAGCAGTTATACAATTCACAAGTACAGTGAAGCATGCTAGGATAAAGGGCAGTGTCACAGTTTTCTGCAGCATTTTATTATTTTCAATAACAATAAAATAAAATAAAATAAATTGTTCTATGTAGCTCTTTACAAAGGTAGTACAACCAAAGAAAACAAAGTTCTTCATCTGAGACTTTCTTTTCAATTTCAAATCTCCATCTCTCTCCAACAAAAGATTGCTCTCTTTATACATAATGGGCTGGATATTCAAAAGAGTTGCACCATGCGCAAGTCTGAAATTGCGCCATTCTGTGATATTCAGAAGGAGGCAGTTGCACCCCCCCAAGTCATGCTGAGCAACAGCGCAATGCTAATGAAGGCATGCTCAACTGGAGGGGGAGGAACCATGCATAAACTGCACAGCCTGATATTCAGCCCGGCTGTGCAGAGTTGTACAGGCGCAACCCCCTACCTGCGCCTGCACAACTTTGAGCCAAAAAAAAAGGAGTAAGTCGAGGGCCACCCACAGGTGAGCTGCCGCATTGCAGGGTGCAACACAGCAGCTGCCACCTGTGGGTGGCCCTCCACTTGTTCCCTGTGCCCCTCAAGACCAATCGCAGAAGATCTCACTCCGCCTTGATTGGCCCGATCGGGCATAACAGTAATGAAACCCCTCCACTGGCCCACCGCAGGCATAACAGTAATAACCCCCACTGGTCTGATCATGGGCATAAGATCAACCCCAAAGACCAATATCCCTGGTGGTCCAGTGGACCATGAAGCCCGATCACAGGCATAAGGTCAACCCCCAAAGTCCATTTCCCTATTGATCTGTGGCACCACCCACCCACCCATGGAGCCCCACCCACCTGCTCCCCATCAGCTGGCAGTGGCAGCACCCTACCCATCTGCTGGCCCACATTTGCCGACCGACAGCTTGATAGGGCGTCGTCAGTGGGCGGCAGGGTGGCAGGTGGTGGGGTGCTGTCACGCCCAGCCGCTGATGGGGAGGGAGTGGTGGAGCCTGTGGGTAGGTGGAGTGGGGCCACCAGATCATCAGGATAATTGGACATTGGGGGTTGACCTTATGCCCATGATCGGGCTTTTGGTCCACTGGACCACCAGGGATATTGGTCTTTGGGGGTTTGATCTTATGCCGCGATCAGGCCAGTGGGGGTTCATTACTGTTATTCCCGCGATCGGGCTAGTGGGAGGGTCATTTATGTTGTGCCCACGATCGGGCCAGTTGGGGGCATCAGTTCTGTTTTGCCCGTGATTGGGCCAGTCAGGGGGGTTTAATACTGTTATGCCCACAATCAGGCTAGTGGGGGTTATACTGTTATGCCCATGATCAGGCCAGTGGGAGGTTTCATACAATTATGCCCATGATCAGGCTAGTGGGGGTCATTTCTGTTATGCCCACGATCGAGCCAGTCAGGGGTTTAATACTGTTATGCCTATGATCGGGCCAGTGGGGGTTTAATACTGTTATGCCCATGATCAGGCCAGTGGGGGGTTTCATTACTGTTATGCCCACAATCGGGCTAGTGGGGGTTCATTACTGTTATGCCCATGATCGGCTAGTGGGGGTACTTCGTTATGCCCATGATCGGGCCAGTCGGTGGGGGTTTCAGTTCTGTTTTGCCTGTGATCGGGCCAGTCAGGGTTTAATACTGTTATGCCCACGATCGGGCTAGTGGGGAGGGTACTTCTGTTATGCCCATGATCGGGCTAGTCGGGGTTTCATAGTTCTGTTTTGCCTGTGATCAGGCCATGGGGGTTAATACTGTTATGCCTGTGATCGGGCCAGTGGGGGGGTTAATACTGTTATGCCCGTGATTGGGCCAGTGGGGGGGTTTAATACTGTTATGCCCATGATTGGGCCAGTTGGGTTGGGGAATTTGCTTCATGCCTATGATCGAGCTGCAGGTTGCATCAGTCCCTGATGGCTGCTGCCTGGCAGGGCACCAGGTGCAAGTTGTCGGGGATCGGCGCACCTGCATGCTAATGGCATGCAAATGGGGCCATAAGTAGATGCAAATGGCCCCCCCATGCCTTGCATAACTTATGACCCCATTTGTATGTCACCTTTTGAATATCAGAAATTTGCGCATGGCACAATGGAACTTGCACCACCACATCTTGAATGCTCCACTCTGACCACTTGCAGTGGCGCAAGTTCCACTGCACTATGCACAGTGGCTGTGGCAAGGGGGCGATATTCAAAGGAGTTGATCAATAGCACAACTCCTTTGAATATTGCCCCTGCCACACCCCTGCGCAACTTTTGTGAGCAGCACAAGGGCTTGCGCCACAGAATGGCACAGTTTGAATATTCAGCCCAATGTATTTTCCTAGCAAGTAACTTCTGCATCTGGAGGTCATTAAGATACATGTCCTGTCTTCACAGAATGTTCCCAGACTTTGTCAGTTTCTTTCCTTGCAGGTGCAACAAAATAGAACATTGTGTCCCAGAACTGATCTCCTGTTGACAGCTCTGTGAATGAGCTTGTGGAGGTCAAACTGCATCTCAAGGTTAACCCCCTGAGTTCCAAACAGCTGTTTGAAATCATTACAACAACATAACTATATACATTTTCAAACCAGAGAACCCAGTTTCACATAAAGATCAACATCTGTTTTCACAGCCACAGATAAGCAAGGGGAAGAAAAGATAGAAACTTGAAATAAAGGCAGACATATAGCAGGATGGGGAGAATCGTGAGACTGTCAGAGTGATCAGTTCTTTGATCTCACAGAAAATTTGATTGTACAATCAGACATACAAGAGACAGAAAAGGAGAGGCTAGAACAGATCCTTGTTTACAACTATTTCTGCATAACAAATGGGACACAGTCTTATTCATCCCTGTCACATGGTCCTAACCATTTATCATTTATGTTGTTTAGTCCTTGATACATTTAAATTTACCTTTGTGCAACCCAATGGCTTTCCCATTGCAAATGAAGCAATGTGGGCCACTGTGGTGGTGTCATCCAAAACACTGCAGTCATTTTTTATGTTCAATCAATCAATCAAAGTCTTTATTTAACCAGGCGATCACCGTTGAGCAAGCTCATTTTCGAGGTGGACCTGGGTTTGTTAACAAGGAACAAGGGACAATATACATGGAATGCAACACACAAGAAAATAGTGATAATACAAATAAAGTGAGATACAATAATACGGTATATACAAAGTATCAACAGGTAGCATTGACAGTAGGATATGTTTGGAACAGAAGATACAGCTAGTTTTGTGTAGGACACACTTTTTCATAAAAGTAAAGAAATATACATATCAGGTGCACCAAACACAAATAAGACCTAATATAAAAAGAGATATAGTGATATGGTATAGAGAATTCAGAGCTGGAACCAGCATCAAAGCAATGTGGAAGGGACAGATATGAGGGTAGAAAAAGGGGAGAGGGAAGAGTCGATTATGGATGTGATCAGTTTTTTTAACAGTAGAAATTAGAATGTGCTTGGACTTATAGGAGTCACTATTTAGGGTAGACAGGCACAGGACTCCTTATTATGTTGTAGATATAGAGATTTAAAAGCTGATGGGGTGAGTTAACTTCAAAGTTTTTTGCAGCTTGTTCCACAGTTGAGAGAGCACAAAGCTGATGGCTGCTATGCCAATGCGAGATTTTGATTTGTAAACATAAAGGTAGATATATGAGGTGCTTCTCAGGGCATACTTCCCCAGAGTGCACAAAGGTAAACAGACAGAGATATACTGGGGCAGTTTATTTGAGATAGCTTTGTATGTCCAAACCGCAGCATTTTTTTTTGCAGTCTGTAAGCAAGGGATGACCATCCCACTGTCGTGTACAATGCACAGTGATGGGTTGAGTATGGAAGACACATGATAAATCTTATGGCTCTGTGATAAAGTGTATTGAGTTTGGCTAGGGTACCTGCAGGTCCCTGACTATATAGAAAGTCTGCGTAATCTAATAGGGAAAGAAAGGTAGTTTGAACCAGTTCAGTTTAGTGTCTTTTGTGAGATTATTAATCCTAAAGAACAGACCAAGTATTTGTCTAAGTTTCTTTGCCAGATCTTCTAAGTGATCTGTTGCTCATATGCAAGCAACATCTTGTGGAAGTAGGAGAAATGCAGAGGTGTGACAGTGTTGATGAATGCAGGGCATGCTTCAGTAGGTGTGTCCCTCATTCCCCAATTAGCCAGCATGCTAGTGCTGACACAAGAATTATGTAAAGTGCCACCAACTTGAATGAAAGTGCCACTCCAATTGGAGACAAGCTTGTCTCGCAGTGGCACAGATGACACGTCTCCTGTACTTGTCTTTCTTGCTGAAACATTTCAATAAACATGGCAGCGGAAGGAGCTACCACCACCCAATCCCCAAAGAAAGCCACCATTGGGGTATAATTCCCATGTCACCATGTCCCCCACCCCCCTTTACATTGTGTGACACACTGGGAGACCACCCCAGTGTGCCACCACTCACACAAAGCTGACGTGTTTGCATGTTCCTCCCCGATGTCCATTGTGTGTGTTACATGAGGTCCCTGCACCCTAATTGATACCCTCAGGGGTACACCGTAGACAGCTAATGCTTAGGCATAGGCTATGCTAATACATAGGGCATAGGGCGTCTACCGTATAAGAGTAGATGTCAGGAGATGAATGCATATTGTTGTAATCCACTTTGCTTGCTAATGCACACATATTATACCATGTATTTTCTGTCTATTTCTTACTTGTCAGATGCCAAGACACCTGTCCTTGAAGTAATTATAATATGTAAGGCTACATTGCCATCCTTTGGTGATGTGCACCACTACACCTCGTTATGTAAGATTCTGTATAAGAACTTCTTTGTTCTAAAACTGATGACTTTACAGAATTGCATAATGTTATCTTGGACCGTGGAGCCACCTCTAATTTAGCCAATAGGGCTCATCTCTGTAACTAGAAATGTTTCTATCTTTTAGTAACCATAGTAATTATCATAGGCATATAATGTTATGCACAGGCTTTGCACCTCGGAGACCCAAGAGATCCCAAGAGACTACAGAGAAACCTCGAGGTGTAGGGAATGCTTAGCACTGGCTCCCGGTTTGTATTGGTAAGAACTGCTTAGGGCAACTGTGATTTATCCTTTGTAGTAATAAACTTGTTTATTACTTGAATGCAACTTGTTTGTGATTATTTGAATTCCCAATATCGTCAAGAATCTGAAAGTGAGGTTCAGACCTCTTACAAATTGGCGACCGTGTGCAGGCGATATTTGGTGTTTGTAAGTTTTCACTTGTTGCTGAAAATTTCCCTTTCCCCATGGGGACTGTAGGTGTACATTCCCGTAACACCTCTCCCGTTTTTCCTACCAGTTTGTAGATACTTGCAAAGTCTGGCTGACTTTTTGGGTGTGGTCGATGCGGTCTCAACCCACTCCATAGCAGCTTTGAATTGCAAGCCTAGGACTTATACAGTAGCCCAGCTGTGTTTAAAGTACTCGTGTTGTGGATCGATACGCAACACGCTGTCTTTTTCACAGTTTGAATTTTCATTCCCTCCCACACAATGGCCACAGTATCAGATATCTGCTCAGAACTGAGACTCGATGTCTCTAACTTCCTTACCTCCCATGGAGGATGGGCTGACTTCACGCGGAACGCAAGTCAATCCGACAACCCTGTACTGGGGATTTCAACCCAGTACACAGAGATGCGACAATCAACCAATAAGCATTGCGCTAAAGGGCTGATGGTCGCTGCTCTCTAAGCTGCTTTGGAAGCCTCCGAAGTGAGATTTCGCACCCTTGATCTTCAGATCGCATCTCTTATGCAAGAGATGGGTTTACAGGAAACTGAATGTGTTAGAATACAGCAGAACTTGGAGTCAGAGCTCCATTCTCTGTGAAATGAAAAGGATTCACTATTGCATCATTCAGCGCAGGCTGGTGAACAAGAAATATGTACTCTGAAACAGGAGTGTGAAAGTTCGAGACAGGATAAGAGTCAGGTTGTGCAGATGAATGATTTGTTGAGTGCTGTGACTGCACAGTTGAGTGATGAAATGGGTGAGCTCCAGGACAAGATCAACCAGGTATGTTATGATTTAGAAATAGCCTATAGGGACAATCGCGAATTGAGCGCCGCATACCGTGTTTTGCAAAAGCAGAAGCAGGATCAGGTTGATATGGATGTTGCAAGTGTGAATTATGATGAATGTAGAGCTAAGATGGATAAACTGCGCCATCAACGAGAGATTTTGACTGGCCATGTTAAGGCAATGGGAGGCGTAGCCCCTGCCTTTCACTCGTAATCAGAAGGGGAGTTATCTGATGATGACGTCTCACAGTACAACGCCCAGTCATGCCCCTACTATGGCCCAGAATCCCCACCCAGCCATCCACAGTATGGCGGGTCCCCTCCCACTACTCCTCAGGTCACACGTCGATGACGTCATGATGCTCATCATGGGAAATGCCACCATGGTGGCGCCCATGATCGGGGGTGAGCAGGCTCCAGCCTGGTCCCGACGGCGCCTCCGGTAGCCATTATTAGTGTGGAAGACAGGCAAGAGATTGAAACCATGATTGATAGAGCATTAGGTAATGTTCCTCTTCCTGAAAGAAGCATGAAAGCCGTTAAAAGTCAGATTCGACAAATTTTCCAAGAAGCTGGCACTCAGGAAGGTGTTGTCCGTACTGAAGCTGAAGCTGCAGCTCACGCAGCATTGGATGGTGCGTGAGACGCGTTACCTTTGCCTGATCGACCACCGACTAATCCTCTACAAATGGCCTACTCTGTCCAGCAAATTGCTGACAGTATCGGTCGGATGAGCCTGTCCGACAACCTTAGCTGTCACTTGGAAAAGGTGCGCTCTAAATGCAAGATGCTCAGCCTCACTGCAGAATATCAGGTCCAAATACTATGCCAGACCATTGATCCTGGTTTATGGGCCAAACTCCTTGAAGTAGTTCGCCAGGATGGGAACGCTACCTTTGACGAGGTTGCAGCTGAACTCATCTCTGCTCATAGCCCAGGTGTGGTAGGAGTGATGCTGGCATACCCTGTGAAGTAAACTGCAAAAGGAAGCCCAGCAACCTACCATCAGAGACTCTGGATGGCCTACTGAGCAGGAAAACACCTGGCACAAGACACTACAGATGTAGATCTTATTGAATATAAGACCTTGTTCCTTAGGAACATGATCCTAGCCGTAAGAGAAAAGGTAGAGCCAACCACTTACCCAAATATGGATAGGTTTGCTGATATTCTTCGGAAAACCAAGAGGGTGTATCAACTGTACATCCGTGATTTGGGTTCCGGTTCCAAGAAAGTTGCTGCTGTGGAACCCACCTCCGGGACCGCAACACACTATACTGTGGAAGGGCAGGCCCAGCAACAGCAACCCAAACATCCATCGGCCCCTCCAACTAGTAACCAACAACACCCCCAACAAGGCCAACAACAACAGTGGGTTGGGAACTGGAATTGTCCCAAAAACAGAAGGCATAAGGGTAAACGGGTCCCTCATACAAGGAGATAGCTGAAGAAAACAGAAAATTCTGAGAGCTCCTGGGCCAAGTGTGCTCCGTAATGGATGCTGTTCCCGCACAGACCCTTGTGGCAGTACAACCGGTGACCCATGCCACTACTGGTCATGGAGACACTGGAAGTACGAGCCCTCAGGCCCATACAAGCCTGAACCCAGAAGCTCCTCCCTACATTGCATCAGTACAGCACTGTGAAGTCATTCAGGCAAGTCAGGCCCAACCTCTGCATGCCTCCGGCAATACAGATTAACAATTACAGGCCCCAGTCCGTATTGTAAACAAGCTGGTCTTGGATACAAACGGAAGGCCCTGCACTGAGGCTGAGGTCGGGGGCCACCAACTAATTGTCTTACTAGATACAGGTGCAGCTATATCTGTGTTATATGCCGAACACCCAGACACGTCCCCTTGGTCTACCAGATGGAAGACCAATATGTCAGGAGTTGATGGTACTAGGCTGCCTGCATACCATTCTCTACCCTTACCGGTGGAGCTAGGCCATTTGAAGGCCTCACACGCTTTCCAACTAATGGTATTGCATGATCATCCTAGTACCATAGGGACTGATTTCCTTGCACCACATGGCTGTGTGGTGGATCTAGCTAATATGCTGCTGGTACAGATCCAGGGTCAAATCACACCATCTTAATTCCTGACTCGCATGCTGTGGCAACAATATCTATCAAAAACAAAGAGTATGACGTCATAGATTTGTTCAAGAACCATGAACTTTTTCCAAAACTCCTACCTATTCTGCAACGACATCTGGAAGTGTTTGCAGTTAACAAGCATGACTGTGGTAGAATGCATACCGTTATTGAGGTGCCAGGCCCGGCACATGAAAGACAAAGGCAATACCCCTTTCTGACTGAGGCCTTACCCTCTCTCAGAGAAACAATCAAGTCACTCCTTAAACAAGGAGTAATCAGAACTTGTGTTTCCACTGCCAACTCTCCTGTTTGGCCCATGAAGAAACCCACAGGCACCTGGAGACTTACTATTGACTACAGGAAACTGAATCAGGTCACTCCCAGTTGTTCCCTAACTGTAGCATTGGCACCAGATGTGCTTCAACTTTTGACCCCGGATCAGAAATGGTTCAGTACCCTGGACATTTCCAATGGTTTTTGGTCACTACCATTGGCCCTCAAGAGTCAATATAAGTTTGCCTTCACCTTTGAAGGACAACAATACATGTGGACTTGCTTGCCACAAGGATTCCATAACAGTCCATCCCTCTTCCATCTCCACATGATGGATGCCCTACAGAGTTTCTCAGCCCCCCAATGTCTCTTACAGTATGTAGATGACTTGTTGCTGGCCACAGCCATGCAAAAACAACATCTGGATCTCTTGGATGAACTACTGACTCTCATTCAGAGAGCAGGCTTGAAATGTAACTCAGCAAAAGCACAATTGTGTCAGAAAGAAGTACTCTTTCTGGGTCTGAAAATAACTGACCAAGGTCGGAGCCCTACTTGGAAGAAGATACAGGGATTACAAGATTTGCCATTGCCCACCAGTGTGGCAACTCTTCGAAGGTTTCTAGGTATGGTAAACTATTCGAGAGATTTTATTTGTGATTTTGCTCAAAAAGCCACTCCTCTGTATGATCTACTCAAAAAGGATGTTCCATGCAATTGGGGTCTGCTCACACCCAGGCTGTGACATCCCTGAAGCAGGCTCTGGCCTCTGCCCAGCACTGGTAAACCCCAATCCAGCCCTACCATTCCATCTGGAGTATGCCACCTCTGACATTGCCATGTCAGCAGTGTTGGCCCAGAAGGTGCATGGCACCTTGAGACCTATTGCATATGCATCACAGCTGTTGACCCCAGTGGAACAGAAGTATGGCCTTTGTGAAAGGAACCTTCTGGCCACCTACTGGACTGTCAAGCACTTCCTGTATATCATTGGGTACTCACCGCTGATTCTCAACACTAATCACATGCCAACTACCTTTCTGCTGTCAGATAGAGTGAAGGATGGGTCAGTCTCTAACACTAGGCTGACACATTGGACATTGAATATACTAAGCCAGAGATCTGTCTTCTCAGGGACATGAAAACAGTGTTGAGGGACTCGGCCAAATATCATGTGTCTTTGATGTCTGCCTTGGTTAAAGCATTCATTTTAAGACACTGGAAGAATGGAAATATATATACTTATGACCAATGGGTCAGCGATTTGATGCAGGTCCTGGACAGACTTAAAAGACAAATGGCTGTAGAGGGGAAAAAGAGATTATGTGATAGAAGGTGGGCGGTCCTAGAAACAATCTACTCGATGCAGCAGAAGGGCCTTCAGACCCAGATCTGTCTGTCTGAAGGGGAGCAGCCAGCAATACTTTTGTAAATAGAACACAATATGTAACTAGGATTGTAAGGAGATGTGTCATTCTCTTTAGGGTAAGCCTTTAGTTAATGGGGTATAACACTCTCATGGGATTGACTCTAATATGGAAGGAAGTTTTTTTATATTTGATGGTTAGGAAGGGCTCTCTCTCTCCTAGGGACACAGTTATTAAAGGTTATCCTCGTATAGTTATCTTTACCTCAAAGTTGACAGAGCTATGTTAATATGATGTTGGCTAAGAGCTGGGTTAGACTAAAGTCAACTTTAAAGGAATAGAAATACTTTTCATTACGATATAAGGGGACTCAGGTTTTTTCCAGTGTGTTCATATAACTGTGATTGTAAATAAGTTTGGGGGTGTATATAGTTTCCATGTCCAGTTTAGGGATGTGGGCCCAGGTACCCATCCTGGGATGTATGTTTGTATGTCTTATTGTTGAAAGCATAACATTCTAATAAAGAAGTTTTAAAAAGGCTGACACATTGGTCACTTCTCCTCCAGGATAGAGATATCCAGGTCCACCAGACCAAAGTCCCGTCTCTGCTAGCTCATGGTCTCCTTTTTCAGGGAGAACCCCATGACTGTACACTGCAGTCACCTAACCTCCCAGATCCAGGTCCATTCCTCCCTGCCACGCCACCGATACTCGAGAGTACCTCTTTGTGTCGTATTTTCACTGATGGTTCAGCATTGTACTATCAGGGAGAACAGATTTCAGGGATAGGTATTTTGGTAGTGTATCCTTATGGGAACACTGTCAAGATATCTAAATGCTATAGTGTGGCTTCATCACAGTATGCAGAGATGGCAGCGGTGGCCTGTGCTCTTGAGTTCGTTCAACATGGAACTTAGGATACTATCATTTTTACAGACTCTAATTGGGTTTGTTGTTCCCTAACAGAATTTCTCCCTTTCTGGCAGAAGAACTCCTTCCTCTCTTCTGATGGCAGTCCAGTGAAATACAAAGAATTGGTAATCTATATACATGCATTGGCACAGAAATACACATACAAACTTTATGTGCAGAAGATCAAAGCTCATTCTCTTCATGATCCCTATCATGCATTCAATGACACAGCAGACACTCTTGCTAAGGAAGGGGCCCGAGCGGGGGATGTCTGGATGATGGATCATCCAGAAGCCAATGCAGCTGTACATGTTGCAGCCCTCAAGAAGAAATCTGAGTCTTTTTCTCCCCTGGACCTCTCAGCAGCCCAACAACTGGACACTGAACTTAGAGAGGTGTTCAGATTCCTTGACAAAGGTACTGAAGAAAGACTCCCTACACATAATCCATATCGCAGGCGTGAAGGTAAATTACACTTATCCCCTGACAACAAACTCATTTGGTTCCAACCAGAGGACGCTACCACCAAATTGTGGGTAGTCCCCAGACATTTGAGATCTGAATTTTTACACCAAGTACATGATACTCCTACTGGTGGACACCAAGGAGCAGAAAATACCCTCCAACGCCTCAAGACCACCGCCTGGTGGCCTAGTATTACCAAAGATATTAAACAATACATTGACAATTGCCTCGTTTGTGCACAAAATAATCCCATACCTACAAAATGAAATGCCAAACTCTTACCACAAAGACATTCTGGCCCTTGGCATGCCATCCAAATTGACTTTATTGGCCCTCTGACCAACACCAGTAGAAACAACAAGTACGCTCTCATGGTAACTGACCTATTCTCTAAGTGGGTTGAGGCCTTCCCCACTAAGACATGCACAGCAAAGACAACTGCCAAAATCCTGGTAGAACAGATTTTCTCCAGGTGGGGCCTGCCTCTCAAGGTAGACTCCGACAAAGGAACCAGTTTTACAGGTGAGTTGATGAAAGAGTCCCTTGAACTCTTTGGGGTTCAGCAAAAGTTCCACATACCTTATCACCCTCAATCCTCAGGTCAAGTAGAAAGAGCCAACAGGCGGATTAAGCAAATGCTTTCCAAATTCATTGAGGACAATCCCAAAACCTGGGATTCCCTATTGCCTTTAGTCCTTATGGCAATCAGGGGCACACCCTCAGCCTCTACCCAGCTGACACCCTTTGAGGTGATGACTGGAAGACAAATGAGATTACCTGAACATTTGCTGTTTGACCTGCACACCCCCACCGCAGACCATGTGTCTGTGGATCAGTATGTGGAAAAGCTCAGAAAAGACCCCATACACACACACTTGTATGCTGCAAACTGCATGGGCAAAGCCCAGCAACAATCCAAAATACAATTTGACAAACACGCACAAGAAGTGGATTGGCAGGTTGGAGATCAGGTAATGGTGCTTCGATTTGCACATCCCACCCACTCCTTCTCCAATAAGTGGGAAGGCCCTTACCTCATTGTCAACAAGCTCAGTCCGGCAGTCTATCAGGTTAGACTCCTCCACAACAACAAATTGACTGACAAATGGTTACATGCAAACCAATTGAAACTGTACAAAGGAACCTAACTTACTTTTCCCAACCCCATTGGGCGGAATTGTACAAATATACTAATCTTTGATCTTCCTTTTCAGATACACTGACAAGATGGCTATCTTGTTCCTATATCTCCTCCTTGCAGGAGTGATCCCTTGCACCCAAGGCACGGTACCGGACCTCCTTCGACAACTGGATCCTCCAGCACCTCCTACAGAGGGAGTTTCCATCAAAATACCAGATACTATGATTACTGTCCAGGAAGGTTCCGATGCATACCTCACTGCCTCAGTTGTTGCTCCTGACAAATCTACCCTTCAAATTGTGTGGCAAACCACATCACAAGGACAATTTCTCCCTGTGGCCAAACTCTCCAAGGGAACATTTCAGGGTTGGTCCAATGCTAAATTATCCCCAAGTGGTTCACTGTCCATGTTACAAACTGCATTAAGACATTCTGGTTTGTATAACATTACTGCTTTAATAGATCCTTCCTACTGTAACTCTCTCCCCAAAGATTCTGCTCGCAGATTCTGTGCTGTACACCACATGGCCTCTGCTGACATGTATCTCTCTGTTTTACCATCCACTGAGAAACAACTTTTGGAATGTCCAAAACATAACCCTGGTCCCCGTAGCAGTCTTACAGCCACTGCCCTCCCAGGTTTTTTTATTAATAATTTACAGTTTATGCATATACCTGTTTTGTTTAACCTTACTTACTGGAACATGAAAGAATTTGGTATATGTCACAATACTAGTACATCTGCATTTTATAGTACATTATTACTTGATAGTTTAGCTGCATTTCAGATTTGTATTAAGGATCCCTTTACTGGGGTTTATTCTACTGAACATAGAGGTAATTTTAGGAGGAAACCCCCTCCTGGTACACTCAATCATAAACGTAATAAATGTGAAGTTGACAGTTTTGATGTTACAGGTGCTACAGGTACTGTTACAGGTCTTTTTGGTACTGCTATGTCTATCTGGAATAAAGCAGACATTGCTACTATCAAGAGTCATTCTGCAAAGTTCTCCACTGGTTTGGTTAATAATGTTTTACCTCCATTATTGCATGGTGTGGATGGTCTTAGTCAGGAAGAAAGATACACTGTATACAACATGCACGACATTGCTAAAGCATTCACTGATTCAAAAGATAAAATTAACGCACTCATACAACAGAGTAATAGAGAAGCTGAAAAGCAATATATTGGTAGGGAAATACTTTTTTCCGCTTATGGCTCATACATCCTCACTACCATCAACAACCTCTTCCGTGATTTAGAAACTGGAAGAATCCTTGAAATAATACATGACAGATGCATTTCAAAATGGTATTGTCCAAAATGTAAACTATCTACTTGTGTTTCCATGTGTATGCAACAGACTTTGTCTATTCCTCTTTCCACAGCAAGAAATCTGGGGTTTGTGACCAGGCACCCTAATACTGGTCCTTGTTTCTATACTAAGAAATGTTCCATAACAGATACCATGTTTGTCTCTTTTACTGTCTCCTTACCATGTTTTGATCCCACTACAGCTTTGTTCGACAAGCTTGCACTGGCGCACTCAATAGGGCATTTGGACAAAGACATCTACAGAGAACACCTGGATCTACCACCTCTACTGGTCTACCATTCCTTCCTGGATGCCTGGGTGGCACTGCACATGGACTGCTGTGCGAAAAAGCAATACATCTACTTGTGCTGATGTGATGTGTTCGATGTCATATGCCCTGTTTGTGGCTACTCTCCAGACAGCATCGATTGGACTTTCACTATGGATGATGACATCACTGACAATGACACCAACTCTTTTTACTCGACTTTGTCACCTGATCAGCTCTACCAGTCCTATCATGAGGAAGCTCATCGCCTATCAACACAGATTTTGAAGATGACCTACACATGCTCTGTCCAGTTGAAAAAGTGGAGACTGCCTACTGTACACTCACAGTACAACTCTGACAGAGAGTATTGTATTGTCACGAACTACAAATCTTATACATATGGTTCTGTTACTTGTCCTATTGATTACCCCAACTTCTATTTTGTTCCCCATCAGAAGACTGTTATTGGACATACTGTTATAACCCCCGTACCCCTTATAGATGCAGACATTATTGATGGTAACCCAGATTATTTACTTACGCTGTCAGAATACCTACCATACTTTAATGTACACATAGATCCACTCACACTCACACTGAAATCCCTTTTAGATAGAAAGGACACACACCTCATCCACATCAGCAATAATATAACCAAAGCCAATGAATCTGTTCTTGATTTAATCAACAATGGAGATATGAATATTGTATTGACTAACACCTGGTTAGGAGATCACTTTTAAAGGTTTTGTTATAATACAAGCATTTTTGATATTTACTTTGATTATTATGCTTTGCTGCCTATGACGTACACTATGCCAACACCGTGAGCAGCTCGAGTTCCTTTACTAGGCTCACGCATTGGGATTGTAAACAACCACTGCTCCTATCCATTCCCTGGATTTGCCTGTGTTGCCCTTGGAGGCAACGAGGGGGGAATTGTTACACGAGGTCCCTGCACCCTAATTGATACCCTCAGGGGTACACTGTAGACAGCTAATGCTTAGGCATAGGCTATGCTAATACATAGGGCATAGGGCATCTACCGTATAAGAGTAGATGTCAGGAGATGAATGCATATTGTTGTCATCCACTTTGCTTGCTAATGCACACATATTATACCATGTATTTTCTGTCTATTTCTTACTTGTCAGATGCCAAGACACCTGTCCTTGAAGTAATTATAATATGTAAGGCAACATTGCCATCCTTTGGTAATGTGCACCACTACACCTCGTTATGTAAGATTCTGTATAAGAACTTCTTTGTTCTAAAACTGATGACTTTACAGAATTGTATAATGTTATCTTGGACCGTGGAGCCACCTCTAATTTAGCCAATAGGGCTCATCTCTGTAACTAGAAATGTTTCTATCTTTTAGTAACCATAGTAATTATCATAGGTATATAATGTTATGCACAGGCTTTGCACCTCAGAGACCCAAGAGATCCCAAGAGACTACAGAGAAACCTCGAGGTGTAGGGAACGCTTAACACTGGCTCCCGGGTTTGTATTGGTAAGAACTGCTTAGGGCAACTGTGATTTATCCCTTTTGTAGTAATAAACTTGTTTATTACTTGAATGCAACTAGTTTGTGATTATTTGCATTCCCAATATCATCAAGAATCTGAAAGTGAGGTTCAGACCTCTTACATGTGGCACACTGGGAGTCCACTCCAGTGTGGCCAATATCCCCCCAAAAGTCATGGGATTCACTGGGAGCCCACACCAGTGTGCCCAATGCTTGTTTTATTTCACCTGTAAAGAAAGAAAAAGGTCCCACAATGTTTGTTTTTTTCTGTACTTAAAAAAAAGGCAATGGTCCCTTGACTTGTCCGCAGCACCCCCCTACCAGAACCCACACCCACCCTCTGTATACCCCACCTTCCCACACACACCCTCACCCCATACTTACCTCCAGAGGTCCTGTGCTGCGATCTTCAGTGGAGCGGGAACACATCTGGACTCTTAAAAGCCGAACTGCAAATTGAAGAAATGGTGGAAAGCTGTATAATGGCATCAATGGGGGGGGGGGTAATTTAGTGGGATATCTCAGTCGTTTTTTTTTTTTATTTTGGCTCCAAATTTTCAACATGGGGTTCTTGGGACCCCAAATCATGAACACATGCACTGTCATCTTGTTATTCAGTCCCAAAAAGGTCATTTCTCAGTCACTGCACGGAATCACCTTTCAGGACTGAATAACAAAATGACAGTGCCACTGTTCATGAAGAGGGGTCCCAAAAAGCTTATGTTGCAAATTTAATGAAAAAATTTCCAATAAATGACAGTGTTATGAGTGTGCATTGTACAGTTTCCATGTACACTCATAACTTCAACAATTTTTTATATTTTCACTTCAGATTTTCAACATTGCCATTTTTTCACACCTCCTTATGAACAGTATAGCTGCCATTTTTCACATCCTGCCCAAAATATGTTTTTGCACATCTGACACACAATGGCATGCTTGCTGTCGGAAATCAACATTCAGGACAGATTAACAAAATTACAGTGCCACTGTTCATGAGCGGAGATCTCAGAATGACTATGTTGAAAATTTGGTTAACAAAATCCCCAAAATAATTGTGTTATGTGCGTGTGTGTTGTGCAAATTTCTATGCATGCTCGTGGTTTCATCAATTTTTCATATTTTCACTCCCAGATTTTCAACATTGCCATTTTTACACCTCCTCATGAACAGTACAACTGTCATTTTTCACATCCTGCCAAAATGTATTTTTGTACCTGTGGTACCAAATGGCATATTCACTGTGCAAAATCACCTTTTGACTAATGAACTGATAGTGCCACTGTTCATGAGAGGGAGTCACAAAAAGTCCACTTTGAAAATCTGGAGTGAAAATATCAATAAACACCCAGGGTGTTAGGGTTTCCAACCATAATGCCACACCCTGTAGAGACTGACAGGCATCAGGGTTGTGACTTGGGATTGTTGGCTGTAATGCTCACACCGTTCCACCCCTACCCTGCAGCCAGTAACAGGCATCAAGGTGTGCCTTGGACTCTTCTGCCCTAATGTTTATCCCATTCTCCTATACTGCACCCATCTCAGTGTATTTCCTTATGGAATGGGGTGACCGTAAGGCCCGAAGACCTCAAGGCACACCGTGACACTTGTCGGTGTCTGCAGGATAGGGTGAGATGAAATGGAGTGAGCATTATGGCTGATGAACCAAAGGCAAATCTCAGTGCCTGTCAGTCTCTGCAGGGTGGGGGTGGGGTTGGCATCAGTTCAATACTTCACTGCCAGTCCTATTATGCATCTCTCTAACTTCTGCACTACCAATGCCAATGCCAGCAAGACAACATTCAGCATTGGCAAATGCTTGTTGTTCCTGTGTGACTGTTCCTCACTACTTTCAGAATTGAGGGAATTAGGGTTAGTGGAGGAAAAAAAAACACTTTAAAAAAAATTGGATCTCTAGTACCAGATTCTCCTTAAGTGTTGCAGTGGCATCATAGCAGCAAAGGGATTATCTTCATGTGCATGTGTCTGCTGCTGGGTAGTTTGTGTGACAAAGTGCATTATCATTGAATTGGGGACAGTATTTTCATAAGGGGATGATATCCCCCCAACAAGGATCATAAATTTGAAATTGCTACTCACTGAATTAGCACTGAGTTACTCAAAACTGTTGGAATAGTGAAACAATAAAAGGGCTGGGAAGATTGCTTTGATAACATTTCAGAGCTATGAATTAATACAATAGGCCAAACCAGAGGCAATGCTATAGAAGGGTCTTATGTGCGTGTCAGAAAAAGGTACCTGTTTTCAGAATCATGGGTATTATTAAGGCCCCCACCCCACCTCCACCAGCTACTGCAGTGAAAACTGCAAAATACATAACCCCACAAACAGGAGTGTGTTTTTCTACAGTGTCAATTACACTTCTTTTGCTTAAACAAAGCTCTGTGTTGTGTTGTTATGGTCTCTACCTTGCTGGAGTGAAATGGACATTGCCTCACTAGAAGGACATGCAAAGCTAATATTTAAAACACTCTTTATCTTCTGTTTCTTGCACATTTCTGATTAAGCCTTGTAGCCCTCTGCTGTTTGACCATTACTGGATCTGTAATGCAACAGCTGTTTCACTACTGTCACAATTCTGCACATATCCTGTGTTTAAACACAACTGAAATTGCTACAGCACTGCATGCCTTACACAGGAGCCAAAACACTGCCAAAATGGAAAAGTACTGTAAACAGAGCTGGAGACAATCAGGAATCTTGCCTAGCAGTCATTATGAAATGTATTTAAAAAATCCTGCACACTGATTGGTCAGTCACTACTTACACCCATGTAATTCTGTCAACATAGTAAACACTTTAGCACTTATTTCAGCATACAACCCAAAAACAAAACTAAATCACTACACTGGCACTTGGACAAACTAAAACATTTTCATTTTTATCCTTAAAATGCCTTGCCTTTTTTCTATTTTAATACCCATTTTATACTTGCAATAACATGTTTCAATATTTGTGGATTGAGTAAGGAATATGACATAACAGAGTAGGTATTATGCCCTGATAACATTCCAAGTTATGGGTTGAATGCCAAGGCTGAAGGCCAAGGGAGGTCACCTACCATCCATGAAGGATATTCATGGGGTATTACACCTAACCTAGAATATCTTGCTCAGCTTACAGAATGTTTATATAATAAAATAATAGAATGGGGTGCTTTTTTTTTATTTAGTTTTTTCAGCTTTATGGAAGGGAACTCCTCATTAAAAGTTTTCTCAAACTTGTAGAAATAATCAACTCTGCACTATAGTTTCAATCTTGTTCAAAATGTATAAATACACATACTAAAATTTCCTTTAGTCTATGTACATAAACTAAAGGAAATTTTAGTATGGGCATTTGGATATAACACATTTTGAATAAGATTTAAAATATAATTCAGAGTTCATGATTTATTTCTACAAGTCTGGGAAAACTGTGGGTCAAGGACTTCCTTTCCATAAACCAGTTCTGAACTGGCACCATGGAAGAACTCCCTAACTGAGCAAAGTTAGGAACTGTTCTTGAACATGCATACTGTATTAAAGAAGAAATATCAAAAGGCAGCACTGGGAGACAGCACCACAAAATCATATTTTTTTTCAGTCAGGCCAATAGGATGTGAATTGAGATGCTAATGCATTTTTAAAAGATTTGTATACAGTGATATAAGAGTCAATGTTTCTGCAAGAGTTTTTTTAATCTGTTGACATCAAGAATGATATCACCGGTCCACTGGTGCAGCAGTAGGGCTATTGCTCACAACACTGGTGACCCAGGTTCATGAACAAGCCCGGTACATCAGAGAGCCAGCCGGGGGAGGTTGGATGAGTGTCCCAGGGAGAGCGTTCAACCTTCGGGGGAGGGTTGGTGGCACTTGATGCTTGGGTGACACCAGTGGAAACTGGGAGTACATCAAGCTAAGACCACATACCAGAGATAAGGCAGTGGTGAATGTCTGCAGTTATGCCTGCACATTGACATCATTCCATGTCCAGTGGAGGGACCAACACAAAGGGAAAACCCTGTGTGGCAGCACAGTGTGACAGCCTCCAGACACGTGCCGAATGACACCGCAGTCTGTCCTGGGACTGAACATTGTTGATCTCAGTCTCCCCTTTGGGGGCCCTGCCACAGGGGGTAAGCCACGGTCCTTGGTTCCCGGTGGCTGTTGGGGGATGCCAGAGTTGGGTGCAGAGGCATTGAGTCAGGGAATATCCCTACCTGCAGCATAGAGATAAACAGATCTGAAAAAAAATGATATCACCAGCCATTTTGACGCAGTAGGTGGTCAAGCCTCCCTGGGCATGTAACTAATGATATTCAGTCATGAACATTGTTTGACACTGTGCTGTTTCCCTGCCATGTGAGCTGATGGCACCCACAATTCATAGGGTTCAGCCTGTCCCACACAGAGGGGGTGAGCACACCAGGCACCAGAGATGCAGGATGCCTACAACCCTGTATGAGTCTGTGACACCAGAGACTGGCCACCATCAAGAGACACTGGGTGCAGAGCTAGGAGAAGGTCCACAGATCACTACAAAGAAAAAGGTTAATGGCTCAGTTCAGGACATCGTGAAGTGGGTGATACATCTGATGCTGCAACAATGACCATGGCCTAGGGTGAAATGTGGCACTGCCCTAGCTGTGTGGTGTCCTTGTCACTCAGTCTAACACCTAGGCCACCAGCAGGGTTGTCCCATTAACATGCAGGACAGGCCCAGGTGTGATGTGCCTTGAACTCTTCGGCAAATGGCAATGAATCTGCCATTTAATTTACTCAATGCATCCTTTTGCATTTGTCATAGAGCTATCTTTTTTGTATTTTATTACTGTGTCTGTATGCTTATTGGTGTTTAAATGTGTGTGTGTGTGTGTGTGTGTGTGTGTGTGTGTACGGTGTGCACAATATGATTGTGGTATATGGTGTGTATCAATCAGCATGACATTAGGGCACATAACTCTACAACTATGGGCATGGGCACATGTGTGGAAACTGGTATGAAGGGATGTTGACCATGCACTGTGTATCAATGCAGGTTTGTGTATGCTGTACATATTTGTAAAAAGAATGTCATATCACTGCTGCAACCCAACTTGTGGTACGATGTCTGGGCAACAGATCCACATATGCAGCATCCACACGAATGAATCATGTAAGTCTGGACATGCCTGTGTATGGAGCAGTTCTTCTTCACTGGGTGGATGTGTGTGCACAGCATTTCCATCCAGCACATTCTGTGCACTGTGGATATGCATTCAGCTGAATAACATTCCCTTTCCACTTCAGTGCTTATATACTGTACTTTCACAGTGTGGCAAAGTGGGCCAACTGAACCCTTTTGTGGATTGGGCCCTAATACTTTTGTCTTTTGGTTGTGTGGTCCTAGGTGTATTAAAACTTTCCTTTGTGCAACCCAGTGAGTGTTCCATTGCAAATGGAGCAATATGGGTCACTGTGGTTGTGTAATCCCAAACACTGCAACCGTTGTTGGTTCCTATGTGAATTATCCCTACTACTTTCAGAATTGAGGGAATTGGGGTTGGTAGAGAAAGTAGAACACTAAAAATGGGATCACTGATCTCACATTCTATTTAAGTGTTGCAATGGCATCCGAGCAGAAAAGGAACAATCTTCATGCACATGTCTCTGCTACAGGGTACTATCACTACTGCAACCCCACTTGTGGTACAATGTCTGGACAACTGATCTACACATGCAACATCCACACAAATTAATCTTGTGTAAGTCTGGGCATGCCCGTGTGTAAAGCAGTACTGCTTCACTGTGTGGATGCGCATGCACAGCACTTCCACCCAGCATGTTTTGTGCACTGAGGATATGCACTCAGCTGAATAACATTCCCTTTCCATGTCAGTACTTATTTACCATACCTTCACTGTGTGGCCATGTATGCCAACTATACCCTTTTGTGGACTGGGCCCTAACACTTTCATCTTTCTGTTTTGTAGTCCTAGGTACATTTAAACTTACCTTTGTGCAACCCAGTGGGTGTGCAATTGCAAATGGAGGAATATGGCCACTGTGGTGGTGTGATCCATACACTGCAGCCATTTTCTGTTCCTATGTGGATGCATCCCACTACTTTCAGAATTTAGGGAACTGGCATTGGTAGAGATTGGTACCAGATTCTAATTTATGTGTTATAATGGCATCAGAGCCTCTAGAGACCTTACAATAATGTTATTCCTACTGTTCTCGAATGTCCACCCCAATCCAGGCCCTGCTGGTAGCTCTGGGTCTACCACCCATAGCCAAAGACGTCTGAACATAATGTCCCTAAATATCAGTAGTCTTCTACCTACATTTGTGCAATTCAAAGCCTGGGTTGAGTTAGTACAATGAGACTTTATTAATCTAACTGAAACTTGACTCAGTCCACACATACCTGATGTCACTATTTCATTGGTTGGCTTCAGTATCTTCAGAACAGGACAGGATTGGCAAGCAAGATGGTAGCTGCCTTTTCTACCTCAGATGAGACCTGCAAGCTTCTAAGATCATGATCAGTGAATTAACCAGGGACTGTGAATGCCTAGCAATATAGTTTTTGATAGGGTGAGGACACAAATCTCTTGTCATCTTGTCTGTATATCTCACTGGGTAAAAAGAATCCAGGCATAGAGCCACTTACTCACAACTTCATGCAACTCAGTCAGAACTAGGAATACATTGTTACTGGTGATGTTAACACCAAATTGAATGCTAAGCCCAGCACAGAACATGGGAATAAGTTGCCCATTCTATTTCTCACACAAATGGTCACCGAGCACACCAGGACCAATAATATAACAGGCACCATGATGTAGCTTGACTGGGTACCAGTTGCACACCCTGTTAGGGTTAAAGTTGTCAAAGTTCTGACAGATAACCTAAGTGACCACTCTCCAGTATAATGCCTATTGGCAGTTAAACAGACAAGCCCCCCTCCCCCTCGATCATAGCCAGCCAAGTCCTAAACAAAGAGAAGGTGCCTGAATTCAAATCTTACTTGGCACAAATTAATTGGATCTTCATAGATACAATTCTTAATATTGACTCAACCCTAGAATCCTTTGTTTATGAGTTTTCACATGTCTGTGATAAATTTGCACCCTTTAAAAAGTGCAAGGAAAGAGGAACACCATCAGGATGGATCTCCCCCGAACTCCTTGTCTGCATTTGGGATACAGACAATCTGTGTGCACTGGCCAGGAAAACAGGGTTCTCTGTACACCTGCAAAGGTACAAGGAAGTCCCCAATAAGTGTACCAGTATGATTAGAAAGGCCAAATCTGACTTTTATAAGGATCAGCAGACCCAGAACTGGAGCAATGGCAAAATAAACTGGGACAATGTCTCAGTGCTCCTTAGCAAAGGAGTTAAAATCACTCCTCAAGTGCTCATGGTGGAGGGTTGGGAGGTCCTTGATCCCGCTTAAAATGACAGTTACTTTAACAAAGCCCTTACTGACCTCTGTTCCATCATCCCCACCTAAGCCTGATCATAACCCTTGCAGACAACCAGTCCTGAAGCCTCCCATATTGTGGGCTCTGAATTAGAGTACCCTAAATTCTATCTGCTTCAGTCAAAGATACATTAAAATGCATCAGTAGGGAACTTGGCAAAACTACTTTTGGGAGTGATTCAATTAATAAGAATCTTCTTGCCCTTGCACTACAGAAACTTTCCAATCCCATCTCTAGAATGTTTTACTTTTCACTGTGCTACTCACAGTTCTGCAAGTAGTGGAATTCTGCTCTGGTTACACCAGTTTTCAAAGGCAGTGACTGTTCTAGGCTTGCCAGTTATAGCCCTGTTTCTATTCTCTTGCCACTGCCCAAGGCCCTTGAGAGAATAGTCTCTGACCAGCTTGTCACATACCTCGAAAAATATAGTGTCCAGTGTGTAAAGCAGCATGACTTCTAGAAGCTGTACAGCACCAACACGGTGTTGTTGGAATACACCAACAATGTTCATGAGGCCCTTGACAATGGGGACCTCATCAAAGCTATGTGTATCAATCTTAATAAGGCCTTCAACCTAGTCAGCCATAAGCTCCTACATAACAAACTCTTTTATCCACACAGTACCCCCAGCATGACAAGGTAACCCAAAGGGATAATGGGATTCTGAGGTGCACAGGTAGGGGTATTGTTAGCAGGAAAATGGAAGTGGTGCTGCTTCTACAAGTATATAGATTGCTGGTAAGACCTCACCTTGAGTACTGTATCCAGTTCTGGAAATCACATCTCAGGAAAGACAGGCAGAGTGGAAGTGGTCCAGAGGAGGGCTATCAAAATGGTACAAGATCTGCATCAGAAGCCCTATGAGGAGAGGTTTAAGTAGCTAAATGTGTATACTCTGGAGAAGAGGAGGGAGGGGGGGTATGATAGAAACCTTTAAAATACCTCATTTGGGTAAATAAGATACAGGAGGTAGGTTTTTGTCAGAGAAAAAGGTGCTCTTGAACAAGGGGCAAGCTATGAAATTGGAGGGGGTAAACTCAGGAGGGATAGGAGGAACCTAAGGAAGTACTTCTTCACAATGTCAGTGGCTCAGTGCAGTGTCAGTGGCTCAGCAGGTAGCACACTTTCCTCTGAAACAAGGAGATTAGAAGACTGTGGGTTCTATCCCCACACCAGGCACTTGGGTTAAATCCAAATGCTGACACTATAATGCATCATGAGGGAGGTGCTGCACTCCTGAGGTGCCGCCGTCTTTTGGATGGGACGTTAAACTGAGGTCCCATCTGCTTGTTCTGGTGGTAGTTCAGGTGGATGTTAAAGATCCCATGGCACTTACGTAAACACAGGTAATTACTGAGCTAAACAGTCTTTCATCCTTGGTGATCGCATGCTCTCTAAAGGGAATTTGATTTATGCAATTTGTCTAATTGGAGTTTAAAACTCTCTACAGATTAACTACCCACCACTTCAACTGGTAGTTAGTTCCAGATTGGAATCACTGTCTGATTAAACAACATTTTTCTTCACAAAGTATTACTATTTTCACCCTTTAATTGTAGGGAATGAACTCTGGTGTTATGATTCTGCTACCTAAATTCCAACTCCAGTTTATCCCATAGGTCATATTCAGTCAGAGCTTTGAAGAGTAAACACATAACCCCACTCAAATGTCTATATTCCAGTGTAAACAAGTTTAGATCTACCAACCTGGTGTCATAACTCTTCCTCTGTAATCCCTTTATAGAACATGTAGCTCTTCTCTGTATTTTCTATAGCCTATTTATGTCTCCTCTGTGGTATGATGACCAAACATGTGCCCCATATTCCATCAAGGGCCTCACCAGAGATCCATACAGGGGAGCAATGACCTCTCAATCTCTGCTCACTATGTGTTTTAAAATGCAATTTAGCACCCGTTTAACCTTCCACATACATTTGTGCACTTTGTTTTAAATTGGAGATCATTAGTGATTGTAATGTCTAGATCTTTCTATTCCATCACAGTTTTAAGTACAATTTGACCTAAATAATATTGCTGATTTGGATTTCTTCTGCCCAGGTGCATAACTGTACACTTCTTGGGGTTTAAGTGAAGTTTGAAAATGGTACACCAATCATTAATGTAATTTAGGGCATCCTGCGTTGAGGTACGATTTTCCTGATTGTCTAATTTAACCCCTAGCTGGCAGTCAGTGCAAACTTTGTCATCCATATCCTTTTATCTTCATATATAAGTGTTGTCACATAGATATTAAACTGGCATTGCCCCAAAACTGAACCCTGCAGCACCCCACTTGTTATGGTCACCACCTGTGACAAGGCTGCTATTATGCTTAACCTCTGACTTCTGTTTGTAAGCTAGGAGCTGATCCACACCACAATATTTTCATGCAAGCCTATGTTTTTTAACTGTTGTATAAGCTCTTTGTGGGGTAGCTTATCAAAGGCCTTAGTAAAATCCATAAAGACCATGTCCAGAGCCTTACCCTCATCCAGACTTTTACTTGCCCTATTATAAAAATCCAGCATGTTTGTCTGGCAAGATCTTCCCTTTCAGAAACCATGCTCAGTATCATGTTCTAACCTATGTTCCTGTATAAAAGTTGTAACATGATCTTTTATTATTCATCCAGTAATTTGCATAGAATACTGGTTAGATTAACTGTTCTATAATTTGATGGATTTTTTTGTCTCCCTTTTTAAACAGGGGGATTGCAATTGCCTCTCTCCAGGAACCCACCACCTCCTCTATATCTAAAGAACATTGAAAAATGACTGGGGCTGCTAATTCATCAGCCAATTCCTTTAATAGTCTAGAATGTAGACAATCTGCTCCTGGGGATTGTATTTTTTTTAAGGTCCTTGGAGGGTCACGTGGTGGCCGGTAATGGAGTAAACGTCCTAAGTCCCAGCGCTCCCGAGCCAGCGGTGAAATACAGTAGCGACGTGATTGTTTAGATCCCCTACGGAGCAAGAAACGTGCAAGGGGACAGCCGTCTTCTTACCGCTGCATCTGGAGAAGCGATTGGAGTGTTTGGAGGTTCGGGGAGTCACTTTTTGTTCGGCGGGGCAGCGCATGGCAGAAGAGGCCGAGATGGAGCAAGGAAGCCTCGAGCCTCTGGCAGCTAGAACCCCAGCGACCAAGCGGTCTAAACCCCACTCGCCAGACTTGGAGGTCTCGGAGGATTGGAAGGCAGAGGGCCAGGAGGATCGTTCATCAGCTGATGATATTAGTGAGATCAAACAGCTCCTTAAAGGGCTAGTGTCGGACTTTTCAGCTTTGAAACCGGCACTTCAGGCTTTATCACAGCAAGTTAGCGATGTGGAAGTTAGAGTGGCATCCCAGGAAAGAAAAGTGAGCACCATTGATCAAGAGTGGTATACCTGAAGAGGCAGGTCAGGAAGTTGGAAGATCGGCTGGAAGATCAGGGAAGCGAGAGGCCGTAGAAATAATCTAATTATGGCAGGGCTCCCTGAAAGATCCAAGGGTGCAGACTGTGTGGCGTTTATGCAAGAGCTGTTGCTCAAGCTGTTTGGGCCCACCCCATTCGGAGATACCTATAACCTCGAGAGGGCCCATCGGGCATTGAGAGAGACCCCTCCGCCGGGAGCTCACCCTCGAGTTATAATAATGCGCTTCCTCAACTACAAGGAGAAAATACATGTTTTAAATAAGGCTAAAGCTAACAGAAATTTATTTTGGCAAGGGGCCTCTCTCTTGCTTTTCCAAGACCTGGTTCCCTTGGTGAGGGAGAAGCAGAAGGCATACAGTAACATCAAAAAAGTTGTACTTGGCAGGACTGAAGTTTAGGCTCCAGTATCCAGCTACTTTGGTGGTTAAGCTCACAAGTGGGGACAGAAGGTACCTTACAGCAGAGGAAGCTCTCGAGGAGTCTTAAGGTGGAACTGCGGAGCTGTTTAAATCAGGGACCTGAAGAGGAGATGATCGGGCTGGGATTCTATCCAGAAGGAGATGAGAATTGGAACTTAAATATTACTGTGGACTCCTGAGAACGCTGAGAAGAAGCCTACTAGACTTGGAGTTTTATTCCCCCCCTTTTTTTTTTTTCTCTCCCTTCCCTGAGGGGAAGAAACATGGTGGAGTAACCTATTGCAGCTGTATATTTTATTGGGAGAGCTCTTAGCTTTTGGATGTTGGGCTTCCCACCTGAAAAGATTGTTAAAAGAAGGGGGATGGTATCAAGTGAATTGGGGGATAGTAAAGATTGTGTGGGGCAATATGGGGGCTTGGGAGGCGACCAGAGGCATCTCACGAGCCAACTCACGCACGTTCCGGTCAGATTAGGAGGCGATTGGAGGATCGGGGTAGTATAAAGGGGTGTTTTGAGGGGGATAGAGAGTATCCACGACTGGCAACTTAAGAAAAGCTGACAATATGGAGGAGGGGGTTAAGGCTAAAGGTGTAGTAGATGGGGCTACTTAAAATTTTATCTTGGAATGTGAAAGGTCTTCGGAGCAGGAAAAAAAGGCTGGTAGTACTTAGATATATTGGCCAGTTGGGGATACATGTTGCTGTGCTCCAAGAAACCCACCTGCTGACTGAGGAATCACAGTTACTCAGGAGAGGTTGGGTAGGTGCAGTCATAGGACTGGGAATTGTGAAAGCTTCAGGGGGGGTTGCGATACTTGTTCGGAAAGGATGTCCTTTTACAATCAGGTCCACTCGAGTTAGGGATGACGCTAGAGGGTTATATGTGTTAGGCTCATGTTTAGGGACTCCTATGGTCTGTGCCTCCATTTATGGGCCCACACCAGCTAGGCCTGAATTCTTTGCCTCATTGGAGGCGGACATGGCTACTTTCCCTTATGGGCCAGTAGTCTTGGCAGGAGATTGGAAAGTTTGTGTTGATAATAGAATTGACAGAAAACCTTCTTCCAACACAGGGCCTAATCCATCGCAGTTAGCGCTGTACAGGTTTTTGGAAGTTACAGCACTAGCTGACCCATATAGGGTTCACAAAGCTGGAGGGACTGAGATGACATTTTATTCTGGAGTCCATAAGACTTTTTCGAGGATAGACTTTTTTTTGGTCAATAGGGAAGTTTTAAAAGGGGTCATAGGGATGTATACGTATGAGAGAACATTTTCTGACCATTCCCCAATACAAATGGTATGGAGGATGGATCATATCCCCTCTAAACCATATCGGTGGCATCTTGATGACAGGCTACTCGGGATGGGTAATCTGGCAACCACTTTGGAAGGTAGGCTAAAAGAGATTATTCAAGACCAAATCCCAACCTTAGCAATAGGAATTTAGTGGCCTACATGCAAAGTTTTGTATGCGGCTGGGCCCAAGAATACTCTGCTAGATATAATAAGCTAATCGGGGCTCAGGAGGAATTTATAAT
The DNA here is from genome assembly GCA_016271365.2 of Neoceratodus forsteri. Taxonomy (NCBI): domain Eukaryota; kingdom Metazoa; phylum Chordata; order Ceratodontiformes; family Ceratodontidae; genus Neoceratodus; species Neoceratodus forsteri. The sequence continues at coordinate 853,333,070 of CM028134.1, forward strand.
GGGGGCCATTAAGTCCTTGTCTCCTTTAGAGGGATCCTCTGAGGAGACTGATAGAGAGTTAAGAGAGTTGAGAGAAGAATTTAAAGGGATCTGGCATTACAGGGCAGATCGATGGTTGGAGAGGCTGAATGCTAAATATTTGTTACAGAGAGATATACCAAGTAGGGTACTGGCTCATTGGATTAAGGAGTGGGAGGCTGAAAGGATGATTATGGCAGTGCAGTTTGGAGATCAGATGGTCTCAGAGCCTCAGCAGTTGGTTGATGCCTTTGCGGATTACTATGCTGTGCTATATCAGGGTGGGGCCCTGAAGTCAGTGGTCGAGATTAGAGGGTTCCTAGATAAGATACCCCTTCCTAGACTTACCCTGGAGCAGGCCCATGCTCTGGCTTCTCCAATTTCAGAAGCAGAAATTCTTGAGGTTATTAATAACTTACCAAATGGGAAGGCACCAGGACCTGATGGCCTTTCGCCTAAATTCTACAAAGTCCATGCAGAGACGATTATACCCTTACTGAAAGAGCTCTTTCTAGCTATCATGAGTGAAGGGGTCCTCATCCCCACTTTATCAAGCTTATATTGTGCTGATTCCGAAACCAGATAAACTAGGCATCTACCTGGTAATTACAGACCCATAGCCCTAATGAATCAAGATATGAAGATACTTACAAAAATCTTGGCTAATAGGATCTTGAGTTTCCCTCTATTGATTAGTCAAGAACAGGTAGGGTTTATGCCGGGAGGAGCCATGATGCTTTGAGGAAACTTCACCATATTTTAGAGAAGACTCTGATTCTAAATCTGCTATGGCTTTATTGCGTTGGATGCCGAGAAGGCATTCGATGAGATCTCCATCAATTCTATTTCTCACAATGGAAGAATGGGATTTCGAATGAGCTCTTGGTAGGACTTAGAAATTTGTACAAAACTCCTACAGCCAGAATTTTGTAACTGTTATCTCTAAGGAGGTTTTCCTCCAGAACGGGACAAGGCAGGGCTGTCCACTGTCACCTATCTTATTCAACCTCTACCTCGAGCCCTTGTTGAGATATTTGGGGATGGATTCTCGGTAGGGGATTGAAGTCGTGGGACTTGAGCTTAAATTATCGGTATTTGCTGATGATATTTTGCTTCACTTAGTCAATCCGGTTGAAAGCTTTCAGAGGGCTGTGGAGATCATTGAGAATTTTTTCAGCGTCTCTAATTACAAATTGAATTTGTCCAAAACGCAGGTTCTTCCACTTACAACGTACACATATAGGGCCGATTGACCACTTTCGCACATTGGGCTTCGACAAAATTGTATTTGGGGATATGGATCCTGGCCAGATCCGCAGTGGGAGTGGAAGAAATGTGGATGGATTGTGCTTAAATAAAGCAGGATTTGCAAGGTGGAAGAGGCTTCCTCTAAACTTCACTGCCAGATCGGGTTTAATTAAAATGAACCTCCTGCCTCGACTGCTTTATCCGACTTGTCTTTCTCCTTACTGTATCCCCAAGATCAAGTTTATTTATATTCAAAGGATTATTCTGGAATTTCTGTGGGGCTCTAAAATGGCTAGGAGAAAGCAGGCTGTGTTACGCCTCCCCCATCAGGAGGGAGGTTTGCAGGTCCCAGATCTAATGTTATACTATGTTGCAGGTCAACTTGGGTATATGGGGTATTGGGATAGACAGGGGGATAGTGAGGGATATACTCCAACATGGTTGCGGATAGAAAAGCTTGTATTGGAGGGCTTAAAACTTTCCTCGAAGGCCCTTTTATATGTGGACCCGGTGACTTTGCCAGGTATTAGCAACCAATCTCCAATATATAAATCAGTTAAAGCGTGGTGGGAATGGCTATCTCCGGGCAGAGGAGAGTAAAAGAGGGCTAGAGACCAACCGATGGTGGGAAACCTAATTTTAGAGTGGGAAGCGGGTGTTGAGTGGGCAATGGAGGCCTTGTTATTGGACTCTAAAGTAGTGGACTGTATAGACCCGGTAGGGTCCGCCCGTCGGAATCATCTCGAGATTGGGACTTCTTTAAAAGATTCAGTTAACCATGCTATTGCAGAAATTTATACGGAGCACTTAACAGAAGGACAGTCAATCTTTTTCGGGAGCAGTTAAAAATTTGGATCTATCATGTCATCCCCCTGTCTAAAGTGTATAAGATATTGTTGGAATTTGTGAGTATTGGTATTGGAAATAGGATTCTATACTGGGATAGGGTGTTATCCCCTGGAATTGATTGGACTGAAGTGTGGAAATATAAAAATATCAGCCCATTCCAAAATATGCTATTATGCAATTTTTATCTGCTCCAACATCTACTACACTCCAGCTAAATTGTGTTCTAGTAAACTCAAACAGACAGATCGATGTTTCCATGTGATCGGAGTCGGGGATTTATTGCATGTTTTGTGGTCTTGCCCTAGGATTCAGCCATTATGGGCCCAGATTAAAGAAAAATGGATCCGTATTAAATTATGAGGAGTATATCTGCCCTGAGATATGTATATTGGGGACTTGGGGAGAATACCAGCAATCTTGTTAAGTGCCATGTATCTCTCTTATCAGCGGTAGTCAAAGCTTTTTGTCCTCCAGCATTGGAAAGATGATATTATTTACACTTATGACCAATGGTTGGGGACCTTCTCCAAATTTGGAGAGACTTAAGCAGAATATATGGGTGGAAGGAAAAAGGCAATTTTGACAAGAAGTGGGAGCTTTGGAGGCAGTGTACTCATTGCAGTGGAGACGCTCGGGTCCAGATCTGTCTGTCTGATGAGTAGTATTTGGGCTAGTTATTAAGAGATAACTTTTGGGGAGTGTCGTGTTAGTTGAAAGAGTGTTTAATTGTTGAACAGTTACATATCTTTCTATGTATATCTATTATAGTTGGTTCGAGGTAAAGCTTAAAGGTTTGAGCTTTTGGATGGGGGTGGGATTCTCTCTTTCCTAGGGGCACAGTTACTTAGGATTTAAGGTAAACAATATTAGAACTTATATGTTAGTTGTGAGGGAATTTTGACTGAGAATGGTTCGTTATTTTGGGGTAAGTCCTAATGTAACTGTGCATGTACATAGTTGTGGGGTTGTACATAGTTTCCACTTCCAGTTTGGGGAGGTGGGCCCGGGGTTATGTCTCGGGCTGTATGTGTATATGTCTTTGTCTTGTGTATCATTGAATAACTTTAATAAGAAGGTTAAAAAAAAAAAAAAGGATTTAAGGTCCTTAATTTATCCCTGTTAGCTTTTATCTCTATTTTAATGGGATACTTGGATACTCTTAACTTATGCTCTGGTGCCCTCAATGCATTAGGTTTGTTAAAAACTGTAGCAAAGTATTCATTGTGAACATCTGCCATTTATTTATTTGTTGTTGCTAAGGATCCATCTGTTCTTGTTAGGGGACCTATGGTATTTCCAGGATTTCTTTTTTCCCTTATATATGCATAAAAGGATTTGTAAGTATCCTTTACTCTAACTGCTAATCTTTTTTCCTAATCAGCTTTAGTTTTTTTTATTTCCTTTTTAACTTTCCTCTGTAGGTCTCTAAATTGCAACCATCCTTCCCATTCCTTCTTTCTTCTTAGTGATTTAAATAACATGTTTTTTCAATATTTTTTTTATGTTGCCATTCATCCAGCTAGGTGTTTTTCCCCTTTGTTAGGAATGTGTTTTTGTATGCAAATTTTTTATTTAACTTCCGAGATGTGCCATTTATCCTATATTGTTTTATTTAAAAATTCCACAGCCCAATTCCATTTTGTTAGGGCCTGTTTAATGACCATGACATTTGTTTCCTTAAAGTTCAGTGTATTTGTGTCCCCCTGTATACCTGTATCTAGCTCTTTGAATTTGAAATACACCATATTATGGTCACTGTCTCCTAAGGATACAGTTTCCTCACATTCCTGTATGTGTGACTTTATATTTGTAAGGACTAAGTTGAGAATATCCCCTCCCCAGTCTTCTGGTGAACCATCTGTTCTAATCTCACCTGGCCAAAAATATTCAGAAATGTATTATCCACCTTAGATTAACCTTTTAGGGTATCCCAGTCAGTGCTTGACAGGTTAAAATCTCCTAACTTAATGATCCTGACTGCAGGGTTTATGTGCTGGAAAAAGTTTTGTATTGTACTATAATCTTCTTTTTTAATAGATGGAGGCCTGTAAATTATACCCAAGTAAATTTTAGGGGCCTTGCATGGTTTTATTTTGACCCAAAAATGTTCTATATTGTCCATTTTGATCAACACTTCATCCACCAGAATATATTTGGCTATATATAATGCCACCCTTCCCCCCTTCCATAGTCTCTTGATCTTGTGAAAAGTTGAAAGCCACTTATTTGTTGGTCCCATGTGTGTTTAGAGTCTCACCATGTTTCTGTTAAAGCACACATTTTAATGTGTTGTTTTTCCAAAATGTATTTTGATTCATCAACTTTATTTTTCACACTCCTGGCATTGTTAACAAGCAGTTCCATCCTTGCTCCTCTTACTCTTGAAAAGAAATTTGGAATTTAGTTTTCATTCAAGAAATCATACACAATTGTACAGAAGATGTTTGCTTACAATAAAAATAAAAAGAGAAATACAAGTCTTACAAATAAACACTCCACAATTTATACTATGTGTTACTTGTTAGATTATAACAGTGCAAAGAAATGAAACAAACTGAGTCATTCAAGTAATTGGGAAATCATTATTAGTTACTCATGGAAGATTTCTCCACATTCTCTGAACATACTAAGTGTTTCTCAAATTTATTTTGGTATGATAACTGTCCTTCAATTCTTTCAAAATTTTCAATAATAACTCTTTGCAAGAGGCATGTTTCTGCTGATGTATAAAAAAACACCTCACATTCCATATATACCATTTAAAAACAGCAAAAATAATATTTAAAGTGCTCTTTTCCCATTTCTTCCAGGGATCAGTATATTTACCATAAATGAACACCTTATAATTTACTAAAGAAAAAAAGGTCCATATCCCACTGCTCTGCCACATAATCCCAGAAGGAGAAAATATAGGAACATGTAATGAACAAATGTTAAATTGTTTCTAGTTGATTCTGACAATTTGGTCTCAAACATATTCTTTCCTCTTTCCTTTTATGTTTTTGATTTGCCTTTACGTTAAGACGTTCATGGTAACATAACGATAAAACATCTTTATATTTCCTTTGTATCCATAAACAATTTTCATTTATTTTATTTTATTTATTTAGCTTTTGTTGACCGGGTAAGTGCACTAGACAAATCCTGCCTATTTTCAGGTGCGACCTGGGGGAGGGGGATACAAATGCATGCCAACTGACCTTGAACCAGATTAAGCTGTTGGTGGTATTTTTAGTAAGTGAGGGAAATTTGGTCAGGACACCAGGGAAATTCCCCTACTCGGCTGCTGTTCTGCTGCCAGTAGGGGGACTGGTCATTTGCAAAATGGCCACTCGAAGAGGTTCCAGGATGGAGGAGGACGTCTACAGAGTAGGAGAGATAGCCTCGTCTCCTGCTCCTGTTGTGCTAGAGGCTGCAGCCGGAGCTATGGCTGAATTTGTTCCAGATATTGAGCTCCAAAAAGAAGAGATTAAATGGGAGCTTTCTGAGGAAAGTAATAAAATGAGTGAAGATATATTGTCTGAAATGGCATCTTCTGAAATTAAGGAGGACAAATTGGATGTGCACAAGAAGTTGGATACTGAAGGTGAAAACCCTTCTTTACAGCAGCAAGATTTGAACCCTGGAACTACGATGTGCGTTGGTGAGAAAACAATGGAGGAAACAATGCTGGCAGAGGAGGTAATGGAGCAAGAAGAAGAACAACATCGATCGGGACTGTCTGTGTGTAGGCAACTGACCAATGAGAGGGAGTCTCAGGGCAATGGCGCCAGAATTCAAGCAGGTACTGTGCTTTCAAATATAAAGGAGAATTTGCCTGTTAAAAACACTTTCATGGCTGAAACTAAGATTAAAACTGTTGAATTGCCTGCCGCAACACAGCTACGTTCGAATCAGAGGGATGGCATTATTTTTATTTCGGGAAATGAAGCCGAGTTAAGATTGCGGCTTGAACTTCATGAAAGCAGCGATAGAAACAAACGGAGCTTAGAAGCGCTAAGCTGCAATGAAGTCGGGGAGGATTTAAACAGATTCAAGGCTGAATTTACTGGTGGTTCCAGTATTAAATGCAGAATGTCCCCCCAGCCTGCACTGATGCAGGTAAACCAAGCTAACAGAACTACAAATGAAGAAAAGAGCTGTACCACTCTTCATATGGACTATAAAGACTATGCAGTGCCTTTAGATAAAACAAAAGGTTTTGTGTTTAAAAAAAATATAAAGCAGGAAGAAGCATTAGAGGCTAAAAAAGTAATTTATCAGTCTGGTGAAGGTTATCAAACAGGGGTTACAGAATTTTTCTTTTCTGAGGGGAAAAATAAAAAAAGTGAAATTCCCATGGTAAATTCAATAGGTCTGGTTAAAAAATCAGAATCCACTGTAAATGAAGAGGGGCAAGTTATATGGTCACCAGAAAAAGCATTAAGTGGGGCTGGTTGGATTATGTCTGATACAGGAGGGTGGAAGCCTGATCCTACATGGAGCCCTCAGTTATCATTGTCTCAGCATTCACCTGAATGGGCTCCAAAGGAAAGGGCACTCTGTGAGGAAAAGAATAAAAATGAGTGCATAATTTTAAGCCCTGATGGTAACCTGAATGATTTGGTTGATTCAACTAAGATTTCTTTGTTTCAGGAGGCCTTAGTAAAGCCCTCTGTGGAACTGCAAGTACCCCCCTCAAAGGCTTCAGATAAAAGACCTTTAATGTCTGAACTTTTTTCAAATGCACAAAGAGAAGCTGCTCCAAGAAGGAATGCAGTGCGTTTATGGTATAAAGGTGGTTTGGAAGAAAGACCCGATAGACATTATGTGGGAAAAGTTTTATTAAAAGATTCTTTACATTTTTCTCCCAAGGATGTTTATGCCTTTATAAACGTCTCGGGAGAAGACAATTATGATGTAAGTTTTAGGTCTCAGCATGCACTTGACCTTTTTTGGACAAGATATGGGCAAGTAAAATTTTCCCCAATATGGGCCCCCTTCATAGTCATACCATTATCTAAACCTTTGATTAAATTCGTGACTGTAATGTTTAGGAATGAAGGGGTTTGGGTTGAAGATATCACATTCTGGCTAAAGAAAAGATGTGAAGTTTTAAGTGAACCTGAGCCTATTTTAGACTCAGAACAGTTTTGGATGGGTGGATGGAAATATAAAGTTAAGTTAAGGCAAAATGAAGCAGGGATTGAGCACATACCAAACTCTTTTTTGTTAGGGAAAGACAGAGGAGTGTGTTTTTACAGTGGGCAGCCTTGTGCTTGTTATAAGTGTGGAGCAAAAACACCTTTCCAGCGTATGTGACCAACCCAGATGTGACAATTGTGGGGAGGTAGGGCATGTAACAATGTTTTGTGGCAATCAATCATGCTGTGATTTATGTGATGCAAAAGGCCATGTATTTAAATTCTGTCCTTGGGCTGCACATAATCTAACAAATAGTTCTGGTTCTGAGGTTTATATTCAGAAAGCACAGGAAGCCAAGGTTCAATCCTTTTCCTCACAGGAGGGATCTCTTTCCATTCTTAGTTTTCAAGCAAAACAACCTGAGATAAGAGAAACAGTAGATGGGAAAAGAAATCCTGTCACAAATATGGCTGCAACAGGGAAAAAAGTTCCTCCTGAAAGTAAGATAAAAATACATGATGATGATTCAAACAAGAGGATAGTTAAGAAGGAAGAAATGGGCCCTCCTAATATTTTAAGCTTTCCTCCTGTATGTTTTCTGATGAGAATATATAGGAAAACAGAAACTGCTAAAAGTCAAATGAATCCTTTGTAGCCATACCACAGAGAAGATCAGCCAAAAATTTACATCCTAAACCTCTTCCCCCCCCCCAGACATTCATTTGGAGACTGGTAATACTTATGCGGCTCTTTTCACCTCATGGGGAAACACGGAGGGGGATGATTCAGATTCTCAAAAATCTTCTATTTCAACTAAATCTCAGGTAATAGACAACTACAAGGATAAAAAAAAGAAAAAGAGGAAAAAATGAAGGGAGTTGAACATTATAAAGGGCAATGAAGTGTTTCTGGGTTTCTTTGAACACACATAGCTTATTGAATAAAGCAAAGAGGCAGGCCTTGTTTAATTACATTCATGAATTTCCCTTGTCAGTTTGTTTTTTGCAGGAGACTTGGATGTTCTCAATCGAACAGAGGGCAGCATTTAAAAAAGAGTGGCTTTGGGGCCCATCCTTTGGTCTTTTGAGAGGATGCTGCAGATGGTGTGGGATCATATTTAACTCTTTTTCATTCCAGTTACACAACTTAATAGACCTGATACCTGGGAGAGTATTAATTTTGGATGGGAAATGGCGAGGTTTATGGTTTCGCTTCATTAATATCTACAACCCACAAACTAAATCAGGTAGAGTGAACTGCCTAAAGTTGGTGCAGCCTTTTTATTTACAACAGTTAGAGTGTTATGGGGGGAGACTTTAATTGCATAGTTCCAGATCTCTCTCAAAAAAAACAAAATAGTAAGAAAATATATTACGATTCTAACACACTAAGCAAAATTCTTAGAGAAGCAGGTTTAGTTAATTGTAACAACTCTTTAAATCATGAAAATAGCTTTTCATTTAAAAAAGGGAAATCCTTTTCACTGATTGACCACATGTTTGTTTCTTCAAATATTCAAATAGAATCATTCAAAATATTCCCCTGTGAATTTTCAGATCATTTATTATTGTTCATTACTTTCCTTCTTTCAGACAAGCAAGAACTAAGGCGAATAAGATGGAAACTTAATAATTCTTTACTTGAACTGAATCACATTCAGATAGGAATAAGAAATTTGTTGAAGGCTAGGCTATCAGTAGCTTTTTTGTATCCAGATTTAAGTAAATGGTGGTTAGACACAAAATCAGATCTAAGAAACCTGTTCAAAAATAATGGAAAGAAAATCAAAAATGATAAATTTATACATTACTTAAGTTTGAGACAGCAACTACAAAGAATTTTGACCATAGCATACACATCTAGGTGGGATTACTCAGATCAAATCTCCTTATTAAAAGACAAAATGAAGGAATATCAATATGATAGAAGTAAAACCATGCAGGCCATATTGATTAATGGAGTGAAAATCACCTATAGGGATCCCTTTGAGATGTGCAAAGAACTTAGAGACTCAATGGGATTGGAGGTAAAAGAACGGATGGGAGTGTTGCAACCACAGTGACGGAATTAAGGGAGGTTATTATGAGTATTTTAGTTCACTAAATCCCAAGAGAAATATTTCTACTAAAGAGATAGCGGACTATTTGAAAAGATTCCTGTATCATTAAAAGGGCTAAAAAGAAAGAAAATGGGAAAATATTTTCAGGCAGAAATTCTGGAGTCCATTAGGTCATTGAAATTAAATATTTCCCCAGGCTTAGATGGACTTACAAATATTTGTATAAAACTTTTCCGGAAGAATTTAGCCAATGTTTAGGTCTTTTGTTTCAATATTTTCTAGACAAAAATATTATCTACCCCTCATTTACAGAAGGATTGTTAACTTATATTTTTAAATCAGGTGACAAGCAAAACATGGCTAATTGGAGACCAATCACTTTGTTAAATACTGATTACAAAATTTTTGCCAAAATTTTGAATGAAAGGCTTAAAAAATATGCAGAAAAAGTAATTTCGCTCTATCAATATTGTGGTCTGCCGGATAGAAGAATACAGTCTGCTCTTATGTTAATAAGAGATGTAATAGATTATCTCTCTGAGATGTGGTTAACAGGATGCTTGGTAGCAGCAGATCTAGATAAAGCATTTGACAGAGTTCATTTACCATTTCTTTTCATGACTCTGAGGTATTATGGGGTGCATGATAAACTGGTGAACTTAATAGAGAAATTATATAATAAAGGGTTGGTATTTCCCTTTGTGAAAGGCTGTAAGGCTGAAGGGTTTCATTTAACCACGGGAGTTTGACAAGGGTGCCCTCTTAGCCCCCTTTTATATACGTTTGCAATAGATCCCTTTTTGCAAACAGCATTACGCCAAAAATGGAAGGGTATTCTCTATAACGAAAGTAGTTTAGTTCAGTTAAATATTCAAGCTTATGCAGATGATTTAGTAATTTATTTGGAGGACAGTACATCAATTATGAATTTCATAGGAGCATTTGAGGAGTTTGCTAAAGTTTCTAACGCAAAATTGAATATAAATAAAACAAAAGGATTGATAATTGGGGTAAGTGGGATTACGGAAATACGGTTGGAAGAAATCCACTTTTCTAGAAACCCGCTCAGAATCTTGGGCATTAACTTTGGACCTCAGAATATATCCAGGGACATTTGGGAGAAGGTACTTAGGAATGTTGAAAAAAAAAAGTAAATAGGTGGAAGCAATGGAGGTTGTCTAAATTAAAAAGAGTCCAAATAATAAAACAATTTCTTCTGCCTATCATACAATTTGTGGCAATGATTTTTCCGTTACCAGTAGAATTAGAAACAAAGTTATATAGCTTCTTCTTTCAGATGCTTTGGGGTAACCGTTTAAACCCGGTCAAAAGAGGTTATACATATTTAAAAATAAAGCAGGGAGGATTAGGAATGATAGACCCAGTTGTATATGCTCATGTTTTTTTTATAGCTAACTCCATTAAAGAGGGATTAAAAAATGGAATTAAGGGTTGAAAATTCATGGAATTTCAAAATCATGGGAAAATATTTTAAGAATTGGACTTCATTAGCTCCCAAACTTAACAGATATTTACACATTCCTGAGCACTTAAGGTCTACAGCTCAAAAATTATATAAATGGGAATTACAGAAGCAGGTAGTACTAACATATAACACAAGGGGTTTGTACCACTATTTAATGCAAAAATTATACCCGCAAGAGTCGGAATTTAAAAAATGCCCTTTAACTTTGAACCCCATGATTTTGGCTCAATTAAACAATCCAAGGATGCCAAAGAATCAATGGGAAGTTCAGTGGTTAATATTTTATGGAAGTCTGAATGTTAGGGGAAATGCCAAATATAAAGCCCTACAGGAAAGGTTATGTCCCTATCTTGAATGTATTAATAAGGAGGAATCCATGGATCATTTCCTTCTAGAATGTACTTATGCTTCAGGATTGTGGGATTATTTAGCTGAGTTATGGAAATTTAAGTGGATGAAGAATATGACATATGAATTTCTAATCCTAGGGGTGTGCCCAATAGGTTCATTCGGATTGCATAATGGGACTTTGACTTTATTTTTAGGATGCCTAAAATATTATTTGTGGCAAGCCAGAATACAGTGGGTTCTATACCAAAAGAAAATGTTATATGTTTGTGTTAGTAGGTTAATAATAAAGGAGTTAGAGAAAATTTATGCTGCAGATGTGTTAAGAGTTTCACCAGGGGCATTAAAGAAATTGTGGAAAGGCTTTCTACATTTTATTAAGTATAAATAAAGGAGCGGAATTAGCATGTAAAAATGGAAAAAGATAATGATAAAGCGAGTATACAAAGTGAATTTAAAAAGAGGATAAAATGTTGTAATTTTGTACTTTATCAATTGTTTTCTGTGACCAAGTGTTGTTAATTATGTTTATTTTGCTAATAAAAACACCCCTACTCTTTTCAATAAGTGCCATGGGATCTTTAACATCCACCTGAACTACCACCAATCCAGGCAGATGGGACCTTGGTTTAACATCTCATCTGAAAGATGGCACCTCAGAAGTGCAGCACCCCTCTCATGCTGCACTACAGTGTCAATACTGGGATATTAACCCAAGTGCCAGATGTGGGAACTGAACCCACAGCCCTCTGATCTCCCGGCCTCAGAGGCGAGTGTGCTACCTACTGAGCCACTGACACTGACAATGACTGTAAGGGAGAAATACAGTCAGTTGGACATTGTGGGAATACCTGTCATTCTGAAAAAGCATGTATCCAACACTTGTATACACCTGCTTCTCAGTTTTAGTACTGACCAAAGTACTCAAAATATGCCATATTTTTTATTTTACAAACACTTCTGTGAGATATACTGAAACCTTCATCCATTCTAATTACCCTTAAAGTCCTCAGTCTCCCATGCCCTAAACCAAGCTGATACAGCATAGAAAAAAATACCCACGCTACATTTCCCAGTATTAATAAGTAAGGGTTTTATGTTAATAAAGATAAACTGACACTAGAGAAAAAGAAATGGATTAATCATATTGAGGCCTCCCTTGTTTAAGGGGAGGTATAGTACTTTCATTTTTATAGGGTTCAGCCTACTTCCCTAAATTGTCTGAAAAAATAGACTTAGTATGGTTGCCTATTAATGTTTGGGAGGGAGGAAAAAATGTTACTAACAAAAAGAAACAGTGGTAACAGGTAGGTTTTGATTAAATATGCTCTTTTAGCTTTACTCATCATCCAGTTGTTCCATCTTTTAACCATTTGGGTACCTTGTTGAATGTTTTTCTCCCAATTTAAGATGTCTAATTGTGCTGTGCCAAACTCTATCTCTAACCACATGATTGGTTCTCTAGTTAGTTTTATTCCTGCTATGCACCCCTGGAAGGTTTGTTTCTTCCCTAAGTCTCTGTATACACATTTGTGATCATTAAGGGTCAGCCCTGAAACAGCTCCATACTGGGTACAGATTTCTATTGCCACTTCTACAGAAAGAGTGTCCTTCATAAAAAGACAGATATCATCTGCATAAGCCATTGCTGAAAAGGGAACTTTTGCTGAGGCAATTGTATAGGAGCAATATCTAAGCAGTCATTTAAAGATCATAACAGCGGATCCGACTAAAGACATATAAAAGAGGGCTTAGGGGACAACCCTGCCTAATTCCTTTACCTACTGGCATCATGGGGCCACAAACCCCATTCACTTGTGGAATAACCACAGCATTTTTATATAGTGTTTGCAGCCAGGATATAAAAGCTTCAGGAATTCCATATTGTTTTAATGTGTAATACAGAAAATCATAACTCACAGAATCAAATGCCCTCTGTTGTTTGAGGGATAGGATATATCCCTCTAAACTGGATAAACTATCTATTTCTATTAATTCTCTTATTAAAATAAGCTGATCAGTAATAGGTCTGCCTGGAATCATACATGATTGGGCTGACATAATCAAATATGGGGCTACTGTCAATAGACATTTATTTAGCATTTTTTCAAGAATTTTAAAATCTACATTAAGAAGGCTAATTGGCCTACAGTTTGACAAAAGTGCTTTATCTCCCATTTTATGCAAAAAAGTGAGGATCCCTGTTGTCATTCCCAAAGGTACACTAGGTTGTGCAAATAAATAATTGGACAATTGTGCTAATTCAGAAGTGATTTGAGGGCTGTAAGCCTTTCCTTTCCAGGTGCTTTTCCTGTATTTAAGGTTTGGATTGCTACTTCAATTTCAAGTGATTCAATTGGTTTAATAAGATTTTGCAACAAATCTGCTGGACATTCCGGAACAGTAAATTTCTGAAAAAACAAAGGCATTGCTGATTTAACCGTGTCATCTTTTTGAAATAAAGATTAAGTATCTTCAAAGACTGCATTTAAAATGCCTTGATTAGAGGTTTGTAGAATATTTTCTAAGTCATATTTATTTTTGTTTATTTAGTGATTCAGAAATGTCCTTTCAGCACAAGCTCCTTTACAAAGGTTCCACATCATAGATTGCAAAACAAAGTACAACAGGAGAAAGCAAAGGTACATTACAATGAACGATACAGCTTGGATTCAGAACTTACAGAATAACTCAAAGCATAGGTACAAGATAAAATAACAAGAAAAACACTTTATGAGGGTAGTGGGGGGGAATAAGCAGCCACAAAGTGCCTTGTCAGTAGTTCAGAGGGATGGGGATAACTGGCAGAGGGGTGAAGAAAGGAGGTACGAGAGAGGTATATACTTCGGTGGAGGTGAAGGGTGAGGGAAGAAGGGCAATAAAGTACAGGGAGAAATGGTGGAGTGAGGGGAGGCTGAGTGAAGAAGACATGCTAGAGTAAATGGTGGGGTGTATGGGGCATGGTCAGGCAGCCAGCATTAGTAGTGACTGTAAGGGAAACTCACAGGACTGTGAGTTGGGGGAGGGTGGGGTGGCGAGTGCCAAAAGAGCATGATGCAAACTGATTGCTGAGGCAAGCCATGAGAAGGGACAGAGGTATCACTACCATAGACTTTTTTCAACCCTATCACTACAAATTAAAATGGGACATACAATGTCTGATTTTGCCTGAGTACCATAAGTTTGTTGCATTTCCAATGCTGCAGTTTATTTAACATGGTAATCCTGAATTTTTTTCTTAGTATCTTGAATTTGTTTTGTATAGTCATGTTCAGTAGTTTGAGCCAAACTCATCAAATGTTGCAAGTGTTGCCTGCTCTTTTGATATTGAAAATACTCCTCATTTCTGTTTAATTTGCTTAAAGAGTGTAATAATTTCCTAAGTTTTATTTTGGTATCTTTCCACCATAATGAAGGGTCTTCATAAATGTCAAACAAAGACTTCCTGCTAATCATAAAATATAAAAGATGCCGTCTAATATTTTCTTTCTTCAAAAGGGAAGAATTAAAGTCCTGGCCCATGAACAATCTGTTGTGGCCCCAGGACTATGAATAACACCTTGTGGTCAGAATATTCCACTGATACTAGATCAGTTGACTGTACAAACAGATTTTTACTCAAAAGGAAAAAAATGGATTTATGTAGATAAACTGCCTTTTTGAAAAGTTGGATCTGCACCCACAGTTTTTGCATAATAAGCATCTACTAAAGTAGCCGTCTGCGTAGTAGTAATGCAAAGAAAGGACATATCACAATAAATCTTTTGAGTTACTGTATTATGACCCTATCTTGCTTAGATAGCCCACAATTAAAATCACCTCACCAGATGACATTTTGGGAAGAAAAAAAATATGGTTTTATTTTTCCAAAAACTTCAATACTATCCGTTTTTGTCTGAATAGCATAGTTGTTTATCAGCCTAAGCCCTATAATATTTGTCACATAACTTAACATCCAGTATCAGGACACTGCCCAGTCTGTGATTTTCAAGATTTACACTTCTGTGTGATGAAAGAGAATGCCCTCCCCAGAGCAGGCTTCCATTCCCATTGACCAGTAGGAAACACCTGTATACCATTCCTTCATTGCTTGAGAAATTTCCAATAGAGTATGAAGCCTGATATCCTTCAAAAAAGTAATATCTGCCTTGTTTGCCCTTAAATGTGAGTAAACACCTCCCCTTTTAATATTATTTGTTATGCTGTTGACATTAACAATTACTAAAGTTAAGTGTAACCGCATACTAAGAAGAAAGAATAAATATATTACAGTCACATAAAATGCCACCATTTATTGTCTGAATTAGGGCGGTTTTGCCCTTTTACTCCTAGCACCACTCCTCAACTTTTTCTTTTTTTTTTTGCTTGTCTTTTTTCTTGGTACCATCTACCTTCACATTCTGAGGATCTTCTGATTCACTGATTTCTGCTTCAGAATGAGCTTCTAGCTGACCAGAATCTATAGAAGCACTCTCAGATTCATTCCCTGAACCTTCTGTACTCTCTGTCAAAGCTTGGTGCTTATTGGATGTACTGATAACTGAAATATTTAGCACCTTAGGTGCTGACTGCTGCCATGCATGTCTCCTTCTAGTAACTCTTCTTTGTTCTACCTCTTGTGGGGGTGGGATTGGGGTTGGAGTGGGGGTATAATGGCAATGTATGCAAGTTCACTTGTTGGGGAAACAGTGGCTCCATTGTTTCTTATAGAACTTCTACTGCTCCTGGAGTTGTGCTATCTAGTGGTTCTAACTCCACCTGGATGTCTGCTATCTCTATGGCTGCCTGTGCCTCTTCCAGAGAAGAGGAAGAGAAAACCTGTTCCTTTGATAAAGGTAGTGGGGGGAGTTGTACACTTTCTGAGGCCTCCACTACATCTTTAGAATGTGCCCTCTGTGCTAGTGTTACCAGCAATCTTTGCTTCTCAGTATCTGTATGGTCTGAGGCATTGTGTGCAGCCTTTGGACATTTCATATAAGCATGTCTCTTTTCCCACGTAAATTACAAATTGCCTCACTCCTACACTGGCTCCTTGTGTGACTTCATGTATTGCATAGGGTACATGTCAATCTATCACAGTTACTACTTATGTGATTTGGACACCCCGCACTTATAACATGTCCTGGGTTGTCCTTGACAGAAAAGGACCCCCTTGTCATCCCCCCCCCAAAAAATTTGAAAGATATTGTAGCCCTTGCTCATTAGTGTGCACAATCACTCTAATCTTCCACCCATCTGTCCAGATACTTGCTGAATAAAAAATAGTTTCCGGGTGACCTTCTATTGTGCAAAGCTGTTTTAAACAAAAAGTGAGGTTAGTAACATTCACACCTTTATTCTGAAAAAGAATTGTAATAGTTTGATGCTCTGGCTTGGTTAGGGGAATCACTTTGAATGGTGTCCACAGGGGGTGTGTTCCTAACCTTCTGGTATCGAGCCCAAAATATCTCCAGACCACTATTAAGTTTGAAGTTTTCGTCAAAGAAAGCTTTGCCCGACACATGTATTGGAGCATAAAGCTCAGTGGCATGAAAATGTAAACTTTCTTTCAATAGGTTCCATCTGACATACACCCTGTTAGGAAAAACATCCAAACCACCCTTATACAAAATGCGAATTGCATTATGTCTCTTAGCCGGGTAAAACGGAATGTGAAAAAAGGATGCATAGGGTCTTGATTGCCACCTGTCCTCACCTGAGAAGGTCTACTTAAAGTGTCCTCTGAATTATTCTCATTCTGTTCTGAAGTTATTTCTGTACCTTCCAATATTTCTGAAAATAGATCCAAAATGTCTTGTTCCCTTCCAATCTTTTTTTTCCTTTTCAGTGCTGTTTAGGGTAGCATCTACATTACTGGTTGGCAGTTTCAAAACTGGGTTCTGTGTTAAGGACAATTCTTTGGTTACAACAAGTGGCTCATCAGTACTTTTAATATATATGTGTATATATATATATATATATATATATATATATATATAATATTAGAGCCAAAAAAATCCATTTAATGCATTAGTTAAGGTTGTTCCACAGTGACAAAAGTGAGGAAATTCACTGTTAGGGTTGAAAACCCTAACTCCAAATTCACCCACCCAGCACCACACACACACACAGACACACACACACACACATGCAAGTATGGGGGAGGACCAAGTCAACACAACCAATGACAGACATCCAGCAGCAGGTGACAAAAATAACAAACAATTGTCTAAATGTACTACGAGACATCCCCATCCACCTGACCAGGTACTGCATGCTCAGTGGAGATCAACAGCAAAACTGAGGCCATGTACACCAAACGTACACATCCCTGATTGCAGCTGCACACAACGTACCACACTTAGTAGTTGCATGGCCTTACCTACCGATGCCCCACACCAGACCACACCACATGTGGTGGGCCACCTGAGCAACAGAGTTCAGCAAAACCAAGGAGTTGTACAGGTATAATATCTCTGATTATAACAAGGGTTTGAGAAATTCAGCTTTCTAATTGACTGTAAACATTGTAACAGCCTTATGTTTAGTTTTTATTAACATACATGTAGAGTCTAACCATATGATGAACATGGTTTAATGTTGTTTAAAAAACAGTTTTATTATGATAGCAATAAGCCACTCCTAGGTATTATGTTAATGGTCAGTTTATCACTGTCTAGCGACATGCACTCAGCTATGCCTCATTCAACATTAAACCCTACAGGGTGATTAACAGACCATTTAACATAACTGTTGGTCATGCCTTATTGCTTAATTGTCTTTATGAGTAGATACCTCCCTCTGCTAGGCACTGCAGCAGCTTTGCAACACAGTGTCCCACCCAGTTACACCATACACTGTCTAGTTACTGGAGAATGGCTGTGAATATGAACTCATGAAGATGAACAGTGTAACTTGATCATTACAGTCATCGAAAACTTAGTGTGATTATAACTGACAGAGTCAGTGATAGAGAATAACCCCTGCTGTCCTAGTACACTTACCCCATTGTAAGTTAAATCAATACTAAAAGACATTCTGTTTATATCTACACCATACCTACTTGATTCCTGTTGTACCACAATTAACATAGTTATCACTTTGATAGCATCAGTGACAGAAGTGTGGCAAACCCAAACACTAGGCATACAGCCTGAGTATGAAACAACTGTTAAAAAAATTACACTGTGTCCATAAGTGGCATAGATCACTCATTGCAACAATAGTAAATGTATTACTATTTGAATAAGTTAGCCATCACAGATGCAATGAGATTGTCTTTATCAGGTACAAAATACTCAGTAAGTGCCTACAGGAAAATCTATCCTATATACATCTCCGATACAGGTACGTCATTGTTGGCTCAGTAGTGCTATGATATTTAGAAGTTGCTTAGATTGATCCATGCAATTACACTGTTTCTTACAAAGAATACTTACTGCATCTTTAGTATTGAAACACACTGAAGGTCTATGTATGTACATCAGCAGTACACCTTCATCAGTAAGAATGCATCTGATACTGGCAGTACGAATGTCACAGCGTTGAACAGGCAATGCTTTTCCATAAGTTTACATCAGCCTCTCTATCTTGAGTAAACCGTTGCAGTAAATGTACTACTATGAAAATCACATACTAAATGTAACACTACTTTTATCTTGAGCATGCTAGTGTCTTGTAGTTAATTTATGTACTTCTCTTAATGTATACTCACTAGTGTTAAAACCTTTCTACAACTGTCATCATGCACCTTCAGCATTTATACTGACTAACGGCACAGTACCAGTTGTGGTGTGGTGTGAGGCATTGGTAGGTAAGGCCATGCAACTACTAACTGTGGTACGTTGTGTGCAGCTGCAATCAGGGATGTGTACATTTGGTGTACATGGCCTCAGTTTTGCTGTTGATCTCCACTGAGCATGCAGTACCTGGTCAGGTGGGTGGGGATGTCTCCTAGTACATTTAGACAATTGTTTGTTATTTCTGTCACCTGCTGCAGGATGTCTGTCATTGGTTGTGTTGACTTGGTCCTCCCCCATACTTGCATGTGTGTGTGTGTGTGTCTGTGTGTGTGTGTGGTGCTGGGGGGGGTGAATTCGGAGTTAGGGTTTTCAACCCTAACAGCGAATTTCCTCATTTTTGTGGCTGTGGAACAACCCTAACTAATGCATTAAACAGAGTTTTTTGCCTCTAATTTCCCTTCTTTTTGAGAATGATAATGAGAAATAGTGAATGTAATGTGGCGGCGGGAGCGCGGGACCATTTAAGCCCGCGCTCCCACCACATATGATGTCTTGTGGCATAGTAACAGGAAGAGCAATGCAAACAGAAGCACCAACAGTGGCACACATGGTAATGCAAGCGCAAATGACACAAACAGAAAGGGCATGCACGGTGGCGTAGACGGGAACAGTCTGCCACGTGATGTTGTCACATAGTAACATGGTGCCTGCAAACGGAAATGTCAATGGGCATGGTGACGCAAGTGAAACAGAAAAGAAACAGTACTGTAGACACAAATGGCAAAAGTAACAAAGCATAGCGCAAATGAGAGCATAAGGATAACACACATAGGGCCCCGTGCTCCGGCACGTAATGCAGCAACAGGATCGCGGGGCCGAAAGGGCCCCGCACTCCCACCACATGATGTCTTGTGGTATAGTAACAGGAACAGCAACGCAAACAGAAGTGCTAACAATGGCGCACAAGGTAACACAAGCGCAAATGAGAACAGAAAGGGTAACGAACACGGTGGCGTAGACGTGAACGGTGTGCCACGTGATGTCTTGTCACATAGTAATATGATGCCTGTAACTAGAAATGTCAATGGGCATGGTGACGCAAAGTGAAACAGAAAGAGAAACAGTACGGTAGACACAAATGGCAAAAAAGTAACAGAAAGCATAGCGCAAATGAAAGCGCAAAGGATGGCATGCGTGGTGGCGTGAGCGTCAGCGGTAAAGTGAAAGCAGGCATGGAACCGCAAGCGGAAAGGGCAATGGTAACAGTAATGTAAGTGCACAGGCTGGTTTTCCCCAAAAGCTGAATAGAGAAAGACAGTGAGTACAAAGAATGTATGCATAATTATGGGTATCGGAGCAGAAAATGAGGACTTGGAATACTAAATAAGTTATATCTCAGGAACCGTACGCCATAGAAAAAAAATGTGAAAGTCATATGATTTATGACTGTCCTGGCTAGTTTTGGGGGCTAAGAATTTTTCTGACGAAAAGTCCTTATCTCGCACCATTTCCGAGATACGGGCCCTGAAAGGCGTGGCGAACGCCGTAATGTTATCCTATGGGAAAAAAAGAGAAGTTCGGAGTACCATAACTTTGCCTCCCTGTAATATTTTTTCACCAAACTACTGAAAGGCACATCTGTGGGCCATTGGCTGTCTTCCCTCCAAATTTCAGGAAAAAAGACCAAACCGTTATTTTGCAGCAGGGATCCAAAGGATTTCTGTAATGCGTTGGGCGCCGTAATGTTATCCTATGGGAAAAACCATCAACTTTGGAGTGCCGTAACTTTGCCGCTGTGTAATATTTTTTCAATACAACATTGAAAGGCACATCTGTGAGATGTCGGCTCTGTTCCTTCCAAATTTCAGCACAAAACTCCCAATGATTCTTTTGCAGTACAGTGCCAAAGAATCGCTGTCACTTTCCCACAGATGGAAAACTACTGTCGCAATTTTCGAAAGCTTTCGCAAAAAAGTTCGACACTTTCGTGAGCACGAAAGTAATTTGTGAAAGTACTTTTTCCAGAAATTTGAAAAACATATTTCTGTGGTGTTTTACCACAAAATAAAGACATGGCAAGCATCCTCAGGGTCCGACTAGGTGAATACAAAAGAATTAGGTTGCTATAGGGTCCCAAATTTAAATGCCAACCATTTTCTGATCACCAACTGAAAACAAAATGGCCAATTTAAGAAAGTAACAGGCCATTTAGAAAGTAAAATGCATTTGCGACACTGTCGAACTTTTGTTAACTTTTCCCATTGACTTATAATGGGAAACTGTTTTTGAATAACTTTTGAACCGTTTAATATTTTTTCATGAAATCTTCAAAAGGCACATTGAGACCCTGCCACATGTTTCCTGAAGATTTTAACAGTTGGCGCAAACCGACGACCTGTAGGCGCGACCGTAGAATTCCAGAAAAGCGTAAATGTGTGCACAGATCATGCTTAATAACTCCACAGCCGTACATCCAACCAGTATAAAACTTGGCAGATCCCAAGGCCTATGGCTCTTGATTGTGCATGCCAAATTTCAGCTAAATCCATGAAACAGTTGCAAAGTTATTAAGATGCAAAGTTTTGGGGTTTAACATAGAAATGGCTCCTCAACCCTAACTATGGTAGCACAATATATATATATATATATATATATATATATATATATATATATTTTAGAGGCAAAAAAACTCCATTTAATGCATTAGTTAGGGTTGTTCCACAGCGACAAAAGTGAGGAAATTCGGTGTTAGGGTTGAAAACCCCCCTTGGACCCCTCCCACCCCCCAACCGGCATTGGGGTGTGCATTGGGGTGTGCATTGGGGTTGTCAGCCCTAACTCTCACCCCATCACATGTGTAAAACAGCAGAAGTATAGGAGAATTTCCTCACTTTTGTCACTGTGGAACAACCCTAATTAATGCATTAAATGGAGTTTTTAGCCTCTAATTTCCCTTCTTTTTGAGAATGATAATGAGAAATAGTGAATGCAGTGCAGCGGCAGGATGTCTTGTGTCATAGTAACAGGAACAGCAACACAAACAGAAGCGCTAACAGTGGCGCACATGGTAACGCAAGCGTGAATGAGAACAGAAAAGGTAACGCACACGGTGGCATAGACGGGAACAGTCTGCTACATGACGTGTTGTCACATAGTAACACGGTGCCTGCAAACGGAAATGTCAATGGGCATGGTGACGCAAAGTGAAACAGAAAGAGAAACAGTACTGTAGACAAATGGCAAAAAATTACAGAAACACAAGCGCAAATGAAAACGCAAAGGATAACGCACGTGGTGGCGTAGACGTCACCAGTAAGTGAAATGGGTACGGAACCGCAAGCGGAAAGGGCAACGGTAACAATAATGTAAGCACACAGGCTGGTTTTCCCCAAAACCTGCATAGAGAAAGACAGTGAGTACAAAGAATGTATGCATAATAATGGGTATCGGAGCAGAAAATGAGGACTTGGAATACTAAATAGGTTATATCTCAGGAACCGTACGACGTAGAAAAAAAGTGTTAAAGTCATATGAATTACGACTGTCCTGGCTAGTTTTGTACTTAGCCCCCACTAGAGGGCTAAGCATTTTTCTGACAAAAAGTCCATATCTTGCACCGTTTCCGAGATACGGGCCCTGAAAGGCGCGGCGAACACCGTAATGTTATCCTATAGGGAAAAAAGAGAAGTTTGGAGCATCATAACTTTGCCTCCCTGTAATATTTTTTCACCAAACCACTGAAAGGCACATCTGTGGGCTGTTGGCTGTCTTCCCTCCAAATTCCAGGAAAAAAGACCAAACCGTTATTTTACAGCAGGGTGCCAAAGGATTCCTGTAATGAGTCAGGCGCCGTAATGTTTTCCTATGGGAAAAACCGTCAACTTTGGAGTGCCGTCACTTTGCCTCCATGTAATATTTTTTCAACACAATACTGAAAGGCACATCTGTGAGATGACGGCTGCGTTCCCTCCAAATTTCAGCCACAAACTCCCAACCATTCTTTTGCAGCGCAGTGCCAAAGAATTGCTGTCTTTGTCCCACAGACTAGAAAAATACTGTCGCAATTTGTGAAAGCTTCCGCAAAAATTTGCGACACTTTCATGAGCACAAAAGTAATTTGTGAAAGTACTTTTTCCAGAAATTTGAAAAACATATTTCTGGGGTGTTTTATCCCAAAATAAAGACATGGCTAGCTTCCTCGGGGTCCGACTAGGTGACTACAAAAAGAATTAGGTTGCTAGAGGGTCCCAAATTTAAATGCCAAGCATTTTTCTGATCGTTAACTGAAAGCAAAATGGCAGATTTGTGAAAGTAAAAGGGCCATTTGCGAAAGTAGAAATGCATTTGCGACACTGTCAAACTTTTTGTTAACTTTTCCCATTGACTTATAATGGGAAATAGTTTTTTGAATAACTTTTGAACCGTTTAATATTTTTTCACCAAATCTTTGAAAGGCACATTGGGATCCCCAGCTGCACATTCCCTGAAGATTTCAGGCTGGTCGCGCAAACCGTGCAACCTGTATGCGCGACCGTAGAATTCCAGAAAAAGCATAAACGTGCACACAGATCATGCTTAATAGCTCTGCAGCCATGTATCCGACTGGTATAAAACTTGGCAGATCCCAAGGCATATGGTTTTTGATTATGTATTCTAAATTTCAGCCAAATCTGTCAAACGGTTGCAAAGTTATTAAGATACAAAATTGTGGGTTTAACATAGAAATGGCTCCTCAACCCTAACTATGGTAGCACTACCGTGCTACCATAATATATATATATATATATATATATATGTATATTTTTTTTTCCCCTTTTGACTCTTCAGGCACCTGGCCAGTCACTCTTTCAGGCCCCCACATGAACTGCCCCACCGCAGCTTCTCCCGACCCTTACCAACCCACATCGCAGCCAGCCCCAAGTAACCCTGGTGTATCCCTTCAGTGGTCGGGTCTCTTACCTCCGTGAGAATGGCCTGGCAGCCAACCAATGATCCTGGGTGCTGCTGGGACAGCATATTGAGGTCCAGGAGCCCGGTGATGAGGGTTCTGGAGGGCCGTCACCCTATCAGCCCGGCACTATTTTTCCACTTTTACTCCCTGAGAGTGACGTGCCACTGATGTCAAGGCATACGCCGACATCTGTCACTCCCTAGTGTGTTGGGGCTGACATCCTGCTCTGCTCCCAGCCTCTGCCAGGAGTCATCAGGCACTGAGCCGCATATCCATCCTCCCCCCTGAGAAGGTGAGCCATCATCAGACACTCATTGCCTTCTCCCCTGGCTGGCCCTCCAGCAGCCCGAGTCCATTCCTGAACCCGGGTCACTGGTGTTGCAGACAGAAATCCAACCACTGTGCCGGTGGGCCAGTTCTTTTAATATTTCAATCCTGTTGTTTTAACCCAAACTCTATATTTCCCTCTGCAGCTGATCTTTCTGTCATTTGCCCAACAGTTTTATCAAATGTTAGTGTTTCCTTATTCAATAGTTTTTGTTTCTGTGTGCTTACCTCGGAATACAAATAGGAGTGAAACCCAATATCCAGACTCCAGATTCAGGCAGATGCACCCATCTTGCAGACTCTAAGGATTTTGAAAATGTCCAAGGATCTTCATCCTGTTCTACCAGGACCACCCATGTTTTCCCTGATGGCATTGCTTTCTTAAAAGTTCTGGGTTGGGTTTTGTCCATTTTTGATAAAAAAGGAAAAAAACATGACTTGGTCCTGGTTCTCCACTGTTGTTTGAGATATGATTTTCTCTGGTACTTCCTGACTCATTGTTCTAGAGCTGCTATACTGCACATCAGCTGTCTCCAAGTCAGTATCTCCAGCTGTGGTCTGGTTGCTATGAGGGGCCTACTCAGCAGCTTCTGCCTCTATCCCAGTCATTGCTGTACAAAGTTCTTATTTTCTCTTTAGAAACTTCTCCTCTTCTTCACACAAATCCCTTAGTACCTCTATGGAATGAGTATCAAGATTCTGTACCTCCAATGTTGTGAAAGGTTTCCTGCCTCCCTTAGGTATATCCTCCTCATTAACTACTACTTTAATTTCCATTGCTATCAATGTATGAGATTCTGGTATCCCTGTAGCATCATAAAACTCTTCAGTCTCTAGGATAGTAGCAGTTGGGGAGGAGACTGACTCCCCGACTGCCCCTACTTTCTGCTCCATTACTGTCTACCAACAGATTGAGCTGACCAACCCTCTCACAGCAGAACAGCACCCCCTGAAGCAACAGTAGGGGAATTTCTCCAGTGCCCTGGCCAAATTTTCCCCATTCACTAAAAATATCACCAACAGCTTAATCTGGTTCAAGGTCAGCTGGCATTCATCTGTATCCTCTTCCCCCGGGTCGTACCTGAAATTAGGCAGAATTTGTCTAGTACACTTACCCGGTCAACAAAAACGAAATAAATAAAATAAAAAGGGTGGTGTATGCCTGGAACAGCCTT
Source organism: Neoceratodus forsteri (assembly GCA_016271365.2). Classification (NCBI taxonomy): domain Eukaryota; kingdom Metazoa; phylum Chordata; order Ceratodontiformes; family Ceratodontidae; genus Neoceratodus; species Neoceratodus forsteri. Next base: position 853,358,376 of record CM028134.1, read on the forward strand.
CCAGCAGAGACAATGGAGGCAAAGACAGCAGTGGGGTTCAAAAATGCTTGGGACAGGCACAAGGGAATCATAGAAATAAGGAAGGGAGAGGGAAAGATGCTGTTGTAGATCAAGATGGGTCTGCAGCAATAAACAAAGGCCTAAAAAATGTTTTAAAATTAAAAAAAAGCAGACTACATGGGCCCAGCAGCCCTTATCTGCTGTCACATTCTGTGTTTCTTTGCCTGGGTTTGTCACAGAACACAGTTGACTGGTTTAACAGCTATCTCACAAACTGCACCAGTGTGTGAAGATTTATAAATCTTTATCTGACATTAGAGGAGTAGCTATTGCTGTCCCCCAGGGCTCCATCTTGGGCTCACTCCTATGTAGCCTCTTCATAAGTCAACTGCAGGATGCCTGCCAGACAGCCAAAGTACTCCTCTATGCTGATGATGCTGTCATCTATTCCAAAAACCTTGACCTTGACAGCCTCACCACCACTCTCCAAAGTTACCTCAGGTCACTAGAAAGCTGGTTAAGTCATAACAAAGTGGTCCTCAATTACAAAAATACAAACAAATATTGTGCTCTTCTCTAGTCTCCCACTGAAAAGGAAAGTATCACCCTTTGTCATTCAAAATGGCCAGGGATAACACCTTGAACAGGTGCAAACCTTGAAATGCATTGGAGTAACTCTTGATAACATCTTGTGTTTTGCCATCCATGCTAACAGTCTAGTGGCCATAATTAACAGAAGACTGGGTGCCCTGTATTGTAACAAAAAATCTCACTGGACATTGATGCCTTATTGTAGCCAGCTCCATTCTGTCACTTATAGATTATGGTGTCCCTGTCTAAACAGCTGCCTGTGATATGGTGCAAAACAGAGCAAAGCTGATGTATAATAAGGTGTGCCACTTTGTCCTTGGTTGTAGAGAACAGCACCCATTGTTGTACCCTTTATGTACTCACTAACTGGCTACCTTTATCCAAAAGATTAAAGCTCAAGACCTGCTTCCTAGTCAAAAAGGTGCTCCTGGGTCAAACACCCCCTGCTTTAACAAATTGTTTCCACACTGTCTGCAACCAATACAACATGAGGAATATGGCTGGGAATACCATTAAGCTTCATTTCTGGCATACTCAGCTGGGCAAACAGTCATTTGCTGTCAGGGCTACTAACTAGTTAAAAAAAACTGCCTGATACTCTGCTAACTCACCCCAACATTAATCAGTTTAAGAGATCTTTGTGGTCTGCCCTTGAAGTGCCTTGTAGTTGTAACTGTTAAATAGTTTTATTCAATTTATCCCTCTACATATCCTGTGACTTTTTATAAAATGATCTGTACAGATATTTACAAAACTGAATTTAGTTGGTCTAAGACTTGGTGGAAGACTAGGTTTGCTGGCAAAGACACCTAGCTTCACCTGAGCTCTTTTTTTTCTAGGTTTGCTTGTGAGGACAGAGCAAGGAACAACATTATCAGAGCAAGGGAAAATATTAAGGCTTCTTTTGGCTAGGCAGATTTATTTTCTTTTGCGCTCACAGATGTTGTTACTGCTTTTTGCTTACATTTTACTGCTTTATTGTTCTCTGATTCAAATTGCTGTTGCAGGGTATACTTGCTGCTGCCTTATTACAGAGTGTGCTTAAAGGTTTGTTGTTGTTTTCTGCTTACAGATTACTGCTGTAATCTCTGATTCAAATTGTTTTTTGCAAGGTATAAATTATGTTACTGCTTTATTTTTCTCTGTGACAAAGTATTTTTTTTGCAGGGTATATCTTCCGTGAAATTGCTACATATGGTGCTTGCATGTTTTAGTTTTATCTGTCATTAGGCTAAGAGTTCAGGGCTACTGTATTTGTTGTTGGTTTATTGTTTCTGCTCTTACCTCCTTGTTTCCTTCATCCATGGTTCTTCTTTTTTGGCTGTGGAAGGGCACAACCACCTATGCCCATCCCCAACCACACCATGCTATACTCCTTTCATAGAGTTCACAGTCATGACATTTCCTGTAGCAAAGCAGGAAGGGGGGACCAGAGGGGTATCCACACAGTGACCTCACTTACTAGGGCACAATTAATTTAATTTGTTATAAAAAGTTATACAAAAACAAACAAAACAAACAAAAAAATGTTTTGCTTTTATTTTCCTTCTAATTACTCGGACCAGATTATAAACTTGGTAACTCAGCTGGAATGGATATTATTAACTGCAGGTACTGTGGGATACTTTTCAAAAGGGCAGTTATACAGGATGTAGGGCACTGTCCTACATGCTGGACCATCAGAGGTCTAAGGGCTCAGAGCCGAGGCAGCATGGGCAGAGACTGCACACTTCAAATCGCATATTCAGGAGAAAATATATTACAAGAACCACCCACCATTTCCCCAACCTCCACAATAACTACAGACCTATCTCCCTACTACCCCCACTCTCCTAGGCACTAGAATGCATTGTCTCAGACCAGCTCACAGAATGCCTGGATACATACAACATCCTGTGCAAGCAACAACACGGGTTCCACAAAGGTCACAGCACCTCCATAGCCCTACTTGAATTCACCGGCACAATCCACAATGCACTTGACTCCAGTGAACTAATAGGCTCAATCTACATTGACTTAACTAAAACCTTCGACACCGTCAATCACCGCCTCCTGCTTGTCCAGCTTCAGAACATTGGTCTGTCAACCGACTCTATTGGCTGGTTTAAGAGCTACCTTGAAGAATGGTCCCAAACAGTAAGAATCACTGATACACTCTCGGACCCTAAACTGGTCTGCTCGGGAGTCCCCCAGGGTTCCATTCTGGGACCCCTCCTTTTCAGCCTATTCTTAAACTCACTACCAGACAGCTGCCCAGAACAAATAATTCTCTACAACAACGATGCTGTGATCCTCTCCTTAGACCCTAATCCAAACAATTACAAAATAAACTTCACCGGGCCTTCTTCTCCATTGAATCCTAGTTCCTAAATCATAAACTGCTTCTCAATCAGAGAAAAATCAAATCTATGGTCTTCTGCAGCCCCCACAACAAAAACAAACAACTCCACCTCTCCATTGCAACCGAACAAGGAGCCATTCTAGAGCAAATACAATTGTTCAAGTACCTCTGCACCACCCTTGATCCCCACCTCTCATACGCTGTCCATATCAGCAATGTTGCAAAGTCTGCCAATGCGAGGTTAGGCATATTATTCTGGCACAGGAAACACCTAATCCCAGAAGCACAATCAGTGGCTGTCCAAAGCTCCATCGTCAGCATCATAGACTATGGTCTTATCATATATGGGTCTGCAACTACCACTGCTCTCAAATGTATAACGACCTCCCTGAATAAGGCCTGTCATCTCATCACTGGTTCACATCGCTGTACCCACACATGTGACCTTTATTCCCAATCTGGATGGCTTCAACTGGACAAACACATAAAATACCAAACCTGCATTACGGCCAAGACAATTATAATGGGGCTTGACCCACCTGGTGTCTATGCCCTCCTTAAACCTAGACATAGGAACGTCACTACAAGGAGATCCAATTCCCATCTACTACATATCCCATGATGTCACACAATCCAAGGACAAAGATCATTCACCTATCGGACATCCAACTGGCTCAACTCTTTTGGCAGTGACATAGCTACCACTCCAACACTCGGCCTCTTCAAGTCCAAACTGCGCCTCTCACTGCTTGTATCCTGCAATTGCCCATCTTAACATTTCCACCATTCCAGCTGCACATGCCCCAGCTCCCAGCACTTACAGTCAGTCTTTGCACCCCTAGCACCTTACCTGTCACTTTCCCTCGACGAGGCCCCCTGGCTGCACTGTCTCCTGCCCTCACCCACCCCCATATCTCTACTACTGCCCCACCCCAACCACCTCTCATACTCCCCTTACCCCTGTACCTCCTCCCTCAATCTCCCACCTCACTTCCTCCGCACCCACCCCTCCTTCCCTTGTCTTGCTCATAGCTCAAGTCTTTGTACTGGTTATTACATGTCTGCAAGTCAATGATTATATGTTTGCAACTAAAAATGATGACTGTTGCACACACTGACATGGAACCATTGTAAAAGAGCCTCGTCTCAAAGGTATTGTAATCCTAGATTGAAATAAATAAATAAACTGAAGCGCCTCGACTGCAGATGGTAGTTGGTCTGGGAGTCTGGCAGGTGGTTAAGAGGGGCAAATCAGGTGCCCCACCACTCAATGCTCACCTCCACAAACCATATAAAAACTACAAACAGGTATCTGCCTCTATCTCCAAAATCAAACAAAGGGGCAGAAGACACTGCAGAGTAGAACACTGCAGCACAGGAGCTAGCACTACAAAACTCACCCAAAACAGGGACCAAAACAAAAAAATCAAAAAGGAAATCCAAAACACTTTTGATCATAGGAGACGCCATGATTCAGGGAGTTTTATTTATTAATTTATTTGCTTTTGTTAACTGGGTAAGCAAACTAGACAACCAAGTGCCTATTTTCAGGTGCGACCTGGGAGATTACAAGGTACATACATGAACAATTTTCAGGTGCGACCCGGGAGATTACAAGGTACATACACGAACGTCAGGCAAAAGCAAGTGAAGGATTACATTAAAGAGAATTAGCACACAGGGACAATACAAGCAACAGTACCAGCAGGGATTTACATTGCAGGCAGTAGGAAGAAATACAGTATGGTTTCATCATTCCAGGCAACAATTCTGTAAGGCTTGCAGGTAGGCAAAGAGGAGAACATTGGGATAGAGTGGGCCCAGGGCAAGATAATGGAGTGCACAGTAATAATGCTCACCCTGTTGGGCAGGTGAGCCTAAGTGATCTATTTTTCTAGTAAACTGTGAGTACAGGAGGTGTATAAGTGCAGATGTACTCTTCCCAAGTCATATTGTTTAGGTAGCATCTCAGTTTGTTGGGTGTCACAGGCTGAGAGGGTTTGTCTAGTGCAGAGACAGGTGGAAGCCATTTTGAGAAAGCCCCAGAGGAAGACTTTAAAGCTCTGGTGAGAGGGAGAGGAGTGAGTGCTTGATGGAAGAGAGTTCCAAACCCTGGGCGCATACGCAGCGAAGGCTCGGTCACCCATTTGTGTGTGAGTTTTTGGTACCAGGAGGGCATGAGAGTCACTGGATCGCAGGTTGTAGGAGGAAGTAGCTAGAATGAGGGACTGTGCAAATTTAAGGGGGGGTGGCAGTTCTGACATTACTGTCTATGAAGTTGCCCACGACATAGGAGCCGTGAGTTTCCAGTGGGAGCCATTCAAGCCGGGTGTAGAGCTCACAGCGGTGAGTGAGGTGGGGGACTGAGAGCACAAAATGGCATATGTTGTTGTAAGCTGAGTCCCACTTTACTAGACTAGTTTTTGCAATGTGAGCAAAGCTGACTAGGCCATAGCAGAGCGTAGGTAGGAGGACTCCCCTGGCTAAGGCGAGATGAGCAGCTGGAGTGAGACAATTTTTTGCTCTGTAAGTGTGTCCCAACTTGTAGTTTGAGGCCTTACATGAATTGTGTATGTGCATGTTCATATCCAGTTGTGGGTCAAGAGTCACCCCTAGGTACTTGACCGAGTCTGCAACTAGCAGTGGGGACCCATCGGCCCCAGAAATCTGTAGTGAATCTGGGGCAGCTTTTAACTTGGCTGCTGAGCCAAAGAGCATGGCCTGCATCTCCTGCAGGTTAAACATAAGTTTATGATCCTGCAACCAAGTTTGAATTTGGTCGAAGTCCGAGTTAGTTTGCTGTTCATGTTAGAGATGTCCTGGGAACTGGACATGATCATTAGGTCATCGGCGTACAGCACTGAGGACCCAAGAGCCGGAGCTGAGGGTAGCTCATTTATGAAGAGTGAGAACAGGAGAATTTATACCTACCTACAGACAGGGGAAATGGTCAGATGTCTCCCAGGTACACCAGCATGGAGAGACACTGACCACATTGCTAAAATCATGCAGGAAGCAGGAGAAAACATCAATGTCCAGGTACACATAGGAACTAACGATCTCAACAGCTGGTCAGTTGTGGAGACCAAGGAACACCTGACCAGGCTGGGAGACAAACTGTCATCCATTTCATCCGACATCTCCTTCTCTGAGATCCTGCTGGTAGGAGAGAGGGAGGCAGACAGACGGAAGGTCAGAGAAGGGGAGATAGGGGAGCAAAACATGTGGCTCAATGGCTGGTGCTAGGAAAAAGGACATAAACTTGTAGGTAACTGGCAAAAGTTTTGGGAGCAAAAGTTCTTTAAATTAGATGGACTGCATCTGACTAAGGAGGCAGTCAGCACATTGGGGAAGAAGTTTGATGTTTTTACAGAATATTTAAACATAGCAAAGGAGGAGGGGGTGCAGCACCATCGAGTGGGAAGAACACTCCTCCCCCCCCTCAGCCGGTGATCAAACAGGACTTCAGCATGTTCATAGTTCATTTGCATCACCAGGTACAGCTATACAAAGTGGGGTTGTCTACAGGCCTCCAGACCAGGGGGAGCACATTGACACATTACTGTTAGAAGATATACAAAACATGACAGCTAAAGGGGAGGTTCTGATAATGGCAGACTTCAACATGCCAGATACAGATTGGTCAATATCAGCAGGAACATCTACCAGAACTAGAAACATAGTGGATTGTCTGCAGGGAGAGGGCTACAACCAACTGGTACAACAACACACAAGAGATAGGGCTATCCTGGATTTAGTACTGACTAATGGGGAAAGGATCACAGATCTCCAGGTAGAAGGTCACCTGGGGGCCAGTGACCATCACATAGTGTGGTTCAGTTTGGTCACTAGAACTAAATCATCCCATTCCAAGGCAAAAATATGGGACTTCAGAGGAGCTGACTTTGATAAGATGGCCAACAGAGTTAAGCTAGCCCTGGCAAGAAGAAATACAGGTGAAGGGGTACAGGCAAAGCGGGCAAGCATTAAAGATGCAATACTTGAAGCAACATTCCATTGTGTTAGGGAGAAAAGCAAGAGCAAAAGGAGGAGAAAACCACTTTGGTTCTCGACACAGTAGCAGAAAAGATTAGAGCCAAATGGTTGGCCTTCAGGAAATATAAGGGAATGCAGTGAGACGAAGATAGGGAGGCATACCGAACTTCACTAAGGGAAACAGGGAAGGCAGTAAGGCAGAAAAAGGCCTAAACTTGAGGAAACTAAACAGTAGAAGAAGGGGACAAGAATTTCTATAGATGCATTAATGAAAAGAGAAAGTTCAGAGGGTGTATTGCTAAGATTAAAGGGGATAAGGTGGAGTGTATGGAGGAGGACCAAAAAAAAGCATCTATCCTAAATATATACTTCTGCTCAGTATTTACTGAGGAGAAGATTGGGCAGGGGCCACAGCTCAGCATCATGGACATGGGGGGTGCACAAGTATCTTCACAAGAGAAAGAGTCCACAAGAACTTGCTAAGCTCAGGGTAGACAAGGCAGCAATAGGACCTGATGGCATATATCCCAAAGTACTAAAGGAGCTAATAGTGGAACTAGCAGAGCCACTAGCAGAACTGTTTAGTGAGTCTCTGAGCACAGGAGAGATCCCAGAAGACCGGAGAAGGGCTCATGTGGTCCCACTCCAAAAGATTGGCAGCAGGGAGGAGGCAGGGAACTACAGACAAGTCAGTCTTACCTCAGTAGTGGGCAAGATTATGGAGGCCTTCCTTAAGGAAAAGATAGTGCAACACCTGGAATCCATAGGAGCACAGGATCCAAGACAGCATGGGTTTACAAAAGGAAAGTCTTGTCAAACTAATCTCATAGATTTCTTTGACTGGGTAACCAGAGTGGTGGACAAAGGGGGTGCAGTTGATGTCGCCTACCTTGACTTCAGTAAAGCTTTCAATACTGTTCCACATAGAAAATTGATTAATAAGCTGGGGAGCCTCAGGGTGGGTCAGAGGTTGGTCAACTGGGTGGCAAACTGGTTGGTGGGCAGAAAACAGAGAGTGGTGGTAAACAGTATACAGTCAGAAGAGATGCAAGTCACAAGTGGCGTACCTCAGGGATCAGTCCTGAGGCCAGTCCTTTTCAATGTTTTCATCAGCGACATTGCAGATGGACTGGAGGGTAAGGCTTGTCTGTTTGCAGATGACACCAAGATCTGCAACAGAGTAGATGATCCAGATGGGGTGGACAGAATGACAAGAGTTCTGGATAAACTGGCAAAATGGTTGGAAGAGTGACAACTAGGGATTAACACAAAGAACTGCAAGATCACACACATAGGGAAGAGAACCCCTGAAGCTATCTATAGGTAAGGAGGTGAGCTGCTGGCAATCACAGGGAAGAAGGAGAATTGGGCAACACAGGTTACCTGAAATCATTCATGAAGACCACTAAAACAGTAGGTAAGGCTAGAGGGATGTTGGGGTATCACAAGTCTTAAGAGGGGAGGTAATAATCCCTCTTTACAAAACACTGATTAGGCCCCATCTGGAGTACTACATGCAGTACTGGAGCCCACACCTGCACAAGAACAGTAACAAAATGGAAGCAGTCCAGAGTAGGGCAACTAAAGTGGTGCAGAGACTGAGTCAGAAAACATATGAGGACAGATTAATGGAGCTCAATATGTATACCCTAGAGCAAAGGAGTGAGAGAAGTGATATGATCGAAACATTCAAACATCTTAAGGGCATTTAACAATCTGAAAGAGTTTAACGTTGTTTCAATGTAAGAAAAATAGGACAAGAGGACACACATGAGATTAGAGGGAGGCTGATTAGGGGGTAATGTGTGAGGAAGTTCTTTTTCACAGAAAGCATGGTGGATGTATGGAACGGCCTACCTCAGGAAATGGTGGATATGAATACAGTGCAGAGCTTCAAACAGGCATGGGATAGGCATAAGGGAGCAATACAGATGAGTATGAATAGATAGGCCACTGACAGAGTAAAGGCCTATGGCACATTCATAAGGTAGAAAAAATGGGCAGACTGGATGGGTCTTGCAGTCCTTATTTGCCATCAACTTCTATGTTTCTATTGTAAGTGCTCTGAGCCTGATTTGAAATCATGTCCTCTGGAACTGTTTATTGCATTTGTAATGCTGTTTTTGATTATGTATTTTATTTGTTTATTTAAAAAGTTTCACTAGGAAAGGCATACTGAGCAGAACTGCTCATTTCCAGTTGCATCCTGGAGGAGAAGAGGAAGGGAGCAGGAAATAATACAATTAAATTCACAGTACTGTATATAGTAAGACACATATTTGATGTGTGGTTCTATGTCATAATAACAAGTGAGGAACGGTGATGCATGATAAAAGCGCTGAACCCACATTGCAACCAGTTTTTAAAAAGTATTTTCTTGAGGGGGGGCTTTGCCCTCTGCACACCCCCCTTGTGGGGAGCTTTGCCCTCCACACACCCCTTACTAAAGATTACTACTCACTGGGGGGCCACAACTTGTGGATGGGGGGAACCAGGATAACAAAATGTATCGGCGCTGTGGTTCCATCACCATTTTGACAGATCACCGTTCCTCACTCACTATATTCATGGGCTACCTGGACATGGAACTTTTGTAAATGAGGAACTGTGCTCAAAGGTATTCTCTGAAGTTTTCAATAAATAAATAAATAATCAAATAAATAATCCTAGAAGCAAAGGGATACTCTTTGCACGTGTGTGTCTGCTGCTGGGTGGTTTATGTCAGAGTGTACTATCACTGAATTGTGGACAAAATTTTCATATGGAGATGATATCCCACAACAAGGATCACAAATCTGAAACCACCACTCAATGAATCAGCATTGAGTTACTCAGCTACTGGAACAGCAAAACAAGCAGAGGAGAGGGAAGGCAAGGCCATTTTGATAACTTTCCAGACCGATGAGATAATACAATTGGCCAAACCAGAGGCAATCTTGGAAGCATATTTTATGTTTGTCTGCAAAGGTACCTGTTTTCAAAATGGTGGGCAAAATTAAAGGCCCCCCCCCCACCAGCTGCAGTAAAAATTGGAAGAGAAGTTACCCACCAGCTGGAGTGCATTTTTCTATGGTATCAGTTGCACTTTTTGGCTTAAAAGAATCTTTATATTGTGTGTTATGGTCTATACCTTTCTGACATGAAATGGAACTTGTCTCCCCCCAGAGGACATGCAAAGCTAACATTTAAGACATTTGTTATCCTCTGTTTCTTGCCCTTATCTGTTTAAGCCTAGTAGCCCTCTACCGGTTGACCATTACTGGATCTGTAATGCAACAGCTGTTTTAGTACTGCCACAATGCTGCATAGATCCTGTGTGTAAACACAAAAGAACTGACTGCTGCACTACATGCTATACATGGGAGTTAAAACAATGCAAAATGGAATGGTGTCATAAACATAGCTGGAAACCATCAGAAATCTTGCCTGGGTCAGTCACTGTTTAACCTATTTAATTATGTCAGCATAATAAGCGCTTTAGTACTTGTTTCAGCAGCCTACCCCAAAATAAAATTAAATTAAAGACTACACCTGGTACTTGGACCAACTAAAAACATGTTCAGTTTTAAATTTAAAATGCTTTTCCTTTTTTCTATTTTAATACCATTGTATACTTGCAATAATACATTCCAGTGTATGTGAGTTGAGCAAGGAATAAGACATGACAGAGTAGGTGTTACACTCTGCTAACATTCCAAATTTGGGGTTGAATGCCAAGCCCAAAGGCCAAGGGAGGTCAACTACCATGAGGGATGTTCATGGGGTATAACACCTAACCTAGAATATATTTCTCAACTTACCAAATTCTTTATAATAATGAAAGAATAAAGCAGAGTGATTTTTTCAGTCAGGTCCATAGGATGTGAATTGACATGCCAATGCATTTTTAAAAGATTTCCATACAGTGATGTAAGAGTCAATATTTATGAATAAGTTCTTTAATCTGATGACATCAAGAATGACATCACCAGCATCCATTTCAACAAAGTGGGTAGTCAACCTCCCTGAGTAAGTAACAACTGATATTTAGTCATAAACGTTGTTTGACATTGCACTGTTTCCCTGCCATGTGAACTGATGGCATCCTCAGGTCAGAGGATTCATCTTGTCCCATACAGACATTAATGCTGTGGAGGGGGAGAGAACATCAGACACCAGAGATGCAGGATGCTTACAACCCTGTCTCAGTCCGTGACACCTGGGACTGGCCACCACCAGGAGACATTGGGAGCAGAGCCATGATGGGTGCCGCAGGACACTACAAGGGAGAAGGCTAATGACTCAGTTCAGTTCATTGTGAAGTTGGTGAGGCATCTGATGCTGCAACACTGACCATGGCCCAGAGTGAAATAGAGGTCTGCCTGGCTGAGTGGTGTCTTGACTCTCAGTCCAACAACTAGGCCACTAGCAGGGTTGTCACATTAACATGCAGAACAGGCCCAGGTGTGATATGTCCTGAAGTCTTGGACAAACAGCAATAGACCTGCCATTTCACAATTTGTATTTATCATAACTTACCTTAATGCAACACAATGGCTGTTCCTTTGCAAATGGAGCAGTGTGGGCCACTGTGGTGGTGTGATCCAAAACCCTGTAACCATTTTCTGTTTCTGTGGGTATGTTCCCCACTACTTTCAAAACTGAGGGAAGTGGGGTTGGTGGACAAAACAGGACACTTAAAAAATGGATAACAAGTCTCAGATTCTATTTAAGTGTTTCAATGGCATCCTAGCAGCAAAGGGATGATCTTCATGCAATGTGCCTGCTGTGGCAGAGTGGGTCAGTACACCAGGCACCAGAGATGCAGGATGTCTGCAACCCTGTCTGAGTCTGTGACACCAGGGACTTGCCACCACCAGAAGACACTGTGTACAGAGCCAGTATGAGTGCCACAGGGCATTACAAAGGGGAAGGCTAATGACTCAATTCAAGACATTTTGAAGTGGGTGATACATATGATACTGCAAGACTGACCATGGCCATGGGTGAAATGGGGGACTTCTCTGGTTGTGTGGTGTCCTGGTCTTTCAGTCTAACACCTAGGCCACCAGCAGGGTTGTCTTATTAACAAGCAGGATAGACCCAGGTGTGACGTGTCCTGAATTCTTAGACAAACAGCCTAGGGTATGTGACTGTACAACTATTGGCATGGGCATATGTGTGGCAACTGTAATGAAGGGATGATGATCATACACTGTGTAGCAATACAGGTTTGTGTATGCTGTACACACTTGTGAAAAGGATATGCCATCTCTGCTGTAACTCCACTTGTGCCACAGTGTCTGGGCAACCAATTCACACATGCAGATGCATAAATCATGCTTTGGGTAAGCATTCACACAAATGAATCGTGTAAGTCTGGGCATGCCCATGTGTGGAACAGTATTGCTTCACTATGCATGCACAGCACTTCCATCCAGCATGTCTTCTGCACTATGGGTAGTGTTCAGCTGAATAACAGTTCCTTTCCACGGAAGCGCTTATATATCTTCACTGTGTGGACATGTAAGCCAAATGGACCATTTCGTGGATTGGGTTCTAACACTTTTGCCTTTCTGTTGTGTTGTCCTAGATGTAGTTAAACTTACCTCTGTGCAACCCAGTGGCTGTTTCATTGCAAATGGAGCAGTGTGGGCCACTGTGGTGGTGATGTGATCCAAAACACTGTAGCCATTTTCAGTTCGTGTGAGGATGTCCTCAACTACTTTCAGAATTGAGGGATTTGGAGTTGGTGGAGAAAATAAGACACTTTATGAAATGGATCGCTGGTTCCAGACTTTATTTTTAGTGTTGCAATGGCTTCCTAGTAGCAAAGGGCTGATCTTCATGCTCATGTGTCTGCTGTGGGGTAGTTTATGTGTCAAAGTGTATTATCACAGAATTTTATTTATTTATTTATTTGTACATCAGTTTACAACCTTTGAGCCAGGGGCTCATTTTCAAAGGTACCTCATCACAAAGAGGACAATACAGTTGGGGACAGTATTTTCATAAGGGGATGATACCCCCAAAAACATGGATCAGAAATTTGAATCCGCCACTCAATGAATCAGCACTGAGTTAATCAAGGTTGCTGGAATAGTGAAACAAGAAGAGGAAAGGCAAGGCTATTTTGATAACTTTCCAGAACAATGAGATAATACAACTGGCCAAACCAGAGGCAATGCTATAGAAGCATCTTCTGTGCTTGTCAGCAAAGGGTATCATGGGCAAAATTAAAGAACCACCACCACAACTATGGGCAACCAATTCTGCTGCAGTGAAAATTGGAAGAAAGGTTACACCACCAACTGGAGTGTTTTTTTTCTACAGTGTCAATTGCACTTTTCTTGTTTAAAGGAAGCTATATCTCCCTAGGGGATCTTGCAAAGCTAACATTTAAAACATTCTTTATCTTCTGTTTCTTGTCCATTTCTAATAAAGTCTTGTAGCCCTCTGCTGGTTGACCATTACTGTATCTGTAATGCAACAGCTATGTCACACTAGCTGCAGTGCTGCATGGATCCTGTCTGTAAACTCAACTGAAATGGTTGCAGCAGTGCATATGCCATACACAGGAGCCAAAACACTTCCAAAAATGGAACAGTATTGCAAACATAGCTGCAGACAATCAGAAATCTTGCCTAGCAGTCAGTTTGAAATGTATTTGAAAAATCCTACACACTGATTTGTCAATCACTACTTAAACCTATGTAATTATATTAACAGTATAAACACTTTAGCACTTGTGTCAGGAACCAATCTGAATACAAAATTAAATCACTACACCTGGTACTTTGACCAACTAGAAACTTTTTCACTTATGTCTTTAAAATACTTTGCCTTTTTATATTTTAATATCCATTTTGTATTTGCAATAACACATTTCAATGTGAGTTGGTTGAGTAAGGAACAAAACATGACAGAGTGGGTGTTATACTGTGCTAACATTCCAAGCTATTGGTTGAATACTAAGACTGAAGGCCAGTGGAGGTCAACTACCATGAGGGGAAGTTAATGGGGTATAACACCTAACCTAGAATATCTTGCTTAACATACAGAATGTTTAAATGAAAGAGTGAAACAGAGTGCTTTTTTTTCGGTCAGGCCCATAGGATGTGAATTGAGATGCTAATGCATTTTCAAAAGATTTGCATAAGGTGATGTAGGAGTTGATGTTTATGCATGCACTCTTTAATGGGGCTGGCAATATAGCCTAGAGGTTAGTGTAATGAGCTATGAATGAGCTTGATACATCCAGGAGACTAGGGTTTGATTCCCACAACCTCCACTTGCATACTGTGTGATCCTGAGTAAGTCACTTAACCACCCCAGTGCTCACAGGTTGCCCCTGAAAAACAAACACTTCTGTCTAGTGGGCCTTACCCAGTTACCAAAAACTAAAAAAAAATAAAAATCAGTTAACATTAAGAATTATATCAGCAGCCACCATTTTGATGACGTTTACTTGCTAGCAGCTTGATTGTAAAGTGTAGACATTGCAAACAAAGCACAGTTAAGTTATATAAGTTCTTAAATACTTCTTTGTTCAATTTTTGTAGTTTTGCAATCTTTGGAGGTTGAGATTCTGTGTGCCTTCCTTTGAAGTTATTTTGGATCAGTTTAAGGAATTGGAACTGATGTAACAGTTTGGGCAGGTTTGATTTCTGTGATGGGCAGGGGTGGGCTGTGTACTTTTCTTTAGTAAAGTTGTATTTTTATAAGAATGTGGCCACTGCATGCAATGAGAAGATTAAGCTAGCTTTACCTGAAAACCTGAAAAAAACTCTGGACTTTGCCACAGGACCCATCTCTAGGTCAGTTACTTTATATTTTCTTTTATTGTATTCATTAACAGTGCATTATTAATTAGTAGCATTGACTACAATAATTGTAATACGGATAGCCATCAACAAGTTGTACCAAATGTGAGATTACTCATCAGATCTTGCTGTACCACCTCTAAACAATGTAGTGTGTAATTTCCCAGAGATAAACTATTTGTATTTTTTTTTTATTTTACAACTAGTTATAAAACATGGGTAACAAAAATCCCTGCATTCTGATTGTCCTAAGACATTTGTGTTAGGACTGTATAACCAGATTGAGGTGAACAAGTCCTGCCAACCAGAATAAACAGCATGAAGAAATCCTTGTGCCAACCTTTACAATTTTCACAGTTTAAAGTGCCAGTCATTTTTTTTTGTTACTAAGACCCACACATCACCCTCTAACTCTTTCCTGCATCATCCTTTCCTCTGTCAATTTCTCCAAGCATTAGCCAGTACAGAGATATAGGTAATATAAACCCATAAAAGACTTTAATCTATGGGTTTTGACGGGCCCTTCTAAAAACAATAACAAATTCATGCTTAGTTTGTTTTTACTTGGCAGTTATGTTACCTGCCATTTTCTTGTTTATTCCCTGTCCATTCTCTGACATGCTCACCACCCAGGAATCAGTTTGCTTACACCAAAATAAACAAACTGTGCAATGTCTGTTTTTTTTTTAAAAGGGTCACTTCTGCCCACATTTGTAAGTAGTGGGGTGAGCTGTGGCAGCCGCTCCTGGTCCCCTGCCAAGTGGGGTTTATGTGGTGTGAATGACCTCCACTCCAGACAAAAATCTTTTTTCTCTATTCTCCTAGGCCACTGCTTAAAGGCAAGACTGCTTGCCAGTTTTATTTTCCTGGTCATCCTTGACATCTGTGGTGAGTCCAAGTTTTAAAGAGCCTTGTTCCCCTCCACTGAAGAAGATGAACAGATGCACTCAATCCCTATCTAGTCAGTGCAGCTTGTACATAACACTGGCACCAAATGCAGGAATGGGCAAGGATGACAACAAGCATGCATTTGTTATGTCACCTGTGAGCCCATGCCATGCACTGTACAGCAACAAGAGCAACACTTTGAATCTCAGTAAATCAATCAGGGCAATCATACCCATAGATTCTTGTGAGGCATCTGCTCCCCCCTCCTCCAAATTTCCATCCAGGTAGTGTTTTTTTAGGCTAAGGATGGCTGTCAAAATATGATGTTGTGTTCCTCTTAAACTTTTTTATCAATAGTTTACCCCCCCCCCCCAGAAAATTCAAGTAGGCATGATGTTTCCAGAATCAACAGTGCTGCAAAAAAAATGACTCAAATAGTAGGATACTTTAGAGAGTGGAAAAGTTTGCAGGCCATGAGAGAGAAATGTGCTGGTGCTTGGAAAGGGAAAAAACAGAAGTGTAATACAGTCCAGGCTAGCAGTTATGTTATAGCAGTTTGTTAGAAAAAAACATGGAGAGGTAAATACGTGCCAGCTTGCATTTGAGATAGCGTCTGTTTTTTGACCAAAGGACTGATTTTTCACTCCCTTTCAGGTCAATGTAACTGCATGTTTACTGATATCGAAACCCCAAAATTGTAATATTGACAGAGATTAACTGTTGTAGGATATGGGATTAGTGGAGGCCTGCAGTTCATTCGTTTTTCAGCAGACTAGCACTACAGACAGGTTTAAGTCAGAAAGACAGAAACTGTTGATCCCATCATCAGGAAGAATCACTCCTGACCTGAATGAGCAATGCAAAAATAACATGAAGAGCAACTACTCAGTGAATCTTCCTATCCAGACTTCTACCGATCAGAAAGAAAAATTAAACAAGCATGTGGTTGTAGCATTTAACTTAAAATTCAGGAGGGTACTGAAGGGCTGAGTATTAAAAAATGTATTTTGCAGTGCTTTAACTTTAGGGATCATGCAGCCTACAGTAATAGTTTGGCATGAGGCACTCAGCACAATTAAAATACCCCAGGCCTAAAACACATATAGCAAAGCCTTTTTTCTAATTGTAACTACTCACACATGTGGGGTGGAGGATCTAACAGAGGTGTGTTTTATTTTCAATAAAAACACAAAATTGCATTATAAGAGTATCTAAAATCCTAGAGCCTTGGTGCCCCTCTGCCTTTATGAAAAACTTTTCCATGCACTTTGTACACATGCCCCAGAGCCCCCCCCCCCCGCCGAAATCCTGGCAAAAGTCCCAAACTCCATTACAAGCAGACCATAATGCACCTTCAAAATCACTGACATCCATTCAGTTGCTTACTCTCTCATACAGTCACTCTCACAAATTAGTCAGACAGTCATACAGTTGTAACTGAGTCTTCATTTTTTCTCTCAAATGCCAGTCAGACAGCATCATCAGGAACTTTAAAAGTAAAAATGACCCACCGTTACAGTGCTACTTCCTATGAGGGAGGCATACTACTAACTCAGCACTACTGTGTCTAAGGGCTGATTACTGCTGACAGACTGCCTTCATGATTTATATAGACATACTGTTGTAAACAGTGAGACCATTTATTTGTTATCTAAATATAGACACCTACAACATTTAAAAACTTGGTCACTTTTTTCTTTTTCCTATTTCAAAATGGCACCTTGTCAGTAAAAGAGCCTGTTAGTCAATTCCACAAGCATTATATTGCATTCCTATGGGCACCCAGCTGCAGAAAGTCTTCTTTATATTGATTTTAAAAGTATTGTCCTATTTTTTGTTTAATTAATTAATTATTTATTTAACTTTGTTGACCGGGTAAGTACACTTGCAGTGGAAGCCTTATTTCAGGCATGACCTGGGTGCAAAGGCACAGACAAAATCAGGAGTACAAAGTGTGATAAGGGTGGCAGTATATACAGTCATCATATACATTTACAGCAGGTGAAGAAGTAACAATATATACAAAGTGATATTCACATGATATAATAACAAGTTGTCATATACAGCAGGACAAGAAGTAACAATATATACAGGGAAATATTCACATGATTCAAATTACAGAAAGTACAACAGGGTATAGCAATATGTTGGAGTGCACTTTCATTTTAAGAAGAAAAGAAAGGAATGCAGTTACAAAAGAGTACTGGTAGTGCAATGTAACAGGGTGAGATAGGGTGAATTAGGGGAATTAGGGGTGAGGTTAGTGGAAGCATTGGCATGCGACAGAAGAGGAGTAACGGGATTTCAAAAGATTTGTAAAGGCAGTGGGGGAGGTTGTTATGCTGATTTTAAAAGGATTGCCTATTTTTTTTAAATGTTTATTTTTTTCTACAAAATAGTCTAAAATATATTTAAAAAGCACAGCAAGACACTCCAAGGTGGCAGATGAGCTGTGATAATCACACATTCAGTGGCTGAAGGTATGCAAGCCTGTGGTCTTGTGCCACACTATGCTCTTGTGTGTGTGGACACAGCCAACACCCTATTGTATTTTGTTGCATACTTCCTTTCTCTTAAGAATGGGGTGGTGGATTGGAGGTATGTATTTATTTATTTAACAGACTTTAGGATTACAACCTTTGAGTCAGGGACTCATTTACAAAGGCTCCACATCAGAAAAAAAAACAAACATAAACACTCAATACATATGGACATAGAATGGCAGCTAAAGGTTACAGTTTTTTCAGTTATACAGTGTTGCAGAATTAGTTTGTTATGTGACTGTGTTGTGTTAGCATAGTAACCTTCTGATTTAGGAGTTATTCATTTTGGTTACCTTAGTTGGGTTGTGCTCCATTAACCTACCCCCATGTGACCAGGTTTCAACCAATGGGTAGATAAAATTGGCTAGCATCTATTCTAAAATAAAACAGTATTACTTGACAAGGTGTGGTGTATCACACAATACTGCCACACCTCATGTGTCATGTAAGGCATGAGAGATAGCAGAGTGCCCCATGCACTTAAGTGGTTATAGCCCATGATATACCATGCCCTGGAGTGATTTAATGCTACTGTGCAATAAATACTTTTATGTGTAACTAAAAAAAACAATTTTTAAAGACTTTTTAAAAAATTATTTTATAATGATTTCTTCACCTCCAGGATGCATTTGGACAAGAACTTTTATCAGCTCAGTATGCCTTTCCTGGTAAAACTTTTGAAATAAATAAACAAACAAATAATTGCAGAGGTACATTTTAAAGAAGTAGTTCTTACCTTAATATCAGTAGGTATATCATGTAATTTTTGTTATTTGCCATATGTATGTAGTGTACTTCATAGTAGTAACACTTGCTTTTATGCACTTTTTGCTCTTGTACCCACTTTCATGTTCCACTCCTCCAGGATACAGCTGGAAATAAGCCTCAGCTCAGTATGCCCTTCCTAGTCACTAGTTTTCAAATTATATAAATACATACATTAATAAATAAATAAAGTAGTTTGTGCTTCTGTACAGGCTGGAGCTAGGCATCAGGAAAAATTCTGAATCTATTGCTAGTGAAATAAAAAAATGTTGGCAGAGACTACTTACTCACAGGGGACCAGAAAAGAGAGGGGTGATACAGGCTCACTGGAGGCCAGAGGACCAGAAGGGAGAAGGGCAACATGATAGAGACCTTCAACTTCCTGAAAAGAATGAAAAAAGGTAGACTGTGAGGAACTGCTTAGGAGAAATGGTGAGTCAGAAACACATGGGCATTAGTGGAAGCTGGTTGTGGGGATTCCAAAGGGACATACAGTTTTTTGTTTTTGTTTTTTTGCAGGGAGAGTGACTGAGCCATTAAGCAGCCTACCAGCAAATGTGGTGGGTACAACAACCATGAATGGTTTCAGACTGGGCTAGGACTGATTAGCAGGCTTAACAGTTACTAAAGGGGACAGAAGTAGGTCAGAGGGCAAGGATGTGAAGACAGGGTAAAACCCTGACTAAGCAATAAGTCCTGTAGTAGTATAGGGTAAACTAAATATACCAAAGGTCTTTTACTGGCAATATTTTCTATGTTTCTGTAATACAGATCATGGTTATGTTCTGAGACATTGCCATGATTTAAAATAAGTGTCAGCCAATGAGGTTTCAAGATTAGATTCCCTTTGTGCCTGATCTGTGAAAGCCCACACCCATGGCATCTGAACATGATGCACTCATGGGCACAGGTTATTACAGATCAGCTCAATCCCTGTTGTTCATGATGTAGCATACTTAACCTATGACATATGACTTCTACACTCTTCACATGAATTGGGACAGTGCTTAGCATTTCCAATTAAATCAATAGCAATAATAATTATTACTTCATCAGGAAATATCAACAGATAACTTCCTCAACAGGTATTATAAAAAGGGTCTGAGAAATAGAGCTTTCTGACTGGCTGTAAGAATTCTATCAGCTTTATGTTAATCTTTTATTAATGTACATGCGGAGCCTAACCATATGCTGAACAAAGTGTAACATTGTTTAAACAGTATTTTATTATTATTATAATAGCAATAATGCACTCCTAGGGGCTGTTAATGATCAGCTAACCACCCTCTGGGACAACTGGCACTCAGCTATGCCTTGTGCAACATTACACCCCTAGGGGGTTATTAACAGACCATTAATATAACCCCTGGTCATGCCTTATGGCATAATTATCCTTCAAACAGTAGCTTTTGTAGTTATTCTGATTTTTAAATGCTATGATTGTATTAAATCAATGTGTGTGTGTTTTTTTGTTTGGGGAGGGTTACCCAGCATAGCCCAACTGAGATGTGACATCCCCTGATTGTTGAGTCTGCTTCTATTACATTTTAGAAGAAGGGCCTCAGTATAGACAACATACAATGCTATAGTTGGAGCTTGTGTCTATGCTGTGTATGGAGGGAATCAGAAAATCCAGCTGTGCACTACAGTCCAGTTCAATAATAACATATCGCATGTTCTCATATGTATTTGCAGCTCTCTCATGAATTAAATAGAACAAATGGAAACTCAGAAAAGCAAAACTATGCCCCCAAATCTGCTGTATACCAAGTAAATTCAAATTGCAACTATGCTTTACACAAGTTACAGATTTAAATATAAATTTCAATGATAGGACTAAATGTGAAAACAGGAAAGCCTTTTGAGAAACTGGTGGTTGAATGGATTCAAAATATGTCAACTGTTAAGCACTTCAATCAAGGCAACTCTAGTTATGTCCTGACTTGTCAAGTGGTGGAATTTAAAGCAAACAACTAGGAAAACTAGAAAAACAGTATGGGAAATAAGAGTTGGCGAGAAATTGGGAGAGGGGAAGTGGTGATGGGACGAGGGCATGCCTTCCCATAGTATATTGCTTTTTAGACTGCATTTGGTTAGTAACAATGTATTTTGGTATGTCCAGTTGTTTACAATATTTTCATGGAGCAGAGTTTAACTTTTATTTTTACAACAGAAATATAGTTCCTGCTGTGAGCTCCCTGTCCCATACCACTGGTTCTGTCCCCATTATTTAAAACAAAGTTATCCTTAGGAGCTGAATATTACCTGACACTAAAAGACTAAAATAAGACTAGAATTTGTTAATCAAAAACGAATTAATACTTAAAGCTGCAGTGCAAGGAAACTGGGCAACAAAGTTGATCCTACCGTTTTCATTATAAAATATTCCTGATATCTTTCAGTTTTATTTGGTGGTAACTTTGCGTCTTTCCAACAAAATTTGAGTATGGTATAAATGTTTCAATTCAGTGTTCCTGAAGGAAAATGGATGACTTTCCTGAAATTACTTTTGGAGTAGATCAAAGACGGAAACTAAGAGCAACAAAAAGGGCTTTAATCTATATGCAGCAATGAACTTATATACACCACTTTTAACTGTAAGTAATCTGCGGCTTACCTTTATGACAAAAATGTGAAATAATCAATGTACAAGTACAGGTAAACAACAGACATGAGTGCATGCCAAAGAACTTGCAACTGGTTGCTAGAGGCATTTTTAATAAATGTTTTGCTTTTCTGATGTTGACCAGAGAATGGCGAGGGGAGAGAGAGAGAGTCCTGATAATAAGACAAAGAGACAATTACCGTAGCTTTGGAGGTTATCTGAATGGAGCGGGTCAGTTGAAAAGTGTGTAATTGCACTGTCAAACAGCTGAAAAGTACTACCCTTTAGCTTATTGCCACTTGAAGATGAAATTCTTTCTCTAGCATGGTTATGCCTGAAATGCAGGCATCAAAGCAGAGGCAGCAGGTCGCCGCCACCGCCCCAGGCTGCATATCTACCTTTTACAGACAATTGATTTGAGATAGTTAGGCAGAGTGGGAGCCCGAGACACACACAGTTGTTACAAAAGAGTCTACAGTTGCCAGCAAACAACTAGAAATGAAAATGCCACGCCCTCAGCTACATTCCATTTTTTTTTGTCTTTAAACTGAATAAGAAGAAAGGTTACCCAGCTGAAACGTTTGCTAGTTTTATCTTAAAACATAAATTGGGTTTGCTTAGCTTTGAATGAAAGTGCTGCACACTAAATGAACATTTTTTTTGTAATTATTAGACTTTAGTATTTTGGGCAAAAGATCCGGTTTCAGAAATGAAAGTTCTTACATGTGAAGTCAAGGAAGCAACCTAATGTATTAAATGACAAGCGCAGCTAGCTGCTCCCAACTCCTCAGATGAGGAGAGCCAAGATCCTCTCATGCCAGGCTGCGGAGAGCAGAGAGGTCATGGTGCCAGGCTGGGGAGAGCCAGTTCCTGGTTTCAGTCTGAGAAAAGCCGAGAGCTCTTGGTGCCAGACTGAGGAGACCAAAGGCAGGACCCTCGAGTCCTGCTGGATAGAGTTAAGAAGGGCCGTAAGCCCTAGGTGCCAGACTGAGGAACATGACCTCTCGCGCTTGACTAAGCAGAACTGCAGAGTTTGTTTGTAGAACTGACAGAAAAGCCAAGAGAGACAGGGGCACGCTGAGATGTGTCCTACCGGCAGGATGAGAGGAGTTCTTGCGCCAGGTTTCAGAAAGCCAAGAGCCAATGGTGCCAGAAGAAGGGCACTTGCGCAAGGCTGCGATGTTCCCACAGTCGTCTTGTGGGAGCTGCTCTTGTGCCAAGCTGAGGAGAGCACCTGGCGTGCCGCGTTAGGCTCAGATGTTCCTCTCGTGCCAGGGCTGAGCGCAGCTGTGGTGATCTTCTGACAAGAGGGAGTGCCGTACCCCTGGTGCCAAAGTGAGGGAAGGGGGGCCGAGGGCGACAGCCACTTCCTCCAGGCTGAGGCAAGCCGGAAACCCTTCTCTCCAGGCTGAGATAAGTCTGACCGTTTCATCCAGAGGAAAAAAATAAGGGGGGTGGTCACATTTAATTGGTTTACAGCATGTACCGGAATAACTAATTTAATTTCATTACATATCGACTGACCGGCAACTCGGGCACAAACTGCTTGATGAGCTGGATTCCCCCATAGTTGTGTGGTAATTCCTGTATGTATCAGGGAAAGGAAGAATTTGCATTTGGGGGGACCGACCTTGACGTACCGGTATATACACTACAGCCCAAACACCAAAGCCTCTTATCAATGTGTTTAAAATTAAGTTTGACATTCATCCAAACGTAAAGAATGACTGTTCCCCTGCCAAAGCCGTGACTAATTTATATAATAATTTCTGGTGTTTGTCAGAAGACTGTGCTTTGGACGAACCTCTAAGCCAGAGGGCAATCCAGCTGCAACTGTATCTCTGAAATTAACAAGCGCTTTCAGAATCCAGTTCCTTGCTTGTTTTTTTTATGTTTTAAAAGACAGATACCGCAAAGCATACGTGCCACTGTTAGTAACTTAATTACATCCAACAGAATCAAATAATTCAAATCTATACCAGACTGATTTCCTCAGCACTGATGTTAATTTTTGTAATTACTTTTTTTTTTTTTTCTGCAAATGTAAAACTTATTTTTCTGGAAAGGTACCTGATCGTCCAAATAAAAGATATCAATTCATTTTATTGGAAGACTTTGTCAATCTGTGCGGGGACCAAGGCGGTTATTAAAATGTCTGAAGCATACTTCTCAAGAGTCCCACACATTTGGAACTTTCCTCATTTAACCCCCAGAATGATGTTCCGCATCTGTCCCACCTGAGAAATGGGCAGTACTCACAGAAGAGGTACCTAGAGACTTTAAAATATGAAGCCATGGTATTGTTTGATGCTAAAGCAAACTAACTTTGCACAGCAACATACAGTGGTTCTTCATTGTTTGGGAGTTAAAAGTTCCGTACTTGAAGTGGTGCATATTATGACGGCTAGTTTCACACATTTATTTTCCCACATTTTGAGGCTTAGTTTCCAACAGTTCAATGACAAAAGGTTAAGAGATATGATCTATTACACGAATCTTTATGCCATTCAGGGGATCCTCTAGAACTAATTGTTTGGGGCTAAGTTCGTTAAAAAAAAAAGTCCCTATTTGTTCAGAACAATGCCACAAGCTCGTTGTTGAAAATTGCAGCAAAACAAATCTTGATAAGTAAAATAACCATCAGCTCTTGCCCTGCTTTTATAAGGACTATGCTAAAGAAAAGACTGTCTGCATGAAGTCTGAGATGGAACTGTGGAGCCAGCCTTGCAGCAGTTGCCTGCGGCTGATCTCCACTTTCCACCTGCAGGCCCAGGGGAGTTGAGGCTTTGGCAACCGTTCCTTCTGGAATGGATTGGTTTTAGTTCAAATGTCCTTCTGGAAAATGGCAACAAGTATCAACAGTCAAAAACTCAAATTCATCATAACAACAGACTTCCCAAAACATATGATGGCATCCATGCTTCATAATTACTTTTTATGTTTAGCAGCTTGGATTGCATATATAATTTAAATAAATCAAAATACCTTTTTAACATTTCGCAAGCCGTGTTTCAACCAGCTGTTCTCTGATATTGATTAATGCGTCTCTGTAACGCTAAAACAGAACTGGTTAACAGGCTACACCCTGATTTTCAGGGACAGCCTAATTTTTGCCTGAGAACTAATATTGCCATGATTTTCTGTCATGGAGGAGAGCAGGGATTTGAAACATAAAATAATGCCACACATTAGTGTTACAGTTTTGGTCTTCATCTAAAAATGCCTTTCCCACTGAGTCAAAAGTTATGCCTTGTTGAACTGCTATGACCATTTTTTAAGATGTGCCCATGATTTTGGTCATTTCAACCTGATTTTTTTTCCCAAGCCTTGCACCTAATTTTTGAGGCAGGGGGTTAAGAGGTATAGGTTTACACATTTG
This sequence comes from Neoceratodus forsteri, assembly GCA_016271365.2. NCBI lineage: Eukaryota > Metazoa > Chordata > Ceratodontiformes > Ceratodontidae > Neoceratodus > Neoceratodus forsteri. Next base: position 853,383,286 of record CM028134.1, read on the forward strand.
TCTTGACACAACAAATAACCATTTTAAGGCTTATATTAAAATATAAAAATAACTGAAAACTGCCCCAGTACCAATTTAAAATTCTATAGGTTTTTAATTATCTGGATGAAGGATTAATTATCTAATCCTTCTTTATTTTTGAGGCTAGTTTTATATAAGCCCTCATTAACATTTCAAAACAACCCCTGCTCTTTAGCACACATTTCACAGTCAATCTATTTTTTACAGGAATCTCGCCTCTTACTGAAAGCTGTTGACCCTATTTATGCAAACAGAAGCAAACCATTCATGTTCACAGAACTGGGACAATTGTCTCTCTCCTTTTCTGATGCATTTGAGAACAATTAACACTCATTGACTAATTAACTCCCTTGAGCTTAAAGAAAAAATTACCTGAAAACGGTTCTTCAGAGCCATGGAACCTGTTTACTTCATAGTTATGCAAGTATCACTGCATACATATAAATAGATTGATCTTTTTGCGCCATGGCGGGAAATAAATAAGAACACTAATCTTTACTAGTAAGAAGCAAACATACTTGTCAAGTGTATTAAAAGGCACATTTTAAAAAGCATCAACATTTTGTACAAAAAAATAGTTACGTTTAAAATAATGACACTTTATTTTTTATTTTTAATATGTAGTTATAAATATATTTTGTCAAAATATATGATCATATTGTCAAAAAAATTTGCACATAAATAAGGTCAAGGTGAACGTTCTGTTTAAGAGTCCAGGCACAATAAAAGTCTATGTAGCTATTTTGGTTTCAACGGCATCCACACCCCTCAACTACCATCTCCTGATAGTTTTTGAGGACTACTTTGTCATATTCGTCTAGGTAAAGCATCGAGATAGCACTGAGTTCTGTTGGTACGCAGCAAGCTTTGGGAATGTTAGAGTTCACCGAGTTAACCAAGGTTTGGACAATGGCATGGTTGGTTGAGTTTAAATGATCAGCCAAGGGAAAGGGGCAGTCCCCGTGGCAATAAAAAGCCTCATACCCAGGCGGTGCCACAATCCAGTCATTCCAGCCTACATCGCTGAAATCCACATATAGATTATGCCTCCTGCAATTTTTGTTTTTTCTGTGGCCTTTGCTGCTTGGTGCTTCTTTTCACTCTCCTGATCAGTGCATGGCCCTTACCATCATGGCTAAAAGTGACCAAAAGAGGTCTCAGTTGGGACCAGTCTCCATCCCTTTGAGGTACTGATCGGCTAATCCTGACATGTTTCCCCTGATGAGTTCTTGTTTGGTTGAGGTGGATTACCTCAACAACTAGTCCATGGTTCGGTAGATTCTCTCTAGTCCATCGTAAAACTGCTGGGCTGATATCAAAGGCTTCCCACTGAGTAATATTTTGATGGACCAACCTGGTGTCTAGTAGTCTGGTAATCAGATGCCCATTTTGACTGTAAGGTTTCATGACCTCATAAATGTTGATCCTATGAAACCCCTCTTCCCAATTGGCAATGTGCTCTGTCTGTTCCCTGTAAAGTCTTAGTTCTGCTGAAAAAATCACCTCATTTTCAGGGATGATGCTGAGGTTGAATATGAAACGGAGTTTGGAGTCGTCGGTTACCCCTGACACTCTTTCCAAATGTTCTACCAAAAATAAAAGAAGAATTGTATATGACAAATGGGAATATGCATAACAAATAGATCTACAAACTCATATTAATTTTGATTTACATCAATCAATTCCTTTCATTTCATTTATACCAGTTTTGCCGGCATCCCTCCACAACAAAGTACACAATGCATTGATATGTAAGCAGGTTTCTACATATTTTTAAGTGGCACTCGTTGACTTGTGTATCACTTTCCGGAAAACAGGAAAAAAAAAGTGTGAGCAAATCCTAACTGAGTAAATCATAAAACGCATTATCCCAAGTTTTAAAATAATGGTTTGAGAAGAGTTTTTTAAAAATATAATTGACAGCTTTCCTTATGCAGTTTCACCATGCTCAGAAGCATATTCTGTATGGAAACGTTAATAATACACACCCAGTAATGTTCTATTTGTAAATAAATGTAACCAAAAAAAATGTGTTATACATCGTGTTGCTATATTCTCGTTGATCAAAATGATAAAAACTACTTTCTCATAACTTAAGCATATTTTTAAATTGCACCAAATCTGAAAGACGCACTGTTTCACGTTACTGATGAAGTTAACTAGCTGAACTCAGGCTTTCTTTGGAAAGGAAACTGCCGCTGTGAAAGATCTAGGCCCAGATATCAAGGTTGCTTTGAACAAACAATACATGCACTAAAAAACACATACTGCAATGTTCAGTGAACTACTTGCTTTCGCCGAAAACAATAAAACATATCTAGCCTGAATTAGAGATGTCATACTATTGCATTTTTCGAACTTCACACACCTCAGGGCCAAATGGATGTTATGTTCTCTCAGTTCAAACACAACTTGCCTATAAGTTGACAAATGTGTGCTCTTCTGAACCCAGGTTCCGGGTTTGTGAGGACCTCTAGCTTCGTGGTCCTTACATTGTTGTGGTTTGAGGAGCACCTATGATTAGACTGTGTGAACTAACTTTAATAAATCTTTTGAGTTATTGCTATCCTACTGTCTCGTTGAAGTGCAGCATATCTATTGCTGCTTATTATACCAAATTACCAACTGCTACTTGTTATATCGGTTTTTTTTTTCTCCACAAGTGTTGCATGCAAAACTGAATGGCTCTCAGTGCCCGCGATGATGCCGCTCAGGAAACCTTGTGTTGAACTGTGATCTTAGAAGGCAATAAAATAGAAGTTTTAAAAAGAAAGGGCCTCAAAAACAAACAACAATGTATGACTCGCTTCCACTCATTTTCTCACTATGGAGCTGAGATAAATACCCACGGCTTTTCCAGAGGTAGTGGCACAAACAGTATGGGTGGGGGTGTTAAAATACCCTTTTGTCGGCGCCGCCCCCGATATATTTCCCAAACTACACTTCAGTGTCCCGAACTGGGGACGGGGACAGAAGACACTGCTCCACCCCCTACCGGCGTAGTCTACGTCCAGCAGAAATTTTAGCACAGCAGTTCCTAGTTCAGAGTTGTACCTTCTAACCCACTCGCAGGAAAACCTGAAAACTAGTAAACCCCGACCCCCTCCCTCCCTCCATCCCTCAAACTGGATACGACAATAAATTACATACATATTGACATCTCCCACCTCAGCCCAGAAGGCTATTCCGTACCTTCGTGATGGAAACTCCTCACTGTGTTGGCCCGGCTGGCCAGCTTCTCAGGATACTCAAAATTGATATCGTGGACGTTTTCGTCCCCGGACTGCAGTCTGTAGAGATCCAGCATGTAGTTGGGGATGACGGCCGATTTGCTGGGCTTGGGCCGCCTCTGTAGTCCGAACATTTGTAGCAAAGTAGCCTCAAAGTCATGTAAGAGTTCATGGTTTTGCCCAGAGCGACGTCCTGCTGCTCCTGCTGGTGCCTGGCCCTGAGTCTCAGAAACTTTTTTCTTTCCCTTCTCAGGTATCAAACTAGCATGGTTAGCACCTCCTAGTAGGACTTGGCATAATAAAATGACCATCAGCATTCGGTTACCAGGAATCATGGTGTCTCTGGGGTTAAAAATAACAAGGTCAAGATTAAAACTGTGTATTCTGCAAGTCAAACCCAGGAGGGAGGGAGGGAGAGAGAGAGAGAGAGAGAGAGGGACAGAAAGAAAGAAAGAAAGAAGAGAGAGAGAGAGAGAGAGAGAGAAAGAAAGAGAGAGAGGGAGAGAGAGAGAGAGAGAGAGAGAGAGAGAGAGCTGCAATAGCAGCCCAGCGCGTCTCGGGCAGGGATTGTCTGTAATTACTTGGTCTAACTTGTTTACAGTTAAATAGCCCATAATCAGATAGCCTCCATCCTGTTAGTCTTTTTGTCTCTGCTACTATCTTAGTAATTATCTGTGCTGACTTCTTGGAAGATAAACATTTGCAATTGGTTTAAAACATATTCTCCCTATGTCTACTGCGGTTCAGCAATAATGAATTTACAACGTTAAGAATTGGAAAAAATATATCTAAAATCTGAAACTTCACATCCCACACTACTGCGCTGCCTGTTTTGATATCTGCATTAGGTCTGGCAGCGTAACTAGTTATTCGTCCAATACGTTCTAAGAAATAAACATCAAACTCTTTAAAACGTCCTTGAAATAATGGAAGCAACATTCCGTTGTTGTGGCCAGTACAGTGTGGCAGGAGATCTAGCGCAGCTAAGTAGAACGCAAACACGCCTTCACTGGCTGGAGAAGTGCAAAACTTCGTCTACTCACAGAGAGAAAACAGGACATATAAAAACAATCCATGATTCTTGACAGCCGATCTCGGTCGGAGTTCTTGAAAAGCCCAAGGCTGATCAACAGCTTGCAGTGCGCTGGTCTCAGTACAATCCTGGACTGACTCCTGAATTGAACATTTGAATATAATGAGATACCAGAAAACTGCCTTCTTCCCCAGCCCCTAAACGTCACTTGGAGAAAGACACTCCCGGAGCCCGTCAGTCTCTCCATGCACCTCCCATTCCTAAAATTCATACAGATTTCTCCTCCCAGTCTGCCAATCTTCAACCCGTTAATCTTCTACCGAAAGGAATGGAAAACTATTTACATATTGTTTTTCAGTCATACCGATGACTTCAACTTGCATGCTGCACTGCTGACATTATTTTTTCATACTGTTGAGCATAAAGAAGCTTCCGAATGCATCTTTTTTATTTACTGCAAGACTGCAACTAGATGACTATTTTATCCGAGCTTTTAAAATATGTCGAAACTGCGCGGCAAACCACAAATGCATCAATTTCCAACTCTAATTGATTCCATATTCTTGAAATGTCTTACTTCTGAGTGGATTGCTTACCTATCTTCCCATCCCATTAGTTTTACAGTGAACAGTACAAAAGCTGTACAACTCAGTTGTCCTATTTTGAAAAGGACTTGATTTTACACACAGACTGGGAAAATCCCTGTTGAAAATAGCACTGCTGACGAACCTAATCCAATCTTTGTACTATCAACTCAGGGAGCCATCCATTCTAGAGTTAATGTTAATGCCCTTTTCACCTTTTCTGTGAATCTCGAATTTTATCTACTAGAGACTCTTTCAGGCGGGGAAGAACATTTTCATGCTGGCCACGGGTCAAATAAAAGTTGTTCCCATTTCCTTTCAATCCACCCTCTTGAGCAATCGGCAGTGTTCAGCATAACAAAGTGCGGTGACAACCACGTTGTAGCTCCTGGTGTAGAGCTAGCAAACGTTAAATTTACATGCTGGTGTTCACAAACCACTGCAGGTAACTGCCTCTATTGGCAAGCAAATATTCAGAATAACCGGTTAAAAGTAACTGATATATCAGACAAGGTATATAAGTAGTACCTTTTATTGGATTACAGGGCAGTGGTTTTGCGGCCCACACATGTCGCTTCTTCAGACGATGGACATTCTGAATGTATGTCTAAACAAGTCTAACCAGGAATCGATGTAGATGCTAAGCCGTGCAAACATAATGAAGAACCCCACTGTCTGAAAATAAATAAATAAATATGTCTGTCGGTCCCTTCATCCATCCATCTATCTACATACAGATCAACAGTGTCAGAAGTTTTTATTTTTTTTGGTTTGTAAGCGAGCACAATGTCACCTTTTGTTAGTTACTGTCCAATATAGGACAGGAAAGCTGAAAATTAGATTTGCATCTTACAAATGAAAACCATAACCCTTAGTTGCATGCAGTGATTCACAGCATTTTTGAAAATCGTGTACCGGCTCGGGTGATGCAATTAGGTAAGGGTTTTAAAATATTTATTTAGCCTTACCCACTTTTTCGCTTGCCTACCTCCCCCCAACACAAACACAAGTTTCTATGGGGAAAAGCCCAGAATGAATGGTTTGATACCTTTTATTGGACCGACACAGATAGTACAAAAGAACAACGCGCCTAAGCTTTCGGACCAACCAACTCCTTCTTCGGAAAGCTTATGACATTTATGGAGAAGCGTGGCAGAGTCCAAATAAATATTTTTTATATCTCAGCCTTCAGGTCTGCACAGTACATGCATGGAAATCGTCGCTAAAATGCGCCCCTGAATCTCAAGACTTTTAAAAGAACTTTTTAAATAACTTGCAACTAAGCCACTGCGAAAGTGCTGGCAGTTAGGACTGTGGAACGTTTTCAGAGAGCTTGTGGGCAAACCAGTGAGTAAACTGGAAATGTTTAGGAGAGGAACTTACCTCTAGTTTAGTGTGTGTGTGTGTGTGTGTGTGTGTGTGTGTGCTTGTTGGGGAAGGGAGTTCTAGGACGTTGAACTCTCCTAGATTACACAGTTCAGAAAGGTTATCATGACAAGAACTGGCATACATTGTTAAGGGTGTGCACTGGGTTCCTGTGGGTTCCAGTTCCTGCCCAATCCCCCCGCCCCAAAAAAAACTAAAATGTTCTGTAAAATTTAATTTTCATTTGGTTCCTACTTCTACCCAGTTTTACAGCAGGGTAAACTGAAGCATGGGGAGGTCTCCTCAAGGTTACAGGTTGTGGTGTAAATTTGGACCTGTGATTTCCTGTTTCTTAGTTCCCTGCTTTAATCAGAGGATCACACTGTATCCTGTCTTACTGTGCTACTCCAAGATATTTATTCAGCTTCATGACCTCATGACATGTCAAGTACAGTTGCACTGCTCCAGATCTGACTACCCCCCCCCCAATTCTCTTTTCAATTGGATTATTTGAAGTAGTTCCATCCTTTTAGATGGTTTCAAATTTTACTTTTAAGGTGTCCTTTTCATGTTGATGCCTCTAGATTTATTTATTCACAGACTAGGTCAAGGGCATCTTTTCAGGAGCAACCTAGGAACACTTGGGAGGTTAGGTGATTTGCTCAGGGTCACACAGTATGCAAGTGGAAGTTGTATGAATCCAACACAGGTCTACTGGATTTACTAGAGTCATTCACAGCTGTTTACTCTAACCTCAGGACTATACTGCCAGACCCAAGTACTGTAGATTGGATGGATCAAGCAGATATGATTAATTTGCCATCTCTAGACTATTATGCAAGCAATAGGGAGAAAAGCAAAGCTCCAGAAACAACACTGAAAACAAGGGCTGGTAAATTAAACATATGTTGTCTATGTAAGACAAGATGCTGAGTGAAGCATCATGGTCATGGATCCCCCAGAAGAAGGGGTTGAAGTTAGGGAACATTTAAGAAGTGCCTATATGCCATACACCTACAAACCCCATCAGTTCAAGCCCTGCCCGGAAGTATTCTTTGGTGGTAATTTGTCTGTACTGCTAGCAGCTATAGCATCATCGTTATCATCATCATCATCATTATCAGTTCCTAAACAGACTTATTTAACGCTGCTGACTCATTGGTTAGGTGCATGTAGATTTTGGTCCACAAAATACTGTGTTGTGCTACAGTATTGCACTTGTAATGGGATCTAGGATCTGATCACTTTCTAACTTGACGAGACAGCTGTAGTTAGTGATGGTTCCAAGCCAAAAGGTGGGTTTAGTTCATAACCAATGCTTCTACTTTCTTGACAAGGAAAATGTTTAAACCAGTTGTTGTTTTAGCTAATTTGCTTGTATTTTTATGTAGTTGCTTTACATTTTGTCCCATTTCCTCTGTAGTTTCCTCCTCCAGGTTGTACGTTCTTGCTTCTTTCTGCACATGGAAATGACAAACTGTCCAGTGTGACTCTCCCTACTACTAATTCACAAATAAATAAATCTCTGTCACTAACGTCCCTTAAAATAGGTTCTGTTAGCAAGCTTAGCTTTGACTCAGTTGTATAGTTCCCCATTTTGGCTCTAGTTTTCCATATTTTCAATAATGTCTGGGTGAGGCACCAAATCAAAGGTCTTGCTTGATGAAGCCTAAAAATATTGTATCTACTGTTTCATTAGAGTCCAGTTCTCTGCTGATGTTCTCAAAAAAACTAAGTTTGTGATACATTATATATGCATGTATGTATGTATGTATGTACATATGTATGTACAGCCCATGATGCTTTGTATTATCAGGGTATGTGTGATTTTGTATTTCTTTGAAACTTGGCTTCCTGGCCAATGCACTTTGGGGTAACCCTTGCCTCAGTGATTATGCACTAAGGTTCTTTATGTATGTATGTATGTATGTCTCTATCTATGTAACTATCTATCTATCTATCTATCTATCTATCTATCTATCTATCTATCTATCTCTCTATCTGATTTGATCAGCAGGTAAATACATTAGGCCAGCTGTCCTTTTCACAGGAACACTGGAATAGAAAGTTTAAACTTAGGTACAAAATATAGACAATACAGTAATTACTAGCATATTACATTTAAAACATTTAATGGCCAATAATTGTTTAGCTCACTTTTGTTTTCTTTCTTGAATGTTGGTATTGCATTTCCCCATCACCGGTCTAAAGTTTAAGGGAACTAAATTGTCCCTGAGGGAATTTTTGAAAATAAATTCCAATGGACCAATAATATCATCTTTTATATTGTTTTAGTAAGTTTAGGGAAGTCTCATCTAGTCCTGAGGGTAATACAGAAGTAGCCATTGTCAGCTGTAGCAGGCTCCTACAGTGTCAATAGTCATCAGTAGTCTTGCATGCTGTGAGCTCCCCTTCCCCCAAGCATACACACACACAGGCCAACACAAAGGCTTAAAATATCAATCTATGAAAAAGGGGATGTGATCAGCATAGAACTGTCTCTCCACCTCAGCAGGCCACATTTTGAATGAATTAGAGATGGCATGCACATACTAATCAGCTGATTACTATGAGCCTGCCACCCATTCATTCAAATGACTGAGGTGGTGAGAGAAGAGAGTCTGCTGGTCACCATTCCTAAGTTCTGACTGATACCCTTTTTCTTGTGATGGCAAGGGTGGTGGTGGGTGGATGGGTACTGCAGTGGATGTGAGGAGGGGTGTTTGTAATTTTGCCATTATAGCTAGGGGAGGAGGCTGACAATGGGTGTTGTGGGCAGGTGGGGGAACTGAAGGGTTCTTCCTTGCCAGGGCTGGGGGAAGGAAGGTGGTTGTGGGGGTGCTGGCTGCTACATTGAGGTGAAGTAGGTTGTAATGCACACACTAGGTAAGGCTGAGTTGTGGAAGAAGGTGGCATGAGAAGCTTCTGGGTGGAAGCAGGGAACCTTTTTTGTTAAACAAATACTGAAAAATTAAAAGGAGCTTCAAGTTGTGAATTGCTGGTGAGGTCTCAACTTCACCAAAGTTATGCATAGTGGGAAGTTTGTCACTTTGCTAACAATTCACTTGTGAAGTATAGCTCTGCAACACTAACCTCCAATAAATCTGGTTGCAGATGTACAAAGTTGAGAAACTTCACTTTGCAAAAGTTTTCACAGTGTTTCCCTACATAGCGTAGAGCAAAGTGCCACTGCACATAGTTCTTCCTCAGGTGACATAAGCACTTTGCTGGTACACTGCCTCTGCATGTAACTGTGGAAAAATTAAAAAAGTGCACATAAATAAATTACCTCCATCCATATCCTTATATAACTCCAACCCCTACCACCAGTCCAGTTCAATAAAGTTAATCCCCCACCCCCTCATTACACACATTCATTTCCCTAGTCCCAATAAAGTTAGTTTTCTTGTGATATTAATTTATTAGCCTTTATATTACATGTATAGTACCCTGTCCTGGGTCCCCAAACTTAGTAGTACAAGTCAGTCCCCACCTCGCCATGTGCTGTTGCACACCATTATTTCATTTTTTTGTGTGGCAGCCAGCCAGAGGGATCATCTTATCAAATGTGTAGGCAATAGCAAGGGACATTAATTTTTCTTCACAAGTCATGTGGCATAGACATAGGGCATCTGTATCCTTTACCTCTGGGGATCCAAGGGTAGTGGGGAGTAGAGGGAAGAGGGTGGAGATGCCAGAGAGTGGTGAGCTGGGTTATGCTTTTACTACTCGGTCAGGATGGGAGCCTGGGCTGGGGTACTGTATATAGCCCTTTCCCAAATGTATGGTTAAGATGGTATCTCATTTTCAAGGAGGGTGGCTTACATAAGAACTAAGCTGCTTACATGATGTCCATGACTTGAGGTGACCTACAAGGGAGCCAACAACCAGGGTCACGCGAACAGGGCTAAAAGGCCAAAGTTAATGCTAAAAGTCAACAATAACAGAAATTAAAGTTCCAAAATACTAGACTGGAGTCTAAACATGGATCCATTTATTTACCATTTCATTCCTTTTCTTTTATTAACCATAGGATGTCTAAAGTTAACTGTTCACACCCTCTCCTTACAAGGATATAATTAACTGTTTTGCCTCCCGCTATAAGAATAAAAAGATTGGATATTACTGGACTGCTGTGTTGGATGTCAGACTTGGCTGCGTCCCTTGGCAATAGTTGGGCATTTGCTTCTTAGCCTTCTCTTCCACCTGACCTACAGATGGTGAATCCAGATCCTTTTCTTCCAGAGCTTTGGACATCTGAATCCTTAGCACATCTCAAAAACCCTCCAATGTCATCTGAGCTGATATTTGAAATGATCTGGGCTGATGATTGATGTCATCTGACCTGAAGAGTGATGTCATCTGGGCTGTTGCCTACCCCGCCCCAAGTCCAGCACACTGCCAGCCAGGTCCCTCTTAACCATGGCTATCTGTTTCATCTACACCTTAATGTGCAGCGAAAATCCAAACCCTGTTGGACAGATTACTTTAAATAGCAGACCCCCAACTGAAAAGTGCTGTTAATAGTCAATGCACATTGCTTTTTCCTAGAGTTCAGAGGTTCTCCCTCCTGGCTGATCTATTCTGAACCTCCCAGCAGAGGTGGTACTCACAGTTTTTGTTTTCTGTAAGAAATGCCAGTACTCATGCCTCCACTCCCCCACAGTTCAGTGAGGATGGCTACTCTGCCTCACCTACTTGGATAAGCTGACAAAAAGCCAAAATCAACTTCACTCTTCAAATTCCAGGCTTTCTGGAAAATGCATTAACCTGTTGCAGTTACCCGTTTACTTCTACACTGTCAGAACAAGATGGTGCAGGTCTCCATGATGGTGCACACACTTTTTCCACAGGGTCCATACTTCACAGGATCTTAGGGCCAATCAGGTGTGAGCAAACAGTAGGCATAGTTTCTGGCAATGTGCATCAATGCATAGATTCATAATTCCCACATTCACACTCACACAACAGTCTAATGATGTAACAGTATGCATATGTTTCCTTAGGCTGGTGCGCAGCATTTTCCAGACTTGCATACAGCACATTCATGGTTCTTGGGCACAGTTCTCACACAGTAACTGATCAGGGCATAATATGCTAATTCTTATTATGAGCATTAATGTAACTGACGAAACATGCAGAGTTTCTTTTGTCCAGCAACAGCAGTCTCTCAAAGGTGCAAGCTTGTGTTGTTTGTTGGCACCATATTAGCAAAGGTAACACTGCAGTTTCAAATGAAATATTCATTCTGTTCCCAATGAGGGCCCTGCAGCCTGGTGCAGCACCTAGGAGACCCCCCAAATCACAGATGAGCCCCTCATGCAACCCTTTCCAGGTCTAGAGGTTAAGCTTGTATCTCATTTTTGGAAGGACTGCTTGCACCACAACTGTAATCAATTTTACGACCTCCAGGACTTGTGATGATGTCCCAGGCAACTAACAAGCAGGGTCCCAAGAACAGGGCTAAAAGGCAAAAGTTAGTGCAAACAGTTCACAATAACATAAAATGAAGCCCAACAATGGTGGAGTAGAGTCTAAATAGGAAACCGCATATTTAACACTTAATTCCTTTTCTTTTTTAGTCTGCATGTAGGTTGGCAACACTAACAGTTCATGTTGGTCAAAATTTATTTGCAGGGGTGTTGTAGACAACCTAAATGGTACAGTGGCAATTTCATGGTTGGTCTCTACGTTATCCCATACACACAGCTGGTCATAAGAACTAAGGCTCTACTTGTGTCTTACTTTATAATACACTTCTTTTATCAGAAAGGGCATAGCATTTAAAAGTTTCCACTTACCCACATTTCCGATGTTGTCCTTCACAGAACCCATATAACTCAGAGGGTACTGCCAATGAAGTATGAGTCACCCTGTATCCAAGCAGAGTATAAAAGTGACTTAGGGTTTTCCCCAACTCCAAATCACCCTTAGGTGAGTCACTTTAATTTTTTACCATTATTTCCCAAACTGAGGAAACAGATAATACAGTTACAGTTCTTTCAGGATTTGAAGCCCATGTTAATCTCTTCTGTAAAATGCAGTAAAGGGGGCACCAGTTGATGCCCAGTTAGGATAATTTAAACACACAACTCACAGTTCTCTCTCTCATATTTATTTATTGAAATGTTTCACCAGGAAGGCACGCTGAGCAACAGGTTGCTCTTTTTCCCTGGTGTGACCTGGGGGGTAGGGGAACATGAGGATAGTATACAGAGATTTGGTACACAATATACAGATACAATTTATTACATTCAAATAGTCAGCAGACCGTACAGAGTAATGAAAATGCAGAATGCTAACAGTTTTGAACTAGAGAGATACATTGCTAACAGTTTTGAGCTAGACAGATAAAATAGCACAAAATAACATTTTGCAAACACTATGTGACACATAACTGTGTAGCTAGAAAATGACTGAGTAGAATTCAAGTAGGTTGATCTAGGGCACGTTAGTGAGGAGTAATACAGACAGAACAAGTTAGCTAAGGTGTAACAGAAGTGCAAGTTGTCTACAAGTGCAATAGAGATTATGGGTTAGCCATAACTAGGGCTAATTAGGGAGAGGGAAGAAGTGGGGTGAGAGGCATATACAATATGTGGGTAGGCAGAGAATGGGGTGGATGGAAGGAGGAGGGGAAGGAAGAGGGAGGGGGAGGAGGAGGAGGAGGAGAGGGGTCTGCTGGGGCCTGACCCCTCCAGTATGTTGAGGACCCTGCCTGCATAAGACAGAGGTAGAGCACGAATAGGAGGAAAGCAGGTTGTAGGCAACAAGAGGTACAGCACTAGGAAACAAGGGGGAGTAGGCTTCAGGAAGACCAGAAGAGAGGGTAAGGTGAGAGAGAAGAGATAGACTGAATCCCAGCCCTTCAGGATGCAGAGACCTGTGGGGGTTGAGGTAGGATGTAAGGTGGGTATCTTACTCTCTCTCTGTCTCGTGCTCTCTCTCCTCTCTCTCTGTCTCTGTTTGTCTCTCTCTCTCTCTCTCTCTCTCACACACACATCTAACTTTTTTCTGTTCTTTTTGTTTATACTCACAAACCAGTTGTTTGCTAGGGTAAATACCCCAGTGGGCTTGGTTTGGTAATGGACAATGTTATGATCTCAAAAAAACTGGAATCTTCTTTAAATGATTGGAGTCTGTGGCATTGCTTATAGGGCAGGCAGCAAACTACTTTCTCACCAACTGCAGTCAAAATTGTCACCAACTAAGCTTGTTTGCTTAAGTAATTTGTGTCTAGAAATGTACGTGATTGTTTGGTTTTTCACAAAGATTAAGAAAAGATTTTCCTGCTAAGTTGGCTATGCAAAACTCATAAAGTAACTTCCACCATCTGTGCCCCTTATTTCCTGGTCACAGTGGAATATTTTCACTCTTTAAAATGTTGTGTTTTATTAAAAGACTATTTTTAACTAAAGAATTGGGTAACTTTATATGTACCATATCAAGATTTCCCATTATTTACTGATAACCATGCTGTGAGATAACTGTTTCTCTGTATGTTATTACTGTTTTAACTTACAGAAAATGTCCAATTGTAAAACTTTAATTGTACTGTTAGAATGTATGTAATGTTCAGACAAAGTTCTGAAACCTGTTTGTGTTAAAATGCAGGACAACTGCAAAATAGGTCCCTTGGACCTAATATTTTATATCCTGTCAAAACTTTCACTAGTACTACTAACTGGCAGTAACTTTGCAGCTCCTGGCAGTTCGTCACACTCATTAGTTTCATGGACACAGGTCAGCCAACCCTGAAAGTTTAAGGGAGCCTCTGAAGTTGACTATGTGAGGCCCACAGACCTCTTTTGGGATCTTACATGGCATCCAGGAGTTACTCATACATATAATATATTCTTTGCAAAAAACTGCGTTAATGCAACACTTGGAGCTCAGGTTAAAGTGACAAAAATAGGGAATTGTGACTATAGGTTTTCCAACCCTAAAACCCCAACCCCAGCCCTAAAGCAAATCATGGGCAGAGTCTTCCTAGGGGTTGTCAATCCTAAAGGTCACACCATTCTATAACTCCAGAAACATAGTATACATACCTAATGGGGTGAGTTTTAGGTTTGACAACCCTGAACTCTAAATGTTGCATTAAAGGTGACATGCAATGTCACAGATCGCCATTTGCACTTCACAGAGTTTCCTACATGTTCCTTAGTGTAATCGCAATGTTTTTTTTTGTTGTTGCAAAAAATCATACCTGATAATATTTATTTTATTTTTTCTATCTGCATTAAGCTCTCCCAGTTTGTTCACATGCGTAGCACCACTTGGGTGTTTCTGGCAGTGAGAGTCATTGATGTCATCATTAACACCATTCCAGAGATATTCGAGTGCAGTCTTCAGTTCTGTCAGTGTGAACCAATGGAAGTAAATGGTGCTGAGTGTGCAGTACTGTTTTTTGGCACCAATTCTCAATTATTTATTATTTCTTGGCAGGCAAAATTGTCACAATAGAACATGACAGCCACTCGTGCTGTGTTTTAGACATGTTGGTCAAAAACCCCCACCCCCCTCAAAAAACATTTTTTTGTTGTGTCTCTAGTTTTATTTCTGGAGTGCTTGCAGACTTGTTAGAACCCTAGTAGTGTCAGGAACGAGAGAACTGCTGTGGTCCTGTAGTATTGCAGTGACAGCTTAGCATAGCTTGTCAATGGGAGTTTATATTCTGTGAATGCCAGAGTAGTTATTTCTTTTTTTTCTGCAACAGTTATTTTCTGTGGTGTACTCAGTGATTCTTTGGAGTGTTGCACCCCCTCAATTCAGTGTGCTCCCTATATACACTTTTATACAGTGTGACTGACAAAATGGTATACTGTGTTGCTACAAATTGCAAGAATGGTGACAAAAGTGGCAAGTCCTTCTTCACATTTCCAAAGTGCAACAAACTCCGATGTGCTTGGATTCTGGCATGTCGAAGGGAAAGGGAGGTCATAATTCCGCTATACAAGACACTAGTGAGGCCCCACCTGGAGTACAGTGTACAGTTCTGGAGACCATACCTACGTAAGGACATAGACAGGGTAGAGAAGGTTCAGAGGAGGGCAACAAAGATTGTGCATGGGTTGCATCACAAGTCCTATGAAGACAGGTTGAAGGAACTGAACATGTACTCCCTGGAGGAGAGGAGGAGAGAGGGGATATAGTGAGACATACAAGTATCTTACAGGGAGGAACAGGGTGCAGGAAAAACTATTTTTAAGCGAAAAGATGTTTCAGGACTAGAGGCATGGGATGAAGTTGGAGGGAGGACGATTCAGAGGAAACATGAGAGAATTCTTCACAGAACGGGTGGTGGACAAGTGGAACACCCTGCCAGAGGAAGTGGTGGGAGCTGAAACAATCAAGGGATTTAAGAATGCATGGGATAGACATAAAGGAATTCTAGAGGTCAGGGGTAAGGGGAAATAGACTTCTAGGAAAACAAACTGAACTTACAAGCTCAAATGGGCAGACTAGGTGGGCCATAGGCCCTTATCTGCTGACACTGTCTATGTATCTATGTATCTATGTATCTATGAACTGAACTGAAAGCCTAGTGACCGAAGTGTCTTGTGTGAGGACCACTTTGATCCAAGTGATTTTACTATGCTTCCAGACCTGGCAAGACAGTGCAGTTACAAAAGGCTGGATCTATGTAAAGGTGTAGTCCCATGAAGAACTGAGGACCCCTTGAAGTGCCCTCCCCTACCCAACAAGAGAGATAGGCCTTTTTGAGTAAGCGGAAAATTGAGAGGTATGTACCACTGTCCACAGCAATGGTAATGTAATGCAGTCTGTTGAAATTCTGAGGTTCTCCTGTCCTTTTGCCCTCACCCACCACCCCTGGCATGCAGTCTTTTCTGCATGTTCTGCACTGTGTGATGAGCTGCTATGCCAAGTAGGGTTGTGTTCTAACCACAATAGTAAATCTAAGTATGACAATGGGTGAGCTGGTCATGATACCTGTAAATGGGATGATGACGTTGGCTACAAGGCTCTCTTTCAATGATCTTACTGTTCCTGACTCAGCCGTGGTGTAAGGGGGGTAGGTGGATAGTGAATGACTCACAATCATCTGCCTATCATGTGATGCACACCTTAACTCACCTGTTGCACCTTGTGCAGCTGGTTACATGTGAGTGGTGATACGTATGTCACTTGTTACATGGTACTTTTCTGCTGAGAGTGACTGTGAAATTGTAATCTCAGGTTGCATGCACAGTTGCTGCAGATGTGCAGCCTACATTTTGTGAGGCCGGTATCCACTGTTGTTTGGTAGGGCACAGTGGATGACAGCTAATGCACACATACATATTTACTTGGGGAGGATGATATGGACCACATGGGCCAGCAACATGGTCACATTTGTTGACCATGACCTATGCCCTGCTGTGTTCTACTTTATAGCCACCACTGGTAGCTTGTCAACCCCTGAAACAGCCTTCAAGTTAATTTTTTGCACCCTGCTTCCCTGTAGAAACACCCACTGATCATGCAGCCCAAACCTGATTTATTTTGTTGGACATTCCGTATGACTTTCTGTGATGGTCATGGTGACCACATGTATAACATGTACTGCTTTTCTGCTGTGTGTTCTTCCTGCTATCTGTAACTCACCATTGCTGTGTCAAGTCCATGCTGCCCAATTGCTGCCGTACATGTATGAATTGGGAACACAGAGCAGACAATGGCATCCTTCTGGAGACTGAAATGTCTGGACATACGAACATACGAAATTGCCAGCAGATACAGGCCTATTGGTCTATCTAGTCTGCTTAAGTGTGCAGCACTTTAGTCTTTCAGACTGCAGCTCTCCCCCTGGCTCCTCCCCCCATTGATCTGGTCCATGCATCCTTCATTCCCACCCCTGCCCCCCCATGGTTTGAACACTCACCTGAACCTGTCCCACCCCCTTTTTGAAGCTGCACACCATCCACAGTGATATCACCTCCTCCGGCAGTGCATTCCACCCTACCACCACCCTTTGGGTAAAAGAGTGCTTCCTCATTTCCCTCCTGAATCTGCCTCCTTCCAACTTCAGACTGAGTCCCCTGGTTTCCCTTCCATCTTGTAATTTGAAAATACTTCCGGTGCTTACTCTGTTCATACCCTTCAGGTACTTGAAGGTCTCAATCATATCCCCTCTCTCCCTTCTATCTTCCTGGAAATATATATTGAGCTTTCTCAGTTTCTTCTCATAAGGTGTATCTCCTAATCCCAGGATCACATTTGTTGCCCTGCGCTGTATCCCCTCCAATAGCTTAATGTTCTTTTTCAAGTAGGCACACCAGTGCTGCATGCAGTACTCCAAGTGCGGCCTCACCAGGGACCAGTACAGAGAAGGATGACTTCCCCTCTCCTAGAGGTAATTCCCCCTGTGATGCACCCCAGAATTCTGTTGACCTTTGCCACTGCCTTCTTGCACTGTGCTGAGTGGTTCATTTCCCATGTCACTAGTACACTCAGATACTTCTTCTCCTGTGACTTGTATAACTGCACTCTCCCCCAACTAGTAACTACTGCATAGCAGTAAATATTAGCTTTCAGTTTATTTTCACTATATTAGCTTAACGGACAAAACAGCTAAAATAAGCTGATTGCTAATATTACAGGGAGTATAGTGCTGTAACTGGACATGAAGCTGATGTGCTAAATCAATGAGGTGCTAATTAGTACTGCGGCCCTCTCCGCGCTAAATAAAGAGGGTGCTAAAATAAGCTGCTATACAGTATTTCCGGGGTTCCTGGCTCCCAAGTGCATGATTTTGCACTTCTTGGCATTGAACCCAAGTTGCCATGTGTTAGACCATTTCTCCAGTTTTTCCAAATCCTCTTGGAGTACTGTATCACCTTCCTCTCCATCAACCTCCACACAGATCTTGGTGTCATCAGTGAAGAGACTGATCTTACTCTTTATTCCTTCTGCGATGTCAGTAATGAAAATGTTAAACAGCACTGGTCCCAGCACTGAGCCCTGTGGGACGGCACTTGTTACTGCCTTGGGCTCAGATACCTCACCCTCCACTATTACCTTCTTCTGTCTATCCTGCAACCAGCTCCTGACCCATCTAACCAATTTCCTCCTCACTCCCAGGTTGCTCAGTTTGCTGGTCAGCCTACATGTGGCACTGAATCAAAGGCCTTGCTGGAGTCCAGGTATAGGACATCGACTGCATGACCCTTGTCCAGTACAAGTGTCACCTAATAAAAAAAAAACACCAGGTTCGTCTGGCAGGATTCACAGCCATGGAGCAGTAGTATGGGAGGAACACACTACCTTCATTGGTCATGGCTGTGTAGTCTTGTACTCCTCAGGTCATGCATTCCAGAAAACTTACTGCATATGTTATTTCATGCAGGCTTCTTGTGAGTACATGTAGCAACTGGCCAAGCAGTTGTCAGTCATGTATCTCATGTCAGTGTTGTTTCTGGATGTCATCCACACAGTGGTGGTTGTGTGTCTTTCATGGCCACAGTTGTCCTAGTATGCTACAAGAACAAGTGTGCCTGCTCCTTATGATATAGGAATATCAAGGTGGCATGTTCCTGTTGTGTTGTGCAGTGCATAAACACACCACATAATCACCTTGGATTGTGATTGTCTGACTGATGGTTGGTCTTTGATGGCAAGTGCACACTGAACACTGACTCTAGTCAGACAGCTCTGTGTGTGATCTAATGACATTAGGTTGCAGAACAGACCATGGAGATTTGGTGGTGAAGGTTGGCGTCATGGTGCATGATGTGGTTAGAAAGCATGCAGTTCTTCTTTACATGTGGATGGTCTATACACTTGTACTCATACATTTAAAGGTTCTATTTTTTAAAAATTACAACTTGTTGCTTATGTTTCCCTTCCTGCAGAGGAAGATGATGAAGAACTAATGTGTACACCTGGTCCCACAGCTGAGCCTGAGGATGACTTGCCTCAGTCCTTTGATTCTGGAGTGCTGGATGCTGCCAATACTTTGCTTTGCAGCACTGGGAACCAGGTTTCCCCTGTGGTAAATATTTCCTGTTTCCCTGTTATGACAATGCAGTGGAGAAGGTTACTTTTTTGTCTTTTCTTTTTCAAGAACTGCTCTTAGTAAGTAACTAAATGTTGTCCTTTATTTCTACTGCTGTATGTGTGCATAGTGATGCTATGCTGTACTATGTACAAACATCATGGTGGTCCGTGCATTGCAGAAACAGCATTTGTGTACTAGTACTTTGTCGTTACTTGTGCCATGGGTGCCATCGTAGGGGGACCACTTGCTACTTCGACACAATAGGTTCATTACTTTTGATCTGGTTTATGGGTGAGGGGATTGTTGGACTTCAGTTTATCCATAATCCATGGCCCTACTGTTGTCGAGTGGAGGAGGGTGTGTCACTGCAAGGTGTATCAAGGGCCATTGTCTGTGGGAGTGGAGAGTTCACGGAGGTAAGTTCAATGGGATTTTGTTTGTACTCTCATGCAGAGCTACTATTCATGTTTGTATGATATGCTTCCTGTGATGATAGAATGGTAAAGTTGATGTCTGCAATAATTATGCACATCCTGAAGGTCACTGTTACATAGGTCTTGCTGTAAAGATGGTCACCTACCTCACTCCTCCATTGCTTATGGATACCCAACGAGGACATATCCTGTAGTGGTTGTTCAGGCAGAAACAGTGGTACTTCAGGGGTCTGCCTGAAAGAATTATGATGATATTGTTTGGTGTTGCTTCTGTGGGATGGTGCAGCCATGCGGTTCCACATATGGAGAATGTCCACCACAGTGAAGTCCTGCAGGACTCTCTGTGTCTGTATTGTGTGGTTGCCAACCTGGGGTGGGAGTGGAGGGATTGTGCATCTGAGGAGATGCACCAAAAATAATTATTTTCTGTAACATGTTGTTTGGAACATGAAATCATTCCCATTGCTCAGAACCCCTTTTTACAGAGCATTGTCATTAGAAGATGTATGACACTGTCAAATGCAAAACCATCTCTTTGATCTTTTTCCTAGGTGAACATTCCATTCATCCTGTCCTATACTTCATGTCAATATTTGGTACAATGCGTGCATGGTATCTATGAACAAGTTCCAGACTTCAGGTGTGGTACAATGGTTGTGCATTTATGGTACCATCACGATGAACTCATTATGCTTTACTGACACATTGCATTTCACGGGCTTGGCTCTGTGTGCCCAACTGAACACACAATTGTTTGATACCTGCATGCCCACCACTGCTGTCTGTAGAGTGGTGGTGAGCTTATACAAAAGTATTTCTGTCACAGGTTGCGTGCTACAGTGAAAACAGCATGCGCCTCTTCACACTCCTAAAGAGAAAGGTAGCAGGCCACTAATGCTTGCATGGTTACATGTGCTGCATGCCTTTATGTGTCCTGTCTGGTCCTCTATGTGCATGATACTGGGATGTGCTTTGCCCATGCATCAACTTCACTGTAACATCAAATGATATGTAGTGCTTTGTGGCACTCTGGTGAACGCTGTTGCCTTTGTCACAGTATTCCTTTGTATTTCAGGTTCTTGTTCGTTCAACCCAGACACGCATTCCAAGACACAGCAAATCAACAGAGTGTGGACTGGCCACCAGAGAAGTTGGTGTTCAGAGTGTCCCACTCATGATTGATGCCTGCACTCAGACTTCAATCCCCAGAAACAGAGGATAACACTGATCTGGAAGATAGCGACATGTTTGACATAGAGGTGGAGGAACCCCCAGAACCTATGGGTCCTGACTGGCATTTTTCTGATGCAGACACCAACAGTGATGCATCCGATATTAGTGTCTCTCAGTAAGTAGCTATCATTTGCTTCTATGTGACTTGACATACAACAACAAATATACAAGTTGTCATCACATAAGCACTGCTAGGCCCATCCAGTCCATAAGCCTGTCATTGTTTGCGGCCTTAGACCCTATTGCATTACTGGCTTCCTTCTTTCATCCCCACTGTATGGGTTCCTTTATGCCCATCACATGCATGTTTGAATACCACCACCATGTTTGTTCCCACCACATCCTGTGGCAGACTATTCCTTGTGTACACTACCCTTTCTGTGAAGAAACACTCCCTCACACTTTCCCTCATCCTGCATCCTTCCAAAGTCATATCATACCCTCGTGTTGTTGTACATCCCCTATATTCAAACCTGTCAGCCCACAGCACCTTGTGGTACTTGAAGGTGTCTATCATGTCTCTATGTTCTCAATTCTTCTACAATGAGTTCTTCTTCAGGTCCTTCCATGTCTACTATGTTTTTTCATGCAACCCCTGTACTATGTTTGTCGCCCTCCTCTGGACTGCCTCCAACTTTTCTATAGCCGTTTTAACATGTGGCCTCCAGAATGGAACACAATATTCCTGGTGGTGCCTCACCATTGTTTTATACAGTGGAATCACTGCCACCCTCCTTCTCCTTTTGATATCTCTGTATATGAATCCCAGCATGCCACAGGTGTTTCCTGCAGCCTTTGCAATCTGCTTCAACACCTTCACGTTGTCTGAAATGGTAAGCTCCACATATCTTTCTTCAAAGGTCACTGACACCAATCAGCACCCCCCTTCCTGTACCTATCCTATGGGTTCCTGTGTCATAGGTGCATTTTAAACTGTTTGGACTTGAACGTCAGTTGCCACACATTGGGCCATTTGTTCCAGTTGTTTTATGTCTGTACTCATGTTCTCCACCCCTTCCAGAGAATGTACACAGTTTGAGATCTTGGTGTTATGTGCAAATGGGCAGACCTTTACATTCATCCATTCTGTTTTGTAGACATTAAACAGTACCATGTCGAGGAGTGAACACTGAGGTACCCCACCTTGTTAACCTTCTCGCACTGGATTGGATGCATTTAACACCACCCTCTGCCTCCTGTCTCTTACCCACTTTCTAAGCCTGCTTTATACCTAGTGGCACATGTCCAGACTCTCCATCTTGTTTACCATTCGTTTATGAGGGACACTGTTTGAGGCATTAAGGAAATCAAGGTAGGCCATGTACACCCCTCTACACCTTCCCCCGAGTCACCTCCTTCATAACCCTGTCTAAATAATGTATCACAATTTACAAGGCATCAGTGCTGTGAATCCATGCAGCCTTGTGTGTATTGCATCATAGGATTTGAATTGCGCCACTGTTCTGTCTTTTTGCAGTGTCTCCATGATTTTAACCACCACTATGGTGAGGGTGATTGGCATATGGCATTTTTGTTAATGGTTGACTATGTGTGACCTTCTCCAGTCCTCTGTAAACACTCCTGTGCTGACTGAATCTGTGAACAGGGTTGCCTGAGGCACTGCTAGCTGTCAATTTACCTTCTGGTGTGTATGACATCTGGCCACATTGCTTTTTCCACCTTCCCCTTTGTGACCTCCTCCAGGAATCACTCCACTGTAACTAGACTTGTGTTCACCTATGCCATACCCCCTTTGTATATGTCTCCCAGTTTTTGTGCCTGACTCTCCCCTTTTTCAGTAAATGTACACCAAAGCTATTTAATCAGTATAGCTGCCTTTTCAGGGTGTCACTTCTTGCACTCCCCACCATCCTATGTGAGTCTAACAAGCCCTTACCTGGCTTGCATTCTGTCCTTGATGTACATAAATAACACCGTGTAACACCTAGCAGAAAAGGTCAGAGACAAAAGGCTGGCCTTCAGGAGATATAAGGGAACACAGCGGGATGAAGATAGGGAGGCATACCAAACTTCCCTAAGGGAAGCAGGAAAGGCACTAAGGCAGGTAAAGGCCCAAACCAAGGAAACACTAGCACAAACAGTAAAAGAAGGTGACAAGCCTTTCTATAGATACATTAGTGAAAGGAGAAAGTCTAGAGGGGTATTGTTAAGATCAAAGGAGATAAGGGGGCATGTGGGGAGAAGGACCTTGTAAAAGCATCTATCCTAAATAGATACTTCTGCTCAGTATTTACTGACGGGATGGTAGGGCAGGGCCCACTGCACAGCACCATGGACATAGGGGGATGAGAGGTGTGCACTAGTCTTTTCACAAAAGAAAGTGTCCTACAAGAGCTCGATAAGCTCAGGGTGGACAAGGCAATGGGACCGGATGGCATACATCCCAGGGTACTAAAGGAGCTAATGGTGGAACTAGCAGAGCCATTATCAGAACTGTTCAGTGAGTCTCTGAGCACATTTGAGGTCCCAGAAGACTGGAGAAGGGCTCATGTGATCCCACTCCACATGAGTAGTAGCATGGAGGAGGCGGGGAACTACAGACCAGTCAGTCTTACCTCAGTAGTGGGCAAGATTATGGAGGCACTCTTTAAGGAAATTATAGTGCAACACCTGGAATCCATAGGAGCACAGGATCCAAGACAGCATGGGTTTACAAAAGGAAGGTCCTGTCAAACTAATCTCATAGACTTCTTTGACTGTGTAACCAGAGTGGTAGACCAAGGGGAGCAGTTGATGTAGCCTATCTTGACTTCAGCAAAGCTTTCAATACTGTTCCACATAGAAGATAGATTAATAAGCTGGGGAGGCTTGGGGTGGCTCAGAAGTTGGTCAACTGGATGGCAAACTGGTTGACGGGCAGAAAACAGAGAATGGTGATACACATGGTATACAGTCAGAAGAGATGCAAGTCACAAGTGGGGTACCTCAGGGATCAGTTCTGGGGCCAGTCCTCTTCAATATCTTCATCAGTGACATTGCAGATGGACTGGAGGGTAAGGTTTGTCTGTTTGCAGATGACACCAAGATCTGCAACAGAGTAGATGATCCAGATGAGGTGGGTAGAATGAGAAGAGATCTGGATAAACTGACAAAATGGTCAGAAGAGTGGTAACTGGGGTTTAATGCAAAGAAGTGCAAGATCATGCACATAGGGAAGAGAAACCATGATGCCACCTATAGGCTGGGAGGGGGAGTTGCTGGCAGTCACAAGGGAAGAAAGAGACTTGGTCATCATCATCACCGATGACCTGAAATCATCCAAGCAGACCACTAAAGCAGTAGGTAAGGCTAGGGGGATGTTGGAGTGTATTAGTAGGGGTATCACAAGTCAGAAGAGGGAGGTAATAATCCCTCTTTACAAGACACTGGTTAGGCCCCATCTGGAGTATTGCATGCAGTACTGGAGGCCACACCTTCACAAGGACATTAACCAAATTGAGGCTGTCCAGAGAAGGGCAACCAAAGTGGTGCAGGGACTGCATCAGAAAACATATGAGGACAGATTAACGGAGCTCAATATGTATACCCTAGAGCAAAGGAGGGAGTGAGGTGATATGATCGAAACATTCAAACACCTTAAGGGCATTAACAAGGTGAAAGAGTCTAACAAGTTTCAATATAAGAAAAATAGCAGAACAAGAGGACACAGCATGAGATTAGAGGGAGGCCGATTAAGGGGTAATGTGAGGAAGTTATTTTTCACAGAAAGGGTGGTGGATGCATGGAATGGCCTACCTCAGAAAGTGGTGGATATGAATACAGTGCAGGGCTTCAAACAGGCATGGGATAGGCATAATGGAGCAATACAGATGAGTATCAATAGATAGTCCATTGACAGAGCAAAGGCCAATGGCACACTTATAAGGTAGAAAAAGAAATGGGCAGACTGGATGGGCCTTGAGGTCCTTATCTGCTGTCAACTTCTATGTTTCTGTGTTTCTATGTTTCTATGTTTCTTGTCCACTTTGTTTATAGTCTATGCTACCTTTTCCATAGTCTGCACCTTTGTGCTTCTCAGTGCCTTTGTTGCTCCATTTACACACTTGAGGAACACCTCACTGTCTTCTTCCTTTTCAGTGTCCTTGTACTTCCTGTATTCCACCCATTTGGGGCCTTACATTCTCTGTCATGTCTTTACAGGACCATAGTGTCTTCCAGTGTCTCTTGCCTTGGGTTATCATCCTATTGCATTGTCTTGTTACCTCCCCTATGGCTACATATTCAATGCCATTCGAACAGTAAACAACCTGTGCAAAACCTGCCACATAACACAGCATTACTGCTACAGAGTCAGTAGCATGGTGATGCTTCATGGCTGTAGCTGTGCCACTTACCATTTTTCTGCTACCTGCAAGGTTTCCGGTGTGCACCAACATTAGCATGTCATCGCCAGTGTCGCGCTGTGTTGCACACTGGTTGCGGGTGTCATCATGGAAATGTCTTAGTACTGACAACAGGTAGCATTACTCAGATTTTCAGCAACCAAGCGATTATAGTATTGTGTCACCGTGCAAGAAAACATTATGTGGAGTGACAACTGCATTTTATTATCATTGTGTCACTTCTTAGTTGTGCACCACAAAGTACAGGCACATGTATGGACCAAAATGAAGAAGGAATGTGCCTTCATTTGTGGAACACACATACTATTCCCATCTCGGTAATTAGGATGCAACCCATTACTGGTAATACTACTCATTGATGGTCCAGCGGAATGCGTGACATGGTTGTTGCCGCAATGGCCATGCATAATGCATACACTGAACTTTTATTTCTGTAATTAGGCACATACACATGCAATTCAGCTGACGTGTATGTTTAGATATGAGTGCATACAGTGGTAGTCCTATAAAAGTTGATTACTACTGAGGTATAGCTGGGCAATAGAGTTGCACAAGAACATCATTGGCAATGCAAAATCTAACTTGAGTGCATGAGTGGTACCTTGGTGTAATCAACTGTTAGATAAGAAACACTCAGTGCATACCTTTGTACGTATACATACAAAGACACTCATTTTCAAATTTCAAAATGTATAACAACAGGTGTAGTAATGCAGGAACATGTCCTTTTTAGAACTGTAATACATGTTTTCACTTTTTTCTGTTACAGGAATGAAGACATTCTCAGTATGTCCCCCAAAACTGGTGCACGGAAATTTCTGGTGTATGAGTCCAGTTTGGCTTCCGTCCTGTCTAAATGTCCCACTTGCATGTCTGACTGCCAAGTCACAGTTCAGCGTCAGTTTGGTTCCTTTGTAGCAGTAAAATGCCAATGTCAGTTTGGTTATAAGACCATATGAGACAGCCAACCACGCTTCGGACTTGGAACTTGCTGCATCCATATTCCTGGCAGGGGCCTTACCCAAACAAGCCCCGAATGTTTGTTCATAATTGCAACACTCCGGCAGTGATGCTGGAATGGTTTGAAAAGTGGTAGGGCCAAGGACATAAGGGGTAAATTTCCCCCTATTAAATATATTACCATGATAGCAAAAAGTGCTAGGGCCACTTACGAAAGTGGTAGGGCCATGGCCCTAGTGGCCCCCCTGTTCCGGCACCTATGCACTCCGGTTATCTCCATCTAAACATTCCTACTTATACAGAAAGCATATATAGTCCCTGCAGTAAACTCAGTGTACACCAATGAGCAAGCAAAACTGTTCTTAAATATTACATCACCAGTAAATATTGGCGGGGACACTCAGTGTTTTCCCCCAGGCCACAGTGCCAAGTATGGCACTTATACTTTTATGGATTTGGACATCAAAAAAGTTCTACACTTGGAAAATATTCAGGTAAGTCATGCATCCCTTCCACACTCACAGTGATTCATAGTGCCTCAACCAAAATGCAACTATAACTCACTGCACACATGAATGTGCATATCATATTGATGCGAAAGCTGAAGCACTAACATCATGTTCACTTCTCCCCACTGTCACAGAGCAATGAAGTCTCTAGCTCTAATGCAATGGAGCTAGAGGGCCTGAAGTGCAGGTTTTCATACTTGGAGCAGAAGGGGATAACCTTCAGAAGCATAACTACTGACCAACACCTTCAGATGCATAAGTACCTGAGAGAGAAGAAGCCTCGAGTTCAACATTCATATGACATGTGGCATGTCACTAAAGGTAACATGAATTTGAATATTTTCTTCAGTTGTCACCATATATGCTCTGCACCACAAATCATAAGGACATAACACATAGCATCCCTGCACTGATGAACTTCAACACTGAACATGGGTCAGTAACGTGTACATCTGTGCATGTCACTGTTGCAGCCACTGGTGCGTGAAGGAACTGAAGTACTCTGCATGCAGTACAACTTGGAGCATGCATCCCTCTTTGCATAATCTTACTGTTTTACCAACCATGACATCATTTCTGGTTCACCGTTACGTGTTATGTGCTGTCACCATTGCAGGCATCATCAACCACATGTGCTCCCTAGAAATGTTAATCCATTGTTCCTACCAATAACTGGTGTCACATGGACATTTGTTCATAGTGACAGGATGCTGGTGTACCTACCCCATCCATGTCGCAACATTCCATGCAATATGGACAGGTCTGTGGGGCAGTGTTGCCTCCAAATTAATTTTATATCATGGGATGCTGGTGTGTGGGAATGCTGCAGTACTCAGCATTTTGACAGATATTATCTTTCTTTAGTGCCCAGCAAACCATGGGTTAACACAACTTGTTAAGTAGGTTGTCTGTCATTAGATCACAGGTACAGTACGTGAGTTCACAGAATTTTATGGCTCTGCAATGGTCAGGGCCCCATGTTTTCAGCAATTCTGTGGTTGCAGCAGTGGCTACAGAAATCAGGGCTGATTGCAGAAACCAGTGCTTGCTGCTGAAATCAGGAAAACCAGCCACACAGCCAGAGAAATGCTAGCTGTGCTATGCAATCACACAAGACAAGGGCATAGCTGCTGATTTGTTAAGTATGCCATGACATACATGCTCTTTAGAAGAGGCAGCAAACTGATGCCATCCGCTACAAAGCCAAAAAGCTAGTGGCTGCATGGCATCTTGACTCATGCTGGCTCTTGTTACATAACTCCATCCAACCAGTATTGGAGGGGGGACTGACACAAGAGTAGCAGAGCTTGATTAGGTTCATGGCAGTTATGATTTGCTGCTGTGTAGATGTGGGTATCTCAACCATGTTATTTTTCATTGTGAGGCAGCTTATGGTGCATGCTGAATCCTTGGAAGATGAATTTGGAAGGAAGAACCAGAAGGTGAGCTGTAATCAAGAAGTGAGAAGATTCAGTGGTGCCTGTGGAGGTGGAATCAATCTCAGTGTGGTGACAGTTATCAGAGGAGGAGCTGATAGCAGAAACAGAGGGCTGGCAGCAGACTGAGCAGATGACTCAGTCCCCACTGGTGGACATCGATCACAGTTTTGATTTGTGGGTCCCAGTTCTGTACTTGCAAGTGGACCAGTAATTTCTCAGCCGATTTGAACCTGCAGCCTAAGTGGTGGCATCAAGCTCAATTCTTAAGGTGGGTCAAGTTGCCCAGCTGCAGCAGGTATGGAAAAAAATCAGAATGAAGAGTTTCATTGCTGCCATACATAAATGAAATGAGGGTCACTATCTGAAGAACACCACCGTCCCCTGAGTAGCAAGCAGCAGAGAACATGCTAACCAAGATTACTCCAGCTAATAAGAATGACTTGCTTGCATTTTTTAGTGTGTCCCCCAAAACAAAAATCAGGAGTCAACAAATCCTACAGACACTGCAAGGTACACCCTTCTTCACTGTTATTGGAAGACACCCAAACCCCCCAACACACAGATTTCCACACTGCACTCAGCATGTTTGTTGCAAGGCAGCTAGGGTATTCCTAGTTAAAAAAAATAATCTAAAAGGACCTTGATCAAAATAAAAAAAAAAATGGCTTTCAAGTTGGAGTCTCTTTTTATATCTGCTAACTGTAAATATAAACCAGAAAAAATCAGAGCTGGTTTTGCCTTCTGTGTAGTTTTATCCATGTGTGTATGTCCTCCTCTGATTATAACCTTGGAGAACAGCAAAGGCCACCAATTTCCAGAAGAACAGATGAGCCTTCAGATTTGGGGTGGAAGGGAAAATTCATTAAAAGAGAACACTGATGCCCATGGTTGTCCCAGGTTTGGGTTATTGCAGTTTAATATTTGTGACAAGAAGACTACATACTGTTAAATGGCCTGCTGTTCCACTTTCAATGTAGCAGAGTGGTTGCACGAAGGCAGTCAAAGGGTTAACAAAGACTTAATCCATTTGAAGGTATGCTGTTTAGCCACAATTTATCTGCCACAGAATGGCCACAGAATCAGCAGTTGTTCTGCCGCAGAATGTAGGTCCGCTTTGCTGCAGTAAACACGGGGCCCTGAGTATGAGGATAAGGCATTTGGTGTGGCAGTTCTATTACTATTGAATGCATTACCTAGGAGCGTTCATTCAGCTCAGATGGTGGAATCTATTAAGGCCTCTCTGAAAACATATTTATTTACTTTAGCATGACCAATTTAGTTTGTAAATGGATCTGTGTTAATATTGTTTCATCTTACAATTTTAAGGAGTTGCTTGTCTTATGATTTATTTTGTGTACTGATTGTATAGTGCCTTGAGCCCCATGGATAGTGCATTTTATAAAAATATTTTTCCTCGCCTTGCCTTATTGAACTTGGCTAATGAGAGGGTGGGGGGTACATAAGCTGTGGGTGGAGGCGTTTTATTTCTGTGCAGACCCTTTATCTTTTAAAAAAATAACTTTTTGTGGCAAAGTTTGGTGAAGTCAGGAAAACCTCACCCCACCATATGTAATATGAAGTTTTTAACGTGGCACCAACTTCACTGGTGAAGCTTCAATTAGTTCCAGTTGCACCTGCCCACCCATAGAGATTGCACGTCAGAGATGGTATAAAGGCTACAGAAGTTCAGGGAAGATAGCTGGAGGCCGAGGTAATGTGGGTCACCCTGGAGCCAGGAAATGGAACAGCAATACACACAGGAGTGATCTACAGACCTCCGGCACAGAGGGAGGAAATAGACAGGGAACTAGTGGGGAACATACACGACATGGCAGCCAAAGGTAAAATCCTGCTACTGGGGAATTTCAATATGCTGGACGTGGATTGGGCCACCTAGGTGGCTGCTTCAGCCAGAAGCACAGCCATCCTAGAATCCCTGCAGGGGGTTGGACTCAAGCAGCTGGTGCATGCGCCAACAAGGAACAAGTCAGTTCTGGACCTGGTATAAACCAATGGGAACAGAGTCAAAGAAATACAGTTGGAAGGGCAGCTGGGGTCCAGTGACCACCACATGGTGTGGTTCAGCATGAAAACATTAAGCCACACAAGGGCAAGAGTATTAGATTTCAGGAGGGTGGTTTTCACTGAAATGGGTAGATGTATACAAGCAGTCCTAGGGAAGGGAGGGAGGGAGGGGTAATAGAGAGGGTGGAAGAACAATGGGAGAAACTGAAAGGAGTCATAGTGGAGATAACAAACCAATGTGTTAGGATAGCGGCCAAAGGGAAAAGAAGAAGAAAACCATTATGGTACTCCGAAGAGATGGGGGACAAAGTCAGGGCTAAAAGGCTGAGTTTCAGGAACTATAAGTGGAGTCAAAGGGAGGAGGACAGGGAGGTGTACCTTGAATGTCTAAGGGAAGCAGGGAAGGATGTTAGGAGGGCAAAGGCGCAGACAGAAGAGGGTGTAGCACAGTCTGTAAACAAAGGGGATAAGGCATTTTATAGGTACATCAATGAAAGAAGAAAAAATAGGGGGTGAGGGTGGGATTGTGAGGCTCAAACGGCAGAAGGGAGAGTGTAAGGAGGGTGATCTGGACAAGGCAGAAATACTGAACAAATACTTCTGATCAGTATTCACTAAGAGGGGGGGAGGGTCAAGGACTACATTGGGCTGCA
This sequence comes from Neoceratodus forsteri, assembly GCA_016271365.2. Classification (NCBI taxonomy): domain Eukaryota; kingdom Metazoa; phylum Chordata; order Ceratodontiformes; family Ceratodontidae; genus Neoceratodus; species Neoceratodus forsteri. Next base: position 853,414,136 of record CM028134.1, read on the forward strand.
GAGGCAATGGGGGGTGGGCACCAGTCCATTCTACAGTGGAGAAAGTTCTGGAAGAATTCACAAAGCTGAAGGTGGATAAGGCCATGGGGCCAGATGGCATCCACCCAAGGATATTAAAGGAGCTGCGAAGGGAACTAGCAGCACTTCTGGCTGCCCTGTTCAGAGTCACTCAACACTGGTGTCATTCCAGAAGACTAGAGGAGGGCACATGTAGTCCCACTGCACAAAAGCGTCAGTAGGGAGGAGGCGGGGAACTACAGGCCAGTTAGCCTCACCTCAGTGGTGGGAAAGATCATGGAGACACTGCTGAAAGAAAGGATAGTGGCACATATGGAATCCAGAGGTGCCCAGGATCTGAGGCAACATGGATTCACAGCAAGAAGGTCATGTCAAATGAATCTAATAGATTTTTTGGATTGGGTGACTAGGGAAATAAATCAGGGAGGTGTGGTACACATAGGCTACCTGGATTTCAGCAAAGGCTTTGACATCATCCCACATAGAAGGCTGATTAACAAGATGGATAGTTTGAGCATGGGAGACAAGGTGATGAACTGGGTTAGGAACTGATTAACGTAAACAGACAGGAGACAGAGGGTGGTGGTAAATGGGGTACAATCTGGGAAGAGGGGGGTAACCAGTGGGGTACCACAGGGATCAGTACTAGAACCAGTCTTATTCAATGTCTTCATTAGTGACATTGCAGAGGGGCTGGAAGGAAAGGTCTGCCTGTTTGCAGATGATGCCAAAATCTGCAACAGGGTGGATACTCCAGAAGGGGTGCAGAAAATGAAGAAGGACCTGGAGAAGCTTGAAATATGGTTGGAGATGTGGCAATTGTGGTTCAATGCAAAGAAGTGCAAAATAATACACCTGGGTAAATGGAACCCTGGGGAGGGCTACAGGTTAGAAAGGTAGGAGCTGACTGTCACCAAAGAGGAAAGGGACCTAGGGGTTATCCTCTCTGATGACCTTAAGGTCTCAAAGCAGTGCACAAAGGCAGCAGGGAGGGCCAGTGACATGCTGGGGTTCATAGGCAGGGGTAGCACTAGCAGGAAGTGAGAGGTGGTGATGCCATTGTATAAAACATTGGTAAGGCCTCACCTGGAGTACTGCATGCAGTTCTGGAGGCCACACCTGCACAGTGACATAGATTAGGTGGAAACTACCAGAGAAGGGCAACAAGATGATGCAGGACTTGCACCATAAAAAATATGAGGATAGACTAAGAGGCCTCAATATGTACCCACTGGAGGAGATGAGACAGCGGGGGGACATGATTGAAGCTTTCAGGTACCTCAAGGTCATAAACAAGGTACAGATGGGAGACCTTTTCCAATGTATAAAAAGTGCTAGAACAAGGGGGCACAATATGAAATCAGAGGGGGGATGATTAAGCAGTAATGTGAGGACGTTTTTCTACACAGAAAGGGTAGTCAATGCTTGGAATAGTCTGCCACAGGAGGTAGTGGGGCAAGCACAGTGGAAGGATTTAAGCATGCCAGGGACAGGCACAAAAGAAGCTTGAGAGGGAAGGGAGTGAAGAAAAGCCATTGATCACATAGGGTCATTGACCACATACAATGTTTTGGGCCTACAGGCAGACTGGATGGGCCTAGCGGTCCTTATCTGCCAACAATTTCTAAGTTGCTATGTTTCTATGTCAGTCTTTCTTATACACACTCTCTATGGAGCTATCCTGGGGCAGGCAGGCAGTGGCAGAGGCACACCCATAAGTAGTACATCATTCTCTTAATGAGTAATTTTCCAGCTTTTTTCTGGTAGACCTACTCTTGAGTCTCCACAAAATGTCTGCTGGCTTACACCAAGTAACCTTCAAAGGTGATAGAGATAAAGCAAGATGGGGCTTATGGCTGTCCTCCAGGAAGTTAAATTAGCCACTTTGCTACTTTTGTAACAATAAATCTTTGTCTATGAGCATCTAATCATTTCCAGACCTGTGTTTTCTGAGTGTAGCTTTCTTGCTGTTTCTACAGACTTTGGGTTTGATACCCTTAGCTGCACCCCCATGATTTTCTGAGTCGCATTGCTTCCATGTTCCTCATAAGGCAGCATGATGCCTGCATGACTGCCCATACACTAGTGATCTTCTGGTAGACCTAGGAGATCCTATCCACATTTTGGACTCTGGCCAAAATGTGGAGGTGGACCGCACTGTGGAAGGGGATAGGGAGGTTTGCACTATAATGAAGATGATGACTGTGGTAGTACCAGGTTAACAGTGTCACTATGTGATACCAGTTAGCACAGCAAGGCAGCAGCAAAGCCTGGGGGAGAAACATAAAAACACATACTTTGATGGCAGATAAGGACCACTTGGCCCACCCAGTCCACCCATTTTTCTACCTATTGGATAAGCTGCAGATCCTAGTTAACCAACAGCCTACTTCCTCCTACCCCCACTAGAATTGCCTTACGTCTGTCCCATGCATTCTTGAATTCCCCCAATATTTTTGACCCCACAACCTCCTCATGAAGGCCGTTCCATGCATCCACCACCCTCTCTCTGAAAAAATACTTCCTCACATTGCCCCTGAGCCATCCCCCATCTTCATATTGTACCCCCTTGTTCTTGCACATCTCTTTTTCTGAAAGATGCTACCAGTAAGAAACAGTAAGCAAAAATAAAAGGGCTGACCTGTGGTTACCAAGCAGGAGACCCAGTTTCTTGTACTCAGAACATCCACATTAGACTAGCTGAGGAAGATGCTGCTGCTTAGTTTTATATGGTTGGGGAGCTAATTAGGAATTTCCTGTTGAGCTTCTTCTTAATTATATCCCAGGGTAGGGGCATAAACTAGATCACCCCTCACTAAGCTATGTGTAAAGGCTTGGCTCTCCCTGACCCTAATTACCATACTCTAGGTATGGTGGTAGAATCCTTTTACACAGATACATAGATGTTAATGGTAGATAAAGGTCTACGGCCCACCTAGTCTTCCCATTTGTGCACGTAACTGTGCTTCTTCAAGCTTCCCTAGAACTAGGTTGTTACCTTCTCCCTCCTACCAAGATCCCCTGATACCTATCCCATACATTCTTAAATCCTGTAATTGTTTCTGCCCCCACCGTCTCTTGCAGTAGGGTGTTTCATTTGTTCACCACTCTCTCCATGAAGAAGTAGTACTTCCTCAAGTTCCCCTCAAATCTCCTTCCCTCCCTCCCTTCCTTCAGTTTCATCCAATGTCCCTAATCCTGAAGCATCTTTTTCTATGAAAAAATTGTGTGTTCCTGCACTTTGTTCCTCCCAGTGAGGTATTTATATGTCTCAATCATATCCCCCCATGTCCCTCCTCTTTTCCAGGGAGTACACATATAAGTCTTTCAGCCTGGCCTCATAGGTTTTGTGATGTAATCCTTGCACCATCTTGGTTGCCCTCCTCTGAACAGCCTCCACCCTGTCTATGTCTGTATGTAGGAAAGGTCTCCTAAACTGGGCACTGTACTGGAGGTGTGGCCTCACTAATGTCTTGTATAGCGGAATTACAGTATGACCTCCCTTTTCCTGCTGGTGATAGCCCTGTCTATGCATCCCAGCATCTTGTTTGCTTTTTCTGCCACCTTGTTGCACTGACTCCCTACATTGAGGTCATCAGAGATGATAACACCTAGGTCTCTTTCCTGCTTGGAGGAATTTATACCTGACCCCTAAGCTGATATGCTGTTCCTGGGTTTTTGTCCCCATGTGCATTATTTTGCATTTCTTTGCATTAAATCTCAACTGTCACTCTCTTGGCCAGTCTTCAAGCTTCTACAGATCTCTCCTCATTCTATCCATACCCTCCGGTGTCCACCCTACTGCAGAGCTTTGTGTCATCAGTGAACAGTCACATTCTCCATTCTAGGTCTTTGGTAATGTCACTGATAAAGATGTTGAAGAGGACTGGACCCCACATTGATCTCTGTGGCACCCCACTGGTCACCATTTCCATTGGGGAGTGACAGCCATTTACCACCACCCTCTGTGTCCTGCTATCCAGCCAGTTCCCCACCCACAACACCACCATTCTACCCACTCCCATGTTCCCCAGCTTGTTTAACAGCCTTCTATATGGCACATTGTCAAAGCCCTTGCTGAAGTGTCCACATAGACTACATCCACTACCCTCCGGTCCACCTCCGTTGTCACCCAGTCAAAGAATTCAATGAGGTTAGTCTGGCACGACCTCTCCCCAGTAAACCCATGTTGCCTTAGGTGCTGTAGACTGTTGGCAACCAAGTGTTACAGCATTCTTTCCTTCAGTAGTGTTTCCTTGATCTTTCCCACTACTGAGGTTGGGCTGACTGGTCCGTAGTTTCCCACTTCCTCTCTTTTCCTGCTTTTGTATGGGGGACTACATCAGCTGTCCTTCAGTATTTGGGTACCTCTCCTGTTTCCAGTTACTGGCTGAACAGGGATGGCAGAGGTTCAGACACCACCTTTCTTAGCTCCCTTAGCAGCTTGGAGTGTACCCCATCTGGCCCCATAGCTTTATTGACTCCTATTCCTTCCAGTTCCTTTAAGACCCTTTCCTGTGGAAAATGACTTGTATCCATTTCTGTGCCCTTCCTACCCTTTCTGCTCCCTTCTGGCCCATTACCTGCCCCCTTCTCTGTAAAGACTGAGCAGATGTATCTGTTCAGTATGTCTGCTTTGTTGTTGTCATCCTCCATTCTACTACCATCCTCCCCTTTCAGCCTTTGCTTTGCTTTTTTCACTGATGTACCTGTCAAAGGTTTAGTCCCCTCTAACCACTGATTTCACAATGCATTCCTCTGTTTATGCTTTGACTTCCCTTATAAAATGGGCAAAGAAAATCCTGTAATCTGATTGGCTGAAAGGACTTTTGAGCTGTGTCCTTATCAGCCCATATCTATGCCAACCAGCACTTTTCTTCCCTAGCCAACCTCACAACAGGGACATATCGATAACCTGGTTTCACAGGTGGGCACACACTGAGCAGGACAGCGCAAAATGCCATGCCACTGTGATGGCTGGCATACAGCAGCACATAGCCTATCTCTATGTAAACAGGAAGTGGAAGTGTACACCATAATATGATGGCTAAAAGAGAGAAAAAAAATGTGCAAGGTGAAACTCTGACCTGTACTGTTTTAGTTCACAGCAAACCTCCCCATAAACTGCAATGAACAGACAAACCATAGCGAGTGGCGTGCCTAAAGGTTTGAAACAACAGCAGAGACCTGCTTGTCTGCTGACTGGAAATATGATAAATCGTGCCAAACAGTTGCTTCCCCAATGTTTTGTAAAGCACATCACAGAACCATTCTGTTGGTATGAAAAGTTTAAAGCAGCAGTGCAACAGCCATTTCTTATGAATGAAAAACTGGAGGTGCTCCGTAAGGTGGCTCCTGAAGGACATGCTTGTTGCTGAAAAAGACAGCAGCAGTGACAGAATAACACTGGATGCTGCTGTTCTTTGTCAAAGCTACAAAAAAAATAGTAAAGAGAAATAAAATAGGCTGTGTCTGTCTAGGTGCTTGTGATGTGGGGTGGGAGCAAAACAGGCTCCTGAGGGATATAGTCTCTGCCAAAAATGGGCGCATCAGGCAGGTGTTTGGCGTGATTTATAATGTTTTCTGTCAGTGGACAAGTGGGTCTCTACTGTGGTTTTAATCTTCCTAAAACCACAAAATACAGTATGAAGTTAAGGGAAAAAGAAAGTAATATGAAATAAAAGTGTCTATCTCTGCCATTTCTGATGGGGCGGAGGGTCTGAAATACTTATCAAAGGGGACTATTTTTCACCATTTCACCTATTGCAACATTTGTTCATATATATATATATATATATATATTAGACTTTTTTTGTTCTTTTTTTCTTACAGTAATTAGTTGGGTGGGCCCATTTTATAAGCACAATAACACACACTGAGGTGTAGGTTATGTCCTGATAATAGCATGAACAGGTGCATAAGGCACTCAGCCCCAGCACCTCATGCCTTATAACACACCTGGGCATGCTCTTATCAGGACATAACCCATACCTCATCATGTGTTATTGCTTGCTTACTGCCTCCCTGCCTCCCTTTGTTTCTCCTGGTATCTCTCCCTGTCCCCTTCTGCCTGTCTTTTTGTACTGTTTGAATGTGAATTGTTTGGCTTTCACTTTCTCCACAACCTTTTGCAAGTTGAAGGGTAACAAACAGAAGAATGCAAGAGGGTTGTTCAGAACCCAGGCTGGGTCAGGGTGGGGGGAGTGATAAAAACAGTCTGAGTAACAGAGGCAAAAAATGGGCTTTATTAATTTGCATTTGATCAGAGATAATATAAGCTATCAAACTAACCAGTATGATGTAGCAGATATTGTTAATGGACTTGCGATGGAAGTGTGTGTGTGTGTGTGTGTGTGTGTGTGTTGTTTTTACTTAACAAGAAGTAGAATGTTTAAAAAGAACTGGAACGAATGTCTGACCCTCACCTTCACACAGACACACAGATACACACACACACACACACACACACACACACACACACTGATGTTCTTATATTAATTATGACAGTACTGAAATGGATCCACAGGAACACGATGCATATTTATCAAAATTGCTCAAGAAACTTAAAGGTTAAGCAGCATTTATCTGAAATACATCAGTTCATGAAATTATTTTAAGCCTTAATTCCATGCAACTATAATGCATATTGCTCATGGGGTAACTATTTATTGCATGCAATTATTGTCCACATTTTGTATAAATGTATTTATTTAATTATTTAAAAAGTCTTACAAAGGAAGATATGTAGAACTAAGAAACAATTTGTTTCTAGATGTTTACTGGGGGAAAGGGTAAGGTACACACGAAAGACAAGATAGCATGATGGTACAATAGGGTTGCAACATAAAAAATAAAACAGAGGGCAAATGCCAGCCCACTGATGCAGTGGTAGTGCTACCATTTGTGAAGCCAGTGACCCGGGTTTGGGATGAGTCTAGGTCATTGGAGGGCTGGCTGGGGAGGGGAGGGGAGGGGAGGAGGGCTGAGCATCCAATGGATGCTCTCCTCTTCAGGTTGGGAGGGAGTTTGGACTCAGCTGCAATACTGCCACCTGGGTAATCACAGAAAGTGGTGTGGTGTAAACTGGAGCCAATGACTGAGAAAGGGGGAGACATCAGCAGCATAATGAAAGTTGCATCAGGCAGATCTTCATATTGTCTATTGGTGGGGACAAAGAAAAATGGGAAAAACCTCTTGACCACAGAGAATGCAGTCCACCATCTGCCAAATGCCCCACACTGCTGACTTGGTTTTTCATTCCAGGACCAACACTGCAACTCTGTCCTGGGGGAGTAGGGTCTGAACCCTGGCAGACCATTCCATGGGGGTGGTCATCCATGGTGGAATGCAGAATGGAAGAAAGTCCCAGGGATAGTGGGTGATGGGGTTAGGTGGAGTTGCAGTAATGATGTGGGCCAGTCAGGACAAAAGGGTGAGAAAGTATACCAAATATAAAAAAGAAAGGGCAAATGTAGAACATGAAAAGATGTGTAAAAGAGGCAGTTTGCAAAACAACAGGCATTCAGATATGCAGTACTGAAGGACTGCTGTGTGACAGGAAAATGATTAGTATGCATTTATGAAGTCCAATATAGGAGGCCAAAATATACAAAACAAACTTGATTAACCAGAGCAGAAAACAGTAAGGTAATACATCCTGAGAAAGAACATCCAGATCTAGGTAGTGAGGGTAGGAGTTAGTAAAGGTACAGATGATGTGGGTAGATTAGGGGGTACAAGAAGATGGAGTGAGAGGAGGGATAAATTCAAGCACAGTCATGAGAAGTGTGATCATGAAGTAAATTCTCAGGGCAGAAGGGTAGCGAAGGAGGAAGGTCAGATGATCAGGAGCAGGCTAGACCAGAGCAAGGGCCGGGGGCTATACGATAAAGCTGATTGACCAACAGAGGTTTTAATGTGGGGAAGAGGGAAATACGGTGGAGGGACGGAGTTTCTGAGGGGAAGGAGGAGAGGATGAGAGGAGGATGCAAAAAAGAAGGTATTTGAGGTAGAAGGGGAGGGAACCAAACCAGAATGTGGAGATGACAGAGACTCAGTGAAAGAAGTATATGCTCTCAAGTGAGGGGGTAAAGAGAGAAGGAATATAGGAACAGTGACATGTTCAGGCTTGGCAGTCAACAGAAAAGAAAAAGCACACCATTCATGTTCACTGCTCTTCTGATGTGCATTATATCTTAAAGTACTTTTCCAGTACCCAGAGCAGCTTTCAAAACTGTAATATTTAGGTATAACATTTTAATTTTATGTTTCATTAATGTTCTGTATTCATCTCCCCTCATTCCTTATTTCTGATGGCATTTTCATGAAACTGGATCTTTGTGTCTCAGGTTTTGTCTCATCCTGTTTCTTATCCTCCTCACCTCCTGCTGAAATCATAGTTCTTGTTTTGTGAGACCACTGTCTGTTGCAGGGTTTCGTGTCAGAACCGCAAACACGAAACCATGATTGTGAAAACAGCAATGGCTTGAAGGTGAACCGGAAAGATGGCAACAGTTGTTTTTGCAGGGGACTTTGCCCTCCATATCCCCTTTTTAAATATACTAACTGTGAGGTTGTAGAACTTTGGGGAGAGGGAATGTGACTGTTGTCATCATTCTGTTCACCATTAAGCCGTCATTTTCACAGTCGCAGTTTTTGTGTCTCTTTCATCAGGGGCTACCCGGTTGCAATGGAAATGACTATGCTTACACAAAGAATTATAATCTCAGCTGGGGCAAAGCAGGAGGATGAGACAAAGTCTGAGACACAAAGATACAGTTTTCTTGCAAATGTTCTTAGAAATAAAGAATGGCAAGAGGTAAATACATAAAAGTAATGAAATGTAAGCTGAACTGTGTCTGAGTGTTATATTTTAAAAAGTTTTCCTGGATACTGGAACAATGCTTTAAGTTCTATATGTGGAGTTACCATATTTACCCAGTTGTAGAATTGTTACGTATTAAATGTATATGTTAAATCTCATATTCATATAAGGCTTCCTCAAAAACATGCTATTTGTATGTCCAAGGAGTTACCCTGTCTACATATTGTTAATAAATAAATATGGCCTCTGATGCCATTTAATGATCAAAGCAGGTTGAAATAGTGTTTAACTTTGAATTTTGTTCTTATAGCAGTCTTCATCAGAACAGAAAATATTATACCTAACCTCAAAATGATTAATAGCAAAATAAAATTGTTTTATTGTCAACGATAACGTGTTAATCATAATAAATATTTTTTAAATAAAAAAATATAAATGATGCTATTCAGGTTTACCACATGGCCACGTTTTTTTTATTTTTATTGATCCCCAGACACCAGAGCTGTCCGCCTCCAGATCTTTCAGCCTCCTGCCTCAAAGATCAGGGACAAAATCAGGGACACATGACCAAAATCAGGGACTCATGACCAAAATCAGGGACACATCTTAAAAAGCGTAATATCAGTTCATGAAGTTGTTGCAATAAGTGGTTTAGTGTCAGTGATGAAAGCATTTTCTGATGGACAGATAAACTGAAAGACTATTTTTTGATATGATTTTAGGATCCAAATCTTTACTCCTCAGTGGTAAAAACACCAAATGTTGGAGAGACAGAGGAAATTTGTAATGCAAAATCAGTGATAGTCCTTAAAATCAGGGACAGTTGAGAGGTACGACCACATCTGCCTTAGGCCCCCACCTAGCCTCATCCACATTGTTTTCTGGTGCTTACCCATCCTCATGGAGTTCACTGGACATTCTGACCCATAGTGGATTATGGTGGTAGGTGTGTCGAGATTATTGCACCTCCTGCAAGTTTGTCATATGTGGAGGAAGATGGCTAGTCAAAGTTTTGAGGCACTTGTGTGTGCTGCTGCTATTCTGCTGACCACCAAACTTTTCCTCTTGTGTTCCCCCCAGCCCTTGAATGCAGTTAACTGGGGTTCCATGGTGCACAAACAATTGTGTGGCAGTGCACCAAAGCCAGGTTGCATCCCATCTCTCTCTGCTGCACCAAAAGGACTGAGTCATGCTTTTTTCATTGCTGCTCCTTTTCCAGTTATTTAGACCCAGACCAATATTCTGATGATTTTTTTTGTTTCTTTCTTTATCCTAATCACAAAACTAGATCACTGGAACATTCCAGAGGACTTTAGTCTCATGGATTCAAACTGAATCAGATGATTATAAAGAACAATTGTATTTCTGGGCATCTCTTGCTGCTGGTCATCGGTTCAAAATGAATAACTGTCAAACCTCGGTGCTCTTTCAAGACACCCCTGAAGCTAAGTCCTAGCTTTATGACACTGATGTGCTACTGCCAGACAAACCACACATACTGTACACTCTAAAACCCCAATTCCAGTGCAAAACATGATGGGGTACAGAATGCATATCTTTGTGCAGAGCTGCCCTACCCAAGGATATGCATACTACTACATGTGATGCACTGTACTAGGTTTGTTTCAATGAGCACTATTCGCATATTTCATGTTTTGCTTCCAGTACTATATATGATAATGTTTCTACAATGTCATCTTCTTTTTCTGCTCCTATGACAGAACTTATTTCTGTGAGTAGTTGGAATCTAAAATTCTATGTTTCTGATGTGAATGAATCCACTCTTACAGTAAATATTTAAAGAAAGAAACTTATCTATGAAACCAAGATTGGCCATGATGAATTAGACATGAGATTACTAAAAATTGTAAGTTAAGCATTGGCTTCCCCCACATAAGCTTTGTAATATTTCTCTCACTACTCAATAAGTTCCCAAAATATGGAAGCAGGCTACAGTTGTCCCTGTATTTAAGAGCACAAGAAGGAACCTGATTCATAACTACTGTAGTATTTCTTCGCTCTCTCCCTTGGCCAGACTTCAAGAAAGGAATGTTTTTGACCAACTATTATAGTATTTTAAAGGGTTGAAATCCTTTCCCTTCCATAACATGGCTTTAGACCTTACCATAGTATCAATACTGCACTTCTAACTCTTACTATCTCCACCATGCACTGGATTCTGGCAGTGTTGGTGCTGCCATTTTTTTAGACCTTACTAATGTTGGTGACCCAGTCCCTCACTAGAGGTTGCTAGCAAAATTGGCTGACATTGGCCTTGCTTCCAGTGCAGTTAATTGGTTGTGTAGCAGATGTAGTACTGACATTAAGAAATGACATAGGTAGCCATCTTACTTATAGTCCTGCAGTGGTCAAATAATAGTCCTTGTAGTTTTCTGTGATGTTTAATCTAAAACCCTTTAGCCTGTTGTCTCTGTAGACTGCTGTTGTCCCCAGTCTGAGTATAGCTGGCAATCTGTTAAAATTCTCCTGAGTATGTGTCAGCCTGTTTTTCATTTCAAGAATGCTATAGTGGCATGAGGTAAAAAAAAATATTTATGGGTACAACTTCCAGGCACTATTTGAAGACACCAAATACAAATAAAGCACAGTCAGAAACCATGCTGGAAAAATGCCAAAAGCAATGGTAGAGCTTGGCAAAAACACAGAGCGCTACCATAGTGCCACAGTAAAACAACCAGCTACTCTGTGTCTTTGCCCCCGAGCCTCCTGATCTAAAAATAATCACCTCTGAGTGAGCGAGGAAGGGAGGCAACTTGAAGATAGGGAGGAACCATGGGGTGAGGGAATCATTGAGGAGGGGAGGAGGAACCCAGCAGAAAACTGGGGATGGGGCCAAAAAGTGCAGAGTGGAGGGCAGACACAGGCAGGATATCAGTCAGGATGGGGGAGAATAAAATAAATGAAAATAAACTTTTGTCCCAGGGGGAAAAAAAAACAAAAGGAATAACTTGTCCTGGGATTGAGAGTTGAACACCAGTCTGCCAATCTTCTGCTGAATTCCACTGTCTGTGGAACTACCCTCCATGCCATGGCAGCTGCTTGGCAGCATAGCACCCAGCAGATGCTTTCTGCTATTCCTTCCAATGGGCAACAGCTACAGGGATAGCGCTAATGTTACTTCCTCTATACTGCCCCTGTAGCTGTGTTTCATGTCACTATTTTTACAGCACTGATTTTTCCTGTGCTGTAATCACAGTGACATTTTAACCTGGTACGCAGCATCCATACAGCTTGTCAGTAAGCCCTTGAGTTTGTCAGGCCTTATCCAGATAGACACACACCCAGCCTCATTGCAGAGCTGCCTATCCTCCCCATGGACTGGTGGAATTGCTGAGGAACAAGAAAAAGAAGGAAGGAAGGAAGGAAGGAAGGAAGGAAGGAAAGAGAGAGAGAGAGAGAGAAGGAAGAAGGAAAAAAGGAAATAGAGGTTTAACAGGGAAAAACAGTAGGGCAGCAGGCAAGGGAAGGAGGTCATGATAATAATCCCGACTAGACAATAGGTCATGAAATACAGCTACAAGAGGTTGGTGAGCAAGATTGAAACTGTGGGGTTGGGAGGGAAAATAGCAAGCTGGATGGAGGTCTGGCTAGCAGGAAGAACACAGAGGGTGTTGCTAAACAGGGTACATTCCAAGATGTGGTGGTGGGTCAACAGGCTGATTTGATCACCCAAACTTTCATAGCCTTTGTAGAGTGTAGTGACCTCATGGACAGCTCTAAAGTGCCACAGACTATTGCCTCAGAAGGGGTCCTAGCCCCCTGGAGAGTGATAACAAAAGATGGTAAAGACCCTGGGGAGGATGAGCTTCCACCATTATCTGAGACTTTTGAGGAGAAATTTGCTAAGTTGTTGCTGGAGGAAGGGAAAAACACAGAGGACTTTAAAAAATTATTCCTGCCACCTGGGGGTGTTCCTTCCCCAACACCCCCTCTCACTCCAGCACCTGTTAACTGCCCTGCCTTCTGTGCCCATGCCAGTGCTGACCCCTATATCTGTACCCGCCATTAGTCGTGACTCCTACTGAAGGCTGAGAATCTTCTTGGGCACCCTCCATACCCCCAGGGGGAGGATGACTGAGAGACCTGGATTGACTATGTTGGATTGACTATGTTACCCCTTGGTACCTGAGTGGCAGTGTGCGGAGGCTGAGAAGTGGAAAAGAATCATAGAAGGTTTGAGGGGCCCTGCCCTTGAAGCCATTACATTTTTGAGGTCCACAAACCCTGATGCATCTGCTCAGAAGTACCTATCTGTACTTGAAGGCAAATTTGGGAGCATTGAGTCAGGGGAGACTTTGATGTGGAAATTACAAGGTACCAAACAATGGAAGGGAAAAAGTTTGTCTGTGTATGTTACTCACCTAGAAAGAGCTCTGCAGAAAGCTTACCGGAAAGGTGGGATAGTTGCCAGTAATTTGAACCATGTGAGATTGGGGCACATGCTGCAACATGCTAAGCATTCTAAACTGCAGATCATACAGTTAAGACTCCAGGTAGGAGAGATAAACCACCTGACTACTGCCACTTGATAAAAGAACTCCAGGAGGTAGAAGGTGAAGAGGGAGATTGTAATTATGAGGTGAGAGCAGCTCAAGTGATCACGGAACTGGAAGGCCTTTCCAAAATGGAGACCACTATGAGTGTCCCACTGTGGGCTAAACAGTGGGGGGAGAAGTTACTGAAAGAAGTCAAAAAAGTACAACCGGGTGCGTTTGCTCAGGTATCCCCTGCTGACAGAGACTCTGGTTCCTGTCAGGACGTGACCATTATGGGGGTGAGGATGTATCCTCAGGCATCCTCTACCGAGGGTGGCTTCTTGGCTGAGCTCAAATAATTGACTACCACCCTAAAGAAACTTTTGAGACATGGTACACTACCAGCAGAAGTCAAATCACAATCTCCCATCAATGCTTCAGCATCCCCTGCTATGTTTTCCCCAAGGATGCCCCAAAAGCCTGTCATTTGTCACAACTGTGGCAAGAATGACCACATGAAGAGGGAATGCTGGTCTCAGAAGGACTAAGAGAAAGTAGTGAACTGGCTTCAAGGAGAGCTTCAGAAAACAAGTCAGCAGTCAAGGGGTGCACAAAATGACCACAGTGAAGGCTTCGGCCATCCTAACTCAAACCCCTCTATGGCTAAATTGTCTGTCCAGGACCCAGCTGTTGTCCCTCCAGACTGGTCCAAAATAGTGGGCCCTTCAATGAAGACTACTGTGGCTGTGAATGGTTTTCCTACTCAGGCTGTGCTTGACAGTGGGTTGCAAGTGACCATTGTATTTCAGGACTGGTATGACAAACACTTATCTGATGTGCCATTACAATCCCTGGAAGGCCTACATATGTGGGGGCTGAGTGACAAGTCTTATCCCAACCTAGGATGTGTTCACCTCTGGTTGTCTTTTCCTGCAACTGTAACTGATGTAGAGGAGCAAGTAGAGACACTGGCCATAGTGTGTCCCCCCCACCGGACTGTATGCTGTGGTTCCCCTGTAAATTGGAACAAACACCCACATGTTTGGAAAAATAGCACAACTCTGCCATGAGAAGCAAGGGCAACTGACTGAATGGGCCCTAAGAATTCCAGTCTTAGTAAAAAAGGCACATGACTTACAACAGAAACTCAATAAAGAGGACCCAGATGAGCAAGTGAGGATAGTGTGGAAAAGGGAACCTGACTCCTTAGTATTGGCTTCCAATGCCCAGTGCACAATCCATGGAGAAGTCCATCTAAAGAGAAATGTAAAGAACAAAATATTAATGTTGAATGCACTAGGTGATGGAAAGTTGCCAGAAGGATAATTGGTTAAACCCAGCATCTTGCCTGCCCATGCCCATACCTATGCATGATGAGTGATGGTCCAGATTTGAAATGTGTAAGATTGGGAGGTCAGGGTGAACAGAGGGTGCACTCTAGCTACAGTACACTATGCAGACACTGCAGTATTACCCAATAACAAGTACTCTGGCCAAAAAGAGAGAGAGACCCCGGGCTTATTTGACTTTGGTGATTCCCTGCTGCCAGCTGAATGGAAGGCTAGAATTAGCAAGAAACTCACCCAGACAGACCAAGTGTTTTTGTTAAAAGAATGGGACGTGGGGTGTGTCCAGGATGCAGAGCATCATATATGCCTGCATGATGACAAGCCATTTCAAGAGAGATCTCGACACCTCGCCCCAGTAGACATAGATGATGTGAGGAGACACCTGCTGGAAATGTTCGCTGCTGGCATGATACAGGAATCAAGGAGCCCATATGCCTCTCCCATTGTGGTTGTGCATAAGAAGAATGGGTTGGTGAGGATGTGTGTTGATTATCAAACCCTGAACCAGCAGACTGTCCCAGATCAATACACCATGCCCCGTATACAAGATGCCCTGGATTGCTTGAATGGGAGCAAATGGTTCTCAGTATTGGATCTTTGCAGTGGATATTACCAGATTCCAATGGCCACAGAAAACTATGAGAAAACCACCTTCATCTCTCCTTTGGGGTCCTACGAATTCCTGAAAATTCCACAGGGAATTTCGGGTGCCCCAGCCACCTTTCAGCGACTGATGGAATGTGCGGTGGAAGATATGAACTTGCTGGAATGCCTAGTGTACCTAGATGATGTCATTGTATTCGGACGCACATTAGATGAGCATGGGACCTGACTGTTTAAAGTCCTAGACCGATTGGAAGACTTCGGCCTCAAACAGTCCATTGACAAGTGCCAGTTTTTTCAAACCTCTATGAAGTATGTGGGGCACATAGTATCTACAGAAGGGATAGAGACCGATCCCAGTAAGGTCAAGTCACTGACTACTTGACCCCAGACCCAAAGCTTGAAAGAACTACAATGTTTCCTGAGGTTCTGTGGCTACAACCGCAGGTTCATAAAGCCTATTCCAAGGTGATTCACCCACTCCTGAATCTCACCCAGGGTTATCCCCCCCTACCAACCATAAATACAAGAAAGGGGCTATCAAAGAACCCAAGAAAGTATACTTCCAAACAGGTGAACCTTTTGGGCCCCGCTGGACACCTGAATGTGAAGCAGCCTTCCATGAAGTCATATACCAGCTCACCCATGCCCCCATCCTCACCTATGCTGACCCTGCCAAGCCCTATGTGCTGCATATGGATGCTAGTCTGCAGGGCCTAGGAGCTGTGGTGTATCAAGACTATGAGGATGGTTTGAAACCAGTGGCTTTTGCCAGGAGGAGCTTGACCCCATCAGAATGAAATTATCCTGTGCACAAGATGGAGTTCCTTGCCCTAAAATGGGCCATTGTTGACCAGTTTCATGAGTACCTCTATGGGGCAAAGATATTGGTGAAAACCAATAATAACCCATTAACCTATGTACAGGCTTCAGCTAAGTTGGACTCCACTGGGTCCTGGTGGCTCTGTGCTTTATCAACCTATGATTATGCTGTCAAATACAGGCCAGGACTGAACCATATTGATGCTGACGCCCTGTCACAAAGGCCAGTCTCCAAGAGTGATTGGGTCAACTTGTCTGAACCTGACATCCAGTCATTGTGCCAAAGGTTTGATAGAGATGAACAGATGTCTACGGACACAGTGGACTGTTTAGTAGATTGCTTGGGCCCTCCTGATACCTGCATACCAGCTGCCTATTGCCATTTGTCTGCTCTAGATATTAGTGCACTACCTCAATTTGGCAATGACAGCATCCAGTGGGCTCAATCCCAAGATCCTATGATTCAGCCAGCACTTGATGCCCTGCGTGTGGGGAAAGATGTGTCCCAGTTGCATTCCCCTGACTTGCGAACTGCCCTATTGTTTAAAGAAGGCCCCAGGTTGAAGTTACACAATCAACTGTTATACAGAGAGACAGTGGATTGCAGTGGTCAAGTAGAAAAGCAGCAACTGGTCCTGCCCATGGCTTTTAAAGATTAGGTACTGAGATCCCTCCACAATCACATGGGGCACCTTGGTATTGGCAGAACTCTCGACCTGGTATGATCTTGATTCTACTGGCCCAAAATGGGGGCCGATGTTGAGCACCATGTAAAGACCTGCAGTCATTGCCTGCAAAGGAAAGCCCTGCCTCAGAGGGCTGCCCCCCCTTGTCAATATTACTACCAGCACCCCCATGGAACTGGTCTGCATAGACTTTTTGTGTTTAGAACCTGATCAGTGGAATATTGACAATGTGTTAGTGGTTATGAATAATTTCACATGATATGCACAAGCTTTTCCAACTAAATATCAAAGGGCCTCTACCATGGCCAAGGTGCTAGTGGAAAATTTCTTTGTCAACTATGATGCCCCCCAGTGGATCCACTCTGACCAAGGCAGAGACTTTGAAAGTCAGCTAGTCAAAGAAATGCTCTCTCTGTGGGGGGTGCAGAAGTCAAGAACCACCCCTATGACCTGCAGAGGGACCCTCAACAAAAATGTTTTAACCACACCCTTCTAGACATGCTGGGCATCCTCCACCCAAAATACAAGCATAAGTAGAGCCAGCAGATTAGCACCTTGGTACACATGTACAATTGCACCAAAAATGATGCTACTGGAATCTCCTCCTACCACCTCATGTTTGGGAGGGAGGCCCGCCTGCCAGTTGATGTCTATTTTGGGGTCTCTCCAGATGGGGTCTAAGCTGAAAACTACCAGCAGTTTGTACAGAAACTGAAAGCTCAGTTGAACCATGCATATCAACTGGCACAGACAATGGCCACTAAGAGAAATCTTGCCAACAAAGAGAGGCATGACAAGAAAGTAAAGGCTCATGAACTTCGGCCCAGAGACCGTGAGTTATTATGCAATTTGGGACTACATGGCAAGTACAAAATTGCTGATAGGTGGCACCATCTTCTTCATGTAGTAGTTGGAAAATTGGATGATCTACCTGTATACAAGGTACACCCAGAGAATAACTCCAAAGCTGTCAAGACCATGCAACATAACCACTTGCTGCCTATTGGCCAAGTTATTATTGAAGCTGAGCCAGCAGACGTTGCCTCCCCTGGGCCGGTGACTGATGCTGCAAAAAAGAGACAGAGTCAACCTACCCTAGTAGTTACAGAGTTAAGGTTTACCCAGCAGCAGGCCCAGAATGATAGTGACTGAGTCCACCTCTGATGATAGTGAGTGTGACAATGCCTATTACCCCTCCTATGAATTGAGTCAGCTGTTTTGAGGTAAACCTATGACTAATTGTGGGGATGAAACTGGGTCTTCTGGACTGCCTAACCCCCCAGCTTTGTCCTTGGAGCCAATGCTCCCTGAAAGTGAGGTGAAAAGCATCACATCTGAGGTCGTGGACTCTCTGTGTTTTGTGGAACTGTGTGAATTGCCTGAAGAAGGGACTGATGGTCTGAGTCTCCCAGGTGACACACCAGAACCTGAAGAACAATGTGAGAGTGTTGACAGCCCCACTTCAGTGCCGCAAAGCCTAATTGTGCTAGAACCTCCTAAAAATGAGCAACCTGGGCCTTTGTCAGAGGATAATAATGAGCAAAGTGTTGTAGAAACAGAGCCTACAGAGCAAGGAGCTGATGGTGCTCCCAGTTTGGACATTCCCATCCTTGCAGATGCACCCCTCACAAGTGAAGAAAGCTCTAAGGTTAGTGCTGAAAATACAGAGACTGTGGCTGCTCCCCCCAGAAAGACTGGTCGAGCTGTCAAGCCAGTACTATGCTTTAGTTATGATTCCTCTGGGAGGCCAGTAGATTTGCATTTCAATGTGGTTCACAAAGGGGCTTACATCTCGCCAAGCTCACTGCCCAAATTGAGCAGGACGGCCAGCCCCAGGTTACTTGTTTTTCCCTCTCACCATGGTGCCCCTGCCCCATCTGGCCCCAAGTTAGCTGATAGGGAAGGGCCCCCTCCTACATTGTTTAATGTACAGGAAGTTATAACATGAATCAGTATTGTGATGTCACAAGTATGTTAATCATACTGGAATTAGTATTACCTGTGTGAAACATGCCTAAGTATTGTCCTTATGCATATAGTATCATGAAGTTTAATGAATATGTACAGTAAAGTAATAAGTTTATATTAACTGATGCGTGATGGTAGAGACTTGATGATGATACCAAGTTTTCTCCAGGCATGGAAGGGTGTAACCCCCCCTACAAATGGGGGTTCCTGAAAAGTCTTCCTTGAGCTTTCCTAAATGCTCACCGCCAGGCTGGTGTTCTGCGTTTTAGCAGTTTAAATGTATTGCCAGAGAGTGCCTGTATAGCCTCTGGGTACTGTCCCTTTAAGAGCTGCCTGGATTGCAGTCATAATTAATCTGAGAGGGAGTTCTGTTAGAAGATGTACTTGTTTGCTGATCATTTGTTAGAGTAGTAATAATATTGCAGTTTGTTCTAACCTGCCTTCTTTGCAGCATGGACAGTTCTGTTTGTTTCCATCATCTTGGTCCTAGACTGTAGAATGGGCCAATCAGTACATTTTGGACTCTAAAATGGAGCCTGCCTACAGGGGCTTGGTGGGGCCAAACCTTGTAGGAATTGTAGTTTTGGGCTTTTGGCACTTAAAATAACCTGGAGGCAGAGCCCTTGTTGTGACTGACAGACAAATCAGCCAACCAAACCTTTTGGATCTTCGGGAAAGTCCCACACTGCTTGCAGTTTCAGTTAGATCTGAGTTTGGAAGTGAAGAAGTAACAGCTCAAGATAGTTTAAGCAGCAGTCCATAGTGGATTCATGTGGGAGAACTGTGGAAAGGCCTGAGTTTAGCCTGCATGCCTGCCTGCTGTTCCTGAGAGGGAACTTGTACTTTTTTTTTTCTGACCGCATCTGAATTTGGAGAGCGAATTAAGCCACTGAATTATGAGGCTTTAACCTGAAGAAGACTGAAGATTTTCTGAATGCGATAAGCCTGTCAGGACTTCCAGCTACCTCTGAACTCCCGGATTGTGCTCAGAGTCAGTAATTGCGACCGGAGAGCCATTTGCCTGGTATAGTGGTATATGGTAAACATGGTACACAGAGAACCATGACTGGGATGTTAACATACCAGGGTACATAACCTATAGGAGAGACAGGCAGGGGAGAAGAGGGGGAGGAGTAGCTCTCTATGTAAAGGAAAGGATAAAAGCAACTGAACAAAAGAGTAAACAGGGAGGAGAGGAGGCACTGTGGGTCACCTTGGAGACTGGAAAGGGCACCACAATCCGCACAGGGGTTGTATACAGACCCCCATGTCAGGGGGAGGGAATGGACAAGGATATGTTAGATGGCATTCTTGGAATGGCAGAGAAAGGGGAGATACTATTGATGTGAGACCTGAATATGCCAGATGTTAACTGGAGCACATTTGCTGCAGCCACATCCAAGAGCAGGGCCATTCTTGATGCCCTACAGGTGGCAGGCATTAGACAGCTAGTTTCAGAACCCACTCATGAGGGAGCAATCTTAGACCTCGTACTCTCAAACGAGGGCAGTGAGAGGATCTCAGATCTAGAAGTGGGTTGCCATCTGGAGACAAGTGACCATCAAACAGTGTGGTTTATGTTAAACTCAGCTACAGAGTCAAGCCATACAAAAGTGAGGGTACTGGACTTTAGGAGAGCTGACTTTGGCAAGATGGGAGAGTGCCTCAGAAAAGCACTAGCAAACAGGCTAGAAGGAGGTGTGGAGCAACAATGGGGAATCATCAAAACTGCCATCACAGAGGCAACAAGTCTTTGTGTGAAGCAAATCAACAAATCAAAACGTAAGAAAAAGCCACTATGGTTCTCAAAAGAGGTGGCTGTGAAAGTCAGGAAGAAAAAGATAGCATTCCAGAAGTATAAGGAAACACAGAATGAGCAGGACAGAGAGCTGTACCAGTTAAGGCAGAAGGAAGCAGGGAGGAAGTCAGAATAGCAAAGGCCCAAACTGAGGAAAAGATAGCCAACTTAGTTAAGAAGGAGGATAAAACCTTTTATAGGTACATCAGCGCACGAGAAAAACAAAGGGAGGGATAGTGAAGCTGAATAGAATGAACGGTGGTGGGCAGAGGGACAGTGAAAAGCAGGATACTAAACGAATATTTCTGCTCAGTATTCACAAAGAGGAGGGAAGTGCCTAATCCAATTAACAGAAGCACTCTTGATAGGGGGTCGATCCCAGTCCTTTCACAGAAGAAAGGGTTCTGCAAGAACTCCTAAAACTGAAGGTGGACAAAGCAATGGGTCCTGATGGAATTCACCCCAGAATTCTAAAAGAATTAAGAGAGGAACTAGTGAAACCACTGGCTACCTCTTTTAATAAATCATGGAGGATGGTGTGGTACCCAAGGACTGGAGGAAGGTGGATGTGATTCCCTTCACAAAAGTGGGACCAAGACAGAGCAGGAAACCACAGACCTGTCAGTCTGACCTCTGTGGTAGGGAAAGTGATGGAGTCACTTCTGAAGAAAGAATAGTTGAGTACCTAGAGGCCAGTGGAGCACAGGACCCAAGGCAGCATGGATTCACAGCGGGAAGGTCATGTCAGACAGAATCTAATAGATTTCTTTGACTGGGTGACCAAAGTAGTAGACCAGGGAGGGGCTGTGGACATGGCCTACCTAGACTTTAGCAAGGCATTTGACACAGTCCCACACAAAAGATTAATAGTCAAATTAACCAGCCTGGGAGTGGGTCCCAGGGTGGTAGCCTGGGTAAAACATTGGCTGCACAACAGGACACAGAAGGTAATTGTAAATGGAGTCCACTCTGAAGTAAGAGAGGTTACTAGTGGGGTACCACAGGGTTCAGTATTGGGTCCAGTCCTTTTTAATGTCTTTATAAGTGACATTGCAGAGGGACTGGAAGGAAAAGTATGCCTTTTTGCAGATGACACAAAGATCTGCAACAGGGTTGATACACAAGGAGGCGTGGAAAGGATGAAAAGGGACTTGGCAAGGTTGGAGGAATGGTCAGAAGTATGGCAGCTAGGATTCAATGCAAGGAAGTGCAAAATAATGCACCTGGGAAACAAGAACCCAGGGGAAGAATACACAATGGGTGGGGAGGTAGTAACAACAACAAAAAAGGAAAGGGACCTGGGGGTAATCATATCAGATAACCTTAAGGTTAGCAAGCAATGTGAGAAGGCAGTAGGGAGGGCTGGGGGTATACTGGGATGTATAGGGAGAGGCATCAGCAGCAGAAAACAGGAAGTTGTTATCCCTCTGTACAGACAGTTGGTGAGACCCCATCTGGAGTACTGTGTCCAGTTCTGGAGACTCCATCTCCACAAGGACATAGACAGGATAGAGGTAGTCAGAGGAGGGCAGCTAAAATGGTGCAGGGTCTGCAAGAGAAGCCGTATGAGGAGAGACTAAAGGAGCTTAATATGTATACCCTTGAGGAAAGAAGGAGAGGGGGACATGATAGAAACTTTAAGTACCTCAGTGGAATCAACAAAGTCCAAGAGGTAGCATCTTTCAGAAAAAGAGACTTGCAAGAACAAGGGACACAATTTGAAGATAGAAGGAGGAGGTTCAGGGGCAATGTGAGGAAGTATTATTTCATAGAGAGGGTAGTGGATGCATGGAACAGCCTTCCTGAGGAGGTTGTGGGGTCTAAAACTGTGGGAGAATTCAAGAATGCATGGGACAGACATAAGGCAGTTCTTGTGGGGGGTAGGAAAAAATAGGCTGTTGGTTAACTAGGATCTACGGCCTATCCTGTAGGTAGGGAAATGGGCAGACTAGATGAGCCAAGCGGTCCTTATCTGCCATCAAAGTCTATGTTTCTATGTCTATGTTTCTATAGTGGAATTTCCTTACATGTGAATGTGCTGTGTGCTTATAGTGGGTTATGATTTGGTTCCCCACTGTGTGTCTGAACTGTTTTTTGCTTGCTGGAGGCTGTATCCAGCTCCACGGACTGAATCCATATCCATTTCCATTTGCCTGGGCCCTGCTACACTGGCCCAGCCAGAATACCTGCTACGCAGAGAAAGTCATCGACGAGAGACCAGCCTGGGGATCATCCCCCTGCTCAATGCCTTGAACAGGAACGAGGCCTCAGTGATTCGTGTGGGCCCTGCCTCTCGGGGCACTCCAGCTCAACAGCCTGCAGTCTGGATTTCATCCTATCTGTGTCCAGTATTGGGTATCATGGGTAAACATCAGGGTAGTTCCCTGCAATAACAGATAAATCTAAAAGTGTTGTCATCTGGTTGTCTTGTTGCCTTTTCTTTCACAAACTGAGCCCTCTGGCTCTGGATTACAAATAGTGTGTGTTGTGCATGTTGCTTTCTTCCATCGCAGGGCCCCAACCAGCTGCAATGTTCCTGGCTAGCCCACCATTTTCCTACCTGGGTACCCAGAGTGTGTGACTGTGTAGGGACTCCCGAACTTCATGCATAACTGTTTGATTAATATAGCTTTTAAGCAAATCAACCTGATTACACCCCTCCCTTGTTCAAGTCCCCTGAATAAATCAGATTTAACTTTGTTTGCATTTAACCTGACTGTGGTTCTAGTTTGTGCCAAAAGTATTGTACTGTTGCTATTTGCTGTGCTTAACCTTGTTTTACAGGGGGGTCCCCAGGGTCAAGCTAGAGGAACCAGCCCTGCTGGTAAGGGCAAACAGTGTGGGTAATTGCCTGATGAATAAGGGTCATTGTGAAAGTAATTATTTTATATTGTTCAGGCCACTAGAAGGGAAAGAGGGAGGTTACAGTGTCCTGGAGGGCTGTGCCCAGGTTAGCTTGACCACTAACAAACCTGACCTCTGGGTGGAGACACCCATTTCATTACCCAGCCCCTTAATCTGCTACTAGCCAAGCAGGCAGGGGTAGCAGCCCTTGGGATAGCACCACCTAAGGGTTACATCTGACCGACATATAGTTTGTTTCATGGGCAAATAACATAAACAACAAATCAAAACAAGTGCTTGAACAAATTATGAGTTCCCTGATTTCCATTTTAAAGCCTGTAATGGGATAGATAAAGGTTTTAGTTTATAATGAATACTGACAAGTACTGCATCTTCCACATTTGTGGAAGCCCTCTGGTTTTGTTGGCAACCAATTTCTCTGTTGCTGGGCACCATGAACAAAATGACTGTGTACCAGGAATTCCTGCAGGCTTTTCTCTTTTCTAAAAGTGATTCTAGAGTTGCCATCAATAGCATCATATAGGTCACCATCATTTAGCAGTATTCTGTAATTTGGTGTATATTTCCAATCTGCCTTGCAATGTTATTGTAAGGTGTGCTAAAGGTGACTATGCCTATGACATTGTTGCCCATCGGACAATCTCTGCAAACACCAGACCCAGGGTCCCAACACAGCTCACTAATAGATGTATTGCACCTGGATCCAGCTCACTGAAGGTGGGCTGCAGTTCTGAGATCTCCCCACAGACTTCTTCTACCATTACTGACTTAAATGTGAATGTGCAAGGCAGGCTCAACCCTGTTGGGTCATGACAACCCAGCTGGAAGGATCCCAGACTGAACTGAAGACACCCTGCCTGAGTATAACCAAGCAAACTCTTCACATTTAGTGGACCCCTGCTCTCACAGGTTGCAGACAGGTAGGATGGAGTATCCTATGTACAGTCTGGAAGACTGGAGCCAGTGGATTCCTCCTAGCAGTAATTTCCCTGGATAGGAATACTGTCTTCTTCCAGGCGATTGCTTTTTGGTACTCACCACAGAGTGTACTCAAAACCAATTTGTTTTCATTGGTCCTAGATGTCCTCCAACAATGCTCTAACCCCTGACCCACAGACTTCAAATTCCTGTGCTCCTTGTTGAACCACAGGGATCTCTGGCATGAAACCATAAACGAATCAGTGCAATTGAATCAAAGGCCATAGCAATGGCCCTGTTATAGGCCACTACCACATAATCTGATCCTATTCCACATGCTGCCATCACACTTGAGATTTCCTGTACCACCTGAAGTCCTTTTGGTTCTAGCCCTCTTAAAGGGTGATACAGAACTATCTCCACTGTAGGTGGACAACAGGGGGGGAGGGAGCCTCGAATGAGAACTTCAAAGTGCAATGATCCAACCATCTGACTGGATCAATCTTGAGATCATTTATCTCAGGCCCCAGGGAAAACCCAAGTCCAAGGCACACCCCTGTTGATGCGTCACATAAGTAACCACTTGTGCTAAGCCCAGTGAGCCCTCAGCTAGAGGAAATCCTGTCCAAACTGTGAGAGTTCATCATCAATCCAAGCATTGAAGTCACCCAGAAACAGCCATCTAGGCAGATCTAATACCCTATGAGCCATGAAGTCTGTGATATCCTTGAGAAAATCCCCCTCATGCTCAGGAGGTAAGGACATAAGTATGAGCCTGCAACCTGCTCCTGGACCTCCATGCACAGCCACACATTCAAACAATGAGGTTTCCTCTACTGGGTACACAGTGAAATTCAGCTGATATCTAAAACAGATGCCCCTTCTCCCATGATGCCTCCATAGACAATAATGTACCACTGTAAAACTGGCTAAGACTGGCACCTCCAAGATGGAACCAGCATCATCACTCAAAAAGGTCTCTATGATACAGCTCAGATCAGCCAAGGAAATCAAGTTTACCATAATAGCATCCTTGTTCCTCATTGTCTGGCATTGCAAAGCACTGCCCACAGGAAACTAATGGAGGCAGCTTCCCTCACAGATACTTGTCAACTTGGTCCTGTGGGAGCCCTGGGGGACCCATAACCTAGGAACATGATGCCCTTCACTCACACATACCCAAGACCCCTACTTAGAGCCTCTCACCGCCCATCCACATCCCTAAAGACTACCCTATTAAGACCAAATTTCCCACCCCTCACACCACACAACTCACATACTGTACAACTTAGTAAATTAGACAAGAATACACATACATATCACACACCAACAAATTAGGCTGAATAATTTTTAAACTTACACTCAGTCCTATGTCATTCATAAACATAACACCCACACTCATACAATCCTAAATAAGACAGAAAATAAGCTTTTGTACAATATAAAGTCCAGTCCCATAAAGTCCTCAGGCTTGCAATAGTCAAAGAAAAAAGTAGGGGCAGTCAAGCAAACTGAGTAAGTTAGTAGTAACAAACATTGGAATATACCAACTCTACTTCTGCCAGAAGAAACCCTTCAAATGTAAATCCAGATGCAGTTCTAAGAGCCAGCTCTACCACTACTGGCTCCCCAAAAACTTAAGCCAGAATAAAACAAGGGGCAATTGCAGAGCCATCTGGCTCTCTCGCCACCACTGACTCAGCTTTGGATGAACAGGGTCTCATCCTGATCAGTCCTACTACTCAGTTGTTGTTGAGTCCACACTGCAGGGCCCCAACTGGGACCCTCATCTCTGATTTCTCCAGGTTTAGGCAGACATTCCCAATGGCCTTCAACTCAGGCCATTTGCTGACATCTGAATCCCTTGCAGCCCCACTCTCACTCAGGCCCCAGAGATCTTTGTCACCATACATAAACAGGGGATACCTCTAAGTCTGATGCACTAGACTGCCACTTCGAACACTTCAGTAGTTCTTCCTTTTGTCAACAGATAGACAGCCATCATTATCAAGTAATTAAAATGTCCCCAAATAACATTACTCCATGTTACTGACACTGCAAAGCAGATGGCAGTGAGATAACTGTTCCACTTGTATCTTAACAATGGACTGGACTTCTTATATTGCACTGCCCTAAAATGAAAAATAAAAAAGGGTTACACACCTAACTATTGCTCACTCAAGCACTACGAAACTAACAATGCCCTAAAACTACACTAATATTAAACAATAACATAGTTAAAACTAAAGTTCAAATACTGTAGAAAGCAATCTGTAGAATCCAAGAAAATGGAATTTGTTTCCCATCCAGAGATAAAACTCTAGAGCTCCAGCTGACAGCCTGCTCAGCCTTCATCAGCAGCCATCATCCCTAGAGTCCTTTTGAACAACAGGACTTGTTTGCATCCATCCTACCAGCCCCTGTCTTTGTTTTGCTTAAGATTCTCACAAACCAGGTATGAGACAAACTATGGATTAACAATCAGTGGTTGCCAGACACTAGACATATAGTACCAGCATTTAAGTATCAACTTTTTAATGTACAAAAATACAAAACAAATAATGCAATAATTCTATAATAATGAAATTAAACTCTGAAGAAGTATTTCCAAGTAATATCTACTTGCTACCAAAGAGCTTGAAGTGCCATCCTGTACATTCTTGGTGCACACTTACATGTCAAATCAACTCCTTGATTATGGTCTCCAGCTGCTTCCCCAGGAGGTCTGACTTACAGGCCTGTAGTTCCAGGAATCATCCCTAGATCTGCTCCTATGCAGTGGTACTTCATTTGCTACTCTCAACCCTCCCTACCCTTGCGCACTATCCCATACTCCTCTATCCCTGACTTATCTCCTGTCTTCTAACTGAACCCTTCCTCTGATTACCTCCTTACATGCTACCACATATTATACCCCCACCTCCTACCCCCACCACAGCCTCCTGTGCCATTTTGACTCTCTACTACCATCCACAACCTACTGTGCTATTTCAACACTCTACTGCTGTCCTTCCCCCCACTACTCCCTCTCCCCTCCCACTGTGCTCTCCTTTTTCCATTTCCTAGTTTACCGCTATTTTCTCCAGCCTCCTTATTCCTTATCTCCCTCCTCCAGTCACCTGCCACATTCCACTCCTCCTCCCTGCCTCCCTTCTCTCCCCCCTCCTTTTCTGCCTGGTCCTGTTCCCCTTACAAGGTTCTCTGTCATCCTGAAGGAGTATATATCCTGGCTCCCTGTCTTCTACCCCTCTTCCTTTCCTCCCACTTTCTAATCCTGACCCCCTTGTAGGGTTCTCTGCATCCTGAAGGGGCATAGATTGACTCTCTCTCTCTTCCCCCTCTCCCTTCCCCCACTTTTAAATCCATCCCCCACCCAGCTGCCTATTTCACTATCCCTCCCCTCCTGTTCCTCTGCACCTCTCTTCTCTACCTCCCCACTCCCTTTCTCTCCTCTCCCTTTCTCCCCGGTCCTGTCCCACTTTCAGGGTTCTCAGCATCCTGAAGGGGTTAGATGTTGGTTGTCCCTCTCTCCCTCTTCCATCCCCCACCTTCTACCCCTCACCTGTCTACTTCCCCACTTGTCTTGTAGCTGCCCTCCCTTGGGTATACTATAGCACTTTGAATCATGCGCTCAGCCTACTACTTCCAGCACTTCAAATATGTTATCTATCCTCTAACCTTTATCTTACTGGATCACCTGGTCTTGGGTTGTTGCAATGTATGCTACATCCAAACATGGTTTTGTTTACCCTGGCCAGTTAGTCTGCTCTGTAATTGTTCTACACTGTTTCGTTTTAGTAATTGTACTTGTATTGCTCTGTTATTGCTATGTGTTTGCCTGTTTTCCCAATTCTTGTACCCTCTCCCTCACCCAGGACACTTCTGGAAATGAGCTGTTTACAGTTCATGTTGTCTTTCCTGGTGAAACATTTTCCAAATAAATAAATAAACTGTCCAATCCCCAGGAACCACCCTTTTCTGCAGTGAGTAATTGAATAGATGTGCCAGCACCTCTGCCAGAGCCTGTACCACTTTTAAAGTACTCTGGATGCAAACCATCCAGGCCCATGATTTATTTTCCTTCAGGACCTGTAGCCCTTTTAGAGCTCTGGCCCTAATGACCACTCCCACCCCCAACTTCTGCTTCCTCTCCAGCGAAACTTGACCCCACTCTGTTGGTGGACCCCCTTCTGCTGTGAAAACCTAGCTGAAAAATAAATTCAGTAGGTTTGTCTTCTCAACAGTCCTTCACTGTGACCCTTCCTCCTTGGTAATCTTTTCTATTTCCCCCTTGGACATCGTTTTCTTATTTCCATAACAAAAGTAAGTTTTATCATTCTATTTGATCCTCTTTGCTCTCCTCATCCCAATGTCCTCTTTGGCCTTGCTAATCAGTTGTTTGTGTATTGTAAGCTCATCCATATACTCCTACAAACTCCCCTTTGAATGCTGCATTTTATATTTTCTGTATACTGCAGTCCTTGCCTGATCCACCTCTCAAACCTATCTGTTAAACCGGATTGTTCTCCTTTACTTTTTACCCATTCTGCTATATCTAATGTTTTTCCTTACTGCCTGTAATGTCTCTGTTTTATAACCTTCTGTATGCTTTCCACAACAGAAACCTCCTCTTTTCCTTCAACCTTACCTGAAGTACCTGCCTTAATCCATTGATGTCAGCCCTTTTTGAAGACATAGACTTGCACTGATGAATCTGGTCTTTGCTCACCCAGGGGGCAACTAAATCTCACCACATTTTGGTCTTTTGTCCCCAATGGCACTTCTGCCCTTACATTTCATATAATGTCCTAGTTGAACAGTACAAGATCAAAAACTGTTCATTCCCTATCACTTCCTGATATCATTAATTCAAGAAGCAATCCTGCTTGGTCTCAACAAATACCACATTTTTTCCACTGCCTGCTACTGGGATGTTCCAGTTTATATCCATAAGATTAAAGTCTCCCATGGAGACAATACTACCTGAGCATGTATATTCTCATAAACGGCCTTGTAATTTTCAATTCTCTGACCTGGACATCTGTAGACCACCCCATCCTAAGAATTTTCCCCTTTGTCAAACAGGTGAACCCACAATGGCTTGACATCCCCATAGCAATCCTATTGCCTTACAATTTCGATTGAATTCCTCAAATATACAGTGACTTCCCACTTATTCCTTTCTTATCCCTCTAAAACAGGAATTAGCCTGACATTGAGATGTCCCAGCTGTGATGCTACATAGACCAGGTTTCAATGTGTACCAGATTGTTGAAATTCTCTGAGTCCACTATAACCTGAAGCTCATCCGTCTTGTTCCCTCTACTGTTAGTGTTATTTCCAGTCCTCCTTTGCTTCCATCTATATTTTTCTGTGTATATTTCCCCTTCTCTAATCCCCTCTGTCTCATCCTGTCTCCCCTAATGTTCCCCACAGATCCACATGGAATCTGCCTATATTGTCTTTTGCTTACCTTATCCTTCAGTTCCCTCCCCCCCTTGTTCTCCTTAACTTTGCACATCCTAATCCCAATCTTAAACAATTAGCAAGCAGAAATTGGGGAGGGATTCTAAAC
Organism: Neoceratodus forsteri; assembly: GCA_016271365.2. Lineage (NCBI taxonomy): Eukaryota > Metazoa > Chordata > Ceratodontiformes > Ceratodontidae > Neoceratodus > Neoceratodus forsteri. The sequence goes on from CM028134.1 coordinate 853,444,058, forward strand.
TATTGATCATTATTTCACATTGTTTTATCTAGATGAAATATATGTAATGCTGGCAAACAAAATATTTACATTTCATTTACAGACCTGCAGCACCATCCACCAGGATCAAGTCCTCTTATCACAGTTTTTGCTGTAAAATCTTTCAAGATACTGGAGGAACCAATGTATTCTAATGGCAATTACTCCAATTTGTCATGCAATAAACTGCACAATCTCACACAGAGCACTTGATCCTGGTGAATTTCAGTGTATATGCAGCTTTTGACTCCCTCTCCATGTCTGTTTTATGTGATAAATTAGAACAATTGGTATGAGAAATGAAATCCTCTCAGTCATTAGACTGCATTCAAACACATGATCACAAGAGTGATATAGGATGCAGAGACAGTTTACAAATATATTCTCCAGAAATAGAGGAGTAAGACATAGCTGCACATTAGTGCCTCAGTTGTTTAATGTATAAATTATTCATATTAAGAGGACCCTGGGGAAGATTTATTTATTTAGCTTTTGTTTACCAGGTAAGTACACTAGACAAGTAGTATGCCTATTTTCAGGAACGACCTGGGAGAGCACAAAACATACAGTATACATACATGGCAACATTGGAGAAACAGCATGATACAGTAAAAAACAGCTATAACAACGCTTGTATAAGGGCAGAGATACTGCCACACATAGTACAAATTGTTACAGGACATAGATAGACATTAGAATCACTGAATACATATTTCATAGACCATCATGGACTCAGAGTGGACAATAGTGGACTGCAGAGTATTACATTACAGAGACTAGGAGCAGTCACATCTTGTCGTTTGTTTTAGGTGGGACCACAGGGAGAGGAGCGAAAGGTCCCATGGGAAGGGGCAGAGCGAACAGAGTCCAGAATGGAGTTCCAGAGCCTAGGCACAAAAGCGGCAAAGTCACGATCCCCCATAAGGGTCCAAGTAAGGGGAACTTTAAGCAACTCGGCGGTCTGTGACCTGAGCTGGTAGGGGATGGCATCCAGTTTTGGGAGGAGATGCGCCAGTCCAGATGGGATGCCCGTGGCAAGCACTTTCCTGGTGAAGTTTCCTACACCAAGGATCAGGAATTCCACAGGGGGGGGAGCCAGTTGAGTTTGTCATAGAGCTCACATCGGTGGGTGAGTTTGGGAGCAGCAAGTGCAAACCGACAGATATCATTATATGCCGTGTTCCACCGATTAAGATGGATTTGGGGTGACCTGGCAAATAGGTGGTATCCATAACTAGGGAGGGAGAAGCACTCCCTCACAAGTGCCAGCCTCAGCCCCGAGTCAGGCTGTATTTGGCCCTGTAGGCATGGCCAAGCTTACACCTGGTGGCTCTGCAGATGTTTTGGATATGGCTTCCCATGTCAATTTGTGGGTCAAGGGTGACCCCAAGATATTTAATTGAGCTCACTGTTGGCAACAGGGGGCCTCCATCACAAGCTATTTTGAGCATAGCTGATGGGGCTTTTAACTTGGCTGTGGAACCAAAGAGCATGGCCTGAGTTTTGTTAGGATTCAATACTAGTCTATGGTTGGTAATCCAGGCTGAGACTCTGCTGAAGTCTTCAGATAGGCACTGGTTAAGGTCAGCAGCATTACGAGCATCGGACAGTAGCACAAGATCATCTGCATAAAGCGTGACTTGGCAATGAGAGGTCACCCGTGGGAGTTGATTAATAAAAAGTGAGAATAGGAGAGGTCCAAGTACCGATCCTTGGGGAACTCCCATGGTCACAGCCCTAGGCTCCAAGAGGACCTTGTTAAAGCAGGTGCTCTGCTTTCTACCCGTTAGGTAGCCCATCATCCAACTCATGGCATGCAGAGAGAACCCAAGAGCCCTGAGCTGCTCCCCCGGTAGGTCATGGTTGACAAGGTCAAAAGCTTTTGACAAGTTAATAAATATAGCACCTGACAGTTTGCCCTGATCCAGGGCGGATCTAATACTAGAGGTTACAGTAATCAGGGCAGTAGTGGTACTATGACCCTTCCGGAAACCATGTTGAGCCCCAGAAAGCAGCTCATGGGTATCCACGTACTCCGAGAGTTGCTCCGCCACAACCTTTTCCAGGAGTTTACCAAGGGATGGGAGAATAGCAATAGGCCGATAGTTGTCAGGGAGTTTGGGATTTCCTGCTTCAGAACAGGGACTATCCTTGCCTCCTTCCAGATGTCAGGGATTATCCCCGAGCTAAGAGATAGGTTAAAGATTTGAGCAATCAGAGGGCAATGTAAGCTGCTCCCAGCTTGAGAAGCCTGGGCTCAAGATTGTCAGGCCCTGCACTGGAGTGCTGGGAGAGGCAGCCAAGTGGTTCCGAACATCAAGGACAGACCATGTAAGATTAAATACTCTCAGAGGAAGATGTTCACTCTGCATTGGAGGGATATTAAACGCCGACCCCCATCGGTCGTGAAATGAGAGGCGAGGGCCGAAAGGTTGGAGAAGTGGAGATTGAGGTGGTCGCTTTCTATTCACCAAATATAAGGAGTGTAACTTGCCTGGCCTTTGTCTCAGGGACAGTTTTGGTATTATTGTTATCATCCATTGGACTCCTATGAAAATTGTCTGAAATCTGCAATGAATTAAATGAAATTAATAAGATATACAAAAGCAAAATATTATTATTTGTCTCCAATATTTTCAAACAGAAATGGTCCATAAATAATGCAGCTCTTCAAGCAGTTAAACAATACGCATATAAAAGTTTAACATTTTCATGTAATAGATTGACAAATCACATTAAATTAACTACTGTGCTGCACAGATCTGGCAACATCATTAGGTTCATTAAGATATTATGGGAACCCTATAAAGGCTATCCTTCAAGCTACAACAACACAATTACATTCAAAAGCATTGAATGCAGTAGAAATTTGAGGGCATTCCAATTTCAAGTCTTTCAAGCAAGTTAATGACAGATTATAGCTGTTTATTGTAGAGCTGACAACTATAACACTGTCAGTTCTAGTGAGTGCTGTATTAGGTGTTTAAAAATTACTATGAGAGTTTTTAGGACTCTGTTGTACTGGATGAAGCAAAATCTGGATGAAAAGAAATAACATGGACCCTCAATGGCTACCATACTGTAGCTCACAGTGCATTAGAAATTTACCGTTTTAGACAAACAGTTTACTTCCCTCTAGATAATTGTTATCAAAAAAAGTTTAACAAAAATGGTTTATATTTCATTGTGCATAATGCTAGGCAAGGTAACTCATTAGGTAGGAAATACACAAACTCAGTCAAAAATGGAACTGACAAAAAATGACATATCAGAAATTGGTACATCCTGCTTCAGCCTTTAGTTCACTTTAAATAAACATTACCCACAGATTAGAACATTTCTGTACCTTAAAATAGTAACTAACCCAAAGAATCACAAAATAATTAGGAGAGACAGGAGGGACATGATTGAGGTCTTCAAGTACCTCAAGGGAATAAATAGGGTAAACATGGAGGGGATCTTTAGACTAAAGCAGGGAGGCATCACCAGAGGGCATGGTTTGAAGATGGAAGGTGGAAGGGTGAGGGGGAAAGAGGAGGAGGTTTTTCACTGAGAGGGTGGTGGACCATTGGAATGCGCTGCCTGGTGAGCTGGTTCAGAGATCCACAGTGGAGGGCTTCAAGAGAGGGTGGGACAGACGCAGAAAGTGGATGTATCAGGTGATGGCCTGGCCACTGAGAGGGTGGTGGACCATTGGAATGCGCTGCCTGGTGAGCTGGTTCAGAGATCCACAGTGGAGGGCTTCAAGAGAGGGTGGGACAGACGCAGAAAGTGGATGTATCAGATGATGGCCTGGCCCAGGGGGGTGGGGATGGATGATAGGGGTTTCTGGAACACAAGGGGGAGGACCTCAGCACCCAACTAGGGATCTCAGGTTAGAGCAGACTTGATAGACTGTAAGGACTAAACTGCTGGCAATTAGTATGTTAGTATGTTATTGAGATTTTAGACATACTGTATTTGAACAAAGCTGTTAATGGGTATACAGCAGTGATAAAACTATGTCTGACAACCAGTGAAGTCATTTATGAAGTGATTAAGTGACTATGGAATAGGAGATATAGAAAGTACTCTACATATAATTTTCTTGTGCCCATGGTATGAAGAATACAGAGGCTGTTGACAGTAACATTCTTAAAAACTACTGTATGGCTTCTGAAGAAATTGTAAATGAACTCAAAATCTAACTCTGGATTCAGCATGGAGAAATCTGTGCTTTTCCTAAGAACAGTTGTTAAAAAATGCAGAATAATGGCATACCATTTAAAAAGCATAATAACAGCAATTAACATTAAATAAACAAATGCTCATATAAGTAGCAACATAAAATGTCTTAACTACGTCTAGCCTGAATGTTTTTAATGATTTACCTTATTTTAAAATACATTTTTTATAATTTGATTTTACTTTTCTTTTCTATGTAAATTGTAATGGCATGAAGTCGAACAATAAAATATTTTCTACTCCTCTCTTCTTATTTTCTGAATGAGGAGACTTGGGGAATCCTGAAAGAAGAGGATAAAAGTGCATTGAAAACAACTGAACAGTGAGAGGAGATAATCTGGAGCATTGCTGTTGTTCAATATGATGAGGAAAGTAACAGTGAAACTTCCTGTGATTTGCTAGGAGAAGCCAGTTTATATTTCTATAAATAGGCAGTGGTGAGTATGGAAATCACATGCCAAAACAAATCTACAAAGCTTATTTTAGATGACAGCCAGCACATGCAAGGCAATAGAGGATGCAGTCAGGAACACAATATCTCCATAGTCAAGAGTAGGTGGAGGAAATGTGAAACATATGAGGTGCCCAACAAGCCAAAAATTATGCTGTTAATTCTTGCCAAACATTGGTTCATGCAGAATATATTGGTTTGTTTGCATAAGTGTTTTGTTTGTGAGTCAAATACATTGGTTGATGCCTCAGACATACTAGTTTGTATGAATATTATACTATGTTTGACAAGATTATTGAGTGTTATACATATATATTTGTGCTAAAAGTCTATATAGGTTTGATTCTTATTCATATTTGTTCAGTGTGTAATATATTCAATTAAGTAAAATATATTGGTTCATGTAAATCATATTAGTCTCTCTTCCAGCTGCATTGGTTTGAGAGTGAAGTATAATAGTTTTTGTATGAACTATATTGGATTGGTTCATGTGAACCATATGGGGTTGTGTGCAAGCTATATTGGTTTGGTCTTTGTTAAAGATGATAGTTTCTATGCAAACTATATTGGATTGGTTTGTGCAAGACATATTCGTTTGCCTGCAAACCACATCCGTTTAAACTGTGTGAAAGCTATATGGGTGCACATCAGCTACATATATATTGGTTTATGTACTAAGTATATTGGTTTACTGAACAGTAACATTATATTGATGGAATCTTATATTGGATTGTGTGTGATGCATATTCATTTGCATATACTGTAAACTGCTGGTTTGTGTATGAAATATATTTCTTTATGTGCCAAATATATTTGGTTTACCAGTGTAAAACATATTGGATTATGCATGTGAAATCCTGTTTATTGGTTTGGTGTGTGTTAAGCATATTGAATTGTGTGCATATGAACTATATTTGCTTGCTGTGTGCACCTATAAACAACCATATATATTGGTTGTTGATCTGCCCACTTCAGAAATTGTGAATGTAGTATATGTAAATTTAGCTGTCAAAGCATGATGGAGCCACCCAGTTGTACAAATTATTTTAGTGTGACAACCTAATGCTGTTTTTTGTGTCAGAATAATAAGCCACTATTTTTATGTATATGTCATTCTAACTCATAGCCTGTCAATTGCAAAAGTTAATGAAATTTATCTCCTCCAACAAAAACAATTGGTGCTAGCTGTAGGGAAAACATTTAGACATGTTTGAGGTAATTTCTCTTATTAGTCAATCTGCTTCATTGTATGTGAGGAGGAACCAAAAGAGTAATATCTGAATATGTTTATATTATGAATAGTAGTTATAATGCTCAATTTATATACCTGTTGTACCTAAGCTCAAACAAATATAGAAACAAAAAAACTCTACCTACCGTAAGTAGCTGTCTTATCTCTGAAGCATCACAGTGCACCTGAGGTGAGACCTAAGGCTATATTCAAGAACATTACCTCCAGCGTTAATACCACTTTACTTTTCCGTAACTAATCTGATTCAGCAATCCCCCATGTTATTCAATGGAACATGCTAAACTTAGTTTATTAAGGAAAAGTGCAGTGTTGTTAACTGTGGAGGTAACGTTCCTGAATAGATACAATATCCCAACATAACCCACACTCTGCCTCATGCCTTATTGCTTAATTTAATGTATTTTAATGAACACATGTTATGCTTAAACCAAAAAATGTCCCAAATCCAAAAGGCCCCCCTAAGGGCTCATATTTTGAGTCCATCAAATCAGTAGCCAGATTCATTCTACTTCCCCATCACATTGCCCTGCCTCCATGTTTTGACATTTCATGATGCCATAATCTGCAGAGGGATACTACAGTAACCATAGGATTCAGTGGTGCGTCTTTTGAGATCTTTTGTTATATTCATACTGTACAAAGAAACTCAGTTATTTATTTTTATTTGACATTTTTTAACCAGGTTGGACACAAGACCATTAGATGCCCATTTTCAAGGAGGGACCTGGAAATGTAAATAAATGCAACAATACAGAATAAATATGCAGTACATCAGAATACACAGTAATTAGGTAACATTAAATTTGCACATTGATACATCCAAACAGTATTTCTTTAACACTATATTAAACATATTCTTCAAATTGGTAGAGAGTAACAAAGCAGGTAAATCATTCCAGAATGTATTAGTTTTATAAATAAAAGAATACTGTCTTAGATGGGGGCGCAAAAGAGTCGGGGTCTTATGAAATGAGTATGTGCAGATGTGGTACTCTGGAAACCAGCACTGGGCTTAGCATCAGCCATAAACAAACATTTAATAGGTTCACTTAAGAAAGGTCTAAAACTGATACTGGTAAAATAAGTAATGCATAAATCTAAAAAAAAAAAAAAGCCAGTCAAGGATTTTGTAGAGTGCAGTGATGAGAAACTCTGGGGTTAGAGGCAACAAATCTGCACTTAGAGTTGTAGATAATTTTAAAGGGGAACAGTTATGGCTGCACACAGCCAAGTGTCATGCTATAAGGCAGCAATTAGAATAAACAGACTTTTTAAAAACTCAGGTTAGTATTTAAATACATTTAAATTAAACTTTTATTACTTTGATCTGTGTACCCATCATTTTGTGTTTCTGTTGACTCCACACCCTTTGAAAGTCAGGTGATTGACAGACTGTAGTGTAGGTGCCTGAATTTGGAAGTATTGCAGTACAGCATTCCTCCTCCTTTGGACTTGTATAAAAAAATGTAAAGGTTTTTTAAATTGTTTTGTTTTCCTTTCCTTCCCTCAATTGTCATTGCTCTCTTCCTTTGCTGCCTTATTGGGGAGTGTCATTCTTGCCAATCATTCTTTTTTAGCAACAAACACACGGCCTCTGTTCCAGAACAATGCAAGCAGTCAATTGATTGCACTTAGAAAATTCTGCAGTTCTGCTGAAACGGGCTGCCTAGTTCTCGCAACTGTTCATCTGTAATTTAAAACAAGTTTCAAAGCTGTGCTGATCAACTGTGTGCCCAAATGCAGGAATCCTACTCCCTTAAGCACTACAAATCAGTAGCCTCCCAACCACTCACCCTGGCAGAAGTCACACAGTTACCATTCTGAATGGCAACCCCCCCCACCCAACACACACACTAAACCCCAGTACCCCCTCAGTAGCTCCCTAAAAGTCTTCACTGTTACCTGTTTAGGATTGTACTATCTCTGTGTCATGTTTAACCCAACAATCTGTACCCTTTAATCTGCCTCTGTACTGTATCCTGGATCACCCTGGTAAAGGGACCTTCGGGGCTCAGCGAGCTCACCCAGTAATCAACATGTAATAAATAAATAAGTTTAATCTCAATGCTGGATGATTAAGGGAAGAGAGAAGATGGTCCCATAGTGGAGCAGCTTGCTCATCTTCATTCCCAAATGGTATGAATGAAAAAATGACAGACTAAGATAGTAACACCTGATTGAACAAATAACCAATCAGGTGTTACTATCAGAGGCTGTTATCATTTCATTCATACTGTTTAGCAATGAAAACAAGTGAGTCGCTGTCCTGTGGGAACATTTTCTCCCTTCCCTTACACATCCAGCACAGAGATTAAACTATTGGGTGCTATTGAGAGGAAGAGGAAAGTGGGGTCTAGTGGGTGTGTTGAATGACAGGTTGCCATTTGGAATGGTGATTATGTTACCTGCTACAGTGAGGGATGGGTATCTACTGATTTGTTGCAGGTGGGGGAACAGGTCTTGCAAGGAAGGAGGTATCAACAATAAAGAAATAAACACTTGCACACTGGTCTTATGAAGGAGGAAGGAAGTTGTGACTAGTGGGTGTGCTGTGGAGGGGGATAGCAATTCAAACCTGGATATTACATCTTTTTAAAATGTAGGAGGAGGTGGCAGTCAACTCGAGCTGGCATACGGTAACAGGAGCCATGATGGTCTGTCAGTGACATCAATGATGGAAAGGTACTTTTGAAATGGAATCCTAGTACTACTACAGGTTAGGAAAACAAATAAATTGCAGTTTTTTTTTCATTCATTTTTTTATGCCTGGGACTTGCACCACAGTTGAAGTAACACATGCGTGGGGTTTGTGTAATTTGATTAAGAGGCACAAACTTGAAAACTGGTAACTGTTCCCCTTTAACTTTTTGCAAGCCAATGTCATTAGCAGTGGCATAGATTAGAAGTTCATAGTCTACTAATGACAAGAGTATGGACTGAGCCAAAACTTTTAGAATGAGTAGGCAAATAATTGTTCAACCAATAAAGCTGAGCAAGAAGGGTGTGCACTGACATAACCAGGGTGGAGAAATGTTTTTTAAAAGAGAGTTTGAGCCTATAGTATTACCAAGATGCATAAAACAGTCCACTCTCTCTACAAAGGTGCCACTCAAATCTTTAACTAAATCAGAGGGTTGTAAAGCCTTCTAGTTTTGTTTTGTTCCAAAGTATATACACTTGGTTTTACGGTACTAACATTTAATAGAAGGCCACTTTTTAACAGCCATGTTTATGCCAATTAAAAGTCAGGCTGTGAATATGTAGAACTGTCAATTACATTCAATAAGTTTCTGTGAAAAGAAGTATCATCCATGTACATGATAAGATGGGACTCAGAGATATCCAATATATCAACTAGACCTTTTCTAAAAACACTAAACAAAACAGGCCCCAGAGTTCATATCTGAAGTACTCTGGTAGTGATTTTGATGAGTGGTAAAGAAATGGAATTCAAAGAAACTTACTGGGATATGTCAGTGAAGTAATTCTGGAACCAAGATATAGCAGATACAGATAGACCATAGGCCTGAACATAACAAGCAGGTGACTGTGGAGCACCAGATCAAATGCTTTGGAAATATCCAGGAAGGGTGCACTGTCCACATAACTGTTGTTGAAGCAATGTGAAGATTTAACATTAAAGTCACTGCTTATTTGAGAGGTAGCTTTGATTTTAAATGTTGCCCTCCATAATATAAAAAAGACTACCGATCATGTGCAGTAGTGTGCACAAAATTATGATATCTACAGTTGTATGAAATTGGCAAATTTCACCTAGTGAAATATTTCATATAATTACTGCATTAAGCAAAATTTTTCTCCTAAGCAAAACGTAATTTTGCCTCAGATAGTGATTTCGCATAATGCAAAATTTCACCAAATTTCACCAATTTTTCCAATTTTTTTCAATTTTGCCTGCAAGTTTGCAATGCATTGTGGGTAAATAGCTGAAATATCACATGCAGGCTGTTTCCTGCACAGTATATTGTCTGTTGAAAGTCAGAGATCATTTCAGTGTAGTGCATTATAGGTAATAAACCCTTCAAAAACCTCTTTATTTGTTATTTTTGAGAACTAATTGCTCCCCAAATCTAAATGTTCTTCCTAGTGCTGCTAGTAAACATTTTTTTTTGTTTTGGTAACTTTGGATAATACTTAGTTAAACTTAGGTAGAGTTTTCAGTTTTCTCTGTGTCTGTGGCTGTGAGGGAGTTGAGTAGGGGAGGGTCGACCATGTGATGTATATGTCTGTGTGTGTGTGTGTGTGTGTGTGTATATGTATGTGAAAGCAAAGCAGGCTAGTTCCTAATATTTGACAGATTTCTCAAAAGTTGTGAGTGAGTTTCTATTATTTCTTTTAAGTCTTAAACATTTTTGTTGGTGTGCTACTTATTTGTAATTGTTTCACATATTGACCCTTTTTTGGGTAACTTTATCAGAACAGTTACTCATTCTGAATAGTTCTATTCCTGTTTCCCTTTGTTTAATCACTTTTCTGCTTTATTTGTGTATTGGAAGTATTCATGGACATTGAACACTTGTCCATATCCAGGTACACTGCATTGCTAAATTGCTCACAGAAATTAATAGTGTGATCTCTCGTCTCTACATTGCAGTGTTCCTGTTTTTCGGTTTAATTTGCTTACCACATTAAACCTTCCCTCCCTGTTACACAACTGGTGTTTACTACCTGACCCGTACTATATAACACCTCAACACACCCACTAGATCCTACTTTCCTCCTCCCCTCAATAGCACCCAAAAGTTTAATCTCAGTGCTAGATGTGTAAGGGAAGAGAGAAAATGTCCCAAGACAGCAGCTCACTTGTCTTCATTGCTAAACAGTATGAATGAAATGATGACAGCCTCTGATAGTAACACCTAATTGAACACTTGTCAGCTAAGTGTTCAATCAGGTGTTACTATCGTAGTCTGTCATTATTTCATTTGGCACGCCCCCACAATCCAATACCTCAATGCATGTCTCGGTACTCACTTCTCCTCCACGTGCACGTGTGACTAATCCTAAAACTCTGCATCCTCCAGCAACTAGTTAGCACTGGTTTATCTTTCTCTATGACATCTGTTGCTTATCCTACTCCTAATGCACCATGCTGTTCTGCTTTGTGTGATACCTTGTCCTGAACAATCTATATTGGTTAATTGTTATTAGCTTATTTGTATATGTATAATTATGTTTAACCTGCACACCAATTGTATTTATTGTACCCTCCCTGCTCCCCCAGGACATATCTGGAATTAAGCAGTACTCTGCTTAGCATGCCTTCCTGGTAAACTCTTAAATACATAAATAAATGTATAACTAAGTAAATAAATAAATATAAAAAACTACATAGTTTTCAAGAGAGTGGTAGTCCCTGCAAGACTGTTGGAGGTGACTTTGTTTGTTCATTTCAAATCTTGTCGCTTCCATCTGATATATCTATAAGCCAAAATTGTATTTAGTAGGTACTAACACATTGCAGTACTTGCCTTCTCTAGACACCACTTATCTGGACCGTGGATCGTATTGTGACTATGAGGTGTTCTGTGCAGTTGGTTTACAATTTAGTTTAGTAAATTGAAAAACCAGCGGCAGGAGGAAGCAAGTGCTAGTAGCAGGACCATTTTGCAGGAGGATTTGTTTTTCTCAGCATGGCAAACTGGTTGTGCCTCCCTTTTTGCCTATTTCATAATTCACTAAATAATTCTATCTCCCTTCTCTCACAATTTTGACATTTGGTTGTTCTCGACTTACTATATAAGGCTGGTTTTGCACACACAACAACAGCAGCTAGCAGCAGCAAGATTAAGCCTTGGTAAACTGTGTCAGAAGCTTCATTTTGAGGTCCATGAGATGGGGGACACCATATAACAGAATGACTGATGCCAGACTTCTGACTCAGTTTACTGTAACCCTTTTAAGGAAACATTTCTGGAATGCTAGGGCATGATAGGCAGTGGCAGCACCAAGATTAGGCCTGAAAACAATTAAAAATGGTGCAGCGAACAGCGGATTTCGGTCCTGGTGGTAGATTTGAACCATCCAAACACATGACTGACACCAGATTTCTGTTTCAATTTACAGTAACATTTTTTTGGGAAACATTTCCGGACATCTGGGGCATGTTTGGCAGTGTCAGCACCAAGATTAGGCCTGCTACCTCAAGGCACCATACTTCATGATGCATCAAAGGTTATGTCACACCTGATGCATTTCACACATGTGTGGTTTCTCACACACAAAGCACACATGTGACAAATGCATGCCTCAGGTGTGACATAACCGGTAACATATAAAGAATGATGGTGCCTTGGGGGAGTGGGCGTTTTTATCTGAGTTATATAAATGCACTTTTTACATTATTAACTTGCTAATCTTGAATAAAGAATGAGCACTTCATGGACACGTGCTGTGGTGAGTACTTCTAACTTTGAGTTGAAGCAACTCACCCGAGGTATTTGAATTCAAATAAATATTCACTCTGTGCACAAGGCCCAGATGGCCAACAGCCTTTAGCAGGAGCCTGCCTTTATTTGCAAATTCCATATATATGGAATGCAACTGCATTACACATCATTATGTTGTTAAAAGTAATCTTGTAGGTGTAACCAGCTCTAAAAAGTAACACTCGTCACAGATAATAAGGAAATAAGGTGTTTATTAGGGGAGGGTTACATGGACACGGTACAGAATAAGTATAACCAATGACAGGCAGGATCAGGAGGACAAGGGTAATACAAAAATGAGTGGGGAGAAGTAATAGAGAGAGAACAAGAAAAGGAACTGAATTATATACATTTTCCTATTTTGTTTCCCAGCTGGCAGTATAGCTAAGAGATTCATGAGGTAATGAGCTGTGCATGAGGTTGGTACATCTGGCAGACCTGGAGTTGATTCCCACAGCCTTCACTTGCATACTGTGTGATCCTGAGCAAGTCACTTAACCTCCCTAGTGCTCCTGGGTCAACCATGAAAATAGGCCTTGTGCCTAAAGGGCCATAACCAGTTACCAAAAAGAATTAAAATAAAATAAAAAATATCACTTTAACTTTGTGATATATATATATATATATATATATATATATATATATATATATATATATATATATATGATACATGAACTGGAGTGTGATATGAGAAATATACTCACTCCTGCAGAGTGAGCTCTGTATTCTTATGAGTGTCACAGGCATGAGTGAGAATGCACAGCTCACTCTGAAGAAGTGAGAATATTTCCCATAGCACATGATGTGAGCTATTTATACAATGGAGTAGGAGCTTAAGAAGTGTTGTTATGTTTTGCTGTGTCTTTTTTCTGTGATTTTTTTTTTATTCGTTGGTAACTGAGTTTTTAGGAGTGTCCTGGGAATACTGGGCAGTTAAGTGTCTTGTTCAGAGTCACGCAGTATGCAAGTGGAGGTTGTGACAATCAAACCAAAGTCTGGTCTGCTGAATGTACCAAGTTTGTTCAGAGCTCATTACTCTAATCTGTAGGCTATACTGACAGCACTGTTTGTGTGTGATCTGACGGCATGGAGCAGTTTCTAGAAAGGGCTGGGATTGTTACCAATAAAGTACTGTACAATGCTAATTAGTTGTGGTTGCACTGAAAGGAGTTTCCTTCAGATGAGTTGTTTGAAGTGAGATTAACACAGCAATGAGCTGGGAGTGTTAAAACAATGGGACACAGGTGTGTGTTTTTAGTGATAAGTGCAGGCTGGTAGAAACAAACTGATTTCAAGAAACTTTCATTGGATGCTACTGCTGATGAAGTGGGACATAATATGGATAATGGAATATGTTCCAGTGTCATCAGCATTATCTCACTGAGAATATCTCCATTGTGCACTGGAATAGCTCTACCCCGGTATATATATGTGTGTGTATATATGTGTGTGTGTGTGTGTGTGTGTGCCTGAGCACTTTGTTGATCGTTAAGTTAGCTTGGTTGGGAAATGAAACACTAAGACTTCCTTCCTCTCACAAACCGGAGGGACAGGTGTGGGGTGTGTGCATCCAACCAAGGACCCCATTCTCAAAAGTATGCATCTGACCTTATTTACAGATGGAATAGAATCAGCAAACAAGCCACCTCAGCTATGTGGGGTGAGATGAAACTCTTCCCAGCACTGCTGATAACAGCATGTATTTTTCTTATTGCTTACTGAGATAAAATAATATTGTCATGGTTTACTGTGAGCGCAGGTCCTGGACCCTGACTCCATCCCCATAGATGCATATATACAACATATGTAGCTATGGAAGAACAGGGCTCTCCAGGCCCTGTGCTTCCAAATAGGAGAACAGTGACCAAATTGTCAGCATAGCCACCTTATTACCCCACCTCATATATCCGGTACAGAAGCATTTTGAATCCTTTCCAAAATGTAATTCTGCATAACTGCAATGGCATTCCATGCCACAGGTGTGAAAACACATTCCGACCAGGATTTGAAAAATGACAGCTGTGACATACATGAGGTGAAGTAATAAGAAGGCTATGTTGAAAATCTGTGATCAATATATTGGAAAATTCATAATTTATGAAGGGGAATAGTGAAATTGCAATGAGTGGTTATAACTTTGGGATTTTTTTATATTTTGACTCCAAATGTTCAACATAATCTTCTTATGACCCTACTTCATAAACCCCATAGGTGAAAATGTTCACATTCATGCCAAAACACCATTTCACACCACAAGTGCAAAATCATGTTTTAGACAGTGAAAAAAGTGACAGCTATACCGTTCATGAGGTGGTGTGAAAAAATGTCTATGTTGAAAATTTGGACTCAAAATACTGAAAATTACCAAAGTTATGCATGTGCATAGAAAAATTTCAATGAACACTCATAATGTGACCATTTTTGAGAATGTTTTCATCAAATTTTCAACATGGCCTTTTTGGGAACCCCTCCTCATGAACACTGGCACTGTCATTTCATTAATCAGGCCCAAAAGGTGATGTCACTTGGTGACCACAAAATCACCTTCCAGGCCTAATTAATGAGATGACAGTGACAGTGATCATGAGATGGGTTCCCAAAAAGGTCATGTTAAAAGTCTGGTGATAAAATACCTTAAAATGCCAAAATTGTGAACACAAGTTAAAAACACCATTAAAATACATTATATGGCAGTTACCTTTATTCCTCAGTTTGCGGTTCAGCTTTGAAGAGTGGAAACGTGTCCCAGTCCACAGAACATGACAGCTCTCACCCTCCAGTGGTAAGAATAGGGTAAGGAGGGTGTGAGTTGGTAGGTGCTCAATTGGAGGGTTGGGATTTGGGAGGGGGATGGCAGGGGTGATGAGGGAATGTTTTCTTCTTTTCAGGTTTTAGAAAAAAAATACATTGGGGAACTGTTTTCTTTTAAAAGGTTTACTTTGTGGCAATATTTTGGGACACTGGGGGTAGGCTTCACCACTGCTTCACACTGCTGGGGGTGTACTCTGAATGCCGACCCAGGAATTGGTTCCTCAATGTTGGCAAATTAATAAAACAACAGGCTGTAGGCAGGAGAGAGTATTACTAAGCAGAGAGCATGGACAGCAATGTCCTAATAGAGTAATTTGTGCAATCAAAACTGACTGTGGATTAATTAAGCAATAAGGCACGACAGGGTGTGTGTTATTGTGTAAAAAATGTCCCACCTCAGGTGGTTGAAGCATGAGGCTGCAGGCCGAGTGCATTCAGCACTTGAGGTGTGATGTTATTATATAATGACACACCCCCAGGAGTGCCTTATTGCTATTATACAATTTTTTTTTTAAGAACAGAAAAATGGGAAAATATGTTTAAAATATTTTTTTTTTTTTTACTTTTTTCGTAGAGGAGGTATAGCTACTGAAAGAAAAGTCCAAAGTTCTTGCTTTGTCCAGCAGATGGCACTGTTTCTATATAGTTGTGAGTATTGCCTTGTAGGTCTTTCACTGTGTTCAGTGTAGTCAGGTCAGGTTGGGTGAAAGTGGTGTCGTGACCTGGAGCACAGTGAGAGAAACAGAGGCTGTTAGTGGTGGTATTTCTGTTGAGTTTGACTGCAGACTATGAAAAACATGAGGGCTATGACAGAAATTACTGATCTGTACCTTGGCGACTGTGCAGTGTGGCACTCAAGCATGCACACATTGTCAGATGAGTCGCGAGGTTAATTGGGTGTCTCAAAAGCTGTTAAGAGCCTTAGCCTATTTCTGTGGATTGCAGTGGAGTGGCATATATTATTACAGAGGGATGTCCCTGAGATGTAAAGTTTTATTTTGTATTAAATCTGTCATTTAGGCTGTTCACCCAGCCTGTCTTTAGGCATATGTTGAGTACTTCCTCCAAATAGCAATTTGCTAGTGTTTTTAATGCCCGGTAGTTCAATTAGTTCAGACCTGATACAGTTCTTTATGTGACTTTTTTCTGCTGAATCGAGCAGTGTACCTGAAGCACTGGAACAACAATTACTGTCTGGGTGGTTAACTGAAGCCACATACTTTATAGAAAAAAACAATGGGGCATGAAGATTTTTTTTTTATCCTGCATTGCTGTGTTCCATGTTAGTGTCTGAGTTATTGGTTGAATTGCAGTTTTGTGGGGGTGACATTCTCGGGGGGGGGGTGGTCGGTAGTGGTGCCTAGGAGCTGCAGTCACTTCTGCAGAGGAGGCAGGATTTCTTGTCTGTCATATGCTCATATGTGTGCCCCATCTTCATACAGTGATGTTATTGTGTAATAACATCACTATTTCAGGTACCCTTTTACCAATCAGACATCAAGAAATGTCCTTGCCATTGTATAATTTAACTTATCTGTTGTTATTTATTTTATTTATTGCTTATTCGGAAAGTGCCTTTGAATCAAAGACTCATTCACATTTAGTTGGACAATCAAACAGTAAACATAATTCAGACAGACTTGTTACAGCAAATAATGTAACTGGCTAACAGTCATACTCAGAGGAGATATAGTAGGACTAGACTAAATCAAAATTAGTTTAGAGTAAAGGCTCAGAAAGACCTGAGTAGTGTAAGAGGTCTGAACCTCACTTTCAGGTTCTTGGCAATATTGGGGATGCAAATAATCACAGACAAGTTGCATTCAAGTAATAAACAAGTTTATTACTACAGAAAGGGATAAATCACAGTTGCCCTAAGCAGTTCTTACCAATACGAACCGGGAGCCAGTGCTAAGCGTTCCCTACACCTCGAGGTTTCTTTGTAGTCTCTTGGGATCTCTCGGGTCTCCGAGGTGTAAAGCCTGTGCATAACATTATATACCTATGATAATTACTATGGTTACTGAAAGACAGAAACATTTCTAGTTACAGAGATGAGCCCTATTGGCTAAATTAGAGGTGGCTCCACGGTCCAAGATAACATTATATAATTCAGTAAAGTCATCAGTTTTAGAACAAAGACGTTCTTATACAAAGTGTTACATAACAAGGTGAAGTGGTGTCCATCACCAAAAGATGGCAATGTTGCCTTACACATTATAATTACTTCAAGGACAGGTGTCTTGGCATCTGACAAGTAAGAAATAGACAGAAAATACATGGTATAATGTGTGTGCATTAGCAAAGTGAGTTACAATAATATGTATTCATATCCTGGCATCTACTCTTGTATGGTAGATGCCCTTAACCCTACGTATTAGTATAGCCTATGCCTAAATGTTAGCTGTCTACGGTGTACCCCTGAGGGTATCAATTAGGGTGCAGGGACCTCGTGTAACAATTGGCAGAGGCAAAAAAAGTGTGAGGAGAGGAAGGAGTGCAGACCAGGGCTGTTTTACTATGCTACTGAATCCCGATACCACCAATTACCATTGGCCACCTGTTGAGGGGAATGAAGTTTACTTTTACTACAGCTACACCCCATCACTGCATCATAAAAAGTACAAATGTCACAAAAGAACTGCCTACTGAATGAAATACACATAGTGTCCCCAGTGATGGGGAAAGGTAGAGACACAAACCTCAAGGTAGCACCATACAAACTTTGTGATGTACAGTTCACTCAGCAGTATGTGGTAGTCTGTGGCAGAACAATAAAGTAACTTACTGAGCATAAAACACCCTATGCTACATACTATTTTTCTGTGGCCAGTAGATGATGGGGGATGATATGTCCATGGGACATCATTGTAAATGAGATCTTAATTTTGCAATGACTGTCCACTTGGATAAAATGTCACAAGAACTCATTTGAACACATGATGCTCAAACATGTATGTGTATGTTATGCAACAAATCACACATTCTACACTGACATGTCTGTGCATTATGCATTCTTACATTTGGCCACATTTAGCAGTCTATACACATAGATAGAGCTGCATGATTGACACAAAGCCTGATTACAGTGTGGCCTCCAATCACAGTGACTACATGGGGACATAAGGAGGACAAGAAGCCTGAACAGCATGCATTCATTCAAGGGGTATCAGTCAGTTAACAACACTTTTTAAATAATTACTGAAACACAGACAGAGCAAGCTTACACAGAGCATTATACTGGTGCCACTCTACATATCAAAAGATATATTGAGAACTATGGCAGAAGGCTCCTCTTGCTAAACTGGGCACCCGGGATTTTGGGTACCAAGAAAAGGTATTTTTGTCCCTAATTTTGAAAAACAAACATCAGAATCTATCTAAATAGGGCCCGTTTAGCTAGATTCTGGTGTTTGATTTTTAAAATGGCAACATTTTTTATGTATTTTCCAGACTTTTTAGTTGCTGAAAAAAAAAACAAGATGGCAGTTCACAAAAAAGGATTTTGTTCTCGTGAAAAAGAAAACACTCTCATAAGACTAAATCCTTTTTTGTGAGATCAAATCCTTTGTTACACTTTATACATCTATCTTGAAAAATGAACTTCCAATAGGATATAATGGGGACTTAAAAACTTAATGACTTTGCAACAGTTTAATATTTTTGCAGCAAACTAACAGTGGCAGTCCTGTTACCCAAGTTCTTTCTACATTAAAAATGAAAACAAAATTCCACACTGTCTGGGTGCAAGAGGACGAGGAAAAAAACTACAAAACAATGTTGACTTTTTACCCTCTTTCACTATCCAGTTCTCAGAATCTGCACATTCGACCAGAACGAAACTTGCCACATCAAGAGATCCCTCCTACTGGACAGCACATAACAAAATTTTGTGCAAATCCATTGATCAGTTGCAAAGTTATTAAAATGCAAAATTTGAGGTTTAACATTAAACAGGCTACTCAACCTTGACTATAGGGTCATGACTGTGCATACATATATATTCTATGAAAAAAATGTGTTAATGCATCATTAATGGTTAAAACAACAAAAGTTGGGAAATGAAAACTCTTTAGGGTTGCCCCTCCCCCCCCACTCACCATTCATCCCCAGATTGACAGATGACGGGGTGTCATTGGGGTTGTGAGACCTAAACATCATCCCATTCCACATATAATCATATTGAGAAGGGACAGTGAAAAAGAATGAGGTGATATTTAGGCCTCACAACCCCAATGACACACCCTGTCATTGTCCATTCTGGGGATGATTGGCGGTTGGGGTGGAGGAGTTTATTCTAAAGATTTTTTCTATTTCCCAACTTTTTGTTTTAACCCTAAATGATGCATTAATGCAGTTTTTTGCATAGAATTTCCTTACTTTTTGAGAAAGAAAACAAAACTACTGTAAGTACTTGCATAAGTTGGTGGGAACATGGTCCTGATCAACCTACGAAACTTCATGGGAGTGCAGGGCCTTTGGGCCCTGTGCTCCAGCCAGCTTGTAAATGTGTGTGTACCATCAACACCCTCCAAATTTCAATGTAAAACACCAAACCATGTCAGAGATATAACAAGTAAAAGTTTGAGATTTTCATTTGTCAGAGATGCAAAATTTTGTACCTGTTAACATATAACAGGCACAATGACTGAAAACTTCATCCTTGACACTAAGGCTAGGTACCATATCAATTTCTAGCCACCAGCACAATGCAAAACACTGTCCACAACACATAAATTGTGTCACACAATATCTCCACAAAAATGTTTTTCTCCAACATGTTAGCACTATAATTCACATCTATAGGACATGCCGAAAACACCTTCCAAATTTCAAGTCAAAAGACCAAACCGTTTACGAGATATAACATGTTAAAATTTGAGATTTTCATTCATTGGAGTTGCACAATTCCACACCTGTTGACATTTTACAGACACAATGAATGAAAAGTGCATCCATGACACTAAGGCTAGGTACCCGATCAATTTCAAGCCACCACAACAATGCAAAACACTGTCCGCAAAGTGTACAGTGTGCCATGCGATATTTCCAAAGAAAATATATTGTCCAACATGTAAACATGGTAATTGACATCTACAGGGCATGCCATAAACACCCTCCAAATTTCAAGTAAAAAGATCAAACCATTTCCAAAATATATAATGTTAAAGATTAGTAAAATTGGCCTATCTAATGCATTATAAAATCTGGCCTTCTTGTCCTTATCTCACAATCAAAGATCGCAATCAAAGAATCTCAAGATCAAAGAATTTTCCAGCTCACAAGCAAAGAATTTGCAGGCTCACAATCAAAGAACAAAAAGTGCTGAAAATCCAAATTTTGAGACAAATGCGGCAAACTACCACCATGGTTCAACAGCACGAAGCCCCCTAAGCAGAACCCACCCTCACTTGTCTTCCTAGGCCACCCCTGAGCTGAGAAAATTGCATTTTTCAAAGGCCCATCTCGTCCCTCACTCACGATGCAAGATCGCCATCAAAGAATCTCATGATCAAAGAATTTGCTGGCTCACGATCAAAGAAATTGCACGCTCATGATCAAAGAATAAAAAAAGGGTGAAACAAGAATTTTTGGATGATCTAGATAAAACCACCACCATGCCTCAATAGAAAGGAGCCCCCTGATCAAAACCCACCCTCATTTGTCTTCCTAGGCCACCCCTGAGCTGAGAAAATTGTATTTTTAGATTGCGGTGTAAGATCGAGATCAAAGAATCTCACACTCAAATAATTTGCAGGGTCGTGAACGAAGATCATTAGCAAGCTGTGATCAAAAAATTTAAAAGCTTTTAACTCTATTTTTTGACCATTTTGGATAAAACCAAAGGCATGGCTCGATAGATAAGAGCCCCCTGAGTAAAACCCATCCAGGTTTTACTTCAGGAGTGACCCCTGAGCCGAGATATTTGTGTTTTTGTGATCAGGAATCTAAAAACAAGATGGCTGACCTTTCAATCAAAGAATTCTTGGGGACAAAGATTCTGGAACTGTGAGTCTGCAAATTGTTTGACTGTCAGGCAGGACGAGATGGCCAGAACCCCATTCTTTGTTCACAAAACATACATCTAAATTTTCCCTTTGACATATTATGGGAACTTAAAAGTGGAATAACTTTTGAATGCCTTAATATTTGTTCACCAAACAAAAAGCGGCATGCTCGGCAACCAAAGGTGTTTCAAATGACCCATCTTACAGAGTGGCATGCCACATGACAGCCACACAAGGCCACGTACAAAATCCCCAAAGCTGCCTCCAAAAATGGATAATTTTGCATTTTTCAGTGTTTTTGTGCTCAAAGACCTTACGTCCGACCAAAACAAAATTTGGCAAATCAAGAGATCAACCATGCCCCACCACGCATACCAAATTTCAGGAAAATCCGTTGAATGGGTGCAAAGTTATTATTGTGCAAAATTTTGACTTTAACATAGAAGTGACATCTCAACCCTAAATATAGTGGCGTGACCACGCCACTATAATACTCATATATTATGGTAGCACGGTAGTGCTACCATAGTTAGGGTTGAGGAGCCATTTACATGTTAAACCTAAAATTTTGCACCTTAATAACTTTGCAACTGTTCAACAGATTTGCCTGAAAGTTGGAATACACAATCAAGAACCATAGATCTGGGGATCTGCCAACTTTCATACGGTTCATATATACTGCTGTGGAGTTATTAAGCATGATCTGCCCACACATTTATGCTTTTTTTGAATTCTTTGGTTGTCTCTAGAGGTTGCACAGTTTGTGCGACTGGTCCAAAATCTTCAGAGAACATGCAGCCAGGGTCCCCGATGTGCCTTTTGAAGATTTCGTGAAAAAATATTAAACGGTTAAAAAGTTATTCAAAAAAAAGTCCCATTATAAGTCAATGGGAAAAGTTAACAAAAAGTTTGACAGTGTTGTGAATGCAGTTTTTACTTTCGCAAATGGCCTTTTTACTGTCACAAATACACCATTTTGTTTTTAGTTGGTCATCAGAAAAATGCTTGGCATTTAAACTTGGGACCCTCTAGCAACCTAATTCTTTTTTTATTCACCTAGTCGGACCCTGAAAATGCTATGCATGTCTTTATTTTGGGGTAAAATAATGCAAATGCAAGCTCAAATGGAAACACGAAGGGTAACGCACATGGTGCCATAGATGGGAACAGTAAGTGAAATGGTTATGGAACCACAATCAGAAGCGGTAAGGGTAACAGTAATGTAAGCACACAGACTACTTTTCCTCAAAAGCTGCATAGAGAAAGACAGTAAGTACAAAGAATGTATGCATAATAATGGGTCTCGGAGCAGAAAATGAGGAGTTGGAATAGTAAATTGCTTATATCTCAGGAACCTTACGACGTAGAAAAAAAATTAAAAGTCATATGATTTATGACATATGTTTCTATGTTTCTATATTAAAACACCCCAGAAATATGTTTGGAAAAAGCACTTTCGTACTTGTGACAGTGTCGAATGAATTTGAGAAAGCTTTCTCAAAGTTCGACAGTACTTTTCCTAACTGTGTGATAATGATAGCAATCTTTGGTACCCTGCTGCAAAAGAACAGTTTGGTCTTTTGGGCAGAATTTTGGAGAGAATGCAGCCAGCGTCTCACAGATGTGCCTTTCAATGTTTTGGTGAAAACATATTACAGAGCAGCAAAGTTACAGCACTCCAAAGTTGACGCATTTTCCCATAGGATAACATTACGGTGTCTGCCGCGTTACAGGGATCCTTTGCTGCCCTGCTGCAAAATAACTTTTTGATCTTTTGGGCTGTAATTTGGAGAGAAGAAAGCCAACATCCCACAGATGTGCCTTTTACTGGTTTGGTGAACAAATATTACAGGGAGCGAAAGTTATGGCACTCTGAACTTCTCTTTTTTCCCCATAGGATAACATTACGGCATTTGCAGCGCCTTTCAGGGCCTGTATCTTGGAAATGGTGCAAGATACGGACTTTTCATCAGGAAAGTGCTTAGCCCCCTAATGGGGGCTAAGTACAAAACTAGCCAGGAAAGTCATAAATCATATGACTTTTATTTTTTTTTTCTATGTCGTAAGGTTCCTGAGATATAAGTAATTTACTATTCCAACTCCTCATTTTCTGCTCCGAGACCCATTATTATACATACATTCTTTGTACTTACTGTCTTTCTCTATGCAGCTTTTGAGGAAAAGTAGTCTATGCGCTTACATTACTGTTACCCATACCGCTTCTGATTGCGGTTCCATAACCATTTCACTTACTGTTCCCATCTATGGCACCATGTGCATTACCCTTCGTGTTTCCATTTGAGCTTGCATTTGCATTGTTTTAACCATTTCTGTCTACAGTACTGTTTATCTTTCTATTTTGCTTTGCGTCACCATGTGCATTACCATTTACGTTTATGGGTACCGTGTTACTATGTGACAAGACATCATGTGGCGGGAGCACGGGGCCCGAAGGGCCATGCGCTCCCACCGCGGCATTACATTCACTATTTCTCATTATACTTCTCAAAAAGAAGGGAAATTAGAGGCAAAAAACTCCATTTAATGCATTAATAAGGGTTGCTCCACAACAATAAAAGCAAGGAAATTTAGTGTTAGGGTTGAAAGCCTCCCTTGGACCCCACTGCCCACACCCCCAACTGGCATCGTGGTGCACGTTTGGGTTGTCGGTCCTAACTCTCACCCCATTCTCCTATACCTCTGCTTCTTCACATATCTGATAGGGTGAGAGTTAGGGCTGGCAACCTCAACGTGCACCCCGATGCCGTTGTGTGTGGGGGGTCCAAGGGGCTTTCAACCCTAACACCAAATTTCTTTGCTTTTGTCACTGTGGAATAACCCTAACTAATGGATTAAACTTAATTTTTTGCCCATATATATATATATATATATATACACATATACATAGAGATAGATAGATAGATAGATAGATAGATAGATAGATAGATAGATAGATAGACAGACAGACATATATGTTATAGTGGCACGATTGAGTATCCATTTAAGGTTAAAGTGTGACATTTATCAAGTTAATAACTTTGAAACTGTATGATGGATTTGCCTGAAATTTGGCAGGCATGGAGTGATACCATGGATCTCTGGATCTGCCAAGGTTCGTTCTGATCAAATATACAGTTGTGGAGCTATAAAGCACCATTCCATGTTGTAGTTATGCTTTTTTGCACATTCTTTGCTCACATCTACAGGCCGTACAGTTTGCATGACCAGTCCAAAACTTTCAGGGAACATGAAGCTGGGGTCCCCGATTTGCCTTTCAAAGATTTAGTGAAAAAAAAAACGAATCAAAAACTGCTCAAAAAACAATTTCCCATTATAGTCAAAGGGAAAAGTTAACAAAATGTTTGACAGTGTTGCAAATTCAGTTTTTAGCATCACAAATGACCCCTGTAGTGTCGTGAGCCAGACAATTTTTTTTCAGTTACTGGTCACAGAAATGGTTGGCATTTAAATTTGGGACCCTCTAGGGATACAATTCTTTTTGTGTTCACCCAGTCAAGCCCTGAGGATGCTAGCCATGTCTTTTTTGGGAGGGTTAAACATCCCAGAAATATGTTTTTGAATTTTTTGTAAACTGTAGTGTCACAAAGTAGTGTCGCACCTGCCACACTCTTGTGATTTGTTTTTCGAAAGTGTCATAATTTGTGACACTACTTTGTGACACTATGCCCAAAATAACAGGAATTCTTTGCCACCCTGCTGCAAAAGAACGATTTGGTCTTTTGGGCTGAAATATGGAGGGAAGACACCATCATCCCACAGATATGCCTTGTGGTGGTTTGGTGGTAAAATATTACAGGGATGCAAAGTTACGGCACTCAAAATCTGACACTTTTTCTCATGGACTAACATTACGGCATCTGCTATGCCTTTCCGGGCCCATATCTCAGAAACGCTTCAAGATACAGACTTTTCATCGGAAAAATGCTTAGCCTCCCACAAGGGGGCTAAGTACAAAACTAGCCAGGAAAATCATACATAATATGAAATTTGAATTTTTTTCTACGTCATACGGTTCCTGAGATCTAAACAATTTAGTATTCCAAGTGCTCATTTTCTGCTTCGAGGCCCATTATTATGCATACATTCTTTGCATTCACTGTGTTTCTCTATGCTGCTTTTGGGGAAAATAAGGATGTGCACTTTCATTACTGTTACACTTACTGTTTCCACTTCTCTTTCTGCAACTGTTTGCATTACCATTCCCGTCTACACCACAGTATCCGTTACCCTTTGCATTTTCATTTACGCTTGCGTTTCCACTACTGTTACCATTTGCATTTCCATTACTGTTTCTATTTGCATTTCATTTTGCATCACCATGTGCATTGCCATTTGCATTTGCATACATGCTTCCATTTGCGTTTGCATTTGTGTTTTCTTTGGCCTCATCGTTGCTGTTACTGTTAGCATTTGTGTTTCCAGTTGTGATACCATGCCTGTGTTCATTGCCATTTGCATTTTCATATGCGTTTGTGTTTCACTTTGCATTACTGTTCACTTTGGCATCATTGTTGCTGTTACTGTAACTGTTTGTGTTTCCAATTGCATTACCGTTATTGTTTGCGTCTTCATCACCATTTGCATTTCTGCTGCCCTTAGTGTTTGCATTTTTGGTTGCATTTCTGTTGTCGATTGTGTTACTGTTTCCTTCTGGGGCACCTTTGCCTTAACCATTTGCATTTCTATTTGCTTTTCTGTTACCGTTTGCATTTTTCTTACCATTTGCGTTATCATTTATGTTACTGTTTCCATTAACATTTACGTTTCTGTACCCGTTAGCATTTGCGTTACTGTTTGCATAACCATTTCTGTTTTCATTAATGTTTATGCTAACATTTCTCTTACGGTTTGTGTTACCATTTACCTTTGTGTCACCATGTGCGTTACCATTTGCGCTTGCATTTGCATTACCATTAGTGTTACTATGTGACAAAAAATTCACTATTTATAGTGTTCATTCTCAAAAAGAAGGGAAATTTGTAGCAAAAAATTCTGTTTAATGCATCAGTTAGGTTGTTCCACAGTGACAAAAGTGAGGAAAGTCAGTGTTAGGGTTGAAAGCCCCCTTGGACCCCCAGTCCACCTGCCAACCAGCTTTGAAAATCCACCTTTTTAGCATAGCTTTTAAGGACTTATATTAGTTTTAATTTTATTGTATTTATTGTTTTGTGAATTTGTACAGGAGCTTTGATTTTAAGAAAAGCACCTTCTAAAAATAAAGATGAATTGAATTGAATTGAATTGGGGTGCACATTGAGGTCATCAGCCCTAACTCTCACCCCATCACATGTGTGAAAAAGCAGAGATATAGGAGAATGGGGTGAGAGTTAGGATCAACAACCCCAATTCACACCCCAATGCTGGTTGGGGGGTGGGCTGGGGGGTTCAAGGGGGCTTTCAATCCTATCACCAAATTTCCTCACTTTTGTCACTGTGGAAGAACCCTAACTAATGCATTAAATGGATCTTTTTGCCTCTACTTTCCCTTCTTTTAGAGAATGATGACGAGAAATAGTGAATGTAATGTGGCAGAGGGAGGATGTGACTCTTCGGGCCTCACGCTCTCGCCACTTGATGTCTTTTGACATAGGAACAGGAACAGCAATGCAAACAGAATTGCGAACAGTGGCGCACATGGTAACACAAATGTAAATGGTAAAGGAAATGTTAATGGAAACGCAAGTGCAAAGTGACACTGAAGCGAACAGTGATGCAAAAGGACATTGAAGCATGTATGAAAACACAACTGGTAATGCAAACAGTGATGGCAGCAGTATTTTAAATGGAAATGTTAAGTCTCACAGCAAAAAGAATGAGAAAGGGAACAGAAACAGAAATGCAAATGCAAGTGCACATGTAAACACAAACCATAACACGCACAGGCACGGTACCATAATTGTAAATGCAAATGGAAAAATTAACATGAAGAATAATGCCAAAGGAAAGAGAAGTGGAAACGGGAACAGAAGCATGTATGGAAACGCAAACCAAAATGTGCATGGGTACAATACCGCAATTGTAAATGCAAATGGTAGCAGTAACAGCAACAATAACAGCAAAAGAAACAGAAGCTCAAAAGGAAATACAAGTGCACATGGAAATGCAAAACGTAATGCACATGCACACAGTAACGCAATTGCAAATGCAAATGGTAACAGTAACAGCAAGGAAGACGCAAAATGAAAGAGAAACAGAAACGTGAACAAAAGGGCTGCTGTAAACACAAATGGCAATTTGCACGGTGATGCAAACAAAAATGCAAACAGAAACAGTAGTGGAAATGCAAATGGTAACAGTAACGAAAATGCAAGTGCAAATGGCAACGCAAAGGGTAACGCACACGGTGGCATACATGGGAATGGTAATGCAAAAGGGGACATAAACGCAAGTGGAAAAATTAACTGTAACAGTAACAGAAGTGCATCACCTGTTTTTGCCAAACAGGTGCATACAGAAACACAGTGTGTACAAAGAATTTATGCATTGTAATGGGGATTGAAGCTTAGAATGAGCATTGGAAGTACTTAATTGCTAATATCTCAGCAACCACATGACGTAGAAGAAAAATTTTAATTTCACAAAAATCTTGATTTTCCTGGCTAGGTTTTGTTATTACATAGCCCATAAGGCTTTGCAACTCACAACAAAAATTCCATATCTCGCATTGTTTTCGAGATACGAGCCCCAAAAGGCTCGGCGGATGCCACCATGTTAGTCTATGGGAAAAAATTTCAAAATTGGAGTACCGTAACTTGGCAGCCATGCAATATTTTTTCACCAAACTACCAAAAGGCACATCTGTGAGATGTTGGTTGCCTTCCCTCCAAATTTAAGCTCAAAAGACCAAACTGTTCTTTTGCAGCAGGGTGGCAAAGAATTCCTGTCATTTTGGCCAAGTCTGAAAAAGTAGTGTCTCAATTTGCGGCAATTTTCACAAAATTTTGTGAAAGTGTCGTGAGTGCCACACTACTTTGTGACACTATTGCTTTCAGAAATTTGAAAAACATATTTCTGGGGTGTTTTACCCCAAAATAAAGACATGGCTAGCATCCTCAGGGTCTGACTAGGTGAACACAAAAAGAATTGTGTCCCTAGAAGGTCCCACATTTAAATGTCAAGCATTTTTCTGATCACCAACTGAAAAAAAAATGGTGAATTTGCGACACTACTAGGGCCATTTGTGACACTAAAAGGTGCATTTGTGAAAGTGTTGAATATTTTGTTACCTTTTCCCATTGACTTATAATGGGAACTTGTTTTTTGAATAACTTTTGAACCGTTCAATATTTTTTCATGAAATCTTCAAAGGTCACATAAGGAACCCCAGCCACACATTCCCTGAAGTTTTTGGACTGGTCGTGCAAACTGTGTGACCTGTAGGTGAGAGCAAAGAAATCGCAAAAAAGCATAATTACGCAATTGGTTGTTGCTTAATAGCACTGTGGCTATATATCTGACCAGTACAAAAATTAGTAGATCCTCAGAACTAGCATTCCCAATTGTGCATACCAAATTTCAAGCAAATCTGTTGAACAGTGGCAAAGTTATTTAGGTGCAAAATTTGACCCTTTAATCTTAAAAGTGCTACTCAACCCTAACTATGGTAGCACTACCGTGCTACCATAATACTATATATATGTGTGTGTGTGTGTGTGTATATATATATATATATATATATACAGTATATATATATATTCATGGCAAAAAAATCCATTTAATGCATCAGTTAGGGTTGTTCCACAGTGACAAATGAGAGGAAATTCAATGTTAGGGTTCTCACCCCCTTGCACCCCACCCCGCCCCCACCAACAGGTATTGCAGTGTGCGTTGGAGTCATAGGTCCTAACTCTTACCCCAACCCATGTGCAAAGAAGCTAAGGTGGTGCAGTATAGGAGAATGGGGTGAGAGTTACGACAGATGACCCCAACACACACCCCGATGCTTACTGGTGGGGCGGGGTGAGGGTCGGGTGCAAGGAGGTGGGAACCCTAACATCGAATTTTGTCTCTGTGGAACAACCTTAACCGATGCATTGAATGGATTTTTATGCCATGAATTTCCCTTCTTTTTGAGAATGTACACTATAAACAGTGAAGTAACAGCAATGCAAATGCAAGTGCAAACGCTAACGCACATGGTGATGCAAATGTAAATGATAACGAAAAAGGTAATACAAACACAAGTGCAAATGTTAATGAAAATAGATATGCAAATGCAAGTGCATATGGAACTGCAAACTGTAATGCACACGGACATGGTAACATAGTTGGAAACGCAGTCAGTTACAGTAAAAGCAACAATGACACCAAAGGAAACACAAACAAAACACAAACGGAAATGGAAGTGCATACACAAATGCAAATGGAAATACACACAGTGAAGCAAAAGGAAATGCAAACAAAAACAATAATGGAAACACAAATGTTAACAGTTACTCAAAAGCAAGTGGAAATGGAAGCACAAAGGGTAACGCACACGGTGGCATAGACAGGAATGGTAACACAAATGGAAATGCAAATGCAAGCACGTATAGAAATGCAAATGGTTACACGCACGGTCATGGTACCACAATAGGAAATGCAAATGCTAATGGTAACAGCAAAGATGATGCCAAAGGAAACACAAATGGAAGTGTGTACGCAAATGCAAATGGTAATGCACACAGTGACGCAAAACAAAATGCAAATAAAACCAGTAATAGAAACACAAATGTTAACAGTAATGCAAATGCAAGCACAAATGAAAATACAAAGGGTAATACACACAGTGGCATAGACGGGAACGGTAGCACAAATGGAAATGGAAATGCAAGCGCGTATGGAAATGCAACTGGTAAAGTGCACAGTCATGGTATCACAATAGGAAATGCAAATTCTAACAGTAACAGTAACAATGATGCCAAAGGAAATGCAAACGGAAGCACATACACAAATGCAAATGGTAATGCACATGGTGACGCAAAACAAAATGCAAACAAAAAGAGTAATGAGAACACCAATGTTAACAGTAAAGCAAATGCAGGAGCAAATGAAAACACAAATGGTAATGCACATGGTGGCGTACACAGGAATGGTAATGCAAATGGAAATGCAAACACAAGCTCATACGGAAATGCAAATGGTAATGCGCACGGTCATGGTACTGCAATAGGAAATGCAAATGCTAATGGCAACAGCAACGATAATGCCAAAGGAGACGCAAATGCAAAAGGAAGAGAGTATGCAAATGCAAATGGTAATACACATGGTGATGCAAAATGAAATGCAAACAGAAACAGTAATGGAAATGCAAATGGTAACAGTAATGCAAATGCAAGCACAAACAAAAAGGCAAAGGGCAACACACATGGTGGCGTAGATGGGAATGCTAATGCAAATGGTTACAGAAATGCAAGTGGGAATGCTAACTGTGACAGTAATGAAAGCACACACCCTTTTTTCACCAACAGCTGCATAGAGAAACACAGTGAATACAAAGAACGTATGCATAATAATGGGCCTCGGAGCAGAAAATGAGCACTTGGAATAGTAAATTGCTTATATCTCATTATATGTTGCTGGCCTTGCTTGTAGAGCAGAAAGCAGCTAACTAAAAGAAGCTACATTTTCTTATTAATTTAAAACTTATATCTCAGCAGGAGTCAGTGTCTGTTAAGATTAAGTAGACAGATAACTTTATTAGAAGTAGAAGGGGTCTTATTTAGGGTTAAAAAAAGAAAGAAAGTCAGTGTGTGTTCTGTGCAGGGAAGGGTACTGTATCAGCTGACTTTGCTAAACCAGTAGGGGGAAAGAGAGCTTACCTAGGGGTGTGGTTTAGACACTATAAAAGCAAGTGAGTCAAATTACAGCTTCCTGTTGCTAGTCTTGCTTGTAGAGCAGAAAGCAGCTAACTATAAAATAAGCTACATTTTCTTATTAATTTAAAACTTATATCTCAGCCGGAGTCAGTGTCTGTTAAGATTAAGTAGACAGATAACTTTATTAGAAGTAGAAGGGGTCTTATTTAGGGTTAAAAAGAAAGAAAGAAAGAAAAAGAAAGTCAGTGTGTGTTCTGTGCAGGGAAGGGTACTGTATCAGCTGACTTTGCTAAACCAGTAGGAGGAAAGAGAGCTTACCTGGGGGTGTGGTTTAGACACTATAAAAGCAGGTGAGTCAAACTACAACTTCCTGTTGCTAGCCTTGCTTGTAGAGCAGAAAGCAGCTAACTAAAAGAAGCTACATTTTCTTATTAATTTAAAACTTATATCTCAGCAGGAGTCAGTGTCTGTTAAGATTAAGTAGACAGATAACTTTATTAGAAGTAGAAGGGGTCTTATTTAGGGTTAAAAAGAAAAAGAAAGAAAGTCAGTGTGTCTGTTCTGTGCAGGGAAGGGAACTGTATCAGCTGACTTTGCTAAACCAGTAGGAGGAAAGAGAGCTTACCTAGGGGTGTGGTTTAGACACTATAAAAGCAAGTGAATCAAATTACAACTTCCTGTTGCTAGCCTTGCTTGTAGAGCAGAAAGCAGCTAACTAAAAGAAGCTACATTTTCTTATTAATTTAAAACTTATATCTCAGCCGGAGTCAGTGTCTGTTAAGATTAAGTAGACAGATAACTTTATTAGAAGTAGAAGGGGTCTTATTTAGGGTTAAAAAGAAAGAAAAGAAAGAAAGTCAGTGTGTGCTCTGTGCAGGGAAGGGTACTGTATCAGCTGACTTTGCTAAACCAGTAGGAGGAAAGAGAGCTTACCTGGGGGTGTGGTTTAGACACTATAAAAGCAGGTGAGTCAAATTACAACTTCCTGTTGCTAGCCTTGCTTGTAGAGCAGAAAGCAGCTAACTAAAAGAAGCTACATTTTCTCATTAGTTTAAAACTTATATCTCAGCAGGAATCAGTATCTGTTAAGATTAAGTAGACAGATAATTTTATTAGACGTAGAAGGGGTCTTATTTAGGGTTAAAAAAAGAAAGAAAAGAAAGAAAGTCAGTATGCAGGGAAGGGTACTGTATCAGCTGACTTTACTAAACCAGTAGGAGGAAAGAGAGCTTACCTGGGGGTATGGTTTAGACACTATAAAAGCAGGTGAGTCAAATTACAACTTCCTGTTGCTAGCCTTGCTTGTAGAGCAGAAAGCAGCTAACTAAAAGAAGCTACATTTTCTTATTAATTTAAAACTTATATCTCAGCAGGAGTCAGTGTCTGTTAAGATTAAGTAGACAGATAACTTTATTAGAAGTAGAAGGGGTCTTATTTAGGGTTAAAGAAGAAAGAAAAGAAAGAAAGTCAGTGTGTGTTCTGTGCAGGGAAGGGTACTGTATCAGCTGACTTTGCTAAACCAGTAGGAGGTGTGGTTTAGACACTATAAAAGCAGGTGAGTCAAATTACAACTTCCTGTTGCTAGCCTTTTTTCTTACTAATTGCCCTCCATCCTGCCCCTCCACCCACCCACCCAAAGCCAGTTCTACTTTTATAGCCACTGGATTTGACTGTCAACATGGACTTCCTGTTTGGCAGTAGGAAGGAAAGGATCATAGAGAAACATTGGTTTTGTCAACCCTAAAGGAAAAAAAGTAGCTCACTCTCCCCCCCCCCCAGCTGCTGGTGATCTGATATTGAGCAAGGAAGAAGGAGGCTACTGAAGAAGATAGGAGGTTGCTGTCTTAGAACAGGAAGGGTGAGAGCTGTAAGGAGAGGAGAGAATAAGCATCCAGAGAAACAGTAGAGAGGACACAAAATAAGACATGATAGGGGGGGTGCAGTGCAATGGCTGGGGGGCAGTGTTCCGGAGACATTCTGGAGGCTGTGATGCTGCCCTATTTGCTGGCACCTCTCTGGTCTGAGAGAGGAGGTTGCCCATCTCCAGGCTGACCTGGCTAGGATTTGTGAAACCTCCTCCCCCACCCAGGGACCACCAGGGCCAATGCCACTACCTCAGAGGTTGCCAAGAAAGAGGAGAGGCTGGACCAGGGTAGGCTTAAGGAGGGAGAGGGTGGTGGAACAGAGTTGCATCCCTCCAGCTGTACCTATTCACAATTCATTCGCTCTTCTGGTGGATAGTGGTTCCTCTATGGAGGCACCTGCAGTGGAGACCAAGGAGGATGCTGGGAACCTTCACAAAGGAGACCCACAGGAGGGTGGCATGGGACTCCACAGGGGAAGGAAACAACTCCTGGTGGGGGACTCAATCATTAGGGGCTAGAAATGGGGAGGAAGGGAGGAGGTAGGTGCCTTCCTGGCACCACGGCTGGAGGACAGGAAGCGAATCCTCAGGATCGTGGGAGAAGCTGCCGAGGGAGCTGGATGTCATTGTCCAACTAGGGACAAATGACCTGGCTAGGAATGGGATCAGAGCAGTGCAAGAGAGTTTGTAGAGTTGGGAAGGGGCTTAGACAAGAATGCATAACGGTAACCTTCTCGGAGGTGCTGCCTGTCTATGGCAAGGGAGATGCTAGGGCACTTCTCATCAGGGAATTCAATGAGTGGTTAAAAATTGGTGTGGAGCTCAGGGTTTTGGCTTCATTGGGGCCTGGGGAGCCACCTGGAAGGATGCAGACCTATACTGGTACGATGGTCTGCATCTGTCCGGGGGTGGAACCAGGATCCTAGGTGAGAGGTTTAAATGCTTCATTGGCAAGCATTTAAACTAGCCAAGGGGGGAGGCACTGAAAAGGAGCAGGGAAATCCAAGCGTCCCCCCACAAAACATGGTGTTTAGTGAGGTAAACACCAAGGTACAGAAGTTATTAGGGAGCAGAACAGATTTAAATGTAAAAAAAGGCAAAGGCAGTAAGGACAGAAATGGGGCTAAAAGGGGTAAGGCTATCAAAAGTGGAGGGTGATGAGTACCAATGCCCATAGTCTGTGTAACAAGCTCCCTGAACTAGTGGCCTTGATGGAAGAGGGTTGCCTGGATACTGTGTGAGTCACAGAAACATGGTACACAGAGAACCATGACTGGGATATCAACATACCAGGATACACAATCTACATGAGGGACAGGGAGGGTAAAAGAGGAGGAGGAGCAGCTCTCTATGTAAAGGAAGGGATCAAAGCAACTGAACTAAAGAGTAAACAGGGAGCAGATGAGGCACTTTGGGTCACCCTGGAGACAGGAAATGGCACCACAATCTGCATGGGGGTTGTATACAGACCCCCATCTCAGGGGAGGAATGGACAAGGAAATGATAGAAGGAATCCTTAGAATGGCAGGAAAAGGGGAGATATTGTTGATGGGGGACCTGAATATGCCAGATGTTAACTGGAGCACCTTTGCTGTAGGCACATCCAAGAGCAGGGTCATTCTTGATGCCCTACAGGGGGCATGCCTCAGACAGCTAGTACTGGAACCCACTCGGGAGGGAGCAATGTTAGACCTGGTACTCTCAAATGGGATGGAGAAAGAATCTCAGATTTAGAAGTGGTAGCCATCTGGGAACAAGCGACCACCAAACAGTGTGGTTCACGATAAACACAGCCATAGAATCTAGCCATACAAAAGCAAGAGTACTGGACTTTAGGAGGGCTGACTTTGGGAAAATGAGAGAGTGCCTCAGAAAAGCACTAGCAAACAGGCAAGAAGGAGTGGTGGAGGAACAATGGGGAGTGATCAAAACAGCCATCACAGAGGCAACAAGCCTTTGTGTAAAGCAAATCAATAAAAAACAACGAAGGAAAAAAATGCTATGGTTCTCAAAAGAGGTGGCAGGGAAGGTTCAGGAGAAAAGGATAGCATTCAGGAAATATAAAGAAACACAGAAGGGGCAGGACAGAGAACTTTATCAGTTACAGCAGAAAGAGGCTGGGAAGGCAGTCAGAATAGCAAAGGCCCAAACCGAGGAAAGGATAGCCAGTTCTGTTAAGAAGGGGGATAAGACCTTTTATAGGTACATTAGGGAGCGAAGAAAGACCAAAGGAGGGATACTGAAGCTTAATAAAGGGGAGGGAATGTGGGTAGAGGGTGACAGTGAAAAAGCAGGGATACTGAACGAATATTTCTGCTCAGTATTCACAAAGGAAGAGGAGGGGGAGTTACCTAAACCAAACAAGAGAAACACTCTGAAGACGGGGGTCGATACCAGTCCATTTACAGAAGAAAGGGTTCTGAAAGAACTAATAAAACTGAAGGTGCACAAAGCAATGGAGCCTGTTGGGATTCACCCAAGAATTCTAAAAGAACTAATGGTAGAACTAGTGACACCGCTGACTACTGTCTTTAACAAATCATGGGAGGATGGGGTGGTACCCGAGGACTGGAGAAGGGCAGATGTGATTCCTCTTCACAAAAGTGGGAGCAGGACAGAGGCAGGAAACTACAGACCAGTTAGTTTGACCTCAGTGGTAGGGAAAATGATGGAATCACTTCTGAAGGAAAGAATTGTTAAGTACCTAGAGGCCAGTGGGGCACAGGACCCAAGCTAGCTTGGATTCATGATGGGAAGGTCATGTCAGATGAATCTAATAGATTTCTTTGACTGGGTGACCAAAGTAGTAGACCAGGGAGGGGCTGTGGACATGGCCTACCTAGATTTTAGCAAGGCATTTGATACAGTCTTACACAAAAGATTAATACACAAGATAGCCAGCCTTAGAGTGGGTCCCAAGGTGGTAGCCTGGATAAAAAATTGGCTAGACAACAGGACGTAAAGGGTAGTAGTAAATGGAGTTCACAGTGAAGAAAGGAGGTTTACTAGAGGGGTACCGCAGGGTTCAGTACTGGGACCGGTCCTTTTTAATGTCTTTATAAGTGACATTGCAGAGGAACTGGAAGGAAAAGTGTGTCTCTTTGCAGATGACACAAAGATCTGCAACAGGGTTGATACACAAGATGGAGTGGAAAGGATGAGAAGGGACTTGGCAAGGTTGGAGGAATGGTCAAATGTATGGCAGCTCAGATTCAATGCAAAGAAGTGCAAGGTAATGCACATGGAAAACAAAAACCCAGGGGAAGCATACACAATGGGGGGTGAGATACTGACAACAGTAAAAATAGAAAGGGACCTGGGGGTAATTATATCAGATGACCTAAAGGTGGGCAAGCAAAGTGAGAAGGCAGTAAGGAAGGCTGGGGGGATACTGGGATGCAAAGGAAGAGGCATCAAAAATAGAAAACAGGAAGTTGTTATCCCTCTGTACAGACAGTTGGTGAGACCCCATCTGGAGTACTGTGTGCAGTTCTGGAGACCCCATCTCCAAAGACATAGACAGAGTGGAGGCTGTCCAGAGGAGGGCAACCAAAATGGTGCAGGTCTGCACCAGAAGACATCTGAAGAAGAAGACTAAAGGAGCTTAATATGTATACCCTTGAGGAAAGAAGGGAGAGAGGGACATGACAGAAACTTTCAAGTATCTCAAGTGAATTAACAAAGTCCAAGAAGGTAGCATCTTCCAGAAAAAGAGATGTGCAAGAACATGGGGGCACAATTTGAAGATAGAGGGGGGACGGCTCAGAGGTAATGTGAGGAAGTATTTTTTCACTGAGAGGGTTGTGGATGCATGGAACAGCCTCCCTGAGGAGGTCGTGGAGTCAAGAACAGTGGGGGACTTCAAGAATGCATGGGACAGGCATAAGGCAGTCCTAGCGGGGGATAGGAGGAAGTCAGCTGTTGGTTAACTAGGATCTGCAGCTTATCAGTTAGGTAGGAAAATGGGCAGACTAGGTGGGCCAAGCGGTCCTTATCTGCCATCAAATTCTATGTTTCTATGTTTCTCATGAATCGTACGTCGTAGAAAAATTTTTTTAATTTCATGTAAATTATTACTTTCCTGGCTAGTTTTGTACTTAGGCCCCTAGTGGGGGGCTAAGCATTTTTCTGATGAAAAAGTCTGTATCTCGAAGTATTTCTGAGATACGGGCCCCGAAAGGTGCAACGGGCACTGCAATATTAGTCTATGTGAAAAAGTGTCAACTTCAGAGCACCATAACTTTCCAGCTGTGCAATGTTTTGTCACCAAACCATGGAAAGGCACTTCTGTGGGATGTTGGCTTTCTTCCCTCCAAATTTCAGCCAGAAAGATTAAACTGTTGTTTTGCAGTAGGGTGGCAATTAATTCCTGTTATTTTGGACAAAGTGTTGCAAAATAGTGTCGCAAATCACGACACTTTCGCAAATGAAATCACGAAAGTGTCAAGAGTGTGACACCACTTTGTGACACTACTTTTTACAAAAATTCAAAAACATATTTCTGGGGTGTTTAGCCCCCAAAAAAAGACATGGCTAGCATCCTCAAGGTCCGACTACGTGGACACAAAAATAATTGTGTCCCTAGAGGGTCCTAAATTTAAATGCCAAGCATTTCTGTGACCACTAACTGAAAAAAAAATGGCTAACTCATGACACTACAGGGGTCACTTGCGACACTAAAAACTGCATTTGCAACACTATTGAACTTTTTGTTAACTTTTCTCATTGACTAAAATGGGAAAATTGTTTTTTGAATAACTCTTGAACCATTTAATATTTTTTCACGAAATCTTTGAAGGACATCAGGGACAACGGCCGCATGTTTCTTGAAGATTTTGGACTGGTCATGCAAACTGTGCCACCTGTAGGAGTGAGCAAAGAATGTGCAAAAAAGCATAAATGTGCTATGGAATGTCGCTTTATAACTCCAGAACTGTATCTCCAACCATTACGAAACTTGGCGTATACAGAGATCTATGGTACCACTCAATGCCTGCCAAATTTCAGGCAACTCTGTCATACAGTGGCAAAGTTATTAAGATGTACAATTTCACACTTTAACCTTAAATGGGGTACTCAACCTTAACTATAGTGGCACTACCGTACACTATAATATATATATATATATATATATATATATATATAGATTTAGATAGATAGATAGATAGATATGATAGATATTTATAAAATGGGTGAAAAAATAAAAGATCAGATTGGCTGCAGCACCTTGTTGACCATGTCCTTCTCAGCAAGTATTGTAGCCAACCGGCACTAACATCTGCCCAGTGACCACATAGCACCAGCAAATCAGTGAGCACTATCAAAGCAAAACAAAAGCTATCATAGCTGAGCGATCAGTAGCAGAAAAGAAACACCCATGCTAAACTTCTTACCTGTCAGATCAGCATTGTACGACCTGAAAACCAAAGAAAAGCAATAATTTCTGTGGTGAAATCTTTACCGAGTGACTCTTTCAACAAAACCATTCATGACAGCTTAATTTATGGGGATCCAGCCATTCAGCGCCGACACAGAACTGCACCTCAAAAGGTTTGACAGAAAAGGTAACTGAAAAGCGCACTTAACATGTCAGAAGTAAACTTTGAGTTAGACTTTACCGAAATGTTAACAAATCTTGACATTCTGTTTAATAATGATCCCATCACTACACTTGTGACATCCTCTGACAACTGGGCTGAAACCATGGCAGTAGCAGCACTATGCACCCGACTCATACCATTGCGCAGACCATAAGAACAGCAACACAGATGGGCATAACTGACACTGCCCTATACTCCACAAATGGAAGTAGCAGCATAAATACAACATCAAACAATCTTCCAATAGACATCCCAAACACTGCTGACACCCACCTTGCAAATTTCTCTCATGAACATCCTCTTCTTACAGCCACAACAAGTTCAATGGGCCCATCACATCTGTCACCACAGTCAACCTCTCCTTCTGTAGAAACGGACATCATCTCCTCGAACACCGAATTGCCAGGAACCTGTGCTTCAGCACTGCAACCTAGAAAAAGAAAAGAAAAATGAAACATCTTGCTACGTACCCAGAACTGTCAAATGAAGAACTGCAAGAACTAGAGAAACAGAAAGATGACGTAAATACACAGAAAACCACTGTTTGGGCAGTGTCAGTATTCAAAGCTGGTGCACAACAAAAGGCATACAAGTTGACCTAAAAAGTATTGCAACAACAGAGCTGTGTTCACTACTACGAAAATATTATGCAGAAGTTTGTCAAGCAGATGGCACACAATATAGTGTGGCCAGTTTAATATCACTACGAGCAGGACTAAATCACCTTAAATGCACCACCTCTGAATAGAAATATCAATCTCCACAGCCACTCAGACCTGAACCCTTCCAACAATATATTTGCAGCAGTTTTAAAGAAATACAGAAAGGAAGGCAAAGATCGAGCTGAGCATCACCCAGCAATCAACAAACAAAACCTCGCCAAGCTTCAAACCTCTGCAGCTCTATCTCCAAACACACCCCAAGGCTTACTTCTTAAGGTCTGGCTCGATATTCAACCATGCATGACACTTAGAGGCAGAGAGGGACTATAACAACTTAAACCGGAACATTTTTAAAATCCAAATCCAAACCGATGAGGATGGCCTGGAGTTTGTGACACTCACATCTAACGAGTACAGGAAAAATCATAAAAAAATGACTCTACAAAACAACAACACTGTGGCTACATCTACCAACTTCCACAAAATACACTGTGCC
Source organism: Neoceratodus forsteri (assembly GCA_016271365.2). NCBI lineage: Eukaryota > Metazoa > Chordata > Ceratodontiformes > Ceratodontidae > Neoceratodus > Neoceratodus forsteri. Next base: position 853,483,711 of record CM028134.1, read on the forward strand.
CCATAGTGTCTTTCAAAAAATATATATAAAAATGCTGCCCCGGCCCTCCTACTTTCTACCTTCGCCCAAGACAAATACCAGGCTCTCTGTTAAACACTGCAGAAACCTGGTACACAAGACAGCCATTAGGCAGATCTGGTAAAAAAACTTCAGGGAATGTGTGGCCAGGTTCCCCAATGTGCATTTTGAAGATTTCATGAAAAAATATTCAACGGTTCAAAAGTTATTCAAAAATCAAGTTCCCATTATAAGTCAATGGGAAAAGTTAACAAAAAGTTCGAAAGTGTCGCAAATGCAGTTTTTACTTTCACAAATGGCCCTTTTACTTTCGCATATCTGCCATTTTGTTTTCAGTTGGTAATCAGAAAAATGCTTGGCATTTAAATTTGGGACCCTCTAGCAACCTAATTATTTTTGTGTTCACCGAGTCAGACCCTGAGGATGCTAGGCATGTCTTTACTTTGGGGTAAAACACCCCAGAAATATATTTTTCAGATTTCTGGAAAAAGTACTTTTGCAAAGTACTTTCGCAGCTGCGACACTTTCGAAAGAATTTACGAAAGCTGTCTCAAAGTTCGACAGTACTTTTCAAGACTATGGCCAAAATGACAGGAGTTCTTTGTCACCCTGCTGCAAAACAACCATTTTGTCTTTTGGGTTGAAATTTGGAAGGAAGGCAGCCAACATCTCACAGATGTGCCTTTCAGTGGTTTGGTGAAAAATATTGCATGGTTGCCAAGTTATGGTAGTCCAAAGTTGACGATTTTTCCCATAGACTAACATGGTGGCGTACGCTGTGCTTTTCGGGGCACGTATCTCAAAAACTGTGAGATACAGAATTTTTGTTGTGACTATGGCTACACATAAACAAAATCATAGCCAGGAAGCACATGATTCATGTGACATTTAAATTTGATTTCTACGTTGTACGGTTCCTGAGATATAAGCAATTTAGTATTCCAACAGCTCATTTTCTGCTCCGAGACCCATTGCCATGCAAACATTCTTTGTGTACACAGTGTTTCTCTGTTAGGGAACAACAGAGTATGCACTTCTGTTAATGTTACAGTTACTGTTTCCACTTGCTTTTACCTACCATTGTTTCTGTTCCCGTGTGCATCACCGCGTCCGTTACATTTTGCATTCTCGTTTGTGCTTGCGTTTGCGTTACTGTTAACATTTGCATTTCCGTCTGCATTGCCATTTGTGTTTACAACAGCCTTTCATTTGTTTTACCGTTTCTCTTTCATTTTGCATCTTCGTTGCTGTTACTGTTACCATTTGCATTTGCAATTGCATTACTGTGCCCGTGCGCCTTACGGTTTGTGTTTCCATATGCGCTTGTGTTTCCTTTTGTGTTCCTGTTTCCTTTGCTGTTATTGTTGCTGTTACCATTACCATTGGCCTTTACAATTGTGGTACTGTGCCCCTGTGCACATCGGGCCCCACGCTCCTGCTGCTGCATTACTTTCACTATTTCTCATCATCATTCTCAAAAAGAAGGGAAATTAGAAGCAAAAAACTCCATTTAATGCATCAGTTAGGATTGTTCCATAGCAACAAAAGTAAGGAAATTTGGTGTTAGGGTTGAAAGCCCCCCCCAGGACCACCCAGCCGACCCCCCCAACCAGCATCAGGGTGCGCTTTGGGGTCATCGGTCCTAACTCTCACCCCATTCTTCTGTACCTCATCTTCTTTACACATGTGATGGAGTGAGAGGATGATGACCACAAAGCGCCCCGATGCCAGTTGAGGGGCTGGGGTGCATGGGCTTTCACACTTAACACCCAATTTCACTTTTGTCACTGTGGAACAACCCTAACTGATGCATTAAACTGAGTTTTTGTGTCATATATACATGTGTATTTATATATCTATATATATATATATATATATATATATATATATATATATATATATTGATGAGTACATGATAGTGCTACCATAGTTAGAGATGAGGATCCATTTACATGTTAAACCTAAAATTTTGTACCTTAATAACTTTGCAACCATTCAAAGGATTTGCCTGAAATTTGGCATACTTGATTAAGAACCATAGGTCTTGGGATCTGCCAACATTCGTACTGTTTGAATATACAGCTGTGGAGTTATTAAGTGTGATCTGCACGCGTGTTTATGCTTTTTTGGAATTCTTTGGTCATCTCTAGAGGTTGCACGGTTTGTGCGACTGGTTCGAAATCTTCAGGGAACGTGCGGCCAGGGTCCCTGATGTGCATTTTGAAGAGTTCGTGAAAAAATATTAAATGGTTCAAAAGTTATTCAAAAAAAACAAGTTCCCATTATAAGTCAATGGGAAAAGTTAACAAAAAGTTTGACAGTGTTACAAATGCAGTTTTTACTTTCCCAAATGGCCCTTTTACTGTCGCAAGTCCACCATTTTGTTTTCAGTTGATCATCAAAAAAATGCTTGGCATTTAAATTTGGGACCCTCTAGCAACCTAATTCTTTTTGTATTCACCTAGTCAGACCCTGAGGATGATAGGCATGTCTTTATTGTGGGGTAAAACACCCCAGAAATATGTTTTTCAGATATCTGAAAAAAGAACTTTCACAAAGTACTTACGCACTTGCGACAGTGTTGAACAAATTTGAGAAAGCTTTCGCAAAGTTCGACAGTACTTTTCCAGGCTGTGTGAAAATGACAGCAATTCTTTGGCACCCTGCTGCAAAAGAACAGTTTGGTCTTTTGAGCTGAAATTTGGAGGAAACACAACCAACATCTCACAGATATGTCTTTCAGTATTTCGGTGAAAAAACATCACAGGGCAGCAAAGTTACAGCACTCCGAAGTTAACACTTTTTCCCAGAGGATAACATTATGGCATCCGCTGCATTACAGGAATCCTTTGCCGCCCTGCTGCAAAATAACAGTTTGCTCTTTTGAGCTGAAATTTGGAGAGAAGAAAGTCAACATCCCACAGATGTACCTTATATTACAGGTAGCAAAAGTTATGGCACTCCGAACTTCTCTTTTTTCCCCATAGGATAACATTACGGCATTCGCCATGCTTTTCAGGAGCTGCATCTTGAAAACAGTGCGAGATACGGACTTTTCATTGGAAAAAAGCTTAGCCTCCTAGCAGGGGCTAAGTACAAAACTAGCCAGGAAAGTCAAAAATCGTATGACTTTATAAATTTTTTTCTACATCATACGGTTCCTGAAATATAAGCAATTTATTATTCCAACTCCTCATTTTCTGCTCCGAGACCCATTATTTTGCATACATTCTTTGTACTCACTGTCTTTCTCTATGCAGCTTTTGGGGAAAACTAGCCTGTGTGCTTACATTATTGTTATCCTTACCACTTCTGCTTGTGGGTCCATAACGGTTTCACTTACTGTTCCCGTCTACAGCACCATGTGCGTTACCATTTGTGTTTCCATTTGCGCTTGTGTTTGCGTTATTTTAGCCATTTCTGTCTACAGTACTGTTTATCTTTCTGTTTCTCTTTGCATCACCATACACATTACCATTTGCATTTCCAGGCACAGTGTTACTATGTGACAAGACATCATGTGGTGGGAGTGCGGGGCCCTTCTCATTATTATTCTCAAAATGAAGGGAAATTAGAGGCAAAAAACTCCACTTAATGCATTAGTCAGGTTTGTTCCACAGCAACAAAAGTGAGGAAATTTGATGTTAGGGTTGAAAGACCCCCTTGGACCCCCCCAGCCCACGCCACCAACCAGCATCAGGGTGCGCATTGGGGTTGTCGGTCTTAACTCTAACCCCCATTCTCCTATACCTCTGCTTCTTCACACATATGATGGAGTGAGATATAGGGCCAGCAACTAATCGCACCCGATGCGGGTTGGGGTGTGGGTAGGGGTTCAAGAGTGACTTTCAACCCTAGCCAAATTTCCTCACTTTCATCTGTGGAACAACCCTAACTAATCATTAAACAGAGCTTTGCCTTTTATATATACTGTATATGTGTATACATATATATATATATATATATATATATATATATATATATATATATATATATACACATATATTTATATATGTATATTTATTATGGTAACACGGTAGTGCTAGCATAGGGTTGAGTAGCCCTTTTAAGGTTAAAGGGTAAAATTTTGCACCTTAATACCATTGCCACCGTTCAACAGATTTGCCTGAAATTTGGAATGTATGATCAAGAACCATACATGATGGGATCTGCCAACTTTTGTAGTGGTCGGATATACGGCTGTGAAGTTATTAAGTGAGATCTGCAAGCATCGTTTACGGTTTTTGGTGAATTCTTTGCTTACACCTACTGGTTGCATGCTTTGCGTGACCAGTCCAAGAACTTCTGGGAATGTGCGACTGAGGTCCCCGATGTGCCTTTTAAAGACTGCATGAAACAATATTAAACAGTTCAAAAGTTATTCAAAAACAAGCTTCCATTATAAGCAAATGGGAAAAGTTAACAAAAAGTTCAACAGTGTCGCAAATGCACTTTTTAGTGTTGCAAATGGCCCTAGTAGTGTCATAAATCTGCCATTTTGTTTTCAGTTGATGATCAGAGCAATGCTTGGCATTTAAAATTGGGACCATCTAGGGACACAATTCTTTTTGTGTTTATCTAGTCGGACCCTCAGGATGCTAGCCATGTCTTTATTTTTGGGTTAAACACCCCAGAAATAAATTTTTCAAATTTCTGGAAAAAGTAGTTATGCAAAGTAGTGTCGCACTCACAACACTTTTGTCATTTCATTTGTGAAAGTTGTGATTTACGACACTATTTTGTGACACTATGCCCAAAATAACAGGGATTCTTTGCCACCCTGCTGCAAAATAACAGTTTGGTCTATTGGGCTGAAATGTGAAGTTAAGACAGCCAACATGTCACAGATGTGCCTTTTCGTGGTTTGGTGAAAAAATATTGGAGGGCTGCAAAGTTACAACACTCCAAAGTTGACACTTTTTCCCTTAGGATAACATTACAGCATCCGTCGTGCCTTTCGGAGGCTGTATCTCGGAAATGGTGTGAGATACAGACTTTTTGCCCAAAATTTGCATGCAGCTAGCCAGGAATGTCATAATTCATATAAAATTTTCATTTTTTTTTCTACGTCTTATGGTTCCTAAGATATAAGCAATTTAGTATTCCAAGTCCTCCTTTTCTGCTCTGAGGCCCATTATTATGCATACATTTTTTGTATTCACTGTCTTTTTCAATGCAGTTTTTAGGGAAAAGAAGGGTGTGCCCTTTCGTTACTGTGCCAGTTAGCATTTCTAGTGGCCTTTCCATTACCGTTCATGTCACTGTTCCCGTGTACGCCACTCTGTGCATTACAGTTTGCATTTTCATTTGTGCTTCTGCTTACAATACTGCTACCATTTGCGTTTCCATTACTGTTTATGCTTTCATTTTTTTTGTATCAGCCTGTGCATTGCCATTTGTATTTGCGGTCGACCTTCTTTCATTTTGCGTCATCATCACTGTTACCATTACCACTGGTGTTTCCAATTGCAATACCATTTAGTTTTAGTTTAGTTTTTTTGTTGACCAGGTAAGTGCACTAGACAAATCCTGCCTATTTTCAGGCACGACCCGGGGGAGGGGGATACAGATGAGTGCCAACTGACCTTGAACCAGATTAAGCTGTTGGTGGTATTTTTAGTGAATGAGGGAAATTTGGCCAGGACACCAGGGAAATTCCCCTACTTTTCGATAAGTGCCATGGGATCTTTAACATCCACCTGAACTACCACCAATCCAGGCAGATGGGACCTCGGTTTAATGTCTCATCCGAAAGATGGCACCTCAGAAGTGCAGCACCCCTCTCATGCTGTACTACAGTGTCAGTACTGGGATATTAACCCAAGTGCCAGATGTGGGAACTGAACCCACAGCCCTCTGATCTCCCGGCCTAAAAGGTGAGTGTGCTACCTACTGAGCCACTGACACTGATAGCCACTGACCATGACCATGTGCGTTACTGTTTGCATTTCCGTATGCGCTTGCATTTCCGTTTCTCTTTCCTTTGGCATTACTGTTGCTATTACCGTCACCATTTACATTTACAATTGCAGTACCGTGACTCTGCACATAACAGTTTGCATTTCCGTATGCACATGCATTTGCATTTCTGTTTCCTTTGGTGTTATTGTTGCTGTCACCGTTACCATTTGCATTTGCAATTGCGGTATCTTGCTTGTGCGAGTTACAGTTTGAGTTTCCATACTCGCTTCCATTTGTCTTTCCATTTCTTTTTCCTTTGGCATTACTGTTGCTGTTACCATTACCATTTGCATTTACAATAGCGGTTCTGTGACCATGCGCATCACGGTTTGTGTTTCTGTACGCGCCTGCGTTTTGGTTTCTGTTTCTGTTTATTTGGCATTATTGTTGCTGTTACCATAATCTTTTGCATTTCCAATTGCGGTATCATCACCGTGTGCATTACCAGTTGCGTTCCATACACGCTTGCATTTGTGTCTCCTTTTCCATCACGGTTCACTTTGGTGTCACTTTGCGCTTGCATTTCTATCACTGTTTGCTTTACCATTTCCATTTGCTTTACCATGTGCATCACCATTGCTGCTTGTGTTTGCTTTGCAGTTCCTGTTGCTGTGTAACAAGGCATCACGTGGTGGTCAGGCCCCACACTCCCACCACTGCATTCCATTCACTATTTATCGTCCTCATTCTCAAAAAGAAGGGAAATTAGAGGCAAAAAACTCTGTTTAATGCATCAGTTAGGGTTGTTCCACAGCGGTAAAAGTGAGGAAATTTGGTGTTAGGGTTGAAGCCCCACATGCGACTGGCCCACCCCAACCAGCATCGGGGTGTGCATTGGGTCATTGGTCTAACTCTCACCCCATTTTCCTATACATCTGCTTCTTTACACATGTGATGGGGTGAGGGTTAGGGCTGACAACTCCAACTTGCACCCTGATGCCAGTTGGGGGGTGGGCTGGGGGGTCCAAGTGGGGCTTTCAACCTTAACACCGAATTTCCTCACTTTTGTCACTGTGGAACAGCCCTAACTAATGCATTAAATGGAGTTTTTTGCCTCTAATATATACACAATAGGGGTGAGTGGTAAATGAGTGAGATAAAACAGCATATCATCCACTGCAGTGTGATATTTTTACCCTCTGCTCTACTGTGATGATATGAGACATTTACACACACAGGTCACAAAAGGTCACTGATATCATCACCCTAGGCAGCTTTCCCTTCAGCATGAAAGAAACACCTGTGCTGTTACCATAGACACAAATGCAGAACTGCCTGAGAGGTCTCACTGCTGCCTACAGCTCAGTGAGCATTACAAAACACACCTATCCCCCCCCCAACTTCCAGCTCATTACTGTGATGCTGTCAACTTGATGCAGCCAGAATTCCAAACAGCACAGCTTCACAGAACAGTCTAAACTACTGCCTGCAGCTAACTCAACTACCACTGAAACACACTCTCACTTGTTCCTCAAACTCTGATTCTCACCCATTACAATTACTGTGACAGTTTCAACTTCACTGCAGCCAGAATCCTAAAGAGCACAATTTCATAGAACACTCTGCACTCTGCCTGCAGCTAACTCAATTACCACTGAAAACAGTATCAGCTGTTCTGACAATCTGCCTCTCAGTTCATTACAATTACTGTGATGCTTTTAACTTCACTGCAGCCAGACTGCTAAATACAGCTTCATAAAAGTATGTTTCTCATTCCTATCTGAAACTAACTCATTTAGCATTGCAAAACACACTCATGTGTCTCTCAGAGTTTATAACACTGCCAGCCCATTCAGAAAAGCTCATACACAGAATGAGCAAACACATTAACAGGAACAGAACAAGACAGCATAACAAAACTTTTGAAACTCTTGGCCCTATTGTATATATTGAATACATGATGGGCAGATCGTGTGCTATGGCAAATATTGTCACTCCTGCATCGTGAGCTTGGATATCTCACTCTGCAGGAGTGACAATATTTGCCACAGCACACGATCTGCCCATCATATATATATATATATATATATATATAAAACATATGCACGTGTGTGTGTGTGTATATATATATATTAGAGGCAAAAACTCTGTTTAATGCATCGGTTAGGGTTGTTCCACAGTGACAAAAGCAAGGAAATTGATGTTAGGTTGAAACCCCTTTGCACCCTCCAGCCCACCCCCAACCAGAATCGGGTGCTGGGTCATCGGTCCCAACTCTCACCCCATTCTCTTATTCTTCAGCTTCTTTCCACATGTGATGGGGTGAGAGTTAGGCCGCGACTCCCAACGCGCACCCCGACCTGGTGGGGGGGGGCTGGAAGGGTGCAAAGGGGCTTCAACCCTAAAATCGAATTTCCTCGCTTTTGTCACTGTGGAACAACCCTAACTGATGCATTAAACAGAGTTTTTGCCCTTAATATATATATATTAGAGGCAAAACTCCATTTAATGCATTAGTTAGATTGTTCTATTAAGCGATAGTGAAATTGCTGCTGTGCCAGGCTGGCTGGGCCAATGGGTATTGGGTGCGCATTGGGATCGTCATCCTAACTCTCACCCCATGACATGTAAAGCAGCAGAAGTATAGGAGACAGGGTGAGAGTTAGACCCATCGATCCCAATGCACACCCAATGCCGGTTGGGGGTGGGGCGGGGTCCAAGGGGGTTTCAACCCACAGCTAATTTCCTCACTTTGTCACTGTGGAACAACCCTAACTAATGCATTAAACAGAGTTTTTGCCTCTAATTTCCTTCTTTTGAGAATGATAATGAGAAATAGTGAATGGGTCAGTGAAGGGAGTGCGGGCCCTTTGGGCCTCGCGACTCCGCACACTGATGTGTAGTGGCATACCAACAGGGACAGCAACGCAAAAAGAAATGCTAACAGTGGCGCACATGGTAACAACAAGCACGAATGAGAACAGAAAGGGTAACGCATGGCGTAGGACGGGAATGGTCTGCCACGTGATGTGTTGTCACATAGTAATATGTGCGCTGCAAACAGAAATGTCAATGGGCATGGTGATGTAAAGTGAAACAGTAAGATAAACAGTACTGTAGACAGAAATGGCAAAAAATAACAGAAACGCAAGCGCAAATGAAAACGCAAAGGATAACGCACATGGTGGCGCAGACGTCAATGGTAAGTGAAACGGGTATGGATCCGCAAGCGGAAAGGGCAACAGTAACAGTAATGTAAGCGCACAGGCTGGTTTTCCCCAAAACCTGCATTGAGAAAGACAGTGAGTACAAATAATGTATGCAAAATAATGAGTATCGACGCAGAAAATGAGATCTTGGAATATTAAATACATTATATCTCAGGAACCGTACGACGTAGAAAAAAATTTTAAAAGTCATATTATTTACAACTGTCCTGGCTAATTTGAATCTTAGCCCCATTTGGGGCTAAGAAATTTTCCGACGAAAATCCGTTATCTCACCGTTTCGGATACGGGCCCTGAAAGGCTCGGCGAACGCCATAATGTTATCCTATGGGAAAAAAAGAAAAGTTCAGAGTGCCATAACTTTGCCTCCCTGTAATGTTTTTTCACCAAACTACTGAAAGGCACATCTGTGGGCTGTTGGCTGTCTTCCCTCCAAATTTGAGGAAAAAATACCAAACCAATATTTTGCAGCAGGGCTCCAAATGATTTCTGTTAAGTGTTGGGCGCCGTAATGTTATCCTATGGGAAAAACTGTCAATTTTGGAGTGCCGTAACTTTGCCGCCATGTGATATTTTTTCACCAAACTACTGAAAGGCACATCTTTGTACTGTTGGCTGTCTTCCCTCCAAATTTCAGGAAAAAAGACCAAACCGTTATTTTGCAGCAGGGTGCCAAAGGATTCCTGTAATGCTTCGGGTGCCGTAATGTTATCCTATGGGAAAAACTGTTAACTTTGGAGTGCCATAACTTTGCCGCCGTGTAATATTTTTTCAAGACAACACTGAAAGGCACATCTGTGAGATGTCGGTTGCGTTTCCTCCAAATTTCAGCCCAAAACTCCCAACAGTTATTTTGCAGTGAAGTGCCAAAGAATTGCTGTCATTTTCCCACAGACTAGAAAATTACTGTCGCACTTGTTAAAGCTTTAAGCTGTTCGATACACTTTCGTGAGCACGAAGTAATTTGATGAAGTACTTTTTCCAGAAATTTGAAAAACATATTTCTGGGGTGTTTTACCACAAAATAAAGACATGGCAAGCATCCTCAGGGCCCGAATAGCTAAATACAAAAGGAATTACGTTGCTAGAGGGTCTCAAATTTAAATGCCAACCATTTTTCTGATCACCAACTGAAAACAAAATGGTGTATTTGCAAAAGTAACAGGCCCATTTGCGAAAGTAAAAATGCATTTGCGACACTGTCGAACTTTTTAACTTTTTCCCATTGACTTATAATGGGAAACTTGTTTTTGAATAACTTTTGAACCGTTTAATATTTTTTCACCAAATCTTCGAAAGGCACATCAGGGACCCCGCCTGCACATTCCCTGAAGATTTTGGGCTGGTCACACAAACTGTACGACCTGTACACGCGACCATAGAATTCCAGAAAAGCGTAAATGCGCGCACAGATTACGCTTAATAACTCCGCAACCATATATCTGATCAGTATGAAACTTGGCAGATCCCAAGGCCTATGAGTCTTGATCATACATTCCAAATTTCAGGCAAATCCATCAAACGGTTGCAAAGTTATTAAGGTGCAAAATTTTGGGTTTAACATGGAAATGGCTCCTGAACCCTAACTATGGTACAGATATATATATATATATATATATATATATAGTATATATATATATATATATATATATATATGTATATATATATATATAGAGAGAGAGAAAGAAAGAGATACATATGTGAATGTCTCTGTTTTCTTGCCCAGCCTACTTTTAACTACATTTGGTAATCTAGATTTGGCTGCAAGGAGTATAGACAAGAGCTCCCCATTGGAGACTTAGGCCACACTTACAGATGGAACTCAAAAAGGATAGGCCATAAATTGTAACAGTGGCAAAATTAAAAATGAGCTAGTTGATTTTTTAATTTTTTATTACTACACCCACTTACTGGATTCCTGATACTAACAGTAATTGTATTTCAATTTGAAAATCTTTGTACAAGGTCACTGAGTTACAATGATTAAAGCAATGTTGAGTTATGGTGATTAGAGCAATGAAATTCCATTTTCAAGACTGAAAATTCTGGGAACTGCGCTGGTGATTGTAGGTATAATTTTGAGATTTTACTGGGATTCTACTGTCATTTTCATATGTGTATAATTAATCTGAATAAAAGAATGCTTGATGTACAGCACATTAAATAAAGCAAATTAAGAATACTACAGGAAGCAATTACAAGAAAATTACAAGTTCTGTAGATTTACTGATTTGGTGTAAAATGCCAAAATACATGAAATGCTTTGTTTTATCCATGTGCAGGTGGTCCAAATTCTGGAATTTTACAAGGGTTTTGTGGTAAAGACTGAAAACCAGGGGCCTTGACTACGGTGTATAGTTGTAAGAAGAATATAAGCATTATGTTTTGAAAAATATTAGTGTGTTATAGAAGTAGTACATCATTTTTGATATGTCTAATAGAAATATTTATTTTTTTGTACATATACTTAAAGAAATTGTTTTAAATTTAAGGGTCATTTTTATCTTCTTTTTTCAATTGTATAGAAATGGGTTGGTACGTGCAGATATTTGGTTTATGAAAAGTGTTAACATTGATTTTAATAGTAGTAGATAGCTAATAGTTAAGTCACTTATACTATTAATCCTCCCCTATGGGGGAAAGGTGGTCTTTTTGTTTTCACTTTTAAAACTTCAAACAGCAAAATCCTGAGAAGACTGAATTTGTAGAATAAACCTGGTCTTGTCTCGCAGATGGCAGTTAAGAGTCTTTGTTAATGAGATGATGAGATCTCCTGGAAATGTCACCTGTGTTGAAAATCTAGAATATCTAAAGAGAAATAGTGAAGCCTTTCCCCAAGACATACATGTAATGTCTGTCTTTTCAGCTGATTTCTAAAGGAAGGGCTTTGCTAATTTTTTTTATTAATAATACTGTACTCGTTTTAAATGACTTCTTATATCAACCTGTTGACAGAGGTTTTAGTACCTAGAAGCTTTACAAATCTAAAGTTTCATTTTAAGGGAGATAATTTTAAGTTTAGACTTTAGGAATTAACCCTCGCAGGGCCGTGGACTGATACATCAGTCCAAAATACCTATACATTCTAATTCTGTCTGCAGCCTAAGGGTTAAATGTAGTGAATGGTAATCAGCAGACACCCAAAGGCATACACTTGTGTAGGCTCCAAGAACCAATATGGACACTCCAGATTCCTTTAAACATGTTAAACTTTAATATAAAGTGTCACCAAAACATTTTTTTTCAAACAGCAATCACAATTTACTCACATAAAAAAGACGGTCCTTTGAATAAAGTTCATATAGTCCCTGTGAGTAAGTCTAAGGTTCAGAATAAAAGCTGTTACAGATAAAACAATAGCCCTGGTTCCATCTGATGACTTATATTGTGTGCTAGTGGGAGTAAACATTCTGTCAGCAGAACTGAGTAGAGGTTTGAATTCTTGCATTCTATCTGTAGTAAACGTTCCATCTCTTGAATGTTGGCTAGACAGAAAATAAACATGACCGAGAAAAGGGAGGGAATATTACAAAGAAGAAAGAAAGAAAAAAAGAAAGAAAGAAAGAAAGAAAGAAAGAAAGAAAGAAAGAAAGGAAGGTGAGGGAATAATAATAATAATAATAATAATAATAATAATAATTTTATTTGTATAGCACCTTTCAGTATATCAAGGTGCTGAACAGTTTTAAAACAATTCCAAACTCTAAATAAAGACATAAAATATCCATAAGAAGTCAACATATCATCAAATAGTATATTTATAATAAAAACCAGACATTAATAAATAATTAATTATCTAAAAAGGCCATATTCCACAAATATGTTTTCAAATCTCTCTTAAATAACTCCACGGAGGTGCACTGCTGTAACCAGCAGGTAGAGAATTCAAAGTGGGTGCAGCATGCGAGAATGCTCTGCTGCCAGAGGATTTTAAACTCACTCTTGGGATCTCTAACAACCCCCTGTCGGCCGAGCGGAGTGATCGATCAGGGCAGTAAGGAACCAGGAGGTCTTTCAGATAGGCTGGACCCTGATCTGAAGGGCTTTAAAAGTCAATAAAATGACTTTAAAGGTGATCCACCACCACATAGGAAGCCAGTGCAGTTCACGCAGCACGGGAGTGATATGACAGGACCTACTTGTCCCAGTCAATACCCGAGCTGCAGCGTTCTGCACCAGCTGTAGGCGATGGATTTCAACCCCAGAAAGCCCAAATGGGTAAAAGGGGGTGGGCTGGGGGAAACTAGAGGGTTTAAGAGCTAATTAAAAATACATGAATGTTTCTGTACATAATATTTTAACCTGAGATCAGTGCTGGGTTGTGCTGGGACAGTTTTAAAAAAGTCATAACAATGTTTCTTTTTTGATTTGGTGCATTTCTTCATCCCCCCCCCAAAAAAACAACATCTTGGACCCATTTTATAATCACAGTAAGACTCTCCAGTGTGTACATTGTGGTGGGGCAATGGCACTTCTCAGGTGGTTGAAGTGAAGGCACTCAGTGATGCTTTATGCCACACCTGAGGTGTGCCACTATACAAGCAATAATACCTGACAGGGTGGGTGGTATTGCACAAGACCGGACTGCCCAGGGGCATAATGAGGCCCGAAGCTGCAGGCAGATGGTCTTATAGCCCCTGGAAGGTCCAGTATTGCCCATACCACCACCACCCTGGAGGGTATTATTGCGCTTAGAAAATGGGCTCCTTTTACACTTTTATCTGTGATTTAAAAAAAAATAAAACAAGCAATGTAAAAAAATTAAGTAAAAATGATGTTTAACTGTTTGTCTTGTAAAGTAGTCCCTCCATTTTTTTTAATTTCATGTCCTGTTTCCTGCTCATGAGATCCACTCTGTTGTCATCCCTCCCCCCCAAAAAATGAGATGTTTTTTGAAATGCTTCATAAGCAGTCTGTCGGTATCTGTGTTAGTATTTAATTCAAAATGAAAGGTTTTTGTCCTACTTGCACGGCTCTGTTTTTCCAATTGATGCAGATACAGGTCGCAGACACAGAAACGCTTGTTGTAAATAGTCTGTTTCAGAATGGAGCGCAGGCAGCTGTCGTGGTCAATGGAGCTGGTATCTAAGTGAGACTGGGAAAACAGGCTAGATTGTAGGAGCTGGAGGATGAGTTGGGAGAGTGCTGGCAAAGATAAGGTATTTCTAAAAAAAGAAATGTTTGTACAAATGAAGCTGAAGTTGCAGCTTGTATTCGCCAGCAGTACCTCTCACTCCGCTGTGCGACAAAAAAAAATGTTTGCGATTTTATTTTGAAATGTGTTTTAGCCAATTAGAGAGAGGGATGGGGTGCCCAAGGTTCACACAAGTAATAAGACACCCTGAATCAGACGTTGTTTTTGAGCGGGCATCTATTGAAACTTAATGTACCCCCCTGCTGTAGCTCTCAGCCAATCAGAGAGCATGAACAATCTTGCCCATTTTCTAACCAACCACAATGCATACCCTGTCATGCCTTATTGCTTAATTGTTTTTTTCTGTTTGTTAGGACAGTCTTCACTCCTGTTAAAAAACAACAACAAGGAAACACAGAAAATAACCATATGGATGCTTCTGTCACAGCATGATTGATCTCTATAGGGACACTAAATGGGACTGTCAATATTAATGTGTTTAATTCTCAAAGTGAAAAATTAGATAAAAGCAGGAGTATAAAAATATTTCTAAGTTCAAAGTAATATAATTGGCAATAAAAAAGTAAGTCTGAGCAATATGGAGGGATGCAGTAAAGCTCTTGAAGGGACTTTTTTATCTCTATTTTATGTCTAAATTAATTATAATAAAGTTATAACTTGTGATATGTTTCTTATGTTTATTGCTTAATCATTAAAGTCTTGCTGGATTTTTTTATAGCCATATTATAATCACAATAAGGCACTCCAGGGTGTGCATTGTCCCTGAATAACATCACACCTAGTGTGGCGGAAGCACTCAGTCTGCGATCTCATTCTTCAACCCACCCTAGGTGTGATGTTATTAAGTGATGATGCACACCCTGTCATGCCTTATTGCTTAATTATCTGCTAGTGCATTTGCAGCTGACACCATGTGGGCCAAAGAGACTGCTGAAAAAAATACAGTTGTAGCATGCTGTTTCATCTCTCTTGTGTTTTTATTGTAAACATGGTGCCTACGCAATTAATGCACTCTTAAAAGCCTCTCTTACAAGATGAATGGGAATTTTATTAAAAAGAGCAATTGGAGTGAACTATGATTAATCAATTTAAAAGAATTATTATTGTTAGGTTTTATTGAGCAAGTAAGCACACTAGACAATTAAATTCCTATTTTCAGGTATGACCCAGGAAATTGCACTTGGGTGGCTCAAATCTGCACCTCTTCCATTGTTTCATGCAGAAATTGGGATAATCAGTCATTATCCAGTAGCAAAATTGAGAATGCTGACTTATTGGCTTCAGCTGATTAATAAGAATAATAATGACTGAATAGCTCAAGGAAAAAATATTTTTTATAGAATGAGGTTGTCAGTCAAACTGGTTCTTGGCAGTTCCAAAGGTATTCAGTGAAGTAAGTTTCAGTGGACTGTTTGAATCGGGCCAGAACATATTGTTCTTAACTATAATTATAAAATCCTTTTTAGAGAAAGATTGACTGTCCAAAACAGATTGTTTTGCTCTTTTTAAAAGAAAATCAGTTTGCCAATGATTTAGCTTTGATTAAAAATTCTCATACATAAGAACCTTATTTATGGTTGATGAAAAATCCTGTTGCTAGGAATAATCTGATATCATACAGAGTTTAGATATATCTCAGTGCAGTAAGTTAGGTATGCTAATATCTCAGTGGATAGCAGCAGCAGGCTCTGTAAGTGTGGACTAGAAGATTATGAAGATCTTAAACATGTAATGCTACATGGTAAATGGTTCATGAAATGTCAGAAATGATTACTATACCAAATTATCCCCCAAATGTTAATAACTGGTAAGTATTCCTTGGCTATAATAATGAATCCCATAGATGAAAGATATACAGTATTCACAATTTGGTGCAGTTGATAAAGTTGAAAAAAAAACAGAGAAAATTAATAATAGTTCCCCAAATAAATGGAAAATGATAAAAAAACATAGATAATATTACCATGGAAATGCCAACAGTAATATTCCATTGCTTTAAGTCTTTTATAACATAACATAACATAACACAACATAACATGACATGACACGACACGTCATGACATGACATGACATAACATGGCATAACATAAATTATGCAGAATAATTTATCTTTTTAATAGGAATACTGCTTGTTTTGTCCTAAAAAAGTTGTGTTTATGATAGCAATATGTTGTTTATATATATATATATATATTGAAATTACCTTTAGCCAATCAATAAAGGGTTTACCTTCCTATCTTACCTGCAATAGACTTTTACCTCCTCACCTCTATCAACTGGGGATGCTCCTTCCCATGAAGCCCAGACCAGCACTGATAGAGGCATTACACAGGGAAAGGACTGATGCCTTCAGACTCTGGTCTTCATAGAAGTTCATCTTTCTGATGCATAGCATGCCAAAGAGGAAACAGGCACTTTAGATGTGGGGGCTTCCTTCATTATTAATGCACATGTTTTACCTTGTACTAACACCTTCTCTTCACATGTAGTGCAATGCCCTCATTGCACAAAGTTGTGAGCTACTGAAGAGATACCAGTGACACTATAACATGTGCTGGTAATTAGGAGCTGTACTTTGATTGATAGGTGTACTGTAATACATGAGCAGTATCAAACCAATGTGTAATACCTTTCATGTAGAAACACAGAAACATAGAATCTGTAACTCTCTTATAGAGTCTTATTATATTGTTATTATTTCATACAAATGTGTCTCTATAACCTAACTTGTTACCATTGTATTTGTTATTGTCCAACTCTTCTCTGTAATTGTTATTCTTGATATATTATTACTGTAATTAATTCTGGGTCACCCCTGAAAAACGAACTCTCTGATGCCCAGAGGGTATACCCAGTCAACAAAATTCAATAAATAAATAAATAGAATCTGATGACAGATAAGGGATGCTTGGCCCACCCAATCTACCCATTTTTTTCCAACCTACATTCTCACTGCAGATCCTTCTTGATCAGCTGCCCTTTCTCCTTCCCCCACTTCCTTCCCACTATGATTCCCTTGTGCCTATCACATGCACTCTTGAACTCCACCACTGTTTTCACTCCCACCACCTCCACTGGAAGGCTGTTCCAGGACTCCACCACTCTTTTTGTGAAGGAGTACTACCTCACATCTCTCCTGAAACTGCCTCCTTCCAGCTTCATGCTATGTCCCCTTGTTGTTGAGCACCTTTGTATCTGAAAAATAGTTCCCTTCTGTATTTTATTTACCCCTGTGAGGTATTTAGAGGTCTCTATCATATCCCCCCTCCCTCCTCTCATCCGGGGCATACATGTTTAGGTCTTTAAGTCTGTCCTTATAGGGCTTTTGATGTAAACCCAGCACCATTTTGTTGCCCTCCTCTGGACTGCCTCTGCTCTGTCTATGTCCTTCCAGAGATGTGGCTCCAGAACTGGACACAGTACTCAAGGTGGGGTCTTACCAGCAATCTATACAGGGGCAACAACACCTCCACCTTTCTACTGGTGATACTATATCCTGTGCACCAAAGCATCACAGTAGACTTTCTGACTGCCTTGTCACACTGCCTTGCCAACTTTAGGTCATCTGATATGATTACCTCTTGGTATCTTTCCTGCTTGGTTGTCATCACTACCAGTCCACCCATTTTTGTGCTCCACCCCTGGATTTCTGTGCTCCTAGTGCATTATTTTTCACTTTTTCACATCAAAACCCAGCTTCCATACCCTTGACCACTCCTGGGGCTTGATTTTCAGAGCCTTAAGAATGCTACAAACCCCTTGTGTGCTGCTTATTTGGTGCACAGGGCTTGTGGCATTCTCCCGGCTGCCGATCAAGATTTTCAATCCCGAAGGTCAAATGTTGCAAGTTAGACCTATTTTTTCCTAGTCTAACATGTACCATTTTGGGGACCCTTTTTATGGGGACTGTACCAAGTATTTGGTGCAAGCTGCCATAAAGTGTGAAAACTGTTGCAACTGCACCAAATGTACTAAAATTCGGTGCAGTTGCATCAAAGGAATTTGGCACAGCTGTGCCAAAGAACATGGTTGATGCAGGGCTGGATGCAAGCCCTGTGTCAACTTTTGAGAATCAAGCCTCTGAAGTTTTCTATGGTCTCTGCTTATCTTTTCCTCCTCCCCCTGAGTGTCCTCCCTTTTGCAGTTCTTGGTGTCATCTGCAAAGAGGCAAACCTTCCCTACTAGCTCCTCTGTAATGTCACTTATAAAGACATTTAAGAGGACTGGTCCCAGCACTGATCCTGAGGTGCTCCACTGATCATCCTCCTTTCCTCAGCGCGATCTCCAGTTACCATCACCCTCTGTTGCCCATCACTTAACCAATTTCTTACCCAGTTTATGACTTTTTTTTTTATCCCCCTAAGATGCCCAGCTTGCTCAGTAGTCTCCTATGTGGAACAGTCCTTTCTGAAATCCAGACAGGCCACATCCACTCCTCCTCCCTGATCTAATTCCTTGGTCACCCAGTCAAAGAAATCTGTCAGATTTGTCTGACATGATCCCCACCCCCCCATGAAGCCATGCTACCTTGGGTTCTGTAACTTATTAGATTCAAGATATTTCACAATCCTTTCATTCAGCAGTGTTTCCTTTAACTTTTCTACCACCGATGTCAGGATGACTGGCCTAATTTTCAGCCTCTTCACTGCTACCACTGTTGTGGAGCAGGACTACTTCTACCCCCCCAGTCCTGTGGAACCACTCCATTATCCAGTGTTAAATAGAACTATCAGAGGTGCAGCCAGTACCTTCCTGAGCTCTCTCAACACCATAGGATGCACCCCATCTGGCCTCATTGTTTTGTCTACTTTCAGATTAGTGAGTGCCTTCAGAACTCTTCCCTCTGAAAAAGGACTAGTGTTCACCTCCCCCTTCCAGTTTCTTGTTACTTTTTTGTGGTTCCTCCCTTTTCCCTTCCTCTTTGAAGACAGAGAAGAAGCATTTGCTTAAGATGTCTACCTTTTCCTGGTCTCCCACTGTATAGTCCTTGCCTTCCCTTTTTAACCTTACAATCCCTCCCTTGGTCTTCCTTTCTCACCTGTATACCTAAAAAATTGTTTTGTTCCCTTTTGATAGTGCCTGGGCTATTCTCTCTTTAGTTTGCACCTTTGTGCTCCTTACTTCTTTCCTTCCCTCTTTTCCTCTGCTTCTCCTGATATACCTTCCTATATTCCTCCTTCAGCATCTCCGTATATCTTCTGAATGCAACCCTTCTGGCCTTTACTTTTTCTGCCACCTCTTTCGTGAAACATAGTGGTATCTTTTTCCTCTTACTTTTTCTCACTTGCTTGGCACAGAGGTTTGCTGCTTTAACTGTACCCCCATTTAGCTTTGACCACAGTTCCTCCACCCCCCAGTCATTCCCCATTGCCAGGTCACCCCCCTGCAAGGTCATCCACCCAACCAGGTCATCCTTGAGGTATTCACCCATCTTAATAAACTCTGCCATCTGAAGTCCAGGACCCTCATCCATATGTGACTTGATTTCACTGCCTTCCTTATATTGAACCACACCATATGATGATCATTGGTCCTCTGATAGCCTCCTACCTTGACATCTTCAACACTGTCCTTGTTAATGACTACCAGGTCCAGTATTGCAATATCATGAGTGGCTCACTGACTAATTGCTTCAGGAACACCCCCTGCAAGGACCCCAGGATGTCCCTGCTTCTAGTTGAAGCTGCAGCTGGAAGACATCAATCTACATCAGGCAGACTGAAGAACCTCATCCAGCAGCACCTCCCCCTTTTCTGCCATTTAGTCAGTGGCTTCCAACAGTACCGTATCTAACTCCTCCCCTTGTGTCAGAGAGGTCTGTAGATCGTTTACTACTTGAAACTGAATAGCTTACTTTTGAGTTGATATTCTATGTAATTTTAGTATGTAAGTTATATGATACAACAAGATGGATGGTGTTGGGTAATTTCCACATGCTCAGAGGCATAGTGATGCACAACACTGCAGGGTTTATTGACATTACAGCCCCTTGAAGTGCAGGTACCCCCCAACAATACCCACCCTGGAGTGTCTTATTGTGCTTCTAAAATTGGTTAGGTGTTACTTTTTTCTCTAAAGAAAGGAATAATTAAAAACATTTACAAAACAAGTTATACGTATAATATACTGTACACCTTCCACAGCTAGGTTGTCCTAGAGGCTGCTAGTGAAGCTGTGTGTGTATATCAATGTCATGACTGCTACGCTACTACCTTATGTTTATAGGGTTTCAGTTTCTGCAGTTTGTTTAGTGATATGTGTGGTGTGTGACTTTTTCAGTTTCCCTACCATTTTTGGCAGGGAGCCAGAAGTAATATTGCATGAGTTTGGTGCTTCTGAACCCCATTTTGGAGATTAGGGGTCAGAGTTAGGGATGGGTGAAGTGAGTGAAATTTGATCCATGGAGTAATCCATGAAATCACACCCATTTCATGGAACGAAATGTGGAATTTTGCCTGGCAGAGTGACGGAATTGCGCCCAGCAGAACAGCGAAATTTCACCTTCCACTCTGATATTTCACCTTCCACAGTGAAATTCCACCTTCATTGGTGAAAGTTTACCCATGGGAGGCAGAATTTTACCCTAAGAAGTTAACCTTTCATTATGGAAGGTGGAATTTTGCTGCAGAAGGTGAAATTTCACCTAGGTGAAATTCAGCCATAGGTGAAAACATTTCATGAATTGCTCCACCAGGTGAATTTGATCACTTTGCCGGCCCTTCACTGGCAGAATTTAAATTTGTTGCATCTCTAGTCAGAACACAGTGAGACAGACTACCTGGTTTAGAACAGCTGTAGGTGAAGTGAAAAAAAGAAACCTTTGAATTTTTTGGAAAAATATATGACCCTCCCCCCTAGAATGGCACACAGAAGGACAACCACATTAAGGGTGCATGTATCAGAGCAGAAACGCATGCCCTGTAGTGGATTATCTATTACATATTAGACATGGAAACCTATGCAAATGTTACTTAAGCCTATGTATTTCAACACAAAACCATGCATATTAAAATGAAGCAATCATTTAAAAACATTATAGCATTCAAACAAATCCATATTCCTTTTTCATAAACCAATGTACAGTATTTGATACACAAACCAACCTGTTACCGTATGTAAAGAAGCAAATGTAATCTGCATTAACTAATGCATACAACCCACTACCTGTATGTCTTTTAGCATATATAGCACCTCACTGAAACAATTTATTTTCTTACCAGTGCACTAAGGGATTTCATCCTATAAAGGCAGCAAAACCAGTCTATGCATAATAGTGGCTGCTACAGTGTGTACATTACATGTTCTACCACAATAAATGTTGCCTTAATTGGAGCACTAGAAAGTTACTCCTTTGACAGACTGTACTGTTGCTGTTGAATGTAGGAATGCAACTGACAGAATAAAAAATACTACAATGTTACACAAAATTACAAGAGAAGTAAAGCCACACACTAGAAGCAGAAATCAGTAGGGGTTACTCAGTTTCTTCAGTTGGGAGGGCAATGGAAAGGTCACGGTTTTAATTTTGGGCAAATATGCCTGTTTTAAATTCTGTGACACAACCTGGATCACTTTTAAAGAGCACTAGTTTAGGTCCTTTAAGTATACCCCCCCAGTGGAAGCTTACCTCCACAGAATGTAAACAGTTCATTTTGCATAATTTATTATATTCGCCATCCACAGGCACAAGCAAACATGTTGTTAGGAGAGTGGATTTTGTGAGGTGTGTCAGTATGATATAGTGCAGGGCAGTCTGCAAGGAGATCATCAGTGTCACACCAGTCATCAGCCAGACTGATCATGACACTGTTCTGGCTTGCTGGGTGGAAACTTAGTGTAGTTCAAAGGAGACAGCCATCCCAATCAAAGAGTGTCTCTTTCCATTGATCTTCATAATGCCACCCAACAAGCACAGTTGACCTGTCATGATCTGCCTACTGTGGTCCCTCCCCTAATGCTATCCTCAGTGCTGGCTACAACCCCCACCCCACCCATTTTTATTGTGTGACACAGGGGAACCCACCTCTGGTGCCTCCAAACATAATTAAACTTTCCCTCAGTCTCTCCCACCCCTTCCAGTTAATATTCTGACATGGGGGTGCCCAATCCTCCATAATGGCTGCTTCCCCACACCCTGACCATTTTGATTGTGCAACACTAGGGAGCCCACCTTTGTGCCACCAAACATAACACTGACTCTGGGGTGCCCATTATCCAGTGTCAGTACCTGAAATAAAGAAAACTGTCCCTCATAGTTTATTTGTTCTGTAAAATACTGTAATCCTCTCTGGACCACAGATACACCTTCACTCTTCAATGCTGGACCACAAACTGAGGAAATCAATGTATTTCAGTAGGTTTTGAATTTGTCATTATAGCATGGTCATTTTGAGTATTTAGGCCCTACATTTTCAAAATGTCTTTTTGGTATCCCATCTCATAAATAATGACACTGAAATTATGAAAATCTGTCCCAAAAGATGATTTCATGGTCGCTGCACAAAATCACCTTTTGGGCCAGATTTGAAAATGTTCTCCACCTGTGTTCATGAGGTGGGGCCATAAGAAGGCTTGTTGAAAATTTGGGGTAAAATATTAAAAAAGTAACAAAGGTATGAGCCTACATTTAAATTTATGAATGCATGTTCATAACATTGGTAATTTTTAATATGATGACATCACATTTTCAGCATCACCATTTCTTCACAGCACCTCATGACTCTGACAGCTGTCATTTTTCAAATCCTGGCCAAAATGTATTTTTGCACTTGTGGCATGAAGAATGTGTTTTTGCACTTGTGGCATGAAATTTTATTTATTTATTTATTGAAACGTTTCACCAGGAAAGGCACACTGAGCAAAAAATTGCTCATCTCCCAGTGCATCCTGGGGGGAGGGGCAACATGGGGAAATACGCATTTGACACAGTACAATGCAGTGCAAAACTATCAATACAGTATGATACAATACAGTATATGAGAAGGCAGCAAGCAGGATCAAAATGTAAAAAACAATAAAAATTCAAGGTTAGTGAAATAGGCTCATCGATTAAGCAGCAGACTGGTATGAGTGGTAGGCAGGTAAGACTGGAGGGAAAGGCAAATCAGCTAACAATAGTTTGGGAAGAGCAAAGAAAAAAATAGTAAGATGAAAACTTGCTATAATATGAAGTTAAAGAGTAGGAATAGGATAAGTGCTAGTCATTGGGATTAGAGAAGTCCAAGAGGAACAGAATGCAGCAAGGCAGGGAAGGGGATAATGGATAAGGATGAGGGAGTAGGATATGTGCTAAATGTAGGGATAAGTGAAACAGAAATCACTTTTGGGGGAGGATTATCTCCAGCCTTGCTCATGAGATAAGATCATAAGAAGACTATGTGGGGTCATAAGAAGGCTATATTTAAAATATGGGGTAAAGATAAGAGAAAACAACAAAGTTATGAGCCTACAGTGACATTTTTCAATGCACACTCCTAACTCTGGTAATTGTCAATATTTTGACCCAAACTTTTGAACAAAGTCATTTTCTCACACCACCTCATGATTGTGATAGCTGCCATTTTTCAAATCCTGTCCAAAATATGTTTTCACACTTGTGGCATGAAATTACCTGTTGGGCAGGATTTGAAAATGTTCTCTACCCTTGTTAATGAGTTGGGGTCATAAAAAAGCTACGTGGGGTCATAAAAAGGCTACAATGAAAATCTGGGGGAAAAATATTAAAATCATCAATGTTATGAGTGTGCATTGAAATTTTTCAATGCACATTCATAACTGTGGTCATTTTCAGTATTTTTACCTTAGCATAGTCATTTTTTAACACCACTTCATGAATGTGACAGATGTCAATTTTCAAATCTTGGCCAAAATGTGCTTTTACACTTGTGACACAAAATCACCTTATGGGCATGATTTGAAAGTTTTCTCCAACCTTGTTCATGAGGTGAGGTCATCAGATGGCTATGCGGGGTCATAAGAAGGCTATATTGAAAAGCTGGGGTAAAATATTAAAAATCAACAAAGTTATGAGTGTATGTTTAAAATTTTCAGTGCACACACCTAACTGTGGTAATTTTCAGTATTTTGACCCCAGATTTTTAACATAGTAATTTTTTACACCACCTCATGAATTTGACAGCTGTCTTTTCTTAAACCCTACCAAAAATGTGTTTTCACACTTGTGGTGAAAAATGACATTTCGGCCATTGTTTTATAAATGACACCAGTCACACTCAAAAGGAGTGGTCATAAATAGATTTATGTTGAAAATTTGGGTAAAAATTTGAAAAAACAACTAACTTATGAGGAAACATTAAATTGCTCCAACATTTACTCATAACTTTATTTTTGCAGATTTTGGCCCCCTAATGTTCAACATATCACATGTGTTACCACATCTCCTGAACATGGCAGGTGTCATTTTTCAAATCCCCTCTGAAACTTGTTTCCACTGTCCCACATCAAAATCACATTTTGGATAGGATTTTAAAAATTCCACCTGTCTTCATCATAACGCCGAATCATAAAAGATGCTGTTGGACATTTGGGATCAAAATGTAGGAGCCCACTTAAAAGTAGGTATTCCCTCACAGCTGTCCTGTCCTATGTAATTAAAATCTAACAATATGTGAAAGCAGGACACCACTGAAAATGGGACATTGTAGCTTATCTGCTCTATCCTGGGTAAATATATGTAAAAATGTGAACATGCAAGACCTAGTATAACAACAATACTAATGACAAACATTTGGCATTGACAAATGCTTGTTTTTTCTTAGTTTTTGTAGGGGAAGGGATCATAAATTCTGTTTGTTGGCTGGATCCCTTCCTCTTCCTGGTTCCTATTCTGTAGTTGAATACTCCTCCCTCATGCCACCCTGCACGCTTAGGCTTTGTGATGTATTCATTTGTGGAGTGTGGGGGCATGCTCCATTGATTTCAATGGTAGCCACTTTTCAGTTATGTATTTTAATAATTTAGAGGGTCACTAGGATCAAAGCAAAGCTACAGATCAACTAATGATGCCCTTGTTAGTTGAGATGGGGCTTTGATTTGACCCCATTTACCCTCTAGACTATAAAAATATTCAACTGAAAACCATCTCCCGTTGAAATCAATGGATCATGCCCCCATGCTTTGCAAACTCATATGTTGCAAAACATCAGTGTGCTGGGGTGGCACAAGGGAGGAGTGTTCAACTATAGAAACCAGGAAGGGGAAGGGATCTAGCAAATGAATTACATTTATGATCCCTTTCCCAACAAAAACTAAGAAAAATACATTACGCAAAATGGACTAGTCATGTCTTGCGGAGGTAAACTTCCATTGGGGGTATGAGGACTGGTGTAAAAATTGTCACTGTTGTCGCTCTTTAAATCAACTCACAATGACAGAGACTGGAAGTCCTAGAATCTTTGGGAGTCCTATAGGAAACTTATAAATGCATCAGTAACCATACCTCTCAATCTTTAGTCACTGAAATGAGGGAAACAGACTCTCAAAATGAGGGACAATGAGCAACACTGACTCTCCTAATGAGTGACGCATACTAAAATGTGGAGATACAAGCTCAGAACTCTGTGAAAACATCTGTGTTTACATGTACAAAGCTTTTTATTTTACATCTTAGAATATTATGAATTTCTACTTTAAAGTCTGAATTTAGAGCATATCCTCTGTGTGGGCAGCACATTGTCCATGAGGGACAGATGTGGGACAGAGCAATTATGTGGGGTAAAATGAGGGACATCCCTCGTAATCAGGGACAGTTGAGAGACATGGCAGTAACTACAGTATTATTAACACAGACAAGGCCTACTTCTACAGTAGCCACTGGAAAACCTACAGCAGATCCCTGGATGTGAGGTGAACATAGTGCAGGACAGATTCAAAGTTATGCAGGCAGATTTGCTGGAAGGAAGCTAAACTGGTAGCCTTCCATAAAGTGCTACCAGTGCCTAGAGCCAGTACAGCTAGGAGAAGCAGGATCAACAAATTTTATAGTATAGTTGGCTGAAGGACTGGTTGAGACAGTTGGACTTCAATTATGAGGGAAATTGGGATAGAACCTGGGATAATAAAACCCTCTAGGGACCTGATTTACTGCATTTAAACAGGAGGGAAACCATGGTGCTCAGGGACTAGATTTGGGACTATATAAGCAGAAGCTTAAATTTAAACTGGTGGGAGCTAACAAGGGACACAGTAACCAAGGTTTCCTGGAGGAGGGATCAGGCAGGCCCTCCCCCCAGTTAATAAGCACAGGGTGGGGGGCAGACACTACAGATGGTGAGAATAGAGAAAGGAAGCTTGAGGAAAAGTAAAGCAGGAATGCAAAGCATTTGGAGAAGGAGGGAGGGGCAGAGAATGGCCAAGCAGAGGAGGGTGGTGTCCCTTGGCCAAGAAATTAGGGAATGAAACAGGAATGGTGGAGGGTAGTGTTCTCTAATGTCAGACATCTTGAAAACAAAATAAATGGCCTCCAGACCATGATGGCAGAAGGGAAGATAAATCTGACATCAGTCACAGAGATTTAGGTACCACAAACCACAACTAGGACATCTCCATTCTGGGTGCATCTTATTTAGAAGGGATAGGGAGGAGGGAAAAGGGGAAAGGGGAAGAAGTGGCATTGTATATCATGGAGGGCATTACAGCTACAAAAGAGGACATGGGGAGGGCTATTAGAGGCCTTGTGGGTGCAGTTTCAAATGACAACAGGTAGAAAATTCAAACTTGCTGAGCTTTGTAGGCCACCAAATCCAGACAAAAGTAAAGACAGGGAGATTGGGAACATGACCTGGATAGCAGTCGAGAAGGGTGAACTTGCCTTACGTTGAATGGTGTGTCCCATTTGCCACTTCTTGTAAGATTCAATTGTACCTGGATGAAGTCCAGAATAGGTTTCTGGTTCAGTGGTGACCAAACTGACAAGAAAAGGAGCCATTCTGATCCTGGTATTAACAAACAGTGCTCATTTAAGGATATCAGGGTAGAGGATCCATGAGAGGTAGCAATCACCAAATGGTGTGGTTCCACATTGATATGGGAAAGGAATCATTAAGCATGAGAACTTGAATGATGGATTTCAGGAAGGTCAGTTATGTGAAACTGGGACAAATATTATGAGAGTGCTTAGCTAGCCTTAGGGAAGACAATGAAGTGGAACACAAGTGAACAGTGATTAGGGAAGAGATCACAGCAGCCACTGAAACCTGTCTTACAGGGAAGGTTTCATCAGTCTTCTATTATGTTTAACTGTGTAATTCGTAGGCATAAACAATGATCTCCTTTATTGCACTCTTCTAATTTCATCAGGCTTTAAATGTTAATGAAAGTGTGTAAGTCTGGTGTGAAAACCTGCCTGATTCCATTGCAAAGGTCATGACCCAACTCAAGTAAGGTATCCTGTAATTTTTTGAAGTTCTGGTGCTAAAACTTGCAGTAGTTATACTGTATCAGTCAATGCTGTTGCTTTTCTCTGCATTCCCCATTTTTTACTTATGCTGGCTATGAAACATTTTAAGGCATAGCAAGCGCCATGCTGTTTTTCTGTAGTTTAAAGTGTATCTGAGTTAGAAAAAATGCTTTTAGAGAATACTGGGACTTCCCAAGATATGTAACAGAACCGAATGAGAGTATAACTTCTGCTGATTTGTGCACATATGCAATGTCAACTCCCATGATACCTTGCATGAGTGAGGTCATAACCTTTGCAATGGAGACAAATAGGTATTCACACCAGGCCAAAACTAAGTGAAGCAGTCTCATTTATATTTAAGTTAAGGTTAAATTAGATACATGCAAGAGAGGGGATAATTGTTCATGCCTACATATTATACAAGTATACAGAAACTAGGTCGAGGGGACTTTTCCTTTAAACAGTGGGGGGGGGAGGGGGGTCAATTCCAAAGCTAGGATGTTCACTAAGGAGGTAGGTAAAGCAGTGACAGAGAAGAAAGCCTTGTACAGACTGTTCCAAAAATCCAATTGAAGATGAGATGCTGTAGTTTGCTTATAAACAACTGAGAAGTCTAGTAGGGCAATCAAACAGACCAAGACTAAGAAGGAGCTGCAAATCACAGAAGGGGTTAAGGAAGGAAAAACAGCCTTTTTCAGCTATATTAGTGAAAAAAAGGTTAAGAAGAAAGCCATAATCAAATTATAAAAAAGGATTGGGTGGATGGAAAGTCATAAAGAGAAGGCAGAGGGGTTAAATCAGTACTTCTGCTTAGTCTTTACTAGGCAAAGGATGGGCTAGTGCTGCAGGGCAGGAGAGTTGGGGAAGTTGAAGGGGTTATGGCTAAGGACAGGATCACAGAAGACCAGGTGCAGAGGGGTGGATGTCCATAAAGGTGAACAAATCCTCTGATTCCAATGGAATGTATCAAAGAGGGGTGAGAGAACTGGCAGTAGAACTAGCAGGTTTGCAGATGGATCTGTTCAATTGCTCATTAGGTACAGGGGTGGTACTGTAATAGTGAAGAGGCAAACATGTGGTATCACTAAACAAGAGTGGGCCTAGGAATGACCAAGGGAAGTATATGCCAGTCAGCCTAACTTCCATAGTGGGTAAACTAATGCAGACCTTTCCAACAGAAAGGCTGGTTGAGTTCCTTGAGGCAGACAGTCTCCAAGATATGAGACAACATAGGTTCCTGTCAGGGAAGTCTTGTCAGATCAACTTGATCAACTTCTTTGACTGGCTGATAAAGGCAGTGAACAAAAGGCAGGTAGAAGATGTACAGTTCTTGAATTTCAGCAAGGCCTTTGACTCAGTTTCCAACAGGAGATTGATCAAGAAATTGAAGAACCTAAGGGCAGGAAAGAAATTGATCTGGTGGGTAACAAACTGGCTCAGTGGTAGGTACCAAAGGGTGGTAGTCGCTGGGGGGGAGGACTCTCACGTATATATGGGAAGTTACCAACGAGGTCCTACAATGATCAGTGCTTGGAACAGTATTGTTCAATGTCTTCATTAACAACACTGAGGATGGCATTAAAAGCAAGATCTGCCTCTTTACAGACAACACCAAGCTCTGTTGGAGGATGGACTCAGTTGAAAGCTCAAGACCTACAGAAGGACCTTGTAATGTTAGAGAGGTGGTCTAGCATCTGGCAACTGGGATCCAATGCTAATAAGTGAAAGGTCATGCACATCAGTTGCAAGAACCTATGAGCCATACAGATGAAGGGGGTCTAGGTCAGTGTATCTGAGGAGAATAAGGATTTGGGGATAGCCATTACCAGCGGTACTGGGTCAATATGCTGTTTGAATTATGGCATAGTCAAAACTGCACAACAGACACAGCAAAGGGGAATATAGCTACAGGGTGGAAAACACCACAAGGACGAAATGACACATGCATGGTTTTGTACCCTGTAGCTCATAGCTAAGAGGTGGTGATGCAGAGGATAAGACCTCTGCTGGGGGAAGGGGTCTGCTGAGCAGCTGCTGTGGCTCAGAGGGATGAGCTGCCAGCAGCAGAGGGAAACAGTGCATCTGTGGACTGGAGCTTGAGTCTCGGTCCCAGACTACTGGTACATATTTTTGAACTTTATTTTTTCTTAAGTGTTGTGTGACCCGTTTCTCCCCATCCCAGTATTACCTACCCCCCGGAGTTGATTATATTATTCGGGGGGTTTAGGGGAGCAGCCCCCCCATAAAAGAGATATACTGTATGTTCTTCAGCTGTTGTGTCCTTTTGGTGTTTTGTCCGAGTGCTAGCAATATATCCATGGTATTGACAGCGTGATATATTGCTGTGCTCTTTTTGTTTTCAACATCATGACCCCATGCCTCACCAGCAACCTAAAGCAGTCTGCACAGTATAAGAAGAAGGAAGCACCAAAAGCTAACAAGATGCAGGGGTGTATAGCTAAAGGGTTCATGAGCAGAAGGAAGGAGGTTATTCTGTCACTGTACAGATCTGTGGTGCAGCCCCATCTAGACTACTGTGTGCAGTACTGAAATCCCTACCAGAGGAAGGATTTAATAGCTTGAGGCAGTGCAGCAGAGGGGCAGGAAGATGATTCAGGGCCAGAAAGCTAATATGTGTGAGGACAGACTGAGAAACCTCAATATGTACTTTTTCGAGGTGAGGAGGGAGAGACATAATTGAAACCTTTAAGTACCTGAAAGGTATAAATAAGCTGGATATTGGGAACCTCTTTTGCCTGAGTGAAAACAAGAACATAAGGGAGCACTATTATAAACTGATCAGGGAAGGTTCAAAAAGGAGGTCAGGAAACACGACACTTCATTACAGAGCGAGTGGTGTCAGGGTGGAATAAACTCTCTTCTGAGCTAGTCAGCCAGATGGGTTGAAGAAGGGGTACAGCAGGATTAAGGGGAGGGTCAAGGTTGTTGGGTAGGGTACAAGGCCCACTGTAAATCATTTGAACTGGGGGCTCTACATCAAGAAGACATGATAGACTTCTCTGGTTCATTCATATGTTTGTATCACAAAACACCTTTGTTAGGCATGTCTACCCTCCTTGGAAAGCACTAGTAGCAGTACATCCCGCACTTGCTCTGTGACAGAAATTTAATAACAGGCAAATCTGGCATCATAGAAACCCACAGCACAATCTGGTTTCACTAACCTAATCTCACCCTACCCAATTCAATACACCCCCCCCCCCGTGCCTGAGCTCTACCAATGATTTAAGCAAATATGCCCAAGAAACTAAATGCCTGATTTTCTTCTTCCGTTTCTCTAACATATGTTAAGAGGAGGCTAGAAAACTGATTTAAGAACTAGACACTACCAATACCGTGAGCTCTGTTGGGGTTGATTCTCAATTGCTCAACACCGTTACTAAACACCTATTACCACCAAGCTCAATCTTCTTCAACCTCTATTTCTACCGCTACAACAAGCAGACCTCAGCTATCTGGAAAAATTCTATAGTGATCCATCTACCCAGCACAGGACCCTCCTTGGACCCAACTATGGATACTATTTTGGTGATATTTTCACTCTTCAACCTACCAGAGAAAAAGGAGCATAAACAACTAATCAATTTCATACTAAACCACAACATTGTAACAGATGCTCCATCAGGCTGCTGACTGAATCTTTTCACTAGAACAGCTCTTCTTAAAGTGACAAATGACCATCAGTGAAGCCCAGAAGGATGCAATGCAGTGTCACATGACACTACGTGATTAAAGGCGCTAATTGCCATTTAAATTGCCTTGATTACTGCAATAACGCACAGTAAAATTCTACAGAATGATGTTGTATCCTTGCAGGTTCACTGTATCTGTTGCATTTGATGATGGCCTCACCCACAAGCCATCTTCATAGGCCTCAATAAAGCTTTCAACATGGTAAACCATGACACTACATGCCACAAACTGCATTCCAGATGTCTATCATACTGGCTCCTGTCATGGATAAAAAATACCTATCTGGCAGGTAACAGGATTAAAAGGGAATGTTTTACTCTCTTTTTCAAGGCTTCCCAACATCTGTACCCCCATAGGGGGCCATCCTCTGTCCCTGATTCTTCAGTCTGTTTTCTGATAACCACCCTTTAATCTTCCTCAACTCAATACCAGTATCCATCTTTATTAAGACAACACCTTTGTCTACTCCAACTCTAGGTCCATTACAAAATAAACTATCTTTGATGCAACCTAAACCTAAAGTGATACTATTCCTATCCTTCTGCAAAAATTTATGTTAATGGTATGTTTTCCTCAACTATTAACTTGCATTCTGGAACTAGACAAATGTGCTCCCTTTCCCCTATACTATTTAATTTTTATTTGAACCCCTCTCTTTTTTATTTAAATCATAACACCAAAATTATAGGAATCAAAATTGATTCTCATGTTTTAAAATTATCTGCTTACATGGATGATATCCTGCTTCATGTCTCGCAACTGAATATCTCGATCTTGCAATTTTAGATACGATTGAGAAATTTAGCAAAGTATCCCACTATAAACTTAATGGCCCAGATATTCAAACTGCATCAGGCTGTGGTGCAAGCTTGGGTGCAGCTCAACTTGGCTGCACAGGGGTGTGGCTTGGGCGATATTCAAAGGAGCTGTGCCATAGCTCAGCAGCTTTGAATGTCACACCCTGGCCACCCCCACTGTGCATGGTGTAGTGGCACTGTGCCAGGCAAGTGGCCAGAGTGGAGCATGGAGATGTGCTAGCGCAAGTGCCATTGCGCCATTCACAGCACCCACGATATTCAAAAGGTGACATGCAAATGGGGCCATAATTTATGCAAGGTGCACATGGGGCTATTTGCATGTCATTATGGACCAATTTGTATCCCATTTGCATGCTAGTGTGCCGATCCCCGATGACTTGCACCTGGCACCCTTCCAGGCAGCAGCTATTGGGGACCGACGCCTTCTGCAGCCCGATCACGGGCATCTGTGTAAAAGTAGAAAACTGTCCTATATCCCTGGTGGTCCAGTGGACTGCTTTCTGCCTGATCAGGGGCATCTGTGTTAATAATAAGGAAAACCCATCCAATAACCGGCTGACCGGGGGGGGAGCAGGGTGGTGGGGCTCAGTGGTGGGTGGGGAGGGGGGTACCAGTAGACCACCAGGGATATTGAGGGGGTCTCTTCTTACAACAGATGCCCCAATCGGGCAGTCAGTGGGATCTTGAGGGGTCTTTTCATACAACAGATGCCTCAAGCATTGGGCAGTCAGTGGATCTTTGAGGGGGGTTTCTTCATAACAGATGCCCGCAATCGGGCACCAGTGGGATCTTAGAGGGGTGTCTTCTACAACAGATACCCACGATTGGGCAGTCAGTGGGATCTTGAGGGGGTCTTCTTACAACAGATGCCTGTGATCGGACAGAGTGCAGTCCACTGGACCACCAGGGATATAGGACAGGGGTTTTTCCTTATTAAAACAGATGCCCACAATCGGGTGGAAATCGGTCCACTGGACCACCAGGGATATACGACATTTTTTTATTTTATGAATGCCCACTATCGGGCATGGGGGGTGCCACCAGGTGCAGCTGGAACTCGGGTGGCCACCCACAGTTGGCAGCTGCTGTGTTGCACCCTGCAATGTGGCAGCTCACCTGTGGGTGGCCACCGTTGTTCTTTTGGGCTTAACTTTGTGTTGAGCAATAGGCTAAGATGATGGCTCTGCACACCTGGCTGAATATCGGGCTGTGCAGATTATGCATGGGAACACCCCCCCACCTGTGCCTGTATACATTACTGATGCGCTCTGGCTCATCTGGATTTGTGCGGTGCACTTTTCCTTTTTGAATATCACCATGCGCAACCCTTTTGAATATCTGGGTCAATATGTCCAAAATGGTAGTGATGCCTTTAAATAGCATCGTTTCTAAAAATGACATTATTAAATTTGGGTTACATGGTCTCCCAAGTGCTTGAAATATTTAGGACTTTATTTTTCCCAAGATAAGGCATTGATGAAATCATTACATTTTAACAACCTATTTTCAGATATAAAACAAGATTTGGAAAGATGGAGGAAACTCCCCTTTTCCTTAAACAGTAGTATTAGTACCATTAAAATGAATATATTTCAAGAATTTTTTACCCACTTAATACATTAAGTATATTCATTCCCCCTTTGATGGTTTAACAGCCTTCATTCACTTTTTAATGAAGTTTCTTTGGTTAGATAAGCCTTCCAGAACAGCATTCTATAAGCAGACCCTTACTAAGTAGAAGGGAGGCTGTACAATTCCTAACTTTGAACTTTATTATATGGCAAGCCATATTAACAATAGCTTCATATCAATGGTTACTAATAATGTAAAATCTCATTATTATCCAATTTGGTTAGCTATTGAACGCTCATTGTTAGAAAAGTGCAAATTATCTACCCTTTCTATTCCTTATGTTAAATTCTGGAACTTACCATCTGTTTTGGAAAAAAATGAGCATTGGAACTTCATTTAAAATCCATGAACAACTGTGTAACTACCTAAACTTGAATTTAGAGAAAGATATCAATTAGTCTTTACTCAATAATTACAATTTTAAAATACATTGACAGCCTTTTCCTACCCCACTGGTTCCCTTCTCTTAGTGTTTACTATGTCAAGACTGGGCAAAAGAGGCCAAGGCCCATAATGTTGCTGCTATGAAGACACTATATAATAATCAAGATTTCCTCCACCATTAATGTATTTGTCCACGTTAGTTCTAAATTGCTCTTTACTTGGACTTGATATTACATCCAATGGTAGTCTATTCCATAAATGAACTATTCTTTGTGTACAAAAATATTTCTGCTTGTTGATATGAAATTTTCCTAGCTTGGTTTGAAGCAGATGGCCCTGGGTGTTATATCTATCATTTTTATATTCTATGTTTAATTCAGACATAAGTGTTGTATCATTTAGAATGTCAAAGTGTAATAAGAAGTCCCCTCTCTGCCTTCTTACCTCTAAACTATACTATCCTATTTGGGCTAGTCTGTCTTTATAGGTAAGATCCTTGAGAGTTGCAAATAATTTGGTGTAACGTCTTTCTATTTTTTCAATTTTATTGATTTCTGTTTTGGTATATGGACACAAAATCTGGCTACCATAATCCAATATCGGCCTGACATATGACTGATACAGCTGCAGGAGAACATCTGTCTTTCTACTCTTTTTGTTTCTCTTTATTCCTAATATTGTTCTGTATGCATTTGTAATAACCAAACCATATTGTTCCTTGAAATCAAAGTTATGGCCAGTAACAACCTGGAACTAGTCCCCCATTTCAAGTACCTGGGAATCACATTGGACACTGCCCTGTCTTACACACAACACATTGACATCACGGCTAAAGCCTTTAACACCAGGATCGGTATCCTCTACAGGCACAGACATTGCTTGACCTATGAAGCTCTGAACTAGCAATGAACAGTTCACTCATCACCTTGATTGACTATGGCCTAGCTGTCTATGGCTCCACTACTGACATAGCACTCCAATGCCTTGCAACAGCCTTAAACCAAGCCTTCTCACTATTGCCCCAAAACTCACCTGCACCTGTGAGCTTTATGCACAATTGGGTTGGCTTCAATTGAAGGACAGAATACTTTATCAAACCTGCCTACTTGCAAAAAAGATCTCACTAAACCTACTTCCTCAAGGAGTTCTGCGCTTTCTGTCACCACCTATACATGTCAGGCACACCAGAAGCTTGACTATGGGCCAGTGATCCTTTGTTCAATGGGCCCCTCTGTGGACAAATGATCTACCACCTGACATAGCCAGAGCCACAACCCTTGGTCCCTACACAAACAGGGACCACAGTATCTGAAAGATCTCCTTACTCCCTACTTCCCCTCTTGCTCACTCCGATCTGTCAATGAGGGATTGCTAGAGATTCTCAGGGTTCATTTGAAAACATCTGGAGCTCCTGTGTTTTCATATGCAGCACCTGCCCTGTGGAATTCTCTACCTCATCGGATAAGTAGCTGCCTGACCATTAAGAGTTTTAAAACTGAGTTGGACTTTTTTTATTTTCAAAAGCTTATGGTGTATGATTTTATATTGTTAATATTAATATTTGTTTTAATTATTGTTATTTGTAAAGTGCTTTGATCTATGGAAAAGCACTTTTAAATACATTTTTACTTCCTTCCTTCCTTCCTTTAAGCACAAACTCAGTCAGCACCTCACCTGCATAGTACCTAAAGGTGCCCCCACTAGTCTGCACCCACAGCTTTAGTCTGCCTCAGCACTTCCAAATCCTGACCTGCCAAGTTAAGTCTTTGCCCAAACACTTGCCTCCCACCCCTTTCACCCTAGCAGTTGCCTCCCACTCCTTACCCCTTGGCTCTTTTCTTTCCCTCTGCCCGTCCTATCCCAGCTCCCACTGCCCCTCCTTACATCACCCTAACAGTCTGCCTCTGCCTCTCTCTCTCTCTCCTTTCTGCAGGATGCTGGCATACCATGTATGTCTTAGCACAGTTAGTGTAACTGTTAGTCATTGCAACCCATGTACTGTTGAATTTTTTTGTACTCTGGGGCCCGGATATTCAGAAGGGCTGTGCATTGCACAACACTGTTATGCCATGTGCAACCCACTGATGCTCCCTGGCATGATATTCAAATGGGGATTGAGCTTGGCACAAATCCCAATGTGCTGGAGTGCATCAGTAATGTATGCAGTTCAGGTGGGGGGACATGCCCATGCATACTCTGCACATTCTGATATTCAGCCCAGGATGTGCTGAGCCCATGTATGCACAACCCCTACTTGCACTGCACACAGGTGAGACAAAAAAAAGGAGCAACAGCTGGCCACCCACAAGTGAGCTGCCATATTGCAGGGTGGAGCACAGCAGCTGCCACCTGTGGGTGGTCACCCAAGCTCCGGATGCACCTTCTGGTGGTGCCCCCCATGCCTGATCATGGGCATACATATACAAATAATCATACAATATCCCTGGTGGTCCAGTGGACTGCTTGCAGCCCGATCGTGGGCATATGTTGAAAATATTAAATGTCCAATATCCCCGGTGATCCAGTGGACCACTTGCAACTGCTTGCAGCCCAATCATGGGCATATGTTGAAAATATTAAATGCCCAATATCCCTGGTGGTCCAGTGGACCTCTTGCAGCCCAATTGCAGGCATGTGTTGAAAATATTAAACGTCCAGTATCCCTGGTGGTCCAGTGGACTGCTTGCAGCCTGATTGTGGGCATCAGTAGAAAACAAAGCCTCCCCAAAACAACCCTGGTGGACTAACGGAACCCCCTCCCAGCCGCCCACTGAGCCCCACTGCCCTGCTTCCCCTGGTCAGTGGTGGGTGGCAGCTCCCCACCCGCTTGCTGCCCCGCAGCCCACTGACTGACACCGTACAGTAGGGCTGTATGCCCATTAGTCAACAGCATAAGCCAATGGGCGTGCAGCCTGTACCATACTACACAGTCCAGATATGTCACATATCTGGACTGTGTAGTATGGTATGGGCTGCATGCCCACTGACTCACGCTGTGGACCAATGGGCGTACAGCCCTACTGTACGGTGACAGTCAGTGGGCTGCATGGCAAGTGAGTGCACACTCACTGCTGACTGGGAGGAGTGGGCCAGTGAGACTCAGTGGGCGGGTGGGGAGTGGGGTTCTGTTAGTCCACCAGGGTTGTTTTGGGGTGGCATTATTTTCTACTGACGCCCGCGATTGGGCTGCAAGTGGTCCACTGCAATACCAGGGATATTGGACGTTTAATATTTTCAACATATGGGATCGGGCTGCAAGCAGTCCACTGGACCACCATGGATATTGGATGTTTAATATTTTCAACATATGCCTGTGATCGGGCAGTGGGGTACTTTTCCGTGATGTGCAGGGGGTGTTGGTCCCTGACGGCTGCAGCCTGGCAGAGCGCCAGGTGCAAGTCACCAGGGATTCATGTACCTGCATACAAAAGGAGCCATAATGACATGCAGATGGCCCCATTTGCACCTTGCATGCATTATGGCCCCATTTGCATGTGCACTTTTGAATATCATGGTTGTTGCACCTAGTGCAATGGCACTTGCGCTAGCACATCCCCCTGCTCCACTCAGGCCACTTGCGCTGGCGCAGTGCCACTGTGCCATGTGCACTGCAGGTGGCCAGGGTGCGATATTCAGCACTGCTGTGCCATGGCGCAGCTCCATTGAATATCACCCTGTCAACGCCCCTGTGCAGCCAAGTTGCATTGCGCCAAGGTTTGCACCACAGCCTGGCACAGTCTGAATATCCGGGCCTGTATGTATAATTAGTTTGAAACATAGAAACATAGAAACATAGAATTTGATGGCAGATAAGGACTGCTTGGCCCACCTAGTCTGCCCATTTTCCTACCTAACAGATAAGCTGCAGATCCTAGTTAACCAACAGCTTACTTCCTCTTACCCACCCCTTGGACTGCCTTATGCCTGTCCCATGCATTCTTGAAGTCCACCACTGTTCTTGACTCCACGACCTCCTCAGGGAGGCTGTTCCATGCATCCACAACCCTCTCAGTGAAAAAATACTTCACATTACCCCTGAGCCGGCCCCTCTATCTTCAAATTGTGCCTCTTGTTCTTGCACATCTTTTTCTGGAAGATGCTACCTCTTGGACTTTGTTAATTCCTTGAGGTACTTGAAAGTTTCTATCATGTCCTCTCTCCTTCTTTCCTCAAGAGTATACATATTAAGCTCCTTTAGTCTTTCTTCAGATGTCTTCTGGTGCAGACCCTGCACCATTTTGTTGCCTCTCTGACAGCCTCCACTCTGTCTATGTCTTTATGGAGATGGGGTCTCCAGAACTGTACACAGTACTCAGATGGGGTCTCACCAACTGTCTGTACAGAGGGATAACAACTTCCTGTTTTCTACTATTGATGCCTCTTCCTATGCATCCCAGTATCCTCCAGCCTTCCTTACTGCCTTCTCCATTGCTTGTTCCACCTTTAGGTCATCTGATATAATTACCCCCAGGTCCCTTTCCATTTTTACTGTTGTCAGTATCTCACCCCCATTGTGTACGCTTCCCTGGGTTTTGTTTCCCAGGTGCATTATCTGCACTTCTTTGCATTGAATCTGAGCTGCCATACATTTGACCATTCCTCCAACCTTGCCAAGTCCCTTCTCATCCTTTCCACTCCATCCTGTGTATCAACCCTGTTGCAGATCTTTGTGTCATCTGCAAAGAGACATACTTTTCCTTCCAGTTCCTCTGCAATGTCACTTATAAAGACATTAAAAAGGACTGGTCCCAGTACCGAACCCTGTGGTACCACACTAGTAACCCTCCTTTCTTCACTGTGTACTCCATTTACTACTACCCTTTGCGTCCTGTTGTCTATCCAATTTTTTATCCAGGCTACCACCTTGGGACCCATTCCAAGGCTGTCTATCTTGTGTATTAATCTTTTGTGGGGGACTGTATCAAATGCCTTGCTAAAATCTAGGTTTGTGTCTTCTTGTGTTAATGTATCTGATGTAGAACCTTTCAACAAGCATCCACTCACATGTATCATCCAAGATTTCAATAAATAAAAAAAAATATATATAGACCTTGATCTTTCTCTGATTGTCTATTGGGAAGTGCCACATTTTTTAGAGTATAAGTGTGCATAGGATATAATTTCCCAGATATATTATGCAACACTTGTCTGTATTTAGTTTCATCCCCCAAGTTGCTGTCCGTTGTACTATTCTGTCAATATCATTTTGTTTGTCCTTGATATGATCATCAGTTCCACATGGCCCATATAGTTTGGTGTTGTCTGTGAATTTAACCACTGTACTTTTTATGTTCTTTTATCTAAATCTGCTATGAAGATCTGGAATACCAATGGTCCAATCACAGACCCCTGAGAGACTCCACTTGTGACTCTTCCCTCAGAAGAACAATGTTCTGTGATGGAAACTACTTGGGTTCTTTCCTACATCCAGTTGTCAATCCATTCAACAATATGTTGGTTGATCCCATAGCTGGAAATATTTTTATTAACAGCTCCATGTGGTACCAGGTCAAAAACCTTACTGAAATCAAATAATACCACATTCATTGGTATACCCCTATCCAACATTTGATTAACTGTATCATAAAAACATATCAAATTTGTCATACAGGACTGCCCCTTTCTAGAACCATGCTGATTGGTAGCAAACAAGGGAAATTTTTTTAAATTATCATTATTTTGTTTTTAATCAGGGACTAAAGAATCTTACAAGGGATGGAGGTAAGGCTTATCAGCCTATAATTTGATACTATGGATTTATTACCACTCTTAAAGATTGGGTTGACTCTTGATTTCTTCTAATTTTTTGGAATTTCGTTATAATTCAATGATCTTCCATATAGCAATTTTAAAGGTAACCAGATTTCATCTATCATGAGTTTTAACATTGCTGGTATGATATTATCAATGCCTGGGGCACTATTACCTGTTAATGTATGACTCTGATGTAACATTTTTTCTTTAGTGAAGATATGTCCGCTTATCATTTGATTTTTTGCAGATGCATTATTTTGTTGTATTTGACTCGAAAATACAGAACAAAAATAATTATTAAAGCTATTATCCATTTTGAGTGAATCAGTAATGGACTCATTATATTCGGTAATTGATGATAGTTCACCATTTCCTCTCTTTAGTGAATTTATATAACTGCAAAATTTCTTACTATTTGATTTACCAGCAGTATTTGCTAAGTACAATTCGTAGTTCTTTATTGCCTTATTGATTTTATTTTTACACTTTTTTTGTGCTTCTTTGAATCTGATCCAATTTTCTTCTGTTTTGTTTTCCATAAATTGTCGATAATATTTCCTCATTTTGATTATAAGTTTTTTTATGTTTTTATTAATTCATTTAGGCTGTATAACATACTTTCCATATTTCTTTATTCATTTAACATGTTTTTGCATTGTGTTATTATTGTTATTTTGATAAATTTCTATGAGTCATCAATAGTCCTACCTTCAGATTTTTTTCCAGTCAATACTGTTAAAATCTTGTTTAATACCATCTAGATTTGCTTATTTGTATAGGTAAAGTTTGGTACATCCATTAGTGTGGTAATTTTGAGATTCAGCCATAAAAAGTACTGTAGAATGGTAGCTGCTACCTAGTGGTTAGTTAACAGAGCATTTGCTGATGTTTATCTCCTCTGATGTTAACACTAAGTCCAATACATTGCTTAGCCTAGTCAGAGATTTTACATGCTGTATCAAATTTTTTTCAGAGCAAAGATCAAAAAAATCTCTCCCCTGCTTACTGGTTGCTGTGTGCAGGTTTCATTCAATATCTGGGAGGTTAAAATCTCATGTTAGTATGATTTTCCCAAATTCTAATGCCTTATGTATTTCTTCTATTAGTTTTCCATTGAGTAATACATTTGTATCTGGTGCTGTATAACACACCCCTAAGATGTATGCATTTTTATTATTGATAATTTTGATACATGGTGTTTCAGTCTCTTCACTAGTTTTTATTTTATCTGTTATATCTATGAAATTTATGTTAGATGAAATGTAGATTGCTATACCCCTCTTCTATTTTTTCTGACATTATGTATCATACTATATCCCTCAATATTATGACCCCAATTATCTTTAACATCCATCCATGTTTCTGTTAATAGAACTATATCTATATTTTCTGTGTTTATTACTGCTTGATGTTCACTAAATTGTGTATGTATTGAAGGCTTCTTACATTACTCAGTAGAATCTTAGTGGATTGTGACTTTCTAGGTGACTTTTTTTATTTTAGATGGTTGTTGATTACTAGAAGTGCATTTTCCATTCCTCTGTTTATTCTGTTTAAATGACTGGATTCCATAGCTTTGGAAATGAGGGATCCAAGAAACAGGCACCTTCATTATTCAAATGGAGGCCATCATTATTATATAGTCTCCTTCTCCCATAAAAGTCATCCCAAAAGTTTAAAAATGTGATGGATTCATTGGGGCACCAGTTTGTTAGCTTAGCATTGATTCTAGCTATTGTCTTATTTTTCTTATTGACTGCTCTTGGTACTAGTAGAAGTCATGAGACAATAGGACATACCCCCAATTGTGTGTGGTTCAACAATCAAACCTTTCCTGTCTAATAGCTTTCTTTTACCATTGGAGTAAGTGAGGAAGAGGGGCATGGCTAAAGGTTACTTCATTATATACATTGAAACAAGTATTACTAGCACCTCTAGGGCTATTACCTTGGTTATTTAACAATAAAGAGTTTATATAGTACATGAGGTTCTTGAAAGAATCTTTACATCTTACACAGTTTCAAAACTTCATAAATTTTTATTAGACCTTAAATCTCCTGAATTACCTGCAGTCCCCAAAGTTTGGTGCAGTATGTCCAGAGGGTTAGATTGGAATATTATTTGGAAAGACGTTCATAAATATTTCTATTGAAAATCTGAGATTGACTCAATTTAAATTATTACATCATGGGTATTATACCCCAGTCAAACTTTTCAAATTTGGGGTGTTACCCTCTGGCATTTGCACTAAATGTGGAAAACATGAAAGTACCCTTACCACTATGTCTTGGGAATACACACTGATTAGTTCTCACTGGTCTACTGTCGAGTTATATTTAGGCAATCTCCTAGGTATTGACTGTCATTTGAGGTTAGAAAGTTGTGTCCTAGGAGATTTCCGTAGTTTAGGCTTGGAAGAGCTGACATATTATATATCTGTCATAGCTTTGACTGCTAAAAAAAATATTCCAAATCATTGGAAGGATAAAGATATTCGCTCTCTTACTGAAAGGAAGCATGAACTGTTGTTTAATCTCAGGATAGAAAAAATCATTTTTAGTCTCATGCATAATCTTTCAGCTTTCAGTACTAGATGGAATAAACTTTTTGATATGATCTTTACATCTGACTACACCTAGCACCTTGATTTATTCTATTTAGTCTCTTATGTAGTTCAATATCATTCTGTCTCATATATTTGA
This sequence comes from Neoceratodus forsteri, assembly GCA_016271365.2. Lineage (NCBI taxonomy): Eukaryota > Metazoa > Chordata > Ceratodontiformes > Ceratodontidae > Neoceratodus > Neoceratodus forsteri. Next base: position 853,526,436 of record CM028134.1, read on the forward strand.
TATATTATTCTTCATAGTATTAGTATATCTCCATTAATGCCATTGCAGCTCAAAGGCATGTCTTTATTAGGTAAAACTTTACTTACGTGGTATATACCTTTTCTTTTATCCTCTGATTAGAAAATTTGGTGTCTCTAGTGGGATTTATATTTTTGTGGGTTGGGATATCTTAGGGGTTATTGTCTTTGTAGTGTTATTTTCTTTTAGTGATTGTCAACTTCTTGTATATTGGTTGTACATGTACATCCATTTCCTGTTAAATGCATATTTGTATTCTGAGTTACCAAAACGTTTTTAATAAAGAGTTGAAAGTTAAAAAAGTAACAAGATATAAGCTGTCTCCTGCTGATGAACACTAAAACCCAAACCATACAGTTCAAAAGAAGACAATCTCTCTCTTTGCATAAATAATATCTCCAATATCTGGTACCTCTCAGAATGCATGCAGAGTTTTAAATACCTTGGTATGTGGTCTAATCAAAGATTAAGCTACAAATACCATATTGCCATGATTGTCAGAAACACATCAAAAGCTTTATCTGTTCTACTGCAAAAAGAGTTGCCCACACTATAACATTGTGGAGTTAATGTTTCCACAGTCCCTAATGTTTGCCATTGAATATGGGAATGCAATCCACAGAATTGCAAATGCTACAACTCTACACAACATTATGGGAGCCTTCAGAAGTTTATGTTGATTTGCACACAGATGAGACAAACATACCTACCACTGCCTTCTATATTCAAATCTGGGACTGCTCACCCTAGAGAAGAGACCTCAAATGGGAGGCCATAAATTCATGAATGCATGACACCATGGCCTTCACCTTCACTACTATTGCAATGTATTAATCAGATCTACTCAGACTGACCATTTGAGCTCTCAATTCAGAATTCCCCATGGCCTAACAGTACACATAGCTTTTGGTGGAAATTTCTTCCTCATTACTGCCCTAGCCACAAGGAATACCCTTCCAGAAACCATTAAAGAAAACAGCAACCTACTATCCTTCAAAAGAGCCTGGCAATGTCAACTTCACAGACTGCGTGGCTGCTAAGCATGCCCCAACTCCCCTCTAATACTCAAAAGTCTGTTATATCCTCATATATTCACAATATTTCCCATTATTGCCAAAAAAACATCCTGTCACTCTGTGTTATGATATTCAGTGAGTCCTAATCAGAATAAATTGTAAATATAGTTGAACGATTGGTTCCAAGCTGCTTGTACTTAAAGGAGTTGGGAAATTATTTTTACATAGTTAACTGCCCTTTCATCTTCATATCCATGGAAGTTATGTATTCTGATATACTTTGATCAATTTTTTTGGTCAATAAATAATCAAGCTTTGGGGTGCCCTCAGAGCTACACTCCTCTCATCAGCTGCTGCATTTTCTTTTCATGTTTCTAAGTCATTCAATGACATCAATAACACCATTCCATGCTTCTCATCTGAAAGGCCTGGAATGGTGCTATTGATGTCAGTGAATGTTCAGCGGTATAAAAAGAGAGATAAGCAACTACTGAGGAGAGAGGGATTCAGGGTAGTTAAAAGGCAACAAAATTAGATTTTTAATATAACAAAGAAATTAAAAAACATATCAGAATATTGGACAGACACTAAAGGGGCAACAGGAGGGCATCTAGAGGTGTAAAAATGGTTTCATATCACCTTTAATATATCAAATTATTAGCTTTAACTCTTTTGCATGTATTCTGCTGATGCTACGAATGCCACCACAGGACCCTGTTGAAAAGCAAGTCTTCCACCTAAGTGAGGCCCCCAATGCACAAAACTTTAAAATAAAATAAATGACTAGCTTATTGAAGGATAACCAGACCCCAATATTGCCAAAAAGACATTATAGTTTATGTTCCCCTTCTTCCAGAAGACATTTGCTATAATACAGTACAATATTATTTGCATACATGTGCTCTGAGCATGGATAGCACTAAACTGGAAGGTCATAAAGATTGAAAAAGAAAAGAGCATAATATGATCCCTTGAGTGTTCCCAATAAGATTTTTCTAATGTGCTTTCTCTAATGTCTGATTTAGTTTTATTGATAGGGACCAGCTGAGGTCAGCCATGAAGGTAGGTAGCAATCGATACAACAGCATGAATAGTGAAACTTTTCCTTATATTTTCCCCAAGTAAGGATCCATGGTTGACAAGGTCAAATGTCTTACAGAGATGAGTGTTGACAGCTCTAGTGATTTGGCCCTTCTCTATAGAACTGGAAGTATCACTTATTATCTTTAATACTGCAAATGTGTCTGGCAGCCTGCTGCAGCAGAAGCACTACTGCTTGCAATGCCAATGACCTGAGTTTGGAAGTGAGCTTGAGAGTTGGAGAGCCAGATGGAGAGGGGGAGGAGGATCAATTGTCCAAGGGACTGCTCTTCCCCTCTGGGGAAGGGAGGGACAGGTACCTGGTGTTACCCTGGTCCTTAGTGGTGGCTGGGAGTTAGACTGCTGAGACTGCACCCACTGGGGGGTGGAGGCAGGACAGACTCCTGGCATGCTGCATATGGGAGCATGCACAGCTCAGCCACTGGCATCATTGAATGACACCTCCTCTGCACTAGGGAGTGGAAGAACAGGAAAAAAGGTAATGACAGATAGAATGACACCAGCCTCCCACTGGCCCTGCATTCAGCTATCAAGTGACATCTGCCCAAACTGAATCCTGTTTCCAGTGGAGTTTGGGGGACCCTGCTGACCTCTCCCGGGGGGGGGGGAAAGCCCTTGGGGAGAGCTGGATGAGGTAAAGTCCTGAGGAAGTTGGGGTGACAGGGTTGGGGAACCAGTGGATGGGGGCCAGCCAGTATGGTGGAAAACATAATAACAACAATACTGCAAAGGCGGGAGAGTGCAGGGGTCTGAAGCTGTATTAAAAGTGTAAGAGTAGGCTATGGTCCTTTAGGATGTCAGAAAAGCCTGTAATTATTGAGGGTGGACCTATATCCAGTGTTAACTAGTGGGGTCCCTCTGGCATGCTTCATGATGGTAGAAAGCTTACCGTAAACAAGCATTTGTCAATGCCAAATGTCATCTTGCTGGCATTGGCATTGGTAGTGCAGGAGTTAGAGATGCATAATAGGAATGGCAGTGAAGTATTGAACTAACGGCAACCTCACCCCCACCCTGCAAAGATTGACAGGTATTGGGGTGTGCCTTTGGGTCATCAGCTATAACACTCATGCCATTTCACCTCACTCTACCTGTAGACACTGACAAGTGTTGTGGTGTGCTTTGGGGTTTTTGGGCCTTATACTTACCCCATTCCATAATGAAATATGCTGAGATGGGTGCAGTGTAGGAGAATGGGGTGAACTTTGGGGCTGAGCACTCCAAGGTACACCTTGATTCCTGTCACTGGCTGCATGGTGGGGGGGTGGGGTTGGAATGGCGTGAGCATCATAGCCGATGATCCCAAATCACACACCTGATGCCTGTCAGTCTCTACAGTGTAAGGTGTAACAGTTGGAAACCCTAATGCCATAGGTGTTTGTTGGTATTTTCACTCCACATTACCAACATGGGCTTTTTGTGACCCCATCTGATAGGTAGTTTTGCACAGCGACTGTGCCATTTGATGGCACAGGTACAAAAACTAATTTTGGGCGGGATGTGAAAAATGACAACTGTATTGTTCATGATGAGGTGTAAATAAATGTCAACATTGAAAATCTGGAGTGAAAATATGAAAAATTGTTGAAGTCATGAGCATGCATAGAAACTGGGCAACACACGTCCGTAGCCCAATTATTTTTGGGATTTTTTAACCATGTTTTTAACATAGGCATTTTGGGACCTTTCCTCATGAACAGTGGCACTGTGATTTTATTAATCTGTCCCAAAAGTTTATTTCCCACAGCAGCCATGCTATTCTGCACTGGAAGTGTAAAAACACATTTTGGCCAGGATATGTAAAATGACAGCTGTACTGTTCATAAGGAGGTGTGGAAAAAAGACAATGTTGAAAATCTGGAGTGAAAATATTACAAATTCACGATGTTACGAGCATGCGTGGAAACTGTGCAACGTACGCTAGTAAAACAGTCATTTTTTAAATTTTTTTCACCAGATTTTCAACATAGGCTTTTTGAGTGCCCACCTCATGAACATTGCACTGTCATTTTGTCAATCAATCCCAGAAGGTGATTCCACGCAGTGACCGCAAAATCACCTTTCTTGACAGAATAACACCATGACAGTAATTGAATTCATGAGAAGGGGTCCCAATTACCGCATGTTGAAAATGTGGTGCCAAAATTCCCCAAAATGCCTGAGATTTGCACCAAAGTTGAAAAAAACTATTTATGCCATTATACAGCTTACCGGCATTTCTTCAGTTCGTGATCTGCCTTGAAGACTGCAGACGTGTTCCCAGTCCACCCGAAGATCGTTGCACCAGGCTCCGGAGGTAAGTATGGTGTGGGAGGGTGTGGGGAGGCAGGGTACGCAGAGGGTAGGTGCGGGTTGGAGGAGGGCGCAGAAGGTAGGTGTGGGTTGGAGGAGGGGGCAGGAGGAACTGTGAGGGACCATTTTCTTCTTTTACAGGGGAAAAAAAGACAATGAGGGTCAGTTTTCTTTTTTTGTAGATGTGTGTTTGGTACACTGGGGTGGGCTCTCAGTGTACCACCTGCATTACAGGGAGAGGGAATGCAACTGATGGAGATTGGGCCCACCATAGGCACAAAAACAGGCGGGGGTGTGCATGATGCTTAGGGGGATTGGGTACCCCTCGGCACACAATTGCAATGGGAGGGGGGGCATTATGCCAACAGGGAGTGGGCTCTCCCTTCAGCAAATTAAGTGGGTCAGGGCATGCTGACAGGGGGGATTGGGTGCCACTGAAGTTGACATTGTGCGTGGCTACTGTCAGTGCCATCATGTTTACTGGAAAATTTTTCCAGTGAAGGCACGTTAGGAGTCGTGCTATTGTGCCGCTGCATGACGAGCTTGTCTGTCATTGCAGCAGCATTTTTGTTTGATCTGGTGGCCAGTTTACATATGCCTGGTGCCAGTGCCTGCATGCTGGCTTATTGGGGAATGAGGGATGTACCTACCGATGCATGCCCTGCATTCGCCCACAGTGACCGCACCTTCAAATCTACTACTACTGCAATATGTTGGCTGGCATGTAAGTGCCAGCCAACACAAGAAATGGCCATGAATCCAAAACCAAAATGCGAACAAACACCAGGGGTGATATGGCAAAACCAAAACCAGAACCTGGACAGACTGGGTGGGCCAAGTGGTCCTTATCTGCCGTCAGAGTCTTTGTTTCTATGTAACCTGCCTGGTTTTGCAACTGCTAAGATTAGTATCTCTCTCCATTGTGAATCTACAAGACTGCCATCAAAGGCTGGTAACACATATACAGTAAACATACAACTAGCTCAAACAAGTCACTAGCTTCTTAAGTGGCTGCTAAAAACTTATTAATTAAATGAGTCCTATTCTTTAGGTTAGCTTTATGATACTATTACAAACAACCTGTGTGAGGCACAGTTACTCCATCAACTGGAGGAATTGCTGAGCAAATTGTGAGGTTTCATCATTGACCCATATATTGAAATCCACCAGCACAATTAAGTTAGAGGCATTCAATGGCAGGTCTACAATGAAATCTTCAGCTTTCTGTAGAAACTTCTGTTTCCACCCTGGAGGCGATAGGCCAGGAGAATCCTACATCTCTATCTACATCAGCCTTCACTGCCACACATTCAAACCCTGTCTCCTTCAGAGAGTATTCTGTTAGCTTCAGGCAGAATCTAAAACAGATGGCCATCCCACCACCACCTCTTCTGTGCTCCCACCTTGAGCGGTATGCCACTGAGAACCCATCTGGGATCGCTGCCTCCAGGACTGACCCAAAGATATCACCAAGTCAGGTCTCCATGAAAAATACAAGGTCCTCAGAGGAATCCACAATGAAATCTGACACTCCGGTTGTTTTATTCCTCAGGGACTTGGCATTGCACAACACAACATAAAGGGAAGGAGTCAGTGCAGTCAACCCTTCTACTATCTGCACCCCATTCCTAGGGAGGCTTCCTGGGGATTGGAACATAGCAGGGAGGTTTCCACTCCATGATGACCCTCCTAGATCCAGGTTACCTGCTCAGACTGACACTTCTGATCCCTCTTTTCCCAGCTCCTATACAAGATCCTGATGTATTGCCAATAATTACCTGATACTGTCTTGACAGATGTGGATAGGGTCAAAAATCTTGAAGTTACTGTGGACTCTGGGATGATGCATGGAAATCGTGTGCCAGCCATGGTCTGCAGTGGATTTTTTTCCAGTTTTTGACTAACTACTGGATCAGACCCTATTTTATTTTATTTTTTTTTTATTTAGTTGTTTAACCAGGTATAGCACACTAAGCTGGAAGCATTTTTACAGGAGCGACCTGGAAGCACAATGAGGTTAAGTGACTTGCTCAGGGTCACACAGTATGCAAGTGGAAGCTGTGGGATCAGACCCTATCCAATGCAAGAGGACCTGGTGACCCTGATACATGTATTTGTAACCTCAAGGCTTGAGTAATGTAATGCTCGCAATGCTGGGCTATCTGAGAGGTTGGTATACCACCTACAACTAATGCAGAATGCTGTAGCCAAGTAGATCACCAGGTCATTTTATGTTGATCATTTCACTCTTATGCTGTGGCATCTGCACTGACAACCAAATAGGTGGCACACACATGTCAAGACTGCTTTGTAAACATACACATTTCTTCACAGGTTGGGTCCTGGATACAATAAAGACTGCTTGATCTGATGTTCTCCCAGCCATTCACTCCACTCCCCCCAGGAACTCCTGTTGCCCATCCAAATGTCTCACCTAAAGCTATATGGAGATAGGGCAGTCTCGGTAAAGGCCCCAGCCATCTGGAGCTCCTTGCCTTGTCATCTAAGGCATTCCCCCCTCAGTGAAGGCTTTTAACAAAGGACTTATGGACTGGCAGTGTATCTTAGAGGTTAGAGTAATGAGCTACGAATGAGCTTGGTACATCCAGCAGACCTGGGTGTGATTCCCACAGCCTCCAGAGGCATACTGTGTGACTCAGAACAAGTCACTTAACTAAACCAGGGTTCCCAGGATGCCTCTAAAAACAGCACTTGTGCCTTGAGGGCCTTACCCATTTACCAAATAATAATAAAATAAAAAAAATTAATTTGTTTATAATAGCTTTTGTCACCATTGACTGCAATTAAGATCAGTACCTTAGCAGTTTTATTTATGTATTCATTCTGTTTCAATACATTTACCTGTTCTATGGTCTACATATCTTTTCCTGAGTTATTTTTGTGAATCACCCAGAGCCATAGTGATAGGATGCTATACAAATAAGCATTTGTCAATGCCGAATGTTTGCTTGCTGGTATTAGCATTGGAAATGCAGGAGTGAGACAGATGCAGAATAGGAATGGCAGTGAAGTATTGAACTTCATGCCAACTCCATCTCCATCCTGCAGAGATGGACAGGTATTGGGGTAAGTGTTTGGGTCATCGCCCATGACAGTCATGCCATGTCACCACCCTATTCTGCAGACAATGACACATGTTGAGGTGTGACTTGGGTTGTTTGGCTTTACAGTCACCCCATTCCATAAGAACATACAGTGAAATGGGTGCAGCATAGGAGAATGGTCCAAGGTACACCTTGATGCCTGTCAGTGGCTGAGGGGGTGGGGGTAGGATGGCATGAGCAGTACAGTAGGCAATACAAAGGCACACCCTGATGCCTGTCAGTCTGTACAGGGTGGGACATATTGGTTAGAAACCCTAACACCCCGGGCGTTTGTTGGTATTTGCACTACAGATTTTCAACATGGCCTTTTTGTGACCCCACCTCATGAGAGCATTTGAGACCTCTTCTCATGAAGAGTGGTAGTGTGCTTTTGCAATGTGTCCCTAACTTTGAGTTCCAACAGCAACTGTGCCATTCTGCGCCACATGTACGAAAACACAGATCAGGCAGGATGTGAAGAATGGCAGCTACATCATCCATAGGGAGGTGTAAAGAGATGGCAATGTTGAAAATCTGCAGTGGTAATATTAAAAATGCTCGCACTTCTGAGCATACGCGGGAAACTGCGCAACGCGTGCATGTCAAACAGTCATTTTATGGACTTTCATCACCAAAGTTTCAACATAGGCATTTTAGGACCTCTGCTCATGAACAGTGTTACTGTGATTTTTTTAATGTGTCCCAAACACTGATTTCCCACAGCGACCACGCTATTCTGTGCCAGCAGTGCAAAAACACATTTTGGCCAGGATGTGAAAAATTACAGCTATACTGTTCATAAGGAGATGTGGAAAAATGGCAATGTTGAAAATATGGAGTGAAAATATTACATATTTGTGACATTACAAGCATGCGTGGAAACTGCACAATGCACGCTCATAACACAGTCATTTTAACATAGAAACATAGACTCTGATGGCAGATAAGGCCCACTTGGCCCACCTAGTCTGCCCATTTCCCTACCTACAGGATAAGTTGCAAATCCTAGTTAACTAACAGCCAATTTCTTCCCACCCCCCAATGAACTGCCTTATGTCTGTTCCATGCATTCTTGAATTCTCCCACAGTTGTAGACCCCACAACCTCCTCAGGAAGGCTGTTCCATTCGTCCACTACCCTGTCTGTGAAAAAATACTTCCTCACATTGCCCCTGAGCTGTCCCCCCTCTATCTTCAAATTGTGTCCACTTGTTCTTGCACATCTCTTTTTCTGAAAGATGCTACCCTCTTGGACTTTGTTGATTCCACTGAGGTACTTAAAAGTGTCTATCATGCCCCCCTCCCTCCTTTCCTCAAGGGTATACATATTAAGCTCCTTTAGTCTCTCCTCATATGGCTTCTCTTGCAGACCCTGCACCATTTTAGTAGCCCTTCTCTGGACTGCCCCCATCCTGTCTATGTCCTTGCGGAGATGAGGTCTCCAGAACTGGATGCAGTACTCCAGATGGGGTCTCACCAACTGTCTGTACAGAGGGATAACAACTTCCTCTGCCTCTCCCTATACATTCCAGTATCCCCTGAGCCCTCCCTACTTCCTTCTCACATTGTTTGCTAACCTTAAGGTCATCTGAAATGATTACCCCCAGGTCCCTTTCGATTTTTATTGTTGTTACTACCTCCCCCCATCATGTAATCTTCCCCTGGGTTTTTGTCTCCCAAGTGCATTATTTTGCACTTCTTTGCATTGAATCCAAGCTGCCATACTTCTAACCATTCCTCCAACCTTGCCAAGTCCCTTCTCATCCTTTCCACACCTCATTGTGTATCAACCCTGTTGCTGATCTTTGTATCATCTGCAAAGAGGCATAATTTTCCTTCCAGTCCCTCTGCGATGTCACTTATAAAGACATTAAAAAAGACTGGCCCCAGTACTGAACCCTGTGGTACCCAACTAGTAACCCCTCTTTCTTCAGAGTGGACTCCATTTACAATTACCTTCTGTATCCTGTTGTCCAGCCAATGTTTTACCCATGGAATTTCATCATAAAATTTTCAACACAGGCATTTTAGGACCTCTGCTCATGAACAATGGCACTGTGATTTTGTTAATGTGTCCCGAACACTGAGTTCCCACAGTGACCACGCTATTCTGTGCCAGAAGTGCGAAAACACATTTCAGCCAGGATGTGAAAAATTACAGCTGTATCATTCATAAAGAGGTGTGTAAAAATGCCAATGTTGAAAATCTGGAGTGACAATAGAACAAATTTGCGAAGTTATGAGTGTGCATGGAAACTGCGCAATGCATGCCCTTAAAACAGTAATTTTTTTATTTTTTCCACCAAATTTGCAACATAGGCTTTTTGAAAGCCTGCCTCAGGAACAGTGGCACTGTCATTTCATTAATCGGTCCCAAAAAATGATTCCATGCAGTGATCACAAAATCACCTTTCAGGACAGAATAACACTATGACTGTGGCTGAATTCATCATGAGGTGTTCCAATAACCCCATGTTGAAAATGCGGTGCCAAAATTCCCCAAAATGCCCAAGATATGCACCAAAGTTGAAAAAACCCTATTTATATCATTATACTGCTTACCGGCATTTCCTCATTTTGCGGTTGGCTGTGAAGAGTCCAGATGTGTCCCTGGTCCATTGAAGATCATCACACCATGCTCTGGAGGTATGTATGGGGTGAGGGTTTGTGTGGGGAGTTGGAATGTGCAAAAGGTGGGTGTGGGTGGGGAGAGGGGACACTGGAGTTGATGAGGGACCGTTTTCTAGTGTACAGGGGTTAAAAAAAATTGCTGGACTGTTTTTTTTTTATTTTAGGGACATTTGGCATGCTGGGATTGGCTCCTAGTGTTCTACCTGAGTTGTTTTGGGGTGGGCTGTAGCCGCCGGGGGATTGGGCACCCCATCGGCAAATACTAGTGGGAGTGGGAGTGGGAGAGCCGAGGGGGATTGGGCACCTCCTCGGAACACATTAAATTGAGGGAACATTATGCTAATGGGGAGTGGGCTCCCTGACAGCAGATTGAAATAGGAATGGGGGACTGAAGCTGAGGGGGATTGGGCCCCCCATCAGCAAAGAAAGACCGTTGGGGGTGCATGATGCTGAGGGGATTGGGCACCTCCTCAGCACAGAAGTGAAATGGGAGGGGGGGGCATGATGCTGATGGGGGTGGGCTCCCTGTCTGCAAATGATCTGGGTCGGGGCAGGCTGTCAGGGGATTGGGCTCCCCTGAAGTCAGCATTGTGGCAGGTGGCTGTGAAAGTCTCTGTTGCCATGTTTATTCCACCTCTTCACTAGGAAGGGCACGTTTGGAGGTGTGTTACTGTGTCACTGCATGATGAGCTTGCCTCTCATAGCAGAAGCACTTTTCTTAGATTTGGTGGCTACTTTGCCTATTTCTGGTGTCAACGCCTGCATGCTGGCTTATTGGGGAATGAGGGAGACACCCACTGATGCGTGCCCTGCATTTTCCCAGTGACTGCACCTCCAAATCTGCTACTAATGCAATATGTTTGCTGGCGTGCATGCGTGAGACAACATAAAAAGGGAGTGATTGCTTAACATGGTGACAGGAGCAGCAGTTGATGGTGCTGCCACACTCAGAGGTCTGGATCTTGAGCCTATCTCCACCAGTTCATTTGTTTATTGATGTTCAGCAGTGCTTCTAAAACTAAAATATAGTTACTACATTTGGAAAGTTGAGGTCAGAAACATAGCAGATATTATAAAACAGGTAGAGAAGTTTTCTACACCCTAATTGGCTAAGAGGTACCATTTGCCATGTCCATATCAGGACATATTCTGGCAACTGGTACTACTTACACCAACCAACATGCAGCACACTCAGAGATCAATGCCTGCCATAGCTCTCCTGCTGCAGCTTCACTTGGCATCCATATTTCTGACAGCCATGTTAGTAATGGGAAAAAGTCATGAACTATTATGTGCCCTAACTTAAAAAAGAAAAAAAAAAACATGTTTAACAGTCATGAGTCACTCCCCATATTTACAGCACAAGTTCAACATAAGCATGGTTGCCATCAATATTTTAAAAGCATCTGACCATCAATGTTTGTATTTGTTCCTTAAAATGTATGGTAGGTCTCTGATCCTCAGCTCCATGCCAATCATCCCTATGATCAAGTCATTTTATTTTTATTTATTTAGTTTTTGTTTACCGGGTAGGTGCACTAGCCATAGCAATGGCTATTTTCAGGCACGACCCGGGAGAATACAAAACAAACTTCTGGAGATAACAGTAACAGTACATTCTTAGAAATAGTGAAAGTAATGGGTGCATACAAGCAGGTAACAACATTGGTAATACAGTATCACAGGTAAGTGTAAGCAACACAGAAAATTGCAAGAAAAATTAGGGCATTATACTAACATGAGGAGGAAATAAATTACATAAAATGCAGTGTCACTTTAAGCAGACAATAACTTTAGAGAGAAAGGAATGGAAAATGTATTTTTTTGATGACCAGAGCAGGTCTGGGAGAAGATTAAAGTAAGAGAAGTAAATAGTAGAAGTTGTGGAGAGAAAAGATAGAGTGGGGTGTGGAGGGAAATAAGGTTAGGAAGTGCAAAACAGAAGGGTTATGCAGGGCTGTGTTTACATAGACAGCGCTCATAGGCTTGAAACTTCAGGTGTCCCCCCCACCACTGACCCATGCACCCAGTGTGCACCAGGCGTGTCCCCCCAACACACACACACACGCACACACACACCCCTCCCTGCCATGTCCTGCTGAGTTACATCCACAGCACAGAGTCTCTGCCTGGTCCCACTCATACCCTTTTGAAAGCTAAACTAGTATAAAACTTTTCCAGAATATGAACATTTTTACAGTCAAAATGTTAAAATTCCTTTTAGTAAACTGTTTACACTTATTTAGAGGTGGAAAAAAACAGTCTATCACACACCAAGCTCAAACACTAAACTATTTATGCATTTGATCTGAACAAGGCCAAACGTGTGCATTCGTATTCAGAGTCTCCTAGCTAGAAAAAAGTAATGCACTGAACAGAACAAAAGTCACTTTACCTAAATGGTCTGAGTTCAATCACTGCAAGTCATTCAGGGTAGCATTTTAAGGCTAAACTAAAGTTAGTGTCATAACAGACAAGCTGCAAGAATAAATGTACTGCCCAAAACTCCCCGTTTTAACTTCTTTAGTAGTTAGAGAAAAAAAAAATCTGCAGGTCATGGGGGTGTAGCATTTTAAAGTGGAGGCTAGTGGTTAAACTTTCTTTTATCCAAGTAGTCCAAAGGTCAGGAGGCAGCATTTTTGTTACTAAGTGTGGTGATAACATTATTTAAGAATAAAAGCTACTGCAGTGCCAGTCTGTCACTGTCTTATAATACAGAACCTGTGGGTAAACAGTCTGAACTCTGAAGCTGCTGCTATCAATTTAATTTACAGGAGAAAAAAAAACCCTTAAAATTCACTGCAGGTCATGGGGTCATTTATTTATTTGCTTTTGTTAACCGGGTAAGCACACTAGACAGCCAAGTGCCTATTTTCAGGTGTGACCCGGGAGGGTTACAGGATAAATGCGTACAAGAACAGTAGAGGAGTCATGTTAAACACATAGAAAATAACAGGCATAACAGGGATTACACTAGGTAGCTAACAGCGTTTGAGAACAATTAGGCACATATTCAATACAGTAATGGTACATGCAGGATGGATTAGGAGGCGAACAGCAGAATACCTAACTGGTTTGATCAGAGTAAACAGGGCTAAAGATAAGTGCCAGTGGGGGGAGGGTGAATACATTATGAACTTTCTAAAAAAAATGAACACACTACAGATCAACCAGGAGCAGCATTTATTTTTGTTACTACATAACACAGACAATAAAATAAGATAAGCTTCAAACAAACTGTCAGACAACGTTGTGTGCAACAAAGCAAAAATGGTACCTGATATGCCTTGAATGATTCTGTGGGAAGGTAAATAGCCTGGCAGAAGTTTCAGGCAGCATATATTTATCCAGAGAAGCCGACCGACAGGACACAACGACCCAGTCCGTCCGACTAGTTGTGATGAATGGTGCATATACATTGATTTGGAACACACCTAGTCTACAACTCACCTCACACACCCACACACACACACACACACACCCTACTGGCACTGCTCACTCAAAAAGATGAAGAACAGTTCTGTTTACTTACTAAAGTAAAGTGGTTCTGGTGCTGACTGTACGAGTCTCAGTGACCTCTCGACTTGCTTTCAAACTTCTCCCCGACCAGACTGGCCACGACTACTGGGCTGGTGGCACTGTCTGCACTCACTGTCTGGCAAGGAAGGTCCCTCTCAGTCTTTGCTCTCCAGCATACTCGACTCCTCCACACTCGTTCAGTCAGGTCAGGAGAGGACAGAGTATTTGAATTTCTTTCACTTCAGTCCACAATACAGTTAGTTGGACTAAAATTAAGTAGCTGTTGCTGGCTGGTCTAGGTAGCTGCTCCAGACTGGTACTTCTGCTCCGCATCTGCTGCTTGCTTCCGACTCCTGAATCTCCTACGCAGTCACACTTGTCTTGTCTCTGTGATGGTGACTCTCCCAGACAGAGACCCAGTGGAACTGAAGACACAGCAGCTTGTGGCTTGTGACTTGTGACGCTCTCTCTCTCTGTCTCTCTCTCTTCCTCCCTATTCCAGCTGGCAGAGTGGTGGTTGATACAGTTCTCCTTCTATCTTCCAAGTACTTTGCTGTACTTGTACTGGGGCCATTTAAACTTGCCGCTCCTCTTTCTTGAAATGGCAGTCAATCAGAGGATGCACAGCACAGTATACACCCACCGTGGACCTGATTGAAATCCTAAATCACAAGGTCCACGGGGCGCTGCTGACTTGCTGAGTATAAGTTGCATATGGGGAAGGGGTAGAGCGAGTGGGCAGGTGGGACACCAACAGTCGGAGTAAGTACATTGATGTCGGCGTCAGTCAGGGTCAGGTCAGCCATTGCCTAAGTGGGGGCCGGGGGATGCCAGCAGTCATGTACATTGATGTCACATCATCCATTGCCTAAGGGGGGGAGGAAGGCTTGTCATCAGCACAACAGCAGGAGCAATAAACATTTATGTCTGTCATGACAAAGGGGTGGGCGGGGAGCCAATTGTTTAAATGACGCTGGCAGGGGGTCCCTTAGTAGGAGTCAGAACTGGAACGTCGTTAGACTTTTGTGTCTTTTTTTTTGTTTTGTTTTTAGCAAGATGTACTGGCAGACAACACAAACAGCCAGTCCAGAAATTTTTTTTTTTTAACTTTTTTTTTTGCTGCCTAATTTTGCAGGTGCCCCTAAATGGCTGGCGCCCCTAGGCTGCAGCCTAGTTAGCCTATGCACAAAAATGGCCCTGGGGTTATGGGAGTAATCCTGTCAGATTAAGAGAAAGTGCTGAGACAGGAATGTGGTCAAAAATTAAAAGGGGATGCGAGGGGAGTCAGTATAAAACCTAGCATCTATGGAGGCTTGAAACAGGAGCAAATACAGCAAGACAAGAGATGGTGGCACAGTGCTTACTTAAAGGAGGTGTGGGAAGAGGCTTGATGAGTGGTTAGAGGAAGGGAGTTCCAGTATTGAGGGGCCTGACAGGCAGAAGCACTAGAGCCCATTGTGGTAGCATATTTAGGGATACAAACAGGGGCATTGTCAGCAGAGGGAAGGCCATAGCAGGAGGCCTGGTTTTGGAAGAGTACCGCTAGGGGTTTAGGTATCTGAGTCCTAATTATATTGTCAATGAAGGAGCTGAAAGAAAAGAGCCTTGATGCCTGAGGAGAAAGCCAACCAAGGTCAGAGTAGAGGAGACAGTGGTGTTTCAGCCGATGGGAGGATGATGCATAGTGGCATATATTATTGTAGGTAACATCCCATTTGTGAAAACTTGATGACTTGGGAGGCAGTATAGCGCAGTGGTGTAAGGCTCTGAGCTGCAAATCTGGTGACATTCAGCAGACCAGACCTGGGTTTGAATCCCACAGCTTCCACTTGCATAATGTGTGACCCTGAGCAAGTCACTTAACTTCCCTGTGCTCCCAGGTTGCACCTGTAAAAAAAAGCTTTCAGCTTAGTGTGTCTCACCTGGTTAAACAACCAAATAAATAAAAAAAATAAATACATTTGCTTGCAGAAATATAGGTAGCTGCCCCATAGTTTAGTTATGGCAGTAGTATCCCACGGGCTATAGCAAGCATGGCCGATGGTGTGAGGGCATAGCTGGTCTGATAGGCAACTCCAGGTTTTGAGTTTACAGATTTGCAGGTCCTCTGAATATGGAGATCATAGTTTAGTAGTGGGTCCAGTGTGACCCCAGGTACTTAAAATAGATAACAACTTCTACTAAGGTGCCACTAACCGTGCAGACTTTGCACTTGTTGTGTGAGTGTTTGAGTTTAAAATTGGAGCTGAATAGCATAACTTGGGTCTTTGTTTCATTTAGGACTAGTTTGTGACTAACCAGCCACCGCTGGAGTAGTTGGAAGTCATGTGAGAGCTTCAGATTTATATCCTCAATACATTTGGCACTAGAGTACAGCACAATGTCATCTGCATATAACAGGGAGCTGGTTTTCATAAGGTTTGAGGTGATGCTGTTTATAAAGATAGAGAAAAGCAAAGGGCCGAGTATGGACCCCTGGGGTACTCTAATGTTAGTTGTGGCCTTGTCAGAGATGGTGGAGTTGTACTTCACAAACTGTGTTCTGTCTGCATGGCACACTTACTGGTTATATAAAAGAAAGTACCGGTAACCATTTTTGTGTTTTGGATCATCATAGTTAGGAAACATCTTTCACTGTTCCTCTCTGAAAGCAGAGGCCACTCAGAGATGCACACTGTGTGAAAGCACTGGCAGACAGTCAAATGCCACAGCAATTGTGAGATACCTGCTGGCTGAAAACCACAGTAATCAGCCCAGCGCAAATTAGAAGTACTTGGAGCCTGGCCTGGAGGACAATAGGTCTAGTGACAGAAGTGAGCAGATGCTGAACTTTGTGAAGGGAGGACTGAACAGCTCAACAATCTCACCCATATCTCTGATTATGTCCCCAGTGGTAGAAGTAATATGCACAAATAATGCCCTATAATTTTGAATAAAATGCTCTCTCACTCCTGTCCAGAACTTTTCAATTCAAATCTATTTTTGTTTTACCAGGAATAACACCATTAAGCAGTCTCATTTACAAGGTAGTCCTGGAAGAATGCAACAGGATGAGGCAATACAAATACAACAACATAAATATGATACTAAGGATATTGCGCTTATAAAAGTGAAACTGGCAATTCAATTACAAATTTATGCAATAGGTGTGAGAGAAAAAGCCATTGAATAAATCCATTTATTTCCACATATGTGGGATAAATCTAACCACCCTAGATTTATCCCACATATGTGGGATAAATGAAAACTGTCAATCACAAGCACTGTACTGGACCTACATTCTGCCACCCACACAGTTGGCACACATAAACGCAATCAACACTGGCACAACCAGTAAATCATCCACCTGCATAACCCCTCGTGTAGTCAACAAGAAAACTGCACGCAAACGACACTCCACCATACAACATTACTATCTCAAGCAGCACAACCATTTTCATCACAGAAAAGATGCTGTTTCCATTATAAAATTATAAAAAGCACCTACAACTTTGCAACTCTCGATTTCCGATACCTTTTCCAACCACAAGTATCACAAAAAAAACGACTGTTACTGCATAAAGAATGGCACACAGGAAACTGCTGCAGACTTTCAAATGGGACTAACCCAAATACTAACACAATTTGAAGAAGACACTGAACCTCTACTAGAACCCCAACAATTAAATAATTCACAAAACACAGACATACCAGAAGAACCAAAACCCAGTACTAGCACCGCAGTGGACATAGACGAAGATGCCATACAAAAATATATCCAAGCAGGCAAAAATCCCAACACGATGAAAAAGACTCAAAGTGATGTCATTACCATTCAAAAATACCTCAAAGAAAACCACAATATAGAAACTGTGCTTGAAACCATTACACCGGCAAACCTGGATAAATTACTTGCTACCTTTTTCACGCACTCCACCAGAAAAGACGGAACTCCCTACGAGCCCTTAACACTACGTGCCACATTCCAGAGTGTTGAAAGATATTTAAAAACAGAAACGCTATCCAGAATCTCTATCAACATCACCTGCTTTCCTCACAACCAGAGAAATTCTGCAGTGCAAACAAAAATGCCTCAAAAGTTATGGCAAGGGTAACAGACCAAAAGCAGCAGATGAGCTGACAGATTCCCTTATCAACAAACTATACGACACTCAACAACTAGGCCCACACAGCCCTGATGCCTTGCTTAACACCATATGGTTAATAGTTAGCCTATACTTTGGTGTCAGAGGCATAACAGAAATGAGAGCAGTCAAATGGGGAGACATCATCATGCAAAAAGATGAAAACGGACTGTTCTACCTCCAGTATACCAGTGAATGTCAAACAAAAACTAGACAAGGCTCCAACCCAAAAGAATGTAGAAAACTAAAGCCACGAGCATACGAATTACAACAAAATCCTACTAGATGCCCAGTCACCAATTACAAACTCTACAGTACCCACAGACCCATCAAAGTAACCACCCTGAAGCACCGTTTTTCTTAGCTATCAACAACAACATACAAACATCAAAAGTGCACAAATGGTTTAAAAATCAGCCTGTGGGTATTAATAAGCTCTCCACTATTGTCAAAAACATGGTTACCAATGCAGGCATACAAACTGATAAACGATTAACTAACCATTCTGTACGAAAGCCCCTGGTACAAAAATTAGTGGACAGTGGAATACCACCAACCAAAATCATACAAATTTCAGGCCACAAACAGCTCCAAAGCCTCAATGAATACTCAAAGCTCAATGACTCCAAACAACACCAAATAAGCACTTTACTAAGTGGCAATCAGACTCCACAAGCCAAACCTTCCTGTCAACAACAAGAACTGACCACTATTCCTACCAGCTATAAAGACCTACTTGGAACCTGCATCAGCAACCCCACCATACATGCAAAGCAAGTCACCTTCAATATCATTCAAGGTAAGGATAATTACACTACCAACAAATTCACAAAAGTACAACATAAAACCCCTCCTCCCACCCAATACCCACCCATCACCACCACTTCCACCCTTCCAAACACCACTCCACATTACTACACATTGCAAACCAAACTCATAATGCTCTCCCCAAATGCAGGTAAAAGTATACAGCACCAAGAAAAGACTGATGGTTTTAGATAGTGACAGCGACTCTGAATAAAGTTGCAAACAACCATATATTGTCGATGAAAAATATCAAAACCTCTAAAAATGAAGACAAGATCTGAATACAGCAAAGAAAAAGACCTGAACATAAATTCACCTTCCTATAAAAAATACTGTCAAGCCAGAAAGAAGATCTGTGCAGACCTAAACATTCCTTTCTCAAATACTGTACAAATTAAGAAAAAAACTCTGAATAACCTGAACCTACAAGCAAAAAAAGGCAAATGAAAGCTCGCAAACTAGAACAAATTTCTAACAAAAACTGGACTTTCCTTTCTTCAAAACACATCCTGGATATTCGCCATCTTTGGAATACAGACCAACTACTAGCGAAAAGACGATCTGAATTAACAGACTGAAAATGAAAAAAAAAATACATATTCTACACAACAAAAGTACTCTATCAAACCCTATGGACTACAACACAGAAATAAACTGAACCCTCACCCCACTACCTTTACCCCACCTCAACCCCCATACCCAAATCTTCCACAAAACTGTTCTTTTCTGAAAGTCAACTCTTTACTGCAAGTTTCAAAAATCATACAAACCCATACAGTGTTCTAAACTATTGCAATTCTGTTCTGTACAATAAAAATAAATGCTACTGTTTGTTTTTCTGTTCAATAAATGTTACAAAAACTTACCTTCTCAGTCTTGTTCCTTCCAATCCACCACGCCAAAGTCCGACATACCAAAAAAAAAAAACCTTTACAAATGCAGCTGCACCCAAAAAAGCCCCAATACATCCATCTCGAACAAAAATGAAACAGCCAAACAGGATACCACTCCAAATTCTTCAGATCTCCAAGAAATCTTCCTCCATGGTAGATCGATGAAGAAAACACCATGCCACGAGTGAAATCCACAGCCTTCTCCTCAAACTCTTCCATACATCCACCGACCGATGCTGTAGTACTTCGACGCCCACAACAACCCAATGCTCTCCGGCAACACGAAACACGAACTCCCACTCTCCAAAAGGCCACCACCTCGAGCAATCCAACAGTACATCCTCCTCGAACTCCTTTCTACCGAAACTGCACCACAAATCTCAGCCACACCCACCAACCAATCAAAAAGCACACTCATCACATGCACACCCAATCACAACAATTCACACACACATCAATCACTCCAAGCCTCCCACTCTAAGACATGCCCCACCAGCCAATCAAAACTACTTTCCCATGTTACATCAGCCAATAACATCACACCAAGCACTCTCCAGCCACTACAACCAATCAAAGCCTACAACCACACACCCATTCACACAGCAATCAATAAATACCCTTCCACCATTAAAATCAAATAGTCCTCCATTGAAAAAATTAAAAAACAACCATTGTTCAACCACAAACATTATAAAAATCACCACAAAATCCATTGCATAAATCGCACATGCGATGGGGGACCGTGGAATAAACTAGTTATTTTCCCATGTCCCCGGTGACCTCGGGTGAATCACTCGTGGCTCCGCCACTCATGAGGTTACCTGAGGTCACCTGGGACTTGTGAAAATAACTACTTTATTCCACGGTCCCCCATTGCATATCCCCTATATATTCATTGATTGTTTCTAACAATGTAGAACTAAATACACAATGAGGGAGCAGGAATGTAGGACTAAATACACAATAAGGGAGCAGGTACAGTACAGTGGAAAAAAATAGCAATACAATTACAAATACATTCATTGATTATTTCTAACAATGTAAGACTAAATACACAATAAGACAGTAGGTACAGTACTCTGGGATAAAATGGCAATACAGTTACAAATGCATTCATTGATTATTTCTAACAATGTGGGACTAAATACACAATAAGGGATCAGGTACAGTGGGTTAGGGCATTAAAGTTCTGATGTGCAGTTTTTGGAAGCAGGAAGGACAAGAGAGAAAAGAAGAACCTATGAAACTCATCTGGCTGTAAGGGGACAATAAATGCAGTAAAGACAACAATCGACTAAAAGAAGACAATAGGGTGGTACAACAAAGGTTCCTTAGGGAGGTTTTGTTCTGATTAAGAATAACAGTTTAAATTTTCCTGCAACAAGTGTCTCAGCAAGGATTTAAAGGTGTGCAACCCAACAATCTGCATGAGTTTTGAAGACTTTTGGGGGTATTCCACATGGTAGGGAGATCATGACTTAGGGATGATGCGCCATAGCAAATTCTTAACTTAGGTATGTCAAGCAGAATATAAGAATATCTTCTGAGTGAATACATTTCTGGGGTATACTTGAGTAGATCAGAGATACTGTATATAGAGTGAGATTATTGATGATGGCTCTATACTTATAGAGAGGTTTGTGCTCTCACAGTGGTACAAAGAGTACAGCTCTTTATTGGGGGGCATCTTAATTAATGCACTTGTAGCTCAGGGCAGGTGGGTACCTTTCACACTGTAAGATCTAATTGGAGCATACTCATCACAGAAGTGGGAGTATTTGCTAGTGAATACTTCCAGGCTGTCTCAATGTCAGAAATATGGTCCAGGTGTCCCTGGCAAATTTTATTATTGTATGTTATTTTATTATAATCACATTGCCCTATTAGTTGAAGTTGCAGTGTGGCTTTCAGATGTTTAATCTTCCAGATGCAAAATGGGGCAACATGATCAATGAAAAAGTCTGTAAGGTGCCCCACTGTCTCAATCCTTTCCAATGTGTATAAGGTTTTTTGGTGTATGTGTGTGCTTGGGGAAAGACATAGAACATAATAGCAATCTTTCCTGTGCTTGTATCTTTTTAAGGGTCTGGCACACTGATTGCTTGCAAAATGCCTCTCCAGAAGGTTACCCCCGAGTGTACTAAACATCAATATTTTAAAAATGTCATTTAGAAAATAGATAAAAGAAATACTAGTCTGTAATTGGCTGACAGCATTTTCAACCAATACATTTATCAGGAAACACTTCCCAGTAAATACGCACACTTTGTCAGAAGCCATGAGAGCTGCAATTGAGCATGATAAATGACAGCTGCCACATTCATAAGGTTTTGTAAAGAAATGGCTATGTTGAAAATTTGGGGTAAAAATATTGACAATTACTGAAGTTATGAGCCTGTGTTCACAAATTCAACATAGGCTCATTACTTTGTTGTTTTTTTAATATTTTTACACCAAATGTTCAACATAACCTTCTTATGACCCAGCCTCATGAACAAGGACACAGAAAATTTTGAACTCCTGCTCAAAAGCTGATTTCACACAGTGACCGTGAAATCACCTTTTGGTATGTAAAAACACAATTTGACCAGGATTTGAAAATGACAGCTGTTGCATTAATGGGGTGCTGTAAGGAAATGGTTATGTTGTAAATTGTGGGGAAAATATTGCAAATTATCAAAGTTACAAGCTTGCATTCACAAAATTAACTTAGGGTAATAACTTTGTTGTTTTTTTATATTTTCAACCAAATGTTCAACATAGTCTTCTTATGACCCTGTCTCATGAGCAAGTGTAGAGAAATTTTCAAAGCCTGTCCAAAGGGTGATTTCACACAGGCACCAAACATCACCTTTCAGGACAGTGTTGACTAATGTCAGTGTGATTGTTCATGAGGTGGGTTCTGAAAGAAGGCATGTTGAAAATTTGGGGCAAAAATATTCAAAAATTGCCACGTTATGCCACTAAGTTCAAAACCCAATTGAAATGTATTGAACCATGTACCTGTTTCCTCAGTTCAGGGTTTGGCTTTGAAGAGTGATGACGTGTCTGCAGTCCACAGAAGATTATGGTGCTGGACCCCTGGTTAGTAAGTAAGGACATGGGGGGTGAGTGCTGAGTGGGAGGGTTGGGTGGTGGGGACAGTAATGGCTACAACAGACATCAATGGACAGTTTTCTTTTTACATGGTTGATAAAAGAAGAAAAAAACTATGAGGCAATGTTTCCTTTATTTCAGGTCATGACAGTGGGGGACTGGGCACCCCCAGTGTCAGTGTTATGTTTGTGTGAGGGGTGTGTTGGGTGGTGCGTGTTGAGAGGGAGGATCGGGTGTGCAGAACAATTTCAGGGACAACAACAGAGTGGGACAGTGACATTGGGGTATTGGGCACCCCCAGTGTCAGTGTTATGTTTGTGACAGAGATGGACAGCAACACTTGTGGATGGGGCATCCCATTGTCAGTGTTATGTTGGTGTGGGGGGGCTCAGAGGAAAGGTCATTTGTGGGGGCCTGGAGAGTGCCAATACACAGTCTCATCTGTGGCCTTGCTCATGGAGGTCAGGGCAGAACATGGCAAAGTCCGTCTTGTTCAAGATGGCTGCCAAACTCTACAGTTTGGTGGCCAACTTGGACATGGCAGACTGTTCCTTATTCTGCCATGACCTTCACAAGTGGAAGTTAACTGCCTGAAGAAAAATAGTGCTGTATGAGTGCTAATAGAGAGAGTATGGGTGCTTCACAGACCGTGGACAAGACTGTGATGGAACTCCTAATTGTTCTTCGATCGGAATGCAGTAAGTCCTTTTTTGATCACAAGAGATCTGCAGGGCTCCACCTGCTGCAGCCCTAAAAAATGTATTTTTGACACAGTCAGCCACAAATAGCAACTTTAAGAGCAAAATGCTTTCTGCCTGTAAAAATATGTGCACACAATTCAGGTGCAAGCAGTTAGTCACATACATTTATTTATTTATTTCAAAAGAATCACCAGGAAAAGAATACTGAGCTACTAACAGCTCGTTTCCATATGTGTCCTGGGGAGAGGGGAAATGTAGAAGGCTAACCAGTAATAACAATCTTTAAAAATGGAAAAATAGGAGTCATATACAGTAATACAGTGTTCCAAAGAAGCATAATCATAAGTATTAAAGGCAAATCATTAAACAGATACATGCAGTAAATAACAGAAACTACAGTAAATGGGGGTACAGAAAGGGGATGAGGGAAACAGCATGTCCAGGGCAAAACTAGTGGAGGGAAGGAAGACAAAAGGAAAAGGGTCATGGTCAGTTGCAGGTTGCAGGTAGGACAAGAGAAGTCATGAAGAAGAGACTTTAGGGAGGGAGCAGAAGAGGCAGAATGAACTGACAGGGAAAAAGAGGACCTAAGTTTAGGACAGTGATATGAGAAAGCAGACTGACAAGTAGATTTTCTAGAAGGAATAGAAAGAGAATGAGAAATATTGCTACGGAGAGGGTAGGAAGAAGAAGAGGGAGAGGATAGAAGGGATTTAAGATAGTAAGGAAGAGAACCAAACATGAATTAGATATAAAGAAGGCACAATGGGAAAGGTCCAAATACACAACAATGAGGCACTGCAGGAAACTACACTAGTGCATACCAGGATCCTTGATCCAAAATTACACTGAACTTGAAATGTACAAAGGCAGCACTCAGGTTGAAACCAACACTCTGAAAATAATGTGAGTTTTATTTCAGACAGTAATCAGGACAGATGACTGGAACCATGGGGAAAGGTGCCTGGCATCAAGAGGGGAGAGAAAGGGTAGAGTAGAGTAAGCAGTAGAGGGTATGAGGGGGTATGAAGGGGACAGTTTAAAGTGAAACAACAACAAAAGTGAAAGAGGGGCCCAGTCTGGCAAGGGAGTATTTCAGAGCTCCATTATAGACTCTATCACCATAGTCAAAACAGGGAAAATCATCTTTAAAGCAATTTCTCAGCAGGCAGGGAGTAGAATACTTGCTTTGTTCCTGTACAGTGCACCATGCTTGAGGTGAAGCTTATGGTTTATGACATCAATATGCATTGAGAAATCAAGATGTTGACCAAGCCAGACTCTAAGGTACTTAAAAGAGGATACATCCTTAATCTTAGCACCATCACAGATATAGGAGGTGGATTATGCCTGTGCAAAAAAAAAAAAAAAATGTACCAGCATATGATGCTGTTCATTCTTATGTGCTCTCTGCCACTGCTCCATATATCTGTGCTCTCCTCACCTCAACCTGTAGTTATGGTTCCTAAGTTCTGGCCAAATGACTACTTCTTTTGAACCATTTACTACTTCATACCCCCACTGTGACTCTTCCACAGTACTACTTAATAGAACCTGGCTCTGCCTAGTTACTTATGCCCAAAACAAGTGTCATCTGAGAACATATAACCCATGTCCCTTCCTGCACCACAAGCTCTGGTACCTCCTCCTACTTGTCATTCTGCTCTATGGTGATGTTCGAATAAATCCTGGACCTACAGGTGTCTTACCTGACTTGATTATCAACGCAAAAGGTCTGGTTGTAGTACATCATAATATCAGAAGTCTCAATCAAAATCTAACTGATCTAAAATCCTGGACCTCCCTCTACAAGCCTGACATCATATGCCTGACTGAAACCTGGCTAACTCCTTCTACTCCAGATTCTCTGTGCTCCCTTCCATCCTATAACCTCCTGAGACTCGATAGACCTTCACCCAAGTGAGGGAGTGGTACTGCTGTCTACTTTAAAGACCATCTACATCTCACTACCATCAAATCATCTCACCTAGCCCACTGTGAGGTACTTCATACTTTTCTTACCATTGGTACAAAAAGACTGCATATTGTCTGTGCTGGCACAGGGTCATAATGTCGCATGACATTATGCTGCATGACAAAATCACGCTGCCAATACAGCGCGATATTGCCAAGCGGCATAACTCTTTTTTCTGTGGGGGACCTGGACCCCCCCACTAAAGAGTGTCAACTCCGGGGAGGCAACTGGGAGTGCACAACTGCGGGAAAAAATAAAATGTATGGGACTCAAGTAACCAAACTCGTCCCAGATACAGCGCCTGTCTTCCTGCTGCTGTGGCTCTTTCCAGTGAGCCATGGCAGCTGCTTGGCAGAACCCACTTCCAACAGAGGTCTTATCCTCTGCCTGGGAGTGTGTGAATGGCACAATACTGCGTACAGCAGTATACATGGTATTGCACCATTCACTGTCATGGACAGTGCTGTTGTGAGTCAGCTATAATATAATACGCTATTAAGCGTACGACATTATGACCCGGTAGGGCCTGTGTCTATAACCCTCAATCCAGCAGTCAGAAGGGATTGGATGAGTTGCTGGATCAGATCTCCCACCTTGCTGGGAAACATGAGGTCCTCATACTAGGGGACCTTAATATAAATTGGATGGGGAACACTCAATCAACATTTCTGACCAGGTTGCAAAGTTTTAACTTGCACCAGCTTATCCGTGATCCCACCAGAAAAAAAATCACTCTAATATGAACACGCTGTTGGACTGGATTATGACTAACCGCCCTGAAAACATCATCGCCTCTAGCATACTACCTGATGCCATCACTGACCACTCCCCTACCTACTGTATCTAGGATAAAAGCGAGCTTATTCCATCAAAACCTTGTCTCATTACTTTTTGCAACTATGCAACTGTCGACTTAATGCTTTTCCTACAAGACATTGCTGCTACTGATTGGTCCTCCCTTCTAATATTTAATGATGCTCAGACCTCCCTTAATCTATTCATGACTCACTTCCTTGCTCTTCAAGATAAGCACTGCAAACTAGTAACTCATCTGGTAAAAAACAGGCAGACCCATTGGCTAAAATCTGACCTTCTTGATAAGCTAAAACAAAGAGATAAAAGCTGACTCCAATACAAGAGCTCAGGGCTATCCTCTGAACTAAATACTTACAGGGCTCTGTGCAATTCCTGTGAAAAGGACATCAACAAGGCAAAAATCTCTTATTGCAAAGGTCTATTAACCAACTCCTTTGACTCAAAAAAATTCTGGTCTCATATTAAATTCTTGCTTGGCTTGAATCAGACAGCCATCCCTACTGACATGTTACTAAATGGTGTCCACTACAATAATCCCAATACCATTGCCAATTTCTTCAATGATAAATTCTCTAACTTATCTACTCACACCTCCTCCTTCCCTAACCAGTCAAATATATCCACTTCATCTACTGTCAGTGGTCCTCATTTCTTTTTCAAGGTAGTCTCTAGGCATGAGGTGCTCAGATTATTATATAAAATCTCTGACTACACTGCTGCAGGCTCAGACAACCTAGAACCCAAGCTCCTAAAGCTATCTGCCCTCTACATTGCTGCTCCCCTTGCTAAAATGTTCACGTTATCCCTGTCCCAGTGCTATATCCCTGATACATGGAAGGTTGCAAGGATTTCCCCTGTTTTCAGAAAAGGAGATCGTAAAGATCCCTCAAATTACTGGCCCATAACCATCCTATCTGTTCTCAATAAAATTCTGGAGAAATTTGCAGGCACTCAAACAATTGATTTCCTACTGAAATATGACCTTCTTACCCCGGCCCAGCATGGTTTTCACAAGGGCCATAGCACCACTACTGCCCTTATCAAATTTACGTCAGATACCCTAGTGGCTATGGACTCTGGCCTTCCCACTGGGGCCATTTTCATTGATATGACCAAGGCATTTTACCTTGTTGACCACTCCATCTTCCTAGCCTCCTTTGGATTACTAGGCTTCTCTCATAACGTTGTAAGGTGGTTTGGCAGCTATCTATCTGATGGGACTCAAACTGTGAAATATAACTCCACTCTCTCAAACAAGGGCACCATAAACATAGGGGTGCCATAAGGGTCCATCCTTGGGCCTCTGCTTTTCTCTATTTTTATCAATAACATCACCACCAACCTCAATAGGACTGCTTCACTACCATATGCTGATAACATTGTTCTTTACACAAGTGATAACAGCATTGATGTCATCAATCAAAAACTCTTTTTTTAATTTCAGCAAATCCGTAAATGGCTAACTAGTCACAAACTTGTCCTAAACGAGTCCAAAACCCAAGCTATACTATGTGGTTCTAATGCCAAGCTTAAACTCTCCCAATCTAAATTTAAAGTCTCCTCCTCTGATGGTTTAACTCTAGGAGCGGTGGACTCATTTATATATCTGGCATCACATTAGATCCATCACTAAACCTTGATCTACATATACAACAGACCTGCAAGCTGGTCAATGCTAAACTTGGGATAGCATACCGAACCAGCTATATGCTCACACCCTCTGCAAGGCTTACCATCACCCGTGGCATACTCCTTCCTTTGCTCACCTATGAGATTGCCACCTATACCTTTGTGTCCAAATCAAGCCTTTGAAAATGGGATGTCACATATAACAATATCTGTCACTATGCATCCTCCTCTCATCGACTGAAACACCACTGTCTCCTTTATTCTGATCTGGGTTGGCTTCCTCCTTCTGAGCTAAGGCTTTATGCTTATGGCTCCGTCATTGACAATATTGTCCGTTTACAAATACCCAAACCCTTGGTGGGTCTCTTCCTTAATCTGACACCATGCTATGGCTTGCAGTCTGCTGACAATGCACCTGACTTCATCCCCAGACATAATTCCTCCAAAGGTGCTATGGCTTTTGCCTGTCATGCCTCCCTTTTCTGGAGCTCCCTCCTACTTGCCCTGTGCCAATCTTCATCCCACACCTCTTTTAAGAAAGGGTTATGTCACCACCTTGCCACTTCCTACAGATGTGCCTGCTTCAAACACCCCTAGCCCTTTTCTTCCTTCCTAGTCTCTCCTCTTCTGCCGCTTCTGTTGTGCCCTTCAATGTATAGCACTTTCCCCTTTTCCTTCCCTCTTGCCTGCCTCTTCCTAATACCTCTACTCTGGCCACGCACTTCTGTCTCCTTTTCCCTCTCTTACTACCCTATATAAATCCTTTATGACTAACATAGTACTACCATCTTACATTGTTTTCCACAAATCAGACAGTATGTTATTAGCCACTGTTATCAGAATGTCTTGGTGTACTCTGTTCTTGTATATTTTTACACTGTTACCATATCTATCTTGTCTATAGCTATTTTGCTCTGTTATCAGTTGTCTACTATGTTTATACTTGCTCTGTATTCAATTGTTCAATTATGTCAAAACTTGTATTGCATTGTGTGCCTGCTCTGTTTATACTGTTTCCTCCCACATCGTGCCTGAAAACAGTCATTGCTATGGCTAGTGCACTTACCCAGTCAACAAAAACTACACAAAATAAAATAAATCCATGGCTGACTCCTTTGTAAATCCTACACACTTGAAGCTAAAGAACCTAATCCAAACTTACATTAAAATCAAGCATTTGTCAATGCCAGATGTTGGCTTTCTGGCATTGGCATTGGTAGTGAAGGAGTTAGAGAAATGCATAATAGGAATGGCAGTGAATTATAGAACTGACGCCAACCCCACCCCCATCCTGCAGAGACTTACAGGCATTGGGGTGTGCCTTTGGGTCATCGTCCATAACAATCACACCATTTCACCTCATCCTACCCTGCAATCACTTGCAGTTGTCACTGTGTGCCTTGGGGTTTTTGGGACTTAGACTCACCCCATTCCATAAGGAAATATGCTGAGATGGGTGTGGTACAGGAGAATGGGATGAACATTGGGGTCAAAGACCCCAAGGCACACCTCGATGTCTGTCATTCTCTACAGAGTAGGACATTATGGCTGGAAACCCTAACACCCCAGCCATTTGTTGGTATTTTTGCTCCAGATTTTCAAAACGGGATTTTTGTGACCTCTCCTCATAAACAGTGGCACTATCATTTCCTTACTCAATCCTGAAAGGTTGCTTTGCAAAGCGACTGTGCCATTTGGTGCTACAGGTGTGAAAACACATTTCTGGCAGGATGTGAAACATGACAGCTATACTGTTCATGAGGTGGTGTGAAAAAATTGCAATGTTGAAAATCTTTTTTTTTTTATTTATTTGATTCTAGGATTACAAATACTTTTGAGCCAAGGCTCTTTTACAAAGGTTCCACATCAGCTGAAGTACAATACAGGGGATGCAGCAGAAATAATTACATTGCAGGTAAACAGTACATTATACAGTTATTAATTAAGGGAGGAGGCAACACATTAGAGAACTCAGTACATAGAATGGCCTGGAGCAGCATCAACTAGGAGAGGGGGTAAAGAACAATGGAGGAGGAACAGGATGGCAAGATGGGAGTAGTAGCAGCCGGAGGCATTGTCAGACATCACTGAGAGAAATGCTAGAGGTGGGGTCATGGGAGCAGAGGTAAAATAGGAGATAAGTGTTATGAGGTAGGTGGTAAGGCAAGGTTGTTGGTGGTGGCAAGTATTTCTGGTTAGGTGAGATAATCACAGGAGCTGGAGGCAGTAAGATGGAGTTGGAGCCTGGTTTTAAACATGCCAAGTGTGGGAGCAGCAGAGATGGTGGTGCTGAGTCCATTCAGCCATGAGGGAGCCCTGTGGGCAAAAGATCATTGACCCTGGGTAGTGCGACAGTGGAGAACTTGCAAGAGCTGAGATTCAGATCTCCTGGAGTTTCACAGATTAGTGCTAGGGCATAGTAGAGCTTAGACACCAGCAGGGGTGAGGCCCAGGATAATTTTTTTCGCCATGGTACAGGTCAGATACTTAATATGGTTGGAGAGTTGGAGCCATCCAGATTGAGCGTAAAGATCACAGGTATGAGTGAGATGGTGGGCTCCAGTGACAAGCTGACAGGCCTTGTTGAGGGATATTTATATGCATCTGATAATAGTTGCCTTGGCTGACCCATAAATGATTAGGCCGTAATCAATGATGGAAATCACAGAACTCTGGACAGCGATCTTCATGGCTTCCAGGGTGAGATGTTGCCTGTACTTGAACAATAAGCCTAATTGTGTATTAGTAGCTTTTGCTACTCTGTCAATGTGGGCCCCATAGGATAGGCTGAAGTCAAGCAGGATCCCTAGGTATTTGAAAGATTGGACCTGTTCAAGGATATTCCCCTGGCTGGTGGAGATAGTCAGGGGGTGTAGCTACTGCTAGTTGTGAGAGCTGCTAAAAAGCATAGACTTTGTTTTTTTGTGATTAAGGACAAGTTTATGATTAGTAAACCAATTCTCAACAGAGGTGAAACCATGTTGTAGATTGAGTTGTAGTGGTGTAGGGTCTTTGTGTGAAGAGAGAACAACTGCGTTGTCAGCATACAGGATGATTTGTTCTGAGCAGGATTGTGGAAGGGAATTTAGAAAAAGGCTAAAAAGAAGTATACCCAGTATGGATCCCTGGGGGACACCAGAGAGAACTGGTCGAGTATCAGAGAGTACGTCGGCCATTTTTACTCTTTGCGAATGGTTTTCAAAGTAGCTTTTAAACCATGCTGTATAGTCATGAGAGAGCCCAGTGTTCAGCAGCTGGTCTATTAGCAGCCGATGGTGGACAGTATCAAACTCCTTGGTCAAGTCTATAAAGACTGCCCCAGTTAGGTGGCCACTGTCCAGAGTGTTGTGCAGTGCTCCAGTGAACTCCAGGAGGGCAGAGGTGGTGCTGTGACCTTTTCTGAAACCATGTTTCTGTGCGCACAGAACATTATATTTGTCCAGGTAGTCAGTGAGCCGGTCCTCAACTATACGCTCGAGGGCCTTAGTGAGTGGGGGCAATGTGGAGATTGGCCGATAGTTCATATGATTGGTCTTGTCACCACTTTTATGGACTGGGGCAACAGTGGCAGATTTCCATTTCCCACAGTGACCATGCCATTCTGCACCACAGGTGTGAAAACACATTTCAGGAAGGATGTGAAAAATGACAGCTATACTGTTCATAAGGAGGCATTAAGAAATGGCAATGTTGAAAATCTAGAGAGAGAAAATATAATAAATTGGTGAGGTTATGAGTGTGTGTAGAAACTTCACAACACGCGCTAGTAACGCAGACATTTTTTGGAATTTTTTCACCAAATTTGCAACATGGGCTTTTTGGGATCTCCCCTCATGAACAGTCACACTGTCATATAATTAATCTGTCCTGAAAGGTGATTCCATGCAGTAACCACAAAATCCCTTTTCCAGACTGAGAAAATAAATGACAGTGACATGTTCACGAGGTGGGGTCCCAATAACCCCATGTTAAAAATGTGGAGCACAAATTCCAAAAATGACTGAGATATCAACCTAAGTTGAAACACCCCCTTTGCCTCCCATTATAAAGCTTACCGTCATTTCTCCAGTTCTGAGTTTGGCTTTCAAGATTGCAGATGTGTCACAGTTCAGAGAAGATTGTGGCTCCCCACCTCTGGATGGTTAGTATGGGAGAGGGGAGGGGAGGAACAGGGAGGTGGGTGAACAGAAGGAGAGCGGGGATGGGGGAGGGGATGAGGGAGACAATAGTGGACCGTTTTCTTGTTTGCAGGAAACATTTTAAAAAGACCATGAGGGAAGGTTTTCTTAATTTACATGTTACACACACACAAAAAAAAAAATAGGCACACTAGGGTGGGCTCCCAGTGTGCCACAATTTGGGGGAAGGATGCCAACATGGGGATTGGGCACCCAGATGTAGGCATGACATATAGATGGGTGGGGGGGATGCACATCTGACAACCAGAGTGGGCATCCCGGTGTCAGAAAGGAAAGGGGAAACTGTTTAACCAGGAAAGATACACTAAGAGGAAAGACACACTAAGAGGGGGGATGCCATCATGGGGATTGGGCACCTCAATGTTAGCTTTTCAGGAGTGTGTGGAGGGCAGCAGGAGCAGCCATGTTATGGTGTGACACTTAATGTGGGGGGGGCATGCTGACATGGGGATTAGGCACCTGATGTTGGCTTTCTGGGGATTTTGTGGTGGATGGCAAGAGCTGCCATATTTATTGAAATGTTTCACCAGGAAAGGCACGTAATGGAGGCGTGTCATCTGCCACTGCAATGACTAACCTGTCTCTGATTGCAGCGGCAGATTCATTTTAACTCTTTGGCTCTCTCTGAAACTGCTGCTATCAGCAGCATGCTCACTGGTTGGCAGCTGAGGGACGCACCCACTAAAGCATCCCCTGCATTCGCCACAACACTGACACACCTCTGAAATGTGCTACTACCACAAGATGTTGCTTGTGCATGCACACAAGCCAACATAAAAATGGGTATCTGCAGTCCCTGTCACTATGCATACTAAGCTACTGCTGTTTTTAAGTTGTTCTTTTTTACATTGTATGACTATTATAAGCTGCTGCTTTAAACCACTGCTGACAAGCTCCACACAGTCTACACATACCATGGAGCTGCCTGCCCTAGGAACTATTTTAGCCATACATTTATTTTTTTTGTTTACTATATAAATAGATATTCACCTTGTAAAACCCAGCTCATAACTTCCTTGTATGAAGCAAATGATTGCCAGGTGGCTGCCAAGTGCTGAAGCTCTTTCCCCAAAAAACAGCTTAATGACAATTCTAAGTGGGGACCGTGGCTGCAGCTGCTCTTTGGAGATTGTAACAGGATTGGGGGGTGTTAATTGCTTACTTAGATGCCCCCCCAAATCCCATTAAAATCTACGTGGAGCATCTGCAGCCCCATTTCCCACTTAGCATCATCATTAAGGCATTTTCAGGAATGGGCCTGCAATGTATACTTACATACGAAATAAAAAAAAAAATATGATTAAAATTACTCCTAGGGCAGGCAACTCCATGTTATGGGTTGTCCACCTGAAGGCAACAATAGTGTCAGCAGTTTTTTAACAGAAATAGTACAAATTGGGCTTAATTTATTTAATTTTGGTAACCGGGTAAGCCCACTGAGATCATGGCAGTACCTTTTTCAGGAGCAACCTGGAATTAATTACATACAGTAGAGATGCAATTACAGGCAGTAGAAATTATTTATTTATTGAATACAATCGGAATTACAATCCTTTGAGTCACAGACTCTTTTGCAAAGGCTCCACGTCGGTTACAAGGGGTGGAGGGTAAACAAATACAGAAGAAACGTACATAAACAAGCAGTATGTAAAGTATCTGTACTGGCAGAGCAGTCCAGGCTTGAACTTAGTTAACCGGTGACGGTATTAGGCAGCATTCAGGGCAGTTAGGGCTGTACATGGTCAAAATAGTATTTCCTGAATACTATGAATAGTAAGCTTGCCAAATATTTGGATGGACATTCCGAATAGTTCACTATTAGCTACTATTCGGGAAGTACTACTCAGTGGGTGAGATTTCAAAATCTCACAGAGCTTCGCTGGCCAATCAGAGGCTGTTTTTGGTGCTCAGAGCCAGGAACACCATGTGATCTCCTCACTCTGAGTGTGTAGATGAGAGGGGACAGTTGTTTCTCAGAGAGCTAGCTCTGTTTAGTTTACCACTTGTAACTTTTATAACTATTTACAAAATGTTTTGTGTGTGATCCAGTTTTTACATCTGATCACCTTGTGACTGCGTCTGACTGCAGTTTTGTTTTTCATCCTTGAAACGGCTCAGTTTCAAGGAAAAGGAGAGTCTGTGTGTGAGTGAATCTGTGTGTGTGCTGCTGCATGCTGACTCCCTTCCCCCACTGCTTACAGTTTCACAGCTCAGCTGAAGCAGTGTGATTTGATTTTTAGCTTAAGAACAACTTAGTTCTTATCAGGATTTTTTTTGTCAACAAAGTCCAGTTTGGCTTTTGCATGTGGTGGGTAACTGTTACTGGGCTCAGTAACAGTGAGTGGCTCAAGCTTTTGCTGACTGCCCCATCCCCACTGCTGTGCTTGCTTAGCTTTTTGCTCCAAATCCACACACAGTCCCTGTGGTATTTTCTATTTCTTTTGTGAAGCAAATTGGTATTTTGCTGTAATCAGGTTCCGGGCTTGGTTTCCTGCATAAGTGAGGTGTGATTGTCATCTGACTCCCTCTTATCTGTGTTACAGCTTACTGCAGCACATACATCATCCATGTGTGCGCTGTATTGTTGCTCTTGTAATCTGTGTCCTGCACAGTTGTCTGCATGCATTTTGTTTTGTGATATATAAAGCAGCCTATTTTTTTACTCACTGGGTCAGACTTGGCCCATTGAATTGTTGCTGACTGTAGTCTGGTTCTTAGCTCAGTTCCGTGTACAACTGATTAAGGAGGGTGTATCAGGTGACTCCTCCCTCCACAGCTCACTGCACCTGAGTGGTCTCCTGTGCATGTGAGTTTTTTCTTTTTTGTGTGTCTTCACCCCGTCTGTGTGCACTACTGTGAGTGTGCCATGTAAGTTTTCTGTGAACTGCTTTAGTATTTCTGTGTGTGGCAGGCATGATTCACTGGGTTCTGTGCATTGTAAGTTGTTTGGTGCACCTTCAAAGCTTGAATTGCTGTACTGTATGACTGCACAACTGATACCGTACAAGTAAGAAGTTGTTTGCTGACTCCATCTCTTTCTAGTATCAGCTAGACTTTATTAGCTGCTACATATGCGGTGTTGCTATTGTTGTTTTCTGCAAGAAGCACCAACATAAAAAAAGACACTAATCACAAATAATAAACAAAGTAAGTTACCGAACATGTCTCATCAATCCCGTAAACATGCATGGTCCAACCCAAGCAAGTCATCTTCACCACCAGTTGTAAGTGGTGAGGAACAGGGTGAGAGAAGTTCTGTTTGTATTCACCACTCTAAAATAGTTTTGTCCCCTGTTAAGCCTTCAGGTTCTGGTGTCAGTAAGATTGGGGGTAGTGAGTCACGTGATGCGCTTGATGGAGTAAGCAGCTGGTTGCAGCAGCTCTGCGGCTTCAT
Organism: Neoceratodus forsteri; assembly: GCA_016271365.2. Lineage (NCBI taxonomy): Eukaryota > Metazoa > Chordata > Ceratodontiformes > Ceratodontidae > Neoceratodus > Neoceratodus forsteri. The sequence goes on from CM028134.1 coordinate 853,561,750, forward strand.
GCTGAAATCATTTAATTTTCTCTCTAAATAACGACTTGGCTAACTAAAAGTAAGCAGTTATAACAAGGGGAGTCTACAGTAACAAAAAAGGAACTACAGAAAGAAGAATCTCGGAGCGAATCAGAAGATGATACTGAACTAACAGCAAGAGGCCTAGAGCCAAAAAGACCCCGGAGAAGTGAATTACCAGAAGCAAGCCTAGAATCTTCGGTATCCGGTCAATTACAGGAGGACGTCTCCGTAATCAAAGCTGCATTATCCTCCCTTATCGCTGACTTTACGGAATGGAAATCGTCCATCAGCGGCTTAACTATCAGAGTAAATGATGCAGAAGTTTGCATCTCCTTTATAGAAGACAAGATGGAAAGGATTCAGACTGAAAACTCAGCTTTAAAGAAAACCATAAAGAAGATGGAAGATAAATTAGATGACCTAGAAGGAAGGTCTAGGTGCAACAACATAGTGATTTTGGGCCTCACCGAGGGGGAGGAAGGCACAAATGTGGTGAGTTTCGTCCAGAAGCTGTGCATTAGAGTGGTGAGTCCATCACCTAACGGGCCTACGTATGTAATAGAATGGGCCCATAGAGCAGTTAAACCGAAATCCGTGGCAGGTCAGCTACCTTGTCCTATTATATTTAAAGTCTTGAATTACCTAGACATAGACTATATATTGAAAGCAGTGAGAAGTGCAGAGAAAATAATTTGGGAGGGGAAACAGCTGTGCCTGTGCCCAGATCTCACCTACAGAGTGTGCCAAGATAGAGCAGCTTACAGGCCAATTCAAACTAAATTATGGGCAGCACAGATAAAACATAGAATGCTGTTTCCAGCTGGTCTAGAAGTTATCTAACATAATGGAACCCAGAGTTATGAATCGGCTGTGCAAGCACTGGAAGATTTAAAGCGGAGATTACCCAACTTATTCAATAAGGAGGGGTGAATGTTCACTGAGGCTCCAAGAGATATAGGAATTTCAAGGATGCAGGGGAACATCAAAAAACTCTTTTAGGAACTTGATTTTTACTGCATATACATCTTAGACATTAGAGAATGGACTCATGTCATTTTGGAGGTATTTTGAGACTGTTGGGACATTCTATCGTGTTTTATAGAAAGAGCCATGGGTTTTATTTTTTTCTTCTATTCTAAGAAGTAGTTGGGCGTAAATTCTAAGTTAATGGTTATTGGCTCATAGCGATATTCAGCGTGTAATTTTAAATATAAGCATTATAGTATGATCCCAGAAGATCTCATTTTTGATTTTATTAAAGTAATTCATGAGTCTCTCGTCGGGAGCCACGACTTGGGTATACACAGATATAAGCCTCACAACAGGGGTATTTTTGTTGTGTTCTCATTGGGGTTGGTGTAGAAATCTCTGGAAGTGATTCTTACACAGTGTTATGTTTGCAGGCATATTCAAGCGCTCGTTTACTGGGAGAGACATATAACTGAATATAATGGTTTGGGGGAGTAAGGGAGTTCCCCGAGGGGACATGCAGCTATATTAGTTTGAAGCGCTGTCCCAGAGGGAGAGATTGAGGCATTCTAAGTAAGGGGACAATGTAAAGTTCTAAGAGTCAGGTTCCTATTGGTCTCGCTTCTGTTTGAGGCAGTCTGGGTTAGAATTATTTTTTTTATTTTCTGTTTTTGTTCCTTTCGTCCTCCTTCCTGTGTTCTTTTGTTAAAAGGAGGAGGGAGAAAGAGAGAGGAAAGGATATAAAAAGTTAAGAAAGGGAAGGAGAATTGGGAAGTGACTGGGATTTAATATTAAGTTTACGATACGGTCGTTTAGCGCCCCCCTAGTGGTGTTTAACTTTTTTCAGTTAGGAAATCATTATGATAATCATATTTAGGATTCGGATCACAGTAAGTTTTAGTGCTGGGTAAGGCGTTGCATATCTACAGGACCAGATTGTAGGTTGGGCTGAGGCATGATAGTAAGGAAGGAATCCACTTGGGGTCAGATAGGGGGATGTAGGAAGGGAGTAATAATAAACTAGCGATGATGTATACAACGGTACGGTGACCTATCCCAGACTTATATGGAGGATAGCATTCATTTGCTAAGGGTTATGGCGAATAATGGGAGAAGGGTAAATAAACTGGGAGTAGCATGCTCTGTGGAGCGGCTCCTAAAGCGTATGATGACCATCAAGTTTAGGAGTAGGCATCTGACCTGGAGAAGAAGGGGGGGGAAGAGGGGGGAGGGACGATTGAGAGGAGATGATAGCAGAGAAGAAGAAGGAGAAGGACTGCATACACAGAGTTACAATGGATATAGAAGGTGAATGGTGTTAGGCTGGAAACAAAAAAGAAGACAATTATTAGGGTAGAGTTATGAGAAGCTGGAACATAATGTCGTGGAATATCAAAGGTGGGAAGGACAATACAAAAAAATATAATATATTAAGACATCTTAGTAGATATAAGCCACATATAGTCCTGCTGCAGGAAACACACATTTTGACAGACTGTATCTCAGCCTTACAGAAAATGTGGGTAGGTCAGGCATACGGTGTGGGCAATAGTTCCAGACGGGGAGGGGTTGCAGTATTGATTAACTAGAACGTTCCCTTTCAGAAAAAGACAATATGGAAGGATCTGGAAGGGAGATTTATCATAATTTTAGGGCTCTTGGCAGGGGTAAATACCTTGCTGGGATCGATATATGGGAAAAACGTGGAATCCCTTATGTTCTTCCTTCCCTTAGTGAATATTATAGCATCTGTCCCTAATGTACGGTGTCTGTTGGGAGGGGACTGGAATTTGGTATATTTCAATGATTTGGATAGGTCTTTTTGTAAAAGAGTAGCCTTATCACCAGCTCAAAGGGCCCTGAGAGAATTTATGGAAGACTCTAGTTTAATTGACCTATGGAGAACTATCCATCCACAAGGGATAGAGTTTACGTGCTATTCCTCACCACACAAAACATACTCCCAAATAGATTACTTCCTTATAAGCAAAGTGTCTTTACAGAGAATTGAAGAGGCAGGCATATATCCCAGACTCTTGTCAGACCATTCTCTAATTTGGATAAGATTGAAAGTCCAAAATTATTCCGGGGTTTTCAGATCATGGTCTCTTAATAACCAGCTTCTCGGGGAGACGGAAATTGTAAACCATATGAGGACCTTTATCAGAAATTCCTGGCATAATAACTGTGAGTCGGTGGAGGGCAAAGATACACTCTGGGGGGCAATGAAAGTGATATGGAGAGGTGACTTCATTCGGTTGGCATCCACAAGGAAACGTAAGACTTTGACGCAGGTAGAAAAATGGCTTGCCAGAATAAAATTTATAGAATCCATCTGCATCAGGCAATGGATGAGTCTATTTGGGAAGAATTGCATGCCCTGAGGGTGAAATATGCAGCACATTTGCTTAATCATGCGCTGAAGGCAGCAATAAAATGGAAAGCTACATATATAGGACAAGGGGAGAAGTCAGGCAAATTATTGGCCCAAAGAATAAAGAAACAGAAGGAAACCAACTGGATAGTTAACCTAATGGATGGGGTCACAGGGAAATAAAATTCTAACCCAATAGACATAGCAAATAACTTTAGGATGTATTATTTAAATTTATACACAGTCCCCCCTCAAGAAACAAGCTATCCCCAACATTTAGAGGAGTTTTTGTGTGACATTAACCTCCCACAAATTACGGCAACCCAGAAAAAGGAACTGAGGGGAGGAATATCCTTACAAGAGATAGAGGAGGCTACAGATAGACTACCCTTGGACAAGGCTCCAGGGCCTGATGGCTGTTCAGCCTTATTTTATAAAACCTTTAAGGAAGAACTTAGCCCTTGTTTAAGGAGTCTGTATACATATTTATTTTCTTCTCCAATTAGGGAGCAAGCATTGTTAGAGGTGAGAATTGTGGTATTGCCGAAGCCAGGGACGGATTTAACCAGACCAGAAAACCATAGACCAATTTCTCTATTAAATATTGATATAAAGATATTGGTGAGTATTTTGGCATTTCAGCCTAAGAAAGTATGGGTAGATCTTATTGGACCCGAACAAGTGGGCTTCGTCTCCGGCAGACACTCGAGTGATCACTTTAGGAAACTATGGCATCTGCTTTCTGCGTTGGGGGACACTAACACAGACAAGGTCTTGGTGTCCCTCGACGCAGAAATAGCTTTTGATAGAGTGAGTAGGAAATTTCTATTCGACTTGTTGCCTAGATATGGAATACCTTCAGAGTACATCACTTGGGTTAAGGTTTTGTACACAATTCCCTCAGCAAGAGTCTGTTGTAACGGGGTTATTTCAGACAGTTTTAGACTCACAAGGGGGACTAGACAGGGTTGTCCCCTATCCCCTATATTATTTAATTTATATACTGAACCCTTGGCTAGGAAGATTAATAAGGTAAAGGAAATAAGGAGTATAGTTATAGGAGAGGAAGAATATAAAATGTCAATGTTTGCGGACAATATCCTCTTACACCTCTCATGTTGGCAAGAGTCATTGAGGGAAGTGCTAAGGATAATAGAGCAGTTTAGTCTCTTATCTTGATACAAATTAAACTGTAATAAGACATTGGTTCTCTCACTGAACTCTACATGCACTAGGAGGGATGTAGAGGAGTTGGGATTGGGATGGGCATCGAAATCAATTACCTTTTTAGGAATAGAGATCTCCCCAGAGGTTAAGAACCTGAAATCACTAAACATTGACCCTGTGATTAAGTGTATGCAACAAGATCTAGTAAGATGGCAAGCATTGCCGCTATCTCTTTGGGGCAGAGCCAATTTGCTTAAAATGGCTATATTCCCTAAGATTATGTATCCGCTTACTATGCTGAATGTATTTCTCCCCAAAGCATGGTTTAAAAGGGTAGACTCTATGTGGTCATCATTTCTGTGGAAGGGTAAAAGACCTAGAAGAGCAATAGGGAAGTTAACTATGGAACAAAAAAAAGGAGGGTTAGGGATACCTCATTTGTTTCTTTATCATCTAGCTTTTCAGAGTAGTAAGTATCTTAAGTGGTTGACGCCATTGGATAACAAGGAAACACAATGGGCGTGGCTTAAGATAGAAAGAGCCAGAGCCCAGGAATATCATCTATTGACTAAGGCCCTATTATATATCCCACAGAAAAAACTCCCTAATTCCTGGCAAGATACTCCTATAATATGGTCAGTGAGAGCACATGCCCAGTGGTGTGCATTACATAGTTTCGATAGGAGACAGGACTTGGGGTAGCCAGTTTGTTATAATGGTAATTTGAAAATAGGGAGCAATCCCATTTCTCCAAGCTTTTGGTATGAACTTAAAGATGTGTCGGTATCAGATCTCATATCAGACAATAACTTTGATTCTCCAGGACGGATTCAACAAAAATTGGTTATGAGATCCTTACCTGTTTTCAAATATTTACAACTCAAAAAGTGTATATTGGCAAACGTAGGAACCCCACCTTGGTCTTCTAAAATGAAGGAAATATTAGGGCAAATGTTTCATTTAGCAAGTCAGTCTAAAGCTATTTCTAATATTTACAAATTTTTATTGGTAAGATTCTGGCACAACTATCCCTCGACCGCATTCTATTGGAAGCATTCTGTAGATATATTATATGATTCAGAAACATGGGAACAAGTCTGGAAGTCTCATTATAGATGGTTGAAACTGGATAGATTAAGGTTACTTCATTTTAATATTCTACATAATTTATTTTACACTCCCACAAAACTTAAATTAATGGGTAAGAGTCAAGAAGGGATGTGTCATAGGTGTTTGCAAGATCAAGGAACTTTAATCCATATGCTGTGGTTTTGCCCAGTAATTCAGGCCTTTTGGCAACAGGTAATTGCATTTGTAGATCCACTGTTTAGAAGGCAGTGTCATTTCGACATAGAGACTTGCATTGTGGGCAATCTCTCAGCCTTGCCATCCCAAACATTCAAATACTACTTTGCCCTTATTTCAGCAGTAACATTGCTTCTTATCCTTAGGTATTGGATTAAGGATACTGCGCCACCTCTTAGAGAATGGATTCAAGAAATGTACATAGCATTTTATGCAGAAAAATTGATTGCAATGCAATTCAGCAATACGGGCAAGTTTAAGGAGAGATGGAAACAATTTTTAGAATTTATGACTGGAAGATTCAATTCATTAGACGGAGGATAATATCCCAGTTTGAGAGTAAGCAGGACGGTTATAAAGGAAAGCATGTATTTTTGTAAGATGAAGTGTCAGGACAACATTTCCAAGTGTAAGGAGATGCAGTCCTTTTAAGGGGTGGGGGTAGGGAGGTAGAGTAAAGAGGTGAACTATGGGGAGGGGTAAAAGGGGTGGAGGGAAGGGGGGTTTAGGGGAGGTGAGAGGGGAGGGAGGGTGAAGGTAAATGTTTAATGTAATGTGTTAAATGCTAAGGGAAGATGTATAATGTATGGCATTGCATGGTCATTTTGTTGATCTCATTTTATGTATGTATATGGTGGAAAATTTTAATAAAGCATATTATAATAAAAAAAAAGATTGGGGGTAGTACTAGTACTACTATAACTTCAACTGCTGCTACTACTATAACTAGTACTGCATTTGCAGCACCATCATTTTATAAAAGTAGGAGGGCTTTACAGATGACATCTCCAGTTATACAAGAACAAGAACCCACCCCCACTACCAGTGGTAGTACTATTCACACAACTTCCCCCATAGAGGCAACATCGCCTATCAGTGTGCTCCTCCCCACCACAACCAGTGCCATGATTTCAGCAACCAGAGCAAATCCTTTTTGTACTGTTGACACTACCATTGCCATAACGGTGTGCACTGTTATTTGTACTCCTTGCACAGCCACTGTCACCACAACCTTTGCTTCCATTAGTAGTCCTGAGTGTTCTGCTGTCACCATAACCACTGCTGCCAGTATTACAACTAGCTGTAATATGATGCCAATTTCTTGAACTGTAACTCCTGATTGTAATTCTGGCACCAGGACTACTGTCGACAGTACTACTATTATGCCAACTGTGCCCATGACCATAGGTACTGTGACTAGTACTGACCATGAGACTGTTACAACTACACCAATTGTGTTGCCAAAATGTACTGTTGCTCAGCCTTGCAAGTTTCCTCTCACCACATTTCCTTTTGCTGATGTGGAGGATTCCGAAGAAGAGCATTCATCTGGTTCTGAATATTTGCCAGAGCCTCAAGACTTGCTACATACATCATCTGACAGTGATACCCACCTAAGCGAATTTAGCAATGAGGCCGAACATGCAGCATATCTGTGTGAGAAGCGTGAATGTGCAGCTGTCAAAAAATGCAGTACTTCTTGTCGTGGCAAGCAAGCCAGTCAGGGTCACCCTCCTCCTCCTCCTAAAACAACAAACAGTCCACCCTGTCCTTTCAAAGAGTTGTGTTAAGTTCAACTCCATCTGATGCACAAAGTAATTTTACAACTACATTTGTTGCGGAGAAAGAAAGCGATAGACCTACTCCATCCACTGCACCCAGGTCTGATAAGGGGAAAGGGGCAAAACATGCCCATGGTTGCCCTATTGGGGCATTTACTTCTACTGTCAGTGCAAGGAAAAGTGTGGTGTGGCTGTATTTTAGTGTTGTAAAAGATGATCCAACAAAGGCAGTATGCTGTGTGTGTGACTGTACTATAAGTCGTGGTAAAAACCTTTCAAATCTCACAACAACATCAATGATGAACCATCTCCGAATGAAACATGCCAGTGCACTTCAACGATCCACAGCTGTTCCTCCCCCTCCACAACATATGCCTGTCAGACCCTCTTCTGGTACTGGTCCAGTAGATGCACAAAGTATTGTTACTGATTCTATTACTGAGACAGACAGTGTGCCCTCAGCTCCCCCTACACCACTTATAGCGCATCCCCATACAGAAGCATCACCCATTCTGCCTTCTTCTGCTCAATTGTCTATTACTGTAACACCCTCCACCATGGGTTCAAAGTCAAAATCAATATGATGTGGTGCCACTTTGACTACACCTGTCATGCAAGTCTTCCGTGCCGGCACCAAATACCAGGTGTCACACCCTACAGCACAGCAGATCACCAGTTTAATTGGTGAGATGATGGCCTTGGATCTGCAGCCATTTTTCATTGTGGAAAACACAGGTTTCCGTAGGCTGCTGCAACATTTGCACCCTAGGTATAATATACCATCACAGGCCACATTTTCACATACTATAGTACCCAACATTTACCATGATTTGAGAAAAGAAGTTGCAAGACTACTAGCACAGGCTGTTGGTGGAGTTTTCCACTGCACAACTGACATATAGACCAGCATGAAATCAAATCATGCATATATGTCACTGACAGTACACTGGTGTGTTGTAGATGTGGTAGTCACTGGTGTGGATGGTGGTACTGGTGCTGGTTCTGTCTCTTCTCCCTCTCCCTGCAGGTCTGCTTTGCTAAATGTCAGTGTTATGAAAAAGGATCACTGGGCTATAAACATACTGTCATTCCTGCAAGAGATGCTGAGCCCATGGATTGATGGCAACAATTTGTAGGTAGGGTTTGTGGTCACAGACAATGCCACAAATATGATAAAAGCACTTAGAGATGGCAATTTTGATGGGACACGCTGTTTTGCTCATACACTAAATTTGGTGGTGACAAAGGCTTTGGCAAACACAGCAGAGGCAGATCACACAGTCAAAGTAGCCAGAAGCATATGCAGCCACTTCCATCTCTCTGTGAAAGCCACAAACTGTCTGCATCAGCTACAAGAGCATCTTCAAATGCCGCTGCATCATCTCATCCAGGATGTACAGACCCAGTAGAATTCCACCTACTACATGCTGCAAAGACTTCTGGAGCAAAAGCAGGTCCTTCATGGGATGAGCATGGAAACTGATATGGGGGAGTCCTCGGACATCAGGATTGGGCTGTGATTGAGGGCTTGGTAAAGGTTTTAGACCCATTTGAAAGGAGCACTCATGGTCTTAGTTCTGATTCTGCACTGCTAAGTCAGGTAATTCCTGCTGTACAGATCCTGAAAAAAGCCATGAGGAGATTCAGTGAAAATGCTGAGAAAGATCCAAACCAGACACCAGGAACAGTGATATCCCTTGTGGAAAACCTCACCACAGAACTAGAAGTTAGATTTTCTGATCTCTGTTCCAATAAAAAGCACATATTTCAAGCAAGGGTGCTGGAAGATGGTAAAAGCTGAGGGGGCTGAGACTCAAAGGAACACTTATGAGGGTACAAAGGGCACTTTTTCTATACTAGTTTTAGCCATACAGAAATAAAAAGTGGAGTGGCTACCACCCCTTTTGCCCCAGTTCCGGCACCTATGCATATTTACCATTATGTTGGATCCACGTTTCAAGTGTGAGGTACTACACCTTATAATGCCCACTCACAGGGTTACAGACATTCAGAAGCAGATGTGCTAGTTTCTGCATCCTTGGGTCAATGAAACCAGCAGGTAACCCTATTGATGAGCCAGTCTCAGAATCACAAACTGAAAGCAGTATGGAAAACCTTGAGAAGGAGGGTGACTGTTGGGCTGAACTCAGCTCATCACTACAGGCTGCTCAGCAGAAGAAAACAGAACAGCAGCCACAATCAGCACCCAATCTGCTGAACAGTTATTTCAATGATCCTCTGGAGTCATTCTCCATTAATCCAGTGGAGTACTGGATCAAAAGGATGAAAGCATCTCCACACTTGGCACAGTTGGCCCTTAAATATATCTGTTGCCCCCCTTCCAGCATACCATCTGAATGAATGTTCAGCACTGCAGGGGATGTGGTGGAACCTCACCGATCCTCACTTGACCCAGCACTTGTGGAACAACTTGTGTTTATAAAAATAAATCTACCTCACCTTAGGTACACATATGGCTACTAACAATTCCATTAAATAATTGTCTTGTACTGGATACAACATTTGTGTGTTGTAGCATTGACCCATACACAAGCCATCCTGTGTTAACCATCATTGTTCTGTTAGCAGATAAGCACATGTTAACATTCATATTCAAAGTCATACTAACACAAATCTGTGACCAGCACCCTGTTCCTTTATTACTTCCACTGTCAGGGTGTATTCTTTTGAACGAGCATGCCCTGCAGTTCCCAGTGCCTAAAACTGCCACCCACCTATTGATTGCTGTTCCCAATACAAAATCCTCAGCTGGTGTTGCTACATCTCTCATTCCCTGTGTTGCTTGTGCCCATGTTTCATCGATCTCTTTAACAGCTTTCCAGGTGCCAGTAACCAGTGTGGCATCACCAGTCTCAAGTATTTCCCATGCCTGAAATATGGCAGCTAATAGTGTGTCATCTCCAGTCTCAGTGTTTCCCATGCCTGAAATATGGCAGTTACAAGTGTGGCATCACCAGTCTCAGTGTTTCCCATGCCTGAAATATGGCAATTACAAGTGTGGCATCACCAGTCTCAGTGTTTCCCATGCCTGAGATATGGCAGTTACAAATGTGGCATCACCAGTCTCAGTGTTTCTCATGCCTGAAATATGGCAGTTACAAGTGTGGCATCACCAGTCTCAAGTATTTCGAGTGCATACAATATGGCAGTTAGTGTGGCATCTCCAGTCTCAGTATTTCCCATGACTGAAATATGGCAGTTAACAGTGTGGCATCTCCAGTCTCAAGTATTTCACATGACTGAAATATTATGGTTACGAGTATGGTATCACTTGTCTCAAGTATTTCACATGACTGAAATATTACAGTTACGAGTATGGTATCACTTGTCTCAAGTATTTCACATGACTGAAATATTCCAGTTACCAGTATAGCATCACATGTCTCAAGTATTTCACATGACTGAAATGTTCTGGTTACCTGTATGGCATCACCATTCTCAAGTATTTCACATGCCTGAAATATTCCAGTTACCAGTATGGCATCTCCAGTCTCCAGTATTTCACATGACTGAAATATTCCAGTTAACAATATGGCATCTCTAGTCTCCAGTATTTCACATGACTGAAATATTCTAGTTACCAGTATGGCATCACCCATCTCAAGTATTTCCCATGCCTGAAATATTCCGGCTACCAGTGTGGCATCACCAGTCCTAAGTATTTCACATGCCTGAAATATTCCGGTTACCAGTGTGGCATCACCAGTCTCAATTATTTTCCGATCCTGCAAAATTATTGCAAAGTGCTACAGTATGCTGCAAGAAGCAGTGCAATTCAATGGCAGTTAATCTCTAGTCATCCAATATTTTGTGACAGCATCTACTGCAAAGTATTGAATTGCATCTTGTCTTGCTTCACTGTATACTATTGATACATAATACAATTCCAGAGAAGGTGGTGAGATAGACTACATGGACGATTGCAGACAGGTGTCTATTTATTAGATGATCTCAAATATTTTTCTCCCCAAGCAAGCCTTTTAGTTCTTCTAGCATTGGGAATAGTACTACTACTACTAATACCACCGACAGAACTATTACTACTACTGGTGTCACCACCCTGTTCCAGCTATACATTCACTGTCACATCATTTTGTGCAGTAGTAGGAGGGCATTAGTGCATACATTCTTTGTGCAGGAAGCAGCAGACACCACCACCAGTTTTCCCACTGCTATCACTATGGCTGCTACATCTACAGTCAGTGTGCTTCCCACCACCACCATTGCCATTCATGCAGCAGCCACCCTTTCAGCTGTCACCACTATGGCAGCCACCATTACCACTATTCTTATGCCCATGGCCAAAGCACAGTCTACCCTGTGTCTGTGGATTTGTGTGATAACCATGAAAGCGCAATCGTGATTGGTGGCAGGGCAAGTATATATCACTGAAAATCTATTTCAGTGATGTACACCCCCAAAGCACAGGAAAACAGTGCCAGGGACTTAAATTTTGATTGTTCATACAGTAGGCTATTCCTCTTGCATTGCCCCACACCCACCCACTAAAGAATTCTTAACTCCAGCGGGGTGCATGTCGGGGGTGGTGCAAAATCTGGAGGAAAAAAAATTGGGGTCCGGACACACAAAAATGTAGGCATGCCCAGACCTGAACCTGGAACCCTTGCACCTTTAGGCTGACAACCACGCTATGGGGCCAGCATGGCAGCCCCACACCAACCACACCAGGCCAACCCTCCCTCCCGTCATGCTGGACCCCACCCCCCTGCACATGTACACATATAGTGATGTCCTGTCACTATATGCACCCATCTCCCCCATCTGGTCACCCTTCCTCAGCAGTAGCCCCTTCGACATGCACCAGGATTGAGTTGCCGTTATTGCAAGCACTCAGTCATTGATGCCCATGTCATGGGCTGCTGTGTCTGTGACCAAGAACACCCTCCAGTGCTGACCCAATGCAATGCTTGATATAGTTTTCGGAGTGCTATACATGTGATGTGGTAGATCAAGTGTGCCGCATGTAGCTTGTGTTGCATTAATGAGAGCTCTACATTAGTGGTTGAAGTCTCATTGAGGAGTATATGCTACACCAGGTTTAATGGGTGATTAATGGTGTTGTTAAAGTGCTTTTTTAAAGTTTCCTAAAAAAACACCTTTTCTGGCCGATTACCGAATACCTGGGACCCGAATACTAAATATTCAGCTGAATATTCGGGAAAAGGTATTCGCACAGCCCTAGTAGAAATGTATACAGAGACACATTCAGTGAGTTTCTCACTTTACAACATTCACTTACAGTAACTGTTCACAATCCAATAACAACAATCATCTGTACTCGACATTTGTTAATCCATGTAAGACATTTTGGTTACAGATAATCACAGTAATAGCATCAGGTGCAAGTGGTGACTGAACTAAGGGCATCAGCAGTAGCAGTTGCATTGGTTGAGCTCAAACAGGTGCACCTTGAGACCCTTTTTAAAACCCACAAGGCAGGTGAATTCCTGTATATTTTCTGGGAGTGCATTCCAGGGGGGTGGGATGATGGCAGGAAATTACCTCTGTCTTTAGGATGATCTGACTTCAGGCACATTAAGGAGCTGGTGGCTCGAGGATCTAAAGATCCTCCCATTAAGTTTAGCCGATAGTGTTCTGGTCAGGCTTGGGGGGCATTTTCCTTCCTATGTTTGTTGGCCTAACATAGTGATGGATACTGTAGTTGCCCTTCAAGTGGCAGTCATGAAAGAGCTTGTCACACCTGGCAGTGATGCTCATGGGGCTGGGCTCTTGATGCAAACTGGCTTACTCGGTGGTATAGGGTTGTAAGCAACTGCATTTCTGCCCCTTTGACAGTGAGTAGTATCAGTGCACTGTAGAACAGAGTGGGTAGTAAGGTGCCAGTTACCATGTTTAGCCAGGATTCCTGTGTAAGAAAAGGGCTAAGGCAATAATGCAGACTAAGTTTCTGATTTATAGACTTGGTCATCTGGTCAGTATGTGCCTTGAAAGTGCAACTTTGATCTAAGGGTTATGCTTAAAGATCATGTGCAACGGTTTTTACATATTTTTTTATAGAAGCTTAAAAAGCTGAAATTCGGGTCCCTGTGTCATGATTAGTGTTTCCTGAAAATTTCATGCTGTTTGGTTTTGTGGTTTTCTTTAAGTTAGCATTTGTTAACTTGCTCTACAGTGGCTGAAAACAGTGGAGTTATTTCTGTGCTCTCAATCAAACTTAGAGTGCGATGACATCATTTTGGAGTAGCTTGCTGTTTCAGATTCCACATCAGAGCTGCACTCTGTAGAGTTTATGGTTTGCTGAGCTCTCCAGGTTTGTTACTAACCCAGTCTCTGGTTTGTGTTTAGATCTGCTTAAAATATATCATTCTCTTCCTTTAAAAAGCTGATCATTTCATTTTCAAGGCTGAACTGAAGTAGTGGAAATATTTTTCTGTGAGAAATCAGCTTGTCTGTATCACAGCTCTTGTTATTTGTAATCAAACCTCAATTGTTTTTCTAACTATGTAATGCAGGGCTGTTTAATGAATATAAAATAAATCTAAATTTTGTTCATTCACAGAAACAGTTGTTCTTTGATGTAGCCTTCATAAATACAATCATGTAAGAACATTTTTATTTCATGTCAGATTGACAAACAGGTGCTTGTCACATTCTGCTACAGTATTTCAAGTACATGTACTGTCAGAACTCACAAATGTCAGTTCTTTGGTGGTTTCTGTGTGAAAATACATCATATATGTGTATAACTAGAAACACTAGATGGCATTCTGATGCAACATGTCACTGCTCCAAAGTTGAGGCAACTGCAGTCTACTGTCACCAGTCCCCTGCCCTACAAGCCCCCTGCCTTCTGCTCCACATTCAAGGTTGCTGCACCCTGCTGCCCACTGTGTTCTCCCACAGAGTCAGGGATTGTGCAGCCTGCTGCCTCCATCCCCTGCCTAAAGAATCAGGACTACTGCTCCCTGCCGCTCCCTGCCCAAATGACCAGGGTTGCTGCATCCTGCTGCCCTCTCTCCCCCACCTTCACAGTTAGTAATACTGCACCTGTTGTCCCCTGTTCCTGTTTCCACAGTCAGAGCTGCTGTACTGTGCTAATCCCTAGAGTGCCAGGTTCACTGCATCCACAGCTGGGGATGCTGCACCATGCTACCCTAGCCACCAGAGGTGGGGCGTTTGCTGCACTCACTATCCACTTCCACTGCACCAAATGGTCAGGGCTGCTGCACCATGTGTATCACATCACACAGTCAGAGCTGATGTACCCTGATGCCCCATGTGTCCTGCTCCACAGTTGAGGCTTCTGCACCATGCTGTCTTCTATCCCCTGTCACTATAGACAGACAGACAGGATCTGACTCTGGTGGCAGGTAGACAGCAGGGTGCAACTGCCTCAACTGTGGAGGCATGCAACAGGGTGCAGCAAATGCCCTGAATCTTGTGGCAAGTGGCAGCATGGTGCAGCAGCCCAAACTGCAGCAACAAGGGGATCTAGAGCACAGCAGGCCACAGCAACCCCAACTGTGTAGAAAGGAGCAGGGTGCAGCAGCCCTCTCTCTGGTGACAGGGGATAGAGGACATCATGATGAAAAAAGTTTTGACTGTGGTGCAGAACACAGGGCATCAGGGTATAGCAGCCCTGTCTGTGAGATGGAGTACAGTTGGTGCAGGAGCCCTGCCTATTTGGGGCAATGGAAGTCAGTAGCAGGGTGTAGTAAAGGCCCCACCTCTGGTGGCTAGGGCAGCATGGTACAGCAGCCCCAGCTGTGGAGACAGGGAACCTAGCACTCTAGAGCTTAGCACAGCACAGCACAGCAGCCATGTCTATAAAGACAGGAACATGGGGCAACAGGTCAGCTTCCCTACCTGTGAGGATGGTGGAGAGAGGGTAGCAGAGTGCAGCAACCCCAACTGTTTGGGCAGGGTGCAGCAACCCTGATTCTTTAGGCAGGGGATGGAGGCAGCAGGGTGCACAATCCCTGACTGTGTGGGAGAAGACAGTGGGCAGCAGAGTGCAGCAGCCTTGAATGTGGAGCAGAAGGCATGGGACTTGTGGGGCAGGGACAGGTGGCAGTAGACTGCAGCTGCCTCAACTGTGGGGCAGAGACACAGTGCATTGGGATGCCACATAGTGTTTCTAGTTATACACATACATTATGTATTTTCACACAGAAACCACCAAAGAACTGAAATTTGTGAATTCAGACAGGTGCCTGTCACACTCTGCTACAGTATTTCAAGCACATGTACTGTTTGTCAATCTGACATGAAAAAAATGTTCTTACTTTAACGTATGTATGAAGGCTACATCAAAGACAGACTGTTTCTGTGAATAAACAAAATTTTGATTTATTTTATAGTGATTTAATAGTCCAGTGTTATTAGTTAGAAAAAAAAATCAGAGTTTTGATTAAAAAGAACTAAGAGCTGTGACAGACAAGCTGATTTCTCACAGAGAAAGATTTCCACTTCTTCAATTCAACATTGAAACTGAAATTATCAGCTTTTTACAAGAAGAAAATGATACATTTTAAGCTGATCTACAGTATCTAAACACAAGCCAGAGACTGGGTTTGTAAGAAATTTGGAAAGCAATCAAACCATTAACTCTGCAAACTACTGCTCTGATTGGGAATCTGAAACAGCAAGCTACTCCAAAATGATGTCATTGCACTCCAAGTTTGACTGAGAGGACAAAAATAACTCCACTGTTTTCAGCCACTGTAGAGCAAGTTAACAAATGCTGATTAAAAGAAAACCACAAAACCAAACGGCATGAACATTTTCAGGAAACATTAATCTTGACACAGGGACTTGAATTTCAGCTTTTCAAGCTTTTATAAAAAATATGTAAAAACCATTGCACATGATCTTTAAATACTTTATGGATTAGACCACCTCAACCTTTGATCCACTGGTGAGAGTTGATGTCAGGACTGATGACCTGTTGGGTCCCAAACTTGTTGAACTGAACAGCATTGTCTTTGTTTTTTTGCCATTCAGCATGAGGTTGTTTCTCAAGAACCAACCCTCAAGGAGTTGTAGGTCTTTTGTCAGCTCATGGTTCAATATCACTACGTCTTTGGAGGACCTGTATAGTACTGTGTCATCGGCATACAGGATTATGTTTGCCTCACCACCATAATTCTGCATGCCATTAAAAAACAAGGAGAATTTTTTTATTTTTTTTTTTATTTTTACCTCCTCCGCGCCAGGTTTTCCGCCCTGGTCACGGATCCCCCCTGCTGCGACATTCCTCCCTCATGAGCCATGCTCCCAGTACCCCCTGGCTTGCCCCCCAAGGCGGGGACGTGGCACCCTCGGCCCTTAGGGTGCCACGAACGTCGTAATAGGCTGGGAGCCGTGCTCTTTATTTTTGGAGGAGCCCATTGCAGCCCGAGGGACAGGCATCATAGAGGCGTCGGAGGTAGGCGGTGTTTTCCCCTTAAGGGGGCGGGAGCATGCAATGACGCCAGAGTCCATCCCGCCCCCATCTGACGTCAGGTCCAGAGTGCTTGGGGTTCTCCCGGTCTCCACCAGGAGTCCCCCGTGCACCAGCGACTCACCACACCTTCCCCCCGGATCAGGAGAGCAGTCGTGGATGCTCGATCCCTTCTCCCGGCCGGCCCTCAGCAACCGAGTCCGTTCACGAACTCGGGTCGCCGGCGTCGCAAGCGGAAATCCAACCGCTGCGCCGGCGGGCCGGCAAACAAGGAGAATTTTAGGGGCCCTAGGATGGACCCTTGGGGGACCCGTCAAGTACTGGGTGTGTGTCAGATAAGGCACACTGTCGTCTGACAAGTTTGGTCCTTCCCTGGAGGTAGCCAGTGAACCAGACAGTGTAGGCCTATTAGTTTTTAGATTTTTGAGTAGTTTGTGGTCTACCAGGTCGAAGGCCTTGGTGAGATCAATGAAGACCGCACCGGTTAACTGGCCTTTTTATCGAGAGCTGAGAATATGTCAGCAGTGAGGCTGACTAGGACAATGTTTGTACTGTGATTTTTCCTGAAACTGTGTTGCCTAGACGTGAATATTTTGTGACTGTCTATGTAGTCCATTATCTGGTTATAAACAACTCTTTCTAGTACCTTGCTCAGGATGGAAAGGAGTGATAGGGGTTGATAATTTTCAACTTTTTCACATGATCCACCTTTATGGATTGATGTAACCAGATCCACTTTCGTTCCCTTCCTTTCTGTACCCAGAGAGACTTTCCCTTCCAGGAGGGATCTGTTAAACAACCATGCAACTTTGGCAGCAGTAGCTGGGGCAGCAATTTTGAGTCAAAGTAAACAGATAATTAACCCTTTTTGAATGAAGATTATAGACTTTAGTAGGCTAACAAAAATGTAAAGACACACGCTTTCAAGGATTAGTGCCTATTCATCAATTATGTTGCACAGTGTAAGCTGAAATGCCTTTTAGAGTGATCAAGTATAAACACAGGAAGGGGATCCGTAGCCAATGCAAGTGTAACCCCACCAAAAGTGCAAGTGTAACCCCACCAAAAGTGTGGGCCTAACATTGTTGTCCCTTTGCTCCACAGCAATTGCTGGCACCTTGAGCTTGCACCCTGACTTCAGATTTTGCTGGAGAGGACCTGCAGGAGAGCTGTGGTGACATGGAGTTCTATAGCATCTCTTGCACCACTGGGTAGTGAGGCTTGCACCACACATCAAGAGCTGCCTCTGATGAAGCAAGCTACCAACCAATGTCTTTTTGCAACTGGACATCTAAACATGACCATGCCACACAAATTGGGGGGGAGGAGGCAGATCTATCTGTTTAAGGGCAGGAGCATTATAAGTGGGAGCTCTGAGGAGTGAGTCCATGAACTGAATAACTGCCACTGTCTTGGACACCCCTGGCCTTGGCTGTCTGCCAATCAGGGGATCTGATTGCAATGCAAAGATGCAGGGGGCTCTGGGATTCTGAAGGACTGATTAATCTAGGTGCCCTTTTGTGGGCCAATGCAGAACTGAGGGTTAGACATCCAGGACTGCCTAGACCTTACTGACAGCCATTGAAGCAATGGAAGATGGACATCTTAAAAGGACACTGTCAACCCCCTTAGGCCTCAAAGTGTCCCTAGTTTAAAGCATACATTTTTTGATTGTTCACATTCTATAGAGACTGTTGATGCAGCTGGTAGTTTGATTCAGATGCCTTTTTTCTTTTAAAAAATGAAAAACTGACTACTCACCATAGTGGTGTTACCACACCAAGACATGTTTGTTTACATTTGTTGACCAGCTCCCACTGCATCTTTCCTGGACTCAGGATCATCCCTAACACAATCTAGCCCCTCACTATGCAGTGGAAAAAGAGGAGACTATGGCATCAAGAGTGTCTGCACTGTTTCAGGGTATTTCTAATGTTCAGAAAGTATGCAATAGGAATAGTTCAATGATTAGAAGCAAACAAAGTTGAGAACAGCTATACATTACCATGCATTTCAGTTCTAATAAGCAAGTAGGCAAATAAAACAACCAGCAACATCAATGAATTTTAGAGAAGGTAAGTTATCATAAAATGTGGATTTTTACCTAAAAATGATATAATGCAAAAAAGGTTGACAGTGCCCCTTTAAGAGAAGCAGTGACTCTGCAGATGTTAGTCAGATCTAGTTGAGATTTATTTATTTATTTATTTATTTTTTTTGCTGCTGGTGAGAGGAGGGATAGACAATTACTGTCCCTTAACAGCCTCGTCCCCAAAGGAGATGCAAACCAACTGAAATTAAACCATATTTAGCTGTAATCATATTTTGTATCTATAGAGCTCTTGGAAAAGCAGGACTACTGTCCATGGGAGAGTTCAATCTGTGCCACCGCAGACTGTGCACCTGTGAGTGATGAACCATGAGTAAAACTTTTTTCTGGTGTGGAGTAAAATGAGGGATTCATGTGCAAGCCAGCAGAGATGATAATGCTGAAAGTGCCAGCATGTAGCTAGTGTGAGAGTGCATAGCAACTGCCAGAAGGTGACTGAGTTCATGGGAAGCCAAGATGGCTGATGGCAACAGACACCTGTAATGAGTGCTGTCTCTCAAGCTAGTAAATGTTTTAAAGTAGGCGCTTAATAGTGGACCTTAATGAGAGAGTGCTGATGGGAAGCCAAGATGGATGATGGCAAAGGATGCCTGCAATGAGTGCTCTCTCACCTGCTGATAAACTCTTTAAAAATGCAAAAAGGAGCCTTGCTGTCACTTTTAATCTTGTTGCCTCCCACCCTCCTGGGCACAGATATAGTTTTAATACCCTTTTCTGATCCCATTTGCTCAATAACTACCATCCACACCCCTCATCCACACTCAACTCACCTTACATATGGACAACTAAATGCCATCCCTCCTGTGGTGACAGAATCCAGCACAGACCCTCCATGTATTACCTCGTTGTCAACATGACAATAAGCAAAAAAGCACTTACTGTATAATCACGCTTGCTCCCTGTCATGCGGCCAGCCGACGTAGTCAGCAGAGAGTCTGTGGTAGTCACCACTGCTGCAGTGAGTATGGCAGTTTATTTGTCATATAAAGGGTTCAGTTGGGTACAGTCAGGGGTTCTAGGTGGTGTACACTGGGTGAATGGGACAGAAGGAAGGTACACAAAATGTATTGGTGGTTGGGCTTGGAGGAGGGCCATTAAACTACCAGAGATTTCCAAAATCTTTATTACATTATAATGAGGGTCACAGGGGGTGGGAGGACAACTGGACTACCAGGGATAGTGAAAATCAGTGCTGCATTATACCAATGGGCAGTGGTGGGTAGGGACCACTGGAATACCAACAATAGTGGGACCAGGATTGCATTACACTGATGGACATTCAGAGGGAGTGCCAGGGGACCACAGAATTGCCAGGGACAGGAGAAAAGGGTTTAACAGAGGATGACTGGGCATCTGGCATGGTGTGGGTTCAAGACCACTAAACTGCCAGAAACTTCAAGCTCTTGCAGACTGTCAGCTTACTGGGGATCAGAGGGCAAGGTAAGGCTCTGCACAATGCCACTGTGCATTTTTACATGGTAGGATTTGTTCAGAGCCTCTACTGGTCACAAAATGGCATGCAGATGGCCCCTTACCACCTTACATATCATATTAGACCACACCTGGAGTACTGCGTGCAGTACTGGCATCCGTATCTGAAGAGGGACATTAAGTTACTGGAGGGGGTGCAGCGCAGAGTGACAAAGATGATCAAGGGGCTGGGGGACTTATCATATGAGAGTAGGTTGAAGGAGTTGAACATGTACTCACTGGAGGAGAGGAGAGACAGGGGTGACGTGATTGAAACCTTTAAATACATGAAAGGAATAAACAAGATGGGTACAGAGGGGCTGTTCAAAGTAAGGGAGGGGAGGGCCACCAGGGGTCATGATATTTTTTTTTGAAATTCTCTTTTTATTAATTTTCAACTGTACATACAACAGTTTAAACAGTAACATCTGAACGTAGTACATACATTCCATAGATTCCGAAGTTGAATATACTATGTTACTGGACAAAGAAAGAAAATAAAGTGAAGATACCAAAAGGAATCAGAAAAACAGTGACTAGATAACCCAAATCAACTGTCCCCCCCCCCGCCAATGAGGGCGTCACCACTGAGGAGAGAGATATAGCGAACTAACTCTAGTAGCTAGGTGTCCCCAGGATTCTCAATCTAAAAGAGCGTCCGGGAACCTATTAACTTCAAAATCCCAGGGTGAGAGGTTGTAAGATTATTACCAGAGGGACAGCCAGGAGAGCTGGAGAAATTCAGGTCTTGAAGACTGTGATCCCTCACTTGGATTCATTATATGTCGAGGAATCCCGATCAGTGAAGATACAGGCAAAAGTTTGCCCCATTTCTTCTGAAAGGCCATTGGGGAAGATCTGAAATTAGCAATTAGTTTCTCAACTTTGAAACACTGGGACATTTCTTCCACCCAGTCCAGATAGAAAATCTCAAGACTGTCTGTCCAGTGTCGGAGGACCAGTCTCTTAACCGCCATAGCAATGAGTGCTATATGGTACTTCCTTTCTTTGATCCTGATACCTGTGTAGTCTCCTATGATACAGGTCTCTAGTGTGAGATGATTTTCTAAACCTAACATGGGATCTAAGTTATCCTCAATTGTCTTCCAAAGAGGATCCACTTTAGAACAGTGCCAGAAAATATGGGGAAGGTCTCCCTGCTCTTCTCCGCATCTGAAACATTTCAAAGGAGCAGAGGGGCCAAATTTTGATTTTCGCATTGGTGTGAAATACATGTTGTTGATTATGAAATACTGGATCATCCTATTCCTATCTAGAGTATTGTAGATATACAGATCTTTCCAGATTTGTCCCCATGGAAACGGGAACCTGAGGAGGATAATGCCCAGGCTTTGGAACCAGTTAGAGGAGTAGGGTGGGCGAGTTTCAGGAGGTAGGTGTACAGCTTAGACACCCTGTGGGGTTTAATCGCACAGCACTTAACTTCCTCTAGTAGTGGTTTAATAGTTGAGGGAGGTACTGTTATTCCAACCTCTTTGTCTACCAGGTGCTTTAATTGATATATTTTGAACAGGGCATTAGTGGGAATGTTCAAGAGAAGTAGTAGGTCCGTTATTGGGCCCTGCTTGCCTTGCACATAAAAATCTTCCACTGAGAACTCCTGAATTGGAGGTAACCATTTAGGAACTAACATTTTGTCCCCGATCCTGATATTAGGGTTACCCATCAGTGGTTGTGGGAGTCCTTAATGTAATGGATTCTGGTGGAGGAGAAAAGTTGGTTAAGCACCTTAACTGTGACACCCACTGGGAGTCTTGGATCTCTCGTGGAGAGATGCGAAACCACAAAAAAAAGGCTGGAGGGATTCATATTATGGTGAGGATAAGATCAAGATCCAGATCTAGCCATGTAGGGAGGTAAGCATCTTTCAAGTCCCTAGCCATTTCCTGCTTTGACAAGGTGACTAGACCAGTAGTAGAATTCGAAATTGGCAATCTGAGACCCCATTTCCTGGGGAGGCACAGTTTGCTCGAAGCCCCTCCTCGAGATTTATGATTCCAAATAAAATCAGTTAAGGTCAAATGAACTTTTTTGAAAAAGGACCTGGGTAGCCAGATGTCTAGGAGATTCAGGGGATAAAAGAACCGGGGAAGGATGTTCATTTTGATGATGCTGATTCGGGCCCCCACTGGTAGTGGCAGTTTCCCCCATCTTTGCAAGTCAGACTTAATTCTTTCCAATAAGTCCTCTAGGTTAAGCTTCCTGATTAGGGAAGGGTCTCGTGCCAGGTAAACACCGAGATATTTCAAGTGAGATGGGGTCCACTTCATGCCCAGATGGGATACGGAAGCCCGGGTAAGGTGTACATTAAGTGGGAAGATCTCAGTCTTTGCTAGATTAAGTTTATAGTTGGATAACTCTCCGAATTGTGTAATTAACTTCATTACCACTTGCAGGGAATCAGCCAGGTTAGCTAATTATAGCAGAATATCATCCACATAGACTGAAATCTTGGAGGTTTGGCTGAGGACAGGGCATCCTTGGATCCCTGGGGCCGCTTTGAGACTGATCAGTAACGGTTCTAAATAGAGGTTAAATAGTAACAGGGATAGGGGGCAGCCTTGTCGGGTTCCAGAGTGGAGCTGTATGGGGGGTGAGAGGATCCCATTGCAATAAACCTTTGCCATGGGGGTCCTGTATAGAGCACTGATCCACCCTATGAACTCCCTCAGAAAGCCGAACGTAGACATGGTATACCATAGGAATTCCCAATTAACTCGGTCGAATGCTTTCTCCGCGTCCAGGGCCACCAATGCCATAGGAACCAGAGAAGTTTGAACTGCCCTAAACACGTGAGAGAGTGACCTAATATGATCCATCACTGACCTCCCTTGCACAAATCCTACTTGCTCAGTACTCAATAATGGGGTCCACACTTGTTTGATACGGGAGGCTAGAATCTTGGACAGGATTTTAATATCACAGTTAAGAAGTGAGATTGGTCTATAATTGGCTGGGTTCTGGGAGGGTTCAGCCATCTTAGGGATCAGTATAATAATGGCCTCCAGTAGGGATGGATCCAGGGTATCTGCTGACAGCAAGTAGTTGTATAGATCCAAAAGCAGGGGGGCCAACTCCTGGCGGAAGGCCTTGTAGAAATTGGCTGGGAACCCATCCGGGCCAGGGGCTTTATCTGACGGTAGACTTTGAATAGCCTGTTCCACCTCCTCCTGGGAAAGAGGTGAGGAGAGAAAGGCCACTTGATCCTCCAAGAGACGAGGGAGTGTCAGTGACTGAAAAAAACCCTCTAGTCCTGAGTGGAGAGAGGAGGTGCTTTCGGACAGTATAGATTTTGGTAATAATCTTTAAAGATTGTTGCTATATCTCTGGCTCTGTTTTGATGGTTCCTTCTTGGTCTTCTAAGCGGGAATCAGCCTAGAATTCTCCACTTCTTTCAGTTTTAGTGCTAGGAGTCTACTCGGTTTTCTCCTGATCCAGATATCTAGCCTTAGTTTTCAATAAAGCAAACTCCGTCTTCTCTCGGATCAAACCTTCATATTCATTTTTAAGTTTGTGGAGGTGGTCTAAGCTATTCAACGAGCCAGAAGTAACCAACATATTCTCTGCTGCTTTCATTTGGTTTGAAAGGCGGATAAGATTCTGCGACCTGATTTTCTTTCTTCTAGAGGAAATCTTGATAAGTTCCCCTCTCAAGACGCATTTTAAAGAGCACCAGAGAATATCCATCCTGGTCACTGAGCCTCGATTAGTTTCCAGATAGTTTTTAATAAGGAATCTAATCTGGGTGAGAGAGTGTTCTTCTTTTAATAGCTGGGTATTGAGTTTCCAGACCATGTCACGGGAAGTTGTGGACTGAGGAGAGAATTTAAACCAGACTAGCGCATGGTCCGAAATTACTATGGATTCGATACCTTCCGTGAAGGCTTTAGTCATGAGAGAGGTGGATATTAGAAAGTAGTTTAGTCGCGACCAGGAATTATGGAGGGGAGAGAAAAAGGTATAGCTTTTGTTGAGAGGGTGGAGAGTTCTTCTAGGGGTCCACCAGACCCAACATGTTACCCATATCCTTCATCGCCAATGTGCGGAAGCAGTGGTCTCAGTGGTTAAAAGTTTATCCAGCTCCTGAGTTGGAGCTACGTTCCAATTCCCTCCTAGGATCAAAGGGGTGGGTAGAAGGGAGCTAAGTTTGTCAACTAGCTGCATAATAAAGGTCACATTCCCCCCAACTGGGCCATAAACCAAGCCTAAGACAATAGGAGAATTATAGAGGGATCCAGACACCAATATATATCTACCTTCTGAGTCCCTGATAACCTTCGCTGGATTGAAAGGTATGCTTCTCCTTATCATAACAGCTACCCCTCTGGCTTCTGACGAGTCTCCAGCCACAAAAACTTTGGAGAAGCCTCTGACTCGTAACATATTACTTTCAGCTACTGTAATGTGGGTTTCCTGCAGGCATAATATGTCGGCACCCAGTACTGAGCAATTAATCAAAATACGGGCCCTTTTCTTGGCATCTCTAATCCCTCTCACATTCCAGCTAATCATTTTAACAGTGCTACCAGCCATATTTTAGGACAAAGTGCAATACGACACCCATTAATCCTAGCAATCTCCTCTCACATCTTACAGTGACACCCTCAAGCCCCCAATACACCCCAACATTTATCTCCTAATTAAAAGTAAAAGCTCGGAATTAATAGCATTGATAAGCTGCTCACCTCTAAAATTAAACTTCAGGTCAGAACAGTCTGCAGAATTAAGTGGCAGCTCCCCCAAACCATTATTATTATTTCTGTGATCAGTATGCCCCCCCCATAACCTTATCCCATGAACGGTATAAACGACAGTCCAAATATAAACACTCCAAACATCCACAGTAACATGAACAACATCCCCATCCCCCTCCCCCCATTACAAAGCGTACATTATTTACACAATCCCACAGATCTATTGTCACAGCGTCAGACACAGTCCTAGTTGCTCCCATACCCCTCCCTCCCCAGGGTACCCTTTTAACCCTTATAATAAAAGGAACACCCACAACCACGAGAACCAGAGACAGTAGCCCACCACATCAGTAGTCGAACAGTAAAAAAAACAATTCTAACAGTGAGGCATCTAACGGTACCCAATAGCCCCCCTATTTGGTGCAAGGCATGGCACAGCTACAACCTGCCTATAAGCTCTGCACCCCCTTCCGTTGGGGAAGGGTCTCTGCCTCTGTGGCTAAATAAATGGAATCGCCCCTATCGCTAGAAGGAAGAAAAGGTAGTAAACAGCTTTACCTGGGAGCAGTTCCAGCGTCCTAGTCCTCGGTCTAATCTCTATAGGGACCTGGAAATGAAGGGGGAAATCGCGCAGGGACCAAAATGCCGACCCGGACCGTCGGTCCGACGCCAGATAGAGTCCTCCGAACCGCACCTCTCCATTTGGTTCCTTCTGGTACATCTAGAGGCTAGGACACGAGGGAAGCAAGAGGCAGGCCGACTAGGCCTCACGGCCTACAACCACCAACTCCAGCACCACGCGGGTCCCAGAGAAGCCCCCCACTAAAAGCAGAGGCGATCGACCCCAGGACTACCTGCGCTCCAGCAGAGCCTAGCGACTACACAGTGAGTACCAAAATTGGGCCAATCTAGCCCAGAACTTGCAAAAAAGAACAGAAAGTTAACTGTAAAAGTCCAGATTACAGCTGGTAGTCCAGTTCTTCTGTATTGCTAGTTCAGATTGGGTACAGTCATTTAATTGGAAGTCCCTTGAACAGATCAGGCAACAACTTGGATAGGTCAGCTAGGGCTTCTTCTGGGGTATCATAGGAATGCCAGGAGTTTTCAACTTGTACAGACAGCTTTGCAGGGTAAATCATGCGGAAGGGCTTTCCAGCAGCTATCAATTTGCTTACTATTGGGTGGAAGGCAGCACGTTTTCAGACGAATCTCTCTGGCAAATCCTGGTAATCCTCAGCTTGGCTCCATCTCCATAGGACTGCTTCCAGCTGTTTAACTTTGTCTAGGATGTGTTGTCTGTCCAGGTAGCTTAAGAACTTGATAATCAGAGGTCTGGGGGCTGGGGAGGTCTGGGTCAAAGAGATCTGTGAGCACGCTCCACATGGTATTGTTGGTGGACAGGAGAAGGACCCACGACCTTGTTTAAGAATTGCTGGACAAACTTGACAGTGTCTCCCCTTCTTCCAGTTCTGGAAGACCCAAAATCAGGACATTGTTTCTTCTGCTGCGCCCCTCCAGGTCTTCAGATTTTAGTTGTAATTTTTGTATTTGCTGGCAAGTCTGACTATCTCAGGTCTATTTCTGTTGCCATCTTTCCACTGACCCTATTCTGGAGTCTGAGTCCCCATCCTTCTTGAGAGGTCTGTGTAATCTTGCCTCATAGATTTAATTTCATTGGAGATCTCTTGCAGGGTATCCTTAAAGGTGATAACTCCTCCAAAAGCGCTCCTCCATCAAGGTAGTACCTCCTGCAACATTAAGACCTCCAGTAGATGAAGTTCTGCTGGTTAGGAAGGATTACAACCAGGTTTTTAGCTTTCTTTGAGGCTTTCTCTGGCGTTGTAGGTGGTGTGCCTGACTCCTGAGCCTTCATTTCTGCATCTAACATGCGATGTTCCAGCAGGCAATATACACCTCTGATTTATTCCAATGTCGATTCCTGGAGCAGCAATAATGTTTAGACAGCGTTTGGTGGTGGATTGGTGGTTTTGGCTTGTCAAAAGATAAAGTTTAAGAGGGGAGAAACGGGAGCTCCAAAGCAGGCAGCCACTCAGCACCACTGCATCACGTGACCCCTTCCAGGGGTCATGATATGAGACTAGAGTGAGGAAGGTTCAGGAGGGAGATGAGGAGACACTTTTTTACAGAGAGGGTGGTTGCTGGGTGGAATGCGTTACCTGCTGAAGTGGTAGGCAGTAGAACAGTGGACTGCTTCAAACAAGGATGGGACAGGACAAGGGGGAGGGTTAATGAAGGGTAAGGGTGGAAGGGAGGGGCAGCTGCAGAATAAGGGGTGCTAGCTGCACATTCGAGCAGACTTGATAGACCTCTAGGCCTTTATCTGCTGGCAAATTTCATATGTTCGTATGTGGTCATTAGCATGTTGGCCTTGAATATGACTTCCAGAAGCAAAGGTGGTATACCATATGGACACACTCTGTCCCTTTGCTCCTGGGAGCCAGTTTCCAGCAGAGGGCGGTGTTAACACCATGCATAGCCACTTTGCATAGTACTAAAATGGTACTATATTCGGACAGGCAGCATGCCCCAGATAGAGTGCTTTCATGCACTGCCTGTCTAAATATGTCACCTGGCAGTACCTAGCTAACATGCACCGCTGACTGGGTTTGAATATGTGGATCAAAGGCTTCATGTCACATTATTTAACTTAAAGGTTTTTAAGTTTATTAAAGAGCATTTTTTCTGCTATGAAACAGCAGTACAAGACTGCTCCATAACAAAAGTCAATATGCTAATAATTTCTGAACACAGTTGGTTCAGTCTATTTGATACAATTCAGCACTACATCCAGTAGCTCATTTATACAGAACCATGCAATTTAAAGGAACACCGTCAGCGGTTTACTTACTTTTTTTGGGGGGAGGGGGGCTCCTAAACATGCCTTTAGTATCTGTAGCAGTGTCAGAATAAAGGTAGACTATAATGCAGCACTTATTTTCCCTCAAAGGTACTTTGTGTAAAATAATTTTCTACCAATGTGAAACCCCCACAGTCCACCTGGATTTATAGTACCGGCTCCCAATGTGCAGTCACAGCTTTAAATAGCAGGCATGTGCAAATCCATATGTATATGTATATGCATTTGCGCATGCTCAGTATCATAGCTGGAGTTTAGAACACCAGGTGTTACCACTTTAAGCCCTTGATTCATGTTGACTAGCACTTTTCTAAGTTCAGCTTTCTTCATACTCTCAAAAAATCTGTTCCGCTGAACTCAGGTGTGCTGAGGAATGAATAAGCCTTCTGGTGCTTCAGCAACATTTAGGGATATGACGGTGCATTGGAAGCTGGCAGTATAAACCCAGGCGGATTGTGGGGTTTAGCTGGTGGTGATTATCAGACAAAATGCTTTCGGTGAGAAATAAGTGCTGCTACATTCTGTCTTGATTCTGACACTGCTACAAACACTAAAGGCATGTTTAGGGACACTCCCCCTAAGAGTAAGTAGGTGACTGACAGTGTCCCTTTAGCTTGCATTGACTAATTATCCCATTCCAGCACTGTTCCCTGCAAAATAGATGTCTGCTTTCACTGTGAAACACATCTGCTAAGATGCACTAAGCCTTGAAATCTTGTATGTTTAACTTTTGGTAGCCTAAAAAAGGTATCATATTTAGATAAAAAAAGATATTCTTAGCCTGGGTAATGTCTATACTTCTCCTAATTCCTTCAAGTTTAGTATTGTACGTGGGACTGGGACAGATTGTATGCTTTATTTAGGAGTCTCCAGACAAGGATCTCAATATGTTTGTCAAACTTATTTAGCTTGGTTCCCAACCTAGAATAAAATTCAGTGTCAAACATTTGAATACTAGACTGGGACCCAAGCAAAATTATTCTGAGGATAAGAATAATGACTCACCTATAGAGAAACATGGAATTCCCCCCCACCACAAGAATTCGTATCGATAAAGTAGTAAATTCTGATGGCCTTTCTAAGTTCTGTTATGACAGATTAGTGCCTGTAGCCTTCCCACACTGAAGTAAAATCCTTCTGATATCAGAAGTTAAGCAGGGTCAGATCTGGTCAGTAGTATGGTAGGAGATGTTCAATATCCGCAAGGTATTGCAAGAAGCTGTGGTGGTACTGTAGCTGTGCAGGAGGCACTCTCCCCTTGGTTAAAACTAATAAACTATACTGATGCCCAGTTGTGTTTGGGGACAGTGCACTGTTGGAGACAGTCTTTCAGTTTAAACCAAGGTTACATCTGCCTTTTCAGGGGATTGTTCCAGTGGATGTAACACATCCTATGGCACTTCTCACAAAGTGTAGGAGAACTGCTCTGCTGCCCCAGCCAAATTACCCCCAGTCACAAGAACTACCACTAGATAATCCTAGTTCAGTAGCAGTCAGTTTGCATCTGTGTCCCCTGAGACAAGGTTAAAAATAAGAAATATTCCTGAGCTCTTCTTTCCAGGAAAAACAAAAACTAAATACATACATTTTATCAAAGCAGAGAGGCATCTTTTGGACATGAAAAATATACTTTTGAATTAATGGAAAATGTAAAAGACCTTAGCATATAGAAAGGGTTGTGGATGAATGGAACAAGCTGTCCAGCAATGTAATCAAAACCAGTGCACTCTCCTAGCTCAAAACCTAACTAGTCACAGGGAATAATTAGAAACAAGTGGAGGGTTGGAGAGAGCAAGGGAAAAACAGGGCAGACAGAATGGACTCTTGTCTTTATCTATTCTTAATCATCTGTGTATCTGTATATGTGACTGGTGAGAAAGCAACCATGTCAATGAAAAGCTGTATAAAAGTAAGAAACCCCGGCACTTCATTTTTCACCCACTTCCTCACGAAGTACCCTGATAAAGTGTGTGAAATGTAAAGCATCAGGGTTTCATTTTATCGGTTTACCTTTTTTTTTGCTCTGCTGTAAACAAAAAACTTTTGATTTTGTAAAAAATGTCCAGTCTTGTATTTTAGAGCTATAAAGTCCTGTTCGAATTCCTCACACTTTATAAGAAAATATGGTAAGTCTTCACTAGAATATGCTGACTAATACGGGTATCTCACTGTTATTATATGCAGCTGAATTTGCAACTTTATAAATACAGCAAGCACATAAATTGCAGAAAATTTTTTTAAGTGTCCTGAGCCTCCAACAATTAATCCCTGCAGCAAGTGCTAGGATGGAACCAGGACTGATTGCTATTCCAACCCTGGCTATGATTATGGCCCTGGGTTATAAGAATTAACCAGAAAAATGCCATAAATAACATACCCAAAATGTACAGGAATAAAGCTATGGGCTATTTGACCTATAACTATCGTGTTTCTTTGGCTGTCCAATGTAAAAAATAATTTGTTTACAAATGGGTTGAAAATGAAGTGACTGTATACAGAAAATTTTTGCCAATTCAAAAGAGCAAATGTAAAGATAGGCTCGCCTCCATGAAAGTTAAAATGACTTGGAAACAGTAAAGCAAATTAAAATGTTGCCATAATAATAATGAACATAACAACAGAGTATTTGGTTTGGAGGCTCCAAAAACCTGCAAATGGGGCATACACATGCACGTCCACATTTTTACGAGTATGTAGACTGGTGTTCTTTAATATGTGATCAACGCGAAATAAAAAAAAAAAAAGCTTCCATGGCCATGTTAATGGACAGCTTCTGAGATCATTCAAGGCTGTAACATTATCTTAATTGCAATGTTTCTAAATTCATTTCATACAAGATACAACAGTTCGCCAAAATTTTAGTAGATTTAATGAATCAAGCAGGAGCCTGCAAACTTGCTTTGGAGCCGATGCAAGGGACATTTTGGTTTGGAGGTGTATTAGAAAAAATAAAAAACAGGCATATAGAAATTCTAAATCTAGATTGCAGATCAGCATGTAGATTGTTATTCTTGAATATGAGACCAAAGTGAAATAAAAAACCTTCCATGGCCATGTTAATGGACAGCTTCTGAGATCATTCAAGACTGTAACATAGAAACATAAATTGTCGCAGATAAGGACCGCAAGGCCCATCTAGTCTAACTATTAGCAATATACTTGACCCTATCTGGTCAGTAGCTTCCCCTCCCTCTGCCCTACCTCCAAGATTCCTCAGTGCCTGTCCCAGGCATGTTTAAATCCCTCCACCATGCTTGCTCCCACCACCTCCTGTGGCAGACCATTCCATGCGTCCACCACCCTCTCCGTGAAGAACTTCCTCACATTCCCTCTCAACCTGCCACCTTCCAATTTCATATCATGACCCTTCAATCTTGTACTCCTCCTGTTTTGGGAAGTGTCTCCTCCCTGCACCTTGTTTATGGCCTTGAGGTACTTGAATGTTTCAAGCATGTCCCCCCCTCTCCCTCCTCTCCTCCAGTGAATACATATTGAACTCATTCAAGCTCTCCTCATAAGTTTTGTGGTGCAAGCCCTGTATCATCTTAGTCACCCTTCTCTGGACCATCTCAACCCTATCAATGTGCTTCCTAAGGTGCAGCCTCCAGAACTGCACACAGTACTCCAGGTGAGGCCTGTAGTGTTTTATACAAAGGCATCACTACCTTCCTCCTTCTGCTAGTGATACCCTGCCTATGCACCCCAGCATGCCTATGGACCTCCCTGCAGCCTTGGCACACTGCTTTGACACTTAAAGGTCATCAGAAATAATAACCCCGAGGCCCCTTTCTTCCTTACTGATAGTCGACAACTTCCTCCCCCCCAATCCTGTAATTCACCCCAGGGTTCCTTTGTCTGAGGTGCATAATTTTGCACTTCTTAGCATTAAACCTCAGCTGCCACACATCAAACCATTGTTCCAGCTTCTCCAGGTCCATCCTCATTTTCTCCACCCTATCAGGAGTATCCACCCTGTTGTAGAGCTTGGTGTCATCTGCAAACAGGCAGACCTTTCCCTCCAGTCCTTC
Organism: Neoceratodus forsteri; assembly: GCA_016271365.2. Taxonomy (NCBI): domain Eukaryota; kingdom Metazoa; phylum Chordata; order Ceratodontiformes; family Ceratodontidae; genus Neoceratodus; species Neoceratodus forsteri. Next base: position 853,593,785 of record CM028134.1, read on the forward strand.
TGCAATGTCAACAATGAAGATATTGAACAGAACTGGCCCCAGGACTGATCCCTGAGATATCCACTGGCCACCCCCTCTCCCCAGACTGACTCCCATTAACCACCACCCTCTGCCTCATGTCTTTTAGCCAGTTCCTAACCCAGTTTACCACCTTGTGCCACATGTCCAGACTACCCATCTTGTTAACCAGCCTCTTGTGTGGGACAGTGTCAAAGGCCTTACTGAAATCAAGGTAGGCACTATCCACTGCCCATTCCCCATTTTACTTCCTTCATCACCCAGTCAAAGAAATCTATCAGATCATCCGACACAACCTCCCTGCTGTGAATCCATGTTGCCTTGGATCCTGGGCCCCATTGCATTCCAGGTGACCCACTATTCTTTCTTTAAGCAGTATCTCCATGATCTTTCCCAATACTGAGGTGAGGCTGACTGACCTATAGTTCTCTGCCTCCTCCCTAGTGCCAAATTTGTGTAGCAGGACCACATGTGCCCTCTTCGAGTCCTCTGGAACCACTCCTGTGTTAAGTGACTTTGTGAACAAGGCAGCCTTCCTTGCACTGTGGGACTGTATCCCAAGCAATGTGACAGCACTGGCCGGCTACAGAAATTTTGAACAATTAAGTTCTGCATAATACCACTGACTGGGGATTTAAGACGTGTAGTTCTACTGTTACTGAAAGAACTACTCACTTCCTGGTTAGTGTCCTTGAGAGAAACTATACGAGTGGTGCTTTTTGGTAGTGTCAGCTAAAACAAGGGCCACAGTTACACTCCACTTTGATTCAGTGAGTGCAGGACATCAGGAGACTGTTATTTTAAAAATCAAACTTTTAATTGCTTGTGATCAGTGAGTTAGGTCATGTGACTCCAGAGTCTTCCAGGTTCATGAGACTATTTAAGTTTCTCTCTGCATCTCCGATCTGTTTGCTGCCTTCCTTGCGCTGTGGGACTGTATCCCAAGCAGTGTGACAGTGCTGGCTGGCTACAGAAATTTTGAACGATTAAGTGCTGCATAATATCAATGACCAGGGATTCGGGACATATATACTGGGACGTGTAGTTCTGTTGCTGAAAGAACAACTCACTTCCTGGTTAGCGTCCTCGAGAGAAACTGCACGAGTGGTGCTTTTTGATAGTGTCAGCTAAAAACAAGGGCCACATTTACACCCCACTTTGATTCAGTGAGTGCAGGACATCAGGAGACTGATATTTAAAAAAATCAAACTTTTAATTATGTGTGATTGGTGAGTTAGGTCATGTGACCCCAGAGTCTTCTGGGTTCCCGAGACTATTTAAGTTTTGCTGTGCATCCCAGTTCTGTTTGCTGCCTTCCTTGTGCTGTGAGACTATATCCCAAGCAGTGTGACAGTGCTGGCTGGCTGCAAAAATTTTGAACAATTAAGTGCTGCATAATATCACTGACTAGGGATTCAGGACATGTATACTGAGACATGTAGTTCTACTGTTGTTGAAAGAACTACTCACTTCCTGGTTAGTGTCCCCAAGAGAAACTGCATGAGTGGTGCGTTTTGGTAGTGTCAGCTAAAAACAAGGGCCACAGTTGCACCCCACTTTGAGTCAGAGAGTGCAGCATATTGGGAGATTGTTTTTTAAAAATAGGTTACATGACCCTGGAGTCTTCCAGGTTCCCGAGACTATTTAAGCTTCGCTCCTCATAGGCGGAGCCAGCACAAACAGGGCAGACACCCACTCAGCACACGCAAAGACACACGTAGCACATCTGCATGTGTCTGCAGTGTCCACAGTGCACACAAGACATAAAGGGCCTGATCATTCTTTGTAAGGTAAGAGCTTGCCTACATGCACATATTACCTATCTCATCTCTGTTGTAGTATGATAATAGTATGTGAGCCTCCCCACAGTCTGGGCAACAAGCTCCCTGAACTGATGGCCTTGATGGAAGAGGGAAGCCTGGATATTGTAGCAGTCACAGAAACATGATACACAGAGAACCAAACATACCAGGGTACACAACCTACGGGAGAGATAGGGAGGGAAGGGGAGAAGAGGTGGAGGAGTAGCTCTCTATGTAAGGGAAGGAATAAAAGTAACTGAACAAAAGAGTAAACAGGGAGGAGAGAAGGCACTGTGGATCACCTTAGAGACTGGAAATGGCACCACAATCTGCACATGGGTTGTATACAGACCCCCATGTCAGGGGGAGGGAATGGACAAGGATATGATAGAAGGAATTCTTAGGATGGCAGAGAAAGGAGAGATACTGTTGATGGGAGACCTGAATATGCCAGATGTTAACTGGAGCACATTTGCTGCAGCCACATCCAAGAGCCGGGCCATTCTTGATGCCCTACAGGTGGCATGCCTCAGACAGCTAGTTTAGGAACCCATTCATGAGGGAGCAATCTTAGACCTCATACTCTCAAATGGGGACAGTGAGAGGATCTCAGATCTAGAAGTGGGTAGCCATCTGGGAACAAGTGACCATCAAACAGTGTGATTCATGATAAACTCAGCTACAGAGTCAAGCCATACAAAAATGAGGGTACTGGACTTCGGGAGGGCTGACTTTGGCAAGATGGGAGAGTGCCTTAGAAAAGCACTAGCAAACAGGCTAGAAGGAGGGGTGGAGCAACAATGGGGAAACATCAAAACTGCCATCACAGAGGCAACAAGCCTTTGTGTGAAGCAAATCAACAAATCAAAAGGAAAGAAAAAGCCACTATGGTTCTCAAAAGAGGTGGCAGGGAAAGTCAGGGAGAAAAATATAGCATTCAGGAAGTATAAGGAAACACAGAAGGAGCAGGACAGAGAGCTGTACCAGTTAAGGCAGAAGAAAGCAGGGAGGGAAGTCAGAATAGCAAAGGCCCAAACTGAGGAAAAGATAGCCAACTCAGTTAAGAAGGGGAATAAAACCTTTTATAGGTACATCAGGGAGTGTAGAAAGACAAAGGGAGAGATTGTGATACTGAATAGAATGGATGGTGGGTGGACAGAGAGGGACAGTGAAAAAGCAGGGATAATGAACAAATCTTTCTGCCCAGTATTCACAAAAGAGGAGGAGGGGGAGGTGCCTAATCCAACTAACAGAAGTATTCTGGATAGGGGGGGTCAGTCCCAGTCCTTTCACAGAAGAAAGGGTTCTGAAAGAACTCCAAAAACTGAAGGTGCACAAAGCAATGGGACCTGATGGAATTCACCCCAGAATTCTAAAAGAATTAAGGAGAGAACTAGTGAAACCACTGACTACCGTTTTTAACAAATCATTGGAGGATGGTGTGGTACCTGAGGACTGGAGGAAGGCGGTTCTGATTCCCCTTCACAAAAGTGGGACCAAGACAGAGACAGGAAACTACAGACCTGTTAGTTTGACCTCTGTGATAGGGAAAGTGATGGAATCAATTCTGAAGGAAAGAATTGTTGAGTACCTGGAGGCCAGTGGGGCACAGGACCCAAGACAGCATGAGTTCACCGCAGGAAGATCATGTCAGATGAATCTAATTGAATTATTTGACTGGGTGACCAAAGTAGTAGACCAGGGAGGGGCAGTGGACATGGTCTACCTAGACTTTAGCAAGGCATTTGACACAGTCCCACACAAGATAGTAATAGTCAAATTAACCAGCCTGGGAGTAGGTCCCAGGGTGGTAGCATGAGTAAAACATTGGCTGGACAACAGGACACAGAAGGTAATTGTAAATGGAGTCTAGTCTGAAGAAAGAGGGGTTACTAGTTTGGTACAGCAAGGTTCAGTGCTGTGTCCAGTCCTTTTTAATGTCTTTATAAGTGACATTGCAGAGGGACTGAAAGGAAGAGTATGCATCTTTGCAGAGGACACAAAGATTTGCAACAGGGTTGATACACAAGGAGGCGTGGAAATGATGAGAAGGGACTTGGCAAGGTTGGAGGAATGGTCAGAAGTGTGGCAACGTGGGTTCAATGCAAAGAAGTACAAAATAATGCACCTGGGAAACAAACACCCAGGGAAAGATTACACAATGGGGAGGAGGTAGTAACAACAACAAAAATGGAAAGGGACTTGGGGGTAATCATATCAGATTACCTTAAGGTTAGCAAGCAATGTGAAAAGACAGTAGAGAGGGCTGTGGGGATACTGGGATATATAGGGAGAGGCATCACCAGCAGAAAACAAGATGTTATCCCTCCATACAGACAGTTGGTGAGACCCCATATGGAGTACTGCACCCAGTTCTGGAGACCCCATCTCAACAAGGACATAGACAGGATAGAGGCAGTCCAGAGGAGGGCAACTAAAATGCTGCAGGGTCTGCAAGAGAAGTCATATGAGGAGAGACTAAAGGAGCTCAATATATATATATATATTTATGTATACGCTTGTGGAAAGGAGGGGGGGGGGCATGATAGAAACTTTCAAGTACCTCGGTGGAATCAACAAAGTCCAAGAGGGTAGCATCTTTCAGAAAAAGAGATGTGCAAGAACAAGGGGACACAATTTGAAGATAGAGGGAGAGGGCGGTTCGGGGGCAATGTGAGGAAGTATGTTTTCACAGAGAGGTTGGTGGATGCATGGAACAGCCTTCCTGAGGAGGTTGTGGGGTCTAAAACTGTGAGAGAATTCTAGAATGTTTGGGACAGACATAAGGCAATTTTTGTTGGGGGTAGGAAGAAATAGGCAGTTGGTTAACTAGGATCTACAGCTTATCCTGTAGGTAGGGAAAGGGGCAGACTAGGTGCCCAAGCAGTCCTTATCTGCCTTCAAAGTCTATGTTTCTATGTTTCTTGCCAATCCCTATTGTACTCTGACCATGACTGGTAGAATTAAGACATTAGATGTGGACTGGGCATATAAATGTCTGGCCTGCTCGTTGTACACATTATCCCTTGGAACAGACTTTGAAGTAGGCTTCACTTGTAATAAATGTTTACACATTTCAGCCTTAGAAAGAGATATGTAACTTGAGGACCAAATTCCAATGTGTAATTAATAATCAGCAAGATATTTAAAAAATTATAAAAGAACTTGAGGCTTCAAATGGTACTCCGGTATTAAATCCCTGGCCTGCACCACCTCCTCACAGTACTTTTGGTATTTGCTCCAGTATCTCTACTGACATTCTTCAGGCACCAGTTGACAAGGGGGCTATTAAAAAAAAGAGCCAGAGAGTGTGAGGAGGGTAATAATCATGAAGGTGAATGAGCAACTATCTCTGGCAATAATTGGAAAAAAGGCTGTAGAGCCATGAATTTTACTGTGTCACTTCCAAATCGTTTCTCATGTTTGCCCCATGAAATATTTGAAAATCAAAGTTCTGAGGCTCACACAGCTCCAACTCACTCAGCAGAAGACAGGCTCCATACTAACATGGAACCTAGTACTAGCAGAAACAATGGGGCAAAGTTACTAGTGACTAATGAGGTACTTGAGCCTTCTGGTTCCTCTACTATCCACAGAACTGATAGGGCACAAGTTGAATCAGTTGATATGGATAGTGTACCTTCTGAAATCATACCTCCATCTGAAAGTACAGCTAATTTATCAAATACACAAGCCAATCAGTCTACAACTGTCAAGGGTGCTGACACCCACTCACTTGCATCAATATGAACACCTGATTTTTCAACAGTAACTTGTGTACAACAGACACTGATATTAGTGATGCTAGCACTAGACCAGTTGAGACTCCAAAGTGCCAAGCGTTTATTCTAGGGGATTCTGTAATTAAACACGTTGGTTGAATAATCTGTAACCCAGACAAAGTTAATAGGACATGTAGTAGCTACAGGGGAGCAATAATTTCAGATATCACCTCCATGCTTAATACTATTCTTAATAATAGAGGTAAAAATTCTTCAGCGGTAATCCACATAGAAACATAGAAACATAGAATTTGATGGCAGATAAGGACTGCTAGGCCCACTCAGTCTGCCCATTTCCCTACCTAATGGATAAGCTGCAGATCCTAGTTAGCCAGCAACCTACTTCTTCCTACCCCCACCCCCTAGAATTGCCTTATGACTGTCCCATGCATGCTTGAATTCCGCCACTGTTTTTGACTCCACAACTCTTCTCCGAAGGCCGCTCCATGCATCCACAACCCTCTGTGAAAAAATACTTAAATTACCTCTGAGCTGCCCCCCATCTTCAAATTGTGCCTCTTGTTCTTGCACACCTCTTTTGAAAGATGCTACCCTCTTGGACTTTGTTGATTCCCTTGAGGTACTTGAAAGTTTCAATCATGTCCCCCTCCCTCCTTTCCCCAAGGTATACATATTAGCTCCTTAAGTCTCTTCATATGTCTTCCGGTGCAGACCCTGCACCATTTTAGTTGCCCTCCTCTGGACAGCTTCCATCCTGTCTATGTCTTTGCGGAGATTGGGTCTCCAGAACTGCATGCAGTACTCCAGATGGGGTCGCACCAGCTGTCTGTACAGTGGGATGATAACTTCTTGTTTTCTACTGGTGATGCCTCTCCCTATGCATCCCAGTATCCCCACAGCCCTCCTTGCTGCCCTCCCACATTGTTTACCCACCTTTAGATCATCTGATATGACTACCCCAAGGTCCCTTTCCATTTTTGTTGTTGTTAGTATCTCACTGCCCATTGTGTACTCTTCCCCTGGGTTTTTGTTTCCCAGGAGCATTACTTTGCACTTCTTAGCATTGAATTTAAGCTGCCTACATTTGACCATTCCTCTAACCTTGCCAAGTCCCTTCTCATCCTTTCCACCCCACCTTGTGCATCAACTCTGTTGCAGATCTTTGTGTCATCTGCAAATAGACATACTTTTCCTTCCAGTCCCTCTGCAATGTCACTTATAAAGACATTGAAGAGGACTGGTCCCACACTGAACCTCATGGTACCCCACTTGTAACCCTCTTCTTCAGAGTGGACTCCATTTACTATTACCTCTGTGTCCTATTCTCCAGCCAATTCCTTTACCCAGGCTGTCATCTAGGGACCCACCCCAGGCTGGATAACTTGTATATTAATCTTTTGTGTGGGACTGTGTCAAATGCCTTGCTAAAGTCTAGGTAGGCCATGTCCACAGCCCCTCCCTGATCTACTACTTTGGTCACCCAGTCAAAGAAACCTATCAGATTTGTCTGGCATGACCTTCCTGCTGTGAATCCATGTTGCCTTGGGTCCTGTGCCCCTCTACCCTCTAGATAATCGACAATTCTTTCCCTCTGAAGTGATTCCATCATTTTCCCTACCACTGAGGTTAAACTAACAGGTTTGTAGTTTCCTGCTTCTGCCTTGCTCCCACTTTTGTGAAGGGGAATCACATCTTCCCTCCTCCAGTCCTCAGGTACCACCCCATCCTCCCATGATTTGTTGAAGAGGGTAGTCAGTGGTGTCACTAGTTCTACCCTTAGTTCTTTTAGAATTCTGGGATGAATGCCATCAGGCCCCATTGCTTTGTCCACCTTCAGTTTTAAGAGTTCTTTCAGAACCCTTTCTTCTGTAAATGGGCTGGTATCAATTTCTGTATCCAGAGTGTCTCTACTGTTTGTTTTAGGTACCTCCCTCTTCCTTTGTAAATACTGAGACAAAATATTTGTTTAGTATCTCTGCCTTTTACAGACACACTCTGCCCACCCTCCCTCCCTTTATTAAGCCTCACTATCCCTCCCTTGGTCTTCCTTCGCCCCTGATGTATCTATAAAAGGTTTTATCCCCTCTTAACTGAGTTGGCTATCTTTTCCTCGGTTTGGGCCTTTGCTGTCATGACTGCCTTCCCAGCTTCCTTTTGCTTTAACTGATACAGTTCTCTGTCCTGCTCCTTCTGTGATTCCTTGTACTTCCTGAATGCTTTCTTTTCTCTTGAACCTTCACTGCTACTTCCTTTGAGAACTATAGTGGTTTTCACATCATTTCATTTTGTTTATTTGTTTACACAAAGGCTTGTTACTCTGTGATGGCAGTTTTTATTATTCTCATTTTCTTCACCTCTCCTTCCTGCCCAATTTGCTAGTGCATTCCTTAGGCACTCACCCATTTTGGCAAAGTCAGCCTTCCTAAAGTCCAGTACTTTTGCCTTTGTATGGCTTGACTGTATTGCTGTGTTTATTGTGAACCATACTGTTCGATGGTCACTAGTTCCCAGATGGCTACCCACTTCTACATCTGTGATCCTCTCTTCATCTCCTTTTGAGAGAACCAGGTCTAAGATTGCTTCCTCTCGAGTGGGCTCCAATACTAGTTATCTAAGGCATGCCCCCTGTAGGGCATCTAGAATAGCCCCACTCTTCGAAGTGGCTGCTGCAACTGCACTCTAGTTAACATCTGGCATATTCAGATCACCCATCAGCAATATCTCCCCTTTTTCTGCCATTCTAAGTATACTCTGTATCATTTCCTTGTCCATTTCCTCCCCGAGAAGGGGGCCTGTATACAACCCCTGTGCAGATTGTGGTGCCATTGCCGGTCTCCAAATTTACCCACAGTGCTTCTTCTCCTCCCTGTTTTCCCTTTTATTCTGTTGCTTTGATTCCTTCCCTTATGTAAAGAGTTACTCCTCCTCCTCTTTTACCCTCCCTGTCCCTCCTGTAGATAGTGTATCCTGGTATGTTTATGTCCCAGTCATGGTTTTGTGTGTACCATGTTTCTGTGACTGCCATGATATCCAGATGTTCCTCCTCCATCAAGGCCACTAATTCAGGAAGCTTGTTACTCAGACTACGGGCATTGGTACTCATTGCTCTCCATTTCTTGATGCTTTACCTTCTGTTGCAGCATCCCCCACTGACCGTTCTACCTCGGTCTTTTTCTCATTTAGTACCCTTTTTTGTAGGGAGAGGCTGGGATTTTCCTGCTGCTTATCAGTGCCTCCCCCTTAGACTAGTTTAAAAACTTTCCAATGAAGCATTTAAACCGATTGCTCAAAAGACTTGTTCCCTTCCTGGACAGATGCAGACCATCCTGCAAGTATAGACTGGTGTCCCTCCAGGTGGAACCCCAGTCTCCAATGAAGCCAAACCCCTGTGCTCCACACCATTTCTTCAACCATGCATTAAACTGCATGGTGCAAAGTACCCTCGCCTCACTCATGCCATTGACAGGCAGCACCTCTGAGAAGGATACTGTGTGTGTTACTTGTCTTAGGCCCCTCCCCAATTCTACAAAGTCCTTCTGCACTGCTCTGATCTTATGATGAGCCAAGTCATTTGTCGCTAGGTGGACAATGACGTTCAGCTCAGACTCCCGTGCAGCTGATCTCATGATCCTGAGGATGCGCTTCCTGTCCCTCCAAGCCATGGCACCAGGCAGGTACCTTACTTCAGTTTTCTCTGCTCCCCCCAGTTCTATCCCCCTAATAACTGAGTCCCCCACCTGGAGCTGCTTCCTTTCCCTGTGGTGTCCTCTGCCTCCTTCCTGTGGGCCTCCCTTGTGACAGTTGTTCTCAGCCTCCTTCGTCTCCTCTGCGGGTGCATCCATAGGGGAGCTATGCTCCCCCAGAATGGTGTATGGATTGTGGAGTGGAACAACTGACTGGGTGTGCCTCTGTTCCACCATCTTCACCCTCCCTGAGCCCACTGTGGTCCAACTGCTGTGCTTTCTTCGCAACCTCTGAGGTAGTGGTGGTAGCTCTGGTGCTCCCTGGATGGGGGAGGTTCCCTTCCTACTGTCCAGTGTAGCCTGGGGGAAGGTTCCCTTACTACTGTCCAGTGTGGCCTGAAGACGGGCAACTTCCTCCCTCAGGGCAGAGAGTTGTCTGCAAATAGGGCAGCATCTCAGCCTCCAGAACGACTCCCGGAAGACTGCTGACCCACAGCCATTACATTGCACTACTCCCCACATGTTTATCTACTTTCTTTTTTTTTGTGTGTGTTTGTGTGTGTGATTGGCGTGTTATATAGAAATATATATATTATACAATGTGTATGCTTATATTGTCAGTGCAGTGGGCTAGAGAGGATATGACAGTGATATGCACCTTGCACTCTTGAGGAAATGATGTCAGAACCCCAGGTATAAAGGAACTATTTCCAGGGGTGGGTGGAGTGACATAAATAAAAGTCTTATTGAAGATATTAAAAAATGATTACATCATACTTAGCGAATGTCTTAAAGCTAAAAATTGTCAAGTTTGTTTTTCTGAAATACGTCCGGTATCCCAGAGCCACTAGTGCAATTACTACTAAGATCAAAACTATAAATTATTGGTTAAGGGGTTGATGCTTATCCAATAGCTTTTAATGTCTGATGCACTGGGAGAATGTTCATGAAAAGTCCAATCTTTTTTCCTGGGATGGTCTTCACTTAAGTAAGCATGGAAGTACATTTTTAGGTAGAAAGATTGAGGCCTTCATTACTAACCATTTAAATTGACTGTGGGGGGGGGGAGGGTGTCAGCACCCGTCACAGAAATCGTAGCTCTGCATCTTTTTCCTCAAACACAAGGTGATACAGCTGTAAAATGTTGATGGCTAATGCAAGAAGCCTTAACAGTGTCAAAAAGGCAGAGCTGGAAGTTTGTATTAAACTGCACAAAGTTGATATTATCACAATCAGTGAAACCTGGTGGGATTCTGTATCTGACTGGGATAGAGAAATTTCTGGATATACATTATACTCTAAGAATACAGACTCTAGAATTGGTGGTGGGGTCTACCTCTTTGTCAATAATTGTATCACATCTCACTTACATCAGTTTCCATTTAACCATGAAAGTCCCATTGAGACCTTATGGGTGAAACTGACCTTTCTCAAAATATCATCAGTACTGGTAGGTTGTTGTTATAGACCTCCTAATTTTTCAGACTTTTATAACAGCTCCTTACTAAAAGAAATATTGGAGACATCTAGTAGGGGTGATGTAATAATATTGGGTGACTTTAACTTACCTGGTGTCAACTGGGATAACATGGCCAGTAATAATCCGATGGAAAATTAATTTGTGGATAATCTGGCAAATAATGGTTTAGAGCAATGAGTTAATGAGCCTACCAGAAATTACAGGATTCTTGATTTAATCCTTACCAATACTTACAACAATTTTACAGATGCAACCGTCATCAACCCACTAGGTAACAGTGACCATAATATGATCCTTCATACTTTAGTTACCTGCCAGAGCAAGTCATATTCTAAGATTAAAATTAGGGATTATAACAAAGCTGACTTTATTTCTATATTCTTGCATCTTTCCAAAATTGACTGGGATTTACTGTTCAAAGGCGTTAATTCCAACAATCCATGAAACATTTTTAGAGACCTAATTCTATGTCTGGAAAATCAGTTTGTTCCTCAGAAAAACAATTACAACAGTAAGGATGGGAACCAAGCGGTCAGAGAATAGAGATTACAATGGTGTGTCTGAAATGGGACTTTTAAAGCATGTCTCGGACTTTGTCAGATTTGAAAACAGAAGTGAGCTGTATTATAATATTGGCAACAACACACTTCTGGCTATCGCAAATCTGGCATCCCTTGACAGCAGGTTCTGTAATTTAAATAATGCACACAGTCTTTGATTTTGATTACAAATCATTTTCACATGCAAAGTGTATGATAAACAGGGATCCAATAATATCCCTAAATATCTAAATTGGAATACCTGCTCCAATAACAGTCCTCCTTGGCTAACAATTTCAAGAGATTTACATTTATTCAATCTATTTTAGAACCAAAAAGCATATTCTTGCTTTTTTTATTCAAGAGTAGGAAATGTATTTTTAACCAATAGTCCAGTGTTTGTAAATCAGTAGTTAAATTTGACTCTACATAGAAACATAGACTTTGACGGCATATAAGGACCATTTGGCCCATCCAGTCTGCCCATTTCCCTACCTGTTGGATAAGCTGCAGATTCTAGTTAACCAACAGCCTACTTCCTGCAACCGCCCCACTATAATTGTCTTATGTCTGTCCCCTGCATGTTTGAATTCCCCCACTGTGTTAGACCCCACAACCTCTCCAGAAAGGCGGTTCCATGTGTCCACCACTCTCTGTGTAAAAAAATTTCCTCACATTACCCCTGCGCCATCCCCCCTCTATCTTTAAATTGTGCCCTCTTGTTCTTACACATCTCTTTTTCTGAAAGATGCTACCCTCCTGGACTTTGTTGATTCCCTTGAGGTACTTAAAAGTTTAAATCATGTCCCCCCGTCCCTCCTTTCATCAAGGGTTTACATATTAAGCTCTCTCAGTCTCTCTTCATATGGTTTGTGATGTAGACCCTGCACCATTTTAGTTGCCCTCCTCTGGACTGCTTCCATCCTATCTATGTCCTAGCGTAGACTTTATCTCTTCCACTGAGGGTGAACTATCAAAAAGTATAATGTTGTCAGCGTACATCAACACTTCTGTATGAGTCAAATGAGATGGTAACTTATCTATGTATAAGAAAAATAAGAGGGGCCCCAAAATGGACCCCGGTGGCACTTCAATTTCCAGCATCTTACTGTTGGACATAACTCCTTGGTAGCAAACCCGCAGTGATCTGTTAGTCAAATAGCTGTGAAACCACCTCAGTGGTGAGCTTCCAACTCTAATGGTGAAGAAATTGCCTCTACTATTAGTTTGAACTGCAGGCAGCATAAGTTTTTTGTTGTGAGGCCTAATATTACTTCTGTTGGCAATGATTTGCCACTTCCACAATGTTTCAATACTTCTTTCATGTTCCCCCATTGCTCTTCCACCCCACTCCTTCCTCCCTCTTTTCAGGGGCTATTCTGATTCATCTCCTCATTTCAGTGAAGTCTGCCTTCTTGAAATCCAAAACTTTCACCCTCATGTGACTTGACTGGGTCCCTGTTCCCTGCTAAACTACACTATGTGGTGGTCTCTTGATCCCAGTTACTCCTCCATCTGGACACCTGTTATTTTGTCCCCATTGGTCAGTATCAGGTCAAGAATTGCCTTTTCCCTGGTGGGATCAAGCACACGCTGCATGAGATCTGCCTTCTGTAGGGACTCCAGGATGCTTCTGCTTCTGGCTGCAGCAGCTGCCTGGGTGAACCAATCAATGTCGGGCATATTGAAATCCCCCAATAGCAGAACGTCCCCTTTCACTGCCATCTCGTGTATTTCATCCCCAAGCTCCCTGTCCACTTTCTCCCCTGCTCTGGAGGCCTGTAGATCATTCTGTGCATATTGCTGCTCCATTGCCAGGTTCAAGTGTGACCTACAGCACCTCAGCCTGTCCCTGCCTACCATGTACCTCTGTCACCTTTATCCCCTCTCTGACATACAGGGCTACCCCCCTCCTTTTTTACCCCCATCCCTCCTGAACAGCTCATAACCCAGTATAATTATGTCCCAGCCATGACTAACTGTGTACCATGTCTTGGTTATTGCTGCTATGTCCAGGTCTGCCTCTACTATCTATGCCTCCAATTCTGGGATTTTATTTCCCAGGCTGTGGGCATTGGTTACCATGGCCTTCCATGTTTTGCATCCTATACCCCTCCTACCCTGCTACTGCTCTCCTCCTTCTTTCTCCTTCCCCCCTCCTCAGTTGTCTTCCTTGTGTGGCCCCAAATTCACTGCTTCCCACTCTCTGTCTGCTCTCAATGTCCCAGACTTTATTCATTTTCCTGTATGTGCTCCGGGGGGAGTGATACTAAGCCACTTGACCTTCCTGACTTCTCCCCTTGGCCAGTTTAAATGCCTGACACTGAAGCATTCAAACTTCTCACTGAGGATTGTTACACGAGGTCCCTGCACCCCAATTGGTACCCTTAGAGGTACAGCATAGACAGCTAATGCTTGAGCATAGGTTATACTAATATATAGGGCTAAGGGCATCTACCGTATAAGAGTAGATGTCAGGATATGAATGCATACTGTTGTAATCCACTTTGCTTGCTAATACACATATATGTTACCATGTATTTTCTGTCTATTTCTTACTTGTCAGATGCCAAGACACCTGTCCTTGAAGTAATTATAATATGTAAGATGGCATTGCCATCTTTTGGTGATTTGTACCACTACACTTAGTTATGTAAGACTCTGTATAAGAACTTCTTTGTTCTGAAACTGATGACTTTACAGGATCATATAATGTTATCTTGGACCGTGAAGCCACCTCTAATTTAGCCAAGAGGGCTCATCTCTGTGACTAGAAATGTTTCTTTTGGTAACCATAGTAATTATCATAGGTATATAATGTAATGCACAAGCGTTACACCTTGGAGACCCAAGAGACCCCAAGAGACTACAGAGAAACCTCAAGGTGTAGGGAATGCTTAGCATTGGCTCCCGGTTCGTATTGGTAAGAACTGCTTAGGGCAACTGTGATTTATCTCTTTGGTAGTAATAAACTTGTTTATTACTCTAATGCAACTTGTTTGTGATTACTTGCATTCCCAATATCGACAGGAATCTGAGAGTGAGGTTTAGACCTTTTGACAGGATCATGGTCCCCTTCCTGGATGGATGCAGGTCATCTTCTTTATATAGGCTCCCATCCATCCAGGTGGGGCCCCAGTCCTCCATGAAGCCAAAACCTTCCCTTCCACACCATTCCTTCAACCATGAGTTGAATTTCTGGATGTGGCGTGTCCTAGCATCTCCCTTGCCATGGACAGGTAGCACTTCCAAGAAAGAGATGGAGTGTGCTACTTGTTCAGCCCCTCCCAACTTCATGAAATCCTCCTGGATTCTAGCTACCTCCACCTTGTCCCCCACCAGGTCATTCGTCCCCAGGTAGGTGATGACATCCAGTTCCTCCCTCCTTGCTATTGCCCTTGTGATCCTATTGATCCACTTCCCATCCCTCCATGCAGTGCTTCCTGGAAGGCACATCACCTCCCTGCTAGGTTCCCCTAACTTTGCTCCCCGGACAATTGAGTATCCCACCAGGAGAAGGTTCTTCCTCCTCTGGGGCTCTCTTTTCACTGACCCTGGGGCTCCATCCAGGTGGATGCACCCTCCCCGGTCTTGGCTGTGGGTGCTCTTGTGGGGCTATCCTGCTACTTCAAGCAATGTAGGAGTTGCTTAACTGAAATGGTTGAGGGATGTGCTTCAGACCCCTCTCCCTCACCCTCTCTAAGCCCATCATGATCCAACTACTCCTCCTCCTCCTCCTCCTCCTGGGCATCCTTTGAGGTTCATGTTGTGGAACCCTTGGCCTCTGGGTGGGGGTGAATATCACCTGCACCTTAGCCAGCTCAGCTCAGAGACAGGTGATTTCCTCCCTGAACCCATAGAGGTGCCTGCAGATAGGGCAGTATTGCAGCCTCCAGAACATCTCCCTGAAGACTGCTGCTCCACAGCCACTGCACTCCACCACTCTCAGTATGTTTGATGCTTGTTGTGTCCTATCCCTATATATTCTTTGTGCTACACACTGGTTAATTTTTTTTTTTTTACATTATTTTAATTGCCACATTTCTAAATTCCTTTCATACAAGATACAGCAGTTCACCAAAATTTTAGTAGATTCAATGAATCGAGTAGGAACCTGCAAACTTGTTTCAGAGCCAAAGTGAGGGTCATTTTGATTTGGAGGTGTATTCAAAAAAAAACAAGCATAGAAATTCTAAAGCTAGATTACAGATCACAAGCTACTGAGACAGCAGTCACATTAGGTAGAATGGTATTACATAGATAGAAAGACAATGTTCCTGCAACTATCAAGAAATTTAGGATATATATCACTACATTATACACTTTTCTGTGATTTATTTAAACATTTGTGAGTAAAATAGATGTCTCTAATGTTAAAGGAGTAAATGCTACAAGGAGTGAAACATTCAGTGCATGGCGAGCTACTAGCTGTGGAAGAAGCTCTTTGCAGCACTCCCACCTCAGGCTTAGTTATGAAATAAAGCTATATTTTGCTGTTTCAACCTAACACTTGGGAACTGCATAAAAGAAAGTTTGAAGTGTATGACGGGTAAACCCCTGAATCAACAACAGGCAGCCACTGACTTTTCAAATCAAAGCAAGGTGCGGGGGGGCATGGCACCTCACTTGCCTGCAGACCTTCCACCAAAATCAGGTGCAGGTCTAGCCCCTGATGGGGTGCTCCAACAAATTCTCTGGGGTGGCAGCAGGAAAGCCAGCCTGGCCATACCACCTCGCTCGCAGACCTTCCACTGAAATCAAGTACACCTTTTAGGCTTCACTGGGGCTCCGAGGACAGACTCCGATTGGCTCTGCCTTCCATTTCTGGCCCACAGTTGGCTACCACACTTTACGGCTTTGCCTGTGATTGGACCTTACTCTGGAAGCAGTCTTCTGCTCTCAGCTCTCCCTGAGCACCGCTTCTCAGCTGTATATTTTGTCTTGGACCCTGTTTAAATTTGAAATGTGGGAAATTGATTTTCTAGCCCGAGAATTGTAAGGGAATCTGCATTGTGATTATTTTAGCTAGATCTGAGGAAAAACTGAATTTACTGAACTGCATTTAGTAGCTGGGGCTGTGGGAATGCACGGAGGATTTATTTAACTGTGATAGAACCTCAGGGTACTGCTATAATTATATTTAGCTGGACTAGGAAGTGTATTTTTTGCAACTGTATCTAGCTAGCTGGGTCTGTGGGAAATTGCTGGGGATTTACTTGATTGTGTAATTTCCTGTAGCTACAGCTCCTGTGCTCTCTCACATTTCTCTCTGCCAGCATTGCTGTTCCCTTTCTATGCTGTGCTCCCCTATTCTCACTCTCCTTAGCCTGTTTTAATTTCTATCCCACTAACTGTGCTGTGCTCTCCCCTTGCCCACCCTGTCTGTTTCTATCAGTCTCAGCTGAGCTCTCCTATCACTCTCTCTGCAAGTTAATTTCCTTCCCTTCTCCCATTTCTCTGCCTTCACAGCACCCCCCCAATTCTTCTCCACTTACTACCCTTAACTTTCAGCTGGAATCTGTTGGTGCCAGTCTAACCCTCCCACTCAGTTAACAGCACTGTCTCTTTTGTCCACTTGCCCTGACCCCCCTGATTTAGCACTGATTTTGCCACCTTGCGAAGCCCTTGACACTAACGCCTTCCCTCTTTCTAATTCCCCTCCAGGTGCAGATCTAGCTCCTGACCGGGTGCTCCACCAAATTCTCTGTGCTGGCGGTGGTGGGAAAGCCAGCCTGGCTGTGCCACCTTGCTTGTCCATAGACCTTCCACTGAAATCAGGTAAACTTTCATGCTTCACTGGGACTCTGAGCATGGACGCTGATTGGCTCTATCTTCCAGTTCTGGCCCGCTTTTGGCTGACACACTTTACGGCGTTGCCTGTGATTGGATCTTACTCTGGAAGCAGTCTTCTGCTCTCAGCTCACTCTCAGCACCACTTCTCAGCTCTATAGTTTGTCCCACCCATTCACTTCGACCCTGACATCTATGAAATGCACCTTGGCCACTCCTCTCCTGACCTTCCTTTCTGCCCATTGGTTCAGTAATAGACAGCTCATTAAGCTTAAAGGTGTGCTCAGGCCAATTACTTCTTATTTCCTTTATGCCCTACTTACTCCTCTGCTATTGCTTAGTCGACCATCTCTAAGTCTCTCTGTTTTCTTTCAGGCTTTCGCAAAACTTGTTGCTACTGACAGCTGCTACTGGCAGTTGCTACTTGCAACACTATACTTCTGCCAGCTCCAATGATCTGTTCCCTCACTGTTGTTTTGTCTACTCAGACCTATTTAGCACCATCAGTCACATATAATATGCCTACCCCTCTGTCCCCATTTCCCCTCCTCCTAATTCTTCTCTCCATTTTATCTACCCCAGCTCCACAAGCTTCCCAATCTAAAACACCTGATTCATCTTTCCTCTCTGCTCTCTTAGACCCTATCTTTATTCTTGCCATAACTCCTATACCTCCTATAATACTCTGGACTCACTTCCTTCACCTCCCCCCTGCCACTTTATTCTTAGTACCTAGCCACCTTGCTTTCCTTTGCCTCCTAATCATCCACTCACCTAGCCCCCCCAAAATACTTCCCAGATACTCGGCTCACCACAAATGTCCCAAACTCCACTTCCTTATAATCGCACTCTTCTTATTCTCATCAGGCAATGTGCATCCTACCCCTGGTCCCTCTACCCCACCTCTGCCAGTAGAAATCCTACCACTAATGTACAAACTTCCAGCACTCCTTCTGCCCTCCCTAAGGGCCTGAAAATCCTTCATTTAAACATCTGCAGTCTCATCTCAAAAATTGACCTTTTGCAACCTATGGTAATCCCCCTCACACCTGATATTCTAATTTTAACCGAAACTTGGTTAAACGCTAAAATATCTGATCTCTCCATTGATATCCCAGCCTACTCCATAATCAGGCAGGACAGGGCTGGCAGGGGAAGTGGAATAGCCATGTATATCTTGTCCTCAGTTCAGTACACAACCATTCTCTCATCCTCCTTACTTACCACCTACGAAGCCTTTGTAGTAAACACTGCCTCGCCTTTCTCCTCCCCATCTTCATAACCAGAATCTACTGTTGCCCTGGAATCAAGCCCTCTGATACAATGGATCTCATTACGTCTATAACTTCCCTCTCACATAAAGGTGAGTTATACATTTTGGGAGATATAAACCTAAACTGGCTGTCTCCAGCCATTTCCAAGACATGTAATGACATTGCTGCCCTCAATCTTTCCCAACTCATCCTGGAACCCACTTGCCTAAATCATAAAACCCTTAAACACTCCCTGATAGATTGGGCTCTCACCTCCCACCCCCACCAAGTCATTAAATCAAACATCCTCCCGGATGCCCTCAGTGATCATCACCCAGTCTTCATAGTCTGGAAAGCCCATAGATCAAAACTGCCACACAAAATCCTGCAACTCTACTCCTTCAGCTCCCAAGACCTTAACCCCCTTCTCAATGAACTAGCCAGCTCTGACTAGACCCCAGTTACAACTGCCGCTTCCATTGACCAAGCCCTCGTTTACTTCAAAGATAAATGTCTAGCTACCTGGAACCCTTATGCTCCATTCAAATGCACTAAAGTTCATAGTACCCATCTTCCCTGGATCACCACTAAGTTACTGACCTGTCTCAGGGAGTGAGACAAAGCTTGGAGGAAGCATAAAGCCTCCCAGCTTCCACCAGACTATGCTAAGTATTGCATGTTAAGAAATGCCTGTACAAAAGCTGCCAGGCTAGCCAAGTTTGAATATTTTAAATCAGTTTTCCTCAAAAACATCAACTCCCCTTCCAAATTCTGGAAAGTGGTCCATGCCTTATTCTTCCCCCCTTCGCATCTGCCACCCGCAATGCTTAAAATAAACAACACATTGATGTCTGAACTATACTTAGTGGCTCAGGAGTTTAACTCCTATTACACCTCCTGTGCCTCAACCCTTCTAAAGTCCCTCCCTTCAAACCTCCTCTCTACTCATCCTCCCTCTTCTAGCACTCAACCCCTCTGGGTCCAGTCTTCATTCTCCTACTCTGCTAGCTCACCTGAGGAAACACTAATAGCCTTTCTGTCTCTCTCTCTCAATCTTTACAAAGGCTCCTCACCAGATGACCTTGACCCTAAACTCTTTACCTTTCAGCTTCTGCTATTGCTTACCCTCTCTCCTCAATCCTAGATCTCTCCTTTATATCCTCATCAGTCCCTTCATCCTGGAAACATGCAGTGGTCCTTCCTCTCCCAAAGAGTGGTGACCCTTCCTCCCCTGCCAACTATCATCAAATCTCCCTCTTCCTCATCCTTGCCAAGCTCCAAGAACACCTGGTTCTCTCTCAACTAACCTCCTTTCTTGCTGGCTTTTCCTTTTTTTCACCCTGTTCCAATCTGGCTTTTGGAGGAACCACTCCACTACCACCTCCCTTCTCAGGCTCACTGACTCCATCCTCACCAGGATGGACAATGGCCTCATCACCTGTGCCATCTCTGTCGACCTCACCAAGGCTTTCAACATAGTCTCCCATGCCCTGCTTCTTTACTCCCTTATGGCTGCTGGTTTGTCTACTCCTGCTCATAACTGGGTTATAGCTTACCTCTCAGGCAGAACACAACCAGTCAAGATCCAGGATGCAATCTCTCCCCCCACTCCCAATCTCTGCAGGAGTCCCACAGGGCTTTATCCTTTGCCCCATTCTCTTCTCCATCTTCCTTAATGACTTGCCTCAGTATGCTCCCCCTCCTCCTCTAGCCATATGTATGCCGAGGACACCATACTGTTCACCTCTGGCAAATGACCCCTCAATGTAGCAACTACCCTTCAGCATGACTTCCACCAGGTTCAGTTCTGGTTTGCCTCACATCAGCTATTACTAAATGCCAAAAAGACTGTACCCATGACCATTGGCACTAAGCAGAGACTCTCTAGGCTACACCCCTTACCCTCTTTCCATACCCGAGATGGGACAATCCTTGAGGACACCTCCTCATTCAGAAACCTTGGGGTTTGGCTGGACCAGCACCTCAGCTTCTGTGGCCACATCGATGCCATCCTGAAAAAACTGCACCCCAAGCTTGGTGCCTTATTTTGGAACCATAGTTGCATCCCTCTTACAGCATGGCGTGAACTAGTCCAAAAGATGATTCTCCCCATTTTTGACTACTACGATGTAGTCTATAATGCCACTACCAAAACCTCCCAAACTAGATTGGACACACTTTTTAACTCTTTCTGTCACTTTGCCCTTGATGCTCCATCACGCACTTATCATTGCTACCTCTGTCATGCCCTGTTCTTTCCCCCCGCTTGCCAACAGGTGCCTCACTCATTGTGCCAAACTCACTTCTAAATTTTGGCTAGGAGAACTTCCCCCACCTCTCATGCTCCCTCTCATGTTCCCTCTCTTCCCCTCCCCCACCCACTCCCTCAGATCCACAGACACTCATACTTTGTTGGTCCCCGATCAAACCACTCTCATCGGTCAGTCAGGTTTCACCCATCGATTCCCAAAAATCTGGAACTTCCCCCCCCAAATATGGCACTCCTCCTCCTCCTCTTCCTACTCCCTAGCCTCTGCCTTACATAACTTTCTCTCCTCTAGCTGCTCCTGCTTTAATCCTCCCTAAATATTTCTCCTATAAGCCTGCTCCACTGCACGCCACACCATCCCCTATTTAACCTCTCTCTCTTTTGAGCCTGTTCCCCAGTATGCTCACTATTTTCCCTACCACTTCCCCCCTTGCTTCTACCTCTGTCCTTCATCTAACCTCCTCCATCCCCATTACCAACTTGCTCATGCTTAGTTTTGCCCCCCTGGCAGGGATCTTAGCATCCAGGAGGCATTTAGCATGGGACAAGCCTCTTCCTTCCCTCCTCCATCCCCACTATCCTTTCTATCCAATCTTGTCGTTGCCTAATTCTGCCCACTGGCAGGGTTCTCAGCATCCTGGAGAGGCCTAGATTTAGGTAAGCTTCTTCCTTCCCTCCTCTACCACTCCTACACACCCACCAAATCTAAACCCACCTTCCTAAGCTATCATTCCCCTGACTTTCCCCTACCCTACACCCTCTTCCCCCCATTCTAAGTCATCACCTCATTCTGCCCCAACTAGGGTTCTCTGCATCCTGAAGGAGCCAGCTCTCATCCTTCCCTACCAAATCCACCACCCCCACCTCTCTCTCTCCCCTGTCCCTCTTCCCTACCCCCCCACACTTAAATTGGAATTAGTTCACTTGAACTAATTTCTTACACTTTTTGTTCTGCCTGGGCTGCTTCCAGCTTGCACTAGCCCTGTGCTAACTTGCCTCTCGCAACTGGATTTTGCTTCAGTTATTCTGGCAATGCTACCTCTGTTTTATTAGCATCTCCTTTCCCCCAGCTGGCATCCCCTGGCCATCCCTTGACCCTCTTGGTTGTCCTTCCACTGCTCCTCATTCATAAATTGCACTGAATTATCTGTGTCTTAATTGTGATGCAATCTAGCCATGAGTTGGCTATAGTGCTGTATTAAATTTCTGTTTGATAATCCTCAGGTACATCCAATGTAATTGTATTTATGCTCCTCAGGTATGTTAAATGTTAATTGTATGTCATTTTACAAATGTAATTGAATGTTTATTCCTCAGGTATGTTAAACGTTAACTGTATGTCTAATTTTACATCCAATTGTACCCTCCCAGGTCTCACCACTAGACGAGCAGCTTGCTATTCAGTGTGCCTTCCTGATGAAACATTTTAATAAATAAATAAAAACAAACATTGATACTAAGGACATCAAAAATGCATTGCAGACAATATGTCACTCAATCCACACAATCACAAAAACAGTTGGAAGATTTTTCTTCTCATCTGCAACAAGTCAAACAAATTATGCCTCTAAGTTGAAAACCCCACTGAAATACATTGAACAGCATACCTGTTTCTTCAGTTTGTGATCCTGCTTTGAAGAGTGAAGATGTGTCTGTGGTCCAGAATGGATTATGGTGTTGGAACCCCAATGAATAAGTATGGGCTGGGGGTATGGGATGGTGGGTGTTGAGTGGGAGGGTTGGGTGGGGGTCTAAGATGATGAAAAGACATTGATGGACAGTTTCTTGCTACAGGTTAAAAACAAAAACAAAACAGGACTGAGATGCCGATCGCGGCACTGGGGGATTGGGCATCCCCAGTATCACTGCTATGTCTCAGGTGGGGGGTGGAGGGTGTTGAGAGGGAGGGTTGGGTGGAGAGAGAAAAGTAAAAAAAATAAAAAAATTAAAATAACAAATAAATGAGCATACACGGTATTGGGGGCAAGGATTCCTGCACTGGTGTATTCGGCACCTCCCAGTGCTACTGTCACATTTATGGGGGGAATGGGTGCTGAGAGGGAAGGGTGGGGCCAAACTATAAAAATATGTGTTTAAAAACACAAAACAAATATGCAACCATGCATGTATGATAATGGAGGGGGAGGGATTTCGTGATTGGGACACTGGGGAATTGGGCACCCCAGTGTCACTATTATGTTTCTGGGTGGGGGAGGGGTGCTAAGAGTGAGGGTCAGCTGGGGCGTTATATATTTCAGTGGTCACGGACCACCACAAATAAAACAAAAATAGTGCAAGTGCAGAGTGTTGCATGCAGAGGTGACTTTTTTGTCACTCCAACATGTTGTTCATTCACAAGGAATGCAGGAGTCCCTTTTCTCATAGCAAGAGGTCTGCAGGGCTCCACCAACTGCAGCCCTAAAAAGCAAGTATGCTGCTTACATTTCCCTGCTCCCACACTATCTCCCACTTTGTCGTGCCAACACTACAGTCCCATTTCTGCTCCTGCCCGTTTCCTCTGCTGTCAGAGCCAGCCACTGCTCACACAATGAAACCGTAACTGTCTTTTTGTGCCACACAACAATCCATTTTCTAAGTGCTGTAAAACCCTTCAGGGTGTGATTTTTTTAATGATACCCAATGGTATTGGGCCCACCCCTGGAGTGGGCAGATATCAGACATAGAGATGCAGCGAGCTTAAACTTTGTCATGGAAGTTGCTGTGAAGTTGTGAAACTGACTATGCGGAGCTTTGCAAAGTTTCTGTTGACATTACCAACTTCGACTTAGCCAACTTTTCAACATTTTTTCAGGTGAAGTGCCACTTTTTTCTGCAGAGTTGCAACTTTGTGTATGAAGTTTGGTCACTTTGCAGGAAAAAAGAGCAACTTCACTTGGCAAGAAAAAATTGCAAAGTCAGCACTTCAAACTTTGCAAAGTTGGCCAACTACAAAGTTCCATTGAAGCAAAGTTTTCTCAATATTGCACATCTCTAATCATGCACCAACCCACACCCTGATAGGTCTTATCACTTTCTTAAGCCATAGGTGACTATTTCTCTGGGGCATTTTTTAAATGTCAGATATACGTTTCTAGGTTTATTGAACAATTCAATTGGCTACATCAGAACAGGAGGAAAACAGTGCATGGAGTGGAACTTAAATGACATCATACTGCTTTGCATGGAGTATAACTTAAATGACGTCATACTGCTTTGCATGAAGTGTAACTTAAATTACATCATTCTGCTTTTCATGGAGTGTTGCAGTGCTAAGAAGTTAGGGGAAAGAGCAGTGACAAAATCACTACTGTATACAGAGGTTCATTTCTACACTATATTCATTTAATAAGATTGTTTTGTTATACTGTACCGTACATATAGTTTGAAACTGAAAATCAAATAAACTACATTTTGTTTTGCAGATATTTAAATTTTAAAGCATAGCTCCAAAGTCAAACACTCACAGTCCATAACGTCTGCAATGAGACTGAACTTGCCTGTTTAAAATTAAAGTGTAGCAATATTGTGTTTCTCAGAAAACGAACATACCAGACTACAAAATCAAGATTTCACCACAATGATATTTTACCAAGTTTTGTGAAATTACCTTTTTAATAAGAAAAAATGTTTGCAGCTCAGTGCCCTTAACTACTATGCTATACTGCCTCCTAAAGGAGGATGGACCAGTGCCACAGAGGAACAGAGGGGTGGATACCAGGAGGAGGGAAGTTACAGACAGCATCATTCAAGCTGATGGGGTACTTAAGTACTTTACAGGCCCTGAAGGTAAATAAATCCCCAGGACCAGATGGCATGCAACCAAGGGTCCTTAGGAAACTGGCAGATGCTCCGGTAGATCCCTTGGCAGACCTTTTTAACCTCTCTGGAGCCTGGGATCATTCCTTGGGATTGGAGAACTGCACATGTGATGCCTCTCCATGAATCTGGGCTGCAGGATGAACCAGCGAACTATAGGCCAGTCAGCTTGACCTCAATAGTGGGCAAGCCAATGGAGACCATCCTGAATGAGAGCTTGGCGAGCTTCCAGGAGGATAATGGGCTCCAGAATGTGAGACAGCATGGGGTTGTGTTGTGGAAGTCCTGCCAGACTAACCTAATTGACTTCTTCAACTGGGTCACCAAGATAGTGGATGAGAACCAAGTGGTTGATATCCTGTAACTTGGCTTCAGCAAGGCCTTCAACTCTGTAGCTCACTGGCAACAAATCAGGAAACTAGAAGACCTGGGGGTGGGGCCAAAAGGCAGTAGTTGGAGGAATTCTCAGAAGGTAGGTCTGTGACCAGTGGAATCCCACAGGGATCTGTGCTCAGTCCGGAGTTATTTAACATATTCATAAGTGATGTCACAGACAGGGTCAAGGTGAGATATGCCTCTTTGTGGATGACACCAAACTCTGTGAGACAGCAGACATGGAGAAGGGGAGACAAGAATTCAGGGGAGGTATGTATTGGCTAGAGAAGTTGAAAGAAGTGGTTTGACATGTGGCAACTGGGGAGCAATGCCAAAAAATTTAAAAGTATGCACTTGAGGGCAAAAAACCCATGCATCAAATACTGGCTGGGTGGTGGGAAGGTAACCAGGTCAGAGGAAGAAAAGGTCAGAGGAAGAAAAGGTCATGGGTGTAATTATCACAAGGGACCTGAAACCTTTGGCACACTGCAGGAAACCTGTGGCCAAAGCAAACTGGATGATGGGTGCATAGCCAAGGGAATTACCAGCAGGAAGACGGATGTCATTTTGCCACTTACAGGTCTCTAGTGAGACCGCACCTATAGTACAGTGTGCAATATTGGTGCCCTTATATTAAGAAGGATCTCAATTTGCTGGAAATGGTCCAGAGAAGGACAACTGAGATGATCAAGGGCCAGCAAGGCAACACCTAAGGGAAGAGGCTCAGAGGGCTGAACATGTACTCTCTTGAAGACAGAAGGGACGGGGCAAGGGTGTAGGCAGGCATACTCACTGTACACATTTGTGTATAGTTTTGTTAAGTGTCTGTCCCAAACCATATGCCTTTTTTGTTACCAATATTATTCTAATCTGTAGTATTTGAGTTAATGTAGGCCACTGAGAAGTGTCTCTATTTAAATTTCTATTGTTTAGGAGAAACTGTAGAAGTGTGTACAACCTGTTTACAGATTAGATGAGTCATCTGACAACAATCTGATTTGCTTGTAATGAGGGGCAGCAGTTGGAGAGGATGTGTAAATTTTTTTAATAGAGGGCAGCAGTTAAAAAGTGTGTGTACAAGAAGAAAATTTCTGGCTACACCCTGGGACGGGGGGGGCATTTATTCATTGTTTAGCCACCCATCATGCCTCCCAACAGTTTTGCTAGCTCCTGCTGACTTTATAAATGGAAGGTGGTCCTAGAATTCAAGAAGTTCAAATGTTTAAATCACATGTAAAATTCATTTTCAGCTAAAAGAAGAACCAGGCACTTACTGCAGCTGCACTAGCAATTTTCATGATATGAACAGTATACATCATTCATTTTACTCCCTAAAAGGTTTCTAGCAAGATGCATTAAAACACAATTCAGTTTGTTAGATGAACACACTAGGCTAAGTATGCTTACATAAAAATTGTTAGTGCAACACCAGTGAGTGTCTGGTTTTGCCTTTGGCTGAAAATGAATTTTACTTGTACAATTTTGAATTCTAGTACCACCTTCCCTTGAATAAAGTTGGTAAGAGTCAGCAAAACTGTTTGAGAGCCTGATGGGTTGCTGTCAGTGTTGAATAAATGAAATTAAAGTATAGTACATACATTTAAGTGAGTTTGTGGTTTCACTGGTTTGATACTAACTACTTTTTCGAGTGACTCAGTCCTTTGTATATCTGAGTGGAACCCATTTGAAACTATTCTTTGAGTCTCAGCTTATGGTTCTCCCTCATTTTAAAGTGTTTTCCTGGCATGGACAGCCTTTGAACTATTGTAGATCCACATTTTATCTCATACAAGAAAGAGGGACTATTTGGGCCTTGACTGTACACGGTCAGGGTGAGGTAATGTTTAAGCATTTTTTACATGCTGATAGTTGCACTTTATTCTCTACAGAGAGCATTTCCATTAGCAGATTCCAGAGACTTTGGATACGACATACAGACTATTTTGTTTGGCTCTGATATCATTATTTTTTGCTTTTGAACAACAATTTACTGTTGTGTTTACCTTTCTATCTTTATTGTTTATCTTTTGCCACTTCATAATATTATTTGTTAAAACACTCCAAGAACAAGTTAAGTCAAAAAGCCCCAATTGAGAAGTCACTGACTAGGAAATTAGAGAGTTTATGGGAAAAAGATCTCAAGATCTGACACATTTTAACTTTGACTGAATATGTCCAGAACAAGTGTATCCCTAGAGGACTACGTGTTCTCATAGAGATAAATGCAGCATTCCAGTGCCTGATTCTTAAGGATAGATAGAATGCTCTTACAGGAAAGTGCAGTATAGATGTTATCATTATGGTACCCCTGATTGAAGCTGTGGCCAGAGAATGTCACAGGCTTAGGGTGGAAATTGCGACAAGAAAGAGGGAGTGGCTAACAGGCACTAGTGTGCAATAAAACAAACCATAGCCTGGTTTGTAGTTAAAAATAATTTTATTACATAAAAATACACACACTCACCCCACCAGCATCCATCAACATTTCACCCACATGACCATGGGCTTGTTAATGTGTGTGTGTATTTAATGGAATAAAATTATTTTTAACCACAAACAAAGCTACGTTTATTTAATTGCACACTAGTGCCTGTTGTGTTACCTGTCTGAAGGTCATAGTCTCACGTATGTGAGTGTGCTGGTGGCTGGACTCCCTTAGCCACCCTGACTTTTGCACTTAGGGTGGAAATTGACACTGTTCAGCAACAACTGTAAAAGGTATTGGTTACTGATCCTTTAAACACATTTTTGGAGAAGGTTAATCAAGATTTGGCTAAATTTCAGGAACCATTGAAAAACAAAAATTGAGAAAATACAGATGGGCATAACAGACTATAGAGATAGGAAGGAATGTAATAGAAATCAGCAGCCCAACAACAGGGGATCTAAACCTCCATTCACAGATAGCCAATCCACTTCAGAAGGAGAGACACCCAGTGATAGGTGTCCCTATCAGTAGCAGCGTCCTTTTTTAGGGAGCACAAATCAACAGACAGGGCAGAAAGGCAACAGACCACAGGGACAGTGACAAACAGACAGGAATTTCAGTGCAGAATCAACCGGTGGGAAAGACACATCAGGACACAAGGGACAGGCACAGGGTCAAAAAGACACCGAAATGAAACAGAAAAAAAGCTAAAGACAAAGAAAGAGAAAAAGAAAGAATAGGAACAGAGTCAGATGTAAATGAAATGGCAAGAAAGCACAAGGTCAGGGATTACATTGTCTTCAACCTGTCAAGAAAAGTATTGACATCCATTGAAGAGAAGGTTTTAGCAAAAGGCTTGACATTTGCCTCACAGCAGCTGTGCCAAACAGCTTTCAGATTAAATTGGACCTACAGAGGTTCTATAGATTTCTGAGATTATATTATCATGTTTTAGATTCTGACACAATGTTCAATCCCACTGAACAATTATTGAAAAAAAAAAACTGAATGTGGTTTCCTGGTTTGTCCTTCTGGGTCCAGTCCCCATCCCCATTGACAGTATGGACATGGAAGTAGCTACATTTCTTTGAAGGTTTTCAAGTAGGAGACAAAATACAAAAAAAGCAGTAAGAGAGGCAGAATTTTAGAGACTGACAACTCAGTCATTATAAAACAAGCTGACACCGTGGGTGGGGTAGTCATTCTGGATGTGGCAGATTAATAGTGTGAAAGGTAGTTATACATTGAAACTAATTACCAGTTGTTAAGAAATCACACTGGAGAACTTGTAGCCACAATCTCAGAAACTGTTAATAGAGGCCTGGAAAAGGGAGAAATCCCAGAATGGGTGGCAGAGGCATTAATGCCACAAAAAAACAATAATTCCTGTCTTTTACTTCCTTCCTAAGGTACACAAATCCCAGAGGCCTCCTCTGGACATACTCATAGTGTCTGGACTGGGTATGCCCTAGAACCTCTATCATGCTATGTAGATCATTTTTAAGGGACTTTGTTGTCCTAATGCCCTCATATTTCTAGGACAAGAGGAATGTATTGGTACTATTGGAAGATATTAATAAGAAAAATTTGGACCTACAGTACGGTTGTAACATTGGTTACCACGGATGTAGCAGATTTATACACATCAATCCCACAAGCCAGAGGTTTACAGGTTCTTTCTTAGAGTGTTTTGAATCTTAGAAATGCTGATGAAAAGCCAAGTACTGTTTTTTATTTAGAACTGGCTGATTTAGTTATTTCCAGGAATTATATTTCACTTTGACGAAAAATTACTTTCTACAAATAAGAGGCAGTGCAATAGGGTCCACCATGGTCCCATCCTTCGCAAATCTATTCATGTTTCAATCTGAACTGGACTTTATTGATGACTCAGCCAAGAAGTTTCAGGCGAAATACAGGGGAAAATAAAATAAAGTTTCATGATTAAATCTATTATAAAAACATTACATTAATTATTTGTTTTTCCTCTGACTTGGGAATTCAGATGAGCTGAAAGAATTTCATAACTATCTAAATGGTATTGATAATAATGTTCAGTTCACACTGCAGTACAACAGTTGTTCTGTTCCTTATCTGGAGATTTACAAGGATCATAATATACTAGCAAGTAGGCTCTACATGAAGCCTACTGGTAAAAATATGTTCCTTAGGAGAGACAGTACATGCCCAAAAGGATTATTGAAAAATATTCCATACAGACAATGTTTACAGATTAAAGATAATTGTATGAAAAATCATGACTTTGGTACAGCAGCTGAGAACCTAGCAGATAGGGTTCTTACAAGTGGGTATAAGAGGGACCTGGAGTAGAAAGCAAAAAGACAGGGGACCCATCTCCAAGATGGCTTATGCATGGTGCAAGTTGATTTACACCAAACCCCATGATGTAAATCGCAACTTGCACCATGCATTAAGCAGTGCCCTATTCCAAAAGGTGCCTTGTGCCATGCCATATACGGGTTGCACCAAATGTGAGTTATGCCACCCACTATGCCACAACCTGCAATGGCATGGCACAAGGGTGGGTTATGGCAGCAACTGTGCCTATTCCAAAAGGGCGGCTGCCATAACCCACTTACACTATAATAAGAGTTATTTTGGCCTGCAGAGTTAGACATCTGTCTATGCCAATTGATGGATGCACACTCCATAGCACCACAGCAAAGTTCCTGCAGTGCTCCCCATGCCAGTCTGAACACATTCATGCCCCCCACCCTGAATGTCGAGGACCTCCAGGATCCAGTTTTTAAAGTGCCCCCCAGACACCTGTGCCACCCGTCCAGCCCCCCAATGCACCCTGGTGCATGCCGTGGTGTTCTGGGTTGGGGGGGGCAGTTTGCAGTGGGCTGCAACTTGCGGCATGCAGGGCTATTGTGTCATGCCAGTGGCACTAGCCTACACCTGCCATAAGTTGCAGGTCATAGGTGCCAGGATTTGCTACTCTTAGAATATGGCCCAGGGTCCCTGGCATAGTGGCAACTGTTGCAACTCATGTATGCCTGCGAGTTGCGACATTCATCTTGGAATCAGCCCCTGAGTATCAAATGTTATCAGAGAGACACTCATGGCAGTGAAACTATCGAATACTGAACATCCCCCTATTGCAGTCTTTTCAACTCTTTTTGATTTGGCTTTTGGATGCATCAAGAGAATCAATAACCATAACTGGCATGTACTGAAAAACACAGACAAGGGAGGGACATTTAAAGAGCCCCCTCTTGTGGTAGCAAAAATAGTGAGACACATAAGGATAAGAAACATAGAAACATAGAATTTGATGGCAGATAAGGACCACTTGGCCCACCTAGTCTGCCCATTTCCCTACCTAACGGATAAGCTGAAGATCCTAGTTAACCAACAGCCTACTTCCTCCTACCCCTCACTAGAAATGCCTTATGTCTGTCCCATGCATTCTTGAATTCCCCCACTGTTTTTGACTCTACAACCTCCTCAGGAAGGCCATTCCATGCATCTACAACCCTCTCTGTGAAGAAATACTTCCTCACATTACCTCTGAGCCATCCCTCTATCTTCAACCAGCCTCTTGTTTCTGCGCATCTCTTTTCTGAAAGATGCTACCTCTTGACTTTGTTGATTCCCTGAGGTATTTGAAAGTTTCTATCATGTCCCCCTCTCCCTCCTTTCCTCAAGGCTATACATCTTAACCTCCTTTAGTCTTTCTTCATATGTCTTCTGGTGCAGACCCTGCACCATTTTGGTTACCCTCTTCTGGACAGCCTCCACCCTGTCTATGTCTTTGTGGAGATGGTGGTCTCCAGAACTGTACACAGTACTCCAGATGTGGTCTTACCAACTGTCTGTACACAGAGCCAACAACTTCCCATTTTCTATTGGAGATGCCTTTCCCTATGCAGCCCAATATCTCCCAACCCTCCTTACTGCCTTCTAACATTGCTGGCCCACCTGTAGGTCATCTGATATGACTACCCCCAGGTCCTTTTCCATTTTTGTTGTTGTCAGTATCTCACCCCCCATTGTGTACTCTTACCAAGGGTTTTTGTTTCCCAGGTGCAATACTTTGCACTTCTTTACATTGAATATAAGCTGCCATACATTTGACCATTCCTCCAACCTTGCCAAGTCCCTTTTCATCCTTTCCACCCCACCTTGCATATCAATCCTGTAGCAGATGTTTGTGTCATCTGCAAAGGGACATACTTTCCCTTCCAGTCCCTCTGCAATGTCACTTATAAAAACATTACAAAGGACCAGCCCCAGTACTGAACCCTGTGGTACCCCACTAGAAACCCCCCTTTCTTCACTGTGGACTCCATTTACTATTACTCTCTGTATCCTGTTGTCCAGCCAGTGTTTTACCCAGGCTACCACCCTGGGACCCACTCCCAGGCTGGCTAATTTGTTTATTAATCTTTTGTGCGGGACTGTGTCAAATGCCTTGCAAAAGTCTAAGTAGGCCATGTCCACAGCCCCACCCAGTCAAATAAATCAATTAGATATGTCTGACATGACCTTCCCACTGTGAATCCATGCTGCCTTGGATCCTCTGCCCCACTGGCCTCTAAGTACTCAACAGTTCTTTCCTTCAAACGTGATTCCGTCATTTTCCCTACCACTGAGGTCAAACTGACAGGTCTGTAGTTTTCTGCCTCTGTCTTGCTCCCACTTTTGTGAAGGGGTATCACATCCACCCTCCTCTAGTCCTCAGGTACCACACCATCCTCCCATAATTTATTAAAAAGGGTAGTCAGTGGTGTTACAAGTTGTTCCCTTAGTTCTTTTAGAATTCTGGGGTGAATCCCATCAGGCCCTATTGCTTTATCCACCTTCCCTTTTAAGAGTTCTTTCAGAATCCTTTCTTTTGTAAAAGGATTAATA
The DNA here is from genome assembly GCA_016271365.2 of Neoceratodus forsteri. Taxonomy (NCBI): domain Eukaryota; kingdom Metazoa; phylum Chordata; order Ceratodontiformes; family Ceratodontidae; genus Neoceratodus; species Neoceratodus forsteri. The sequence goes on from CM028134.1 coordinate 853,625,859, forward strand.
TTCACCCCCCTATCCAGAGTGCTTCTATTGACTGGATTAGGTATCTCCCCCTGCTTTTCCATTGTGAATATTGAGTAGAAGTATTTGTTCAGAGTCCCTGCTTTTTCGCTGTTGCTGTCTGCCCAACCACTTTCATCTTTATTGAGCCTCAGTATCCCTGCCTTAGTCTTTCTTTGCTCCCTAATGTAGCTATAAAAAGTTTTATTCCCCTTCTTAACCGAGTTGGCTATCTTTTCCTCGGTTTGGGCCTTTGCTTTTCTGACTGCCTTCCCTGCTCATGCACTCCAACTTTGAAATGAATGTTGGTGGTAGTTTTCATTTGGACCCCAACCAGCAGGTAGCTACCCATGTGGGAATTGTGCCCAGTGTAGCAATACACATAAAGCTTTAGAGATCAACAATTCTTTCAAAACAGAGAAAATTAAAATAAAATACAGAATAACATGTAGCACTACTTTTATAGTGTATAGTGGAGCATTGTTCTGCATAGAACTCCATCCCTTTCAAAATGCTGTTGTTCCACAGTTCAAAGGTCATGGAAATTGATTGTACCCTTCTGTGGTACAACAGCATTCTGAAACCTCTAGAGACTGCACAATTCAGTTTCTTTCTGAAAGTGAAAGAACCACCACATGCACTTTTCACACAGTACCATACACTGTAAGAAATAGCTAGCAACTGCCGTCACTATACTGTATTAACACACGTGCTAGGCTACCATAATTAAAATTTTAAGCAAAGAAATCCAGCAAAGAGTGCACGACTAAAAAAATTTAATTAGAGATTTCGGTTTGAAAAACTTACAGTTTTACAGGTATCCAAAAGACAAAGTGCTAGTACAGATGGTGACCCTCAATGATGGCTTTCATTGCTTAAATTTACACTATAAAAAATACAGGATGAGCAACTTTATGCACAGCCAGTGTGTTCTGTCATCTGAGGGTTCTGATTCCCATGGACCTCTTGAGCTTTGCTCTCGAGGTCAGGGGGAATTGGAACCCCTTTATGGCAGAACACACTGGTTGTGCATAGTTGCCCATCCAGTATTCTCTATGTAGTCTATGGCATACAATGCATTTTTGACAATCAGACTAAAAGGGAATTACATTTGCAAATCTCTGAACACAAGATGATGATTCGCCCCAAAGATAACTATTTTAGCCTTGTTAGACACTTTCTGTCTGAATAACACCAGATCTCCTCTTTAAAATTTTTGGGATCAAATGGGTGGAACCTCCAGTCAGTAGATAGGGAATGTAAGCTGTTAAACATGGAGGCATTTTGAATTGAACATTGGAGGCATTTTGGATTGAATGCATTTTGGCACTAAATGAGAAGCATGGTCTTAATAAAGAAAGTGAATGGTTACCATTATTGTAAATTGAAGTTCACTGGGGACCCCCTGAAATAGTTTCCCTAATTATGGTGAGTGCTGTGCTTTTGGGAGTGGCCTGAGATGGGCACCAACCCACCCACTTGATTATTACCCACTGGACATTCCTTTCTTCCTTTTCTTTTCTTTTCCTTCACCCAACCTTTTCGTCCCCACTCTGTTTATTTTTCAACTAATTCCTCCACCACCTCATCCCCTCCCTCTCTCATCACTTTAGTTCCTTACTTTTCATCACCCTTTCCCCAACACCTAACCATATATTCTCTGTCTCATATTGTGCACCAGTCCCCCTTTTCCCCAACGCCAGTCCTCTCCTTCCTCATCCCCTCCCCATATTTTCTTTACTTTAGAATTATATTTTATTTGATCATTTATTTTCATTAATTTTCAAGACTGTACTTCATGTAACATTAAATTTATTTTAGCAAAAGAAGTATAGCACATTTTATAATGTTTTTGCATACGCGTATGTATGTTTCCTATTGTTGTTCGGAATATATATGGGAATGCATGTCAGTAGTGACCTCTGTCAACTGTGTTGACCTCCTGCCCCAACAGAACTGAGCATTTTTTGAAGTAAAATACCTTTTCACATGTTCGTATTATTTAATATGTAACATAAAATCATTAAATGTCTAGCTCATCACAAAGATCAGGAGGTTGTTGTCTAACCACTGGCATGACAACCTGCCATCCCCAAATGGAGATGTACTGTGCATATGATGATGTCACCAAGTGGCTATGTCATAATGCATTTCGGTGGTGGTGACACAGTTAAAGAGTAAGCCAGAACGCAGCCACTGTTCCTCAGCACAACTGGGAGCATTTTCTGTGAGCACACTTAGCCCACTGTGCCCATCTGAACAACAGATACATGCTAAATGTATCTTGATATCTGATTTTTTTGGTAAGTAAAATTAGTGATGTATAATGTTCATATAATGAAAATTGGAAGTGCAGCACCAGTAAGTGCCTGGTTCTGCCTTTAGCTGAAAATGAATTTTACATGTGATTTAAACATTTGAACTTTCTGAATTCTAGGACCACCTCCCCTTCACAAAGTTGTCAGAAGCCAGCAAAACTGTTGGGAAGCCTGATGGGTGGCCAAGTGATGAATAAAAGTAACAGAAATAACTACATTTAAATGAGTTTGTGGTTTCAATGGTTTGATACCATCTACTTTTTCGACTGAATTTTGATTGCCAGACTCTGGATCACTGCTCCAGCTTTCTACATCCTTTCATGCTGCTAATCCTTTCATCCTTATCCAGTATCCCACATACTTTTGTGTCATCAGAAGGCAGACTCACTTTTCCTGGTAGCCGAACTCCGATGACACTTACATACTTATTAAAAAGTATCAGTGTCTGGACTGACTTCTCTGACTGCCATCCTGTTTAATATGACCCCCCCCCACCCAACATCAGAAAATTTGTCATTTAGGACTGAACTCTGAGATCTAGATGCACTCTGAGATGTATTTGTCGACAATCTAGTCCTATGTCCCCTACCTCCAATGTGGCAATGAATCAAAGCCCTTACTGAAGTCAAGGTGCAAAACATCTACTGCTGCCCCCTGTCAACCATCTTAGTCACTGAGCTGAAAAAAATCTATCTAGGTTGCTTGACGCAGTCTGCCCCTCATGATCCCATGTTGATCCCTGTTAGTTAGGCTGATTTCCTCTAGTTAACCAGCTACCTGTTCAGACTTGCTGGCCTGTAATTGCCTGGGTTTTCTCTGTCCTCACCCATGTGTAGGGGAACAACTTTTACTAGCCTCTATTCCACTGGCACTACTCCTGTTACCAGTGACTCAGTAAATAGGTCTGCCAAAGTGGATATCTCATCTTCCACAATGCCCTCGAGGATAACCCATCTGGTCCTGGGAACTTTTTTATGTTTAGATCATGCCGATCCTGTAGAACTCTTGCCTTGGATATAGTTCCATCTGCTAAGATCACACACATTATCACAATTTTTGCTGGGATATCATGCAGGATACTGCAGGAACTAGATATAGTTCTGTCTGGCAGGATACAGTATCACAAGTTTTGCTGGGATATCATGCAGGATACTGCAGGAACTAGATATAGTTCTGTCTCCCAGGATACGGTTTCAAAGGTTTTGCTGGGATATCATGCAGGATACTGCAGGAACTAGATATAGTTCTGTCTGCCAGGATACAGTATCACAGGTTTTGCTGGAATATCAAGCAGGATACTGCAGGAACTAGATATAGTTCTGTCTGCCAGGATACAGTATCACAGGTTTTGCTGGGATATCATGCAGGATACTGCAGGAACTCAATATACTCCAATGGTAATTATTCCAAAGTGTCATGCCGTAAACTATGAATCTGATATAGAACACTTGATCCTGCCACTGTATATGCACTAGGCAGTATTTTAAAAAGGATCTAAGATGCTTCAAACCTGCTAGACCATCAACTACATGGCATAATAACATTCAAAGTTTGCATCCAAACAATGATGCAATTGCATCCAAAATGAAAACGAAATTGTGATTTGCATCCTGTTTGGATGCAATTTCATCCATTTTATGCAACAAACTCTTGACTTTTTGTAGTACAGTAACTAGATTCAACACCTGAAAATAGCAGCAGGGTTGCCTGGATGCAAGTGCATGGATGCATATACAGCATGCATTCATATCTGTGTCCAAATCTTTTGAAAATACCTCATCTCTAATCATGGTTTTTATTATCAGTGACAGTGAAGTCTGTTTACTGTCAGAAATTGAGACTGCCACCTCTGTCATGAGTACAGAACTAAAGTACTTGTTTCATATATTTTCCTTCCTTTCATTTTCCTACACTGTAGTTTGATCTTCCTTATTATTTCTATGATATCCTTTGCCCTGTATTTCTCCCTTATATACCAAAAACATTTTATCATTAATTTGACCCTCTCGACTATCTGTAGTTCTAGTTCCACCATGCCGCAGTGACATGAATTGTATCAAATGGCATTACAGTGATAGCACAATGCTGACAGTTATCATTGTGCCATCCAGGAAAAGAACTGTTTATTGTGGAGGGCTTTGTGTCCTGCACCCCCCATGCAGTGGTCTCTGCCCCCACACAACTCATGCTATAGATAACAAACTCCAAGTCGGAGTTGATTCAGGGAGGGGATGATATCCCTGGAGATATCATTGTTGGGAATACCAGAGACCACTGCAGCAAACTACTGATTTTGTCACTGTAACGGTCTTTGCAGTATGCCTGTCGCTGTTCGAATGTGATACCCTTTGTTCTGTGTTTGTGTTTACCCACCTTATGACGTCCTTGCATTTCATTAGTCTTGTTTTTTATTAACAGACCTGTTTGTCTTATTCTGTTCCCCTTTGTACAGCCTAGCAGCTTTCCTAGTGTCCCAAATTGTCTCCCTCACATACCTGTCTAGCCAAAAGCGGTTGCAATTTTGAGTGGCCCACATTCATTACCCTTTATTGCTCGTTATTTATTCTCTGCCCACTCTCTTTTGTGTTTGTACTTCAGCTGATCCTCAACTAGTTCTATTATTTTGCCAAAGTCAGCAATCCTAAAGTCAGGAGTACTAGATGTCTGCTGTTGAGAATCCAGTGCAAAGTTGAACTGAATATTGCAGCAGTTGCTCTTTCCAACTGGGTCCTCAATAGAGATATCCCTGATAATTCACTTGTTGGACATTACCAGGTAAACAAATTGCTCCTCTACTTTTTGCCTCTCACCTCCTTGGTGGGGAAAAATCCTGTGTTACTTGTAAAAAGTTCTGGCTATTTTTATTACTGCCATTAAAAATGTCCCAGTCTGTGTTCAGAAGACTGCAGTCTCCCCTAAGTATGTAGTAGTTCTACCCTAACTATTTGTTTTCCTAATTTCCGTTTCAAGCTTTCACTTTTTTTCTTGACCCTTCCCTGATGGCATATGTATTAGTTCTATCTTATGTTTCCATTTTTATTTGTCCAACATGACTGACTTGTCCTCCAATACACTTACAACCTCTTTTATATTCACTGCTACCACTCTCCTTTGTCACTCTCCCTGTTCCTCCTAAATAGAGAATAGCCAGGATCATTTAGATCCCAGTCATTGTTCTGATTTTCTCATGTTTTAAATACTGCTACATTATTACACCCAAATCTTCTGTAGACATTATTGCTTGCGGTTCAACTATTTAAGTACCTAGCTCCTTGAATACGTGTGCAGTGCTCTTCATTTGGCCTTACTCTCACTTCAAGTCCTCTTAACCTTATTGAGGTTTGAATTTTACTGTGGCTACAATGCCCCATAACTGCTTCTCCAACTTTAATATGTCCTGTGTGTACTGGAGGAAAGCCAACTTGGTTGTCTGTGTGTTCCTGTATGTTGCTGTGTTTTCATACTAGCATTCATACTAGGGTTTTAGGGATGGAAACAGGCATGTGCCACTAAATACCCCCCTTGCTTTCTTTGCAAGGAGTAGTGGTGGTGGTGAAATTGTGCAAATCCATTTTACGTACTTTTCATGAAAATGTTCCATTTTCATGAATGTTGGTGCAATGTCATGAAATTACTATGATATATTTAAAAGCCCAATTTCTACATAGCAATTGGAGATGGACAAAGTCAGCAAACTCTGTTCCTTGAAAAATGTTGCAAATTTTGTGCCTTTCACAAAATATTTTGAGGATGCAAAGTGCGAATGTCCACCCATGAAATGAGGGCTTTCACCCACGAATGGTAGAATTTTGTCTTTCGTGGGTTAAATTCCACACTTCATGGGCAAAACTCTGCATTTCACAGGCAGAATTTAGCAAATTTGCACTCACAAAATATTTCATGGATTGCTCAAATGTCATGAAATATTTTGCGTGGCATAATTGCTTACTTCGCCAGAACTTCGCCAGCGAAATTTAAGCTTGACACATCTCTAACAGCAATACGCATGTTTTCTGAAATAATGTGCATTCTCATTCAGTTCACACAAAATGAATGCTATTACAGGTCACATGACTCTTCTAGATGCCAGCATGTGATATTGGGGACCCTTTGTGCTAACCATGTGGGTTTTGGTGCAATTTGAATGAATCTATACAATTTTTACAATAACTTTTCTGAAAATTGTGCACTTTTAAAACATGCATACCATTTCTATATAAAACGAGCACAATCTCAATGAAAAGAGCCTTTTTAGAGGAGGGTGGGAGGTATTTCCCATTAATCCTTTGTATTTTACACTGAGCATGCTCCAGTGTTGGTCAGCCATCTCTGTGCATTTGAGAGAGAAAGCTGTCAGAGCATTCAGGCCTATCGGGCTACAATGCTGTTCAGTCCTCTGTCAGAGAAAAATATATTTTTTCCTTTTTAAATCTGCAAGAAAAGAGTAGATTTTTTTGTTATAGTTTCAGTCTCTGTAATTTATTGTGTTTATTTATAAAGGATTCATTTTCAAATTTCAAAACACTTAAGGAATTGTTTTCTTTTTTGTGACTTCCTACAAATGTTGTATTGATCAGGGTGTCCTGCATGCTGTGTTGCAATGCTGTAATAATAATTCTGCAGCACTTAAATTTGCCATATATTGGTTGCACCATCTTTAGCAGTCCTGGAACGCAGCCTGTGCAGTAAACAGGGTTACTTAATAATCACTCCCTTTGAGGCTTGCAGGATGTCAGCATAATTCTGCAAAGTGAAGGCCTGAGTAGTGTTGATGGTGGTGGGCTGGGGTCATGGCCTACTGAATTAAAGTACAGTTTTCAAACTTTAAAAATGAAAATGAAGGACTATGCCTTCTTGTAGGGGGCATCAAGGCAGTAATCACAGGGACATGCTATCTGTCAGTGACGGAGAGTTACTGCACAAATTACAAATCTGACTAAGAAAAAATAAAGATTTGACTGAATCTACTTGATGGGGGGGGGGGGGGATTTACACCTCACATCCATGGCCCTACTACTTTTCAGATCATTCAGCCATCTGTGAGTGATATTGGAAAAAAGGAAAAACAATATAGAGACACTGTAAAGAAAATAAGTCATACATATTTTAAAAGTACAAAATTATTATAGTTACATAAAAAGCAACAGAAACACAACCAAACAAAATGCCTCAAGCACCAGGGGCATTTTTTTTTTGTTGCATTTCTCATTTAGGGTTTGAGTAACAAGATGTTTTGGAGATATCAAACTGTTAACTTCACAGCCTGACACACACTGAAAACATAACACCCACCACAAGCACCTCAGTGACCCAGCATTTCATTTACTTTCCCTGGCACGACTGCAACCTGGCAAGGATGGCTGACAAACTGTACCCTCTATCCGACCCATCCCTTGCCTGAGGTTGACTACTTCCTGGTGCAACACAGTGACAACTGTCTCAAGATGCCACTCAAGAATAGATTGTGGTGGCAGGGGATCCTCAGCTGAGACTGGCTTCATGGGCCCACCAGCTGCTTCCCCAGTTGAATGTCCTCCCTCCCAATGTCCCCTATTTTTCTCTTGTCAGAGGCTGCTGACTCCCTGAGTTGGAAGATGAGAATAAGGACACCACTCTTTTTTCTTTTCTTTTTTTCTGGCCCTTTGTTGCCTTTCTCCCCCTTTTCACTCCTTTTTTTTTTTGTCTCCTGCATGCTGCCTTCTTTCAGTGACGTTTCAACTCCAGTGACCCATTTGCCTCGCTTCACTCCAGCATCATCTGGCATCATGATTTTTTTGGAGAGGGCATTGCTATGGTTTGTTACCATCTACTTTTAAACTGAATTTTGAGTGCCAGACTCTGGATCACTGCTCCAGCTTTCTACATAACCTTATATAACTCCAATAAAAATCTCAGACTCTACTACAATTTATAATTTATATAATAAAAGCTTGGGAAAAAGGAATGTCTTTAAGTGAGCCTTGAAAATAACCACAGTGGGTGCTTTTCTGACCTGAGCTGGCAATGAATTCCACAGAACAGGAGCCGCAACACTAAAGGCTCTATCACCAGCTGATTTAAGCCTCATTCTGGGACTGGTCAAGAGGCCCCCACTAAAAGATCGGAGAGGGCGGGTAGAGAGGGCAGGTGTCAGAAGGTCCAACAGATATCCAGGGCCCTGCCCGTGTAGTGCCTTATAGGTGAGAAGACCCACCTTAAAGAGGATTCTCCACCTGACTGGCAGCCAGTGCAATTCACGCAACACCGGTGTAATATGGCAACATTTTTGCTGCCCAGTCAGTAACCTGGCAGCTGCATTTTGCTCCAGCTGCAGTCTGCAGAGAGATCCCCTTGTGACCCCAAGGTAGACCGCATTTACAGTAGTTGAGCCTAGATGTGACTAAGGCATGTATCAAGGTAGGGAGGTCCAGAGGGGGAACATGGGGCTTAATCCTGGCAATATTTCTGAGATGGAAAAAACAGGTACGTACCATGGAGGATATATACATTATCTTGACTGTTAAAAACAACCTAGTATTCGGATCGCAATAAGCAGGCTATAACACTATGTGTTGATTAGATATATGTATTGGCTGCCTAATAAATGTCCAATATTGTCTCACAAGCCCTGTACCCTATGCATTCCTACATGTCATGGAATTCATTTCTTGTTCCATGGACATCTGGAAAAGGAATATGTAAGAGAATGTGAGTAAAACAGTAATAGCCAAGCATCTAGGAAAACACATATATCAAATAGACTCAAAAAAGTAAAAGACAGCATCACTTCTTAATGCAGGACAACAGTTCTAGTTCATCATTTAATCCCAGTATTATCATTACCCCAAATGTATGGATCCAAAAGGATTCTCTCTGTTTCAGCCTATCATCCAGATCCCCACCGATAGGCCCCAATCGGACTTTTTCCTCCCCACAAAATTTTAAAAAAATGACCTCTTGTACCTGCTGTTTTACAATGGTTAGCTAAAGCATTGCTTGTATCCTGAGCTGTAAAGGCATGCAAGAGTTCTCCAATTCTTACCTTAAACTGTCTAGTAGTTTTACCTACAGTACGTAAAAGGAGTCACAGCTGCATGTTGCAAGGTATACAACATACTCTGTGTTGTAACTGAAGAAACTTTTCATTGCAAATTCCTTATCGTTGTTGCATGTACTGAACTTGTCTGTTCTCAACATGGTATCACAGAATTTGCAGTGGCCACAGGTATAATTACCACGTGGTAATGGTAGAAACCAGTGTTTTGGGTCAGTTTGCATCTAGATTGGGGCCTAGTAACTATGTACCAATTTGTCTTTCAAATGTGTGGCAATTTGAATACCATCCTAGGTCTATCCTGAGTGGTGTCCCTAAGTGTGGGGTCTGTTTGTAATATAGGCCAATGTGTAGGATTATTTTTTTTCTATGTCCCTAGCATGTCTAGTATATTCTGTGACAAAGTTCATCCTGGGGGAATCAGTCATGTTTGCTTTTTCTCTTACAAGTAATTCTGATTGATCTACGTCAAAAGCCTCACTATAAGCCTTTACCATTGTACTAGTACCATACCCTCGCTCCAGAAACCATTAACTATATAATCAGCATCCTCACTACAGTTGCAGTGCACCCTTAACATCTGAGCCTTGGGTATGTTTTTTACCATATGGCGTGGGTGGCAACTTGAAGAAAGTAACAATGAATTACAGTCCATCTCCTTCCTGACTAAATTGGTTTTATAATTTCCATCTTTTTTTTTGTTTATTCTTAAATCTAGGAAGGACACAGACTGGTAATCATACCGAAGCAACAAAACACAGGAAAAAACAGCACTTGCAAGTCAAAAACATATACAGGAAGTCAAATTAGCAGTGATACAAATGTCCAGAGCCCACGGTTGTAGCCACGGGCTCTGGCCATTTGTATCACTGCTAATTTGGCTTCTTGTATATGTTTTTGGCTTGTGAGTGCTGTTTTTTCCTGTGTTTTGTTGCTTCTGCATTTTTTTGACAGCATCGATCCTATTACCAGTGACGCTCCAAACACCTGTGCTTTGGTAATCATACTGAACTGTAAATTTTAAGTTCAAGTTGGATTTCTCCAAGTAAGAAACAAATCTCATAAGTTCTTTACTACTGCCATGGCACACTATATAGATGTTGTCTATAAAACTATACCAAATATCAATCCTATTGTAAAAAGGATTGACCTGGCTGTCACAGACATAATCCTTTTCCCACTTGCCCAGATAGAGATTAGCATAGTTGGGGGCAACTGTTGCCCCCATGACTGTCCCTTTCAACTGTAAGAAGACTTTATCCTGGAATAACAAATAGTTTTTGGTCAAAACATGTTGTGCACATTCCAAAAGGAACACTTTTTTGCTTTCATCAGGTGCCAAGTCACCATCAAACCAGAAACGCAAAGCATCCAGACCTTTCCCATGAGGGATATTTTTATATGGTGAATATATGTCCATAGATACAGTACTAGAAGCCAATCTGTCTCTGATTACATATTCTCCAGGACACCCAGTATGTGCGTGGTGTCCCTTATATAGGATGGTAAAGTAAATATATAATTCTTAATGTGTGAGTCCACATATTTGGACAGCGGATCAACAAGTAAACTAATTCCTGCCACTATTGGGTGTCCTGGAGGATCCTGCAGATTTTTATGAATTTTTGGAAGTATGTAAATACAAGCCTGTATAGGATGGTTAACTGTCAAATACAACAACTCAGTGTGGTCTATAATGCTCAACTATGCAGCACTATGTAAGAAGCAGTCAATTTCCTTTTATACTGTAATGCCAGTTCCTTTAAAAATTTTTTGTAGAAGGAGGTATCCGACTACCTATCAATTTCATTAACATATTGTGCTGTTGACATGACAACAATTGAGACACCCCCTTATCTACTGGCTTGATTGTTGACCTATTATCATCCATCAATGTTTTCAAAGCCACTGATTCTTGAGCTGTTATATTAACATAATCAGGTTTTCTGCTGTTGGCCAATAGTGTTTTTATATCATTTTCATATGCCCTTTCAAAAACCCCTCACAGTATCATTGTATGATGGCATGAAGTTAGAAGGTGGTTTAAAAGACCTTACCTCCTACACCTTGGATGTGGCAATTTGGTCCTCTTCCACCCCTACTTGCACCCTTGGCACATTCTAAGCTTTTCAAAATAAGCTTTGAGATTTAGATTCTGAGTAAACCTATATAGGGCTACATATACTTCAAATGGTCGAGTGTCCACTGTAGGAACAAATGATAGTCCCTTTCATAAAATGGATAGTTGGTCTTCTATCAGTTCCACTTGGGAGATGTTATAAACTATTTGTTTCCAATCCTAGGTGGTTTGTTTGCCACAGAATCTGTTTTCTGTGTTTTCTGCAGCCCCTCTGGATCTGTTTTTCGTGATCTGTCAAGGTGATGGTGTCACTTGTATCTGACCCCTTAGAATTCTTGCTTCTCTTGGCGGTTCCCGGAACTGAACCAATCTTTCTGTTGGTATTTCTGGTAATCTGTGGTCCAGCTGTTCTATCTGACCTCCCTGTAAAAAAGGGTCTTTGGCTCCGGAGTCTCTATTCATGGTGTACACAGGGGAATGACTTCCATGTTTCAGGATAAAGCGGAATTGATTACCAGTTTGCTGTTGATCAGGATTATCTGACCCAGATCTGCTGTTCATATTGGCTCTTCCTCTTTTGTTTGTCTTTTTATGCCAATTGAATAGGCCATCATGCTGATAGTCCTATCTATCCCTCTCCAACTTATTCAATTTTGTTTGATTTTTCTCCTCCCTTTGTACTGCCTCTTTAAGTTTCTTTTCATGGGTACTGAATTATGGATGGTCTTTAAATGTCACCACAGCTGTCTCCTTTATTTTAATATCCTCCAATACCTCAGGTTGTTGTGCTTCATAATCTTTAATTATAGTCTGGATTAAAGTGTCAGTCCCTACTTGTAGTGGGTTTTTCCAATTGCTCATAAATGTTTGTCTGTTCCACCATAGCTGGGTGTGTTAGTTACATGCAGTCCCCACAGTGAGTGACCCACCCTTAAATAGGCTTCTAAACTGATTTTACCCCAGTAATATCTTCTTACCATGAACAATTGCTCTCTGTAAATTGACAAAAGCAGTTTTAATGTCAGCACCTAGTTCTGAACTTCTCTGGCTCCCAGTAGGAGCTTACTCATTATATACATCTGTTCTGGCCACTTCCAAAAATAACTCTTCTTCCCCTGCTGTGCTGAATACATTCATTGCAAAGGATCCTGTCTCTTCCCCCAATCTAATGTCATCAAAGGGAGCAGATGACATGCAGAGGGCCCACCGTAGTGTCCACTAGTCCAAAGTCTAAAAGGTTCTGGTAATAATTAGGCCATTCCCCAAATAATGTGACCAAGACCCCAAAAAAGGAAATGTGCTGTGGGTTCCGCAAGTCTGCAGGTAAACTCCTAACACCAGAGTTAGGAGTTTACCTGTCAGGGAAGGCCTGAGTGGAGAAAACTTCCCCAGGGCATAGGCGCAGAAACATGGGTAGAGGAGAGGAGAGGATTGAAGCAGATAAGGAATGGTGAAAATAAAAGGGAAGAAGTGAGTCTGGGGGGCTTCAGGGAACAACACAGGCAGGAAATGATCAGGGACCAAGGCAGCAAATGGGGGGGTGGGAAGGTGTGGAGGACCATGTGCCCAAATTCAAGGAACCTTGGAAACAAAATTCCAGACATGGAAGCCATCATAGCAGATGCTGTCCTGTAGTTAGTAGCCATAATGGAGTCATGGTGCATTGAGCACCATAACTGAGACATGGTCATACTGGGCTACTCTCTGTTCATGAGAGATATGGGAAGAAGGCAGGCTGTGTTATATGTGAGAAGGGAATCAAGGCAATAGAGGTAAAGGGGCACAGTGAGGAAAATGAATGGCTGTCAGTGTCATGGGTCTTCCTGAAGACTGGCTCTGGGGCAGCTATCCATATCAGGGTAGTGTACATATCTCAAACACAGGTTGAGGAGATAGATAAGGCACTTGATGGCAAGGGGGGTTCTGCAAGTTGGTGACTTGAAACTGCCAGAAGTGGAATGAAGCCTTCCAACTTAAGCTTCAGCAAGGTGCAGGACCATCCTTAATTCCTTACAAGGAGCTTTTCTCAGGCAGCTATTCAAAGAACCCAGTAGGGATGGGACAGTGCTGGACCTCGTGCTTACAAACACAGACAGCACTGCAGACATCACAGTGGGCAGTCATCTAGGTACTGATCACAATACAGTGTGGTTCAACAGAAAGACAGGAGCAGAGGCAAACCACACAAGGATGATGGTCATGGACTTTAAAAGGGCATATTTTAAGCAAATGGGAGACTGCCTCAGAAACTTTCTCAAGGAGGGGAATTGACAAGGAGAGGTAGAGACACAGTAAAGAAAAATTAGGGAGTGCATAATTAAGGCAACCAGCCTCTGCATGAAGGAAGTGAGTAAAAGCAGAAGGAAAAATAGACCGTTATGGTTCTCTAAGAAAGTGGCAAAGGTGGCTAAGGAAAAAAAGAGGAAGCATTAAAGGGGTATAAGGAAACACAGAGGGAAGATGACAGGGAGGTGTACCAAGCAAAATAGAAGGAAACAGGCAAGGTGGTGAGGGAAGCAAAGGAACAGACAGAAGACAGCATTGTCAAAGGGGTCACTAAAGGGGACAACACTTTCTTATAAGTGAGAAGAGGAAAGAAATGGGAGGGATAATAAGAATTAGAAGGGTTGAAGGGGAAAACTGCATAGAAGGGGATAGAAAAGCTTACATACTAGATATGTACTTCTGCTCAGTCTTCACAGTGGAGGGAGGAGGTGATAGACCATCAGGGAGAAGCAGGAGTATGCAGGGAGGTGGACACAAGTCTATTTTCAGAGGAAAAAGTGCAGAAAGCACTTGCAACCCTGAAGTTGGTCAAGGTCATGGGACTGAATGAAATATACTCCAGGATACTAAAAGAACTCAGAGAGGTGCTAGCTGCCCCACTGGCAACCTTGTTCAACAGCTCACTGGAAACAGGCATGGTTTTGGAGGATGTGGAGGATGGGGGAATGGCTGACATGGTCCCTCTGCATAAGAGTGGAAGCAGGGAACAGGCTAGGAACTATAGCTCAGTCAGTCTTACTTCAGTGGTGGGAAATGGATACCTTAATGAAGAAAAGACAGATAGAGTATCTTGAATCCAATGGGATACATGACCACAGGCAGCACGGACTCATGGAGAGAAGGTCATGTCAAATGAATCTAATATATTTCTTTGACTGGGTGAACTGGGAAACAGATCAGTGGAGGGCAGTAGCATGGCGGATGTGAACTTTCTCAAGGCCTTCTACACTGCTGCACAGGAGACTGATTAATAAGAAGTTGTTCAGCCTAGGAGTGGGATCCAAAGTAGTGGATTGGGTTAGAAACTGGTTTACAGATAGGAGACAGAGGGTGATGTTTAATGGCACTCACTCTAATAATGGTATTGTGACCAGCAGGGCACCACAAGGCTTGGAACTGGAACCAGTCTTCTTCAATTTATTCATAGGTGGCATTGCAGAAGAACTGGAATGGAAGTTATGCCTTTTTGTAGATTATATCAAAATCTGCAATTCTGCAATAGGGTGGACACTCAGACTGGGGAGAAAACAACATGCAGGGATCTTGGGAAACTAAAGAAATGGTGAACAACATGCTAGTTGGGGTTCAATGCCAAAATATATAAAATCTTGCCCCTATTGCATAGGAACCTGGGCACTAAGTATAGGATGTGGTAGGAGGTATTGACAATCACTAGATGGGAAAGGAACCTTGCGGTTATCATATCTGGAGACCTCAATGTGGCAGGGCAATGTGACAAGGCACTGGGTAGAACTAATCAGATGCTAGGGTGCATATGAAAGGATATCAAATGTTTCTATATGTGGATGACATAGTTATCTTCTGCAGTCATGATGAACCCCGCCCCCTTCAGCTTGCCCTCCAGAGTCTCTTGTCTGAATGTGAAACATGATTCTCTGCCAATAAACTGGTGCTAAATTACAAAAAAAACAAAGTATATGGTCTTCAGTCATTGTCAAAACATATACAGGGGCACCCCACTGTGCACACTTAACTGTCAAAACTCACAGGTAGAACAAGTGACTATGTGGTTGTTATCCTTGACTCCTCACTAAACTATCATGAACATATCCATTGTCTTAGCTCTGCCACAAATTTTAGAATTGTTCTCCTTTAGAGGAACAAATGGTGTATGCCTCCTGCAGCTCTCCGTCTAGTGGTTACCTCTCCTGTCCTTTCCCTATTGGATTACGGGATCATTTTCTATGGCACAGCTGACAATACTGCACTTCGCAGAATTTAGGTCACCCTGAATAGGGCCTGTTGTCTTACCACAGGGTGTGATAGGATGACTCACACCTGTAACCTTTATCAGCTCTCCAACTGGCTCAACTTTGAGGGCTGACTGAAATACCACACCTGCCTCCTTGCCAGGAAGATTGTCAATGGCCAATCCCACACCGGGCTCCTTAACCTCATTCAACATACAACATCGACAAGGAATACTAGATGCTCACCCAAAGCCACATAGCTTATGCCATTCTGTAGAATGTCCTTGGGACAACATGCCTTCCACTAAAGGGCTCCACTCTGGCTAAATGATCTGACCCCTGATATGTCATCTGTCCAGAGCCCTGCTCATTTCAAACTCAAATTCAGAGAGCAACTACTCACTGCCAGTACCTGTGACTGCCCCTGAGCTCTCCACTTGTAAAGTTGCCCTTCTTTCACTGGTGTGCCAAGCCAAATTTCTGTGCCTTCTGCCCCTGTCCCTCCTCTCTCTTCTCCCTGTACTCTGACTGATTCTTCTGATGTATTGTACCTTTATCTTAAGTATCTGTTTTATTGGCTTAGGAAACCTTGTATCATCCTTGAAATTCAATGTAAGCAATAGCTTAATCTGCTTGAATCCTTTGTACCATGTTTGACTCTGGGTTGTTTTACCCTCCGCATTCAGATGAAATACCTTTCAATGTATTGCTTGTTACCTTTGTACCATAGTTGACTCTGGATTGTTTTACCCTCCACATTCATTTCTAATTCCTTTCATTGTATTGTCTACTTCTCTTGTTTTGTACTTCCATGACGTGGAGCCTTTGCAAAGGAGTCTCTGACTCAAAGGTTTGTAATTCCAATATCTCAATGAATAAATAAATAAATAAATAAATAAATAAATATCTCCAGAAGTAGGAGAGAGGTAGTGTTGCTACTATATCACTCACTAGTGAGACACCGCCTGGAGTACTGTGTACAGTTCTAGAGACTGCATCTCAGAAATGACATTAACAGGGTGGAGACAGTCCAGGGAAGAGCATCTAAAATGGTACAAGGTTTGCACAAGAAGCCCTACAAGGAGAGACAGTGGGATCTCAACATGTACTCCCTAGAAGAGAGAAATAGTATGATAGAGACCTACAATTACCCCACAGGGGTGAATACAATGTGGGGGGCATCTTTTAAATGAGAAAGAGCACCAGGACCAAGGAGCTTACAATGAAGCTGGAGGGGGACATTTAAGAGAGATGTGAAGAAATATTTCTTCTCTAGAAAGGTAGCAAATGCCTGGAACAGACTGCCAGCCAACATGGTGGAGGCTAAAACAGTGTGGGGGGAGCTTCTCATACGCATGGTATAGACACAGAAGTATATTAGAAAAGAGGCAGGGAGTTGGTGGGGGGGTCACTAGAGACAAGATAGGATCTGCAGAGACAGATTAGACTGGGATCATCTGGGCAGACTGGGAAAGTCGATATACCATTAGGTTGATGAGACAATTAGGGTGCCACATTTAGGGTGATGGGAAAAGGTCATGAGTGACAGGAGCATGCTGGATTTCACAGCACCCTGCACTCTTGTCATTTTCGCCATTGGCACTGTTCTCCTCCGGCCCACTTTTACCCGGACCTGGAGGAGATTATATTCAGTAATGGGTTGGTATGGGGGTAAAGACCCCCACATTCTGAGGTGTTGGGGAGTGAAGCCCCCCACAAAAAAGTAACTCTTGTCCCCTGCTGTCCCTTGTCACCATAGCTGGGTTGCAGTAGAATGTGGGTCCACAGTCATTGTGGGTGACATGTTTCTGGCATCCTAATTTACAGCAACCAGATTCATGTCACAACGCAGTGGATGAACCATGCGAGTCAAGTTGTCCTTTTCTTCTGACAAATTCTGTGTTTCTATGTTTTTATAATTTAAAAATAGTAAAAGATACATCAGACAATGGGAACTATTTAGAGTAAACTACCCTTTCAGCTACTTACTGAAGGGTAGTGTTCCAGTTTCTGTTCTTAGAGTAGTGGGAAGTTTATTCTACATTAACAGACCCTGTACTGTAAATGACTGATTTTGTCTAACAAAAATCACATGTGTGACCTCAAAAGTAAGGTCACATGTAGGCCAGGATGAACTCACGCCCAGTTAAATACTTCTTACAGACAGAAGCTCTCTAATGGATTCAGGGACCTTCTCCCTGCTGCAGTTTTTTAATTACTTGTATTAGGTGCATCTAACATCTTTGAGTGGGAGCCAGTTTAAAGAGTTGTACAGCCTCTATGGTGAGCATTACATGGTGCCTCAAGAATGAAATGTGGCAACTTGTTTATTAAAACATTAATGTTAAGCCAGGTTACGAGAGCCTGCCCCTACCCCTCCATATATAATATCCCCATAATCTATTTTGATAATCTCTTTAAGGTGATCATTGCAGACATCAGGGTGGGGTTGGTAGTACAATGAGTTTATTCGCTGTTGATACTAAATTGAGGGCAGTGGAGGATAGCAAGGAGGGAAGAAGGGCACTACAGGAACACTTGGATAGGCTGGAAAACTTGGCCCACATGTGGCAGTTGGGGTTTAACGCACACAAATGTAGTGTTCTGCACCTTGGTGTGAGGAACCCTGGGTATACCTACCGCTTGGGGGGCTACAACTGACTGTCATGAAGATGGTGAAGGATCTGGGGGTGATGACTTGATGCTAAAGGGAACTATTTAGAGTAGTGCAGGAGAGCAGCGGCTAAGGAAAACAAAATGCTTGGGTGTATTGATGGGGGGATAATGTCAAGGAGAAGGGAGGTTATACTTCCCCTGTACACCTCACTGGTGAGGCTGCATCTGGAGTACTATGGACAGCTCTGTCCCACCTAAAAAAAAAGGACATCACACTGCTGGAGAGAGTCCAGAGAAGGGGAAACAAGGATGATTAGTGGTCTGGAGGGGTTGTCATACAAGGATAAACTTAGAAAACTGGACATGTATTCTATGGAGGACAGAAGGGATGGGGGGACATGATAGAGACCTTTAAATACCTGAAGGGGTTCAATAGAGGGAACATGAAGGGTCTGTTTGAGTTGAGGGAGGAGGGGACTATGAGAGCCATAGTCTAAAGTTGGTGGGGGGAATAAAGAGGAGGCAAGGTGTTATTTCACGGAAAGGGTGGTGGGGCCCTGGAATGCACTGCCAGATAATCTTGTAAAATTGGGAACTTTGAGTGGTTTCAAGAAAGGTTGGGACAGGCACACGGGCATGGAATGGGGAGGGGTTATGGTGAGCACCAGAGGAGCACAGGGTGGGGAAGTGGGTGGGAGAGGTGAACTAATGGGGAGGGGGTAGAGCAGCTACTGCACATTAACAGTGAGTTGCATTGGGAAGACAAGATAGACCATTAGGCCTAATTTGCTGGCAACTATGTATGTGTATGTATGTATGTATTATGGGCATAATCATTGTTTTGACAGTATACTTACTGACGTCTAATGAAAGAGAATCTTGGTGTCTGTATCGGAACCGAATTCTGGGGCCAGCCTTTTTCACAGTACTGTGGATATGGTTGTCCCAGGTAAGATGTATTTAATATTTAATAACTCACTTACCCAAGGACAGCTACCACTCAGTTGGAAAATTGTGCATATTATACCTTTGTTCAAGTCGGGAGACCCTACAGACTTGAATAATTACAGGCCAATCTTGCATCTTCCTGTACTATCCAAGCTACTAGAAAAAATTGTCAACTCACAACTGAGGGAGTATTTGGACTGTGAAAATATCCATAACCCAGCCCAACTGGGGTTCAGACCTAAGCATATCACCATTTAGGCTCTAGCCAAAGTGTCTAATGACTGGGTTAAAAGCCCTGGATAACAAACAGCACATCTACACACTTTTCCTTGACCTCAGCAAAGCCTTTGACATAGCTGATCACTCCATCCTGCTTGATACTCTGGGTAGTATTGGTCTCACCCTTGCTGCAGTAAAGTGGTTCCACTGCTACCTCACAAATCGAAGACAACAAATTAAAGCACAAGGGGAACTGTCCCCACTAAAAGCTTTGCCCCAAGGTGTCCCTCATGGTTCTATCGTGGGGCCTATCCTCTTTGCACTTTATATTAACCACATAGATTCTGGCATACTCGCAGGAAATGTTCACCTTTTTTCGGATGACACGGTCCCTTATAAAACCAACCCCTCTCTAGATCTTGCTTACAAGGAGTTAAAGCAGGACTTTATCATCCTCCAGCATAACCTGCTGAGCCCGAAGCTCTTGCTCAATGCCAAAAAACACAAAGCCATGGTTCTCTCTCTGCACTCCTCCCACAATATGGGAACACCTGGTAAGCTCCAGATTATCACCCTCCTTGGCGAACCTCTGGAAATAGTGGATAAATTCAAATATCTGGGAGTTTCATTGTACACCTAAGTAAGTAAGTTAACAAAAAAGCTAAGATAGTGCCTAGGCATATTTTACTGCATAAAACATCTAATCACTCTTGAAGCTAGGAAGTGGCTCATTCAAACAACCTTTCTACCCTTGTTTGAGTACGCTGACTTTCTCTACAGTCACTGACCCCAGTATGCCCTCCAGAAGCTTGACACACTCTACCATCGCACTTTGAGATTCATACTTGACATGCCCCTGTGGACTCATCACTGCCTGTTTTACCTGGCAATTGATTGGCCATCCCTCTTCATAAGGAGACAAATAAATGCCCTCATGTGACTCTTCAGGGCTATTTCTAACAAACTCCCACCCTATGTCTACAACCTGTTTGAACGGTTTAAAGGTGTGTATGGCCTATGGAACTCCTCCTTTTTCTTTCTCAAGCTACCACAGATGAGGACACATCATGGATCAACTGCCATCAACTCCTTCCTACCATCAGTTTGGAACAACACACAAAAAGCACTTAAACTTTTCCTCCTGCCTAGCCCCTACATATTCAGGCAGATGCTTTAGCAATGCCTGAAGACTGCATGTGATTGCTTCAGGTAATCATTGGCATATGGACTGAATATACTCCTAGCTCCTGGACCTCTCTGGCCTTCTTATTCCCCCTGTCAGCTGGCATTCCTTTGTAGTGTAACTACCCCCCTTCTAGCTCCCTCCCTTCTTCGCCGTGGCAACCCCCCTGGGGGCCTCTACCCTAGCATAGCCCCCCACTCCCCTCATGTGTCTTTGCCCTCCTCTCCTGTCTCTGTCCTCCACTGTGTCTTTACCATCCTCTCCTCCCTCTGTCCTCCACTGTCTCCTAACCCATATATGATGGATTGCCTGTATATGTATGTAGCACTCATTATCTAAGTCTTGCTCCAGTTACCTAATGTTCTCAGACTTAAAATAGTCTGTTTCAGTGTCTGCTGTGTTATGAAATGATGTTGAATGCTGTAAATGAATTTGTCCTCTGTGCCCAGGACCATCTTGAAAATGAGCTTGCTCAAAGATGTAACTGCTTAGTTAAATAAAATTTGATTTATTGATTGATTAATGTAGATCTAATCATACCTCCATGTATTAAAATGCAGAGACCAGAGACAACTGAGTATTGTCATGGGTCACAACTGTCAGGAAATCATCACTGGTCGCTGCTTTCCTAGTTGATGTCTAACTAATTTCACTTGTAACTTCTTTGAATTCAGTATTAGACTTACTTTTCAAGAAGTCCTGCAGCCTGTTTAAGCTCGTATTGGAGGTTCCTCTGCATCTGCCAAAGAGACTGACCCACACTATATATTGCTATATCGTCAGCATTCTATACATGTGGACCTTTGTTCTGGGCAACTAATGGTCTATGTCATTTACGTATTAGGGAAATAATAAGGGTCCTGAAACAGACCCCTGTGGCACTCTCCTGCTCACTTACTTTCAAGCAGACCTTGAGCCCCAAACCTCAACTGACTGCCTATGGTCTATCAAATAACTTGTGTGATCCAACACAGTGATGGCCCCTTAGAACCCATCCCTTGCAGTTTCTTTATCATTATACTATGGTTGATGGCGTTGAAGGACCTGGAGAGATCTATAAATATGTCCCCGACTTTCAGGACATTTCCATTGCTATTTGCTATTTCCTGGTGCATTTGGGAACTAATGATCTAGAGGGAAATAGCGTTTTGGAAATCCAAGCAAGGTTCCAAGAACTTGCCAGAGTCTGTTGGGATAATGGATGCAATATTTCCTTTTCGGAGATATTGCCAGTACCAAAAGGCCTCAGTGGGAGAAAAAATGAAGATTCACAGAGGTTAATGACTGGCCCAGGAAGTGGGGTGAAGAGAATGGGTTGGGGGTGTTAGGGAACTGGAATGGAGTTTGGGAGGATAAGGGACTATATGCCAAGGACAGGTTTCATCTTGCCCCATTAAGGAAGGAAGTCCTTAAACAGGGATGGCTGACTATACAAGAAAGGTGGGGTTTAAACTTGTAAGGGGAAGGGATAAGGAGGGCTGATCAGAAGCCCTCCCTCCAGATGAAGGAGTAGCCTGCCTCAAGGGGAGGGGGGAACAGACTGGAGGTGGAGGTTTCAGGAGGAGCAGGGGAGGATGGAAGTATAAGGAATCTGGGTGGGGTTCACAAGAGGATCAGGGATACGGGGTGGGGTTGGTGTTAGTAAATGCCAGGAGCTTGGGAAACAAGTTGCCAGAGTTCCAGGCCATGCTGTTAGGGGAGTGGATGTGGCGCGGTCACGGAGGCGTGGGCAACAAAAACATGACTGGGACCTAAATGTACGGGGTACACTATGCTTAGGAAGGATAGAAAGGAGGGCAGAGGGGTGGAGTGGCTATGTTCATTAGAGATGACATAGAAATTGCTATGGTAGAAGAGGCAGAGGGAAACATGGAGGCCTTATGGGTCACCTTACGATCCCCAGCAGGAGATAAGGTCAAGCTGGGAGTAGCAATAGGCCCCGGATGAGTGATGTTCTAGAGGATGGTTTGCTGGACAACATCATTGCCCAGTGTGGTCCAAAGGGGAAGGAGTGGTGTTGATGGGGACCTTAATATGCCAGGTACAAACTGGGGAACCATGTCCTCTAAGGTGGCCAAGGAGCAGAGGCTGCTGGATGGCTTCCAGGATGTGTTCTAACACAGCATGTGATGGAGCCACAAGGGAGGGGCATGTCCTGGATGTGGTTCTGGCAGATGGGGATCTGGTAAGGGACATGGTTGTACAGGACCCCTGACTGGGAGTGACCACAATACTGTCTGGTTTCAAATAAGCATGGGGGAGTGGGGTGAGATCTAGGACACTGGCAGTGGACTTCAGGGGCAGACTTTATGGGCATGGGAAATATTCTCAAGGATCACTTGAAGGGATTACCTCAACGACAAGTGTGGAAAGGAGATGGGAGGTCATAAAACGGGACTTCATGAGGCAGTCAGGATCTGCACTAAGTTGAAACGTAAGGGAGCAAGGTCACATAAACCATGCTGGTGGTCCAGTGAGGTACAGGTAGCAGGCAGAGAAAAGAAGGCGGCTTACAAAAAATATAAAACAACAAGAGGGGATAAGGATAAGGAATGTACCAGCTTGCATCTAGAAAAGTCACCTGTATGGTGAGGGAGCAAAGTCCAGTAAAGAGCAGCGGCTGTACAGGGGACATGGGGGAAAAGGGGTTCTTCCGCACATGAGGGAGCAGAGAGAAACTAAGGGCCATCTCAGCAGATTGAGATCAGAAGGAGGGTGGGTGGAAGAGGCGAGGGACCAGGCAGAGGTATTTAAAGTACTTTGCCTCTGTGTTCACTAGGGAGGGGATGGGATATCTACAAAGCAAGGCACAAAGGGATAGAGAGCGGTAGGGAGTGGGATCAGGGAGCAACAGAAATGGAGCAAAAGGGAGAAAGGTACCCCAGGGGTGTCACATCTGGATAAGGATAAAAGACCAGTAAGGTGGAGGGGACGGATGATGCTATCCCCACCAAAAGGGTGTGGTTAGCCCTCAAGGCCCTAAAGAAAGACAAATCTCCTGGGCCGGATGGCATTCATCCAAGAGTACTATGGGAATTGGCGGACATACTGGCTGCACCTCTGGCGGAGCTTTTCAGCAGGTCACTTGAGACAGGGAGGGTACCTAGGGATTGGCGAGAGGCACATGTGGTACCAATCCATAAAGGGGGGTCGAGGGAAGTACCAGGTAACTATAGACCCATCAGTTTGACCTCGGTGGTGGGAAAATTAATGGAGAGTATACTAAAGGAACGATTGGGGGGTGTACTTGGAGGAGGTGGGAGGTCTGGATAGTCGGCAACATGGGTTTGTGCCAGGTAGATCATGTCAAACCAACCTTGTGGAGTTCTATGAATGGGTAACATCAGAACTGGACGGGGTAAGCCTGTGGATGTATTATTCTTGGACTTCAGCAAGGCATTTGACTCTGTCCCCCACAATGGTCTGGTGGAGAAACTGATGGGGTTAGGAGTAGGCCCTTTGATGGTCAGATGGATTGAAAACTGGCTAGCTGGATGCACTCAGAGAGTAGTGGTCTGTGGGGAGCTCTCGAACCCTAGAGAGGTTGGTAGTGGGGGTACCACAGGGCTTGGTCCTGGGTCCAATCCTGTTTAATGCATACATATCGGACATCAGGGAGGGTATAGGGTGTGAAATGAGTCTCTTCACGGATGACTCCAAGATGGGAGCAGTAGTTGAGGGAGAAGAGGGGAGGTTGGCCCTGCAAGGGGACCTGGACACCCTGGAAAGCTGGGCTCACACATGGAAATTAAATTTCAATATCACCAAGTGCAAGGTGTTGCATCTTGGTCGGGAAACCCTAAACACAGGTACACCCTGGGAGGGGAGGCGCTGGAGGCCTCAATAGGGGAAAAAGACCTAGGGGTCATGGTGGATACATGTATGAATAACTCTGAGCAGTGCAGGAGAGCAGCTAGCAAGGCAAACAGGATGTTGGGATGCATCGTAAGGGGGATCACCTCTAGGAGCAAGGAAGTGATTCTGCTGCTGTACAATGGACTGGTTAGACCACACCTTGAGTACTGTGTACAGTACTGGAGACCACACTTGAAGAGGGACATACAGCTCCTGGAGAGGGTACAGAGGAGGGCAACAAAGATGATACGAGGGCTAGGGGATTTGACTTATGAGGACAGACTTGAGGAGCTCTGCCTGTTTTCACTGGAGGAGAGGAGAGACAGGGGGACATGATTGAGGTCTTCAAGTACCTCAAGGGAATAAATAGGGTAAACATGGAGGGGATCTTTAGACTAAAGCAGGGAGGTATCACCAGAGGGCATGATTTGAAGTTGGAAGGTGGAAGGGTGAGGGGGGAAAAAGGAAGAGATTTTTCACTGAGAGGGTGGTGGACCCTTGGAATGCACTGCCTGGTGAGCTGGTTCAGAGATCCACAGTGGAGGGCTTCAAGAGAGGGTGGGACAGACACAGAAAGTGGATGTATCAGATGATGGCCTGTCCTGGGGGGTGGGGATGGATGATAGGAGCTTCTGGAGCACAAGGGATGGGAGGGTCTCGGCACCCAACTAAGGATCTAGGTTTGAGCAGACTCGATAGACCGTAAGGCCTAATCTGCTGGCAAATAGTATGTTAGTATGTTAGTATTTGTACAGTGTTTGCAACCTTAACAATCATAGTGGTGCTATAATGTTTCCTACTAAGTACGTTGTTACTCTGCAAATAACTATTCAGTTGTCTTGCTACTAATTTCTCCAGGACCTTTGACATCACTGGTAATAGGGAATCTGCATGTAATTTCTCAAAAGGTTCCTTTTGTGTGCCTTAAACACAGGAACTACCCAAACTTCCTTCCTCTCAGAGGGAAACATTCCCTGTTTTAAGGATAAGCTATAAATATCAGCGATTGGCTGACAGACTGTACTATGGCATACCTCCTGAGGCATGTTGCTATGCCATTCAGTCCACCCATCTTCTTGGCATCCAGCACCAACAGATCTTCAACAACCTCTGAGCAACATATCAACCTGAATCTAAGTCCAGATACTAATGGCTTGGAGGACGAGGAGTTTGCATCACATCTTGAGCCAAAATAGACCAAATTAACAGTGAACTATTAATTGAATTTGTCTACAATCCTGGGTGTATCACCTACAATTTCATCATTAATGAAAAAGGAAGAAAGCAGGTCAGTTTTCTATTCCCATCTAATTTATTTAGCATTTTCTAAAAATTGTGTAGCTTTGATATTCTATTATCATCTTGTTCCTTCCAAAAATATTTTGCCTTGGCATTTCTGGTCTCTTTAACATACTTATTTGTGGCTGCCCTATTCTCTGGTCAGCCACAACATTTTTAATGGAGAGATTGCATACTGTATCTATGAATTGGATATACTGACATATTGCTGGTTCAATAATTATCTTTTTAATCATACTCAAGTGATAGAATTAATGTTTCTTTAGACTCCGCAGTAGTCTTTAATACTTTATTTCAGATGCCTGTCTTTAGCCCTCTACTTCTTTTCACTTCTGTTTATCTCCTTGTCACCTGCCTGCCTCTTTTTGGACAGCCGTCCTTTCCCAGTCAGCCACAATCCTTAGCTCTTACCCATTTCCCCCATGACTTACCCCTCATGCCAGGGTCAGAGAGACTTCTCCTTGCCTCTCTGAAACAGGATCCAGGAGGTCTTCAGTTGGTGGTGCCTAGCCTGTGGGAGGGTTGTCCATCTTTCTGCATCAGCAGGCTTTTTTGCTCCATTTTATTTTTGTCATAGTAGCCCTGGGATGTTGACATGGAATAATGTGGTGTGTCTGTCCATGGCCCACACCTTTCTCGACCTTCCATTTGCCACAACCTTCAGAAGCCAATAGGTGTCAGGCAGGGCCACTGAAGGAGCAACCCTCCCTAGTGGAGGACAGCAGTCCTCCAGACACTCAGTCCTCTTCCACCTAGCTGCACCCAGCAACACAAGTCTTCTCCTGAACCCAGGTCACCAGCTTGACAGGTGGTAGAGCTACTGCCATACCACTGGGCCAGCTGGCAACCTATTTTTATTTATTTATAAATAATCTTCCATCTTTAAATGGCAAGTTAATTTTCTGTTATATGCTCACACAGTTCTACAGTGTAATAGTAATCCTGTTGGTAATGTTGAATCAAAACTTCAATATGGTTTCAGTTTCCTGGAAAATTAGCTTTAGAAAAGCAGCCTGTTATTAAATGAAATCAGGTCTGAATCCCAGCAGTGGAGGAACAGAAAGATGGGCCCAATGCAGGTTTTTATGTGGGTCCCTTCCCTCAAATTTTAATGAATATATACTGTAACACTTATTTATACACACTAAACATGCCAATTCAGCTGTTCAGTACTTCATAACATTTAATTATCAAAATGTTAGCATCTGTGAAACAGCATAGAACAACATATAATAGTAAAGTTTTCTACCAACTATTTGAATCACATTTTGCATGCCTTTTGTTTTGCAAACTCATCAATTATGTGCTGTAGGTTAGTTTTTCTGGCTCATTCATTTTCAATACATAAAATTTCAAATCCACGAAGTATCTCTTGTCCCATAGTACTCCTTAGGTAGTTCTTTTTAAGTTTACATTTTGAGATGGTGAGAAACAGCAGAAGTACAGTACAACTGGATGCTAATGCACTATTGTCAAAAGTTTAAAATTTTGACAAATTTTTCACTAATGACTGTTTCGAGATTTCAGATTTCAAACAAGATCTGAATGAAGCATCTGTCCAGGAAATGCAGGAGAAATGTCTTTGTTGAAATGATAGGCCAGTTTCTCAGCTCCTTCATACAGATCATCATCATTTGTAGAAATAAGTGTACTTGGCTGGATTACACTGAATTTGTCAGTGACTGCTTGTAATCTTTGAAATCGATTGGAAAGCTATGCATTTATATCAAGGCACCTGTAAAATATGTCCGCTTTGAAAAGTCTTTCTGAGTTGGCAAGTCTTTTATCTTCACATAGCTCACCAACCTACCTGGTCAGAACAGTGGGAACAGTGTAGCTTTTACAGTGCAGGTAAGAAGCATACTGTAAAAACATCAAAATGAGTGCAGCTACAGGGTTGGAACAGTGACCAGCAATAACTGCAACTCCTGTAGGTGTGACCTTAGTGGGAGGCAGGGCCGCAGTAATGGGGGGAAAGTGAGGATGTTGTCCTGGGCCCGAAACTCAGGAGGGGCCCACTGGAGGAGCTGGCATTTTCCCTGGCATTAGTTGTTTTGGGAAACGGGGCCCATTTCAAGTGACTTGTCCTGGGCCCCAAAATTCATAGCTGCAGCCCTGGTGGGAGGGACTGAAGATAGGGAAGAAGGGTGGAGGAAAAGCAATGGCTGGCTGAGCTGCTCCTATGGTGGAGAGGGCTACAGCAGAAAGCCACTCAGCCAGCATAGTGCTAGAGACTAGGGTTCTTGTCCTGGTCTCCAACGTTTTACTGTGAGATGGGTGTTCAATATTTTTATAAGTCCCATTTCATGGTACCCTCCCCCCCAGAGTTGCACTTTCTGACACAGTCCATCTCTGAGTTGTAGTTGGTTATTTTAGTAACGGGTGTGCAGGTGGCAGAGCCACCTGTGTCTGGGGTCAAGGGGCAGAGCCCCCCACAAAAACATTAATTTAGCATTCTGTGTGAGTGTGTGGTAGCAGTCTTCCTTGTATGTTGGGACCACTACCATGCGCCGATACTGCAGGAGCTGTTGTTGTGGTGCTGTTATTGTGAGCGCTATTGTGTCGTTCGTGTTTGTAACCTAGTGCCCTTGTCAAAATGGCGTTTCACCTTCCTCATGCACTTTTCTTCAGACTTGGTTTGTACATTCCATTTTTCTGATAATTTAATCACTGAATTTTTGGCTTCTTTGAACTCATTTTGAAATGTAACTAGAGCTTCAGTGGCTTTGTGAAGTAATTTTACTGCTTTGTTAAGGTCTGTGTCTTTAGACTGTAGCAGATTTGTCACAACATTTACCATTTCCAGAATCTTTGTTTGGAGCACAATGAGAGAAACAAAACTAAAATGTTCTAATAATTTCTTTAATGCTAAAGCCTCATTTTGCTCATTGGCATTTTTGCTCAGAAGAACTATTTTTGTGAGTGCCTTCATAATCTCTAAATACCGAAAACTCAGAGCAAGGAGTGATTCATACTGGGATAACCATCGGGTAGGGCAATGTTTTTTCAAAGTAATGTTGCTGGAAAACTCTGAAGAAGAAACAATTGTAAATAACATGGCCCAGTGTTTTATGCTGTGACCAAAAAAAGTGTATAGTCTTTTGATCACATCATAAAAATGCTTCACTTCTGGTATTCCTCTAACAGAATCATTCAGTGTAAGATTTAAGTTATTAGTGGCACAGTGTACATATCCAGCATTTGGGTCCTTCTTGGATATTCTTGCTTGAACACCAGAGTGCACACCACTCATATTAGAGGCCCCATCATAACCCTGCCAATGACACTTAGATAAATCTAAACCCTTCTGTTCAATGCAGCCAGTTTTTATCTTCTCAAGTCCACTTGAAGACTGATTGCAAATTTCCTGAAAACCCAGAAAAAATTTGTTGATTTTCACTTCAGTTGCCAGGTTCCTTTCATTCCTTTCAATTGTTATGTATCAAAAAATTTGACTCAGTTGGTCACTCTTCAAAATGTCTTGGGTGGTATCCATTAATACAGAGAAAAAAGGTGCAGTGTTTATTTCTTCAACAATATCTTGCTCAATACACTTCGACAAAACTTCAGTGACTTCATCCTGTACAGTATGACTAAGATACTGAATCAAACCACTGGGCATGGAAACAAGTTGTTTCAGCATGGGATCATAGTTAACTAACAGTTCCATGATCGAAGGAAAATTCTTGCTATTAGCATGTCCTAAAACCTCTCTGTGCCCCCTGAAAGCTAAACTGCACATGGATAATGTAAAAGTCACATTGATTAGATGCTTCAAAACCTGTCTCCAGAAGTTTTTCCCCTTTTGTATTTGAGTTTCAAAATCTTCATTGATTGTTCCACGTAATCACCACTGCTAATACACTAATTAAGAATCTTAAATTTATTGTTGATGTTTCATGATATTCAAGTTTGCTGCTTAGGTGATGCCAGTCTCAAACTCCTCAGACCCATGGCACATTATATGCAGGTGCACTACGTTCAGCAAATTGACTAACATGGCTTGCAATATGCACAGTCTAATTTGGAGACTAACAAAGCCAAGTACATGATAATTTAACTCCTGCCTTTGTTGTAATATCATAATAGGTATTAGAGAAACAGCACCCCTCTTGACTTTTATCTCATGGAAATGGTCCATCGGGTTTACATGAACCTTGTGATATTATATATCTTTTTACTTGGCTGTCCTCATATCTAAAGGAAAATTACCACTGTCTGTGGGTTTTTGTCATCAGCAAGATTAATTGGAAAAGCAGGTTCTTTGCTGTTCAAGGCAGCACTTGTTTTACTGAGCTCTTTATTCTCCAATACACTTTTGATGTTGGGTTCTTGTTCAGACTTTTTAGCAAAGTTAGTTTCAGCACAGGCCATCTCGGCCATGGTATTAGCTCCTCTACTGTCTTGCTCTGTGTCACTTTCACTCTTATCAGCTGTGTTGTTGGAGTCAGTCACACTTTGGAAAAAAACATTGATTTTAGGAAGTTTTGCCACAAACAGAAATTCTTCCTTCTTCTGCTTACACTTTTGTGTGCCACTTTTGTGTTTTGGAGGCATCTTTACATACAGCAGTACACTACTGTAAATCACAAGATAAAATTATCCTCACTAGACCACTCTATATCTTCTAATTCTTTTCCATTGCACAATCAAGCTTCCATGTGCCGGCAGAAATGGAAATGGTTACGGTAACCATGGTAACACAGTTAAGTTTTCTTCTGTCGAGTATACTGTAGATATCTTACAGAACTTTAAAAACT
The DNA here is from genome assembly GCA_016271365.2 of Neoceratodus forsteri. NCBI lineage: Eukaryota > Metazoa > Chordata > Ceratodontiformes > Ceratodontidae > Neoceratodus > Neoceratodus forsteri. The sequence goes on from CM028134.1 coordinate 853,656,384, forward strand.
GATTAAACAAATACCATATATATATATATATATATATATATATATAGTTATGCCATACCTGTGAGGATAAAAAAAGGCAAATATTTTTGATATTCTCAGGGTGGTCAGACCTACAGTGAGGATATCGCATTTATCCTCACTGTAGGTAAATTTATCCACACAGTAGGTAGAGATTGGCTCATTCAGAACTCATTTCCATATTCAGCAGTAGTAGCAATAGTAACTGTGTTCAAATGTGAATAACTTTAAAATGAAAAATGATACCATGGTACTGTGAGCATGAAAGTTGTTCAGCACAAATATATCTACAAAATGAGTGGTGTTTCATTTATAGGTAACTTTCATTTTTTTATATAATTAGCGGAAAAAACATAAAAAGTGCATTTGTTTCACTTTTGTTGATGAACAAATGTAAATAACTTTAAAACACAAAATGACAGTATGGTACTGCGAGCACGAAAGTTGTTCAGTACAAAAATATCTACAGAATGAGTGGTGTTTTATTTATGACTGACATTTATTTTTTTATATAATAAACAAAAAAATAGCAGAAAATGTTTTCTGGTCTTACTTTTTCAACAAAAAAATGCGAATAACTTTAAAATGAAAACTGATAGCATGGTACTATGAGCATGAAAGTTGTTCACCACAAAAATATCTACAAAATGAGTGGTGTTCATTGATATATACCTTTTAGGTTTTTTTTATAATTAGCAATGAAACTGCTGAAAAATCAATTTTTTCACTTTTTGCAACAAACATATGCATATAACTTTAAAATGAAAAATAGTAGCATGGTACTTTGTAAAAAAAGTTGATCAGGACAAAAATACCTACAAAATGAGTGGTGTTTCATTTAAAGTTTTCTTTTAGATATTTTATAATCAGCAAAAAAATGGCAAGAATTTCATTGTTTTGGAGGTATGGCATAAATGGAATATGCAATCCCCCACTGGAAATATTGTCGATATTTTTTCTCATCATGCTAGTTGACCCGATAACATCACTCATGGCATCGCCACTCATGATGTTATCGGGTCAACTGAGTACCTTTTATACACACATGCACATATATATATATATATATATGTAACCCCCCTGCAAATGGGGGTTCCCAAAAGACTTCCAGGAGCTTGCTTGAATGCTCCAAGCCTGAATGGTGTTTGGAATTTAAGCCATTTATCAGTGAGTGTTTTAGAACCTCTGGTACTGTCTCTTTAAGAGCTGTCTGCTTGCAGACATAATTAGTTTGTATGGGGGACTGTGTGTTTCTTTGATTGAGTAACACTCAAGCTGCTGCCAATTCACTTCATTTTGCAGTCACTAGAGTGCAAAGGGAACCTATCTGGAAGCGACCACAATACTGTCTGGTTTCAAGAAATTATTTAGAGTAATAATGAAATTACAGTTTGTCTAACCTGCTTTCTTTGCAGTCAGAACTGTGTCTGCTAGTTCCCCATTCTAGTTTTGAACTGCTGAACTGGACCAATCAGTGTGGGGTAAGCTAGCTCTAAAATGGTGCCTTGGACGAATCAGAACTTGGACTCATAATCTGAGCCAGCCACAAGAGGATTGTATGGGCAGTGACTCTGGGAGATGTAGTTTAGACTTCAGTGCCTTTTTGGACCAACAGCAGCAGTCTATTGTGAGTGACAGCCAATCCAGTCAAGAACTGGAGGAACTCAAAGGAAGTGCCCGTTTTGTCGGTTGGAGTTTCAGTTGAGCTTTGGCAGTGAAGAAGGAAGGAGCCCTGTGCTTTTCAGTGTGCAGTTTTAGTCAAAAACATGTGTAAGGCCCAGAGTTCCGGTCTGCAGCTTGTTAGGACTGAATCCGTCCTGTGAAAAGAATCAAAGGATCTCTGAAGAGTAGAAACCAGGCTCACCCTGTAGAAGACTGGAGGAATTGCTGAAAATTACACTCGGTCTGTCAGGAACTGAATCTGCTGTGTGTTCTCCCGGGTATTGTGCAGTAATTGCGATCGGGATACAGATGCAGCCTGCCTGGTATAGCGCTTTCTTTTATATGGATGTGTGAAGAGGTTTGTGCACCTCAAGTGAGCCCTGCTGACATTGAAGGACCCTATCTTATTTGGAGGTCGTGAGTACTAATTCAGGTCGCTCCTGTTGAATTGCCACATTAAATCCAAATGGAATTACTGTACTGCTGACTGTTTAATTCTCTTTCTCTGTGTGAAAGGGCCCCTACCAGCCTACGGTTTGGACTAGCCACTAGGGCTTGGGTACCAAGGACAGTAACTGATGGATAGGCCTGTGCACAGAGCCATAGATAGATTATTAAAGTGATAAGCTAATTAACCTGATTTCCCTGTCCTTGTTATATCCCCTAAATAAATCAGAGCTGCTTGTTTCAGCAAAGTTATACTGCCTGAGGTATTTGTCTATGTTAAAGTACTGTACTGTGATTGTTGCACTGTATCTCATTTCACAGGAGGTCCCAGTGCCGAACCAGACCTGGGGTAAGTGTATACTTTGAAGGTAATTCTGATATATTGTGTGGGCCACTAGTGGGAAGAAAGGGGTTGCAGTGTCTCAGAGGGCTGTGACCAAGTTAGTTTAACTATTGCAAACCCTGACCTCTGGGTGGAGGCACCCGCCATTGGATCCAGGCCCTCAACCTGTTAGTGGCAAATCAGGCAGGGTAGTAGCCCTGGGATAGCCATCTAGGGGTTACATCTTGAGGCTCACCGCTGGGATTGTGTGTCCTCTAGTGGCCATATTTACTAACCACTGTTAAGAAAAAATGGGCCCCGACAGAAGTGGCTGTGCACGCTGGTGGAGTGGTGTACTGGGGAGGAGATCGACCCTCAAAATGCTATGCTTATCCTGGACATCCCCCTGGGTATCAATACGGACACTGTGCAGGGAGTACTTTCCAAGGTGGAAGGTTTACAAAACCCTGTGGTGGTGGGTCGGCATGCTAATCTGCTCACCCACACTTTCCTGGCCCTAGTAGAGTTTAAGGATCCCATAGATAGCTCCAAAGTGCCACAGACCATTACCCCAGAGGGAGCCCTCACTGCTTGGAGAGTGATAACTAAGGACAGTAAAGACCCGGGGGGGAATCAGCCCCCACCACTATCTGAAACTTTTGAGGAGAAATTTGCTGAATGGTTGCTGGGAGAGGGGAAAACTGTGGAGGACTTGAAGAAACTATTCTTGCCACCTGGGGTGTTCCTCCCCAACACCCTCTCCTGCTCCAGTGCCCGTAATGGTGGCTGAACCAATGCAGACTCTATTTCTGCACCTGCCATTAGTCACGACTCTTACCGAAGGTTGAGGATCTCTCTGGCACCTCCCCACCCCCAAGGGAGGATGACTGGGAGACCTGGATAGACTATGTTGCCCCAAGTGCTAGAATGGCAATGCTTGGAAGGCGAAAGCGAAAGAAGGTTAGTGAGAGCCCGAGGTCCTGCCCTGGCTACCATCCGTGCTAAACGGGCCAGTAACCCTGAAGCGACTGCACAGGCCTATCTTGAGGCCTTGGAGAATGTGTATGGGAGCCCAGATTCTGATGAGGACCTATGGTGGAGAGTAAGAAATGCACAACAGTACCAAGGGAGTTGTTGTCTGTGTATGTCTCTCGGCTGAAAAATTGTTGCAAGAATGCCTCAGAAAGGGTAGTTTGCCAGCGATTGAACTGGACTGACCAGACTGGACAGAATCCTTAAGTCTGCCCCTCTCAGAACTGCTGTTGCTTGATTACGCCTGGCAAATCGACTGAACTCCCCACCCTCCATGATGAGTTAATGAGAGAAATTGAGGAGTTGAGAAAAGGCGACCTCGGAGGTACCTGCACCAACAGCTGTGGCTACGACACGAGTGACTGAGGGTGACCCATCAAGTGAAGTTCAGGGCAGAGGTTGACAGTCAATGAGTGCTCTGACAAGGAAAAGATATGCCACAATGGGGCGAACTGTTGAGAGAGATCCGAATTCAAAAACAGTCCTTTATGAAGGCCACACCTGCAAGTACGGGCCCTGACCTATATCCGACTGCATCTGCTATGGGGTGGGTACCCACCCATGTATCTCCTGCTGATAACAGCTCCAAACTCAATTCCTTGACCATGGAAGTGGAGAAACTGACGAGATGTCTCCAAATGCTTATCACGCGCAGACAGAGATGGCACCCAGGTTTCCAGTTAGTAATACCCCCGCCCTGGCTCCCAGTGTGGCGCCCGCCAGCTCAAACTCCAGAAAGTATGTTTTGCTATAATTGTGGGAAAGATGGGCACATGAAAAGGGAATGCCAGTCCCCAAAGACACTGACAAAGTTGCATATAGGCTACAAGGAGAGCTTCGGAGAAGAAATCAGTGGTTAAGAGGTGCACGACATGATCCCAGTGAGGGCACCAAAATGCTAATTCACGTCCTTTTGTGGCAAGGTCAGTTGCCCAGGCCCCCACTACCGCCTCCAGACTGGTCCAGAATAGTGGGTCCCTCCATGGAGACCACTGTAAAGGTGAATGGAGTGTCTACAAGAGCTGTATTAGACAGTGGCTCCCAAGTGACAGTTATGTTCCAGGATTGGTATCAGAAGCATTTGTCAGATGTACCCTTACAGCCATTAGAAGGACTGCATGTATGGGGGTTAAGTGAGAAGGCCTACCCCTATTCCGGGTATATCCGAATTTGGCTGTCTTTCCCCACCTCCGTGGCTGGAGTGGCTGAACAAGTAGAGACCCTAGCCTTAGTGTGTCCCCCCACTGGACTGTATGATGGTGTCCCTTTGTTGATTGGAACAAATGCTCATATGTTCGGAAGGCTGGCACAGTTGTGTTATGAAAAACAGGGTCAAAGACTAGTAGAGCTTTAAGAGTTCCGGCTTTAATTAAGAAGGCCTATGAGGCACAGAGAGATGCTGAAAAAACAGAACCAGAGGAACCGGTCGAATTGTATGGAAGAAGGATCCTGAGTCTCTGATCCTGGCGCCAAATGCCCAGTGTACCTTACAGGGAGAGGTCCGTATCAGAAAGGATGTTAAGAATAAAATATTAATGTTGGATGCACCAGGCGATGGAAAATTGCCAGAGGGACTGCTGGTCAAGCCTAGTATTTTGCCCGCTAGAGCCCATGCTTATGCCAGAAGGGTAATGGTCCAAGTTCATAATGTGTCTGAAAGAGACATTCGAGTAAACGGAGGTTGCATCCTGGCTAATGTGCATTGTGCAGACACTGCAGTGCTACCCAGCAGCAAGAGTTCAAGGAAGAATGACAGAGTAACGCCTGACTTGTTTGATTTCGGCGACTCCCGCTGCCAGCTGAATGGAAAGTGAGGATCAGTGAGAAGCTTGCCCAGAGAGACCAGGTGTTTTCTTTAAAGGAATGGGATGTAGGATGCGCAAGGAGCTGAGCACAATATCCGCTGCATGACGAAAGACCATTTCGTGAGAGGTCTCGACGCCTGGCACCTGCTGACATAGATGATGTGAGACGGCATCTGCAAGAGATGTTAGCTGCTGGTGTAATACAAGAATCCAGAAGCCCTTATGCTTCCCCATTGTGGTAGTGAGGAAAAAGAATGGAACAGTAAGGATGTGTGTGGATTATCGCACCTAAACCGGCGGACTATCCCTGATCAGTACACAATGCCCGTGATTCAGGATGCTTTGGACTGCCTAAACGGAGCAAGTGGTTCTCTGTGCTGGATCTCCACGGTGGGTACTACCAGATCCCGATGGCCCCAGAGGACCGTGGAGAGACGGCCTTTATCTGTCCGCTGGCTTCTATGAATTCATGGAGGATGCCTCAAGGATTTCAGGTGCCCCAGCCACTTTTCAACGATTGATGGAGCGGCAGTAGGGACATGAACTTACTAGAGTGCCTGGTATACCTAGATGATGTTATTGTGTTTGGCAGCTCACTGGAGGAACATGAGAGCAGATTATTTAAGGTATTGGACCGACTGGAGGACTTTGGCCTTAAACTGTCCATTGATAAGTGTCAATTCTTTTCAAACATCAGTAAAGTATGTGGGACACATAGTATCCACCGAGGAATAGAGACCGACCCAAGTAAAGTTGAGGCCTTGACCACCTGACCACAGCCCAAAATCTAAAAGAACTGCAAAGATTCCTGGGATTCTGTGGTTATTATCGGTGCTTCATCAAGGACTATTCAAGAGTGATCCACCCTTTACTTAACCTTACTCAAGGGTATCCCCCAACCCACAAAAAATACCAAAAGTCAGCGTCCCTCAAGACTGAAAGAGTGTATTTTCATCCGGGTGAAGTATTTGGGGCCCGCTGGACTCCTGATTGTGAGACTGCTTTTCATGAGATCATATATCAACTTACCCATGCTCCAGTGCTGGCCTATGCCGATCCAAGAAAACCTTACGTCCTGCACACTGATGCTAGCTTGCAAGGGTTGGGGGCTGTGTTGTACCAGAGCACGAGAATGGCCTGAGACCAGTGGCCTTTGCCAGTAGAAGCCTGACCCCATCCGAAAAGAACTATCCTGTACATAAGTTAGAGTTCCTAGCTTTGAAGTGGGCTATTGTTGACCAATTCCATGAGTACTTGTATGGGCTAAAATACTAGTAAAACTGACAATAATCCTTTGACCTATGTGCAGACCTCAGCTAAGTTGGATGCCACTGGCCATAGGTGGCTTTCTGCATTATCTACATATGACTATGCTCTCGAATACGAGCAGGTCTGAACCACATAGATGCTGATGCTCTCTCGGAGGCCTGTTCCCCAGAATGATTGGGTCCGATTGGCAGAACCTGACATTCGGGCACTCTGCCGGAAGTTTGACAGGGAGGAACAAATGTCCACGGACGAGTGGACTGCATGGTGGATTGCTTGGGAGCCTCTGAGAATTGCATACCTGCTGCTTATTGCCACTTTTCTGCAATAGACATTGGTGCACTGCCTCAGCTGGACAATGACAGTATTCGGGCGGGCTCAACCCGCGATCCCATGAATCAAAGCAGCTTTAGAAGCCCTCTATGCAGGAAAAGATGTGTCCAAATTACGCCCACTGATTTGAGAACTGCACTGTTATACAAAGAAGGTCCTAAGTTGAAACTGATCAATAAACTGTTATACAGAGAAACAGTAGACAGAGGGGACAAGTAGACAAACAACAACTAGTGCTGCCCACTGCCTTCGAGACTCAGTACTGAGGTCCTTGCACAACCACATGGGGCACCTTGGTATAGACAGAACACTTGACTTGGTGAGATCCAGATTCTATTGGCTCAAGATGGGGCTGATGTGGAGCAACACATTCGAACTTGTAGTCACTGCTACAGAGGAAAGCTTTGCCCCAGAGGGCTGCCCCTTGTTAACATCACCACCAGTGCACCCATGGAGCTGGTCTGTATTGATTTTCTGAGTTTGGAGTCAGATCAAAGAAATATCAGTAATGTGCTGGTGGTCACTGACCATTTCACAAGATATGCCCAAGCTTTCCCCACCAAAGACCAGAAAGCATCCACTGTGGCCAAAGTACTTGTAGAAAACTTTTGTTCACTATGGGCTCCACAAAGAATCCATTCTGATCAAGGAGAGACTTTGAGAGTCATCTGATCAAAGAGATGCTTTCTGTGGGGATGCGAAAGTCCAGAACCACTCCTCACTCCCCAGGGGACCCACAGCCTGAACGTTTCAACCGCACTTTGCTAGATATGCTAGGCACCCTGCACCCAAAGGACAAGCCTAGATGGAGCCAACAAATTAGCACCCTGGTACATGCTTATAACTGCACCAAAGTGATGCCACTGATTCTCCCCTACCGCCTGATGTTTGGAAGAGAAGCTCGACTACCAGTAGATGTGTGTTTGGGGTCTCTCCTGATGGGGTTCAAGCTGACAACTATTTACAGTATGTGCAAGTTAAAGGCCCAGCTAACTCATGCGTACTCAACTGGCTCAAACCATGGCTGCCAAAGAAATCTGGCCAACAAAGAAAGGTATGATAAAAGGTGAAAGCACAGAAACTCCAGGAGGAGATCGGGTATGCTAAGAAATCTGGGACTGCATGGCAAGCACAAGATTGCTGACAGATGGTACCATCTCCCTTACATTGTAGTGGGCAAACTAGATGATCTGCCAGTGTACAAAGTAAGGCCTGAGAATAATTCAAAGATGTAAAACAATGCATAGAAATCATTTACTGCCCATTGGACAAATCTTAATTGAGTCTGAGCCCCTAGAAGATGCCCCCTCTGGACCAGTGACTAGAGCTGCTGCTAAGAAAGGATCAAGAAAGTCTGCACCTACAGAAGCAAAGTTAAAGTGTTCCCCTCCACAAGTCCCAGTTGAGCATGACTGTCAGTCCATATCAGAAGAAAGTGAGAGTGACTTTAAATACTATCCTTCTTACGAACTGAGTCAATTGTTTCGGGGCAATCCCCTAGTCAATACTGGAGATGAAGCTGGGCCTCCTGGACTGTCTAAGCCCCCAGCTTCATCCCTGGAGCCAATGCTCCCAGAAAGTGAAGTGCAAAGCATCAGATCAGATGAAATGGAATCATTGTGCATGGTTGAACTGTTTGAGCTTTCAGGGAGGAAAATGATAGATTGGGGCAGACTGGTGATACACCGAACAAGAAGAGTATTTTGAGTGCCCTGACAGTCCACTGCCAGTGTCCGAAAGCTCTCCATGTGAGCCAAATGTTGTGGACTCAGAAACTGTAACTCCTGGAGCTGAAAGTGCCCCAAGTTCTAGCCTCTCTACCCCCATGGAGACTCCCTGACAAGTGAGGGACAATGCTGAAAATGAGGCTAGGAGTGCAGAGACTATAACAGTTCCCCTAGAAAGACTGGTCGAGCTGTAAAGCCTGTGGTGCACCTCAGTTATGATTCACTTGGGAGGCCTGTGGACTTGCCTCTCAATGTTGTCCATAAAGGAGTGTATGTGTCCCGAGCTCATTGCCCAAACTGAGCATCAGTGCTAACTCAAGTTACTTGTGTTGCCCTCTATATGGTGCCCTTGCCCATCCAGCCCCAAGGTAACTGATAGGAAGGGCCCCCTCTCTTCAGGTTTCATGCAAGAGGTAATAACTTGAGTTATGGTACAGTGTGTATGTAATACTGTGTAAAGAGTGACGACTGCAATGTTTCAGAAATGTTCTTGGTAAAATGATATATTGACTGATGATTACATGTGCGAGCCTAATGCAAATGTATATGGTTGCAGTTGAAACTTATGGGGGTACTTGCTTGACGCGGACGTCAAGCTTTCCCAGGCCAGGAAGGGTGTAACCCCCCTGCAAATGGGGGTTCCCAAAAGACTTCCAGGAGCTTGCTTGAATGCTCCAAGCCTGAATGGTGTTTGGCATTTAAGCCATTTATCAGTGAGTGTTTTTAGAACCTCTGGTACTGTCTCTTTAAGAGCTGTCTGCTTGCAGACATAATTAGTTTGTATGGGGGACTGTGTGTTTCTTTGATTGAGTAACACTCAAGCTGCTGCCAATTCACTTCATTTTGCAGTCACTAGAGTGCAAAGGGAACCTATCTGAAAGATGTAACTGTTTGCCAGAAATTATTTAGAGTAATAATGAAATTACAGTTTGTCTAACCTGCTTTCTTTGCAGTCAGAACTGTGTCTGCTAGTTCCCATTCTAGTTTTGAACTGCTGAACTGGACCAATCAGTGTGGGGTAAGCTAGCTCTAAAATGGTGCCTTGGACGAATCAGAACTTGGACTCATAATCTGAGCCAGCCACAAGAGGATTGTATGGCAGTGACTTGGGAGATGTAGTTTAGACTTCAGTGCCTTTTTGGACCAACAGCAGCAGTCTATTGTGAGTGACAGCCAATCCAGTCAAGAACTGGGAGGAACTCAAAGGAAGTGCCCGGTTTTGTCGGGTTGGAGTTTCAGTTGAGCTTTGGCAGTGAAGAAGGAAGGAGCCCTGTGCTTTTCAGTGTGCAGTTTTAGTCAAAAACATGTGTAAGGCCCAGAGTTCCGGTCTGCAGCTTGTTAGGACTGAATCATTCCTGTGAAAAAGAATCAAAGGATCTCTGAAGAGTAGAAACCAGGCTCACCCTGTAGAAGACTGGAGGAATTGCTGAAAATTACACTCGGTCTGTCAGGAACTGAATCTGCTGTGTGTTCTCCGGTATTGTGCAGTAATTGCGATGGATATAGATGCAGCCTGCCTGGTATAGCGCTTTCTTTATATGGATGTGTGAAGAGGTTTGTGCACCTCAAGTGAGCCTCTGCTGACATTGAAGGACCCTATCTTATTTGGAGGTCGTGAGTACTAATTCAGGGTCGCTCCTGTTGAATTGCCACATTAAATCCAAAATGGAATTACTGTACTGCTGACTGTTTAATTCTCTTTTTCTGTGTGAAAGGGCCCCTACCAGCTGCCACGTTTGGACTAGCCACTAGGGCTTGGGGTACCCAGGGACAGTAACTGATAGGGATAGGCCTGTGCACAGAGCCATAGGTAGATTATTAAAGTGATAAGCTAATTAACCTGATTTCCCCCTGTCCTTGTTATATCCCCCTAAATAAATCAGAGCTGCTTGTTTCAGCAAAGTTATACTGCCTGAGGTATTTGTCTATGTTAAAGTACTGTACTGTGATTGTTGCACTGTATCTCATTTCACAGGAGGTCCCAGTGCCGGAACCAGACCTGGGGGTAAGTGTATACTTTGAAGGTAATTCTGATATATTGTGTGGGCCATTAGTGGGAAGAAAGGGGGGTTGCAGTGTCTCAGAGGGCTGTGACCAAGTTAGTTTAACTATTGCAAACCCTGACCTCTGGGTGGAGGCACCCGCCATTGGATCCAGGCCCCTCAACCTGTTAGTGGCAAATCAGGCAGGGGTAGTAGCCCCTGGGATAGCGCCATCTAGGGGTTACATCTTGGAGGCTCACCGCTGGGATTGTGTGTCCTCTAGTGGCCATATTTACGAACCACTGTTAGAAAAAAATGGGTACCCCGACAGAAGTGGCTGTGCACCGGCTGGTGGAGTGGTGTACTGGGGAGGAGATCGACCCCCAAAATGCTATGCTTATCCTGGACATCCCCCTGGGTATCAATACGGACACTGTGCAGGAGTACTTTCCAAGGTGGAAGGTTTACAAACCCTGTGGTGGTGGGTCGGCATGCTAATCTGCTCACCCACACTTTCCTGGCCCTAGTAGAGTTTGATGATCCCAGATAGCTCCAAAGTGCCACAGACCATTACCCCAGAGGGAGCCTCACTGCTTGGAGAGTGATAACTAAGGACAGTAAAGACCGGGGGAATCAGCCCCACCACTATCTGAAACTTTTGAGGAGAAATTTGCTGAATGGTTGCTGGGAGAGGGAAAACTGTGGAGGACTTGAAGAAACTATTCTTGCCACCTGGGGTGTTCCCTCCCCAACACCCTCTCCTGCTCCAGTGCCCGTGAATGGTGGCTGAACCAATGCAGACTCCTATTTCTGCACCTTCCATTAGTCACGACTCTCACCAAGGTTGAGGATCTCTCTGGCACCCTCCCCACCCCCCAAGGGGAGGGATGACTGGAGACCTGATAGACTATGTTGCCCCTCAAGTGCTAGAAATGGCAATGCTTGGAAGGCGAAAAGCTAAAGAAGGTTAGTGAGAGCCTCCGAGGTCCTGCCCTGGCTACCATCCGTGCTAAACAGGCCAGTAACCCTGAAGCGACTGCACAGGCCTATCTTGAGGCCTTGGAGAATGTATGGGAGCCCAGATTCTGATGAGGACCTATGGTGGAGAGTAAGAAATGCACAACAGTACCAAGGAGTTGTTGTCTGTGTATGTCTCTGCTGGAAAAATTGTTGCAAGAATGCCTCAGAAAGGGTAGTTTGCCAGCGATTGAACTGGACCGAACCAGACTGGACAGAATCTTAAGTCTGCCCCTTCTCAGAACTGCTGTTGCTTCAGTTACGCCTGGCAAATCGACTGAATCCCACCCTCCCATGATGAGTTAATGAGAAATTCGAGGAGTTGAGAAAAGGCGACCTCGGGAGGTACCTGCACCAACAGCTGTGGCTACTACTCGAGTGACTGAGGGTGACCCATCAAGTGAAGTTCAGGGCAGAGGTTGACAGTCAATGAGTGCTCTGACAAGGAAAAGATATGCCACAATGGGGCGAACTGTTGAGAGAGATCCGAATTCAAAACAGTCCTTTATGAAGGCCACACCTGCAAGTACGGCCCTGACCTATATCCGACTGCATCTGCTATGGGGGTGGGGGTACCCACCCATGTATCTCCTGCTGATAACAGCTCCAAACTCAATTCCTTGACCATGGAAGTGGAGAAACTGACGAGATGTCTCCAAATGCTTATCAGCCGCAGAGACAGAGATGGCACCCAGGTTTCCAGTTAGTAATACTCCCCCGCCCTGGCTCCCAGTGTGGCGCCTCGGCCAGCTCAAACTCCAGAAAGTATGTTTTGCTATATAATGTAAAAGATGGGCACATGAAAGGGAATGCCAGTCCCCAAAAGACACTGACAAAGTTGCATATAGGCTACAAGGAGATTTCCTGAGAAGAAATCAGTGGTTAAGAGGTGCACGACATGATCCCAGTGAGGGCACCAAAATGCTAATTCACAGCCTTTGTGGCAAGGTCAGTTGCCCAGGCCCCACTCACCGCCTCCAGACTGGTCCAGAATAGTGGGTCCTCCATGGAGACCACTGTAAAGGTGAATGGAGTGTCTACAAGAGCTGTATTAGACAGTGGCCCCTAAGTGACAAAGTAGGTTCCAGGATTGGTATCAGAAGCATTTGTCAGATGTACCACAACCATTACAGAAGGACTGCATGTATGGGGTTAAGTGAGAAGGTCACCTCATTCGGTATATATCCACCTTGGCTGTCTTTCCCCACCTCCTGTGGCTGGAGTGGCTGAACAAGTAGAGACCCTAGCCTTAGTGTGTCCCCCACTGACTGTATGATGGTGTCCTTTGTTGATTGGAACAAATGCTCATATGTTCGGAAGGCTGGCACAGTTGTGTTATGAAAAACAGGGTCAAAGACTAGTAGAGCTTTTAAGAGTTCGAGCTTTAATTAAGAAGGCCTATGAGGCACAGAGAGATGCTGAAAAACAGAACCAGAGGAACCGGTCGGAATTTATGGAAGAAGGATCCTGAGTCTCTGATCCTGGCGCCAAATGCCCAGTGTACCTTACAGGGAGAGGTCCGTATCAGAAAGGATGTTAAGAATAAAATATTAATGTTGGATGCACCAGGCGATGGAAAATTGCCAGAGGGACTGCTGGTCAAGTCTAGTATTTTGCCCGCTAGAGCCCATGCTTATGCCAGAAGGGTAATGGTCCAAGTTCATAATGTGTCTGAAAGAGACATTCGAGTAAACGGAGGTTGCATCCTGGCCAATGTCATTGTGCAGACACTGCAGTGCTACCCAGCAGCAAGAGTTCAAGGAAGAATGACAGAGTAACGCCTGACTTGTTTTATTTCGGCGACTCCCCGCTGCCAGCTGAATGGAAAGTGAGGATCAGTGGAGAAGCTTGCCCAGAGAGACCAGGTGTTTTCTTTAAAGGAATGGGATGGGATGCGAAGGAGCTGAGCACAATATCCGCTGCATGACGAAAGACCATTTCTGAGAGGTCTCACGCCTGGCACCTGCTGGACATAGATGATGTGAGACGCATCTGCAAGAGATGTTAGCTGCTGGTGTAATACAAGAATCCAGAAGCCTTTATGCTTCCCCATTGTGGTGAGTGTGGAGGAAAAGAATGGAACAGTAGAGTGTGTGGATTATCGCACTCCAAACCGCGGACTATCCTCGATCAGTACACAAATGCCCTGATTCAGGATGCTTTGACTGCCGCAAACGGGAGCAAGTGGTTCTCTGCGCTGGATCTCCGCGAGGGTACTACTAGATCCCGGATGGCCCTAGAGGACCGTGTGAGAAGACGGCCTTTATCTGTCCGGCTGGCTTCTATGAATTCATGAGGATGCCTCAAGGATTTCTGTGCCCCAGCCACTTTTCAACGATTGATGGAGCGTGCAGTTGGGGACATGAACTTACTAGAGTGCCTGTATACCTAGATGATGTTATTGTGTTTGGCAGCTCACTGGAGGAACATGAGAGCAGATTATTTAAGGTATTGGACCGACTGGAGGACTTTGGCCTTAAACTGTCCATTGATAAGTGTCAATTCTTTCAAACATCAGTAAAGTATGGGACACATAGTATCCACCGAGGGAATAGAGACCGACCTAAGTAAAGTTGAGGCCTTGACTACCTGACCACAGCCCAAAATCTAAAAGAACTGCAAAGATTCCTGGGATTCTGTGGTTATTATCGGTGCTTCATCAAGGACTATTCAAGAGTGATCCACCCTTTACTTAACCTTACTCAAGGGTATCCCCAACCCACAAAAATACCAAAAGTCAGGCCCCTCAAGACTGAAAGAGTGTATTTTCATCCGAGTGAAGTATTTGGGGCCCGCTGGACTCCTGATTGTGAGACTGCTTTTCATGAGATCATATATCAACTTCTACCTATGCTCCAGTGCTGGCCTATGCCGATCCAAGAAAACTCTTACGTCCTGCACACTGATGCTAGCTTGCAAGGGTTGGGGCTGTTGTACCAAGAGTACGTAGAATGGCCTGAGACCAGTGGCCTTTGCCAGTAGAAGCCTGACCCCATCCCAAAAGAACTATCCTGTACATAAGTTAGAGTTCCTAGCTTTGAAGTGGGCTATTGTTGACCAATTCCATGAGTACTTGTATGGGGCTAAAATACTAGTAAAACTGACAATAATCCTTTGACCTATGTGCAGACCTCAGCTAAGTTGGATGCCACTGGCCATAGGTGGCTTTCTGCATTATCTACATATGACTATGCTCTCGAATACCGAGCAGGTCTGAACCACATAGATGCTGATGCTCTCTCCGGAGGCCTGTTTCCCAGAATGATTGGGTCCGATTGGCAGAACCTGACATTCGGCACTCTGCCGGAAGTTTGACAGGAGGAACAATGTCCACGGACGCAGTGGACTGCATGGTGGATTGCTTGGGAGCTCTGAGAATTGCATACCTGCTGCTTATTGCCACTTTTCTGCAATAGACATTGGTGCACCGCCTCAGCTGGACAATGACAGTGTCTCAAGGGCTCAACCAAGCGATCCCATGATCAAAGCAGCTTTAGAAGCCTCTATGCAGGAAAAGATGTGTCCAAATTACCCCACTGATTTGAGAACTGCACTGTTATACAAAGAAGGTCCTAAGTTGAAACTGATCAATAAACTGTTATACAGAGAAACAGTAGACAGAGGGGGACAAGTAGACAAACAACAACTAGTGCTGCCCACTGCCTTCGAGACTCAGTACTGAGGTCCTTGCACAACCACATGGGGCACCTTGGTATAGACAGAACACTTGACTTGGTGAGATCCAGATTCTATTGGCCTAAGATGGGGCTGATGTGGAGCAACACATTCGAAACTTGTAGTCGCTGCTTACAGAGGAAAGCTTTGCCCAGAGGGCTGCCCCCTTGTTAACATCACCACCAGTGCACCCATGGAGCTGGTCTGTATTGATTTTCTGAGTTTGGAGTCAGATCAAAGAAATATCAGTAATGTGCTGGTGGTCACTGACCATTTCACAAGATATGCCCAAGCTTTCCCACCAAAGACCAGAAAGCATCCACTGTGGCCAAAGTACTTGTAGAAAACTTTTGTTCACTATGGGGCTCCACAAAGAATCCATTCTGATCAAGGAGAGACTTTGAGAGTCATCTGATCAAAGAGATGCTTTCTCTGTGGGGAGTGCTAAAGTCCAGAACCACTCCTTACCACCCCTCTAGGGACCACAGCCTGAACGCTTCAAATCAAGACTTTGCTAGATATGCTAGGCACCCTGCACCCAAAGGACAAGCCTAGATGGAGCCAACAAATTAGCACCCTGGTACATGCTTATAACTGCACCAAAGTGATGCCACTGGATTCTCCCCCACCGCCTGATGTTTGGAAGAGAAGCTCGACTACCAGTAGATGTGTGTTTGGGGTCTCTCCTGATGGGGTTCAAGCTGACAACTATTTACAGTATGTGCAAAAGTTAAAGGCCCAGCTAACTCATGCGTACCAACTGGCTCAAACCATGGCTGCCAAAAGAAATCTGGCCAACAAATAAAGGTATGATAAAAAGGTGAAAGCACAGGAACTCCAGGAGGGAGATCGGGTATTGCTAAGAAATCTGGGACTGCATGGCAAGCACAAGATTGCTGACAGATGGTACCATCTCCCTTACATTGTAGTGGGCAAACTAGATGATCTGCCAGTGTACAAAGTAAGGCCTGAGAATAATTCAAAAGATGTAAAAACAATGCATAGAAATCATTTACTGCCCATTGGACAAATCTTAATTGAGTCTGAGCCCCTAGAAGATGCCTCTGGACCAGTGACTAGAGCTGCTGCTAAGAAAGGATCAAGAAAGTCTGCACCTACAGAAGCAAAGTTAAGTGTTCCCTCCACAAGTCCCAGTTGAGCATGACTGTCAGTCCATATCAGAAGAAAGTGAGAGTGACTTTAAATACTATCCTTCTTCGAACTGAGTCAATTGTTTGGGCAATCCCCTAGTCAATACTGGAGATGAAGCTGGGCCTCCTGGACTGTCTAAGCCCCAGCTTCATCCCTGGAGCCAATGCTCCCAGAAAGTGAAGTGCAAAGCATCAGATCAGATGAAATGGAATCATTGTGCATGGTTGAACTGTTTGAGCTTTCAGGGAGGAAAATGATAGATTGGGGCAGACTGGTGATACACCCGAACAAGAAGAGTATTTTGAGTGCCCTGACAGTCCACTGCCAGTGTCCGAAAGCTCTCCATGCGAGCCAAATGTTGTGGACTCAGAAACTGTAACTCCTGGAGCTGAAAGTGCCCCAAGTTCTAGCCTCTCTACCCCCATGGAGACTCCCCTGACAAGTGAGGACAATGCTGAAAATGAGGCTAGGAGTGCAGAGACTATAACAGTTCCCCCTAGAAAGACTGGTCGAGCTGTAAAGCCTGTGGTGCACCTCAGTTATGATTCACTTGGGAGGCCTGTGGACTTGCCTCTCAATGTTGTCCATAAAGGAGTGTATGTGTCCTCGACTCATTGCCCAAACTGAGCATCAGTGCTAACTCCAAGTTACTTGTGTTGCCCTCTAAGTATGGTGCCCTTGCCCCATCCAGCCCCAAGGTAACTGATAGGGAAGGGCCCCCTCTCTTCAGGTTTCATGTGCAAGAGGTAATAACTTGAGTTATGGTACAGTGTGTATGTAATACTGTGTAAAGAGTGACGTACTGCAATGTTTCAGAAATGTGTTCTTGGTAAAATGATATATTGACTGATGATTACATGTGCGAGCCTAATGCAAATGTATATGGTTGCAGTTGAAACTTATGGGTACTTGCTTGACCGGACGCAAGCTTTCCCAGGCCAGGAAGGTGTAACCCCTGCAAATGGGGTTCCCAAAAGACTTCAGGAGCTTGCTTGAATGCTCCAAGCCTGAATGGTGTTTGGCATTTAAGCCATTTATCAGTGAGTGTTTTTAGAACCTCTGGTACTGTCTCTTTAAGAGCTGTCTGCTTGCAGACATAATTAGTTTGTATGGGGACTGTGTGTTTCTTTGATTGAGTAACACTCAAGCTGCTGCCAATTCACTTCATTTTTGCAGTCACTAGAGTGCAAAGGAACCTAT
This sequence comes from Neoceratodus forsteri, assembly GCA_016271365.2. Lineage (NCBI taxonomy): Eukaryota > Metazoa > Chordata > Ceratodontiformes > Ceratodontidae > Neoceratodus > Neoceratodus forsteri. The sequence continues at coordinate 853,674,022 of CM028134.1, forward strand.
CTGAAAGATGTAACTGTTTGCCAGAATTATTTAGAGTAATAATGAAATTACAGTTTGTCTAACCTGCTTTCTTTGCAGTCAGAACTGTGTCTGCTAGTTCCCCATTCTAGTTTTGAACTGCTGAACTGGACCAATCAGTGTGGGGTAAGCTAGCTCTAAAATGGTGCCTTGGACGAATCAGAACTTGGACTCATAATCTGAGCCAGCCACAAGAGGATTGTATGGGCAGTGACTCTGGGAGATGTAGTTTAGACTTCAGTGCCTTTTGGACCAACAGCAGCAGTCTATTGTGAGTGACAGCCAATCCAGTCAAGAACTGGGAGGAACTCAAAGGAAGTGCCAGTTTTGTCGGTTGGAGTTTCAGTTGAGCTTTGGCAGTGAAGAAGGAAGGAGCCCTGTGCTTTTCAGTGTGCAGTTTTAGTCAAAAACATGTGTAAGGCCCAGAGTTCGGTCTGCAGCTTGTTAGACTGAATCAGTCCTGTGAAAAGAATCAAAGGATCTCTGAAGAGTAGAAACCAGGCTCACCCTGTAGAAGACTGGAGGAATTGCTGAAAATTACACTTCGGTCTGTCAGGAACTGAATCTGCTGTGTGTTCTCCGGGTATTGTGCAGTAATTGCGATCGGATACAGATGCAGCCTGCCTGGTATAGCGCTTTCTTTTATATGGATGTGTGAAGAGGTTTGTGCACCTCAAGTGAGCCCTGCTGACATTGAAGGACCCTATCTTATTTGGAGGTCGTGAGTACTAATTCAGGTCACTCCCTGTTGAATTGCCACATTAAATCCAAATGGAATTACTGTACTGCTGACTGTTTAATTCTCTTTTTCTCTGTGTGAAAGGGCCCTACCAGCTGCCACGGTTTGGACTAGCCACTAGGGCTTGGGTACCCAGGGACAGTAACTGATAGGATAGGCCTGTGCACAGAGCCATAGGTAGATTATTAAAGTGATAAGCTAATTAACCTGATTTCCCCTGTCCTTGTTATATCCCCTAAATAAATCAGAGCTGCTTGTTTCAGCAAAGTTATACTGCCTGAGGTATTTGTCTATGTTAAAGTACTGTACTGTGATTGTTGCACTGTATCTCATTTCACAGGAGGTCCCAGTGCCGGAACCAGACCTGGGGGTAAGTGTATACTGTGAAGGTAATTCTGATATATTGTGTGGGGCCACTAGTGGGAAGAAAGGGGGTTGCAGTGTCTCAGAGGGCTGTGACCAAGTTAGTTTAACTATTGCAAACCCTGACCTCTGGGTGGAGGCACCCGCCATTGGATCCAGTCCCCTCAACCTGTTAGTGGCAAATCAGGCAGGGGTAGTAGCCCCTGGGATAGCGCCATCTAGGGTATATATATATATATATATATATATATATATATATATATTAGAAGCTGCTTAATTGGGACAGCCCCATGGTGGCCTTTTTGTCCCGATTAAGCGGCCATCCCAATTAACAGAAGTGCAGATTTAGCAGCTGTGTTCTGCAGTGTTCAAGCACAAACATGGAGGAGGGGGTGAATTTATATAAATAAATCCCCAAACTAAAAATCTGGATCAAGCTGAAAGTCTGAAATGTCGGGGTACAGCTGAGGCGGGCTACTGCTACACACTACTGTACCATACTGGTGATGGCAAGGTGAGGTATTTTTTTTTTAATTGACTGAACTCTTTCTTAATGGATTTTCCTGTGGTATGCTGGACAGAGATGAATGCTGGATTGGGGGATGTGCAGGCAAAGATCAGTGTTTAGTGTGGCAGTGATTGCAGAGAATTAATGCATCATGAAACTTAAAAAGAAATGTATGTCCTCTGGATTTTCCTATGGTAGGCTGTTGAGCTCTGGTTATGGCAAGTGAGATAAATGCTGGATCGAGGGGACATGTTGAACATTGGAAATGCAAGTGTTGTGGCAAGGGAGAGTTTTCTACAGAGAGTGGGCAAAAATCAGTGTTTGGTATGGCAGAAATTAGGTAACAATTGCAGTGAATGTGTCAAAAAACTTTACAATATCAGCTCAGGTTATGGCAAAGGTGTGTGTGTGTGATGTGGCAGGGTGCTGCTGACTGTAGGCAGTTTACAGTTACCCATTAGCCCATTAATGACAGTAAGGGCATTTAGTGTGTGACTGTAGAGGCATTTAAGGAGTTACAGAGGGACAGGATTGTCCCTATGATATGGCACCCCTCTCCCCATTAAGCAGATGATAACGCCATAGAACTGAATGGCCACCTAATTGGTTCCCGATTATCCACATCCCAATTAAGTGACCTCTACTGTATATATATTACATACCTAGAAAATGAGAGGACACATTCATAAAGAGAATGCTAAGAATGCAAACTAGAAATAGCTGTGATGTATATTTAATAAAACTCCCAAATCACCAATTCCACTCTCTCACTGATGACATATATTTAATTGTGCAATCAGTCCCGACCCTGTCAGACTGTCGGACCTATGGACCTATGGAACTAGTTCAGAAGGAAGAACAGAAGCTGGCAAAAAAAAAAAAAGCAGAGCAGGTGGAGGACCCTGCAAATGAACACATTGATCACATAACTGATATAAACTTTTGAGCCTGCTGGGGTCCTCTAAGTGTGTGGGCCCCTGTGCAACTGCACCAGCTGCATTGGCTATTCCTCCACCACTACTGAATTCATTATCTTTGGCACACAGCAACAGGCATTTGTTAATGCAGAATGTTGCATGCTTATATTTGCTGTTTAGGTGTTTGGCACTGATAGTGCAGAGGCAATAATAAACAAATTAATAAACTAGTGAAATTGTCATGATTCTGAATTCATAATTTTCATAAGTACCCTTACTGAATGTAGTTAGCAGCACTGAGGCTTGAGTGTTGAAGTCTTGCTCTCTCCAGCTTTGCACTGCTACACCAGTCAAGTTATGCTTTTTCATCTGGGCCTTGCTACTCAAAGATAGGAAAGCACAAAGTGTGGCAAGTCAGCTTAATGTTACACAATGGCATTTCCATGCAGAGTGGAACTAAACTCCTGTATTCACATCATGATCCCGAAAATATTTTACTTATTTATATACAGGGAAATTCAGTAAGGTGGAGGAGGCAGGGATTCATGAGTACTGGAAAGGTACAAAGTACAGGGGTATGGGGTAAATTCAGGAACAATAGGATTGGCAGAGTATATGTGCACTGAGACCAGGAGAATGGTGTAATTGGGGTCAAAGCATGAGTAGTATTGGAGACAGGCAAACCTCCAGGGAAGGATGTGTGCAACAGCTGACAGGGTGCAGTAATTACTATGGAATGCAGGTGCCAAATGAGGGGAAACATGGTGCAGGGTTGTTGAAAAAGAAAGGAGGGGTGATGGTCCGGAGATGAAATGTTGGCATGGGGGAAGAGAAAGCCCAAAAGAAAACATCATGAAGCATGGCACAAGAATGAGGGATGAAGGTGGGGGGGGGGGACAAGGAGGGAAGAGAAAATAATGTGTTTTTTTTTAAGTGGTGATAATGAGGCCACAGGACAAGTGGACAACCCAAGCACATCAGTGACAAGAGGTAGAACAGATAAACCCTGTACAGGACAGTATGCAGCTGGCCCAAAGTAGCCAGCACTCAAGTAGGAATTCAAATAAATGAAAAGGTGCATGAGGAATTAAAAGACCACATGGATAGGCCATCAGGGTCCCAAAACACAAGAACCCCAGAGAAAAGGGAGGTTTCCTCAACATTCCTTCCAAGGAGAACATAGCAGAATCCTATGGTCAGGGCTGATAAAGCAAATGATAGATGAACGGAGCAAACCAAACAAGGTGCAAAAGGTAAAGTTATTTGCGGACCAGAGGGCATCAACATCAGTTGTAGTGAAATCGTCCAGGTTTGGGAAATTGACGGGGAAGCACTGGGCTTCGAGACATATATTGCAGATGCAGGCAAGTCAGGAGCTATGTTTTTCTTCTCTTTTCTGGATGCACAGAGTGGGCCAGGGTGCTAGGGGACAGCAGCAGATCGGGGGAGCCATCCCAGCTGCACGGAGTGGGCCAGGGCACCGGAGGAGAACAGTGGCAGCCAGAAGGTTCTTTCAGTGGCCAATCCAACTGCAGAGTGCCAGCAGCATGTCCACCAATCGGGCGCAGAGGAAGGCAGCAAATCAGAGGCTGAGGAGGGGAATACGTATGCTGGGCTGCCTTTAAAAGCTGCCCAGCTCATATTCTCACACAGGAGCTGTGTTTTTCTTCTCTTTCTCAGCTGCACAGAGTGGGCCAGGGTGATAGGGAACAGCAGCAGATCGGAGGAGCCATCCCAGCTGCACGGATCTAGTGGAGAACCTGGTGGTTCACCCAGGGAAACCTACTTAGAGGAGGATGCGACCACATGTCATTAGGGCTGGCATCTTTGGGAGGGTGGTGGGGTGCACAGGGTGTTCAGTGGCCATGATACTGGACTGGGCTTGGAAGTTCAGTGGTTGCCCAGTGTGCTACCAGCTGGCACAGCTCAGGGAGGAGGTTGAGGGGATTAGCAGACAACTGAGGGGGGGAGGTATGGTTGGGGAATAGGGCAGGGGCTCTCCCACGGGGATGAACCAAGCACTAGGGATGGGGGCATATGGAAAGGAGTGCAGGAGAGGACTCTGGGGTTGCATGGGGACGCTGACAGAGGGGGCCCAAAAGGAAGACACTACCAAGGAAGCAGGCAGGTATCTGGGGACCCTCGTAGAGGGGGCCAAAAGGAGGACATTCTCAAGGAAGTAGGCAGATGTCTGGGACTGGACAGAAGGAAACAAGGTGGGGAGGTGGATCAGACCTTAAGCTCAGTAACCACTTCAATTCTTTACTTCTGCTTTAGGAAGAGGGGGTGATGTAGCCATGATGGGGCGGGTAGAGATGGAAAGGGAGTGGGGGGCAGGGGTAGAAGGCCAGAAAGCAGAACAAATAAGGGGAACTTGGAATGCAGGAAAACAGGGGGGAGCGGGGATAAGAGCAGGAGGAGGAGGAGGAGGGGTAGGGGAGGAAAGTGCAAGGAAAAGGACCAGTTGGGAAGAAAGGCAAGGAGAGGACCAGAAATACAAGGAGGATACAGTAAAGGAGCTGAAGGTTTGGGGTCGGGGGCACAACAGGCAAGGGGGGACTGAACAAGGACAGGAAGGAAGGGAGGATGAGCCAGGCTAGCTTAGCAGAGGGGGGGAGTCCAGTCATGAGCAGTGATGGGGAGGTAGTGGGGCACAGAAGGATACTTGGGAGGTGGAGAGGAATAGGATCAGAGGGGAGGTGGTAGCCAGGGTAAATAAGAAGGGGTTGGCAGATGGCACCCAGATAGGGGGAGTAGCAAGGAGCTGGCTGGGGGAGGGGCAGGTAGAAAGGATGAGGGACGTGGAAGGGGGCATGGAGGAAAAGTGCTCCTGTTGGGGGATTCCATGATCAGAGGGATCAAATGGGATAGGGAGGTGGAAGCCTGCTCAGTTAGAACAAAATGCTTCCCTGGACTAACGGTGCACAGGGCCGAACATGAGGTATATCTGCTGGCAAAGGACTGTGGAAGTTCCCCGGACATACTGGTCCACTTGGGTACCAATGACATTGAGGGAAATAGTGAGCTAGAGATATAGGTGAGGTTCAGGGAGCTAGCCAGGGTTTGTCATGATATAGGATGTGTGATTTTCTTCTTGGAAATCCTGCCAGAGCCAAGGGTTAAAGGGCAACACAAGAAGAAGATTAGGGAGATAAACCAGAGGCTCAGGGAGTGATGTGGGGCCAGAGAGTATGGGTTGATGGGGGATTGGGGGGAGACCTGGGAGGATAAGGGGCTGTATGCTAGGGATAGGCTCCATCTCAACTTGGAGGAGGAAATCCTGTTGAAAAATAGAGGGGTTCGTTGGTGAAAGGTGGGGTTTAAACTTATGAAGGGGGAGGGATGGGAGAAGAGGCTGTGAAGGGGGTCTGATAAAGGAGGGGCTCTGCTTCCACCCCCCTGGGGAGCTGGTGGAATACGGGAAAAGGCCAACTGGTAAAGTGCAGACAGGGGGAAGATGGAATCCCCATGGGAACACGAGCAGGGGAAATGGGAGTATAGGGAAGGGATGGAAGGTAGTCCTGCTAAATGCCAGGACTGTGGGCAATAAAATGCCTGAGCTCCAGGTGATGCTAGCTGACAAAGAAGTGGATGTGGCAGCTGTCACTGAGACCTAGGCCACCACAGGGCATGACTGGGACCTGAACCTGGAGGGTTACACCATATTCAGGAAGGACGGGGGGGGAGGGAAGTGGAGGAAGGGTGGCATTAATAGTCAAAAACTGCATTGGCATAGGAGGAGTGGAGGAGGCTGAGGGAACTGTGGAGGTGATTTGGGTCACCTTGATAACAAGGGGGGGCAAGAAAGCAAAAATAGGAGTGGTGTACAGACCCTCTGCACTGGCGGAGGAACTGGAGGAGAGTCTGGTGTCAGATGTTGGGAGACACTACAGATTGGGTAGGAGAAGGGAAATGGGGGAGCTCCATCATACATGGGAGGAGACGGTGAAACTGAGGAGGGGGGCCTCTTACCGATCGGAGGGTCTGGGGAAAGGGGGAGCCATCACTGGCCGAAGAGAGGAAGGCAAAGAAGGGGGATGAGGTAGCGGAGGGGGAAATCATGGCAGAGAAAGTGAGGGAAGTCCTCAGGTCCCTTAAATTGGAAAAAGCACCGGGACTGGATAAATTACATCCCAGAGTGCTGAAGGAACTGGCGGATGTCTTGGTGAAACCCCTGTGGAAGTTTTCAGCATCTCTCTGAGGACAGGGTGGGTGCCCCAGGACTGAAAGGTGGTGCATATAGTGTCTATCCACAAGGGTGGATCAAGGGAAGTGGCAGGGAACTACAGGCCCATCAGCCTGACATCGGTGGTAGGCAAAGTGATGGAGGGCATTGTAAAGAAGAGGCTGTGAGGGGGACCTGGAAACGTATGGGTGCCTGGATGATAGACAGTATGGCTTCATCCTGTGGAAATTATGTCAGACAAACCTTGTGGAGTTCTATGATTGGGTGATGAGTGCCTTGGATCTGGGTAGGCCGGTGGACATCCTCTTCCTTGACTTCAGCAAGGTGTTTGACTCTGTTCCCCATGGGGGCCTGTTGGATAAGCCAGGGGAAATAGGGGTGGAAAACAAGATGATCAGATGGATAGGGAATTGGCTCCAGGACCAGATCGAGAGGGTCGTGGTTGGTGGGATAGTCTCACCCTCAAGGAGGATCATTAGTGGGGTCCCTCATGGATTGGTCCTTGGGTCCCTCCTGTTCAACGCCTAAGTCTCTGACATAAGGAAGGGTATCAGGAGTGAGAAGAGTCTCTTTGTGGATGACTCAAAGCCGGGGGCAGTGGTGGATGGGGATGGGGAAGGGTGGCCCTACAGGGGGACCTGGAGGCTCTGGAAAGGTGGTCTAGAAAGTGGAAACTGAGGTTCAATGAAGGGAAATGCAAGATACTGCACCTGGGAGCCAGAAACCTGGGCCAAGCTTACACCCTGGGGGGGAAAATGCTACAAGTCTTAATGGCTGAGAGGGATCTGGGGCTGGTGGTGTATGTCAAGATGAACAGCTCAGAGATTTGTAGGAGGGCAGCGGCCAAGACCAACAGGATGCTGGGATGCATCACTAGGGGGATCACCTCCAGAAGGAGGGAAGTGATACTACTTCTGTACAACTGCATGGTGAGTCCGCACCTCGAGTACTATGTGCAGTTTTGGAGGCCACACTTAAAGAGGGACATTGAACTCCTGGAGAGGGTCCAGAAGAGGGCAACCAAAATGATCTGGGGCTTGGGGGAAAGGACCTTTTGGGAGAGTCTTGAGGAGCTAAATATGTACACATAGGAAGAGAGAAGAGACTGGGGGGACATGATAGAGGTCTTCAGGTACATGAGGGGGTAAATAGGGGAGGCAAAGTCAGGGTGCTCTGAAGGAAGGAGGGAGAGGGCAACTAGACGGCATGGGTAGAAGCTGGAGAGGGGAGATTCAGAGGAAAAAGGAGGAGGTGCTACTTCACTGAGAGGGTGGTGGAGCCATGGAATGCACTGCCAAGGGAGATGGTGGAGGCAGAGATGGTGAAGGGGTTCAAGAGGGGGTGGGACAGGTACAGGGGAAGGGTTCTGAAAGCAAAGTCCAGTGCAGTGAGAATATCTGGGACTGGGAAGGGTAAAGCCCGAGAGCACGAGGAAGGGCAGCAAGGTCAGCTCCCAGGGTGGGGTCTGACAAAATGAGCAGAAGCAAAAAACCGATAGGCCTATTCTAATGGTATGTTAGTATATTAGGTAGAGAAACAGAGAAGGTGACAGGAACAACATGAGATTCAAGGGCATGCAGCTGAGTGGCAGCTGAAGCATCAGGGTGAAACAGCAGGTCTGGTCACAGAGGCAGGGAGCAAATGCTGGGAGGGGAAAACATGTGGAGCACCCTGTCCAGAAGCAAAGTGCAGAGGGAGGACAGGGGTTCCAAGGAACATAGGGAATGCCAGATAAAATGAAAAAACAGGGAAAGGAAGGGGAGAGGGGCAACAGACAATGCAGTCACTGGAAGGGAGAGAGGACAGAGGGTGGGACAACAGGGTGCATCATCAATTTTAGTGAAATCATCCAGTGTCAGGGCTAGCCACCCCACCTGCACATAGCATAGTATATAAATTCAGCCACATGCAGACCAACTCAGTCATCAGGAAACTGGATACCCCACGAGGAGAGAAGCATCAGTTGCAATCCCCAGTCAGCAATGGCAAGTGGAAATAGACAGGGAAGCACTTAGCTCTGAGAGATATATTGCAGATACAGGCAAGTCAGGTAGGGAAACAGAGGAGGTGACAGCAACAACGTGAGATCCAAGGGCATGCAGCCAAGTGGCTGCTGAAGCATTGGGATGAAACAGTAGGTCTGGTCACAGAGGCAGGGAGCAAATGCCAGGAGGCGAAAACAGGTGGGGAGCCGAGTCCGGAAGCACCGAGTGGAGGGAGAACAGTGGCTCAGAGGAGCATGAGGAATGCCAAATAAAATGAAAAACAGGGGAAGGAAGGGGAGAGGAGCAACAGACAACATGGACACAGGAAGGGAGAGAGAGGGCAGAGAGCAGGACAAAAGGGTGCAGGAACGGTGGGGGAGAGGACACAACAGAAGCAGGAAACAATCAAGTGCTCTCTCATTGGAGCAGTTCATTTGTTTCAATTACACAAAGTTTCCACCCACAAAATGTGAACCGCTGTCATACTTAGCTTGCACAATCATTGGTCTGTCAAGGATGAGCCCAACGCAGCTTGACCTGCAATGGGCTACTCAGTGCCACTCACCTCTGAAATGCCTTTCTCTGTATCAAAACATTTCTTATGCAAGCGCAAGCAAAATAAAAATGGTATGAGGATTTCTGCTCCTCTGACATTATTCTCTATATAACACAATAGGAGAGTTCCACCCAGTGGTTAAATTGGAAATGTTTAGGTGGAGAAACTCTCACATCTAGATTTCTAGGTGGTGGAACTCTCCTATATTAGTCAATGGAGAAAGATGACATAGGTGGTGTAAGTGTTATACAGTTTTTTATGAGGTGGTGGAACTGAGTTCCAGTGGACTTCTGCCCAATTTAACCCCTGGTTCCATCTCTTACAAATCTAGAGATGAGAATTTCAGCTCCTAAATATCTCCTGTTTAATCACTGGATCACCAATCAGTTCCCAGGCAGTGGTGACGAGACTTATTTGCAATGCAGAGGGGCAACAAGCTGCTGGTGCTGGTGAGGGAAACAGACAGGAGACAGTTAGTCTCCCTCTCTGGAAATCCGCAGTTGGTCTGGGCTCTGGATCCAGCAGCTTAAGTTTGCCCTGCAGAGATTGGGTTGTACAGAGCTTATGGCACCGGAAATGAATCTGGCCTTGCAGGTACAGAATTGTTCTGAACTGCAGGAGGAGTAAAAGAGGGAGTCAAATCTTGACCTAAGGAGGGAGTCGAGTCCTCCGGACCTGCAGAGGAGAACGTGTCCAGACCCGCTAGAGGAACTGAGACTGGACAGGTGTGGAAAGCTATGTCCTGACCCACTAAAGAAACTGAGACTGAACCTGAGGAGGAAGCAATGCCCAGACCCATGGGGGAAGTCATGTCCAGACCTGTGGGAGGAGCCAGACTGGACCCATGGGGGAAACTATGTCCAGACCCGTGAAAGGAACCAAGACTGGACCCATGGGTGAAGCCATGTCTGGACCCATGAGGGAAGCCGAATCTGGACCAGCTGGTTGAAAGCATGGGTGCCATGGTGATCCTGGTCCCTGTTTGGAAGGTGCCACTGGATGACTGGACATGGGTCATGGATGCAGTCTGGAGACAGTCCCCATTCCCCTACACCCAGAGCTGGAGCTATCCTGGCAGTTTCAGCAGACCCAGTTCCTTGAGCATCTGTTCCCCATATATGTCGGGATAGACGGGGCCGTTACTGCAATCTGTGGGTGAAGGGCTTTGAGCTGGTGTCGATGGTGAAGCTCCAGGTAGCAGTGTGGTTGGGTCTCCCTTCTCGGGACCCCTGGCACTACGTCTTGTATATTGACTGGAAAACGTTGGAGGATGACCAATCCATGGTGAACTTCACCAGTGTGACTCCCAAGTGTGCCCTGTGTTTCTGGGAGAAGCCTACCCACCATCAGGAGGAGTTCATCCCAATCCGGGTATAGCTGAGGGAGCTGCAATTAGAACATGTAGCACTGACAGTGTGAGCACATCCTAAGGCCCCGCTGCTGCAGCTGAGGCACCAGGTTTGGGTCATGCTGCTGGAGGAGAGACCCAGTGACTGGCAAAAGTATAAGTTAGAGAGCTGGAAGCTTTATTTCCAAGGCAAATTACTGCAGGAATACAGGACTCTCCAACCAGGGCATGAGATCCATGTAACTGAGGCATGTAAGCAAAACTGGCATAATAACTGGGTTCCATTTTTTCCCTTAGGAAATCCATAGCGTAATTTGCCATAACAAAGGAGGATTCATTATGGCAAACACACAGTGGGTTTTCTTTCTCCTGTGCATGCACCACCACCAGCTGCCACTCTTCCACATCACCACAAGTGAACCTAATGGCAACAAACCAGACCGCCTCTCTGACTCGGCAGTAAGTAAAACTTAAACAAAATAACAAACAGCTGCATTAAAACTATGTGAAACTGTCTCCTAATGAAAAGAAAAAAACACTAGCCTTCCTTCCAGCAGCCGTGTCCAACTGCTGGCCCTACTGAAACCAAGTCAGACCGTGGCTGCACATCTTCACTTTATTTTATATAATTGCTGTGGTGAAAAAATTAAACCCAGCAATAATATAAAATAAAATATGGGTCGAGGTTAGATAATAATAATAATAACAATAATAATAATAAAACTTTATTTATACTGCACTTTTCAGAAATTCAAGGCGCCTTACAATAAATGCAAATATAATGAATAAAACGTCAATCAACCAGTGATCTGAGCTCATAAAATCACTTTAATAATTTTTTAAAAATCTTAGACCATGAGTAGGTCTTCAAGGCCTTTTTAAATTCCTCCACAGACACGCACTGACTAAGCAGATGGGGTAGAGAATTCCAGAGGGAAGGGGCAACATACATAAAAGCATGAGCACCTGAAGATTTCAAAGATACCCTCAGAATCTCTAGCAACCCCTCATCCACCGAGCAGAGAGATCGCTTAGGGCAGTAGGGAACCAGAAGCTCTTCCAAGTAGTCTGGGCCCTGTTCGTGTAGGGCTTTGTAAATCAAAAGACCAACTTTAAAGGTGATCTGCCACTGAATTGGCAGCCAGTGCAGATCATGCAGGACTGGTGAAATATGACAGACTCAGGACGTACCCATCAATAACCAGGCTGCAGCATTCTGCACTAGCTGCAAGCAGTGGATATCAACCCCAGGAAGCCCTAGATAAAGGGAGTTGCAATAATCAAGGCGGGAGGTCACAAAAGCATGGATCAATGTAGGCAGATCCGAGGGTAGAACAAGGTATTTCATCTTGCTGATGTTCCTAAGTTGATAAAAGGAAAGTTTGACAACTGCCGACACCTGCAAATGCAGAGCCAACTCATTGTCAAAAATCACCCCAAGTTCCACACCTGTTCAGAGGTAGGGAGCTGGACACCCCCCAGATATAAACCTGAGTGTAAACCAGCTCCCATCCCCTCAACCCTATGACCCGAGTCCACAACCATTACCTCAGTCTTCTTTGAATTCAACTTCAGCCAGCTTGAATTCATCCAGCACTGGATTTCAGTTAGGCAGTTATTAAAGACCGAGAGAGCTCTATCCTGGTCTGGTGCAAAAGATAGGTAGAGCTGGGTATTATCTGCATAGCAATGAAACCTCAGTCCATACCTTCTTACAATGTCTCCAAGGGGCAGCATATACACTGCGAACAACATAGGGGACAACACCGAACCCTAGGGGACCCCACATGACAGAGAGACTGGGCGGGAGGAATTTATTCACGACACCACTCTCTGAGTTCTGTCAGTGGGGAAAGTTCTGAACCAACTGAGGACTGTACCAGACAGGCCACACATGAACTCCAGGTGCTCGAGAAGTACTCCATGGTCCACAGTGTCAAAAGCTGAGGAGAGATCAAGAAGAACCAAGATGGAATGGCTCTTCTGATCTCTAGCTATCAGGAGATCATTGAGCACCTGAACCAGCGCTGCCTTGGTACTGTGCCTCTTTTGAAAACCAGACTGGAGAGGTTCATAGATGTCATGGATGGTTAAATGGTTTTCCAACTATGCAGCCACTACATTCTCAATAATCTTCCCTACTAAGGGAAGATTAGAGATCGGCCTGTAGTTAGCATGGCAATCCGGGTCCAAGGAAGCCTTCTTCAGGAGGGGCATCACCACCACCTCCTTCAGGGAGCTAGAAAACTCACCTGTATCCAAGGAGCACCAGACTATCCATGCTAGGATTGTGCCAGTGATGTCATAACAACCCTTTATCAGGGAAGTAGGGCCTGGATCCAAACTACAGCAAGTAGGGTGCATACTCTGGATAATCCTCATGACATCAATGAACTCAGACCCATCAAAGGAACTCCAGGAGAGACTAGAGGCTGTGAACAAATGCAGATTAATAGCTTCTCCCATAGAGGGAGCAGTCTGGAGTGCTGCCCTGATGTCAACCACTTTATCTGCAAAGAAGCGAGCAAGCTCATCACACTCCACTTGTGAAAAAGCTTTCCGAACATGCAGACAGACTGGGTTGCACAGTCTGTCGACAGTTCAAAAAAACTGAGCTGAGTGCTCGGTTCTGATCAGTCGCAATCTCCCCAGACAGGAACTCAGCCTTCTTACGAGAGATTGTGGACTGATAGAGTTGATAATGTTCCATCAGTCTAAGATGGTTGGCATCAAGGGCAGTTCTCCGCCAACAATGCTCTAATCTTCGTCCTTGTCACCGCATCTCCCTCAAAGTCCCATCAAACCAAGGGGACTGAGGGTGAAGGGAGAGAGGACGAACATGGACAGGAGCAATAAGATCCAGAGCTGAGGAGCTGGCCCTATTATAGGCCAGCACCAAGGCATCGGGATCATTACTCACTCCAGAGAACTCTGATAGGTCAAGGACTGCTGCCAGGCCTGTAGAGCTAACATCTCGCAAAGAGTGGTACCTGACCATCTCCACAGGGGTAGACCTACATGGGAGGGTGCAAAAACTGAACCCCACGGTGTAGTGGTCGGACCAACCAACAGGTTCCACCCCCATGTCGGAGGCCTCGAACCCCAGGAGGAAAACTAAGTCCAAGGAGTGACCACTCTTATGAGTGGCAGAAGTGACCACTTGTGTAAGGCCCAAAGATGTCATTTATTGGAGGAAGTGTTATCCAAACTGTGAGAGTTCATCATCGACCCAGGTGCTAAAGTCACCCAGGACCATCAGCCTGGGTGACTCAAATGCCATGTCGATGAAGTCTGCTACTTCCTGCAGAAAATGTTTCTCATCACCTGGTGGATGATAGATGAGAACGATTCTGCAACCCACACCTGCCACTACAATACACTCAAAGGACTCAGTTCCTTCAACTGGTATACTTGTGAGGCCCAGTTTGGTCTTAAAACAGACCACAACTCCCCTCCATGGTCCAACCTTGGATGGTATAATACCAAGTACCCAGCTGCAACTGCCACCTCCAAAATTTGACCAGCATTTTCATCCAGCCAGGTCTTGGTAATGCAAGTCAGATCCACGGACTCAACAAGATCTGCAATAACTGCAGTCTTGCTTCTTATGGATCTGGTATTGCACTAGACCACCCAGGTTGGACGGACCTCTGGAGTGGCACAGACCACTTGTCCAACATCATTAGCGGTGCCCTTGGGTATGGAAACCAGACAAGATTGCCCTCACTCCAGAATCCATTTCACCCCAGGGCATCTTCTGGTTTCCACAACCCCAATACAATGTCCCCACTGATCCGGCCTCCACTGTTCACACCCCTCAAAACCTCTCCTCCCCCTCCGAACAATACCCAGCACTCTACAGTGCTGGTATGTTGACAACTGTAATTGCATGGGGGAGAAAGGGTGAAGGGCGCGAAGAGTGGAGGACGAATAGCGTACGACCGTGGTGGCAGGTCTTCTACACATATTAAAATCCTCACAAACTTACACCAAAATCAAGAAAACAAAATTATAAAATTCAACCAATAAGTAAAATAAAATATAAAGAAAACACAAAACAAATTTAAGACCAAAACAATGTCCAAATATCTAATGTCCAAAAATGCCTAAATGTCCAGAGATTCAATAGATATTTTGAAACAAGAGAGGCTCTCACCCTCTCTATATTAAAGAGCAAAATCAGACATTACAAGTCTCATGATGGTAACAATAGATTAGCATCTAGGTATAAGAGATATCCTGGGAGATCGAAATGAAGGATTTCTTAGAGAAACGGGAGGTGCTCTCACCGTCTCTCAATTCAAACACTGGAAGTTCCTCCAAACAACCAGTTCTTCTCTGACACTTTTTCCATAGCAGCAATCACAGACAGACCAAGATACCAAAATTCAGGACCAAACCAAAAGGTTGTGGTTATAAAATATAGGACCCTGAAAGGCAAGCAATAGGTCCCCCCATAGAGAATCCTTAGGAACCCACGAGGGACCACCACCATCCACTAAGGCCACTCAGAGTTCCCTCTAATTCACAAACCAGTTTTAATCACAATCCCTATTCTGTTGCCATGGCCCTAAAGGCAAGTAGCAACCTTCCCCTCTCAAGAGTGGCAGACCCGCAGTAGCAAGAGGCTGCTCTAGGAGGGGAAACGGAGACCTCAGCTGCCCACCAGCCACAAAAGTCCCCTCACCAACAACCACAGGGGCAAAAACCCTCTGGTTCAAACCCCAGTAGTTCTTTCCCAAACAACCCAAAACCCTGCAAGGTCGTCCACTCACAAAGGAAAGGAGCACCCACCTACAAATCCAAAAGAGGAGGGTTGTTTCTTTCCATCCTCAGCACTTTGAAATGAAATGTGCTCTCACCACATCCACATTGATTCAAAGGGAAAAATAAATGTTTCTCATTAATTCCATCATATGCTGACCAGTGGCCATGGACGCTGTCACCGCCACGGATGTTGTTCCCCAAACAGGCAGCTGATAGAAAATCCAAAGGTAGTATCCAGACTTGATGTGCTCTCGCTGGTTCCACCATTCACTAAACGTGTAGCCATGGGCACTCTCACTGCCACCAATGCTAATTCTCAGGCAAACAGCACAAGGGAAAAAAATGGAGCTACTGTTTGAACTTAATGTGCTCCTACCACACTCCACCAGCGCCAACTCCAGCAGTGTAGGTAAAAATAAATCTCACCCCATTCCACAGTCCCATTAAGCACCCCTCAAAAAATACAGAGGACTCTGAGATCACAAAATACTCCAGAACTGCACTGCGGTGTCAACAGATTTATCAGAGGAAAGCTGATCACTGACTGCAATGTTGAATTTACAGATCAGGGGCCACAACACATCAAGCAAATGCCATGACTTTAGCGTTTGCGCCCCATAACCACGCTTTACTTGCCTTACCAGAAAAAATATGCAGCAATTCTAAATATATCACTAAGAAACCCTAACTAACAGCTAACTGACAATTTTAAAAGAAATCAAAAGAAAGAACAAAAAAAAAGATCAAACAAAAGCGAACTAAAACAAACGTTCTGAGCTCAGAAAACTAGCACAGCTCAGGCAGCTCACACTCCACCGCCATCTTGCTCGTGTAAGACACCTAAGACTAGATGCTATTCCTAAACCCCTCGAGCTTCACTTTTGGGCTTTATGTACTGTAGCATCCAACCCTTTGAGTATGTGTAAACTTCTTATTACACACACTGACCCCTACTTTATTCTAT
The DNA here is from genome assembly GCA_016271365.2 of Neoceratodus forsteri. Lineage (NCBI taxonomy): Eukaryota > Metazoa > Chordata > Ceratodontiformes > Ceratodontidae > Neoceratodus > Neoceratodus forsteri. The sequence continues at coordinate 853,690,373 of CM028134.1, forward strand.
ATGTTATTACCCCCAGTAGTTCCAGTACACTGAGGACACAGGAATGGCAGGAGAGAACAGAAGCAGGAAACAAATAAGAGCTCTCTTATTGGAGCAATTCATTTGTTTCAACTACACAAAGTTTCCACCCATAAACTGTGAACCACTGTCATATTTAGCATGATCATTGGTCTGTCAAGGATGAGCCTAATGCAGTTTGACCTGAATAGGTTAAGTCAGTGACATACCTCTGAAATGCAGTTCTCTGTAGAAAAATGCAAGCAATGTAATTAATCAATCAATCAATCTTTATTTTACCAGGAGAAAGCACCATTGAAAGGACTCATTTATAAGGTGGTACTGGGGTACAGCGATACACAGGACAGCAGTGGTACATACAAGGAAGTCCAAAAATTCTTGTTCAGCCACTCTTGGTAAACACCACACACACACAAATTCTCAATTTCTCATATATCTTTTATTTATTTACTAGATGCCCCAATGTTTCACCAAACAATGGCTTCTTCTGGGGGACTGTGAAAAGATAATAAATCAATATCAGGGTCATTTTAATCAAATCATGTTTTCCGTTATAATTGCTGCAGTTTCAAATATATTCACACTGCTTATTAGATACCAGATTCTGAATATGTTGATATCTAGTACTTCTGGTTCCATAATTATCCATAATAATGTGCCATAAATAATAAACTAAATCATCAATCCAAAAGTATCTGATGCCCCAAGTTTTACCTTGTGCCCTAAGGCTACCTACTCGTCACTAATGCAGTGGAGTGACCTTGCCACCACCGTGTAATTCTTTCCAACATCATATTGCAAGAATTCAACAAAGGTATACCTTAAACTCTGTTTAAGTTGTAATATTGTAAACTTCTTCAAGTTTCAAAATGTAGAGTTCGGTCACAATCTGACCTAAAGGACATAAAAATAAACTTCAGTCACTACTTAATACGGCTACCATAAAAATTCATGTGGTACAGGTTGTGCTGAAGCATCTTATATAAACATCTTATGCACTGTCAAATTAAGATGTTTTAAACCCTTCTAGCTCACAGAAATATGTGAATCCTTCAAAGTTTTTATTTTCTAACTTGTATCTAACAGAATAAATATATACATTACTTTTGTTCACACTTTGTTAATGTTGGGATTTGTTGAATTCTTGCAATGTGATGTTGGAAGGAATTACACGGTGGTGGCAAGGTCACTCAACTGCATTAGTGATGAGTAGGTAGCCTTAGGGCACAAGGTAAATCTTAGAGCATCAGAGACTCTTGGATTGATGATTTAGTTTATTATTTATGGCACATTATCACAGATAATTATGGAACCAGAAGTACTAGATATTAACATATTCACAATCTGGTATCTAATTAGCAGTATGAATATATTTGAAACTGCAGCAATTATTATGGAAAACATGATCTGATTAAAATAACCCTGATATTGATTTATTATCTTTTCACAGTCCCCCAGAAGAAGCCATTCTTTGGTAAAACATTGGGGCATCTATTAATTAAATAAAAGATATATGAGAAATTGAGAATTTGTGAGTGTGTGGTGTTTACCAAGAGTGGCTGAACAAGAATTTTTTGGATTTCAAGAAATCATGCCACACAACCAGCTCCACATTTAAGGACTTTTTACACAGATTGAATTTCCCTTGGATCTTTGGATTTTGGAGTATGCACACCAGCACGGTATGAGCCAATTTTCCAAGGACGTTTCTTCACTAATCTTTGAACTTTTATAACTCATTTGGGTATCACTGCTTTTCATGTACTGGACTGTGAAGGACATTATTTATTTGATTTTTTTTCAGGACATCATTTGGTATCGTGTATTTAACAATGATTAAAAATTATTTTATAGTATTAAGATGGCTAACTTTATGGAAGTAGGAGGCACTACAGAAGCAGCATTTATATTTTGCAGTTTCACAGATGCAGAAAGGGAGGTTTTGTTGCAAACTATGAAAGAAAATAGAGATTTGACAACACCTGATACAGACTCTGCCAAAAATGTCAAAAGAAAGATAGAAGCTCTGAAGTCTAAAGACATTCATTTAGGGTGGCATGGGTTAACATTGGCTAAATATTTGGAATTTAAATGTATACCTAGGGGTTTGCAGGTTCCTGCTGAACCCAATTTGGGTATAAATGATGAGGAATTAGTTAAAAAAATGGGACGGTATCAGGACAAGATGTAGTATAGATTTTATGTACACATTAATAGAGGCCATCATTAAAGCGCATGAGAAATTATCAGAGTAGATTAATGAACAAGAGGATACTCTCAAATCACAACTAAAACTGGAATATTTGAATAAATGGTTAGAAGTGACCAAAGACAAATTTGTTGAATATGAAAAAAACTAAGGAAACCAAAATGAGAAAATTCTATTGGGACAGTATAGAATATAGAGACAATAAAATCTATACATATAAAAAAATGTAATTTCAAAGCTATATTAGTGAAGGACATAGTTCTGACAGTTCTGACAGTTACACAATGAGCACATTTAAACAAAGAGCCTTGTCAGAATACCTCAGGAGAGACAGGAGGAATATGCAGAAACACCTAGCACATCCGGTGGTCCTCCAGCAGACAAAGACAACAGGGACCCCCCAAAAGATATGATTTAAGGAACAAAATAACAGGAGAAAATGGAAGGAACAGTTGGCGAGGACAAAAAGGACAATACAGGGGCAACAGGGGGAGATAGTAGTTTTTAACCTCAGTAAGAGGGTATTAACACCATTAGAGATAGAAAAGTTGAATTTGGGATTATCCTACTCTGTTACTAAGAAATTAAACAGATTCCACCTTGAAACTGACCTTCAAAAATGTTTAAGAAACATAAGGTTAAAAGCTCAGTTTGTGAATACAGAAACCAGTGCCCGGAGAAGGCTAAATTGAAAATGGCAATGGGGATTCATTCTAACTGCATGCCCCAAATAGGGACAAATCATGCAGTAGAAACCTACATTAGCATGGTCCAAAAGGAAATTAATGAAAAGATAAATGTGGATAGTGAGATAAAACATCAAAATATGTCTAAGACACAGTGGGATATTTTAAGAGATTTAGAGCAGGACCCTTCAGTGGTTCTTAAGCCAGCAGATAAAGGAGGGGGCATCATTTTGATGGACTTAGATTTTTATAGAAACATGTGCCTTAAGCTTCTTTTGGTTGAAGAAAATTACATCATTTTATAGACAGATCCCACTTTAGTTATTGGTTTAAAGATACATAACACTTTAGAAGAATTTACAGCTATAGGTTGGCTTCAAGAATGGGAGGCTGAACTCCTTACTAACAAAACTCTATGGATACCTTTTTTCTATGCACTTCCAAAGATCCATAAAGATTCTGTTAATCCACCTGGTAGACCAATTGTCTCAGGGATTGGATCAGTTTTGGAACTCATCTCAAAATATGTAGATTTCCATATTCAAACTCTTATATAAGGCACTTCTACAAATATTAAGGACAGAACACATATTTTGCAGCTAATAGAAGAGTTGATCACACAAGAACTTATTAATGACCAGATCATTTTGGTAACCATTGATGTTAAAGATTTGTACACATTGATTCCACACACAGGAGGGATTTATGCAATGGATAAACTTCTTAATAACAGACCACCTGAGCAAATACCAGAAACTAATTTGATCATGGAGTTAGCACATATAGTTCTGGCAAACAATTTCTTTAAGTTTGAAGAGACATTTCACGGACAATATAAAGGAACTGCAATGGGGAGTACCATGGCCCCTGGCTATGCTAATGCTTACATGAATTATTTCAAAACCACCTTTGTTTTGGGCACAGAAAGGGCAGGGAATGAATATTATACTCATATTATTTGTTGGAAGCACTTTATTAATGACATTTTCCTTCTGTGGAAAGGAAGTGAGGAGAAATTGAAAGAATTTTTGTAATATATTAATACATGTGACCTTCATTTAGAATTTAAAGCAGAATACAGTACTGATCAAGATCATTTCTTGATATCACCATCTACAATGTGAGCACCATACTAGAAATGAAATTATTTTTTTAGACTACAGACCGTAACACTATTTTACATTATGCTAGCTTTCATCCAACAGGACTAAAAAACAACATTCCCTACACACAATTATTATGAGCTAAAAGAAATTGTAGCACTCAAGAAGCTTACTTAGAAGAACAACAAGAAACTATTGACAGATTTAAAATTAGGGGATATAAAGCATCAATTTTGAAACAGGCAAGGAATCGTATAAAAAATATCTCTAGGAAACAACTTTTGTAGCATAAGCAGAAACAAAGTGAGACTACCCCTTTACGAACATTAACTTTTAGCACAACACATTGTGAGGAAATGCCAACATTAAGAAAAATAATACACAGACATTGAAACATTTTGCAGAATAATCCACAAACTTTGGGCATCTTTAGTAGTAGACCTTATGTAACCTCTAAGAAAGGTACTAACTTTAAAGATAAACTAGTGAAAACTATCCAAGAACAGGAGAAACAGACCAAGGGACAACTGCATTTGTGTCCTCTTAAAAATAGAATGTATCCATGTAACAAATGTGTAGCTTGTGGTACTATTTTATTTTATTTATTTAGTTTTTGTTGACCGGGAAAGTGCACCAGATAAATCCTGCCTATTTTCAGGCACAACCCGAGGAAGGGGGACACAGATGAATGCCAACCAACCTTGAACCAGATTAAGCTGTTGGTAGTATTTTTAGTGAATGAGGGAAATTTGGCCAGGACGCCGGGGAAATTCCCCTACTTTTGGCCAGTAGGGGGACAAGCTGTCAGCAAGATGGCCACTCAGTGCAGGCCGTTGGAGGGAGAAGACGATGGTACAGTGGGAGCACTTGCCTCATCTCCTACTGTGGATTTGCAAGAGGCAAACCGTGTGGATCTACCTGATTTTGAATCCGAGGATGAATTTCACAAGGCTCCAATTTCTGCAGAGGATTTGGAGCTTCTTGATACTGCTATTGACAAAGGATCTGTTTTAATTCCAGCTTGAGTTGAAGTTGCCTTAGCAAGCGCTATCTCATGCAAACTGCTCACGGACTCTGCAGAGCTGCTGCTCCCAGGGACGCACTCTGTCATTAGCCGAGGAATCTCTGACAGCTCCTCAGCTGAGGAGAAGCATTCAGAACAGCCCGTGGAGCTTGGTGAGTCTATGCCTTTGACTGCTACTTTTGTTTCTTCTAAAACTAGTGATACAACAAAATTACCACTTAAATTGGGCGAGACTGTTCCTAAACAAATGGCTGGCAGTATTTTAGTCGCAAATGACTAGTGCCTAAAGCCTAACTCAGAGGGGCAGAAGAAACCAGCTAATCCACAAGCTTCAGTGTTGTTACATGCATCTATCTCTACTCCTGATTTTCCTTCCACTCTTAGTGCTCCACTCAGCAAAGCTGCTGGGTTTGTCTATAAACAACCAGCTGTGGAAAAATCGGCTGATCTTCCTGTCATTACTTATCAAACTGAAATGGCACCTCAGCCTGGCGTCACAGAATTTATTTTTCAAGATGTGCTTCACAAAGCTGGGGGCAATGAAAATGTTCCAAAATCAACCACTAACCCTGGTTCTATTTATGACTCTATATACCCTTTTGCCTTGGCTGAAGGCCCCCTGGACACCAGGGAAGGTCTTGGTAGGGGCAGGTTGGAAACAAGCCTCTTCAGGTATCTGGTTACCTGACCCTGACCGGGACTCTGACTTTAAAGTTACACAAAACCCTCCTACATGGAAACCAGGCTCTACTTCTACCTTGAAGTAAGCTGCAATACCATTTCTCCATTCTGTTTCCCCAGCACCTCAAACCCTGCAGGATACAGCTGCTAAGGATATTTCACCTTCCACTTCTTCAAGTTTAGAGGCCTCTAAACCTCCTCAGGAAAGACCCTTAATGTCCAAATTTTTTTCAACTTCTAAAAGGGAAGCAGCCCCCTGGAGAAATGCTGTTCATCTTCAGTATAAAGGAGCATTGGACTCTAGACCTGACAGATATTATGTTGGGAAAACTTTGATTAAGGACTCTGCGTTTTTCTCCTAAAGACGTTTATGCATTCATTAACATTTCAGGAGAAGATAATTTTGACATTAGTTTTAGGTCATTACACACCCTAGATTTGTTTTGGGAAAGGTATGGTCAGGTCAAATTCTCCCCCACACGGACCCCCTTTTTGGTAATCCCTCTTACTAAACCTTTGTTTAAATCCATGACGGTGATGTTTCGTGATGAGAGAGTCCATGTGGAAGACATTACTTTCTGGCTTTCTCAGAAATTTGAAGTGTCAAGCTCCCCTGAGCCCATTCTGGATTCAAAGCAATTTTGGATGGGAGGGTGGAAATATAAGGTCAATCTGAGACAATCTAACTCTGGTATTGAACACATCCCAAACTCTTTTTTGTTGGGGAGAGATCGAGGAGTCTGTTTTTATGGTGGGCAACCTCCGGCTTGCTATAAGTCTGGTTCCAGAACTCACTCATCGAGTGTGTGTGACCAGCCCAGGTGTGACAATTATGGGGAAGTAGGACATTTCATCATGCAATGTGCAAATCATAGTAGATGTGATTTATGCGAAGAATGTGGCCAAGTGTTTTGAGATTGTCCACGGGTAGCAACGAATAAAGCATCTTGCATCAGTCCTGACCTACTGATCCAGAAAGCATAAGACTCTGCCAATTCTTCACCCCCCCTTCTTCTATTTTTGTGGTGACAGAGCAGCTTTCTCAGGAAGCCTCCCCTTCTGCGCTTTCCTTTTCAGAATCCGTAGGTCAGACTGCTGGTATTACCTCACAAGCTTTACTGAAAGTGGGGACAGACATGGCTCCTTCAGTACCTCAGGAGCTGGTGTCAGTTTGTTATGCTGATTCAGTTTCTTTGGGTCCTGATGATGCCTTTATAGTCCCCTCATCTCCCACTACATAGATGGAGATCCTGCAGGCATTTGCAACCAAATCTCCCTCACCCCTGTTTCAGTAGAATCAACTAATTCCTGTGCTGCTTTATTTTCTCCTTGTGGGGAAAGAGACATGGATGTTGTGGATTCTGACTCCCAGAAATCCTCTTTTTCTGTCTCCTCACAACCCTTGGATAATTACAAAGAGAAGAAAAAAAGAGGAAAAAATAAAAAATCTTTAGAATGCAGTTTACTTGGTGTTCCTTAAATACGCATAGCCTTTTAAATAATATTAAAAGGCAAGCTCTTTTTCAATACATTTATGGCTCCCAAATTACAGTTAGTTTTTTTACAAGAGACATGGATGTTTTCCACAAAAGCACTTATGCACTTTCAAGAGGGATTGGCCTTGGGGTCCTTCCTATTGGTCGTTCAACACCGATAAAGCTGATGGTATTGGTATTCTTTTTTATTCCTTTAACTTCTTTCTGCATAAACTAGTAGATCTTATTCCCAGTAGGGTATTAATTTTAGATGGTAAATTGCACACCTGCTATAGGTTTATAAATATTTACAATCCACAGGCAAAGGCTGATAGAGTGCAGTGTATGAAAGCCATACAACCTTATTTATTTACCTCCTTGCCTATTTTATGAGGAGGTGACTTTAATTGTAGCCTCTCTGATTTGGCACAGCAGACAAAGAAAACTTATTGTGATTCACATGTATTAGCCTCAATATTTAAAATGGCAGGCCTGTGTAACTGTCTCACCTATCATTTAAAAGGTCTGTTTTTTTCATTTTCTAAAGGTAAATTACATTCCTTAATTGATTATATGTTTGTTTCCCATCAATACATATTCAGGCCTTTCAAATGAAGCCCATAGAGTTTTCAGATCACCTATTACCGGTATGGTACTTTTGGCAGTGAAGGCCTAGGGTATGGTAAGTATGGAAGGTGGAAACTTAATACCTCCACCTTAGATTTCCCTCAGATTGTTTTTGGGGTAAAAATGCTTCTGTAAGCTTGTCTGTCAGTAGCTTTTTTGTATACTGATTTAGGGGCCTGGTGGATAGATACTAAATCATTTTTACAGAACTGGTTTAAACATCAAGGAGTGGTCACAAAAGACTCTAACTTTCTGAAGTATTTGTCCTTGAGACAACAGTTACAGAGGCTAATTTTGATTTCTTATATTTCAAAATTTGATTACTGGGACTAGATTAGTGTTCTTAAAAATTCTATGAAAACCTTTCAATATGATAGGGCTAAGATGCTGCAGGCTATATTTACAAATGGTACCCAAAAAAAACCCATTGGTGATCCTCTTGAGGCCTGCAAATCTCTGAAAGACTCCTCTAATATTGATTTTTTTGTTAGTCCTGATGGTTGCAAAGTGACTACTTTGACTCAACTTAGGGAAGCTATTAGGCAGCATTTTCAGACTTTAGAACCCAAACTACCAATCCTTCATGCTGATCTTGAAAAATTTCTCAATACTGTTCATTTACCCATGCACCAGGAAAAGCCCTTAAATTGATGAGACCAATTACTATAGAGGAAATAACAGCAGTAATTCAGAATCTGAAACCTAACATTTTGCCAGGGTTGGATGAGTTACCCCATCACCTATATAAAAGCTTTGTTGAAGAATTTAGTCAATGTCTCCACTTGTTGTTTCACTTTTTCATAGATATTAGTACTGTGTTTCCCTCCTTCACTGAAGGATTATTATTATATTTATTTAAATCTGAGGATATGAATAATCTTAACAACTGGAGGCCGAGCACCCTTTTAAATACAGATTATAAAATATTTACCAATATTCTAAGTAATCGGCTTAAGCAATATGCTAAATTAGTGATATCCCCTTATCAATTTTGTGGAATCCCTGAAAGAAGAATCCAGTCTGCTTTAATGATTATTAGAGAGACCATGGAACATTTTTCACTTAATGGTATAGTTGGTTGTGTGATTTCTGCAGACCTAGAAAAGGACTTTGATAGAGTTCATCTTCCTTTTCTTTATCTTGTGTCAGAACAATATGGAATCCCTGAGCAAACGGTTCAGCTTATCACATCTTTTTATCAACATAACATAGTTTATCCCTGCCTGCAAGGGAAGGTTGCTGATAGTATTCATTTAGTTAACAGGCTTAGACAAGATTGCCCCTTAAGCCCCCTTTTATATGTTTTTTCCCTTGACCCCCTTTTACAGCTTATAGTTCAATCTCAACATTGGCTAGGTGTTGCTGTTGGGCCAGTTTCTTCACTTTTTGTACAAGCTTATGCTGATGATTTAATTTTATATTTTACTGATTATACTTAGGTTCACTATTTTTTGGAGGTTTTTCACGTTTCTCAGCAGCTTCCAATGCACAGATAAACTTACAGAAGACCAGAGGTTTATTTTTTGTAGCATCAGGTTTACCTGAAATACTTCAAGATGGGATTTGTGTTTCTCGCCATCCTTTAAAAGTTTTAGGACTCCTGTTTGGTCCCCAAAACTTGCCAATGGAAAATTGGGAATTAGTTCTTGGGAAAGTCGAAACTAAGGTTGATAGATGGAAACACTGGACATTTTCTAAGCTTAAAAGGATACATATTCTATAACAGTTTATTCTTCCTTGTCTACAATATCTGCCCATGATTTTTTCTCTTCTTTCCCAGTTTGAAACAACGTTCTACAGTCTATTTTTTTAGATGCTGTGGGGGAATCAGTTAAATCCTGTTAAACATCAGTATACATATTTAAATAAAAAATCTGGTGGTTTAGGTGTGCTGGATCCTGTCATATTTGTGCATTCACTTTTTTTTACAACTACACTTAAATCCGGGTTAACCCGTGCAGATACTATTTGTAAGGGGAGGATGGTAAATGCATTGGGCAATTATCTTAAAATATGGTTCAATTTGGCTCCAAGGCTGAATCCACATATTACTATCCCTGTCTATTTTAAACCAGCAGTTCAGAAGTTATTCAAATGGGATATAACTAGGACTATGATTTTAAATAATACCACAAAATCTCTGTATCAGCTGATTATTGGGTTAATTTATCCACAAGAGCCTTGTTTCAAAAACTGCCTCTCTGTCCTAAACTTTAGGGTTTTGGCCCAGCTTAATAATTCCAGACTGCTTGTATCTCAGTGGGAAACACAGTGGCTTATAGTTCATGGGCGTCTGAACGTTAGGGGTAATGCCAAATATAAAGTCAAGGAACAAAGAATCTGTCCTTATTCTGATTGTGTTAACATGGAAGAATCCATAGAACATTTTTTTTCTTTATTGTTCTTATGCTAGGGGTTTGTGGCCTTATCTAGCAAGAAAATGGAAGTTGGGATGGCTTACTAGTCCATCCTATGATATGTTGGTTCTCAAGGTTTATCCCCCTAGTTTATCTCCTTATTGGGATAGTACCTTGCTATTATTTTTTTGTTGTGTACGGTACTATTTATGGCAAGCAAGGTGTCAATGGGTGATCTATCAAAATAAAATGTCTTATGACGGTTATGAACATTTGGTAACTAATGAACTGTCAAGGATTTATTTACAGGAATCGAAAATGTTTGCTTCATGGACAGTTTCAAAATGGTGGACGGGGTTTACTCACTTTATCAAATTTAAATACGTTTTAATGGTTGTTTTACTGTATATTTTTTTTGAGTGCCTGCGTATTTTTTTTGTGTGTAATGTGTTTTTCTTTGAATTTTTCTGTACTTTCTCTTTTGGATCACTGAGTTGCTTATTTATTTATTTTTTTTTCACAATAAAAACTCCCCTACTCTTTTCGATATGTGCCATGGGATCTTTAACATCCACCTGAACCACTACCAATCCAGGTAGATGGGACCTTGGTTTAACATCTCATCCAAAAGATGGCACCTCAGAAGTGTAGCACCCCTTTCATGCTGCACTACAGTGTCAGTACTGGGATATTAACCCATGTGCCAGATGTGGGAACTGAACCCACAGCCCTCTGATCTCCATCCAAGCTTGAAAAGTTTAGACATCCATATACGGGTAAAGAATACCCGATTAAGCAACAAATTAATTGCAATTCAACAGGAAAGGTATGTCTCTTTGCAGATGACACAAAGATCTGCAACAGGGTTGATACAAATGGTGGGGTGGAAAGGATGAAAAGGGACTTGGCAAGGTTTGAGGAATGGTCAAATATGTGGTAGCTCAGATTCAATGCAAAGAAGTGCAAGGTAATGCATCTGGGGAACAAAAACCCAGGGGAAGAGTACACAATGGGGGTGAGTTAACAACAACAACAAAAATCGAAAGAGACCTAGGAGTAATTAAATCAGATGACCTAAAGGTGAGCAAGCAATGTGAGAAGGCATTAAGGAGGGCTGGGGGGGTACTGGAATACATAGGGAGAGGCATCAGCAGTAGAAAACAGTAAGTTGTTATCCCTCTGTACCGATACTGTAGTTGGTGAGACCCCATCTGGTGTACTGCGTGCAATTCTGGACACCCCATCTCCACAAAGACATAGACAGAGTGGAGGCTGTTCAGAGGAGGGCAACCAAAATGGTACAGAGTTTGCACCAGAAGACATACGAAGAGAGACTAAAGCAATTTAATATGTATACCCTTGAGGAAAGGAGAGAGAGGGGGGGAACATGATAGAAACTTTCAAGTATCTCAAGGGAATTAACAAAGTACAAGAGGGTAGCATCTTTCAGAAGAAGAGATGTGCAAGAACAAGGGGGCACAATTGGAAGATAGAGGGGGACGGCTCAGAGATAATATTAGAAAGTATTTTTATCACAGAGAGGGTTGTGGATGCATGGAACAGCCTTCCTGAGAAGGTTGTGGAATTAGGAACAGTGGGAGAATTTAAGAATGCATGGAACAGGTATAAGGCAATTCTAGTTTGGAGGTAGGAGGAAGTAAGCTGTTGATTAACTAGAATCTGCAGCTTTGCCATCAGGTAGGGAAATGAGCAGACTAGGTGGGTCAAGTGGTCCTTATCTACCATCAAATTCTATGTGTTCATGTTTCTATGTTATTTGTATGTATTTTATGTTAGATGGTAACATCTGCCTCTCATGTAGAATGATATGCAGAATAATAATCCTCCTGATTTAAAATAATGTTAATCCTATTAGAAATATTTTTTTAAAAAGTCAATCCTAGAATGCCTGGCCTCAGTGTACCCACATGTAGGAGCGGTTTCCAAGCAATGATTGCCTGGAAATGATGGAACGTCATCACCATCAGCTGATGGTGGCATCAGCTCACACGCAGGTATAAGAGGTGTGGAAATGCAGTTAGTCTTTTGATGCCACAGTGGATACAGGAAGCTGTAGGAGCAGTCACTGGTAAGAGTAAACTCTTGTATTTGGCTCACAAACATGGACAATTTTTTTTTAAATAAGTTAACTGGAAATAGTTAAAAGGAATAGAGTTTGACTCATGTCTTCAGGTTTCAGCATCTGAAACTGAGAAACAAATTTGCCATGCAGGCAGTTAAAAAAGATGTGTTGAAACAGGTACACATATTAAACTAGCTTTAAGAGTATTGCTATTAACCAAAAAGCTCTGATAAAGCAATGCAAAGTTGTTTATTATGTGATTTACAGGTTTGAAAGATTAATGTGGCAAGAGCTACGTCTCAAAAAAAATGCAGGCTTTTTGTAGTCTAGCATTTTGTACCCGGAAGAAAGTTTGCTAAATAAGTTGTATGCAGGCAACACGCGCTGAAATAGGTATGAGCGTGGAACTTTACTTTACCTTCTTAATAAATCCCAACATTAACAAAGGCAAGTTTATTTAAAAGACGCCCAATCCCGGAGGCTCTGGGCGCCGTACATATTTTAAGAACATAGTACTTGAGTATAAACAGAATAAATAAAATCACAAATTATAAAATAAATCATAATCTAAATATCAAATGCTTGAGAAAATAGTTGTGTATTCAAGTGAACCTTAAAAACATCTATAGTCAGAGCCTCTCTGACCACAGCTGGTAATAAGTTCCAAAGAGCGGGAGCCACAACACTAAAGGCTCTGTCGCCGGCTGATTTCAACCTCACTCTAGGAACGGTCAGGAGACCACCACTGGAGGATCAAAGAGGGTGGACAGAGGGGATAGGTGTCAGGAGGACTGACAGGTAATGAGGGTCCTGTCCGTGTAGGGCCTTACAGGTGAGAAGACCCACCTTAAAGAGGATTCTCCACCTGATTGGCAGCCAGTGCAATTCGCACAGTACCGGTGTAATATGACAGAATTTTTTCTGCCCAGTCAATAACCGGGCAGCTGCATTTTGCACCAGCTGCAGTCTGCAGAGAAGTCCCCCTATGACCCAGAGATAAAGCACATTACAGTAGTCCAGCCTAGATGTGACTAAGGCATGTATCAAGGTAGAGAGGTCCAGAGGTGGAACAAGGTGCCTAATCCTGGCAATGTTTCTGAGAAGGAAAAAACAGGTACGAACCACGGAAGATACTTGAGCCTCCATGGTCAGGTTCCTGTCCAGAATCACTCCAAGATTACATACCCAAGAGGAGGCCTTCAATGACACAGCCCCAAGAACAAGTCCAGTTGCTGAGTCAGAGGCCATCCTATCATGAACTCTGTTCGACTCCACTACCAATACCTCGGTCTTGTTAGGGTTCAGTTGCAACCAGCTGGAAGTCATCCAGTCACTTACCTCGGTCAAACAGATGTTTAGCACATCCACTGCATTGGATGTTCCTGGGGCAAAAGACAAATATAGCTGAGTATCATCAGCATAGCAATGAAAACTCAGACCATACCCCTTAATGATCCCCCTCAGGGGCAGCATGTACACTGCGAACAACATTGGGGCCAGTACCGAACCCTGAGGGACTCCGCAGGGAAGGAGACTGGGTGTAGATGAGAAATTACCCATCATAACCTGTTGTCTCCTATTTGTAAGAAAGGACTCAAACCAGTTGTTGACAGTACCGGTGAGTCCACATAGCTCCCTGAGGCAGACAAGCAACATACAATGGTCCACAATGTCAAATGCTGAAGAGAGATCGAGGAGAACAAGAATTGTCCTGTCCCCCCAATCTCTAGCCCTGAGGAGATCATTCTGCACCCGAACAAGTGCAGTTTCTGTGCTGTGTCTGGCCCAAAAAGCTGACTGGAAGGGATCATACAACTCATGAGTTATGAGGTGCTCTTCCAGTTGAAAGCGCTACCACCTTCTCCACCACTTTCCCCAAAAATGGGAGGTTGGAGATAGGATGGTAATTTGCCATGACCTCTGGGTCCAAAGAAGGTTTCTTTAAAAGGGGTCTCACCAGAGCCTCCTTCAAGGTATCCAGAAAGACTCCCTCAGATAGGGAACACCGTACGATCATGGCAAACACTGGGCCAACAGAGTCAACGCATCTCATTAAGAAACGCGTTGGCACTGGGTCCAGCTCACAAAAGGTATGCTTCAAATTGGTTGCCACCTCGATAACCTTACTTACCTCTACTGGTCTAAACTCCCCACAACTCTGCGCGGAGTGCACTCAGAACACGTCTGGTGACCACTGTCAGCTATGATATTGCTAACTGAAGAAGCCTCCCGCCAGATCACGGACACCCTGTCTGAGAAGAACCGAGCAAACTCCTCACAATCTTCAGTGGAAAAGACCCTCCCAGGCTGCAAACAGACGGGATGAAGAACTCTGCCTACAGTCCAGAAGAGTGAAGCTGGTTGGTTCTTCCTGGCAGCAATCTCCCTGGACAGGAACACTGCCTTCTTATGGTTGATTGCCTCCTGATACGCACAATAGTGCGTATGCAGGACCAGTCTGTCCACCTCAAGGTGAGACTTTCTCCAGCAGTGCTCTAATCTCTGACCCATCTTCTTTATCTCCCTGAGGTCTCCATCAAACCATGGGGACCTCAGGTAAGAAGTTCTGGGTCGTACACGGACAGGTGCGAGGGAGTTGATGGTGTCAGAAAGCACACTATTATAGGTGTCAACCTCGGCACCAACTACTCCGATGCATGCAGCACCCACACTAGATAATTTAGCTGCCACCAAAAAGCCTTCAGGGTTAAGACCCCGCAAAGGGTGACAGCTAATCATCTCAGCAGGGGAAGGGCTTATGGTGGGAGCCCCAAGCGTGAACTTCACCATGCAATGATCGGACCAAGAAACCCAATCAATCCCAAGATCTGTGATCTCAAGCCCCAGTGAGAACACCAGGTCCAGTATGTGGCCATCCTGATGGGTGGGTGCAGCAATGACCTGCATCAGTCCTAAAGAGGACATACTCTGCAAAAAATCGTGGCTGCATCTTTGATTTCTATCATCCACCCAAACATTGAAATTCCCCAGAAAAACACATCTGGGGGATCCCAATGTTTTACCAGCAGTGAACTCGGCAAACTCCTGCAGGAAACACCCCATTAGGCGGAAGGATGATAGATGAGGAATATCCTGCTGCCCGCGCCGAGACCACCGTGGATAGCCACACACTCAAAAGAACCTGGAGTTTCCACTGGGTGCACGGCGAAGGTCAGGCTGGATCCAAAACAGATAGCTACACCGCCACCCCTGCGATTCACTCCAGGGCAGTGCACCACAGTATACCTGGGAGGGACCGCAGCCTCAAAAATAGGCCCTGCATCATCACCCACCCAGGTCGCTGTGATGCAAGCCAGATTGACTGATGAAATCAGGGCTGCAATAATTGCCGTCTTGTTTCTGATCGACCGGGCATTGCACAGCACTGCCCTCAGAGGATTGGAGGGTGGTGCAGCCTCTCGGGTTACCTGGCGGCTCAGTCAGGTGGACTCCCTGGGGACGGGCACCAACCATGTCTGGCCTCTCCCAGATGCCTGTCATAGCCCAGGGCGCCTCCTGGACCTGATGACCTCTATCCGACCATCACCCATAGCCAGACCACCCCACTGCCAATAGTCAGCACTACCCCCTACAATCCTCACTTCCTGACAACGTCTAACAGTAGTATCAGACACAGGAAGAGGGATGGAGGGATGTAAATCACATAGCAGTGAATGGCTATAGGTAATCCTAGCCCCCATAGATCCTCCCACATAATCCCTAAGCATTTCAAGCAATAAACACAAACTACAATTTAAACACAGCTAAATAACACAAAATAACTACCTAACCTGCATTAAACCAGTAAAACTAGTACTAAAACAAGCTCCAACTTAGCATTTCTTACCAAAAATAAATAAAATAAAAATTACTTAACTTAGCACACATTAAAACATGTCATAGACCAACCCGTTTCTCTTCCTCATTAACAAACAAAATTTCCAATATCGAGTGGCGCTCGGGCTTGTGAGCGGCACTTCACTTTATCCAAAGCAATGTCCCCGCCTCTTCAGAAACAGGCAGAGCTCCCCCTCGCTCACACCTCTAGCCCAATATCAAAAGGCAAGACAGCCTGCAGCACAGCCTCTCACACCGTGCAAGCCTGCCACCGGAGGGCAAACGGGCAGTTCACCTGTGAGCAGGGGAGCTATAGTCCCAAACAATGGTCCAAACACAAAGACCGGGCAAGAAGAGAGAGCGGTAGTCCACACATCCAGCCACTTACGAGCTGCCTTGCAGTAAAAGCAGGACACAATCTGCGCACGCACAAAGTGTGAACAAAATAAGTGTATATATTTATTCTGTTAGATACAAGTTAGAAAATAAAAACTTTGAAAGAGTCACATATTTCTGTGAGCTAGAAGGGCTTAAACATCTCAATTTCACAGTATATAAGATGCTTCAACACAGCCTGTACAACATGAATTTTCATGGTAGCGATATTAAGTAGAGATTGAAGTTTATTTTTATGGCCTTTAGGTCAGATTGTGACCATAGTCTGCATTTTGAAACTTGAAGAAGTTTACAGTTTTACAACTTAAACAGAGTTTAAGGTATACCTTTGTTGAATTCTTGCTCTATGATGCTGGAAAGAATTACACGGTGGTGGCAAGGTCACTCCACTGCATTAGTGACGAGTAGGTAGACTTAGGGCACAAGGTAAAACTTGGAGCATCAGACACTCTTGGATTGATGATTTAGTTTATTATTTATGGCACATTATTACAGATAATTATGGAACCAGAAGTACTAGATATCAACATATTCAGAATCTGGTATCTAATAACGGTGTGAATATATTTGAAACTGCAGCAATTATAACGGAAAACATGATTTGATTAAAATGACCCTGAAATTGATTTATTATTTTTTCACAGTCCCCCAGAAGAAGCCATTGTTTGGTGAAACGTTGCGGCATCTATTAAATAAATAAGAGATACATGAGAAATTGAGAATTTGTGCATGTGTGGTGTTTACCAAGAGCGGTTGAACAAGAATTTTTTGGATTTCAAGAAATCATGCCACACAACCAGCTCCACATTTAAGGACTTTTTACACATATTGAATTTCCCTTGGATCTCTGGATTTTGGAGTACATACAAGGAAGGCCAGACAATATTAACAGAAGGCCAAAATGTAATGGTATACATGGAAGACAATTGGCCACACAATAATAGTAAGAACAATAGGAATCATTTGTCACAGGCTATACAGACAAACAACTAGTTAACTGCTAATAGATGAAATACCATGACATGGGGTCCCTGTCCCAGCAGAGGTCTTATCCACTGCCTGGGACAGTGAGAGGGTGCAGTACCGCACACAGACTCAGTTGCAGTATTGCAGCCTCTCGCTGTCCTATACTGTGCTGTTTCTGTTTCAGGGTTTTGTTGTATGCTATTAAGTGTACAACATATTGACCAGGTAGGATATAACAGAATGATGTCAACTAATAGAGCAATATCAACATGATTAAAATTGTAGTCAGGAATGAGGTACGTGTAAGTCAGAAGGAGATAGCAAACAAGAAGGCAGAGGGGACAAGAAGGGATGGGAGGCACAATACAAATAGGTTTTAGGTTAAAAATGAAGCAAAGTGCAAACAACATAAAAATGAAGATCATTAAGTACTAGTTTGTAAATTATTAGTAGTAATGGATCCTAACTAGACAATGCCACAGTAACTATAAAAATTTATGGGGCATGGAGACTTCTGGTGTGAGGGAGATGGTGAGCGGAGCTCCACAAACTATCTGCATCATTTCCTCAATTATTGCTCCATTTACTCACCACATTGCTAGATTTAGGTTGGAAAGTACAGCTTACTCTAATAGTCATCCTGTTCCATTTTTTTGACCAGTTTCCAAAACTGTGTCAACATATCCCAGGGCCGACTTTCCAGAATCCCCTGGTGCAGCGGCAGTATTAAACTGGAAAGACCTCACTGATATTTGGGAAATGCTGCAAGCACTGGTGCAAGATATCCCGAATATTAAAGCACCCGTCTCCTTACTTGAAGCTGCATCAATGAAGCAGAGCAGCACATTGTTGATTCAGAACACTTTTGTATGCAGGTCGAGTCAGTTACAGCTCAACATGAAGACAGGATTGTCCAGTTAGAGAAACAAGTGATGGCACTATCAAAGAATGTAGATGACCTCGAGAATCAAGGTAGTCAGAACAATTTACAAATAATTGGCCTCCCAGAGGGGACAGAAGGGGATAATATTTGGGAATTTATTTCAGGCTTCCTTTCCAAGACTGTAAACTTTTTGATGGGACGACCCCTGAATATTTGAGTGGGCCCACCACTCACTGGGATCCAGGCTAGAAAGAGAGTTCCCTTCTCAACCTAGTCTTGTGTACCTTCTCCTTTATTCAGCCAAAGAACAGATGCTTCAACTGGCGAGGGAGAGGAGCGCTCTTAAATTGCAAGGCTATTCTATACTCCTCTTCCAGGACTTCTCAAAGGAGCTGGCAGAGTGCCATATAGCATTTGCTCCAGTTAAAAAACAACTTGCTGCAAAGAAAATAAAGTTTCAGCTGAGATACACAGCTATTCTGCATGTCTGGTGGGGCTCAGCATGGTAGCACTTTGATACGAGGTTAGCTGTGCAAAACTTCTTAAAATCAATGGAGAATCAGGCTACTCTGCATCTTGAACCTACTCCTACTAATCAGGACTCTCAGGCCTGATCAGATTTATCTGAGATGCCAGTTACAGCAGGGCCCAATGACAGTACTGGCCGGGGTCTCCACTGTGGAGCTTTGGGAGGTTGACAATATCCTAAGCACCACAGCAAAATACGAAAAGGTCTGTTCCCTAGTACAATGGTGGCCAAGGACAATAATTCTGCATTGGGTAAAGATGCCGCCACATTAAGGTCAGGTTCTCATACACTGACTGACTTATTTGAAGGTACGACCACCCTGGACCACAAACATCCAAGGCTTACCCCAGAGCTATCATCAGCTCCATCACAGAAGCTTACAATGGATTGTGCAGAATACCAAGAAGATGAGCTTGTAGTGGCATCCCAGACAACGCCAACACTGACAAAAGAGGGGCTTCAGTTGCGCAAACCAAACTTAAAGGGGTGACTTGATGAGAAGCGGGTCCTCTTCAATAGAAAGTGGGGCAAGCTATTCGCTTTATATCTGCACTAGTGATAACTAATAAGCATGTCTCTAATCCCCTAAAGCTGTCACTAATGTTGTGATAATTTTGTTTCTACAATCTTTTAATTGGCACACTCCAGGGGTGGGTGGGGGAGAAGGGGTAGTATACTATGTATAGGTTTTCCGAATGTTGTTTAACCTCTTGTAATTCACCTGAAACTAAGTATTTGTTTATAAAATCAATAAATATTTTTGAATTTCAAAAAAAAGAGAAGTGGGTCCTGACACTATAGAGGATAAACTGTTGGGAGCAGTCTGAGTTGTGGCTGACAATGTGATGTTGGAGATGATCTGGGGCGGTGTGACAGCCCTCTTCACTACTGCAACAGGACTATAATCATTGACTTGTGGCAGGCCTTTTGTTAGGTTTACTGATTCAAGCATTCTGTTATCCTGGACTCTGATTGGGATTCTGTCTTGTGGCAGTGGTATTTCTGTTTTGCTGCTGCCTCTTACTATTCATGGTGGTTCATTTCTTTGAGTATGGGATGATGATTTTTAAGGGTAGGTGGGTTCTGGGAAGGCAGGAGGGCATTGGGGGTTCAATGGTTGGTAGGTTTTTCTATAGAGATGTTTTCTCATTGGGTCTAATTCTGGACAATGTGAGGCGGGGTCCCTACTCTGTTCTATTCATTTGTCTGTGGTGGTATAGATGTTTAGAGAGTTACCCTCACACTAGCAGAGGAGCTAGGGGGCATTGAGGATGAGGTGATCGCTTGCCCATATTCACTCATTCCACTTGCCTGTTTAATGGGGGAGGGATTTTTATGGATGCTGTTTACTTTTTGTATGGGTCTAATGTTTTCTGGGGGGTGTAGAGGGAGGAATGGTTTTTCTTGATCATTGTGTATTATTGGTGGGTTACTCCTAGGATGGGGATGGGGTTATTATGTAAATGTTGGAATTGCTAGAGCTTTGTTTATTTTTACAGATTTGCGTAGTTTACATCTGTTCTTTCTTTCTTTTTAGGGGTATATTTGATTGTGATTTTGGGGTTGCTGGTGTAGGGTATACATCCCCGACGTTGACATGTCAACAGCAGAGTTCCCTACAGTGACAACAGTGCCACATTGCTGTAGGGAACCCACTGGCACCCGGCACTGTCTGTAGGGGGTCCTGCACCCCCCCGACTCAGCTCCAACTTGGAGTTGAGAATCCTAAGTGGAGGGTTGGGGGGTTCAAGTGGCTAAGCCCCCGAAGAAAACACTTGTTGCTTCTGCAAACTGGCAGTCAACTGCAAAATGCAGCTGACCTGCAGGTTTCGCTGTGGGGTCATTCAACAAATATTTTGTTGATGACCCATCGTGGATCCCTGGCATGGGGGGGTAGTCAGTTACTGTCCAGGGTTTTGTTTGTATTGATGGTTTTGTTTAGTTATAGTTTAATTAGGCGATGGGTCAATTGTCTTTTTTAACTTGGAATGTGCAAGGCTTAAATATCCCCATTAAATGCAGGAAAGTGTTTAATTATTTGAGATCATGCAATGCTGATATTGTGTTTTTGCAAGAAATTCATTTATTGAAAAGAGATGCTGATTTACTTACGCAGGGGTGGATTAGGAGGGGAGATTCCAATTTTCATACTAACAAGAAATGGGGTGTCTCTATTTTGATCAAGCAAGGGTGTCCATTTATAGTGAATAAGTGGGACTCTGATAAGGAGGGGCATTGGGTGTTGGTTTCTGGTAAAGTGGACAATGTTTCTGCCTTATTGGTTAACATTTATGCACCTAACGTTGACTCCTCATAATTTTTCTCCCAACTAATACAGACTATTATAGAGTGGTGTGAACCAGCTACGATATCTTTTTTGTGGTGAGTGACCTTAATTTTGCTCTAGACCCAGTGGTTGACAGGACCCTTGTGAAAAAAGGAGTCCCATCTCATCAAAGAGCTTGGGCGGTCTTGTTACATTTCTGTGAGGAGTTTAAACTTGTTGACTGTTGGAGACTGCTAAATCCCTTGACTAAGGATTTTACAGTTAGATCTCCGAGGATTAAATCCTTTACTTGTTTAGATTACTTTTTGTGCAGTTCTTAGGGTGGTTTCACATCTTCTGGATGTATCCCATAGGCCAATAATCCTGTCTGATCATGCCCCAGTTTCCTTGGCATGGCTACCCTGCTGAATTCTTTTGAGGACCCCTTGTTGTCGATTTAATCCAAGTCTGCTCTCTTTAGATGGATTTCACCAGTGGCTAGCCCAGGAAATTGATTTTTATTTTTTGCCCAGTTCTTCCTCTGAGATTTCCTATTTCATGGTCTGGGATACTTTTAAAGCATTCATTCAGGGAAGAATAAGTTTCCATGCCTCCTTTGTGAATAAAACTGAAAGGAGGAGCTGAGAGTGCTTACTGGCTACATAAGGGGGCTGGAGAAGGAGATTTATGAATCTTCATTAGAAATGGGAGGTGTAGGTACAGGATCTAGTGTTACCCAAGGACTAGTTAAATGATATCTTTTAGCAAAAAACTTCACAGGCACAATTCTTTTTCATGCAGGCTTACTGGGATTCGGGAGACAAAGCCAGTAAGCTCTTAGCTTACCAGTTGAAGAAGCATGTTATGGAGATGCAGGTCTCATGCCTATTAGGAAGAGGGAGTGAAATTATTTCAGAGGCAGGATCTATTTCGGAACAATTTCAGGAATTTTTTTCAACCTATACCAGTCAACAGTAGATCCCTCCCAGATAGACTTTGAGTTATTTTTTTACCACCTTTCTATCCATAGACTATCTGATTCCTTAGCATCCTGATTGGAGAAGGATATCTCATTACAGGAGGTCCAGCAGGCCATTAAGTCATTATCCCTAGGGTGGGCACCTTGCCTGGATTGTTTAAGTGCAGATTTTTATTCCGCTTTTGAGCCCCACTTGTCTCCTAGATTATTGGAGCTGTTTCAAGCAGTTGAGAGGTTGGATACCTTACCAGATTCAATGAAGGAAACAACTGTCACTGTTCTGTGGAAACCTGGGAGGGATCACACCTCCTGTGCTAATTATAGGCCTATTTCTCTTTTAAACATTGATTGTAAAATATAGGCTAAGAACCTTGCTATGCATCTGGAGAAGGTCTTAGGTTATTTGGTGAGTAGTTCCTAATCTGGATTCATGAAGGGTATGCAGGGCAGTTACAATTTGCAAGCTGTTATAGACCTTCTTCAGGTTGTGAGACTAGGGTCAGACTCAAGGCATTAGTTAGTTTAGATACTAAGAAAGTGTTTGACTCCTTTGAATGGAGATATTTGCTTTTGTTTTAACGTCATTTGGTCTGGGCCCAAAGTTCTGGGGCAGGGTTAGCTGTCTTTATTCTGAACCATGGGCAAGAGTCTGTATTAATGGGATTCTGTCAAAATCATTTCCCCTATTTAGAGGGATGAAATGGGGTGCCCACTGAGTCCTTTATTACTTTTGTTGGCTATTGAACACTTGAATCTGGCACTTTCTCAACACCCTGAGGTTGTGGGATTACGAGTGGGGGACAAATCTTTCTCCACGCTTCTATATGTGGATGATTTGCTTTTACTGCTATCTAAAGTAGAAACCTCACTGCTGAAGGCCTGCAAATTATTGATTCCTTTAGCTCTCTTTCTGGACTCTGAATTAATTGGGGGAAGACAGAGATTTTACAATTATTTAATGGGGACAAAAGTTGTTTGTCACTGGGCTCCCATGCTTTAAAATAGTCTCCTGGGGGGTAAAGTATTTAGGGATGCATGTGTCATCTCAGTTACAGGATATGGTTTCCAAAAATCTCTCTGGAGTTCCAGAGGAGGTCAGCTGGATTTGACATGTTGGAGGAAACTTCATGTATCTTCACCGGGTAAGATTGCAACTCTCAAAATGATGGTTTTCCCACACATTTTTTACAGGTTATGTTATCTTCTCATGATCATTCCACAAGGGTATTGGATTAAAATGGATAGAGTACTTGCTGATTTAATTTGGGAGGGCTCTATCCCCAGGTTCAATAGGAAGACACTTCGAGCCTCGGGTGGGGCAGGGGGTTGGAATCTGCCCTGGCTCTGGGCATACCATTTATCCCAGGGGGTAAAACAAACATTGAATTGGGTTTGGGACTCCTGCTTGGGATCCTCTATTTGGGTAGACATAGAAAGATGTCTGCTGGGAGATACCTCTTTAGTGGTTCTTTTGAAAACTGGTAGAGCACAAGGTCGAGAGCTTACATTGCCTACGTTTTTTTTAAGGTGGGCGTGTGGCAGATTTTGTAAGATTATGAAACTGACTCCTTTTTTCAGTAGATAGGAACCCTTGTGCAATAATTCTGATTTGCTGATAGGTCAGATTAATATTCGCTGTGGTCCATGGCTATCCAAGGGGATACACAAGGTGGGTGATTTGGTGGATGAGAAAACAGGTTTATTGATTACCTTTCTGGATCTGCAGGTTACACACAACTTGCCAAAAAGTGATTTTTGGCAGTACTTGCAGCTGAGACATGCCCTCTCCGGGAAGTTTTTGAGAGATTACTGGGTTCTGGAGACAGTTTACATGTCAGTTTGGGAAATGGTTAAAACTGGCAAGAGGACACATTATTTGTTTTTACAAAGAGGTTCAGCAATGTTTCTTACCCAATTGGGATTCTCATAGGTTAAAATGGATGGCAGATATGCAGTTGGTGATAGATGAGGCAGAGTGGGATAAATGGTGGACAATGGTGCATACAGCACCTCCTGACCCTAAACTTCAATTAATACAAAAGAAAATCCTTACCAGATGGCATCACACTCTGGTGCAGTCGGTCAGATTGGGCCTTTGGGTTCTGATTTATGTTGGCGGGTGCCAATCAGCATCAGGTTCTATTTTTCATATTCTATGGGGTGTGTCCTAATAAAGCCTTGGTGGGACTCAATACATGATTATTTAGAAGACATGTTGCAAATCCCCATTACAAAGTCTCCACGGTTTTGGATCCTAGGAGACCCGGACCTTTTGGATGAACAGTCTTTACAATATAAGGGTTTTCTTTATGTTGTGGCACTAGAAGCAAAGAGATTGCAACTTCTAAACTGGGGATCTCAAACTCTTCCACCCTTTCAGAGATGGACATAAACTTTATTTAGGGCAGCTGCTTTTCTATCAGGTAGTATTTCAAAAGCGGTTAACACTATCTAGATTTTATAAGTCATAGGGCCATTGGTTATCTTGCTGTGGAGTACAGAATGGGGATTTGTTTGAGAGAGCTTCTAAACAGTAAAGAGATTTATCTGGTTTATTTTTTCGGTGGTAAGTGACGTATGGTGGGGGTAAGGGTCGCCAGTACCCACAATTTTAATTTCTATGTTTTTCAGGGGGTGGGTAACTCATGATAGCAAACTTCTTCTTGTAGAAGTTTGGATGTTTGTGATGTGTGTTCTACCTCCCTCATACCTTGCGGTTTCATAAATCTGATGTTATTGTATGGTCTTTGTTTAGTATGGCTGTTTCAATAAAACGTTTAGATACAAAAAAATATTGAAGGGGCCTGCACAATAAATATCTATCCATGATTGACCATATTCTATTTTGGTCACCACAGCGAACATCAAATATGATGATTTGTATATATTCAACAGCAATTTGTCCAGTGAGGCATGAAAAGTTGTTGCTCTCCTAATGCCAATAACAAGCTACAGTAGCATCCTATTTCATCCTGGTATATGTATGTATGTGTATATATCTATCTATCTATCTATCTATATATATATATATATATATATATATATATATATGGAACTTGCTTGGGAACCTGGAAAATCTGCTTGAAATCCCATTAGAGCCACCTGAGTAAGTCATTAAACTTCCCTATGCTTCAGGTGACCCAATTGTGGAAATAGATAAAAGCAGAACCCCACTAAAAATGAGGTAATGCATCTTAGCTGGGCTATCCTGGTAAGATACATTGTTACAAAAAACACTCAACTATTAAATTTATCTTTGCATGTTATATGTGGATTTTCAGTGGGTGCCCCAAGGTTAAATCACCAATTGTATGGCATATTTAAATGTAAGTATTCTTTTCATTAAAGTCAAACCTATGTACAGTTTGTTAAATATTTTGTTTCATCTTTTGCAAAACAAAACAAAAAAAACCTTCCACATCACGTATCAGTTTATTAAACTTCACATACCATACTTCTTCTCTTTGTTATTCCAGTAAACAATTACTAGCAGTACCAAAATTCACTTTGAACTGAGTGTAAAGAGTGTATCTATTATGTACCTCTAGTATGTAAGGAATTACTGTCCATGTAGAGTTAGAATCATATATCCAGGCTGGATAAATTCAAGCAAACATTAAAGGAACACCTTAAGTCTATATTCACCAATAATTGCTTCTGATTTAATGTCTAGTTACTTTGAGAGTTTGTAAAAATGCATATAAATATTAATGGGGGGGACAGGCAGAGGCATTAAATGAATACTTCTGTTCTGTGTTCACAAAGGAGAAAGAGGGGGCAGATACCCCAAGGGGATAGGGTGGGTAGGGAAGGGGGTGACTGATGTAGGGATTATGGAGGACAGGGTTCTGGAGGGATTGAGGGCATTAAGGGTGAACAAGACACCAACACCAGATGGCATCCACCCTAGGGTACTCAGGGAGCTGTCGGAGATCCTGGCAGAGCAGCTGATTGATCTGTTCAATTCCTCCCTGGACACAAGATGTGCATCACAGGACTGGAGGATGGCCCATGTGGTGCCCATTCACAAGAGTAATCCCAGGGACAGGCCAGGCAACTGCAGGCCAGTGAGCCTCACATTTATTGTGAGGAAGCTCATTGAGACAATCCTAAAGGAGTGGCTGGTGAACTTCTTGGAGGACAATGGTCTTCATGATGGTCATCAACATGGATTTGTCTCCAGCAGATCCTGCCAGACAAATCTAATTGAGTATTATGACTGGGTGACCAGGGAACTGGACAGGGGCCACGTAGTGGATGTCCTGTTTTTTGACTTCAGCAAGGCCTTTGATTCCATGCCACATGGGAGGCTGGGGGGGTTGGAACACACAGAGGTGGGAACTAAGATGGTAACCTAGATCATCAACTGGCTGAATGTAAGGCAGCAGAGAGTGGTGGTGAGGGAGCTTTCATCACCAAGGGAAGTGATGAGCTGGGTGCCACAGGGATCAGTGCTGGGACCAGTGCTGTTTGGGATATTCATAGCTGATATTTCACACAGAGTCCAGAGTAGGATCAGTCTGTTCACAGATGACACAAAGATTGGGGCTGTGGAAGATGACACTGAATGCTGGAAGGGGCTGCAGGAGGACCTGAACAAACTACAGGAGTGGTCAGTAACATGGCAGCTGGGGTTCACTGCCAAGAAGTGCAAGGTACTGTACTTCAGAGCTAGGAACCAGGAGAGGCGCTATCAGCTAGGAGGGGTACAGCTGTAAAGTAACGAGGAAGAAAAGGATCTGGGCGTGATTATAACGGGCAGCATGAACAACTCAGCTAAGTGCAGGAGGGTGGCGGCAAAGGCCAATAAGATGTTATGGTATATAATGAGAGGAATCTCCTCCAGGAATAGGGAGGTAATCCTTCCCCTGTACAGGACTCTGATCAGGTCTCACCTGGAGTACTGCATGCAGTACTGGCACCCATTCCTAAAGGAGGACATCAAGTTGCTGGAGGGTATGCAGCGTAGGGTGACAAAGATGATCCAGGGATTTGAGGGGAGGTCCTATGAGGAGAGATTGGCAGAGCTGAACATGTATTCACTGGAGGGGAGGAGGGATAGGGGTGAAATGATCAAGACATTTAAATATCTCAGGGGGATAAATAAGGTTAATACGGAACGGATTTTCCAGCTTAGAAGAGGGAGGGAGACACAGGGGCACCAGTTAAGGTTGGAGGGGGAAGATTCAAAAGGGAAATCAGGAGGCATTTTTTCACAAAAAGGGTGGTGGACAGGTGGAATGTTCTGCCTGAGGGGATAGTGTCCTGTAGAATGATGGTTGTCTTTAAGAGGGGTTGGAATAGGGTGGGGGGATATGAATAAGAGGGGTGGGGTGGAAGGGGCAGCTGCAAGTTGAGGGACTAGCTGCACAAAAAAGCAGACTTGACAGACCTTATGGCCTGGTTCTGCTGGCATTTTCATATGTACATAATGACCATGTAACTTTGTTGTGATTTTTCAGTATTTTATGATATAAACAAGAGTTGCCTAGATAGTGTCTTAACCACTTTGTGTATCCATTGACAGAGCCTTTGGTTATTCAGAGGGTAACCTTATTTGGATTACAACCTCTAATAAAGTACCCTCCTTTGAACATTTATATTTTAGTTTTCAGAAAATGCAAATTATTAATCTTTATGGAACTAAACTAAATTGTCGTGGTAGCAGTAGTTCATTGTTCTTACATTTCTAATATTTTTCAAAGATGAAGACTTAGAGAGGGATATTAGATAGCTAAATAGATTGACAGACAGACAGACAGGCAGGCAGGCAGACAGACAGTCATACAGACAGATGGATAGACAGACAGATGGACAGGCGGACAGAGATAGAATGCTAGAAAAGTATGTTTATTAGTCCCCTTGATGGCATTATATCCTCATACACTACACTTTCCTAGGATTTGTTTTATATAATGCATTATGATGTTTTGACATATAGAGACAGAAACACTATGTGCTGTGCAGTAGCATTTATTGATTACAATTACTCATCAATTATGTTCAATGATGGCTATTTAGGCAGTTAGTTTTAATCACTAACATTTTACATGTGTTGCTCAGTCAGTCAGTTTTTTAGTTGCTAACAGCTACTTTTAGTAAGAGTCACTACTGAAATTTACAATTCTGTTGGTCTATCACTTTCATTTTTGGGGGCTTGATGTTTGTAGATTTTAACAGCCATGTTGCGTACAATGCAGTTGTTTCCTAGTAGGCTTATTGTGTTTACTTTGGTTGTGAGAGCTATACTGGCAGCCATTTGGGAGGTTTTGTGCTTTGTTATTGTAGGTCGCTCCCTTCAGTTTGAAGTGCCACAGTTCTGTCAGTGTTGGGAGTTGTAAACTGTGGCTTTCAGTTGTGCTGGGATTTCCATATGCTTACTGAGAGTTGATGTCATTCCATACGGCATCATTACGTATGCGCACTACTGGGACTGGTGGAGCTTTATTAGTGTTACAGAAGTGGATGGAGTGCTGCTGTTTGCATTGTAGCTCCTGAAGTTTTGATTGCTTATTTTGTCAAGTGGCCATTTCCAATAGGATGTAGGGGTTTGAAACTGGCTTAGGGGTGTATATTATGGTGTCATAGCCACATTTGACCCTTTAGCAGTGGCATTTCCAGGATGATCAGCATCAGTGTGGGTGGTCCATTCCATGTGGATCACATTCTGTGAAGGTGCAGCATGGTTGGATTTCTGAGAAGGTGGACACATTGGTAATAATCTATTTTTCTTGCTCAGTTTATTAATTCTGTTTTTCTTTCTTTAGAAACATAGAAATTGTAAGCAGATAAGGACCTCTAGGCCCATTAAGTCTGCCTGTAGGCCTTATACATTGTATGTGGCCACTGACCCTATGTGATCAATGACTTTTCATCACTTCCTTCCATCCCAAGGTTTCCTTGTGCCTGTCCCAGGCATACTTAAACCCCTCCACTGTGCTTGCCCCTACTACCTCCTGTGGCAGACTATTCCTGGTATTGACTACCCTTTCTCTGTAGAAAAAACTTCCTCACATTACCTTTTAATCTACCCTCTTCCAATATCATATTGTACCCCTTGTTCTAGTACTTTTTCTGTATTGGAAAAGGTCCCCCACCTGGACCTTGTTTATGCCCTTGAGATACTTGAAAGTTTCAATTATGTTCCCCCACTCTCTCTCTCTCTCTCTCTCCTCTTCGCCAGTGAGTATACAGTATATTGAGGTCCCTTGATCTCTCCTCATATGTTTTCTGGTGCAAGCCCTGCATCATCTTTGTCACCCTTCTCTGGATAGTCTTCACCTTATTTATGTCCTTGTGCAGGTGTGGCCTCCAGAACTGCACGAGTACTCCAGGTGAAGCCTTACCAATGTTTTATACAATGGCATCACCACCTC
The DNA here is from genome assembly GCA_016271365.2 of Neoceratodus forsteri. Lineage (NCBI taxonomy): Eukaryota > Metazoa > Chordata > Ceratodontiformes > Ceratodontidae > Neoceratodus > Neoceratodus forsteri. Next base: position 853,719,868 of record CM028134.1, read on the forward strand.
CCATATCCTGCTAGTGATACCCCTGCCTATGCACCCCAGCATGCCACTGGCCCTCCCTGCCACATTTGCACACTGCTTTGATACCTTAAGGTCATCAGAGATGATAACCCCTAGGTCCCTTTCCTCTTTGGTGACAGTCAGCTCCTCACCCCCAACCTGTAGGTCTTCCCAGGGTTTCCTTCTACCCAGGTGCATTATGTGTTACTGTAATTCAGCCAGGGAACTTATTGATGTTCTAGGCTGGTCAGGCTGTGTTTTTGTGTACAGTATGCATAGTAGCTCATTATTTATGGATACTTCTGTGTCTCAGAAGGAGTCCAATGCAGCTGCTTCCGTTTTCCTTGTTGCAGCAATTTCTTGCTTTTGTTGGGGTTCAGGCTCTGTTTCTGGTGGTTCCATATTTCTGACAAAGATACTGGATATTATTTTTTGTTATTTTTTAACAGGGTGGCATATACATTAATGGACTAAAGGCTTTTATGTCCCGAGATCCATGCCATTTGTGTTGGTGGAAGGCTGCACTCCATAAGCATTTGAACTGATGTGTTTTTGGTACCATGGTTGGTTATCCTTTTCTTTTCTGGGAGTTTAGAAGATTCTGTTATTGTTTTCATTATGTTATAAATTTCATGTTTCTAAATCAGAGGGATTGTGGGGTGTAGTTCACATTTGTGGTTAGGTAGAATGATTATCACTGTTGTTCATTGCTTGTGGTCTGTTTCTAACATCTTTTTCATAAGTCACAATTGGATCACATTCTAGATTTTGAATGTTTTGATACATTTTAGGTTTTGTTGCTCCAATGTTTCGTGGGTTGATACCGGTTCCGGTTTTGGTCTGTCACTCTGTGTGTTCAAGACAATTATGTCCTGTGGCATCAATTTTAAGCTGTAGGTCACCCCATTTAGGTTGAATTGTTCTTTTGTTCTCAGTGCAAAATGTAGTCTAATGTTGATTAAGAGCATTTACTTCAGTGCTGTTGGTAAGTGTAGTCATATGGTTCCCATCTTGTAGAGCATGTCAATTTCTACGTTTGTTAGAGGTTTGGCTTTGTTTGTTCTGTTCCCGTTGCCTTTTTCTTTTCAAATATTTTTGCTCTGCATTCATTGTTTTCATGGTTTCTGTAAATATTGTGATTTTGTGATGATAAATCGTGTACGAGTAATGTTCTCTTACAAAGTACTCCTCCAGGCTTCCTAGTATGCCTTGTATGGGGTTAGTTTGTTAGCTGGGTACTAGTTTTTGGGATTGGTGATGACTGGAGGTAGTTGTTTCACATTTTGTGTTAGGGATTTTTCTGTTTTTAGCAAAGTTTTTCGTTGTGGTATATGCCTTTAATTGTTATTGTATATGATTTAAATTGGAGTTATATACAAGGAAATAAATGATAGTTTTTCTAATAGGATTTGGGTCATATACATGATTAATGTCTGTGGAATACATGGTTTATTTGAATGATCTCAGATTGACATTGGATAACCTCACAAGTGGTAGAGTCATGACTGAAGTTTCTGAGGTCACTCTCAGCTCATTCAAATAAGTCACGTATTCTAGCCAGCCTTCATGTGTGTGATTTATGCAATAGTGATGGATGGCTTAGTGTGGTGGTTTAACTTAGAAAAATGTTATTATTTTGTATTTTAAAATGTTTTATGTAGTGGACTATTTGGTGTACTGGCTATAAAATGCAACCAACACTTGAAAAAGTACTTTAAGAAACATAAAACTTGGACACTTGATTAAATATTTTTCTGTGGGACAGTTGAGTGACTGTGTGACAGTGCTATATGTGAATACTGAGGTTTGGTATACCATTTAGCATTATGTTGTGTGATCACTAGGAGGAGTGTGTAAAGGCCAGGGATCCTGTGAAGTAACAGGAAGTAGGCTTAATTATAGCTCATGCTGTGAGTAATGAACTACAAATCATAAATGTAAATATTCTTTTGCGGTGAAAACCTTGAACCTGTACAAAATGCTCAGTAAAGGTGGACACTGAGCTTTGCACCAAAAACAAACTTTAATTAAAAAGTAAGTCTGCCAAGGTAGTCATATGATTTTCTGGTCCTTGACTACAAAGAGGAATGATCAAGTGAGCGGGGCATGTGCACAGCACCATGTTTGTGTGTGTGTCTCAGTGCACATCCTGTGTGGGCACAGGGATGAGGGCAGGCTACTAACTTGAGGTTGACAACAAGACACCCAGTAAGTGCATTGAATTCTCTGGAACAAAAGGTGTTTTGTATGAAACATTTGTAGAGACAGAAAATCTGACGGTATCCTACTGTTTAAATTACATAAACATTAAGCAAGTTACAAACGTCAAACAGTTTAAACAGAACTACATTAAATTAAAAGTATGGAGGCCTATACCCATTGGATGATTTCTTATCAGTTCTATGTAATGATGATACTCTCTCAAAATGTTGCAGCTGCCACATGTATGCAACAAATAATTCAGACCCTAATAGTAGCAGTTATATCTGCCCCAAATGTATAGAGCTGGGACACTTACTAACTGAAATACAAACTCTAAAAGAACAAGCAAATGAAAGCACTATGCAGACTGTAAATATTGCTCCAAAAGAAAAAAATGTAGAGGGAAAAAGTTAGACAGAGAGAAACAGATGGGTCTGACACAGATTCTGAAACAAACTGGACAGAGCAATCTAAAATAGAAACAACTAAATGGTTCAGTATTGCAAAAAATCCAAAAAAAAAGGCCAGAGAGCATTTGAGAGTAAATCTATACTATACAAGAGTGAAGATATACCACTATCTAACAGATACAGTATGAATCCTTAAACATAAATCAGAAAGTCGAAATGTCAGAAGAGACACAGGAGATACTCATCTTAGGCAACTCTGTTTTGCATAGGACAGATAGCCTAATGTATGGTGAGGACAAAGCACACAGAGAAATGAATTGTTTGCCAGGTGCTAGGACAAATAATGTCAAAACTATATTACCCAATATAATGAGTAGTGGAAAAAATAAACAGACAGTAGTGGTGCATGTGGGAATAAATAATGTTGGACGTGACCATGAGAAGGACATTGCAGAAGACATCATCGCAATATGCAAATTAATAAAAAGTAAAGGTCAAAGGGCAGTTGTATCAGGCATTCTACCAGTACTAAAAGGGCACAAAGAAAAGAATAATACAATCCAGAGAATAAACATTAGGATACAAAACAGGTGCGCAAAAGCAGGGGTAACTTTTATTGACTCATGGGAGGCCTTCCTTAGAAAGTCTGAATTATATGCAAAAGACAGGCTACATTTAAATTTAACGGGGACAAACACCTTAGAACAACTGATAAATAAAATCCTACCCCCAGTACGTTTAAACTAAACTGTGTGTGTGGGGGGGAGTGTTGCCTCATAGCCCACTCACAGAGAATCAAAGTACAAAAAAAAAAACTAAAGCATACAAAAAAACAAAATACAAACAAAACAAAAGTACACAAAACACAGAATATAGTTCATTGCTTGTTAAGCTTGGCATGAAGTCTGAATAATAAAATAGAAGAATTAGAAACACTATTAGAACACAATGGGAAAACAGATATGGTATTCATTACAGAGACCTGGTGGAGAAATGAAGATACCTGGGGGGAAAAAAATGGATACAGACTATATTGACTCGATAAAGTTGGAAAAAAGGAGGAGGGACAGCAGCATATATATCAGAAAAACTTAAATCCTCAGATATATCAGACAAAATAGAGACAAAAAGCATAACCAAAACTTTATGGATAAGAATCAATAGCACTAATGGGAAACACATTATAATTGGTCTTTGCTACAGCCCACCAAATGCAAAAAATAAGATACAGGAAGAAACAGATGCAGAAACGGAAAAAGCATGCAAGATGGGAAGGATAATTTTTCTAGCAGATCTGAACCTAAATGACATCAGCTGGGAAACCACAAATGAGGTAAATCATCTGAGCAAATAATTTCTTTCTACCACTGGACGATTAGGCCTACTACAACATATAAAAGCTCCCACACATGGAGAAAACATTTTAGGTGTGGTATTATGTAATAACACAATAAATATAACAAAATGCGAAGTACAAGCACCTCTTGGAAACAGTGACTATAATAGTATGTATTTTTTGTGCCAGGATAGCAACCCCACAATAAAAGTTTGTTGAGTGATTTATGATTATAACACTGCTGACCATGTGAGCATCAAAGAAGATTTTAAAAAATAAATTGGGACACAGAGCTGCAGAACAAAAGTGCCAGTGAAATGTGAGAAATTATTAAACAACACATATTTAATATTAGTGATAAACACATAAAAAAGGAAAAATATATATAATAAGGGGGAAAAACTAAAGTGGCTAAACAAAAGGTTACAAAAGCTACTCAGAAATAAATGTTCTGTCTATAACACATACACTAAAGAAAGGATAGAAGAAAACTGGAACAAATACAAAGAAATCTTAAAAAAAGTAAAACCAAAATAAAAAAAAAATCGCATTCAATTCAGCAGTAAAGATGCAGTGAAATTAAATTCCACCTGCAGAGTGAACGCAAAGTGACCACTTCGCGTTATCATAATGCTATATGAAGTGACCATTGAAAAGTGCTCACTTCGCTTTGTTATTATGACTTTGACCTGAGGAAGAGACTTTTATCTCTCAAAAGCTAGTCTTAAAAATAATTTTGTTAGTCCAATAAAAGGTATCATCTGCAACACATTTGTTGTTTTCTTTTTCTCTACATTATTATGACTTTGCGTTGTTATTCTGCCTTAACGCGAAATAAGGTAGAATGACAACAATATAGGCACTTTAAGCAACCCCCCCATACATCACATGGCTTACAGTAGTGTAAGTCACATGCTTTAGCCAGGCAGGAAGGAAGTGAGTCATATAAGCAGATACTTTCACTTTCTCCTTTGCAGAGGTAGAAAGAGGAAGCATTTTGTGTAGGAGAGGCGAGTTTATTAGTTCCTTTCTCTAGCAAATTCCAAAAACCCAAAAGCTTTTTTAAAAGCTAATTCTTTTTTTTTATATATACTGTTTTGTCATTTCTTTTTGGTGACTGATTTCTTTGTTTTATAAGTTTTGTTTTGTGTGTGTGTATATGTGTGTGTGTGTGTGACTGTGTGTATGAGACAGTGTGTGAGTGTTTATGAAGTCACTCGTCACGTTGGATTGAGAAGGAGTGTTTTTTGTGCAATGGACCAGGGACAATATGTGGCCCATGGCTGGAAGGGAATGCGCACATGTGGGGTAGTAGCCGGGTGGCATTGGACCATTTCAGACTCTTTGGTCCTGCCTCCCCACCTGGAAACAGCGGCACCACCAGTGCCACTGCCACATCCACCAAGTCCACCACCACCACCAACAGCAGTAGCAGCTACAGGAGCTTCAGCAGCACCACCTCCACAGCAGCAGGTGGAGCCCCAGGTGTGTGACCATGCTGCCGGCACTACATCTGCCCTCCTGTGCCTAGCCCCTCCCCCCGCAGCTCCCCAGTTTGGCAGCTTTTCAACTGTGTCAGGGGGGACAGCAGCCTTGTGGTGTGTCTGATTTGTGGCGTGCAGGTGCGCAGTGGCACCGGGGGACATCTGGGGACTGGGGGCCAGTGCACACGTATGCTGAACAACCACAAGGTGGAGTGGCAGGCTGCCACTGAACGGGCCATGCCTCCACCTGCTGACCCTTCTGTGGCAGTGGCAGAGGGTGCTGCTGTTGTGTGTTAGCATAGCAGGAGAAGGGCCACAGCTGCAGCTGCTCCACCACTACCCCCAGCACTGCCACCAACACCACCCTCACCACCACCACCACTACCTGGTCTCCCCCCACACCAGTGGACCCCACAATACCTGCAACTCAAGCAGACATAGCACTTTTGTGGTCTGTGGTGAAGGAAAATAATGAGAGGGTGGGTGCTGTCCAGCAGCAGGTGAAGCAGATCAAGCAACACCAGCTACAGATTGTGTCAATGCTCCATCTGCTGCTGGAACATCAGGGGATCCCCCATTATCTTTATTTTTCAGCACCCCCCCCAAACTGCTGTAGTGTTTTGTCTTTTGTTTATGTTTAATAACAGACAGAGGGAAAGCTGCAGTATTAATTTAAAGGGAAGCAGTCAGCAACAGGTGATCCCCACCTCAAAACACCCTCAGTTAAACCTTTTAGAGGTATGTTAAATTTCTCTCACACCAACATACTTTATTTTAATAAAGAAAGTCAGTGACCCAGAAGTATGGTGGATGCTAAGGGATCCATTATGTAATGGTGCAATGGTGGCAGCACCGTAGACTTCAAAAAATTATTGAAACACCTGGTGAGTCTCACCACACCTTTCCTTTACATAATGGAGCCCCATAGTGTCTGCCATACTTCTGGGCTCAACATCTTTATTAAATAAAGTGTCATGCATACAAAAAACGCCGCAGCATACGTAAAAAGCTTAACCAGAAGGTAAGCCTTGCTGGGGGCAGGAGCTCCTATTTCTGACTGTTTCACTTTAAATATATACATATACATACACATACAGACATACATGCTCCTTATCACCCTGTTATTATAATCCAGTGCCTCAGTAATGTTTACTTTTTGTTGTGGAGTGGTTGTGGAAAAGCTGGAGTGAGCAGTGCGAGTGTGATGTGCTAAACTGCATGTGTGCAGTCAGTGCTATTTCCTGTGTGTGTTTCTGTTACATCAGACATTGTCCAGCTTCTTGCAAGCATATATTGCTGACTTGTTGCAGTGTTTATGGTATAAAGAATAGTGATAAGAATAATGTATACTTTATTATCACCATCATCATCAGCGGATTAAGTGATAAGATATTTTTTCAGAGGTGTCTGGCCAGAGTGCACCTTAGTCACATACCACACACATGACTTTTAGAAGAACATGTGTTTTTTTGTGCTATGATCTCCACAAAGTCATGTGTGCACTGTGAGTGACTGAGGTGAACAGTGACCCAATACCTCTGAAAAAATATCATATCACTCACTCCGCTGGTGCTGCTGGTACAAATAAAATATACGTCATACATTCTTTCTTATCTTTATTCTTGACATACTGCAACAAGTCACACCATAGTCCATAGAAACATAGAAACATAGAATTTGACAGCAGATAAGGACCACTTAGCCCACCTAGTCTGCCCATTTCCCTACCTATTGGATAAGCTGCAGATCCTAGTTAATCATCAGCCTACTTCCTCCTACCCCCCACTAGAATTGCCTTATGTCTGCCCATGCATTCTTGATTTCCCCCACTATTTTTGACTCTACTACCTCCTCAGGAAGGCTGTGCCATGTATCCACAACCCTTTCTGTGAAGAAATACTTCCTCACGTTACCTCTGAGCTGTCCTCCATCTATCTTCAAATTATGCCCACTTGTTTTTGCACATCCCTTTTTCTGAAAGATGCTACCCTCTTGGACTTTGTTGATTCCCTTGAAGTATTTGTAAGTTTCTATCATGTTCCCCCCTTCCTCCTTTCCTCAAGGCTATACATCTTTAATTCCTTTAGTCTTTCTTCATATGTCTTCTGATGTAGACCCTGCATCATTTTGGTTGCCCTCCTCAGAACAGCCTCCACCCTGTCTATGTCTTTGCAGAGATGCGGTCTCCAGAACTGTACACAGTACTCCAGATGTGGTCTTACCAACTGTCTGTACAGAGGGCTAACAACTTCCTGTTTTCTACTGGTGATGCCTTTTGCTACGCATCCCAGGATCCCCCCAGCCCTCCTTACTGCCTTCTCACATTGCTGGACCACCTTTAGGTCATCTGATATGACTACCCCCAGGTCCCTTTCCATTTTTGTTGTTGTCAGTATCTCACTCCCCATTGTGTACTCTTCCCCTGGGTTTTTGTTTCCCAGGTGCATTACTTTGCACTTCTTTGCATTGAATCTAAGCTGCCATACATTTGACCATTCCTCCAACCTTACCAAGTTCTCTTTCATCCTTTCCACCCCACCTTGTGTATCAACCCAGTTGCAGATCTTTGTGTCACCTGCAAAGAGACATACTTTCCCTTCCAGTCCCTCTGCAATGTCACTTATAAAGACATTAAAAAGGATCTGCCCCAGTACTGAACCCTGTGGTACTCCACTAGTAACCCTCCTTTCTTCATTGTGGACTCCAATTACTAGTACCTGCTGTGTCCTGTTGTCCAACCAGTGTTTTACCCAGGCTACCACTTTGGGACCCACTCCCAGGCTGGCTAATTTGTTTATTAATTTTTTGTGCAGGACTGTGTCAAATGCCTTGCTAAAGTCTAGGTAGGCCATGTCCAGGGGCACTGGGAATTCGCGGTCGCAAAATTTGCGCTATTTCTGCAACTTGAGGCTTCCTCCTCGACCCACCCATGACTTTAGCCATTCAGACCATTCCCCCCGCAACCCATGTTAGAATGGCTCCGAATAATTCCTCCAAACCACTTAATTCATTGCCCGAATGTTTTCGGCATTTCAAACAAAAGAAAGTCACTTCCGCATCTGTGACATGTGACTGATGATGACATGTAACAGGGGGCAGGACACTTGTTCTCTTTCCTGCAAAATTAAATTGGCGCTTTTTTATCAATCCTGCTCCCACTCAGGTCTGTTTCTTTTCTATATAGTGTGCGAGTGCATCTAGAAGAGATGTGAGATTAGAGGAGGAGGAAAAAAAACTGTGTTGCCTTACCGACCGAAGGAAGGAAGGAACGAACGAACGCCTGCCCACCCGCCCGCCTGCCTGCCTGCCCACCTACCTGCCTGTTCACTCGCTGGCTGGCCAGGCTGCCCGCTGCTGGAATTTTCGTTTCATTTTGAATTCAACAGCTAGCGATCCTGAAACAGCAGCCAGCACCAAACGGAGCACACACAGCAAGCAGCGGAGCTGTAAATCACTCAATTCAGTGGAGAGCCTACTGCTAGTTCCTGCTTCTGTCCTTCCTTGTAATTGTAAGTACAATAATTGATTATTTATTGTGGGGTGCAAGAAACGTACAACTAAATGCATAGAGGGAAGGAGAGAAGATGGGAGCAGATGGAAGGCAGTTGCAATTGGGGCTGTGGGGTTCAAACTGAAGTTTACTGGTCTGTATTGTTTGTATCATTTGTGTGTGTGTATATAACAAGAGGAACATTTTTGAGGTTTACTTTGAAGGACGGGAAGGGCACAGGTTCAGTGTGCGTGTGCGTGTGTGTGTGTGTGTGTGTGTGTGTGTGTGTGAATACATTTTTCTTTCTAAATGTATAACATGTATTGTTCTGGTGTCTTTTCAATGTTGGGCAGAAGGGCAGATGGCGGACTGGCCCACATGCCAAAAAAAAGATTGTTCTGGCCTCGAGTGATGGTGGGCATGGGACGGACATGCAGGCTGGCCCAGAACAATTTTTTTCTGCATGTGTACCAGTCCACCAGGTCCATGCCAAGCTCCAGTCGCTTGTTGTTGATGGTCAGTGGAGGGTCGGTCCTGGCGGACTGGCCCACATGCGGAAAAAAAAACTGTTCTGGCCTCGGGTGATGGTGGGCATGGGACAGACATGCAGGCTGGCCCAGAACAATTTTTTTCTGCATGTGAACCAGTCCGCCAGGTCCGTGCCAAGCTCCAGTCACTTGTTGTTGATGGTCAGTGGAGGGTCGGGCCTGGCGAACTGGCCCACATGCCGAAAAAAAACCTGTTCTGGCCTCAGGTGATGGTGGGCATGGGACGGACATGCAGGCTGGCCCAGAACAATTTTTTTCTGCATGTGTACCAGTCCACCAGGTCCATGCCAAGCTCCAGTCGCTTGTTGTTGATGGTCGGTGGAGGGGCGGCCTGGCGGACTGGCCCACATGCCGAAAAAAAACTGTTCTGACCTCGAGTGGTGGTGTGCATGAGACGGACGTGGAGGTTGGCCCAGACCAATATTTTTCTGCATGTGTACCAGTCCGCCAGGTCCATGCCAAGCTCCAGTCGCTTGTTGTTGATGGTCGGTGGAGGGTCGGGCCTAGTGGACTGGCCCACATGCCGAAATAAAACTGTTCTGGCCTCGGGTGATGCTGGGCATGGGACGGACGTGCAGGCTGGCCCAGAACAATTTTTTTCTGCATGTGTACCAGTCTGCCAGGTCTGTGCCAAGCTCCAGTCGCTTGTTGTTGATGGACGGTGCAGGGTCGGGCCTGGTGGACTGGCCCACATGATGAAAAAAAAACTGTTCTGGCCTCAGGTGATGGTGGGCATGGGACGGACGTGCAGGCTGGCCCAGAACAATTTTTTTCTGCATGTGTAACATTCCACCAGGTCCGTGCCAAGCTCCAGTCGCTTGCTGTTGATGGTCGGTAGAGGGTCGGGCCTGGCGGACTGGCCCACATGCCGAAAAAAAAACTGTTCTGGCCTCGGGTGATGGTGGGCATGGGACGGACGTGCAGGCTGGCACAGAACAAATTTTTTCTGCATGTGGACCAGTCTGCCAGGTCCGTGCCAAGCTCCAGTCGCTTGTTGTTGATGGTCGGTGGAGGGTCAGGTCTGTCGTACTGGCCCACATGCCGAAAAGAAAACTGTTCTGGCCTCGGGTGATGGTGGGCATGGGACGGACGTGCAGGCTGGCACAAAACAATTTTTTTCTGCATGTGTACCAGTCTGCCAGGTCCGTGCCAAGCTCCAGTCGCTTGTTGTTGATGGTTGGTGGAGGGTCGGGCCTGGCGGACTGGCCCACATGCCGAAAAAAAACCTGTTCTGGCCTCGAGTGATGGTGGGCATGGGATGGACATGCAGGCTGGCCCAGAACAATTTTTTTCTGCATGTGTACCAGTCCGCCAGGTCTGTGCCAAGCTCCAGTCGCTTGTTGTTGATGGTCGGTGGAGGGTCGGGCCTGGCAGACTGGCCCACATGCGGAAAAAAATCCTATTCTGGCCTTGGGTGGTGGTGGGCATGGGACGGACGTGCAGGCTGGCCCAAACAATTTTTTTCTGCATGTGTACCAGTCCGCCAGGTCCGTGCCAAGCTCCAGTCACTTGTTGTTGATGGTCGGTGGAGGGTCGGGCCTGGCGGACTGGACCACATGCCAAAAAAAAAACTGTTCTGGCCTCGGGTGATGGTGGGCATGGGATGGACGTGCAAGCTGGCCCAGAACAATTTTTTTCTGCATGTGTACCAGTCCGCCAGGTCCGTGCCAATCTCCAGTCGCTTGTTGTTGATGGTCGGTGGAGGGTCGGGCCTGGAGGACTGGTCCACATGCTGAAAAAAAACGTTCTGTACAATTGTACTATTAATTTAATTATGTGATTGTGCGATCCTTCATGTACTGTGCACTGTTTCATGTGGTCCATCATTGATAGGCGGGACGGACCCCACAGACTGGTACACATGTTGGAAAACAAACTGTTCTGTGCCTCTTGTCTTGCCTCTACTTCCCTCCCTTCCCTCCCTTCATCTATCCATCAGCAGTGGCCAGAAGAATTTGTTTTCCAACATGTATATCAGTCTGTGGGGACAGTCCTGACCATCAACGACAGATTTCTTGGTGTAGGATAGAAGGTATGTACCTTTTGTGGAAGTGTTAAATAAAACAACATACTAAGTTTTCGTGTGTGTGTGTGTGTGTATATATTTTTATTTAATTTGAATACAAATGGAGAGCAATACACTAATTATTACACAATTTCATAGATATATACATAAAAATGTAGTAGTATTCAAACATTAAAAATTTGTCCTAAAAAAAAATCATCATTGTACATTTCCAGTCAAGCTCGCAAGCATGTCCGCACCACATGCAAAGCATCCACGGTTCTCGCAGGAAGAAGCCAAAGCACGCCATGTTTCGTATTGTATCTAGGCCAAGGATCGTGTAAAGATGTATCCAAAAGATATTTATGAGGATGGAGGCCACTTGTTCTGCCGATTTTGCTGCCACACGATCGACTTTCTCTGGAAGCATACCATTGACATCCATATGAAGTCACAGAGACACCTGGTCCGGAAAGCAGAAATAAAGAAAAGAAACAAAGGTAAAAGCACTGTTCTATTCCTTTATTAATTTTGCGTTTATTGCTTTTTCCTGTTTTCCCCAGCCCACTCACTCATCCTTGTGGAGGGATGAACTGCGGGACATTCCCTACTACTAGCTGTCCCTCTACCCAGAGTCTTGTCCATTCTCCACCCCCATGCTCAGGCTTACCCCCCTGTGCTGTGCTGCTGAGGGGGCGTCCCACTCCCTAACAGACATTGTAGACAAGACCTAGATTACCCCCCAGGTCAGGGCCACCATGAGAGTGGGACCCTCCCATGGGGCATTGGTGGTAGGGGGCAGAGGAACGAATCGAGCCATCATGTTGGGGGCTGGTATTTTTCTTTTCCTGGGGGCATGGATGTTCAATGATGTCCAGCATATGCCCTGCCCCCCTGAACATTCAGGTGTCTGTCACTGCAGTACTACCAGCCTCTACCAGGGTCCATCAAGCACTGGACACTCTCCTCTCCTTCCCCTCAGAGAAGGACAGCATTCCACTGAACACCCCATCCTTCTCCCTCTGGCCGGCCCTCCACCCCGGGTCTGTTCCTGATTCTGGGTCGCTGGTGGCATAAGCAGAAATCCGACCACTGCACCAGTGGGCAGGCCAGGATGTGCAATTCTGCTTACCCCCCCAGACATCAGGGCTTCCTGAACCTGGGCTGCTGGAATGCCTGAGGTAAGATGAGATGCCTCGGCCCTCTGTGCCACCAGGCTGGCTCAAACTGTTCTGTTCCACCTGCTTAATATTTTGTTTTCCTTTACGTGCTGGTTGTGGAATGTTTGACTAGTGACTATGCGCAAACTGCATAAAAATGTTATCTAAATTGTTTTTTGTGTCTTCCAGGTGCTGCCAGTCGTCAGCGACAACAAGCTCTCACAACATGTCTTGCCAGAGCAACGGCGTCCTCATTGGAATGAAAGGAGTTTGTGCTGGACTTTATTCAATGTCTGACACGAGCAGATATTCCTCTGGAAAAGGCTCCAACTTTACATGAGTTTCTTCAGAAATACACCAGACAAGGAGGAACACTTCCTGGACCAGCACAACTGCGCAGCATGTATCTGCAAGAACTATGCCCACAACATGAAGCTAACGTAAAGAAAGAAGTGGAGGATGCCAACGTTTTTATCTTTCTGGATGAAACCACACACTCCTGTGGACACAGCGTGTTAGCAGTTTTGGCTCAGCCTTTGAATAAAGTTAGAAAACAGCCCATTCTGATTGGTGTGGAGTTCCTGCAGCGTGTTAACCATTCAACAATATCACAGGCTCTGCTGAGAGTTTTAAATGCCAACTCTGTGAACTTCAACAAAGTACTTGCAGTTGTTTCAGACAGTGCGAGTTACATACACAAAGCATTTGGTTCAGTTCTCTCTGGAGTACTACCAAACGCTGTGCATGTTACCTGTGTGGCACATCTTCTCAATCTTATTCTGGAAATCTGGGCAGACACCTTACAAGATCTGAACAGTGTGGCAGCGCTTGTTAAGAAGGTGTTTTGTCAGAGCCCAATGCATCGCTACCAGTTCCTGTCTTTTATGGAGTCGAAAGATAATGTGACTCCAAAGATGCCGGTATATTCGGTCCTGACAAGATGGTGCTCGTGGGTCAGTGCTGTGGACTATTTAGCTGAATACATGCCCATCATTGCTGAATTTCTACAAAGTGAAACATCTGGTGCAGCGACCCTCAAAAGGCTGAAGGACCTGCTGAAGGACAAATTAACAAAGTTGATGACGCAAGCAACATTTGTCAAAGAACATTCAATAGAGTTGGTTAGGCTCATCGAAGAGCTACAGTCCAACTCCCAAGCCACATGGGCACAACATTTTTTCAAAATTGCAAACTGTTCATTTCTTTTTAGACTTTTGCACAACAGCTGGTGCTCAGGAGTACTGGCCCCAGACTGTGGAATGGTTATCCAGATGCCAAGTACAGGAACGTGAGGCTTGTACCACTCTTTTTCAGACTCTGATGCTGCAGAGCAGTGAGAAAATGACAAACATTGTAAGCCACCACCCCTCCTTGAACATTTTTGAAGCAGCAAGAGTCTTCTATCCCCAGCAGCTACCAACAGTGGAGAAGAATAAAACTGATTACACTGAACGGATCCCCTGGACTGCTCAAGGTCTCAAACATGGAATGGCATGCATACATGGCTGTAGCCCAGACAATTCCATCTGACTTCAACCTGTCAGAATGGTGGGAGGCACAGCATGTTGCACTGCCAGAGCTTGCTGCCATTGCCAAGCAATACATCTGGCTTCCAGTGAGCACAGCCGATGTAGAACGAACATTTTCAGTGTACTCAGACCTGCTGAAGGACAACCGACGGACTTTAACAAAGGACAGTGTAAAACTGCTTTTAATGTTGAAGTACAATAAAACTATATAGGGATTTTTAGAGTGGTTTCTGAGTGGCACTGAAAGGAGAGTGCGTATGAGTGTACGTAAGGAATAAAATTGCAGTATCTGCAATTTGTAGGAAATTGATATTTAAAATGTTTTCATTATCTATATTGCTGGCCTTTATAGTCTAGATATTGTTAAATAAAGTTTGGGCATTGTTAGAAAATTGGTATTCTGATTTTATTTTCAATTATGTAATTGATTGCCATATATAGCTTTCATTAAAGTTTGGTTATTTTGCATTATGTCTTATTTTTTTTGGTGTTGTACTAAATATTATATATCTGGAAACTACGCAACTATGATGACAAGGGCCCCACAATTTCCCCTCAATAAATCTGAAAAATCCCCACAATTTGGCCATGATTTTTCTGCAATTTTCCAGTGCCCCAGGCCATATCCAAAGCCCCTCCCTGGTCTACTGCTTTGGTCACCCAGTCAAAGAAATCAATTAGATTTGTCTGACATGACCTTCCTGCTGTGAATCCATGCTGCCTTGGGTCCTGTGCCCCACTGGCCTCTTGGTACTCAACAGTTCTTTCCTTCAGAAGTGATTCCATCATTTACCCCTACCACTGAGGTCAAACTGACAGGTCTGTAGTTTCCTGCCTCTGTCTTGCTCCCACTTTTGTGAAGGGGAATCACATTCGCCATCCTCCAGTCTTCAGGTACTACACCATCCTCCCATGATTTATTAAAAAGGGTAGTCAGTGGTGTTACTAGTTTTTCCCTTAGTTCTTTTAGAATTCTGGGGTGAATCCCATCAGGCCCCATTGCTTTATCCACCTTTAATTTTAAGAGTTCTTTCAGAACCCTTTCTTCTGTGAAAGGACTAATATCAACCCCCCCCCCCATCCAGAGTGCTTCTGTTGACTGGATTAGGTATTTCCCCGGCTTTTCCATTGTGAATACTGAGCAGAAGTACTCTTTCAAACAACATGAAGTCTTGCTATATTATGACATATGCAGTTTGTCCCAGCCTTAGAACTGCTCCGGAGGTAAAAGAGTTAACTCCCATGCCACGCATGCAATCTGGAGCGCGAGCTCGGTTAGAAAAACTCTGTCTGTTTATCTTCAAACTGAAACGTCAGATTCTTTACTCCGCCTCACTGAACAGTCGCTCCGGAGATTCCTCCTACTGCTTGGTTCATTTCTCGGTTAAAAAGTGTTTTTTCTCGGTTATTTAAACCGCGATTATTTTATTTTAACCGCAAACCGGTCAGTTCAAGCTCTGTCTGTGGTATCATAAGTAATAGACAGGTTTTCATTTTCTGTGTGGAACTTGTAAATGTGGTTATAGGTTCGGTTTGAACCGATCAGGTTGCTTTTAAAACTTATTTTAATTACATTTAGAGTGCAGTTCCTGGTTCTTATCGGTTCTAAAAAAAACAGATTTCATTACGTTTTTTTCCACGACCCGTGACACGTTTGGGAACCGATAAGGGTGTCTTGCCTGGCATTTGCCGGAAAAGGGCAAGTTTTTGGTTAGGCTGGCATTATGTCTGAGAAACCCAAAAGAAAAACCGGGCCCACTGGGTTTCAACACTGTAGAGTCTGTGGGAAAGCCTTTGCCAAGGCTGACCTACACACCACATGTGTTTATTGTCTGGGGTTTGACCACCTCAATGCAGACTGCCAGATTTGCAAGAATTTCCCTGCAGCTACCCTGGATAAGAGAGTTGGTAGGCTCAGGGAACGAGAGGCCAAAAAGTCCGCTGACCCGGATGGCCAGCCCGGTTCGGTGCCAACCGAACCGGAGGGAGTGCCCTCTGACCAGGGCGAGACTTCCTCGGGCAAACGAAGAGCTGACTCAGAGGAGCCAGTTCCAGCAAAGAGGACTAGAAAATCAGCAGGTGTGGAGCCAAAATTTCCTTCTCCAACCGCTGCAGAGATAGCCAAAGCGATCCAAATTGTCCAGTCGCTTTCCCCGGTTCCGTCCGAACCGCCACTATCAGGTAAGCGGTCGGTTCGGCGGTTCCACTGTTCAAGAATATGATATAGAGGAGTTTATGAACCGGAGGAGGGGAGGATTATGAACAGTGTGAATGTGATTTTGAAAGTCTGGATGTGCCCATTGAACCGGACATCTCCCAGACAGACCTTCAGGAGAGTCTCCCCTAGGCTTTCTGAGTCCCCTTTTCATTTTCTGTTTTATAAAAAAGTTGCTGAAACCCTCCAGCTCCCTTTGGAAGAAGCTGTGGATGAACAAGAGGAGCGTTACTATGTGGAAATGATGGATATCCCAGAGTCCAGGAGATTGTCTATTCCTTTACATAAATCCTTTAGGAAACAAACAATAAAAATTTTAAAAGCTCCTAATTCTTTACCTCCTGTGGATAAAAAGATGGACAGGAGGTACACTTTGTCAGGTCCTGATACAGAGTTCCTTTCATAACAATGCAGCCATGTTGGGGTAGTGCAGGCTGCAGCCTGTGATAAGGCAAATATTCCCTTGGCTTCACACCCTCCTGACAAGGACTCCAGGAGGATTGATGCCATGGCTAAGAAACAATACATGGCAGGATCCTTGGGACTCAGACATGCAAATTATATGGCCTATGTTGCAAGATACCAGAAATCCAGATGGGATACTGTTATGGCTTTAGCGAAACAGGCCCCTGGCCAGCTTGCTAAGGAGCTGGAACAGGTGGCCGCTGATGGTATTGAGGCATCCAAGGTGCAATTCCATGCTGCAGTGGATTCTAATGACGTATCTTCAAGAGTCATGGCTACATCTGTGGCTTTTCGTAGAATGGCTTGGCTCAGGTGTACTAGTCTGTCACAGGATACCCAGGCTAAGGCCATGGATTTTCCTTTTGTGGGTAATTCTCTGTTTGGGGAGCAGACAGAGAATTACATGAAGAAAATGGATGAGTATAGGACCACTTATAGGAGCGCACAGGCCAAGGAAAGGCAAACCACTCCTCAGAGGCAGCCTCCCAGGGGCAGGGGTAGGCCTTTTCACAGGCCTTTTTACCAAGCCCAGGCCTCCTCTTCAGCTTATGCCCAGAGGGGGTTCTTCAGAGGGAGAGGCAGACGGGGTATGAGCAGGCCTGCTCCCACCCCTCACCCTAAAGCCCCTGCCAAACAGGCACCCTGATGGGATGCCCAGGACTGATTCTCCATTACCTGTAGGGGGCAGGCTGGCTTACTTCGTCCAGGACTGGGAGTCTTTAACATCAGACAAGTGGGTCCTGGAAGTAGTCAGCCAGGGACTGGTTCTCAGCTTCAAAAAATTTCCAAAGATGAGAATCAGATCTTTTCCACCTGCAAATCCATTACAGATTCTTGCTTTGGAAACCGAAGTCTCAACCCTCCTGGCTCTCAGAGCTGTGGAAAGGATTCCTCCCCTACACCAGGGCAAAGGACTGTACTCCAGGTACTTCCTTACACCAAAAAAGACAGGAGAATGGCTGCCTATCCTGGATCTAAGATATCTGAACAAGCACCTTTTAAAACCAAAATTCAAAATGGTGACTCTGGGAATGATTTTACCCTCCCTAAGGCCAGGGGACTGGCTAGCGTCCCTGGACCTCAAGGATGCCTACTTCCATGTTCTCATCAGAAGCTCCCACTGAAAGTACCTCAGATTCGAACTGCCCTCAGGCCATTACCAGTTCAGAGCAATGCCCTTCAGCCTTACCTCTGCCCCAAGGGTATTCACAAAATGCCTGGCAGTAGCAGTTGCTCACATAAGAAGGCAAAAGATTGCCATCTTTCCCTACCTAGACGACTGGCTCATAGTGGGTCAGTCTCCAGACCAAGTCAAATCACACCTTCAGGTTACCCAGCAGCTGCTTACCTCTCTAGGTTTTCTTCTCAATCTCCCAAAGTCAGTTTTAGGACCTGTTCGGCTACTCACCTTCATAGGCGCCGAACTGGACACAAAGCAGGCCAAAGCCTTCCTTCCTCTAGACAGGGTAAAGACCCTGGTGGCTCTGGCCTCCTCCTTCACTCTGCAGGTCTCTCAACCAGCAAGGCACTTTCTACAGCTCCTAGGACACATGGCTGCTTCCACAGCTGTAGTGCAAGGAGCAAGATTTCAGATGAGGGACATTCAGTTCCATTTGAGAGCCTTCTGGTCTCAAAGGAGAGATCCCCTAACCAAATTGATCCCAGTAACTCGAACCCTGATCCAGGCCCTGCAGTGGTGGCAGGATCAGAGCAATCTGAGACAGTGGGTTCCTTTCATCCCTCAATCTCACTCCTTGACCCTTACTACAGATGCGTCCCTTTTGGGATGGGGAACTCATATGGGCGACCTCTCCACCCAGGGATTGTGGTCCCCTCAGGAATCTCTGCTCCACATCAATCTGTTGGAACTCAGAGCTGTTTTTCTAGCACTTCAGGTTTTTCTGCATCTGTTCAGAACAAAGTGGTACAGGTCAGAACAGACAACACCACTACAATGTGGTACATCAACAAACAAGGGGGCACTCGGTCTTCAGCCTTGTGCACCGAGGCAATGAAGTTGTGGTCTCTGGCTTATTCCCTGAATGCCTCCCTCATAGCAGTTCACCTCCCAGGCAAGGACAATGTCCTGGCAGATGCTCTCAGCAGGATTTCCCAGGGCCATCATGAATGGTCACTGGATCCCCTAGTACTGGGGTTAGTTTTTGCCAGGTGGGGCACCCCTCAGATAGATCTTTTTGCAGCCACAATAACTGACTTCCGCTTTTTTGTTGCAGGCCCCCAGTGTTGGGCTCAGTCCCTCTGGATGCCTTCCTTCTCGATTGGGAAGGGAAGTTCCTCTATGCCTTCCCCCCCTTCCCGCTCCTGTTCAAGGTGCTAGTCAAAATCAGATCTCAACCTTGCAAGATGATTCTGATTGCTCCAGATTGGGCCAGACAGCCCTGGTACCCACTCCTTCTGTCCTTAGCAGTCCATCTTCCCCTGTGTCTCCCAGGAACCACAATTTGTTAACCTGTGCCCAGGGAGAGTTTGGTATCCAGTCTCAAATCCTCAACCTCAAGGTCTGGCTCTTGAGGAGTTAGAGTTGCTGACCTACACCTTCTCAAGGTGTGCTCGAAATCTTGAAAGCTTCTAGGAAGCCTTCCACCAGGGCTACTTATAACCTAAATGGAAAAGGTTTTCCATATGGTGCTCTGGAAAGCATATTTCCCCAGAATCTGCTGATTTGCCCACAGTTTTGGACTATATGGCCCATCTAAATACTTTGGGGCTGAGGCCAGCTACCCTGAAAGTACATTTGGCAGCTGTCTCTGCTTTTATTTCAGCAGGAAAGCCCTCTTCTCTTGCACCCTGTATTTTCCAAGTTTTTCAAGGGATTGCTTCACACCAACCCGCCATTCAGGGACCCTGCCCCTGCCTGGGATCTTAATGTTTGCATTGCTCAGCTGATGCAACCCCCTTTGAACCTTTGTCTTCAGCAGAGCTTAAGTACTTGACTTGGAAAACTGTGTTTCTAGTAGCCATCACTTCTGCCGGGCGCATAAGTGAATTACAAGCTTTGTCAGTGGAGACTGATTTTATCTCCTTTCACAGAGATAAGGTAGTCCTCAGGACTAACAGGAATTTCTTGCCTAAGGTGGTTTCAGATTTCCACCTTAATCAATCTATATCTCTTCCAGTGTACTTCACTGACCATTCCTCCTCTGGCGAGAGGAGGCTGCACAGTTTAGATGTTAAGAGGGCCCTTAGTTACTACATAGAGCGTACTAAGGGTCACAGGTTTGACTCCCTCCAACTTTTCCTCACTTATGGTGTGGTTGGGAAAGGGAAACCTGCCACTAAAAGATCCATTGCCAAGTGGATTGTCTCTTGTATCCAATTTTGCTGTCAAAAACTGGGTAAGGTTCCCCCTTCAGGCCTGAGGGCTCACTCTACCAGAGGTACAGCGCGTCCTAGCTATGGCCAGGACATCCCTATCTTAGAGATCGTCAAGCAGCTACCTGGAAAACAGTACACACTTTCACAAGCATTACTCCCTGGACATCCAGGCCAGGAGGGATGCTCGGTTTAACACAGCTGTGCTTCAGAGCCTATTTCCTAAGTAGGTTCTGTCCTCCTCCATGGAGGTACTGCTGTGTAGTCTGCATATGTCATAATATAGCAAGACTTCATGTTGTTTGAAGAAAAATTACTCACCTTAGTAATGTTGTTTCTTCTAATGGAGTCTTACTATATTATGACCCCCGCCTGCCCCTCAGAACCTCTACTCTTGGGATGTGGGTGGCAGTCCAGTGTTGGCACTTATTGATGCCCACCTTGTGTTCTCCACCCCTCCTTTTTGGGGTGTTTGGGTGTTGTATTTTATTTTATCTTATTTTCTGGGTCCCCTGACTTGAGTCTTGGTGTTGGGACCAGAAAAATGTGTTAATATTTTAGTAGCCAGTTGGCTAGTGTAGGTTTACAGCTTCCACACAGAACCTTAGTGAGTTTTGCTCATAAAGATCTGACAGTTTCAGTTTGAAGATAAACAGACAGAGTTTTTCTAACCGAGCTCGAGCTCCAGATTCCATGCCTGGCATGGAAGTTAACTCTTTCACCTCTGGAGCAGTTCTAAGGCTCAGACAAACTGCATATGTCATAATATAGCAAGACTCCATTAGGAGAAACAACATTACTAAGGTGAGTAATTTTTTCTTCTGTATCCCTGCTTTTTCACTGTTGCTCTCTGCCCAACTACCTTCCTCTTTGTTCAGCCTCAGTATCCTTGCCTTAGTCTTTTTCTCTCTAATGTACCTATAAAAGGTTTTATCCCCCTTCTTAACCAAGTTGGCTGTCTTTTCCTTGGTTTGGGCCTTTGCTATTCTGACTGCCTTACCCACTTCCTTCTGCTTTAACTGGTACAATTCTCTGTCCTGCTCCTTCTGTGTTTTCTTATACTTTCTGAATGCTATCTTTTTCTCCCTTACCTTCCCCACCACTTCTTTTGAGAACCATAGTGTTTTTTTCTTTCATTTTGATTTGTTTATTTGCTTCACACAAAGGCTTGTTGCCTCTGTGATAGCAGTTTTGATGTTTCCCCATTGTTGACCCACCCCACCTTCTTGCCTGTTTGCTAGTGTTTTTCGGAGGCACTCTCCCATTTTGACAAAATCATCCCTCCTGAAGTCCAGTACCTTCACTTTTGTGTGGCTTGACTCTACAGCTAAGTTTATCATGAACCGCCCTGTTTGGTGGTCACTTGTTCCCAGAAGGCTACCCACTTCAAGATCAGAGATCCTCGCTCCTCCCCATTTGAGAGTACCAGGTCTATGATTGCTCTCTTCTGAGTAGGTTCCAAAACTAGCTGTCTGAGACATGCCCAGTGTAGGGCATCAAGAATGGCCCTGCTCTTGGATGTGGCTGCAGCAGAGGTGCTCCAGTCAACATCTGGCATATTCAGGTCCCCCATCAGCAATATCTCCCCTTTCTCTGCCATCCCAAGGATGCCTTCTAGCATTTCCTTGTCCATTTCCTCCCCCTGAGATGGGGGTCTGTATACAACCCCTGTGTGGATTTTGGAGCCATTTTCAGTCTCCAGGGTGACCCACAGTGCCTCCTTTCCTCCCTGTTTACCCTTTAGTTCTATTGCTTTGATCCTTTCCCTTACATAGAGAGCTATTCCTCCTCTTCTTCTTCTTCCCTCCCTGTCTGTCCCGTAGATTGTTTACCCTGGTATGTTGACATCTCAGTCATGGTTCTCTGTGTACCATGTTTCTGTGACTGCCACAATATCCAGGCATCCCTCTTCCATCAAGGCCACCATTTCAGGGAGCTTTTTTACCTAGACTACAGGCATTGGTACTCATTACCCTCCATTTTTTATGGCTTTATTTCTTCTTGCCCCATCCCTGTCCCTACTGCCTTTGTCTTTTTCTCCATTTATCCCTGCCCTTCTCCCTATTGACTGCTCTATCTTGGTGTTTACCTCACTAATTACCCTGATTTTTTGGGGGGACTAGGATTTCCCTTCTTCTCTTCAGTACCTCCCCCTTGGCTAGTTAAAATGCTTGCCATTGAAGCATTTAAACCTATCACCTAGGATTCTGGTTCCCCTCCAGGGTAGATGCAGACCATCGTGCCTGTATAGGCCTGCATCTCTCCAGGTGGAGCCCCAGTCCCCAATGAAGCCAAATCCCTGAGCTCTGCACCAGCTTTTCAATCAGTCATTGAATCCCATGGTGCAGAGTGCCCTAGCCTCATCCATGCCATAGACAGGTAGCACGTCCAAGAAAGTTACCATGTATGCTACTTGTCTAAGGCCCTTCTCCAACTCCAAAAACTTCTGTTGCACTACTCTGATCCCATTCTCAGCCAGGTCATTCTTCCCTAGGTGGATAATGTACATCCAGCTCCCTCCCCCTTGCCGCTGCTCCCACAATCTTGAGGATTCATTTCCTGTCCTTCTAAGCCTTGGTGCAGGGCAGGCACCTTACCTCCCTTTCCCATCCCTCCCCCAGTTCTACTCCCTAACAATTGAGTCCCTCACCAGGAGTTGTTTCCGTCCCCTGTGGGGTCCTGGGCCACCCTCCTATGGGTCTCCATCATGGAGGTTCCCAGCATCCTCCTTGGTCTCCACTGCATATATATGTTTGCATGAAGCTGGACAGTGTCTGCACACACAGGAAAGAACACTGATGGCACACATGCAGTTTTGCAGAACATACTTGCACTGCTCAGTCATGCTTTTTGCAAAACACTTCAAATCAGGAGTCCTGACACAAAGTAAACATTACTGAGGCTCCAGAAAAATTTATTTTTTTAATTAGACATTAAAGCAGCAGTGCAACAATCTGGTGAAAATTTTGATCTACACTTTTTTATTCTATTTTGCATTGCCACTTTACTTACTTCCTGACTTGCATGATACCATTCTTTCCAGTATTTGAGTCTGCTTTAGTACTTTTTTCATGTCTGAAATAATAAAAGAGCACTCCTTTTAATACGGTGTGGACCAGGTCTTCATCAGTGCTTTCTGCTGTTTTTCTCCATCAGTTGTTATATATTACTTCTGTTGAAAAATGAACATTTATGCAGCAGGCAGTGTTTTATGACCTCACAGAACAATATTCATTCAAAAACAGCTGCAAATAGTGATGAATACCTGGTCAGAGCCATATTAAAAGGTGTGCTCCTTTTTTTTCAGACATGCGAAAAAGTACTAAAGCAGACACAAATTGTGAAAAGAAGGGTATCATACAAGTCAGGAAGGAGTAACTATTTGCTGGCAATGTAAAATAAAAAAGTATAGGACAAAATTGGAACCACATTGTTGCACTGCTGCTTTCATTTCTAATTTAACTATGACATTATGTGCTCACAATCACAACACACAAAATGCAACTGTCTTGTGTCCAGAAAATTCCTAAGTGCTGAGGAAGTGAAATAGGAGCATTACACCACATGCAAAGTCCCCCAGGATGTACTGCACAGTCACTCATGCATGCAGTGGTCACACAGAGTCCCCACAATTTTTCTGCATCCCAAAAATGCATCTGTCTTGTGTCCAGAAAATTCCCAAGTGCTGAGGAAGTGAAATGGGAGCATTACACTACATGCAAAGTCCTCCAGAATGTGCTGCACACTCATATGCACAGTGGTCACACAGAGTCCCCACAATTTTTCTACATCCCCAAAATGCATCTGTTTTGTGTCCAGAAAATTCCCAAGTGCTGAGGAAATGAAATGGGAGCATTACACCTCATGCAAAGTCCCCCAGAATGTATTGCACAGTCACTCATGCACACAGTGGTCACACAGAGTCCCCAGAATTTTTCTGCATCCCCAAAATGCAACTGTCTTGTGTTCAGAAAAGTCCCAAGTGCTGAGGAAGTGAAATAAGAGTGTTACACCACATGCAAAGTCCCCCAGAATGGATTGTGCAGTCACTCATACATGCAGTGGTCACACAGAGTCCCCAGAATTTGTATGCATCCCCAAAATGCAACTGTCTTGCATCCAGAAAGTTTACATACTCTGTGATGATGCTGTCTGTCATGATGCACAGTGTCTTGCCAAACCATGTGAAGGAGGGATAACATGACATGAGTCCATTCAGTGTTCCATCTGAAATGATGACCATGAGAGAACTGTTGTTGGTCCAAAGTGTGCTGCGATTCCCGTTAATGCGATGCGATCATCTCAACCGGATGGAAGGATTCCCTTTGTGTGGACGCTAATAGTAGCTTAGTAGCTTTAATGATTTGATACATATATATATATATATATATATATATATATATATATATTATATAACACACACAGTATTTGTATTTTTTAGGTGGGGGTTGACATATATAGACATGTTCTCATTGTATTGTTCTGTATCACAGGTCACATGCTGTTGGTGTGCACATTCCAGTGCTTGATGAGAATTTTTGGCTTTGAAATTGGAAATGGAATACTCTCAAGCCAATGAAGGTAAGTATTTTTTTTTGGGGGGGGGTATATTTGCAAATTGCAAGGAGGTCTCATTAACAGTTTATTATCTGGCTACTTTTTCACATATTTCATCTGCATTCTTCCCCAGTCTGGTAATGATGGTCATGGTCATTGATTGAAATGAATTCTTTATGTTGCATGTCTGCCCCAACCTGGGGACCTGATGTTGAAGACGTTCTTTGGATAAGGCAACTATAACACAGCAAAACATCTGGAAGTTTCCTAAAAAAAGAAATGAAGAACTTATTACAACTTGATTGCAGCAATAAGACATTATGTTTAAGCTGTGGCTATTCAAGGGGTATCTGGATTAACACAGATAGCAAGCTGTCCCACTGCAATCATCAGATCACAATTTAATTTAGTACGAGGCTGTGCAACAAATACACTGGCTCAGATATTCAAAAGGATTGCACCATGCACAGTAGGGTTGCACCAGCACAGTCCAAAAATGCGCCATTCTGCGATATTCAGTGGGAGGCAGTTGCGCCCCCCAAATCACACTGAGCAATAGCGCAATGATAATGAATGTATATGCAACTGAAGGGGGAGGAACCATGCATAAATGGCGCAGTGCGATATTCAAAAACATGTGTCATGCGCAATAGGGGAGCAAGCGGCAGTTGTGCAATAGCGGAAATGAGCCAAAGTAAAAAGGAATAAGGGAGAGGTGCAAGAACACTACAGGGAAGGCACATGTTGGTGAACTATAGCCATTCACACAGGCAACACATACACACACACACACACACACACACACACACACACACACACACACACACACACACACACACACACACACAGGGCAGGACAGAGAAAGTGCACCTGGAACCCACAGACTCAGGGAAGGTGTGGGGAGCCACAGCCACAGTGCAGAAGGGGGAAGTGCCACACAACACTGAAGCCAGCACAGCTAGGTGTTCCCAGTGCAGGGGAAGTAGCAGCCAGAACAGCGGGGGGAACATAGAAACAGCTGCCGGGGGGGTGAACACAAGCCAGGGACATGGCCAGTGCTTCCATCCAGATTGAGGCAGTAATGAGGGGGGGTGAGAAGGTGGGCATCAGGGGGGCACAGCCATGGAAGGGCCCATCAGTGGTATGCCCCCAACAGGCAGAACTGAGCCCACACCAGCTTCGAGCTGTACAGTGATACTGAGATTGTGGGCTGGTACTGCCTGAATCAGGCAATTCTGAGGTGGCTCTGTGAGCTGTGCAGTGATGTGATGCAGACACCCACATGATGGAGCCATGCTCTGTCAGTGGAGACTAAAGTGACAGCTTGCATGTGCTTGCTCACCACGGGTACCTTCCAGAGACCAACAGAGGACACCACAGGCATAACCCAGTCTGCCGCATCATGCCACCTCACCCAATTCCTCAGTGAACTGCTGCCACATGCTGCGGAGTACATCCATTTCCCCAGCACACTAGCAGAGTTCACAGCAAACATATAGGAGTTCCACAGGGCAGCACATATGCCTGGCATGCTAGGGCAATAGACTGCACCCATGTGGCCATCCGCACATCACCTGACCCTGAGAGGTCCACATACATTAATCAGAAAGGGCTATGCTAGCATCAACTGCTAGGTGGTGTGCGATGCCAGGGGGCGCATAGTCAATGTCTGTGCCATGCACCCTGGGGGAGCACACAATGCCTTCATCTGGCACCAGTCGATACTGTGCCACAGATTCAAGAGTGGGGACATCCTCATTGGCCACTTAGTGGGTGAGTATGCAAACCACATGGACAAACTTAGGGCTTGGGAGGGGCATGGTCAGATATGACATGGGTAGTGGCCTACATGGCCTGGGGCAGAGTGATGCTGATCACCAAACTAACCTCCACCCTCTACACACAGGTGACAGTGGATAAGCACTCCGTCCCTGGCTGCTCACACCATACTGGCGGCCCGCAACCCCATCGCAGCAATGCTACAATGAGGCACATGCCACCACATGTGATGTCATTGAGCGGGTGTTCACTATGCTGAAGGCACGTTTCCATTGCCTGGACAACTCCGGTGGTGCCCTATAGTACAGCACCTCAAAGGCCTACAGGCTATTCCTGGCCTGTTGCATCCTGCACAACATGGGCAACGAATGCGGGATAGCCATACAGGTCGAAGAGGGAACAGCGATGGGGATGATGAGTAGGCCGGTGACAATGCTGATGGGCAGCCCCCCCTTGGACGATGGGACCCCCAACTGCTCCAGCTGGCACAGCTGCACCGGGACACCATCACAGAGGAGCACTTCAGCCAACCCAGGTAACTGATGGGGCCATGTGCAACCACTGGTGGCAAAGGCACAACCCACAAACATGCATGGACACACATCAAGGGTGCATGCCATCAAGGGAAGTGGCCGGGCATGGAACCACACACACCACCAGGGAAGGGTGAGGTCTAACATGACACACAGACAGACACACACACACACTCCACTCACCAGACATGCACAAAGGGTAGGAGGCATGCTGACCTAGAACGCCACCCCTAGCCACACACATGTCCACAGACCACCATGCCCACTGCCTGTCATTGTGCATGTGTCAGATGCTGGGCACCATTGCACATTGGCATACAGCACAATGCAGGCGTCATCATGTACAAGCAGCTGCGGACAGCAGCCGGAAGGGTGTGCAGATGGACTGTGTGTGTGTTTGCGTGCAGGGCCGGGTAACCACCTGTGCATTGCCCGCTGAATGACACAATGCACACAGGGCAGCATCAGACAGTAGACATGCTGGGAGACAGGTCAGTCATGTGCCACAGTGCCTGGCCACCACGTATGCATGGGCAGCCCCGCCAAGACCCACCAGCAGTGACAGGCTGACCACTGACCTCATGGGGTTGCACCAATGGTCCCCCAGGGGTTCCACTGCGTGAATGAGACCGTGCTCATGCAGGGGTCTGCAGCACACCGAACATGCCTGCGCCAGGAGTGCTCGGGATGCCCACAGCTGAACCCGGTGTCGGCAAGGATGGTGTCGCAAGACACCGGGAATGGGGGGGTGGACATTGCACTGCGTGGTGTCTGTGATGCATGGGCAAATGACTGTGTGCCCCCTGTGGCCATGGCAGCTGTGATTGTATGTGTCAGCCTGTCAATGGCAGCGGTCATATCCTCCCGCATCCAGTCCATCCCTTCCAGGAGCAGAGCTGTTTCTCTGCTGTGACGCTCCTCTGCCTGCTGCAGAGCTGCACTCAGTGCATCCACCTCTGTCACAAGCTGCATCTGCTGATTGACTGATGCTTGCAGTATGCGGGTGTGCTCATCCAAGAGGTCAACTGCCTGATCAGCATGCTGTCCCTCAGGGTGTTCGCGGCCCTGATGCTCATCATCCCTTGAAGGTGGGTGCTGCACACCAGGGCCAGGCCTGGGCATGTCCACAGGCAGTGCACTGATGCCGGTCCCTGACACCGTACCCCCAAGCCCATTGGCCGACTGCTGATGCTGCTCCTCCGGCTGCCACTCCCCATGGCTCAATGGTGCTGCCGCAGTGGCTGCAACAGTCCCACTGTCCTGTACACACACCAGTGCTGCCCCACTGGTGCTGACAGGCACAAGCTGGGACTGTGATGACATGCAGGCCTCCATGGAGGCACCACCCACAGCCATGGCCACGATGTTACCTGCTGTGTGGCCATCCTGTGGCACACACGTGTCACTGCCCATGACGTTAGCTCCATCATCATCGGTGATGGACCCAGCACCAGCCCGAGTCCCTGCATGCTGGCATCCGTGGATGCTGGCAAGCTGGGACATGGGCAGGGCCTCCTCCGCACCTGCTCCAACAACATCAGTCTGGATGTCCAGGTGTTCCCACTGTCACCCTGAGCCACGTATTCCTGTGGAGGTGGATGGGCCCTCATCCATCTCCATCTGACTGGCCTCAGTGGAGTAGCCCACCACCACTGACCCATGCAGATGCTCAGGAGCTGTAAGGGAAAACAAAGTCGCGTTACTGCATGTGACCTACCCTGTCCCCCCAATAGACAGACCATGACCTACCATGCAGTGACAGGCTACCACCCATCTGGAATCCACCACCCGGAACACCCTCAATGGTGCAATGCTGCATACTGCCAGCAACTCTCTCCTCTTGTGGGGTCAGGCGTAGCACCTCCGGCTGTCCTCCACCTGTCGCAGACCTTGATGCCCTGATGGCAGCCACCTTCTCCTTAATCCTCCTCCTGTCTGTGCCCATCTTCTTCTTGCACTCCTGCATGGAGCGCTGGTGGCTGCCATGCAGGTTTACAGAACGCACCACCTCCTACCCTGCAGCAGCACGGGCCTGTGGTGTTCTCTGGCATCCACTGAGAAGTGGCTCCTGGCCTAGGTAGGCCTTGAACAGGGCATCTGTCTTGGCCTTCATGAAATTTGGCCTCCTCCTCCTCCCACAACTCTGTTCCTCTTCCTCCAAGACTTGCTCGGTCATGATTCAGCATGTGAGAATGACAGGTGTTACTTGTGATTGTGCAGTCCCATGCATGTCTCAAAATCCACAGTCCACACTCCCAAACAGCAAGCAACTCACCAGTAGACTGCAGTAACCGACTATGGCCAGTGCAGCCCAATGTCGTACTTTTATAGCGCAACCCATGCAAATGAGGCAAGGCACATCTTTAAGTGGATGCAAATGCAGTCACTGCGCCATTGAATGGCTGATTAGCTGACTTACATATGACGGCTGATCATTGTGCTGTTGCACTTTGCGCAGTTGTGTTGAACGTGCTGAGCCAAGGGCGCAGTTCTGTGACATGCGCAGTATACACCTAACTGCGCATGCCCGGGTTGATGACGCAGGTGCCTGCCATGCTGCGGACATGCTGTGCATGGGAGGCAATGCAGGGCATGGCCACCATTGTGCCAGTGGCACTACAGCACTGTTCACCTACATGGCACTGTGGCACTGGGGTGTCATAGGCGCACTGGGGCAACAGCACAGTAGGCCGCTACAGGAGGTGGCACACAGGCACCCTATCACACTAGACGCATTGGGTTCCAATCACGCTGTGGCTGTCCGTGCGCCAGAGACCCTTGACCCTGTGTCCGACCTTTGCCCCCTAGGTGCCATGCGTCAGGCATGGGTGCACCACTATCACACTGTTCGGTGACAGTGCAATAGGGAATGGCAGCACTGTACCATGCAGCATCTGCATGTGGTGGAACTGCACTGCAAAGCACCACTTTGACTTAACTGAGCAGTAAAGATGGCATGGAGGAGAGCTGTACAGTGGAGCCAGGTGGAGCTGGCAAACCTGGTTGCCACTGTGGAGCCACATGTTGGTCCACTATTTGGTGAGGTACCCCTGGAAAGGGACAGGAGTCACATGTGGCAGGAGGTGGCTGACGCCCTGAAGGAGGCCACAGGTGTGGGGCAGATGGTGGAGCAGTGCCGCCACAGATATGGGGACCTGAGGCAGAGGGACCCAGACCTGCTTGCCCGCTTGCAGGCACATGCCAGGAGGGGCGCGGTGCCATGGCCAGGTAGGTGCAACATCCATACACTTTTATCTTCCATACTTGTATCACGGTTGCATGTGTCCTGCACATGGGGAGTCCGTCCGGTGTTGGCCATGGTGGTGTTATCAGCGTGTGGGGTGGGTGGGTCTGGCTGTGTGGGATTGCACACATATGGGGTTGGGGGGGACTTTGCTACAGTATTGTACTGATGTTCCTCTCTCCATGTTTGCACCTTAGGCCCAGATGAGCTCAGGCTGGCGAAGGAGAGGAGATGCCAGTAGGAGGACCATCAGTCCGGGAGGGGCAAAGGTCCGCAGAGGTGCAGGGACCAGCGTGATGATGGTGAGTGCCTTACATCCATGATTACTATTGCATGCTGTGTAACAGGGCAGGCAGCTGGGCATGGCTACCATCCATTGACACCACTGCCATGCATGCAACTTGTTACAGTCAGCACTGTCCAGTGGTACTGCATGTCTGGGAGTGCATAAATGGTGGTCCATGCATGCACCGGGCACATGGCTGTGCCACTGCCTTTACACTGCATAGCCAAGTCACTGTACAGCCACAGTGGTGCTGTGCAGGACATGGGCGGTGGGTGTGTGCAGTGGTCCACATGGATGTGGCTGCCTGGGTAGGCAGGTCTTGTGGACATGGTCACTGTGGGTGGTCGCACACCATCACAGGGGCGAGGCACATGGCTGTATGCCATGCCACAATGGGTTTGCTGCAGGGAACTGGACAGCCACACGTATTGACTCTGCTCCCCCTTGTCCTAGGTGGACAACGCTGGATGGCCCTGGAACGGGCAATACAGGAAATCCTGCTGCTGGCATGGGCATCCCTGGAAGCCTTGGAGAGGTTGGAGAGACATGGGATCTGGAGGAGGAGAACCCGGAGGTGCCACAGGAGTGCAGAGCAGGGCAGGGAATAGGCCCTCCATGACCCCCTGACAACCATACCCCCTGGACCCACCCTCACACTCCTTCCCTCTCCCATTTCTACACCTCTGCACCATGCCCACCCCCACTTGGTTTGTGGCCCTCCCCCCTTGTATATATTTGCAAATATGCTTGATAGTTCTTATATTTTAATACATACATTTTGTTATAACAACTGTGGTGGTCTCTGATTTGCAGTGGGCTACAGGTGCTGAGCTGCAGTGGTGTGCATGGAGTCAGGGGTGGTGCACGCATGGGCATGTGTGTGTGTGTGTGTATGTGTGCAGAGGTGAACAGCCTATGGTGTGGGCAGGGGGATCAGTCACTGTCTGTGGTTTGTGTGTTGTACTCTGTGCACTGGATGCCTGTGTGCAGTGGTCCATGGGGCCTTCACTGTGTGCATGACACCCCTGTTAGATCATCCATGGCCTGTGCAGCTGACACCCTTGCATGTCTGTGATATGCATGGTCTGCTGGCGTGTCAGTGATGGCTGCTGTGGAAAGTGCTGGGATGGGATGTGTCCTTGGGAGGGTGTGCAGGGTGCTGTACCACTGGAGGTGGGGTCTGGGGCATGCCCTGTCACATGTGGGGTACCTAGTGTGCTGACACATGGTCAATCTCTCAGCTATACCTCAGGGGGGACGTGCAGGGTGGCACTGTGTATGCATCTGTTGCATCACTGTCTGCTGCCACTCACTGCAGGGTTTCCATGTTGGGGCTGCCTTGCATGGCTCCATGGTGCACAGGGCTGCATTGTCACAGTGGGGGGGTGGTGGCATGCATGGGGTGTCCTGCACTGTCGGGTGCTACTCCTGGGCAGGGTGTATGGGGATCATGGGGCAGGGTGTGCTCTGCATTTGTGGGATGGTGTGGTACGGGGTGGTCAGCCATCCTTGTGTGCTGGTCACAGCTTGCCAGGGGGTGTGATGGGGCACCATGGCCCGGCTGTGGGTTGGTTGCTGGTCTCCATAGGCCAGTGGTTATTCCAGCCCTCCCCTAGTTGTGCAGTGCATGGGGTGTGGGGGGACGATGTCTGTTTTGCTGTGTATTCCTATACCCATCAGTGGCATGGGTGGTGGGCCCCTGCATCCCTGGTTGTGCTGTTGCATTGCTGCCCTGCAACTGGGGGGTGTCCCTGGTTGTGCTATGGAGCCTCTGGACTGCTCAGCTGAACATCCCTTGTTGCGCTATGGCACATAAGATATACTCAACTTCACCTCCCTAGTTGCACTATGGTGCAGGTGGTGCGATATTCAGTCGACGGTCGTAGGTGCATCTCGGCCTGTGCAGTTTTTGAATATTGCGCTTCTTGCACATGGGAGTAATGGACTTTCGCTTGCTCCTACTGTTGTGCACTTTTTGGGTGCAGTTTGAATATCTGGGCCACTGTGTCAATGTCTCTGCATCTCAACTAAAGTTACATTTCCAAACCACATCTTGTCAAGTAACACAACCTGGGTCCAGCTTTTTCAACACTGTCATGGCTGCACAGTTGCAAATTTGGAATACAGCGCATGATATGTTTCAGAAATATTATTTGTGATGTACATGTCGCCTAGTTTATGAATCCTCAGCCAGATTTGTTGCACTCTTATGAAAAAAAGGAACAGATGAAATACAATTGATATACTTCCAGTATGGACTGGAAATGGATATTCCATAGGTTCCTATAGACAGTACTGCTGCTGTACCATTGATACAGACCTACGGAGAAGGAGAGTATTTGTTGTTAACCTTTGAAAAAAAAAAACAAGTTGACCGTGTGTGTTTGACCATTGCAGCTCAGAAAAGCAACAGAAAACAAAACACAGCTAAATAGAAGTTGAATAGCATAAAAAACATTAATACACATACTCACTTTATAGTTTTTAGAGTAAGAAGCCTTGTGCCTTTGGCTGATGGATGTGGTCTCCTGTTCAACTCCCACTGCCTTGGCATGATCAATGTAATGGAAAAACATTGTTACAATGACACTGGTGATGGGTGTTGGTGGTCATAGCTGTGGCACATGAAGACATTCCTTCTCACATCTTCCTGCATCTGGTGGTGGTGGCAGTGGCAAACAGTGGTCTTATGGTGGTGGTAGTCTGGGGGGGCACATGGTCACATTCTCTATGGTGGCAATGTTGAACAGCAGTCTTATGGTGGTGTTAGTCTGGGGGGGGACACAGGGTCATGTTCCCTATAGTGGCAGTGGAGAACAGCAGTCTTATGATGGTGCTACTCCAAGTGGGACACACTGTCACATTCCCTATGGTGGCAGTGGAGAACAGCAGTTTTATGGTGGTGGTAGTCTGGGGGGGACACAGTTACTTTTCCTATGGTGGCAGTGGAGAAACAGTGGTCTTATGGTGGTAGGAGTCTTGGGGGGACACACGGTCACATTCCTTATGGTGGCAGTGGAGAACAGCGGTCTTATGGTGGTGGTAGTTCGGGGGCCAGGATATACTGTGCTCTGTGTTATAAATGTGATGACGTGACATATGGAATTTGAGTTAGCATGAGTGGGACAGTTATTTAACTTTATGAAAAAGAGAACATGTATCATGCAAGACATGTGACAGCCTTTTAACCACTTAAGTTAAAACCTGCCAGCATTAGCCTCATGATCATTCATCATCTTCCTCAGAAAGAAAGCTGCCCTTGCAGTCTTCTATGTCTGAATTTGGACCATGGGAAAATTCTTTCACCATTGTGTTATCATCTACATCAGTGGTAGACCACTTCATGCTGTCAATGCCACCAAGATGGTCCCTTTCTTCAATATCAGCAAAACCATGAGTATGCTTGGGTACAAATACTGAGGTTGCAGTCTTAGCTGGTATGTGCCTCTCATTCATTTTTATGAATGTCAGCAAACTGACATTTGCAGGAGAGAGATTTGTATCACAAGACTGAGCTATTGCACCTGCTGAGCTGAATACCCTCTCAACACTCACAGTGGAAGGTGGGCATGTCAGGTACTTCAGTGCCACAGCGGTCAACTCTGGCAATTCACTGACTTTCCACTCCAGTATAAAAGGGGATCATCAGTGATTGACAGATGCTTGTTTTCAGACACATGTGACTCAACCATTCGCTGTGCTGCTCTGACTCCAGTGGTTGATGCATCATCCGCTTCTCCAGAATCATTTATGTCACAAATCCCCACTTGGGGCAAAGCCCCTCAAAGTGGGTTAACACCAGCCTCTCTTGAAGACAGACCACTTGGAACTGCAGTCCCTTCCCCCCTTACAGAATATGCTTGATACCACTCCTCCAGGTTCACCTTCAGCCTGATTATGCTTCTCAGGTTTCCTGACCTTGGCACGTGACTTCTGTGCCCCATGAACCAAGCTTACCAGTTGTCCACTGACATTTTTTACCTGTTCAGACCCGCCCTCCAGTACTGAGGCAATTCCACATTTGTATCATTGGTTCAGCATTGTTGCTATTGCAAAGTTGTCACTACGCTGAATGCTCAAGATATGATGATTCTGGTCGAATACTGTCAGCATGTGTTTTAGCAACACACTATAAGCATTGTCTCCGGTAACATCAAGGCTATGCTGTACATTCACCAATGCCCCGCAGCAGTGGAATTGATTGGCTAATGGAGGCCGACTTGCTACTCACTGCCTGCTTGGCATGTTCAAAAGGCCTCAAGATTCTTACTACAGAGTCCATGAGGTGCCACTGTTCAGTCGTCATAGACATGGAGGCCCCGGAATTGGCACAGCTAGTGTGCATGACAAAATAGTGTGAGATGGCTTTGTACTGTTCATACAACCTCTCTGTTATGTATAAAGTGGAGTTCTACCAGGTGATAACTTCCAGCTTCAAGTGATGCTGCGGGAGGCTGTTTCAGATCTACAACTGCTGAAGTTGGTCACAGGCCTTTGCAGAGCGTGAAAAGTTAGAACAGATATGGCATGCAACTGTCAGCATTTCCTTTATATCAGGGTGCTGCAGAAACTCCTGTACCACAAGATTTAAACAGTAGGCCATGCATGGAACCCCAAAAAAGCCACCATTCGTGATGCATTTCACCACATTTGACCCATTGTCACTTGCTATAAACCCAGCTCTAAGGGACAGGGGGTTCAGCCACTTGTCAATTTCAGTCAGTACCACATCCAACATGTTTTCATCAGTGTGTGAACAGGTCACATTGTGCATAGCAATTGTTGCATGCTGTCAAATTCCTGGAAGATTGCTACCATGACACTCCACCTTACTACACTGATTATTCACACTACCAACAGCACTAACAACCCCCGGCACCTGTGCCCTTTGTGCAGTTCTACACAAATATGAGCTCCCTGCTGTTTTACCACTTGTCTACATATCCTTACTTAAATGGATGAATGGAGAGAAGGAATGTTGAAGGGCATGTCTTACTGAGAAGACACAGTAAGGCACAACGTGGGGACAGCATGGGTAGAAAAGTATGTCCTGGATGGGACTTTTTGGACAAGCACGTGCAGCAAACTGCAGGAACCCAGAATTCTCCACAAAGGAGAAGGGAAAAAGATCAGTTGCCAGCATTTCAGCTACAGCAGCATTAAGTTCACGTGACACTGTATGATTGGGTGGGTACTTCAGCTTATGTGCAATAACACTTTGTCGTGGGCTAACTTAAATGTTTTATACGGGGTGTGATGACAAATAGTTCTGCTCTGCAAATGGCAGGTGGTGGAGTGAGGATGTGTGATGAAGACTGTTGCACAGGTGATAACAAACTCAGAAATGCAGTTATTTTCCCAGACTTACCAAAAGGGGTTGATGTACCACTTGCACTAGACATACTGCATTGACCACCACCACCACCACCACCACCAAAACTGCTACTCTCACCACCACTGGACAAGACTTCAAAATTATTCTGCTGTTCCACCTCAAAATGCCTATAGTAATCCTCTGCTGGTATTTCTTCACTACTGCAAGCATTTAATTTTCTACTTGTTGCTACAGTCATGGAAGGGGATAACATGTTAGTTATGGTTGATGACGAGGGTGAATGCCCCACTGTGGTACAGGTATTAGCTACTATCTTGTGCCTATTCTTAGGATGTGTAGGCTGTCTCCCTGTGCCCAGATGGCTCCCCTTTTTATCTTGACTCACATGCACCTGGCAAACCTGGCAGATTGCAACTGATTCATCATTTGCATCTTCCACAAAAAATCCCAAATAAGGGATCTCAATGCTCTAGTTTTAGCATGTCCCCCCTGATGCTGCTTATTGGGCTCTGTTTTTTTAAGCCATGAAGTGGGGGTTGTGCTACATGATTTGTCAGGCAGGACACACTTGGACTGCAACTGACTACCATGACTACCTATCATTATTACTGGGTCATCATCATCGACTGAAACTGGTAAATCAAAACGTTTTATGGGAGGGGGAAATGCAAACAGACACAGACACAGACACCTTGAGTTTCTTTTTCTCTGGTTTCCAACAGGAATCACTGACATCATCATCATATTCATCAACATCATCCACATCTTCTGCTTGGATGCTGGCATATGGACTGCATGTTGCAACCACGGCAACATCATCATCATCAGCACCATCACTCAAAATTTTTTCACCACACTGTTAATCACTGCATGACAAATGCATGACCTGAATCACAGTGGAAGAAATTTCACTTTGTTTGCTATAATTGACATGATGATCAGAATTCTCATGTTCAATTACTGAGATGTTACTGGGGAGTATGACATCATCTACACTGTCACTCAGTGCCACTGTTTTCACACTCCACTATATTTTTGGACATGGTAAACTAGTCAGAACTGGAACTTGAGACAGCAATACTCATACTACTACCAGCAATTGCACTAACACCACCAGCTGGGACAACATAATCTCCTCCAACTATGAGTGAAGCTACTGATTGTGGTTTAAAAAACATTGAAGGAGAAATGCACTTCAGTGACTGCGTACTACTACTACACCCACATACAGTCTTACCACTGGCAGCAGTGCCATGGCGAGAAACAGCTTTGCTTGCACATCTCTTTGCAGTCATTTTGGGGGATCAACAGGAATAGTCTAAACAAATTCAGATTTTGGAACATTCACTCTGGTGGGGGCCGGGGAGGTGAAACTGGATGTGAAGCTAAAAAAACAACTGTTGCTTCGACAACAGATACAGATGCTGAATTGCGACACGTTCAACAACACCTTAACTAACCAGTGGTGTTCTCAAATCACAAACAATCCAATCTGGAAAACAATACCTTTTGCCAGTGGTGGGGGAGCACTGACTGCAGATTACTGCAGTGCAAAACCAAGAAAAGATACCACAGTGGAAGTACAAAATCACACAGCTGCAGTGGATAGCAGGTTCACACTGCTGCACCTGCAATTACACTGTGGCACAATAAAAGGTGTATTATTTGATGTCACATCATGCACGGCACACACACTCACACAAGCAGAATTTGTCTACAAGTAATGTGAACCAAATTTTAAACTTCAGTATTATACAATGTATTTTAAACAACCTCAATGCTGCACCAGGTGCTTCCAGACCACAACACACACAATCAGCAAAATGTCAACAGTTACTGAAAATATTACTATGTGTACATTAACACAGTCAGTTATACAAGAAAAATATAACCAAAAAACAAAGAACTCCCTATTGCTCCAACTTAAATCTATCTACACCAGATATACCCCTCCCCCAAAACACATTTCCAATGTCTCTCAGTACACAGACTGAATGTTGTACATTAACATTCAAACTCCACACACAAATAATAAACACTCGATGTTATGAGCACAGGAGGATTTTCTACAATCGATGAACTAAAGTTTCAGCAAAAAAATGATGCAAAAATACTTTTTGAACAGCTTTTAGAAGGTTTGAATCACAGAGAGCTCTCAGGGCAGACTGTGTCCTACAGCTTCCTACACACACTACCCTGAACTGAGGCTGTGCAGAATAATCTAGAGCCCATGTGACCTGAAATCCTATGAATCATTGCAAAATTTGCCTTTGGAGCTTTAAAGCAAGGCAAAGTGAGGCAAAGTACACTGTTCTCAATGTACTTCACCTTAAGATTTGGTGGAGTAGTGGATTGGGAAGGCAGAGTAATAAGAAGTCATTGTCTTCAATGGATTTTGTATTACCTATCATAATGCGAAGTACTCTGCTTCACGTTGCGGAGCACTCCACAAATCTGCCTTTACTCTGTGAATCACTCTGCGGAGTGAATTGAGGCCACTTCGCCCATCTCTATTCAGCAGACAAACAAGGATAATATGAAAGGATTCTATGGGCATGTACATTCTTAGTGGAAGTCTAACAATAGCTTCAGCTCAATAACAGAAAACAATAAAATCACTGATGACCCTAGAGAAATGAGGGGAAGTATTTAACATGTACTTTGCTTCAGTATTCTCAAAGGCAGTCCCTTATAGAGGTGGATTTGAACAACACACCACATCCACATTAGAAACATCCAAAGCTGCTACAACTAATAAAATAAATTATCTTAAAAATGTACACTCAGCAGGGCCGGATAATATATCACCCATATTGTTAATGCTATTAGCCCCAGAAATAGCTAAGCCATTTATCACTTTGTAACAATTAGCACTACAAAACAATGACGTCCCTGAAGATTGGCTAACAGCAGCCATTGTTCCAGTACATAAAAAGGGAAGTAGCACTAACTGTGCAAACTATACTGTAGGCCTATCAGTTTAACATCATTTTAAGGGAAGGTCCTTGAGAGTTTTCTGAAGGTTACGACTGTAGCTCGCCAGGTGAGGGAGGACCCGAAGATAGGGAACAGCATGGATTCAAGTCAGGCAGATCATGTACAACAAATCTCTTGTGCTTCTATGAAAAAATATCAGCTGCGCTGGATATGGACCAGGCTGTAGATTGCATATATGTGGATTTCTTGAAGGCGTTCAATACGGTTCCAAATGGTGCACCAATTCAGAAGTTAATAAATGTAAAATTAGACCATAAAATTATAAGCTGGATATTACATACATGGCTGGGAGAAAGAACACAGAGCGTGTGCATAAATGGATATTTCTCAAATCCAAGGGAGGTGACAAGTGGAGTGCCACAGAGCTCTGTGCTGGGGCTGATACTAGTCAAAACATTTACATCGGACATAGGTAAACATATGACTAGTTAGGTAAGTAAACATGCAGATGACACGAATATTGCAAAAACCATTAACTCAGAGGAAGAGGGTGACAAAGTCATATTACAAAATTACCTAACTGAAATACTGGAATGGGCTAAAAAGTGGGGAATGAGATTTAATGAGAAAAAGTGCTGCATCATGCACCTAGGAAAACAAAGCAATAAAACCACATACAAGCAGGAGGGATCTCCACTGAGAGAAACACAAGTGGAAAGAGACTTAGGAATAATAATAAATAGTGACCTAACTTACAGATCACATTATGAAAAACAAATAGCTATAGCAAAGGGGTTACTTTGGACAATAAAAATACATTTTTAAATGTAGCAAACAGCTGATTATGCCCCTGTACAGACAGTGGTGTGCGAAATTAAAAAATTTAGCCCAACAAAATATTTTGCTTAATCCCTGCAGTTCACAAAATATTTTGCAGGTGTGAAATCCCCCCCCCCCACTGCAAAATGCAGAATTTCACTGGCAAAATGTGGAATTTTGCCACCTGTGGGCAAATCCGCATTTGAGAGTCAGGGGGATGATAATATTAAAAAAAAGTGTTTTCCCCCTCCCATCCATGAAAAATCTTAACCCTCTAAATGCCCCAAGACCCCACATCCTAGGTTCCTAGTGGTCCCACCACCCTGGCCGACTGCTGGCCCACAATATGAAGAATCCCCCCCCCCGAGGAGATATAGCCCCATCTCCCATCCATAATTTGCAATAAAAATAAATTTCCTTGGTGTCTAGTGGCTCCACCCCCTTGGCTGATCACTGGCCAAATGAAGAATGACCCCCCCAAGATTCATACCCATCCCCTTGTCCCCCCATTGTCCGTAAGTGCCACGGCCACTGGGGCCAATATCAATCATCTTAATGTAAACAACAACAAAAAAAAAACTTTCCCTGGTGTCTAGTGGACCCCCACCCCCACCATGTCAGTAGTAACCCCACTCCACCCAAAACACCCCCATCTAGGACCCCTGTGGGCCACCGGCACAGCCCTCCACTCACCTCCACGGCCGGCAGCCCAATTGAGCTCTTTTACAAATGATCCCTTTCAGTGAATGAGCATATGCATACTCATTCATTGAAAGGGCTCATTTGTAAAAGAGCTCAGTCACAGTCGGCCTGGTGATGCTGAGGGCTGAGGCCCTGGATGCAACACATCATGCCACGCTGGTGACCTGTGTTCAGGAAAGAGCATAGGTGGCTATAGATTGGCAGAGAGGAGATGGACTGAGTGTCTGATGGACTGCTCTCCATCTCTGGGGAAGGGGGTATTCTAGTGGCTGGTGCTTGCCTGACCCCTAGCAGAGGCTGGGACTTGACTGCACACAGCCACACAACAGGGGGCGGGACACGGCAGCTGCTTGATGGGGCATGCACAGGAACATGCATGAACCCAGATGCTGGTGGCATTGTATGCTGTGCTCCTGCAAGAGGAGAAAAAGTGGAAAATGGGCACCCTAGTTGCAGCTGCTTGATGGCTGTCTGTGAGCACCTGTGCCAGTTCCTGAGGTGATCACTATGTGGATCCAGACTTGGTAGGGGAGTTGATCACCCCCTGCCACTCTGCCATGGTGGGTAAGCAGTGGGGCAGTAAAAAGGTGGTCCCTCAGCAGGAGGCAGGAGTGGGTCAGATGGTGGCTGGAGGACAGGATGTGAGGACATGAGATAACTGACTGGCGGCCCCAGGAAGAAATAATCATATAAAAAGAGCTCAGTCAGGCTGCCAGCCATGGAGGTGAGTAGAGAGCTGTGCTGGTGGCCCGTGGGGGTCCTAGATTGGGGTGTGGGGTGGGGTTATTACTGACATGATGGGGGGTCCACTAGACACCAGAGAAAGGTTTATTTTATTATTTTTTAGATTAAGACGACTGATGTTTGCCCTGGTGGCCATGGCACCAATGGACAATGGGTTGTGGGGGGGTGACTCTTGGGGGGGTCATTCTTCATTTGGCTGGTGATCGCCCAGGGAAGTGGTGCCACTAGACACCAGGGAAATTTACTTTTAT
This sequence comes from Neoceratodus forsteri, assembly GCA_016271365.2. Lineage (NCBI taxonomy): Eukaryota > Metazoa > Chordata > Ceratodontiformes > Ceratodontidae > Neoceratodus > Neoceratodus forsteri. Next base: position 853,761,229 of record CM028134.1, read on the forward strand.
TGCAAATTATAGATTGTAACGGGGCTGAATCTCGATGTGGAGGGTTGTATTCTTCATATTGTGAACTGGCAATCAGCTGAGGGGGGTGGTATCACTAGACACCATGTATGTGGGGTCTTGGGGCAATTGGGGGATGGAGATTTTAATCTTGGCATAGATGGAAGGGGGTGAAAACACTTTTTAAAATTGTTTTTTATAGCAAGCTGTGTGTACTGGTGCATGAAATTCTGCATTTCACACCGGTGAAATTCCGTCAAAATACACAAATTTCACAAAATATTTTGAGTGACAAAATTCCCAATTTCACTGGAATTTCACCTGTGAAATAAAATGTAACTGCATCCCTATGTACAGGTCATACATCAGACCAATACTAAACAATTGGAGTCCAATATGGAGACCCATTAACAGAGGGATTACTGACAAAATTGAGAAAGTTTAATGTCAGTGGCTCAGTAGGTAGCACACTCACCTCTGAGATGGCGAGATCAGAGGGCTGTGGGTTCGGTTACCACATCTGGCACATCAGTTAATATCTCAGTACTGACACTGTAGTGCAGCATTAGAGGGGTGCTGCACTTCTGAGGTGCCATCTTTCGGATGAGATGTTAAACCGAGGTCCCATCTGCCTGGATTGGTGGTAGTTCAGGTGGATGTTAAAGAGCCCATGGCACTTATCAAAAAGAGTAGGGGAATTTTATTAGAAAAATATACAATACATCAAGAATATAATATCTCGGGAATATCACACAAAAAAAAGAACAGGAAAAATCACAGACGTATTACAAAACTGATGAAAACAATTAGGTTAACAGCCAAAGTAAATAATGCATAAACTACATAACATAAAGGTAGGTCTTGCTATCCAAGAGATATGTCTCTAATAATTAAGAAAAAGATGTCTATCACAGTTGTCATAATCTATTAACTTTTGTCTGGCTTTCGCTTATTCGATTTGTTTAATTAAAACAAGGTTAGGAATAACACTATGCTGTAAAGAAAACTGGCATCTAGTTTGCCACATATAATATTTTATGCAAACACATATCAGTATCAATATACTAGAATGATACCTCCCCAAAAACCCAGAATAATCTCCAAGAACCAAACTTTGATAAGCAATGTGTCGTACAATATTCCAGTTCCAATGAGATGCCAGATCTGTCCAAACTTAACAGCAAATGAACACTGTAAGAAGAAATGCTCCTGTGTTTCAACTAGCGCAGTACACTCTGGTCTAATATACTGCTGTTCCATAATAGGTTTATGTTTTAAGTTACCCTTAACCCCAAGCTTGCCATGACAGCTAAGCCATTGGACAGCCCACATTTGTAATATAATTCTCTTGTCTGTGAGAGTACGTAATGCCTGTGGTATTTTAGTAGGGACACATAGTGGAAAATCAAGTTGTACAAAAAATACATTTCCCATAATTTCAGTATAAAAATATTTTCTAGAAATACCCTGTAGTTGGGTTTTCCCTAATTTCAATTCTCGCAGTTTCTTAACTTAATTAATCTTGGCTATAGTAGTAATAGAAATAGCCCCAATAGCTAAGTCAGGAGAAGCACTACCTATAGCAAGGCCCACACATTTTTCATAGTTCAAAATAGTGCCATTTAAAGCTGAAAATGAATAAAATTTGTGTAATGCAACTTGACCAGAGGAAACATCCTTAACCAATAGACAAATATCATCAGTATAAACCGATATTTTTTGTGCCGGGATAGATAAAAGGGGAGTCAAACCACATATGAGCTGGCCATGAACAATTTCCCTAACAATGGGGTCCAGAACAAAGGCATATAATAGTGGACTAATGGGGCACCCCTGTCATACTCCTTGCCTCAAACCAACCTCCATACCCATTAAGTTATTCACAAAAGAGTATAGTGTTACGGTATTATACAATAGTTGGAGATGGCTGATGAATTTCTGGGATATGCCATATTTTGTCTAGGATTGAAACAAAAAAGCATGTGAAACTCTATCAAAAGCTTTGGACTGATCCAAAGCCAGTACATACTTAGACAATTTGTTTTGATTTCCATATTCACAAACATCCCAAAGGAAGCGTATATTTTGATGACTAGATCTCTGGGATACAGAACAGGATTGAGCAGGGTGAATTACTATCTGTGCAATGGCCTGTAATCTTTTACAAAGAATAGAGGATAAAATCTTAGAATCAGTATTAAGGAGGCTTATCAGTCTCCAGTTACCTAAATCCATGCTGCCACCTTTTTTGTACAGAAACGTGAGTACTGCAGAATTAAGCTCATCTGCCCCTTTTCCAAATTTCAGGATATCATTATAAAAGAAAGGCAAAAGATCACTAAGATCTTATTTAAAGGCTTTATAGAACTCATTTGTGATACCATCCTCTCCAGCTGATATTCCGTTTTTTAAAGCATTAATAGTAGAAAGTACTTCTAGCTTAGAAATGGGTGTATCTAAAATGTTCAGGACAGAAATAGGAACCGTGAGAATAGGAAAATGAAAAACATCATTCCATGTAGTAGTTGAGCAAAAGGGAGTGCCAAACATGGACTTCAGATGTTGCTCTAAAAGAGTTAGCATTTCCACATCAGAAGTCCTGACCTGGCCTGCTGAATCTTCTACACCTGTCAAAAAATGTTCTTCTACTTTCTATTTACAGGCCATGTACGGATCCTTAAAAGGCTGTTGCTGTGTACCATAGCACATTTCTTGCAAACATAGAAACAGCCCTATCATATTGATATTGCCTCATATTTTTTTTAATGTCCTCTAATTGTCTTTGAATGTTAGAATCCGCTACCTGAGGACTGGAAAGTAATTTATTAAACTGATTCCTAAACTGTCAATATTGTAAATAATCAGAAGTGCTTTTTCGTGTGCCATAATTAATAAAGAAATCTTTCAAAGCAGTTTTTGTATCAAACCACCCAGAAGAGCAGTCATCATACGTGTCTACTACTGACCTCCTGGAATGTAGCAAATACTTTAACTGAGTCAGAACAGCCTCATTTCCCAGCAGCTGAAAGATCAGTTTCCATCTCCTCTGTAAAGACAGAAATCTAGGTGGGACATGTCTAAGGCCCAGCTGACAAATTAATACCTTGTGGCCAGAGAATTCACAAGGGTGAAGAGAAGAATTCTGTTCCACTAGATGTTTAGAAATAAAAAAATAATTGATCCTAGTAGAGAAAGAAGCTGTCTGATAGGTGTACCCTCCCGTTTTGTGTAAAGACCTATAAGAATCTACAAGGCCTGCAACACAAACTGTATTATATAATGCATGAGAGTCGCAATACATTTTCTGTTATACAGCATCCTTAAATCACAGGTCTAAACCACAGTTCATATCACCTCCCCAAATGATATGTTTGGAAGTAAATATATAAGGCTTAATCAAATGAAAGAGATCAACTCTAGCAATTTTAATCTGTGGGGCATAAGCGTTAATCAGCCGAAGGGAATATCCCTTATAGATACAATCAAGTACCAAGGCCCTACTAGGCAATAAATCAATGAGCCTGGTAACTTTCACAGTAGTATGATTGAAGAGGATCCCCACCCCATCAGCAGCATCTGATCCAAAAGACCATAAAGAGGGACCTTCCCACCAAGCCTTTTTTGCGTGTGAGATGTCAGTCAAATTAGAAAATCTGGTTTCCTGTAAAAAGATGATGTCTGCCTGTAGATTTCCACAATACATCAAACAAATCAGTTTTCTTCTATAATTCTTGATACTACAGCAGTTGAGAGATATCATCTTTAGACAGGCCATTATGATTTTAAGGTGGCAGCAAGGGTTTATCTTGTTTTTGCTATTTACCCTTTTTCCTTTTTTTCAATTCAAATTTTTTATTAGCAATTTTACAATAATACAGGAGACAGAAACAGTAGCAATTAGACAACGTTATTACAAAATGAAGTATGTTCTGTCCCTTCCCACCCCATCGTCCCCCTCCCACCCAGTACAACAGCAACACCGAGAATCATCCCAGTCATTTAACTAAGACTTATTATTATTATCACCACCAATAGTATTTAGAGTGTGTAAGGGATCCCAAACTCGCATATACTTCCATTGTCTATTATAGAGGCCCGAAATGACTTTCTCTGTTCTGAGATTAGCTAAAATTTCATGAAGCCATTCTTGATAAGATAGACAAATATCATCTTTCCAATGCTTGAGAACGACTACCCTTTGTTTTCTTAGTATCTGGGAGGTCTCTGTCTCCTTCCTCCTCCAGTTCAATTTCAAATAGGACCTCTGGTGTAGAAGAGGCTTTGGAGCCAGAATCCTCCTCTAGATCAACCAGAACCTGGAAAGCATTTTGAACATCACATATAGGTTTATCCACTTTCAACCTACTAGTAGCCCGAGTCACCGTCTGGAATGGGGAGTCTGAAAATCAGTATCAGAGGAAGGCCTAGCAGAGGTATGAGGTTTCATCTGTGAGGGGCCTGGTGCAGAATCAACACCTTGCTCTTGATAAGCAGTAGGTGTAGTAGTTTGATCTGAAATTGGATTTAATATTTAAAGCTTGTTTCAGTTTCCGTTCCTCACTTATAAAAATATTTTCTTCTCCAAATAAATGGAAATTTATTAGGGATACAAATGATTATAAGGACAATAAGGTATACACATATAAACAATTTAGAAAACAACGATATAGTTATAATGTGGAAAGTGGCACAGACAGTGACAATAGTTACACGGTAGAATCATCTACATGGTCAGGGGAGGACCATTCAGGAGTAGGAGAGTCCGTTCCTTCTAACGCTGTACCAGAAGAAACTTCATCACATTATAACTATATCGTGAGGAACGGAAACTGAAACAAGCTTTAAATATTAAATCCAATTTCAGTCCCCCAGTAGATAAAAATCATGGAATTGAATGTTTCTGCACATTAGTAGAGAAGGAAGTACTGGCTCTATTTAAGGACAAAACCTCTTTGTGGCCTCCCCATCAAAATCTCACTAAAGAACAAAGGATAGCCTTAAATGAACTGAGTAAAGACACTGGGATAATTATTAAGCAGGCAGACAAGGGGTGGTATTGTTATTCAAGATAGAGAACAATATAGATCTATGTGTTTAAAACTCCTAGAAAATAGGGTCAATTATTCAATTTTGAAGGGTGATCCGACGTTATCTATTCAGAGTAAACTGAGGAACTATTGGCAGAATTGTAGATCTTAATTGGTTACAAGATTGGGAAATGAGGATATTGTTAACAGAATTCCAAGAATTCCCACATTTTATTCCATACCAAAATTCATAAAACATGTCAGACCCACCGCCGCCCTATTGTATCAGGAATAGACTCAGTTTTGATCCAGTTTCAAAATATGTTAACTATTATTTACAACCACTAATAAAAAAGTGATTCATATATACAAGATTCCACGGACCTAATTAAAAACTAGAAATTGTGTTGAATGAAAATAATTTGGAAGAAATAATTTTGGTAACCTGGGATGTAAAAGATTTATATACATCTATCCCACATAGGGAGGGAGTGATAAATATGGGTAAAGTTTTGAAAAAGACCAGAGGGCAAACTTCCCAGAACCATTTTGCTGCAAGAACTAGCAACATTTATTTTGCAAAATAATTATTTTGAATTTGAGGGTAAATTTTACCAACAGGATAAAGGGACAGCTATGGGCAGCACAATGGCTCCTAGTTATGCTAATTCATATATGATCATTTTGAAGAAGAATATGTTTTAACTCTGAAAAAACACTTACAAAATTGTATAAAGTTCTGGAAGAGGTTTATAGATGACATATTTTGTCTGTGGACGAGAACGAACAGGAATTGAGGTCATTTAATGTACTGTTAAATAATTTTGACACAAATTTAGAGTTTACATTAAATTACAATAAGATAGCAATACCATTTTAGATTTACAGATTAAAATAACAGATTCTATGTTCAGTACATCATTATTTAGGAAAACTACGGATAGAAATACCTTATTACATAACACAAGTTTTCATGAATCGAAATTAAAAAATAGTATCCCTTATTCACAATTAGTAAGGGTTAAGCGTAATTGCAAAGAAAACAGTGATTATGTAATGCATAAACAAGATATGTTGAATAGATTTCAAAAAAAGGGGTTATCCTAAAAAAATTCTAGCACAAGCAAGTCACAAAATTGATAAAATGACACGTGAACAACTTTTAAGCAAGAAACAGGATTCAAAGAAGGACAGACTAGTATTTGCCACAAAGTATAACCATAGGATGACACAAATCAGAAAAATAATTATTAAACATTGGCACTTAGTAGCTATGGACAATTTAAGTATTAAATCTTTACAATCAAGACCTATAGTAGTATCTAAAAAAGTAAAGAATTTAAAAGTCAGATTGGTACATTCACAGTTTGAACGCCAAGATTTTAATAAAGTACAATTACTGCTGTGGCCACTACAACCGGGGATGACTAGGTGTGGTAAATGTGCAGTGTGCAATAACACTAGCAAAAAAACTTCTTTTAAGCATCCGTATTATAATGAGGAATTTCACATTAAGAACCACATTAATTGTAACACTGAAGGTGTTATTTATGTATTACAATGCCCTTGTGATAGATTATATGTGGGACAGACGAAAGAGCGCTTAAATTAAGGATAGGAGAACATAAAAGTGATATAAGAAATAAAATGATAAATCTCCGTAGCCATACATTTTAATGAGGCAGGACACACAGGAGCATCTCTGAGGTTTTGGGGTCTCGAGGTAGTGAAACAACCCCTTAGGGGTGGAAATTACAAAAAATTGTTAGATAAAATGGAAATGAAATGGATATTTAGCTTGAAATCTTTAGATCCTGTGATAGGTATGAACATTGAATGTAACTGGCAAGCTTGCTTATAGTTTATATTATTTCTATTAATTATTCTATGCATATTTTGAAGAATAGGTATTTATCATCATAACAATAGATTTTGTAGGCAGAATTTATCTGTTTGATCCATCTTGATGGTGTTATTTTTTGGGAAATGTTGGTGTGTTCCAGAACACATATAAAATGTATGTAGATTGTTAACACATACAAATCTTTTTTAGCAGTTGGATCGAATTCATCATAGTGTCAGTAGAGGAGAGAAATGTTAAATTAAAATTCCACAGCCATGTTTGATCTGTTTGTTAATTTCTCAGTATCATTTAAAAATCGAGTTCTAATTGTAGACTGGCTTCATTAAGTTTATATTATATGCTGCCATTCTTATGCTTCTTTAAAAATGTTGTTCTCCATCGCTGTTAATTCATTGTTAAAATGTGCAGCAAACACCCAAATAACAAGCCATGCCATAATAGGAGCAGCCTGAGCGTATCGCGCGCATTCCCATATTCTGGGAATGTGTGTTCAGTTGCTAGGCAACGCTCTCGCGTTAAGTGAGAGTTTCGGGTAGTGACTACGTCACTCCCGCGGGAAACTCAGGCTGTTCAAGAGGAACAGCAGCCTAGGGAAGCAGTCTAGCATTTTAGTGTTCTCGGGCGTTAGACGCCATAACTGGTGAACAGTATTTAAATGCCACGGAGAGTTTTTTCAAACAGTTACTAGTTTTTTATTCAGCTTTGTGGCCAATTACAAAGTTAAGAGGGTGAGTGTACTCTATATGAAATAAATGAGAATAATTCAGTGTAGCGTTCACTATTTTGATTTAAACCTTTGGGTTAAAGGCAGTTATTTTATATTTTCAGAACGTTTAAAGTATATACAACTCAAGAACTCCGTTGGTTAAGCCTCCCATGTATGCGTGTTATGGGGGAATTAAGTGATTATACTTGTGTTACATTAAGGCATGGCTTTGATTTTGGGTGTTTCAACTTATGATTACATGTTAATACTGTATTTTTTGTCAGGGAGAAGAGAGATTTTGAAAGTGAAGTGCCACGTGCTTACAGACTTAGAAATTTTATTTTGAAGGTAGATAAAAGTATATAAAGTTTTTGTGTAATTAATTACAGCTACAGGGAGAATTCAAAAAAGTACAATAATGTATTTATTTATTTCTAAATAGATGTAAAAGGAAGCCCCGTGATCAAGCTCTTAGCAGCGAAACGTAGGGGTATTGTTTTAATAAAAGAAGATGCTTTGGGAAGTCACAGCAGACTCCGGATCCTTTTGTCTTTTTTGCTGAAAAATATTTAAAACTATTGTCAAAGGTGTCCTCTCCCCATATATTATTTAAGGCATAGATGTCCAAGGCCAAAAAGTTCATGGAGTCTTTCAAGGGTTTTTTTTGCCACAAAAGCTCTATCAGGATGCTCAGGCAAACCTCCATGATATCTAAGTCTGATGGCATTACATCGAGAAGCATGCTTCAGCTTGTTATTTCTGAAAAGGTCCAAGAATCTAGGGCCTTGTCTGGTATCTCCCCGCTGTAGGGAATGAGGTGGAGATGTCCATGGAGGGGCCTCTGAAGCTACATAGTCTTATGCCCCAGTTTGAAAAGTGTGAACCATATGTGAATTTGAGGGTTGAGAAGTTTGCTGACCTGAAGCTGATGCCTGTTGTTGTTCTGTCTCAGAGTGACAATCTAATGGCGCTGGGGAAGAAAAAAATCGGATCTGGGACCCAGCGACCTTCAGCTTGCTGCATCCATCCTGCTTGAGACAGTGCTGTTTCTTTTGTCAAAAGCTCCTGTTTATCTCGGGTAGAGATGTATGCTTCAGAGCCAGCAGAGATCTCGGGTAGTACGCTGACTTCCTCATTCCTGTCGTCAGCTGTGCAAATGACACGCTCTGTGTCAGAGGCTTGGTGTTCTTTTGACAAGCAAGCCAGCAGAGAAACTATCAGTACATCAGAAGCCCAATCCAGAGATTCATCAAGAGTATGAGAGACACTATCGGTGGTCAGGATTTTGTCATTGTCCAATTTGGTTCACAAAGCTCCCGCTGCCTGCTCTCGGGCATGCAAATCACCATATAACCTCTCTTGTTCATTGTGTGGAAAACATTCCTCTGATAACTCCATTTCGCTCACTTCAGTAACCTGCAGAGCTGCAGTCTGCACAACCTTCTCCATCACTTGTCCAACACTGTCTGTCATCACTGCATCAGGACAGCATCTCCCCCTACAGCAGAGTAGGGGAATCTCCCCGGTGTCCTGGCCAAATTTCCATCATTCACTAAAAATACCACTAACAGTTTAATCTGGTTCAAGGACAGTTGGCATTCATCTGTATCTCCCTCCCACGGGTTGTGCCTGAAAATAGGCAGGATTTGTCTAGTGCACTTACCCGGTCAACAGAAACTAAATAAATAAATAAAAAAAAAAGAAAGGCAACAAAGTTAGTTCACAACATAAAAAAACTTGACCTACAGTGATTATTTACATAACCTGAACCTTATATCACTGGAGACCAGAAGAGTAAGAGGGGATTTGCTGTTATGTTATGATATCGTACACAATGATTACATTTCAAATGAGTTAAACTTGGAGTTCAAAAATTACCAGAAATGAACTAGAGTACACCCATTACAATTGAGGCCCAAGAAATTTAACACAGATAAGAGGAAGGCTTTTTACACTCAAAGAGTCATCAACCCATGGAATAAGCTCCCCTTAGAGATCATAACTAGCAAGGATAAGAAACAATTCAAAAACAGATTAGACAAGTATATATTAGATGGAAACAATTACTTATTATACATAGCCGAAAGGAGCTCAAATGGGCCAACAGCCTTCTCAGTTCCTTCCATTTTAGTATGAACCTTAGTACTGTATGACACAAAGTAGCTTATATTTCTCATTAGTACTGCATTTCTTATCCAGATCACTTTATTACTGAGATCATATGCATAAAAACAGGTTAATAGCAGTTCTTGAGGTTCCATCAACTCCTATTGCTTCTTTCTACATGATATCATAATATCACACTCATGACGCCACAGTTATTCCCATGGCAACAGACTGTCAAGTTACAATAGTGCATTTTAATTTTTTGCAGGGAAAAAGCTATAGAGGCAGATAAATTCTGAAGGACAAAGATATTGTTTTATGGGGATTCTTTAGTAATGTATAATGGATAGGAGAACCCTATAGAACAATAGTTCTCAGACTTTGCCACAGTGAGCCTCCCCAAATCCATGGAAAAGATTTTGAGCCTCCCTTAAAAACTGAAATAATCTTGGGACTCCCCAACGAAAAATAACACACCATACTTTGCACAGTACACCTTGAATAAACTGAAATCCTTTTGAGTACTTGGCTCACATTCACTTCTTTGTCTTATACTGACTTGGAACTTTTGAAAAAGAGCTCATGTGCTCAAAGGTGTTATCTGAATAACAAATAAATAAATAAAATAAACAAATATAATTATTCAGCTTATTGTAACACCCCGCCACACACAGGCCAACCTATTTGCTCTGCTGTTTTCATTCTTGAACCATTGTTCCGCTTGTTGCAGTATCTTCTGGGTCAGATTACTTTTTCTGTTTCCTCTCTGTATGAAATAAACCTCCTACATACTTTGCCTCTTCTCAGGAGTTACTTTGCTCCTTCCTGCTATTGCTCTTAGCACTTCTATGCTCAACCCTTGTTATCTGGGCTGTTCTGCCATCAGTTTACAAATTGATCAATTACCACCACTCATTATTAATTTATTGTTCATATTTATTTGCACTATTGCTCATTGTATATTTCTTGATTGTTTTGCAGTTACTGTATGAAATTCATTCCTCCCTACCCTTCCCGGGTACACCTGAAATGAGCCTTGGCTCATTCACCTTCCCTTGTCACCTATTAGTAAATAAATACATACAATTCACCTACTGTTATTATCCTCTTTTGGTTTGCTTCATCTCTTCACACAAAATATATAAAACCCAAAATTTAAGTACAGTACTTTTTCAGACTTGCTTGAGCCTCCCTTGGAACAGGTTGGGGCCTCCCCATGGAGGCTGGCCTCACCATTTGAGAACCCCTACTATAGAAGATACATGAAATAAAGCTAGATTGTGTCTAAATGTTATGTTTCTCAATGTTTTCCCAAAGGCATCAGCTGCTATTTAAACTTATGCTATAGTAAATGGGTTAGTGTGTGTGGAGTGATACTTGCTGGAGGTGTATGAATGGGTGATGTATGAATGATATGACTGCGTGAGTGAACTGTGGGAAAAGTGACTTGATTGGTTGCTGGGTACGGTTGTGTGTCAGTTGGTAAGATATTGCATAATTGAGCATTTTTTATTTAATAAGCTAGAAGAAACTGGTCAGGGAGGTTGCCACATGCATCGGACTAGTGTTTGTGGTGGGCATGACCAAGTTAGAGTATTGAGGACCAGGAAGACAGTGCTGGAGGACTCAGCAATTAGTGGATGGAATCTGGATCACAGAAGTGGAGCAGTGGCAAATTCAGAGAGACCTGGTCTGGAGTGGGATCTTTGAGGACTAGAGAGACACTGTGGATGCAAATGGTGACTGAACTGATGGAGTTGAGGAGTGGCCAGAGGAGTGATGGTGACATCAGATAAGATTTCTTCTGAGCACTTTGCAGCGTTTGGTGGAGCAGTGGGTAGTTGTCTTCCAGGGATCCAGTATTTTCCATGGGTCTTCACAGCATCAAAAGGTCTTCCAGGAGTTAGTCTTCAGTGAAGATGGAGTTGGGTGAAAGATTCAGCATTACTGGGAAGTACATTCTTCAGTCACTGTAGAGGAGAGTGGATCTTTGGTAAGATGCCTCTTCACAGATCGGTGTGTTGGGCTGCATCAACTATGTGGATTGATGACATGAAGAGTAATTTTCTGTGGATTTAAAGTTTGTTTTTTTTTAGGTGGTGCTTTTATTATTTTAGATTTTTTTTTTATTTTGGAACTTTTTTACTTTAGAGCTTTTTTTTATTGTACCATATTTATTTGGCTTACCATCACCTTTGTTGAATTACTACCTGAAGAAAGAAGACAACATGAGATCAGATCAACATTTTCATTTAAAGAATTAGGAAAGGCAGGTTTATCTTGCCAGCCTTGCAAAACTCTTGCAGCAGATGCATGGCTGCATCTTGGTGGATGGGGGTTTGCACCATGGTGGTGCTGCTATATCCCCATATGTGGGAGTCACAAAGTGCTGCAACAGGTGTGGGGCTCACCAGGGGTTAGTTCAGCCCAGAGCTGGTCTAACAGACCATGCGCCACTTGTTGAGTGGGTAGGGATCCCATGCCTACATTCTGTACAAAGAAACACCCCTTTACAGTTAGGCTATTAAATGATATCAGCAAATGTTTTATCATGTATGGTCATTATTGCTGTTGCACCCTCTTTATTCTCAGGTCACACTATGGTGTATGCAAGGTGCTACACAATGGATACTGGATTAGATGGATAACAGAGCTGCAAAACAAAGTCCAGCGGTGGATCTGCAATGGACAGGGGATGATAGCAGCCCTCATCAAACCCCTCTCTTGCACCACCTGTGTGGTGCATGACTCCACTTGCAGGAACTATTGGAACTTTGGCTCCAGAACCTGTGCTATACTAGAAAACAGCTCAGGGTCCCTGGCTCATCTGACTTTGTTGCAAGTGGGAGTCCAGCACACCTTGTATCAATCTAGAGGAGCTTTTGAGAACTTAGCCCAGAGTGTTTTGGTTAGGTAGACAGGCATACCTCTCAACCTTTTGTCACTGAAGTATAGGACAGCGAAACTCAAAATGAGGGACAATGAGGGATGTTGAACCTCATAATGACGGACATACCCTCAAACATGAAGATAAAAACTCCAAATACTATGGAGACTGATTTACTTGTACAAAGCTTGTTTTTGATTTAGTGTCTTAGAATATTAAGAATTTCTTCAGTAGTTTGTATTTACAACTCATTCTGTGTGGGCAGCACCTTTTCCATGAAGTATGGATGAGGGGCAGAGCAATTCTGAGGGATAAAATGAGGGACATCCATCTTAATCAGGGACAGTTGAAAGGTATGTAGAGAGTTTTTTATATAGGAAAAGGAGAAGAGGACAACAGCAAAGGATTTTAGTTAGATTTATGTAGGCAGGTGACTTTTTACAGGATTGGGAGATTAAATACCTGAGGAAGAAAAAGAAAATGAAATAGTAAAATTTGTTAAGTATGATTTGGCAGATAGGAATATTTTTTTCAGGCGCTCTACTGGGAGAAAATAACTGTTTCAATTTTATTTAAAAAAATGATAGGCAGGATTTTGTTGTTGTTGTTGCAGGTTCAGTGCTTCAAGAGAAGAAAGTGTATTAATGAGTCGAAAGTCCTAGATAAAACATAGAGAAACAGTTCTCAGCAAAGAAAAACATTTGCAAAGTTAAAATTTGCAGACAAATTCAAGGGTTAGCTCATTTTCTTTTTTCAGGAGAGTTCCAGGTCTCAAAAGCTGGGACATCATGGAGTAGGCCTCACAGGGTACCAAGACTTTGAAACCTGTGGAAAACAGAAAAAAGAAACACACACTTTAAACAGTTGTGTTTTGACTTGTATATCATTTCAGCGCAGACAGCAAACTAAGCTTAGTTTTGAGTATGGTTACCACCTACTCTGTTTTTAATCAAATTATTCAGCTTTCTAGGTCTAGATTTGGTCCTCTGTTTTTTACCACTGAAGATACGATTTTCAAGGTGAGCCAAGCAGCACATGTAAGACCCTTCTGTAATGGTGTTATTTCAATTGCTTCCCTACTGCTTGTAAGCAAGTGCTTAAACGTTTAATATTCCTGCTTGCAGCACAGGCTGATCAGGAGGTACCCTCAGGTGCAAGGTGCTGAAAAGAGCCTGTGCAAGGTGTTGGAAAGAGCCAATTGTGTTACTGTCTGTCCAGTAGACACCTTTAATGTCACAGCAGTACATTGGAAGTTTATTGCCAGGAATAGTAAATTATAACCCCTAAATGAACACCTTAATTTATTTTAAAAGCCAGTGACACTCAGAGAGGCCATTTAGGGTTGCTACCTGTCCTGCACTGGACTGCATAATATGGCTTTCAGGGTCCTGATCTGGTCATCCAGTTGTGTACTTTTTGTCCATTATGATGCTCACATACTCACATATTCTATCAAATCCTTCACTGTTTTACCTGTGTGTCCAGGTTACAAGCAAGTGCTGATGTCATTAATACCTTTGTGTGTAAACCAGTCAGTCTGGGAGGTGTAAAGTATGGCTATTAAAACCATTAACAGTAAATTAACCTAATTTTTCCATGCAGCATTGTATGTTTTTTTACTGCTCTGATAGGGATCAGTTTTATATCTTTATATGCTTTCCTGTTTTCCTTTTAGGGTATCTTCTATATTCTAATATTTATAGTCCCTTTTGTTGTTTCATGAAACATCCTATATTGAATTACCTCTGTAACAAAATTACATACCTTCTGTTAGCAATAGTGGAGAGCACACATCCCGGCATGTTGCTACCAAAAAAGCACACTGAAACTAAAAAGTGGAGCTTAGACTTTTTTTACTCCCATTACCATGTATAGTAGTGCAATAACAGGATTTCTTATGCTTCACCCAACCCTTAGGGCTTCATCAGAGATCAGAGATCAGAGATTACATACCTCTTTTCCAAGCAGCTACTGCTCTCAGTTTTCAGACTACCATGATATTCCAATAACAGAAGGGCTTGGGGTTCTACTGCTTGAACCCCAAGTTCCAGTTCTTTCCATTCAAAAAAAATGGCCATGCACTGGGCAGGGACAGCAGTCCCAGTGTGTAGCTGGCACTACCTTGTGCTGCCTGCTCGGAAAGGGGGAGGATTCTGTGAGTGAGCAGGCAGCAAGGAATAAAATCAATGAGAAAACAGCCTGGGCTTGGAGCAAGACTACCTGCTGTACTGGGGATCTGGCTGCTTTGGAGGGGAACTGGTAGCTGGGGTTGCAGGGGAGGCTGCTGGAGTACCTGGCTGCCAGGGGGCTTTACAGTGAGTAAAGCGCCAAACAAAATACTTTCTTGTCCTCATTCTATATCCTGGGGCATCCAGGCACACAAATCTACTCTTCATGTCTTCTTGAGGTGTCCCCGAGAACATAATGTGCTCCTTAGTTTATTTTCTTTAGAGCCCCCAACTCTGAGACACTACAAGTATATGAATTTATATGCTGGTAATGATACTCTGCCTAGGTTTAAGATTCCATCAGAACAACATCTTTACTGTTGGTATGCTGTGAAGTTGCAAATGGCTACACTGCTGTAATGTTTGTATTTTGCTGTATTGTAATGTCTGTTGTGGTGTTGTCCTTGTTCATTCTGTTTACCTCCAAAAACAATTATTATCAAAAGGAAAATTATGGGAGCAGATATGAGTCAATATTTACAAATGGTATTTAGCAGTTTTGGCATTTCGTGACCAATAGGACAAATAATTATGCAAACAATAGAAGAGCTCAAATTACTTCACATATTTGGGTAGAGTATTATATATTATATGAAGATTTTGTATGACCCAGAAATACGAAAAAAAAAAAAGTTTGTATTTAGATGATAGTATCTAAGAGGAACCCATGGTGTTAGTTCCCGAGGTGGTGTTGAATGCCATTAATTCCATTAAAACTAATAAAGCACCTCCACCAATTATAATTGAGGTAAGTAAGGAGTAGCCTCAGACACCTCTAATTTTGCCATACTGCAAGCTACTTAGGAGTCCAAGAGAAATGAGACTGTAAATTAAAATCAGAAAACAAGCAAAGAACAGCCTGAGAATGAGCTTGTGTTGGTCACCTGTAAGCATAATCAATTATTTGGTATTGCAGTTGAAAGGTATTTTTTATTAAACTGGATACGACATTATCCTCCCAGCTACAGTTGATTACTTATCTTTTAACTACAGAAACAGAGATAGATGCTGTTTTCTTGTTTAATTGCAAGATAATTTGGTTCATAGGGGACGATATGCCTGGGCCAGTTTTAATAATTTCAGATTTGTTGATACTGCCGAATCAAAGAGAAAGTAAAGAAGATTTATTTATTTATTTTTATTTATATATTTTTTGTTGACCGGGTAAGTGCACTAGACAAATCCTGCCTATTTTCAGGCACGACCAGGATGAGGTAGATACAGATGAATGCCAACTGACCTTGAACCAGATTAAGCTGTTGGTGGTATTTTCAGTGAATGAGGGAAATTTGGCCAGGACACCGGGGAAATTCCCCTACTCGTCAGAGGGGGAACCTCTGTCCAAGATGGCAGACGCACCCTTGCCTTCTGAGGAGGGAGCTATGGAGGTGGGAGATTTGGTCTCTGCTCCTACCTCTGACCAAATGGAGACCACGATGCCAACAACAGATGTTTTGCCTGTTGATGTTCCTACTACAACTTTAAGTTCTGCTGCTCATACTAAGGCTGCTATACCTAGCCCTCTGCTTGCTTCTTATGGAACTGACTTGCTGACTTGCATACCTACAGTCAACTTACCGGAGGATTTTACTTCATCTGATTCAGAAAATCACTGTTTGACAGCACAAGAGATCCGGGAGTGTTTTGCAATGGCAGAGCGCCGTTTTGCTAGTGCAAAACTGAAAATGCATAGAGATATGCAACGCCTGAGAACCAACAGCACAGATGCATCTTCCACTCTGGGTGGAAGCTCTTGAAGATTTACCTGACTTGTATCCTTTCCTGCCTGTTGCTGTGATAGGCTCTAACCCATTTCCTGTCTGCGTCAGTGGCAAAAGCCCTACTGCCTGCTCCCTGCCCTGCAGTACAAAACAAATTTGGTTTCCTTCTCAGAACCTGCTTCCATTACATCGCAGAATTCCCCACATGGACAAGACTTCTCTACAGTAAATGCTCCCCTGCTGCCTGCAGTTCAAAAGGATTTAGTTTCCTTTTCACTACCTGCTTCCATTAAATTGCAGAACTCCCTAAATGTGCAAGAATCATCTACAGTCAATATTAATATAGTGCCTACCTGGACTGTTGAATCAGTGCTAAGAGGTGCTGGCTGGGTTCAGGGTACTGTCCCAGGAAGTTGGAAGTTGGGTCCATCTCCAATATGGTCCCCCTGAAGATTTTCCAGAGCTACAGAGCACTTTAGGAGCTTCAAAAGTCACTACTGACCCCTTGTGTCTCCCTCATGAACTGGAGCTTACACAGAACCCTGTGTTGGATTATCTGAAGGGTTCTCCATCCCAGGCTCCTTTTTCAACTATTTCTATAGAGGCTCTGGCTCCCCTACCACCGCAGCCCCCCCACAAAATATCGGGACCAAGCCATTCATATTCTTCATTTTTTAAATTTCCAATCCAGGCTGCTAAGAGACACAACGCTGTTCACTTGGCATACCTGGGAGGGTTACCTGAGCCACCTGATTGGGTCTATGTGGCAAGTATGCTTCTAAAGGATTCTGTAAAATTCTTTTCCCATGAAATATATGCATTAATTCATATCTCTGGTGAAACCGCATTTGACATTAGTTTCCAAACATCTAGGGGATTTGAGCATTTTTGGTCAAAGTATAATTCTCTGCGGACTACTGCATTATGGACCCCATTTCAGGCTATTCCTCTTTCTAAACCTACTTTTAAGATGATTACTATTCTGTTTCATAATGAGGGAGTTGAGGTGGAGGATGTTGTGTATTGGCAGAAACAGCGTTGTGGCGTCCAGGGACAGCCTGAAGCCATTTTGGATACCGAGAACATTTGGACTGGGGACTGGAAGTTTAAAGTCTTGTTACGATCTAATGATTCTGGGGTTATACATCTGCCTAACTCTTTTTTCATAGGCCGAGATAGGGGGGTCTTGTTCTACCCGGGTCAGTCGAAGGCTTGCTATCAGTGTGGCGACCTTGCACATCTTAGTAATGTATGTGATAAAATGAAATGCAACGTCTGTGGGGAATTGGGCCACGTAGGGGCACACTGTTTGAATGAATGTAGATGTAACCTATGTGATGATCAGGGGCACACCTTTCAGAATTGTAAATGGGCTGCGCATAACCAGGAATTTCACGATGGTGGAGTGGACCAGTGCTTTATTATTACACAGGTGCAGAAGGCCCATCTCCGGACCACCTTGGCTATACCTCCCCCTAAGGCAGCCCAGCCCTTACTGCAGGCTTCAGTGCCTGTTGCATCCTCTGAGTTCGTACCTTAGATAGTTTCCTTCATGGATGACCCCTTGTTTGAGATTTCTCCTGTCCCTGATCCTGCCCAGTCTAATTTTCCTGTTCAGGACCCGGTCCCAGGTCCAAGTACTATGCCCCCCCAGTGCTTACAAGTGTCATACATAGATGGTCACTGAGAAATAACCCTTGGGTTGCACCATCTCCTGTGAGTGGTCTGGACCCCCCCCCGTGCCCTTATCTAATTCTTTTGAACTTCTCCAACCCCTTTCTGATGATGCTGGAGGTGAGTCGGACTCTTCCTCCATAGCTTCTTCTCTCCCTGATGATACCACTGACTCTGAGTTGCAACTTGGTACTGGCCTTTCTCAGAAGTGAAAGGCCAGAGTAAAACTTAAAGGGAAGAAGGTGGTTGGGAAAAGGAAATTGTAACATGTATTTTTTGTCTGTTTTCCTTTTTTTTTTGGTGCTATGTTCCACTTTGTTTGCCATACTATTAATGTAAATAGTATTAAGCATATGGCGAAAAGGAGAGTGATTTTTTCCTTTCTACAGCTTTTGCCTTTGGGTTTAATTTTATTACAGGATACTAGACTTCATGCTACACACGAGAACTGACAAGCACAACAAGACTGGTTACTGGGTCCTTCTTTTTGGTCGATTGGTCTGGACTCTTGTTTGGGACTGGGAATTTTAATTAATATCCCAGACTTCCATTTGCTTAAATTGTTTGATGTAGCCCCTGGTAGGGTGCTCATTATAGATTTTGTCATTGGGTCCTGTCCCTACAGGGTGATAAACATTTCTGCCCCTCAAATCAAAACTGAACGCATAGCTTTATTTACTTTGCTTTGTCCTTATTTGCACACTTCCTTTCAGGTATTGTTTGCTGGTGACTTTAATTGTGGCTTGAGTCTTCAAGATAAGAGCTCCTTTGCTGCTACAAAGAAACTGTTTTGTGATTTCCACGAATTGGGCAAATTGGTTCAAGCTGCCCACTTAACAGACTCCTATCTCTCCTTTACTACACAACACACTCCTACCTTCCAAAAGGGTAAACTAGCCACACGTATTGATTATGTGTTTTCCTCTCCTACAGTACCAATTATTTCTGCCAAAGTTCAAGCGGTTGAGTTTTCTGATCATAAGCTGCTGTCTGTTGGTTTTGGTTCTGTTGTCTCTTCCGGTAAAGGTCCAGGTATTTGGAAATTCAACACATCTTTGTTGCAGATTCTGATGTTTATGCAGTCCCTTCTGTCCTTCATACAAGCCCGTAAATCTGTTTTTATTTGTTATGAAGATCCTGTTCAGTGGTGGTTAGACACGAAACATGATCTGGTCACTTTTTTAAAAACTTACAGTCATTTAAAATGTAGGAGGGAATACCTAGACTATTTGCAGAAGAGGGTACATTTTCAGTCATTATTAACCATAGCGTACACGACGGGGCAAGACCTTACTCAACAAATAAAAGCCCTACAGAATGATATGTTGACTTTTCAATTACGACAATCACAACAACTTTATTACCAACATAAACTCTGTACTGTTAGAACACGTGATGTTGTTTGTCCTTTTGAATCTAATTCCCATCAGACCACCGGAAAAAATATGACGTGCCTTCTAAATTCAGAAGGAACCTTATGTTCCTCACAAACAGATTTGTCATATCGTATCAAAGTATACTACAACCCTTTTTTCTCCCCTCCCTGCTGTGGCTGGTAACAGTGCGACTTCGTATAGTGGCCTTGATATCCCAGCTCCCTCACAGCTATGTCAGGACCAGGATTGTTCTCCTATCACAGAGCAGGATTTGACATTAGCTATTTTTTCATTACCTGTACAGAAAACTCCTGGTCCGGATGGTCTCCCTGCTGGCTTACATAAGGTGCTGGTGACCATTTGGCCCCAGAACTTACATCTGTGTTTAATTCTCTGTTAACATGTGAATCTCTCCCTTTGGAATTTACTGAGGGTACTATGATTTACATTTATAAACAGAAAGGTGATATCCATTCTCTAGAGAATTGGCGACCTTTTTGTATGTTGAACACTGACTTTAAGCTCTTAACAAAAATTATTGTGAAGCATTTGGTGAGGATAGCGGAGGTGGTTTTCCATCCCACCCAATCCTGTTCTGTGCCTCAAAGGAGAATTTCTGATCATTTAATCCTCTTACGAGAATTATTTTCTCATGGCTACGCAGGTCTGGTTTTGGGACTTGTTGTCTCTGTAGATCAGAAGGCTGCTTTTGATTCGGTTAGGCATGATTTTTTATGGGAAGCACTTAGTTTTCTGCATGTACCTGATGTTATGGTACACTGAATTCGTGCTTTATATAGAACGGCTACTGTTGTGCCTGTAGTGAATGGTTGGATAGGACCCATGATCCCCATAAAAAGGGGGGTTCGTCATGGCTGTCCTTTAAACCCATTGTTATATGTATTTTTTCTTGATGTTTTGCTCCGTCAGTTGAATATTAATTCTCAGATTCGGACTATTTCTAGTGGTGCCTTATGCTTACCTTATAAGGCGATCATATATGCAGATGATGTTTGTTTTCTTGTAGCTGATGCAGCCTCGGTGGTTCATTCTCTCCATGAGTGCTCTATTTTTGGAAACTTCTCTGGTGCTGTTTTAAATTACATTAAAAGTCTGGTTATTCGGGTCGGTTCAGTAACCTCCCCCTCGGACCGTATGGGCCCGTTACATTTAGTTGAGGGACCTATTCGCATTTTGGGAATTTTTTGGGGGAGACAGGACTCCGATTTTTTTAACTGGAATTTTAAACTGCAACAAGGTAAACTTCAGGTGGCCTCTTTGAACCAGGGGCAGATAGGGAAAAAGAAACATGTTTTCTTAATTAAAAACTATTTGATCACTATTTTCCTTTTTCTAAGTTATGTATTCCCTATTCCACGACAGCTAGAAACTGTTGTCTTTAGCCTGTTTTTTCAGGCTCTTTGGGGTAGTAGGTTAAACCCGATAAAGCAGAATATCACTTATTTACCTATCCCTGAGGGTGGCATTTGTATGGTTAATTTTATGTTATTTTTTTCTTGTATTATTTTCACTGCAAACCTTAGGCCTTTGTTGATTCGTGCTCAAAGGAGGTGGGAACCTTGGTTTTATGACTCTTGCAGGATTTGGTTTCATCAATGGGAAACTAATTCCTTAACTGTGTTAAGACAAACTGTTGGTATACCAACTTACGTAAAACATATGCTTTTACATCTCAAACAATGGAAGGTGTCTGTTCAGATGTTATTAAACCATTCACATAAAGTTTTATATAAGAATTTACTCCTGACGGTTTGTGATATATCAGTACCCTTTGATAAGTGTCCTGGTCAACACCTCCCTTCCCTTTTGTTATTGTGGAGATGTAAGAGGGTTCCAGCCAAAATGTGGGATTTTCGTTGACTTTCATGCCATGAAAAGATTCATGTAAAATCAAATCATAAACATAAGCAGTCCCAAGATAGAATGTGTTCTCGCTTATTATGTATTACAGAACTTGAAACTATCCCTCATTTATTTTTTGACTGTTCCTTTATCAAAAATTGGTGGTCCTTTTTGGCACAGGCATGGGATACCCCCTTGCTTCAATCGGTTACTTATTTGAATCTTGTATATGGGTTTTTTTCTCCCCAGTGGTCACAATGGCACCAGGACACTTTGAACCTTGTTTTTGTCTACATCAAATGGAATATTTGGATGGTGCGTTGCATGCTTTCTTTACAGCAAAAGGACTGCTCCTATTTGGAGCTTGAAAAAAAGATTGTACAAGATTTAAAAGAAATTTATGAGCATGAACATACGCTATACTCAGTCATGACTCTTTTGAAACTTTGGAAAGCTCTTTCTTGGATCACAGACTCTGATTTTGCAGTTACCTGAATGATTGTATAATACTCATCCTGTTTTTCTTTTTTTTTTTGTATTATGCTTTGTGTACTATTGTACGATTTTTGTCTCAATAAAACTTTCCCCTACTCTCTTTGATAAGTGCCCTGGGATCTTTAACATCCACCTGAACTACCACCAATCCAGGCAGATAGGACCTTGGTTTAACATCTCATCTGAAAGATGGCACCTCAGGAGTGCAGCACCCCTCTCATGCTGCACTACAGTGTCAGTACTGGGATATTAACCCAAGTGCCAGATGTGGGAACTGAACCCACAGCCCTCTGATCTCCTGGCCTCAGAGACGAGTGTGCTACCTACTGAGCCACTGACACTGACATAATACATTGGCTATGTAGGGAATAACACTGTGCTTTATTTTTTATTGAAATTAGTTCTTCCAAAAAGGGATTTTGGTTATTGAGATTCCACAATATCATATCAAAAGGACATTAATTTAAGGTTGCAATCAATAGCTGGTTACGCATATAAGTTATATCCCATCTCAGATGGACAGAGACAGAAGAAGATTCAGTTTGTCTGTTTATTCATAGGCGACTATACATAGTAGCATTAGTAGTACACTAGTCAGTTTTAGTTCTATCGGTGCCCTTCCTCAAAGGCTTTGCAAAAGTGCTGATTTTTCAATCAATCAGTAAATATGCAAACATATAAATATCATAAATCAAGAATAAAAACATTTAATGACCAACAGAACTCATAAAATTCATCTGGGAGGAACCTAAAAAGAGAGATATATCAGTCCTTAAAGGCTTGATTGAATGAAAAGGAGTTTAGACTCCTCTGAACAGCCTTACATCATGGGGACCTCTCTGCAGGCCCTCGGGAGGCAATTCCAGAAAAGATGGGCATGCCACCTCAAAAAGTCCAGTCTTCTGAGGTTTTCAGCCTGGTCCTCAGTACAGCTAAGAGGCCCACCATGGTAGAGTAAAGAGCATATAAGGGCATGTAAAGATACAGGACATCTAACAGATAGCATGGGCCCAACTCATGTAGGGCCTTATCAGATAGAAAACCAGCTTTAAAGGAGATATGCCACTTAGCCAGTAACCAGTAAAGATTACACAGGGGAGATATGACTTGACCTCAAAAGGCCTGTGAGCAGTCTAGCAATTGTGTTCTGCACCAGCTACAGGTGCCATAGCATACCTTCACTCCAAGATATAGAGCATTACAGTAGTCAAGCTGAGACATCACAAGCTCATGTATCAGTGTTGCCAGGTCACTGGAGGAAGAGGGATCTAATCTGAATGATGTTTTTCAGATGATAAAAGCCAGTCCATAGAAAATAAAAAAGTTGACAGCAGAAGGAAACCAAGGGTTAATCGAGTCTGCCCAGTCGGTACCCCATAACCCCTATAGGATTTCAGGGTCTGACTCCTATTTGGTTTGTACTCTTTATCCCACCCCTTCCTGTAAGCTGTGACTGTTTTAGCCTCCACCACCACTGCTGGCAGCCTATTCCATGGCTCAATCACTCTTTCTATAAAGAAGTGTTTTCTGAACTCATGCTTAAAATTACCCCCTTTTAGCTTCCAATCATGCCCCCTCGTAATGGTCACAATTGCTGTGCTGAAGAGCTCTGCATACAGTACCATGTTAATACCCTTAAGGTACTTAAATGTCTTGATCAAGTACTCCCTCAATCTTCTAGTCTCCAGCAAGAACATGTTTAGCACTTTTAATCAGACAACAACTGACATCTGAGTTTCAGCTCACAGTCCTTTATCCAGAATGACCCCTAGATTTCTCACTTTTGTGGCAACTACAAGCCTCAGTGAGCTGGGCCAAAGCCCAGTCTTGCTCTTGGCTGCTGCCACCCTCCAATATGACCTGATTTGGCCAACAACACCTCCATCTTATCAGGGTTGAGCTGCCTCAACCAGCTCTAGGACACTCAATCCTAGATCACAGCCAAGCACTTATTAAGTACATTGACTTCACCAGTCTTCCTGGGTATAAAAGGCAGATACAGCTGGGTATCATCTGCATATCAATATAAACCCAGACAGTACCATCTAATGATCTCTCCCAGGGGCAAGATGATAATTGCAAACAACATGGGAAAGAGGACCGAGCCCTGGGGAACACCACATCACAGAGACATTGAGCACAAGGAGAAATTTCCCAGCACCACTCTCTATGTCCAGTCCCTGAGGTAAGACTCAAACCAGCAGATGACTCAGTCAGTGAGTTTTACCTATTACCTCATCTGATCCAACAACAACTCATGATCTATAGTGTAAAAGACTGAGGGGTGGCCGCATAAGGGGAAATTTCAGAAAGTTATTTTTTATGGAAAGGGTGGTGAATGCATGGAATTGCCAGCACCAGGAGGTGGTGGCAGCCCATACAATGGTTGGCTTCAAACATGCGTGGAACAGAAACAAAGGTATAATAGAGATAGGAAGAAAAAGCTAAAGCCGATGACTAGATAGGGTCACTGGACACTTCATTAGGCAGCTTAAACGGGCAGACTGGATGGGCCTAGCTGTCCTTGTCTGCTGACAGCATCTATCTATCTATATATCTATCTATGTATCAAGGAGGACAAGAGTTGATCATTTTCCTCTATCTCTTACCCTCTGAAGATCATTATGCACCTTGGCCAGTGCAGTCTCCACGCTATGCTAAGCCCTGAACCCTGACTAGAGAAGCTCATGAACATCAAAGGTTATGAGGTGTGCCTCAAGCTGTGACACATTTTTTTCCATAACTTTATCCTAAAAAGTCAGGTTAGAGACTGGTCCGTAATTCACAAGATTGTATGGTCAAGAGATGGCTTTTTCAGGTGGGGCTTCACCAGTGCATTTTTCACTTCAGCTTAGCAGACCCCCCCCACACCATAAAGGAGCATAGAACAATCCACATGAACACCAAGCCCAGATGACCAACCTGATTCACTAATAATTGTGTTAGACCCGGATCCATTGAACAATAAGTTGATTGCAGCTTCGAGATCACCTCAGTCACCTTCCCCACCATCACTGGCCTAAACTCTTCCCATGACAGCTGAGTGTATTTGTAGTGTGTCAGTTCAGCCCTGCTGTATTCCTACAGCTCAGCTGAAAAGATTCTAGCCCAAATGGTGGGCACTCTGCCTGAAAAGAATCAAGTAAATTACTTGCATTACACAGGTGAAAAAACTCTTTGGACATCAGACAGATTGTATGGAGTAACCTATCTATATTCTGGAGGAGCTGAGCTGGTTAATTCTGCCCAGTAGCAATGTTCCTAGGCAGAAAACCTGCCATATTTTGGGTAATTGCCCTTTGATACTCACTGTAATGTATACCGAAAGCCAATCTGTCCTGAGAAACAAGTATTTTGTTAAGCCAAACAGTGGTCTTTAAGTTCAGAAATTTTCTGGAAGTTAAACTCGGATGAGGGGTTCTTATTGAAGCAATAAGAATAGATCGATACAATGAGGATGGTGGTGAGGCAGACATCCTTATGGAGAGTGCTTTCTAGCAGATTTAATCTTGAATGTGACTAGTCAGTTAGATCCTCTGGGTATTCTGATAATATACATGGATATTTGGATATCAAAGGAGGTGGGTACATGTACTGAAGAAGAAGTTCTTAATAACTAAAGGGGAATCGATGATACTTATAAGGATAGAAATATTTTCCCAAACCTCTTATTAGAAATTAATGTTATTTATTAGACTAGATTTAACATCTCCAAAATGATGCAGTTCGCTTATTAGTGGAAGATCCCCATCCACAGATTATCTTGGCTATCATAAATCAGGAAATTACAGTTGAAGTCCTCAGCTGGAATATAGCAGGCCTGGAGAAGAAGAAAGCAGAAAAATCAACACTCATCACACCTCAAAGCATTCACTTCAATATCAGGAATAAGCAACTCTGTAGCCTTATTTACTAGAAAATAAAAAAAAAATATTTGAACCTTTAAAGTGCAAACCATGAAAAAGTGAGGAGGTGTGTGATTGTGACTGTCAAGCCCCATATCTCATCAACTCGGTCAGCTACCATCTCAGTGTCAGGGAACAAGTACATGTTTACTGTAGAAACAGCTGTTTCAAGAGTAGGCACATGCTCACTCCCTGTCACTAAGATGGTGGCTCGTTGAAGTTGTGAGTGGATGGTTTTTGCTCATTGCTATTTTTGGGAGGTGACAGTTGGCAGATCTTGTCAGATATGGTGAGTGGGTTGCCACTGGGGGGGACAATGCTGAGTGGACAGTATAAGGATTGTGTACATGATTGTGACTAGGGAGTGAGTGGTCTAGGAATTAAAAATGTTACAATTTTTTAATCTGCTAGTGAAGTTGGTGAGGATCCATCGAAATTCATGATTCATGAAATCTGTGAATTCAGCGCAGCTGCAGCAACTTTATCAGCAGATTTAAACTGTAACAAAAACTCCCCCACCCATTGTGCTGTAAAAAACACACCCTCCCCACCCAAAAATTATTAAAACCTTGACTTCCTCTCCCCCAAGGACCCTCCTCCCCCCTACACCTGTGAAATGCTGTATTGTTTGAGTGATGCCCCTTGGAAATGTAATCCCTTTCTCCCACCCACATGCCAAACACACTCCACATGCCTCCCTCACCCGAGACCTACTGTCTTTAATAATTCCTTACAACACAGAACCCACCCCTTGACTCCTACCCAACCCTCCTTCCTCTTTCCATCACCACCCACAAAATCAACCTGGAATAAAGAAAATGGCCTCTAATGCAGAGCATCTGCTTTGTTTATTCTAGGTTGACTTGTGGGTGCTGTGGTGGATGCAGGAGGGCGATAGGTACCAGAAAGGAGTTACGTTGGGGTTGGAAGGCTGGGCCTGTTCTGGAACTAATAAAGACAGTGGTTCTTGGGTAAGGGGAGGCAGGTGGAGTGTGTTTGATAGGTGGTTGGGGGGAAAGGATTATTTTTGCATGCAGGGTCCCACGGAGCAGCATTTTGCCAGGGCAGGGGCAAAGGGTTCAAGCTGGGGGGAGCGGGGCTGGTGGGCGGAGGTATCATGGTTTTAGACTTTTTTGTTGGGGGAGGGGTGGTTTTTATTGTTTTTGTATTGTGGAGGGGGATGTAGAACACAGTTCACATTGCTGTTCACCAAGTAAATAGGCCATGCACCATGTAAACTTGGCTAATCTGCCTTGAGAATAGCAATGCGAATTGCACACACCTGTACCAGGGATGGGATATTACATCTAACTATGGGATCTGACCAGAGATAAGAGGTGGGGTGAAGTGCTCCCACTTCGCTATGCAGAGCATTTCCCGTATTATCCCCAAATCCGCATAGTGCTCTGCAATGTGAAGCGAATTACTCCGCCTATAAATTTGAATGTGAAGTGCATTGATTTCAATGGACTTCACATTACTTCACCTTGTACTACAGCCTTCCATTTAATTTTAACATGAAGTGTCATTGATTTTAATGGACTTCTCTTTACTTCACCCGGTTACCCTTACAGAAATAGTTACATGAAATGCTTTCATGCTGCACACATAAAACTACCCAAGTGATATGTGAACTGCAAGTATGATTTAAATGTTAAACTGGAGCCGATTGCATGCATATGGCATGCATGCAGAAAGAAAGTGTGGAAAGCATGATTTTTATGTGAAATTGGAAAAGACTGCATGCATGTGGCATACATGAAAAGAGCAAGTGGTCACTGATAACTCCACATGTAAAAGTTAAGTGACTTGCTCAAGATCACACCATGCACAAGTGGGGGTCGATGAGATTCAAACCCAGGTCTTCATGCCTTCTGGCTTGCAGTTCAGTGCCTTTAACCACTAAGTCATACTGTCTGCATGCATACCGCACGCTTGTACTTCAATACATATCTGAATACATCTGCACACATGTGGCATGCTTGTAGCCACTATTATACTGGTCAGTTTTCTTCTCTCCCCCTCACCCCAGTTTCACAGTTGAACTGTAGCACACATACAAATGAATACACACACTTACCCACAATTCCACTTAATTACATCTGTCTGGCCTGCACTCCACTATTTTCTCTCCATAGTTTTGAATGCTTCCACATAAACAGACTAAGGTACAAACAGAAAAGTAGCAATAACTTGACACACACCCACATGGCCAGCCCTTCCCCCATACACACACACTGTAGTGGGTATGGCCATGCTGCTACAGACAACCCACCATGTATAGTTATAAGTAAAAAGTATCTTACTTGAGTACTAGGGAGCCAGAGCCAGGAGTCTTTAAGAGATGATGTCCATGGGTCAGAGTGTTGTGGCATACCCCCTTGAAATGAATGGAGTTATTTTAATTAATATTTTATATGTTATGATGGTGAGTTTGAGAATAATGAAGGCCACTGTTCTACTAACAACACCCTTGTTAGTCGAGTGGTGATCTTCATTAATCTCCAACTATCCATTAATAATGTATAAAATAGTAATAAAAAAATACCCCCATTTATTTCAATGGTACACACCCCTGCAGTCTCCTTTGCCCTTTGTCATAATGTGCGTGAACATGGGGATGTGGAGGTCAGCTTCACGGGGAAGGGGGATAAGCGTGATTATAGTGGGGCTACAATAGTCTGTGCATACCATCAACGGTCTATGAATGCAAGGAACAACTCTAGAAAGTCTATAACATCTCTAAAACATACAATACTTATTTGTTTTGACTTTAACATGATATGCAAATCAAGAAAAATTTTATATTTCAGTCCTTCCTCCTTTCCCAATCCCCCTGCAAAAAACATTTTTTACTTTTACTTTTAGTTACCGGCCATATGGCCAGAACCTGCAGCCTGGCAGTGTACCATCAGCCCAGTTTTCAGTCAACTCCCCCTCTCTCCTTCTGCCAGAAGCTGGATGCTAGGACTGACCATCACAGGTCCCCAACATGGTCTGCGACCAAGCCACCTCACCAACCAAACCCACCCAACCTGGATTGCTTGCTTCTTGTTTGGCTGCTGCTGTGGCCGCTGCACTGCACTGATCAAGGTCTATGAAGGCCTCCCACACCACTGTCACCACTGCTACTAGGCCTATCTTCCTGCCATGGGGGTTCATGCTGTTTGTTTTAAAGGTGAGCCTAGTAGAATAAGTAGGTAGCCTAGTCTTGAGTTTGCTTCTAGCTCACCCTCTGCCCCTTCAGCCACCAGGGGAGGTGGAGACTCATTAAGAATAGACCAACAGAAATATGCTGCCACAACACTGCTGTTGAGAGTTCAGTGCTCACCGACTCCTCCAAGCTGTAGTATACAGTCTGTCTACTCTGTGGAGGGAAAGACAGTGTTGCATTTGCAAGACTCATGTGCTCTTTCTTTGCTGAAGCTCATCCACATCACATGTGATTGTGCCACCACTAATAGATGGAAAGAGTGGACAACACAATACAGACATAGTCGAGTCTGGAGAGTACCTGCAGCATGAGCATACACAGAGCAGGTGGGCACTTATTGTGCAAGAGATTAAATCCAAATTTAATGCCATTATTGCCACACCATAAGAACAACGTAGGTACAAATACGGGGGGCAACTTCCCCCTCTGCCCTATCTAAGTGGCACCCCTGCTTTGTAGTAGAAATTAATTCTTAGGTGCTAATACAATGATTTTCATTGTGTTCTGAGGTACTGTATCTCCATTGTTTCATGATGTGTCCTGATCATCATGTGGGTTAGTGTCTCTCATTGTCCCTCCTTTTGAGTGTACTTGTCCCTCATTTTAGGGGCAAAATGTGAGGTATGGTGCATGCTTCCAAGACCCTACTCAGCACACAGATTGCTGAGCATGGCCATAGTGTAGATACTCAATACAGAATGACAAAGGGAAAGTAAGTGAGATGAAACAGTCATGGAGAAATACATTTGTAACACTGAATATGCAGAAGGGATTTGCATGGTCCAAAACAAAAAGAATAGGCTTCACAACACAGAGGCCCTTCTTTGTATATATGGAATGGGGGATGTTGACTCACTATATCCTAGGCATTTAATGCAGAAGGCAAACAATACTTTACAAATTAATGGCGATTTAATGACACAAATCAAAAGCCATTAGACAACCTGCAAAAGGATCAGAATTAATGAGGTTACCTAATTTTTATGGGAATTCAAATAAAATTGCATTTTAATGACTCCAATTGCTAGCAGTAGTATAAGAAATAGAAACTGATGTGTTTTTTTAGATGAGACACACATGTCAAGCGTGCAACACGTGAACATGATGTAAATTTTAGAAGATGTTCATACCAGCATACCTGCTGCACACATGTCAAGCTTGCAACATGCAAACCTGATTTGCTTTTTAGACCTGATTCACTTAGGTGTACTTTGTGTATGCGATCTGCACGCAAACATTGCACAATTAAGCATGTGGCATGCATTCTGCATGTACGCAGCACACCTATATTTCTGTAAGGGCATTGCTATTTGGGGCAAATTTTGCATAGGATTATGGGATGGCAGGTCACATGGGCTCTATATTGTCTTGCACAGCCTCAGTTCTGCGTAGTGTGTGTCGTGGAAAGCTGGAGACAGTTTGCTCTCAGAGCTCTGAGAATCAAACCATTGAAAAAGCTTTAAAAAACCTTTTTGATCCAAATATTTTGTTCCAAATTTAGTACATCGACTGTAGGAAACCCTTCTGTGCTTAGATCATCAAGTGTTGATTGTTTTTGTGTGCATTTTGAATATTAATTTAAAATATTCAGCCTGTGTACTGACAGACAGAGTTGAAGTGTGCTTTGGGGAGGAGCATTTCTGTGGTGGAGTGAGATTCACATGAGAAAGGCAGTCTTTCTGTTTTGTACTAGTAGTGTGTGTTAATATTTGTGTGTTTATGTACGCACAGTAATACCTGCAGTAATTTCTGATAATTATTTTCTCTTTGTTGTGGTGCTGTGCATACTTTCATTCTGTTTAAAAGATTTGTTTATATAGTGTACTGCACTGTTACATTTTCTGCGCATTACATGTAGTATGTGTGTGTGTGTGTGTGTGTGTGCCATCAAGTCAGACACATTTTTTTCTGCCACAAAGTAATCACTGAACTCTGAATCAGTTATCCATCTGCAATATTTTTTACTGCTTCCTTCTATCTAGCTAGTGGACTCCTACTGCTGTGCCCCCCCCAACCTGCAAAAGGTATAATTTATTTTTCCAGTTTTGGATTTGTGTGACCACTGCTTAAGGTATTTTTGTACCCATGCGGCAGCATCTCTTTATAGTGTGCAATCTGTGTCTGTACGTTTGCATCTGTTTAGTGCCCAATCTGCATCTCTAAGCCACAGTTGTTGTTTTTGGCTTCCCATACACCCCAAATTTCAGAAATCTCAATTTGTTGTGAATTTTCTGTGTAATCCATAAAGATGCCAGCAAGAAGACATGCATGCAAAGATGTTTGGCACTGCTGCCAGTGGCAAGAGTGACCATGGGCATGGAAGTATGCAGCAGAAGTACATAGTTGATTCCAGTAAAGGGATTTCTCTGACTATGTTTTTCACAGCTCAATCAATAACTTCAATATGGTTGGAGATGCTGTTGTCCCCGCTGGTGGTAGTGAAGTTGTTGATGGCATGAGTATTGCCCCAATTTCAACCAGTGACAACAAGCTAACTGGTTTCCCAAATATTGTGGAGTCTAAAACTTGCTATGTATAACCACAAGGAAACAGGGGGGCATGATAGAAACTATCAAATAATGAAAGGGAATCAACAACATGCAAGAGACTAGCATCATTCAAAAAAAAGAGATGTGCATGAACAAGGGAGTAAAATTTGAAGATAGAGGGGGTGACTGGTCAGGGGCAATGTCAGGAACTATTTTTTCATGGAGCTGGTGGTGGGTGCAAGGACAAATAAAAACTAATGATCAGCATTATGGTGTGAGAGCAACAGTTAAAGCATGCCCATTATTTGGAGTTGGTGCACCTCCATGCTCTCCAACCACTACTCCGCGTTGTCAATCTGGTGGTTCAGATGGTACAACTTACTCCACATCAGGCCCAAAGTGGCATGTGTGGCAGGTATTCATGCAGGGTTGCCACCGTCACCTGCAGGTTGTGGAGCAGCTGCTTGCCCCATGGCCTGCCCCCACTTGACACCACATGCAGGTGGAGGCTGTGCAGCTACCTGTTGCCTAGCAGTGCCAGCAGATGCATTCCTGCCCTGTTCAGCAAGCTTGTCCTGCCAATCTGCACAGTGATGGTTGTATAGATGGGTGTGCTTACCTCCTATGCCCAGATGACTTCCCTTGGAGCCATAGTGCACCACCTCACCACACATAGATTGCACTTTACTACACTGGTGTCCACAGGCAGCGTAGTAAAGAACTCCCACACTAATGAGCTGTGGAGAGGACCGAGCACAGGCGGGGGGCCCCAGATATTGTTGCCAGTTGCTACTGGTGCTCAGTTGGGGCCAGGGGTGGGGAAACCTGCTGCTACTGCTGCAGTTGTGACTGCTGTGGCTCCTCTCTCACTTCCTGCTGAGCTGCTGGTGCAGAGTCCATGGCAGATGCTGGCACTGGTGGTGTGGTGCTAGTAAGTGCCACCAGAGGTGGTGATACCTTGGCATCACTACCTTCTACTTCAGGGAGGGAACCACTAGCCCAGAAGGTGCTCTGCTTCAGACGCAGGGTTAATATTTTTTGCTATCTCTCTGTCTCCTCTCAAACACAGCTCTTTCTCCCCACACTAGATAAGGTGAAAGTGAAAGTCTTTCACTCTCTGGCATGATTAACTTCCTGCTTGAAGCATGTGACCTGCAGACTGTGAGCCATGTGATCTGTGCATTGTAACAGGTGCTCACTCACTCTGCCTTTAAAAGAAAATAAAGCAAAGTAATGCAGAGTCATCATAATGTGAAATCATTATAACATGAAGTGGCGAAGTACTGCGTTTCAATGGGAACTGTGCGTAGCTATATGCTAAGGTGGAGCGGGCCACTTCACCACTGCTACTCTAATGAAGTTAAATTTTGCACATCTCTACCTGCGATCAGGAGGTGAATGGTCCACAGTACTGCCAGGGATGGCAATATAACATTTAACTGGGGGAGCAGGCATGAGATCATGGAGTGGTGGGTCATTAAACTGTCAGGAATAAGGATACTGCATGCAACTGGTAGACAGGACTGCTGATTGTGGGGTGTCCACTAGACAGCCTGGGATGGGGGTTATTACATCTAACTGGGGATCAGTCTGAGATGGGGGTAAGTCCAGCAGCCAGGTATGGGGATATTATCATTACCTGGGGGATCAGACCAGTGATTGGGGGCTGACACTGGCAGGGACTAAATTATACGCTGTCAGTCCTTCCTGGTGCTGGACTAGGAGGGGGCAAGGCCAATCACTGTGTGTTTTGGGAAGGGTAGGGTTTTGCAAGCATTAAACAGCACTGTAATGTTGGCAGTTTAGCTCTGTCAAAACCACTGAATATGCTACTTTACCCTGTATGACGGCCCAAGGATCTGTCATTTGCATGGGTGCAGCAGTATATTATGTGCATATGCACTATCAGTTTGGGCTGATGAATGTGGCCCCTGTCTGACTGCACCAATCCTGATTCTTGCATCACTAACATGTTTAGTGACACACTAACCTTCTGAAAATGGGGGCAACATTTCTTATTATATATATACATCCTTTTGATGGAGCAGATTGTTATTTTTTGCTTTGAAGTATTAATCCATTGAGAACGTAGATATTGGTTAACTTTAATGTAGCCTAGGGAACATAGATATCCAGATCCAAACCCAGTCTCATATTAGAGCACAGTTTACATGTTTCTAATTAAAGAAACATTTGCTAATAACTCCAGTTTTATCCGACAGACTTGATACATTGGGCTGCAGTAATGGTGTACTGTCTCATGAAATTTATAAATATTATTATTATATATAGATCTGTAGCATAAAAGACTTGTTTGCATATGTTTATAATCTTTTTTAATGAATGTCTAAATACTAAGTGTATCATTTAATACCTAGATGTATCATTTTTATGTACTCATTAAGAGTAGTTTTAAAAACCTCATGTATTGTAATGGCCAATTAGGCTGATCAAATAAAAGATACTGCTGCTATCAATTCAGTTTCTCTGTAGGGGTCTATCATCGCAGTATATGAGGTGCTGGGTTGTTGCTGATACATTTCTAAAATATTTTCATTTTCTCTTGATGGCTCCCTTCCCTGTCCATAGTAGCTGCTAATTACAAAACTGTCAGCACTATCAGAGTCCGATCGGTAATTATACTGTTGATTTTTTTACTTGTATTACTGGTTCTAGGTGTAAACCTAGTTATCATGCTAGTCAGCTGTGTCTAGTTTGAATGTTTTAAGTGTTTGGTGCTCAATGAATTCTCTATAATACTGAAAATCTTTTGTAATCTTCACTATTCTATTATATTCTATTTACTCAACTTTAGTTTTCATGCTTCCTTTTTGTGTTCATTTGTGCCATTTTCATCCTTTCATCTATAGTAGCTTGTATAAGAGCTAATATTAATTCAAAAGAAAATATTTTCATGACCCCTTCCCATTGATCTGACTGTTTTACAGTACAATTCAGTACCATCAATTAGGTTCTAGTAACACCCTGAGGCCTTTAGGGATACAATTCTTATTAAACGTGGCCAATGTTAAGGCACGTCTTTGCAACCTAACACACTTTGTTGTAAATGACCCTCTTGTTAAGTAGTGTTCTGGTTCTGTATAATGTGGATGAAAGAAAAGAAGGCGCGGGTTAAAAGAGGGTGCAGCAACAAAAGAGCCCTTCAAGAAAGTGAGAGGCAAACAAGACGACATCATCGAACATAACCAGAAAGCTGACCCTGTAAAAGATTGCAGTGCACACAAATCAGTGTTATAATGTTGCGGGGGGGCAAAGCCCCCCACACCCACCAGAGTAATTATAGAAAACTCCACAGTGGGGCACATCAGAGAGTGGAAGGAAGAGAGATGCCCTCACCACACAACGCCCACAAATATTGTGCACCCAAGTGAGGTGCACCTACACTATAGCACCCTTGTTCCTGCACCCCCTTAGTGGTATACCATTCTGGTTGAAGCAGTTGCTAATAACTATTTGTTTTGTATGAGGCCTCCTATAATAACCACTTGTTGATCCTGCTCACTATAGTAGTATGCTTTTATACTTGTCTCAGCTCCTTGTTGTAGTTCTACAAATTAATTCATTGTACTAAATTCTGCCTGACTGGGAGAATTCGGGAAATTGAGTACAGGGCATGCACTGGAATATGAACATTATGCACTTAGTAATGACCCATACAGGTAGACCTTTAGGAGATTGATTAGGCCATGGAAACAGAACAGGTCTGTTAGATATTCATAAATAAGTTGATAGAATGATCTACAAGCTAGAACCTGACCCAAAACTATGTTTTCACGTGTCCTCATCCTAACAGAATTACAAAGTATGCTAAATTGTTATATTTACATTAAAAATAAAATATGTTTGTACATAAAAATAAAATATAATTAGATGTTTTTGGGGTGCAGTATTAGCCACTGTTAATTAATTTAAATCACAAATGTTATTGAAAAAGAAATAATGTGACCTATTGGGAATCGAACCAAGGTTTCTGGAATACCTAGTAGAATAAAGTTTTTAATCTGTGTATTAGCCAAGAAGGGAATGCTAGACCTAGTACCTCTGCACTATAAAACTGTTTCCTCCCAGTGTCAAACCAATATAGCATGATGTGCATGACCAGAAATGCTCTTGAAATATCTTTCCACAGAACTCAGCTAGGGAGGTGTTCCTTTGCTACAAGGGCTGCAAGCTGGCTAAACAAACACCTGGAATCCATGATTAACCTCCTCAGGTTTGTCCAGCTCAAAAACATCCTTTACTGACTGCCCAGGCAGCTCAGTGCAATTGGAATTTTTATTGAACTAACTGTAATCATCATTTTAGGATTGTGCAGTCTCATTTGCAGCTTGTTACTTGGAACTTGTCCTTGATCAGTCAGCATTACATTTACGGTATACAGCATTTGGCGTATTTTATTTGTTAGACAAGCTTTCGCCTCTGTATGGTGCTAATTTTCTCTGTCTTAATGGTACCTTTTACTGTAATGTTATTGTAATGCTTGCTGTGATATTTATAATTTGACATAAAACCTGTGTAAAAGAGTACTTGTGATCAAAGTATCATCCAAATCTTCTAATAAATGTAAACAAATAATATATTGATGCTGTTTTCAAAAATGGAAAGACCGGCACTGGGGAGGTGGTGCAGCGAAATAAAGTCTATGCTAGTTCAAAATAGTAAGCGCACACACCACTCCTCACAAATGACACACATGCTGCATCTTAGGAAAAATTCATTTATTTGCAGCACCAACCCAAGCAGTATGCAGCTTCTGGACAATCCTTACATTTCATACCCTTTGGTGCTTCCACAGAGAATCTCTGTGGAAGCACTGGAGGGTGCAAAACTTAAGGATTGTCCTGGAGCTGTATACATCATGGGCTAGTGCTGCAAATAAATGAATTTTTCCTAAGAAGCAAGCTGCATGTCATTTGTGAGGAGGGGTGTGTGCCCTTATTATTTTGAACTATACTGATGCTGTAACCACTGAGCTGAATGTTCACATGGTTAGACTTGGGGGTCCCGGACACAATTCCTTTCAAAAATCAAATACCTTAATTAAAACTTTTTTAAGCCATATTATAAAATAGAAGGAATCCACTAACTTTTTCACCTGAATATTAACATAGACTTTGATGGCAGATAAAGACCGCTTGGCCCACCTAGTCTGCCCATTTCCCTACCTACAGGATAAGCTGCAGATCCTAGTTAACCAACAGCCTATTTCTTCCTACCCCCCACAAGAATTTCCTTATGTCTGTCCCATGCATTATTGAATTCTCCCACAGTTTTAGACCCTACAACCTCCCCAGGAAGGCTGTTCCATACATCCACCACCCTCTCAGTGAAAAAATACTTCCTCACATTGCCCCGAGCCATCCCCCTCTATCTTCAGATTGTGTCCCCTTGTTCTTGCACATCCCTTTTTCTGAAAGATGCTACCCTCTTGGACTTTGTTGATTCCACTGAGGTACTTATAAGTTTCTATCATGTTCCCCCTCTCCCTCCTTTCCTCAAGGGTATACATATTAAGCTCCTTTAGTCTCTCCTCATATGGCTTCTCTTGCAGACCCTGCACCATTTTAGTTGCCCTCCTCTGAACTGCCTCCATCCTGTCTCTGTCCTTGCAGAGATGGGGTCACCAGAACTGGATGCAGTACTCCAAATGGGATCTCACCAACTGTCTGTACAGAGGGATAGCAACTTCCTGTTTTCTGCTGGTGATACCTCTCCCTATACATCCCAGAATTCCCCCAGCCTTCCCTACTGCCTTCTCACATTGCTTACTAACCTTAAGGTCATCTGATATGATTACCCCAGGTCTCTTTCCATTTTGTTGTTGCTGCTACCTCCCCCATTGTGTAATCTTACCCTGGGTTTTGTTTCCCAGGTGCATTACTTGCACTTCTTTGCATTGAATCTAAGCTGCCATATATTTGACTATTCCTCCAACCTTTCCAAATCCCTTTTCATCCTTTCCACCCCACCTTGTGTATCAACCCTGTTGCAGATCTTTGTGTCATCTGCAAAGAGGCATACTTTCCCTTCCAGTCCCTCTGCAATGTCACTTATAAAGACATTAAAAAGGACTGGCCCCTGAACTGAACCCTGCAGTACCTCACTAGTAACCCCACTTCTTTCAGAGTGGACTCTATTTACTATTACCCACTGTGTCCTGTTGTCCAACCAGTGTTTTACCCAGGCTACCACCCTGGGACCTACTCCCAGGCTGGCTAATTTGTTTATTAATCTTTTGTGTGGGACTGTGTCAAATGCCTTGCTAAAGTCTAGGTAGACCATGTCCACAGCCCCTCCCTGGTCTACTGCTTTGGTCAATCAGTCTAAGAAATCAATTAGATTTGTCTGACATGACCTTCCCATTGTGAATCCATGCTGCCTTGGCTCCTGTGCCCCACTGTCCTCTAGGTACTCAACAATTCTTTCCTTCAGAAGTGATTCCATCATTTTACCTATTACTAAGGTTAAACTGACAGGTCTGTAGTTTCCTGCCTCTGTCTTGCTCCCACTTTTGTGAAGGGGAATCACATCTGCCCTCATCCAGTCCTCAGGTACCACACCATCCTCCCATGATTTATTAAAAAGGGTAGTCAGTGGTGTTACTAGTTCTTCTCTTAGTTCTTTTAGAATTCTGTGGTGAACCCCATCAGGCTCCATTGCTTTATCCACCTTCAGTTTTAAGAGTTCTTTCAGAACCCTTTCTTCTGTGAAAGGACTAATATCAACCCCACTATACAGAGTGCTTCTATTGACTGGATTAGGTATTTCCCCATGCTTTTCCATTGTGAATACTGAGCAGAAGTATTCATTCAGTATCCCTGCTTTTTCACTGTCACTCTCTGCTCAACCACCTTCCTCTTTGTTCAGCCTCAGTATCCCTGCCTTAGTCTTTCTTTTCTCTCTAATGTACCTATAAAAAAGTTTTATCCCACTTCTTAATCAAGTTGGCTATCTTTTCCTTGGTTTGGGCCTTTGCTATTCTGACTGCCTTACCCATTTTCTTCTGCTTTAACTGGTACTGTTCTCTGTCCTGCTCCTTCTGTGTTTCCTTATACTTCCTGAATGCTATCTTTTTCTCCCTTACCTTCCCCGCCACTTCTTTTGAGAACCATAGTGTTTTTTTTTTTTTTCATTTTGATTTATTTATTTGCTTCACACAAAGGCTTGCTGCCTCTGTGATAGCGGTTTTGATGTTTCCCACTGTTGCTCCACCCCACCTTCTTGCCTGTTTGCTACTGCTTTTCTGATGCACTCTCCCATTTTGACAAAATCAGCCCTCACGAAGTCCAGTGCCTTCACTTTTGTGTGGCTTGACTCTACAGCTAAGTTTATCATGCCCCGCCCTGTTTGGTGGTCACTTGTTCCCAGATGGCTACCCACTTCAAGATCAGAGATCCTCTCTCCATCCCCATTTGAGAGTACCAAGTCTATGATTGCTCTCTTCTGAGTGGTTCCAAAACTAGCTGTCTGAGGCATGCCCCCTGAAGGGCATCAAGAATGGCCCTGCTCTTGGATGTGGCTGCAGCAAAGGTGCTCCAGTCAACATCTGGCATATTCAGGTCCCCATCAGCAATATCTCCCCTTTCTCTGCCATCCCAAAGATGCCTTCTATCATTTCCTTGTCCATTTTCTCCCCCTGAGATGGGGGTCTGTATACAACCCCTGTGTGGATTTTGGAGCCATGTCCAGTCTCCAGGGTGACCCACAGTGCCTCCTTTCCTCCCTGTTTACCCTTTAGTTCTATTGCTTTGATCCATTCCCTTACATAGAGAGCTACTCTTCCTCCTCTTCTTCCCTCCCTGTCCCTCCTTTAGATTGTGTACCCTAGTATGTTGACATCCCAGTCATGGTTCTCTGTGTACCATGTTTCTGTGACTGCCACAACATCTAGGCATCCCTCTCCCATCAAGGCCACCATTTCAGGTAGCTTTTTACCTAGACTATGGGCATTGGTACTCATTCTAGGTACTCCAGGTCTATGACTTGGGACAGGAGAGGAACCTCTGCACCAGGAGTTTCAACTCATGGCTGGAGGAATGGTGCGGAGAAAAATAATTTGGCTACATTGGGGAATGGTGGCACATCAGGGAGGATAGGGGTCTATACAGAGGTGATGCGCTGTATCCATCTGGGAGGGGAACCACAGTCCTCAGTGGATGGTTTAAATGTTACTTTGATGAACATTTAAACTAGCCAAGGGGGGTGGCAGAAGGAATCTGGGAATCAGAAACTGCCTCCCCACACAGGCTGAAGTAGAGAGTAAGGAGAACCTGAGGCTAGAAGAATCCCCCAGGATGCAAATTATTAAAGGGATCAGGGTTGTAAAGAAAAAGGGATAAGGAACAAAAGCATTAAAAAGAGAAATGGGAAGGAGGGAGGGCAAAAAGGAAAAAAGATGGGGCAACAAGCAGAGTGGAATCAAAATCTGGAAGGCCATGTGTGTGAATGCTTGATGTTTAGGAACTAAGATTCCAGACCTAGAGACCATCGTAGCAGAGGCTGACCTGGATATTGTGGCCATTACTGAGCCATGGTGCACTGACAGCCATGACTGAGACATGGCCATACTGGGCTATTCTCTGTTCAGGAAGGACCAGATGGGAAGGAGAGGAGGAGGGGTGGTGCTTCTTGTGTGGGAAAGCATAAAAGCCATGGAGATACTGGGAATACAGGGGGAGGCAGAGGTACCATAAGTTACCATGGAGATGGGGAAAGGAGACACCATTCACACTGGAGTGATCTACAGACCTCCAGCACAAAGGGAGGAATTAGACAAGGTATTGGTGGAAGCCACTGGCAAGATGACACAAAAGGGGGAGTTGCTGCTGTTTGGGGACTTCAACCTGCCAGATGCAGATTAGAAGTGTCCCAGCAGCAGTTTCAGCAAGAAAC
The DNA here is from genome assembly GCA_016271365.2 of Neoceratodus forsteri. NCBI lineage: Eukaryota > Metazoa > Chordata > Ceratodontiformes > Ceratodontidae > Neoceratodus > Neoceratodus forsteri. Next base: position 853,801,694 of record CM028134.1, read on the forward strand.
ACGTACATCCTTGACTCTCTGCAGGGGTATTCCTCAGGCAACTAGTCAGTGAACCCACTCATAATGAGGCAATACTGGACTTGGTACTCAGTAACAGGGACAGTGTTGCAGACGTCAAGGTGGGAGGCCACTTGGGGACCAGTGATCACCGTTCGGTGTCGTTCAATAGAAGGACAGCTGTAGAATCATACCACACAAAGATGAGGGTCCAGGACTTCAGGAAGGCAAATTTTAAAAAGATGGGTGAATACCTTAGGGATGACTTTGCAGTGGTGGATGAGCTGAATGGGGTGGAGGAACAGAGGGTGAAGATAAAAGGGAGCACAGTAAAGGCAACAGATCTCTGCATCAAACAAGTGAGCAAAAGCAAGAGGGAAAAAAGACTGCTATGGTTCTCAAAAGAGGTGTCTGAAAAGGTGAAAGCTAAAAGGGCAGCATTCAACAGGTATGAGGAGACTCAGAGGGAGAAGGATGGGGAGGTGTATCAGGATAAACAAAGGAAAACAGGGAAAGCAGTAAGGAGTGCAAAGGGACAAACTAAGACAGAATGGCATAGGAGGTAATAAAGGCGACTAGATATTTTTTGGGTATGTAAGTGAAAAGAAGAAGACCGAGGTGGGATTGTAATGTTAAAAATGGAAGGGGGGAGTGTGCAGAGGGGGACCAGAAAAAGGCAGACATCCTGAACTAATACTTTTGTTCAGTGTTCACAGATGAAGGAGAAGGAGAGGGGCCAAAAAAGAGTAACAACATTTTGGAGGGAGAGAGAGGTGGACGATAGTCCTTTTTTGGAGGAGAGAGTCCTAAAGGGGCTTTCTAATCTGAAGGTAGACAAAGCAAATGGGTCAGATGGGGTGCATCTAAGTGTATTGAAGGAGCTCAGGGAAATACTGGCTGCACCTCTGACAGTTCTATATAACAGTTCACTGGAAACAGGAGTAGTTCTGGAGGACTGGAGGAGGGCAGATCTAGTCCCACTACATAAAGGTGGAATGGACTACCCATAGAGGTGGTATCCTTAAAGTCGGTGGGCAGTTTTAAGAGGGTATGGGACAGGGTCGGGGGAAGGTCACCAAGGGGACACTGGGGGGAGAAGTGTCAGCAGGCATGGGCATGAATTCAGATACATGGGTAAATGTGGAAGGGGCAGCTGCAGTGTAAAAGACCACTAACTGCACAATTGAGCAGACTTGATTGACCAACTGGCCTGTATCTGCTGACAGTTTCATATAAAAATGGTACCATGGAGGAGGTTGTTAATTATAGGACAGTCAGCCGGACATCCGTGGTGGGGAAGTTAATGGAATCACTGCTGAAGTAAAGAACTGTAGAATATCTTGAATCCAGTGGGTTAAAAGACCAAAGGCAGCATCATTTCACAAGAGGGCGGTCATGCCAAATGGATCTGATAGATTTCTTTGACTGGGTGACCGAGGAAGTAGATCAGCGTGGAGTGGTGGACATGGCCTACCTATATTTCAGTAAGGTGTTCAACACCGTTCCACATAGAAGATCAGTAAGCAAGCTGGATAGCTTAGCACTGGGTTCAAAGGTGGTAAACTGGTTAAGAAACTGGTTAGGGGATAGGTGACAGAGGGTGGTAGTAAATGGAATTCACTCCAAGGAAGGAAGGGTGACCAGTGGGGTGCCTCAGGGATCAGTGGGGACCAGTCCTCTTAATGTCTTTATAAGTAACATTGCAGAGGAGCTGGAAGGGCCTGCCTCTTTATGAAAAAATCTGCAATAGGATAGACATTCTGGGGATGGCAGAGAGCTGCAAAACCTAGAGGAGTGGTCATGGGTAGTATGGCAGCTGGATTTCAGTGCAAAACAAAGTGTAGAATAATATACATATGGTAAGAAACCCAGGGGCAGAGTACAAAATGGGTGGAGTGGTATTGATGACCACCAAGCAGGAAAGAGACCTGGGAGTAAACATATCCAATGACCTAAAGGTGGATAGGGAGTGCAACAAGGCAGTAAAAAGGTCAAGTGGGGTTCTGTGGTGTATAGGGAGGGGTATCACCAGCAGAAAGAGTGAGGTGGTGTTGCCTCTGTATAGATCACTGGTAAGACTCCACCTAAAGTATTGTGTCCAGTTTGGAGACCATGTCTCTGAAAGAAGAGAGACAGAGTGGAGGTGGTTCAGAGGAGAGCAACTAAAATTTTGCAGGGCCTGCATCAAAAGTCCTATGAGGAGAGACTAAAGAGCCTCAATATGTACACCCTAGAACAGAGGAGGGAGAGGGGAGATATGACAGAGATCTTTAAATACCTCACAGGGGTAAATAAAGTACAGGAAGGGAGTATTTGTCAGACAAAAAAGTGCTCAAGAACAAGGGGAAACGCTATAAAACTGAAGGGGGTAGATTCAGGAGAGGTGTGAGGAACTACTTCTTCACAGAAAGAGTGGTAGATTCCTGGAACAGCCTTCCAACAGAGATGGCGGGGTTAAAAACAGTGGTGGGGTTCAAGAATGCATGTAATGGACTTCTGGTGTTGCAGCTAATTGTGGCAGTCACAGGACTGTGATCTCCCCAGCAGATCACATTAAATTTTTACCTCAGACTTATAAAATCCCTCTATTTTTCCTTACTGACTGGTGTACCATTATCTAAAGCTTATTTTAAAGTCCCATCAATCTGTTTAGCCTTCCATACAATGGTGGAGCAAGACTGTGATGAAGTGATGCAGTTAGCCTCAAAACCACCAAGCCCAGAACAGCACCGACCACCAAAGTACTATAGACTGGATTTTTGGTACCAGCCATCTCCCTTCCGTCTTGGAACACTCCAGGGAACATGAGCCTGACTCTTATATGCAATAATTTGCATTGACTGAATCCATTCTCACAGAGCTAGTCATGGATGTTAAATCTATCCACCTTTCAGTGGAGTGCCTGATGACCTGGCTTCGGGATGTAGAGGCCTGGCCCAGCTCCCTGGAGGATCAGGATAATGTGGAAGAATGGGAGGTAGTGACTTTACAGAAAAGGGTGGTGAAGCTTGAGGACAAATTAGATGACTTGGAGAACAGAAGCAGGAGAAATAACATGATTTGTATACCAGAGGGTGCAGAGGGTACAAACCCTATTACATTTGTCAGTGATTTGTTCTGTCAATTAGCCGGACCACCAGCAAAAGGACAAGGCTATGCTATAGAGCAGGCACACAGTTGAGCCCCACACCAAAGGAACAACCCTGAGTCCTTATCTGCCGCCTGCTGAATTTCCAGGATAAACTGAAGATTCAACAAGCTGCCAGACCACATCCAACATTTTATTGGCAGCAACATTGGTATTTCATCATTAATGAGTTAAGCCAGCCGGTCTGGGAGAACCAGAAGGCTTGGTTACTTGGTAAGGTTAGACAAAAGGAGGCTGAGGATCATCTAGATTGTCTCCCACTCTGACTGGGTGAATTGTGTGTTTCTTGTGTGCAAAAAAAAGTTGTCAAGCCCACTATTAAAGCTAATAAATGAAGTTTTGTGAACCAACTCATAGGGTATTGAATTCCATACTAAAGCTGTACATATTGTGAAGAAGTTAATTCTTTTGTTGGTGTTTGCCTTAGGAATAAACAGTTCCTTATCATGTGGCCTTGGATATACTGGCCTATTTGTTGAATCTAAAGCTACACTGTTCAATAAGATCAGGGTTTTTTAATATATTGAACAATAACAAAAGGTCCCCTCTTCTCTTCCTGTCTTCCAGGCTAAAGAGGCCAAGATTTGCCAGTCTCTTGTAATCCATTTGTTCCATTCCACGTCTTAATTTTATAATGCGCCTCTGAGTCCTCTCTTAAATTAATATTCTGCTTCAGATAAGAGCTCCAAAACAGTTAGCAATAGTCCAAGTGTGGGATTATATATGTTTTATAAAGTTGGGTTATACACTGTTTATCTCTGGAGACAAAGGTACTCTGTATAGTGCATATTAAATTGCTTGTTCTCTTAGATAACTTGGCACAATTGTTGAACGATGATAGTTCATTGTTAACCACTGTTAACCATTATCTCCAAATCCTTCTCTTTCTCAACCAAAGTAGTACATTCAAGCAAGGAGGGTGCACTAGGATGGTGGTGCTACTTTTAAGTTTTTAATGTCTTTGCACACAAGTGGAAAAAGTGTACTCACCCCTTTATAAAGGACTCCAGAAGCAATCTCTTTTAGGTTAGCACCTGATTTATTGCAGCCATATATGAAGGTATCCAAACAGCAACAACAGGATATAGGGCGAAGCCCTATCTTACATTTCACCTCCCACTGGAGGCTTCATCAGGGAATAAGATTCAAGCACATACAACCACTCTCAAAGGGACACTGTCAACACCCTTAAGTCTCACAGTATCCCTAGTTTAAAAAACATATTTTATGATTGCCAATATTCTGCAAAGATTGTTGATGTCACTGGTAGTTTTAGTCTGACTCTTATTTTCTTTAAAAAAGTGAAAAACAGAATGTCCAACATATTGGTGTTATCACACCAAAACAGGTTTGTTAACATTCTTTGATCAATTCTAAATGCATCTTTCCTGGACTTGGGAATACCCACAAAACAATCTAGCCCCTTATGATGCAGTGGGAGTTTAGGAGACAACTTCCTTATGAGTGACTGCACTGTTTGGGTGTGTTTCTAATGCTCAGGAAGTATGCGGTAAGAACAGATCCAGGATTGTAAACAAAACAAAGTTGTTTACAAATAGACATTGCCATGCATTTCAGTTCTGCTAAGCAAGGAGACAGACAAAACAAACAGCAACATCAGTGAACTATAGAGAGGGTAAGCAATCATAAAATGTGGGGTTTCAACTATAAATAATATGATGAAAAACAGGTTGACTGTGTCCCTTTAAATACCCATTTTGTATCACATGATCACCTGTGACATCACAGTGCACATATTCAACTGTTTGGATACCTTAAAATATGGCTGCAATAAATTAGGTGCTAACCTAAAAGATTGATTCTTGAGTCCTTTTTACAGGGGTGAGTGCAATTTTTTCCACTTGTTTGCAAAGTAGTACATTGATTAGATAGTACAGACATGTGAGATTGTTCATTCCTAAGTGTAGTACTGTGCATTTACCATGGTTAAAGGTCATGTTGCTTTGAGTGGCCCACTCCTGGAGAGATTTCAGGTCCTGGGTTAGTGACTGATATTTATCAAACATATCCACTTCTCCCAGTTTTGTATCATCTGCGAACTTGGTTACTAGGTTTTTGACAGTAGCATTCATGTCTCTTATAAACAGTCTGAAGAGGACAGCACAGATCCCTGGGGAACCCCTCTACTAACTGGTCTCTCACCTGAAAGGTGGTCATATTTGTTTACCTGATGGGTATGATCTAATAGCCAGCTATCTATCCACCTCACAATATCAGGACTAATTCACATGCTATATAATTTGGTGACTAATAGTCTATGAGGCACTGTATTGAATGCCTTCCCCAGGTCTAGCATAATGACATCAAATGGTTTCCCATTATGTAAACATGTATTAACAGTATCATAGAAGGTGATACAATTGGTAGTGCATGATAGCCCCTTTTAAACATGTGCTATGAACTATCATCCAACCCCAGTGATTTTATTTCTAGATCTAATGTCTGTTTTAATAATGTTTCTAATGACTTGCAACATAACAATGTAAGACTGATGGGTTTAAAATTGGATACATTTTTTTGTGCCCTTTCTTATGGATTGGCACCACCGGTGCTCTTTTCCAATCACTCGTGACCACCCCAGACTCATGAGACTTGTTAAACAGAATCATTAAGGCGAATGCCAAGAAATCTATTGTTTTTTCAGTAAAATAGGGTGGATGTTATCTGGTCCAAAGGAGGTGTTTTCTTTGATATTTTGCAATACTCTCAAGACATCAACCACTATAAAACATTACTTAGTATTAATGTTTTTATCCAGCTTGTCACTAGTCTGTAATTTCTTATTATAACTTGGGTAGGGAGAGGGAGGTGATTGGTTGAGTGCCATCAGGTGACAGTGCATTAATGCACATTATCAGCACAGCTAGTAGCCAGTATATCAGCACAGTTAGTATGAAGGGGTCTAAGGGAGATCCCTGGGCAAACCTGCACTTGTTGTGTAGGGGAAAATAATTTTGTAAAGGCAACTATTTGCAGTCCTCGCTAAGCAACTCCCACTGCCTTTGCAAAAGTATTGTCCCCTACACAAGAACTGCAGGTGTGGTGGAATGGGAGAGAGATTAGGAGATCTGTGTTCCCCTGTCTGTCATTTGTGCCATATTTCTGATGTCCTGCCAGCCCACCCTGCAGACCACTGTGTACTGCACACTGACTGGGCAGAGGGAGTGTTCCTGACACAAAGAGAGAGAGAGAGTTAGAGAGGGTACCATTGCTTCAGAAATTCTGTGTGTGTCTGTGTGTGTGTGTGTGTATGTATGTAAGTGTGTGTGTCTGTGTGTGTATGTAAGTGTGTGTGTCTGTGTGAGAGAGAGAGAGAGAGAGGCAGAGAAGCAGTAGGCAGCTGGAGGGAGAGAAGGCAGGTGATGTACCTGTGGTCATAGTATGTACTGTATCACACAGTGGTGTCAGTGGCCCCTGACCCCCACCCGATGGCCACTCCCAAGTAGTCTCTCAAGTCTTTTCCATCCCTTCCCCATGTCCAATACACATCCTCGGGAGTGGCACTGTGATGAAGACTGTCCTGAGGTTAACTCCCTCCAGCAAGTCATGACAGCCTGTACCCCTCCATGTCTGCTCCTTCTCTGCAGTCTCAGAGCACAGTGGGTCGGACATCAGCAAAAGTGCAAGTGCGAGACAGGTTCAATCCACTGTCAGGCAGTGACGGTGTGTGAGGTCCCAGCGGCTGTCATATTTATCCCTGCACTGGTATGTGATTGCTGTTCATGCAGAGCTGCATGGCTTCCCACCCATCCACGGATCTCTGGTAAGCAATCAAGAAAGTGAAGGCTGCACTGTTTGTCATCAGGTAGCTGGTATATTTACCACACCATGGTAACTGTGTCAAAAGATTGTGCAGTGCAGCAAGCAATTGAGAGCCAGACATGGGTTGAGGAAGGTGACACAGTCCTCTGTGCCTCTCTGTAGAAGGACAGTGAGGTGAGGTACAGATAGCGTGGGACATGTACTGTAGGTACCAGTGTCCACTGTGTGCAGGCAGCTGTCCTTGGTGTGTCCCTCAAATCCCTCCTTCTGTGCCACGCTGCCACTAAAACTCTGAGAGACAGTGGGTGTGCAGTACTTTGCCGGGAGAGACATACAGTGTGAGCAACATCCCCTCAACAGAGTGTGACAGCAACATTGTTTGTCAGAACTGGGATGACAGTGTCCTGTGCTCTGTGTCTCTGTATCTCTCTGTACCCTATACAGTGAATTACAGACAGTGTTTGCACCACTTCCCTGTACATCAGAGAGAGTGAGACAGTAGTGACAGTCCCCCAAATGCGAGAGTGACCCATTATGTCGTACATTCCTGGTGGCCACCTCATCAAGTGCTGTCAGCAGTACGGGAGACAGTGAGCTCCTGTGTGGTGCTCTGTGACAGAGTGGCAGACCCACAGAGCAGTACACGCAGCAGGCAACTGGTTGCTTAACCCTGTGTGGTCGGAGAGAGAGTGGCATGCAGGGAGAGAGAGAGCTAGACGCAGTGAAGTAGAAGTTGTTAGACAGCAAGAGACAGAGAGTGAAAGTCCCCATTGTACGTATGTAGTGGCACAGTAAGTTAGTTAGGTAGATTTCTTAATGTTTGCACATTGACACTGTTCCCTAAGGTATCTACTTCGCAAACACTGTTGAAAGTGAAACGGTGCTGCATGTAATGTTTCTGTGCCACAGCAGTGAGTTAGCATGCAGACAATTCAAGTCCTGATAAGTATGAGATGTTTTCCCTGCTAATGGATGTTGTTTCTGTAGTGAGTGCCTGTAACAGTGAGCATTGGATACAGAGGGTATGTGCATGACACTGTGCTGGAAGTGGGACTGCTTTGGGGGAAGGATACATCTCAAAATCCAGACTTTTTTATCCTTTTAAATAACTTTCCTTATGTTTGCTACCAGTGGGTTATCCCATTAAGAGGGTGTATAATTATCTGGTTATCGAATTAATGCACACCTGGTGTTTGAGGGCAATCAGCCTGCAGTCTCGTGCCTCACAATGCACCCAGGTGTGCATTACTCCCCAATAACAGCACACCCTGTCGTGGGTTATTGCTTACTTATATATCGAACAAAAGTACAAAGATATTAAGCATCGGCTTCATCAGTGAGGTACTGTATAAAGTTTAGAGTTCCCTGACAAGCTTGTTTTGCTGCTCCTCCACAGCACCTTCAGTTTTGAATCCACAGACACCACACAGCAACACCTCCCTAATGTTCTCCCGGATTTGTTTTCCAGACCAAGAAATAAAGTTCCTATAGAAAAACTGGATCAGTGACTGTCCCAAGCTCTTCAATGGTGATACACTGTGGATATAATAAAGCCTCACGTCCACACTGATCTGATACTGACTTGGGTTGCCTGGTTGTCAGCATCTTTCAAAAAACATGCATTGCCAGCCATTCTTTTGAAGGCACTGGGATTTGCTTCTGTCTGTCACTTCCAGAATGGTGTCTAAGGGCTGCTTTTCCATGGAATCTAACTCCGAGGTGTTACTTTGTCTGCACCCCAGCTCAGAGGAGACCTTTTGTTTGCCTCATTGACCCAATTGAACTTCTTCTCTAATTTACAAGATTTTTATTTGGTGTTAATATGGAAGCAGTGAGTCTGGTGGGTATAGAGAGGCATGCATTTGTAACTGTAAGGGGCAGTTTGTAATGTGCTTGCTGTAGCTTTTTCTTTTGCCTTACAATGTTATCTCATTTGTGCTTATTGTCATTATTGCTTATGGTTTCAGTTTTCTAGCACCGTACTAAACCCAGAACTTAGCAACTTTATATAGGACTTGCAGACCATGGTGGTTACTGCATGTCAAGCTTATAAGAGACTTTTACATACTGTTTTTATTTCAGTGCTCAATGTAACATACGGAGCATTATGTGTTATATTGTTATATAGCTTGTTGCTGAGACGAGAGGCATATTTTATTTAGCAGGTGACTGTAGCTTTAAATGGGCTCATATCAGTATTTAACCACCCCGGGATAATGTTGGTTTTCTGTCTGCACTACTGTTCACTTACTTGGAATAAGGTTTGCTCAAAGATATGATCTTGTTTGCAGAGGTTCATTATGGGGTGTTTATACACTGGTTCTATATTAGTCTTTGACTTCAGGGAGTATTTCCCGTGTGGCACTTATTATCTACGGTAGCCCCTGCTTGGTAATTTATATTTTTGCTTTCACCTATGATGACAGATGGGTAATGGTGAGGGAGTACATGTGTTTTGCCTGCCTATAGCTTGGGGGTTTGCTATAGGTTTCTTATTTGTGACCTGAACTGGACCATGACTGTGATAGCCCTCTCATGGCTCCATCACAGTTTCAGTTTGGGGGGTTGATGGTTTGTATACAGTGGGGGGAATCTGCTTTCATTCTTTAGGGGATTTGGGAAAGCCATAGTAAGGAGGGTTCGGGCGTTAGATAACTGAACAGTGCTGACTTACACACCAGCTTTAGACAGGGATGGGAATGCATGCCTTTTTTCTTTTATGGCAGGTGCTCATGCCACCTACTGTTTGAGTACTACAGGAAGAGTGGGCTTGGAGGACCACACCTTGGAGGATGTCCTCCAGACAACTATACTAGTTACTATCTGCAACTGTTACCATATCTAGATGCTCAGTGATAACTTGGAACATTCAAGGGACCAATCCCCCATAAAGAGATTACGTATTTTTACCCATCTCCACAGATATGGCCCATCCATTGTTTTCTTGCAGGAGACTCATCTCTCTACAACAGACCTCCTATTACTCTAATGCAACTAGGTGGGCCAGGTCTTTGGAATAGGGGTCGACAAAAGAGAAATGGCAGGAGTAGTGATTTTAATTGCCAGAACAGTAGATTTCCAAATGCATCTGGTAATACCTGACCCACAGGGTAGGTATGCATTAGTAAAAAGTTTCTTAGATCAGACAGAAACACTCTTAGTCTCATTTTATGGACCCAAAAAAATGACCCTCAAAGATTTGTTAATCTTTTCATGCAGTTAGCAATCTGGCCAAATTTACCTTTCATAATAGCCAGGGATTGGAATGTACCCCTAGAGGGGGACATGGACAGATCAGGTCCACCAGCTTACTCATTGACTCCAAATCAAATAGCCCTGAGGGAGTTAATTGATACACTTGTCTTGACAGAGACTTGGAGGACCCTGTATCCTGCCTGTAAAGAATTCACTTTTTTCCTCACCCCACAGGACCAAATCCAGAAAAGATTATTTCCTTTTGAGTCAACTGCTCTTGCAAGGATTAGCAATAGCTAAAATTCTCCCCAGAGTAATTTCAGATCACTCCCCAGTCCACGCCCACTTGTCATTGGAGATTACTGTAGACTTAGATAAGACTTGGAAGATGAAGGGTTCCCTACTCCACAACACTCAGATGGCTACCCATTTGAAGAAGTTTATGACACATTTTTCCAAGAAAATCAGGGCACAGTCCTGTAGGCAGTTACCTTGAGGGGGGCCTATAAGTGTGCCATTTGTGGGGAGACTATTAAACTGGCAGCTACAGCCAAGAAAAAGGAACAAACAAAGGCAGCAGAGCTATTAAAGTAGATATGATCCCTTGAATTCCAACTGGTGGTGGCCAGTTCTGATCAGGTTATATTACAGCTTAAACTGGCCAGAGAAAATTATCTTGAGCTGAACCAAGCACAAGCAGAGCTGGCCCTATTTAAAGCAAATCTCTCTTACGTATTCTCAAGGGAACAGGCTAGGAAACTATTAACCTTGTATCTCAGGCAACAAGAGGTGGTACGTTCGATTAAAACTTTGAGCAAGCCTAACAGTCAAGAAATTATAGCACAACCCTAGCAAATAGCCAAAGCATTTAGAAACTATCACAGTACCCTCTATGGCCTTGGAACTAAGATATAATTTCAGAGATTATAGATGCTTACCATAGCCAGATACCTTTGCTGCAGTTGATTTCTAGTGCCCAAACTCTGTTAGGACGACCCCTTTAGCTTATGAAGTTTCAGGTCAGTTTGAAAACAGTGGCATCTGACAAGGCTGCTGGCCAGTATGGCTTTATTATCTCTTTTTATAAGGCTCTTTCTGGGGAACTTCTCCCCTATCTGTTATGGGTCTATAGGGAGGCCTACGAGGAGGGCGAGCTGGAGGCATTCATGCAGGAAGCCTTCATCTGGGACCTTCGGAAACCTGGTCGAGATCCCACTAAAGTTTCTAATTATCAACCTATTTCATTATTAGATATAGATCTCAAAATGTCAGCTAAGGCCGTAGTCTTTCACTTACACAAATATGGTAAGACCTAATTGGTCCAGAACAGGAGGGGTATAGGGCAGGACGCTTGTCATCAGATCACTTGAGAAAGGTTCAATACATAATTTCGGCATCCAGGAAGGTCAAGACTCCTCCTGTACAGGCCTCCCTGGATGAAGAAAAAGCATTTGACAAGGTATCCTGAAAGAATCTCTTTAGTGTCCTGAATAAATTTGGCATCTCTGAGGCATTTATTCAGTGGATGAAACAGCTATATTCACACCCCACCACCCTAGTACACTGTAACAAGGTTCTTTCCTCCAGTTTCCCCCTCAAAAATGGAACCCACCACGGTTGTCTACTTCCCCATTTCTTTGTAATCTCTATTTAGAACCCCTAGTGCAACATATCAAGTCTCACCCCTCCATAGTAGGTATTTCTTTAGGGACAAGCCAATATATGATATCAGTTTATGCTGATGATATTCTTTTACACCTTGTCAACCATGTAACCTTGCTAAAAATAGCACTAGAGGAGTTTCATCACTTTGGTTCTATTTCCCTGTATAAATTAAACTTAGAGAAAACACACGTGCTCCCTATCTATGCTTATGTTAGGAAGGGTGATCTCATGGATATGGGGCTTAGCTGGTTAACCAAGGATATTACCTATCTGGGTATTAAACTAACTACCTCCCCTACAAAACTGATATAAAACAATTTTACAGACCTGATCTGAGCCATTAAGCCCAGTTTACAAAAATGATATCACCTATCTGGGTATTAAACTGACTACCTCCTCTACAAAGTTGTTACAAACAAGCATTCGTCAATGCCTAATGTTTGCTTGCTGGCATTGGCAGTGGTAGTGTAGAAGTTACAGAGCTGCGTAATAGGAATGGCAGTGAAGTACTGAACTGAAGCCAACACCACCACCACCCTGCAGAGAGTGACAGGCATTGGGGTGTGCCTTTGGGTCATCAGGCATGATGGCCATGCCATTTCACCACACCCCACCCTGCAGACACTGACAAGTGTCACGGTGTTCCTTGGGGCCTTTGGCCCTTATGCGCACCCCATTTCATCAGGAAATATGGTGAGATGGGTGCGGTTTAGGAGAATGGGGTGAACTTTGGGGCCAAAGAGTCCAAGGCATACCTCGATGCCTCCTCACTGGCTGCAGGTGTGGAATGGTATGAGCATTGCAGGCAAGAATCCCAAGTCACATCCCTGATGCCTGTCATTCTCTACGGGTTGGGCATTATGGTTGGAAACCATACTTCAGGCATTCATTGGTATTTTCACTCCAAATTTTCGACATGTTTTTTTTGTGACCCCACCTCATGAACAGTGGCAATATCAGTTTGTTAGCCAAAAGCTGCTTATGCACAGTGACTATGGCATTTAGCACCACAGGTGCAAACACATTCCGAACAGGTTGTAAAAAATGACAGCTGTACTGTTCATGGGGAGGTGTACAAAATGGCAATGTTGAAAATCTGTAGTAAAAATATTAAAAAAACTGGTGAAGTCATGAGCTGCATATAGAAACTGTGCAATGCACACCTGTAATGTAATTAGTTTGGGGATTTTTTACAGCAGATTGTCAACACAGGCATTTTGGGACCTCTGATCATGAACAGTGTCACTGTGATTTAATTTATCTGTCCCGAACAATGATTTCCCACAGTGACCACGCATCTCTGCGCTGAAAGTGTGAAATCACATTTCGGCCATGTTGTGAAAAATGACAGCTGTATTGCTCATAAGGAAGTGTGGAAAAATGCCACTGGTTGGGGGGGGAGGGACCTGGGAGGACAGTAGTCTCTATGCCAAGGACAGACTACACTTGAGTGAGGAGGGAAAGAAAGTGTTGAAGCAGAGGATGGAGGAGTACATAGAGGAAGTTGGGAATTTAAACTAGGAGTGGGGGTTGGCAGTTGGGGAAGAGATATGCAGAGACCACAGGTTGGGAAACCATATGAGCTAACCCCCATAACAGTGACAAAGGACAAATGGCAAGTACTGTTGGTGATGCTAGGAAAGGAGGGAAGGATGGGAGGAGGGGAAGGGTAGAAGGTGGTAACCCTTAATGCTAGGAGCCTTGGGAGGAAAACTGCAGAGTTACAGGTTCTCATGGCAGAGGGAGAGGTGGACATTGCAGCCATCACGGAAACATGGGCCACCCAATACAATGACTGGGACCTGTCTGTACCAGGGTACAGGTTATTTCGTAGGGACAGGGTGATTGGGAAAGGAGGGTGGGGTGGCACTATATGTGAAGGAAGGACTGAAGTGTGTAAAGGAGGAAGGGGAGGAGGGTAGTACGGAGTCATTTTGGATGCAAATCCAGGATTCCAAGAATAGGATTCTTAGAATGGGAGTGGTGTACAGGCCACAATCTCAGATGGAGGAGTTAGACAGGGAACTAGCGGGACAGATCAGGAGGACCTGCGAGAAGGGTAGTGTGGTGATTGTGGGGGACTTCAATATGCCAGGAGTGGACTGGAGCACCCCAACAACCAGGAACAGAAGGAAGCAGGTGCTGCTGGATGCCTCCAGACAGCTTCCTGCTGCAATGGTCAGTGAACCAACCAGGTTAGGAATACCCTTTGACCTTGTGCTGGCAAATGGGGACTTTGTGAGAACATACAGTGGAGGAACCACTGTCAGGAGTGACCACCACTCAGTATGGCTCACATTGGATATGGGCAAGGAAGGAGGGAATCTGGCACAATAGTGCTGGACTTCAGGAGGGCTGACTTTGGGAGGATGGGGAAGTGGTAAAGGGTACCTGGCCAGAATTCAATCTAGTATGGACACTAACCAGAAGTGGAGCTCATAAAGCAGGGATAGTGTAGGCAACAAAACCTGCTGCAAAGCCCAGAGCAAGAAGGCTAGGGCTAAGAAACTGATCTGGTTGAGCAAGGAGGTCATGGAAAAGGTAAGGAGGAAAGAGCTGCCTTTAGGAAGTACAAGAAACAGGAGGGGGAGGACAGAGAGAGTACTTGACAGAATCAAGGAGGTGACAAGGGCAGTAAGTGGAGCCAAAGCATCTACGGAACTCAGGCTGGCACAAGGCATTAAGAAGGGGAGAAGGACTCTTTAAGTACATCAGGGAAAAAGGAGCTGTAAGGACCACATAGTAGAAGGATTAGGAAGGAGGGGCTGGGTGGAAGCAGAGTGCGATAAGGCGAAGCACTAAATGAGTACTTCTGCTCAGTATTTACTAAAGAGAAAGGGGTGACATCCAAGGTGGGAGAAATGGCAGAAGCAGGGTGGGAAGTGGTGACAGATGGGGAAATCATGGAGAGCAGAGTTTGAGAGGGTTTGAAGGCACTGAGGGTGGACAAGGCGCCCAGGCCCAGATAGCATCCACCCAGGGTACTGAAGGAGCTGGCAGAGGTCCTTGCAGGACCTTGGCAGACCTATTTAATGCCCTCACTACATCTGGTGTGTACCCTCAGGACTGAGGATGGCTCATGTGGTGCCCATCCACAAGAGTGGCCCCAAGGATGAACTGGAAACTACAGACCAGTGAGCCTCACATCCATCGTGGGTAAGCTAATGGAGACTATCCTGAAGGAGAGGCTGGTGGCCTCCCTAGAGGCCAAAGGACTACAGGACAGCAGACAGCATGGCTTCATATGTGGCAGATCCTGCCAAACCAACCTGGTCGAGTTCTATAACTGGGTAACTAGGCAACTGGACAGGGGCCATGCAGTGGATGTCCTGTATCTGGACTTCAGTAAGACATTCGACTCAGTGCCACGTGGAAGGCTGGGAAGGAAGTTAGTAGGCACAGATGCGGGTGCAAAGCTGGTGAGATAGGTAGGAAACTGGCTGCAGGGAAGGCAACAGAGGGTGGTGGTGGGTGGGGAGCTCTCACACCCAAGGGCAGTGATGAGCGGTGTTCCACAGGGCTCAGTGTTGGGACCAGTGTTGTTTGGGATATTCATTGCCGACATATCATGGGACATCAAGAGCAAGATTAGTCTGTTTGCTGATGATACCAAGGTAGGCGCGGTGGTGGATGACCTAGGGGGATGGCAGGGATTGCAGGATGATCTGGCAAAGCTTGAAACCTGGTCAGACACCTGGCAACTGGGCTTTAATGCCAAAAAGTGCAAGGTGCTGCATTTTGGGATGAAGAACCCAAGGAGGAGTTACCAGCTAGGGGGAGTGCAGCTAGCCCAGACAGAGAGGAGAAGGATCTGGGTGTGCTCATTACAGGGTCAATGAACAACTTGGCACAATGTAGGAAGGCAGCTGCAAAGGCCAACAAAATGCTGGGTTGTATTGCAAGGGGTATATCCTCGAGGAGGGAGGAGGTGATTCTACCACTGTATAGGTCATTAGTTAGACCACACCTGGAGTACTGCGTGCAGTACTGGCATCCGTATCTGAAGAGGGACATTAAGTTACTGGACGGGGTACAGCGCAGAGCGACAAAGATGATCAAGGGTCTGGGGGACTTATCATATGAGAGGAGGCTGAAGGAGTTGAACATGTACTCACTGGAGGAGAGGAGAGACAGGGGTGACATGATTGAAACCTTTAAATACATGAAAGGAATAAACAAGACGGGTACAGAGGGGCTGTTCAAAGTAAGGGAGGGGAGGGCCACCAGAGGCCATGATATAAGACTGGAGCGAGGAAGGTTCAGGAGGGAGATGAGGAGACACTTTTTTACAGAGAGGGTGGTGGCTGGGTGGAATGCATTACCTGCTAAAGTGGTATGCAGTAGAACAGTGGACTGCTTCAAACGAGGATGGACAGGACAAAGGGAGGGTTAATGAAGGGAAGGTGGAAGGGAGGGGCAGCTGCAGAATAAGGGGTGCTAGCTGCACATTCGAGCAGACTTGTTAGACCTCTAGGCCTTTATCTGCTGGTAAATTTCGTATGTTCGTATGGTGAAAATCTGAACTGAAAATATTACGGAGTCATGAACCTATGAGGTGCATGGAAACGCATAATGCTCACTCGTAACACAGTCATTTTATCGACTTTTGTCACCAAATTTTCAACATAGGCATTTTAAGACCTCTGCTCATGAAAAGTGTAACTGTGATTTTCTTAATCTGTCCCAGACATTGCTTTCAGACACTGACTGCAACTGCCAGCGCTACATGTGCGAAACACATTTGGGTGACATGAAAAATGGCAGCTGTACTGTTCATAAGGAAGTGTTATAAAATGGCAATGTTAAAATCTGGAGTGAAAATATTGAAAATTCACATCCCAGCAGAAAAGGGAACTACGCAATGCACGTCAGAAACAGTCATTTTAGGGAATTTTTCACCAAATTTTCAACATAGCCATTTTAAGACCTCTGCTCATGAACAGTGTCACTGTGATTTTCTTAATGTGTCCCATACATTGATTTCGCACACCGACTGCACCATTGTGTGCTACATGGGCGGAAACATGTTTTGGGCAAGATGTGAAAAATGACAGCTGTACTGCTCATAAGGAGGTGTGGTAAAATGGCAATGTTGAAAATCTGGAGTGAAAATATTGAAAATTCGCAAACTTACGAGCGTGCGTAGGAACTGCACAACGCACAGTCGTAAAACAGTAATTTTTAGGAATTTTTTCACCAAATTTTCAACATAGCCATTTTAAGACCTCTGCTCATGAACAGTGTCACTGTAATTTTCTTAATTTGTTCTGTACATTGATTTCGCACACCGACTGCGCCATTGTGCTCTACATGGGCGGAAACATGTTTTGGGTGAGATATGAAAAATGACAGCTGTACTACTCATAAGAAGCTGTGGTAAAATAGCAATGTTGAAAATCTGGAGTGAAAATATTGAAAATTTGTGAACTTACGAGCCTGCGTAGGAACTGCGCAACGCAGCGCACAGAAATAGTCATTTTTGTTTTTCCACCAAATTTTCAAAATAGGCTTCTTGAGAGACCTCCTTATGAATGCTGGCAGTGTCGTTTCATTAATTGGGCCCAAAAGGTGATTTTGCGCAGTGACTGTGAAATCACCTTCCGGGCCTGAATAACGCCATGTCAGTGACATCATTCATGAGAAGGGGTCCCAAAAACCCCATGTTGAAAATTTGGTGCAAAAATTCCAAAAAATGCCTGCGATATACAACAAAGTTGAAAAAATCCTATCTATCCCATTATACAGCTTACTGGCATTTCCTCAGTTAGCGGTCGGCTTTGAAGAGTGCAGACATGTTCCCGGTCCACCGAAGATCGTCGCGCCGGAGTCCAGAGGTAAGTATGGGGTGAGGGGGTGTAGGAGGCAGGGTGCGAAGTGGGTGGGTGTGGGTTGTGGAAGGGGCAGGAGAAGCGCAGAGGACAGTTTTTAATTTGCAGTTTTTTTTACCAAAATGACGACAAGGACATTGCACACGCTGGGGTGGGCTCCTACATAGCACAAGGGCAGCTGGTTGGGGGCATGGAGCCACTGGGGATTGGGCACCTGCCGGCTATAACATCAGTTGCCATGCTGGGGTGGGCTCCCAGCGTGGCACCCGGTACTCTCGTGGGGAGGACAGTGGAGCCGATGGGGATTGGGCACCCCTCAGGCTATACGATAACTTGCTGCTGGGGTGGCACCCAGTGTGGCATGTGGAAGGCTTTGGGGGAGCGAGCATAGCCGACGGGATTGGGCACCCCTAATCGGCCATACAGTGTGTGCAGGGGGCAGCACGCAGGCATGCGCAGCGCCGGGTGTGTGTGTGTGTGTGTGTGTGTAGAGGGAGCTGTGCATGAGCAGGCGATATCTTCTTGCTGCTCACTGAAGCGTAGCTCCCCCTTTCAACTGTATGCCACTGTATTTTGGAGCTGTCATAGACAGATCCAGCATGCATTGGCGGACTGGGGCCGTGCCTGCCAACACACTGACTGAATTGGAAGAGTGGGTGACACACCTCCAAAAACTCGGATGATGGCACTATGTTTCTTGCACATGCATGCAAGCAAACATAAAAATGAACCATTAAGGCCAAATTAGAACAATGGAAATGGTTACTGTTATCATTATGAGGTCAGGTTAGCATACTCAAAATAAATATCTTATCTTGTCTCCTTTATCCCATGAATGTTAACAACCTAGGTCCCTTCTTGATGGTTTCAGGAGCTTCACGGTATTGATTTATTTATTTATACTTTGGTAACCAGGTAAGTGCACTGGTGCCAAAAGCCTTTTTCAGTCATGACCTGGGTGCAATTGCACAGACATTTGAGGACATACATACAAATGTTTAAGTGCTTGCTGCAGAAAATGAAACATACATACATAGATTGAAAATTACATACTTGATTGCATACGTGCAGAACATAGAAAGCACAGCTGATTAGTGAAGATACTACATTGACTGCAGACACAAGGGGTAGTTACACAAAGCAGTCACAGACACTGAGTGATAGATAAAATTATTTCAGATTGCTTGAGAAAGCAGAGACAGTTGGTGATTCTCTAATGCGAGAAGGGATTGTATTCCATAGTGAGGAGGCACGGTAGCTGAAGGAGCGTTGTTCAGTGTTTGTTCAAAAAAAGGGAACTTTTAGTTATTTTTCGAGCTGGATTAAGAGAAGGGCAAGTTAACAAACTTGAGTTGTTCAGCTAACCATAGTTCCTTTAATAAATCTTGCGAGTGTTAGGTTGGATTTGAACTCTGGTGAGACTCAATTTAAAGTATACGGCTATAATGTTTGACATGACAACCGAAAACCCTGAATCACTATTCTGGTTCTTAAGCAAAAATGAAGTACAATGTAAAGAATTGATTTTAAAAAATCAAAACTGAGCAACTGTGTGTATTATAAAGTCTGATGTATATTTTTATGCATATTGTGTTTGCAAATGAAAGTTTTTATGATTATAAAGACATGTCGATCAATAAACTTGTACCTATCTACCAGTTTAAAGTGTTCAGAGAAAGGCAGTGATGCATCTTACTATTGCTACCTGTTGCAAATCTGGCAATCTTGTGATAGTGTGCCTCTTCTGTAGCATAGTTTTGTTAACAGCATTGGTGACCAAGGAGCCATAGTCCAGTATAGGGAGCAGATTTGCCTCTGCTTTTCTATGTCTGGATTTGGGTGTTAGGTACTTGCTGATTCTGTACAGAGAACCAAGCCTTTGGTGAAGCAGGTTGGTAGTGTTTTGAATGTGGGTATCAAAGGTAAGGGTAGAGTCTAAGTGTACTCCCAAATATTTAAAGCAGATGACTTTTTCCAGGCAGTTCCCATTATTTGCATTGATGCAGAACTAGGAGGCTGTGTTTTTCAGGTAGTAGTTAGAATCAAAAACATTGATTGTGTTTTTGGTAGGTTCAGGACCATTTTTTCTTGAACAAACCATTCCTTTAAGTTTGTGAAGCTGTTTCCCAGTACATGATTGATTTCATGGATGTCTTTGCTATGCGTGTATAGAACTGCATCATCTGCATAGAGATGAGTATATACTGGTTTGAAGATTGTTGGCAAATTGTTGATGAAAACTGAAAACAGAAAAGGCCACAGTATGGAGTCTTAAGGGACCCCACTGTGAATTACTTTGGTACTCAAGACCATATTACTGATTTTCACCCGCTTTTTTCTATGGTTTAGATAATCGCTGAACCAGGCCAGAGAATGGGATCCCGTCCAAATTCAAGTAATTTGCTAGATAATACATCATGGTCGACCAAATCAAAAGCCTTGGTCAGATCCACAAAGCCTCTGTCAACAATCCCTTATATGTTGCATGGTAGATTGTATCTGTGAATTCGACTGGGGCTGTGTCAGTGCCATGACACCTCCTGAACCCATGTTGTTCCTTGCAGATTAGATTGTGTTGTTCAAGATATTCAATTAGTTGTGTGTGCACTATTTTCTCTAGCAGTTTGTCTAGAGCTGACAACATAGAAATAGGGTGGCAGTTTTCCAATAGTGTCTTCTTCCCTTTCTTGTTTAGCAGGACAACTGTAGCTGTTTTCCAGGGGTCGGGTACGGTGTGGGTCATGAAAGATAGGTTGAAGTTTTTAGCTATGGGTGCAGCTATCTGAGGGGCAGCACGTTTGAGGAACTTTGGGAGCAAATCATCTGGTCTGGCTGATTTGTCTATTTTTAGGCAGACAATTAATTTAACAACTTCTGAACATGTGACCCTTTTGAGATGGAACTTGGGCTGATTCAGGTTCTCTGCTTCTCTAGTAGATTTAGGTTCAGGGTGTCCAGGGGGTCTGTCTGTATTTATTCAGATCACAGAAGAAATCATTGAAGAGGTGCATTATTTTAGGAGGTTTAGCACAGATGTCTCCATCCAGGTCAATTTAGATAGGTGAGGATTGTGTTTTGGTGGTCAGCAAAGAGTTTATGGTCTGCCGACATTTTTCAGGATCACCCAAGTTTGCAGTTTGCTGGTTTTTTTAAATACTGACTTTTTACCTTGCGTATTTCCTGTTTGCATCTGTTTCTTAGTTGTTTGTATGTGTTCCAATCTGCTGCAAGTTTGGTTTGCTAGTACTTGTCTGAGGAGTCATCTCTTTTGTGAATGAGTGAAAATATCATATGTGAGCCAGCTGGATTTTTTGTGCTTTACCCTGCGTGTGCATAGGGGGGGGCATGTTTATCCAGTACTGTTGTAAATTTTGTGATGAAGAAGTCCCAGGTGGAATTTGCATCTTGTGTTGTGTCTAGATAGGTTGAGTCAATTAGTGATAAGTCAAACAGAAAAGATGCTTTGTTGAAGTTGGTACAGTTCCTGTAGGTAATCAGTCTAGGTGGAGATTTTTTGGGTGCACTGTTGTGCCAGAGGCAATATGTGACGAAGTGATCACTGATTGAGTCACTTAAGGTTCCAGAGAGTAAAATTCTTTCTACCTTTTTTTACCAAAATCCAGTCAAGCAAGAAATGGTTGCCTGACTGAGGGTTCCACCTAGTTGGTGTTGTAATGATTTGGCTAAGTTGTCAGGTATTGAGTATGCCTTTCAATTGTGGTTCATTGGGCAACCAGTTTAAGCAGAAGTCTCCTAACACAATCAGTTCTGTGTGTGAGTAACCATCGAGCATTTCATGAAATCTAGTAGGCCTTCAAGCCCTGCCTTGGGCGGGTTGTACACACAACAAATGATTAATATTTTTGGGCCAGTTTAACTTTAATGGTCAACTACTCACAAGTGGTGCTGGATGCATAGGGGCTATCGCATACTTCTGCAGAGATCGGAGTCCACGTAGATCAGAATTCCTTCCCTTCTTTTGTTACACCTGTCACAGCAGAATATATTGTAACTAGGAAGTACAACTTCAGAATCCTTGACCCTAGAGGTGAGCCAGCTCTCTGAAAATGCCAGGATGTGTGGCTTGTGGCATGAAGCAAATGTTTCTAGTTCAGGAAGTTTGGGGGCAATGTTTCTAACATTAAGGTGCATAAGTCACAGACCTTTGTTACCAGCCCAGTTCCAATGAGCTACACAGATGCTTTCAGGGATTCTAGGATTAGTTTCTATATCACCAGATTGCAACATAATGATATTGGATAATGACAGGCAGAGGAGAATGTATCTGAGTAAGCTTGGTGTAACTGATATCCTGGAACAATAGCCCAGGGTACAGATATGTTTCTTGCAGAGGAGCCCAGCGATATTATGTTTTCCTCCTTCACATGGAAAGGCAGCAGGCCCAGGCTCTGATACCTTAAATTGGTAGCACCTAAACTTGAGAGAGGTCTGAAAGCCTCAGATTTTCTAGGTTATTTTCATGCCATACTAAGTGCTAAGTATCTTAACTGGATATATCAGAGGGATGAACAACCTTCCTCATATGTTCCACAGTAGTGGACTATAGAAGATGACTTATGTCACCAACAGTGAATTAGTTTGCAGGCACTTCTTTATACCATGCATGCATCTTTACCTAAACTCCTTAGCGAAACCCCAATGGGCACTTATGTTTTAATCCATAATCAGTTGAAATGGATCTTAAAATTCCCTGTGAGTAGCCCATTAGAACAACCTTTATGGCTGAACTCTAATTTCACAACTTTGGGTAAACCACTCCGCAAAGACACCTGGAAATGCAAAGGAATAATCCAGGTCTCCCAATTATGTCAGGGACATAGCTGAGCTTCCTTTGCAACATTCCAGAAAACTTGCATCTTAAATGCTAAAGACAAGTCTGCCATTTACACTGCCAAAAAATGGGGTCCATAATCCCAGCAAACACTCCCGGTATTACCTCAGCTGAACTGGGAAAGTTAAGTGTCAATAGACATGCTATTTTCACAATCTACTGGGCACTCCAATAGGCATGGTCTCATAGATGTGGTTTACCTCCTAAATACTGGCCTGAAACCTTAGAATGGAGATCAGACAACCAAAAATGGAAAAAAGTCAGGCAAAACATTTATTGCTATCTTATGTTTGATGGCTATTGGTTTACCCAATTTAAAGTAATTCATGCGATTTACAGAAACCCTGGGAAATTATTACATAGGTGAGGGCTGCTGAATTCATCGATGTGTACCGGGTGCAATATAAGGGAGGGTACCCTCCTATATATTCTTTGGGACTGCCCAATGCTCAGCCTCTTTGGCAACATGTGGAGGAGACTCTGGAGTCTGATTTCGGCTTGACCAAGGTCTTTATGAAGGAAAGGTGTATCCTGGGGTTTGACATCCAAGCTCTAATGGGCACCAGGCACTATCATTTTGTGTTAATTATCACAGCAACTAAAAAAAATCATACTACGACATTGAATGGACCAAACTACTCCATCATGTGTGGAATGGCACAAGGAAATGCAGGAAAAGTTGTGAGTGGAATGCACTTTGGCCTTTTTGAGGAATTGCTATCAGTCATACATTAGGCATCTGGCTCCCTTGAACACTTGGCTCTCCAAACTAGGTAGGTAGCTAGGTAGGTAAATTTTATTTATATGGCACCCAATCCCAGAGGCTCTGGGAACTTTACATGGTTAAAACAAGCAGAGTAGAACATATATACAGTATAAAGCTGCACAAGGATTCTATACAACAAATTTAAAATTCAACAATAAATAAATATTTAAATAAATAATAGTAATAGACTATAAAAGCCAGCTGGATTTAGACTGGGAATGCTTCCTTAAAGAGATAGGTTTGTATACCCCCTTTAAATGCCTCCACTGAGGGCAACTCCCTCAATGACCTGGGAAGCAAGTTCCAGAGGGCTGGGCTGGCCATCTCAAATGAGTGGTCACCTGAGGTTTTCAGTCTGGCCCTCAGAACCACCAGCAGGCTCTCAGTGGAGGAGTGGAGGGATAGGACTGGAATGGCAAGTGTAAGCAGGTCAGTCTGATAGCAAGGGCCGAAGCCACTCAGGGCCTTATAGGTGAGCAAGGCCACCTTGAAGATGATCCTCCACCTGACAGACAGCCAGTGTAGGTCACGCAGGATTGGGGTAACATGACAAGACCTAGGTAGGCCTGTTAGCAACCTGGCCACTGCGTTCTGCCTAGCTGCAGTTGGTGGAGGTTTCCTCCACTGACCCCGAAGTAGTGAGCATTACAGTCAGATACCTGGATGTAATAAAGGCATGTACCAGTGAGGGCAGATCCTTGGGTGGAACTAGTGGTTTTATCTGGGTGACATTACTTAAGTGGTAAAAACCACTTTGGACAACAGATGATATCTGAGCAACAAGTGTCAACCTGTCATCCAGGATGTCAACCAGAGTTCTCACCCTAGAGGATGCCATCAATGGGGTAGATCCCAGGACGAGTCCTGTTACCACCCTGGAAGCATTCCCATCATGCCCGCAACCAGGCATAATCACCAGCACCTCCATCATGTCTGGGTTTAGCCTCAACTAGTTAGAGGACATTCACCTGGATCTCAGCAAGGCAATTATTTAGCACTTCAATGGCATCATTTGTTACTGGGGAAAAGACATATACAGCTGGGTATCATCTGCATAGCAGTGAAAACCCAGACTGTAACATCTAATGAGCTCTCGCTGGGGCAACATGTACACCACAAACAACATTGGTGACAGGATCAAGCCCTGAGGCACTCCACATGGTAGGAACTTCAGAGAGGAGGAGACAATTCCCATCACTACCCATTGCTTTCTACTGGAGAGCTAGGACCCAAACCAATTGATGACCGTACTGGTGATCCCCAATCTAAATCTAAAAGTACAATGTGGTCCACAGGGTAACCAACTACTAGGGGTGCCATATTTAGGGCACCACATAAAGACAGCACAAAATTTTGGTGCCTGCCATAAAAGTGATTGCGCTTGCCCCCCTCCCCAAGGTCTGCCCCCCCTGAAGTTAGTATATTTAGTATATTTAGTTAGTGGGGTGTGGGGGGCACACAAACAGACAGGTTGCTCTAAATAACAGTCGTCAATAACCGGTGCTGTCTTGATGCGGCACCCTAAACGTGGCACTGAGATTAGATAGAACTGGTCCACAGTGTAAAATGCTAAGGAGAGATCGAGGAGAACATGAACTGACCAGTCTCCCCTATCTCTAGCCCTGAAAAGATCATTTTGTACACTGGCCAATGCCATCTTGGTGCTATACCTTGCCCTAAATCCAGACTGGAATGGCTCATAGATGTCAAAGGCTGCAAGGTGTGCCTTGAGCTGCAATCCCACCACTTTCTCCACAATCTTCCCCAAAAATGGGAGGTTGGAGATAAGTTGATAATTTTCCTGGATATCAGGGTCGAGCAGTGGTTTCTTCAGTAGTGTCCTCACCAATACCTCCTTCAAAGCATCAGGAGAACCTCCCTCTGACAGCAAACATCGTATTATCCTGGCAAACACTGAACCAACAATCTTTCCAAATTGTTTAACCAGGAGTGGCACACTAAGCTGAAAGCTTGTTTACAGGTGCAACCTGGAAGCACATGGAAGTTAAGTGACTTGCTCAGGGTCACACAGTATGCAAGTGGGGGCTGTGGGATTCAAACCCAGGTCTCTAGATTTGCAGATCAGAGTCTTAAACCACTGCACTCTACTGCATCCCTTAATCTCAGCACATCCCACTAGGAAACGCATCAGAGACAGGTCCAGCTCACAATAAGGTAGGTCACAGCTTCAAGATCACCTCAAAGACCTTAGTCACCCCCACTAGCCAAAACCCCTCCCAAGCAATAGGAGCACCCATTCTCCTACCAGGCACACCACTGCAGGACTGATCTTGCCCACTGGGGAGATCCTGGACCAGATGGAGAACATCCTGTCAGAGAAGAACTGAATAAACTCTTTGCACAATGTGGTTGAAAATTCCCTTTTTGGTTGCAGACAAATAGGATGACACAATCTGTCTACAGTCTGAAAGAACTGAGGCAGTCTGTTCTTCCCTGTGGCAATCTCCCTGGACAGGAACTCTGCCTTCTTACAGTCAATTGCCCCTTGATACTCATGATAGTAAGTTCTCAAGGCCAGTTTGTCCTCCTTGGATCTGGTCCTCCGCCAGCAATGGTCCAACTTCCAACCCTTGATCTCTCATTTCCTTGAGAGCCCCATTGAACCATGGGGGTGGGGTCCCAAGTGAGAAGACTTGGGTTGTATATGGACTGGTGTGATGACATTGAGCACCCTGGCAACATCCATATTATAGGCCACCACTGCCTTGTCCATGCCTACCACACATGCAGCACTCACATCCGACAAGTCAACCATTGTCAAGAGTCCTTCTGGGGACAATCCCCTTAAAGGGGGGGTAGCTGACCATCTCACAGGGATGTGACTATCAGGGGTGGCCCCAAACAAGAACTCTACCATGCAATGATTGGAACAAACAACCCAATCAGTCCTGAGGTTCATAACCTGGAGCTCCAGTGAGAACACCAAGTCCAGAGTGTGGCCTTGGTGATGGGTCACAGAAGCAGCTGCTTGTGCTAGGCCCAGTGAGGTCATCAACTGTAAGCAGTCATGTCCACAATGTGAGGATTCATCATCAACCCAAAAGTTGAAGTACCCCAGAATTAATCACCTAGAGGACTCCAACACCCCATTAATGATGAAATCCACAATCTCCTGCAGGAAATCTCCTCCCTATCCCAGAGGATGGCAGACAAGGAGAATCCTGCAACCTGCACCTGGACCCCTATGCACTGCCACACATTCAAACGACAACATAGAACCCACTGGGTGCCTGGCAAAGTTCAAGCTTGACCTAAAGCAGATGGCCACAGCTCCACCCCTGCATTCCCTCTTTGGGCAGTGCACTACAGAGTACCTTCTGGGGACAGATGCCTCCAAAATTAGACCAGTGTCATCCCCCAGTCAGGTCTCTGTGATGCAGGCCAGATCTATTGAAGAAATAAAGTCTGCCATAATCCTGGTCTTGTTTCTCATCAGTCTGGTGTTGCATAGCACAGTCCAATGGGGACTGGCAGAGTGGAGACTACAGGCCTACAAGCTACCTGCCCACTTGGTTTGGTGGGAACCCTGGGAATGGACATTAAACAAGTTGGGCCTCTCTCCTTGCTCATTTGGTCCCTGGGTGCCTCCTTCTCCTAACCACCCCAATCCTACACACCTCTGTTGCACTCACAGTGCTCTGCTGCCAACCACCTCACCCCCTATTTATACCCACCTCCCAACAGCACCTTACCACTGTAGTTAGAAAAGGGAAGTTGGCAAAGTGGTGGAGGTCATGCAGCAGGGATGCTGCATAGGTGATATGAGGGGTCTATGATCCCAGCACATCGTGCAGCAACTAACTATATTAAAATCCCTGCTACAGCCTTAGCTAATAGATTCAAACCACAAAACAATAAAATATTATATAACCAAACCCTAAACATGCATCAAACATCCACACAAAATACAAAATATTTACCTAACCACACTGAGACACACTCACCCACTGTGTAAAACCCCTACACTCCCCCAACAATAGCAACCTTTAATTAAATAAAAAATAAACCAAACAAAACTAAGACAGGAAAATCCAAAATGTTATTAAGTCCAGAGGATAAGTCCACCAGTCAGTTTTACAGAAGACATTTTCTGAAGATTATAATCATGTTCAGAAAGAAAAACACCGGCTGCTGCAGTGTTCTCACCACTGTTAGTAAGAGAGGTCTGTCAGAGAGAAGCAGTCTCACCGCTGTCTTGTACAAGCAATATTGGAGACCAGCTAGGATACCCCAAGCCAAAAGAGTTGACAGAATGGTACTGTCACCACCACTCCAGAATGATAGGAAATGGGGTGTTTCACTGGCAGAGTCCTTCACAAAACCACTGCTGGCAGGGTTATTTATTTATTGTACAAATCAGAATTACAATCCTTTGAGTCATAGACTCATTTCCAAAGACTCCTCGTCAGACATACACAGATTATAATAGCAACAGAGGAATATTATAACAATAACAGTGGTATGACATAACAGGGTTTCAAACAGTAAAGCAGGTACATGAGTAGGTATAACAGTGGTAGGACATAGGGTAACCTTGCCTAATATATATATAATGTGGAATAACTTCCTATTTGGGTGGGTAGAGTGGGAGAACTGATAAAGATGCTCATCATGAGGGATTAGCTGTCCAATGGACATTGTCAGTGGGGAAGGGGGCAGTTGGCCGGGGGGTCTGGTTTATAAGTAGTTGCAGTAGTGTTTGGTAAAGAGGTGGTTTCTGAGTGGGAGAGGGATAGCAGAGTGGGAGGGAGACTAGAGAGTCGGCAGGGGAGGAAGATCAGCAGGAGAAAAGAGTGGCTTGACTACGAGGGAGAGGTGGTGGGGGAGAGCTCCCTCTGGAGGGGAGTTAGTATAAACTACAAATGGGAAAGTGGGGAGATATAAAGTCACAGCACAGAATGTAGATATAAATTCACAGCACAGGATGTCATGTGACCAAGGTGGGCCTTAAATCAATGGCCACCCTTGAGTGGGAGGGTAGCTGGGGCAGGTGGGGCAATCGATGCACAGCGTCGATGGGCTAACACCCCCAGAAGAGAGAAGCTGGTGGGTTGGAGGTGGCTTTACCTCTTAAGGTGCTCACTGCAATCTCTGCCACAGAAGGAGCATTCTTGTGACTGGCTTGAGTCAAAGTGGGGAAGGGATGATGGCTGAGGCCTATTTGGAGAGAGGAGAACAATAGCTGGAATTAGTATGCAGTGGGAGTTACTTTACTAGCCAGTCCTGACTGCACATGTGTGAACTGTTGGGCTATGTCCCGATACCAGCCCCCTAATGCGCATGCACCAAAAGACTAGTCAAAATGGTGACCGGACATCAGGGACCATGCCAGAAACACAGGTAAGACAGTTTAAAATAACCCTTCCGTAGCCCCAATGAGAGAAAAACACTCCAATATACAGAGCTCTCAGTTACAGCACAATCCCAGCATTAGTCAGAGAACAGGTTAGGCACAGTAAAATACAGTCCCTAACAGCAGTACTCAGCAGTTATAAAGTACCCCCCAGATCAGCTAAATTCCCACAGTACAACTCTAAGATGATGTTGGAAAAACAATCAGTCTCGGTGCAGGGGACACAAAAGCAAGCCCGAACATCCCCACAAGAGAGAAGCTTAAAGGTTGGAGGTAGCTTTACCTCTTAAGGTACTCACTGCAATCTCTGCTACAGGAAGAGTGTTCTTGTGGCTGGCTTGAGTCAAAGTGGGGAAGGGGGGATGGCTGATGTCTCTTAAGGTGCTCACTGCAATCCCTGCCCCAGGAGGATCATTCTTGTGGCTGGCTTGAGTCGAACAGCTTATGTGAAGACTCCTCTGAGTCTCAGTTCATATGGCAATCACTTCAAGAGCAGTTCAGCAGATTAGAAGGCAGAATAATTTCAAAACTCACCGCTCTCTATCCAGTGCTTCATCCCACTCAGGCTTGGGACTGGAATTACACTGACCCTGAGACAGTTCGTATTTGGGTTATTCAGCCCACAGTCAATTAGCAGAACTCACTCAGCTCTGTCACTGCAGCCTTTTCAACTATCCCCAGCACACCAGTTCAGCAACTCCATGGCCACTCCAGTTCAGCTGCTCCACTCCATGGTACCTGCTCCTATGGTGTTACTTCTTGGTCTTCAGCTGGATTCCTTTCTCCAGCAACTCTACACCTCAGCAGATGTTCCCAACTGGTGATTCCTGAAGGTCAGAACCAAACTTAGTTTTCTGACTGAGACACTGTTTTTTACCAGCACCATTAAAATAGCACTGTATTTGAAAAATATAAAATCCTCTGAACAAAATACAACATATTCTACAGAACAAAAATAAAACTAGCCCATACACTACCTCACTTTCTGACCCCTACCCATCACTATTTGCCCTATACCTCAACGCTAACAGAACTAACTCATTTATAGCTAAAATAAAACCAGTGCTAATCAGTAAATGTCTAGAGGTCTGCTAATTAGCAGGAACCTCCTTTTTTTAATGAATTATATTTTATTGAAAAAATTACACAAGAATTACAATAAACAATTATCAACACAAACAAACACAATAACAAATACAAGACAATAAAACCAAAAACTACCACCCCTACCCCATTCCCTCCAGACTCAGAGCACCCAAACACACATGCATGCTAAGCAGTAGAGGTCCCACAATCCTGGAACATAACAGTAACTATCGAAAATGTATTGACTAAATCATCACAGGGAATACCACTAAGCAAAGAAAGCAATAAGGAAAATAAGAGCATTTAATCTATAACTTCCCTTCCTGAAGCTGTAGCAAACGACAATAAAGTATGGAGCGGCTCCAAAAGAGCATGATACCTTTCCTTCTTGCCTTGGTTATGAGCAATTTGCTTCTGTACCTTGAGAATCTAGAGAATTTCATGATGCTATTCTTTATAAGTAGGAATGGTATCGCCAAGTCAATGCCACAAAATTATTAACTTGATGGTAACTGCTATCAAAGTCATATATGCTTTCCTTGGACCAAGAAGCTCATCCAGATAAAACCAACCAGGAAGGTTTGAGGTGTAAAAGAATTTTCCAACCCCAAAAGAGGGTCCAAGGAGTTTCTAATAGAGTTCCAAAAGGGAACTACTTTAATACACTTTCAGAGAATATGTTTAGATGGCCTGGTTCCATTCCACATCTAGAACATATCAATGAAGGGAGCCATCCCATCTATACAGCCTCAATGGGGTATAATATACATTTTGTAAAATTTGAAATTGAACCAGCTTGTGTCTATCTTGCTTAATAAATTTGTATAGATGCTGCCACATGGTCTGCCATGGTTGAAATTCTATGGGTAAGTCCAGAGCCTGTGCTTAGTAATAACAGATGCCAGTAGGACTGGTGGGATCCATAAAGTTTGAACACTGAATGAGATTAGCAGGATTCTCTTAAAAAACGTTGAAATTAGCATTTAAAAATCTAGACGATGAGAAAGTTTCTTGTGTTTACACAGAGCAATAACTATACTATAAAAGATACTGTGATTGTACCTGACTTTGTGGATATACCTTCCATTCCTGTTCCTGGGTCATGTATATGAGGAAGGGGGTCTGATGGATGAGGCAGGGGTAGGGCAGATATTTTGTAGGTATAAGTGTTCATTGCTTTTCACTGTTTTGTACGTTCTTGTATTAATTCTCTCAATTAAGCATATTCAATTTAAAAAAATGCATGGGATAAGCACAAAGGAATCATAGTGGAAAGGAAGGGGGAGGTAGAAACAGCTGTAGATCAGGCGTGGTCTGATGTAATAGTGTAGATCAGAGAAATGGGAGACTGGATGGGCCAAGTGGTTCTTATCTACCGTCAAATTCTGTGTTTCTATGTTTCAACATGCCATACTGGCAATAAACAGATTAACTGGATCACACACAGGTCAAAAAATGCTAGAATTGCACCTGACTCAGATTAGTCATTGGCTGAACCCCCATTTACTGAAAGCAGCTTTCATTGCAAGTGATAATGACTCAAATATAGTGAAATGCATTAGTGATGGGGAGGGGGGTGTTCGCAGGGTGCCATGCCTGGCACACTGTCTTAACCTTGTGAAGGAGTTTCTAACATATCCTGCTGTCAAGTCCATGCTGAATCTGGCCTGTCACATCTGTGCCTATTTTGCATGTCCAGAAAGTTCCTTGACCATCTCAAGCACCTGTAGATCCAGAACAGACAGCATCAGTAAAGTACGAAGCTAAAAGTCATCAACAGCTGGAACTCAACACTCTATATGATTGAGCACTTGTAGGAGCAGTACAAAGCCATCTCTGAGTGTGTGCTTCTGTATACAAACTGTGAAAGTGCTGGAGCATCCATTTCTTTAACAACAGACCAGTGGCAACTAATGGATGGTCTGATCATGATTCTAAGGACATTCATGCATGCAACACTGTCAGTGAATGGACACACTGCCTACATGAGTTGGCCATCCCACTTCAACAGGTGCTGAGGCACAAGCTGTTGAATTTACAGGAGATGCTGGAAGAAGATGGTGATACGGGAAACTGTGCCTTAATGGAACACATGCTTCACATCTTAGACTGCAATAGCCATATTTCCTGCATTCTGTAGTCTGCAGATTTTGGGATTGCCACCATGCTGGATCCATGACATAAATGGGGCCTGTCATCAATACTTGAAGGTGGGCATGATCAGGTCCACAATTTAACTCATCAGCTAATAAGATGGATACATGGGGCACAGATGCTTAAGTTACAGTTATGTAAGGCACAACAGGAAAGTAAACAGGGACCAGGTACTGCTACCAACTCATATAATAATCAGGCAGAGAAATCATGCAAGATAACTGAAAAAAAATAACCACAATCCACTTTGGGATATTTTGTGCCATGTGGGAAGATGTGGAGGAAAAGGAGGAGGCTGAAGAGGCAGCAGGACTACCGGCAGTGCAATGCATGGTGGATGCAGGCACCTTACCATCACAGAAGAGCGCTTGATGTACTGGAGTCACAAAATCACTGACTTGGCAGCAATGACCTCCATAGCAGTGAAATACTTGAGCTGTCCACCCTTGAGCGTCAGTGTGGAGAGGGTATTCAGTTTGGCAGGGACCATAATGTGGAACAGGCATACAGATCTGCTCTCTAGAAATATTGGCATCCTAACATTTATTAAAATGAATGCAGGCCACATTCCACGCAGCATAATCATGTCTGTATTCCTATAACATGAAGGTGGTGCTGGTGAAGATGAACCTGAAATTGCCTTCTACTATGGTACATGAAGCATGGATGGAGAAACTATTTCCATGTGGGAACAACTCCAGCCTGGAAGACTGTGAGGGCTGATTCCTTGATAATGATGATTGAAGCATAAAAAGAAATGTTCTCTATCCATCCTTTCCTCCTCATCAGTTGAGTATTTTTCTTTATGATTCATTTTTTTCTGTCATATTTTCCCCCAAGCTGCTGTTCCATACATCCACCTGATTATCTCCCTCCACCCTTTTCTATGAGATGCCAGCACACAAACAAGAAAGTCAGTGAACACTACATCATTAAAAGCCAAATTTGGCAACAATAACATTGGCCACTGAAACCGTCACTGCACACATTCAGACAAAGAAAACAGACTATTAAACTAGTGTAACTGCCATTGCCAACCATGCAGACCATGCATCCTCCATATATCAAGGCACCACCTCCTCCTCTGGCCTGTTTGTTTCTTATACATCCGCCAACAAAATGTGCAACTATCCCCCTCGCCATGCATCAAGACTGAGAAACCCAGACTCTTAAGCCAGCATAAATGCCATTGACATCCATGCAACACACCACCTCCTCCTCCTCCTCCTCCTGTGGCCTTCTTGTGTTCTCCTCATCCAAAAACAATATGAAACAAAACTGCCTCCACAACATGCGTCCAGATGGAGAAACCTAGATTCTTAAGCCAGTATAAAAGCCATTGATTGCCATGCAGACCATGCATTCTCCAGCAATCAAGACACCACCTCCTCCTCTTCCTCCTCCTCTGACCTGTTAGTGTCCTTCTCATCCACCAAGAACATGGGCCACCATTGCCTCCAATACATGCATGTATTCTGAGAAACATGGACACATATGCCAGTGTAAATGTTATTGCCAGTCAAGTTGCCAGTCAACCAGGCAGAATTCAAGATGAGCCTTTAGTCAGCTAGCCCATCAAGGCAGCAAGACCTGAGATCTAGCAAGGCCAACATTTTTCTACTGTGTTGGCAAGTTACTTTCACTGTTGCTCACACTCCTACTACTCATTGTCGACAGTGAATCCATAATCACTCGGGTGGGGTTTCCACTATGCTTGTAGTACATTAAAATTGTGTTTCTTTATTTCCTTTTGTTTCTCTGCCACTGTAGGTTTCACGGGGTGACAGGCAAGCTAGTTGTAATCAGGGCTTCAGATAATTTTTTTTGGGTGGAAGTCAAATACTTCCATTTGTTGAAATTTGGAAGTCATTTCAGTTTTACTGGAGTCAAAATACTCCAGCTGTCAATTTTTTGGAAGTCAAAATAATTCTAGTCGACAAATTTTGGCAGTCAGAATACTCCAATTCCTATAGTTTTGAAGTCAGCTCATAGGCCTTCTGAATACCTTATCGTAATCCATGCTACATCCACATAAATACATTTCTTAATGTTAGGAAAGGAAAATGTACACAGTAAATAATCTGTGGACAGTATGTCTTTATTTCATGAATTGATCTTGCAGTTCCATCAAGTAACTTCCATTATGCTATCTCATATGTTAAGTTGCTTGTTAATATGCCCCGGTTAGGGGTTCTGTGTAAACAAAGAATTTTTCTAGCTGCATATTTGTGTTAAAAGTTACATTTTAAAAGGAGTCAAGGCTGGCAGCACTGCAGCAGCTGTCTTATGGGAGCCACTTGCTCCCTCACCTGGGACATGCTAATGTGCCCTGGCCAGTCTAGCCTATGCGCTGAGTCACATTAGCATATCCCGGATGAGGGAGCAAGCAGCTCTTCTGAGATGACTACCAGCAGCCTTGCAAAATGCTTTTTTGTTAAAAGTTACCTTTCAAGAGTACTCTTAAAATGTAACCTTTAACAAAAAAATGCAGTTAGAAAATTATTTTTTACTCAGAACTGCTAATCAAGAGCATATGCACTGATGGAAAGCACTGCAAGGTAAGCAGCGTTTTTATTTAAGCATTTCCTACCAAGACAAATTGTATCCAGTGCAGGAGTCTGCTTAGTGTCAGTCAGCTTAGCTCATGTTACCATGCATCGTGAGTACAGCAATTGCACTAATCACTGAACATTTTTCTCTACAGGGTGAAAAAAGAGTAAAAATAAGGCATTGATAAATCTAATCTACCCTTAACGATGAGATTTGCTTCAAGCTAATCAAGCTGCAGCTGTAGTAGTCATGTTATTATAATTAACAACATGATGAATCATTCCCATTAATACTGGTAATGTACTACTATTCTCAATTTAAGTACCTATATACTCACAATGCTCTAAGTTGAAACGTAGCAATTGGAAATGTGCAGATAGTCATGGAAAAGATTGTGAGGGTAAAGTACAGCTGGGATATAGAGTTATGGAGCCAAACTTGAGGTTTGACAGAGTTCCAGGGCAGCATGGCAAATGCATGTGGAAAGAGGAGCAATTATGGTCTGGTGACTACTGAACTGGAGAGGACATACTAGGATGAAGTTTCTCTGCAGCAGGGTTGAGGAAGGGCTCACATGTAAAGTAGATTGTGGTAGGAGAAGAGGACAATTAGACACTTTGCCTGGAAAGGAGTACTGAGGGGACTGAAATAATGATGCACTACTATATTGTTCTACAGTACTGGCTAAAAGGGGTTAATTACATCATCATCTTCATGAGCTAATACTGTATAGTTAGCTAAGTTTTCTGAAAGATAGAAAATGTATTTTCTATGTATGGGGCAGCCCCAGGTAATGAAGTTAAAAAGGTTTCCTGCAGGCAGTTGAAAGGGAGCTAAACTTTACTTACTATTTACTCATTAAAATGAGTGTAAATTACACAGTATCATTCATGAGTTAAATTAGTATAGATAGCAGGGCAGGCTGATCTTGCAGATGCAGTACACAACAAAAAAAAGTGTCACTTATTTACTCAGTGAGTTACTTTATCTGACACTGACTGTGTACTGACATCACTCTGACACCGCCCCAGCTCCATTTACTGAACTCCAGTCCCTATTTAACACCATACATTTTCCTGCCTGGGACTGGCAAGATAATTTGTGTAGACAGTCACCACTAGGTACTAGACAGATCAAAGAGATAGCGTGTCTATAATAAAACAAATAAATTCCTTTTCAACTTTTAGATGAACCCTGGATGCAGAACACGGTTTAGCAATGTTGATGGTCAATGGGGCTGGCTCAGATCAGGCATGCACTTCTTTTTTAACATTTAACATTTTCTCCTTCTGCAGCCACGGTCCTGCTTTTTACATCCAGCCACCGCTCCACTCCGCCTCCAACCCCAAAGTTGCATGCCCAGCTGGCAGATGCAACTACACGTGTGAAAGGGGGGCCCCCCTATAGCCCCCCCGTGCCCGATGAGGAACCAGTAGTGACACATGTCTGGGGACAGTGGAGCTGTGGCTATCAAGCTGCCTTGGACCCGTGCTGTGATTTTTCCATTGTTCTTTCCCCATTGGGACCACAGACGTGCAATGACGTCCACGCACTTACATGCAGATGTCTGCTGTGGTCCCACCTTCATTACGCTGCTGCTTGCAGTACCTCCGGGCATCCCCAGGGGTCACTGTAGCATGGTGTAAAGTCCCCATCCTACCCCAGGACTAGGATAGCTGTCTCCTGACACTCAATCCCAGTCCTCCCCTGCCGACCCCCGACAACCCGAGCTCATTCCCAAACCCGGGTTGCTGGCATCGCGTGAGGTGTGGTGTCCAGCGCCTCAACCCTCAGCACCACAGGGCCAGCTGACATGCACTTCTGAATCACAAGTCACCACTCACCAGCAACAGCAGCAATTTATTTATTTTTACTGCCCACAGCTTGAGCCCTCTTCTGGTCTTGCTCCCTAGGAAGTACGTTCGGGTGATTAGGGAACCCAGCGGAGCTTAACCTCATCCTCTGACTGGTTCAAACCTACCATGGCCACTGACCTCCTCCAGATGCCTCCACTCCACCGCTATACACCTTCCAACCATCGTGTGAGTGACGACTGACCTCAAGCTCCTCTGGCTCCTACTCTCACCTCTTCCAGGCTCCTGAGTCCCAACTCTGGCCCTCCACCTATGACTGCAAGGGTGGCAGGTTGACCACATCATACACATGTGTGGTCTGCAGCCCTCTGTTCCAGATCCTTGAGTCAACTATGGCACCTGGGACAGGCAGTGGAATCCACAGATTCATCTTCTGCCTCCCATAAATGGAGTCACTCTCAATCAGTTAGTGACTTTAATCACTGCTGGCCTGGCTCCACACTAAATTCCTCTGAGTGCCTGTCTCTCTCAGATTAGAGTGACTTAGTCCCCTCACTCACTATGTTTACTGCTCATCTTGCTCTTCAACTGAAAGCGCCAAACAGACTGTGCATGCGCAAAGCGACTGAGGCCAGCAGTTTGCTGTCAGGATATGGGGGATGGGGTAGAGTTTAGAAAGTAAACTAAAAAAAAAACCCACTCCCATGGCAACTGGCAACCCTTCCACAGGTTTAAAAAAAAAACAAGATGCAACGTCCACACCATAAAAAACGGACTTCAGGCTTATACAAGGGAATTGTTAGTGGACGTGAATGACTCCAGAGGGTACATTTTTGGATGTTTTGAACTAATTAATGGATGTAAAATACATCAAAAATAGAGTTATCTGAAGGGCTGGTTGCAATGCCAGACAGTACACATGGCATCGTTGCCTTTTCCTTCACCACCCTTCTGTGTGGCACCATCGTACTAATACACAGCATAGTACTCACTAATTTGGTGGCAAGTATCATCAAATGATTTTTTCTTTTTTTATTGTTCTAAGTTTTCCGTTCACAGGCACACAGTTACACTGGGGTCAAGTAAGGCTAAATAATTTAGATTTTTAGTTCACAGGTGACAGGTATAGAAAGATTTGGAGTGGACAAAGGATATCCCATGTGGCCACCACATCGGCCAAGTCAGACATGATCATTTCTCTTTTTTCTTCACAACTGACAGGTATAGAAAGACTGGGTGTGCATAAAAGACTTGCAATGTGGCCACCACAGTGGCCAAGTCAGGATAAATAATTAATTTCTTTTTTCTTCACATGTGACAGGTATAGTAAGACTAGGAGTGGACAATGAATACACCATCTGTGCAGTCACCCAAAGTGGCTAATTCAGTAGATCCAGTCTGAATGATCAGTAGATCATTCAGACTGGATCATACCGGAAAAGAGGGGGATGTGCCATCTATATTAAGAACCATTTACAAGGCCATGTCCTCCCTCCCATTAACACAGGAAATAATGTACAAATCCAACCTCTTAAGGTTATACTCAGGACTCATGGCAAAGGTGTAACTATCATCTCCATCTATATTCCTCCCAAAAATCAGGCTGAAGGACTCAGAATCCTCCAGGAGCACTTATCAGACTGTCACCGGCAGTCAGAAATGCTAGTGCTGGGCGATTTCAATATAAACTAAGAGTCCAGCAGCACTGCTCCTTATAGAGACGCCATTGCAGATATAGGCTACAAATGAGTTGTAGCCTCTTCCACACATACCAACTACCGTACCGGAACCAGCACCTTACTAGACTGGGTACTAACAAACTACCCAAAATGTATCTCCAGTATGCAAGTCCTCCCAGATACAATAAGCAATCATTCCACTATCCTCTGTGCTTGGTCCAGCAAGCCACCCAAACTCCCCAAAAAGGCTGTCACCTCATGTATTCTTAGAAGGGGACAACTGGGGCCACTGAAAGGCCATCTCAGACAGCTAAATTGGTCGACAATTTACTCAGCAGATGATGTTGATGCTGCTCTAGATCTGTTCATTAAGACATACAACGCAGCCTGTGATTTCTTCACCCCAATCACCAAAAGAAAGGTCAAAGGATCATACAAATTCTGGAATACTCCATCCCTCATTGCCTAGCTCCATGCTCAGGATAATCTCTGGCATAAGGCAAAAAAGTACAAGATCCTCAACCGATATCCAAAACTATAAAATGGCTTGGAACCAATGCACTGAGGCCATTTGTCAGGCAAAAAGGCAATACTTCAGGGCCAAACTTGACAACTCTTGGAGGGATGAACGCAAATATCAAAGCCCTCACAAGGACCTCTAATAAATCATCATCTACTCTAATTAACATAAATGGTGAACTGTCCCAGAACCCAAAGGCTATTGTAGATACATTTAACAAGGCCTTCTCCGATCTTAGAGAAGTTCTCCCCCCAGACTATCTTAGCCAACCCAGCCCTGTTCAACATACTTTGTCAGACCCTCCTGACTCCAGCATCACCCCACCTTTCTACCTTCATGTCATCTCTAAAGCTGAAGCAAAAAAAAAACCTGCTACAAAGCAATTGGTAAAACCAGGCACAGTGGGGACGGCCTTGACCTGAGGCTTATAAACCCTCACCATAGATGAAATAGTGGCACCCCTCACAAAAATAATTAATCTCTCCTTAACAACTGGCCAATTTCCCAAATTCTGGAAATCTGCAGTGGTCACCCCAGTCTTCAAAAATAGTGACAAGACACTCCACTCAAATTACTGGTCAATTTCCATACTTCCCCAAACTCCAAGACATTAGAAAGAATAGTTTACGATCAGATAGTTGATTACCTAGATAAATATCAACTCCAATGTAGGGAGCAGCACGGATTTAGGAAATGGCACAGCACCACGACTGCACTGGTGGAGTTCACGAGGTTCATCTATGACTCCCTAGATCGAGGGCACTTAGCGGGGGCTATCTTTATTGACCTCACTAAGGCCTTCGATACAGTGAACTACAAACTCCTGCTAGTTCAATTAGGCACTGCTACCATATCCAAGACATCAATGGGTTGGTTCAGAAGCTGCTTTTCTGATTGGATCCAACAAGTGAAAATAGGCAACATCATTTCCACTGCACTAAATATGACTACAGGGGTACCACAGGGTTCCATCCTTGGACCGCTCTTGATCAGTCTCTTCCGAAATCACCTCCTGCAAGTTTGCCAAGACTGCATTCTCCTATATGCGGACAATGCCATAATTTTCTGCAGTCATCCAGATATTGCAGCTCTTGAATAAAGAATACAAAATAACTTCACACTAGTTGAGGACTGGTACATAAGCCCGTGATTACTGCTCAGTTATAAAAAAATGAAAACTATGTTGCTCGCCTCTACACACAGCAGATTCAAAGCATCCAGACTTGTCATCCACAACAAACAAGGCGATATCCTAGACATTGTTAATAACTTCAAGTACCTAGGGG
This sequence comes from Neoceratodus forsteri, assembly GCA_016271365.2. NCBI lineage: Eukaryota > Metazoa > Chordata > Ceratodontiformes > Ceratodontidae > Neoceratodus > Neoceratodus forsteri. Next base: position 853,841,391 of record CM028134.1, read on the forward strand.
TCGCACTGGACAGCGCCCTTTCGTACTTCCTCCACATCGACCAAGTCACTCAATCAGCTAGCAGAAAGTTAGGGCAACTGTACAGGCATAGGCACTGCCTTACAGAAGATGCTCTAAGACTTGTCGTAACAAGCTCAGTTTCCTCTGTGGTTGACTACAGTCTTGTTATGTAGAATTCGGCCTCAACTACAGCCCTAAAGAGAATAGTCATTACTCTCAATAAAGCCTGTAGGCCATTCCTGGGTGCTACTTGCCTTACTCGTATGTGTGACCTATACTCCCATACAGGTTGGCTTGACCTGGATAACAGAATTAGTTACCAGCTCAGTCTCCTAGCTAAAAAGGCTATCCTTGGCATGATGTCCCTCCCATGGTCCAGAACATGATTACACCTTCTTTACTATCTCGTCCAACATGAGGAACACTCATTAACTACTTCAAGGTGCCATTCCACTGCACCTCCTTAGGCCAAAGGTCTTTTGTATACCGAGATCCTCACCTGCTAAACTTCCTTCTGAGCGGGCTAATTACTGAATCCAGAATTGGGCCTTTCAAGTCGATGCTCAGCTCCCACCTGCCCTTTATAACTCCAGTTTCCAGTTTTCTATCAAGGGCCTGCCCAGTCATCCCTCTGATCTTCTTACCTACCTATGTGCCCCCCTGCACTTATCTTTGTCCAATCAGATACCATTACCTACCCAAGATGCATACCTACTACTCTATCCTCCCCTTGTCTCTCTTACCTATCCTCACCTTGTCTACCATCATCCCCTCCTCCTTAATCCCCCTCTCCTCCATAATCCCCCCTGTCCTCTATACCCTTATCCCTATCTCCACTCCCTTCCACCTGCTCCATCCCCCTCTACTCTGGTCCCAAACTTTCCTATCCCCCAACTACCCCACCTTGACAATGGGCCTCGGTCCTGCCTGGTCCACACTCCCCCCACCCCATTGTCTATTGCCTTCTACTGGAGGTCAATTCACCTCCTGCACAGTGAAACAATCTTCCTTGATATTCTGTACAACCATTTACATCCTAAAACCATGTCTGAATCTCATTATCACACTTGAACCAACTATGTAACTTGTTGTGTAACTATGATGGTAATCTGTATGTACTAAGCATTTGCCTTAATCTCATATTCATGTTTGTACCACCAATGAAACTTGTTATGTAACCCTTGCATGTAACCTGTATGTACCTATTGATTGCTTACTGTTTGATACAGAACCTTCGCAAATGAGCTCCCAGCTCAAAAGTCTGGAATCCAAGACTTGAATAAATGAATAAATTTTTTCTTGTCTTCACAGGTCTCCCATCCTGCTATCTTATCATCCAGCATACAAGATTTCTCCTTCTCCTCTGCCACTGCCTCTGTCTGGGGCATCTTTGTGTCATTTCAACAGCATCAGCATGATGCTGCTGCTTCATTTTACATTGTCACAAAGCTGAAAAACACCTGAAATGAAAGAAACAGGAGGGGAAAAAAGAGCATGATATACAAACAACATTCAAGAATTTAAAACCAAAAATGGAAAAAAAATACTTACCTTCACTGGCAGAAAACATTGCTAAATTAGATAACCAGATATGAGCTGGATCCATGCCACACAGGACTACATCACCCTCATGATAAATACCTGAAAAGAGATAAACAGGAGCAAAAGGTGATTATAAATACATAATTTATATCCCCCACAGTCATAAGGTAAATCAATAAATAAATGCATACTAACCTTTGCTGGTAGGATACACAGCAATACTCTAAGCTCATCATCTGGATCTGCATCCCAAAACAGGCATTATCATTTCATGAGAAAATATCCCAGATTTCTGTTCACTACAGTTCATCAGGACAGGTACTGTGGAAGGAGATTTCTAGAGCACAGTAGCAGCATAGTAATTCAGGGAGCACATCTCTTTCTATTTCTTTGTGTGAACATTTCAATATAGTATAATTTATTAGACTGAGAATTTCTGAGCACTAAAGTTCATCCCTTAAAGTCCATGACAAAAGCTGTGTTGGTGGGACTGACACACAGTGTTGCATCATGTAGCAGCATGCAACAACCTGTCTTTTTTTCTTGTCATTGACCACAATTTTGGGAGCACAGAATTTATGTAAATTGTGCTTTTCACACCATTTTCTCTAAAGTGCATTACAAGAACTGGATTGGTGGAACTGACACACAGTGTGACACCATGTAGCAGCATGCAGCAGCCTGACTCATTTATTCTGGTAGTTGACAAAAAATCTGGAAGCACAAAACTTTATATACTTTGTGCATTTCACACCATTTCCCCTAATGTACATTACAAGAATTGTGTTGGTGAGACTGACACACAGTGTAGCAACATGTAGCAGCATGCAGCAGTCTGACTCATTTATTCTGGTAGTTGACAAAAAATCTGGAAGCACAAAACTTTATATACTTTGTGTATTTCACACCATTTCCCCTAATGTACATTACAAGAATTGTGTTGGTGGAACCGACACACTGTGCAGCATGCAGCAGCCTGACTTCTTTATTCTGGTAGTTGAGAAAAATTCTGGGAGTACAGAATTTATGTAAATTGATTGTGCTTTTCACATCATGTCCCTTAAAGTGCATTACAAGAACCATGTTGCTGGGACTTCCTTAGCTCCTTATTACTTAGTATGAAACTTAGCCAGATGAAACTCTATATGCTAGAAATAAAGCACAGTTTAAAAGGAACTTAGATACTTATATCATGGAAGGACACAATCCGGCATACTATGGGTAAAGTGGAAAGGAGCATTTTGTATGGGTCAAACATAGGCCCCCCCCCCTTAGCTCCTTATTACTTAGTATGAAACTTAGTATGATGTACACACAGCACAGCACCTTGTAACAGCATGCAGCAGCATGACATATTTATTCTGATAACACAGAAAAATTTGGAGATCATACAATGTATGTTTATTATGCTTTTTGCACCATTTCCATTATAAGAATTGTGCTGGTGGGAATGCCACGCAGTGCAGCACATTATAACAGCATGCAGCAGCTTTACATATTTATTCTGGTAGTTGAGAAAAAATTCTAGAAGCAACAAATTTATGTAAATTGTGATGTTTGCACCATTTCCCATGAAGCGCACTAAAAGAACTATGCTGGTGGGACTGACACACAGTGTGGCCCCACGTAGCAGCATGCAGCAGCCTGATATATTTATTCTGGTAGTTAAGAAAAATTCTGGGAGCACAGAATTTATGTACATTGTGATTTTCATACTAAGGTTCATACTAAGGCAGAAAGGTGCATAGAAAGGTCTTAGCCCATGAATGGCTCCTGTATATTATGAATAATACTGTTTTAACTTAAACTCTTTTTTATTTCTGCTGATTATACTATCCAGCTGGAGTTTATTTCAGGGGTTAATGATGTGCTGTGTGTAATAATGTTTTTCTTTTGTAGGTTCTAAATCTCTGTTGGACAAGTTGTAATGGATGGCTGCAAGTGCCCATGTCATCATTCTTAAATTCCCAGGTTTAATTCACATAAGAGATCTGGATCTTGATTTTGACAGATATCATATAAAAGTAAGATATCTCATCTCATCTATCTTGCTTTTAGTGATGTATGGTTTATTTGCATGAAAGAGGGACTGAGGCATACATTTTTGCCATTAATACATTTAGAATTTGGATCAGCATATCCTCAATCACACTCATGCCAAAAATCAGATCTGTAAGTTACTTTGTTTAAAAGTTACAAGCAATTTTGTAACCCTTAATTCACTGCCTGTTAAAAAAAAAAACAGTTTCAGTGAAGAGCTGCTGCTGATGTCATCTCCTGAATGCACAACCTAGTCCTTCCTGCAAGCTACCTTATACTGTATGACTTATTTCTCCTATGTTACTTAAAACTGCAGGTGTAGTAAACATCTGAAAAAGGAAAACTGATACTGGGTGGGGGGAGGTCAGCACATGCACTTCCATAATGGGTAGATGCAAGATACAGTACATCAGAATGTGATAGGGGGATGCCACATAGTGGCAAACATGGCTTTAGAATGACAAAGTTGTGTGCAATTTTTTTTTTAATTCAATATACTTTATTGTTTTGGCAGCACATAGAAGGGTAACACATTTTTATCAGTATGGCTGCAAGAGTGACACAAAACAGTCGAACATACATAGTAAAACTACCACTGAACACAATACTAACAACAAACAAAAAATACACACCCCAATCCCCCTCCCCAGCTTGTGTGTCAGGGCCACTAGAAACCAAAAAGTGTAAAGATAGATGTTCAGGGCTTCCAGAGGGATAGTAAGGTCAGGAGAGGCTCTCATAATGCTTTGTAACCATCCAATCTATGCCACATACTGGCAATGTGCTTCTCCAATTGAATGGCTGTTAAGATCTCACAGTACTACTCCAAGACCGAGGGAAGGAATTCATCCTTCCAATGCCTGAGTATGACTAGCTTAGCTGTGGCTGCTAGTAGAGTTAGGTGGGCTTTCTGAGCTTTAGGAGTGTCCTGTGGGAAAAGAGAAAATAAACAGGATTTGGGAGTAAACAAGGGTTCTAACCCCAGCAATGGATCTAGAGTACTTTGGATAGATCTCCAAAATGCTTGGGCTTTTGGGCATTCCCACAGCATGTGGAAAAGAGATCCTATTTATTCCCCACATCTATGGCAAAGGGGAGAAACCAACTTCCCTATAACATGCAGAATAGCAGGGGTATAATACAAATTGTGCATAATATTAAACTGGGTGAGTCTCAACCTGTCTTGTTTAATAAATCTATTGATGGTGTTTCAGAGTTTATCCCAATAGACTGGGTCATTGGGGAGAGAGAACTCTTGTTTCCAGGAGAAATAAACCCCTTTGGGAAGCTTGGGATCAAGAATTTGTAAGAATTTATTTATATCGGAGACTGCATATGGCTGCTTTGCCACCTGGAGCATGTCGAGCCAGTCATCTCTGTGTGGTAAAGACCAGGGTTTGGAGCCTAAGAAAGCCAAGAGAGCATGTTTTATTTGTCAGTATTTAAAGATCTCAGCATTAGATGGTTGAAATTTCTCTTGAAATAAAGAGAAAGGGAAAATGGAGACCCATCACAGAGATCTCCCAAAGTGGCATGGTGTTGTCTGGGAAGAAAAGGGGGTGGAATTACTCGATTCCCAATCAAGAAGTGGGGATAACTAAAGAGGGGCAGGCTCAGTGAGTTACCCCAGTTAAGGGATAGATGTTTCTGTACCTGGTGTAGAGCATGGAGAGACCATCCAGTGGGGGAATGTTTGTGGTGGTGAGGGAGCCGATGAGGAGATTGGTACATTAAGGCAGAGAGAGAGAGAGAGAGAGAGATTCCAGTTCATTGCACCAGGGCTCTTTCAGTTTCCACCCAGGTGGGAGTGTAAGAGCGTACCTGATCAGTGACTGGGTCTTATGTTTATCTAGCCAGGTTACTAATATGTTGGGCCCTGTAATAGGTAATGAAGGAGGGGAGGCAAGGCCCCCCTCAACTTAGGTACAGTAAGTTTGGCATATCCCCTTCTAATACCCTTGCTTTTCCATAAAAATATATTGAGTATATTCTGCAGTTGGGTAAACCAGGGTTTGGAAAGGAAGAGGCACAGCATACTGTTGAGAGTCTAAACCTCACCTTCAGATTCAATTAGTATGTTAGTACAATTCCGCCCAATGGGGTGAGGAAAAGTAATTTAAGCTCCTTTATACAGTTTCAGTTGGTTTGCATGTAACCATTTGTCAGTCAGTTTGTTGTTGTGAAGGAGTCTAACCTGATAGACTGCCAGACTGAGCTTGTTGACAATGGGGTACGGGCCTTCCCACTTATTGAAGAAGGAGTGGGTGGGATGTGCAAATCGAAGTACCATTACCTGATCTCCAACTTGCCAATCCACTTCTTGTGCGTGTTTGTCAAATTGTGTTTTGGATTGTTGCTGGGCCTTGCCCATGCAGTTTGCAGCTTACAAGTGTGTGTGTATGAGGTCTTTTCTGAGTTTTTCCACATACTGATCCACAGACACACAGTCTGCAGTGAGGGTGTGCAGGTCAAACAACAGGTGTTCAGGTAATCTCATCTGTCTACCAGTCATCACCTCAAAGGGTGTGAGCTGGGTGGTAGCTGAGGGTGTGCCCCTGATTGCCATAAGGAGTAAAGACAATAGGGAATCCCAAGTTTTGGGATTGTCCTCAATGAATTTGGAAAGCATTTGCTTAATCCGTCTGTTGGCTCTTTCTAATTCACCTGAAGACTGAGGATGGTAAGGTATGTGGAACTTCTGCTGAACTCTGAGGAGTTCAAGGGATTCTTTCATTAACTCACCTGTAAAACTGGTTCCTTTGTCAGAGTCTACCTTAAGGGGTAGACCCCACCTGGAGAAAATATGTTCCACCAGGATTTTGGCAGTAGTCGTTGCTGTACATGTCTTAGTGGGGAAAGCCTCTACCCACTTTGAGAAAAGGTCAGTTACCACAAGAGCGTACTTATTATTTCTGCTGGTATTGGTCAGAGGGCCAATGAAATCAATTTGGATGGCATGCCAAGGGCCAGAATGTCTTTGTGGTAAAAGTTTGGCATTTTGTTTGGTTGGGATGGGGTTGTTTTGTTCACAAACAAGGCAGTTGTCTATGAATTGTTTAACATCTTTGGTGATACCAGGCCACCAGGTGGTGGTCTTGAGTCACTGGAGGGTATTTTCTGCTCCCTGGTGTCCACCAGTAGGAGTGTCATGCACTTGGTGCAGGAATTCAGATCTTAAGTGTCTCGGGACAACCCACAACTTGTTGGGAGAGTCATCTGGTTGGAACCAAATGAGCTTGTCATCCGGGGACAAGCGTAACTTACCTTCATGTCTCCGATAAGGGTTATGTGTAGGGAGTTTTTCTTCAGTACCTTTATCAAGGAATCTGAACACTTCTTTGAGTTCAGTGTCCAGCTGTTGTGCTGCGGAGAGGTCCAAGGGAGAAAAGATTCAGATTTCTTCTTGAGTGCTGCAATGTGTACAGCTGCATTAGCTTCTGGATGCTCCATCATCCAGACGTCCCCCCCTCGGGCCCCTTCCTTAGCAAGGGTGTCTGCTCTGTCATTGAAAGCATGATAGTGGTCATGAAGAGAGTGGGCTTTAACCTTGTGTACATAAAGTTTGTGTGCAAATTTCTGTGCCAGTGCATGTATGTATATTACCAAATCTTTGTACTTCACTGGACTGCCATCGGAAGAGAGTAAGGAGTTCTGCCAGAAGGGAAGAAATTCTGTAAGGGAACAACAAACCCAGTTAGAGTCTATAAAAATGATGGTATCCTGGGTTCCATGTTGGATGAACTCAAGGGCACAGGCCACCGCTGCCATCTCTGCTTACTGTGATGAAGCTACACTACAGCGTTTGGATATCTTGACAGTGGGTAGATCACCAAAATACCCATCCCTGCAATCTGTTCTCCCTGATAGTAGGATGCTGAACAATCAGTGAAGATACGGCACAAAGAGGTGCTCTCGAGTACTTGTGGCGTGGCAGGGAAGAAAGGACCTGGATCTGGGAGATCAGGTGACTGTAGTGTACAGTCATGGGGTTTTCCCTGGAAAATGAGACCATGAGCTAGCATAGATGGAACTTTAGTCAGGTGGACCTGTATGTCCCTGTCCTGGAGAAGAAGTGACCAGTGTGTCAGCCTGGTGTTAGAGACTGACCCATCCTTCACTCTGTCTGATAGCAAAAAGGTAGTCGGTGTAAGGTTAGTGTTAATAATCAGTGGTGAGTACCCAATGATATACAGGAAGTGCTTGACAGCCCAGTAGGTGGCCAGAAGGTTCCTTTCACAAAGGCCGTACTTCTGTTCCACTGGGGTCAAGAGCTGTGAGGCATATGCAATGGGTCTCAAGGTGCCATGCACCTTCTGGGCCAGCACTGCTGACATGGCAATGTCAGAGGTGGCACACTCCAGATGGAATGGTAGTGCTGGATTCGGGTTTACCAGTGCTGGGGCGGAGGCCAAGGCCTGCTTCAGTGACGTCACAGCCTGGGTGTGAATAGGGCCCCAAGTCCATGGTACTTCCTTTTTAAGTAATTCATACAGAGGAGCAGCCTTCTGAGCAAAATCACAAATGAAATCTCTCGAATAGTTTACCATACCTAGAAAGCTTCGAAGAGTTGCCACACTGGTAGGTAATGGCAAGTCTTGTAATCCCTGTACCTTCTTCCAGGTAGGGCTCCGATCTTGGTCAGTTATTTTTAGACCCAGAAAGAGTACTTCTTTCTGACACAATTGTGCTTTTGCTGGGTTACATTTCAGGCCTGCTTTCTGGATGAGAGTGAATAGTTCGCCCAAGAGATCCAAATGTTGTTCCTGTGTGGCTGTGGCCAGCAACAGGTCATCCACATATTGGAGGAGACATTTGGGGGTAGAGAAACTCTCGAGGGCATCCATCATGTGGAGATGGAAGAGGGATGGACTGTTATGGAATCCTTGTGGCAAGCAAGTCCACGTGTACTGTCTTCCTTCAAAGGTGAAGGCAAATTTATATTGACTCTTAAGGGCCAATGGCAGTGACCAAAAACCATTGGAGATATCCAGGGCACTGAACCATTTCAGGTCGGGGGTTAGAAGTTGTAGCACATCTGGTGCTGATGCCACAGTTGGGGAACAACTGGGGGTGACCTGATTCAATTTCCTGCAGTCAATAGTAAGTCTCCAGGTGCCTGTGGGTTTCTTCACGGCCATACTGGAAAGTTGGCAGTGGAAGCATAAGTTCTGATTACTCCTTGCTTGAGGAGTGACTTGATCATTTCTCTAAGGGAAGGCAAGGCCTCAGTTGGGAAAGGATACTGCCTTTGCCTCTCATGTGCCGGGCCTGGCACTTCAATGACAGTGTACATTCTACCACAGTCATGTTTGTTAACTGCAAACGCTTCCAAATGTCATTGCAGAATAGGTAGGAGTTTTGGAAAAAGTTCATGATTCTTGAACAAATCTATGACGTCATACTCTTTGTCATTGGCAGATATCGTTGCCACAATGTGTGAATCAGGAATCAAAATGGTGTGATACTGACCCTGAATCTGTATCAGTAGCATGTTAGCCAAATCCACCACACAGCCGTGTGGGGCGAGGAAGTCGATTCCTATAATACTAGGATGATCATGCAGTACCATCAGTTGGAAAGTATGTGAGGCCTTTAGGTGGCCTAGCTCTACCGGTAAGGGCAGAGAGCGGTATGCAGGCAGCCTAGTACCATCGACTCCTGACATATTGGTCTTCCGTCCGGTAGACCAAGGGAATGTGTCCAGGTGTTCATCATGCAGCACAGATACAGCTGCACCTGTATCTAGCAAAACTACCAGTTGGTGGCCCCCGACCTCGGCCTTGGTGCAGGGCCTTCCGTTTGTATCCAAGACCAGCTTGTTTACAATACGGACTGGGGCCTGTAACTGTCAATCTGTATTGCCGGAAGCATGCAGAGGTTGGGCCTGACTTGCTTGAATGACTTCACCATGCTGTTCTGATGCTATATACGGAGGAGCTTCTGGGTTCAGGCCTGTATGGGTCTGAGGGCCTGTACCTCCGGTATCTCCATGGCCAGTTGTGGCCTGGGCTGCCGGTTGTACTGCCGCAAGGGTCTGAGCTGGAACAGCATCCGCCACAGAGCGCACTTGTCCCAGGAGCTCTCGAAATTTCTGATTTTCTTCAGCTATCTCCCTATATGAAGGACCTGTTCTCTGTTGCGGTTTACCTCTACCCTTATGCTTCCTGTTCTTGTGCCAATTCTGGTTCCCACCCCATTGCTGTGATTGATGTGGTTGTTGTTGGGCCTGTTGGGGGTGTTGTTTACCAGCTGGAGGGGCTGGTGGATGTTGAGCCTGTTGGCATTGAGCCTGCCCTTCCACCGTGTAGTGTGTCGTGGTCCCCGAAGCGGGTTCCACAGCAGCTACCTTTTTGGAACCGGAGCCCAAATCCCGGATATACAGTTGATACACCCTCTCAGTTTTCTGAAGAATATCGGCAAACCTATCCATATTTGGGTAAGTGATTGGCTCTACCTTTTCTCTTATTGCTGGAATCATGTTCCTAAGGAACAAGGTCTTATATTCAATAAGATCTACATCCACAGCCTCTTATGCCAGGTGCTTCCCTGATCAGTAGGCCACCCAGAGTCTCTGGTGGCAAGTCGCTGGGCTTTCTTTCGCATTCTGCTTCACATGATACACTAGAATCACTCCTACTACACCTGAGCTGTGAGCAGAGATGAGCTCAGCAGCAACCTTGTCAAAGGTGGCATTCCCATCCTGGCGAACAGCTTCGGGGAGTTTGGCGCACAAACCAGGATCGATGGTCTGGCGTAGTATTTGGACCTGATATTCTGCAGTGACGCTGAGCATCTCGCATTTAGAATGTACCTTCTCCAAGTGACAGCTGAGGTTGTCGGACGGGCTCATCCAACCGATACTGTCAGCAATTTGCTGAACAGAGTAGGCCATTTGCAGGGGATTAGTGGGTGGTCGATCAGGCAAAGGTAAAGTGTCTCGAGCACCATCCAAGGCTGCACGAGCTGCAGCTTCGGCCGCAGTGCGGACAATACCTTCCTGAGTGCCAGCTTCTTGAAAAAGCTGCCTAATCTGGCTTTTAATAGCCTTCATGCTCCTTTCAGGAAGTGGGACATTGCCCAACACTCTATCAATCATGGTTTCTATCTCTTGCCTGTCTTCCACATTAATAACGGCTACCGGAGGCGCCGTCGGGACCAGGCTTGAGCCTGCTCCCCCCCCATCGTGGGTGCCACCATGTTGGCATTTCCCAAGATGAGCGTCACAATGTCGTTGACGTGTGACCTGGGGAGTTGGGGCGGGGACCTGCCATGCTGTGGATGGCTGGGTGGGGAGTCTGGGCCATAGTAGGGGCGTGACTGGGCGTTGTACTGTGAAATGTCATCATCAGATAACTCCCCTTCTGATGATGAATGAAAGGCAGGGGCTACGCCTCCCATTGCCTTAACATGTCCAGCCAGAACCTCTCGTTGATGGCGCAGTGTCGCCATCTTAGTTCTACATTCATCATGATTCACACTTGCAACATCCATATCAACCTGTTCTTGCATTTGCTTTTGTAAAACTCGATACGCTGCGCTCAATTCGCGATTGTCCCTGTAAGCTACTTCTAAGTCATTACGTACCTGGTTGATCTCATCCTGAAGCTCACCCATTTCCTCACTCAACTGAGCATTCGCAGCACTCAGCAAATCATTCATTTGCACAACCTGACTCTTATCCTGTCTCAAACTTTCACACTCCTGCTTCAACATACATAATTCTTGTTCCCCAGCCTGGGCTGAATGATGCAATAGTGAATCCTTTTCATTCTGCAGAGTTTGGAGTTCAGACTCCAAGTTCTGCTGCAGTCTAATACATTCTGTTTCCTGCAAACCCATCTCTTGCTTAAGAGATGAGATTTGCAGATCAAGGGTTCGAAACCTCGCCTCGGAGGCTTCCAAAGCAGCATATAGAGCTGCGACCATCAATCCTTTAGCGTGTCGCTTATTGGTTGATTGTCTCATCTCTGTGTACTGGGTTGAGATCCCCAGTACAGGGTTATCAGATTGACTTGCGTTCCACGTGAAGTCAGCCCATCCTCCATGGGAGGCAAGGAAGTTCGAGACATCGAGTCTCAGTTCTGTGCAGATATCTGATACTGTGGCCATTACGTGGGAGGGAACGAAAATTCAAACTGTGAAAAAGACAGCGTGCTGCATATCGATCCACAGCACAAGTACTTTAAACACAGCCGGGCTACTGTATGAGTTGCAGGCTTGCAATTCAAAGCTGCTATGGAGTGGGTTGAGACGGCATCGGCCACACCCAAAAAGTCAGCCAGATTTGCAAGTTACTACAAACTGGTTTTAAAAATGGGAGAGGTGTCACGGGAATGTACACCTACTGTCCCCATGGGAAAGGGAAAAAATTTAAGCAACAAGAGAAAACTTACAAACATCAAATATCGCCTGCACACGGTCACCAATTTGTTGAGAGGTCTAAACCTCACCTTCAGATTCTTGACGATATTGGGAATGCAAGCAATCACAAACACATTGCATTAGAGTAATAAACAAATTTATTACTACCAAAGGGATAAATCACAGTTGCCCTAAGCAGTTCTTACCAATACGAACCGGGAGCCAGTGCTAAGCGTTCCCTACACCTCGAGGTTTCTCTGTAGTCTCTTGGGGTCTCTCAGGTCTCCGAGGTGTAAAGCTTGTGAATTACATTATATACCAATGATAATTACTAGGGTTACCAAAAGATAGAAACATTTCTAGTTACAGAGATGAGCCCTATTGGCTAAATTAGAGGTGGCTCCACGTTCCAAGATAACATTATACAATTTCTGTAAAGTCATCAGTTTGAGAACAAAAGAGTTCTTATACAGAGTCTTACATAACTAAGTGTAGTAGTACAAATCACCAAAAGATGGCAATGCCGTCTTACATATAATAATTACTTCAAGGACAGGTGTCTTGGCATCTGACAAGTAAAAACAGACAGAAAATAGATGGTGAAATATATGTGTATTAGCAAGCAAAGTGGATTACAACAATATGCATTCATATCCTGACATCTACTCTTATAGGGTAGATGCCCTTACCCCTAAATATTAGTATAACCTATGCTTAAGCATTAGTTGTCTACGCTGTACCTTTGAGGGTACCAATTAGGGTGCAGGGACCTCGTGTAACAATACCCATTGGGTACGAACCCATTGGAGAATGTTCATTCTGAGGACACTTAAGCATCCCAAAAGAGACATTGGCTGGGCTCTCCACCTATCCAAGTCTGCTTTGAGTGTAGAAATCAGCTTGGTGAGATTCTCCCTCATCATTAATGGTACATCCCTGGTAACCTTAATCCCCAAGTAAGTCAGGGCATGAGGTGTCCATGCTAAGCCCAAGTCTGATAACTCTGCCCTGGTGAGGCAATGATTGAGTGGAAAAATCTGGAATTTGGAGAGATTGAGTCTGTAAGAGGAAACTTTGGAAAATGCATTCAGTTCATCTAGCAAAGCGGGAATTGAGGAAGTAGGATTTTCCAAATGTAATAACAGGTCATCTGCATATGCTGAAATGAGATATCTTTTACCTTCAATTTGGATACCGGTTAAATTAGGGTGTTGGAAAGAAAGCTCTGCTTTTTGGGCCATTATGTCCATGTACTGAGACTGGAGTCTATGCAGCTTGGCCCACTCAGACTCAGGGGAAGTACGATGCAGGGTGTTCTCCAGTTGTTTAATGTCACGTAGGATAGAATTCAGCTGGGCCTTGCCTTGCCTGGCATGGATAGTCGCCAGGTGGATGAGGTCCCCCAGGAGAGCACATCTAAGCACCGCCCAGACAAGGTTGGTCTTTGCCACAGAACCGATATTAGATTCTAGGAAGGAGGTAATGAAGTTTTGAACATGTTCAACCAAGGAGGGTTTCCATAGCAACTGCATGTTTAGATGTCAAAGGGAGTCTCGTTTAAGCCCTGGTCCAAGAAATAGGGAAAGGCTAACTGGGGAATGGTCAGGCAGGACCCTGGGATAAATGTCAGCCTCCAAGACTCTTGGGAGGGAGGCAATGCTAAGTAAAAAGTAGTCAGTAAGGGATAAGGTTTTGTGTAGTGGAGAAAAGTAAGTGTACTGACGACCTGTTGGGTTCAAAGTACGCCATACATTCAGTGTCCCAGTACCTGCCATAAGGTCCCTCAGTGCTCTTTGGGCCAGAGATTAACCAACTTTTTTACTATCTCAGCGGTCAACCTCAGACTGGGGTACCACATTCCAGTCTCCCCCAAGTTTGATAAGCTTAGGGAGATCAACTGGTATCAGTGACATCAATTCTATAAAGAACTGTGGGGTCTCAACATTTGGGTCATAGATGGAACCTATAACTATAGAAAATAACTCCAGGGTGGCCTGGAGGACAATATAGCATCCTGATGGTTCCCACCATTCCTGGGTCACTACAAAGGGAACCAATTTGGCCATTAAGATGTCCATTCCCCCACCCGCTTAGAGGAAGCTCCAGCCCCAAACACCTGTCCCACCCATAGCCTCTGTAAGAATAAAACATCTTCTCACTTGAGGTGCATCTCTTGTAGACAAACCACATGGACTCTAACTTGAAGGAGATGTTTAAGTATCATAATTCGCTTACAACGGTACTGAGCCCCTTTACTATTCCAACTAAAGAAGTTATACTGACTGCTCATGAAATAAGTTCAACCAAGGTTTACAGGAGGCAAATCTTGTATTACTTCTGGAGCAATCCCAGGTGAGTAAGAAAGTCCTTTCATATTCCACTGACACACCAGGCAATCCCACCCCCCTTCCACACATGTCCCAGTAAGAGTAGTCAATAAAAAACAGAATATTAAACACCCCCCTCCCTCCCTTCCCGTACCCAGCAAAGAAGAACAGGAGGGTTTTGAGCAATATTTTCAATCTGAACAATAGAACAAGTTATTCCCCCAATCCCCCAAACAACAACAACAAACAACAAATGACAATAAACAAGCAAACATACCCAAAGCCCAAATCAACCTCCCTCCCTGAGTTCTCACCCCCAGTCCTCTAGACTGAACTGCCATATGATCTGGGACGTGATTAGTCTACCACTGCCCAGAGTGCATGCCCTTCCCCCCCACCTCAAGTCCAGCAGAAATAATTAGAATGTTAGTATTAATTATAACTTTAATGAACCCTCAGTGAGGGAGAAGGGAATCACCTTTAACTTTGCCCCATCCCCTCAATGCAGATATACACAACTCAAAAAGAGGGCATAATAACCCCAAACTAGGGGAGTCTAGGGGAGAGTCTAAAGGAAAAATTAGCACCCTCAGTCTCCCTGGAGACTTGGAATACAAGCACACCCCAAACGGGGAAGGAGGGGCTTGCTTCCCACAAGGGATTACAAAAATTAGAAACTCATCGCTTTATTGTAGGAGGCTCAGAGAATGTGAGCCTATGATACATGGCCATCTTAAGTAAACATGGCCTTCAGACCAGTAAGGGAAGGAAAAGCAAAAGGGAGCCCATGAACAGGGTGTGCTAATGCATCTTGCATTATCTCCAAAATGCCCGTTAGGTGAAGAAGGAGCCATAGTTAATCAGGCACATAAGAAAGAAAAAAAAACAAAGCTGATTCTCCCTTGGAATATGGGATATCGGCTCTTAGCAAAAGGAAAAGGAAAGGTCTGTTTTATGTAGTAGCCCTTCCGAAGTCAAAATCCTACAGCTATTAGCAAACATGCCAAGTAATGTAAAATCAGTCTGTAGAAACAACTATTAACATTATGTAAGCCTTTTTGCCAATTAGCAAAATAGTGACTGCGAATGGTGAAAAATAGGAAAACAGACAAACACTCCAGTGACAGTCCTTAGAAAAGTCTGTAAGTCAACATTAACCACAATAACTTTGTAGGGAATTGCTTATCTGTGTTGAGTAGGCTTAACCCTCGAATCACTAAAAGGGAAAAGAGAAGGAAAAGTGAGGGTGAGAGGGAGCCCATAGAATGTGTCCAACTGCATCTAGTAATGCCCCGAAATGACCACTAGATGGAGTCAGTGCTGTTGTAATCAGGCACACTAGCTATGGATCATTCGGGCCCCTTCACTTATCAAAGTAAAATAAAAGAAACTGCATCAGGTCCAAAAAAAAACAAAAAAACTTAACAGTCTGAAGTTTCCTTGAATCTGTCTTGTGTTCAAGGTTAGAACAGAAGAGTCACTCAGCCAAATATGAGCTCCCGGAAGCAGCCCCAAATTATCTGTGAGGCACCCAGGATACAGGGGAAAGGTAGGATAATTCCCGAGTTGAGTGTGATTCAAGGCAGATGTAAGGTAATTCCCCTGTGCAGTTTAGCCATTATAAAATCACTATAGTAGCAAGATTCGGGTTAGCTATCCCCATCTGCACAACCTGGCATCCGAAGCGGAAAATGCCAGAATACAATCTGCTCACATTCCGTAAGTTAAACAATCCACAGCACCATTAATTCCTGATTTAAATAGGTCTGGTAGCAAGTCTCTGAGGGCAGTCTTCACCTGCTCAGCTGTTCTGAAGGAGAACCATTGTTCTTTTAGGTAAACTTGCAAAACTGCAGGGCACTTGACTCGAAATTTAAAGCCAGCTGCAATTAGTTTGACAATCATTGGTTGTAGGGCTGACCTCTTTTGCCACACAGTGTACGGGAGGTCCTGGGCAATCCTGATCTTTTTGCCCTCCCACTGCACCTCTTTAATATCCTTGATTGCACTCAGGATATGTTGTTTATCAAAAAAATTGAGCAAATGGAATATTAATGGAATACCACTAACCTGGTTCTGTCTGCTCCTAAACTTCTTATTTTTCCCTCTCTTCCCTCTCAAGCTCTCCAATCCTTATTCCTTGCCCTTGACACTGCCTCTAAGTTCCTTTTTCTTTTCTGTACATAAATGTTACTGTTTAAGTTGTGGCCTTGTTAAACGGCTTACTGATTGTTTGTAACATTGTTTACTATGTTTTTGTACTTAATGATGTGGAACCTTTATAAAAGAGCCATGGCTCAAAAGTATTAATTCCTAGAACAACAAACTTCAAACTTTAATGGCCAGAGGGGAAAGCCTGGTGAGGGAATGGGGCAAAGGCCATGTGTACCCGTTCGATAATGTAGGAGGGCCCATTAGGAGAGGGACCCACAAGCTTTTCACACAACCTTTGAACAAAAAGAATGGTGTCCCAACCCTCCTATCTTTCAGGTAGGCCCAGCACCACCAAATGTTTCCATCTGGACCTGCCCACGAGGTCCTCCATCTTTTCCTCCATCTTCTTGAGTCTGTGGTATAGAGAGGTAATCTCCGGTTCTGTTCTGTTGTGCCAGTCTTTCAAGGATGAAATCCTGGCCTTGTTGTCCCCTGTAGGTGTAGCAAGCTGTTCAACAGTGGACTTAATCATATGCAGATCCGCTGAGAGGTTTGTGACTATATCATTAAGTGAGTTTAGGCCTTCCTGGAATTTGCTTTTGGTGAGTGTGGCCTGGGATGGTGGTAGTGGCTTTCACCCACTTAGCCTGTTTATCCTTCATCGAGGTTGTCGTAGGGGTGTGCCACGGTGGTAAGTCTTTCATTTTGGCCTCCATACAGTCACGGTCTGGCTGTTCAGATGACCTCTGATGAAATAAGGGCAGCCTGTCGATAAAGCTGATCAGCTGAGCTGAACTAAAAAAGGTAGAAAAACTGAGCAAATTAATTAAATTAGAGGCAGAGGTGTGGGAGCTCTCCAAGGCACATCTTCACTCCAAGGCAGCCATTACGTGACCATGTGCAATTTTTAAAATACTGCAGGTATGAAATTTTGAAATGTTACCAGGTTGCAATTGTAGAATGCAGCCATGACACAGTCTCAGAAAGCAACTGGAACACATAATTTCAGAATGTGTCAATGATGCATAATTTCAGAATGTGGCAGTGACGCACAATTCCAGAATGCAGTGGTGAAGAGCAATTTCAGAATGCAGCAGTGACACACAATTTCGGAATGCTGCAGTGATGCACCAGTTCGGAATGTAGCTATGATGTACTGGCTCGGAATGTGATGGTGACATACAGGTTTGGAATGCAGCGGTGATGCACAATTATGGAATGTGGTGGTGACCCATAATTTCGTAATGTGTAAGTGATGCACAATTTTAGAATACGGTGGTTACACACAGGTTCAGAATGTGTCGGAGGTGCACAATTTAGGAATACGGCGGTGATGCAGTTTCTGAATGTGGTGGTGATGCATAATTTCAGAATGTGGTGGTGACGCACAGGTTCAGAATACGGCAGTGATGCACAATTTTGGAATGTTGTGATGCACAGTTTTGGAATGTGGCGGTGACAGTTTTGGAATGTGGTGGTGAGGCACAATTTCAGAATGTGGTGGGAATGCACAATTTTGAAATGTGGAGGTGACACATAATTTTGGAATGTGGTGGAGATGCACAATTTTGGAATGTGGAGGTGACACATAATTTCAGAATGTGGTGGTGATGTACAGTTTTGGAATGTGGAGGTGATGTACAATTCTGGAATGTGGCACTGATGCCCAGTTTCAGAATGTGGTGGTGACGCGTTGTTTCAGAATGTGGGGTGATGCTCAATTTGGGAATGTGGCAATGACAATTTTGGAGTGTGGTATTGAAACACAACTTGACAGGGATGTGCAATTATGGAATTTGGCTGGGATGAGGCATTTGAGAATGTGGCAGGGATGCACACTTTGGGAATGGGGAGGGGATGTGCAATTTCAGAATGTAACAGGGATGCATAATTTTAAATTGTGGCTTGGAAGCATAATGTGGAATGTAGTGGGGATGTGATACACAATTTTGAAATATGGTGGGTGCATAAAGTTCTGAAATGTGGCAGGGACAAACAATTTCAGAATAAATGGTATGTTCTGTCACATTCCGACAGCGTGCATCCCCACTATATTCCAAAATTGCCAGTCCCCACCAAATTCCTCAATGTGTGTCCCTGTCACATTCTGATACTGATTGTCCCACCACATTTTGAGATGGCACATCCCTGTCACATTCTGAGACTGCATGCCCCCCCTCAACATTTTAAACTTGTGCATCACTTTGACATTCTATGCTTCAGTTCAGTGCTGCATTCCAAAACCACCTTCTGACATGTTCTAAAGTGCAATGCCATGCACCTGAACATTCTGGAAATGCAAGCACTGCAGCCAACCCTATGTCATTGTTTAAAAGGATTACTATAGTTACAGTTTCTTAAACTCTGGAGAAGTAGGTCCTATAAGATTGCTGACAGTGAGGACTAGAGTGTGAGTTCAGGAGATGACATCATCAGTAGCTCTTCACTGGCACTGGCTTTTTTGAATAGGTGATGAAATCAGGGTTGCAAAATAGCTCATAACTTTAAAAAGAAGTAATGTAGAAACCTACTTTTTGTCATGAGATTTATTGAGGTATGATTATTCTAATTCTGCAATGTAGCACTTTTACAGGGAGTCCCTCTTTAAACAATTTTCAGAGCTATCATTTTTTAATGTCTATACCATTTTGGTTGCCCTACACTGCACCCTCTCAACCTTATCAATATCCCTTCATTCATAGGGGCACCTCAAATGACTTCCATAGTCCAGTATGGACTGGATATATGCCCTATACAAGGGCATAATAGCATCCACATTCTGAATGTTAAAGTTTTTCTTTATTGTCCACAATTCCCTGTTGCACTTAGCAATGGCAGATGCACACTGATCATCATGTTCAAATTTACTATCAATGAGCTCCCCAAGTCCTTTTCATTATTAACACCTATAAGTACATAAAGTGCATACATGTTGGATGGACTGGCTTCCTAAAGGAATAACACAACACTTATCACAAAAAAACTGCATCCACCATCTGTATGCCTGTCTTGAGGAGATAGTATAGTGCAGTGGGTTAAGGCTCTGAGCTGCAGATCTGGAGACCAGGGTTTGAATCCCATAGCCACCTAGGTGCATACTGTGTGATCCTAAGCAAGTCACTTAACTTCCTTGTGCTCCCCGGTCACATCTGGAAGCAAGCTTTGGCTTAGTATGCTACTCCTTGTTAAACAATGTTCCCTTCCCTTCCCTTGAGATTAAGTCTAAATCAGATTATATATATATTCCACTTCTGTGGTGTTGCAGACTGTTCCCTCTAGTTTTGTGTCATCTGCATATTTGTTAGCCCAATTTTCAATGTTTACACACCTGTCAGATATAAAAATCTGAAATAATATAGGGACAAGAACTGACCTATGCAGGACCCCACTAGTAACATCTCTGAGGTTGGAGAAGCGGCCACTTATGTTTACTCTTTGCACCACTTCCAGTAAAATGCATTACAAGAAATGTGGCAAGGGGACTGATGCACATCACAGCATCTCATAGCAGCATGCAGCAGCCCAACATACTTGTTCTAATAGTTGAGAAAAATTCTGGGAGCACACAATTTTTATAAATGGTGTTTTTCACATCTTTTCCTCTAAAGTGTGTTAACAAGAAATGTGACAGGGGGACAGATGCACAGTGTCATACTATGTATCAGTTGCAGCAGTATATTACCACCATTTAATAATTTCTTGTTCAGGAGAAAATGTCAAGAAGTGAGAAATTTATATATTGTGCTTGAGTACTTGTGTCACGTAATGTGCTGGACAAATACGTCCGAGAAAGCAACTTGAACAGTGCAGCAGTAGTTAAAATGGTTTAATAATTTCTTGTTTGGAAGAATATTTTGGGAACTAAGAACAGTGACAATTGTGGCTACATGGATGGAGGGAATCAGTTTGGCAGGGCAACTGGGCATTTGATACAGTGCAGCATCAACTGTTGAACTAAAAATAAAATATTCGCGGAACACACAATTTTCCATATGGTGCTTTTCAAATGCACTATATATGTAAACAACAGTGCCTCATAACAAAAACAGTAGTGAGAGAGAAGAGAAGAGAATGATATGGCACATAAACAGCACCATTAAAGAAAACAGATAAAAATATACATTTGTTCTATTTTCTAAGAAGATAAGAGGCAGAGAGAGAGAGAGAACACTGAGAAAGAAATCAAGATGAAAAGAATGGAGTCAAACAGTTAAAAAGAAAAAAAAGGAAAACAGTTTCATTGTTTTTAGTTTTAAGACTTTTATATATTTTTTTACTACAAGGGGAAGAAAAACTAAGAGGAGACAGGAAGGAGTTTCTGATAAGTATGGGGTGTAAAAGAAGGAGGATTAGTGAGGAGGACTGGAGATGAAAGGACTAAACAAGCATTTGTCAATGCCGAATGTTGTCTCGCTAGCATTGACATTGGTAGTGCCAAAGTTAGAGACGCATAATAGGAATGGCAATAAAGTATTGAAGTGACGCCAACCCCACCTCCACCTTGTAGAGACCGACAGGCATTGGGGTGTGCCTTTGGGTCATCAGCTATAACGCTCATGGCATTGTACCTCACCCTACCCTGTAGACATTGACAAGTGTCATGGTGTGCTTTGGGGTCTTTGGGCATTATACTTACCCCATTCCATAAGGAAATACGCTGAGGTGGGTGCAGTATAGGAGAATGGGGTGAACTTTGTGGCCGAACAGTGCAAGGCACACCACGATGCCTGTCACTGGCTGCAGGTTGGGGGAGGGGGTGGAATGGCGTGGCGTTACGGCTGATGATCCCAAGTCACACCCCTGACACCTGTCAGTCTCCACAGGTTGGGGTGCTACAGTTGGAAACCCTAACACTGTAGGCGTGTGTTGGTATTTTTACTCCAAATTTTCAACATGGGCTTTTTGTGAGCCCACCTCATGAAAAGCAGCACTATCAGTTTGTTAGCTGAAAGGTGGTTTTGCACAGTGGCTATGCCATTTGGTGACACAGGGCTGAAAACACATTTTGGGCAGGATGTGGAGAATGACAACTGTATTGTTCATGAGGAGATGTAAAAAAATGGCAACGTTGAACATCTGGAGAAATTGGTGAAGGTATGAGCATGCATAGAAACTGTGCAACACGTGTCAGTAACCAAATTATTTTTGGGATTTTTTAAACCACATCTTTAACATAGGCATTTTGGGACCTCCCCTCATGAACAGTGGCAGTGTGATTCTGTTAAAGTGCCTGAAATGTTGATTTCACACAGTGACCATGCCATTGTGTGCCACAGGTGCGAAAACACATTTAGGGCAGGATGTGAAAAATGACAGCAGTACTGTTCATAAGGAGGTGTAAAAAAATGCCAGTGTTGAAAATGTGGCTTGAAAATAGTGCACATTTGCGAAGTTACAAGGGTGTGTGGAAACTACGCAACACATGCTTGTAACACAGTCATTTTGTGGAATTTTGTCACTAAATTTTCAACATAGGCATTTTAAGACTTCTGCTTATGAACAGTGTCACCATCATTTCCTGAAACTGTCCCAAAAACTGATTTCATGCAGCGACTACGCTATTCTGCACCAATGTGCAAAACACATTTTGGCCAGGATATGTAAAATGACAGCTGTACTGTTCTTAAGGAGATGTGGAAAAATGTAAATTTTGAAAATCTGGAGTGAAAATATTGCAGATTCACGAAGTTACGAGTGTGCATGGAAACTGCACAATGCACGCTCATAAAACAGTCATTTTTTGGGATTTTTTCCACCAAATTTGCAACATAGGCTTTTTGAGAGCCCACCTCATGAACTCTGGCACTGTTGTTTTGTTAACCAGTCCTGAAAGGTGATTCTGCACAGTGACCGCAAAAATCACCTTTTGGGGCAGATTAATGCCATGACAGTGCCAGAATTCATGAGGAGGGGTCCCAAAAACCCCATGTTGAAATTGTGGTGCAAAAATTCCAAAACATGCCTGAGATATGCATCAAAGTTGAAAAAAACTGTTTATTCCATTATACAGCTTACCGGCATTTCCTCAGTTACGTGAGTCGGCTTTGAAAAATGTAACCAAATGTTCCCAGTCCACGAAGATCATCGCACCAGACTCCGGAATAAGTATGGGGTGAGGGGGTGTGGGAGGCAGGGTGCACAGTGGGTGGGTGTGGGTTGCAGGAGGGGGCAGGGAGACAGCGAGAGATTGTTTTCTTTTTTCACAGGGTTTTAAAAGAAAAAAAAACTTTGCAGGTTTGTTTTTATTTTTCAGGGCAATTTGGCATGCTGGAGTAGGCTCCCAGCATGCCACCTAAGTGTTTTGGGGTGGATGCTGTAGCCGATGGGGGATTGGGCACCCCCATCGGCAAACAACAAAAGTGAGGGGGGCAAGAGCCAAGGGGGATTGGGCATCCCCCTCGGCACATAACAAATGGGGGGGTGCATTATGCTGATGGGGAGTGGGCTCCCCCATTGGGACATACATTGGGGTAGGGCATGCAGACAGGGTTATTGGGCACCCCCAAAGTTGGCAGTATGGCAGACAGTGTGCCACCATATTAATCATTTTTCACCAAATACAGAGGCTCTTTGATTTTAACATTACAGCCATTGTTTATTGGTCAATATGTGAATGTGGGTCCCATTACATGTGAAAACCCATCTTCAAATTCAAAATTTGGATTAGCAAACATTAGCAAGTAATTGTGAAGGCTGATCAAGAGAATGCCTTGACATGATATGTAGGGGATCAAGTACAGACCATTTTTTGGAATTGTGGGGTGTAAAGAAAGTTCAGGTTGGACCATGATGAGGCAACTTAATTAATTTAAAATTCGAAGGGAGTCATTTTGGATGAATACCTTGGGGAATTGCTACCCTCCTGGACTTAATGATGGATTACAGTTGACACAATATGTGATATGCTGTATGGTCATGGAAATTTAATTTCTGATCAACAGTGATTACATTATTTTATCATTAAGTTTACCATTTTTCTTACTGTCTCTTTCATTCTTGCAGATGAATCAGTTCTGAACCAAAATATGTCTTTAGAATCTTTGTAATAAGTTCTGGTAATATCTGATCAAAATTGTCAAGTTAAAAATTTATGGTAATTGATAACAGAATGATGAATCACCAGCTTGTTAAATTGTTTAATTAGCCAGGTAGCTGCCATGATTGTTCAATTTTTTTAACGTAATTGGTTTTAAAAGTAATTGTGGTTTTGTACTTTATAATGCACATTATTTGTGTGGCTTATGTGTAATTGCCACTTTGACATGTTGTACTTGGGTGCTTTATAAAGCAGAATCCACTAGGAGCTGTCATCCTTGATAAAGCACATGGATAGTGTGTGCATATTTTGTGAGAGTTACTTCGCCTTTGCTATTTTTAACAATAAAAGTTTTGTGAACATTTGACCAGCTTCAGGTCTTGTTTATCAAGGAGTGTTGTGCCTTTTTTTTTGTTTGTTTTGTTTTGTTTTGTTCTTGTCAATATCAGTGGCACCACAGACACTGCTTGTGTTGGAACATCCCTTTGTAGTTTGCTCTGGAAGTTAAGGATCCATTGGGACTTATCAAAGAAGAGCAGGGGAATTTTACTGAATTAAAGACAAATTATACAAAACAAGTGCACGTATTTACAGTGCTGCTGAAAGTACTGTACAGGAATATAAATAATGTCAGAGTATTTAGAGGTAAACGAGTGAAAACAAACCATAACCATAATAAGTCAGAGGGGGAAGGGTGAGAGAGGAGACAGGGAATGAGAAAACAATCAACAATCAGTAAGAACAAAAAAAAAACATAGAAGTTGGTAGGAGAAAAAATATTTGACTATGCCTGCTGTTATGCATATGTAGCATTAGTAACCAAAGAGAAGGGGAATTTTATTAATAAAAACAAACAACATAATCCAGATACACATAACAATTACATCAATAGCCATCACACGGTACAGTAATTGAAACGAAAAAACAAGCAAACAAAAACCTTATTCTTCTCTTAGAATAATCTAAAAAAAGAAAAAAACAATTATTATAAACAAAAGAGAACCACTACACTCTAAAAACTTCTGATTCCCCTTCCAAAATCCTGAAAAAACTATTGCTATTATGTTAGTCTTGTTTAGTAATATTGAACCATAATGTCAGGAAGAAAACAATATACAGGAAATATAAATCAATCAATCAATCAATCAAAATCTTTATTTAACCAGGTGAACATAAATGAGCAAGCTCATTTTCTTGATGGACCTGGAAAGGAGAGGCTAACAATACATACAAAGAAATACTTAGTTACATAGTAATTGGGTAAACAGTATATACAAAATTAATTCACACTTACATAGTATTTACATAGAGCAGTAATTATACACAGGGGGCTGGATATTCAAAAGGGTTGCGCCATGCGCAATAGGGTTGCGCCTGTGCAAGTCCAAGATTGTGCCATTCTGCCATATTCAGCGGGAGGCAGTTGTGCCAAGTCAAGCTGAGCAACAGCCAATGCTAATGAAGCATGCTCAACCGGAGGAGGAACCATGCATAAACTGCACAGCCAGTATTCAGGCTGTGCAGGCTCAATTTAACTAACCTGCGCCTCACAACTTTGAGCAAAAAAAAAGTGTATCGGGGCCACCCACAGATGAGCTGCCGCATTGCGGGTGCAACACAGCAGCTGCCACCTGTGGATGGCCCTCGGCTCTCCCTAATGCCCTCCCTGCAGCCCAATTGCAGGCATAATAGTAACCCCTTCCACCCGACTGGCCCGATCGTGGGCATAAGTGAAGTAACCCCTCCTCTCCCCGACTGGCCCGATCGCGGGCATAAGTGTAGTAACCCCCCCACTAACCCGATCGTGGGCAAAACCATAGTAACCCCCCTCCCCCCACTAGCCCGATCGCGGGCAGAACAAATTCAACCCCCAGGAACATATCCCTGGTGGTCCAGTGGACGTGAAGCCCAATCGCGGGCATTAGAGTCCACCACCCCCAAGATCCACATACCCTGGTGATCTGGTGGCCCCACCCACCAACCCATGGAGCCCCACCCCTCTCCCCCATCCAGCCAGTGGGTGGCAGCACCCCACCACTGCCACCCCACCACCACCCGACTGACTGCTCGGTGAGGCTGTCGCTCATTGGTTCAGAGCAAGAGCCAATGGGCATAATATACCATACAAGGCAATCCAGATATGTGAAGAATTAATTCATTCACATATCTGAACTGCTGCTGTATGGTATGTTAGAGCTGCATGCCCACATTGGCTCTTGCTCTGAACCACTGAGCATGCAGCCCCACAGGCAGTCAGTCGGCGGGTAGGGGTGGCAGGTGGGTGGGTGCTGCCGCCTGCCGGCTGATGGGAGCGGGCGTGGTGGGGCCTTGTGGGTCTGTGGGGTGTAGGAACACTAGATCACCAGGGTATCATGGACCTTGGGGGGTGGTGGACCCCAATGCCCGTGATTGGCTTCATGTCCACTGACCACCAGGATATGTTCTGGGGGTTGAGCTCTGTTCTGCCCGCGATCAGGCTAGTGGGGAGGGGGGTTGGCTACACTTATGCCCGATTGGGCCAGTCGGGAGGGGGGCACACTTATGCCAGCGATTGGGCCAGTCGGGGAGGGGAGCACTACACTTATGCCTGCGATCAGGCCAGTCAGGGATGGGGTTTAATATGGGTTTTCCCCATCGGGCCAGTCAGGGGTGGGGGCTTACTACATGCCCTCGATCGGGCCAGTTGGGGTGGGGGCTTTACTACATGCCACGATTGGGCTAGTCAGGGGAGGGATTTACCTCATGCCCGTGATCGGGCTGCAGGGGCATCGATCTGACGGCTGCTGCCTGGCAGGGCACCAGGTGCAAGTCATCGGGGATCGGTGCTCCTGCATGCTAATGGCATGCAAATGGGGACATAAGTAGATGCAAATGGCCCCCCTTGCGCCTTGCATGAATTATGGCCCCATTTGCATGTCACCTTTTGAATATCAGAAATTTGCGCATAGCGCAATGGAACTTGCGCCACCGCATCTTGAATGCTCCACTCTGACCACTTGCAGTGGCGCAAGTTCCACTGCACCATGCACAGTGGCTGTGGCCGGGGGGTGATATTCAAAGGAGTTGCTCAATAGCGCAACTCCGTTGAATATCGCCCCGGCCACACCCCATCGCAACTATTTTGAGCAGCACAAGGGCTTGTGCCACATAATGGCGCAGTTTGAATATCCAGCCCAGGAAGTTTATAATACACATGAAACAGAGTATTAAAAAGAGCCATTAAACTAAGACCATGATGAGTATGCAGCTAAAAAGTATAGCAACTGCAGTACAGTATATACAGGTTAAATATATGGAACAATAATTACACTGTGTATTTGAAGCATCCTTGAACATAATTATTGATTGAAAGAGCTTGGTGGGGCATGGGAGGGGTAGGGAGGAGGACGCAAGAGGGTGAGTAAGGAGAGGCACACGGCACATGCCCGCAAGGACATGTAGTGATTGCAGGGGTGAGGGTGGCAACAGTTAGGGAGTGGAAAGCAAACACCATAATGGTGTCAAGGGGGGTAAGCAAGGAGTGTAGGTAGGAGCCAGGGTGACATAGGAAAGGAACTAACAATAAGGAAAAAAACACAGGGTCGGGAAAGAAGGAGCAGTCAGGTAAGTTTTATAGGGTGTAACATTGCCCGAGAGGGGTGGGAAAGAAGCACCAGTAAAGGGATGCACTGGAGCAGATATAGCTAAAGCTAGGGGAAGGTGACATCAGGGGAAGCAGTTACAGGATTCACTGATAGAGTGAGAATAAAGTGCTTTGAAGGCTGATAGTTTGATTGGGTAAGCCAACTTCAGGGTTTTTTGCAAGTTGTTCCAGAAAGAGGGTGAAGCATGAGATATGGCAGACCTGCCGAAGTGCGACTTGAACTTAGGTACTGCAAGGGAGATAACGGAGGAACTCCTTAAGGCATATTTACCTATCACACCTAGTGGAAGACAATCTGAGATGTACTGAGGCAACATCTTTGTGATGGCCCTAAATGTCCAGAGAGCTGCATTCCTCTGTCTTCTATCATTAAGGGATGACCAACCTACTGCGGCGTAAAGGGAGCAGTGATGTGTGGAGTATGGGAGACCAGTTGTGAACTTCAATGTCCAATGGTAGAGTGTGTCTAATTTAGCCAGGGCAGACACGGGGCCTTGGCTGTAAAGGAAATCTGCACAGTCCAAAAAGGTAAGGAATGTGGTTTGGACCAGTCTCTTCCTGGCATCCAGTGTTAGAAAAATTTTGATCCTATAGAAGAGCCCAAGTCTCTGCCTAAGCTTCTTTAAGAGATCCTCAATGTGATCACAAAAGGAAAGCTTTTGGCCAATTCACACTCCCAGATATTTGAATTTAGTATCATATTCCAGCAATTCGCTAAGAAGATTGTGGATCTGGGGAATATTTCCTTGAGTTGTGGGGTTATTGACGTATGCAATGGGAGAAAAAAAGCATCACCTTTGTCTTTCTGGCATTCAGGAACAGTTTCTGGTGCAGTAGTTGAAGTTGTAGAAGATTAAATTCCCATTGTAAATCCCTACAAGCTGCTTCTGGAGAGGGTCATCTGATATAAAGTACCGTGTCATCAGCAAATAAGTGAATGTTAACAGATTTGATGTCAGCGTCAATATTGTTAATGTAAATTGCAAAAAGCAATGGACCCAGTATAGAGCCTTGTGGTACTCCCCTCAGTAGAGGTTTCAGGGATGAGAATTCCCCTTCATCCTTGACCTGCTACTGCAGCCCTGTTAGATAGTTTGAGAACACCTCAGCTATGGGGGGTCACAGCCGATGTTTCTGAGGGAGACAAGGAGCAGCTCATGGTCAACCATATTGAATGCCTTGCTTAGGTCTAGAAATACTGTGCAAATTAAGTTCTTTGAATCCAAGGTACATTACCAGTCATTGGTGACCTTTACAAGGGATGAAATAGCACTGTGATAAGGCCTAAATCCCGACTGATAAGGATTGAGCAGGCTCCCACTTTTGCATTAATTCCTGAGCTGCACACTCACCATTTTCTCCAACAGTTTGGAAAAGGTGGGAAGTAGAGAACTTGGTCTATAGTTATTCAGATCGCTGGGGTCTCCAGATTTAAAAAGGGGGATTAAGTGAGCCATTTTCCATATGGGAGGAATATCGCCCTGCAAAAGGGAGAGGTTAAAAAGTGCATTATGGGCACAGTCAGGACGTGAAGACTAAGCTTCAGGAAGAATGGATCCAATTGGTCTGGCCCTGCACACTTCCTGGTATCCAATTGTAGGAGAAGATCCTCAACTTCTCTCAGGGTGGCAGGCTGGAGGGAGAAGGCTGCACTTGTGACTGGATCTGGTAAATCTGGTGTTCCAAGACTAGAGCGGAGGTTATTGGTAGGGGAGGCATCGAAAGAGAGACCTGCAGTAGCAAAATGGTCATTAAAAGTGTTGAGGACTGTCTATTTATCTGACATTGAAGTTGCGCCAATGGCAATTTTTGTGGGTAAGTTGCTCACAGCCACATGCCCTTGAATATCCTTGATGGTTTTCCAGAAGTTTGTCGAGCACTTGGTGGAAGCGTTCAATTCTTTGTGAAAATAGCTAGCCTTAGCCTCCCTAACCAGATTGGTACAGTGGTTTCCAGCCTTCCTGAATGATGCCCAGTCGTCTGGAAGTTTTGATTTCTGAGCTGTTTTCCAAAGCCAGTCTCTGTGCAACAGGGAGGCCTTTAATTGGGCCATAAACCAAGGACATGATTTATTTTTAGAATGAATCTGGACCAATGGTGCATGTTTATCCAGAACCCCTAACACAATTTCCTAGAAGATATCATAGGCCGCAGGCACTGAGTTGG
Organism: Neoceratodus forsteri; assembly: GCA_016271365.2. Lineage (NCBI taxonomy): Eukaryota > Metazoa > Chordata > Ceratodontiformes > Ceratodontidae > Neoceratodus > Neoceratodus forsteri. Next base: position 853,870,660 of record CM028134.1, read on the forward strand.
CCAAGTTAAAATCCTACCATTTCAAGGAATCTCGCAAGTTGGAGAGGAATGTGTAGATGTCAAAATTATGCCATTTCCTCTTGAGTGAAAATTTGGAAAGGGATGGTAGTTTTGGGGTGGATCTTATACCTGCTATAATACAGTGGTCGCTGAAATCCAAGAAGAACACTCCTGCATGTGAAAACTGAAGGGGTTTTCTTACTAAAATGAGATCTTGAAGTGTACTACTTTTACAGCACTTTTTGTTTGGACGTGTTGCTTCAGAAATGAGTTGGGAAAGACCAAAGGAGCCACAAATAATCTGTAGGGGTAAGGAACTATTGGAGTACCAGTCCATATTGAGGTCCCCTAGTATAATAATCTCCAATTAAAGGGATCCCATTGTATTAGTTATACAGTCAGGAAATTGTAGCCCTGCGGATGGAGGTCTATAGTATCCTAGGATATATATTGAGACAGAGGAAGATAGCATGATGTTGAGAGTCAGGCTCTCAAATTCCTTTAGGAGTGAGGACGAATCTATAACTGATGCAGACAATTTCTCCTTGACATAGATGGCAACTCCTCCTCCTCCTCTTCCTCTGGTGAGCCTGTCAGTTCTAAACAGGATATAAGATGGTATATTCACCTCACTATCTGAGGTACCAGGTCTGAGCCTAGTCTCAGTGACCATGAGTATATCAGGCATTGTATGGGAAGTCAGTGCTTGAATAGAGGCAAACTTTTTTAGTAGGCTACACACACTAATATGCATTAAGCTCAATCCTTTGATACTGGCTAGGTCGACAGGTGAAGAGATTGCTGCAGGAGGACCAGGGTTGATTTCGACATTATCAGAACATAACAATAAAAGCAGCAAGATTTTCTTGATAGCTTCAAGATGAAGTCTGTGAGCTTAAGGTGAAATTCACTTAGGGTTGCTATTATATAGCTTTGGGGGTCCCTGAGCTGCATGCCTCACCAATTTGCCATGGGGGTTGGAAAGCAAGATCTAAATTAGGTAACATAAAAGCCAGTATGTGAGAAACAGTAGTGCCAAAGGAAACCACACAATCCAAAGTAGAGCTGTAACTGTCCATGCTGCAGGGAGACTGGTGCAGACTAACACAGGAATCCAGGGTGCATAACAGTATGAGATAGAGGCAAGCAAGGAAGTAAAAAGCCCTCACTATGCTGGATGCAGTCAAAATTCAGTACTGTTTTGCAAGCTTCCAGCATGCAAGAAGTGGGTGGCAGCAGCAAGGGATCTCAGATCAGATCTACAGCAGACTTGATTAAGATGATCTTACAATGAAGACCAGAAGATGGCAGTATAAATATTTTCCACAGAGTCAACAAGGTTGTTGCCCAAACCAGAGGATTGTCTTACACATAGATCAGAAGAGGTGCAGCCAATCAAAATGGTTGTCCAGGACAGTGAGAGTGGTCTGAGTGTATTTAGAGGAGGCCTGTGGAGGGGGAGGGTGAAAAATCAGCCTAGCTAGAAGCTTGCTCCTGGTGTAGCCAATCAGCGTCTTCCTTCTAGTTAGCAATACAGACTTTAATAAATGAAAAACCTTTTCACCACTTTTGCACTACTTTTTGTTAATCATACAATAAAGCTTTATCATAAACCTCTCTACAAGCATCTTTGCATAATTTCCCAAATGACATATTATAGGGGTGCAGTAGCATCCCTCTAGTTAGGGTTGAGTAGCTTGTTCAGTGTTAAACCCCTAAATTTGCACATTAATATCTTTGACTCCATTTCATGCAATGAGCTAAAATTTGGTATGTGTTGTCTAGGAGGTAGGGTCATGATCTGTGGAAATTTTTGTGATGGCAGCTTGTGTGGTTTCGGAGATCCGCATGTGTAATTTTTTGCAAATGTCTAACTTTTTTCCTATACTTAACATGTTTTTTTTTTTGCTCTCTCGTACTGCCTAAATGGAATGGAATTTTTATCTAGAACTTGCAGGGGGCATGTGTCGTACTAAGGCAGTGCCTTTGACAGGTCTGGTGAAAAAATATTAAATGGTTCTCGAGTTATAAGGCTTTAAAATTTAGTGGCTTCCAACTGACGCATGCACAGTATAGTTTTTGAGATAATGTTCTGTGGTGAAAGTAAACATTGGATGTCACAAAAGTGCACTTCTGATTTTGTGCCACTTGCTTGGAAGGGCACCAAACATTTTATGTGCCGTTCCAACTGCCATCTTGTTGATTTTTTCCACAAACCAACAAACGTGGAAAATAAACACAAATGTTGGGATTTTAATAAACAAACATCAGGACCTAACTAAACAAGACTTGTTTAGATAGTTCTGATGTTTGCTTCTGAATGTAATGCCTACAAATACCTTTTTTATGTATCCAGATCTCCCTTAAATAAACTGACAGAGCAGAAAATTGTTTAATAGGGTTAGAAGCCACCTCTAGCAACTCAAGATCCATCACCAGCTGCTGCTGCCAGTGAAACAGTACCTTGCTTGGAATAGACAGTCTTTTCCTCTCAATGAGACAAAAGATGTGGAGAAGTTTAAACATATATGGTGCAGAAAACAGACGTGTGACACAGAGGAAGAGACACGTACAGAATATAAGTTAAATACAAACAGAAGCTGTCAAAGGTGCAGTGGTCAAATGCATGTCAACGGAGTGGTTGGTGGAAACAGTATTTTCCTGTATCCAGATCTTTCTTACTATAAAGGTGGGGCAGAAAATTATTTGATGGGGTTAGAAGCCAACTCTTGTAATTCAAGATTCCTTTTAATAAGCCAAAAGATGCGTAGAAGCTGGTCAGTAGAATCAAGCAGTCTGCAGGAAAAGATGTGTCTGGAGGAGATTAATGTTTTTTGTTTGAACTCATGAGTAAGCCAGAACTAGAAATAAACGCTGTTTCATGCCATTTTTTTAATGAACGTTACTGTGCAGGGGACTTTTTATTGGTTTCACCTGTTATGAGGGAGGCAAACTCCTATGTACTGTGTCTGGGTAAGTATACCTTCCCTGGTGTCTAGTGGCACCCCACCACCCACTGATCACCTTTTCCAATATCCCCGGTGTCTAGTGTCATATCCCAGCCACTGATCACTGTCCCCATTCTCAAGCTACTTACTTCCTGGTGCCTAGTGGCACCGCATCCTCCTATTTGAAGCAGAACCTGAAATGAAGAAAACAGTCCATTTATGTATTTCTTTGATAATCTGTAAAAAATAGGTCCTTCACCAATCCCCCCTTCCACCCTCACCTCCCTCTCAGCACCCACCACCCCACACACCTCAGTACACCTCCACACAGCCTCACTCACCTATCCAGGTCCCAGGTTCAAGATCCACTCTCCAATCAAAGACACGTCTTGCTGCTGGAACTGGCGACTGCAATATGAAAAACTAAGGTAAATGCAGTTCAATGTATTTCATTGGGGGGTTCAACTTTTATGCATAACTTAGCCATTTTTTGACATTTTGGCCCCAAATTTTCAACATGGCCTTTTGGGAACCCCGCCTCATGAACAGTGTGACTGTTACGCAACTCCAACCCAAAAGATGATTTGGCAGTCGCTTGGTGAATTCACCTTTCAGGCAGGGTTTGAAAATTCTTCCTGACCAGGTTCATGAGGGGGGTCATAAGAAGGCTATGTTGAAAATGTGTTGTCAAAATATGTAAAACTGGGAACATTATGATCATTCATTGTAATTTCGCTGTGCTCGCTCTTAACTTTGGAAATTTTAAATATTTTGATCCCAGATTTTCAACATAGACTTCTTATTAGCCCACCTCATGTATGTCACAGTTGCCATTTTTCAAATCCTGGCCAATATGTGATTTTGCACCTGTGGCGTGGAATAGAATTGCAGTTGCACAGAATTATGTTTTGGTGGGGATTCAAAAATTTTCTGTACCAGGTACATGAGGTGAAGTAATAAGATAGCTATGCCAACAATTTGGTCACTGTTGTCCTATAAATGGAAGTGCAGGGCCTGGAGGGCCCTGTGTTTTCGCAGATATACACATATGCATCAATGGAGGGATGGGAGCTTAGGGTCCGGAGGGCCATGCGCTCCCACAGGCAAATAAGGATATGATTATACTATCTCAAAAAGTAAGGAAATACATTTCAAAAAACTTTGTTAATGCTCTAGTTAGGGTTAAAGTGACAAAATCAGGGAAATGTGGCATTAAGGTTTCCAACCAAAACTCATCATACTCACCCTGTACACACCAACAGGCATCGAGGTGCCTTGGGGTCATCAGCCCTAACACTCACCCCATTCTCTTATACTTGACCTAATTCAGCTTATTTACTTATGGAATTGGGTGAGCGTTAGGGCTGATTACCCCAAGGAACCCCACCAATGCCTGTTGATGTGTACAGGATGGGGATGGGGTGTTATGGTTGCAAACCCTAAAGCCACATTTCCCTACCTTTGTTGCTTTAACCCTAACAAGATATATATATATATATATATATATATATATATTCAATTGAAAAAAAACTCTATTAATGCATCAGATGAGGGTTGATTCCACACCAACAAAAGTCTGGAAATTTGATGATAGGGTTACTAACCCTACCCCCTCACACCCTACACACCCTACACAGACCAACAGGCATCAGGGTGTGCCTTGGGGTCATCAGCCCTAACTCTCACCTCATTCCATTAGTAAGGAAGCTGAAATGGTACAGTATAGGAAAATGGGGTGAGAGTTAGGCCCAATGACTCCAAGGCACACCCGACACCTGTTGCTCTGTCTAGGGTGGGGTGTGTGTGTGTATGGGGGTAAGGTTGGTAACACTAACATCAATTTGACCTTTGTTGGTGTGGAATCAATCCTAACTGATGCATTAATGGAGTTTTTACTTGAATTTCTTTGTGAGAAAGTGAAATGTTACCATATGGAATCCATAGGAGGCCAGGCCCTCCGGCCCCAAAGCAACACACATCCATAACTGTGTCCTCAGATTTGCAAAATGGAATCCTTAGGTGGGAGCACAGGGCCTTCTGTACCCTGCACTCCCACCCACCCATAACTATGTCCTCAGGTTGCAAAATGGTATCCATAGTTAGGAGTCTGGGCCCTCTGGGCCCTGCACACCCACCCACCCATAACTATGTCTTCAGGTTTGCAAAACGGTATCCATAGGTGGGTGTGCAGGCCCCCCTGGGCCCTGTACTTTACTCACCCATAAGTAAAGAGTCATGGTGCAAGAGGGTCCTGTGGTCCCAGTTTAACATAAATAGTATGCATAGGTAGGAGCGCAGGCCCACCTACCCATAAGTACAGACACGTAGTGAAAGCCTAGAAACATAACAAGTAACCCTTGTAATGCTTATATGACAATATCTCAGTAACCATAGCAACTGTGGAAAAAATGATGTCACAGTTTTATTCTTGACCTAGCCACCTCCACGCTTGTTAGTGAAACATTCATATCTCAAACTGATTTCAAAATATAGGCACTGAAATGTGCCGCAGCCACCTCAATGTTATTCTATGGGAAAATTTGCAACCTCAGACTGCAATAACTCTGGAACCGGTGTAAATTTTTTCACTAAATGAGCAAAAGGCACATCTGTGGGCCAAGGACTTGCCACACCCTTCAAATATCAGCACAAAAGTCCTAATCATAGTCTTGCTATGAAGTGGCAAAGAAAGTGGGGTTTTGGAGCTGTTGAATTGTGAAACGTTCGTGAAAGTTTCGCAGAATTTCATGAAAATCCCATTGGTTCACATGGGGTGGGGGCCTTTTGCAAAAGTACTGCAGAACTTATGCAGAAGTCCCGCCATTGTAGATGTGCGACTTTTGTGAATGTTCCATGGCTAAGATGGTGGAAAAACTATAAAAACATATTTCTGGATATCCTGGTGAAAAACTACTGTAATGCCAGGGTTATGTTTCTAGGGCCCCGATTAGATAAACCCAAATGTTTGTGTTTACCTGGGGCCAGTATTTTTGAACTACAACATTTGTTCTGCCTCACTAACTGAAAACAACATGGCATCAGCACAAAAATACCAAACCCATTTGCGAAAGTAAAACATGCTTTCGAGGGTGACATATATTTTTTTCCCCATAGGCTATAATGGGAAACTTTAAACTTTAATAACTTTTGAACGGATTAATATTTTTTCACCAAACCTTCAAAAGGCACTTCCCTGACCCAATCCTTATATACCCTGACATTTTTGGACCAGACAGACAAACTGTTTGAACTGTAGAGACGAGCAATGAATTTGCCAAAAATGGCCCCAAAAAAGTGTTATTTTGCTCTTTTTTTGGCACTCCGCAGCTCCACAACTGCACATTCAACCAGAACGCAACTTTCCAAATCCAGAGAACTATGGTAGCAGACGGCACATGCAAAGGTTTTTTTATATGTATATATATATTTATTTATTTATATCACATAGAATGAGACATTCATAGGTGAGTATCTCCAACCAAGGTAGACTCTATCTAATGGCTAAAAAATTCCATAGATTGAATGCAAAATTACATTCTAACAGAGCAGGACACTGCGGCACAGGAGCTAGCACAACAAAACTCACCCAAATCAGGAACCAAAACAAAACAAGCACAAAGAAAATCCAAAAAACTTCTGATCATAGGAGACTCCATGATTCGGGGAGTTGATACCCATCTCCAGCCAGGGGTGATGGTCAGATGTCTCCCAGGTACATCAGCATGGAGAGACACTGACCGCATTGCTAAAATTGTTCACAAAGCAGGAGGAAACACTGATGTCCTAGTACACATAGGGACTAATGATCTCGCCAGCCGGTCAGTTGTGGAGACCAAGGAACACCTGACTAGGCTGGGTGACAAACTATCATCTATTTCGTCCGGCATCTCCTTCTCTGAGATCCTGACAGTCTGGGAGAGGGGAGCAGATGGACGGAAGGTCAGAGAAGGGGAGATAGGGGAGCTAAACACGTGGCTCAAGGGCTGGTGCCAGGAAAAAGGACACAGATTTGTAGGGAACTGGCAACAGTTCTGGGAGCGAAAGTTCTTTATATTTGATGGACTGCATCTGACTAAAGAGGGAGTCAGTGCATTGGGGCAGAAGTTTGACGTCTTTACAGAATATTTAAACTAGCAAATGGGGAGAGGGGTGCAGCACCCCATACATCGAATGGAACACCCTCCCCTCAGCTAGTGGTCAAACAGGAATTCAGCATGTTTGCCATTCATTTGCATCACCAGGTAAGAAAAAAGGTTTGTCTCCCCATACGGCGCACAGGGGTAATGCCAAACTTCACCCAACAACTAACACACCAAAATCTGGCCAATGGAAAATCATGTACACAAATGCTCACAGCCTGGGAAATAAGATCCCAGACCTGCAGGCAATAATGTCAGAGGCTAAACTGGACATAGTAGCAATTAGTGAGACATGGTTTACCAGTAACCACACTTGGGAGACTTCAGTACCTGGCTATGTATTGTTCAGAAGAGACCGAGGTGCAAAAAGGGGGGAAGGAGTGGCCCTGTATGTTAATGAAAATATCAAAGCTACAGAAATTCAGAATACACATAAGGAGCCAGAAGAACTGTGGGTCACCCTGGAAACAGGAAATGGGACAGCCATAAGAACTGGGGTTGTCTACAGGCCCCAGACCAGAGGGAGGACATAGACACATTACTGTTGAAGATATACAAAACATGACAGCTAAAGGGAGGTTCTGATAATGGGAGACTTCAACATGCCGGATACAGATTGGTCAATACCAGCAGGAACATCTGCCAGAACTAGACTCATAGTGGATTCCCTGCAGGGGGAGGGCCTCAAACAACTGGTACAGCAACCCACAAGAGACAGGGCTATCCTAGATCTAGTACTGACTAACAAAGAAGGGACCACAGATCTCCAGGTAGAAGGTCACCTGGGGGGCCAGTGACCATCACATGGTATGGTTCAATTTGGCTACTACATCTAAATCATCCCATTCCAAGGCAAAAATATAGGACTTCAGAGGAGCTGACTTTGATAAGATACTTGAAGCAACATCCCATTGTGTTAGACAGAAAAGGAACTGCAAAAGAAGAAGGAAACCACTTTGGTTCTTAAATACAGTAGCAGAAAAGGTCAGAGCCAAAAGGCTGGCCTTCAGGAAATATAAGGGAACACAGCGGGATGAAGATAGGGAGGCATACCAAACTGCCCTAAGGGAAGCAGGTAAGTCAGTAAGGCAGGCAAAGTCCCAAACTGAGGAAACACTAGCACGAACAGTAAAAGAATGTGACAAGACTTTCTATAGATACATTAGTGAAAGGAGAAAGTCCAGAGGGGGGTATTGCTAAGCTTAATGGAGAAAATGGAGCATGTGAGGAGGAGGACCCTGTAAAGGCATCTATCCTAAATAGATACTTTTGCTCAGTATTTACTGAAAAGAAGGTAGGGCAGGGCCCACAGCTCAGCATCATGGACACAGGGGAGGGAGGTGAGCTACTCCTTCACAAAGAAAGGGTCCTACAAGAGCTTGCTAAGCTCCAGGGTGGATAAGGCAATGGGACCTGATGGCATACATCCCAGGATACTTAAGGAGCTAAAGGAGGAACTAGCAGAGCCATTAGCAGAATTGTTTAGTGAGTCTCTGAGCACAGGAGAGGTCCCAGAAGACTGGAGAAGGGCTCATGTGATCCTGCTCCACAAGAGTGGTAGCAGGGAGGGGCGAGAGGAACTACAGACCGGTCAGTCTTACCTCAGTAGTGGGCAAGATTATGGAGGCACTCCTTAAGGAAAGGATAGTGCAACACCTGGAATCCATCGAGGCACAGGATCCAAGACAGCATGGGTTTACAACAGGAAGGTCCTGTCAAACTAATCTCATAGATTTCTTTGACTGGGTAACCAGAGTGGTGGACCAAGGGGGAGCAGTTGATGTCGCCTACCTTGACTTCAGCAAAGCTTTTGACACTGTTCCACATAGAAGATTGATAAATAAGCTGGGTAGGCTCGGGTGGGTCAGAAGTTGGTCAACTGGGTGGCAAACTGGTTGACGGGCAGAAAACAGAGAGTGATGGTAAATGGTATACAGTCAGAAGAGATGCAAGTCACAAGTGGGGTACCTCAGGGATCAGTCCTGGGGCCAGTCCTCTTCAACATCTTCATTAGTGACCTTGCAGATGGACTAGAGGGTAAGGCTTGTCTGTTTGCAGATGACACCAAGATCTGCAACAGAGTAGATGATCCAGATGGGGTGGGCAGAATGAGAAGAGATCTGGATAAACTAGCAGAATGGTCAGAAGAGTGGCAACTGGGATTTAATGCAAAGAAGTGCAAAATCATGCACATAGGGAAGAGAAACCCTGAAGCCACCTATAGACTGGGAGGAGAGTTGCTAGCAGTCACAAAGGAAGAAAGAGACTTGGGCATCATCATCACTGATGACCTAAAATCATCCAAGCAGACCTCTAAAGCAGTAGGTAAGGCTAGGGGGGTGTTAGCAAAGGAGGGAGAGAGGTGATATGATCGAGGCATTCAAACACCTTAAGGACATAAACAAGGTGAAAGAGTCTAACATGTTTAAATATAAGAAAAATAGCAGGACAAGAGGACACAGCATGAGATTAGAGGGAGGCCGATTAAGGGGGAATGTGAGGAAATTCTTTTTCACAGAAAGGGTGGTGGATGCATGGAATGGCTTACCACAAGAAGTGGTGGCTATGAATACAGTGCAGGGCTTCAAACAGGCATGGGATAGGCATAAGGGAGCAATACAAATGACTATGAATAGATAGGCCACTGACAGGGCCATCTGCAAACAGACAAGCCTTACCCTCTAGTCCATCTGCAAGGTCACTAATGAAGATGTTGAAGAGGACTGGCCCCAGGACTGATCCCTGAGGTACCCCACTTGTGACTTGCATCTCTTCTGACTGTATACCATTTACCACCACTCTCTGTTTTCTGCCCGTCAACCAGTTTGCCACCCAGTTGACGAACTTCTGACCCACCCCGAGCCTACCCAGCTTATTTATCAATCTTCTGTGTGGAACAGTGTCAAAAGCTTTGCTGAAGTCAAGGTAGGCGACATCAACTGCTCCACCTTGGTCCACCACTCTGGTTACCCAGTCAAAGAAATCTATGAGATTAGTTTGACAGGACCTTCCTTTTATAAACCCATGCTGTCTTGGATCTTGTGCCCCTATGGATTCCAGGTGTTGCACTATCCTTTCCTTAAGGAGTGCCTCCATAATCATGCCCACTACTGAGGTAAGACTGACTGGTCTGTAGTTCCCCGCCTCCTCCCTGCTACCACTCTTGTGGAGTGGGATCACATGAGCCCTTCTCCAGTCTTCTGGGACCTCTCCTGTGCTCAGAGACTCACTAAACAATTCTGCTAATGGCTCTGCTTTCTATTAGAAAGGAATTTTAATTCCCACAAATCCATTCTTTTGCTAAGGAAATTTCTGGATGTATTGCTATTTTAAGTTTTTCAGAGCAAAATAAAGTATGTACAAAAACAACTAGATTTAACACATGTACCTCTTCTTTTTTCCTAGGTAAATACATAATTTCTATTGTAATTGGGTTCAACCTGCTTCCCCACAAGATTTGAAAAATATGCTGAATAACCTGGTTTCAAACTGTAATGGTATATGAAAAACAAAACTGATATTCAGTAAAATAGGAACCACAAATTGCTTTAAAACATGTGCCTACTTCTGTTTGGATAATCTCCATCCATTCCATCTATTTGCTTTTTGCTCACGGGTTGTTAATGTTGCTTCCCAGTTCATTTTCTCTATCTCACCTGCTCCAAAATGTTCTCCTAATATTTTTATAGGATCTTGTGAAATTCTTATTCCAGCCATCTGTTTTTTGCCAATACACATCCCCAAATTTAATTTTGCCCCTTATACGTTTGAATAATTCTTCATAACTGTTAATACTGCTAGTACACTTTGTTCTGTACTAACAAATACACCGAAATCATTTGCATATGCTATAGCCTTTAATACACCCTTCATCTGTGGGGAAACAATCCCATCCATGTCTTCCTTACTTATGATACTTCTTGAAAATGGATCAAGTGTAAAAATATATAACAATGGGCTGAGTGGGCGGGCACCCTTGTCTTGCTTCTACCTTTACTTGCATTTCTGTCCCTTCTCTTCTTAAATTTAAAGGCACCACTGCTGATTTTGTATGCAGTATCTGGAGCCAGTTCACAAACTCTACAGTTACCATATTCCAATAAAACCAGAAAAAAAACATGATTAACTTTCTTTACTTTGATCTAAAGACAAAAGATGACCAGAATAATAATTGTTCTTAACAATATTCTCATGTCTCATATTATTCCCGGATCATGCCAGATAATAGTAATTTCATGGCTAGTGTGCCTACCCAGTTAACAAAAACTAAATAAATAAAATAAATAAATAAATTGTCTTGTATTTTTTTTATTACATAATGAACATGTCTGAACTAAATTAATCAAACATCTTGCAGGTTCCCTTAAATGGTTGTGCAATATTTTAGTTAAGATTTTAAAATCTGTATTTAGTAGGTAAATTGGCCTCCAGTTTTGAATAAGCAGTCTGTCAAAAAAAAATAGTAAGACCTTTAGTAAACATAGATGGTACCTGTTTCTGGGCTAGAAAATAATAAAACACTGAAGTCAGAAGTTTAGCTATTTCTTCCCCAAGTACTTTGTGAAATTCATTAGGTATTTCATCCCATCTGGACGATGCCCCAAATTTTAGAGATTTTATTACATTATATACTTCTTGTGACATTATATGGGCAACCAACAAGCCCTCCTCTGTATCAGTCACTTGACGCTCAGGAATCCCCAGAAACGTTTTGGTATCTTCTTTCTTTACTTCCTCTGATGTACCAACCTTTAATAAATATTGTTTCACTAATTTCATCATTTCCCCTGATCTGTGTTATTATTATCAATATTATATAGTATATATATTATTGTGTTATCAGTAGCTTAAGCTGTGGACCCTGCAATATGAGCAGTCTAGATAGACCAAATGGCCTTCCTCTGCTGGCTTCTTCATATGTTTGTATGTTTTAAGATTTCCTAATGGATCCTGTACAGCTGTGAACACTGGAGGCACACATCCTATCTTTACAGGCTGCGTGGGGATTTCCGTAAGGTAATTTGTGAATACCATAATTAAGTTCTGTGTGCAAAGTGTTAGTTCTATCATATTGTTCTTCTTCATTTCTTACAGTACTTAATAATTCTGATCTGTCTGTGAAATCCTCTCCTGTTTGACCTGCTATTGAGATTATTCTTTGTACATGATTCCTCAATTATAAATACTTAAAAAAATTATTTACTGAAATTTTGAAATCAGACTTTAATTTCTGTCTTGGTTTCTTCCCATCAAATACCTACAGTGTAATAAAGGCAACTAACTGATTGCCTTGCAGCTAGCAATTTCCTAACTTCTTTCTGCACTACTATTTCAATTAACCGTGCAACATTCATTTGTCAAAGCTTTTTTTATTTTTTATATTTCCATTTTCAGTGTCTAACACCACCCTGAACATTAGGTGGTCAGAGAATTCTAAAGATATTGTTGCTGCTTGTAGTTAACTCAGAGATTAGTACATAATCTATACTTGTAGCTAATGGACCCCTGATATATGTATTCGCTTTCCCTGTACCTTTATTTTTATATCACTCTATCAGACCTGCTACAGTAACACATTTTTGTAATGCATTTGAGCCACAGAACCCTTTTTTACCACATACATGTCTGATGTCAAAATCTAAAACGTAATTCAAATCCCCTCCAAAAAAAATAGTTTTAGCTGTTGCTATGAAGGGCTGAATTTTCTAAATTATTGTCACTCTTTCAGATTTTATCTGCAGTGCATAAACATTTATACATATACTAGGCTGTGTTTACCACATCCCATTCAAAATTAACCTTCCAGGTATTAAATCTATTAATTTGTTTAAAGTGAGTCCTGTTTCTTTGAACAGAATCCCTACCCCATCTGTAGTGTCCTCTCCAAAAGACCAAAAAGATTATCCCCAACCCAATGTCATTGGACTTGCTATAGAGAGAAAATTGATGCCATCCAAGTTTCTTGTAAAAAAAAGTCACATCAATATTTTGTTCTTGTAATAATGAACATACTGCTTGCCTTTTTCTGTGTATTTCTTAAACTACAAACATTTAAGACAGCAAGCTTAAATTACCTCCTGAAAATGGGTGGAAACAAATAAACACTTCCTTTTTATTGAAATCATTGTATCAAGTTACTATCTGAATTTGTGTCCCATCCTGTTTTTTCTTCTGAATTTTAATTCAGTCTGTTTAGTTCCTGATATTGATTGTGAGGAGTGAGTGGAAGATGTATCTGAGTCCTGCTCCCCTATGTCAGAATCACACCAGTTCATTTACTTGGCTAGCACATCAACTTTATTCCCTGAAGAGATGTCTTGTTTGTCTGGCATCACTTTAGTTACTGTAGATGTGAGCTCCTTCTCCTTGTGACTGGGATTATCCATTCCATTGGAGATGGTGTTTCAGAGGGGCCCTGCATTCCCAGAACTGGCCAGTAACATTGCAGGGAAAAATATTGCGGGACATTGTAAAGCAGCAAAAACATTGCTGCCCACAGTGTCGGTGGTACAAAACATTTTGGCATAGAATAACACAGGACAGGCACTGTGCAGGCAGCAGACACTGCCTGCTATGAACATCCTCCAATTGGCACATCCCAGCAGAAGGCACCTGAGCTCGAATACACCACGGGGGGGCTGGGGCTGGAACAGTGCAGGGGGCTCCCACTGCTGGGGTGAGTGGATGACACAGGCCAATTGCCAGGATAGCCAACAGGCATGGCTATCCACATGGGGAACACTTCCCAGAGGGTAAGCCATGCGGTGGCCACAGGGCACCAGAGGAGTGGTGGGATTGGAGGACATGGGATGTCAATGAGAATGGCAACCATCCTGGCCATAGCCTCAGGGATGGACAACCATAATGCAGCATGCCCCCAGCACCCCACAGAATAGAGCAATGGTGCCAGGAAGAATGTGAGCAGGGCCCAGGAAGCAGCTGACAGAAGGGAATGACACACATGAACAACACAGGACAACCCCTGAACCCATGTTAAACATATAATCCAATGTGTGCACATGTAAACAATGCACAGTGCTATTGAACCCCAGCCACCCACCAGTGTGTGAACAAACCCTGACTCCCCACCACCATATAAACAACCCATTCCCCCACCAGTGTGTAACCTGTCCCAGACCCACCACCTGTGCATGGTGAGCCATGGCACCCCACAGAGGCACAATCCCCCCATCAGAGTCACATTCACCCCCACCATGCTTCTGTACATGTTGTCGGCCTCCTCCACCCCACCTATACCTCTGTGCTTTGTTCTTTGGGCTCCCACTGCAGCCATTGTCTTGCACTGCTGTCCCTTGCTCCTTGTGCCTGTGAATTCATGTCTTCTGACAGGGTTCTGGCCACATACTCACCTCTCTGTCATTGTATAGGATCCATTTTGTTTCTTGCTCAATATATCTATATGACAGCTTCATTGGGGAGGGGTCTGTTCCAGGTGGGCTATAGATGTTCACTCTCATTGATTGTACAACTAGCAAGGTCCCAGTTGCCCACCCTAGTGGCTCCTACTTGCCACTCGGTGACTTTCCACCCACCCATACATTGTCTTCTGCTTTGTTGCAGTGCACAGCATTCTTCTTCTTTGCAAAGTTTTGAACCCCCTTTATTTTACCTGCCACAATATGTTGTCCCACGATGTTGTCTCTGCGTTGTTTTTTTCCCATGATGTTACTGGCCAGATGCCCATTCCCTTCTCAGCAGAATATGAGGCCACAGGTATAGTAGAAGTTTTCTCCATATTAGCAGTGTCCTCTAAAACTGATTTTGAAATTGTGTGTCCATTCTCCTGTACCCCTACCATGTCTGTTCTATCTTGAGACTTAGTCACCTTATCTGTTGCCTGATTAGGGTGCTTATCCATACTGACCCACTGTAATCACTGTGTCACTCTGAGTCACATTTTGATTCTCTGGTGTAAGAGGGATCAAACTTTCTTGTAAATCACTAGCAGTTCCTTGTTGTAATCTCTCCAAGTCATGAACAGAACCCTTTCTTTGTGCAGTTCTTATCAAGTCATTCTTATCTACGCCATCTAATCTATTGTGTGCTGCACTTGGGCAAGTTTGAAAAACATGTCCTGTTCCATCATGTAAATTACATTTAAAGTAATTTCTACAGTGTGTACTAACATGGCTATATTCTTTACAAAGACTACAGTGGAGTTTATCACAAGACCTAGAAAGATGTGACCTTGCTCTGCATTTATAGCAGGCCTTTGATTGTCCTGAGTAGAAACAAACACCTCTGGCTCACCAAAGAAAAAAAAAAACTATTTGGTGAATGCATGACTCCTGTCTTGTTTTGTCTCAGTTTGACTGTAAACCACCATACTTCTGTCCAAAAGAACTCAGAGCCAATTATTTCTTCTGGTGGGCTTAACAATTCACATCTTTTCTGTAACCAATGTTGTATGTTCCCAACATGTATGCCTTAATTTCTAAACATAATTGTTATTTGTTTTATCATTGGCTTGGAAAAAGGGATTGCAATAAAAAGTACCCCAAAGAGGAAAAGTTTCACCTGCTTATATTTCAACCAGAGGTGATCCAGACCTTGTGGGGTTTTAAAGCTTACGTCAAAATTGTCCTCACCAAAAACATGAGTTAAGGCATATATCTCAGATACAATTTGAATTTGAAAAACAGGTCCACTCACCAAATATTCAAAAATATATTTATTTATTTTAATTAATTTAACATCCAACAATTTATTATCCTACGCTTCGGGAAGTAAATAATCCCATTCCTCAGGGAAACTGGTTTTCTTGTATCTAAAATACATAAAAAGAACAGCAATCAAATTTTTAATAATAAGCTCCCTAAAATAAATTTCCTCATTTTGAAATATGGAGCATGCATGTAATAGCACTTGTACTGTGCTCCACGTTTTGTATCTTTACCTTTTACACATTTCCCCTTAATCGTCTTACTGATCTAAAGAATAAACTACACATTCGTAATAGCCCCTGTGCACTAATGGGGCAGAGTTGCTATGGGCATGTATCTGGGGCATGCAACCACTCCGCACCCTACATGCTCCCCATGCAGGATGCACTAAGGGGGCACACAGTACATATGCAAAAGATCCCACCGCCACATGAGCAATGCACTGGGGGCAGGTCAGCACTATGCACCATGCACTAAAGCACATAGCCCTGGCTGTGGGGGGGGTGTAGGAGGCATATGGTATGACAGGGAGAACCCCATTGTAAACCCCCTACAAGCCCCACGCACACCCTGCAGGACAGGGTGAACAGCCCACTGACCCTCTAGGGCCACAGGAAACAGTCACCCAATGCCACCTATCCACCCCAGCACACAGCGGTGAGTGTGGCGGCCCCCCATCACAACACCCATACCCCTTACAGGGGCACCGGCACAAGCTGCTGCCCCCTCCCCAGTGGCACTGCATGTCAACCCCCGCTACCTGCAGTAATGTTTCCCCCCCGCCAGCAGACATGTCCCCCTGTCCTACTGCACCACTTTGGTGCCATCAGAGAGGGCCAGCGGCATTGCCCTAATACCACCCGCCATAGCCGCTGGCCATCGAACATCTGCAGGGCACACTGCCAATGCATGTCCTGCCAAGCAAAGGGATCCAGTGTGGGACCTGGTCCAGGCATCTGATTGGATGCCCAGCCAGACCTATGACCCTGCCCTAGCCACACTGCAGATTCCTGCATGCTGGGGGAATGGGATCATGGACAGGTGGCTGGCAGACGTGAATGCCGTCAGTGTGTACCTGTCTGCAGGTGTGGAGCTGCACATGGGTTACACACCTTTGGCTCGTAACTTGCACCCATTAGTGTATAGGGCCCAATATTAGTAAGCACAATTCAAACTCAAGGCCTTTTACATTAAAAAACTGAAACTTATTCAAATACTGACCACGGAACAGGGCAACCTGCAACTTAGCCTTTTGCAGCTTTCTCAGTCATACATAATGCTAAATGAAACAAAACATAAAGTAAGTGCTTGCTTACTTATCACAAAAAACTTTTCTGTTTCACAGTCTGTTTTATTATTTAATTGTATAATGTTTTCATACCTTCTTTTAGTTTCTCTGTAGTTGGAACCCTGTTGTTCCTACAAAGTAAGAAAATATACTACCTTAAAGTAACTCCTTTTATAGTGGGTTGACAACCAGACTCTGGCACACTAATGCCAACTTCACAGTGGTGTGGTGCATTTTCATGGAAGAGTTCTAAGACAGACCCCACCCCTGAGGCTATAGGTCTCCCTGGTGGATGCTCAAGATCTTGAATGAATCTTTGGTAGTGTATAGAAAACTGGCATTAAAGGATGTTGTTTTAACAATGTTCCTTTTTCCTAGTCTGATATCCATCCATTCTCTACAGCCTGGTTCAAAATGCCATTTGCTAAGGGTACATCAGGAGAAGAAATGAAAATTCACCCATACCCAGACATTTCATTGAATCAGCACATCAACTACCAACTTTAAGATTTTTTTTGTAATTGAAAAAGTTGTGGTAGACAGGAGAGGGGGTAACTACAGACAGAAATTATTGCTTAGCGAGGTTTATTTCATAGACCATTTCAACTCTACAGACTCAATATATGGCTTAAATGGTGGTATCGACTGTCTCCCTTTTTCTGTAAGGAAATGGAATCAGCACCTTTAGATTCCCAGTGATCCCATACAATTACAGGCAAAGCTCTAAAATTCCTCTGTTAATTTTTATGATATAGACAAACAGTTTGCACTTTTTTCATATTTCTACCCCCCAACCCCAGTGTCCCCATTTGTTTATTATAGTTTTGACTGTGTTTAAAACAAATAACTTATTGAAAAACTTTTTGTAATGATTCCGTATAGTTGTATGAACAGAAGTTTGGTTCCTGCTTCACAGTGGATATTGTTTAATAAACTAAAAAAGTTAAACTTCTTTAAATAATTTCAACTTGTAACTTGGTAAAACCATGCAGTTGCAGATGCCTTACTATAGGTGCTGCTATTATTAGTGGGTTCGGCATACAGGGGGGTTCATGCACCCGTCTGTGAACGCACTCCATGCCACTGTGGAATTCACATTAGTGTGCCAGATTCTGGCTGTCAACACACTACAAAAGGAATTATTTTGAGGCAGCATCTTTTCTTAATGTGTAGGAACAACACGGTTCCAACTACAGAGAAACTAAAATAAGGTAAGAAAATTTTATAAAATTAAATAATGTAACAGATTGTGATAAAGAAACTTTGTTGTGATGAGGAAGTAAGCACTTACTTTATGTTTTGTTTCATTTAGTATTATGTATGATTAAGAAACAGAGGTGGGCGAAGTCCACAAATTTCGCTTTGCAAAATATTTCAAAAAATTTGCTCATTTACTTAGTTTACTTAGCATGTTAGGACAAAAGAAGGCATCTGCCCATCATGATTGTCCCCCACACCAGTGGGACTTGATTAAATGTTTTTAGATATGAGCCATTGATCTAATCTGTCTTTAAATGTACCAAAGGAATTGAACTCAATAATCTCATTTGGGAGACTATTCCATGCTTTTGCTGCCCTAATTGAAAAAAAAGAGTCTCTTTTGGCAGTGTTAGCCCGATTGACAACTAGTTGTTTCTGATGGAGTCTTGGAACATGTCGCCTGGTTGAAAACTCTAGGCCACATTATTACATTAAGATTCCTGAATTTAAAATTTTATAACTTAGAAGGAGGTCACCTCTGTACCTTCTTGTTTGGAGAGTAAAAAGTCTTTTTTTTTTAAGTCTATGTTCGTAACTCATAAATGACAATTTGGGTACTGATTTGGTAACCCTTCTCTGGGTTCTCCCCAGCAGATCTATATCCTTTTTGAGATAGGGGTTCCAAAACTGTGAACCATAGTCAAGGTTGGATCTAACATACACTCGATATAATGGGATGATGCATTCTTCTGTTCTGGTTACACAAGTTTGTTTTATTTGTTTTAACATGGTGCTAGCTAAACATATTACTTTGACACAGTGATCTGTTGCAGTTAATTTGTTATTTACCTTTATACCCAGATCTCTTTCACAGGCTGTCTTTCTTAGTTCTTTATTATTTAAGTAATATTTGTTATGAATGTTTGTACTCCTTATGTGTATGATGGAGCACTTGCCAATGTTAAACTCCATATGATTATCGTTGACCCAAGTTTCAATTTCTTTTAAATTATACTTTACTGATGAGTTCCCATCAGGTGTATCAGCTCTGCCCCCAAGTTTAGTGTCATCAGTGAACTTTGATTGCATGTTATTGCCACATATTTTCATGTCACTAATAAATATACCAAACAGAGCCGATTCCAGGACCGATCCCTGTGGCATCCCATTACTGACCAATCCAGTGTGTGACAGAATGTGATTTAGTCTGGCTCTTTGTGATCTATTTGAAGGCCATTTGTTTATCCAGTTTGCCAAGTTTATTGTAAAACCTCATTTGTGTAGTTTGTTGATCAAGATGTGATGTGCCACTTTGTCGAATGCACGACTGAAGTCAAGTAGGATTATATCCACTGGTATGCCCTGGTCTACTTCCTTGCTGATATAGTTATAGAAGCTGATAAGATTAGTGGTGCAGGAATAACCATGTTTGAAACCATGTTGTGAATTGTCAGTTAAGCTCAATATTGCTGTTTCTTTATCTAAATAGGTTTTTATTATCTGCTGCATTAGTTTTCAGATGATGGAAGTTAGGCTTATTGTTCGAGAATTCTGTAATAAGGTTTTACTTCCTTTCTTATGTATTGGGATCACAGTTGCTGACAACCAATCCAAGGGAATGCTATTTTAAGCTAAGAATTTATTAAATATGATTGATAAAGGTAATGAGATTAGAGGTGCAGTGCCTTTTAAAAACATTGGATGGATGTTATCTGGACCTGGGCTAGTATTGTTTTTCAGTTTACCTAGTACCTTTAGGACTTCTTCTTGAGATATTGAGTATAAGTTCTTGTTTTTATTATCTTTAGGTGGCACTTTCATATTTAATGCTGTTTTTTTGAGTAGATAGAACAAAAATATGAATTAATGAGATCTGCTGTTTCTCTATCTGTTAGTGCCTCTGCCTTATTGTGGACCAATGGTCTTATTTTTCCATTGGATCCTTTCTTTCGATTTATATAGGAATATAGTACTTTCTTATTATCACCAGTGTGGACTAGCTTGAATTCTTCCCTTTTTTTTGTTTCAAGTATTGTTTTATTTTTTTAATTTCCATTGAGCATTTTTGAATGTTTCGATATTTTCTTCACTATTATTTAGTTTTAGTTTCTTAAATAGTTTTTCATTGGTTTTTATAAGTCTTTTAATTGAATTACTCAGCCATACAGGGAACTTTCCTTTTTTATTATATTTTTTCTTATCTGGAACACAAGTCCTTTCTAATAGGTAAATAGTGTCTTTTAAGGTTGTCCAAGCTTGGTCAGTTGTGAGGTTTTTTAAACCAGTGACCCAGTCAATTTGTTGAAGATGTTTGTTTATTTTGGCAAAGTTTACCTTGTGATAGTTCCTATAAACAAGGCTGCTTTAATAGACAGGTGTTTTTATAATAATTTCAAAGTGCACTGTGTTGTGGTCACTATTGCTCAAGGGGGGGGGGTTATTTCTAGGTCTTATATTTTGTCCTCTGTATTAGTTAAGATCAAATCCAGTATATTGCTACCGCTAGTTGGACTCTTTTCTAATTGTTCTAATCCATGACTGAGCATTTCTTTATCAAATGTGTTTTCTAGTTCACTTGTTCCCTGAATTGTTAACCAATTGATTTTGGGTAGGTTAAAGTCTCCTAATATTAAGATCTCTCCTTTTTGAGATGTTTCTGTGATTTCTTTGATCAATGTATTTGTATAATTATGATCCACTGAGGGGGGTCTGTAACAGTTACCAATTATCAGTTTAGGATGGCCCCTTAAGTCAATTTGGACACAGATACTTTCCATGTTAATGTTATTACTCAGTTCAAGGGACGATAAATCTTTATGGACAAACATGCAGACTCCCCCACTGTTTCTTCCTTCTCTACTTTTTTGATAGAGCTTGTAGTTTGGTAGTTCTTTATACCAGGCTTTTGAGTTATCCCACCGTGTCTCCATAATAGCAATAATGATATAGTTTTGTATTTACGATCTGGCTTCGAGTTCTGACATTTTTTGATTATTCAGACTCCTAGCATTTAGCATCAATACCTTGAATTGACTCATATTTGTAACATTGGTGCCTGTAGTTAGAGAGGAAGGCACCTGCCTCCTCTTCCCCTTATGACCTAGTTTAAATGATCATTTATGGTGTTTTGAAACTTTTTGCCCAGTAAGGCACTACCCCTCCTACTAAGATGTAGACCATCCCAGCAGAACAAGGAGGGTCTGTCTACAAAGTTCTCCCAGTGGGTGAGGCATGTGATGTTCTGTCTGAGACACCACTTCCTCAGCCATTCATTTACTTCCTTTATACACTGTGTCTTTCTGTATGATGCTCTGGGAACTGATAGGATTTCTGAAAATCTGACTGTACTTTCAAGTTCAGTTAAAATGTTTGTTTAATGCAACATAGTCCTTTTTCAGTGAATCAATATCAGTATCAGTGTCAGTGGCTCAGTAGGTAGCACACTCACCTCTGAGGCTGGGAGATCAGAGGGCTGTGGGTTCAGTTCCCACATCTGACACTTGGGTTAATATCCCAATACTGACACTGTAGTGCAGCATGAGGGGGGTGCTGCACTTCTGAGGGGCCGTCTTTCAGATGAGACTTTAAACTGAGGTCCCATCTGCCTGGATTGGTGGTAGTTCAGGTGGATGTTAAAGATCCCATGGCACTTATTGAAAAAGAGTAGGGGAATTTCCCCGGTGTCCTGGCCAAATTTCTCCCATTCACTAAAAATACCACCAACAGCTTAATCTGGTTCAATTTCAGTTGCTTACCATCTGTATCCCCCCCTGCCCCCGGTCACCCCTGAAAAAGGGACTTCTAGGCCCAGTGGGCTTATGAGGTGAACAAAATTCAATAAATAAATAAAATAAATCATTTATGTCATTAGTGCCTGTGTGTTTGATAACAAGTGGGTTCGCACCTGCATCCTTCAGTAAGTTTTTAGTCATACTTGTTATATTTCTGACCTTCGCACCTCTAAAACTTGAACAAGTTCTAGTTGTTTTATTTGTATTACAAATTGCTTTAGCTAAGTGCTTTATCATCGAGTCCCCGGTACATATATCTGCCTGGATTCATTTTGAGTTGCTAGAGTGGTGTCCATGCTTTGAGCAATCTGTTCCAGGTTAGTTATATCCATATTCTGTTCAAGTGGGTTTTTAGTCAAGCGAGGAGATCCTCCTAAGATTGGTGAAATATTTCACAGATGCAAAATGCAAAATTTCATCCATGAAATGTAGAATTGTGCCCATGAGCAGTGGAATTTTGCCACTCCCAGGCAAAATTCTGCTGTTTGCTGGAGAAATTCCACCATTCTCAATCAAAATTCCACATTTTGTGGGTGACATTTTGCACCTGCAGAATATTTCACGAAATGAGCAAATTTTGCAAAATATTTCCCATGGAGCAAAATTACTGACTTTGCCAGAACTTTGCCAGCAAAATTAAACTTTGCTGTATCTCTATTGGGAAAGTTGCAAAAGTCTAAGTAGCAGGTTTCCCTCTTCCGTGGTATTTGAAAAAGTTTAGGTTTTTGAATATAAAAGGTCTTAAATTTGAACTGTGCTTAGTAATATTATGAATGTGTAATTTATTCTTTAGAGAAGACGATTTAAAGGAAATGTGTAAAAGGCAAAGATAGAGAAAGCTGAGCACAGTACAAGTGCTATTAAGTAAGTGTGTGCTCCATATTTCAAAATGAGGAAATTTATTTTAGGGAGCTTATTATTAGAAATTTGATTTTCATTTGTTTTATGTATTTTAGATAAAGGAAAAACAGTTTCCATGAGGAAGGACATTATTTACTCCCTGAAACATAGGATAATAAATTTACGGATGTTAAATGAACTAAAATGAATAGATTTTTTTTTTGTACATTTGGGGACTGGACCTATTTTCTAATCTTTAATTGTATTTAAATTGCCAGGATTGATTTGGGTCTCTCCCGCTTCTGATATATTTTCTCTTTTTTCTAATTTCCTTATTGAGGTTGGCTGGGCCAGTTCTTGGCTTTCATATATCTCAGATGCCATGAATATTAGCAATTTGTTTAGTAAATTTCTTCCTACAAATATCTGACCAGGCCTGGGATCCATATCCACTGTATACCTAATGTGAACCACATTTATTCTTGTGGCTGGTTATGCTTTATTTTTATAAAAGTCTGCAAATTTTGCACCCTGTCAGGGGGGGGGGGCATTGAGTCATTTGTAAATTCCCTTTCTTCTTTCTCTATAGACAGTTCAGAATCAGTTATAGGTTATTTTGCATTATCTTGTAACATATGTTCTGACTGGCGCTTTGAATTACTAGGCATTTCCCAATTTCACTGATTATTTTTCACAGCTGGCTCCTCAGAAAGTTTAGTTCTCTATGCTTGTTTAGAGTCTGTAATTCCCATATTCCCCTGTGTCAAAAAGGTGCATTCTCATTGCTTAAATCTTTCTGTGCTTCAGCATAATTTGTGTTGACTTCTGGAATTACGCTGTGCCCAGCTTTAGCCTCCTGTATCATATGTACATCATTATTTTGAAACTTCCCCTATCATCTAACATTTCCAGTACCTCTTCCTCTCCTGCAATGGATATTGCTTCTTCAGCTTCAATTTGCCTGACAGTCTATTGTGCTTTCAGGAAGCATTGTCTGTTTCTTTCACTTTCTGTTCACCATACTTGGTCCTGGTTCCTCTTTCTGAAGGGCAATTTTGATACTGTTGTGATTGTGAAGAGAATGCTGCTTCCCAATCAGGGTCTGGAATCCACCTACCCTCCTTCATTTTTGTTGAGCCTGCTTCCTTGAAAGCTCTTTCAAGTGACCAGAGTTCTTCTTTCATATGTTGCACCTCTGTCATATGTGGTTCCTAGATACCAAACCCTGCTGTAATCCTCTGTCTGGCTGATGCTGGTGTGCTTTGATCCTCAACAGTCAGCTATTTGTCAGTTACTGCTCTGCCCTATACAGTGTTCCCCTGAGAACTGAAAACCCTGACAGTCTCTTTTCCATTCGATGTAGAATAAAAATCTATTTTAAATTATAACTATTCTGTACCTTGCTAGTCCTGTAAAGGTATTCCTTTTCTAAGAGTTATTTTTTTTCATTTGTTATATTGTTTCTCATCCTCTGCTGGCATTGACACTAACATTTGTCTTCTCTCAGCCATTTCTTTTTCCATTTGTGCTTCTGCAGCAGGTAGATCCCCAAACGTTGTTTCAGGGATTTCTTTAATCTCTAAATCCATGTCAGCCTCCTTTGAAGCTTTTACAAACTTAGTTCCAAATTCTCCTGGAGTCTGAACCTTCAAATTACTGTTCCCCTGGTTTCCACCAGCTGGAAGGGAGGACTTCTTCACAGCCTGCTGCAGCTCACCTCCTCTGCAGCCTCTGAATCCACCATTTTGGAAGTAGGGCCAATAGTGCCCTGTCCCAAGAGTAGTGGATTTTTTTATTTGAAAGAAGTGAATAAAAAAAACATTGCAATACAAAGGAAAATATCATCAGCTATACATTATAAGATAAGTAAAATAAAAATAAGATCCTATTAACACTAAATAAAGGCAAAAAAAAAAAACTGTCTCATGAACATAAGGAACACCTCATGCATCAGGTCAGATACTGGAAGACAGATTATCAAGACAATAAGCAAAGCAAAGTAAAAGCTCATTCTTAGAAATACTGAAAGAACAAACCTATAGGTTCCCCCATATCAAAGTAAACTATCAGCAGAAAACAACAAACATGATGCAGTATAGGACAACAGTTGCTTATCAGGCTTGATCAAACTGAACAGATCCAAGGAACATGTTTCCATTTATTTTGCTGTTCAATGGGGTATACCCAGCTAGCTTCCAATAAAAATAAAGATCTCAGTTCCTATTCAACTTTTGTCAAAATATCATGTACACTACAGTCCTTGTGCTGCAAAGTAAAATGGCATCTAGCTAGCCAAATATGCAATTTAAAGCATGAAAAAAATTATAAAAACAGTGCTCCTATTCAACTAGGACCATGGGCCAGGAACCACCCCATGTATCAAAATGTCATAGGTTAGTGAATGAAATAATGATTATTGCTATTTTAAAGCCACTGCTGATCAAAATCCAGTAATGAAAGAACAGGAAAAAAATAAGTGTTCCATACTTTAAAGTAGTACTATAGGTGGGCCTCATACAAGTGAACTCAGAAGCACTCTTATGTTTCTGATTACTTTTCTCATTGAGCCAGGAGTAACAGCATAACCATAGTACAGTCCACATTTTCTCATGTATATATTTATCTACCAATTGTGCCAATAATGCATGTTCCATAATTGGAAGACTATGCTCAGACAGAGGAGACACTGAAAAAGAACCCATACCAGGTCAAAGTGTCATATGCTTAATAGCGTACAACATTATAGCTAACCCAAAAGAGCACTGCCCATAACAGTGAATGGTGCAATACCGCGTATAATGCTATACATGGTATTGCACCATTCACACAATCCTAGGCAGAGGATAAGACCTCTGATGGGATTGGGTTCTGCTGAGCAGCTGCCATGGCTCACTGGACTGAGCCACAGCAGTAGGAACCCAGGTGCTGCATCTGGGACTGGGTTTGATTCCTGGTCCCAGACATTTAATTGTTTTCCCAAATTGTGCATTCCGCGAGGTAAAGCCCCCCGGAGTTGAGAATCCTTAAGAGGAGTTTGGGGGGAGCAGCCCCCCATAATGGGGGTGGGGGTCAGAGCCCCCCCAAGAAAAAAGACATGCCACATGGCAAAATCACACTGTATTGGCAGCGCGATTTTGCCATGCTGCATAATGTCTTGTGACATTATGACCCCGCGCCAAAATAATCAGTTAAAATAGCTGTATAAATGTCTTGTGGGAAATGTTGCAGAGTATTAGCTTGCACTACCCACATACGGAGTTTCAAAAATAATTCCCTAAAATATTTGGGAACTGATTCATTTTTCTGAACCCCATTTAACCTCTTCTGAAGCCAAGTAGCTATCCATGGGGCACAGGAGAGTTCCACCTGTTTTGCCCAAAGTGACTGAATGGGTTCAAGTAAAAGTTTAAGATTAAAAAAGACAAAGTTACGAAAGAAAAAAAATGGGATGAATCATATTTAAACCTCCTTTCTAAACAGGTAAATAAGTGACATTCTGTTTTATTGGGTTGAAACGGCTTCCCCAAATGACTTAAAAAAATAAACTCAAAACTGTTGTTTCTAACGATACGGAAACCAAAAATATTGGACTTACATAGATAAAAATGGGCAATAAAAACATTGTAATCATGAAGACCCATTTTGTCTTACTCATCTGCAGTTTTTTCCATATCAAAACATTTCTCTTTCCCTTTTCTATACAGTCTGACCAGTTCAATGCAGCCAAATCTGTATATCCAAATTTTAATCCCAAAATGTTAATAGGCCCTGAAGAAAGTTGAATTCCTGATACTGAGGATAGACTCCCAGGTCCTTCTCCTAATCTCATACCAGTACATTTCCAAAGATTGAAAAGTGCACCTGAAAAGGACTCAAATGAGATAAAATGAGCAAGGGCTGCTGCAGTAGAGGCTATATCCTTCACCAAAAGACATACAGTACATCATACACGAATGCTAACTTTATAACATCCACTCTACAGCTATTAATGTCTAAGGGAACCACTAGTGAATCCTGCTTTATTTTTTGTAAAACTGGCTCCAAACAAAACACATAAAGCAGAGGGCTTAAGGGACACCCTTGAATAACACCCCTCACCATGTAACATTTGTTCCCTAATCAGTCACTTACATTAGGATGAACATACATAGATTTGAATAAGCTAAAAATCCAGTTAACAATACTCTTAGGTAACTCATATTGCAATACAATAAATAACTATGATCTATTCTGTTGAATGCTTTTGTTGATCCAGAAACAATAAATATCCATCCGCCTGTCCCTGACACCCTCTTTCCACCATTCCTCTGAGAAGAATTAAATGATTGTGAATACATCTGTCAGGAATTAAGCAAGCCTGTGCCAGTGTTATGAGAACTTTAACTAATGGTAGTAGTCTTACATGCAATACATTTGACAATATTTTTAAATCCACATTCAATAAACAAATTGGTCTCCAGTTTTTGAAACGGATACGATCAATACTTTTATATGAAACAATCAAAATTCCTTCTTGCAAACTAGGTGTTACAGAACCAGATCTAAGAATATGGTTGCAAACTTCAGTGAATTCAGATGATAGTGAGGAAAAAAGACATTTATAAAATTCTCCAGTAAGTCCTTCTGGGCTGGGCCAGGCACTGAGGATGTATTTGGGAGCTTCATAGCATGTTCAGTCTCCCCCATCTCTGAAGCAGCCTGTATTTCAGTTAAAGAAGCTTGGGGTAAAGAGGGAATTCTTCGAGTAGAGAAAAACTCTTGTTTGTGGGAATTATTTATTAAAACTCGGCCAAACGTTTTAAAGACATAGTCCATTACAACATTACTAATGTGCTGCTGGTTTATTCGCAAGACCCCTCCTGAATCGATTAAACGGGAAAATACTTTCTTTTCCACCTTTGCAAAGCAACTTTCATAAGGACAGGTTTGTGGGAGCTTACCCTGAGTAACACATTTCTGCTCTTTTTTAATGAAAGTGCCCTCTGGAGATTAAAATAACTCATATTATTTTTAATATTTTGGATTTAAGAAGTATAATTTGTTCTGGTACTATTCATTACATAAATACATTTTGTAAGAGATGTCTTTGTGATAGAGAGTTAAAGTAGTCAGATTTTTTTTTAAGTTTCACCCTTTTTCTGAAAAAAAATCCTTGAAATCCTTTTCCGAATCTTTTCACCACTGAACTGGAGTATTGTACATGTCTTGCAAAGATTTCTGAGCAGCTATTAATTCCTTAAGATCAGAAAGAACATATTAATTATGTAAGAAGTTTGAATTCAATTTCCATGTTCCTGGGGCTAACTTGATATTTGAAAGCTCACTAATAGATATACTGAGCATTAGATGGTCTGAGAATTCAAGAAGTAACAAAGAAGTTAAAAGGTAAATAGGAAGAAATAATCCAAAAATGTATACAAGTGCCTAAAGTTCCCTTATAGAAGGTTCAATCCTTTTTCCCAGTGTGAGATAAATAGGCATCCTCCAGTTTAGCTGTGTTGATTAGATTCTGAAGAAATGACATGTTGCAAAAAAGTTCAGTAGTCAAAGTTTGCAATCCTCTATCTAATTTCATTAAACCACAGTTAAAATATCCACCAAAAAGTATAGGTTTCCTGGTAAAGAGACACAGCTGAATAACTTTAAAGCGATCAATCCTCCCCACCTTAATCTGAGGGGCATAGATATTTAATCAATCGGATTACCATCCCTTGATTTTATCATCTATAAGTAAAGCCCTTCAGGACTGAGATCGGGTAGTTTTTTTTTTTTTTACTTCTATACGTGGGGAGGAAAAAAGATGCCCACCCCAAAGGAGGGGTCCTGCCCCATTGGCCAGAAGGAAGGACCATGACACCTGGTCTTTTGAAATTGGGATATGTCCTCTATAGTTAGAAGTTTGATATTCTGTAAATAAATAACATCAGCCGATGTTTGTTCAAAAAAGGAGAAAGCTGTTAAGCACCCTTTTTAGATTTTTCACTCTATTTACATTAGCTGAGGCTGAGGTAATATATAGGTCAGATGCCATGGAACTAAGCAAAGAAAAGAATACAAAGATATCTTAACACCCTAATCATTACTTAGTCACTTTTGCAGAAACTCATTTAGTTCTTATCTTCCTTTCATGCTTCCCTTTGGCATCCAGATGTAGGTCTTCAACATCTGATGAAGGGTCTGCCTGGGAACAGACCACCAAGGAGGCATCTGATATCTCCCTCATATCTCCACATTCAGGTGTACGTCTCAAAGAATGGTACCCGGTGGACAGGGGTAAGAAGCCAATCCTCTGCATTTTTGTTTGTGGTGGAACCCCACATTTTCACCACCTAGTGACCATTTGGAATGAATCTGTGATGGAAGGAGTTGGAGGAGGTCTTGAGTGGACCATGGAATCTTGGTCCTCCTCTCTGACCTCCTCATCTACAGGAGCAGTGGCCATAATGATATCCATAGGTTGTGAATCTGGCTCTGGTGAAACTGACAGTGTTGCAGTCTGTGAGGGAATAGGTAGGTCTCTTCTTGGGTTTTGCTGTGCTCTGAGGGTAAACAAAGACTCCTCCGAGAGGACATCCACAGCTTCCTCTATGTCAGCTGCAGAAAAAGGATGGGACAAAAAGGGTTGTTCAAGTACAGGGGTAGTGCCTACAAAATCTGTGGGCATTACACTGGAGCACTGGGCATTTTCTGCCAATGTGACAAACAGAGTTTGTTCCAGGCTGTCAGCCTCCACAGGCTGGTTGTGAGTCACCCAAGGGCAGGTACGATATGAATGTCCGAGTTCATCACAGAGATTGTACATATATTCATTCATGCAATGAAAACTAGTATGACCCAATTCATCACAAAGGGAACAGTTTAATTAGTCACAGATCCCATTTAAATGATCTTTTGACCCACACTTATAACACATTTTTTGTCCTGGGTAAAACAATACCCCTCAATCCTTTCTAAGAAAAAAAACTGTTGGAGAGATGCTGCACCACTACCTCCATTTGTTGATGATCCACTTTATCCTTCCAACCCCCAGTTCAAATTTGTTCAGAATCCAAAATGGGGGGGTGCTCACCCAAATCCTGACCTTTGTTTCAGTTAATAAAGGAATAATGCACAACAGGGTGTGTGTCGTGTTGGGATAACGTCACACCTAGGGTGATTAGGCATGAGGCCGCAGGCCGAGTGCGACTAATCACCCCAGAAGTGACATTGTCCCAGCACCCACACATACCCTGGAGTGTATTATTCCTATTATACAATGGCTCATTTGTAAAAAGTAAATAAAAAATATTAAAAAGGTAATTTAAAATTGTTTTTATTAATTTTTCCAATGAGTAGGCATACTTACATAAAAAGTAGTGCTGATTTACTTTGACCAGTGGGTGGAGCTGCAGCTGTTGTGGTGTAACTGCAACTCTGCCAGCTTCAGCCCAACAAGCTACCTCTCTGCAATGCTGCTTAATGTGTTTCTGTGGCAAGTTCATTTTCTTTAAGCTACTTTTCTGTCCCCATTCCCCCCTCCCCCACACACATACATGAAGGTTTATGTGGAGTTTTTTTTATTTATTTGGGTCTACATTATTTGTTTTTATCGAGTTTGGGCAGAAAAATGAGCAGCAGGGGAGCTTACCTACAACATGCATCATGCACTCTGTTTTCATGTTTGGTTCTCCTGGTAAAAACAGTGTGACCATGGAGAAGTTCTTCAAAATTACGTATTGAAGGTGCCATCCAGAGCAGCTGGTGCTGTTTCCGTTATGTAAGTAGAGCGCGGGGTGCTGTTTAAAACCACACGCGCACGTAGTAGGGACTGTGCCGCAAGTAAAATCAATCGCTGAGATGGCTTAATTTTCGTTTTGCTTCCTTTGTTTTGGGAGGGTGTTACTTGGAAATGTATTTATTTTTGCTTGTTAGGAAAGTTGAGACGTTACAGTAGCCGAGCAGGGTTACTGAAAATGGAGACAGAATTTCGAAATCAGTTGCCCAATACCATGTGAAGCCGATCGCGATGACGGCTTTGTTTCACTTCACTCCCTTTCATTGAAAAATGTGTACTTATAAGAATTATTGTGTTTTTGCATCATGTGTGACACATTACTTCAGTTCTGGTGGTTTGGGGGTTAATCAGCGAATGTGGGATGGAGGGATTTCTGTTAAAAAAAAAAAAAACATGAAGTCCTGGCTGACTGCACAGTGGCCATGCCAAGTGAGGGCATCTTGGATATGGCATGTGCAGTGATCTGTTTTATTTTGATGCGGTTTTCTGTGTGCTGGGACTAGACCTGTGATGTTATGCCAGGATAACATCACTGGTCCAGTGCCAGGATGACCAATCAGAGGCTTACATTTTTCTTTGCCATTGTATAATTAAGCAATAAGGCATGACAGGGTGTGCGTTATTGTGTAATAACGTCACTCCTGGGGTGGGTCGAAGCACGAGGTGAAGGAGGTGCTTCCGCCACCCAGGAGTGACGATCTAACAACACACTCCCTGGAGTGCCTTATTGCTAATACTCTAATAGCTCATTTTAAATAATATTAAAAGTTAAAAGAAAACATTTTTTAGTATTTGTATTGTTTTTTGTATGATAGGCATATTTTGAAAATGAAAGAAAAGTAGTCCAGCAGGTGGTGCTGCTGCTAATACAGTGTCGTTTTTGTGTATCCCCCATGTAACGCTTGCTGAAGTATATCATTTGATGACTGTGCTCCACTTCTTGACTTGGGAGCATTTGACAATATTTTGTTTTTTATTTGGTTTTCTTAGCCCTGTGAAAGCGAGGATGTAAAAAAAAAAAAAAAATAGTAAGCGAGCAGTAACTTCCGGTTTCCTGCTCCACTCCATAATCGGACATCAGTTGGAACCTGTAAGTTACAGGTCTTTTTTTCTTTAATTTGGGTGAACTGCTATTCCAAGACTGAAAGTTTGTGGGTTTGCTGAGAAGCTGGCGAGGTGTCTGTTTACATTTTATTGGGCTTGTTGCGGCGGCGCTTGAAGGGTCACAGTCTGAGGCAGCTCCTGGAGCAAAAGCAGTAGAGCTGCTGTTTTTCTTTTTCATTATGATTTTTATTAAGTGCCTCAAGGAGTGAGACAGGCAGGAACGTGGGTTTTATGTGGATTGGGGGGGGTTTGAATCGGGCTAGTGTGGCATCTTGGTAAGTGGTGTGGTCACTGATCTAGTTGTTTAGTGGGAGAGGTGATGAGGTCATCAGCATGCCAGACCTAGATACAGTGATGTTATTGCTCAATATCATCACTGTCTCTAGCTGGTGGTAGCCAATGAGAGCAAAGGAAATTTTCATGCCATTGTATAATACACCATATCTGTCATACTAACACCTTCATTGCTAAACAGCACTGTTACAGTCTTAAAGGAGGGTTTTGTGAGTGGTATCACCAAAAATAGGACCCACATAGGGGTATCCCACAACTGCTGATATTTATACCAGTATTTATCCAGACCACCAGTGGTTTTAAAGTTAACATCATAAGTAGATTCATTGGACAAGTGTACAAGGGCATATAAAATGTAAAAAACAAAAACAAGGCACTGCATCAGCATGTGGTCTAAAAGCAAAACAAAATGGTTATATTAAATGTATGCTGAAAATAAAGTTAAAAATCTATGCTTCGACCTTAGGTCTTCTTCAGGAAATATCTAAAAGAGAAAAAAAAACAAAGTTAGTGCATAGTTCACTTGCAAGAAAACTCATAGGGCTCGATTCTCAAAACTCTGAGCAAGATGCATCAACGGCGGCTTGCGCTGATTGCTAGTGCACCAAGGACCCTTCACCTGATTCACTATCGAGTAGGGTTCAGCACCCAAGTCCCACAGCTTGTGGCACATGTGGCCATGTGCCAGAAGGATGGTGCACCAGAGAGGTTTGCCGCAAGCTGCAGGGGTGGTCGGCAGTACTCTTGGATGGGTAGAAACCTATTCAAGTACCAGTCACATGTGTAATGGTGCATGCAATGATGGTTCCATAATAATACTATGTGAATTAGCCCAGGAGGTTCAAGACCAGTGGCAGTCATCACAACTTCCATAGCATTCATGCCACGGTCCCAATGTACTTCTGTATATATAGTAGTATAAACTATATAATAAAATTGTATGATATATAAATACCATAACATACACTTATTCTTCTTGGTGTCACAGGATACTGATACTCTGCTCATAATGCTGCCATATTGTAACATAATAGTGACATGCACAGCAATTCCATGCATATAAATATATTTTGAATATATGTAAAAATGATATAATCCAGATATATACCTGTGCAACACTACTTCGTTGTAATTAAAAGTTTATTTCTTGTTTAACATAACAGGGAGGTATTCAGATAGCAATACCTAAATCTTGGCAGGGGTTACTCCCATCAATGAACAGGATAAGGAGTTTTTGACAGAGTCTTATTTATTTATTTATTTATTCAAGTCTCAGATTACAACCTTTGAGCCATTAGCTCATTTGCAAAGGTTCCATGTCATGTTGGATGAAATACATGCAAGATACATTCAGTCAGCGAGGAAGGACACCCGTAATCGAGGTAAGGTACATTAAGAGTAACAATTAGCTAGATAAATTCAAGGCATACATATCAGAGAAAACAGATATGGGTAAATAAAGATTCAAGAAAGTGCAGGGGTAGGTCAGCCTCAGAAGGCTGTAGATTATAATGCATAATTCAAAGAAAAGTACTAGTGAAAAGAGTGGAGTGGGGAAAGGGTGGTAGGAATCAGGGCAGAGAATTGGAGAGCAGTATTTCCTTCTGAGTTGAAAGGAAAGGTTCACGATGGGGCCCTGGGTCCGCTCTGTCCTCAGGGAATGTGAGTGAAAGGGGGGTAGAAAAGCAGATATTGTAGGAGACGGGCATGGTCTAAGGGGAAGATAGGAGGGGTGGGGAGAGCAGGGGGTGAGGGAAAGCAATAGGGGATGGGGGATAGCAGATTCAGTTGTCTTAGGCTAGGGTCTAAGAGGGGGAGTATGGTGGAGTGGTAAAAATATGGGGGATGGTGGGGAACAGCTAGTGAGGGAGTATGGGAGTGAAAATTAAGGGGAGTGATGACAGCTGATGAGTAAGGTGGTGCAAGGACCAATGGGGGTGGGAAGAGGTAAGTGATAGGAAACTTGAAGCAGTATAGGTAAAGTGGAAGGAGGAGGGGGGCAGTTGATAGTCAAGAGTCATAGGAATGGTGAGGTAGATTCTGAGCCATTGTTCAGCAACCTGTTGGTTTTGGGAGCATAAGCAAGCCATTTGTCCAGAGAGGTGGACTGGAGTCTTTGGTTGAATGGCCATAATTTGAATTCAGTTTGGAGGTCAGCCAGGAGAGAGTTTAGCCACTTTGGTGCACAGTAGCCAAAGGACCACTACCTTTGTGTCGTACAGCAGAAGGGGACTTTGAACTGAGTATTGAGAGATCCTCTAGTTAGCCTAGGAGGGACTGATTGACATATCCTAGAGTGAACTCCTGGTCAGATAAGACCCATAGTGGCTTTTTTGGCCAGGAGACAGAGATTGTATTGGATACGGTTCTCCAGGTTCAGCCAGGCTGTGAGTGTGTAGAGATCACACATGTGGGTTAGTAGCAGGACCGCCAGGACTAGCTGGCAAGACTTGTTTAGGGCAAGGGATGTTCTTTTAAGGGTCAGTTCTGATGCTGAGCTGTAGACAACGAGGTCATAATCTATTGCAGAGAGGATTGAATGGGTAATGAACTAGTACATCTCAATGACATAAACCAGTACTAACAGTCACTGTCTAGCATAAGTAGAATTGTAAAACGAGTTATTTAACTCATTTTACATAAAACATTTTTCACAGATGTAGTAAGCTTTGTGTGGGATGAGTTCATGTGCCCTCAGGATAATATTTCTTGCCCACTATTCATCAAGTCTGGCTCTGTAGGCCTGACAGGCCTGATAGGGGTTGGGGGGGGGTGATAGCTTGTTGGTAAGCGGACTTGTAAAGGGTAGGTGGGAGGCATCAGAGGTAGGCTACAGTGCTCCGTAGTCTGTGGCTGATGGAGCCCTTTCCAGGCAGGGTCACATGGGAGGAATACTAGGTTCTGGTAGCTTACAGTAACTTGAAACTAATACATTCCTCATATCTTCTGCTACTTGTGTATTTTGTTTTGATTAGCTTATATGACTCCTTTCAAAACTAAGCATCCTTCCCAATTCTTCTCTCCATTCCTGTGCATCTAGAGGTCTGGGATATCTCTAATGCTGAAGGATGACATGCTTTGTGGTTATTTAGGATCCCTGAAACCACAGCCTTTAGGCTTGTGACAACTTGCCTCCCTCTAGCTGGCTTAGGAGTATCCCAAGGATAATGCCCAAGTTACAGAAATTGGAAGTACCCTTGAGAATTTCAGAGCATATGTTTTTAATTTCCCTCCAGTATGTTGAGAGGGCTAGGCAGCCTCATAGAATGTGGGAGATATTCCCCCCCAGGTGCCAGGCATCTCCAGCATTCATTCTCCAGCATTCATCTGTTTGTAGGAGGCCCCAGGCTTTGAGTTTGCTGTGGGTTCTGTGCCACCTGTGCAAAATTTTATATTGCATGAACCTATTTCTGGTGTCTTTCACTGCAGCCTGGAGCTCCCTCCAGCAGAGGCCCCACATATCATGTGTGATTTCTGTCGGGAGTTCTTCTGACCGGCTGTGACGGAGCCTTGTATGGGCATCAGGGTCCACCTTCAGTAAGTATACATATATGTTACTGCTTGAGGTGCATATGTCTCCACCAGACCACAGGAGAGAGTCAATAGGGTTAGGGCCATGTCCTCTGGGATTAGAGCCTAGGGTTGATTGGAGAGCATGCCAAAGCTGCATGTATTTCCAGTGATGTTGGGTGGGAAGGCTACATTTTTGACCAAGTTTCTGGAAGCTCATTAGTGAGTTCTGTGTGGGAGAAATTATGTCTGCCAACAAGGCAATGTCAGCTCTCTCCCAGGAGGGAAATGTTATTGACTTTCTGCCAATCAAGAGGCTGGGGTTGTCCCACAATGAAAATAATTTTGCTTTGGTTAGGTTCCAGTTGGTAAGCCTACACATGTGGCACTACATTCGGAGGGTGTGGTTGCAGTTCAGGGAAGGGAGGCAGCCTTGAGGGAGTAGCAAAGAGGACCAATAAAGCTAGAGGGGAGCTGAGTATGTGTGTCTCACACCTTGCCCACTTCGGGATTAATTTTGCCTGTACCACGGGCACTGCTTGTGCAAGTTGGCCTGTAGAGTGAACCACACTGCGGAGCCTAAAATCTGGCAGTTTAAGAATGCCTTTATGGAAGTCCTTAGTTAGCTTGGCCCAGGCTATATGTTTTTGACCTCTATTTTAAAAGAAGGATCTGACCTTGGAATGTATGAGATCTATAAGTTGTTTATCTATCCCTCCTGGCAAGTTATCCAGCACATACCAGATCTTTGGCACCACCATCATTTTGAAAGCCTGCACCTAGCCCCATGGATTGATGTGGAGTAATTTCCAGCATTGGAAGTTTTTGTCAGTTTCTTCCAGCACCGGTAGGAGGTTTGGTTTTCCCAGTCTAGTGGTGTCCCAGTGAAATTTTATTCTAAGGTATTCTATGTGCTGAGTGGCTGGGTGCAGGCCCCAAGAATAGTTATCCAGTCCAGAGATGTCATGTGTAGAGGCAAAAAACTGTGATTTGGAGACATTTAGCTTATATCCTGAAAGCTGATCTATGCTGCCCAATAAGGGACAGCAAAGCTGGAACAGATTCAGATGGATTTGTCAATACCAGGAATACGCCATCCGCATAGGCCAAGGCTTTTTGTTCCTCTTTGAGTTCTACTCCCTGGATATCAGAAGTTTTTTTGATAGCTTGCAGGAGTAGCTTTAATGCTACTGTGTAAAGCATGGGAGAGAGAGGGCAGCCCTGTTGGGCGCCTTTATATAGCCTGGAGGCAGGAAAAGCCTCCCCATTGATAACCACTTCTACAGCAGCCTGGTCATACAGAACTTGAACCCACCTCTGAAAGCAGGGCCCAGTGTTGAAGGTTTATATGGCAGCTGCAAGATATTTCCACGCTACCCTGTCAAAAGCCTATTCGGTGTCCTGGGAAAGAAGGATAGATGGAGTTTGGGCTATCTTTATGTGCCACAGTAGGTTGAGAAGCCTCCTGGTGTCATCCCTGCCACATCTGGGGATAAAACCCACCTGTCTCCCTTTATGAGATCTGCAATCAGACATTTTAGCCTGTTTGCTAACAGCTTTGCTAATATCATACAGTCTACAGGGATCAGGGAGATTGGCCTGTAGCTGCTACACAAGGCCGGATCTTTCCCATGCTTTGGCAAAAGGGAGATCCCAGCAGTTCTCATAGAGACCGGGAGGCACCCAGTTGTGTTTGATTCCATCAGGGCTCCACATAGGGAGTCCAG
This sequence comes from Neoceratodus forsteri, assembly GCA_016271365.2. Classification (NCBI taxonomy): domain Eukaryota; kingdom Metazoa; phylum Chordata; order Ceratodontiformes; family Ceratodontidae; genus Neoceratodus; species Neoceratodus forsteri. The sequence goes on from CM028134.1 coordinate 853,907,959, forward strand.
CAGAACATCACTGAAAGCCTTTAGGAAATCTGCTGGTAGGCCATCCCCCCTGGAACTTTCCCACTTGGCATGGATATGAGGGCCTGTTCCACTTCAGTGGATTCTATGGGCCTGTTCAACCATTCAATTTGATTTTGAGACAGATTTGGCAAATGTAATTTATCCAGACACCCTTGCATAACTTCCTCTGAGGGGTGAGCCTTACTGGAGTACAATTTCTCATAAAAGTTCTGAATTTTTCATTAATTTCAGATTCATTTCTGGTAGTCTGCCCATATCTCTTCTGAATGGAGAGAATTCTAGATTTCTCCTGTTTCTTTTTCAGCTAGCAGGCCAATAGATGCCCTGGCTTTTCCCCTGACTCACAGAATGTTTGTTTGAGCCTAAGTAGGGCGTACTCGGCCTTTTTGTGTAGGAAAGTATTGATCTGATATCTCAGGCCAGTAATTTTTTGACAAAAGGTTGGGGGTGACTTTCTGGAAAGTCTTTTCCATCTCTTTTAGTTTGGTCTTGGGGATTATAGCTCTTGTGCACTCCTCTTTCTGGGTGGGCAGTGTGGCTTATGCACCTCCCTTTTATGAAGGCCTTGAGGGCATCCCATCTGATGGCCACTGCAGTATCTTCAGGTTTATCTATTTCGAGGCAGACTTTTATGTCTTCCTCAGGCTTGCACAGAAGGCACTGTCTGTTAGGGAGGACACATTGAAGCACCAGGTCACCCTTCTGGGGGTTGGGAGTGGGGAAGACTTCCAGGTGAAGGTGACAGGTGCATGATCTGAGAACACTGTGGCACCAGTCAAGGCCTCTGAGACTAAAGGTGTCCAGCTGTCGAGCATCAGCCACATGTCTATGTGGGAGAAGGATTAGTGTGGTATGGCGAAAAAGGAGTAGTCTCTAGTAGTGGGGTGTATCGGCCTCCAAACATCTGTTAGCCTGGTTCCCTTGCAGAGTCCACTAGGGTCTCAGAGACTGCAGTGGAAAACCCCTTTGGCAGTTTACTCCTATCCAGAAGCTCATCACTGACACAATTCATATCCCCTCACCAAACCAGATCTCTCTTTTGAAACTCTAGCAATCTTTGTGTTAGAGTTCTGTAGAATGAAGTCCCATCTACGTTAGGTCCATAAACATTACATAAGGTGACCTCTCACTCTCCCAGCCTACCTTAGACAATAACAAATCTGCCCTCATAGTTGTTAATCTCCCTCTGGACCTGAAAAACTACATTTTGTTAATCAGAATCATCGCAACCCCTCTACTTTTGGTGTTAAAGGTGAAAGAGAAAACCTGCAATACCCACACCCTTTCAGCTTAAGTGTTTCTTTATGGGATAAATGAGTTTCTTGGAGGAAGGCTATGCTCATTGATTCTTTTCTCAGATAGTCCAGAATTTTTCTTCTCTTCACTGGAGTGTGAATTCTTTTCACTTTCTATGAGACCATTTAATATCTTGAGAAGCCATTAAAACTTGGGAGCGGGGTCTTTGTGAATGTAAAAGGAATGAGAACAATCTTATGATATGGTGGGATCTCTGTGGAGGGACTCAACTCTCAAGAGATATGTCCAAATGGTCTGTTCCACCCCTAAAGGGGGAAGTAGTATTATCCCTAAGCAGGAAAAGTAACCTCCAAGGGTTTGGGAGGGGGATACCATCTTGTACCTATGGGTGGGTGTATATGTATAAGTGCAGTACGGGGGGTGGTCCCCCAATACCAATTCTCATCTGGGCAAAACCCCCAGCTTACTACACGTAGGAAGCATACTGTGGCATTAGGTAGCACATGAGTACTAGGTAAACAAACATTGCAACAAGTTACAGCAAGCAACCAAACCATGTGTCTTAGGTTCTCACACAGCGAGAACAAAGCAAGTAAGTCTCTAACAGTAGAGACCAAACATTTGTTCAGGTCCGTAGGAGTGTTCTGGTTGAGGTAGCAATCCCTCGTGCCAGGCCCTTTGGTCCTTGCGCACAATGGTGCCATCCTAGATGCAGCAGTACCAGATCCTATGCTGTTCCATATTCGGGCTAGCTTCCCTGTGAGTGAATCTATCCCCTGATCAATGAAGGAGAGGGAATTTTGGAGTAACTGCCCTCGAGAAGTTAGAATAAATAAGACTCTTGTGGTGGGGGGAGGGTAGCCCCTCCAGTCTAGAGATGAGTGGGGGGAGGAAAGAGAAGGAGAAGGGAAGGAAAGAGAGCCTCCCCCCAGTGTCTCTCATTCATGTCTCACAAGGGTCTTTGGCATGTCCCTGCCCCACCCTCTAACCTTCAGGGAAAACTGTAAGGTTGCTGGGGAGGGGGGCGGACTGACTATTAATGGGGTGTCTCTTTAGAGAAAATGTATGGGGAGTTGGGCTTCCCTCATATAAATCTAAAGTCCCTCTCAACACGAGATCCTTTCCTCCCTTGGGCAGGACCGGGGATCCAGCCAGCCTGCTGACTTTGATCTCTTAAAGAAGGCTCAAAGTATGCCTGCTGGTTTCCACATTTGTAATTAAATAATCTTTGTCCTAGGATCTCTTCCCAGGAGGCAGGGAGTTCTAGTCCTACCGGAGACACCTGCCCTCAGTGGTTTATAGATAGCTAACTACTTGGGAGGGGGGTTAGTCTCTTTGTTCAGTATCAGGTATCTACAGATAGTGTAATATCCCTTTAAGGGGGGGTGATCTCATGGAGAGCAGGGTTCTGAAGTAACCCCACCATCTCTGGGAGAGAGCCTAGGATTGCTATGACAACCTCCTGTAGATTGAAGTCTTGAAATTGTATGAGGCTCGGAAAGCAGGGGGAAAGTGGTGGTCCTGTATTGTAGTGCCTTGGCTCCACCTTTTATGAGGTGTGTAGCCCTCCATTTATGTCTCAGCTGAGCAGGGTGGACTCACAAGGAGTGAGGCGGGTGGAGGGGGGCTTGGCAATCACTGTGCCTCGAGATGTGTGGAGGGGAAGGGGAGGTGTAGAGTCAAGCCCCTAGAGGGTGGAGTCAGTAAAATAATTCTGCTCTTGCTCCCTCCCTACTTTTTGATTATTGTAGGTCCCAAAGATTCCGGGGGAAGGGTGGGCAGTAACTAGAGAAGCCCCTCAGAAACAGAAGGACCCTGGTATTAGCAAGAGTGAAAATTGCTAAACACTGCATCCCTGTCCCTTGAACTGGAGCTGCCAGCTCTACAAACCCTCACACAGTAGCTAGTCTGTGCTGTCTCCAGGCAATGGGCCCACCCTGCTACAATGTGGCAGCAGAGGGACAGCCTGTCCCAACCATCATCTCCCTTTTGCAGCTACACGAAGCTGTGCAGGGATTTCCAGGCTGAGCATGTCAAGCCCAAGCAAACTTTGCCACATTGGGACAGGTTGTCCCTGTCGGGAAGGGAGAGGGGCTAAGATGGAAGCTAGCATTACATCAGGGGAAAAAGGAAAGGGGAAGGGGGCCCTGGGGAGCAGATCACTGTTGAAAGTTTTACCTTAAGTTTAATTGAAAGGAAAGGAAGAAAACATCTCATCTCCTTGTCCTCGGGTGGCACATCAGGTTTCCCACCCCTGCTTCCTCCCCCTGTGACGCATCAAGGAGGGTCATGGAGAGCGTGAAATCCCATCCAGCCTTAGAGCCTGATCTTTCTTTCCTGGGGAAGCAGGGCATAACTATTGGGTCACGCACAATCTACTCGGTGTGCTGTATACTTTGTGTCAAGGGGGTATTCAATAATACTCTTTGACTGTAGGGTGTCCGCCATGCCCTCAGGACTCCTGTGTTTACTTATTTACTGGGGGAGATAGACTGTCTGCAGAGCATGGTAAACTCCAGCCAACTCTAACAGACTGAAAGGAAGTACTAGGGAGTCCTGCCCCACACACCAGAACCCTCACGCCTGTGTCTCTCTAGTTGGGGGGTGGGAGGGGAACCGTTGATCGCCCAGCTGAAACTGTCATAATGGAGGAGAGGAGGGGAAACTGATGTGAGTGTATTAGAGCACCTAATTTCGTTAGCAGGCCATCCACTGGATACAGGCACTTCCTGTCTTCCGCCCCCCCCCCAGACACAAACCCAGATGTAGTCCTGAGACCACTGAGTAGCTTCAATCGGGAGCTAGGGGACATTTCCAAAAACCTTTCCCTGCCCCTCTTCAGGCAAAATGAAAAACAGTTACCCCCTCCCACTTAGTTCTGTAAACATAGGACAACAATCACAGTTTGTCAATTACCTAATCATTCCATTTCAATTAGTTTTCATGTGGGCCTACATGCTCTCAGTCTGGGCCCCGCTGATGAGATAGCCACTTCAGCGTATGTCTGGTCAACAGGTGGGGCAGAGACATTGTCAATTTCAGAGGGCACCCTTACAGCCTCAGCCTAGGAGCTAATGATGGATTCTTGCAGGGTTACTGTGTCTTCGGCTTGGCTGTCCTGGGTCATTTGTGGCAGCAGTTACAGGTTTGAGGCTTGCTCTTGTTGTTTGGAGGCCAGTTCACCAGTTGACTAGCAGCTCGTTGAGGAGTGGGATCTCTTCCAGTCTCCTCCACTGGGTGGGTGGTGCTGGTTCTGCTTTGATTTGTCCTTCCCTCACTGCTTTCTTTTGGCTTTATTTATTAGCTTTTGGTAACAGGATAAGTACACTAGGCAAGAACCTGCCTACTTTCAGGTATGACCCAGGACAGTACAAACTGCAAATACAGGAATGACAATAGTAATGTATCACAGCGACAATGAAATTGTGACATGATGAGGATATCTGTCAGGACAACAAGAAGTCAACATTATAGATCACAGAACATTATGCAAAGACACGGATAACAGTAATACAACAAATTAGAGTAAAAAGACAGTTACAGCATGAATTAGCCAGATCACACGTCAAATAGCCTAGTTGGGGAGAGAAGAAAAAAGAGACATACAGGCAAAACAATATACTTAAGTTAAACATTACAGTCAAGGGCATCTACACATCTGGTAACCATACATAAAGTTAAGTGCAGTTGCAGTTACCTAGAGCATATAGGTGGGAAAACAGTGAATGCTTAAAAGTAAGGAGAGATGAGGAGTTCTGAACATGTAGGGGGAGAAAGTTCCAGAACCTAGGTATAAAGTAGGAGAAGGCTTCACCCATTTTCGATGAGCAGGGCCTAATGGAGGGCAATGGGAAGAAGGAGGACCTGAGGGAGCGGGAGTGTGAGACAGGGGTAAGCATGTCACCCAGAGTGGTGGGATGAGGGGTTCTAGTCAGTGTGTCAACAAAACAACCTAGTGTATAAGAATGGAGAGCACTGGGAGACAGTCAATTTAAGGCAGAATAGAGTAGGCAGTGATGGATTAGGCGAGGAGCAGATAAGGAGAATCTACAGATATTGTTGTAAGACGTATCCCACTTGCGAAGAATGCCAGCATTGGCATGAGAGAGTACAGGAAGGGCATATAGCAGTTGTGGGAGGAGAACACCTCTGGCTATGGAGATTCTAGCTGCCGGGGTAATTGAGTGGCGCACTCTATAGGCCGCACCTATCTTGGCAATGACTGAGTGACAGACTTCATTGACATGAGCAGCAAAATCCAGTACCGGGTCTAGGATAACCCCAAGATATTTGAAAGATAAAGTGTTGGAGACAGCAGTTCCATCACGGGAGTGGACCAGGAGCTTATGCGACTCAGTGGACACTTTTCTAGTGGACCCAAAAAAGCATGGCCTGGGTCTTAGCTAAGTTTAGTAACTGATAGTTAGATAAAAACCAGGATTGTAGGGACTGAAAGTCCTAGAAGTCTGCCACTCCATCCCATCAGCAATAGGCAACTTACACAGTGGGCTGAAGCAGTTATCCATCTCTTTTGCTCTTGTACTGTGGTGTCTTTCAGGTCCCTGCCCCGGGGTCTGGTTTGGGTGTTGTAGCGATGAAGATTTGGGAACCTACCTGGCCAGTGTCTTTCAATATACTCAGCAGAATCTCTCAAAAGTATTGTTAGCTCCATTTCGGTGGATTTGGAGCTTGGATGGGTACAGCAGGAAGTATTGGACTTGTAGCTCTTGAAATATCTTCCTCACTTCAGTGTATGCTTTTCTCTTGGTAGCCAGTTCAGTGGAGTAGTCACTAAATATGTACACCCTGTGCCCCTGTCAGTTCAGAGCACCCTTTTCTCTGGCTAGGGCAAGGATCCTTTCTTTCTCAGGGAAAGAGAAATATAGTAATTATTGGCCTCAGTCTTTTTTCTTGTTTAGGTGTCGGTGCAAGGGAGTGAAGGGCATGCTCCACTTCTAGGACAGGACACCAGACATAATTCAGTAACTTTGGCAGTTCACTGTGGAGGAAACCAGTGGGGTTCCCTTTCTCGACACCTTTGGGGGACCCCGCAAAGTGAAGGTTTTTTGGCCTGCTATGATTTTTGGCATCCTCAGCCCTACTCCATAATAACTTCATCAGCCTTTCAAGTTCCTCAATCCGAGCTTCATGTCTAGTGTCTTTTTCGTCAATATACTAGAGGTAGGTTTCGGTAGCCAGGGTCTTGTGGTGTAGGGCTTACACTCTTTCTCCAGGTTGTCCACTTTTGTTTGAAAATTTGTGATTTTCTCCAGGACCTGCAGCAGCATTATTTTAATTTCCAAGGAAGCCACTACAGGGTCCATGGCTAACACAGCCGTGGTTGCTACACCTGCCATAGCTCCATTGACCACCATAAGATCCCACCATTGCACAAGGGTTTTTCTCAAATTATTTTAGTTAGCAATCAATCTGGCGCTTCAATAGCAGTTTATTCATTAGAGTAGGTTTTAAAAGAATAGTCCACCCGAATTTGCAAAAAAACATATGTTGTGCAGGATGTTTTGATTTGTGTATGAAGTCCTAGTGTGTCCTTCCCTCTGTCTGTTATTAGGAGTTTTTCCTAAATTAGCCTGCTAGCTTTATGGTAGTTTTATGACCCATGGGTATCTCCATCTAAGTCAGAATTATTGCTTTTCTTGTTCTTACAATGTATCCTGTCTCATGTGACAGTGATGTAGCACAGACCATAGATTGAGCTGCAAGCATTGCTTTAGAATTAGTTCACAACAGCAGAGCTTTGTAACTGTTCTTATCCAGTGTGCACAAATGGCTACATGTAACAGGTATTTGTTTCAGTTGGCTCCCTACACTTTAGAGAATACCAGAAAAGGGTATAATGCAGCATTATCAAAGCACAAGGCTCCTTGCGCCTTGCTACTATCCATTTTGTGCCACAGGGATGATGCAAGACACCCTTGGTGCATGCAGCCTGCATTTAGCACAGACTGCATTTGAGAATTGCTCCCAGTGCACTTTTTGGTGCAAGCCACACCATGCGCCATTCCTTGTTATGCAAGCCCCTTGCGTCATTCGAGGATGCTTTGAGAATCAGGCCCATATAGTCTTGCAGTAAGGTTTTAGAAATTTAGAAATGGTCAGGGATTTCCACTAAACCCCCTCTGTAGCTCACCCACACTGCATTATGTCATTTGACAGGGAGAAGGGAGGCATGGAATAATTCTGTATTTGTCTTATGTGCCCCCTCTAGAGGAGCCCTGTGGGGTGGATCTACTATGAGGAAAAGAGTCAGCCTAGGGAGCTATCTGGGATGTAGACATCCCTGGCAATTATCCCTAGTCATCGTAGGTTTGCCATTTCGGGAAACCGGTGGAGTTCCAGTAACTGATTTGACAGCTGCATAAAAAAGTCTTGATACCATTGTATCAGACATCAACCCTGCAGCTGGCTGAGCCACTTCAGGGATGTCAGGAACCATAATCATTTCAACATACATGTCGATGACCTCAGGAGTTTTAGTAGCAAAGGGGGAGGTCGGCCCCTGAGCTACCCCACCACCCACTGCACCCATCTCCTCTAGGATGATGTTGTCTGTCTTGGCTGAAGCAACCAACAGCCCTCTACTGGAAAGAGTAGGGCAATTTTTTAATTGAATAGATGAAATAATAACAAAATGCAATCAATTACAACACATTATGTAGAAGTAACCAAATTAAATTATTTAAATAAGCACTGAAATCTTTCAGTATCATTCAATGTTTTACATATGACCTATCTTAACGTGGAGAAATGCATGCATAGCAAGTCAAAATAAAAATAATTTTTTAAATCAAACGAACTTACCATATCCTAAGTAACTATAGGAAATACCCTTCCACTAGGTTATCTTTCCCCTTCCTTTTCCCTTTCCCTTTCCCTTTCCCTTTCCCTTTCTGTATGTCTTATCATTAGACTGTAACCAATGTTTTGACATCCACCAGTCTGAATATATTTTGAGTGTTTATACTCTTTTCTCTGTGTCTTGAATTCCCTCTATACCGTACATAATAGATTCAAATAATTCTTTTTGTGGAATATCTAATTGTTGCAGCATTAGTCTGCATCTTACCTGACATATACAATATTTACAACATGTTAATTTTGGAGGCTATGCACGAACATGCACAAAGCACATAGGAAACCGACACAAGAGCAACACGCAAGACCCCAGCGGAATGCAGCATTCATAAACAGCAACGTGCACCACATGCATGCTGGGGGCAGGGCCAACAGGACCATGTAGCAGAATGCATAGGCAGACTGGGCAGTGCCTGACTATGCAGGAATGCCGCTTGACCCAGCCATATAAGGCAACGAAACACACCTCATGCAGAGCCATGACTGTGCATGCTGCACAGCTGAGTGTGGAGCGAGCAACGGTGGACCAGGGGGATGGTGAGGAGGGCAGTCTGCAGTGAGAAGAAGGAGGCAAAGGGGGAGTGGGCAGAGGGGAATGTGGACTGGGATGGGTTTGCACACAGGGCGGAGGGCACCAGCAGGCTCCCAACGTCTCAGGCGGCCAGGTGGCAGCCATGGTAACAGACATACAGCAAAATGACAGCTGTCTGTATAGTGCCCAGGCCCTGACAACACCCGTAAGGTTAAGGCCAGGCTGTGGCTGGAGATACTGGTGGGTGTCAACACCTCTTGTCCCAAGGCCAGAACCCTCATGGCCATCAAGCATAAGAGGCTGGATCTGAGGGTGGCAGTGAAGAAGAAGGTTGTTGCCAGCACCAGAGCACTGTGAAGCACCGGTGAAGGATGACCAAGTACAGACACCCAGCTGACATCCCTGGAGCATCTAGTTGCAGAGACACTCACCAACGTGGCAGTCCATGGCAAAGTGGATGGAGTGGACACCATGGCAGGTAGGGCCACCAAACATGTGGCAAGGAACTGACTGAACTGGCCTTGTCTGGACTAATCCTGTTGTTTCACCCCCACAAGCAGCACAGGCATGGCCCAGAGGGGAGCAGTGTCCACCATGGACCCGATCCATGACTATGGTCCAGCAGCAACCCGCAACAGCCACCCCCAAAATGGAGCCAATAAGTATGTATGCACACCCTGAGGGTGGGGGGGGGGCTGGGGCAGATCCATGTCAGGAGCACATCCCTGTAACCTTCCCATTGTCTACCAACAGGTGAAGAGCCAGAGTCCCAGGTGGAGATGGAGAGCAATAAGGACAGCACTGATACACCACAGGAGAAGGACACATTGATGGGGAGTGAGACAGCAGTGGCACCAATGCCTTGCCCACTTGTGCCATGGGCACAGGGGCCTCAGTGATAGCACCACCATGTGGGCAGTCTGCAGTGGGTGACAGTGGTGGGAACAGCACCAACACACCCAATCATGCCCCTGGTGGGGTGGCACACCCATGCAGCATGGACAGTGGTGATGAGGGACCATCCACCAGATCCACGAGATGCCGCTTCACAGCAAGGGCACACAGCTACATGGAGGAGCAGTACCATAGACTGCAGCAGCTGGAATGGGATCATCTGAATGCACAATGCTACAACACCGCTGCATTGGAGGCCCACACAGAGGTGGCTAGGGACATGCACACAGCCATCCGGTGTTGAGCCATGGCACTCAAGGGCATACGGGGACTGATGCAGTCACCACCGGCATGCAGTGGCTCTGTAGTGCATGCACAGGTGACTGTAACAGACACAGGTACACAGTGGGCACCACCATCCCCATGCCCCGTCTGACATATGGTGGTGAGCATGCCCCCCAGTGGCATACACCCCACCCATAGCATCCTGCCAGGACACCAGTGAGGGACCGACGACACTGCCCATGTGTGTATCACCAGGTGGCAGGGACAGGGGTGGCATTGCAGAGTGCAGTGGGTGCCAGGACAAGTCAGTTGGTGTGAACACAGATGATGCTGGCATGGACCAGTCCATAGTCGCACTCAGGTACTGGCTGGTGGGACAGCAATGGGCACTGGTTTGATGGCTAGGGAGCACGTCATCAGCATGACTACTGGGTAAGCCCTATGGCAATGGGACTGGATAGCCATGCACAACAGTGCACCAAACACCGCCACCACCCCCAAACATGTCACGACACCCCCATCCCCACACTGCTGCCAGCACCATATGAGTACCACACATATGAACACAATGTGCAGCACACACCAGAACCACTGGGCATGGTCCCTCACCCACTCACCCAGTATGCGGTGCACTCAAGAACAGGTGTCATCATTCATTGTGCACCCCCACCCCCTGTGACATGCACAACACTGGCCCATGAACAAATCTCCCCTGTGGGGTGCCCATGCATCCAGTAGGCCCAGCTACACCATCCTGAGGTGGCAGCATGACATGCCCCTGCCACGGTGCCTCGATGCAGTGTGTACAGCCCTAGCAGTGGAACATGCCATCAATGAGTGCCTGCCTGGCTGCATGGCCACCAGCTGTCCCTGGCTCCTGCCAAAGCATGTCATCATCCTCATCATCCTAGGGTCTACGGGTGAAACCCATGGCATGGGCATGTTGCCATACTTTGCAATACTGAGTAGCATGGCACACACTGAGAACACCATGCAGGCCTTTGCAGGGGACAGTACAATGCTCCCCCATATGGTCCAGGGCAACTGAAATGCATCTTCAGCTATCCTGGGGTCCACTCAACAATGACCCTGATCCATCTGTGCACCGTGTTGTATGCCTCCTTCACTGGAGTGCCAGGGACAAAGATGAGTGTCAACAGGTATAGCCACAGTGGATAGTCACTGACACCTGCAGAAAGGAATACAATGTGTCAGTGATGTGCTGGCTGACAATGCATGTACATGTATACCCCTACAGGGTTGTGGTCCTTACCGACCAGCCACCTGCCCAACTGTCCAGCATGCATCACCCTAGGTCTGATGCATGCAGGATGTATGAGTCTTGTGAGGATCCTAGGTATTTGGCGCACACACCTGTGATGATGCCCCGTGCATCACAGATGACCTGACAATATATGCTGTGATAGCCCTTGCAGTTGTGATATGACTCCTTATCTACCACAGGTGTTAGGATTGCAATGTGTGTCCCATCAATGACACCACAAATGTTAGGCATCTCATGCATTATGTAGAATGTGGCCTTTCTCACCCGGACATCATCCACCACAGTGGGGAAGGCAATGTGCTCCCTCAGATGCTCAAGGAGGGCATCCATCACCTGTGTGATGACCAGGGACATGGAGTACTGACTCACACCCACGGTGTCACCTGTCACTAACTGGAATGATCTAGTGGCATAGTACACCAGAGCACACAGTACTTTAGTCTTCATGGACATGGCCTGTGACCGGCGTGTCCATGGTGTGACCATGCTGTGTCACACAGTCATGCTATGGTGTCCCAAGGGAGCCATAACATCTCTATATAGTGCATGTCACACCATGTCACTGCGTCAATGCGGGTGTGGAGCACCTGTGGACGTGGGTCTCATCTCCATCTCCTTTCTGCTAGTTCAGCGATGAGGTGGATATGCATTAACACCCCAGAGCACATCACACTATGCCATTTCCACTTCCTGTAGGATGGTGCACCATGCACAGCAGCCCCCTACTTACTGCTGCTGTGCACTGTGCATGCCCAGAAGGGAGCGAGCCATGTGGCACCATGCCCTGCCCGTGCATGTGATGGTGCCACGTATCTGCAAGGTCACAGTACTGTGCCAAGGTGGGTGGTTCATGCAGAGGAAGATGGTGGGCGTGATCTGATGGGTGCCTGAAGGGGACTACATGGATAACTGGGGGTACGGTGACCTGTGGTAGTCAGGGGATATGACAAGGTGGGTATCCTGTTCCCTGGACACAAGGCCACCAGTGTTGGTTGGGTGTTGGTGCATACTCACAGTACGATGCCTGATGGTGTGTGCTCATTGTTCTCCACAGGACCAGTGCAGGGGGGCCACGAGGATGGAGTTCAACCAGCAGGTTCAGCCCAATGGGGCTAAGTGCCATCTGTGAACACCACTGGGACTTTGCAGAAGGTACAAGGAGGCATTCCCTGACTACATGATTCTGAAAGGGGCAGACCCAGAGTTGTACTATGATGATATGTCCTATGGGGCATGTGTGATGTACATGCCATCACTAGTAGGTACACGGAGCCAGCCATGCCAGGGGGGGCCTGTATATGTGTCCTAATGTCTGTTCCTTTGCCTTACAGTGCTACAAGGGACCAGTGAGGTGAGTGATGCTCCAATACACAGGGAGGAACCTGCCAGTGGAGGAGGTGGAGGAGAAGGAGGCTGACAGTGGAGGCCCTACACCTACCAGGCCCTGGCATGGGCACGGGCCATTGGGGGTGGCACAGGTCAGGCCACCTGAGGTCATGGACATGTGTAGTGAGGGGGTTCATTCCACTGCCATGTGCTTGGGGGGGTTGAATGCCATGCAGCTAGCAGTGTATACTGATGAACGCCTACTAAAGTCTATTATCCATCAGCACCTGTGTGGTCATTGTCTCCAAGGGGGGGACTGCATGACCAGGGGTGTTGGAGTGGCGACCTGTCAGTCGTGGTGTGCCTATTTGTGGCAAGGTGCCAGCTTGTGAATATTCCCGGGGCACATCCAAGTAGGCACACTGTAGTACCCAGGATGACGCTGTGGTAGTGGTGCATGCAGCACAGTCCCTACAGGCCTGTTTCATTGCATGTGCCCCATACCACTTGGCCAGCAGCAAGGGTGTGGTCCCCTGGCTCAAGCACATGTTGCTACCATGTGTGCCTTCCTCTGCTGGTGGTGCCACGCACCAGATGGAGCTCGAGCCATTGCTGCTGCAATGCCACTTTGGCTCACATGGTCATGCATGGCTGTCGCTATTCGTGCCCACCCCTACATGGCTGTGCCTTGGCATGCACTGGGCCAGGAGGCCTGCAATGTGGCATGGCCCTCATACCGGTGCTATGTGGTGTCAGCTGTCTATGCACTGCTACGCCACCCCTGGCCATGGCATACTTTATGTGGTGCAGCCCATGTGGCATTCCATTGTACATTGCTTTGTGAATATGTGTAGCCTTTGCCTGCACACTGCATTACACGGCACCACCCCTGCATAGTTGTGCCTTGGAGCAGTCATGAATCATTCCACTCTCCCACTGCATGCTCGCTAGGTGCCCTTTGTGCATGCCATGGTCCTGCAGCATGCACACAGGCATATGTTGCAGCCTGCACATGGACCCTATGCACAGCTGCACGTCATGCGTTCCATTCATGCATAGGGTCCACTAACCATATAGTACTTAAGTTATATTTCTTCCAGTGTCTGGTGGAGGGGGATTCCTAAAAAAATATCACTGGAGAAATGTTATCAAAGGGGGAATGTTCCCATTTTTGTGCTAACTAGGTCCAGAACTTTTTAATGTAGGGACATTCAAAATATAAATGTTCCATGGTTTCTAACGTGTACTGACAAGAATCCCTCGGGCAGTATTTCTCACTTACCTCCTTATGTTTAAGATTATTTTTAACATTCAAATTCCCATGAGTGCTCAGACACAGGACATCCCACATTTTTTCTGGTGTCCATGGATCAGTGAGCACATGACTTATTCGTTCTGTTTCTTTTGTTGGTCTATTCCAAAAGGTTGGTGTTTCCTGAAATTGTTCTGTTTTGACTATTTCATAAAATGTCTTCCTAATAGTCATGATAATTAGATGTTTTGAAACACACCATTGTTTTAGTTTCCTAAAACATTGCTGGAAATATTGAAGCAATCCTCTGAGTTTGTTTTTTTGCTTGGGAAGTGGCATATGTAAATTCCAGTCATGTAACAAGGATCTAATGTGGTCTTGTACCCATGGGGTTCATATTGTTTGTGGCTCTATCAGTATTGGTTTGATATTGACATATATGAACATACTTTAGGAAATAAAATAGTGGATTTATCATGTTGAGGCCATTTTTGGCTACCTCCAGATAGATAATCCCTCTTTTAATTGGGTTGTCCACTGCCCCAAATATACTGAAAAAAACAACTGTACAGTTTAGCTTCTAGTTGTTTCAGGTGGTGGTAAATATAACTAAGATGTGGAAACATTGTTATGAGGTATGTTTTTACCATGTAAATCCTCTTAGTATTGCTCATATGCCATTGTTTCCACCGGGCTTTATGGTTTTTGGCAATAGTTAGTAATTTCTCCCAGTTACAAAAGGCCAGATCCCCTGATCCAAAATAAATGTTTACAATTTTGCATTGTCCGTTTGTAACATGTATTCCTATTATGTCTATAATTCCTGAATTTAGGGAGTCTATTGGTATACACTGACTTTTTTGATAATTTATAGTAGAGCCAGTCCTGGTAGAAAATTCTCATAATATTAATTTTGCGTATGTCCCTAAATGTTGTTCTGCTAATAATAAACAGATATCATCGGCCTATACTGCTGTTTTTGTTTCCTTATCATCACTAGATACTGAAAGTCCTGTAATGTGGGAAGATGCATTTATTGTTTATAGTAATGGGTCTAATTAAAGTATATAAAGGAGGGGGCTTAGTGGACACCCTTGTTGGACTCCATTTAATAATAATAATGCATTTTATTTAATATAGCACCTTTCACAAATCAAGGCACTGCACAGCTACATAAAACCAAAATACAATAAATACAGATAAAATCACGGTTCACAGAAGTTCAGGGTAAGCTTTACCCCACAGAAAGGTCTTCAGTGCCTGCTTAAAGCACCCCACTGTCCTGCACTCATGTAGCTGATGGGGTAGAGAATTCCAGAGGGTAGGAGCAACAAACCCAAAGGCACGAGCACCAGATGACTTTAAACAAACCCTCAGAACCTCCAGCAACCCCTCGTCAGCTAAGTGGAGCTGTCATAAAGGGGTGTAAGGAACCAGGAGCTCTTTCAGGTAGTCAGGACCCTGTCCGTGTAGGACTTTGTAAGTTAATAAACTATCTTAAAGGCTGGACATGGTTTGCCTATCCAGCCATTAATGTAAGGGGATACAGTTGCATGTTGGTAACATAACTGCACCTATGAGATGAATTGATCTAGTCTGAAATATACTGTCATATACCTCCATAAATATGGATATGATACCTTGTCAAATGCTGTGGTTTGGTCTAGATTGAGTATAAACCCAATTATTTCATCCTCCTTTCCTTTTTCCATCAGTTCTTTTAATAGGATCAGGCTGTCAGCTCTGTGGGCTTAGCCATTTTGTTTTGACAGCAGTAGGGGATTCTGTTTACTAGGAATACTCGGAGACCAAAAACACCCACCCTCCCTCTCTCACTCCACCTGCCACAGGCTCATCTACTTTTGTAGGCCTCTGATAGAGGGACACTTCCTGCCACTATACAGGATGGGACTCATCAAGGTGGATTAAAACAGCCTCTCAGATACTGTAATCTAGCAAAGCAATTGAAGGGTAGCCTGTTCATAAGGCAAGTCCTTGCATAATGGGCAGAAAAGAGAGGCTGAAAGATGGACTAAGGGGAAAGAAAGAGAGCGAGAATAGCAGAGAGGGGAAGGAAAAACGATACTTTTGGAAATTTGATTTGTGTTAGAGGGCTAATCAGAGAACACAAAGTAAAATAATTACCAGCTGGAGGGATATATATCAAAAAGGAGGGCACAGATGCCAGTGCAGTAAGATGCAGGCAGTGATGCAATGCAGTGGGTGTGGAGCAACAGTCTTCAGAAGAACATTCTAGTTGCTGAGGTACTGCCCCATATGCAACTACCTCTCTGGGCTGAGAGTGAAGGTGGCCAGTCTATGGGCTGAGCTGGCAAGCATACTGGCATCCATCACTCCTACCCTTAGACCACCATGTCCCCAGCCAGTGCCACAAAGGTTACCCAGGCAGGGGGCGGCATGGACTACAGTGGGTCAGGGAGACTGAGGGAGGTATGACAAAAGCTCATCCCCTGTCCAGTTCAACTCAATAACTCATATGCTGTTTTCAAGAAGCAGGACAGTCCCCTATGGGAATTCGAGGTTGTGACCAGGGAAGATAGGCTGGTCCTTCAGGAGGGCGACCCAAGGGCAGGAGGCAAAGGATCCCAGACGAGTAGGAAGCCAGTCCATGTGGGGGACTCATTTGTTAAGGGAATGCACTTGGACACAGGTGGTGATGTAGAAAGGGAGGTAAAGTGTCTCCCAGGAGGCACAGTTTGGAGGGAGGGTGAGCAGAGCCAGAGGATCACTAAAGAAATTGCAAGAAGAGGGGGGCTGAAGGTCATTGTCCACTTAGGGACATATGACCTAGATGGGAAGGAGGTGGATATAGGCCAGGTACAGGAAGACTTCAGGGTGTTAGGAAGGCACCTTGGAATGGTGACAAGCTCCATAACTTTCTTGGACATGCTGCTGCTGCTCCATGGCAGGAGAGAGGCTAGGGATTTGTGCATCCAAAGCTTCAACACTTGGTTGACGGGCTGGTGTGGGGAATAGGGTTTTGGCTTAATCAGAGACTGGGAACCCACCTGGAATGATGCAGATCTGTACAAGGGTGACAGCCTGCATCTGTCTGGGAAGGAGACAGCAGTCCTCAATGAAAAGTTTGGATGCTTCCTTATCAAGTATTTAAACTAGCCGGGGGGGGGGGCAAATGGGAACAGGGAGTCTCAAGCATCAAACCCACACAGATTAGAACAGTCAGAAAGAGAAATCAAGTAGGTAAAATGTTAGCTGACACACTTAATCAAGTTCTAAAGTGTATGACAGACAAAGGGAGGCAGCAAGAGAAGGAAGTTGGAGTTAGAGGGAAGAAACAAGTTGGTAGTCATGGGAGTAGAATGTGGACAGGCAGCAACACATGGAAGGTATTGTATACAGATGCACACAGCCTGGGTAATAAAATCCTAGACCTGGTGGCCATGATGGCAGAGATGGCCCTGAACAAAGTGGCTATAACGGAGACATGGAAAATACAACTAGGAGGTAAGTGTGCCAGGTTATGCACTGTTCAGAAAGGATAGGGAGGGTAAAAAAGAGGGAGGGGTAGCCCTATACATCAGGGAAGACAAAAAAGCTACTGCAGTACAGGGTAGACATGGGGAGGCCAAGGCACTGTGGGCCACCCTTGAGCCAGGCAATGGCACAGCAATTTGAACGGGGGTGATCTACAGACCCCCGGCTCAGAGGGAGGAGGTGGGCAAATTGATAGTGGAGGAAATAGATGAGATGGAAACAAAAGGGGAGGTACTGCTGCTGGGTGATTTCAATATGGCAGATGTGGATTTGTCCATCCCAGCTGTGGCCACAGTCAGGAGCTGGGACATCTTGGACTCCTTGCAGTAGGCATGTCTCAGGCAGTTATTAAAGGAACTCACCAGGTACAGGGCAATTCTGGATCTAGTCCTGACCAATGGGGACAGAATCACAGAAGTACAGGTAGAAGGTCTCCTGGGGGCAAGCAACCACCACACAGTGTGGTTTAACATAGGTACAGGGTCACAGTCCAGCCACACAAAGGGAAGGGTTTTAGATTTAAGGAGGGCAGACTTTGCTAGTATGGGAATGGCTATCAAAGAAGCCCTGGAAAGGAGAGAGATGATGGGAAGGAGGGTTTGAGGAGCAGTGGGCAAACATAAAATGAGCCATAGTGGAGGTGACAAACCAGTGCATTAGGCTTGTAAGCAAAGGGAAAAGAAGGAAGAAACCACAATGGCTCTCAAGAGATGTAGCAGAGAAGGTTAGGACCAAGATGGTGGTGTTCAGAAAGTATAAGGGGACATGGAAGGAAGAGGATAGGGTGATGTACCTGTATTATGTGAAGGAAGCAGGGAAACTGTTAGCAGCGCAAAGGTGCAAACATAGGAAAGATTAGCACAGACAGTGAAGAGAGGGGATAAAACATTCTATAGGTACATCAGTGAAAGAAGGAAGTCTAAGGGGGATTTTAAGGCTCAGAGGGGAAGAAGGGGAGTGTGTGTAGGGAGACCAGGAAAAGGCATCAGTGCTAAACAGATACTTCTGTTCAGTATTCACTGAGGAAGGGGAGGGACAGGGGTCACAGTTAGATACCAAAGACAAAATAGGGAGGGAAGTGGACACCGGTCCATTTACAGAAGGTAGAGTCATAGAGGAGCTCACAAAATCAAAGCTAGACAAAGCAATGGGTCCTGATGGTATACATCCCAGGATATTGAGGGAACTAAGGATGGAGTGGGCAGCACCACAGTCCATGTTCAGTGAGTCACTCTGCACAAGAGTGGTTCCAGAGGACTGAAGGAGGACACACCATGGTTCCCCTACACAAAAGTGGTAGCAAGGAGGAGGCAACAAACTACAGGCCTGTCAGTCTCACCTCAATAGTAGAAAAATAATGGAGGCAATCCTAAAGGAGAGGACTGTGGAACATTTGAAATCCATTAGAGTGCAGGACCCAAGGCAGCATGGATTCACTATGGGAAGATCATGTCAAACAAATCTGATAGACTTTTTTGACTGGGTGATGAAGCAGGTGGACCAGGAAGGAGTGGTGGATGTTGCCTACCTTGATTTCATCAAGGCCTTCGACTCCATTCCACATAGGAGACTGTTGAACAAGTTGGTAAGCCTGGGTATGGGAACACAGGGTGGTAAAATGGGTTAGAAACTAGTTAGAGGATAGAAAGCAGAGGGTGGTGGTAAATGGGATCCAGTCCAAGGAAAGGGGAGTGACCAGTGGGGTACCTGAGGGATCAGTCCTGATGCCATTCCTTTTTAATGTTTTCAATATAAAATTCCACCCTCAGAATGCCCACAGAGTGACCATTCCAATTCCTTGGAATTTTTACAAAAAATTCTGCTGAATTTTGCCAAATTATAAATTTCAGTTATTTCACTATAATTTTAGCAGTACAAGTCCAAATTACACCATATCTGGAATGTGAACAGAAACCAACAGCTTATAAAAGTGTCCCAAATTGTAGAGGTGTTGGTTGAAAGGGAGCAGAGGTATGGGTGGCCAGACATTTAATCAAAATTAAATTTTTGGTTATTTTGAGATCATTTTAAAATTTCAGTTTTATGTGATGTGGGCGACCGTGAAAGAGCGACTCACAGAAGAGCAACGTCAGGGCAATGAAAACAATTTTGCCACCCTAACAACACCAGTGCACAGAAAAACTGCGCCGGGGACTAGCAATACTTGCCTTCTGTGGGGCAGCCCCCCACACACAGGGGCCTTTGCCCCCAACGCCCCCACACTTAAGGATTTCCAGGCCCAGGGTGTGCCAGGAGTGCGAGCAAAAAATAAGATTTTGGGACGGCACAAGGAAAAGCACAGTAGCCCAGACCCAGACCTGAACCCGAACCCCAGCACCGCAAGCCGAGGACAACCCCTGCCACGCAAGAGCTCATCAGCTGACCGCAGCACTACCCCTACACCCCCTCTACCCCTCCCCAAGACACACTTGCCATGCTCGCTCCCCCCCGCATTTGCGTACATGTAGTGACATCCTGTCACTAGGGTTGCCCACCCCACCACATCCGGTCGCCTTCCCTGCCCCCTCACCTTTCGGGCTTTCACCCATATTGCATCGCCATTTTGGATGGTGCCATGATTCAGGCACCCACCTCATGTGCTACCTAAAATTTCTCATCTAAATTTCTTCACAATGTCAAAATGTAAAGAAGCATCCATCATGAGCATATGCACCACATTTTAAGTCTCAAGCTTCAATGCATAGCCAAATATTTGCCAAAATTTAGATTTCTGTAATGTTAGTATAATTTTGATAGTATTCATTGAAATATTATAAAATTAGACAGGTATACAGGTCATCACTACATTTGTATATGCGCATAGTTTCAGATTTCTAGCTTCAAATTGGATTGAGTTATAGCCTGCCAATCATGTTGCCATAATTTAAATTTCAGTTATTTACATCTAATTTAAAACAACATATCCCAATTTAACCAGAGTTGAAACATTTAAATTGCAATACCACATGATCATTTCTGAAAAAGTTCATAACTGCTGCTTTTAATTGGATTGAATTAAAAGCAGTCAAACTTTCACCACATTTAAAAATTACATTTAGCAAGAATGTAAACTACAAATTTATAAACTCCTGAAATTTTAAAACTAGAGAATGCAGTACCATTAAATCTGACAGGTTCATAGACCTTACAAAGAGACTGTGTGTGCCAATTTTATTAATTGCTTGCTGCCAGCAATTTCAAAATGACATCTGTACTTCAAGTCAAATTCCATGAGTCTCTGTGAAAATTGAAGAAATTCATTAAACATTCCATAAAACTGCAATTTGCTAGTTTCGCTCAGCCTTATCTGGAGATTCTAATTAAAGGATAGGGGTATGAGAAGCAGGTAGTGCAGGGGGTCACCAGGCTCAGGAGATACAGTAGATGCATAGTTTCACCAAGAAATAGACAGCTGAGCTACAGTAGGTAGCACAACAGTGTAGACCCCCGGTTGTCAACTATTCCAACCTGAATGCAGAATATTTAAGGATCACATCCAGTACATTTATGATTCAGGAAGCCTGATATACATGCAAGTCTGGGACTTAGAGACATTCAAAAAATGCAGGAAGGAAGAATTTTGGCTATTCCAACAGGGTAAGTTAACAGGAAAAGGAGTAAGTGACTCACATTCTAAGGGAGTTTGTCACTGTAAAGAACAAAGAGAATATCAATGGGATCAGTAGTTCTACTGAGTCAGTCTGGCTATGACAAAAGAGAAGGGGAAGGGGGAATAGTCACCCAGATAAGAACTGCAGGACTGCAAAAAGCTTAGCACAGCTTATCAAATGAAGTAGTGATACAGACATTGTTAATGTTAAAGTCCACAAGAAGAATTCTGGATGCTTCATCTATATGTCACCACAAATATGTGAGAAAATGTTACCAATATTTTTTCTACTGCAAATTTAAAACTGCTAAAACAATGTATCCAGTTTGTTAGACACCAGGATACACTGACTATGGATCTGCATGTCAAATGTTAAGTCTATGCCTGGAAGAGCAGAGCAGTTACAAACATTCACATTTCTGAGAGTTTTCACAAAAGTTTTCAGATATTTACATAGTAAAGTTTTGAACCCCTGTAACTTAAAAATGTTGAATCAAATTCTCTCCATATTTGGATTATTCTATAAGCAATACAAAAAGGTTATTCATGATAATTTACACATGTCTAACTCCAAAGTTTCCCGAGTTATATGCAGATGAAATGTTTTTCATGAAATTTCCCACAACAAATGAAATGACAAATTTTGACCACATATAAATTTGAGATGAAGCATTGTATTCTCATGAACTCTGGCACATTGTTAAAATTCCTATCATCAAGGAATCATGCCAAATGTAAGACCTCTGACCCAATAGACAGCTGAGTTATATGCATATACAAATGTTCATGAAATTTTGCAAAAAAAATAAAATGACAGATTCTGACCACCTATAATTTTATAACAGTGAATCTGAATTTCATGATATTTAGCTCTTTATTGGCCCTCCAACCAGAGAGTGAGCATGCCCAGTTTTTGAGCCATAGATTAAACAGCAGCCAAATTATGACCAAATTACTAAATTAAAAAAATTCTGCAAAATTCTGAAACAAAATATGTGAAATATCATGGAATTTGACAACATTTCATCACAGTTCTGTAAATTCAGCATTTTCCCATTCTGCACAGCTCTATTAGCACATTGCAGAGGGTCTGGAAGAGAAGATTTGCCTGTTTGCAGATGACACCATTATCTGCAACAGGGTAGACACTCCTGATGGCTGGAGAGAATTAGGAGTGACCTAGAAAAACTGGAAAAATGGTCTAAAGAGTGGCAACTGAGGTTCAATGGAAAGAAGTACAAAGTTATGCACCTAGGCCACAGAAACCCTGGGGAGAGGTACAGGACGTGAAGTGGAGAGTTACTGACCATTACCAGGGAAGAAAGATATTTGGGGATTATTATCGCAGATGACCCAAAGGTAACCAAGCAGAGTACAAAGGCTGTAGGGAATGCCAGTGGCATGTTGGGGGTGCATAGTAAGGGGCATCACTAACTGAAGAAGAGAGGTGGTGATACCACTATGCAAAACACTGGTGATGTCTCATCTGGAATACTGTTTACAGTTCTGGGGACCGCATCTTCAGAAGGACATAGACCGGCTGGAGGTGGTCCAGAGTAGGGTGGCAAAGATGGTGCAGGGCTTACAATAGAAGACATATGGGGAGAGGCTAAAAGATCTTTATATGTATAAGTTGGAAGAAAGGAAGAAAAAGTGGGATATGATGGAAACGTTCAAGTATCTTAAGGGCATAAACATGGTGCAAGAAAGAGACACCTTTCAATATAGGAGGGGCATAAGAACAAGGGAGCACGATATGAGATTGTAAGGGGGCAGGATAAGGGGAAATGTGAGGAAGTTCTTTTTCACTGAAATAGTGCTGGATGCATGGAATAACCTATCCCAGGAAGTAGAGTGTGCATCAACATTGAGAGGATTCAAACATGCATGGGATAGGCATAAGGCAACTCTAAAGGTGGGAAGAAGAGGCTAAAGCTGATGACCAGATAGGAACATCGGCTGCCAATTAAAGTAGGAAAATTGGGTCAACTGGATGGGCCTGGAGGTCCTATCTGCCGACAATCTCTAGGTTTCTTTGTCTGTAATTTTCCTACCTGGTACTGAACACACTTGTGTGGGGTGTATTATTTGATCTAATACTGAAGCAAGTCTGTTACTTAAAAGTTTTGCTAAAATTTTGAAATCAGTATTTAAGAATGTTATTGGTCTCCAGTTTAATAGGAGTTTTTTGTTTTCTGATTTGTATAAACAAATTAAAAGGCCTTTATACATACTTTCTGGTAATTTTTTTGAGTGTAATAAGAAATGAAATAAGTCTAACAATTTAGCTACCATATGAGAGAACAGTTTTTTATAGAACTCACCAGGCAATCTATCTAACCCAGGAGCTGTTCCATTTTTATGGCTTCAGTGGGCACAGCCTTGCAGCTATTTTTGGATCATAGAGAAAAAGGAGCTGGTCAGATACCATACTCCTCTTTTTCTTTGGAGTTCTGATAGTGGAGGTGGATGTACATCCACTGCACTACTTTATTCGGTGGCCAGAAGATGGCACTGTCTGCTGTGTCCAACATGGCCACTGGTGCTTACTGCGCATGCATGAGTTCCTGTGCATGCGCAGATAACTCTGGCAGCCATCTTGGGCACAGCAGACTTTGCTTCCAGCTGTCTGCCATGTTCAATATGGTCACCAGAGTTATCTGCACATGTGCAGGATGTCATGCATGCACAATAAGCACCAGCAGCCATGTTGGACACAGCGGACAGCCAGTGGTGCTCAGAAGTTGCAGAGTCCCATCAGCTGCAGCTGTGCTGGCTCTGGCCAGAATTTGTTTAAGTTGAAAACCATCTTTATTATTTCCTAGGTTGTGATTGGTTGAGTTAAGGCAGTTGTCAAATGTAATGCGAGTGGTGTAAGTTGTATGTCTGCAAACATTCTTCAATGTAGAGTTCATGCAAACCTGACTGGTTAAACATTTGTGTAATGTATAATTCAGTTCCAGAGAGAATTCAATTCTTATCATTAACTAATGCACCTGTGTTTCTTTTTATGTGTGTAATGGTTTTCTTTGATCTCCTTGCATTGCAACAGTCCAATGGATTAGTTTGAAATTGTTTACCTTGGGTACCGAATGTATGTTCAGTTTCCAAAGTTTTTTAGCCAGTTATGCCAGCAATAAGACACAGCAGGGTGTGGGTTATGGCCTGATAAGAGCACTCCCCAGGTGAGTTATGAGACATGAGGTGCTTGCACCAAGTGCCTTTAGCACCTGGGGCATGCTCTTATCAAGCCATAACCCACACCTCAGAGCTTCTTATTGCACTTATAAAATGGGCACTCCAGGTAACTATGTAAGAACAAAAGAAGAACAAAAAAATTTAAAAAGATTTAAAAAAAAATGAGGCTTTAATGGGAGGAACAGTAAAAAAAAATAGTCCCCCAGTATAGCTTTATAAGTGTGTCATGACTACTACAGGGCTCCCATTATCTGTGTATCAATGGTAAGTTTAGATACCCCCCCCCCCAAGTAATTTTTATTACTGGTGGCTTTGGCAGCTGTAGCTAAAATGCTCTAGGGCTGTTTGAGTGAGGTTCACTGTTCACTGTTGGTGACAGCGAGGGGCTGTTTGAGTGAGGTTCACTGTTCACTGTTGGTGATAGCGAGGGGCTGTTTGAGTGAGGTTCACTGTTCACTGTTGGTGACAGCGAGGGGCTGTTTGAGTGAGGTTCACTGTTCACTGTTGGTGATAGCGAGGGGCTGTTTGAGTGAGGTTCACTGTTCACTGTTGGTGACAGCGAGGGGCTGTTTGAGTGAGGTTCACTGTTCACTGTTGGTGACAGCGAGGGGCTGTTTGAGTGAGGTTCACTGTTCACTGTTGGTGACAGCGAGGGGCTGTTTGAGTGAGGTTCACTGTTCACTGTTGGTGACAGCGAGGGGCTGTTTGAGTGAGGTTCACTGTTCACTGTTGGTGACAGCGAGGGGCTGTTTGAGTGAGGTTCACTGTTCACTGTTGGTGACAGCAAGGGGCTGTTTGAGTGAGGTTCACTGTTCACTGTTGGTGACAGTGTGTGTATCATAATGCTGCTGCTGAAGTTTGCAGTTTTCAGACGGTGCTCCTTTAAGTGAAAGCTGATGATTCCTAATGGATTTTTATTTTATAAACTTTGGAGCAAGCTCCAGCAGAAAAACGGGTCTGTTTCTTTTATTGTCAGCTGCTGTGACGATCGCTGTACCGGGAGTGGAGCAGTGGGTATGTGGCAGGATTTGAAAGACATGGGAAATGGTTGTCTGAGGAATTAGAGAAACAGACTGTGTGTGTAGGGCGTGGAAGTCACAATGGTGAGTTATGGCAAAGTGCCCTTGGGGGGTGGGTGTGAGACAGCAAGCAGCAAGTAAAAGAAAGCTCTCTGTACTGAGCACATGCCGTAGCGAGCACATCCCTTAGCAAGCACATGCTGCACTAAAGACATCCGATTTTAGTGGTCGCAGTGGAGACTTTCATTTTTCTGAGCTAAGCTGAGGGAAAAAAAGTCAACTGTCTTTCATTTTGAATGGTATAATTACAGGCAGGAGAACGGGGGGGGGGCAGCAGGACGTTTCACTTGCTTAGTGATGCCAGGAACGTTCACTCACTTAGCGATGTCAGGTTGGCATTGATATGTTTCTGTGATGTGGTCCTGCCTGGCTGAATTAGTGCCAGTTGCAAAGTTATGCCTTTATAAGAACACAACTGAAAAAGGCTTTCAGCCAATCGGCATTAAGGACATTTTGTGCCCATTTTATAAGTTGATGTAGCATTTCTTTCTTGACTTTGAATATTTGTTCAGCATAGTTGGGTATCCCCTCATTTTATAAGGATATTAGCTGATATAACTGGAAGTACAATTTGTTTTATTTTTCATTTTTTGTTTGCCTGTTAGGTTTACCCACTATCTGCAAGTATTCTTTGAAATCTTGTTTACTATCCTCCCACCGTTCTGCTGGGGAATCATATAAAAAGTACACTGATGACATTTTGTAGGTCTTGTTTTATTTCTGGGTCATCTAATAAACTTGAATGAAGTCTCCAGTACCCTTTGACTGCAATTGTTTCTTTAAAATTTGCTAAAGTCATGCCCAACAGCCTGGTCAGAGGAAGCCACTGAAAATACTGTTGTATTTCTGATAGGTAAATTAGGGGATATGAGCCAATAATCTATCCTGGTGGATAGTGTCCTTCTGAACACCCATGGGGAGGGAAACAGGGGGCATGGGTATAAGGGTGATTGAGTTTAGGGTGGGCGGACTTTAACAAGATGGGGGACATTTTGGGCAGGCACCTGGCAGGAATGCAACCACACATGGATGCAAACCAGAAATGGGACATCATAAAGGAATGGCTGGTGGAGGCAACAGAGTCTTGCACTAGGAAGAAAAGCAAGAAGGAAAGGGCAAAGAAACCCAGTTGGCTGACTCAGGAGGGTATGGAAAGGTGACGGCCCAAAGGGAAGCATTTCAAAAGTACAGGAAATCAGGGAGGGGTGAAGATAAGGATACATACATGGGGAATTCCAGGGAGGTTACCAGACTGATCAGGGGAGCCAAGTTGTCCAGGGAGCTGAGACAGGAGGAGGGAATCAAAAGTGGAGAAAAATACTTCTTCTGCTACATCAGAGAGAGAAGAAAGAGCAAGGATCATTTGGTGAGAATTAAGAAGGATGGAGGGATGGGTGGAGAAATGGGCAGAGCAGGCAGAGGCACTGAATGAATACTTCTGCTCTGTATTCATGCAGGAGAAGTGGGGCAGATACCCCAGGTGAGAGGGAGTGGGTGGTTAGCAGGGAAGGGGATGATAGATGTAGGGATTACAGAAAGCAGGGTACTAGATGGGTTGAGGGCATTAAGGGTGGACAAAGCACCTGGACCCGATGGCATTTGCCCTAAGGTGCTAAGGGAGTTGGCAGAGGTCCTGGAGGGGCCCCTGGCTGACCTGTTTAATACCTTCCTGGACACCGGATGTGTACCACATGACTGGAGAATGGCCCATGTGATGCCCATCCACAAAAGTGGCCCAAAAGGATGAACCAGAAAACTATAGACCAGTGAGCCTCACATCGATCATGGGAAAGCTCATGGGGTCCATACTAAAAGAGAGGCTAGTGAGCTTCTTGGAAGAAAACAGTCTCCAGGATGGTCAGCAGCATGGATTTATAGCAGGCAGATCCTGCCAGACAAACCCTGTAGAGTACTATGACTGGGTGATGCGGGAACTGGATAAAGCCCATGCAGTGGATGTCCTGTATTTAGACTTCAGCAAGGCCTTTAATTCAGTGCTACATGGGAGGTTAAGAGGGAAACTGGAATATGTGGGGGTGGGACCAAAAATTGTGAACTGGATCACAAACTGGCTAAAGGGAAGGCAGCAAAGGGTGGTGGTGGTGGGGGACCTCTAGTCACTGAGAGCGGTGATGAGCAGAGTACCACAGGGATCAGTACTGGGACCAGTGCTGTTTGTGATTTTAATTCAGATATCTCACATGGGATCCGCAGAAAGATTAGTCTGTTCACAGTCAATACCAAGATGGGAGCTGTGGTTGATGACACGGAGGGGTGGAAGGGGTTGCAGGAGGACCTCACTAAGCTGCAGAAGTGTGTGGAAACATGGCAGTTGGGGTTCAATGCCATGAAGTGCAAGGTTCTGCACTTTGGAGCCAGGAACCAGGAGAGGGATTATCACTTAAATGGGGTACAGTTGGGGAGCTCCACAGAGAAGGACTTAGGAGTGATCATTACAGGGAGCATGGACAGCTCTGCTCAGTGCAGGAAGGCGGCAGCGAAAGCCAACAAAATGCTGGGGTGTATTGCAAGAGGGATCTCATCCAGAAGGAGGGAGGTTATCCTGCCCCTGTATAGGTCATTGGTCAGCTGGAGTACTGTGTGCAGTACTGGTGCCCATTCCTGAAGAAGGACATCAGATTGTTGGAGGGGGTGCAGCGAAGAGCCACAAAGATGATTCAGGGATTGGAGAGCAAGCCCTACAAGGACAGGCTGGAGGAGACGAATATGTATTCCCTGGAGGAGAGGAAGGATGTGGGGATATGATTGAGACCTTGAAGTATCTGAAGGGGGTAAACAAGATTAACACAGAAGGGATTTTTCAGATAAGAAGGGGAAGGGACACGAGAGGGCATGAACTGAGATTAGAGGAGAGAAGATTCAAGAGGGAGATATTTTTTCATGGAAAGAGTGGTGGACAAATGGAACACCTTACCAGATGAGATAGCATCCAATAAGATGGTGGGCAGTTTCAAGAGGGGTTGGGACAGGGTAAGGGCAAGGGATACTGGGAAGAAGGGTGGGAGGGGCAGCTGCAAGATGAAGGGCTAGCTGCACACTTGAGCAGACTCAATAGGACATGAGGCCTGTTTCTGCTGGCCTGTTTCTGCTGGCAATTTCATATGTTCGTATGACGTGAGTATGTTGTGGAGGTTTGTCAGTTTGTAAGACAGCATCTAGAGTACTAATCTGATTTGATTGTTTGTTCAAGAATGCAGTATCACAAAATGTTTTTGGTTTTTAAGCTTCTATTTGATCTAATCTAATCTCCTCCAAACAGTATATTTCAGGAGGTGAATAAATATGGTTGAATAGTTTTTAGTAATTTGACCCTGCCTAATTTAGTTTGGGAGGGCATACAGATTAATCAGTGTAAATTCTTGCGAGTCTAATTCAATGCCTATTAAGAGCACCCTTCCTGGTCACGTGGTGCAGGTTTCATGGCGGCTGCCTGATTGCGTTTGTCCCAGCCTCCCGCTCCAATACATCCTTAAATTCCCCAGTTTAGAAGGAGCAACTACACCACTGAAGCGCGAGTTGTGTTCCGGAAGACAACCTGAGAGCTTTGTGAGTGTCCCCGGTGCTGATGGATGCCGAAATGAAAAAGTCGCCACTGAAACACACCCCGCCAGCGTCACCTGCTAAGGCCCTGTCCAAGAAAGCTAGAACTTCATCCCAGGCATGCGGGCAGGAGACTGAAGGGGGTAATTTGGACAAGGACCCTTTGACTCTGGCACAATTCCTAGCTGAAATTGAACCTTTTCGCTCCGAACTGGGGGCGGTGACTGAAGAGCTCAAAGCAGTCACCCAAGCGCCGGAGGACTTATCCCGCCGAACAGGAGACACGGAGGTCAGGGTCACCTCTCTAGAGAAGTGGGCAGAGAAACAAGAGCCTGAGATAGTTTTTTTAAAACAGAAGCTGAACAGGATGGAATCGAAATTAGAGGACCTGGAAGGGAGAAGCAGGCGCAACAACATGATCATCGTAGGTCTCCCCGAAAGGGAGGAAGGCCCCGACGCCATCACCTTCATTCAAAAGTTCCTACATTGGATTGCAGACCCCTCACCCTTTGGGGGAAATTACATGATAGAATGGGCCCATCATGCTTTGAGAGCCATGCCTCCTGCCGGTTCTCCGCCCCGTATCCTGATCTTTCGTTTCTTAAATTATCAGGAGAGACAGCACATTTTTGCCAAAATCAAAGAACTCAAGGAGGTACGATGGGAGGGTTTTTTACTAAGAATTGCTCAGGATCTCCCGTTATAGGTCCGGCAAAAGAGAGCAGAGTATCATCAGGCTGTTTCCAAGTTGATTGCTGCAGGCATCCGATTTCGGATGGGCTACCCAGCTCGTCTGCAGGTGGCTTTGTCTGGCCGGTGGGTCAGTTTTGACAGTGCGGAGGCAGCGGAAAAAGGGCTCCAAGAGGCCCTTCCAGAACTGTTCAAGAAGAAATAAAGGTTTAACCATGGCGGTGTTGCTGGTTTGTCGAGAAGGTCATGGAAAGGCTTCGCTGGAGTTTGATGTGGAGTGCTTGTTGTTTTTATGGGGCAGTTCGTAATCCCCTTCCATTTTATTTTAATTTTTTTAATTTTTTTTTTAATTTTCCTCTCTTCTCCTGCAAACTATTGAGACTGTGGGGCCCCGGCTAATTTGCCCTACCTGTGTGCGGAGTACTGTCCAGCTGTATCCCAGGGACTCTGCACGGTTCCTCATTTTCTCGGTTAATGCGGGACTGTAAACGGACCTAAGGGCCTATTTATCCTGGATGAACTTATACTGTTGAAAGGGGATAGCGAGGCATGAGGCTGCAGGAAGCTCTAATTAAGCCTCGGTGGGGCAGACTGAGATCTGCTTCAATCGGCAGGGTGTCTCCTAGTGGGGTGGCTCAATTCACAGAGGGACTCTCGACAGCCTTTCCGGGGGAGGGTGTGCCTGTTTTAGCCATCGGCACTCCCCATTTGCTAGGTACTGTTGTGGGGAGATCCCGATATCGGGTTCGATGGAAGGCAGCTTTCCTGAGGGGTTTGAGTGGAGGGTGGCTCGGCTGCCTGGTCCTGAGACCACTAGAGGTACTTTAAGGGTCTGGTCACAGCACCGAGTATCCTCTCAAGGGGGTTTTGACTGCCCAACTGTGCTGCTTTGTCTGCTTATTGCAGTAGCTCCTGGGTGTCATATTCCATTTGGGTCACTCCCCACCGTTTCTTTATTCAATTTTTAGTGATAGTGTTTTGACTATCCTCATTACTGGTATTTGGGGCTCTGTTGAGGGTGCTGTTTCTCAATTGGGGTAATCAGTACTTCAGGGCAGTGGCTAATGTATGCCAGTCCTGTTTTTCCCCATCAGGTAAATGTCTGGATATTCTCAACAAGATTTTTCAATGTTTCACTGGTTAAGGTGTTTTGTAATTTGTGGAGTCGTTTAAAGGCCTACTTAATGGGCAGTTAGTTTAGTGTATAGAAGTGGGGGTTTTCTTCCACTTGGGGTAGGTAGAATACGGGGGGGGGGAAATTTCCCACTCGGAGGGACAGCAGAGTGGGAGCTGTTTGTACCCAGGTGGGTCATATCCTGGGATGTGGGGTGGTTCTCGCTTTGGGGAGCAGTTAGGTTCTCGGACTTGGGAAACATGGCACAAGTTATTGTTGGAGGTAGTCTCTCTTTGTCATAAGACAAGCGTTTGTAGCACACAGTGGGAGGGGGCGGAGGTAATGGGAGCTTTGGAACTCTAGATCTCATGGGCGGGAGGTGGGGATTTGGGGGTGGGGAATATGGGTTCTTTTTCAGCTTATGTTAGGGTGTGGTCTATTTGTTGGGGGACATGGGGGGTAGGGGTGAGAACAGGGGAGTGGGTATGTAAGGGGATCCGGGTTGCAGTAAGGTTGGTAGGCAGGAGTTCGGGAAGATCTTCTCGTGAGGGTAGGCCGAGGAAGGTGAGCGGATTGCGTTTACAGTTAAAGACGAATAATTTTAAAATAGAATGCAGGGATTATGGGTAGTTTATCTCGTGGAATATCAAGGGGGCTAGGAAGAACTTGAAGCGATACAAGGTTCTAAGACACTTGCAACTGCAGAAAGCTCAGATAATATGTTTGCAGGAAACACACTTATTGGATTGGGAGGCTAATGTTTTGAGACGTCAGTTTGTGGCCCAGGTATACGCTGCTGGGGATAGCACTGCTAGTAAGGGAGTAGCCATTCTAATTTCTAGGAGCACCTTTTGTCTGTGAGGAGAAGCTGGCAGACCGGAGGGCGGTACATGATAGCAGTCGGGCTTGTTAGTCAAACTCACGATGGTGATAGGTAGAATATATGGGGCCTAATGGGACTCGCCCCATTTTTTTGCTGACCTACCAAGGTTCTGTCTCCTTTATCCATCTCCCTATGTTCTTGGGCGACTGGAACCTGGTGTTCAATACGGAGTTGGACAGAGAGGGCAGGCATGTGAGGGCCTCTCACCGCTCAAAGAGCCCTCAGGGAGCTGGCAGACAACTTGGGTCTGTGTGACCGTGGAGGGTCTTGTCCCCTTGAGCAGGAATATACTTTCCTGTCTGAGGTCCATAAAACCAGGTCTAGTATTGACTATTTTTGATAAGTCAGTGTTTGCTCCCTGGTTTGGTCAATTGCACAATCATGCCGGGTCATCTCAGATCACTCGATGGTCCGATGCTCCCTTAACCTTCTATCTAATACACCCAAGCAGACCATATGGAAGCTTAACAACCAGCTTCTCAGAGTACCGGAGATCAGAGATAGTATTAGTCAGACTATAGAGCAGTATGAGCAGGAGAACTGCAATACAACGGGTAAGGGGGACATGGAGTGGAGTGCATTAAAGTGTGTGGTTAGGGGAGAGCTTATTAAGTTAGCAGCCGTTAGAAAGAAAAAGGGGGAGGCTTTGGCGAAGCAGTTGTTAGCCCAGATTCGGGATATAGAGAAAGTTCTTTCAAAGTCCTCACCAATGACACTAAGGGAAAAGCTGGCCAGGCTCAGACACCAATACGATGACATGTTGAGAGAAAAGGCTGAATATGCCATTAACAGAACAAAAGCCCTATACTTAGACCAGGGAGAAGTCGGGCATCTTTGACCATGCCTTAATGACGAAACATCTAGAATTATTCAAAGTATCTCTTCCCTTGCCGATGGGTCGATTAAAATGCCCCAGTTGAAATAGCAAAAGAGTTTGAGGATTACTATAGAGCCTTATATAGTCCCATGCCTAATAGATTAGCGATGAAGTAATTAGGGCATACGGGCTGGGTGCAATTTACGCAGTTAGCGGAGGAACAGAAAGCATAAACTTACCGTTCCGATTTCCGAGTCGGAAATACTAAGTGTGATACAGACGCTCCCGGCTGGGAAAGCTCCCAGTCCGGACGTTTTTTCTCCGGATTTTTATAAATGTTTTAGTAGGCAGTTATCCCCAGGATTAATGCGTCTTTTTCACAGGATCTTTACCTCCGAACACATTGATGAACACCTCTTTGAATCCCTGATAGTGCTTATCCCTAAAGAAGGGAAGGATCGAGATCAGGTTTCAAACTATAGGCCCATTGCTCTGATTAACTATGACGTAAAAATACTGGTGAAGCTACTAGCGGTTCGGGTAGCGGGGGTGCTTCCTAGGCTAATCCATCCGGATCAGGTGGGATTCATGTCGGGTAGAATGGCATCAGACCATTTCCGTAAGTTATCTCATATTGTTTCGGTTGCGAAGGATAGTAATATCTCAGGGGGTCTGTTGTCTTTTGATGCTGAGAAAGCATTTGACAGGGTGGACTGGAGGTTCCTGTCGCTAACTATGAAGCATTTCGGCTTTCCGGCTCATTTTATAGACATGGTGTTTGCGTTATATCGGTCGCCGTCTGCTAAAATATACTGTAATGGAGTTTTTTTGGCAAGTTTTCCTTTGTTGTCGGGACTAAGCAGGGCTGCCTTTGTCCCTCTTTTGTTTAACATTTATCTAGAGCCGCTGTTGTGTAGCATCAGACAGGAACCTAGAATCAAGGGGATTAGAGTTGGGTCTCAGAAGTTCAAGATCTCTGCCTTTGCAGATGACATCCTGCTACATGTCAGCCATCCTCGATCCTCCATTCCAGTGGTACTCGATCACATTGCCTCTTATGGCAAACTATTCAACTATAAAATCAACATAGGAAAAACTCAGTTCTTCCCGTTGAATGCTAAGACCTGCAAATCAGATATCTTACAGTTGGGGATCCATTGGTCTCCTCGTGTTCTGAGGTATCTGGGCATCATTTGACTATTTCAGAAGTCAAAATGGGTGAGACTGAATTGATGCCCTTAAAGTAACCATCAAGCAGGACCTGGAGAGGTGGAGCAAACTTCCGCTCTCTCTTTGGGGGAGGGTCAATATAGTAAAAATGAATGTGTTGCCGAGGATTTTGTACCCTTTAAGTATGCTCAATGTATGGTTACCATTGAAGTGGCACAGAGACCTTCATTCAATTATTTCGGATTTCATCTGGGTAAAGAAAACACCTCGCAGAGCCTATCATAAACTGGCGGCTCCCAGGGAGAAGGCTGGTTTAAGACTTCCGCATTTTGGACTATATCACTGGGCAAGTAACCTATGTAAATATTTACGCTGGCTCTTGCCTCCTAGAGAGCTAGAGCACTTACCGTATGTCCCTTCTTGGGTGAGGGTGAAATTAGATCTAATTAGAGAGGCTGGGGTGGATCCGAAGGCTCTTCTTTTTACCCCACTGAAATCCCTCCCCTCTAGATTAGTTGCTACCCCAATCAGGGTTTCTCTACGCACGCACCTTCAAATGTGTGCTTCTCTCCTACTCCCCTTGTGCTGATAGCTCTCAGCCTATATGTCTTAATCCCAACATGAAGATTGGGAGGGACATGATAAAGGTATCCTGGCTTCCTTTTCTGGAGGGGTTAAGGGTGGCAGATTTCATGCAGGGAGACAGGTGTTTAAAGGTGGCAGAGGTACTAACAAAGTTTAATATAGGGCCAAATCAATCTTTCAAACTATACCAACTTATGCATTTGTTAGGGGGGTTCAAATCTAAACTTAAAGAGGGTAGGATTAATGGGACGTGGTTTGAGACCCTGACTCGTGGGGTCTGGGAACCACGCAGTCTCCAGGGTGTACAAAGCTCTTTTTGAACAGGCTTATACAGACACTGGTATTAAACTGGGGTACTGGGAGATCTGTCTAGGGGATCAGGGTCGAAACTGGGTTCGGGTTTGGCAACATATGTACCAGTATATTACTCAGGACAGACTGTGTATTATGCAATTTCATTTTTTGCATAATTTGTTCTGGACCCCTTCCAAGTTATACAGAATTGGGCGTGCTCCAGATGATCTATGTTTCCGGTGTCATCAAGCGGTGGGGGATCTCAGGCATATCTTTTGGGACTGTCCACCGGTAAAAGAACTATGGGACCAGATCAAGCAAAAGGCAGATCCATTACTGGGCATTGAATCTTGCTTTACCCCTGAAATTTGTCTTGTAGGGGACAATGCTGACATTGCTGTTAAGTCCCGAAGATACTATATGGCTTTGATTTCATCTTCGGTCAAGAAAATTGTGTTAAGACACTGGTTGGACACTACTGCACCCGGGTATGTGGAATGGCTGCAGGAACTGCTTTTCAATTTAGGTATGGAGAAGTTTGGGGCCCAGAAGGTAACTTTTGAAATTTGATCGGTGTGGGCCCCCCTCAAACCTTTTACTTGCTCCATTCATAGTTAGCCGGTGGAGTAGTGGACCTAGACCCGGCTCATGTCCTCCTGGCGGATCTGCCTCAGCCTTTGCAACCCGGGTGGGGGGGCAGGGAAATTGGGAAGGGGATAGTGGGGTTGGGGGGATTATTAGTTTGAAAATGTATTGGTAAGTTACTATTGGTAAAGGTATATGGCATATAGTGGTCACGGTTCATTTTATGTAAAGTTTGGTTTCTTCACCTGTGTGCCCATTGTATGTTAATAAACTTGAATTTAAAAAAAAAAAAAAAAAGAGCACCCTTTTTGGGCATATATCCACTAAATGGGATAATTTTACTGTAGGATTATTAATACAAATTCCCACTCCACTGCATGCCTCCTCTCCGATGGACCAATACGTGGACCCCCATATCCCTGCAGGGTATACTGTCGCTACAGTGACAACTTTACAGCGATGTGGTTGATATCAACAACATTGCCGCATGACTGTAAAATCCACCTGGGATCCCGGCACCCTTCCCCAAGATCCTGCACCACATCACCAAATCAGCTCAGTCTCTGAGTTGAGAATCCTAAAGAGGGGGGTGCAGGGGCCATAGCCCAGGGGATGCAGGGGGCACAGCCCCCACAAAACAACCTGATTAATCATACCAGCACCATCCCAACCACAATTGCAGTCAATGTAGTGGTGTTGAGGTAACGGCACGTTGACATGAAATTGTCGATGCGGCATCGCAGATCCATTAGCCATTTGCATATCATGTATGGAATTGAGTCTTTTGCCCTGAAAGTAAACAATATCACAAGAACACTTTTCAAATAACGTAAAAGTAACTGTCCAATTTATCTCTGACTTAATACTATTTATATTCAGTGATGCTATAGACAGTTCATAAAGGGATGATGCCATTGTCCATATTCAGAACCTCAAGTGACCATCTTGACCCCCGATCTTGTCTCCCATCTTTTCTGCTTAGGTTTATTTTTCGATTTGAGGTGTTGTTCTTCAGTATCAGATGTTGTGTCTTTTTGGGAAGAATGTAAGGAAGCTGTTTCAGATTTCTCTTCCATATTGATGTCTCCACATTGAAGACAGGCAATTTTTTTTTTAATCTGTATGAGTTCAGCTTGTGGAACCATCTCTGTTTTTTCTTACTTTTTCCTCTTTGGCTATTTGAAAGTTCTCCTCTTCTGGGTTGGGGGGTGACAGATCCATTTGCTCAGGTTCAGTCCTTTCATCAACATGGGAACTGCCAGTGCCAGGTTTTGATTCTTGTACAGTTTGCACTGTTGTGGAGGATAGTTGTATGGAAACAGCAACCTCAGATTGGTTTGGAATATCTGGTGTAGGTTGTGTTTGTCTAAAATGTTCTGGTACTCTCCCTGGGTTAGTATTATTTTGGTTATATGCTTCAGCAGATCTTGCAGCTTTGTTAATATGAAATCCTGTTCCCCGTAATTGGCGCTAGCTGTATTATGGGCTGCCCAGAGACAATCAATAAATGAGTGACTATCTTCTTTGTTTAAATTGCACTTTGGAGTCCCTGTAGAGTGGAAACAAGTATGGCCTAGTGCACCACACTGCATACATTTGATCACTTCACAATTGTTGTTGATATGCCTGGGAGAGCCACGTTTGTAACAGGTTCTAGGCTGTCCTTGATAAAAAATAATTCCTATATCCCTACCCAGGTAAAAGCAATTAGGAAGGAGTTGAATTCCTTCCTTTGTGTTAGTTTAATTTGAAATTTCCATCCCCCATTCCAGAATCCCTCACAATCAATTATAGGGTCTGGGGTTCCTTGTATGTCACACTGCTTTTCTAGCCAGTACATGATATCTTATAAATTCACCTCTTTGTTTCTAAATAGTACTGTCATAATTTTAAAGGTCTGCTTAATCAGGGGGATGACATGAAAGGGAGTCCACAGAGGATTTGTTTGGTGGGATGAGTATTTTATCTGAAATCTGTCTAAAAGGATACTGGGTCAAAACAGCATACCAGAAAGAGCACTGCAATAACTGTTCTGTATAAAGCATGAAAGGATTTAGAGTTACAGGGGTATAATAGCAATAGGGAATTACCGCTACCCTTTGTCACTCTGCAGATTTCCTGGAGAGGGATCAAGTTGCTGTGTGCTGGGGTGCCTGGCCAAGCCACTCCCATGGTGGAGTGGATAGGGCACCCACACACAGTGAAGCAGGAGACTTGGGACCGTGGTTTGGTTCCTGCCATGTCTCCTCCTACTGCAATTTTATTAAAAAAAAAAAAGTAATTTCCCCCCTCCTGATTTTCTCCCCATCCCCAAAGTCCATGACCCCCTCTCAGAGTTGATTATTTTAAGTATGGGGGTGTAGGGGAGAAGCCCTCCTGCCCCTCAAAAAGAAGTCCCATTGTTTTCAATGGGAATGTGCTCTTGTTGTCAGGTTGCTCTTGTACCCGACGTTGTTTGCGAGGCTGCAGTTTTCCTTGTGGCATTTATTGCCACGTGACATGACCCCATGCCGTCTAAAAGTGAAGCAGTCCTAAAACTGATATCAAAGGTGCTTTCACCTGGAGCATGTATGAGTGCATACACATCAGCTGGCAGAAATCCTATTTGCTTTATTAGGATTTTCCCCACATAGTATGGGTTGGGGGGTCTATGCCCCTTAGGTATCTCATCTAATGGCATTTTGTCTTTTTGCTAGTTCTATGGGTTTGTGAAAAAGACTTGTATAAGTACAGTAGCAGTATTGGAAGCATTGTTTGTTGGTAATTCAGTTTGTTCTCCCTATGTTGTAGCAGCAAAATCTGTGACATTTTCTGTATGTTGTACTTCTGTGTGCAGCCCTTCTTTCCCTGATTGTGCTGTGTCAGACAAGGCTCCATAAAAAATCTCCACTGTGTTTTCCAGTGGTGAAAAAGATGGGGTATTTATTATATTTTGTGCGGGGTCATCTGTTGTGCCCTGTAGTGCAACATTTTCTAGGAGCTGAGGCATCATGGTTTTGGCTGTGCTTTCAGTCGCCGACTGAAGAAAAGAGTCTATCATGCGAGGAATTCTGATCAGTGGATCCAGGATCCAGTTTCCCTCCTTTGTTCTAATCCATCCAGAATTTGTCAGTGCTGACTCTTTCCCAGTGAACTACTCATTTGTGTTTTACATTTTTCTCCTTTTTAAGTCTGGTTTTCTAGGCAAAATAATTTCTTTCAACTTCAGACATTTGTTCTAGTAATTACTGTTTTTGTTCTTTGTAGATCATCCTGTAATTTCCATTCTGCTTGTAAGATTTCATCTTCTTTCTTCGTAGAAACATCCATCTTGGTAAATTGTTGAATATTCCATTATCATTGCTGTGCTGGTGCCTGCTGCATCATGTCTTCCACCTCCAGTACCTCCCCTTCTGTCTCCATCAGATCAGGAACCTCCATCTCTCCCATATAAGAAGCCACAGAGCCCCCTGTAGAAAGTGTAGGGGAATTTTATTGGGGGAATTAGAGGTGTGAAATTCATATCAAGACTGTTCTGTTTCCTAGGAAAACTGTTCAGTATTCATAAAATTTTCAAAAAAGGTTCCTCTTCCTATCCCTTTCATGACTCTTTCCTTCCTCTCTCTTCCCCCCTTTTTCCCTCTCACTTCTTCCTTCTTTTTTCTTTTCATCTTTTTTCCCTTTCTCACCTTTTCTGTACCACCTTCACCTATCCAACCCCCGATGTCTTCTTAGTATATACAGTACACTTCATTTCTCAATGTATTTCAGTCATGTTAGGAATTGGCTGCAGCCCTTCCAAAATAGCTTCATCTTGTTTCCTGTATTTTCCTTTAGGTCTTTGTCATATATTTGTTGTAAGGAAATATTTGCATTCCTCAAGACTGATTCATGCGTTATTGTTGTTGTAACATCAACTTGCACCTAGCTTGCCATATATAAGATTTTAGTATAGCAAAGAACACTTGCAGAGTTCCTTTATTAAAGTTGTTCCATCTATGTGGATATATTACTAAGATTATTTAGTTAAAGAGTTTATTGATCAGTCACAAAGACCTTTACAATCATATACAAAAACAAGGTTAAAATACAATATAAAAAAACCCATAAATAATTGTACATTCCATTGATACAGATAAAGTGCATACAAATAAGTCAGTATTGTTTCTTTACTTTTTAGCTTGTATCCTGCTAATGACAAATTGATACCCAGCCACTTTTTTAACGATCAGTTCGTCCTGTGTGATAAATGCAATGCTCGAGAGGTTCTGCTGGTTTGTTGTCTGAATAGTTTTCCATAGCGGATCTAACCACTTTTTCCTTAGTAATTGGTACCAGGTACAGTTGAATGTAACATGTTCCAAATTTTCCACATCTGGATTGTTGCAAGTGCAACACTCTGCTTGAGCAGTATAATCTACACTGTATCTGACATTTTAAACTTAGCTAGGGAACATTTCCAGTCGGTATTTAATATAAAGTTTCCTAAGATCAGGATCTGTTAGAACATCTAGATATGGTCTATAGCAGTATGCCACATCATGTAGTAGCAACCTCGGTATAGTGGACAACCTTATTATAGATTGTAAGTCTTGCTGGGGATAATATTCCAATAGTCTTTGAGTTATGAATTTTTGGTATCTTAAATTAATAGTTATTCCTTTATTGTATATATTTTCTAGAATAAGCAAATTTGTTTCTTTTAAAATACTCTGGATAGTTTTAAGCCAATGTGACTTAACCAGATTCAGATTGTACCAATTGTACTTTTCCCTTAAGCACATTCGAGGTACCTGCCATTATTCAGATGCAAAAGTGATCCAGTAATTAACTTTCCTACTCTTAAAGAATTATTTTCAAGCTTGGTAGTCCTAATTCAGCTCTAATAAATCCTGTGGGTATGGAGCTACTTGCAAAGATTATTTCTGAGTATGTCAATGTCCTTAGTAGTGGTACATTCCATATCACTATCACCTCACTCCATAGGGCCTTAGCATAGCCGCAGTCTATAAACAGGTATTCCTGGGTTTCTGGGATTTGGTGACATTCAGGCCTTGGACAATTTCTTTCATCTACAGGTTTGTGTTTATTGTTATTCTTGACATTCAGTCTCCCTTGTACAGAAACATAGAAACATATAGAAACATAGAAACATAGAAACATAGAAGTTGACGGCAGATAAGGACCTCAAGGCCCATCCAGTCTGCCCATTTCTTTTTCTACCTTATAAATGTGCCATCGGCCTTTGCTCTGTCAGTGACCTATCTATTCATAGTCATTTGTATTGCTCCCTTATGCCTATCCCATGCCTGTTTGAAGCCCTGCACTGTATTCATAGCCACCACTTCTTGTGGTAAGCCATTCCATGCATCTACCACCCTTTCTGTGAAAAAGAATTTCCTCACATTCCCCCTTAATCGGCCTCCCTCTAATCTCATGCTGTGTCCTCTTGTCCTGCTATTTTTCTTATATTTAAACATGTTAGACTCTTTCACCTTGTTTATGCCCTTAAGGTGTTTAAATGTCTCGATCATATCACCTCTCTCCTCCTTTGCTCAAGGGTATACATATTGAGCTCCGTTAATCTGTCCTTATATGTCTTCTGATGCAGTCCCTGCACCATTTTGGTTGCCCTTCTCTGGACTGCCTCAATTTGATTAATGTCCTTGTGAAGGTGTGGCCTCCAATACTGCAGTACTCCAGATGGGGCCTAACCAATGTCTTGTACAGAGGTTATTACCTCCCTCCTCTTGACTTGTGATACCCTACTAACACACCCTAACACCCCCTAGCCTTACCTACTGCTTTAGAGGTCTGCTTGGATGATTTTAGGTCATCAGTGATGATGATGCCCAAGTCTCTTTCTTCCTTTGTGACTGCTAGCAACTCCCTCCCAGCCTATAAGTGGCTTCAGGGTTTCTCTTCCCTATGTGCATGATTTTGCACTTCTTTGCATTAAATCCAGTTGCCACTCTTCTGACCATTCTGCTAGTTTATCCAGATCTCTTCTCATTCTGCCCACCCCATCTGGATCATCTACTCTGTTGCAGATCTTGGTGTCATCTGCAAACAGACAAGCCTTACCCTCTAGTCCATCTCGAGGGTCACTAATGAAGATGTTGAATAGGACTGGCCCCAGGACTGATCCCTGGGTACCCCACTTGTGACTTGCATCTCTTCTGACTGTATACCATTTACCACCACTCTCTGTTTTCTGCCAGTCAACCAGTTTGCCACCCAGTTGACCAACTTCTATCCCACGAGCCTACCTAGCTTATTTATCAATCTTCTATGTGGAACAGTGTCAAAAGCTTTGCTGGAAGTCAAGGTAGGCACATCAACTGCTCCCCTTGGTCCACCACTCTGGTTACCCAGTCAAAGAATCTATGAGATTAGTTTGACAGGACCTTCCTTTTGTAAACCCATGCTGTCTTGGATCCTGTGCCCCTATGGATTCCAGGTGTTGCACTATCCTTTCCTTAAGGAGTGCCTCCATAATCTTGCCCACTACTGAGGTAAGACTGACCGGTCTGTAGTTCCCCGCCTCCTCCCTGCTACCACTCTTGTGGAGTGGGATCACATGAGCCTTTCTCCAGAACGTCATACTACATCACTTGAGCCATACTACATCCCAGGAGAAGGCAGGTATTCCAGTAAATTGAAATAGAGCTGATTCTTTTTCACTTACAGGACACGAGGGCAATGACACTTCTTCCTGAGCTGATGATATCCTTATTGCATCATAAATCCCTTGTCTTGTGCTTACTATCATTGTTTGATATGAGACTTTCCATCTAATTAGTTTCTGTATCATGGTCTTTACATGGGTAGGGCCAATATTTGTCCTAAATACCATCCTACTTTTTTCCTGTATCCATGCTTGTTTACAGACACCTACCCGCTCACTTACTGCTTCTTGCAATGGTTTAGTTATTTGATTGATCCATTCAAAAATGTTATGATACAAAAAATATTGTAAAAGAAGGCTAGGGGATGAAACATTCCTAACCCACCCTCTTTAATGGGCCTATATGTGATGTCTCTATTTACTTGGTTTAAGCGGCTTCCCCATAATGCTCTGAAGAACACACTAAGCAGTTTTGTTTCCAGTTGGTTTGGGGTGGAAATACTTAACTCACATATAGGAATATTGGTACTAGTAGATTCTTTATCAGTAAAATACATTTTCTTTTGGATATTTGTTTATGAATCCAACTGGAAGTCATTCCTTCTGCTTGTTTTATTTTATTTTCCCAATTTATTACAGCTAAGTCCCCTGCTCAAATAAGATTTCCAATACTGGGATAGTTTCCTGGGTTAAAGAGATTGAAGCATAAGTATGCCTAAGTTGAGAGTTTTGTCCTAACTGCATTCCTTTACTTTTTTCTGTATTTACTTCTGACCCAGGAACTGCTGAAAAAATCCTTAATTTGATCCATGATTTCAGTTTCCTCTGTGTTTTTATTTACAGTAATCACCACATCATCAGCGTATGCCATTATTTTGACTGTGGGGTTGGCTACTGATAGTGGTGTACCCTGAATTTGTTGTCTCATCATGACTGAGTGCAGAAAGGGGTCTATTCAAAAGACATATAGCAGGGGGCTAATAGGGCATCCTTGCTGTACCCCTCTACATAACTGCACCATTTCCCCCTTCCAACCATTTACCCTAGGTTGGACTGTGGCTGTTCTATACAAACATCCCAACCATTCAACAAATTGCTTTGGGATCCCAAAAGTATGTAGTACTAAAAACATATACTCATGAGACACTGAGGCAAAAGCCTTCTGCTGGTCAAGGCTCAACAGAAATCTTTCCTATGCCCCCTCCTGGCATCTCTGAAAAAGTTCCCTTAACAGGATTAAATTATCTTGTATGCCTCTGCCAGGTATTGAGAAGCACTGCACTACACTAATTTGGGTTTTAACAAACTAATGGATCTCCAGTTTGTCAATTTGTTTTTAATCTCATTTCTTATGCAGAAATATGACATTTGCTGTGGCCATTGATTCAGGTACTTTTTGGGAAGTCAATATTTTGTTAAATAGTTTTGTAAGCTCTGGAAGTAATTCTTCTAAAAATGTCTTATAGAACTCTGAAGTAAATCCATCCACCCCTGGGGCTGTATTATTTTTAAGTGCTTTTATCATCAGTCATACCTCTTCTTCTGATATTGGCTGTCCTAGGAGATTTGACTGAGCATTTGTTAATTCTGGTATTTGCAATTTCTGTAGATATTCTTTAGGGTGTTTGATTACTGGAGGGGTTCCAAATGTATCTTGTACATATTTATCTACTGTAGCTACAATTTCCTTCTTCCCTGTCTGAATCAGATTGTTCTCATCTTCCAATTGTCTGGTTATTTTTGTGTCTACCCTTTTTGATTATCTTTGATGGGGTCATGGGTTTGTTTTTTGTTTTCCATCCCAAATCTTAATTCTTATGGAAGTGTTTTAGCTCTATCATACTGTATTTTGAACATTTTCTTTTTAATCTGAGTTATTTGTTTACTACAATCTAGTTTCAGGGTCTCAGTTCTTGATATTAGGGTATGTAATGGTTTTTTTTAATGTTAAGTAATTTAAGTATGTGTCCACCGACTGTCTATTTGCTAGATTTTGAAACATAGTTTTGAAATTCTTTTTCAAATTTTCCCGCCATTCTATTAAAGTGTCATATATACATGTAACCAATTTCCTAGCTGTCCATAGTTGATTCCATTCCTTTCAAATATATTCTGATCCTAACAGGGCAGAGTTTAATCTCCTTGGCCCTTTTCCATAGTTTAATGACTCCCCCCATGAGATATGAATTTCTAGGTCTCTATGGTCTGTGAATACCCAGTTTTGCATTTCAGCTGCTAATACTTCAGGATTTTGAGATATAAAAAAGAAGTCAATCCTTGTTAAGTGTGTCCCTCTGCTATACAAAAAGCCTCCCTGTTTGTGAACTGCTCTATAAGCATCCTTTAGTTTGGCCTTACTAATAATGTCATGTAGAGTGTTGGTGTCATAAAATAACTTCTGTGTTTGCAACCCTATATCGGTCTGGTGTAAGCTATAATAAAAATCACTTCCCCAGATTATCAACCTGGCAGTACATAAATATGGTTAAATTTTTTAAACAGTTCTAGCCTTTTAGTTTTTGTTTGAGGAGAATAGGAATTAATTAATCTTATCCTGGAATGGCCTGCATCTCTTTGGCTGTCACCCATTACCAGCTGAAGCCTACAGGAGATGTAAGGCATTGGGGATAGTCCATAAGGGAAGAAAGTGAGGGACAGTGGGGCCTATGAGGGGGAATGGGGCTGGGGTGTTGATTGAGTTAGTGGGATCAAGGAGGTACCCTGGAGCAAAATGGGAGCAGGAAAGGGGCCTGCCCTGCTTTGTGCCCATACCTAAGGGATCCATGGTTAGTGGGCAGTTAACCAATCCAGCCTCATCTGTCTATCCTTCTCAGGTGGTGCTATGCAATGCCAGATCAATTAAGAACAAGATGGCTATTATTGCCATCTTGTTTCAACATCTGATCTGGCTTGCATTACATGGCTGGATGAAAATGCCGATCCAGTATTAGAATGGTCATTTCCAGCTGGGTACTCAGTAGTGCACTGCCCGAGAAAGGATTGTAGGGGTGGGGGTGTGGCAATTTGTTTTAAATCTGACTTAAGCCTCACAGCT
Organism: Neoceratodus forsteri; assembly: GCA_016271365.2. Lineage (NCBI taxonomy): Eukaryota > Metazoa > Chordata > Ceratodontiformes > Ceratodontidae > Neoceratodus > Neoceratodus forsteri. The sequence continues at coordinate 853,952,451 of CM028134.1, forward strand.
TTCCCAGTGGGAACAATTAGGTCCTGTGAGTATGTGGCTGTACAGGGGGTTGCAGGATCCTTCTCATCAACCATCCCCTGGGAAGTGAGAAGGAATACCTGCAGGAAGCTATGGATTTCATCATCAAACTGGTGTTGGCGTCACCCAGATGGATTATTCTGGGTGACTTCAATGCCATGGTCAATGACGAACTTTTGCAGTTTGAACAAGACTTCCTTCAACTAATGTGTTTGTTGGGCCTAACACAAGTTGTTACCTCTGCAACCTATGTACATGGCCACTCTCTGGAACTTGTCTTCTCACTGGGACTGGAGATCATGGATCTCATGGCGGAACTGGTCATAGGGGAGGACCACCATACTGTGAAGTTCTCATTTGATGCCCCCCCAAAAAGACCCTCCCCTATGAAGATGATCCAGTACTGCCCTTTAAGGGGTTTGACCCCACAGAGTCTGATGGCAGTGATGGACCTATCAGGTGTGATAGGTGCTTGCAATGAGCTGGGGGAGCTAGTTAAACCTGTAATAGGGTTGTAACTGAAGCCCTTGACTTGATCACACCTGTACATGTTCAACAGCTCACTTTACACCAGGGATCCCCTTGGTAAAATGGGACCCTCAGAGAGTTGAAAATGAGGGGTCAAAGGTTGGAGCAATGCTGGCAAAGATCCCAATCTGGGGAGGACAAGCTTATATTGATGTCTCACTTTAGGGACTATCAATCAGCAATCTCCCATCTGAAGGCAAAGTTCCTGTCCAGGGAGATTGCTGCAGCAACTACCCAGACCAGCTCAACTCTTACAGACTGTTGACAGGCTTTGTAATCCTGCCTGTCTTCGGTCCAGGAGAGTTTTTTCACAAGAAAGGTATGACGAGTTTGCCCTGCTTTTTGCTGATAAGGTCACCTCCATCAGGTCGGAGATCCAGCCAGTGTCCTCTAGTGGGAAATGCAGTGATGGGCTGGAGGTCAAGGGCCTTCAATCTGTCTGGTTTGACTTCAACCAGTTGGTGGTCATGGATGTTGTCAGGGCTATCCAGGAGTTGAGGCCAACCTACAGTAGTTTAGACCCGGGCCCAATGCACCTTTTAGTGGGCTGTGTTAAGGTCATCATCCCAATCTTAGCGAGGATAGTACAGTAGTCCGTAGTGATGGGGAAGTTTCCTGGGCCCCTGAAGGAGGTGGATGAAAGAACACTCCTAAAGAAAACATCACTGGACCTGAACTGCCTGGCCAACTGCAGACCAGTCTCTAACCTTCCCTTTGTGGGAATGATTATTGAGAAAGTGGTTGCCTTTCAAATGGAGACCCATTTGTCAACTCACAACATCCATGACCCTCTCCAGTTGGGTTTCAGGAAGAGGCACAGTGCTGAGAATGCCCTGGTGTGGGTCTTTAATGGTCTCCTGGTGGTGAGGGATAGAGGAAGGTGTTCCATCCTTATCCCCCTCAATCTCCCAGTGGCATTTGACACCTTGGACCATGGGGTGTTGCTGGAGCTCCTGCAGGTCTGTTATGGACTGGCTGTTATATTTCTCAACTGGTTCCAATCTTTCCTTACCAGGAGGATGCAGCAGGTGGTGTTGAGGAATTTTTCTTTGGCATCTCAGCCCTTCCTGTGTGGGGTCCTGCAGGGCTCCATTCTTTCCCCCATGTTGTTCGTGGTGTATATGCTACCATTAGGGGACACTATAAGATGGTATGGGCTGAGTTTTCACTGCTATGCAGATGATACTCAGCTATAGCTATATTTTGTGCTCTAGCTGAGATCCTGGACTGGATGAGGGCCAACTGGCTGAAGTTGAACCTGGATAAGACTGAAGTACAAGTGGTGGAACCTGGTCACCCAGGAGTGAGTGAGAAATCTGGTTGCATCTCCTGGACTAGGCTTGGGGATTCCCAGTTGCTCACTTAACTTAGAGTGAGAAATCATGGCATGGTTCTGGACTGCAATTTGACACTTAAGTCTTAGGTGTCAACCGTGGTTCAGAGTGCATTTTTTCATCTAAGGAACATTGCCAGGATAAGACACCTCTTACCCCTGGGTGATCTGCCATCATTGGTTCATTCTTTCATAACCTCACGGATCGATTACTGCAATGCCCTCTACCTGGGGCTATCAGGGGTTGATCTTCACCACCTGAAGCAAGTGCAGAATGCTGCAGCCAGCTTGTTGACTGGTCTGTCAAGATCATGTCACATTACACCTGTGCTGCACTCTCTGTACTGGCTGCCTGTTAGGTGGAAGATCACCAGCAAGGTTGGCTTGCTGACCTATAAAGCCCTAGACAGTCAGGGGCCCAGCTACCTGCAAGACCTCCTTTGGCCCTACCATCCCATTTGTCCCCTCTACTCAGCCAATGAGGGATCTTTAGAGGTTCTGAGGACTTGTCTGGCAACATCTGGTGCTTGTGCTTTTTCTTACATGGCATGAACCCTCTGGAACTCTTTCTCTCACCTGATAAGAGAGTTGACTACTGTATAAGCTTTCAAGAAGGAGCTGAAAACATTTTTATTTAGCCAAGCTTTTCAACCTGTTTAGAGCTAGCTCTACTAGATGTATCACCAGGATCAATTTAAGTTTATTTTTATTTTATTCTTGTTTTATTGATGATATGTTGTTTTCATTTGTTTCTGTCTCATTTGTAAAGTGCATTGATTCTTAAAATTTGGTTGATTGATGGTAAATTCTAATGTAACAGACTAAACTGCAGTGCTGTCTTCCATGAAGCATAGCCTGCAAGCTGACATCTGTTTTCAGTCAAAATTCTGCCTTCCATTGTTTTTAGCAGAAGGTCTGAATTCCAGAACCACTTGCTTCTGATGGCATTTTATGGCAGTGTCCAATAATTCTTTCCTATTTCTTTGTGTACTTCCACACCCCAACTCCCCAATGGAGGGGGAAACATTGTTAAAATACTTAGCAGGAAATATTGTTAAAGTACTTAGCTGTCCTTTCTCTTCTGACTGACAGCATCCTTAAATACTCATCATCACAAACCCACTCCTGAAGGTCAGGTCCACTGAGATCACAGTACCCACCCCAAGTGCAATCCATGATGGGGGGGCAGGGATACCCTCCTTGTGTCCTTTTAGAATACTCACCTAGGTCATGACTGAGCACCTGCCACGAGGACCCAGGGCATCCCTCTAAACTCTGGAAAAGGGCACAATACCAGTCTCAAGTCTTGTAGCCAAATATGAACCCTTCTTGGTTGTTACATAAATGGGGACGCTCCAGGTACCAGACTCTCTTTGAGGTAGCATTGTGCTCCTTATCTCGTCTTCTCCAACATGACATGCAACAACCTGGTTCAAAAATCCCTACAGACTCTTCCTTGAGACTTTGATATTCTCTCTCTATCTCTACCCAGATGTCTCTTACAGACTCTAGCTCTATTGGTTGCTTATGGAGGCACCCCTTAGCACTAACAGTTTGTCACAGATTATTTATAACTGTCCCACAATTCACACACAATTTAATAATCTCGCTCAGGCAGGTTTCTGAAAAACAAATGTTTTTACTAAAATACTTAATAATGATACAGTTACAACTAAAAGATGCACTAATTTGGTCACAGAGTAACAGAAATAAAAGTGGAAAATAACACACTATAACTGTTATCTAAAGTCTACTTAAGTCTGTAGTGAATTGAAGTCCAAAGAAAAGTAAATGAAAGATTCAGTTTTCTTTGTACTGGCAGTCTTGCTTCTTGCATTGTCCCTTGTAGATGCTCAGCAAAAATGAGAGTTTGCTCTGTCAGCTCCTTAAATAGCTGGAGGAAGCCTGAAGAAAAATAACTGTCTAATCCCAAAATAGCATTCTCTTTTAGGCCAGTAGATGTCACTCTTGCACTTTCCCCACAACACAATTTTCTATTGGTCTTTGATGTCTATACTGTCTTACTGGGAATACAATTGACACCTGTAAAAGAATTCTCACAGGTCTGCCAGAAAGGATGTTCCTGGTCCTTTCACTTCATAAGATGCAACATACCATAACAGTTTCCTGGAATCAGAGCACCCTGCCTCTGAAGTGCATGATTTATGACAGGTAAATGGATTTTGGCATATCTCTGTTAAGTGACCTGGAAATGAAACCTCAGCTTCCTGGCAAGCAGCTGCCCCTCAGGTCAGAGGAAGGGCAAACATTTTTAAAAGAAATCCAGACTCTCTCTCTCTCCATGTGCCCCTTGCATCAACACTGGCATTCTTGTAGCATGTACACATACACAAAATCACATTAAAAAATATATATAACAGAATTATATCCGCAAACAATAACTGGCAGTTGGCTACTTTGCCACATCTATCACCCCCAAACCCAACCTTCCCCAAACCCAATATAGGACAACAAATGTATGTTTGCTGCTGTATCATCCATTTGACCCTAAGCCATGAAGAGGGGGCAATTAGTACTATCCTATCCTATCCTGGCTGCTTAGGTGGTTACTTTCCCATCACAATTCCCAATAGCTGACTGATCGATCAGCTGATTGGTGTTAGGCATGCAGGATTTGGGGAGTGTGATTTCCTGCAGCAGTGTTAAACTGATTTAGTTTACTCTAGCCCAAGAAGAGTATATCTTAGCACAATATAGAAGATACACATATATTATCTCATATCAGTGAGTTCTTGGGTCGAGATGATAACCTTGCAATATGACACACCAATAAAGGGATTTCAGTTGCTCAGTTAAGCATTTATTAAATCAGTGCAAGACAGACTAGATTTATTGATTTATTTTTTTGTATGTATTTAGTGGGGATTGTTAACCAGGAAAGGCACTAAGCAGTAAGCTGTTTCCAGGTGTATCTTGGGAGTGGATTACATGTACCTGTTTTACTGACAGGAGGGATGTTGGCCAGGACAATTAGTAAAATCCCTAACTCTTACAATGAGTGACTTGTTAAAGTTAATGTCCACCTAACAGCCACCACAGATCAGCAGAAGGCACATCAGTTTGGCATCTCATTTGAAAGATTGCAGCTCAACAGTTCAGTCACTCCCCCACTGCCCCCACAACACATCCACTGCTGCACTGATGTGTCAGTATTTGATATTAGCCAAAGTTACTGGTGAGGGACCATGACCTATCAATTTTCTGCACCCAGTGATAAACATGCAACCTACTGAGCCACTAGCACTTCATCATTATATGTATGCAATTAGTATAGCAAGTAATTAAACAACAGTATTTTTCTTTGAATGGGGGGACTTATAAAAGTGGTAAAATTGGATTCCTTTACGTTATCCCTTGATTTTTTATAGTTGAAGTCCTGATGAATTATACCACCAGTTAAAGCTGATATAATACCTATAGTGTATACATTTTAATCTCGCTTTTGCAGTTGGTGCAAGCTAAACACAACTTTGCAAGTACATGTTCCAGATGTTGGCTTTTCAGTTCATGCATAGGTGAAGGCTGTAACAGCTGTCAGAACTAAGACTACAGTGTATTGTATGCACACATACTCAGCTGTTTTTATCCTAAATATCCAGGTCCCTTACCACTCACAAACCTCTGTTCATGAACATTAACTTCCATGTTAATGCTGCCTTATTCTCTCCCTAGTAATGCTATTCAGCAATCTTTCCACTGAGTCGTTAAAAGGCACTTGTTTGGCAAGAGTTTGCAGTCATTTTGGAAATAATTAAACTGGCTTGTGTGTACTTCTAGACATCTTCAGGCCAAGGATAGCACACTTCCTTCTGGTGATCTGTTCCTGAAGTTAAATGATTTGAGCTTGTGAGTGGTACTTTATTGATGGATATGTTATTAGGATGTTAATCAGCTGATCAGTTTGTTACTGGATGCTGTGAATGATGGGTGGTAGAAACTGACTGAAAAGTTGGGATGGACTTGTAATGAATGCCTTCTTGACAATAAACTGGACTTAAGGAGGGTACAGCAGCAAGCATACATGTTTGGCTCATATGGAGCTTGGGAAGAGTCAGGTTGTGGAGAGTGTTGGTATTTAAAAACATTGCTGAATGGAGAGAGTGATACAGATGAGTGAAATAACTTACTATTTTGCTTCCCATTATGGATTAGGGATCAGGTAGGCTCAATAGTGCCCAGTAGCTGTTTTATGCTGTTAGAGGGCCCCAGAGAGGGAGTTGGGATAGGGAGATGGGTGAGCTGAGAAACAGGTGGGGAAGAGCTACCAGGATACCAGACAGTGTTCTGTTTTCTTTTATTTTCAATTCCTAAAGGTAGACCAGAGAGGGAATAGGAGGATGGGATATGACTAAGGAAGGGCCATATCACTCGTCAAGTTATTAGCTCTGGCTACCTGGGGAGGAAGTTAAACTTTTCTTTATTAATTTTCAAATACAAATAGCCTAAATAGTGGAAAGCATTTTGTAGTCTCTGTTGAGTTCCAAGTACCCCATTATCCTTAGTATTTAGTACTCATTATTCATTACACCACATAATAAACTAACGGTGAAAATAATGTTAACATGCTCTTTGGTTGATCCCTTCTATCTGTAGGTTATTACCTTGAGTCACAATGTTCCCCCACAACTGTAGTCCTTTCATACCAACTGGAAGACAAGTTGGCTAGTGCCAACAAAGGTGTGTCGCAAGTGAGCAAAAGTCACAGAGACGTGCATCCATACACACACACACACACACATACATACACACTAAAGCCATGCTGTCATTTGTACATCTGTGCACAGAGGCTCATTCTTTGACAGAAGCAGACTTGCATAGAAATGTAATCATATCCTCATGTCCACTTAAACACAGATGTACAGTATTTATTATTAGTTGTTTAACCAGGTATAGCACACTAAGCTGAAAGCTTTTTTACAGGAGCGACCTGGGAGCACACGGAGGTTAAGTGACTTGCTCAGGGTCACACAGTATGCAAGTGGAAGCTGTGGGATTCAAACCCAGGTCTGGTCTGCTGGATGTCACCAGATTTGCAGCTCAGAGCCTTATACCACTGCGCTATACTGCCTCCAGAGATGAGATTTAGATTCACACAAGCACTCCAACATATTCACAGACATGTTGTCATGCACATTTGCACAAAAATATTCATAAATCCACATTGCCATATACTGAACAAACAAACATTCACTCATGCACATGTTGTGACACTGCCCTACATGTATACATGCATACTCCCACTCCCACACACACACACATATACGTACAGAGATACAAACACAGAAAGGCTAATTAAACCACTTGCACAAACCCAATAGTTTTATTTTTTAATTTTTTGAAATTTAATAAGATTTATTGAAAGATATAATAAAGACAAATACAACAAAATACATAGAAAGATAAATAAAATAAATACATATATGACAACTAGGGGGGACCTTCAATCACATCAATAAACTGCCAGAAAACCTACAATCTCACGGGTTTTAAATGTAAGAGAAAATGACTGCAATAGAATGGTGATACAATAACTTGCAAGTGTTTTGTAGTTTTATTTACCCAACATAATCCAACTGATATGTAATATCTTGTTTTCTGTGAGGGTCTTCTTTGACCCATTTTTATCGTTATGCAGACTGAAGCACTGAGAATCTAAGGACCCAATCCACAGAGCAGCCAGTGATATGTACAATTTGTGCATATCCCAACCATGTTGATGTGCACTGAATGCCTGTCCACATCTGATGGCTTCCTTATCCCCTGCTAGCCACTGCCCATGTGTGCAGAGGTTCACACAGGGGAAGGAGATATCCTGGGGTAGAACTGTACAGGACAACAGGCATCCAGTCAGATGCTTACATCAGCACTGTAGTGGATCTCCTTTTCTGAATGAAGTGCAGGTCCATGAAATATGCATTCCTCAAAGGACTGCCATTATCCTCATAGAGAACACCAGATGCAGTTTGAAAAACATGGTCTGCACCAGAATGACCACCAGCCCTTCCTTCCTGTACAGAGGGCTGGTAGCAAGTAGAGGAGATGTCAATCAGGCCCCCAGGGACAGTCCATGGCCAGGCAGAGGGGGGCATGTAGAAACTATGTCAAGGTCCTTGCCTCACATAACCTGCATTCCATCTTCCAGCCATGGTAGAGAATGTGTCCAGAATCAGGCATTTGCACACCCCTTCCGCTGAGCCTGCCTCAAGCAAGTTGTGCACGTAGATGTGCCGGCAGTATGAGATTGGGTCTGGTGGAGTACGCGATCTGAGCTGTGGATGAATGGAGGTCACTGCATGTACAAAGCTGGACCTCTGCTCAGCCCCAACCCACACAAGCACCCCTCTGCAGGTGCACATCCTGTTGTAGATTGGGCTGTAAGTGCATAACTGGCTATGGTGGAAATTAAGCCTGGGTTCCTTGATTACCAAGCTAGTGCTCTAGCCACTAGACTAGTTCAGCTTAGAGAGGCATTCTCTGTTGTCCCTTGTGTTCGAAATAAAAATCTTATATTGTGTATACAAGACAGCTTAACTGCTTTCTCTTACAAGTAACCCGGTTGTTCTACAAGCAAACAAGATGGCACACAAAGCCTTTTTCACAAATGATTAAAATTAGGCCAGGCCAGTGGCATGGAGACCTGAGGAGCTTTGCTGCTTATGTCCTGACATGCCAGTGACCCGAGTTCAGGAATGAGTTCCTGAGGGTTGGCCAGGGACGGAGATGATTGAGCATCTGGAGAACTGCTCTCTTCTCCAAGGTAGAGGAAGATCGATGTCTCAGCCTGGCTGCCCCCACCTGGAGGCCTGGGGACAGTACAGTGTCCAAGTGCCAGTCTAGGGAGGGTCCGTGGCTCTGTGCCATGTGCACACATCCATGCATGCATGCCTATGTGCTGCTGCTGCCATAGGTTGAGCGCCCATAAGAACAGGGAGAAGGATGGTGGGCTCAGGCTCCATGACATCCCACCTGCTCCTTCCCGATCTACCCCACAGCCCAAAACTGACAACCCACTACTGGATTATGCTCCGCTTGGGGGGAGGACAACCCTCCCCTTCCTGGCCCTGCCACAGGGGAGTTTGTGGGAGTCTTGGGTTGGATTGCTGCTGGGGGAGGCGGTGGCCAGTCAGGAGGGGTGGGGACAGAACTAAACAGCCGTGCCCAGAACACCCAATGGAAAAAGGGAATATAGGGGGAAAGATCCTTATCAGTGCTCCAGTTACTGCCCCATCTCCCTTTTGGATACAGACTATAAGATTTTGGCTAAGGGTTTAGCATTGAGACTGCATACAGTACTGCTGCTATTAGTCCACCTGGACCAAGTCAGGTTTGTGGCAGGAAGAAATGGGAGCAGATCACATCAGGAGACTAGTCAACTTGATGTGGGCTATAGAATCCTCTCTAGACCCCATCTCAGCCATAGCACTAGATACAGAGAAAGCATTCGACTCCATCAAATGGCCCTATTTGTTTGCCACATTACAAACCTTTGGTTTTTGGTGAAACCATTGTTCAATGGATCAAAATGGCACACAGAATGATAAGGGAACCGGAGACCCCCAGAGAGGTCGTGAAAGCCTCTGTACCTGCCCTCCTCCGCCCCCAGAAAATGGTGCACAGAATGATAAGGGAACTGGGGACCACAAGAGAGGTCATGAGGGCCTCTGTACCTGCCTTCCCCCACCCCCGAAAATGGCGCACAGAATGATAAGGTAAATTCAAAAGGACTCCTGAGGCCTACAGTTCCCAACTTGTTCAAATCCTGCAAACAGTCTCAAAATCGGGCAAAATCCTAAGTAAAGGGAAATACCTGTGGCCTTGAAAGCTGCCCTAGCTGCTGTCGCAACAAGCGAGCCCTGCTGGCTGCTGCGTGGCTGCCACTAGTTGTAAGGCGCCATTTTGTGTCGACGCAGCTGTATAGACTGTTTTTTTAAATGAAGGATTGTGCAGCTATTGAGCTACTATTGCCAAATCGACAGGGTGCCTTAAATTTCTTTTTGATTTTATGACTGTTATTAAGCTCTGAATGTACAAATACTGGGCTACCACAGAGTGCCTTAAGATACCAGTACAAACATTTCAGGCGTGCTCTTTAATTCAGCATTCTAGCTTATGCCTTAATTAATGACTTTTGCCTTAAGATATCAGTACGAACATTTCAGGCGTGCTCCTTAATTCAGCATTCTAGCTTATGCATTAATTAATGATTTTAGTATGCTTTAAACTGTTTCTTAAACTACTGATATTACAACTGGTGGACTGCTCGTAATAAACAACTGTTGGGCTGCTCGTAACAAACCGACAGGGAGCCTTAAGGTGGATATTGCTGCTTTGTTAGACTATTTTAAAAAAGGATTCAACTTCAGGGTACCTTACTACTTTAATTAATCCAACAGGGTACCTTAAGCTCTATTTTTAAAACGGATTCAAAACCAGGGTACCTACTAGTTTAATTAATCTAACTGGGTACCTTAAACTGTATATGTGCACATTGCAGGCAGGCTCCCTAATTCAGGATAAGACCCTAGGCATTTCAAACGCCTAGTACAATAGGAGTGAGAGGCAGAGTGTACCACCTTGCATTTCAATTGCTTTGTGTCCAAACTGTGGGCTGCCCTCGATTACTAATGTTCCCAAACTGTTTGTTTCTCACCTCTAGCTCATTGACTTTCTGCAGCAGGCCCCTTCACCCTCCTCCTCTTTTCCTACTATAAAACCCCAAGCTCATGTAAACTGTTTACTCTTACAGGGAACTGGGGACTGCCAGAGAGGTCGTGAGGGCCTCTGTACCTGCCCTCCCCGGCCCCCCGAAAACAGTGCACAGAATGATAAGGTAAATTCAAAAGGACTCCTGAGGCCTACAATTCCCGACTTGTTCAAATCCTGCAAACAGCCTCAAAATTGGAACGGAATCCTCGTAAAAGGGCTTACCTGTGGCCTTGAAAGCTGCCCCTTGCTGCTTGCAACAAATGAGCCCTCCTGGCTGCTGCGTGGCTGCCGCTAGTTGTAAGGCTCTGCCCGGCCACCCCCACCACCACCCTTGGTCGGCACTCCAATTTATACTTGCTAGATGGTCACGTGAGCTGCAAACTCCTATCAGCTCACTTTGCCATCTGCAAGTTATACAGTCTCACCACTAGGGACCCCTGGCCAGTTTCTGTGACAATTAACCTCTCTCACTGAAGCCTCTATTTCACAGACTACACAGACAAATTCATTTTTGTCTCATTTGAAATTTATACAGCTTCTTCACCTAGAGGCTCCCCTATCTGCTATTGGGATACCTTTCTGTCTCAAAAGAAGCCTCTTCTATCATAAATCTACAGTCACTGCCTAAATACCTAGCTTCAATCCCTAGTTTAAATCTAACACAGACGGAATTCTGATCCAGGGTTATTTCCTGAAGCAGTTTGTACCTGGGCATTGTCTTGGAGTAAACCCCTACCAGTCATCACAATCAATATGATTCCTCCATATGGGACTCATTTAAAACTAAAGCTGCCTGGAGCCTCACTAGACGCTCGCGGCAGGGCACTACCGTCTTACCCTAGGTAGAGGGATGGGGGGCTGATAGTTACCCCTCCTTACTTACCTCCCAGTCACCTAAGCAGGTCCCTCCTAGCCCGAGGGGAGGATATTGAATCCAATCCTGGTCCTTTTTTCCCAAATCTTTCCCTCAACACCCCTTCTCACTCCTTGTGGGCTGACTCCAAAGGACTCAAACTTGCACATATGAATATTGGCAGTCTAAGGAACAAATTCCCGGACCTCGAAGTTTGGGTGACTCTCTATAAGCCCGACATACTAGCCTTGACAAAAGACTGGCTAAAGCCCCAGATCCTCCCCCACGAAGTGGACCTAGTGGGCTACCTTACCTTCAGGAAAGACGGGGTAGGAAAAAAGGGAGATGGGGTTATTATTTACGTTAGCACTGTCCTTTAAGCTACGGAGCTGGATGTCCCCTCCCTTAATGGTTCCTTGGCTGAAATACTGTTTGTAAAAATACTCCTCGGCAATGCCAAACCACTCGCCATAGGGAGTGTATACCTCCCACCTCAAACTGCCGCCTCCTCCTTAGAATCCCTAACAATGCACCTGGAGGGCCTCTCCAGGGGGGAGGCCATACTCCTCGGGGACTTCAATCTCCACTGGCCATCACTACTCTCCTCCCCTACTAAAAACCCACTACTCGGTTCCCCACTTACGCAGATTATCGACCTCCCCACAAGACTAAACCCAAAGGCTGGAAATCATTCTCTAATTGACTGGATCCTAGTTTTCTGCCCGGGCCGGATACTGTTGGCAGGGATTATGTCGGACACTTTGAGTGACCACTCACCTACTTTTTGCATCTGGTCCAACAAGCCTCCAAAAATCATCGCTAAGGTCATTGAAGTGAAGAATTACAGTAGGTTTTGTCCAGCAGACTTTTGCTCTGACTTAAGGAAAGCTGACCGGGCCCTTATCGTCTCCCTGCCCACACTTAATGAGGCTCTTGATTATTTCACACAGACCTTCTTATCTGCATCTAATATGCATGCCCTGTAAAAAAGCTCAGGGTACAAGGAAAATGCCATAAATGGCTGAGCCCCTGCCTCAAGCATACCATGCTCCTCCGGGACAAAGCATGGGGCACCTACAAAGCCACTGGCAACTCTAGAGACTGGGAGAAGTACAGAGAGTTGAGAAATCGGTGCAAAACATCCCTGAAACATGCTAAATCTCAATACCTAAACAACCTCCAAACTAGACACCTATGTGACCCCCAAAAATTTTGGGGTCACATAAATCTACTCATAAAGGGTTCCACAAGTAGTCAAACAGACTCCATCCTGGTGGGGAACTCATTGACCAATTCCCCTACCGTTAGTGCTGAGGCCTTTTGTGCCTATTTCTCTACCCCAAACGTACCTCCTCTTCCTGTCTTCCCCAGGCCTACCTTGCACTCTGATGTTGCATGGGTGCATCCATGACCTCAATTCCACATAAAGCTGGTCAAACAGTCAGAGGTACTACCTCTCCTGTGCAAAATTAACCCTTCTTCCACACTGGGACATGATCAACTAGAACCACGCCTGCTGAAGGCTACCGCTCCAGCTATTGCCTGCCCTGTCACCCTACTCATAAACAGATCACTCCGGGAAGGTAAAGTCCCAAAAATGTGGAAGGTGGTGACCATCCATCATCCCTGTCCCCAAAAGTGGTCCTCGAGCCAACTTGGGAAACTATAGGCCAATCTCCCTTCTCAGTCCCCTTGGGAAAATTCAGAATAGACTAGTCTCTACCCAGCTATAGGTCTACCTTGAGCAACACTTTCTCATGGCTGATATGCAACATGGCTTTAGAAAGGGACATGGCACCGACACTGCTCTTATCCAGCTCACGGCAGACATCCTTGCCTCTATGGACCAGGGATCCCCAAAGGGCGCCCTCTACTTTGACCTATCCAAGACCTTTGACTTGGTCAACCATAATCTCCTACTCACCAAACTCTGGCTCCTAGGATTGGATCACCACTCACTCTCCTGGTTCGAGAGCTGTCTGTGTGACCGTTCCCTAAAAGTCCACTGGAAGGGCACTCAATCGGGACTGAGACCCGTCACTGCTGGGGTGCCTCAGGGCTCAATCCTGGGCCCCCTGCTTTTCTCACTCTTCCTCAATGATATTGTGGGAAACTGCTCCCTCAGTAAGCTCATTTTGTATGTGGATGACACTGTCATATACTGCAGTGACCCCCAACCTAGTGTCATCTCCACAAAACTGCAGGACAGTGTCTCAACGCTTGAGGCCTGGTTCTCTGCGAATTCCCTTATACTCAACGAAGATAAAACCAGAGCCATTCTATTTGGGTCTAGACACTTGGGCCTTGACAGAAGTTAGCTGCTGCAGATCAGCATCCACCAAGGAAAAAGAGCTGAGATCATGACCAGCTTTAAATACCTTGGGATCCATCTTGACCAGGAGATGACCTACAGGCCCCATACTGACTCCATAACCTGGTCCATCCACCAAAAGCTTAGTCTCCTCAACCGGCTGGGGGACTCTCTATCCCTGGCTGCATGACGGGCAATTGCCTCCTGCGATCTTCTCCCCACCATTCTATATGGTGCTCCACTTCTGCAATTCCTTTGCGAGTCGGAATTCAACAAACTTTCCGTACTCTATAATCAAGTGGCACGGTTTTCCACAAGCTCCTCTCCTTGGAAGCATCACTGTGAGGCACTTAGGGAACTTAAATGGCCCACTCTGCGACACAAACTCCCATACCCCGTCACTTGTCTTGCCTTCAAGTTCTCTACCCTAGGTCCCCCTCCCCATCTTAGAGGACTACTCTCCCCTGAAGAACAAACCCGAACCTTGCGATCATCCACGAAACACCTCCTGGAAATCCCTCAGATACGTTCCAACCAAGGCAAACGCTCTTTCAAATTTGCTGCCTCCCACCTATGGAACTCCCTTCCAGCTAGTTTGACTGACTCTCCCACCCTTAACCAGTTCAAGTCTGGACTCAAACTTTATCTTCTCAATCTCAGTCTCTGTGACTGCAACCGTTAGCTCCCAAGTCTTGGTCTCATGCCAGCTGAACTTCTCTGAACCTCCCTCCATCCTGTCTTTATTCTTCCTAGCCTATGATGTCAATCCTTTTTGTTGTCTAACTACCCTTCTAACTGGTGGGTAACCAGGTGTCTGAATGAGAACCCGATTTCTACTACTGGATGCTGTTGCTAACGTTTATCTGTGAAACTAATGTAAATCATGACTGAGTCTAATTGTGAGCCTGATTGTTCTATCCCTGTATGCTGTTGCAATGTATATTTGTGTAACTTATGTAATTACTGTAAATAATGCCTTTAAATGTCTCTTTATGTAACTAATTCCGGGTTGCCCCTGAAAAAGGGACCTCTGGTCTCAGTCGGCTTACCCGGTTACCAAAATCCAAATAAATAAATAAAATTCAACCCTGCAAGTTTCAAGTTCTTACAAATAGTTGTCTCTTGGCTAGATTTTCTCTGGGCAAAGGGGCTGCCCCCTGTTCCCAGCCTTTTCTGTGTTAGCTACTGAACAGCTGGTGCAAAAGCTTTGGGAAACTTAAAACATTCCAGTGATCACTGTGGGGACTGATGTACACAAACCAATGCTTTTAGCGGACAATATTTTAATTACTTTGAACAATTCAGACAAATCGATACCTGCCCTCATTAGCTTGTTGGACCAGTTTGAGAAAGTATCTGGTCTTCATAAAAATTGTGGTAAGGCAGAGGCTGTGGCTTTAAATTTGAAATGCAGCTTGCTTTCTCTCCAAGGAACAGGGCTTTCCTGGTCACCTCATCCTGTATGTTATCTGGGCATTTTTATTTCTCCTCAGGTGGGGGAATATTTTTTAAAAGCCTCCAAAGATTGGGTAACTTTATAGAGGGCTCCTGCAGGGATATACCCCCACAACAGATAGCTTCAAAATATGGTGGGAAAAACAGTTGTGATATCAACTAACAGAAGAAGACTAGGCCTGTTGTTGGTCCAATGTGTAAGGACATTGTCGGGATGCAGGAGGGAGACTTATGTAGCTGAAGACACAACATTTATGGTGCAGTACACCTGACTAACTAAAAAGGATGAATTTGGTACTTACATCTATCTGACTGTTGGAAATTACACTAGTCAGAGGGTACATTGTTACATATCCTCTGGAGGGTTCCATGTCATGAAAGCGATCACAGAATAGTGATAACTATTATGGCGAGTGTATCTCGCCAAAAAGCAAACTGCCAATATACACTTTCAGGCGACCCAACATCCGGAATGGAAAAAAGTGTTTTGCAGCGGGGGAGCACTACCTGAAGGATTATCAACTCCGGGGGCTGCATGTTGGGGCAGGGCAAAATCTGGCATCACATGAAAAATTAAGTGTGTCGTAGACAGTGACAAATGTTTTATGCACCTGGTCCCGAACCCTGTACTTGCTGCACCATAGCTATCCACCCACACCACCACCACACCATACAGCTAGCTCGACGGCAGCAGGTACACCCATCTCTCATAATCTGTTCCCTGTCCCTCCCTTTCCCCTTGCTATCCTCCCCTTTCTGTCACCATCCACTACCATAGTGGTTGTGTACAGTCGTTACCCTTGTAGGGTAGCCCATTAGTATAGCGCCCAATATGAATCACCATTTTGACATGGCTCCCATATTCGGTCACTATACTCATGGTATACCACTCAGGAGCTGTCCTATATTGGCAGGCTGGTGGAGTCAGCTGCAGGTTTAAATATTGGATGTTATGCAATGTCCGGTACCCATGGATGCCTCCTGCAAGATTTTAGGTAATACTAATAAACTCTCAATTCAGTATAATCCCCTCCATCTATAGTTCATGGCAGCCATTACAGAGGCAAAGCAATTGGTATATCGGAAATGGAGGTCTGAAGACAGCCCTATCATGGATGAATGGAAAGACAGTATACATAGGTAATATGTCATAAGAGTGAATCCTAAATGGTGAATGCACAATGGGTGAGAGCTAAAAAGGGCGACCGTAATTTGGCGCAGACCATAACAGTGAGCAGTCAAAAGGACTATACATGGTGGGAAAAAAAGAAATACCACAAGAGACACACAGAAACAATGTTTTGCAGGGGGGGGGGCTTCACCCCCCCCCCGCACCACCCTCACTATAGATAAGCATCCTCGGAGCTGCAGCCACCACCGCACAACTGGGGCTCATATGACCCAGGGCTGTTTTTTCACAGTAGCCCAAATTACTGTTATCCTTTTGACTTTGCCTTTTTGGTGTAGCCCTTTTGCATTCACCCTT
Source organism: Neoceratodus forsteri (assembly GCA_016271365.2). Lineage (NCBI taxonomy): Eukaryota > Metazoa > Chordata > Ceratodontiformes > Ceratodontidae > Neoceratodus > Neoceratodus forsteri. The sequence continues at coordinate 853,969,162 of CM028134.1, forward strand.
ATGACCGGACACCGCATGTGTTAATTTGGCAGGCCTAGAATGCCTCTCATAGATAGCTGGAGGGAAATGGGCACTCTATGAGAAAGTTTGAGGACCTTATCTTTCCTGAGCTACCTACCATTTTAACAGTTAAGTGTGGGGGGCATTTCTTTTTGTACTTTAGACACCCTTGGATGGCTTTAGATCTGTGAATGGATGATATTCTTCCTTTAGAAACATAGAAACTGTTGGCAGAAAAGGACTGCTAGGCCCATCCAGTCTGCCTGTAGGGCTTTATACATTGTATGTAGATACTGACCCTATGTGGTCAATGGGTTTTCATCACTCCTTCCCCTCTCAGGCTTCCCCTGTGCCTGTCTCAAACATGCTTAAACCCTTCCACTGTGCTTGCCCCCACTACCTCCTGTGGCAGACTATTCCAAGTGTCGACTACCCTTTCTGTGTAGAAAAACGTCCTCACATTACCTATTAATCTACCCCCTTCCAATTTCATATCGTGCCCCCTTGTTCTAGTACTTTTTCTACATTGGGAAAGGTCCCCCTCCTGCACCTTGTTTATGCTCTCGAGGTACTTGAAAGTTTCAATCATGTCCCCCCACTGTCTCCTCTCCTTTATGATGCACATTGAAATTGTTTTGGATGAAATGTGTATCTTATCTACACTATCTTGACTAATTATGGTGTTTTATATCTCTATATGTAATACTGTGTTCATGTTGTAAATTTGTGGTCTGTATGTTAAGTGTTGGATTCAATTGGAAAAGAGATTATTTTATCTCAATTTGATATTCAATAAAGTTGAAGTGAAGCTGAAGTACATATTGAGGTCCCTTAGTCTCTCCTTATATGTTTTGTGGTGTAAGCCCTGTACCATCTTTTTGCCCTTCTCTGGATAGTCTCCACCTTATCTATGTCCTTGCACGGGCGTGGTCTCCAGAACTGCACACAGTACTCCAGGTGAGGCTTTACCAATGTTTTATACAATGGCATCACCACCTCCCACTTCCTGCTAGTGATACCCCTGCCTATGCACCCCAGCATGCCACTGGTCCTCCCTGACGCCTTTGTACACTGCTTTGACACCTTAGGGCCATCAGAGATAATACCCCTAGGTTCCTTTCCTCTTTGGTGACAGTCAGCTCCTCCCCCCAACCTGTAGCTCTCCCTAGGGTTCCCTCTACCCAGGTGCATTATTTTGCACTCCTTTGCATTGATCCTAAGTTGTCACATCTCTGACCATCTTTCAAGCTTCTCCAAGTCCCTCTTCATTTTCTGCACCCCTTCTGGAGTATTCACCCTGTTGCAAATCTTGATGTCATCTGCAAACAGGCAGACCTTTCCTTCCAGCCCCTCTGCAATGTCACTAATGAAGACATTAAACAGGACTGGTCCTAGTACTGATCCCTGTGGTACCCTACTGGTCACCCCCCCTCCTCAGATTGTACCCCATTTACCACCACCATCTGTCACCTGTCTGTTAACCAGTTCCTAACCCAGTTCACCGCCTTGTCTCCCATTCCCAGACTACCCATCTTGTTAATCAGCCTTCTATGTGGGACGGTATCGAAGGCTTTGCTGAAATCTAGGTAGGCAACTTCTACCGCCCTTCCCTGATTAAGTTCCCTAGTCACCCAATAAAAAAAGTTATTAGATTCGTTTGACATGACCTTCCTGCTGCGAATCTGTGTTGCCTCAGATCTTGACCTCCGTACCTTAATACATGCCTTGGGTACATCGAGGCTTGACTAACGTAATGCACTCTATCTCAGGGTCATGGGAGGATCTCTCCGCAGACTGCAGCTAGTGCAGAATGCAGCTGCATGGTTATTTACTGGGCAGCTTAAATTTTGCCACATTACTCCAGTGTTGCGTGATCTGTACTGGCTGCCAGTCAGGTGGAAGATCCTCTTTAAGGTGGGGCTTCTCACCTATAAGGCCCTACATGGTCAGGGCCCTGGTTACTTGTTAGACCTTCTGGTTCCCACTGTCTCGGTTTGTCCCTTCCGTTCCTCCAATGGGGGCCTTCTAGCGGTTCCCAGGTTGAGGCTGAAATTGGCAGGTGACAGGGCATTTAGTGTCACCACCCCAGTCCTGTGGAACTCACTCCCTTTTGGGGTTAAGGAGGCCCCGACGTTGGAGGTTTTTAAGGCTCACCTTAAAGCCTACCTATTCACTAAGGCATTTTTGGATTAAATTGAGAATTGTCTGAACTCAGGTTTTAATTAGAGTTTACCTGATTATTTGCTGTATTTTAATAATTTAATAACTGTATGTGTAATTATATTTTGTTATTTTGTTGATGCTTCTGAATATGTGCTAAATTATTGTACGGTGCCCAGAGCCTCCGGGAATGGGCATATTAAAATAAAAATTTTACTTACTTACTTGAGCACCACTGGATTCCATATGTGCCACTATCCTTTCTTTCAGCAGTATCTCCATGATCTCTCCCATCACTGAGGTGAGGTTGATTAGCCTGTAGTTCCCTGCCTCCTCCCTACTGTTGCTTTTGTGCAGTGGGACTACATATACCCTCCTCCAATCCTCTGGAACAACACCCGTGTTGAGTGACTCTGTGAACAGGGCCACCAGATGTACTGCTAGTTCCCTTCACAGCTCCTTTAACATCCTCAGGTGGATGCCATCTGGCCCCATGGCCTTATCCACCTTCAGCATTGTGAGTTCTTCCAGAACTCTTTCCACTGTGAATGGACTAGTGTTCACCTCTCCTTCCCCCTCCCCCCCCATCACCACTGCAACTCAACTATGGTCCTTAACCTTCCCCCTCCTTACTGAATACTGAGCAGAAGTATTTGTTCAGCATTTCTGCCTTGTCCAGATCCCCCTCCTTATACTCTCCCTTCTCCCCTTTGAACCTCAAAATCCCCCCTTTTTTTCTTCTTTCACCGATGTACCTATAAAATGCCTTATCCCCTTTGTTTACAGACTGTGCTAAGCCCTCTTCTGTCTGTGCCTTATCCCTCCTAACAGCCTTCCCTGCTTCCATTAGACATTCAAAGTACACCTCCCTGTCGTCCTCCCTTTGGCTCCCCTTATATTTTCTGAAACTCAGCCTTTTAGCCCTGACTTCATCCCTCGCTTCGTTGGAGAATCATAGTGGTTTCCTTCTTCTTTTCCCTTTGGCCACTATCCTAATGCATTGGTTTGTTATATCCACTATGGCTCCTTTCAGTTTCTCCCATTGTTCTTCCACCCCCTGTACTACCTTGCCCTTCCCCAGGACTTCTTGTATTCATCTACCCATTTCAGTAAATCCATCCTCCTGAAGTCTAACACTCTTGCCCTCTTGTGGCTTAATTGAGTTCATGTCTCCATGCTGAACCATACCATGTGGAGGTCATTGGATCCCAGCTGCCCTTCCATTTGTATTTCTTCGACTCTGTTCCCATTGGTCCATACTAGGTCCAGAACTGACTTGTCCCTGGTTGGCTCATGCACCAGCTGCCTGAGTCCAACCTCTGCAGGGATTCAAGGATGGCTGTGCTTCTGGCTGAAACAGCCATCTAGGTGGTCCAATCCATGTCCGACATATTAAAATCCCCCAGTATCAGGATTTCACCTTTAGCTACCATATCATGTATGTTCTCCACTAGTTCCCTGTCTACTTCCTCCCTCTGTACCAGAGGTCTGTAGATCATCCCTGTGTGTATTGCTGTTCCATTCTCTGGCTCCAGGGTGGCCCACATTACCTCAGCCTCCCCCTGTCTTCCCTGAACTTCTGTAGCCTTTATTCCATCTCTGATGCACAGGGCCACTCCTCCACCCTTTTTACCCTCCCTGTGCCTCCTGAATAATGTATAGCCTGGTACATTGACTTCCCAGCCATGATTACCAGAGTACCATGTCTCTGTTATTGTTGCTATGTCAAGGTCTGCATATGCCAACAAGGTCTCCAGGTCTGGAACTTTATTTCCTAGGCTATGGGGATTTGTTAGCATGCCCTTCCATGTTTTACAGTCTGCCCATCCTCTGCTCTTGTTTCTCCTCTCCAGCATATTCCCCCATCCCAGTTTCCTTTCCTATATGCTGTTGACCCCCCCCCGTATCATTCATTATACATTCTTCACCTGCCTGCCACTCACTGCCTGCTTTAGTTGTATCCGTAGTCAACTTATGTTCCTGCATATTCCCTTGGGGGGAAGTGTTCCTAAGCCTCCTGGCTCTCCCCCTTGGCTGGTTTAAATGCTCACAGCTGAAGCATTTAAACTTCTCTCAAAGGACCAAGGTTCCCTTCTTGTACAGATGCAGACCGTCCTCCTTATATAAGCCTGCATCTGCCTAGGTCAGGCTTCAGTCCCCTATAAAGCCAAAACCCTTCCTTCCACACCAATCCTTCAACCAGGAGTTGAAGGTTTGGATGTTGAGTGCCCTAGCTTCCCCTGTGCCCTGGACAGGTAGCACCTCTGAGAATGAGACAGAGTGTGCTATCTGCTTCAGGTTTCCCCCCAGCTTCATGAAATCATCCTGGACTCTGACTAACTCCACCCTTCTCCTGGCCAGGTCATTGGTACCCAGGTGGACAATGACATGAAGCTGTTCCCTCCTAGATATTGCCATAGCCATCCTAAGGATCTGCTTCCCATCCCTCCATGCAGCACTTTCTGAGAGGCACTTGACCTCCCTCTCTGCCCTTCTAGGTGACCCTAACTCCACTCCCCAGACAATAGAGTCCCCCACTAGGAGAAGCTTCCCACTCCTCTGGGGTTCCCTGATTCCCTTCCATGGGGCTCCATCCTGAAGAACCATCCCATCCTCCCTGGTCCCAGCCTTGGGTTCCTGAGTGGGTCTTTCCTGTTCTTCCAAAACAGTGTAGGAGTTTTTAAGTGGGACCAGTTGGGGGATGTACTTTCAACCCCCCTCCCTCACCCTTTCTGAGCCCACTGTAGTCCAATCACTCCTCTTCCCTGGCAACCTTTGAGGTAAAGGTTGTGGACCCGGTGGTCTCTGGGTGGGGGTCAATGCTGCCTTCAGCTTGGCCAATTATGCTCAGAGACAGGCAATATCCTCCCTCAGCCCAGACAGGTGCCTGCAGATAGGGCTGCAGCACAGCCTCCAGAATGTCTCCCTGAAGACAGCGGCTCCACAAACACTGCACTGCACCACTCTCATCATGTCTGATTCCCTCCTCAGTCAACTGCCTGCTTAAGATGGCTATTTGATATCCTCCAAATATATGTTTTATTTTTGTTGTGTTCTATTATGCTTCCTCTTTCACTAATTCCTGTATGGATGCAGGATGTTTCAAGGCCCTATGGGACCCATCCAGTAAATGTAGGGTGAGCCCTGGGGTGGGTGGGTAGTGGGGTAGGGGGGTGGGACCCCTCCCTCCGTATGGTATGATGATACCTGGCAGACATTTTTACATCTAGTGTTTATTCCAGCAGGGTGGATATTTTCAGTATCCACCAGGCTCCCATATAAATAAACATCTTCTGTTTTTAATTACTTTGTTAGCTCCTAGTTGCATGTTTTCTTTGTTTGCATAATGCTTCTATATTTGATGTTACTATATATCCTTTCTGCTGTTGAGGACTGGGAAATATTACATGACTGCAACACTGCATTCTGATCAGATGGAAGGGATCCAGGGTCTATATTTGGTTGTATAAACAGCATAATTATGACCCTAACTATCTGAGGATGTATTCTTTTGCTCAGACTTTAGTCTTTACTTTATTGTGACAGGGAGATCAAGAGTGGCAGGATCTCCCCGTCACATTTATCTAACTTGTATTACAGTTGGGTTATATCAGAAACATAGAATGTAATGGTAGAAGGGGACCTCAATGCCCATCTAGTCTGCCCATGGTCTTTGATTACTACCCCTTTCCTGCTACCCCCTCTTTTGTATTATTCCTTTATAATCATCCCATGCGTTATTGAACCCCACTACTGTTTTGGCCCTCATGACCTCTGAGGGTATGCTGTTCCAGGTGTCTACTACCCACTCTGTGAAGAAGAATTTTCTAATGTTGGTCCTGAATTTTGCCCCTTTTAGTCTAAGATTGTGACTTCACATTTTGCTTCCCTCTTTGGCATTGAAAAGTTCCTGAACTGAAACCTTATTTGTCCCTTAATGTACTTAAAAATCTTAATCATGTCTCCCCTCCCCCCTCCTCTTTTCCATAGAGTACATGTTTAATTCCTTCAACCTGTCCTCATATGAGAATTTGTGTACTCCCTGTACCACTTTTGTTGCCTTCCTTTAATGGTATTGCTGTTGTCGTACAATTGTACGTATTACAGTATAAAATCCTCAATAAAATATTAATTGCAAAAAAATATAAAAGAAAAGGAATATGAAAAACAGAAAGCAATAATTAAAATCAGTTCTCACATATCATGAGGGAAATATGTATATTGGTTCACATGAGTACAGCAAAATTTCAAAAATGTTGTAGTTCCCACAAATAAGAGCTGGCACCATAACTCATGTGTGAACCAAAAACTATATTTCCTACATGATTGGTGAGTACCAATTTTAATCATTTATTTAAGAGGCTATCCCTGTTTGTTCCTTGAGCTGTTGTTTTGAGAGTCAGCATATCACCATACAAGCAGCTTTTTCTTTTTCTCAACATGGTGGTTCTGTTAGAATTGCTACTTCTCAAACTCTGCAACAGAGCTGCATCATAAAATCATTGGGCTGCTCCTGGAACAAATTACTGCTGATTTTTCTACTGTCACTGTTACAAGTAAATGCCTCACAATTTATCTGCAAAAGAGTTAAATGTTTTTTTTCTTATAGAGTAACTAGCATGACAGTTATACTAGAATTAGTATTTAGTACACTCAGAGATAGCAGGATGCAAGTAGAGAACAGATGATTTGTGCCAAATACCTTAATGGGAATAACCTTCTACTAAAGATTGACCAGCTTAGGTCATGGATACTACAAAATAATCCTAATGCCCTGGTCATCACTGAATCCTGATTCTCTGCTAGGATCCTTAATGGTGACATCACCATTCCTAGTTATGTATCCTTCTGGCAGGATTGGAGGTAGGAGGGTTGGTGTTGTACTTACATGCATCCTTTGTAGTGTCTCCTGTGACATTGTCTCCTGTGCTGCTATCCTCTCTTCTCATAAACATACTGTAGGTAAAGTTTCCTTCTCTCACTCGCTTCCCATTTTTATTGGTGGGGTTAACCTCTCTCCCAAAGCCAACTCAGACTCTAATTCCTCTTCTCTCTCTTCTTCTCTTCTCTTCTCTTCTCTTCTCTTCTCTTCTCTTCTCCTATCTTACACTTGCCTCTTCTGGGGAACTTATTCTCTGGGATTTTGATATGAACTAGTCTTCTCCTCTCCTCTCAAATGATTTTCCATCATGATCTTCACTCCTCCAATCATTCACTCCTTGATTGTATCCTTTCCGCCCAACCACACAGAATTTGTGCAGAAGTTGCCTTTCTGAACTCCATCAATGAAAATTGCATGGTCTACTGCATTAGGAAACTTCATTGCCATAAATTCCCTGTGAGGTACAACTGGACCAGGTCATTCAGGTCCCGCAAGCAAGACAACCTCCTGGATAATGTGCAGTCCTCCAACTGTGCTCCTCTTGTCCACTATTTGAACATAAATGCTGCCCTGTCCTTCTTTACAGCTAACTTCACTTTTGTCAAGGACATGCCCCCCCATGAAGAGATTTCAAGTACATGGGTTACATCTGCTTTGGGTCAGTTCTGAACTCACCTCCTTCTTCAGGGCTTGAGACTCAGTAAGGTTCCTCCATATTTTCTTTGGGTGCCATGAGGTTAAGTTATCATCAGTTACGTAATGCCTGTACAGTCACTCAAGGAGGCAAAAGCCAACTATTTTGCATCAAACCTTCATAAAAATCTTTATTCTCCAAGTAAGTGCTGGAGGGTTATTCACTCCATCATTAACCCCCTTCCCAAGTATCCACAACTGTTGTCAAACAGGTCACCCACAATAGAGCAAAATACATTTTGCTGAGGGCACTGAGAATGAAAGCAAAGGAACAGGAGGAAAGAGTGCGGCAAGCAATTCAGCCACATAGAAAGAGAGAGAGAGAGAGAGAGAAAGAGAGTTAATATCATGGTCAGCCACCATCCGGTCCGAGATGTCCCACACCAGAGGCATCAAACACTACCGTCGAAAGCTCCCAGGGGAAAGGTTTGTGACAAGGTATCTCAAGCGGAGGGCTCCACCCCCAAAAAATATAAACAACTCTGCCCATGCAGCATAGTGGGGAACAACTAAGCAGGAAGTAGTGAGAGCCAATCACATCGCTCAAATTCACAGATGCTCCAAGGTCCAGATCGCCAATAGTGCTGCCACCCTAAGGAGTTCTCCCTCATTACCCCATGCTCATTCCTCTACTCTATTGTCAAGATACCACTGCCAAACTCAGTAACCCACCTGTGGTCATTACCAAGACTTCCCAGGTAGCTTCTGTCTTCAACACTTATTTCACCAATTGTGACATTCCTAACCCTCCCTCATCTATTCTCCTCATCTGCTGCTGCGTCCCCCCTTCTTTATTTGCTTTTACTTTAGTCTTGGCATCTGATATTTTGTCTGCCCTTCTCTCTTTCCCTCCAAAGGCCATAGTCCTGAGAGTCTGGACCCTAAACTTTTTCACGTCTCTGCCCCTGCCACTGCTGCCCCCATTTCTCTACTTCTAAATCTCTCCTTTTAGAGTTATTCTATTCCCTTCTGCTTGAAACTGTCTGACATTCTTCCCCTACACAAAGGAGGTGTCTCCTGCACACCTGAAAACTATTGCATATGTCTCTTCTTCACTCCCAGGCAAAACTTCAGGAAAAGTTGGTTTTCTCCCAGCTCTTTGAATTGTTGACTCCTTCTGTCTCTCTTCCTTTCAGTCTGGTTTCCTTAAAGCACATTCCACAATGTCCTCCCTCCTACACGTCACTGATTCTATCCTGAAGGGAATGGAGAAGGGTCATATTTTGGCCACTTTTGTTATTAACCTGGCTAAGGTATTGTACTCTGTATTCCATCTCGTACTCTAAGATAAGCTGATAAAATAAGTTTATAGCATGAGATCTGGGCTTTCAGCCTCTGTCACTGACTGATTTTATTCATACTTCACTGATTCTAGCCAGTCTGTCCAAGGTGAGGAATCCTTGTCTGCTCCCCTCCCAATTAACTCTGATGTGTCTCAAAGCTCTGTTGTGGGCCCTATCCTCGTCTCATTTTTCCTGAATGACCTCTTTTATCTCAACAAATATACATATGGTTGCTGATGACACTATTCTTTATGCCTTCAGAACCTCCTTCCCCCTGTTGAAACAGTTCTTAAAGCTTGCTTTGACAACAACTAATGCTAGTGCTGTGCCAAACAGCTCTTGTGGAACACAAGAAAGTCACCATGTTGTTTGGTTCTCACCCCCTGCTTAGGAGACTTAGCGAGACCCCTGTTTTTGCAACTCTGGATGCCATTTCCTATGAGACAATCTCCTGTTTTAAGTACCTTGATGGGTGGCTTGATAGTCATCTTGATTTCTCAGTCCACATTGATGCCATTATCAAAATCATTACACTACAAACTCTGTGCTCTCTACAGGAATAAATCCTGCCTCCCACTCCCAATTTAACATGAGATTGTTCTTAAAATGATCCTTCCATGGTTTGACTATGCAGATGTGGTCAATAGTGGAGCTTCCAAATCTATGCTAGCCAGACTGGACCCTATCTTTTATTCCTTCTGTCACTTTACTATTTCTTCCCCTCTCTTACATATGGCTGCTCTCTGTGCCAATTCCTTGCCCTCTTCTCCCTATCCTCTCATCCCCTATTCCATTGCACCTCCTTTCTTTCTAAATATTGGTTTGCATCCTTTCCTTCCTACCTAACTGACCTGCTTTCTGCCTCTGCTCCTTCCTGCTATCCCCTCCACTCTTCTAACTCTTGTTCTTCCAATATTCCACAATGCTCAACATCTACTGATCAGTCATCTTTCTCAGCTCAGCTGCCTTAACTCTGGAAATCTCTTCCCTCCTATCTCAGACATCCTCCCTCTTACCTTGCCCTTATGCTGCTGCTGTGGTCTCACTAGGACATAATGGAAAGGCTTTATTGGAACAAAAGCTGACCGAAGACATGCTTCTACAGCTGAACCAAGTACCCTTGCATTCTTTAATGGATTCTACACACTGCTCTTCTTGCAAACAACCTCTTCACTGTGCTACCTCAAAGTACATTAAATGTATACTTTCCACTGGGGTTTGACCTAGTGTGTGGCTAAAACAATGACTACATGATACTGAGGAGTCCCAAAAGAACAAAACATAAAATGTGTCTGTAGTTTGTTGGTTTTCTTCTTGGCTGGAACCATTGTAAAGTCCTGTTTACAAGGCAACATGTAGTCTAGTAAAGGCTTGACAGCCTTCACCACACATGGATTTGCATACCTGTTATGCTTTGCACTGGGTTTGATGATTTACAGTGTGTATGGGTTTACAGAGACACATAGAAACCAAAAGAATGAAACAGGTCCACTGTTTGTCAATAATTACTGATTAGGGTAAATTAAAATGGTATTCCTGTCAATAAGGCACTACAAAGAGGGCTCCAGAATGTGGGCATTGGGATGAGGGTGAATGTGATGTGGGCGATCAGGATTTCTGAAAATCACCTACACTGACATTGGGGGGATAGGGCCCTATCTCTAGTCCTCTTCTTCTCCACAATGCATGCCACCTGGGAGAGTGTTCATATATATTTGAGGGGGGATATGGGGCAGAGCCCCCTGTAATGGGGTGTGGGGGACAGAGCTCCCAGTGTCAAATTATAGTGACACTGGGAGGGTGTGACTGCAACATGAGGTATGCAATCTTGGGGGGGATGCGACTCAATTGCCTGTCATGCATCTTGCTCCCACCCTTTGCCTGCACTGTTCTTTATTGAGCGTGGTTTCTTTTCACTCTAAAGTGGGTGACCTGATTAAAACCCCAAACCAGCACCTGCAGTTCTCAGTTACAATTACTACTTTACACATGAGTGTGTGCGTGTGTGTGTGTGCATGCACGTGCATATGTGTGTGTGTGTGTGTGTGTAATGAATGAGCTCCTTACACTAATAATGGTGCCCATGTTGCCCCTGAAAAACAATCAAAAACTTCTCTTATCAGCATACAACCCAAAAAGCACAAATGCCAAATTGACATTCTGTGAGAGTCACTGAAAGCTCACAGGTTGCCACATCAATTGAACTTCAGATGGAGTTCACCAATGAAATCCCAGTCCAAAATGAACACTGACACAGGACCATTTCAATATTGCGAGGCTTGAGGGAGAGTGAAGTGGCAGCCGATATGGGGATGAGTAACTGCAGTGTTCTGTGAGGCCATCACCCAAGGATCATGGTGTGTCAGTACAGAGTAGCAGTGTCCTAGTGGGAAGCAGAACACTCTGACCTGAACTATGGACCAGTGGGAGGAGGGAATAGGAGCCCCAAGGTGAAAGGCTAGTTGAACTGCTCCAGTGATTCATTGGGACCTGTGGGATACAGAAGCAATGGCCCCAAGGTGAGAGGCCTGGTTGAACTGAGAAGATGGGAGCAAGTGTGTTTTGAGACATGGGGAGAGTGGCCCTGCAGCACTGTGTGCTTTTCTTTGCTACAGGATGAACTGAGCTGGCTGAGGTGTGGGGTGGTTCAGATCATGCACCGTACCTGGACTTAATGTGAAGGAACTCAATTAACTGTGTGACCTACACGGTCAAGGATAATGTGCTACCCCCCCCATGTTAAAATATGAACTGCTCCAAGGAGTGACTGTACTTCTATTGAACAAAGTTTATTAAATTTGGGATCCCAGCATTCATTAAGCCACAAAGAATTGTCTCATTTTGTTCTGAACTGCTGATGTTTAACCACTATTGTCCTCCCTGCCCAGTACTGCCAGGGGTCAGTGGGCACCCCCCCCCCGTTCTGTCATTGACTTGGGTGAACACAGCCATCTTGGAAGGTGCTCTGCTGCTCTGGCTGCCCCATCCCCATGGACATTCAACATCAAACCCCTAGACACTTGGGAGGGGGTGGGCTTAAATATTGTTAAACTGTTTTACCTTTTTTTTAGTTAAACATTTTAGCTGTTGCATTACAAATTCTTCTTTGTTCTCATGTTGATTTACTCATACTGCAAAACCCAGATCTTGGAAAATCAGTGAAAACCAGTAACTACAGTATATGAAACAAAATATGGGCAACAGTGTTGTAACTCATTTGTTATGCACCCTTGAACAGTGTTCACATGGAAGCATCGTTTCAAACTTCTGACTGCAACAGTGCAGTCCCAACCACAGGCCACATGTGGTCTCCCTGTCTACACAGCCCCTCTCTGTACCACTACAATCTGTGTGGTGAGGGGCCATGCATCGGGGGGGGACATCTGCTCACCGATGTAAGCGGTGATGTAAATGTGTATGTGAATGCACATGCTCAAAATTAAGGCTGTACATTTCAGTCAGAGAGTTGCAAATGTTACAGCCCTTGGTTTTTAATAGCAGCTACTTTGCTGTATACAGGAGACTCTCTTTTTGTGGGGAAACTATTTGGCTTAAAGCACTTGCCCAAAATGGAGACTCATTCATAAACGAGTCTATGTCACCTGGGCTGTGCATGTACCAGAGCCATGGTTGGGCGGATTTCCACGGCATACAGTCCACACTACTGTTTAAGCTGCTGTAAGCCACCTGCTCCACTTGGTGTCCCCAGCTTGCCTGAGAATCTGGGAGCATCTTAATGAGTGAGTTACCCCAATAGGGTACGCAAATGTGACCATGTAAACAGGGCTTTCCTGTGTGATACCTACAGTATTTAAACCACCCAACCATTGGTATCATCATTTATGAGGTGTCACTCACCTTGGATGCATAAAATAAATCAGTTATTCACAGTTGCCCATACAAAATTAGCACACACACATACACACACACACACACACAGACACACACACACCAATTACACAAAGGTTGAGGTTACTTTATACACTCTGCAGCAAACCTGGGTTATATGTTAATATGGATGTTATAGGGTCTCTAAACTTTTTAAGAGCATCGTCTCGTGTAAACTTTGGGTGAGGAACCAAAGGTGCCCATTAATATTTTATAAATAATTTTTATAGAATATTAAACCGTTCTAAAACACATAGATTTAAAAAATAAATAACATTCCATTACTAAAACCATCCTCATGAGTAAATCCTGGTGGTGAGTTTTTGAATGATTGTGGTTATTTATAATTAGGGTTCACAGTTTTTGGTCAAAACCAAGAATCACTGATAAAACAACACAGAGGTGAAAATTTGGGAATTAGGTTATAAGTGTAAAAAAACTAAAGTTGTCATGGTCATTATTGGCACCACACAGAATACATCACCTCGTAGCCACCCCTAGTGTACTAAAGAACAGAGAGCAAACAAGCAGCCAAAGAGCAGACAGCAAAAATAATGCCCAGAAGGTCAAAGACAGCTGACCAATATGCTAGAGAGAACTCTTCAGGAAATGGGTCCCTGCCATAAGAAACTTAAGCATTGGTCAAAACTGAGTGATTGTGTTTTGCACATCCTGGCACTGCCTGTGCCTAGCGCTAACGTGGAAATATCATTCTCTGACATAAGAGCCTTTACGGCCAGAAAAGAAATGGCAAGAATGTCAATGCAAGCCCTTAAAATGCACTGCATGATTTACTATAATAAATTTGATATTTAATCATCTGCTTATATGAATGCAGTTGTAGTGAAGTAGATAATCTATGCATGAACAAACCGCAGGGCACGTAAATGCGCGCCCAAGGATTTACAGCTACCCAATGTACACGCTTCCTCATGGGGACATGCACGACTGGCACATAGCAGGGTGTGCCATCAAAATGAGCACGGTCTGCAAAAGACACATGCAGCACATCTGCGGAAGCGAGGGAATGGAGTGAGACAAGCAGAGGGGCCCTGCGCGCATGCATGAAACATGCGACATGCAGGTACATGGCCCCAGAACATACACCTATGCCAGGGGACGTGCTGCTGTAACCATATGCACACCCATGGTGGTTGCCCAGCAAGAGGCTGGAAGGTCACAAGATGCCCGCCCAGTGGCAGTCAAAATGCTGCTGATGGGGACATCTCTCCAATGAAGGGTGGAACAGCACACTGGGTATGGGTTCCACATGCAGAGCCATGGGAGACAGTATGTGCACACAGTTTGTGGCAGTGGGCAGAACCTAAGTGGCTGTCAGGACACAACGCATGCCCTCCAATGTGAGGGCACAGCCCGCCACATTGTCATGCCCCCCCATGTGAGGGTACAGCCCACCACATGGTCATGCCCCCCATGTGAGGGCACAGCCTGCTGCACAGTCATGCCACCCCATGTGAGGGCACAGCCAACCACATGGTCATGCCCCCCCATGCGAGTGCACAGCCTGCCACACTGTCATGTCCCCCCCATTCTCACCCCACCCTGAGACATGGAAGATACAGCAGATGGAATAGAACAAGTTTATTCAAACACTGGGTGTAGGCATCCATGAACATGACAGGCCTGACCCAACCACCTGCAGCACTAGCTGTGTCCGTGGTGATATGGCATGGAATGTGGCAACACATGACAAGGCACAGCAGCCCCAGTACACACCCAACCCCTCAATGTCTGCAAACATGTTGGCCAGCAATATCCATGGCACTGTCTGCTGCCCCCATCTGCCAGGTCCTCTGCCTGAGGCCCCGCTACTCATTCGACTCCTCCTCTACCTCTTCCTCCTCCTCGGCATCCACCCCCTGGCACTGCACCCCAATTTACCTTAGCATCATGTGCCTCAGTGGCCCTCTGTAGCACTGGAATGCAACAGAGGACACGTCAGTGCAAAGCCTCAACATAGCCATTCCCCCCCACCCTGCACGGGGCACGGCGAGCCATGCCTGTAATGGAGTACCTACCGGTGAGGGCACATAGACCTCCCACATCCTGTCCTGCATGTCCTCATAAAAGAGCTATGGCCCTGCCCCTTCAGCATCATGAAATGCAGGTACTGTTCTTAATACTGCTAGTGTCTGTGCTATTGTGACCAGATGTAGCACAAGGCCCCATCCGGTTGGTCTATGAGGGACAGCTCCATCCATGTAGGCCTCCCCTTCCAGTCCTGTGTGGTGGAAATGAACACCAGCATTAGTCACTATAGCGTAGGTCCATGCCCACACAGTATGACACCCCTGTTGGATCTGTGCCACCTACCTTGTTGTACCTCTTTACCTTCCACAGGTCACCAGCCCCCCAGCTATTGGTATAGTTATCTTCTGATACTCTCCATCAAATGTGGGGGGAAACATTTGTTTCCTATCAAGCATGACGCCATCCATCACACACTGCCAGTGCCCTCTCCACACATGCACACCCGGAATTGTGCCGCACATCACACGTGTCATCACCACATGTGTGGGCGGGGTAGTGGTGGCCACAAACACATGACCCCTTAAAGGAGCACATGTGTGGGACTCCTGGTATAAAGGGGGCTGCATAAATGGGTACACAAAGACAAAGGAAGCAGGATGGCATGTTGATGATGTGTTCTGGTGTGCTGCTGCAAGCCTACCTGATTGAGGAAATGGGCACCAGGTGACAGGGCCGGTGCCCATGTCCACGGGTATTCCACCCCCATGCCAAATTGGCCACCTGGCAGGATACACACTGCCTTGAGTGGTTCCACTTTCCATGGGCCATTGTTTCACAGCTCCGTGACATAGTCCATGCTGACATTGCCTCACGGACATGGAGGTTCCGGGTGATGCCTGTTGAGATGAAGGTCATGTGTGCCCTTGCATACTATGCAAGCAGTGCATTCCAGCAGGTAACAGGGGACACGGTGGGCATCAACTAATTGTCCGTGTCCTGGGCTATGATGCAGGTGATGTATACCCTGTTCACTCCCTGGTAGGAGCACATAAAATTCCCCACTGTGGTGGCTGACTTGCGTGCCAAGAAGCAGACCTTCTACAGCATGCATGGCATGCTGAATATGTAAGGGGCCATTGAAGGGATGCACATCAGTATCCTGCTGTCCTCGGTAAATGAGGAGACATACTGGAACTGCAAGGGATTCCACAGCATCATCTGTCAGGTGGTGTGCAACACGAAGGGCATCATCACCAATATGTGTGCCAAGTTCCCGGGGTTCACACATGACTCCTACATCCTGAACACCTCCGGCCTTGGTGCCATGCTGCATGATGGCTGATTGATGGATGGCTGCTTGGTGAATATGCAGCACATTCAAGCATTGACCAAGCCTATGCATGGCCACACTACATGGCATTCACACTGTGTCCCCCCTGCAGGTAACAGTGAGTACCCGTTATGGCCATACCTCATGGAGGACCATTGGACAGCTGAAGATGCACTTCTGGTGCCTGGACCATACAGGGGGCACTGTCAAGCTGTCCCCCACCATGACATGCAGCGTGTTTGCCACATGCGCTATGCTCCTCAGAATCGCCAAGCGTGGTGACATGCCCGTGCCATTGATACTGCCCACTGACCCTAGGGATAATGTGGATGAAATGATGCCTTGACATGAGCTGTGGACAGAGGGTGGCCATGCAGCATGGCAGGCACTTGTGGATGGCACGTTTGCCCTCTATCGGTGCTCCAGGGCATGCACATGGCACTATGCAATGCCCGTGTTGTGGCAGGTGCACCTGCAGAAGCAGTGTCTTGGCCCGCAGGCTACCGCCGTGCACCATAGTGTGTAAGGAATGCAGGCATTTAGTGTGTGTGTCCCATGGTTGGTGGGGGGGTGCAAAATGATGATTCAAACTACTGAGTGTACCAGTGTCAGAGGGTGTGGGGTGTGCTGCATGGCGACCAGGATGTGGCACTGTCATGGGCCCACAGTGAGCTGTGCTGTGTCCATTGGGCATCACCTGTAGCTGAGCCGATGTGTGTGTGCCAAGGCATCTGCCGGCCGCCCATGACTGGCCCATGCCACATGACCTGCAACCATCCTGTGACATGGGGCTGGCCCCACCATCCAGGTGTTCACACCCAGCCATGTCCTGGCTGTCCGAGTATGCTATGGTGTCCACCTTGGCCATGTTCCCGATCCCCACATCGTGGGGACCTGTGTTCGCATTGTCTGCACCTCATGCATGCAGTGCCCTCTCTGTGGGAGGAGGATGGGTGTTGCTTCACTCTACCAAGGCTCGGCCTGGACTCTGCGTGGTTGGGGATCACTATGTGCATGTGTCACTTGTGCACAGGGGAGCCATGGCCTGGGGGGGCACTGGTCAGTCCCGTAGGTGCTCCAGTATCAGTTCCTGCACAGCAGCACCACAGAGAATGCTAGCACACTTGTCCCTTGCTGTGGCAGTCAGGGACTGAATGGCAGCAGAGGAATTGTACTGTGCCTCTAGCCTGTCCCATTACAGCTGTTGCAGCACCTGGTACTGTGCCTCCATGTGGGTCTGGGAGTGGGTAGCATGTTCGCGCTGCTCAGGCATGACGAAGGCCCCTCATCCCCACTCTCATCTGGGCCTAACGGGGCATTACTTCTAGGAGCTGGCATGACTGGTGCTTCCATGTGTGTGCCACCAGCGGTGCTTGCCCTGCACGGTGTGTCTGGTGGAAACCTGTGGGGTGCATGGCAGCCCACCCCCCCAGCCAGCCTCTGCCCCCCCTTCCAGCTGGTGCATCACTTCCTGACATATTGTCATCCTCCTGTGGCACCATGGTGTGGTCACCATCTGTGTTGCTGTCCATCTGTGTCTCCATGTCCATCTCCGTGCCTTTTGATACACAAAGTGTATGTGTCAGAGTCATGCCTCTGCTACTTCCCTCCCCTCTCTGTACCGCACATGTGGCCGGTATGTACCTGAGGGTTGCTGACACTGGCTGGCACTGTTCTGTGCCGTGTGCACTTCTGTGGCACCCCTGGGGTGAGTGCTGCACCTTGCAACCCTCTGTGCTGCGGGGGCTGTGTCTGTGGGAATAAGGGGACATTGTCTGTGCCTCCATGTGGCACCCCACCCATGCGTCCCCACAATGCTGCTGCCTCTTACCTGGCAGAGTGTCCACCCTGTCCACTCACCATAGACAGTGATGTCCTTAAGCATTTCAGCCACCATCCTCTCGAGGGGCAACAGCTGTGTGTCCCAGCTTGTCAGCCCACCACCAGTTCCCCTCCATGACCGCATGCCAATGGCCACCTTCTTCTTCACAGTTGCATGCAGATCATGCCACTTGTGCTTGATTGCCATGAGGATGTGGGCCTCTGGACCAGCGGCATTTACACTGGCCTGGAAATCCAACCAGAGCCTGGCCTTGATGTCATGGGCAGTGGTCAGTGCCTGAGAGCCATACAGCTGTAGTTCTGCCTGTTGTCACTGACCATTGCCACCATCTAGCTGCTGGTGAAGTTGGGGACTCTAGGGTGGATGCCACCCCTTCTTTGCCCATGTCTGCCACTCCAGTCATCTCACCCAGCTGCCCCTTCCACCTGTTTCTGTGGTGGTGGGTTGCCTTCTGCACTGCCCTGTTAATCTGCCATCCTATGAGCCACACTATCTTGTGTAGCATTCACTTCCATGCCATTGCATGCTGCACATTACATGCCCTTATATGGCAGGAACAAGAGGCATTCCTGCGTATCCAGGGCACAACTCTGTGGGGAACACATGGCACTACATGGTGCCTCTGGTCATACCCCCTGTGCACACACTGCACACAGCCATTGATGCATGCTGCATGTTGGGACTGCACTGCGCACAGCATAGCTACATGCTGCATTTAGTACCATTTCACATGTGGTTTACGCACCTTCGTGCATAGCACTCAATGTTTTTAAATGTGTCTATTTATGGTACAAACATTATATATTTATGGTACATGGTACACAGTACATATTTAAGTAAAATATTTATCAGATTTCAATATCGTGAATAAACACTGATAAATCACGAAATTTAGTGCAAGTGTTATTACACTGAAAATAGCTAATTTTTTGCCTGCACAAAATGCTTAAAAAAAGGATCAAAATAAAAACCGTTTTTGATAAAAAATAAACACTGAAAACCGGCAATCCTATTTATAACATAAAATCACTTTTAGGGGTACTGTACTGAGAAAACATCAAAATGCAGGCTTCTGGGCTGGTTTGCCATCTGAACGGCAACAATTGCACAGCAAATGACATTACAGCAACAATTCGCTGTTGCCACTATAATGTACCCATGGGATCCAGCACTGCTTTGATTGGGTATTGCCCCCCACCCAAATCAACTCTGACCTTGATTTAATAATCATTAAGGACATGGGGGTGCAGAGGGCAAAGTTCCCTGAGAAAAAGACAGTTTACTTGATGGATTTATGCCGATTGCAACTTGCAGTTGACATAAATCCATCGCTGTGATGTCGGTCGATATAATTTTTGTTGAACCAGTGTTATGGATCCTTCTGGGCCAGCTCATCAGCACAGCAGTAGCATTGCCTTTCGCAGTGCCAGCAACACATGTTCAAGAATGAGCATGGCCATCAAGGGCCAGCTAGGTAGGCTAGACTGAGTGTCCAAAGGATAGCATTCCTTCATCTAGGTGGGGATGCTGTTCCCGCAGTGTGACTGTCACCTGGTGGAGAGCAGTTGGCAGCATAGGTAGCAGAATCAGAAAAGGGTATGGTCATGCCAGATGCCTGTCACACATGTGTGGCTGCATCATTGTACATTGGCACCTTGGGGAAAATGAAGGAGATTAGTAGGAAAAATTCTGGAAGTTCAAAATGACTCACCCAGTAGTCTCACATGACTGACATGGTTGGCCACCTAATGGCCCAGGACAAGTAGTTGACTACTGGTCAGTCCATAAGGTTGGTGACAGTGCTGGACAGGGGTGCCGCTGGACATGACCGGCTCATGAAACAGCTCTATAGAAAAGAAAAGGGATGCTGCTCTAGTGTACTGCCCAGCATTTATATTTACACTTACTCCTGGCTTGTGTAGAGCAAACTCTGATGTTTCAAACTATATTAGGAATCCTTAACATTGTGTGAAGACTGAGAAAAATGTGTCTCCATTCACAGGCAAAAGCGGTGCAAAACTGAAATTTTTTACCCACTCCATTGTGCTACAGCCTGAACTTGCCATAAACAAAACCTGGCACATGAAGCAGGAGGAAGGAATGTGTCACAGTGCAAATCACCATTCCAGATATTAGCAGGGGTGATTGAGGATCACATCTGCTAACATTCTGGTGTGCATCCACACAATACAGCCAGCATGCTGTGGCATTTTAACATGTGCAGTATAATCATCCAGCCAAGTTCTGCCACAGCCTCCACAATTTCAACCAAAAGTCATGAATTCCCTACTGACACAGCAGTCCTCCATCCCCATCCACAGCCCCTATTAGGCACCACACTGGCAGTCCAGTAGTTACCCATCCCTCACACTGGTGCATTGCAGTTTCAGGTGGTTCGGTGGTCACCTCCCCCCCCAACATACAGTACAGGTAGTCTGACTCTGTTGCTGGTTGGCCAATGTGGCCATCAATTACTGCAATTGTTTTATTATAAATGTTTTTAATTCTTTTGGTAACTGGCTAAAGCCCACTAGGCACAATTTTGTTTGGCCATAGCCATTACAAAAGACTAAAAACACACATATACAATAGATACTGATCAATACAATATAAAAGACAAAGAAAAGCAACACTCAGATTCCATAGAATTCTGTTTCTAATTCCTAGCTTCTGCTGAGCATTCTCTTTTTCTTTAATATTGCAGGCCTGAATGAAATCTCCATTCACCCAGAAGAACTGCATGAAGTTCAAGTTCAAGTTTATTGCAGGAAAACTCCATTGAGCAAGCTCATTCACAAGGAGGTCCTGTGACATAAACACTTAAAGTACAAACACAGATAGGTAATAACAGTATATACATGAAATGCACGTTACATGATACAGGCTTGATATACATACAAGGGTACCACACAGGGTGACCGCAGGTGGTAAACACTGATATGAGACAGGGAAGCGACTTACAGGTTGCATACTGATAAATGAAACATGATGACTGGTGTGTGCAATACATATACAGTATTTTGGCAGCTAGAACAAACAACAGTCTACAACTGATATGGGGGGAGGAGTGATTTGATAGAGTAGCAGTGGAGAGTAAGCAAAGATAAAGCCAGGAGTAGAAGGGGGAAGGGAAAGCAGTTAATATGACAAATCAATTATACCTTACCAGTGGATAAATATGGCACACATGGGGAAGGAAGAGACTTAATGACAGTTACAGGTGTCTTTTATTTTGGCTGAATTTAGCGATTTGTAGAAGTTTATTTAAACTGTGCTAGTTAGTTTCAGTACGGTTTGTAATTGGTTCCAAAGTGTTCCGAAGTGACTGTACAAAACATTTCCAATCACTGATGTCAACACAAATACCGATAAAGTTTTTTTAAATTGCTGCTGCGAATGTCTCCCAATGTCATAGCTATTTTCTAAGTGGCCATGCTCTTAACACAGGCATGCACTCAGGCTCAGCTTTTGTCACACACTCATTCTCATTATCTTAGTGACTCCCCACCCCCCCCAAAAAAAAAGTCAAACAAATTTTACCAGTCCAAGTATAGGCAGTGGGACTGAAGCAACCAGCATATTTCTTCAGTTATACTGTTCATGATCAGTATAATCCAAAAGAGCAGGGCAAATGAGATGACTCACCCAGTAGTCTTCACCTAAACCATGTTTCTCCCACTCCTGGTCTCCATCGCAAATACCACCCTTGAAACTTGACAAAAGTATCAGTCACAGACTAGAACACTTCTCTTGCAAACAGGAAGAGAGAAGTGCGTACATGGGGGGTGGAGAGGAGAGCCATTTGTACAAACATAGCCATTCATTTACCAGCAGCACCTCCTACTGGCCAAAACAGAACTACTTGTTTCCTTCATATACCTCCACACTTACAAAGTAAAAATCAATTTAAAAATGCTTTTTTTAATCATTCTTTTTTTAATATAAATGAGCCATTGTTTAATAGCAATAATGCAGTCTAGGGCGTCTATCGTGCTAGGATGACATCACTTCTGGGGTGTTGAATGCACTTGGCCTGCGACCTCATGCCCAACCACTCGAGGCATGATGTTATCCCAGCACGACACACCCTGTCATGTATTATTGCTTAATTATACACTGTGCTTCACCACAGTACAAAAGGAGGGAGCCACAACATTTCCAAGTGCTGCACATTCACATTGCCATTGCGTAAACTACAACCAAGGAGAGATCTGATTCCACAAAACTATAAAGGAAAGATTTTTTCCTTAATTCTGTGTCATATTCTATATAGTAATATAGTACTATCTCCATGATTCTAATACAATAGCAGGTGCACACAGGCTCCAGAGCTGTAATGACATGGTGAGCCACAGTGCGATTATTACTTTTTTGCTGCAAAATAAAGCTGTTTTACAGTACTTTGTTTCCTCCACTTGTTTCAATTTACAGATGCATAATCTGGCTTCTTTCTTTATCTTATTTGTTCTGCCTTAATACAGTATTGGACAACTGTCTGGAATCTAAAAGCAATAACAGTTTTTCTTCCCCTGGTCCTTCAACCCTCAAAAAATAACATTGCCATTCTATTACCTTTTCATGGCTTGCTAGTCAAGGTGATACCCTCTGTGATCTTACTAAAGTAATGTAACTCTGCATTCCTAAGTCTCAGGGTCTCTGCTTAATGATTCGTTCCAAAATTAACATATTTTTTGACCACTTAAGTGGCCATGTGACCAGATTTGTAAGAAGCTAACATACTCAAAATAAATTCTACTTCCTGACATCAAAGCAAGTAAAATTTAGTTTACAATAATCATAAGCATCCTTTATGTAAAGAAATGCCAGTTGATACTCTTGCATGTTAAGTGACTTTAACCAAAAGGAAATTAGCCAAATGTACAACAGCAGGATAGCCACTAGGAAGGCCAGTGACCCAGGCTCAGAATGAGCCCAGGACTTGGGATCAGTTAGAAGACAGAAGAATAGATTATCCCAGCAGATGCTCTCCTTCTCTGGGGAGTGAGGCTACCTAACTGTGCTTTCACACTGCCACCTGTGTGACCAAAGAGGAAGTGGAGATGGAGGACTGAGGAAGGGGTGGAAGATCACTGGCTTTGTGTAGCACCTCAAAGCTGCGTGCATACACATGTATTAAAATCCTTGCATGTGATAATCCTCAGGGAGGGACATATATTGGGAACATTCCCTGCTGCCACAGTTTGATGCCTAGTACACTCAGTCTTCCCACAGCCCACTGTACCTCTCACCACTTATATGGGTCTCTGGAGGGAGTTCATCCTTCAGCAGTGCCTCAGATGGAAAATCAGTGGGTTGTTACGGGGGAGACACAGCATGGACTGACAAGGCTGGGTGCACGCGTAGGGCCAAAGGGATAGACATACCTCTCAACCTCTTAACATTACAATTCGTAGTACTGGCCTTCAAAATTCAGAGCAAATGGCCAGAATGTATAGCATTTCTGTATTTTAAAGAATAATATGACTACAAATAGTGAGCCCCATATACTGTATTTAGTGTTAAGGAATGTTTCTATCAAAGTTAGTTCAACAATTTAATAGTTATTTATGTCCAGAATTAGCTCTAATGATATTAAAAACATAAGTAAATCTTTGTGGAGCAAGGGTAACTCTGAGTATAAAAATCATAGAGCTATGTGAAATTCATAGCAGCTAAGATGTATGTTGCAGGTTTTGCAGGAAGGAGAAGGTACAGTTAAAAATGAGAATGAATGGCTCTGCAGCCATTTCCACAGCAGTTCCACCTCTTTTTCTGTAGTTTTGCAACAATTTTTGTGAGCACAAGGGAATTAATCTGAGGAATGAATTAATGTGTGTATATATATTGGTAGCTGGATAAAGCCCACAGGGCCCAAGGCCCATTTACAGGAAGGGCCCAGGAGAATAGGGCTGGTTAATTGACTTGTTCAGTTTCACACAGTATACAAGTGGAGATTTTGGGAAATCAAATCTGTATCTGCTGGATGTCCCAAACTTGTTCACAGCTCATTACTCTAACCTCTAGGCTATACTGCCAGCAACTTAAGCAATTCTGATCTTCAGTTTGTATTGCCTACCTGAATTTGAGCAACAGGTAGTATTGCTGAGACCATTTGGCTACTTCAGAGAGAAAAGTTATGACTCGAAAAGATGTGTAGTTTACTGTTGAATGTTTACCCAGGTGGAGAGAGTGTTTTGGGAAAGATCGATTTAAGTCCTGAAAACATTATCCCGCAGGAAACAAGTTCAGGAAACATTAAGAGAGTTTGTACTGAACTTACAAGGCACCTTAAAAGCACATCAAAGAATAACACTTGACAGTGTAGGAATTCCAGAGAACATGTTACAGAAGTTGGCTAGTGGCAATAGAGATGGCAATTGTAATTCTTTATTATTTGTCTTTGGAGGGACACACACGTAGACTCTCACATACTCACATACAGGCAACCACACAGGCATATTTATTTGTTTAAAAGAGTTGACTAGGAAGGGACACTGAGCTGAATGGCCTATTTCAAGGTACATCCTGGGGGGAAAAGAAACAACATAGTTGGAATAGAAACAGCATATACTGTACAGTTTCGACAAGTGGAAAGTATTAAAAACCGCATTAAGTAGTTCCCACAGGACTAGACTGTTAAAAGCTCTAGAAAAATGGAAAGCATGAAGAAGTTTTTTCTACAGCACAAAAAAGAAAAGAGTTATCTAAAGTGAACTGAGAGATGGGAGCATCACAGCTGAGAGGACTTATGGCCTATTTATATGACCAAATTTGCACCGCAGCAACCCAAGCACTAGGGTTGCTGCGGTGCAAATGTAGCCATGTAGACACTTACTTGATCATGGTAAGTCTATCCTCACTCCTATCCTGGAGCCTCTGCAGGGCTGGGGACATGTTCCAGAGTAAACGGTATAAGTAGCTGTGTGAACAGGCTGCCCTGCTCATTATGACGCAAACACTGTGTGCTAACTTTAAAAGCCTCTTCAATTTCATGAACTCCAATAATCCAGTCTTTATGCAAAAATACAAAGAGTTTATTAACTCAAGTGGTCTAAAAAAGTACATAAAAGACTCACAGAATGTCCAGTGTATCCAAAGTACAACAAACAATTCAAGAAAAGTATATAGGAAGTAGGCTCAACAACAGAATTCAAAAATTCTATTCAGCAGTTCAGTGTCCCAAGATGGCAGGTCTGAGATTTGAACCTTGGCCATCTTGATCTTCTTAGAGCAGTCACCTGATGCATTTAGCGATTGGCTCACTTTCTCAACTGAGCACTCCCCCGGCACTGATGGCCCTTCTCCAGCATAGCTTGCATCAGTGCTGAGAGGAGTTGTCTAAATGTAAATCAAACAGTGCACTAGGTATTTGTGACACTGGAGCAGACTGGTGCTTGTGTTGGGAGATGGCCATTAAAAACAGGCCTTTAATCTCAGAAGGTCAGCAGTACAGACAAAAAGAATGGAGGGTGGAAAGGGGGATTTGTGGCTGGAGAAAAGTAAGAACTGGAGCACATATAAGTAAATGATCATGAAGAAGGAGCTTCAAGGCAGAGCAGGATGAGGCAGAGCAAGAAAAGCAAGGAAGACTTGACCAGTGACAGGTAAGTCTGTAACAGAATATTGCCTGCCCAGCAAAGGTCCTGGAGAAGGAGGCAGAGAAAAAACAATAGTCTGACTTCAAAAGAGATTATGCAGGGGGTGGCAAGCAAGGAGAGAGAGGTAAGGTACAGTAGCAGGGAGGGAGCCAACGCAGAGTTTAGCAATGTGGGAGATACTGTGGGAAAGCCGTTGGTTCTCTAGGGAAAAGAGAATAAGAGAGGAGTATGTAGCAATGATTGTTATGGGAAGCGCAATCATGAGTGAATGGATCGAAGGAGTTGAAAAAAGGGTCCAGTCTTGCCAAGGTGCTTTCAGTTGTAGCTGCACTATAGACCACTGCCCTGATGTCTAAATTTGGGAGGATCATATTTACAATATTCTACCAACAAACAGGGAGGAGGTTGTAGGATCTATTCTAGTACAGTGCACCAACTGCTGGTAAGAGTCTTTGAGGATAGCATCTGTATGGCAGGAAAGTTTGAAGCAACAATCAAGTCAAATCCCCATGTATTTAAAAGAGTTGATTTTCTTCTAAGGGAGGGGAGCTAAGTAGGTCTTGAAGAATAGGGTGGATCAGATTTTTGTCAGTCGCTGTCTGGTATCGAAGGTCATGGAGACAGTTTTCTTGGCATTTAGAGTTATATTTTTTTGTGCAAAGCTATCATTGGATTTGCTAAAGTCATACTGGGGCTGCACCACCAAGTCAGGGGAAGAGAGCACACAGCATAAGGTCTGATGTCATACACATAGAGTATATATGGTTGCTCACATAGACACAGGAATTGGAGATGTCACTGAAAAAGATCAAGAACAGTATACACACATGCACAAGGACATGCACTGATACATGCACAAAGGCATAACCACACACACAAGTGCCCTCATAAACTTACAGTCACACCTGCACACTCATTCATATACCTGCTTAATAAGGAGGAAGTGTGGTCTAGTGGTTAGAGCACCATGGCAGGTTTCAAAACAGATGGGAAGGAAGCAGACTGGAAAAATCTGGGTAGACTGAACCAGATACAGGTATTTGGCTTGGGATATGGGAGATCACAGATTCAAACCTCAGCAGAGTCAAATACTGTGTGACCTTGGGTAAGTTACTTAATCTTCCAGTGCTGCAGTCCACCAAGCTGTGCATATGGGTAGTGCCAGTACCCAGTGGAAATGAAATGTTGCATCTCAGCTGGGCTATCATGGGTAAACCACTTGTATACATACAGTGGAGCCAGGCAGGATGTAATGCAATACTTCAGCATTCTGCAGCAGAGTTACCACAGGAAACAATGCAATTTCAATGGCAGTTAATCCCTTTTATCCTGCAGTAACCTGAGACACTGCATTGCATCCTGGCATGCTCCACAGAAAAGTACATTGGTTTGTGAGGCTGGGTGACCAGGTCTAATGAGTGGCCAAAAGCCACATTTTTTGCACTGAGTCTCCCTCAAAGGTACATATCCGACAATCTTTGCAAAGAAGGAGGACATACTCGCACCCAGTACAAATAAATACTGGTTTAAGTTATTTGCTTTTTTTAACCAGCCACCTGCTTCGTACCACCAAGGTTTTGTAGCCCCAAGACTACTTCCTCAGGGCTCACAGTGGTCCTGAAAACATATAAGAAGTATTATGATAAATTCTTGACACATTAAAGTATGCAATAGACTTCATTACCTACGAATCATTGTTTAAAATTAAAAGTGTCTCAAAAATAAAATCAGACATCATGCCTACTTATCTTAAATTATAGTTCAATGTGCTTACACAACTTGGTGTAATGTGCTTGTGCAACTTGTTGAATAAACTTTTGTGGCTATTCACCTCTTATTCCTTGGGGAATACCACTCTGTAGGGAAGCCAATGGCAAGGAACAAGGAACCCTGGAGAAGATCCTATTAAAAAGGGCCAGGCGTACAGGCAGGGGAGGGGTAGCACTAAGTTAGTTCCAGAAAGAAAACTGCAAATACCTGGTGTGGCAAGGTGCAGGTGGGGGTCTGCTAAGCCCAAACACAGTACAAACCAGCTCCAAGGAACCTGCACTCCACAAAAAGATGATCCACTGACACAAAATCCTTTGCAATGTTTCATTGCAATTTGAAGCATTAGCTGCAAATGTACCCTACCAGTAAAAATATTCACACACCCCAGAGAGCCAAATATGACTGTAAACATTAAGGAATGCATAACATGTGACATGCCATTTGTGGTATACACATTGTGGTACACCTGTAACTTGCTGTACATTGTATGCACAGCAAAACCCCTGAAGAAACGTATTCAGGAGCATGCAAGATCGATTGAAAATAAAAGGGAACCTACCCCAGTGGGTATCCACTTTGCTTCCAGGCATCACTCTAGTGCCACTGACATGACATTTGTGGGGTTAGAACATGTGGCGCCTTTAGAAAAAGGTGGTAACAGGGCAAATCACCTGTTACAAAGAGGATCTTACTAGATTTTCACACTTAACATGTGAAACCAAGGGGCCTCAATAATGAAAGGTATATTAAGCCCTATCTTTGCAAGTAACGTCTATTGTTTTTGTCTTTTGCCTTTTAATGTATGATTTTGTTAATTCACGTATAACTTAACATGCAAAATGTTACTTTACCATCCTTTGGGTATGCATCATGCTTCCTGATGGTCACCCTCCTTTTCTAGCAACCAAATAACAAGTAAGGGCATTTGAACTGTAAAAATGATATACATTATGGAGGCATATGCCATTAATGGATTTCTCACTAATGTTGTCTTCTTGCTTCTCTCTTTTTTAGATTTTCAGTGACTATGAACATTTACCCTCGCCTCTTTTGTTTAGCGCAGGAACCATAGCCGTGGGATCCTGCTGCTATCTACCTCATATCTGAGCTGCAAATATGCCTTAAAAGATAAAGTCAGATTATTCTCTCTGCCTTTCTTCTCTGTTTTTATCAATTAGCAACTTTTACTGAGTATTTTGAATTTACTGCTTGAAATACTGTAGCATTTAAAGGACTAGGAAACAGTTGATTTTTCTTTATATCTAAAAACATTTACTCGGATGAGTTTAGCTATTAGTATCATTACTACGTTTTGTATGATTTATCCTAAAAAAATCTTTTGTACAATTTTTTGTATAACCTACCCTGAAACAGTTAATGTTTTCAAATGAGCTCCTGTTTATTAATGTGATACTGGTATTTAAGTTGTCATAGGTCCCATGACATTACCATGCCCCCTGATGAAGGGTTTCCATACCCAATGCACTGGGGCTTGAGTGGATGTCTGTGTGTCTGTGGAGACACTGAGTTGTTTCAAATTGCAATAAAGCATTGAAAAGGAATTTGTGTCAGTGGATCTTCTTTCTGCAGGGTACAAGTTCCTTGGAGTTGGGGGGTAACACTATACATTAGGGGTAGCATTAGGGCGAATGAGGTCAATAACTTGAGAGGTGAAGGGGGTAGAAAATGTGTGCAGCTGCATGTTGAAAAGGGAAAGAAACTCTGAGTATGAGTGGCCTACAGGCCACCAATCAGCTTAGGAAGGAGATTAGGAAACAAGGGGAGCAAATCAGAATGGCTAAAACCTTAAGGAACTTGGTGTTACTGACATCTTATAATCTCAGATATGAACTGGAAAACATCAGCTAGGAGTGCAAAGTGCCAGCCTCATATAAATTAATTGCAAGAAGACTTCCTGGTAAAGTGGGTGAAATAACCCACCATGGAGGGAGCCATCCTTGACCCAGTTCTGTTGAACATTATGGAAGAAGACATTTGGGTAAGGGGTAGTCCATGGAGATGAGTGATCACAATTCAGTCTGAGTCACCTTAACCCTAGAAAACAGGGGGCTTGATTTTCAAATGTTTGGACCAGTGCAAGGGGGTTTGCAGCAAGGAAAAATGGTGCAAAGGGCTCCTTGCACCACACTTTGCACCAGTCCTGATTATTGTAGGGACCATGTGCCACTGGGGAGCCCCGGTGCCAACCAGGTTTGCATCATTCTTGCTATGGCCACACTGGTGCACAATGAAGGAAGGAGGCTAGTGCCATGGCAGGGCTGCAGCATTCCCTAAATTGGGGTTTGAATGCCCTGCCATGGTCATGTCTCACAGCTGTGCTTAGACCAGCCAAGTTCTGATCTAACAGCCTTTGTAGCAAAAGTTGGACCTGTGCGGGGTTGGGGGGGTACCCTGAAACTGGCATGGGACAGTGAGCAGGGACATGTGGGAGGGCTCTAAGAGGTTCTGTATGCACAGTGGCACTGGGCAGGTGTGCCTGCATCAGGCTCACAGACCCACAAACAGGGTACCATGTAGTAGGTCTTACTGTACGTGTACATTAAGCCTGACTATGTGGTACCCCCCCATCTGTGGGTCTGTGAGCCTTATACATGTACACCTGTCTGGTGCCACCATTTGCCCTTGCACTGCAGTCCATGCACACAGTGCCCCTTAAAGTACTCCCACAGGTTCCTGCTCAGTGTTGCCTGCTGGTTACAGGGTGCCAATCCCATCCACTGTACTGCTGTACTGGTGCCAGCTCTGCACAGGGGGGCATTATGGCACCCTCTGTCAGACCCCTCCAATATGCCATCTGTTTGATGCTGCACCCTGCCTGCAGCAAATCTGGGGACTTTGGTGCAGGGACTCCCATTCGAGAATCCATCACAAGGTCCCTGGCACACCCGGGGTTGCCACAGGCAGAGGTTCAGTACAACTTTCACCGCTCTACAGGTGCTCTGAGAATCAATCCCAGAAGGATTAAGTGTAAGACTATGGTCTTGGACAACAGGAGGTCAGAATTTCAGTGAATGGGGAAAAATCTCTGAGACAAACTGAGGGGGTGGAACAGATAGAGGGGTGAAAAAATGTAGGAACTCATTAAGAGTAGTCTTATGAATGTTATTAAATTCTATCTGAAGCAATTTAATAAAGCAAATACATAAGAAGCCATTCTAGTTCTTCAGAAAAGTGTGAAAAGCAGTCAGAGCAAAGAGGGCTGCATTCAAAAAGGATATGTGGGATCAAACTGTGGAAAATAGAAAGACATACTAGTGAAAATGAAGGATGCAAGCAGAGTCATAAAGCAGGCTAAAGAAGAGATGGAACCGAGGATAGCTGAGGGTTTAAAAGAAAATGGTAAGGTTGTCTTCAGATACAGCAGAGAAAAAAGGAAAACTAAGAAGGGCATTGTGAGGCTAAAATTGGGCAAGGTGGCAAAAGAAACTGAAACGGGGACTGGGACTGGATGTAGTAGTAGTAGCAGTAGTAGTTGTAGTAGCAGCAGCAGTAGTAGTAGTAGTAAGTAGCAAATAGTTATATTCATTAAACATGAATAAGGATATACCAGTTGAGCCATGTCTTATTTTCAGTGCATTCCACAGTAAGATACAGCACAGTTACGTACTATAAATAAATATACAGTGCGGTAAAAAAATAAAAATAAAAATTATAAAATAGAAAAGGATAGCACTAGGCTAGAATACATGCAACAAGCCTAAGTCCCCTCATGTTGAAAGTGGTATTTTACAATACAGACTGCTAAAAATTTAATGATATACAATTCAGCAGCCATAAATATCCCATATGGAGTCTGCTGCTTTATTTCTTTTGATTTATCTCTTCCCAGAGGATCCTCGAGGGGAACTTATCTTCTCCCTCAGTATTCCATTTGTCAGTGAATCTCTTAGCACCACCATTGCAGCACTGGAAGTATTACTCAAAAGCATTCTCTTCTTTAGTAAATGCTGGTTCTGGAGACACCTGGGTAAGTGATCCATGTCCAGCTATCAGAACAATATCATGTGATATCATGTGATATCAGGGCTCACATCTGGAAGTGACTCTTTAATGCTGCCTATAGCACCTGTGTGCTTCTAAAGGGTTAATAGTTTTGGTCGTCCCAGGTTATCTTTTCTGGCTACCTGCCATATCCCCAGGCATATAATTTTGGAAACCCCAGCAGATATAGTAACATGTAAGATGGAGCTACAGTATCTCTGGTGCCCCTAAATATCATGCCAACACTGAGGTGCCCCATCCCAAATGTTGGTAGGTGCCTGCTAACAGGAAAACTGTCCCGGGGTGTCTTTTTCTATTTTAAACCTGAAAGAAACAACTGTGGTGTTTTAGTTTGGTCTGCCACTAAAAGACCCTTATCTTCTCTCTGGTCTGTCAGACCCATCTGTTGTTGCTGGTGAGGACCCCTTGCTGGACAGTGCGAACAAACTGACGGATGCATAAAATAAATTAATAAGCTGGTGTTTATTCTGTACAGCAGATGCTGTCTTCTTGAGAACTAGCCCCAGAGTGACTGACTGACAGAGAATCTAAGGGGTTTCTAGCCCCTGCTAAGACAGTAATTAGCATAATATTTGCTACATAATTCCGAGATCACTTAAAGGGACGGCAGCTGACATTAGCCCCATACATAAGTACATATAGTAAGTGTACTCCACAGAACATAGTCCCTTGTCTAGTGTCACTTTCCTGATCCCCACTCCACTCACCCCCCTAATCAGACCCACCACCTCTCACCCCCTACCACTTACTTTCCTACCACTTACTTTCCTACCAGGGATCCAATGTTGTAATCCTTTCTGGACCGGAGACAGGTCTTCTCTCTTCAAAACCAAGCTGGGAACTGCAGAAATCTGGTAGATGTGGTTAATGTATTTCAATGTGTTTTGAATTTTGACTTCTAACTTGTTCATTTTTTAATATCTCTCCCCCAGATTTTCAGCATGGGCTCTCTGGGACACCACAGCATGAACAAGGTACAAGGATTTTTTTAAATCCATCCTGAAGGGTGATTTCACAGTTGCTCCATGAAATCACCTGTGGGGCAAGATTTGAAGTTTTTCACCTACCATGTTCATGAAGTGGGGTCATAAGAAGACTATTTTTTAAAATCTGGGGTCAAAATCTTAAAAAAAAAACAAAGTTATGAAGGTACATTGACATTTTGCAATTCTCATGCATAACTTTGACAAGTTTCAATATTTTTACCCCAAATTTTCAACATAGCCATATCTTCATACCATCTCATAAATTTGGCAGGTGTTGTTTTTCAAATCCTGGCCAAAATGTGTGTTTGCACTTGTTGAGGGAAATGATGTTTCATCCATTATTTTACAAACGATATCTTTCATGTTTGGGGGGGGGTCATAAAAAGACTATGTTGAAAATATGGGGTCAAAATATTAAAAAACAAAGTTGTGAAGGTATGCTGCAGTTTTTCAATGCTCACTCATAACTTTGTCAATTTTCAGTATTTTGGCCAGCAAATTTTAAACATAGTCAAAATAGACACACCTGTCTTGTTGGGGGGGAGGGGAGTTTAAAATGACTATGTTAAAAATTTGTAGACAAAATGTTGCACATAAATTGATGAAGTTGATTGCAGGGATGGTATTGTCCCAGTAGGCACTATGTTGCCTTCTTGCACCAGCAACTTGAGTTCTGGTGTCTGCTCAGCTGGCAGAATGGGCTGAGGTGGGGGTAAGATGGTGCCGTGTGTGGCACCAGCCCCAGACTGGGGACAGATAGACCAGTATTCTGGCACACAGATGACACCTTATGGCCAGCCAAAGAGTCTTTTCTCATAAGGGGTTGACATATGTGTCAAGGCCTGATGGGACCATGCACTGCACTGGGATTATCTCTACTATTTAATTTATTTCATTTTGTGCTGGTCCCGAAAGGAATATGCCAACCGCACAACAAAACAACCTCAGTGAAGACCATTACAGTGACTGAAATTGACAGAAATCAACAGGTCACTATAATGGTCCCCAGTGCATCTCCTAGTGTTTCACCCCCTCTCTGAGGCAACTCTGACTCGGAGTTGGATAATTAAATACTGAGGGTGTGGGGGCAGAGCCCCTACATAGGGTTAGCACAGACCCCCGAAGAAACACACCGCTCCTCCTTACAGCACAATGCTGACACTCAGCATTGTGTCTGGTCGCATCTCAGGGATGCCAGTGGTGTTGCTGTCACCGCGCTATAGGTAAATCCCCAAAAGGACCTGTGAAAATGATGATACATTTCCACTATCAGAAAAAGAAGGGAAATTCCTTGCAAAAACATCTGTTAATGCAGATAATGTGGTTGAAGAATGCAAAGCGCACAAAGAAGGAAAAATAAAAATATACAGTATTAGGGTTTGGGGTCTCCAGAGTTTTGACAAATCAGTGGTGGAGTCTCCCTTGGGGTTGCCAACCCTAATGCCAACCCCTTCCCCTGAGCAAACAAGGTCAGAAATTATCCCTTTTCTTCATGCAGGGCCCACAGACAGGCCCTGCATGAAGAAAGTTATGGTTGATTCTGTTGCCAACACATGGTGAGTCATGTTTCTCTTCCTGCAAATCATGTATCACTGTGAGACACTAGCTTGGAGCAGTACCTTGAGCTTCAGACATGAGGCTATGGGCTTTGGGTGGACATTGGGGTTGAGAATCCCAAGGAAGACCCCACCACTGATTCGCCAAGAGAACCAAGACCCTCGTATCTTTTTCATTTCCCTTCTTTGTGCATTTTGCGTTCATCAAGCCTAATGTCTACATTAATGTAGATTTTTTTGCAGTAAATGTGCATAATCACAAAAAATAGTATTGCAGTTTAAGATTAAAACAGATCATTTATAGAAGGAAAGTAACTATCTGAGCACCAAAAAATCTTTGCATGTGAACTTTCCTGAGACTAAAAAAGGTTGCTTTTGACGTGATCATTTTTCATCCTCCAAGGGGTGCAATTTCAAGCTTGAAAGGAGGAAATTCAAACAGGCAAGTAGGCTGTATTTTTAAGGTGAGTTGGGGGACAGGTGAAATAGTTTGCTCAGCAGTGTGTTCAATGCTCAGACATGTGACAGAAGAAGGCAGTGGTGTCCATCAGGGCTGCCCCAACAATTTCTTGGTAGTATCTCATAATATTTCCTTGCAACATATATTTGTCAAGCTTCAATTTAAGAAGATGTTTAGTATTGCTAGGTACAGCATCCTCAGGTACTATAATTAATTCCAGATAACCCCACCCACCATCAAGTATACATATATTTTTGTCTATCAACTCTAAACAATGTATGTTTTGGTTGCATATTGTGCCCTCACATCCTTTAGTTTCATTTATTCCACATTCAGTTGAACCATTACTGAGCTATCATTTATGATATCCTATAATGGCAGAAGATCCCTTGCTATGTTGCTTCACTCCAGACTAAGGATCTCTAACATACTCAGTCTCTCTTGGAAAGTTTTCTCATGAAGGCTCCATATAAGTTTGGCTACCCTCCTGTGTTCTCTTTCAGCATGATCAATATCTCCTCATTATGCAGTACCCACAACTATGACCCAAATACAAGTAAGCTCTAACAGAAGTCTTCCAAAGTACCTGCATTACATATACAATAATGGATGGGGAAATGTACTTAGTGAGAAATTAATGGTTGCCCAAGGTATGGAATGGTACATAAACCCTGAGGGTGAAGCCCGAGGGGTTTATTAAAGCATCCCACACTGAAGGCAACCATTAATTTAGAATTTAGTACACTTCCCCATCTTTAATTATTTATAATTTCAGGGCAGCAATTTTTTCTAGCCTATATTTACTGTTTGTTACTCCCTCACACACACACACACACACACACAAACACACACACACACACACACACAGACTCTCTCACTCTCACACAGACAAGCACACACAACATTTTTTTTAGCTAGTTATTTATAATTGCTGGTCAATTATTGTACAGTACTTTCATTTATTTGGTGGTTGCGATCTTGGGCTTTTTATTTTTTTAAAAGAAAGAAAAAGCGATGGACTAGAAGTCGGGTTGGGAGCTCCTCACTAAGCGACTGAGGAGCCGCCATGTTTAGGAAACTCAAAGCTCACCCTGTACCACACGCACAGCGAATGAGGGAGCAGGTTTCTGTTACTGACTTGGCACATGTTTCCCACTATAACTTGCAAGTTATAATGGGAAATTATAACTCAGTCTGGCAATGCAAAAAATTGCTGACCAGTTATTATATTTCATTTCTGCTTGTAAAGATATGGCGAACACTAAGTCTTAAAATCCAGCTAACTCTATTTAAAGGGAACAGAAACAATGTTGTTTTAATTTTTTAATATAACTGTACATTAGGGCATGTGTGAAGTCTCTTTTATCACCCCACTGTATTGTTTTGTGTTTCTCCTTGGAAATAATCCTATTTTGTCCTGAAATATGATGCCATATTAATGCAGCCTTTTCTTACCCAATTCTATTTTTTTAAGTACTTAGCAATTTCAGAACTCAGTGACAGTAGTTGAACTGAAGGCTATAATGAAGGAGAACACAGTGACATCAGCTTAGGTGAGTGATGTCACTGTGTTCCACTTCATTGTAGTCTTCAGCTCAACTGATGTCACAAGGTTCTGGAACTGCTAAGTAATTAAAAAATGAATATTGGGTGGGAAAAGGCTATAATAATAAGGGGCTTTAAATAAGGAAAAAATATGATTATTTCAAAACAAAAACACAAACATAACAGTGGGGTGATAGAACAGACTTCACACATGCCCCAATTTACACTTATATTAAAAAAATGTAAATGACATTGTTTATGTTCCCTTTAATAATTGTCTCACATTGTCTAGTATGACTTAAATCATAGTTACTGTGTGATTCTGAGGCTGGGCCATCTAATCTGTGGTCTGAGTTATTGATTGCTTTTAGAGCTGGTGGAACACTGCACGCTGCTGTTGCCAGGAGAAGCACAGCTAGCAGGCTCTATTTTATGCTTTTTACTTACTTATAACAGGTATGCCACCAATCTTAAAATAGAGCTTTCCGGAGTTTCTTGTGTGTTCCCACTGGCTGGTTTGCCATCTCAGAAACATTCTCTTTATCCCTAGGAGGAATGCCAGAAGTGGTGGCTGGATCTGAGGAGTTAAAAAGGCCATTCAGGAAGGCCTGAGTTTCAGGAGGCTGCCAGGAAAACCAAGTGGTCAAGGAAAAAAATCTGAATATAGACGTTAATGCCAGTGAGGACTTAGCAGGCCCGAAAGATCTTGAAAAAGAGAACAGTAAAATGAATTCAACTTTACCAGATGCTGATGAATTGCTTATTGTATATGGACTAGAAGTGCTCCAGACTTTTTTGGATTGTGTGCTTGTTGGGGGGGGGGGGGTATTTGCTGTAGCTGCTACTCTGTTATTGTCAGCGCTTCACTCTTTTTAACAATGTATTTTTACTTGTTGGTATTTTGCTTCTTGTTTTTTGTCTTTTCTCCTTAATAGAGACGGAGTCTATATGTGTTTTTTTACCAACTGCTATCTTTGGTTTTTACTCAAATAATGCTGACTTTTAGGTTACGAGTGAGTTGAACTGAACTGGACAATTTCTGCATGTTTTTGCTCTATTCACTTTATATTTAGGTTTTATAGTGTATTTTTGTATTTTATATTTATATATTTTTGATTTCTTATTTCAATATTTTAAATCTCATAGCCAGATTCTGTGATTGGTTGCTCTGATCACATGCACCTTCTACATAAGAGCGCATGTGTGGCATCCCTTTGCCAGATTCACCATTGACTGCAATATCTTAATGCAGAGAGGTTGATGTGGGA
This sequence comes from Neoceratodus forsteri, assembly GCA_016271365.2. NCBI lineage: Eukaryota > Metazoa > Chordata > Ceratodontiformes > Ceratodontidae > Neoceratodus > Neoceratodus forsteri. The sequence goes on from CM028134.1 coordinate 854,006,439, forward strand.
ACCCTGTTATTCCTCTTATTGTCCACTTCAGTACCTTAAAGCTCTTTTTAGCTTCTAAAATTTTGGAGGTTGAAACTGTCTGTTGTCTGATGAAGGCTGTTCACTTGTTGTCTGTGGAAAGTAAAATCACTGTGACCTCAATGTTAAAGTAAGTTGTTTCTGCATTTTTTTACATTCTTTTTTTCTCTAGTGTATAGGATTCAGGTTCTTTCTTTCTGATCTGTTAGATGCTTTTGATCCTAGGTTTACCTATTGATTTTTTGTTCTGTTTTTCATATTTATACTTTGGTGTGGTTTTTACCCTTGAAAAACATTGGAATTATTCTTGCAGTATCTGTGGACAACAAGATGGAAGCTGTGGATCAGAGATTTTCTGAAGTGAAGTGAGGGATTGGACATCTTTAACTTCTTCAGACTACAGATCCACCGAATAAGTTTTCTTTTAGAACATTTCAGAACAGTTAGAAAACTTGGGTCATTTTACTCATTTTACTCAAAGTGAATTTTTTACTGAAGACCAAGAGTTCTGAAGACTAAATTATTATTTCATTTTATTATTTGTGGAACAGTGTGTTTTGCTGTGTGTTGTAGTGTTTTTTTTTCTTTGTTGTTACTTTGTTGATTAATTATGGTAATTACTAGGAAACAGGCACAGCAGGAGCACATTACTTTACCTGTAATGACTACTATTGATGAGATAGAGTTGCATAAAAGGACAACATTTAGATCTGAATGTCTTAAACAAATTAAAATAATGGATCATTTAACATCTATTAAGGGACAAGGGAAAATATCAACTCCTAATTTACAAAGTAATGCAGAGCTCACTAATGTGTGGGAAATGTTTACTGCTGAAGTAGCTGTTAATACACTTATAAGGGCAAGTAACTCATTTATATGTAGTAAGGATTTGGAACAGACACCCTTGTTACATTTTTCTGATGTTTCAGATGCCTTAGATGTTTCTACTACTCCTAAATATGTTTGCTCTGTTAATATAGATAATGAGTCCCCATTAGAGGTCTCATTAAAAGCTTCAGTTTCAGAAAAACTTATTAGAAGCTTGCTGGATTCAGGAAATTCAGAAGATACAATAAGTGTGAACAGTATAACTTCAGACCCTACTTCAGTTTTAACAGATGCACTTAGAGCAATTTCTGCAGATCTTCAAACTACAATTGAGGGTCTCAAATTACTTAATGCACCACAGACTTTATCTGATGGTGGTGAATCTGGTTTAGTATTTAAGGAACAACCAATTTTTAAGAAGAATATGGTTTATTTTGGTGATAATACCCACTATCCAACATTTCTGAGTAAAGATTTACCTCAGATGCTTATAACAACTTTCTCTGTGAATGTCCTCATTATGGAGCAACTAGTGGCTATTAGAGAGGAAGTATGAATGATTAAAGCTGGTATATTTAATAATCAGATCAAAATTGAGGAAATTAATGAAAATATTGATAAAATAGTACCCCATCAGAGAAATCTGATTCCATTAAACAACATATGAATGATGAGAATTTGAGTAAAGAAGGTAGAGATATAAGGGAACGATTTTCTACACTAATTATTCCAGATTCACCTAAACAGATAATAAAATAAAAAGAAAAATAGACGGACAAAAAAAAAGGTGAATGTGTTCCTACAGCTGTTGAGACTGACCAATTGGGATTAACAAGGTCAACAGAGGAACGTTTGGTGGATACTGATATCACAAAAGATCATAAACAAGAGGTTGAGGTGGTTAATAAGAGAGGAGATAATTGGCTTATTCCAGAATATCTTTTAGAATCTTGTGTAGACCCCACAGTTGTTTGTGATAAGAGGGATTTAAAATGTGAATGTAATTTGGGGCTAAGCTGAATGATTTAAAAAAAGAAATTGGAAGCTTAATAACTGAATGGTCATTGGCTATGAAGAATCCAAACGAATCCAAAAATGAACTCAGACTCTACTGAAGATATAATAGAATATCCTATGCAGATGGATAATTGGACTAAAAGGAAGGTAGAGGGATCAGTCAAAACTAAACCAGTTAATGATGGTATAAGTGTAGAGCCCTATAGGGAAGAAAAAAGACATATGGAGTTGAATCTCCCTATGATTAGGCTTAAAGGGCCACCCAACTGGATACAAGAGACTGAGATGGAACTTAAAAGGCAATTAGTCTTGCTTTTTAGGATTAATATGGGTGTTTTTTATGTTGGAAACTAATTTACAAAGTGTAGAGCTCCTCGCTGATTCTGATGGAATCTCTGACTGTAATATTATCTTGTACTCACCTAGACTGGCCAATGACACCTGGTATAATGGTGAAATTCTGAATGAGTTTGGGATACACTTGACCTTTGTAAATAGAAACCACTTTACCAAAGGAGCCTATGACATATCACATTTGGAAAGGAAAAATAAATCAGATACAGTCTAGTAAAGTTATTTAGCATTCCTAATATTTATAATGAGAATAATAGAAAATTGAAAGGAGTTTTGAGTAACTTCTTCAGTAATCTATTGGGAATACCTCTGGGAAGGGATGGTATCTTAGAATCGATTAGGTGTCCAGATGGAAGCCAGATAGATCTATTAATTAAAAAAAAAACAGATAGCTGAGAAGATGCAAAATAAAAGAGTCATATTGGATGCCATAGGTTTTCATATGGTAAATATGGATGGTATTTGGGCTAATCATCCCATAAATAGAACTAAGGAACCAAATACCGTGGAAAATTTTCAGTTGGAAACCTTTTATAAATTTCAGATTTTGGCAGGTTTTTCAGATTGACTTTCTATTGGTCTAAATGACTCCTTTTAAAAAAGTGGTTCAGTTTCTAATTTGGATGGGAAGTTTGTAATTCTGTCATGGAACATTGCAGGATGGTCCACAAAGATAGCTGATAATAGCTGGATTAATTATGTTACTCAATTTGAAATAGTATGTTTTCAGGAAACCTGGCATGGGATAGATGATTTAATTAATATTAATGGTTATGTAACATTTGCTCACCATGGACATAGGAAAGCCAGCTTTGGCAGTATTTCTGCTGGACTTGCAGTACTTTGTAGAGTTACCTCTGAATTAAAGGAGACCTCCCTTTGTAGCATGCAGAACTGTATTGCTGTTTATGTAGAGAATCTGAATCAAAGGTTAATCATGTTAATGTATATATTCCACCCTCAGGTTTTGCTCACTATAGTGATGAAATATGGTCAAAATTAAAAAATGAGATTAATACATATAGTCAAAATATTCCTAATTTTGACATCCTAGTGATTGGTGATTACAATGTCAGGATTGATACCTTTCATGGTTTCTTAGATAACTCTTTCTTTGTATATAATTCCAGCCATCTCCCTTCAGTACGAAGCTCTCAAGACCTAGGTGTTAATAAATCTGGTAAGATCCTGATTGAATTAATGTCTGAATTGGATCTATACCCCTTAAATGGTCGCATATTGGGAGATGAGACTGGGAATTACACTTATGTTAAAGCTCATCATAAATCATTATTGGATTTGGCCTTGTGGTCAGGAGATATAAATGTTGGTCTTTTTTAAATATTCCAGCTAGGGCAGAAAGTGACAATTTTCCACTATTATTGAGTACTGAACAGTGGGATAGGGATGCCATAAGTACACAAATTGTGGTCCCTCTTGAATGTAGAGTTAATAAGCATATTAGATGGGACAGTTGTTTAGAAAGTAAAGAGATGGAGCAGATTATATTGTATGATAAGGTAATGAGTAAAGATATATGGTTGACCCAAGATGTTGAGAGCATATGGGAGATTGTAGAAAATATTTTAAAGAAATCAGGATGATTTTGTATAAAGGTGTGCTGATAAGTAAATGTAAAGAGAAACAAACATGGTTTGATCAGGAATGTGCCATTTTTAAACGATGCAAGGAAAATGATAAGGCAAGTGAGAGCACATAAAAAAGAACAATTATCAAAGCAGATTAAGGTGAGGAAAAAGGAATATAAAATAATGCTTACAAAAAAGAAAAGGGATTTTCAAACTATGAAATGGGCTCAAATGATGGACACAATTGAAAAAAAGAACGATAAAGGCTTCTGGCAGCTTGTGGCTGGGGGTTCCATAAATAGTAAAACCAATGCAGATTGTTATATAACAGAACCTCAATGGTTGGAATATTTTGAGAAGATATTCTTTGATCCATCCACTGAGGAATATGAGATAGTAGTGCCCAATTATCATAGTCTATATCAGTTTTCAGTTAAAGATGTTTATTTTTTCTATAAAAGCTATGAAATCCAACAAGGCCTCAGGGCCAGATAAAATCCCAGCAGAAGTTTATAAATGTAATACAACATTTTGGAGTCAAATTTTGTGCTCTTTTTTGATAAATGTATTGAAACATACTATTTCTCTCCATCTTGGAAAGGTGCAGAAATTATCCCAATACATAAAAAGGGAGATATTGGAGATCCAGCTATGTATCTCCGAATTAGTTTAATGGATTTAAGTCTTAAAATACTCTCACATATTATTTTGGAACATCTAAAAATTCAAAAAGCAAATGGTGGGAGGGATAAGTGATGCCCAAACAGGTTTCTGCTGTAGGACATCAACGATAGATAATTGCTTCAATTTTAATCATTTAATTCACAAGTATGTTAAAATAAGGAAGCAAAAACTTTACACAGCATTTATTGACCTGTCTGTTGCTTTTGATATGATTCGTAAAGCACAACTATGGGAAATTCTGTATAAAAGACAAATAGATCAGGCCTTAATTTTGATAATTTCTGCTTTGTTCAGTAATACCTGGGCTATGGTCAGGTTTGGTGTCTTGATTTCTCAAACTAAAAGTGGTATGCAAAGGCAATTGGATGCCTGAAAAAGGGCACAAATTCTTTACAGTTAAAAAGAAATTTATCCAAAACAAAAACTTTAACTTTTGGGTCTAGTTCTATTGAATTCCTCTTTAGATTAGATAATCATAGAATAGAAGATGTTAAACAGTACACATACTTGTGATTAACCTATACAAATAATCATAGGTGGAAACAACATCAAGGAATAGTATCTTTAAAAATTAAGAAAACAATGAATGGACTGAAGAAATTTAATTACTCCTATGAAGACTTTTCTTTAAAGCCCTTGCTCAAAGCTATTAAAGCTAAATGTTGAGCACAGATGATGTATGCGACTGAAGTATGGAATTTAAATGATGCTGAAGAGCATGTAAACTACAGGTTACCCCACCTTGCTCATCAGTTTATTTAAAAACTGAACTTGGACTAATAAATGTTAATGCACTTAGTGAGGGGACAAAAACTTAAATATTGGTTACATTTAACTAGATCAGAAGAAGATAAGTTATTAAAGAAATGTTTTTGGAACAGCTCTGTTGCGTGAAAAATGATTGTGGGAAAAATGTTGGATGCAAGATGTATATAGTAAATTGGATCAATATGGCCTCTGAGTATTAAAATCATATTTTAAAAGGAATATTAAGCTACACCTTAATTATAAGGCTTATATTTAAAAAAAGGTCAATAAATACTGGCTTGACCAGGATTTAAAGAATATTTGATTATCCAGATTTCTAGATGGTATGCAGAAAACAATGATACCATGAAGTATAGGACAATTGGGACATATTGGAGAATAGGATACTTAGAAACATCTTTTTCAAAGCTAAATTAGAGCTACTAGAGAACAACATTTTAATAACTAGATATCAAAATCTTCCCAAGACAGGTGAAATGGGTGACTGTAAAAATGGGACTAGCGAAGATCTTCTTCATGTATTATGGTAATGCACCTGGTATAACAGATTATGGCAATATTGGCTGAGACCATTTAAAAATTGGCCTGATATACCAAGAAGTGAAATTACATTTATTATTATGAATACAAATGATGAAAATACTGTTAAGAGAATAGCAAATTATTTTATGCGTGCTTATAGAATTATGAAGAAACATCAGATAGACATTATTGTTAATAATATATCATTGAATATGAACTGATATGGTCTATTGATTAGATTTGGCCTATAATACAGATCCATTAGCACCAGGGATTATAACATATATGGAACAATGTAGATATACTTTGTTGATGTAAGATAATTGTGTCTACATCTTTGTTTGCTCTTGCTGACCTTTGTTTCATGTTGTGAAAAATCTTTTTCAGGGACCCTGGTTTTCCATTTTAACCGGTAACAGCGGTAACAATCATGGAATCCTGCTTGGTTTGCGGATTTTGAATTCTTGTACCGGTGCCTCACGGAAATTGCATGTCACTGCACAGAATCTCTAAGATTTCAGTATCTTTTTAAATTGTTTTTATTTTCTCTTTCTATGTCCCCTTCTCACAGCATCGGTATCCCCTAGCTTCACCCCCAGGTAATGCTCAGGAGCTCCAGTGGTCCTGCCCCTATCCTGCCTGGGTTGTACCCCCAGGTGGGAAGGAGAGGACCCTAGGTCACCCTCCACACTCCCTTAGTGTGTGCGGGCAGCCCAGTGGGTCCCTCATGGAGCCTGGTTATGAAGTCTGGGGCACCTGGGTCCCTTCTGCCAGTGGCAAATGTGGGAGATTGTTCCTGGTTTTCTGGTCTCTGTCCCTGAGGGCACCAGCACTAGAGATCAAGGAGGTAGGTCACATAGAGATATGCCACTGCTCCAGATCCTGGCTAGCGTCCTCCCTCCTGATCACTCTGCAGCACCATTGCACCACCACCTGTGGTCACACAGGTGGTGGTAAAGCAGCAGGACCTGCTGCCCACCCTCCCCAGAGGAGGAGAGCAGTCCCCCAGGTGCTCGATCCTACTCCCCTGGCCAGACCTCCAGCAACCCAAGTTCGCTTCTGACCCTGGGTCGCTGGCATTGCAAGCAATAGTGCTAGAGCAGCACCCAGATTTCAGCATCTTAAAATGAATGCTGCTGTGCTTTGCATTCTTTCTGCTTTGCTGCATATAGAAACAGTAAGGAAATCACCCGCACTGCTTTGTGTAATCAGCCATTCAGTTTAACCACCCATGTTTAGTGGTTAGAGTAACAAATGGTGATTGAACTGGGTACATCCAGCAGACTTGGGTTTGAGTACCACAACCTCCACTTGCATCCAAGCAAGTCACTTAACCTCCCAAGTGCTTCTAGGTCACTCCTTAAAACAGACAGTTCTGCCTAGTGGGCCTTACCTGCTTTACAAAGAATATAAAAAAATACCAATATATGTTTACTACATCAAAGAATAGTAGTCAGGGTACCATGTAATTTACTTGAATTTTTCTTGGGGTGTAATGATTTTGTATAGGTAAAGATAAATATTCAGATACATTTTATAAGCTTGTTTTTAGATTTTAGTCAGGTTTTTATTGTATTCTTTGCATATAAGCATCTAGGTTGTAGATTGCTAAACGCAGGATCACTGCTACCAACTAACTTATTCAAGTTTATAATCAGTAGGACCATCCAAAATCCTCAGTTGTTTGAATGAAAACTAGTCTGAATGAAAGTATGTTCACAAAGAAGAAACTGCCTTACTACTTATGAAAAGACTTCACAGTTAGCACCTCATTTAGGTGAACTGGATCATTTGCACCTTTTCTTCCACCTGCTGGTTCTATCTCTGTGACAATGTTTTCTGATAGACTGCTTCAACAAAAAGCAAATGTTAAGTATTTAAGAGTACTTATGTTTGGCCAGTGGATTTTGAAAGCACATTCAATGACATACAAGAAGGTAAGACCACAGGGGCTGTATGATGCCAGTGGGCAGAGTAGTGCTCAATTCACATCTGAACAAAGACATGAAAACTGGGAGACACCCTTTTAATGGACACCAAGTAGGAAAAAAAAAAGCATCCATATGTCTGGGAGATGCATGAATCCATTTGAAGGTCCTCCACTAATCACTTGTGGATTTTTTTAGGTGAAAACACTTTATTTCAAAGAAGTAAATTCAAGCAGTTTTTTTTGTTCCTCCTAACCCCTGGCCATCCACTCCTTCAGGCCTGCCAAGGCTCCTACTACCGCTGCTGAGTCCCGACCACTATCCACTGACCCTACTGCTGTGCTACCAGGTAACCCAAAATAACCCTTCATTGAGTGGGCCCCTCACCCTTGTTGGAGGCTACCAGGAGGAATTGTCCCAAGAGCTTCCTGTGTATCCTGAGCATGTCCGGGGTCCAGAAGCGGACATGTCTGGGGCTTCTGGTGTCTGGCGGGACCAGCAGCCATCCTTCAGTGGCCAGTGTGTTTTCCCATTTTCTTGGGAGCTTGACAAGCTACATGATGTCAAGGCACAAGCCGACATCTGTCACACTCCTCCCACAGTGAGGACTGATGTGTTGTTGTGCCTCTGGCCTCCACAATGGGCCAGCAAATGCTAAACCGTGAACCCACCTCCCTCTCAGGAGAAGAGGAGGTGGTCGTTGGACACCAAGCCTTCACCCACAAGCTGGCCCTCCAACACCCAAGTCTGTTCCTCAACCCTGGTCAGCGTGTCACAGGCAGATATCCAATTCAGGCAGTTAAATTATAGATAGGAAAATACAAAGGTAGTCCATCTTAGCGGTGATGGTTCAAATTAATTCATATCTGAGTTCTAACAAGCAAAGAGATCAAGTCATTTGTAACCTGTGCATGTGGGGTGTGAGTGTTGAAAGGGGATCATAGTGCTGTCACTACTGCCATCACCCCAGAGGGATGTATACTGCATTGTTGCTACTGCCATCACATTGAAGGGGTGGGGGCGGTAGTGCTTCTGCCATCACCACTGGTGGATGGGGAATGTAGGCTCTGCTCAGTCTCCACCTGAGGGATGGGGGCCATAGTGCTGATACTGCCATCACACATGAGGAATGATGACCATAGTACTGCTGCCATCACACCTAAGGGATGGGGCCATACTGTTGCTGCTTCTGTCACACCAGAGGATGGGGATCGAGTGCTGCTTCCATCACACCTTAGGGACGGGGGCTGTAGTGTTGTTGATGCCATCACATCTTGCACCTAAAATAACTTTTAAATTGGTACAAGGATGGAAGGATGTGTAATAGTGGAGGTCAAAAATTGCTAAAATGCATATTAGCAGAGTTAAAAATTGTTAAATAAAGTATACAAAACCAAACACCGGTAAAACCGGATTTTGGCTAAGCACACATCGGTGACAATACCATTTTTTACAATGTGCAAAACGGAATATGCCCTTTCTCAATCCCGGTAAACCAGTGTCCCTGATCTTTTTCTTAATATGTATTGTACTGTTGGGGAATGGCAAATAAGAGGGAAACATTAGTCCATTGGTACATTATTTTTCTAATGTTTTCCATGATATTGAGCTACATATTGAGTTTTTATATTTATCGTATCACTCCTCTTGTATGGGGAATGATATGAATTATGTATGCCTCACATTTTTATAAGACACTATTTGGGCTCCGGTCTATGAGAAATCTAATCTGTATGTATGTGAAATATGTGTCTTTATTTATATTGTATGTTTTTATATAATCTTGTAAAGGTCTTGTATGGTCAAACAATAAACTATTTACTACTACAAAATCATAGGTTAACATTATCCCTAGGTTCCTTTCTTCCTCCTCTCTAGCCTTTAGTTCTGTCCCATTAAATAAGTATTATACAATGGGCAGAAAAAAAATAGAGAGAATCCTGCATTTTGATTGGCTGGCTGCCACCTTTTCAGTGTTGTAAATCCTCCACTGTACCCACTGGAAAAGGTGCCAACCAACCTCTTTACCAAGATCGGTACAACCCCCAAAATCAAAACATATACCTGCCATTTGATTCCCTGCCCAAGTGCTCCACAACTCCAACCCTCAAATACAGAAAGTACATTGTTCTCCCAAAATAACAGACAAAAAAAAAAAAAAAATCGACTGAAAAAAAGAAAAAAAAAAAACAGCACCTTATACTCATGCTAAAATCAGTTCCTGGCCAGGACAGTCATCCTCGCCGACTGTATTGCTGACTCCCCACACACATTTCTCCCCATAGCCTCAGTCCCTTCCAATTACCCCAGAAAAGAGACACCATGTTCCCTACAGCTGACAAACTGCAATTCTGTACTAAACCATCCTTAACTGAAGCCTCGCTCCATCTCTCGTCTGATGCTGCTCACCACATATCTCAACACTTTCTGTTTTTTTCTGCTCTGGCTCCAGTGCCACTTATTACATGACTCTCCGAGTGTCTTCCTGCTCTCCCTCTCATGATTGCCCACATCAGAGGACTATTTCTCCCCATGCGCAACAATAAAAATATTACAAAAAAGGATTTAAAAGGAAAAAAAATATTTTTCTTTTTTATTTCAGAAACGGAATGGGGACATTGTATAATAGCAATTTATCCCTCCAGGGTGTGAGTATACTGGAGGGCTTACCACGACTGGTGTGGTTAAGTAACTCGGCTGCGCCTTGTGACCAGACCACACCAGCCATGGTAAATCCTTCAGTATACCCACACACTGGAGGGATATATTGCTTAATGTGACTGTTGGGTTTTGGAGACCAGGTGTAATTCTGTGCACTTTTCCATATTAACTATCATCCTTGATTTTGCTGTCTGTCCACTTATACTCTCCATTTCGTCTTGGGTACTTTTATTCCCTTCAGGTAAATCCATTGCTCCCACTAATTTAGTATCATTCACATACTTATCTAGGTACTTTATGACATTGATGCTTGAGTCAGTAATGGGCCTCAAAGCTTATCTCTGTGGCATCCAACAGTCACCTTTCCTTCCATCTGTAGACTGGTAAAATGTATTGTGTTGTGTGTATATTCATGGCACTTCAATTCCTTACAAGCAGGGTCATGTTCACTTAATTGGCTGCAAGATGCACTTGTGACCTTGTATTGAATTTCAAGATCCCACCTCAACCCCCTTAACTCATAATCCCATCAGTTCCTTATGTGCATATGAACAGGCAGCAACACAGTCCATGAGCTCCTGTGATAGGAACACTGAATCTGCTCAAAAGTAAAAGCTCTCATTTAAAGAAAAAAAAAGGCTTTGACACCTACAGCTATCCCTTTTATATCTAACTAACATTTTTCATAATTAACCCAGTCCTGACTACAATCTAGCTAGCGAGGACAATGTGCTCATTGGAACAGGAAATCCTTCCAAGTGTTATCCTCCTTTGTTCTCGCATATTCAGTTCTTAAGCCTAATATGAATTAATGTGGCACCTCAATGTTATCTCCATAGGCACTCCCTGCTCAGAGTGGAAATGCCTAACATGCCAGCCCATGCAGACCCTGAAATAGTGGCTACATAGGAGCACATACCTGAACCATCAAGTTGTATTTTCAATTGGTGTGGACAATAAAAGTGTATGGACAATACTGGGTGTTCCCCTGGTTAGTGGACCACTGCAGCACCAGGCCCTGGATTTCAGCCAGGCAGCACTCTCGCCTCATGAGTAGAGAGTTCCTGCCAGCCAAAAAAGTCAAAAGACAGAGAGAAGATGAAAATGAGAGAGAGGGGTTGAGTATCAGAGTTGCATGCCTCAATTCAGACTGCCATCCTTGATCACGTCACCTCATTTTTGCAAGAGAACAGACAGGAGCACAACTGACTCCAACTTACCATTGGCACCAGGATGCTCACACTATGATGAAACAATGCATCCTTGATATGGTAAAGCTGATTGGATCTCTTTTCAAGCCCTCCCTCCTATTTGTTGAACAGAGAGTTGCTGTCCTGGCATGGTACCAGGATGCTAGCTCCATTTTGCCATGACATTTTCATGTGTTCAGCCATGATCCCTGGGATTCTAATGCATGCACAATAGCTCTGGAGATGTGCACATCTGCATACAAATGCACATACCCATGGGCACTATCAGAAAATAAATGATTTTTGAGAACTATGCCTCTAAGCTATTACAGCCCTGGGCATCATGCACTGTAGTGGGATATGTGTGTGTATGTATATATATATATATATATATATATATATATATATATAGAGGCCAACATAGAGAACAGAGGAATGTCTGCTGACAAGAAAGGACACAAGATTGCAACATTTCTAATAGCGCATCTTGGGCCGGTCCCTTCAGTTTGAAATCACTGAGTCATATATACAAAACAAAGAGTAGTAGGGGGACACTCAAGATGGCGGTTCCCTCAGGATGGAAACCATCTTAGTGAAGGAGAGCAAGGCTAAGGGATGCCATATTGCAGTTCCAGGGCAAACTCTTAAAGACACACATGCAGATAAGAGAGTCAAGTCTTAAGGACATGGCACACATATAAGACATACAATATTTTGTCTTCCTATATTCCTGGTGTAGCAGTAACCCAAACAATTTTGTATATCCACTAACTCAATATATACTCTCAATAACTTTTTGCTTCCCCAAATGGCAAAATCCAGAAAGTGCCTGGCATGCAAAATGACACTTCTACCACACCACAGTGGCCCTCATTGCTCTTCACACAAGACTGAGTCAGACCTGAACTCCTCACTGGCTAACACCCCAACAGAGGCGAGGACCTCTGAAAATTTGGAATGGCAGCTGAACCCCTCAGTGCTCATGATAAAAAAGGCCACTACAGCCATGATGGAATGTCAGCAGAGCTTCATGCTCAAGATAATGGAAAGACTGGAGGCCCTATAAAGGCCCAGTCCTAAGGACCCACTTTTGCCACAGAGATCCACCAACACCCTATCCCACAACACAGGGGACACCAACACAGGGGACACAGCCCCCTCCAGTGCTGAGGCCCTCACAAAACCAGATGGGCAGGAGCCAGATGAGGAGGAGGGGTCAGAACCCAGCACAGATGAACCAGGGGACCACCATGGAGATGAAAGAATCACCGCTCACATCAAAACTATGCTCTGTTGAAGTGATTCCTGACTTACTGAGATCTATCAAAGCCACCATGGGGTTTGATCTACCTCCTCCATGCCCAGAAAGCAAGTTACACCCCATGATTCAATAGAAACAAAAGCACTTGGACTCTTACCCATATGCCTGCCATTGAGGATATATTTACTAAAGAATGGGAAGACCCTGATCCCACACATATTCTGGACAGATGGGCTCTAGAAAAGATGTATCCCTGACAAGAGGACAAGATCAAATTGTGGTGCAATGCACTAACAGTAGATCCTCAGATAGCAGCCTGAAGCAAGAGGACCATCATCCCAGCTGATGGGTCCACCTCGCTCAGAGATCAGGCATGCAAGAAACTCAAGGTGATGTTGGAGAAGATCATTGAGATGGTATGGCTAGCATATACTGCCATCACCATGCAGTATATGCCACAAGGTACAAATCAGGTGACTGGAAGAGGCAGCTAAGACCCTGAAACCTAAGTCACCTGAGGCAGACCTCATCAACTGCACCCTACAAAGAGAAACATATCTGTGGGAAGGGGCTGTCAGTGGATGCACTAAATTTGAATACCAGGGCAGTGACAGTGGTGAATAGAGCCAAGGGCTCATTATGGCTAAAACTGTGGGATATGGACACCAATTCAAAGACTCAATTACTGAAACTACCCTTCAGGGGAAGCCAACTGTTTGGTGAGGACTTACAGTAATTCCTTAAACCAAAGAAGCAGGGCATTGACACAGTCAAGGAGAAAAACTACTCCTACCTACCATCCTTTCAGAGCAGCTTTCACATATACAGTATAGAGGTCAAGGAAGTAAGAGCAGAAGCCAAAGTTTCAGGGTTAGGGGACCTTACAGCAGCTACAGTAACTACAGGCACAAGAATTATTCCTTCAACTATAACTTCAAATCAAAAAACAGGGGTGGAACAGGCAGAAGCCAGCCAAGGAACCCTGTGGGACAACCCACAAGCAAGTTCAAAAATGACTACATGTTAGTGAGCCCTGCAAGGATGACACTACACAACAATCACCCACCCACAGGAGGATGCCTGACATCATTTCAGTCAGTATGGCAAACACCACCACAGACAAGTCGGTACTAGAGATAGTGTCAAAAGGGTATGTCATACAATTCTCAACCAAACCCAAGGAAGACAGACAAATCACATTTCCAATAGCAAAGAAAAAGGCATCACCAGAGCAGGTATGGGACATACTGAACAAACTCCTAGTAAACAAGGCAATATAACAAGTTCCAACGTCAGAGTAGGGCAACGGAGTCTACTGTATATTCTTCCTGGTTCCAAAAAAGACCAGAGACCTCAGACCAGTCTTGAATCTCAAATTTCTACATCAATCAGTGAAGTCCCTGACTTTCAACATAAAGACAATAAGATCAACCCTGAAAGCCATAAAACAAGGAGCCTTTCTGTCTGACCTCCATAGATCTCCGGGATGCTTATTTTCAAATTACAATAAGACAAGCCCACTTAAAATATCTATTGACCTATATTTTGGGCAAACATTATCAATATCAGGTACTACAATTCAGCCTAGCGTCAGCACCCATGGAATTCACAAAGGTGGCCATGATAATTGCGACACAACTGAGAGAGTAGGGCATAGACATCATCCCCTACCGAGACAACTGTCTCATATACACCATGTGAATGTAGGCTGAAAGAGACACACACACACACACACACACACACACACACACACACACAGAGTCAAGCAAACACTCATGCACACCAGTGAGTTATAAACAAAGGAAGGAGTTTGGCCCATCACAGAGAATAGCTCACCTTGGGGTGGACACAGAAATGGTAGCAGGTCTAGGACACCCGTCAACAGACAGAAGAGGAAAAACTTCAGAAACCAACCCAACAACTAATGCAAGACAATCTACAACATTGCTACAAGTAGCACGGGTACTAAGGATGATGACTTTGTGCATAGACCTAGTACCATGAGCCAGATGGAACATGCGCCCACTGCAGATCTTGATCATGCCGTACAGGACAGCGACAGAGGAGAACATATGCACCACAGTAGTTAAAAGACAAAGTGAGGAAGTTACTAAAATGGTGGACAAGGGCACAAAATCTATTGAAAGGAATTCCCCTAGAGAGAGGCAGCATGCAGTATCATAGACACAGATGCCAGCATAATAGGCTGGGGTGCCTCCATATGACACAAGGTGGCCAAGAGAAGGTGGACTCACATAGAATCCAACTTAGCAATCAATACACTGGAAATGAGGGCAGTGTTTCAGGCACTTACATCCTTCAAAGTGCACATCAAAGGAA
Organism: Neoceratodus forsteri; assembly: GCA_016271365.2. Classification (NCBI taxonomy): domain Eukaryota; kingdom Metazoa; phylum Chordata; order Ceratodontiformes; family Ceratodontidae; genus Neoceratodus; species Neoceratodus forsteri. Next base: position 854,021,602 of record CM028134.1, read on the forward strand.
AATCCATATTAATTGGGTCAGACAACAGGGTAACCATGGCATACATTGCCAAGGAAGTGGGGAACCCATGCCATGCTCTCATGCAGGAAATGACAATGGTCATGTCTTGGGACCAAGCCAACTTGACACACATAATGGCGATACACCTAGCTGGGAAACTGAACACCATGGCTGACTGACTAAGCAGGCAACAGGTCCTCCTTGGAGAGTGGCAAATGCATACCCAGCTGTTCAATAACATCAACTAATGTTGGGGACCAATACCAATAGACCTCATGGCAACAACAAGAAATTCCCAGGTGAAATCATTCTATTCAGGGTACAAGGAACCAGACTCGAAATGGGTAGATGGACTTTTACTTCCATGGAAGGTGAGACAATCCAGAAGACTGATAATAATGGTCCCTCCATATTGGCTGAGGAGGGCTTGGTTTGCCACGGTGGTGGCAATGGCAATAGACAAGTGGCACCTTCTAGACTGGGAGGACATACTGACACAAGGCCTCATCACTCACCCCAGTCCTCACAATCTCAAACTTAAGGCCTGGTTCCTGAAAGGGAAAGACTGCTGAACTGAGGATATCATGAGTCAGTGATCACCACCACCACCATGCTTCAGTACAGGCACTCATCTCCAACTGCTAAATACAGTAGACAATGGGATATTTTTAGCAGATGGTGCTCATCACACAACATAGGACCCCAGGCAATATCAGTACCTCAAATTTTATTGTTCCTGCAGCAAGACCTAGACAAGGGCCTCTCACCATCCTCACTCAGAGTACAGGCATCGGCAATAGGGGCAGCCATAGGAAGGGTAGGAGGCACAGTCCCAGGATCACACCCAGACATACTGAGGTTCCTCAAGGCCACTAGGAGAATAAAACCCTGCCCCAAATTAATAGTGACCCAATGGGATTTAACCTCAGCACTAAACATTCTAATGAAAAGGCTCTTTGAACCTCTTAAAGATGTTGACCTCTGTTGGATGGGGCTGAAGATATCCTTCCTAGTTGCAATCTGTTCAGCTAGACAGATAGGAGAACTGACTGCACTCTCATGCAAATAGACATTCCTGCAATTTAAACAGAATGGGGTATCACTCAGAATGGTCCCTGCATTCACACCAAAGGTGGACTCCACATTTTACCTGAACCAGACAATTGAACTTCCCACATTCTACACATACCACTCAGATGAGAAGAAGAGGTATCTTAGTACTGTACACTAGACATCATAGGGCTTTAACAATCTATTTGGATAAAACAAAGGCGGTTTGCAAGTCAGACAAGTTATTCATCATCACACAGGGTCACAGAAAGGGCATGGCAGCAACAAAATCTACCATCTACCATCTAAACCTGGCTAAAAAGGACAATGTAGGAGGCATGCAAATCAGCAGGTATGAACATCCAGGTGGAGAGAAACCAAGCCACAACAGAAGATATCTTCACAGCAGTGACATGGTCCATACACACTTTCACCAGACAATATAGATTGGCCAGTACCATGACAGCCAGAACTTCTTTTGGAAACAAAGCTTTGCAGGTGGCCAATTTTACTGACATTGAATGCCCTGAGTCATCCCCTCCCATTGCTTCTTACATGACCCTGCTTGTAAGGAATTAGAGTGCCATGGATATACACACAACACATTGGTGGTTTACTCACCTGGTAAAGGTGATTGAGTTAGTGCATATCAGTAGCACTCCACTGCCCACCCAGATAGAGCAGGCCACTTGGTGCCAATAAAAGAGGACCATGATGTTCTTAGTGGCATGCTGTATGGGCTGGATTCTGAATGTAATTAAGTTATTCTGTGGGGTGTTGCAATAAAATACTTTACATTATAATTTCAAGGTGTCCAAGCCTACTTCAACAGTATACATAAATGTAAATACACAGCTTGGGAAATATCAGAACTGATGGGATTAGGTGCTAAGGGAGCTCAGATGGGATCTTGAAATTCAATACAAGGTCACATGTGCATCTTGCAGTCAATCAGGTAAACATGACCCTGCTTGTAAGGAATTGGAGTGCCACAGATATGCACTAACACAATTACCTTTACCAGGTGAGTAAGCTACCATTTTGACTCTCTGGACCCTATTGTGTAACTTGGAACAGATCTACAGTATAAAGTTATTGCTAAAGTTAGTATATTTCATTTTATTAATGATAGCCATGTGTGGGATGAGATTAAATGCTTTATTGAAATCAAGTAGGGTGACATCTAATGGAAATCCATATCCATTTCTTTGCTCATGGATTCATAAAAATGTAAAACATTGGTAACGCATGATCTTTCTTTGGTGAGTCCATAATTTGTTTTCTGAATTATTTGTATTGTATAGAAACTCATGCATTCTGTCATTAATTATAAATTCCATAGTCATTGCAAGAATGCATGTATAAAATATGGCCTATATTTGGTTGTACTCTCTTAATTTTATTCTTATGGATTGGAATCATGGCAGTAATTCCCCAGCCCATAGGGACTACTCCTTCCACTAGTGCTCAATTAGTTGCATTTTGTAATGGCTTTACAATTTCATCCCCTATTTTTCAGAAACTTAGGGTGTTCAGTTGTTTGGTCCCTCTACTTTATTACTGTCTATGGATATTATTTTATTTTGGATTGTTTCTTGGAAAATTGAAGTATTAACATTGGTGCAGTGGTAACCCATTTGTCCTTCATGGCTATTCTCTAAGTGATTGATATACACTCAGAAAACCTATTTATTGAATTCCTCAGGCACATCCTGCTCATTAAAGAATTTTATATTCCTCTCAATAATTGGGCCTACCATTCTACTTGCTGATCTAACAGAGGTAATATAACTACAGAACACCTTGCCCTTTCCCTTTGATGATGTGCATCTTAGTATACTTGGGTTCAAAATACAACACAGCATCTATAAAGGAGTTTTTAGGAACAAGAAGTGATAGGAGATAGGGTAGACTGACGGGAAACCTAATTCAGACTAATATCCTGTAGTGCATCAGGCCAGTCTCACTATTATGTATTACTGACTCCATCCTCAATGAGCTGGATAAGGGACATATCACTGCTGCCATTTTCATTGGCCATACCAAGGCTTTTGACTTGGTAATTCACTCCCTTCTTCTTGATAAGCTGTTTACTGCTGACCTTCTGTTCTAGCTGTCAACTGTATCAGATATTACCTCTCTGGCCTTCTCCAGTCCATAAATGTTGGTGGTGCCTTATCCCCCCACACACACAGAGTCCGGGGTTCCTCAAGGCTCCATACTAGGTCCTATACTTTTTTCAGTTTATCTTAATGGCCTTACTTCTGTCTGTACCAGCTCACATATTCACATGTATTCAGATGACAATGTACTTTTTGCCTCCAGCATCTGAGTCTCTGCCATGTAAACATTGCTTTAGCTTGGCTTTGATAATGTCCTGTGCTGGTTCCAAGCACATGAACTTTGGGTCAGTATCAAGAAGACTGTGTTCACCACCTTTCGCACTAGCTATAAGCTTGCCAGGCTCCCCTCCCATATAGTCTTCTCCACCTTGGATGGCATTTCCCTTGATACTGTTCCCAATTTCAAATACCTAGATGTGTGACTGGATACACAGTAGTAGACCTGTCTTCTCCTGTTTTATTGGTGCCATCTAGTGCAGTGCTGAATGTGGAATTCTGCTGGTGAAATTAGTGAAGAATGACCATTTTCTGCTGGAATTTCTCTGGTTCATCTGTGGGATTCCGCCTGGTGTGGTCCACAGAATAATATTTCATGGAACAGCATTTTTTCTATGGAAAATCATTCCGCAAACATTTGTGGCAAAAATCAAGATCTGCAGAATAATATTCTACAGAACATCACTTTTTCCATGGAAAATCATTCCACAGATATTTCCATTGAAAATATTGAGATCCTCGGAATAAAATTCCGCTTAAATATTGTAGAAAAACTCATTTTAAATTTTTCTGCCATGTAATCCTGCCAGTCTGTTTCTGGTGTAATTCGACAGAATTTCAGCAGAATTTCAAAAACCCAGCCAAATTTCATTCTGCCAGAATTTGAAAATTCCACACAGCACTAGTGCCATCCTCAGAAAGTTTTGCCCCAAACTTGGTGTCCTTTATTGCAACAGGGATTGTCTACCACTGTATTGTGAATTATTCAATAAGATGATACTGTACTTTCGGTGTTTAACTATGCAGATGTGGTTTATGGCATTGTCCCTTCCACGTCTCTCACCAGACAGGATATTTTTTGCAAAGCCTTTTACTATTTTGACATCAATACTCCCTTTCTTACTCATAAGTATTCCCTGCACACTAACCTCTCAGGTACTCCTCTTGCCTCCTGTTGCCTTGTTCACAGTGCTTCATTCATTCTTAAATACTGATTTTCATTCCTCCCTGCTTACCTCCCATCTCCCCTCTCCCACAACCTCTCCTCTTCTTATGCACATTGCTCCAGGAACTCCCACACTTTGTTACTTTTTCCAAATCTGCTTTTGGACATTCTGCTTTCTGCTCTCATCATCCTTCCATTTGGAACACCCTCTCCCCTACACTTGGTTTATCGCCTTCCTAGCTCTCTCCTAAACACCACCTCAGACTTCATTTTGCTTCCACTTGCTCTTGCTTTGGTATTTGCTACTTTACCCCTTACCTAACATACTCATTTTGCTTAATTTTATTGCTTCTGCCTTCTATCTGTGCCTGTTCATGATTTCCTATCTCCCCGCCCCTTCTTCTGTTTTTGTTTCTTCCATTTAGTCATTTATTGGAGTCCCAGCATTACCCCATCTCTATGCATCCTTATAGTACTCATTGTTATCTTGCTTAATTATGCAAATTCCTGTTTGAGTATTGTATTCCATTTGATATAGTCGGTTTACAGTTGTCCATTTACCTTACTAATACAGTTATGCCTGTATAATGTATTTTTTACACTGATTGTATTTTACCTTTTGAACACACTCCTTTTTCCCATTATCCTTTTCCCTGTGATGCAGCTGGAAATGAGCCTTAGCTCAGTGTGCCTTTCCAAGTTACCAAATTTCAATCTATCAATCAATCAAACAAACAAACAACAAATCAATAATTCTTCGATTTTTCTGTGTTTCCCTGTGATCTGCAGTAAATAGCAGTTTGTCATTTCTTTATATTTGACAGGAAGCAAAGAGGAGGGCATTCTCCATTATGATGAACACAAAAGCGACCTGGATGCAGTAAGTATAACTAAGATGCTTATGAGTTTGAAATTAAGTTGTTTATTAAGTACTCTTTTGTAATCTTGACCTGGAGGTGTACACTAAGCAGCAGTAACTTGTTTCCAGGTGCATCCTGGGTGGGAGGGGTTACATGTACCTGTTTTATTGTGAATGAGATGTGTTCATAAAAACAGTAGAACTGCTATTGTACAATAAAGCTATGTCATAATTTTTTTTCTAATAAATTAGATATTAAAATGAAGGTATTATCTTTACTTAATATCTTGAAATAAGACCTAATATCTTACAAAAGATGTAATATCTTAGCAAAATCTTAAAATATTGATTTGAAACTTATTATTAAATATTATTTTTGCCTGTTAATTCTTATTCTTAGATTTATTTACCTATTTTATAAGATTCTCAAATTCTGAAACAAGAATTATTTTTATATTTTACATGATTATTTTGCCCCATTGTCAAATCATTTAGCTTATTTTTAAGGTAATATAAAATCATTAGTTTCTCATTTAAAGAGGGTCATATTTTTCAGTGTAGTCCCTTGACTGGAATGCTGTCCCTGGGTCGAGGGGGAATAGAAGTTCAGACTCATGTCATTTAGGGACTGAAATGTGAAAATAAGAATCATTTGATTGATTCTTTGCCTAACAGGCAGCCAGTTTCTTTTTAAAACTGGCTGCAAAAAAGTGATGTCATATCTGTCCTCAAAGCAAGTTATGTAACATACTTTGACAATATTAAAAAAATCACAAATCTTTAATTTTAAACATCACAGTCACTAACCTGTGTTCATGTTTAAGTAATAGTAATTTTATTTGTATAATGTACTGTGTATAAGGTATTAGCATAGCTCAGTTGGTAGCACATTCACCTCTGGAACAGAAGATCGTGGGTTCTCATCCCACAAAAGGACTGGACTCATACCTAAAATACTGGCACCTGAGTGCAGTATTAGTGGGGTGCTGTACTGTTGAGGTGTGCCATCCTTCAGATGAGATATTAAACTGAGGTCCCTTCTACCCATCCTGGAGCTGTTCTGGTGTGTGTCCAGGTGGAAGTAAAAGAACCCAAGGCATTCTTCACAGAGCTGGGGACATTCCCAGTGTCCTGGCTAATATTCTCCTTCCCATAAAACAGGTTCGTGCAATTGTCCAGTCTGTGTGTGGGTGTTGATGTGTGATATGGCTATCACTACACGTTCAGTCACTTCACTACCAGTCTAGCACTGCTTGTAAATCACTTTGGGATACATAGTGTGTGAAAGGCACTGTTTAAATGCTGATTCTTTTTCTTCTACATTCCCACAGGCTCTGGATGCTTCTCAGAAGACAGCAGGTGCCGTTAGCACAAGAAAAATAAGGACAGAATGAACAATAAATGTACAAATTAAATAACCATAACAATGAATAAATACATATAGCAGCAGTAAAAATAACAGATAACAAGCTCAATAAGCTAAGCAGCTGTCTTCATAGTTTGTGGTAGGCCAGATGAGAAAAATTCAATTTCAACTGCGTTTTAAAAGAGGACAGTGAGGGGGCTTCTCTGAAGTCTAGTGGGAAGGAGCTTCAAAGGATCGGGGTTACTATCCCAAATGCCCGGTACCCATATTGTTTTAATCTGGTTCTTGGGACCTCAAGCCATCCCATGTTATCAAACCAGAGAGAATGCAGGCCAGTATGGAATCAAAAACTCAGACAGGTAACAAGGACCCATACCACGTAGAGCTTTAGCAAATAGGTGAGCAAGCCTGCCTTAAAAGTGATACACCACTAAACAGGCAACCAGTGCAGTTCATGGAGCACCAGTATGATGTGGTCTGAGTGAGAAGCCCTGACAATCATCCAGATTGCTGTGTTCAGCACAAGCAGCACATTAAACCAATCGATAGCCCAAGATACAGAGCATTGCAGTAATCGAGTCACAGTGCCACAAAGGCATGCACTAGTTTCATTAGGACATCCAAGGCCAGGTAAGGTTTAATTTAAATACAGTGACATATTATGGCCCCAGTGTCCTAAATACCAGCAACAGTTTAATCTGGTTCAATTTTCAGTTAGTTTGCATCTAAATCCCCCTCTCCCATTCTTGGGGCAAGGATGAAAATGGGCATTATTGTCTAGCCCTCCTTTCCTGATCAACAAAAATGAAACAAATAAAACAAAGTGATAATATAAGAATTAGAAAAGTTTAGATGAAAAGAGTATGTATGGGGATTGGAACAAAATACTTAAAATGCATACAGTTAGCATACCTTCCTATAACCTTGCTTAGATTTGGTATTTAGAACACTGAGGTAACTTACCAGGGAGGCAGTCTGGAAGAAAAGCAATGCAAATATCCAAGCTGTTTGGTTTCAGTGTGTCTTTTCAAACAAACCACATGCATATACATCTTTGAACCCAGTGCAAAGCATCATGGGTATCAAATGTTTTGTGTGGGGTTTAGTAATAAGGCTTCTCTAGAAAAAAAGTTTAGTTTTTAAATAATTTTATTTCACCTGGATAGTCCCGTTAAGATGCAACATACTGTATGTTCTCCTTCCACCTTTTTCTGCTGTTATGTTGACTGAGAGGTTAAATGACTTGCCCAAGGTCACACAGTGAGTATTTTGCTCTAGAGGTGATGTGGTCTCCCACTTCCCAAGCCAGTGTTGTAATCATTAGACCACACAGTCCCCAGAGGCTTTGTAAACAGGCTTTTACATTGTTTTTTTTTTCCTTCTGAGAGGGATGACATGGATGTGTTTAATCCAATTGGGTCTACTCACTGCAGTGCAGGTGCTGTCTTAGTTATGACCCAGATCAGATTAAAAGGAATAAAACACCCCACCCCCCAGCTGAGAAACCACAAGGAAAGAATTATCTACATTTTGCAAGATATATATGTTGTAAAATACTCATCTACAAAAAAGAATTGTGCATTTTATTCTTATGTGTTCAATTCAAGCTAACATTGCAAGATAAAAGAATATTTTTCAGTCTGATCCAGACTAATGAGTCATTTGCTCTTGTCTTGTAATAATTAAGCTTTTTGTGCTGTTGCTGCAGGCAAACAGTTCCTGCTGGCAAGGGTAGTTTTTCAGTAACTAATATGCGCTTAAGGTCTAAGCACAGAATGTAAGGGTATGTTTGCATTTTTTATCTGCTATGTGTCTCATTGTTTATCCTCGACCCCCCCCAACCACCACCACTACCACTGAATCCCTTTATCACTTACTGTGCCAGCTGTTCATAGTGACTCATGCTGATAGCATTGGTACTGCGATGCTACTACAAGCTTCCTCACAAGGCGTGTGAACATTGACTGCAATGTCAGTGGCACGGGTTGGCTACATGGCACTAATACACAGACTCCCTTTGTTTTTTTTTCTGCTTACCCTGAGGGCTGCCACTCTGTGGGGAGTGACATTCCATTCAGGCAAGTCAAGTCTAGAAATCCCCTGCAGATCGTGTGAGTGCTTATTCGGACCTAATTTGCTGCAGCAGGATACCTTACTTCAATAAAAGGTACTATATAAATCCTACATGGGGGACTTGAGCTCAAATCCAACTTTGGCTCTGAAGTACAGTCCAAGAGGAATGCTGTCCCTAAGATAAATTATTAATCTGAGGTCCTTTCTATTAATTTCCTTTAGTTGTCAATATGGACGTTAAAGTGTAGGTTTCTAGCTCAATAGACACTATTTATTCCACTATTATAGTTTACTAGAGAATAGGTCTTCAGTTTTAGGTGCCTTTTACTGGCCTAGTTGTACCCTTCTAAGGGGCTGGTGTGACTGGCAAGTAGTAGAGGCAGTTAAATCTTTCCTGATTGGGGGGGGCAGAGATGTAGGTGCCTTAATTGTGAAAGGAGAGCATGGTTGTATCACCCACCCGAGGGCCACCATAGATTTCCCCAGTTTTTTCATCTTCTTACGACCCACCCTGCCCCACTGGGATGCACTCCAAGATGGCAGACCTCTCTGATCAGTCAAAAGCAAACAGGGACCCTGATCACCTATCACGCTCCGAAACTTAGTGGTACAGGACAGGCTGTTTGATGCCACTCAGTTATGGACTCCATATGCAAATCATGGTGCAAAGTGGTCACAAGAACTACTTTGTGATTGCCTAATATTTGTGGCCTCATTGAGCCATTTCAATGGGGGTCACACACCTTTCCCTTGCACATAGAAAGATTTTACAGGTATGCAGGAAAGAGGCTGAGGCCCAGTCCAGTGGTGCCAGTGGAGCAAGTTACACTCCAATATGGGTGACCCAGGATAATGCTGTGAAACTGCTGACAATCCTCAGGTTGGTGGAGCAATCAGAAAATTATGGAGTTATTTCTTTTAGGTTTGGGGGTGGCATCTGTTCTCTGTGCCAGTGTTTCCTCAGGTTGCAGGGAGAGACTGACAGTATGGATGACCACTTGATGCTCCCCCGCAAGATCAGTGCATGGCAAGCAGAGTATACATCAGGGAGGTGGATTTTTTTCCCAAAATTTTTCTTTCCCTCCCACCACGATCCAACCACATGATGATGATGTTAGCCATCCTGGTGGTGTCAGATAGGAGGATCAAAATCTTTGGCCTAACACAGTGGTCACTGTGGTGTGTTGTAGTCAGATTTTCTTGCTAGCTGTGAAGCGCTTCCCACCCTTCCCCCATGTCCCATGTGCCGCAAGTCTGCTCAAGAATCTGGGTCACAAACATGAAAGGGTGATGTGATTCTGTATACTGACAATGCAATGTCAGTTCTACAGTGAAGACCATCACAGCAACATTGTCAGCAATCGCTGTGATGGTCTCCACTACACAACACTGGTGCCGGGGAGGTGTTTTCCCCATCCCTGAACTAACTCTGACTGTAGTTAGTAATCTAAAGTACTGGGGGTGTGGTGGGGCAGATCCCCCTGCATGGGGGATGGGGGGGCAAAGCCCCCTACAGAAAACACTTGTCCCCGAGCAACAGCACAACACCAATTGGCAGTGTTGTGCTGTCACTGTGCTGTTGGTCAACAAATTTCCTGTCACTGCAGCATAGTGGAACCACATGCTTCCACTGGGCAAACAGGCACCACCTGGGATAGTCTCTTAAATGAACATGGCTGCTTAATAGGGCATGGGCAACACTGGCTCCTCCCCTGAGGAAGAGGCAGCAAGCCTTAGTTTATATAGGGGAACTGGTAAGACCATATTGATTTAACCTTCATTTCCAAAATAACTTTTTTGAACAGCAACTGGCTTTGTGTGATTGATGCCTATGTACTTTTCCATGCCACTGTGACATTCCTTGATAGGTAATGGCGGCTGCAGTTATGCAAACAGGCACCCTCAGTCAGTCATTGAAGGGGGACCACTGGATCACAAGAGATTACAGCAATATTGACCTACAGAAGGGATACCACTAGACTAAACAGCACCACTCAAAATGAACATGACAGTGCTTCCATGATCCACACCAACCAAACATCAACTGGTGAGCAAAACGTTTCTCTGAAACAATGGTTTAATAAAGACATTTTACAGCATACTAGAAAACATTTGCAAATATTTTTTATGGCACATTTTGATCTTATATTCTAAACATGTTTTGTATTTTTTTAATTCAATATACTTTACTGTTTTGGCAGCCCATAGCAGGATAACAAATTTGTTATCAGTACAGCTGCAAAAAATAACACAGAACAGTCAACATACATAGTGACATTGCTACTAAACACAATACTAACAACAAGCAAAACATACACCCACCCTGAACCCCCACCCCCTAGGGTCCAAAGATCCAGGAGGGCAAGTAAGGATATTTAGGGCTTCCAAGGGGTTAGTAAGGTCAAGAAAGGCTCCCATAATTCTTTGTAACTATCCAGTCTATGCTGGATACTGGCAATATGTTTCTCCAATTAAATGGCAGTTAAGATCTAACGGTACCACTCCAAGACAGAGGGAAGGGAATCATCCTTCCAGTGCCTAAGTATGATGAGTTTAGCTGTGGCTGCTATTAGAGTTAGGTGGGCCTTCCGAGATTTTGGAGTGCTCTGTGGGAAAAGAGAAAGTAAACAGGATTTTGGAGTAAATAAAGTGTCTAACCCCAGCTAGGGGTCTAGGGTGCTTTGGATAGATCTCCAGAACGCTTGGGCTTTATGGCATTCCCACAACATGCAGAGATGAGATCCCAATCCTTCCCCACATTTATGACAAAGGGGGAAAGCCAACTTCCCGATAGCGTGCAACCTGATGGGGGTACAATACATGTTGTGCATAATATTAAATTGAATGAGTCTCAACCTATCTTGTTTAATGACTCTATAAACAGTTGTCCAGAGTTTACCCTAATAGACTGGATCATCAGGAAGGGAAAACACTTGTTTCCAGTAGAAACAAACCCCTTTGGGAAGCTTAGGATCAAAGGATTGTAAAAATTTGTATATACAGGAGACTGCATGTGGCTGTCCTGCAACTTGCAGCAGGGTGGGTAAGTCATAACTGTGTGGGAAAGCCCAGAGCTTAGGTCCCAAAACAGCCAGGAGAGCATGTCTTTTTTGCCAATATTTAAAGATGTCTGCATTAAATAATTGAAACTTCTCATACAATGAAGTGAAGGGTAGGATAGAGTCCCCATTGCAGAAATCACCTAATGTGGCATGGCGTAATCTGGGGAGAAAAGAGGGTGGAATTACCCATTTCCCAATCAGAAAGTGGGGATTACTACAGAGGGGCTGGCTCAATGAATTACCCTAGTTAAAGGATAAATGCTTCTGTACCTGACGTGGAGCACAGAGAGACCACCCAATGGGGGAATTTTTGAGGTGACGGGGGATCTTATGAGGAGATTGGTACAGTGAAGCCAAGAGGGAGCTTCCAGTTTGTTGCACTAGGCCCTTTCAATTTTCACCCAAGAGGGAATGTAAGTGCCTACCTGATCAGCAATTGGTTCTTCCATAATAGGTGAAGAAGGAAGGGAGGGCAAGGCCCCCCTTCAGCTTAGGAGCGGTAAGTTTGGCATAACTCCTTCTTATGCCCTTGTTCTTCCATAAAAATTTATTGAGTATACTCGGCAGTTGGGTAAACTAGGATTTGGGAAGGAAGAGGCCCAACATACCCATTGGGTACATAACTAGCAGAAGGACATTCATTTTGAGGGCACTTAAACAACCCCAAAGAGACATTGGTAGGGTGCTCCACCTATCCAAATCCACTCTGAGGGTAGAAATCAGTTGGGTAAGATTCTCCCTTAACATTGATGGCACATCCCTAGTAACCTTAATCCACAAGTATGTCAGGGTATGAAGCGTCCGTGTTAAACCCAAGTCGGATACCTCTGCCCTGGTGAGAAGATGATTAAAAGGGAAGATCTGGGATTTGGAGAGGCTGAGTTTATAAGAGGAGACTTTGGAAAATGCACTCAATTCCTCCAGCAAAGAGGGAATTGAGGAAGTAGGGTTTTTCAGATGTAATAACAAATCATCTGCATATGCTGAGAGGAGATAACTCTTACCTACAATTTGGATACCAGTTAAATTAGGAGAGCTGATAAGTCTGCGGATGAGGGGTTTCAAATAAAAATTAAACAAAAGGGGTGAAAGCGGGTAACGCTGATGGGTTCCATGCTGGAGAGGAAAGGGGGCAGAGAGGAGACTGTTACACCATACCCTGGCTGTAAGGCTAAAGTACAGTATTCGGACCCATTTGATAAAACTTTCAGGAATCCCAAAATGGGCAAGAGATACAAATAAAAATTTCCAGGAGACTCTGTCGAAGGCTTTCTCAGCGTCGAGGGAGACCAGGGCTGCAGGGGCCTGGACTCCCTTGATGCCAAGATTAGATGCAAAAGTTTCCGCATATGGTCTCCTGAGGAGCGGTTGGGTAAGAAGTCGACTTGATCATACCCAATGACCTCCCCAATGAGTGGGGTCAGATAGGTAGATAGGATTTTGGCCAGGATTTTAAGGTCTGAGTTGAGAAGGGAGATTGGGCAGTAATTACCTGGAAGCAAGGGGTCTTTATTGGGCTTGGGGATTAAGGTTATTAATGCCTCTAAGAATGATTGGTCACTCATCCCTTTATCAAACCAGAAATTGTAATCCTCAACTAATAATGGTGCAATCTGGGTGCAGCACTGTTTACAAAGGTTGTTCCGAAGACCGTCCGGGCCAGGAGCCTTGTCAGAGGGTAAGAGCTTAATGGCATGTTCACATCTGAAACCGTGATTAAGGATCCTAAACTTTCAACCCGCTGGGCTGGGAGGCTAGCCATATTACCCAAAGTTAAGTATTGAGAGATATTAAAGTCTCCAGGGGAAGCTGAGTCCTCAGCTGCATATAGGGACTCGTAATAGCTGCTAAAGATTGCAACTATGCTCTTAGGGTCAGAGACTATCTCCTCTTTGGGGGATGGATGCAAGCTAGGAATGAATCGAGCAGCCTTGGCCTGATGGATCCTAAAGGTCAGAAGCCTTCCTGACCATTCACCTATTCTAAATACCTCATTTTAGTGTGGCAGAGGGAAAGCTTTGCTTTTTGAGACATTATATCTGCATACTGAGACTGGAGCCAATGTAGCCTGGTCCACTCAAGCTCAGGGGAAGCACAATGCAGGGAATGCTCCAGGTATTTGATATCACATAAGATAGAATCCAACTGGGCTTTGCCCTGCCTGGCTTGGGGAGTTGCAAAATGGATGAAGTACCCCCGGAGCACACATTTGAGTGCGGTCCAGACTAGATCAATCTTTGCCAAGGAACCGATGTTAAATTCTAGGAAGGAGGTAATGAAATGTTGAACGTGTTCAACCAGGGAGGATTTCTGTAACAACTTTGTGTTTAGGCACCAGAGGGAGTCTCATTTAAGTCCTGGTCTGAGAACAAGGGAAAGACTAACTGGGGAATGGTCAGATAGGACCCTAGGATAAATATCAGCCTCCAAGACTCCCGGAAGGGAAGTGATGCTAAGTAAACAGTAGTTGATATGGGATAAGGATTTGTGTGGTGGGGAAAAATATATGTACTGGTGACCAGTGGGGTTCAAGGTACGCTATATATCCAGCATCCCAGTATCTGCCATAAGGTCCCTCAGTGCTCATTGGACCGGAGATAAACCGACTCTCTTACAATCTGAGCAGGTGACCTCAGATTGTGGTACAACATTCCAATCCCCCCAAGTATGGTAAGCCTAAGGGGATCAACTGGTATCTGAGGCATCAATTCTATAAAGAACTTTGCGGTCTCAACATCTGGGCCATAGATGGAACCTTTGACTATAGGGAATGACTCCAGGGTACCCTGGAGAAGAATATAAAGTCCCAATGGGTCCCACCATTCCTGGGTCAATACAAAAGGAACTGATTTAGCCACTAAGATGACTGTACCCCCCCCCCCCAGCTTAGAGGAGGAACCAGCCCCAAACACTTGTCCAACCCATAGCCTAAGGAAAACTAAAACATCTTCTAGTTTGAGATGTATTTCTTGCAAACAAACCACATGGGCCTTAACTTGAAAGAGATGCTTAAGTATCATAATTCATTTATGACAGTCCTGAGCTCCTTTAATATTCCCACTAAAGAAATGATATTGACTACCCATGGAATACATTTAACTAAAGTTTACAGGAGGCTAAATCTTGTATTGCTTCCTTCGTATTCCACTGACACACCAGGCAAGCCCACCTCCCACATTCCAATAACAATAATCGGTAAAACCTGGAATATGAAACCTCTCCCTTCCCCCCCACCCCACTAGGCAGAACAAAAATAGATATCCCCCCACCAATCCCCAAAACATTAACAAACAACCACTAACAATAGCCCAACAAACAAGCCCAAAATCATGAATTCTCACCCCCAGTCCTCTAGACTGAACCACCATACTATCTGGGATGCGATTGCTCTACCACCACCTAAACCACATGCTCCACCCCACCCCTGCCTGAGTTCATGTAAAAATTAAATATATCTTTAATGGACCCTCAGTGAGGGAGAAGGGGGTCACCTCTAACAGTGTCCAACCCTCTCCGGACAGATATACACAAATAAAGAGGGCATACTAACCCCAAATTAGGGGAGAGTCAAAGAGACTGTAGCACTTTCAGTCCCCCTGGAAATTCAGAGTACAGACACACCCCAAGCAGGGAGAGAGGGAGGAAGGGCCACACCTTCCAGAGAAGTTACCAAATTAGAGACTCATCTCTTCATTGTAGGGGGCTAAGAGAATGTGAGCCTATGGTGCGTGGCCCTCATTATGTAAACATGGCCTTCAAACCATAAGAAAGGGGGAAGAAAAAAAGGGGGGGCCCATAGGCAGGGTGTACTAAAGTAGCTTACATTATTTCAAAAATGCCTGTTCAGTAAAGAAGGAGCCATAGAGAAGAAGAATCAGCATTTATATAGCGCTTTTCATACATCCAAAGCACTTTACAAGCAATGCTAGACTGGTAGTGAAGTGACTGAATGTGTGGTGGCGGCCATATCACACATCATCACCCACACACAGCCTGGATAATTGCATGAACCGGTTTATGGGAAAGGGAATGTTGGCCAGGACACCGGGAATGTTCCCTACTCTTTTCGAAGAGTGCCCTGGGTTCTTTTACTTCCACCTGGACACCCACCAGGACAATACCAGGATGGGCAGAAGGGACCTCGGTTTAACGTCTCATCCGAAGGACGGCACACCCCAGCAGTACAGCACCCCCCAATACTGCACTCGGATGCCAGCAATTTTAAGGTGCAAGTGCAATCCCGGTGTGGGATGAGAACCCACGACCTTCTGGTCCAGAGGCAGATGTGCTACCAACTGAGCCACGCTGACACCTGTAAGGCCTATAAGGGCCTGTAAGGGGCCACAATTAATCAGGCATGTGGGAGAGAGAAAACATCTATTTTATGCAGTGGCCCCACTGAACTAAAATATTCCCATTGTTATTAACAAACATGTAAAATGTGGAAAAGTCAAACTGTAAGAACAACTGTTACTATTATGTGAACATTTCACAATTAGCAAGAAAGGGTGAATGCGAATGAGGTAAATCAGGAAAGCAGCCAGACATTCCAGTGATAGAGAGTGTATGCAACTGCATCGAGGAATACTTGGACTAACCACTAGACGGAGTCCGTGCTGTTGCAATCAAGCCCACTATGAATCGATAGGGCCCCCTTATTTAATAATATAAAACCAGATAAAATAAAATTAATGGAACCACAGCAGGTCCAAAAACGTAACTGTCCTCAAGTCCATCATGTATTCATGGTGGAATATTCAACTGAAAGATAAACTCCCAGAAGCAGTCCTGAATGATCTCCAAGGCATCTGGGA
Source organism: Neoceratodus forsteri (assembly GCA_016271365.2). Lineage (NCBI taxonomy): Eukaryota > Metazoa > Chordata > Ceratodontiformes > Ceratodontidae > Neoceratodus > Neoceratodus forsteri. Next base: position 854,038,111 of record CM028134.1, read on the forward strand.
TACAGGGGAAAAGATGGTGTAGTTCCCACATTGAAGGTGATCTGAGGCAGAAAAAGGGAAGTTCCTTATGGAGGTAGCAGACATAAAGTCATTACTGTGTCGGGATTCAGATTAGCCATCCCCGGCTACACCACCTGACATCCAAAGTGAAAAAGAATGCAGTTGAGGCACATTCCATGCACTCGACCATCTGCAGAACCATTAACTCTTCATTTAAATAAATCTGGTAACTATTGTTTGAGAGTGGTTTTCGCCTGCTCAGCTGTTTCAAAAGAGAACCATTGGTCTTTTAGGTAGACTTGCAGGACTGCAGGATACCTAACTCAGAATTTAAGGCCCACTGCAATTAATTTAACAATCATGGGGTGCAGGGCTGATCTCTTTTGCCGCATGGTGGACGGAAGGTCCTGAGCAATCCTAATCTGTTTGCTTCCCACTGGACTTCTTTAATGTCTTTGACCACTCAGGATATGTTGTTTATCCAAAAAATTAAGCAAGTTGAAGAAAGGCCTGGGAGAAGAGCCTGGTGGGGGAATAGGGCGGAAAGCCCTGTGTGCCCGTCTGATAATGTAGGAGGGCCCATTGGGAGAAAGGCCCGCAATTTTTCCACACAGCTTTTGAATAAAAAGAATGGTGTCTTGGCCCTTCTCTCTTTCTGGTAGACCCAGCACCACCAAGTTATTCCTTCTGGACCTACCCTCGAGGTCCTCCATCTTTTCCTCCATCTTGTTAAGTCTGTGGCGAAGAGTGGTAATCTTCAGCTCCATTCTATTCTGCCAGTCATCCAAGGACACAATCCTGGCCTTGTTGTCCTCTATATGTGTAGCGAGCTGTTCAACAGTGGACTTAATTGTTTGCAGGTCCACAGAGAGAGATGCGAGGTATCTTTAAGAGAGTTCAGGCCTTCTTGGAATTTGCTTTCAGCGAGTATGGCCTGGGATGGTAGTAGTGATGTTGCGGGTGCTGGCAGGGCTTTCGCTCATTTAGCTTGCTTATCCCTCATCGGGGTTGTTGGCGGGGTATGCCACAGTGGTAAATCTTTCATTTTGGCCTCCATATAATTGCAGTCTAACTGCACAGATAACCTCTGATGAAATACAATTAAGCAAAGAAAAAGGTAGGATGACTGAGTAAATGATTTAATTAGAGGCAGAGGCATGGGAGCTCTCCGAGGCACGTCTTCACTCCAGGGCAGCCATCACGTGACCCCCCCAAAAATGTTTTGCATTTATTGCCTCTCATTCTTTATCACTGATGACACTGGATTCAGTCAGGATCTTTGAGTCTCAGCCTTTATGTAAACCTCTTGCATTGTCCACTGCTAAAGTTACAACCATTTGTTTGTGAGATCATACTTATTTCCGCAACAACTGATTGTGATGTCACAAACAAAGGATTATGACATTAGTGAAGGGAAAAGCAGAAGATTAACATGAAGTATGAGATGCAAAGACTCTGTTTTCTTGCAAATGTCCTCAGTAATAAAGATTTAAGGGAGATAAATATTATTAAAATGCAATCTGAATTGTGTCTGAATAGTATGTTTTAAAAAGTTTATGTACATATTGAAAAATTGCATTAAGCACCATTAAAAAAAACCAGAATACTTTAACCCTCATTACAAGTGACAACAACTGCTTACAGGATAAGCGAGTCCATGGCTAATTGGTGAAACAACATACAATGTACATTTCAAATAAACCATAGTGTTGAGTAGCGTGTGTGTGTGGGGGGGGGGGGGCCTTGTATGATGCGTGAACTTAATTGAAAATTAGAGCCAAAAGTGTTTTGAGGAACAATTTCTGCAATGAAGCTGATATTAATTACACGTAGAATATGGGTTGCATATACCGGCGAGACAAAAAAGATTGCAATTGGCATTACAGCGACAGGCTCCATGTCAACCGCATGTTGCAGTCGGCATGGAGCTGCACAGTTCAGGAGTGTTTTTTATATCTGGGGGCTTTGTCCCCAACCCCCCATGTGGGGGACTTCACCCCCCACACCCTCCAAACTACAGGATTCCAAATCAGGTTGGAGTTAGTTTGGGGAGGCGGTGCAAGTCAGGGGAAGAGGTTGCCCCCTTCCAGTGCCACTTCTATGGTGGCATGGCACTGTAGTCAATATCGATGCATGTCACTGTAGAAATGTCACTGTAAGGGTGGCACACCTTATAAGATAGGTAGAGAATTGTTGCATACTGATTGGCTGAAAGGTACCCTGGCCTATATACTTATGGAGCCATAAACTGTATAACAGGTATGTTTCTGGCAACCAGGATGCAGCACAGCCACATATCAGTGCCTCCATCATACATTCAAAAAAATTTCTGGCAGCCATATTGGCAAAGTTAAAAGCCCTACCATCTCTCACTTGCCATTACTACAAATGCACATATTGGGACATTATTTTCAGTGGCTACATCAGTGTCAGTGGCTCAGTAAGTAGCATGCTCATCTCTGGGGTAGGAAGATCAGAAGGTTATGGGTTCTAGCCCTGCACCAGGTACTTGGGGTAATACCCACACGTGACACTGTAGAGCAGTATGGGAGGGATGCTGCACTGGAGTGGTGTCATCCTTCACATAAAATGTTAAACCGAGGTCCCTTCTGTTCATCTTTGTTCACTGTGCTGGTGGAAGTAAAAGATTTCATGGCACTTATTAATGAAGAGCATGGGAAGTTTATAAAAAAAAAATAAAAATAAAAGAATCACAGTATTATGTACAGAAAAACCCAACAAAATTACAACATAAATAATTACAGATTCATAACTGGCAGTATCCCAGCCACCACAACTTTCAGGAAACCCCTATGCTATTGACAAAGGAATTTCAAACAATCCCAGTGAAGTCAACTTAAATCCTTGCAAATGATTTTCACAATGTATGTACATGTGATACTGACTTTGTCTCTATTTTTTAAGCTTCACATTCCATAAAGCTTGTTCCACCATCTTTGCAGTAGATAGATATGTACTAGTAACCTGTTATAGCACCAACTGGCACCTTGCCTGCCACAAATAAAATTTCAGGCAGGCAAAGAGAACAGCCAATGAGCTATCATCGTACTGTAGACTTTAGAGGGTGTTGGGAAACATCCCAAAATAATATTCTCATGCAAGTCTCTCAAGCCAAGACATTTTCCAACTGTGTGCAACAAAAGACCAAAAACATCTAACATAAACACAGTCCAAAAAGGAATATGCCATTGTTTCATCCTGTCAATGGCATCTTGGGCACATCCTGTCCTCCACACTCTTATGTTTGTTGTTTTCTCCAACTGACAATCTCCCATGGCAGCACAAACAATTTACATACCATATTTGCCTGGGAATGTGTGTATCCACTAATTGCACCTTCATTGAATTAATCTTGCCTAGTCTACAATTCTTAACATTTGGTTCTAGCCTTAGCTTGGATTGCATCACCTCCTTATATAACCCTTTCCTGGATAATTTCTGTAACTGAGATTTAGCAATCTTCCAAGAACCCAGTTTCCTTATGGATGGCACTACATAATCTAGAAGCATCAAAAATTGTGTCACCATGGGCATCATGTCAACCATTCCTGAAAAAAATATCCCTCCATGACCACATTCCACCATGAAACCCATATGCAGTCATGTATGTTTCCTATACTGCAGCTTTTACTATATGAGCTCTCATTAACTGATGCCTGGCACCTAATGCACTCTGACTCTAGGGAGTACTCCTTTTATTCTCCTGTGCATTACTGCCTGAGCAGAATTGATGCTCTGTTCACCTCCTCACATATTACTTAGGCCACAGTGGACACTGTTATTCACCCCAGTCATATCAGACCATGCCCTGGTCTCCCTGATCTTCATCTGGAGTCCTCTGTGACCTAAGTCATCAACCTGGAGACTTGATCCTCGCTTGCTTAAAGATCCCCAATTCATACATTGGGTTAAATCTGAAATCCTAAACTTTTTTGCCTCCGGCAGCAATGATACGGTTAATGACCATACACTATGGGATACATTCAAAGTCTTTATTAGAGGCTGCACCATTTGTTACCTACTGCTCACCCCCAAAAGAGCAGTGAGCATGAGGCGCAAACTCTAACACAATATCTCACCTCCTTGGAGGCAACATATAACGCTAACCCCCTTTCTGATCCATCCACATTGGTTGGGAAGCTGCTTAACTCTCACTACACTAGAAAAGTTAAGCTGACTCTTCTTCATACAAACCATGGGTACTGGGAATGAGGAGAATGCTCCAGTAACATCTTACCCTACAGGCTAAAGAAAACGCAGGCTGATAGGCATATACCTGGCTTAAGGGACCCCAATGGGTCCTTGCAATAAACCCCTCCAGAAATTAATAAGGTTATGAGTAACTATTACTCTTGTCTTTGTACCTCCCATGTGAGCCCTACCTCCTCACAAATCGATGCCTTTTCAACCTCAGTCCCCTACCTATTATCACACCCCTACAATGCACTGCTCTCAAGGCCCCTATTTCTGTTACTGAGGTATCCCAGGTAATATCCCGTATGAGTAAAAATGAATCTCCTGTGGGGGATGGCTTTCCCACTGACTTCTACCAAGCTCTGATAGATGTTCTATCTCCTATCCTCTTACCAGTCATTCACTCCTCCCTCAACATTCAGGCCATAGCACTCCCCCCCCCCTCCCCATTCCCATGATGCTGTGATTACAGTTCTGCTACAAAAAGGCAAAGATCTTACTATTCGTGCAAGTTACCACCCCATACCCAGTATTATTGCTGATACCAAGATCTTTGCCAAAATCTAGGCAACTTGGCTTGAACAGGTTCTTCCCACCCTCATCCACTCTTCACAGGTAGGCTTTGTGAAAGGTCACCATAGATCTTACCATCTTCACAGCTTCCTTAATCAGTTCCACCAAGCCATATCAACACTGAAGTTGTCGACATGTGGCATGGCAACATCCCCAATGTGAACAGGTGAACATTCACCTGTCAGACATTGTGGGGTTTTTTTATTGGGGGGTTGTGCCACCCAAACCCCCCATTTCTATATAACAAACTCCAAGTCAGAGTTTGTTCAAAACAAGGGGAATCACTGGCAAAATGAGGAAATTTAGCCAGTGGTCCATCACAGCGACAATCTCGAAACCTGTCCAGATTGTCACTGTGACGGGTTTTCACCGTTGAAATATCGCTGTTTTGCTGGCATACCTCCTTAATCTGCACTATTTAGCAAAATTCTTCCCTACCCCCCGCCACTGCACTCACCGTGGACTTTGAAAAAGGCTTAGATCCCATCGAAAGGCCATTCCTTTTTGTTGGGACCCAACTTTTTAAATGCTATATGCACTCTATACATGGTCCTCCAAGCTAGGCTCCAAACCAATGGTCTACTGTCCCCCCTTTCCCTGTTTTCCATTGGACCTGCCAAGGTTGCCCCCCTAACTCCACTAGTCATTCTTCTGGCTATTGAGCCCCTGGCTTCATCCCTAAGAACTCACCCTAATATTCAAGGCATCCCAGTTGGACAGACAGAATATAACTCCTTACTTTATGTGGATGATCTGCTAGATTTTTTTTTTTTGCCATAAACATTTTTATTGAATTTCCAAAGATAACACATATTAACAAAACAACATTACAAGTTGAAGAATTAATAGTCCCATGAAACCTGGAAGCTCTGGAAAAATACAGAATTGGAAAGTTTACAAATCAATGAACAGGCTGTGCCCCTAGCAAAAGGCAGCAGACATACATTTAATGAGAGTGATAATATAGCAAAACAATTGAAAAGGGTAAGTTATATAATGCTGTAAATCAACACTTGACATAACACCATAAACTACGTAATGCATGATTATTTCACCAAAACATTACAAGCTAAAAGTGCTCCATAGATATACAACAAAATGGGGGACGAGGGAGTAAAATATATGAAAAATAAATAGTAAATAATCAATAATAATAATAGGAGGGGGATGAGAAAGGTGTATCGGGCCTAGGGAAGAGAGAAGAAATGAGTGGCTATCACTCACATGGGGGGAGGGATGGACAGAGCTGAGATAAAGAGGCTAAGGATCGGGATCAGTCTGCAGGTCACTTCAAAAATGTTGGTCTCTTTGGGAGCTACTATAGGAGATGCTGAAGAGGCATTGCACCAATATGTTTTCAGTCTCACAGTCAATTAGCGAGGTCCCAGGAGCTTGGCCAACCATCTCTCAAAAGATACTTCAAAAGGGATGGTAAGGTCACACGACACCTTATGTTTAAAAAGATGTAGCAATTGCTAGAATATCCAAAAATGAAATGAAGGGAGGTCAAATTTTGATTGAAGCTCTGCGAAGGCCAGAAGAATTCCTATGGAAGGGTCAACTAAATCTCAGTGAGAAGCTATGCCACACAACTCCCACTCCCTCCAATAAAGTGGTTTATTATTGAGTTAGGTTAGGATTATGCCACTAAGTGCTTATTGGGTGAAGTTCGGGGGCACCAGCCTAAGTGAGGTGCATATCACTTCCAAATAAAGTGGACAATCTGCTAGTTCTGATGCAAGATTCCCACAGCACATTTCCCCACTTACCTGGATCTCCTCCATACATATGCTCAATTATCTGATCTCAGGGACAATCACTCCAGATCTGAACTTCTACACCGATATGTACTCTATACTCCCTCTACCCTCAACAACACCTGCTGGAAATGGGCTGATCAGGGGATTACATAGTTATGTATTGGTATCACCTCATCTCTTGCTGATCTGGGTGCCATCATTTTTAAACCTCTCCTAGATAACTTTTGCACAGACGAAGAATGTTGGAAGCCCTACATATGAACATATGAAAAATGCCAGCAGATACAGGCCTGATGGTCTATATAGTCTGCTTGAGTGTGCAGCTAGCAGTCTGTTACACTGCAGCTACTACCCCCTCTCCTACCCACATATCCAATTCCATGCCTGTACTAGCTGTAACCCCTCCCCCAGTTCCTCATTGGCGACCTTCCCCCAATTCTATCCCATCCCCTGTTAAAAATGCCCACCATCTTCAAGGATACCACCACCTCAGACAGTGCATTCCACCCTGTCACCACTCTCTCTGTGAAATGGTGCCTTCTCATTTCCCTTCTGAATCTATCACCCTCCAACTTTAGATTGTGCCCACTAGTGTCCCTCCCCCTCCTTAATCTTAAAATTTCAATCAAAATAGGCTCTCCACTATTCCACGTAGTTTTGTGAGGTGATGCATCCTAAAAATACATGAAACTATCAACTTTCAAAGGTGCACCCACCTACTTAATTCATCCACATCCTTAAAATGTGATTGCAGCATTTTTCTTTTGGTGTACCTTGGAATAAATTAGCAGAAATCCCATATTAACAGTACAAAAATGCTTTAAAATTCATTAAAAAGGCTTTTCCAAAATCTGTACTTCCCATACAAAAAACAAGCACACATGCAGACAGTTCACAATAAATGCAAGAGCAGAAAAAAAAAGCCTTATGTTTCACCACGGCTCAGCGTGGTTTCATCAGAGGTATTAATCTTAAAATTCCCTCTGTATCATCTTTATTTATGCCTTCATATATTTGAAGGTTTCTACATGTCTCCTCTATCCCTCCATTCCTCCAAGGAGTGCATGTTGACCTCCCTCAGTCCCTCCTCATATATCTCTCATTTACTGGAAAAATCATGGCTACCAAGCTGATGTTTGCCGCTAAAGTCCTATACCTCCTTGCCACTTACCACTCAATATTGCACAGGCCTGGTTTGCCAAATATGACAATACCATGGGACATTTTTATAGGATAACAATCCTCTCTACCTTAGTGGAGGCAAACTCCAACAACATTGGTCACAAGGCAGTTGGGCCTCCTCCACTTTAAACAGTATCACCTGGCCTGCCTATTCTCCCAGGTACAGTACTCAAGTGGTTTAACCCCCTCAACTCTCATTCCCCCCTTTAACTGCATATTGAGTCTTCCACCTCCCAGCACTTGCATCCGTTACTTTTCCTGTACTCTAAACTTCTGCCTTCCCTCAAAATCTACCCTATATTCCCCCCTTGGTCCAAGCTTGGAAGAAATTCACGGCTCCAGTTAGGTTACATTCTGCCCCTCTCCCCATGCCTCTTTGTACCACAATCCTTTGTTCACCATAGACAGATGTCCTGTCTATGTCCCCTTCTGGGAGCAAGAAGGTATACAGAAAGTTTCTGACCTATGCACAGCAAACCGACTCTCTCTGATGCCCTTTACTGAACTAAAAGATAAGTGTGAGCTACTCTATCCCCAAGGGACTTTAGGCATTACTTTCAGCTACTGGCCACCCTCACTCTTTACCTCAGATTCCTTACTTCAAACCTCCTCTCATCCCTTCCCCTCCTATCCAAGCATGGCTATATCTGCCCAAAGGTAGAGCAGACAAGTTCTATAAAATTATGAGAGACAGAGATCGTAATTCTATCCACTCCCTTAAACTGAGAATCTGAACTCAAACTTACCATCCCAGATGAGGTTTGGTGTAAATGCTGGTTTGAGCACATGTGGCCTGCAGAGATATCAGGGCCCAATTAATTCAGCTAAAAATACTTCACCACTGGTATGGAACTCCTCAAGCTCTGCATGACATGGGTTTACTGTCACACAATTTATGTTGGAGATGCAACTCTGCCACAGGGTCTCTTTCCCATATTATTCTCTGGGATTGCTCCCTCATATGCCCCTTTTGGTCTCAGATCCTTTCATACTGTGGCAGAATTCCCCCATGAGATTTACCTTTCAATGTACCTCTAGTCCTCCTAGGTATCTCCCAACATTCCTGTCCCAATTCTGAGCCTTAGATTTTCTGTTCCATATCCGCTATCCTATTTGCCAAAAGACTTTTACTTAGAAAATACAGAACTGCTGAAATCCCCATGTTTAATAAATGGCTTCAGACCATGGGTCATTCTAAAGAGAATCCACGATTATGATAAAGTTTGGGACCCTTTATTTGCTTCTTTTCCTCAATTCCCCACGGCAATGCATTACTCTTGTTAACAGCGTTCATATGGTGATCTCTGCATATTTGCAAATTGTTTTTCTTTCTAGGGGCAGTTCATATGCTGATTTCACATTCTTTTTATTTCTATTTTCTGTGTTTTTTGCCCTGTTTTCTCCTCTGTTCCCCATGGCCCCAGCACACAGGCATCGTATGTGTGTGGAGGTGCATGCACACCTCGTGATGCAGGCTCAGCTCTTTCCGCCCCTCCGCATGGCTATCACCGGAGTTCCCTCATGTCGGCACTGCCATCCATCTTTCATAGTTGGCAGCCAGTGGCCAGGGATCCTCCAGTCCCTCCAGGAGAAGAGAGCTGCTGTGTGGTGGCTCAGTCTCACTCCTCGCCCGCCCCCCCAGCTGACTCTCGCAGCTCAGGCTCATTCCCGAACCTGGGTCACCGGCACAGCACGAGGTATGGCATCCAATGCCTCAACCCTCAGCACTGCTGGTCTGGTTGATTTCACATTGCGGTTTTCTTCCATGGCTGATATATGTTCTGCCCTTCCTCCATCTGTATCTTTACCTGTCTAGTTTTATTTGTTTCATGTTTCCATGTAATTTGAGTTTGATTCTATAATTTGTGGAAACTTTAATGAAGAGTTTAATGTTAAAAAAAGTTTCTAATTTGGAAAAGACAATTAAGCAGTAAAATGCCAAGGAGGCAACAGTTACCTAAAACTGATAATGGTGGCAATGGACAAGCCTCACCAGCTGCTGAGAAGGTGGGAATATTTACGGTAAAAAACAAAGGGTAAGCTCTAGAGAGGAGGATGAGGGTGAGGACTGGACACTGATTTGTGTGTGTTGGGGGTTGGGGGAGATGAAAGGAAAACAGTGGAAGCTAAACCATTAGTAACACAGAACAAATATGGTGTTTCTGTCCAGGAACACCAAGAAGGAAAAAGCACTACATCGGGAGATAACAGTCACTATAATGAGGACACCACACTTCTGCTCCCGGTAAGTGATGCATCCAAAACATAAAGTATACATTTTGGTAGACTCTATGCTAACAGGTACAGACAGTAAACAATGTAGGGCTGAGAAGGAAGTGGGTAGCTCAATCAGGACGGCACTGCTGTGAGCAGCATATTACATTACTAAATCAACTGTGTTGATTTATTTTCTTGTACTGTTGCAGTGGAGGCTGTTGTTTGAACTTGCAGGGCAGGCTAGTTGGAAACCACACCAAATGCCATTTGTTGAGAGGTAAGGCACATGACTGCAGTCAGTCACTCATGTGACTGCAGTGTACTATATGTTTCCCATCAGGCCAAGTGAACCCTTGCATGAACAACCCCAAAACATGAGAGTACCAAAGCATTAGTGTAGTATCTCACTTACTGGAGTCTGTAGGGCATCCACAGGGCAGACTGAATGCCACAGGGCATTCTGCCATTCAGAGATCAGGGAAGTGGGCAAGGACAGAAGGGGGAAGGAGATTTTAAATATTGCTGGGCCAACAAACCCTAAACAGACAGGCCGCAGGAGGCAGGAGGCTGTCCTGTTCATAGCTACTCTCTATCTGTGGTAGGTTTACAAAGACAGGTAGGTGTCTTCTTGTAACTACTTCCTAGCTGGGTTAGGCCTGCAAAGGCATGTAGTAATATTACTGTGTAGAAGGTATATAGGTGTCCTGTTGTCACTACTCCTTATCTAAGGTAGGCATGCAAAGGCATTTTAGTAGTACTGTAGAAGGCAGGTTGTTATCCAGTTGTAACTACTCCCAATCTAGGGCAGGCTTGCGACGGCAGGTAGTTGCACTGTGCAGAGCTGCTCCCTATCTGTGTTAGGCCTACAAAGGAAGGTAGGTGTCTTGTTGAAACTACTTCCCATTGGGAGTAGGCTTGAGAAGTTAGGTAGGGTAGGAGTTGGAATGGAATGCAGAAGCAGGAGGCTGGCAGGGGAGGGGTGATGTGCTAGAACCAGGAGGGATCTTTTGGATATCACATAAATCAGGTGAGAATTTCGGTGCATTGGTAACACAAACACAGAACTGGATGGCAGATAAGGATCTCTTAGACAATCCAGTCTGCCCAGTTCTCCCTACCTACACTATTACTACAGACAGTACCCAATCTACAGCTCTTTCTCCCTCCCATTCCTTTCCACTATAATTCCCTTGTGCTTATCCCATGCATTCTTGAACCCCACCATTGTTATTGCCTCCACCACCTCCACTGGAAGGCTATTCCAGGAATTCACCACTCTTTCTGTGAAGAAGTGCTTCCTCACATCTCTCCTGAATCTACCCCCCCCGAGGTTCATAGCATGTTCCCCTTGTTCTTGAGCACATTTTTGTTTGAAAAATACTCCTTTTCTGTACCTTATTTACTCCCTGATGCACCTGCATGTCTATATCATATCTCCCCTCCTCCCCTCTCTTCCAGGGTGTACCTATTGAGGTCTTTCAGTCTCTACTCATAGGGCTTTTGATGCAGACCCTACACCATTTTAGTTGCCCTCCTCTGGACTGCCTCCACTCAGTCTACATCCTTCCGGAGTTGTGGTCTCCAGAACTGGACACAATACTCTATGTGGGGTTTTACCACTGAGCTATACAGAGGCAACATCACCTCCCTCTTTCTGCTGGTGATACCCCTCCCTATGCCAGTCAGCATCCCACTCACCCTCCCTAATGCCTTGTTGCACTGCCTAGCCACCCTTAGATCATCCAGTATGCTTACTCCAGGTCTCTTTCCTGCTTGGTGGTTGTTAGTACCACTCCACCCATGTTGTACTCCATCCCTGGGTTTCTGTGCCCTAAGTAAATTATTTTGCATTTTTTCACACTGAAATCCAGCTGCCATACCCTTGACCACTTCTCTAGTTTTCTCAGGTCTCTGCTCATCCTATCCACCCCCTCCCTGGAGTGTCCACCCTATTGCAGATTTTGGTGTAATTGGCAAAGAGGCAGACATTCCCTTCCAACTCCTCCGCAATGTTACTTATAAAGACATTAAAAAGGACTGGTCCCAGCACTGATCCCTGAGACACCTCTCTGGTCACCTTCCCTTCCTTGGAGTGAACTCTGTTTACCGCCACCCTCTGTCGCCTATCCCCTAACCAATTTCTTATCCAGTTTACCACCTTTGGATCCACTCCTAAGTCACCCAACTTGCTTAATAGTCTCCTATGTGGAACAGCATTGAATGCCTTACTGAAATCTAGGTAGGCCACATCCACCACTCCACCCTAATCTAATTCCTTGGTGACCCAATCAAAGAAATCTATCAGATTCATTTGACATGACCTCCCCCCGTGAACCTATGCTGCTTGGGTCTTGTAACCCACTGGATTCAAAATATTTCACAATTCTTTCCTTCAACAGTCATTCAATTAATTTTTCCACCACAGATGTCAGATTAACTGGCCTATAATTGCCAGCCTCCTCCTTGCTATCACTTTTTGTATTGGGACTACAACCACCCTCCTCCAGTCCTCCAGAACCACTCCTGTTTCCAGTGAGCTGTTAAACAGAACTGTCAGAGGTGCAGCCAGTATTACCCAGAGCTCCCTCAGTACCCTTGGATGCACCCCATCTGGCCCCATTGCTTTGTCCACCTTCAGATTAGCAAGTCCCTTCAGGACTCTCACCTCCCAAAAAGGACTAGTGTCCACTTCCCTCCATTCAATGCCTTTGTTACTTTTCTGTGGCTCCTCCCCTTCTCCATCCTCTGTGAACACTAACAAAAGTATTTGTTCAGGATTTCAGCCTTTTTCTGGTCCCCCTCTGCACAGTGTTCCTCTTCACTTTTTAACCTTACAATCCCACCTTTGGTCTTCCCCATTTCACTTACATACCTAAAAAATGTATTGTCCCCATTTGTTAGCTCCTGGGCTATTCTCTCTTCAGTTTGTTCCTTTGTGCTCCTTACTGCTTTTCCTGCTTCCTTCTGTTTCCCCTGATATACCTCCCTATCCTCCTCCCTCTGTGCCTCCTTACACCTTCTGAATGCTACCCTTTTAGCTTTTACCTTTTTAGCCAACTCTTTTGAGAACCACAGTGGTATCTTTTTCCTCTTGCTTTTGCTGACTTTTTTGACGCAGAGGCTTGTTGCCTTTACTATACTCCCTTTTATCTTTGCCCACTGTTCCTCCTCCCCACGCAGGTAATTTCTGAGTCATTGACCCATCTTTTTAAAATCTGCTTTCCTGAAGTCCAGGACCTTACCCCATGTGTGGTTCAAGTCAGCAGCCATCCTTATATTGAACCACACTGTACAATGATCACTGGTCTGCAAGTGACCTCACACCTTGATGTCTGTAACACTGTCCTTGTTAGTGAGTACCAGGTACAGTATTGATCCATCATGAGTGAGTTCACTGACTAGGTGCATGAGGAATGCCCCCTGCAGAGTCCAGGATGTCCCTGCATCTAGCTGACGCTGTTGCTGGGAGGCTGTAATCTACATCTGGCTGGTTAAAGTCCCCCACTAGCAGCACCTTTTCCTTTTCTGCCATCTTGCCAAGGCTTTCACCAGTCCCTTATCTAATTTTATGCCTGTGCTGGAGGTCTGTAGATCACTCCAGTGTGAATAGTAGCTCCATTTCCCATCTCCAGGGTGACCCACAGTACCTCTGCCTCCCCTTGTATTCCCTGTATCTTCGTGACTTTTATGCTTTCCCTCTCATAAACCACCACACACCCTCCTTTCCTTCTCACCCAGTCCTTCCTGAACAGAGTATAGCCTGGTATGACCATGTCCCAGTCATGGTTTTTAGTGCACCATGACTCAGTATTGGACATAATATCCTGGTCAGCCTCTGCCATGATGGCCTCTAGATCTGCAATCTTATTTCCTAGGCTTCTAGCATTCACACACATGGCTTCCAGATTTGATTTCTACTTTGCTTGTTGCACCCCTTTTTTCCTTTTTGCCCGCCCTCCTTTTCACCTGTCTTTTTAAAGGTCCCATTCCTTTCCCCTTTTATCTCTACCACCCTGCTCCCTTTATTAATTTGCACCCTGGGTGATTCCTCTTCCTTCAGGTTCTTGGGGCAGTTTCTGACTCCACAATTCCTTCTGGAACCCCTCCTCTTGGCTACTTTAAATGTTCATTGAAGTAACATTTGAACTGTCTACTGAGGACTGTGGTTCCCCTCCTGGATAAATGCAGGCCATCACCCCTGTATAGGTCCTGTTTTTTTTTTTTATTTTGTGTTTTTATTGAATAGATAAGAGGAAAATAACACAGAATCAAAAATGAAATAGTTAACGAAAATGCACACAACATATTGACTTAATGACAAATGAGTCAGAATATAACAGGCATCAGTTTCAGAAGTCACTACTCCTCTCGTCAACAACTACTGTCTTTATAATTGAGGGATACCACATTAGAGGAAAAACCAGCAGGCGGAAGTGGGGCCCGAAACTATAAGCAATAGGAGCTAAATGTCCAAAAACTGCAGATATGTGTTATTTAAGTCTAGATTGAAGTCCCAGCAATCCTGCAGAGTCCAGAATGCTATACAGAAAAAATGAAAACCAAAATATAAACAAAAGACAGTTGAAGTCCAAAAAATCCATCACAGGTTAAAGTCCTATTAATAATGCGGAGGAGATAAAAATCATATAACCATCCAATCTTGAAATCTGAAAAAAACGGTTTATGTTAGTAAAAGAGAAGAAGAAAGGGGTCACCGTAACCATTAAAATATTAGTCTAAAAGCCAAATCCAGACCCCTTATAGGCCCTTATCCTCCGAGGTGGGCCCCCAGTCCCCAGTGTAGCTGAACCCTTCCTCTTTGCACCATTACTTTAGCCATGAGTTGAAGCTCCTGGTGTGGCATTCCCTCTCATCTCCCCTCCCCTGTCATAGACAGGCAGCACCTCAATGAAAGCCACTGAGTGAGCTACCTGTCTAACATCCCTCCCCAGCTTCACAAACTCCCCCTGCACTATCCCAACTACATCCTTAGCCAGGTCATTAGTCCTCCCTTTATAGGTACATTAGGGAGCGAATAAAGACAAAAGGAGGGATACTGAGGCTGAATAAAGAGGAGGGTCGGAGGGCAGAGAGGGACAGTGAAAAAGCAGGGATACTGAATGAATATTTCTGCTCAATATTCACAAAGGAAGAGGAGGGGGAGGTACCTAATCCAGTCCATAGAAGCACTCTGGATGGAGGGGGGTTGATATCAGTTCTTTCACAGAAGAAAGGGTTCTGAAAGAACTCCTAAAACTGAAGGTGGACAAAGCATTGGGGTCTGATGGGATTCACCCCAGAAGTCTAAAAGAACTAAGGGGAGAACTAGTAACACCATTGACTCCCTTTTTTAACAAATCATGAGAGGATGGTGTGGTACCTGAGGACTGGAGGAGGGTGAATATGATTCCTCTTCACAAAAGTGGGAGCAAGACAGAGGCAGGAAACTACAGACCTGTCAGTTTGACCTCAGTGGTAGGGAAAATGATGGAATCACTTCTGAAGGAAAGAATTGTTGAGTACCTAGAGGCCAGTGGGGCACAGTACCCAAGGCAGCATGGATTCACAGCGGTAAGGTCATGTCAGATGAATCTAATCAATTTCTTTGACTGGGTGACCAAAGTAGTAGACCAGGAAGGGGCTTTGGACATGGCCTACCTAGACTTTAGCAAGGCATTTGACACAGTCTCGCACAAACGATTAATAAACAAATTAGCCAGCTTTGGAGTGGGTCCCAGGGTGGTAGCCTGGGTAAAACATTGGCTGGACAACAGGACGCAAAGGGTAATATCAAATGGAGTACACAGTGAAGAAAGAGGGGTTACTAGTGGGGTACTGCAGGGTTCAGTACTGGGTCCAGTCCTTTTTAATGTCTTTATAAGTGACATTGCAGAGGGACTGGAAGGAAAAGTATGTCTCTTTGCAGATGACACAAAGATCTGCAACAGGGTTGATACACAAGATGGGGTGGAAAGCATGAGAAGGGTCTTGACAAGGTTGTAGGAATGGTCACGTGTATGGCAGCTTAGACTCAACACAAAGAAGTGCAAAGTAATGCACCTGGGAAACAAAAACCCAGGGGAAGAGTACACAATGGGGTGTGTGATACTGACAACAACAATAATAATGGAAAGGGACCTGGGGGTTGTTATATCAGATGACCTAAAGGTGGGCAAACAATGTGAAAAGGCAGTAAGGAGGACTGGGGAGATACTGGGATGCATAGGGAGAGGCATCACCAGTAGAAAACAGAAATTTGTTATCCGTCTATACAGACAGTTGGTGAGACCACATCTGGAGTACTGTGTGCAGTTCTGGAGACCCCATCTCTGCAAAGTCATAGACAAGGTGGAGGCTGTCCAGAGGAGGGCAACCAAAATGATGCAGGGTCTGCACCAGAAGACATACGAAGAGAGACTAAAGGAGCTAAATATGTATACCCTCGAGGAAAAGAGGGAGAGGGGGGACATAATAGAAACTTACAAGTACCTCAAGGGAATCAACAAAGTCCAAGAGGGTAGCATCTCTCAGAAAAAGAGATGTGCAAGAACAAGGGGGCACAATTTGAAGATAGAGGGGGGACGGCTCAGAGGTAATGTGAGGAAGTATTTTTTCATGGAGAAGACTGTGGATACATGGAACAGCCTTCCTGAAGAGGTTGTGGAGTCAAAAACAGTGGGGGAATTCAATAATGCATGGGACAGACATAACGCAATTCTAGTGGGGGGGTTAGGAGGAAGTAGGCTGTTGGTTAACTAGGATATGCAGCTTATCCATTAGGTAGGGAAATGGGCAGACTAGGTGGGCCAAGCTGTCCTTATCTGCCATCAAATTCTAAGTTTCTGTGTTTCTCTGGGGTCCTCTACCACCATCCTTGGGGTCTCCACTATGGAGAGCCCCCACATTCCCCATGGTTACTACTGCAGGTGCTTCTTCTTGGCAGTTCTGCCCACCATAGTGGTGTAGGAATTTTGTAGTAGTACCAGTTGAGGAATTTGCCTATGTTCCACCACTCCCACCCTCCCACAGCCCACCATAGTCCAGCTGCTCTTCCTCACTGGCATCCTCTGAGGTAACATTGGCAGACTTGGTGGCATCTGGGAGAAGGAAGAGGTCCCCTGAATCCCAGCCAACTCGGCCTGGAGTCAACAACCTCCTCCCTCAACCCAGAGAGGTGTGTGCAGATGGAGCAGCACTGCAGTCTCCAGAAAATCTCTCTAAAAACTGCCACTCCACAACCTCTGCATTGCACCACTCCCAGCATTCTCAACCTCTATTCTTCCCTGGAGATACTGTACTTTTGTACCCTTACTCCTGATAGGGTGTTTTCATTCTTGTTTATTTCTGTTTTTGCTCCCCTGTGCCTTGTTTAAATCTTTATATACTCCTATGCTAGATAGGGTGTTGCTCCTATTCTCCATTTTGGCCTACCTTTGACCTTCCACCCTTCCCAGCAGTGTCTGTTACACAATAAATAATGAACAGCATTAATGCACCATGAGATGTGAACTGCTCCACTGTGAAGCTTAGACCAGCACTTGGATTTCAACATTCAGTAATGAATTTAAGGACACCTGTTAAAGTGGCACCTATAATTACAATCTATATATTTCTACAGAAACTGTATGAATTCCACTGGATTCTTAACAAATTAAAGGACTTTTTGCAAATTCACATCTGATGTGATGACTGTGTGCCATGAACAACTGCACAATAGATGTGGATGTGGACTCGCATTCAGTATGTTCTAATATTACAAATGAGGTTGCTTTTAGCGGCAAATATCTAGTCTTATAGTTGTAATGGTGGTGGTGGGGGGGGGACTAAAATCTGTTTGGATGTTGCAGCAATTAATGGAAACTATTTTTTTATACTCGGGGGGGGGGACTTTGTATCTTTCATAATGTCTTTAAAGTATGGATTTTGATATAGACTTTAATAGTTTGTTTAAAACATTTATATTTACCTTTGGCACTTTAGACATTGGCCCAGATATTCAAACTGCACCCAAAAAGTGTGCAACAGCAGGAGCAAGTGCAAGTCCACTGCGCCCATGTGCAAGAAGCGTGATATTCAAAAACTGTGCTGGCCAAGATGCGTCTACGGCCGACTACTGAATATCGCACCACCTGCACCATAATGCAACTAGGGATGTGAAGCTGAGCTTATCTGATGTGCCATAGCGCAACAAGGGATGCTCAGTGGAGCAGTCCAGATGTGCCATAGCGCAACCAAGGACACCCCCTGCAGCAGGGCAGCAATGCAACAGCACAACCAGGGATGCAGAGGCCCACCACCCATGCCACAGATGGGCAGAGGAACACACAGCAGAACAGACATCGTCCCCACAGCCCATGCACTGCCTACGGGGAGAGCTGGAATAACCACTGGCCCATGGATACCAGCAACCAACCCACAGCCGGGCCATGGTGCCCTCAGCACACCCGACAAGCTGTGACTGGCACACAAGGAGGGGCGACCAATTTTGCATTATTGCCACCATCCCACCAATGCAGAGCGCACCCAACCATGATCCCCATACACCTTGCCTAGAAGTAGCACCCAACAGTGCAGGACACCCCATGCATGCTACCACCCCCACTGTGACAATTCAACCCTGTGCACCATGGAGCCATGCAAGGCAGCCCCACCATGGGCACCCTGCAGAGGGCGGCAGCAGACAGTGATACAACAGATGCATACACAGTGCCACCCTGTATGTCCCCACAAGGTACAGCTGAGAGACTGACCATGCGTCAGCACAAGAGGTACCCCGCATGTGACAGGGCATGCCCCGGACCCCACCTCCAGCGGTACAACACCCTGCACACCCTCCCAAGGACACATCCCGTTCCAGTGCTGGCCACAACAGCCAGCACAGACATGCACAGTGTAGCATGGAGGCATGCACCACACAGGATGCAGCACAGTGCATGGACAAACACCCACCCATACCCAAGGGCACACCAACACAGGGACACAGTTGCGTGTCAACCAAGCCACTGGCGTGTGGCCACAGCTGATGTGTATACACGGCCAGCACTCCTACATTGCACAGGTGTGCCAGCCACCCTGCGCAGGCACCATGAAGCTGTATGCCACCAGCATGCTGCGGGAGCACAAGTGACAGACACTGGAACACATCCCCTGCAACAGACACAAGCAACAGCATGGAAGGGGGACAACAACAGCGGAGGCACAGTGCCACCAGAGACAGACGTGCACCATACTGGTGATGGCAGACAACCTGGCATTGTGCCGGGTACAGTTGTTATCCAGCATGGACAGCCACCACTGACAAGCCAGCAGACCGTGCATATCATAGACATGCAAGGGTGTCAGCTGCACAGGCCATGGATGGTCTGACAGGGGTGCCATGCACACAGTGCAGGACGTGTGGACCACTGCACACAGGCATCCAGTGCACAGAGTACAACACATAAACCACAGACAGTGACTGATCACTCTGCCCACACCATAGGCAATTCACCTCTGCGCGCGCACACACACACACACACACACACACACACATGTCCATGCATGCACCACCCCTGGTGCCATGCACACCACTGCAGCTCAGCACCTGTAGCCCACTGCAAATCAGAGACCACCACAGTTGTCATAACAAAATGCATGTATTTAAAAGATGTTACAAAAAACTATATGCAATTATTTACAAGAGGGGGGGAAGGGCCACATAACAGGTGAGGGCGGGTAAGGGGCAGGGGTGAACATATGGGAGAGGGAAGAAGGGGTGTGAGGGTGGGTCAAAGGGGGGAAGATGGTAGTTGGGGCATGGGGACATCAATGTGCACCCCGGTCCTCCTCATCATGGCACCGATGTCTGCTTCTCCTTCTCCTCCTCACCCCGTGGCGGTGGATCCTTTCAAGAAGCTCCAAGGTCTCCCTCACCACCTGGAGTAGCTCATGAAGACTCCTCTGTATGTCCTGGAATTGCCGTCCACCTAGGACGAGGGAGCAGAGTCAATAAGTGTGACTGTCCAGCCCTCTGCAGCCCACCCATTGTGCATGGCATACAGCCATGTGCCACGCCCCTGTGATGGTGTGTGACCACCCACAGTGACCATGTCCACAAGACCTGCCCACCCAGGCAGCCACAGCGATGTGGACCACTGCACACACCTACCACCCTTGTCCTGCACAGCACCACCATGGCCGTACAGTGACTTGGCTATGCAGTGTGAAGGTAGTGCCACAGCCATGTGCCCGGTGCATGCATGGACCACCATTGATGCACTCTCAGATATGCAGTGCCACTGGACAGTGCTGACTGTAACAAGTTGCGTGCATGGCAGTGGTGTCAATGGATGGTGTCCATGCCCCACTGCCCACCCAGTTATACAGCATGCAATAGTAATCATGGATGTAAGGCACTCACCATCATCAGGCTGTTCCACGCGCCGCAGATCACCATCATCCCTCCTGGCCCGCTGCTCCTCAATGCAGTGCCTCCGGTCCCAGTTCTACCGGCATTCTTTGGGCCCTAAGGGTGCAAACATGGAGGGAGGAACATCAGTACAATCTGGTAGCAAAGTCCCCCCGCCCCCATGTGTGTGCAATCCCACACAGCCATACCCATCCACCCTACACCCTGATACCACCACCACGGCCAACACCGGATAGCCCCCCCATGTGCAGGACACATGCAGCCTTGATACCGTATGGATGATAATAGTGTATGAATGTTGCACCTACCTGGCTGTGGCACCATGCCCCTCCTGGTACGTGCCTGCAGGTGGGCAAGCAGGTCCGGGTCCCTGCCCCTCAGGTCCCCATAATGATGGAGGCACTGCTCTGCCGTTCTCCTCATACCAGTGGCCTCCTCCAGGGCGTCGGCCACCTCCTGCCAGACTGCACTCCTGGCCCTGTCCAGGGGTGCCTCTCCTAACAAAGCCTCAGCATGGGGCTCAACTATAGCCACCAGGTTAGCTAGTTCAACCTGGCTCCACATTACCGCACACCTCCGCACCATCTCTGCTGTCTGGTTGAATCAAAATGGCACTCGGCAGCACGGTCTTCCATCTGCAGATGCTGTGCGGTACAGCGCTGCCATTCCCTATTGTGCTGTCACCGAATGGCGCAATAGTGGTGCACCCATGCCTGACACATGGCGCCTAGGGGGCAAAGGTCGGGCACAGGGTCAGGGGTCTCTGGCACAAGGACAGCCACAGTGCGATTGGAACCCAATGCATGTAGCATGATTGGGTGTCTGTGTGCCACCTCCTGTAGCGGCCTACAGCGCTGTTGCCCCAGTGTGCCTACGACGCTCCAGTACCACAGCGCCATATATGTGAACAGCACTGTAGCGCCACTGGCATTATGGTGGCCGTGTACTGCATTGCCTCTCATGCGCAGCACGTCAGCAGTGTGGCAGGCACCTGCGTCATCAACCCGGGCATGCACAGTTAGGTGTGTACTGCGCATGTCACAGAACTGCACCCTTGACTCAGCATGTTCAACACAATTACTCATGATGCAACAGCGAGATATTCAGCCAGCATATGCAAATCATCTAATCAGCCATTCAATGGCGCAGTCACTGCATTTGCATCCACTTAAAGATTCGCCTCTCCTCATTTGCATGGGTTGCACTATAAAAATGCGACATTGGGCTGCACTGGCCATAGTCAGTTACTGCAGTCTATTGTGGTGAGTTGCATGCTGTTTGGGAGTGTGGACTGTGGTGTTTAGGACATGCATGGGACTGCACAGTCACAGGCAACACCTGTCATTCTCAAAGGATGAATCATGACTTACCGTGTGGTGGAGGAAGAGGAACAGAGTCGTGGGAGGAAGAGGAGGCCAAACTTTTCAAAGGCAGGGACAGATGCCCTGTTTGAGGCCTACCTCAACCAGGATTCGCTTCTCAGTGGACGCCAGGGAACACCACAGGCCCATGCTGCTGCATGGGAGGAGGTGGCGCATGCTGTCAACCTGCATGGCAGCCATCAGCGCTCCATTCAGGAGTGCAAAAAAAAGATGGGCATGGACAGGTAGAGAATTAAAGAGAAGGTGGCTGCCATCAGGGCAGCACGGTCTGCAACCGTTGGGGGACAACCAGAAGTGCAACACCTGACCCCTCAGGAAGAGCGGGTTGCTAGCAGCATGCAGTGTTGTGCCATTGAGGGTGGTGGATTCCAGACGGGTGGTAGCCCGTCACTGCATGGTAGGTCATGGTCTGTCTATTGGGGGGGACAGGATAGGTCCCATGCAGTAATGCTACTTTTTTCCCCCTACAGCTCCTGAGCGTCTACATGGGTCAGCGGTGGTGGGCTTCTCCACTGAGGCCAGTATCATGGAGATGGAGGAGGGACCGTCCACCTCCACAGGAATACGGGGGTCAGGGCAACAGTGGGCCCACCTGGACATCCGGACTGATGTTGGTGGAGCAGGTGCGGAGGAGGACATGCCCATGTCCCAGCATGCCGGCATCCATGGATGCCGGCATGCTGAGACCCGGGCTGGTGCCGGATCTGTCACCGATGATGATGGAGCTAACGTCATGGGCAGTGACACGCGTGGGCCACAGGATGGCCACACAGCAGGTGACATCGCAGCCATGGCTGTGGATGGTGCTGCCGTGGAGGACTGCATGTCATCAGAGTCCCATCCTGTGTCTGTCTGCACCAGTGGGGCAGCACTGGTATGTGCCCAGGACAGTGGGACTGTTGCAGCCACTGCAGTGGCACCATTGAGCCCTGGAGAGTGGCAGCCAGAGGGGCAGTATCAGCAGTAGGCCAATGGCCATGGGGGTACAGTGTCAGGAGGTGGCGTCAGTGCAGCGCCTGTGGACATGCCCAGGCCTGGCCCTGGTGTGTAGCGCCCACCCTCAAGGGGTGATGAGCATCAGGGCCACAAACACCCTGAGGGACAGCATGCCAATCAGGCAGATGACCTCTTAGATGAGCACACCCGCATACTGCAAGCATCAGTCAATCAGCAGATGTGGCTTGTGATGGCAGTGGATGCACTGACTGCTGCTCTGCGCCAGGAAGAGGAGCAGCGCAGCAGAGACACCGCTCTGCTCCTGGCAGGGATGGACCAGTTGCGGGAGGATGTGACCACTGCCATTGACTGGCAGACACAAGCATTCACAGCTGTCATAGCCACAATGGGCACACAGTTATTTGCCCATGCGTCGCAGACACCATGCAGTGCAATGTCCACCCCCCGTTCCTGGCATCGTGTGACACCATCCTTGTCAACACTGGGTTCAGCTGTGGGCATTCTGAGCACACCTGGCACAGGCATGTTTGGTGTGCTGCAAACCCCTGCATGAGCACGGTCACGTTTACGCAGTGGAACCCTTGGGGGACCGTTGGTGCCACCCCTTGAGGCCAGTGGTCAGCCTGTCACTGCTGCCAGGTCTCAGCGGGGCCATCCATGCATCCGTGGTGGCCGTGGCACTGTGGCGCATGACTGACCTGTCTACCAGCATGTCTACGGTCTGATGCTGCCCTGTGTGCATTGTGTCATTCAGCAGGCAATGCACGGGTGGGGTACCTGGCCCTGCACGCACACACATGTTCCATCTGCACACCCTCCCAGCTGCTGTCCAATGTGGCGTGTGCATGATGATGCCTGCATTGCGCTGTATGCCACTGTGCAATGGTGCCCAGTATCTGACACACGCACAATGACAGGCAGCAGGCGTGGTGGTCTGTGGATGTGTATGTGGCTAGGGGTGGTGGTCTGGTCGGCGTGCCTCCTACCCTTTGTACATGTCTTGTGAGGTGTGTGTGTGTGTGTGTGTGTGTGTGTGTGTGTGTGTATGACCACGTGCCATGTTAGTCCTCGCCCATCCCTGGCGGTGTGTGCGGTTCCATGCTCGGCCACTTCCCTTAAGAGCAGGCACCCCTGGTGTGTGTCCATGCATGTTTGTGGGTTGTGCCTTTGCCACTGATGGTTGCACATGGCCCCATGACTTACCTGGGTTGGCTGAAGTACTCCTCTGTGATGGTGTCCCAGTGCAGCTGCCAGCCGGAGTAGTCAGGGGTCCCATCGCCCAAGTGGGGGCTGCTCATCACCATCATCACCAGCGTCCTCATCGTCCCCATTGCTGTCCCCCTCTTTGACCTGTATGGCCATCCCACAGTCATTGCCTATGTTGTGCAGGATGCAACAGGCCAGGAATAGCCTGCAGGCCTATGAGGGGCTGTACTGTAGGGCACCGCCGGAGATGTCCAGGCAATGGAAATGTGCCTTCAGCTTCCTGAACACCCACTCGATGACACTTTATGTGGTGGCATGTGCCTCATTGTAGCGTTGCTGCGATGGGGTCGCGGGCCGCCTGTATGGTGTGAGCAGCCAGGGATGGAGTGGGTATCCACTGTGTTACATGAGGTCCCTGCACTCTAATTGATACCCTCAGAGGTACACCGTAGACAGCTAATTCTTAGGTATAGGTTACACTAATACTTAGGGCTAAGGGCATCTACCATATAACAGCAGATGTCAGGATATGAATGCATATTGTTGTAATCCATTTTGCTTGCTAATACACACATATTATACCATATATTTTCTGTCTATTTCTTACTTGTCAGATGCCAAGACACCTGTCCTTGAAGTGATTATAATATGTAAGGCAACATTGCCATCCTTCGGTGATGTGCACCACTACACTTGGTTATATAAGACTCTGTATAAGAACTTCTTTGTTCTAAAACTGATGACTTTGCAGAATTTTATAATGTTATCTTGGACCGTGGAGCCACCTCTAATTTAGCCAATAGGGCTCATCTCTGTAACTAGAAATGTTTCTGTCTTTTAGTAACCATAGTAATTATCATAGGTATATAATATAATGCATAGGCTTTACACCTCGGAGACCCGAGAGATCCCAAGAGACTACAGAGAAACCTCGAGGTGTAGGGAACGCTTAGCACTGGCTCCCGGTTTGTATTGGTAAGAACTGCTTAGGGCAACTGTGATTTATCCCTTTTGTAGTAATAAACGTGTTTATTATTCGAATGCAACTTGTTTGTGATTACTTGCATTCCCAATATCGTCAAGAATCTGAAGGTGAGGTTCAGACCTCTCAACAACTGTCACCTGTGTGTAGAGGGTGGAGGTTAGTTTGGTGATCAGCATCGCCCTGCCTTGGGCCGTGTAGGCCACTACCCATGTCATCTCTGACCATGCCCCTCCCAAGCTCTATGTTTTCCCACGTGGTTTGCATACTCACCCACTAAGTGGCCAGTGGGGATGTCCCCACTCTCGAATCTGTGGCACGGTGCTGACTGGTGCCAGATGAAGGCATCATGTGCTCCCCTGGGGTGGCACAGACATTGATTATGCGCCCCCTGGCATCACACACCACCTGGCAGTTGATGCTTGCATAGCCTTTCAATTGATATATGCGCCCCTTCAGGCCATTGGTGGTGTGCGGATGGCCACATGGGTGCAGTCTATTGCCCCAGCATGCCAGGCATACGTGCTACCCTGTGGAACACCTGTATGTTTGCTGTGTGCTCCACCGATGTGCTGGGGAAATGAATGTACTCTGCAGCATGTGGCAGCAGTGCGCTGAGGAATTGGGTGAGGTGGCATGACGCGGCTGACTGCGTTATGTCTGTGGTGTCCCCTGTTGGTCTCTGGAAGGTACCAGTGGTGAGCAAGCACATGCAAGCTGTCACTTTAGTCTCCACTGACAGAGCATGGCTCCATCGTGTGGGTGCCTGCATCACATCACTGCACAGCTCACAGAGCCGCCACAGAATTGCCTGATTCAGGCGGTACCAGCCCATGATCTCAGTATCGCTGTACAGCTCGGAGCTGGTGTGGGCTCGGTACTGCCTGTTGGGGGCATACCGCCGATGGGCCCTTCCATGGCCACGCCCCCCTGCTGCCTGCCTTCTCACCCCCCTCATTACTGCTTCCATCTGGATGGTGGCACTGCCTATGTCCCTGGCTTGTATTCCCCCCCTGCAGCTGTTTCTGTGTTCCTCCCGCTGTCCTGGCTGCTACTTCCCCTGCACCAGGAACACCTTCCTGTGGTGGCCTCAGTGCTGTGTGGCACTTTCCCCTTCTGCACTGTCTTTGGCTGTGGCTCCCCACACCTTCCCTGTGCCTGTGGGTTCAGGGTGCCCTTTCCCTGTCCTTCCCTGTGTGTCCCTCCTGCCCTGTGTGTCTGCCTGGCGGTCAGCCACATGTGCCTTCCCTGTAGTGTTCTTGCACCTCTCCCTTGTTCCTTTTTATTTTGGCGCATTTCCGCGATCGTGCAGCTTCCGCTGGCTCCCCTATTGCACATGGCGCATGTTGTTGAATATCACACTGTGACATTTATGCATGGTTCCTCCCCCTTCAGTGGTGCATGCATTAATTATCATTGCGCTCTTGCTCAGCATGATTTGGGGGGGGTGCATCTGCCTCCCGCTGAATATCGCAGAATGGCGCATTTTCAGACTTGCGCTGGAGCAACTCTATTGCACATGGCACAACCCTTTTGAATATCTGGGCCATTATTTACACTGTCTCTGTACTTATACTCTTTATTTATATTCTGATGAGTTTAGTCCTGTGTACTTCTGGTGCACAGTGCACTGGGTTAGGGCATTAACATGCTACATCCATGCATCATTACCTAAAAACTGACTTTTTGAAATTAACAAAGCACTTTCAAAAATCCTTTGACCAATCAGAGGACTTAAGGAATCAGACTTGCCTGATTGACCATGCCCTCTGAAAAATGTTAGTGAGTGAAGTGCTGGGGTAAGTCCATTAGGCAGCATGGTGGGAGGTCTGTATGGATAAAATGCTTTAAGTTTGTTTGCACTGCTTGTTTTATGCTGCTTTGTTTTGCACAAAAAAAAAGATAATAGATATCACTGAAGCATGGAATACATTTGAAAAGTCAAGTACTGGCTATATTTTGTTCTCTTTGGGGGCAACTGAAATATAGTAGGTTGCCTCAGTGCATTGCTAAACCATTGATCTAACATATTACACTCTGAGTGCACTCCTTCTCCCTTGGTTCTAGTATATTCAGTAAGTGTTTAGCCTTAACTCTCAGAGTGCACTGGACCTGCATGGGATGCACCAGTCCAACTGGTTGGGAAAATATAGCATTGACTGGGCTATTGTTTTAGTCTGGCAGCACCAGGTGCCAGTAGAACACATTTACTGGAGTTTTGGGGGTCCACCACTGGCTGCCTCTTGCTTTTACTCTTGTTAATTGTCAAACATCATGATTAAGGCAGTAAGTAATTCACGGCATGCACGAAATACATGATTACCATGAAAATAGTGTGCTGCCATGATTTTTAATATAACTGATTTCGGGTCATGAAATTTGGCTAATTTTCCTTTCTACCATGATTGTTGTTTTTTTATGAGTAGCACATAGTGCTTCAACAGGAGAATGCTAAGCAGCATTTATTCAGAGCAATCAGAGCATTCCTCCCCGTGGTGGGGGGGGGGTGTAAATAATTGATCCCGATTGGTGTCATTCACAAAATCAATGGCACAGCTTTAACACTTTAATTTTAGTTGTAATCAGTTGGCAGTTCATCAAGTAATTTAGCAATGTGTTTAGCAAATAAGGAATTGGATCAAGTTAAAACACAGTGTGGTGTGAATGCAAGCAGACAGACCATCTTGATTACTGCAGGGGAGAACACCACACTAATATCTGTACAGCAAAAGCCAACATCTGTGTCCAAAATGGGCAATGCTTTTGTGAAAACCCAGTCCTCCCAGTATGAAAAAGGACTCTTTCATGTTTCAGGGGATGTGATGTTCTGTACTTCGTGTAATGTTAAAAAAATATGAGGGTGACGATGTGAAGGTGCACTTAGTGTACAATGACCTGCTTGCTTTCCTTCAGATGAAAGCAGAATCAGCCAAGTACATAGCAACACAAACAACTATGTCAGCCTGTGTCAAGAAAATAAAAGACTACATGTCGAGCAGTGGCAAATTTAATCAGTCTGCCTTCAAATTCTTTGCTGCTGTACAAGTTTTTAACCCTACCAGACTATCATCATTAGTGGTGTCAGAGGAGGATATATGTAACAGCATCCCAATGTTTGAAGATAGCATCCGAGCATGAGCAGAGCTTTGAACATATATTGCTGAAATACAGTGCAACTCAGTAAGCACCAGTACTTTGGAAAAAAAACATTGTCAACTATTGGCTGGACTGTAAAGACCAGTTTCCTAATCTTGCCAGTACAGCACTAAGTTGCTTAAGTGTTCCAGTCCACAGTGCGAGCATGGAGAAGTCATTTTCATGCTATGTAGCACTGGTTACAGACAGTTAAAGGCCCATCAAGCCTGAAAATTTAATTGTGTACTCCATGCTGCATCAGAATTGTGATCGCTAGATCTATTTATATTACACTGCTATTTATTGTTTTTTATACATGTTTATGGATGTTTATACATGTTATTCATTCTTGAGAATTTTAACGTACTGTTTTCTGTTAATAAAATAGGTGCCAGTCACTCTCAAGTGATTATGGAACAATTCATCTTATTTCACAATGGTGTTCATGTTTTACAATGAAAATGACCATTTATTCCCGTGCCGCCACTGTGAAGAATGGCATTTTTTCCCCATGAAAAAAATTCAGCCTTAATCATGATTTCAAAGTCAGTCCAGTAAATATCTTATTTTGAAGGGGTTCTGCTCTGGTTTGAACTTCCCTTTTTCTTGACTATGTCGATTGATGTGGGGCAGACAGAGAATCCAAATACAGCTACACATTTTTGCCTAAAAATATATCATTCCCTTGAGGCAAGGAGATTATGTAGCAGAAGTAAGTAGTAGTAACATTTTAAAATGTTATTTATACAGTGATGTCACCATTAGGGCTATAGATACCCTTTGTGCAATGTGCACCTGTTTAACAATGTTTCTACAATAGAACATTATGAATATACAATAATAGAGCACATAGCACATTATATGAGCAAGAAACTTGACTATGGGGAAAGAGGGAAATCCCAAACAGCTGAATGACATAGACTTATTAAAGTATTCATTCATTAAATTGGAGTAGCTGCCTATTTCTGAGTTAAATCTAACTTAAGATATTATGATCCTTAAAACCTTTTTGGAAAAAGAACAAATCCCTGTGGGACTAAGTGTACTTAATCTAATTCTGTAGGTTTGAAAAGGTTGGCCATTAAGTGGAATGGGAAACAGCAGCTAAAGAGTGCTCCTGACTGTTCACTGAACTAATAATGAAGGATAATACAGTTAAGTACCAATCATTGGTAAGAGAGACTGAAGCTTTGAGAACAGAATTAGATAAAAGTACAGGCTCTCCACAATTTAAAGAACTGGACCAGCAGTTTAAAACTAAAATTTCCAAATTTGAGAAGACACTTATAGAACACAAACAAAACAAGCTGGTATGAGATAACACTAATTATGAGAACAGTCACTTTTTTTCATGGTCAAAAACAGAAGATAGATTGAGGAGTAGAGGTCATTCTAACCAATGCAGAAGAGTAATATTTAACAGAGAAGTAAAAGCAACACAGGGAGACAGCTTGTCATTGTATCAGATGATTCGTGTGACTCAGTGTTGGAAGCTGCATGCAGCCCAGGTGCCTCTACTTCTGTGGAACCTTTTTCAGAGAAAGCAATAGACATAACATTAAGGAAGCAATCAAAAAAAAAAGAAAAGGAAGACAAAAAGGGGAGGCAGAAGCAAACAGAGGCACAGGAGTTCTACGATGCTCGGAAAAGGAGAAGATGGGAATATATGAATAATTAACATCTCTGGTACACACTTAACAATGGAAGAAGAAAACATTTTAAGAAGGGACTTGTCATTTGTGCTATCATCTTATGTGAACTTGCTTGACCTTAATATAGACATTTTTAAGTTCTTTGGACAAATTCATTTGAGACATTACTTCAAATATGTAATTGAAGATCTTTGTAATAATGAATTGTCTAACACAGATGAAATTGTTGTTAATAATATCTGGGGGAAACAAAAATCTTGTTTTAGACCTATAGCAGATCTATCTTTTGCCCCATGACATACAAGTCTAATATACTAGCATTTGAACAAACTTTTTTTTTCTCAAGTCAAACAAGAATTGGATAAACCTGTAGAGGTTAGGAAGAATTTCACTCTCAGTGAGAAGCTAGCCTTGGACTACCATGTTGGCAGGATGAATCTGATTATTAAACCTGCTGACAATGTAGGAAGTACTGTGGTAATGAATCATGTGCAGTGTGTTACTCTGGTAGAGAAATTATTGACTGAAACAGAAAATTATGCTAAGTCGAATGCTAACTCTCTTAAGAATGACAAAAGGGAACTTTTATTCCTATTGGAAAGTTCTTGGCATAGGAGAGATGTTACTGATATAGAATTTCATTACCTTTGGACCCCTCACCACCCAGTGACCCCTGTTTTCTACACACTGCCCAAGGTGCATAAGGATCTTCAGTGTCACCCAAGGATGCCCCATTGTCTCTGAGGTAGGTTCCCTAATAGACACATTGTCCAGATGTATAGACATTTCCCTGCAGGAAGAGATCATTAAATTTGGGTCCTACCTCAGGGACACTGGGGATGTACTGGAGAAATATCAGGGGGTTATCTGGTGGAGGGTTGGCAGTGGGTTCCTGTTAATGTTTGGGCCCTTTATTCCTCAGCTGATCACACTAATGGATTAAATGCAATAAGACATTTTCTTTCAAAAAATCATAACAATTTTCCAGTGGATTTCCAGATGTCAGGTATTGAGTTTATCCTCCACAGTACATATTTTTAGGACCGTGGGAGGAAAACATTGTTTTGTCTGTGGCGTGCCCTTTCAGACACATATCACATTGTGGTGCTGTTGTATTGATGACATGATATGTGTCTGGAAAGGGGACACAACAAGCACTCAGCATTTTGTGAAATGGCTGAATATGAATCAGCCAAATCTTAGATTCACTTCAACAATCTGTTCTAAAGAAATTAACTTTTTTAGATTTGACAGTGATAGCATCACCAGGAGAGAGCACTGAAACAAAATGCTATTGTAAGCCTATAGCAATCAATTCACTGTTGCACATAACTAGTGCTCAACCTTAGTCCTTAAAGAAATCCATACTCTATGGACAATTCCTTAGGGAAGGGAGAAATTTTAGTAATGAAGACACATTTGAGATGCAAGCAGATGAAAAGGAGTGCCGCATTTTTAATGGGGGGGGGAACAGCAAGGGTTTGCTGAAATCTAACAGACAAAAAGTTGAGAGAGACTAGGCAGAGCAATGCTACTGGCTTGGAATACAAACACTAGGGAAACACACATACCAGTAACTCTATCTATTGAGTTCAATTGTAAAGCAAGCAATTTGGGATCACTGTTCATGCCAATTGTCCAGTACTGCTTGGTGTTCTGGGTGTGAGAGAATGTTAGGGAATAAGCCAAGAATCAGTTTCCTATGGACCCTAACTTGAATGATAAGCTAGTACACAGTACTTGCAAAAAAGAAGGGGAAGCAGAATCTGCTACTTGGTTACACACCAGGCCAGTCAGTTTTCACAAATGTGGTAATTGTAATATTTGCAAATTTGTAAAACCCTGTAAACATTTTGTGCATTCCAACAAAGATAATAAATGTGTAATACATGAATTCATCAGCTGTATTACACCATTTGTGATTTATTGCATTGTGTGTCCCTGTGGTTCCATTTACACAAGTCACACAATCAGACCATTGAAATAACAAGTCCAGTAACACATAAGGAGTACTGCTAGGATAAGAGAAGATACACACTTCAAGGTAAAACATGAAAGTGACCCCAGGGACATCTCCTTCAATGCCCTTTAACATGTTAGCCAATCGTACATAAGAAGTGACCGATTACACACCCTTCTGCAAAGGGATCCTGTTGGATTTTTGGTTTCCAGAGCCTTAAGCCAACAGGGGTCAATCAGGAACTTGATTTTAAACCTTTCTTGTGATCTGTATCAGTAGAAATTGCATTTAGGTGTTAGTTACCCTTCAATTTTATATCTATTATTAATCGATCGGTGGAACATTATTATTTTTTGTTCAGAAGTGAATAAGGCTGTAACACCACTGTCAGTCTGAGGAACTACTTTTGTATGCTCATACTGTACTATTAATTATGGCAAAAACTCTAAAGCAGGTGGCTAACAAAGCACCAATAGAGGGGCCAAAACCAAAAATAGGAGTACTCACAAAAGAACCAGCAGACAGGTCAGCTCCTTGCTGCTACCTTAAATCCAAGATAAATCCACATATGTTGTAGATAGAATAAAAGTCATATTTATTAAACAAAAATGGCAAACCAGTAGTCCATGATACAATAATGCCCCTCCCAGAGTGCGACAACCACCCAGTTATGGATTCATTTCCCATGTAACCCACACTTTGGAATGAGTTAATCCACTTATAACATGGCCAGGGAAAATAGGAAGTGACAGCTGCAATACAGAGGGATGGGACACTAGCAATTGTGCAACTGCAGCCTTTTATTGAGCAACATACAAAACAACAGTGCAAACTTAGATGAACAGACAGCAAAACACTGCAGAGCACCAGTGCTTTCACATTGGCAGTGCTCAAGTGGGTTGAAGACAACAACAAAACTGCAACATACCTGCATAACTGTGAGATTGCATAAATTGTCAGTGAGCAAGGATGACTATCAGAACTTTAGGAAGGACTGCACTTGCTCAAGAGCTGGAGCGACCTTATCGACCAAAAGTTGCAGCCGAAGAGTACAACTTGAGGAAGGAAGAAGGACTCCTCGGATTAACTGTCTCCTGGGATGGAGGGGTAATGGGAATTTATGGTCTCAATTGGGTGACAGAAAAGAATCAACATTACCCAAGGATCTGCTGAGCCCAAAAACATAGGAGGAGGATAGGAAGGAATAAGGACTGCACAGCGCAGAACGAGGGAAATTACCTGGAGTTACGGACACACAACTGGAGTTGCTCAGGTAGGAGAGAGGACAGAGGGTACAACCACTGGATTCCCAAAGGAGTAACAGTTATCCCTGGCCACCGTCTCACTCAGAGCCAGTTTAACAGCAGTTGGGGACAGCACAGTGGAGGGGGGAAGCTACAAGTGAGAAGAAAAGGTAAAAGGACTTGGAATTTACATAGCATGATCACAAGCACTCTGTCTCAACTGTCCAGAGAGCAACCACAAATTAATTGAGGATTAATCCACAGTCACTTGATGATTGTTGATGAAAGAGCACTGTCCATTTTCCCTGGCCACGTTATAATAGGTATAATACCCTGCTCAGTTTTAGTTGCGAAAGTGTGTTTGATGTTGTTTAGTGTTCTATTTGCTAGTACAGCCACCTTATTACAATGTTTGCTAAATCTAAAATCTTCAGTTATTGTGACTCCCAGATCTCCCAGATCCCTTTCAGCATGTGCTTTTTTAATTGCTTTCCTGTTTAGTGTATAATTGTACTTGACATTGTTTGCCCACATGTAAATGACAACACATTTGTTTTTATTGAATAACATACCATTTTTATTTGCCCATGATTCTATAACTGTTAAATTCTTACTGATGGTATCCATTCCTTCTGGTGTATATGCCCTTCCTCCTGTTTTGGCATGATCTGCAAATTTTACAATTAACTCTACTATACTGATGTTAAAGGGAAAGTCCTCACAACCTATTTTCTATATACCTGTGTGCTTTATAAGAATAAGCAATGAATCACTCTTTTGCACCCCTCTAATTTCATCCTACTTTAAATACAAATGAGGTTGCATCACTCTGTTGTTCCTTGGTGTAAAAACCAGTTTATCTCCATTCCAAAGGTCATGACCCCAGTCATGCAAGGCCTCATGGGAGTTGCTGATGCCTACATATCCAAGCCAGCAGAAGTTATACTCTTATTCAGTTCTGTTACATGTTTTGTGAAGTCTCTGCATTCTCTAAAAGTATTTTTTTCTAACTCAGTTACACTTTAAACTACAAAAAACAGCAGAGCACTTACAGTACTATGCCTTGAAAAGTCTCATCACCACCACAAGAAGAGAACAAAAGGACTGCAGAAGACAGCAACAGCACAGGCTAATACAGTGTAACTATTGTAGGCTTTAGCACCAAAACATCATAAAATTACAAGATACCTTATATGAGTCAGGTCATGACCTTTGCAATGGAGACAGTGGAGGCAAGCACATTTTCACACCAGATTAAGTACCTTCATTTACATTTCAATCCTGATGAAATTAGAAGGGTGCAATAGAGGCAATCACTGTTCATACCTACAAACTGCATTAGGAAACAGAATAAAAGGCTAAGGGACCTTCCCTTTAAGACTGGAAATGAAGAATGAAAATAATGCTAGTCCCAAGACAGATCCCTGTGTCACCTCCACTGGTGACTCCACCCTCCTCAAACGAGACACCCTTGATTCATGTTGTGTTCTTTTGCTAAGTCAATTCTATATCCAGTGTTTACTTTTGTGTCAAACCCTGCACCTTCTAGTTTCCTAATCAGGATATTATGGAGGACAGTATCAAAAGCCTCCACTGGTACATTGCTTGCTATATGGCTACTGACATTTTAACAGAAGGTTTGTTACACAGGACCTATTACTTGTAAAGCCATGCTGGTACCAATCAATAAGTCCTCAGTGGTTACTTTCGAGTTTTATTTTTATCGTGGTCTCCATTATTTTGCCTGGTATCGATGTCATGTTTATAGGTCTGTAGTTGGCGACACTAGACCTGTCTCCTTTTCTAAAGATGGGAACCCCTGTCACTCTTCTCCAGTCTCTGGGGTACCACTTCTGAGCTGTATGATTTGTTAAATACAGTACTGTACATACATTAATGGTTTAGCTAGGTTGTCTGCTGTTTCTTTCAGTAATCAGGGGTGAATATTATCTAGAACTGCAGATTTGTTCATTTTCAGCTTGTTTAATAATTGTAGCATTTCAGTTTCTTCAAAAGGGCTGATGCTCATGTCTAAACTTTGTCACTGTGGTTAATTATTTTGCTACAAGTCCCACTAAAGACTGAAGAGAAATAACTAAAGAGAGCTGACAGGTGCTCTGGGTCCACAATTAGTGAACTCTCATCCAAAATTGGACACAGAACTTTCATTTCTTTTGTTATTGTTGATATACGAGAAGAATTCATTGTCATTGTCCTTACTGTGTGTAGTTCTAAATTCCACATTGGCTCTACCCTCACATATCCTTTTCTTAGATTCCTTTAGTTCTTTTTTATTTATTTATATTAATTTCTGATGGATTATTTTTCATGTTCTAAAAACAAAATAGTTTTTTCTTAAGGTGTTTCCTTACATGACTAATGAACCGTAAGCGTATCTTGCCTTTCTTATTATATCATTTTTTTCCAGTACAAGTTGTTCCTCTAGTTCAGATATTTTGTTTTTTGACACTGTCCAGCATTCTTCTACTCCTGCACATTTGAAGCACTTTTGCCAATCCCAATTGTCTAGAGTTGCTTTGATTTTCATGTAGTTGGCCCTGTTATTGTTTTTTTTGCCACTGTTATTCCCTTACTAATTATTGCCCTAGTTATTTTTTCATATTCCATCATGATGTGGTCGCTGTTACCCAAACTTTCTCTTACTTTAATATTTTGTATACCAGTTGTCATAGCATCAATGATATTTGTTCTTTTTGGAGTATTCACAAGTTGTACCAACCCATATTCTGACATCATGTTCGTAAAATTCTGTGCTTGTGATGTATGACGTCTATGCTTGGCAGATTAAGGTCCCCCATGATCACCGCATTGTTCATGTCTGCTATTTTAGCATGTTCCTTTATTAATTGTTTGTTGTAAGCTTTGTCAATATTGGGTAGTCTGTTGTATGCACCTAATGTTAGTTTGCTTTTGTTTGTTAGGTTTATTTGAGCTCAAACTGTTTCAGTATTGTTGCACTCGTCTGTAATATTTATTGCATTGCTTTCAATAGTGTTTTTTATGTAAATGGGTGCCCTGCTTCCTTTTTCTCTGTTCTGTTCTGGTAATAAAGTTTTTATCCAGTGATTTGCCTGCCCCACATTACTTCCTCACTCCACCATGTTTCAGTGATTGATGCGATATCAATATTATTCTTAGTAAGTATGATTTCTAATTCAGTTTTTTTAGTACCATTGAGGCTTCTACCATTTACAACTATTACCTTTAACTTACCTTTTTTGCCCACCCTTTTATATTTTTTACTAATTCTAGGTACATTTGGTATTTTAACAGATCTTGCCCCTACTATTCCCTAAGCCCTCTGTCCTGCTAGTTTAAAGGTTTGTTTATAGCTTTCTTAACTGTTTTCCCCAGTACATGAATGCCCTTTTTACGTATATGCAGTCCATCTCCACTGCACAATTCTGTATTTCCTTCAAAAGCTTCCCAGTGAGGCATGCATTTATAGTTTTTTTTCCCAGGGTCCATTTATGCAGCTGGTTGCTTATCCTTTTGATTTTGTTATTTATAAATCTGCCAGCTCTAGGGACTGGTAAGATTTCAGAAAATATAATTTCACAGTTTTTTTGCTCTAGTGTTTTACTTAGATCTTCAAATTCATACATAATTTCTTTCTCTTCTTGTCTACCAATGTTGTTAGTTCCAGCATAGACTATCACTACTGGCTTATGGTTGTGAGAATGAATGATGCCTGGAATAATTTTATTTTTGTCTACAAATTTTGGCCCCAGAAGGCAACACGTAGTGATAGCTTCTTTATTATCTTTTGCTGTGTATCTATCAGTGTATTTTAGCAAACAGTCTCCTAATGCATATATTTGTCTTGGTGTGAGTTTTTGTTCTGTTTGTGTTTCAGGTGCATCCCCCTATTTGTTCTGTTAAATGCATTCCATCCCCTATATGTGCATTTATATGCAGCCTACCTCAGCACGTTGCTCTCTGAATCAGCTCTATCCACTCCCATGGCACCACTGCCCGTTCAGTTTACATGCTGTGGTTATGCAGTGTTGCTGATTCTCTTCTGGCATTTTAGGTGTGTTTTCCACTGTTCGGGGGGGGTGGGGATAGGGACAAAGTGCTGAATGTTCTTATACCAGTGACTTGTGTACTGAGGATTGAACAGAGACTTGCCAGGAACCAATTGGAGTGAGGCACAAACTGCATTAACCCCTCCCCACCTCTAGACTTTCTTCTCATGCTCTCAGATAGCAGCTGACAGTTGGAGGGTTTGGTAAATGGAATATGGAAACTGAAACAGCAGGATGTGCAGCTATAAATAAAAGACTTTTCTTTTGAAAAGGTGTTACCAGAATATAAAGTGACCTACTCTCTTGAACCACTGCATACTGTGCTTTAGGAGGAATTTGTAACTGTTTACAAAAGTATTTGATAAGGTAACAAAAGAATTTCCCTTCTGGCCATCTGTGTGCCTATCAGAGTACACCCGTCTTTAG
Organism: Neoceratodus forsteri; assembly: GCA_016271365.2. Lineage (NCBI taxonomy): Eukaryota > Metazoa > Chordata > Ceratodontiformes > Ceratodontidae > Neoceratodus > Neoceratodus forsteri. The sequence continues at coordinate 854,075,459 of CM028134.1, forward strand.
GGCACCAAACTTTGAAATTTGCTGCATCCTCCCTGAGGTCCACCCTCCCTGGAGTTGGAATATTTAGTTAAGGGGGTGTGGGGGTGCAGCCCCCCTCATATAGGGTGGTCAGCTAATTTAAATCCTGGCACCACAATGACAGGGGCACTCCAACAGGAATGTTCTGAAGGTGGAACCAAATAATTTTTCACTGGAATTTAGCAGTTGAAAGAACTGCCTCTAGCACCAAGTTCTACTAGAAATATTTCACAAGAAAGTTGCCTGCATCCATGGGCACCTTGCCATTTGTTTAGATATCAGCTCGCAATGGTGCAAAATGCCTAAAACACACTACAGAATGTGTGTACAGTGAATTCTCACTTCCACTGTGGTGCGGCTTACCTTTACATGCCATAAAAAGGTTACATTGTAATTGCTCTGCTTTGATCACAACAGTGCAGAGTGCTTCATCTAAAAGGGCCTTATATCTTATTGTTGGTTACTCTTCCCTAGATCTAATCATGACTGAAACTGTTAACTGGTTTCAGTTTCAAAATTCATTGCCCTTTGTCCCTTTATTCTCCCGCATCTTTTGTTTATGGTGCACCATTCTTCCTCATCTTCATTTTCTGACTCTCTCTGCCTTTTTTGACTGACTGGCCATGTTATCTTCACTAACATTTGTTTTTGTTTTCCCCTTCAACTGTTAGTGTAAGATTATTGTTTTCATGTGTTCTTTCTTATTTCCATTTCTAATATTCATTATTTTAATTTTTTTGTTTGTTTGTTTTTTTGTAGACATTATTTCGTTCACTACCCAAGCTGGGCATCCTTCTGGGTTGCACTCTCGGCTAGGACTTTCTACTCCCATGCCTGAACCCTAGACTCAGTAAGCTCCTACCAGTGACCAGGCAGACTCTAGCACCATATATCACCCTCCGGGCAGGGCCCACTCTCCCTTAGCAACCTGTCTGTAATTAGAGAGCACCTACCTGGTCCGTTGGTGGGGACAGGAGCACCGAGAAGGTGGACCGGCATTGGGATGAGTATCTTGCCACTGGTGCCCCCATCATCTCCATGGACGTGAGTAGGGATTTTTCTTTGTAGGCACCCCGGGAGAGTGATGTGCCATAACATCCATGCACGGCTGCCTTGCTGATGTCTACAACACTCCCACCCCCCTTACTGCTGGCTTGCCTTGTAGCACTCCTCGTCTCCACTGGGAGCTGCTAGGCAGCCGAGCATGCCCTGAAGCCCTCCCCAAAAGAGGAGAGCAGTTCTTTGGATGCTCAATCCTCTCCCTCATCTGCCAACCCACGGTAGCCCAGGCTCATTCCCGAACCCGGGTCACCGGTGCAACACGAGGTGTAGCATTCATTCAGCGCTTCAACCCTCAGCACCACCAGGCCACATTATTTTGATTTTAAGTTCTTTAATTTCTAGCCATTGTTTGCAAATAAATACTGAGAAATCAGTAATTGATTCAATACTAAACTTGTTGCAGAGAATACATTTAATACCAATTTCCCCACTAGCTAGTTTTATGAAACATGAGTTCATTTTCTATATGTGTTGTATAATGGACAATTAGCACAGTCCACTTTTGGTTTGAGCACGGAGAAAAATTAAGGGTTTTTGAACTTTACATTGGGCTTTGCTCTGCCTGAATACCTTTTTTTTGCTCACTCTGTCCCAGAAAACAGTAGCTAGATGCTCTGCAGGTCTAATAAGAGCTATCCTACTGTCACCCCTTCAATGGCCCTCCCAGTTCCCACAATGCCCTCTGTCCACTACTGATAGATATAGATACAAAAGGGGGGTATTTTTAAAGCAGTGGGAATTGCTGTCACATTGTATATTAGAGAAGAGAGACAGAGATTTTTTACAACACATAAGGAGCACAGCATTTAGCTGAATGTTAGATCACAGCCTCTGCCACTAGTGAACTCAGCCCTGAGAGGTCCCTCTATTAGTTCAATGTGAATTTCATGACTAATTAAGCAGTAAGCACAAATGGGTATTGCAACAGTTATGAAAGTTAAAAGCAATATAGTAAGTGTCTTACCAGACACAAACTACAGAGAAAATGGTCGTCTGCTTGGCTGCCTGGGCGGATGCAGTCAGATACGCTTGCCTCTACTTGTGTGTCGCCTCCACTCTGTACTTGCCGGCACTCATGCTGGCAGAGCCCTTTATTCTGCCAGACAGTACATGCACCCCTGCATGATAGAGACCTACAAGAATATCACAGGGGTGAACAAGGTGCAGGGGGTAATCTCTTTCAAATAACAAAGATTATTTTTTGTGTCATGTCATGAAAAAAGATTTATAATCTTAAAAAACAGCATTTCAAGGGCATTTCTGCAACAGTTAAGTGCAGAATCCAGCTATCGGGGTCCCAATAAGCAAGCTTCATGTGCTGGTCACTCTTCAGAATGTCATTTTTGTTGTTTTACAAATTTGAATTTTTAGGGAAAAATGGAAAACAAGGTGGCAGCCATACGAGAAACTGCTTAAAAAAAACATGCGAAAGTTTCATACAGCTATTTTATGTTACATATACATATAGTCTGGCTTTCAAAAATCCCACTTCACTACTAGCTCCCTCATTTGGCTTATTAACTCCATACTCACCAGTATGGATCAGGGGCAGATCACTTCTGCAATATTTGTCAACCTGGCAAAGGCCTTCAACACTATATTGTACTCCCTCCTTCTCCACAAACTAACAGCCACTGGTCTTTCCACTTAAGCCACCACCAGGTTCAGATCCTACCTACAAGATAGGTTGCAATCAGTCAAGATTGGCACCTCCACCTCCCCCCCCACATGATCAATACTGGAATCCCACAGCGCTTAGTATTCAGCCCAATCCTGTTTTCAGTCTTCCTGAGTGACTATCCTGCTATCTGCTCTTCAAAAGAAATACACATGTATATGGACAACACCATCGTTTATACCTCTGGTGCTTCCCAATCAGATGTGGTAGCAAGACTGCAGCAAAATTTCAACAAGGTTCAGCACTGGTTCCAATCCAACCAGTTGTTCCTAAACACCAAAAAGACTGTCTCTATGACTTTCGACACCAGGTGGAGAGTTTCTACCCCCCTCCACTATCTTCCACACACTGGATGGGACTCCGTTAGAGAATGTCACCTCTTTCAGGTACCTTAGAGTCTGGTTAGACCAGCACTTGGACTTTTCTGTACTTGTGAATGCATAAGAAACTGCACCCCAAACTTGGTCCTTTATACAGAAACCGTGATTGCATTCCACAACCGACTCGCTGCACAATTGTACTGAAAATGATTCTCCCCTCCTTTGACTCTGCTGATGTAGTCTATAGTTTTGCACCAAGCTCCACTCATGCCAGACTGGATGCCCTCTTTCACTCCTTCTGTTGTTTTACTCTATACTGCCCCACCCCGGACCCATCATTGTGATCTCTACAAAGCCCTCTCCCTCTCATCACTTGAATCCAGATAACTTATCCACTCTGCTAGCTTTGTGGGCAAATTCAGGTCTGGGAACCTCCCCCTCCACCTCACCTCTACTCTTTCTATTCCTTCCCTTCCCCCCACTCCCTCTGCAACACCAGTCATAGATCCCTGGCTTTCCCCTACAGGTCCATCACTGCCGGTCAATCTGCCTTCTCATATCATTGTCCTAAGCTGTGGAATGCCCTCCCCCTCTCCACCTGAAATGCTCTCCCACAGCCCATTCCTCCTTACTACATAACTACACCTCCCCTACCTGTTCCTGTCCCTAACTCCCCCTTTCTACCAAGCTCAGGCCCTCTTCACCTCTCAAGCTAACCTCTTACCTCTTCATTCCTGTAGGTACTCCAATCTATTGCCACGCAGCAATTTAGACCTCTGCTTCCCATTAAGTGCCTGCCCCCAACTCATGTACCTTATAGGCAAGGCAGGGCAAGGTAATTTTATTTATAAGGCGCCCAATCCTGGAGGCTGTGGGCACTGAACATAAATGAGGACATACAGCGGTGAATAAAAAAACATAATAAAATCTCATTGAAACCATAAAAGGATTAAAATTCAGCAAAATAGAGGTTTCCAGAAATCAATCTTCAAGGGACTGGCCAAAGCTAAAGATGGTATCAGCAGTCAAAGGCCAGGCTGAAGAGGTGGGCCTTTAGCCTCCCCTTAAATACCTCAATTGAGGGAGCCTCCCAGACTGCAGGTGGAAGTGAGTTCCACAGAGTTGGCTCACAGACACTAAAAGCACGATCTCCTGAGGTCTTGAGCCGAACCCTGGGAACATCCAGGAGGCCCCTTGAGGAGGAGTGGAGGGAGTGAGCAGAGGACAGCTGTGTCAGGAGCTCAGACAGGTAACCAGAACCCAGCCCATATACGACCTTAAAAGTGAGAAGACCCACCTTGAAAAGGATCCTCCACCTGACTGGCAGCCAGTGCAGAGCACACAGAACCACAGTCACATGACTGGACCTCTAAAGGCCCATCATTTACCAAGCCACTGCATTGTGCACTAGCTGCAGCCTGCAGAGGGTCTCTCCCATGACCCCAAAGTACAGAGCATTACAGTAGTCAAGCCTAGAACTCACAAACGCATGTACTAGTGTTAGCAGGTCCTCAGGCAGAATGAGAGGCTTAATCTGGGCAATGTTCTGTGAGTGGTAAAAATCACTGCTGACTACAGCTGACACCTGATCTTCAAATGTCAATCTGCAATCATGGATCATGCCCCACCCTTGGAGAAACCACCAATGGAGTAGATCCCAGAACAATTCCAGAGTCAATCCCTGGTGGTAGCCCATCATACCTGTGACCAGGCTCAATCACCAGCACCTCAGTCTTAGCCGAGTTGAGTCTCTGCCAGCTGGAAACCATCTTGTCACTGATTTTAGCCAGACAGCTGTTAAACACATTAACCACTCCCAATGTTCTGGGTGAAAAAGATAAATACAGTTACTCCACACTGTATTGTCAGATGATCTCGCCTAGGGGCAGCATGTACACTGCAAACAACTTCGGCAACAAGAAAGAACCCTGAGGTACTCTGCAAGACAGAGGCATTGGGGAGGAGAAGAAATTCCCCATCACCACCCGCTGCACTCTGTCCAAGAGATAGGACTCAAACCATTTGATGACAGTGCCAGCAAGTCCACAAAACTCACAGAGTTGATCAAGAAGCACGATGTGATCCATAGTGTTAGAAACTGAGGCGAGATTGAGGAGCACAAGAACTGACCTGTCTCCTCTATCTCTAGCCCTAAGCAGATCATTAAGCACTCTCACTAGAGCAGTTTCAGTGCTGTGTCTGGCCTGAAAACCCAACTGGAATGGCTCATAGATATCCGAAGATACCAGGTGATCCTCAAGCTGATGTGCAACCAATTTCTCAAAAACCTTGCTCAAAAACATCAGATTGGAAATCAGACGGTAATACACCAGGATGTCTGGATCGAGGGATGATTTCATTAGGAGGGATTTCACCAGTGCTTCTTTCAGAGCAACTGGGAAGACCCCCTCCACCATCGAGCACCTGGCAATTCTGGCAAACACTAAGCCAACAGCATCGGCACATTCCATTAAGAAGCGTGTCGGTGCCAGTTCCAGTTCACAAAAGGTGTGCCTTAGCACCAAGATCACCGTAGTTACTTCAGACACCTCCACTCGCTGAAACTCCTCCCAGGCAGCTTGAGTGCCTCTGAAACTCCCAATTCAATCAATGTGAGGCACAAGCCTCCCTGGCAGAATCCCCAACCGGATGACTGACACTCTGTCGGAGAGAAACAAACCAAACTCTTCACATAAAGTGGTTGAAAAAGCTTTTTTTGGCTGGAGACAAGCAGGATGTAAAAGCCTGTCCATGGTCTGAAGCAGCTGAGATGGTCTGTTTCTCCCCACAGCAATTTCCCTGGACAGAAATGCTGCCTTCTTACAGGAAATTGCCCTCTGGTACTCAGCATAGTGAGAATGCAGGGTCAGCCTGTCAGCCTCCAGCTGGGTCTTCCGCCAGACATTGTTCAAACTTCTGACCCCTGATCTTCATCATCTTGAGATCCCCATCAAACCAAGAGGATCTCAAGTGAGAGGATCTGGTCGTATATGGACTGGTGTGGCGGCATCTAGAGCTTCAGTAACCACCCTATTATAGGTGGCCAATGCCTCTCCAGTGCCAATCACACATGCTGCGTCAACCTTAGATAGGTTAGCTAACACCAATAGTCCCTCTTGGCCAACACCCTTTAAGGGGCAATAGCTGATCATCTCCACTGGGGAAGGACTTTCAGGGGGGACCCCAAAGCTGAACGCCAGGGTGCAGTGGTCAGACCAAACAAACTGATCAGTATTGAGGTTGTCAATCTCAAGACCCAGCTGGAACACCAGATTGAGTGTGTGGCCATGTTGATGGGTAGCAGCAGCAACCACTTGTGACAGGCCCAGTGATTGCATCGGCTGGAGGAGGTCATAACCGAAATGTGAGGATTCGTCATTGACCCAGGCATTGAAGTCCCCTAGGATTAAACACCTGGGGGACTCCAACACCTGGTCGATGACCAAGTCCACTACATCCTAGAGGAATTCCCCTCCCACCCCTGGGGCATGGTAAACAAGGAGAATCCTGCAACCTGCACCTGCACCCCCACACACAGTGACACACTCAAAAAAGATCAGGTGCTACCAACTGGGTGCACAGAGAAGCCCAGACTGGATTGAAAAACTATGGCCACTCCCCCACCCCTGCTATCCTTCCTCGGACAGTGCACCACGGTATACCCAGCAGGCATGACAGCCTCAAAAACAGGGCCCACATTGTCACCCAGCCAGGTCTCCTTGATGCAAGCCAGGTTGACAGAAGAAATCGAGTATGCAAAAATAGCGGTCTTGTTCCTCATCGACCTGACATTGCAAAGCACTGCTCGAAGTGGATTAGAAGTTGCAGCCAGTCCTCTAGCTACCAGCCTACTCAGTCAGGTGGGAATCCTGGGTACAGAGACCCAGAGCATCACACAGTTAGTACACCTCAAAAGCTGGCTATCCTTTCACCCCTTCTTACCGCTACATACTCCCTTCAACCCTCTAGTCTACTCCCACCACACCTTGCCTAGTTCCATATCTTGCTCTGTTGCACCAGGAACCTCACAGTCCATTGTTCAGCATTTCTCCATTGCTACTATTAATTGCTGGATTCTTCCATTATGGCTTGCTATCAATTGTGATGGGGTGTCCCGACTATATGCTACATGTATCCAATGGATATTGATATGTCTGCTGTCCCATATTGGGATGGTACGTTTACAGAAATCTGCATTTAATTTATTCCGTGGCACAGCTCTGTACTAATGTTGTATCTCATACAACTATTTGTGTACTGTTATTCTAATTCTGTATATACTGTTACTGTTGTAAACTGTTATCTCTCATCCCCCTTCCCCCCAGAACACATCTGGAAATGAGCAATATTGCTCAGTATGCTTTCCTGGTGAACGTTTAAATAAATAAATACATTATGAAATGCTGACTGAGCACACTCAGAACCCACATTTTGAAAATAGCTTTGGAACAGATTAATATTTGCTCACAAAAATAGTGAAAGGCACTTCAGTGGGCCAAGCCCTTTCTACCCTGAAATGTTAAGACCAAAATTCCAGACCATGAGGGTGCAAGGCAATGAAAAAAAAAAGCACAAAAACAGTGATTTGTAAAATTCTTTTGCTGTCTGCAACTCAGAATTTGCACATTCAGCCAGAAGGAAATGAGGTAAGTTAAGAGATCTTCCCACGAAACTGCACATGCAAAATTTCATGCAAATCAGTTGAACTGTTGTGAAGATATTAAAGTGCAAAAAATGGGGTTTAACATAGAAAGCTCTGCTCATTCCAAAATATAGTAGCATCACTGCACCACTATAATTGGAAATTTGACTGTAGCAACTTACTTGGAACAGATGCGTGTAAGCTGGATTTTTCCACACTTGATGTATCAGACACTTTTTATTATTTTGTGAAATTAGTGCATTGAATTATGTGCTATATGTATTCTACTTTTAATTAATTTTTATTTAGTAACTGCATGCTGTGAAGAAGAAGTTTTCTTTCAAAATATTAGCTCCCATACAGTGCAGTACTGACACTGTGTCTTGTGTGAGCTTTATATATTTGTAACATGGCACTTGCAAAGGTCTGCCTACAATTGGTTGAAACACATCACCTGACCATAGATTAATTCTCCTAGTTAATCCATGGTTGCCATTGGAGTGTGTACCTAGTTAATTAATCCATGGTTGACATCGGGTGCGCGCTCTGTGTGCCTTCCCATCCACCCGCTCTGCAGACCTCCAGGGACCTGGTGAACATCCCTTTACAAGTGCCATGTTACAACAGCACGGGTTCCCCCTTGCAATATAAAGGCACTGTTCTTACTTGGGCTCATGTTACCCATTGTGAGAGAGTGAGCAGAGCAACACCTACAAGCACCACAATAGTCCCCAAGCAGAGTAAGGATCTGTGTCCATCAGTTCTCCACTCCTGTCACCACCTGTGATTCTCCCTCAGTGCTGTCAGTACTACACAGCAGCCTGACCTCTCCACTCTGTTCACTTTCCATGCAGTATGAAGCAATGCTGTGCATGAGTCAGAAGAATGGAGGAGTGTGCCTTAATACAAATGTATGTATAGCGGGTAGTGTGCTGTCCCACAATCCACAGAAACCGAATCCTAAAAGTGAAGTTACCATGCCACGGAAATTCCTGCAGCATTCCTATGAGTGAGGTACCTAAAAGCAAAATATGTTATGAAGTTGTAGTAAGCATTATTCAAAGTGACTGTTTTTGGTGGTGTAAAAGTTATATCCACAATACTGTTGTTCAAAACAGCAGGTTCCAAGCACTATATGCTGTTGAAATGCAGCATATTGGAAAGCAAACTCATTGACTCCCTGTTTGTATTACTCAACACATGTACCATACCTGACTATGAAAATATTCTCTTTTTTAATTCTTGCCATGTTACAAGTGCATTAAGCCACTCCACAACATGGTTCTACTGCAGAACTAATCCATGCCTGGGTGGTCGGAGGCACTCAGCCTGTGGCCTGATGCCCCAACCCCCCCACCAGGCATGGATTAATTCTGCAGTTGAATCATGCTGTGCCATGGCTTAATGCTTACAAAAAAATAAGTTTTAACATTTAAACACTCCACCTAAAGGTTCATAGATACATAGACACTGTTTGCAGATAAGGGCCTATTGCCCACCCAGTCTGCCCATTTGAGCTTGTAAGTTCTCTTTATGTTTTTCTAGAAGTCTGTTGCCCCTTACCCCTGACCTCCAGAATTCTCTTATGTCTATCTGATACATTCTTAAATCCCGTGATTGTTTCAGCCCCCACCACTTCCTCTGACAGGGTGTTCCACTTGTCCACCATCCTTTCTGTGAAGAAATTCTTCTTAATGTTTCCTTTGAATCGCCCTCCCTCCAACTTCATTCCATGCCCTCTAGTCCTGGGACATCTTTTTCACTGGAAAATAGTGTATTCCTACACCCTGTTCCTCCCTGTAAGGTACTTATATGTCTCCATCATATCCCCTCTCTCCCTCCTCTCCTCCAGAGAGTACATTTTTATTTATTTATTTAGTTTTTGTTAACTGGGTAGGTGCACTAGCCATAAAATGACTATTTTCAGGCATGACCTTGAAGAGTACAACAAAAGGAGAACAGTTGAACAACAGCAACATGGGTACAATAATACAAATAGAGGAACAGTACAGCAGTGCTACAAAATACAATGGGTAGAAACAACAAAAAATAATGGCAAGCATTATACAGATAATGGCAGTAAGATACATAATAAGTGCAGAAACCATGGACCCGACCTGTGGAGTGAAAGGGTTAATAAGATAGTAAGGTTATATAGAGAGAAATGTGAGGAATGTTCAAACACAACAAGAAAGACTGACAGAAGGAAGGTCAGGGGTGGTAATTGGCAAAACAACAGTGGATGGTCAGCAACAAGGTTTGAGAAGGAAGAGAGCTAGTAGTCAAGAAGTTATTTACAAAGAGAAGGAAAAATATGGGGAGAGGAAGAGGAGACAGTCTTGGAGCTGGATTAGAGCAGAGGTGACATTACTGGTAAGTCTCAAGGGCTTCAGGTTGGATCAAAGCATGTACAAGCATCAGCTAAGGATAGATGATGACAATATTCACTTTGAAATCCAAAGTGAGACTGAGACAGCCGGAGGTTGAGTGGAAGAGCATTCCATAGCCTGGGAGCAGAGAATTGGAAGGCCCCTGTGCCTTTAGTCGTCTGACATCTCAGAACATAGAGCAAGGATTTGTCAGCTGATCGCAGGCCATGGGAGGATGGTTGAGGGACCAGCAACGCCGCCGGCTGGGATGTTTTTTTTTCCTGGATGATTGAGTTCATTAGTGATCCAGGATAGTATTGTCTACTGGCAGAGGGTGAGAGCCAATTCAGATCCTTATAAAGAAGGCAGTGATGTTTGAGTCGAGGAGACGAAGAGGCAAATCGGCATATATTGTTATAAGTTACGTCCCATTTTAGTAGGGAGGTTTTATGGGCAGAGGTAAGAATAGAGGCACCATAACTAAGGGTTGGGAGCAGAATACCTCGCAATTGCCACTCTATTGAGGGTGTAAGCATGTAGTTTGTTTTGTGTTACCCTAGTTTCGAGTTTACAGTAGCTTGCACGAGGACTGAATGTGAAGATTAAAATCCAGGGACTGGTCCAGGAGGATCCCAAGGTACTTGAAGGAAGTAACATTTTCAAGTGGAAATACTCCTGGGTGAAGAACCTCCAGCAAACTAGAACAGGTCTTAATCTTTGGTGCAGAACCTAGGAGCATGGCTTTCATTTTCTTTTCATTTAGTACAAGTTTACGGTCTAGTAGCCAGTCTAAGACCTTATTGAAGTCTGAAGTAAGTGATGTGTTTATGCAGGCAATACTAGAAGAACTAGTGTAGATGATCAGGTTATCAGCGTAAAGAATAGGTGAGTAGGATTCCAGGACCTCAGCTGCATTGTTGATAAAAATTGAGAACAGAAAGGGCCCAAGGATAGAGCCCTGGGGGATCCCAAGGTTGATAGTAGATGTGTTGGACAGGGAGGAGTTAAATTTGGCAGCTTGCAACCTGTTTGACAGATAGCTACAGAACCAGTCCACAACAGGGTAGAGAAATGGAATTTATGGAGAGTGAAGAGAAGCAAGGGATGGTCTACAAGGTTGAAAGCCTTAGTGAGGTCAATGAAGATGGCACCTGTGAGTTTTCCAGAGTCCATGTTGGACAGAATATCAGTAGTTAGTTGAAGAAGAGCCGTGGTGGTGCTATGACCTTTTCTGAAACCATGCTGGGTGTCTGAGAGGAGATTGTAGCGTGTAAGGTAGTCAATGGTCTGTGATGCAACTATCTTCTCTAGGGTCTTGTTAAGGACAGAGAGAATTGCTATAGGTCTGTAATTGGCCATGTCCTTTGGGTCACCTTTTTTAAAGACAGGCGTTACTCTTGCAGATTTCCATAGGTCTGGAACAGTGCTATGGATAAGGGATAAAGTGTAGATTCTGGCAATCAGAGCGGCAATGAGTGGAGCAGCCAGCTTAAGAAGACGAGGTTCAGTGAGTCAGAACCAGAGCTGGTATTGGAAGATATGGATCTCAGTAATTTCAGAACTTCTGCTCTTGATATAGCCTTGAAATAGAATGGTGGCGCTGGAGGAGCATCATACGATAGGGCAGTATGGTTGTCTGATGGTAGTGTGGTAGGAAGATTGGAATGTGATCTACTAGGTTGTAAAGCCAAGGTATAATATGACAGATCAGAGAAAAGATTGTTAAAACTGTCTGAGATTGTCCAAGGGTCATTACAATGTGCCCCATTTATGATCATTTCATCAGGAGTGACCGACTGCGAGGTACCGAGAAATGTTTTGACATGGGCCCAGAATTTCCTCGGGTCACAGGCTGAGCTTTGTAGAATGTCCTTGGAGTATTTGCTTTTAGCAGCTCTAACTTGTCTCTTACATCTGTTCCTTAGTTCACGATAGACAATAAGATTTGACTGTAGGCCAGTTTGTTTGTAGCGAATCCAAAGCTTGTCCCTCTGGTGCAGATCAGCAAGGAGGTCTTTAAGCAGTCACCTCGTCTGTTTTCCTCTGACACTCCTAGTAGTCTTGGGGGCATGTTTATATTGAATGGTAAGAAATTCATTTATGAATATCTGTAGAGCAACCTCCACATCCTTTGTTTGATAGATACCTGCTCAGTCGATATTGCAGACATCATAGAGAAATGCATCCTGGTCAATATGAGCTAGATTTGTAAACGTGATTAGTCTTGATGGAGGAGATGGAGGTGCAGCCATAGATAGGATACAAAAAGTGGGTGAGTGGTCTGTTAGTGCATCTGGAGGATTCCTGCTTTTGACACATGTTCCATATGGTTAACCATCACCAAGCCTAGGAGTGTACCCGTTTGATGGGATGACATGGCTCTAGTTGCTTCAGAGATCAACTGGTGAAAATTATAACTAAGCGTGTGATTGCAAGGATATTTGAGCTGATCCTAACCAATTGAGGTTAAGATCACCTAGGATGACAGCCTCATTATGATTTACAGTATGGGAGGTGATGTCAAGGAGTTCTTGAAGACCTACTATTCCCCCAGCAGGGGGATTATAGGCACAGATAATATGAAGCTACTTTTCCCCCAATACAATAGTTGCCTGTATGAATTCGCACACTGTGGGAGAGGCAGATGCCGGGACAATAGAGATGTTGAGGTGGTTTTTGAAGAATAGGACAACTCCACCTCCACGCTTGGATGATAATCTTTCCTGCCGGAACAGGGAATAGTTAGGCAAGGAGCATACGTCATCAGGTATTCCAGGTTTTAGCCAAGTTTCTGTGAGACAGAGTACATCAGGATTGTAGAGTTTCACCCAGGCCTTGAGTTCCGCGTGGTGACAGATAAGACTTCTGATATTGATATGGGCAATTAATAATCCTTTCTTGGACATGCCAGATGACTCATTTGGGGAAAAGAAACAGGTAGGTGGACCTGGATTTAGTTTGACGTCCCCAGATAGCAGAATAATGATCATGGCTAGGAACCAAAGCCTTGCACAGTGGCAGGTTAGGGTGAAAGCACATCTCCATGGCAGCTTCCTCCTGGCATGTAGAGGGTAATAGATGCTGCCTCTAACAAGAGGGTAGGGTTAGGTTGCAGATCAGGCTTTGTCTCTGCAATCAAGTTAGGGAAAATATAGTTGCGGTAAGCCTCTGAGGAGTCCTTTGCCATTTGGTTACATGGGAGAGCCCATGTGGCAGTGTCCAGGCTGAGTAAAAGGACAAATGTCAAGAGTGCCCATAGCAGGCTATACTTCACCATAGTGTTACTATTTGACTTGGGTAGGGAGGCTAGTGGTATACTGAGACAGGGGATTACCTCTTAGGGATAAAGAGATAGTGTGTGTAAAATTAAGACGGCCAAGGGCGATCGTGTTCCACCGTTTTAACCCTTGGCCAAAATTAGAGATAGAGCAAAAACAACAAAGTGTTTCCTGCTAGCGTAGCAATTATTTAGAAGAAGTAGATCAGAGAAGCAGAAAGTAAAGCCCCACAAAGGTTAATTAGGAAAGCAGACCAGCCGGAGGCTCTACTTGTGGTAAAGATTACAGTGAGGAAATGAAGACCTATTCAAGATATGTTAGACTGCACCCCTAGTGGTGGAATTTTATAAGGAACCTATGGGAAACTAGACAGATAGCAGTAGTGTTCGGCAAAAGTCAGTGCAAAGCAGAGGGCGCCGAAGCCCAGAGACTGATAATCCAACAGAGAAAAGGCAGGGTCAAACAGTGGCCGAGCAGAGAGCAGCAGTCAAATTAGATGAGAGTGGCGGCAAGTGGCCACCTATCAAACCCGCACAGTGCTAGCCTGGACACTTAACCGGATTTGAAGCTGTCCTGTTCGTCAGGAGGATGGAGGCATGGGCAGCGGGCAGGATTAACCATGCTGCTCACTGGGAGCATGATCAGGCACAGTGGATCTATTTTAAGATATAAAATGTAGGTTAAGATAGGATGTTATTAGCTAGGGCAGGGGGTACCAAGGCAACTTGAAAATTAATCAGGATAGCAAGAGAGGAAGCCCAGGTATGGAACTGCACAGTAGATAGCAGAGCAGGCACTAAGCAAACCTGATAGGCAAGCAGATGGTGAAAATAGGACAATGTCTTTAAAGGGAAGACAGAACAAGTGTTAGGCCTAATAGCTGCACTCTGTATCTTTAAGAGGAGTTGCAATATTAGTGATAGGGGAGGATGAACATTGCTAGGGGTGGTGCCGAGAGGGGAGGGAGAGTATTTAATAAAGGCTGGAGGTGGGGGATGGGAGGGTGAGCATAAAAATTCAAGCAGCAAGGCATATTCAAGTCCTTCAGCCTGTCCTCATAGGACTTGTGATGCAATTCCTGAACCATTTTTGTTGCTTTCCTCTGAACCTTCTCTACACTGTCTATGACCTTACATAGGTAAGGTCTCCAGAACTGTACACTGTATTCCAGTGGAGCTTCACTAGTGTCTTGTATAGTGGAATTATGACCTCTCTTTTCCTGCTGGTGATGCCCCTGCCTATGCAGCCAAGCATCCTATTTGCTTTACCTGCTGCCTTGTTACACTGTTTCCCTACCTTGAGGTCATCAAAGATAATAACCCCAAGGTCCCTTTCCTGCTTGCTGCATGCTATATCCTCACCCCCCAACTGATATGTTGTTCCGGGGGTTTTGTGCCCCATATGCATTATCTTGCACTTCTTTGCATTGAATTTCAACGGCCAAACCCTTGACCATTCTGCAAACCTCTGCAAGTTCCTCCTCATTCTGTCTACACCCTCTGGGATGTCCACTTTGTTACAGAGCTTCATGTTGTTAGCAAACAGGGAAATTCTGCATTCTAGGTCCTGCACAATGTCACTGATGAAGACATTGAATAGGACTGGTCCAAGCACTGATCCCTGTGTTACCCCACTGGTCACTCTTCCCTCTGTGGAGTGACAGCCATTGAACACCACCATCTGTGTCCTGAAACCCAGCCAATTACCCACCCACAATACTACTGTCCTACTCACTCCCATATTCCCCAGTTTGTTTAATAGCCTTCTGTGTGGAACAGTGTCAAAAGCCTTACTGAAGTCCAGATAGACCATGTCCACTGCCTTCCCCTGATCCACGTCCTTTGTCACCCAGTCAAAAAATTCAGTGAGGTTGGTCTGGCATGACCTCTCCCTGGTGAAATCATGTTGCCTTGGGTCCTGAAGTTCATTAGCAAACAGACTGGTCTGTAGTTCCCCACTTCCTCTTTGTTCCTGCTTTTGTATAAGGGGACTACATCTGCTGTGCTCCAGTCTTTGCATACCTCCCTTGTTTCCAGTGATCAGCTCAATAGGCTTGCCAGAGGCTCAGCCACCACCTCTCTTAGTTCCTTTAGGACCCTGGAATGCACCCCATCTGGCCCCATTGATTTATCGACTGTTATTCCTTCCAGTTCCTTTAGGACCCTTTCCTGTGTAAAGGGACTTGTGTCCATTTCTGTGCCATTCCCATCCCCCTGTACTCCCTTCAGGCCCATTACCCTCCTCTTCCTCAGTAAAGACTGAGCAGAAAGATATGTTCAGTATGTCAGCTTTTCTGTTGTAATCCTCCATGCGGCCCCCATCCTCCTTCTTCAGTCTCACTATCTCTCCCTTTGCCCTTCTTTTTTCACTAATGTGCCTGTAAAAGGTTTTGTCCCCTCTACCCACTGATTTTGCAATGTGCTTATCTGTCTGAGCTTTGGCTTCCCTTACTGACCTCCCTGCCTCCCTTTGCTTCTCCTGGTACTACTCCCTATCCCCTTTTGCCTGTGTCTTGTTGTATTGCCTACTGTAAATGTGATCTTTTTGGCTTTCACTTTCTTCTTCCTTTGGAAAAACCATAATGGTCTCCTCTTACTTTTCCCCTTGCTAACCTGCTTGATGCATATTTCTGTTGCTCTTGTAATCCCTGTTTTAAATATTGCCCACTGTTCCTCCACCCCTGATTCCCTCCCCATTCCCATTAGTGCCTCTTTCAAGTATCTCCCAATTTTCCCAAAGTCTGCCCTCCTAAAATCCAGGATACACGTTGTTGTGTGGTTTGGTTCTGCTCCTTCTGTGATTTCAAACCACAGTGACCAGTGGTCACTGTTCCCTGGGTGCTCCCCCACTGTTACCCCTATCACACTGTCCCAATTTGTGAGCACAAGGTCCAGTATTGCCTTCTGCCAAGTTGGTTCCATGACCAGTTGCTTAAGGAAGACACCTTGAAGAGAGTCCAGTATAAATCTTCTCCAGGTTGATGCTGCTGCTGGGAGGCTCCAGTTCACTTCTGGAATATTGAAGTCTCCAACCAATACCACCTCCACCTTGTATGACATCCTTTGGATGGCTAGCATTAACTCCCTATCTGTCTCTTCCTCCTGGGCTGGTGGTCTATAGACCACATCTGTGCAGATGGCTGACCCCATTTTCCTTTCCAGCTTAACCCACAGTATCTCTCCCCCATTTTGTTCCTCCTGAATCTCTGTGGCCTTTATGCCATCTTTCACATAAAGTGCCACTCCTCCTCCCTTCCTGCCTGCCATGTCTCTTCTGAATATGTTGTAGCCGGGTATGGCCATCTCCCAGTCATGGTTATCATTACACCAGGTCTCTGTGATAGCCACAATGTCCAGGTCTGACTGCACCATGGCAGCCTCCAGATCCTTCATCTTGTTGCTAAGGTTCCTGGCAATGGCACAGATGGATTTCCATGATGTGAACTCCCTGAACTGTTTAGCTGTTCTACTCCAGGCCCCTCCCTGGTTGTCCTTTATCCCTGGTTCTTCCTGCTCTCTGCCCTTCTGTTGAATGGTGCCCCCTTTTCTGCCTATGTACCCCTTGGGTGCTTATCTCCATCTTTTGCACACTGCTTTGTAGCAATATCACCTCCTCCTGTTCACTGGTTCCACTGCTAGCTGTGGGGTTAAGCAATTAAGTACCTTCGTTGATGGCCTGCCACCCCCCTTGGCTAGTTTAAATGCTTGCCCATGTAACATTTAAACTTATCACTGAGTGCTTGGATTCCTCTCCAGGATGGATGCAGGCCATCAGGCTTGAACAAGTCCCCGTCCCTCCAGGTGGGTCCCTAGTCACCTATAAATTCAACCCCTTCCTTGCAGCACCAATTCTACAACCGTGAGCTAAAGTTCTTGGTGCATGCACCCCTACACTCTCCCATGCCTCTCACAGGTACTGTAGTACTTCTGAGAAGGTGACAGAAGTAGCTACTTGCTTGAGACCCCACCCCAATTTCCTAAACTCTTCTTGAAGTTCCTTAGGCTCCCTGTTTGCCAGGTCATTAGTACCTAGGTGAATAATGACATCCAGCTCACCCTCCTGTCTTGCCTTCCCGGTGAACCCCAGGATCTTCCTCCCATCTCTCCATGCTGTGGCACTTGGTAGGCACCTCATCTCACCTCACCTCACCTCCCTGTCCTCCCCATCCTGTGTTCCTAGCTAGATCCCTCTTATGATAGAGTCCCTCACCAGGATTTGCTTCCTCCTCCTCTGGGGTCCACTGCTGTCTCCTCTGAGGTCACCTCCTCGGTTGACCTTCACATCCTTCCCTTCCACTTCTATGGGTACCTCTGTTTGCTTGTCCCCATTTGCAAGTGTGGCATATGAGTTCTGGGAGAGTAGAATAGGATTTGGGATGTGCCTCTGCCTGACCACCCTAACCCTCCTCAAGCCCACCATCATCCAAGTGCTCCTTATTCTTGGCATCCTATGAGGCAGTGGCGTTGGACTGGGTGGCCTCTGGATTGGGGTAAAAGTACTCCTCACCCAGTTTACTTCTGCTCTGAGGCTGGCTACCTCATCCCACAGTCCAGAGAGATGCCTGCAGATAGGGCAGCACCTCAGCATCCAGAAGGTCTGCCTGAATATGGCTGCCTGGCATCCACTGAACTGCGCCACTCCCCACATTATACTGCACTTACACTGCTATTCCAGTAGTTGTCTGCTACTGAAGCTCTCCTTCTAATTTCCTCTTTATTAATTTACCGTCCTGAAAATCCTAGCACCGATCCTCAGATATTTTTTTAAAGAAGGAAAACAACAACAACAAAAAAAGGAGTCAAAGCACTTGTGCCTAGGGTGGGCTTCCTCCCCCTTACACCCCTTCTGCTCCACAACCCCTGCTATTATCTGTGCTTGGCTCCTGTCAATCAGATTTAACAGGGCATATAATTAAGAGTGGGAGGTGGGGGACAGAGGGTGGGTCAAAATTTACAACAAATAAAGACAGCAAAGAAAAACAGCACCTCTAAAAGAACACCAAACTAGGTTTCAAATTTTCAACAGCCCCAACACAATTCTAAGTAAAGACAGCAAAGAAATAACAGTGCCACTAAGAGCCCACAAATCTAGATTTGAAACAGAAACAGCAATGAGCAGTTACTGCACTGCACTGAAATGAATCTGGATCCTTCACCCTTATTGCCTCATCTGAAAAACCAAAAATCAACCTCAATTAACCCAGTCTCAGTGAGTTAGGTGCATTAGTAATGAATAGTATTTATCGAATATCACAAATAGCGCAATAGTTGTTATTTGGATTTGAATAACTAATGTTGGCACTATGTGCGCCTATTCATATTTGGGAGATACAAAAAAAAACACAAAAGAAACAGACCCCTGTAAGTGGTACAACACCCTGTTCTCCCCACTGTCTGTTGGAATCCACCCCCCTCTTCCCCTCCAAGCACCTACAATTAAAAAAAAAAGCTATATTTAAAAAACCTCCCTCGATGGTGAGCAGCACAAACCAACCACTTCATTGGCTGGTCACCATCTTTGAGTGTTTGTTTATGCTAAATCCAACCCAGTGGCAGAACCTTCTGCCCACCTCCTAACACCAAAAAGATTGCAACTCCTGAGTGGCAATGAGTCTAAGGAAGAAGGCAACTAGTCATGCAACCCACCCTCCTCCACAACTGGCCACCTTCTGAATGAAGCACTTGCATGCTTACTCATAGTAAAGCCAGCTGATCATGTGATCAACTGGTTTTATTTTAATAAGTGCATGAGCACTTCCATTCAGAAGAATGTGATGGCAATGGAAGAAGATTGGTTGCATGATTGGTAACCTTCTTTCTCCTTAGACTCTTTGCCACCAGAAGTCACCTGCTTTTGGTTGATTGGAAAGGGGATGCAACTGCTAGAACAGAACCGTACTGGAACTTAGATGGTGCATTTCAGTGCTAGCTTCTTAGTTTATACTGCCTGTCCTGGAGCAAGACCCAGGTCTGACCCTGCCTGCTACGATCACAATCCTCAACAGAACCCGGTCACCTTACTGCCTGCCATTTCACTCCATCCCACACCAATAACAATACTACCACATTTTAACATTTCTGTCCTTGTCTCACTGACTAACCCTACCTATTGCAATACTAAAACATGCAAGCAAACAATAAGGCATTGACCAGTGCTTTTTAAAGTTGTGCAGTGCATTTTGTTGCATTCACTTTTTATTGTGCTGTGCTTTTGTTGTTTGCATTCACTTTTTTGTTATGTTGTGGTTTTTTTGTCTGCATTTACTTTTTCATTGTGCTGTGTGCTTTTTGTTTGCATTCACTTTTTTGTTGTGCTGTGTTTTTTTGCCTGCATTCACTTTCTTGTTATGCTGCCCTTTTTTTGTTTGCATTCACTTTTTTGTTGTGCTGTGCTTCTTTACCTGCATTCACTTTTTAGTTGTGCTGTGCTTTTTTTGCATTTTCCTTTTTGTTGTGCTGTGTTTTTTTGTTTGCATTCACTTTTTATTGTGCTGTGTTTTTTTGTTTGCACTCACTTTTTAGTTGTGATTTGCTTTTTTGTTTGCAGTGTCTTTCATTGTGCTGTGCTTTTTTATTTCCAATTATTTTTTAATTGCGCTTAACATTGTTTTCATTAATTGTTTAGTTGTGCTAATTTTAAAATCATAATTTTTAGATGTACTTTACTGTTTTAGTTTTAATTTGATTTTCTTTTGGTTGTACTTTACATTTGTTTATGGTTTTGTTTTGTTACTTTACTTTTGTGGCATCATGTTTTACAATTGGCTTTCTTTTTTTGTTTGCAATTTGTTTTTTGGTTGCCACTTTATTTATCTGATTACATTTTCACTTTTTAAACTGTGTTTTGCAATTAAAGGCCATCATAGCATGTCCTTCCTAGCAAGTATAAAGTCATACACTTTGGATACAATAACTACTACCATGTTAACAATATGGGAGGTATTGGGTTGCGGGTAATAACTGAAATAAGAGATTTGAGGTGATAAATACAGAAGACCAATAAAGTACTAAGCAATCTAATAAAGCTATCAAATGAGTTAATATGATCCTAGGTAATATTTAAAGAAGCTTTGTTTACAGAACCAAAGACTTATTGTTATTGGTGCCCTGTTTTTACACCATGCTGTATGAGCCTTCACTTAAAGGGACACTGTCAGCTTTTTCTGCAAATGGCAAAGGGTATTCAAACATTTGCCCTGTTACCAGCTCCATGTGTGCAAATTACAAACCCACCACGAGTTTGCTGTACAAGTAACTTATTTATATTAAATGACATTTTTAATGTCCCAACCTAAATGATGGCTGGATGGCACTCCAATGTATTTGTGTGCTGAAAATGGCACTAAGCCAGGGGAACATTCAGTCATGACTGAGTTGGCCTTTTTTTAATATATGTCAGAAATAGTGTGCCCATTAGTATTCAGTGCCTTTTCTCACAAAAGTTAACCTGAGTTTAAAACAAGCATTCAATCCTGTGTAATTTGCAAATGAAAGTTGAAGGTTTTAGATTCAGATTGATTTTAGTGAGTAATGGACACTAAATACTAATGGTCACACTTTTTTTACATACTGTATATGAAAAAATGCCCAACTTGTTCATGAATGACTGTCCCCATGGTTCAGTGACATTTTCAACACATGAATACATGGGAGAATCATTTGGCCAGCATTTAGGTCAGGACATTAAAAAATTCTATTTAATTAAAATTTGTAATTTGTATACAGGAATAGGCAACAGGGCAAATGCTTGACTACCCAATGCCATTTGTCTCCCCTCCCCCAAAAAAAGATAGTGTCTCTTTAAAATATTAAAGTCAGTCCTGATCACCATATTGGAGGAGGGACATTGATAATTGGAAAGTGTACAGAGAAGGGTAGAGTCACCTGATTGCAGAGGTCAAAGGATTAAGCTACGATAATACATTCCAATGCTTCCAAGTGTATTCATTGGAATTTAGGAGACTTTGGGAAGACATGATCTCAGTGATGAAATAATGCAGTGCCATGGAGGTTTTAATAGTGGGATATTTTGTAAACACATAGTAGAAGGATGAGTCAGGAGCATTGACACAAAATATGGACAAATGGAATCAAGCTAGATATATGTAACTTCGTTACAGTACTTACAGAGTGGTAAGTTTGTAGCACACACATCCAGTGAAAATGGTGGAGTCACAGAGTCTATCTGTATTTAAAAGGGAGCTTAGTGCTTATTAATGATCAAAGAACATACTCTGCCATAACTACTAAGATAGTGCAAGAAGAGATAAGATGGGCACTACCTCCTATTGTCCTTGACTATGTACTGTGATATAATGCAATGTCATGTCATATCATGAAATGTCCTGTAATGTAAATTGATTGTCCTATGGAAGGATTGTCAACCTAACATGTATTGTATACTGTACTATGTACCATACAGACAGTGCAGCTCTGCCTTAGACAAATTTAAGATTAAAAGAGAGGAAAGAGAAGATAAGTTTAACTGCTCCAAATGTAGACATTTAACAGCTGCTATCTTCAGGAAACATCCTGTTTGTTTTTACTGTTACACAATTTAAAACCCATATAACCTTGGGACATATCCGATATCTTAACCTTTAAAATTGCACCAATGTTCCTTGAAAAAAAAGTTAATTGGCAGCTGGATGATTGGGGGATGACTGATATCCTTATCAAATTCTTACTGAAGTCATCAGGCTCTTTAAATCTCTAAGTAATAGCATTAAAATAGCAGAACACCCATGAACAGGCCCCAGGCATTGGAAATCCTCAATTCAGAAAAGTCTTTAGGTACCAGCTGACAGAAGCAGAACAGTGTAGGTGAGTCACTTCTGATAAGATCACAGCTCTTGAGCAAATAGGGTCATTTAAACTAAAGATAGCCCATTTGCTTCTGCAAACATAAACATGCATTCCTATCACAAGCGTTTTACTACATAACTTCCTTTTAGCATACTTTATAACACCCAAAGTGCATTATAGAATGCCTGCATGCTATTCATGATTGAAAAGACTTTTTTAATGTTTTAAACAGTATAGGTGGCAAATGCACTGTTCAAATATGTGTCTGACTTTAGCATACAGTATGTATACAGAATATACTTTATCTGGTGTAAAGGTGAATTATCAGTGAATAAAATGCAGCCAGTTAATATGTTCTATAAAATAAAACCAAGAACAGCCCATTACCTGAATTCTACCACAGTACAAATAAAAACTGATAAAATATGGAGAACTAATTAGAGATGCAATTTTAATCAAAGCACAACTGTTTAGGGAGTTGCATATGTAATAGTATGTAAAAGAGGTTGTGTGTCATTTGATGGAGGACTAAATGGCTAATTTGTATTTTAGATTAATTGTGAATCCAGCTAAACAACCCCAATCTTTTTAGAAATTGTAATCAATGAAATGCAATGCACTAAAAATTTATACTGGTCAGTAGTGTAAACAGGGAAAAAATACTCTTTTCTGTATAATATTTCAGTGAACTAAAAGATATTCTGAATAATAGCTGTCAGATGTTCTACAGTGGAACATCACCTCTTTTTAAGTGTTTCATAAATCACATTTGAATACATGTTAGACTTTAACTGATAGTATCTCCAAACCTAAACTGTGCAGGTGTTTTTTAAAATATTATGCTTAGGTATACTTTTAATCACATAGAATAACTATTGGAAAAAAAATACTCTTTCAATGGCATTCAGAAGGCAAAAAACAAAATGGGCCATAGAAAAATGTTCCCTTATTAATACCATATGTACATTCTACACAGTACTGATAAATTAAAAACATGTGCTAGTGACAAAGCCACCAAGTTCAGCTACATTTTTGAAAGTTGTACCTTAGGATATGTGTGTATCACTCACATATTGATGAATGCCTTTGTGCATGTACTGTATATATATATATATATATATATATATTTATTCATTTATTTATTGAAAATTGGTGACCGGGAAAGGTACACTGAGCTGGGGCATGTTTCCAGGAATTTATTCAGTTTACTCAGTTTAATTCAGACATAAGCAGGCATATGCCCATCTGGAATGTCGCCCACTCCTCAATGGGTAGATTAGTCTGTATCCCTAATCCAGTTAAGGAATTTATCAAGTCTAGATTTAAAAGTGTTGAAATTAGTAGCCTCGATTACATGTCGTGGTGGTTTGTTCTAGGCCTTTGCCACCCTAATGGTAAAATAGTTGTCTCTCTTACCTGAGTGTTCAGCTGGTACTAGCAGTTGTTTGTTGTGGCTTCTTAAGTTAGAAAGCCAATTGCTGAACTTGAAGCCACACTGAGATGATAATTCCGGACTCTGCAGAACTTTATATAATTGCAACAGGTCTCCCCTTTTTCTCCTGTTTTCAAGACCCACTAACCCAGTAGAACAAAGTATTTTGGGGTAACTGGAATATTTTCAACTGGAGATCAGTTTCATAGTTCCATGCTGCACATTTTCAATTAGGTCTATGTTCTACCTTAACTAGGGACTCCAGAATGGGGAACAGAAATCTAAGTGAGGGCGAATATAGGTCCTGTACAGGGATATGATGCATTGCTGATTTCTACTAACAAATGTGTGTTGAACGCAGTCGAGAATACAATTAGCAGTTTGTGTGACCTTGATACAATGGTCTTCAGCTGTAAGTCTAGTATTCAACATTACCCCTAGATCTCATTCATTTTTAACTGATTCAAGAACCTTGTTATTGATTATATAATTGAATAATGGATTATTTTTATCAAAATGCAGAGCAACACACTTGTCCTGGTTCAATTACATTTTATTTGTTGTAGTCCATAAGTATAAATCATTAACCATTGTTAGGTACTTCTGTAAAGTGTCCACCTCACCCACAAGTTTTGTATTACCTGCAAATTTGTGCAACCTGGGTGAGGGGAGCAAAGGATAAAAACAGTACATAGCTTAGATAAATGCAGCATTACATGAAGACTGTAAAATCAGAACATGTAATGGCAATGGAAAATATAAACTTTATCAAAAAAAAATTGAAAGAACCCTGGGCCTTCCCCACTAAATTATACAAATCCCCTCTGGGAAAAAAGCTATGGGTTAAAAATCACACACATAACTGTTTTCAGCCCCATTTCCAAGGTACTGGAGCTGGGGACCTGCACTGCCCTCTAGAATCCTAATATTCTTGGCGTAACTGAAACACAGTGGAACTTCTCTATCCCAGACTCATACTGTAAAATTAAGGGCTATAACCTGTTCAAGCAGGATAGCGGAGGGCAGAAAAAAGGTGGTGCTTCTGAAATTCAAAAGAGCACCTAAAAGCCTCAGTTATCTGTGCAGTGACACTATTGATCTGCTCCTGGAATGGATCATAACAGAACTGACCCTTGGTGCTGTGAAGAAACTTTACATAGGCTGCACGTACAGTCCTCCTAAGAATGGTCTAAAGAATCTCACTCAAATAACTCATGACATAGGCCACCTATCTCCTTCAAGGCATCCTATAATGGTAGAGGATTTCAACCTCAACTTGCTAAGTAATCAACAGATTCAGTGTGTACAACTGCTAAAGCAATTAAACCTCACCCAGATTATCTCCTCCCCCACACAGCTCAACCCCTAGTCCCTCAATCACTCCCTCTTTGATTGGATTGTAACAAATCGGAGGGGGTCAAGGTTCTGCAGGCTAGGGTGCAGTCGGACTGCATCAGTGAACACTCCCCCACTTTTTGTATGTGGTCCTGTTGTCGTCCACATCCCCACTGAAGTTTTGTCCTTTAGGGATTTCTCCAAGTGCATTGTGGATAAACTGCACTCAGACATTAGTGCAGTAAACTGGTCCATCCTCACACCCAAATCAATGTGGACTCTGCTCTTGAATTTCTCACTGCCACTCTGTCCTCTATCCAAGACAAACATTTTCTAACACCACCCGGAGAGTCTGGGGTGGGAATTACAGATGGCTAACAAAAGAGCTCCTTATGAAAATGAAACTGATGGATGCCCAATGGGCAACCTATAAATCATACCCATCCCCTTCCATCTGGAACAATTTTTGTAGGCTTAGGAACCTCTGTAAACATGAATTCAAATCCCTTAAGGCCTCCATCATTAAAAACCAACAAACCCAAAACTTGGATGATCCATGTAGGTTTTGGGCAACAGTTAATTCCTAAATTAAACCTGATTCCAAGCAGTGCCACATCAACCTGCTCTCTGTTGCAGGCTTCATAACCAAACCCTCTCAAGCTATTGAGGTGCTGAACTATAAATTCACTAATCTTGCTGAGCACCTGGCCAAATTCGCACCCAAGGAAGCCACACCCACCTCTGAGGAAGGGAGAGCAAATGTGAATGGCATTCCTGCATTCCATTTTAAAACCACTTCCCCCATGGTGGTCAGGCCTCTCCGCAGGACCCTCCCTAATTCTGGTAGCACCAGAAGTGGTGGTCTCTGCTCTCAGTTCCTTAAACTGACAGCTGACCTCATTGCTAAGACCTTTGCTAATTTATTCAAACTGTTCCTTTCATCCTGGTCCATCCCCTCATTATGGAAGCAGTCCAGAGTTGTCCCCATATTCAAATTATGCAACCCTACATTCCTGGACAATTACAGACCAGTGTTCTTCCTCTCTCATTTGACTAAAATCCTGGAAAAAATAGTCTTCCAGCAAATCTGAGACAAAGTCACTAAATACAATCTGTTATACCCCCCACCAGCATGGCTTTAGAAAGGGCCACAGTACAACCACTGCTCTGGCCTGTTTCACAGACCACATGTTAAGGAACTCAGATGAAGGTAAGCTTACTGATGCCATCTTTGCAGATCTATCTAAGGCCTTCCACTTGGTTGATCATGACATCCTCATGGGTAAACTCTGCTCCTATGGGTTCTTGATGGGGACCATGGCATTATTCAGAAACTACCTTACAGGTAGAGCCCAAAGGGTCGTTACCAGGGGAGTCACATGCAGCACCTTCAGGGTGTATAATGGAGTCCCACAAAGGTCCATTCTAGGGCCTATCCTATTCTCCCTCTTTGTCAACCACCTCCTTGGAGTTAGTACAGACTGCCACATGCTTCTGTATGTGGATGATCTCATTTTGTACAGGAGTGATAAGGGCTCACTGAATTTAACTTGATCTCTCTCTCTGGGGATTTTGGGATTTTCCAGAAGTGGTTTGCATCTAGCAGATTACTTGTGAAAGCCAAAAAAAGGCTAAAGCAATGCTATTTGAGTCCAAACCAAGGCTCACCAAATGTAAAGCATAGCAAACTAACTCTCTGAGCATTTTGGCCCCAAATGGGACCTCCCTGGAACAAGTTACTACCTTCAAATACTTGAAAGTCACCCTTGATCCCTTCCTCACCCTATATGGATCACATTGAGCAAGTAATCAAGCATGTGAACCAGAAACTGCATGCCTGTTACTGCCTAAAGCACCTCATGACCACTGAAGTATGTCTGACCATTGCCCAAGGCATGCTACTGCCCCTCCCCCCAATTGCTGCTCTCCAGTCTTCTTTTAGTCCTCGAATCAGTACCTCACGTGACTCAGTACCGCCTTCAACAGCATCTGCAGGTTTGTCACACTTGCCCCTTTTCCACACCCACCACTGCTTCCTATACAAGACACTTGGTTGGGTGTTCCCTTAGGCCCACTGTGATTATTTCAAGGGTACCTCTATTGATAAGTACATTTGAGACAGGGATAGCTCCCCTCTAGGTAGACTCCTTAGCATTAAATCTGTCATACATGATCTGAAGTTCTCCTCTCAATGTCTCTTCATTTATCCCCAGACTGCAACCAAGATGGATTGGAAGACTTTTCCATCACTGCCCCAGGTTTTGGAATGGCTTACCAGCCATGCTTCACTCTCTGGGTACTTACCTCCTTTTCACATTGCATTTCAAAAATTCTCTTCTATTCGCCTCTGTTTGAAAGTGCCATTCCTAACATAGGGCAGAGTAACTCTATGATGCCTGTTTGACAGCTATTTCATCTACCGTCATCACAGTGACGGATTTATGTCACCTGTAAGTTGCGGTTGACATAAATCCATAAGGAAACCTAGTGCATTTTTCTACCCCCCCACACCCCCACATACTAATTATGATTAACTCCGAGTCACAGTTGATTCTGGGAGGGGGTGCAGGACCAGGAGACAGAGTGCTGGGGTCTCAGGTGCACTATTACAGTGAACTGTCAATATTGTTGGCATCGATGTTGTTCGCTGTAATGGTGTCGCTGTCAGGGGAGAATACCGGGCGGAGGCACAATTACTTACAGTTTGCTCTTTCACTCTACCTGTCTAGGTTAGCCAGTCCACTAGCCTTGCAGTAGTTCATATTTCATATGTATTGCTGGACTGGGTGTATCACTTTCACTTATATGTTGACTGTATTGTACCAATTATCTGTCAGAACTGCCTGAGTTCAAGTACCGCCTGTAAGTGTATTGTATTACCTGTGTACTGTATGCTGAACTGCATGTATTGCTTTTCTAGTATTGGATGTACCATCTAGATGGCTAGGGTCACTCCTGAAAATGGTATCTTGGGCCAGTGTACCTACCCAGTCATCAACTAAATAAATAAATACATACAGAGGATAATGTATGGCCATCTATCAGTAACCAGCTAAATTAACCATTGAGAGATTGCTATGGCAACTGTTTAAACCTCAAGAGTGAAGCTTGAGAGATTTAAGTCACCATGGCAACCTCGAGATGGTTACACAAGCCAGTTGCTGACAGATGAACCATATATTATCTTTCATAGTCTATGATATCATTGCCCCTTTCCTAGGTGCTTCTATATCACTGCTGTGGCTGTTTTGGATTTTCATCCACTAATCATGCATGTGCAAACACCGTACAGTATGCAGGACATGTATGCGCAAATACGGTCAATGTTGTTATACCATCGATGTGACGTACTCATGATGGCATAACAGCATCCTGATGTCACATCGATAGCATAACTACACTATAAATTGTCCGATTTCAATGCATAATAAGCCTCTCCCATACATTATAAATAAACAAAATCATTTCTGTAGGTGTAAAGGGACTGTTGAGAGGAAGGAAAACAGGGGCAAGCGGAAAGGGAAGGCATTTCAGTTGGTATCTGAGGGAGGCAGGCAAGACTGTGAAATTCTAGAAAGAGGGAAATTGTATTAACATTGTTGTATTAGCTTCTTATAAATACTCCCTTAACCTTTTATTCTAGAATGACATGTTTTCAAGTAATCATGATCAGATTTGGCTGTTTAAGAAATCACTAACTACTTAGTGCTACTGGTTGTGGAGTGCTCAAGTGGTTGCTAGCCTATGGTGAACAATACTCAGTAGGCAAAACACAGTTTTCACTAAATAAAAGTTTCTTGTCCTGAGTTATTAATGGTTCTGACTGACAAGAAGGCTTTGCTGACAAGGAAAAGGTTTACTGTATATATGTCATTGGTCATCCCACTGTTTTAGCGTTCAGTGTATCTTAGCACCATTTTGTTTTGTCCCATTTTTCCTATTTTCATAAAGGAAAACTGTACAAATCAGAATCTCTCTTCCTCTAAAGCCTTACCCCTCCCCCAATTAGGCTTTTCGTCAGTAAAACCATTTTTTTGTTTGTTTTATGTTTTATAACTTACTTTATTTATTGTTGTACAGTCTAGGATTCAGCAACATGGTGCCCACTGCGCAGTTCCATTTCATGTGAAAGTGCAGCATCCGCTCACTTCAATACACTTGTGTTGAAGCGAGCGATATGGCGCCACACTTTCACATGAAATGACTGATGTGGTACTACACTTTCACATGAAATGGAACTACGCAACAGGCCCATGTTGCCAAATCCTGGACTGTACAACAATAAAATAAGCTAAATTAAAAAACATAAAAAAAAAAGTGTTTCACTGGCAAAAAGCAGAATCAGCGGGTAAGATTTTGAGGGGTGGGGAAATTCTGTTTTGTACACTTTTCTATTAACTTTTAGAGCAGTAGTAGTAGTATTGGGGTTTTAGTGATAGTTAGGGGACTGAGTGAATAAGTGCAAGGAGCTAGCTTTTGTTATTTTCTAGTGTTAGGCTCTGAATATATGCCATCCTCTATGGCAGGCTGCTATTTCACCTGGAGTTCCATGCCATGCTGTTTTTTGGATTACTGAGTTATTACCTCTTTCTGATCAGTTCTGGATTTATAATATACTACTGTCTGAAGCTGCTGCATTGAGTGTCAGTAAGTTACTGTCCCAACTTGCTGATAGCTGGCTCTATAAGCATAAGCATACTTGACATAAAATCAATGAAAGAGGGTTGCTTAGGGTTATGACAGATCTGACATCTCCAATAAGTTATAAATAATTTCCCAGTGTGAATGAAAGAAGTACCTATAATGTAGAGAATACCTAGTCTTGATGGGCTTTCTTGATGGTTTGATTGACTTGTGTTTCAAAATTAAGGTGGCAATCAAGGAGGAGACCCAGGTATTTAAATTCATTAACCCTCTCAGTTAGGTTAACATCATTATCTTGTAGGGGGAAATCAAAGGCTTGCAATCACCTGGGGCTGGTGAAGGCCATGGACTTAGGTTTTTTTAGCATTGAGTACAAGACCCTTAGACAAGAACCATGTGAGAAGCCTTTTAAAGTCATGCTGGAGTTTGTTTAACAGGGAGGAGGGTTCTTTATCTTTGCAGTAGAGTGCGGCATCATCTGCGTAGAGAATTATCTCAGTATTGGTGCAAATTTCAGAGAAAGAGTTTACAACAAGGGAGAAGAGAATGGGACCAAGAATGGAGCCCTGTGGCACTCCATATTTGATGGGGCTGGAGTCAGAAAGGGTGCCGTTTATAATAGTTTGATGGGACCTGGCAGAAAGATAGTTATGAAACCAGTTAACTATGTCAGGAGAGAAATGAGGAAGGGACAGGGTGTGGAGTAGCACATCATGATTAATGAGGTTAAAGGTTAAAAAACTGAACCGGTGTAGAGTTCTTCATCATTGGTTCTATCAATGGAATTAGTGAATTTAGTGAGTGTGGTCTCAGTGTTGTGATCTGCACTGAAGCCATGCTGAGAATCGATCTGGAGATTATATTTTAACAGAAAGTAAGAGGTTTGTTTGTGAACTATTTTTTCCAGAATCTTGGAGAGGGGAGCCAGGAGAGAGATTGGTCTGTAGTTGGATATTTCATCCTTCAGGCCAGATTTGTGCAAAGGTTTGATGATTGCCCTTTTCCATTTAATGGGGATGAAGCTGACACAGAGCAAGTGGTTAAAGATGTTGGTTAGAGGAGTAGCCAGGGATTCACATACTAACTTAAGTACTCGGTAGTCGATGCCGTCTGGACTAACCAAAGGCCTGGGGGCATTGTTTTTAATTGGTTTCACCACCTCAGAGGGGCAGAGATACTGAAAAAAGAAGGAGGGGAGAGGGTTGGAGGAGGGAGGGAGGGGAAGGAGGACCAGGCAGGGGGAAGGTGGGCTGGTATCTGTCAGGATTAGCCAAATGGCAATTAAAGAGTGTGGCTATATCAAGGGGATCAGTGACAGCTGCTCCACCCACAGACAAGCAGATATGGTCATTGTATTGGCACCTTCCTAAGCGGTTATTGAGGATGCTCCAGGTACATCTGGGGTTTCTGACAGCAATGAGAAAGGAGGATTAGGCAGCCCTGACAGCAGATTTGCATTTGTTTCTTAGAGTTTTGTACTGTTGAAGGAGTTGAGGATGTTTTAGTTTTCTGTATTTGGACCAGGCCCTGTCTCTCTGTCTCATCATCTTAAGAAGATCAGGGGATACCCATTCTTGACCTTTTCCTTTGACCCTGATTTTTCTAATTGGAATAAGTGAGTCACAAGGGTTAATGAATTTTTTTGCAGAATAAATCGAGGGCTTGGTCAATGTCATTTACGGCTTCAGTGAAAGTCCAGCCTATGGCAAGGGCTGCATTGGAAAATTCAACAGGATTAAATCTTTAGTTGTCTCGATTGGATGAATTTATGGGCTTGATGGGGCATTTTAGCAGACCAGGAACAGTATATGGCACAGTGGTCACCAATAGTGCCAGGGAGTATTCCCGAAAATGTAATGTGAGTGAGGTTGGTGACAAGTATCCAGTCCAGAAGGGATTCATACCCAGTTCTGTAATTGGTCCTGCTGGGTGCAGAGATGAGCTGGTACAGGCCACGGCTGATGATAGATTCCTTGGCCACGTCATTATGAGCTGACAGCCAGTTAAGTTGATCACATGTGCAATGATGCAAGTCCTTTTAACAATGCAGGGGAAGGATGCACTTCCCTATCCATGACAACATTCCAATCACCACCGATGATCATTGGATGTTGCTGCCAATTAAATGAGTAGAGTGAAAAAAAAAAACAAGGTCCATGGTATCTGGGCCATATATATTAACTAAGACCACAGTAGTTCGGTTCAGCACTCCTTTGAGTAAAATATATCTTCCGAGGGTCTAAAATTTGTTCCAACATTTGAAATGGCATAGAGCATGCTATGAAAATAGCAACAGTCTTTTGAGAGTTCAGGCCTACACCATTCACCTTGCCAACCCAGCATTGCTTCAATAAGGAGATATTGGGATCACACAAATGTGTCTCTTGGAGATACACAATGGAGGGAGTATACTATTTCAAGTGCATAATAATTTGTACCCATTTTTGTGGGGAGAAGCCCCTTTAATGTTCCAAATAATTACGTTTACTGAATTACTAGGCATACTATTGAAGTAATAATGATTATAGCAAAGTGAAAATTAGTAATGCAAAGAATAAGAGACTGGAAGGAGTACAAATATTGGGGGGGGGGCACGTCTGATCCACGACTGAGCAAACCCACCCTTAGCCCTGAAAATCCCAAACAGAAGAACTCCCATTCTCCCAACTTCCCTCCCCTTCCACAGATCACCTAGTAGCAGGGAATTCCCTGCCCAAACAATCATCCCTCCCAACTGGGGTGAACCTTCTACCAGACAGTCCATGCAAGGGCAGTGCTGACTACAACAAAATACCTATACAAAACAATGATAATCTGTCCATCTCATGTATGAGACATAACACAATAATAAGTACAGTAGATGCCATTATAGCGGACAAGCTCAAGAGGCCATGTCCCAAAGTAAGCTAATTAGTAATCCCTCACCCATAAAAAATGAACAAGAATCTACTCAGATGGGGGGCATACATATTAATGAAGCAAATACTGTAACTTGTGTCCACTGCAAAACAGTGATACACATTTGCCAGAAATTAAAACCTGTATGTATACAGATATATGTCTTGTGGTGCAGTTAGATATATTCAAGAGACTTTGATGTATCTGGTTAGCCTAAGCATAGACTGAGAAACACATCCTCTGAAGAATATGAAACCATAAACACATATGTGTAGCATCAATGTATCTTTAACAAAAATCCAGCATGACATGACTCTCCAAGTTTGTCATGTCGAAACTTTAATATCAAGCAACAGATACAGAATCAGGAAGCTGATAGAAACATTAATAATAAGATGTGTAGAACAGCCACAAAGTGCCTAAAGTCCAACCAGTTAATAATAGAGAAAGTAAGAAACAAAAGTGACTCCTCAAAGAGCCTGCTTGAATCCAATAACATTCCAAAGTTACTGGCCATAGCAGGAAAATACACATGTTAAACACCCTCTAGGAATGAACATCAGTAACAATACTGGATGAGAAAATTGCATCCCCTTTAAACCACTAGCTCTTCTGATAAACAACAATAAAAAGAGAGCCAGCCTAAATCATACATGAAGTAAATAAATCAGAGCAGTCAAGGGAGACAAAAGCGACCCAAAATGTAAATAACGCTGGTAAAAGATATATCCAATACAAAAATTTTGGGACGGCAATAAAAGTTGCTTCGAGAAAGATCTACCAGGCAAGTCTCAAACCATCTCTTGAAATGGCAGATAATAAAAGTAAAACGGCATGGGATTTAAACAGCTGGGTATGAAGGGGAACCTCAAAGTAGCAACAGCCCTGAGTCATCCAGAAAAGCAGAAACAAGTACAACCCTTCCTCTGGTTAAACACAGTCAGCCATAAAGCAAGAAATAGAGTATATATCAGCAAGTCAGCATAAACCTGATATCTTACCCATTAATGAAATCTGGATCTCCCCTAAAAAACATAGAAACATAGAAGATGACAGCAGATAAGGACTGCAAGGCCCATCCATTCTGCCCATTTTTCCTACCTTATGAATGTACCATAGGCCTTTACTCTGTCAATGGACTATCTATTCATACTCATCTGTATTGCTCCCTTATGCCTATCCCATGCCTGTTCGAAGCCCTGCACTGTATTCATATCCACCACTTCCTAAGGTAGACAGTTCTATGCATCTACCACCCTTTCTGTGAAAAAGAACTTCCTCATATTACCCCTTAATCGGCCTCCCTCTAATCTCATTCTGTGTCCTCTTGTCCTGCTATTTTTTATGTTGCTTGCACACATGTGCAAGAAACATAGTGCCATCATCTGAGATTTCAGAGGTGTGTCAGCCCCTTTTTCAATGCAGTCAGTGTGTTTGCAGGCACGACCCCAGTTCCCCAATGAGTGCTGCAGCTGTCTATGACAGCTCCAAAATGCAGTGGCATATAGTTGAAAGGGAGAGCTCCGCTTCAGTGAGCAGAGCTCTCCCCCCCGACGCACACACATGCGCAAGCATGCATGTTGCATGCTGATGCGCTCCCCCCCATGCACACTGTATGGCCGACGGGGTGCCCAATCCCCGCTGGCTCCACGTCTCCCAACAGCTGTCCAGGTGCCACACTGGGAGCCCACCCAGCATGGCAACAACTGTATATAGCGATGGGGTGCCCAATCCCCATCGGCTCCAGGCTGCTGCGCCCCAAAGTTTTTTCCTGGGTGCCACGCTGGAGCCCACCCCAGCGTGGCAAATCTTTAGCCGACAGGTGCCCAATCCTCGTCTAATCCATGTCCCCCAAACAGCTTTTTACTGCTGCCACACTGGGAGCCCATCCCAGCATGGCAAATGTCCCGTGTTGTCTTCTAAAAAAAAAAACTGTGAATAAAAAAATGGTCCCTCGTAGTCTCCCTGCTCCCTGCTCCACAACCCGCACCCACCCACTGTGCACCCTGCCTCCCC
Organism: Neoceratodus forsteri; assembly: GCA_016271365.2. Taxonomy (NCBI): domain Eukaryota; kingdom Metazoa; phylum Chordata; order Ceratodontiformes; family Ceratodontidae; genus Neoceratodus; species Neoceratodus forsteri. Next base: position 854,109,955 of record CM028134.1, read on the forward strand.
ACACCCCCACCCCATACTTACCTCCGGAGCTCGCGCGACGATCATCGGTGGACGGGAACACGTCTGCACTCTTCAAAGCGACACGAACTGAGGAAATCCGGTAAGCTGTATAATGGGATAGATAGGTTTTCAACTTTGTTGCATATCTCAGGCATTTTAGGAAATTTTGGACCCAAATTTTCAACATGGGGTTTTTGGGACCTCTCCTCATGAATTCTTGCACTGTCATGGCGTTACTCGGGCCCGAAGGGTGATTTCGCAGTCACTGCGATGAAATCACCTTTCCACACTGATTAACAAAATGACACTGCCAGTGTTCATAAGGTGGGCTCTCAAAAAGCCTATGTTGAAAATTTGGTGAAAATTCCTAAAAATGACTGTTTTACGAGCATGCGTTGCGCAGTTCCTACGCACGGTGAAGTTCATAATTTTCAATATTTTCACTCCAGATTTTCAACATTGCCATTTTACAACACCTCCTTATGAGCAGTACAGCTGTCATTTTCATCTCACCCAAAGTGTTTCACCATGTAGCGCACAATGGCGCGTCGGTGTCTTGAAATCAATGTATGGGACACATTAAGAAAATCAAAGTGACACCATTAATAAGCAGAGGTCTTAAAATGGCTATGTTGAAAATTTGGTGAAAAAAATCCTAAAAATGTCTGTTTTACAAGCGTGCGTTGCGCAGTTCCTACGCACTCTCGTAAGTTCTCGAATTTTCAATATTTGCACTCCAATGACTTCCAAATACCTAAACAGCACATAGAAGCAAGCAACATTCATAATTGACAAATGCTTGTCTTGTATTGAAACACATTAGACTCTTTCGCCTTGTTAATGCCCTTAAGATGTTTGAATGTTTCGATCATATCACCTCTCTCCCTCTTTTGCTCTAGGGTATACATATCGAGCTCCGTTAATCTGTCCTCATATATTTTCTGATGCAGTCCCTGCACCATTTTGGTTGCTCTTCTCTGGACTGCCTCCATTTGGTTAAAGTCCTTGTGCAGGTGTGGCCTCCAGTACTGCATGCAGTACTCCAGATGAGGCCTAACTAGTGTCTTGTAAAGAGGGATTATTACCTCTCTCTTTCTCTTACAACTTGTGATACCCCTACTAATACACCCCAACATCCCTCTAGCCTTACCTACTGCTTTAGTGGTCTGCTTGGATGATTTCAGGTCATCTGTGATGATGATGCCTATGTCTCTTTCTTCCTTTGTGATTGCCAGCAACTCCCCTCCTAATCTATAGTTAGGTTCAGTGTTTCTCTTCCTTATATTCATGATCTTGCACTTCTTTGCGTTAACTCCCAGTTGCCACTCTTCTGACCATTTTGCCAGTTTATCCAGATCTCTTCTCATTCTGCCCACCCCATCTGGGGTGGGCAGAATGAGATCTGTACTCTGTTACAGATCTTGGTGTTATCTGCAAACAGACAAACCTTACCCTCCTTTCCATCTGCAATGTCACTGATGAAGATATTGAAGGGACTGGCCCCAGGACTGATCCTTGAGGTACCCCACTTGTGACTTGCATCTCTTCTGACTGTATACCATTTACCACCACCCTCTTTTTTCTGCCTGCCAACCAGTTAGCCACCCAGTTGATCAACCTCTGACCCACCATAAGCCTACCCAGCTTATTAACCAATCTTCTATCTGGAACAGTATCAAAAGCTTTGCTGAAGTCAAAGTAGGTGACGTCAACTGCATCCCCTTGGTCCACCACTTTGGTTACCCAGTCAAAGAAAGCTATGATTTATTTATTTATTTATTGCAATTGTTTCACCAGGAAAGGCACAATGAGCAACAAGATGGTCATCTCCCGGTGCGACCTGGGGAAGAGGTACACATGGATATGATAACATGCAGGTTATCAAGTGAACAGTTAACAGAAGCAAATAAAAAACAGCATAAGGATACATGATTGAATAAATATACAAGCATATATGAGATTAGTTTGACAGAACCTTCCTGTTGTAAACCCATGCTGTCTTGAATCCTCTGCTCCTATGGATTCCAGGTGTTGCACTATCCTTTCCTTAAAGTGTCCCTCCATAATCTTACCCACTACTGAGGTAAGACTTACTGATCTGTAGTTCCCTGCCTCCTCCCTACTGCCACTCTTGTGGAGTGGGATCACATGAGCCTTCTCCAGTCTTCTGGGACCTCTCCTGTGCTCAGAGACTCATTAAAAAGTTCTGCTAATGGCTCTGCTAGTTCCACCTATAGCTCCTTTAGTATCCTGGGATGTATGCCACCAGGTCCCATTGCCTTGTCCACCCTGAACTTAGCGATCTCTTGTAGGACCCTTCCTTTTTTGAAGGGACTTGTGCACACCTCCCTCACCCTGTGTACATGGTGCTTGAGCCAGGCCCTGCCCACCATCTCCTCAGTAAATACTGAGCAGAAGTATCTATTTGGATAGATGCTTTCCTTGGTCCTCCTCCACACACTCCTCCTTATCCCCATTGATCTTAACAATACTCTCTCTGGACTTTCTCCTTTCACTAATTTATCTATAGAAAGTCTTGTCCCCTTCTCTTATTGTTCGTGCTAGTATTTCCTTGGTTTGGGCCTTTGCCTGCCTTACTGCCTTCCCTGCTTCCCTTAGGGAAGTTTGGTATGCCTCCCTATCTTCGTCCTGCTGCGTTCCCTTATATTTCCTAAAGGCCAACATTTTGGCTCTGATCTTTTCTGCTACTGTTTTTAAGAACCAAAGTGGCTTCCTCCTTCTTTTGCTCTTGCTTTTCTCCCTAACACAATGGGATGTTGCTTCAAGTATTGTATCCTTAATGCTTGCTCACTATGCCTGTACACCCTCACCTGTATTTCTTCTTGCCAGGGCTAGCTTAACTCTGTTGGCCATCTTATCAAAGTCAGCTCCTCTGAAGTCCCATATATTTGCCTTGGAATGGGATGATTTAGTTCTAGTGGCCAAATTGAACCATACCATGTGATGGTCACTGCCCCCCAGGTGACCTTCTACCTGGAGATCTGTGATCCTTTCCCCGTTAGTCAGTACTAGATCCAGGATAGCCCTGTCTCTTGTGAGTTGTTGTACTAGTTGTTTGATGCCATTCCCCTGCAGGGTATCCACTATATGTCTGGTTCTGGAGGATGTTCCTGCTGGTATTGACCAATCTGTATCTGGCATGTTGAAGTCTCCCATTATCAGAACCTTCCCTTTAGCTGTCATGTTTTGTATATCTTCTAACAGTAGTGTGTTTGTCCTTCCACTGGTCTGAAGGCCTGTAGACAACCCCAGTTTGTATGGCTGTTCCATTTCCAGGGTGACCCACAGTTCTTTTGACTCTTTACGTGTACTCTGAATATCTGTAGCTTTGATATTTTCATTGACACAAAGGGCCACCCCCTTTGCACTTCAGACTCTTCTGAACAGTACATAGCCGGGTACTGAAGTCTTCCAAGTGTGGTTACTGGTGAACCATATCTCGCTAATGGCTACTATGTCTAGTTTAGCATCTGTCATTGTTGCCTCCAGGTCTGGGATCTTGTTTCCCAGACTGCAGGCATTTGTGTACATGATTTTCCATTGGCCAAATTTCGATGCATTAGTTGTTGGATGTGGTCTGGCATTTCCCCTGCATATCTTATGGGGAGCCAGACCTTTTTCCTTACCTGGTGATGCAAATGAACTAGAAACGTGCTTAACTCCTGTTTAATCACTAGCTGAGGGGGGAGGGGTGTTCTTCCCATTTGATGTATTGGGTGCTGCATCCCTCTTCCCATTTGCTAGTTTAAATATTCTACAAAGACATCACACTTCTGCCCCAATGCAATGACTCTCTCCTTAGTCAGATGCAGTCCATCAAATTTAAAGAACATTCGCTCCCAAAACTGTTTACAGTTACCTACAAATTTGTGTCCTTTTTCCTGGCACCAGCCCTTGAGCCACATGTTTAGCTCCCCTGTCTCCCCTTCTCTAACCTTCCGTCCATCTGGCCCCTCTCTCAGACTGGCAGGATCTCAGAGAAGGAGATGCTGGATGAAATGGATGACAGTTTGTCTCCCAGCCAGGTCAGGTGTTCCATGGTCTCCACAACTGACTTGCTGGCAAGATCATTAGTTCCTAAGTATACCAGGATGTTGATGTTTTTTCCTGCTTCTTGCAAGATTTCAGCAATGCGGTCAGTGTTTTTCTATGCTAATGTACCTGCGGGACATCTGACCATTACCCCTGGCCAGAGGTAGGTATCAACTCCCTGAATCATGGAGTCTCCTATGATCAGAAGTGTTTTGGATTTCCTTTTTGCCTTTTTTGTTTTGGTCCCAGTTTTGGGTGAGTTTTGTAGTACTTGCTTCTGTGCTGCAGAGTCCAGCTCTGCAGTGTCCTCTGCCCCTTTGTTTGATTTCAAAGATAGAGGTAGATACCTGTTTGTAGTTTTCTATATGATTTGTGGAGGTGATACAATGGTGAGCATTGAGTGATGAGGCACTCAATTTGCCCATCTTAACCATCTGCCAACCTCCCGGACCAACTACCCTGTGCAGTCGAGGTGCTTCAGTTGGATGTTGTGGAAATGGCGGGCAGTACTTGTAATATATTTCCTCCTGAATATGCAATATGAGGCGTGCAATCTCTGCCCATGCTGCCCGGAGCTGAGCCTTTAGATCTCCAATGGTCCAGCATGTAAGACAACATCCTAAATCCTGTAAAACTGCCCTTTTGAAAAGTATCCTGCAGTTTCTGCAGTTAATAATATCTATTCCAGCTGAGTTGCTGAGTTTATAACCTGGTCCAAGTAATGATGGAAAATGAAAGCAACATTTTTTTTGTATATATATGTTTTTTTTTTTGTTTGTTTGTTTTTGTATAACTTTTTATAACAAGTTAAATTAATTGTGCCCCTGTAAGTGAGGTCACTGTGTGGATACCTCTCCGATCCTCCCCTTCCTGCTTTGCTACAGGAAATCTCACGACTGTGCTACTCTATAAAAGGAGTTTAGCATGGGGTGGTTGGGCCCTTCCCCTGCCGAAAAAGAAGAACCATGGACGAAAGAAACAAGGAGGTAAGAGCAGAAACAATCAATAAATAACAAATGCAGAATTCCTGACAATGCTATATCCATCGCTGGCTATGTCCTCTTCAGACTCGATCGCATTGGTAAATGGGGTGGTGGCTGTGCCATTTATTTGAAGGATACCCTTAAAGACCAAGTCCTCTCACTAACACCCCCTGCTAACAACTCCCAAATGCTAGCAGTCAAAATAATCCTTGGCCAGCAATATAAATCTTTCACTGTTATATCCATTTATGTCCCCTCCCCCCCCCGCATGATCAGGCCTCTGGCTTTCAAATGATCACTGACTACCTTGATAACCTCCACTACCATACTGAGGCAGTGGTTATAGGTGACATTAATTTAAATTGGCTTGCTCCTGAAGTGGACCCATTTAAAGATGTCCTTGTAGCCATTGATATCACCTAGATGGTACCCACCCCCACTCATATCAATTATAGGACCAGTTGCAGCTCCCTACTAGACCTGATTCTCACTGCTCACCCTAATAGTATCTCTAACACCGAAGTCCTACCAGTCTCACACTGTGATCATTCACCAGTTATCTGACAATGGTCTAATAGGGCACCCAAATCAAAGGCTAAATTCTCCTACCAGCAAATTTCCAAAAAAGGAAAGCTCCCACAATTCCTTGCCTTACTTGCACAGATTGACTGGTCCCCCTTAGACACTACGAACAGCATTAATCATATTCTAATCAACTTCATTACGCAGCTTAATGAAGTTTGTGACAAGTTTGCCTCTTTTAAGAAAAGAAAGCTAAGATGATCCTCTAACTCCTGGATTATCCCTGCCCTAATTACCATAATGAAGGACAGGGACAGTCTATGGCACTGTGCTATGGCCTCTGGGTGCCAGACTGACTTGCAACACTACAAAGCAGCCTGGAACTTGTGTACCCAGACAGTGCATAGAGCCAAACAAGATTATTACAGACGAGAGCTAACAAACTCCTAGGAATATAGCAAAAGCTTCTGGGAAAACATCAAAAGCCTCACCGGAAAACCGAATAAATCCTCCCCCTCCATGCTCGAGGTTAACAGCACTGTTATTCAGGACCACAAAGTAATTGCAGACACCTTTAAAGAGCAGATTCTTATTTTATTAATATTTGCTCCCCCAAACATATCTGACAACTGACCTTGCCAGGAGTTGCTGGGTACAAATCTTGATGCAAATTCCATCCATTTTTAAAAGTGATTTTACTGGTAATTCTAGTCCTAGACTGCGCCGATAAAAATAGAGCCACTTCCCGATACTCGAGCCATGCACCCACACCAGTACATGCAGTCCCATTTTGTGATGTCAGTAAATGAAGGCTGCATGTATGCGCTCCAGTGATTTGAAAAAGGGCTAAATTCTTATACATTTTATTACAATTTAACATCAGGATTTTAATTAATCAAAGCGACCTCTCGACTAACAGTGTCCCTGTTAGTTGAGCTGTCACTTTGATTAATTAAAATCCAGATGCTAAATTGCAATAAAATGTAGAAGAATATAGCCCCTATTCAAATCAATGGGGTGCGCACATGCAGCCTTCATTTACTGACCTCACAAGACGGGCCTGTGTGTGCTGGCATGGGGGAATGGCTCCAGTATCGGGAAGTGACTCTATTTTTATCGGCATGGTCTCGGACTACAATTACTAGTAAAATCACTTCCAAAAATGGATTAAGTTTGCATAAAGATTTGTACCCAGCAACTCCTGGCTAGGTCAGTTTCAGATATGTGTGGGACAGTGGCTACTAGGGATGCTCTTTAATGTCACTTTTACAGATCTTAACGGTGTCCTTCCCCAGACTTTTTCAATGAATCCACCTTGCCTGTATCAATGGTAAAACTGCCCTTCCCCTAAATTCCCTTCCCTTTTACTTCAGGAGAGTATCCCTTGCTAAATCAAAAAAATACCTCCAAATGGTCCTAGGTAAATCCAAATTTAGCAGCGATACACTGGATCTAAATCTTCTTTACCTCTCCTTTGAGGCCATCTTACTCCATCTCACTAAACTCCTAAATGTATCACTCTCCCTTAGACAGTTACCCCAGTTCTGGAAATCTGCTATTTTTACACCCATACACAAAAGTGGTGATAGTTCTCAACACTCCAATTACCACCCCATCTCAATCCTCCCCCCGCTTTCTAAAGCCCTCAAACACACTGCTCAGAGCAACTGTCAGAATACCTTGACAAATATAACATCCAGTGTCTGCAGCAACATGGCTTTAGAAAAGCTCAGAGTACAACCACTGCCCTGCTTGAATTTACTAATCACATACACAAGGCCCTGGACACAGGACACTTACTAGGTGCAGTGTACGTTGACCTGTCCAAGGCCTTTGACACCATTAATCACCATCTTCTGTTGAGTTCCCTGCTACCTGATGGGTAGGTACCAACAAGTTAAGATCAGTGACACTTTTTCTGGCAGCCTCCCAGTGCATTCTGGGATACCCCAATGATCCATCCTTGGTCCACTACTCCTTAGCCTCTTCATTAACAACCTCCCAGCAGCCTGTGACAATAACATGTTCCTTTATGCAGACGATGCTGTCTTTTTTTCTACTCACACTGACCCTGTTCCTCTATCCCAGGATCTACAGACAAATTTCAGCATTGATGAAACTTGGTTTGATCAGCAAAACTGCTGATTAACTATAAAAAAACAAGGTTCTTTGGTTTTCTAACTCTCACAGCAAATTTAGAACTGCCAGCTTAACTATCATGAAAAACAGCACCGCCCACTCGATCAAGTACAGGAGTTCAAATACCTTGGAATTACACTTGAATGCTCACTTTCCTATAACACTCATGTTAGTCTCATCTCCAAAACCATAAACTCAAGGTTATGGATCCTCTACTGCCATCACCACTGTCTGACCACTGAGGACATGTGCATAGCAGTAACTAGCTCAGTCTTGTCCTTAATTGATTATAGGCTAGTTTTCTGTGGGTCTGCCACAGATATGACCCTTAAAAGAATCAAGACGGCACTGAATAAGTGCTGCCAACTTGTGACAGGATCTAGGAAATGCACACATACTTGCAATCTCTATAAACATTTTAACTGGCTGAGTCTTCATGGAAGGCTAGCCTACCAGACCTGCCTCCTGGCAAAGAAAATTTTCCTCTGCCTTACCCCACCAGCAACATATGCCTTTATGTTGCCCACCCCTAACATGCAGTACACATGCAGTACTAACAAATCCTCTTATCTGGTTTCCTTCTGCTGTACCTTTCAAGCCCAACACTCCTTCCATGTCAGGACCCCATCCTTGGTGAATGGGCTCCCTTCTGAAGTCTCTGCTGAGAATAAACTAGACCCATACAAATGCAAACTGTACCATCACCTGACTAATCTCAGCAAGTGTGACTGTAACCACTAGGTTTACATACAGCTCTTTCACTGATTATGCCTCCTCCAATAGTTAAGTCTCTTCCGCTTCCCACCCTCTCCCCACTCACTCACCTCACGTTGAGTTTTTCCCACCTCTGCTATGATTGTACACCTCCTTCCTTCCCTTCTCTGTTCCACCTACCCATTGTCCCACCTCTTTCTTCCCCCCCTCCTTATGCCCTCCCTACTTACCTCCCCCTTCTCCCTCTCTGTCCCTGTCTTTCTTCCTCCCTCTCCCCTGCTGTTTACCACCTGTTTCTTTCCCCTACCCCACGATCCTACCTTTTGTCACATTAATCCCTATTCCTTGCCTCCTCCTCCCATACACAAGCTTGCCCTTGATCTTCTGTGGCCACTAGTACTTAAACAACAATGTCACAATTATGACTGCCTCATACCCCCACACCTACTCCCCACCCCTCTACTCTTTATATAATGCTCTATTTGTTCTTTTTTGTCCCATGATTGTATCTATACGTTAATGTAATTTGTTCACATCTATCCACTTTTTATTGTTTTATTTCACAATTGTATGTGATAAATTTTGTTAAATTTCTAGTGCCTTCTAAGCCTATTAAATTTACTTGTAACTGAGCTACGAAGATAATCTATCCTGCATTGATTATTGTTTTGTTGTTTGTTTCACAATTGTATCTGATGCGGAACCTTTGTAAAAGAACCTCTGATTCAAAGGTATTTGTAATCCTAGTACTCAATAAATAAATAAATAAATAAATAAAATAAAATAAAGTTAATCCGAGGCCTAAAGTTCCCAATACAAAAAGTATCCTCTGACAAGGAACAAATCTCGTCAGACACACAGTGAGAAAAAAAGTCAAAAAGAACATAAATCAGTGGAGATGCCAAGTCTAGGGTTCCAATGCTAGTGCAGTATGTTTAGGTGGGCAATCAGGGAACAAAGCAGGCAGCAACTGCAGGAGCTGTTGTTGAGCCGCAGAGGCAGAAACTGAAGGAGTGTTCACTCATAGGCAGGGAAACCACAAACCAAGCTGGGTACGTGATGAGAAATTTAATCTGCCCAGAGTGGAGTTTTCCCTTAATGTCTTTGTAAATTTGATGCTTCTCTCTTACAACTTGACTCACATAATTGAAAATAAAATATCAATGCCTATTCCAGCTCAGAGTGACCTGTGCCCAGGCAGACTTCTTAATTTTAATCTGCTCTTGAAAATTGAGCAATTTCAAATAATAACTCTGGCTCTCTCTCTGGGCAGTGGCCTGGCTTAAAGGGCTCTGTGGGCTCTCTTATTCTGGTAATCCATACCCATGTCCAGGGGTTCAGCTTGAGAATTTCAAAAAGGTTAACAAACGTAATAGGATTCTTGCCCTCAGCTTCCTCAGGGGTGCCCACAAGGAGGAGATTGTTCTGGTGATTCTGATTTTCTAAATTGTTGAGTTTCTCCTCATGTTGTTGCGCTCTCCTGCGTAAGTCAATAGTGGCCCACTCCTCATGTACCACACTGCCTTCAAGGGATCTTATCTGAGTTTTGACATCAAAGACTCCGCGGGCTAAAGTGTCAAGGGAACTCTTTTCGGCTTTAAGATCTTCAGCACTTGCTGTAACAATCAATTTAATGCAGGTAAGTGCTGCAAAAAATGCTGTAAAACTGATGATTTAGACTCCTGGCTGGATGGAGAATAAAGCAGAGAATCAAATGTGTGTCATTTTGTGGGTTGCAAGCGGGCGGAAAGCAGGGACACTGAAGCAACATCCATGGGCGCCTCCCACATGGCTGCTCCCATGGCTTGGCTGAGATTCAGTCCTGAATCAATGTCAAAATGCTCAATTGACTTCAAGAACTTTTAGCCAAATTCAAAGATAGAGTAGCATACTCTGTGCCAAAAAGCAATAAAGGACAGATAAAAACAGTGCTTAGCAAGTGGCAAAGGGATTTAGTGTAGTCGTCTCTGGAGCTCTTCAGAACATGACTGCCATCATGGGGCACAGCACTGGAAGTCCAATACCTCATCATTTGAATGCCTTACTGTGTGTGGGGATCCAGGTGCAGGCTGCAGGATTCTCCTTGTGTACCATCCTCTGAGGTGCAAGGGGGAGTTTCTGCAGGAAATCACAGCATTTGTCTAGTGACAGCATGTTGGAGTCACCAAGATAGAAAATTCTGAGTGACTATAATGCCTAGGTTGAAGACAAAAGCTTGCACTTTGCTCAGTATTTCCTCCAGAGTATGGTTTCTCTGGGGCTTGCACATGTGATTAATTCTGGAACCTACCAACATGGCCATGGCTTGGACCTGGTATTCTCATTGGTGCTCAAGATTAATAACCTCAAGATTGATCTGGTTGTTTGGTTGGATCACTGCACTATCAGGTTTAGTTTCAGGCCCCCCCCATTTGTAGCCCATCCCCTGTGGAGGTTGTCAGGTTTCATCCTTTGAGAGGGCTTTGCCCAGAGGGACTGTTGACAGTGCTGGATGCCTTGGAAGTGATGAATGTTTGCACTGGGGGGGGGGCTGGAGGCAGCAATGACAGCCTATAATATGGCCATTGTGGAGGCCTTTGACCTCTTAGTGCTGGTCCCAATACACCCTCTAGTGTTGCGCCTTGGCTCCCCATGGTTCGATGGTGAGCTGAGGGCGATGAAAACCAAGGGGTGAAGGTTGGAGCATTGTTGGAGAAAGTCCAGGGCCAAGGAGGAGGACAAACTGGTTCTGATGTCTCATAATGATGAGTATCAGAAAGCAATCACCTGTAAGAAGGTGACTTTTCTGTCTAGGGAGTTTGCTGCTGGGAAGAACTGACCATCTCAGTTCTTCTGAACAGTAGACAAGCTTTTACATCAGGTCTGTCTGGAGCCCATTATTGCTTTTTCAAGAATGAAACATGAGGAGTTTGCTTGGTTATTCTAGGACAGGGTGTCCTCCATTAGGGTTGGGATGTTCCCAAGTAGGTTGTCAGAGCCCAGCAAGGTGGAGCCTGGGGGTTAGGGTTGGGTTTAATAATCCTGGGGACAGTTCTGACCAGTGACAATGAATAAGTTGTGTAAGATGATCTCTGAGTTGTGGCCAACATTTTGTAACCTGGTTCCAGGTCCAATTTGACTACTGGAGAGTTGTGTGGGGCATCTCGGCCTGATGTTTGCTGAGAATGTCAGGTACTCCTTATCAGAGGGAGTTCTTCTGATGTCACTGAAAAGCACATTTGTGAAGCTTCTGTTGTAAAAGCCATCTATGGACCTGGGTGTCTTGGTGAATTACTGTCCTGTCTCTTACCTCCCTTTTTTGGGAAAGGTTATTGAGAAGGTGGTTGCACTACAGCTTATGGCACACCTCACCACCTTTAACATCTGAGAGTCCCTCCAGTATGGGTTTAGGGCAACACATAGCATAGAGACTGCACTAGTTTGAGTGCACAATAACTTGCTCATGGTGAAGGACAGGAGAGCATGGACAATTCTCATTCTCCTCCATCCATCTTCAGCGTTTGACACTGCAGACCAGAGCTTTTACTGGAACAGCTAAGGGGATACATAGGACTCACTGGCAAAATGATCATCTGGTCCAGGGGACAACTGGTGGCACTACCCACCAGATACCTCCTTGGTTGCTGGCCATCCAAGTGATGCTGAGAGCATGCTGACTATAATGTCAGTGCACTCCCAGCATCATATGGATGTCTGGCTGAGGAGGTGTCTGGCGGGTAGTGCCACTGGCCATCCCCTGGCACAGAAGGGAAGGTACAGGGGCAGAAGGCTACTGGGGGGGCCACTGACCACCATGGGATGCCTGGAGGGGTCAGTGGTGGTGTAGGTGCTGAGGCAGTTGGTGCTGTGCAGCCTTCATGGATGGCTGCAGGTGTCCTGTTGGTGGGGTCCTGGGCTTCCCAACTGGTCTGGGTGGCAATCTGGTATGTGGGCAGGGCACACTGGGGACTTATGGCAGGGTTCTCATTGGCGTAACCTGCACCCCTCTGCATTGCTGTGGCCAGCACTATGAGCCTTAGTGCATGGAGCATAGTGCTGGCACACACCCAGCCCACCCTCGGTGCATTGTGGTGTGCAGGGCTTGGGATCAGGCACATAGAGGTCGCCTACCACCACTTAGTGCATCTCATGCAGGGGGTGCAATGGGTGCAGAGTGTCTCCGCACCACACATAAGTGGCATGTAGCCACTCTGCACATTTGTGCATAGGCCCCAATGTACTTAATAAGTGCTTGTCTGAGGTTCAGACTTGGATTTCATTGAGCTGGTTGAGACTGAACCCTGAGAAAACTGAAGTGCTTGTGGTTGAGCCAGGTCAAAGTGTGGAGTAGAGGCCACTGAAAGGGAGACTGGGCTTTGACTCAGCCCCTCTAGGTTATTAATCTCCACCAAAGTGAAAAACCTGGAAGTCTTTCTGGATAATAGGCTGGCACTGGAGGCTCAGGTGGCAGTGGTGGTCTGGAGCAGCTTTTACCATCTACAGAACATCAGCTGGATTGAATCCCTTGTCCTGCCTAACAACATGGCCATGCTACTTCAATTTTCTATACCTTGGGGTCAAAGGAGGTGCATTGCAATGCCTGCAGCTGCTCCAGAATGCTGTGCCCTGGCTACTGATAGGCCTTCCTTGGTTCTGTCATGTGTCACCGGTGCTGCGCAAACGCCTTTGGCTGCTGATGAAGTGGTGCATCTCCTTTAAAGTGGATCTGTTGACCTACAAGGCCTTACTCAGAAGCATCCAGGAAAGAGAACAATGCTGCACTCCATACACACAAGGTCTCGCCCAATTGCATAAGACACTTTTCTTAAACCATATTTTCCTCTGAGGCAGTGACTAATGTTGACAAACAGTTTACAAACAAATGGGAACCTAAGCCAATCAGCAAGAAAAACACCCCATGAAGGGCTTTGCCCATCAAGGCTACGTCAGGAAGCCCTTGTCTAGCATCTTCCTGGATCCACTTGAACAAGCCATTGTCTGAGGTCAAAAGGCCCTACACAGACTGGGCCTAGGCTACCTGTTACAGCTCCTGCATTCTCATGATCCTGGGCATCCTCTCTGCTCTGCATAGGGAGGCCTCCTGGTAGTCCCTAGGGCAAGACTAAAATCATACAGATACTGGGCATTTGAGGTGGCAGCCCTGGTCTTTTGGAATTCCTTGCCTAGGACTTTGAGGGATGCCCCCTCAGTAGAATTCTTTGAATGGGGTCAGGAAACTTTTCTATTTATGCAAACATTTGGGGTTTAACTGAGTCTGACAATCCATATATATGCATTATGTGATTGTTTTACAGATGAAGCCATTTAATAGGGACAGCTCCATTTATCGGAAGTCATCCCTATTTAGCGACCGTCCCCTTTATCAGGAGTCCTATATTTTATATAGCGTACATGACGGAAACCCTTCATTAACCACATACAACATCATAGTGAATGAAGTTGTGTTTATTTTGTGATAACAACTTATAGTTTTTTTTTTTAGCTTTGCTGGTGCTCAAGTGTTTTAGTCCAGTAGTGTTTTAGTCCTTTAATGGTTGCTGAGAGAAAAAGAAGTCCGTGATCGTGCTCTGCTTCACATCAGAACAGATCTTACTCGAAAGATGGCTCACTATTTCTGTTAGTGCCCTCCATGATGCTGAATCTCCATTTTGGGTGCAACAGGACATCAGCGCTCTGCAGTGCAATATGGCATCCTTTGTTGAAAAAGGATCGGGAGGAGGATCATCATCCAAGTCTGAATCCTGTGATGTTTGTGGAGCCATATCTAACCGTAACCTTTTTATGGCATCACAGATCTCTCCGTCACTCATATCCCCCTCTGTTTCAACATCAACGTCAATTTTGATGAGTGTTGAAGACTCCTCTTGAGTCATGGATCATCAGTTACTGATTGGTCTGCGGTTTGTGCTATCACTGCCTCATCCGTGCCATACTGAAAGCCAGCTTTCTCAAAGCAATGTTGCACAGTGGCAGGGGAGACTGATTGCCATGCTTTCGCAACCATGTAGGTTGCATCTAGAATGTTAACGGCTTTGACTATTGCCGATGCAGGGAGTTTGTTCCCCCTGATCAATTACGTCAATGATTCTTGTTGACATAAGTGCCCTATAGTGCCCCTTTAAGTTCCTGATTACACCCATATCCATGGAATGGCAAAGACTTGAGGTGTTTGGAGGTAGGAAAATAATTTTTATGTGTAGGTACATTCCCACAACATCAGTGGGGTGAGTAGGGCAATTGTCAAGGAAGAGCAGCACAAATCAGCACTTTCTCTTCAGATCTTGCTCCAACATGCAGAGTCAGTCCTTAAAGAACCATCCTGTCATCCAAGCATTCGCGGATGAGTAATAAGCCACAGGTAGGGTATTGATATCCTTAGGGAAGCACCTTGGGTGTTTACTTTTTCCGATGACAAGCAAGGGGCGTTTGTCTGTTCCATCCATGTTTGTGCAAATTAGAAGAGAGACTCGTTCTTTTGCCTTTTTACCACCAAGCAGCATGGTCTGTTTGTGGACATGGCCACAGTCAGGATGACAGCCTGGGTAAAGAATTGGCTGGAGAATAGGAGACAGAGATTAATAGTAAATGGAGTCCACTCTGAAGAAAGGGGGGTTACTAGTGGGGTACCGCAGGGTTCAGTATTAGGACCGGTGCTCTTCAATGTCTTTATAAGTGACATTGCAGAGGGACTGGAAGGAAAAGTATGTCTCTTTGCAGATGACACAAAGATCTGCAACAGAGTTGATGCACGAGGTGGGATGGAAAGGATGAGAAGGGACTTGGCAAGGTTAGAGGAATGGTCAAATGTATGGCAGCTTAGATTCAGTGCTAGAAGTGCAAGGTAATGCACCTGGAAAACAAAACCCAGGGAAGAGTACACAATGGGGGCAAGATACTAACAACAACAAAATGGAAAGGGACCTGGGGGTAGTCATATCAGATAACCTAAAGGTGGGCAAGCAATGTGAGAGGGCAGCAAGGAGGCTGGGGGATACTGGGATGCATAGGAGAGGCATCACCAGTAGAAACAGGAAGTTATTATCCCTCTGTACAGACAGTTGGTGAGACCCCATCTGGAGTACTGTGTGCAGTTCTGGAGACCCAATCTCCGCAAAACACATAGACAGGATGGAGGCTGTCCAGAGGAAGAGCAACTAAAATGGTACAGGGTCTGCACCAGAAGACATACTGAAGAGAGACTTAAGGAGCTGAATATGTATAGCCTCGAGGAAAGGAGGAGAGGGGGACATGATAGAAACTTTCAAGTACCTCAGGGAATCAACAAAGTCCAAGAGGGTGGCATCTTTCAAAAAGGTGTGCAAGAACAAGGGGCACAATTTGAAGATAGAAGGGGCAGCTCAGAGGTAATTTAAGGAAGTATTTTTCACAGAGAGGGTTGTGGATGCATGGAACGGCCTTCCGGAGGAGGTTGTGGAGTCAAAAACAGTGGTAGAATTCAAGCATGCATGGGACAGTCATAAGGCAATTCTAGGGGGTGGGGGTAGGAAGAAGTAGGCTGCTGGTTAACTAGGATCTGTAGCTTATCCATTAGGTAGGGAAATGGGCAGACTGGGTGGGCCAAGCGGTCCTTATCTGCCATCAAAATCTATGTTTCTATGTTAGCCACAGAAATACAGTTTGGTCTCATCTGCATTATAGATGGACCCTGGAATGAAATCCTTAAGCAGAGCAGGCAGCACGGAAGATACCCAGTCTGTTGCTGCATCTGTGTCCACATCGGATTTTTCACCGTGCTCCTTTTTGTAGATGATATAGTTTCGCTGCTTCCATCTAGAAAGCCAGCCATCAGTTGATTCAAATGCTTCATGGCCAAGCTGGACAGAAAGTTCTTTGGCCTTCTTCTTTAGGATAGGTCCAGACAGTCTGGCACCATGGCTCACAGCACTGTTGAACCATAACAGCAGGGCGTCTTCCACCTAGCCATCCTTGCCCTCTCGTTTGCACTTCTGAGCTGGGTTTGCATTTGACTGTCACTCACTTAAAATCATATCTCAGTTTTGGCTAATTCGACCTACATGGCTTTTGGATATGCCAAAGTCCTTAGCCACAGATGAAAATGAAGCCTTTGGAGCTTGTAAGGCTTCAATCACCTTCACTCTCTCAGCCAGTGTGAGCTCTATGCATTTAGACGCCATGATCACCATGAAAGGAACAACAGGAAACTAGTGATTTATGGCTAGAAAATGTCCCAATTAAGTGGATCTGGTGTCCCTAATATCCAGCAACAATATAATGGCAATCAATTAGGTAAAATTCGGTTACTGGGGAAGTGTCACCATTAACTGATTGTCCCTATTAACCGCATCCCTATTAAGTGGAGTTGACTGTATCTGCATTTATTGGTACAGTCTAAAGTATTTATGTATTTTAATGTTTTATGTGTTATTTCTTTTGTAATGGCACCCTGAGTCTCTGGGGAATGGTGCCATAAACAAAGACTACTACTACTACTTATAATGCAAATCAAAATAGGGGATGTATGCTCTGCAACCTGTAACAGGGTTCTAGAATGCCAGCGAATGATGCCATGTACTAGTGATGAATGATTATACAGTATGACATCATCAATTCTGATTCCAAATCCCTCTCACGCTTAATGTTACTGTATAGTTTCTGTCTTTCTGAATAAATTTAATGCACTGTGCCCTAACTACCCTTATTATAATTGATCGCCTCATGCCTGATAAAGATACTGTACTATAAATTTGCACTGTATTTATTAATAGCTACAGTATACAATGTCTAGTCTTAGTGTATATACTGTATACTGTATTTTACTTATCCTTACTGGCATATTGTAACTCTTGTCTTAGGAAGATACCGAAAATTAGCTTTGCTCTATTAGAATTTTTGTTCCAATAAACATATTAAACAGCAGCCATTTATACAGATTCTACATTTGGTAAAAGTCACTTCAAAGTCACTTTGTTATATTGTTTCCACCATGTTGCTATACACTCGGGACAATCAAGCAACTGAAGCAACACAAGCAGCTCACCTGAGTAGCTGAGGAAGCCGAATCTCCAGCCTGATAACTTTCGAGGCAGCTCCCCCCCCCCAAGCTAGGCACTCGGGACAATCAAGCAACTGAAGCAACACAAGCAGCTCACCTGAGTAGCTGAGGAAGCCAATCTCCAGCCTGATAACTTTGAGGCAGCTCCCCCAAGCTAGGCACTCAGGACAATCAAGCAACTGAAGCAACACAAGCAGCTCACCTGAGTAGCTGAGGAAGCCGAATCTCAGCCTGATAACTTCGGGGGCAGCTCCCCAAGCTAGGCACTCGGGACAATCAAGCAACTGAAGCAACACAAGCAGCTCACCTGAGTAGCTGAGGAAGCCGAATCTCCAGCCTGATAACTTTCGAGGTAAAGAGAGCCTCTTCTCTTCGTCTGGACGCCTGCAGAGGTGTGCTACCTGATGAACACTTATATTTTATGAACTTTGTTCCCTGTTCACCACTGGGTGGGCTTGTTATTTGCTTCTCTTTGTGCTACTAAGGCTGAAGTGTAAAGCTAGGGACTCACTGGTTTCCCTAGAGTTGCCTTGCTGATTACACCTTAAAGCCAGATATACCAAGCAGCTAATATAGATCAGACTTGTTTAATATGGTGGTATTTGGAGCTAATTGCTGATTACACCTTAAAGCCAGATATACCAAGCAGCTAATATAGAGCAGACTTGTTTAATATGGTGGTATTGGAGCTAATTGTGCTTGTAAGGAAGGCATTAGGTTAGCTGGGTCCTAGTGTGACCTCATTTTGGAATAGCCCTGTTTGCTTAGAGTGGAGCTCCTTTGTTTAAGTCACAACATATTCTCCCGCTGCATAGTAATGAGAGGCTGTGTTTTCTCCACTACATAGGCAGCCCCAAGCTAGGCACTCGGGACAATCAAACAACTGAAGCAACACCAAGCAGCTCACCTGAGTAGCTGAGGAAGCCGAATCCAGCCTGATAACTTTTGAGGTAAAGAGGCCTCTCTTCGCTGCCTGGACGCCTGCAGAGGGGTGCTAGCCTGACGCTCGTGCCGCCTGCCCCACCCACCCCAACCACCCTCCCACCCAGGGGCTGTCACTTAGGATCCACCCCGTGACATCACATCCGGTGACATCACGTCCTGTTGCCCAGACCCCACTTTCCCATTTGCAGGTTATACCTGCTGGCCACTAGAGGGACCTATGCTCCCTCACTGCTTCCTACTCCTACCTGTACAGCACTATTTCCCTGGGATCTTGCTCACCACAATGTATTGGCCCTGCCTCATGCTCTGCCTGTGCCTATCCCCACTAGCAGTGCACTTACCCACTTATCCATCTGCTAGTCCGCACTGTGCCCTGGCACCCCTCCCTCCCCTTGCTTTTGAACCTGCTCTCCTGCCCCTTGGGACCTCTGTGTGTCCCCGTCCTCTCTGCCCTCCCTCTAGCTTTCTCTTCACCTCAGGCACATCTGGGTGTCTTCTTATTCTTGCTTTCCCTTCCTGTACCTCCCTGTCCACCTGCTGCTCCCTTAACCTCCCTTCCCCCCCTCTCATGTCAATCGGAAAACCTCTCACCATCTCCCAGCCAGGGTGTTAGTCATGCTACTACTCCTGTCGGGGAACATTCATCCAAATCCTGGCCCGGTTCCCAGGAGCTCCCCAACTCGCACCACAGGCCTATGCATGGTCCCATGAATATCTGTAGCCTCCTAAAAGTTTGACTCACTACAATGCCTGGTCACATCAATTAACCTGATGTCATCACCCTGGTTGAGACTTGGCTGTCGAAATCCTCCCTGACTCCCTAGTCTCCCTTCCTGGTTTCACCCTTTTCCGGTCCGACACGTGTTGGGAGGCGGGTGGCGGCTGCGCTGTTATGTCAAGGAATCTCTCCCGCACTAGCCCTGCCCGCTCCCATCCTTGACTCCAGGGCCCAGGCACTTACGCTGAAACTAACCCCTGACCTTTAAAGGGACCCCTTTATCTGACTACTGCATCGAGCCCCCAGGGACCAAGCATGAGCCATTGCCTCTCTTACAGAATACCTTACCTCTCTACCTCCTTCCGCTGATCAAATTCTGGTGGGTGACTTAAATGTCAACTGGCTCAGCCCCTCCTCCTCCTCTACCCGAGACTCCTTTTCTGCAATAGACCTAACACAACTAGTTACTCACCCTACCAGGACTAACCCCAAGAGAGGCTCCAGTACCCTGCTTGATGTGGGACTCACCAACCGCCCTAATCGGATCCCCAATGTACAAGTCCTCCCAGACTCTCTCAGTGATCACTCCCCCATTCTATTCCACTGGTCATCCTCAGTCCCCAAACCCATAGCACAGTCCACATGCCGGTGGCGTCTAATACCTGGTGGACTGATAAAACTTAAGGAACTTCTGTCCCAAATTGACTGGTCTCCTATACAGACAATTCCTGACATCAACACAGCTCTCTCCTTCTTTACCCAAACTTTTAATAATGCCTGTGATATCTTTGCCCCAATGTTGACCCGCCGTTCTAAAAGGCAGAATGCCCCTTGGGTAACCCCAGCTTTGATCCACCAGCTCAAACTTAGGGACAACCTATGGCACCGTGCCATTGAGACTGGCCGGCCCAATGACAGGCGGTTATATGCTGCTACCCGAAACAAGTGCACTCAGGCCATCAGAAAGGCCAAGTCTGAGCACTATCGGTCCTCACTCCACGGTCTCATGGGGAACCCCAGAACCTTTGGGATAACATTAAACAGTTAAATGGGACTGCACCTCCCCCACCCACCCAGATCAACATTAATGGTGTGTTCTCCTCAGACCCAGCCCTCATAGCCAACCACCTCAACACCTCATTCACTGACCTTAGCCCTATCCTCCCTACAAATTTTTTTGACCCTCCTCCCCCAGCACCTGCCGTAAATCTTTCTCGCCCTTATTTTCTCCTCCGCTGTGTTTCTGCCCAAGAACTTAGGCCGCACCTTGTCACTGCCCTCAAGAGTAATAGTACAGGCAGTGACACCCTGGATCTGTGTATCCTACGGCTGGTCTTAGACACAGTCCTTACCCCGATCACATGCCTCATCAACCACTCTCTTTATCTGGGGAAGGTTCCAACTGCCTGGAAAGTTGCCACTGTCACCCCTATCTTTAAAGGTGGTGATAGGACTGTGGTTGGAAACTATCGACCGATCTCCATTCTCTCTCCTCTCTCCAAGGCCTTGGAAAAAGTGGTGGCCTCTCAAATCTCTGACTACCTCTCCACCTACAATGTCCTTTGTCCTGAGCAGCATGGCTTCCGAGTGGGCCACAATACTAACACAGCCCTCCTAGAGTTCTCCAACTTTCTCCACTCCTCCTTAGACACTGGTTCTCTGGCTGGTGCTGTCTTCATTGACCTCTAGAAAGCTTTCGACACTGTCTCCCACCCACTTCTTCTTGATGCCCTTAGTCTCTCTGGTTTTGCTGCTGGGCCTATCTCCTGGTGCACCAGTTGTCTATCTGACCGCTCACAGCGTGTAAAAATTAATGGGACCTACTCAGACATCTGTCCCATCTTTTCTGGGGTTCCCCAGGGCTTCATTCTGGACCCCTTACTGTTCTCCCTTTACCTTAACACCCTTCCACGCTCTTGCTCGGGGAACATTCTATTGTACGCAGATGATGCAGTCATCTTTGCCTCAAGTCGTAACCCTATTGCCCTCCAGGACTCACTGCAGAAGTCCTTCACTGAAGCCGAGGGCTGGTTCAAGGAACATAGATTGGTGATAAATCTTAAAAAAACAAAAACCATGTTCTTCACTCATCCCCAAAACAAGTCCTGCAACTTCAAACTCCTCATTCACTCTGGGTCCCTTTCCTCGAACAAGTTTGCTCCTATAAATACCTAGGGATCCATTTTGACCCCTCCTCTCCTTCCATGGACACCTCGCTGCCCTAGCCACTGCCACTAATATCCGATTGGGCATCTTACACCAGTATAAACACTGCCTCCCCCCGGAGGCTCTTCGACTCTCAGTCACCGCCTCTATCCTGTCCCTAGTGGACTATGGACTGCCGGTGTATGGTGCTGCTGATCAGACCGCACTCCATAAAATTCGCACTACTCTGAATAAGGCCTGCAGGTTAATTACTGGAGCACCTAGGCTGACACACACCTGTCTACTGTACGCTAAAGCGCTGGTACTTGATCTTGACTAGCGCCTCAAATATCTGACCTGTACCCTTACAAAAAAGACCCTCCTTGGGCTATCCCCACCAGGATTGACCACCACCATATGCCGCTCTGTCCCACTAGTTCATACTCGGACCTCTGGGAAAACCTCTCTTGTTATCCCTAGAGCTAGGACCTCTCACGGCCAAAGAGCCTTCAGCTTTGGGACCCCTCCTGGTTCAACACACTGCCCCCTCCATCTCGAGCTCCAACTATATGGTGCTTCAAAACTTCATTCACGTAACCACCTTATTAACACCCGATGCTGTAATTGCCACTAGTCAAAGCCGTGACTCAATACTTATGACAAAGCTTATTACTAAGCTGCTAAGGACAACATAACTCTGGTATTGTTCGCATCAATCCTACCTGTACCAGCTTGTTTGTATCTATGTCTTAAGTTACTGTTATACTTATGTGTTGTACTGTTATACTGTGTATTTTCGTTTGTCTTACTGTGACAAGGTACCTTTGTAAATGAGCCTATGGCTCAAAGGTTTTCCAAACTGCTGTTTAAATAAAATAAAAAAATAAAATATAAACTATATTGTGTATTATACAATGGCAAGAGAGAGAATCCTGGTCCCTGATTGGTCAGACCGGGACTGGAACTGGGATGTTATCCCAGTATAACATCCTGGCTCTAGTCCCAATACAGTAACAACCGCATTAAAAGGAAAAAATAAATCTGTCTGCAACCATCCTGGTCACATCGGCGGCAGTACTTCCTGGTCCCAGGCAAACAGAAAACCAAGTTCCGACCAGAGCCCTCACACTGGGATTCACACATTCCCCCAAACAAAGTAGCAGTGTCTTCATGCAGCAAACGTTTTAAGAAGTCCCAAAAAGTTGTGAAGCTTCTAAAAATCAAATTGTTTCTCCCACAAGAACTAAGAAGTTTCACTGAACGTAACCGAAACTGTATATCGCGAGACCGCTAATAGCAACTCTGACTCCCAACTGACAGTGCTTCCAACAAATCTTTTTTTTTTTATATTTAATAACTCCATCATTCCCCTTTCCTTTAGAATCCCCTCTCCAAGTGTAGTCCTTTGTCATAAACAGACACAGGTGGCATGCGTAAGACTGCTTCAGTGCGTTCTACCTGATCGCTGTTCCATGTCATTGTTTTTACTTCTCTATTATTTTTTCCACTACAACCTGAACTGGGAGGAACCACAGAGCCACAAATATGGTTGGTGGTCTCCAATGCCAGCAATGGACGGAGGGACACCAACAAGGGGATGACTCAAGACTACTGAGTCACAGATACAAAACGGCACCTCCACCTACTGGCAAAAACAAGAAATAGGCAGTTTTTTTAACAGTACACATACTCATTCAAAAAACAACAAAAAAATTACTTTTAAAGGTACTTCTTCATCTATTTTTTTTTTTACTCATGAGCCATTGTATAATAGGAATAATGCCCTCCAGGGTGGGTGTTATACTGAGATAACATCCCTTCTCGGGTGTTGGATGGTCTCAGCCTGCGGCCTTGGGCCCAAACACCCAAGGTGGGATGTTACCCTGGCATAACACCCACCCTGTTGAGCATTATTCCTTTATCATTGTACAACACTTTGAGCACAGAAGAAATATGTTATATATATGAACTATATACAAAGAATAATGCATGGGATGATGTGCTACATAAACCCCTGAAACGAAGCTTGTGGGATTTATTCAAGCATCACACACCAAGGGTGTGTATTAAGCAAGCAATAACACACAATGAGGTGTGGGTTATCTCCTGACAAGAGCACGCCCAAGTGTGTCATAAGGTGAAGTAAGGCAAAGTCATTGATTTCAATGGACTTCGCGTTCCTCATTATGATTCTAAGTGATCCACTTGGTGTTTCAGACTTGGCAGCCCCCCCACACATCACATGGCTTACAGTACTGTAAGTCACATGCTCTCTAGCAAGGCAGGAAGGAAGTGAGTCACACAGACAGTTTCACTTTCTCCTGTGCAGACTGAGAGAGAAGAGTGTGTACTAGAGAGAGGAGTGTTTTGATTGCAGAGGAGGAGAGTTAAAATTTGATACTTAACCCAACAGCTTTTTTTAAAAGCTATATTTTTTTGTCTTTTCTGTACTGTTTTTTACTTAATTTGGTCTTTCTGTAAATTTTATTTTTCTTACCTACTTAGTTGTTTGTCTGTGTGTGTGTGACTGTGTGTGTGTTGTGCTTGTGTCGTGAGATGGAGCAGGGTGAGGGAATGTCTGGGGCGGGGGCAGCTCTGGGAAAGCATGGTAGTATGCGTCGTCGTAGCATGCGCATGTGTGGGAGGCATGGGTGCCCATTTGTGTTGGACCACTTTAAACTTATGAGTGTCCAACCCCCGGAAGCAGGACCAGCACCGCCTTCTGACTCTGAGGCAGTTCAACCACCACCATCACCACCACCAGGTCCAGCACAAGGTCCTTTGGAGCAGGATGTGCCTGTTCCCCCCAGGCCCAGGTGTGGATCCCATCAGTACTGCTGAGCAGTGTGAGCAGCCTACTGCCAGTTCATCTGGCCCTCCCCTGCCCATGCCTGGTCCTCCCTGCACCTCCATTGTTTGGCAGTTTTTTGATTGGGTCAGGTGAGACAGCAGTGTGGTGAAGTGTCGCCTATGTGCGGTGGAGGTGCGCCATGGCCCCCTGGGGAGTCACCTGGTGACTGGGGGCTAGCACACCCATATGCTTAATCACCACCAGTTGGAGTGGCAGGCTGCCACAGAACGGACCATGTCAGCACCTGCTGGCCGTTATGTGGTAGAGGATGCCACTGTGCATATTGGGTGTGGCATCCCTAAGAAGATGAGGGCCACAGCAGCACCTGTTGCTCCACCAGCACCCCTGCCCACCACCACCACCACCAGCAGGTCAGCATGTCAAAGGAATGGACATCAGAGAAGTGCATGTAACACTGTCTGACTTGGCAGTTCTCTGGAGTGCTGTTGAGGAGAACAGTGAGAGGATGAGTGCTGTGGAGCAGTGGCTGGATGACATAGAGGGACATCAGATTCAAATTATGTCCATGCTGGAACTGCTGCTGGATCACCATAGGATCCCACATTAGTTTTGTTTCCTCACACCATGCTTCCCCCACCTTCCTTGCTGTGCCATAAAATGTATTCCTCCACCATCCCTGACCCTTGTATGTAATTATGCCCTTTTTTGTTGCCTTCAGAATGCATTACACTTTGTATTTTGGGGCCCCTTCCTTCTGTTAAGTGTCTGTGTGTTTTGTGTGTGTGCGCTGTTTTGGTGCCTCATTTTTCTGCATCTGCAAAAGGCATCTGTCTTGTGTCTAGAAAATTGACAAGTGGTAACACAGTGAAATGAGACTATTTCAGCACATGCAAAGTCTCCCAGAATATATGGCACACTCAGTCATGCGCACAAAAGTGGCACAGAGTCCCCAGATTTTTTCTGCAGGCCCAGAATGCATCCTCCATGTGTCCAGAAAATTGACAAGTGGTAACATCAGTCCCGGTAGTGGTGGTGGTCCATGGGTGGCAGACAGACTCATGATGGCAGCAGACTTGGATAACATCAGTCCCGGTGGTGGTGGTCCAGGGTGGGCAGACAAACTCATGGTGGCAGCAGACTTGGATAACATCAGTCCCAGTGGTGGTGGTCTGGAGTGGGGGGGTCACACCGCCTTTTAAATACTGCAGTTAAAACCTGGCAACATTAACCACATCATCATCCTCATAAAGAAAACTGCCCTCACAGTCATCGATGTCTGAAGTCTGACCACTGAAAAATTCTTTCTCCATTGTGTCATCATCTATGTCAGTGGTGGTCCGTTTCATGCAGCCACTGCCAGTGCCACCAGGATGCTCCATTTCCACATCAGCAAGACCACCATGACTAGTTCGGGGTACAAATACTGAGGTTGCAATCTGTGCTGGTTTGTGCCTCTCATTCATTTTAATAAATGTTAGCAAAGTAACATTTGCAGGAGACAGGTTTGTCTGATGATCCCTGACTATTGCACCTGCTGAGCTGAATACCCTCTCAACACTTACACTGGAGGGTGGGCACGTGAGGTACTTCAGTGCTGCTGCAGTCAGCTCTGGCCATTCACTGACCTTTCCACTCCAGTACAAAAGAGGATCATCACTTATTGTCAGATGCCTGTTTTCAGTCAAATATGACTCAACCATTCTCTGTGCTGCATTAAGTCTGATTGTTGATGCATCAGCCTGTTCCCTGGAATCATTGATGTCACAAATACCCACTTAAGACAAAGCCTCCCAAAGCAGGTTGATGCCAACCACTTTGGATGACAGACCACCAGGAACTACAGTCCCCTTACCCTTGCATGATATGCTTGCTGGTCCTCCAGCTATACCTTCAGCTGGATTATGCTGCTGAGGTTTGCAAACCTTGGCATGTGACTTCTGTGCCCCATGAACCAAGTGAACCAGTTGACCACTGATATTTTTTACCTGTTCAAGCCCTCCCTCCAGTACTGATGCAATTCCACATTTGTTTCGTGGGTCCAGCATTGTTGCCATGGCAAAGTTGTCACTACACTGAATGCTCACAATGTGACAACTCTGGTTGAATACTGCCAGCATGTGTTGCAGCAACATACTGCTACCACCGTCTCCAGCAACATCAAGGCTATGCTGTACATTCACCAATGTCTGCCTCAGCACCTGCAGCAGTGGAATTGATTGGCTAATGGAGGCAGACTCACCACTCACTGCCTGTATGGCATGTTCAAAAGGCCGCAAAATTGTTATTACAGAGTCCATGAGGCGCCACTGTTCAGTCATCATAGACATGGAGGCCCCAGAACTGTCACGGCTAGTGTGCATAACAAGATATTCTGTGATGGCTTTGTATTGTTCATACAACCTCTCTGCCATGTATAACGTGGAGTTCCATCAGGTGACAACTTCCAGCTTCAAGCAATGCTGAGGCAGGTTGTTTTGTATCTGCAACTGCCGCAGTTGGTCATGGGCCTTTCCAGATCTTGAAAAGTGAGAGCAGATACGTCGTGCAATGGTCAGCATTTCCTTTACGTCAGGGTGCTGTAGAAACTCCTGAACCACAAGATTTAAACAGTGGGCCATGCAAGGAACACGAAAAAAAACACCATTCGTGATGCATTTCACCACATTTGACCCATTATCACTTGCTTTGAACCCAGCTCTCAGGGACAGAGGGTTTAGCCATCTGTCAATTTTAGTCAGTAACATGTCCAGCATGTTCTCACCAGTGTGTGAACAGGTCACACTGCGCATAGCAATTGTTGCATGCTGGCGAATTCCAGGAAGATTGCTACCATGACAATCCACCTTCCTGCACTAATAATTCCCACTATCAGCATCACAAACAACCCCAGGCACCTGTGCCCAATGTGCAGTTATACACAGATATGAACTCCCCGCTGTTTTGCCACTTGTCCACATATCCATACTTAAATGGATGAATGAAGAGGAAGAATGTTGAAGGGCATGTCTTACTGAGTCTGAGACAGTGCGGAACAACTCAGGAACAGCATGAGTAGAAAAGTATGTCCTGGATGGAACTTTCCATTTTGGACAGGCACAGGTAGCAAACCGCCAGAACCCAGAATTCTCCACAAAGGAGAAGGGCAAAAGAGTGATTGCCAGCATTTCCGCTACAGCAGCATTAAGTTCACGTGACACTGTATGATTGGGGGGGTACTTCAGCTTATGTGTAAAAACACTCTGTAATGTGGGCTGACTTAAATGTTTTACAGGGTGTGTGTTGTTAGTCACAAATGGTTGTGCTCTGTGATGAATGGCATTGGCAGGGGGTGGAGTGTGGACATTTGATGAAGACGGTTGCACAGGTGATGATGACAAACCCAGAAATGATGTTATTTTTCCAGATTTGCCAACTGGGGTTGATGTACCACTTGCACTAGACATACTGCATTCACCACCACCACCACAAAAACTGCTACTTTCACCAGCACCAGACAACATTTCAAAGTCATTATGGTCCTCCACCTCATCATGCCTGTAGTAATCCTCTGCTCTTTTTACTGCACTGCTGCACACGTTTAATTTTCTACTGGGCTTAACAGCCATGGAAGGGGATAACATGCTGGCTATGGTTGCCGCCGGTGATACGGGTGAACGTCCAAGTCTGGTATTAGCTGCCAGCTTGTGCTGGGCCCACAGAGCCAAGTGCCTATTCTTAAGATGTGTATATGCTGTCCTCCTGTCCCAAGATGGCTCCCCTTTTTACCTCGACTCACACGCACATGGCAAACCTGGCAGATTGCAAGTGAATCATCATTTGCATCTTGAACAAAAAAAATCCCAAACAAGGGACTGTGATGCTCTGCTTTTAACATTTCCTTGATGATGTGGCTTATTTAAGTCTGTTATTTTAAGCACTGAAGTGGGAGGGGGCACCTGATGTTTCTGGCACTGCACACCTGGACTGCAACTGACCACCATGACTACCTATCATATTGAGTTCTGAGTCATCCTCATCATCATCATCATCCACTAAAACTGGTAAATCACAAGTTTTTATGGGGGGGGGGGGAGGATTCCTGCAAACAGATTCAGAAATTTCAGACACAGCCACCTTTCATTTCTTTTTCTCTGGTTCCCAACTGGGGTCAATTAAATCATCATCATATTCATCAACGTCACTGTCACACACATCCATATCTTCTGCTTGGATGCTAACATGTGGACTGCATGTTGCAACAACAGCAACATCATCAGCATCATCACATTCATCATCAGCATCTACACCACCATCACCTGATATTTTTTCACCATACTGCGAATCACTGTTGCAAGGAAAATGAGTGATGTTAAGTGCCACGGTGGATGGAATATCGCATTGTATGCTATCGTTGACATTATCATCAGAATCAGGTTCAGTTAATGGGATGTTACTGGGAAGTATGACATCATCTACGCTGTCACTCACTTGCACTGCTTCACACTCGATATGTTTGGATACGGTACACTGGTCGGAATTAGAACTTGACGCAACAATGCTAATACTACCTCCACCACCACTAACACCAGTAACACTAACACCACCGGCTGGGAAAACATAACCTCCTCCAACTATCAGTGAAGCTACTGATTGGGCTGTAAAAAACATTGCAGGAGAAATACCTTTCCTCACATCAGCAATGCACTTCTCCATCCACGTACTACTACCATGCCCACATACCCTCTTACTGCCAACATTGCCATGGCCAGAAACAGCTTTATTTGCATGTCTCTTTGCAGGCATTTTGGGGAATCAACCACAAATATTATTACCAAATTCAGATTTTGATACAGTCACTTTCTGACTGGAGGGTCGCTACTCACTACTATCGCTAGCTGGATGTGAAGCAAAATAAACAACTGTGGCTTCAGCAACAGATAAGGGACTACTGTGTTGTGACACTGTCACAGAATTAAAACAACTTCAGTAACCAGTGGTGCTGATGGGGTCACAGAAACATTCCAGTCTGGTAAAAAATACCTTTTCAACATGGGGGGGCACTGAATACAGACAGTGCCAATTTTTATGGCACTACAAGCAGCAACACAGAGAACAGAGAACACGATCACAGTACAAAATCAGGCAGCTGCAGTGGATAGCAGGTTCCACTGCTGCGCTTAGTTGCACTTACACTGATCTGTGTCACAAATTTTAAAAGCTATATTATATTTGATGCACACAACACTGCACACACAACACAGAACACTTTGTGTACAATGCTGAATGAGGAATGTGATGCTAAAGCAAACGTTCAATGTATTCAGTGCCACATAATGCAAATTTGTAATTTAAGCAACCTGACCTTATGAAATGCTGCACCACATTCACACAACAAGCAGCAAAAAAATTTGTACTATCACTGACAATTTTACTATGTGTACAGTAACACAGTTAATTATATAACAAAAATATTACCAAAACACAAAGAAATCACTAGTTCTCCAACTTAAATCTACCTACACACAGATACGCCCCTCCCCCACACAGCACACTTCACTGTCTTTCACCACACACACTCAATGTTGTAAATTGACATTCAAAATCCACACACAAACAAAAACGCTCAATGATGTG
Organism: Neoceratodus forsteri; assembly: GCA_016271365.2. Taxonomy (NCBI): domain Eukaryota; kingdom Metazoa; phylum Chordata; order Ceratodontiformes; family Ceratodontidae; genus Neoceratodus; species Neoceratodus forsteri. Next base: position 854,139,633 of record CM028134.1, read on the forward strand.
AGCACAGGAGGGTTTCCGACAATCGATGAACTACAGTTGGATCCAAAAAAAAATGCTTTTTGAACAGTTTTTAAAAGATTCCTACAGACAGCTATCAGAGCACACTGTCTCCTACTCCTTCCTACTCATACTACCTCGAACTGAGGCTGTGCAGATCAATATAGAGCCCATGTGACCTGAATTCCCATGAATCACTGTAAAATCCTCCTTTGGAGCTCAAAAACAAGGCGAAGTGAACTGCCACCAATGTACTTTGCCTTAAAAATTGAAAGAGAAGTGACCAGTGGAGGCAGAGTAATGCAAAGTAGCTGTTTTCAATGCACTTTGCGTTCCTCATTATAACTCAAAGTACTCTGCTTTGCATTGCGGAGCACTCCGTGAATCTGCGTTTGCTCCACGAATCACTTCACGGAGCGGATTGAGCCCACTTCACCCACCACTAGTCACAACATTGACTGTGCGCATGAATGCCATAATAACCAAATGGTTATTATGGCAAATAATAACTGGCCATCACCATAGAAAAAATTGATGGCCAGTAATCACATATATATATATACTTGTATAGAGATTGGTCTATATCAATTAATCACTGAATCAACTAGGGATAATAATATTATTCTTGATTTATTGTTAACTAATATCCAGAACAGATTTGCAATAATCAAATTAGGAGCCCATTATACAATATTGATCATAATGTTATCACCTCTTTATTATCTGTGACAAAATACACATCAAGTAATCAGTTATTAATAAGGGATTACAGACAAGCTGATTTTGAATCAATTAACTCACAACTACTTTCAGTTGATCGGGGAAAAATCCTTGGGACAACTTCAGTAAATTTTGCCTGGAACACATTTAAAATTATTTTAGAGGAGATTGTGGACCAACATATTCCCCTTAAGAAAAAATATAACCAAAAACGCAAAATCCCCAAGTGGTTAACAAAGGAGGTCAAAAACCCCTAATTGAAAATAAAGAAAAGGCATATAAGAAATATAAAAATAATAAAACTTTGGAGAATAAGCTTGTATTTCTTAAACAGCAAAAGGATCTAAAAAAGCTATAAGACAGCCTAAGTCAAATACAAAATTTGCAATTGCACACTCAAAAGATAATAAACAATTATAATCCTATAATAATAATAACTGCAGATATAGGAATAGGGTAGTAGGGCCAATAATGGATAATAATGGTTTATTGGATAATGATCAAATGGTAGCAGAGACATTTAATATCTGTTTTTCTTCTGTCTTCACACAAGGATATGGAAGTGCACTAAATATAAATCTAACTGTAGATTCAGTTCCTCATGTATCAAGAAATGAAGTTTATGCTGAATTATCAAAGTTAAATACATAATCCAGTTCTGGGCCTGATAACATCAGTAGTTATATATTAAGACATGCAGCTAAATCCCTGTCTCTCCCACTAACAAATCTGTATAACTTATCTATTGAAATTGGTGAATTACCAAAGGATTGGATAATGGCAGTAATTGTGCCAATCTTTAAAAAAGAGAAAAAGTAAAAAGTCAAAAATTATAGACCCACTAGTTTAACATCTCACTGTTGTAAATTACTGGAACATCTTAATTAAAAATCATCTTGAGACTTTTATGGAAAACAGAGATATTACAAATAAGAGCCAACATGGATTTAGAAAAGGTAGGTCATGTCAGACTAATCTGGTCTCCTTTTATAATAAGATCAGTGAACAATTATATACGGGCATACCTTTAGACTTTTTTTGCTTGACTTTTCTAAAGCTTTTGATAATGTTACACATGCAAAACTAATTGACAAATGATTAGGTTTGGGATTCAACAAATATTTTATTAATTGAATAAGAGCATGACGCACTCATAGATCTCAGTGTGTAAGAATACAGAATTGTATCTCATCTGAATGTAAGGTAAGGAGTGGTGTACCACTGAGGTCTGTCCTGGGCCTGATTCTCTTTAACATTTTTGTTAGTGATATGCATCTGGGAATTCAAAATCACATAATTAAGTTTGCAGATGTTACCAAGCTGAGTGGTAAAGTTTGTAATCTTGGTAACCACCTATCGTTAGTGAATGATTTGGCCCTAATAGAAAATTGGGCACTTACTAATGGAATTACATTGAACTCCGATAAATGTATAGTTATACATTTTGGTACTAACAATCCCAACTATTCATATATTTTAGATCAGATGTTATTGAAAAGCTCAATTAGAGAATGGGACCTGGGAGTCATGGTTAATAACAAACTAACGTCAAAGGATCAGTGCATTGTTACAACTGCAAAAACAATGAACTTGGTACATAAAGTAAAGAGATCCTTCATTAATAAAAATGCACAGACAATTCTCCCTATTGATAAGAGTTATACACGCCCAATACTTGATTATGGGTCTCAACTTTGGTCACCAACAACTAAGAAGGATAGTCAAACTGTAGAAAAAGTACAGAAGGCTGTAACCAGGAGGATATGCAGTAATAAAGAGAAAACATACCCTAAAAGGTTGCATAATATGGGACTTCATTCATTAGAAGCACTCAGACATAGGGGAGATCTTCTCTTTCTTTACAAAACATTAAAATCTAAACAGCTTATGGAAGAATATTGGCTTGAATTCTGCATTTCTCCTTACAATCTTAGGTCTAAAAATAAACAATTAAAGCTATCAAGATCAAATTCAAATAAAAGAAGTCATTTCTTTACCATTTGAGCTGTGAAGGCTTGAAACATACTCCCCCAGCAGCTGGTAGATATTCCTACACTAAATTTGTTTAAAGACAGATTAGACGAGATCTTTTATAAAAATCAAAGAACGGTATAAATTTCCCATTTGCGTAGGAGACATTCACGATGGGCCATATGGCTCCCTTATGCATAAATACACCTGGTAAACCTAATATTTATAATCTATGTCTGTCTGCTTGCCTGTCTTTCTGTAAGTCTGTCTGTCAGCCTATTTATAAGTTCACGACTCTGGTTGGAGGGCCTCATACGGATATCATAGTGTAACCTCGCACATTCTTACAGTAGGATAAGAGGACTGCAAACTGAAGGTGAAGAGTTCCGTTTTCCTAAGGACGTGAGAGGTGACACTCTTAGATCCATAAGAGGCATGCCACCGAGACCCATTGCACAACCATGTAACATTTTGTTAAAAGACCATTACAGTTGTTCAACACTTGAGACATTCTTACAGAAATAAGAGTACCTCATGCACAACTGAAGCAAGTGCTGTGATTGATTGGGAGCATCACATGATACTCATGCAATCTATTATATACAAATCATATATTAAAGTAATGTCAGGATTGATATACAAAGTTAAAAAGTAAGGCGTTTCAAAGTAAGGGTTCAAACACTTGTGAGCCATGTTCACTATATTGCTTGCAAAACTAACTCCAAACATATTATGCCTTTGCAACAGTTTTGAATTACGATTATTAAAGAGGACAGGAAATAATTTCTAATTGGCAGCTGTTTATAAAGTTCTTATTGTCATGCATTCCCGGAAATTATCAATATTTAATTGTACCTGAATAAAAAGTGATACAAAAAATGCATTTTGCATTGTTTTGCCTTTATGGACAGCTTTCTGTTACAGTTCTTTTCAAGGAACCAATAATTTGAAGTTTTTACTATGTCACAGTTTGTGCACAGAACTCTAAACATAGTTCTGATAGGTCAACAGCTCATAATTAGCATTCTGTGCATAACCCATGACATAGTAAAAACTACAAATTTCTGGTTCCAAGAAGAGAAGAGAACGGTAACAGAATGCTGCCCATAAAAACAAAACAATGCAAAATACAGTTTTTGTATCACTTTTTATTCAGGTGCAGTTAAATATAGATAATTTAGAGGAATGCATATCATTTCTGAGAATAAGAACTTTATAAACAGCTGCCAATTAGCACACATTTCATGTCCCCTTTAAAGTACAGTATTATATGTGAAGACAATGTATGGACTTAGATTAAAACATATTGGTAAGAGTGGTAGCCCAAGTTTGTGAACCCTGACTTTTGAAATTGTCTTAGTTCCTTGGATTTGTCCATGAAGCCTAACATTGCTTCAGAGGGGAAAGGACATTTGTGTGAATTAGCAGCATTTTGGAACTTTCCTATTTTAGATATTAAATTCATACCTCCAAATGATCCATATTTAAATGTACCAGAATAAAATCTGTTGCAAAAAGTTGTACTTTGTATTGTTTATGGACAGCATTCTGTACTGTTCTCTTTATAGAACCAAAAATGTAGAGTTTTGACTGTGTCGCTGCATGAATTTAGAAGTCTGAGCCCTGCTATAACTGCTTGTAGTCAAAGTTCTGTGTCCATGCAGTGACACAGTCAAAACTCCAAATTCCTGATTCCAATAAAATAACTAAACAGTATGTCATGAATACAGAATGGTGTACATAAAAATACAATGTTTTTTATAACTTCCTTTTCAGGTTAAATGTAGATCATTGAGGTGTTCTGAATATAATTTTTGAAAACAGGAACATTTCAAGCAGCTGCAAATGTTCACACAGTTCCTGTAATCCTTTAACATAATTTTCAAAATGTGATTTCCTTAAAAAGAACATAATAACCTAAGTCCCCACCAGTCTAACGCTGTCAGTTACTATGCCTAATAATGGGTACAGTTTAGTGTTGTGTGGAATTTTCAGGTTTCAGTGGAATGGAATTCTGCAGCATTTCAGAAAAGTCTGACTAATTCCATATAATTCCATTTTCAACTGAATGGCAGAATTTTGCTGTGGAGTGTCATAACCTCAGCCCACTGATCTACATTTACAGTATTTCTGTGGAATGCATTTGACAACCATTATGTATACAGTCCATTGAAGCAAGTGGGTGACTTTCATTACACACCTACCTGCAGGTCCATTAAGGAGTCTTGATGACCAGTTGCCTATTCTGAAGCTGTGTCCAAATTTCACCCTTTATATCGACTCTGCAATGTAAAGCATGAAACTGTATTCTGCCGTTTTTTCCACAGAGTGTTTTTGCTTCTAGCAAAGTATCAGATATTCCACAGAACAGGTTGTTTGGTGTACAGTAATACCACAGATGGTTAATGACACCACTTGGGTGGCATTCAGACAAAATCTCCACACCAAGTGGTTCCCCTAGGTGCATTGCAAATCTTGCAGAGCCTGTCAAAATAGAATGATCTCTGGAGCTGCTGCAATTTTATTGTAGAAAGCTGACCGTAAATCCACCATTAACTTGCTCATTCCTGTATACTTTTTCTACAGGCTTATAGTTACAATGCCAGAGTAATTTTTAATGTTTTTTCTTATTGCTGGATTTTGCACTTTCAGGTCTGATCTATTAGGCTGCAAGCTGCTGTAGTGTGTGTGTGTGTGTGTGTGTGTGTGTGTGTGTGTATGTGTGTGTGTCTGTGTTTTGCAGGGATAGAGTATAGGGTCCTGCACACTCCAGCATCAGCTAGCAGCCTTCAAAAGGATTTTAGTGCTGTTTATTTCTTATTGTTTGTGCAGCCTTAGTGGTTGAGATTTTTTTTTTATAGTGCTCGCTGGCTGCTACATGAGGGTGATAGATCTGTTTAGAAACGGCCCAGTAATAGCAGGCATGAGACATATGCTCAAGCTAGCTGAGACTTTAAGGGTATTTTAATTTGATTGTTGTTTGCAGTCTGGTGAGTGTGAGAAATATATGTAGATTGTGCTTACTGCTACAACAAAATAACTTATTTCTCCAGTGTTGATAGTGTACATTATGATCAGCCTGACATCTATAGTATTGAAATTGTTGGAGGCTATACTAAGAGAGAGACTGTTACACTTTTGAAAGGTTTTGCCTTTGGTTCAGTGGGCTAAAGCAACCAGCCATGCTCCCTGTCTGAGCTATTTAAAGCAGGCCCTCCAGCTTCCTTCAGAAGCATTTTTTTCTTTGCTGCAGCCAGAGGCTTTACCGAGTCCTCCCTCCCTCCCTTTCTTCAGAATTTGTCCCCTTGTACTTTGGACCCTGCTTGGTTTGTGCTGGACTTTTACTTATTTTTGCTAGCTTCTGCTTGGTTTGTACTGCTCCTCCTCTCCTAGATCAGTATTTTGCTTCTCATCTGGCTGTAGTCTGTGCTGCTCTCTCTGCTGTTTGTGTCTGCTCCCTCCTGCTCTCCTGCTTGTGTTTCCTTTTATTTTACTTCTTTTTGGGCTTTTGTAGTTTGCTAACCTCCTGTGTCTCAATTGTTTGCATGGCCTTTCCAAGCTTACCTACTGTTGTTCCTTACAGTTAACATTCCCCATTTACTTGTTTCATACTTTAGCAATCCCTGTTTACCTGCATTTGTTTTTTAGTTCCACTTGCTGTTTCCCTGCTTGTAGCAGTTTCCTTGTGTGCAATTGTCCTTAATTGTTTACACCTGGCTCCTGTCAGTGCCTGGCTCCACACAACAGTTACAACTCCCAGCTTTTTATTTCCCCTGCTTGCTTTTCTAGCAGTGTAGTGTGGCTCTACTGCCAGTTTTATTGCAGCTCTACTACTATCTACTCCTGCTTCCTTGGCAGTTTAAATCATTTATGCATTCCTCATTTACCCCAGCTCATGATTTCCAGGTTTGTGATATACCTCCATGAAGGACTCACCATTCCGGTTTGTTCAGTTTCATTCCATTGTTTGCTGCTACCTGTTGATCTATGTGGAGGTCTCAATTTGCATTCCTACACTGCTTTTGTGGTTGTTCTTTGTTGTAGTACTGGTAAATCTTTATTTTGCAATAATTTTGGTGCTTACAACTTTGAACAGTAACTACAAAATCTATGTTTCACCACATTAATTTGGCTTCCCTCATGGTACTGATTGATTTGCATCCCTCATTTACTATGCTTCATTCCAGGAAAGAAAAAAAAAGTTTGTCCTAAATGTGAGTCTTTATATGCTGTTTCACCTAAGTGTTGGTCTTCAGATACATTGTGACCTAAGTGTGGGTCTTCAAATACGCTGTGTGACCCATGTGTGGGTCCTATGTAAGCTATATCTGACTTGTCACCTGTTCCCTTTGAGAATGATTTTCATACTGGATGCATGCCAACTACACCCATAAATGACTATGCCTCAGGGTTGCCTTGCAGCCAATGGTCTCACTGTGCAGCCACAAGGTCTGCATCCTGGACATGTAAAACTTGGGGCGGGGTCCTTCTTATCTGGCCCATAGTTGGAATGTCCTCACTCCAGGTGGAGCTTTAGCTGTGCAGATCTTTCAGCAGCACCTCTTGATGTAGAATTTAAGATTTCAACTGTGAAGGGTGGGGTGCTTAAGCCCAAGGGGGCTCCTTTAGATTGCCATTCAGAGACATCTTCCAAGCAATTCTCCCTACAACCACCTCTGGTTCATCTGGTCTGTTCTTATGCTCATGTAGGCTGGCTGAGCACCTTTGGCAGTTGTTGCTGTCCTCCTCCCACCTTGGGGGATGGTCCTCCCATGTGGGAGGGACCTGCTGCAGAGTGTGCTCACCACCCTTCATGACGTTCCCGTTAGAGGGATAGATTGAGACCCTTCTTCCTAATTGGAATATTTTCCACCTCCCGTGAATTTGGTCTCTAAATTTCAGTAGCTGAGGCATCATTAAATATATCTCAAGCCTGGAGGGAAAGCGACCTAGGCCTTGGATCCTAAAAGGTTTCCTCCCCATAGGGTTTGTTTCCTCTCCTCCACGCTAAAGGTCATAATACTAGTTAGTCTATGTAGCAGTAGATTCTTAGGACCTTAGGTTCTGCTGTGGGATGGAGTTGGATTGTGGCTCTCCTTTTGCGTGGCATTGTGGCTTTCCTTTGCCATTCCCTCTCTCCTTAGGACATTTTGCTCTTCTGCTCAGTTTTCCTCCCTATCAGCTCAGTCTGTGTCTGTTTATTTTCATCTCTGATGGCTGTCATCCCTCCAGGAGTTGTCAGTCATGCTCTCTGGCTTTAGTGAGCAATGTTATTGCTTAGCGCTCTTTTTGGGGTTCCTTCCTAAGGTACCTTTAGCCAAGGGACTCCTTTCCACACCACTAGGGGCAGAACCCTCCTCCAGGGTATTCTTGCCTTTGGTAGCTATACAGGGTGGTATTCCCTGTGGAATAGAGTGGCGAACAGCCACAAAGGTTTATCAACAAGTTGCACAAGTATAACACTACACTAAGTTGCATAATACCATTGAATTGAAAGGCTTTGCCTATGGTTCAGTGGGCTGAAGCAACCAGCCATGCCCCCTCCCTGAGCTATTTAAAGCAGGCCCTCCAGCTTCCTTCAGGCTTCAGAAGCATTTTTTCTTTGCCCCACCATCCTCCCCTACTCCTCTAGTGGCTCACATCTGTCCTTGGGGTTCCTTCCTAAGGTAACTTTAGCCAAAGGAATCCTTCCCATAGCATCTCTAGGGGTGGAACCCTTCTCCAGGGTTTCTTGCATTCAGTACCCCTACAGGGTGGTATTCCCCATGGAAGAGAGAGGTGAACAGCCACAAAGGTTTATTAACCAGTTACGCAAGCATAACACTACACTAAGTTGTGTAAGCCCACTGAACCTGTAACACCAGCTCACAAGGGGAGAGCAAATTAGATTAACCCGCTTGAGTTCTTCAACTGGGTGACTAGAGCTGCTGACAAAGGACAGACAGTTTAAATACTGTACCTAGACTACAAAAATGCATTTTATTTGGTCCCCCAGAGGAAATTGGTCAACAAACTGAAAGATCTAGGGGGAGAGGAAAGGATAGTAACATGGGTGGAAAGCTGACTGAGGGGGCAGATGCAGAGGGTGATGTTAGACAGGGAATTCTCTGATGTTAAGAAGGTAATGAGTAGGGTAATGCAGATTTCAGTCCAGGGCCTGTCCTCTTAAGCATATTCATCTTTGCCAAATGGGTGGATATTCAGGGTATGATCTAACTTTTCAAGGATAATACCAATATCTGTGGAAAAGGGGACAGCAATGATGGGATCAGGGCACTGAGGGAGAACCTGGAAAGACTGGAGATATGGTCCATAATTTGGCAACTGAGTTTTTATTTATTTTTTTGTTTGTTTACTTCCTACTGGTCTCTGCCAGAGGAATTCTTTCCTCTGGTCTTTTCGGCTGGGCCACTTTGACATAGCTTGGACCTGGCGTCATTCTGCGTGAGACCGGGAGAATTTTTACCTTTGTTTTTTCTTCTGGTCCCTATCCCTAAGGGCGCAGATGCAGAAGACTTACGTCTAGATGAATGCCTGATGCATGCTGCCATAAAGTGTCCGCAGCGCCCTCCCCTACTTCCCCATAAGGAGTCATCTGCACCTTACCTCCCATGCTTCCACAGGTGGTAACACTTGTGGGCATCACTGCCCTTGTAACCCCCCCAGAGGAGGAAAGCATCCATTGGGATACTCAAACCTACCTCCCCCGGTGACCTGAGCCCGTTTCTGAACCTGGTTTGCTGGCATAGTGTGAGGTGTGACATCCAGTGCCTCAACCCTCAGTGCCAATGGACCAGCTGGAAACTGAGTTTTAATGAAAATAAATGCAAGGTAATGGACATCAGCAACAACAACTTGAAAAGGAAATACTTGTTGGGGGAGTAGGGACTGAGAGAACAGAAGAGTAGAGGATCTGGAGGTGATACTATTAGGTAGCCTGAAACTGATGGTGCAGCACAACAAGGCAGAGGGCAAAGTAAGCCAAATGCTAGGTGTCATAGGAAGGGGGATCAGCAGTAGAAACATGGAGATGATCCTTCCCTTGTAAAGATCCCTGGTATACCCAAATCAGGGGTATTGTGTAAGGTTTTGGATCTAACATCTATGGAAGGACTGAAAAAAGGAGAAGGCTATGTAGTGAAGGGTGATCAAAGAGAGTTGGGAGGTGCCTTTGCCTCTGAATAACTGCCTGGTTAGAATGCACCTAGAGTACTGCATGCAGTTTTGGCATCCGTACTTAAAAAAGAACATTGCACATCTTGAGAGGGTCAAGAGGAGGAAGACCAGGATGATACAGTGTCTGGGGGAAAGATTCTATGAGGAGAGACTTGAGGAGCTCAACTTGTACTCCCTGGAGGAGAGGAGGGACAGAGGGGATATGATTGAGGTCTTTAAGTATCTAAAGGGAGTAAACAAGGTCAGCCTAAATAGGGTGTTTCAGCTAAGGGAGGAGGGGGCCACCAGGGGGCACTCCATGAAGGTGATTGGCGGGAGGCTCAGGGGGAGACTAGGATATGCTATTTCACTGAGAGGGTGGTGGACTGCTGGAACAAACTACCTGAAGAACTAGTGGCTGTTAATACAGTGGAGGGATTCAAGAGGGGCTGGGACAGATATAAGGGGAAAGTAAAACTGAATAATGCCAGACCTGGAGGTGTAACTCTGATGGGGGATGGAGTCAGGGAGATTTATGGGGGAGGCAGGGAGGGCAGCAATGGTGTCCTGACCGGATGCAGATTTTCAAGCAGACTCGATAGACCATTAGGCCTACTCTGCTGGCATCTTAGTATGTTAGTATGTTGGTATCGTCTGTACAGTGCCTTGATTTTGAAAGGTGCTTTATAAATAAAGTTGGATTGGATTGGATTGGTATGTTTTGTTTTTTTTTCCATTCAGTTTTTATTGAGGTTTACAGTACAGAGAATGAATCACAAGAAACAGAAAATGTAACACAAAGTGGTTACCCAACACAACAAACAGATTCATTCTCTCCCACCCCCACTGCCTCAACCCCACCCCCCTCCCCTCTGACGCAGCAACGTAATATAAAATTAACATCATGTACTTTTAACAGCTACATATCATAGTTGTACCGAATACAGGGCTTGTAAAGGACCCCATAATTTGTTGAATTTCGTAAGTTTATTGGAAAGACTTGCAATGGATCTCTCAGTTCTAAGATTTACAAGAAGCTCTTGGAGCCATTCTAAGTAAGGTAGCCTGTCAGAGTCTTTCCAATGCCTTAAACCAACTTTTTAACAGACATGGAAATTAGGGCCACATAAAATTTTCTACATCTGATTGTAATGGCCGAAAAATCACCCAGCAGACAAATTTCTGGCAAGAAAAGCTCAGAAAGTCCTAAAAGTGGGTCAGCTTTTTGTTTGATAGTGGACCAGAGAGGGGTGGATTGGTGTGTTAATACATGGGAGAAGACCTATGAGGACAGACTAAAGGACCTTAATATTCTCACCCTAGAGGCTAGGAGAGAAAGGGTAAGATGACTGAGATGTAGAAATAAGTACATGTGATAAACAGGATGTCATACAAAGAACTGTTTGTCTTAAGGATGAACAGAAGCACAAGGGAGTCATTGCTAACTTCAGCTGCAGAATAATTCAGGAAAGATGTCCGCGAGCACTTTTTCATGGAAAGAATTGTGGATAGGTGGAACAAACTGCTAGAGGATGTGTTACTTGCCGAAACAGTGGGGGATTCAAACAATTATGGGAAAGACACAAGGCCATAGTATAATGAGGAGGGGTAAGGAGAAGGATGATCATTGGGAGCTGCTCGGGAGAGTTAGGTAGGTTAGGCAGACTGGATGAGCCATGGGACTTTTCTGCATTCAAATTCTGAGTTTCTATGTTTTCTATCATGTGACAATGAAGAAGAGCTATGGTCATGAGTGGAGTCACAGTAATGCACAATCACAAACTGCAGAGAAAACACAAGAAAGTGGTGTTCCTGGGTCATTTGGTGTATCCACTGCACAGCCCTCAGTGCTTCCGATGCTACCTTTAACACCAGTATTATCAGTGGTGCCACTGAAGACTGTGAAAAGGATCATTTGAGGTTCAAGTACTGGTGTTGAGAGATCAGCAATGTTAAAAAGACATTTGCTATGGGATCACATGATGCCTTCGACCTGAGAGGACTCTCACCGGCTCAGTTCTCCTCCCTAACCTCCAAAAACTTCTTTTTTGGGCATCACAAGGGAGAAATTCTCATCCCTTTTCTCCCACAAACATCTGCTACTGCTAACAGTGATCGAAACCACATGCAGAAACCGGAATATTTATTGGAGTAAAATTTGCTCATAGAGGCCGAAATGCGCCAGGCTCTCCCGGCCCAGATGCCACTCCAATTGACAGATAAACCCGTCAAGAGGTCTAAATCACAGGCCATGACCTCCAGCAAAGCCACACCAGGCCCTGCAAGCTCTACCCTTCTTTCAGAAGAAAAATTCTTTGCCGAGATGGCCTTCATCAAAGAAACCTTCTGGGAATTTGCTTTAGATCTAAAGGGGATCCAAGAGGAGCTCAAAGACACTAATCAGAAAATCGGTGACATCTCTGCACGTACCTCCTCCCTTGAAAGTTAGCAGACAAGGGTTGAGCCTGATATTACAGTCCTCTGCCAAAGAATTGAGCTTAAAATGGAGAATCTTGAGGGCTGGAATAGACACAATACTATAGTTATCTTCGGTTTACCCAAAGATGCCGAAGGATCCTCTTCGGTCCTCTTCGCACAGAAGTTATTAATGAAAATAGCTGGCCCACTGCCACATTCTATGGCTTACCAAGTTGAACGGGCTCACTGATCATTAAAATCGAGACCCCTGCCTGGTGTCAAGCCCAGACCATTCATTCTTCACTTCCTCAGCTATCTGGATCGGCAGCACGTTCTAATTAAAACCAAGAAGCTGCAAGAGATACGCTGGGAGGATGCCCAGCTCTGTTTCTCACAAGACCTACTGGTTCTACTTGACAAACACGGGTGGAGTGCCATGCCTCCATTACCAAGCTGATAGCAGCAGGGATCTGATTTAGGATGAACTACCCGGCTAATTTGCTTGTTCAATACCAAGATAAATGGAAAGCTTTTGAAAGGGCAAAACAGGCTGCAGAAGAGCTTCCTGCTATGTTTCCCGATCTGTTTAATCACCGTTGATAAATGGGCTCACTGTTTGGGGTCTCCCTTATAACAGCAGTTGAAAACACTATCTGTTTATTTGCCATGCTAAGGTTTTGTATCCTACTACACTCCCCTTACTTTGGCTCACCTTGCAGGACTGTGTGGGACTTCTCTCTTCGTGGACCCCCTGCTATGCCTCCTTTGATTTCTAGGAAGAGTTTTTCTGGTCCCTGTTGTTGCTTCCACTCCTCCCCTTCTGTGGATAGCTCTGCCTCCCTCTATGGAAAAGTGTTCTTCTCCCGGTTCTGTTGTCTGCTAGTGGACTTGGGCCCCTGACCTCCGGTGTTGTTCAATCTCTCCCTGGCTCACTGCTCGGTCTCCTTTCCTCTAAACTATGCAACTGAATTTCTTCTCGAATATGTGTACTGCCATATGGAACTGCCACTGGATCATGCACACCATCACACAGGAGTACCACCAGAATGTGTAACATGGAGCTAGCCATGCTGAAGATTGAGAGCACTAGCCCACTACTCTGGGACATGGGACTTTCCTTTTTTCATTAGTCTTCCTAGATTTTTCCCCTCACCTTCCCCTCCTTTTTGTTTTACTTCGTTTTCCCTCATCTTCCACATTTTTTCTGTTCCTTTATACCACGATGTAAATCGGGCATGCAAGTGCCTGACATATGGTTTTAGTAACTAGAGAGTATCAAGTTCTACCTTACTGGCTTATTACCTCAAGTATTACCTTTTCCCAACCCCAATTTCCTCCCCCCTTTTTTTTTCTTATGTGTCTCTTCTTGTTTTTGTTCGTAGGCATCAAAAGGAATTGTCAGAAGGAGGCCACCTGATGTGACTAAGAACTTACACTCTAGACCTTGTTTATAGATTATTAGGTTTAGATTCACTTGAATCAAGATTGAGAAATAGTTTTCACTTGGTTACAAATTAGAGTTTGTGGGGACTGGTTCTTTCTCCCAAGAATGTTAATGGTTACAATGTACTTGGGTACTTGGTTGATTAAATGCTTTTTGGAGGGATGGGGGGAAGGGCGGGCTGGGGTTGCTCTATCCTGGGTGGAACAGTCATGTCATGGCAATGGGAGATAGAGCCTCCTCATTGTTAACTTATAGGTGGTTATTGGATTGTTACTGGTCTTGTTTTTGTGGGCTCTGGTATTGGCTAGCCTGTGACGTGGGCACCTGAATTAAGGCACAGACTGAAATGGTGATGGGATATGGGCAAAAGTCTGAAAGCCGAGGGGACAGGGAGGGTGACTGCTTGTGGTGGGGTGGTATGACCCAAATGACAGGATGTTGCTATATGTACATGCGCACGGGGGGGAGTGAGCATGGCGAGCATGGCCTGGGAGGGGGCGGAGAGGATGTAGGGGGTGGTGCTGTGGTCTACTGCCAAACTGCACTGTGGCATCAGGGGTTGGCCTCCATTTGCAGTGTGTGGGGTTCCAGGTTCAGGTCTGGCTTCAGGCACTACTATGGCTTTGTTGCGCCCGGCCCAAAACGTGTTATTTTTTTTCTTTGCCCCCCTCAACATACACCACCCTGGGTTGAGAATCCTTAAGTAGAGCGTTGCGGGGCAAGCCCCCACGATAGTGGGTATGTGGGGTGCAGTCCCCCGAAAGCAAATGCTTTGAGTCCCCGTCACCACTCTTCCATGCACCGAGGATGTCAGGGTGGTGAAATTCTTTTTGCCGTCCTGACGTCGCACTAATGCAGGTCACTGTTCGGCACTCACCATTACAATGCAGAACTGAGGATTGTCCTTTTTTGATGGTTTTTTTTTGGGGGGGAGGGAATTTTGGACTGGGCGGATGAGGATTGTCAGGACTTACAGGGGAGGGTACTGCCAAAGGCTGTAGGACTTATGTTAGCACCTTTCCCTTTTCTGGGTCGTCTTTCATTGGGGACTTTAGTTTCTTGATTCTGCATTATAAATATGTATGTCCGGCTATCATTTTTGAACATGGAACATTAGAGAGGCACAGACTCCAGCCAAAATAATGAAGGTACTTTTACACCTTCGGCAGATAAAGCTGATGTGTTTTTTTGCAGGAAACACACCTGCCACCCACCCAGGTACTCTACTTTCATAGGCTCTGGGTTGGGCAAGTGTTCAGCTCAGGGCTTACCTCTCAGAAGAGGAAAACTGCTATTTTAATTGCCTGTAGGATCCCCATTTGTTTGCTGCATGAAGTCTCTGACTCGGAAGGCCATTATACCATCTTAAGTGTTATTCTGGGTCACTTGGAGGTTATCCTTGATTCTGCATATGGACCTAACTCTGGTGACCCAGGCTTCTTTACAAGCCTAATGACTAAACTTGCTCCCTGGTCCTCCCTGCCAATTATCTTCGGGGGAGACTGGAACCTAGTTCTCTCCAATAGTCTTGACAGATCAGGCCAATCCAGGGTATCCTTGACTCCAGGACAAAAAGCCATGCAAGAATTGATGCATTCAGTTGGCCTGGTGGACCTCTGGAGGATCACTTAT
This sequence comes from Neoceratodus forsteri, assembly GCA_016271365.2. Taxonomy (NCBI): domain Eukaryota; kingdom Metazoa; phylum Chordata; order Ceratodontiformes; family Ceratodontidae; genus Neoceratodus; species Neoceratodus forsteri. The sequence continues at coordinate 854,154,970 of CM028134.1, forward strand.
CCAAATAGGAAAGAATATTCTTTCCACTCTCCAGTTCATCAGTCATTTTCCCGCATTGACTACTTTTTAGTTAGTATAGAAAGACTTCCTGGAGTTACATCTGTTTTCTACTCATCTGAAGTTTTCTCTGACCACCATATTGCCCAACTATTTCTTGAGATCACACCTAATATCCAAAGAGATAGGCTCTGGAGGGTCAATAATCAACTTATTAAATCAGAGGACCAGATACTCCATTTACAATCCTTTATCTCCAAATTCATGCTGGATAACTCTCCATCTATGCCTAAAGTTGATATTTTATGGTGCTCCTTAAAATGTGCCATAAGAGGGGAGTTAATACGCTTAGCCTCAAAACATAAAAAACAAAAAGAACAGAAACTATCCTCCCAAATAGACCAACTAACAAATGCAGAGGTGAATCTGACAGCCTCATCTCCTGCAGAGGACTGGGAGAAGGTTGAGTCTCTTAGGGCTCAATACAATCAGCTATTCATCATCATCATCATCATCATCAAATCTTTATTTATTTAGGCGAACATCATTGAGCAAGGCTCATTTACAAGATGGACCGGATAAGGTCAAGGTTCAATAGTTGATACACAACAGATACATCATACACTTATACAAGACAGTTATACATACAGGAGAAAATAACGTTTATAAACACAGTGATGTACAGTAAATTCACATGATAAAAAACGGTTACAGGAAAGTTAAGTAATATTTACAGTATGTACAGTTATACATATCCCAGTAGGGGGCATGGCAGACACTAAACATAATGTAATACTAGGATGGTGAAGGTATTACTGGGTGCCATAAGATGGGGTGTCTGTCTGGAAGGAATATGCCATATATGGTTTGGAAGGGAGATTTGTGAAATGACAATGCTAGCTCTAGTGGTAGCAATTGCATTTCTGTTTGAAGAAGACTGTACAATGTTGTTTAAAGGATGCAAATGGAATGATATTGGACAGTTGTAGGGATTTGTGTAGGGTGTTCCATGCTATAGCTAGAGAATAGCTGATTGCTGCCCTCCCTAGCCTGGTGTTGAATTTGGGCAATTTGAACAGGATGATGTTGTTGCTTCTTAGGGCATTGGAGCTAGGAGAGGTCTGGGTGAAGCAGTCCAGGATATAGTTTGGAAGTTTTTTTGACAACGCCTGTAAATCCATAGTGCTGCATTTCTGTTCCTTCTGAGGTAAAGGGAAACCCACCCAACTGCAGCATAAAGAGAACAATGATGAGTATTAGATGGCAGATCTGTAATGAACCTTATTGCTCTAATGATATAAGGTATCCAACTTGTGATGGTAGGAGATGGGGCAGTGACTATAAAGGAAGTCTGCATAGTCAACAACTGATAGAAAATGGCCTGGACTAACCTCATCTTTGAGTCTCTGTTTAGGAAGGGTTTTAATCTATAGAAAGGCCAAGCCTTTGATGAAGCTTTTAACAGTTCTTCCAAATGATGAGTGAAGTCAAGTCTGTTGTCAATCCACACACCTAGGTATTTGAAGTTTTCTACATACTCCAGATTTTCTCCAAGTATAGTGCATAGCTGGGGAGAATGATTGAGAGGATGTGCTGGAGCTTTGATTTGTGAACATCATTGCTTTAGTTTTCTTTGCATTTAACAGAAGCTTTTTCTTGAGTAGCTGATATTGTAGCAAGGAGAATTCTGTTTGTAGGATTTCACTAGCAGCTGCAGGGTGAAGGGTTGCTGACATACAGAACAGCCATCAGCAAAGAGGTGTACAGAGGAATTGGTAAGGGCTGAATCAATGTTATTTATATAAATGGCAAAAAGGATAGGACCCAGAATAGAACCTTGGGGGACTCCTCTTGACAGTGGTTTTAATGGGGGATAGGTCACCTTCAGCTTTTACCTGCTGTGACCTACCGGTGAGATAGCATCTGAACCACTTAAGGGAGGATGGATCTAGGCCAATGGAGTACAGGGATGAAAGTAGTAGCTCGTGAACCACAGTATCGAATGCTTTGCTCAGGTCCAGGAATACTGCACAGACATTATTCTTTTTATCTAATTCGGATTGCCAGTCATTTGTGACCTTGGCTAGTGCAGTGATAGTGCTATGCTTGGCCCTGAATCCAGATTGAGCTGGGTTTAGGAGGTTAGCATTGTCAAGATACTCCCTTAACTGATTACTCACTAATTTCTCCAACATCTTGGATAGCACTGGTAGAATGGAAATGGGTCTGTAATTATTAAGATCCATAGGGTCCCTGATTTTAGAAGGGAACCACTTGGGCTGTCTTCCACAGTGTGGAATAGAGCCAGAGTTTAGGGATAGGTTAAAGAGTGTGTTAGGGGACTGCAAGTACATGGCATGCAATCTTTAGAAAGTAGGGGTCCAGAGAGTCTGCCCCTGCGCTTTTTTGTATCCAGTTGCCATAATAGATCCTCTACTTGTTTCAACAGTATAGATTTGAAGCTGAAGGAAGAGTCAACTCTGATCACCAGTGCAATGGGAGCTTAATTGTTCCCTCAGCAGGTTAGCTGGAGAGGTGTCAAAGGCAAGGCCAGCCGTTGTGAAGTGGTTATTGAAGGCATCCAGAATTTCCATTTTGCCAGTGATAGGGCCATAACTGTTGTGTAATTGAGTTGGAAGGGGGGTGTTAGCGTCCTGCCCCACCATACCCTTGATGGTGCCCCAAAACCTAGCAGGATTATGGTAGGAAGAGTCGAGTTCAGCCAAGTAGAAGGCAACCTTTGTATCCCTAACTTTCTTGGTGCATCTATTCCTGGCTTTCCTAAAGATCATCCAGTCATTTGCATTCTTGGTTTTTCTTGCCATTTTCCAGAGTTTGTCTCTCTCCAGCAGTGCAGCTTTGAGGTCAGCTGTAAACCAACGATAGGATTTGTTTTTTATTCGGATACTAGAGATTGGGGCATGGGTGTTAAAGGCATTTATTATAATGTTATTTAGCACCTGCTGAGCTTTTTCAACAGAATGGGCAAGATAAAACTTGCCAGTGTGGAGAGTAAGCTAGATCATGCAAATATCCTTCAATATTCATGTTTTTCTTGGATCTCCTCATGAGGAATTTTGCAGGGCTTGTTGTTATGCTGGTGGATCTTACCCCTGCGATGGGGCAGTGATCACTTATATCGCAGAGAAGCACTCCAGCGTGTGTGAATAGATGTGGTTTGTTCACTAGCATAATATCAAGTAGTGAGCTGTTATTACTATTCCTTGCATTAATTCTTGTTGGTTCATTAATTAGCTGTGTGAACCCATATGTATCACAGAATGATACCAGAGGTGCAGCTTCCTGGGTAAGCCAGTTGAACAAATGGAATTTATTCTGCTTAGATCCCAGATAACCTATTTTGAACAAGGTAAAAGAGCAGGTAAGCTGCTAGCTCTTCGAATTAGATCCCAATTAGCTGATAGAATTATTACCTCTCTTCAGTCCCCTGCAGGTGACATTCTTACCTCACCGAAGGATATCTGTGAAGCATTCCAGGCTTTTCATAAAACCTTATACACCCCTACCAATTTTCCTTTTTCTCCACAAAAGGTTGAGTCATTTCTTAGTGATATCATCCTCTCCATGCTGTCCAATGTACAATCCTCTAGTTTAAAAAAGCCCATCACTGTTGAAGAAATACTGGAAGCTATCGATTCACTTTCATTAGATAAATCCCTGGGTCCGGATGGCTTTTCATCTAACTTTTATAAGGCTCTTAAAAATACCATAGTACCTATTCTTCTAGATATGTTCCAATATACCTATGAACATGGCATTTCTGACACTTCCCTAACCCAAGCCCTTTAATGTGGTCCTCCCAAAAGTGGGTAAAGACCCTTTGTTTGTTCATAATTACTGACCGATCTCCTTTATCAACGTGGACTTTAAAATATTGGTTAAGGTCCTAGCTTTAAGGCTGGGCCATGTATGGGACTCCTTGGTTAGTCCAGAACAAGTGGGTTTTGTTCAAGGACACCATTCTTCTGACCATCTTCAAAAACTTGCACATCTTTTTTCTGCATCCAGGGACACTTCAACCCCAGCTGCCTTGATGTCCCTGGATGCAGAAAAAGCATTTCATAGGGTGGCCTGGGAATATCTATTTTCCAGACTTCCTAAATATGGTATCCCTGAGGAGTTCATAACCTGGGTTAAGATACTTTATTTCTCCCCTTCAGCTCGGGTGCAATGTAACTGGGTACTTTCCCCACCTTGTCCCCTGAAACAGGGCACCCGGCAAGGCTGTCCCCTTTCGTCTTGTTTATTTAACCTCTTCCTAGAACCCCTTATAAGAAAACTGAACTTTTCCCAGTTAGTCTCCGGTATCCAAATATGACACTCAGAATATAAACTTTCTGCATATGCAGATGACATATTGTTACATATTTCTTCTCCCTCCCAATCCCTCCCTACAGCCCTAACAATAATTTCTCAATTTAGTGTGATCTCCAGCCACAAACTGAACCTTGAAAAGACTGAAGTCTTTCCACTTAATATTTATTTTTAGAGATCAGAAATTGGTAATATAGGCCTACAATGGTCTCCAGAAAAATGTAAGTATTTGGGCATTTTTCTCCATTCCTCTCATAAGATCATGAAAATTCTTAATCTTGATAACATTGCAAACACTATAAAAGATGATATTAAACATTGGTCCCTATAACCTCTTTCTATGTGCGGTTGAATGAGTATAATTAAGATGAATATTTTGCCCCGCATACTTTATCCCTTGCAAATGTATAATTGGGCCTTGCCACATTCATAGTTTGTCCAGGTTCATAAGATACTTACTTCTTTTTTGTGGGCCGGAAAAAAAGTAAGAAGAAGTTATAATAAACTCACTCATCATAAGGTTGATGGGGGTTTACAAGCTCCTAACTTCTATCTATATTATTTGGCTAATCACCTAATTAGAATGAGGTTTTGGCTGCTGCCACCAACCCATTCTTCTGGCTCCTCTTATTCCCCTCTCTGGTTAGAAATTGAAAAGTCCTTATGTGCTAACTATGATTTGAATCCCAGAGCCCTCCCTTTTCCTGACTACAAGAAACTTCTCACCGGGTTGAAAGATTCTCCAATCGACTCCCTGTTATTCACACAATCTCAACTTATCTCCCTTCTTAAGGTCTCCAGAGCCAAGGATGTAGCAAAACCCCTCTTTCATAATTCAGATTTCCTCATATCAGGTAAACCCATTAAGCTCATCCGTTTCTGGCCCAATATGGGAATCGAAAAAGTGGAGGACCTGGTCATCAATCATAAACTGATGCATTTCCAGGAGGCTGCCCTACTCTATCTATGGTCTCCCTTACAGGTATTTAAATACTTACAAATTTTCTATGTGCTATCGCATCACTTTGGCACCGGACCTTGGAATAGGACATTGTCGGCCACCCTGTCCCCGTACCTTCTTTCTCTCCCATCCTCTCATTTCATAACCCGTGCTTATAGGTTCTTACAAACCACACTACTGGGGTTAGAAAGTCAAAGAAGTTATTGGCGCGGGACCAGGCCATGCCAAGTACTATCCCTGCAGAAACTGGTCAAAAATTTGGAAACATACTTACAGATATCTTTTTTTTTAAGACTTTATATTATATGCCCCCTATGTCAGGCATCCTTCTGGGGTGCTCATGTGGCTAAGACTACTACTCCCAGCCTGAAACATTAGACCCCGGTGAACTCCCCCATCGACCAGGCAGACCCTAGCACCTCGGATCACCCCCCCAAGGGCTGGGTTTGCTCTCCCCAGTGGCCTATCTGAAATTAGAGAGAGCCATACGTGGATTGATGGGTTGGCCAGGAGATCTCTGGAGGAAGTGGGCCAGCATTTGGATGTGCATCCTGCCCCTGGAGCCCCCATCATCTCCACGAACACAGAGAGGGATTTTCCTTTTTTTTTGTAGTTCCCCCGGAGAGTACAGTGTGCAATGATGTCCATGCATGGCTGCCCTATTGACGTCTGCCACACTCCCTCCCTTCTTATGTATGGCTGGCTTGCCTGTAGTACCCCTGGTCTCCACTGGGAGTCACTAGGCAGCCGAGCTGTCCCCAAAACCCTCCCCAGAGAGAGAGGAGGTCAGTCCACTGGATGCTCAATCCTCTGTCTCCCCTGCAAACCCCAACAGCCCCGGGCTTATTCCTAAACCCGAGTTGCTGGTGTGGCATGAGGTGTGGCATCCAGCGCCTCAACCCTCAGCGCCACTGGGCCGGCACTTACAGATATCTTAAGTGGGATAGGTACAGATATACACAGTTTCAGATTAATTACAATTTGCATTACACCCCGGTCAGCCTAGGAAGGATGGGACTGCGATCCTCTAACCTTGTCCCAAGTGTACGCAGTTTCCCGGGGACTTACTGCATATGTTGTGGTCATGCAATAAGGTCTCTCCATTCTGGAACAGCATCAGATCTTGCTTAGACCCACTGTTGTCTCTTTCTGATAAGTTTATCCCTGAAATTTGCATTTTGGGAGACTATACCAACCTTCACGGCTGTATGCAAACAGCCTATATGGCCTTAATTTCTACATGCTTCAAAAAGGTACTGCTTAGGTTCTTAACTGAAGTAATGATACCCACCTATACTAAGTGGTTCATGGAAATTATGTTTGCCATCCAGGCAGAATGGATTATTGCTGGGAGGAATAATTGGAGGGTACAATATCAACAGGTCTGGGACCCCTTCTTTAGTTTGCTGATAGCCCACTCTCCCTCAGCTCCTCTATTATAGGAGTCTGAGCAGTACATCCCCTTATCTTTCTAGGAGATAGTTCGGTATATACCCAGAAATTACCTTATACTAATGCTTATTGAGGGGGAGGGAGGGGTGTAGAGTTGAAGGGGGAGGGTTGGAATGGGTTGAGGGAGGGAGGGGGCAGGCATCAGTTCAAGTGTTTATCTAAGACTAGGTTTGCTGGCCAAGGCACCTAGCTTCACCAGAGCTCTTTTTCTTCTAGGTTGCTTGAAAGGACAGAGCAAAGAACCTTACCAGAGCAAGGATAAGGATTAAGGCTTCTTTTGGCTAGACAGATTTACTGTTTGTTATTTTTATTTTGTACTCACAGGGATTGTTACTGTTCATTGCTAACATTTTATTGCTTAATTTTCTCTGATTCAAATTGTTGTTGCTGTGTATACCTTCTGCTGCATTATTACAGGGCATGCATACAGGTGTGTGCTTACAGATCACTGCTGTAATCTTCTGATTCAAATTGTCTTTTGCAAGGTATATCTTCTGTTACTGCTTTATTTTTCTCTGTAGAAAAGTGTTTCTTAGAGGGTATATCTTCCGTGAAATTATTACAGGTGGTACTTTACAGGTTTACAGTTTTATCTGTCATTAGGATAAGCTTTCAGGGCTACTGCATTTGTTGCTGGCTGATTGTTTCTGCTCTTACCTCCTTGTTTCTTTCATCCGTGATTCTTCTTTTGGCAGGGGAAGGGCTAACCATCCACCCACCCCATCCCAACCACCCACACTACACCTTTTATAGGGTAGCACAGTAGTGACATTTCCTGTAGCAAAGCAGGAAGGGGCAGATCAGAGGGGTATCCACACAGATACCTCATTTACAGGGGCACTAGTACTTTAACTTGTTATAACAAGTTATACAAGAACAAACAAACAAAACACAAAATCAAACTTTTGCTTTCATTATCTTCCTTCTAATTACTCTGATCAGGTTATAAACCCAGCAACTTATCTGGAATGGATACCATTAACTGCAGGTACTGCAGAACACTTTTCAGAAGGGCAGTTTTACAGGATTTAGGACACAGTCCTACATGCAGGGCCATTGCAGGTCTAAGGGCTCAGCTGCAGGCAGCATGGGCAGAGATTGCGTGCCTCAAATTGCATATTCAAGAGGAAGTATATTATAAGAACAGCCCGCATTTCCCCAACATCCAACAGAAGCACCTCAACTGCAGAGGATAGTTGGTCCAGGAGGTTGGCAGGTGGTTAGGAGGGGCAAATCAGGTGCCCCATCACTCAGTGCTCTCCAACGTATCACCTCCAAAAACCATATAAAAACTACAAACAGGTATCTGCCTCTATCTCCGACTCTGCAGAGTAGGACACTGCAGCACAGGAGCTAGCACGACAAAACTCACCCAAAACAGGAACCAAAACAAAAACAGCAAAAAGGAAATCCAAAAACTTCTGATCATAGGAGACTCCATGATTTGGGGAGTTAATATGTATCTCCAGCCAGGGGTAATGTTCAGATGTCTCCCAGGTACATCAGTGTGGACAGACACTGACTACATTGCTAAAATTGTTCAGGAAGCAGGAGAAAACATGGACATCCTGGTACACATAGGGACTAATGATCTTGCCAGCTGGTCAGTTCTGGAGACGAAGGAACACCTGACCAGGCTGATGACAAACTATCATCCATTTCATCCTGCATCTCCTTCTCTGAGATCCTGCCAGTCTGGGAGAGGAGGAAAGATGGATGGAAGGTCAGAGAAGGGGAGATAGGGGGGCTAAACATGTGGCTCAAGAGCTGGTGCCAGGAAAAAGACACAAATTTGTGGGGAACTGGAAACAGTTTTGGGAGTGAAAGTTCTTTAAATTTGATGGACTGCATCTGACTAAGGAGGGAGTCAGTGCATTGGGGCAGAAGTTTGATGTCTTTGCAGAATATTTAAACTAGCAAATGGAGAGGGGGTGCAGCACCCCATATGTCTAATGGGAAGAACACCCCTCCGCCCTCAGCTAGTGGTCAAATAGGAGTTCAGCATGTTTGTAATTCATTTGCATCACCAGGTAAAGAAAAAGGTCCAGCTCCCCATACGACACACAGGGGAAATGCCGGACCTCACCCAATAACTAATACACCAAAATCTGGCCAAGGGAAAATCATGTACACAAATGCTCGCAGTGTGGGAAACAAGATCCCAAGCCTGCAGGCAATAATGATAGAGGCTAAACTGGACATAGTAGCCATTAGCAAGACATGGTTTACCAGTAACCACACTTGGAAGACTTCAGTACCTGGCTATGTACTGTTCAGAAGAGACCGAGGTGCAAAAAGGGGTGGGGGTGGAGTGGTCATTTATGTCAATGAAAATATCAATGCTACAGAAATTCAGACTACACATAAGGAGCCAGAAGAACTGTGGGTCACCCTGGAAACAGGATATCGAACAGCCATATGAACTGGGGTTGTGTACAGGCCTCCAGACCAGGAGGAGGACATAGACATGTTACTGTTAAAAGATATACAAAATATGACAGCGAAAGGTGAGGTTCTGATAATGGGAGACTTCAACATGCCAGATACAGATTGATCAGTACCAGCAGGGACATCTGCCAGAACTAGACACATGGTGGATTCCCTGCAGGGGAGGTCCTAAAACAACTGGTACAACAACCCACAAGAGACAGGGTTCTCCTGGATCTAGTACTGACTAACAGGGAAAGGATCACAGATCTCCAGGTAGAAGGTCACCTGGGTGCCAGTGACCATCACATGGTATGGTTCAATTTGGCCACTAGAACAAAATCATCCCATTCCAAGGAAAAAATATGGGATTTCAGAGGAGCTGACTTTGATAAGATGGTCAACAGAGTTAAGCTAGCTCTGGAAAAACGAAATACAGGTAAGGGGGTAAAGGCAAAGTGGGCAAGCAATAAAGATGCAATACTTGAAGCAACATCCCATTGTGTTAATGAGAAAAGGAAGTGCAAACGAAGAAGGAAACCACTTTGGTTCTCAAACACAGTAGCAGAAAAGGTCAGAGCCAAAAGACTGGCTTTCAGGAAATATAAGGGAATGCAGCAGGGTAAAGATAGGGAGGCATACCAAACTTCCATAAGGGAAGCAGGGAAGGCAGTAAGGCAGGCATAGGCCCAAACCGAGGAAACACTAGCAAGAAACAGTAAAAGAAGGTGACAAGACTTTCTATAGATACATTAGTGAAAGGAGAAAGTCCAGAGGGGGTATTGCTAAGATCAAAGGGGATATGGGGGCATGTGATGAGGAGGAGGACCATGTAAAAGCACCTATCCTAAATAGATACTTCTGCTCAGTATTAACTGAAGAGAAGGTAGGGCAGGGCCCACAGCTTAGCACCATGGATACAGGGGGGAGGGAGGTGTGCACTAGTCCCTTCACAAAAGAAAGGGTCCTACAAGAGCTCGATTAGCTCAGGATGGACAAGGCAATGGGACTTGATGTCATACATCCCAGGGTACTAAAGGAGCTATGGGTGAAACTAGCAGATCCATTATCAGAACTGTTTAGTGAGTCTCTGAGCACAGGAGAGGTCCCAGAAGACTGGAGAAGGGCTCATGTGATCCCACTCCACAAGACTGGTAGCTGGTAGGAGGCAGGGAACTACAGACCAGTCAGTCTTACCTCAGTAGTGGGCAAGATTATGGAGACATAAGGACTTAATGACTTAAGTAAAGGATAGTGCAATGCCTGGAATCCATAGGAGCACAGGATCCAAGACAGCATGGGTTTACAAAAGGAAGGTCCTGTCAAACTAATCTCATAGATTTCTTTGATTGGGTAACCAGAATGGTGGACCAAGGGGGAGAAGTGGATGTTGCCTACCTTGACTTCAGCAAAGCTTTCAATACCGTTCCACATAGAAGATTGATTAATAGGTTGGGTAGGCTCGGGGTGGGTCAGACATTGGTCAACTGGGTGGCAAACTGATTGACGGGCAGAAAACAGAGTGGTGGTGAACGGTATACAGTCATAAGAGATGCAAGTCACAAGTGGGGTACCTCAGGGATCAGTCCTTGGGCCAGTCCTCTATAATATCTTCATCAGTGACATTGCAGATGGACTGGAGGGTAAGGTTTGTCTGTTTGCAGATGACACCAAGATCTGCAACAGAGTAGATGATCCAGATGGGGTGGGCAGAATGAGACAAGATCTGGACAAACTAGCAAAACGGTCGGAAGAGTGGCAACTGGGGTTTAACGTAAATAAGTGCAAGATCATGCACATAGGGAAGAGAAACCCTGAAGCCACCTATAAGCTGGAAGGGGAGTTGCTGGCAGTCACAAGGGAAGAAAGAGACTTGGGCATCATCATCACTGATGACCTGTAATCATCCAAGCAGACCACTAAAGCAGTAGGTAAGACTAGAGGGATGTTCGGCTATATTAGTAGGGTATCACAAGTTGGAAGAAGGAGGTAATAATCCCTTTTTACAAGACACTGGTTAGGCCCCATCTGGAGTACTGTGTGCAGTACTGGAGGCTGCACCTTCACAAGGACATTAACCAAATTGAGGCAGTCCAGAGAAGGGCAACCAAAATGGTGCAGAGACTGCATCAGAAACCATATGAGGACAGATTAACTGAGCTCAGTATGTATACCCTAGAACAAAGGAGGGAGAGAGAGGTGATATAATTGAAACATTCAAACACCTTAAGGGCATTAACAAGGCGAAAGAGTCTAACATGTTTCAATATAAGAAAAATAGCAGGACAAGAGGACATAGCATGAGATTAGAGGAGGTCGATATGTGTAATGGAGGAAGTTCTTTTCACAGAAAGGGTGGTGGATGGCTGGAATGGCCTACCTCAGTAAGTGGTGGATACGAATACAGTGCAAGGCTTCAAACTGGCATGGGTTAGGCATAAGGGAGCAATACAGATGAGTATGAATAAATAGGCCATTGGCAGGGCAAAGGCCAATGGCACATTCATAAGGTAGAAAAAGAAATGGACAGACTGGATGGGCCTTGCGGTCCTTATCTGCCATCAACTTCTATGTTTCTATGTTTCTATAATTGCTGTACTTTACTGTTAACATACAGAATATTTACTCAATGTACCTACAGCAACCACCTGTACTCGGCTCCATGGATGCCTGCACAATATGTTATAAAGAAAACTTTCAATAAAGAATATTAAATAAAAAAAAGACATTTGCTGATGCAGCAGTAGTTCTAGCAGTAGACTCCCAGGGACAGTCTATAGTTGAGCTTCCGTAACAAGAGACAGTGGAGGAGGACTCTCAGCAGGAGATGTTAGAGTAGGAGGAGGATGCTCAGAAAGAGGTAATAAAAGTGGAAGAACCTTAGTAGGAGATGGAGGAGGGGTATTTTCAGGAGAAGATAGTGGAGGTGTAACAGTCTCATGAGAAGATTGTGGGGGGGGAGGGGTGGTTGTACATACTGTCAGTCATCATACAGTTCCAGATGACAAAGCAGAAATTGAGGAGCTGGAGTCTTACAGGGGAAGCAGTGACATTGAAAATCCTGTGTTTGATGTAGATTGAGAGCCAGAGTACCATGAAAGTAGTCCAAAATGCAAAAGGCCACTTTTACACCAAAAGCAAGGGTAAGGGCAGCTACATCCAAGAGCAGAGTCATTCTCGATGCCCTGCAGGGGGCAGGCCTTAAACAGCTAGTGCTGGAACCCACTTGAGAGGAAGCAATACTAGACCTGATACTCTCAAATGGAGAGAGGATCACACATTTAGAAGTCAGTAGACATCCGGGAACATGCGACTGCTGCAAAGTGTGCTTCACAATAAGCACAACCATGGAGACAAGCCATACAAAAACAAGCATACTGGACTTTAGAAGGGCTGACTTTGGCAAAATGGGTGAATACCTGAGGAATACACTAGCAAATGGCCAAAAAGGAGGGTGGAAGAACAATGGAGAAAAATCAAAACTGCCATCATAGAGGCAACAAGCCTTTGTGTGAAACAGATAAAGAAAACAAAGCAGAGTAAACAAGCATTTGTCAATGCCGAATGTTTGCTTGCTGGCATTGGCAGTGGTAGTGTAGAAGTTACAGAGCTGCGTAATAGGTATGGCAGTGAAGTATTGAACTGAAGCCAACCACCACCACCCTGCAGAGAGTGACGAGGCACATTGGGGTGTCGTTTGGTCATCAGGCATAACGGCCACGCTTATTTCACCACACCCCACCCTGCAGACACTGACAAGTGCCACGGTGTTCCTTGTGGTCTTTGGCCCTTATCGCACCCCATTTCATTAGGAAATATGGTGAGATGGGTGCGATATAGGAGAATGGGGTGAACTTTGGGCGAAGAGTCCAAAGGCATACCTCGATGCATCTCAGTGACTGCAGGGGTGGAATGGTATGAACATCACAGGCAAGAATCCCAAGTCACACCCTGATTCCTGTCATTCTCTATAGGGTTGGGCGTTATAGTTGAAAACCTAAACCTCAGGCATTCGTTGGTATTTTCACTCCAAATTTTCAACATGTTTGTTTTGTGACCCTACCTCATGAACAGGGGGAATATCAGTTTGTTAGTCGAAAGCTGCTTATGCACAATGACTACGGCATTTAGCACCACAGGTGCAAAAATATTCCGAACAGGATGTAAAAATGACAGCTGTACTCTTTCATGGGAGGTGTAAAAATGGCTATGCTGCAAATGTGTAGTAAAAATATTTAAAAATGGTGAAGTCACGAGGCGTACATAGAAACTGTGCTTTCATGAACCGTAATATAATTAGGTTGGGATTTCTTACAGCAGATTGTCAACTCAGGCATTTTGGTGCCTCCGATCATGAACAGTGTCACCTGTGATTTTCTTTATCTGTGCGAACAATGATTTCCCACAGCGACCAAGCATCTCTGCACTGAAAGTGTAGAAAACACCGGCCATATTGTGAAAAATGGCAGCTGTAGTGTTCATAAGGAAGTGTGTAAAATGCCACTGGTGAAAATCTGGACTGAAAATATTACAAAGTCATGAACTAACGAGGGTGCATGGAAACTGTGCAATGCTCACTCGTAACACAGTCATTTCATGGACTTTGTCACCAAATTTTCAACATAGCCATTTTAAGACCTCTGCTCATGAACAGTGTAACTGTGATTTTCTTAATCTGTCCTAAACATTGCTTCTTACACAACAGCGCCATTGTGTGCTGCATGTGTGAAAACACATTTTGGGCGACATATGAAAAATTGCAGCTGTACTGTTCATAAGGAAGTTTAATAAAATGGACATGTTGAAAATCTGGAGTGAAAATATTAAATTTGCAAACTTATGAGCATGCATAGGAACTGTGCAACGCTCGCTCGTAAAAGTCATTTTTAGGAATTTTTCCACCAAATTTTCAACATAGCCATTTTAACACCTCACCTCAAGAAGTGTCACTGTGATTTTCTTAATTTGTCCCGTACATTGATCTCGCACACCAACTGCGCCATTGTGCGCTACATGGGTAGAAACATGTTTTGGGTGAGATGTGAAAAATGGCAGCTGTACTACTCATAAGAAGTGTGGTAAAATGGCAATGTTGAAACTCTGGAGTGAAAATATTGAAAATTCCACACGACCTGGCGATGTGAGGTCGCCTAACGCATGCTTTCGTAAATATCATTTTGGAATTTTTCACAAATTTTCAACATAGCCATTTTAACACCTCACCTCATGAACAGTGTCACTGTGATTTTCTTAATTTGTCCCATACATTGATTTGCTACACCGACTGCGCCATTGTGTGCTACATGGGCGGAAACACATTTTGGGTGAGATGTGAAAATGACAGCTATACTACTCATAAGAAGGTGTGGTAAAATGGTAATGTTGAAAATCTGGGTGAAAATATTGAAAATTTTGAACTTCTGAGCCTGCGTAGGGTTCCATAACCTGGCTAAATAAAACAGTCATTTTAGAGAATTTTGGCACCAAATTTTCAACATGGGGTTTTTGAGACCCCTTCTCATGATTGATGTCACTGTCATGATGTTATTTTGGCCCAAAGGATGATTTCGCAGTCACTGCACAGTCACTGTGCGAAATCACCCTTCGGGCTTGAATAACGCCATGACAGTGACATCAATCATGAGAAGGGGTCCCAAAAACCCCATGTTGAAAATTTGGTGCAAAAATTCAAAAAAATGCCTGAGATATGCAATAAAGTTGAAACCCCCCTATTTAGCCCATTATACAGCTTACCGGCATTTCCTCAGTTCGCGGTCGGCTTTGAACAGTGCAGACGGTTCCCGTCCAACAAGATCATCGGCCGGAGTCGGAGGTAAGTATAGGGGTGAGAGGGGTGGGAGGCTGGGTGCGCAGTGGGTGGGTGCGGGTTGTGGGAGGGCGCGGAGACTGCCGTTAGACCGCTTTTTCCTTTACAGGTGACAAAAGGAACCGGACAACATGACATTTGCCACACTGGGGTGGGCTCCCAGCATGGCACAAGGATGTTGGGAGGGCCGCTCAGCTGACGTGGGGATTGGGCACCCCCGCCGCCCATTTAATTCGCTTGCCACGCTAGGGTGGCCCCAGCGTGGCACTCACTACTGGGGGTGGAGGACAGTGCAGCCGATCGGGATTGACACCCCATCGGGTTATATGATTAGTTGCCACGCTGGGGTGAGCACCCAACGTGGCATTTTGGAAGCCTTTGGGCGGGGAACGCAGCACAGCCAACGGGATTGGAAACCTGGCTATACCGTGCGGTGGGGGCGATGCCTGTGGGCTTGTGTGTGTGGTTGGGGAAAGAGCCACGTGAGCAGCGTTATCTTATCACTGCTCACTCAAACGTAGCTCCCCTTTCAATCAGTGAGTTACTGCATTTTGAGCGTGTCATAGACAGCTCCAAAATGCATTGGCTTACGGGCCGCACCTGCCAGCCCACTGACTGAATTGGAGGAGGAGGAGGTGACACACCTCTGAATCTCCGATGATGGCACTATGTTTCTTGCACATGCGTGCAAGCAAACATAAAAACCACTATGGTTCTCAAAAGAGGTGGCAGGGAAGGTTAAGGAGAAAAAGGTTGCATTCAAAAAGTATAAGGCATCACAGAAGGAGCACGACAGGGAACTGTATCAGTTAAAGCAGAAAGAAGTGGGGAAGGCAGTCAGAATAGCAAAAGCCCAAACTGAGGAAAAAATAGCCAAGTCAGTTAAGAAGGGGGATAAAACCTTTTATAGGTACATTAGGGAGCATAGAAAGGTTAAGGGAGGAATAGTGAAGATTAATAAGGGAGGGGGAGGTGGGCAGAGGAAGACAGTGAAAAGGCAGAGATAATGAATGAATACTTTTGCTCAGTATTCACAAAAAGAAGATGAGGAGAAGTTACCTAAACCAGACAATAGAAGCACTCTGGTTGGGGGGGGAGGTTGACACCAGTCCATTTACAGAAGAAAGAGTCCTGAAAGAACTCCTAAAACTCAAGGTGGACAAAGCAATGGGGCCTGATGGGATTCACCCCAGAATCCTAAAAGAACTAAGGGAGGACCTAGTGACACAACTGATCACACTTTTTAACAAATCATGGGAGGATGGGGTGGTACCTGAGGACTGGAGGAGGACAGATGTGATTCCCCTTCACAAAAGTGGGAACAAGGCAGAAGCAGGAAACTACAGACCTGTAAGTTTGACCTCAGTGGTAGGGAAAATGATGGAATCACTTCTGAAAGAAAGAATTGTTGAATACCTAGAGGCCAGCGAGGCACAGGACCCAAAGCAGCATGTATTTAAAGCAGGAAGGTCATGTCAGACAAATCTAATAGATTTCTTTGACTGGGTGACCAAAGTTATAGACCAGGGAGGGGCTGTGGATATGGCTCTACCTAGCCTTTAGCAAGGCATTTGACACAGTCCCACACAAAGATTCATAATCAGGTTAGCCAGCCTGGGAGTGGGTCCCAGGGTGGTAGCCTGGGTTGCAAACTGGCTGCACAACAGGACACAGAAGGTAATGAGTGGAGTGAACACATTCTGAAGAGGGGTCACTAGTGGAGTACCTCAGGGCTCAGTACTGGGTCCAGCCCTCTTTAGCATCTTTATAGGTGACATTGCAGAGGGTCTGAAGGGGAAGGTATGCATCTGCAGATGATACAAAGATCTGTAATAGAGTTGATACACAAGAGGGTGTAGAAAGGATGAGAAGGGACTTGGTAAGGTTGGAGGAATGGTCAGACATATGGCAACTTAGATTCAATGCAAAGAAGTGCAAAGTAATGCACCTGGGAAACAAAAAAAACAGGAGAAGAGTACACAATAGCAGGGGAGGTACTAAGAACATCAAAAATGAAACAGGATTTGGGGGTAGTCATATCAAATTATCTAAAGGTGGGTAAGCAATGTGAGAAGTCAGTCAGGAGAGCCGGGGGATACTGGGATGCATAGGAAGGTGCATCACAAGTAGAAAAAGGGAAGTGGCTATCCCTCTGTACAGACAGTTGGTGAGACCCCATCTGGAGTACTGTGTGCAGTTTTGGAGACCTCATCTATGCAAGGACATAGACAGGATGGAAGCAGTCCAGAGGAGGGCAACTAAAATGGTGCAGACTTTGCATCAGAAATTATATGAAGAGAGACTGAGAGAGCTTAATATGTATACCCTTGATGAAAGGAGGGTCGGGGGGACATGATAGAAATGTTCAAGTACCTCAAAGGAATCAACAAAGTCCAGGAGGGTAGCATCTTTCAGAAAAAGAGATGCGTAAGAACAAGGGGACACAATTTAAAGATAGAGGGGGGTCGGCTCAGGAGTAGTCGTGAGGAAATCTTTTTCACAGAGAGAGTGGTGGATGCATGGAATGCCTTCCTGGGGAGGTTGTTGGGGCTAAAACAGTGGGGGAATTCAAACATGCATGGGACAGACACAAGGCAATTGTAGTGGGGTGTGGCAGGAAGTAGGCTGTTGGTTAACTAGAATCTGAAGCTTATCCAGTAGGTAGGGAAATAGGCAGACTGGGTGGGCCAAGTGGTCCTTATCTGCGGTCAAAGTCTATGTTTCTATGTTTCTAAGTGAGAAGGATGGGGGGGGGGTTGTAGGTCCAACATGCAAACCTCAATCTAAAAGTAAGGGAAAGGAGATGGTGCAGGAAAAGTCAAGAGGAAAGGAAAGAAAAGAAACAGTGATAAGGGAGGTTAAAGTTGCATGTGTACATGAAAGTGCGGAGGGTAAAAGTAGAGATAGAGACCCAGTGCCTCTTCATGGATAGACAACATCTAAGTGTTGCCTTTTATCCCAAACATCTTTTGTATGGGATTTTATGTCACTGACAAAAATGATGAGATTATTACAATATGTCAAACTTGCAAGGTTCAAGTGAGATTGAAGAAACATGGGTCACATCTCAGTAGCACTGCGCAGCATACTAAACATCTTTTCAAGTGGCAGAAGCATTAAAGAGAGGCACATCTTGGTTTTAATAAAGGTTTTGGTAAGGGTCAGGGTGGGAAGGAGGAGGAGGAGGAGAAAGGAGCTGGTAGCGAGAAGCCTTCCATTCTTCTAATTATTGATTCCACACAGCAAGTAAAAACATATGTTGTTCCTCCTTTTCTTCAGTTTTGTTTTTTCATGTTTTGGTTTACCAATACCAAGTCCTACCACATATGTATCTGCCTAGATATATATATATATACACACGTTTGTGTGTGTGTGTGTGTGTGTGTGTGTGTGTGTATATACAATGCATATGTGCGAGTGAGTGTGTGTATGTATATATATGTGTGTATATATATATATATATATATATATATATATATATATATAGATACTGTATATAGTAGCAAGGTATCACCACTGCATTTAGGGTTGAGAAGGAGTTTCTATGTTAAAATTCAAACTATGCACTTTAATATCTTCACAGCCGTTCAGTGGATTTGCATGACATTTTGCATATGCAGTATCATGGGGTATATCTCTTGATGTGCTAAGTTTTGCTTCAGTCAGATGTGCAGATTCCGAGATCAAGATAGTGAAAAAATATTTAAAAAATTGCTATGTTTTGCTGGTTTTTTTTTTGTCATCCTCTTGCACCCAGACAGTTTGGAATTTTGATCTGAAATTTTCAGGGTAAAAAGGGCTTGGCCCATAGATGTGCCTTTGGCTGGTTTGGTGAAAAAATATAAATCTGATCTAAATTAAAAAAAAATCTAAAATTCCAGGTTCTGAGCATGCTCAGTAAGCACTTCAAAATAGCTGTATGAAATGAAAAAAAAGTATCCTTTTTCATATGGGGCCAATCCTTTTTTCATGAGAGGAAAATCCTTTTTCATTTGTCATCATCTTCTTTTCTGTTTTTTTTCTAAAAAATACAATTTCAAAATCCAGAAAATATGATATCTTGCAGAGAGACCAAAACATCTGTCTAGCTCATTGAGACTCCATTAGGTAGACTCTGCACTTAACGGTTGGAGAAATGACCCAAAAATGTGTTTTTTTTTAACATTTTAGATCCTTTTCATGACATGCTTCCTCTTTTTCCATTTGGACATAGTACACAAATTTTCAAATGAACGAACATATATTCCGAAAAGTTTCATTCATATGAAAATTTTTGAATTATATTCTCATTCATACTAACATTTTCTTATAATATTTTCATTCATATGAACATTTTTGCATATTTTTGTTCATACGGACATTTTTGTATATTTTCGTTCAAGATATTTTCATTCATACACACATTTTTGTACTAACTCCAAAAGAAAATATCATGCAAAAAATGTTCGTAAGAATGAAAATATCATATGAACATATTTGTATGAATGAAAATATTGTACAAAAATTTTCATATGATATTTTCATTCATCCAAAAAAATTTTGCATGATATTTTTGTTCAAATGAAGTTTTTCGTATATTTGTGTTCATGTGAAAATTTTTGTACTAAGTCCAAATGACAATATCATTAACATTTTCATATGAATCACCATCCCTGTAATTCTTTAATCTTTTCCTGGTGTCTAGTGGCGCCCTCCACCTTCCATTCACTGTCATTGTAATTATTTAATTTTCCCTCATATTTAGTGGTGCCCTCCACCCTTCAATCACTGTCTCTCTGATGATTAAATATTTCCCTGGTGTCAAGTGGCACCCTGCATCCTCCAATCACCATCCTGGCTAAAATAAAGAAAACAGTTCCTCCATATCTTTTTTTAAAAACCTGTAAAAAAAGAAAATGGCCCCTCACTGATTCACCCCCCCACCCCTGGCCTCCCACTGAACACACCCCACCCTACACCCCCCACACCCCATTACTTACCTGAACAGGTCCCAGGGTGAAGATCCACTCTCCAATTGAAGACACATCTTGCTGCTGGAAACACCGACTACTATATGAGAAAGTAAGGTAAGTGCATTTTATTGTATTTCAATGGAGGTTTCAACTTTGATGCATAACTTCGCCATATTTGCATATTTTTACACCAAATTTTCAACATGGCCTTTTTGAGACCCCACGTTAAGAACAGTGGTGGTGAAATTATCTTTTGGATGGGATTTGTAAATTTTCTCTGCTCTTGTTTATGAGGAGGGGTCATAAGAAGGATATGTTGAAAATTTGGGGTCAAAATATGTAAAAATGGCAAAGCTACGTGCATCCACTAAAATTTTGCTATGCTCGCTCTTAACTTTGGTAATTTTAAATATCTTGACTCCAAATTTTCAACATAGCCATTTTTTTACACCATCATGGACATGACAGCTGTCATTTTTCAAATCCTGCCCAAATAGTCTTTTTGCACCTGTGGTGTGGAATTCATTTATTTATTTAAAAGTTGTTAACTGGGAAAAGCACCAATGAGCCAAGACTTGTTTCCTGGTGTGACCCGGGGGAAGGGTAACATGGGAAAATAGTAGATTTACATAAGACAAAAACACATCAGTAATAAGAAAACAAGGGTCACAGTTACAAGACCCATAACAGTAGGTAACATCCAGTTGCAGGAGTACAATATTACAGCAAAAACAGTTTATCCACAGAAAGCACCACAGTCCAAGTTGCAGGACAGGCTGTTGCACTAAATAAAAATGTGGGTCAAGGCAAAAAGAAATACAGAGAGCAAGGCACACAGTGCAACAATGGGGTTCCTACTGGACACAGAGATAAGGCTGTCAGGGTCTGCAACTGAAGGGGTTGGTTAACTATCACTTAAGAGGTGGGGCTAGGGTGCACAGGGAGCACTGTGGGTGAGGCAAAAGTCTGAGTAGCCCTTTGAGTGAGAAGGGAGG
This sequence comes from Neoceratodus forsteri, assembly GCA_016271365.2. NCBI lineage: Eukaryota > Metazoa > Chordata > Ceratodontiformes > Ceratodontidae > Neoceratodus > Neoceratodus forsteri. The sequence goes on from CM028134.1 coordinate 854,175,916, forward strand.
GAGGGAGAAGGATAGTCTAAGGTTAGAGGTTGGAGGGGAGTTTATTCCAAAGGGAAACAAAAGGAGAAAACAGGTTAGCCCAATGCAGCGAAGGAGCATGGAATGGCAAAGGTAGGCAGATCCTGGTGTTGAAGGGGTAGGTAGAGGGAGCAGCTAAGGAGCCTGGGAGAGGTGGGCAGAGGTAGGATTGGAGGATTCCAAACCAGAATTTTGTAATAAAGGAGGTGCAGTGAACCATTCTCCTGTGGGACAGGGGCACAAGGGTGGAATACAGGAGACAGTGGTGGGTAAGGGGGGCGGTGGCAAGGGTGTCTAGTCTGGTAAGTGAAGATTGAGAGGCAGTACCATAAACCACATCAGCATAATCGAAGATGAGAAAAATTATTTTGGTAACCAACTCATTGCAGATGGGGATAGGGAGACTGGCCTTATGTTGATAGAGGACAGCCAGTTTGGGGCACAATTTAGTGCAGATGGCATTGCCATGGTTAGAGAAGTCCAGATGGCAATCCAACCAAACCCCCAGATATTTGAAAGCAGTAACAAGTTGGGTGCCACAGGAATATGTGTTGGGCCTGGTCCTGTTTTCCATATTTGTTTCAGATATGGCAGAAAGAGTTACTAGTTTTACAATCAAATTTGCAGATGACACACAAATTGCTGCAGAAGTAAACTCTGACCTGGGAGCAGAATAATTGAAAAAAGACCTTGCCAGTCTAGAGGAATAGGAATTGTCCCTTAGAAGCCATAATCATCAGTTAATGTTAACCTTTCCCAAGATAAATAGTAGAAGATTCTTCTATACTCAAGGGATAGTGCCATTATGGAATTCTCTGCCAGAGAAGTGGATTCTTTTACTACCTTTAAACTAAAATTAGATCATCACCTACTAACTCCTTTGGGTACCTAATAACCTGCATGGGGGAGATGTACCACAATGGGCAAATGGCCTTCTGTACAACTACAAACTCCTAGTATAACTCCTAGAATTCTCAAGTGGAGAACCATCAAGGGTTGTGAAGATGGGAGAGAATTGGAGGGTGGCCAGTTTTTGTCTAGAGCCAAATGTCTTGGCCACTGTTTATTTTTTGGGGCATAAAGCTTGAGTTTGTTTTTCTGGAACCGATACTGAACTCTATTGAAGTCTTCCTGGAGGGGGGGTGTGTACACTGATGGCAGAGGGTCCAGAGATGAAAATAATGGTATAATCAGTATACGTGTGTATATTTGAGGATATGCAGACTGAGGGGAGATTGTTTACTAATAGGGAGAAAAGGATAGGAACAAGGATTAAGCCTTGGGGACACCAGAGAGGATAGGGAGCGGGGAGGAAAGATCATCACCTATTTGAACTGATTGCTGCCTGTTGTGAAGGTAAGAATAGAAGCAGTTTACTGCAGATTCAGCAAGGTCAATTGAACTTAGGTGTTGAAGCAATAGGGGGTGAGAGACAGAATCAAAGGTTTTGGCAAGGTCAATAAAGATGGCATGTTGTTTTCTAAAGCCAGCCTGTACTGGAGATAGTGTGTTGATAGTGGCCATAAATTCAGACAGTCTAGCATGAATGAGGAATTCCTGAAGTTTAGAGAGTGAGGGGAGGAGGGAGATAGGTCTGTAGTGTCCAGGTACAGAAGGGTCATCTCCCTTGTGGAGGGGTAAGACTTTGGCAGATTTCCAGGCCTTCAGGATGGTGGCAGTGGAAAGAGAGAGGTTTAGAATGTGAGTGAGCAGGGCAGTTATTACTGGGGCAGAGATGTGGAGAAGCCTGGGGTGGAGACCATCAGGGCTGAACTTGGTTGGGTTAAGGGCAAGGAGGGCAGTGTAGACTTTGAAGTGGGAAAAAGGTGGGAATGGGAAGTTTGTAGGCTGCCTAGGAGCAACCAAAAGCACTGAAGGGGGTCTGGGGGTAAGGTAGATTCATTTTCGGGGAGAGCACATGTGGCAATGAATTTATTGAAAGACTCAATGACTAATGCAGGGTCAGAGACTGTGGCACCATCAACTTTGAGAACGGGGAGGCTTGATTGGTAGGCGGGTCAAGGAGTGAACAGAGTACTTTCCAAAAGGAAGCTGGTGTTTGCTTATCTTGCTGCAGATATTGTCTAAAGTATTTTGCCTTGGAGAGGCAGATGGCTTTAGTGTAATTGTTCCTAAGGGTTTTGTAAGCTTGGAGATCCACTTGGGATAGGGACTTCTTGTAGTGGTACAAGCTTTGTCCCTGGCTCTGCATTTTGCCAGCAGGTCTGCAGTTACCCAGGGGTGATGAAGTCTTCTTACTTTGGATTTGTTAATTGGGGCATGGTGGTTGCAGATGCAGAGGAATAGGCTGGAGAAGAGAGATACGGCAGATTTTGTGTCATTGGCTATAAAGATGGGTTGCCAGTCTGCCTCAGTGAGATCATGTTGGAGGGCAGTGGTATCAAGATTGTGGAGGGGACGGGACCTATATATTTGGGGGCAGCATGTGGAGACTGAATCTTGCGTATACAGAAAGTGATGTAATGCTCACTGAGGGCATCAGGTAAGATCCCAACTGCAGTGATATAATGGCGGTGAGAAGACAATGCCCAATTGAGCAGTGAGTGATTTGGGGAGCTGGGGTTTATATGAGTAGGTTCATGGCTCAAATTTGTAAGGTTTAGGGCTTCAGTTTTAAGGAGGATAGGTTTGGAGAAGGGGGAGAGCCAGTCTAGGATGAAATCCCCTAGAGGCAGCAACTTGCCGTTAACCATGTGGAACGATATAGAGGTGATGACGGAGACTAGGGTGTCAGTTGATATTTTTGGTGGAGCATAAATAGTGTCTATATAAAGTGGAGCCAAAGAAGGGAGGGAGGGAAATTTGAGCTAGGATAACTTCATGTGAGGAAGTTCGGGATTCTTTGAAGGTAATAGAGCAGGGGAGAGACTTCTTAATGTGATGGGCAACACTGCCACCTCACCTGCCTCTGTCTTGTCGGAATAAGTTGAAAGCTGGGATCGAGAGGGTGGAGTCAGGGATCCTGGCTGATAGCCAGGTTTCTGTAACACAAAGACTATCAGGTGGGTATTGGGTGATCCAAACTTTAAGATCATCCATTTTGGGGAGGAGACTGCGAGCATTTAGATAAAGGTTCAAAGGTTCTTGGGCAGAGAACTAAAATTCAAAGTGGTGCCTGAGTAGGATTGGGCTGAGTTAGAGGTGGTAGAGATGGGGCCTTGTTTAGGATGTACATCTCCAGACAGAAGTAGAAGGAATAGAAAAGGGGGTAAATTAGAGGGATACCTGTACCTCCAGTGGGAGTGGGGGGAGGAAATACTAATGGGAGAAGTGTAGAGAAACAAGGCCTCAAAGTTTAGAAGGTTTGAAGGGAACATCCCAGTGTGTATGTGTGAGGAAAGAAAAGGGAGGGTGTAAACAAGGGAAGTTGTCAGGCCAGGATGAGTGGAAGGACAGGAGAGAAGGAGGGGACTAGATAAGGTGGGGAGGATAGGAGGAGAGGTAATGTTTGGGAGGAGGAGGAGAGGGGACTGCAGGTGGGAGGAGGGCCAGGAAGGGGAGGAGTCATGGGGGAAACAAGGGAACAAGTGAATGGAGCAAAAAGTGGATAGAAACTAAGGAAAAGGTTGATGAAAACATAGAAGAGGGCAGAGGTGGTAGGCATGAGAGTAATGGAGAGACTGAGATCTAACACAGTCAAATAGAAAATTTAGAACAGTACCAGAAAACAGAAGAAGGTAGGACAAAACAGATAGCTCTTTTTACAAGCCTTATTTGAGGGCAGAGAGTAGTAGAGAGATTGAGAACTAACACAGCCAATAAGAATTAAGAACCATGCCAGAAAAACAGAAAGAAGTGAGCCAAAACAGAGAGCTCTTTTTTCATAAGCCTGATTTGTCGGCAGACTCCTAAAAATGCACTTGTGGATGCAGAAGAGTGACAGAATTGATCAGGTAGTCAAAGGATTAGGGGTTACATTATGGAGCATCTGGTGGCCAGGTAGTATAACGTGCAGATGGGAAAACGGACACTTAGAAAAACACGGCACACATACTGACACATGATCCGACACATCTATTAAAGTAATGTCCAGAATAAGGCGGGAGGCCGGGGAGCACATACATTGACAAGTGACCGGACAAGCCTATAAAATAACATCCCGAACTCGATGGGAGGGTGGGGCTAAGACACTGGCGAATTTTCGTGAGTAAGCAGCCAGAAAAACCAGTTAAAACAAGCACAGTAAATTTCAGCTCTGCAAACTAAAATGAGAAATTTGAAGGCAGCTCAGAATGCAGGGAGAGGATTTACGCTCTGTAAATTAGAAGGCAGCAGACTTGAAAAAATCCTCACACTGGAACCCATACCTTCAGGGTTTCAGGGACAGGCAGCTGGGTGGGTGGGCAGCAGGCACTGGGAGCCACTGGATGAGACTTGGAACCCGTTGGGGGCTGGAGACAAGACTGGGGGAGGAAAGAAAGGGAACAGTTTGAGTAGGGAGAAAAAAAAACAGACAAAAGGAGAAAAGGGCTGTTAAGCAAATTGGGGGAAGGCATCACAGCAGGGGGATGGTGTGGGCTGGGTGCAGGGCTAAGAAAGTAGCAGGACAGGGGGGAGAAAAAGCAATAAAGGGAAAGTTATAAAGTTACAGTTCAAATCAATTTAAACAGTAGTGCAAATTAAAAACTAATTTGTGCAAGCAGCCAGCAAAACCAGTTAAAATCAAGCACAGTAAAATTCAGCTCAGGAAGCAAAACAAGAAATTCGAGGGCAGCTCAGAGTGCATGGAGAGGATTTTCACTCTGTAAATAAGAAGACACCAGATTTGAAAATGAATGATGTTGTGGTGGCACAGAATCACGTTTTGGTGGGGATTTGGAAATTTTCATTACTGAGTACATTAGGTGGGATAATAAGAAGGCTATGCTGATAATTTGGTTGCTGTTATCCTACAGATGGAAATGCAGGGCCCAGTGGGCCCTGTACTTCCACAGTAACATACATATACACATCTATGGAGGGATGGGAGCACAGGGCCCCACTGGCAAATAAGGATATGATTACACTATCTCAAAAAGGATGGAAGGATGGGAGCACAAGGACCAGAAGGACAAGAAGGCCCAGTGCTCAGACAGGAAAATTAGCATATAATTATACTATCTCAAAAAGCAAGGACATTCTTTGCAAAAAACTGCATTAATGCAACATCTAGGGTTCAGGTTAAAGCAAAAAAAAAAAGGGAAATGTGGTTTTAGGGTTTCTACCCTTAAAACTCGACCATTCCTAAACAAATTAGGGGTGCAGTCTTCCTTGAGGTTGTCAATCCTAAAGCTTGTGCCATTAGATGAGTGTACTTCCAGAGTGTACAGAATGGGGTGAGTTTTGGGGTTGACAACCCCAAGGAAGAATGCACCCCAGATTTTTTTAGGGGTGGTGGTGGGGTTTTAGGGTTAGAAACCCTAAAACCACATTTCCCTACTTGTTTTTGTTTTAGCCTGAACCCTAAATGTTGCAATAAAGCAGTTTTCTTTTCAAAGAATTTACTTTTTTTTTTTTTTGCTAAATGTGTACATCAGCTTCAGTCAAGGGATGTAAGAACGTTGTAATGAAGGATGGATATATTCTTTCGCTTTTCTCTGTCTTGCAGGTGCATTGGTCATCTCCTCTGCTAACTAGACTACCTCATTTAAATTCATATGTAGATCAGGATTCTGCATGGGAAAGTATTAATTTTTTTATCTTTGTTTTTGCTTTTTTTTTTTTTTCAGGTGTTTCCATGAACATGGTTTTGTATTATTTCACTCATTGTTAAGTCTAACTGAAAATATTGTACTGATGAGGACTTTACCTACAGGACTACGTAATCCCCATCAATCTGTCTTCCTCCCCGCACACTCTCAAACTACTTTCACAAGTAACACACTTTTTTTATTTTTTTATTTCATTCATATATCAGATTTACAAACCTTTGAGTCAAAGACTCATTTACAAAGGCACCTCGTCGCAGGGAGGGGAGACAATATATTTGTGAAGCAAGACAGTGGGGAACAGTACAGGTGAGATACATGCAGCATACATAGCAGGCATTTCAAAGAGCAAGTAAACATAGGCAAGTTGCAGAAGAGCACACAACAATAAGTCTTTGGGGGTCCCAGTGGGTCACACAAGATACAGTGTGTGGTATACAGGCTGAAAACAGGCTAATCAAGAAAACTGGTGCATACGTAATACTATAGGAACAGGTTGGTTTTGAAAGGCGCTCATGGAAAGCCCTATGATAGGCATATACAGCTCTGAGTGCTAGTGAGATGCTTGCATAGGGCGGTTTTGAAGGGGCCAATTTTGGAGGTGTTTGTGATGTGCGTGGGGAGGGAGTTATACCAGGACAGTGCTCTATGGTGAAAGGACCTTGGCGAGTGAGGTCCTGGCTCTAGGCACCTGGAAGGTGGCTTGCAGTGGCCACAGGTGGCGACTGGAGTGAGTGCCTGCAGAAGCTGGAAGTGACTCCTGGGGGACAGAGCCCAAGCAGAGCCTTTTAGCCAGTATGCAGGTGTGATATTGCAGGCATTCTTCAAGATTGAGTATGTTAGAGGTGGAGTAGAGCTGGCACATGTGAGTTCTGCTGGGGGCACCGGTCAGGAGCCTGCAGGCTTTGTTGATAGAGGTCTGGACTTTGGTGAGGCAGTAGGGTCAGCGGCTGCATAGGTGGGGAGTCCATAGTCAACCAATGACAGGATGGAGGAAGTGATAGCCAGCTATAGGGCAAACTCAGGGAGGCAGTCTTTGTGACGGTAGAGGAGTCCAATCTGGGCATTCATGACAGAGGACAAAGCACTGACATGGGCATGGAAGGAGAAAGCCGGGTCGAAGGTGATGCCCAGGTATTTGTATGTTGATACCTGCTCAAGGGGGTGGAGGGTGCTGGAAATGATGCAAAGGGGAGCATTTTTGGAGTTACTTTGTTGGTGTGCAAAGATCATAGATTTTGTTTTCTTGAGGTTCAGAACCAGGCGATGGTCAAGGAATCACTTTTCAGCTTGGCTGAAGGAGAGTTGCAGTGAGCTCTGGAGAGTGAGTGGGTCAGGGTGTGAGGTGACTAGGACTGCATCGTTGGCATATAGTAGCAGTTTGCCTGTGCAAGAGCTGGGAAGGGTATTTAAAAAGAGACTGAACAATGTAGGGCCCAGAATGGAGCCTTGTGGGACCCCGGAGTGTACAGGCAGTGCAGTAGATAGGATTCCATTTAACTTGACCCATTGGGATCTATCCCAGAGGTAGCTGGAGAACCAGGCCAGAGGGCCAGATGAGACGGAGCCGACAGAGGGTGTCAAGCATTAATGGGTGACTCAGTGTCGAAGGCCTTGGATAGGTCAATGAACACTGCCCCAGCAATCTCCCTGGCATCAAGTGCCGAGTGTATTTGGTGGGAAAACTCCAGTAGGGCTGTGGTGGTGCTGTGACCAGGGTGGAAGCCATGCTGTTCTGGGCACAGTATGTTGTAGTTGGATAGATAATCCATGAGTTGCATGGATACTATTTTCTCCAGAGCCTTGGGGGGGGAGGATGGAGCTAGGTCTGTAGTTGTTTGGTACTGTGCGGTCTCCGTTTTTATGGATAGGGATGATTTCAGCCTGTTTCCATGCACTCAGGAATTGGCTGAGGCACAGGGATCGATTAAGAAGGTCAGTGAGGGGGGCTAGCATGACATCCATTGTTAGGCGGAGTATCCTGGAGTCGAGGGGGTCACAGCTCAGGTTGTGGGAGGAGAGGGCTTTTAGGAGGAGTGGTTTAGCATCATGGGGGGAGGTAGCCCTGAAGAGAAAAGGGGGATGAGAAATAGCTGGGTGGTTGGCTACTGGGATGGGGTCAAAGAAGTGGGCAGGAAGGATTGCACTTAGGTCAGAAAAAGTTGTGTTAAGGCAGTCAGCAACACGGGATAGGTCTGTATTAATTGTGCCATTAATAACCATCTGTGAGGGAGGAGGGGAGCGGATCTTCCCGTTTAACTCCTTTATGTTATCCCAGAAGGCTCGGGCAGAGCCCCAGGAGAGAGGTCAAGGTGGTTTGTATAGTAGTTGGCTTTGGCTTGTCTTATGGCCCAGGTGCACTGGTTAGAGCTGCAGTGCATTATAGGCTTACCTGTCTGCTAACCTGCCGGTCTCGGCAGACAAAAGTTATAGGTTGTCACGCTGCTTCAGTTGTTGGATCAGGTAGGGGGAAATCCAGGCAGCAGTGTGTCTCTTGGAATGGGTGTTGGTGACAGGGGCAAAGATGTCACAGGCCTTGCAGAAGGCACTGGTGAGGAAGGCTAGAGCAGTATCTATATCCGTTGCGAGGGAGATCGGGGACCAGTCGAGCTGGGCAAGGTGCTGCTTTAGCTTGTTTAGTCCCCCGGGGCGGAAGTGTCGACAGGGGGTTGCTTTGTATGCAGGATTGAGTGTGGGGGAGGACCAGAAGCAGAGAATAGGTGAGTGGTCGCTGAGGGAGTTGGCTAGGACGTTAACAGCCTTTACTTTGTGTGGGCGGTTTGACAGCACGATGTCTAGTAGGGAGCTGGTCCCACTTGATTGGTTAAATCTGGTGGGCCAAGTCACTAATTGAGATAGGCCAAGGGCTGTGAAGTTGTCCTTAATTTGTGTTGAAGTGGAGCCAAGCCAGTTGATGTTCAGGTCTCCTAGGATGAGCTGTTCGGCCTTGTGTGGCAGGGTAGAGAGATAGTCGGAGAGGGAGCGGATAGCTTGACTTTGTTCACGTGGGGGTACGTAGGCGGTTTTGAGGTAAAGAGGGCCACGGCCTGGGTCAGGGGTAATTTTTAGGGTGATGGCTTGGGCCCCGTGGTCGAGCTTGGAGGTGGGTAGAATGTGACCCAGGAGGGAGTTACTTAGGTAGACTGCTCATCCGCCGCCACGCTTACTCAAATGATCTTCTCTAAAGAGGGTGAAGCCAGGGAGGGAGACAGCAGAGTCTGGAGTTGATTGGGAAAGCCAGGTCTCCACTATGGCAAGAATGTCGGGCTTGTGTTGAGAGACCCAACACTGGACTGCAGCAGTCTTCCTTGGGAGGCTGCAGATATTCATGGAGGCAATGCGGAGTCCATGACCTGTAGGGGGCGATGTAGCAGGTCCTGGTCCGGGGTTAGGGTGGACATTCCCAGAGAGCAGGAGGAGTAAGATGATGAGTCGGAGAAAAGGACTACGGTGGTAGTGGTAGGGCTGCTTGGGCAGATGTGAGGATCTGGGGGCAGTGCAGGGGATGGGTAGGAGTTAGGATGGGTAGGGCTAAGAGGACAGGGGAGACCACCTACCACTGTGGTCTGGGAATTATGGGCACGGTGATGGGTGTGGGGGGTGGTAGGGTGGTCCAGTGTGTGGTAGATAGCTAGTGGTGAATGGAAGGCAGATGGGAGGGTGAGGAGCAGTGGGGGATGAGAAGCTAGCAGATGTGCATATACAGGGGTGTTAGAGAGATTTTTGGCAGGGATGTTGGGGGGGGATAGGATAGTGAGGAGCACTGTGAATATACTGAGACCTAAAAGAGACATATTGCTGTATAAGATAAATGAAGGGGAATAGTTGTTGGCAGGCAGGATCCCCCTAGTGTTCAGCGGGTATAACCTGCAGATGAAAAAGTAGGCTGATTGGTTCTGCAGCCTCACGTGACACCACCTATATAATACAGAGCCGACCAAGGGTGGTGGTGGGGGCAGTGGGGAGCTGGCACGCAGTGCCGGCGGCGTCAAACAATGCACCTGCAACTGCTGCAGTCTGGTGCTGCTCCTGCAGCCACGTACCTGGGTATCGGTAGTCCGGGGGGGGGCGAGTCCTGCTCCGTGAGGTCTGTGGGGAGGGCAAGTCCTGCTCTGTGCAGTCTGTGGGGAGGGCGGGCAGCTTTCCTCCGGCCCTCGCAACCCTCCAGGAGTTCCTCTGTTAAAGGGCAGAGGGGGGAGACTTAATAGAGCAGTAGGAGGTGGGGCAGGTAAGAACAAAGAACAGCTTTCTCTAACAATTACGACTAACTTACAATGGCTTTTAGTCTTAAAGTAATGTACTTCTTCTACTAGAAAGATAAGCAAACTGCACAGAAACAAGCACAAAAAACAACCTACAGTGCTGCGCCGACTTTCTCAGTTATAAAGGCAGCTTTTTTTTTTTTTTTTCATTAAAGGAAGTTTGTTCAGTAGGAGTTTTGGTGCCAAAATCAAAACAAAACAATAAGCCTCTGCAACTGCACAGTCTGGTGCTGCTCCTGCAGCATATACTGCAAGTATCGGTAGTCCGGAGGGCGAGTCCTGCTCATGCGGTCTGTGGAAGAGGGCAGGCAGCTTTCTTCCGCCTCGTGACCCTCCAGGAGTTCCCTCTGGGTGCATCGGTAGTCCTGGGGGGTGCGAGTCCTGCTCTGTGCGGTCTGTGGGGAGGGCGAGTCCTGCTCCATGCGGTCTGTGGGAGGACAGGCAGCTTTCCTCCGGCCCTTGCAACCCTCCAGGAGTTCCTCTGGGTATCGGTATTCTGGGGGGGGAGGTGAGTCCTGCTCCATGCGGTCTGTGGGGAGGGTAAGTCCTGCTCCATACGGTCTGTGGGGAGGGTGGGCAGCTTTCCTCCGGCCCTCGCAACCCTCCAGAAGTTCCTCTGGGTATCGGTAGTCTGGGGGGGGCGAGTCCTGCTCCGTGTGGTCTGTGGGGAGGGTGAGTCCTGCTCCGTGCAGTCTGTGGGGAGGGCAGGCAGCTTTCCTCTGGCCCTCGCGACCCTCCAGGAGTTCTCAAAACTATGCACCTGACACAAGCCACCTTCCACTTTTCTCCCCATTACAACAACCCATGCCCTCTTCACCCTCTGCCTAATCACTTGATTTGCCATATACACTATTGTATAGCATAAAACTCTGCAAACTCTTGTAATTTGAATTCTTACTCCACCATAATTTTGTTACAAATAGCTTACATACATGCTGCATACTCCCCTAGCTCCAATTCTTCTACCATCATAACCTAAGTACTTTATACACTTTCTGCATTATGTTCTCTATCTGGAATTTATTACATGACCTTTGCTTTTATCATTCATGTGTGTGCACCCATTGCTGACACTGTTTTTACTGCTTTATCCTCCCCAGTTGTATACCATCCCTGGGTCACACCTGGAAATGAGCTTCAGCTCATTGTGACTATACCAGTCACCAAATTTTAAGAACTGCGACTAAGTACGTCTTTTGTTTATAGTGCAAAAGGCTGGGGGGGCTCAACAGGGTAACAGTTTAACTCCCATTGCTCATCACCACCACCATCTGCAACTGATAACAGGGATCTAATATTTCAAGTTTGGAACATTTTTTTAAATGGTAACAAAAACGTACCCAAGTTGACCAAACTTCAATGAACTCCCAGGATTTGACTCATAAGGACATGTAGTTTGTGAGAAAATTATAAAGTTATGGTTGTAAAAGATGGAAATCAGTATTCCACAAACTTCAAAGTCTTAAAAGCTAATCCTTAATTTTCTCCCCAAATTTGCTGAAGATATTGTAACTGAGAACAAGCAATAAAGATTTCAAGACTATACTTCGAATGTTCTGTGATGTATAAGGTTATGAACATGCCACAAAATGTGTTTTAATGTAAATTTCCCAGTGAACCCTAACTATTGGAAAGCTATCAAGCTCTCATATCTATCTGTCCATTTATCTGTCTGTCTATCTATCTATCTAGCTGTTTGTCTGTCATATGTTTCTGTTTAACATCTCTTTGTTTCATTTATAGGCCCACTTTACTAATATTTTATTCAGAAAATAGGTATATAAAGCCATTCACTAAAAATACCTCCAACAGCTTAATATGGTTCAATGTCAGTTGGCATCCATCTGTATCTCCTTCCCCCAGGACAAGGCTGAAAATAGGCAGAATTGTCTAATCCTCCTTTCCCGGTAAACAAAAACTAACGAAATAACTAGCTAAATAAATAGTGTGTTGTTGAGTAGAATCCAGTGTATCTCAAGTAATATTGTACAGCAGTATACCTAGCCTTAATATCCTACCATGTAATAACTGTTTTTGGTCAGTGTCAAGGGGGTGGCTGGTAACCAGTAAAAACCATCACAGTTATAATCAAAAAAACTTAACTACGGTATACAGAACCTACTCCCAACCTAAATTTATATTAGTATTATTTGTAACACTTTGATCTTCACTGGGCTAGTCCCCATGGAATGAAGTGTTTTGCTTGCAAGGGATCCAAAAGAACAACTGCACGTATCAGCTGAAATTAATGCAAAATGGATGCCATCACCAATGTCTTCTCAGGTTGGTTGGTGGTGACTGAGCTAGGGGAGGTGTGTGGCTCGATAAGACTGAAGATTGTTTTTAAGGAACAAATAATCAAAGAGTAACCTACATGATGGATTAAGAATAGATGAGACAGATAAAGAGAGGGACTTTAACGTGTTAATAAATAAGAACTAAATGCAATCATCACAAAGCAGTAAGGCAGATGGGAAGGCAAATAAAATGCTGGGCTGTATATGTAGGGGAATCAGTAGTAGAAGAAGGGAGGTAATATTAGCCTTATACAAATCTCTGGTGAGACCATATTTGGAGTATGGTGTACAATTTTGAAATCCGCATTTAAAAATAAGATAGGGATAGGGCTGATGCAGTGAACAGGAGAGCACAAAAATTATACAAGGGCATCAAGGTAAATCTTATGAGGAAAGATTATTAGACAAAAGAAGTGACACGATGATAGAGACATTTTAAGCTTTTAAATGGAATAAACAATGTGGAATCCAAGGATTTATATACAACAAAAGCAAACACTAGCACAATGGAAAATTCTATGGAATAGGTGAGAGAAATGTTCAAAATTATGTCAGTATTATTTCACTTAGAGGGTAGTGGTAAATTGGAACAAGTTTCAGAAAGAAGTAATATGTTCTAATACTGTAAATGAATTAAAACATAGATGGGTGAGACATATGGGGATTGGGAAAATGAGTGGGTGGTTAAACACATAAAAGCAGTGAATGTCCAGTAGGGCACACAGGCCTGTTAAGTCATGAGGCTTTATCTGTTGTAAATCAGAAAATGTAGGTCTGTAAATGGGGTCTGTTAGATGTGGGGATTGTTTACAATATTAGTGGCTGAACTGGATGAGAAAGGAAGGTTTGGGGCTCAGGAACCATTCCAGCATCTGCGTGGGAATGGGTGGGGAGTTTTTTTTCCAGTACTGTGAGTGGGTGGTACTGGACATAGTCAACACAACATTTTTCTGCTCCAGGGGTAGGACAGAACCCCAGTCATCAGATAGAACATCAAGTGCTGTTTATCCCTAAAAGCTGAGTGAGGGGTGATGCAGAGGGGAAATAGGAATTTCTATTCCAGAGAATTTCTATAACAGAAAGGAATAGTCTCCCACCATTGATTTCAAACAGGTTCCAGCTCATGCAGCCAAGATAGCTAAATAAAAACCAAGCTGCCCCATCCATCAAGATATTATTCTTCCCCCAAAACCACCACAATTGTTCTCTGGCTGGTCTTGGCTCCTACTGTCTGGTGCACTAAAACTCAAAATAAAGTCCCTCCTCAGTATTGTTTTTTTAAAAATGCATTTAGGGTAGCATAATGATCTTTCACTGGGTGTTGTTCTCATTTCTGCCCTGCTGGGCATGAAATGTAAGCACCCACTGCCCCATCTCCCCCATTTCTGAGTGTAGGTGGTGGCCCATTCTCCATCAGCAGTGCCTTGCTTGTGAACTTGTAAAAAGCAGAATCACTACTTTTGTTATCCACAGCGGGGTCATAGTTTGGCTTCAAACTGGTTGCCAGGTATGAGTTGAGTTTCACCAAGTTTAAGAATTGATCAGAAATTATAACAAAAAAAATATTTATTTATTTATGTAACCCCACTACAAATGGGGCTTGCCTAAATGCCAACTGCCAGGCTGGTATCCTGTGTCTTAGCATTTTAAAAGTGTTGTATGAGAGTGCCTTAATGCCTCTGTGCTCTGTCTCTTTAAGATCTGCTTATAATGTGATGCTTATTTAATCTGGGAGGGGGCTGAGTGTTTCTATGCTTGAGTCTCTCCCGGGCTGCCAGATAATCGCTCCATTCTGCCATCGCTATTTGTGCAGAGGAAGCTCTATTAGAAGCTGTGCTTATTTGCTGGTTATCTATTAGAATAGTAATGATATTGTAGTTTGTCTAACCAGCCGTCTTTGCAGCATAGACAGTTCTGTTTATCACCACCATCTTGGTCCTGGACTGCCAGAATGGGCCAATCATTACCTTTGGGGACCCTAAAATGGAGTCTGTCCCCGGGGTCTTGTTGGAGTGAATTTCTGTAGGAATTGTAGTTTTGAGACTTTGGCACCTAAATGCAACGGGGGGGGGTGGGGAGCCCTTGCTTTGACAGACTAATGTTGGATCAACCAACCAGAACATTTTGGGCCGAAGGGGAAATTCCAAAGCTGCCTGCTGCAGTGTGTCAGTCTTGAGTTAGAGTGTGGAGATTAAACAACTTGAGTAATTCGAGCAGCAGCTCCTGCGTAGTTTGCATGGGAGATTGGTGGAAAGGCTGAGTCTGGCCTGCCTGCCTGGTGTCCCTTGAGAGAGAATCCTTTGAAAGGCTTAGCAATCAGACTGTATCCGAATTGGAGTGTGATAAAGCCACTGAAGAGTGACCAGATTTAAACCTGAAGAAGACTGAAGATTTGCTGTACACGATCGGCCTATCAGGACATCCATTCACCATAGAACTCCTGGTTTTGCTCAGAGACACTGACATTGCGACTGGACTACTATCCGTTTGGTGGTATGGTGATTGCTTTACTATAAATGTGTTGCAACCTGCTAGTGGGTTGCGATTTGGTTCCCCACTGTTTAATTTTGCCTTGCTTGCTGGAAGCTGCATCCAACACCTACAGGACTGAATCTGCATTCTTCTCCAATTGGTCTGGGCCTCCACACTTTGGCCCAGCTAGCTACTCACACCACAGAGAAGACCATAGAGGAGAGACCTGCCTGGGGATCAGCCCCCTGCTCAACATCACGAACAGGAACAACACCACAGTGAATCGTGTGGACCCTGCTTCTCCTGGCAAACCAGCAAGTCATCCTGCAATCTCCATTTCATCCATTCTGTGTCCTGTACTGGGTAGCATAAGTAAACACCAGGGTAGCTCCCTGCAACAACAGCTCAATCAAAGTGTGTCATCTGATTTAATTGTTTTGTCTAATCATCACGAACTGAGCCTCCTGGCTCCGGATTACAAATTGTGTGTGGTTGTGCATGCCTTTTCTTTTCATCACAGGGTCCCAAACAGCTACGACGCCGGCCTACCCAGGGCAATGCATCAGGCTAGCCTATCTCACCAACTGGGCACCCAGCGTGTGGGTGACTATGTTGAGGGACTAAAAAGTGCATGCATATTTGCCTGACTAGATCAGTTATAGAATTAATCAACCTGATTATACCCCTCCCTTGTTCAAGTCCCCTGAATAAATCAGATCTAACTCTTTTTGCATCTAATTTGTCTGTGGTTCTAGTTTGTACCAAAAGCACTGTACTGTTGCTATTTGCTGTGCCTAACCTTGTTTTACAGGGGGTCTCCAGGGTCGAACTGGTGGAACCAGCCCTGGTGGTAAGTGCAAGCAGTGTGAGGATTTGTGTGCTGAATAGGGGCTGCTGTGAAAGTGTTTGTTGCATATTGTCTAGGCCACTAGAGGGGAAAGAGGGGGGAGTTACAGTGTCCTGGAGGGCTGTACCCAGGTTAGGCTTGTTACTAACAACTCTGTCCTCTGGGTGGAGGCATCCGTTTCACCCAGGTCCCTTAACCTGCAACTAGCAATGCAGGCATGGTAGTAGTCCTTGAGATAGTGCCACCTAGGGGTTACATTTATTTAAGCGTTTTACCAGGAAGGCATACTGAGCAGACTACTGCTCTATTCCAAATGCGTCCTGGGGTAGAGGGGAAGGGGTACATAGCCAGTACATAAGTAATTTACAGAAGACATCTAGGTACAGAGTAAAGAAAGTAAAAATTCCAAACAAGTAGAGTTACACTAGAACATGACAACAACAGAACATAATTCAGCTTGTATTGTGGTATTAGGTAGCATCAGGAGAGGTGCACGATGTAGGGAACTTAAGTTGAGATATGCAAGTACTCTAGAACTTTGGGACAGGACATATTACTGGCATGATTAGTATGAGTAGAATGCGCTGATCCCGTGTGGTCCGCATAAAATTAGTTGCATGTGCAGGGGGAAGCAAAATGAGCTTTAAGGAAGCAATTGAGTTGCTGGAGTGAAGTGGCATGTCTAACTTCCCTGGGCAGGGAATTTCACAGTGCAGGCATGTGATATTTGAAGGCTTGTTGACTGGCAGTGGTGGACATGTGTGGTACTGCTAGTAGCCTGCTATCATTGTTTCTCAGTGAGTACATTAGGTTGGTTGGGGCAGTTAGCACAGATGTGAGGTAGGTGGAAAGGGACTGGGTCCAGTACTTGGCCGTGATGCTAGTACAATGGATTAGCCTACGAGAATGGAGTGAGGAGAAGTCCAGGGACTGGTAGAGGATACAGTTGTGGGTGGTAGGAGGACAATCAAGAGTGAAGCAACAGAAGGAATGGAATAGTGGGTCCAGTCTTGCTAGGGTGGACTTTGGTGTGGCAGTGTAGACTATATCTCCATAGTCAAAAATGGGTAAGATCATTTTCTGTACAAAGGCATGACAGGCAGATAGCAGGATGCATCCACAATTACATTCTAGGGCACGCAGCCTAGGGTGCAGCTTTTTTGGATGGCATCGATGTGTATAGAAAAGATGGCTGGTTCGACCAGTCCCCTGTCCTGTGGTAACCAGATGATCAATGAAATAAGTGAGGCAGGAATTCCCAACACCCATGAGTGCCAGTGTTTCAAAATATAGATGCTCTGTAGGTCCAGTGGCTTTGGTATGAGACCCCAGTACATGTGTGCATACACAGACCCTGGCACTTGCACACGGAGACCCTGATGCATGCACACACCCATACATGCCAATGCAAGCACACACAGACCCTGACAAATATGCACACACAGACTCTGACACACACATACAGATCATTTATGTATGTATGAATGTATGTATGTACTGTATGTATGTATGTATTTATTTATTTATTTGTTTGTTTAAAAATTGGTAACCAGAAAAGGCTCACTGAGCCAAGGCTCATTTTCAGGTGCAACCCTGAGGAGAGGGGAAGGGGAGTATAGTATTACAGCATTCCATCAGACAATGTTTCAGTGGTAACATACAATATTACAGCATTGCATCAGACATGGTTTCAGTGGTAACATACAGTATTACAGCATTACATCAGACAATGTTTCAGTGGTAATGTACAATATTAAAGCATTACATCAGACAAGGTTTCACTGGTAATGTACAAATTACAGCATAACATCAGACATGGTTTCAGTGGTAATGTGCAATATTACAGCATTACATCAGACATGGTTTCAGTGGTAATGTACAAGGTAAAATGCATAATAGTGTACAAATCAACAGGTTGATAGAGCCATGTCATAGGGGGAAAGTAGTGTACAAAGCACATTCATTTGTAATGTGCAAGTAAAGTGCACAGAGCTGGTAGTAAACTGAATAGTGTTGAGGCTATCGAGAAGCAGCAATTGTATACCGATGAGAGCCAATCATTGGGAGGAACATTGATGCTGTCACTCATGCACAATGATGTACAAAGACACTGATGCATATACACAAAGACAATGCATGCACGATTCATTGATAGAAGTGGACCCCACTGGCTCATGCACACACAGACCCTGACATACACACATACATACAGGCCAACATGCTCACTGGAACACATAGACTTTGACACATGGGAATGCATACACACAGACCTCAAAGTGCAAATACACTCACGTGCTGTCACACACACCCACAAACACATACACATACCCAGCTATGCACAGACACACATAAGCCCCACCATCAGTTATAGACCCAAATGCACACACACACAGATGTATCCAGGCTTGCGCGACACACACACACACACACACACACACACATCCACCCTATTATTCTACCTCCCTTCATGAGACCAAATCATGTCTATCTACAAATATCCCACACCCATAAGCAGCAGAGTCCAAATGTATTTAAAGAGGAAGAAAAATTATGTAAATACAAGTTCCCATTGCAGCCACAAGGGAATGGGGTTACCACACAATATAATATTTTCCCCAGCTCATACTTACACAGGCACCTAAATTCTTAACAAAACACTAGGAGATATATCCTCCTAAGCTAGTCCAGCAGCACCTGATTATGAGCACCAATGAGGAAGGTAAGGCAGCCACTGAATTTTAACCCACCTTCGGGCTTCAATGTCTTCATGTCACCCCTGAGCTCTGGGCTAGTGGACCCAGTGAGCTCCCTCTCTTATAGACTGAGAGCCTAGTACATGAGAGAACCTTCCAGCAGTCTTCATGAACCCCAGGATTTACTGACAGTCACCATCAGGAGGCCTAGTGAAGAGGGAACTGCCAACAGGTCATCACCATCCTGACTTTGGATCCCTGCTAGGATTCAGCCTTTGCAAAATCGGTCTGGAGGATATGAGTGCCACCCTAAACTTGGGATCATGCCACCACCCTGAGTCCAGCAAGCCTAATCCAGCCAGTCACAGCCAGGTCAGCTCACGCTCCTCACACTGTGCTGGGAAGCACACTCCTGATTCACTCACAAACCACCACTCGAGAGCCAAGGAACCTCATATTTATACCCTGGTGATGGGCAACTCAGAAAGTCGGGGAAAAATGTAGGAGCTAAACTGGTTCAGAAAGTACTGCAGAATTGATGAGCTCCCAACTCAGGAGACTGGATAAACAAGAAACACATCAATACATTTCTTACAGACCAAAGAATCTCAACCATGTAAGGTAATGGGGCTGGATTGGACTACCATGGTAGCACAGTAAACCCTCACAGCTGCATGGTATCACAGTAAGCACCCAAAGCTCCCACAGGGGAAGGGGGGGTTCCCACACACACACACACACACACACACACACACACACACACACGCACACACACATTCTAATGTAGAACAAACACAATTCAAACAGGCACACCTCTGTGGCATGTCCACCAGCACAGCGGTAGTGCTACCACTTGCAGTGCCAATGACCCAGGTTTGGGAGCACACTTGGGACATTTAAGGGTTGGCCATACGAAGGGGAAATTAAGCATCCGCTGCACTACTCTCCTCTTTCAGGGAGGGAGGGATGCTGCGCCTGGTACACTCCTGACCACTTGCAGCAACTAGGTGTTGGGTGCCCAGGGACAACCAAGTCTGGGGTGAGAGAAGCACCAGTTGCCAACTTCCTACCTGCAGAAGCATGTGTAGGGTTGTCTAGGTGGCATTGTATGTCCGCCCTTCAAAGGGACCAATAAAAGTGGGGGAAAAGTGCTGGCTAGCATGATGGGATTGACCCTTCACAGGCTCTGCACCCAGTTATGTGGTGCGCCTCCCACCTGAGGATCAGTTTTGTGGCCACTGGCCACTCCCACCATGGGGGGAAGCTGGTCCCAGTGACAGGATCTTTGTTGGCAGTGTCAGTGGCTCAGCAGGTAGCACACTCGCCTTTAAGGTTGCGAGAACAGAAGGCTGTGGGTTCTATCCCCACACTAGGTATTTTGGTTAAATCCTAGTACTGACACTTTAGAGCAGCATGAGGGGGTGCTGCACTCTTGATGTGCCATCTTTCAGATGAGACGTTAAACCGAGGTCCCATCTGCCTGTTCAGGTGGATGTTAAAGATCCCATGGCACTTCTCGAAAAGGGTAGTGAATATTTTATTGAAAAAACATCAAAGCAAAATACAAAGTAACAAGGCAGTTAAAAAAATAAGCAATACACACTGGAAACAAACCCAATACATAAGTGTAATGAGTCAAAAACCAAAACCAAACAATCAGCAAAAATGAGGTGGTGGGGACACTTTCTAATGTGATAAAACCCAAAAAACTATTTACATCCAAATCAGAACATAGATTTAAAAAAAACATAAAAAATTCATTTACACTTTATAAAGAAGGTAAATCCTTCCACCATTAGGAAACTGTCATCTACGGATACAGAGATACATCTCTCTGGTAAACATTAAACATGGCATTGTGGCATTGGATACAAAGGGACTCATGGATCGTCATTCTCTGTCTAAGAACCCACTTTCATTGAGCTTGCCATAAGAAAAATTTCAAACAATAAAAGACAATTTCCAAGGTTCCTTTATGGTATTTTTGAGGAAGGGGAGAATAATCCCCTAACACAATAATATTACATGTTAAAGTAGTAAACCACAGTAAATTCCATTTTCTAGCCAAATAGTCCCATATATTTTTAACATGGGAACAATGGAGTAAAAAATGATCCATTGATTCCTCAATGGCAAAACAGGTAGGATATGGATGGTTTTGCTCTTCTTGGGCTTTATGCTTACTATTTCCTTTGACATTTAGCCATCCATGAGAGAAGAGTCACAACATTTCCCACATATTCGGGGGATTCTTGCGTTATTTAGCTGAGCTAAGACTGTTTTGTGCTGGTGGGGTTGGGGGGTGCAGTTTTTGAATTCTGCTTCAGTGACATGGGTTTTGCCCATAACTATGTCATATAGTTTAGGAGTTGAAGACTGGGAGAGCTGAGATCTAGTTAACTCCCATTTGAACATTTTTTGGGCTGCAGGTTTAAAATAAGTGGGTAGCATGGCATTCAGAATAGGCTTAGGAGCACTAGGTTGTCAAGAGGTCAGATAGTGTTTTAAATTATTTTGAATCCACCAATAAAGCGGGTTTTGAGAAAAGGAAAGGCAGATCTATACTGTTTGTGCTATGAACATGGAGTGGAAGAATAAGATGGTGTCTATAATCCCAAGTCCACCTTTAGATTTAGGTAAATAGATGAAAGATCGTTTGATAGGATTCAGTATGCAGCCCTATAACATTTAGAAAAAACAACTAAATATTTGGGTTTCAAGGGTAATGGGGAGGAAAAATCAAAGCTACATGTGAAAAACAAGGTATAAGGACTTGTTTAATAACCTGAATCCCTTTCAGTTTTGACATCTTCCAGCTTTTCCACCTGTTAATTTTTAGCTTACATGTTCTCAGGGTTTGTTCCCAATTCAAAAGTGGAAGGTTCTGAAATTCAGACTGTAGCCCTAAAATTTTAACAGGCTTGGATGAGAAGGGAATACTGAAAAGAATGGAATTTGGCTGAGGGACAGGGCCTAGGTATAACCCTGTACTTTTACCAAGGTTTAGTTTAGCATTTGCTAGGCTTAAATATTGCTGGATATCTTGGAGTACAGTAGGTACATAACTTGGATTTTTAAGGAACAAGCAGAGGTCATCGCATACGCCAGGATTTTTACCTCATTGCCGATGTTATTTCCACTGATACCATGCCAGGCCTGATTATTCACCAATGTTCTAAGTAATGTAAAGCAGGGGACTCAGGGGGCAGCCTTGCTGAACTCCTACAGTTAATTTAAATTTCTGGGATAGCTGGCCAAGTATAATAGGCTGTGTTATCACTGATGAATACAGGATTGGGTCCCATTCAATAAACCTAGGCGGTATTCCATAGGCATGAAGTGTATGTAATAAGAAGGAATGACTGACTCTATCAAAGGCCTTACTTTGGTCTCATGATAATAGTATGCCCGACTTGTTTTTTGAATTTCAATATTCTACTACTTCTTGAACCATGATGAGTGGAAACTGTATCTTACGGTCAGTAAGGCCACAATATTGATGTGGGTGAATGGGGACATTTGCCACCTGATGGAGGTGAGAATTTAATAAATGTGTCAACATTTTATAGTCCGTATTTAATATACTTATAGGTCTCCAGTCTGAGATTTGATGTCTTTCTCCTGATTTATAAAGAAAGGATACCAATCTTAAAAAAAATATTGAAGTGAAGTGTCATGATTAAGAACAGAGAAAAAACATTTTCCAAGAAAACTGATAACATGTCAATGTATGCTTTATAAAATTCATACGGCAAACCATCAGCCCAAGGGGAGGTGCCTATTTTTGGTCTTTTTATAACATCTGCAATTTCAGCAGCAGAAATAGGGGCCCTGAGTTCATCACAGTTGCTTGAGGGTGAAAGGGTCTTAATATGGGACAAGTATGTAACTATATCATTTTCCACAGAGGATGTGGTGACCTCTGGGGATTTAAGATGCTCGGTTATTATAGAGCTTAGCTGCTGTGGGGAGGAAACCAAGTTGCCATCTTT
Organism: Neoceratodus forsteri; assembly: GCA_016271365.2. NCBI lineage: Eukaryota > Metazoa > Chordata > Ceratodontiformes > Ceratodontidae > Neoceratodus > Neoceratodus forsteri. Next base: position 854,198,205 of record CM028134.1, read on the forward strand.
ATCTGCTAAGCAGGTAAAGGAAGTGGCTAACTTTTTTTGCTTACAGGCCTCGTAAGGGTCCCCTACTGGGGATTTCTTAGTACCATAATTAAGTTCAGCATTTATGGTATTGGCCTTGTCGTACTGATAAATTCTCATTTGATTTTTAATGGTTTTGATCTGGTCAGAACAGTTGAACCTAGAAAAAGAAGCTAAAGAAAATAAATATTGTAAGTGAGTGTGTAATTTTAAGTATTGAAAAATTTGTTTCTCTCCTTACATTCTCCAAATTTCTGAAACCACATCCTGATGTCCCTTTTTGTTTCAGACCAGCAGGTTCAACATCTTTGTACAAGTCATAAACTGATGCTCTGGCCAACAAAAGAGTTTCAATCTCTTTTTTAACAAAAGATTAGTCAAGATGGAAGTGTTAAGCTTCCAACGGTTTTGTTTTATAAAAAAGTTTTGAGGGTCCTGAATTTGTAGGGTTAGAATTAAGTGGTCCGAAAATTCAGACAGTGAAGTAGAAAAAGAAATAATACATATGTTGGGTGAGGTGAATATATGGTCAATAGAGGAAACATATTTCCCTCTTTTGTAAGTAAATGAAGGGCCAGAGTTCTGAAATTTTACTCCATTAACTAAACCTCCTTTTTGGATGCAGTTCTCAAGGGCTTGGGCATCATAGTACTTTTTTTTTCCCTTGGTTAGTTACGTGTACACTGTGAAATGCCACACTGAAATCCCCACCCCCCAAAATATTTTCAGAGAGGTAACCAGGTAAGGTTGGAGGGATGTCAAAAGGTCAACCCTGTCAGCTTAGGACTGTAGTCCATAAACTACAACAAAGCTGGTAGGGTTATTCAGCCATAAACCATCAAGACTCAAAAATCTCCCAGGAATTAAATCTATCAGTTTTGATAGCTGAAAGGAATGGTCCTGAAAAAGAATACCAACCCCATCTGCTTTAACAAGGCCAAACAACTAGTAGGAGGGACTCCAGACCCAACTTGGTCCAAAGAATATATCCATGTTTCCTGAAAAAGAATAACTGGAAAATGCAAATCATGGAAATATTGAAACACAGCTTGACGTTTTTTAAAATTTAAAAGACTGCATGCATTTAAAGAAATGAAATCCACGTTAGCCATTTAAAATTCTTTTTTTTAGTGAAGGTGGAAACATATTCAGGAGACCTTAATTTTGTTTTGTTTTTAGTTTTCTATTTATACTGCTCAGAACCGCGGTGCTCCACTCCTTTCAGGAGTCAGCCCCTACCCTCCTACCTGGTTCCCAGAGTGGTCATTCCGCCATGCAGCCTTGGTTTTAACCCCCCAGGTGAGGATGAGGAGGGGCCTGTACACCCCGTATTCCTTTATTTTCATCAGACAGCCAGTTCCAGATCAGGTAGGGGGCACTGGGGAGTGAAGCCTGGCACTCCATTGACCGGGAGCATCGCGGGTCATTTTATCACTTTTCTTGGCCTGTGTGGCCTATGCCCTGATGTCAAGACACTGAACGCCAACATCCACCATGCAGCTCCCCTGTAACTGACTGGGCTTGCTCTACCTTGGGTCTCCACCCAGGGTCAGTCAAGCACCGAGCCTTGGTCCCCCCATCCTTCACCTGAGAAGGCGAGAAGTCCCTGGGATGCTCTAGCTTTCTCCCCTGGCTGGCCCTCCAGTGACCCAGGCCCATTCCTGAACCCTGGTCACTGGCATTGCAAGCAGAAATCTAACTACTGTGCCAGTGTGCTGGCTAGGAAACCTTAGTTTTTCTTTTCTTCTTTTTGCCTTTATAGTCCGTGTCAGATGTAGAGGCTAAAGAAGTCCCAGGAGGGTCAACCTCTCCAATGTCCATTTCAGTTTCAGCCCAGGTGGTATTGGCCAATACAGGGAATGGGTTTTCCTGTTCCATTTGTTTAGGTGCAGGCTCAGTTTTTGTATTCCTGGATGACCATCTTCAGCCAGATACAATAGTCCATTGGTTTGAAGAAGGAGGAGGAGGTAATGTGTTCCCCTGGATAGGAATGATAGTTTGTTCAGAAGGTTTGTTCACATAGCATACTGATTGAAAGGAGTCAGGTACTTCATCAAAGACTGCAGGCAACTGAGAAGGGGGAGCTTCCTTCTCCTCTGTCAGGATTTCAGAGGCAGTTCCCTCAGGAGGGGGTGCAGTCATGTCTGTAGGGGCTTGAGACACAGGAGATTCTAGTTGTAATACTGCATCCTGGGCTTGTTGTATGAGAGACCCAGGGTTCACTTTAAGGGGTTTATTTCTGGCAGCTCATGGGCACTCTGAAAAATTATGGCCATATTCTTCGCATAAGTCACAATGAATGCACATTGAAGTGATATATGCCCAATTTCACCACAATTTTCACATCTGGGGTGATCACAAACATTCAAGAGATGGGTTAGAGCCCCGCATTTATAGCAGACCTGGGGCTGGCCTGCATAAAAACACACCCCTCTATCTCTTTTAAGCATGAAGGAATTTGGAATATGGCATATGCCATCACATTTTGATGAAGTTTAAGTTTGAATTTCCAGACCCCCATCCAGAACATTTCTTCGTCCAGTATAGCTTCAGGGGAGCTTAAGACATCTCATTTCTGGTTGAGCCAATATAGAATGTCATCAATATGGACTCCCTCATTCCTAAACATGATAGTTACAAATTTAATGAGGGGTTTTGTAAGAGGTATTACCAAAAACGTAGTCCACAAGGGGGAAAATTCAACTCTATTATAGCGCTGCCAAAAGAACTCAAGGGTGTGGGAGATTCTAAAACTAATATTGTAGTTATCTTCTCCAGACACATTAATAAAAGTGAAAACCTTAGCAGGTGAGAAATGTAGGGAATCCTTCAATAAGGTCTTCCCTACATATCTCTTATCAAGGCACTGCTCTAGACCCCCTTTGTAGAGAGGATGCAGACAGCATTCCTATGCAGGGAAGCCTCTCTTTTGTTTTTGGTAAATAAATCAGATAGCAAGGGCCTAGAAGAATAATCAGGTTTTGTATCTTTTTGGTTAGAGGGCTGTTTAAGCCCAAGTGGAAAGTTACTGTCCTGCTCTGGGGGGTTAGTGTTGTTGTTTGCAACATCCACAATAACTGGTGTAATAGGGCTAGAGGGAGTAGTGTCAGTGTTCTGTACGGAAGAATTATTTAACAGTACTAGTGCCTTAGCACTTACATTACATTGCCCACCCTCATGTGCACATTCAAGATTTTTAACCCCTTGAAAAATGTCTGCAGCCATACCCTCCACAGGAGAAAAAAGTACCTTGGAGTGAGGACCTGGTTTCCATTCAGGTGTTTGTTGAGGAAGGGGAGAGTCCCATGCAGGGTCAGGGATCCAGGAACCATTAGGCATTTGTTTCCATCCCACTTCACAGAGTGCTTTCTCTGGAGACCAAGGGCTGGAAGCAGCATCAGCTGCTGATGCGGTAGGTGTAGTTGGAGCGGGAGTGCTCTCATCTGGATTTACTGCTGGAGGATCTTTGGATGTGCTGGTTTGGGGTATTGCCACCAAAGGTGTAGAGGTAACTGTACCTTTGTTTTCCACAGCAGCAGTGGTGATTTCCTTGGGATTCAGTAGCAGGTTAGAAATATTTCATTTCTCAAACACCAAAGAGGAGCATTTTGATTTTCCAGCCACAGAAGAGACTGATTTTACAGGGGGGCTCTTGCAGTAAAAGAAAAGACAGTAGCAGAAGCTTGGTCAGATGTAAAAGTCTAATACTTCACAGGGGAAATGTTCAGTTCCACAGCTGGAGTTGACATCCTGGGTATTTGGTTGCAGGGGATGGCTGAGAATCAGTACTGTCCAGATAGGCTTTCAGCCCAGCACGGCCATGGGAATCTATAACTCCCGTGTTACCAGAACAAAATTTAGCCAAGGCATCAAAAACTTCTTTCTGTCTTGCTTCCAGACATTTAGCCTCAAGTTCGAGATCAGCTTGGGATATTGGCAAGACAACATCAGCAGTAGTTGAAACGGGTGTATTTTCCTCAATAGGTCCCAAGGTACAATAACAAAATTTTCCTTTGGATCTGCAGGTGTAGGCACAAACTCAGAAACAGCATTAGCATCAAAATACTCTTCAGTCTCTAGCAACACAGAGACTGGGAAGGAGACCTCTTCCTCAGCCTCCCAGACATCCTTCTCAGCTGGCTCGCCAGCAGAACTGAGCTCCTCCATTCTGCTCACAAGAAGTTGAGCCCCCTGCTGGCAAAGTAGGGGAATATTTATTGAGCAATATAACAAAGCATACATGACAGCAGAAAAGAACAACAAGCAAAATACAAAATAGGCCTTTTTGGTCATGTAGAGAAAATAAGGACATGTACAAAATAAAAATCACATGACATTTAAAGAAAATAGAATCCTAGATGGTACTGTAATAGGGATTCAGCACGTGCCAGAGGAGCTGAAAACCAGCTAACTGTACAGAAATCAACATATATATATATATATATATATATATATATAAATATATATAAACCATAGTATACATATTACTACAACAACTTATCAGTATGGATTGCATCTTGTGTACTGATGCAAGATCATGCATTTGGTATCATTTCTAGACAAGACTTCCACCTCTTTTTCCATGCTGGGACTGGCAACAGCAATTTATCATACAAACTTTGCCTATGTATTTTCTTCTCTGTGTTAGTAATAATCAACAATGGGGGTGTATTAACCTGCTGCAACACAAATTTATACCTTGTCTGCCAAAGAAAATTTTTTATATATGTAAAAAGTAATCGTAGTGTTCCTTCTTCTATAGCTGGAATTGTGCTTACATATCCCACTACCACCTGCTCATATGTGAGGGAATTCCACACTGGACTCTGCCATCTGATGGCCAGCAGGGTTCAGAATAAAGACACATAGGAACAATCCACTAGAAAGTGGCTTAATGAGTCTTCCGCATTGTGACAGCCCTGTCTCAGACACATCCTGTCCTCCACTTTTTTGGGCTTGTGGTTCCCTTTAACACCCAGTCTACCATGCAAGCATAACCATATGACATCCCACATACATAGTGGTGTTCTTTTGTCCAGTAGGTACTGTTCTATCAGTACTAGGGCCCCTTGGCTGATATATTTATAAGCAATTGGGATATCATAGGCTTAGGTTTGTATGGTGGTGTACAGCATTTTTCTATGAATAAATAAAACTTGGGGTTTCTCAAGCTCCCATAATCAGATCTTCCCAATCACAAGGTTAACATATAGTGATAGCTTAGGAGATTTTTTAAGGGCCACATAAGAGTAAGACCAGATCTCTAACAGGGGGTCCAGCCATACACTAGCTAAATGTTTCCAGGGCTGCATGCCTGGCATAGTAAATTTCATAATACTAGTATGTAGGAAAATAATACATATATAACTAATAGGGTTTGTCAAGTCCAACCCTCCATCTTTATACGGTTTATATAGGACATCTCATTTTATGGGGTTCAAATGGCTGCTCCATACCATTTGAAACACCAAACTGTTCAATTTGACTTCATACTGAGTGGGAGAGGGGGGATAAATAGCACTTAGGAAAGCTAAAAGGGGAAGTAAAAAGGTTTGATAAACAGAACCTTCTTTTTTGTTTGCTGCCACAGTTTCCATTTCTGTATCTTTTTGCCACATTGCTTTATCTTCAGCTTCTAGTTTCACTTAAGAATCTCTCCCTTACCAAAAATCACTCCCAATATAGTGATGTCATCCATCAGCATCTTAATTCCTTCTATACTATCAGGAAACGAGGTAGTATCACTTATTATATAACCCCTACTTTTAATGTTATTGATAGCAATGCCAGTGGTAGTTGCAAATCTGTAGATAAGAGCCATTGCATTCACAACTGTCTCTGCATCTGGTAATAGCAAGCATACATCATCAGCATATGCTATAACTTTATGTACCGGGCTCCTTTGATACAAATACATGCTCTGGATCTCATGATTTTGGTGAAGCAAATGCAAAATAGGGTCTGTACAAAACATATACAGTATGGGGCAATCCTGTCTAAAACCTCTATTTATTTTAACAGTGGGACCTATGTGCCCATTTATCAATGGTTTTGTAGCTGAAATGCGGTATAATTACATTATCTATTGTATGAATAAATCCAGTAGGCCATATTTAATCAATATTTTTTGTAGGTAAACATGGGCAGTTTTGTCAAACGCCTGCTCCTGATCAAGACTGACTACTATACCATTCATTTGTTTCTGATTACCCAGAACCACTATTTCTCAGGTTTATCCTGGATATGTCTCCCTTTGACAGAACAAGTTTGACCAGGGTCTATTAACTGTGGTGCAACACTCGCTAACCTATTGGTCAGGATTTTCATGTCTGTATTCATCATACCTAAGGGCCTCCAATTCCTGAGCGTCTGCCTATCATGTTTTTTACAGATTAATATCTGTATTGAAAGTCCAAGCTGGGGTGCTATATCTCCTGTCATTAACATGTTATTAAAGACCTGCTCCAAAATAGGTGCAACTTCAGCCCGTGTGGATTTATAAAATTCTGGAGGTAGGCCATCCGGGCCTGGGGTCGTATTATTTTTGAGGGAATGAATAACCTCCTCAATTTCCTGAACCGTGATGGGTGACACCAAATGAGCAGCCCCCTTTCGCAACACCTTTGGAGTGTCTAAATCCCTCAGGAGCATATCTAGGGCTTCTACATCCAAACCAGGGTCTTAATATATGGAGGTGAGGTGAGTTCCGACTGCCTGCATGATATCCCCCCTGTCAGTAACTATTGTGTTTTGAGGTGTTCGCACTGCATCCATGTGTCTTTGTTCCAGTTGAGCTTTGCAGCTCTCAAAAATGTTTCCCACTCCCATCTTCCCTGGTGTTGCAATCCTATGTTCATGGAGCAGAGAAGCTGCCCTATCATATCGCAATAGTTCCATTTCCATTTTTAATGCATGGATTTGGGATTACAGTCCCCTAGAACCTTCATGACTCCTACTAAGAACCCTATAGTACTGAGTTCTGAGCACTAAATACTTTTTATAAGTCGTAAAAGAGTGGGTTTTTGCAGTATGTTGGAAGAACTTCCTAATTTTGTTCTTTGTCCCTACCCGCCATCTGCTGTAGCTTTCCTCTAAACACATCAGGATTTCTCTTGCCCCCATGAGTCCTTTCAGGGGGAATATGGTCTCTTGGCATATCAAGTGGGTCTGATTAAGTTTCCAAAACCCCTTGCCCACAGTGAGGGCCTCTTTTCAACTGATTATAATTTGTATCATGAGATGGTCTGAAGTCTCAATGGGTACCACATGTGCTGAGTTTATTTTCAGGGATTTAGAAATGAACATATAAACAATCCTGGTAGCAATTTGTGGTCTATAAAACGTGTAACCCCCTATCTTGTGAATCTCTCTATAGGCATCCACAAGGTCACTATCAGTTAATACCTTCATGAGGGAATGAGAATCACAATATGTTTTCCCTGCCTTCCCTTCATTTGTCACTGCACAGTTAAAATCCCCAGCCCAGATTAATTGTCTTGTAGTGATCAGGTAAGGCCTGATCAAATTAAACAGCTCAACTGTATCTTTTTTGTCTGTGGGGCATACGTAGTGATTCCCATGCCACAGAGTTGTACTTAAAATCTAGGAGCAAAGCCCATCCCAGTACTATATCTACTAATTTAGTAACTGTATAGCCATAACCTGTAAAAAGAATTCCCACACCATCACAGTGGTCTGACTCCATAGAGTAATATGAGGGGCCCCAGACCCATGCCCTGGTTGCCACCACCATTGCTGATGTAGGGTGCAGCCTGGTGTCCTGTAAAAGGCAAATGTCAAGGTTAACTGGGCTATGCTCCCTACAAACCAGACGAACCAGAGGTGATCTGCTTTTATTTTACAAAATTCTTAATTCTCAGAACTTAATGGGCCACTGTGGCCTAAAATTCTTTAACCAAAGGAGTTCCCCACGGCTACATAATAAACAGATCGATGTGGCAAAATCAAATACCAACAAAAGGTTAAATTATTTTACAGTAAGAACCCCAAGACTGTGGAACAGTCTTCCACAAAATTAAGTGGACAGTCAATCCATTCACTCCTTTAAAAGAAGTCTGGATCAGTGGATGGAGTCCAACACCCCCTGGGTTTAATTATTTTCCCACGATAGTGGTGGGGGACAATCTCGATGGGCCACGGCTTCCTTTTGTCCTATGATACCAAGTAAACCAAGGTCTTTTAATAATGAAAAAGGGTCTGTCTGTTTCCTATTATTATAGATACTGTTAGCATTAAGTGTAGATATTTTTAAGGAGTACAGGGTATGCATGAAGGGTGTTCAGGTGGGTAAAACAAGAAAACAGCTTATCCACAGTCATCAGATTTATGCAAATGGAGTCTCCTCTGAGTTCGACATCCTAATTGTTTCTATTGTTGTCTTGCTTCTTTTACCTGGAGAGGAAGGGGCTCTTCCTCTGAGTCTGTGGTGGCACCCTGCTGTGAGGATATGGTGATAGAATGTTCAAACTCAGAATCCTGCTCCAGCTCAGATTGTTGCAAGGCCCCAAATTTACTGTGGGTAACAACGGATTTTGATAGTTTGGCTGCAGTTTGTTGCTTTCTACTCAGAGGCCATTTTCTCGCGACTGTCTTAAAAGGCATTGGAGGTGTCATGACCCTGTCTGTGTTCGGCCCCTGCTCAGGTTCCTGAAGTGGCTCTGGGTTCTGGGGTTCAACACACATAGATTGTTCCTGTGCTAGCTGCGGCTGACAGAGGGGGACGCTGTTTTCCTGCACAACATCATCTACCTCAGAAGGTTGGGGAAGATCAGCAGCATGCATCTGATCCTGCTCAGGTAGATCCAGAGTGGGAGAAGCACTGGGAGGTTCCTGTGTATTTTTCCTTGCTGCAATACTAACTTTCTGGGCATTCATAAGAATGACATCCTGGTCAGGCCTGTCCTGTCCTGTCTGTTGTGGGTGGCCCATGGGCAGGAGAAGTATGCAGGACCCAGTTCCTCACATAGGTTACATTTTACCTCATTCGTGCATTGAAAGCTGCGGTGACCACATTCTAAGCACAAGTTACATTTGATGCGATCACACGCATTGCTAAAATGCATGAGGGAGCCACACTTAAAACAAGTCCTCGGCTGTCCAGGGTGGAAGCAATGCCCCCTGTCCTTCCCCAAAATTAATGAACTGGGCAAATGTTGAATTCCATAAGGGGTAATTCCTTAACTTTACCCGATATTTCCACCTCCCAGTCCATGGATGTTCTTCATCAAGAATGAGGTGGGGATGCCCCAGCACATCACATGCCTGGCTTAGCCTATGCATAATATCATGAACATTGACACCCTCATTGCGAAACAATATGGTGATATTCTTAATATCAGGTTTCGTCAATGGAATTGCTTTAAATGGTAACCATAGTTCAGAGTATTTCTTCTTCTCATACGTACTCCAAAATCTGTCTAGGCCCATCGGGGTTTGAAAGCTAACATCAAGGTTGTTGTCCCCCTCAGCATGGATAAGAGCATAAATCTAATTTGTAAAAAATCTCATCGATTCTTTGACCAATTTCTTTCCCACATAGATATGATCTGCTGGGATGTCCAAGCCCCCTTTGCAATGAAGCCTGACCGCATTTTTTCTCTGTACCAGTAAAACAGTGCATACATTCCTGTCTTGTTGGCTGAATCCAGCCCAGATCCTAGAAGGTTGCTGCTCAGTATTCTCCCAGGGTACTGGTTCATGTTCTATCCTCTCTCCCCAGGTGGGCCCAGCTGCCACCGCAGCTTGAGATGGTCATGAGGGGAACTGAATGTCACATCCGCTGCCCATAAGTTAAGATCTAGATCATCAGGGCCAATGATTTCAGGTGGAATTATCCAGGACTGTAGGCCCAGACTAGGGCCTGGTGGCTTTCCCATAATGGGAATCCCCACACCATCCGCAACCCAAACCCCTTCTTTATTTTGCATCCAGCCTGCACTGGATAAAGCCTTGGACACAGTCCACGGTGTGGTGTTGGTGGCCTTCCCACCAGGGCATGATTCAGCTCTCCTGCCAGAGCAGAGTTGTGGGAGGGGTAGAATACTTTTCAGTAGGTGTATGCAATTTAAAAGCAGCGACATTAGCACTTACCGCTTCCTGCGGTTGCGTCTGCACATCAGGAATCCTGTCACCATCAATTTCTACTGTCAATGCAGGTGTTCACATCGGAGTTGCCAGCTGCTTTGATGCTGCTGTGTCATCCTCGGCCTCTAGCGTGACAGGCGCTGTCAAGTTTGCAGCAATCTTATCATCCACAGCAGGTGCAACATCTACACCAGTATCCAACTTCTATCTGTTCGGGCTCATTGGGGCTTGTCTCTGAAGCTGAGATAATTGATCCAAAAAAGCCATTTCAGTGCTAAAATTCTCTGACTCATCCATGCCAACTGTCTCCTGATTGTTTACAGTTGCTGCAATCGCTCACTGAGGATCACACTTGCTCAGTTTCCCGATCTCCATTGCTGGACCTGCAGGGGTGGAGATCAAGTCCCCTACAGGTACACCAGCTATGTTCCCTCTCTCCAGAGTCTCCGCCATTGTGGCCATTCAACCGGCCCAAGGTTCCCCTACAGGTGAGTTGTGGAACTTCCCCAGTGCCCTGACCAGATTTCCCCCATTCACTAAAAATACCACTAACAGCTTAATTTGGTTCAAGGTCAGTTGGCATTCATCTGTATCTCCTTCCCCAAGGTCGTGCCTGAAAATAGGCAGGATGAGCAGCCTTTAATGGGCTTAATGTGAACATACATATGTACGACGAAGTCAGCAGAATAAGGCTATTAAGACTATCTAGTCCACTCATGATGCAGGACCCTCATCATAAGCTACTTATGCTGCCCCCCTCACAAATCCACCCATTTCCTCCTTAGACCCTTATTTTCCTTTAACTATATACCAGTCTCTCTTGAAGCTGCTTGTTCATTTTAATGAAACCTCTTCCAGAAGTACATTCCAACCCACCACCACTCTCTCAATGAAGAAGTGCCTCCTAGCCTCTGTCATAAACCTCTCCCTCTCCCTCTCCAACTTGAGACTGTCTCCCCTTATGTTTTGTTTTTGATTCAGCTTGAAGAGACCTTCTTTGTCCACCCTATTTATTACTTTCAAGTACTTGAAGGTCTCCATCATCTCTCCTTCTCTCCTCTCCCCTCCCTTCCCCTCATAGTAACATAGTAGTTGACAGCAGGTAAGGACCGCTAGGCCCACTTTGACTGACCACATTCCCTGCCTTCATCAGTGGCTTCTGACCCTACACGGCCATTGGCTTTTGCCTCTCTTCTCCACATCTAGGGTTCCCTTATGTCTATCCCATGCCAATGATGGAATAAACCCCTCCCACTTGGTCAGGTCATTGATCAGGTCATTGATGAAAATCTCCCATTCTTAAGGTAAGTGCCATGAGTTCTTTAACTTCTACCTTGACAACCACCAGAGAAGAGCCAAAGAAGACCTTGGTTTGACATCTAATCTGAAGGGTGGCACCTCAAAAGTGCAGTATCCCCTAGAACTACACAACAATTGTGATACTACTGTATTAGCCTAAGTGTCTTCCAATCTTTTGGCTCAGAGATGAGCCTGCAACCAACTGAGTCACTGACACTGCTTTATTTGTATGTGCTGCCACAACAGTGGCACCATGCAGTGACCTTGGTTTATGAAATCATTTTCATCCATTCAGCTGAGAGGGTATCTATGGAGATGTGAACTCTGAACTGGTGAGCAGGGTTAACTTGTGTTATTTTGTGGGTCCACTGACAATTAAATCTTATTAGGATCTACCGTAGTTGTTCTGACTAATGTGACCTTGATTCATATATAGTCACTGTCCATTACGATCAGAGATGCAGGCTTTCTTTACATTTTGACCAGTTACAGGAGTATTGGTTTAAGTAATACAATTAATGTTGTGAGATATCATCTCACAATTTGCTGATGCAGAGATTTATACTGTAAGACAAGTAATGCATACATGCGTATACAACCCCCTTAATTGTGCGTGCACCCCTTCACACACACATGCACACACACACACACACACTCTAAAAATATCCAAGATATACATTTTATCTTGTTAGTATAATCTTACATAGTCAAATTTCACCTTCCTATTAAAAAAAAATCAGATAGCTTATCTTCAGGATAACTGGGTCAAATTGATATGAGTCTTGATGTCTAAAAGCTGCACTTAGAACTTTCACACAATCAGCAGGTGTCATTGACTCAAGGGGTTAGTAAGGCATGCAGTGGGATGCAGGGGGATAGTCAGCAATCCCAAAGTTAAGGAAGGTAATATGATCTGTTTTGCTTAGTTGATTCAATTTAGAAACAATTCTAATGAAGGAAGATGATACCAGTATTTACTCTCTAGACATTAATGACTACTTTAGTCAAGTGGTAAATTACAACAACAGAAGCTGACTACCTGGCAGTCTAACTGGAAAAAAATATTTAAAAAAAAATCAAAATGACATAAAAGCTGCCGTCAGAATATACTATTACAGCAAGATCGCATGAAACATCTACCCACAATTACATCCATGACATATCATTATATTATAACCATATCATAAGCAAATCTTCAAAGGAATTGAAATACTTAAAATTGTAACGATATACATATTTTAACAGTTAAGTGCAGCAAGAACAAGATGCAACTTGAAATTACAAGGACAGTTTCTTTTCCTGCACTTCTGGCTGGGGCGTAAGCCAAGCCCAGTACTCACTGGGCTTGGAGCAAGTTTCTCATGAACTGTCTGGTGATGTTCAGAGCCACGGCAGTGGGTGGCAGTTACTAGAATACTTAATTCTACAGTACAGAGCTCAAGGCTGTTACACATGACCATAAGCAACAATTATCAGTGAGGAATTTTATTTTAAAAAAGGCTTCTTTAAAGAATATAAGTGATATGGATGTTTTAAAATAGGGACTAGGAAGAAAGAATCTACTTTCAGTCGATGGCCATTGCATACTGTAAGTTAAAATATTCTTTCTGAAATCCCTGATCTTACATTTATAATGAAGCTCAGCTCTGAACTTCTGGAGTAAGGCAAGAGGTCAAACCAAACTCTTAACTGTGTCTCTTCAAAACTGACATTTAATACACTATATAAATCACTTTGGAGGCTTGTTATTCTTTCAGGAATGTAATTACATAGGTTCAAATAAAACTTGAAAGAGCCCAACAAGTTTTAAAATGTACTATGTTCTTAAAAACAGGCAAGGAGGAATGTGAAGCAGTTAAAATATGCTAACATCCACATGTTGTGTTACATGAGAGGATTAAAGGCACAGGTTTCAGTTCTTTAATGATTATATTACCAAGGATAGGTATGTAAGCAAATTCAAAAGATAAAGACACATATACCCTTTGGAGAAATTACCATATTGATTCAAAGCAGATGTCTTTTAAATATGGTAAACATAATTTTCCATTGCAACATGTTTCTAGTTTTCTTTGTTACAAACCATATGTGTATATAATATATAAATAAAATTGCACTGCTGATTTCTAAGCCTTTTCTACTACACATTTGTTTTTCTGATAATATATTAAATCTGCCACATTTATTTATTCATTTATTCATTACAAATCAGGTTTACAACCTTTGAGTCAGAGACTCATTTACAAAGGCACTTTGTCACGGGGGCAGACATCAAGACAGTTATTACAGTGCAGACTAAAACAGAGGATAATATTACAAGTGCAGTAAAAGGAACATTTAACATAGATACACTTAGGTTACATAATGTAGTAGTTTGTATGTTACTTAGGTTACATAATGTTACAAAATTGTGAGTTACACTCATGGATATAGTAGGTCCTCAGAGAAGACAATGGGTTACATCCCTGTTTGGACCTAGTAGGGAAGGGGTAGGTCTGGGGAAGGGAGAGGCTGTCCAGTGGACATTGTCGAGGATATACTGTATACTACTAACAAGCGAGCCCTCATAATGGGCTCTATTCATTATGCCTATGCACTGTGGGTACACAGTGCATTGGCATAGCTACAAGCAAAATCCATGCGGCTGATGTCAGTCCAGGCCCCAGCAGCATGCACTAAAGGGGTGCATGCTCCTTCTGCACCCAATCCACTGTCAATCCACAGATCTGCACACATGGACAGACCAGGAGAGTGGCCAGATGATAGTCCTACACTCCATGCCATGCACCAAGGCACAGAGTGCTGGGAAAGGTTGGTATAGACTACATGGGCAGGGGATCTCTCACTACACTGTTCTGGGCACTTGGGAGTAATAGTGAAGCTCATAGTTATTAACTACATCCAATTGACAAAAAATGGTTTTCCTTTATTGAAAATATATACACATATATTAAAAATTCATTTACATGGACAAAAAAAACTCACAAATATCATGCATTGGGAGCACAGACATAACAAGAGTCCCATAGATGAGCATGAAGGTAGATAAACTACTAGTAACGCAGTGCTTTGCCTCACAAAGGAGTCTTCTCTAGGGTTCCTGCTGTAGCTGCTGTGTGCCCCAAACATCAAGAACCCACCAGCCATGGCAAGTGAACCCCCTTGCCATGCATCTCCAGCCCTCTACCGTGTCCCCCAATCCCCTGCTCTGCACAGATCAGGAGATCCACTCTGCGGCCAGGTCAGGCATCTGATTGGATACCTGCCTGTGTCCATGGTAAGCCCCCTCATAGTAATGTACTGGAGAGGCTGTGGACAGGAGGCCAGCATTCATGCATGCTGCACCCTATGGCCCTGTTCATGAGTGTGGATTTGCATGGCCTGTTGAGTATATCTGGCCTGGATTAGTGCATTCAGCTCAATGTAACTGACTGTATGGGACTGCTTCAACGATGTTGCTTAAATGTAATACTACACATACCTTTTACTTATACATTTAAGCATAGCATAAGGGCAACACCGTATATTTTTATACACCACTGATATAATATTTATTTGATTTTGTTAAGTGAGTAGGACCACTGAGACTACAAATCCCTTTTTCAGGAGTGACCTGGAACTAGTTACATTCAACAGTTATTTACAAGTACAAGTATTACTCCATGGTAATAAGGTACAGACAGAAACAAAAAACACTAGAGTACAAACAGAATTAGCTAACAACTTAGCTGCTCACATGAAAGTGTTTCAAACACACACTCAAGTGGGTTTCCTTAGGTTACTACATACTTCAGGATTCAGCTTTCCTCAAAATACAGGATCAAATTATATCATAAAAGACATTTTGCAAACTAACACCATCTTATAAGGTAGCAGTGTTGTGTTTGTTTTTGTAATTAATGTATCTATGATATCCCAAATGCAATTCAACACCTTGTTTCCAGTCAGATCCTCCTTCTAAACATTTCCACAACTGGGTAAAATGGGGCAATGGAGATTGAATGACTTCCCAAGATCAGAGGGTATTTTAGTCCTATCAGGGTTTAAACCTGTAAAAACTTGATTCTCAAGCTAGAGCTCTAACCAGTAGACCACCCATTCTCAAGTGTGCTAACTGAAAAATATGTCATCATGACATTCTAACAGCAATTAATTTCAGGTATCCTTATATTCTCCACTGGTATTTTCATTCATTTGAATCAGCATCTAAACTCAAAATATTAATAGCAAAGTGGCGGTTAAAACTGATGAAATGCTAACACACCTGTTACTTTCATTTCCAAAAGTGCACTATCTTGAACACTATAGGCCCGATTCTAGAAAGGAAATTATGCCAGATGCAAGTAATGCACTTGCAGATCTTACGCAACTGCAATTGCGACATGTGACATACAGCCTATTCTAGAATCTGCGAGAGATACGCCAAACACAACTGCGCAAATCGTGAGACACAAGATACACCATATAAAAGGGTGTAACATGCAGCTGTGGCCCAACATACACCAGCAGATACACCACAGCCATGGCAGAAGCTGCAGCTGAGAGACAAAGGAGGAAGAAGAACTTCAGCCATGAGGAGGTGAACATACTGGTGGAACAAATAGACAGGCACCATGCACT
Organism: Neoceratodus forsteri; assembly: GCA_016271365.2. Classification (NCBI taxonomy): domain Eukaryota; kingdom Metazoa; phylum Chordata; order Ceratodontiformes; family Ceratodontidae; genus Neoceratodus; species Neoceratodus forsteri. The sequence continues at coordinate 854,214,246 of CM028134.1, forward strand.
CCCCATGAGTTGAGGAGGGGATGCCAAGAGGAGGGAAAAACATAAGAGGGCATGGGACAGGGTGACACACAAAGTAAATGCCATCACTGCACAGCACCAGACAGCCCAGGATGTACATAAGAAGTTCAATGATCTCAAGTGGCTGGTGAAGCACAAGGTGGTGCAAAACAGGCACAGTGCACAGGGCACAGGGGGTGGACCCACCCAGCAGAAGCCACTCACCAGCATCGAGAGGAAGATAGTGGCACACCTCAGTCAGCAGAGCATCGCTGGAGTAACACAGCTGGACACCTTCAGACAGCACATGGCCACAGGTAGGGACAAACAACAGCAATATATGTGACAGGCCGGACATGGCCAACAGCACTGTAGCCAACAGCAAAGGTGGGGTGATAATGTGTAGGCAGATGTAGTGGTGGGGTGGCATGCCACAGGAATGCCACATGGCCTCAGCTGGCCACAGAGTGGGCCAAGGGAACCAGACAATAGCCAGGGGCAGGCCATGGACAGGCATGTGTGCAGCTGACATGTGCAGCAGTGCACAGGAATGAGCCATGCCCAACTGTGGAGGGGCTGGCACGTGCACATGAAACCGGGGGGGGGGATGTGCACAGGTATGGTCTGTGCTGCACGGGGAGATGCTGTGATCTGCACTGTGGACTGTTGGGGGGTATGCTGAGGTATGGACTGTGCTGCACTGGGAGATGCTGTGACATGCACTGTGTACTGGGGGGGCCATGCACAAGCATGGGCTGGACTGTAGGGAGGGGGCATGGGGCACAGTCCCAGTGCTCACACAATGCAGGCAAGGGCTGCAGGAGATGTGCATGGATGGCAGGGACAACGTAGTCACCCAGCGATGCTGGCCCCTGTAGTGCAGTGGTGCCCCATGGTCGTGGCCATGCATGGTGTCACTATGCAGTGGGGAGCCATACGGGGCAGCAGTGTGACAGCTGGAGATGACAAACCAGGATGGATGGCACAGCAAGGGCAGCAATGGTGGGGGGTCCATACCATCAGCACAGGAAGCATGTACAGTGGAGGCATACACCAGGTGGGACTGCACAGATGTGTGGTGGGTGCAATGCCATTGTGCAATGCTGAAGCAGCCCTGTGAGGGCAACACTGATCAGGAAGTTGAGGGCACACTATGATGTGGAGACACACTAACAAGATTCTCATCCAACAGGTGCTGTGGCAGCTGGCGCAGGTGGCCCCAGTGGAGCAGGAAGGCGGAAGCAGCAGGGCCAGGATGGTGCCAGCATGGCCCAGGCCACCGGCACGGTGTCAGATGATGGCAGCAACCCATCAGCCACTGGAGGCAGCCCTGATGCCAGTACACCTGTGGCTGGAACACAGGAACTGATGTTAGAGCCTGAGGGGAGTGGTGATGGTGACAGCCCCATGATTGAGGAGGTGGTAGACAGCAGTGAGGAGGACACAGCAGGACCACTACGGGTGCAGCAGGGGACCACAGAGGACACCACCAGCAGTGCCACCACATCTGTGGAGGTGGTGCAGATGCCTGTGGCCAAGCAGGAGGCATCAGAGCAAGAACAGCTAGCTGGAGAGGACACTGCCAAAGGGTCACTGAGCCCACTGAGAGCCTGTGGACTGGAGGACCAGTTGGATGAGGCTGTCTGTGAGCTGCAGGACCAGCTGTCCCCACCAGCTTACATTGGGGACTACTACCAGTCAGTGCTGGCCAGCCAGGGGGATGTCAGGCAGGAGCTGAGGAACATATGGCAGGGCATGCAGGAGCACCATACCTGCATGGAGCTGCAGTTGTCCAGCATTGCCGGCTGTCTGCAGGCATTCACCAGGGACACATCAGCATGCATGGCAGGCCTAGAGGATGCCATACAGGGCATCCGGTACTGTGTCAAATGCCAGACGGTCATCATGGACCGAATCAGCACAGGCCTGGAAAACATGCTGGCACACCAGCAGTGCCAAGATACAGACATGGCCATGACCATGCAGGCCATAGCATGAGCACTGCAGCCACTGCGCCACCTGCAATACCTGGTCCAGCAGATGGCACTCCCAGCCACTGCTCATTCCAGCACCCAGACACAGCCACCGGAGCCAGTTGTACCCCCACCCCGGCCCAGGCATCAGTTGTGCCCTTCCCATCAGTCATGCTGCTGGAGTCGCACACCAGCCTGGCACTGGCCATACTGACCCGGGCACAGGACAGCACCATGGTGCATCCATAATGATGCACACTGGCATGCTGGCAACACAGGCACAGGCCAGGCCAAGCCCCACACACAGTCCCACTGGAACAGGGTCAGGCACAGGGCACACACAGGGGGGCGGGCACACTGAGAAGGGTGCTCTGCAGGCTGTACAGGGCCTGAGGTGATCAGCATATGATGGGGGAACACACTATGCAGCCCCAGCACCGCCGCTGCCACATGTGACACAGAGGCAAGTAGGCCTGCTTGGGCAGAGGCACGGCAGAGCACCTGTGGGGGCACACATAGGCCCACAGGGCATGATGCCAGGGGTGGGCCACCAGGGCACCACACAGCCTGCCTGACTGGCAGGGTCCCCCACAGCCCAGCACCCAGCACCGGAGGGGTTAGTGCAAGGACAGCATGCAGGTGGCAGACGGCTGTGACACGCCCAGGCATCCTGTGCAGTTGGGGGTTGGTTGGGTGGGGCTGCAATGGGGAGGTGGGGCCATATGCATGGCAGGGAGCACATGTATATGGAGGGGTACTGTGCATTCACAAGGTTGTGTGTCTGTGTGCATATGTATGACTGTGAGCATGGGTGAGTGTGGGGGCACACGTGATAGGTAGGACTGGGGAGCACTGTGATATGAGCACCTGTTCTGTATATTGCACCATGTTAATAAACCTTTGCACCTTATCCCTATGCTGTGTTGTCCATTTGTCATCAGTGCAATGGTTGAGCTCTACAGGATACATGTTGGTTAGGGTGTAACCCCCATTTGCAACAATGACCTGCGTGGGCCACTGCCAGTGTGCAGCTGTTTGCCTCTGACCACCCCAGGGTGCTTGGCGATGCCGCCTCACACACACACACACAAGCACCTCACAAGCACACACAGAGCCCTGCAGGTGCTGGTGCTACACATGCAGGTGTACCCATACCCATTCTGCTAGTGCATTGCATCTGCAGGGAGCACACACAAGTGCGTGACATCAGGCAGGCCACAACCCCACATCGCAGATGCCAGGGTGCACATCACTATCGCATATAGCAATTGCTGCCACGCATGCTGCAATTGCGCATATGCGATGTGTGATATGCGATGCACGTGCGGCACCTGCGGTTGCAAGTAGATAGGCCCAGGCACAGTGTAGTGGTACAGGAGCTGCAGAGCTGGGTGTAGAACAGAGCTGGAACACTACAGTGCCAACCTGACCAGGACAGAGACAGACAATCTGCAGACTGGTGACTACTGGGCCACAGCTGGGCCCCCCATACATACCTCTACTCCATCTGTCACTGCCCCAAGGGACAGGAACAGGTATGGACCCTCCCAATTGTGGACATTCAGGGGTTCTGTTATGTTTTGTGCATTTGCTGTGTACAGTGTCCTGGGGCTGTGCTGTGGCATGGTTCCCAGGGTTATGGGGGGCATGGTACATCCACACACCACTGTGTGGCAGTAGGTATACTGGACATGCCACATATGTGGTTGGTGACATGTTTCCTGAGTGGTACATCACTTACCCATGCAGGTAGGCCAAGCATTACTGCCCCCATGCCTGCAGTGGGGGAAGACATCCTATGAATGTGTCCACACCTGGATGGCACTGACAGCCCCCCTCCTACTTGTGGTGACTATGAGAGACAGTGTCCCTCAGAATGGGGGTCACTGACCCTCGCATTGAGAAACATGGTCATACCACAGTGGCCACCACGGTGTTGAGATGTATACTGTGTAGTACAGTGTTGGGTATGTTGTGTACATGGAATCTGGGCAGCAGCTTGCAGGCACTGCACAGTTGCTGTGTGAGTGGCACACTGCCCATGTGGGGCGGTTATGGGCCAGGGCACTGGGCTGGGGCATGTGGTGGGAAGGCCCCATGCTGAGGGATGCCTGAAGGGTACGCCCCATACCTCTGAGCCTCCCAATGGTACTACCCATGGCACAGGCCAGCATACCTGCTTGGCACATGCCCAGGCCACACCCCTCAAAGGTCCGTGCAGTACAGGGCTGTGTATGATGCAGTCATGGCTATCCAAGTGGTCCCACATGTGGTTCACACAGCTGCCATGGCAGGGTGGGGCAGGGACCCACACCACCATGCAGGCTATGGGAGTGGCCATGTACTCCACAACAGGGTACTACAGGGCACACCCAGAGGCATGGTGTATGCAGGCCCTGGAACAGATGACACTGGTCTGGCAGCTGGGACCCTGATGTTGGCCACCCTGTCCCTGGGATGTGCTGTGGGAGGGTGAGGGGTATGGTCCTGTCTGTGTGGCATGACCTCACTGTGTGCACAGTACACAGTCCGCCATGGGTGTGCCCCACACTGTGGGTGCTCAGGGAAGGTTGTACCAGCACAGGTAGGTATTGTGTTCACAATAGGCACTATTGACTGTCATGGTGTGTGGCATGCAGGCGTTCCCTCGCACCTCGGGTGTTTGGGCATGGACTGCAAGCAGGGTGCATCAACCACGGAAGGCATGGCGTTGCTGAGCACTGCACATGCCCTGTAGGGCATTGCTGCTACTCTACAATGGCATGTTGTACTACAGGGTCACATAGGCATGTCACGGACTGTTCTGTATGTGTGGCACACTAGCCCTGTGTCATAGGCATAGTTGCACAGATAGTGTGCCAGCTGGCCCACCATGGGTGCACAGTGCATCTGGGACCAGTCACAGGATGCTGTGTTGGGTTGCAAACATGGCGCCCACACCGGACTGCCCAGGTAGTGCCACGATGCTGTCATGCCTTTGTTCACTGTGGGACCTGCACTGGCTCTATCATGCTGGTGGACTGCACTATATCACTGTGGTGCATGGGTCCCATTGGGCATCCCCAGCAGAGTGCACTGCAGCTGGCATTGCTGGTGGGGGGTGCCCCTCCTGGCCAGGGCAGCCACAGAATGGTGTACCATCCTGTAGGTGGCCCATGGTCAGGGGTGCTGCCAGGCGTGTAGGCATGTGCATAGGTCTGTGTCGGTTGGCCCTGTTGGCGTCAGCTGTCCTACACTGTTCACCATGGTCATGCCCCACATCCACCAGTCCCCGGTCATGGTACACCACCTATCACACTGTGTGCCTGCAGCTCTACATGGGGTACACCTGCACACATCGATGCTGGGGGCATGGCCCACTGTCATGCTGTGTGTGGGTCTGTTCCATTGCTCAGGTATGCCGTGCATATGCAGGCAGTGTCCCCGTCTATTGTTGACATGTGCATTCCAATGTTGGTACAGTGCTGTCTGGGGGCCAGGGCCACCCATCGTGGCACCGGGTGCCACTGTACTGTTTCGCTGTGGATGTTACCTAGTACCGAGGCTTGGGCGTGTGGTCTGCACATGTCACTGGCTGCGGCTCCCCCATTCATGGCTGCCCACGGTTGCACAGCTGTGCACACCTGCCCCACACTGCGGCCCAGATGCCGTATGACCGACTGGCCCAAGGGGTGTGGGGATAGTGCAAGTGACCATGTTGCCTGCCCCAGGGTGGAATGGTATGGGTGGGCATGTGGCAATGCTGTGTGCCTTGGCTAATGGGAGCGCACCTGCACCTATGTGCTCTCCCACCCCAGGCCAGTGGTACACCAGGGTGTCCATGGGCCATGGCCGCACACACCCATGCCCAGAGGGGACCTGGCATGGTGTGACATGGGCACCACTAGGATGGTGCACGTACCCACATGGCACCTCTGGCATGTGCACCCCACACAGCTGGGGCCATGCCCTTGTCACACTGTCACTGTGCTGCTGTGACAGAGATGCATGTCTCTTTAGTGGGGGTGTGTCACTGCAGTGGTGGGCTGCCCCACAATTTGGCCTGTGTGCCATATCTATTCCTGATGCATTGTCCTTCCATATAGCACCATCCATGCCTGTGTGTGGCATGTGGCAGCCCATGTCCCAGCTGTCCCACATGTCATGGGTCAGGAGCTGCCAGACATCACTTCAGACTGTGTGGGGGGCCAACACAGGTCATTGCCAGTGCCGGACACACAGGTGCATGGCTGCCTGCGTGGCTGGCTGTGTACCTCTGTCCCTGTACCACACCCTACATGTTATGCCTGTCGGGTACGCAGTGGTGGCCTGTCTGCATTGACACCCACTGTCATTGCAGGCATGCACCTGGCCACATCCTCCCTGTGCAAGGTCGGTCATGGCAGGGTGTCCTGGGGGCCATCCTGGGCCATGTGTGGGGACATACCTGTGGGATGGAGACAGTCGGGGGGGGGTTGTAGCACCCACAGGCAGCTGGCCACAGTGGCACTTATGGCTGTGTACTAACCCACGTCCATTCTCTCCCTAACTCCACAGTGGACATGTACGGGTCTTCGGTGAGTATATGTCATTGCTCCATGTGCACTTTTTCAATGCCTGTACAACACTGTGTGCCTGATATTGTTGTTCTCTGTCCCCTGTGTAGGATTCAGCACCACTGCACAGGACCAGGTAGGTTCACACTGCCACACCACAGCTGCTCTGGGAGTCACCGACTGTGCCACTGGCTTATGTTGCCCTGCCCTTTCTCCATCCAGGTGTACTCCAGATCCATCAGCGCCACCTACTTCAGTCACCACCATGCACAGTCCAGGTAGGTATCTGTCATTCTCCATGCCGGTACCCACAGTTGGCATTGGGACCACCCCATGGGCACCTGGTGGTTGTGGCCACATGCTGCTCTGCATGGGGGTGGTGGTGCAGACGTGTGGCAGGGCTGCATGTGGTGCTCCATGCCCACACCATGCAAAGTCAGGCTGCTACATGCCTCTGCAGGGGACGGGTGCCGTGTTGGGGCACTGTGGTCACTATGTGCAGCACATTGTGCCTGGCCCCTGTATGGCACTGCTTGGCCTTTCTACACCTCATGCTGTGCATGTCATTGGTGCAGGGGCACCTCCTGAGGTGGTGGCCCACAGTTGCTGTCCTGTGGCCCAGCTCTGACCCATGTCCCACAGCCGATGTCCAGTGTTGTGCATGGTGGGTGGAGGCGGACTGCACAACCACGGTGACATTGTGTAGTGATGCATGTTCCATTCCTTCCCCTGTTACAGGTGCCATGTAGATGACCAATATGTCCTCTGGGTCATCCCTCAGCCTCAGCCGGCGTGCCCCAAATTTCACTCCCCTTGAGACAGTGCTGCTGGTCAATTGCGTTCAGCAGTGGGGTAGGACACTACTACCACCTGTGTGCCAGAGGAGCAGTGCCACAGAGTGGCAGTGGGCATGGATGGCCATCAGTACCCGCATGGCAGCAACAACGGGGACACGCCAGACCATCCGGCAGCTGACTCACCACTGGCAGGACCTGTCATGGAGGGAGGCTGGGATCCTGCAGTGGATGCTCAGCATGGCACGGCACAGGGATGTGGACATGTGGTCTGGGCAGGTCCCGGGTGATGGTATGTATACCTACAGCTGTTCATCTGTTGCAGCAGTGCTGGCTTGGTGGCCATGGTGTGTGGTGCCTCACACACACTCACCTGTCCCTTCACCCCACAGGTTCCACTGGTGTGACTCACAGCATGCAGCAGAGCTGCATTGGTGGCCTCAGGCAGGACGCACTTCACTGGAGGTCAGGTAGGTACATACACTGGTCCTCTTGTGCCATGGCCATGGCAGGCAGCCACATTGTGGCTCATGCTGCACCCTCACATTGATTGCCTATGTGTGTGTGCCCCCTGTCTGGGCCCAGCACTGACTGCATCCTTTACATCCCTACAGGTGTCCATAACAGGCTGCTACAGTGGCAGAGGGCCATGCTGAGAGCTATGGCTGAGGTGAAGGCTGCGATGCAGCCGAGTACCTGCTGGACACCCAACACAGGCATCGGAAAGCCAGGGTACTGACACCGACCTCATATTCCTCCTCCTCCACCTCCTCCTCCACAGCAGCGTCTGATGGGGACTTGGCCACAGTTGACCCACAGCCAGTTCAGAGGGACCTCACTGATGTTTGGTGCCAGGGGCCAGAACATCCGCCAACACCCAGCCTGGCCAGTGAGGGTGCAGGTGCAGTTGACAGAGACCAGGCTATGGCTGCACCACCTTCTGGGACTGTTGATGGGGATGTTGCAGCATGGGCAGGAGAAGATGCCCCACTGCCTGATGCTGCACCATGCACTGCTGCCCCTGCAGCAGGGGACACTGGTCCACAGCAGGATGCAGCCATGCCGGGGTGTAGCAGGGATAGGCATTGCCTGTTGTGGCTGAGGGGCCCAGTGCTGATCCTGTGCAGGGTGGGGGCCCGGACCGGTAACACCTTGTGGCCCTGGTGTCAGCCATACTGCAGGACATTGGGTTTCTCCATGGGTTGGTGAGCACCCTCCTCACTGAACTGCGGTGGACCTAGGTACCATGAATCCACAACATCCGGATGTGGGTGGGGCTGTATGTGTGGGTGGGCATGTATATAGGTGTGGATGGTGCTGGTGGGTGGGACTGTACATATGGGTGTTGTGGGATGTCATTAGGTGGGTGGGGCTACTTATTCTTGTTAATTGTTGTGGGTGGGACTGTGTTTTTGTTGTTGGGACTGTGTTGGGTTGTTTGTGGTTGTGGGTTGGTGTTTGGGGTTGTTGTGGGTGGCTGTTTAGGTGTGGGTTTACAGTTTTGTTTCTGTATGTTGCTGTTGCCTGTGTTTCATCCCCATCCCCCTTCCATTGTTACCCTGTATCCCTGTACTCGATGTTTACATTAAACCTTTTGCCATACTCACTGTGTCTGTGTGTCTGTTCCAGGTGTGCATGGCTGTGTGTGTGTGTATGTGTGTGTGTGTGTGTGTGTATGCCATGCACAGGGGTGCACACTGGTGATGGTGCCTGCTGTCCCCAGTGGTCCCTCCCTGTGAATCAGGTTGGTGTGCCATTTGTGCTGCTCACAGCCAAGGTCACTGTCCCCAGGCCACATCTGTGTGGTGTCCTGTGTGCTGCAGGTCACCATACATGCTATGGTGTCCATGCCACCTCACATTGTACTGCCCACATGTGTGGTGGCATGGTGCCTGTGTGGCACCCTTCTGCCTCGGGTACCATTGTTCCCTGCAGGTGGCACCACTGGCATAAACGTTGGAGTGTCTCACCACCATTTGTCCACTGGTCTGTGCCACCCAGTGCTGTGTCTCTGTTGTGGTTATACTATTTACATGTATCAGTGGCCATGACAGGGGTGTTGCGCCTGGTGGCACCATCATCCCAGCATTGTGCCTGTGGCCTCTGTGCACCCTTTGTATCCTGTGCCACACTGCCCCTGTGTGCCTGCCTTCCTCGCACAGTCTGTCTGTCATATCTCCAATGGTGTGTTGCTGTGTGTCCAGCCTGTCTGTCCCTGCTCCTTTATATGCTGTGTAAGTTACACCTGCTCCCACCTGGCGAATGTTACACCAGCTGGTCTTGGTGTAAGTTGTGGCACTGCTGCTTCTAGAATCTCACCCTGGCGTTTCTCTTCCCTTTTCTTGGTGTATGTTCAGTTGCACATTGGCGTACCTGCTGGTATGTCGCAACTGCGGCGTAAGTCTCAATTGGTGTACTGCATTGTGTCAATGTGCATCTCGTAATGTAGAATTGCATTTGGTGCATTTGCTGGATGTATTTGCAACTTGAGCCATTTCTGTTGGTGCATCTGCATTGCACTTTGACGTATGCTTTCTAGAATTGGGCCCTATATAGAAACATAGACTTTGATAGCAGATAAGGACCACTTGGCCCATCCAGTCGGCCCATTTCCCTACCTACTGGATATCTTCAGATTCTAGTTAACCAACAGCCTACTTCCTGCAACCCCCCACTATAATTGCCTTATGTCTGTCCCATGCATGTTTGAATTCCCCCACTGTTTTACACCCAATGACTTCCTCAGGAAGGCAGTTCCATTTATCCACCATTCTCTCCGTGAAACAAAAATTCCTCACATTACCCCTGAGCCATCCCCCTCTATATTTAAATTGTGCCCCTTTGTTCTTACACATCTCTTTTTCTGAAAGATGCTACCCTCCTGGACTTTGTTGATTCCTTTGAGGTACTTGAAAGTTTCTATCATGCCCCCCATCCCTCTTTTCATCAAGAGTATACATATTAAGCTCTATCAGTCTCTCTTCATATGGTTTCTGCTGCAGACCCTGCACCATTTTAGTTGCCCTCCTCTGGACTGCTTCCATCCTGTCTATGTCCTTGCGTAGATGAGGTCTCCAAAACTGCACACAGTACTCCAGATGGGGTCTCACCAACTGTCTGTACAGAGGGATAACCACTTCCCTTTTTCTACTTGTGATGCCCCTTCCTATGCATTCCAGTATCCCCCCTGGCTCTCCTTACCGACTTTTCACATTGCTTACCCACCTTTAGGTCATCTGATATGACTACCCCCAGGTCCCTTTCCATTTTTGTTGTTGTTAGTACCTCCCCTGCTATTGTGTATTCTTCTCCTGGGTTTTTGTTTGCCAGGGTTTGACAAGTGGAACACCCTGCCAGAGGAAGTGGTGGGGGCTGAAACAATCATGGGATTTAAAAATGCATGGGATAGACATAAAGGAATTCTAGAGGTCAGGGGTAAGGGGAAATAGAATTCTAGGAAAACAAACTGAACTTACAAGCTCAAATGGGCAGACTAGGTGGGCCATAGGCCCTTATCTGCCGACACTGTCTATGTAGCTATGTATCTATGTAGGTGCATTACTTTGAACTTCTTTGCATTGAATCTAAGTTGCCATATGTCTGACCATTCCTCCAACCTTGCCAAATCCCTCCTCATCTTTTATACCCCCTCTTGTGTATCAACTCTGTTACAGATCTTTGTGTCATCTGCAAAAAGGCATACCTTTTCCTCTAGACCCTCTGCAATGTCACCTATAAAGATGTTAAAGAAGACTGGACCCAATACTGAGCCCTGAGGTACTCCACTAGTAACCCCTCTTTTTTCAGAATGCGTTCCATTCGCTATTACCTTCTGTGTCCTGTTGTGCAGCCAGTTTGCTACCCAGGCTACCACCCTGGGACCCACTCCCAGGCTGGCTAACTTGATTATTAATCTTTTGTGCAGGACTGTGTCAAATGCCTTACTAAAGTCTAGGTAGACCATATCCACAGCCCCTCCCTGGTCTAGTACTTTGGCCACCCAGTCAAAGAAATCAATTAGATTTGTCTGACATGACCTTCCTGCTGTAAATCCATACAGCTTCCTTGGTATTGGCTGTCCCTTCCCCCTCCAGACCCTTGATGGTACTGTGACTGAGGATATATTTTCCTTTTAATACCTCAGGGTATGGTTGGATTGCCATCTGTACTTCTCTACTCATGTGGAAGCCAACCACAAGAAGCTGCACCCTAAACTTTGGGCACTTTACAGGAACAAAGCAAGTATGTTGCTTCCTGCTCATAGTGAAATTGTCACAAAGATGGTTCTACCTATTTTCGATTATGGCAACATTGTATATAGCACTGCTCCCAAGTCCACTCTTACCCAGCTGGATCTCCTTTCATGCTTTCTGCTGCTTTAACCTGGATTGCCTCTCCAGAAGAAGAAGAAGAAGAAGAAGAATCAGCATTTATATAGCGCTTTTCATACATCCAAAGCACTTTACAAGCAATGCTAGACTGGTAGTGAAGTGACTGATTGTGTGGTGGCGGCCATATCGCACATCATCACCCACACACAGCCTGGATAATTGCATGAACCAGTTTTATGGGAAGGGGAATGTTGGCCAGGACACCGGGAATGTTCCCTACTCTTTGCAAAGAGTGCCCTGGGTTCTTTTACTTCCACCTGGACACCCACCAGGACAACACCAGGATGGGCAGAAGGGACCTCGGTTTAACATCTCATCCAAAGGTCGGCACACCCTAGCAGTACAGCACCCCCCAATACTGCACTCGGATGCCAGCGATTTTTAGGTGCAAGTCCAATCCCACTATGGGACGAGAACCCACAACCTTCTGGTCCAGAGGCGGATGTGCTACCAACTGAGCCACGCTGACACCCAACATTGTCCCCTGTATTCCTCCCTCTCTTTGCCCTCCCTTCTCACTTCTCACTCCAGTAGCTGCCATTGATCCTAGGCTATGCCTACACTCCTAGCTCCATACTGCTCCTTCCCATACTGCTCTAGTTTATTGGTCCACTTCTTACTCCGCTTAGTCCCCGAATGTACTCACATTCTCCCTTCCCTCCCTCATTTTTCTGCTAGTTGTACTTTGCTGAACTGTTTCTATTTATATGCTACATTTTACACTACTTATTTTGTGCTCTCTTTCAAGTGCATAATGTTTTATGTTTTGTAGATATTATTGTTATTGTTTTATAATTGTAACATTACTGATGTAACTCATCACAGCATTCTCTACATCCCCTTCCCCCATGACACATCTGGAAATGAGCTGTTAACTCAGTATATTTTTCCTAGTGAAACCAAGATAGATAGATAGATAGACAGACAGACAGACAGAGAGACAGATAGATCAATAGATGACCATCAGCAGAGTCTGGATATTCCTTAATTCACACACATACAAATATCAGCAGGTATAAAGCATGGTGGACACTTCAATTTCCAGACAGTAGCTTTATGTGGCAGTCCCCAACAATTTCCATGAAGTCACCACTCTGGGAAAGTATGAACATCTGCATAGTTAGCATGCTAATTGTGGCCTCCGAGAAAAGATACTGCACCATGCAAAACAAAGGCATTTTTAACAAACAGTTATGTTCTTTTTCATGATATTCCTCAGGATAACTGCTGACATGGCATGCAAACTGGGTCTTAGGGCACCGGAAGATTATGAAGCAGAGTCCCAGCAATCACAACTAGTAACTGAGGTAGTTGTGTAGAGCAAGTAAATAGAAGTAGGGGTTGTGTGACTGCACCATGCCTACCAACATGCAAAGAGGGATGGTTCAGGCCAAGCTGGGCAGCATCATTCAACACCTAAATCTTCTATCTCCATACATGGAGAACAGAACTTGTGGGTGCTGTTCCAACTGGACAACAAATATCAGACACTACTGAGCAGTGATGTAACCCTCCTGACACCACCCATGGCACAGTTGCCAAAGAGCTCCACATCCACATGGGTGACCCATACCACATCTTAACAATCTATCTAAGCAACAGTTTAGGCTGGAGTTACATAGTGAAACATTAAATTACAGTTATTGGTGAGGATAATGCAATGACAACCTAAAACAGCAGCAATGTTTGGTTCCAGTTCTAGTAGAACACTGTTCCACAGCAGTATGCAACAATTAATGTTCCCTAGTTCTTATAGCAGCAAACTTAGGAAGAACTTTAGCATTTCACTACTATCAGTAAAGATGTTACTCTACATCTCTGGTGCTAGATGATAGCAGAAGACAGCAGCAATTATAAAATGGGTAAAAAGAATGCTGACCCCTGCTTGTCTGAGAGGTCCTTTCAGGTGGGCTGTTATTCTAGCACAACAGCCTGGTTGAAAATAGCTCCACACAGTCAGGACTCAGCACTGAAAGGATAGCCATCTGCTACTTCCTTAGGGCAAACTGCCATCAGCAAACAGAGCAGCTCTGGAGTTTCTTCCCACACAGGAGCCTACCTGATCCAAGCTTCCAGTACTCCCGATTCTGGTCTCCCACCGACTGACTGTCAGTGCTCTCAGTCTCCTGACTGGAGGATGAAACAAGCACACACACACACACACACATACACACACATATATTTTTGTCTTTTTTAAAAAATGCATATGTCTCTGACTGCAGCCACCAGCTAGAGTTCATATTAACAGCTCCTGCTTTTTATTCCGACCACACATGAACCAACTGAAGTTTGCTGCTTTCTGAAGAACAGACATACAAAACTGCTCTTCACAAATCAGCCAACCCTACTGCCACTCAAAGGCAGGTAGGTAGGTAAAAACTTTATTTTTATACAGGAAATACATGTCATTAGGATTTTTTACAGTTCTGTTCTCGGGACAGTTCTGTGTTCTGCTATCTATAATTCACATTAGCCACATAAAACAAGGGGAAACATAAACAATCACAAACACATATAAACATGCAACATTTCAAAGCAGTGTAAATAATAGTACAACATGTTGGATAGTCCGATAGGCTACACACATTGGCAAGAAAAGGGAAACAAATCTTTCATTGCTGAGGTAAACACCCCATGTCCAGTAAGTGTATCAAGTGTAGTTGATAATTTATCGCATGATAAGGCTGCCTAGGAACATATAGTTCTATTACCATGTTTATTCTTCCTTTTATCAAGGTGGATTTTATTTAAGTGCACAGATCTTCAGAACTCCCTCTTACTGTTGTTACTGGTGGGAAACAAAAGTTGAGAAATACAATGATCTAAATAAAAAGTCTTATTTATGAATTACTATTAACCACATCTTTAAATATCCAGTCTCTCGAGGCTGCCAACACAATTTAGTGAGCAAAGTACAATGATGTGTTTTAAAACTACATTGCAATACATATTTATTATTTATTTGTTTTTTGTTTACCGGGTAAGTACACTAGACAACAATGTTGCCTATATTCAGGCACGACCCGGGAGAGTACAGACAGGGGAGACCAGAGTCAACATTAAAGAGTATTTCATGATGCAGCATGAGGTGAGAACAAATATTTGAAAAGTATACAGCCAGGTACAGTCATCAGTGATGACAAAGAGAAATAGATAACATTACATTAATTATTTTCATCTGATGATACATCAATGACTAAACTGAAACGACAAACAGCAAACAAAACTTAAATGAAGTAGCATTATAACAATAGGATTTCTGCTGGATGTGGGAAACTTTCAGATTTTGGAGACCAGCAAGAAATCAGTAAGTGCCATAGGGAGGAGAAAATGCTAGGAGAGAGGCTCAAGTTACAGCACAAGAGCAGCAGTCGCATTCTAACAGGTGTGCCCGAAGACCCAGTTTAAAGGACTTGTGGGATTTGAAGAGTTTGATGTGGGAGGGAATGGAGTTCTAGGAGCGGGGGGCAGATATGGCAAAGGATCGTTCTCCTTTTTTGTGAGATATCTGGGAATTTCAAGTTGGGTTTGAGCAGATGCCCTGAGGAGGTATGCTTGGAAGGGCTGAGTTAATAGTTCAGCAAGGTATTTAGGGGACCCCATTCTGATCATATTATCAATTGTACAGCCTGCAAAATAGTGTCTGAGTGAGTCTGGGGAGAGCCAATTTAGTTTTGAGTAGAGCAGGCAATGATGGATAAGTCTGTGAGTGGAGAGAGCAAATCTGCATATACTGTTATAGCAGGTGCTCCATTTCTGGAGCGCTCCTTTGCTAGCTTTAAGGTAAACCTGAGAGCAATATGTCAGAGCAGGGAGGAGAAATCCTTGTGCAATAGCAAGCTGGGCAGCATCATTGAGGGAGGACCTCATTTTAAAGGCATGACCAAGTTTTGAGTAAACTGTCTTACATGTAGCCGCAATGTGGAGGTTAAAGTCAAGAGATGGGTCGAGAGTGACCCCTAGATACCTGAAGGAGGTAACTAATTCAAGATGGGAGTCATCTAGAGAATGTATCAGTAAGTCTGGAGTAAGAGATCTGATTCTTGACAGGGGGCCAAAAAGCATAGTTACGGTTTTCTTAGCATTCATTAGGAGCCTGTTCTGTAGTAACCACTCCTGCAAGCAGTTGAAGTCTGCTTGAAGATGTGCTCTTACTGATGAGGGATCTTTACCACTGGAGAGAAGCACCATGTCATCAGCATAAAGGATCAACAAGGAGGAGCATGGAAGGGAGGGCAAGTTGTTAATGAAAAGGGAGAAAAATAGTGGGCCAAGAACAGATCCTTGGAGACTCCAACAGAGGTAGGGGAAAGATTTGAGATGGCGGATTCAATTTGGACAAATTGCAACCTCCCTGAGAGGTAGCTATTGAACCAGGAGATGGTCGACAGGTCAAAGTCAAGGCAGGACAGTTTGGAAAGTAGCAGAGAGTGAGTCGCAAGGTCAAAAGCCTGTGTGAGACCGATAAATATGGCCCCAGTGAGCAGGCTCTTATCCATCGCTGTAAGGACTGCATTTGTCAGCTGAAGTAGAGCAGTTGTGGTGCTCTGTCCTGTTCAGAATCTGTGCTGGGTAGGGGATATAAGGTTGTGAAGGTGCAGGTAATTTGTGACCTGAATAGCGATGGCCTTCTCGAGAAGTTTATTTAGGGTAGAGAGAATGACAATCGGTCTATAGTTTGACATATTTTTGGGATCCCTTTTTTGTGAACAGGGACAACGCGAGCGGTTTTCCACAATGTTGGCACCGTTTGGGTTATTATGGAAAGATTAAAGATTCTTGCAATAGGAACAGCAAGGGCAGGGGCTGCCTGCTTCAAGAAGCTTGGCAGTAGCCCATCCGGGCCAGCAGATCCATAGGTGGATACTGATTTGAGGAGATGCAGCACTCCGGTGGAGGAGACTAATGTGAGACAAAAAGGGATTTCATGTGAAAGTTGTACCTCAGGAGGAGGTGAAAGAGGTTGGTTGAATTTCTCAGTGTATTCGGAGAGATCCGAGAATTGTACACTAAGAGCATTAGCAATAGTAGGTAACTTATTACAGTTTGCGTCATTCAGTGTCATGTCGGTAATGGCCGTCTTGGGCCTTTGCCCAATTAAATTTTTGATGTGGTTCTAAAAACCTCTGGAATCACCCACTGAAGATTGGAGAAGCTTAAGGCAGTAGCTCCTTTTAGCCTTCCGAATATCTTTTTTTGCAGGCATTTCTCAGTTGTCTATAGTTAACCCAGTCTTCTGATTGTTGGGACTTCTTTGCCAAGGTCCAGGCCTTGTCTCTTTTTATCATGGCTCGAAGGAGGTCTATTTTTAGCCATTTATTAGGGGAGCCCCTGAGATGCCTTTTTTTCAGAGGGCTGTGCAGATCCTGAAGGGCAAGAAGCTGAGACATCAGATATTCAAGTGCAGTGTTTACATCATCAGTGTGATATCTAGAAGTTTTGTATAGCATTTTATCTAACCTATTCATGGGCTTGGCAGGATTAGATTTAAATTGGTAATTGTTGATAAATGTCAATTTCACTGCACAAACACACAGAAACTGATGAAAAAAAATTGCCATCGATAATAATCTACATTTATAGATAGGCAAAGTAAATTCTATTGCTATTTTAACATGTGATGATGACAATTTGTGTTTTTATCAGTTTGTAAATACTCAGTGTTTACTGTCATTAACTGAAACTGCAAAAATGATATATTATTTATTTATTTTTTGTTGTTGACCAGGTAAGTGCACTAGACAAATCCTGCCTATTTTCAGGCACGACCCGGGGGAGGGAGATATGGATGAATGCTAACTGACCTTGTACCAGATTAAGCTGTTGGTGGTATTTTTAGTGAATGAGGGAAATTTGGCCAGGACACCAGGGAAATTCCCCTACTCTGTGAAGGCAGAGGGCGCTGCGTGGCTCTATTGCAGTGTTTGCTCAGTAGTGTCTGAGCTCTGAACGACAGCAGACGTGTGGGAGGCTAAGGAGTGGGTCTTCTCCTTGGCCTTTACCACTTTTTCATTATGGAGACCACCGAAGAAAAAGCTTTTGTTTTTGAAGATTCCCTACCTCTGGAGAAACGTATGGTACTGGATACATGGTTAGAAGCTTTTTTTCCTGGTGATTCAGAAGTTTGTGCTTCTAACACTACAGATTTACAGCCTGAAGATGTTTTTCGAGCACAGCTTCTGAAAGTGGAACAATGCTACGAGGCAGCATGGAGGAGTTTTGTAGAGGCGCAGAAATGTAGGAAGCATACCGCGGCGGACCAGGAAGTGGAGGTGCAAAAGGATAGTGTGAGTATCGCATTTACAGCTGCTGCAAGTGGAGAGTTTGGGGCATAGAATGATAGTCTTTCACCAGCAGCACCTTCACCTGCCTTGGAAATACAGTCGGAAGCCGGAGAATATATGGAGACGAAGGACATAAGAGAAAATGCTGGAAACCTCTCTACGGCACCAACTTTATGTTCTGGACAGAAGGCAGGTAGGATAACTCCTATCAGTGGGGACTCACAAAAGCCTAGCATTCCCCCTAAAGCCTCTGAAGGAGCCCCTAAACGTTTTTCTTCTTCTTCTGCCATACATAGTAATCCAAAGTCCCTTGGCAAACTGGGGGGGGGGTTCCAGGAAGCACTCTGATCTTTTTTTGTTAGAGAGGCAGGACTCAGAGGACTGGGTGGATACAGCCTTACAGGCTGCAGGATAGGTAAAAAGCCCTTCAGGACAAGGTTGAGATGCAGCTCTTGATGCTACTGCAATGTCTTTGCCTTCTACTCCCCCCCCGGGCCTGAACAGCTGCCTTCATCTAGTTTGCCTCCAGGACAATGTATCCCAAATGACTTTGCGACACCCCAGCAAACAAGTGACATTCACCCTTAATGTTAACTATTAAAGCACAAGAAGTGCAAGATTCAATGGACCCGGTTCAGGAAGTATGTCTTGGAACACAGGTATTAACCCCCGGTTTTGCCCCTCGGGATGAGCCTGCTACGGTTCATATAGACACAGGACCTGAGAGGGTCTGGCATGGGAAGGTTGCAGAACATTTATTTCCAGCCAGTACCGGTCCTTTGTTGGAGCTTGCAGAACAAAGGAATGCTGTTCGTTTAAAGTATCGGGGTGATCCTGATATGATACCTGACCGGAAATTTGTGGGGAGAACTTTACTAAAAGGTAGTATGAAGTTTTTTGCTTACGAAATCTATGCCTTAATACATGTTCTGGGTGATGTAATGTTTGATATCAGTTTTAATCACCCGGCTGGCCTAGAAAGATTTTGGAAGCAATATCGCTTATTAAAGCTTTCTCCTCTGTGGAAACCATATTTGGCTATCCTTCTAACTAAACCCTTAACGAAAAAAATTACAGTTCTTTTCAGAAACGAAGGGGTGAATGTGGCTGACATTACATATTGGTTACAGCAACATTGCACAGTAACGGGAACCCAAAAGCCAATTTTAGACGATGAACAATTATGGACAGGGGGGTGGCACTATCAGATAGTTTTGAAACTGGAACAAGGGCAAACCTGTCACTTACCCAATTGTTTCTTTTTGAGTAGAGACAGAGGAGTAATCTTCTATCCCGGGCAGCCATGGACTTGTTTTAAGTGTGGGGTGGTGGGGCACCTGAGCAATGTCTGTGACAAGCAAAAATGTGGCCTATGTGGTGATCTGGGAATGCTGGGGCTCATTGTAGGCAACCCTTGAAATGCAATCTCTGTGATGAACAGGGTCACTCCATTTGCACTTGCTCTTGGGTCTCACATAACAGTGTGGATGCCTTGATTCGGGCGGAGCAAGATGTATATGTTGCCACAGCCCAAAAAGAAAAACTATGCATCATGGAATTATTGACGAATGGGCCCATTGGTTCCCCTATACCCCAACATAAACCTAGGGATGAGGAGAAAGGAGATAGGGTAGAGACAGACGAGACAAGCCTTCAGGGCATTACCTCTCAGTGTACGCCGACAGAGGATATGGCGCTGGTATCAGGGGAGGTACCTGTAGAGTGCGACAACATTCCAGTTTCGAAACCTATGGTACAGATCGAGAAATCCAAGTTTCTATGCCCCCCACTTAGTGCACACAGATACAGATTTCAAAAGGGTCACTAGATCCAAGGCAGGGAAACTGGGATCAGCTGCTTTAAAACAAACTAAAGATGTTGAAGAGGTGGCTGTAAAAAATTCCTATGACTTACTGTTTGAAGATGAGGTGGATGAGGAAGATTGTGAATCAGATATCTCCTTGGTAGCCTCCTCTTACACAGATGGAGTTTTGGAGGCAGGCCCCTCGGATAAGCCAAAGGCAAAAAAAAAGAAAAAGAAACGTTAAATAAGTTTAGCATTTTTTGTTTCCTCTCTATTCCTTTTTTTTTGAGGTATTAATAGCTCTGGTTTTCTGTACAATTAATGTTAACAGCATTAAGGCTTATGGAAGAAGGCAGAGCACTTTTTTGAGTCTTAGTATCGGAGATGGTGATGTCTTTCTATTACAAGACACTAGATTGCATTCTCTGGCTGAAGTAATTCAAGCTCAAAAAGATTGGAGATGGGGTGTCTCCTTTTGGTCTGTAGGTGAAGAAGCTTGTTCTAGGCTTGGGGTACTTTTTAGGGGTGAGGTTAAAGTGTTGCATGTGTATGATTTATTGCCTGGACAGGTTTTAATTATGGATATAGTTCTGCAAAACGTGGGATATCGGGTGATTAATATTTATGCATCGCAAGGTAAGGCAGATAGATCTGCTCTGTTTAAACGTGTAGGGCCTTTTTTGTACACCTCAAAATTAGTTTTATGGGGTGGGGACTTTAATTATGGACTTACTGCTAGGGATTGGGGCAGACAGACGGAAAAAATATGTTGTGATACAAAGGCTCTGAATACGCTTTTGACCCATTATCACATATGTGATGTGTATGACATATTACATGTGTAACCAAATCATACTTTTTTTAAGGGTAGATTATCTACTCGTATTGATTTTTGGCTGGTATCCACCCGGTTATCATGCCAAGTTGTTAAAGTGCAGCCTTTGGAAACCTCTGATCATTTTATGGTAGTTTTATATTTGGGGGACGCACAGAAGATACCAATTGGGAGAGGGTATTGGAAGATGAATATTTCCAAGCTTCATGATGACTGGGTTGATATTGGTGTCAGGACTTTATTGCAGGCTAGGAAAGACCTATGGTTTTTATATGATAGTCCCATAGAATGGTGGGAAGATTGCAAAAGAGACCTGCAGGATTGGTACAGCATGGTCTCAAAACAACATGTGAATACAGACTATATTAAATATCTTAAACCCAGAACTTTATATCTTCGACTGGTGTCTCAGGGAAGAAATAGCGAGAAAAGTCGGACTGACCTTGCATACACAAAAACTCAGATGTTACAATATCTAGATAGCATAGTCCAGAGGAAAGAGTCACAACAGAAATATAATACGCAAGGGACAAGGGATGAGGTCAACCCTTTTGAAGTCCAGGATGGTGTATCTCATAATAGAATTTTGACAAGTCTTAAGGATGCACAGGGTAATTTAAAGGATAACAATTAGGATATTATGCTTATTGTACAACAACACATAGCAGCTACTTTTCAGAGTAAAAAGAAAGAACCCTTCACTTTTTTCCAGGGCGTTTCTACACAGACTTTAAGTAAATCTGAACAAGATGCACTACTTATCCCAATTACTCATGCTGAAATCATGGGAGCTATTTCACAATTGTCTAATAAAACAGTACCAGGTAAAGATGGGTTATCCAATGACTTTTATAAGAAATATAGTGAGATTTTAGCTTCCTGCCTGGAAATAATGTTTCAGGCCGTTTGGGAAGAGGAAAGACTTGCACCCTCTATACAGCTTGGGATAATGTTTTTTCTTTTTAAGAAAGGAAACCCACAGGATATACATAAGTGGAGACCGTTAACACTTTTGAATTCTGATTATAAAATACTAGCAAAAATACTTAACACAAGACTAGCAAGGGCAGCACAGACAGTGATCTTACCAGAACAGACGTGTGCAATCCCAGGCAGGAATATTGTACAGAACTTGATAATAATTAGGGAAAATATAGAACAAGGCCTGAGGCAGAATTTGTCAGGATATCTAATGGCACTAGATCAAGAAACTGCCTTTGGTGCTGTTAGTTATGACTATCTTTGGCAGGCTTTAGGTCAGTATGGAATCCAGTTAGGATTCATCAATTTGGTAAAAGTTCTATATAAAGGAGCCCAAGCACTACCTTTAGTTAATGGTTTTTTTGGAGTCCCAATATTTTTGAAGAAGGGAGTGAAGCAGGGTTGCCCAATGAGCCCCTTACTGTATGTTTTTGGCCTAGATTACGTATTGAGAAAAATTAAGGCAGACCCAAGAATTGTGGGAATCAAAAACAATGATGGGTATGAATTTTCCACGATATCGGCTTATGTGGATGATTGCATTTTCACTGTAGCGGATAGCATTTCAGGCCTTCTTATAATATCTACTTTCCAAGAATCTACTGAAGTTACAGGTATTAAGATTAATGTGGCAAAAAAGTACTGTTTTGGTTCTTGGGAAAAAATATATTGTATCGGATTTTCCCATTACAATGACAATACAGCAGGTGAAAATTCTTGGTGTTTATTTTGGGACTAGGGACTCAGAATCCTATAATGGGAATCTGGTTTATGACAAAGCACTTCTGAAGGTACAGGCATGGTTGAAGTGGAAAATGTCGAGGAAGAAAAAAATTTACCTTTTACGGGCATATTTAGCCCCTGTTTTTTTATATTTATCTCATATTTTTCCCTTACCGTACAGCATGCACGCGAAAGTTTTGGGCTTATTTTTTCTTTTCTTATGGGGTAGCAGATTAAACCCAGTCAAAAGAAATCATACCTACTGGGCACATAAAGAAGGAAGTTTAAACATGATACATCCTATTATATACCTTTTTGGGAATTTTTTTATAGCTCCATTCTCCCTTTGTTGGTGCAGTCATCTATTTCAGGGCAAGTTTGCTTTCAGCTTTGGGGTAATCCCTTTTTCACTGCATGGGATAGGGGTAAATGGCACCCTACTGACTGCCTACTTCCTAGTTATGTGCAGACTATGATTAAATACATACGTACTTGGAAGATTGATATAATTTGGTGTTAGGGAAAGAAGAAAAATGTTCTTTATAAAATGATACTTGACTCTTGGTACCAGGAAGATCCGATATTTCAAGTATCTCCTCATATCCAAATCCCTTTTTTATTAGACAATATACTGGAAAAAATAATCCCTTGGAAAATGCAGGATTTTGCTTGGTTATGTGGGCACCAAAAATTACAGGTGAAAAGCAATCAGAAACACAAGCAAATTTCAGAAAGAGAATGTGGAGAATTACAATGTGCTGGGGTTGTGGAGACAATACAGCATTTATTTTTTGATTGCATTGATGTACAAGGCTTTTGGCAGCTGCTATCCATCCTCTGGGGTGAAACATCCTTTTCGCTAATTAATTATGATATCTTGGTTTTAGGACAAATTCCAGTTTCATGGAACAAGTGGGCAACCAGTACGATACACGTTGTTCTGGTATGTATCAAATGGTCTATTTGGCAGGCAAGATGTGCTTGATCTTTGCAAGGTAAAACAGTGCAACAACAGGATTTTTTTTTAATATACAACAAGAATTGAATAGCATCTTTGTTTATGAAAAACGTTTCTTGAGTAAAGAGGTGTTTGATGATTTTTGGAGAAACATTGACTGGGTGGGTTAGGGTTTTTGGTTTTTTTGTCTTTCTAAAAATACTGAGCTTATAAGAAAAGACGTATCTGTTTTCCAATATTCAAGTTCATATGCTTGTTTATGATTCTAGTTGTTTTTTTCCCTGTTATGGGTTTTCCTTTATTAGTGTTTTTTGCTTTGTTTGATCTCTTTATGAAAAGTTGTGTTTTGGTTTTTTTCAATAAAAATTTCCCCTACTCTTTTCGATAAGTGTCATGGGATCTTTAACATCCACCTGAACTACCACCAATCCAGGCAGATGGGACATCGGTTTAACGTCTCATCCAAAAGATGGCACCTCAGAAGTGCAGTACCCCTCTCATGCTGCACTACAGTGTCAGTACTGGGATATTAACCCAAGTGCCAGATGTGGGAACTGAACCCACAGCCCTCTGATCTCCTGGCCTCAGAGGTGAGTGTGCTACCTACTGAGCCACTGACACTCACAATTAAAGCAATACAAATTAAAATAAATGCTTAAAAACCCAAAATTTCATGCAACTGTGGAAATTGAAATTGATAAAACCCGGGAAAAAGATTTAAAACTAAAAATTTATATTTTTCATCAAAATTATAAAAATTAAAAATCAAAGCCTGCCAACTCTACCTGTTCAGCAGTTGCTTATTTGCTGTCCAGTACACTAATTCTCCATAAGTTAGGGTAGGCAAGATAAGTTACTCAGCCACCCTTTTCCTATCATTTGCCTTGAGACACTTAGTTGTGCACCTCAGGGCTCCCAGTTTCCTATTTACTTTACCTATGATTGTAATTATATGTCTACTAAAAGTTAAATGACCATCAAAAATCACTCCTAAATAGCAGCAGTTGTCAACTATTTCAAGTACTTCATTGTTACTAGTCAGAATCTGTATTTGAGGATTACTTTTTTGGGGTGCAAAATGTATCAGCTTAGTTTTCTTAACACTCATAATTAGCCAAGACCTGGTGAACCACTCCCCCATTCTTCCAAAATCAGACTGTAACTTAAACTGGAGGTCCACAGCATTTGCTCCAGAGGCTACTAAAACTTTGTAGTCCACATACAGCCGTATAGCTAAATGCTTCACCATAAGGGGCAAGTCATTATTAAATAACAGAAATAACAGGGGTTCAAGTATGGACCCCTGAGGTACCCCCCAAGTTACTTTTCTGGGCCTGGATAACCTCTGTGAATCCCTCACCTTCTGGGTACACCCAGTTAAGCAAAAGACCAGGGTGGGCTGCCTGTCACTGCTGCCACTTGGGCTGGGCACCATTCACCAATTGCAGCTCCTCAAACAAATATTGAATGTCACCACTCTTTATATACCTCTCCAGTCAATTTATTCACAGTGCTTCATTAATTTCTAAATACTGGTTTACATCTCTCTCCTTATTTACTTCTCTCTTCTCCCAACCCCTCCTCTTCTTATGCACTTCACTCTAGGGACTCATGCACTTTCTTAATCCTTTTTTTTTCAAATCTGCTGCTGAGCAATCCACTGTCTCCTCTCATTTTCCTTTCATTTGGAACTCTCGCTCCCTTACACTTCACTTGTCTCCTTCTTATCTTTCTCTCAAACACCATCGCAGACTACTCTTTGTTCCCACTTGCTCTGGTATTGGCTAGATTGCCCTTTACCTAATTTACTCATTCTGCTTGATTTGAATGCATTTTGGTAGATCTTCTGTAAGTCATGCCCTTCCTGTCCTCTGGAATAATCTTCAAAAAAACCTGAAGTTAGACAACTTTGTTAAAATGGCAACCTTTAAAATGCTGCTTGCACATTCTATCCATGATGCCTGTAATTGTCTTTCCTAACCTACTGTATGCCTGGAGCTTGTGTGCTGGAACTATACATCATCTCACAGCTTGTATGGCTTGTTACTGTTCCTTCATCCTTTTCTTTCATCCTTCCTGGCTTACCTACCCCTTATGCACTTGTTGCTTTGTTTCCACCTCTGACTTATTAGGTGTCTTATTTTGTCTTTCCTTTTTGCTTAGCTGTATTATATACCTATATTACACTGTGGTCTGTATTTATTGGATGACCCCATCCTGTACTGTTATTGTTTAATTATATTCATCTTGCCCAGGTCCACCTTGTAAATGAATCTTTCTCAATGGTATTTCACCTGGTAAAATAAAGACTGATTGATTGATTTACTTCTTCTGCCTTCTCTTGGTCTCTGTTTGTGTTTTCTTATCTCCCCTTTCCTACTGTTGTTTTTGTCTCTTCCAGTTAATCATTTTATAGTACTCCCAGCACTATCCCATCTGGTTGTATATTTTTAAGTCATTGTTATTTTGCTTATGTAAATTCCTGTTTGACACTTTAATTTCCTTTGATATATCCTGTTTACAATTGATCAGCAAGCTTCTAATTCACCTGTGTACCACGGAATGCTATGTCTTCATACTGCATTTTTTACATTGATCGCATTTTACCATTTGAATATATTTTCTTTCCCAATCCCCTTTCTCACTAGGGGTGCACCTGGAAATGAGCCTTAGCTCAGTGTGTATTACCCAATTACCATATTTTAATAACTAAATAGATACATAAATAAATAAATATACTTAGAAGGGGCTCTCTGTGACAGCTGATGATGATGTCCAATGCCACACTCTCTGTCAAAGCCGTAGCCTGCTCATTCTGTTGTCCTCACTGACCTTTGAAAAGAGCAGCTACTTATATGCAACATTTACACCAC
This sequence comes from Neoceratodus forsteri, assembly GCA_016271365.2. Lineage (NCBI taxonomy): Eukaryota > Metazoa > Chordata > Ceratodontiformes > Ceratodontidae > Neoceratodus > Neoceratodus forsteri. Next base: position 854,240,394 of record CM028134.1, read on the forward strand.
CTACTGACCAAGTGGCCACAATGCATTGTACAAACAGAACTTCTTTTCCATGTCACTATTTTTATTTTTAGTGGAGTTGTAACTTAAGTTGATAAATAAGGATTTTCTAAGAAAACATGTATTGTTTGTGATCTGAATGGACCCATTTGTAATGGAAACACAGAAACAGAAAAATTATGGCAGAAGGAGACCAAGGTTCCCTCTAGTCTGCTCATGAGTTCTTGAGACAGACTCAGATCCCAGGACCTAACCACCCTTCTGCTTTATGCCCCCAACTACTCCCATGACTTTTGTTCTTGTCTTAACTCTGTCCCACCCCAGTTTGAATGATGTCATCATGGTCTTTTCTTCTACCACCTCAGCAGGTGGCCCATTCCATGGTTCTACTGTATGACCCTTTCTGTAAAATAGTATTTTCTGAGCTCTCTCTTGAAGCCCCCCCCCCACCAACTTCCACTTGTGACTTCTAGTGTTGGAGTCAGTAACTCTGTTTTGTTTTGTTTCATTTTTATTCAATATTAAAAAGGCTTGTGAGCAAATGAATGCCCATTTTCACAGGCATCCAGTTTTGTAATGACAAGACTTACAGTTACAATATAAATAACAACATAGTTAACGGAACAATAAAATATACATAGTAAAGTCCATTAAAACAGTTACAGTCAAACCTAGCCAAAAGATAGTTCTTGCAGTACCTCTTAAAAATTGAAATACTTGTACTATTAACTATATAACTCAGCAGTGAATTGTAAAGTTTTGCTGCAGGCTAATCCATTGAGTTTTGAGCAAAAGTTGTGTGAAACAGAGAAATTTGGAAAGAATTTCTACTTTGAGATATAGTGTTGACATTACTAATATTATATGGAAACAATCTGATAATACGATCAGGTAGTAATCCAAGATAAACCTTATGTAAAAAAATTAATCATTTAAAATTAATACTCGCAGATAGTGAAAAACAATCAAAAGACCTATAGAGTAAGCAGTGATGCATCATTCATGGAAGACCAGTGGCAAAGCGAACAATGCTATTCAAAGTAATCCTGTTTTGTGAGCAGTCTATCAAACATATAAGAATAATTTATGGACCCATATTCAATGACTGAAAGTAATAAACTATGACTTAGAACTGACCTAGTGTCATAAGTAAGACATCTTTTGATTCGATAAAGCATGCCTAATCTTTTATGAAGTCCAACTACAAGTAGAATATTTTGCTCAAAAGTCAAATGAAAATCAAGGAGCAGACCTAAATATTTAAATTCAGTAACCTGTCCCGTTTGGTTTCCAAAATTGTTGAAAAGCAGAATGTCAACTCTGTTGAATAGGTCAGAGGAAGGCACCTTATTTATTCCTCTCAGGAACTTATATGTTTCAATCATGTCACCTCTCTCCCTCCTAACCTCCAGTGAGAACATATTCAATGCTTCTAGATGCCCCTTATAGAAGTGCCCTTGGTTGCCCTTCTCTGGATGGTCTCCAACCTGTTCCTATCCTTCAGAAGATGTGGACTCCAAAACTGGACACAGTATTCCAAATGGGGCCTTACCAGGGACACGTAGAGTGGGAGTATTACCTCACTGCTCCTGCTGTCAAATCCTCTCACTATGCAACCAAGCATTCTGCTGGCCTTGCTGTAAGCTGTGTTGCATTGGCTGATCTGATTAAGGGTAATGAAAATGATAACTCATAGGTCCCTTTCTTCTTGTGAGGCACTGAGCTGAACTCTGTTGAGCCAGTATACTGTCCTTGGGTTCCTTTTACTCAGAAGCATCACCTTACATTTTTTTCTATTGCAAGGTGATGCACCTGGGTAAAGGGAACCCAAGAACAGCATTTGCAATGGTGCATCCAAGGGGGTATGTATAAGTGGGATAATGTCACTCTTCAGGGTGGAGAAGCATTCCTCTATGCCTCATGCTTCAACCCACCCTAGATAAGCTGTTATCCCACCTCAGTACACAATCTGGTGTGTGTTATTACTTAAATAATAGTATCATGTTAACAGGCAGTCAGTGGTTGCAGCTGCTGCACTGGCAGACTTCAGCAACCAAAGTTGAAGCTGACTGCAGCTGCAACTGCAGCTGAAGTTCAACCTGAAGGGTAAACACTCCATAGCTATATGAATCCCAGTAGCCTCCAGCATTTCACTGAAGCACAGGTTGAATCATGGGCAGCATGAAATAAATAAGATAAGGGGACCTCCCAGATGGCTTTGACATAGGTAGCTCTCCTCTGAGTTCCTCCCAAACAGGAAAAAAAAGGAACTGACTGCTGAACCTCCAAGTGGAAGTTATACAGCACACCAGCCCCCCCCCCAATGTAACAGAGCACATGGCAGCAGAAACTCTCAAACCTTAACCCTGGAGGTACCAGTGGTCAGCCTCACTGAATTTAGGAGCCCAGAAGATTCATGGGAGTTGAAGGTGCTCAGCTATCTGGACATCAGAATGGTACTGTCACGAAACTGTGTGGAAAAGGAAGAAACTGATTTTACCAGCTGCGAAGGCTGTGAGATAATAGAAAGATAAACAAGGCAGAGAGTGACCATGTTTGATTCTTGAGAAAAAATAACTTCAAAATTAGTTAAACTCTGGTAGAATGTGAAAAATTAGTATACTGACTGAAAGCAGATATATTTCAACATATACAGTAGAGCTGTCAATTCAGTTCTACCCAAGAATCGAACACCTCAAATTTAGGGTGTTTGATTCTTGTTGACTCTGGTGAACTGTTTTGGAAAAAAAAAAAAAAAAACACCAAACTTTTAGTTCACCTGGTTAACTTTGGTATGCCTGGTACAAACCAGTCAAACAGGCAAAAGAATAAAACACAGTCTGTACACTAAGCAGTTAACACAAGCTTGCCAGTGAGTCAGTCACATGGTATAGGTCTTGTTTTGGTGTCAGCTCATTGCTGGAGTGCAGTGACACAGCTCATGCAACAGTTCAGGGGCAGGCCCTAAGGTAGCTAACATAGGGTACTCATGATTTTAGCTACACTAGGAAAATTCTTGAAGAAGAGCTAAAACAAAAAACAGAAGCAAAAAAGAAACTAAAAGGTAGGAGAGGGATAGCAAAAGGGACAAATGGCTGCTTGTGACTGTCAGTCTGAGCTGTGCACTGTCCACTGTTGCAGCAGGCCTCTGAGATCATGGCCTATATCTGGACTGGGAGGGAAGGGGTTGTGCTTTTGCTTGAGCAGTGGGCAACAGTGGAGGTGGCAGTCTGCAAGTGCCCAACTGCACACAAAAATATAAAAAAATAATTTTCCATTTTGTTTACTGGATGAATCAGCACAGGACTGCAGCATTTTCTGCTGATTTAGTGATTGCATTTTTGCAGTTTAAGACCCCTGAGGTCTAGGGTTAGATTAAGGACGGACTGGGCAGTGGTTAGGAAGTGGGTATGGGCTGGAAGCCTGGTAGTGCACAAGAGCCTGCAACAAGAAATAAACTTTTTTCCCCGTTTTTGTTTACCAGAATAATAAGTACTGGGCTGGAGCCTTTTCCTCATGGTGAGTGAATGTATTTTTACAGACTAACTTTTTTGAGACCAGAGGTCCAATTTTAAAAGGGAATTCTTTGACACAAGGTGCCTGCACCAAATGCATATGATGCAAGTAGTACCTTGAGCCAAAGGTTGCGGCAATCACAATTTTCGAATGTAGGCTGCATTGAAATTGGAATACCTTGCACCTAAGCCACCCTGGGCCACCCTTGCAGAAAAAGTGCTCCTGTGTCAGGTTGCAAGGGGGCTTGCACCATGGCGGAGTTGTACCATACCCTTTTTTACAATTTTGGAAGCCCCACAGTGGACATAACAGGAGGCGTAGGTTATACCAGTGAGGAGGTGGCCGAAGAGCCATGCACCACTGCTGTACACTGTGGTGATTGGGGGGGACCTGCAAGTAGATGGATGGGGCAGAAGAGGCACAATGGGTTCCCTAGGGAGCATCAAGGATATGGTGGAATTGCAGGGTGGTTATATAGCGCCCAGCGGGGGAGGGGGGGCCTTTTGCAATGCCAGATGGCCAATCAGATTGAACTGCTTCATGGGGAGTTGGCAGGGATGGACAGTGACCTGGCCTCAGGTGGGCACAGCCCTGCAACCTGCCCCAAAGGTGCTATGATCCCTAACACTGCAGGCAGTGGCTGCAGGGTGAGGGCTGCCAGTGGTGGTGGGGAATTTTCTCTGGGCACTGCAACTGTCCCCTGGTACCCAGCCCTCTTTGTTGTGGCAGGCTGCCTCCCACCTACAGGAATGGGAATCATGGCACCTATGGGGTAGGTGCCAGGGCTATGCCCACCTGGGGCCAGGTCACTATCCATCCCTGTCAACTGCCACTAAGTGATCCAATCTGACTAACCATCTGGCATTGCAAAAGGCACCCCTACCAGGTACCACATCACCACCCCCCCCCTGCAAATTTGCCATATCCTCAATGCCACCTAGGGCACCACTCATGCTCCTTTTGCTCCCCAGCCACCTCTGACAGGCATATGCACCCACCACCTTAGTGGCCCCAATAGTATTGTGCTGGGTGGGGGGGGGGTGGATCTCTGCATCTAACCTCATAGGTGCACCAAATGTTTTGTGCAAGCCTATGGCTGTGGCAGCTCCTGGGCATTTGGCACAGGAGCCCTCAGTTTTATAAAACTGGGCACAGGGTCCCTCACACATCCAGAGTTTGCCACAGCCATACAGCAATGAAACTTGCATCACTCTAAGGGTTCTTTTAAAATCAAGCCCCAGGTGTTGAATTAGGGAGACAATCACACAGAACAAAAATAAGTATGCTCTTGTGGTGTAGAGATTGGGTGCAGCTGCACAGATTGCCAAACACAACAAACACGAACAAAGTCAAAAAGTAGATGCACTCCTGGTTTGAACCTCTTGGTCCATTAATTACAAATCCACACACATAGAGAATATTGGATGGGCAACCATGCAGAATCAGTGTGTTTTGCCACAGATGGGTCTGATTCCCTGTGACCTCGAGAGCAAAGCTTGAGGGGTCCATGGGAATCAGACCCCAAAATAAGGCCGAAACATCTCTTGTATGTGTTGCCCATCTATTATTTTTTATAGTGTATGGTGCCCCACAAATTATGTAAATACTGTTTTTGAAATGTACATATTATTTTCACTAAAAAAAGAAACGGTTGTCTCTGGAACTGGGGCTTCAATAAATCAATCAATCAATCAATCAATCATTCAATCAAAAATCTTTATTTTACCAGGTGAACCATCTTTGAGTAAACTAATTTACAAGATGGACCTGGACAGGTACCTGATCAAACATAGAATAATATTAAAAAAATTAAAATAAAAGCATTACATTCAATAGAATATGATACATTTGTAAATATGTACACTAAGAGAACACTTATAGATTGCAGTCACATAGCAATATATGCATTGAACGTACCAGCATAACAAAGGCTTGTTGTGAGTTGTGTGGTTGCTAGGGACTAGGCATCCCTACATTAGCAGTGCTCACTCAGATTGGTTGGCACTCTAGTGTGGGAGGGATTTCCAATAAAAAAAAACATGGTGGCTGAATGTCTCGATAAGCGAGAAAAAAATGAACTGCAGGGATAAAATTCACCATGAGTACTTAAATCTATGTATATATCTGGCTGATCCTGAATTTTTGAATGCCATTCTGTCTGGTTGATCCTGAGGTGCCTGATGACCAGACTTGTGCCTCAGTTTTTAAAAATGTGTTTGGCGTCGGGAGTGTGGTACCTTTTGTGAGCTTCTGAAATAGTAGAATGCTTTTCTGCACATACAGGCAGAACAGCATTCTATAAGCTTTTTTATCTGTACTGAACAGCTTTTCAGCACAGATAAAAAAAATAAGCAAGAACAAAGTTCCACTCTACACTGTGCTATATTTACAAAAAAAGTGACAAATGTTATTTACACACATAGTGCAAATGGTGCAAGTGGTGCAAAAATTACAGTTGATAACAAGAGCACACATAATGATATCAGTCCATATTAGACCAGACCAATACTGCTGAACTTCTACAACTAGGTGGCATTCTTTGATGTAGAAGAATGCAGTAAGCAGACATAAAAACTGGATTATCAGCCTAGTCTTAACACATATGGCACAAAAAAAGGAGAAACACAACTACAGTGAAGAGGAGCAGTCATCATGTCTTGCACTCCCACTGACAGGACAGCAGAAGGAGAGGGAAGAGGAAGTCCATGGATCCCATGATGTTTCTGCTAGGGGTGTGCAAATAATTTACCCTGAATATTCAAGCTGATTATTCTGTTTGGGTCCGCAGGTTTGTGTGGGGGAGAAAAAAAATTATGATTGCCCTATCCCCTCACCTGATGGCTAAGGCTAATCTGACCATCATTTCTGCCATCTCAAATCATTCACCACCCACCTCCGTCTTCTTTGATTCCCAGGAGAAGGCACCACAGTTAATATTTAAATATCTGGCTCCTGGCACTATGCCAGGAGCCAACACTGTTGACAGTACCTTTGCAATTTGCTTAACCCCACCACCCTAGCTCAACTAGCCAGCCTGTTCTCTTTCACATAATACTGTAGTGTCTATATTTCCTGACTATCATTTAATTCTCTTTCAGTCCCCACCTGTACTTTAGCTTTGTGGGGAGCAGTGGCAAGCAATCTGTATGTTTCCAGGCTATTCATTTGTGCATGCACACCCTACACCTTCATCACTCACCCAGGCCAGTTTGCTTGCCTCTTCTCCCCAGCCTGATGTACAGTACTAACTAGGGGTAGTACTAAAGCAGCATGGCAGTGACTCATCTCATAGGAGAGTGAGGAGTGGGTGTGTGATCACCCTTAAACAGGAAGTTGTGTCTTTTTCTGGCAGTAACCAAACAGACATAATGTTTGGTATCAGTAGAATTTGGTACCAGTAGCCTTCACACACTGTGGGACGCTGTACCCAAGTTTTTCCTCTTATCCATCTATTTTTTCCCTTTTGGGCAACTCATATCTACATTTAGCTTTAACTGTCACATCTATGTGGAAGACTTCCAGCTCTACAACTCACTATGCTCTTTTTCTAGACCCCTCCCTTCTCTCCTCATCATCCTGCCTTGATCATACTAATGCCTGGCTCCAACTAAATTTACTCTAGCTCAATGTGTCTGAAACTGAGGCCCTTCTCTTGGACATGAAACTCTCTAATTTCCAACTCTAACTCCTCCATCTCCCTCTTCAACTCTGATATCCTTTCTCTCATCTGCAAGGAACCTTAGTGTTCTCTTTAACTATGAACTCTCCTTCTCATCCCATATCTCTAGAGTCTGTAAGTCGGCATACTATTAGGGGTGTAGCCAGGAATTTTAAACTTGTGCTCTAGAGTTGATGCACCTGTTGCCTCCCCACCAACACAAGTGAAAAGATGTGCTGCCCTGCCACACAAACATTGCCCCTGCCCTAATTTCAGTCAACAACATGTAGTAAGCCAATGATCCTAATAGATTTGCAACATTTTATTTTATCTAACACACATACTACCAATCAGACAGAAGCTGGCTGGTTTCTACAGTACTTACAGTGTTTAGGATACATTGGGATAAGCTTCTGTACCACATCAAGGTAGGCAACCTTAGAGAAGTCCCTTCACACCAGCACTCATGTATACATACCCAGTCAGGTCACTCATACAATCATGGCCTCTAAGTTTATCACCCACACATCTTCCAAAGATCATTCACAAACTCACACTAAAGCAGCCAATGAGGGGGAAAACAGCTCTTCATTTACATCAGGTTCTGCTTGTGTTTGTTGCCCTGGCCTGAGGCTCATGTTGCTCCTGGATTTCCCAGATTTGACTGTATGAAAGATTATATATAAATAACATTTTATTGTACTGTATTTTTTTTTTTGGGGGGGGGATGAATTTCACAGATCAATAAATGAGCTCTGGCAGAAATAAAAGTCAATACCAGTAAACACAAGTAAGAGATGCATAATGTCTTTTTATTGTGAAAATATAACACTAGTGGCAACAAGTGGCATCATAGCCATTTGTCATCACAGGGACCTCCATTCATGCCCCAGACTCTGACCATCAGAATTCAACCAGCTGAGGTAGGCCAGGTATCCACCTTGGATACTTCCTGTCTCAGGGAGGATGAACACCTCCTTCCAATACACAGCAGTCCCCTGTTGAATCAGGGGGAGGGGGGCCATGCAGAAAGGAACCAGTGATTCCACAGAGCAGTCTTACATTGGCATGTATGAATTTTCTAGTGCATGACACAGAGATATCATACTGTTTGTTCAGAGTATGGCCAGAAGAAGAGTTCTGAACGATGGGTGGGGATCCAGTTATCCTCCTGGTAGCCCTGGTATGCTGTCTTGAAAAGTCATCCCACAGAATACCAACCAAGGGGAGGAATAAGGGGAAAGGAATTAGTGGTAACAAATAATCCCTCTTGTGTCCCAGAGCGTGAGTGGAACAGCAGGAGTAGAACAAGTAATCCTAAGGCATCAAAAGCATCAGCAGGCATCTACAGGTCAGTTGCAATCAGCAGGAGGTTGTACAGGGGAGAAAAAGTAAGATAAATCCAAGCTCTGTGTTCACTTACTCTGAAAAGGACACGGTATATAGCTATAGGTGGTAGGTTAAGTCAATAGAGTAAACATTGCAGGAATTAGGTACAGGTAGCTACCAACAGGGAAAACAAGAGACACCATATCTGGGATAAGGTGATTTAGCCAGTTCAGGTAAGGAAGGGAAGGGAAGGGAAAGAAGGTTAAAATACATTGTAAGGATGCAGTGTTTACTGGGAAAGGGTTCAGCTGACAGAAATACTGATAGAAAGAAAAGCAGATAACACCCTATCTAGGGCAGGGTAATAAACTAATGACAAATACAGAAAGGAAGGGAAGGGGTAATAAACCAATAACAGAGAAAGGAGGGACAAAATGTAATGAGTACATGAAGGATGCAGAAGAGGACAGGCAAAGTTCAGTACTAATAAAGATAGCACAGGTAAACAACATGGGAGTTGTGCAGTGTAACAGGTGTGGTGCCACAGTCTTTTGGGGCACATTCTGGAGACCATGGTGCTGCTCCATTTGCACACATCTCTCTGAGTTGAGGGCAGAGGTCACTGGACTCTGAGTCAAGCTGGCAAGGATGCAGAGGGCCTTTTGCTCAATCCAGCTGCCACTGAGTCTGCCACCACTTCCTCAGAGGATTCCTAGACAGAGGCAGGATGACTGAACCTTGGGGGGCTTCACAATGGTAGGGGTTGTGGGTAGGGTACACAATCCTCAGTCTATGCCACAACAAAATTATTTTGCCATACTGACAGGACAAGACAACTAGAAGGAGGCACCCAACATAGTTGCAAGGGCGGATGTGGGGATCCTCAGAAAGGGAGACTTTAAGGTGGGAGGAAGAGTCCCCCAGCTGAGCAGGAAGCAGCTGCTAGTGGGGGACTGTGTTGTGAAAGGGATACACTTTGGAACAGGAAGAGAAGGCAAGAGGGAGGTAAAGTGCCTACCTGGTGTTTCTGCTTGGAGGGATAGAGAGCAAATCCCGAGGATTGCTAGGGCAGCAGGTCACAGGAGGGAGCTGGATGTCATTGTGCAGCTGGGGACTAATGATCTGGTGAGGGAAAGAGCATGAGTAGTGCAAGATAAGTTCAGGGAACTGGGGAGGGACCTTATGCAGGTAGTACACATGGTGGCACTCGCTGAGGTACTTCCTGTGTCTGGCTGAGGGGAGGATAGTGAGATCAAGAGGGAGTTCAGGTGGATTCCCTTCCACAATGGTTTTAAAAGTCCTAAAGATTCCTATTTGGGGCTGGTAGTGTGGACCTCCTCAGTGAATCCGATGCTTAATGGAGAACCAGCCACACATCTGATTTCCTGTGAACAGTTTTCTTTTATTTTTCCATTAACTGTATGATCCACTGTCATGCCCAACGCTTCACCCAATAATTGAGCTTCTTCAGGGGCTTGGGATCTACATTTATATGTAAATAAATATTGTTGTAATCACTGATATTTCTACATTATAGTTTTTAGTAAAATTCTGTCAATTAATCCCATCACCGCACACTCACCATCTGCTGCTTTATACCTATACTATTGTGCATTCTGTATATGTGTGTAAACCTTCTATCACCCTTAAACATAAACTCCTGTGAATCTTACTTATAGTTTATTGCAGTAACGCATCCGCAATCAGCAATCTTAATTAGCACAAAAACATTGTTACTGTCCCATTAAGGCTTACATTTTAACTTTCCCAATAGTCAGGTTTGTCAGCATAAACACCATTACCTTATTTTTATCCTATTTTCTTTTCTCTGTTACTATTATTATCCAACTCTTTAGTGGTTTGCTTGTTTCATTCTGTTAATATAAAGGAATGTGTTCTATCTCTTATAATTATTTCTTCTCATCAGTGCAGTTATAATGCTTTAGGCCTATACACTTGCATTTACGCCCATCGTTAACAGAGTATGTCTCATTTATTGTACCCATTGCTTCTGCTTAATCCTTTACTATTGCTCTACAATCATTCACAATCACGTTCATGTTTTATGGCATATCATAGCCTGTATCCAACTTTACATGTTGTCAAAACATGATTATTATTTTCTATTCTTAAGCCATTATGCTTCTTCCTTTCACATATTGCCATCTTTTCCATATAAATATTTTCTTTAGTTAGGTTATAGGGGAAGATAGGGCACTTCACACCAGGGACTTCAACAGTGGGTTGAAGGCATGGTGCAGGGTGGAGGATTTCAGCTTCACTGGGTACTGTGGCCAACCTGGAAGGATATGGGCCACTACAGAGGTGATGACCTGCATCATACTGGGAAAGGGATCACAGTCCTCAGTGGGAGGTTTAAATGTTACTTGGATGAACATTTAAACTAGCCAAGGGGGAGGCTGTATTACTAAGGGAGGCATAAATAGCTCCACCACCATGTTAAAGTAACAAAGAAAGGGCCCAAGGGGAGAAAACTCACCCAGGGTGGAACAGCAAGATGAAGGAGTAGTAGACAAGGCAGAGGACAAGGTGGGGGGGTAAGAACAACAGAGGCAGAAAGACAGGTGTAGTCTAGGAGCCAAGAAACAGTGATACTAACAAGGGGAAAGGTGAATCAGAGGAAGTTATTGGGAGCAGCACAGGCAGAAAGGTGGAGGAAAGGAGACTGGAGGGAGAGAGAAAGGTTTGGAGAGCCATGTGCACAAATGCAAGGAGTCTTGGAAATAAAATTCCAGACCTGGAGGCCATCATAGTGGAGTTGGATCAGGATCTGGTGACCATAACTGAGTTGTTGTGCACTGAAAATCATGACTGGGACATGGCTATACGAGGCTACTCTCAGTTCAGAAGAGACATGGTGGGGGAGGCAGGGAGGAGAGGTTGCTCTGTATGTGAGGGAGGGTATCAGGGCTATGGAAGTGCAAGAGAACCTAAAGGTAAAGGAAGAGCTGGAGGTTCTGTGGGCCACCCTGGAGACAGGAACTGGGGCAACTGTTTGTAATGGGGTGATATACAGACTTCCAGACCAAGGGAAGGGGTTGGATGAAGCACTAGAGCAAACCATCTGCAGGATGGCAAAAACGGGCAGGTGCTGCTCATTGGGGATTTCAATCAGCCAGATGTGGTTTGGAACTTTCCAGCTACAGCTTTGGCTAGAAGCAGGGCCATCCCTGACTCTCTGCAGGGGACATTTCTCAGGTAGCTAGTTAGCAAACCCACTAGGGACGGGACAATACTAGACTGGGTGCTTACTAATATTGGCCCCCATACACAAAGGGGTGGATAATAGGTGCCTGAGGCACGTACCCCACCTGCGCAGCTACGCACTTGGGGGAGATCCATGGGTGGCCACCATGTGATTCCCGCACATGGCCCCACCCCCATGGCATGCAGGCCCATGGGGTGGTCATCTGTGGAGCTGTGGATCTAGGTGGGTGGCCAGTCAGCTGCCTGACCAGATCCCACAGTGGATCACTTGTGCCTGTGGGTGCTAGAACAACAGCCAGCATGTACAGCGCCACATGTGGTATGTGGGTCGGGTGTCTGGTCATCAACCCGCTGGCTCGTAGTGTGTCCCACATGCTAGGGCTTCCTTGGTGGGGGTGCCCATGACCATGCCTCACTGCCACAGCCATAGCTCCCAGGGGGCCATGTAACTGGCCCCCCACTTTTATGGATGCCCCAACATGTTGGAGGTGCCAACACCTGTGCCCAGCACTCCACACAGTCATGTGTCCTGCAGAGTGCTGGCACACCCCCTGAACCTCCCCTGGTCTGCCCCCCACACGTAAGTCTGCTCTGCACTGGGATCTGGTGTGAAGGGGCGTACCTCCAATGGTGCATGCTGTGCAGGGGGTGCAGTGGACTTGGGAGGGTGCAGAGTGGACTACGCACTGGGGTTATGCAGTTCATACCCACTCCATACCTTTGTGCACAGGATCCAAGGACAGTATTGCAGACATCACAGTTGGCTGTCCCCTGGGGACTAGTGGGCACCATACAGTGTGGTTCAACATTAAGATGGGTGCAGAGGCAAATCACACAAAAACAAGGCTCCTGGACATTAGCAGAGTACATTTTAAAGAAGTGGAAGACTGCCTCAGAAGCAGCCTAGCAAGGGACGATTGCCAGGGAGGGGCAGAGGAACACTAATGAAAATTAAGGGAAATCATAGTGAAGGCAACCAGCCTCTGCATGAAGAAAGTGAGCAAATGCAAGAGAAAAAAAACCATTATGATACTCTATGGAAGTGGTAACAAAGGTGAAGTGCAAAAGGGTGGCATGCAGGATGTACAACGAAATGCAGAGGGATGAGGATAAGGAGGTGCACCAGGTAAAACAGAGGAAAGCAAGTAAGGCAATGCATGGAACAAAAGTGAAAATAGAGGAAAGGATAATCAAAGGGGTAGCAAAAGGGGAAAAGACTTTCTTCATGTATATAAGCAAGAAGAGGAAGGCAAGGGGATGGATAGTGATAGTAAAGAGCTGTAGATGCGGCACAATGTGAGGAAATAGTGTAGGTAGGAAGAAGTGGTCAGACTGAATTGGTCAAGCGGTCCTTGACTACCATGAAATTCTATGTTTACCGCCTCCACTATCTCTGGAATCTACTTCCCTGGGACACTTGCCATTGCCCTATGTTCTCTGCCTTCAAATCCAAGCTACAAGCTGTCCCTGCTACAACCTGCTCATGTCTCTTCCCCACACCCTTAACCATGCAAACTCCTGTCCTTACCTAGCACCTCCTCCTCACATTGTCCCAGTCCTATCCCTCACCTCCAACCATTGCTGCCTGGTTGATAGATATTGCTTGAAACAAATTGAATACTATGTAAATTGTAATTGTGTTTTGCACATTATTCCATTTGTATTTTGTACATAAGTTTTATCCAATGCATATGACTCTTATTTCCTGCCTTTACTGCTTACATAGCTTCATTAGTTATTTTAAATTCTTAAACTGTATCTGTACAGTTTTGTTTATTGCAATGTTCATTGTTATGCAGTAGCACACTGTATTTGTATACCCTTCCCCAGGTCACATCTGGAAATGAGCTCCGCCTCAGTGTGCAATTCCTGGTAACCAACTTTATAATAAATAAATAAATGTTTCTATGTGAAGATAAGGAGGCCAGCATAGGGAGACTGCGCAGAGCAGGATTAAGAATAAGCAGATGTTCTGAACAGATATTTCTGCTCAGTCCTCACAGTGGAGGTGGAAGGGGATGGACAACCAAGTAACAGCAGGAACAATGGAAGGTGGAGGTGGATACAAGTCAGTTGTCATTGAAAGGGTCCTGAAGGGATGTCGAAATCTAAAAGTGGAAAAGGCCATGGACCGGACTGGATGAACTCAAGGCTGCAAAGGGAACTCAAAGAGGTGCTTGCTGCACCACTGACAGCCTTATTCAACAACTCACTGGAAATAGGAGGGGTCAGAGGACTGGAGGAGAGCAGATGTAGTATGACTTCATAAGGGCAGCAGCAGGGAGGTGGCTAGCAACTATAGGCAAGTGAGTCTCACATCAGTTGGGGGGTGGATAATTTAAAACCTGTTAACGGAAAGGCTTGTGGAGTATCTTGAATACAGCAGGTTACAAGACCAAAGGCAGCATGGATTCATTGGGGTGGGAGTCATGCCAGGCAGATCTTACTGATTTATTCGACTGGACAACCAGGGAAAAAGATACAGGATGGGCAGTGGACATGGCCCACTTGGAATTCAGCAAGGCCTTTGACACTATACCACGTAGGAGACTGACAAAGAAATTGGGCAGTCTGTGGGTGGGATCCAAAGTGGTGAACTAGGTAAAAAAAAAGTGGTTACTGCAGTGGCAACAGAGGGTGGTACTAAATGGCACTCACTCTCATGAGGGGGGAGTAACCAACGGGGTGCCGAAGGACTCAGTACTGGGACTAGTCCTCTTCAGTATCTTCATAAGTGACATTGCAGAAGAACTGAAAAGAAAGGTATGCTTTTTTTTTTTTTGCAGATGGCAACAAAATTTGTAATAGTGTGGATACTCAGGAGGGAACTTAGAAAACTTGAGGTGTGGTCAAGGGCATGGCAGCTGGGGCTGAATGTGAAAAAGAGCAAAATCATGCACCTAAGGCATTGAAACCCAGAATCTGAGTATAAAATGGTGGGGGAGGTATTAATGGTCATTAAGCAGGAAAGAGACCTTGGGAATATTATATCTGATGGCCTTTAAGTGGCCAAGTAGTATGACAGTGCAGAGGGCAGGGCCAGTGAGGTGCTGTGGTGCACGTCAGATGTATCACCAGTAGAAACAGGGAGGTGGTGTTACCACTGTATCAGTCACTGGTGAGACCTCACTTGTAATAGTGTCTAGTTCAGGAGGCTGTAGCTCATTAAACCTGAGAGGCAGCAGAGGTGAGTAACGCATCCTTACAGAGAAATTTTCAAACTTGAAAAAACATAAAGTGGGGACAGAAAACATAAACAAAGAAAAGGGAAAGCGTTTTAGGAGAGGTTAATTAAATAGAGGTATAAGATGTACTGAATAAACCAGAAATAAGCAATGGGAATGTAACTCAGAAAATGTTTGTGTCATTTACTGATGAAGGATAAGTGTCTGAAATGTTTAAGTAATAACACAGACATTGTTTTCTGAGGGGAAAAAAACAAATATATAAAGAATAATAAAAAAGTTTTTACTATATGGGTGAGTTGGTTCAATTACTACAACTCTGTTTATACTGTATCTCAGAAAGGACATAGACAGGGTGGAGGAAGTCCAGAGGAGAGGAACTGAAATAGTGCAGGGTTACATTAAATCCCTATGAGGAGAGACTGCAGGATCTCAACATGTACAGCCTAGAAGAGAGGAGAGAGAGGGGGAACGTGATAGAGACCTACAAGTATCTTACAGGAGTGAACAGGGTACAGGAGGAGTGCCTATTTCAAATTAGAAAGTGCACCGGGGCAAGAGAACATGAAATGAAGCTGGAAGGGGGAAGTATAAGAGGAATGTGAAGAAGTACATAGAAACATAGAAATTGGCGGTAGAAGGGGACCGCAAGATCCATCTAGTCTGCCCAATATGGGTAACTACCCCCCCAATCCTTTCTGTGAAATGATACCTTTGTGCTTGTCCCACGTGTTTTTGAACCCGTTTACCGTTTTGGCCTCCACCACTTCCTGGGACAAGCAATTCCTTGGGTTGACCACTCTCTCAGTGAAGAAGAACTTCCAAACATTGCTCCTGAATTGCCCATCCTTAAGCCTCATATCATGTCCTCTAGTTCTGATGCTTTTCTTCTCCTGAAGGAGCTCCTGTATCCCTACTTTATTTATATCCTTGATATACTTGAATGTCTCAATCACGTCCCCTCTCTCCCTCCTCTGCTCCAGGGATTACATGTTGAGCCCTCTGAACCTATCCTCATATGCCATTTGATTCAGACCATGAATCATTTTAGTGGCTCTCCTCTGCACCATCTCAGTCCTATTTATGTCTTTCCTAAGGTGCTGCCTCCAGAACTGTACACAGCACTCCAGGTGAGGGTGCACCAGTGCCCTGTAAAGTGGCAACACCACATCCCTTTTGCGACTCGGGATTCCCCTCCCTATGCAACCCAGCATACCACTGGCCTTTAGTCCCACCTTTTTGCACTGCTTCCTCACCTTTAAATCATCTGATATAATGACTCCTACATCTCCGTCCTGGTTGGTGCATGCCAGCTGCTCCCCTCCCAGGTAGTATCCCACCTTGGGGTTTCCCTTCCCTAAGTGCATGACCTTGCACTTTCTGGCACTGAATTTCAACTGCCAAGTGTCTGACCACTCCTTGAGTTTTCTTAGGTCTGATTCCATGCTCTTGACTCCTTCTGGGGTGTCCACTCTATTGCAGATCTTGGTGTCATCTGCAAACAGACACACCTTCCCTTCCAATCAATTAGCGATGTTGGCTATGAACATATTGAAGAGTAGGGGCCCCAGCACCGACCCCTGAAGCACTCCAGTAGTCACTTCCCTCTCTGTCGTTACCACTCCATTTACCTGCACCCATTGTGTTCTTCCCTTCAGCCAGTTGCTCACCCAACTCATCACTTCCTTACCTACGCTGATGTGGTCTAGCTTCTTTACCAGCCTTCTGTGTGGAACCGAGTCAAAGGCTTTACTAAAGTCCAGATAGACCACATTCACCACTCCACCTTGGTCCACTGCCTTCATTATCTAGTCAAAAAAGTTGACCAGGTTTGTCTGGCATGACCTTCCAGCTGTGAAACCATGCTATTTTGGGTCCTGTTGCCCACTGGATTCCAGATGTACTACTATTCTTTGCTTGAGCAATATCTCCATCAGTTTTCCTACCACCCATGTGAGACTCACTGGATGGTAATTTCCAGCCTCCTCCCTGCTCCCTGATTTTTGAAGTGGGACCACAGCCACCATCTTCCAGTCTTTAGGCACTGTCCTGCTTTCCAGTATTTGGTGAAGAGCTCCACAAAGGGCATTGCTATCACACTCCCCAGTTCCTTGAGAACTCTTGGGTGAATCTCATCTAGCCCCATGGCCTTGTCCACCTTTTGTTTAGTGCTTCCTAGACTTGTTCCTCCATGAAGGGGCTCAAGTCTACCCCTGGTCCCTGGGTGCAACTGCTTTGCAGGTTTAGGTCATCTCCTGTGTTCTCCCTAGTGAACACCGAACAGAAATATTTATTTAGGACTTCTGCCTTCTCCCTGTCTTTCTCTGCTAGTCTCTCTTCTGAAACTCCTAGCCTTATTACTCTACCTTTAGTCTTTCTCCTTTCTCTTATGTACCTAAAAAAGGTTTTGTCTCCCCCTCTAACACCCTGTGCTATCCTTACCTCTGTGTGAGCTTTAGCTTTTCTTATTTCCTTTCCCACTTCCCTCTGTGCAACTATGTAAGTTTTCCTGTCTTTATCCTTGTTTGATGCCTTATATGCCTTGTAGGCCTTTCTTTTCTCCCTTACTATAGTAGCCACCTCCTTGGAGAAGCAGAGGGGTTTCTTTATCGTATTTGCCTTGCTGATCCTCCTAGCACACTGCTTGGCTACCTTCTTAATAGCTCCCTTGAGGTTCTCCCACATTCCCCAACCCCTGTGCCTGAATTTCTCTGCTAGGCTGGTTCTCATTTTGGAACAGTCTGTCTTTCTGAAGTCCAAAACTCTGATCTTGGAATGGCTGGTATCCATAGTTGTGTTGATTTGGAAACCGACCATATGATGGTTGCTGATGCCAAGATGGCATCCTACCCCAACCCTTTCTATTCTGTCACTGTTGGTCAGAACCAAGTCAAAGACAGCTCCACCTCTACTTGCTGGATCAACAAGTGGCTTCAGCGCTGCCCCTTGTAGGCCTATTACAAATTCACTGCCTCTTGCTGTCAATGCTGTCTGAGAACCCCAGTTAACATCAGGCAAGTTAAAGTCCCCTACTATAATTGCCTTGCTCATGCTCTTGTCTGCCATTTTATGTATAATCTCCAATGTTTCTTTGTTCTTATCTTCCCCCTGTAACAGGGGCCTGCAGATAACTCCTAACCTAATGGCTACCCTGTTCCCCATCTCAGTTGTTACCCACAGTGCCTCCTAGGGTCCCCTGGATTTCCGTGTTTTCTGGAACAGTTTGCCAGCAGAGGTGATAAGAGTGAAAACAGTGGGGGTTTTAAACATGCATGGAATAGGCATAAGGGAATATTGGTAAATAGGCAGTGAAGGGAGGGGGTTGACAGAGACCAGGTAGGGCATGTGGAGACAGAATAGGCAGGAAAAATCTGAGCAGGCTAAGTGGACCAAGCAGTCCTTTTCTGCTGACAGTTCATATGTTTCTTTCCCAACAGTCCCAGGTGGATGATGTCACCCCCACTCATCTCACCTCATTAAGGTACTACTGATTCTTTTCACTCCTCGCAAGCTCCTCTTTCCAGACCTTGACTATTGATTCAGGGTTAATCCACAGGTTTTGTGAACTGGGGGATCCAAACCATAGGAGGCAAGCTGTGGGTAATGGCTGGCAGCACTGGAAGGGGATGTTAAGCAGAGGTTAGCACCGACTTTAACTTACAAAAGGGCAGAGGCAGTGTTGGAATCACAGGGGCATCACCAGGGCTCAGCATCCCTAGCTCTGAAGTGAAACCTTGTAGCTCACACATCACTGCCATTGATTTATAATGGGAAGAGGGGCTCAATTTAAAGCCATAGCCCTTATGCTCCCTCAGTTCCTGAAGCTCATAAAGTGTAATTCCAACCCTGGGTACAGAGCACGTGAGAGCAAGGCTTCAGACAACTATATTTTGGACATATTTTACATTCAGAAATGTGTGTAAAACATCCAAAAACAGACTCATTGGAGTCATTTACGTCCTAATGTAACAATCTGTTAAGGGCTGACGTGTGTTTTTTTGTGCTGTGGACATCTTTTTTTTTATTTAACCCCCATACATAACAAAGAGGCACTTTTGAAGCTCACTTTGTAGCTACTTCTAATTAATTTAGGTGTGAAGGGGTTAAACAGAACTAACTTTGCAACCCTGCAGTCTTGGTAAGGGGCTAGGGGTCATAAATAAGAGTAATTAGAGTAACTGAAGGGAGCCTCACAGTTACCATGGTAGCCTTGGAGATAAGGAGGAGATCAGATATCGGTGCCTGCTCAGAGAGCGCAGAACAGGAAGAGGCAGTGACTTACTGGATGCATGAGCAGAATAACAAAATAAAGTGTCTTTTAAGATTCTGAGAAATCCTTTGTTTTAATTAAAATAAAACAAAACATCGTACCAAGAGTCTGGTTCAAGAGTGAAAGATTTACAGCAAACCTTGAGATGTCTTTGTAGACTCATCACTGGCTGGAGGGAACAAAAGTAAGTTTATTTGTTAATTATTAGATATCCATGAAAGACAAGAGCTGCCTATATGTGGCATGGATAAGAGAGGGGAGAAGCAGTTGGATAGCTGGGCTGGCAAAATATAGCCTGGAGGTTAGTGTAACAAGCTGTGAATGTACTTGGTACATCCAGCAGACTAGGGTTATGTTCCCACAACCTCCACTTGCATACTGTGTTACTCTGAGTAAGTCACTTAATCTCCCTAGTGCTCCCAGGTCACCCCTGAAAACAGGCACTTGTGCCAAGCAGGCCTTACCTGGTTACCAAAGAATAATGACTAAAATGTAGTTTGTGCTCTGTTCAAATGCTATTATTTTACTTAGGTGAAATTATTTTGGGAGAAGGTTATTTTGTGCCTAGGTTTCAGTATTAATTATGTTCTGATGACCATTTTCACCTGATACAGGCAGTGTTTCTGTAGGGTCGGCCAGTGTTGGAACTGAGGGTGGGGAGCTGGCCGGGTTTCCTTGGGGGGGTTAGGGGCTCACAGTGTTGGTGCTGAGGCTGGCTGTGTTCACATGGGTGGGGAGACTGTTTGTGCTAATGCCAAGGGCATCAGCATTTGCATGGGTAGTGCAAGGGGGCTGGTAGTGTTGGCACAAGGAGAGCTATTTGCTTGGGTGTGGTGACTGGTCATGTAGGTGCTGGGTCCATCAGTGTTCTCTTTGATTTGGTGGGAGTACTGGTGGTGTTGGTTGCAGGGTTGGCTGTATTTACCTGGGTAGGGTGGGGTTGGCAATGTTTGTGCCAGGACTGTGTTCACTTGGGTGGGGGGTGGACGTGTGTATCTGGGGAGGACAGGCTGTGTTGTGTTTCAGGGGCTGTTTAAGTTGCTGCAGTGGCTGAGGGGGCTGGCTGTGGTTGTTTTGGGGGAACTAGATGCTTGAATGGAGGGGAACGCTGGGGAATGGGTACTCATTAGCCATATTCTTTCAGAGAGACAGTGTGTGTGTGTTTGTGTATATATATGTGTGTGCGTGTGTATTTATGTGGGTAGGTTGGAGGGGACTGTGTGTGTGGGTTTGGGGAGCAGACTGTGTGTATCTTGGTGGGGAATGCTGGCCATTGTAGGAGAAGCTAGGTGCATGTGTGGGGAATTGGCCATGTTGGCAATGAAAAGGACCAGGCATATGTGTGGGGAGCTGACCATGTTGGTGGGGGCAGGAATGTCACAGGAGCTGGTCTTGACATTCAGGAGTGAGGATGCCACACATGGGGCCCTGACCATGTTGGTGCCTTAAACTGGTTATGAAAGGTTATTTTTGCCTTTCAGAATGTTACCAAAGCCTGCCATACTTGGCTGCATTTTGGGAAGTATATGTGTGTGTGTGTGTGTGTGTGTGTGTGTGTGTGTGTATATATATATATATATATATACAGTATATATATATATATAGATAGATAGATAGATAGATAGATAGATATAGATAGATATAGATATAGATATATCTATATCTATCTATATATACACATAGATATATCTATATCTATACGTATTTTTTCTTTGTGTGTCTGGCTAACAGGTTGAAAGACTACAAGATGGATGGTGTGTCCAGCTGGGGCATTGTGACCTTAAGCAGATCCACATACTGTGCTGTATTGTACAGGGTATCAGGGACATGTGTGTGTGTGTGTGTGTGTGTGTGTGTGTGTGTGTGTGTGTGTATGTGTGTGTATGGTGCAGGGGACTTGACTGTTTAGGTGAGCTGGCTATGAGGAATGAGGAGAAGGATATGTCTACTGGGGGCCACACTAGTGTGATGCTGGCCATGTTGGTGAGGTGACAGAGCTTATTGGTTATTTGGGGTCATGGTGTGGGGCTGTCCATTTTTGTGCATTTTGGGGACTGGCAGTGGAATAGCTGTGTTGCAGTCACTGGGAGAGCTCCCTGTGTCCGCTAGGGCATAGTGGGAGGACTGTCTATGTTGGTGAAGGGGCAGACTGTGTTTGCGCAAGGGGTGGAGGAGCTTACTGTGTTTGCTTGGGTTTGGTGGGTTAATTAGCTGTGTTGGAATGTGGGGAGAGCTGGCTTTGTTTTTGGGGGTGGGTAGTCATGCATGCTAGTGGGATGGTTGGGACTGGTCATGCTGGTATGGTATAAGAGCCATCTGTCTTCATCTGGGTGGGCTGGTGGTATTGGTTCCATGGTTGACTAAGTTCTCTTGGGTAGGGTAGGGAGCTGGCAATGTTGGTGAAAAGATGGTCTGTTTGTGTTGTGTGCATGGGAGACTGAGTGTGTGTGTGTGTGTGTGCCAGACAAATGAGCGATGTTTTGTTTTTATTTAATTACTACAAATTATTTAACAGAAAGGCACTTGCTTTCTTTAAAGATTTCATCATTCATATTCATCCAAATTTGGCTTTACTCACCTCATTTTGAAAATTTGAAATGTATGCTCACTCTGTCTGTATTGTACTGTGCATATGTGTGGAGGTGGCTGTGTTCGGGGCAAACATGTGCATTGGAAGCTTTCTGTGCTGATGTCTTAAACTGGGGGTGAAAAATCATGCCCTCCGATGACTGTATCCATATGCCTTACAGACAGGTCTTTACTACTCACCTTGTTTATGCCCCAGTGTTTCAATCATGTGTGTCCCATTCTGTCCCATCTACTCACTCCTAGACTCTAGCATGTGCATAATTAGGGCTTCCAGCCAACCCTCATCGAAGGATCTGTCCTGCTGGCCCTGGATTATCTTTTCGATCCTTTTCTGCACTGACGCTAGCCTGTCCATATCTTTCTGTGGATAGGGAGGTGGGCATGTGGCAGGGGGAGCTGGCTGGAAGGGATCTGGTAGCTGACTGGGTTTTCTTGGGTGGGATGGTGGGATTGTAGGGTTTCCACAGGGTCTGTGTGTTTGGGCCAGTGATAAAGGTGGTTTGTTTGCTTGGGTGGGTGGACTTGCAGAGGTGAACTGTATTCATGAATGAACTCCAACATGAAAAGTAACAGACTCCCTTTTCATAGAGAGTAAGAAAGTAGCCAATTTACAGTAGTCTGACAGAAATTTTGAACCTCCTGAGAAATGTGATGAGAACTAAGGGTGTTACAAACTTTTAATTTGCTATGAAGTTGGTGTGAATCCACTAGATTTGCATTTGCAAACAATTCGTGCATTCTGCTGCTGAACTGGCTAACTTCACTGGCATTTAAAAAAAAACTAAATAACTACCCACCATCCACTATGCTCTGAAGCCGTCCCCTCCTCCCACCCATGAACATAAAATTAATCAAAATACACCCCTCAGGGGTGTAGCTTGGCCATCAACTAAGATGGCTGTGTAAACGAATAGCAGTGATCTACCGGAACTAAGTACCCATTTTTATCTCGGCTATCTGAGGTCTTAAAACTGCTAATTTTCACTGAAGGCAGTTGGAACAACTGATCTTCGCACTCATAGAGTTGGAGAACATTTGCTCAGAAAATTCGCTCTGCAGCCTCAAAACTCTGCAGTCCTCAGCACACCGCATGGCACGCAGCAACAAGGAAGGCCATGAGCCTTCAGTTCGAGAAATGTTTGCGTCCATCCACAATAGAATGGACGAACTTACCATCACCAGCAACAATACTGCTGGTTCCCTGGCCAATCTGGACTCCTGACTAAGACTGATGGAACAGAAAGATGCCAGCCAGGATCAAATTCCCCAGGGACACTGTGCGATGCTGCGAGAACAGGCATCACAAATTCGAGCCATACAAGAGAAACTGGAGGATCTGGAGAACAGAAGCTGCAGGAACAATCTGTGGCTCCTAGGGTTTCCTGAGGGGTGTGAGGAGAGTCGTACTACCTAATTCCTGCAGCAAGCACTACCGGAGGTTCTTAAGCTACCACCAGGCACTAGAGTTACAACAGAGTGGGCCCACCACACATCGTAGGCATGGCCTGCAGCCGGAGAAAGACCAAGGCCTATCCTGGCATGCCTACTAAACTATGTGGAGAAGGAAGCCATCCAGGCCAGGGTGAGGGAGCTGGGACCCCTGGACTGGCAGGGACACAGAATTATGATGTTTCAGGACTATTCCAAAGACCAGGAAGCATGCAGAAAGGGATACGCTAGGGTAAGGCACCGGCTGCATGACTTGAATGTTGCCTTTACGCTTAAATACCCTGCAACACTAAAGCTCACACACAATGGATCACCCCTGCAGTTTTTGACACCGGAGGTGGCCACTGATTTTCTTGAAAAATCCTTCGCCGAACCGTCCAACAATCGGAGACATAGCCCAGTGCTGAGTACCTCCACTACATCTGTCAAGGACTATGCTGATCACCGCTCCCTGCTCAAGCATGATCAGCATGCCCCCGAGACGCTCTCCCAGCCACAGCACAAGCTATGGGAACCAAGCCCCTTGAACCACAAAAAACAAACACAGAAGGACACCCACACTAAAAGAATGCATCCACAGGACCAAATGGTTGGGAGCCCAAGATAGCCCTTAACTACTCGACCTGGGGACCAGTAAGAGCTCAAGGTGATCAGCCCGTACTTTTCTAAGAACAGATACTCTCCACTGTTGCTGGTTACCCCACCCAAGGAATTCGTTGAGCCACAGGACATGGACACCAAAGCTGCAGAGAGGGCTCCCAAAGAACACGATCAATGCATCCAGGACTGGGCAGATGCAGCAGACCCCCCCTGTGGTGGCCCAACCTGCAGAGGCACTGTTAACGTCAGCAGCTCTGGAATGAAGACTGCATGGAAGGCCCAGTGACCAGCAGAAAGAAGAAGGCTGATCGACCACTTTGGACCTACAGATAAGTACAATTTATTTGTGGGGCAGCACTCAGCGAAGAGTAATGGGGGGTATAGCTGCAGTTGGAGGGGAAGATGCGGTGGGGAGCTGAGTGGTTGATCTTTCCAATCTCCCTGATCCTCATCAAGAGTGGGTATTTGACTAGGAGCAGGATATTTCGTACTTTCGGGTGGGGTGGGTGCCTACGCTGCTACTGACTTTGATGCCCTGCGTAGACTGTGTAGGTTTCTAAGTCCCCTTGATTAGGCTGGAGGGGGCAGCATGACCCGAAGACCCTCTGCTTTGTTTCCATACCCCCCCAACATCTTCCCCACTGGGCTGGAGACTCCCTCGATCATGCCACATGGCGGAATTTTGGCTGTAACCCTTAGGCAGGGAAGATGATGCACCCAGAAGAGAGGATGGTGTGGTACCTGAGGACTGGAGGAAGGTGGATGTGATTCTCCTTCACAAAAGTGAGACCAAGACAGAGGCAGAAAACTACAGACCTGTCAGTCTGACCTCTGTGGTAGGGAAAGTGATAGAGTCACTTCTGAAGAAAAGAATAGTTGAGTACCTAGAGGCCAGTGGGGCAGAGGACCCAAGGCAGCATGGGTTCACAGAGGAAGGTCATGTCAGGACAGATCTAATAGATTTCTTTGATTGAGTGACCAGGTAGTAGACCAGGGAGGGGCTGTGGACATGGTCACACCTAGACTTTAGCAAGGCATTTGACACAGTCCCACACAAAAGATTAATAGTCAAATTAACCAGACTGGGAGTGGGTCCCAGGGTGGTAGCCTGGGTAAAACATTGGCTGCACAACAGTACACAGAAGGTAATTGTAAATGGAGTCCACTCTGAAGAAAGAGAGGTTACTAGTGGGGTACCGCAGGGTTCAGAATTGGGTCCAGTCCTTTTTAATGTCTTCATCAGTGACATTGCAGAGGGACTGGAAGGAAAAGTATGCCTTTTTGCAGATGACACAAAGATCTGCAACAGGGTTGATACACAAGGAGGCGTGGAAAGGATGAGAAGGGACTTGGCAAGGTTGGAGGAATGGTCAGAAGTATGGCAGCTAGGATTCAATGCAAAGAAGTGCAAAATAATGCACCTGGGAAACAAGAACCCAGGGGAAGAATACACAATGGGCGGGAGGTAGTAACAACAACAAAAAAGGAAAGGGACCTGGGGGTGATCATATCAGATGACCTTAAGGTTAGCAAGCAATGTGAGAAGGCAGTAGGGAGGGCTGTGGGTATACTGGGATGCATAGGGAGAGGCATCAGCAGCAGAAAACAGGAAGTTGTTATCCCTCTGTACAGACAGTTGATGAGACCCCATCTGGAGTACTCGTTCAGTTCTGAAACCCCATCTCATAAGGACATAGACAGGATAGAGGCAGTCAGGAGGCAGCTAAAATGTTGCAGGGTCTGCAAGAGAAGCCGTATGAGGAGATATTAAAGGAGCTTAGTATGTATACCCTTGAGGAAAGAAGGGAGAGGGGGGACATGATAGAAACTTTAAAGTACCTCAGTTGAATCAACAAAGTCCAAGAGGGTAGCATCTTTCAGGAAAAGAGACGTGCAAGAACAAGGGGACACAATTTAAAGATAGAAGGAGGGCGGTTCAGGGGCAATGTGAGGAAGTATTATTTCACAGAGAGGGTAGTGGATTCATGGAACAGCCTTCCTGAGGAGGTTGTGGGGTCTACAGCTGTGGGAGAATTCAAGAATGCATGGGACAGACATAAGGCAATTCTTGTGGGCGGTAGGAAGAAATAGGCTGTTGGTTAACTAGGATCTGCAGCCTATCCTGTAGGTAGGGAAATGGGCAGACTAGGTAGGCCGAGCGGTCCTTATCTGCTGTCAAAGTCTATGTTTCTATGTTTCAGAATGAACGTGCCAACGGCCTGTCTAACAACCTGGCCATGTCCTCCCCGGGGCCTCTTATGTGGCCCTTCGGAACATGGCCGAGTTGGGAAGATGGGTGTGAGAGGGGATATCCCAGGGACTTCTGGATGGCCTAAGCTCCACAGGGAGAGGAGGAGGAGGAGCAACTAGATCTGTGATATGGGCTTGCTGCCCTCCCCCACTCTCCCACCACAGGTGACTCACGATACAGACCCAGGCCAGACAAGTCAGGGTGCACTCCAAATTCATGCTGCCCAGGCATTCCCCCCTGCACCCCATGATATGGGGAGGAGGGGGTGAATGTTTTGGGATGCCCAGCGAGCCAAAAGGCCTTGAGACCCAACCCCTCCATAATAACAACCCCTCTGATCCAAGCCGAAGAGACACCTAGCTCCATTATAACCTACCAGTGGACCCCTCCCTCCTATCGGTATGCTATCTCCCTTTTTAGTATCTCGCTGTGCATGCAGCAGCACCGGACAGGCTAGCTGCCTTCTCATCACATCCCCACCCCATCATACAGGATGACAACAGCTAACGGCTCCTCGCACCGGCTCAACATGTGTCATCTGGGGGGGGGGGCATGGGGCACTGAGACCTCAGATTGCTGGAGTTTCGCTATCAGACTCTACTAAAGTAGCCCTCAGATATTGAACGTACCCTGCAGCTTCGGGAGGCTGTTCTCCCATTAGTTTAGGAGCAGTTATAAGGAAGTGTTATCTGGATACCTTTATCATTTTTACAGTCAATTTGGCCATTTGGGTCAGCCAAGCCACTACTCAGGGTAGAATGGACCAGCCATTGGTTGTCATCGAAAATGACTTTAGTCTGTTCTGACACCCATAGAGTATTTTAAATTTGTTGTACACCATTGTTTTGCTGTTAGTTTGCTGAGAGTTGAAACATTAAATTCACTGTCTAAATACCCCATACTATACTAAGTTAAGGTCTCCATTAGGTTTGCCTGCTCACTAGACTGTTTACCAGGGAAGGGAAAAAGCCGTAAGTGCACCCCCCCAAGACTCCCACCAGGGGACTCTCCCCCAAGTCTACAAGCCTCCCTGTCCCCATTGAATAGGCTTGGAGGTAGTCCTCTTCCTTTCCTTGATACTCGGCACTGCCTGGGGTGGTCTTGTGGAACCCACCTGAACTCCAGCTCCCACTGGGACGATGACTGAAATTGTGTTCCATACCTGGAACGTAAGAAGACTGAACTCCTCCGTCAAATGAAAGCAGGTCCTAACCCACTTGAAGTGGCTAGTCTCAGGTGGCCTTCATCCAAGAAACAAAATTATCTGGCTCTGACAATAGACTACTCCAGAAGGACTGGGTAGGACAGCTTGTGCACACGGAGGCCTCATCCTGAAAGAGAGGGGTGGCCATTCTGGTACACAAATCTCTGCCCTGGAAACTGATGGACAATCGGTCTGACAAAGAGGGCCAATGGGTGCTAGGCCTTTATAACACTCCAATGGGTTCCATAGTGCTGGGCAATGTGTATGCCCCTAACCAGGATGACCCCAATTTTTTCACCTCCATAGCGAAAACAACTACCTCCTTTGCCCCAGCCTGCAGCACATTACTGATGGGAAGAGATTTTAACCTGACTCTGATACTACGGCTTGACAGAAATGACACCGGTACAGAATCCCACACACGGGGAGGGTGAGCCCTGGATCTGATGATGGAAGACATGCACCTTACGGATGTATGGCTCCTCTTCCATCTCACGGTCCGAGACTACACATTTCACTCGGTGGCACATTCCTCATACAGCAGGCTGGACTTCTAGCTGGTGTCCCAGGCCCTGCTTTCAGTTGTCGTGGATACAGCCATACTCCTCAGGAGTATTTCTGATCATGCTCCAGTCCAACTCATTGTGGCCTGGGGCCCCCCTCACATTCACTGCCGATCCTGAAGACTGGACCTACTTCTGATGCATGACCCTGACTTCATTCCCTTGGCTAGAACAGATGCCTCTCTTTTCCTCCAGGCCAACTCTGTCTCTAACACCTCCCCTGGGAATACCTGGGAGGCCTTCAAGGCCACAATGTGTAGTAGCATCATGGGATTCACAGCAGCTAAAAGAAGAGAGAGAGAGAGAGGAAGAGAGAGAGAGAGAGCAGAAGCTGGTGGATCTGGAAGCCCAACTTGTCTCAGCAGAGGCCAAATACAAAGCTATGCCCTCCCCTACCCCTCCTCCCCCCACTGGCCAAGAGATCTTGGGGCTTCGTTTAGAGATAAACCAACTCCTTAACAGGAAGGCTGAGGTCACCATCCTCAGGCTTTGCCACACATTCTGTGAAGGAGGAGACGAAGGAGGCAAGGTGCTGGCATACCAGCTCAAGAAGCAGTGCGTGGCCAGTCACATCCCAGGGCTGATAGATGGTGGTGGAGTACTAGCTACCACCTCAGTGGATATAAACACAGTCATGGCCTCCTTCTACTCAAGACTTTATTGGTCCACCCACCCTACCCCCCGATAGAGATACAACCATTTCTCAATAAAAAAAAACTCCCTACCATCTCAGCCTCCCAGGCCACTGTACTGGATGTGCCTATGTCAATAGGAGAGACAGAGGAAGCCATTAAAGGCTTGAAAGGAGGGAAATCTCCAGGTGGGGACGGGTACACAGTGGACTTTTATAAAGTCCTATGCCATCCCCTGGCCCGCCTGCTGACCGAGGTCTTCAGAGAAGCCAAAACCACTGGCATCCTGCCCCTGACTCTGCATGAGGCCAACATTATTGTTATCCCCCAAAAAAGCAAAGACTTGACCAACCCAGGCAGCTACCACCTGATCTCTCTCATCAATGTGGACAGCAAGGTGTATGCAAAGATGCTGGCCAACCACCTGAGCCCCCATTACCAACCCTGATCCACCAGTCTCAAGTAGGGTTTGTACCTGGTCGCTACAGCTCAGATCACCTGAGAGCTCTGCTGAATCTGATGCATGTAGCGCGGGTACTACCAACGCCAGCGACTGCCATCGATGTGGACTTCGAGAAGGCTTTTGACTCCCTTGAGTGGGACTACCTGGATGCCACTGTAGCACAGCAGGAGCTGGGTGACAGTTTCCAGAGTAAAGTACAGGCCATCTACTACAAACCAACAGTTAGAGTCTCCACTAACTGAATCATCTCCCCCCCTTTCCCCTAGAGCAGGGAACATGGCAGGGGTGCCCTTTGTCCCCGCTTCTATTTGTTCTAGCAGTGGAACATCTGGCCATGAGGATCATGTACCACACTGATGTAAAGGGCATTCAGGTTGGTCAGAGCTCCTACCTGACCCTCATGTATGCTGATGACCTGCTCCTCCCACTAGCAGATGCGTCAGTAGCAATACCCCCTCTGTTGCAGCTTTTGAACTCTTTTGCTTTAATCTTGGGGCTTAAGCTGAACCAAACTAAAACTGAGATGTTGCCGCTAAATGGAGACTACACTCAGCAAATATCAGAAGACACAGGCCTACTGTGGGCCCCAGCCAGGATTACATACCTGGGCAAAGTGGTGCCTCCTAAACTGGAGGATATCTGGGGAGCCAATATCCACCAACTATTGGTCAACACCGAACTAGAATTCGAGAGGTGGAAACTACTCTGTCTTACCCCCACTGGGAAGATTGTGGCCATCATAATGGTGACGTCCCCAGATTCTTTTACCTCCTCTCCCACCTACCGATTCTACCACCGAGACACTGGGCCCAACCCATCGATAAGTTAATTGGAGATCTCCTCTGGGAGGAGGCCAAACCCAGGTTCAGTCGGAATAAGCTCCGGGCCCACTGATCCCAAGGGGGCTGGAACTTGCCATGGATAGAGGAATACAAATGGGAGTTCCAATTGGCACAAACCATTAAATGGTTTGGGGCCCCCCGAGGGGAAGGTCTTCGGTGGGTGGAAATTGACTGGGAACAAATGGGACTCCTGGATACTGCCTCTTATTCTCCCCAGCAGGCCCACCACACTAAAGTAGCCACCTTATTCCCTCACCTACCATAGTAGCCTCTAGGAAAATATGGCGACTCACCGTCAATAAGCTAGCACTAGACCCCCTCCCCATCTCTCATGTCCCCCTGTGGCACAGTCCCAACATCACCATACATAACAGCAGAGTGGCTTGGCTGCACTGGAGCAGCAGAGGAACCTTGAGGGTAGGTGACCTCTTAGACCCTCCGGATCTGAGGGCACCCCCCTTTCAAGCACTCCATGAGAGATGGCAGCTACCGCAAATGGACTTCTGGAGGTACTTACAGATGCAGGCAGCTCTCCACCCCCTGCTGGCCCAGGCCAGAAAAGTCCCAACTGGATGAGCCATGCATGGCTGGCTTGACTGCCCGAAAGACCTGGCCAGCCGCATCTATGGGCTGCTCAGGCACACCCTTCCTTCCCAATCCAGGAAAGCAAAGGCCAGGTGGGAGAGGATGCTGCACTGCAAAATATCTGACCCCCAGTGGGACCAGGCATGGAGAGATTTGCATAAATGGTTCAAAGATGCCCACACTAGACTGATCCAGAATAAAATCTCTCACTCCTGGTACAAGATCCCAGCTGTTCTCCACAAAGCCAAACTCCTCCCATCGGATGAATGCTGGTGATGCAAGGGTCCTGGGGCTGACCTCTTGCATATCCTGTGGTCCTGCCCTAAGATCCAGCTCATGTGGCAGCAGGTATGCTTGCTGGCCTCGGAGGTGTTGCAGAAACCAATCCTTCATGATCCTGCCTTCCTTCTCCTAGGCTTAAACGGAGACCTTCCACACCTTACCACTCAGGAACTCAGATGGCTTGCCCTCCTAGCCATTCAGATAAAGAAGGTCTTGGTCTGCAAGTGGTGATGCACTGCTTCCCCCTCATGCAGGGAGATCCTAGCCTCACTCTTGAACTTAGCATCCCAAGACAAAATCACGCATCTCAAATCCTATCAGCTAAACAAGTTCCAGCAATGCTGGGGCTCATGCCTTCAGTACATCCTGCCCCCAAATGAGGGTCACCTGAAGCTCCCCGGACAACAGTAGGATATCTTCAGCTCAGAATCTCACCCAGGATACCCTGGGAGCTTGGGACAGGGTGTGCACCATGAACTTGTGGGGGGACAGGATGATGAGTAGCACAAAATTAAGAACAAGAGGGACATGGTAAGCTGACCCCCATGATGTTGTAAGGGGGTCAGGCTGTTTATCCTAGTGCATAGCAGGGCTGTTGACTCTGACATAAACAATTGGTCATCTTTATGGACCTTGTTTTTCTTTGTGGATCACTTTATTGTTTCAGGAGCAGGCAGCTGCCTGGACCATAGGAAATGAAGACACTTCTACCTGGGTTCTGCTGGAATGCCCTACAGGAGGTACCAGAGCTCAGTTAAGAGAGGGACATTGCCCAGTTGCAGGTCTGATCCACTCAGCTTGAACTCATGAGTACCTTCTACTATCTCATTTGTTTATGATTATAGTCTTCCTCTGTCCCCTTATGTGAGCAGACTCGTGGGATTTCTCTGGGGGACAGACGACACTCCTGGGGATTAGACTTGTCAACGCCCAGCACTCAGAGGTAGCTTCATTGTGGACCCCACAAAGACAGGTTGTTTTAAAACTGCACTCAGTCTCGATTCAGATGTGCCTAACACCCTGGTAAGAAGCACAGCCATCTGCAGGTTGTTCTGCATATTGTTTTCTTATCTTCATTTATCCTTCACCCTGTCCCTTCCCCCATCCCAGTTTTTACAGTTTTTAGTAATGATTCCTGTATAATTTAATAATTGTACTTTGTTTTATCGTATATAAGTTGGAAAATGAATAAAAAAATACTCCCCCCCACTCCCGCAGGCACCCTCACTACTCATTGCCACAGCGATTGCCATGTCTGCTGCAGCACAGACTGTTTCCACTGTACAAAAATAGGTAATCCCTTCCCCCCACCCAAGTCCCTTGGTGTTTCATTTTTACTTTTTTTATGTGACCCCCCCCCATTAAGTAACATTTTTATTTTCAGTTGCCCACTCAACCCAATATCAACTTCCAAAATTTCTGGACTGTAAATATTTTGACTTCCAAAAATTGACAGCTGGAAGTATTTTTGACTCCAGTAAAACTGAAATGACTTCTAAATTTCAAGCTGTGGAAGTATTTGACTTCCACCAAAAAAAAAAATTATCTGAAGTCCTGAGTGAGAGTTGTACTGCGGCTGACATAGAAGAGGCAAACTGGGTCAGGTGCCTATTAAGTGAGGACAGGAGCAAACAGGAGAGAATTGGAACCTCAGCAGTGGCTTTAGGGTAAGGTAAGAGGAGGCAAGCCCGAGGAAGGATGGGAGAGAGTTCCAGAGTGAAGGAAGCCAAACTAGGAGTTAGTAAAACAAAGGAAAACTACAGCACTCCTACCTCTAAAACTTCTAGCACCATGTGTATTAAACTGAAGCCGTACTTGACGACAAAAACAACAAGCATTTGTCAATGCTGAATGTTTGCTTGCTGACATTGGCATTGGTAGTGTAGAAGTTAGAGAGTTGCATAATAGGAATGGCAGTGAAGTATTGAACTGAAGCAACCCTACCACCACCCTGCAGAGACTGACAGGCATTGAGTTGTGCCTTTGGGTCGTCAGGCATAACGGCCAAGCCATTTCACCACACCCTACCCTGCAGACGCGGACAAATGTCATGGTGTGCCTTAGGGTCTTTGGCCCTTATGCTCACCCCATTCCAACAAGAAATACGGTGAAATGGGTGCAGTATAGGAGAACTTTGGGGCCTAAGAGTCCAAGGCACACCTCGATGCCAGTCACTGGCTGCAGGGTGTGGGTGGGGGTGGAATGGTATGAGCATTACAGGGGACAATCCCAAGTCAAACCCCCGATGCCTGTCAGTCTCTACAGGGTGGGGCGTTATGGTCAGAAACCCCAGCGCCTCAGGCGTTCATTGGTATTTTCACTCCAGATTTTCAACATGGGTTTTTTGTGACCCCCACCTTATGAACAGTGGCAATATCAGTTAGTTAGCCGAAAGCTGATTTTGCACAGTGTCTACGCCATTTGGCACCACAGGTGCAAAAACACATTTCGAACAGGATGTGAAAAATGACAGCTGTACTGTTCATGGGGAGGTGTAAAAACTGGAAATGTTGAAAATCTGCAGTGAAAATATTAAAAAAACTGGTGAAGTCACGAGCGTGCGTAGAAACTGCGCAACGCACACCCGTAATGTAGTTAGTTTGGGGATTTTTTATAGCAGATTGTCAATACAGGCATTTTGGGACCTCCACTCATGAACAGTGTCACTGTGATTTTCTTAATCTGTCCCAAACAGTGATTTCCTACAGCGACCACGCATTTCTGTGCTGGAAGTGTGAAAACACATTTCAGCCATGGTGTAAAAAATGACAGCTGTACTGTTCATAAGGAAGTGTGGAAAATGCCAGTGGTGAAAATCTGGACTGAAAATATTACAAATTCATGAACTTATGAGGGTGTGTGGAAACTGCGCAATGCTCGCTCGTAACACAGTCATTTTATGGGCTTTTGTCACCAAATTTTTAACATAACCATTTTAAGGCCTCTGCTCGTGAATAGTATCACTGTGATTTTCTTAATCTGTCCCGAACATTGATTTTGCACACCAACTGCACCATTGTGCACTACATGTGTGGAAACACATTTTGGGCAAGATGTAAAAATAACAGCTGTACTGCTCATAAGGAGGTGTGTTAAAATGGCAATGTTGAAAATCTAGAGTGAAAATATTAAAAATTTGCAAACTTATGAGCGTGTGTAAGAACTGCGCAATGCACACTCGTGAAACAGTCATTTTTGGGAATTTTTTCACCAAGTTTTCAACATAGGGTTTTTGGGGGCCTAACTCATGAACTGTGACACTGTTGTTTTGTAAATCAGTCCCAAAAGGTAGTTCCACGCAGTGACCGCAAAATCACCTTTTGGGACTGAATAAGAACATTACAGTGCCAGAAGTCATGTGGTGGGGTCCCAAGAAACCCATGTTGAAAATTTGGAGAATAAATTCACAAAATGCCTGAGATATGCATCAGAGTTGAAAAACCTTATTTATTCCATTATACAGCTTACCGCATTTCCTCAGTTCGCGGGTCGCTTTGAAGAGTGCACAAGTGTTCCTGGTCCACCGAAGATCATCACGCTAGACTATGGAGGTAAGTATGGGGTGAGGTGGGGGTGTGGGGAGACAGGGTGCACAGAGGGTGAGTGCAGGTGGGGGAAGGGGGGTCAAGACAATCAGTGAGGGACCATTTTTTCTTACAGGGCATTTTCTTTTAAAGATGATGCAGGACTTTTACCATGCTGGGGTGGGCTCCCAGCGTGGCAGCTAGAAGGTTGTTTGGGGGCAGTGGAGCTGACGGGAGTTGACACCCCCCTCGGCCATGCAGACTGTTGCCACTTTGGGGTGGGCTCCCAGCGTGGCACCTGGAAGTCTGTTGGGGGGGATACAGTGGAGCTGACAGGGATTGGGCACCCCCATCAGCCATACAGACTGTTGCCAAGCTGGGGTGGGCTCCCAGCGTGGCACCTGGAACTCTGTTGGGGGGGCGTAGCGGAGCTGACGGGGGATTGGGCACCCCCATCGGCCATACAGTGTGTGTGGGGAGGGAGCGCATGAGCACGCTGGGGTGGGTTTCCAGCGTGCTGCTTGTTGCGGGGGGATGGAGCTGTCTATAACATCTGTTTCACTGCAGTGTAGATGTGTATGCACTTTGCATAAGGCTGACAGCAGTATGTAAGTTGCCTACACATTACCACCGCTGATTGCAGCATTTTTTTGCTTTCAACTGTATGCCACTGCATCTGAATGGCTGTCATAGACAGCTCCTACATTCACTGGTGGGGTGCAGCCGCATCTGCAAAAGGCAGCAGGGCATTGGAAGTGGGGGAGGCACACCTCGAATTCTCATATGGTGGCACTATGTTTCTTGCACATGCGTGCAAGCAAACATAAAAGCTAGCACAGCACTCACCAATGGAGTATAAATTATGGTCTTTACTTGAGTAAAGCCATAAAGTTCAGGATGCATGTGCACATTCCCTGTGGAGCACCCTACATACGGAGCTTCACCGGGAGAATATTAGGACAGACCAGTAGAAATAGTGCAACATGGAACATTAAAGGAATAAGAGTTAGAAGACTGGTGGGAATAAAAAAGCAGAAATCAGGTCATATAGGTAGGAAGGTAAGAACACAAACCAGTACTTAAAGAGAAGAAAGATGCAGTAGAATAGGTGCTGGGAGAATAGGGAGGGAAGGGCAAGGAGTTGGTACAGAGAAGTGAGATGGAGAGAGCCAGTGACAAAGCAACAGAAGGAGTCAAAGACATGGTCCAGTCTGGTTATAAAAGACTTGAAGGTGCCACCATAGATCACACCCACATAGTCAAACAGTGGGAGAATTATTCAAGAACAATGTCATGCTAAACTGGGAATGGAAGGCAGGATTTTATTTCGGTAGAGGGCACCTACTGTATTTAGGGGTGTACTTTTTTGATGATAACATCATGGTAGACTGAGAAGTTGAAGTCAATAGTGTGAAACAAACTGTATGGAGACTGTTTTCTTGACATTCAGTGAGCTGGTTGGTGCAGAATCAGGGTTCCATGTCATAACAGCGATCGTGGAAAGACGATCACTGTAAGGGTGAGTGTACATCGCTGAAAATCAATTTTGGTGATGTACACTCATGCTGCACAGCAAAAGGGGGCCAGGGACATAGATTTTTTTGTTTATGTGGGGGGCTGCACCCACTGCACCCCCCCCCTGTGTGGGGGGCTTCACCCCACGCACCACCTACTAAAGGATTCTCAGCTCCAGAGGGGTGCATGTCGGGGGGAATGCAAACCAAAAAAAACAGAAAATCCCAGACTGGCACAAAAAAATGAACATGTCCAGAACCGAACACGGCACCTTCCCAGCTCTAGCCTTCCACCAACCCACCATGCCACATGACCACCTCAGCAGCCCACTGCCATGCTGCACCTCACAAACCCTCCCTCCCCTTCCAGCTGTCGCACAGTGTGGTCCCTCTCTTCCCACACGTGTGTACATATAGTGACATCCTGTCACTATATTCACCGACCCCCTTATCTGGTCACTCTTTCTGTCCAATAACCCTGTAAATAAACGTAATAATATTTACAAAACAAATAACAAAAAATAATATCACAATGCTATTCCCTTTAAGTAGATTCACCTTCCTTCAGGTTTCAAAGACAGTTCAAACAGTCAATTCAGCTTTTCCTGCTGGGTTGCTACCAGTACCTATCCAGGCATAGGTTCTTCCTCTTGTCTTACTTCAGACAAGTGAGATCAGCTTCTCAGCTCATCTGCCTATGAATGGGTTTGAGGGGTTTATATAGCCCTCCCACTTAATTGTAGGCCCTCCCACAAAAGGCAATTAAACAGTTTGTCTCTCTAGAGGCTCACAACTAGGTCTATACATAAAGAAATAGTTATTTCTAAGCCTGAATTATAGAGCGCTTTCCAACAATATAAACTAATACAAATAACCATTTATCTGGCCAGTGTTATTACTATTTTAAACATAAGGGTCCATTATGTAAGTAAACTCCTCCCACTGGTCAGCATGGTTATGAAACAATTTATTATAGATATAGGCCACTAGGGTCCACTATCTTCCTATCTACATGTCTGGACATGATGTTTCATATCTGAACATGTTGTTTCAGGGGACTTCCTGGTTCAGTCATTATTTTATCAGTTTTAGCCTGTTTATTTTATACTGGGGCTAACTCAATTTTATACAGTACTGTATAAAATAGGAATGTTCCTGTCCCTTTAATTTATTCATTGTACAGTAGAGCAGCAGTGTTCAAAAGCTAATTATTTGCTGCTTCTGCTGTGGGATCTATACAGGATTCTGGTAAGTCTTTCTTATAACGGCTGTCACACTGAATAGCTGCAACACAAAATTTTTTAACAAGAAGTGCATCCAAGTGTTTATGGTAATATTCCCCCACTCATTTGTTTGTGTATTTCAGTTTATTCATCTCAGTACTCTAGCACTTCTTTATTCTGTACACCTAATGCACTATATGAATTTTATTTATTTAACCCAAGAACATTTTAAATACACATATGCACTTTATATTGTTCCAAATGTACTTTTATTCATTCATAGACATTTTATGCCCTACAAGGACCTTAATACTTTTGTTGCCAGTTAGCATGTTGGACTTGGACCTGGTGCTACATGGGAATGGTGGTGAGGGATGGATAAACTAAATCTGGAAAAATAAGGTAGTAGGAAAAAGGTATAGAGAGAAAGAAAAAGACTGACGTAGATGGCCAACCTACGTCAGGGCTAGAAAAGGGTAGGACAGGGTAAATAAGTACTGTTGCACAACAGATATATAGTAAGAAGAAAAAGATGATAGGATAGACATCCCTCCACTGGGGCTCAAGGCCTGGCAGAATGCAGTTCTGCCACACTAGTGAGAGAGTACTTGCTGGGAGTTAGGGAGGTGGACTGAAAGGAGGGGGTGGGGACTGTGGTGTATGTGCTGAAGGAGGACACACAATTACTGCAAGAAAAGAAAGGCTTATTAGAAAAAGAAATATAAAAAAATAGCAAATAATGCTTAAGCAAAGTGGAAGATATGTTATTTGATTCCTGCCTATGCCAGACAAATCCAAATCTTTTGCAAAACGAAATCCAAACTTGTCCTGGATTTGGCAAATCTAAAACCAAATCATAAATCCATGCAGACTTTACCCATGCTTACTGCTAGTTTAATCCCACAGGTGACTTGATTATTTTGTTTCTGTTTGTTGCACTACTGCTTTAAGGTTTTAATGACAACGAAGAAACCTATTTAGAAAATCATTTTTCTTCCAGTATTTGTTTTCTAGTGGAGAATCTCACATATTCAGACTGAAAAAAAAGTTGCCATAGCTACATTTCCATCAGCTATATAATTTGAGAATGTGGGAGTCCTTTCAACTTTGGAAGATTTGTTCAAACAGGGAAAGCTGTTACTGTTTTAAAAAACTCTGAGCCAGGCCCATCATTCAGTCTTTAATTTTGAAGAGAAAACTAGAAGAAGGTTGTGATTCTCTACAGAATACCACTAGTGTCTTCTGATGTGACATGCATAAACATATTTCTTTCTCTGTAGTTAAATTCCAACTATACATGTATAACAAAATGTGCATAATATAAAGAATTCTCATAATAGTACAGAGTATTTAGTGCTCTTTAATTGATATGCATTGCTTGCATAAGTATCTCTTTTCAGATTTTTTGTGTAATTTTTAATGCACAGTACTAACATGTCTGATAAATTTTGATAAATCAGTAGAGTCCAAAGTCAACACTGGCAGAAAAGCATAACTGAGCCCAGTTGTATATACTGTATAGACTACACAACCAATGATTAGAATAGACAGTAACCACATTTCAGGGAGGCAAATTACAAAAATGTCACAAAAATAACAAATACAGAAATTTTTCATGCAGGTATTGGTGGTCCACTGCACCAGGGTGCTCCATTCCATTACGTTGGGCCTCAGGGATTGCATTAATACCTAAAGAGCGGTCTTTGTAATGCAGCAATATGTGTAGTAATACTTCTTAGTGTATATTACACTTGACCTTGATCCCTAATTAGAAGGTCAGGAGTCACGTGATGCTGGGCGAGGAGTAGCAGCATCTTTTGGGAACTCCATCTGGACCCTGTAAAATTTAACAGTGTTTACTGTCTCTCGATTGTGAATATTCACTGGTTTCAACACAATTTAGTTATTTATTACTTACTGTGTGTCAATGGAGACTGAAGAGATGGAACAGCGGTCACTTGATTTTAAAAATCTCTTACAGAATTCAAATGCTGAGCAGGAGCAGGCCATTGCCCTGGAACCCAAATGGCAACACAGAAGTAATTCCCCTCCTTCGCCAATTTTAGAGCCTGTAGTATCAGTCTCCAACGAGCAATTCTATGCTGAACTCCAGACTATTAAGAAGTGGTATTCTCATTAATAAATGATTTCAAGGACTTAAAACCAGCAGTCCAGGAGTTGTCCAGCAGAGTCTCTGATGTGGAGGCATGGGTTTCTTCGACTGTAAGACTGAATAAATAAGATAGACCCTGAGGCGGTTACTCTGCGCTGCGCTGTTGCTAAATTAGAGGAGAAAATCAGTGAGCTGGAGGGACAAAGTCATTGAAATAATTTAGTTTTACTGGGTTTGCCTGAAAGGGAGGAGGGGCTGAATGTGATAGACTTTCTACAGAAATTTTGCTCCAAAGTTGCAGGCCCCTCTCCCAACAGTCCGACCTACGTTATAGAGAGGGCACACCGTGGTCTCAGACCAAAGGCTATACCAGTAGAGCCTCTGAAATCACTTATTTTTAAATTGTTCAACTATCTGGATTGAGATTACTTATTGAAAGAGACTCACAAACTCGAATGCTTGCAGTTGGAGGGCAGG
Source organism: Neoceratodus forsteri (assembly GCA_016271365.2). NCBI lineage: Eukaryota > Metazoa > Chordata > Ceratodontiformes > Ceratodontidae > Neoceratodus > Neoceratodus forsteri. Next base: position 854,279,888 of record CM028134.1, read on the forward strand.
AAACTCCACCTGGTTCAGGACCTGATCACAAGCAAGGGCAGCTTATCAACCTACAATAGTAGCCAGAGACATTGCCAGCTATTTCCAGATATTTCGTGAAATTTCTGAAGAGTTTCTCTCGGCTGCCCCTACTGTGGAAATGTAGAAAGCAGGAGTTATTTCTGGAAATATCACAGAAATTTCGGGAAATATCTGGCAGTGTCTGTGGCTGCTACTGTATACAAGCTAAACTCTGGGCAGCTCACATAAGGCACTAAATGATGTACTTTGCAAGGCTGGGGGTGCATACAACCTGGGATATCCAACGATTTGAATCTGCATCTCTAGCTGCTGAAGATCTTCCTCAGCTCCTCCCTGATCTATTTGGCAAGCACAGATGAGGAATGTCACTGAGATTGGACCACCTGCATAGAAGAAGTGGAGCTGTACTCCCTGTACAGTTTGTTCTACACCTTAGCAGACTTTCATGTCCATCTATGTTTTTCTTTAAGTCACATTTCTGTACTATGCTGTGACAGCTAGTAAACTTTTATAGTAGTTTTATTTCTGGGACCTGCCCTGCAATATAGGCTTATTTTTGCTTAAATCGACTTTATCCTGCAAAGAGGATTTCAGTGGGTTACTTTTGTTTATGACCTATTAATCTCTTGGTGCAGTATTAATGTTTTAAAGGGCCTCCATTTGAAGAAAAGACATGACTCACCAGCTGCACAGAGAACTTGAGGATGCATAGAAGGAATCCCTCAATACAGTTCGCCACTAGTTCTTTGTTAGTTCATGTGTTTATGAACCATCATTTTGGGCTTCGGATAAAAAAATGTTTGGGCTTAGTTTAATATTTGGAGCTTCCTCTAGTGCCGATGGAGGATAAGTTACAATTGAACATTACTCCAGATATTCCGGCACTTTCGTTCTGTTCTACCACATACTTGTGGAAAGCTTTGAATGATTTTTTTTCTTTTGTTTTGAGTGGTTACATGATTTTTCCTTCAGTACCATTTATTACTGGTCCCCTTCCCTTTTCTCACTCGGTGCTTTTTCTTGTAATTGACATTATAGGAGGGGGATGGGCTTCTTTTTTCCCCTCGTTTCTGATGTTAGAATTTGTATAGTATCAGGGGTTTGGACATTTTGTCTTTATTTGTAATATCCCTAATCTAATTCTTTTTTTTTTTCTCCTCACCCCGCTGTGTTTTGTTTTATAAAATGATATGGTGGGACTGTTGGGAGCTCCATTTGTTTGTTTGTTATATGTGGCTCTGGAGGTTTTTATTGATAATCTAGATTATAAGAGGGAGCTTATGATAGGGGTTTGCAACTTCTCTTCTCTGTATTTTTTTTTTTTAATTTTTATGTTTTACCTTTGGTCATTGGAGTTCTTTACCAGTTCAATGCCTCCCATATTCTTGTAGCAGATTGTTTATTATTAAGGAAGCAGGAGACTTTATATTATATATGGTCATGGGTCTGGGTGGGAGCTGCCTCCCAGCCAGCCTTTGTGTACCTCGCTATAAGGAGTGGTCATTAGGCCCAGGTAGGAACTTTCTCTTTTGTTTTTTTTTTTTGGGGATGGTAATTTTTACTAATAGAGGTATTTTGTATTGGGGAGAGATCTGGTTATTATGCATGGTTCTGAGTTGAATTGGGAGGGGGGTGGGTTCCCATGCAGGCATTCTATATTCCCGGCTTTACTGAAGGATTTTTCATTGTTACTTAGGTTTTTATTATATCTCAGCTATTGAGCCTTGTTAATTGGAGTATTAAAGGGGGGAGGGATAATTTAAAAAAAAGGCAGTTTTGAACCACTTAAGGAGTTTTCACCCTCAAATAGCACTGCTACAAGAGACTCATCTTCCAGTGGGTCACCTTAGTAACTTAAAGAAAACATGGTTTGGGCAGGTATTCGGGGAAGGTAATAGTTCACAGCAGAAGGGGTGGCTATTCTTTTTGACAAATTTGTCTCCTTTACCCTATTGAATGAAGTACATGACTCTGAGGGTTGGTATATAATTGTGCATGGTAAATTGGCTAATGTGGAACTAGTTATAGGATCTATTTATGGGTCTAATCAAGAAACCCCTTCCTTCTTCCAAATTTTAGCTCCAGCACTTGTCCCTAATGCCCACCTGCCATGTATCTTGGTGGGGAGGATTCGAGCCTTGTGCATTCCAATGATCTGGATTAATCCTACCACAGGAAGGCCAGGTTGTCTCCAGCTCAATGGTCTTTGCGGGAATTTATGGACCAATCTGGTTTAGTGGATCCTTAGAGGACTCTTTATATGAGAGATCAGAACCTACCTTTTATTCACCTCCACACGGTGTGTATTCCCATCTGGATTACTTCTTAATAAGTTGCCAATTATAACAATTTGTTTATGCTTCTAACATTGAAGCTAGGGTGATCTCAGACTGTTCTCCCATGAAGCTACAGTTGTTGGCTCCTCAAATGCAATTTCACTCATGTACTTGGTCCCTGAACCCACAATTATCAACAGCTTCCTCTCTGACTGAGTGTTTGAGGAGCTTTATAGTATGTTCCATTCAGGAAAAGTTGCACTGTGTTTCAGCAATGGACATGTTACGGGAGGCTCATAAGGTTCATTGAAGGGGGAAATTAATAAGGCTGGCATCAACTAAGAAAAAGAAAAAAACTGCCCAGGTTAATGAGTGGTGGTCCAAAATTAAGGAATTGGAGAAAACTCTTTCTGCAGATTCATCTGAAGGGGTCCGGATGGAACTGAATCATCTATGCACCCAATATTCTGCCTACTTTTTAGATAAAGTGGTGCGGGCATCCGCCAAGATGAAAGCCACATATATTGGACAGGATGAGAAGGAGGGAAAACTGCTTGCTATGCACCTTAAACAAAGGAGTGCAGCAAGGTGGTTGGCTGCTTTAGTTGACCCTATCACTTGAAAACCCATGTATGACCCTAAACAAATGGTGGGCATCTTCAAGAATTATCAATTCCTCTATTCTGCACCTGAACCTATTCCTGCTTCCAAGACAGTTTGGGAGGAATTCTTATCCGGGGTAGATCTTCCTAAGTTATTGGCCTCTCAGAAAACTTCTCTTTTTGAGCCTATTACAAACACAGAAGTTGTATCAGCTATTGGGTCCCTCTCACCAGACAAGGTGCCTGGGTCAGATGGCTTTGTGCCCTTGTTTTATAAAACTTTTAAAGATGAATTGGGTCCAGTCCTTACCCAACTTTATAACTGTTTATGTGATTCCAAAAATAAAGAGGCTGCCCTTTTTGAAGCCAGGATTGTATTGCTTCCAAAGCCAGGAAAAGATCCCAGTCTCCCAGACAATTACCTTCCCATTTCGTTATTGAATGTGGACATCAAACTTTTTACCTCAGTCCTGGCTTCCAGATTGAAAAAGTCTGGGCTGATCTTATTGGCCCTGAACAGGTCAGTTTTGTTTCCAGCCATCATTCTAGTGACCACTTTAAAAGATGTTTCCATCTTTTCTCTGCATCCAGGGAGGCAGACAGCAAAGCGGTGGTGGTCTCTCTGGATGCAGAGAAAGCAGTTGATTGCATGACCTTGCCTTATTTATTTACAACTCTCCCTAAATATTGTATTCCCCTTGAATTTGTGCAGTGGACCTGTATTCTTTCTAGCATTCCCTCTGCTAGAGCCCCCCTTTTTTTGGCCCAGGTACTCACCAGGGCTGCTCCCTTTTTCCTGTGCTTTTTGATTTATATATTAAACCCCTCATGCAGAAAATTATTTCATCCCCTAGGATTAAAGGTATAGGTTCAGGTAATCATGAATATAAAATTTCAAGTTTTGCAGATGATGTACACCTTCACATTTCAGACTAGTGTTCATTTCTTCCTGCGGTGTTGCATTTACTATCCCAGTTTGGGCAGTTTTCTGGCTATAAACTCAATTTCCATAAAACTGTGTCTTTTCTTTATCCCCTGATTGTACTAAAACTGATATTTTAGCCTTGGATCTCAAATGGGAACCCCAGGCTTTACCTTATCTTGGGATAAAGTTGTCACAAGGTACTCATCTTTTAGAGGGAATCCGTACGTTTCCTTATGAAATGATTGTGAAGGTTACTATGAAAATCCAGTATGTAAACTGCTAGGTTATATTTAGAAAATGTTTTCAGTAAGACAGAAAAATACATTTAAAACTGTGATGTGGAGGCATCCATTTTGAGGACAGGAAGGGTGCTGTGACGATGTCACTGCCTCACCAGCTCTAGAAGTATGCAGTTAAGCAGGTTAAAACAAACTGCTCCTACAGACAGGGATCTTGTTCTATCATAATGAGAAGCACTGGATTCTTTTCTTGTACTCTGTCAAACATAAAATCCTGGGTGTTCCTCAGAATATAATAGAATCCCTGACAGCACAGCTGTACTGTTCTCACCTGCTGCACTACATACTGTTAACACTGGTGAGGTAGTGACACCATCACAACACCCTTCCTGTCCACAAAATGGATGCCTCCACATTCCTATTTAAAAATCATTTTTCTGTCTTACTGAAAACATTTTCTAAATATAACCCAGCAGTTTACATACTGGATCCTCATAGTAACCTTTACAATAATTTCATACGGAAATGTACAGATTCCCTTTAAAGTTACTTAATGTGGACTCACTGCTTAAGCAAATGGAGCAAGATCTCTTGCTTTGACAACACTTACCATTATCACTTTGGGGATAGATATATATTATCAAAATAATTGCATTACCTTAGCTCTTATATCCTTTGAACATGTTAAATCTGGTGCTCCCTAGAAGTTGGTTTACTAAAATTCAGTTGGCTTGGTCTAAATTTTTTATGGCTAGGCAAAACCCCAGGTAGAGCAATTATAAAACTGTATGAACCAAGAGATCGGAGGTTGGGGCTCCAGCTTCCTCATTTACTGAACTATTATTTTTCTATGATGGATCAAAGTACTTTCAATGGGGTGAACCTTTGATGGACCACTCCCACATTTCTGATTGGTTATGCATTGAGAAGGCTTCTTTGCTGTATAATCCTTCTCAAAACTACCCCCAAAATTAGGGCACACCCTTCTAGGGTGGTCTATAACAGCCCATGCACAATTAAGCCATTATTTGCATTTACCTTACCAGAAGGATTTCACCCAACTGCTTTTTCATAACCAGAATGTATTATCCAGTAACAAACCTTTTATGAGTAGAACCTGGAAGGGTACTGTTTTGAACTCTTTAAATGATTTAATTAAAGATGATATGTTCTTATCCTCTGAGGATTTTAGGCTTAAATTTAATCTCTCAGCCTCTTCCTTTTTACAATATGCCCAGATGAAATATTGTTTGTTGAGGTTTCTGGATCATCCACCATGATATTGTGAGGCAGGTGTCCTTTTTGCCAAACTCTCTTCTTTAGCAGTGCATTGTAGGCCTGTTACACATCTTTTTTCAGGAATTGGGTAAAAAAAACTTGAAGTAAATATGTTCCTACTGCTTTTTATTGGTTACAGACTTTAGATTTGCATTATTCACCTAATGATTGGTTTAGTATTTGGAGAAGCATGTATAAGTATGTGAAGCAAGACAGGCTACACTTGATACAGTTCAATATTTTGCATAACTTCCATTTTACCCCTTTTAAATTATACAGAATGGGGAGGTTCCTGATCCATTATGTCCTAGATGTCACCAGGAGGAGGGTACCCTACTAAACATGATATGGATGTGCCCCAAAATAGCAGAGTTTTGGCATTCCATTCAATCTTGGGTGATCCCCTTCCCTGGACACGCTGATTATTTTACACTAGATATATGAATTTTAGGCAATTATGACAACAATACCATCTAAGAGGAGGAGCTGGCAGCACCTTTGACAAGACTGTTTAATTTGTCCATGAATACAGGGTGGGTGCCTGGGGACTGGAAGAGAGCAGAGCTGGTTACACTACACAAGTGGGGAAGCAAGGAGGTGGCTGAAAACTACCACCCTGCTAGTCTCACCTCAGTGGTGGGAAAGGCAATGGAGACATTAATAAAAGAAAGTGTGGTAGACTACCTGGTGGCCAGTGGTATGCAGGACAAAAGGTATCATGGCTTCACAAATGGGAAGCCATGTCAGACCACCCTGATAGAGTTTTTTGATTGAGTGACACAGGTAGTGGACCAGGGAGGGTCAGTGGATGTGGCTTCAGTAAGGCTTTTGACACCGTCCCACACAGAAGGCTAGTAAATAAGCTGGAGAGCTTGGGGTGGGCCAGAAGGTAACTAGGTGGGTGGAAAACTGGTTGACAGGAATGAGCCAAACAGTGGTGGTAAATGGAGTACATTCCAGGGTAAAGGGGGTAATGAGTGGGGTGCCTCAGGGGTCAGTACTGGGATCCCTACTTTTTAACATTTATATCCATGGTCTAACAGAAGGACTATAGGGTAGGGTGTGCCTATTCATGGATGATATGAAGGTTTGAAATAGGGTGGACACCCAAGGTGGAGTGAAGGTCATGAGGCAAGACCTGGAGAACCTGGAGAGGTGGTCAGAAACCTGGCAACTAATATTCAATGTAAAAAAGTATGTGGTCATGCACCTGGGGCAGAAAAACATTTGAGCAGCTTATATCCTTGTGGGAGGAGGAAATCAAGGAAACTGAGCAGGAGAGGGATCTGGGGATTATTATATCGAGCATTCTTAAGGTGGGGAACCAGTTCAGCAAGGCGATGGGAAAGGCAAATTGTATGTTGGCCTGCATTGGAAGGGGCATAACTAGCAGAAGTAGGGAAGTGATAATGCTGCTGTACAAAACAATGGTGAGGCTGCACCTGAAGGATGGGGTACAGTTCTGGAGACCACACCTACAAAGGGATATTGAGGGAATGGAGAGGGTTCAGAGAAGAGCAACCAAGATGGTGCATAGAATGCATGGAAAAACATATGAATAGAGGTGGAGGGAGCCGAATCTGTAGCCACTAGAGACTAGAAGGGAGAGAGGGGACATGATTGAAACTTTTAAGTATTTGAAGGGGATCAACAAGGTGAAGGAGGGGAGCTTGTTCAAAATGAAGGAGGTAGCTAGAACAAGGGGGCATAGCCCCAGATTGGAAGGAGGGAAATACAGAGGTAATGTGAGGTGGATGTTCTTCACAGAGAGGGTGCTGGAGGCCTGGAACAGGCTACCAGAGGAGGTGGTGGGATCCAAAACAGTAGGGGGATTCAAGAGGGCATGGGACTGATATATGGGGTTGGGAGGAGGCTGGAAGTTCTGAGCCAGTAAAAGGAGGAGGGGGGCAAAGTGTGTATATAATGGCAGACTAGATGGGCTGGTGTTGCCATTTTCTGCCGTCAAATTTTTGTGAATCTTTGAAAAATGAAAGAAGTTTTATATGGCCTTAATATCAGGGGCAACAAAATTGATCCTATTAAGACATTGGAAGGGCAATCAGGTACCCTCCCAGACAGAATGGGTTCAGCAAATCTTCACAACATTAAATGCAGAACAGGCTATCGCTGCAGCCAATCATGTTCTCAATACATTTCAGGTTTATTGGAGCCCTTTCGTTAACCTTTCTTTCTGTTAGGTTATGAGCTCCCTCACCTCCCTAGATGGTTACTTGCTTTTTAATGATTGGATATCTGCAAGTAGGTTTTCTTATTGTATGAGGTCTTGGATATCATGGTATGCAAATTGTCTGTCTGTTTTTCTTCAGTTTCTCATTGCTTGCACAGGTTAGGGAGTGGTAGTGGGAGGGGGGAGTTAGGGGAGATGGGTAAGGGGTTTTGGGGGGGTTGTTGATTTGTTTTGTGTAAGTGTTGGTTCCCATTTGACAAATTTCTTATTCTGTGTATACAGGCTATTGTGCTCTGTACTTGCTTTATATTTTTAAGCTTATTTCTTTGTATATTATTTGCTTTTTCCCTGTGTTACTTGCTGTTTCTTTTTAGGAGCAAAATATTCAATAAAGCATATTGAGTTGCAAAAAAAAAATAATCAGAATGTCAGAGTATAACATTTATAACACAAGAAATATAGCCCTGCAAGGAATTACCCTTGTAAAGTGAATGGCAGTACTGTATCAAGTTAGGGTTAATATCCCAGTACTGACACTGTAGTACAGCATGAGAGGGGTGCTGCACTTCTGAGGTGCCATCTTTCGGATGAGACATTAAACCGAGGTTCCATCTGCCTGGGTTGGTGGTAGTTCAGGTGAATGTTAAAGATCCCATGGCACTTATTGAAAAGAGTAGGGGAGTTTTTATTGCAATAATAGACATAGAAACAACACAGTAAATACAAACAATCCACAAGAAAAAAAAAATACAGTTAGGATAACAACAATAAAAAGAAAAGAGAAAACAGGCCTAATTACTTAAACTTTATAAAGTGAAGAAACCCTTTCCACCACTTTTGGAGCTTAGGAGGTGCAAGTTTCTGTGCATCCTGTGAATATATTCTATTAAGCTCATTTGAAACTAAAATACTAAAACAAAAGTATGGCATTTTTATATATATATATATATATATATATATATATATATATATATATATATATAACCCATTGGCATCTAGCATGCCATAAATAATATCTTAAACAAAAAAAATAAAGATAAAGTCCCATCATGGAAATGAGAAAGATTTGCTGGATAGAGTCCAAGGATCAAGATATCATAAGAGATGAAGTTAAGCCATTTAAAATCCCATAGGGTTGCCAGATAAACCCACAATCCCTTTGAATAGGAACACTGGAAAAAGAAATGCTCCACTGTCTCTTCAGCATTAATGCAATCCAGATAAGGGCAATTTCTTTCATCTATAGCTTTGTATTTGGCATTACCTCAGACATTCAGGTGACCAGAAAAAAATCAACCATTGTATTTCCCATTGCAACTGAGGCAATCTAATATTATTCAATTGGGCTAATACCTTATAATTTAGAGCAGGTGGACAATTTTTAAAACACAAATCTTGTGGATATAAAAGCACCATTATTAGTGAGTAAAAACCCTTCATACTATTATTCAAAATTGCTTCCTTAGTAACATTCCAATTGTACAACTTTTGAACAGCCGGTCAAAACTATTGTGGAATATGAATGTGAGGGTTTTATTTAGGAGCTAAGTTATGCCAATTTGTAAGGTATTTGCCCAGAACCCTAATAATCCATCTTTTCCCAATCTCTTCAGATGGAGCCAAACCACCTTCAATTGAACTCATAATAAACAGGGAATGTAAAAACACTACAGGGTCCACCATACCAAGGCCATCCGATTTCATATTTAGATAAGTGTAGCGTCTCTTTATTGGGTTTAAATGGTTGCCCCATAACATTTGGAAAAACAAACTATAAACTCTGGTTTCTAAATTATTCAGGAGAGGAAAAATCATGACCACATACTGCAAACAGGGTAACAAAAACTGTTTAATAATGTGTATACATTTCAATTTTGAAAATTTCCATTGCTTCCATCTATTTACTTTATTCTCCACAAACTGAAGAGCTGATTCCCAATTTTCTACTGGCAAATTATGGGGCCCAAACAGGATACCCAGAATTTTAAAAAGGGTCCAAGAAAAATGGATACCCTCCTGTGTCACATCGGCTGGATCCATTGCCCCAATAAACAATCCTTTATTTTTATGTATATTTAATTTAGAATTAGAAATTTTTTTAATAATTGTCAAAAGCTTTCAAGAAGTTATGAACATAGGACTGACTAGTGAAATAAAGTAATAGATCATCAGCATAGGCCTGTAATAAAAGTTGATGATCCTCAGATAAACTATCTGGAACTCCAGTCTATTGCTGAAAAGTAACCAAATTTTGTAGCAAGGGATCCAGTGAAAAAATATAAAGAAGGGGACTAAGGGGGCAACCCTGGCATACCCCAGTTGATAGATGAAAACTTTGAGCCATGCACCCTTTTAAAAAGGGAAAGACCACATTATGATCATAAACCATCTTAATTAAATTGACCATTTGACTCAGAACTCCATAATGTTCTAAAGTTAAAAACAGAAAGGGTAAATGTACCCTATCGAAAGCTTTTTCAAAATCTGCAACAACCATACAACCTGAAATACCTGATAAAGGTAGGTGTTCGATGACATCACGTATGATTATTAATGCAGATTGAATCCTTCTATCTGGTATCCCACAAAATTGATAGGGAGAAATCACCAACCTAGCGTAATTTTTTTTAAAAATTATTCAAAATGCTAGTAAAAATTTTATAATCAGAATTTAACAGGGTGATAGGCCGCCAATTTTCAATATTTGGTCTATCCCCTGATTTAAATAAATGGATTAATGAACCCTCTGAAAAAGAAGGAAAAATGGTGGAGTTTTTAATGAAATATTGAAACAAAATAAAAAGACATTGACTCAACTCAACAGAAAAGGTTTTGTATGTTATTGGAAAGGCCATCCATTCCTGGGGAAATGTTTGGTTTTAACTTCTGAATGACAGTTATAATTTCTTTTCGAGAAATAGGCTCCAATAATTTTAAGATTTCTGTGGACTCAGAAGAAAAATTAATGAAACTTAAATATGAAGTCATTAATTCCTCTGAAATTGGAAAGGAAGGTTCCAAAGACCATTAATGGCCTATAATTAAATCCCTTAGTTGCGTAATTGTCGTAGCTATAGAATCTTCAGATTGTTTTAACGAATCTATAGTGGAAGAGTATTTCAAAGTTTTACAGACCTCGAAATGATCCCCAATAAGATATTTTTTTTGTACCATGAGTGAGTATAGCTTGTAGGGTCTTAGCTCAATCATACTGAAATTCCTTCATATTGCCTTTAAGAGTATTAATTTGTTCAGAGTAATCATACCGAGAAACATTTGCTATTGCTATGAGTCTATGAAACTGTTGTCTAAGAGATAGGTACTTCAGGAATTTATGGTTTTTCATCTTACTCCCTTGTTTTTTAAACCAGATGCACAAATCAGATTTAGTCTCCATCCACCAATCCCCTATATTAGAGTAAAGAAAAACTACTGATAATCTGGCTTTCAATATATTTTTAATCCCTGACTGTATATGAGGGAGATCTAAAATGGAAGTATTAAGCTTCCACCGAACCTGCCTAAGCTCAGGGAGACCTGATGAATAAAAAGAACATATCAAAAAGGAATGATCAGAGAACTCACTAGGTATCATCTTAAAGGAGTTCACCTGTACAGAAGGGGAAACTAACATATAGTCGATTAAAGAACAAATCTTTCCTTTCACAAAGGAATATTGAGATCCATGATCTGCATAGGTAATGCAATTATGAAGGTCAGCCAGTTTAATGATATTTGCTAGTGTGTGTGAGTCACAATAAATTTTTTTATTCTGTTTAGGTGAGTCAATAATTGTACAGTTAAAATCTCCACCCCAGAGTACCCTAACTGATGTTACCAAAAAGTGTTGGACTGCTTTTAAACAGGCCACTCTGCCTGCCTTTGTTTGGGGATTATCGATATTAATAAATGGATAGCATACATCATGCCATTTCCTATCTACAATTAAGACTCTACCAGGTATCAAATCAATTAAATTATGTAACAAAAATGAATAGAAAGTAAACAAAATGCCTAGACCATTGGCCCTATCCATGCCAAAGGACCAATAAGAAGGTCCCCAAATCCAGTCCCACTTGAAAGAGGTTCATTGTTCAACAGAGTGCATCCAGGTTTCCTGTAAATAACAAACTGAAATATGTTGGTCATGTATATAATGAAACAGAGATTGCTTTTGACAGTGTTCAGCAAGCTGTGGGTATTTAAAGAGGCCCAATACAACCACATTACAGATCATAAAAGTGCAAAGCAGCCCTTTATTTCTTTCTTTTTTCTCCTTATAATTATCTACTGATTGTGAGAGCATAGATAAAGAAAATGTCTGAGAGTCCAAATCTCCCAACTCCATTTCTGTATCCCCCATGGGGTGAATAGAGCTGCATAAGAATTACTAGTCTCAATTGCGGGAACAGAAGGTGGAGTTTTAGGTTGCAGATTTTTGGAAGATCTGCACCGTGGCAGAGGCAACCCTGGGACAAGATCTTTGGGTTCTTTCCCAGAAAGAACAGGAACAGCATCAGTGTAACACACTGGTGAAAGTTCCAAAGGGTCAGGAGGACCCATGCAGGGTTTTTTATCCTTAAAAGAACCTGAACCAGTAGGATGTGCCACTTTATCAGGCTCAGAAAGAGAGATTCTGGCAGGAGGCTCAGGGCAAATGATGTCTATCTTTTTATTAGTGAAGGGAGGTGAAGAGGGAGAAGAAGGGGAAGAATGAGAGGGGGGGAGGGGAGCTTGCAGCATCTTGGGCCTTCTGAATCAATAGGTCTGGACTTATACAGGATGCTTTGTGTTTGGCAGCCCATGGACATTCACAGAAAACATGACCATAATCTTCACAAAGATCACACCTGGAATGATTAGCACATTGCATTGTAACGTGCCTCACCTCCCCACAATTATCACAGCGGGGCTGGTCACAGACACTAGAAAGATGCGTCCTGGAACTGCACTTATAGCAGGCCCTTGGCTGTCCGCCATAAAAACAGACCCCCCTATCCCTACTTAGCAAAAAAGAATTAGGGATGTGCTCTACCCCTGAATCAGATTGCCTCAGTTTAATTTTATACTTCCATCCCCCAGTCCAAAATTGTTCAGAATCTAAAATGGGCTCAGGGGCACTGAAAACCTCACATTTCTGTGATAGCCAAAAGGTGATATCTTCCACATGGACCCCCTCATTTCTAAACATTACTGTAACAAATTTTATTAATGGTTTAGTTAAAGGTATTACAAAAAAGGGGGTCCATATGTGAGAGAACTGCACCTGCCCATACCGGTCCCAAAATAAGTCCAGCGCATGTGATGTCAGGAAGTTTATGTCAAAATTGTCCTCTCCAGAAATATTAATGAAAGCAAATACATCTTTGGGAGTAAAATGGAGGGAATCTTTTAGTAGAGTTTTCCCCACATAATATCTGTCCAGCCTGTTCTCCAAACCCCCTTTGTAGCGATTGGGGACAGCATTCCGATGAGGTGCTGCTTCCCTTTTTGCAGTAGAAAATAATTCTGACATAAGGGGCTTCTGATGTGGAGGTTTCGAGAAGGAAGAATCCTGTAAGGATGAAATATTGTCCAATAGAGGAAGATCAGAGTCTGGATTCAGGGAAGAAGGCGAAAGAGCCTGTACATCAGGAGCTATAGTAGAAGGGAGAGACTGTGATGTTATAACCAAATCAGTTTTATCATTAGAGTCTCTAGTAGGAATCCTCAGCTGTAAGTCAGGTTTCCATGATGGCGAATGCTGTGACAAAGAAAAATCTGTGTCCCAGGCTGGATCAGGCATCCATATACCTGTCAGGACCTGCTTCCAACCTGCCTCCGCAAGGGCTTTGTCTGGTGACCAGTTCTCATGAGTTTCCCCTAAGCTAGTGGGAGAAACCCCTGTTACAACAGTTTTCCCTGGTTTAGCATTTTGTTTCTTAGGTGCATTTTTAGAGAAAAAAAAATTCAGTAACCCCAGTTTGGGAAACTGCAGTGGATTGATAAACAATGCTAGGCTGAGCTTGAGGCTTTATGCTGACAGGATTTTTCAAAACAAATCCTGCTGATTTACTGAGTGGTATAGACTCATTAGAAAAGGGCAGTCCTGGAAGAACTTCTTGTTGGTTTAACAGAAGTGCAGTAGAAACAGATTTGCTTGTCAAAGGCAATGACGTGGCAGGCTGTAGGCACTCGCTAGAGCTTGCGTTAATGCTGCCAGCCTGTAATGTAGCAGGTGAAGCGTTTAGTGTACTTGATTCAGAAGAAATACTTTTCAGTGCTTTACCATGCCCCTCAGGGCTTTCAGTGGCTCTGGAAACAACTGCAGACACGACCAAAGAAACTTTGCTGCTGCCAGAAAAGAGCTCCATGCAATGGATTTTTTCCCCCTGAAGCTGTTGAGGCTACCTGTTGCTTAAATTGATTCTCAGTTGAGCGAGACTCATACTATCCCACTGCACTGGGTAAAGGGAGAGTTTTTGAGGTTTTAGTAATGCACCAGAAGGCTTTAGGCACTCCCAAGGGTTTGCAGAATTACTGCCAGCCTGGGTGTCTGCAGAAATATTATAAGACAAACAAGCATTCTCCGTAGAAGATAAAATTAACTCACCACTCTCCGCGGGGCCTCCTGAAACTGTAGTCACAGCTGTGGATTTGACAGCAGCAGCTGCACTGCTGACAGAAGGTAATTGAACAGACAATGGGTGTGTAGCAATGTTATGTGCTGCCATTCTGCACTGTAATGAATCTTTAGATGAACCATATCCATGAATTGCAGTAGTTTTAAAAGCAGAATTCTGTTCCTCCAGTTTATAACAAAGGGTGCCCAGATCTTCCAAAAAAATGGGTGCATCATGAAATTCAATGTCTGAGTCCACATCCACAATATGTGAAACGGTAGCCTCAGTGTTGCAAGCAGTGGGAGCAGAGGCAAGCTCTCCCACCAAGCAGACATCTTCCTCCTTCAGCGTCTCACACAGAGTGGCCATCCTGACAATGGCCTGTCCCCCTACTGGCAACAATGCAGTAGGGGAATTTCCCCGGTGTCCTGGCCAAATTTCCCTTATTCACTAAAAATACCACCAACAGCTTAATCTGGTTCAAGGTCAGTTGGAATTCATCTGTATCCCCCTCCCCCGGGTCATGCCTGAAAATAGGCAGGATTTGTCTAGTGCACTTACCCAGTCAACAAAAACTAAATAAACAAATAAATAGACATATATAAAGAACAGCACATAACAGCTTGTTGATCTCTAGTCAGATACCCATGTTTTCTAGTATCCTAGTAAATAAACTAGGAGACAAAAAAAATCTACTTGAATCTCTTAGACAACTGTTCAAGATAATTAAAAATCAGCCTCTTTTAATCCTTGAAGTGGTACTTCCTGAACTGAAATAGGATACTGAGGGCAGGATTGCAGAACACGCATGGGGGATTTGTGGCTTGATTCTTACACATCCCCAGTGTTTGAGTCAATATAACTTATTTGTTTAAATACCACAAGATGCAGCATTGCAGGTTTCACTTGCATCACAAAAGTGATGCAGGCACCACTTTTTTGACACATTCTGTTGTAAAGCAGGAAAGCTGTCAGGAATGCATCAAAATGTTTAAGAGTATAATTCCACTCACCTGTATAATGTATTCACATGTTGTTCATGTTTGTTCTGGGTCGCCCCTGAAAAAGAGAATGCATTGTCTCAGTGGGCTTACCAGGTTACCAAAATTCAATAAATAATTCAAATGTTTTGGTGCATTTTGGATTATACAGGTACAGCCCAAAATTGTGAAATAACTTGGTATTACTTGATGTGATAAGACAAAGTAGGATGAGGACCATTACATTTTCTTCAACTCATACTGGGTTTACTGAAGAAAGGGGGGTTACTAGTGGAGTACCTCAGGGCTCAGTACTGGGTCCAGTCCTCTTTAACATCTTTATAGGGGACATTGCAGAGGGTCTGGAAGGAAATGTATGCCTCTTTGTGGATGACACAAAGATCTGTAACAGAGTTGATACACAAGGGGGGGTAGAAAGGATGAGAAGGGACTTGGCAAGGTTGGAAGAATGGTCAGACATATGGCAACTTAGATTCAATGCAAAGAAGTGCAAAATAATGCACCTGGGAAATAAAAATCCAGGAGAAGAGTACACAATAGCAGGGAGGTACTAACAACAACAATAATGGAAAGGATCTGGGTGTAGTCATATCAGATGACCTAAAGGTGGGTATACAGTGTGAGAAGTCAGTAGGAAAGCCAGGGGAAACTGGGATGCATAGGAGGGGCATCACAAGTAGAAAAAGGAAGTGGTTATCCCTCTATACAGACAGTTGGTGAGACCCCATTTGGAGTACTGTGCAGTTTTGGAGACCTCATCTACGCAAGGACATAGACAGGATGGAAGCAGTCCAGAGGAGGGCAACTAAAATGGTGCAGGGTCTACATCAGAAACCATATGAAGAGAGACTGAGAGAGCTTATATGTATACCCTTGATGAAAGGAGGGACAGGGGACATGATAGAAATCTTTAAGTACTTCAAGGGAATCAACAAAGTCCAGGAGGTAGCATCTTTCAGAAAGAGATGTGTAAGAACAAGGGGCACAATTTAAAGTTAGAGGGGATGGCTCAGGGTAATGTGAGGAAATTCTTTTCACGGGAGAGTGGTGGACGATGGAACCGCCTTCCTGAGAGGTTGGGGTCCAAAACAGTGGAGGAATTCAAACATGCATGGGACAGACATAAGGCAATTATAGTGGGGGGTTGCAGGAAATAGGCTGTTGGTTAACTAGAATCTGCAGCTTATCCAGTAGGTGGGGAAATGGGTAGACTGGGTGGGCCAAGTGGTCCTTATCTGCCGTCAAAGTCTATGTTTCTATGTTTCTGTGTTATGTTCCATTTGTATTATTCAGCGGGAATTTATTCAAAAACGTTTTGAAGGAATCAAGTGTTGGTGCATTAACTATAGAACTAAACAATCTGTTCCAGACTCTAGCTGCACATAGATTAAAGAAAATACTCTGTTTAACAGTTTGTACCCTAGGTATTAATATTTGTTTATTATGAGATCTAAGATTATTACTTCTTGTTACTAACTGAAAACCACATTGATTCTGCAGCTCATTATTATGTTTGATTTTGTATGTTAACAATAGAGCACCCTTAATTCTTCTGGTTTTAAGGCTAAAAATGTTTAATTTCCTTAGTCTACTCTCATAATCCAGTTTTTTTAATCCCTTAATAGATTTAGTGGCTTTCCTCTGGATTTTTTTCCACAAGTTTAATGTCCCTTTTTAGATAGGGACTCCATAAGGGCAAGCCATAATCCAGGTATGGAATAATATAAGTTTTGTATAGTTCAAGAAAACAATTACTGTCCCTAGTTGCAAAAGCTTTCTTAATAGCATACAGAAGTCTATTAGCAATTAAAGCAGTTTAATGGCATTGTGTATAGTCAGACAATTCAGAATTAACATTAACCCATATGCCAAGGTCTTTTTTACTTGATATAGCTCTTAATGTTTTACCATTAAGTTGGTAATTAAATCCTTGATTATTTTTTCCAAAATGAAGGAAATCACATTTTTTGTCATTGAAGGACATTTTGTTCACCAGTCTCCATTGCTCAATCTTTAAGAGATCATGCGATAGTGTTTGATATTGTGAGTATGAAGATACTTCACTTCCAATCTTTGTGTCATTTGCAAACTTAGAGATGACACTACTAAGTCCCCTACCCATATCACTGATATATAGTCCAAACAATAAGGGCCCCAAAACCGAGCCCTGTGGAACTCCACTCATAACTTGGCTGTATTCTGAACAAACAGAATTAATCCTAACGGACTGATATCTATTTGTAAGCCAGTTTTGTAGCTCCTGACTATATATTTATTAATTCCCATTAGTAGTAATTGCTTGACAAGCAGGTCATGTCATATTGTGTCAAAGACTTTTCCAATATCGAAGTAAATTACATCAACTGGAACCCTTTTGTTTAAATGTTCACTTACATAATTGTAAAATGATACAAGATTGGGTACACAAGAAAGACCCTTTCTAAAGCCATGCTGAATTGTACCTGTGTCATCCATTTTGAAACTCCCAATCTGAGTGTCCACTTGAGAAGAATGGTATTCAGAAAGGACAGTATTACTATCCATAGAATGCTCGTTTGATATTTGCCTCTTCCTGAGACAGCTAGCAAATTGGTCAGTTTCAAAGAAATTGCATAGTCTGCAGTGGTGTCGTGTCAAAAGAGCAAAGCAAACCAGTGAGTACAAAACAGCACTTGTCCTTTGAACGACCTGGTATTTACAGCACTTGTCATTTCAGTGACCAATGGCTTTCTCCTTGTTTCTGAGTTGTGCCCCCCCCCCCCAGAGTTAGGAATAGTAAATCTGCCTCCCTCCCCGCAATTGTGTCCCCCACCCTGAGTTCTCTCCCCCTACCCCATCCCTGGACAATGAATCCTATCAGGGGTTTTGCCGTCCTTGCTCAGCGCTGTTTTTTCCACTCGCTGTTTTGCTGTTTTGCCATCACTGTTGTTGACCAGCATGGTTTTGTGTGCGATTTTCACATGGAACCATCCGCTGTCAATCTTGATTCTGTATTTTGCAGGTTTCATGTTAATAAACTGCCCCCAACTCTGACACATCTGAACAGTATAAAGCATACTAAATCAAAAAAAGTTAAAACATTTGAGTTTTCCAATCTGTTTCAGGAAACAAACATTAGAACAAGTTTGACATTTTAAATCTTTTCATTTGATAGCTCTTCTCATTTGTATGAGATTAAGAAGTATTTTGCAGTCCAATTAGAATACAAAGGCACAAATGATTGTATTAGCTTATTTTTTAATATACTGCAATCCCAGAGTGTTGATTTTCAGTAGATTTTAACAACTGCTAAGTTTGCTCCTGGTGCTGGTCACTTACTTTTTTATAAGTCTTCATAGTGAAATGTATGTTATTGCAAGGAAGGGAAAGGGTGTTTACCAAAATACTGTGGACTCAATTTTCAAACAGCAAACGATGACGCAAGGTGCCAAGTGGCACCTTGCATCATTATTTAAGGCACTGATGATTTTGAAATGCTGGCTGAAGCAACATCGGGATGCCAAATGGCAAAGCCCCCCTGCACCACCCTTGTAGCAAAAGCACCCATGTGCCAGGTCAGAAGGATGGGTGCATCACAGCAGACTGCACTATCCCTTTATTTGGGATTCTTTAAGCCCCATCATGGCCACAACAGGGGGTTCCAGTTAGACCAGCCAGGAGGTGGTCTATGGGCCCTACACCACTGCTGGGTAGGACAGCAATTTGGGGGGAGGCTGCCAGAAGGGGACTGAGGGTATAAGGAGCATAGGGGTGCCCTAGTGGGCAATGGGGGCATGGTGGGAATGTATAGGCAGTTCAAGTGGCATCCTGCAGGGGTGTCCTGTGCTATTAGATACAGCCAATCAGCCTGGGTAAAGGGAGCTGGGAGACAGGGACTGGGACATAGTGCCAGAAGGATATAGCCCTGGCACCCACCATATAGGTGCCACTGATCCCAGCACCATTGGTGGGCAGCAGTGGCTGCAGATTGCAGGGTGCAAGTATTGGCTGAGAATGGTACCTGGACACTGCAGCTGTCCTCTGGTAGCTGGCCCCCTATGTGGAGGCTGGCTGCTGCCCGTCAATGGTGCAGGGGTAAGTGGCACCTATGGGGCAGGTGCCAGGTCTCTATCCTTCTGAGGGCCAGTTCCCAGTCCCTGTGTGCCAGCCCCCTTCACCTGGGCTCATCATGTCAACCCCCTGCACACTCCCAGCATGCCCCTGTTGCCCCATAGTGTACTCCCTGGCTCATTATCCCCCGATCCCCTTCTGGCAGACATATTTACCCCACATTCCACCTTCATGGCACCTCGAGTGTTCTGCTTGGTGGGGGGTGAACAGACCCTTCTGCCAAACTCCTCAGGTATGCCACCTGTCTGGCACAACCCTGCAGATGCAGCAAATCTTGGGTGCAGGGAACCTAATTTCTTTAAAGTATGGTGCAGGGTCCCTGATATCTTGAGTCTGGCGCAGACATAGATCGCTGTAAATTGCGGCGATCTAAGGGCTCTTTGAAAATCAAGCCCTGTATCTGTAATTGATTCCTGAGGTGATTCAAAAGTCAAGTCCAGAACCTCAGATAGGCCAACAAAACCAAAATTGTTATATTGCAATGAATTCTACAGTTTTAGTTTTGCTATGAATCACAATACTGACATGAGTATTCGTACAGTAGTTGCTAGACTCTCATTTGTTCTTTGTTTCAAAAGTTAGCTGTTCAGAATACTGTGCATGATAGTAAAGTCTTCTATGGTGAGCCTTTTTAAGCTACAGATACAAAAACCAGTCTGGCAGATCAACTAGTGATTCTTTAGCATTTTGACTCTACAGGGTCTATACAAAACTAATCTATTTTACTATATCAGTATAGTGTAAGCCTGCTTAAACAATGCTGATACACAAATAATGCACTTCTACATTATCAATAAAGTATGCTGTATATAGACTTACCAGATGAGTCAAGACAGCTACCACAAATGCTGATCTCTACTTGGATGAACCAGGTCACATGCTGTGCCTATACCTACTTGAAAACACATGTTATTGCATATTCTAAGCCAAACTGTTTTTACCAGGTCATTTCATAAGTGCAATAACATACACCAGGATGTTGTGTTGATTGGAAGAGTGGGCATTTCTCTTGTGTGTGGTGACAAACAGTCAACCAGTGGCCTCATGCCTAAGTGTACACTGGAGTAGTGTCTTTATCACCCAATGAATATACACCCTGTCATATATTTTTATCCACTTATAGTATATCAATTTACTAATGATGCACTTCTACTATATTGCTTTATTGTAAATTAACCCTGTTTATATTGATGTGCTAATAATGTACTTCCACTGTACTGGAAGGGAAGATTAAAAACAGAATGATGTTAATCATTTTTTAATTTTCTACTATATATGCAAGCAATAAATAGAAATGGAATGAGTTCTGGTATGAAACGGTATCTCCAAGGGGTCTAATCATATAAAATCTTCATTTCTTGTCTAGCAACTCTCTTTCTACACCAGTCTGACTTTAGTTATATATCTGTCCTTAAACTTTATACCACGTTTTCTCCTCAAGGATATATTATTAAAGGGTAGAAAGCATGCTGGCTCCTGATTGGCCAAGAGGTACTTTCGGCTGGGCCGTTATCCCAGCACAATGGCCCAGCTGAAAGTAACCCAACAAAAATATGTTTAACAAATACCTCCAATTTATTAAAAAGGACCCATTTCATAATCACAGCAAGGTACTCCAGAGAGTTCAGTATGGGGGGTTAACGGCCCTTCTCTGGTGGTAGAAGCACTCAGCTTTGCCTCATGCTTCAACCCACTCGCGGTGGGCTATCCCACGATAATGCACTCCCTGACATACCTCATTGCTTTAATAACATCCTGCACTCCGTTTTCATTGACCAGGTGAAGGTACGGAGCTACCTCCAAGAAAGGATAATCTCGAAACCTTGTCAGCTATTAATATTAGTTACAGATAATGCCAATATCAAAGCGTCACACAAGGGTTAGAGATCTCATAAGAGGAACAATTATAGGTGGTGAATGGGCCTGAAAAGTGGTAGGACTAAGGATTTAAGGGGTAAAATCCCCCACCCCCCCCCTTTACTTTTTCTTGATCAGATTTGTAAGATGTAGAGCAGCTGACTGACTGGATCTCCCTTTGTCTAGTCCCTTGATAACCAACAAGGCATGGCCATTCCTTACATTTCTAAATTTTGACCACTGTGCCTTAACTCAGTTATTCATGACCCCAGCCAGCCCCTGCCCCATAACCTTAATCAGGCCTTCACTTTCCAAAAATTCTGCTGACACCCTGTAAGTCACAAAGGGAGTGACCTGTTTACTGCAGTCTGCATTTTAAAGGCACATTCCTCCCTAGTTATACAGTATGTGATTTTATCTCATGTCTGTATATTTTGTGGGTCAAATGGTCCATGTTTTAACTTGTTCATTTCATATTGTAATGGCTAAAGCAGATCGATAAAAATTGGTAACCAGTGAGAATAGAGACTGTAAATGAGCGACTGCTAAAACAGCGACTCATTTACAGCGCTATCCTCTTGGGCTACCCTACAAGGGTAGTGACCCTGGGCAAAGGTGATAGTAGGGTAGGGCAATGAGAAGGGGAGGACTAGTGAGGGGAAGGGGAGAGTAGGGAAGAGGGTTTGTGAGGTGGTAGTGTGCCTGCTGCAGCCGAGCTAGCCATGTGGTGTGGTGGTGGTGGCTGAGCTCAGCCTTGAGTACTGGGTTTTGGAGCTCAAGACCCGGAAACATTTTGCCACTGCCTGCTGTGGCCATGTTTTTTTTTTCTATGGAGTGTCTCCTCCCCAACATGCACCCCCTGAGTTGGTATATTAATAGTTAGAGAGGGGGCAAGCCTCCGCATCAACAACCTCACTTTAGTTGCCAGATGTCTTCACTGGCATGTGTATATCACCAATTTGCTTTTCAGTAATATACACTCGCCATAATAGCAATCACTGTTTTGCAATCGTAGTTATGACATGGAACCATAAAAATCTTTGAACTTGTACTACTTATATAGTACAGTGCTTCCGAAATCTGATAGGGACAGGCCCTACCACTTATGAAAGCATAGAGCCATGGCCATAGTGGCTCCCCTTGTTCTGACACCTATGGGAACAATACAGTAGATTTAATTTATATATTAATATGTAGAGTGAGGGGTGTCTCTTACAGGATAAGAAGGCTATCTCATGCTGTTTTGGGCAAGAGAACTGCAAAGCAAAGCTGAGCGATTCTGTCAGCCCAAAACAGCATAATATAACTCTCTTATCCCATAAGACATAACCCTCACTCTACATATTAATATATTATGAAGTAGAGGAACTGTCTCCAGCCCACAAGTCTGCAAATTTTGCTGAGAATGTTTGTTTTATTTGTGCCCTTTTTGCTGGTCTCCCCTGTCATGTGGTAGTGGTACATTCCATAACAAAATAGAGAAAGTAAACAAATGAGAAGATGACCACCCCAGTTGCCAAAGAAATGCCAATTGCACAGGCTTTTTCCCTATGGGTAGGTGGTGCTTGGCATAATTTTGCCCTGTGTAAATGTTTTGACTCGTCTACAAACTTAGAGAGAAAAAAAGAGAAGCAGCAACCACTCCAGGCAGGCAGTCACCAAACTCTTTTCTAATGGTTCCTCCACACATTTTGCTAGTCATTTTTCATAATCCACCTTACCTCTGTCCCTTCTCTGCTTTCTTTACATTCCCCTGCTGCTCCTTCTCACTGACAGTGGCGGCAGCAGCGCTGGTCTTTCCTTGTTGTTTACAAACTGCAGCTGCTGTCTCCAACTCAGGTTTAAGTAACTTTCATGCTGTTCTTACTTCCCTTCCTCCACACATTTTGCTAGTCATTTTTCAATCTCCACCTTGCCTCTGTCCCTTCTCTGCTTTCTTTACATTCCCCTGCTGCTCCTCCTCACTGACAGTGGTGGCAGCAGTGCCGGTCTTTCCTTGTTGTTTACAAACTGCAGCTGCTGTCTCCAACTCAGGTTTAAGTTACTTTTCTGCTTTTTTCGCTCCCTTCCTCCTTCCCCCATTTAATCTCAATGTCTCACATCCACCCCCTGTGGGTAGCAGCATGGTGCTGACTGTTCAGAGGGCTTGGGGGAGGGATGGAGCTGCTGCTGATGAGAAGCTGGAGGCAGAGTTGAATGGGGGTAGCAGCACCACCTCCTCCTTGACTAAAATGCTGTAAGCAGTTCCAGGCTCAGCAGGACAGCAAGTGGCTGATGTGGCTCTGAGGACGGTGGTCAGATCCTGTGCATAGAAGGGGGTGTAAAATGGGGTATACAGTGTTATTCGGGGAGCTGTGCTTCAATGCATGTGTGTACAGCGGTGGAACTTTTGTGCTTCAGTACACAGATTTTTAAAGTGGAATTCCTCTCACAGCTGATTCTACTACAGTAATTCTGACAGGAGTCACCATGGTGGGAATCGAGTGTACGGAGCAGTGCAGACAGCAACTGTATGCTCAGTAAGAGGTACAGTACTGCTGCACTCTGATTGGTGGAGGCAGTTCCACTGTTTTATAATAATTGAACTTATCCTAATGGTCTAACATGAAGGCTGCACAATATATCCATTCAAAAATAACATTTAGACATGTCAAACAGTAATTTGCCACAGCCCAATAAGTAGAATCAGTTTAATCCCTTTTTACACCTTCTTAAAGTGTTTTAAAATCCTAAAGATTTATAAGTTTTGTTTACTGCAAAGTTTCTTCTACCTCATAAGCATGGGCATGTCCTTGCTGTTGAACAATTGGGTGCCCTCCATGCTGTCCTGGCCATGATGAATGTGTCATCTTCTGGGCCCTCCGGTTGCTGTGTTCCTCTGTGTGTCATCTGACTCTGGTCCTCTGATGAGTGAGTGATTTCCCTCCCTAAACTTTAAACATTTTAACATTACAAAACTTCTTTAAGATGAAATTCAAACTGAAATATTTAAAAAATGACAACAAAGAAAAAGGCAGTCTCCTCACCCTTCCCAGTTTGGTCAAACCAGGTTCAATAATTACTTACAAAATTATCCTGACTGCACTTTTCCTGATCAGTAATGACTTGATTCATTTGGCTGAGCCTAGGATAAGTTTCCTCACTTTGCATGTAATTTCTCTGCCCTTAATTTCACTTCCCTTTGTTTTTTTGGGGGGAAGGTTTTCCCTGCAAGAACTTCTGACACAGCCATCCAGTGACCTGAGAAGAGAGCCCAAGAGTGTGAGTGACTCCTTCTCTGGCCAGTTGTCTGCTGTTTGCCTTTCATTTGATGCCCAGTTGCTCAATTTGAATCCCCAGGCATCATGCAAACAATTCAGAAGAAGCATTGCCCCCCCCCAGCAGGAATACATCAAGCATGCTTTAAGCTGTCACACTGACTTCCAGGGGGACATCTGACTCCCCGGTGAATCCCTGTTATCCATTTCACTCTCCCTACCTGCCTTTCATTTATCTTCCTGCTGGGCATTGTAGTCTACTTCCCAGGTACAGATGTATTTTATTATTTGTTTGACCCTTCAGGGCTCCTAAGCACAGTACACTGGACCACCAGGGCTATTTATCTTTTAACCCTGCATCCTTGGATGCAGAGGATCTACAGCTTGTAGCCCCTCCCCACCAACTGCATTTTCTATTATACTAATTTATTTTGCCCTTTTTTTTCTTAGGTCTGGCCAGATATCTCTGTTTTATTTCACGAAGAACCAGGGATCCTTTGTGATCCCTTCTCTAGTTCTTTAATACTCTCTAATTCTGTATTGCAGGTACCCCATCTATGACACCTGAGATCAAACCCTAGGCTTCTCCTGATCAGGGTAAGCACGACCTCTACTAGACACCTACAGTGGGTAGTGTGGTGTGGGGTAGTCTGTAATGGTGCAGTCATGCCCATTACATGGTAACTCCATAGAAATAACAAGTCTGCAGTTTCAAATATTTTTCTGCAGAACATGATTCTGTTATTCAACAAACAAAAGCATGCTCTACATTAAACCCTTAGTTTACTTTAAAAAATGCAGTTCACTTGGCAGAATTCAACTATTTGGAGGCAGAATTGTAACTCTAATGGAATTCTGCTGGCAAACATTTGCATTCTTCACATCTGTAAGGATTACTATTGTAATGACAAATGCCCCCAATATTATCCATTTACTCAGTGTGTCAGTAAACAATGGTGCCTTTGCATGCATTATTTTCTTGTTGACCAATTCATACTCCATCATCCATTCATCTTAAAACCAAACTGTTCACCCTCTTGAAGATGTGCCAGAGGGATAAGGCACATTAAACTAAAGGAAAAATTAGGATATTATGGACTTCCATGTCCTTACAAAAGTAGAAAATAGAAATGGCAGAGCCTCAATAGTTTTAGCGTGCATTATCCCCAACTCACCAGTGGAATGATATGGGTAAGGACCTTTGGCTTATAGGAGAGGAATCTCTGGGAAATTTTGGATTTCAGTCACATTCCCTCAAGGTATACAATTACATTTAGAAACATTGTCACATCTGGCCTTGAGTGAGATCAGTTACTGGTTTACATATGTATTACCTGTAGTGGGAGGAGGACCAACATACTATCTTTTAATTATATGCTGTACATTTATTTACTTTTTCATTCCATGCTCATTCCCCATTTGCCTAGCCTGCCAATACCTGCTGGCACCCTCTGGCCTGACACTTACCATCACTGGGATTTACTTTCACCATTTGCACAATATTGGCTTCTGGTGGGTGAATGCTAGGTGGAACAGGGCCTGCAAGAGTGCCAGTGTCAACCTTCCAGTCAGGAATTTTTCCTATAACATTTTTCCCCACGGTCCAGTAATCATGCAATGAGGCACGTGTATGTGTAGAGACATGCACAGGTGCATCAGCGTCTGAGGGCAGGCTCTCCCATGAGTGTGTATGCCCACTGAGCTGCTGCTAGGTTTCAACAGGTTGGCAGGCAAGCAGTGGGAAGCTGCACCCTTGCAAAGGAGGAGAGCCACCCTTGGGCCTATGGATCCTCTCTCCATCTGTCAGCACTCAAGCAAACCATGTCCATTTACAGCTTTGGGTTCCAGCCTTGCAAGAGAGGTGGTACTTCTGCACTACCAGGCCCGCTTATTTGTTTACTTTTTTAAATGTATTTATATACGAAAGGTCTACTGAGATGAAGTATCTCATTTAAAGGGGCATCCTGTTTATTAGGCAAGAGCACAGTTACAAAAAAGTAGACACACTATGAAAAATGCATACATTCAGGGACTGCATAAGAAGAATCAAAAGTATAGACAGGTGACCTTAAACATATCTATAGGTGTTTTATTTTTCTTAAATACATAAAAGTATCTGATACTGCATCTTGTATTTTTTGTTCATGGAATCACTGAATGTTATGTTTTTATGTGTCACCAAATTTCGACCCTGGCCAGGCCTGTAAAATGACCTTTGGTCTAGTTGTTCCTACCTGATAAACACATTTTAAAATAAAAAAAATGTGTAATTTTGGAGATAGAACATTTCAGGATTTATCAGATAAGTAAGAAAAAGTCATTGTGCCAAACCTAATTCTTGGTATTTGAAAATAAAAAAAATTTAAAATCCCACTGAGAGTACATAAATTGGTTTGGTAAAGTGCAGTTACCCCATTAACTAGCTTAAACATTGTTTTCAGCAAATTATTTCTCTGCTATAGGTAATAGAACCAGTTCATCTCAAATACAGCAAGTAGCAGCAATGAGATCTGTAGCTGCTCTTCAGTACAAACATGAATATTCTATTATGCTAAGCATCAAAAATCATTCCAGAATAGTTGACCTGGCTGATATACAGTGTAGATACCATCACCATATTCCAGAATAGACAACAGCAGATGCATGGCAATGAGGTCTTATCCAGAAAGCTGTGACAACAGTGAAGTTCTTCAAGGGGGCTAGCTTGGCTCAAAAACTGCATAATAAGATTTCAACGTGCAAAAGGTGAAGTGATGGAAATAAATCCAAGGCATTTGAAATTGTGTATTGGTTCAAGTCAGGAACTATCCAGACTGAGAGGCACACAGGGAGTGGTCCTTAAGCCCATTTTAAGAACCCAACAATACACAGTTTGTCTTTTTAGTATTCAGTACTAATTTGTTCTCAGATAAATATTGGTTTCATCAATTAAAATCTGACTTCAAAACCTATACTATGCTGAAGACAACCCTGCTAGAGAAAAATGACACCATGTCATATGCACACTCTTTATCTGGAAACTTCTTTTAGTGTAATAAAAGCATGAGCCAATTTTCTTTCTTTCCTGCCACTATACTTCAGTTGTGAGAAACCTGATGTCTTTTTACGTTTTCATTTTTTTTTCATGAATGTCTTACTGAAATGTGCCTTCTTTGTTACATAGCTCTGTCATAGGACTTGATAGGTGGTCTCCGTCTATAAAATCATGATCTATAAATTAATTAGTTTCACCAGTTGTTGAATTCT
The DNA here is from genome assembly GCA_016271365.2 of Neoceratodus forsteri. Classification (NCBI taxonomy): domain Eukaryota; kingdom Metazoa; phylum Chordata; order Ceratodontiformes; family Ceratodontidae; genus Neoceratodus; species Neoceratodus forsteri. The sequence continues at coordinate 854,307,490 of CM028134.1, forward strand.
GTTGTCATGCATGTCATATATACTGTAATGTTTGTGAAATGTTAGTAAGTATTAAGGAATGTATGTTGCATTGTGAGAAAGTTCCTCTGTGCATGTCTTACCTTCACACTGCCATCTCAGAAATGCCTGTCTCAGCACATACTGTATTATAGTCCTGTACTGGGACATCAGAGGAATATGGAGGGTCCTAACAATTTGTGTAACCTCCTGTGTATGAATTACCATGTGCTGTACTTATTTGTTTGAGCACTGAATTTCTTCAGTTCATGGTATCTAACCTTTCTTTGTACTCAACAAATACATCACATTAGATGGCATTGACTAATTGCAACTTGTTTTTGAAGAGGTCACCTTTGCTAGTCTTCTTATGCAGAAACCAGATTGCTTTATTATCTAAACTGTATAAAAGAATGATAATTACGCAGGAAGATGAAAGTATTATTGAACAACAAATAGTATAATAAAACAATCTCAGTCATATGCAAGGTACAGGCTGACTGCAAAAGGAAACATGATCAACAAGAGTTTTCTGTCATTCTACCATAACATCTGAAGCAAAAGCAGAAGCAAGCCTGGGTGTACCAGATCCCAGAAACTTAAAGATAAATCTATTAACTGAGAGCCAGTCACCACCTCTAATTACCTAACTATAGGAGCAGACCACCAGTATGAAGTGTGCTCCAACTGACCTAAAGATGTCCTACGTGGCCATCCAACTATGTACACTTTCAAAACAAAAAGAAGATGGTACACAATTTTTTTTTATTGGATTTTGTTTACCAGGAAGGCTCACTGAGATATGTGTCCCTTTTTCAGGAGTGACCCAGGATAAGTTACATACATAAAATGAGTAGTTTTCACAGTCACTGAGACAAATTATCAACATTGAGGATAACAGAGACAGTGGTAGTTAGGTACTGTAGTTACAATAGGCATGCCAGTGAGGATCAAGAAAAATGACATAGGTTCTTCTCAGAAAATTAATAAGACAAGGTGTAATTTGTCATGTTACAGTACATCAAATTAAGTTTAAAGTACTGATTCAGAGTATTACATCCATCAGGATATTCAGTGTAATAACAAAATTGCATATGATCAAACAGCAGCTGACTAATTCTGCATGGAATGCAAATAAACTGTTCTTCATATTGAGGCCATTGCCTCTTCCTCAGGGGGAAGACAAAGGACATTTGCCCATTGGTAGTGCAATACTGTACAAATATCAGTTCTATGTAAAAATCATAGTGAGATTAATTTAATGCCCCACAACTTTCAAATAAATGGCAGTGATACATAACCAGAAGAAAATAAGCCTTTACTTTCCACTATTTTTCTTTACATGGTTACTTTTGTAAATCTTTAGAAGTGTAAGATAGCACAGCACTTGAAAATTATAGAGTGTAGACAGAGTCAACTGGTGATAGTCATCTGAACAGAGAAGCAATCATATTTTCAGTTTTTTTCTAAAGAAATGTAACAATAACAATCTTAAAATGATGAAAATGTAATGAGACAAGAAGACAACAGTTGGTTAATGCTCTTCTCCAGAAGAAAGAAATGTTTACTAGATAATCATATGCTTCTGGTCTACATTTGAACTCATGATGATTCCTGCTGATAATATATTTTCTATCTGTCTTAGTTTAAAGTATGCTTTTTACGGAACAAAGAGAGACTCATATCACATGTGGTTACATGTTTAAGGAGGTTTCTTCTATGTGCAATGTGCTTGTCTTCAACTTTCGAACAGGTGCTTGTCTTCAACTTTCAAACAGTCAATAAAAGTTGAAGTTTGAGAAAGAGTTACCTCCCAAGAGCACACACTTGTATGACAAAACTAAACTCCATATCTATGAGTTTTGTAGGTGGTGAGGAGTCAACCACACTGGTATATTTTTTACTCTTTAATGTCCTATTTAGCAGTATATTTGTGCCTTCATAGTTAAGACTGGTAAGGCATAGCCATACAAAATCTCAATTTCTAGCAGCTTATATTCCTGCCATCTTTTGACATGTGGGCATAAAGTTTGGAAGACAGTCATTCTGGGCAAAGATCTAATAACCTTCCTATTTTGGTGAAATATGGTTTAGTAGTTTTTGTGTTACAAAGCAGTAAAAATATAAAACAAATATTAAAAAATGCCTTTTACAGCTGGATAACGAGAGCAATGCTGACATATGGTGAACTGGAGAAGGAAAGAAAAAAAGCTGCCAGGGGACATGACAGGCTGGTGAATGCATCACAAATGTTTGCTCCACACACCACCCAGTTAGTGGAGATGAAGCAGATATAGCATTCAGGAATCAGTCTGCTTTCTTTCTCTCTTTACATCCCCCCCCACACACACACAATCCATTATGCCGTGCTGTGATCACTACTGGTTGCGGAGTTTACAAATGACCAGCAATCTCTTTCCCTCTCTTATCCCATGATCCTTCATGCTGTGCCATTCCACAGCCATTAGTCACTGGCAAAAAGGAAACCATGCCTGGAAGTAAACTATGCACAGCATCTCTCTTTGCCACCACCCCTCAACAGTCATGATCCCTCATGCTGCCCTGCCATTCTCCAATCACTAGGAAAAAAGGAAACAGCATTAAGCCCAGATACTTGCCATTTATAATTTTGTCACCCCCACCTCTCTGGCAGTCACAGTTTGTCACACTGCCCTATAATTGCTACTGTTGTGGACTTTATAGATGACTGGCTATTGAATGACAAACCAGAAGGGAGATTCGGGCTTGAAGAAGAAGGCAGGAGGTAATTCTTTAGCACTGAGACCTGAAAAAACTCATACATTCACACAGTTTTGTTTTTAGGAAAGGAGTTCATTTTTAAGTAGTTTATGACATGGATAGGGGATTGAGTCAGGTCAGGATAGTCAAAAGTTGTTTGCAGAGACTTGAGGTGTGTTCTTCAAAGCAAGCACGGTACTTAAAATAGTTTAAGTGATTGACTAAGACAAGCATGGTTTGATCTTTGAAGCATTGCTGATAGCACAGTAGCCTGGCGCGGAAGAGGTAAGAGCAATGTGATGCAGAGAATCCAGGTTTAAATCTCAAAGGTCAATGGCTGCTTACTGTGTGATCTCAAGCAAGACATTTGATCTTTCCATGAGCATCAGTCCACCCAGCTATAAAACTAGGCAGAAGCAAGACTCCACTGTAAATGACATGCTGCATCTCTGCAGTTCTCTGTCAGGTTAAAACGTTACAAATAATGGCAGTTGGGCTAAGGGGAAAATGTTAAATTACTCAATTCAAAATTCTACCAGCATTTGACTGGATGATCACTGCCAGTTTTGGACTCTGCATCAGTTTTTCTTTTCATTGGCTCTCACCTCATTTATTGCCTACTCGTCACATCCTTCTTGAACAAGTCAGTAAATCTCTAAATCACTGAAGTAAATGGAAGCTAGTGCAAGGGAAACTTGGCATCATTAGGGGACTCTGTTGGTTTGTCTTTTCATTACAATCATATGCTCATTTTTGGTTGAAGTTTCAGGCAGGGGTCTTGAGAGCAAGGATTGTTGCTTCTTATAGTCACACAGGTGTTAGTCCTTAAGGTTTTATACATTGGCACTTCATTCATATTCACTGCATCTGAGTAGCAGCACTGGCCTAGAACATGTTTAAATAAATGTCCTGGTAACCAGAATAAACAGAACCTGAGGCATAACCTTTCAGTAACCAAGTCCTCTGATTCACCAGGATTCAGAACAAAGAGAGAAAGAGAGAAATGGAAATGTGCTTGTCTATTTTGGTTGGTTCTTTCTCCTTGGTTGATAATCTCTTGACTCTGATTAATGAGTGCTTGAGCTCCCAATTGTTCCATGTTGAGGGGAGCAGACAATGTTAAATCCAGTGCTACAAGGAATCAATTTAGAAAACAGTATTCTGCTTCCATCACTTCCCTGACCCCAACCCCGAACATGTCACCCCATTTCCACACACCATACCAGCATTGCTGGTTCTTAACTTTATTTCTTTCTCCCCCACAGTTTCTCAGTCTTCCATTCCACCCCCAACACTGACACTACCAGGGATCTGACTTTAGTCTCTGACACCGAGCATCCTGGTGCTAGTGGGATCTTCAGTGTAAAACATGACTCTTCCCCCACACATTCAGGTGCTCCTGGAATCTTCAGTTTTCACTCCCCTCATCTCTTTCTTTGCCATTTAACATGCCAGCTTTTTCAGTTCTTCAAACAAACAAAAGACAGCACTCATGGTCAACCCATGAACTGTAGTTAAGATTAAAATGCAGTCAGTGCAATGTCTGAAGAAATTTATTGGTGAGCCTTGCAGTGACAAACAAGAAGATGCTGGCAAAAGCAGCCCTTTGCTGGTTGTTCAAACTAACCACTCTGTGGCACTTGATCCCCCCCCACCAGCTTCTCTCCTTCTTCAATTTATCTCCCCCACCCTGAGAATCAGGAAGCTGCTTTGTGGCACTTGATTTCTGGCCCCCCTCAATTTCTTTTTTCTCCAGTCTCTATTCCCCCACCCTGAACACTGACAATGACCAAGAATGTAAGAGATGACTGTGCTGCCACACATTCGGTTCACCATGGCTCTGCAATGAGAAAGCTCAACCTGACTGAAGCAGTGTGACTGAAACTTCTGATTCCTGGGAAGGAAGCAAGCAGAAGCGAAAAGCAATCAACAATTATTACATCAGAACAATTGGGTGTAGAACCCCTAGAAGTTGATTGGTATTTGGTAAGTGAGATTTTTTTTTTACAGTAAGGGGATTTATTTTTTACAGTAGAGAAATTTTATGGCTGCATAGCATAGTGGTACTAAGGTATTGTAACAGAGAAGGAGAGGGATCAGGGACTGCAAATTATATTTTGCGTGTGCTGTCTAATCTTACCACCTCATTAATATTCATGGCAAGCTTGCACTTTTTCTTCATGTGTCTGGGCCCCCTCCTCATCTTCCATCTCCCATTTCTCCTACCAGATCTACTGTATTTTCTTCGCTAAAGAAAAGCTGTGATGCTATCACATTTGCAGCCATAGTGGCTCTGACCATTGTTTGTTTTTTGTTAATCAATAACTAAAACTATGGCTGGAATTTGAAACAGGAACCTTTTCAGTTTTTTTGATCTGGCCCCAATAGCAGTGTTTTATGTGTTTTTAAAATGAACAAAAAAGTTTTTAAAAAGTTATAAATAAAATAAAAAATTGAGTTTATGACAGCTGGAAGTGTGCAAAATCCAGTTAGCACATCATACCATTCCTTGGTGCTACAGGCTCACAAATCTCAAAGCTGCATTTCACAGTGATCTACAGTACTAGAGAATCTGAAAAAAATCTTTTAACAAAAGGAGCATTATGCGGACACTGATAGCCATCCCCAATACCATTGTAGACATACCCTCTCATTCCAACAATGGTGCTCAACCACAGTTTTGGAAACATTTAATAAGATTAAATATTGTGGCAAACAGGAACTCACCCTGGTGCCACAGAGGACATGCCCAACCCTGGTGTCACAAACATTTAATAGAATCAGAACTGTTGCAGATACCAGTAATCCACCCCAATGCCACCAAAGACACATTCCCCTTGAGAAACTAGATGCCAAATACCAGTGTAAGAAACATTTAACAAAGGAAAAATTGGCAACCACTGGGAGCCCAACCTGGTACTGCCATAGACCCCCCAGGCAGCTCAACCTTTGTGCCAGGAACATTTAAAAAACAGAAAAATTTGTGTCAGGCAGGAGCCCAACCCTGGTGCTGCTGAAGACCTCCCATTCCAGCACTGGGTGCACAATACCAGTGTCAGATATACTGAATAATTGAAAAGATATGCCTGTAGATTAATGGAGTGAGCAACCAGCCATGCTCCCTTCCTGAGCTATATAAGCAATTCCTCTCAGCTTCTTTCTGAAGCATTTTTTTTATTTACTGGCTGGAGGCTCTGTTGGTCTGTCTTCTCCCTTGAGGCATACTGGGGCTTGCCCCCAACTCTGCTTGGTTTTTGCTGGCTTCTGTTTGTGTGTTTCTCCTGCTTGGGTTAGGACATATTTTGCCTCCAGCTGCTGTGCGCTTCTTATATGCTTGTTTTCCTGTTCTCTGTTTTTATGTTGTCATGCTCGTGCTCAAGTAACACCTTGCGGTAGTAGCACATTCAGAGGTGTGTCAGTGTTGGTGAATGCAGAGAACACTTTAGTGGGTGCATACCTCAGCCACCAATTAGCGAGCATGCTGGCGATGACAGCAGTTTCAGAGAGAGCCACGGAGTTGAAAGAAATCTGCCACTCCAATGAGGTGCAGTTTCCTCCTTGGAGCATCAGATGACAAGGCTCTGTTACGAGCCTTTCCTGGTGAAACATTCCAATAAATATGGCGGCTCCTGCCACCTGCCACACAATCCCCAGTTCAATTTGTTTGATGACAGGGGTGCCCAATCCCTATCGGCATCATGTTCCTCCCCTCACACACTTTCTTTATCGATGGAATCCCAGCCAATATGTTGGTATGTCCCACTCCCATTCAGTTTGTTTACCGATGGGGGTGCCCAATCCCCTTCAGCATCATGTCCACCCCCAAACTCGTGGCACACTGGGAGCCCACCACAGTGTCCCCCAACTCTTTTTTTTCACCTGTAATAAAGAAAACCACCCACTGAAGTCTGTTTTTTTACCTGTAAAAAAAAAGGTCCCTCATCATCATGAAGCACCCACTGCCCCAACCCACACCCACCCTCTGTGCACCCCACTCCCCTGCACCCCCACCCCATACCTCCAGAGGGCCGTGCTGTGGTCTTCTATGGAGTGGGAACACATCTGAACTCTTCAAAAGCCGACTGGGAACTGTACAAAATGTGGTAAGCTTTATAATGGCAGGCAATGGGGGGGGTTTCAACTGAGGTGGATGTCTCAGCCACTTTAGGGCATTTTAGTACCAGATTTTCAACATGGTGTTCTTGGGACCCCACCTCATGAACACATGCACTGTCATCAGGTTACTCCATCCCAAAAGGTGATTTCATGGTCACTGCATGGACTCACCTTTCAGGACTGATTAATGAAATGACAGTGCCACTGTTCATGAGGTGGGTCCCAAAAAGCCCATGTTGCAAATCTGGTGAAAAAATTCCCAAAAATTACTGTGTTACGAGCGTGCATTGTGCAGTTTCCACTCACGCTTGTAACTTCGATAATTCTTAATATTTTCACTCCAGATTTTCAACATTGCCATTTTTTCACACCTCCTTATGAACAATACAGCTGTTATTTTTCACTTCCTTCCCAAAATGTGTTTTCACACCTGTGGTGCACAATGGCATGGTTGCTGTAGGAAATCAACTCTCAGGGCAGATTAACTGATTAACAAAATCACAGTACCACTGTTCATGAGGGAGGATCCTAAAATGCCTATGTTGAAATATGGCTAAAAAAGTCCCCCAGATAATTGCGTTACAGATGTGCATTGTGCAGTTTCTATGCACTCTTGTGACTTCACCAATTTTTCATATTTTCATTCCAGATTTTCAACATTGCCATTTTTTTACACCTCCTCATGAACAATGCAGTTGTCATTTTTCACATCCTGCCTGAAATGTGTTTTCACACCTGTGGCATCAAATGGTGCAGTCGCTATGCAAAATCATCTTTTGGCTAATGAACTTATAGTGCCACTATTCATGAGGTAGGGTCACAAAAAGCCCATGCTGAAAATGTGGAGGGAAAATGCCAACAAACTCCAAGGGTGTTAGGGTTTTCAATCATAATGCCCCACCCTGCAGAGACTGACAGGCATCAGACATGTGAGTTGGGATCTCCAGCTGTAATGCTGACATCATTCCACCCTACCTCCACCCTGCAGCCAGTGACAGGCATCAAGGTGTGCCTTGGAGTCTTCGGCCCCAAAGTTCACCCCATTCTCCTATACTGCACCCATCTCTGCATATTTCCTTATGGAATGGGGTAAGCATAAGGCCTGAAGACCCAAAGGTACACCACAACACTTGTCAGTGTCTGCAGGGTAGGGTGAGGTAAAATGGTGTGAGCGTTATGGTTGATGATCCAAAGGCACACCCCAACACCTGTCAGTCTCTGCAGGGTGGGGGTGGGGTTGATGTCAGTTCAATACTTCACTGCCATTCATATTATGTATCTTTCTAACTCCTGCACTACCAAAGCCAATGCCAGCAAGACAACATTTGACATTGACAAATGCTTGCTCTTTTTGTTTTCTTTTTGGGGATTTCTAGTTATCCTAGCATCCTGTTGCCCTGTGTTTGTATTGTGCTAGTCCTGTAGTGTGTTATTCAGGCTGTCATTTCTTCACCTGATTTTTGCAAACACTCAGTTCAACTGCAATTGTTATCTATATGCTTCAGCTCAAACTGCTGTTTTCCCTGCCTCTGCTGTTTCCTTCCTTTCACCTTAAATGTTTGCACCTGGTCCAGACTTCATTCTGCTAATAGCTGGCTGCCACTCTCTGCTGTGCTGTGTTACTCAGCATTCCCTGCTGTGCTAGGTTGCTCTCAGCTACTTGCTCAATTCATTCAGCCAGCTCTGCTCATTTCATTCAGTATTAAAATGCATACAACTGCAGAAATTTTAGCAGTCCATTACTGAATTTCATTATTTTGTACCTTTCAGTCATTATTTTGCTTCCACTAGTCACATTACTGTGGCAGCTTGCTAGCATTTGGATCTGTCTTTAAAGAGGACTTAGCCTGTATGGGTGCCTCTATTTTTGAGGGGTTCCTATCCTATCAGCATTACAGTTGCTTTTGGTCTCATAGTGCTCAGCTTGTGGCTTCCCTGTTATTCCCACAGCGGAGGACTATGATGTCTCAGAGGGGCATCATGGCTCCAAGTAGCGGGAGCATGCTATTATGTAAGCTATATATTTGCCCTGCTCCTTTGCCTTCATTACTTTCAATTATCATGCTTCAATACATTTACCTCACAGCCTAGATCACTTTAGATATTCATTGCTTTTCATTACTGTGTTGCAAATACTTACTGACTGTAAATGCTCCCTACTGGAATAACCTAACTCTGCCTTACAGGTATTTAAGGTATTCATGCCAATCATATAAATTCACTATTCATGCTGAAACCATAGCCATCATCTGCTAAACCTCATAGATTCAATCATGCGAACTTTCAGTGATTCAATCACTGGCATCACAGCCTCTCACTGAGTAAACACCTACTTTCTACATCACCATCAATTTGACTTCCGTAATGGACTTAGTTGGCTTTTCTGCTGTTGCTACTACTATCAAACCACCAAACTCTGGCTGCACTGCGGCCTCCTACCTAACCCAGGCCCTGCCTTGGTAGTTCTCATTGTTGCAGAGTTCGCTCGCAACCTTTCAAGGCCTACCTTTGTAGTTCTCATTATAGCAGAGTTTGCTTGCAACCTTTCAAGCCTGATATCCTCATCAATATTTATAGCTGCTGGCTTCACCAGGCCTCCTCATCAATGATCTGCTACCTAATCTATGGCAGCTGGCTTTGCCTGGTCTCCTCCTATAAAGCACTCAAAGTTGATTCATGCTCTCATTCATAAATTGGAAGCATGCCAACCATGTCCATTCTCTTTTCTGGCTCAGGGCTTGCTCTGCAAACTGACAGTCTCACTCTGCACTCATGAAGTCCACATCTTGAGTATGTGAACCTCAGGGCAGGGTCCTTCTCATCTGGCCCATAGTGGGAATGTCCTTGCTCTGGGCAGAGGTTTAGTGTGCAGTCATACTCTGCACATCTTGATGCAGAATGTAAGACTTCAGCTGCCAAGGGGTGGGGCCCTTACAGCCCAAGAGTGCTCTTTTGGCTACAGCATCACTGTGACACCTTTGAAAGCGATTCTCCCCATGACCGCCTTTGATTCACCTGGTTTGGTTTAGTTGGTAGGCCAGCTGAGTGATTCAGTGGTTTTCACTTTCCTCCTCCCACCTTAGGGGTCCAATATCACTTCAGAGTACCTGTTGTTGCAGAGGTCTCTTGCAACCCTTCATGGTGTTCCCATTAGAGGGACTGTGAGAGCTTTCCAGCAAACTGGAATATTTTCTCCCCTTTGATTAGGTTTATAAATTGCATCAGCAGAGCCTTCATTAAATAAACTACCCCCAGCCTGGATGAAAGGTGACCTAGGCCTTGTATCCTCGGAGGTTTCCTCCTCTTAAAGGGTTTATTTCCTCTTCTCCATGCCAAAGGTCATAATAGGTAGTTAGTTTATTATAGTATATTCCCTAGTTTCCTTAGATAGGTTTCTGCTGTTCGATGGAGATGGATGGTGGCCCTACTCACTGTTCCCTGTCTCATTATGAAGCCCTCTCATGTCATCAGTGCAATCCATTCTATCAGTGCTTTCCTGACAACCTATGCATCCATTTGTGTTTCATCAAGCTGGCTCACTGCTGTCAATCTGCTTCTCTACCTCGTAGTCAGTGTTTACTGCTGAATGTTCTTTTGGGGCTCCTTCCTAAGGTACCTTTAGCCAAGGGAATCTTCCTGCAGCACCTCTAGGGGTGGAACCCTCTTTGAGGGTTTCTTGCCTTCGGTACCCCTACTGGGTGGTAATTCCCCATGGAATAGAGAGTGTGAATGGCCATACAGTTATCACAGTTGCACAAGCATAACATTACTATGGTTACATAGACTTATTGAATTGAAAGGCTATGCCTGTAGTTCAATGGGATGAGCAACCAGCCATGCCCCCTTGCTGAACTATATAAGCAGTTCCTCTCAGACTCCATCTGAATAATTTTTTCTTTGCCCCACCATCCTCCCTCCACCTCCAGTGGCATGCCTTTCTCCTCGGTGGGGGCTCCTTCCTAAGGAACCTTTAGCCAAGGGAATCTTCTAATGGCACCTCTAGGTATGGAACCCTCTTTGAGGGTTCCTTGCCCTCAGTACACCTACAGGGTGGTAATTCCCCATGGAACAGAGAGTGTGAATGGCCAAACAGGTATCACAGTTGCACAAGCATAACACTACTCTGGTTGTGTAGGCCCATTGAAACAATTAAATTAAAACAGTTATTTTCCTTCCCCAACCCACTAGTACCCAATTTCCACCTTCCTTCCCTTTGCCACCCATTATTAAAATAAATAGGGAGACAGTAACCTCCTCTCACCTCATAAAGCCATCTGAATGAATGGGTGTGAATCATGAATAGTGAAAATGAATAGCTGATCACTATTCATGTTTGCCCACTCATTCAGTCCAGATGGTGGCCAGCTGAGGAGATGAACGGAGGGATGTGCCAGTCACTGCCTCCATATTTATTTTCATTTATTTATTTGTAATTGTTTTACCATAAGGGACACAGTGGACTGAGGATAGTTTATTTCCTGGTGAATCCTAGTGGGTGGGTTAAATAGATTTTTTTTACAAGTGGAAGGCTGGCCATGCCAACAGGGAAGCATCCACAATCTTTTTCAGTAAGTGCCACAGGATATTTTAATACCACCTGGATAGTGACTGGAGATGGGTAGAAAGGACATCAGTTTAGCATCTCATCTGAAGGACAGCACCTCAACAGTACAGTGCCCTATTACACTGGACTACATTGCCAGATATTGCTAATATCACATGTACTTATCACCTGGCACATAACTATGGGTGGCAAGGGGAGGAGGAAGATTGGAATGTGGTGATATTGGGCTGAGAGACAGGGGTTATATTGCAGTGTGGTAATAGATGCAAGTGGGATGGATACTACTTGGTGAGAGGATAGAAATTACTCAGAGATTGTATTATTTTACTGCTTCTGACACTATAGTTGTCAGACTTGCTTGGTGTCCAAACTGAGGGGGCATTGGTGAAGGTACTACTGGAAACCAGGGATACTTGTAAATAGGGCAGGATGTAGGCAGAGTGTGTAACTGGATGCCAGGTATACTTCATCATGGGGTAGAATGTGGGATGGCAGTACCACTGGACTCCAAGGATACTCAGAAATGGGACTGGGTGTGAGAGGGGGTGCCACTAGATACAGTACCAGTGACTGCTTGGTACAAGGGTGGAGTGAAGTAAGGGGTGCCAATGGACTCCAGGTTCTGCCAGCGACAGGGGTGGTGTGAAAGTGGACATGCCATTGTACTAATGGGAGTGTTTGGCACAGGGTGAGGTAACAGCAGAGAGTGGCACTTTGACCAGTACTGCTTGCCTTTTAAAGTGTTGACAAAGTTGGCAAAACAAGGAAAAGAAAGATCAGTGCACAAACTCAGGATACAGCAAAATAAGTAAAACTTGTAATAACTCAAAAATACCATACCAATTACAAGCTTACTCCTAGGGGCTAGTTTGTAATTGGTATGGAGTTTTGCTTTAAAAAAAGTTTTATTGGTTTTTCAGCATCCTGAGTTTGTGCACTGAGCTTTAATTTCCTGGTTTGCTTTATTCAGCCTGCTTAGAGCTGCACTACACATTTTGTGGCCAATTCTGGAAGCTGCTTGTATCAGGCACAACTTGCAGCAGAAAAAGGGGCTGGACCTGATGCAGTTGCAGCAAATGCAAAAGGTGCTATTCCAGGAAGATTTCCACTTGCAACAAGCTATCTGGACTAGCCACACATTGTGGCCCTGCACCAAAAGGAGTAGCACAAAGGGCAGCGTTGTCACAAATCTGCGATGCAGCCAGAGCAGGTGGCAAGGGCTTGCCCAGGTGGCCCAAGGGAAGGAAGCATGTTAGTTAGCCACAAGCTGGGCAGCCGCTGCATGTGGCCCCCATAGGGCACTGTCCAGGTATTGCCAGAACACCTGTGTGCCCCCAGTGCAGACTACCTGTTATGGCAGGCTACTGCCAACCCTCGCATTCCTTGATGACTTTCGTGGTGCAATTGGGTGCCTCCCCCCACTGAGCTTGTACTACTCTGCATGAACCCACGTGGCCACACTGAGCTGCCCAATGATTACCTGGTGGTCTAGTGACCCTCCACCCTCCCCACCCCTGCCAGACAGTGGTGCAGCAATCCACTCCCCCCTCCATCCCCGACCTACTGCCATGAATGGCACGTCCCTCCACACACCACCATGGCCAGCTGCAGAATGCCATCAGCGCATACTGTATAACACTATACAATAGGCGCATATCGCATTCCACAGCTGGCCATGGTGGTGATGTGAGGAGAGACATGCCAGTCATAGCAGTGGGTTGGGGATGGAAGGGGGAATGGGGTGCTGCACCACTGCCTGTCTGGGTGGGGAGGGGGGGTCACTAAACCACCAAGGCTTCTGAGCTTGACTGTTGGTATGGGTTTTCTTCTGGGGGATTGGGGATTTGGGGGAGCACTGTAACAAGGGCACCTCTGCCATTGTTCCTGTGGGAGATCTGGGATAATGGGGTGGTTCCCAATACCACCACCATTGCTACATGACCATGGGATGGGGGCTACAGTACCTGGGGAAAGGGTTTCACATCTACCAGTAAAATTACCATCCTAAGGGACAGCTGTGCCCCAACACCTCCCATGGCTCTTCCCTTGCTCTTACTGCACCCACTGGCCAGTAACCTCCCATGTCCCCTGGCACAACCACTTAGACCACCTGCTGGCTGGTCTAAGTGGTGCCCCCTGCTGAGCCCATGGTGGGGCTTCCAGAATCCAAGAAAAGGGGATGTAGTACCCCCACCATGGCACAAGCTGCTTTGTGACTTGGTGCACTGGGTTGCTGGATACAACCCTGGTGCAATGGGGCTTTGGTGCAGTGTGTCTGTGGCAGTCACAGGCTGCCTTATCGAATCAAAGGGCATTGCAAGGTGTGACACAAGCCACCATTTGCATCATACTTTTCTGATGCAAGTTTCTTGAGTCCTGCTAACCCTTTTTAGAATCGGCCCCCTTGAGTGTCCCATTCGTTTTCATTGATTGTCAAAACAAAGTACAGTAACCCCTCATTATAGCGAACCCCTCTATTGTGAATTCTCGGCTATAACGAATGTGTTGCATGGCTCCCACAGTTACAGCTATTTTTTGCATTTTCTATAAAAATGTCCAAACGTATGGCTTTAACAGCACTCACAAGGTTCTCCCTAATTTACCCCAATTACTGTGTCCCCAATTATTTCCTACTGAGCTTCATTTTATAAACCACTGCCACCTTCCTAGCCACACCCTGACATCAAATATGAAGCATTCATGTTACTCGGTCATGACCAAACTGTCAGTGCTGGACCAACTAAAAATGGAGAGAATCTGATTAAATTGTCACAGGAACTGACTACTCAAAATCGACTATCTGCACTTGGAGGGAGCAGGAGCAAGTGCTTTATGACTTTGCCAGTGAATGCAATGAGACGGATGGTCTCCAGAGAAAAAAATGTGGCGGCCAGACGAGGATGAGGTGGACAAGGCTACCCAGCTGTAGTTCACACAGCAGAGGATCAATGTGGTGCCTGTCTCTGGGCCAATAGTTCAACAAAAGGCTGAACATTTTGCAAAGCAGATCCATGGGCCTGAATCTAACTTTAAGTCATCAACAGGATGGTTGTGGCTCTTCCAGCACTGGCATGGCTTTCGCCGGGTATGCATTACCAGCGAACAGCATTCTTGCAATGATGCGGCTGCAGCGGAGTTCCTACCAAAGCTCAAGGAAATCATTGAGCATGGTGGTTATACTCCCGAACAACTATATAATGCTGATGAAACTGGCTTATTTTGGAGATGTCTCCCAGATGTGTGGAGAGTGTGCCTATTCAAAGCTAACAAGAGGCGATAGCTGGATTACAGGCAGGGTTGCATTGGCTACAGTCACAAGACACAAACCCCATGAATGTACTGCAAATTTAAAATTCTATTTCTTATGCCTGGGATCTTGCAATATGATGCAGCACCTCACAATGCAAGATAACTGCCTTCTTTCAGGCTCCTGCTGCTGGCGGTGGACCGTGAGTACTGTATTGACTGAAGCACTGCGTTGCTAAACACTGCTGAGTGTGAAGATATTGTTTAAAAACAGCCAATTAATTATGAATAAAGCTTTTTTCAAATTCCATAAACTTTATTGAAATTTTTAGCTTTACAGAAATATGCTAAGCATTGTAGCATTAGACTAGAGATGGTTACACCATATTATTGTCTTAACACCTTAATAAGTACAGAGTGTACAAGTATACCTGTATTCCTACCAACATGGATAGTAAAGGTACAACAATCAACAGTTGGTAACATTCCACTCCTCCCCCCTCTCCATTCCTCCCTCTCCCATTCACCCTCCCCTCCCCAGTATGCACACCATATCACATGGTCTGGAAAACTTTAACTAAGCACAATGATGTTAGCAGTGAGACAATGTCTTTATAATTTATGTTAGTACAACATTCTTCCATGTAGTCAATAGGTCAACAGAGTGTGTAAAGGAGCCCATACTCTTTGGTAATAATGCATTCTCTTGGACATCTGAGCTATAAGGTTTTCTACTTGTAAAGCAAAGAGGACTTCATGCAACCATTCTGTTAGTGAGAGGATCTCCTGGTCAAGCCAGTGGTGTAGAATTACTTTTTTGGCACATAGAGACACAATGGCCATATGCTTACATTGATTGCCAGTTAGGGATACCTCATAGTCTCCCAGGATACAAATTTCTGGATTGAAGGCATCTGAGAGACCCAGTAATAGAGCTAATTTGGATCTGATAGCCTTCCAAAATGAGGAGACCTTGTCACATTCCCACAGTATATGCAATAGAGTACCAGGTTGTACCCACATCTAGAACTCAAATTAGAGGGAAGCTTCCCCATTCTATGCAGTTTGACCGGCGTATAATATAAATCATGAATAACATAAAACTGAAGAAGGTGAGAGCTGTCCCATTTCACATCCTGGTATCAGTGAGACCATAGCTTAAGCCAGACTCTCGCTGTCGAGGATGCAATGGGAAATACCTAGTCCCACATATAATGTGGTTGGCCACCTAAATCCTCCACCGCATCCTGCAGGAGATGATAGAAGAAAGAAATAAGATGAGCTATGGGAGAGGCTGTGATAACTGATAATAAAGGTCCAGCTAGTTTCTGTTCCCAAGGTCCTGTACCAAAGTGTTGGAGAAACACATGTGAAAGTTGGAGATACTTACAGCAATAAGAAGTAGGGAGATTATACTTGAGACAAGCTTCCTGAAATGTCAGCAGTTTATGATTTTGAAGGAGATCTTCAACTTTAAGTTTGGGGTAATGTGGCCAGAAGGTTTCACTGAGCGGTTTGCCTCCAATTTTAAAATTAGGGTTCTTAAATATAGGTTGAGACACGTCCCTTGTTGTGGTGACTTGAGCCATGGCGCTTGATTGGGCGTGTACCTGGGGGGGTTACCTTAATAGGTGTGGCAAGCAAACGTTTTGGAATGCTCCTAAGGGGGACAAATAACAATGTACTGAGATCTATACAATGGGAAGAACAGAGAGTTTTTTCAATTTGCAGCCACAAGGGAGAGTACAGTGATAGGTCCACCGACATCGCTTCCTTCATCCATTGGAGAAGAAATGAACAAGTAGTAGGAAAATAGTAGAGGAGGAAGTTAGGTAGTTGTAGTCCCCTTTAGCTTTACTTCACTGCAACTTGGAGAGTGATCTCCTAGGAATTTTACTATTCCAGATGAAGTTAGCTATAATTTTAAGTACCCGTGTGAACCAGAGTTTCAGGAGAAAAAGACTGGTCATTTTCAGGGGATATAACAAATGAGGAAGGATGTTCATTTGTATTACATTTATGCACCCCCAAAATGAGAGGAGAAAGAGAGACCAACAGTTTAGGACTGCTTTAATTTGCGCAAGGGTTTTATCGAGATTGTAGTGTTTCACATTGGAACCAGAGGTAGAGAGATAGATCCCTAAATACTTTAACTTGTCTTTAATCCACTGGAGACCTAGATGAGATACGTCTGACGAGAATGTGTGAGTGTTGAGTGTCACAGGGTGACCGATGATGAGTGAGGGTTTAAGAAACATGTCAACCCCCAGCCCTGCAAAGGATATAAAGTGCTTAGGTGATTTAGTATGAATGCAGCTTTGTAATGAAATGAGGCTGGAAAATATTTATTTGAGGTTCCTTTGGTGATTTGTTATCCTAATAGGAATTATAGGTGTTGGGTCTGGAGACAGACTCCAGCAGGGAGCTCTGAGCATTGCTCCTAGGTATTAAAGCAGAACACTTGGGATGGCTAGCCCTTTCAGGCCATATATTCCCAGTGATCTTTGTGATTTTTTTGGGCTGACATTTATGTTTTTATTTATGTCGTACCAGTTCGCTGTTTAAATATGTCTTGCTAAAAAGAAGAAAGATGCTGAAGTAAAAATAAATTTGTTAATTTTTTTCCTGCAAATTGTGTCACACTTCTGGGCAATTTGTTCAGTCCACGAAGTCACCCGCACCCTACAACCCTAGAGACATTAAGTTTATAGTTTGAGAAACCGCTGAATTCATCAATAATGACTAGTGTAGCAGTAATTGATGTGGGGAGGTGAGACACATGCAGGAGTATATCATCAGCATAAACTGATAGTTTGTACTGATGGAGCCCAACCATAATCCCCGAGGCATGTGTTCTGAGGAGTACCTTCCTGCTATGAAACCAACCTGTTATGGACTTAAAAGACATTGCCATACCCTAGCTAATCTGTTGGCTAAGATTTTGGCTAGTTTTTTAAAATCCACATTAATCAAGAAGATGGAGCGGTAGTTGGTGACAAGAAGGGAATCCCTTCCCAGTTTGGGAAGAACTACTTTTGTAGTTTCTGTGAGGGAGCGGTCAGACATACCATGGTTGTAGATATAATTGTATGTGTCTAGTAGAACAGGAGCCAATTGCTGTTTAAAAGCTTTGTAAAATTCTGAGGTGTAGCCATCTGGGCCTGGTGTTTTATTTAATGGCAGGGCATCTGTAACACAGCATATTTCGGTTACCGAGAGAGGGGCTTTCAGTACGGCTATCTGAGACTCCTCTAGATATGGGAGCTGGATATTTTGTATAAACTGGTCTACCTTTTCTGAGAGGAATGGAGTATTTGAATGGGAGTATACAGCTTGGTGATATTCCTGAAAGCAATTAGCAATTTTCCAAGAGGAGGTAACAGGTTGACCAGTTGTATTCCGAATGGAAGGAATTATCCTGTCTGCTGTTTGGGCCTGTAGCCGAAGGGCCAGCAGTTTGCCTGCTTTATCTCCCTGATCAAAATATTGGATTTTTGATTGCAGGAGGAGGTGTTCTGCTTTCTGTATTAGTAAACGGTTGTATCAGTCTCTAAGTAGTTCTAGATTATTGAGTTCCTCAGGAGAAGGAAGCCTGGAAAGCTTCAATTCTGTTCTTCTGATTTCCTGAAGAACGTTAGATGTGACCTGCGAGGCAATCTTCTTCTGTATAGTAGCTAAGTGAATGATCTTACCCCTAAGGGTACACTTGAGTGCCCCCCAGATCACATCTAGTTTGGGCATGGTAGGGGAATTGTTGTTAAGGAAGTCAGTCAGAAAATTAATGAGATGGGATGTTAAATGAGCAGACCTAAGTAATTGGCAATTGAATCTCCATACCTTGTCCTGGGGACTAGGAGGGCTAGGAATCTAGTGCAATAAAGTAGGATGATGGTCTGAAATAACTTTAGGAAGATAATTGCACGACAACACTAAGGAAAGATGCCCAATATCCAGTAGAAAGTAGTCAATCCTGGAAAACGAATTATGGGGGATGGAGTGGAAAAAGTATTCTACCCTAGAAGGGAAAAGTGCCCTCCATGGGTTGATTAAGCCCACTGTATCCATCATTTCCCTGATGGCCAACTGTGCAGGAGAAAGGAAAGGATTATTGGATCTGGACTGATCCAGAACATTACATTGTACCACATTCCAGTCTCCGCCCAACAATAAGGGACAGGAAGAGCATGGGATCAACTGCGCCATGAGACTAGTAAAGAACTGGGGATCGTGTGCTGTTGGACCATAGATTGACCCAAGCACTACTTCAGAGTGGCCTAGTAGAGCCTTGACTAGAATAAATCTGTCGTGGTTGTCAACTATGGTGTCCAACACCCAAAAGGGTAGTCTGCGTATCACTAAAATGGCGACACCCCCTTTGCAAGTGCTTGGGCTTGTTCCCAATGCCTGTCCTACCCAGGTCCTCCTAAGTTGGAGGACCTGTGAGAAAGGCAAATGGGTTTCTTGAATGAGTGCAATATCAATATCCAGCTTATGAAGGTGTAACAGTATCTTTCTCCGTTTGACTGGAGATTGGGCACCCTTCACATTCCATGAACAGATTTTGTAGCTGGTCATCCTGCTGATTCTTTAACATAATATCCTCCATCACTGAATTCTGGGAGCAATAAACATGCCTCTCTGCTCTGAAAGCCATATCATTATTTGCAGTGCATACCCATTCCCCTCCCTTTATCAAACTGTTCCCATACCCTGTATAGGACTAACCATGAAAGATCAAAACATAAGGGAAACAGTAGGCCTGGACTCATTTTATGATATTTGTACTTAATCTCTCCAGTTTCTCTCTTATATTCTCTGAGTCCACAGTTCATTTGTATGAGGAAAGTGATATGGGAAAAGTGGAAAAATCGAGTATCCCAAGCCCACCCTCCACCCCCCCTTATCCCTATACCCCCAGCCCACAGCAAAGCAAGTAGTACCCTTAATGGGCTGACTTAAAACTTGGCCTGCCATAATCTGCAGCCCCTGGAAATTAATTTAAAAAAACAGTGTAATCCAGGAGTATACACATAGGACTGCTGTGGATACCCCTCCACTTATTCCAATATGTAGTGCCCTGTGGGGACCGCAGAGTAAGACCACCATTAGCCCACGCCCCCACCCCAACCCCCAACATATTAAGGCAGTGAGTAATACTTTAACATCAGCTAGAAAAAAAAAAAGTCCATGTTAAATGGGTAAGATAAGTATTCCAAAGAAAAAAAGAAGAAGAACTGATCAGAGGGCAGTGTATCAATTTGTCACAGGCAATGTCCATTCGGCTGGGGGTATCAGTATGTCCTGGGCCTCACATGACAGTCCATTCCCCACCACCAAAAACCAAAAAAACAAAGAGAAAATGCTGAACTGAGCATGATAATGACCAAGCCCTCACTTAACATTAAAACAATTAGTCATAAGTGAGGCACGCATCCAAAACTCTTCAGGAAAAGGCATTGAGTCTTTTTCGAGCAATCAAACAAACCCAAGAACCTTGCTCATTTTCATGGCGAAAATAAGAAGCTGTGATCCCATATGAGCCAGATTACTAAATATAAGGCAGTGAGTGATGGTACTAAAACCCAGGGAAGAAAGACAACATTATTGCCCAGAATTCTCTAATACTGTACTCAATATGCAGTTTCCCAAGAAATGTAGCACTCTGTTGCCCTCTTGCAGAAATGCAGTAAAACTTCAATCAGTTGCACAGACAGAATGTGCACATTCACGGTGGACTAAGCTGTAGAACCATGGAAACCTCTAATTATGGAGCATCAGTGGATGCTGAATAGATCTGGGAGCAGGGTTTGCAGTGCTGGGGTGGCTTGCTGTATAGTTTCAAAGGTATGCCAGGTTCCAGTGTAAAGTACAGACAGACGAGATGGATATTGCACCATATATCTGATCCCAGCTGCTATTAGCTTTGTGACTAACAGATCGTACTCTGATCTTCTCTGTCTTGCAGATGCCAGTAAGTCCTGGGCAAATCTTAGTTGCTGACTCTCCCACATGACTTGCTGTAGTTCCTGGACCTTCTCAAGGACGTGTCTTGTCTAGGTAATTTAGGAATTTTAAAATAAGAGGTCTGTTTTTTTTTCCAAATGCCGGTTTTGATCGTAGAGAATGGAGGGCCCTCTCTATAATGTAGGTGGTGTTGGGAGTGGGCTCAGCCATTTTTGTAAGCATCTTCTGCAAAAAGAGTATTGGGGCATGTCCCTCAGTGTCTTCTGGAAGGCCAAAGATAATTATATTATTCCTGCAACTTCAGCCTTCCAAGTCTTCTAGTTCAGCTTCCATTTTGTGAATCCTTTGCGGCAAGCTAACTACATCAGGTTTGATCTTACCTGTTCAGCCCTCCAAAGATGCGGTTTGGGCCGCTACATCAGAGATGGCTTGATTTATGTCTGCCAGCTCTCCTCTAATCATTTTGAGTTCCACAGTTATTTCTTGCAAGGCTGTTTTAAAGGGCTGAAGCTCATCCATAAACTTATTTTCCGATAGGGGAATCAGAGCTTGCTGGGTTAGTGAAGCTGTGGTCGACTTCAATGAGGCCCCCGACTGGCTCTCAGATCATTTTGGCCCTTTCTCAGGAGTCTGCGGTGGAGTGTGGACTTGCGGGGGCCTGACACATTTCGGCCTCCATGTCGGCATTAGGCTGCAAACTGAGGGAGAGTTGTTTCAGTGTTTTTTTTAGCTGATTTTCTTGTTTGCTTCACTTCGGACATGTTGGGAGACTATTAGAAATAGATGCTGCTGTATTAGGTGGAGAATTCCTTAAAAAGCTGATGAAAATAGTTGTAGATTGAGAGTTGGAGTTGGAGCCGGTCTGTGGTGCTGCAGGTCTCACAGAGGAATCATGTGATCTCCATTATGAATAAAGCTTTGAGTGTGGAAGTTGTTGTTAAGTGGTTAGTTTGTGCACTACAATTAGCGGTGGGTTAAACTTTTGGAAGTCTATCGATTACATTGCACCTCACTATAACAAATCTCCTACTAAAATGAATGCTGTTTATGGCTCCCAAAGCATTCGTTATAACAAGGGGTTACTGTAGTGTATATCTGTTTTTAAATTTCTGTTTTTAAATGTAAGGGAATTCATTGGAAAAAAAAAACTACGTTTAGACATCAGTTAGGGTTTACACTTTGTGCCACAGAAGTAAATGCATTTAATGTTAGGGTAACAAACAATTCACCTGAGCCTTACTGAATCTGTGGTATGGTGTTTCTCAGGCTTTGAATGATCAGGTTATGCAGCATTGGGATAGCTCTAACTTCAGTACCCTCTCGTCAAGCATTGGTGTGTGAATATTTTTCTGTGCCTGAAGAAACAGTGCTGAAGTTCAAGAAATGCCAATGCTATGTCATTCATTCAAAGTCATGGAACACTGACTGTGCCATAACTTCACCAAGGCTCAGGGGGAGTTTTTGTTACCCTAACATCATATATCTATTCTTCCATAGTATTAAGGGTCAACCATAAATGATACCTAAATATAATTTGTTTTGGAAATTAATTTTATATAAGCTCTGTAATTATATGAATGTATTCTTAAGTGTGCAGGACAGGTGTAACACAATGACACATTTTATTCAGTAATACTTGGCTAACATGATTGCATCAAAATGGGTTATCAGAATCCCAGACATGTATAAACTATTGTTGACTGGCTTCTAGTGTTCATTTCTTGGACAATTCTAGAAACTAAAAAAGGTTATTGTTCTCCTAACTGAATACCACCGGTATTGTCTGCATACCTGGCACCTGCTATTTAGGGAATTATTTTCCCCGTTGTTTGCATTGTTTGCAAAGATACTTAGGGAGTTGAGCTGGCATAGCTACACTATCAACATTATAAGGATAAGTCATACAATACAAGTTTATATTCATTGATACAGTACACTGATATGCATCAATACATATGTAACAAATGTAACAATACCATTATTGTTTATATATATCAAAGTGTATCAAGACACGGAACCCACATCTGGAAAACAAACCACGTCAACATGACTCTAAGCTGTTATTTATGAAGAAAAATAAGATTCTAGCATAAACAGTTCTAAAATTAGCCCTGTTCAAAGAAATACATTTAGAAAGGCTTAACTTTGAAAAAGTTAGAGCTAGGAAATTAATGATCAAGTCTGCACTAAAATATTTTAAACTATTACATTAAAAACAGTTATCTACACATTTAATATTTTCTAGTTTTGCTTTTACTTTTTCCTGTAAATGGTCTATTAAACATTTCAGGTAATACAGGACACATTTTATTGTGCCTTTCAGAAAGACTCTGGCTGTCCCATACTGACCTCACAGTTGTGGTTTGCGACATCACATTCTGTTATCATGGTGGGCACAATGAGATCAGTAGAGGGCAGCCAAATACTTTTTAGACAGACTACCAAGATATGGTGTAAACCAAGAAAAGGAAAACTTAAAACTAAAAAAAGTATTCTCTAGTGAATTCCAAGAGTTGAAACATAATGTTTATCAAAGTGCATCCTGAGGTACAAAACTGCTCTGTAATCTTATTTAAATGAAATCTTTGAATCTTTTCAAGAGAGGTATGTTATGTCTATACAATTTTCATGCATAAAAATATATTTCTAAAAACTTCAGACAATTATATATATAGATAGATAGATAGATATGATAGACAGACAGACAGACAGATAGATATTCTTTGCAAAGAACTTCATTAATGCACTTTTTAGGGTTAAAGCAACAAAAGTAGGGAAATGTGCATTAGGGTTTCTAACCCTAACAACCCACCCTCACCCTGCAGGCAGCAACAGGAAAAAACATTACAGTTTCACCTCCCTTGCTGCTTCGCAAATTGGGTGTGGGGTGTATCTTGGAGTTGTCATCCCTAATGATCATCCCATTTCATCAGTAATTATGCTGAGATAGGTGCAGCATATAAGAATGAGGTAAGTGTTAGGGATGACAACACCAAGGCAGACCCCAACCCTAACTAGTACATTAACAAAGTTTCTTGCAAAGAATTTCCTTGCTTTTTAAGATAGTATAATTGTCTCTTCATTAGTCTGTGGGAGCGCAGGGCCCTCTGGGCTGTCATCCCTCCTTAGATGCACACATATAAAAGAAACAAAATTGTCAAGATAGCCTTCTTATTACCTCACCTCATGAACCCAGTAATGAACATTTTTAAATCCCCACGAAAATGTGATTCTGCACCATCACAAGGTACAAAAACACAGTTTGGCCAGGGTTTGAAAAATTACAGTTGTCATGTTCATGGTGTAAAAAGATGATCATATTGAAAACTTGGTGCCAAAATATTTAAAATTGCCGAAGTTACGAGCAAGCATTATAAAATCTCAATTTATGGGCATAACTTTGCCATTTTTATGTATTTTTCCCCAGATTTTAAACATAGCCTTCTTATGATCCCACCTTATGAACAACACTGGTAAAAATGTTCAAATCATGCCTGAAAGGTGATTTCACCAAGCGACCACAAAATCATTTTTTGGGCTTGATTTGTGAAATTCCACTGACATTGATCATGAGGATGGGTCCCAAAAAGGCAATGTTGAAAATCTGGGGACACAATCTGCAAAAATGACAAAGTTATGCATGAAAGTTGAAAACTCCACTGAAGTACACTGAACCACATTTTCCTTAGATTCTCATATTGAAGTCAGTGGATCTAGCAACAAGACATGTTTTCAATCGGAGAGTGGATCTTGACCATGGGACGTGTTCAGGTGAGTGAAAGTGTGTGGGGAGTGTTAGGGGGTTGCGGGGTGGTGGGTGCTCAGTGGGAGGTAGGGCTGGGGGGTCAGAATGGCAAAGGACCTTTTTTACAGTTTTAAAAAAGTCATCAAGGGAAAGTTTTCTTTTTCACAGGGTTTTAAAAGATGGGGATAGCAATCAAACAGGGATGTACCACTAGACACCAGGGAAACATATTTAATGATGGGAACTGCAATTGGGAGTGGTGCCACTAGACACCAAAGAATTATTATATGAATTACAGGGACTGCGATTGGAGCGGGGGGTGCCACTAGACACCAGGGAAACATATATGAATGCTAGGGATAGCAATTAGAGGGGGTGACACTAGACACCAGGGAAATACATATTAATAATGGGGAGACAACTGGAGGGCGGGGAGTGCCACTAGAACCCAGGGAACAATATTTAAAATATGGGAAGGGCAATTGCAGGGTGGTTGGCACCACTAGACACCAAGGTACATTGTTAAAAATATGGGAAGGTCAAGCAGAGGGTGGGTGTGCTACTATACACCAGGGAACATGCAAGAATAGGGGGGAATGCACCTGAAATGTACTTTTCTGTAGATTTGACATCCTTTTTTGTGACTCACTACTTTTTTCATATTAACGGCCCAAAATCCTTTTTCATTTGCCACCACCTTGGTCTCCTTTTTTGCTGACTTCTGACACAAGCAAAAGGCACATCTATGGGCCAGCTCCTTTCTACCCTGAACATTTCAGACCAAAATTCTAAACTGTCTGGGTGCTACAGGTATCAGAATGTTAACAAAAAAATGGCCAATAAGATGTCTGCAAACGAGAAAGGATTTTCTGTCTTTCATGCTAAAAAGAAGCAAGTGATGAAAAAGGATGTAAAAACTACAAAAAAAAACACACATTTTAAGAGCCTTCCTTCAGCACAATTGCAGAATCCACTTAATAGAATCCTGATGACTAAGACAGATCTTTTGGTCTCTCTCCAGCATGCCATTTTTCTGGATTTCAAAACGTAAAAGTTTTGCAAAAAAAGAGCAGAAGCGAGTTACAAATAAGGATTCTAAATCATAAAAAAAGTTTTATTTAGTATTTATTTATTTTATTTAGTTTTTGTTGACCCGGTAAGTGCACTAGACAAATTCTGCCTATTTTCATGCTCGACCTGGGGGACGGGGATACAGATGAATGCCAACTGACCTTGAACCAGATTAAGCTGTTGGTGGTATTTTTGGGGTCATTCCTCCAACGGTTAACTTCAGAATCCACCAAATGGAGTCACAGTGGGCAAGACAAATGTGTTGGTGTCTCTGTAGGAAGTTATTTTTGTGGATTTTGATTTTTAGTAGCTGGCTTCTTTCAGGAGTTCAACACTTGGAGACTAGTGGCACTGGTGATCATAGTGGCTGGCTTATTTCAGGAGTTGAAATGCTTACAGATTTGTGGAACTGGTGGACATAGTAGCTAACTTATTTCAGGAATTGAAACACTTGAAGAGTTGTAGCACTGGTGGACATAGTGTCTTGCGTAATTCAGGATTTGAAACACTTAGAGAGACTTGGGGCCTGATTCTCTAAGGCATGGCACAAGTTGCACCATAGGTGATTTGTGCCAAATGCCGATGAGCCAGGGACCCTGCCCCGATTCTCTTTTGAGCAGGGTTCCTGTGGCTACATCTTGCAACTTGCAGCACCCCAAGTGATGTGGCAAAGGGAGGGTGCTCCTGAACAGGGCACCGCTAGCTTTCCACAATGCCCATGAACAGGGCTCAAGCACACCCCCCGCCTCAATCCTCACAATTGTCCATAGACACCCCCCAAGCCCCGATCCCTGGATTTATTAGTAGGTAGCCCCCCACCCCACCCTAATCTCTGATCCCCAAAATAATAAATTCCCAGTCCATGGGACCATGACTGGCAATTTTCCCTTGTAGCCCTAGTGGTGTAGAGGCCCCCCACCCCTACTGACAGTGCCAGACCACCCTGCTCTCCCCCCCCATATCCAGCCAGTGACTGGCACATCCCACCTCTCACCACCATGGCCAGCCAATATTTATTCCAATGGAAAGTGTGGGGGGCATAGCCACACTTCCCCTTCTTTCAGGTCACTGTAAAACGCTCGCAGTTTTCACGATCGCCATTGTGTCTTTGCAGACCTGGCATGGAACCATTTCTATTTGATGGGAATAAATGCTTTTACATTTTTGACTGGACAACAGCTGTTTGCAGAGAAGAATATTTTGGGCAAACATTATCATCATGCTTCTTTCATAAGAATGAAAATTTGGAAAAATAACAATAAATGAGACTCATAGGGAAGGCCAGGACCTTTCTTACAAGAATTTCATAGTAGAAAATATAGAATAATACATGGGTGGGTGCAACCAGAATTTTACACACACCAGAGATGTGGGATGCCACATAAACCCAGAGAGCAATGCTCAAGGGGTTTATAAAAGCACCACACACCGAGGGTGTGTGAAAAATTCTGGTTTTACACCCACCCACCTACTGCATATATTATTTTATTTAATAACTGGTGATAATTTTTTTCCCTTTCAACACAGTTCAGTTACTGCAGCACTTCTGTCAGAGACAGACACACACACACACACACACACACACACACACACACACACACACACATATGAACTGCCTATCTCTCTCTTTTCTTTTTTCTTTTCTTTTGTGTTTTTTTTTTTCTTTTTTTATTTTATAGTATGAGCCACATTCCACAAAGTCGAGGTCCATTGGCATAGCTGCTGTATGAAAGCTGCACTCAAAGGGTGTGAGCAGTAGGGTCAACCAGATAGATTTTTTGTCATTTTGAAGGCCGGATCAACTAGACAGATATTTAAAAATATTTAAAATGTTACTTGCCTTCACAGTGTGAGGAAAAGCTTGAGTGCCATTACTGGTGCTCGGTACCGGAGCCACCATGTTGGGTAAGATGTTAAGCCCGCCCACAGATAGACTATGCACCAATTAGCTTTTTGTGGTGGTGCTTGATTGACAGCTACTGATTACAACCACCCAGTTGTAAGCAAAAATATCAACCGGGAGGTTGTAACAGGAGATAAAACTGCCATTATCTGTACATAAAAAATGGTCACTAGTACTTAAAAAGAAATAAAATACTATTGCAATTTTAAATACCAGCAGAGAATGACACACAGAGGCAAACTTCTTGTAAGTGAATGCAACCAGGTGGCATAGTATCATGTCTTGCTATTGTAAGATTATTTCACAAATTATATTATTATGGTTAACAGATTAATTTCTTCAAGTAGATGCAGGACAACCAAATATGCCCTGTATCACATAAACGTTACTTATGAACTAATAACACACTTGCAAAATGCAAAAATAGGATGAATACTTGTGACCATCATAATGGGGATGGGGCACCACCCCTCCAGTGGAAGGAAAAGCATCACCAGTCATGATGTGGGTGTCAGAACAGCACTTTTGAGTGGTATGCAATACAAAGCATTTACATGGGGAGGTGGGGATGGGGGCACAATCAATCCAGTGGAGGAGAGATCATCATCAGTCATGGGGTGAGTGTGAGAACAGCTCTCAAGTAAGGTGAAATTCAGAGAATTCATGTGGTGGAGGGCATCAGCAGTCCAGTGGAGGGGAGAGCATCATTAGTCACGGGGGTGTATATGAGAGCAGTTGAGTGGAGTAAAATCCAGAGCATTTACATGGTGGGGGCACAACCAGTCCAGTGGAGGGAATAGCATCACTAGTCATGGGGTGGGTGTGAAAATAACTCTCTTAAGTGGGGAAGAAATCCAGTGCATTCATGCAGTAGGGGAAGGAGGGCTCCACTAGCCCAGTGGAGGGGAGAGCATCACCAGTTATAGAGTGTATGAGAACAGCACTCTTGCGTGGGTGAAATCCAGCTCATTCATGTGATGGGGGAATCATCATTGGTTATGGGAGGATGAAGCACTACTATTCTTGGAGGTGTGGGATGGAATAACAGCAGTCATATGTGATGGGCATCAGCAGTCCCAATGATGTACTATACCTCTTGTGCCCTGTCACTGCTCCCATGTTTTCATTATGTCCCATCCCACCACCCCTTATCCTATCCTCCTCCTGCTGTCCACCCTCTCTCCTGCTTCACAATCTTTTGTTCTCTCTTCCTCTTCCTCCCCTGCTTCATTTGTTTTCTTCCCTGTCTCCCCAATGTTTTCCCTAACTGCACTGCACTATTTCTGCTTGTTAAGGGCCACAGCCCTGAGTTGCTTGTCCCTAAACATTTGTATCTCTCTCATCTGTAATTGCTCTTTCTATCACATCCCTTCACATGACTTTCTTCCTTTCTTGATTCCTCCTCCTCCTTTCTCTCCCCTTGCCATCTACAATTGCTTTCACAAATCCCATTCTACAGTCTCCTATGTACTATGGTTTACTGTTTTCATCATGAATGGGATACAAAGGGTCCAATTCACCTGTGCCATGCTTGTTGACCTCACCAAGGCCTCTGATACTGTGGTCTAACTCATCCTCCATGACAAACTGTTGGTGGTTGGCAATTCAAAACATAGAAACAAAGAACCTGACAGCAAATGAAGGTCAGTTAGGCTGTCCAGTCTGGTCTAATCACTATATAACCCATGAGTCTGAGTCTCCTGGCAATCACTCATACCTCTACTCCACTTTTGCCACCAATATCCACCTAGTACAGTATGCTTGAACCCCTCTATTGTCTTTGCATAGACCACAACATTGGGCAATCTGTTCCACTTGTCCTCCATCATCTCTGTGAACAAAAAGTTGTCCCTGATGTTCTCTCTAAACCTGCTTCCTACCAATTTCTTCTAGTTCCCTGTCATATTCATTTTCACACTTACAGTGCAAGATTTGTGGCAATCAACATTGTTATTGAATGTTATCTATTATGCCCCTCCCAGTCTCCAGCAAGCACATCTTGAAGTCCCCAGTCTGTCCTTCCCTGCTGTTCCTGACTTATTTTGGTGACCCTCCTATTAACTGATACAACCCTAAAGGGATACATGTTGGCTAGGTGTGTGATACAGAATATATCTGAATGAGTGGCAAGTGAGCTTGGGGAATATCATGAGTGGTGGAGCATAGCAGAGCCACGAGTGATGGTTCCCCAAGCCCATTTGCCAGAAGTTCAGATATATTCTGTATCACACACCTAGCCATCACGTATTCCTTTTATACAATAGGACTGTGTTTTGTGCTGGGTTTTTTTTGCTTGATGATGTCACCACAGTATGATATCTGAAGATATCACACTGTGATGATGTCATCACAGTATGATAGCTGGAGTTGTCACACTGCAGTGAGAATGCATGTTTTTATCTAATGGATTATCTACTCAATCCTATTGTATAATATCCATTATCCTTCTCAGATATGGATTCCAGAATTGTTTTAGTACTCCAAGTGAGCTCTCACTAGGTGATACCTCTCAACCAGCTAGGACCAAAATCAGGGACCCTGCCCCAAAATTCAAAGACAGATGACCAAAATCAGGGACTTCATATTTTATCCAGCGTGGCTCCATGCCATCACACAATATATGTACACCACATGGTGTAGTAATGTACATCTGTAAAGTACCTTTAATTTATGCTTTTTAAATGTCAGATTCAGTTGCATACTACCAAATGGCACAATAAAAAAACACAGGCACATGGTTTGCATGTTTCTGTTGTCATTTCCATTAATTTACTTGCTTGAAACTAAAGTGAAACATGGGCACTACTAGAGAAATAATTCATTTTAGGATCCAGTATTAAGTTAATTTCCAGGCTTTTAAGGAGCCAGTGTTATTAATTTCCAGACTTAACTGAATAGAAATATACTGTATTGGAATGCAGCATGTGTATATGTGTGTGTGTCTCTCTCTCAGTAGTCTCATTAGAGAAACAGATGAGCCTGCAGAATGCCAGGGGAGTGGTGTCTCCTACAGTCTGCTTTTATCTGCTTGAACCAGTTTAAACCTTGCTGTGTTGTTGACTGATATATCAGTCCAGAATTCCTAAACATTCTAATTCTCTTGGTAGCCCAAGGGTTAAACAAGTCTGCTAGGCTTACACTGGCATTCTAGAATCAGGAAAAGAAGCAAGCAAGTCAGGAATTTGGGACAGGGAGTCCAAATTCAGGAAATCCCAGAAAAACTGGGACAGTTGAGAGGTATGCACTAGGGATCTATACAGGCCCATTGTCACCTCATTTTGCCTGGTGCTGTTCCCCCTGCCTATGCATCCCAGCATTTTGTTGGCCATGCCTACTGCCTTATTATATTGGGATGTTGATTTAAGGACTCTTGTATCCCTTTACTCCACTATCCGTTCTACCCTCATCCCTCTCCATGCTGTACTTCATTCTTGGGTTACTTGTTCCTACAGTATGTGTATGATTTTACACTTCTTTGCATTGAATTTCAGCTGCCATAACCTTGTTGATCCCTTTAATCTCCTCAGATCCCCTTTCATTGCTGTTATTTTCTTACTGTACACCTTTTAACATATTTTTGTGTCATGTGCAAAGAGGTAGCTTTTTCCTTGAATACCTTCACTTATGTCACAAGTAAAGGGATTAAAGAGTACCAATCTTAGGACTGGCACCTGTGGTGCCCCACTGCTGTCCACCCTCACTACTGAGAATGCCCCTTTCAGAACCACTGTCTGTTCTCCCAGCACCAGCCAATTACCAGTATAGTCTGCCAGTTTCTCCCCCACACCCAGGTCAGCTAGTTTCTTAAATAACCATCTATGTGGAACAGAGCTGATTGCTTTGCTAAAGTTCAAGTATAACACATTTACTGCTTGGTACCTAACAACAACCTTCATCACCTAATTGAAGAAATCATTCAGATATGTCTGGGATGAGTTTACCCTCCATGAACTCATGCTGACTTCTGTCCTGTATCCCAATGGCCACCAAGAATTCCACTAGCCTTTTCTTAATAATAGCTTCCAGCATTATACCCACTATTGAGGTCAGACTGACCAGCAGGTAATTTCCCAGGCCATCCCTAGAACAAATCTTAAATAGGGGCACCGTATCAGCCACTCTCCAGTCATCTGGCACCACTTCTGTCTCTAATGAGTAATTGAATAGGTCTGCCAGCAGTTCCAGCAGTACCTGCCCATGCTCCTCAAACATCCTCAAGTACAAGCTGTCTGTCTCTGGAGATTTGCCTATTTTAACTTACATGTATCTAGACTCTTCAGTACCCTCTCCTACACTATAGCTCCCACATTAATATTCACATATCCATCCTGCCTGGGTGTTATCCCACACTGGGAGAGCAGCCCATTTTCTTCCACAATACTATGCATTATCTTGCATTTAGTGTTGAGTCTATAGACCACCAACCCAGGGGGAAGAAACAGATATGGATCTGATGCTAGCCATCTAAAGGATGGCAGACAAAGGTGAGGTAGTGCTGGTTGGAAACCTCGATAGTCCAGCCGTGGACTGGAGCCTCCAAGCAGCAGCATCAACTAGGAGCAGATTTATCCTGGACTCCCTTCAAGGTGCCTTCCTCAAGCAACTGGTCATGGAACCAACTCAGCAGAAGGTAATACTGGACCTTGTGCTCACAAACAGGGACAGTGTGATGGGGGTAACAGTGGGGGAGCACCTGGGGAACAATGATCACCAGTCATTGTGGTTTGAAATCACAGAAGGAGCAGAACCAAACCACACAAAAACATGTACCCTGGATTTTAGGGGGGCAGAATTTGGGAAAATGTGGAGTTGCTTGAAGAGGCATTAAGGGGAATGGGGCAGGAATCAGGGATTGAGGAACAGTGGGCAGTATTTAAAATGGGGATTACAAGAGCAACAGAATTATTCACTAAGCAAGTTAGCGAGGGGAAAAGGAAGAGGAGGCCATTAAGGTTTTCCAAGGAGATAGCGGAGAAAGTGAAAGCCAGAAAGATTGCATTCAGGCAGTACAAAAAGACACAGGCAGAAGGGGATAGGGAGAAGTACCAGGAGAAGCAAAGAAAGGCAAGGAGCTCAGTAAGGGAAGCCAATGCTCAGACAGAAGAGCACATTGCAAAATCAGTGGGTAGAGGGGACAAAGCCTTTTAAAGGTACATAAGTGAAAAAATAAAGGATCAGGGAGGGATGGTGAGGTTGAAGGGGGAGGATGGGGGCCGTGTGGAGGAGAATGACAATAGTAAAGCTGATATACTGAACCGGTATTTCTGCTCAGTGTTTACTGAGGAAGAGGAGGGTAATGGGCCTGAAGGGAGTACAAGAGGTGGGAATGGTGCAGAAATGGACACAAGTTTCTTTACACGAGAAAGGGTCCTGAAGAAACTGGAAGCAATAAGAGTTGATAAAGCATGGGGCCAGATGGGGTGCACCCCAGAATCCTTAAAGAACTAAGAGAGGTGGTGGCTGAACCTCTGGCAATCCTGTTTAGCTGATCACTGGAAACAGGGGAGGTATCCAAAGACTGGAGGACAGCAGATGTAGTCCCCTTATACAAAAGTGGGAACAAAGAGGAAGCAGGGAACTACAGACCAGTCAGCCTCACCTTGGTAGTGGGGAAGATCATGGAAGCACTACTAAAGGAGAAACTGGTGGAACATCTGGTTTTCAATGGACTACAGGACCCAAGGCAGCATGGTTTCACCAGGGGGAGGTCATGTCAGACCAACCTTGTTGAATTATTCGATTGGATGACTAGGGAGGTGGATTAGGGGAGCGCAGTGGACATGGCCTATCTGGACTTCAGCAAGGCCTTTGACACTATGCCACATAGAAGGCTATTACACAAACTGGGGAATATGGGTGTGGCTGGACAATAATGTGGTGGGTAGGTAACTGGCTGGGCGGCAGGACACAGAGGGTGGTGGTAAATGGCTGTCACTCCACAGAGGGAAGAGTGACCAGTGGGGTACCACAGGGATCAGTGCTGGGACTGGTCCTAGTCAACATCTTCATAAGTTACATTATGCCGGGCCTAGAAGGCAGAATTTCCCTGTTCGCTGATGACACAAAGCTCTGTAACAGACTAGACACACCAGAGGGTGTAGACAGAATGAGAAGCAACCTGTAGAAACTTGAAGAATGGTCAGGGGTTTGGCAGTTGATATTCAATGCAAAAAAGTGCAAGATAATGCGTATGGGGCACAAAAACCCTGGCACAATATATCAGTTGGGGGGTGAGGATATAGCATGCACCAATCAGGAAAGAGCTCTTGGGGTTAACATCTCTGATGACCTCAAGGTAGGGAAACAGTGCGACAAGGCAGCAGGTAAAGCAAATAGGATGCTGGGTTGCATAGGCAGGGGCACCACCAGGAGAAAAAGAGAGGTCATAATTCCACTATACAAGACACTAGTGAGGCCCCACCTGGAGTACAGTGTACAGTTCTGGAGGCCTTACCTATGTAAGGACATAGACAGGGTAGAGAAGGTTCAGAGAAGGGCAACAAAGATGGTACATGGATTGCATCACAAGTCTTATGAGGACAGGTTGAAGGTCTTGAATATGTACTCCCTGGGGGAGATGAGGGAGAGAGAGGTATGACAGAGACATACAAGTATCTTACAGGGAGGAATAGGGTGCAGGAATACACTATTTTTAAGTGAAAAAGATGTCCCAGGACTAGAAGCCATGGGATGAAGTTGGAGGGAGGACAATTCAGAGTAAAAGTGAGGAAGAATTTCTTCACAAAATGGGTGGTGGACAAGTGGAACACCCTGCCAGAGGAAGTGGTGACAGCTGAAACAATCACAGGATTTGAGAATGCATGAGATAGACATAAAGGAATTCTGGAGGTCAGGGGTAAGGGGTAACAGACTTGTAGGAAAACATAAAGTGAACTTACAAGCTCAAATGGACAGACTGGGTGGGCCATAGTCCCTTATCTGCTGACTCTGTCTATGTATCTATGTATCCGGGCCCAACTTCCCTAATAAAGGGTTGTTGTGACTCCATCTGCCCGGTCCTAGCATGGATAGTCTGGTACTCCTTGGAGACGGGTGAATTTCCTAGATCCCTGAAGGAGGCAGTGGTAATGCCCCTCCTGAAGAAAGCTTCTTGGACCCAGACTGCCCTGCCAACTACAGACTGATCTCAAACCTTCCCTTTGTGGAGAAGGTGACTGAGAAAGTAATGGCCCTACAACTGGAGAACCATTTGACCATCCATGACATTTATGAACCACTCCAATCTGGTTTTTGAAAGAGGCATAGTACTGAGATTGCGCTGGTTTGGGTGCTCAATGATCTCTTGATGGCAAGAGACCAGAAGACCGGCTCCATCTTGGTTCTTCTTGATCTCTCTTCAGCGTTTGACCCTGTGGACCATGGGGTTCTTCTCAAATGCCTGAGGTTCATCTGTGGCCTGTCTAGTACAGTCCTCAGATGGTTTAGATCTTTTCTCCATGGCAGAACACAGAGGGTGGTGTCAGGGATTTATTCCTCTGACCCAGTCTCTCTATCATGTGGGGTATCTCAGGGTTTGGTGCTGTCCCCCATGTTGTTCACAGTGTACATGCTGCCCCTCGGAGACATTGTAAGAAGGTATGGGCTGAGGTTTCACTGCTATACTGATGATACCTAGCTCTACCTCTCTTTTGCACCTGACCAGGATAGAGCCCTCTGGATATTTAACAACTGTCTCACTGAAATCCAGGATTGGATGAGTTCAAGCTGGCTGAGGTTGAACTCAGAGAAGACTGAGGTAATGATCGTGGACCTGGGTTGCTGGATAGAGGGGATGGGGGCTGGTTTACCTTCAGGACTTTTTCTTGACGGTTCCCAGCTCCCCACCTCTGAGTGGGTGCAAAACCTGTGAGTGATTTTTGATGACAGGCTGACATTGTGGTTGCAGGTGTCGGCAGTCGTCAAATCCTCTTTCTACCACCTGAGGAACATCTCCAGGATTAAGCACCTAGTTCCATCCAGTGATCTGCCTACATTGGTCCAAGCCTTTGTGACTTCACTCCTTGATTACTGCAACTCCCTTTATCTAGGGCTGCCTGGGGTTGATATCCACCACCTGCAGCTGGTGCAGAATGCTGCACCCTGGGGATTCCTTGGACCTGTCATATCTTTCCAGTGCTGTGTGAACTGCTCTGACTGCCAGTACAGTGGCAGATCACCTTTAAAGTAGTACTTCTGACTTATAAAGCCCTACACAGACTTGGCCTGACCTACCTTAAAGAGCTTCTGGTGCCTCACTGCCCCATGCGATTGCTCCACTCGGCTGACGAGAGGTTGCTAGAGATTCCAAGGATTTCTTTAAAATCTTCTGGTGCCCCTACATTTATGTACGTAGTCCCAGCCCTTTGGAATTCTCTACCCCGTCAGTTTTGGGAGTGCGTGACCATGGAGGGATTAAAGCATGCCCTAAAGACATACTTGTGGCATCAGGCTTACCCTACTTGATTATATTTTGCTGTATTTTATGGAATCCCTGTATTTATGTTATATTGCATTCTGTTTTTGTTCCTTGTGTATTAGAAAGGCGTGGTAAAAATAAAGTTTTATTATTATTATTATTATCCTCCTGGGTCATACCTAAAATAGGCATTTACTTGCCTAGTGTACCCTACCTAGTAAACGAAAACTAAATAAAAAAATAAAACCAAATGAATAAATAGAAATGTAACTAAAATATTCATTCACAGAAACATAGACAATGATGGCAGAGAAATACCAAAGGTTCATCTAGTCTTCATGGAGTTCTTTATCTGCCCTGGGACCTCTTGTCTACATAGGGTTTTATCCTACCCAGTCAACCAACTA
This sequence comes from Neoceratodus forsteri, assembly GCA_016271365.2. Classification (NCBI taxonomy): domain Eukaryota; kingdom Metazoa; phylum Chordata; order Ceratodontiformes; family Ceratodontidae; genus Neoceratodus; species Neoceratodus forsteri. The sequence continues at coordinate 854,343,658 of CM028134.1, forward strand.
GCAGACCCTACACTCTGTCCCAGAAAAGTTTGAAACCATTTACGGTGTTGACATCCACTACCTCTGCTAACAGACTGTTCCATGGCTCCACCACCTTTTCCATAAAATAGAACTTCCTCACATCCCTCTTAAACTTCCCCCTGCCAGTTTCCACTTATGATCTTGGATTCTTGGCTTTATGCTCTTGTTGAATAATTAGCTGTAGTTCACATTGTTTATTCCCTTCAGAAACTTGAAAGTCTCTATCATTACCCCCCTCTCTCACCTGGTTTCCAGAGAGTACATGCACAGTGCTTTGAGATGATCAGCACGGAGTCATTCTGCCACAAGTCAAAACAGTGTGGCTAAAAATGCTGTAGCCTAACAAAACCCAACAAAAAAGGAGTCTGGCAAAAAGGTGACCTGTTTCGCGCACTGCGCCCATTTAAAACAATGGGCAGTTATGTTTTTTGTGGGGGGCTTTGCCTTTTGCACCCCAGCATGGGGATATCCCCCACACCCAGAACTTAAATAACCAACTCCAGGGGTCCTCGGGGCTGGGTAGAAACTCAGGAGGCAGGGGATTTTTTTTTTAATCAAAGTAAAACGTTGTACAAGGGGAGACCTGGGGAGGAGGAAAAGAACCACAGTCCCAGCTCTCCCGACTGTGCTGTGTGCTGGTGCCCTAGCCACTCATCCACTGGAGTGGCTCAACCAGGCACCCAGCTCATGGCTTTAATACTGTGCTATCTTACATGTGTGGTATTGACCCAGTAGCAAGACGATCTTCATAAGATCTGCTCAGCTGGCCCTGAATCATCTTGGTCACCCTGAGTTGCACTGTATCCAGCCTGCTTCAGTCCTTCCTTAGGTCTTAACTCCAGAACTGAGGGGAGTCACATGATGCTCTTGAGTTAGTTCACAACATTTTTCTCAGCTCCGTGTTCCTGGCAGATGTTTAACAAATTTTATAGTGTTTAGCAGCGAATTTTGGTTTTTGCAGGTCAATATTTACCATTCTGTTTCTTCTCCAAACTGGATGGTGTTAAAATGGAGGTGGAACAGGAGAAGTTCTTGGACTCCTATCCCATTTTGGATGCTGCACCACAGGAAGCCCCCAGGCCGCAGCCCCCATTTAAGAGACCAATGCCAGATTCGCCTGACATAGATCCATAGCCAGATAAATTAGATACATTAATTGCTGATATGACTGGGCTCAAAATTACCCTAGAGAAAGTTGCTGACTATTTGCAAGCACTAAAATTGACCATCGAAATGATGAACTGCTGCCTGGGGAAGCAGAGGTGTGGATAAGCACCTTGGAGAACACTCAGGCACGTGAATCATCTGAAATTGCTGACATGAAAAAATGACTGCAGAAACTTGAATTAAAAGCTGATGATCTTGAGATGCCTAGCTGCCAAAATAATCTAGTGATAGTGGGCATCCAGGAACAAGCAGAGGGTGCTGACATCCTATGTTTTCTGCAGAAACTATTATTGGATATTGCTGATCCACTGGTTCATGGGGACACATACTGCATACAAACAGCCAACAGCTTACTGCGGCCACCACCACAGGGACAACCTCAGGCCATCATATTAAAATGTCTGAAGTACCAGGACAAAGTAAATGTCCTGCAGCAAGTCCAGGCAAAGCATCCTCTTTCAGGGAATGGGAGGCAGTTCTATGTGTTTGGAGATACTACCCCTTATGTTAAGGAGAAGCAGTATGCCTACAAATACATAAAGTAAGTACTATACAAAGCTGGGGTCAAATTTTATATGCGTTACCCAGCATGATTGTTCATCAACACCACCTCAGGGACCCTTGAATTTCAGTCGGTGGAACATGCTAAGGTAGAGCTGGCTAAATTGTTCCTCCAGCTTTCATTTGTAGTAGCTCACAAAACTGCAACCTGAGTTGGAGGACTGGAATGCAGCTGGGTGCCACTGTTTTTCTGTACTGATAGATGGCTACTGAACAGTTGAAAATTTTCTCCATAGTTCATTTTGGTTTCTCCTGTTCTTTGGAATTACTGGACTATCATGGGTTTCCTGGCTATTAACCTTAGTTTAAAATGTTTTCTGAAGTCATGCTGCAAGATAGATTCGTGTTAAAGTATTACTGGACTTTGGTTATCTTTTGGACTGACAGGTCTTAATATAAGAACATTACAGTCTTGTGAATTCAAAGAGTCTGAATACTAGCCCAATAGTTTTCCATTTAAAAACCTGCTACCTGATGAGTGTATACAGGTAACTTTTGCTTATATACATATTTAGCAATTGTGGAGGTATGTCTTAGCACAGAGACTCTAATTGCATAAATAACCACAAACAGGGAACAGTGTGTTCGAACAATGCAGCATGGTGACTTTTAGTTTGATCAAAGACATGAGGACTTCTTTCCTTGGGACCACAGAAATGGCCTGTTAGAAGAGGGCGCAGGGTGCTTTTCCCCTGTTTTATTCCCTTTTTCATTCTCTTTCTCTCTCCCCACCTTTTCCCGTGTTTTATTGCAGCTACCATGATGCTGTATATTACTTGTCTTACTGCTGGGACATGGTGGTGAAGGGGTTGTCTGCAGGCCCCCCGAGCCATTACTGTCTGTCATAAGGCATTGGGCATGGTGCTCACACATCGGGTGTTTCCCCTAGCCTCCCCCTCCAGATGTGATGGGGGTAAATGGGAGAATGTCACAGTTAAAATTGTCGTACTATGCTATTCAAAGTGTGTTTTACTTGTTGTTATGGGGTTATACCCCTTTATTTTATTATAGAGCACAAAGATAACTTATTATTGCCTAACCAATTCTCATGCAGTGACTGCAAATGTGTTATTCATATGTGCTGGACATATGTGTAACTTTTCCCAGTATCTTTCTCCAATGGTTATAGCATGGGGCTCCTTCTAAAATATATTTTTTCCAATGGCAAGTCCAATTTAAACTTCATCACCTGGAACATTAAGGGAGGCAACTCTCCAGCCAAATGCATCCAGGTCTTAAGACACCATGCCATTCCGAAAGTAGACATGGCAATGCTCCAGGAGACCCACATATTGTCTAAAGATGCTCATTTGTTTGCTAGACTGTGGGTGGGTCATTCGTATGGAGTGGGTTCCAGTTCTCGAAGGGCAGGTGTACTGATCTTGGTGAGAAAGAATCTTCCCTTTCATGTCTCGCAAGAACTATCTGACCCAGAGGACAGTTGTCTTTTTCTATATGCTTGAATACGGGTTCAGGAATTACTTCTGGGTAATATATACAGTCCAAACACAGATTCACCTGCATTTTTTTTAAATTTGTTAAACATTATCTCCTCCTATGACAGCCTTCCCAAGATTATTTTGGGAGACTGGAATATAACACTGGACAGATCCAGCTGCAATCATACGGGATTGTCACCTGCACAAAGGGGACTTAGGGATTTCATGGACCAAGGTGGCTTAACAGATCTTTGGAGAACCCTCCAACCCATTGAAAGAGAATACACCTTTATCCCCCCTGTGTACGGGTCATATTCCTGGACTGATTTTGCATTGGTGAGCCCTAATTTTATAAAAGACACCCGTTTCTGTGAAATCCCTAGTTGGATTATTTCAGATCATGCCCCCATGTCCCATTCTGTGTTTCTTTCCTCCTCTGCAGACAGGAATAAGTGATGGAGGATAAATAATCATCTATTGAAAGAGGAGTGGTGTTTGAATAAGATCAAACAAACTGCAACAGAGTATTCTGAATTTAATCAAGCTTCAGCCTCCCTCTCTGGCTACATGCTGGAATGCTTTTAAATGCATCATGCAGGGGGAATTAATTAGGCTTGCCACATCTAGGAAGAGACAAAAACAAAAACAAGACCTGTTGCAGTCCATCTGTCAATTCGAAAAAATCGCTGATGTGAGGTCTTCTGAGACTGATTGACTGCGACTCAATCAGGAAAGGGCAGAGTATGCTGAATTAAACCGAGAACAGGATGAGTTTTCTCATTTTCTGACTCATTTAAATTACGACATGTTTGGGGAAAAAGCTCGTAAATTCTTAGCCATGAGTGTAAAACAGCTGGAAACATCTTGTTTGGTTGGGTCTGTGCGGTCAGCAGTAAATAACTCAGTACTTACCGCACCTTGAGACATTGTCAGGGAATTTAAGTACTATTATGAGAACCTATATAAGGATGATATTGAATATTTAACTTCCGTATTTCTTAGAAAGACTAATCTTCCCCAACTGGGCCCTGCCTTATCACAAATCTTGACCAATCCCATATTAACACTGGAAGCTGAGAAAGCCATAGCTGCTCTTAACCAGATAAGTCCAAGGGGCGAAATGGCTTCTCTCCTCATTTTTATCTTTCACTGAAATCAGAAGTAGCCCCCCACCTAGCTTATTTTTTTTAACCATTGTTGTCATAACAATACTTTTCCCCTGAATTTTTGGAAGCCTTCATTACCCTTGTACCCAAACACGGTAAGAACCATTAGGATGTAAACAATTATTGGCCTATTTCCTTGTTAAATATCAATACCAAAATTTTGTTGCACATTCTAGCTAAATGCATAGCTACTTTTTGGCACCCCTTAATAGGCCAAGAAGAAACTGGTTTTATGCAGGGCTGTTTAGTTACACAACATATGCATAAAGACTTTTATTTAATCTTGGCATCTAGGGGAACCACCTCATCTACTGTGCTGGTTTCCCTGGATGCTGAAAAGGCTTTTGACAGGGTCTCACAGCCCTTTCTTTTTCAGACCATATTGGCTTTCAAGTTTCCTGAGGGGTTCCTCATATGGATTGAGTTATTTTACTGTAACCCTACTGCTAAATTTTTTTGCAACTGTGTTCTATCAGACCCTTTCCTATTATAGCGAGGAACCCAGCTGGGATTCCCCCTTTCCACATATTTATTTAATGTACACTTAGAACCTCTAGCTTGATATATTAGACAAATTCCTGATATTCATGATATTGTGATTGGGCCCCATATATTTAAATTATCCACATACATAGATGATATCTTGTTGTATGTAATGGATCCAAGTACTTCTCTTCCCGCAGCTTTAAGCAGGATTCAAGATTTTGGATGGCTTTCAGCACATAAATTAAATTGTGCCAAAACTGTAATAATGCCCCTTAATTACAGGCACATTTAAGTGCCCTACCACCACAGTTAAGAAAGTGCTGGTCGGCTTCTGAGCTCAACAACTTGGGTATCAGATTGGCTTTGAAGAGCTCCTGACACAGTTGAGACAACTTTGAAAAAATGTAATATTCAGACATAACTGTAGCTTATATTTTATTTTGTAATTATCACTCTTAGTTCCTTATTCTAGGGGTATTTGCATCAATACAGTATCTCTGCTCTTTGAGCTCTGGCTGCCTGCCTACACCTGACATCATAATTCTGTTTATTACATCAAAATATGTTGCTGTGGAGATAATTATGATGTCATAAACAGAAGATTGTGATGGCATGTGTAGAGAAGCAGCCAGAGTAGATAGAGTTTATGGAACAGGTATCTTGTTTTCATGCAACTGTTTTCAGTAATAAAAAATTGGGAAATTTATTACTGAAAATATATATAATATTAAAGAATATCTGATGGAGCTGAATATAAATCTTGCTTTTTTCAAAATTTTGCTAATGCTGTCAGTGGCTCTTTAAGTGCCAAACTTCTGACTGAATACAACTTGAGTTAAATAAAACGTATCATTACAACAGATCTTTCCAGACGGCAGAATCTTCCTCTTTTGTTATGGGGGATAATCTCTTTGATTGGTATGAATGTTTTACCCAGAATATTATACCCTCTTAGCATGTTAAGCATCCCTCTTCTCCAAACATGGTTCAATGATTTGCATAAAACTGTATCTAACTTTATTTGGAGTGGTAAGAGGCCTCACATAGCCTTGATAAAGTTATCCCTAGCAAACAATCAGGGAGGGTTGCAAGTACCTAATTTCTTCTGGCACTATCTCGCGTCACAAGCCAGCAGGTTTTTGGCTTGGAGCCTCACAAACTTTGGAAGAGATCAACTCAATCCATATTGGAAATACATTGAGGAAAATCTTTGTCATGCTCAAGGCATTTCCTTACAAGCCCTACCATATATTTATTTATTTATTGAATTTTGATGACCGGGTAGGCCCACTGGGCCCCAGAAGTCCCTTTTTCAGGTGTGACCCAGGAATAACAGTACATGAAATATTAGACAGTGATACATATACAGGTCATGGGTATACAGTATTCAGCAGTTTACACATAAGTGAGACAGAGCAGTCTTTTCAATAGGTTTCGTATATCTAACTAATAAGTTGCTGTTCATCTGATCGTGCATCAGTCATACAAAGGAGAGAGACAGTACTGTAAATTCTTTAGGTAACATACATCTAAGAGCCACAGGATAGGTTCTGTGAGGGGAGAAGGAGTTAGTGCTACCTGTTCAGGGGTTGGAGATTTAAGTATGGTAGAGTGAGCTGACCCAGGGTTATTGTTGTAGTGTTAGGTACTATAGCATTGGCATTTGCTCATTGACAGCAGATGGGTCTTGAGTCTTGTGCGGAAGCATGGTGCTGATGGTGTTTCTCGCACCTCCAAAGGGAGTTTGTTCCACAGGGAAGGGGCAGCATGTGAGAAGGACTTGTAGCCTGCCTTAATCCTGACCTTAGGGACCTCTAGTAGCATTTGGCCCGAGGACCTGAGGTTGCATAGGTTTCTTTTTACTGTTAGGAGTCCATCAAGACTCGGGAGAGGCATGGGGCTAATTAGCTTTTTCACCAGGCAGAGTACAGGGTACCTGAGGTGAGCTTCAAAAGATGGCCAGTTGAGCCTCACTAATGCCTTGCAGTGGTGGCTCCTTGAGTGGGATAAGGAGGCAAAGTGGACCACCTTGTTGTATAAAGTCTGTAATTTACCATACTCCAGCTTTGCAAAACCCTGAAGGACTGGGGCAGTGTATATTAGTGTTGGGAGTAGGACACTAGTTGCAATTGCAGTCCTAGCTTCAGGGGTCAGCTGTTCCTTGAGCCGATACAGTAATCCGAGTTTAGTATGGATTACTTTGGTGACTTGGTCTACATGTTGTTTGAAAGTGAGACCTTGGTTGAGGGTAAGGCCAAGGTACTTTGTCGAGGAGACTACTTCCAGTTTGTTGCCCTCCAGGGACGTAAGTTGGAGTAGTTGTGATCTGTCTTGTCCAAGGGCTCTAAGTCCGAACAACATGGCTTTGGTTTTATTGATATTAAGGACCATTTTGTTCTTGATGAGCCATTCCTCCATGATGAGGATATCCTTTTGGAGGGATGTGCCTAGATCCTCCAAGTTGTCTGAGGTTTTGTAAATAACAGCATCATCTGCATATTGGATTGCATTGCTGCTCCCACAGTGGTTGTGCAGTTCATTTACAAACAGTGAGAACAATAGGGGCCCAAGTATCGCCCCTTGGGGTACTCCCTCCTTTAGGGACTGTGGTTTGGAGAGTTTATCCTGCCACCTGACCCTCTGTGTGCGACCAGAGAGGTAGCTTTCCAACCATTTGAGGGCATGGGTGTCGAGGCTTATGTGGAGGAGTTTATGGAGTAGTAGTCTGTGATCCACCAGGTCGAAGGCCTTGGAAAGGTCTATGAAAACCGCACCTGTGTTGGCGTTACCTGGACTAAGTTGCTGGTGGCTTTACGTTCCATCCCCATAGGGTGGTCGGTACGGATTAATGTTCAACTTAGTCATCTCCTCTAACATTCATTATGGAGAGATCTCAAACAACCTCGTCATCTTAACACCAAATTTAAAATAGCAAATAAACCCATTCCCCTATCATTTCTCCCTCAGGCAGATTCTCTGACTCTTGCTTGTCTTCTGTGGTTCAATGGTCTGGCTTCATTTGAAGACTTTCGCACAACATTTGACCTCCCTCAGTGCCTAATTTTTCAATTCATACAGCTCAAGCATGCTGTACAATGTTGTTAAGGCCCACATCCTTGGCATTTAGAAGGAAAAGTGGAATACCATAATCTAGCAGTATTGGTGACTAAACTGCACTCGGTTTCACTTATATATGCAGCACTCAGAGAGGGTGTAGGAAACCAAATTTAGGTGCGGTGCAGCTACAGGGAATACGAATTCCCAAGTCTTGGCTCAGATCCCACTTGGCAATATATTTATAAATATATAAATCTAGATAAGTTGCGCTTAATGCAGTATAAGATAGTTCATAACGTATATTATATTCCACAACATATGTTTAGGAGGGGGAAATCACCAAATTTACTATGCAAAAGATGTAATCTGCAGGAGGGTACTCTTCATCATATATTATGGGACTGCCTTCCAGAACAAGCCTTTTGGGCTTACATACAGTCTCGCTTAGACCCATTACTAGGCTTGCAAGAGGCATTCTCACTGGAACTCTGTTTGCTAGTGCTGGTTGATTTTTAGTTATTAGACCCACAGAAATTCCATATGGCGCTCATTTTGACTGTTGTCAAATTAGTAATTTTGAGGCACTGGATGGATAACCAACCCCTGTTATTTAAGGAGTGGCATGTAGAAATGTTGACCATTCTCAGAATGGAAAAATCAGTATCGAGCTTCTGGCATTGTCTGCCAGGGTATAAGCAGAGGTGGGAAAAGTTGTACACTCTTTTACAACTGATGTGAAGGGTATGTTAACTTTTAAGGATCTTATTTCCAGGAGTACAGCTTTGTACTCCTAGAATGTCTTTTTGTAAGGGTCTAAGATGTTTTGTGCCACGTCCGGATCAGTAAGTAATTGGAGTAAATGTATACCCCCTCACCTATCTGATGTTTTATTTTTGTGCTTATAGGCTTTGTCCTTCATGTATATATTTATCTCCTGGAACTCTCAAGTACATAGATTGATTCATGCTTGTGTATATATAATATTGAAGATACGTTGCAATGCTTTCTTTCTTTTTGTATGGGTTACTAACTTGGCTCAAGTATTTTTGTATTTGTCCTAAAGAGTGTTCCCTTGTGTGCTCCTTTTTGTTTGTTGATTGTATATATTTTTTTCTTCAATAAAGTATACTAAGTTTAAAAAACAACATCTAGAACTGAGCAGAGTGTTCCTGGTGCTACCTCAGCAGTGACCTGTATAGAAGTAGTAGTGCCTCCTTTTTCCTGCTGTTAATACCCCTTCTGTCAATACACCCCAGTATCCTATTAGCCTTACTACAGGCCTTGTTACACTGACTTGATTGCTAGAAGGAGTCACTAATGATGACCTCCAGGTCCCTTTCCTCTGCCGTAGGGCTCAGTTTAATCCCTCCCATCCAGTACTCTGTCTTGTTTTCTTCCCTCTAGGGGCATAATCTTGCATTTTTTGGCAATGCATTTCAACTGCCAAACCTTAGACCTCCTCTCTAGCCTTTGTAGATCCCTTTGCATCTCTGTGAGCCCTTTGTTGCTACCTACCCTACCATAGAATTTCATGTCATCTGTTAAGAGACACAACTTGCCCCAGACACCCTCTCCAATGTCACTGATCAACATATTGAAGAGGACAGGACCCAGGACAGATCCCTTCTGCACCCTACTCTTGACCTCCCTCTTCTGATTTGACTCCATTTACCACCACCATCTGCTGTCTCTCCTTCAACCAGCTTCCTACCTATCTATGTTCCTAGTCATGCCCATGTCCACCAGCTTCTTCAGCAATTTTCTCTGTGGCACTGAGTCAAAAGTCTTGTTAAAACTGAAGCAGAGAAAATACAGAGTGTGGCCCTTATCCACTACCTTTGTTACCCAGTCAAAGAAAACTATCAGGCTGGTCTGACAAGGTGTCCCTGTCAGAAACCCATGTTGTTTATTATACTGTAGACCACTGCTGTCTGGGTAGTCTGCAAGGTCCTCTTTGATCAGTGACTCCATCAGTTTTCTCACTACAGAGGTAAGGCTTCCAGGTATATAATTCCCTGGTTGCTCCATGTCCCTCCTTGTGTAGTGGGACTACATCCACAATCCTACAGTCTTTTGGAATGACACCTTTTTGAACTGAGCTGTTGAATAACCCTTCTAGGGCTTCAGCCAGTTCAACAGCCAATTCCTTGAGCACCATTGGGTGCATCTTATCTGGCCCTAGGGCTTTATCTACCGTTAGGGCTTCAAGATACTTCTGGATGCTTTCTCAGGTAAATAGTGGCTGCCTCATTTCAGGAATGCTCCTGACAGCTGCTTTGATGAAACTTTCAGGCAGAGGTAATAGTTAAGGATGATTCCTTTTAGTTCATCTTCCTCTAGTACCATGCCCCGTCTGGTAGCCTGACAATGCCCCTTCCCTGGTTTTGTTTGTTAATATAGCTGAAGTATTGTTTTTCCCCTCCCTTGACCCCCCCTCTACAGTATGCAGTTCTGAGTCTGCCTTTGCCTCCCTGACCATCCTCTTTGCTTACCTAGCTTTTATTTGGGACTCTGCTCATTCTACCACCCCTGCTTTTTGTGGTGAAAACCTTTTTCTTGGCCATTACTGCTTCTCTGACCCTTTCTGAAAACCATATTGGTCTCTTGTACGTGTTTTATTTTGTAACAATTCTCATGCATTAATTTGTTGCTTCAAGAATGATCCCCTTGATTGCCTCCCAATCTTTGCTCTGCACCTCTGATGCTGTCCATCTATGACATTTTTTGTCTCAGACCAGCTCCCTCATCCAATTGAAGTCCATTCTTCTGAAATCTAGGGCTTCGGTTTTTGAAAGGTGTATTCTGGTCCTGAGGGCCAGCCTGAAACAAATTAAGTTAAGGTTGCTGGACCTCTGTGGCTCTGTGGCTTCCCCTACATTCACTGCACTCACCATCTCTGGAGTGGTGAGCACCAAATGGAGAAAGGCCATCTGTTTTGTGAGTTCCTTGACCACTACACCAGCAGGCAGTACAGAAATGTAGTCAACATGACCTGACTTCTGATGCACCTGCCCAAAGGAATGTTCCAGTTGATATCTGGCAGGTCTAAATCACACACCACCACTTCCCTTTTCTTCATTCCTCTTCCCAGGTATTCCCTGAGATTGCTATCTCTCACATCCCTTTGTACTGGTATTCTATAGATCGCCCCACCCATATTTTCTTACTGAGCGCACCATGAGGTGTAACCACAATGATTATGTTTCTTCTTTTCTTCTCCTGATGTGTCCATCCTTCACAGTGTCTATGTCGTCACTGATATATAGGGCTATACCACTCCTACTTTGCCTTTCCCTCTATCCTGTGTAAACATTGTGTAACCTAGGATTAACAATTCCCAGTCATTATTCTCTGTGGCCCAAGTTTCTGTGATGGCTATCAGGTCCATCTTAGTGTCTGCCACCAATGTGTGGAACTCACTGATTTTATTACACAGACTCCTGACATTAAGGCAGAACCCCTTTCAACTAGTTCAAGGTTCTCTTTTGCTGTTTTGTTATCCTACACCTGCATTCCTTCCCATTCTCTTTACTGTCTTATTTTATCTAATGTTTGCAAACCCTGAGAGCATTCCTCTTTTGCCTCTTCCTATACTCTTTTTTGAATCTCAACCTTATATTTACCCACCTTACTACTAGTCAGTACTAATCAGACACGCCTCCTTCCCTTGGTCTATCTTGACCTCCCTCAATAACTTCCTCTATCCCACCTGCAACTGCTCATAGCCCCCCTCACACTTTCCTCTCCTAGAGACAGTTTAGCATTTAGCTCTTAAACCCCTTCACACAAGCATAGCCTTAAGCTAGTTTACTACAAGTTGCCTTTCTGTACATTAAGGATATGTTACGTGCACTTATGTACATAACATATAAGTTGTCATCAGTATTTTACCCTGTCTAGATAAGTGCTTCCTAATACTTTCTCCATGTCGAGCCATCCTATGGTTAAAACTCAATTGTACCACATGAACTCATTTCACTTAACAATTAAGCATGTACCTGTTAGTAAATTTATGTTGTTGCATCTTATTATGGCCTGTGGAGCATATCACCTATGTTTCACGTATTTCATTAATGCCAGTTTTTTTTTTGTGATGTCTATGTACTCCTATTTCCCATTCCCCCAGGATGATCCGTGAGACAATCAATTTTATATTGCTCAGTGTGCCTTTCCTGGTGAAACTTGTCAATAAATAAATAAATAAACTAGTCCCCAGTATGGAGGATCACTACCTAGGTTCCCCTCCTTCCCTCCTTCCCTCTCTCCCCTTACTGTGGTTCCTCTAGCCTCAGTGTCCCCTGCAGTCAATTTAGCTGTCTAATGTTCACATCAAATGTCTGTACCAGAACTTTGGTCCCTTCATTTGTTAGGTGAAGGTCATCACCTTTGAGAAATCTCCTGTCGCAGAAGTCCCCACAGATCCCCAAAAGTGGTACCCTTTCTCTTGACACCATTGCTTTAACCACGCATTTTATTTCTATGGCTCTTCCCTCCTTAAACTATCTTTCCCTCCCCACTACTCCACACATGGAAGACCTTGGAAGAGGTCAGGGAGGCTCAATGTGCCTGCAATCTGTTCCCCAGCCTCTGAAAGTTCTGCTTCTCTGGCTCCATGGGCTGGTTTGCCAGATCATTGGTCCCAAAGTGTACCATACCCCCATCTCTCTCTCTCTCTCTTTCTCTGCTGTCCTCCCAATTCTGTCTATGTCCCAGATGACTGATGCCACAGGAAAGCACCTGACCATCCCCCACCCCCTTCCTACCAGCCTATCTACTCCCCGATCATAGAATCACCAATCACTAAGACCCTACTAGCATCCTTCTTCTTACTCTCACCACTTGGTACCACCAGGTCATTACTCCCATTTCCCCAGATTTACTAAGAGTCCCCACTAGGGGAATCAGGTACCTGAGTATCCTCCTGGGGTGTAAAGGGATTTGCCATCAAAATGGTGTAGGGGTTGGCTAATTTCCTTGTGACTGACACTGTCACCCATCCCCCTCCCAATCTCACTACTTTCCATACCTCTGGACCAGTACACCTTTGGGGAGTTGAACTGTGGGTTCTAGCTGAGCTGGTGCTGCAGGAGATAGATCTCTTCCTTTGCTGCTGTCATCTGAGCATGGAGATCTGCAAAGATCCTCCAGAAAGGCAGTGATCCCTCCTTCAGCATGTAACCCTGGAGATGAGCACTTCACAGTCTCTGAAACTGACTTGCTCCCTGGTAAATATGGCTCTAACCCTCTGCTCCCCCAATGCAGTGCTTCTGAAAGCAGAAGCAAAATGGATCTGAGAAATAAACTGAGACAGTTTTCGCAGTTTATAGGTCCCACAATTTTAGCTGCCTGAGGTGCAAAAATGGATGGGGGAAGGAGAGCTTCAGCTAACTGTGCCCCTCTGCTCTTCGTCATGCACTGCTTCTTTAAGTACAAAGCAGAAACCAAATGGATCACCCATTCAGTATGTCTGCCTTACCCATGTAATTTTCATCCCACCTCTTCCCCCTTTTCAGCCTGATAATCCCTTCTTCAGTTTTACATATTTCAGTGGTTCAGTCCCTCTGCTGTTCTAAATTCAGCTTCCACTTTTGCCTTTCTCATCAACCTATTGGTCTCATTAAGTTTGCTTAAGTAAACCTTCCTGTTACTGTTAGATTGGTTGACTCTGTACCTTTTGAAGGCCCCCTCTTTTCCCTCACTGTCATGTATACCTTCTTGGTATACCACATAGGCTTGCTGCACTTCCTGTTCTTTACATATTTCTCATTCAGTGGTTTGTGACTTCTTCTTACTCTCTCTGATATAATCCACTTTCTGTCAACTCCTTTTGCCAGCTTTACCCCTTCTAGTTTGTCCCTGCATCTTTCATGTATTTTTCTGAAATCATCTTTCCTGAATCCAGTACCTTAGTCCTTTAATTGGTATAAGCAGCCTCCAGAACCATGCTGAAATATTCTGTTTGGTGGTCACTGTTTTCTTTTTTTTTACTTTGTTTATTCTCCTTTGGTCAGCTGAAACATACCTCATCTTAGCCTGTATTGTTCCCCATTCAGGTTCACCCCCCTTGCTATCTGGAGAGACATAACATCAGCAGTTTGAGAGACTGTGGCTTGGTCCCTCATGGTGGGGTTCCCCCCAATGGCCCCAAGAGGGAGGAGGACATGAGCCTATGTGGTGCATTAACACAGTTTTTTGCAAGAATTTCCTTACTTTGTGAGACAATATAGTCATATCCTCATTTGCCTGTAGGAGCACACATCTATGTTGCTGTGGAAGCGCAGGGCCCTCCAGGCTCTACACTTGCATTTGTAGCAAAACAACAACCAGATTGTCAGCATATCCTTCTTATTACCCCACCTCATGAACCCAGTACTGAAAATTTTCAAATCCCCACTAAAACGTTATTCCGTGTCACCACAATGTCATTCCATACCACAGGCTCAAAAACACAGTTTAGCAAGGATTTGAAAAATGACAGCTGTTGTGTTCAGGAGGTTAGATAAAAATGGTTATGTTGAAAATGTAGGGTAAAAATATTTAAAATTAGCAAAGTTATAGGTGAGCGTGCCAAACTTTCAACTTATGCACAAACTTTTGCCATTTTTACTTATTTTTTTTATAATTCAGTATTCTTTATTAAATTTAACCACGGCAAATCAATAACAGTGATATCCTTATTCCAGAGCTTTTTTTGAACATCAAGTAAAAAGAAACAAAGGACCTCCACTAAACCAATGAGTATCCATTAGTCAAGTGTTAAAACTAGAAAATATAAACAGACTGATTTTCCCTCCCCTTACCCCTTCCCCCCTCCCCAATCATGTGGTGCATATCGAACTATTCACTAAATACCCAGGTACCAGGGCTAAGTAAACCACCTATAAAGCAACATGTACATAGTCTATTGAGTTCACGGATGGCAGACAGAGCAGAAGGAAAGCATGTTTAGTGCAGAGGGGCCTGTAGTTTGTCATTTTACTTAGTGCCTCCTTAATAACAAGGCATCTAACTTACCTACTTTTTCCTAAAGGAGGATAAGCGCCTGTTCACCTGTGCTATGAGGTTCTCCACCGAAGGGCTAAGGTCATTCTCATGTAACCATTCCGTGGAGGTTAATCACGGAGCGGTCTTTCCAATGTCTAAGTACTAATTTTTTAACTGCCATGGATATTAGTGCCATGTGGTATCTCTTCTCCTTCACCTGTATCTCCGAATAATCACCCAAAATACAGATTTTAGGGGAAAAGAGACCTTGTAGTCCCAATAGCGGGTCTAATAGGGTTTCTATCTGGGCCCAGAGGGGGGATACCAATTGACAAGACCAAAAGATATGCAAGGGAGAACCCTCCTCTTTATCACATCTAAGACACCTTGTTGAAGTGACACGTTTCATCTTTGCCAGTCTAATTGGGGTGTAATAAAGATTATTCAAAATGCAATACTGTGTGATTCTGTATCTATCTTGTGTGTGATAAATGTATAGGTTTTTCCAAACGTTCTGCCAGTCAGCGTCTCCATCGGGGTACAGGCCTTTCCAGATGCTGGGACAAGGAGTCAGTGAGATTCCCGGGAATTTATGTAGTAAACTGTACAACTCCGAGACACTATGTGGCTTATTGACAATCACACTGACCTGAGAGAAAAAATTTACAAGAAGTGAACTTTTATTAGCACTCCCAAACTTACTATTCAAGAGATGCCTTAATTGGTATACCCTGAAGGCCATTTTGGTTGGCCATTGAATTTATCTAAGATCTCCTTCTATCCAGGATGTGATCAGGTGAATAGAAATCTTCTACACTGCAGTTCAAAATCAATGGCAACCACTTTTCAGTTATCACTGATTTACCTGTGCGAAGATTGGGGTTGAGACATATAGGTTGTGAGAAGTCCCCAGTTTGAGAGATCTTGAAATGCTTAAATAACTGAAATACCACCATCAGAGAAATTCCGAGAGGTAAAGAACGAAATAACATGGGGATATGTTTGCTTGACCCGTAAAATAGAGCTTTCAGATCAATATTATGAGATTCCATAAGATCTTGTTCTATTTGAAGCCATAATGGTTTATACCCTTGAGAAGATTGAGAGTCAACGATGGATAGCCATTTCCCACATTTACTGAGATGTGAGGCCCAATAATAATAATACAAAAAATTAGGGAGACGGAGTCCTCCATATTCTTTGGGTTGGGAGAGCTTGCTATAAGATTTCCTGACAGACTTGTTGTTCCAAAGGAAAGTGCTTATTCCAGAGTGAATATCCTTGAAGTAAGATTGAGGGATCAACAAGTTCAGCATATTCAAGGGATAGAAAATTCTAGGTAACACATTCATTTTAATAGTGTTAATCCTGCCCCACAATGACAGAGGTAGCTTAGACCACCTAATTAAATCTTGCTGGATATCCCGCCAAAGGTCGTCTAAATTTAGATTTCTCATCATTGATGAGCTAAGAGAGATGTGTATCCCCAAGTATTTAATAGAACGAGTGGTCCACTTCATTCCGAACTCAAGAAAATCTGAACTGTAAGTAAGATGATTGAGAGGAAATATTTCAGTTTTATTAATATTGAGTTTGTAATTAGAGTATGCACTAAAGGCCTCGATCTTACCTAATGCCGCCCTTAGCGATGAGACTGGATTGGACAGATGTAAAAGTAGATCGTCCGCAAACACTGAGATTTTGGGAACACTATTAGCAACTGGGATACCCGATATTAATAGGGAAGAATTTAAGGATCTAAGAAGGGCTCGAGATACAAATTAAATAAGAAAGGGGATAGGGGGCAGCCCTGTCTCATACCTGAAGTAAGTGGAAAGAAATCTGACATGACCCCATTACAATACAACCTGGCTTTTGGTGAAACGTATAGGGCTTGTATCCATGTGATAAACTGTGGTGGAAAGCCCATAACTTGTAAAGTGGCCCAGAGAAAAGTCCAGTCAACCCTATCGAATGCCTTTTCTGCGTCAAGGGATACTAAAATCATCGGGGATGGAGATGTCTGGGCCATGCTAAGGAGATATTGCAATTTATGGTGGTGATCAACCGGGGACCTATTTGCAACGAATCCGATCTGTTCGGGGCTAATTAAAGATAGCCATACCTGTTCAATCCTTTTGGCTAAGATTTTTGCTAAGATCTTAATATCACAGTTTAATAGCGAGATAGGGTGATAACTTGAGGGGAGATGTGAAGGTTTACCTGGTTTGAGAAGAAGAATAATAATGGCCTCTAAGAGAATGGGGTCTTGGGTACTACCATTCAATAAATGTTGGTATAAACGGTGTAGGCCAGGTACTAAGTCTTTGGCAAATAATTTGTAAAAGTTTGGGGAAAGTCCATCAGGCCCGGGGGCCTTATCAGGGGCCAGACCATTTATTGCAGTCAAAATCTCCTGGGTGGATATAGGAGAAGTTAACAGCAATTGCTGTGTGATCTAATGAAGGTAAGGGAGAGTTGCAAGGTAATTAAGCATTTCGCCCATGGGGGGAAGAGCTTCCTCTACTATAGAGTGATGAGAAATAGGTTCTGATACAGAGATTACTTCCCTCGGATTAGTTTTGATCTCCCATTTAAATCCTCAATTGAGTTAATAGCCCTAGAGGCTTCCAGTTTTCTTAATCTCAAGGCTAGTAAGTGACTAGCTTTTTCTCCACATTCTATGTACTTTGCACGAGATCTCAAAATAGCAAACTCAGCTTTTTCCTGCAATAACATAGAGTACTGATTCCTCAGGGATAAGAGGGTTTCCAATGTATCCACAGTAGAGGATACAGAGAGAGATTGTTCTATCCTTCTGATCTGGGTGAGGAGTGAGAGGGCCTTCACCTCTGCCTTCCTTTTACGTGCAGTGGCTAGGCGAATAAACTCGCCCCTCAAACAGCACTTCAACGCACACCATTCATGATCTGCCCTATTCACTGAACCCTGATTGGCGAGATAGAAGCACTGGATCATCTCCAATATCCTTGTGCTAATATATTCTTCCTTCAGGAGTTGATTATTTAATCTCCATAGTGGATCCCTCTTAATATTGGCATCCAGCAGCGCGGCCATCCAAACCGGGGCGTGGTCCGATACCGTCATGGCTTCTATACCCGCGCTACCCATACTTTGTAGTAGCGAGTTACTAGATAGAATATAGTCAAGTCTAGTCCATGTATTGTGTACAGCAGAGTAAAATGTAAATTCCCGAGTCGTCGGGTTCAGTGATCTCCACGGATCACAGAGACCAAGTGTTTCCATGAAGTCTGCCAGTGCTCTTTGAGTGGCTGACGGAGGTTTGAATGCAGGATTGGATCTATCTAAATCCTGCATGGGAGGTAGGTTCCAATCTCCTCCGAGTATCACTGGGAGGGATAGGAAGTCTTGTAGCTTCTCTAATAGACTGGCAAAGAAGATTGGATCATCCCCAACTGGGCCGTAAATACTCCCTAATAAGACCTCAGTGTAATTTAGCATGCCCCTGACTAGAGTATACCTGCCCCTGGGGTCCGATATGGTTGTAATAGCTTGAAAGGTTACTGACCGATGAATGAGGATCGCTGTGCCCCCAGCCTTGGATGAATCACCTGAAGCAAAGATCTGCCCAATACCTCTTCTCCGCAGACTAGCCACTTCGTTCAGAAGTAAGTGAGTCTCTTGTATGAAAGAGACCTTCACTTGCAGATATTCCAAGTGTCTTAATATCTGTATTTTCTTTAGAGCGCTGCGGGCCCCTCTCACGTTCCATGTAATGAACTTAATATAGTTGAATGCCATTTACCCTCGCCAATCTAATGATGCTACCTTGGTACCTGGAACAAATGCACCACCGTCCCTTTACTTAAACCAAATTTAACCCACAAAAAAATAGGTCCATAATATCCCTAAATAGAAATTGGAGAAGTATAGTCCTTCCGTGATAATACCCTCCCTCTATTATATCCACAATAACGTAAGTCCTTCTTTATCAAATTGAAGTAGAGATAGAAATCCCTTTCCTTATATAATTAGCTCCTAAGAAACTATTTACATTCCGCCCCTCCCTCCCCCCCACAAATAATGGAAGTAGACGATGTATATTCCTATTATCGCTTCCCAAAACCCTGGTCCTTGTCTCCCATAGAAGGAAATAACAATGCCCTATAAGATATTTTAATGGTGAAAATAGACCAATATTGAGCAATGCCAAGGTTCTTCCCAAATATTTTCCATGTACTGTTAGCTCGATCCTACCCAAAATGAAGTACTAATAATCACTATGAGGTCGGCCAGGTATAGCTCCCCTAATCTCCAGCACGCTGGCTAGGCATGCCCGGCCCAATTCCAATGTTCCCACCCCCACCCCCACTAGTCATGAAGTCCGCTTGCAACTCAAAAAAGGGGGTTCTATAAGAGGAGGAAAGGCAGGGAAAATAAACTGAAATTAATATGCATTTCTTGCACTGTCCTTCCATGATAGCCCATCTTTTCCATCTTCTTCTGGATGTTTATTTGTTGTCCAGTGAGGTATCTTGGGCCATGCTTGTCCTCAGATAAGGAAGTGAACCAGAGTCCTCGACGCTGATATATCATCAAGGGAACCTATGATCCACGGTTTATGGTTCCTCTGGGACTATGTGTGGAACCCCAAACAGCAGTGCCTAATTTTAAGCCCCCAGAAATGCAGGCTCACTTCAGGAGTGCCCATCCAGGGCTATTTTGGTTTTCCTCCTGTCGGGTCAGTCAAACCAGCAGCAAAACCTTCCTTCCAGAGGGACCAGGCCACCTCCAGAAAAAAAGAAGAGGAGAAAATAATTGGCGAGCACTCTCTCGCTGCTCAAATGAAGACTGGGAAGGTTTTTTCAGCCCCAAAATATAATGAAACAGCCATCGCCGTGGTAAGTTGACAACACTATTAATTCTCACTGATTCAAAGAAAAGCCCATAGTAAGGGCTGTCTTCTACATCTTAGTGGATCATGGGGTTTTAAACAGTGAAGGTAGCAGAGACGGGATAGGTCCTCCTGAGCTGAACGCTGCATCGTGAAGCTGTGCCAATTTGCCTTCCAGCGAGACTTGGTGTTTGTTATGACAGGCCATCCTGAACTTGATATTCGTGAGTGATTAATTTAGATACTATGGGATGAAAGGTGGCTCTACGCTGCCTTTGTTTCAGTGGGAGGTCTTATGTTATCCGGAGCCTTTCCTTCCCAAGAAATGGAGTGTAGCTCCTTAATCTTCGCCAGGATGTGCTGACACTCCAAATAGTTGAGCAATCTGATTATTATTGGCCTGGGAGGGGCTGGGGTTCAGGTTTGGGTTGTAGCACCTATGGGCCCTCTCTAATAATGTACGCTTGGGTTGTGTGGAGATGGGCCCACCACTTTATTTAACAGGGCCTGAACAATGTAATACAGGACGAGCCCTCCTCTCCTCAGGCACCCTGTGGATTAATACATTGTTCCGACTGAACGGCCCCTCTAGGTCTTCTGCCTTTGCTGCAGCTTGTTAATTAGCTGCTTCATCTTCACAATGTCTGGGTCCAATTTATTTCTCCAGGATTGACGAGATGGAACGGTTTCATTGTCTGAAACTCTTTGCTTCAAGTGGAGACCTCTCCTCATATATTTTTCAACTCCATGGTCAACTCCAGCAATGCTTCCTTAAGAGGTTGCATCTCCTCGAGGAACCGATCTTCCGATAACGGATTGGAGGCGGATAGGGTCGAAGTTTGTGTCATCGAGGAGGAGTGAGTTTGCTGTTTAGCTTTCTTGGCCTGCTTTTCAGGGAAGACTGGTGGGGTACGCTTAGGAGGAGCCGATTTCATTTCTGCTTCCATCCTTTTGATGCCCCGCATACAGTGCCACTAATTCCTCACTGGTGCCTTCCTCGTTAGTTCGCACAACAGGTGAAAGCAAAGAAAGTTTGCGGACTGCGATTAATAATTGATTAAAAGGCTAAATTAGTGGAGGCAGGGTGAGAGCACCGAAGCAATCTCGCTATCATGCTAGACTCATCACGTGATCTCCATTTTTACTTATTTTGACCCCAGCTTTTCAACATAGCCTTCTTATGACTCCTTCTCATGAACAAAGGTGGTGAAAATGTTCAAATCCCACCCAAAAGGTGATTTCACCGAGCCACTGTGAAATTGCCTTTCGGGACACAGTTCCACAATTCCACCACTGTTGTTCATGAGGTGGATTCCCAAAAAGCCCATGCTGAAAATTTGGTGTCAGAATATGTAAAAATGCAAAGCTATGCATCAAAGCTGAAAATCTCATTGAAATACATCGAACCGCACTTACTTTAGTTTCTCATATTGCATTCAGTGGTTCCAACAGCAAGGCGTGTCTTCAATTGAAGAGTGGCTGTTCACCCTGGGACCTGTTCAGGTGAGTGAGGGTATGTGAGGGATGTGGGGTGGTGCAGGGGTGCTCAGTGGGAGGTCGAGTGTGGGGTGTTGGATTGGTGAGGGACCTTTTTGCTACAGGTTTAATAAAAAAGACATCAAGGGATGGTTTTCTTCAGAGGTAGTGGTGATCAGGGGGCATGCCATTAGACACCATGGAAACTAAACCCAATATGGGGACAGCAATTGGGGGTGCCACTAGACACCAGTGAAACTTAAAGAACTGCTGTGAAATCTGCTGCAGTATCTGTAAAGAGCATAAGCTATTTTACTATCAATAAAATATATGTTGTTACAAATAAGTCTGTTTCTGTTTCTTTATTTAGATTTTAGAAGATCCGTCAGCGCATGCTACAGGCTTTCATACTTGATCAGTTAGCGATGTGTATTATGTGCCATGGTGACTGAATTCATATTAAAAAGGACTGTGTATGATAAATTAAATTAATTTTGTTGTAGAAATATCTTTTTAATGGTTTACTGTGTGTGGAATTAATGAGCTCAATATTGGTATCCCGATTGCAATTACAGTCCCTGCGGTGACAGTGATTTTAAACTGCACTATGAAATGGCTTTTTTCCCCATGTTATGTAGTGTCACTGCAATGTTTGCCACACATGAATGATTCACATATATGGACACAGAATAAAGTCTCATGTTAAGTTGCAGAAAAAGATATTGAGTTCATGTTGCCATGCACGAATCATGCAGCTCAATGTTCTCAATGTGCTTTTCTGTACACAGTGGTGATTGTTTGTCAAGAGCTCAATATGCTCAAGTGACATCACTAAACTTCAGATTATGTCTGTTCCCTCTGCCTGTATAGAGTAGTGGTGGGTGAAGTGGACTCAATCTGCTCCGCAAAGTGTTTCTCGGAGCAAAGGTGGATACGCAGAGTGCTCCGCAACGCGAAGTGGAGTACTTCGTGTTATAATGAAGAACACGAAGTGCATTAGAAACAGTGACTTCACGTTAATCCACCTCCACTGGTCACTACTCTTTCAATTCTTAAGGCAAAGTACATTGGTGGCAGTTCACGTCACCTCACTCCGCCTCGTTTTTGAGCTCTGAAGGCGGATTTTGCAGTGATTCATTGGAGTTCCAGTCACATGGGCTCTATATTGATCTGCACAGTCTCAGTTTGGGGTAGTACGAGTATAAAGGAGTAGGAGACAGTGTGCTCTGATTGCTGTCTGTAGGAATCTTGTAAAAGCTGTTGAAAAAGCATTTTTGCTTTTTTGGGGGGATCCAACTGTAGTTCATTGATTGTAGGAAACCCTCCTGTGCTCACATCATTGAGCGTTTTTGTTTATGTGTGGATTTTAAATGTTAATTTGCAACACTGAATGTGTGTGGTGAAAGACATTGAAAGTGTGCTGTGTGGGGGAGGGGTGTATCCGTGTCTAGGTAGATTTAAGTTGGAGAACTAGTGATTTCTTTATGTTTTGGTTATATTTTTGTTATATAACTGACTGTGTTAATGTACACATAGTACAATTGTCAGTAATAGTAGGAATTTTCTTGCTGTTTGTTGTGTATATGTGGTGCAGCATTTCATAAGGTCAGGTTGTTTAAATTAGAAATTTACATTACATGGCAGTACACTAAACTTTTACATTTGCATCACATTCCTCACTGATCATTGTACACAAACTGTTCTGTGTTATGTGTGCAGTGTTGCTTGCATTAAATATAATACACCTTTTAAAATTTGTGACAGACTAGTGTAAATGCAACTAAGCGCAGCAGTGTGAACCTGCTATCTACTTCAGCTGCCTGATTTTGTACTGCGATTGTGTTCTCTGTTGTTAGTTTTGCTGTTGGTATTGTAGTGCCATAAAAATCAGCACTGTCTGTATTCAGTGCTCCCCCCACCCCCACGTTCAAAAGGTTTTTTTCACTAGACTGGATTGTTTCTGTGAGTTTGTGATTTGTGACCCCATCAGCATCACTGGTTACTGAAGTTGTTTTAATTACGAGACAGTGTCACAGTAGTCTCTTACCTGTTGCTGAAGCCACAGTTCTTTATTTTGCTTCACATCCAGCCAGCGTCCCTCCAGTCAGAAAGCGAACGTGTCAAAATCTGAATTTGATAATAATATTTGTGGTTGATTCCTAAAATGCCTGCAAAGAGACGTGCAAGCAAAGCTGTTTCTGGCCATGGCAATGTTGGCAGTAAGAGGGTCTGTGGGCATGGTAGTAGTAGTAGTAGTACGCAGACAGAGAAGTGCATTGCTGATGTGAGAATAGGTATTTCTCCTGCAATGTTTTTTACAGACTAATCAGTAGCTTCACTCATAGTTGAAGGAGATGATGTTTTCCCAGCCGGTGGTGTTAGTATTACTGGTGTTAGTGGTGGTGGAGGTAGTATTAGCATTGTTGCGTCAAGTTCTAATTCCGACCAGTGTACCGTATCCAAACATATTGAGTGTGAAGCAGTGCAAGTGAGTGATGACAGCGTAGCTGATGTCATACTTCCCAGTAACATCCCATTAACTGAACCTGAGAATTCTGATGATCATGTCAACGATAGCAAATGTGATATTCCATCCACCATGGCACTTAACGTCATGCATTTTCTATGCAGTGATTCACAGTGTGGTGAAAAAATATCAGGTGACGGTGGTGTAGATGCTGATGATGATGAATGTGATGATGCTGATGATGTTGCTGTTGTTGCAACATGCAGGCCACATGCTAGCATCCAAGCATAAGATGTGGATGTGTGTGAGAGTGATGCTGATGAATATGATGATGATGATGTAATTGACCCCAGTTGGGAACCGGAGAAAAATAAATTAAAAGTGGCTGTGTCTGAGTCTGTTTGCAGGAATCACACCCCTTGTAAAAACTTGTGATATAACAGTTTTAGTTGATGATGATGATGATGACCCAGTAATCAGTATGATAGGCAGTCGTGGTGTTCATTTGCAGTCCAGGTGTGCAGTGCCCGAATCATCACGTGCCCCCCTTCCACTTCAGTGCATAAAATAATGGACCTAAATAAGCCACATCATCATGGACATGTCAAAAGCAGAGCATCACACTCCATTGTTTGGGATTTTTTTGTTCAAGATGCAAATGATGATTCAGTTGCAATCTTCCAGGTTTGCCATGTGCGTGTGAGTCGAGGTAAAAAGGGGAGCCATCTTGGGACAGGAGGACAGCATACACATCTTAAGAATAGGCACTTGACTCTGTGGACCCAGCACAAGCTGGCAGCTAATACCACAGTGGGGCATTCACCTGTATCACTGGCAACCATACCCAGCATGTTATCCCCTTCCATGACTGTTAAGCCCAGTAGGGAATTAAACGTGTGCAGTAGTGCAGTAATAAAAGCAGAGGATTACTACAGGCATGATGAGGTGGAGGACCATAATGACTTTGAAATGTTGTCCAGTGCTGGTGAGAGTAGCAGTTTTTGTGGTGGTGGTGGTGGTGAATGCAGTATGTCTAGTGCAAGTGGTACATCAACCCCAGTTGGCAAATCTGGTAAAATAACATCATTTCTGGGTTTGTCATCATCGCCTGTGCAACTGTCTTTATCAAATACCCACACTCCACCCCCTGCCAATGCCATTCATCACAGAGCACAACCATTTGTGAGCAACAACACATGCCATGCAAAACATTTAAGTCAGCCCACGTTACTGAGTGTTTTTGCGCATAAGCTGAAGTACCCCCCAATCATACAGTGTCACGTGAACTTAATGCTGCTGTAGTCGAAATGCTGGCAATTGATCATTTGCCATTCTCCTTTGTGGAGAATTCTGGGTTCCGGCGGTTTGCTGCGTGTGACTGTCCAAAATGGAAAGTCCCATCCAGGACATACTTTTCTACCCGTGCTGTTCCCGAGTTGTTCCGCACTGTCTCCGACTCAGTAAGACATGCCCTTCAACATTCCTTCTCTCCATTCATCCATTTAAGTATGGATATGTGGACAAGTGGCAAAACAGCAGGGAGTTCATATCTGTGTATAACTGCACACAGGGTGCAGGTGCCGGGGGTTGTTTGTGATGTTGGTAGTGTGAATAATCAGTGCAGTAAAGTGGATTGTCGTGGTAGCAATCTTCCTGGAATTCGCCAGCATGCAACAATTGCTATGCACAATGTGACCTGTTCACACACTGGTGAGAACATGTTGGACTTGGTACTGATGGAAATTGACAAGTGGCTGAATCTCCTGTCCCTGACAGCTGGGTTCACAGCAAGTGACAATGGGTCAAATGTGGTGAAATGCATCATGAATGGTGTTTTTTTCGTGTTCCATGCATGGCCCACTGTTTAAATCTTGTGGTTCAAGAGTTTCTGCAGCACCCTGACATAAAGCAAATGCTGACCATTGCACGACGTATCTGCTCTCACTTTTCAAGATCTGGAAAGGCCTGTGACCAACTGCAGCAGTTGCAGATACAAAACAGCCTAACTAAGCACCGCTTGAAGTGGGAAGTTGTCACCCAATGGAACTCCACGTTATACATGGCAGAGAGGTTGTATGAACACTACAAAGCCATCTCAGAATATCTTGTTATGCACACTAGCTGTGACAGTTCTGGGGCCTCCATGTCTATGACAACTGAACAGTGGCACCTCATGGACTCTGTAATAACAATTTTGTGGCCTTTTGAACATGCCACACAGGCAGTGAGTGGTGAGTCTGCCTTCATTAGCCAATCAATTCCACTGCTGCTGGTGCTGAGGCAGACATTGGTGAATGTACAGTATAGCCTTGATGCTGCTGGAGATGGTGGTAGCAGTATGTTGCTGCAACACATGCTGACAGTATTCGACCAGAATCGTCACATTGTGAGCATTCAGCTTAGTGACAACTTTGACATGGCAAAAATGCTGGACCCACAATACAAACGTGGAACTGCAGCAGTACTGGAGGGAGGGCCTGAACAGGTAAAAATTATCAGTGGTCAACTGGTGCACTTGGTTCATGGGGCACAGAATTCACGTGCAAAGGTAAGCAAACCTCAGCAGCATAATCCAGCTGAAGGTGTAGCTGGAGGACCATCAAGCATATCATGCAAGGGTAAGGGGACTGTAGTTCCAGGTGGTCTGTCATCCAAAGTGGGTGGTGTCAACCTGCTTTGGGAGGCATTGTCTCAAGTGGGTATTTGTGAAATAAATGATTCTGGAGAACAGGCTGATGCATCACAATTGGATTTAGTGTGGCACAGAGAATGGTTGAGTCATATTTGTCTGAAAACAGGCATCTGACAATAAGTGAAGATCCTCTTTTGTACTGGAGTGGAAAGGTCAGTGAATGGCCAGAGCTGACTGCAGTGGCACTGAAGTACCTCACATGCCCACCCTCCAGCGTAAGTGTTGAGAGGGTATTCAGCTCAGCAGGTGCAATGGTCAGGGATCGTCGGACAAACCTGTCTCCTGCAAATGTTAGTTTGCTAACATTTATTAAAATGAGTGAGAGGCACATACCAGCACAGCACCTCGGTATTCATACCCCGGACTAGTCATGGTGGTCTTGCTGATGTGGAAATGGAGCATCCTGGTGGCACTGGCAGTGGCTGCCTGAAACGGCCCACCACTGATGTAGATGACGACACAATGGAGAAAGAATTTCCCAGTGGTCAGACTTCAGACGTCGATGACTGTGAGGGCAGTTTTCTTTATGAGGATGATGATGTGGTTAATGTTGGCAGGTTTTAAGTGCAGTATTTAAAAGGCAGTGTGCAACCCCCCCCACTCCAGACCACTACCACCACCACCACTGGGACTGATGTTATCCAAGTCTGCCACCACGAGTCTGTATGCCCCTCATGGACCACCACCACCACCGGGACTGATGTTAGCCACTGCCACCACTGAGCCCGAGTCTGTACGCCCCCGGACCACCACCACCGGGACTGATGTTATCCAAGTCTGCCACCATGAGTCTGTATGCTCCCCATGGACCACCACCACCACCTCCACTGGGAATGATGTTAGCCACTGCCACCACTGAGCCTGAGTCTGCCCGGCCCACTACATCCATCAGCCACAGACACAAAGCTTCTTAATATTTAAACCATAAAGTGAGTATGTGTACTCAGTCATGTTTGTTATGCTGCTTCACTTCCTTTAATTTTATGTTTTTCTTTTCTGTAGCTTTTCAGAGCAACAATGGTAAAACATATACGGTGCACTTATTTTGTTTCTTTTACAGGGTAACCAAAAAAGGCTCCATCAATAAAAGACGTTGGGATAAGAATGGTACTGTAGCTGTACCATACAAAGAGGAAGCAATGTAATATCCATGTGAAATCCATTCTGGTAAGTATGAACATTTTATTTTATCCATTTCATTGTGTTGTGAAGGCTGCAGGAAATATTGCACACAGGTTGTGAGAACCAGGGAGGGACACATAACAATTAAGTTGTAAGAAGTCATTCATTTCTTTGTTTAGGAAATGTCAAGATGCTTTGGTGTTCTGTCAAAGTGGCCTTATCCCAAAAAGTTCTTCAAAATCAGGCACTCCCTTCCCCCGATCTTGGGCACACATATCAACATGCAGAAGTCGTTTCATTACATGACCATGACCAGCATAACAACCGGACTCCAGAAGGATGCTGACGAAATCTGTGAAGAAGTAACAAAATAAGAAACCATTACATACAAACCTGCAAATATGATTCCTTTCCCCAGAAAAAAAAATACTTACCTTTATGTGCTTGAGAGTTATCCATTTCCAATTTCAGTGCAAAAAATTCTCATTGAGCACTTGAATGTACACACCAACAGTTTTGTGACCTGCTGATGGAGAACAATACCATGAGTACATGTTCATGATTGTCAACCCCCCTTCCCACCTAAAAAATTCACAACCGTATATCTAGATCTATATATATATATATATATATATATATATATGTATATCGATATTGATATAGATATAGATATAGATATAAATATAGATATACTCACCAAGGCTACTATTGGTGTACAGCCAAAGGGCACCTTTCAATCCAGTTGAGATGATCACATTGCATTTGCTCGAATCATCTGTCAGAACACATTGGACCAGCAACACAATACTCACAGTCACCATTTTATACTGGTGTATGTGTTGAAACACTCTCATTTCACTGTCTAACCACTTGTCAATTTTCTGCAGACAAGCAGGATGCATTTTGGGCCTGCAGAAAAAATCTGGGGACTCTGTGCCACTTCTGTGCACATGACTGACTGTGCCATTAATTCTGGGGGACTTTGTATGTGTTGAAACACTCCCATTTCACTGTCTAACCACTTGTCAATTTTCTGCAGACAAGCAGGATGCATTTTGGGCTGGCAGAAAACATCTGGGGACTCTGTGCCACTTTTGTATGTTCTGTGATTGTTGCTGTGAGCTCATGATGTCATGCTGACATTTTCACAATTAAAGCAGCAGTGCAAGAATGTCCTCACAGTTTTGAACTGTACTTTTTTATGCTACTTTACACTGCCACAGCCACCACTAGTTACCTCCAAGCCATGACTTGAATGACATTCTTCTTTTCACAATTTATGTCTGCTTTCCTTACTTGACGACTTTTTTTCATGTATATAAAAAAAAAGAGGACACCTTTCAGTATTGTTCTCACCAGGTTTGTATTTTTTGCAGCTGCTTTTCAATAAATATTGTTCCATGCTGTCATAAAACACTGACTGCTACATAATTGTTAATTTACAACAGAAGTGATATATAACAACTAACTGATGCAATGGAGAAAGCAGGAAAACAATAACAAACACCTGGTCAGAAGTTGAAACAATTTAAAAGGAATGCTACTTTCATTATTTCACACATGAAAAAAGGTAGTACAGCAGACTGACTCAAGTTAGCAAATTCTCATATCATTCCAGTCAGTCAGGATGTAAGTAGAGGAACTTGTAACATAGCATTAAAAAAATGTAGGTCAGGGTTATCAACAGATTGTTGCGCTGCTGCTTTACAGAGATTCACTAAGTTACATAGTAATGGTAATGCACATAACCTAATATGTGGGGGCCTTACTTCCACTGGAATATATCTTGCTCCACAGAGTGCAATATATATCCGGGAAAACCACCCATAATTTCATTACAGTGTGTCACATGATGGAGGAATTCCCGTTTAGAAAACCGTCTACATTCTGCCCCCCTTTCTCAGCAACATTAGGACTTGATGCCAGGGGGAGTGCAGGTGCATGCTCCACTACAATGAATGTCCAGCTGATATCCCAATATTTCGTTATGTTATAAGGTTCACTTTGTGGTGAAATGTGGGAACATTTCCACTAACAAGGCTTTTCTTACAGGAAATGTGCCCACACATTTCAAAACAAACAGACCATTATAACCAAAGAAAAATTGAGGAAAGTTGCAGGACTAGCGGACATTCACTGTAATGGAGCATGCACCGCAACATCCTGGCATGACATCAATATTTGCTGAAAAGATATCAGAATGTGGGCGGCTTTACAATGGGAATCTTCCATCATGTGACACACTGTAATGAAATTAAGGGCAGTTTTGACAGAAATGTATTGATTATGTGACCAAGAAAAGAGTAATTCTGGAAGGGAAAATGTGGATTACTAAACAACAACAAAGAAAAAGCACACAAAAAGAGTACAGCACAACAGTGGGATGGGGGGCAGAAAACAATATCTTATTGTGACCGTGGGATGCCGTGGTGGTCTAGCAGCAAGTGCAGCATTGTTATTATTTGCTGCTGCTGTGCTTCGATGGTGATAACTTGCTGCTGCAAAGCACCCACCCTCACACTGTTCTCCTCCAGGGCTGCCCACACCAAGGTGAGGTCTGACTGTGTTAGAGGGACTGTGGTGGGGTCCATTGCAGGAGGAAATCCAGGAAGTGGTGGTGGAGAGGGTGGTGCTGGTGGCTGTGGTGGTGGGGGAGGTGGTGCAGCTGCTCCACTGGCCCTCCTCCGGCTGTGGCGGCGAGGCACATGTTCTTCATCAGCAGCATCCTCTGCCACTGCCATAGAAGGGCCAGCAGGTGGACATCTGGCTCCTTCCATGGCAGCCTGCCACTCCACCCTGTAGTGATTCATCATGTGGGTGTGCTGGTCCCCGGTCCCCAAATGTGTCCCCCAGGGGCCACGGCGTACCTTCATACCACAGAGGTGGCACACCACCACTGTGCTGTCCCCCCCAACACAGTCAAAAAACTCCCACAATGGGGAGCTGCAGGGGGGACCAGAAACATTCCTTGAACCACCAGGACTTTCCAAGGCCACCTCCTGTGGCTGAGGAGGTGGTGGAAGGGGTGCTGCTGGAGCACCTACATCTACCAGCGGTGGTGGTGGTGGTAGTGGTGCACAAGGTGCATTGACAGCACCCACTGGTGGCACTGGTGCTGCTGCTTCAGCATGGGGGGGAACCCCAGAAGTCAGGAGTGGTCCAGCCTGACACGACCACCCTGTGTCCGCACTCCCCTCCTCGGACAATCGCATCCACGGGCCACCGACTCTCCTTCCAAAGGCTCCATCTCAACTCCTCCGAGTACCGTCAGTCCAACACACACAAACACACACACACACACACACACACACACACACACACAGTCACATACGCACAAAACAAAATGTCTAAAAACAAATTCACTAACAAAAACAATCACAAGCACAACACTAAAATTAAACAAAGACATAGCTTTTAAAAAAGCTGTTGTAGCTGCAGTAAAGAACTAAAGTGTCAGATCTCTTCTTCTCTCTCCACAGAGCTTTCTCACTCTACAAATGCAAAGCAGAAAGTGAAATTGCTACTCTGACTCACTTCCTTCCTATCTGGCTAAACCATGTGACTTACAGTACTGTAAGCCATGTGATGTGTGGGGGGCTGCCTATTTACATGGCACTTCACCTTACTTCACCTTAAGGCATTATTGGCAACACGACGTGGTATCGATAACATCAAGTGAGCACTTTGCTATTACTCGCGTGACAAGTTCCAACAATGTGAAGTGGTCACTTCACGTCCACTTCGCCGGTGGAATTTAAATTCACTGCATCTCTAGTCTAGAGGTTCATGAAGTGAACAGACATAACCTGAAATTTAGTGAGTGATTTTTTTTTTTTTTTTTTTGGGCACGGTAAATACCATCAGTCCTAACAGTCAGATACATTTGAAGTGTACTGACATATCATGAATTTCTGATGCTAATTTCAAAGTGTTGCTGCTGGGGTAAATTTCCCTTACAGTACTTCACAAGGGTGTCTGATTGCCTTTTGTTCTATTTACATTGAATCTAAACAATTCTGGCACATAGCATAACACATTTGCATGCCATTGTATCTGACCTCAGCATCAAAGTTAAATAAGTATTGTAAGGAAAATTCATCCCCATTGTTGACTTGGGGAGCAAAATAATATTTTGGCTAACTTAAAAATATAAATAAACCAGTTTCTGAGAGAGATACAACTTCACAGGACAACATGAAATCAACATCTTTTTCTGCAACTTTGTATAAAAGATTATATTCTGTGTCCATAGATGTGAATTGTTCATGTGGGGCAAACATCGACATGACACTACTCAACATGAGGAAAAAAAAGCCTGTTCATAGTGCAGTTTAATATCGCTGTCACTGCATGGACTGTGATTGGGATACTGATATTGCGCACATTAATTCCACACACAGTAAACCATCAAAAATATATTTCTATAGCAAAATTAATTTAATTTATCATGCATACACTGTCCTTTCTAATATGAGTTCAGTCACCTTGGGCCATAACATACACACGTCACTAACTATGTAAAGTAAAATAAAGACAGTGTAGGTCATTTTTTTAACAGTTAAGTACAGAATCCACCTGACAGGGTCCCAATGAGCCAGACAGATGTGTTGATCTGTTTGCAAGACATAATTTTTGTGGGTTTTGACATTTATTTTGAAAATAAATGGAGGCAGGATGGCGGCAAACAAAAAAGGATTTTTCCCATCATGAAAAAGGATTGACCCCATATGAAAAAGGATTCTTTTTTTTGTTTCATACACCTATTTTAAAGTGCTCACTGAGCATGCTCAGAGCCCCACATTTCAAAATTCAGTAACTTTGGAATGGATTAATATTTTTTCACCAAACCAGCAAAAGGCACATCTGTGGTCCAAACACTTTCTACCCTGAACATTTCAGACCAAAGTTCTAAACTGTCTGGGCGCACTACAGTTGTCAGAGAAACACAGCAAAAAACCCTGAAAATTTCACTTTTTGCATTGTCCAGATCTCAGAATTTGCACATCTGACCAGAATAAAACTTGACACATCCTAAGATCTATCCCACAAAACTGCACATGAACAATCTCATGCAAATCCATAGAATGGGTGTAAAATTGTTAAAGTGCAAAACTTGGGCTTTAACATTAAAGTGCCTACTCAACCTTAAATTTAGTGGCGCTACTACGCCACTATAATAAAGATCTCTATATATATGGGATCTGACATGGGTGAAAGTGAGATACTGTAGTACAAATATCTCCATGAGCTGTCACTGAACTCTTGATATCCCATGAGTGGCAAACCCACGAGGGGGATATGAAAAGTTCAGTGACAGTGAGTGGAGATATTTCTACTCTCTCACTCCCACCCATATTATATTCAATTTGTACAACTGATGTGGGTCTCTATCAAGAGCCATTTAGGATTGACAAGAACTGTGTCCGAAAGTCTGCTGCAGCATGCTGTACTGGCCAACCAGTAGCACCCCCCCCAGCTCTGTAACACTTGTGAAATGAACAAAAAGTAAAATAAAACATTTAGCGGCAAAAGTGTTACCTCTGCTGCATCCGCTTCAGTTTGCAATTTGCTATTCAGTATGTGCTCAGTGGCTTTACTTTGAAAAATGCACTTTCACTTTGACTTAAGTCACGCTGAAAATGAAAGCCACTCAGCACTATTGCAGCTGAAGAAGGACACACTCACTGCCCAAAAAAAAGCTGTCCTGGAAAATGACATTGTGTGTGTGTGTCAGGCAGTATGGGGTTTATTTTTGTGTTCCAGAAGCAAGACCGAACTCTAGCTTTGCACCAACAAATCTGTATTAAAAATGAGAGAAAAAGAATGTTCAGCATGAAGTGGGTGCACTGACAACTGAGAAGCACTCACAGTGCAGTAAAGCCAAAAGCACTTGTTGTGACCTGCCCAGCTTGTCAAGATATCACCTACAACATAGCCAGCATGAATATATCTCTATTATCTCACCAGTGGCCTATGAGATCCTTAGATAGTAGTTATATCTTGGGCGATACAGACCCACACCTGTTGTATACATATCTACTGTATATCTATATCTATATCTGTATCTGTGTCTGTATCTGTATCTGTATCTGTATCTGTTTCTGTATCTGCATCTGTATCTGTATCTGTATCTGTCTATCTATCTATCTATCTATCTATCTATCTATCTATCTATCTATCTATCTATCTCTGTCTGTCTCTCTATCTACTGTATCTACACATGTATATCACAAGATGAGTTGGGGATAGGCAGGCTACTTCTCTATATATTTCCTCCAGCAGTGACAGTACAACCCACCCCAACAGCAACTCCCTTGTATTTATGGCTTCTCCACCCCCACACACACACTGGGCAGTATGCAGGTAATAGAGGCTGCTGTTTCTGAACACACCTCACCCAGAAGGTGACTCATCAAAGAGTGGCCAGAAGGACTTTAATATGATGCACAAACCACTGCCAGTAGTGGCTGGGGTGGTGCAGATGGGATAGGAAGTAACAGCACCATATTGCCACATTGAACAGGAATCCAGAGGTTTCTTAAAAGCATAAGGGGACAAAGGATAAATAGCAAGTAGGCCCGCACAGAGACACCAGAGCTATATTAAATTCAACTACAGAGTGTGGTTAGCTTTTGATGGGTAAACCTGCCTCCTTCACTTTTTCCCCTCTTTCTCTGCCTTCTCATTTCTTTTCTTACTTCACTTCTCTAGTTTTATTTTTCTCTCTCACTTCCATTGTAAAAACTCTGCCTTTTCTCTAAAATACCTATTCCTTAATTTCTTTGCTCATCCCATACCTCCTGTACCATTCATCTACTCTGGTTACTGCTGTTTCCCCATACTAACCCATTTTCCCCTTTATTTCTACAGATCTGACAGGATGCTTATGATCTGCCCATCAAATACGTATTGTTTCATGTTTATCCTTCCCTATCATATTTTCTCCCTAAAGAACTATGGATCTTTTGTGACCCCAATCACTATTCTTATTTTACAGGTATGGTTGTATGCCAGCCTGAGACCCCCATTCCAGGCCCTTCAGGGTGCAGGTAAGAGATCCCCTTCTCATTAACTATGCTAAGCTGGTAAGCCATCAATCACAACCCCCCTTTCTGTCCAGTGAGGCCAAGACTGAGAGAAGAGATGGGGTCCCTCCCATGGCAATTTCATGGGGGCCATAAACTATGTGAATGCATAACATCTCAAGGAAAAATATCCTGTTTTAATTAAAACATCTTCAGTAATAAACAACCTCTGATCAAAACTAAAATAACTGTATACATTAAGCTAATATGAGATGAAAAAACAAAAGCTGGACTATACCCACAAGTTTGTTTCTTTATATTCACTGGCCTGAAGCATCTATTCCTGCAAGCTGTTGGCCTTCTTATGGCCAGCACTGCAAATAAACAAGCCAGATTTTCCTTCTCCTAGAGAAAAGGTTCACACTGGGATCCATTAAGGAGCGAGCAGCCTTGCAGGGATTCTCCTATCCAGTGAACATATGAAAACAAACATGTAGGCCCAGTTCAGCTTTTTGTGTTTTTTTTTCTCATATCTGGTTAATGTATAGCAGCCATTTTGGCTCTGTCCAGACTTGTTTGCATATGAGTATGATGATCACTCTTTTTCCAGTCCCAAGATGGCATGCCGTGTGTATATGATTTATTGTGTGACAGCGTTACTGGTCCGAGGAGCTACAATATATAGTTCATTTATAAACATAGGATGTATCCCATCTGTACCTCAAGACTTATTTGGTTTAATAGTTTTGAGCATTGTCATAACTTCATGTCGAGTAAGGCTATTTATCTCAGTAGTCTGTAAATCTTTGTGTTACTCTTCCATTTACCTTTTCACTAAACATTGAATAGAAATAGTTATTTAGAATGTTTGCAGTTTCTTTTGGTTCATCTATTGTTACCTTTTTGTGCACTAGAGGTCCTACAGGTCTGTCTCCACTCCTACTCCTATTAACATACGAAACATGTTTTTTGATTGTCCTTGGATTGGTCTGTTTTGAAGTCTAATTGCTTTTCATTCATTCCTAATTAATGATGACTTGTTTTTTTCCTGACTTATATTTTAATTGATTTTGCTTTGATGGATCCTTCCTACAGTTTGCACACGCCTTTTATTTTTTTATTGATTTGCCTTTTTATTTTGTTTCCAGTCAGATTGGTATTTTGCCCTTATTGTTATATTTTGGCATCAGTGGTACACAATTTTGCTCCAGTTCCACTAGTTTGTTTTTTATCTGTTTCCAGCAGTCCTCTATATACTGTACTTGTTAAATAGTTATTTCTCCCATTCCTGAGACACCAGGATTTCCTTGTTTTTGTAGTTAGCCTTAGCATAGTTTCTCATTACATTGTTTCCAGAATTTCTGTTTAATCAATCAATCAAAATCTTTATTTATCCAGGCGAACATCGTTGAGCAAAGCTCATTTACAAGATGGCCCTGGTTAAGGCCGGTCAAAATAGAGTTACATACAACAGTGACAATGTATCATTTAGGCAACAAATAAATACTGAACTCATTTACAGGATGGGCCTGGTTAATACCAGTACACAATAGATTTATATACAACAGTGACAGTACATCATATGACACAAATAATACAAGGTAGGTGCTCAATGCAGCAGCAGAATAAAACAGAAAGGAATAGTGAGGGTGGGGAGCTGGGAGGGTATGGTGGGTACGGGAGAGCATAAGGGAGGGAGGTAGAGGACCTAAGCCAGGAAACAGGTAGCTAGCGTGCAGTTGCAACCTAACTGGGCAGAGAGAAATTAAAGGGTTTGCTCACAACATGAGATGGATCCATAGGGCCAGTAGTACTCTAGTCTGCACTGAAGGCAGCTGACAGCTGGGTGCCTAGGACTCAGGATAGGTTATAGTGAGAGGGAAACAGTTACAGTGTTCCCTCACAGATCGGGCAAATAAGGTCTTGAAGGAATCCAAGCTGATGGGTATGTTCAATTTCAGAGATTTTTGCAATTTATTCCATAAGGTGGGCAGTACGAAGCTAAATGCTGCTCTACCAAAGCATGAAGAGACCTTGGGAATACAAAGTGTGAAACATGAGGTACTTGTTAAGGCATAAGTTCCTGGCATGCTTTGCAGGAGACAGTCAAAGATATATTGGGGAAGCTTTTTTGTGACAGCTCTAAGAGTCCAAAATGTCGCATTTCTATTTCTTCTAAACATAAGGGAGGACCACCCTACGGCAGCATACAGCAAGCAGTGGTGGGTAGAAAGAGGAAGGCCTGTTATAAATCTGATAGCTCTGTGATAAAGCGTGTCCAGTTTAGCAAGAGAAGCTTTTGGGCACTGACTGTATAAGAAGTCTGCATAGTCAACCAGTGATAGGAATGTTGATTGGACCAGGTGCTTTTTAGCATCTATAGTCAAGAACTGGTTAATCCTAAATAAGAGGCCCAGCCTCTACCTTAGTTTCTTAAGCAAGTCCTCAATATGCTCCGAAAATGAAAGATTTTGGTCCAGCCACACTCCCAGGTATTTGAATTTCGTGACAAGCTCCAGGTTTTCTCCAAGGACAGTAGTGATGTGAGGTAAACGCTCCAGTACTAACCAGGTTCACAGCACGACTGTAGGGCGGAAAAAGCATTGCTTTTGTTTTTTTAGCATTTAACAGGAGTTTTTTGAAGAGAAACTGATTTTGAAGACAGTTGAATTCCTCCTGGAGATCTGCACAGATGGCTTCAGGAGTCGGACAACTAAGGTACAGAACCGTGTCGTCTATGAACAGGTGTATATTTGCCTTGGATATGCTATCATCAATATTATTACTATAGATAGCAAATAGTAGGGGGCCAAGTATTGACCCCTGCAGCACTCCCATCTAGAGAGGTTTTAGTAGGGAGAGCTCACCCTCAGCCTTAATCTGCTGGAACTGTCTTGAGAGGTAATCAGTGAACCAATGCAGTGATACTGTGTCCAGACCCATGCTCCTCAATGATGAGAGAAGCAGGCTGTGATCCACATTGTCAAAAGCCTTGCTTAGGTCTAAGAATATGGCACAGATGAAGTTTTTACTATCCAGATCACGGTACCAATCATTGGTCACTTTAGCAAGTGACAAAATAGTACTATGTCTTATTCTGAAACCAGATTGCAAGGGATTTAAGAGTTTTTTTGATTCTAGGTAATTCCTGAGCTGGGTATTCACTATTTTTTCTATAACTTTTGATAGAACTGGCAAGAGAGATGTCAGTCTGTAATTGTTCAGATCACAAGGGTCTCCTGACTTGAATAAAGAAATGGCATGCACAATTTTCCATATTGAGGGAATAAGCCCTTGCGACAAGGATAGATTAAAAAGGTGAGTGATTGGCACAGCTAGAACATGATATGCAACCTTGATGAAGTAGGGATCTAGTGAATCAACATCAGCACTTTTCTTCGAGTAAACTGGAAGTAGAAGGTCTTTGACCTCTTTCAGAGATACAGGTTGGAAGGAGAAATCAGGAGCGGGAACAGCAGAGTCATTGTCTTGTACTCCTAACTGAGAGCGTGCCAAGTATGCAGGAGAGTTATCAAACGCAAGACCAGTCGTAGCAAAATGATTGTTAAAGGAGTCAAGAATCCCCTTTTTCTCACATATGCTAGTATTCCCTGAAATTATTTTTGTAGGTAGGGAGTTGCTAGTTGTGTACCCCGACATTTCCTTTATAGTACTCCAGAATTTAGAGGGTGATTTTTTGGCAGAGTCCAGTTCATTACGGTAGAAAGCAGCCTTCACTTCTCTGATCATTTTTGTACATAAGTTCCATGCCTTCATGAACTGGCACCAGTCTGCATCCAACTTGGTTCTGCGAGCCTTTTTCCAGAGTTTGTCTCTTGATAGCAATGCAGCCTTCAGCTCAGCCGGAAATCAACAACAAGCTTTGTTCCTTACACGAATTGTTACCACATGTCTGTTTCGTGCCTCGACAGAATTTCAAGAAGTATATCATATGCTAAATTTACTGTGTTGGCTAAGAAGAAGTCTTGCCAGAGTAAAGAGTGTTTCAGGTCACTGATGTATGCAAACTGGTCGAAGATCTTCCGTGACCTTTTTGTGTTAAATATAGCTGATGGTACTGTGTTATGAACTGATCTAATACCAGCAATGAAACAATGATCACTGACATCATAGAAAAAAGTGCCAGAATGAAAGAATAGGTGGGGCTTATTAACTAGTATGACATCTAAAAGGGTACTATTATTCAGATTCTTTTTGTTCGTGCGTGTAGGTCTAATGTTACACAGAAATGTATTATAGTATGGTCTTTTGTTCCTAGATTCCTCATAATAGATATGTTACATATTTTGTAGTAATTAGGTCCTCCAGATTATTTTGTTTCATCATTGGTTCAGTTATGTTCTGCTCTAACCCTTGCATTAGTAAAGTGTCTATGCATTCTGATTCAAGTGAGGATCATACATTCCATTTATTCCAGTTTAACATGGGAGACTGAAATCCCCTAATGCTATAATATCCAAATGTTTGGATGCATTTATCAATTCAGCTGTTAAATTGTCATTACACACCTGATCACTAGAAGGCAATCTGTAGCAATTTCCTGTAAGTTTTTTTTTCCTTTTTTAGTATGCACTTGTAGTCATAGGTTTTCAATATCATTATTATGGTCCTTGATGTTATGTAGTTCGACAGTCTAGCTCCTCCTTAAATATATAATACAGGTACTGCTCCACCTTTTTCCATTTTCTGTTCTTCTAAAATAGTTTGTATCCTTTAATCTTGCAAGACCAATCCCCAGTGTCATTCCACCATGTTTACATTAGTGCTGTTATATCAATATTATCATTGATCAAAATAATTTATAATTCTGATTTTTTAATATGTTCCCCTTGCAGTTGTGTCATGCCCTGGTGTAAGTGTGGCTGAAATGCCCAATTTGTTGCTACTGCCTTGTTTTCTCATTTTGCACTTACTTCTGTATTAATCATGTTTTGTGAGTACACTTTAATGTAACTGCAAACTATGTCAGTGCTCTGCACTTTGTATCCCCCCATTACAAAAATACTTATATGAAAAGTTTTCATGCTGCACACATAAATCTACCCATGTGGTATCCATGCTGCAAGCATGATTTAAATGTTAAATTGGAACCAATTGCATGCATGTGGCATGCGTGCAACAAGTAAGTGTGGAAAGCATGCTTTTTATGTTAAATTGGAACAGACTGCATGCATGTGGCACGCTTGCAAAACACAAGTGGTCATTGATAACTGCACACATAAAAGTTAAGTGATTTGCTTAGGATCACACCATATTCAGGTTGGGGTTGATGAGATTCAAACCCAGGTTTTCAGCTCTCCACATCTCTTGGTTTGCAGTTTAGTGCCTTTAACCACTAAACTATACTGCCTGCGCACATATGGCTCACTTGTACTTCAATACAAATATGCGTACATCTGCACGCTTGAGGCATGCTTATAGCCAGTGTTACACTTTTCAGTTTTCTTGTCCCCTCTCATCTAAGCTGCACAGCTGAACTGTAGCACACATACCAATGGAAACACATGTGGTTCTTCCCACCCCCAGTACACACACTTATCCACAAAACTACTTAATTACTTCTATCTGGCCTGTACTCCTTCTATTTTCTGTCCATAGTTTTGAATGCTTCCACACAAACAGACTTTAAAGGGCAAACTAAAATGTAGCAATAACTCGACTTCCACCCACATGGCCAGTTCCCCCCATTCCAACACACTGTAGTGGGTGTGGCCATGCTGCTACAGACAACCCACCAAGTATAGATATAAGTTGAGAGTCTCTTACCTGAGTACTAGGGAGCCAGAGGCAGAAGTTTTCAAGAGATGATGTGCATGAGTCAGAGTGCTGGGGCGTACCCCATGAAATGAATGGAGGTGTTTTTTATTACTATTTTATACATTATTATTGTGAGTTGGAGAATAATGAAGGCCACTGTTCTACTAACAAGACCCTTGTTAGTTGAGTGGTGGCCTTCATTAATTTCCAACTCTCCATCAATAATGTATAAAATAGTAATAAAAAAAACAACATTCATTTCAATGGTGCACACCCTTACAGTCTCCTTTTCCCTTTGTCATAATGTGCCTGAGAGTGGGGATGTGGATGTTAGTTTCACTGGGGGGGCATAACCCTGACTATAGTGGGGCTCCAATAGTCTGTGCATACCATACCACTCAACTGTCCCTGAATGCAAGGTATAGCCCTCATTGTACCCCTAAAAACTGCTCTGCTCCTCATCCCTCATAGAAAACATGCTGTTCACACAGAGGATGTCCTGTAAATTTAGATTTTATGGCAGGGGCTCAATTTCATATTTCAGTCCGGGGGATCCAACAACCAGTGGTGGTTAGGCACTAGTTAGCCCCTAGGTGCAAGCTCTAGAATGTCTGGAACATCTCTAAAAAGTAAAACTTATTTGTTGTGACTGAAAAATGATATGAAAATCAGGAAAAATTCAAACCTATAAGATTCATCTCTCTATATCCCAGAGCAGTGTATCAGATTTGGGCTTAAACTCATCCAGTTACTAAGCATTTTTTTTCCTAGCTGAAGTTCTGAGCCCCCCCCAAAAAAACAGTTTGTTCCAATTTTTCTTCCTGACTCCATTCCATTCAGTATCCATCCCACATGGGTCATGAAGCCATTCAAAGGTACAGAAATGTGAAAACCACGTCAATATTTCAGTCCTTCCTCCTTCCCTAATCCCCATGTAGAAAAAATTATTTACTTTTACTTACTCGGCCATCTGCCCAGAACCTGTAGCCTGGCCCAGTGTGCCACCAGCACAGTTTTCAGTCTGCTTCTCCTCCATCCTTCTGCCAGAAGCTGGGTGCTAGAACCAACCATCCCAGGTCCCCAGCGTGGTCTGTGACCAAGTCACCTCACCAACCAAACCCACCCAACCTATGTTGCTTGCTTCTTGTTTGGCTGCTGCCATGCTGCAATGATCAAGACCTATGAAGGATGGCCACACCATTGTAACCACTGCTGCTAGGTCTAGCTTGTTGCCACAGAGGCCCTGTGCTGTTACTTTTGTGAGGTGAGCCTAATACAGTAAGTAGGTAGCCTGGTCTTGAGTTAGCTTCTAGCTCATCCTCTGCCCCTTCAGCCACCAGGGGAGACAGAGACTTGCTAAAAGTGGACCAACAAAAATATGCTGCCACAACACTGCTATTGAGAGTTCAGTGCTCACCGACTCCTCCAAGCTGTAGGGTGCAGCCTGTCTACTCTGTGGTGGGAAAGACAGTGTTGCACTCACTTAACTCACGTGCTCTTGTTCGGCCGGAGCTCCTCCATGTCACATGTGATGGTGCTGCCTCTAATAGGTGGAGATAGTGGAAAACACAATACAGACATAGTTGAGTCAGGAGTGCACCTGCAGCGTGAGCACACACAGGCCAGGGGGCACTTATTGTGCAAAAGATCAAGTACAAATTTAATGCCATTATTGCCACACCATAAGAACAGAGTTCTGAGCATGGCCATAGTGCATATGCTCCATATAGAATGACAAAGGGAAAGTACATGAGCCAAAACAGTCATGGAGAAACACATTTGTAGCACTAAATATGCATAAGGGGATTTGCATGGCCCAAAACAAAAAGGTCAGGCTTCACAACACAGAGGTCCCTCTTTCCACATCTGAAATGTGAGATGTTGGATGACTAAACCTAGGCATTTAAGCAGTAAGCAAACAATACTTTACAAATTAATGGTAATTTAATGACAAAAATCGAAAGTTATTACATAACTTGTAAAAGGATCAGAATTAATTAGTTTACCTAATTTTCATGGGAAATCAATGGAAATTGTATTTTAATTGCTCTGATTGCTAGCAGTAGTACGAGAAACAGAAACTGATGTTTTTTTTTGAGATTTGCACCAGATTAATTGATGCACACATGGCAAGTGTACAACATGTGAACATGATGTGATTTTTATATGATGCTGACACCAGCTTAACTGCTACACTCATGTCAAGCATGCAACAAGCAAACCAGATGTGATTTTCAGAAGATGTTCACACCAGCTTACCTGCTGCACACATGTCAAGCTTGCAGCATGGAAACCTGATTTGCTTTTTAGACCTGGTTTCCTTAGATTCACTTTGTGTATGTGAACTGCATGCAAACTTTGCACAATTAAGCACATGGCATGCATTCTGCATGTACACAGCACACTTATATTTCTGTAAGGACTATACCCTTCCCCCAGATCACGTGTGGAAATGAGCCACTGCTCAGTATGCCTTTCCCAGTCACCAATTTTCAAAGATAGATAGATAGATAGATAGATAGATAGATAGATAGATAGATAGATAGAGTGGGTAGTAGCTGTGAATTTGTCAAGCAATTTTGTGAGATTCCCTATTTATCCTTCAAAAAATTTAGGGAAAAAATCCTCTAAAATTATTTTTGTAATACCTATAGAAAGAGGAAATTTCCTATTACAGTAATGTAATTGTTGCTTATCTTGCTAAATTTTTCAGGTATCCAGAGCCTCAGGGACTCCTTAGAAAAAAAATTGCCTTGCCTTTGCCTTACTCAAATGCTATCTAGCAGATTTTCAACTAGACTATCAGATGGAAGTGCCCTTTAGTGGTAGCAGTGAACACACTAGCAAACAAACAAAAAATCCCTAACAAAAGGTTTCAAAATTCTCAATAGGGATCTTCAAAAATCCTTAAGAATTGTTTGACAAATTTGGCGTTACTACTGTAGATAGATGGAGAGATAGATAGATAGATAGATAGATAGATAGATAGATAGATAGTTGGTACATACATGGCTGAGCCCTGTCCCCACTGTAAATACCGTCATGTATTTCCCTGTATAAGACAGTAGCCAGTTAGCATATATGAACAATTTGCATATATGAAACCAGCCAGCTAGTTACACTGCATTAATGTGTCATTAACACCTCCATAACCTATCAATACCTTATGCACTACAAACCACCAAATTACACCTCCAAAAACACATGTAACAAACACCTTAACAACGCAAGTAACAGCCACTTATTACAACATGTAACAGCCACCTTATGAGCTCACATAACAGCCACCCCAAACCTACCAAACATCTACCTGCAGAAAATGACCCGGTAA
This sequence comes from Neoceratodus forsteri, assembly GCA_016271365.2. NCBI lineage: Eukaryota > Metazoa > Chordata > Ceratodontiformes > Ceratodontidae > Neoceratodus > Neoceratodus forsteri. Next base: position 854,387,306 of record CM028134.1, read on the forward strand.
CACTTTAAACATCCTTAACTACACTGGTCTCCCACTTTATGCTGAATGTTTTTCTGGGTTTCATTGTTCATCTGAGTGAGGCCAAATAGTGATAATACTGTGATGTTGTTTCCCATTGAATCATTTTGCCCCTGGCTTTTGTAAAATTCTGGGAAAAGTGTATCTAATGGGACTTTATCAATGAGTTCAATTCCCATATTTCTTAATTCTGTCCTTTTATTTTTTATAATATTCAAAATTTGATATTGATTAGACACAAGCAGGATCATTTCAGTTCCAGGGATGAGTCTTATTATACTAAATTTTTTAATGATGTATCTGTTATTGTCAAGAAGTGAAGTCAGTAATGCTTTGACTGATGAGGTCAAGTTTGTCTCAGTTTCTCCTGGGATAACTTCAGTTCTAGACATTGATAACCCAAAATCAGTTCCTAATGGGTTTTTTTAGGAATTTTCTAAAGTACTCTGAGGTGGGGCTATTCTTCACTGGGTCTCTGGGATTCTCAGTACAGACTTTTTGCTGTCCTGCTTCCATCTTTTCTTTTCTAAATTGTTGCTGATTCCCATAAGTCTCATCTAAAGGGATTTCTTCCAATTCTTGACCCTGTTCCTTGTCAGCTCCTGTCCCCTGGTTCCTTAATTATAGGCTAGTTTTTTCTTTTTAATCAAGAGAAACTTTGTTTAGTTTCGCGTTTTTCTTCCTGTTTAGTCTTTATCATTTTTGCCTTATCCTTTGATTCTTTTACCTCACCCTTTCTTTGCCCTTTTCTTACTTTTTTCTGATGTTTTGTTTACTTTCTACCTTTTTGCAGGGTTTTTTAACAGCTTTGCGGGGCCCTAAACTATGTGATTCCTGCTTTGGACTATTACCCAGAGAACTATGCTCCATGAGGTTTTGTTCTATAGTTTTCTTTCTTTGTTTGCTAAGAGATTTCTCATCAAGAGTCTTCTGGAAGTCATATTCCTGCTTTTCTCCTGACTCCCATAAGTAAGGGTGCTTTTGTTTTAATTCTTCTGGTATACTATCTTCCCTGAACTCCACATTAGGTAACATCACCAGTTCCCTGTCTGCAATACTTCCCCATCTCCAATTTTCTTGATTTCCCTGATTACAGTTATATTCACATTTTGTTTCAATGTGGTGCAATTCCTTTAATGTATTTTCTGATAATTTTTCTGTACGTTTCCCTAGTTGTTTCTTATTTTCCATACAGATTCCTTTAAGGAATCCTAGATCTTGTTTTATGTTTGTTATTTGTTCAAAAATCAAGATATTTGCCATATAAGGTTCCTTTAATGCAATGGCTACATCTTTAGTTATTTTGTCTTTGTGTCAATAGCATTCATTGATAGGGCTCATAGTCAGGGGAAAGCTTTCTTCCAGTGGGGGGGGGGGTCTATGAGAGAATGAATTGTGTTCTCCCTTAAGTTATTGTAGCTCTTATTTATATCTTGTCCCTTGTTGTTTAAATCTTGTTCTTTAACTGGGCTTATATTTAACTTTGCTGGATAATTCCCCCTGGCTTCAACTTCTTTCTGATTATGTCTGATAGAGCTTCTGATTTCTGTAGTGGCTCTATTTAACTGGTCCAGGTTATCAAATACTTCAGAGAAATCTATGATAACATTGTCCTTTAAGCAGTTATCCCTTGTTTCCATGTCTGATTTCCCCCTTCATATTTAAAGCTGTACTAAGGATTTCTTTGATGGGGAAAGTATTCTTTCCTAAGTTGCCAATATTTGGTTTATTTCCCCCTTCTTGTGGGGTAGAAGTATTTTTTTTAATCTTTTTGGTCTCCCTTTTTTGCCTTTGTTCTTAGTTGGTGCGGGGTGCACATTGCTTAAAACTCCCAGTGCCAGTTGTTTTAATGGTTTCACAATCTTGCCCTTAGATTTTGTGGGATTTAAATTCTCCACTTCATCTATATTATTAGTTGATTTTCTGCTTCTAGTTTCAATTGGCATTCTGAAATGGTTAAAATGTTTGTGAGCCCTAAACCCAGCTTGATGAGCATACAGGTGTCTAAATGTGCTTGTGCTCCCAGGTCACTCCTGTAAAAAAGCTTTCAGCTTAGTGTGCTATACCTGGTTAAACAACTAAATAAAAAAATAAATAAATAAATAAATGGAGGGACAATTATAATGCTAGTGTGGGTGCAGCACACAATGCTGTATCCAGTTACTTAAATATTTGTAGTATACAATAAAATTTAAAGATTATATGAAGTAAAGGGATAACTAGGTTAAATAGGATAAATAAAATGATAAATAGAATGATAAATACATTATTTATAATTGCTCTCAATAAAAAAAACCTGTTTGTTTACCTTTACAGGTTGCTGAGTGGTATCTAGGCTTCCACTTGTTCAATGTCTCTAGTTGTCATCTACAACGCAAACTACCATAAACAGCCAGAGTTTTAAAATGCCCACACCTGTGCTTATGCTTACACTGCCTGGATTAATTCTGCAGTAGCTTGTCACATGACTTGTAAGCACTAAAAGAAAAAGACATTTCTAAAAGCTACAACTTAATAAAAATCTCTCTTTACCATCTCTTAATCTAAGGATGTTTATAGTAGGGAAAAGCACATATCTTTATAAGCTAGATAGCTTCTAACAATTTTTGCATATCCCCCCTGCTGGTTGAAGTGGTTATTTGAACAAGAATATCTCAATAAAAATTACAACCTAAGACATATAAATAAATATGAACAAAAACAACAATATACAGTAAATATGAGTAAAGTGGCAATATGATAAAACATCAATAACAGCAGTAAAAGTATGTAGAGGTTTACAGAGTGCAAGGAAACTAATTTTGTGACTGTTGTTTCACAATTCTAATGGCTTAAACTTTATAGGCAACCTATGGGTAACCTTAAAGATCATGTGCAAAGGTTTTTTTGCATATTGTTTATAAAACTTGAATTCAAGTCCCTGTGTGATGATTAAAGTTTCCTGCTGTTTGGTTTTGTGGTTTTCTTTAAAGCATTTGTTAACTTGCTTTACAGTGGCTGAAAACAGTGGAGTTATTTCTTTGTCACTCAGTCAGGTTTGGAGACCGATGACATCATTGTGGAGTACCGTAGCTTGCTGCTTCAGATTCCCAATCATAGCAGGCTGTAGAGTTAATGGTTTGCTCACCAGATTTCTTAAAAACTCAGAATGTGGTTTGTGTTTAGATAGATTAGCTTACAGTTTATCATTTTGTCTTATAAAAGTTGATAATTTGAGTTGCAGTAGTGAATTGAAGTAGTGGAAATCTTTCTCTGTGAGAGATCAGCTAGTCTGTATCACAGCTCTCCATTCTTTCTCATCAAAACTCTGATTTTTTCTAACTATATAACACAGATTTGTTTAATGAACATAACATAAATCTAAATTTTGTTTATTCATAGAAATAGTTTGTCTTTGGTATAGCCTTCATAAATACATTCATGTAGTTTAAAGTTTATTTATTCAGTCAAAAGACCATTACAAACATTACATTCATGTAAGAAATTTTTTTTATGTCAGATTGACAAAGAGGTGTCTGTCACATTGTACTATTTCAAGCATATGTCCTGTCTGAGCTTACAAATTTCAGTCCTTTGGTGGCTTCTGTGTGAAAATACATCATGTATGTGTAAAAATAGAAACACTATATGACATCCCGATGCACCATGTCTCTTCCTCACAGTTGAGGCAACTGCACTCTGCTGCCACCTGCCCCCTGCCCCACAAGCCCCCCCACCTTCTGCTTCACATTCAAGGCTGCTGCACCCTGCTGCTCACTGTCTTTTTCCACATAATTGGGGATTTTGCATCCTGCTGCCTCCATCCCCTGCCTAAAGAATCATGACTGCTGCACCCTGCTGTGTCCTGCCCAAACAGTTGAGGTTGCTGCACCCTGCTGACCTCTCTCCCCCACCCCCACCCCAAGTCCAGGATGCTGCACCTGTTACAACCTGTCCTTGTCTCCTCAGTCAGGGCTGCTGTGCTCTGCTAATCCCTAGAGTCCCAGGTCCCTCTGCCTCCACAGTGAGGCCAGCTGCACCATGCTACCCTAGGTCACCTGAGGTGGGGCTTTTGCTGCACCCTGCTTCCCACTTCCATTGCCCCAAATGGGCTGGGCTGGTGCATCACGTACTCCCCATCTCACAGTCAGGGCTGCTGCACCCTAATGCCCCCCTGTGTCCATTTCCACAGTTGAGGCATCTGCACCATGCTGTCCTCTTTCCCCTGTCACCACAGCCAGGGCTGTTGGGTGTGGGGTCATGCCACTGTATGCCAAAACCACATGGCTGCAAAGGCCATAGCAAAACAGAACAGCACAAAAACAGAGTCAGGCAAAACACTGACCTGTTCTGTGCACAGCGCCAATTGCAAACAATGGGTCTGTAGGTTTATATGTTTACACAGAAACTACCAAAGAACTGAAATTTGTGAGTTGAGACAGTACATGTGCTTAAAACAGTAGAGTGTGACAGGCTCCTGTTTGTCAATCTGACATGGAAAAATGTTCTAATATGAATGTATTTATGAAGGCTGCATCAAACACAAACTATTTCTATGAATGAACAAAATTTAGATTTATTTTATATTCATTAAACAAACCTGTCTTATATAGTTACAAAAAATCAGAGTTTTGATGCGAAAGAATGGAAAGCTGTGATAGACAAGCTGATCTCTCACAGTGAAAGATTTCCACTACTTCAATTCAGCACTGCAACTCAAATGATCAACTTTTATAAGAAGTGAATGATAAGGGAGTCACGTGATGCAGGCCACTGAGTAGCACTCTCCTGTGTGAGCTCCTGCCCCTCATCAGTTTATACTTTGTTTTGGCAAGGTTTGAGAACTAGTTTTCTCATTTACTACCTGCTGGAATTTTTCTGAGAAATCGGTGCCTACCTGACGCTGACTGGATGGAAATTGAGATGAAGAAAAACTCTTCTAAACATACACCTCCAACAATGCCTGAGAAGGCCCGGAAAAGGCCTAAAGCCTCTACAGCTCTCCAGACATCATCTACGGGCACTGGAAGTATGGACACGGAGCCTCTTACACTCACTAAATTCCTAGAAGAATTTCAACCTTTTAAAAGCGAAATACAGAACATCGCCGGAGAAATCAAATCTATTTCCAATGCCTTAGAAATCCCTTTCCCAAAGAACCTCGGATAACGAAGCATGAATCTACTCTCTGGAATGCAAACAAGAACAACTTAATCCTAACCTAGTTGCCCTGATGCAGCGACTAAGCAGAATGGAAAACAAAATAGAAGACCTTGAGGGCCGAAGTCGCTGCAATAATGCGGTAATAATAGGGTTACCTGAGCGTGAGGAAGGTGCTGACCCTATTAAATTTACCATGCATTTCATTAAAAAAATTGCTGGCCCTACCCTTTTTGGCTCTGATTATTCCATCGAAAGAGCCCATAGAGCCTTACGACCTACTCCCCCTCAAGGTGCTGCCCCTAGGTCATTTATTTTCCGTTTTCTTATTTTCCAAGAAAAGCAACACTTTATGACCAAAATTCGTGAAGCAGAAGGAATTACCTGGGAAGGCGCTAAGCTGAGGATAGTACAGGATCTACCTGTTTCAGTACGTCAGAAACGAGCGACATATCATCCTCTAGCTTCTAAATTAATTGCGGCTGGTATTAAGTTAAAAATGGGCTACCCAGCCAGGTTTCAAGTTCTCGTTTCCAGCTCCTGGCTCACCTACGAGAATGTGGATTCTGCGGCTGCAGGACTCAAAACAGCATTTCCCGACTTATTTTGTACCACCTGAATCTAAGAAGCCTTTACCTCAGGCATGAACCCTAATCCTACTGTGAAGCATATGACCTCGAATATCTAAAGATGCTCCCAAAAGAAGGAAGTTCATTCTGCCCCTCCTGGCTCTCGTACTTGTTCCTTTCTCTCAGTCCTTTTTCATCTTCTTGTATCTTAAGCATTGGGACTTATTTTGCAAGTTTCCTCCTAGATCGTATGACTGTGTCTGTTTCTGCACCTGTGGGTTTCTCGATGTTTTTTTAAATTAAGGATCTGTTTCTTCACACCACGGTACACACTTACAGCTCCCAATTAAATTCCCAGTGTCTCCTTCTAGTTCATGGACTTATTGGCTGTCTGTTTCTTCAGCACTTAAGTTTCGTGCTCATACCTGTGTTCACGATGGCATTTAAAAGACACTTTGTATTCCTGATTTTTCCACAGATCTAGCAACTTTCTATATCCAGCTGGTAATTGTGTTTTGGCCACAACATCGCTAGGTGGCACCAGAGACCACTATTTCTCTTACAATATTTTCATTCTCCCTTATTATCTTTCTCTTGGGAGCAACCATTGTACTGGCTGTAAATTTTGATAGCTCTGGTTCTTCACAATTGGATCTACCACTGGAACCTTTTTTTTTGTGCAGTTCTAAGTATCCACGTGGTCACCATAATAAGCTTCCCACGTCTTTACTTTCTGCAATTGCAATTTTCTTAGAATGGAAATGACTACAGTGTACCTTTTCTCGGGATTTTTTCCTTATTTTTCATGAGCTTGTTTAACAAAGATGTGGCTTACTACATTTTAGTGTTTGTGCACTTACGTTTACTGCGTACGTCTGACCTTAACTAATCTGTACCTATAGGTTGGTAGGCTAATGTGCATATTACCGAACTAGTCGTTGTTACATAGTTACTTATTTGATGTTACTTGACAGGGGCCAGGGTGATACGGAGATGATCAAGTGAGCTGTGTATCATGTACCATGAGATTATGGGGTGGGTGTGGGAGGGTGGGGTTTCAAAGTGGGTTTTTGGGGGTGTTTTTTGGGTATTGGGTATTACTTCTTGTTGTTTTATGGGGTAAAGTGGGGTGGGCTCCCACAGCAGAATCTTTACCTTGGGCATTAAGGATAAATATCTATTTACACGGATTGGACCTCAAGCAGATACTTAGGGTTTTAAAGAGGAATGATTAATAATATTTTGTTTAGTTCACGGAATGTTAAAGGAGTCAGGCACAAAACCAAGCAATATAAGGTGTTAAAATACCTTAGTCACCTCAAAGCTCATATCATATTTTTACAAGAAACACATCTACTAAATCATGAAGCCGATAAACTGAGAAGGCAACAAATGAGACAGGTCTTTGCTGCTCAGGGCAACACTCAAAGCAGGGGCATCATGGTACTTTTGCATAGATCAATTCCCTTCAGTTCTACCCAGATCATAGCAGATCCCTCTGGGAGATTTCTTTTTGTGAAGGGTATGCTGCACACCTTGGAAATTGTGCTGGGTTGTGTGTATGGGCCTAACATAGACACCCCAGGCTTTTTCATGAAAATTCTGGAAGTTCTCAACCCCTTTCTGGGCATTTCTATGATTATAGGGGGCGAGTTTAATCTTGTATTCGACCATTTGCTAGACAGGTCCAGTCAAATTTCTCATGGCCTTTCTCTTGCCCAGAGAGCACTTAGGGACCTTCTTGACTCCGCAGGGCTTTGTGATGCATGGCGTATCCTTCGCCCTAATGTCAGGGAGTACACATACATCTCCCCAGTACATGGTACGTCCTCACAGAATGATTATATTCTCATTTCCCACACATTGCTTTCTGGGGTTATTGATGCCAAAATTGTCTCAGGTCCGCTCTCGGACCATTCCTCGGTAGTATGCACAATATTCCTGTTCTCATCTCAGGAAAAAGGGGGAAGATGGAAACTGAATAATCAAATCCTTAACGATTCTGTTAAGGCTGATTATATAGCATCCCAAATCCAACAGTTTATGATCCTAAATGCTAATACCACACAACGACCAGACATGGAATGGGGTGCCTTGAAAGCGTTCCTTAGAGGCATTCTAATAGGATTAACCTCAAAGAGGAAAAAGGAACTGGAAAACAAGTTTTCTACCCTCCTATCCCAAATTAGAGATATGGAATGTAGCCTTTCCCCTGATGCTTCTGAACCCTTTAAGCAAGAACTAATTAAATTAAAAGATGCTTACCTCGATCTGCTAAGAGAGCAAGCTGAATTTACCATCCTAAAAACTAAGGCTGTTTACACAGATCAGGGGGAAAAAGCCGGGCTGCTCCTAGCAATGTGTGTTAAGCAACTCGAATCAGCTCGATTTATTCCAGCTATTCGACTCTCTGAAGGGGGGCCCCCTTAAAACCTCACTCCCCAAGATAGTAGATGTATTTACCACTTATTTCCGGGACCTTTACTGTCCCATGATTAACCCTCCTTCCGAAGATGATGTGCAAAGATATTCAACTGACTCACATCTGCCTTTCCTCTCTGAGTCCCAACGAAATGCGCTCATATCTCCTATTACTAAGGAAGAAATAATTGCAGTAATAAATTCCCTCCTGGCTGATAAAACTCCTGGTCCAGATGGTTTCTCTTCTAATTTTTATAAAGCATTTTCTAGGCAATTATCTCCCATCTTGTTGTCCCTTTTTCAATTCCTTCTCTCTGGTCAGGGGACTGACCCTTCCCTTTTCGAGGCCCTCATTGTTTTACTGCCAAAACCAGATAAACCGCAGGACCTAGTCTCAAGTTACAGACCCATATCTTTAATTAACCATGATATTAAAATTTTAGCCAAAATATTGGCGGATCGCATGAGCATGGTTCTTCCCTCAATAATTGGAGAGGAACAGTTGGGTTTCATGAGGGGAAGATCTTCCATTGACCATTTACGTACTCTTTCCCACGTCTTCTCGGCCTCTATGGACGCCAATATTCCAATGGTTCTGGTCTCATTAGATGCCTAGAAGGCCTTCAATAGGATCTATTGGAATTACTTGTTTGCGACAATGAAGACATTTAGTTTTCCCAACGAATTCCTGAGGTGGGTGCGCTCACTCTATATATCCCCTTCTGCCAGAATTGCCTGTAATGGAATGATTTCAAGTCCGATAAAACTCCATGTGGGAACAAGACCGGGGTGTCCACTGTCCCCGCTCCTTTTCAATTTATATTTGGAGCCTCTTATCCGGAGATTAATAAGAGCTCAAGATGTCCCAGGTATCCTTTTAGATGGACATGTAGTCAAGGTTGCAGCATATGCAGATGATTTACTCTTGCATATAGCCAACCCTGCCACATCTATCTCTGCTATTCTTAATATAATTAAAGAATTTAGCAGGGTCTCAAATTGTAAGCTTAATATTGGGAAAACCCTAGTTTATCCTTTAAATCATAGGGTATATAAACAAGAAATTATCAATACTGGGCTCGCTTGGCAGCCCAAGTCCATTAAATACTTGGGAATTATCTTAACCTGGAGTAACACCCGCATCAAACAATTGAATCTGGATACATTGGTTCAGAAAATAGATCAAGACCTTCATAGATGGACACTTCTCCCTCTTTCCTTATGGGATAGAATCAATTTGATTAAAATGAATGTTTTTCCCCGTCTTTTCTACCCCCTTAACATGCTGAACATCAATATCCCAATATCATGGTTTAAAAAAATCTGTAGCATGTTCTCCTCCTTTATATGGGGGTACAAAAAAATCAAGAATGGCATTTCGTAAATTGGCCACCCCCAAAGATAAAGGAGGGTTTAAGCTTCCACATATGGGGTTGTACTACTGGGCCAGTCAGGCCAACAAATATTGACAATGGTTGTCAGCAGAGCAGCGATCAGCATGCTCCCTCTATTTCCACGATCTGGCTTAGAGTAGAGCTGGATAGCATTAAAAAGCATGGTTTTCTTCCAGCTGCATTATTATACACCAAATTAGGACTCCTCCCATTGTCCCTGCATAATTCTCCTAGTGCAGTTTCGATAATGTCTCATTCTCAGCTCTGCGTGTTTTTAAAATACGACAATACCAAGGATCTACATCAGCCAGTAGTTGATAATCCCAATATAAAGATGGATAATAAGCCTGTATCCCCCAATTGGCTTCCTCCAATAAACTGCTCCTTGTTAAAAGATTTCATTACACCCGATAGACAGTGGAGCCCCTCCCCTGAAATTCTACATAAGTTTATGATTCTGTTACGAGTATTTTCAAGATATATCAGTTACGGCACTGTATGCTAAAGGTATTCGGGGCATTCCTTCCTTCTCTGGCTCAGCCTAATTTCCAGGTCTCTCTTCTCGAATTCCCTGGCAAACCCCATGCTGTTTCAAAAATATATAGTACCTTGTTTGCCTGGGCATATCTTGATAATTTTGCTCCTGTTTCGTATTGGTCTTCCCTTTTTCCAGACAAGGAGTTTGATTGGTCACTTATTTGGAACACCTGCCACAAATTCTTATACCAAGACAGACTCAGATTAATGCAATTTAAAATTTTGCATAATATATATTATACCCCATTAAAACTGGCCAAGATAGGAGCAGTGAGTAATCCGCTTTGTACCTGATGTGGCTGTTGCCCAGGGACTCTCTTCATATCTTTTGGGAGTGCCCCAAGGTTGCCCCTCTCTGGGCTGCCATTAAACAAAAATCTGACCCATTTTTAGGGCTCTCAGAATTATTCACAACTGAAATTTGTCTCTTGGGAGACTTTTCTACTATTACAGTTAGGAGTAGGAAATTTTACATTGCATTAATCTCCATGTCTGTCAAAAAGCTGGTCCTTAGGCATTGGAAAGACTCTGACAACTTGTCTTATCTTGAATGGCTTCAAGAGCTTCTCGCAAACCTCAGAACTAAGGGAACCATTGCAAGCCTTTCCAATAAGCTTAACAAATTTAACATAACTTGGGGTTCATTACAAGCCCTATACTCAATACAAGTATGAAATATTGCCTTATGAAGTACATGGAGTTAATTGTATGTTAAATTGCTGCATTGGATTTGGGGAGGGAGGGTCGGGAGGGTGGTCCGGGAGAGGGTGCATCAGCTCAATGTGTTTGGTATTCATGTTTTATTTTATCACTTGTTCCTGGTAATTCACTCTCTGTATTGTAAAACTCAATAAAAAATTTGAATAGCAAAAAAAAAAAAAGAAGTGAACGATAAATTTTAAACTAATCTTTCTAAACATAAACCACAGACTGAGTTTATGAGACACCTGGTGAGCAAACCATGAACTCTACAGCCTGCTGTGACTAGGAATCTGAAGCAGCAAGCTACAGTACTCCACAATGATATCCTCACTCTCCAAGCTTGACTGAGACAGAAATAATGTCACTGTTTTCAGTCACTGTAGAGCAAGTTAACAAATGCTAATTTAAAGAAAACCATAAAACCAAACAACATGACATTTTCAGAAAACCATAATCATGACACATGGACTTGAATTCAAACTTTATTAAAAATATACAAAAACCTTTGCACATGATCTTTAAGGCCTTGGGTTCTGCTGGGATTTCACATTTTCAAAGTTCAAAAAAAGACAGCTCCAAAAGGCTCAGAAAAGTGCATGGAAACTAATTTCATTTTTGTGGTTTGCGGTTTCACAATTTTTCACAAGCAATCTTAAAGTCTAGGAGTCTGACGAGATTTCCAAGTTTTCAATGTTAAAAATTTTCAAAAAGCACAAGGAAATTACTTGCAAAGCTCATAAGTTTTCATTAGTACACAATGATTCACCAGGCTCAAAAGTTAAAAGTTCACCAGTAGTTCACTGATAGTAATCAGGGTGAAAAAGTTAAAAGTTCACTGATACTTCACCGATAGTGCTGTGAAATTTAGGAAACTTTGAGTACCTTATTTATGTCTTATTTATATATTTATACCTTCAATCTCTTACTTCTCAGTCTACTGGTTTTGTTAATTTCAGAGGTAGTCTTCTCCGAGCTTTTATCTCTGAATTTATGCTTCAGTATAAACTTTATTTGTATGATGCTGTTGTGTTAGATCTCTTGTTTCAGATCTCGTTTCCTCTTCACTAGTCTTCTGTTCTTCATGTGCAGATTTACCAATTCTTTTGTCTCTCTAAGTTCAATTATTTAGCCTCCTGCACCCAACTCCATGGCAGGATGCAACTGTGGGTTGATTAGTCATATGCAGTGTTGCCCTGGGCTATACCCCTCCCCCCAAAAGGCCTCTCAGCTTCCCTCTGGTCTGAGTCCAAACTCTCGCCATTGGACTGTCTTCCACCTGGTAAAAGAAAGCAGAAAAACCAGGGCAGTGCTACACACCTAGATGAAGGCACAAGTTGGACTGGAAAGACTATGTTTCTATAATAATGTTATAAGCAACAGTGTCAATCATGGCATACCTTTTAAAGTTCAATAGCTAGCATAACACAGCCCTGCTCCTGCATCTCCTCTTAGCTGTCATAGCATGCAGCCACCATCTCGGATCTTCTCCCAATTACAGACTGGCAGTTTGGAGGGATTCTTATGAGAAACGTCTCACATTCTTTAATAACTACAGCACTGGTACACCCTTCTTCTTACACTTGTTTTTAAGTGTCAGTGTCTGTCTACTTACTTTGCAAATACATGTTAATTAGGCATCAACTGTGGGAATAATGCCACAGAAGCAGCACATTCCTTAGTAACTATAGCACTGTTACAAGCCAATAAGTAATTACATAAATTAATGATTTTTATCCTATACAAATTAACAATATTAGATTGCATGTTTATTTTTATTTATTTATTGATCATGCAGTATACAAGTGGTGGCTCTGGGATTCAGACCCAATTCTCCAGGTTTGCAGGGCAGTGTTCTTAACCATTACACTATACTGCAATAAGTTCATGAGGGAATAGAAACATTGAAACTTAGAATTTGATGGCAGATAAGGACCATTTGGCCCACCTAGTCTGCCCATTTCCCTACCTAATGGATAAGCTGCAGATCCTAGTTAATCAACAGCTTACTTCTTCCTACCCCCCCACTAGAATTGCCTTATGATTTCACAATGATAATATACATTGGTTGTAAGTGTCACTAACTACACTGTAACTACTGTATAACTACATTGTAACTGCACTACTATGTAGTTGTTAACTGGTTTCACAATGTGTGTTGTGTACTTACACATTTTTAACTGTGCTGCTCCTGTGGCATTGACCCACACCTCTTCAGCACCCACACCTCTATCCTGTTGTTGCCCAGGTTGGTGGCTGGGGGTGGGGCATGGCTATATGCCATGCTTTATGCCAAATCTGCTGTGTGGAGTGGTGTTGGGTGGTGCTGAATACACAGAAAGGGACCATTACTTAGCCATTGCATTCCTTTCCCACTGGCTGAATGGGATGGTGGCCATGACACCATCCTTCACACAGAGATACCCTGGTCCTCTGACTATACCATGAGGGCTGGGGGCACAGCAGTGAACATGGACAGACCAGTAGGTCCCCTTACTGGAAAACAGCAGAACTGGGAGAAAAGGCCATATCCCACAATTCCCCACTCCACACAATGTGCAGGATCCAGTCTGCTGGTGGGCAGTTCATCTGATTGGATGGCTACTGTGAATCACCATGCCTGTGTATGGACATTTGGCACATTCCCTTCCACCTATATGAATAGGGTCCAATATCAGATTGCATGTTTACCAAGCAGTAAGTTCATGAGGGACTGATTTCTGAATGAGAACCTACATCACAGTTACAGTACTGACATTTCGTAAATGTAAGTGTAACCACTTGCAAATACATTTTAACTAGGCATTACCTGTAAAATCAATCCACATTTTTCTTAGCCACCATATTGTTACAATGCCAAGTAGTAATTATGCAAATGTAATATTTTATGTACAGTTATATATCAATTCACAATATTAGACTGCATGTTTATTAATATGTAAGTTCATGAACAACTGGAATAGAGACATGAAACATCATCTAAAGAGTTGCCAGTTAGTGCATTTAAATGTAGCAGACTGAAGTTACTTTGTAATCATCATTTATTTACCATTCTCATTACACTTTCAAGTTTTTCTCTGTGATTACCTTTTAATAAAATGTCAGATAGACATAGACTATTGAAACAGTGCACAAGTCCTGTATTCATATGTGTGATACTTGTTAAGAACAAATTTAAAAATGCCAAAATTAACAACATTATAATTACACAATAGACTTGCTGTTACAATTTGCAGTAACTATTACATGTTTGCCCTTGTAAGAACAAATTACATAATGCCAAAAAAGCTACAGTGGTAGCTGCACAATACATTTTCTGTTACACTTTACAACAGTCATTAAATGTGTTGTTATGCTTGTCAGAATGAATTGATTAGTGCCAAAAGAGAGGGCATAGTTGCACGTGTAACTATTTCTTCATGCAAATTGTGTAACTACACAATAGGCAATTGTGAAACTAGTTAACAACTGCATAGTAGTTACATGTAACTGCATAGTAGTTACAATGTAGTGAAGGACACTTAAAATTACAGTAAGTGTTACCAATGGCTGTAACCTACACAAAAAGCCCATCCAACACCCTCCCTCCAACCTCACTCACCAAGCAACCACTTCCTTCATTCGGGCCCTCCATGTTGCTGCTGCTGTTGGTCCTGTCTGCCCATGATACTTCAGATTTCAATGCAACTACTTCTGCTGCTACTCACGCTACATACCCTGGCCTGAAATTCCACTGGATCACGCAGAATCACCTCACTTACCAATAATATTATCATTAAAAATATCTGGTAGTAAATAGGATTGAATTTTTAAAGAAAGAAACTGCTGCACCTGGGACCTGGTGTGCCTGGTCAAATGTAGAACAACCGCAGAGTGCATTCAAGAATGTGGAGACCGGCACCAAATCAAAAGCCAAACAGCATATGCTGGTCGTGTAAAAAATATTTGCTTTTAAGGGAAACTGGATGCAGACACTCACCAGACCAAGATGTAATCAGTCAAAATAAGTTTTATTCTATCCACAAATGTCAATTAAAATCCTGGTTCAGTGCAAATTGTAGCAAATAGTAGCAGGAATGGTAAATAGCAGCAATCCACAGTTAAATACAAAGTGAAACAGCAAAAGCAAATGCCAGCCCGCTCCCTCCCGCTCTGTGTGCCAAACAGGTAAGACAGAAAAAGTGTCAGCTCAGTCACCTGACATGTTTTGCTTGGAAGAGCTTTCTCAATGGCTGAGATTGCTGCTATTTACCATTGCTGCTAATGTTTGTTACAGTTTGCACTGAACCAGGATGTGTCCTGCATTGCTATCGGTCATGTCATGGTGTTTGTGTGGACCCCCATGTGTGACCTCCAGCTACATGTCATTGTGGCAGTGTTCTGGTGACACACTGGGCCTTCCATCACACTGGCAGGTCTGCTGGGGTGTCACTCAGCATCGGCCATCACCACTGTCCATTGGTCACAGATACTGTTGTAGTCCCCCATCCATGGCTGTGTGTGTATCTACCATGGGCAGTGTGCACAGCTGTCCACATACTTGGCCATGTCTGCATGGTGCACAGTGATGGCCACTTGTTGCCCTTGCATCAGGCCCTTTTGGCCACTGTGGTGGCCACTGGGCCTCCCCTTTTCCCTGGGCTGTGGCACTTTTGCACCAGCATTCTCCCATGCACATGCGCAGTGTGCTACAGTCTCTGTTTGTGCATCTGTCCCCAGCCATTGGTGCACAGTTCCCCCATATTCAAATGTGGCCTTCTGCACTGCATATCTTTGGCTGTGCAATCATGCATACTTGGGATATTCAGTTGGGTTTGCGTGATTGCATTTCCTGGTGCAGATTTTGAATATACCATTGTTTTGTGCTGGCCCATTTACATGTGCGGCACATTCACTTGTGTGGCGCATCTTGCAACTTTTGAATATGGGGCCCATAGTCAATTTCACTTGTGTGCACATGGTTGGGGAAAGCTGAAAATGTGCACACAACTGAAAATGCATACGGTATATCTGAAAATCAGACCTGGTGTTCAAGTGCAGTACTAGTTTTCAGTGTTAAACAGGATAATCACAGCAGCTGTAGTAGCAAACTGGAATGATTATTGATAAAAAGGTTAAAAAGTACTGTACTTCATGAACTGATTATTAAAAATACTTTTAAAAAGTGTAGATTTAAAACATATATTAAAATTATATTAACAGTTTTTAAAGGTCTAGCTGGTCATGCAAGCTTTGTGTCTCTGCTTCTTCCAATTTCATGAAATCAGGAATTTCTGCCCGGCATGTGGTACAGCTTGCAAGCATCTCAAGTCTCCTTTCAAAGGAGCAAAACCAAATAAAGTCCTGTGGCTCTTTCCTTTCTTCATAGTGGCATTTCTGTGTCATCATCTTCCATACTTCTCCTGTAGAGGGCTCAACCACCTCTGGCTCACCATCACAACAACTCTCTTAACAGCATTTGGCTTTTAAGCCCACAAGCTTTTAACAGCCCTCGTAACATCCGTCAGCTACTAAGCAATTAAGGTAGCCAGGTACCTAAGGTGTAGATAGCTGCATTTAGCTGCTCATTAAGGACAATAAACAGCTGTCTGCATGATCAGTCCTGCAGGTAATCCTCCGATCAGGCTCTAACTACATGTCAGTAGCCTGAATTTTGTGCATACAACCAAATTTTGTTGTGCAAACAACTGAATGAAATAACATGGTGGCAACAGAAAAAAATTGTGAACACAGGGAATTGTGCACTCAGTCAAAATGTGCACACAGCTGAATGGCACACATGTGGAACTGACTGTATAACATATTTAAAAACTAATCTTATGAAATCCATATGGGGGTTCATTCAGTCCATGTGAAATTATGGAGGCTACTGCACAAAAGTTTCTTTAATGGTGATAAAATCCAAACATCAAATCGGGTGCAGATTGAAATAGCTGAAGTCGTACTAAATGAATTATATATATTTCTTCTTGGAGTTCATTCTTACATTCCTGCATCCATTCTTCATTGCAAATTAGGCTAATTATTGATACAAAATATGGTCACAGAAAGACTACAGTAATTACATTTATGACAGAAACAAAGATCCAAAGAGTTTATTTTGAAGAACAGAGTCCTTATTCTGGTAAAGGTTTTAAATTTACATATTTGAGGTTTGTTAAACAGAAAATCTTCCTGCTTCATTTAGGAGACATCCTGAGAGATGTTTCTAGGACTCCGAGAATAGAATTAATAGAACAAATTAAAACTAAGTGTAGGCAATTTTCATTCATTCAGGTCATCTTACAAATATAACATTCAAAAATTAAGCAATAATGCATGACAGGGTGTGTGTTATGCTAGGATAACCTCACATCTGGAGTGGTTGGACATAAGGCTGCAGGAAGAGTGTGTCTAATGACCCCTGAAGTGAGGTTATCCCAGCATGACACACACTCTGGAGTGCATTATTAAGCAATAAGGCATGACAGGGTGTGGTATATCATGTGATATTGTCACACCTCAGGTGGTTGGACACGAGGCCGCAGTCTGAGTGCGTCCAACTGTCCGAGAAGTGAGGATATCCTATGATATATCACACCCTGGAGTGCCTTATTGCTATTATGAACTGGAATACAAATTTTAGCGGTAAAAAAAAAAAGTTTAAATCCTTCTGAAAATGTATTTTCTGAGGTGGAGGAGGAGTATTTTTTAATAAAATAGTCCCTGGAGAGCTCTGGACTGCAGGTGGCACTGTTGTAAGTTGAGTTTATTGGAGAAGGGGTGTACTATGTGTCTCTCTTAGCACCAGGAAGTGAACTCTGTTCTTCTTGCCTTTGACTTGGTGCTGCTGGGTCACAGGGTCAGTGAAGATGTGTGCATTTTTTTTTTAAATGTTATGTGTGGCAAGCAGGAAGCAGCATTGTAAATGGGAAGGGCATCTCCCGGTAAGCCACCCAGAATCTGAAACTACTGCTTGGCTGTATGTTAGTAGTGTTTGAAAAAGAAGTTGGGGGCAAGTTTGGGATCCTTTACTGTTTTTGTTTTTAAATACTCGCTCAAGGCATGTCTTGCGCCAGTCTGTCTTGTAGTTAGATATGATGAGTGGTCTGCAAGTGCTGGCTGTTGGCTAACATTTGTGTGGGGAATGCGAGAGCAGGATGTGGAGGATGTTGTGGGTAGCTCGACTGGTGCTCCTCCTAGCAGCTTGTGTGGTGCTGCGTTTCGTTATGGGCACAGTTGAGTTTTTATTTATTTATTTTTTTTAATAGCGGCAAACTGGAGATCTGACTCTCACAGTGCAAGATGAGGCACACTGCGTGGTAAGTAAGGAGGCTGGTGACCGGAGGTTTTCTGAAGCCGTGATGATGTGGCCCGATATCATCATGGCTTCAAAGACCTCTCGGCCAATCAGCTTCTTTGATTCTTGGCACTCAGATCATAATTGCTATTACACAATGGCTCGTTGTTATACAAAATAAAAAAATAATCTAAAAATGTTTTTAGTAAATTTTTAGTCTGGCACTATATCTTTGTTTCTGAAGAGAAGATGTGAGAAATCAATGGCATCAGTACAGTGAGGTTGTACTCTGGGAATAAACCTGTAATGTTGTACTGGGATAACATCATGGGTCCAGTCCCAGACTGACCAATTGGAGGCAAGCATTCTTTCTTGCCATTGTATAATCCACCTTATTTACAAGAATAGTGAAAGATTTTGCATAAATCATATTTCAGTATAATAACAGACAGGAAGACTAGAAACCGCTTCATAATATTTAGACAGGACATTTTTAACAGTAAGTATCTCTGGTATATGCAGCATACTGTAGAACTGAAGTTATGACTCCATAGTGCAAGTGTGATTCAGGTGATCTAGATGATGTACTGTAGAACAGGTCACATTTTTCTGCCTGTCTATAAGAAACAAAGAGATAACTGGTTATCAGACATCAGAAAAGAGCTGTATCCCTTCCCCCATTCTTATTTTCAAGCATGTTGTTTACAAATAAATCTGAGATGATTAAAAAAGTGGCATTTTTTTCTCTTAGTAATAAAGATTTAGTAAAGTGAACTATTAAATCCATAACAACAGTAATTTTGCAGCAGCGGTAATCTAGTACAAGGGTTTATGGGCAGACTAGATGGGCCAGGCGGCCCCTATCTGCTAACAATTTCTATGTTTCTATGTAATTTGTGGTCAGCAAATGTAAGAATCTAGATTACTAAGGAACATTGTAAAATCATGACCAACATTTGTTGATTGTGGTAAACTTTAAAATGTTTCTATATATACTGAAATCAGTCATCCCTTCAATTATATAAGAAAGGAATAGTTCATGGGAAATATTGCTAAATGAGGGAGAACACAAGCCATAACTTTTTAAAAGTCAAATTATTGACTATCTTCATTGTATTAAGATTACAGGCAGTGATGCGCCATGAGGCTATGTAGGTAAGCAGACCTGAAACCTCTGGTGTCCTGTTTAAATTATGTTAGAATCACAATTATCCAGAGTTTAACCTTTTCTTTTTCACTTTAAATAACTATGTACCTGTTTTTATAGGTTAGCTAGTTTCTTAAATATATAACAAATTGAATAATGGACAGGTTAGTGTTCATTACCAGTGAGTAATACCATAGAGAGGTTCTGGACACATAGGAACCTTGAGAGTGAAGCTCAAGAGGTTCCTGTGTCCAGAACCTCGAGATGGTATCACTCACTGGTAATGGACACTAATCTATCCTTTATTTTTTTTTAATATATGGATCTGTTTTTTGTTTTTTCATAATGGGTGGTCAGCTGCTGCAGTAAAGGCTCAGTCATGAGCGACCACCGCAATGTCTCACTCCTGTGTCCTTGCTCCTCTCTCTGTCCCCTCCCTTCCCATGCCTGGTAAGTAGTGATGAGCGAAGTGGCCTCAATTCGCTCTGCGGAGTGATTTGCGGAGTGAAGGCAAATTCGTGGAGTGCTCCGCGATGCGAAGAGGAGTACTTCATGTTATTAATGGGTAACATGAAGTCCATTGAAAACACTGACTTTGCATTACTCCGCCTTCCCAAAACACTACTCCACCAATTCTTAAGGTGAAGTACATTGAAAACAATGTACTTCTCATTACTTTGCCTTGTTTTTAAGCTCCAAAGGTGAATTTTGCAGTGATTCATGGGATTTCAGGTCACATGGGCTCTAGATTGTTCTGCACAGCCTCAGTTTGGGGTAGTGTGTGTAGGAAGCTGTAGGAGACGATCTGCTCTGAGAGCTCTCTACAATTCAAACCTTCAAAAAGCTGTTAAAAAAGTCTTTTTGAGCCATTTTATTGGCTGAAACTTTAGTTCATCGATTATAAGAAACCCTCTTGTGCTCATATTATTGAGCATTTATTGTCTGTGTATGGATTTGGAATGCTAATGTACAACATTCAGTCTGTGTACTGAGAGACAGTGGAAGTGTGCTTTGGGGAGGGGTGTATCTGTTGTGTAGGTAGATTAACTTGGAGAAAAAGACAGCGCTTTCTGTTTGGTGATAATTTTCTTGTATAACTGTGTTAATGCACACACAATAATATTTTGAATATTTCTTGTCATTTTTTTGCTGATTGTAGTGGTGCAGCAGTGCATAATTTTAGTTTGTTTAAAATATGTGGTTATATTACTGAAGTTTTCAATTTGCTATGCATTACTTAGTGTGTGTGAGTATGTGTGTAATGCGTGTCATCAAATCGGACACCTTTCATTGTGCCACATAATAATTTTAGCCATGTGAAGCTGCTATCCACTGCAGCTGGGTGATTTAGTACTTCTTTGTGGTATCTTTACTGGTATTAGTACTAGTGACTGTTACTGCCGCAGTGCATAATTTTAGTTTATTTAAAATATGTGGTTATATTACTGAAGTTTTCAATTTGCTATGCATTACTTGGTGTGTGTGTGCGTATGTGTGTGACACCTGTCATCAAATCAGACACCTTTTATTGTGCCACATAATAATTTCAGCAATGTGAAGCTGCTATCCTCTGCAGCTGTGTGCTTTTTGTACTTCTTTGTGGTATCTTTACTGGTACTAGAGACTGTTACTGCAGCAGTGCAGTACACTGCCCCCCGCCACCCCAACTGGCAAAGGTATTCTTTTCCAGATTTGAATTTCTGATGGTGAGCACTGGTTAGGTGTTGTGCCTTTGTGTCTGCATCTCTTCAGTGCACAGCACAATCTTAATCTGTATGTGCATTTGCATCTCTTCAGGGCCCAATCTCCATCTGTAACTGAAGTCATAGTTGTTTCTTTGGCTTCCCTTCAGAGTACTGGACAGGTGTGGTGTTTAATTCTGCATGAACATTGTACTCATTAATATGCATTTTTAAATCAGGACCATCATCATGAGTCACTCGTGATACAAATCACATTCTTCATCATCATCGCGGTCACAAATGCAGTCACAAATCACAATTCACAATTATTCACATTACAAATCACAACATTAATTTTTTTCTAGTTACTTGGATGTATTGTAAGCCTGTTTTGTAGTATCTCTCCAGGCTTCACCACCCCACCATTGTACTCATTGATACATGTTTTTATGTCTGGGAGTTTTAAGCTACAGCTCATCGGGGAAGTACAGCTGTAGGCATTCACATTTCTTCATCATCACAGTCACAAATGCAGTCACAAATCATGATTCACAATCACGTCACAAATCACAGCAATAGTTACTTGGATGTATTGTAAGCCTGTTTAGTAGTATCTCTCCATGCTTCACCACCCCACCATTGTACTCATTAATGTTTGTTTTTAAGTCAGGGAGTTGGACAGTGTCTGCAGTACATACACAGACTGGAAAGAAGACTGACTGTACACATGCGGTTTAGTACAGTTTATTTGCACTGCTCAAAATACAAAGTGTCACACATATGGAAGACAACAAAAAAGGGCATAATTACATACAAGGGTCGGGGATGGTGGAGGAATACATTTTATAACACAGCAAGGAAGGTGTGGTGGGGCACATGGTGTAAGGGAAAAAAAAAACTAATGGGGATCCCATGGTGATCCAGCAGCAGTTCCAGCATTTACATGATTTGCAACTGATGTCCCTCTATGTGATCCAGCCACTTCTCCACAGCACTCACCCTCTTGTTGTGATCCTCAACAGCAATCCAGAGAACTGCCAAGTCAGCCTGTGTTACATGCAGTTCTCTGGGGTCCACACGTTCTACAGGCTGACCTGCTGGTGGTGGTGGTGGGGGTGGGGTTGCTGGCGGAGCAGCAGGTGCTGCTGTGGTCCTCTTCATCATAGGAATGCCACAATGCACAGCTGCACCCTCTGCCACAGAGTGGTTAGCAGGTGCAAGCATGGCACATTCTGTGGCAGCCTGCCACTCCAACTGCTGGTGATTGAGCATATGGGTGTGCTGGCCCCCAGTCCCCAGGTGAGTCCCCCAGAGGCCACGGTGTACCTCCACCTCACATAGGCAGCACTTGACCACACTGCTTCCCCCCCCAAGATAGTCAAAAAAGTGCCAAACAATGGAGGTGTGGGGAGGACCAGGCACAGGCAGGGGATGGTCAGATGAACTGGCAGCTTGCTGGTCACGGTGCTAAACAGGGATGGGATCCACATCTGGGCCCGGGGGAACAGGCACATCCTGCTCCAGAGGACCTGGTGCTAGACTTGGTGGTGGTGGTGGTGGTTCAACTGCCTCAGAGTCAGGACAGGAAGCGGTGCTGGTTCTGCTTCTGGGGGGGAGACACTCACAAGTTCTGAGTGGTCCAACATGAATGGGCGCCCTTGACTTCCCTACATGCACACAGTACGACGCTTACCACTACCATACTCTTCCAGAGCTGCCCCTGCCCCAGACATTCCCTCACCCTGGTCCATCTCTCCTACTGAGCTCCCTCAGTCTGAGCAATCACTACTCACACTGTCACATGACACACACACACACACAGTCACGTAGACTCAAACAACTAACTACTTTTAATGGTAAGAAAAATAAAATTTACAGAAAGAACAAATTAAGTAAAAAAGAGTACAAAAAAGACAAAAAAATATAGCTTTTAAAAAAGCTGTTGGGTCTAAATCAAAGTTTAAATCTCCTCGCTCTGATCTCAAAGTATCAGCAGTCACGCAACACACTACTCTCTTTCCGTCTGCACAGGAGAAGGTGAAAGTGTCTACTTGTATGATTCACTTTCTTACTGCCTAGCTAAAAGAGCATGTGACTTACAGTACTGTAAGCCATGTGATGTGTGGGGGGGCAGCCAAATCTGAAACACCAAGTGGATCACTTAGAATCATAGTGAGGAACGTGAAATCCATTAAAAACTACGACTTCCATTACTTCAAATTGCCATTCCACCTTAACACGAAGTGGTAAATGACAAGGTGGAGTGAGCACTTTGCATTGCCCACCCCGCATAGCAGAGTGGCAACATGAAGCGCCCACTTTGCATTCACTTCGCTGGTGGAATTTAAATTTGATGCATCTCTACCGGTAAGCAGGCTGTAAGCAGGAAACCTTTTAGTTTTGTTGGCAGTTCTACCTCTTCTGTATGTGCAGCATGCAGGATCAGCAAGATAAGTCCATTTTTGGTAATAAATAAAGAAACAACCCTGCAAAATGCAGAGCATGGGATACGCTCTCGCTAAGTGAGAGACAGCAGTCTTGTTTTTAAAAGTTTTCAACCTGCCCACAGAGAGAAACCAGCCAATCATGAGTTGCGCTGTTGTTTGTTTGACACTTCTAGCATGGTCCGGCATAGGAAATTGCTATGCTTGCGCTCTTCAGTTTCAGTGGTAATAGTATTGTTCAGAGCTCTGAACAATAGTATTATGGGCTCTGAAAAATACTATTATCACTTTGAAACAGTGGTATTATCAGTTTAGGGACAGTGGTATTACCGAGAATTATTTGCATGCTTTGTATACTATTATTTTCACAATCCATATAGTAAAATACAATTAACAGCTCATGGCTGTTCTATCCCCATTACGGTGATATAGTGATTAACTTTTCTTGACTGTTAGCAAATTTGAAAAAGATCTTATACCCTCCCTCTTTCCATAAAAGAGATAATATGTTGGTTTGTTAAGGCTAATCATCATATTTTGATTTTAGAGAAATGTATATAAACATAGTATTCTTCAGAAAGAGATAAGCCCAGAACATAGTTCTCCTTGGACAATCTCTTAGTGTTATCAAACATTTTTTCACTGTCTTTTAACTGATAAACTGGAAAATATTAACACTATCACCATGTACTGATCTTGTTTGCTAAGACAGAATTTTAAATATGAGTTTGTGTATTTTGTACATATTATACTACTGTGTTTTTAATATTGTAAAGACTTTGAATGCCAATCCATAAAACTTTTTGAACCTTGAAATGCCACTCTCAGCAGATGAAATGCTGTTCCCAACCACACACCATGCTGCTTTGGATTGCACACCATGTGGCTCCCAACACCACACCACACAGCTTACCACATAGTAGGAGGAAGACTATTGGAGCCATGCCTCCTTTCATAGAAGGCCCCTATGCTTCAGAAACACTGCAGGAATGAACAGGACAAACACACTACACTGTGGAAATCCAATATCACCACTCTGTGGAAAAATGTTTATAGCCATACCACTACACTTTGGAAAATCTGTAAACTATAGAAAAACCCAATCTGTATACCATTACACTACAGAAAATCCCCACACTATGGAAACACAATGGACAAAGACACAGTGTTAAACCTAATGTATTATATAAAATAAACGAAGCAAAGTCCAGTATACTCATGAAATAATACCAGTGCTCCCAGATCTATGGGGATTCTCATATTTTATGAGGTTTTTAAGTTGCAAAATGGGCTATGGGAAGGAAATCTAATTTTTAATAAAACCACAGGGATTGTTACTGGCACTACTGGAGAACAGTAAGATGGCCGCTGAGACTCTCGGTGGGAGTGAGAGGAATATTTTGATTGGTACTCCCTCCAATCATGTTGTGATCACGCGCACCCAGATGGCTGCTGAGAGCTGATGATGCGCTGGGAGTGCCCTGATAGGCTTACTGAGACTGAGCCTCTCTGCATAAATACAGCATACTTTGTGCAGGTAACTATGGGAATTTTGAATATTTTTGGAGATGAGTTGGTCACCGCTGGTCGAGATTGTCATTTGGATTCAGATTTATTTTGCAGCTAGCCTGGAGTAGATTTAATTCAGCAGCCTGGATCCAGCATGACTGAGTGGAGTTTCAGACTGATACCATGGTGTTTTCTTCGGTGTCTGAGTTCTGGTGGAGCACCAGAGGTTTTCTGATCTGTGGATCATCATGGGGACTGACCTCGACGGAACCGAGTGGTCCAGAACTGAGAACCCTGTCAGCATCTTTCTCAGCAGCAGCCAAGGTCAAAGAAAGAAAGCAGATTGTACCCTGCATGGCTGTGAGATTCTAAAAAAGAAAAATACACAGTGAGCAGTGACCAAGCACTCACACCAGCAGCAGGTAAGCTGAGCAACTCTGCCCTGGCAGTACTACTCCCTGAGTCTCACTCAATCAGTCTCTCTGCACTTGTGAATCAAATCTGTTTAAAGTAAAAAAAACAAGTTCTACTAGCATGATATTTTGTTTTATACTAGGGCAACTGTATAAAAAGGGAACTTGAATATGAGGATCAGATCCGGGAGATAAAGGAACAGAATATTATCTGTGCAGATATTCCTGATCATGTCTGAGTAGAACTAGTATGTTCACCATATCCCTTAACCAGGCAGTGTCTGTATAAGAATGTTTTACAGCATGAACTCAGTATTTATCTAAAATATCATTGCTCTGTCTTGACAAGTGTAGTGTTTTGTTGTTTAGCAGGACCAGGCATGCTTTTCTCCCCTGTAGTCTCTGAAAGACTGGCTCCCAAACATTTCCCTAGTTATCACTACTCTAAATTCAAATCCTTTCTGTGCTGGCTAACAGATTTGCATTTGCTGAGCTTATTAATATTTAGACATAAGAAGTGAGCTGAAGTGTACTATTTTGTTGTAGGATCAGGCATGCTTTTCTCCCCTTCCCACTAGTCACTGTCTGGTTCGCTAACGTTTCCCTTACCACTGCTGTAAATTCAAATAATTTCTGCTGGCTTGGACATTTTCAGAACTCATTAATATTGTTGTTTGTCTGTTCAGTGTCCCCCACTTACAGATTTAATATCCTGAGGATATTCATTCAAGCAGATTTTCCAATGGCTGTTTATGGAACAAACATTTGTTAAATTGAAGTTTTTTCTCATTTGGTACAGAACAGAATGCATGGCTGGCTGCATGTTATTTTTTTACAGCTTCTGTAGTTTTTGTTTATGTTGTTGCTGTTGAAGGCTTGCTGCAGTTCTTTCCTTTCTTTGAGTTCTCTCCATTCTGATTTCGTCACTGCTGCAGGTGGCTGAAAGATCTTTTGTGGCTGGAATAGTTACGGGCTCTGGTTCTGTTCTTGGGTAATATTGTACTCTTCTCAACTAAGTAAGAAAGATTAGGTAAAACTAGAAATCAGCACCCCGACAGGGGTCCAGATAATTTTTGGGACTGTGAGGTATTTATTCAGGGGTCAACCTTAACTTTCCCTTGCACTAGCCCACAGGACAACTTGATTCAGAATTGCACTAGCCTGCAGATGGTTGCACTAGCTCACAAATGTAATGGTACATTTTGACCACTTATGCAGGAAAAAATGGAAACCAGGAAAATAATCTGATTATTGCACATTTATCCTGGTGGCATGGTCCGTTTAGAAGAGCTGGGAACCCCTGCACTTGGCAGGGTCTGCATCAGAAGCCATATGAAGAGAGGCTAAAGGAACTTTATTCATATGCATGTCTGTTCATCTGTTTATTTCTCCGTTTATTGACTATGTTTCTGAAGTCCTCCCTTCTTTGTCAATACATGTCACCATCATTTTTCTAAAGGTGTGATGTGTATAAGATCTTGTAGTTGCAACATAATTATGTGACATGGTGTTAGTGCTTTTTCAATTGTTATATAAACAGGAACACTTAAAACAGTCTTAACATTTGTTGTAGTTATTTTATTGACCACCATAATGAAGCACATTGCGAACATAAATTGGTTTCAGCATACAGGAAAATCTATAGGAATTTCACCCCAGTTTTACAGGGAAAATACAGGGAAAATGAGGGTGCCCTACAGGAAAATGCTTTGTCCAGTCTAGGAGCACTGTAATACCATTTTAAGATTAAACAAGCTCATAAAGGCCACTCACACTTAGGGTCTGTGGCTTTTGGCTTGTTTGACCCCTTGATGGCATTATTTCCTTGATTTACACACCTTGCCATCTTTTATTCTCTTGTGCTCTTTCTGTCTGTCTCTCTCTCTCTCTCTATATATATATATATATATATATATATATATGTATATATCTATTTATATATGTGTGTATATAGATATATATACATATAGTTATCTCACAAAGCTACTGGACTCCCAGGCACACTCCAGGCTGGTGGAATATCTCAACACAAACAACCTCCTATCCCCACATCAGTCAGGCTTCAGGAAACAGCATTCCACTATCTCCTCTCCTGTGAGTCACAAACCATATCCACACTGCCTCAGACCCAAGCCTCCTTACTGCTGCAGTCTTCATTGAATTAGCAAAGGCCTTCAGTTCTGTATCCCACCCCTCCTCCTGTTAAAACTTGAAGCTACAGGACTTGCCCCTATCACCATACAGTGGTTCAATTCCTACCTCTACATCAGGTCACAGTCTGTCAGAATCACTGACATCTCATACCCACACCTTCCTATCCTAGCAGGCATTCCACAAGGTTCTGTCCTTGGTCCCATCCTCTTTTCCCTCTTCATCAATGACCTCCCCATCTCCTGCTCTAAATCCAGCATACACATGTATGAAGATGACACTATCCTCTTTACCTCAGGCCCTTCTATAAATGAAGCTCAAGCTACCCTTCAAAATGACTTCAACAATATTCAACACTGGTTCAGGCAAAACCAACTAAAATTAAACACTTCCAAAACTGTATCCATGCTAGTTGGCTCTGCACAGAAAATCAGCAGATCCTCCCACCCTTACCCCATCATTTCCCTAGATGGTACCCCGTTAGACCAGGTCAGTAAATACAAGTACCTGGGTGTTTGGATTGATCCCCACTTATCTTTCTCACCTCACATAGATGCAACCATCTCTAAACTATGTCCCAAACATGGTATGCTGTACCAGCACAGAGACTCCCTCCCACTTCCTGCAAGACATCAAATCTTAACAAAAATGATCCTTCCCATTTTTGATTATGCAGATGTGGTCTATGGCACTGCCCCAGTAACCACCCTAACCAAGATAGACACCCTTCTACACTCTATTTGCCACTTTTGTACCACCTCACCCCTTAGAACTCATCACTGCAATCTATACTCCCACCAAGATATCACCCCACTGTCCCACCGGTGCTATATCCACTCTCTCAACCTCATAGCTAAATTCTGGTTTAACATGCTGCCCTCCTATTTGGCGGACAGTCTCTCCTTGGCCCCAGACACCCCTTATGTACTGAGGCACAGAAAAAAAGATCTTTTCTTATACTTCACCCATCCTCATCATCTAGCAAAGCTATTTTCTCCTATCAGCTCCCCAGCTTAAGGAACAAGCTTATCTCTCCATTAGAAGCACATTCTCTTACCTTGCCTGCCAGACACAACTACGTCTCCTAACATCTCCCCCTGCCACTGTCCCAGGTGATCTAACTCTAAGCCACAGCACTTACAAGCCCTAGCTTGCACTGTTGCACTTATTTTAGTGACTCTGATTTCCCAGTGTCTCATTGTCTCATGTCCTGGAATGTTATCAAGTTTGCCATTTGTCTCTGTTCATTTTGACCTGGCTGCTGTAACTGGGGTCTTTTTGTCTGTAAGACCTGCAATGTTGTAAACTGCTGACTCTGGCTGTACTACTACCTGTAACTATAGTATTTTGTATTATTTTATATGTACTCCTAAACCCCCTTCCTGGGTCACACCTGGAAACGAGTCTCAGCTCAGTGTGCCTATCCCAGTCAACAAATGTTTAAATAAAAAAATTTATATATATATATATATATATATATATATATACTGGCATGGAAGGTGGAAGACTAGGTTTGCTGGCCAAGGCACCAAGCTTCACCTGAACTATTTCCTTCTAGGTTGCTTGAAAGGACAGAGCAAAGAACCTTACCAGAGCAAGAGAAAGGATTACGACTTCTTTTGGATAGGCAGAGTTACTGTGTGTTGTTATTTTTATTTTGTACTCACAGGGATTGTTACTGTTTGTTGCTAACATTTTATTGCTTTATTTTTCTCTGATTCAAATTGTTGTTGCTGGGTATACCTTCTGCTGCATTATTACAAGGTGTGCCTACAGGTGTGTGCTAACAGATTACTGCAGTAATCTTCTGATTCAGATTGTCTTTTGCAAGGTATATCTTCTGTTACTGCTTTATTTTTCTCTGTAGCAAAGTGTTTCTTACAGGGTATATCTTCTGTGAAATTATTACAGGTGGTGCTTTACAGGTTTTACAGTTTTATCTATCATTAGGATAAGCTTTCAGGGTTACTGCATTTGTTGCTGACTCATTGTTTCTGATCTTGCCTCCCTGTTTCTTTTGTCCGTGGTTCTTCTTTTTTGGCAGGGGAAGAGCCCAGCCACCCACCCCCATCCCCAACCACCCCACACTGCTCTCCTTTTATAGGGTAGCGCAGTTGTGACATATCCTGTGGTAAAGCAGGAAGGGTCAGATCAGTGGGGTATCCACACAGTGACCTCATTTACAGGGGCACTAGTAATTTAACTTGTTATAACAAGTTATACAAAAACAAACAAACAAAATACAAAATCAAACTTTTGCTTTCATTTTCTTCCTTCTAATTACTCTGACCAGGTTATAAACCCAGCAACTTATCTGGAATGAATATCATTAACTGCAGGTACTGTGGAACACTTTTCAGAAGGGCAGTTTTACAGGATTTAGGACACTGTCCTACATGCTGGGCCATTGGAGATCTTAGGGGCTCAGCTCTAGGCAGCATGGACAGATACTGCATGCCTCAAATTTCGTAGTCAAGAGGAAATTTAGTATAAGAACCACACGCCATTTCCCCAACATCCAACAGAAGCACCTCGACCGCAGAGGGTAGTTGGCCTGGGAAGTTGGCAGGTGGTTGGGGGGGCAAATCGGGTGCCCTATCCCTCAATGCTCTTCAGTATATTACCTCCACAAACCATATAAAAACTACAAAGAAGTATCTGCCTCTATCTCTGAAATCAAACAAAGAGGCAGAGGACACTGCAGAGCAGGACACTGCAGCACAAGAGCTAGTACAACAAAACTTGCCCAAAACAGGAACCAAAACATAAAAAGCAAAAAGGAAATCCAAAAAATTTCTGATCATATGTGACTCCATGATTTGGGGAGTCGATACCTATCTTCAGCAAGGGGCAATGGTCAGATGTCTCCCAGGTACTTCCGCGTGGAGAAACACTGACCGCAATGCTAAAATTGTTCAAGAAGCAGGAGAAAACATTGATGTCCTGGTACACATAGGGACTAATGATCTCTCCAGCCGGTCAGTTGCGGAGACTAAGGAACACCTTACCAGGCTGGGTGAAAAGCTATCATCCATTTCATCCAGCATCTCCTTCTCTGAGATCCTGCCAGTCTGGGAGAGGAGGGCATATGGACGTAAGGTCAGAGAAGGGGAGCTAGGGGAGCTAAACATGTGGCTCAAGAGCTGGTGCCAGGAAAAAGGACACAAATTTGTAGGAAACTGGCAACAGTTTTGGGAGTGAAAGTTCTTTAAATTTGATTGACTGCATCTGACTAAGGAAGGAGTCAGTGCATTGGGGCAGAAGTTTGATGTCTTGAAATAATATTTAAACTAGCAAATTGGGAGAAGGGTGCAGCACCCCATATGTTGAATGGAAAGAACACCCTTCCCCTCTCAGCCAGTGGTCAAACAGGAGTTCAGCATGTTTGCAGTTCATTTGCATTACCAGGTAAGGAAAAAGGTCCAGCTTCCCATGCAATGCACAGGGGAAATGCCAGACTTCACCCAACAATTAACACACTGAGATCTTGCCAATGGAAGATCATGTACACAAATGCTCGCAGTCTGGGAAACAAGATCCCAGACCTGCAGGCAATAATGGCAGTGGATAAACTGGACATAGTTGCAATTAATGAGACATGGTTTACCAGTAACCACACTTGGGAGACTTCAGTACCTGGCTATGTACTGTTCAGAAGAGACCGGGGTGCAAAAAGGGGGGGGTGGAGTGGCCCTGTATGTCAATGAAAATATCAAAGCTACAGAAATTCAGAATACACATAAGGAGCCAGAAGAACTGTGGGTCACCCTGGAAACAGGAAATGGGACAGCTGTAAGAACTGAGGTTGTCTACAGGCCCCCAGACCGGGGGGGGGGAGGACATAGACACATTACTGTTAGAAAATATACAAAACATAACAGCTAATGGGGAGGTTCTGATAATGGGAGACTTCAACATGCCAGATACAGATTGGTCAATACCAGCAGGAACATCTGCCAGAACTAGACACATGATGGATTCCCTGCAGGGGGAAGGCTGCAAACAACTGGTACAACAACCCACAAGGGACAGGGCTATCCTAGATCTAGTACTGACTAACAGGGAAAGGATCACAGATCTCCAAGTAGAAGGTCACCTGGGGGCCAGTGACCATCACATGGTATGGTTCAATTTAGCCACTACAACTAAATCATCCCATTCCAAGGCAAAAATTTGGGACTTCAGAAGAGCTGACTTTGATACGATGGCCAACAGAGTTAAGCTAGCCCTGGCAAAAAGAAATACAGGTGAGGGGGTACTGGCAAAGTGGGCAAGCATTAAGGATGCAATACTTGAAGCAACATCCCATTGTGTTAGAGAGAAAAGGAAGTACAAAAGAGGAAGGAAACCACTTTGATTCTCAAAAGCAGTAGCAGAAAAAGTCAGAGCCAAAAGGCTGGCCTTCAGGAAATATAAGGGAACACAGCGGGATGAAGATAGGGAGGCATACTAAACTTCCCTAAGGGAAGCAGGGAAGGCTGTAAGGCGGGCAAAGCCCCAAACTGAGGAAACACTAGCATAAACAGTAAAAGAAGGTGACAAGACATTCTATGCATTAGTGAAAGGAGAACGTCCAGAGGGGGTATTGCTAAGATCAAAGGAGATAAGGGGGCATGTGAGGAGGAGGACCATGTAAAAGCATCTATCCTAAATAGATACTTCTGTTCTGTATTTACTGAAGAGAAGGTAGGGCAGGGCCCACAGCTCAGCACCATGAACACAGGGGAGAGGGAGGTGAGCACTAGTCCTTTCACAAAAGAAAGGGTCCTACAAGAGCTCAATAAGCTCAGGATGGACAAGGCAATAGGACCTGATGGCATACATCCCAGGGTACTAAAAGAGCTAAGGGTGGAACTAGCAGAGCCATTATCAGAACTGTTTAGTGAGTCTCTGAGCACAGGAGAGGCCCCAGAAGACTGGAGAAGGGCTCATGTGATCCCACTCCACAAGAGTGGTAGCAGGAAGGAGGCAGAGAACTACAGACCAGTCAGTCTTACCTCAGTAGTGAGCAAGATTATGGAGGCACTCCTTAAGGTAAGGATAGTGCAACACTTGGAATCCATAGGAGCACAGGATTCAAGACAGCATGGGTTTACAAAAGGAAGGTCCTGTCAAACTAATCTCATAGATTTCTTTGACTGGGTAACCAGAGTGGTGGACCAAGGGGGAGCAGTTGATGTTGCCTACCTTGACTTCAGTCAAGCTTTCGATACTGTTCCACATAGAAGATTGATTAATAAGCTGGGTAGGCTCATGGTGGGTCAGAAGTTGGTCAGCTGGGTGGCAAACTGGTTGACAGATAGAAAACAGAGAGTGGTGGCAAATGGTATACAGTCAGAAGAGATGCAAGTCACAAGTGGGTTATCTCAGGGATCAGTCCTGGGGCCAGTCCTCTTCAATATCTTCATCAGTGACATTGCAGATGGACTGGAAAGTAAGGTTTGTCTGTTTGCAGATGACACCAAGATCTGCAACAAAGTAGATGATCCAGATGGGGTGGGCAGAATGAGAAGAGATTTGGATAAACTAGCAAAATGGTCAGAAGAGTGGCAACTGAGATTTAATGCAAAGAAGTGCAAGATCATGCACATAGGGATGAGAAACCCTGAAGCCACCTATAGGCTGGGAGGGGAGTTGCTGCCAGTCACAAAGGAAGAAAGAGACTTGGGCATCATCATCACTGATGACCTGAAATCATCCAAGCAGACCACTAAAGCAGTAGGTAAGGCTAGGGGGATGTTAGGGTGCATTATTAAGGGTAGCATAAGTCAGAAGAGGGAGGTAATAATCCCTTTTTACAAGACACTGGTTAGACCCCATCTGGAGTACTGCATGCAGTACTGGAGGCCACAACGTCACAAGGATATTAACCAAATTGAGGCAGTCCAGAGAAAGGCAACCAAAATGGTGCAGGGACTGCATCAGAAAACATATGAGGACAGATTAATGGAGCTCAATATGTATACCCTAGAGCAAAGGAGGGAGAGAGGTGATATGATGAAAACATTCAAACACCTTAAGGGCATAAACAAAGTGAAAGAGTCTAGCATGTTTCAATATAAGAAAAATAGCAGGACAAGAGGACACAGCATGAGATTAGAGGGAGGCCGATTAAGGGGTAATGTGAGGAAGTTCTTTTTCACAGAAAGGGTGGTGGATTGCATGGAATGGCCTACCTCAGGAAGTGGTGGATATGAATACATTGCAGGGCTTCAAACAGGCTTGGGATAGACATAAGAGAGCAATACAGATGAATATGAATAGATAGACCATTACCAGAGCAAAGGCCGATGACACATTTATAAGGTAGAAAAAGAAATGGGCAGACTGGACGGGCCTTGCAGTCCTTATCTGTCATCAACTTCTATGTTTCTATGTAGTTCCAGTATAGTTAGGTTTCAGTAAGGTGTTTTATGTTAAACTCCAATTTTTGCTCCTTAATAACTTTGGCAGTGTTCAACAAAACAGCCCACAATTTGGTATACCCAGATTCTTAAAATGTTAAAAATTTCATGATGGCAACTTGTGGGATTTCTGAGCTATGGGATTCCAATTTTTTTTTTCAATTCAAACTTTATTAACAGATTTTCACAATACAGGAGGCAGAAAGTTACAACATACCCTGCATATGTACAGAATGTTACATGATCTGCCCCATCCTCCCTCCCTTCCCCCACCCCGTACAGCAGTAAAAAATC
Source organism: Neoceratodus forsteri (assembly GCA_016271365.2). Lineage (NCBI taxonomy): Eukaryota > Metazoa > Chordata > Ceratodontiformes > Ceratodontidae > Neoceratodus > Neoceratodus forsteri. Next base: position 854,421,406 of record CM028134.1, read on the forward strand.
CATGTTGTAATATAAAAACAATACAATATGCTGACATAAATTAAGGTTCACTATTACAGTAACTCATTTATCTATACTGATCATAATTAGAGTGTGAAGGGGATCCCAAATACTTTGTATCTCTACATCTTATTGTGGAGGTCGCTATCGCTTTCTCTGTACGAAGGTTAGCTAGGATTTCATTAACCCATTCTTGATATGTTGGACTTACTGCATCCTTCCAATGCCGAAGTACAATTTTTTTAACAGATAATGCAATCATGGAAATGTGATATCTCCTGATTTTAACCTTGATAGAGGATAGATCTCCCAACAAACATATGTCTGGGGTGAAGCAATCCTGCAAACCTAGAATAGGATCTAAGTTAATCTGGATAGCCACCCACAATGACCTTATCTTGGGGCATGACCAAAAAATGTGAAGAAGTGAGCCATCCTCCTGAAATCCTCTGGTACAAGTCCCCGACCCTATAAGGCCCCATTTCCTCAACTTAACTGAGGTGTAATACATATTGTGTATAATATGATATTGCATAAGTCGTAATCTGTCCTGTGAGACATATCTGTGACAGAACTTCCATAAAACTGACCAACTGGGAGTGTAATGGGGAAAGAAAGAAACCCAGAGCTTAGTAGGACCTTTAGGTCTCCTGTATTTCCAGTGAAATAGAACTCGGTATATTTTCAAAATAACACCTGGTAAACCCATCAGGGAGGAGAGCTCGGATACAAATGAAAAGGAAGGCGGGCGAGGAGGGGTATTACCAAGCACTGCAGAAAGCAGGTGTTTTAACTGGACCACCATGAAACAATGAACTACCGGAATGTCAAATTTACGAATTATATTAGAAACTGACAGCCATTCCCCTTCATCATCCAGAAAAGTGGAAATTATCCCATCCCCAATTTGGGGTAATCATGTATGAGAGATCCTCCATTTATTTATTGTGAAGGACGGGGAGTTCCAGATGGACTGAGACAAATCCAGATGTGGGGTGTACCGCAAAAAAGAGCAAAGTTGTACGTGAACTTTTAAGGACGTCAGAAGGGTGGGACATCTGCAAGCGTCTTGAAGGGACACAATTTTAACATGGAGCATAGACAAGGGATCCCTGTTCTCAGACTGGATAAAGTCTAACTCAATTTTAAGCCAGACCGGTCTTAGGTGCTCAGGACCCTGACTCACCCAGCGCATGTATTTTGCAATGTGACTGGCCCAGTAATAGATTGCCAGATGTGGGATTCACAATCCTCCATCCATTTTCTGAGTGGCCAGCTTATGATATGCCAACCTGGATTACTTATTGGACCAGATAAAGTTGATAAAAATTTTGTGCATTCTCTGAAACCATGATAAGGGGATAAAGGAATTAAGGAGCTTAGAGATAGAACAAGCGAGGAAAAACATTCATTTTAATTATATTGATGTGACCCCAAAGAGAGAAAGGAAGCTTAGACCATCTATTGTGGTCCTGAACTATCGCTTGAGAAAGGGGCTCCAAGTTATCTTTGAAACAGGAAGAGGGGTTATACGTCAAGTTGATACCCAGGTATCTAAGAACGCGGGGAGACCAACCAAGACCAAAAGGGGAAACACCACTCTTAAAAACCTTGTGGTTAAGAGGGAAAATTGAAGATTTGTTGATATTCAGTTTGTAATTTGAGAAAGTACTGAACTTGGCTATTTCTCCTAACATAACAGGGATAGATGTTATTGGGTGAGAGAGATGGAGGAGAAGATCATCAGCATAAACTGTGATCTTCACCACGTTATTCCCAATCAGTATGCCTCATATCTCCGGATTATTAAGAATATTTCAGATAAGGGGCTCTAAATATAAATTAAATAAAAGAGGGGAAGGGGACAACCCTGCCTGGTACCGGAAAATAAAGAAAAGGGTTTGGAAAATGCTCCATTGCCAGAAACTCTGGCAGAGGGGGTCTGATATAAGGCCCGAATCCAATCTATGAACATGGTAGGAAAATCGAATACTTTTAGAACCTGGAACAGGAAATTCCAGTTGACCCGATCAAATGCCTTCTCGGCGCCCAGGGAAATCAATCCCGAGGGAAAGGTGGTGTCCCTGAAGACATGCGAAAGAGTGCATAAATGGTCTGATGATGAAAGCACCTTCATGAATCCCACCTGGGACATACTAATCAGGTCCGGGAGGACCCGAGTTATTCTGTTGGCCAATATCTTTGAGAGAATTTTAACATCCTGATTCAATAGGGAAATGGGCCTGTAACTCTGAACTGACTCTGGGTCTTTGTCAGGTTTTGGAAGAAGAACAATCAGGGCTTCAAACAAATGTGTATCTACCCTTACCCCAGAAAGAATGTGATGGTACAACCAGTGAAGTACCAGTAATAGTTGTGTTTGAAAAGTTTTATAGAATAATGCAGAAAAAACGTCCGGTCCTGGGACTTTGTCCGAGGGCAAGGCCCCGATGACCTCTGATATTTCCTCCAGAGATATTGGGGAAGATAACAACTTCCTCTGTGACTTGGACAGGGAAGGGAGATAAGAATCCCTCAGGTATGCCTCTAAGGCCTCCAAAGAAGGAGGACTATCCATATCCCTATATAAGTGCTCATAATATGAGGCAAATTCCTGCACAATTTCTGCAGGGGATACCTTCAGGAATCCATCTGCCTGGGCCCTGATTGGAGGAATAAACCTAGCAGATTCCTGCTGTTTTAATCTTAGAGCAAGTAAGCGACCTGCTTTTTCCCCCTGATCGGTGTAGCCCGCTTTAGTGCAGATAATAGATATCTCTGCCTTTTCCCTCAACAAATCTAAATATTTGTCTTTAGCCACCAAGAGTCTCCTCATATCCTCTTCCGAGGTGCTGGGGGATAAATTGGCTTCCAGAGACCTAACTAGTGATAATGAGGATAATAATTCAGCCTCTCGAGCCCTTTTCCTCTTTGTGGCTAGGCTAATAATAATCCCTCTCATAGGCCTTGAAGGCGCCCCATAACATATCAGGTGCCATACCCTCCGAGAAGTTGGTAGAAAAAAAGAAATTGATCTGTTCTTTTATTAGGTTACAATATTTAACATCTTTCAATAATTGTTTGTTTAATTTCCATCGGGTTTCTTTTTGGGGAATATTAAGAAAAGCCAAATTGTAAATCATCAGAGAGTGATCGGACACTGGACCTGGCTGAATTGAGGCTGCTAAGACCCCTGGTAAGAGGGCCTGGAAAATTAAGAGATAATCAATGTGGGACTGGGTTCTGTGCACAGGCGAGTTGAAGGTATACTCCCTGTCCTTGGGATGTAATACACACCACACATCACACAGTCCACACTGATCCAGTAAATCCCTAAATGCCCTTTGCCGGGGAGACAAACTCCTCGACCCGCTACCAGACCTGTCCACTTCAGGATCCAAAACCAGAGTAAAGTCTCCGCCCATAATTATAACAATGGGAAGCATGGGAAGGATGATGGAAATAAGCTTCATAAAGAAGCCCTGATCGTCTGCGTTTGGCCCATATATACTGCACAGTAAAATTGGTATGGACCAAAGATTCCCCTGAACCAGGATGTATCTACCGCCCGGGTCCCTAAGGACTTGCTTAGAGACAAAGGTAATGCCTCTATTGACCAGAACCAGAACCCCGCAACTGTTAGTGGACCCCGAGGCATTAAATACCTGCCCAATCTGTTGCCTCCTAAGTTGCAGAGTTTCACTCTCAAGTAAATGAGATTCTTGCAAGAATGTAATCTGAGAAGACAATAAGTTTAGATGTTCTAATGCTTGATATTGTTTAACTCTTTTCCTTATCCCCTTCATATTCCAAGTAGCCATATTGATACTACTGACCATCTAAGTAGGAAAAAAACAAGTCTCCTATATAACATTCGAAAGTTACTACAACAAAAATTAAGTGTCCAGAACCCCTGATTACTGCTGTATCCTCCCAACCCAACATCCCTCCCATTCTGATCCCCACAAACCCCCACTAAAGTACCCTCAACAACCCAAAATTGAGTAAATTGAGCAAATTGAAGAACTTGAGTATAACCTTATCCCTACCCACCCCCACCCCAACTATCATAAGCAACGTTCAGCACAATACAGTTTTTCTTCCTCCCTTCAGCCTCCCCAACGTGTGCCTCAAAACCCTACCCCTATATGCAAACCGTCCTATTAAAAACTAATAAGTGTTAGTATCTATGCAAAGAGAATAATGGTGTAAAGAAAAACACACAGCCATTAAGCTCCTGAAATCCAGAGAAGGGAAGAGAAGAGACGGGAAAGAGAAGAGACAGCATTCCCCACTTGGGAGCTAGCTAGAGAACCCGAATGTCAGAATGGGAAAGCGGTAGTATAACATGCGATAGCTGAGCTTGCTATCATAACTAGTGCTACCAGCAATAATAAAACCTTTTAAAGCTGTTCCTAGCTAATGGTACGTCTAGATGCTCCCAAGTAGAGAATCTCAATATGTTCCCAGACCCCCACTAAGAAACTCCATCAGGGAAAGCAGGCTCTCCAAACAAGTAATGGAGCTGATCCCCCAAGTTAATAGCAAGGGTGCCCTCTGGTGATATAGACTCGGTGATGCATGACCATCCGAATTGAAACTAGGGGGTCACTCTCCTGACCACAGTCGCAACAGCCCGAAACAAGTCTGAAGGCGTTTACTCTGACATTTGAGCAAAAGAAGATACTCTGGTGCCCCTGTAAATGATTAATAAAATATGATCCATGCAAAGAGAAGATCCTCCCCCCAGGCAAAATATACCCCCATTGAAACAGTCTCCTGGGATATACAATTGCCCCATATGGGATGCCAATTTTTGATGAAGTGCAGTGTTTTTACTATACTTAAAGCATGTTTTTTTTTTTTTGCTGTCACGTAGAGCCCAGATAGTACAGCACTTTTTCCAAACCTTTAGGGTACAAGCGGATTGTGCCAAGCTAGTGCCCATTGAAGGTTTTGTGTAAAAATATTAATTAGTTCCAGAGTTAAGAGGATTTAAAGGTATTTTTAAGAGCATGCTCAGTAGGTATTTGAGTTAACACCCTAATACAAATTGAAAAGTTTTGGGTTGCAAGACCATTTCTGGTTTGCATCACTTAGTTGTCATGACCTGAAAAATAGTTTTTAGGGTTGCAATGGCCTCCATCTTATTTGTGACTTGTTTTTTAACTAAAAACCATGGACAATACCTAAAAATGATGTACAGTATTTTTAAGGAACAAACACCTGAACCTAACTAAATGGGATCCAGTTAATTTGATTTTGGTATTTTTTTTTTTAAATTAGGTCCAGAAATGCCTTTTCTGGGCATGCCGAGATTCTGGGTGCCCAGCTTAGTGACAGGAACCATTATCGGTTCACAACCAAACAACACTTTAAAGAAATCCCTTCCAGCTCAGCCAACCCTCCCTCATCATTCCCGATTTGTTTTTTGTTTATAATCCCTCCTTTCCAGGCTCAGCCAGCCCGCCACCATCATTCCTGATTCTTGTTTGTTGTTTATTCCTTCCACACTCAGCACGTCCTCCCTCATTGTTCCTGATTCTTGTTTGCTATTAATCCTCCCCCCCATAGCTCAGCCAGCCCTCTCTTTTCCTTCCAGGTTGAATAATAATAAATCATTATAAGTGGACTGGGTGCCCACCCCTGGTACTGCTTGATCAGCCTCCTTCCTGCCAGATTGCCTCCCAACACATTGCTGGTAACAATGGAATGCCTACTCCTGGTGTTGCTGATCAGTTATTGCCCACACTACAGTACCCAGTCCCCAGTGCTGGCTTCAGTTCAACCTCTGTTTTTTTTTTTATTTTAAACCTGTAAAGAAGAAAACGGTTCCTCATTGATTTTTTTATTTTAAACCTAAAAAGAAGAAAAAATTCCTTCAACAATCTGAGCCCCCACACCACCAACCCCCACCCCTACCCTCACTCAGCACCCACCTCCCCATACCCCTCCACACACGTGCACTCACCTGAAATGGTTCCTTAAGGTAGACCCACTTTCTGATTGAAAAGATAGACCTGTGTAGTAACTGTGCATGGAATTTGAGAAAATAAAGTAAGTTTGGTTAATGTATTTCAATGTATTTTGAACTTTTACTCATAACTTTGCATTTTTCAACATGTTTACACCAAATTTTCAGCATGGCCTTTTTGGGACCCCACCACATGAATGATGTAGGTGCAACTTTTCAAATCTATCCAAAAAGGTGATTTCATACTTACTGAGTGAAATCAACTTTGGGCAGGATTTGAATTTTTTTTCCCTTTCTGATTCATGAGGTGGGGTAATAAGAAAACCATTTACTTATTTATTTATTTATATATTTATTTATTTATTTAACAGACTTTAGGATTACAACCTTTGAGTCAGGGACTCATTTACAAAAGCTCCACATCAGAAAAAACAAACATAAACACTTAATACATATAAACATAGAATGGCAGCTAAAGGTTACAGTTTTTTCAGTTATACAATATTGCAGAATCAAGATCACCTATACATTGCATTGAACGTGTTACCAAGAGCTGTATTTTACAGTTTTCAAGAGAACAATAAGTTTGCTGATAGAGGGAGGGAGTAACAGGTTTGATATTTACAGCAACGTAAAGAATTAGACAAATATCTTGTGAGTGCAGCCAAAGGAGACATTGTTAATAGGTAATGTTTGGTAGCCCTATCGGTGGGAGCTCAGTGGCGGGGTGGTCCCGTAAGATGATAGATAGATGATCCAGCACTAGCTGGTACATTAGCAGCGCCATGAAGAGAGAATGTGCTCTATGAGGGCTGACTCAAAAGGTCCTAATTTGGAGATGGAGGAGACATCAGAGGGGAATTCGCTGTACCAGGCTGGGGCCCTGTGTGGGAATGACCTTTGGGCTAAGAAGGTTCTAACTCTTGGGATGGACCACACCTGTTGGATGGAACTGCAGGTATTCACTGAGGTGTGGGAGGAAAGGAGAGAGGCAGAAACCCCCAAGGGGTAAGCCCCAGGTGTATTTTCTTTATGAGGAGACATGTTTGATAAAATAGCCTTTCATCCGGGGTGAAGAGATTTATCAGGGCATATAAGGTACAAGTATGGTTACGCTTGTCTGCCCTGGAGAGGAGTTTGCATGCTTTGTTTATGGCCAGGTGGATTTTGTTAAGGGCTGTGTGGTCAGCAGCCGAGTTGATAGTGAGCCCATAATTGACTAGGGAGAGGACTGCGGAGGTGACAGCCAGATTAAGGGCTTCTGGAGGTAGGCAATCCTTATGCCGATGCAATAGGCCTATACGGACATTTATGGCCAATGATAGAGTGTCAATGTGTGAATGGAAGGAGAGGCTGGAATAAAATGTAAGGCCCAAGTATTTATCTGTATGGACCTGTTCTAGAGGAAGGATAGAGTGGGAGAAGATTGTTAGCTGTGCATTATTGGCCTTATTCTGTCGGTGGGCAAAGAGCATGGTCTTTGTCTTTTTTACATTAACCACAAGTCTTTGATCTATGAACCAGTTTTCAATCTGGTTAAATGCGTGTTGGAGGGAGGACTGCAATACTGTGGGATCTGGGTGTGAAGCAAAAAGAAACGCATCATCCACATAGAGTAGTAGCTTGCCAGAGCAGGAATTGGGCAAGGTGTTTAGGTAGATGCTGAATAATAGAGGGCTGAGGATGGAGCCCTGGGGAACCCCAGAGTGGACTGGCAGGGTGGTTGAGAGGGTGTTGTTTACTTTGACACATTGTGATCTAGCTGTGAGGTAACTGGTAAACCAGGAGACGGGTCCTTGGGACAGGCTTATGTGGCAGAGTGTGCTTAAGAGTAAGGGGTGGGAGACTGCATCAAAGGCCTTTGACAGGCCGATGAGAACAGCTCCAGCTAGGTGTTTTCTATCCTGAGCAGAGTGAATAAAATTAGAGAACTCAGTGAGAGCCATAGATGAACTGTGCCCAGATCTGTAGCCGTGCTGCTCCCTGCAAAGTAGGTTATGAGCAAGCAGGTACTCAGTGAGTTGGGTGGCTATAATTTTTTCAAGGGCTTTTGAGAGTGGTGAGAGAATGGATATGGGTTGGTAGTTATTGGGGAAGGTGCTGTCATGACTCTTCAGTATTGGGGTAACTGTGGCAGTCTTCCAGGCTGTGAGGAACTGCCCCAGACTTAGGGAGTGGTTAATGAGGTCAGTCAGTGGGAAGAGGACTGTATCTAGTATTAGATGTAGGATTCTCATATCAAAAGAATCTTTGCAATAGCAAGAGCCACTGAGTGCTTTAATGAGATAAGGCCTTGCCTCATTCGTAGAGATCCCCCTGAGATGGAAGAGGGGATGCTGGGTATTAGGGGTTGGGGGTTGCAAGAGTGGGGTCGAAGAAGCTATTTGGGAGTACTGCACTAAGGTCAGAGAATGATGAGTTGCGGCAGTTGGCGATGGCCAGCGGGTCAGTGGTAGGGACATTGTTGACAGTTAGAAGGGGGGCCCTGGATTTGTCTTTGAGTTCCTTGGTATTGTCCCAGAACAACCAAACATTCCCCCAGGAGAAGGCAAGGGTCATTTTGTAGTAGCCTGATTTGGCCTGTTTTATGGCCCAAGTGCATCTGTTATGAGCCACTTTATAGGCTTGCCTGTCTGCCTGTGTACCGGATGTGACTGCTTTATGCTTGAGATCATCTCTGTGCTTTAGCTGTTGGAGCAGTGCATGTGTGTCCCAGTGGGCATTACGTTTCTTGGATTGCACTTTTGCTAGTGGGGCATAGATGTCACATGCTTTATTAAAAGAACAGGCGAAATAATCAAGGACTTCATCTATAGTAGGGGACCAGGAGATGGGGGACCAGTACCATTGAGTTAAGTATTTTCTTAGTTTTGTGAGGCCTCCGGGTTAGAGACGAAACCAGGCAATATAGTTTGGTTTGGGTTTCTGCTGAAGACATGACCAGGAAAAGAGGATGGGTGAATGATCGCTTAGGGAGTCCGGAAGGACCACCAGGTCAGAGATTCTGTGGGGACGGTTGGTGAGGAAAAGGTCAATCAGGGTGCTAGAGCCGTTAGTGGGGTTCACCCTGCTAGGTTGACTGACCAGCTGGGTCAGGTCCAGTGCAGCAAAGGTGTCCTTGGCATAGGAAACTGAACTGGCAAGCCAGTTCACATTAAAGTATCCAAATATGATGTGTTCCATTTTGGGGTGGAAGATGGAGATATAGTTAGCAAGGGATTGTATAGCAGGATCTAGGTTTTTTGGGGGGACATATGCAACAGTAAGAATTACAGGGACTCTGGAGGGATCTGGAGTAAGATTTAATGATAAGGCTTGGGCACCATTGTCTAATGGAGGTATTGGAATGGCATGGCATATCATGGAGTCACGGACGTACACAGCACACCCCATACCACGTTTGCCCACTCTATCAGCTCTGTGAAGGGTGAAGCCAGGGAGGGTGACCAAAGAGTCAGGAGTTTTTTTGGAGATCCAGGTTTCTGTGAGGGCTAGCACATCTGGCTGATGTTGCAGTATCCAGCAATGGAGACCAGCTGTCTTTTTGGTTAAGCTGCAAATGTTCATTGCAGCTATTCTAAGCCCGCGGTGTGATAGGCTAGGGCTGGGTGAGACAGGGCCCGGGTTAGGATGAACATTTTCTGAAATTAATAGGAGTATGGCAAAGACTTTCAGGAGAGCAAAAGATGGTTGCCTTATTGTCAAGGATAGCTGCCGCCTAGTTATAGTGCGGGTAATACATTGGGATGGCCAGGGTGATAAGGGTTGGAAAGGATAGGAATGTGATCTGTCATGGAGGTTGATGGAGCTGCATGACTGCAGGGAGATATGTGAGGGGGTGGGGATGCATGACAGGCAGGGGCAGTGTGGGTGGCAGTCGGTGATGATTGGTGGGGGTGGGAGGTGTGGGAAGAAGACCCTTGAGAGGAGGGCTAAGGGGTCCAAGAAGTAGGATAGTAAGAGCGATCAGTAGGAGCCTGGGTAGTCTGAGTGACAATGGGTGCCCAGCAAGTGGCAATAAGGGGGCAGTGACCCAGTGTTGGTAAAAGGGGGGCACTCCGATACCCATAAATGTGATAGTCTCTATGGCACAGTGATAAGGTGATAGACTATGGTTTGTTAGGGTGTAGTAATTTGCTTTAGGGAGAAGGACCCAGGGTGAGAAGTGCTTAGGGGAGAGTAGTGGGAAGAGGAATGCAACCTCCAAGAGTTGTTGTCCTCTAGTGGCTTTGCAGTATAATTTCCAAATGGAAAAGTAAAAAAAGCAGTGCTTGTATTAAAAAAGACACAGCTCAGAAAGGGTAGAGTCAAGAGCCAATAAGAGAAGGGGGAATAGCGTTATGCCTAATCAGAGCTCAGGAGCAGCAGTAGTGCAGCCAAATGGCCTGAAAGGCAAAAAGTGCCAAGTTCAGTCCCGTTGGTAGCTGTGGGCTGCTCTTCCTAATGTGCACCTGGTTGTAGGCCGAGAGGCATGCGGGTCAGCACAGAACAGCTGCTGGGTTCAGAGCAGCTCCTGTGGCTTCCAGGAGGAAGCAGTCACCCGTACCGGGCAGGATACCTGTGGAATGGAGAATGGTCTGTTAATTTAAGGCCAACAGGGACAATGGGCACTAGAAACCTCGGCCCCAAGCAGACAAGGAGATAATGGCAGGGGGAGGTTTTCAGGGCAGGGCAGGCAGATTATTAATGCGGGTGAAAAACACCTCCACAAAAGAGCTGTTACATTGGGGGGGTGCTTACTGTAGCTAGCTGCAAAGTCAGGGAAAAAAAAAACACAGGACATGGAGGGGAGAGAGTATGCACGTAGGAATTATGGTCTGATAGTTCAAAAGAAAAATAGTATTGGATACAGGGACTAGGGCAATAACGATTAAGCTCTTAGTTCAAGAAGTTGAGTCCTTAGGGTGCATTACAGCCCATTTTAGACACAGACAGGATTTGTTGAGTAGGACGAGGAAAAAGAATGCAGGTGTCTATAGTTGGTTAGTGGAAGAATAATGCAAACAGTCTAAATACTCTATGCAGGTAACATCTACAAACTGCAGTTATTAACTATTCTAAGCAGTAAAAATCAACAAGCTAGAAAAATTAACAATCCTGTTTCACCAAACAGTTGGTACTGGTAAACTCAGCATTAGTAGTTCTTGCATTAAAAAAGAGACAGCTCAGGAAGGGTACAGTCAAGAGCCAATAAGAGAAGGGGGAATAGCGTTATGCCTAATCAGAGCTCAGGAGCAGCAGTAGTGCAGCCAAATGGCCTGAAAGGCAAAAAGTGGCAAGTTCAATCAAGTTAGTAGCTGTGGGCTGCTCTTTCAAATGTGTACCTGGTTGTAGGCCGAGAGGCAGGTAGGTCAGCAGAATAGCTGCTGGTTCAGAGCAGCTCCTGTGGCTTACAGGAGGAGGCAGTCACCCGTACTGGGCAGGATGCCTGGTTGAAGGCCGAGAGACAGGTGGGTCAGCACAGAAGATACGCTGGGTTTAGAGCACCACCTGCTGCTTGCAGGAGGAGGCAGTCACCCTTACCAGGCAGGATGCCTGGTTGTAGGCCAAGAGGCAGGCGGGTCAGTGCAGAAGAGCCACTGGGTTCAGAGCAGCTCCTGTGGCTTGTAGGAGGAGGCAGTCACCCATATTGGGCAGGATGCCTGTTTGTAGGCTGAGAGGCAGGCGAGTCAGCGCAGAAGAGCAGCTGGGTTCAGAGCAGCTCCTGCGGCTTGCAGGAGGAGGCAGTCACCCGCACTGGGCAGGATGCCTGTGGAATGGAGAAGGATCTGTTAATTTAAGGCCAACAGGGACAATGGGCACTACAAACCTCGGCCCCAAGCGGAGAAGGAGATAATGGCAGGGGGAGGTTATCAGGGCAGGGCAGACATATTATTAATGCAGGTGAACAACACCTCCACAAAAGAGCTGTTACACTTGAGGGGGTGCTTACTGTAGCTAGCTGCAAAACCGGGGAAAAAAACCCAAAAAACACAGGACATGGAGGGGAGAGAGTATGCACACAGGAATTGTGGTCTGATAGTTCAGAAGAAAAATAGTATTGGCCACAGGGACTAGAGCAATAGCGATCAAGTTCTTAGTTCAAGCAGTTGAGTCCTTAGGGTGCCTTACAGCCCATTTTAGGCACAGACAGGATTTTTTGAGTAGGACAGGGAAAAAGAATGCAGGTGTCTATAGTTGGTTAGTGGAAGAAGAATGCAAATAGTCTAAATACTTTATGCAGGTAACATCTACAAACTGCAGTTATTAACTATTCTAAGCAGTAAAAATCAACAAGCTAGAAAAATTAACCATCCTGTTCCACCAAACAGTTGGTACTGGTAAACTCAGCATTAGCAGTTCTTGCTTTAAAAAAGAGACAGCTCAGGAAGTGTAGAGTCAAGAGCCAATAAGAGAAGGGGGAATAGCGTTATGCCTAATCAGAGCTCAGGAGCAGCAGTAGTGCAGCCAAATGGCCTGAAAGGCAAAAAGTGCCAAGTTCAATCCCGTTGGTAGCTGTGGGCTGCTCTTCCAAATGTGTACCTGGTTGTAGGACGAGAGGCAGGTGGGTCAGCACAGAAGACCCACTGGGTTCAGAGCAGCTCCTGCTGCTTGCAGGAGGAGGCAGTCACCTGTACCGGGCAGGATGCCTGTTTGTAGGCTGAGAGGCAGGGGGGTCAGTGCAGAAGACCCACTGGGTTCAGAGCAGCTCCTGCAGCTTGTAGGAGGAGGCAGTCACCTGTACCGGGCAGGATGCCTGGTTGTAGGCTGAGAGGCAGGCGGTCACTGCAAACAGCTGCTGGGTTCAGAACAGCTCCTGGGCTTGCAGGAGGAGGCAGTCACCTGTACCGGGCAGGTTGTCTGGTTGGAGGCTGAGAGGCAGGCGGGTCAGCGCAGAACCACCGCTGGGTTGGGAGCCACTCCTGTGGTTTGCAGGAGGAGGCAGTCGCCTGTACCGGGCAGGATACTTGTGGAATGGAGAAGAGTCTGTTAATTTAAGGCCAACAGGGACAAAGGGCACTAGAAACCTCAGCCCCAAGCAGACAAGGAGATAATGGCAGGGGAAGGTTTTCAGGGCAGGGCAGACAGATTATTAATGCAGATGAACAACACCTCCACAAAAGAGCTGTTACACTTGGGGGGGGGTGCTTACTGTGGCTAGATGCAAAACCAGGGGAAAAAAAACAAAAAAATACAGGACATGGAGGGGAGAGAGTATGCACACAGGAATTGTGGTCTGATAGTTCAGAAGAAAAATAGTATTGGCCACAGGGACTAGAGCAATAACGATCAAGCTCTTAGTTCAAGCAGTTGAGTCCTTAGGGTGCCTTACAGCCCATTTTAGGCACAGAGAGGATTTTATGAGTAGGACGGGGAAAAAGAATGCAGGTGTCAATAGTTGGTTAGTGGAAGAAGAATGCAAACAGTCTAAATACTCTATGCAGGTAACATCTACAAACTGCAGTTATTAACTATTCTAAGCAGTAAAAATCAACAAGCTAGAAAAATTAATAATCCTGTTCCACCAAACAGTTGGGACTGGTAAACTCAGCATTAGCAATTCTTGTATTAAAAAAGAGACAGTTCAGGAAGGGTACAGTCAAGAGCCAATAAGAGAAGGGGGAATAGCATTATGCCTAATCAGAGCTCAGGAGGAGCAGCAGTAGTGCAGCCAAATGGCCTGAAAGGCAAAAAGTGGCAAGTTCAATCAAGTTAGTAGCTGTGGGCTGCTCTTTCAAATGTGTACCTGGTTGTAGGCCGAGAGGCAGGTGGGTCAGTGCAGAATAGCTGCTTGGTTCAGAGCAGCTCCTGCAACTTGCAGGAGGTATGAGTCACCCGTACCGGGCAGGATGCCTGGTTGAAGGCCGAGAGGCAGGTGGGTCAGCACAGAAGACCCACTGGGTTCAGAGCAGCTCCTGCAGCTTGCAGGAGGAGGCAGTAACCCGTACCGGCAGGATGCCTGGTTGTAGGCTGAGAGGCAGGCGGGTCACTGCAAAACAGCTGCTGGGTTCAGAGCAGCCCCTGCGGCTTGCAGGAGGAGGCAGTCACCTTTACTGGGAAGGATGCCTGGTTGTAGGCCGAGAGGCAGGCGGGTCAGCGCAGAACATCCGCTGGGTTCAGAGAAGCTCCTGCGGCTTGCAGGAGGAGGCAGTCACCAATACCAGGCAGGATGCCTGTGGAATGGAGAATCTTCTGTTAATTTAAGGCCAACAGGGACAATGGGCACTAGAAACTTCGGCCCCAAGCAGACAAGGAGATAATGGCAGGGGGAGGTTTTCAGGGCAGGGCAGACAGATTATTAATGAAGGTGAACAACACCTCCACAAAAGAGCTGTTACACTTGGGTGGGGGTGCTTACTGTAGCTAGCTGCAAAACCAGGGAAAACCAAAAACAAAAAAACACAGGACATGGAGGGGAGAGAGTATTCACACAGGAGTTGTGGTCTGATAGTTCAGAAGAAAAATAGTATTGGACACAGGGACTAGAGCAATAACGATCAAGCTCTTAGTTCAAGCAGTTGAGTCCTTAGGGTGCTTTACAGCCCAGTTTAGGCACAGACAGGATTTTTTGAGTAGGACAGGGAAAAATAATGCAGGTGTCTATAATTGGTTAGTGGAAGATGAATGCAAACAGTCTAAATACTCTATGCAGGTAACATCTGCAAACTGCAGTTATTAACTATTCTAAGCAGTAAAAATCAACAAGCTAGAAAAATTAACCATCCTGTTCCACCAAACAGTTGGTACTGGTAAACTCAGCATTACCAGTTCTTGCATTAAAAAAGAGACAGCTCAGGAAGGGTAAAGTCAAGAGCCAATAAGAGAAGGGGGAATAGCGTTATGCCTAATCAGAGCTCAGGAGCAGCAGTAGTGCAGCCAACTAGCCTGAAAGGCAAAAAGTGCCAAGTTCAATCTCGTTGGTAGCTGTGGGCTGCTCTTCCAAATGTGTACCTGGTTGTAGGCTTAGAGGCCGGTGGGTCAGTGCAGAATAGTTGCTGGGTTCAGATCAGCTCCTGCGGCTTGCAGGAGGAGGCAGTCACCCGTACCGGGCAGGATGCCTGGTTGTAGGCTGAGAGGCAGGCGGGTCAGCACAGAAGACCCACTTTGTTCAGAGCAGCTCTTGCTGCTTGCAGGAGGAGGCAGTCACCCGTACCGGGCAGGATGCCTGGTTATAGGCCGAGAGGCAGGCGGGTCAGCGCAAAACAGTAGCTGGGTTCAGAGCAGCTCCTGCTGCTTGCAGGAAGAAGCAGTCACCCATATCGGGCAGGATACCTGGTTGTAGGCAGAGAGGCAGGTGGGTCAGCGCAGAAGATCTGCAGGGTTCGGAGCAGCTCCTGCGGCTTGCAGGAGGAGGCAGTCGCCTGTACCGGGCAGGATGACTGTGGAATGGAGAAGGTCTGTTAATTTATGGCCAACAGGGACAATGGGCACTAGAAGCCTCAGCCCCAAGCAGACAATTAGATAATGGCAGGGGGAGGTTTTCAGGGCAGGGCAGACAGATTATTGATGCAGGTGAACAACACCTCCACACAAAAGAGCTGTTACACTTCGGGGGGGTGCTTGCTGTAGCTAGCTGCAAAACCAGGGGAAAGTAAAAAACACAGGACATGGAGGGGAGAGAGTATGCACACAGGAATTGTGGTATGATAGTTCAGAATAAAAATAGTATTGGGCACAGGGACTAGAGCAATAACGATCAAGCTCTTAGTTCAAGCAGTTGAGTCCTTAGGGTGCCTTACAGCCCATTTTAGGCACAGAAATGATTTTTTGAATAGGACGGGGAAAAAGAATGCAGGTGTCTATAGTTGGTTAGTGGAAGAAGAATGCAAACAGTCTAAATACTCTATACAGGTAACATCTACAAACTGCAGTTATTAACTATTCTAAGCAGTAAAAATCAACAAGCTAGAAAAATTAACCATCCTGTTCCACCAAACAGTTGGTACTGGTAAACTCAGCATTACCAGTTCTTGCATTAAAAAAGAGACAGCTCAGGAAGGGTAAAGTCAAGAGCCAATAAGAGAAGGGGGAATAGCGTTATGCCTAATCAGAGCTCAGGAGCAGCAGTAGTGCAGCCAAATGGCCTAAAAGGCAAAAAGTGCCAAGTTCAATCCCACTGGTAGCTGTGAGCTGCTCTTTCAAATGTGTACCTGGTTGTAGGCTGAGAGGCAGGTGGGTCAGTGCAGAACAGCTGCTGGGTTCAGAGCAACTACTGCGGCTTGCAGGAGGAGGCAGTCACCCATACCGGGCAGGATGCCTGGTTGTAGGCCGAGAGACAGGTGGGTCAGCGCAGAAGAGCCACTGGGTTCAGAGCAGTTCCTGCAGCTTGCAGGAAGAGGAGGCAGGCACCCATACTGGGCAGGATGTCTGGTTGTAGGCCGAGAGGCAGGCGGGTCAGTGCAGAAGAGCTGCTGGGTTCAGAGCAGCTCCTGCTGCTTGCAGGAAGAGGAGGCAGGCACCCATACTGGGCAGGATGCCTGGTTGTAGGCCGAGAGGCAGGTGGGTCAGTGCAGAACAGCCGCTGGGTTCGGAGTAGCTCCTGCAGCTTGCAGGAGGAGGCAGCCACCCGTACCAGGCAGGATGCTGAAAATGTGGTGGGAAAAGTATGATAAAATGACCAAGTTGTTCGTGAATGTTGAAATATTTCATCATTCACTCATAACTTTGCTAATTTTCAATATTTTTGGACAAACTTTTAGTGTGGTCTTTTTGGGACCACACTCCATGACCAAGGCGGGGAAATTTTTCAAATCTCGGCTGAAAGTGACTTCGCATCTGCCCTCAAAATCATGTTTTGGTCAGCATTTGAAAACATTCACTTACCGGGTTCATGACATGGGTAGACATGCTGCAAAATTAAATTTCATCAGCGAAATTACAGTGAAATTGGCAATTTTGCCGTGGGAATTTTTTGGCAAAACTGCTGCAAAATGGTGAAATTTAGCTGCAACTTTGCACCCTACATATTCCATTCGCATTATGTAAAAATGTCACTGGTGTCTAGTGTTCCCCCTCACCCCTCCTGTCCACTCACTGACCCAAATTATTCTCCCTGGTGTATAGTGGTCCCCCCCCAGCCGATCACTGGTCAGAATTGAATAAAGCTCCCCCCCAATTACCCTGGCCCCCTCATGTCCTTTTTAAAAAAAAAATGAAACCCACACCCCTGGTGTCTAGTGGTCCCCTTCTGCCGCCACTGGCCCAGATTATTCTCCCTGGTGTCTAGTGGTCCCCCCTGCTGATCACTGTCCGTAATTGAATAAAGCCCCCCCAGTTACCCTGGCCCCTTAACTTCCTTTTATTAAAAAAAAATAAATAAAACCCACAGTCAATTTTGTTTGAATAGAACTGCACTCACCATTCACTAAGACAGCAACAAACTGTTATAGATGCTATTAAAACAGTTTATTCCATTCCAATACAAAGAACAGGCAACAAGTAACAGTGCCTAAACACTTGTTACAAGGACGATCTAACATTTCACCCTGCCTTCAGGGCTTCATCAGAGATACATATAGAGGGTAACAAATGTGCACATATACAAAAACCATTAATTATCTAATTAGTGTTTTAACCAATGACCCACACTCTCTGGTGTCTAGTGGACCCCCACTGCCCACCCTGTCATCGTAAGCTAGCACCCACCCTGCTCCCCCCAGTACCCTGATCAGGCCATTGGTATAGCCCTACACTCACCTCCACAGCCGGCAGCCCGAATGAGTGATTCAATAAGTACGTGCTCATTCATTGACACGCTCAGTTGGGCTGCCAGCTGTGGAGGTAAGTGGAGGGCTGTGCTGGTGGCCCAATCAGGGTACTGGGAGGGAGCGGGGGCACTAGCTCATGATGACAAGGTGGGGGTGGAGGTCCACTAGACACCAGGGAGTGTGGGTTTGATTTATTTTTTCCTAATAAAAGGAAATGAGTGGCCAGGGTAACTGGTGGGGCTTTATTCAATTACAGTCTGTGATCAGCTCGGGTGGGGGACCACTAGACACCAGGAAGAATAATCTGGGCCTGTGAGTGGCCATGGGGATGGATCACTAGACACCACAGAGTGTGGGTTTCATTTTTTTTTTTAAACAAACATGAGGGGCGCTGGGTAACTTGGGGGGGACTTATTCAATTACAGCTGGTGATCAGCTAGTGGGGGACAACTAGACATCAGGGAGAATAATTTGGGTCAGTGAGTGGCCAGGGAGGTGGGGGGATCACTAGACACCAGGGAGAACATTGGCCACTTTAAATTTCACCTGCAGGTGGTGAAATTTCATCCACGAGTACAAATTTTGCTAGTTTGCAGGTGAACCTTTGCTCATTCTGGGGTGAATTGTTACATTTCAACCTGCAAAATATTTTGCAAAATGCACAAATTACGCAAAATATTTCACAAAGCAAAATTTTTCAATTTCACACAGCATTGGACATGGGACCATAAGATGACTATGTTCAAAATTTGGGTTCAAAATATTTAAAAACAGCAAAGTTATGAATGTACAGTGAAATTTCTCCATGCATGCTCATAACACTGGCAATTTTCAATATTTTAACTCCAGACATTCAACATAGCCATTTTTTCACACCACCTCATAAATTCTGTAAGGGCCACATGTCATGCTTATAAGGGGAGTCATAAAATGACAGCCTTGAATATTTGGAGTCAAAATTGAAAAATATTATGAAATGTTGTGCATAATGCCAGCATTTACTCTAGTGGATAGTACTTTGTGATCCTGTGCCAGTGAGTTGAGTTTAGGGATGAACTCAGTGAGCCAGCTGGAAGGGATGAGGCTGAGAGAGCACACTGTCATGTGGCATCTTTCCCCGGCCAGAGAAGAGAAGGTGTAGGGTTGCCTGCATGGGCTCAAGTACCATAAAGTGAAGAGAAATCTTCTCTTGGTATAGGGCACTACACTTCTGCAGCCATGGCAGCCAGAGGACCCTGCACTTCAGCTGACAGATGGACTCTTTTCTCTGAGTGTCCATATCTGTAGCCAGATGGAAGCACAGGGCCTGCCAGACAGCATGGCAAATTCTTGACATCTTTTGCCCCACAGAAGTGCAGGGCCTCCAGGGCCCTGCACTGCCACATGTAGATGGACTCTTCCCTTGGTCCTGAATGTTTGCATCTCTTTATGTACCCTACTCCCCAAGCAGCAAAATGACAAGACCGCACAAGCAACCACAGACAGTCATGATGAGGTAAGACAAACAATATACAACTGCTTTTAGATGACATAAATGCAGTAGCACTAATACACTACTTTCATGGATTTGTATCAGTGACTGCAGAAGCACTTGCCCCACAGGGGCATGTGCCTCTGCAGCCACACCTCTGTGTGTGTGTGTGTGTGTGTGTGTGTGTGTGTGTGTGTGTGTGTGTGAAACAGCATGCGTGAGTACCTGTGGCTGCAGAAGCACAGGGCCCATGGGTGCCTGCACGTCCAAGTACTATTGCAAAGTGGATATCATGGTTTGAACAGCAGATCTAGAAATGTTTCAATGAGGTAGCAGTTTTGTCTAGGAAGTAGCACTCCTCCCCCCCAAGAAAGTAAAATGTTAGCTTTTAATTATCAGATTATATTAAAACAGCTACCTTTTGCTGGTTTAAGGAGGTAGCGGGTGTTACCTCATTACATAGCTGTATCTGTTAGTGCATGGTTTTCTTTATGCAGCTGTGTAAGTGCAGATCCAATAGAGGCCTGCACATCTGCAGCCAGAAGTTGGTGTGTGTATCTTACAATTATGGCTGAAAACTCAAAGATTTTGATATCATGGATTTCATGGTACATGCACTTCTGCAGCCAGAGGTCAGTGTGTGTATGTTTTACACCTGACACTACCAGTGTGTTAATGAACCAGTTAGGGTGCAACATAACAACACTAAAATAGGGAAATGTGGCATTAGATTTTCTGATCCAAACTCACCCCCCAAGCACTGATGTGGTACCTTTTAAAATATGCATACAGCATGCTGCACTTTTTTTTGGGCAATCTTTTAATTAAAATTGTTCATGGAGAACAGAACACATAACAATTAACTGGGACATATATAACAAGTACACCAGTAACATGTTATGCAAAGTGTACTACTGTACTCTAACAGCCTGTGAAACCAACATTATAACTGGAGTGATTCTAGAGTTAAATGCAATAGAAGTGGACGGAAACTTAAATGTTGATCTTCCACCCAGGGACTATTAAAAAAAGAAGGGGGAACTCACTTTCACTGTTGGCCTGGGCAACCTAAGTCTTATTGGGATGCCAACAGAGGTCAGAGGTTAGATAGGCCCCCAGACGGTTTGGAACTTCCTGAGCTTGTCTGCATGACTATGATAGAGTCTCTGTAGCATTGCCACCTCTCCTGCTGCCAAAGTTCATTCAGACAACATTGGAATAGTCAATGTTCTCCATTGACAGAAGATCATCCTCTTGGTGACAATTCTGACTGCAATCACCCATTTAAGGATGGGAGAATTTTAAGGGATCAATGAGGCTGGGATACTCAGTAACATCAGCAAACTATCCAACTGGTGGCTATCATTCAGGACTGTCCGACAAGTTCGACAGATCCCTTCCCAGCAAGAGGTCAGAAGGGAGCAGCTCCATAAGATAGGAGTTAAAGTGACACAAAAGGAATGGCACTTCCAGCAATGCTCATCCACTAGAATTCCCAGTTGCTTAAGCTTGGCTGGTGTTTGGTACCACCTACAAGGTAACTTATTTTGGGTCAAACAACCTCTGCCATTTCTTCAGGTGGTATGCACCCGGTGCAACCAACTAAACCATGCCTCACTGCTTATTGTGTTTGCTAATTCCATCTCCCTTGCTCTCTTAGCCAAAAGGGATTGATCTGGGAGAGTGTTTCAAAGGGTGTGATACACAAGGATGGCTGTCTTCCTATTAATATTGGCACTTGTCTCCATTAAGGCTGTAGTGGATTTCACCAGTTCACTTGAAGTGGCCAAAACTTTAGGGAATCTCATGTTCCTGACTTGAAGAAACCCCCAAAAGTCTTTTTTCAGGAGCTCATACTGTTGTTTCAGGGTGGAGAAAGCTTCCACATAAACCTCATCTGGAGTAAGAAGGTCATTGACCAATAGTATGCCCCACTGTGCCCAAGCATGCCACCTTGGAGGAGAACTGCCAATGCAAAAAATTACTGTTGCCTCATAGAAGCTCTAAGGAAGAAGGGTTGGGGGGGATCTTCATCAGTTTGTGCAACTGTCCCCATGCCCCATTAGAGACATAGATCATAGGATATAATCTCAAATGATGAGGAAATGGGTTGTAAATGAGGATAGCCACTGAAAATGATCCACTGAGGCACCACTGTATGCTTAACCACATTGGGGAATCATGAGATTCTTTATTGAACCAGTGCAGAGTCTAGATAGTAAGGACTGCCAGATGGTAGCCAAAAGGACACGGGAGTCCCCAGTCACCTCTGGTGCAGTGACTACATAGTTTAGCTTTACTACATTTTGAAGACCTACTCTCCCACACAAAGTCTCCTGTAGGGACATCCAATTTGTGAAACCATATTGCAGGGATGTGTAAAGGGAGATGGGCTTGGATATTCATGATCCAGTGTGCTAAAATCATTTTAAAGGTGTCAATCTTGGCAGCCAAAGAGAGCTACAGCAGTTTCCATCTGGCAAGTTGTGCACAGGCCTCCTCCGGAACTACAGTCAGGTTGAGCTGCATCATCTTAGATACAGAAGGGTGAACCATAACTCCCAGATAGGTGATACCCTGTGGTGCCCATTTGAGACCTTTGATCTGGTATGGTTCTGCGGTGGAAAGCAGATTCAAAGGCAGTACCTTAGTTTTGCACTGATTCACTTTCAGGCCAGACAGTGCCAAAAACCTTGTAAGTAGCTCAAGTAGAGGGTCCAATGAGATTTGGCCATTCTCCTCAAAAATTATGAGGTCGTCTGCATAAAGAAGGATGCAACATTCCTGCCCTCTGTCGTGAGCTAGTCAACTGCCAATTATTATTTGCAAAATATATTTCTATTATATATTGTTTTATGGGATTTCTGTGTATGCCCATGCCAGTGTTAATTCAAGGCGTAGGGAAAGTATAGATTTTTTTTTAAAGGGGTGACCTTTTGGCTTGAAGACCACCTGCCTACCAGGAAGGGAGATTTTCATTTCCAGGTTCTATTGACATAGATGTGCCAAAAGCCATTTACCTGCCATAAACAGGCACTACAGAAGCAGATTGTTTTGATCTCAGGAACTATTATAAGTATATCACATTTTATGAGGGAACAAGATATATTAGCCAGGAAAGACCATTCTAGCAGTACTGTGAAATTATAATACAACACTGTGAATTAGCTTACAGGATGCTATATTGATACATTAAAGTTTTAACAGTGACTGTCCTGTTACTAGTTAATTATGGAGGCAGACTTTATGTTGAAGCTGAGTGACATCACCAGGTGGCCAGGAAATTGTGGGTCACTGCTGGGGAAAATAAACTGGTTTCCTTATGACTGGAATATTGCTGACACTGCAGTTCAGAAAAGATAGTTAAACCCTCAGCACAGTCACTCAGGGCCATTCTGTTTGGGACTCCATCTTGACTACATGACTGCAGCTGCCAGCACGAGACTGCAACATTTACAAACCAGTGATTTTCTCTGAACTTTTGAAAGTCTTCATTACAGGAAGAGACATAGTTTAACAGTTTTAAGGTGTTTGTACTGTATATTTTCCCATTTGTTTATAATACTGTAACCTAAATTTGTATATGTTTTCTTTTACTTATATCTGCATTTATTTAATTATTTTAGTAAAGAATTTTATTTTTTCTAAAGAATTCTGACTGCATGAGATTCTTTATATTGTATGTGTGGCTGTAGAAGTTTTATTACAAATCTGTGACAACTGTTTATGCTTAGAAGGGTCACCAAATAGCAACCAAATTGAAAAGGGTCAGTAGGAGATCTGGCAGAATTAGGGAAGAGTCTCATATGAGTCTGAAAGGATTGTGAACTGGGGTATTGCATGTCCTGTATGGTGAAGGCAGAATCAGGTTTTTGTACTACTACCCTGAAGAGAACATACTTACCTGGATCTTCATCCTTTTTGTAGCAGCCAGGAAAAGGGTTCATATTTGGCCACAAGACTCAAGACTGGTACTGTGCTCTGATCCAAAGTATAGAGGGATACTCTGGATCCTCGTGGCAAGTGTTCTGTAGTAAACCCAGCAAACACTCTGGGCAGACACAAGGAGGGTATCCCTGTTTTCCCCCTCCCTGTCACAGATTGCACTTAGGTGTTGGCACTCTGATCTCAGTAATCTGACCCTCAGGAGGGGGTTCATGATGTATCTGGTGTGCAGCATTGGGATCTGATAGATTTGGTTGTGTTGCAATTCAAGAGATTGGTGGCCACAGGCATAACAGTTGGGCTTGATTCCAGTGTGATAAATCCATTTATCTGAGTAACTGTGTATGTAAATTTCATTTATGTATACAGTGCTTATGTCATCAGCCATTTATCCACACAGTGCTTATGTCATCAGCCATTTACCTATACAGCGCTTATGTCATTTAGAATGTTTGGCCACAGTAGCAGTATTAACCATATTCAAATGCGAATAACTTCAAAATAAAAATGATAGCATGGTACTGTGAGCATGAAAGTTGTTCAGCACAGAAATATCTACAAAATGAGTCGTATTTCATTTATTGATACCTTTTAGATTTTTTGATAATTACCAAAAAATCAGCAATTTTTTTTTCATTTTGTCAGCAAAGAAATGTAAATAACTTTAAAATGAAAAATGATAGCCTGGTACTGTGAGCACAGTTTTTTCAGCACATAAATATCTACAAAATGAGTGGTGTTTCATTTATATATATATATTTTAGTTTTTTTCATAATTAGCGAAAAACAGCAGAAAATTCAATTTTTGTGCACTTTTTCCTCAAACAAATGCAAATAACTTAAAACCAAAAAAATGATTGTATGGTACTTTGAGCACAAAAGTTGTCCAACATAAAAATATCTACAAAATGAGAGGTGTTTCATTTCTAGATTCCTTTTAGATTTTCTATAATCAGCAGCAAATAGCAGAATATCCAATTTGTATTCACTTTTTTGACTAACAAATGCCCCCTCCAAAAGCAAAAAGCAAAAGAATTGCATAAATGGAATATGCAATGGAAATTTTGTGTAATAAATGATTTATCTGCACTAGAGCAGTTTGACCTCGGACACTTCACTCATGGCTTATGCCACTCATGATGTTACCTGAGGTCAAACTGCTCTTGTGCAGATAAAGCATTTATTACACTTGCTTCCATTGCATATCCCTTATAGATATATCATTTGGTTACAGTATCAAGTTCCCTACCTGTTTTTTTTCCTCAGGTACAAGCTAGGGTAGCAGTAGTTAGGGAAGAAGATGACTTCCATCTACAGTGAATACACTGCAGAATACCTAAAGCAGTTGTGTCAAGAGAAAGGAGTCCAATATGAGGGGCAAGCCAAAAAGCACCTCATCGAGGCTCTTGTGACAGCCTATGAGCTAGCAGCTGCCCAGGACCTCAAGTCACAACCAGCGACTGAAGGGGACTAGACCTTGGGCTTTGGGGGTGCCAAGGAACATTGCAGTGTCCAGTCCCAGGGAGGAGGACAGTGAGACCACAGAGAACCCAGCACCACAGCAGCAGGGGAAGGTCACCACAATGCTGGAGCCAGAAGGGATCAGGATGCAGATAGAGTTGAGGAGAATGGAGTTGGAATTCGAGCAGAAGAGGTTTGAAGCCCAGCAGCAGAGGGATTTTGAGCAGAGGAGGTTCGAAGCCCAGCAGCAGAGGGAGTTCGAGTAGAAGAAATTCCAGATGGAGCTGCAGGAAAGAAAAAAACAGCTTCAGAGAGAGGCCAAGAGAGAGGAAAGAGAGCACCAGAGGGAATTCAAACTGCAGAAGCAAAAACTCCAATGACCAGCGCCAAAGGAGGTAAGTGGCAGGGGTGAACCTGAACCTCCAGGACTCAGGTATAAGTTAAATTCAAAATGAATAGCTGAATTTAAAGAGAGGGAGGATATGGATGCAATTTTGAATTCATTTGAAAAGGTCTGTATTGAGGCGAAAGTACCCAGGGAGTCCTGGAGCTTCCAGCTATCCCTGCTACTTACTGGGAAAGGTCATGAGGTGTTGGGTCAAATGGACAATCAGGATAGTAGTGTTTATGAGAAACTTAAAGCTGCATTGCTTAAAAAGTATGAGTTAACTCCTGAAGCATGCAGGGTTAAGTTCTGTAAGCTCTGAAGAAGTCCTGACATGAGCTATGAGGAACTCTCCACAAAGCAACATCCGTTTTTGAAACATTGGTGAAGGGGAGTGGAAGCAAACTCTGTAGAGAAAATTAAAGAGGTTGTACTTTTGGGAACAATTCTTTTGGGCTTGCCCAGCAGAGTTAAAAACCTGGTTGGAGGACTGAGACCCAAAAACAGCACAGCAGGCTGCTGAGTTCTTGGACCCCTATGCCAGGAGCAGGACTGCTGTAAAAGGGAGTGGGTTGGCATGGCAGTGCAGAAGGGGAAAAGCGTGCCTTCAGGGCAGCTAAAATCCTCACTGCCTCCACAGAAGGGGGAAACCCCAGGTTACAAAAAAGGGATTTCTCAGACAAAAGATATAATGATTTTTGCTTTTTGCAAACAACGAGGGAATCTTGCAAGACAGTGTCTTAAGGCACAGAGTGGACAAAGTGGTGCTCGAACAGAGTTGGGTACTCTGTGTATCCCTGAAAGCATGCCTACAAACATGAGGGAGCACACACACACCTGGTTACTCTAAATGGGATGCACATCCATAGGTTAAGGGACATGGGGGCATCTCTTACTTTAATAAAAGGGGACTTTATCGAGCCTGAACAGTTTATAACTAATCAGTTCATAACAGTAAGGGGATTCACTGGGGAGGAGAAAACTCAGCCATTTGCTGGCGTTCTCTTGGACTGGGGTGAGACAAGAGAAACAGTGCAAAAACTGGCAGTGGCAGACAGTTTCATGCTGGATGCGATAATAGGGAAAAATCTCCAGAAGGGGGTAGTACGTGCAGTTACCCACAATCAGATGGCACAGGCCAATTGTAGTTCCCTGGATCCCATAGAAGTTCCTGTGGAAAACAATGGAAGGCTGGTTCCCCAGCCTGTGACTTCTGACTTGGAGAATAGTGAAAGGAGGGTAGGACTTCCCCATGTAGAAGTTCACAAAACAGCTACAGAAGGTTACTCTATGGAGGGAGGGATAATCAGTGGTCAACCAGTTAGGGATGGCAGTGACCCTGAATGCCCTGATGCTAGAGCTATGGACCCTAGTTTAGAAACTGAAGGGGACATGTCTCATGCCTTAGGAAAATGTATGGCTTTTGCAGCTGCTCAGCAGACTGACCCTAGTTTAGAGAGGCTGAGGGTTTGTGCTGAATCTGATAGGACACAGGGAGGTGATGGGAGACATACGGCATTTTGGGACAATGGACTGCTGTATATGCAGGACATAAGGACAGAGGGAGGGGTGATGGGCAAGCAGCTTGTCATTCCCCAGGGATACCATGAGTGGTTGCTCAAGATCGCTCAAGATATCCCCATGGCCGACCATTTGGGAATAGCACACACCATGCAGCGACTGGCCCAGAATTTCTATTGGCCCAACTTTGCCCAGCAGGTGAAGGAATATTACAGATCTTGTCACTGGTGCTAACAAATAGGGAAAGCGGATAGTAAAACCCAAGCCACCCTAATTTCCTTGCCCATTGTGAAGGAGGCATTCCAGAGGGCAGGAATGAATATTGTGGGACCTTTGAGTACCCCAGCTCCTCAGGGAAGAAGTTTATCCTGACGATGATCAATTATGCCACCAGGTACCCAGAGGCAGTTGCCCTTTCCTCACTTAGGATAGACAAAGTGGGTGACACCTTTCTAGGAATTTTCTCCCGTGTAAGGTTTCTGCGGGAGGTTATCACCGATCGAGAGGGTTCTTTCATGTCGGACCTAATGAAGTATTTGTGGGAGAAGTGTGGGGAAGTGCAGAGACACACAACACCTTATCACCCGCAAGTCAATGGGCAAGTGGATAGGTTTAATGGTACCCTAAAATCGATGCTGCAAGCATTTGCTGAACAGCATGGGAGGGACTGGGAGAAATACCTCCCAACCTGTTGTTCACATACAGGGAGGTGCCCCAAGAGTCGAGATTGTTTTCCCCCCTTTGAACTCTTATATGGATGTAGGGTGCATGGGCCTCTAGACTTGGTCCGGGAAGACTGGGAAGGCTAGCATGCCACCCAGGGAACTCCCATAGTGGAATATGTCCAAAGGTTTATGGAAAAGCTGAAGGAGCTTATGTGAGCAGCCTAGAGCAATCTCTCAGCCACCCAGCAGAAGCAAAAGGTCTAGTAAGACCACAGAGCTAGAGCTCGCTCATACAGTGTAGGTCAGGAAACCATGGTCCTAACACCAGACCGGAAGGATAAACTGCAGGCTGAGTGGACAGGACCATACAACGTAGTCAGACAAGTGAATGACATAAACTATATTGCAGAACTGCCTGACAGGAGACATACCCATAGAATGTACCATGTCAACACAATGAAGCCAGATGCAAATAGGGCTGACATGGTATTTGCAGTATGTAGTCCTGGGGAGGGGACGGATGAAGCAGACCCCATACCGGACTTGCTGGAGGAAAGCAAGTGGGAGTCCTTTGTGGAGGCAAACTGTCACCCCGGTTGACCCCGGAACAGTGCCAGAAAGTGAGGGAGGTTTTAGAGGACTTTGCCCCTTTGTTTATGGCCAAGCTGGGACCCACCCCCTTAGTGACACATGACATAGATACAGGAACTCAAGCACCCATCCAATGGACAGCCTACCAGGTGTCTGAGACCATCCTAAAGGACATTAGGAGGAAGGTGGAGGAAATGTTGGATTTAGGAGTAATCCAGAAAACCCACAGTACCTAGGCCTCACCCATAGTACTTGTTCCCAAGCAGGATGACTCTACTCTCTTCTGTCTAGACTACCGGGAACTCAGTCATGAAGTCTGATGCCCACCCAGTGCCATGGATGGACGAACTACTGGACAAGTCAGGAGGGGTGACATATCTCATCACAATTGACATGACAAAAGGGTATTGGCAGTTGGAGTTAACTGACAGAACTAGAGAGAGGTTAGCCTTCATCACTCCAATAGGATTATTCAAGTTCAGGGTAATGCCTTTTGGAATGAAGAATGCCCCTGCCACCTTTCAAAGGCTGGTGAACCAGGTGTTACATGGTACTGAAGAGCACACCATGGTGTACATAGATGATATTGCCATCTTCAGTGCTAGCTGGAAGGAACACCTGTCCCACCTGAGGGAAGTATTTGTTGAGCAGGATACAGAGGGCAGGGCTCATTGCCAAGGCTGAAAAGTGCCTGGTGGTCGTGGCAGAGGTAGCATACCTAGGACATGTAGTAGGGTAGGGACAGCTTTGCCCTAATCAAGTCAAGGTTGAGTCGATAGAGGCATGGTCCAGGCCAGAAACCCAGAAGCAGGTTCAGAGTTTCCTAGGGACTGCTGGGTACTATCATAAGTTTGTAGAAAATTACAATACCCTGGCAGCACCCCATCTGGTCTGCTAAAGAAAAGAATGCCTAAAAAGGTAAAATGGGAACCAGCCTGTGAATGAGCCTTTACATGGCTAAAGGAGGCACTGTGTGGTGCTCCTGTGTTGGCCAGTCCAGACTATAGTAAGCCATTTGTAGTCCAGACAGATGCCTCAGATGTGGGGATTGGAGCAGTTCTTTGTCAGACCTCTAATCAAGGGAAAGAGCACTCAATAGTGTACCTTAGTAAAAAGTTGCTTCCTCGGGAGCAGGCCTATTCTACAGTTGAGAAGGAGTGCCTTGCACTGGTATGGGCCCTGAAGATGTTAGAGCCATACCTCAATGGGAGACACTTTGAGGTACAAACCAATCATAACCCTCTCGTGTGACTGACATAGATAAGGAAGATGAATGGTTGTCTTTTGAGATAGTTTATTGCCTTACAGGGCCACGATATGACCATTACCCACAGGGCTGGATCAGCGAATGCCAATGCAGATGGGCTATCTCACTAGTTAGAGCAATGAACAGAATCTGTGAAACTCATACTGTGCTAGGATCGATTCCCACAAATTAGGTCTAGGAGGAAAGAGTGTCGTGAGCTAGCCAACTGCCAATCATTATTTGCAATATATATTCCTGCTATATATTGTTTTATGGGATTTCTGTGTATGCCCATGCCAGTGCTAATTCAAGGCATAGAGAAAGCATAGATTTTTTTTTAAAGGAGTGACCTTTTGACTCAAAGGCCACCTGCTTACCAGGAAGGGAGATTTTCATTCCCAGGTTCTGTTCACAGAGATATGCCAAAAGCCATTTACCTGTCATAAACAGGCACTACAGAAGCAGATTGTTTGATCTCAGGAACTATTTTAAGTATATTACATTTTATGAGGGAGCAGGATATATTAGCCAGGAAAGACCATTCTAGCAGTACTATGTGAAATTCTAACATGACACTGAATTAGCTTACAGGATGCTATATTGATACATAAAAGTTTTAACAGTGACTGTCCTGTTACTAGTTAATTATGGAGGCAGAATTTATGTTGAAGATAAGTGACATCACCAGGTGGCCAGGAAATTGTGGGTCACTGCTGGGGAAAATAAACTGGTTTCCTTATGACTGGAATATTGCTGACACTGCAGTTCAGAAAAGATAGCTATATCCTCAGCACATTCACTCAGGGCTATTCTGTTTGGGACTCTCTCTTGACTACATGACTGCAGCTGCCAGCACAAAACTGCAACATTTACAAACCAGTGATTTTCTCTGAACTTTTGAAAGTCTTCATAACAGATAGGGACATAGTTAAACAGTTGTAAGGTGTTTATGCTGTATACTTTCCCATTTGTTTCTAATACTGTAACCTAAATTTGTAGATGTTCTCTTTTAGTTGTATTTGCATTTATTTGATTATTTTAGTAAAGACTTTTGTTTTTCCAAAGAATTTTGCCTGTGTGAGATACTTTATATTGTATGTGTGACTAGAAGTTTTTTTACAGATCTGTGACAACTGTTTGTACTTAGAAGGGTCACCAAATAGCAACCAAAGTGAAAAGGGTCAGTAGAGGATCTGCAGGATTAGGAAGAGTACTAGAGTGTCATACGAGTCTGCAGGGATTGGGAACTGGGCTATTTCATGTCCTGTAGGGCAAAGGCAGAATCAGGTTTTTGCGCTGCTACCCTGAAGAGAGCGTACTTACCTGGGTCTTCATCCTTTGTGTAATAGCCAGGAAAAGGGTTCATATTTGGTCACAGGACTCAAGACTGGTACTGTGCTCTGATCCAAAGTATAGAGAGATACTCTGGGACCTCGTGGCAAGTGTTCTTTTGTAAACCCAGTGAACACTCTGGGTGGACACGAGGAGGCTATCCCTGTTTTCCCCCTCCCTGTCACAGATTGCACTTAGGGGTGGGCACTGTGAGCTCAGCAATCTGACCCTCATGAGTGGGTTTGTGACACCCCCACTAGCTATCCCCTTAAGAGATGGATTATGGTGTATTGTGATAGCCAACGGTTCTATGGCCAGCACAAAGAAAAGCAGGGAGAGGGGGAAGCCTTGCTTCATTCCCTTATGAAGTGGGAAAGCAGGGGACCTAAGGCTGTTAGTGAGCACTGAGGCCTTTGGTATGTATAAAGGAGCTTATCTAAGTGGAGAAAATGGAGTCTATGCCCATGTGATTTAGTGTCATCCAGAGGTACTCCCAGTCTATTGAATCAAAGGCCTTCTCAAAGTCTACTGCCAATGGTATGGCTGGAGAAGGTGCTTGCTTCATGGCCTGCATGATGTTAAGGAGGAACTTTAGGTGGTCCGAGCTCTGCCTTCCTTTAATGAAGCCAGCTTGAGCTATATGAATGAGGCCCTATAACACAGATTCTAGCCTTGAGGCCAGTATTTTTGCAAGGATCTTAGCATCCACATTAATGAGGGTTATAGGGAAGTAACTGCCTGGCAATGTGCAATCTTACATTTTTTTTAGGCAGCACAGTTATCACCGCCTCTGTCATGGTGGGAGGTAAGGCCTGTGACTGAACCGCTGGTTGGAAATCCTCCAGCAGTATGGGGTAGAGCTCCTCATTGAATAATTAATAATAGTCAAGAACCCATCAGTACCTGGGACCTTTCCTTTGTTCAATGCCTTAACAGCCTGGTGCACCTCATGTAAAGAGATTCTTGGTCTCCAGAGGAGATATCCTCGGGATTGGAAGTTCTTCCAGAAAACTACAAATGTCTTCAGATAACCAAGTTATAGAGGATTAATACAACTTTTAATAGAAAGATTACATTATTTGATTAAGTGCCCATGTGTCAGACGTCACACACCCTTTGTCATCTTGAAGGTCTGCAGTATGCCTTCTGCCTTCTTCTTCTTCACTCTTTAAACAAAAAGCTTCCTGACTTTGTCCCCCCATCCCAATATGAGTGCTTGATCTGTAACATGGCAATCTTAGCCTTTCTTGTTAGTAGCTCATTGAGCCTCATT
Source organism: Neoceratodus forsteri (assembly GCA_016271365.2). Taxonomy (NCBI): domain Eukaryota; kingdom Metazoa; phylum Chordata; order Ceratodontiformes; family Ceratodontidae; genus Neoceratodus; species Neoceratodus forsteri. Next base: position 854,452,957 of record CM028134.1, read on the forward strand.
CTCACACTTCGGAGCCATGCAAGTGTAACCTGAGAGGGGGGGATTTAACATTCGTACTCGGCTTCTACAGCTGCCAGCTCTGCTTCAGGGAATGAAGTTTGGCTTCTCGGTCCTTGTGGCAATATGCAGCATATATGATAATCTTAACTCTTATTGTGGCCTTGTACACTTCCCACACCATCTGCTGGGAGGTTTCTCAATTCTGGTTAATTTGTACATAAGAGATCATCTCTGATTTAGCCCATGTAATAAAAGTGGGACCAGGTAACAGGAGAGGGTCAAGCCACTAAGTTTTTGACTTGGGAGGAGGGCACCCCCACATCATAGTTATGCCTACGGAAGCATGGTCTGATATGACTATAGGGAATATTTTACTGGCAATAGCATTGTAAGCTAAATCTGTGGAAGCATACCACATATCAATGTGGCTTGAGGTGGAGGGCACAGCAGAAAAATACATGAAGTCCCCGGATTTTGATGTCACTATACATTTTTTATGTCATGTCCTTTCAAGAGCTTCCCTAGCACCTCTCTGGCCCTGGAGTCCAGTTCTGGGTGCACAGCACTCCTATCTAAGCAGGCCTCCATGGCGAAATTGAAGACCTCCACAAGTAGGGTGGGGGTGGACATTAGAATGAACAGGGATATAGCCTGATTAATGGTATTGAAGAACTTGGGGCCATCAACGTTTGGTCTGTAAATATTGACCAAGACTAGGGGACTCTGAGATGCTGCAGCTTCGATCATTACCTATCTACCCTCCTTGTTGGAAGATTGACAATGATGGACCAATTTAACTTTTGTGCATCAGGATAGATACTCTCCTCTTTTTAAATTGACCATGCTGTAGGCTTCTGCCCCCACCCATTCTCATTCTAGTTTGGCAGCTTCCTTGCTATTAAGGTGGGTTTCTTGCAGGAATTCTATATGCACCATAAGTCATTGCAGGTGAGCCAGGACCTTTTTCTTCTTTATAGGGGACTTAAGCCTTCTGACATTCCAGCATATTGTGTGAATGTCATCCATGGCCATGGGTGAGGAACCTTAAAGATGGCAGAGGATGAGTATCCAGGTACATCTCCTCAGTAGGAGATCAAATTCAGGCTTAAAATAAACAGATCCTAGACATCTAACATTATGAATCATAGTTTCCCCACTCAATAAAAGCTATAACAATAATTTCTCCTCAGGACTGACAGACAAAAAGCCCAGTTGGGACACAGTTATGTAATAGACAAAACCCTATCTTCAGTCTCTCGCCCTTCCCCCCTTCCAATTCCCTCTCTGACAATTCTCACTGCCTTGACTGTCTAGCCATCTCAGGTATGAACTGTTCTTAGGAGGGCTCAAGTACCAGTTGCTAGAAGTGGGGGGTGATGTACCAAAAGCAAATAGCACTCTTAACCCTCTCCTGGAGCTGCTGCCCCATGCAGCAAAAATGTGTCTGTAGTGCGGGTGCTCCCCAGATGCCTCACTCAAGCACCACTATCTTATCCCCTGGAATGCTGATGACAACAGGAACTCTAGCTGCCCCAACAGTACTGCATCAAGGGGGTGGGTGGGGAGGAGAAGAACAATGAGGCAAGTGCCCTAAAACATAGCCAAGGGTCTGGCATGAAGGAGAGAATATTTCATTGATGATATGTCCCAGAGGGGAGGTGCACCAGCCCCCCTCATACTACAAGTATTAATTAATTATCAGGCAAGTGTTTCTTCCCTGCACCACCCCCCCAGTCAGATATATAGTGCTATAGATATTTGTGGAGGGGCTGAGATCACATCCTTTATGATGAACAGTAGCAAATTCATTAGAAATGAAGGCAGGCTCCTGTAGGCACACAAAGTAAGCTGAGTGTGATAGGTTTTCTGACTCCTGGCCAGGGGGGAACCTCCTCTTTCCATGGAGGTGGAAAAATGGCTGTACTCCCATGCCTAATAATTGCTGCACTATGCCAATAAACCTAGACGGAGGTGTCATATACAAGGCTATGCTATGTGGTCAGCACATTGAGTGCTATTAGCTTGTAGATGTGCCTCATTATACCTCCCCACCCAAGGGGTAACACAACCTGAATAAGAAAAGATCTATGCCATATTACGCATTAGAGCAGGGTGGAGCTGGGGACTGACATTCCCGGATGACAACCACCCCCCCACCAGTCAACACAACACCAAAAAAAATAAGGTTCCAGCCTTGAGGAATTGTAAAGACTTTCCCCCAAAAAAGAAAAAAATGCATCCTTCTGTCCTTTTCGTTCACCTCCATGAGAGGTACACACTCTGAGGGTGCATAAGGTGAGGCACAGTGAGACGTTGTGGATTACAGGATGTTTCACAACTACTTTCCTCCCATCATAGAAATGGCAGAAGCTGCAGAGGGATGATGGTGTAGCCCAGGCATCCTATAGCAGACTGTCAATGCGGTAGGGTGACTGGTTGTAAATTACATAAAATAGAAATCTGGCTTGGAGACAGCTACTCAGTCCCACCTCCCTTTCAGCATTATCTGTGTATGAGCAGATGTAAAATGTTCCACCCCCAGAGCATCTTCCCTTCCAGTGTATGCATTGTCGCATGGGTTGCCATCATGAACATGTGTGGGGAATTCAAGGGGGCAAAGTGCATCACTGGCGCATGCAGATACATGCCCTTCCTCCAAGCCTTTCCACAATAGAAACATAGAAACATGGACTTTGATGGCAGATAAGGACTGCCTGGCCCACCTAGTCTGCCCATTTCCCTACCTACTGGATAAGCTGCAGATCCTAGTTAACCAACAGCCTATTTCTTCCTACCCTCCACAAGAATTGCCTTATATCTGTTCATGCATTCTTGAATTCTCCCACTGTTTTTGACCCCACGACCTCATCAAGAAGGCCATTCCATGCGGCCACCACCCTCTCTGTGAAAAAATACTTCCTCACATTGCCCCTGAGCCGTCTCCCCACTATCATCAAATTGTGTCCCCTTGTTCTTGCACTTCTCTTTTTCTGAAAGATGCTACCCTCTTGGACTTTGTTGATTCCCTTGAGGTACTTAAAAGTTTCTATCATGTCCCCCCTTTCCCTCCTTTCCTCAAGGGTATACATATTAAGCTCCTTTAGTCTCTCCTTGTATGGCTCCTGTTGCATACCCTGCACCATTTTAGTTGCCCTCCTCTGGACTACCTCCATCCTATCTATGTCCTTGCAGAGATGGGGTCTCCAGAATTGGATGCAGTATTCCAGATGAAGTCTCACCAACTGTCTGTACAAAGGGATAACTACTTCCTGTTTTCTACTGGTGATGCCTATCCCTATACATCCCAGTATCCCCCCAGCCATCCCTACTGCCTTCTTCCATTGTTTGCTAACCTTTCAGTCATCTGATATGACTACGCCCAGGTCCCTTTCCATTTTTGTTGTTGTTACTACCCCCTCCCCCCCACTGTGTACTCTTTCCCTGGGTTTTTGTTTCCCAGGTGCATTATTTTGCACTTCTTTGCATTGAATCCAAGCTGCCATACTGCTGACCATTCCTCCAACCTTGCCAAGTCCGTTCTTATCCTTTCAACCCCCCCCCTGTATATCAACTCTGTTGCAAATCTTTGTGTCATCTGCAAAGAGGCATACTTTTCCTTCCAGTCCCTCTACAACGTCACTTATAAAGACATTAAAAAGGACCGGACCCAGTACTGAACCCTGCAGTACCCAACTAGCAACCCCCCTTTTTTCAGAGTTGACTCTGTTTACTATTACCTTCTGTGTCCTGTTGTTCAGCCAATGTTTTACCCAGGCTACCACCCTGGGACCCACTCCCAGGCTGGCTAATTTGTTTATTAATCTTTTGTGTGGGACTATGTCTAATGCCATGCTAAAGTCTAGGTAGACCATGTCCACAGCCCCTCCCTGGTCTACTACTTTGGTCACTCAGTCAAAGAAATCAATTAGATTTATTTTATTTATTAGATCATTGGTTTACAGACCTTTGAGTCATAGACTCATTTACAAAGGCACCTCGTCAAGAGAGCAATACATCACAGCAAACAAACATTACAGTACATAACGCTTAGATTAAAAAAGCAATCAGTGTTACAGGCATTCACTGGTGGTACACGCTTGGTAATAGGTAGATCACAGTAGTCATAATATAGGTACATGAGTACCACGTCAGGTAGCAACCAGAGATATTTTATTACATTAGTCAGCCGATGTTGCATAAAACCCCAGGTCTATACAGTAAAAGTAGACAGGGCAGACCCAGCTTAGGGGTGAAGGTAAGGGGCATGTGGGGGATTATGTGCAGTTGCAGCAGTGAGTGCTTGTCAGATGGCTTCTGAGGGAGACCTTGAAAGGAACAAGCTTAGTGGAGTCAGCTCTATTGGCTGGGAGGGAATTGAACCAGGAGGGAGCCCGGTAGTAAAAGAATCTCTGGGCCATAAAGGTCCTTACCCTAGGGACAATAAGGGAGGTTTTGACAGTGCTGCAGGTAGAGACTGAGGGGGGAGGCACACTGCAGAAAGGTGGTGACCCCGGGAGGGGGAGAGCCCTATCAGGGTCTTTTTTACAAGAAGGCAGGTTTGGAAGCAAAGTCTTTCTTCAAGGTTGAGCAAGTTGGTAGTGAAGTACAGCAGGCATGTATGGGTGCACCTAGGGGCTCCCAGCATTAGCCTGCAGGCCTTGTTTATAGAGAGCTGGGATTCTTGCAAGTGCAGTGTTGTTGGCTACAGCATAGATGGGCAGTCCACAGTCGATTAGTGACAGAACAGAGGAGGTGATTGCCAATCTTAGGGCCTCTTGTGGTAGGCAGTCCCTGTGGTGGTATAACAGTCCAATCCTGACATTGGTGGCAGCAGAAAGGGCATTGATATCAGAATGGAAGGAGAGTGCCGAATGACATGACATTCCCTCTGTGAATCCATGCTGCATTGGGTCCTGTGACCCACTGACCTCTAGGTACTCAACAATTCTTTCCTTCGGAAGTGATTTCATCATTTTCCCTACCACTGAGGTCAAACTGACAGGTCTGTAGTTTCCTGGCTCTGTCTCTCTCCCACGTTTGTGAAGGGGAATCACATCTGCCCTCCTCCAGTCCTCAGCTACCACACCATGCTCCCATGATTTGTTAAAAAAGGTAGTCAATGGTATTACTAGTTCTCCCCTTAGTTCTTTTAGAATTCTGCGGTGAATCCCGTCAGGCCCCATTGCTATGTCCACCTTCAGTTTTAGGAGTTCTTTCAGAACACTTTCTTCTGTGAAAGGACTGGTATTGACCTCCCTATCCAGAGTGCTTCTATTGATTGGATTAGGTACCTTCACCTCCTCCTCCTCTTCTTTTGTGAATACTGAGCAGAAGTATTCATTCAGTATCCCTGCTTTTTCACTGTCCCTCTCTGCCCACCCGCCATCCCCTTTATTCAGCCTCACTATCCCTCCCTTTGTCTTTCTTCACTCCCTAATGTACCTATAAAAGATTGTATCCCCCCTCTTAACCGAGTTGGCTATCTTTTCCTCGGTTTGGGCCATTGCTATTCTGACTGCCTTCCCCACTTCCTTCTGCCTTAACTGGTATAGTTCTCTGTCCTGCTCCTTCTGTGTTCCTTATACTTCCTAAATGCTATCTTTTTCTCCCTATCCTTCCCTGCCACCTCTTTTGAGAACCATAGTGTATTTTTCTTTCATTTTGATTTGCTTATTTGCTTCACTCAAAGGCTTGTTGCCTCTGTGATGGCAGTTTTGATGTTCCCCCATTGTTGCTCCACCCCTCCTTCTTGCCTATTTGCTAGTGCTTTTGTGAGGCACTCTCCCATTTTGACAAAGTCAGCCCTCCTGAAGTCCAGTACCCTCAGTTTTGTATGGCTTGACTCTGCAGTTGAGTTTATTGTGAACCACATTGTTTGGTGATCACTTGTCCCCTGATGGCTATCCATTTCTAGATCTGAGATTCTCTCTCTGTCCCCATTTGAGAGTACCAAGTCTAAGATTACTCCCTCCCGAGTGGGTTCCAACACTAGCTGTCTGAGGCATGCCCTCTGCAGGGCATCGAGAATGGTCCTGCTCTTGGATGTGGCTGCAACAAAGGTGCTCCAGTTAATATCTGGCATATTCAGTTCCCCCATCAACAATATCTCCCCTTTCTCTGTCATTCTAAGGATGCCTTCTATAATTTCCTTGTCCATTTCCTCCCCCTGAGACGGAGGTCAGTATACGACCCCTGTGTGGATTGTGGTGCCATTTCCAGTCTCCAGGGTGACCCACAGTGCCACCTCTCCTCCCTGTTTACCCTTGTGTTCCATTGCTTTAATCCCTTCCCTTCCCTTACATAGAGAGCTGTTCCTCCACCTCTTCTACCATCCCTGTCCCTCCTGTGGATTGTGTACCCTGGTATGTTGACATCCCAGTCAGGGTTCTCTGAGTACCATGTGTCTGTAATCTGCCACAATTTCCAGGCATCCCTTTTCCATCAAAGCCACCAGTTCAGGGAGCTTGTTACCTAGACTACGGGCATTGGTACTCATTACCCTCCATTTTTTGATGGCCTTACCCCTTTTTGCCCCATCCCTGTCCTTACTGCCTTTGCCTTTTTCTTCATGTACCCCTGCTCTTCTCCTTATCGATGTCTCTATCTTGGTGTTTACCTCACTAACTACCTTGATTTTTTGGGGGGTACTAGGATTTTCCTGGTCCTTTTCAGTGCCTCCCCCCTTGGCTAGTTTAAATGCTTGCCAATTAAACATTTAAACCTATCACCTAGAATCCTGGTTTCTCTCCTGGACAGATATAGATCATCATGCCAGTATAGTCCTGCATCCCTCCAGGTGGACCTCCAGTTCCCAATGAAGCCAAAACCCTGAGCTCTGCACCAATTTTTCAACCATTGATTGAATCCCATAGTGTGGAGCACCCTAGCCTCACCCATGCCATAGACAGGCAGCACCTCCGAGAAGGTTACCATGCATGCTACTTGTCTAAGGATCCTTCCCAACTCCACAAACTCCTCCTCCACTGTTCTGATCCCTTTCCCAGCCAGGTCATTTGTCCCTAGGTGGGCAATGACATCCAGCTCCCTCCCCTGTTCAGCTGCTCCCACAATCCTGAGGATTCAATTCCTGTCCCTCCAAGACACAGCACCAGGCAGGCACCTTACCTTCCTCTCTCCTCCCTTCCTCAGTTCTACCCTCTTAACAATGAAGTCCCCCACCAGGAGTTGTTTCCTTCCCCTGTGGGGTCCCATGCCACCCTCCTGTGGGTCTCCCTTGTGGAGGCTCCCAGCATCCTTCTTGGTGCCTACTGTGGGTGCCTCAATAGAGGAACCACACTCTGCCAAAACAGCATATTAATTGAGGAGAGGTGCAACTGGATGGATGCACCTCTCTTCCACCGCTCTCACTGTCTCTGAGCCCACTGTGGTCCAACGGCTCCTCTTTCATGGCAACCTCTGAGGCTGTTGCGGTAGCCCTGGTGGTCCCTGGGTGGGAGAGCAGGTCCCCCAAATCCTGTCAACTTAGCCTGGAGATAAGTGACCTCCTCCATCAGCCCAGAGAGGTGCCTGCAGATGGGACAACACTGCATCCTCCAGAACATCTCCCGGAAGACTGCTGCTTCACAGCCACTGCACTGCACCACTCCCATTATGTCTTATTTGTGGCCCATTCATTTTTGTTTTGTATACTTACTCTTTCCTCTCTCTGTTTATTTCTTTTTTTTAATATAATGTTTTTTTCTCCCTACTTTCCTACTGCCTCCATGCTCATAAAGCTCCTTATCTTCCTGGGACAGGAAGTTCCTATATTCCTCAGTAGTCTTCTTATTACTTGCTCAGAGTCTGACCTCCAGCAGCTGGTGGGGAGGTGAAGAGCTACTCTTTTACTGCTAGGATGGTGAGTCTTTTGTGCCTCTGTGATCACTCCCTTCCTGCTCCCAAACAGGAAGTTCCTGTTGTGAGTCAAATCCTGTGCCTATGAAAGTAGAACTGGCTATAGTTGGGGGGGCAGGTGGAGGGAAGGATGGCTATATAGTCCCAATAGAGTAATACAGTTCTAACAGCACCTCCTTCCTCTTGTTGTTCTCTGCCAAAAGCTATCTAGGGCAGTTTTTAAATCCAGAACACCTGGCTTCCTTCTGCCTAAGCCACTTTTTACCGTAAATTGAAGGTCCCAGTAGTAGAGTTCTAGTTCTTTAGTCCCAGTAGAGTAGCACAGTTCTAACAGCACCTCCTTCCTCTCACTGTTCTCTGACAAAAGCTATCTAGGGCAGTTTTAAAATCCAAAACACCTGGCTTCTTTCTGCCTAAGCCACTCCCACTAATTCACAGTTTCCTTCTACACCTAGCTAACTGCACAGATAACAATTCACTTCACCCAACTCAGACAAAAACACTAAATCTTTTTTTGTTTGTTTTTATCCTAAATTGAAGGTCCCAGTAGTAGAGTTCTAGATTTTTAGTCCCAGTGTGTAGTACAGTTCTAACAGCACCTCCTTCCTCTTGCTGTTCTCTGCCAAAAGGTATGTAGGGCAGTTTTTAAATCCAAACACCTGGATCCTTCTGCCTAAGCCACTCCCTCTAATTCAGTTTCCTTCTACACCTAGCTAACTGCACAGATAACAATTCACTTCACCCAACTCAGACAAACACACTCTTTTCTTTTGTTTGTTTTAACCCTACATTGAAGGTCCCAGTAGTAGAGTTCTAGTTCTTTAGTCCCAGTAGAGTAGTAAAGTTCTAACAGCACCTCCATCCTCTTGCTGTTCTCTGCCAAAAGCTATATAGGGCAGTTTTTAAATCAAAAATACCTGGCTTCCTTCTGCCTAAGCCACTCCCCCTAATTCACAGTTTTTTTCTATACCTAGCTAACTGCACAGATAACAATTCACTTCACCCAACTCAGACAAAAACACTAACTCTTTTTTTGTTTGTTTGTTTTTACCCTAAATTGAAGGTCCCAGTAGTAGAGTTCTAGTTCTTTAGTCCCAGTAAAGTATTACAGTTCTAACAGCACCTCCTTCCTCTTGCTGTTCGAGGAACTTGGCTGAGACCTAGCCATGGTGTAATGTGGGAAAATGGACAACATAATGATCATCACCTACCACAAAACATTCCTCTGACAAGGGTTACACTAAAATGCACTCAGTACATCTGCATTGATCATATGTATAGCTCCCTTTCAAATGAGACCCACCCACAGTAGTCACCCACTGAAACATACAAAGTCCTCACCGCATCTAACATCCCCAAGGAATGACTGACTTCTAGCCACACAACTGTAACTCACCCACTGAGGCAGATGAGGAAGGGCCCAGTGCCTCCTGGGTAAACCCCCCATTTGTGCTTGAATGTTTGGAGGGACATGGATGGGTCCTTCCCCCAAAAAGAGGTTAAACAGTATGTAAAATATACTTGTTCAGTACCAGATATTTCTTCTGTTACACCCCTGCCCCCACCCCACTGAACAGTTTAAACATACCTGCTAGTCGCTGCCCCTAAATGACTTATTTGCTCCCAGCAGGAATCAATGAAAGATACACCCCATACTGCAATATTTCCATGTGTGAGGGGAGAGCAGCATTCATATTACATACATAGCAAATACCCCCACCATGGCATACAGTGAGCATACAATTAAAGCAGCAGTACTAGTTAATAAACATATTCTTTTTACAACTGACAAAATGTGAATCCTTTGCTTTTGATTTTTATTTTTCTTTACTTTTTCTGACAGTTTAGCACAGGCCCTTGTCAGGAGCACCATATTGGATTCTGAGGGAAATGGGGTATTGCCATCCTCTCATTGGTTCTTTTGTCTGAGGTAACAGGAGTGCACCACCTCTTCCTTTGCCTGCTGAGTGTTTATAGGATATGCAATATAAACAAAGTGTGAAAAAACAGGAATAGTAAGGGGCTGCCATATTTCCTGTGGCTCCACATAACATTATAATTATATTAAAAATCAAGGGAGCCAGTTATCAAAAAACAGTAGTAAACAGCAAAAGTAAAATCTGACATTTTAAACTACCAGGCAGTGCAAAAATCTGAGAAGTGAAAAACACTGGTCAACAAGTACTGCTGCTTTAAAAGTGCAACAGAAGTCCCCTATAGTTTGAACCAGTCCTTGTGAACAGAACAGGGCTCACAGGAGCCATGGCCACTGTCATGGTTTGTGGGTGTACTGATGGACACTGACATACTGCAGAGATGTAAGGTGTTGGAAAGGCAATTGCCAGACTAGAAATTTATTGCAGACAAAAACTAAAAAGCCATCAAAATCAACTGAATTTTGGCAAATAAAATACAAAATGAACAAAAACAACATCAAATAGTATTCAACTCCTGCTTTCTTGAGGTACAGGCAGCAATAGTCACCTCACCAGCACATAGAGTTGGCTACAGGTCTGAAAAGGAGCAGACCTAAACAGAGGGGTCAGTAACCGGCTGATCCCAAGACAAATCTGAGGTCTCCCTGTAAGGATACCTCATTTATAGTAAAGCATAAACATGTGACTATTGCTGACTCCTCCCTCAAACCAACTATTACAGCAAAAAGCCCACAATCATTTTATTATTTTAATACCACGGGCTCAACTGAATGAATTACCTTTTTACATGTTTGCTAATGTTAAAGTTCATAAAACAAAACAATATGACAGAAAAACAGCTTTGCTGCAGGAACAAGTGGCTCCTCCGCTTCCCCCTATTATAACTAAGTGAAGGAAAGGGCCGGTTGCCTCCTAAGGAGACAGCAGAAACAACAACCTCAGTGTGAGCACCACACCCAGTCCCTGTGTTTTCAGGTAGGAGGGAACTAATACTGTAAAAGGCTGTTTGTTTACAATGGGAATAACCCTAAAATAAAAAGGGCAAAACTATCTTATGCTAACTGACCAAAACCACAGACAGCATGAGTTTGGGGATAATATTGCAGACTGCCTCACACAATGTCTCAGAGTGTGCAATATTTAGCAGCCTCACAGCATGGAGCACACAAGTTCTGAATTCTAACTGCCCAGTAAGGTGTTTCATGCTGTAAATGTCATGCTCTAAACTCTAAAAAGTGTACTCATATATTTTTATAACCACAACTGAAATTTTCAACACAGTGGCTTTAAAACTCCTTTATAACATTTGCATTTGAGCTATTTACAAAGGGAATGTGCACCCAAGAATGAGTCAGTGTGTCCAAGGTGCTCTGTACAGCTCTGCACACTGAAACAATAGCAGACAGGATTGGCTGCGGTGTATCTATACTTCAAACACTCAAACTACTATACTTTTTAATGGTTCTTACACTTAACTACCTGTTCCCAGACATTATCCCAGTGTGCTTTATTTAATAGTCTGGGAGCAGGGCTTTCTAAACAAACACAAAACACATTAAGACCAGTGGCTACACCTGCAGTCTCATGTGTAGGTTCGAGTAGCTCCAGCCCAAGTTCCTGCACTTAAGCTATGATTTTGAAACACACCATACCTCAGTAAACAAGACAAGGGAAGGCTGGTACTTGTTCCTAGGCAGAGCAGAAAGGGAAAATGAAAGCGCTAGACTGCTAGAAAATGAAGAATACAGTAAAGGAGCATCCATTTTGTGCTAAGGTGGCCAACCTGAATATGGGGCACTACAGAAAGAGAAAAAGCAGAGAAAAGACAGATACGCTGCTGCAGTAGACTTTATTATAGAAAACAGTCAGCATATGAACACAAATACCAGGCACCCTTCCACAGCCACTATAAGTTAAAAAATAAGTTAATTAGGTTCACACCCTGATAGGGTGGTGGGTGAGTGTCAGGCTTAAGAAAAATTGACTATAATAGGCTTGTTCACGTGAACTTCATCCTAAGGCATGGTGAAGATCCAATGTAGTCTATGGAGTTAGCACTGTTAAGGAGAGGCTGGAGGATGCATTAGCACGGGGGCCTCTTTTGGGCCTGAAGACTCGCTGGAGGGTAGGTTAGTGACCATCCCTACCAGACTGACTACATCAGCCCAGGATTTGGGCCTTGTTGCAGGATCCACTCTGGTATGCTGAAGGTGAGAAGGACCAACATGTTTGTCAGGTAGGGCATGGAGTAACAGAGGGGTGAAGAGATTATTTCCAAAGAGTGAAGAGATAGCCTGGGAGGATGTTGGAGTGGTGTTGCTTCTACTGCAGCTCTGGCTCTGACTTTGAGCCTGGGTTGGACTGTCTTTTTTTGGTACCCTTATGCAATGCCGAGGCTCACTATCCCGACACTGACCTGCCTGGGCAATATTGCTCGACAGGTTCAGTATCATGACAGTGAGCATCCCAGCATAAGGAATCCCGAGGGACATTGACAGGAGTAAGGCAGTGGATGTATGGCTTGCTATCTTACCCCTGTCCCTAGGACCTAAAGCCACAGAGAATCGGAAGGCTAGCTGAGCTGCCCCACTGGAGTTGTGGACTACACCACTGCAGCTAGGCCGGCATGCTATGTATGTGCGGGTTCTCTCCGTGCTGCGGGTGAGATTTGTTTTACTGTTCCTACCCCATAACCATTTTATTTCTAACTCCAAGGTACGCTCCCCCTCTGAGTTAGATATTTTAGTTATGGGCAGTGTGGGGGAAGAGACCCCCACATGGAGGGTTTGGGGGTGAATCCCCCCAATATGCCTTGTAAGTTTTTCAATCAGATGCCCAAAATTTTATTTTCGGGCATCTGATTGATTCAGAAGTCTGCATTTTGGGCCAGTGGGGTCAGTATTCCAAGACTCAGGTTACTGAGTTTAGGGATACCATAGTATATCCCCTTTTTTTATTTCTGTTTTTTGTTGTGGCACTTCCGTCGCATAACCGGGCACCAGAAGACTGTCTCCTGGGGTGGAGGATGGATTGGTGGCCAAGCAGTGGGGCTGGCTTGGTGTCCATGTCAGCCCCTTGGTTCATGGTACAGTAGAGATGAGATCATAATCTATCAAGGTTGGCCTAGGGGCCAAGTCCATGCAATTGAGGCCTGTGCAGCCTCTTGGTTATCGAACTGATGAAGCACTCAGTTAGTAGTGATGTGCAACACTACTGGATAACGGAGTGACTATGGGTCCCACAGGTCTGTCAGAGTCTTCCTGGTAGGGTTGTAGGCTCACTTCTGATTTGATAGCTCCAAGATGAAATCAGGGAAAATACAGATGGGGTACCCCTTCCAGAAGATTCAAAATTTCTACTGATCCCAAGATATTATTCTCTGTCAGTCGGTATATCACAAGAAGCAAGAAAGGAGCAGGCAACAATGGTCCACAGCTTTAGGATTGGGTGCCAGAGACTGGTATGCTCTATCAAGTTTGATGCTGGGGGGGGAGGGGGGACTTCAGAGCTAATATTAGAGAAGGGGCTTGTTGCAAAAAAAAATGGGATTTTTCTTTTCTTATCCTTCTGGGAAGCCCACGAACCAGAGGTTATTTCTCCAGCCCCTATTCTCTAAGTCCTCCACCTTGTCCAATAGTAGCTTAATAACTTGGTCTTGTTCATGGAGCTGTGCTCTGATTTGATCCTCACTGTCTTCTGTGTGGGTAATTCTCTGCTCTGACACATTCATATGGTCACCCAGTTGTATGATGTCTGCAATGATGCATTGGGTGGCTAACTGAAGATTGTCAATTTTAGCAATAAGTGTTTCAAACATGGTTTCACTTTCAGACGACACTGTTGCAGAGGAACTGCTGGAGATCATCACCATCTTAGAATCCTGAGAGGAACAGAGAAAAAGAATGGCATCACTCAGTGATGGCTTTCCTCACGTATGCCTGAATTAAAAGATTTCTTCACCAAGTCCTATGGGGGGGTAGGAACAGGGGCAGACCTAGGGATGCTAGGCAAATGAGCAGGCTAGGTGGGCCTGGAGGTCCTTTTCTGCCGACATTTTCCTATGTTCCTATAAGTCCTCTATGAGAGTTGTCCCTATTAGATGTAGCACTTTGAGGATCAGGTAAGATGCACAATGGGGTGGATTACATTGGATAGAACACAGGGGTTACTAAAGCAAAAATATTAAGCAGCGATCTTGGAAATGCCAGGCCACGCATCCCCAGCAGCATGCTGCATTAAAAAAAATACGCCATCAGTGTCGTTTATAAACATAACAGTGTGACTGCAAAAGTGGGTCTGCATGCTCTGCAGTGTGAATGTGTACTTGTGCCTGCAGAAGTGCTGTCCCTACAGGGGCTGGCACTTTTACAGAAAGAAGTGGTGTTGTAATTATGGTATCATGGAATTGTATCTGTGCCTCCAGAAATGAAGACCCAACAGGGTCCTGTGCTTCTACAGCTGGAAGTGGGTGCGTATGTTTTGCAGTGTGTACTTGTATCTGTGACTGCAGAAGTGTTAGCCCAACAGGGGCTGACACATTTGCAGAGATAAGTAGTATTGTAGTTTGGGTATCATGAATTTATATCTGTGCCTCCAGAAGTTCAGACTCCACATAGGGCCTGTGCTCCACAACCAGAAGTGAGTGTGCATGTCTTGCAGTACGCGTGTGTATCCATGACTGCAAAAACACTTGTCCATGATAATGGATGTCTTTTGAGTCATTTGGTAACAGCTGTATGTTGTTTGACTTACCTGATCATCACTGTCTGCGGTTGCTTGTGTGGACTTGTCCTTTTGCTGCTTAGTGGGGTGGGGAGATAGTGTTGTAAACCCTAATACCACATCTCTCTACATTTGTGGTGTTAAGTTGAACCCTAACTTGTGTTTTAAAGCAGTTTTTTGAAAGGGCAATATAGATATAGATATAGATATAGATATAGATATAGATATAGATATAGATATAGATATAGATATAGATATAGATATAGATTCTTTGCAAAAAACCTGTGTTAATGCACCAGTTTGGATTCGACTCACCACCACAAAAGTAGATAGATGTGGATTAGGGTTTACAACCCTAACTCCCCCCCACGCATTAAAAGAACAAGACAAGACAACACACATAACCACAGACAGCCATCATCACATAAGACAAACAACATGCAACCTTTTGCAGATGATGCAAATACAGTAGCACTGATGTGCTACCTTTTTGGATTTATACTTGTGGTACCAACACTGCAAGACATATACAGTCACTTCTGGCTGCAGATAGAAATCCACAATACTCAAGTCATAACACTTCTTCTGTGTGCAGAAGAACAGACCACTGCAGGCACAGATAAAAATCTATAATACGCAAATTACAAGAGTTCTTTTGTCTGCAGAAGCAGAGGCGCCTATGGAGCCAGTACTTATGTAGCCACCGGCAGTCATGCACACTGTGAGACAAATATGCAGTTCTGGCTGCAGAAGTGCAGGCCCCTGAAGGGTCTGTACTTCTGCAGTGACAGGTATAAAACATGCACACCAACCTCTGGCTACAGAAGCGCATACCACGCAAAATCCATGATACCGTATTACAACACTACTTTTGTCTACAGAAGCACAGGCCCCTGAGGAGTCCATGCCTCTCCAGACACAGGTCTAAGACATAAACATCGACTTTTGGCCACAGAAGTGCAGGCCCCTGTGGTACCTGCACTACAATAGCTACATATAAAAATGCATGATACCTAAATTGAAACAGTACTTCTGTCTGTAGGAGTGCAGGTTCATGTGGAACCTGAGCTTCTGCAGCCACAGATACTGATGCACACTATAACACGTACACAAATAGTTGTGGCTGCAGATGCATAGGCCGTTGTGTGGCCTGTGCTTCTATAACCACAGACACAAATCCACAAAGGTGGCACATCAGGGCTACTGCATTTGTATAGTCTGGAAACAGTTGTATGCTGTTTGTTTTAACTAATAATGGCTGTCTGTGGTTGCTTGTGTTGACTTGTCCTTTTGCTGCTGGGGGAGAGTTTGGGTTGGAAACCTTAACACCATATTTCCCTACCTCTGTGGTGGTGAGTTGAACCCTAACTGGTGGAGTAATGCAGTTTTTGGCAAAGAATTTGCTCTGTTTTTGAAATAATTGAATTGTATCCTCATTCATGCAGATCCCATTTGGACCTGTATGAACAGATGCAAATGCACAGGGCCTACAAGGCCTTGAGCCAAGAAAATAGTCCATCTGCCTGTGGAAGTGCATGGCCCTCCACATCAATGCAGCAACAGATGTCATGAATCAGTAGAGCTGTCTAGCGGGCTGCAGATGCACAGGGCCCTCTGGGTTATGTGCTTCCATGTGGACACAGATATAGATATGCAGAGCAAAAAGTTTTCTCTAAGCCAAAGCGCAGTGCCCTCTGACAGCCATGGGAGCAGAGATGCAGGGCCATATGCTAAGAAAAGAGTTCTCTTCACTATATGGTACTTAGGCCTGTGTGAACAACCATACACTATCCCTTCCTAGGCTGGGGTGTGGTGCCACATGGCAGCGCTGTTCCTTCTAGACTTGGCCCATCAAGCTGGCTCACTAAGCTTATCCCTAAACTCAGCTCACTGGCACTGGATCACAAAGCACTACCTGCTGGGCCACAGTCTGGCATTGCACACATTTCTTATTTATTTATTTATTACAACTTTTGACCTAAGATTTTCAGTATAGTAATTTTATGACTCCATCTTATAAACAGGATATGTGGCATTTAAATATTGTTGGATGAAACATAATTTTGTACCACAAATGTGAAAATAAATTTTGGCGAGTATTTGAAAATGATTTCTGTCATGTTCATGAGGTGGTGTGAAAATATGGCTATGTTGAAAGTTTGGAGTCAACATTTAGAAAATTACCAGTTATGCGGGATCATGGACAATTTCATAACTTTTTTTTTTTATATTTTGACCCCACTTTCTGACCATAGTCTTCTTATGACCCCATGTCATGAAACCAGTAGGTGAAAATTTCCAAACCCTACTAGAAAGATACTTTCATGGAACAAATGCAAAATCACCTTACTGGCTGTATTTGAAAAAATTCACCTGCCTTGTTCATGAGGTTGAGTCCTAAAAGGCCATGTTGAAAACTGAGTGCAAATAAATTTTCAAATTAGTGAAGTAATGAGTGAACATTGAAATATGCTAGTGGAAGAGAACTGGTTGCAGAGCAAGAAACAGAAGTCCAGAACTACAGATTTTTTACTAATTAATCACTTCTGTCTCAGCAGGAGTAGTGCCTGTTTGGATTACGCAAACAGATACTTTATTAGAAGAAGGGGGCTCATTTAAGTAAAAAAAAGTATTTTTTCTGAGGAAGGGGCAGTATCACCTTAATTTACTGAGAGCAGAGAGTGAATCTAATTGGGGTGTGGCTCTCCACAATTCATATGCTGTTCTGGCAAAGAGTGTTTCCTCTATGGAGGCACCTACAGTGGAGACTAAAGAGGATGCTGGGAACCTCCAAAAAGGAGACCCACAGGAGGGTGGCATGAGACCCCACAGGGGAAGGAAACAACCCCTGGTGGGGGACTCAATCATTAGGGAGGTAGACATAGGGGAGGAAGGGGATAGGGCGGCAAGGTGCCTGCCTGGTGCCACGGCTTGGAGGGACAGGAAGTGAATCCTCAGGATCATGGGAGCAGCTGCACGTGGGAGGGAGCTGGATGTCATTGTCCACCTAGGGACAAATGACCTGACTGTAAATGGGATCAAAGCAGTGCAAGAGGAGTTTGTGTAGTTGGGGAGGGGCCTTAGACAAGTAGCATGAATGGTAACCTTCTCGGAGGTGCTGCCTGTCGATGGCAAGGATGATGCTAGGGTATTCCACACCATGGGATTCAATGAATGGTTGAAAAACTGGTGTGGGGCTCCGGATTTTGGCTTCATTGGGGACTGGGGAGCCACCTGGAGGGATGCAGGCTTATACTGGTATGATGGTCTGTATCTGTCCGGGGGGATCCAGGATCCTAGGCGACAGGTTTAAATGCTTCATTGGCAAGCATTTAAACTAGCCAAGGGGGAAGGCACTGAAAAGGAGCAGAGAAATCCCAGCCTCCCCCCACAAAGTGCAGTAGTTAGAGAGGTAAACACCAAGGCAGAGAAGGCAGTAGGTAGCAGGACAGGGATAAATGCAGAAAAAGGTGTTAAGGACAGGGATGGGGCTGAAAGGGGTAAGGCCACACAAAATAAATGGAAGATGATGAGTACCAATGCCCATAGTCTGTGCAACAAGCTCCCTGAACTAGTGGCCTTAATGGAAGAGGGATGCCTGGATATTGTGGCAGTCACTGAAACATGGTACACAGAGAACCATGAGTGGGAAGTCAACATACCAGGATACAGTCTACAGGAAGGACAGGGTGGGTAAAAGAGGAGGAGGAGGAGTAGCTCTCTATATAAGGGAAGTGATTAAAACAACAGAACTAAAGAGTAACAGGAAGTTGATGAGTCACTATGGGTCACCCTGGAGACAGGAAATGGCACCACAATCCACATTGGGAGGAAATAGACAAGGAAATGATAGAAGGCACCCTTAAAATGGCAGAAAAAGGGGAGATATTGTTGATGGGGACCTGAATATGCCAAATGATAACTGGAGTACCTTTGCTGCAGGCACATCCAAGAGCAGGGTCACTCTTGATGCCCTACACGGGGCATGCCTCAGACAGCTAGTGTTGGAACCCACTCAGGAGGGAGCAATATTAGACCTGGTACTCTCAAATGGGGAAGGAGAAAGGATCTCAGATTTAGAAGTGGGTAGCCATCTGGGAAAAAGTGACCACCAAATAGTGTGGTTCACAATTAACACAGCCATAGAGTCAAGCCATACAAAAACAAGAGTATTGGACTTTAGGAAGGCTGACTTTGGGAAAATGAGAGAGAGCCTTAGAAAAGCGCTAGCAAATGGGCAAGAAGGAGGGGTGGAGGAACAATGGGGAATAATCAAAACAGCCATCACAGAGGCAACAAGCCTTTGTGTGAAGCAAATCAATAAAACAAAATGAAGGAAAAAAACACTATGGTTCTCAAAAGAGGTTGCAGGGATGGTTAAGGAGAAAACGATAGCATTCAGGAAATATAAGGAAACACAGAAGGAGCAGGACAGAGAACTTTATCAGTTAAAGCAGAAGGAGGCAGGGAAGGCTGTCAGAATAGCAAAAGCACAAACTGAGGAAAAGATAGCCAACTCTGATAAGAAGGGGGATAAAACTTTTTATAGGTACATTAGGGAGTGAAGAAAGACCAAGGGAGGGATACAGAGACTTAATAAAGGAGTGGGAATGTGGGCAGAGGGTGACAGTGAAAAAGCAGGGATATTGAACTAATATTTCTGCTCAGTATTCACAACAGATGAGGAGAGGGAGGTGCCTAAACCAAACAAGGGAGAAACTCTGAATAGTGGGGTTGATACCAGTCCATTCACAGAAGAAAGGGTTTTGAAAGAACTCTTGAAACTGAGGGTGGACAAAGCAATGTGACCTGATGGGATTCACCCAAGAATACTAAAAGAACTAAGGGTAGAACTAGTAGCACCCCTGACTACTCTCTTTAACAAATCATGGGAGGATGGAGTGGTACCTGAGGACTGGAGGAGGGCAAATGTGATTCCACTTCACAAAAGTGGGGAGCAGGGCAGAGGCAGGAAACTACAGTCTAGTTAGTTTGACTTCAGTGGTAGGGAAAATGATGGAATCACTTCTGAAGGAAAGAATTGTTGAGTACCTAGAGGCCAGTGGGGCACAGGACCCAAGGCAGCATGGTTTCACAGCAGGAAGGTCATGTCAGATGAACCTAATAGATTTCTTTGACTGGGTGACCAAAGTAGTAGACCAGGGAGGGGTTGTGGATATGGCCTACTTAGATTTTAGCAAGGCATTCGACACAGTCTCACACAAAAGATTAATATACAAGTTAGCTAGCCTTGGAGTGGATCCCAAGGTGGTAGCCTGGATGAAAAATTGGCTAGACAACAGGACGCAAAAGGTAATAGTAAATGGAGTCCACAGTGAAGAAAGGAGGGTAACTAGTGGGGTACTGCAGGGTGCAGTACTGGGACCGTCCTCTTTAATATCTTTATAAGTGACATTGGAGAGCACCTGGAAGGAAAGGTATGCCTCTTTGCAGATGACACAAAGATCTGCAACAGGATTGATACACAAGGTGGGGTGGAAAGAATGAAAAGGGACTTGTCAAGGTTGGAGGAATGGTAAAATACATGGCAGCTCAGATTCAATGCAAAGAAGTGCAAGGTAATGCATAGGGGAAACAAAAACCCAGGGGAAGAGTACACAATGGGGGGTGAGTTAATAACAACAACAAAAATCGAAAGAGAGCTAGGAGTAATTATATCAGATGACCTAAACATGGGCAAGCAATGTGAGAAAGCAGTAAGGAGGGCTGGGGAGATACTGGGATGCATAGGGAGAGGCATCAACAGTAGAAAACAGGAAGTTGTTATCCCTCTCTACAGACAGTTAGTGAGACCCCATCTGGAGTACTGCATACAATTCTGGAGACCCATCTCTGCAAAGACATAGACAGAGTGGAGGCTGTTCATAGGAGGGCAACTAAAATGGTGCAAGGTCTGCACCAG
Organism: Neoceratodus forsteri; assembly: GCA_016271365.2. NCBI lineage: Eukaryota > Metazoa > Chordata > Ceratodontiformes > Ceratodontidae > Neoceratodus > Neoceratodus forsteri. The sequence continues at coordinate 854,473,393 of CM028134.1, forward strand.
AAGATGTACGAGGAGAGACTAAAGCAGCTTAATATGTATACCCTTGAGGAAAGGAGGGAGAGGGGGGACATGATAGAAACTTTCAAGTATCTCAAGGGAATTAACAAGGTACAAGAGGGTAGTATCTTTCAGAAGAAGAGATATGCAAGATCAATGGGGCACAATTTGAAGATAGAGGGGGACGACTCAGAGGTAATGTTTGAAAGTATTTTTTCACAGAGAGAGTTTTGGATGCATGGAACAGCCTTCCTGAGGAGGTTGTGGAGTCAGAAACAGTGGGAGAATTCAAGAATGCATGGGACAGGCATAAGGCGATTCTAGTGGGGGCAGGAGGAAGTAAGCTGTTGATTAACTAGAATCTGCAGCTTATCCATCAGGTAGGGAAATGGGCAGACTGGGTGGGCCAAGCGGTCCTTATCTGCCATCAAATTCTATGTTTCTATGTTCACTCATAACTTGAAAATTCTACTTTATTTTTTCACTACATGTTCAAGATCATTTTCCTATGACCCCACTGTCAAAAAGCCAGGAGATAAAAAATTGCAAATCCTGCCCAAAAAGGTGACTTCACAAAGGACTGCAATATCATGTTTCTGACCAGATATGAAAAATGTCACCAACTTTTTTCAAGAGGTGGGGTCCCAAAAAGGCAATGTAAAAATTTGGTGGAAAAATATTTAAAAATGGCAAAGTTATGAGTAATAGTTCAAAATGCATTGAAATACCTTCTAACCAGATTTACCTTATTTCCTCATATTGCATCTTTCCAATTAGAGAGTGAATCTACAATGTAGGACCCTCTTTAGATAAGTGAGGGTGTGTGGAGGGTGTGGCATGGTGGGTGCTTAGTCGGGGGGTAGGGATGTGGTAGGAGAAGTGTGAGGGGACCATTTTCTTCTTCTTTTTAGGGTTAATTAAAAAACAAAACAATGAGAGATAATTTTATTCTTTTCAGGGCCCAGAACCAGCACTTGGGATTGGGCACCCCATTGTCAACATTCACTGTTGAGCAGCACTGGAGGTGGGAATCCCAGTGTCATCAGCTATTTTTTTGGGGGGAGCAGGCAATCTGGAGGGATGGGCGGTGTTAGGAAGTGGTACTAGGGTTGTCTGAGCTGGGATGGAGAAGGAAAATAATCAAACAATACAAACTAGAATTAGGAAGCACAAAGGAGGGCTGGCTGAGTTGGGAAGGGCTGGGACAAGAGTCAAACATACAAACTTAGAATCAGAAAAGATGAGGGTGGGCTGGTTCTATGTGAAAGTGGTGATTGTGGAAGAGCGATCACCGTTTGGGTCAGTGTATATCGATGAAAATGAATTACGTCGATTTACACTCACAGCGACTATGAAACCGGTGACCGGTTTTCTATGTTATGTGGGGGGCTGTGCCCCCCCACTCCCGTGGGGGGAATTTTCCCCACTCACTCTCCTACTTAAGGAATCTCAACTCAAGGGGTGTGCATGTCGGGGGGTGTAAAACTTAAAAAATAAAAGAGAACCCAACTCACCACAAAAAGTGATCGTGACCAGGAACTAAACCCTGCACTCTCCCAACTTCGGCCTGCCTTCTACCTACCACACCACATGCCCAGCTTGGAAGATGACCACCACACTAACCCCCACATGCGTGTGTATATATAGCGACATCCAGTCACTGTAGTTGCCTACCCCATATCCGGCTGCTATCCTGCGAGGTAGCCTAGAACACAGGCACTGTGATTGAGTCACCCTTTCTATAAGCGCGCAATCGTGGTCACTATGATCACTGGATACTGGGTGGGCTGGCTCCAGTGGCTGGGGGAGGGACCATGCAAGTTTCAGTGTTTTTGGATGTGAACCACAAATTCCCCTGTCACACCACTTTGTGTGTGTAAGAGGCAATTCTTGGTTCATGACCTGAAAAATGGCTCCTCTTGCTGAGATGGGCACCAGAGATTTTGGGGTTCCCAGGCAAAACTGGAAAAAACAAATACCAGAATCTAGGGCCAGCATGGTGGTGCTGAGGGTTGAAGCACTGGAAACCACACACCTCATGTCATGCAGGTGACCCTAGGTCGGGAACTAGCTCGGGTTTCCAGGGGTCGGCTGGGGAGGAGAAGATCGAGCATCTGGAGGACAGCTCTCCTCCCCTGGCCAGGGTGGTCTCTCTATCCCACCACAGCAGCAACTGCTAGTGGAGACTGTGGGTGCCAAAGCTGGGACTGTGCATGCAAGGGGTGGAGGTGATGGCAGACATGCATGAGCAAGATGCAGGAGTGTGGCTGACTCACCCTGAGCTCATGAACCAGAAAACAAGGAAGCACCCCAGCTCTTGTGGAGAAGCTGGCACGCCAGCCTCATGCCCACTGTCAGACCCCCACCTACCCAGGTCCTGATATCCTCTGGCCTGCACCAGACCACCAAACTAGATTGAAGGAGCACCCAAATTAAGAGGAGGGTGGCCCCGCCCTGGGGGGTACAAGCCAGGGGGACAATGGTGGAACAGGGTTCTAGGTTGGGGTTCCAGGGGGACCTATGGTGAGGGGGTCTCAGACTGGGATGGATAAGCTGGGGATGCCTGAGAGATACCCCAGAACCGGTGACCGGAGGGAAAAGAAGCGTAAAAATGTACCAGAATCTTGCTAAATAGGTACATTTTACTTAGGATCAAATGTTTCGTTTTCATAAAAATCATAATTTTTATATATTTTGCAGGATTCTTACTTATTGGGCATAGTACCACTGTTGTGAGCTAGATATGATTCCTGTACTTTTTTTTTTTTACTGGAGTGAGCTGACTGATTTTTCTTTTGTGTGTGTTCAGAGGTTATTGCAGGGGAAGTTCCCACCTACCCTCTCCCTGCCCTCCTGCTCTGGGCTCATCAATCCTTATTGGGGCACACCTAGAAGGCTTTTGGCTGCTTCCTACTCAGTAAAAGGAAAGAGCAGGAACACCTACACAACTACCCATAGTAGACCTTATATTTTGTGATTAGTGCCCCAAATTGTGCAAAACTCTTCATTCAGAAAGTGGAAAAGTATCAAAGGAGAAAAGAAGAAAACAAAAGAAAGAAGGAATAGAGAAGAGTTGGGGTCTAGAATAGGATTGAGAGTAGTGACTAGGAGGTAAATATTATATTAGGGGGTACTAAGGAGGAGGGAACCCTTAGATCAGTCAGTGGAGTGACAAGCAGCAGGGTAGTGAAAGATTCTGGGAGTGGTGCAATGCAGTGACTGTGGGGAAACAGTCTTCAGGAGCCCCTTCTAGATACTGCAGTGCTGGCCCTTCTGCAGACACCTCTCTGCTCTGAGGGAAGAGATTACAAGTCTGTGGGCCAAGCGGGCCAGGATTCAGGGAGCTTCTTCCCCCACCTAGATGCCACCAAATCTGCACCCACTACCTCAGTGGTTGCCCAGCAGGAGGAGTGGCTGGACTATGGTGGGCTCGGGGACAGTGAGGGAGGCGGGTCAGAGGCACATCCCCCAGCCAGTGCAATTGAGGAACTTCTATGCTGTATTGGAGGAATGGGAAGGTCCCACAGGGTCACCCAAAGTTGCATTCAGGAAGGAGGAGCAGGACCTCCAATATGGAACCCCAAAGGTGGGTGGTACAGAACCCCACAGAAAGGGGAAGCTACTCCTGGTGGGGGACACCATAGTCCAGGGAGTGGAATTGGGGACAGGTAGAAAGGTGGAGAGGGAGGTAAAGTACCTTCCAGGAGGCACAGCATGGAAGGATGGAAAGCACATACAGAGGATTGCTAGGGTGGTAGAGAGGAGGGAGGAGCTTGGTTTCATAGTCCATCTGGAGACAAATGACCTGGCTGTGGACAAGGCAGAGTTAGCAAAGGTGCAGGAGGAGTTCAGGGATCTAGGGAGGGGCCTTGGGAAGATAGCAAGCTCTGTGACCTTCTCTGGGGTGTTTATGTCAAGGAGGATATTAATGTGGCAGAGGCGCAAGGAATGCAAAGAGAGGCAGAGGCACTGTGGGTACTCTGGAGATGGGAAATGGCCCATCCATTCACACAGGCGTTATCTACAGATCCCCAGCACAAGGTGATGAAATGGACAGGAAGCTAATAGACACCATCCATATGATGGCAGCTAAAGGGGAGTTGCTGCTGGTAGGTGACTTCAATCTGCCAGATGTTGATTTGAGCCTCCCAGCAGCTGCCATAGCCAGGGGTAGAGACATCCTGGTGTTACACGAGGTCCTTGCACCCTAATTGGTACCCTCGGAGGTACACCGTAGACAGCTAGTGCTTAAGCATATGTTATACTAACAAATAGGGCTAAGGGCATCTACTGTACAAGAGTAGATGTCAGGATATGTACGCATATTGTTGTAATACACTATGCTTGCTAATACATATATTCTCCTATGTATTTTCTGTGTATTTCTTACTTGTAAGATGCCAAGGCACCTGTGTCCTTAGAATAATTATGATATGTAAGTTGGCATTGCCACCTTTTGGTGATTTGTACTACTACTACACTGAGCTATGTAAGACTCTGTATAAGAACTCATTTGTTTCACAAACTGATGACTACTACAAAATTGTATAATGTTATCTTGGACCGTGGAGCCTCCTCTAATTTAGCCAATAGGGCTCATCTCTGTAACTAGAAATGTTTCTATCATACAGTAACCATAGTAATTATCATAGGTATATAATGTAATACACTAGTCTTGTACCTTGGAGATCCCAAGAGACACAAAGAAACCTTGAGGTATAGGGAATGCTTAGCACTGGCTCCCAGTTCATATTGGTAAGAACTGCTTAGGGCAACTGTGATTTTATCCTTTTTAGTAGTAATAAACAAGTTTATTACTCTTATGCGATGTGTCTGTGATTACTTGCATTCCCAATATTGCCAAGAGCCTGAAAGTGAGGTTTAGACCTCCTGACACTGGACTCCCTGAAAGGAGCATGCCTCAAGCAGCTAGTGCTTGAGCCAACCCAGGAGGGAGGAATTTTGGACCTGGTACTAACCAAGGGGGACAGAATCATGGATGTTAAGGTGGGTGAACATCTGGGGTCTAGTGAACATCACACAGTGTGGTTCAATATGAGTACTGAGATGGGATCAAGCCTCACGAGGGTGAGGGTCCTAGACTTCAGAAGAGAAAATTTTGTTAGGATGGGGGTAGGTCTCAGGAAAGCCTTAGCAGAAAGGATAAAATGCAGGGGAGCTGAGGAACAGTGGACCCATCTAAAGGGAGCAATAGTGGAGGCAACTAACTTTTGCATTCAACAAATAAACAAAGGCAAGAGAAAAAGAAAAGCACTTGGGTTCTCCAAAGAAGTGGCAGGGAAAGTTAGGGCAGAGTAGGAGGCTTTCAGGAAATATAAGGAAACACAGTAGGGGGACAGGGCAGTGTATCTAGAGAAGCAAAGACAGACAGGAAAAGTGGTCAGGAGTGCAAAGGCACAGACAGAGGAAAAAATAGCAAAAGAAGTGAATAAGGGGGACAAGTCTTTTTATAGATACATTAGTGAAAAGAGAAGGGTCAGGTGGGGGATTGCAAGGCTAATAGGGAAGGGAGAATAGGCTGTGGAAGAAAACCAGGAAAAAGCATTAATCCTGAACAAATATTTATGTTCATTTTTCATGGAGGAAGGGGAAGTGGAGGGACCACATCTAAGAAACAGGATTGTAAAGGAGGTAGACACTAGTCCATTTGCTGAGAAGAGAATCCTAAAGGAACTCTCAAAACTGAAGGTGGACAAGGCAATGGGACCAGATGGACTGGTGCTGTCATGGAGACTGCCAGCTCCATTTTCTTCCCTTCCCTGCTGCGGTCAATTGGGCATATGTGGAGGCATGCGCATGCAGTGATCTGCAGCACCCTCCCTACTCTAGCCACTCTCTATCTGCACTACCCTCAGGCCTCCATCTGGGGGCAGCCCTGCAGTGGCAGTGACTGGAACCCTGACCGGGAGAGGCGAGCTGTCTTGCATCTGCTCAATCCGGCTTCCTCCCTCCACCCCCAAACCAACCCTTGGTGTCCCAGGCTTGTTCCCGAACCCAGGTCACTGGCACAGAGCGAGGTGTGGTGTCCAGCACCTCAACCCTCAGCACCACCAGGCATGCCACTTTTTTATTTTCACTTGCATGACTTGATGACTATAACAGAACTCCTTGACTATCTTTACCTTCGAGGGTAAGTAGTTTTGTTTCCAGCAGTCTTTGTTAATGTTCACGCAAGCATGGGTATGGACATTCAGAGAGGGGGATTGACATTTTGTGTTTTAATAGTATTTGAGGTGTGGAAGGGGGAAAGGGGTACTATTTGATGGGAGGGGCATTAGCTTTCAAAAGGGTTCAAGGGTAATAGTAGTGGGGTAGATTGGGTGTTACAAAAGCAGAAAAGCAAAGAATCAGTGACTATTTACATTGTTACAAATGCGGATGATGTACAGGAGCATTACAAGACAGACAGGTAAACTCTGGTGAATGGATATACCCTCATTTTCCTTGTACACAAACATTGAGCTAAGGGGCCATCTGCATGCCTTATATGGGCTCATTTGCATAAGCCCAGAGGACCCCTAGCACCGATATAGGGTGACAGTGGTAAGACTTCCATGGTGTCTAATGGATCCCCTTCCCCCAACCACCCCTGTATTAAAATAAATATAGACCTCGATGGTGTCTAATAGACCTCCTTCCCCCGATCAACCAGGTCCCCATCTATGCCAAAGTACAGCTCTTTGGTGGAATAGTGCCCCCACGCTGGATGTCACCAATCCCCCCTCCTGATTGGCAACCCTCACTAGCCCACCCACTGAGGACCCTTGCCCAGCATCCCTCCCTCCCTCACCCTAGTCACCACTCCACCCTTCAAATGGGGTCAGATCATCGACCAGCACAACCTTCCTCTTATCTCTTTAGCCAGCTGCCATTTGACAGTCACAGAGCACGATCACATATGTCACCATGCTCGCAGTCATGCTCTGTGACTTTCAGATGGTAGTCAGATGAGGAGGTAAGTGGCAGGCTGTGCCTGTCACTGATCTGCCCCCGACTGAAGTGGTGAGTAGTTACCTGAGTGGGGGGATGTAGGGTGGGGTTCTCAGTGGGTGGGGGATTGGTGGCTCCCGCTGTGGAGGGGTGCTAGCCATCAAGGGAATTGTGCTTTGGCATAGATGAGAACCTGGGCAATCAGGGGACGGGGGGCATTACTAGACACCAGGGAAGTTGCTTACAAATGATGACAGAGACAATCAGGGGGTCCACTGACACAGGGGTGGGTGGTTGCACTACATCTGCCCTGCCTTTGGATGGTGGGAGCATGGCCTTAGTGTTCAGACTTTTTTTTGATGATGGTAAAGTACACTTCTCTGGGGGCTGTTTAGCATTGCTGAGACCATTTAAATATCTTGCTGCACGTCAACTTCTTTATAGGGGTGGATGATCGTGCGGATTTCCACTGTCACAGAAGTTCCACAAAATTTTGCAGAATTTTCCGCTCTTTCACCTGTGGTGGAATTCTGAACTTTCACCAAATAACTGCAGATTTCCACCTAGCACTGTGGCATTTAATTACGAACTGCAGACTTTTTACATGACATGCAGAAATAAAGTCTCTTGCTTAGTATTTCACCATACTGTATATCATGGAATTATCTGAGGTTTACATTACTTCTGCATTTTTTCCTGCAGTTTAATATATTAGCCAGAATTTCTTACATTTATTTCACAGTTTTTAAGTGGAATTTCTGCGAAAGTTTGCAAAATGATTTCTTAACTTTTACGGAAACGAAAATCTGACTTTTGCCAAAATTCCACTGGCAAAATATTTTTTTTCGCACACCCCTACTTCTGTAAGACTGTTTGCCCTCCTGAAAAACTGTTTTGATTCTGCATTCATTTTTACTGGGCATGATTCAAAATAGGGTTGTGAAGAATCATCCCTTTTTCAAATGGGCTATTACAACCAACATAATGGCTAAACATCTGCTGGTCATAAGGTGGATATCAACTGACATCCCATCTTTTAATGAGTGGCTAATGACCATGGGACAATCTTCCACATTGGCACGCCTATCTCGTATGGCCATAGGCAAATTGGAAGCCCATCACAAAGTTTGATCACCCTTACTAGTTCTTCAGGCACCTCCAGACCCTCCAGAAGTATAGCAAGTGTGCACTTGCCCAGTTATGGGAAACTGTATTAAGTAAAGAAGCCTACCCTATCAGCTGATATGGCCAAAACTCCCACTTCCTCAAGGAAAACTTCTGAATGTTGGAGAGTCCAACAGGGGCTAGCTGGAGAATAGAAACCCAGACAACAGTTTACTGCTGTCACCCCATCCAGTTGAAGGAAATGTGGATACATACTGTTGAGGAATTGTAAATGAACTATTGTGCAGGTACCTACTACCTCTTTATGTGTTTAGTGTCATATGTGGTTTTGGACTTATATCAATTTACTCCTAATGGGGCCTATGCTCTAATGGTTGGGAATTACGTGCCAAAGGTGTGTATCCCGCCTGTGGACCTCTGCATCTGCGGACAAGTGCGCACTAGTGGCATTCATGACCATCAGTCACCTGTCCGTGGCTCCTCCCCCCTGGAGCTCAGGTTCACGTGGGGCAGACAGGAGTGGAGCTGCAGACACGGGTGGGCATCCAATCAGATGCCTGTCCTGGGCCCAGCGTGTATCCCTTGCACATAAGGGCACAAATTTGGGCGCATGAATACCTATTGCCAGCACCCAGACCTGTGTGGCCATGCACAAAATTGTCCAATAGACCCCCCTGCCTGATGCCAGCCCCCATGGCACATCTGCCACACAGTATGACCCCCCCATGCACACAAAACTGCCTTGTCCCCATGTTGCAAGAAAGCCCACACACACATCCAAGCCTTGGTTCCTCCCTTGATCATGCAACCCCCTCACACATTGGAGCCCTGCCCCCATATGTGTTGGAACACCCCCCCAGCAGTGTAACTGCCCCTGTGCCATACACCAGCCCACCCGTGGTACACAGCTGTGCTCTGTTCCCCAATTGAGACAACCCTTCCCCCAGTGCTAGTGTGCTGGCATGCACGACAGCCACCTCAAGCAGCAGCCCTTCATCCAGTCACTGGAGTAGACCACAGCACATGAGATAACCCCTTGCAGACTGCTGTGTGTACTGGGGTCAGACACCTGCCACTGTATGGAACACACACTCATAATACCCCATGATGGGGCATCCCTGAACACAACAGGGACAGTGTTTATGTCCACAGGCTGCAGGCAGTGAGAGTAGCCATGGGTGCAGTGGATTGTAGCAGTGGACGGTGATGGACGCTACACTAGACATCCTTTGAATAGGCTGGAGACCCACAATGTGACAATTGGGACATTGCCGGCTCAGTGGCTGTGTGGGGGGGATGATAGATGCCACAGAACCTGCAGTTTCCACATCACCCAGGGACACACCCTGTTCTATGGATGACTTGAGGCTCTAGGGTATGAGGTACAGCCTGGAGACCCCAGTTGGTGGGTGTACTGAATGGAGCAGGATTCACAGATCATTCCTATCACTGATGCACAGATTCCCTCACCAACCCTCCACCTCATCTGACTGAAAAGAGGATTACTGGTGTATCCCCAGCCATTATCCACATGATGCCACACAGCCTCAGACAGTCCTGGGGCACACATCTGGACTGGCCATTTTCTTCAAGACACAAGTCAAGAAGTATGGGAAAGCCAGGGGCAGATAGAAGGCCAGCAGCCATGGAGGTGAGCAGTGGGATGTGCCCCTGGCCTTCCATAGCTGCGGCACTGCCAGGCCAGTACAGGGGGATGGTGGGTGATGTCAACAGTGCTGGGAAGGTTGCACACCTGTGGGGAGAGGGCACAGCTGTGAATGAGGGGCTGGCCAACATACGGAACTGGGGCAGATGCTGTGCAGTGGGGGGGATGACACTGTTATGTGTTGGGTGGGTAATGTTCTCAGGGACAGGACTCTGTCCATTGTGTGGCTGTGGCTATAACCAGGCATGCGTGACAGGAGAGGGGGTCATGGGAGTGTTGACACCGATTGCCTGAACCGGGCAGGGGTACCGTTAGTGCACGGTGCATACTTCACTAACGGCAGGGTCAACCCTGGCATAGCCTGCACATCCCTATGCCCCACACAGTGAGCAGCATTATGCACCTTTGTGAATGGCATGTAGTGCAGGCACACTCCCCCCACCCACCCTGACATGTTGCTGTCCGCGTCGCCAGGGGATCAGGTGCATAGGGGCTGCACACCCCATTTGGTGCATCCCATGTGGTGGGTGCAATAGGTGTGGAGTGGCTAAGCACCACAGATATGTGGCACATAACCACTCTGCACCATCATGCATTTGTCCCAATGTTTGGAACTTCTGTACTGATTAGTCTATAATGTGAATATTTTTTTTTTTTTATTGAGGTTCAGATAGGTAATCGAGGGCTATTACTTTAATCATAGACAGTAAAGCCATTGAGATAATGCCCTCTTTATCCATCATCATTTCCCTCCTAACTATGGGTCCAAGATTCCCACCTATTTATTTTAAAAGAAAAAAAAGATTACAGATTTAATTTCCTATTGTAAAACTAGTATTTGAATAGTTATTCAATGAGTTAATTGATTTCTGTTTGAATTTGCTTATACAGGGGAGACCATATATTTTCAAACATTGAAATATATTCATTTTTAAATAATAGATCCTTTCAAGTCTCACAGCCTCCAATAAGAAATGTAACCAGGTGTCATATACAGGTGGAGCTGAATCCTTCCATTTTATCAAAATACATTGTTTTGCCAAAATCATGGCTATTGTAAAAAAAATTAGCTGATGGTATTCAAGTTGAGAATTTTGTCCTGTAAAAACTAATAGAGTCAGTATTTGATGTTTGTTTATGTTTACTTTCAAATTTTTTTTTAATTAATAAAAACATTTTAGACCAATAATTGGTCAAAAAGGACAATCATGAATCAAATGAATTAGAGTTCCGGAAGTATGAGCACATCGGGGGTACATGGCAGAGATGGAATAGTTAATTTTGTGAAGTTTATAAGGAGTAAAGTACGTCCTATAAAGAGTATTAAAATGGATTTGCTGTAGTTTACTTGATTTAACACTAGTCTTTGGGAAGGAAAGAATTTCACTCCATAGATTTTCTGAAATTATTATCCCTAGATCATCTGCCTATTTCTCCTTTAATATTTGTATTTCTCTATCTAACATTATATTATTATCACTTCCATATGTTCTAGCTGTCAGTTTTTGATTTTCACTCTTTTCCAATGTATTCAGATATATTGTACTGCCTAAAGATAAGATTTTATTATTTTTATTTATATAATTTTTAACTTGTAAATATTTAAATAGATGAGAACCTGGGAGATTATATTAATCTTGTACGATAAGAAAAGCGCTGTAAATTTCCTTTCTTACAGATCTGGTCTAGTTCATATATCCCTTTATGAAACCAATGTTTAAACACAGGGGGCCAGATTTTCAAAGGCTTTAGACTGACGCAAGGCCTGCATCGAACAGGTCTGACGCAAAAGACACCTTGCGCCAAGTGCTATTTTCAAAGGCAGCCTGCATCACCCAGCAGGCTTCCTGTGCCAAAGTGTGCTAGCGCCTGCCTTGTGCCATGAAAAAGGCTGCAGCATGGTGCTAGGGGGCTTGCAGCAGACCCAGACTGCCACAGCCCTCAGATCCGGAATTTCAAAGACCTCCCCAGGAACTAAGTGCCAAGTACCGTTAGACCAGTGAAGGGCTGATCTACCAGTACTTAGAGAGCTCCTGGGAGGGTTGTCCAGTATGTGCCACTATGTGGTCTGCCCTGATCCATCCCTATTGGGAGATCTCTGATGGTCCAGTGGTCCCTCCCTCACCCCCCTTCAGATCCCCGACACCCACTGCATTGCAATAGTTCCATCTCCCTGGTAGTCTAGTGTCCCCTCAGATAGTGCCCAGCACCTCACTCCCACCCCCTACCATACCCCGATCTGGCGACCAGCACAGCCTTCCACATGCCATCATGGCTGGCCACCAAATGAGCTGTCAGTGCAGGTACTGTATACAATACCTGCACTTACTGCTCATTCAGCAGCTGGCCATGGTGGTGTGTGGAGGGCCAGTTGCCAGATTGGGATATGAGAGGGGGTGGAAGTGGGATGCTGGGCACTACCTGGGGGGCACTAAACCACCAGGGTCCTGGTGTGCATTGAGGTGTGGGTGCCAGTGGTCCGGTGGTGTTGGGGGGGCTGTGTCCAGTCACTAGGCCTGTCTGTGGGTGCCGCAGACACCCCACCACCGTTGCGTCATTCCGAGTGGGTGCACCATCCATTTGGTGCTGCACCACCTTTGCTGCATGCCACTGGACTTTGGCACCGGGACTCTGTGGAATAGAAAATTGGGCTCAGGGTCCTGGATGCACTCGCACTTGGTGCAAGCTGCCATTGTCACAACTTGCATCGGAGCTTTGAAAATTTGGCCCAGGGTCATCAATAGATGGCAAAAAGTGATAATTATTATATATAGGAGTATATTTAGTAATAGGTATCTTTATTTTCTTTAATTTATGCAGTTCTAACCAACAGTAAATTGTGATGTAAATTACTGGATTAACACTTTTTCGTGTCATTTTATTATTATAATAACCTGAAAATAATAGTTGTCTTAATATTTTATAGCCATGCATATCTTGTTCCATTTTAGATGTTAAAGTTTGGGTCCCTTGATCTCTTAGCCAATACCATATTTCATTTATTTGTACAGCAAGGTAGCGTTTCTTAAAACCTGGAAGTGCAAGTCCCCCTTTATCCTTTGGTAGTGTTAATTTCTTATAAGAAATTCTTGGTTTTTCTTATTCCAAATATAATTTGTAATTAATTTATTTAATGATTCAAAAAATGAGCTAGGAATTATAATAGTTAAAGCTTGGAAGTTATAAAGCAGTTTATGAAGTATTTTCATTCTAATAACATTTATTCTTCCAATTAACGTAAATGGTAACTGATTCCAATTATCTAAATCCTTCTTGATTTCTTTTATTAACTTAGGAATATTGGCTTGATATAATTGATCTTTTGTTTTGTTAGAGTAATGACTAAATATTTTATAGAGTCTGTTTGTTCACATATACAGTTTTCTGGTATTTGTAGTTTATAATTATCATTTAATTTTAATATTAATGTTTTTTGCCAATTTATTTTATATCCTGATGCCGTCCCATACCATACTGACAAATTAATAAATTCTGCTACAGAGCTTGAAGGGTTGGTTAAAAATAACAGAGCATCATCTGCATAAAGACTTATTTTATGGGATATGTTATGAATTTTAATTCCTGTAATTTTTTTATTTTGTCTAATTGCTATTGCCAGAGGCTCCATAATGAGGGTAATTAACAGAGGCAAGAGGGGACATCCCTGTCTCATGCATCTTGTTAGATGAATTCTTTCTGACCGGGTATTATTTGTTTTAATATTGGCTTCTAGAGCTAACCATAACAATTTTAGCCAATTCATAAATAGAGTCCAACATTAATTTTTGCCAGAAATAGCAGTATAAAGTTCCATTCTGTCCGATCAAAAGCCTTTTTGGCATCCACTGCTAATAATATTGAGTCATGCACTGTATTATTTATTATTATGTTAATTGTTCTTTTTAAGTTATTATTACATTTTCATCCTTTTATACTGTAAATCTATTCTGATCAGTTTCTATGAGAGACGGGAGTGTCCCCTCCAGCCTCATTGCCATTATCTTAGAAACAATTTTATAATCCGAATTCAGTAATGATATAGATCTATACGATTCACAATTATTAGGATCCTTTCCTTGTTGGGAAATAAAAGCACAGTAGCTTGTTTAAATGAATAAGGAATATCCTGTATTACTATAAAGGCATTGAATAGTTTAATCAAAATTGGAGCCAATAAATTCCTAAATGTTTTATAAAAATCAATTTGAAAACCATCTGGGCCCAGTGCTTTCCCTGATGGTAATTTTTCAATAGCTTTCAATACCTCTACCTCTGTTATGGGCTCATCGAATAAAGATTTAGTCATCGCTGTAATTTGCTTTACTTGTATATTTTGGAGAAATTCTTCTGCTACCTTATCCGCTATGTTGGTTTCTGTAGCATATAATTTTTTTATAACAGTCAGAAAAAATGTTGTTTATCTGTACTGGATCGTAATGGATATCACCAATTTCATCTTTAATTTGCCTGATGTTGTTCTGTTCTTGATCTTTCTTTAGTTGCCAGGACATCAGCTTCAATTGCCTATCAGTTGTAATATAGTAATTGGATCTAGTTAATAGAATTAGGTGCTCAGTTTTTTCCATTATTAACTCAGCTAGTTCTGTTCTCCTTCTTATTAGCTTATTATATACATTTACATCAAAACTTGTAACATGCATTTGTTCTAATAGCTGTAAGTCAAATTCTAGTTGGTACTGCCGTTCATTCCAGCGTTTCTTTCTTTGACTTTTAATTTCTTAAAGAGTGCTCCTTACTCAGTTTTTGTAAGACTCCCATATAAATCAGGATGTTAGCATCAATTTCTTTATTTGCTTTAAAAAAGAAGTCCATATCTCTTTGAAAGGCTTCTTTCATAGCCTGATTATTAAGAACAGTAATATCCATTTTTCATGCATAGGGTCTTTATTATTTTGTAATTGTATTTCCATTATGCATGATGAATGATCCAATATCACTATACCAGGATAGTCTATATTATGTATTGAATAAAGTAAAGTTTCTGAAACCAAAAAAAATCAATTCTAGAGTATGCTTGGTGCCTAGCAGAAAAGAAAGAACATTTTCTCAAATTAGTCTTTTCTTCCCATGGATCATTCAATTTCAGATCCCTCTTATAATTTTTAATTACCTTTATGGAAGAATTAAATACTGTGCTTGAAGATGATGTTCTGTCTTCCTTCCTCAAAGTTAAGTTAAAATCCCCTCAATTATGTAAGGAGTCTTATAAGTTGTCAACTGCAAGAAAAAAGCTGGATTACTTATATTAGGGCCATATATGGAAGCAAAAGTAATGGTTTTCATCCCTAATGTGATTTCCATTATTACATATCTGCCATGTGTGTCCAAAATTATATTGTCAATAGTTGGAAGAGCTGGAAAGTGTTTTCTATGAAAGAAAATTGCTACCCCACATGACACCTGGTTATAATTTGAATAAGCTCCAGGCCCCCATCTTTGAAACCGTTGAAAATCTTTTTCCTGAAAATGCGTTTCTTGCATTAAAACACAATTATTATATTTTTCCAAATAAGTTGTAATTTTATTTGTCTTAACTTTATTCTGTAAACCTTTTATGTTCCACGTAGCTGTTCTAATCCTCCCCACCATTTATCTGGGTTTTTGGTTTTTCTTCCATTATTCTCTCTCTTTATTATCTTCATTCTGTTTATTCTTAATTTAACCCAAATGGAATCTTGGCCCTTGATTTTAAACTAAAATAATTATAACCTTCAAGCCTGCCCCCACCAGTGTTCCAAAATGGCCCTTGGTAGTATTCCCTATCCCCCCCCATATTCGCAGAGATGATCTTTGGTAGTATCATCTCTAACACCGTGTACTCACAGCTGTGGGCCTAATTTAAACTTTTACATTATACATTATTAATACAAGTTATTTAAACAATAAATGCTTGCTCACTTTTTTCCCATTTTCAGGAGGCAATATGCTCCTCTTGTATTTCATGAGGGGTATTCTGATAAGGGTGCACTTTTTGTGTTTTTGGCAATGCTGTTAGATGTTGAGTTTGCTGGCATCCATAATGCCAGCATGGCTCAGCTGGTAGCACATCCGCCTCGGGACCAGAAGGTCATGGGTTCTCATCCCACACCAAGATTGGACTTGCACCTAAAAATAGCTGGCATCTGAGTGCAGTATTGGGGGGTGCTGTACTGCTGGGGTGTGCCGTCCTTCGGATGAGATGTTAAACCGATGTCCCTTCTGCCCATCTTGTTGTTGTCCTGGTGGGTGTCCAGGTGGAAGTAAAAGAACTCAGGGCATTCTTTGCAAAGAGCAGGGAACATTCCCGGTGTCCTGGCCAACATTCCCCTTCCCATAAACCAGTTCATGCAATTATCCAGGCTGTGTGTGGGTGATGATGTGCCATATGGCTGCCACCACACATTCAGTCTCTTCACTACCAGTCTAGCATTCCTTGTAAAGCACTTTGGGATACTGTGTATGAAAAGCACTATATAAATGCTGATTCTTCTTCTTCTTCTTCTTCCTCAAAGGCCTCCATTGCATCTTCAGTATTATCAAAACTCAATAATTTTCCCCTTACTACAAAATGGATTTTGGCAGGGTACATCATTGTATATTTTATACCCAAGTCATATAGTTTCTTTTTGACTGGGTTAAACAGTTTCCTTTTATTAACTGTTTCACTGGATAAATCTGGATAAACATGAAAAGTTATGTCCTGAAATTTTAAGCCTTTCTCTGTTCTTGCTTTTTGCAAGATGGCGTCCTTAACTTGATATTTATGTGGTTTGATAAAAATTGCTCTTGGGTAGTTTTGATTACTTGTGCTGAACCTGTCTCCTCCTCTGTGCACCCTGTCCAGTGAAATTTTCTGCTCTGGCTAAGGCCTCCCGAGTGCCATTGTAACCATTTTTGTGAAAAAACTCACAGGATCTCCAGCACCCCTGATTCCCTCTGGTAACCCACATATTCTTAAATTAGCCTTTTGAGAGCGATCCTCCATCTCAGCTACTTTTTGTTGTAATGCCTGCAATTGTTTATCATGTTGTAATTCTGTTCTCATGAAAGGCTGATTAGCATCTTCTAATTTAGAGACTCTGTTCTCAAGTTCATTTGTCCTAACTGTGAGATTCTTAAATTTCTCTGTGAGGATGGCTACTGAATCTAAGACTCCCTTCATTGAGTCTTTTATATCAACTATAGCATCCTTAATTTCTGTTCTAAAGGCAGATAAGACATTCATGATGTTGCCTTATATCCCTTGAGAATCAACATTCTCTATTTGGTTTTGTTTATGAGTCAGAGACCCTTGCAATGACTGTATATCCAGTGCAAGTACATATTCTGTTGCTGACTCTCTTCTTTCTTGTCAGGATCCCTTCCCCTGCAATTTCATTCTCAGTAGCCTCCCTCCCTCCTGTTATGCTGGGAGTGTAGTAAACATAGCAGCTTGTCAGTAAGCAGAAAACCAAGCCACCATTTTTGTAATACTGTTCAGCCTGCCCACATACAAAGCATGAGCAAATGATGTGGCGAGGTATAATTGAGTGACACTGGAGGTGAAAGAAAGTTTTGTGAATGCTGTAATAACTTCTTTTTGGGTTATTACAGCATTTGGGAGACCCTTGTAAAGAGTGTGATTATGGGGATCACCAGTAATTCTTACAAATTAACATTGACAAACCTCTGTGAAAAGACATTTCTGAAGTTATTTGTAATCAGCGAGATGTTTCTAGAGTGTCAGCTTTTACTTCCTGCAGTGACTGCACCATCTTTTCCTTTTATTTGGGACAATTCAGTCTGCCCATTACCTGCCTGACTCCTTGTCCAATATAATGCCTAACTGAATTTACTGAGCTGATTGCTCTAATGGCATCTTGTAACCCCAAGCTTTCTATACTCACCCTTCTCATAGTCCTCACTGTTCCTTGTGCCTGTTCCATCCATGCTTGAACTCTGTCACTAGCTTGACTTCACCTGCTTGGATAAACTATTTAATTGCTTCACCACCTGGTCCATGAAAAAGAACTTCCCTGCATTCTTTTTGAATCTACCCCTCCTCCCACCTCACACTGACTTCCATCCATGCCCCCTGGTTATGGTGCTTTCCTATCTCATGAATAAATTATTGCACTCTACCATGTTTATTACCCTCAGGAATTTGTAAGTCTCTGTCATGTCCCCCTCTCTCCTGGCCATCACAGAGTTCATGTTGAAACACTACAGCCTCTCTTCATGCATTTATCCTTGCTGACCCTTGATTATTTTTGTAGGTCTCCTCAGGACCCTCTCTAAGTGGTCCTGGTCTTTCTTTAGGTGTTGACTCCAGAACAATGCACAGTACTGCAGCTATGATATGGCTTGGTCTAGTTTTCATCAGTGTTCTCTGTTGTTTTTTTTAACATACATTGGTTAACATTGCTTTTCCTGTGTCTATGATGAACTAGCATTCAGTAGCCAATGCTCCCTCACTTTATGGGACAAAAGATATACTAAAACAGTTGAGAATAACAATGAAATCCTGATCCAAGCCATGTTAAAAGAAGCACTCCTATTTTATTATTTCAAATATAAAATGTGCTATAGCAAATTCAAAATGAGCAAGAGGGGTACTTTACAATCCTGGAGGTAGGGGGATATTCAAAATGGAAAAGCGCATAGGTCAGCATTATACTGTAACATGCACTGCTGATTTAAGGGTTCACTGTCAGCTTTCCAATGCTATTTCTGGTCATATGTGACAAGTTTGTCTCTAGACACATACTTGTCAAATAAATACAAATGAATGTACCCACATGTAAAATAATTATGTTACCCTTTAAGCATTTTTTTCTTATCATGGTTGGAATGTGTGGTCGACCCAAATTCCATCACCAGGACAGGATCTCCCATCTACAAACTTATCAAATGGCTAAGTTCCAGAGGTGTTGAGCACCATACTTGAGGTATGCTAACTCTCCCACAGGAATAGGGTCAGATACATTGATCATTGGCTGGTTTCAGCCAGGTCCTCAACCACCACAACTCACCCAGCTTGGATAAGTGGGGAATTAATGGGAGGTTCTCCCTGGATACTGATCCCATAAAATTGTACACTGTCAAAGTATAGTTGTTGCTGATCTGTAATGCTGTTAGAGGTTCATAATGATATACACCCTTGTTTGATGTTGCTATTTCCCAGTTAACTGTTTGTAGTGCTTTCAGAATTCCCAGCCTGCCATAGAGCAAGTGTACTTTGTGTGTTATGTTTCTTATGTTTCAGAGGGTAGTGACTCCCTTGGCCATGTTGAGTAAATCCACACACACCTGGGTCTCACCAGAAGCCTCAAAGATGGATGGACAGGACTCAGAGATATAAGTGTGTGTTTGAACCTTCGTTCCCATGGTCCAGGAGGAAAGTTTGGGATAAGTAACTCAGTTCTAATGGATACATCCATGCTTAGCCCCTCCTTCACTGCCCTCAAGCCCCCCCCCAAATAGGGCTGGTATGTACCCTTGTTGTGTTCTCAATATAGCATATTGCCTTTTAATGACATACAGCTAAGTCCTGTACCCTGTAGCCATGTGCAGAGTGTTGGTTTGTGTTTTTTTTCACTTTTACCCTTCCCGGAATCCCCCTTCCTGATTCCCACTTCCCCCCATATTGCAACTGTTCTGCATTTTCTACTGTAATGTTTATTTTTGAAAACAATATAAATCTTACAAACAATTCCACCACCTGAAGCATATGTCTTCCACAAATGCATGTCTGTAATGGTGCCTCATATTGGTCCAGTAAACTCATGCATGTAGCTTTCCAATTTTTTCCAAGTGTAATCAATGAACTATTTTCCAATGGAGAATGTGTAGCTAAATTAGAGGATGTGGTCCTGTAACCAAAACGAGCACTGACAGTGCTATTAAATATGTTTGAAAAATGGAGTCACGATCCTGTGCATGTGCATCAGCTTCACCTTCTCCATTGGATAACAGAGTTAATTGAATACAGTACACATGGTAAAAATTGGAAAGCTGCATGCATGGGTTTACTGGGTCAATGAGGCAGCATTACTGATGCATGTTCACAGATGACATATGCTTCCAGTGGTGGAATTTGTGTGGACCACTTGGTCTGACCATGATAAGAAAAAAATGCTTAAAAGGCAAAATAAGTAATTATTTTGCATGTGGGAGGATTCAGTAGTGTTAATTTGAGAAATATGTGCCTAAAAGCAAACTGGTCACAGATTGCCAGAAATTTCACTGAAAAGCTAATGGTGTTCCTTCAAGTTACATATTTGCATTTTAAGAAATGAAATGCAATACTTTTTTCCTGCACCTCTGAAATGTACCACCATGTGAGACAACAACTGTACACCATTGTTCTGAATGATAATTGGCTGAAATAATATGTGATTTATAATATATTTTCATCATTGAGCTCTAGTAGTTACTTCTGTATATTGATCCCTTATATGTGTGATTCTCATTCATAGCAGTTCAGTTCAAAAATAAAATCCCACTGGTGGAATTGCCAGGAAAGTCAGAATTTTGCTTCTGCAAACTTTTGGAAAGCACTTTGGCAAGTTCTGTGAAATTTAATTTAGAACAGCAGAATGTAAATATACATAAATATAGTTATAGATCATAGGGTCATGGTTGCATCCCTATAATTAGGGTTGTACTGGCAGTTCTATGTTAAACCCCACTTTTGGCACTTTAATAACTTTGCAACCATTCAATGGATTTGCTTCAAATGTTGCATGCAGGATCTTGGTAGGTAGATTTATGGATGTGCAATGTTTAATTCTGGTTAGATGTGCAGTTTCTGAGTTATGAATAGTGGAAACAACATTTTTGTAAGTATTTTCCCATTAGTTATAATGGGTTTTCATTTGTTTGCTGTACAGCCCACATAGTTTGGTATTTGGGTCTAACATTTTCAGGGTAGAAAGGGGTTGACCTACAGGTGTGCCTTTTGTTGGTTTGGTGAAAAAAATAATAATTTGTTCCAAAGTTATTTAATTTTAAAATGTTCATAAATTGGTTCTGCGCATGCTCCGTAAAGGTATGCCCCAACACTGGAAATTTCTAGGGTGACATGCAACGATATCAACAACAGTGCAACAGTGCCATTACCATAGTAGTTCCACTGGGACCAGGTAACCCCTTCCCCTGACCTGCACTCCTTCCCTGAACTAACTCCAACCTGGAGTTAGAACTTAATAGTATGGGGGGTGTGGGAACAGAGACCCCCGCTTGGGGGGTTTGGGGCAAAGCCCGATGTAAACACACACACACACCGATGTGTGCAGCTGCATGCCAACTGCAACTCGTGGCTGACATGGATCCTGTTTCTTGTTGAACTGGCATCATAGAGCCCTCAGTAAGCACTTCAGAATAGTTTGAAACAAATAAAGAATCTTTTTTTCATACTGTCGTCATCCTTTTTTGCTTGAGGAAAATCCTTTTTCATTTCGCCACCATCTTGCTTTCTGTTTTTTTCCTAAAACCTCAAATTGTAAAGCCCATAAAAATGACATTGTAGGGAGGGTCCAACACATGTAGCTTGTTTAGAAACAAAGAAAAAAATGGTAGTGGTGCTCAAACCTCTATACCAGGGGCTATAGGAACTCAGTGTGCCATAGCAGGGAAATAACTAAGATATATGTTGATCACCCCTTAGGTGGTCTATGTGCACTCAAAAAATCACCATGACTAAATGTCACTAAAAAACTACCTTTTTGACTGATGTTTATTTTTGGGATCAAAAACGCTTTTGCTTTTTGAATTCTCTGGAAGCGTTTAACAGATAAACCATTTAGTTGTCCCCAGAATTCATAATATTCATAAACATTTTTCAGGGGCGTGGCTTGGACCCGAAGATAATGGCTGCTTAGGACTCTTGCTCTGTCCCAGCCTGGCGCTTAATCGTACCCAATCTATAGTAATGCCAGACTGAACTACCTCCGTTACAACTAGAACCCCCCCTTCTGCCGCCTCTGTCCTGATGTTTCTTTGTTGAGGGTGCCATGCTCCTTAGGTGATTTTTGCTGAGTTGCCATTTGCGAATTGTGCAGCTGGGGTAGGCCGCACAGGCCTAAAAACACAGGTCCCAGCTCTCTTGCCAGTACGCTCGCCGCTACTTCTGCACCCGAGTCACAACCTGATGGGCTGCAATCACCGCTAGCTGTGAGCACCTCAAGGAAACAGAAAGCTACCTTCCTATCATTGCCATGAGATAGTGGTGTTACGGTGGGCACAATGGATGCCCCCACGAATAATGACCAAAGGCTCTGCCTGCAAGATACTCAACCCCCTCCTGGCCAGGCCCAGCTGGGAGATGCTCTATCACACATAACTCAGATGCTTGAAGCTCTTTTAACTAGGGTGGCCAATATAGGGGCATCATTGGTGGGGAATGTGGCGGATGTACGCTGGCTGGAAGAGAAGCAAAATGTACTGGAACAGAGAACTGAAGGGCTTGAGAGGCAGCATATTGCAATGTTGCAACATCTTAGGGAACATGAGGCAAAGCTCACTAAGCTCTGGTATAGGGCTGCGGACCAGAAGAATAGGAGCTGGAGGAACAATATCAGGATCCTGGGGGTTCTAGAGGGGTCTGAAGGTTCCAATATCAAATGCTTCCTCAATGTTTGGCAGCCACAGCTGCATGGAGAGAGGTGGAGGGAACTGATCGGTGTGGAAAGAGCTCACAGGGTGAGTGGCAGATTGGATGGCTCAAATGCCCCCAGAACCATAATAGTGTACTTATTAAGGTACTCAGTTAAGGAGAAGCTGCTACAGGCTGCCAGGGACTTGGGAGAGCTTACATGGAGGGGTGCCACCATTTCCTTTTATAGGGATTTCTCCCAAGAGGTAGCTGCCCGAAGGAGAGCTTTTGGACCACTTAAAAGAATCTTGCAAACAAACTCTTTCCAATATCACCTCAAAAAACTCACAGCACTGCAGATCTCCAAAGATGGGAAGTCCTTTCTTGCTGAATATCCCAGAGAAGCTGAAACGTGGATTAATAATCACTGGCCAGGCCTCGTGTCCCAGACTGCATCTCCCAGATGCCTCTGGGTCCCTGAGGACAGAAAGGGCAAGGGAACAGAAGGCAGAAGAGATGGGTGCAAGGGGGGAATAAATATAACTGGACTGATCCAGCTGTTAAAG
The DNA here is from genome assembly GCA_016271365.2 of Neoceratodus forsteri. Taxonomy (NCBI): domain Eukaryota; kingdom Metazoa; phylum Chordata; order Ceratodontiformes; family Ceratodontidae; genus Neoceratodus; species Neoceratodus forsteri. The sequence continues at coordinate 854,496,272 of CM028134.1, forward strand.
TGCTTCCTATGTCTTATGCTCAAGATCACCACTACACCGGAGACTCAGGAGAGTGGACAGCTGACAGTCTACCAGTTGCTCCTAAACAACCCCCCACTGAATCGGAGATAACACAGAAGCAAGCACAGTTAAAAAACACTACTTCCAATTGGCAATGCCAATGATCCAGAAGTCCAGGCCGCCCACTTGCTGGTAACTCCTCAGCCTCACCCCCCACCAAGCTTCTACGAGCAGAAGCACTCACAGCAGATAATTTTGAAAGCCAAGAACTATCAGTAGCTGAAAACAATGAATGCATGGATGACATTGAGCCACTAGACTGGGCCACCACTGTAGAAGAAAATGAAGAAGAGTGGGCTTCGGCAGCAGGCCTCCTAAAATCAGGGACTAAACCATTTGCAGAGGCCTTGACTGCCCCTCTACGACCTAGCAGAGCAGAAGAAAAGTGATCGGAAGGCCCTGGAGCCCCCTAGAAGAAACAGATACTGAGCAGGACAATTGAAATCTGGCTAAGACTTTTGCTTTTCTTCCTTATTCTAGTGCCTGATAAGAATGTTCTCCCTATACTGGGAAGGCAGTTAGCTGATTTTGGGTGGCACGTGGGGCAACGGACACCTGCTGTTGCACCTGTCCCCTTCATCCCCGCTCCCTCAAGATAGCTACTTTTCAACGGGCCCCCCCCACTAGGGCTGCATCTGCTGACTTGAATTACACACTAAATAATGGGAGGGAATCATCCCTCCCCCCAACCTACTGCTGACATATCCTGAATAACAGCCCTGTTTCAGCTGAAGCTAACAACCCACCCCTCCTTCATATGCAGCTTACTGCACATGTGGCTCATCCTGGACATACCTATCTGAATGGGAGTGGGTGGCACAAGACATAAAACTGTTAAGTGGAGGGATAAGTACTGCTTATCCCCACCTCTTGCTTAGAGTGTCAATAGGTGGCACATAGAGGTCCCCTCCTTTATTTAATTATGGTGGGGAGGGTGCCCCCCTTTTTCTCCCCTCCAGTTGTTAATGGTTTTCTACTCTCTCTATTGGCTTAAATTCCATTAGGACTACCTGGATCCTCTGGACCTAGTGTCATTGTGGCTCTAGGAGGCCAGGTTGGGACAGGTCACCCTATGGTTGTTTGTGACCTTCCCCTGCTATTGGTTTCTGAAGCAGTGTGGTCTGGAGCACTTCCAGGCTGTCCTCATATGTTCAACTCAGCATCATTAGAACCACAAAACTATTCTGTGCACCAGTTACTGTTAGAATTTTTTACATATGAGCACTGTTCTGTGTTAACTTTTCAATAGTATGTTGACTATTCTGTTTTTCTTTTGATTTATCAGACTAGGTTGTTTCCTAATTGGTGTTAATTGCTGCAGCTTTACAAACCTTGCTGTACTCACTGGCTCCTCCTTCTCCGCTACAAGGGCTGACACTCTCCTATCTGGGCTAATATCCGGGTGACCTCTCTCTCTCCACTATTAGATAATATCTCCTCTCACGGGTGAGTACTCCTTTCTGGTTGTTTCCTTCTGTGGATAAATATGGCTATCAACCCCCGCCCCCCGGGCCTCATGGATGGAAGTGCGTATCTTGGAATGTCAAGCGGCTTAACCACCCAGCCAAACACACTAAAGTGCTTCAATTTCTGAATTCTCTGGGTGCTGACATAGCCCTTCTCCAGGAAATGCACTTAACCAATAGAACTGTACAATGGATTAAGAAATTGTGGGTAGGCTCTGTTATTGCCAGTTGTGCCTCAAGCAAATCTAGAGGGGTGGCCGTACTACTACGCAAAGCATTACTATGGGTGGTTGAAGATAAATGCATTGACTCTCAGGGAAGGTGGATCACAGTCAGACATTCATACCCAGAGGGAAGGGTGTTGCTAGCCAACATATATGGGCATAATAATGACTCTGGAGAAATGTACCCTGCCATCAGCCAAGCCTTCACCAATCTCATGAATGGATGCTCAGATCTCCCAATTTTGCTAGGAGGTGACCACAACTTGGTCCCCAATATCTTCCTCGATAAGTCTCTTCCCACCCCTTAGACCCACCCCAAAGACTTGGCAGGTCTTAGTGAGCATACAGCAGAGTGGAACCTCTGTGACCCCTGGAGAAGGGATAATCCACAAGGGTGAGATTATTCCTTTTGTTCAGCGTCCACTACACCCATAACTTCTGGTTGGCCAATCATGTAGCCTCACCTGGAATTTCAGAAGCCACCATCGGAAGTATTATAATTTCCAACCATGCCCCTGTGTTTATTCTGTCATCCCCTCCAGGGCAAGGGGCTCCCTCCACGAGATGGAGATGCAATCTCCTACTGTAGCAGGACAGAGACTTTCAGGCATTTATAATAGCAGAGGCCCGCTCCTACTTCTCTATCAATATGTCAGAGGAGGTCTCTGCCTCCACACTCTGGGAAGCCTTTAAGGTAGTCATCAGGGGGAGGATTATTTCCTACACAGCGGCCAAGAACAGGGCCCGAGTGAAAAATGTGCAACAGCTTCAGGCCGAGCTCGCAACCCTAGAGAGACAATTTAAGTTCTCAACTCAACACCCCCTTAATTCCCATCTTCTGCCCAGTATTTTAGGCCTAAAATACCAAATAAATACATTGTTAAGTAGAAAAGCAAAATGGCAGCTTCTTAGCTCCAAACATAAATCATGGGAAGGTGGGGATAAAGGGGGCAAGCTTTTAGCCTATCATTTATGCAAGCAGCAGGACTCATCCAGGATACATGTGCTTAAGAACAAAGAGGGCAAGGTGGTCTCCGTGCCTAAAGAGATTAACCAAACAATGTAGCTCTTTATCAAACCCTCTACAGGACCCACTCTAAGGTCTCTTCTGCCGAACTCTCTACTCATCTGCTAGAGCTCTGTAAAGGGGTTTCTCTCCCTAAACTTTCTCAAGCAGTCTGTAATGATCTGGAGGCCCCCCCCACTCCCAGTGAACTCCAAACCACCCTCTCCCAAATGGCAAAGGGCAAAGTTCCAGGACCAGAGTTGATGATGGTTGACCTCTATCAACTTCTTAAAGCTGACACTACCACCCCACTGTTGCGAGCTCTGTAAGAGGCCCAGAGCACAGTTTCACTCCCACCCACCATGCGAGAAGCACTTATGACCTTAATTCCTAAAAGTATTCTGACATGCTAGACTGCACTAACTTTAGGCCTATTTCACTATTATCAGTGGACACTAAACTGCTAGCCAAAGTTACGGTGAACAGGCTGATGCAGGTTCTCTCCACTCTAATCCATCCCTCACAGTCTGGGGTTTTCAAAGGGTAAATCTGGGGCAAATAATCTACGCCTAATCCTCAATCTAAAATGGCTAGCGCTTCACTCTGCAACTCCCATGGCAGCCTTAGCAATCAACTTCTCTAAGGTCTTCGATTTCCTAGAGTGGAACTATCTCCATAATATCCTCCACCTTTTCGGAATTGGTGACTATTTTCACTCTTGGGTCTCCACCTTATATCATCTCCCAACAGCCAGAATTGCTACCTACCTTTCCACTTCTTTTACAAAGGGGCACCAGGCAAGGATGCCCCCTCTCACCTCTCCTTCTCCTTATAGCCCTCGAGCCCTTGATCAGGAAGTTTTCACAGACTCCTGGTATCATAGGGATCCCTGTCCACAGCAGATCTTTCCTGGTTAATGCCTATGCTGATGACAAGCTACTTACACTGCCAAGTCCTGATCTCTCCTTACCCATAGTGTTGCCAATATTACAAGAGTTCATCTCTCTCTCTGGCTTATTAATTAACCAAAAGAAAACAATTCTCTCTCTGCTCAACCCAAGGTACAATAGGAAATGCCTGCAGGGCACTGACATTACTTGGGCCCCTTAGGGTTTCCTATACCTTGGAATTTTTATCCCCTCGGCATGGAATGATCTTGAAAATGCCAACTTCTCTCCTCTATTATCAGCCCTGACAGAGGAAGTTCATTGTTGGCGTAAGCTGCAGCTGTCCCTTAAGGGCACAGTAGAGGTTGTATGCATGTTTGTACTTCCAAGAGTCTCCTACTTACTAAACAACCTCCTGAGCCTCCTGTCCTGCAAACCATTTTCCTCTCTGGACAAACTGGTCTCCTCCTTTCTATGGGAGGGCAAAGCAGCTCAATAGGGATGCACAAAATTGAGAGCCCACTGGTCCAGAAGTGGGCTTGGGCTCCCCTGGTGGTTGGGTTATCACTTGGCCTTTCACATGGCACAAACTACTGCTTGGTTTGACCCGAGCCCGACTCCCCCTTCCACAATGGGTCCTTCTGGAAACTGCCCTCATACCAGGGAATTCTCTTTGCTCATTGCTAACCAGCAACAATCTCCCGGGGAACCAGCTTACCCCAATCATGACCAAAACTTGTAAAGCATGGCATCATGCTATGGCCATCACAGACATCCTGAACACAGCCTGCTCCTCCCACTGGATCATATATGCTCCCCTCTGGAACAATAGGCTTATTATGGTGCATCACAAACCTCTCTCCTGGTAACACTGGGCCAACAAAGGAGTTTGCACTGTGGAAGACCTTCTCCTTCCGGATAATAAAACACTGATGTCATTCGAACAACTGCAGGACCATTTTGATCTGAAAGCCCAAGATTTTTGGAAATATCTCCAAATAAGGAGTGCGCTTCATCCCGTCCTGACCAAATACACTAATGAGATTGGTTGGAGTTACCTGGCCACACTCCATAAACCTAGACAGGGTCAGGGAATGGTGGGACTTATCTACAAGACATTGAGAGACTCTCAGCCGGATACCACCTCCAACTGTCGGCTGGCATGGGAGGTTGCGCTCCAATGCCACCTTTCCCCACCACAATGGTTCACCTGGCTAACAGCAGCGCATGTAGTCTACGAAGATGCCAAGAGTCAGTTGATACAGCTGAAAATTCTTCTTTGATGGTATAGGACACCTGCCATGCTTTGCAAACTTTAAGTGTTACACCATGACAGATATTGGAGTTGTCTGGCCTCCCCGGCCCATCTCCTCCATATCCTCTGGACCTGCCTGGTCCTCCATAAAGTTTTGTCATTGGTGTTGGAAGACTGTTCTAGAATTGTGGGCAAAAGGATTCTACACTCCCATGACTCTCTGTTATTGGGGGATGCCTCAACACTAGATCCATTACCTACCCCACTCAAAGTATGGATCCTGGCTGTGGTTATGGAAGCTAAGAGAGCTAGTTTGATGAGATGGAAGCAACTTTCTCCCCCCATTGATCCTGTCCTGGAGGGTGGCCTTGGCTAGGTTAGCCATCTTTGAGAGAATCACTGCAAAGGGGAAGGGCCATCTCTCTAGATACCACAAAAAATGGGAGCCATAGCTACACTCACATATATGTGCAGTCCCATCCCCTCCTCCAGGCAACCCCCCAACACTGTGACCCCCCTCCCTCACTATTCCCTTATTAGAAATGGAGTCCTCATCTCACCTCTTTATAAGTATTATATTACTCTGTCTATCTTTCCTACATGTCCTCTCCTCTAGGCTATACTGTATGAACCAATGAACCTATTCATAACAATATAGGAGTATCCCTGGTAGATATAAAGCTGCTTCAATGCAGTACCATACTCTGATTTTGCTTAGAATCTCTATATCTCCCTTTATCAGATTTTATCAGATACTTATAGTTGCAAACTGAATGTAGGATGAATAGATACTAACTATGTAATATACCTGTGGTTTATACTCACTGATATCTGGATGTGATAATACGGCTATTTGGTAATTGTCAACTAATTGATGGCTGTTATACTCATGCTTGAATATTCAGGTATAATTGACACCTGCTGTTCTAACTATGGCTGTTTGTGTTCGAAAAACATAAAACACAATAAAACTTTACATGATAAAAAAACAGTTTTCAATGCTTTGCATTTTAAAGTTAATTTCTTTCAGACCAACAAGCTGTGTTTAAACGACTGTAATAGGCAGAAAAATAAAGTACTTATCAGGGTGGAATGCCCAGAGTGTCCTTTCTGTCTCAGACTCTGCTGAATTCTTGGCTCAGTTGCCTAAATCCACATCGTTCCACAAGGGCTGGGATGAAAAAACAGTTCCAAGGTAAAAGCACACGCTGAATTTTTCAGATGTGGATTTAGGCAATTGAGCCGAGAATTCAACAGAGTCTGGGACAGAAAGAACACCCTGAACATTCCACCCTGATAAGTACTTTATTTTTCTGTCCATTACAGTCATTTAAGCACAGCTTGTTGTTCTGAAAGAAATTAACTTTAAAGTGCAAAGCACTGAAAAATGTGTAAGAATATTATGAATGCTGGGGACAACTAAATGGTTTATCTGTTAAACGCTTCCAGAGAATTCAAAAAGGAAAAGTGTTTTTGATCTCAAAAATAAACCTCAGGTGAACAGGCAGTTCTTTAGCGACATTTAGTCATGGTTATTTTTTGAGTGCACATAGATAGACTGTCTAAGGGATGATCATCACACATGTAACTTGTTTATAGGGACCCCCTTAGCTACATTCTGTAGTTTAGTATTGAAGAATGCCTTGTAAATATTTTTGTTTTCACTGTATAGATCTTTTTTCATATTGTGTGACATGAAAAAAGATCCTTTTTCATATGATAAGATACAAAAAAGATCCTTTTTTACAAACAGTAAAAGAAGGTGACAAGACTTTCTATAGATACATTAGTGAAAGGAGAAAGTCCAGAGGGGGTATTGCTAAGCTTAATGGAGAAAAGGGAGCATGTGAGGAGGAGGACCCTGTAAAGGCATCTATCCTAAATAGTTACTTTTGCTCAGTATTTACTGAAGAGAAGGTAGGGCAGGGCCCACAGCTCAGCATCATGGACACAGGGGAGGGAGGTAGCACTACTCCTTCACAAAGAAAGGGTCCTACAAGAGCTTGCTAAGCTCAGGGTGGATAAGGCAATGGGAGCTGATGGCATACATCCCAGGGTACTTCAGGAGCTAAAGGAGGAACTAGCAGAGCCATTAGCAGAATTGTTTAGTGAGTCTCTGAGCACAGGAGAGGTCCCAGAAGACTGGAGAAGGGCTCATGTGATCCCACTCCACAAGAGTGGTAGCAGGGAGGAGGCGGCAACTACAGACCGGTCAGTCTTACCTCAGTAGTGGGCAAGATTATGGAGGCACTCCTTAAGGAAAGGATAGTGCAACACCTGGAATCCATAGGGGCACAGGATCCAAGACAGCATGGGTTTACAAAAGGAAGGTCCTGTCAAACTAATCTCATAGATTTCTTTGACTGGGTAACCAGAGTGGTGGACCAAGGGGAGCAGTTGATGTCGCCTACCTTGACTTCAGCAAAGCTTTTGACACTGTTCCACATAGAAGATTTATAAATAAGCTAGGTAGGCTCGGGGTGGGTCAGAAGTTGGTCAACTGGGTGGCAAACTGGTTGACTGGCAGAAAACAGAGAGTGGTGGTAAATGGTATACAGTCAGAAGAGATGCAAGTCACAAGTGGGGTACCTCAGGGATCAGTCCTGGGGCCAGTCCTATTCAACATCTTCATTAGTGACCTAGCAGATGGACTAGAGGGTAAGGCTTGTCTGTTTGCAGATGACACCAAGATCTGCAACAGAGTAGATGATCCAGATGGGGTGGGCAGAATGAGAAGAGATCTGGATAAACTAGCAGAATGGTCAGAAGAGTGGCAACTGGGATTTAATGCAAAGAAGTGCAAAATCATGCACATAGGGAAGAGAAACCCTGAAGCCACTTATAGGCTGGGAGGGAGTTGCTAGCAGTCACAAGGAAGAAAGAGACTTGGGCATCATCATCACTGATGACCTAAAATCATCAAGCAGACCTCCTAAAGCAGTAGGTAAGGCTAGGGGGTGTTACGGTGTGTTAGTAGGGGTATCACAAGTCGCAAGAGGGAGGTAATAATCCCTCTGTACAAGACATTGGTTAGGCCCCATCTGAGTACTCGTGCAGTATTGGAGGCCACACCTTCACAAGGACATTAACAGATTGAGGCAGTCCAGAGAAGGGCAGCAAAATGGTGCAGGGACTGCATCAGAAGACATATGAGGACAGATTAGCAGACTCAATAGTATACCCTTGAGCAAAGGAGGAGAGAGTGATATGATCGAGACATTTAAACACCTTAAGGGCATAAACAAGGTGAAAGAGTCTAACATGTTTAAATATAAGAAAAATAGCAGGACAAGAGGACACAGACATGAGATTAGAGGGAGGCCGATTAAGAGATGTGAGGAAATTCTTTTTCACAGAAAGGGTGGTAGATGCATGGAATGGCTTACCACAAGAAGTGGTGGCTATGAATACAGTGCAGTGCTTCAAACAGGCATGTGATAGGCATAAGGGAGCAATACAAATGACTATGAATAGATAGGTCACTGACAGAGCAAAGGCCAATGGCACATTTATAAGGTAGAAAAAGAAATGGGCAGACTGGATGGGCCTTGCGGTCCTTATCTGCCGTCAACTTCTATGTTTCTATGTTTCTATGTTTCTTTTGTTGTATCACAGTTTATGAAAAAAGAGCCTTTTCATGGGGAAAAACTGTTTTTTTTTCTGCAGTCCTGGTGTCGCCTGGCACCTCACACCCTCATCGAACCCTGAACAAGTCACTTAACTTCCTTGTCCTTTCATGTGCCACCAGGAAACAAGCTTCAACTTATGTGCCATTCCCAGTTAAACATTTTCTCCTTTTCCTGTTTACGCTGTGTCTCCTGGTACCCCCCTGGCCTCCGATCACTGTCCCTGTTCCCCTGGTGTCTACTGGCACCCCCCATCCTATGATCACTGGCCCCATGTGGGTTTGAATCCCACAGCACCGCGTTGCATACTGTGTGACCCTGAGCAAGTCACATCACTTTCTTGTCTTCCCTTGGTGTTTAGTGGCACCCCCTACCTTCTGATCCCCATCCATGATGTTTCTCTGGTGTCTAGTGGCACCTTCCACCCTGCGATCACCATTTGCATTATGATTTGTATTTTCCCTTGTGTCCAGTGGCACCCCACACCCTCCAACCGAGCTCCCCATTATTTTTATTTTCTCTGGTGGTCTAGTGGCACCCCCAACCTTCTGATTTCTATCCCCCACATTATTTATATTTTTCCTTGTGTCTAGTGGCACACCCCACACCCTTCAATATAGTGATCTGAAAAAAAGAAACCCATCCCTCATAGTTTTTATTTAAAGAAATCCTGTAAAAAAGAAAACTGTCCACCAATGTCTTTTATGTCACTGTTACCCACCCCCACCTAACCATCCCACTCAGCATCAACCACCCTACACCCTCCCCAAGCCGTAATCTTCTCTGGACTGCAGACATATCTTCACTCTTCAACACCGGACCTCGAACTGAGTAAATCAGTTATGCAGTTCAATGTATTTCAATTGGGTTTTGAACTTTGCGGCATAATTGTCCATTTCTGAATAGTATGGCCTCAAATTTTCAACATGCCTTTTTTGGGACCCCACCTCATAAACAATGCCAGTCACATTAGGCAACTCTGTCCCGAAGGGTGATTTCATGGTCACTGCTCGAAATCACCTTTTGGGCAGGAGTTGAAAATGTTCTCCATCCTTGTTTATGTGGTGGGGTCATTAGAAGGCTATGTTGAAAATTTGGTGTAAAAATATTAAAAAAACAACAAAATTATGAGCCTACATTGAAATTTGTGAACACAGACTCGTAACTTTGGTAATTTTCAATATTCTGACACCAACGTTTCAACAGAGCCATTTCTTCACATCAGTTCATTAATGTGACAGTTGTCATTTTTCAAATCTTGACCAAAATGTGTTTTTGCATCCAAAAGATAATTTCACAGTCAGTTGGCAAAATCACCTTTTGGCCAGGATTTGAAAATTTTCACTGCCCCTTTTCACATGGTGGGTTCAGAAGAAGGCTATGTTGAAAATTTGCGGTCAAAATGTGTAAAAATGTAAAAGTAATGTGCATGCATTAACATTTTGCTATGCTAACTTGTAACTCTGGTAATTTTCAATGTTCTGAAACCAAATTTTTAACATAGCCATATTTTTACATCTCATTAATGTGACAGTTGTTGTTTTCCAAATCCTTGCCAAACTGTTTTTGCACCTATGCTGTGGTATGACATTGCAGTGACATGGAACTATATTTTGATGGGGATCTGCAAATTTTCAGTACTGGGTTAATGAGGTGGGGTCATGAGAAGGCTTTGGTGACTATTTGGTTGCAGTTTTGCTACAATTGGAAGTGCAAGGCCCAGAGGGTTCTGTGCTTCTACAGCAACATATATACTGTATACTCTTCTATGGAAGGATGGGAGTGCAAGACTCACAGGATCCTGTGCATACATAGGCAAATAAGGATATGATTATACCACCACAAAAAGTATGTATGCATGGGAGTGCCTGGCCCAGATGGCCCTGTGCTTTCACAGGCAAATGAGGATGTGATGATACTATCTCAAAAAGTAAGGAAATTCATTGCAAAAAACATCGTTAATGCACTAGTTAGGGCTGAAGTAACAAAAGTAGGTAAACGCGGAGTTAGGCTTTCCAACCCTAACACCACACCCCCACCTTGCACACACCAACAGGTGTTGGGGTGCCTTGGCATCATCAGTACTAACGCTCACCCCATTATCCTATACTGTACCCATCTCAGCTTATTTACTTCTGGAATGGGGTGAGCATTAGGCTGATGATTTGAGCTACAGATTCCTGCTGGTGTGCACAGGGTGGGGTGGGGTGTTAGGTTGAAACCCCTAACACCACATTTCCTACTTTATCACTTTAATCCTAACTAGTGCATTAACAATGTTTTTTTCAATGATTATATATATATATATATATAAATATATACAGTAGATATAGATATAGATATTAGATACAGATACATTTACAGATAGAGAAAGAGATATGGGATTTGATTTTTTTAATTCTGGAATAAAATTCCACAGAATAGATCACTCTATGGAACTGTGGAAAGACTGTATGTATTGTGTGGACTAATGTATCAAACTGCAGAATGGAATTCTGCAGAACTATCATTCTACAGTTCATGTGTATCATTTCACAGTTGTCATGGGGATTTACCCTGTGAAATGATAAAACCACACTCCATCTTGTGGGTGCTCAACTGGCCAAGGTTTTATTATATATTCATAAACAATCATGTTTTACATTTCTAAATTCATTTTTATTTACAACTGTTTACATCATCCATTTACATTATTGCAACACATTGAAATCCTGTCACCATTCAATTTTCAGTCATTACCCCTCCCTTCCATATACTCATCCCCAACCCTTCTTTTCTCCTTCAGTGGCTCGAGTGTGTACCTGACACCACTTTTGTGTCTGTCATTTTAATCCTTCTTTCCTGGGGTCAGCGGTCCCACCCAACTCCCAGTTCCATATCCCTGAGGTGATAACCCCTAGAGGTGCCCATCCAGACTGGATGTTAACCCAGCCCATGCTTCACCTTCCCCCATACCCCATGCACCCCAATCCATCTGCTCCCTCCTCCCTTTACCCCATTTCTCATCCTTCCTGTCGTTTGCTCCTGTTGCCTTTTCCATTATGTTGCCCTTTGCCAGTAACCTGTTCCATGTTTGAATCCCAATCCTGTTGCCCTCTTTTGGCAACCCTTCCCAGTTTTACTCCTGTCCCAGTTTCATACTTGCCATCTCTTTTGATGGCCCAGTCAACCCCTCTAACCCTCTGCACCTAAAATCTCTCTTTCTTCTGCTTACTTCAAGGGTGGGTGGGTGGGTGATGCTAGAAACCTATCAAGAAAGATGGACTCTCCCTTTCCTGCTTCCAACTATATACTCCTGTGCCCTTCCCTCTCCCTGCCGAATGTCCAATCCCATGCTTCCTCTCTTCCTACCCATCATCCTCTCTGCCAACCCCCTGGTCCCCCAACCCTCCCCATCCTCTGTATCCTTTCTTGTCCTGCTCTTGCCTATCCCTCTGCCCTTCCTTGGCTTTCACACTGGTAAACCCCTGACAATTATGATTGTCTCTTTAATGAGGCAACCCCTTTTGTCATGGGGATTTAACCTATGAAATGATGAAACCACACTCCATCTCTTGGATGATCAATTGGCCTAGGTTTTATGGCTGTGGGCAGAGCCTACAGTCATCTTGCTTTACCTAGAAAAATGGCTATCATGAAACACATTTTTGGACTTATCAGTGTATCCTTCCGTAAGTGCAAATCACTATGGCAGTTAAAGAAATATGCTCTTCTTTCTGTTTAGAATGTTAGACACAGAACTGCAAGCTGCTTTTCTCTGAGAGCAAATGTGCGCACATTCCAAACAAATCTAAATATTTTTTAAAGTATTCAAGGTGCACAAAAACAAACAGCATGAAAGTTGTTCAGTACAAAAAGATCTTTCACATGAGGCTAGTCACTAATCTGAATTCTTTATATTTTTTTTCTGAGTGAACACAGTAGGAGTCATGCAAAACAAATGTAAATATCTCAGAAAGTATACAAGTTACCAATACAAAACCAGCATGAAAGTTGTTCAGGACAAAACAACCTTTCAAATGAGGGTAGTCACAAATCTGAATTCATTAGATTTTCTTAAATATAGCCACCTGAAAGGTGACAATTATGAAGAAAAATTTAATTCAGGTGATCAGATGGCCCTAGTTAAAAAATATCATTAGTGCAGCTTAATGAATAGGCTCATTGGAAATGCCGTTTTGTCCTGAACAAGTGTCATACTGTGTTTTATGTGTAAGTCATATACTTTTAGAGATATTTACATTTGTTTGACATAACTCCTATTGCACTTCTAAAAAGCCTAATTTTTGCAAACCTCTATGCCACTTAAGTGAAATACTACACCACCTCGTTTATCTCTTGTCATACCTGATTTAACAGCAGATCTTGATGCTGACCGGATAAGGGGAAGAAGCAAGACAGAGTAGAAAACAATGCTCATACACAGAAAACACAAACTGCACATACCCCAGTAATGTTTGTCTGTAAAGCCAGTATCCTCTGGGATAACCCATGCTCCAGTGCATTTGCCCTGGGATTCTTTTGTAGTTCTCTTCACATGCAGAAGGAAGACCAGGTACAAAAACAAGGCTGTCTGTGAAACTTTTAGGCATCTATGATGCAGCACTGATTTTTCTTTTATTATGTCCTCTTTGGCAACTTCTATTATAAAAATGCATTAAATGTATAATTTACTAAATCTCGACCTTGGGATAACTCTTGAATGACTCCCAAATAAGTTTTAAGCCATTCCCTTTATGGGAGGTCAATACCTGTGCAAAAGGTCAAGTGTCATTTTTTCATATTTTTTTACAAATTTCCAAATTAAAAGTTTGGAGAAATAAAAAAAGTATGCACAAGTAACCCTACTGATTACCTAAGATTGAGCAAAATCAAATTATAATTACTGGGTTCTGTTTTTTTCAATGGAAAAAAGTGTGCTAAATACCATAACACCTGAGTAGGTGTTATGGCGTTCATGGAGCTTCTTCCAGTGCTAATATGCTCAAGACAGAAAGAGAAAGTCAGCAAGAGGTTCAGTCTCCATTTTCTCACAGAAATCAATGTCCATGAAAAAGGACACAATGATCAGGACAGTTATTTTTTTTTTTTACTTTTCTTCTTAACTACTTAAATATTTAGTTACTTGTTAAACCTGTTCTCTGTTCATCATTAAACCATTTATTTTTTATTTATTTATTTATTTTTATTTATTTAGGGATTCGGGTCATACCTTTGAGCTCAGAGCTCTTTTACAAAGGTTCCACGTCAAACAGTGACAATGACAACAATAACAAACAGTTTACATACAATACTTGAATAGTAGGTAGCTAGTATACAATAAGGTTACAATGCCATTCATAGTACTAATGGTGATAGTACAGCATCAAGAGCATTCAACTAGAGTAAAGGACATTGTTTATATGTAGCAAAGGAGATAAAGAGGTGTGACACCTGGTGTGAGAGTCTGAGGAGGAGTCAAGGTGAGGGGGCGGGGAGACGGGGGGAGAGTGGGCGGCCAAAAGAAGTGGCTTTGTCTAGGAGGTTGGGAGGTAGTGGTAGTAGGTTGGTTTTAAGGTTGATCCAGTGGGAGAAAAGGCACAGGGGGGAGAGGAAGACAGAGGGATAGGGCAAGAGGGAAGAGTGGGTGTAAAAGGAAGGAGAAGAAGAAAGTGGATAAGTGGACATTATGGGTGTTAAGAGTCCTAGTGGCAGTCACAAACTGTCCTAGTAAGAAGGTGTTGCCTTAGGCCATTTTTGAATTGTGAGATGCATTGGGAGTTTAGAATGTGCACTGGGATTTCATTGAGCCATTGGGGGCCCTATAGCTGAAAGCACACTGTCTCTGCACAGTTCAATGGAAAGGTATTGATAGGGCCCCCCTTATCCTGCCTCTGGTGGTATAGATGGTTGCACTTGGTGTTAGGATGCTAGAAATGCATGGGGCAGTTTTACCCATTAGTGCCTTTTTACCAAGGACACATGTTTGGAATATAATCCTGTTCTTTAGTGGCAGTCAATTGGTCTCCTCGTATAAGGAGCAGGTGTGGGTATTTTGATCTGCAGCCATTGTGAGCCTACATGCCTTGTTGAGGGCAATGTGAATCCTTTTTTAGTGCCGTGTCTGTTGCTGTGCCATAGACCACCAATCCATAGTCAATGGTAGAAAGGATGGAGCTGGAGACTGAGAGATGGAGGGCCTCTGGAGTGAGATACTTTTTATGCCTATATAAGAAGGTTTTTGATGTTCTCCCAAAAACTCTTCCCATTGCCCCAAGTTTTATTAAGCTGCTCCTTGTGGAAGTTGGCCTTTGCTTGATGGATAAGGTTGGTGCAGTGGTTTCTTGCGGCTGTATAGCATTGGAAGTTCTGTTTGCAGTAAGAGGACCTGGCTTTTTCCCAGAGGTTGTCCCTTTCCTTCATCTGGGTGAGGAGATCCCCTGTGATCCAACCATTAACTTGACCCTAAATTTTTCTTTTCCTCAGTGGTGCAAAGATATCACAAATTTTGTTGAAGCCCTCTATAAAGAAACTTAGGGCCTGGTCAATATTAAGCACATGATCGATGGGAGACCAGTCATGCTGGGAGAGGGCAGAGGAGAGGGCCCAAGCTTGCCCTTCCCCAAGACCCTACTATTAATTATGATAGGTGGGGGCTTGCTCAATTTGTTTGACCATGTGAAAGTGACTGGTGAGTGATCACTTAAGGTGTCAGGCAGGACCTTAAGTTTAGAGTTTCGAGAAGGAGAACTCGAGAGGAGCCAATCAAGGAGGGTGTCATTTCCTGTTTTGTGGTTCTGCCTTGTTGGGCTGTCTACAAGTTGGGTCAGATTGGAAGTAACGACCATGCCCTTGAAAGGTGTGGATTCCCTGCCCTCCCAGCTGATGTTAAAGTCACCTGTTATGAGAAGTTCTGTGCCCTTAGGAAG
The DNA here is from genome assembly GCA_016271365.2 of Neoceratodus forsteri. Classification (NCBI taxonomy): domain Eukaryota; kingdom Metazoa; phylum Chordata; order Ceratodontiformes; family Ceratodontidae; genus Neoceratodus; species Neoceratodus forsteri. The sequence continues at coordinate 854,511,704 of CM028134.1, forward strand.
GGTAGCAATTGTATCCAGTATTTTTGGGAGGCCGTCCCTGGCTTTAGTGGGCAGAAGATAAACCGAGGCTAAGATTAGAGATTTGCCATGCTGTCTGACCTGTGCTTTCATTGCTAGTAGTTCATGATCATCCCCGACCCTGGTAACAGGGAGAACCGAGCAACATAGGTAATCCCTGGCATAGATAAGGACTCCTCCGCCTCTCTTGCCACACCTGTCCTTCCTGAATGTTTGATATCCTGAAAGCATCACTTCATTGTATTTTATCTTGCTTGACAGCCAGGTCTCTGTCAGACAGAGAATGTCAGGTACATGGTGGGACATCCACGCTTGGAGTAGGTCAAACTTTGCTGTGAGGCTGCAGATGTTCAGTGCAGCTACTTTTAGGCCTTTACTCATGTTTCCCCCTGTGTTTGATACTGGTGGTGGGCCAGGATTGGCATGGACATTACCTGATAGAAGAAAGAAGCATGAATATTATTTTCCTGGCTGAGAGGTTTATGCAAATGGTGGAGCTTATCTTGCATCTCCTGCTCTTGCAATGGGGGAGGCGAGTGTTCACCAGGGTGATCTTTATGGGCATGAAAATGGTAACATTGATAACCATGGCAGGTGTCAGGGGCCCCAGGCTAGCAGGTGGAATGCAGGAGGTGGAAAGCTGGAGCTACCTCGGCACAGTTGGCATTGGGGTGCCATACAGTCCATTTTTGTCAAGAGTAGGTTCTTGCAGGGGTGGTAGTGGTCCAGCTTGGCTTCTTGGGCCTGTAGCACCCACAGTGAATAGAAGAACTAGGAGGATGGAGTAGTCCATGGTAGAGCAGAGGTGGTGGTACTTGGGTGGTCTAACAAGCACACCAGGAGAAGATTGCAAAGGAAAAATGCTGATGGTTAATTACATCCACAGGAAATGAACTGTTGAGATCCAGGGTCATATAATATGTTAAAATTCCTGAAAGGTAATATACTGTGGCCTGGGCATATGCAATGTGTGAAATCCTTTTGTCTGTATGTTTCCTTTGATCTTCAAAGTCCTCAGACTAGTACAATACCTTGGGAGTAGGTCAGACAGTAGGCATATGCAATGTGTGAAATCCTTTTATCTATGTTTCCTTTGATATTCAGAGTCCTCAGAGACAAGTACATAACTTGGGAATAGGTCAGACAAAAATGTTGACTCAGTCACAAAATGGGTTAAAATTCCTTTGTTCTTGAAAGTCCATAAGTGCAGCCACTTTAAGAGTGGTCAGACGAAAATCTTGAAAATGTTGATTCAGTTGCAAGACCCAGCATCACCATGTTTGTAAGAATAGTTGCAAGGCATATGCTTCCTTGGGGATGCTTCAAGAAAGTTGATTTAAAATTAAAAAGCTGATACCTGATAATGATGTTTTGCAGAAATTCAGTCCAGGAGACTTTCACCGATGTTGTGTGCAAGAATGGTGCAGGTATTCCAAGCAGAAAAACATGTAAATGAACAAAAACTAACCTACAGACACAGACAGGCACAAACAGCCACCCACACAGCCCCAGGAAGAGGAGCCAATATACTCAACACAAATATACTCAACTCAATATACTTTACTCAACACAAGGTAAGAGTCCCATTTCTTTTTTTTTTTTGTGTATTTCAAAACCCACCAGAAAAAAACGGAACCCTTCAGTTATATAAAACAAAGTATGGGGTGCAGTGTGTTTTACTCGAACTTAACAAATATCCTCTTTGTTGGATGGCTATCATAAACCCCTCGGGCTTCGCCCTCAGGGTTTATGTGCCATCCAACAACTCGGGAGTGTGTTATATTCGAGTAAAACACACTGCACCCCATACTTTGTTTTATATAATTGAAGGCTTCTGTTTTTGTCTGCCTATGACTGCCAAATGAAGCCCCATGGTGGAGTGTGACATATCTTCATCTCACTTCCTGAACATGAACTTCATGATCTGGCTTTCCACTACTGGCCACTTACCTCCATCCCAGCCCCCCCCTAGAACTCCTGAAACACTGTCCACATCCCCTTGTGTGACCTTAGCATGCTTAGTGCTCAAGAACTCCGTAACAGTAGCTCAGCTCTTTCCATCCAGTTTCCCACAACTCTGGTGGGACCAGTGTTCTTTTGGTGGCTGCCTCAGGCACCAGTGACCTGAATCTGTCCAACTGAAGATGGCAAAAGCTGTCAGCTATCTCATTCCTTATACCCTCGATGTGTCATGCCTTAAAAGACAAATTTAATCTTAAACCTTCTAGTACTATCTATCTTACCACTCTTGTGACTTTCCATGGACCCCATCTGCTTGTTCACTACCTCCACCACTGCCCAGTAGATGTACCAAAAAATAACCCTGTGGTTCTTTAGTTTCTTCCCCCAGCTTATTACAGCCACCCATATTGGGGAAAATGTCCAAAAACATTATGTCGCTCAAGAGGTCTGTTAGCCCATTCTTCTAGCCATTTTTTTGATATCCAATCCCCCGAAGTATGCTCCCATGCCAAGGGTCCCTGCTGCATCTGTGTATAGCTTGAGATCTGTGTTGAACAGCCAGTCTTCCTGCCAGAATGTAACCCCATTATACTGGCTCAATAACTGTCCCCATACCTGCAAATCCTGCCCTACCCCTCTAGATATATCCACCCAATGATGGGGAAGTTTTGCTTATGCCATGGCTCTCACCAATCAGTAAGTGAAAGCCCTCCCTGGTGTCACTGCCTGACAGGCAAAGGTTAGGTGACCCAACAGCTGCTGTACCAATGCCAGCTGCACTTTTCTTTTCCCCTTTACTTGGCTGATCAGTTCTCTTTGATGATCCACCTTGTTGCTTGGCAGCCAGAACATCCCTGACTTTGCATCTACTTCTATCCCCAAGAATTTCAGCTTGTGGGATGGACCCTCCATCTTATCTAGTGCAAGTGGCACATCAACCTTTTGCACATTGCCTGGAAGTCCTGCAGCATCTTGGCTGCCTCTGCTCTCCCCTGTCCCACTAGCAGAAAATCATCTAAATAATGGACAGCTGCATTGTGTCCATATATGTCCCTAAATGCCCACTGGAGTCATGTACTAAATGTCATGAATGCATTGCATGCCACTGAACACCCCATCAGCATTGCCTTGTTGAAGTAGTACTCACCTCTGAACTTAAAGCTGAGGAGGTCCCAATCCTCTGGCTGAACTGATAATAATCAGAAAGCAGCCTCTATATCTGTCTTGACTAGCCAAGCTCCCTCCACTGCCCTTATCAGTTCCACAGCTTGGTCCAAAGTGGCATATGACATCACCCTCTGCTCATCTTAGATTACGTCATTCACCGACTCTCCTTCCAGCAGGACAGGTGGTGAATCAGCCTGTATTCCCCCAGCTACTTTTTGAGAACCAATCCCAATGGGGAGACCCAGAGCTGCTGAAATGGGGGGATCAAGAAGGGTCCTTCTATCCTGCCTGCAGCTACCTTCTTCTCAATCTTCCTTTGTACTACCTCTTCCTTCCCTTTCACCGAGCCCAGATTCCCTGCTTTCATGGCCCTCCTTATTCCCTCATAATGTATATTGAAACCTGCTGTAAAGCCCATCTTCAATGTCTCCTTGGCTGCCTGATCCAGTTATCCCGCCATCCAATCTACCAGGAGCCTGATCTTTATTGGGGTATGGGCCATGGAGAAACCTCCTCAAGCTGTGGGCTTCCTTCCCCCTCCTTACCTGCCCCCAGCACCTGCCCCCAAACCACCTCTGCCAGTAAATCTCTTCCATCTTCCCCTTACCCCGTACCCCCTCTCAGTGACTCCCCCGAAAAGGCTGACCCTCATACTGCTGAAATGCCGCTCTGTTCCCTATGGTCCTGGATAATAAAACCAGGTGGAAGCTCACACATTTGGAACAGACATGTTTAAACTTGCTGTAAGCCCAGTTGCTGGTAGCTTTATTGTAACCCCAACATGCCTTGACTTGTGTGCCCACATACCCTCTCACCCCTGGAACCCCTCCTGCTGTGGATTGACATTGTCCTAAGCCATATGTCAACATGTGTGGAGTCCCACCACACATCTCTGTGCATGGCCATCCATTGACTAAATTTCTCGTTGTACAGCAACCACTCATACACCACTGTATCGGTGTTTAACAGCTGCCTAGCTGAGATTCAGGACTGGATGAGTACCAGTTGGCTGAGGCTAAACCCAGAAAAAACAGAGGTATTGGTCATGGACCCTGATCGTAGGTTAGCCGGGACATTGGTAGGACAGCCCTCTGATTTAGAGCTGGGAGGAATATCACTAACTGTCTCAGACCAGGTGCATATCCTTGGTGTGATTTTTGATGTAGGCTTGACCTTGAAGGCTTAGGTGTTGGCCATAGTCAAACCTTCCTTTTACCATTTTAGGAATATAGCCAGGGTGAAACACCTAGTTCTGGCTGAAGATCTTCCTATCTTGGTCCACACCTTTGTCACCACACGTCTTGATTACTGTAATGCCCTTTACCTAGGGCTACTGGGAGTTGACATCCTCCACTTGCAGCTGGTGCAGAATGCAACAGCTATGCTGTTAACTGGAGCCCATAGATCCAGGCATATAACATCTGTGCTGCTTGAACTGGACTTGCTGTCAGTACAGGGGTGGATAACCTTCAAGGTCGCATTACTGACCTATAAAGCCCTACATGACCAGGGACTGCAGTACCTGCAAGATCTCCTGATTCCTTACTGCCCCTCCCACCCACTCTGATCCTCCGATGAGCGATTCCTAGAGATCCCCAGGGTCTGTTTGAAGACATCTGGAGGTACAGCATTTGCTTTTATGGCTCCAACCCTGTGGGATTCTCTACCTCAACAGATACGAGATAGCCTGACTGTGGAGGGTTTTAAAACATACTTATTTAATCAAGCCTTTTCTGGGCTATAACATGAAAGGTATTTCACTAGATAGTCACTCATAAGAACTGTAAGGGTATGTAATCATTTTAACAATGTTTGAAGTAGTGAATGTATGTTTATGTGTATATGTACTTTGTATTTCAACTGTAAAGGTGCCCTGAGCTCTGGAAGGGCGCTTTTTTAAAAATAAAGTGATGATGATGATACCCATCTTTCATTTTGTATGGATCCCTCATGATGGTCAAATATGTTAACAGTGGCATGGCTATCTCTGGCTGCATCTGCAGCAGTATTGCACTAAAATGCATAACAACCTACCACCCATGTGTCACATGTGTTCCCCTTACAGTATATGTGGTATCCTCAGTGTTTTTCTCCACTAGTGCCAGTGCCATCTCTGATTTCCCCACCATCTCTCTCTGTTCATATTTCTTTGCTGCTTCCTTTTCAGCTAGGGTGAACATGTCCACGTACTCCTCTCTTCCAGATTTTTTCTTTGTTGGACAGTGGCATATGATCCCCGAGTGTCATTCCCGGGTTGCCTCCTTCTCCCCCGGCTTTCCCTCCCTCTGTCCCCCTGACCCTGCCCTGACATCGTTGTATCTTTCCATTCATGTAATGCTCCTTCCACTTTCTCCCTTTTTTCAGCAATGATATCCACCAGGTAATCTTTTAAACACCCATAAACCATCAGGTCTACTAATGGATCCTTACCTTTGGGTTGCTAAGTCTCATCCCCCACAGGGGATTTGCCCTTTTTCCACATTTTCTGTGTTTCTCTCTTCACCTGCTGGGGCTTTCCACTTCTCGTTCATCTTTTCCTTGTCTGTTGCCTTCCTTGCCTCATTCAGCAATGCCTGGACCTGTCCCATGAGGTCTGTCACCTGCTGGGACAACTTTTCGCTGGTGACTCCAGCCTTCTTGGGCATCATCTTAGGTGCCATCCTGCCAGACTCAAAAACTATGAAGTAAAAATCTGTCTTTATATCCTTTATTATCTGCCATTCCTTCCCGAGCTCCCCCCTCACCCATGTCATGCTTTTCTTCCCCGTTTCTGTTTCTGTGACCTCCCAAGATCTAATTCCCCTTCATAGTCACCTAAAGATTGTTTACTGCTCTGATATCTACCTACTCCCCCAAAGAGATCGTGTACTAACATTTCTCATGGTGGTAATGATAATGCCATCTGTTTGTTATATCTTGGTATTACTGCCATTGCCCAACCCCTTTATTATACCGTGACAGTTTTGCTTGTTCAGGTAGTACAGCACTGCACTATTGTTCATTCATAACTTGTAAAACAGATGTTAACTTTGGGTTCCCTTATTTTTTGTTTTTTTTAGGTACTACAAGTGTATTACCATCTGCAGTTCAGCTGCCCTCTATGCATATGAAAGATTCCTGAAGATTCATCTTTGCTATGTCCTCTCATTATAAATATATTATAGAGCATGGTCTTGCCCCTATTGTTAGGTATGAGTAGCCTGTTTAATGTTAAACCTCAAAATTTGTACTTTAATAACTTTGTAACCGAACAATGGATTTGCACAACATTTGGTATACACTGTCCTGTGGCATAGATTTCTTGATGTGGCAAGTCTCATTCCAGTTAAATGTGCAGATTCTGGGATCCGGATAGTGTAAAACAGTGAAATGTCACCACTTTCTGCATTTTTTCCCTCATCGCCTTGCACCCAGACGATGTGGAATTTTGACGTGATTTTTTATGGTCGAAAGAACTTGGGTAACAGATGCTTTGTTTGGTGCAAAAATATTAACCTGTTGTAAAGTTATACAGTTTTTAAGTTCCCATTATTTTTTATGGTAAGTTAATTATTCAGGACAGAGGTAAAACGTTCGAGAAAGGATTTGATCTCACAAAAAAGGATTCATTCTCATGAGAGCTTATCCCTTTTCATGAAGAAGGAATCCTTTTTCATGAAGAAAAAAATCTTGTTTCTCCAGCAGCCATCTTATTTTTTTTCACCAACTAAAAAAATCATGGAAAACACATACAAAAGTTGTCATTTTACAAAACAAACACTAGAACCTAGCTAAACAGGCCCCATTTAGCTAGATTCTGGTGTTTTTTGTTTGCAGAATTAGCCCTAGAAACACTATTTCTGGGCACCCAAAATCCGGAGTGCCCAGCTTAGTGAGAGGAACGCTTCCCCTGAAAATGGACTGCTGCCATCAAAAGTGAAACAAAACATATTGTGCATTTTAAAAAGATGTTTCCTTTCTTGTAGGAAATTGAAACAACATTTAAAAAAAATTTCTGTACACATCTACCTTGTATATAATATCAACCAACTTTGAATCACTCCCCCAAACCAGTCTGTAACTGGTCTTGCATACTTTTGCTGGTAAAACATCACACAATAATATTTACTCAGAAAAAGAAAACAGCTGTATCTGAAAAATGTACTTCAGGTTTTTTTTTTCTTCTGGTACCCCCAAGACCTCTGCCAGCACTGCCCTATCATTCCTCTATGTTCAGGCTTACCCCCCGAATGGGGCCACTGGGTGGGCACCCACTTCTGATGGACAATGACAGTGAGACCAGGCTTATCTCCAGGGTAGGGGCCATGGGAGCGGGACCTCTCTGGTGGACAATGGTGACCTAGTGGGGCACAGTGGCAGTGTGTCATCATACATGGGGCTGGGATTTTTTTGCTAGTAAGGAAGCCCCTTGGGGATGAGGATGTGCAGTGATGACCAGTGTCTACCCTACCCCCTGAATGTAATGGCACAAGCTGCTGTGAAACCACTGGCCTCCGCCAGGGGTCCTTAGTGCACCAGACACTTGAACCCCTTCCCCCCAGAGAAGGAGAGCAGTCCATAGGATGCTCAGTCCTTCTCCCCTGGCCAGCCTTCTGACTCCCGGGTTCATTCCTGATCCTGGGATGTCAGTGCTGCAGACAGATGCCTTGCCTCTGCGCTGACGGTCCGATGTATTTCAGTTTTTAATTCATTATGCTCTTCAGGCCACACCATTTATTTGTGTATTGCAGATATTTTCAGTGACTTTTCATGAAAACAGGGACGTACAAACATGCCACCAATCTTAAAATGCTACAAGATCTGGTTATCTGCTCACCTGAGACAATAACCAGATCAAGACCAGGAAACCCAAGTATGTGAATCAGAATATTTATTACATTTGCATTGCTATTCCTGACATTACAATAACAGATGTGTGGTGTCAATAATGTTGAGTGCTGCAAAACCAGTTGGTGGACATCCACTCCTGCATGCTCCCAATTTTTCACCCACTTTATGCTCACTTTGGCACACTCAGCAACTTATTGATTGATAGCAATGAGGATCTGGAACAGGCACGCAGCCATATAGGATGCTAACACAGTAAAGAAATACTTTTTCAAAACAATAAAAAGGTGTAGGTTACAAATAAAACAAACACTGGCAGAGCCATTATGGCTGCAAATGCATTAACTAGATAAGGGTGTTTCATAGGCTTAAACATATACAGTACATGAATTCCCATTGCATACACTAACTGAATCAAAGTATGGTACATTGAGAAAGGGCAGATAAAAAATAATGTCACCATCTGTATTACAGTTACCTCTATGTTTTACATTTTATTCTATGCACTTTTATAGCAATCGGCTCAAAAGAACTGGACCATTATATACATGAAGGTACTGTACCTTGACTGAAAACACTGCTGAGAAAACCGTATGTTGTAACAAGGTGAAAAATAAACACAATGTTGAGACATGTTTACAAAGACATTTTATGTGTTTAACTGATTTTCTTAGAGCTTGTTATACAGCACACACTCACACACACACACACACACACACACACACAGTAATTAGTATTATATAAAAGTGCATATACCCAAATGCCAATGTAAATCTTGCACATTTCATTACAAGTTGTTCTCCTAAAGGAAGATCTTACTGTAAAAGGCCTAAGAAATGGGTGTTAGGTAAAAGTAAACTGGGGTAGGTGTGTTATTTTGGGCATTGCATAGTTTATCTTTTGTTGCTGCTCCACCCCAGGCACACACAATATTAAAATCAACAACCCCTTGATATGAAGCAACAGGAATTAGTACAAGGACAGAAACAAGTAGGAGACTGAGTAAGTGGGTAGACAAGCATGAGCATGGTAAGTCAAATAACATTTCAAAAAGTCTCACTATTATAATTCATTTTTTACAAATGTGTCTGTACAGTTGACAATTTTTGTAAAAGAAAATCATAATAATGGGAGTTATTCCACATAATACATAATTTAAGTGAGAAGAATAAAGTTAATAAAAATAAAAAAGTGGAATGGAAGAGAAGCTATAAAATGAAGGAGGGGGGCAAATACAGAGCTATTCCAGTGGCAATAGGAGATGTGTTCAATTACTCTGCATCTCAGGTGGATTCACAGGCAAAAATAACATAACACATACAGTATGGTAATAAAAAAAATAAATAAAATACAGCTCACTGAAGAGCAGATTTGCAGTCATATAAAGTATGAGCCAAAATAAGTTAAGTGATCAAGTGCCCTGCCTTACAGAGATTAGCACTTTCCATCACTTTCCAACATAATACCACATGAAAGAGGAATGGGAAATTAAGTTGCAGCAAGTGGCAAAAAAATTCCAATTGGAGTTAACACTTGAGCTGCAGAAAAAGAAAAAGAAAAAACAGCAAGACCACATCATTAACAGTATTGGATGCAAGTACAGAAAAATGAAAAAGGAGGAGAAGCAAGTATGTAGCAAAATGACACAACGCATTGGGGATAATTAGGACATAGAGGCTGTGAAAGGAAAATATGACTGCGACAGAAACTACAAAAGGAAAAAAAATAAAGGATATAGGATAGAAACGGCACAACCAAAACAAGGAAACTGATGAATTATAACAAAACAAACCCCTCAGCTGGAAATGCTGTAACTAAATAATGCTGTGTGTAAGTGAAGTGCCTGATACAAAAAAAAAAACAAACAAAATAATTTTTTTAATCAATGAACTGGAATCCTATGAAAAGGCAGACAACTCCGATGTCTTCACTAGAAGATAAACATATAAATCAGAAATACTGCAGTACACTGTACATCTGGGGAAAACAAACATCATAACTAACAGTTAATTAACAGGTCAGATAAATACACAAATCAACTAAGAGAGATGTTACTGTTCTTTGTTTTATTTTTTGTATGCACTTTATGATGTTTACTGTTTTGTACTGTTCCCCTCCCCTACCCTGGAAGCTTCTGGAAATGAGCCGTTGCCAGCTCAGAATGTCTTTCATGGCAAAAATTAAATGTTTAGAAGGAAAACCATTCCTCATAAGAACCTGTGCCCAACAGCCATGTAATTATCTATTCTGAACATATCATGAACCTACTATTACACAAAAACATCATGTCAGTGGCTTGCATGCATTGCACCAAGCCCCATATGAATAAGCAAGCCATTCTAATAATCCTGATTAAGGGTATATGCAGTTTTGGGATACAAGGTGAATGACTGCCTGTACAGGGTAAAGGATGCTAAGTTTCGCTTGTAGGACGTTTACCAGGTAGTAACCCCAACAACTGGATATGATGTGGGTGCACAGAAGTCTTTTTTTTAATTTCAATATACTTTATTAGTTTTTATCACAGCATATACAAAGATACAAGCAGTTAACAGGGAGCTGCATTAAACAAGGAAATAACAAAAGAGACATACAGAACAAAACAGTACAGAACAAATTATTACACAAACAACCTCCCCCACCTTCCCACCCCAAAAATAACAACCCCCCTTCCCCAGTGTCTGCATGCCAAAGGATTAAACCGGCAAACAATGACAGGCAAAATTAGGGGTAGCAACCTACCACTATGGTTTCCATAGAGAAAGTAGTGTCATAAGGGGCTCCCAAGTGCTTTGGTATTTATGAGACCTGTGTCACAGATATGTGTTTCTCTTGCTGAATGGCTAAGAGAGCTTCCTGGTACCACTCCATGATTGTAGGGAGGGAATCCTCCTTCCAATGTCTCAACATGACTAATTTAGCAGTGGAGGCAATCAGAGCCATATGAGCTTTTTGTATTGAAGGCTTCCTTGGGGGGTATATAGCCAGGAGACAACACTCTGGAGTGAATAAGCCATTTAACCCGAGGAGAGGGTCTAGCACTCACTGTATCACTTTCCAGAAAATTTGAGTCCGGGGACAATCCCACAAAATATGGTACAACAAGCCCGAAGCCTGCTCACAACAGGGGCAATCAGGAAAGGAAAAGTGCCCCATTCTGTGCAACTTCATTGGGGTGTAGTAGATACTGTGCATGATACTGAATTGAACTAAACGTAATCTGTTCTGCTTGATGTACTTATAATTTGTACTCCACACTTTTATCCAGTATGCTGTCTCCACTGGAAGGGACAATTCTTGTACCCAGTGATAACACACCCCATTTGGGAGGCGTGGGTCAGAGGCTTGGAACTGCTTATAAATTCTTGAAACCATGTGAGGCTGAGGCCTTTGAGAGTCCTTCAGTTGGCTGCCCAGTCCAATCTTGCTTTCCCTTAAAAGATAGTATTGTCTTTTTGAAAGTATCTTTAGAGCTGAGCTGAAAGTAATTTTGGAGGGCCTGGAAGGAAGTGAACTCATTATCCTGAATAAAATCAACCAGGATACACTGCTTAAGCTGAGGCAACAATGAGGGTGAGATGGGATGGTGACCAATCTGAAAATGAAAATTGTTGAAGAGGGGCTGGGCAGCTGAACTATGCCAGGTCTCGGAGAGATGCCTGTGAAATTGCTGAAAAGCTTTGAGGGACCAGGCGATCAGGGAGGCTTTAAGCACATTGGGGAGTTGAGAAGGTTTTGTGTATACCAATGCCATCAGGGAACTGGCAATTCTATGTGCTAGATTGCTTTCAATGTCCAACCAAATGGGGAGGTAAGCATCTCCTGTTCCCAGGGTATCCCCCTTGAGCCAGAAGGCCAGTCTGCTTATATGTTGTGCCCCATAATAAGTGAAAAGGGATGGCAGGGCAAGTCCTCCCTGTATCTTAGGTGCTGTTAACTTGAGGTAGGCCCTCCTCACTGGCTTACTCTTCCATAAAAATTATTGAACAGTCTCTGCATCCTCAAGAACCAAAGTTTAGGAAGGAAAAAACCAAGCATACCAAGCGGGTATAATAGCCTCAGCAAAACATTCATTTTAAGAATGTTAATATGGCTCCAAAGTGACAGAGGGAGAACACCCCACCTGTCTAAATCTGCTTGTAGTATTTGCACCAACTTAGTCAAATACTCTTTGATCATAGAGAAGGCAGTCCTAGTGACCTTAATCCCCAGGTATGTAAGTGCTTTGGGTTCCCAAGACAACCCAAATAAGTTACAACTAGCTCTTGTGGTATGATGGTTGAGGAGAAAGAGATTAGTCTTGGAAAGGTTCAGTTTGTAGGATCAGACTGCAAAGAATTTGTTCAGTTCTCCAAGAAGACCGGGTAGTGAGGTCTCAGGTTCCTCCACGTGCAGCAGTAGATCATCAGCATAAGCTGATAAAACATACCTTTCCCTTGAATTTGTATACCCTTCAAGGTGGGAGAAGAGGCTAACTTGCAGATTTGGGGTTCTGGGTAACAATTAAACAGGAGAGGGGAGAGGGGAGAGTGGACAGCCCTGATGGGTGCCTCTTTCCAGAGGGAAAGAATCTGATAGGAACCCATTGCACCACACACAAGTTGTTTGGTGAGGTGTATAAAACCTTGACCCACTTCACAAGCTGTCTTGCTTCCAAAGTGCTGGATGGAGGCAAACAGGAATCACCAAGAGACATGGTTGAAAGCTTTCTTGGCATCGAGGGACACCAGGACCAAAGGCATCCCAGCCTCCCTCAACACTGCCATCAAGTGAATTAGCTTCCTCATGTGTTAGCGGACATGCGCCCTGTCATGAAAGCCACCTGCTCTCTACCAATAATCCTATCCATTATCAGGGCGAGGTGATTAGCCAAGATTTTGGTGAGAATCTTGACATCTGAATTCAATAAAGAGATTGGACAGTAGCTTCCAGGACATAGTGGATCTTTGTCTGGCTTGGAAATCAGGGTGATCAGCACTGCTAGAAACCCAGGATCCACTGTCCCCTGTCAATACCATAGATTGAAGCCATTCATCAGGAGAAATGAGGCTGTGGGAAACAACATTTATACACATTATTGGGCAGGCCATCTGATCCAGGGGCTTTATCAAAAGGCAGCTGCTTGATTGCCTGATCTACCTCAGCCAGGGCTATCGGGGCACCAAGACACTCTGCTACATGAGGCAGCAGCACAGGAAGGCTGGCAGAGCTCAAATACTCTGTGATCTCCAGATATGTCATAGCCTTTGAGTCTTCTAAGGAATAGAGTTTCTTATAAAACACTCCAAAAGTGGCAGTAATGTCTCAGGGATGAGAAACTATGTCACAATTTGGTGAAGATCTCAACCCTGGGATGAATTTTGCAATTATGGCCTGCCTCAGTCTGAGGGCTAGAAGTTTCCCAGCCTTCGCCTCTGATTTCAAGTACTTCAGTTTAGTGCAGTGGATGGCCAGCTCTGCTTTTTGTGCAGTCATGCCAGAGTATTGTGCCTGAAGGCAATGGAGGTGGGCCTATTCCTCTGCAGGAGATGTCCGTTGCAGAGAATATTCCAGTTGTCGGATTTCTCCTAGCAGAGAGTCTAGAGCAGATCTATTTTTATGGGCTCAGGTAGTGGAGAGACATATAAAATCTCCTCAAAGGGCACATTTAAGGGCAACCCAAACCATATCAACCCTCTCAACAGAACCCAGATTGTTGTCAAGAAAAGTGGTTATGAATTCTTGGGTGTGGGATAATGTATCTGGGCACCTGAGCAACTGCGGATTTAGGTGCCACAGTGCATCTCTCCATATCCCTGGGCCCAATACATAAGAAACACCAACAGGGGAGTGATCAGACAATACTCTAGGATGTATGGGTATGTCTAAAATGCCTCGGAGGCAAAAATAACTTAATAACCAGAAATCAATCTGGGAAAAAGTAGCGTGCAGGGGGAAATAGTATGTGTACTGCCTCTCTGTGGGGTTTAAGGTCCACCAGACATCAATAATGCCCACCCCAGATAGGAGATCTCGAAGGGCCCGCTGTGCTGGGGACAACCCAAGTCTTTTGCTATCCGAGCAGTCTAGCTCTATCTGAGGTGCCAAGTTCCAATCCCCTCCCATAAATGTCGGAAGAGCAGGATCTGAAACCACCAGAGACAGTAGCTGGGTAAAAAAATGAGGGGAGTCAACATTTGGAATGTATACAGAGCATAACAAGATAGTGGAAGACTCAAGGGTACCCTGAACTATAATATAGCATTCTTCTGGGTCCCACCATTCCTGTATTTTAACAAATGGTACAGCTTTGGCTATTAGAATAACAGTACTGTACCTCCATGTTTAGGGGAATTATCAGAACCAAGAACTTGCCCCACCCAGCACTTTTTGAAGAGGGAGATATCATCTCTAAGTAAGTGGATCTCCTGCAAGCAGGCTATCCCAACACATAGATGCGAGATGTGTTTAAGAATCATTATCTGCTTCTATTTATTCTGTGCCCCTTTTATGTTCCAACTCACAAGATTATAGGGCCCTCCCATTCACATTATCCCTTAAGGCTGCAGAAAGGGGGTAACCTGGGACCAAGGTACACAGCACCACTCTCTACTCCATGGTGCCACCAGCCCTATATGTCACAGCAAATAAGAGCACACAAATCCAACCCCCAAACATCTCTGAGATATAACATTTGTTATTGACCAAATGCAGCAAGAAAACAACCCCTGTCCCTTGAAAACCCAACCTCTCACCCCTCAGTCACCCAAAAATTAGAACACAACATTTTAAAGCCCAATGAACTATTTACAACTATAACTTCCTCAGGTTCTAACAACCACACTCCTAATATATGGTACGGCATGCGATTTTAACCTTGCTGCCAAGCAAGAACCAAACCCACCGCACTCCCTTTCAACCCACAAATAACAGGGGCATGGTGCATTAACCAAAGGCCCAAAAAGAAAAAGATGGCAAGGGAAGGGCTCCTATCTGGAACACTTCACAAAAGCCCATAAACTGCCCCATCTATGCACTCCTGGTAAGGAGGCAGATAATTAATATTTGTTTAACCATGGACCCCAGCCAGGCATCCATCTTAACAACATTTTTGGGTCTGTTCTGATCATAAATAAAATAGGATGGGGGCTATCTTGTGGACAAAGCTAGAAGCTGTGGTCACCAAGACAGAGAGTATTAACAAAAAGCACACCCTAATCAGTGCCACTATCGACTTTTAAATGAAAAATAATAATACCCAAGAGCCACTTCCCGCAGCCCATAAGCATTAACCTCCTGTCCTTATCGGAACCCCTAACAGCATGTAGTAACAATGAAAAATACATAACAAACTGGAGCAAACTCCTCCAATCCACAAATATCAGGGACAAGGTGCACAAACAGAAGGTCCCCCACAAAAAAATTGATAAGGGAATGGCTTTTATCTGGAACCCTTCACAAATGCCAATAAACTGGCCCATCTATGCAATCCTGTTAAGAAAACAGGTAGTTAATATTCTTTAACTATGGGCCCCATCCAGGCATCCACATACATAAAATTTGTGGGCCCATTCAGATCATGAATAAAAGGAGGAGGAGCCGCCCTCTTGCAGATAAAATTAAAAGCTGCAGTCACCAACATAGAGAGTCTAACAAAGGAAAAAAAAACTCACCCCAGTCAGAGCCACTATTGACCAGAAAAGAGAAAGTAATAATAATATACAAGACCCACCTCCCACAGCCAATAAGCACTCACCCCCAGTTCACATCAAAAACCCCAATAGCAGATATTAGCAGCAAAAGACATAACAAACTGTAGCAAACAAATGGGGAAAATGAGGCAGGAGCACAGCCCTCTCAACCATTGTAACCGTGGTAACCTATATGTCCAAAATGACCACTCATGATGAGAACGATAGGGACCAATCCACTGTACAAAGCTCCTTCATATTCCATGTGCAGCATGTCGGAAGAGAGCAGTGGAAGAAAGGGGCCGAACCCCAAATCTGGGTAAGAGTCTATTCACCAGTCACATCAGGATATCTGCTCTGTCCTCGCACAGAAGCAAGTCCAAATATGGATCCTAATGCCAGTTCAACAGCTCTCACACCGGCATTGCAATAGAAAGAAGCCCAGATCTTACATTAAAGGGGAGGTCCACAATACAAGCTCACAGAACTTGAGGGGAAAAACAAACGTCCACGTGAAGAAAGTTCACAGCCAACTCCAGATTATGCCATAAAGAGAAGACCAGTAGAATCCCTCCCTTGAAAAGATCCGTGAACAGGGTTCAAAGCTCAGGCATGGTTTGCATAGGCGAGTCCACAGTAATCACTTCTCATTGTGCTTTACCTGTAAAACGGCAGGATATCACATTCAGAAGGCCTTCCCTGCTGCTATCAGCTTTGACACCATGGGATGAAACTCTTGCTGTTTGAGCCAAACTGACTGGAGGAGATCTTGAGAAACCCGGAGCTTGTGCCCCTCCCACTGAATTTCCTTTACTTCTTTGGCCTTGGCAAGTATGTGCTGTTTATCAAGAAAGTTAAAGAGCTTAAAGAGCTTAAAGACCAAAGGGCGAGAGGTGATCCGGGCTGTGGGGGGGGCACAGTGATCAGTGGGCTCTTTCCACCACTTAGATAGTGTTGTTAGGTGAGGGGCCTGCTATTCATTCACAAAATGTTTGAATGAAGAGAAAAGGGTTATTGCCGTCCTCTTTGTCAGGAAGGCCGAAGGGGATTAAATTGTTGTGCTGACTGCGCCACTCTAAATCCTCCAACTTGTCTTCCATTTTCTGAAGCCTTTGATGCAACATGGAGGAGTTCAAATCTGCTTTATCCCTCCATTTCTCCACTGAGGAAAGCTGAGCTTCAGCATCTCCTACCTGATTATTTAGAGAATCAGTGCTAATCCGGATTTACAGCACATCTACCAAAATAACAGCAATAGAATCCTGGAGAGGTTGCATAAATTCAAGAAAGCGCTCCTTGGAAAGTGCCATGGTGGATACATTAAGCTTAGTGGCGACTTGTGATTTAGGCCACTTCATGGCCTTGTCCTTCTCTGGTGATGGCGGTGGGGTGTGGCGAGGCGGAGCCTTCTGCATGTCGACTTCCATAATCATCAGCTTGAATTTGTGGTTGGAGGAGTCTCTGAAGAGACATAATGCCAAGTTGCTGCTTGAAAGGTTAGTGAGTATAGGTGAAAAAAGGGTTGTTAATCAGAGTTGAAGAGGAGCGAGGGGAAGTTGCTGCTGTAGCTCAGCTAGCCATCACATGATCCCCGGGTGCACAGAAATCTAAAGGAAAACAATAAGTAACTGTGCCATTTGAAAAGCTTGGGAGCGGTGGATAGAAAGCATTTGACTTATTAAACAGATTACACAATAATAAAAAAAACTTGAAAAATAGTGTGTGTTGAAATGTAAAAAGAAAATAAAAGTTTGGGAAATAAAAAGGAGCAGAAATGAAACTGGCACTAAATCGTATCAGCACACACTTTTTGCTAGAAACACCGAATAATAAATGGAGTGAAATAAGGTTAAGAGATAATCATCTTTAAATAAGAGGTATGACGTTAATAAAAATAAAACAGAAAGTGAAATGGAAGAGAAGTAGCTATAAAAGGAAAGGTGGGACAAATATTGCTCTGCATCTCTGGTGGGTACATAGGCAAAAATAACATAACGTATACACTAGTAAAGAAAAATAAATAAAATACAGCTCACTGCAGAGTAGATTTGCAGTCATATATGAGCCAAAATAAGTTATGTGATTAAGTGCATATATGAGCCAAAATAAGTTATGTGATTAAGTGCCCTGCCTTACAGAAAGTAGTACTTTCCAACATAATACCACATGAAACAGGAATGGAAAACTAAGTTGCAGCTAGTAGCAAAAAATTCCAATTGAATTTAACACTTGAGCTGCAGAAAATGAAAAACAGTAAGACAGCATCCGTAACAGTATTAAATACTCTTATAATATGGCAAGAAAAAAATCTTGAAATCTCATTGGCAAAGAGACTTCAGCTGACTGTAATTAAAAGACAAAGAACCTCTGTGCGCAAACACTGAGGCAAGGGTTACTCCAAAGGGCATTTGGCTGGGAAGCCAAGTTTCAAGAAAATACAAAATGGCACATGCCCCCACAATGCAAAGCATCATGGGCTGCATATGCAAATCACCACAGAATGTTATGCTGGTCCAACTTTAAGCAGAATTGCATGGTGCGAAAGGCCTCTCACACAGTTTGCAAGGTGCTAACAGAAGACATGAACCGTGTTTGCGTCCTACCAGGACTCATCAGTATGCCTCGTCTGTTTGATACCCCAGTGGAATGGACCAGCTACCCTTGAGGCAATATATCCAAGGCACACTGTCTTGGGGTAGCTGGTCCATTCACTGAGTATCAAACAGGCAGCCTGACGTCCCACAATGAGATGGCTGCGTGTCTGTCTCTGTGCTCACTAAACTATGTGTTGCTGTTTTAAGTGGACCAACACTCTTTGACTCTGTGTGTTCCTATGCAACCATATTCTTTTACATGTTGCTCTTGTTCTCGACTATGATTAAAGCTCTATAAACATATCCTGGTCCAATGCCACATCACACAATGAGCAAATCAGTCCTCCAACAACCAGAACTATCTCCCATCAGTCACCCGACAACCAGAGCTGATCTTCCATTACAAACATGGCTGCTACCTTTACATTGTAAAAACCTTCAACTGTGCCCTAAAATTAAAACTACCTTAAATAAAAAAATCAAACAAATTAATTAAATGTTGTTTTCTTAATCATCACACTCTCCTTACACACATAAACAAATAAGAAACATTAAGAATTGTTAATCGTTTTAATTACAACTGTTTCTTTGCTGACTGTGAAAAATCCCCTTCTGTCTTTATCATGCTCACCAGGAAAAGCTATTCTGCTTGCCCTGATGGTGAAATAATTGAGTCTGTGGCTGTAGAAGAGGCCTTTGTTATGTGCCTGTTTTTGTACAGTATATTAGGAGAGGAACATTCTACCAGTGGAACAGAGCATTTTGAATCCCTGTGTTCCATGGTAAAAATTCCATAATCAAATTCCATATTTTGAATGTGTGGAAAAACAGAGAAAAAAACATGAAGAAGAAAGTAGGCAATAATAACATCTGGATTATTGTTCACCTCTGTGGAGTCCCTACCTCAGGCAAGACATAAATAGATAGAAGGGGTCCAACGGAGAATAACAAAATTAGTAGGTGATATTTCCAGCAAAAGTTATGAAAAAAGATTGAATGAGCTGGGAATGTATTCCCTGGAACAAAGAAGAAAAAGAGGGGATGTTTTATTCATGCACAAGATTCATAAAGATGATGAGTTACTTACACAACTGGATATGTCTTATAATAAACATAACTGTAACTTAAGAAGTCACAAATACCAGTTGACCCTTACATATCCTAAAACAAATAAAAGGAGATATTATACACAAAGGATAATCCCCTTGTGGAATTCACTTTCTAGTTCCCTAAAAGAAAATGCCGATCATATTAGTTTTAAACATAAACTTGATACATTATTGTTATAAAAAACATGGAATATACCAGCTTGGCTGGAGACATGCTTACATGGGCCTCGGCCTTTTGTATGTTTATACCTCCTAGTATAATACTTTTTTATCAAAGAGAAATGGTGGCAAAACACAGTTATGTAGGCAGAGTCAGACCCAAACTACTCAAACACATTCCTGAAGTTTATAAAAGCATGTAAATTTGAATAATATATGGGTATTTTCAGGTGAAATCTATCACTCCCCCACCTCCACCACCACCAAAAAAAGGTAACCTGGCAGGTTTAGCATTTTGAACACATTTCCGTTAAGAGATAATACATTTACTGATTTGAAATGCAAGGTAACATGTTTTTTCTTACCAACATTTCACCTCAGTCCTATAAATAAGAGAATGTTGCCTTCAAAGAAACTATGTTACAACAGAGTAATGAAAATAACGTTTTAAACACTGCTCATTTTTACAAATTTACAGATGTTGCAGTGCATTCTTATGAGAATTTACATGTTACAGAGAAAATATATATTTTCAACTAACACTAATAATAAATACTTTTACTGCAAATTACTAATCTATTGCTGAAATATGCTATTTATGCATTAATAGGGACTACTTTTTCATTTTTTTAATGGTTTTAGAATTAATGCATTGTACACTTGTTTGACAATAGTAAAGACATTTTAATCCCTGTCAGAGTGTCTCAAACTAATTCTTTTATGATGGTGGCCCATTTATAAGTGTGATAAGCCACTCCAGGGTGTGCATTTCAGAGATTTTAATGCACTTCCCAGGGGCATAAGGACACTTGGCCTTCAGGCTCATGCCATAGCACACTCCTGGGGCATGCATTAAAATCCTTGAAATGCACACCCTGTTGTGGCTTATTACTTACATATAGAACTAGAGCTTGGAGGTCCTGGGAGTCACAGTGACCTAATGTGTAACTGTTAAGCTATTACTACAGTTTGTAGCAATTCCCTTCTGTTACAATATCAGCTGAGTGCCAGTTGTTTGGTATACAAAAAGAAATAATAAAGTAAGGGCACTTTACACACAATCCTAACAAAACAACTATTTAATAAAACTAAGTTCTTCATTTTGTTGGTTATACTTTTAACCCATATCTATCTATTAAATCTAGGTGCATATTTGCCAACCATATAAATGGGAGGTCAAGTGGAACTAATATGCTCTTATCAGATTATTGTTTTATCAGATTATGTTGCAATTTTTCCATTGCTTGTTTTTTTCATTTTTTTTTTTATTACTTGCTATATAGGGAATAAAGGATGGTGTGGTGTGTGTTACAAAATTTTACACACACCCGAGGTGGGGGATGCTACATAAATCCTGAGGGCGAAGCCAGAGGGGTTTATGAGAAGTATCCCACGTTGAGTGTATGTATAAAATCGAATTTTACACACTGACCCATCTTTTATTTTATATAATTGCTGGTGGGCGCTTTTTCACCAAAAAGAGAGATCTTTGGTTTCACTTACTGCTGAGTGACGGTTACGGCAGGTGTCCAGTGGGAGTAAAGGGAGAGAGCAGCTGGTGCGTGCACGCAGTCAGGGAAACCCGGTGCATGTTTGCTGTAATAACCAGCCGGTTATTATGGCAAATATCAACCTGGGTTTTCTTAGGGAAAAAGCACCCACCAGTTACTACAGTACCAATCATGAAGTCATACTGTTATAATAAAAACAAACAAACTTATTCCTAACACAGACCCTCAGGCTGCAGTGCCCAGTGGATGACCAAGTCAGAACCATGCTCCCTTTCTTACATCAGCCACATGAATCTGCTGTGTACTCAAAAAACAGAT
Source organism: Neoceratodus forsteri (assembly GCA_016271365.2). Classification (NCBI taxonomy): domain Eukaryota; kingdom Metazoa; phylum Chordata; order Ceratodontiformes; family Ceratodontidae; genus Neoceratodus; species Neoceratodus forsteri. Next base: position 854,533,039 of record CM028134.1, read on the forward strand.
GTAATTCCTTACAAGTAAGGCAACAAAATATTTCTCACAGATCTGCAACCTAATTCCATTGCTCTAGTCAATGAGAGGTCAATGAGGTCAAGGGGAACCTGTATCCTCTTAATGAAAATGTTGTTTTTTCCTGGAAAAACACCAGTACAGGTATTACTTTTACTTTCACTATTTTGCAACTGGCTTCAAGTTCCTACACTTTTCATTTCAGATAAACCCTTACAACATTGTCCCATTATTATGCTTACAATGGTCAACACTTTGTAACTTAAACTGCACCAGCCATGTTGTTACTTTAACAACAGAACACAGTTCACCTTTAAAGGGGCATATTAATACTATATCTTCTTACAGTATTGTTAAGAACAGTACCACCGTATGTATAAAGGTATAGGACTTACACTAAGTACTGTCACACAATTACTCACTAGCTGAAGAAATGTGAATTGCTTGTAGACAGACTGTCTGACAAAGAAATGAGCATTTCATATCTGTACTAGAGGAATCACAGCTCCACTCGGGACCTCCATGCAAGGTATGACATCTCTGACTGCACACTAGAGTTGTAGGTAACTTTATTATAGTCCTTTAAAAAAAACAAGCTTCACGACAATGACAGCACTGTCAGCACACTTGTGTAAATTTCTCTATCCATCCCCCCATCTTTCTGTCTTTCTCTCTCTCTCTCTCTGTACGTCTCACAGCATTCACCAAGAATGTCGAGTGGAAATAAAAATACCATTTATAGTGCAGAACTGTGCAACTCCAAATGCAGTGATCATCAAATTGAAAGGCACAGTTGCATATATGTCATCTGTACCTATCTTGCAGAGATTTATGTATTTTTACAATCGATTTCCACAGAGAAATTCACAAACAGCAATACTGTCAAGTCAAAATAGATACACAGATTAAATCTACTATTGTTTTAAGCTCCTGACATTCGTGATGTGTACTGTGAGAGGTGTGGAGAGACAGAGACAGACAGACAGACAGAGGGAGAGGGTGATGGAGAGAGAAATTTATAGAGTTGCATGAACAGTGCTGTCATTATCATGTGACTTGTGTTTTTTTAAAGCAACAACAATAAAGTTCACCAAAAGTTTAGTGTGCAGTCATAGTTATCAAAAATTGCACGGAGGTCCCAAGTGGAGCTGTGACTCACTGATGCTACCTTAGTAAATTTTCAGTACAGACTGTGTTACATAGAATGATCATTTCTTTGGCAGTCTGTTTTCAAGTAATTCACATTTATTCAGCTAGTGAGTCATTGAGTGACTGTTTATCTAGCATAGCTTGTGGTGTTGCAAAATGCATTGTTGGACTGTATTACAACATTTTATTCTCTGCCCCTGAATATGTATGTATGTATTGATGTTTATTTTTCTTTATCCAGCTGAGGTGTGTAATATTTTAAATGTGCTAAATTGTATAGGCAATTCCAAAGAAATAAAAGATTTATTTCTCTTTTTTTGGAGGGGAGGTGGTCACTTATGAAACAATGTCAAGCTTGCTAGATGTGGAAGAAAAAAGAAAATCAACTAGTTCTAACTGTTCTGTGAACATCTGTTTATGGGTCTAAATGAACATCGGGATGTTTTGCATTTGTTGTAGACTTTGCTCCCTATGTAACATGTGCAAAAAATACCAGCATTCTTTGATAAAAGAAGCTGGTATTTTTTGCACAGTAGTCTTATTGCTTGAAAATAAACTGCAATATTTTGCACAATACTCCTACTGGGCCCTATGCATGAATGGGGAAGAGTGGCTATGCATACGTATCTGGGGCATGTAGCCACTCTGCACCCACTGCGCCCCCTGCATGTTATTCTGAAAGGGGGGGCACACAGACCCCACTGCATATGATCTCCCATGTCCACAGACAGCTCCGTCCTGGGGGAGTTCCAGGGGCATGCCAGCACTATGCAGTGTTCGCTAACCTGCGGAGTGCTGGCAGCATGAGTGCGAAGGGTGGCAGAGGATATGTCAGAGCAGACTCAGCCATAACCCACTGCACACCCCCATGGATGCAGGACTACACTCACCAGCACACTTTGCTGCCCCTGACCACTGGGCAGCAGGAAGTGGCAGGGGCAGCTGGACAGGTGATCGCTTGGCAATTTTGGCGGCAGCAACAATGGGATGAGATGGTGCCGCATGGGTCCAGGTGCCTGCATTCAGCATGCACAGCACCAGATCTGTGCCTCCCTATGCATGGGATACACTCATGGTCCTGGGGGCATCCCATTGGATGCCCGCCTGGGAAGATGAGTCCTCCCCTGTCCACCCTTTGGGGACCTGCGCACTGGGGGGGAGGAGCCGCAGACAGGTGGCCAGCATTGGTGAATGCCAGTATGGGTCCACCTGTCTGTGGGGTTCAGGGTCATGGGTGGGGTATGTGACTGTTCCTTGTATCCCCGCTTGCTTAGTGCACAGGGCCGATTGTGCGAAAAATGTTATCTTTTGTGCCTGACATATACATTTTCCAATAGGAAACAATGGGAAAATTAAAAATGTCATAACCTTTGAAAAGATTAATATTCTTTCACCAGACCTTCAAAATGCACATCTGTGACCCACAGACTTTCTATGATTGAAGTTTCAGACAACAACATAAAGACATTCTTGAGATATAGGTGAGCAAAGAAAAGGATTTTTCAGTTTTGGCAACACTTTATATCTCAGAAATCACTTGACAGATTCCCATGAACTTTGGCAGGTCAGATGACCAACACCTAGAGATTACGCGTGCCAAATCATATGAAAATCCATTGAAGGGCTTTGAAATTATTAAGGCTCAAAGTTTGGACTTTAACATAGAAGTGCCATTTCACTCTACCTATACTGGAGTGACTGTGACAGTATAATATATATATACAGCTTTTGTCACTTTGATCCTAACTGGAGCATATATCTGTCTCTCTCTCTCTCTATATATATATATATATATATATCTATATATCTACCGTATTTCACTGTTTAGAAGACGCAGCTTCTATTACAAAAATTAATTTTGAAGCGGGGCTTATATTTGAGGGCGGCCACTAATTGGGGGCGGCTTCTATTAATAAAACTACGGTACTGTATATTTTTTAACTTTCACCAGAAATCCAAAGGTGTGCTTCAGAACAGATCTGGTTTACCTGTGTTAGGATGGCGAAGCGTAAATGCTACGATCTTGACTTCAAACTGTCAGTTGTTAACTGCGCTGAACGGGAGGGCAATCATCCGGTTGCTGAGTCTCTGAAGTTGGACAAGAAGCAGATACGCGAATGGCATAAAAACAAAGAACTTCAGATGCTGGTGTCTGAAGCAGGTTGCTTTGAGTCTAACAGAAAGAGATGTAAGCTGGTGGGTGCCGGTCGTAAACCCTCATACCCAACTGAGGAGGACAATCTTGAGAACTGAATTTCTATCCAGAGAGCAGCATTTCAGGGTTACCCATAAGGCAATAGCTTTGAAAGCAGCTTCACTGATTAATAACCCTGAATTTAAAGCTAGCCGGGGATGGGTTGACTGGTTTCTGTCTCGGTGGGGCTTTACCATTTGCTAGTGCACCACAGTTGGACAGTGTCTACCAAAGGACTACATCCCTAAAGTCACAGAATTTGTCATTTTCTGTGCAAAGCAGATTTTAAAAAATAGTATTCCATTCAATTGTGTGGGCAATATGGATGAGACTGCTGTGTGGGCAGACAAGTCCGGAGAAGAAATGGTGGATGTAATTGGAGAAAAATCGGTCCCCCTCCTCACAACTGGCCATGAAAAACAATGAATTACTGTCTGTCTAGCTGGTATGGCAGATGGTAGAAAACTCCCTCCTTTCATCATTTTTAAGGGCAAAAGAATGCCAAAGGAGATTTCCCAGAGTTACCGGAGTTATTGTGGCAATGTCAGAAAATGGGTGGATGAATGAAGGGATTACTCTACAGTGAGATTCAATGTAAAGAAGTGCAAAGTAATGCACCTGGGAAACAAAAACCCAGGAGAAGAGTACACAATAGCAGGGGAGGTACTAACAACAACAACAATGGAATAGGACTTGGGGGTAGTCATATTAGATGATCTAAAGGTTGGTAAGCAATGTGAGAAGTCAGTAAGGAGAGCCAGGTGGATACTGGGATGCATAGGAAGGGGCATCACAAGTAGAAAAAGGTAAGTGGTTATCCCTCTGTACAGACAGTTGGTAAGACCCCATCTGGAGTACTGTGTGCAGTTTTGGAGACCTCATCTATGCAAGGACATAGACAGGATGGAAGCAGTCCAGAGAAAGGCAACTAAAATGGTGCAGGGTCTGCATCAGAAACCATATGAAGACAGACTGAGAGAGCTTAATATGTATACCCTTGATGAAAGGAGGGATGGGGGACATGATAGAAATGTTCAAGTACCTCAAGGGAATCAACAAAGTCCAGGAGGGTAGCATCTTTCAGAAAAAGAGATGTGTAAGAACAAGGGGACACAATTTAAAGATAGAGGGGGGAGGACGGCTCAGGGGTAATGTGAGGAAATTTTTTTTCACAGAGAGAGTGGTGGATGCATGGAACTGCCTTCCTTGGGAGGTTGTTGGTGCTAAAACAGTGGGGGAATTCAAAGATGCATGGTACAGACACAAGGCAATTGTAGTGGGGGGGTGGCAGGAAGTAGGCTGTTGGCTAACTAGAATCTGCAGCTTATCCATTAGGTAGGGAAATGGGCAGACTGGGTGGGCCAAGTGGTCCTTATCTGCCATCAAAGTCTATGTTTCTATGTTTCTATGAGTAGATACAGTATGGGGTGGACTAGCATTTCACAAAAGGATGTTGGTATGGGACAGTTTCCGCTGCCATATTTCACCCCGCTGTCAAGCAGTGACTTAAAAATAAAAATACTGTCATGGCAGCAATACCTGGGGGCTGTACAAAACTTCTGCAGCCCACCGATGTGTCCTGGAATGCCCCATTCAAATCACGGTATCGTGAGTGTTATGATCTGTGGCTCTCCACTGAAGAAAGACAGCTTACGGCCAGCGGAAACCCCAAAGCGCCATCTAAACTCAGAATGTTGGAGTGGGTTAAAGATGCCTGGGGTGCTGTCACAAAAGACAATATCATCAACTCTTTTAATGTTTGTGGCATCACATCCACTGATTTAGATATCATCGTGTGCACAAGAAAAGAGGGGGTTGCTGCTGAAGCTCGGCAGCCCATTACTGAAAAGTTGTCATGTCTGTACTCAGGTATGGATGAAGGACATTTATTTTGGTAAAAAAAGTTTTTGTTGTACGCTAACCAGTTTTCTTTTCTCTTCAGGAGCTGACACTATCCATTTGCAGGATTTGCAGGACTCTATTGTGTTCATTCTGGAGGAGCCTGAAGCTAGTGGCTCAGAAGCTGAGGCAGACCCGAACAGCGATGACGAACTAGATTAAAATCTGTTTGCTTGAAGAATTTTACTTGCATTACAAAAATAATAAAAAATGAAATGAGAGGCAATAAAGCTACAGAAAACCAAATCATTAGTCATTTTGTCTTCATTCATTCATTCTGAGCGTGCCCATGATTACAACGTTGGTTTTGAACTGCATGATGATATGTGTTAGGAGGTCTGAACCTCACCTTCAGATTCTTGATGATATTGGGAATGCAAGTAATCACAGACATGATGCATTAGAGTAATAAACAAGTTTATTACTACCAAAGGGATAAATCACAGGTGCCCTAAGCAGTTCTTACCAATACGAACCAGGAGCCAGTGCTAAGCTTTCCCTACACCTCAAGGTTTCTTTGTGTCTCTTAGGGTCTCTCAGGTCTCCGAGGTATAAGGCTTGTGCATTACATTATATACCTATGATAATTACTATGGTTACTGTAAGATAGAAACATTTCTAGTTACAGAGATGAGCCCTATTGGCTAAATTAGAGGTGGCTCCATGGTCCAAGATAATATTATACAATTCTGTAAAGTCATCAGTCTGAGGACAAAAGAGTTCTTATACAGAGTCTTACATAACTCAGTGTAGTGGTACAAATCACCAAAAGGTGACAATGCCATCTTACATATTATAATTACTCCAAGGACACAGGTGTCTTGCATCTTACAAGTAAGAAATACACAGAAAATACAAGGCAGAATATGTGTATTAGCAAGCAAAGTGTATTACAACAATATGCATTCATTTCCTGACATCTACTCTTGTACGGTAGATGCCCTTAGCCCTATATGTTAGTATAACATATACTTAAGTGCTAGCTGTCTACTGTGTACCTCTGAGGGTACCAATTAGGGTGCAGGGACCTCGTGTAACATTCCTCCCTTGTTGCTCCAAGGGCAACACAGGCGAATCTCTAGGGAAAGGACAGGAGCAGTGGTCATTTACAAACCCGACGCGCAAGCTTTGTAAAGGAACTCAAGCTGCTCAAGGTGTTGGCGCAGTGTGCGCCGTAGGCAGAAGAGCATAATAATCAAAATGAAGATTAAAAATGCTTGTATAATAACAAAACCTTTAAAAGTAATCTCTAACCAGGTGTTAGTTAATGCGTTATTCATATCACCATCATTAATCAGGGCGAGAACAGCTTCAGTGGCTTTGGTCATATTATTGTTGATGTGGATGAGGTGTGTGTCTTTCCTGTCTAAAAGTGATTTTAATGTAAGTGTGAGTGGGTCTATGTGTACATTAAAGTATGGAAAATATCCTGACAGTGTGAGCAGATAATCAGGGTTACCATCAATAATGTCTGCATCAAGGAGGGGGACGGGGGTTATAACAGTATGTCCAATGACAGTCTTCTGGTGGGGGACAAAACAGAAATTGGGGTAATCATTAGCACATGTAACAGATCCATAGGTGTAGGACTTGTAGTTGGTGATCACGCAATACTCGCCATCGGAACTATACTGTGAGCGCACAGTAGGGAGTCTCCACTTTTGCAACTGGACAGGGCAGGTGTAGGTCATCTTCGAAATCCATGTTGACAGGCGATGAACCTCCTCACAATAGGATTGGTAGAGCTTATCCAGAGCCAGAGTTGAGTCAAAGGAGTCGGTGCCATTTGCCGTGATGTCATCCTCCATGGTGAAAGTCCAATCAATGCTGTCTGGAGAGTAACCACAAACAGGTTGAATAACATCAAATACATCATATTGGCACAAGTAAATATATTGCTTTTTCACACAGCAGTCCATGTGCGGAGCCACCCAGGCATCCAGGAAAGGATGGTAAACCAGTAGAGGCAGTAGATCCAGGCATTCTCTGTAGATGTCTTCATCCAAATGCCCAATGGAGTGTACTAGTGCAAGCTTGTCGAACAAAGCTGTAGTGGGGTCAAAGCGTGGTAAAGAGACAGTAAATGAAACAAACATGGTATCTGTTATGGAACACTTCTTGGCAGTGAAACAGGGACCAGTGTTAGGGTGTCTGGTCACAAACCTCAAATTTCTAGCTGTAGAAAGTGGTATAGTTGAGGTTTGTTGCATACACGTGGAAACACAGCTAGTGGTTTTACATCATGGACAATACCATTTGGAGATGCGTCTATCATGTATAATGTCAGGTATTCTTCCAGACTCTAGATCACGGAAGAGGTTGTTGATGGTAGTGATAATGTAGGGGCCATAGGCAGAACAAAGTATTTCTCTAGCAATGTATTGTTTATCTGCTTCTTTATTGTTCTGTTGTATGAGTACGTTCATCTTATCTTTTGAATCAATGAATGCTTTAGCAATGTCTTGCATGGTGCATACAGTGTATCTTTCTTCCTGACTAAGGCCATCCACACCATGCAATAATGGGGGTAGTATGTTGTTGACCAAACCAGTGGAGAATTTGGCAGAACGAGCTTTGATAGCAGCAATGTCTGCTTTATTCCAGATAGACATAGCCGTACCAAAAAGGCCTGTGACAGTACCTGTTGCACCTGTAACATCAGAACTGTCAACTTCACACGTTTTATGTTTATGAGTTAGATCATCAGGAGAGGGCTTCCTCCTGAAGTTGCCTCTATGTTCAGTGGAATCCACCCCGGCAATAGGGTCTTGCGTACGAATCTGAAATGCAGCTAAACTATCAAGCAATAATGTACTACAACATGCTGACATGTTAGTATTGTGACACATACCAAATTCTTTCATATTCCAGTAAGTTAGATTAAACAAAACAGGTATATGCATAAACTGTAAGTTATTAATCAAAGAACCTGGGAGGGCAGTAGCTGTTAGACCACTACGAGGACCAGGGGTATGATTTGGACATTCCAAAAGCTGTTTATCAGTGGGTGGTAACAGAGAGAGGTACATGGCTGCAGAAGCCATGTGGTGTATAGCACAAAATTTCCGAGCAGAATCTCTGGACAAAGAATTACAGTATGAAAGATCGATTAAGGCAGTTATGGTGTACAAACCAGAATGTCTTAATGCAGTTTGTAAAAAGGACAGTGGACCATTTGGGGATAATTTAGCACTGGGCCAACCTTGGAAAGTTCCTTTGGAGAGTTTGGCCACAGGGAGGATTTGTCCTTGTGATGTGGTTTGCCACTCAATTTGAAGGGTAGATTTATCAGGAACAACTGAGGCAGTAAGGTAAGCATCGGAACCTTCCTGGACAGTAATCATACTATCTGGTATATTGATGGATACTCCCTCTGGAGGAGATGCTGGAGGATTGAGGTGTCGTAGGAGGTCTGGTACCATGCCTTGGATGCAGGGGATTACTCCTGAGAGGAGGAGATAATGGAACAAGATAGCCATCTTGTCAGTGTATCTGAAAAGGAACATCAAAGATTAGTATGTTAGTACTATTCCACCCAATGGGGTGAGAAAAAGTAATTTAAGCTCCTTTATACAGTTTCAACTGGTTTGCATGTAACCATTTGTCAGTCAACTTGTTGTTATGCAGGAGTCTAACTTGATAGACTGCTGGACTGAGTTTGTTGACAATGGGGTATGGGCCTTCCCACTTGTTGGAGAAGGAGTAGGTGGGATGTGCAAATCGAAGTACCATTACCTGATCTCCAACTTGCCAATCCACTTCTTGTGCGTGTTTGTCAAACTGTATTTTGGATTGTTGCTGGGTCTTGCCCATGCAGTTAGCAGCATACAAGTGTGTGTGTGTGTGTATGAGGTCTTTTCTGAGTTTTTTCACATATTGGTCCACAGACACATGGTCTGCAGTGGGGGTGTGCAGGTCAAACAACAGGTGTTCAGGTAATCTCATCTGTCTGCCACTCATCACCTCAAAGGGTGTAAGCTGGATGGTGGCTGAGGGTGTACCCCTAATTGCCATAAGGAGTAACAGCAATGGGGAATCCCAAGTTTTGGGATTATCCTCAATAAATTTGGAAAGCATTTGCTTAATTCATCTGTTGGCTCTCTCTGCTTGACCTGAAGATTGAGGGTGGTAGGGTATGTGGAACTTCTGCTGAACTCCGAGGAGTTCAAGGGATTCTTTCATCAACTCACCTGTAAAACTGGTTCCTTTGTCAGAGTCTACTTTTAGAGGTAGAATGGATCCCATTCACATATCTGGAATGTGTAGTACGGTATGGGCTGCATGCTTATTGGCTCACGCTGTGGATCAATGGGCGTACAGCCCTACCAACAGTATCCGGTAGGTCGGCGGGCGGCAGGTGGGTGAGTGCTGCCACCCGCCACAGATTGGGGAGGAGTGGGCGGCAGGATTCAGTGGGCGGGTGGGGTGGGGGGTCCACTGGACCACCAGGAATATTGAGAATGTTATTTATTTACTTAGCCCGCGATCGGGCAGGCTGGTCCACTTTACCACCAGGTATATTGAGAAGTTTATTTATTTACGGATGAATCTTGTTCTACTGATGCCCGCAATAGGGCATGGGGGGGCGCCACCAGGGAGGTGCAGCTGGAGCTCAGGTGGCCACCCACAGGTGGCAGCTGCCATGTTGCGCCCTGCAATGCGGCAGCTCACATGTGGGTGGCCATCCGTTGTTCCTTTTTTTTTTGTATCAACTTTGTGCTGGCGCAGGTAGGGGTTGCGCATGAATGGCTCCGCACATCCTGGGCTAAATATCGGGCTGTGCAGAGTATGCATGGCCATACACCCCCCCACCTGCGCCTGCATACATTACTGATGCACTCCGGCTCATCGGGATTTGTGCAGTGCACTTATCCTGTTTGAATATCGCGTCGGAGCACATCAGTGGGTTGTGCATGGTGTAACACTGTTGCACCATGCGCAACCCTTTTGAATATCTGGGCCTGTATCTATATATATATTCTTTGCAAAAAACATTGTTAATGCATCGGTTAGGGTTGTTTCCACAGTGACAAAAGTGTGGAAATTCAACGTTGGGTTACCACCCTACCACCCTACTATCAAGTCCCCATCCTCCACACACCAACAGATGTCAGGGTGTGCCATGAGGTCATCAGCCCCAATTCTCACCCCATTACATGTGTAAGCAAGCTGTCATGCTACAGTATAGGAGAATGGGGTGAGAGTTAGGACCCCATGGCACACCAACATCTGTTGGTGTGTGGAGGATGGGGACGTGGTGGTAGGGTTGTGGGGTGGTAACCTTAACATTGAATTTCCACACTTTGTCACTGTAGAAACAACCCTAACTGATGCATTAATGAAGTTTTTTGCAAAGAATTTCCTTTCTGTTTGAAAAAGTATAATTTAAATAGTAAATGGAATGTGTTGCTGGGAGCACGGAGCCCACCGCCCATTTGTGCATAATGATATGTCTCTGTGGGAGCACAGGCCCTCCAGGCCCTGTGCTCCCACATATACATAGCTACAGAGCCATACAGCAGCCCTATAGGGCAAGGAACCCTTGTACACTAGTTTGCCAATATCTCAGGAACCGTAACAGCTAGGAGGAAAATTCAAGTGTCGTAATCATGACAGTGAGAAGTCCACATGACACAAATCAACCTAATCCATACCTCACATATTTTACAAGATATGGGCACTGAAAAACACTGCGAATGCTAATTATGTGGGTGTAATAGTAAATTTTAATTTCATGGTATTCATGGCTTTCCAGCCTACTTCTGCAAGAATGTTTGCAATGAAAAATCCATATCTAGAAACCATTTTTGAGATACGGGCACCGAAAGGCATCACAAGTGCCGCAATGTTATCCTATGGGAACATTTCTGAACTTCGGAATGCTGTAACTATGAGCCTGTTGAATGTTTTCTTACCAAACCACATCAGGCACATCTGTGGGACTAGGGCTTGCCACCCTGAACATTTCAGGCCAATAACACAATCCATTTTGCCACAATGAAGTGACAAAGAAAACAACACACAGCAAAACGTGTTCGTACAGTGTTACTGAGATTACTTGAATGTTATTGCGACACTCCTACCTCTATAATGAGAATGTTATCGCGCACACAAAAATGCTGCCGCAGTTACTTTTTTCTCCAAACGCGATTGTTTTTGTGGCAACAAAAAATGTTGCAACGATCAAAAAACAGCAAAAGTTTTAAAACCATATTTGCTGACCAGCTAGTAAAAAACTAACGCTAATCCTCAGGGCCTGATTAGGTAAACACAACTGTTGGTGTTTACCAAAGGGCATTATATTTTGAGTTACACTTTTTTCTCTGTCACTAACTGAAAAACAAGATGGCAGCAGCATGAAAACAAATTAGGGGAGCTCGACAATAAAAATGTGAATGCGAAAGTTTTCGCAATGCACATTTTTCCATAGGCTATAATGGGACATGAAAAAATTTAATAACTTTTGAATAGAGCAATATTTTTTCACCAAATATTCAAAATGCACTAGTTCAACCAATTACACATGTAGACAAATAAATTTGAAGCCACCCAAATGCATTGTTCAGTCCAATATGGCTTACTGAAAAATGAGCAGAAGCATGATTTTTCACTTTTTGAGTGCCTCACAGTTCTGCAACTGTACATCTGACTGGAATGAAATTTTCCAGATCCAGAGATCTATGGTAGGCAGTTGTGCTTTCCAAATTTCAGGCAAATTGGACAAACAGTTGCAAAGTTATTAAAGTGCAAACTTTGAAGTTTAACATAGATGTGGCCATGCAACCCTAACTATAGTGGCACACCGTGCCACTATAATATAAATATATATATATATATATGTATATTCATTGCAAAAAACTTTGTTAATGCATCAGTTAGGGTTGATGTTACAGCGACAAAAGTTTGGAAATTCAATCTTAGGGTTACCCCCCTACAACCCCACCTCACCCTCACCCCCATCCTCCACATACCAACAGATGTTGGGGTGTGCCATGGGGTCATCACGCCCAGCTCACACTCCATTCCATGTGTAAGCAAGCTGACATGCTACAGTATAGGAGAATGGGATGAGAGTTAGGACTGATGACTGATGATCCCATGGCACACCCTGATGTCTGTTGATGTGTGGAGGATGAAGTGAGATGAGGTGGGGTAGTAGAGGGTAACCTATCATCAAATTTCCAAACTTGTCACTGTGACATCAACCCTAACTGATGCATTAACAAAGTTTTTTGCAATTAATTTCCTTACTATTTGAAAAAGTGTAATGTAACTAGTAAATGGTATGTGTTGGTGGGAGCTTGGTGCCCTTTGGGCCTCATGCTCCCACCAAACCACCCATTTGTGCATAATGAAATGTGACTCTGGAAGTGTGGGCTCTCTGGGCCCTGTGCTCCCACTTACACATAACAACGGAGCCATACAGTACCCTATAGACATGAAAAGGAACCTTTGTAACACTAATTTGCCAAAATCCCACCACCACAACCCTAAAGACACCAACAGGCATCTGTTGGTGTGTGGAGGATGGGGTGAGGGTGGGGTGGTAGGGTTGGTAGCCCTAACATCGAATTTCCAAACTTTTATCACTGTGACATCAACCTTAACTGATGCATTAGTGGAGTTTTTTACAATGAATTTTCCTTCTTTATGAGAAAGTGTAATGTAAGTGGTTAGTGGTATGTGTTTATGGGAGTGCAGGACCTCCAGGCCCTGTGCTCCCTTCACGTTGTACATTTGTGGCATTATAGTATGTGTATGTGAGAGCGTGGGATCTCTGAACCCTGCTTTCCCACTTAGCCTTAAATACAGAGCCATATAGCAGCCCCATAGTACTGTAAACTAACCCTTGTAACACTTTTTTGGCAATATCTCAGTAACTGTAGCAGCTATGAAAAAAATCCCACTGCAGGTCTAAACTATGACTTCGAAACTTCCTCACAGGCCTAGCCCACTGAAGCTGTGGGTAGCAAAAAATCCGTATCTCAAATCCCTGCCCTGGAGCAAGCCTAGCCGCTGTCCACACTCCCACAAGCCCTGTCAGAGGGTACCCTGCCCTGGAGCAAGCAGAGTCACTGTCTGCACTCCCACAAGCCCTGCCAGAGGGCACCCTGCTGTGGAACAAGCTGAGCCACTGTCCATACTCCCACAAGCCCTGCCAGAGGGTACCCTGCCCTGGAGAAAGCTGAGCCACTATCCGCACTCCCACAAGCCCTGCTGGAGGGTACCCTGCCCTGGGGCAAGCCAAGCCACTGTCCGCACTCCCACAAGCCCTGACGGAGGGTACCCTGCACTGGAGCAAGCCAAGCCACTGTCCACACTACCACAAGGTAATCTTTCCATCAGCTGTTAGCTCCACTGAATCTGCGCCACACCAAGCATTCGTCAGCCTTTGTCCATTTAAATCTTGACACCTTTTTGCTGAAGATTTTTGAACAACCAAATCTGTTATTCGGGCGTCAGTTTTAAAACTCTGCATGTCTGCTGTACTGTAAAGTGCCCGTTCCAGCTCACCAGACATGCGTGGAGCTCTCATTTTATTTAAAAATGTTCCCAACTTCAGTGTAGAAAGCTAGTCCAGACTACAAGTGTAGCAGCACTCACAACAGAGCTGCAGGGTTCTCCATGACTCGGATCTTTACCCTTTGCTGCTAAGCACTGTGTTTTCAATTCAGAGCCGGACTGAAGTTTTAAATTAAATTGGTAGCGCTGTTTCTTATTCAAATTGAGCAGGAATTCTAACCTGATAGATCACTCAGCCAATTTTAAGCTCCATCTTGGGTCAGTTCTCACTGCTGGGTACAGACAGTGTAGCAAAATCTAAATATTGAATGAGCTTGTGCAGACAGCTACTTAGACTATTGTTATAACCTGGTCTACAGTTAAACCTTTATTGCTCTACCTATATTTTAACTGCCTTATACTTGTGTTATTGCTGAGGGATTTTTTTTTCTCTTTCCATGTAATATACTGATGAAATGTTAGCTGAATGATTGTGCCTACAGTTGCATTTACAGACTACTACTTTTGTCTCCCTGTGTTTATTTCTCTCTCTATTTCTGCTTGCTCTACCAGTCTCCTCCTTTCCCCACCTCTTTTCCCTACTCCTCCTCCAATTACCTACCTCTTCTTTTGAACCATATTTAAACTCCACACTCTTCTCTCTCCTCAGCCCTTCTGGAGGGTACCCTGCTCTGGAGCAAGCCGAGCCGCTGTCCACACTCCCACAAGGTAATCTTTCCATCAGCTGTTAGCTCCACTGAATCTGCGCCACACCAAGCATTCATCAGCCTTTGTCCATTTAAATCTTGGAGCCTTTTTGCTGAAGATTTTTGAACAACCAAATCTGAGTTATTCGGGCGCTAGTTTTAAAACTCTGCATGTCTGCTGTACTGTAAAGTGCCCGTTCCAGCTCACCAGATGTGCGTGGAGCTGTCATTTTATTTAAAACTGTTCCCAACTTCAGTGTAGAAAGCTAGTCCAGACTACAAGTGTAGGAGCACTCACAACAGAGCTGCAGGGTTCTCCGTGACTCGGATCTTTACCCCTTGCTGCTAAGCGCTGCATTTTCAATTCGGAGCCAGACTGAAGTTTTAAATTAAATTGGTAGCGCTGTTTCTTATTCAAATTGAGTGGGAATTCTAACCTGATAGATCGTTCAGCCAATTTTAAGCTCCATCTTGGGTCAGTTCTCACTGCTGGGTACAGACGGTGGAGCAAAATCTAAATTTTGCATGAGGTTGTGCAGACAGCTACTTAGACTATTGTTACAACCTGGTCTGCCCCACAGCCACTATGCAGCTGCTCCCCACCCACACTTTCTCAACATTTGTTATATAGTGGTCCCTGCCCCACCTACTGTTATGCCCAGAACGTGAGGTTTTAACTATCTCCTCACTTTCTCATTTGCAGCCTATACCATTTCACCACTAGAGGGCTCTCTGAAACCTCTTCAATCTTATCAGTATCTCATTTCTCAGTCTGCATTTTCTGTTGTGCAGTCAGTGTTTTCTGCCCAGATTCCTCTGATCTGTGCAGCATTTGGTTCCTCTTCAAATAGCTATCTAGCTGTCATATACCTTATCCTGACTATGGCATACTCCTCTTTTAACTATATCACCGCAAATCCCTGTGCTATCTCTCTATTACTCTCCATTATGGCTCTTCTCCTAGTGATGCCCCTGTCCTGGGACAGCATCTCTTCACATCCTAATGTGCCTTCCAACATGCGTTCACTATCCCACTATCCCACTTGCACCTTGCCACCTTCCCTCTTTTTGCCTCAGATAGGATCACCTACCATGTTGCTTTTATGCTCTTTAACTCCTCTCCTCTAAACTCCTCCCTGCCCTCACCTTTCTTCCATCGTAAACTGTGGTGCCTGCTCCTCCTATCATTAATGTTAGCGGGAGATGTTGAACTCAATCCAGGTCCTGCCGTTAACATTCCCCATTATGACACAGCTTGGAAAGACTTAAAAGGGCTGCGTATTGTTCACCTAAATATTCGGAGTCTTCTCCACAACTGAACTGAACTTGAGGCCTGGACTACTCAATATAACCCTGACATTCTGTGTCTCTCTGAAACCTGGCTAAAACCCTCCACACCTGATAACCTGTGTATGTTACCCAACTGCAAAATACTCCGGCAAGATAGGTCCACATCTAAACGTGGTGGTGGTGTTACCATCCTCTTTAAAACTCACCTATCTCTACACCGTAATGTCTCTCTCACCCTCTCTCACTGTGAAGCCATTCATGCTACTCTACAATTAGGCTCTAAGAAACTGCACATAGTGTGTGCCTATAACCCCCCTATTGGTGGCATTGCTGGACTCAAGGAACTATTATCCCAGGTGAGCACAGCCGTTGGTCATAATGAGGTCCTTATTTTGGGTGATCTAAATCTAAATTGGACTAGTAAAGTAAATCATTTATTTCACACCATGGTACATGGCCATAACCTCCACCAATTAATCACTGACCCAACTAGGGTCATGGCCCCCCCTCGTTCTAGTTCACTAATTGACTGGACTCTCACTAACCATCTTGACAGTATAGTCTCTGCTGGCACCCTGGCAGATGCTATAAGTGATCAGTCCCCAATCTTCTGCATCTGGCGTTCCGCTAGACAACCATCTCCTCCTCACAAACTCATCACCTTCCGTAATCTGGCCAATCTTAATCAGGCACATTTTTTGCTTGACCTCTCAATTATTGACTGGTCTCCCATCTTTGCCTCCTCGGATGTTCAATTAGCCCTTGACTACTTCCTGACAAGGTTTGGATACCTACCGGACATCCATGCCCCCAGAGTCACACGCCACATACAGGGAACACAAACAAAGTGGCTCACTAAAGACCTTCTTACTTAACTCAGGACAAGGGATAAAAGTTGGTGGCGTTTCAAGGCCTCAGGGCTACAAGCAGATTTTAATGACTATAGAGCCAAGAGAAATTCCTGTAAAAGGAATATTCACCTAGCCAAAAGCTCCTTCTGTAAGGACTTGTTAATGAAATCTGCTGGTGACTCCAACAAATTCTGGTCTGTCATAAAAACTCTCCTTGGAACAAACAATGCATCTACCACAAATGACATGCTGATAAACAACATACATTGTAATAATCCAGCGACCATAGCTAATGCACTAAACTACCATTTCTCGGACCTTTCGAGCTACTCTGCCTTTTCCCCCCTTGCCCCCCCACCTCCAGCTCCATTGACACAGAACCAGCTCTCTCTTACCCACCTTTCCAGCTTTGGACCTTCACCAGACAAGAAGTTCTAAAGCTGTTACTATCCATCTCTGACAGCACTAGTACTGGTGCAGATGTATTGGAACCCAGGCTACTGAAAATCGCTGCCCATCTCATTGCCTCCCCTCTTATGAAAATCTTTAACTTATCCATATGTCAGGGCATGGTTCCCAACATCTGGAAGATAGCCAGAATCACTCCTATCCTTAAGAAAGGTGATCCTCAAATCATGTCTAACTATCAACCTATTGCCATTCTCCTCGTGCTCAGTAAAATCCTGGAAAAATTAGTAGCAACCCAAACCACAGCATACCTCCAGAAGCATAACCTCCTTGCAGTTTCCCAGCATGGCTTCCTCAAAGGCCATAGTACTACCACTGCCATCCTAAAATTTACAAACGACATCTACGGTGTGATGGAATCTGGCTTTTTGACAGGTGCTATCTTCATTGACTTAACTAAGGCATTTGACCTGGTAAACAACACCTTTCTCCTTGCTAAACTCCGCTTGTTCGGTTTCTCCACTGAAACAGTTGCCTGGTTCAAGTGCTACCTATCCAACCGGATGCAAGCTGTCACCTTTAACTCTGCTTTGTCCAATATTTCTCCCATACATATGGGAGTTCCTCAAGGCTCCATACTTGGCCCGCTACTTTTCTTTATTTTTAAAAATCACCTCCCATCGTATGCACCTGACTGCTCTTCCCTGCTGTATGCAGACGACCTTGTCATTTACCGTAGTGGAAGTAATATTGTGGATATAAACTGCTCTCTTACTAATGACTTCTTAAGTATTCAGTCCTGCCTAATTGAAAACAATATTGTTCTTAATGCTAGCAAAACTCACTCCATGCTTTTCGGCTCCCCAGCTAGACTCAAATCAAATCGCAACTCCTTTCAAATCTTGTGTGCCGGTGGTTCCCCGGTAGTTAGCACTAGCTCCTTCAAATACCTGGGTATTCTTCTAGATGAACTCCTGGACTTTGACCTCCACATCACCGCCACCTGCAAATCGGTCAACTCAAAAATTGGAGGTGCCTACCGTACTAGCTATGCCCTTACTCCACCTGCTCGGCTTGCAGTGGCTCAAGGCCTACTGCTTCCAGCCCTTGCTTATGGCTCAGTCACGTACCTAGGAGCATTAAAGACCTCCCTACATAAATGGGACATCACCTATAATAATATCTGCCACTATGCCTCTGGATCACCATGTTTCAAACATCACTGTCAGCTGTATGCTGACCTAAAATGGCCCAATCCTTCTGCCCACTGGCTACTGGCCCTTGGCTCCCTACTTGATGGTATAACTAAATTAGGTCTCCCCAAATCCCTCACCTCCTTGCTACACTCCCAAACCCCCTCCTATGATCTCCGATTTAGTGACAATGCCCCTCTCTTCATCTCCATATGCAAAACCTCCATGGGTGCATGGGCTTTCTCCTACTCAGCCCCTAACTATTGGAATTCTATCCCTCAAGCTATTCGCCGTGCTACTACCCATGCTGGTTTCAAGAAACTCCACCACGAACATCTACTGGCCTCTAATCCTTGCACATGCTTCCATCCACCTTAGCCCTTTCAATCCTTCCACTTCTCACCTTTGTTCTTTCCTTACTCTTCCTCTTTCCCTCTCATCCCTTGTCCTGTTCTTCCATCTCCCCCTCCTCCTCCCCTTCCTTCCTTCTCTCTATATTGAGCCTTGCAATGGCACTTACCAATTCTAATGTACTTTCCAGCCAGCTCCAGTACAAATTTGTTAGCACTTGTTTTGTTTTTTCTTAACAGTACTGTTTATATTTTTGACATTATCTTACTCTGTTTCATCCAGTTGTCAGTTGTTTGTATTGCACTCAATTCCATTGTTTATCTCTTCCTTGTGCTACGTCACATTGTACAGCTCATGTATTTTTTTCACTTGTATTCTCCCGGGTCGTGCCTGAAAATAGGGATCTCTGCGGTTAGTGCACCCACCCGGTTACCAAAAGCAAATAAATTAACTTTTCAAGATCTGGCAGGGCAATGTCATCCAATGGGAAATGTCTCAGCTTCAGAACACTGTAACTATGGGCCCATTGAATAGTTTGGGACCAAACTACAAAAGGCACATCTGTGGGACCAGGGCTTGCCACCAGGCAAATTTCAGCCCAAAAGCACAATCCACCTCGGCACAATGAAGAGACAAAGAAAACAACACATGGGACAATGTTGTCAAGTATTGTTTTCGTGACATCAAAAATGCTTTTGTGACAACAAAAATGTTTTCATGATATCCCTATACCATATAATGAAATGTTTTTGTGCACAAAAAATTGTTGTTGTGCACAAAAAATGTTTTTGCAAAGGTTTTCGCAATGCACATACAAATTTTCCCATAGGCTACAATAGGACATGAAAAACTTGCATAACTTTTGAATGGATTAATATATTTTCACCAAATTTTTGAAAGGCACAAGTTTATCCCAGGCCACATATAGACATGCATATTGAATCCACTCAGATGAATTCTTCAGTCCATTATGCCCGACCGAAAAATGCGCAAAAGTTGGGTAATTTTCACTTTGTAGATGCTCTATGGTTCTGCAACTGTACATCCAATCAGAATGATACTTTCCAGACCCAGAGATCTAAGGTTGGACACCACGCAAGCAAAGGTTCAGTCAAATCAGACAAACAGTCACAAAGTTATTAAAGCTCAAACTTTGGGGTTTAACATAGAAATGACTGTGCAACCCTAACTATACTGGCGCTACTGCGCCAGTATAATATATAAATATATATATTTATGCAACAGGTGTCAGGATAAAAACTGACACATAACTTCAGTTATCTGAGTCACTGTGTGGATAAATGGGTGGTGATGTAATCACTATGTGGATAACTTCAGGTTATCCACATAGTGATTGCATCATCACTCATTTATCCACACAGTGACTACATCACTAACTACCACCACCTGTGCTGCCTGCTCAGCAGTACTGTCTCCCAGTTTCACTTTCACCTTCTCACAGTGCTCTTTACAAGAAAAGCTATCACAGCCCCAAATACTCACAAAATGCACATCCTAACCAAATCATCCACCCCCCCAATGAGAACCACATTTTAAATGAAAACACTCAACAAGAAAAGCCATTTTTTCCTCTTTCTCAGCACAGCAACCCTGCAAACCAAACACAGAAACCAGGCACAGAGAAAAAAACATGGACAGAAACTTAAAAATAATATATAACAAAACTGAACCCAAAAAATCCTGTTGCATAAATTAAAAATGTATGGGGCACCGGTGGGATAACCGAGTTATTTGTACAGTAGCCTGTGACCTCTCTTAAACCTCACTTGTGGTTTTGCCACTCATGAGGTTACTCGAGGTCACAGGCTACTGTAGAAATAACTTGGTTATCCCACAGGCGCCCCATGCATATCCTATACACATATATATATATATATATATATATATATATATATATATATATACACACACATATACAGTATTGTAAAAACTTTTTAATGGATCAGTTAGGGTTAAAGTGAAAAAGTGGGGAAATGAGATGTTAGGGTTGAGCCTCTAACCCCCCCCACCACCCCACCCCCAATCCTCCACAGACTGACAGACACCAGGATGTGCCATGGGGTCATGAGGCCCACCTCTCACCCCATTCCATGTGTAAACAGGTTGACATGCTACAGTAAAGGAGAATGGGGTGAGAGTTAGGCCTCACAACCCCATGGCACACCCCGGCTTCTGTCAGTCTGTGGAGGATGGAAGTGGAGTAGTGGGGGGTTAGGGGCTCAACCCTAACATCTCATTTCCCCACTTTCCTCACTTTAACCCTAACTGATGCATTAATGACGTTTTTTGCAATTAATTTCCTTACTTTTTGAAAATGTGCAATATAACTAGTAAATAGCATGTGATGGTGGGAGTGCAGGGCCCCAAGTTGCCCATCTGTGCATAATGATATGCATCTGTGGGAGTGCAGGCCCTGCGCTCTCACTTACACATAACCACAGAGCCATACAGCAGCCCTACAGGGCAAGGAACACTTGTAACACTAATTTGTCAATATCTCAGCAACCATAGCAGCTATGAAAAAAAATCAAGTATCATTGTAATCATGACAGTAAAACCTCCATGCAAGATAAATTGACAAAATCTGTATCTCACATTATATCTGAGATACTGGCACTGAAAAACACTGTGGGCACTGCAATGTTATCCTATGGGAAAAATCTGAACTTCGTAATGGCATATCTATTGAACAGAAAAAATCTTTTACACCCAACAGCATAAATCACATCTCTGAGACACCCCCTTTATACCCTGCAAATTTCAAGCCAAAAGACAAAACCATTTGTTTACAGTGTAATGTATATGATAACTGGTATGTGTTGGTGGAAGCCCGGGTCCTCCAGGCCCCATGTTCCAACCAAACTGCCCATTTGTGCATAATGATATGCATCTATGGGAGAACGGGCACTCCAGGGCCAGGGATCCCACTTACACATAACTACGGGGCTATACAGTAGGCCAATAGGCCCGAAAAGGAACCCTTGTAACACTAATTTGCCAATATCTCAGTAACCGTACAACCTTGGAAAAATATTCCACTGCAGGTGTAATCTGTGGTTCTAAGCTACCAGTAGTGAAAAATCTGTATCTTACTTCGTTTTCAAGATACAGGTGCTGAAAGTTGCTATGGGCGCCGCAGTGTTAACCTATGGGAAAAATCTCAGCTTTGTGATAGCATATCTATGGAACTGATTACCTTTTCAATACCTAAATAGCATAATTTACATCTCTGGGACACCTCATTTATCTGCTGCAAATTTCAAGTCAAAAGACCAAACCGTTAATTTACAGCGCAGTGTCAAAATTTTTAAAAGTTAAAAAATTCCTAGTTCATGAGGTAGCAAAATCCCCAACTGCAAGGTCAATCCATGTTCGCGAACTGTCAAAATCACCATCCACCAGAAATTCTTGACTGTCAGATTTTGGCCATCTGGTCCCTAAGTGACGGTCAAGGATTTCGCTGCCTCGCGAAAGGGGATTGCTCGTGGACGTGGATTTTGTCAGCTCACAGATGAGGATTTTGTCAGCTCATGAAAGGGGATTGGAAAAACTAATCTCTCAACCCATTCCATGTGTAAACAAGCTGACATGCTGCAGTATAGGATAATGGGGTGAGAGTTAGGCCTGATGAGCCTATGGCACACCGCAACATCTGTTGGTGTGTAGAGGTTGGGGGTTGGGTGGGGTGGAATGGTGGGGGGGGTAACCCTAATATCACATTTCCATACCTTTGTCACTGTGCTATCAACCCTACCTGATGCATTATTGAAGTTTTTTTGCAATTAATTTCCCTTCTTTTTGAGAAAGTGTAATGTAACTGGTAACTGGCATGTGTTTGTGGGAGTGTGGGCCCTCAGGGCCCTGCGCTCCCATCACATTGCCCATTTTTAGCATAATGGTGTGTATATGTAGGAGTGAGGGCCCTCTGGGCCCTGTGCTCCCACTTACACATAAGTACGGAGCCATTCAGCAGCCCCATAGTACTGAAAAGGAACCCTCGTTTCACTTATTTGGCAATATTTCAGTAACAGTAGCAACTATGAAAAAAATTCCGCTGCAGTTGTAATCATGACTTCCAAACCTCCCCGCAGGCTTAGTTCACCTAGAGGTGGATAAAGCTGCGGAGAATGAAAAATCCGTATCTCGAATTGTTTTCGAAATATGGGCGCTGAAAGTTGATGCTGGCGCCATGATGTTAACCTATGGGAAATTTCTCAACCCTTTTAAATTTTTTGACCAAACCATCAAAAGGCACCTTTGTGGATCCAGGGCTTGCCACCCTGCACATTTCAGCCAAAAAGCCCCAACTGTTTAGGTGCAGTGGTGTGGCAAAGAAATTGTATTTTTTGGTGCAGTAGCATCACAAATTGCAACAGTACAGATGCAGCAGTGTCATGATTTGTGAAAGTGTCACAAATGTACTGTGGTGATTTGTGACACCACATAACTGATGACACCACTGTGTTTTCCAGGGTCCATTTAGATAAACACAGCTGTCAGTGTTTACCTAGGGGCACCAGAATTTGAATTACAGTCATTTTTCTGCACCACTTACTGAAGCAAGATGGCAGTAGCATGACACTACTGAGTGGATTTGTGACAGTAAAATGTGGTTTTGTGACAGTTTCAAGAGGCGCATATATTTTCCCCACTGATTTCAGTGTTAAAACATAAAAAATGAATAGTTTTTGAACGGTTTAATATTTTTTCACCAAATCTTCAAAAGGCACATCAATGGCCCAGACCACATCTTCCCTGAAGATTTCACACCAGATGGACAAATTATGTGGGCTGTAGCCCTGAGCAAAGAAACATACAAAAACCCAGTTTTTGAGCATTTTTTTGAGCTCTACAGCTACACAACCTTTCATGTGACCGTAACGCAACTTGCCAGATCCAGAGATCTATGGTACCACACCATGCATGCACAATTTCAGGGAAATCCTTCATACTGTGGCAAAGTTATTCAAGTGCAAAATGTTGAGTTTAACATAGAAGTGGCCGGGCAACCCTAACTATATACATATATATATATATACACACACACATACACACACACACACACAAACACACACACACACACACACACACACAATAGGATGAGAGCAATATCAGTGTGATAACCTCAGTTATTTCCACTGGAATGAGATATTTGACAATGACATCACTTGATTTAAAATATCTGACAAATATACAAACTCTGCTGATGTCACCACTCACTACAGCCTACATTCTAAATTGAACTGCTTCACAAATCTGTTTCTCACTGCTACCTGCAACTAACTCAACTAGCATTGCAAAACACACTCACCTGTGTCCCATAGTGTTTCTGAAACTCCCAGCTCATTACTATGCTAATCTCAGCTTCACTACAGCCTGCATTCTAAATGACACTGCCTTACAAAACAGTTTGTTTCTCACTGCTATCTGCAACTAACTCAATTAGCATGGCAAAGGACATGCAGCTCTTTCCCATAGTGTTTCTAAAACTCCCAGCCCATTACTACACTACTCTCAGCTTCACTACAGCCTGTATTTTAAATGACACTGCTTCACAAAACAGTTTCTTTCTCACTGCTACCTGCAACTAACTCAGTTAACATTGCAAAAAACACTCAGCTGTTTCCCATAATGTTTCTGAAACTCTCAGCCCATTCAAAAAACTCACACACACTCAGACCACACACACAAGCAGCAGACGTCACACAGGAACAGGAAAACAACACAGGAAAATATAACAATACTTCTGAAGCTCCTACCCCCATTGTATAAATAGCACACATGATGTGCAGATCATGGGATATGGAAAATATTCGCAGTCCTGCAGAGTGAGCTGTGCATTCTCACTCGTGCTTTCGGCACTCGTGAGAATACAGAACTCACTCTGCAGGAGTGAGAATATTTTCCATATCCCACTCCTGCACATCATGTATCCCTATATTTATATATATATATTATACTGGCCCAGTAGGGCCAGTATAGTTAGGGTTGAAGGGCCACTTTAATGTTAAACCCCGAAGTTTGTGCTTTAATAACTTTGTAACCATTTTCCAATATGCCCAGTATTTTGCATGTGTGGTGTCCAATCATAGATCTCTGGATATGGAAAGTTGTGTTCCAGTCGGATGTACAGTTGCAGAACCATAGAGAGTCAACAAAGTGAAAAACCCCAACTTTGGCGCATTTTTTGGTGGGGCTGAAGAATGCATCTGAGTGGATTCAGAATTGCATGTCTATATGTGGCCTGGGTTAAACTGGTGCCTTTTGAAGATTTGGTGAAAAAATATTAATCCATTCAAAAGATATGCAAGTTTTTCATGTCTCATTGTAGCCTATGGAAGAATGTATATGCGTATTGTGAAATCTTTTGCAAAAATGTTCGTGAAAAATTTTTTTTTTGTGCACAACATTTTTTTGCGTGTGAAAATATTCCATTATAAGGTATAGGGATGTCATGAAAATATTTTTGTTGTCACAAAAACAATGCTCAACAACATTGTCCCATGTGTTCTTTTCTTTGTCACTTCATTGTGCCAAGATGGATTGTGCTTTTGGGCTGAAATTTGCAGGGTGGTAAGCCCTGGTCCCACAGATGTGCCTTTTGGTGGTTTAGTCCCAAATCGTTCAATGGGCCCATAGTTACAGCATTCCAAAGTTGAGAAATTTCCCATCAGATAACATTGCGGTGCCTGCAGTGCATTATGGTGCCTGTATTTCAAAAATTATTCGAGATATGGATTTTTGGCTACCTGCAGCTTAGTCATAAATTACAGCTGCAGTGGAATTTTTTTCATATCTGCTATGGTTACTGAGATATTGCCAAATAAGTGTTACAAGGGTTACTTTACAGTACTATGGGGCTGCTGTATAACTCTGGTATTTAAGTGTAAGTGGCAGAGCAGGGCCCAGCGGTCCCACACTCCCACATATGCATACCATTATGCAGAAAATGGGTAATGTGAAGGGAGCACAGGGCTTAGAGGGCCCACGCTTCCACAAACACATACCACTAAGTACTTACATTACAGTTTCTCAAAAAGAAGGGACATTCATTGCAAAAAACTGTGTTAATGCATCAGTTAGTGTTGCTGTCACAGTGACAAAAGTTTGGAAATTCGATGTCATGGTTACCACCCCTACCACCCCCCACCCCCCCAGGCACCAACAGGCATTGGGGCATGCCATGGGGTAATCAGACTTAACTTTCATCCCAGTCCCCTATACTATAGAGTGTCAGCTTGTTTACACATGGAATGGGGTAAAAGTTGGGTCTGACTAACCCTATGGCATCCCCCAGTGCCTGTTGGTGCCAATAAGGTGGAGGTGGGGTGGTAACGCTAACATCAAATTTCCAAACCTTTTTCACTGTGACATCAACCCTAACTGATGCATTAACAGAGTTTTTTGCAATGAATATATGTCATACTGGCCCAGTAGGGCCAATATATTAGGGGTTGCACAGCAACTCCTATGTTAAACTCAAAATTTTGCACTTTAATAACTTTGTAACCGTTTGTCTGATTCACCTGAAATTTTGCATGCTCTATGTGGTACCATAGATCTCGGAATCTGGAAAGCTTTGTTCCAGTCAGATTTGCAGTTGCAGAGCTGCAGAGCATGAGAAAGTGTGAAAAATCCTCAACTTTATGAAATTCTTTGCTTGTCTCCACAGCCCGAACAGTTTGACTGTCTGGTTCAAAATTTTCAAGGTATATGGGCACTGGGTCAGGGATGTGCCTTTTGAAGGATTGGTGAAAAAATATTAATCTGTTCAAAAGTTATTAAAGTTTAAAGTTTAAAATTACAGCTTATGGGGAAAAAAATATGTGCTCTGAAAGTGAAAGCAAGTAAACAGCCCCAAACAACCTGTTTCTTTGCCACTTCATAGCAACAAAATGGTTAGGGCTTTTGGGCTGAAATTTGCAGGGTGGCAAGCCCTTGCCCAACATATGTACCTTTTGCTGGTTTGCTGAAAAAATGTACATTGGTTCCATGGTTATGGCATTCCAAAGTTATGAAAATTCCCATAGGATAACATTGCTGTGCCCTCCATGCCTTTCAGCACCTGCATCTCGAAAATGGTTTGAGATATGGATTTTTTGCTACTCGCAGCTTAGTTCACCTAGGTGAACTAAGCACATGTGGAGGTTTCCAAGTCATGATTACAACTGCAGTGGAATTTTTTTCATAATTACTACTGTTACTGAGATATTGCCAAATTTGTGTTACAAGGGTTCCTTTTTATGTTTTTTGGCCTGCGGTATGTCTCCTTACTTATGTGTAAGTGGGAGCACAGGGCCCAGGGGGCCAACGCTCCCACATATGAATTCCATTATGCAAAAATGGGAGTTGGGGAGCATGCCATTATGCAGTGCTGGGAGATGATGGTTCATTACAATGACTCTACACTTATGGATATCTGGTATCACAGGACCCATAGAGCTCTGCACTCCAAGAAATGGATAACATTATGAATTCATGGCAGCATGAAGGGAGCAAAGGGCACTTACATTAGTGTTACAAGGGTTCATTTTCTTGTCACTAGGTGTGCGGTATGTGTCCATACTTATGTGCAAGTGGAAGCGCAGGGCCCAGAGGGCCCACACTCCCACATATGCATACCATTATGCAAAAATGGGAGCAGGGGGCATGCCATTATGCAGTGCTGGGAGTGCTGGGAGTGCATGGTCTGAAGGCTCCTGCACTCCCACAGGGACATGAGGGTTCATTACAATGTCTCTACACTTATGGATATATGGTAGCGCAGGACTCATAGGTTGCTCCAAGAAATGGATAACATTATGTATTCATGGCAGTGAAAAGGGTGTGCAGGGCCCAGAGGACCCTGCACTCCCACAACCACATACTAGTTACATTACACTTTCTCAAAAAGAAGGGAACTTCACTGCAAAAAACTTTGTTAAAGCACAATTGAGACAGTACCATATTTGTACTACAGGGGTTCATTTTCATGTCTCTATGCCTGGGGTATAACTCTGTACTTATGTGTAAGTGGGAGAACAGGGCCTAGAGGGATGGTGCACCCACATATGTATACCATTATGCAAAAATGGGAGTTGGGGGCATGGCATTATGCAGTGCTGGGAGCGCTGGGTTCAAAGTGCTCTGCACTCCCACAGGAAGATAAGGGTTCATTACAATGTCTCTAAACTTATGGATATATGGTATCACAGAACCTGTAGGGCTCTGCACTCCAAGAAATGGATAACATTATGTATTCATGCAACCACATTCAAGTTACATTACACTTTCTCAAAAAGAAGGAGAATTTATTGCAAAAATCTTTGTTAATGCACCATTAGGGTTGCAACATAAAACTTATGGAAATTAAACCTTAGGGTTGTTAAGTGTAAGACCACACCCACACTGTGCATGCAGGAACAGGTAAGACGGATGTGTTTTGGCATTTTAAACCCTAATGGTCACCCCATTTCAAGAGTAAGGTAAGATAGGTATAGTATAGGACAATGGGATGAGCATTAGAGTTGAAGACACCAAAACATATCCGTCATACCTGTTCCAGCATGCATAGTGTGGGGTATAGTCTTACACTAGGCAACCCTAAGGTTGAATTTCCCTAGTTTGGTTGTTGCAACCCTAATGGTATTAAAGAAGATTTTGCAATTAATATGTATGTATGTGTGTGTGTGTGTGTGTGTGTGTATATATATATATATATATATATATATATATTTACAGGCAAAAACTCCATTACTGCATCAGTTAGGGTTGTTCACAGTGACAAAAGTGGGGAAATTCGATTGTTGGTTTGGAAAGTCCCCATGGACCCCCAGCCCACCCCAACCAGCATCGGGTGTGCATTGGGGTTGTCGGCCTTAACTCCTCACCCCATCACATGTGTAAAGAAGCAGAGGTATAGGAGAATGGGGTGAGAGTTAGACCGATGACCCCACCGCGCACCCCAGTGTTGGTTGGGGGTGGGCTGGGGGGTCCAAGGGGGTTTTCAACCCTAACACCAAATTTCCTCACTTTTGTCGCTGTGGAACAACCCTAACTGATGCATTAAATGGAGTTTTTTGCCTCTAATTTCCCCTCTTTTTGAGAATGATAATGAGAAATAGTGAATCTAATGTGGCAGCGGGAGCATGGGTCCCTTTGGGCCCTGCGCTCCCGCCACATGATATCTTGTCACATAGTAACATGGTGCCCGCAAACACAAATGGTAATGCGCATGCTGATGCAAAGTAAAACAGAAAGAGAAACAGTACTGTACACACAAATGGTAAAAATAACGGCAACCCAAGCACAAATGAAAACACACAGGATAACGCACATGGTGGCATAGACAGGAACGGTAAGTGAACCGGGCACAGAACCGCAAGCAGAAGAGGTAACGATAACAATAATGTAAGCGCACAGGCTGGTTTTCCCCAAAAGCTGCATAGAGAAAGACAGTGAGTACAAAGAATGTATGCATAACAATGGGTCTTGGAGCAGAAAATGAGGAGTTGGAATACTTAATTGCTTATATCTCAGGAACCATATGACGTAGAAAAAAAATTTAAAAGTCATATTATTTATGACATTCCTTGCTAGTTTTGCACTTAGCCCCCAATTGGGGGGCATAAGCATTTTTCTGACGAAAAGTTCGTATCTCTCACCATTCCCGAGATTCAGGCCCTGAAAGGCGTGGCGAACACCGTAATGTTATCCTATGGGAAAAAAAGAGAAGTTCAGAGTGCCATAACTTTGCTGCCCTGTAATATTTTTTCACCAAACCACCAAAAGGCACGTCTGTGGGATGTTGGCTTTCTTCCCACCAAATTTCAGTGTAAAAGACCAAGCCATTATTTTGCAGCAGAGTGGCAAAGAATTCCTGTCATGCAGCGGACGCTGCAATGTTAGTCTATGGTAAAAAGTGTCAACTTCAGAGTACTGTAACTTTGCATCCTTACAATATTTTGTCACCAAAGAACCAAAAGGCACATCTGTGAGTTGTTGGCTGCCTTCCTTCCAAATTTTAGCCCAAAAGATCAAACCGTTCTTTTACAGCAGGGTGGCAAAGATTCCCCATTGTTTGGGGCTTTGTGTCTCAAAGTACTTTCGCAAATCACGACAGTTTTGCAAGACGAATCACAAAATTGTCTCAATTGTGAAAGTACTTTGAGGCACTACTTTTTACAAAAATTAGAAAACATATTTCTGGGGTGTTTTACCCCCAAAAAAGACATGGCTAGCATCCTCAGGGCTCGACTAGGTGAACACAACAAGAATTGTGTCCCAAGAGGGTCCCAAATTTAAATGACAAGCATTTTTCTGACCACCAACTAAAAAAAAATGGTTGAATCATGAAAATAAAAGGGTCATTTGTGACAGTAAAAACTGCATTTGTGATACTTTCTAATATTTTAACTTTTCCCATAGACTATAATGGGGAACAGTTTTTGTGGAATAACTTTTGAACCGTTTAATATTTTTTCACAAAATCTTCAAAAGGCACATCGGGGACCCCGGCTGCATGTTTCCTGAAGGTTTCAGACCAATCATGCAAACCGTGCAGTCTGTAGGCACGAGCAAAAAAATTTGCAAAAAAATTTAATATGTGCATTATTTTGCACTCTGTAACTCTGCAACCATACATCTGACCATAACAAAACTTGGCAGATCCAGAAATCTATGGTACCAGACCTTGCATTCCAAATTTCAGGCAAATCTGTTGTACAGTTGCAAAGTTATTAAGCTGCCAAATTTCAGATTTAACTTTAAATAGGGTTCTCAACCCTAACTATAGTGGCACTACTGTACAGCTATAATATATATATATATATATATATATATATATATATATATATATACACACACACACATATATATAGGGGATAAATGATGGACAGGAGTGGGATATGGGAAATATCTTCACTCCTACAGAGTGAGAATATTTCCCATGATCTGCCCATCATGTGTGCTATTTAGACAATGGGGTAAGAGCTTATGAAGTGTCATGTTTTTTTTTCTGTTTCTATCTGCTTTTGTTTTAGTCTTTGGTAACTAATCATTGGTAAGCAGGTGAGTTTTTAGGAGTGAGGTGGGAGTAGTGGGCAGTAAA
This sequence comes from Neoceratodus forsteri, assembly GCA_016271365.2. Lineage (NCBI taxonomy): Eukaryota > Metazoa > Chordata > Ceratodontiformes > Ceratodontidae > Neoceratodus > Neoceratodus forsteri. The sequence goes on from CM028134.1 coordinate 854,563,698, forward strand.
GTAATTTGTTTAGAGTCACAGAGTATGCAAGGGGAGATTATGAGAATCAAACCCAGGTTTGGTTTGCTGGTTATACCAAGCTTGTTTAGAGCTCATCACTCTAATCTCTAGGCTATACTTAACACACTGTTTGTCTGTGATCTGAGAGTGTGGGAGTGTTCCTGAATGGGCTGGGATTATTAGCAGCACTGTGGGACACAGGTGATTGTGTTTTGCTATGGTAATTGTGTTAGTTACAGCTTGCAGTGAGAAAGAGAAACTGCTTTGTAAATGAGTTTCATTTGAATTCAGGTTGATCTGAAGCTGAGATTAGCACAGAAATACAAGCCATATGAGGAGAGACTTAAGGAGCTTAATATGCATGCCCTTGAGGAAAGAAGGCAGAGGGGGGACATGATAGAAACTTTTAAGTACCTCAGTGGAATCAACAAAGTCCAAGAGGGTAGCGTCTTTCAGAAAAAGAGATGTGCAAGAACAAGGGGACACAATTTAAAGATAGAGGGGGGCGGTTCAGGGGCAATGTGAGGAAGTATTTTTTCACAGAGAGGGTAGTGGATGCATGGAACAGCCTTCCTGAGGAGGTTGTGGAGTCTAAAACTGTGGGAGAATTCAAGAATGCATGGGACAGACATAAGGCAATTCTTGTGGGGGGTAGGAAGAAATAGGTTATTGGTTAACTAGGATCTGTGGCCTATCCTGTAGGTAGGGAAATGGGCAGACTAGATGGGCCAAGATGTCCTTATCTGCTGTCAAAGTCTATGTTTCTATGTTTCTATGTTAAATGGGCTAGGAGTGTTGGAAACTTTGGGACACAGGTAAGTGTGTTTTGATATGCTATTTGTGTTAGTTGCAGCTTGCAGTGAGAAAGAAACTGCTTTGTAAATGAGTTTCATTTGAATTCAGGTTATTTTGAAGCTGAGATTAGCACAGAAATTGGCTAGGAGTGTTGGAAACTTTGGAACACAGGTAAGTGTGTTTTACTATGCTATTTGTGTTAGTTGCAGCTTGCAGTGAGAAAGAGAAACTGCTTTGTAAATGAGTTTTATTTGAATTCAGGTTGTTTTGAAGCTGAGATTAGTACACAAAAGGGGCTAGGGCTAGGAGTGGTACAAACTATGGGACACAGTTAAGTGTGTTTTGCAATGCTAACTGAGTAATTTGCAGGCTTCAGTGAGACACAGAAACTGATTTTTGAAGCACTTTTATTTAGAATGCTAGCTTGAGTGAATGAGTGAGTGAGTGGTGACATCAGCAGAGTAGATATATTTGTAAGTTATTTTAACTCCAGTGATGTCATTGTAAGTTATTTCACTGCAGTGGAAATGACTGAAGTTATCCCACTCACATTGCTCTCACACCCATTGTATAAATAGATATGTCTATCTATATATCTATATATCTATATATCTATATATATATATATATATATAACTATAGATAGACACTTTCTCAGTAGAATACATAGTGTTATTTCCACTGGAATGGGATAAATCCTGATGACATCAGCAGACTGAGGATACATTACATTTATCCACACTGTGCTGATGTCACCAGAGTGAGGATATCTTCACTGCAGTCTGCATTCTGAATGAAACCACTTCAGAAAACATATTCCCTTTCTCACTGAAGCCTGCAACCTACTCAGTTAGCATTGCAAAAGACTCTCACCTGTTTCCCATAGTGCTTCTGACACTCCTATCCCATTACTGTGCTGATCTCAGTTTCAAAACAACCTGCATTCTAAATGGAATTCCTTCACAAAGCAGTTTCTCTTTCTCAGTGATACCTGCAAGTTTCTCTTTCTCACTGAAGCCTGCAACTTACTCAATTAGCATTGCAAAAGACATTCATCTATGTCCCATTGTGTTTCTCAGGCTCTCAGTCCATTCAGAAAAATTCACACACACTCACACCACACACAGAAAGAGCAGAAAACACACAGAAACAGAAAAAGAACACAGAAGAAATTTTCCTTAAGCTCCCACTCCCATGGTATAAATCGCACACATGATGTGCAGACATGGGGTGAGATATTCAGACTGCGCCACAAAGAAGCACAATAGCAGGAGCAGGCACAAGTGCAGAGCACCCCTGCGCAAGACACGCGATATTCAAACACATCGCAGACCAAGGTGCGCTTGTGCAACACAGCTGAATATCATGCCAACTGCACTATGGTGCAACTAGGGATGTGCAGTGGAGCAGGGCCGATGCACAGTAGCACAACCAGGGATGCACAGTGGAGCAGGGTATATGCGCAGTAGCACAACCAGGGATGTGCAGGGACAGGGACAGGATACAGGGGTACACCACCCATGGAAGCCATGAGCGGAGGAGCACGCAGCAGGCCAGAGAGTGCCCCCCCCGCACCCCATGAACTGCACAACCAGTGGTGAACTGGATGGACCACCAGCCTATGAACACCAGCACCAAATCCACAGCTGGGACATGATATCCCAGCACACCTCCCTGGCAAGCAGTGACCACAACACAAGGAGAGCCGGCCACCCAGTGCCACCCCATCCCACCAATGCAGAGCATACCCTGTACAGAGATCCCCAGACACCCAGCCCAGGAGCAGGACCAAACAGTGCATGGCACCGAATGCATGCCACCACCCCCACCATGACAATGCAACCCTGTGCACCATGGAGACATGCATGGCAACCCCACTGTGAGCACCCCGCAGTGGGCGGCACCAGTCACTGATGCAACAACTGCAGACACAATGCCACCCTGCAAGGCTCCCCCCATGGCACAGCAGAGAGGTTGACCCTGCGTCAGTACCCGAGGGACCCTGTATGCGACAATGCCTGCTCTGGACCCCACCACCAGCAAGACAGCAGCCCACACACTCACCCATGCACACACCCTGTCCCAGCACTGGCCCCAACAGACAGCACAGCCACTCACTGTGGTGCATTGAGGCATGCACCACACAGGCTGTGACACAGGGCACAGACAAACACCCACCCTGACCCAAAGGCACCCTGACACAGGACCACAACAGCGGGGCAACAAATGCTGCTGGTGTGCATCCACTGATGCTGTGTACCCACGGCCTGCACCCCACCATGGCACAGGTGAACCAGCCATCCTGCGCATGCACCATGAAGCCATCTGCCGCCAGCATGCGGCCGGAGCACAAGTGACAGACCTCAGAACACAGACACCACAACAGACACCAGTGACAGCATGGAGGGGGGACAACAACAGCATAGCCCACAGTGTCACCCGAGGCAGACGTGCAACAAACTGGTGACAGGAGGCAAGCCACCATTGCGCCGTGCCCAGAGGGTGGCCGGCATGGACAGCCACCAATGACATACCAGCAGACTGTGCGTACCACAGACATGCAAGGGGGTCAGCTGCATGGGCCATTGACCTACTGACAGGGGTGCCAGGGACACAGTGCATGCACCAGGGACCACTGCACACAGGCATCCAGTGCACAGGGAACAACACACATACCACAGACAGGGACTGAGTCCCCCATCCACACCATAAGCGGGTTCCTGTCAGACACACACATGCCCAGGCTTGCACCACCCCCAACACCATGCACACCCCTGCAGCCAAGCACCATATGCCTGATGCAAATCAGATACCACCACAGTTGTCATAACAAACAAGTGTGTATTAAAGGGGTGAACTGTACAAACATCACAACAAACAAAACTACGTACAAAGTGGGGGGAAGGGCCACAAACCAGGTGGGGGTGTGCATGGGTCAAAGGTGTACATCCGGGAGTAGGATGAAGGGGTGTGAGGGTAAGTCCGGGGGGGGAATGCACAACATGTGCGATGTAGGACCTAATGGCAAACCTTCTCCCCACTACAGTCCTTGTGGCACCTCCTGTGCCTCCTTTGGTCTCCTCTATCAATTCTCTGGAGCAGCTCCCAAGTAGCACTGGACAGCTGCAGAAGCTCCTGTACGTTCCACTCAAGGGCAGTCCAGCATTGTCCACCTAGGACAAGGGAGCAGAGTCAGTACGTGTGACTGGCCAGACCCCTGCAGTCCACCCAATGTGCATGGCATAAAGCAGTGGGCCATGCCCATGTGATGGCATGCGACCACCCACAGTGTCCGCACCCACAAGACCAGCCTACCCAGGCACCCATAGCCATGCGGAACACTGCACACACCCACCGCCCAAGTCCTGCACAGCACTAATGTGGCTGTACAGTGACATAGCTATGTGGTGCGAAGGCAGTGGCACAGCCATGGACCCAGTGCACGCATAGCCCACCTGCAACACCCTCCCACACATGCACTACCACAGGAAAGTGCTGAGTGCACTGTGTGTTGTGCATGGCAGTGGAGCCAACTGTGGGTGGCCACACCCCACCACCACCCCTGCAACCCAGCATGCACAGATATAAAGGGAAACATGGCACTCACCTGCATTCTGGCCAGCAAGGCGCTGCTGGCCCATGGCCCCACCAATGTGGCCAGGCTGCATCTGCACTGCACCTACTCCGGTGTGCTCTCCCTGTTCCCAGGCCAAATGTGTCCTATGGCACTCCTCCGGGCCTAGGGTGCAAACATGGAGAGGGAAACATCAGTACAGGTTAGTAACAAAGCCCTCCCCCGGTGTGTGTGTCTGCCCGCACAGCCCAGCCATGATGCACCCCCACCACCATCACCCCCACTAGACGGCCCCAACCCCCCTGCAGCATGGCCTTATGCACACCATGATACCCAGACAGATGGACACTACCAGTGATGGGATGGATCACCTACCTGGCCGTGGCATGGTGCCTCACTGAGTGCACGATTGCAGATGTCCTAGGTGGTCAGGGTCCCACCACTGGAGGTCATCATAGCGGTGGTGACACTGCTCTGCTGACCAGCTGATCCCAGTCACCTCCTCCAGGCCCTCTGATACCTCCTGCCACACAGCAGTCCATGACCTGTGGAGGGGTTCCTTCCCAAAGAGGGCACCAGCATGTGGCTCCACCAGGGCCACCAAGTTTGCCAATTCAATGGCGCTCCAGACCTGCGTTCTGATTCTCGGCATTTTGCTGTTCAAACCACAAACAAAATGGTGCTCTGTAGTGCACGTGCCCCACGTGTAGAGGCAGCGCGGTACTGCGCTGCCAGTCCCTATCGCTCTGTCACTGGACTGCACAGTAGGGGTGCAACCATGCAGAAGCATGGTGCCTAGGGGGTAAAGATCGACCGCAGGGTCAAGGGTCTGTCCACGCACGGTGTGCCACAGTACTATTGGGATGCCCTGCCTGTAGCATGGTAGGGTGCTTGTGTATGATGCGCTGCAGTGGCCTACCGTGCTGTGGTGCCATGGTGCCCACGGCACACCAAGGCATGAGCGCCACCTGGGCAAACAGCGCACTAGCACCACAGGCACAGTGGTGGCCATGCCCTACACTGCCTCCCATGCACAGCAAATCAGCAGCACCACAAGCATCGGCATCAGCATCCTGGGCATGTGCCGTGTGGTGCCAATTGCGCACATCACAGTGCTGCACCATAGCCTGAGCACACTCACCTGCATTGCGCAAGGCGCAACAGCATGATATTCTGCCAGCTTATGCAAATCAGCTCATTAGCCATTCCACGGTGCATCCAATGCATTAGCATCCAATGGCAATGGGGGGACAGTGCCGTGGGGCGGTGGCAGTGCACTGCATGTGGCCATGCCCCGGCATGGCTCTGGTGTGCAGCACCCAACGTCAAGGGATGCTGGCCAGCAGGGCCAGGAACACCACGAGGGACAGCATGCTGGACCAGCAGACGACCCCTTGGACAAACACAGCCATCTTCTCCAGTCTTCAGTAGATTAGTAGATGCGGCTTATGACAGCGGTGGATGCACTCACTGTGGTTCTGAGCCAGGCAGACGAACGGCGCAGCAGGGACCACAGATTTCTCCTGGCAGAGATGGCCTGGCAGCGGGCGGATGTGACTGCTGCCATTGACCAGCAGACCACTGCATTGACAACTGTCATGGCTACACTGGGCACCCAGTGCGGTGCCCAGCTGCCACAGACACCAGACAGTGTCATGTCCACCCCCGTTCCCAGCGCCGTGCGACACCTGCTATGTCGACACCGAGTTTGGCTGTGGGCATACCGAGTACACCTGGCGCGGGCATGTTCGGTGGGCTGCAGAAAATATTTTCACTCCTGCACAGTGACCTCTGGATACTCACTCATGGTTTGCCACTTGTGAATATCTAGAGCTCACTCTAGAGGAGTGAAAATATTTTCCATATCACATGAGTACACATCATGTATCATATATATATATATATATATATTTTGATTGAGGTACCTCTCTGCAAGCCACCAGGCATCATGAACATATCCTCTTTGCTACCTGTGTCTGCATGCCATCACATACTCCCTTTTTTTTGTTTCATTTTTTAAGCCACAAAACTCTTTTTTTATACTGCCTGAAATGCTCTCTGATTCACTTCTCCCTGCAGCCGTGCTAAGCAGCACCACTGATTGCCCTACTAATGCTTCTCTCCCTTTATTATGCTCACTTTTTGTGTTGTCCCACCTACCATTGTGCTCTGGCTGCCATCTTTAGGGCCTCCCGGCCGTGTTGCCAGCCCACAAAATGGCCACCTGCACATGGTGCTCCACATATGGCTGCCAACTCCTCACCCCCCATTCTCTTCTCCCCATCACCCATCTTTGTTTCTTTTTTTTTTTGGTTTTCCACTGCTGGGCTCTTCTTTGATCAACAAACCCCTCTGTTGCTGATCGTAGTCAGATATCTCCCATGATCCACCACCCCTCCCTGTCATAAATGGCTAACCTGACCCACTGGTTCCTGCTCTGCACGGGCTGCCTATCTGCTAAGGAGCACACAAACCCACCCTCCCAAAAACCAACCCATTCATGACAAGACATGGGCTGGCAGTATAACCTAGAGCAGCGGTTCTCAAATGGTGAGGCCAGCCTCTCTGGGGAGGCCCCAGACTGTTCCAGGGGAGGCTCAAGCAAGTTTGAAAAAGTACTGTATTTAAATTTTGGGTTTTATATATTTTGTGTGAAGAGATTAAGCAAACTGAAAGAGGATAATAATAGTAGGTGAATTTTATGTATTTATTTACTAATAGATGACGAGGGAAGGTGAATGAGCCAAGGCTCATTTCAGGTGTACACGGGGAAGGTTAGGGAGTGAAAAAATTTCAAAAGGTAACTGCAAAACGATCAAGAAATATACAATGAGCAATAGTGCAAATAAATATGTATGAACAATACATTAATAATGAGTGGTGGTAATTGATCAATTTGTAAACTGATGGCAGAACAGCCCAAATACAAGGGTTGAGCATAGAAGTGCTAAGAGCAATAGCAGGAAGGAGCAAAGTAATCCCAGAGAAGTTGCTTAGGAACAGAGAAGGAGGGGGAGAGGCAAAGTATGTAGGAAGGTTATTTCATATAGAGAAGAAATGGAGGAAGTAGTTGGACCCATGAAGGTACTGCAACAAGGGGTAACAATGGTTCAAGAATGAAAATAGCAGAACAAGTAGGTTGGCCTGTTTGGGAGGTACAATAGGCTGAATAATAATGTTTGTTTATTTGCTTTAGGAGCTCTTTTTCAAACGTTCCAGCTCAGTATAAGACAAAGAACTGAATTTGAGCCAAGTACTCAAAGGGGTTTCAATGTATTCATGGTGTACTGCGCAAAGTACAGCACATTATTCTTCTTTGGGGAGGCCCAAGATTATTTCAATTTTTGGGGAGGCTCAAAATCTTTTCCATGGATTTGGGGAGGCTCACTGTGACAAAGACTGAGAACTATTGACCTAGAGGTTAGTGTAATGAGCTTGGCATATCCAGCAGACCTGGATTTGATTCCCACAACCTCCCTTTGCATACTGTGTGATTCTGAGCAGGTCACTTAACCACCATAGTGCACCCTAGTTACCCCTGAAAACAGGCACTTGTGCCTAGTTGGCCTTACCCAGTTACCAAAGAATAACAAGACTCCTCACCTGATGCCAACCATACCACCCACCACGGATGCCCACTCCTGCACCTTTTCTCCCACCAGCCTATTTCATCCTCACTGTGGCCAGCCTGTGATGTCAGACACTGCCAGTGCTGTTTGAAAAGAGGGCCGTGCCTTTTCGGATCTCACGTCCACCACCCTTCCATTCCTTAGAGCCAGTGTGAACCACAAAATCAACCTTGGACCACCCCAACCTGTGCCCTCCTGCTGCCTGCATCTGTAGTTTGTGGTTGATGTGTTTCTGTTTCCTCGCCCACTACTGGACCATTCTGCACTACTCTCTCTGTAACCGCCACTCGTTCTTACTGCGCCTCATTTTTTTCCACCCACTTTCTTCCTCTCCCTCCTAATCCTGCATCTTTGTCTCCCTTATTGTTCCTTTTTCAGCCTCTTGCTCTATTACTGCAACCATGGTGCCCCCCAGCAAACTTGCTACCTGAACCTTGTACCTTCTGGCATGCAACTAATTTAATTCCACCTCCCTACCACATGCTACCTGCTCTGCTGCAAACCCCCAGGCTGTCCGCTGCATGCCTACCTTGCTCAGTTGCAGGATACTCCCTGCACCTTACCACCTCTTCTGTGTTGCCTAGTCTTAGTTTGTCCTCCTGTTCCAAGCCTTTCTCCTGGCCAATTGATGTGCTAGATCCCCAGGGGATATCTTGATCCTAGAAACCTAGCAAGAAATAAAGGCTCTCCCCTCTTCTGCTTCTAACTATATACCCCGTAACTCCTCCCCTCTCCCAGTCCCATGCTTCCTCCCTTCCTAACCATCATCCTCTCTGCCTCCCCCCTGCCCCGCTCCTGCCTCCTTGCTTGTCCTACTCCTGTCCGCCCCTTTCCCCTTCCTTGACTTTCACACTGGTAAACCCCATTCAACTTTGGCTGCCTGTTTAATGAGGCAACCCATTTTTAGCCAGAAAATGTCACAGAATTGGACAAAAATTCACTGGCCACATTCAGAGGATTCAGCTTTCACCAAAGTCTGAATTTCAGAAAATTTCATTAATTTTTCATGAAATCAGAATTCCCAGTTTCTGCTCTGCACTACTTCATAGTCTTTGTCTGGCTAACCAGCAATTCAAACATAATAGCTTCATTCCCATAATGATGAGTATCTACTACAGTAATTGTCACATCTAGTAAGGCTACGTCTTCAATATAGTTCACATCTCATATTTCTTTACCATTTACCATAATGCCTTTGTCTTGTTGCAGTCCTTTGTACACAGTGCAAAGGATTTAATCATGCATATGTTGAATATTAATAGAAATATGTCCAACTTTGTCTCATCCTTTCTTTATCTGTAATTATGATTGCTGAAACCAATTCCTATGTATGTATCTGATCTTTATTGCAGGCTTTCACTAATTCTTAGGCAGCAGTGTGGTCTAGTGGTTAGAGTGCTGGCTTGGAAACTGGGAGCTCACAGGTTATAACCTCATCAGATCCAAATACTCACTTTGTGACCTTAGGTAAGTCACTTACCTTTGAATCTTCCAATCCAGCCAGCTGTGGAAATGACAGCAAAGGGACCCCACTGGAGACTAGATGCATGTCATCTGGGCTATCTTAGGTAAACAAATTGTAAAATTAAGCAAAAAATAATACGTACAGTCTTACTTAAAATCTCATTATTAGGGCTGTAAGTAAATCACAGCATGCACTGGGTTCACGATATCCATGAGAACTGACTTCCTCTGTGAGCTCCGTGTTATACACTGCTGCATCATGAAAATGCCTATATTTCTTTAAATAAAGAAATTAAGACTAAAAAAATGAGTGGCAACTGGATTCACATATTACCTTACAGTCCCAGTTTAGCAGAGCAGTGTAAATGATTGCAAATTACCCTACTGGCAGTAATTTGCACCTCTGTGCTTCACAAGCCATGGTTAATCACTTGCTATGTGCTTATGGCTTAAGTCCTCACATTTTTCACAGTTTTTTATTACTGGACTAGACTGACCCTGATTGCCCTGATTGACTAACCACAAGTGCAATGATTGCACTGATTAACACTAATATATTAGAAGCACACATATAGCAGAACAGTTTACTGGCTGCTCTGATTTGCATCACTGCTGCTCTTTGATCCTGAACCATGTCTGTCCATTCCAAGCCATCTCCAGCTTCAAAGACTGGAAATGTTGTTGCGAGGCAGGGAACAGCCCAGTATGACAAGGGAACATTCCATGTATCTGGCAATATAATGTTCTGCTCATTCTGTAATATACATGTGGACCACAAAAGAAAAGCAACTTGTGACCACCACTTAAAAGCCACATCGTACATGGCAAAAAAATAAAGAAAACTAGAGTCATAGAAAAATAGAAACATAGAGTTTTATGGCAGATAAGGACTGCTTGGCCCACCCAGTCTGCCCATTTCCCTACCTTTTGGATAAGCTGCAGATCCTAGTTAACCAACAGCCTACTTCCTCCTAGCCCCACTAGAATTACCTTATGTCTGTCCCATCCATTCTTGAATTCCCCCACTGTTTTTGACCCCACAGCCTCCTCTGGAAGGCTGATCCAAGCATCCACCACTGTCTCTGTGAAAAAATACTTCCTTACATTGACCCTGAGCAGTCCCCCCTCAATCTTCAAACTGTGCCCCCTTGTTCTTGTACATCTCTTTTTCTGAAAGATGCTACCCTCTTGGACATTGTTGATTCCCTTAAGGTACTTGAATGTTTCTATCATGTCCCCCCTCACCCTTCTTTCCTCTAGGGTATACATATTAAGCTCCTTTAGTCTCTCTTCATAAGGCTTCTGGTGCAGACCCTGCATCATTTTAGTTGCCCTCCTCTGGACTCCCTCCATCCTGTCTATGTTCTTTCAGAGATGGGGACTCCAGAACTGCACACAGTACTCCAGATGGGGTCTCACCAACTGTCTGTACAGAGGGATAACAACTTTTTGTTTTCTACTGGTGATGCCTCTCCCTATGTATCCCAGTATTTCCCCAGCCCTCCCTACTGCCTTCTCACATTGCTTGCCTACATGTAGGTCATCTGATATTACTACCCCCAGGTCCCATTCCATTTTTGTTGTTGTTAGTACCTCCCACCCCCATTGTGTACTCTTCCCCTAGGTTTTTGTTTCCCAGGTGCATTAGTTTGCACTTCTTTACATTGAATCTAAGCTGCCATACTTTTGACCATTCCTCCAACTTTGCCAAGTCCCTTCTCATCCTTTCCACCCCCCTCTTGTGTGTCAACCCTATTGCAGATCTTTGTGTCATCTGCAAAGAGGCATACTTTTCCTTCCAGCCCTCTGCAATGTCACCTATAAAGATAATAGAGAGGACCAGTCCCAGTACTGAACCTGCAGTATCCCAATAGTAACCCCTCTTTCCTTGGAGTGTACTTCATTTACTATTACCCTTTGTGTCTAGTTGTCCAGCCAATTTTTTTTACCCAGGTACCACCCTGGGACCCACTCCCAGGCTAGCTGACATGTCTATTAATCTTTTATGTGAGACTGTGTCAAATGTCTTGCTAAAGTCTAGGTAGGTCATGTCCACAGCCCCTCCCTGGTCTACTACTTTGGTCACCCAGTCAAAGAAATCTATTAGATTTGTCTGACATGACCTCTCCACTGTGAATCCATGCTTCCTTGGGTCCTGTGCCCCGCTGACCTCTAGGTACTCAACAATTCTTTCTTTCAGAAGTGATTCCATAATTTTCCCTACAACTGAGGTCAAAGTAACAGGTCTGTAGCTTTCTGCCTCTGCCCTGCTCCAACTTTTGTGGAGGGGATTAACATCCACCTTCCTCCAGTCCTCAGGTACCACACCATCCTCCCATGATTTGTTAAAAAGAGTAGTCAGTGGTGTCACTAGTTCTCCCCTTAGTCCTTTTAGAATTCTGGGGTGAATCCAGTCAGGCCCCATTGCTTTGTCCACCTTGAGTTTTAAGAGTTCTTTCAGGACCCTTTCTTCTGTGAATGGACTAGTATTGACCCCCCCATCCAGAGTGCTTCTATTGTTTGGTTTAGATACTGTACCTCCCCCTCCTCTTCTTTTGTGAATACTGAGCAAAAGTATTCATTCAGTATCTCTGCCTTTTCACTGTCACCGTCTATCTACCTCTCCTCTCCTTTATTGAGCCTCACTATCTCTCCCTTGGTCTTTTTTTGCTCCCTAATGTACATATAAAAGGTTTTATCTTCCTTCTTAACAGAGTTGGCTATCTTTTCCTCTGTTTGGGCCTTTGCAGTTCTGACTGCCTTCCCTGCTTCCTTCTGCTTTAATTGATACAGTTCCCTGTCCTGCTCCCTCTGTAATTCCTTATACTTCATGAATGCTGTCTTTTTCTCCCTAACCTTTCCCGCCACCTCTTTTGAGAATCATAGTGTTTTTTTTTTCTTCATTTTGTTTTATTTGTTTCACACAAAGGCTTGTTACCTCTGTAACGGCAGTTATGAGTTTTCCCCATTGTTCCTCCACCCATCCTTCCTGCCAATTTGCTAGTTCATTTCTTAGGCACTCTAGCATTTTGCCAAAGTCAGCCCCCCTAAAGTCCAGTACCCTCTCTTTTGTATGGCTTGACTGTATGGCTGTGTTTATTGTGAACCACACTGTTTGGTGGTTGCTTGTTCCCAGATGGCTACCCACTTCTAAATTTGAGATCCTCTCTACTTCCTCATTTGAGAGTACCAGGTCTAAGATTGCTCCCTCCCGAGTGGGTTCCAGCACTAGCTGTCTGAGGCATACCCCCTTAGGGCATCGAGATGTACCCTGTTCTTGGATGTGGCTGCAGCAAATGTGCTCCAGTTAACATCTGGCATATTCAGGTCCCCCATAAATAATATCTCCCCTTTTTTTGCTATTCTAAGGATGCCATCTATCATCTCCTTGTCCCTTTCCTCCCCCTGAGACGGGGATCTGTAAACAACGTCTGTGCATATTGTGATGCCATTTCCTGTCTCCAAGGTGACCCACAATGACTCCTCTCCACACTGTTTATCCTTTAGTTCTGTTACTTTGATCCCTTCCCTTACATAGAGAGCTACTCCTCCTCCTCTTTACCCTCCCTCCCACCCTGTCCCTCCTCTAGATTGTGTACCCTGGTATGTTATCTAATGTATCAGTTGTTGAGAACCAGGTAACTGTGAGGGAGCTGTTTAGTACTACCACTGCAGAGCAAGAGACTAAAAAACTTGCTCTGTTTAATTTAGTAGAGGCTTTTGTGGCTGATAACATCCTCTTGTATGCACTTGACAACCCAGCACTGCACACTTTCCTGGAGGAGAATTTCAAAGCAGTTGGTGTAATTCTAAGCTCACAGTGGCTTCAGGTAAAATTCCTACCTAAGGTGTTTACATTTCATGTCTCTGAACTTAAAAAACGGCTACAGATGCAATGTCAATATCATTGGTATGTGATGAAATTACAAATGTTCAGGATTGTTACATTTCAAACATTGTTGCTGTTTTGTTACTGAATCTTAACCCACAACAAGATAACACTGACAATAAACTTGAACATGTTTTGTTAGACTGTGTGGTGCTTGAAGAAACAAACTTTAAAACCGAATAACAAGCTGTTTTGCAGTGCTTACAAAGCTATGAAATCCCATACACAAAAGTATGCATTTGTATCCGACAATGCCATGTACATGAATAAATGTTGGCAGCAAAGTCCTAAGACTATTTTATTAAATGCTGTCCATGTAACTTGCTCAGCTCATCTTTTAAATTTATTAGGAGACATTTGGAGGAGAAACTACACTGATGTCAATGAGTTTGTAATGGCTGTTAAAAAAAGATTTTACTGCCTGCCCTGTCAGAAAAGCTCATTTTAAACAATTCCTACTGTAAGTACAAATGCCCAGTCAACAGCTCTTCCCCCTACACCTGTGATCACGAGGTGGAATACATGGTTTCATGCAGTTTTCTATCACATAACTCACCTTGAGGAATATGTTGGCTTTTGTAGTGAGGAGAGTGCCGTGTGCGAGGAGGTTGTGAATCTCACATCTACTGACTCTGTTAAATTCAGTCTGAGTGAAATTTCTGCCAATGCCTCCTGCTTGTGCAGACGCTTGAGAAGCATGAGGGGGGATGAGGTGAAAGCTCACCTTGTATTCCATGAGCTCCTGGACATTGCTACTTTCATGGAAGTTAAATCAGAAGACACAGATCACCTCCCTACTAAAAAGACTTTGTCCATGTGTGTCAAAACCAATTAATGACTGTATGTCTGGGAACAGAAGGTTAATCAGTCAGCATCAAAGGTTTTTGAGGCAGCTAGAGTTTTTAACCCTGCACGCCAAGCTACAGTTACTATTTCAAAAGTGGAGGCTTGTCAAAATATACCTGCATTCGAGGACAACATTAGAGCAAAAGCTGAGCTCAGTAATTACATTCAAGATAGTCACTGTAATCAGGTAATGCTAAACGACAGAACTGTTGTGCAATATTAGCAGGACACTCGGGACCACTTTCCAAATCTATCTTGCATTGCACTTTATTGCCCGACTGTTCCAGTGCATAGCGCAAGTGTGGAGCACCCATTCTCAAAGTACTATGCTATGCTGACAGACAACAGAAGCAGTATTAAGCCTGAGAACTTAAAAATGTACTCAATGTTGCAGCAAAATTCAATATCTTGAGCATTTTGCAATTGTTTAAACTTTTACATATACATCAGTGGTGTTTTTGTATTTATTTGCACTGCTCTGTACTGCTTTTAAATGTTTTAGTGGCTATTACCAGCAATTTTTGATGTTAAACATTTGAAATTATATATATATATATATATATATATATATATATATATATATATACACACACTGTATTCTGTGATTTCAGTTCATAGTTATTTCCATACAAAAGTGAATTTTTCCCATGAAGGACCCGTGAAAAACATCAATTTTTGCCGTGAAAACTTATAGCCCTACTCATAATGCCACATAATATAACATAATTTTGGCACATACCAGGGAATTGCTTCAAGCCCACAAAACAGATATGCAGGTCTTTTGAAAATTCATAGCCTTTCTCCACCAGTTACCTTAGTGTCATAATTGGGGGTTCACTTTGCATAGCCTGCAGTGTGGGGGGGGGCACATCTCTTGGATGCATCCCTGCTGCATCCATTCATGAGCTGTCAGAGCCTTGCTAAGATGGCTCAGGGCTATAATCAATGGTGTGTCACAATTGCAACAACTGAACCTGCTTTTCACCACTATGGGCATAATTTTTAAAAGCCATGATGTTGTGCTGGCCCCCCCATGCAGAGGCACGGCATCCGTCTGTGGCACTGACATCCAGGGTTTGGGAATGGACTTGGGAGTCAGAGAGCTGACTGGGAGGAGGAGGATTGAGCATCCTACAGACTGCTGTCCTGTTCTGGGGGGTAGGGGGCTCAAATGTCTGGCACACTAAGGAACCCAGGCAGAGGCCTGGGGTTTCACAGCAGCCTGCACCATTACATTCAGGGGGTGGGGTGGATGCTGGTCATCATTGCATGTCCCTGCCCCCAGGGGACTTCCTTACTAGCAAAAAATCCAGCCCCATGCATGACGCCACACTGCTACCATACCCCACTAGACCACCATTTTCCACCAGAGGGATCCCGCTCCCATAGCCCCTACCCAGGGTGCAAGCCAGGTCTCACCACCATTGTCCATTGGGAGGGGGTGCCCACCCAGTGGTCCCATGTGGGGGTAAGCCTGAACATGGGGGAGAACAGTAGGGCAGTGCTGGCAGAGGTCCTGGGGGGTACTGGACGAAAAAAAAAGCCATGATGCTGGTGCACTTTCTCATTGTGGAAATAGCCTGCATCATTCAAATGTGTCAACATGTTTGTATGATATTTTCAAAAGTTTGGATACATTTACAGCAGTTTTCTGTTTATGGCAAACAAATGACCCATGCATTATTTACTTGGTTTATGTATCATTGTCTGAGTGCAAAGGCTGAAGTAAAAGCACATACATGTTAGAGCACCTTTTAGGTGGTTGAACTTTCAGGAGCAAATCATGGGGATGCATTGGAATTGTGACAGAAACCCTTTCAAAATCCTATTCTGTATGTCCAGATTTGAATGCTTGCTGCTGAAATTAAATAGAAGTTTTTGACCATCAAAATATTAGCTTGTACTTTTTGTGTCCTACATGCATCAAACATCAGGCACAAGTGGGATAGTCATGTTTGTTCAATATTAAGCACTTTTGAATACCCTGCTATATGCATCGTGGATACAAGATTCTGAAAATATTGCCCTTGGTTGCTGCATCTTCTTCCCTGCCTGAATTATTCTTGTCTTTCCCTCCTAACCTTTTCCAGTATTTTAGTAATTTAGCTAAAAAGAGTTCTTCAGATATTTTTTTACTGACAGTACAATAATTCCTCATTCAAAATGTTTACGTATTGCCTTAAAAATACCTCTAAGTTTTCAATTTTAAACAATAAAAGGGAAGTACAATAATTCCACTTGGTTAAGTTTTTGCTAGTTTTGTGATTTTCAGGGACTTCAAAAATCATAATAGTCAAGCTGTGCTCTGATAAGCACCTTGATCCTGTTTGCATTCTGGGCAAACAGTGCAATTTTCAGTTGTTCAAGTGGCGGAAATAGAGTCCGCTGTACACTGTGATAGATGACAAAGAAACCCATCCAGTTGTGCTCATGCTGGACACCAGGTAGTGTGTGTGTGAGTTTAGAGGACACATTTAAAGAATATTCAAACTTGAATTACCCACCTTCCTTTTGCCCAAGGTATGAACTCTGCGGTATGTCATCACTTCAGCAACAATTTTACCATGACCAGCACTACAGCGACAACAGCGCCATGTCATTGTAGTGTCAGCGCGGGACCCTGGCACTGCTTTCTGGGGGTATTGCACCCCCTGCCTGAAGCAACTCCAACTCAGAGTTACATAGATACATAGACAGTGTCGGCAGATAAGGGCCTATGGCCCACCCAGTCTGCCCATTTGAGCTTGTAAGTTCAGTTTGTTTTCCTAGAAGTCTGTTGCCCCTTACCCCTGACCTCCAGAATTCCTTTATGTCAATCCCATGCATTCTTAAATCCCATGATTGTTTCAGCCCCACCACTTCCTCTGGTGAGCAGGGTGTTCCACTTGTCCACCACCCGCTCTGTGAAGAAATTCTTTCTCATGTTTCCTCTGAATCGTCCTCTCTCCAACTTCATCCCATGCCCTCTAGTTCTGGAACATCTTTTTCGCTTAAAAGAGTGTTTTCCTGCACCCTGTTCCTCCCTGTAAGATACTTGTATGTCTCTACTATATCCCTCTCCTCCCTCCTCTCCTCCAGGGAGTACTTGTTCAGTTCCTTCAACCTGTCTTCATAGGGACTTGTGATGCAATCCATGCACCATCTTTGTTGCCCTCCTCTGAACCTTCTCTACCCTGTCTATGTCCTTACGTAGGTATGGTCTCCAGAACTGTACACTGTACTCCAGGTGGGGCCTCACTAGTGTCTTGTATAGTGGAATTATGACCTCCCATTTCCTGCTGGTGATGCCCCTGCCTATACATCCCAGCATCCTATTTGCTTTACCTGCTGCCTTGTCACACTGTTTCCCTACCTTGAGGTCATCAGAGATGATAACCCCAAGATCCCTTTCCTGCTTGGTGCATGCTATATCCTCACCCCCAACTGATATATTGTGCCAGGGTTTTGTGCCCCTATATGCATTATCTTGCACTTTTGCATTGAATTTCAACTGCACAAACCCCTGACCATTCTTCAAGTTTCTGCAGGTCGCTCATTCTGTCTACACCTCTGGTGTGTCTACTCTGTTGCAGAGCTTTGTGTCATCAGCGAACAGTGAAATTCTGCCTTCTAGGTCCTCACGACATGTCACTGATGAAGATGTTGAATAGGACCGGTCCCAGCACTGATCCCTGTGGTACCTCACTGGTCACTCTTCCTCTGTGGAGTGACAGCCATTTACCACCACCCTCTGTGTCCTGCCACCCAGCCAGTTACCTACCCACCACACTACTGTCCTGCCCACACCCATATTCCTCAGTTTGTGTAATAGTCTTCTATGTGGCACAGTGTCAAAGGCCTTGCTGAAGTCCAGATAGGCCATGTCCACTGCCCTCCCTGATCCACCTCCCTAGTCACCCAGTCAAAAAATTCAACGAGGTTGGTCTGACATGACCTCCCCCTGGTGAAACCATGCTGCCTTGGGTCCTGTATTCCATTGACAACCAGATGTTCCACCAATCTCTCCTTCAGTAGTGCTTCCATGATCTTCCCACTACTGGAGGTGAGGCTGACTGGTCTGTAGTTCCCTGCTTCCTCTTTGTTCCCACTTTTGTATAAGGGGACTACATCTGCTGTCCTCCAGTCTTTGGGTACCTCCCCTGTTTCCAGTGATCGGCTAAACAGGATAGCCAGAGGTTCAGCCACCACCTCTCTTAGTTCTTTGAGGACCCTGGGGTACACCCCATCTGGCCCCATTGCTTTATCAACTCTTATTACTTCCAGTTCCTTCAGGACCCTTTCTCGTGTAAAGGGACTTGTGTCCATTTCTGCACCATTCTCACCCCTTGTACTCCCTTCAGACCCATTACCCTCCTCTTCTTCCTCAGTAAAGACTGAGCAGAAATACCTGTTCAATATGTCAGCTTTACTGTTGTCATCCTCCACGCCCCCATCCTCCTCCTTCAGTCTCACTATCCCTCCTTTGTCTTTCTTTTTCACTTATGTACCTGTAAAGGTTTTGTCCCCTACCCACTGATTTTGCAATGTGTTCTTCTGTCTGAGCTTTGGCTTCCTTACTGACCTCCCTGCCTCCCTTTGCTTCTCCTGGTAGTTCTCCCTATCCCTTCTGCCTGTGTCTTTTCATATTGCCTGAATGCAATCTTTTTGGCTTTCACTTTCTTTGCTACCTCTTTGGAAAACCATAATGGTCTCCTCTTCCTTTTCCTCTTGCTAACCTGCTTAATACATAATTCTGTTGTTCTTGTAATCCCCATTTTAAATACTGCCCACTGTTCCTCAACCCCTGATTCCTGTCCCATTCCCCTTAATGCCTCAAGTTGAGTTGATTTAGTAGCGGGGGTGCAGGGGGGGCAAAGCCCCCCACATTGGGGGGATTGGGGAGTGAAGCCCCCCAAAGAGAAAACAGTCTGAAGTGACTCCCTTTATGCTGAAAACAAATGTGGTTGACATAAAGGAGTTGCTCTAGCATTGGTCGACAATGAAATTGTCGATCGACTGTCATGGATCCATCTCTGCAGTTAATGTTACATATGCCTATCTACTTCTTGAAGTAGATCAGGGCAAGTAATATTAATTGTAATGGCAAGAAATGGGTGCAAATGAAAAAAGAAATCTGACCCATTCTAATGAAATGGCTATGTCTGTCCGTGTTCTTGTTCTTGGACTCCCTAGCACCCTACTGTGTCTGTCCTTTAACATTTCTCCACAGCTTATGATATTGTGATGGCAGAGGTAGTTGAAGATAAAGGGACAGAAGTTGATGTGTTTATGGTGAAAATCCAACTCCCTGGAGAACAGACTGGCATTGAGGGCACACTATGGTGATCATTGGACAATCTTCTTAAAAAAGATAGAATTCTTGTCAAGGACAATTGCTGCTGGGAAAAATTGATTGGTTTAGCTCTTCTGCACCATGGACAGGTTGATTAACCCCCCTGTCTATAATCTGTTCAAGCCTATTTCACTGAAACATTTGAAGAATTTAGGAGATTCTTTCTGGGCAAGCAGTCTGATATTTGGACTGGTATTTTCTCAAGTGGTCTGTCATGGGATGGTAGTAAAAGGCCAAGCAGGGGTGCTGTTGATCTACAAGCTTGGACCAAGTTTTACCCAGTTGTTGAAGAGGAGGTGCTCTTGGTGATTTCGGGTCTGCGCCCCACTTGCTGTATGTTGGATACTGGGGCTAGCTGGCTGCTTCTTGGCTTCCTGGAATCCCTGAGGCCAATTATTACCAGATCTGTCAGGTGTCCCCTGATCCTAGGTGTCTTTCCTGCTACCTTGAAAAAGGGATGGTTATTGAGAAGGTGGTAATGGTGCAGCTTGAAATCATCTAGAATTACTTGACATCTACAAGCTTCTCCAATCTGGTTGCAGGCCCCAATGCAGGATGAAGACAGCTCTTTTCAGAGTGTCACATAATCTTCTCATGGCAAGGGATCAAGGCCTGTGTTCCTTCTTGGTCCTCTTGAATCTGTCATCGGTATTCAGCATGGTTGATCTTGGTGTGCTGCTGGACTGCCTGAGGAACTACGTCAGACTCTCTGGCACTGTTTTGATACATGGAGAATGAGTAAAGTAGCTCTGGGTAATACCATCTCTGGAACAGCTGTGCTCACTTTTGATGTTCTCAAGTTTTGGTCCTCACCCTGTGTTGTTTGCCATGTATATGGTGCCTTTGGGAGGGATTATTAGACGGCATGGTGTTGAGTTTCACTGCTATGCCAATGACAATTACTCTCTAACTGTCTTGCATTCTTGATGGAACTAATACTGACTCCGCTGGAGAGAAGCTTTGGTATTATCAATGATTGGATGGTCTCCAACTAGTTATGTTTCTACCCCCACAAGACAGATTTTTTAATTGTTGAGCCAGCTTGGTGTGGGTTTGCAATGATGAGTGGAATGGCTTACTTACCTTCACTGAGTGATCACTCAGAGCTGTGGATGTGGTAAGGAATCAGGGGGTCATTCTGCACAGCAGGTTGACACCAGAACAGCAGGCATCAGCCATTGTCTGAAATGGCTTTTACCATCTCGGTAACATTGACCAGATAAAACTGCATTTGGTGTCTGCTGACCTGGTGGCAATAGTCTATGTCTTTATCATGTCTAGACTGGATTACTGCAATGACCTGCACTGGCTGCCAATTCAGTGGCACATCATCTTCAAGACTGGATTGATGACATTCAAGGCCCTATATGATTAGGGTCCTAATTAGCTCAAAGATGTCCTAGTTCCTCTTTCCTCTACCTTTCCTTTCTGCTGTACCAATGTGGGATTCCTCAGCATCCCCAATTTTTTACCTTAAGCAGTCAGGGGACGGGGCCTTAAGAGTTGCAGCATCATGTTGGCTGACATGTTTGTATTTATTGAATGTGATGATGTTTTTATATGTTTTAATTGCTCCTGATTGTTATGCGCCTTGGTTTTGAAAGGCGCACTATAAATAAAGAATTATTATTATTATTATTATTATTATTATTATCAATTCACTGGAATTCGCTATCACTGGATATCCAATCTGTCTGCATAGTAGAGGCCCTTAAGACCTCCTTTGAGATGTATCTGTGTCACCAGGCCTACCCAGTTCAAGTCTATTTTAACTTTAGTTATTTATGTTACTGTTTAGTGTTATATTTAGTAGTTGGAATTTATTTGACGTTGTATGCCTGTTGTTTTTTCTCCTCATTGTTTTTTCTGACTTTGATTGTGCAGTGCCCTGAGCCCTAGGGATGGGGCATCTGATAAATAAAATTGCTGTGCCTTGTCTTGCATTCCCTGACACTGACTTTCATTACATTTGATGTTTGCTTTCTTTTTCTAAGATTTATTTTCTAATTTCTTGTGAAAGTCTGTTTGACACTGGTGATCTAGTCATTGCACAGGTGTGTTGGTGCACCAGCCTTGTGTCTCTTTGGCACCCATACACACTGTCCAAGCAATGCACAGGGCTAGCCTAAACAGCAGCAGTCACTCAGTTCCAAAGACTTAATTCAGGCCTGTCACAGTATATGAAATATTAGTACACTCTATTTTCATTTGCAAATGGCCAATAATGTCTAAGCTTCTTTCCTGCCATTATCGGTAGACTTATTCTTCTATCAATCATCATCAAACATTATTTGAAAAAACAACCTTGGAAATTCATTTGCTGTACTTCAATGTATATTAAAACATACACAAAATGCAGACAAGCACACAAGAAGAAAACAAACAAACAAACAATCTTCCATAAGGTAAACATGCCTAAAGAAGTTTTACAGTAATCATCTCCAGAAGCCGGATGAAAAAAAAAGATTTGAAAAAAGTAGGAAAGACAGATGCATTCTTCACTAAGCTATGCTGGGCATTCCTGCAAAGGGGTGGGTGGGGGTTGAGAAGACTGAAAACACTGCTTCCAGCTGTTCTCAGCCACACTGCTGGGAGATTCAGCAACCCCGCCTTAATGTGCATGTTATGGTATGAAAATGTTTACAGTAGGATATCTGTGAAAGGCAGTATCATTGTTACTGTAATACTACAGTATTATGGAAGCTCAACATAGAAATATAGAAAAGTGTCAGCAGAAAAAGACCAGAGCTGCTTCAACCTGCCACTGGATGTGCCTAGAAAGAATGCTAATGAATTGCGGTATGAATCTTGACAAGTACTGTATGCCAGAAAGTGAACAGTTGGATTCAGGTTAAGGTTGAACATACATTTGCACCCCCATCCCCCCAAAAAAATATTATATAGGGAAAAGAGACAGCAACATAAAACAACACAGTGTGCACAATTATTGTGGTATGATAAATGATGTGCTGTATTAGTACCATGTTTTCCCATACTACAGCACCTCATCATTCCAGTATGAAATGAATCTGTACTCTCCGGATGATCTAAGAGTACAATAAACAAAACTGTGCACACCACTGCAGCTAAAGGTTCAGTTCTTCTCAGCCTTAGCTGAAAATATAACATCAAATTTATTTTTATTTATTTATTTGCTTTTGTTGACTGGGTAAGTCACACTCTACAGCCAAGTGCCTATTTTCAGGTGCGACCCGGGAGGGTTACAAGCTAGGATAACAGGTACAGTGACAGATTGGTATTTAATATAAAGAGTATTACATGTCATATAGTGAAAAAAGGCAACCAGTGAAAAAGACACCCGCCCGGGGAAGGTTACAGACGGTCCGGGAGAGTTAAGATAGAACATATACATATAGTGAGTGAGTCAGATTTACATACAGTGGTGTTGCAGGTACAAACAAAAATAGCATTGCATTATCCTAAATCTAGTCCAGTGACCAGGAGAGTAAGTGCAGTGGGCCTGGAGTGCACAACCCCCCGTGAGAGGATATTTCAAGGGGCTACGGGGCCCTTCAGGAATGCCCATAGTGATGTTTTAAACCCTGGATGGGAGGGGGTGGACCGAGTAAGGGCAGGGAATGAGTTCCATAGTTTGGGGGCATAGTTGGCGAATGCTCAATCACCCACAAGGGTACGTGTTCTAGGAACCACGCAATTTAGTGCCGCCCTTGACCTAAGGTGGTGGGAAGAGTTGCCGGGTAGAAGGACAGGCTACGAGAGGGGTGGCTGTTCTAACGATGTTGTCGGCGAAGTTCCTACTATGAAGGTGCATGCTTTCTGTGGGGACTACTAGAGGTGAGTATAAGGTCCAGCGGTGTGTCAGGGGAGGGGTGGAGAGCACAAAGCGGCAGATGCTGTTGTAGGCCATATCCCATTTTGAGAGGTTGGATTTTGGTACGGGGCGAAGGTCACTAGCCCATAACAGAGGGAGGGGGCTAGGGCCATCCAAGCAGCCAGGGTGAGGCAGTTTTTGGCTCTGTATGCGAGTCCGAGTTTAATATTTGTAGCCTTGCAGATGTTTCTGATATGCAGGGGCAGGTCCAGCTGGGGGTCTAGGGTAACGCCAAGGTATTTGACAGCAGCAGCTATCTGCACTGGCAGGCCATCAGCCCGGTGGATTAGAAGGGGGGCAGGGCAGGATTTTGTTCTATTCAGAGACCCGAAGAGCATAGCCTGGGTTTTTTTTGAGGTTGATGACAAGCTTATGCTCACACAGCCAGGCTTGGTTCTGCTTGAAGTCAGAGTTTAGTTGAGAATTGATGGTGCTGATGTCTCGGGCGCTATCCAATATGACGAGATCATCGGCGTACAGGGTTGCAAGCCCATGGGTGATGATAGATGGTAATTTGTTGATGAAAATGGAGAAGAACGTCGGGCCAAGGACAGACCCTTGGGGGACCCCACATTGGACAGTGGTGAGGTTGGAGAGGGTCCTGTTGAAGTTTGTGTATTGCTTCCTACCAGTGAGGTAATTGTGGAACCAGGCATGAGTGGGGTTTGAGAGTCCGAGGGAGTGCAGAGTGGCACTGAGGAGGGAGTGATCTACCCTGTCAAAGGCCTTGGATAAGTCCACAAAAATCGCACCAGTGAGGTTGCCCTGGTCGGTTGCAGTTCTGATATGCGAGGTGACTACAGCGAGGGCAGTAGCTGTGCTGTGCCCCTTCCTAAATCCGTGTTAGGCCAGAGAGAGGAGATTGTACTTCTGTAGGTACTCAGTTAACTGAGAGGCCACAGCTTTCTCTAGGAATTTTGATGCGGCCGAGAGAATAGCAATCGGCCGATAGTTCAGGGGATCTTCCGGGTTTCCTTGTTTGAGGACACGGGTGATCTTGGCTATTTTCCAGATATCTGGGATGACAACGGTGGTGAGAGAGGCATTAAAGATATGTGTCATTGGCCAGGCTAGGAGGTGGGCACCTAACCTGAGCAGTTTTGGCTCGAGGTTATCGTGCCCTGGGCCGGTATGGGGGGAGAGGCTAGAGAGCAGCCTCTGGGTCTCGGTGATAGATATCTGCTGTAGAAAGAAGGAGGGTCTGGATGTGGGTCCAGGTCGAGAGGAATTGGGGGGTTACGTTACAGGTGGATTAGAGTTTGAGAGCTTGGGGCGGCGGGGGCAGGAGGAAGGGGGGGTGGCCTGTTCAGAGAACATAGTGCTAAAGGTGTTAGCGATTGTGTGGTGGCTACTGCAGCTGACCCTATCAATGAGCAAATCTGTGGCTTGCCCTCTTGCAGAGCCCCTGACCACGCTTTTTATGTTCTGCCAAAAACTCCTTGGGTTGTTGGTAGAGGAGAATAGTGCGGATCGGCAGAACTCACTTTTGGTGGCCCTGATGGCTTTTTTGCAGGAGTTTCCAAGGCACTTGTAGGCGGCAAGATCATTGACTCTGAGAGAGGCCTTATAGGTCTCCCAGTATTTGTCCCTGTGTTTCGTTAGAGAGACTAGATCCCCATGAAGCCATTTGGTGACGGTTCCTCACACCCTCCTTCTAGTGAGGGGAGCATGCTTGTTCTGCACTGGGATGCATTTGGCTAGGAAAGCATCCAGTGCTTGATTTGGGTCAAAGGAGGCGGTGACCTCGGACCAATCAATAGGTCTGAGGTCGCTGAGGAAATCGGGCAAGTGGAGCTTTGAGTAGTCCCTCATCTGTATCACTTTGCTAGGTATTTTCGCCTGAGAGATGCCACAGGTACAAAAGGTGGGTGAGTGGTCCGAGATGGCATCAGGTAGGATGCCCGAGGATGTGACTCTGTCAGGCCTGTTGGTCAGGACCCAGTCAATCAGTGATCCTTTATCCCCCCTGGGGGAAGGTCTCGTTGGTTCGGTGATAACCTGGCTCAGAGCAAGGCCTGATAGCAATGGCTCATCGGATTTAGAATTGGATCCCATCCAGTCGAGGTTGAAGTCTCCAATAATGAGGACCTCACTTGTCCCTACCTTAGAGCTGAGGCTGTGTAGTAGTGAGGAGAGTCCGGGTAGCCCACCTCTGGGAGGGTTATAGCAGCAAATCAGGTGGATTTTCTTAGTGAGCCCTAGAAGGAGAAGGGTGTGCAGGAACTCACATGTCGAGGGGGTGGTAGGTTGGTGGTCAGTGGTAGACACGTTGAGGTGGATTTTATAATAAAGTAACACCCCCTCCTCCGCGTTTGTTACCATTGCGATCACATCTGATGTGGCTATAACCTGACAGGGTACATATAGCGTCAGGAGTGTGTGGTTTTAGCCACGTTTCCATGATACCCAAAATATCCGGGTTATAGTGGGCAACCCAAGCAGTGAGCTCAGCAAGGTTGCATAGGAGGCTGTGGACATTTAGATGGACGATTTTTAGCCCCTTGACAGATAGCCATGGGGGGGTTGAGGTGACGCAAGAGGCCATCCTGTTTGTGAGTGGTAGTTCCACCCCTGGTGGGCCCAAGGGAAAGGGGAGTTGAGGAGGGGACCATGCTAGTGGGGGGGGTTGGTTGGGCAAGGAGGGACCTAGATAGCTTGAGATTAATTAGGTCTGCCCTTAGTACAGTAACCTGAAAATGGAGAAATGTGCTGATTTTTTTTTTTTTGACTAGTTAGCTAAGAGCTTGAGATTAATTAGGTCGGCCCCTAGTGGCAGGTTAGTATAACTTGCAAATGGAGAACTGGGCTGATAGGTCAAATTACCACAACATGTGACCACTTTCAGCCTATTTAAGGGAGAGCCGACCAAGGGTGGTGGTGGGGGCGGTGAGGAGCCGAACGTGTAGCGTTCGGCGGGGCTAGAGCATCTGCAACCACACGATAACAGCCAAGAAATGTTGATCTGTTGAAATTACCTCGCTTCCTTGTCCTCCGGTGGCTGGGGAGGGCCGTGGAGCACCCTTCCCCACTGGGGTCCGGCGTAGATAGCTGTGGAGGAAAAGGGAGAGTTAGTTGGCTTTTTATAGGCAATTTTGGGGAAGGGGGGTGTCTGGTGGACGACAGGGGACAAGCAGAGCACATCCAGAGCACAAAGGTAAGTCTATTCAGTATATTCAGATCTTTTTTGATGTTCAGGCTATAAGGGGCGATTTAGCACGGTGACTATGGTGCGAGTGAGAGATTCCCTTACTGCAATTTAAGATTTAAAATTTAAAATTGGCACCAAAACTGCAAACCTTATCACAATATGTGAGCTTTTTAAACTGCAAAACTCAGGGGCGACTAGCGTGGTGGCAGTTATGCTGCGAGTGAGAGATCAGTACAAACAACAGAATTCCCTTATTACAGTTTAAAATTAGCGCCAAAACTGCAAACCTTATCGCAATATGTGAGATTTTTAAACTGCAAAACAACAAAAGGGTGCACACACCAACATAGCACAAATACCATTTATTTTATGTGAGTCTCATCAGGACACTAAGCACCCCCATGTAGTGCCTCCTTCAAGAGATTTCATCAGGGGGTAGTACTTGGGTGCAGTCATGCCACATTTATACTGCATTGCATATGTATCCATTGGTTTACCTATAACATTGCAACAGTGTGGATGCCTACATCTCTCTCAATGACAGGCATAATGCCAAATGTCGGCATTGTTCTGTCAGGGATATCGGCATGTTTCCATCGAGGGGCTGCTCCCCCATCCCCCATGTGGGAGGCTCTGCCACCCATACCCCTGGTCTCTATTTATACAACTCCAAGTAGGAGTTGTCTTGGGTTGGGGGTGCAACACCAGGAGATGCACTGCTGGTGTCTGCAGGGACCAGCACAGTGATCCGATGATTTCTGGTGAAATATGTCACTGTGCTGGTCTTCAAGGTGGTGGTGTTGCTCTCTGGTCAGTACACCATATCCATTCATGCATTAAAGCTACAAAAGCACAGTGTTGCACACATCTGGGAGAAATAGTGTATACCATTACAAGAGTTTACATGCCATATTGTGTCCCCACTAAAACAGTGCAACTTTATTAAAACTTCATTTTAATCTTCATTGATTAATCCTTCTTAAAATATTTACAATCATCTCATTCCAATAACAAACTGGGCCAAAACTAGTTTAGTATCAGAGGGTGCTAATGGAGTTGCAATTAAAGTACTGTACCATTTCTTACCACCTACCAGATTTAAAACAAATCCATGCTGTCAGTCAATCAGTTCTTGACTCGTTATCCCTTCATGACGTCTTCATAGCTATTAGCTTTATAAATACTGGAGCTGCCAAAATTCTAAGTGCAAAGTGCATGTATAAGTGTATATAAAATATTATTTCCATTCCCTGCTTATTGCAATAAGCTTCCATGCCAGAAAATGATTGTTTCCTCTTTTAATTGAACTACGTATCTAGGGGAACTGCCCCAACCCCCACAAAATAAATATTTTTTTAAAATGCTAGTGCATAAATAACTATATGTATATCAGAAGAAGCCAGAAGGGGAAGGAAGGAAACATATTCAATTCAGTGCTTTAGAGTAACTGGTAATTGCTATTTTTCTTTTAAACTTAGATTGTAGGCTTGTAGTGACACTATACTTTCTTTGTTGTCTTTACTTATGATTGTTTTTGAGCTGTTGAAAATTTAAAACATAGTGGTGGTGTAATTCTGTGCTGTCTTTAATTGCTGCAAATTTTATCTTGGCTTGTCTGACTGCCCTGTAGTTGGGTGAAGGGTGTTAATTGTCTGGCCTCTGACCTCAGCTACGTGATAACTGGAGGTGGGGCTTAGTCAGAGTTAAAGTATATGCCCTGATAAATCTGATTGACAGGAGCTAAACACAGGGTATAGTAAGGGGTGTGAAGTAGGAGGGGCATAAGGGGGAAGAAGCCCACCCTCAGCACGACAAGTGTTTTGACTCATTTATTTATTTATTGGTTTCTTTTTCCTTAAAAAAAAAAAAAAATTATCTGAGGATCAGTGACAGGATTTTTAGTACAGTAAATTAATAAAAAGAGAACTAGGAGAGCTTCAGTAGCAGACAAGTAGTGGAATTGCAGTATAATGTGGGGAGTGGTGCAATGCAGTGGCTGTGGGGCAGCCATATTCAGGCAAACCTTCTGGACACTGAGGTGCTGCCCTATCTGCATGCATCTCTCTGGACTGCGGGATGAGGTAGCCAGACTCAGAGCAGAAGTAAACTGGGTCAGGAGTACCATCACCCCTATCCAGGGACCACCCAGTCCAATGCAACTGCCTCCAAAGTATGCCGAGAGCGAGGGCACTTGGATGACAGTGGTCTCAGGGAGGGTTAGAGCAGTCAGGGAGGCACATCCCAGATCCTATTCCACTCAAGAACTCATATGCCACACTGGCAAATGAGGACAACCAAATAGAGGTACCCAGAGAAGTGGAAGGAAAGGATGTGGAGGTTAGCCAAGGAGGTGACCTCAGCGGGGAAAGTAGTGGACCCCAGAGGAGGAGGAAGTGAATCCTGTTGGGGGACTCCATCATAAGAGGGATCCAGCTAGGAACACAGGAGGAGGAGGACAGGGAGGTGAGGTGCCTACCAGGTGCCATGGCATGGAGGGATGGAAGGAAGATCCTGGGGATCACTGGGAAGACAAGATGGGAGGGTGAGCTGGATGTCATTATCCACCTAGGTACTAATGACCTGGCAAATGGGGAGCCAAAGGAAGTTCAGGAAGATTTAGGAAACTGGGGAGGGGTCTCAAGCAAGTAGCTACTTCTGTCACTTTCTCAGAAGTACTACCTGTGAGAGGCAAGGGAGAGCATAGGAGTGCATGCACCAGGAACTTTAACTCATGGTTGAAGAACTGGTGCTGTGAGGAAGGGTTTGGATTCATTGGTGACTGGGGACCCACCTGGAGGGATGGAGGTTTGTTCAAGCCTGACGGCCTGCATCCATCCTGGAGGGGAATCCAAGCACTCAATGATAAGTTTAAATGCTACATTGACAAGCATTTAAACTAGCAAAGTGGGGTGGCAGGCCAGCAAGGAGGGTACCTACTTGCTCACCCCCCACAGCTAGCAGTGGAACCAGTGAACCAGAGGAGTGGCTATCTCTGCAAAGCAGTGTGCAAAAGATGGAGATTAGTGCCCAAGAGGTGGATAAGCAGAAAGGGGCAAAATTCAGCAGAAGGGCAGACAGCAAGGAGAACCAGTGATAAATGACAACCAAGAAAGGGCTAGAGAGAACAGTGACAGTCAGTTAGGAGGTCAAATCATGGAAAGCCATGTGTGCAAATGCCAGGAGCCTTATCAACAAGATGGAAGATCTGGAGGCTGTCATGGTACAGTCAGACCTGATATTGTGGCCATCACTGAAACCTGGTGTAATGATAACCATGACTGGGAGATGGCCATACCTGGCTACAACTTATTCAGAAGAGACAGAGCAGGCAGGAAGGAGGAGGAGTGGCACTGTATGTGAAAATGACATAAGGGCCACAGAGATCCAGGAGGAACAAAATAGGGAGAGATACTGTGTGGTTGTTGAAAGGAAAATGGGAACAGCCATCTCAGACAGGTGTGGTCTATAGACCACCAGCCCAGGAGGAAGAAACAGATAGGAGTTGATGCTAGCCATCCAAAGGATGGCAGACAAGGGTGCGGTAGTACTGGGTTGAGACTCTCAATATTCCAGATGTGGACTGGAGCATCCCAGCAGCAGCATCAACTAGGAGCAGATTTATCCTGGACTCCTTCAGGTGCCTTCCTCAAGCAACTGGTCATGGAACCAACTCGGCAGAAGGCAATACTGGACCTCAGCTCACAAACAGAGACAGTGTGATGGGGTAACAGTGGGGAGCACCTGCAACAGTGACTACCAGTCATTGTGGTTTGAAATCACATAAAGAGCAGAACCAAACCACACAAAAACACGTATCCTGGATTTTAGGGGGGCAGACTTTGGGAAAATGGGGAGATACTTGAAAGAGGCATTAAGGGGAATGGGACAGGAATCAGGGTTGAGGAACAGTGGGCAGTATTTAAAATGGGGATTACAAGAACAACAGAATTATGCATTAAGCAGGTTAGCAAGAGGAAACCATTATGGTTCTCCAAAGAGGTAGCAAAGAAAGTGAAAACCAAAAAGATTGCATTCAGGCAATACAAAAAGACACAGGCAGAAGGGGATAGGGAGAAGTACCAGGAGAAGCAAAGGGAGGTAGGGAGGTCAGTAAGGGAAGCCAAAGCTCAGACAGAAGAACACATTGTAAAATCAATGGGTAAAGGGGACAAAACCTTTTACAGGTACATAAGTGAAAAAAGAAAGACAAAGGGAGGGATAGTGAGACTGAAGGGGAGGATGGAGCTGCGTGGAGGATGACAACAGTAAAGCTGACATATTGAACAGGTATTTCTCCTCAGTCTTTACTGAGGAAGAGGGGTAATGGGTCTGAAGGAGTACAAGGGGTGAGAATGGTGCAGAAATGGACACAAGTCCCTTTACACGAGAAAGGGTCCTGAAGGAACTGGAAGTAATAAGAGTTGATAAAGCAATGGGACCAGATGGGTGCACCCTGAGGTCCTAAAGAACTAAGAGAGGTGGTGGCTGAACCTCTGGCTATCCTGTTTAGCCGATCACTGGAAACAGGGAAGGTACCCAAAGACTGGAGGACAGCAGATGTAGTCCCCTTATACAAAAGTGGGAACAAAGAGGAAGCAGGGAACTACAGACCAGTCAGTCTCACCTCGGTAGTGGGGAAGATCATGGAAGCACTACTGAAGGAGAGATTGGTGGAACATCTGGTTGTCAATGGACTACAGGACCCAAGGCAGCATGGTTTCACCAGGGGGAGGTCATGTCAGACCAACCTCGCTGAATTTTTGACTGGGTGACTAGGAGGTGGATCGGGGCAGTGGACATGGCCTATCTGGACTTCAGCAAGGCTTTGACACTGTGCCACATAGAAGACTATTACACAAACTGGGGAATATGGGTGTGGGCAGGACAGTAGTGTGGTGGGTAGGTAACTGGCTGGGTGGCAGGACACAGAGGGTGGTAGTAAATAGCTATCACTCCACAGAGGGAAGAGTGACCAGTGGGATACCACAGGATCAGTGCTGGGACTGGTTCTATTCAACATCTTCATCAGTGACATTGCGCAGGGACCTAGAAGGCAGAATTTCACTGTTCGCTGATGACACAAAGCTCTGTAACAGAGTAGACACACCAGAGGGTGTAGACAGAATGAGAAGCGACCTGCAGAAACTTGAAGAATGGTCAGGGTTTGCAGTTGAAATTCAATGCAAAGAAGTGCAAGATAATGCATATGGGGCACAAAAACCCTGGCACAATATATCAGTTGGGGGTGAGGATATAGCATGCACCAAGCAGGAAAGGGATCTTGGGGTTTGTCATCTCTGATGACCTCAAGGTAGAGAAACAGTGTGACAAGGCAGCAGGTAAAGCAAATAGGATGCTGGGATGTATAGGCAGGGGCATCACCAGCAGGAAAAGGGAGGTCATAATTCCGCTATACAAGACACTAGTGAGGCCCCACCTGAGTACAGTGTACAGTTCTGGAGACCATACCCACGTAAGGACATAGACAGGGTAGAGAAGGTTCAGAGGAGGCAACAAAGATGGTGCATGGATTGCATCACAAGTCCTATGAAGACAGGTTGAAGGAACTGAACATGTACTCCCTGGAGGAGAGGAGGAGAGAGGGATATGATAGAGACATACAAGTATCTTACAGGGAGGAACAGGGTGCAGGAAAACACTATTTTTAAGTGAAAAAGATGTTCCAGGACTAGAGGGCATGGGATGAAGTTGGAGGGAGGATGATTCAGAGGAAACATGAGAAAGAATTTCTTCACAGAACAGGTGGTGGACAAGTGGAACACCCTGCCAGAGGAAGTGGTGGGGGCTGAAACAATCACGGGATTTAAGAATGCATGGGATAGACATAAAGGAATTCTAGAGGTCGGGGGTAAGGGGAAACAGACTTCTAGGAAAACAAACTGAACTTACAAGCTCAAATGGGCAGACTGGGTGGGCCATAGACCCTTATCTGCCGACACTGTCTATGTATCTATGTATGATGTCTAATCCTTTTCCCAACTCATGGCATTATACCCAATGCCAATGAACAGTACCCATTGTTATATAGCTTACTGAGGTATAAAGTGCAATAATTCTTAAACAGCACAACCCTTTTATGATTCTTGACTCAGTGAGTAAGTCCAACCATATGAAATATCTCCTGATCGCTTATTTTTATTTTTTTATTTATGCATTTGTCAAAGCTTTTGTTCCCCAGATTCAAACTCTTTACTCCAAAATCATTATAAGATCAAATGAACTGCTAGAAGCACCACCATAACCATGGATTCCATTATTTTCCTGTAAATCATAAAATGATTATTTTTGTATAAAAATACTAATCCTCTAATTGCAGAAAGGACATTTTTTCATAGAGCCTGATTATTGGTGCACCTTAGTTGTGGTCATGCCACCTGCAGTTCATTTGATCATATATGGTTTTATGTGAGTTAGTAAAAGGATTTGGTATTTAACATATAGTTATTTATGCAACAGTATGCTATACAAAAAATGTATATATTTTTGGGGAAGTTCCCCTAGATAAATAGTTCAGTTATAAAAGGGAACAATAATTTTCTGACACTGTGACTTTTGTAATAAGCAGGGAAAAAAACTTATATTTTATATACAATTATCCATACACTTTGCACTTAGAATTTTGGCAGCTCCAGTATTTATAAAGCAAATGGATATGAATAAATCATTGAAGGGATAACAAGTTAAGAACTAATTGACTGACAACATGCATTCATTTAAAAGCTGGCAGGTGATATGAAATTGTACAGTACTTTAATTGCAACTTTGCTAGCATCCCTAGATAATAAACTAGTTTTGGCTCAGTTTGGAATTGGAATAAGATTATTTTAAATATTTTAAGAAGGATTATGCAATGAAAGTTGGAATGAAGTTTTAATAATTTTTTACTGTTTCAGTTAGGTCATGATATGGCATATGAACTCTGGTAATGGTATACGCTGTTTCTCTTAGATATGTGCAGTACTGTGTTTTTATAACTTATATAAAGATATTATTCAATGCTGTATAAATGTAGTATGTTTGCACCCAAGCACCTGTTGAAGCCTCTCAAAGGAGGCACTACATAGAGGTGTTTGGCATCCTGATGAGATTTAAATAAAATAAGTGATATTTACTCTAAGCCAGTGTGCACACTTTTGTTATTTCATGACCTAAGACTGCAATATAGGAATTGATTGCATGAAGCAATCTGAGATCTAAGTAACCCCACTCTGTTAAGGGTATACCCTTCAACCGTCCCTGATTAGGAGGGACATCCTTCATTTTACCCCGCAAAATAGCTGTGTCCCTCATCAGTACTTCACGAAAATGGTGCTGTCCTCAAAGAGAATGTGGTGTGTATTCAGTCTTTAAAGCAGAATTTCAAAATTTTCTAAGATGTTAAATCAGACGTAAACATTGTACAAGTAAATACAAAGGTTTCCACAGTGTTCTCAGTTTGTGTCTCCATGTTTTTGGTTAAGTCCCTCATTAT
Source organism: Neoceratodus forsteri (assembly GCA_016271365.2). Taxonomy (NCBI): domain Eukaryota; kingdom Metazoa; phylum Chordata; order Ceratodontiformes; family Ceratodontidae; genus Neoceratodus; species Neoceratodus forsteri. Next base: position 854,597,720 of record CM028134.1, read on the forward strand.
GAGTGTCAGCATCCCTCATTTCCCTCATTTTGAATGACTGTGTCCCACATTTCAGTGGCAAAATGTTGAGAGTTATAGTTAAGGGCCTCATAAGTCAAAAGAAGAACCTAGAAGCTGATCTTATATTTAACTATTTGCCTGATTAACTGGTGCAGTATAACAAGCACTTAGCATATGAGTAATCAGTTTAGCAGCGAGTAAATCAAAATCTGCTTCTCTGGAAATCTCATGGTAGGCCGGAATTTTTAGCCCCACACCAGGGAATTTGGGGCAATACCTATAACTGACATAGCAGTGCAATACGAGGAAGTACTGTACTGTTGAAGCTCCATCCTTTGGTTGAGATGTTAAACTGAGATACCATCTGTCCATCTCTGGTCACTGTCCAGGTGAAAGTAAAAGACCTTATTGCATTTATTGAAAAAGAGTACAGGAGTTTCTCTGGTGTCATGGCCAACATTCCCTCTCTCATAAAACTGGTCCATGAAACCTAACCCTGTGGACACACCTTGTAACAAGCCATCATAGCTTTTTTCTGCCTTTCCTGGTCAACAATTACAAATAAAAAAATTAAATAGCAAGTGAAAAACAATAATGAGGTTGTAATACTGTATATCAAACACACAAACCAGCATGTTCAAGACACTAGTAAAGAGATATGTTAAGATTTATGGTACAAAATGACATATTGGTCATTTGATTACAAGAAACTGTATAAAAGGAAGAAAAATAGAACTTTATGCAGCCCAGAATTCCTGGCAACATAAGGAAGCGTCTTTGGCAAATGATAAAAAGACAAAATTAGACATGGTGGTTTGTTTGAAAAAGAAAATCTTTATTCACAAAGCATGTACCAATTCACAGTCAGTTGTGAACTTGTAAGTTAGGAATGTATTTCTGGCTATTCATTATTAACAGAGGTTAGCTTTAGTAATTTCTCAACTTAATTGGTCACTACCAGTTCACACATGATGAGGCAAGGAGATAAATATTCTATTATATTTTAAATAGATTATGCATTCCTTCACACTTTTAATTAAAAACTTAAATGTCTGTGGTGTCCTTTGGGAAAAAAATGAAATTGCAAGTGCAATTAAATCAAATGACTGAACCATAGTGCAGTCTAATCATATGTAAGGAGAAATTGTTACACATATCATTTTCTGCACATGCATGGGGCAATACTTATATGTAAAGTTGCATGTTATTTTAACATGTGAATTAACAATACATTTGACACTCAGCATTGGCTAGAGTTAAAGGGTACTTTGTATGTTTTCTTTTTTTCTTTTTGCAGTAAGCATTTCCATATTTTGGATTGCACCTGTGTGCATCAGTTACTCCTGTAAAAGAGATTTTGTCTAAGTGTACTTACCCAGAAAACAAATAAAAATTAACTCAATCAATAAAATCATTCAATCAATTAAATAAAAAAGTATCCCCTATACTAAAGAATAGTATCATACTGTGTCTGCAGCAGTACTGTAGGTAAACTACAGTCTCAAACAGTGTGACTTGCTTTGCAGCACATCATCTAATTATCCTGTCAAAGGACCATTAACACCTTACAGACAAGTTTCCTTTTAAAACATATTCTTTTAATGCTGGCACACTTTAACCCCAGAAAACAGAACTGCAGTTTCCATGAAGTTTGTTAGCCAACATGTGGCAGAAAAAAGCAAATACACTGCAGTTAATCAAGTGATCAGAGCGTAAGCAAAACTACAGCAGCTTAAGCACCATCGAACAAATTCTAGCCAGAGCCAATATGGCTGTGGTGAGCTTCTGAAGTTGGAGTAGGAGTGCCGCCGAGTGCCGCCAAGTGCCATCTCCAAGATGGTGGCGGAGATGCAACTATGCATGCGCAACACTCGCGCATGCATAGTTGTGGTGAATGGCATGCTGCCATTCCTGAGATGGCAGCACTTTGGAACTGTACATTCCCACAAGATGCACATGTGCAGTTCCATATCCAGAATGTTAAAGTAACAGCCAAAATAGTGTGGCTGTTTCAATGTTACTTCATAGTGATTGATCGTGGTGGAGTGCTCTAAGCTCTGTTGAACTTTTGGAAGGATACTTTCAAAAGTCCAATGGAAGCGTGCCACGATCAGCCATTTTAAGAGCTGAGGAAGCAAAATGACTGTAGACTCTGCCCACAGCCATAAAAATAACAATGGCAGCAGAAAAAGACCAATTCAGTCTGTCCACAGTTTCTTCTCTGGTGTCATGGCCAACATTCCCCTGCCAATAAAACAGGTCCATGGAACCCATCCTTTAAGATGCACCTGGAAACAAACTATCACAGCTGTGTGTGTTTTCTTTGCCAAAAAGTACAACTAAATAAATAAACTAGAAAGTGGAAAGCAACAGTGTAGTCATGAGATACCAAATATATGAACTTGCATGTTCATGACACCAGTAAAGTGTTAGATATGCAAAAAATGTCATATTTCTGTGAGCTTCTTTCACTGTTGGAGATATACATACACCAGTCTTACAAAGCAGGGTGAGAGACCAAATGATTGGTAAATGTTTCAGTGCTGCAAGAATTTATAATTTTATGCTTAATAAGACTAACATATTCTACCATGCAAGCCAATACATCAGATTCTTAAGTTATATGGTGCAAAATGAGATTGACTCCTGTACACTTTTGAGAAAGGACAGGGTTTTAAGAAGGGGTGGGTGCTGCTTGGTGTACAATAAGTCCTACAGTAGAGCTAACAGGTACAGCTTAGCCTGAAACAAAGCGACTCTGGGTTCCTTGCTCTTAATTTAAAACTTGGACATAAACCTCATTGCAGTCTACAGCCCACTAAAAAATGTCTCTAGAGACTTTGACTACTTCATAAATGCAGCCTCAAACCAGAAGCCATAGCACTGGAAAATTGTGGTAGGTGATTTTGACTGTAATTGGCTTGCAAATAAAAACAATTACTACAGGGACAAATTGGCAAATGTCTACCTCACACAAGTAATTATGATGCCCACGTGAGTAAAGAATAAAACTGGTAGGACTATGCTTCTTGACTGGATCCTTGTCAGCCATGCTGATAACATAATCTCTAGTGATGTCCTACCAGACTTCCTAAGTGATCACTCCACTTTCACCTATAGATGGTGTGCCCAAGTCTATTAAAGTACACGTGTTACTATACCTGCTCATGGGTTCTGTGCACAAAAGCTCCCATAATTTCAAGTCCTTCTACAGCCAATTGACTGGGCCTTCTCAACTCAAATACAGGATGTTAATGCAGCCTTGGAATTCTTCAACCTTCAGTTCAGCATGGTCTGTAACATTTTCACTCTAAACAAGCAAATTGTCATGATAGGAGGTTTGCAAGCATGGTACACCCCTGCTTCAAAGTCTATGGCCCAGGAGCAGGATAGAGCCTGGAATCTTTATGAAGAACTGGGCCATCAAAAATGCCTCCAAAACTACAAAGAACTGAGCAACTTTATTAAAGTACAAATTCAGGAAGCCAAGGACAACTATTACAAAATCCAACAAAAACATGACTTAATCACCCCCAAAAAATCTGCAGCAACATTATTGAGATCACGGGGAACTCAGAAAAATCCCAGCCAAAGTCTCACACCTTTGGGGGTTCTGTTATAGAGTGCAACAAGTGTATTTCTGATGCCTTTAAATAAAACCTTAAGTAACCTCTTCGAATATACACCAGACCCTGCCCACACTTTGTTCCACTTGGGCACTTACACTCCGACCAAGCATTCCCAAGTTCTACTTCAGACAGCTTACCTGAGCAGATGATTATGGCTTCCTGTCCAAGCTCAAAATTAAGACCAGACTGGGCCCTGATAACATTGACATCAAACTCCTGAAATATGGACTTAGAGAAGGCACCTACCATCTGCAGCTAATCTTTAACATGTCTCTGAGCACAGATAAATTTATTTCCAGATGCATGGGAAAGGGCATGCATAGTCTCTGTTTTCAAGGGTGATGATGCCAACCTGACCACGAACTACTGACCTATCTCTGTCCTCTCCCCTTATCTAAGACATTTGAGAGGACAGTGAACAATCAACTGGTAGACTTCTTGTGCAAACTTAAACTGCATAGCAAAGAATAGCATGGTTTCAGGAAAAACCTCAGTAAAATGATCACCCCACTTGAGTTCACCGAATCAGCACAAGGTACATGGAATCATAGTGAACTGGTAGGTTCAAGTTTCATGGACTTAACCAAGGTCTTTAATCTTCTAAGTCATACACGTCTGTGCCAGAAACTTCTTTCACTGGGCCCGTCCTTGGACATGGTCTACTAGTTTAAAGATTACTTGTATAGCAGATCGCAAGCAGTAAAAGGTAGAAATGTACTCTCTGATATCAGGTCTGTATCAACAGGGGTCCCACAGGGCTCCATACTTGGGCCACTTCTGTTTGGTGTATTCCTGAACTCCCTCCCATCTGTCTGCAAATCCACTAATATAAGCCTCTATGCTGATGATGCAGTCATCTTCTCAAGTGAAAAAAACCCTGCCTACCTGAGAATGAGACTGCAGTAGGACTTTAACTCTATTTAGGCCTAGTTCACCCAAAACGTTCTGGTTATGAACGATAAAAAGACAAAATCCAATCTGTTCAGCACATGCAACGAGATTGACCTCTTTCTTGCACTAACCATAATCACTAGTTTGGTTCTACCCTTGAGCAGGTCAAAACTTTAAATACATTGACCTGATGCTTGACTGCATGTCGTCCTTCACTGAAGTCATCAACCAGTTAGTTAAAGTATTTAATTTCAGACTTAGATTCCTCTACCAGCAAAAGAGAACATTTTTCCCAGAGACAAGGAACTCCTTGTCCAGTTCTTTATCTTCAGCTCTGTTGACTATGGCATCTTGGTCTATAGGTCTGAGAATGACAGCGTACTATCCCAGGTCAGTGGTCAGCTAAACTGAGCCTGCTGCTTTGCATTAGGCTACAAACTGGAAACACATATTTGCATCCTAAATAGCAAGATGGACTGGCTAAACCTTAACTGAAGTGTATTATATCATACCTTGGTACTGGCAAAATAAGCCCTTCTCAATCTGCTCTCCCCTGGCTTGAAATCCATATTCCACTATGCAAACAATAAATATGCCACCAGAGGTGGGGAAAATCATTCCCTGTTACTACCTCACAGGAAAACCTCCTTGGGGAAAATCTCTTTCTCTTTCACATTTGCTAAGTGCCAGAATAACACCACCGACATTTTAAGAAGTGTAACTCAATTACATAATTTAAGTCTCAGCTGCTGGTGACACTTAATACCTCCAGGGCATGTAAATGCTTCTAAGAACCATTTCTTGTAATCCTGACACTGTATTCCTATGTTTATTGTACCTGTTTGCCCACAGCATGTATCCTATCCCAGCAAATGCACTCCATGTCACTGTACAAGCACTGTACAAGTGTAATTAATGTCTGTATACCTGCCTCTAAATCCTTTGAAAACAGGCTTTGCCTAAAGGATTTTGTGTGAAATAAAAAACTAAAAACTAAACTAAAACTGACAGAACATTTTAAAGAGCACGCAGTCAGGTATGTTCCTGAAGTTCACCCTAATTTCAGTGATCCAGAAATTTTGGCTGAATTACTGCTCAGTGGAAACCAGTTTTTGTAAGCTAAAATCAACCCCTGAATTGTGTGGCATACAAAAATAAAGTACTTTGGTTGTATGGATGTTAATTTGGAGATGGGTCATAGGTGGGTTGTGGCACCATGAGTTGTTTTTGTTTACATGGGGCCAAGTCTGGGCTGTTTCACTATGTGATGGATGTGTATAGACTTGCAGGTGGGTGGGGGATAAGTCACTATTGTTCTTGGCCCTCATATTCAAAGAAGATGCATGGGTGCATCCCTAGATGTGCCTGCACATCTCCAGACTTGTGACAGACATCAGAGGCAAGACAATATTCAGAAACCCCGGATGTGCCATGCAATCCCAACTGCACCACAGTCCAGAATATTGCAATGTGGGCCTGCAAATGAGGGGTCCCTCATGTATATTCCCAGCATCCCAATATTCAAAATCCCTCTGGTGAAGACACGACCGGATATGCCAGTGCAAAGTTAGGAATCCAAAACCCTGTTCTAACTTTGTGATGGGCAGGGTGGTGCTCCTCGCAAAGTCCAGGGCTGATCACATGATCCCCTCACCCCTGCCCCGATCCCCATTGTACCAATAACATCATGCCTGCTCCCCTATTTTCCACAGTGTAGGGTCCCCCCTTCCTGCCCTGATCACAGTGTGCACAAACATAATATTATATCCCCATTTCCATAGTGTTCAGTCCCCCCTCCCTGCTCCAATCACAGTGTGCACATACAAATTAATATATCCCTGTTTCCATAGTGAAGGGCCTCCTTCCCCACCCCAATCACAGTGTGCACAAACATAATAATATATTTCTGTTTCCATAGTGCAGGGTCCCCCCAGTCCATTCCCAATGTCTTTAAAAGTAAATCATGCCTGATCCCATATTTTCCATGCATGAGGCCCCTTTGCTCCATGTATGCCCAATGACCTCATTAGCATATTTTGGCTGAATATTGCCCTTGGGGGAAACTGCACATCCAGGTATGCACCAGGCATTCCCCCATTGGTGGTCTTCAGCCCTGAACCCTGGATGCACTGCACCAAACATGGCAGCTGCCCACTATTTTATTTTTTTTATTTTTATTAACCAGGAGAGGCACACTAAGCTGAAGCTTGTTTACAGGTGCAACCTGGGAGCACAAGGAACTTAAGTGACTTGCTCATGGTCACACAGTATGCTGGTGGGATCTGTGGGATTCAAACCCAAGTCTCCAGGTTTGCAGCTCAGAGCTTTTAACCACTGCACTATACTGCCTCCTTGGTACTATGTGCCATGCATCCAAGGTCCGATATTCAAACAGAATGTGCGATCCATTCCAGTCATGCATTTGACTTGAATATCCCGTCAGGGCTGGCTGGATCATATTTTTGTGTGACACATCCATTTGCACCGTACATCTAGCAGGCTCTAAATATGGGGCCCCATGTGTGTTTTCTTGCTTCAGAGGTGTGTGGGGGCTGTGGCACGATGTGATGTTGTGGGGAGGGGGTTGTGGGGCTGTTGCATTATGTGAGGATCTGGCTAGTTAAATAAATACATGTCTCCTACATTGAAGAGCATTATCATATCTGGCAATTACAGGTCTGTCTCAAATGTCCCCTTTTTACATAAAGAAACTGAGAAAGTAGTGATGGCACAGCTTCTGGCACATATTGAGACTTATAATACCTATAACCCACTCCATTCTGGCTTCAGGTCTTGGCATTGCACAGAGACTGCATTTCTTAGAGTGCTCAGTGTCCTTCTCCTTGTGAGAGATAGAAGGAAATGCTCAGTGCTTATTCTCCTTGATCTCTTTTAGGCTTTGACATGGTAGATGGAGCATGGGTTTTTGATGGATCATCTATAGCAATATGGAGGCTGATGTGGTCTCCATGGTTGACTGATGCCTTACTGAAATCTCTGACTTGATGGCATGCAGCTGGTGGAGCTTAAATCCTGGCAAGACATGTGCTGTTGGTGGAACTACATCCTCATGTGCAAGACCCCTGGAATTCTGTAATTCCACAGCTACAGGATTTTCTGCAGAATTTGCATCATGCTACAAAACATATATTGTGTCACAGAATTCATTGTTTTTGGTGAATTTTCATTCAGATATAACAGTTTTTCCATAGGTTCCTCCCTACCTCGTTTATTCTGAAGTCCCTCTTCTGTGCTCAGCAAGTGATGTCATTAATGACATTACAACACATTTTAGCCAATGGCAAGACTACATTCTGCCACAGAAATGAATAAATCATGCCACAGAAATTGAAAAATGCTGCCACAGAAGCCTAGGAGCCCTGCAGAAGAAATCAAGACAATGTGCTTCAAGCACTAGCGGCCCTCCTCATGAGTCAGCAATGAATGACCCTTTGTTCATAAATGCATCTTTGAACAGGAGTGGATTACGAGCTGGGCATAGAGTAAAACATCTGGGGTCATTTTTGACAGTAAACTGCACTCAATAATCAGGTGGTGTCAGCAGTCAATGGTGTTTTTTTTTTCAATTAGCTCATTACCTCCAACAGCTCCATATGGAGTCTGAACTATCCATTGTTTACCTGACACAAAATGACCACTCTAGAGGTAATGAGTTAAGGAATATATTTCCAAATTATGCCTTATCTGAGGTACAAGAATCTGGTAACCCTAGTACATGCCTTTGTGACTTCTAGGCTCAAATACTGTAATGGTCTCTGCCTGGGGTTAGCTGGTAAGTAGATGTACCCCCTGCAGGTAGTCCAAATTGTAGTGGTCTGGCTGATTACTGGAACTCACTGGTCTAAGCATATCATGTCTGTCTTACAGGTTCTGCACTAGCTGCCAGTTGGAAGGCACATTACTTTTAAGGTCACTTTGCTGACATTCAAAGTTCTACACGGACAAGGGCCTAACTACCTAAAATACCTCTTAGTCTTCTATACTATGGACCACCACCTTCCCTCCTTTAAGGAGGGCCTTTTAACCATTCCAAGGTGATGGTTAAAACGGTCAGGGAATACAGCTTTCTCAGTGGTGGTTCCAGTAATTTGGAATGCCCTTTCCTGTGACCTGACATCTGCCCCTTGGTGGAGCCATTTAAAAAGTGATTAAAAGTGTTTTGTTTCAGCAGTCACTTTGTATTGGAGATATAAGCAACATCAAGTCCCCCCATGGTCTTAAGTGTGTACACAATAAGGTCTTGCAACCTCTTTTTGTATGACCTTCCCTAAATCCCTTGAATTATTTTGTCACACTTATCTGCACTGCTTTCACCATTTTATAACCCTTGGGCAGGTATGGATTCCAAAACCTTGCACAGTACTTCAGATGCGGTCACACCAGTGATCTGTACTGTGGGATGATCAGCTCCTGGTTGCTGCTGCTGATTCCTCTCCCAATGCACCCCAGCAACCTGCTTGCCTTGCATACAGCCTTGTTGCAATATGATGTAGATTTCAGGATATTCAAGATTATAACCCTCAGGTCATGCTCCTCAGCAGCGCTTTCCAATACCCCCCCACCTCACCCCAATTGAGTTCTGCATTTTGAGGTTCCTTTTCCTGATGTGCATTACTTGACATTTTGTTGTATGTAAGTTTAGTTGTCAAGTCTTGAACCACTTCACCAATGTCTCTGTGTCCTCCTTTAGTGCCCTAATCCCCTCCTCAGTGTTCTGCCTTGTGCAGATCTTTGTGTCATATATGAAGAGGGAGCTCTTACCCTGTATTTCCACCCCTATGTTGTAAATGAACATGTTGAAGAGGGCTGGGTCCAGGATCAAGCCCTGCAACAGTATCACTCTTGAACTCTCTTCAGTATCTGAGAGTCTACCATTTACCACCAGCCTCTGAGTTCTCCCCCTCAGGCAGCTCTCTACCCATGTGGCAGTCTATTTTTCCACCTCTAGGTCTCTCAACTTTTTAACCAGCCTCTTGTGGGGGATCGGATCAACTCAGAGGTCTTGCTTAAGTAAAGGTACAGTATGTCAACTGCCTGTCCCATGTCAGTAACCCTAGTCATCCAGTCAAAGAACTCTGTTAGAGTCATCTGACATGACCTCCCATTGGTGAACCCATGCTGCCAGTCATCCTGTATCCTTTGTACTTCGAGAAAGTCCACCAGTATTTCCCTAAATATGAGCTCAAATCATTTTACCACTGCAGACATCAGACTGACTGCTCTATAGTTGCCAGGCTCCTTCTTTCTTTGAGACACCAAGTTGGCTGTCCCTCAATCCCTGGGGACCACCCCTTGTCTGTTGAGCAGTTGAAAATGTTATGAGTTGAGCTGCTTCTTTGAGTATTCTAGAGTGTAGCCCATATGGCCCCATCAATGTATCATCACTTGTATTCCCTCCAGCACTATGCCTTCCATGATTCTTCCCTTCCTTAGAGCTTCCTTCCTCCCTCCTATTAGTCTCCACCCCACAATCCAGTAAAGCTCTCACCACCTCCCTAGTACATGCTGAACAAAAGTATTGGTTCTGTATCTATGTTTTGCCCTCATCCCTCATCCCATCTGTCCACTTACTTTAACCTCATAATTCCCTCCTTGAGTTTTCAATTATCAAAGATTTACCAGAAGAATGCCTTGTCACCCTGCTTTGCTCCTCATGCTATTCTGAGCTCTGTCTCAGTCTTAGCATTTCTAATCTTTTTATCAGACTCCCGGGCTAACTTTATGTACTCCCCTTTTCTCTTCACTTTGACTCCCCTTACATTTCTTGAATGCTTTCATCTTTGCCCTCACAGCTTCCTTCACATCCTGGTAAATCAGAGTGGGTCTCTTGCTTTCCTTTGCTACCTTCTTGATACGGCATAGAAGCATGGAAAATGTCAGCAGCAAAAGACCTGAATATCCCCCCTGCCAGCTGCCCCATGTTCTTGATTTGCCAGTCCTGCTGAATACTTCCCCACATTCTACCATATTCTTTCCTATTAGAAACTTGAAGGTCTATTCAATATCTACCCTCCCCTTCTGGTCTCCGGTGAGAACATGCTTAGGGCCTTAAAGAGCAACTCCGCAGTTCAGCATATACTTTCGTAAATAAGATGTTTCTGCTATTACAATTTACAAGAGAATACATTTTTTTCCATTTTCAATGTTCCTTTCCAAGGTTTACAGCACATCTCAGTAGTCTATGAAAAAGGTCGGTATAAAAACATTTACCTCTCCTCTATTAAAGGGACACTGTCAACTTCCTTAGGCCTCAAAATGTCCCTTGCTTAAAAAACACATTTTACGATTGCTAACATTCTGAAAAAATTGCTGATGCAGCTAGTAGTTTTATTCTTATTCTTTTTTCTTTTATAAAGTGAAAAACACAATGCCCACCACCGAACAAAATAGAGGATAGTGGATAGGCAACAGCGAACAACAACACTGTTGTTCACTTCGAGAGGTTGTCGTGACAATCAAGTAAACCTCAAGAAGAGAAAACAGTGTTGTTGTCTACTGTTGCTCATCCACTGTCTTTTACAGTGTATGGGCAAAAGTAAATCACAACAGCTTGTGACTTCCTCCTCGGTTGCATAGTGATGTCAGTGACCCCCCCCCCCACTGTGTCCATGAAAACACTCCGCTCATTCCCGGTCCACAACGGTAGTTATTCCTTACATTTGACTGATGTCCTGCTGTGTGCCAGCAAAGATTTAAAACAATGGCACTTACTCTTATATTAGAACCTCCTCCTGTGTCTTCACTTAACTGCCGTCCATTCTATGACCACCTAGAATCCACGAGTTGTGCATGCACAAATGTAATCAGTACTGTTGTACCATCGATATGACATACCATTGATGGTATAACAACAGGATGACAACACATCGATGGTACAACAATGCTGGTAAAAGATGGATTTTGCCTAACAACAACGTTCTAACATAAACTATAACAGGTTTGTTTACATTCCTTGATCAACTCCCACTGCATCTTTCCTAGACTTAGGAACACCTCCAACACAGTCTAGCCACTCATGATGCAGTGGGAGTTTAGGTGGCTACTGCCTCATCAGTGACTGCACTGTTTGGGGGCGCTTCTAATGTTTAGTAAGTGTTCAAGAAGAATAGATTCAGGATTTGAAACAAAATCAACATTGTTTATAAATATACATTACCATGCATTTCAGTTCTACTAAACAAGGAGACAGACAAAACAAACGGCAATATTAATGAATTTTAGAGAAGGTAAGCAATCATAAAATGTGGGTTTTTAACTAGAAATAATATGGTGCAAAACAGGTTGACAGTGTCCCTTTAACCTCACAGTGCATTGATTTATGACATCGTAGTGCTCACCAAGACAACAGACTGTGATGTCACAAATACCACTTGTGTAGTTAGCAGAGGAGCTCACCCTACATTTTGAAGACACAGTGAAAAAAGTGTTGCTTTATCTACAATATTTAATAGACCAACAGCAGGGGAAAGTGAAAAAAAAACAGCCATTAACTAGAAAAAATAAATTTAAAACATAATTGGTATAAATCTGGCATACTTAAGCTTTTTATTATAGTACAGAGTTGCTCTTTAAGCTGGTCCTCATAGGATTTGCCCTACTGTCCTGAATCATTTTGGGTACCAGTATGCTGTACTACCTCTAGCCTGTCTTTTTCTTTTCTTAGGTGGGGCTCCAGAACTGGACACAGTATTCCAGATAGAGCCTCACCAGTGATCTGTAGAGATGCAGTAATACCTCCTTCCACCTGCTGTTTGTCTTCCTCCTGATAAACCCTAACATCTTGGTTGCCTTGCTGTAGACCTTGTTGCACTGGCTAGATTGTTTCAGGGAGTCATGTAGATGTCTCCCAGTTCCCTTTCCTTAAAGGTAGTTTCCAATTTAACTCCTCCCAAGCAGTATTCCTTCCTGGGGTTCTTGTTTCCCATGTGTCAGTGTCAGTCGCTCAGTAGATAGCATGGCCTCCTCTGGAGCCAGAAGATCAGATGGTCATCTGTTCTAGCTCAACACCAGGTACTTGAGGTAATACCCATAACTGACACTGTAGAGTAGTAAGAGGGGCTGCTCCACAACTGAGGTGCTGTTCTTTGGATGAGATGCTACACCGAGATTCTCTCGGGTCACTGTTCAAGTGTCAGTAAATTGTCCCATGGAACTTACTGATGGAAAGTATTAAAACAAAATATACACAAATGGAAACAAAAATCAAATCAACTTCATACAGAAACAATTAGAGAAGAATTCACCACATAAGAAAAGAAAAAGTAGAATCACAGTATTTCCTACAAGTTACATGAGAATCCATCCCTTCTTACAGATGCAAACTAACAAATAAATACAGTAAGCATATTTATTTTTATGTCAAGCTGGAAACCATGTGACATTTCTCCAGTATTCCCAGAACATGGATGCTGATAAGAATTTTTGTTCATGTGCATAGACTTGCATACTTTCTTTATTAATTCTCTCAGTTATCCCTGACTTTCTTAGATCTAAATGCTGGAGAGAAAATGAAACCATACCTGTCATATGCATCATTTTGTGCTTGCTACTATTACTTATACTGTGCTCACATGGAATTTTTTCCAATCTCCTTCTATTTTCCCACATACCAAAGTCTCACAAGTCATTCTCCTAAACTGAGTGTTTTTCCAACTCATGGCTAATATCCCCCAAAAGAGGAAATGTATGATGCTCCATCATTTCTAACTATAAAGTGCAACCTTGTCTTAGACAGTGCCTATCTTCAAGATTTTTGTGTTTATGATTTCCTTGAACATTTTATTTCCCATGGGAGTATAACCACACTATATCTCACCATCTTTTTTTGGTATTCTGTAATCTATTAGCTGATCTGTCAACCAGTGCTCAGCAATTCCTGGACTGCACTTAAACATGGGAGTTTCTGAAAAGAAAGATGCTTGGACATTCTGGTATATGTTTTTCTTAGATTCATATTGAAGCAAAGATCTGGTAAAATGCCATTGTTTAAGTTTTTTGAAACAGTCGACCATTCGGCCTATGCCTGAACGGAAACCTCCCAAATGACTTCAAAGAATTATTTATCTACCGAATGAATAAAATCGGGCATCTCTGTTGTGAATACAGAACCCAGGTCTTTTGTTCTTGCATAAGAATAGATCTAACGTTTTTTCTACAAAATTACAAAAGAAAAAGTTAAGGGGTTGATCACAGTTAAGTCCTCCCCTCTATAATCAGATAGTGGGCTCAATTTTCAAAGCCCAGTGAATGCCAGAAGCCCTTGGTGTGCTGATCATTTGGCACATGGGGTTTGTGGCATTCACCAAGCTGCTGATTGGGATTTTCGATCCCGAGATCCAAATACTGCAAGATAGGCCAGCTTTCCTCTGGTCCAGCTTGTTCCATTTTGGGAACCCTTTGTATGGGGCTTGTGCAAAATGTTTGGCACAAGCTGCCATAAAGTGTGGAAATCATTGTAACTGAGCCCAATGTATTAACACTGAGTGGAGTTGCATTGAAAAGTTTGGTGCAGCTGTGCAAAAAAACAGGATTGATACAGGGCTTGATGCAAGCCCTGTGTCACCCTTTGAAAATCATGCTCAGTATGTTTTATTTCTATTAACCAGGTTTAAATGGCTATCCCAAAGTAGTCTGAAGAACATGCTATAATTTCTGGTCTCTGGATTATTCAGTAATGTGGATGCAACACTTAAGTATAAGAAAATCATGAGAATAAATGTTTTACACAGAAAGATTTGCTTTTTCTTGGAAATGGGCCATTTTTTACCACTTAACTTTAGATTCAGCCAACTGTATTGAATCTAACTAGTTCCTTGCAGCCATGTTTCCATTTCCAAAATCTATGCCTAGCACCCTCAGGGGTTCCTTATTCCATTTACTTCTCCCAGTTCTGCTCCCTCAGGCTCTACTATATTCCAGTGCTTTCATCTATGTTAAAGAGCTAGTGTATTGCCTAGAAACTGCCTACAAATAATTGTAGCTTTCAGATGTAGTCAGCTATCACTTCTTATATGTCAAGTATTTTTTCTTTTCTGTTTGCTAATTAGAAGATTTTCCACCTGGCAGTACTGGGGTGATGTGTGGAGCAGCACTCTGTCTGGAGGGAAAAAAAGTCAGTTTTGTTCCTCCCGTTACATCAACAATGAGACCTCACTAACTATGATATCACTAGTAACCAATGAGAACCTAGTATCCCTAATATCTGGAACTCCCTCCTGCTTGAAATTCACTCAGCCCAGTCCCGCCATTCACTATTTCTCCCTCCTCATCCAGAGGCATACTCCTCATCGTTGCGACTGCAACTAATCTCCTTCCACATCTACCCTAATTCCCTCTTTTCACCCACCTCCTGCTAACTTCTAGGTCATGTTTTGTCAGCTGCCACCTCCACCCCACCTTCTGCCTTATCTGCCCTGCTAACTTCTCAGTCATCTTTTTTAAGCAGCCCCACTTCCCCCTCTCCTCCTCCCCACTTACTTCCACACACTTCTACTCCCGTCCCTTGTTCTCTCAACTCCATCCTTGCTGGGTCTCCCCCCCTACAGGGTTCTTTGCACCCTGATGAGGTGTAGTTTTGGTACCTAA
Source organism: Neoceratodus forsteri (assembly GCA_016271365.2). NCBI lineage: Eukaryota > Metazoa > Chordata > Ceratodontiformes > Ceratodontidae > Neoceratodus > Neoceratodus forsteri. The sequence goes on from CM028134.1 coordinate 854,612,845, forward strand.
TGCTTCTCAGTCTCTTCATTACCTACTAATTCCCTTACCCCAGCATCCCCCTTCTACTTCCCCCCTAACTTATTGATCTCCAACAGTAACCCGACATCCCCCTCAACCCTCCTCCTCTTCCTACCCTGCTCCACATCTTATCACTTCCAGTTTACTTCCTCTCCACCCTTCTCTCCCTCACCTCCTTCCTTGCCAGGTCTTAACCCCCTTGCAGAGTTCTCAGCATCCTGAAGGGGTGTTGTTCTTGGGACCTATCCCCTTCTATGACAACTCCCCTACCCCAGCATCCCCTCTCTACCCCCCATTATCCCTCCCTCTCCACCCTTCTCTCCCTTACCTCCTTCCTAGCTGGGTCTTTATCCCCTTGCAGGGTTCTCAGCATCCTGAAGGGGTGTTGTTCTCGGTACCTATCACCTTCTATGCCAACTCCCCTCATCCCCTCTCTACCCCCCATTATTCCTCTAGGCCTCCTCTTGGCAGCAGCTCCCTATCCCCTCTCAGTTCTCCTTCTCTCCTTCTCCCACCACCTTCTTTGCCAGGTCCATGTCCCCCTTGCAGGGTTCTCAGCATCCTGAAGGGGTGTAGTTCTCAACTAACCTCTCCTTCTTCACCCCCTCTCTGGTGGGACCTTCCACTCTTGTTTCCTCCTATTTCTAATAGGTAAATTTGCTTTCTTTACTCCTTGTACTCAGCCCACCACCTCTAGCTCATTCATGGGGTAATCGATCTACATAGCCCATACCTTACCTAGATACCTACTTTACTCTTATGCTCATGGTATTGCTTCACTGTATGTATTTCTATACAGTACTGCCCATCCCAATTTTCTCTTTGTTGTCATGGATGGTATTATATTGTACTTTGTATTGCACTTATTTATATTAGCATCCTGCTGAGAACACTACTCCTGTGCTTCTGGTTTTGCCACATTGTATGTATTTCTTTACACTACTGCCTATCCCTGTTCTTTTCATTGTTATTGACTGCAATGAATTTTTACTTTATATTTGCACTTATATATATTATGATGGTTATTGTTTTTATATGCTCCCCACTCATGTAACCCCTCCCACCAGGACATTTCTGGAAATGAGCTGTTTTCAGCTCATGTTGTCTTTCCTGGTGAAACCTTTTCAAATAAATATAATAATAAGAACCATTTCTCACTGCCGGGTTTCACATTCATATGAAGCAGGTTACTGGTGATGTCACAATTTCCTGCATTTTGATTGGTAGCTTGTGAAAGTCACTGCTCAGGCTGCAAGGATTGTGGTGCCTCAAGGTGTTTTGTCTCATTTCTGATGATGTAGTGGTAGGAGCAGAACTGACTTTTCTCCCCTCCAAACAGAGTGCTGCTCCACACATCACCCTAGTACTGCCAGGTGGATAATATTTTAATTAGCTAAAAGAAAATTAAAAAATACTTCAGATATTGGAAGTGATAGCTGACTGCATCTGAAAAGTACTATTAATTCCAAGCAGCACACTAGCTCTTTAAGTTTTGATCTTGATACGTTACTGAATTCTTACAGACAATTTATAGCTCTTTCTCAGAGGCTATGTCAAGAACTAATAAACATAGATCATCTGTATAGGCCACAATCTTCTGGGGAAAGGTGCCTAGAGTTGTATGCAGTGTCTCCATTTCTGTGATGTGCTTTATTTTGTGCAAGGCTAGGTCTAGACAGAAAGTATATAATAAAGTGAATAAAGGGCAACCTTCTTGGACCCCTTTCCTTGCACTGATTGCCTTGCCTAATTTCCTATTTACCATGGGGACTATTGTAGTGGCTGCATACAGTTTCTCCAACCATTGCACAAACAGTATAGGGAAACCATATTTCTTTAAAACCATAAATAAGTATCCTTGTAATACTCAATCAAAGGCCTTCTCCTGGTCAGGGGTCAGGAGAAGTCCCCAGTCCTTTCTATCTGGCAAGATTCTACAAACTTTTGAATAACAAAAAGACTACTATGATCTGTGTACCCGGACTGAGCAAGACTGTACAGTGTTAATAAGTGATTTTACTACCTTAAACATTCTCTTTCCCAATATTTTCATTAAAACTTTCCATCTGAATTTAAAAGACTTATAGGATGCCAATTATGCAAATTTTCTGAGTCCTTTTTCATGCAAAAAAATGAAAATGTCCTGTGCAATTAAACTGTCTTTTATATTTCTGCCCTAGTATTACATTGAAAACTGCTACAAGTTCAGGTAAGAGCTGTGGAACTAATTGTTTGTATGTCTCGCCAAGTGATCCCTCTTCCCCTGTAGCAACCACTGTATTTAGAGCAATAATAGTGGTTTCAACTTCTGCTGCTGTAATGTCAGCCAAGAGTTGTTCCTGTTCTTCTTTTGGTATGGAAGGTAAACTTACATCTCTGAGAAAGAAGTCTAATGTACCCTGCACTGTCATTGCTGATACAAAAAGGGAAGTGGCAATTTTTTTTATTTATTTATTTTTATTTAATGATATCTTGGAGAACACCTGTGAGCGAGAAAGCTCATTTGTAGGTTCCGTGTCAGTTACAAGAAGAAAGTGAAGAGGTACATAGCATTATATACAAGGCATTACATTACATTACAAGCAAGTACAAAATTGCATTGGTACAAAACAATACATTACACGCTAGGTAGACAATGAATTGGTGTGGATTACAAGATTGGGATAGCATTTAGCTTAAGATATAACATTTAGACATTGCTTCAGCATTGGTGAGAAGGTGCCTGCATCAGAGAGTTAAGCCTACTTGTGGGGGGGGGGGAAAGAAACAGAGTGAAGAACAGGCACAGCTGCAGCATAGTGAATTGTATGCTTGCGTAAAAGGTTAAGAACCGATTTAAGGAAGGTTGGAGACAGTGGGGCTAGAAGAGCAGCAGACTGGGGGGCATGAAGGCGGGGACAGAGAAGGGAATGGATGCCCAGCAGGGAGGGGTGGGGGCAGATGGGGGGAGGATGGGTGGGACAATGAAGTGCTGTAAAGGCAGTTGCCCCTAGGGTTAGGTGGAACATTAAGTGCTACTGATTTATGGTGGTTCAAATGTAGGTAAGTTGTTTTGGTCATCATGAATGGCCAACAGAGCCACAATTGTCATCAGTGGCTAGGTGTTGCATGAGCTTTTGCTTGAAAGCACCAATGATTGTGGTATTGGAGATGTCTGAAGGAAGGGCATTGGTCCAGTGTGGTGCACGGTAGTAGAATGCACATTGACCCTGTGCAGTGCAGCATCTAGGTTCACTTAAAATTTGGCTGTGAGTGCTTCTGGTCAGCCTGACACTTACATGGTGTGTGACCAGATACTGAGCTCCTGGTGGCATCAGATTTAGAGCAATTCTTTTGGCCAGTAGACAGGTATGGTACTTAACTCTGCTCCATAGCTGGAGCCACCCTGCCTGTGAATGGAGTTCACAGGTGTGAGTAAGCCTTGCAGTGCCTGTGAAGAGTCAGCAGGCCTTATTAAGGGCCAAAGAGATGCAATGGAGGGCTGAATCTGATGTAGAACTATAAACTGTTAGGCCATATTCAACAAGGGCAACAACTGAGCTGGTGATGGCCATGTTAAGTGCTTCAAATGTAAGGCTGTGCTTGTGGTGGTGGAGTGTCCCAATTCTGGAACTGATGGCCTTGGCTGTGTTGTCTATATGCTGTGCTTAGGACAGGGTGGAGTCAAGGGTGATACCCAGGTACTTAAAGTGCTGCATGAGATCCAGCACATCACCACTGTTTTTCAGGATGGATAGTGGGAAGATCTTGTGTTTGCAGTGGGTGCTGGAGTAGGTCATAGTCTTAGTTTTCCTGTAGTTAATGATGTACCAGTTCCCTTATTTTATTCGGTCAGAAGTTTCCTGTCTTGCAGGGTCCTGTAAAGTGAAAAAACTCCTGTTATGGACTCTTTTCTTTTTTATATTTCTCAAAAGAGTTAACCTTACTTGCTTTCCCTTGAGTCCCACATTTTTGTTAAAGAAGCAGGGATGTTACTTTATTATATTGCAAAGATTTGATTTCTATTTTGAGTTGTTTTATCTGGGATCCAAAACTGTCTCCTTGCTCTGTTGTCAATGAAAATACTTCTTGCAACTGGGATCCTAATGCTAAGTACTGGATATATTAGGTTTGAATTTTATGTGTAGACTGAAACTGAAAAGAAATTCATTATATCTTTCCTGGTATCCTTCCACTGTTTGATTGGGCTACCATAAACCTCAAATAAGCATTTGTCAATGCCGAAGTTCATCGTTGGAATTGCTGTTAGTACGCACCAATTGGCAGGACTACAGTTCCCAGCAGAAAGAACAAGTTATGCTACCAAGTTCACATTCCCATTGAAATACAGTGAAGTGCATACCTGTTTCTTTAATTTGTGATCTGGCTTTGAAGAGTGAAGATGTGTCTGCGGTTCAAAGAAGATGAGGGCACTGGAGCCCCACCATGGATTGGGGGGGACGTTTATGGTTAGAAACCCTAATGCTCCAGATATTTATTGGTATTTGCACTACAAATTTTCAACATGGCCTTTTGTGACCCCCACCTCATGAAAGCATTTGAGACCTCTGCTCATGAACAGAGGCACTGTGATTTTCTTAATCTGTTCCGAACACTGATTTCCCACAGCGACTGTGCTATTCTGCGCCGGAAGTATGAAAACACATTTTGGCCAGGATGTGAAAAATGACAGCTGTACCGTTCATAAGGAGGTGTAAAAAAATGCGAATGTTGAAAATCTGGAGTGAAAATATTACAAATTTGTGAAGTTATGTGTGTGTGTGTGTGTGTGTGTCTGTGTGTGTGTGGAAACTGTGCAACGCATGCTAGTAACACAGTCATTGTATGGACTTTTATCACCAAATTTTCAACATAGGTATTTTGAGATCTCCACTCATAAACAGTGTCACTGTGATTTTCATAATCTGTCCCTAACACTGATTTCCAACAGTGACCGCGCTATTCTGCGCCGGAAGTGCGAAAACACATTTTGGCCAGGATGTGAAAAATGACAGCTATACTATTCATGAGGAGATGTAAAAAAATGCCAATGTTGAAAATCTGTAGTGAAAATATTACATAGTCATGATGTTACAAGTGTGCATGGAAACTGCAAAATGCACTCTCATAACAGAGTCATTATTTTGGAATTTTTTCACCAAATTTGCAACATATGCTTTTTGGGAGCCCACCTCATGATCAGTGACACTGTCTTTTCATTAATCGGCCCCAATAGGTGATTCTGGGCAGTGACCGCAAAATCACCTTTTGGGACCGACTAACCAGATGATGGTCACTGAATTCATGAGGTGGGTTCCCAAGAACCTCATGCTGAAAATTTGGTGCCAAAATTCGTACAAATGGGCGAGATATGCACCATAGTTGAAAAAAAAACATTTATGCCATTATACAGCTTACTGGCATTTCTTCAGTTTGCGGTCAGCTTTGAAGCATGCAGACGTCTTCCCATTCCACCGAAGATTGTCACGCCAGCTCTGGAGGTAAGTACGGGTGAGGGTGGGATGTGGGTGTGCAGAGGATGTGTGTGGGTTGGGGGAGGGTGGCACGGCAAACTGTGAGGGACCATTTTCTGGTTTAGAGGTTAAAAAAAAACACAAATCCAGCGTGTGAAGGTTTTCTTTTTTACAGGAACTTTGACATGCTGGGGTGGCTCCCAGCATGCCACTGGAGTGTTCATTGGGGGGGCTGTAGATAACAGGGATTGGGCACCCCGTCGGCACATACCGAGTGTTTGGGGGGGTGACAAGAGCCAAGGGGGATTGGGCACCCCCATCGGCACACAACAAATGGGGGGGTCATTATGCCGACAGGGAGTCGGCACCCCCATCAGTGAATGAACTGAGAGGGGGCATGCCAACAGGGGGATTGGGCACCCCAGTCAGTTTGTTTATTTGAAATGGTGAGGGGGCATGCTTACAGCCTCAGCTCAGTGTGTTCACACTGCTGTAAGCTACAGCAGTGTGAATGCTCAACCAGGAATTTAACAATGCAGGAATGCAACATCAAAGGACTGAGCCACCCCACTATTGGTGTGGCTCTGTCCTTTGAAAAGTTGGCCAACTATGTCCCAGCAGCTGAAAGGGAGTCATCGACAGCCTGCCGACTGATTCGCCTGCTGCTGACCTGCCCCTTGAAATGGAGCTCTCCATTGGGCACACCCTGTATAGCATCTCTTATAGCAATGAGTTTGTCTGTGCCTGTGTGCCATGACAAACTCAAAAACAACTCTTTGGCTACCAAAAGATCCTGAAAATTCTTGCTAATTCTTGGGTGTGTTAGCAAAGAGGTGTTAAGTCTCAAAATCACTGATTTTTGGGGGGCTATTAAAAGGTTGTCTGATATGTACTAAAATTACATTATGGTCTGATGTTTCCAAAGGGGTAGAAGATACTTTATGTATCGGCAACAAAGTGGATAAAAAAATAGAAGCCTGTACATGTTGACAAATTGCTTTAAAAAAAAGTGTGGTCTGTTCGGGTTTGACCAAAAGCAAAAGCATGCCTTAGCCCTTCAGTATTCACCATATATTTTAGAAAGGATATGTCTGTAAACATTTTTATGTTCCTCCTCCTCTTTCTGACAGTGTAAGGCCACAATTAATGTTACCCCCAGGAGTATTCCATTAGTGGTGCGTAAAAAGGGTTGTATTGATTGAATAGTTTGCACCTGAGCTGCCTTAGATTGTGGCGCATACTGTAGATGTTTATCAGTCTAAAATTTGTTTAATTTAAAAAGATATCTAGAATTGAGGACCCTTTCACCTACCATAGTTCCACTGTCCCCAGGTGGAGGTCCAAGGGCAGTGCAGGCAGGTGGATGGCAACCGGAGGGAAGGCGCCTCAGAATTGTGGCACGAACATGCCTCCACATGTGCTTGTTGCTGCTCAGACACAATGATGGGGACAAAAAAACGGGCAAAATTGGGGCATAAAATGCAAAAAAAAAAGATACCTAGAATTAATACTCTTCATAGGACTAAATCTATTAATCACTGGATTTTTAAATCTGCTGTCTTAAAAATTATCCCTACCCCTGCGCAAGTTTCTTCTCTTATGAACCAAAATGAGGGTCCATAGTGCCAGGCTTTCTCTGCTTTTGTGATCTATTTTATAGTATGCAGCTGTACATCCATAAAAAAATAATGCTTGGTAGGGAACCAAAGATAAACAAACTCAGTCATAATTTTTTCTTACTCTTAATGTCTGCAAATTCAGAAGTCGCATTGTGAGAGTCAGAAAATCCCCCACCCAAAAAAAAACACTGACGATAATGCGACTTACCACTCTTGAAGACTCCCCTTTGTTTTATATTCCTTGTTTTATAGACCTAGAGTCTGTAGACTGCCCTTCTGTCACTGAAGATAAATCAAGCTGGGAGGAAGGTACGGATGATCCATCTGTGTCCTCCTCTGTGTCCTTTGGTTGCTAATACCTCATATTTAATGTGGTGATATCTGTTCTAACTAGTATTGCTTTTGGGGGACTTTTACCTCCCTTCATCCTAGTCACTATGTGGAACTGAGAAGTTTCTGGAGTAGAAGGAGCAGGCATTTCTTTGGGCTTTGTTACTAAGAGGGAGGTATTCAGTACTACTGTATCCTCCTGTGAGGGAGAGGGGTTCATGTCAGACTGGGGTACCAAAGTATTAACAGAAACATTAGGATCTGTGACTACGTTTGTCAAAACTGGTTCTATAAGAATGTTAGACCTCTGGTCCTCCTGATTTTTTGGGTTGTCATCTGCCCAGGTCTACTCCTCCTTCCTCCCCTTGGGCTGTCTCTTGATGAGAGGCAGACTGTTTTGCAGGAGGGGCCCGAATGATGGGTAACTTCTACTGTGATTCCTCTGAGTTGAATTTACATAAAAATCCTGTTCTGCCTGATCCATGATATCATTTTTGTTATGAGAGGCCCAGGGGCAGTTCTCAAAAGAATGTCCTGTCTCTTCACACAAACTACATCTAATGGTGCCCTTACAGGCTATGCTGGTATGTCCTGCATCCTCACACAAAGTACATTTTAGTTTAGCACATGCACTATTGAGATGTGTCCTGGAACTACAGTGAAAACAGCTTTAGGCTGGCCTGCAAAAAAACACAAAACCTCTGTCTCTACTGAAATAGAAACAATTCGGAAGATGTCCCAACCACTGCTCTTTTTGTGGTAGGCGTACTCTCACCCTCCATTCCCATGTCCAAATGTTTTCCAAATCCATTATAGGCTTGGGGGGTTCCAGTACTGTGCAACTAGATTTAAGTCAATATAAAATATCTGTGATGGAAACCCTTTCATTTTAAAATAAAGTAGTGACTGTCTTAGTGCAGGTTTCCATAAAAGAATTACAACAAAAAGGGTATATGTTTTACTTTGTGATACTTATGCCAGATTTTTTCAAGACCATTAGTAGTTTTAAAACTGACATCATAAACAATGTTTCTTGAAGTGTGAATTAGGGCATAAATTTCACTTGCCACAAATTTGAGACTATCTTTTAACAAAGTATGACCAACAAAAACTCTGTCAGGGGCCTCTTCCATCCCCTCCCCCCCTTTGTATTTGAGCTGAACTGCATTGCGGCATTTCACAGGTTTAGCTGAATCATGATAAAAATCAGAAGAGTTTCAGAACAAATTCTCTGTGATTATTTTGTTCTGGGTCCTTCTGCCAACTAGGCCCAGGTTCTGGGTGAGGAGGTCGGGGGTATGATGTAGGCAACTTCCCCTGATCTCCCTCTCCTCCCATACTACCTTCAGTTGCATTTGAACTTTTATTAGAAACATCTTGTACAGTTCCCCCAATAATTATTTTGACCCTCGTCATTCTCTAAGTCAGCTACAATGATTTCTGAATCTAAAATAGAAGCATTAGACATGTTATCTATATTCCACATAGCAACATCAAACCCCTGTACAGACACAGTTTTGTCAGCCCTCCTCCCATTGACTGCCTCCTCATGAATAGTCACTATGCTCGGAGGGAGTTCATCTTTTAATCCTGTAGGAGATTCAGAAAGTGCTTCTTCACTGGTACCAGCCTTTACAGGTTCTTGCACTTTAGAAACAGTCTTGCTTTGTGTATTTCTAAAATTCTCTGCTCTTCTTACCTCCAGCATTCTGGAATCTGAGCAGCATCTCAGGTCCAAAGGTAACCATGAGACACCATCTGGTGCTCTAATACATCCTGTGGCTAACAAAGTCACTTCAGCCAACCACTTTATAAAGTTTTCGAATAGCTGGGGCTGGGGGAGACTACATCCTAGGCCGAGCTTCTGGCTCATATATACCATTCCTGGTGTGGCTTCTCCCTTCTCCTTGTCAGGAACTGGTGCTGCTGAATTTTGTGATTCTTTGCTTTCCCCCAGGACTTTCAGATCAGGATGCTTGTATGCTACCGATTGGAGTAAAGGGTCAGTGCCAGCTGATATGCTCAAATCTGTACTTAGAGTTGTATTTTGACATAATTCAGGAAACTAGAAAGGTGCTGCCTGCTCTGGGCTGTCAGTATTATCTGCCGGAACAACAACATTATGATCTTAGCTTATCTACCGCTGTCATGGCATTCTGTATCACACACATCTGATTGTCAGAGTCATTTTGCTGAGATACAAGTTCTTTACAATGTTGCATAAATTGCTCTGCCAACTTTTCTTCTGTAACTGATACATTTTTACTCTTCAGCCATTAATTCTAGCAATTGGTTTTTGCCTTCCAGCACTGCCACATTTACTTTAGCATCATCCTTCTGAATATTTTTTTTTTCTCTATTGCAAATTGAACTGTCAGTGTCTACATTTGCAGGATTCACCACACCTTTATTTGCTGTACTGTTGTCTTCATTCATGGTATTTGCCAGTACATTTCTGTATCAGACCCAGATACAGAAGCTTGAATTGTAAGAGCCTCCTTAGTAGAAGAAGCAGGGTAGGAGACTGACTCCCCTGCCTCCAACATGTCCATCCTCTCTCCTTCTCCTTCTCCTTCTCTTTCTCCCTCTCCTCTGATGTCAGACATTGATGAAGGGTAGGAAAATTTTTATTTAAGTAGAGGGCTACGATACAGTATATATACACAGACACATGCATCATATATACAGAAAAGAAAACATTATACACATAGAATACTACTGCCTGTTTAGAAGATCAACTAGAAAGAAACATTTCAGGTAACAGTATAATTCTCCTCTTAACTAGAAATCCAGTGTGTACAGTTAATCCATAGCTGATTGTATGTTGCCCCTGCATATAATGCCCAATCTCTTGGTGCCAGTCCATTTATTGCAAAAGAGATGTTTTTTAACAGTTCAACACTTGTAATTACTTTCCGTTGAGTTACCCATAAGCATCTTGACTGCCAAATGTAATATCTAATTATGGCCATTACCACATATTAGGTATTTGCATTATATTTCCCCCACCCACCTAACAGGTCACCATAAAACAGGTTAGAGTAGGTAATTTTCTGAAATAGAGGTTCTTCCCATTCATTTGCCAAATGTGCCCAAAAACTTTTAACATATCCACATGCAAGGAACAGGTGTTCTTATGTCTCCTCCACCTGTGTGCAGGACTCTCTGGGGCAATACCTTTCTATTATTTGCTTATGTTTGCAGTTTCCCTTAACTCCCATTCTTCTGAAATTCCCCAACCATATTAGGTCCCATGTGAATGCTGGTAGCCGTGGGCTCCATAATTGTTTCATTATCCAGGGCTGCTTTCCTGCTGGACATTGGGGAAAGACAATGTCTTCTTGTCTTTCAGTAGAAATAATAGTGCCATATAAGGTTTTGTATCAAGGGTTTGGATTTGCAAGATCATAAGCCTCCATTTAATAATGCTTTTTAATAGTTCTAACCCATACTTTGTTAGGTGAGGTACTCTATTTAGTAGTCTAGCTTTACTATCTCTTCGACACTGTATACAAGGCATTAGCCAAGTAGATACAAAAGGTTTCCACAGTTCGTAACCAGGTTTCAATGTTTTCCTAATATTATAAGTAATAAAGATGCTGGAAAACAAAACAACAGGATTAACCATATTTAATGCCCCTTCTACTACACTTCTATAAGTTATTCCCCATTTTATAGGGTTTAGCCTATTGCACCACAGGGCCTGAAAAAAACACTGTATAGTGGGGTACTGAGGGACTGCGGTGGTGGGAAAACATAACTCATATATAGGAAACCAGGTATCAACAATGATCTGATCAGTAATACTCTTTTCTTTTTTGACAGTTGGCATCCTGTCCAACAAGAGACTAGCCTATTAGCTCTCAGAAGTCCAGATTCCCTGTTTGCAGTAGCTAAATCCCCTGGTCCAAACTCAATGCCTAGAATTTTCAATGGTTCTGCTGAGATCGTAATGCCTGCAAATTGTTGCCCCTGTGGAATAGGGGTATTCCAAAGAGGTATACCCCTACTTTTATGCCAGTTAATCTTAGAGCCTGATATGTCTGAGTATTCTTTAAATATATCTTGTAAGATATACTCACAGGTTGTCGGGGCCACAGTCAGGGTGATATCATCTGCATAGGCCATTACTGCCACTGGATGCATTCCAGGTGCAGGGAGTATGCCTTTTATTCTGTCATGTGCTACTATCTGTCTGAGCAAGATATCTATCCCAGAGTCATACGATAGTGGGCTTAGTGGGCACCCTTGCTGTACTCCATGCTTGAGTGCAATGTGTCCCCCTAGCAATCTATTCACATTTGGCAGGATCATAGCATAAGCATACATGCTTGTTAAATGCCTTCTCTTGGTCCAGGCCTAAAACTAGGCCTTGTACTAAATCACTATTCTTTCTGTGAGATAATTCTCTGAGTAAAATAAGATTGTCTTGTGGGTGTTTGTTTGGGATTGCACATACCTGATGTGGGCTAATTAGTTTGTCTGCAAGTAAGGAAAGTCTCTTTAAAATAATTTTGCTTAATATATTAAAGTCCGTATTCAAGAGACTCAATGGTCTCCAATTTTTCAAATCTTCTCTTGGGCCTTTTTATAGACTAAAATAAGGATGGCCTGATTCATGGTATTTGTCATTTTTCCCCTTCGTAAGAGGTGGTTGTACAATATTACCAGTACTGGAGCAAGTTCCTCTGAGAAGTGTTTATAAAATTCTGACCCTAAGCCACCAGTCCCAGGTGCAGTATCATTTTTAAGGGAAGAAATTGCTCCTTTTACTTCTTCTAGAGTGATGTCTCTCTGTAAATCTGAACCTTCAGCATCAGAGGGCTGGGGTAAGTTTAGGGTAGTGAAAATGTCTGGATTTAAAGTAACCTCCATGGCCATACCAAATGTTTCATGGACAAAATGTTCTACAGCTCAGAGAATTCTTAAAGGAGTGGTCTGTCTGTGTCCCATGTCTGTGATTACTTCTGATAAGATTCTGTGGTCTACCCTGTTCTTGCATTCTTTAAATACATCAAAGGATCCTTTTTTTGTATGTGTGCCAAAACACAATTCCTGTCCTAGTGACTTGGCTCGATCACACTGCATGTCAGAAATTTGTCTCATGATGCATATAATTTGGGAGCTATAATCCGAGGTTAGATAATTCTGACTGTGATATTAGTTTATGCAACTGATCTCTGAGCTGTAGGTAAGTTAGTTAGTCTTTGTTAGATATGTCTCTAGCTTTTTTTTTTTAAAAATCTTTCCACATGTGTTTAGTGTCTTCCCACCAGTCAGCCATGTCATCATATAATCTATTGTGGATAATCTTGCCTGCCATTCCTTCCTCCAAGCTTTTAGAATGTGTGTCTGAGTCAGCATGGATGTGTTTAGTCTCCAACTGTTTTTCTTATTTCATGGAGTGTGTTCCCACTGGACTTGCACCTGTATGGATTGGTGGTCCAACAATTCCCATACTTGTAGCTCTACCCCAATAACTTGTAGTGTTGGTGAAACAAATATAAAATCAATTCTTGTGGATGATGTGCCATGGAAGCATGTGTTTCCTCCTATTGGGTGTTTAGCTCTGTAAGTGTCAGTCAGTCCTGTGGTTTTGATAATATCTATCAATTTCACTGAGTCACAAAATAGTTTATCTGTTCTAAGACCCCTGTCCATGTTTTGTAAGCCACAATTGAAGTCCCCAGCCTAAATTACCAGCCTAGATGTGTGTAGATATGGTTGTACTTCTGAGAATAGGTTTACCCTCTGGGCTTTTGCTTGTGGTGCACATATAAGTCGAACTCTTTCCTGAGCATAAGTAATGCCTAGTAGTACGAACATACAAAATTTGCCAGCAGATAAAGGCCTAGAGGTCTATCAAGTCTGCTCGAATGTGCAGCTAGCACCCCTTATTCTGCAGCTGCCCCTCCCTTCCACCCTTCCCCTTCATTAACCCTCACCCTTGTCCTGTCCCATCCCCTTTTGAAGCAGTCCACTGTTCTACTGCATACCACTTCTGCAGGTAACACATTCCACCCAGCCACCACCCTCTCTGTAAAAAAGTGTCTCCTCTTCTCCCTCCTGAACCTTCCTCCATCCAGTCTCATATCATGGCCCCTGGTGGCCCTCCCTTCCCTTACTTTGAACAGCCCCTCTGTACCCATCTTGTTTATTCCTTTCATGTATTTAAAGGTTTCAATCATGTCACCCCTATCCCTCCTCTCCTCCAGTGAGTACATGTTCAGCTCCTTCAACCTCCTTTATGATAAGTCCCCCAGCCCCTTGATCATCTTTGTCACCCTGCGCTGCACCTCCTCCAGTAACTTAATGTCCCTCTTGAGATATGGGCGCTAGTACTGCACGCAGTACTCCAGGTGTGGTCTAACTAATGACCTATACAGTGGCAGAATCACCTCCTCCCACCTCGAGGATATACCCCTTGCAATATAACCCAGCATTTTGTTGGCCTTTGCAGCTGCCTTCCTACATTGTGCCGAGTTGTTCATTGACCCTGTAATGTGTACACCCAGATCCTTCTCCTCCTCTGTCTGGGCTAGCTAAACTCCCCCCAGCTGGTAACTCCTCCTTGGGTTCTTCATCCCAAAATGCAGCACCTTGCACTTTTTGGCATTAAACCCCAGTTGCCAGGTGTCTAACCAGGTTTCAAGCTTTGCCAGATCATCCTGTAACCCCTGCCATCCCCCTAGGTCATCCACCACCGTGCCTACCTTGATATCATCAGCAAACAGACTGATCTTGCTCTTGATGTCCCATGATATGTCTGTAATGAATATCCCAAACAACACTGGTCCCAACACCGAGCCCTGTGGAACACCGCTCGTCACTGCCCTTGGGTGTGAGAGCTCCCCACCGACCACCACCCTCTGTTGCCTTCCCTGAAGCCAGTTCCCTACCCAGCTCACCAGCTTTGCACCTGCCCCTGTGCCTACTAACTTCCTTCCCAGCCTTCCATGTGGCACCGAGTTGAATGCCTTACTGAAGTCCAGATACAGGACATCCACTGCATGGCCCTTGTCCAGTTGTCTAGTTACCCAGTCATAGAACTCGACCAGGTTGGTTTGGCAGGATCTGCCATGTATGAAGCCATGCTGTCTGCTGTCCTGTAGTCCTTTGGCCTCTAGGAGGGCCACCAGCCTCCTTCAGGATAGTCTCCATTAGCTTACCCACGATGGATGTGAGGGTCACTGGTCTGTAGTTTTCGATTCATCCTTGGGGCCACTCTTGTGGAGGGGCACCACATGAGCCATCCTCCGTCCTGAGGTACACCCCAAATGTAGTGAGGCATTAACAGGTTCTGCCAGTCCTGCAAGGACCTCTGCCAGCTCCTTCAGTACCCTGGGTAGATGCCATCTGGGCCTGGTGCCTTGTCCACCCTCAGTGCCTTCAAACCCTCTCGAACTCTGCCCTCCATGATTTCCTCATCTGTCACCACTTCCCCCCCTGCTTCTGCCATTTCTCCCACCTTGGGTGTCACCCCCCTCTTCTCTTTAGTAAATAATGAGCAGAAGTACTCATTTAGTGCTTCTGCCTTATCGCGCCCTGCTTCCACCCAACCCCCTCCTTCCTAATCCTTACTATGTGGTCCTTACAGCTCCTTATCTCTCTGATGTACTGAAAGAAGTCCTTCTCCCCATTCTTAATGCTTTGTGTCAGCCTGAGTTCCGTAGATACTTTGGCTCCCCTTACTGCCCCTGTCACCTCCTTCGATTCTGTCAAGTACTCTTCCCTGTCCTCCCCCCTCCCTGTTTTCTTGTACTTCCTAAAGGCAGCTCTTTTCCTCCTTACCTTTTCCATGACTTCCTTGCTCAACCAGCTCAGTTTCTTAGCCCTAGTCTTCTTGCTCTGGGCTTTGCAGCAGGTTTTGGTTGCCTCCACTATCCCCAGCTTTCTGAGCTCCCACCTCTGGTTAGTGTCCGTACTAGCTTGAATTCTGGCCAGGTAGCCTTTTACCACTCCCCCATCCTCCCAAAGTCGGCTCTCCTGAAGTCCAGCACTCTTGTGCCAGATTCCACTCCTTCCTTGCCCATATCCAATGTGAGCCATACTGAGTGGTGGTCACTCCCTGACAGCGGTTCCTCCACTGTAAGACCTCTCACAAAGTCCCCATTTGCCAGCACAAGGTCAAGGGTATTCCCTAACCTGATTGATTCACTGACCATTTGCAGCAGGAAGCTGTCCTGGAAGGCATCCAGCAGTACCTGCTCCCTTCTGTTCCTGTTGTTGGGGTGCTCCAGTCCACTCCTGGCATGTTGAAGTCCCCCACAATCACCACATCATTCTTCTCGCAGATCCTCCTGGATCTGTCCCGCTAGTTCCCTGTCTAACTCCTCCAACTGAGATGGTGGCCTGTACACCACTCCCATTCTAAGAATCCTATTCTTGGAATCCTGGATTTGCACCCAAAGTGACTCCGTACTACCCTCCTCCCCTTCCTCCCTTACACACTTCAGTCCTTCCTTCACATATAATTCCACCCCCCCTTTCCCAGTCACCCTGTCCCTATGAAATAACCTTTACCCTGGTACAGACAGGTCCCAGTAGTGCCCTCCCTGGATGTATGTCTACTAGTCTAGACACTTTTATAGATGAATTCATGAACAGAATTCCAATGCCATCACACTGATCTTCTCCTACTGACCAGAAGGAAGAGGCACCCTTGGTCCACAAGTTAGCTGCTTGGCACAGTTCCTTAGTGGTCTTTAATCTAGTATCTTGTAGACAAAAGATATCACTATTATGTTTTTGTAGTGAGTGGAAAACAATCAGCTGTCTTCTATGGCTTTTTATACTATTCACAATTATAGTGATAATATTGAGGGCCTTCATGGGACATCAAAGAGAAGTACTGTAATACTTAGATTGCATCAAGGGGTCTGGGTTGCAGTTCTGCTTCGAGTGCATCTAGGTATGTAGTCTTCCCTTCCTCCTTCTTCTATATCAGAAGTCAGGTCAGTGGTGGAAGAAGCTAAGGAGGAAGTTTCAGATTCCTCTTCTTCAGAATCCCCCCACTGGCCCTCTTGTGATCAGTCTGTAAACTGATTCCCCACTTTCCACAAGGTTTTCCCTCTTTCTGAGCCTTTTTTTACCTATGTTGACCTGTAGGTCTGGGGTTTTCTCCTGTCTAGCCCTTTTCTTTGAGGTCACTGTTTTAGTAGGTAGTCCAGTAGTTGGAGGTGGGGGGGGGCATTGCTTCTGATTCAGGGGGTTGCGGTTCTGGTTCTGTTTGCATACTGGATTCATCTTCCTGCAAGACACAATCTGTAGTAGCATCCTGGCCTGCCTCAACAACATCCTCTGGCATTGTCTCAGTTCTACTGGCACTCTCTAGTTGTTGTTGTGCTGCCTCCCCTTCCTGAATTGCAGGGTGCCGTTCTTGCTCCACCACCTTTTTAGCTTGTAACATATGCATTTTGTTGATTAAGCCTAAATGTGATGGGCAATCTTCTCGATTGTGTGATGCCCATTGGCATCTCCTATAGGCATGCCCTGTTTTCTCACATAAATTACATTTAAAATGGTTAAGACAATTTGAAGAAACATGATCGTAGTCGAGACAATGATTGCACTTAGGAGTATCACAAACTGAGCTTAAGTGTGTATGAGCCTCGCATTTAAAACATGATCTCAGCTGGCCAGCATAAAACAGCATACCTCTATCTTTCCCCAAGAAAAAGTTATTGGACACATGTACCAGGCCGTTATTAGTGGATGGTAGTTTTACCCGTATTTTCCACCCCGGTTCAAATTTGTTCACTGTCGAGTATTGGTGCAGGTTTATCCAGTACCTTGCATCTCTGTCAAAGCCAAAACAAGATATCTTCCACATTGACCCCCTCATTTCGGAACATAACCATGATGTTTTTAACTAAGGGCTTTGTCAGGGATACAACCAAAAAGGTGATCCATAACGGGGTGTGTTTAAGGGTATGACATTGTGCCTAGAACCTATCTAAACCTGAAATACTTTTAAAACTGACATCAAAGTTCACATTTCCTAAATGTATCATGGCAAAAATTTCTGCAGAAAGGAATTTCATTGACCCTTTTAACAATTGCTTGGCAATAAACAGTCTAACCGGGGAATACTCAAGGCCTCCTTTGTAAATTGTGCAGATGGCGTTCCTCCTAGGGGCTGGTTCCCCCTTATTTTGGAATAGGTCTGAAAGTCTGAACATCGGGTCCATTCATGCTCTTCTAGCTGGGTCTTGTAGCACATTTGCTGCTGGACCCATTCTTTGTGGGGATTGTTTATGAACATTGTATGTGTTTTCAGTTTCCAAAGTTTCATTATCAGCAGCTTCTGTTTCAGCAGCAGTCCCTATGTCAGTTCTTTGTATAGGAATTTGTTCCATCACAGGTACAGATATTACAGTTTTAGATGGCACAGCCCTTTTCCTTTCTGTTTATGTGTAGCTGAGGTAAAAGCTTTACCTTGTGTATCCAGCGCTTTCTTTCTGGTCCCAGTAGCAGAGCTGTGAAGCAGGGCGGTGGCCTGCTTTGATGTTCCTGTGTCATCCTTCTCCAGCTGTGTGACTATGACAGGAGCTTCAAACTGTTTTGACATCTGCAGTTTCTATAATCCTTCCAGTTTTTCCCTTAATTATTTTTGCTTTTCCATAAACTGTTGCTCTTCTTCATTTTTTTGTTTTAACAAAAGCTGTTCCATGTTATTTTTGTCTGGGGATGCAACCATCTGAGAGGCTGTTGTATCAGCGTCAGTAGCCACTTCTGAACATACCCCATCCACCAGATTATTTGCTGAAAAGTATTGTTCCTGCACCATTTCTTCTTCTTGAAAGTCTTGTAAGGCAATTGCATTTTCAACAGCCTCAGAAACAGTAAGAGCAGGGGAGGAGGTTAGCCCCCCTGCTCCCATCATCTCCATCTCCTCCATACCAGCAGCCATCTTGGAAGGCTTTGAAGGGTAGGAGAGTTTCCCCAGTGTCCTGGCCAACATTCTCTCATTAGTAAAACAGGTCCACATTACTCCCGATGCACCTGGAAACAAGATATCACAGCTTAGGGTGTCTTTTCAGGTCACAAATTGTAAATTAACAAAACAAATAAAATGTGCATTTCCTTGCACTTTTTTGGTGTTGCTATCCAACTGTCAAACCTTGGACCACCTTTCTAATCATCGTAGGTTCCTCTGTAGCTGTCTAACCCCTTTTACACTGTCTAACCTGGCACAGAGCTTAGTGTCATCTATAGAGATACAGCTTGCCTTGTATTCCTACTCCTAGAGCACTAATGAACATAAGGAAAAGGACAAAGCCACAGTACTGAACCCTGTGGTATCCCACTCATGACTTCACTCTCTCCTGACTTGACCCCATTTACCACCACCCACTGCAGTCTCCCCCATCCAGCTTCCCACCAGTCTAACTAGAATATTTGCTGTTATTAGAACCTCTAACTTTTTCAGCAGCCTTCTGAGTGGCTAGGGGTGGGTGAAAGTGGTGTTTTCCTCCCTCACAGAACTTCCATGGAAATTCCCAAATTTTTTCAAAAGTTTTTGAACTTCCACCTGTGACAGAGTGAAAAACTTCCACGAATGTCATGGGAGAAAATTCACCCACTTCTACTAAAAGTAAGCCCTGGTGGCTAGTGGTCCCTCCCCCACCCACCCAACTCTACACGTATACAAAATATCCCTGGTAGCTAGCAGTCCCTCCCTCCAGATCACCCACCCGACCTGAAAAGAAATACCCGTGGTTATGATCCCTCCCCCATCATCTTCCCAAAAATCTGCCCTGGTGGCTAGTGGTCCCTCCCTCCCCTCCACCATGACCAAAGTGTCTAGTAAACCCCCCATCACTATCTTGTCCCATCCGTCCTGTTATGAAAATAAATTCCCTGGTGGTTTAGTGGTTTCAACACCCCTCCCCATCCCCGATCCCCAGTCCCTTAATAAATTACCTGGTGGTCTAGTGCCCCCCCACCCCAGCAGGTGTCCCAACATCCCACTGCCATCCCAAACCTCAGCGGGCAGACTGGCACAACTCTCCTCTCTCCACAACAGCATGCCCACTCACTGAGATGCTGTCAATGAATGAGCGTGTTCTAACGTTCTCATTCATTGACAGCTCAGTGGGCAGACTGGCCATGGTGGAGAGAGAGGGCTGTGCCAGTCCACCCGCTGGGGTTCAGGATAGTATCGGAGTAGGGTGTTGGTGGGACAACTGCTGGCCTGGGGTGGGGGGGCACTAGACCACCAGAGAACCTATTCAGGGACTGCAGATCAGGATAGGGAGGGGTTGAAACCACTACACCACCAGGGAATTTTTTTCATAACAGGATGGTCAGGACTCTAGTACACACTGCCCATGTTGATCTTCATCACCCCCACTACACCCCCGCGCACATTGAATTATTTCTGTGGCGCTGTCTGTCTGCCTTAGCTGCAAAAAAAAAAAGGCAATACTAAGGGGCTAAGCTTTTTAATTAGAAATAAGATTCAGATGTGGGACTTTTCAAATTTTCTTAATACATTAAGAGCCAATCTATCAGTTTTTGGAATGAAATATTTGTGTGGATAATGTAAAATGAAAAATTAATTAGATTTGGATCACTTAAGAAATGAGATACTAGCCACTAATGGCATTAAACCATGCATATATGTATATCTATAGTGAAAAAAGCCAGATCGATGAACTAATGTGCAATTTTGTTAACAGCTAAAAGTCAGTTTGGCAACAGTCACAGGAAATGCCCATTTGGGTAGACTGTAAACTCCATAAGACTGAACTATGATCTGCTAAGAAATGAGATGCAGGCAACTAGGAATATAACTATCAGAAAACAAAACATTTTTGTTAAAGAAGTTAGGTATCATAATGATTGTTAGAAATAAAGAAGAATTTGTGCTAACAATCCATGTTTAAGGTTATTTATTATATGGAATGTAACAGTGCAAAATATGTGTTTTTGTAATACTGGAAAATGAAGATGAGTTACTATTTTAATATGTAGTATGTGATCTTACCAAACAGGGTTTTTGGCCCGATCGCAGAAGCCAATCAGCAAACAGCTGTTCAGCGTCAGCAGCCTATGACTTGCTGACTCTTTACTCCAACCTGCAGATGTGCCCCCCCCCCGCCAGCCTCTGATAATTTTTCCAGGTACCAATTTTTATTTCCCTGGGGAGGGATGAGATAGGGAAGAGGATGGGGGGGGGGTTACTCAATATTTTCATCATTGTGGAGGAAAGGGAGGGAGGGACCACTAGCCACCAGGAATATTTTGTGTACTTGTGGGGCGGGTTTGGAAAGGGCCCACTAGCCACCAGGGCTTATGTTTCATAGGAATTGGGTTGGCTATTGGGCAGCGATTGCAGGTGGAATTTCAGCAAAAGTTCAGAAATGGATTTCTGAACATTAGCAGAAGTGAAAGTCCAACTTTCGCTTGAAATCTGCCTATGAAATTTTTATTCACACACCCCTATGTGTGGTATATAGTCAAATGTCTTGCTAAAGCTAAAGTAGAACAAATCCACTGTTTGTCCCTTGTCCACTGCCCTAGTCACCAAGTCAAGGAATACTATCAGACTGGTCTGATAAGACCTCCCTTCCATGAAACCTTGCTGCTTACTATCCTGGAGCACATTTCTCTCCAGGTAGTCCCACTAGGTCCTCTTTGGCTAGTGGAAATTAAGGTAAGACTATTAGAGCTATAGTTTTCTGGTTGCTTTTTGTCTCCTCCCTTTTGGAGCAGAACTACATATGATACCCTCCAGTTTTTCAGAACCACCAATGACCAAATTGAGCTACTGAATAGCCCTGCCAGAGGTTCAGATAATCCCAATGCCAATTGCCCAAGCACCCTTAGAAACATCCCATCTGGCCTCAGCACCATATCTATTTTCAGGGCTGCTAGCCCTTTTCTGACCCCATCACTTGTAAATAACTTGTGCCCTATTTCTGGGACCCCCTATCATCAGCCTTTATTCCACTTTCCAGAGAATGTCCACTGTCCTCCACTGTGAAAACTAAGCTGAAGTAGTTGTTAAGAATGGCTGCCTTCTGCATGTCCTCCTCTATTACCCTGTTCCCCGGCCAACCTAAAAATCCCTCCTCCCATCTTTCTTTTTTCCCTAAATCAGAAAAACTGTTTTCCACGCCCTTGCCCCCCCCTCCACAATATGCAGCGTAGTCTCTGTTTTGCATCCTGACTGCCCTCTTGGTCTCCCTTGAGTTCATCTTGTACACACTCAATTCTTCATCCCCCTGCTTCACCTTATATTTGATGAAGGCCTTTTTCTTAGCCATCACTGCCTCTCTGACCTTCATAGAGAAACAGATTGGTCTCTTGCACCTGTTTCTCTTAGTGACTGTCCTCAAGTATAACTTTGTTGTCTCAAGAATGACCTCTAATTTCTCCCAGCCTTTCTGACACACTCCTGATTTCATCAGCCCTAACCATCCCACCTGGGACTAATTCCATCATCCTGATAAAATCTACACTCCTAAAATCCAGGACCTCAGCCTTTGATGAGGACATACTGGTGCTGATAGCCAGTTAGTACCATATGATATTTTGGTCACTGGACCCTAGTGGTTCCTCCACCCTCATTCTGCCAACCATTTCTGAGCTGGCAAGCACCACAATGAGAATGCCAACTTGTGTTGTGGGTTCCCTGACCAACTGCACCAACATGTAGTCCTGCAAGCGTCTAACACTGCCTGACTTCTGGTGCTCCTAGCTGCTGCAATTTCCCAGTCAATATCTCACAGGTTGAGATACCAAACTACCACTACCTCCCCCTTTCAGGTCCACTTCTCTATTTCTATCCCTGCTTCTCTATCCCCTTCATCCCCCATCCTCGTGGCCTATAGATGACCCAAATGCACAGTTTATTGCCTGATAACATTATGAGCTGAACCCACAATGATTCTGGTACCCTGTTTTCTCCCTTGATAGACCTATCCTCTACCACCTCAGTTTCTTCCCTGAAATAGAGGGCTACCCCTCCTCCTTTGCCTTTCCCAGTAGTTATTTATTTATTCATTTTACTGAAAAGAGATTTACCAGGAAAGACATACTGAGCCATAAAACTCATTTCCAGATGTGTCCTGGGGGAAGGGGGAGAGGATAAGTACATAGTAACAAGTAGAAAGCACAGTAATATAATAATACAATAAGGCACAGCAATGTACAGTAATACACAGTATCATAATGGCATAATTAAAGGAAAGCTGTATCAATTTCAAATTCCCTACCCACTAGGCATCCCCCCAATTAAACTTTTTATGTAGAAAAGCCACTTTTTAATATGCTGCCACTTGCTTTATTTTTCTTTTGAAAAGTCTGTGAACCTGGAATATGGTGGACACTGTGTGGCTCCATTTATTGTAACAGTGTGGTGCCATACCACTCACTTCAATACAAATGTTAGGGATTGATAACATCCATGCGAGGTTCCTAATAGAAATGTCAACAGCTTTATCACTTCAACTGTCAGTCCTTTTCAGAATGGTCCATAGAATCAGGCAAGGTGCCTTCTGATTGGAGAACAGCTATCATTGTTCCAATATACAAGAAGGGAAATAAAAGGGTGGTAAACAACTATAGACCAACTAGTTTAATGTCCTTCTGCTGTAAAACAATGAAAAGCCTCATAAAAGACAGAATTGAATTAGAGGTTCAGTCCAGAGGGTTGACAGACAACCACCAACATGGATTCACTAATGGATGCTCTTGCACAACTAATCTGGTCACCTTTTACAATACTGCAAGCTCCAGTCTAGACAAGAACATTCCAGTTGATGCCATACTGCTAGACTTTGCCAAAGCTTTTGATTCAGTCCCCCACAATGAACTTATAGCAAAACTTATTTGTATGAGTCTCAACCACCATCTAGTCAGGTGGATTAACAACTGGCTGAAAGACAGAACACAAAGAGTATGTGCCTATTGGAAATCTATCCAAATGTGGTTTGGTCAGTAGTTGGCTACCCCAAGGATCGGTCCTCAGACAGACCTTATTCAATCTGTTAATTTCAGACATTAATAACAACATCACTAATTAATTTTCCAAATTCACAGATGACATAACATTGGGGGGGGGGGCATGCCCCTTATTAATATTCGACAGTGGCGCAGGACATAAAAAACATAGAATCTTGGACCAAATTAAATAAAATGAAACTCAATCATGAGAAATATGTAGTACTACATTTCAGCAAAAGGAACCCATCATACACATACACACTTAATAACAAGATTCCGAAGTCAGTTAAAAGAGAATGAGATCTAGGAATAACTGTTAAGAATAGACTAGTGGTTTAAGATTATTGCATAAAGATTTCCCAGATAGCCAACAGAATTCTGAACTGTATCAAACGCACTTTTGTAAATAGAAGTGAGCCATTTACTATGTCCCTGCATAAGACTTACATCCATCCCCTTCTAAGCACTGGTTCACCCTTTTGGAACCCTTATTTAAAACAAGATATAGGACTAATAGAAAGGGCACTGTACAATGCAGAACCACCAACATCATCAGAAAACTTAAACACTTTAGTTATCCAGAAAGACTGCACAATACAGGTCTGGTTAGACTCGAGGATGAGAGAAAAGGGGTGATTTACTGCAGCTTTACAAAATCTTGCAGAGTGTGGAATTAAAATCACAGTGTGGCTTCCAGTTCACTACATATACTCCTAATTTAAAAAGTCATAATAGACATCTTTTTACAATCCCTAAAGCCACTAAATGCAGAAGAGACAATTACTTCACTGTCAGGGTTGTTAAGGCCTGGAACAAGCTACCTCAACATGTAGTTTAAGCAACTAGCTTTAATATGTTCAAATCCAGGCTGGATAAACATTTCAAATGGATACCAGGTGATGACTAATCTACCCACCAGGGAGTTGGAGACATTCTCAATGGGCATATGCCTTCTCATGTCTAAACTCAACCAAGTAAACTGAGCAATACAGTAGGTGCCAAAGGAAGGAGCCTCAAAATGAAAAGAACATACATGAAATCAAGTTTGGAACAATGCAAATAAATACTACAAATCAGCTAAAAATAAATTAATACAGATAAAATAATTTCTAAAGCATACTTTACACCACATAAATTGTTTAAAATGGGAATTAAATCAATGACAAAATGTTGGAGGGAATATCAAGATAAAGGCACAGCATATCACCATTATTGGTCATGTCCAAAAATTAAACATTTCTGGGGAAAAAACTAAAAAGGTTGCAGAAGGAATAACCGGAATAGAAATTCTTATGAAATGTAATTATTTTTTTCTATTTAATGATGTTACCAAATTAAAATGACTAAAAAACAACAGATTCTCTTAGAACTGATAAGAATCACAACTAAATGCATGATTTTGGAAGCATGGAATTTTTCTAATCTCGCGCCTTTTCATTTTAGTAAGTGACATAACAATTTCAAGAACACTTGAAGTAAAGAAAAGCTTTTCATGAATTTTCACTGTATACATGATCGACAAGAAACCCCATGGAATGACATACTGTATGTAATATTTTACCTCAACCACTCAGAATATAGCAGTTTCTGGCTTATTTTTGTATATTTCAAACATTATATTAGCACGGTAGTGCCACTATAGTTAGAGCTGAGTAGTGGTTTCTCTGTTAAACCCCAAACTGTGTACCTTAATAGCTTTGCAACCATTCAATGACTTTGCACAACATTTTGCACACATGGTCTTGGGGGCAAGATCTCTTGACATACGAAGTTTTTTTTCCAGTTGGATGTGTGGATTCCAAAATCCAGACTGCGAAAAAAGTGAAGACAAAATTGGGGGGGGGGGTTGCTGTTCATTTGTCATCACTTAGCACCCACATGGTTGGTTGGGAATTTTGATCTGACATTTTCAGGGTAGAAAGAACTTGGGACACAGTGGTGCTGTTTGCTGGTTTGGTGAAAAAATATTAATCTGTTCCAGAGTTATAAGAATTTGAAATGTCAGTTCTGAGCATGCTCAGTGCAGTTTTTTTGGATAGCTGCTTGGAACGAAGAAACAATTTGGTCCATATGAAAAAATATCCTTTTTCATATGGGGTAATCCTTTTTTTGAGAAGACATTCTTTTTTCATTTCTTGTTTCTGTTTTTACCCAAAAATTGTTTTTGAAATCCCCTAAGCATGAGATCCTACAGAGACACCAACACATGTATCTTGCTAATCATGACCCAGTTAGGTGGATTCTGGAATTACCTTTTGGAAAAATGACCCAGAAATGTTTTTTTCATACATTTTTTTTTACTTTCTCTTTATGCTCCCTCCTGCCTCCTGCACTCTGCATCATTGAGAGTCACCAATGCATCTGTCCGCCTGCTTCCCTCCTTGCCTGGAGCCCAGTAGTGGTCACCCATGGAGCCTTGATTGTTTCTCACAGGCAGGGACATGGTGGGGCCAGTACACCCTGAGCTTCTTGTTTCATCGGGACACTATTGGGACAGGTAGGGGAGATGGAGGATCTGTGCCGGCCACTCCATCTTCCCGGAGTGCAAAGAGCCATTTTTCTGATGTTCTGTGGGATGTGATGTGCATACAGACATCAAGGCAGAGCAGCCAATGCCCATTATGCCCCCTCCCCTTTTTGTGGCTAGGTGCTTGCTGTACCTCTGGCCTCCACTGGGGCCAGTCAAGTGACAAGCCTCGTCCCTCCTCTCCCCCTTCCCCTTCCCCAGAGAAGGAGAGCAGTCAACGGATGCTAAGCCTCCTCTCCCCCCAGATGGACCCTCTGATTCCTCAGGCATGCTCCTGAATGTGGGTCACAAGCAGTAGTGCTACCACTCTGCCGGTGGGCCAGCCTTTTTAAACATTGTAAATCTTTTTTTGTGACTCACTTTTCTGTTTTTGTTTGGCCATGTGAAAAAGGAATTGGGCCATATGAAAGTGGATCCCTTCATGTGAAAAAAGAATTTGGACTTAGTTCTTTTCAGGTTCTTTTTTCATATGAAGGCATCCTTTTCCATATGAATTAAACAACTTCATGAAAAAGGATCCCTTCATACGAAAAAAGAATCTGAAAAAAAAAACTAAGTCCAAACTCTTTTTTTGTATGAAGGCATTCTTTTTCATGAGTTTTTTTCATTCATACAAAAAAGGATGCCTTGATATGAAAAAGTAATTTGGACTTAGTTTTTTTTTTTCAGATTCTTTTTTATATGAAGGAATCCTTTTTCACATGAATGAACAAACTCATGAAAAAAGAGCCTTTCAAATATAAAAATAATATGAACTTAGTTTTTTGTATGAAGGAATCCTTTTCATGAGGTTGTCTTGTTCATACGAAAAGGTATCCCTTTATATGAAATTAGAATTTGGACTTAGTTTTTTCTATATTTCAAATTAAAAAAGTCATAACTCCCTCAATATTTGCAATTAAGGGACAATCTATTTATCAAAACAAAAGTCTTAATGAGTACCACAATAATAACACATAATACCCCTACCCCCCCAAATTTAGAGGCTGTATAACAAACCATAAAAATAAAAAAGTAAACATTCCCATGAGATAACACTGGAAGTATAACAATCCATACAACAAAGCAAATAAATTGCTTTCTGGGAGGAATGGAAGTGCAGAGCCCAGAGGACCCTGCGCTTCCACACCCATATGGATGTATACATCAACAGAGGGATGGAAGTGCATGGCCTGGAAAGCCCTGTACTTCCATAGGCAAATGGATAAGTTCACAAAGGTCCTCTTGGGACCTATATGAATGAGGATACAATTATACTATCTCACAATGTAAGGAAATTCTTTGTAAAAAACTTTGTTAATGCACCAGTTAGGGTTCAGATTACACTGACAAAAAGTAGGGAAATATGGGGTTAGGCTTCCCAACCCTAACACCTCACCACCACCCTGCAGGCAGCAAAAGGAAAAACTGTTACAGTTTCCCCTCTCCTGAGTCTTTGCAAATCAGGGCTGCAGTGTTTCTTGGGGTTGTCAACCCTAATGAAAGACAAAGATAGACTAGAGACGATAAAAAGAAGGGCAACAAAGATGGTGCAGTGTCTGCACCATGAGCCATACAATGCAAGGCTAAAACACCTCAACATGTACTCCCTGGAACAGAGAAGGATTAGGGTGATATGATTGAGACATTTAAATACCTGAAGGGGATCAACAGGGTACAGGCACAGGATCTCCTGCAGGTAAACAACTGCACCCAGACCAGGGGACTTGATAGGCACCTAAAGGGGGGCAGATTCAAGAGCAACACAATTAAGTTTTTCTATATGGAATGGGTGGTGGAGCCTTGGAATATCCTCCCCACACAGGTGGTGGGGTCAAAGATGGTCAGGGAATTCAAACTGGCATGGGATAGGCACTATAGAGAACTTAACACAGTGGCCTGAAAAGGGAGGGTAGTATACATGGGTAGACTAGATGGTCAACACATGGACCCCATCTGCCAACACATTCTATGCTTCTATATTTCTAATGCTCACCCCATTCCATCAGTAAAGAAGCTGAGATGTGCAGACTATATGAGAATGAGGTGAACATTAGGGTTGACAACCCAAAGGAACACCCGAGGCCTCATTTGCAAAGACGCGGGAGAGGGAAAACCATAACATTTTTTCCTCTTGCTACCTGCAGGTTGGGGGTGGGATGTTAGGATTCGGAACCTTAACACCACATTTACCTACCTTTGTCAGTATAGTCAGAACCCTAACTGGTGCATTAATGACATTTTTTGCAAAGCATATTATTAATGCATTGTATAGAATCTATAAAGAGTTTTCAAACTCTAATTTATTTAAGAGCACTGTTATACAAAAAGGGTATGTGTATTTACTTCTATATATTTTCTTTGTTTCTGAATATTGTTGGAATATTTTGTATCACAAAATGAATAAAATAAAATTTAAATAAAAAAGGAAAAAAAAAGAAAACACTTACCTCTGCCTACCCACACTGCCACTTCAAATAAAAGGCCTTATTTGGTGTAAGCTTGCTGTTCTTTTCTCTTCTTTTATTTAGGTCTCCTCTCAGCTTAAACATGTTTGCTTGTCTCTTCCCTTTCTGATCACATAGTAGCAGTCACATGTAATCTCCTGCCACATACCTAGCCCTTATCCTTTATTCCTGCTGCTGGGCCACCTACTTTCAGATGTATTTCTCGCATCTCCTCATATCCCTGATGGTCCAGTGGCACTCTCCCTAACCTCAGCCCAAATGTCATCCCTAACATCAAGTTGTGCAACCCTCAGCAATTTTCCTTCAGGCCACAATAAACTTTCCCAATGCCTTGCTGATCACTGTCTTCTGCTGGTTTCTCTCACAACTGCCACAGCAGTGTGACACCCACAACGACCAGCCTTTAGGAGCTCTCAGAAAGTGTGTGTCACAGAACTCTGCCGCAATCTCAGCGAGGGTCCCCATGCCTTTAGGATGACTCTGTGAGAGATTTGTATAGTTACTTGTGCCCCGTTCACTGCATCACAGAGCAATGCATGACCATTCAGGGAAGGCTTGTGAACCCTTTTTTGTATGGCACATTGAAATGCAAGTTTAGAGACTGCCACTATTTTATTGCTTCAACATATAGTGCCAGTACCTAGCAACTGTTTATGGGACACCAGGAGCCATGAAGCAGTTGGCTTCCTGTCCAAGAGGTTGTTCAGCTGGTGAACCTTCTGACAGTGGATCTGCAACCCAGTAGATTAATGACGCTGTTGCTTTCAGTTCTGATTCTTTACTTGCTTTCATTTTGATGCTTGGAGTGCAGGAACATTTTTACTTTTTGTTTCAGCTTAAACATGTTTGCTTGTTTCTAATTTGCCTCTCCCTAGTAAGTGGCAGTGTGGTCTAATGGCTAGAGTACAGGCTTGGGAAAGAAGTCCCATATTCAAATTTCGCAATGTCTACTTCTTTTGTGACCAATAGGAAGTGACTTAACCTCCCACTGCTTAAGTTCACCCAACTGTAAAACAAGGTAAAAAGCAGGACTAACTGAAAACAAGATATTGGATCCTAGTTGGGTTATATGGGGAAATACGTTTTAAGAAATATCTGTTTGACTGCATTATTTTGTGCCTTTTTTGGTGCAGTCTGTTTGTTCTGTTTTTGGTTTCATTTTAATTTTGCAGCTGATAAACCAAGTATAGACTTAAGCTGTAAGTGAGAAGATTTGTAATGTACATAAAATCCCATTTAATTTAAACTAAATAACTTTCGGTGCTGCTTATTATGCAGCACTCAAATCACACTTTTCATTCTATTGTACCAGAGGCAGAGCAGGTGTTCTGAAGTTGTAATAGACTAGAAATTTGTTTTTGTTATTATCACCCCCATTTGACTTCCTCATCCCCAATCCTGAACACAAAGCCAATATGGCAGCACCCTTCCTCCAGTTATGTGAGGGGGGTATGAATCAAGCCTTTTCATTTGCTCTTACTGCTGCTTCATGATCAACTGATGGGGTATGTGAAAGTCAGGTGACATTTGCCCTCTTTCAGGGAGTGGAGGTCCTCACTTTCAGATGAAGTTTGGCCCCCAGCTGCTTCTGCTGTTGGACTGATTCTAGGGCTCACTGGCAAACCCTGGTCTCCAAGGGGGCAGTTCAGAAGCAATAAGCCTGCCTGTGTTTTTAAGTTAATGAAACGTTTTAAGCTTATAGCTATTAATCTATTGTGGAGCTAATTCCAAATATCATTCATTATTGTACATGGAATACAAAAATAGTTTCTTTGTTATTCACAGTAGTATATTAGATTGCCATTGACTGTATAGACGAAGTTGCACTCTTTCAGTGAATGAAACAAATGCAGTCTTCTTTTAGATTAATGGGACTCTGCTCCCCCACACACACACATATTTCCCCTAGGTCTCCCTTTGTTTCCAGTTTAAAAAATACCTCCACCTTCTTTGCATGCTCACTTTCGTTGAAGTTGCTGATCTGGATGGTTGTTTTGAATATTTTCCTTTTTTCTTAATAAAAGTGAAAAACTGTCCTCCATATTCAGTGTTTGAAATGGAAACAATTCACTGGGAGAACCCACCACCTTTTTATGTAGGATTAAGCGTACAGTACCAGGCAGGTGTCAGGGGACACAAATCCTCATTATATGTTGCATTTTTACACATAATTTATTAAAGGAATAATGTCTGACAGGGTGGGTGATATGCTGGGATAACATCCCACCTCGGGTGGTTGGGCTCGAGGCCACCGGTCGAGGGCATCCAGTACCCATGAAGGGATGTTATCCCAGCATAACACCCACCCTGGAGGGCATTATTCCTATTATACAATGGCTTGTTGGTTTATAATAAAAAAATAATTTTAAAGAATGTTTTTGTTAGTGTGTAAAAATATTTTTGTTTCTTAAGAGAAGATGCTAATAAAGCAAATGATCAGTCTTGAGTATGAGCAGGGATGTTATGCCAGGATAACATCCCTGCTGTGATGGTCAACTGACCAATCAGAATCCAGGATTCTTTCTTGCCATTGCATAATCTATTATAATAACTGGTGAGCAATTTTTTTTTGCGCTCAGCCATTTGATATTTGCCATAATAACCATTTGGTTATTACAGGATTCATGCACTCTGTCTATCAAAAGGGAGCACTGCCTCATTGGCTCCTGTTTTATTTGTGAGTGGGCTAAACAGTTCCTAAAACATGGCGGCTCCGTATCATAGTTAGCCGGGAGCTGCCACAGTAAGACCCTCACCTTCCCATAATCTTTTTTTTTTATATCTGGTTGATCTTACCTTAAATACTACCATTATTTTTTTTAAAATATCTGAATGATCCTGCAGTTCACCAGCTTCAGGCAACACACATCAGCAGGAATGTGTCTGTGGCTGATCGCCTGGTAGAGGTAAGCATGATCGTAATCGCAATTTCAGCTGCAAGTTTTTCAAAAAAAATTACTCAAACTGGGAGCAGAGGGAGCTGGAGGGTGCTGTGGGGCAAGAGAGGGAAGGACTGGGGACTGCTGCACAACTCGGGAAACTGGAGTAGGAGGCTGGGAGCTGGGGGAGCTGTAAGCTGCTGCTGCTGCTGCATTTGGTGCCCCAAAGAACTAGACTGAAGCTGCCACAGGATGACTTCTTGAAAAGAATGGAAGGAGAGAATGTGTGGGGAGAGAGACAGAGAGACTGTGTGTGTGTGTGTGTGTGTGTGTGTTAAGGGGGTGGGGTCACAGTATTCCAGCTGGAAAATATTGCTTGCCAGTATATTATATAATATAAAAGATGAGGAAGTGTGCATATGAGAATTTAATGCACACCCTCAGTGTGGGATGCTTTAATAAACCCCTTGGGCTTCGCCCTTGGAGTTTATGTACCATCCCACACCTTGGGTGTACATTAAATTCTCATATCACACACTTCCCCATTGTTTATTCTATATTAATGCCTTTAGGTGGATACTTTTTACACAGAATCTAACCTTTCCCATCCCACGTTACTTCTGGGATAGAGTCAGACTTTTAATTTCACTCCTGGAACTGAGGTTGCCTGTCCCCCAACCCATTTCCTGACTGACCATTAGTGTAACAACACTTAAAACTGGTTTCTTTATAGTCCTTGAACTACTTACAATGCATACATCCTAAATCTTGGAAATCCCCCACACATTCTAGTAATTCATAATGCAGATGGAGGAGCTACTGTACATCAACATGAATGGCTGGACTGTATGTGGATGTTCCTAAAGTTCTGGAAGGATGCAGATTGGAAACAAAACTGGTTTTGATGTACTTACAACTGTTGTTGTTTTTTCTCACTTTTACTAAGAGATAAGAAGCAGAAAAAATGAAATGGCCAATGGTACTGAAAGTAGTCAAGATGTCCCAAGCAGAAGCTGAACCCCAGTTGAATGGAGATGTGGCATCTAAGCTAGGCTATGTTACAGGGCTGTAGTGAGTGTTGACTTGTTTAATCAGTAACAGCACAATAAACAGTTGCACTGAGCAACTGGCTTGTGTAATCACTGCCAGCCCCACAGAGGACCTTGGATATGCAGCACAATGGCACCCAGTTCCCTACTGACTACTGTATGAGGTACCCATTACCACTGGATGTAACATACAAGAAAAAAAACAGCATCACAGAGAAGCAGTTTGGAAGAACAGCATTATATGCAAGTTCAGTCTTCTAAGCCACATTAAAACTCCCCGGGCTCGGGTCTCAGTGGCGTTTGAATCCTTCAAGCTCCAGGTGTGGAGAACACACAGTGCATAGGGCGTGCGGCATTCCCCGGCTGGCAATCGGGATTCTCTATCCCATATGCCACATGCCCTGAGTTATACCAGGGACCTTTTTATGGGGTTTGTGCCAAATATGTGGTGCAAGCCACAGTAAAAAGGGTAAGTGTCGCAAAGGCATGCAATCTATATGAACAGATGAATATACAAATGTGCCATCAGAAACAGACCACCTGGTCTATCTAAGTCTGCTCGAGTGTGCAGCTAGCACCCCCTAGTTTGCAGCTTCCCAACCCCCTCCCATTTGTCATCCCACTGCCACCCCCCACCTCCCCAACCTTCACTCTCCTCTGTTCCCTGTCTCATGCCCTTTTAAAGCTATTCACAGATTGACATGATACCACCCATTCTGGTAGTGCGTTCCATTTGCTACCACCCTCTCTGTGAAATAGTGTCTCCTCATTTCCCTCCTAAATCTTCCCCCCTCTATTCTCAGCCCGTGCCTCCGGTGTCCCTCCCCCCCCCACTTAGCTTAAAGACCCCATCTGCCCCATCCTTATAGGGGGAGGTACCTAAACCAAACAAGGGAGAAACTCTGAAGAGGGGAGTCAATATCAATCCATTCACAGAAGAAAGGGTTTTGAAAGAACTCTTAAAACTGAGAGTGAACAAAGCAATGGGGCATGATGGGATTCACCCAAGAATACTAAAAGAACTAAGGGTAGAACTAGTAACACCACTGACTACTCTCTTTAACAAATCATGGGAGGATGGAGTGGTACCTGAGGACTGAAGGAAGGCAAATGTGATTCCACTTCACAAAAGTGGGAGCAGGGCAGAGGCAGGAAACTACAGACCAGTTAGTTTGACTTCAGTGGTAGGGAAAATGATGGAATCACTTCTGAAGGAAAGAATTGTTGAGTACCTAGAGGCCAGTGGGGCACAGAACCCAAGGCAGCATGGTTTCACAGCAGGAAGGTCATGTTAGATGAACCTAATAGATTTCTTTGACTGGGTTACCAACGTAGTAGACCAGGGAGGGGCTGTGGATATGGCCTACCTAGATTTTAGCAAGGCATTTGACACAGTCTCACACGAAAGATTAATATACAAGTTAGCCAGCCTTGGAGTGGGTCCCAAGGTGGTAGCCTGGATAAAAAACTGGCTGGACAACAGGACGCAAAGGGTAATAGTAAATGGAGTCCACTGTGAAGAAAGGAAGGTAATAAGTGGGGTACCACAGGGTTCGGTACTGGGACTGGTCCTCTTTCACATCTTTATACATGACATTGGAGAGCACCTTGAAGGAAAGGTACTGTATGTCTCTTTGCAGATGACACAAAGATCTGCAACAGGGTTGATACACAAGGTGGGGTGGAAGTAATGAAAAGGGACTTGGCAAGGTTGGAGGAATGGTCAAATATGTGACAGCTCAGATTCAATGCAAAGAAGTGCAAGGTAATGCATCTGGGAAACAAAAACCCAGGGGAAGAGTACACAATGGGGGGTGAGTTAATAACAACAACAAAAATCGAAAGAGACCTAGGAGTAATTTTATCAGATGACCTAAAGGTGGGCAAACAATGTGAGAAGGCAGTAAGGAGGGCTGGGGGAATACTGGAATGCATAGGGAGAGGCATCAACAGTAGAAAATAGGAAGTTGTTATCCCTCTGTACAAACAGTTAGTGAGACCCCATCTGGAGTACTGTGTGCAATTCTGGAGACCCTATCTCCCAAAGACATAGACAGGATGGAAGCTGTCCAGAGGAGGGCAACTAAATGGTGCAGGGTCTGCACGAAAGACATATGAAGAGAGAGGCGAAAGGAGCTTAATATGTATAGCCTCGAGGAAAGGAGGAGAGGGGGACATGATAGAAACGTTCAAGTACCTCAAGGGAATCAACAAAGTCTAAGAGGGTAGCATCTTTCAAAAAAAGAGGTGTGCAAGAACAAGAGGGCACAATTTGAAAATGGGGGGGGCAGCTCAGAGGTAATTTAAAGAAGTATTTTTTCACAGAGAGGATTGTGGATGCATGGAACGGCCTTCCAGAGGAGGTTGTGGAGTCAAAATAAGTGGTGGAATTCAAGCATGCATGGGACAGTCATAAGGCAATTCTAGGGGGTGGGGGTAGGAAGAAGTAGGCTGCTGGTTAACTAGGATTTGCAGCTTATCCAGTAGGTAGGGAAATGGGCAGACTGGGTGGGCCAAGCAGTCCTTATCTGCCGTCAAATTCTGTGTTTCTATGTTTCTATGTCCTTCTCCTTCTCAGTGATCCCCAGCTTAACCCTCCCCAGCCAGTATTCTCTTCTTGGGTTCTTCCCCCCGAAGTGCATAACCTTACACTTCTTTGCATTGAACCCCAGCTGCCACCTCTCTGACCACTCCTGTAGCTTGCTTAGGTCCCCCTGCAGCTGCTTCCATCCCTCCCTTCCATCCACCACTGCTCCGATTTTGTTGTCAGCAGCGAACAGATTTACCTTGCTCACCACCCAGTGTGCAGTGTCTGATATGAAGAGCCCAAATAATACTGGCCCCAGCACAGAGCCCTGTGGCATCCCACTCATCACCGGCCTTGGAGTTGAGGGCTCCCCTCTCACCACCATCTGTTGCAGCCTCCCACTTAGCCAGCTTGTAATCCAGCTCATAATTTTGCCCCTACCTCTACACCAGTTAGCTTTCCCCCAAGCTGCCCATGAGGCACTGAATCAAAGGCCTTGCTGAAGTCCAAGTAAAGAACATCCACTGCATGACCCTTATCCAGCTCACCTGTCACTCAGTCATAATATTGTATCAGGTTGGTTTGACAAGATTTCCCTGAAATGAACCCATGCTGCCTCACATCCTGCAGGCCATTGTCCTCCAGGTACAACACCAGTATTTCCTTTAGCATCATTTCCATGAGTTTGCACACTATGGAGGTGAGACTTCCTGGATGATAATTACCCAGTTTATCCCTTGGTCTTCTCTTGTGTAATGGTACTACATGTGCCATCCTCCAGTCCAGTGTCACATATCCCGACTCGGTGAGGTGCTGTACAGATCTGCCAGCGGCTCCGCCAACACCTCAGCCATCTCCCTCAGCACCTAGGGGTTGATACCATTTAGCCCTGGTGCCTTGTCTACCTTCAGTGCCCTCAGTACCTCTAGGACTCTACTTGCCTCAATTCTTCCATCTGTCCTCCTCTCCCCCATCCCCACCTCCCAGCCCATGGTGGTAGCAGTCACCCTTTTTCTTTTGTGAACACTGAGCAAAAGTATTCATTCAGTGCTTTCACCTGCTCCTCCCCCTTTTCCATCCACTCACCACCCCTTTTTATCCACACTATTGTCTCCTTGCACTTCCTTTTCTCCCTGATGTATCTGAAAAAGTATTTCTTCTCCCCGTTAATTTCCTGTGTTATTCTGAGCTCCCTCTGGGCCTTGGTTTCTCTCACTTTTCTGGTCACCTTCCTGGAACATCTTGCATACTCCTCCCTGTCCACTTCCTTCCCTGTCCTTCTATACCTCTGGTGCACCTTGTGTTTTGCCCTCACCACCTCCACTACCTCACTGTTCAACCAGTATGGTATTCTTGCTCTGCTCCTCTTACTCTGTGTCTTGGTGCAGGCTTCTGTTGCCTCTGTAATCCCATTTAATAATATCCCATTTCTGGTCCTAGTCCATCTCCTGCCTCATGCTCTCCAGTTTCCCTTTCAGTACTTTCTGCACTCTCCCAAAGTCTGCCCCCCTGAAGTTTACCAGCCGAGTAACTGATTTCTCTGGCTCCCCGCACATCGTGATATTAAACCACACTGTTTGGTGATTGCTGTTGGCTACTGGAACCTCCACTTTTATTTCCCTTACTGTCTCCCCAATCGACAATACCAGCTGTAAAGAGTTTGATGCAAGGCTTGTGGAAGCCCTGCATCAACCTTCAAGAATCAAGCCCCCTGTATTTGTTTTGGCTATGAATCCCCTCTACCTGACCATGCTCATGTTGCATAACAATGCCCATTCTTTGTTTGCAGTAACCCCACTCTGTTAGTTTGTTTTGATTACTGCTTGGATGTACTTACCTATACAGTTTTTTTCTCCTGTGGATATTTTAACCTGTGTGTAACTATTCCTGCTGGACTATGTTAATCTGTTAACTACTGCTATCCTCCCTGGGACCCCCATGAAAATGATACTGTATCTCATGGGTCATTCTGGTTGGAGTAATTTCAAATAAATAAATATTGGATGCCTTAATGAAACAAGCCAGATAATTTCCCGTTTGTATTTATTTGTGAATCTATCCAATGCACACATATGTATTCTAAAGCCTAAAACCCACTGCAAAGAAGCATGTATATGCAAAACCTTGGGGATGGGTGGTGGAGTTGAAGAGGAAATGCTCACATAAATATAATGTAATTAGGATAGTGGAGGTAGCTAGTGGCAAGAGATACATGCATGGATTCACCAAGGGAAGGCAGCAGAACTGAGATACAAAAGAATAGTAGATTGCTAGTTGGAGTAAGGAAGCCTACTGGACTGATTCTCATTTAAAGCAGGTTATATGAGAATCACACCCAGCAAAATTGACTGGTCTGAGAACCCAGTGTACTTGGAAGTCCAGAATATGGAGGGACTCATGAAGACTAGGTGGGGGACAAAAATTACTGGAGCACCAAGAAGGAGAAAATCTGGCTGTTTCAAATGGAGAGATCCTACAGGTCATGGAGTATGTGGTTCCCTTTTAATGGAGGGTCCCTGTGAATAAAAGGAAGAAATCAGTGTGCCAAGCAGGTCCACTGAGTTCATCTGGTCAAGCTTAGAGATAAAAAAGCAGGGTGGAGGAAAAACATTACTGACCAGAAGATATGGCAAACGCATTTAATAACCACTTTTGTTCAGTGTATTCCCAATGGATGGGTCCTGCAGGGTTCTCTTTTGTTCCCCATGTTGTCTGCAGTGTATATGTTGCCACTAGGGGACATTATAAGATGGTACAGACTGAGTTTTCATTGCTATGCTGATGATACTCAGCTGTACCGTCCTTTGCGCCCATATAACATGATGCGGTCTTAGTTTTCAATCAGTGTCTTGCTGAAATCCAAGACTGCAGCCTACCTCCTTAATCCAAAGATTGATAACTACATAGTGAGATGGATTGCCAACCGGCTTTCTAATTATACACAGAGAGTTTCTATAAATGAATTGATGTCCCAGAAGGGTGGTGTGATGAGTGGGGCCCCCCAGGGATCAGTGTTGAGCCCGGTTTTATTCCTGCTGTTTATTTCTGATTTGGACAAAAACATTATGGATTACATCACTAAATACACAGATGACACCAAGCTTGGTGGTCCATCAAATACATTAGAGGAAACATAGGCCCATCAGACACATTAGATGCAACTTAACAAATCCAAGCAGACCTAAATTTAAGTAACTGGGCTTATAAATGGAGAATGGCACTCAATTTGAGTAAATGATGTGTCCTGCATTTTGGAAGAAACAACCTCCAGCAAAAATATGTCTTAAGTAATACAGTATTAAAATCTACAACTAAAGAAAAAGACTTGGGTGTAGTTATAAGTAATACTCCACACTTTAAGGGTCAATGTATTTGTGCTGTATCTAGAGCCAACAGGGTGCTAGGAGCAATCAAAAGAAATGTAAAGAGCTGAAAAGGTGAGGTCATAATGCCTCTTTATAGATCGTATGTCAGACCCCCATCTCGACTATTGTAGTCAGATATGACGTTCTTATAAAAAATCAAAACTCAACATGGTGGAAAGGGTCCAGCATAGAGCCTTAAAAAGTCTAGTGGAAAACAAGAGCTGCTCATATTTTCAAAGACTAGAAGATCTGAAGTAATTTACCCTAGAAGATCATAGAAAATGAGGTGACCTGTTGCTTTTTTATGATATAATGCATGACCCATACATCATGGATGATATAAACGTCCAATTCAAGGATATAAATTCTAAGACATGTGATCCCCCCTTCAAGTGACCGCAAGAAGATTTAGGACTGACTAAAGGAAATACTTTTATAGTGAAAAGATAACAAATCTTTGGAATAGCTTATCTGAATCTATTATAGTGAAACAAAGGAGATTTAAAAAAAAAAGATTGGATGGGCATATAGTAAGCAGTGGAAGGTTGACATGCCATTCTAGACCCACAGGAGCTAATTCTGGGCAATTGTTGTAGAAGTTCCTTATGCATTAGTGACATTAGTGATAAAATAGTCACCCAGAAAGGAATAACAGGACTGCAAACAGCTCAGCCAAGCCAAATTGATTCAGAGGTGATGAGTGCTTTGTGAAAGTTGAATTCCCCATGTGGAATTTTAGTGGTATTGCCTTTTACACTGCCATGAATTTTTTAATTTATTTTTCTTGCTCTTTTATTGGCCAATCTACCTCCCCCAGACCAGTCCCCCCCAGCCCCTTCACCAAGCTTCTATTGAGTCTCTCTCACTCCAATGTCCTCTGCCACAGGACCTGTTAGAGGTGCCCAGTCACTGGTGCGGGGTCTGAGGATTTTTTTTCCCTCCATTTTCTCACATGGGGCCACGTGCTTGCAAAGACATGATGGGTGAGCTCTGCCTCCATGGAGACACCCCTAGCATCTGGGTGTGGGAACCCTTCCTATGTGATCCAGTTACACTGCCCCCCAGATTTCTCCAGGTTGCAGTCAACCAGCAGGATATGATACTCCCCCTCTACTATGGAGGAAAGCTGTCTAAGGAATACTCAATACTCCCTTTCTAAGCCATCCCCTGAGTGATCTGAGCCTACTCCTGAGCCTGGGTTACAGGGGTACCAAGCAATAGTGCTAATGCTGCCCTATTGGTCCATCCCCCCTTCAATTAATTTTTTAGCAAATTTTGCCAATTAGTAATTTTCAAACTTCCTCCAGCTTTGCTACATTCCAGGATACAATGACACTGGGAATATATTATGAATTTTGGATGCATACTTGCAATATAAATGGAGCTACACACATCCAAACTATTAACATTTTCACAATATTTCACAAATAATTGTGAAATTATGAACCCCTATAACTTAAGATTTGCTAAACCAACTTCTTCCCCATTTAAGAGTTTCTATGACCCTTCTAAGAAAGTTATGAATGCAAATTTTCAGGTATCTGGCTACAAGGGTGGCAGAGTTGTAGACAGATACTTATGTTTAGAAAATCTGGCACAAACAAAAATGCCTGACAGTGAACCCTTATAAGTTCCAAACCACTCAATCAAAAATGTATTATACCCTTAGGACTTCTTACCAAAGTAAGCATGCTGAATTCCAGGGACTGAATTTTAAAATGGCCCTGAATTTTGCAAGCCCCTGGTGTGCCGAGCATATGATGCACAGGACTTGTGGCACTCTCCCAGCTCGTGATTGGGATTTTCTCTCCCGTGCACCAGTTGTAATAGGTGAGACTAACTTTTTCTACTCTAACTTTTGGCAGTTCTGGGTACCTTTTGTTATGGCACTTACACCAAATATTTGGCTCAAGCTGCCATAAATTAGGTAAACTTTCACAACTGCACCCAACCTATTAAAATCAAGTGCAATTGCAGCAGAGGTGTGTAGTGCAGCTGCACCAAAAAAAAGGGTTGGATGCAAGCCCTGCTCCTCCCTTTTAAAATCTGGCCTCAGGTCTCTAGCTGGAAGAACAGCTCAGATATGACCACATAGATCATTTTGAAAATGTTGTGATATTCCGTGAAATTTAGTGAAATTTGCAGATGTTTGTGAAAATTCCATAAAAGTGGATTTGTTAATTTCACCCACTACTAGAGATATGTTCTCTGGACAAAGGGGCTGCATTCAAAAAGTATATAGGGAATCAATCTAAAGGCAATAGTGAGGCACACTTAGTAAAAGCTAAAGATGTAAACAGAGACATAAGGAGGGCAATGGCAGAGATGGGGCTGAAGATAGCTGAGGGTGCAAAAAAAAGGCATTCTTTAGATATATCAGAGAGAAGAGAAACACCAAGGATTGTTCTGTGAGGCTAAAATCAGGAGATGTATGTGTAGAGGAGGATGGGGGAAAGGCTGGCATCCTGAATGAGTATCTTAGCTCAGTATTTATGATAGAGGTGGAGGGCCCACTTCCTGACTGCAGTAGGCAGGCTACAGGATGGAGACAAAGGAAACTGAACTTGGGACTGATGTTAAGGACTAATGGCATTTCAGATGGATAAGTCTCGAGGATCAGATGTGTTATACTATAGAGTTCTGAGAGAATTGGGGCATATTAGGCTGGAATAGTCCCAAAGGATTACAGGATGGCAGACATGGTGCCACTATGCAAAAGTAGGAGCAGGGAGGTCCTGTGAATCTATAGACCAGTTAGTTTGACACCTATAGTGGAAAAACACCTGGAGACGATCATCAAGGAGCACCTCATGGAATTTATCAAAGCGAATGAGCATCACGAAAGGAGTCAGCACAAGTTTGTAAAAGGAAGATCATGGTAGACTAACCTGAGTACTTAGACTATGTAACAAGAGCACTGGACAAGGTCCAGGCCATCAACATGCTGTATTTAGATTTTGGTAACACCTATGACTCTGTACCCCATAGTTAGCTTATGAAGAAGCTGAGGGATCTAGGGGTTGGGGCAAAGTTAGCAAAACTGACAGTAAATCAGCTAGATAGAAGAACCCAGAGGGTGACTGTAAATGGGGAAAATTCAGAGATTATTTGCCAAAAGGTCAGTGCTGGGAACAGTATTGAATAATGTGTTCATTTATAACATATGGG
The DNA here is from genome assembly GCA_016271365.2 of Neoceratodus forsteri. Classification (NCBI taxonomy): domain Eukaryota; kingdom Metazoa; phylum Chordata; order Ceratodontiformes; family Ceratodontidae; genus Neoceratodus; species Neoceratodus forsteri. The sequence goes on from CM028134.1 coordinate 854,654,172, forward strand.
ATGGGATAAAGGGAGCAATTTGCTTCTGTAGATGACACTAAAGTGTGTGGCAGTGTAGACACCAAGAAGGGGGTCAGGGGCATGAAATGAAACCTAGGAAAGGAACCTAGAAAAGCTGGAGGGGTGGTCTCTGACAACTGAAGTTTAGTGCAAAGAAGTGCAAAGTTATGTACGGAGGCTAGAGTAACCCAAAGACAGGTTATTGGATAGACTAGAGTATAAAAAAAATCAGTTCCATGACATTACAGCAAATGTAGTACAGTGAATGCAATTTCAACGACTGTATCTTAGCTATGCCAATTTCAGTGAATGAGAATTTCAGCTACTGTATATTCAGCACACATCTTTACACATACCTACTTGCCTGCTTTCCGTTGTCAGAGTTGCACAGAACAAAATTTTGCTGAGCAGTTGTACAAAGCAATGAAGGGATCTGGCGCATGAGACAAATCACTGATCTGACTGAATTTCATGCTGTGAAATTCACTTGGATGATATCAAGATAAAATATAAGAGAATGCATGGCATGTGTCTTCAACAAACCATTGTGGCTGAAAAAATCAAGGGAGATTACCTGAACATTTTTCTGAACTTGTGAGGAAGTGATGATTAAATTCCAGTACAGCGATCTTGTACCAACAGACATAATGTGATATTAAACTGCACCTGCTTCTTTTTATAAAGTACTGTATTACTGAAACTGTAGTCCATCTTCTGTTTATGCAGGAGGGCTATGTCCCCTGCACCCCTCATGGGGGGGCTGCGCCCCCCGAACCCCCTATTTCTATTATAACATTGTCTGAGTCACTCATTGACTCAGGAGGATCACTGTATTGTGTTATCACTGAAATGCTGCATTCGCTATATTTGCTATCACTGAAGTTTGTTAGCTGAATTGCATTTGCTATAATGTGCTTGCTGTTTTTACGTGCTACCAAAAAATCTGTCTAACCATGGAGGAAAGGAACTTGTGGGTCATCATTAGAGATAGTCTAAAGTCAATGACACAGTGCACCACAACACTTGGGAAGACAAACATGGTGCATGGCTGTAAAGTGGGAGGGTTCTGCAGTACAAGAAAAGAGATACTGTTGCCCCACTGTGGATTACTGGGGATGAGTTCTGGAGCCTGCACCTGAAAAAGGATAAAGAGTGCATAGAATTTGTCCAGAGAGAGAGAGAGACTACAAAGATGATACATGTTCAGCAAGGAACATCATAAAGGGTGTTTAGCCAGCCAGCCTGAGCGTGTACTCTTTGGAATCCAGAAAGAAGTGGGTGGTTTCTGATATAAATCTTTAAGTATCTGAAAGAGATAAATGGGGTAGAGTGTAATTACCTATTTAAGCACAGCAAGAGATCAGCAACTAGGAGACATGAGTATAAACTGGTGGACGCAGATTCAAGGAGAATGTTAGATGGTACTTCTTCACATAAAGGGTGGTGGATAGATGGAATTGTTTGCCAAGGGAGGATGTAAACAACAAGCTGGTGACAGGTTTCAAGAGACTAAGGGACAGCTTTAAGGGACTGGTGAAAATTAAGACAGTGAAGGGGAGGAGAGTAGGGGATTAAATGACCAATGGGCATTCAGCTTAGCACAACCAAGGACAGGTTGATATGGCTCAGGCAGGGAAATGGGCAGACAAAATTAATTATAAGATTTTTTCTGCCAAGACCTTTTTATGCCATGCCAAGACCTACATGAGTGATATAGGCCAATATATTTGCTGGTGCAAATGCTTATGCACCTCTGAACATCTAGCATCCACATCTGCATTGGTCATTAGTTGCCAAGAAGCTCTTACTACAATCAATCAAAGCTTGTTTTTGTGTATGTTAGTTTTTGGTGGTAGTGTAACAGTGAGCCTTTCGCAGCACAATGGTGATCCACCACCGACTATAACTGTACATATTCCAATCACACATGAGTATGGTGTGCATAGTTTGTGAACCACATACAAACAGATGAGAGAAAGAAGTAAATGCCTCAGCTGAGACTTGAACCCAGACCACCTGGAATACCATCCCAATTGTGCTACCAGTCGTGCCACTGAGGCAACTGGAAACTGGGCTGTCAACGAGCACATTACTCTTTTTCAAATGCACAACCCAGTGGCTAAAAAAAAAAGTGCTTATTACAATCACACATGAGTCCGGTGTACATATTTTATGGATCACATACAAACAGATGAGAGAAAGAAGTAAGTGCCTCAGCTGATAACACAATCAGAATGGTAAGTCCCAGTTGAGGCACTTATTTCTTTCTCTCATCTGTTTGTATGTGGTGCACAAATATGCACACTGCGCTAATGTGTGATTGTAATAAATAATTTGTGTAGCCACCGGGTTGTGCATTTAAGAAAGGATAATGTGCTCAGGGACAGTCCAGTTTTCAGTTGCCTCAGTGGTGCAGGTGGTAATGGAATCAGAAAGGTATTCTCAGTAGCCTGGGTTCAAGTCCCAGTTGAGGACCCAGCTTACTTTAATCTCTCATCTGTTTGTATAACTGTACAAAGCATATGGCGCTGATTGAGTTAAGATGTACAAACTTCAAGAGCAGTACGCAACAAAACATCAATTTATTTGTAATCCATAGAGTAACACTCTTGCCATGGAGTTTGCACATGAGTCATAAATCAGTTTCCGATTCAGGAGGAGGTGCTGCTGTTCGACCTTCTGGCTGTGGGTCTGCCATCCTGACAGAGCACAGAGTCTGCTGCTTTCACGTTTTAGTTAACTGTCAACATTAACCTCAAGAAAAACTAATGCCTGACTCACAGGTTGTATACCCTTGCTTTTGTCATATGTTAAATGAGCATGATGCATATTTCATGTATGCTAGCCTCAACCACAGAAACACCCCATGATTACTATTGCTCATTCATTGACCTACAGTATACACCAGCCAACAACTGCTTTAGTTAAGCTAAGAAATTTGTCTGAGTTCCCCAATTTCCCTTTATATTTACATACTTTTCACATTATTGCTGAATATTTTGGTAGAGATACTCAAATCAGAGTGTGCGCTGCCTTATGACACACTGGTACATGTGTTTTTGCCTCAAGATTCAACTACTTTAATGCATTCTACCTTGGGGTCAGAGGTGGTGCAATGACATGCCTGCAGCTGCTGCAGAACACTGCGGCCCAGCTATTGACTGGCCGCTCAAGGTCCTATCATATTACACCAGTGTTGTGCAAACTGCACTGGCTGTCCTTGTACAGGTGCATCTCCTTTAAAATAGGTCTGCTGACATTTAAGACCCTACACAGGCTGGGTCTGAGTTACTTGAAGGAGCTCCTGTATCCCTACGCCACAAGTTGCTCTCTTTGTTCTGCAGGAGAGGCCCTCCTGTAGGTCCCCAGAGCAAGGTTAAAATCTTCTGGGAATTGGGCTTTTGAAGTGGCTGCCCCATTTGCTGTGGAATTCCTTGAGAGGGTCTCTGTGGGAGTCACAGTCCCTTGAGATTTTTAAAAAGAAATTAAAATCCTTTTTATTTCTAAAAGCATTTGGGGTCTAATACATTATTAAATATGGCAGCAGTTTGTGTCTGATCAGTAGTAATTATTTACATTAGTAGGTATTATTTATTGTTTTTTATTCTCATTGTACATTGTTTGTGTATTTTATATGCCGTTTGTCTGTTTAAGACTCTGTAAAGGTGCCCTGAGCCTTCGGGATAGGGCACCCATAAAAATTAAAATCTGCTACTACTACTACCTCTTCAGATCATATTTGTATCCTCCTGTGTCTCAGTGTGACTCAAATGGTAGCACATCTGCCTCTGGGCCAGAAAGTCATGAGTTCTAGTCCTAGACTGGAACTTGGACTCATGGGCCGGGATATTCAGACTGTGCCAGGCTGGGGCACAAGGCTGGGTGCAGCGCAACTGGGATGTGCCAGGGAGTGATCTGGGTGATATTTAATGGTGCTGTGCCATGGCCCAGTACTGTTGAATATGGCTCTGTGGCCACCTGCATTGCACATGGTGCAGTGGCACTGAGCCAGCGCAAGTGACAAGTGAGGAGCAGGGGGATGCGCCAGCACAAGTGCAGTTGCGCTAGGTGCAGGAACCACGATATTCAGCGGTCAGTATGCAAATGGAGCCATTACGCATGCAAGGTAGAAATGGGGCCATTTGCATATCATTATGGCCCCATTTGCATGCATGTGCACTGATCCCCAGTGACTTGCACCTGTCGCCCTGCCAGGCTGCAGCCATCACAGACCGACACCCCCTGCACCTCAGCGGCAAAGCACCCCAAAGCCCGATTGCAGACTTCTTAAACGTATATACCTCCCTGGTGGTCCAGTGGACCTGCTCCCCAGCCTGATCGCAGGCGTAGTTACAATAATAATATCCCTGGTGGTCCAGTAGACCAAATCCAGCCCGATTGTGGGTTTTGTGCAATAAAATGTATCACTGGTGGTCCAGTGGACCCGCTCCCTAGCCCGATCACGGGTTTGTAACTCTAACAATCCCTGGTGGTCCAGCGGTGCCCCCTCCCCACCCGCCCACTAAGTCTGCCACCCCACTCTCCCGGTCAGTGGCAGGTGGCAGCACCTCACCTGCAAACCGCCTAGCCGCCCACCGACTGACAGCATACAGTATGGCTGTATGCTCATTGATCCACAGAGTGGGCCAATGGGCGTGCAGACTGTACTGTACTACACAGTCCCAATATGTCAGAACGTACTGTACTACACAGTCCTGACTTTATTTATTTATTTATTGAATTTTGTTGACCTGGTAAGTCCACTGGGCCTAGAAGTCCTTTTTTCAGGGGCGACCGGGGGGAGGGGGATATGGATGGTAAGCAACAGAAATTGAACCAGATTACGCTGTTGGTGGTATTTTTAGTGAATGGGAGACATTTGGCCAGGACACCGGGGAAATTCCCCTACTGCATGCTGGTAGTAGGGGGACCTGCTGACTGTTCTACGTTTTGGCAGTCTGAGTGCAGTTTGCAATGGAAACGGACATCTTACCTGCAGATGGCAGGATGATTGCTACATTGCAGCCAGCTGAGGCTGAGAGCAGTATGGAGTGTGATTCAGAAGTAGCACTTGGTGTGCCTTCAGGAGATGTGTGCAGTGCGTACCATGCAATGGGAGATCTGGCAGCTGAGGATCCAACGAGGTGCAGGACCGAGGAGTTCTCTTTGCCCAGCCAGTCTGGTGTTGCTGCTAGCTCCATAATGGTACAGGCATATGGGATGCACACCGATCAGCCACTCGCAGTGGCAGCAGGTTCGATTATTACTGAGGCTCCAGTGCTGCCTTCCGCATCTGGGGAGGAGCGTGCTGCAACACGGAAGTTACCTTCAGAAGCAGGCACATTTCCAGCGAGAGACTGGAGCAAAGAAACGGCCCTGCTGGATGCAGGATGGACGAGACAGGAGACAGGATGGCAGATGGATTCCGGATTCTGATTGGATTTCTTTTTCAGCAGGGGACACGACTGCTGCAGGAACTTCAGCAGGGGTACAGCCCTTGGATCTGCAGACTGTGGCTGCTGACGCTTCGGTTGGTGAGCTTTTGAAAACTTTTGCTCCAGGGGTAGATCTGGGGTTTCCTACTGGTACACAGAATGTTTTCCCCCCTTCTTCTCCTAGAGGGGAGCAATTTAATACAGGTCCCCACTTTTTGGACCTCTTTCGGAACAATCATCTGGATCAGGCCCCCAGACGGAATGCTGTCCGTCTCAGGTACAGGGGGGTCTTCAGGAGCAACCTGACCATTTCTTTGTGGCCCGATGGCTACTTAAAGGCTCCATGAATTTCCAGGCCTCAGACATATATGCCCTAATTAACATTCGGGGGGAAGGAACTTTTGATGTCAATTTCAAATCATTTGTGGTCCTAGATAAATTCGGGCAGAAGTATGATTCACTGAAATCTGCTCCATTATGGACTCCATTCTGGACTATTCCTATTACAAAACCACTGTTTAAAACTGTGCATGTCATGTTTTGGAATGAGGGGGTAAATGTGGGGGACATTATGTATTGGTTGGAGAGTAAATGCACTGTATTGGGGCCTCCTGAGCCAGTCATTGATGGGGAGGGTATTTGGACAGGCGGTTGGAAATTTAAGGTGAAACTGAGTATTGTGGGGGATTTGGTTCAGCATGTTCCAAATAGTTTTTTCTTAGGGAGGGATATCGGCCAACCCACGGCGTGTTATAAATGTGGTAGCCCACACCATCTCAGTAGTGCCTGTGATAAAATCAAATGCGCTTAGTGTGGAGAACGGGATCATGACAGTAGTACTTGCCAGAATGTTTTTCTCTGCAATCCCTGTGTTACCCAGGGACATATGTACCACCAGTATCCATATGCTGGCCAAAATAATTCAGGGGGCCTTGATAAGGAGACCTTGATCTTGGATGCCCAGGACCGGTTTAGGCCGCACACTGAGAAGACGTCCCCCCGATCCTAACCCCCCTGGTCCTAACCCTTCTGCCTCGACTCCTCCTGATGGAGTGGTACCCTGCCCTGCTGGTGAGCCTTCCAATGTTGCACAACCACCAGAAGGTTTGAGGCTCACTGCTCCCACCCTGCCCATTTTAGCCCCCCCAGCTCCTGAATTTCAGGCACCTCACCCGAGGTGTGTCACTCGGTCTCATGCTAAAAAGGTAGTTGTACTGACTGTTACTCCTATGCATAACACTTTTCAGGTACTGCAAAATGCAGATGAAGACTCTGAATCTGACCTGTCAGTTGCATCTGGGGTTTTGTCTGGTATGGAGTGTGATGATGAAGGAGGTTCTGAATTACTGGAGTCTAAGAAGAAGTCGGGAAGGAAGCGTAAAAAGGACAAGTCCTAGTTCTACTCTCTGGCTTCCTTAACGGTGGTTTCCCTGAATTCTTGTAGTATCAAGAATTCCAAAAAAACTTCTTGGGCTTTTATATTTTTGTAAGTCCTTGTCTGCAGATATCATTTTTCTGCAGGAGACACATTTTTCTACTCTTACGGAAGTAAATTATACTAGGAAATCATGGCATTCTGGACCTTCCTTCTGGTCCTTTGGTCCTGATGCAGCAGATGGGGTGGGGATTTTATTTTGTCATCCCTTTGTTCAGGTAACTGGTTTGGTAGACTTAGCTCCCGGGAGAGTTTTGCTCCTGGATTGTGTTTACCGGGGTTTTTCCCTTCATCTTATCAACATTTATGCTCCCCAGGTCAAATCGGCCAGGATTGCTTTGTTTGGGGAAATTCAGCAGTACCTTTTTACCCCTAGACACATCATTTGGGGGGGGGGCAATTTCAGCTGTGGCCTGGATGTGAGATTTAAAGATCAATTGCAGCGTAAGGTGTATTGCGATTCCCATTCTTTGTTTAAATTAATTCAGATGGCATCCTTGACGGATGCTCATAGAGCGCTTCATTCCGACCCAGGGTCCACTTACAAACGTGGCAGTTTTATGACGAGGATTGATTTTGTTTTTACTTCCAGATATTTACTGCCTTTTCCTTTTTTACTGACCCCTTGTGAATTTTTGGATCATTTATTATTGACAGTAAGATTTTCACTGTCTATAATTCCACCTTCTTTTCCTGCCTTGCTTGCTCGATGGAAGATGAACCCGTTTTTTTTGACTACCGAGCGGTTTCAGTTATGTTTGTCTCAGGCGTTGGATAGAAGGTGCTCTGTAGCTGGGATGTACGATTCTTGGGGTGATTGGTGGATGGATACTAAACTTGAGTTTAGAATGAACTCCACGGCTTACCATCATAGTACTCAGTCAGCTGATTATCTTACTTATTTGAAACAAAGAGCAGTTTTATAAATTAATGTCACTTCCCTCTGGTTCTGATGTTCGGATACAAGATCAACTAGCTGTGCTGCGACAAAGCATTAGAAATTATCATTATGGGAAGGCTTGTAAGATTCATGATGATTTTTCTTATGGACTTAAATCTTCGCCAACTTCGGACCCTTTTTTGGCCTGTAAGCAAGCCTTGGAAAAGAAACTTATGGATGGCCTTTATGATCACAGGGGGGTGTTGCACACAGCGGATATTGACATGCTACAAATTGTCCGAGTTTTTTTACAGACTCAACATGGTAGGGCTTTCCAACCCACTACTAAATGGGAAGATTTGTTTTCCTTTCAACTGCCTAAAATTTTGCCCGCTGATTCCCTTTTTTTAGATAAGCCCATCACCCTGGACGAGGTTCGGTCAGAAGTTACTCACTTAAAGTCTGGGATATTACCTGGCCCAGATGGCTTAATTAATGAATTATACAAATTCTTGATAGATGATATAAGTGTCACCTTGACCTCTGTTTTTAACGAGATTCTAGAATCTTCAAGGCTGCCTTGTGGATTCTCGGATGCCTTAACCATTTTGTTATTTAAAAAAGGGAATAAACGCCTAATTGAAAATTGGAGGCTGATCTGTTTATTAAATACAGATTACAAGATTTTTTCGGCTATTTTGTGCCATCAGCTCCAACATATTGCCTCTTTCTTAGGTACATCCAGTTCAAACATGCTAGATTTCAGGTAGACATATCCATCAAAATTTGGCCCTACTAAGGAATGTGTGTGAGCTTGGATTAAAGCTACATTTAAAGAGGGGCCATTATATCAAACTCATCCTTGGGATGCCTGGACTCTGTTTTCGCTTCAAGATTTTCTGCTGCGTTGGTCTATTGAAGTGCCTATTGTGAAATCTAATTATAAACTGCCTTCCTTTCTACCTTTAGTGGCTGCTAAACTTCGTTTGTGGAGTGTGGCTAAAAGCGAGGTTTATCGGCTTTCCCGGAAGGGCCTATATCAGAGCATAATGTCTATGAATTTTTTAGTTCAGGTTGATTTTCCCAGATGTTTTCCTACGAAAATACATTTAGCTTTAAAGGTTCTGACTGACGTGAGGATTCCTGGTCGGATGTGGGATGTGACATGGCTAAGTTGTCATGGGAGGTTAGGAGTTAAGGGAAATTTGAAGCATAAGGCTCTTGCAGAACGGAACTGTATTCATTTTGAATGTGTGGGCATGGAAGAAACTTTGATTCATTATTTTCATACTTGTTCTTATACTGTTCAGTTTTGGTCCACCTTGTTTGCTAAGTGGGGGTGGGGGATGACATGTCATGTTACCTATGAATGCTTGGTTTTGGGGGGCTATTCAGTTTTTTTTTTCCTGTTATCATCCCAGTACCCTTAATGTGATATTTGCTTGCATCAAGTTTTATCTCTGGCAGGTGAGATGCTCTTTTTCCCTACAGCATACTCATACTTTACCATCAGTGGTTTTACGTCATGTTGAATCAGCTTTACGGACACAAAAAGACTTTGAATCCCATCATTTTCCAGTTTCTTTATTTCACGAATACTGGAAGCATGTATACTTAATTAATATGGTCTGTTTATTATTTTGTGTAATTTTCAGTTTATTCTTGTTTGATAGCTCTACAGTGATGTTTATGTTTTCATTTTATATTTTTTTGTTTTATATGAGCATCCTGTACTGATGTTTTTTTGGTTTCTGCAATAAACAATTCCCCTACTCTTTCTTGATAAGTGCCATGGGATATTTAACATCCACCTGAACTACCACCAATCCAGGCAGATGGGACCTCAGTTTAACGTCTCATCCAAAAGACGGCACCTCAGAAGTGCAGCACCCCCCTCATGCTGCACTACAGTGTCAGTATTGGGATATTAACCCAAGTGCCAGATGTGGGAACTGAACCCACAGCCCTCTGATTTCCCAGCCTCAGAGGCAAGTGTGCTACCTACTGAGCCACTGACACTGACAATGACCGAATGACTTTCATTCACATATCGGGACTGTGTAGTACAGTACGGTCTGCATGCCCATTGGCCCATGCTAAGGTCCAATGAGCGTACAGCCGTACTGTATGCTGTCAGTTGGCAGGTAGCCAGGTGGCTTGTGGGTGGGGAGCTGCCACCCACCACTGACTGGGGGAGAGCGGGGTGGCGGGACTGAGTGGGCAGGTGGAGAGGGGGTACCGCTGGACCACCAGGGATTGTTAGAGTTACAAAGCCCACGATCGGGCTTGGGAGTGTGTCCACTGGACCACCAGGGATACATTTTATTGCACAAAGCCCATGATCGGGTTGGATTCGGTCCACTGGACCACCAGGGATACTATTATTGTAACTACACCTGTGATCATGCTGGGGAGCAGGTCCACTGGACCACCAGGGATAGGATTATTATTACAATGCCTGCGATCGGGCGTGTGGGGGGGGCCCAAGAGGTCGGGTGGCCACCCACAGCAGGCGGCTGCCGTGTTGCACCCAGCAATACGGTGACCGGCCTGAGGGTGTCCCCTGACTTGTTCCTCTTTTTTATGAGCACATCTTTGCACCTCCCTGTGTGACGCAAGGCGGGTTTGTGCCTGCATATGCACCACACATCCCGGGCTGAATATCTGTATGTGCCACATATGCATGGGCACGCCCCCTGCACTTGCGCCGCCTACATTACTGGTGCACCCCGGCGTGCTGGGATTTGTGCAGCGCAACATCCCCTTTTGAATATCGTGCCAGGGTGCATCAGTGGGTTGCGCATGGTGCAACACTGTTGCACCATACGCAACCCCTTTGAATATCCCGGCCCTAGTATAAAAGCTAACACCAGTGTGCAGTACCAGGAAAATGCTGTACTGTTGGGGTGAGCCATTCTTTTAATAAGATGTTATATCTAGGCCCCTTCTGCCTATCTTTGCTGCTGCTGTGCTGGTGGGTGTTCTGAAACCAAGGCACTTTTTGCAAAAGTATGGGATTTTTCTAAATATCTTTGCCAATATAATTCTTCCAATAAAACAAGTTGAGCCAATTGTCCAAGGCTGTGTGTGGTTGTTGATGTACAAAATGGCTGCCACTAGATATCAACAATCACTTCACTACCATTTTCTCATTGCTTGTAAATGAGTGTTGGGATACAATGTGTGTAGGGTTATATAAATAATTTTCTTCCTCCTCCTTCCAATTAAACCAATCTGTACCGCTATAACAAAATGTTAAAACCAGTAAAAATCTTTATAGAAAAAAGAAGAAATACTGAAGATGACAGTTCAGTATTGAAACTAAAATCTTTATGTAAAATAGAAGAAATACCGAAGAGGACAGTTAATTAAAATAGAAATCTGATTTCTACTTTGCCTTGTCCCAGTAAATGGATTAAAAGAGAACTACAGTCATTCTTTGCAAAGAAATGTGTTGTGCAAAGTATTTTGATTTGTAAGCGTAGTCCTAATGTATCTTTCCCTTTGTGTGCTGTTAGGATTTTTTTCTTTAATTTGCCTACTTGTTTTATGACCTCTGTATCTTTTATTTCATTTCTTCCTAGAAACAATGTTGGCACAAAAAAAAAAAAACATTGATCCATTAAGAATGGCCTGTCATACCCTATCCTACCCTGATATCTGCTGTCTAGTTATTTTTTTACCTGTTGTCCCCCCTTGCCCCAATGTCTCACTGCTACAACCTCAAGTAACTATTAAGCCCTTAACTGTGTCTCAGCCATGCTTGAAACCATTACAGAGCTAGTCTACTGACTAAAACTACTATTAGATTTTAAAAGCAGCATACCATTACCTTTTATATCTGAGGTACTTTTTCTTTTCCCTTTGTTTAATTCACTGACCTACACAGCCAGTATACTATTATGCTTGTGCAATTGTGTTGGTTTGGTTTTGGCTGTTTGAACTCTCTATTCCAGAGGAATTACCACCCTGTAGGGGTATGAAGGCAAGGAATCCTCGGAGAGGGTTCCACCCCTAGAGGTGCAACGGGACAGTTCCCGTGGCTAAAGGTACCTTAGGAATCCCCCTAAGGAGAGAGAGTGCTGCCACTGGAGGAGGAGGGGAGGATGGTGGGGCAAAGAAAAAATGCTTCACAGTGAGGCTTAGAAGAACTGCTTATATAGCTCAGGAAGTGGGAGTGGCAGGCTGCTTGGTCACCGAACTACAGGCAAGCCTTTCATTTCACTGACCTATGCAGCCTGTATAGTGTTATGCTTGTGCAACTGTGTTAGTTTGGTTTTGGCCGTTTGCACTCTCTATTCCAGAGGAATTACCACCCTGTAGGGGTATGAAGGCAAGGAACCCTCAGAGAGGGTTCCACCCCAAGAGGTGCAACGGGATGGTTCCCATGGCTAAAGGTACCTTAGGAATCCCCAAAAGAAATGTAGTATCAGCCCCAAACAGGAGGCAACATGAAGCATATGAGCAGGCAGAAACTGTGACATAAGAGCAGTAACTGTAACGTAGTAATAGAGAAGCATAGGCAGTTTGCTAATGCAATGAGATGTTCAGTGGGATAACGTAATGACTGCCCAGGTTTGTGTAGCATGATAGTAATGGTTAGCCTTGAGAGGAGGGGATCCCCTAAGGAGAGAGGGAACAGTAGGACATTCTCCACCTCCATCAAATAACAGAACCTACCTAAAGAAACTAGAGGGAAACACTAAGCTAACCAAGTGTTATGACCTGAGGCAATGGAGGAGAGGAAAAAAACCCTATGAGGAGGAAATCTCTGGGGATCTAAGGCCTAGGTCGCCTTCCCTCCTGGCTTGGGATAGTTTATTTAGTGATGGCTCTGCAGCTGCAATTTGGAAAACCCAATGAAAGGGAAGTGGAAAATATTCCAATTTGGAGGAAGGCTTTCACTCATCCCTCTAGTGGGAACACCATGGTAGGTTGCGAGAAAACTCTGCAACAATACATGCATCCAAGGCACAGGAGGAGAGTTACAACTGCTGAGGCACTCACCTGGCCTACCTACCTGCCCTAAATCAAACCAGGTGAACCAGAGGCAGTAGTAGGGAGAATGCTGTGAAGGTGCCTCGCTAGGGAAACCACTAAAGTCAATGGCCAACCATTATAGTGGAACACTAAAGCCAAAGGAGGTAACTTTTCCAGCCTTCACCACTAGTCTTAAATTCTACACCAGGAGCTGCTGTCATGTAGCAGGCAGCTAAAGCCAAGCCCAGGGTGAGAACATTCCCAGTTATGGACCAGATGAGAAGGATCCCGCACCAAGCTCGACATGCACGAGATGCGGACTAAATGCAAAGTGAGACCATCGGCTGAAGGAACCCTGCACCAAAATTGAATGACTGGCATGCCCCAGAAATTGATTGAGAGCTGTAAAGCTGGTGAGCTGAATGAGCACGGCGTGCTGAAATCGTAATAAGCAATAAGTGCTGAGACCTTGCAAGGTTGAATGTAGATTGAGTGCAGCAGAATCCCAGGCTGAAGCCAAGGGGATGGCGGTTGGCATGAAGCAATGGTTTTCATAAGCAAGGAGCAACAGTTGTGTAAGCAAGTGTGGACCTGATAGGTCAGTAAGCAGTAGTAGTAATAGGTGGACCCACATAACAACTGTATAGCAAGTAAACAGCACTGAATTAGGACCAAGCCAGCCAGACAGGAATAGCCAAATTAAGGTGACAGACTCTGAGGGCTTTCAGCAGTGAAGACAGGATTTAGAACAGAATTAATTAACCACATAGGCCATGACCCCCCCAAACACCTCCCAGTCCCCGCCGTAGGACAAGCAAGGAAGCAATGAAAGGCCAAGAACCACATGCAGATGTAAAAGCTAATTTAATAGCCTCAGCAGGAGCTTCAGCTAACCTCAGAGTAAACAAGATATAATAGGAATGGGAGTAGACAAAGCAGCAGCAGGAAGCAAGTAGGCCTGTACAGCAGTAGTAAATAAATGAGTACACCGAGTTGTGACTGCAAATAAAGGAGGCATAATGCTCTTAAGCACTGTCAACAGGCAGTGCAATGAGATTACAGCAATGAGGTAAGTAGAACAAGCATGAGTAAGCTGTATAGCTAGGTTCAAGTAAATCTGAGTCAGGTGAAAGTAACAGAATATGCCACATGGACCAGCTATAGTTGAGCTCAAACACACCGGTCAGGATTGCAGTTGCAATTCAAGTAATTTGAGAGTTATGAGTAACTGAAAGCTAGCAGTATGAGCTCTGAATAGCAGTATGCTAAGAGCCTAGAAAAGCCACCCCCCATAAAAAATAGACAAATCCAAAACACAGCAAAACAGAAAATGGGGAAAGGCTCAAAAACAAGAAACACAAAACACAGGGAAGCACACAGCCGGAGGAAAGATACAAATCAAAAGCAGGAAAACAAACACCGAAGTCCAGCAGAGACGCATAGAAACAGCAGGTGGGGGGGCGGTGGTAGGCCCCAGCCAGCTCAGAGGACAAACCAACATACCTTCCGGCTGCAAAGAAAAAATACTTCACAGTGAGGCTTAGAGGAACTGCTTGTATAGCTCAGGAAGTGGGAGTAGCTGGCTGCTTGGTCACTGAACTACAGGCAAGCCTTTCATTTAGAATATTGTTTACCTGATGTTAGTAGGTGTGATGTGTGGAACAGCACTCTGCTTGGTAGCTGACATATCTAGCTTTTCTGCCCTTCACTAGATCACCAGTATTGTGACCTCACTGACTATGACATCACTGCTGCTTAGGAACAGCAACTGAGTGACTGCCAGGTCATTCACCTGTGATGTCAGTCAGTGAGATTACAATGCTGACGATGTAGTGTGGGGCATTAGAGTTAGATATGTCAGCTACCAGGCTAAGAGCTGTTCCATACATCCAACACAATATTGTCACATAGAATATTTTCTAATGAGCAAAGGAAAAAAGAAAAATACTTTAAAAATAAAAAGTTAACAACTGACTACTACTCAACATTTATACTATTTTCCTTTCTGCCTGTTTTGGCTGCACTGGCTTGTTTAAGCAATACACCATGACAGGGTGTAGGTTATGCCAGGATTTACAATGCCTGGTGTGTTGTTTGTTCATGAGGCTGCAGGCTGAGTGAGCAAAACACACCAGGCATGGTAAATCCTGGCATTACCCACACCCAGGAGTAGTATATTGCAATTATACAATGCTGACTGTATTTTTCTGTTAAACAAAAAGTAAGGGAAATTTGTTTTTTTTGCAGTTTAAATTTTAAGCTTATTCTTCTACCAGAAAATATAGTTCCTTGCTATTACAGGGAGAAATGGTGGAATAGCGAGGCATGAAGGGGCCTGGGGGGCACAGTCAAGCAGCTTGGCTGTCAGCACCATTTATTGCAATTGCCAGGAGCACTGAATCGGAAACTTTTGTTTTTCATTGCTTTTGGGTGTCCTTAGACGGGGAGACTGAGATCCATTTTTTAAGATACAAATGGGAGCAACAAAAGGAGCAATCATCTGTGTTGTAGCACTCGGTTACATAAATTTTCTGGGTTCCGATATGACCTAGGATGTCCGTTTCAAAGAAAACAAAATGTGGCTCCTTCCTGCACAGTAACAGAAACTAAAGCACTTTGAATTTAATTAAAAGACTCTGTGCATTTAGCTCACTGTCAGTGTTGTCGAGAGAGAGAGAGAGTAGTAGAAGAAGAAAAAGAATCAGCATTTATATAGCACTTTTCATACACAGTGTATCCCAAAGCGCTTTACAAGCAATGCTAGACTGGTAGTGAAGTGGCTAAATGTGTGGTGGTGGCCATATCGCACATCATCACCCACAGCCTGGATAATTGCATGAACCAGTTTATGGGAAGGGGAATGTTGGCCAGGATACAGGGAATGTTTCCTACTCTTTGCAAAGAGTGCACCTGGGCTCTTTTACTTCCATCTGGACAGGCAGAAGGGACCTCAGTTTAACATCTTATCCAAAGGACAGCACACCCCAGCAGTACAGTATCCCCCAATACTGCACTCAGATGCCAGTGATTTTTAGGTGCAAGTCCAATCCCAGTGTGGGATGAGAACCCACAACCTTCTGGTACAGAGGCAGATGTGCTACCAACTGAGCCACGCTGACATCAAAGTAGTAGAAGCAGCAGTGGGAGCTGGTCGAACAAGCTGAGGAGAAATAACAGGTTTTTTTTGAGAAAAAAGGGTGTTGGGAAATGCATGGGGAAGTTCTGCAAGGGTTTTTTTTTGGAGTAAGGAGAGAGAAACAGCGCAAGTCAGCCATGCTGTACACTAAAGGGGGGATAACGCTGTTGGAGTAAAAACAACAGCAGGATATTTGCCAGTGAACTGAGGAGGGTGGAACTTTGTGCCTGCCTGAGGAGTCACTCTCTCTGCTGCTCGGTCCCAACCATCCCCATATGTGGGAGTAAAGTCAAGTTACCAAGGCGTTTTCATAAATGTTAAAGGGGGAAACTGGTGCTCGATGAAAAACAATGGGTAAAAATTGCAGAAATCACAGCCAAAAAGCTGTGCCATTATACTGGGCATGCGCTCTTGGATATGCATAGGCGCATGCCTGGTTTCGCATTTCACGTTTTTGGCTGTGATTGATACGGCTTTTGCTGTTCATTTGTGATTGAAAAACATTGTCTACAGTTTAGGATTATTGAACATTGTGATATATCAGAACGGGGATTGTGGGAGGTGCACACAAGCTGGTATGGTGGTTTGCGGTGGTAAAGGTGGTTTAGCGAGGAAAAGAAGATGGTGGGTTGGAGCTTTTTCATTTCGGCGGTCGGGTTGATTTCTAATAGTAGTGCGTATGACTGGCACCTTTCCCTGTTGGTATAGTGTAGGATTTACCACAGAAAAAAGGGGCCAGTCAGCCAACCAGATATCAGAATTCTCAGACCACATTGTATAATGATGGTTTTGACATCTACCACTTCTGCTGGAAGGCTGTTTCACAGCTCAGCCACTCTCTGTAAAATAATACTTTCCCATGTCCCTTCTGAACCTCCCCAACTAGCTTAATTGCCCTGGAGTGAGTGTTGACTTCTATTTTGTTCACCCGGCTGCTCTCAGTCTGCCCCCGACCACCACACCTTCTGGCCCCATGGGTCCCGCAGCCACAGACTAAACTCGGATGCTGCCACCACTGATGCTACCTGCATTAAAACCATCAAAAAGGGACCAAAAATCGCTTGGACATCGCTCTGCTGGCTGCTGCAGCACTGCATTGGTTGCCAGATGTGACAGCCCCTCTTGCTTGGTGGACTCCATTCACTTTGCTTCATTGCTCTCCCTTACCTCCCTGAACCTCGTGGACATGAGTCTTGACTCTTTAGTGCACTCCCGGCTCACCTCGTCAATGGTCAGCCTTCTGGACCCACTACCTCTCCTCCTTCTCCTGTGTGGGTGGCTGTCTTCTGCTCTCTCCCCGTGGAGCTCTGACCTGCACCACATTCAGTCACTGATTGAGAGCTGAGCTGCTCATCCCGTTCAACTCCACCTGATACAGTCTCTCTGCCGACCTGCTCTCCATACCGGTGATCCCATTGGAGCAATTCCCACTTGACCAAGGACTTCTGCTCCTCCCTGTGTTTACCTTCTCTCCCATGCTAACTTGTCCTGCTGACCCATCAGATATCTCTGAAGTCATGCCTGGCAAACGTTAATAAACTTGGGTTCCTCTGTGCTGGCAGCCAAGACTTCTGTGGAGGCTGTAGCTGTCTCTCCTCTATTTTGTGCATCTAGCTGTGTTTTCAGCTTGGGGACTACAGTCATTTTGTGCTTCTGGTGCAGTTTCATCCTGAGTCTGTTGCTGCACCTTTTGGCATTCTTGTTGGCCCTGGAGTCCTCCGATTCATAGGCATTCTCCTGTTTTCCACCATGGTTCCTGAATGGCTGGGGTGCAGCCCCGGTGTGAACCTTGACTGGCCCTGAATTTCATTTTGCTGAGTGCTGCCATATCCCAGCTGGCAGCAGCTTGTGACTTTTTCACTGGATCGGTGTCTTTCCGTTCACGCTAATTGTGAAGCGTTCCTCTTTGGTAATCTTATCCTCCACAGTTCCTAATGCGTTTTCTGGTAATCTGGCTCTCCCATCTCCACTGAGAAATGCAGTGTAGAACCACACAGACCTATCTTTTCAGAATTTATTCCATAGTTATATGGCTTCCATTGCTGCTGAATGAGCTCCCATTAAAATGCAAGACCTCACAATCAGTAGGGATGTCACTGAACTTATATCTTGTTTCGGATGCAGTATATTATGTTGTCAGAGGCAATCCTTAGAACATAGGTGAACATTGTGGCTATTTTAGATACAAAGATCAATTTTTTTGCAGTTTTAACAACAGTCTTTGCATCTTTACCTCAGTTCCTCAACAATCCAGCATATGTATTGTAACAAAACAAAAAGCAAGGCTTCCGGCTTGCTTCACATGACTAATTTTGGACCGCATTAGTGCCTACTGTTCAGTGTCTCCTGGATTTTCAACTACATTTGGACTGCTTCAACTACAGTTCCTACTTCTAGAACTGGTCTTTGCTTCATTTTGGTCCATGGGCCTGCTCCAATCCAGGCTTGCCTCACTTGAACTTCTGTTGTATTGCTCTATTGAAGCCTGCAGCTGATCCATTGATTAGTTTTATGTTGCCCTGCTCAGACAATCTCTGTCCCTAGCTCTGCCTTTGGGGTATTGAGTGAAGGCGAGCTTGCGCTGGCCACCAGGAATGGGAGTTCCTGTCTCCTGCATTCATTCTCTCCTCCATATGATTCCTTCCATTCCTCAGACAGACTCCGTCCTTAGCTCTGCCCGTCTGGGTAGCGAGCGAAGGTGGGCTTGCCTGTCTGCCGGGGATGGGAGTCTATGTCTTTCAACTTCATTATCTCCTCCATCCAGTTGCTTCCATTTCTCAGACAGCCTTCATCCCTAGCTCTTCCCATCATGGTATCGAACGAAGGTGGGCTTGCCCTATCCACTGGGGATGGGAGTCCATGTCTTCCAATTTCATTATCTCCTCCATCTAATTCCTTCCAATCTTTAACCAATCTCCATCTCTAGCTCTACCTAGAAGGCTTCGAGCAAAGGCTGGCCTTTCCTGCCAGCCAGTGATGAGAGCCTGTTTCTCATATTCCATTCCAGCCTCCTTCCATCATTTACCTGCTCTGGATTCACTCAGTGCTGATCTCATCTCAACAACTGCTGCATGTTGTACTGACCTTCTAGTTTATATAGCTGCCTGGTCTATGCTGTTTTGCTCATGGCTCCATGTTTTTCCCTACAGCAGGGACAGGTGTCTCGGTGGTACATCATGGTTCTGGGTAGTGGGTGTCTGCCCTTCTTTTATCCTTTGGCACTCCCTGCTCCTGGCTCCTTCTTGCCTTGGAGTTCCTTCTCTGTGTCAAGACTTCATTATCATCACCACCTACCTGGATTTCTAAACCAGTATGTCTCCTGTTCCTGCATTGCTTTAGCTTCAGCCTTCCGCTTGCCTACCTCTGCCTTCTTGGCTTTTTGGAGTACTCTCCTTCCTTGTCTTTGGACTGGATCTGGATAACCTCCTGGTCATCCTCCTTCTGTATTCTTTTTGGGGCCTTCATGTGTGCCACTGTCTAGTGCTCAACCATCCACTGATTTAGTTCCCTGAGTCCATTCTCACTTCATGCTTCCAGCAAACATTCATCCATCCTACTACATTTCCTACATCCAACAATCAAATTGTCTGTTGGATCACGGTTTCAGTATCCTGCTCAATCATCTATTATTCCCTACTTTGACTCCAGCACGTAAGTATCAGGTTTATTAGATCTCCAGCATCCAGTATTGGTTCAAGGTACTACATTTCCTTCTTCCAGTACTCAAATCATTTGGGATTTTGCATCCTCATTTACATTCATTATCCCACCTCACAAACTTTCCATTTAATGAGTCTACCATATCAAGCAGTTACCCAGTTCCTGTTCTTTAGCCTATTCCATCATCTCCTTCCTTGTTCCACTCCTTCACATATGCTCTCCAACCTCTTCATGGGAAGCTCCATTACCTGGGCTCCTCCCATTTTACTTGTAACACTCATTTATAGCAATATGGTGAATGTACTGAACTTCAACCATTAACTATATGTCAGACATTTTATTTATTTATTTGTTTATGTCTTTGTTTACCTGGTAAGTGCACTGATCCAAAGGACTGTTTTCAGTCACAACCTGGGCCACCGAGTGGCAAACAACACAGAAACATAGCAGCACATACAGGTTAATACTGTTAATACTATAATTCACACCTTGGGCATGAGGATTCCACCAATTATTTTACTTTCTTCTATTAATACATCCTCAATATCCACCATTTTCATCCTCAACCAGCTCTAAGAACCTTGCCTGATCTAAACAAAGGAACACATTATCTGTTCCTTCCTTGCTTCCTCAAGACCTATTAGATTACATCAAGGACTCCCTTCATCTCATCATCCCTCTCCAGGTACTGAAATCTGAAATCTCTGCTATAAACTCATGTTCTTCCTCATTTGACTCTACATCATTGCGTGCATACCTCCATCCCTTATTACAGAAAATCCAGACATCTTTCAAACCCATGCTATCTTTTATCATCTGGACATTCCCATGACTCAGATTTCTTCTTCAACATTAAGAAATCATCATCCTCACATATCATCAAAGACTTAGAAGATAAGACTCAGAAAACAGGACTCTTCACACAGTCAGAATCAGAATTGCAGTACAACAATTTAGGATTTTATTTATTTATTTATTTATTTCAATCTAGGATTACAATAATACTTTTGAGCTGAGGCTCTTTTACAAAGGTTCCACATCAGAGTGTACAGTAGACATCTTTTCAGTTACAGACGAATGCATTTGACTAACAAGACAGGTTATTAACAGATCACAGAGTATAGCTGGAATTAGTGCCAGAGGCGAGACTAGGGAAAAGGGGATGGGTGAGTAGGAGAGACAAGTGTGGGTTGGGGGTCGAAAGTTGATGCTGGGAGTGAGGGAGAGTACGAGAAGTGGGGGAGATGGGAGCAGGAAGGGTGATACGGAGGAGAGGTGAACGAGGGTGAGTGGCAGTGCAGCCTGGGGCCTTGTCATGAAATAGACAGGTAGAGGTGCTGGGGGGGGCAGAGATTGTTTTAAGTGCTATGTGCAGGGCATGGGCAGTAGGAATGGGGGTAATTCTAGACTGGGAAGTTGCAAGAACTGGAGGCAAGCAATGAGAGGTGCAGTATGGACTTGAAAAGACCAAGTGTGGGAGCAGTGGCTATATCGCTGCCAAGGGAGTTGAGCAGCTAGTTGCCCGATAGGTGAATGATCTTTGTCCTTGGGTTGTGCAACATCAGTGTATTTGCAGGGAATGAGGATTGGACCTCCTTGTAGTGATGTTACTGTGTCTAGGTGTAAGGAGGGCACAGACTCCAGGTGGAGCAATCCCCATTGTAATTTTCTTGGCTGTGATGCAGGTTTGGTATTTTATGCGACAGTCAAGTTGTAGCCACCCAGTTTGAGAATAAAGGTCACATGTGTGGGTGCAGCGATGAGAACCAGTGATGAGTCAACAGGCTTTATTCAGGGAGGTCACGATACGTTTGAGAGAGGTGGTAGTTGGACATTAACCAAATTGAGGCAGTCCAGAGAAGGGCAACCAAAATGGTGCAGGGACTGCATCAGAAAACATATGAGGACAGATTAACAGAGCTCAATATGTATACCCTTGAGCAAGGAGGGAGAGGTGATATGATCGAGGCATTCAAACACCTTAAGGGCATTAACAAGGTGAAAGAGTCTAACATGTTTAAATATAAGAAAAACAGCAGGACAAGAGGACACAGCATGAGATTAGAGGGGGCCAATTAAGGGGAATGTGAGGAAATCTTTTCACAGAAAGGGTGGTGGATGCATGGAATGGCTTACCACAAGAAGTGGTGGCTATGAATACAATGCAGGGCTTCAAACAGGCATGGGATAGGCATAAGGGAGCAATACAAATGACTATGAATAGATAGGCCACTGACAGAGCAAAAGCCGATGGCACATTTATAAGGTAGAAAAAGAAATGGGCAGACTGGATGGGCCTTGTGGTCCTAATCTGCCGTCAACTTCTATGTTTCTATGTAGTGGCAGAGCCATATATAACAAGTCTGTAGTTGATAATGCTTATGATGGAGCTTTGGATGGCCACTGATAGTGCTTCAGGGTTTAGGTGTTTCCTATGCCAGAACAGTAGGCCTAACAGGGTATTGGCAGACTTTGCTACATTGTTGATATGGACACCGTAGGAGAGGTGGGGGTCAAGGGTGATGCCAAGGTACTTGAAAGATTGTGTTTGTTTTAGGGTGACTCCTTGTTTGGTTTCAATGGAGGGATGCTTGATTTAGGAGTCCGTGGTCAGGAAGTGAATCTGACAGTGGGGACAGAGTGCAACAGGCAGTTATGGATACAGATATGGAGTGCTGGGAGGTGAGGGAATGAGGCTGACACATTTTCAACACAGTGATGTGAGGGATGTAAAATCTGGGTGGTTTTTGGCATGAAAATATAAATGGAAAGAGAGAAATGCATCTTGTATCCTCCATGCTGACGTTACACTGCTATGTTTTAATTTCCACCCCTTGTGTGCTTAGTTTCAGAGTCTAGGGTCAGGGACTGATTCCAACAGTGGGACCAAGTGCAGCAGGCATCATGGCACAGACCTGAAGTGCTATGAGGTGAGGAATCATGGCTGGTAGATTTCTATTTTAATGAGATGAGTGATGTAAAAGCTATGTTGTTTGTGTTATAAAAAAATGAAAGAAAGAAATGCGTCTGTTATTGTCAAGTGGGAGTGGAGGCAACAGAGTGAGCTGGGCTGTCTGTGAGAAGCACTGACAATGCAATGTGCTACTCCTAGTTTCCTGTACTACTAGAATACCCATTTTATACCGCTTGGTTTTAAAATGAAAAAAAGCAGAGAAATGTCTGAAAGCTGTGTAGAACCCTCTCTGTTTTGTAGGTGTAGGGTATTGAGTGGGGCAGGGGGGAGAGGGCTCTCACTCGGTCTCTCGCTAACCGAACAGAAAGAAATGGCGGCTGCTGTCTCTTGTTAACTGAGCAGGAAAAAATGGCTGCTACTGAAGTTTGAATTTAGGCTGGCACAATGATACCAGTTTGACTTTGGGGCATGGGAGGCTGATACTTTTTATTTCCTGGGCATCTACTAAAAATTAATGTACCTTCCAGCATGGGTACCAGCCAATTAGAGCCCAGGAAATAAAAAGTCAGTTTTGTAAGGCTTCATTAAACCTGTGACTTTACTTTTTTCCAGTTTTCTCCCCACCACAAGACATCAAGTGCGTGCATGGAGGCGCACATGCAGGAAGTTCCTGCAGCCCCTCCCTTCATGACACCCATCCTGCACTATCACTAGGCCTCCACCTGCAGCAGTCAAAGGCTGGGTTGGTATCTCTCCCCACCCCAGAGAAGGTGCACAGTCCCTCAGGCGATCAATCCTCTCCCTCTCTGGCTGACCCCAGCAGACTGAGTCTGTTCTCAAACCCGGGTCATCAGCATGGCAGGAAGAAAGGCCCCAGCACCTCAGCCCTCCATGCTACCAGGCTGGCTTCCTAATCTGACTTTTAAAAGGGACCATTTTAAATTTTTCATGGTAAACTGCTGCCCCTTTGACAAAATTCCAGCCTCCCTGAAAAAAAATTCTGAATCCATTCCCTGGAAGGCATCTCTTTAAGAGTTGAACAACAGTTGCTTCTATCTCTGTCCTTTCATGTGAGGGAAATCACACCACACACTGAATGTTATGTTACCATGGTAGCATACATACAAAGAATAAAATTGTTCACAGCATAACAACAAGTTAAAGAAATCTTGACTGGCCTCTCATTCTGTCAGTGAGATTTCTCTTAGTTCTTGAGTTAATCACAACCCTAGTTAACTACAAAGACTTCCAAGTCATTGTAAAAGTGTATAGGCTGCGTCACATGTTTGCTGTGCACCTTTCTGTGTAAAGGAAATCAGAATTAGTGAAACATCTTAAATGTATATATTTTCAATATTGGATGATACCTCAATAGCTTATGGCAAGCATGCTATTTTACTGTGGGGCAGTGTCAGAGGCAGGGGAGGGGGGTCTCATTTACAGACTGATATTCTGAATTACATTAGTACCTGCAAAGCATGCTACATCCTGTGTGGTTAGCTTCTGTCCTTTAAAGCTTTTCATGTGGTCGGA
Source organism: Neoceratodus forsteri (assembly GCA_016271365.2). NCBI lineage: Eukaryota > Metazoa > Chordata > Ceratodontiformes > Ceratodontidae > Neoceratodus > Neoceratodus forsteri. The sequence continues at coordinate 854,678,145 of CM028134.1, forward strand.
CATGTCTTTAATTTAGTCAATCAGATTAAATCTAACCTGAAACCAAGCCTCTGTTTGGAGATATTAACTTATTTCAAGGTACTTGAGCTGTCAAGACAGCAGGAAGTAATGCCAAAGGGATAATTATATATGTAAACAAGGTTGATGGTAATTACATCCTATACAAGAGTATTATCTGAAGTAAATGTGGCTTGACCTTATGTTAGCATTACCGGCTTTATTTTTTTAAGAGATGAAGGAGATTTCCTCTAAAACTGCAGAGTCACTATGAAGTACATCATATACAACACACTTTTTTTCTGGTGTGTGCCAGAAAACTACTGTACATTACCATTTAACAACATATATATTTTTCAAGCAATGTATGAGTCAAAACTATTTAAAGGCATGCAGAAAAAAATTGCTTTGCTCTATTTACTGTTAGCCAAGGATGACTGGGTGTTATACAGTTCAAATATGACATACCTACCATATAGAAAACATATTTTACTGTCTAGAGAAATAACAGAGATGAAAACAATGCTGGTTGTAACAAAATGTAAAGTAACAGACTTCTAGATGAATATAACTTACATCATCCTGCTGTTGATTAGAATTTTATTTTTGGCTCTGTTTGCTTCATCTTTAGTCCTTATTTGAGAAAGAAATATATGTGTGCTTTATCCCTCACTAGCTACATCTTTTTATGTTTGCTTGCACGCATGTGCAAGAAACATAGTGCCATCATCCGAGTTTTCGGAGGTGTGTCACCCCCTCTTCCAATTCAGTCAGTGTGTTGGCAGGCTGCCCCAGTCCGCCAACAACGCATGCTGAGCTGTCTATGATGGCTCCAAAATGCAGTGGGCATAGTTGAAAGAGGAGCTACACTTCAGTGAGCAGTGATCGATGTAACGCCTGCTCATGCGCAGCTCCCCTACACACACACACACACAACACACACACAAACACTGCGCCGCATACCGGGTGCCTCCCCCACACACACCGACTGGCAGGCGGGGTGCCCAATCCCCATCGGCTGTGCTGTGCTCCCCCAAAGCCTTCCACATGCCACACTGGGTGCCCACCCCAGCGTGGCAACTCATAATATAGCCGACAGGGTGCCCAATCCCCGTCCACTCCACTATCCTCACCCCCCCCAGAGTACAGGCCCGAGGGTGCCACACTGGGAGCCCACCCCAGCATGGCAATGGATACTATGGCCAATGGGGGTGCCCAATCCCCCGTTGGCTCCACGCCCCCCCAGCCATCCTTGGGCCACGCTGGGAGCCCACCCCAACATGGCAAATGTCCCGCGTCTTCAATTTAAAAAAAAAAACAACCTGTAAATTAAAAACGGTCCCACGCAGTCTCCCTGCCCCCCCAACAACCTGCACCCACCCACTGCGCACCCTGCCTCCCCACACCCCTCACCCCATACTTACCTCCGGAGTCCGGTGCGATGATCTTCGGTGGACCGGGAACACGTCTGCACTCTTCAAAGCCGACCGTGAACTGAGGAAATGCCGGTAAGCTGTATAATGGGATAGATAGGGTTTTACAACTTTGTTGCATATCTCAGGCATTTTTTGGAATTTTTGCACCAAATTTTCAACATGGGGTTTTTGGGACCCCTTCTCATGAATGTTGTCACTGTCATGGCGTTATTCAGGCCTGAAGGGTGATTTTGCAGTCACTGTGCAAAATCACCTTTCGGGACTGATTAATGAAACGATACTGCCAGTGTTCATAAGGTGGGCTGTTAAGAAGCCTATTTTGAAAATTTGGTAGAAAAATTCCAAAAAATGACTGTTTTACGAGTGTGCATTGTGCAGTTCCTATGCACACTCGTAAGTTGGCGAATTTTCAATATTTTCACTCCAGATTTTTAACATTTCCATTTTACCACACCTTCTTATGAGTAGTACAGCTGTCATTTTTCACATCTCACCCAAAACGTGTTTCCGCCCATGTAGCGCACAATGGCACAGTCGGTGTGAAAAATCAATGTACAGGACAAATTAAGAAAATCACAGTGACACTGTTCATGAGCAGAGGTCTTAAAATGGCTATGTTGAAAATTTGGTGAAAAAATTCCTAAAAATGACTTTTATTAGCATGCGTTGTACAGTTCCTACGCACGCTCGTAAGTTCGCGAATTTTCAATATTTTCACTCCAGATTTTCAACATTGCCATTTTACCACACCTTCTTATGAGTAGTACAGCTGTCATTTTTCACATCTTGCCCAAAATGTGTTTCCGCCCATGTAGCGCACAATGGCACAGTCGATGTGTGAAATCAATGTATGGGACACATTAAGAAAATCACAGTGACACTGTTCATGAGCAGAGGTCTTAAAATGGCTATGTTGAAAATTTGGTGAAAAAATTCCTAAAAATGACTGTTTTACGAGCATGCATTGTGCAGTTCCTATGCATGCTCGTAAGTTTACGAATGTAATATTTTCACTCCAGATTTTCAACACTAACATTTTATTACACTTCCTTATGACCAGTACAGCTGCCATTTTTCATATGTCTCCCAAAATGTGTTTTCGCACATATAGCGCACAATGATGCTATTGGTGTGCGAAAGCAATGTTTGGCACAGATTAAGAAAATCACAGTTACACTGTTCATGAGCAGAGGTCTTAAAATGGCTATCTTGAAAATTTGGTGACAAAAGTCCATAAAATGACTGTGTTATGAGTGAGCATTGCGCAGTTTCTACGCACCCTCGTAAGTTCATGACTTGTAATATTTTAAGTCCAGATTTTCACCAGTGGCATTTTTCCACACTTCCTTATGAACAGTATAGGCTGTCATTTTTCATAACATGGTCAAGGTGTTTTCACACTTTCAGCACAGAGATGCGTGGTCGCTGTGGGAAATCATTGTTCGACAGAAAAGAAAGGCAACAGTGACACTGTTCATGATCGGAGGCACCAAAATGCCTGAGTTGACAATCTCCTGTAAAAAATCCCCAACCTAATTATATTATGGGTGTGCGTTGCACAGTTTCTATGTACGCTCGTGACTTCAACATTTTTTAATATTTTTACTGTAGATTTGCAACATTGCCATTTTTTACACCTCCCCATGAATAGTACAGCTGTCATTTTTTACATCCTGTTCGGAATGTTTTTGCACCTGTGGTGTTAAATGCCATAGTCGCTGTGCATAAGCAGCTTTCTGCTAACAAACTGATATTCCCCCTGTTCATGAGGTGGGGTCACAAAAAAACCATGTTGAAAATTTGGAGTGAAAACACCAATGAATGCATGAGGTATTAGGGTTTCCAACCATAACGCCCAACCCTGTAGAGAATGACAGGCATCAGGGGTGTGACTTGGGATTCTTGCCTGTAATGTTCATACCATTCCACACCCTGCAGCTAGTGAGAGGCATCGAGGTATGCCTTGGACTCTTCGGCCCCAAAGTTCACCCCATTCTCCTATATCACACTCATCTCACCATATTTCCTAATGGAATGGGGTGCGCATAAGGGCCAAAGACCCCAAGGCACACCGTGACACTTGTCAGTGTCTGCAGGGTGGGTGTGGTGAAATGGCGTGGCTGTTATGCCTGACGACCCGAAGGCACACCCTAATGCCTGTCACTATCTGCAGGGTGGTGGTGGGGTTGGCTTCAGTTCAGTACTTCACTGCCATTCCTATTACGCAGCTCTGTAACTTCTACACTACCACTGCCAATGCCAGCAAGCAAACATTTGGCATCGACAAATGCTTGTTTATAGTGTGTTTTTGTCCCCGACGAGGTCTGTACATCACCTCACTTCTTCTGTAGACCACCCATCCCCCATTCATCACTAACATCAACCCTGATGCTGACTCCCAAGACCTTTCCCTCCATGGCTGGGGTCTGCAGGATGGCTGGGAAGCATCCTCCCCTCATGACTCAGTCAGGATCTATGGAAGACAGAGGCTTTAATGTGGAGAAGCCAGAGTGTATGAGCTGTGGCCATCATGTAGATAATTACTCCTTAGCTAGCAAAAATGTTTTGTGTAGAGTAGAACTGCTGATGAATAGAGTTAGTAGATATGCTTTTAATCTACCTGCTGGACATAATTCCTCCTCACTTTAGTCAACATCTAATTGATTCACTCTGACGTAAGCAATAAGACACGATGGGGTGCACACTAGAAGCGTCTAACTGATAACCCCAGAGTGTCTTATTGTGCTTATGAAATGGGTCTCTTAATTGCAAATGCATGTGAAAACTAAAGTTCATAAGATTAAGTAATAAAAAAATAAAATCTCTCTCTTAATATTAAATAAAATAGTTCCTCCGCCGACATAAATTTACTTTTTTTTTTTTAGTTAAGGTCTGTTGTCCTAATGAGGCTTCTGTAGATTTTTTTTATTGTTGTGGCTGGCATGCAGTACACCCCCCCCCCAACCAGCATCACTCCTGTTTGGTTTATTATAGCAGGGGACAGCAGAGAATATTTAAGGTAAGAATGTGGGCAGCAATCAACAGTGTCACAGAGTTGCAAGGGGTAAGGGAGGAAACTATTTAGCAGCTTGCAGGTTGGCAGTTGAGGAAGAAAGTAAGCAGGCAGAGGAGAGCTTGTGGCTGTCATGTTTTTTCTTGTGAGGTGTGTCCAGTTTATTTATTAACTGAAAGAAAAGAAAAGAAAAGAAAAGAAAAGAAAAGAAAAGAAAAGAAAAGAAAAGAATTGGCATGGCAAAAAGTGGGCGAGCATGGGACCGGTTCAGAACCAACTGCCAGGGAGTCAGTGTATGTGCTGAGAGAGCGGCAGCTATAAGCCACAGTTTAGGAGATGCTGGTACCTTTTAATTTTTTTACATCTATATATTTAAGTATGAAGCATGGGGGGAGTTAAGCATAGTGTGTGGCGGCGACGGCGATAAGTGAGGCATGATGTGGGAAAGTGGTTGGCAACAATGGTGACTCTCAAAAATGTCAATGTTTGATGGAGGCATTGATTCTAGGTTCCAGTTTAGGTGAGGCTACCTGGACTAGTTGCTAGCCATGTGCTAGGCACTTTCAGTGCATGGCTAGCAACCAATCAGGTAGCTCAAAATACAGAGGCAATTTCATAAACAGATAATGCAGTACTCTCTGGGGTGCTGAGCTTGGAAATTGTTATATGGCAGGGTCCCCAACCACCTGATCACATTAGTACAAACAACAAAACTGACTTGGTTATTAGTAGGTCTGTCGGGAGGGCTATACTATAGTTACCATGATGTAAAAGTGAGACAGTCAGAGTTCTTTTTGCATTACGTGGGCAGTTTCTGGAATTCTCTTTCTGACGATCTCATGACAGAATTATGTTTTATTCAATTTATATCTGTCCTAAAATTGCATCTATTGGATATGTATCCCTGTATTTGGTTTTGAATGATTTCTGTTACATTGTGATACTGTGCTGATAGGATATTTGGTGTACTTGTTTATATATTGTTTTTTCATTTTTCCACTACGGTCGCCTATGAAAGGGGGCAAATATGTCCATAGGCTTTCATTTATACATGAATGAATGAATAAATGATTGAATATAGACAAAGCCTGGCTTTTTTCTCCCATTTTCTCCTCCTTCTATGCTTGGTACAGACCACAGTGAACCCCTTAGAAGCACAGAGGGCATTCTGTCAGGGAGCTATCTCCTATGCCCTCTGTAAATGTTGCAGTGGCCAAGAATTAAGCATGCGTCCTCCACCAGCTGGAAGCGTGACCATGCAGCAGCACCTCTCAGCCTCCTCCTGGATGTCCAGCCAGCTGCCAAGTCCACTACTGAATCAAGGCGGCCAGTGTGGCAATACAACATGTTGTCACTGGGCTGTCAGGTTGCCCCTTAAGAGCTGCCTTTTTTATTTATTGTATTTATTTATTTATTTATTCACTTCAAAGGTGTTACCAGAAAAGACATAATGAGCTAGTAATGGCTCATTTCCAAATGCATCCTGGGTGAAGGGAAAGAGGGAAAAGGAACAGATACAAAAATATAGACTATAAAAATACGTAGAGTGGAATAAGTATAACAAAAATTAACAGGACAATTATGCCTAAGAATAAACTGACAAAAATAAGTTATCAAGCAATAAACTGTGGAACTGAACAAAAGAACAATTTAATAGTTATCAAAAAAAGAAAAAAATGGGTGAATAACTGATACTAGGGAAGTGGGGAAGTGCTGAGTGACTATAACTCAGACAAGTTGCAGGTAAGAAGTAAAACCAATATCAGAAGCAACTGCGGGAGTGAGTAAAGAACTCATAGAGGAGAGCTTTAAGAGCTAGAAAGGAAGGAAAGAGTGAATAAAAGAGGAAGGGGAAGGGAACCCCAAATTTAGGGAAATTAAATGAGAAGGTAAGGGTGAGCAAAAGAGCGAGAGCAAGTATTACGAAGAGAGAAGGAGTATGAAGGAGGGAGGGAGAAGAGATAGAGATTAGATATGAGGGGAGAGAGCCAAGCCAAAACTAGGAGATGAAGGAGATGCAGTGGGTGGAACACCTGGCATTAAGAGAGGAGGGAGAGGGAAGAATACAAGGTACAGTTTTACAACTAAAATTAAAATATATATATATATATATATAATCAGTTTACAAAAATAATGAGAGCAGCAAAGTAAAAAGTTTTGCAAGCTTTCTAGGGTGACAGTCTCACAGCTGAAATAACAGATATAACAGTTATTTTTGTGCAGGCCAGTAATGTTTAGAACATCAGTCATGAAGAACATATTGCAATAAAGGATTTTAAATTGCATACTTGTGCTAGACCCCCCTTCCCGAGTATTTCCTGGAGACCAGGAGGGAGAGGGGCAGCATGATACAGACCATTATGCACCTATGGAGGGGTTGAGGGATAACAGGTGGGCCAGACCCCTGAACTTCAAGTTCAACACACAATCTTTGTGTGATGTTCATTCAAAGTGCAGATGATAACCTTCAGCAATGGCATATCCCTTCTTCAGTACATCAGTTTGAAGCAACAGACTATACAAGTCTTTCTTCTACACTTAGCCAGCACCTAACGACTCACTGATCTCTGATCTCACTTATCCGTTAAGATTTAGCCTCCCCATGTGGGCCCTGTTTGCTTGGGTGGTGGGGTCTCAAATAAAAAAAATAAGTGAAAGACTAAGAATCTCAGTGCACAAGCACTGAAACAAGGGTTACACAAAAGGCATCAACAACAAGCCAAGCCCCCCAAAAACACAACATCACATACACTTCCATAATGCAAAGCATCATGGGATATATGCAAATCATCATGACATTTCAGACTTGTTCAGTTTACAGCAATTTAGATACATTTTAAATAGCACAACTAACTTAATTTTTATCATACAGTCCCCTAGTAACTTTTTACCTTTATCAAAAACACCTAGTGCCATGGTATTTTCAACATTTACAGGTTCCATACACATAAGGTATATACTGTACATTAAAGTGTTTTATGACATAGTGCCATTGCATACTAAGTCCAACAATGAGGAACACAGCATGTTATTTTACATCAGCTCAGAGGTCACAACAATAACCTCCATGTATGAGGACCTGAGAGAGAAAAGGAAAATTTAGAGAGGACACTATAGCACAGTTAAGCAAGGGAAGGGGGTGCCCATAGATGTCCAACCTTATGGACTGGAAATTGTAAAGAATAAAGTAGGCTGAGAAATAGAAGAGCTGTTGCAATAGATTTAAGAAAGGGTCGGTCCTCAAGAGTGGTAGGAACTCCCTGTCACATATCCCCCACCTAAAGAGGGAAGCAGTTATTGCAGTCTGCTTACCACCTTCCTGTCCCAGGAAGGGATGGGGTTTCCACCCATCCATCTTCAGAAGCTCTGTGTCAGGGTCCCTATTAATGATAAACATTCCATCATAAACATAGTGGATATCAGCATTCTTTACTCTGAGGCATTAAAACATTTCTCAACTGAGACTAATGCTACCTTCCCATCTGATTTTAGGGAAAGACTATCATATTTTATTGGCCGAAAATCTGGATGGCTGTAAAGTCCAGTACCATAAAAAGAATTACTCTGGAGTGAGTAATTACCGGGTCCAGCCCCACCAGACATGTCAGTTTTAAGCCGGGACCCAGTCCTAGGTTCAACCTCTCTATATAAACCCACTGTGCCCCTTGATTCACTCATTTCACTTACTATTTTCCACCCACCTCTTCCTTGGTAGGTTTTCCCTCAGAAAAGAATAAAACACATGTACCACCTCAGACTTTTAACATATTGTAACATTTTGGCAACATTAGCATCTTTAGCCTGCAGTATATTCCAGTCAATATTGTTAATAGATTTAGCTGCATCAATACAAGAAAAAGTCCCTTCAGCCTCATACACTTCTTGCTTGTTTGCTTGTTGTCTTCAACCTCAGCACAATGTCACTAGGCACAGTCTTACCTGAGGTTTCACATTCAAGTTCCATAGTTCCATCTCTGACTTCCAACAGGTAACATCCTGGGAACACAGGCAACAAAGGAATATTCTGCTCAGTAAGGGGGTCATCTTCCAGCTGAGCCCATGAAAAATCCTCCTCTGATTCTTTATCCAAACTCTCTGGCAGGGACCTTTTGAGCACCTGACACTGGTGTTCCACCTCTCTGCATAGTCGGTTCACCTCCCACCATTGCCCAATCATCCACCGATTAGCCTCATCAGATTTTCCACCATTGGGTTGTTGTGCTGCATCTCTGGTCTGCTTCAACCCCACGGTAGCTCCTTGTCCCTTTGCATCTCTTCTTCATCTTCAGGCTAGGCCATCCTCCAAACTTCCAGGTCCAGTCCAGGCAGCAGCTTCTCTCCATCTGTCAGACATGGTTCTAGTCAGGACTCCACAGACTTTCTTCTCTGGGGAAGTCTGGGTGATATCCACTGGAAAACATCCCTTTCTGGCCAGTCCAGACACTTCCAGCAAGTAATCCCACTTCTCACACCAAGTCTGTGGAGGGATTGTGGGATAACAGATGGACCAGACACCGAACTTCAAGTTCAGCACAGAATCTCTATGTGATGTTTATTCAAAATGCAGTTGATAACCTTCAGCAATGGCATATCCCTTCTTCAGTACATCAATTTGTAGCAATAGACTATGCAAGTCTTTCCTCTACACTTAGCCAGCACCTAAAAACTCACTGATCTCTGATCTCATATATCTGTTGAGATGTAGCCTCCCCTATTTTAGCCCTGTTTGCTTGGGTGGTGGGAGCTCAAATAAAAAAAAAATAAACTAAAGACAAAGAACCTCAGTGCAGAAGCACTGAAACAAGAGTTAACCCAAAGAGTATCAACAACAAGCCAAGCCCCAAAGAAACACAACATCATGCATACTTCAATAATGCAAAGCATCGTGGGATACATGCAAATTACCATGTCATTTCAAACTTGTTCAGTTTACAGCAATTTACATGCATCTTAAATAGCACAGCTAACTTAATTTTTATCATACAGTCCCCTAGTAACCTTTTACCTTTATCAAAAACACCTAGTGCCATGATATGTTCAATATTTACATGTTACATACACATAAGGTATATACATTAAAGTAGTTTATGACATAGTGCCATTGCATACTAAATCCAATAATGAGGAACACAGCCTGTTGTTTTATATCAGCTCAGAGGTCACAACAGTAACCTCCCAATACAAGGACCTGAAAGGGAAAAGGAAAATTGACCACATAGTCAAGCAAGGAAAAGGGTACCCATAGGTGGCCAACCTTATGGACTAGAAATTGTAAAGAATAGATCAGGCTAAGAAATAGAAGAGCTGTTGCAAAATATTTAAGAAAGGGTCAGTCCTCAAGAGTGGCAGGAGCTCCCTGTCATAGTACCTAAGGGGTATTAATAAACTGAACAGCAGTACCTACTTCACAAGAAGTGAGGGCATGGTAATAAGAGGACATAAATGGGAACTGGTGGAGGGAAGCTTTAAGAGGGATGGAGAGATGCAGCATAGCCTTGAGGTTAGAGTAATAAGCTGTGAATGAGCTTGGTGCATACAACAGACCTGGAATTGATTCTTACAACCTCCACCTGCATACAGTGTGACCTTGAGCAAGTCTCTTAACCTCAGTCTGAAGTGCATGTAAAATTGCTTATATTTCAAAAATCACCAAGACAAGATGACCCCTGAGGAAAGGTTGTTGGACCCAACATGCCAGATCGAGTGTGGTCAGTGACTTAGCTGGCTTGTGACTTGCGTCTACCTTGTCTTGGTGTTTTTTGAAATAAAATCAACTTTACATGCACTTTGGACTTACCAGGATTTCTTCATGCTAGCCAAAGAGACTGTTTTGGCTAAGTACACAGTGTTAAAGACTAGGCAAAGACCTGATCATTTCCAGTGAGTATGCAAAGTTGTTGTTTTTTTTCAACTGGAGTGTACTGTATCACAGCAGTTGTGGTTCAGTTAAGGGGTGGCCCCCCCATTGCAGTGCACCCCCTGTTTTTGTGATTTTTTCATTTAAACTCATGGGACTGTATGTCTGCTAGGCACAAGGTCTGTTTTCACAGGCAACCCAGAAGCAACAAGGAGGTTAAGTGACTTGCTCAAGGTCACACAGCATGTTGGTGGTGATTGTGGGAATCAAACCCAGGTCTGTTGTATGTACCAGGATCATTCACAGCTCATTATTTCCACAGGAGTGCACTGTATCACAGCAGTTGTGTCTTATGCCTAGTAGGCCTCACCCAGTTACCAAACTGTGAAAAAAAAGTATTTGTTACAGAAAGGGTTGTGGAGAAGTGGAATGTGTTGTCAGAAGAAAAGATCAGCAAGGAATCTGTCACAGGCTTCAAACACAGGTGGGAAGAGCACTGGTGAATTGTCTAAACCAAAGGAGAGAAGTAGGGAAGGTAGGTGTTTGAGGGAAGGGGTTGAGTAGGAAATGTAAGTATTTGAGGTAAGGGGTTGGGAAGGGAAGGTTGGCATTTGAGGGAAGGGGTTGGGTAGGGAATGTAGGCATTTAAGGGTAAGAGGATGGGTGGCTAGTAAGAGGGTATTGAAAAACAGTTTGGACAGGGTCATCAATTGGGTAGTTCTGGTTCAGCATTATAATGGGTACACATACAGATAGGTACTGGGCAGATTTGATGTGCCAGTGGACCTTTTTCTGTCATCACTTATGTTTCTTTGTTTCTATATATCTAACCAGGATAGACTAAAGTAACTGCAAAAGATCATGTTCCAATACATTTTCCCAGCTCAGACAACTGAAGCACAGGAGGAGCACAGAGTCTCTTAACGTTGCAGAGTAAGTTTGAAATCCTGGGAAGATTTAAAGGGAAGGTCCCCTCAGCCTTTTATTCTGTTTACTTGTGCATGTGGCAGATGCACAGCTGTACCATGGCGGTAGGGGACTTGCATCATAACAGGGCTGCTGCATCCCATAATTTCCCATGGGGATTTTCCAAGGTCCCCTCCAAAGACCCTATGGGCCACAACAGTTAGACTAGCAGAAAGCTGGTCTACCAGCCCTTGCATCACAAGTAGTTTAGGTTCTGGTGGGAGGGGGTACCATGCCCACCTGTTGTGGTGTTATGCCCCCCATCCAGTGGACCACTCTGGCTACCCCAGATCAGCATAACGCCCACTTGAGCCATCACACCTCTGCAGCACATGTTCATCCTAGTATGGTCACCCTGCTGCACTCACAGTAGCTAAGCACCCAAATGGGAATTAGCAACCAGCATCCACATCTTCTGATGGTGCTCCTTCAGTGACAGCTACAGCTACTGACCACAGAGACAGCAGTGTAGGTGTTGTAATGTGTGATACAGGTGGGTGTGTGTGATATGCTACACTCTACCACAGATGACCTGTGTAATGCCAGTGGAATGCTGGGGTACATAGGGAGAGGTATCATCAGCATAAGAAAAGAGGTAGTGATGCCATTATAGAAATCATTGGTGAGACCTTATTTGGAGAACTGTGTCCAGTTCTGGAGGCTGCATCTCTGTAAGGACATAGACAGGGTAGAGGCAGTTCAAAGAAGGGCAACAAAAATGGTGCAGGGCCTGCACCAAAGGACATATGAGGAGAGACTGGAGGCACTCAATATGTATACCATGTAGGAGAGAAGGAAGAGTGGAGATGTGATAAAGACATTCAAATACCTAAAGGGCATAAATAAGGTAGAGTAGGATTGCATCTTTCAGAAAAGGAGATGTTCAGGAACAAGGTGGCATGACAAGAGACTGGAAGGGGGTAGACTAAGGGGCAACATGAAGAATTAGTTCATCACTGTAGGGAAACAGTGTGACGAGGCATCAGGTAAAGCAAATAGGATGCTGGGATGTATAGGCAGGGGCATCACCAGCAGGAAAAGGGAGGTCATAATTCCGCTATACAAGACACTAGTGAGGCCCCACCTGGAGTACAGTGTACAGTTCTGGAGACCATACCTATGTAAGGACATAGACAGGGTAGAGAAGGTTCAGAGGAGGGCAACAAAGATGGTGCATGGATTGCATCACAAGTCCTATGAAGACAGGTTGAAGGAACTGAACATGTACTCCCTGGAGGAGAGGAGGGAGAGAGGGATGAAGAGACATACAAGTATCTTACAGGGAGAAACAGAGTGCAGGAAAACACTATTTTAAGCGAAAAAGATGTTCCAGGACTAGAGGGCATGGGATGAAGTTGGAGGAGGGACGATTCAGAGGAAACATGAGAAAGAATTTCTTCACATAACGGTGGTGGACAAGTGGAACACCCTGCCAGAGGAAGTGGTGGGGCTGAAACAATCACGGGATTTAAGAATGCATGGGATAGACATAAAGGAATTCTAGAGGTCATGGGTAAGGGGAAACAGACTTCTAGGAAAATAAACTGAACTTACAAGCTCAAATGGGCAGACTGGGTGGGCCATAGGCCCTTATCTGCCGACACTGTCTATGTATCTATCTATGTATCTATGTATCTATGGAAGAGTGATGGATGCATGCAACAGCCACTCAGCAGAGGTTGTGGGGGCAAAGTTGGTGGGTAAATTCAAAAATGCATGGCATAGACATAGGGGAACCCTAATAATACAAAAGAAGAGGTAAAGCCACAGATCAAATAGGATCTGCAGCTTTTGTAACAGGTAGGGAAAATGGGCAGACTGGATGAGCCTATCAGTCATTACTTGCCATCAGTTTCTATGTGATCTACCCTCATCTGCCTCCATCTGTGGATCTGTCATTGGCAGGTCACCTTATACAGATTATGTGTCTTGATCCAGAGCCCTGACCACCCAGCTTCCTGGTTAGTTGCATCCTGACTTGTGACAGCAGGCATGCCAGGATGGTCTGTGGTCACTGAACACTACATGTTGAGGGTGCAAGAGACTGGTGGACTATGCTACCTCACAAGGTGGTGCTGTTCCAGCAGAGTAGCTGTCCCTACCTACCTCCAGCTGCATGGACCTTCTTGTCTTTTGTATGTGGTAGCAGTTGTGTTAGTTGCCTGCTGTGCTGCCTGTGCACATGACTCACCCAGATGCATTGCTGCCACCCCACCCACCATTGGCTGCTTTGTTGCCCTCCTCACACCTAGCGCTCCACATTGGTGACTTCACCACACTGGAGTGTTATCCTGCTGCCCTTCTGCTCCTAGCACAGCCCAGTACCACATGGTAGCACCTGTTGGGTGGTGTGGTAGCTGCTATGGGCTCCCGGTGTCCCTGTGGGCACTGTCTATTTGATGTGCTGCATTCTCTGTCAAATCCCTCCTCTGCACTTTTTGTTTACTGCATGAGACCAGTTGTGGCAACCTTCAGGAGTTAGCCACTTTTTGCAAAATACAGCTCAGCTTTCATTAGCTCAAGGGGATCTTCAAAAATTGAGCCCCTGGTCTCTAAATAGCTCTGAGCCAATCACATAAACACTGGAAGTTTTTGAACTATTGGCCAAAACTGGTCATTTGTTCTGTTTGAAATTAATCAATAGCTCAGTGGAATGGGCAATAGTTTTTTGAACTATTGGCTAGTCAGTCTCTCAATCACTCTTTATCATGCCCCTCCCCATGAAGCTGCTGTTACTTCCTTTCTTGGCATTGCATAAGCAATAAATCCCCAACCCCCTGCTTCAGTATATGTGTATCATACTGTAAATTGTTTTTTATAAATTGTGTTGTTATAATTGTCGTTATTTCATATAAAGTCGGGAAGGGGGGGACTCAACACAGGCATTCACACCCTGTATGTTAAGGAAATCAACAGGAGGCTTTGTCATTAATTCTAGTCAAAGGGAAGGGGGGTTAATTTTGTTTGCAGAACTGAACTAGTAGGAACATACTAGAAAGCAATGTGAGGGAGGACCATACACAGAGTAAGCTGTGAGGAAACAGGTGCTTTGACACAATCATGTTTGTGCAGGGGCAGTGGCAGGGGAGGGACTTAAAACAGAGTGCTGAGTTAAGGACAGTAGGTAGTAGGCTCGTCAGACTGTGGCTATGGAAGGCTCAATTTTGAGAGCTGGCAAGTAGTAGGAGGAAGCAGGAGTTTACACTCAGGGTCACTGGGCAGCAAGGTAACAAATCAGAGAATGCAGCCCAGGAGCAGGCTGAGTCCAAGCTACAGGGTGATAGTGCTACAGGCTACCTGCAGCTACAGACCTCAGCCTTGAACAGGTGATGTCTTTGTTCCACCATGGACTATCATGGCTGAGAGAAATCAGTGAGGGAGCACCATACAAGCGCTCCTTTAGTAAATGAAATGTTAAATGTTAAAAGTAAATCGGCATCTGTCATGCTCTTTTTAAATGCTTTTCTGTACACTAGGATCCCATGATCAGGAGTGCCTAACCATGGAGTGTTTTAAATCTACACTGAAGACACATCTTTTTAATCTTGCCTTTTCTGAATTTGGATGAACTGCTGATGTTGATCTGTATTTTAATCCCTTCTGAAAATAAAATATATTTTAAAATGTATTATTAACAATATATTTACATATAGTCAAATATATTCAAATCTGTTTGTTTTATAATATATTGTAGTGTATTGGAAAATCAGTATATTGCAATATATTTTAAAATTTGCAAATATATTGCATTGTTCTGTAAATATACACATTATTGCTGCTTTACTATACTATGTATATTGCAAAATGCATTGATTAAATTCCAAATATATTGAAATAAGGATGATACATATATGTTATTGTTATATTGTCAATATATGTATAAATGTATATTTTTTTTACATTTCAAAAAATGTTTCCTATATTTACAAATATATATAATATACATGTGTAATAAATATTAATATAACTATTAACTTGCCCAGACAAAAACAGAGGAAATTATTTATGATTTACATGTATTGCTATCTGTACAACTGGAGTGCATCTTGTTATTAATCATGGAAATATTTACATTGAATTATCATTCTACAGTGCAGCTTTAATTCAAACATACATTTTATACATTTCTACTTACACATGTGACTTACCTCTCAAGCTCATGCGCGTTAAAGGCTCAGATTGGTATTTATACTACCCCATTGTGTTTCTCTTTTAGGTCAGGGTGAGATCCTACATGCACTTGCTTTATAACGTGTACCTTTCTTTTTAGTCTGTAAGCTAATGAAAATCTGAAAGTATTGTGAAATTAGAAATGATCATGATTTTGGCTGATAAACTATGTTTTTGAAATATGCAAATTAGTTATGTAAATGTACACATGTGACAAAACTAAGCATTTACAAAAATACATGTAACATATATAAAAATATATGTAACATATATAATAAATATACATAACCTACAAAGAATACAGTATTTATTTTGAAATGTACTAATAATATAGATCAGACAATGTATTACTAAATAGAATGACATGTTTTCTAGCAATGCATGAGGCAGACTATATGATTTTGGTATATTCTGAAATACTCTGTGTATTATATTTCATTGAGTCAATGTATTTCTCTATATAGTGACATCTGTTTTTGCATACTATGGGTTAGAACTATATTATGTCAGTATATTTAAAAATATGTTTCATAGTATATTATAAAATATATTATATAATATATTACATTGGGATTATGTATTTCTCAGTGTATTAACATACATTATTGCATATTTTTCAGTATATTGCTATATATTCCATTTTCATAAAGGATTATTTAGGGATAATCTTAATTTCAGTTTTTATACTTAATTGTAAAGGTGCTTTGATCTTTTTTGTGAATGATGCTTTTTAGAAATAAAATTATTGATTGATTGATGGATGACTTCTAACTGACTTCTGCATTCTGTTTTTTTGGGGGGATCACAACCATCAATTAAGCAAACTAAAAAAATAAACTGTAAATAAACCCAGCACTCATACTTACAGTCTCTGCTCCCATAGTGGAAGAGTGTCTCAAGTACCCCACCCCCCATGTTCTTCCATCTGGTCTTTTAGCAATCTTCCACTTTCTCCTTCTTTTGATCACTTACTCACACACCAGACTGATCCACCAGTTGCCCATGTCTTCAAATATATTTTTATGTTTGCTTGCGCACAGCGCAAGAAGCATATTGTGGCAGCTTGGTGCCAAAGCAGGTTCTGGAGGTGCAGCACTGTTGTGGCCAATACCAGCATGGCATTTTGGGGCGTATGTGATGTCCACCAATAATGGGGGACACAGCCGGTAACACTAGTTTGGAACCTTGCCACCAACTTGAAATAAAATAGCTGCTGCCCGGATGCCCCCCCCACACATGAAGGCACGCATATTGCATGCTAATGCACTCCCCTCACACACTGTATGGCCAACGGAGGTGCCTAATCCCCATCAGCTCCAATGTTCCCCCCAACAGACAACAGGTGCCACACTGGGAGTCCACCCCAGCATGGCAACAGTCTGTATGGCCAACAGGGTGCCCAATCCCCGTCAGCTCCACTGCCCCCACCCCAAACAGCCTTCCAGCTGCCACACTGGGAGACCACCCCAGCATGGTAAAAGTCCTGCATTGTCCAAGAAAAAAAAAAGAAACCTGAAAGAGAAAACCTTCCCTCGCTGACTGTCCTCACCCCCACTCCCCCCACCTGCGCCCACCCTCTGTGCACCCTGCGTCCCCACTCTCCCCTCACCACATACTTACCTCTGGAGTCCGGCGTGATGATCTTCGGTGGACCGGGAACACGCTTCCACTCTTCAAAGCCAACTGCGAACTGAGAAATGCTGGTAAGCTGTATAATGTAATAACTAGGGTTTTTCAACTTTGATGGCGACGCAGGGTATTTTGGGATTGTTTCACCAAATTTTCAATATGGAGTTTTTGGGACCCCACCTCATGAATTCTGTCACTGTCATTTTGCTAATTGGCCCAGAAAGGTGATTTCGCTGTCACTGCATGGAACCACCTTTTGGGACCGATTTATGAAATGACAGTGTCACAGTCATGAGGTAGGCCCCCAAAAACCCTATGTTGAAAATTTGGTAAAATAATTCCCCAAAATGACTGTTTTACAAGCATGCGTTGAGCTGTTCCTTCGCACACTCGTAAGTTTGCGAATTTTCAATATTTTCACTCCAGATTTTCAGCATTGCCATTTTACCACACCTCCTTATGAGTACAGTGTTACATTTTGCCCAAAATGTGTTTCCATGCATGTAGCATACAATGGCACAGTCAGTGTGCAAAATCAATGTTCGGGAAAGATTAAGAAAATTGCAGTGACACTGTTCATGAGCAGAAGTGTTTAAATGGCTATGTTAAAAATCTGGTGAAAAAATTCCCCAAAATGACTGTTTTATGAGCATGCACTGCGCTGTTCCTACACACGCTCATAAGTTCATGAATTTTCACTATTTTCACTCCAGATTTTCAATATTGCCATTTTACCACACCTCCTTATGAGCAGTACAGCTGTCATTTTTCACATCTCGCCCAAAACATGTTTTCAAGCATGTAGTGCACAATGGCGCTGTCGGTGTGTGAAATCAATGTTTGGGACAGATTAAGAAAATCACAATGACACTGTTCATGAACAGAGGTGTTACAATGGCTATGTTAAAAATTTGGTGAAAAAAGACCATAAAATCACTGTGTTACGAGTGACCATTGCGCAGTTTCCACTCACCCTCGTAAGTTCATGGATTTCTAATATTTTCAGTCTAGAGTTTCACCACTGGCATTTTTCCACACTTCCTTATGAACAGTACAGCTGTCATTTTTCACACCATGGCGGAAATGTGTTTTCACACTTCCAGCGTAGAAATGCGTGGTAGCTGGGAGAAATTACTGTTTGGGACAGATTAATAAAATCACAGTGACACTGTTCATGAGCAGAGGTTCCAAAATGCCTATGTTGACAATCTGCTGTAAAAAATCCCCAGACTAATTGCATTATGGGTGTGTGTTGCACAGTTTCTACACACGCTCATGACTTCACCAGTTTTTTTAATATTTTCACTGCAGATTTTCAACATTGCCATTTTTCCACCTCCCCATGAACAGTACAGCTATCATTTTTCACATCCTGTTCAAAATGTGTTTTCGCACCTGTGGTGCCAAATGACATAGTCACTGTGCAAAATCAGCTTTCAGCTAACAAACTGATATTACCACTGTTCATAAGGTGGGGGTCACAAACAACCCATGTTGAAAATTTGGAGTGAAAATGCCAATGAACACCTGAGACTTTAGGGTTTCCAACCATAACGCTCCACCCTGTAGAGATTGACAGGCATCAGGGGTGTGACTTGGGATTCTCGCCTGTGATGCTCATATTCCCACACCCTGCAGTCAGTGAGAGAGTCATAGGTGTGCCTTGGACTCTTTGATCTCAAAGTTCACCCCATTCTCCTATACAGCACCCATCTCTCCATATTTCCTGATGGAATGGGGTGATCATAAAAGCCAAAGACCCCAAGGCACACCATGACACTTGTCAGTGTCTGCAGGGTGGGGTGTGGTGAAATGGCGTGGCCGTTATGCCTGACAACCCAAAGGGACACCCCAATGCCTGTCACTCTCTGCAGGGTGGTGGCGGGGTTGGCTTCAGTTCAATACTTCACTGTCATTCCTATTATGTAGCTGTCTAACTCCTACACTACCAATGGAAATGCCAGCAAGCAAACATTCGACATTGACAAATGCTTGTTTAAATATGTTACTGTATTACTTTCCTTCAGATGTCATTATCTATAGCCACCACTCACTTGCGCTAGCTGCCTATAACCATAACAGTACGCAGGCCATGCTTTTGCTTTTTTTGTTGCCTACTGTTGCTTCTCTAACTCCCACAATGAGAATGCTCTACCTCCAGTCTCTCTCTGTCAGAATGAATGGCATCAGTATCTCCCAGGAGTCACTTAACAATTTAAAGGAACCTGGCAAAGCTCACAATGACTTTCCCAGACTTTTACTTTCTGTCTCTTTCTTCCAAACTCAGATGAATGCTCTCTCTCTCTCTCTGTCACACACACACACACACACACACACACACACACACACACACACGCACGCGCACACATACACACACGCGCACACATAGACACACACACCAGTTTCTCCTCAGAGTCTCTATAAAAATGTAAAAAAAAGCTGGCAAACCCTATTTTATTAAATTTGATTGACTTTGTTGCTTAAAACAACTACTGTATATTAGTTACTTATTTGTCCTACTATTACATAGACTTACAAGTACAACAGCTCCACATACTGTCAGAAACAGGGACTATTTTTTTTCTTTTGTTCCATTTGCATTGTACAATTGTGATTTTTTGGGGGTATGTGGCTACCCACGGGCAACATGGCAGCCTAATCCGAAAGTTCTTGATATCTACTCTGTTAATCGAGAGTTATCTGCCAGTTCCAATGAGTATCTGGACTTACAACCATCTTCATTTGATAGCTCACATGGTGCTGATTCCAACAATATCTCACTTGTCTGCCTCCTGACCTTGGATCACTTGGTAGACTCATTTTTCCTGTCAATGTTGTGTTCTCCCACCCCATTGCTGAAAGTGAAAGTCTGCCATGTGGTTCACTTGTCTGGACAGCAAGGCTGCAACTTACAAGCAACGTCTGAAGAGATAACTGCTGCCTCAGGTTCTCCCACTGATATGGCCAATATTATCGCCTTAGTGCATCAAATCCTGCAAGACACTGTGGATTTAAGCATCAGCTGTTAGAGCTACACAGGACTTGGAGGCTCTGGGTCAGCAGGTCAGCAGTACACAGCAAAAGACCACCAAGCTTGAAGCATAAGAAGATGCCACCACCAGCCGCCTCCAACAACAGACAGGGCAATACATTACTTTCTTTTGCAGGTGGATGATTTAGAAAATAGAACAAGGAGGAACAATCTCAGCTTGGTGGGCCTAAAAGCTTATCCTGGCTGTCTTTAATGCTCCTAACTTTTGGCTACTTGAGATAGAGAGCGATCACCAGTCATTAGCCCAACAACCTCACTAGGGTGAGGGCCCCAGACTGATCCTTCTCAAGCTGCTCTGGTGCCCTATTAAGGAAAACATCCTCAGGCTGGTGAGGGAGTGGGGTCCCATAATTGGGGAGGGCCATCAGCTAGTCTTCTGTGGAGATTCCCGTGACCTCTAATGGACTTCTGTGTTCTGTTTTTATAGGGGGGATCGCAACCATCAGTTAAGCAAATTCTATGAAATTGTCTGCCAAAAGGAGGGCATGTGGCAAAGTGAAATGGCAGCTTAACCATCTTGGGGCCAAAACATCATTGTGCTACCCTGCCCTCCTACAGATTACTGTCAATGGGGCCACATATCGACTTGAGACCTTGCAGCTGTTGAAGACTGTATAGCCAGACATTGACCCAACTACAAGTTCCAAACGTCATGCATCGATGCCAAGGACCACAGATCTGACCCCCTAGAGATGGACACCATCCCTCCTCCAGTTGTTACCTCTCAAATTGTCCCACCGAGACTCTGATGATGACTCCCATTGGAGGCAGCAACATCATGGCAGGGGCCACAAATGTAAAAAGGCAGAAATCCAGAAAAATGAGGGGTACCATGCTAATCAGGCTGTTAACAAGCACTCCACTTCTGCAACTATACCTCCACCATGCTGGCTCCCAGAACAGATGACTTCATCCCTGGTGAACAAGTTTGACCCTCTCTCCCAGGTCGCATCTCCTGCAACTGATGATGGACTCTCTTCTACCACCTCGAGAGGGCTGCTTTGGATTCTACCCTCCACCTCTATGATGACCTAAGATGGAAGGTCCTGGGATGAGTGAGCTGCAACCCTGCTGACTGAAGTTCAAGCTTGTCTTTCATTGCAACTCCCCAAAACACACTCACAACAGAACCAAATGGGCTGAAACAGGACACTGATGAACTGCCTTTAAGTAGCATTTGTTTTCACTGCCCCCATTCTCTTTTCTGCTCATGGTAATACCTGACACGGCTTCCCCACCCAGTAACTAGATCATCGAGGGGCCATTTTTCAGTGAGTGGGAAGCCAGGAGAGACTTGCAAGGGGAGAGTGGGGGAACACCATATGTCCTGGTATGTACTGCTCTGCTAGTGGGCACGTAGTTATGCAGCCCCCACCTAATTTGTTAGTGGTGGTATGCCATTATAGGTAGTCCTCTATACTCCTTTTTTCTTCATACATAGAAGACTGTGATGGTCAGGATGGTTTCAACTACTCCCAGGCCTCCTCCCATAATGTGGCCCTTAGGCAGATTGGTGCATGAGGTGTCAGTTTGCCATATGGTTTGCTCTGATTTGCAGAATGCCAGTCAGTACCCTTTTCAGACTACACTTCCCAGCAGCACCTTCATTTGAGACTTCCATCCTGGCACTTAGGGATTTTGTAGTTGTATTTGGAGATGTGTTTAGAACCCTCACCCACCCTGTCTGGTCTCTTCTGTTTCCTCTAACTGTGCTGGTCATAGTGGGTGGTGGAGTGGATTTCATTGGTGGTGGTGAGGTGGTGGGACAGTGGCTTGTACCCTTTGTAAGTTTCCACACTGTTGGAACAGTAGGCTAGGATATCAGTTGTTTATTATGACAACTTTGCTTGACCTCAAGCCTTAGCTTTACAGATCATGTAAAACAGTAGAAAACTGGCTCAGGTTTTTTGTTTCACAACCTACTTCATATAAAAGGTTCTTATAATTTATAAATGAACATGGTATTTGGCAAGCTCAGAGTGAAATAAAAATAGATTTTATTATTCTTGTACTATATCAGCTAATAAAGCTAATGACAATTTTACGTTGGCCGCTCAAGTCTGGTAAATATTGCACAAAGCAAAAATAACACAAGGGAAAACAAAATGACAAAACTTTCAAACAACAAACAAAAGTAATCAGGCACTATAGGAGCAAATAAGGAGGTGTGTGGAAAGAGAGTATGGTGATTGTGGGGATTTCAATCTGCGGGGAGTAGATTGGAGCACCCCTGTCACCTCCAGTGCCAGGGAGCAGGTGCTCCTGGATGCAATCCAGGCTAGTCTCCTGACACAGCTGGTCAGTGGGCCCGACTTGGTGCTGTCAAATGGGGAACTGTAAGGGAAATAAGGGTGGAAGATCCACTAGTTGTCAGTGATCACCAAACAGTGTGGTTTACTCTCAAGCTGGGCAGGAAGTCTGGAGGCACAATATCAAAGGTGGTGGATTTTAGGAGGGTGGACTTCAGGAGGATGAGAAAAATACCGCAAGGGAGACTTCAGGGTATTAGGACAGAGATGGATGCACAGCAAAAGTGAGAAATTATTAAAACTGGGCTAACAGAGGCTACAGAAGCTTGCACCAGGACTAAGAGCGAGAAGTGCAGAGCCAGGAAACCATTCTGGCTGAACAGAGAAGTGTTGGAGGGGATGACGGAAAAGAGAGCTGCATACCAGAAGTTCAGAAGAATGAGAAAGAAAGAGGACAGTTAGGGTTATGTGAGTTGGTCCAAGGAGGTGACCAAGTGAGTGAGAGTAACCAAGGCCTCCAGGGAGCTAAGGCTAGTGCAAGGCATCAAGGGAGGGGAGAAGGACTTTTTTAGATATGTCAGGGAAAAGAGGAAGGGCAGAGACCATATAGAGAAGATAAAGTTGGGAGGGGAGTGAGTGGAAAAGGGAAAGGAACAAGCAGAAGTACTAAATGAATACTTTTGCTCCATTTTCACAAAGGAGAAGGATGGTCCACTACCACCATGGACTGGGAGGATGGGGGTGGGAGGGGAGGAGATGACAGATGGAATGATCGAGGGGAGTAGAGTACTAGAGGGTCTGAGGGCATAAAGGGGTGGACAAGGCACCTGGTCCTGATGGCATCCACTGCAGAGTGCTGAGGGAGATGGCAAAGGTGCTAGCCGAGCCAGTGGTGGACCTGTTTAGAACCTCCCTGGGAATGAGATGGGTGCCTGAGGACTGGAGGGTGGCCCATGTGGTGCCCATACACAAGAGTGGCCCTAGGGACAAGCCAGGAAATTATCAGCCTGTCAGTCTCACTTCCATAGTGAGTAAACTTATGGAGATGATACTGAAGGAGAGGCTGGTGTCATTCCTGGAGGGTAATGACCTCCAGGATGGGCAGCAGCATGGGTTCATCTCAGGGAGGTCTTGTCAGACCAATCTAAGAGAATATTACAACTAGGTAACAGTGAGCTGGATATGGGTTATGCTGTAGATGTCCTGTACTTGGACTCCAGCAAGGCCTTCATTTCAGTGCCTCATGGGAGGCTGGGGGGAAGCTGACTGCTGCAGGGGTGAGGATGAAGCTGACAAACTGGATAAGGAACTGGCTGCAGGCAAGGCTGCAATGGGTGGTAGTGGGGGGAGCTCTTGACACTTAGACCGGTGATGAGCAGTGTGCCACAGGGCTTGATTCTTGGCCCATTGCTATTTGGGCTGTTTGTCTCAGATATTGCACATGGAGTTGGGAGCAGGGTTAGTCTGTTCGCAGATGATACCAAAATGGGGGCAGTGGTGCATGAATAGGATGGATGGAAAGAACTGCAACAGGACCTAACCAAACTGGAGGTATGGTCAAAGAAGTGGCAGCTGGGATTCAATGCGAAGAAGTGCAAGGTTATACACTTTGGAGCAAAAAACCCAAGGAGGGACTATTGGTTGGGAGTGGTGAGGCTGGGGATCACTGAGGAAGAGAAGGACCTAGGGGTGTTGGTAACAGGGGGCATGAACAACTCTGTCCAGTACAGGAAAGCAGCAGCTAAGACAAACAGGATGCTGGGTTGTATCACAAAGGGTTTCTCATCCAGGCATAGGGAGGTGATCAGGCCCCTCTACCGATCTTTGGTCAGGTCACACTTGGAGTACTGTGTGCAGTACTGGTGGCTGTATCTTAAGAGGGATACTAATTTACTGGAGGGTGTGCAACAAAAATGTTACAGGAGCTGGAGGGCAAGGCCTATGAGGACAGACTGAATGAGCTGACTATGTACACACTGGAGGAGAGGAGGGATGGGGGCATATGATTGAAATGTTCAAGTATTTGAGGGGAATAAACAAAGCCAGCACTGAAGGGGTGTTTAAACTGAGGAAGGGTAGGGACACAAGGGGGCACGGACTAAGATTGGAGGGCAGAAGATTTAGGAGGGAGATGAGGAGGCAGTATTTCATGAAGAGTGTGGTGTCTAAATGGAACACTCTACCAGAGGGAGCAGTATCATGTAAGACAGTAGAAAGTTTTAAGAGGGTGTGGGACAGAGCAGAAGAAATGGTCTGGGGGAGGGGGCTGAGGCCTTCTTGGGAATGACAGGTGTGGAGGGCGTTGGGACAACTGCAATCTAGGGGGCTAGCTGCACACTCAAGCAGACATTGATAGACCAGGTGGTCTGTTTCTGCTGGCAGATTTGTATGTTCGTACTTTACGCAGTCTTAATAAACTTTTGAAAATAGCAATATTATTGTTGCATATTTGACTATTTTTTTGCATATAAAATATTTAAATATTTCTTTGTATACCCCTTATGTAACCATCCCTTTCCTAAGCTACACTAAAAATATATAAAAATATTAAAGTGATACTTAGACACTAATGGGGCTCGATTCTCAAAGAGAGCTTAGATTGTTATCTTTTTAGTTAATTTTCTAGTTCTGTTTTCTTAAATCTTTCTCCTGATTTCAATGATGTTTTATTATTAATTTATTCATGAGACTATAAGGAGATTATCCTTTTCATATGTCCTACTACTTGGAAGCAATGGGGATTTTTTTCCTGATAAAAGTAATGTGGAAAAATCTCTGAGAGTTGAACTGAATCTCAGTGTTCATACCAATGCTCCAATAGTTTCCCCTTTGTAAAACTGTTTTAAGTCTGTCCATGACTTTGATTGTGGATGTTTGTCTGGCAAAATGTGCACATTTTCTGTGAAAGTATGGTAAGAAGATTTCAGTGTTACCGTTCAAATGTGGAATACCCAAAATAGTAGGGTAGGGTGTACAGGAGTTGTTGCACTGAAAAAAAAAACACTGTACAAACAAAAATGAGAAGGTAAGGGGCACAAAAATAGAAACAGTAAAGTTAAAGCAGCAGTGTGGTGAAATTGGGCAAAACATTTACCCTACCTTTTTCACTATACAGGATTTCAGGCATCTTCAAATTTCATTTGGTGGTAAAATGTTCTAGTTCCCCCTAAATTTGAGCATTTTATAAATGTTTTAATTTATTTTTTTTCTCAAGAAATAAACATGGCAGCCACTTGTGGAATATAAATGATACAGAAAACCCAGCAAGGGTTAAGAATGAAAAAAAAAATCATGGTGCACAGCAAAGGAAGTACCTAGACAAGTAAATCTAACAGGTATGCTAATATTTGTATTTATTGCAGCTGAAATTAGCTTTATGGGAAACACATTTTTCATTACATTGCTGATTCAATGCTGGAAAGTGGCTCATTGTGGCATCAGAGCATCAGCACAAATCTCCAATTCAAGGACTTGTGCTGATGTTCTGATGCCTCTATAAACCACTGTCCAGCACTATCTTTAATGGTTGTCTTATTTTTACCATGCTCTACCTTCTTATTTTTGCTCTGCCATTCAAATAGTTGATGTTAGCTGTTTGCATAGCTAAAACAATATATTGGTCACATTGAGGAGGAATTATAAATCCTACCAACTGGGTTTAATTTTTACTGGGTTACTTTTAAGAGCTGTGAATTATGTAAAATGGAGAAAAGTTTTATTCCACTAACATAGTTTATTACTGGTTAAGATTTTTAGGATTTTTTTTAATTATTTCTTTTGTATTCCTATTTGCTAATTAGATCCTGCACAGACATTGCAACAGTATCTATCAGTTTAAGTAAACTGGATGAAACAAGAAGTGTTAATAGAGACTGTTTATGTGATTTAATGCAGGTTCATAGGAAAAAAGTAACCAAAGGAGGGGGAAAAACGACCCTCAATAAAAAGAAAACTGAGGATACAAATCAAACTAAATGACCACAATTATTTGCCAGACAATGCAAGCCCTCTTTAATGCAGGCAGCCTGCAGTTGCTGCAGTCTGTCTTTGAGAATTGCTCCCAGGGCATCTATTGGTGTGAGGGGCACTTTGTGCCATTCCTTGAGGTGCAAGCCTCTTGCACTGGTCCGATAGCTTTTAGAATCTGGCCCCTAGAGTATGTACAAAAGGTGTTTTTTTCTTCAAGATGGAAGAAATAATCATAATCTTCCTCTCTGCTGTGAAGTGTCACTGGTTCTGCTGGTTTTTGGCTGTGGCAGCTTCTCTACACACTTAGGAACTGGAAACCTTTTCTCGTACACACATCGGAAGGCAGGGATACCTCTTCTGGTACATACACAGGAAATCGGCTTGGCTCTTGGTGGAAAAGCTTATCAGCTATAAAACAACATTCGCAACCAACGTGGACTTGCACAGCACCTGATCTGAAGAAGGTATAAGGATTCTACAATGTCCGGATTTTATAAGTTAGTCACATTATGACATCATTATGACATCACATATTCTAATTCATCAATTCTGATAGGATCTTGCAAATGAGGAGGGAAGAGCAAACTCCAGTCCTTAGACATATCTCTTTCTAGTACAGTGCTGACTTTTAAAATAATTTAAAACTGAAGTTACTTTTCATCCTTGCATCTGGATGCCAGCAAATACATGTCCCAATACACACATTTTTGGATTCAGATCATTATTTGACACTTTTTGATGTGAGTCACTTGTCTCTAAAGTCCACAATCCACAACAGAGTCCATATACATTGTTTCCAATAAAATATCTTGATAAAAAACTATACTTGTTGGTTCCTCATTTCCTGTGCTTTAAGATTATGTGTTTTTACTTCAAGTAAACCTTTAGGTTAAAAGACAAACAAATCTCTTCTGAGTAAGAATTCCTTTGTCTGAAAATTTTCAGCTGTCAAAGAACTTTTAAAAACAACTAACGCAGAACTTTAAACCAACATAACTTTCCTCTACAACCACTCAGATGCATAAAAATCATATATTTCAATTGTGCATGACATGGGCATTCAAAAGAGTCCAAACATGAGCATTTTGACTGTTAGCACAGGGCATATGTGCAAATAACTTCTGTTTTATAACAGCTGCATTTATGAATATTGATTCTTCATCAGATAAAAACACATGCTTCCAGATTATGTTATTTTCATGCTTGTAGTAACTTTCATTTCATAAGAATAAGTGAAACCATATGTCCAATATTAAAGAGGAATATGATAGAGGAATCTTGCTATCAAAGCAAGGCTAAGAAGGCAGCCAAGGAGTTAGAACCTTACTATTAGAGAAGTTGAATTGGGACCTTCAATACAAACAAACAAACAAAAAAAAACTAGAGTTAGTGTGTTTGTCGGAGTTGTGAGAAGGAAACTGTTATCATCTTTGCAGTTAACTAGATGATTAGGAGAGCTGTAAATTGGGGGAAGGGGTGGATTAGCAGAAGTAAATCAGGTGTCTGCATTTAAACTTTCTTAGTTAGCTTTTGGCATAGAGGAATTTTGCTATCAGAACAAGACTAAGAAGACAGTTGACTAAGGAGCTGGAACCTTACTACTAGAGAAAGGAGTCTGCAAGTTAAATTGGGACCTTCAGTTAGTGTTCTAGATGGTATCGCCATTCCACCCTTAGCCAGTTCCACTTTTATAGGCACTGGAGTTGACTGACAATGGGAACTTCCTGTTTTGGAGCAGGAAGGGCAGGATCACCGAGACACATAAGACTCGCTATCCTTGAAGGAAAAGAGTAGCCCCCCCCCCAGCTGCTGGAGGTCTGCCTCTGAGCAAGGAAGAAGGTGACTACTGAGGAATACAGGAACGTCCTCTCCCAGGACAGGAGGAGTGGGAGCTATAAGGGCACAAGGAAAGTATGCAGAAAAAACCAAAAACAAAAATATTTTTTTTATTAATTTTTTCTCTCTCTTAGCTTTTATTCTCTTTTCTTTTTTTCAGTGAGGATTTCATCCATTACGTACAGGCAGATTTGCATTACAGAAGCAGTGGACATAGTTAGTTGCCAGAGAAGTGGGACACTTGTGTTCTGGGAACTACTATGGAGGATTGGGCACTGTCCTATGAGCAGGAACCTGAATGAGCCCAGCTGGAGGAGGTGAGAAGAGAAATTACCAGACTGCACCATCAACTTTACTGGTGTACACCACCCATCCCCTTCCCAGAAGCCCGCTGGTCCAGGGGGATGGAAAGTGGTGGGTAAAGAAAGGAGCAGACAGGCAAGAAAACTGAACTGACCAGCAGAAATGTTGACCACAAATCACTCTGCAGCCTTGTAGAGGATGCAGAACATAGGTACCAAGGGAGCAGATTCTGAAGTGAACACTATGGAGGAAACAAGGCAGAATGGAGAAAAGGCTACAGAGGAATGCAAAGGAAAGCAGAAGAAAAAGAACTGAAAACAAACACTCACTTGGATGGATCTGCAATAAAAGTCCAATACCTCCCAGGCACCTTGGCCAAGAGACACCCTCAAAAAATCGAGAACATGATAGACCAGGCAGATGAAGGAATAAATTAACTTATTCATCTTGGCACCAATGACCTAGTGAACCAGGCAGTGGAAGAAGTCATGCTAAACTTCAGAAAGCTGGGGGAGTGACTGGAAGTACCATCAGCCTTTTTAACCTTCTCAGAGATCCTTCCAGTATGGGGGAAAAGGTGTTGACATGAACAGGATCAGGGAGGAAGATTTCAACACTTGGTTATGGGAATTGTGCAAGGAAAAAGGTTACCATGTCATAGGCAATTGGGGGAGTTTCTGGATAGAAGACTATTCAAACCAGATGGACTTCACTTAAACAGGCATAGAATGAGTGCATTAGGACAGAAGTTTGACGTTCACCTCAGGCATTTAAACTAGGCAAAGAGGAGTATGGCACTAGGAAACCTATCAGCAGTAGTTTAGAAGATGGGAACTTAGTCACCATTCACCCACAATCAAGACATACTGAATCACACCACAGGTACAACCAGAATAAGCAGAAAAAAACATTGAAGAAATGAAAAAGGTTCAAGATAATGGGAAACACAGGAATTTACCAGGTGGGAGAAGGAACAATTCAGCCACAGGCTCATGGACATGGGTGTGTATTAA
Organism: Neoceratodus forsteri; assembly: GCA_016271365.2. NCBI lineage: Eukaryota > Metazoa > Chordata > Ceratodontiformes > Ceratodontidae > Neoceratodus > Neoceratodus forsteri. The sequence continues at coordinate 854,707,635 of CM028134.1, forward strand.
TGCCAGAAGCCTGAGTATCAAGATGAGCAACCTTCAAGCATGGATGGAAGAGTCCTGTATGGATCATGTGACAGTCACAGAGACCTAGGCATCTGACAACAACTGGAATCTCGCAGCCCCTGGGTATTCACTCATTAGGAAAGACAGGAGTGGTGTCAAGGGAGGAGAGGTTGCACTCTATGTTAAGGAGGGAATAGAGGCCACATCCTGTAAAATGAGCCATAGAGAAGGCATGGAATCCCTGTGGGTTCAGCTTAGCTCATCCTCAGGAAAGAAAATCCAGGCTGGGGTGGTATAGATACCTGCAAACCAAGGGGAGGACAAGGACAAGGAGAAGGAACTTTTGGAGGAAATCAAAGAAATGTCACTAAAAGGAGAACTAGTGATGGTGGGGGACCTTAACATGCCAGATGTGGAATGGGGCATCATGGTGGCTACATCATCAATGAGTCAATCGGTGGTAGAAGCCTTACAGGAATGCTTTCTCATGGTTAAGTCACCAATCCTACTAGGCAGAACAACCTCTTCGATGTGGTCCTCACTAACTTAGAATAAACTGAGGCAGCCAGAGTCGAGGAGCCATTGACGAACAGCAACCACAACCCGGTTTGATTTCAAATAGCCATGAAGGATGTCAAATCCCAGTCAAGAGCAGAAGTCCTGCATTTCAGAGGGGAACATTTTGATAAAATGAGGAAACTAGTAAGAGAAAAACTAACTAAGATTCACCAATATTTTGTAGTAGAAGACATTTGGGAATGATTAAACAAACCATCACAGAAGCAACAAGGGCATGTACATGGACAGTGACCAAAAGAAACACACACATTGCCCCATTTGGTTCATGAGTCAAGTTAGAACAGCCATTAGGGTCAAGAGGGAAGCATTCCACAACTTCAAAAGTCAGCCGGGTAATGATCTATGGGAGGAATACATACTAAAGAATAAGGAGGCTAAGTAGGCAGTGAGACAAGCAAAGAAAGCTATGGGACTTCAGATAACTGAGGTGGCAGGTTGGGGAACAAACAGTTTTTCAAATATTTGCAAGAAAAGAGAAAGAAGGGTAGAGGGGTAGTTAAAATCAGGGATGGGGCTAGGATAGTGGAAGAGGACAGGCAGGAGGCCACCATTCTGAACAAATACTGTTCAGTGTTCACCAATGAATGCAGTGGCCCAATGTCTGACTGCAGCATTGCAGCACACCACAGGGGAGTGCCAAAAATGAAAACACCAAGTATTATTGTAGGCAGGGTCAGAGATGTGCTTGGATGTTTAAAGATCAACAAATCTCCTGGTCCAGATGGAATACATCTGAGGATAATTAAAGAGTTAGCAAGTGAGTAAGCAGACCCCTTTGCATGCCTGTTTAACTGTTCTCTCCACACAGGAGTCATACCTGTTGACTGGAAAAGAGCCAAGATGATGCCTCTGCATCATGGTAGTAGCAGGGAAGAGGCCAGTAACTACAGGCCAATCAGCATCACATCAGTGCTAGGAAGGCAAATGGAGGCCCTGATTAAACATGACCTACTGTAGTAGACTACTTGGATAAGAATGTCCTACAGGATGACAGACAACACGGTTTCATTATAGGCAGGTCATGCCAGACAAGCCTGATTACTTTCTTTGATTGGGTATCTAGGGAAGTGGATAGTGGCCAGCCAGTGGACCTCCTCTGTTTTAACTTCAGCAAAGCCTTTGATTCAGTACCACACAAACTCTTGCTGAAGGAGCTAGAGGATCTGGGTATAGCAAGCTGCAACGTTGAGTAGATACGACACTGGTTGGATAGAAGAAGGCAAAGGGTGGTGATCAATAGGGAGAAGTCAGAGGAGGGAGAAGTGATGAGTGGGGTCCCTCAAAGCTTAGTCTTAGACCCAGTTCTGTTTAATGTGTTCATCAGTGAGATAGGAGTAGGTATCTAGGGAAAGATTGCACTGTTCATAGACAACACTAAATTAGAAGGAAGGGTGGACAGCAAAGAAGCAGTGAGAATCATATAAAATTATTTGAAAAGGTTAGAACAATGGTCTAGTATCTGGTAGCTGAAATTTAATGCCACAACATTTAAAGTGATGCAAACTGGCAGGAATAACCCTAGAAAAGCCTGCTGGCTAAATGGGGTCAAACTCAATGACTCAAAAGAGGAAAGGGATATCAGAGTTATTATTAGAGACACACTTAAACAAACCTGTCAACTCAATGCAGCATATAGTAGGGCCAACAAAATCATGGGATGCATAGGGAGAGGATTTGACAGTATGCACACGGAGGTGATGCTTCCATTGTACAGATCTTTGGCGAGACCCCATTTGGAATACTCCATACAGTTTTGGAGACGATACCTTAAGAAGCATAGGGACAGGATAGAGACCATTTAGAGAAGGGTAACCAAGATGATACAGGCACTTCGGGGGCTGCCATACAAGGGGTGGCTGGAGGCCTTAAACATGTACTCACTTGAAACTAAGAGAGAAAGGTGGGGATATGATAGAAACCTTTAAGTACATGAGGAGTTTAAATTTCCGGGAGACATTCTGCAGGACGCAGTGTTGTCCCATCTGCAGGCACCTCTCCAGGCTGAGGGAGGAGGCTGCTCATCTCCAGGCTGAGTTGGCCATAATTTGTGGGACCTCCTCTTCTATCCAGGGACCACCAGTGCCACTGCCGTTGCCTCAGAGGTTGCCAAGAAAGAGGAGTGGTTGGACCACAGTGGGCTCAGGGAAGGTGAGAGTGGTAGAACAGAGGTGCATCCCTCCTGTTGTACCTCTCCACAATTCCGATGCCATTCTGTCAAAGTGTGGTTCCTCTATGGAGGCACCCACAGTGGAGACCAAGGAGGATGCTGGGAACCTCCACAAAGGAGACCCACAGGAGGGTGGCATGGGATCCCAAGGGGAAGGAAACAACTCCTGGTGGGGAACTCCATTGTTAGGAAGGTAGAACTGGGGGAGGAAGGGGAGAGGGAGGTAAGGTGCCTGCCTGGTGCCATGGCTTGGAGGGACAGGGAGCGAATCCTCAGGATTGCCAGAGCAGCTGACAGGGGAGAGAGCTGGATGTCACTGTCAACCTAGGGACAAATGACCTGGCTAAGAAAGGGATTAGAGCAGTACAGGAAGAGTTTGTGGAATTGGGGAGGGGCTTAGACAAGTAGCACGCATGGTAACCTTCTTGGAGGTGCTGCCCATCTATGGCGTAGGAGAGGCTAGGGTGTTCCGCACAATGGGATTCAATCAGTGATTGAAAAACTGGTGCAGAGCTCAGGGATTTGGCTTCATTGGGGACTGGGAGTCTACCTGGAGTGATGCAAGCCTATACTAGCATGATGGGCTGCATCTGTCCAGGAGGGGAACCAGGATCCTAGATGATAGGTTTAAATGCTTCATTGGCAAGCATTTAAACTAGCCAAGGGGGGAGGCACTGGAATGGAGCAGGGAAATCCAACCCCCCCAAAAAAACTCACTGTAGTAAGTGTGGTAAACACCAACATAGAGGTGTCAATAGGGAGAAGAGCAGGGGTAAATGGGGAAAGTGACAAGGCACGAAGGACAGGGATTGGGCGAAAAGGAGTAAGGCCATCAGGAAATGGAGGTAATGAGTACAAATGCCCGTAGTCTGGGCAACAATCTCCCATAGCAATCACAGAAACATGGTACACAGAGAACCATGACTGGGGTGTTAACATACTAGGGTACATAACCTATAGGAAAGACAGGCAGGGGAGAAGAGGAGAGGGGGAAGAGTAGCTCTCTATGTAAAGGAAGAGATAAAAGCAACTGAATAAAAAATTAAACAGGGAGGAGAGGAGGCACTGTGGGTCACCTTGGAGACTGGAAAGGGCACCACAATCCACACAGGGGTTGTGTACAGACCCCCATGTTAGAGGGAGTGAATGGACAAGGATATGATAGAAGGCATTCTTAGGATGTCAGAGAAAGGGGAGATACTGTTGATGGGAGACCTGAATATGTCAGATGTTAACTGGAGCACATTTGCTGCAGCCACATCCAAGAGCAGGGCCATTCTCGATGCCTTACAGGTGGCAGGCCTCAGACAGCTAGTTTCAGAACCCACTCGTGAGGGAGCAGTCTTAGACCTCGTACTCTCAAATGGGGGCAGTGAGAGGATCTCAAATCTAGAAGTGGGTTGCCATCTGGGAACAAGTGACCATCAAACAGTATGGTTCACTTTAAACTCAGCTACAGAGTCAAGCCATACAAAAGTGAGGGTACTGGACTTCAGGAGGGCTGACTTTGGCAAGATGGGAGAGTGCCTCAGAAAAGCATTAGCAAACAGGCTAGAAGGAGGGGTGGAGCAACAATGGGGAATCATCAAAACTGCCATCACAGAGGCAACAAGCCTTTGTGTGAAGCAAATAAACAAATTAAAATGAAAGAAAAAGTCACTATGGTTCTCAAAATAGGTGGCTGGGAAAGTCAGGGAGAAAAAGATAGCATTCAGGAAGTATAAGGAAACACAGAAGGAGCAGGACAGAGAGCTGTACCAGTTAAGGCAGAAGGAAGCAGGGAGAGAAGTCAGAATAGCAAGGGCCAGACTGAGGACAAGATAGCCAACTCGGTTAAGAAGGGGGATAAAACCTTTTATAGGTACATCAGAGAGTGTAGAAAGACAAAGGGAGGGATAGTGAGGCTGAATGGAATGAATGGTAGGTGGGCAGAGGGGGACAGTGAAAAAGCAGGGATACTGAACGAATATTTCTGCTCAGTATTCACAAAAGAGGATGGGAAAGTGCCTAATCCAATTAACAGACGCACTCTTGATAGGGGAGTCTATCCCAGTCCTTTCACAGAAGAAAGGGTTCTGCAAGAACTCCTAAAAGTGAAGGTGGACAAAGCAATGGGGCCTGATGGAATTCACCCCAGAATTCTAAAAGAATTAAGGGGGGAACTAGTGAAACCACTGGCTACTCTTTTTAATAAATCACGGGAGGATGGTGTGGTACCTGAGGACTGGAGGAGGGCAGATGCGATTCCCCTACACAAAAGTGGGACCAAGACAGAGGCAGGAAACTATAGACCTGTCAGTCTGACCTCTGTGGTAGGGAAAGTGATGGGAGTCACTTCTGAAGGAAAGAATTGTTGAGTACCTAGAGGCCAGTGGGGCACAGGACCCAAGGCAGCATGGGTTCACAGCGGGAAGGTCATGTCAGACAAATCTAATAGATTTCTTTGACTGGGTGACCAAAGTAGTAGACCAGGGAGGGTTGTGGACATGGCCTACCTAGACTTTAGAAGGCATTTGACACAGTCCCACACAAAAGATTAATAGTCAAATTAACCAGCCTGGGAGTGGGTCCCAGGGTGGTAGCCTGGGTAAAACATTGGCTGGACAACAGGACACAGAAGGTAATTGTAAATGGAGTCCACTCTGAAGAAAGAGGGGTTACTAGTGGGGTACCCCAGGGTTCAATACTGGGTCCAGTCCTTTTTAATGTCTTTATAAGTGACATTGCAGAGGGACTAGAAAGAAAAGTATGCCTCTTTGCAGATGACACAAAAATCTGCATTAGGGTTGATACACAAGGAGGCGTGGAAAGGAGCAGAAGGGACTTGGAAAGGTTGGAGGAATGGTCAGAAGTATGGCAGCTAGGATTCAATGCAAAGAAGTGCAAAATAATGCACCTGGGGAACAAAAACCATGGGGAAGATTACACAATGGGGGTAGTAACAACAATAGAAAAGGAAAGGGACCTGGGAGTAATCATATCAGATGACCTTAAGGTTAGAAAGCAGAGGGCTGGAGGTATACTGGGATGCATAGGAAGAGGCATCACCAGCAGAAACAGGAAGTTGTTATCCCTCTGTACAGACAGTTGGTGAGACCACATCTGGAGTACTGTGTCCAGTTCTGGAGACCCCATCTCCGCAAGGACATAGACAGGATAAAGACAGTCCAGAGGAGGGCAACTAAAATGGTGCAGGGTCTGCAAGAGAAGCCATATGAGGAGAGACTAAAGGAGCTTAATATGTATACCCTTGAGGAAAGAAGGGGGGGGGGACATGATAGAAACTTTTAAGTACCTCAGTGGAATCAACAAAGTCCAAGAGGGTAGCATCTTTCAGAAAAAGAGACTTGCAAGAACAAGGGGACACAATTTAAAGATAGAGGGGGCGGTTCAGGGGCAATGTGAGGAAGTATTTTTTCACAGAGAGGGTAGTGGATGCATGGAACAGCCTTCCTGAGGAGGTTGTGGGGTCTAAAACTGTGGAAGAATTCAAGAATACATGGGACAGACAAAAGGCAATTCTTGTGGGGGGTAGGAAGAAATAGGCTGTTGGTTAACTAGGATCTGTGGCCTATCCTGTAGGTAGGGAAATGGGCAGACTAGGTGGGCCAAGTGGTCCTTATCTGCCATCAAAGTCTATGTTTCTATGTCTGTGTTTAAGTACCCTATGTTGAACTATTCACCAAGGCTCCCAACCCAAACATGAGGAGGCATAGATGGAAACTGAGGGGTATGAGTTTCGGGAGGGATATTAGGATGCACTATTTCTCAGGAAGGATTGTGGAGCCATGGAACAAACTACCTGCAGAAGTGGTAGGAGCTAGGACGATATCAGTGTTCAAAAGTGATTGGGATAAGTAGTATGCTGGATTCAAATCTCCAAGGCAATCTACCAGGTAGGACCCAAGATCACCTAGGATCGCGGGATCTCAAGGGGAGACTTGATGAACCTTTGATTTCCTTCTGCCGTCACCTTTCTGTGTTCCTATATTTCTATGTTTCTAAAGTATTAAGCCTCTTTCTCTTCTAAGCATTTGGTGCCTGTTTGTAACAGGATACTATCAGCTGTCCAGCAGTTGGAATGCAAGTTACCATGGAGATATCTCCAGTTCCCTTGCTTAGGATATTCATACTTGACCTTTTTATCATTCTGTAGGAAACCCACTCTGAAATGGTATCCCATCAAAAGGGCAACTAAGATTGAGTGACTCAAACATGAGTGACTCAGTCTCAGTGCCTGTGTTGTGGGTTACCCTGAAAGGGTAGTGGCGGGTAAAAAGGAAGCTTACCAGGGTGACTGGAACCACACCTCAGGGGACAGTGGGGGAGGGAGGGAAGGGATGTGAGAGGCAGTGCAGTGGAAGGTTGCCAAGCTAGCCATGTGGCGTGGTGATAGTGGCTGGCTACAGTTGGGAAGGTACAGAGTTTGGGTCTAGGGAAGGCGCAAGAGTTTTTTGCAGGCTCAGCATTTTTTTTTTAACAAGTTCCCCCTCCAACATTCACCCCACTGGAGTTGAGCATCTTTAGTTAGGAGGGTGTGGGGATGAAGCTCACCACAGAGGGTTTGCGGGGGGTGCAGCCCCCTTTCATACATAGTGATCCATGTTGGCACCGTTGTTTTAACTGCTAGTGTACATTGCCATTTTTATTTTCAGTGATGTACACTCACCATTATGACATAGAACCCTCTGAAATCTGGAAGGCCCATTTTCTGTTGAAGGGACAGCAACTAAAACACTCAGCTTGCCCTCGTGTCTTGAAGTGTCAGTCCGTCCATCCAGATAAATAAGGTTATTTGGAGTTGTAAACAAACCCAATGTCTTAGTATTACATGACACCCAAATAACCATATCACATAACTAAACATAAAAGAAACGCAAATATATTTTTAAAATTAACTATTTGCTATGACAACACACAGGTCCCTTTACTGTCCATCAACAATGCTGGGCCAGTGGGCTCCCTCCTTTTGAACTGCTCTGCATTGTTTTGACTGCTAACATTTGACCACCAGTCCCAGCTTTCACATAGCAGCCTAATTAATCTGAATGCACCTGCTGCCCCACTCAATCATTTTGAAGCACATCTCATACTCTGACAGACCACATGATTGATGGAGAAGGGAATTGGTAGTGGACTTTTCAAACTACTAGAATACTACTATTTCTGCCATAACCTATTCCATTTCTCACATGAGCTGGCATTTAAAACAGGTGGTTGGACAGACCCTGCTTTGGAACTATGTGGCACAGTTTCAGTCCCTCTCCATATATGGATCATGTTACTTCCAGCCAGCTAGCACCTCAGTTGCTCTCTATAGCAACAGAACTCTTAACTTTGTTCCTCCTTTGATGATGGCTGCATGCCCTAGGACATCGAGATGGCTTTTCAAGAAAGACACTGCCTGACTGGTATAGTGAGAGGCCAGCAACAAGGCTCAGCTCATGAGTTGGACACTCACTATATTGTGTATCCTTTGTCCTTTTTAGTTGCATTATATCTGCTGTTTGGTAACATGTTCTATTATGTTATATGCTTTGCAGTGTCTGTTACACTTTCAGCCTAAGCATAACACACCATGCTTACTATGGGCTGGGCTTATGTACCTCCTAGCTGAGGACTTGCCATTCTAAGGTTTGAGGAGATGGGCTTATCTCCCTGGCTACTCTCTATTATCACATATGTGACAGTGGTGAGGGCCCCTTCAATTAGCAGTTCCCCCTCCTCCTTTCCTCTCTTTGGGTCCACCCCTACCACCCCTTCTTCCTGTTGTGAAGTTTGAGCATTGACATTGCTCCCCTTACTGAGCTCCTCAATCCTGCATTACGGCAATCACTGTAGCAAGCAGGCAGGCAGTGGTGGGGTGGCTTAGCCCACATGACCGCCGTGCAGTGACAACAGTCTCTACATTGGGAGCTGCCTGTGAAATGCTTTTGAATGGTCTCTCTGCTTATATCTTTCATGGGGGTATCTAGGGAAATGAAGTGCCCCACAACCTGGATCATATATTGAGACCCATGTATACGAATTCAATGAAGCAATGTAATGAACTGCTCTCTCCCAATACCTGGTCCCACTGACTTGACTCAGCCTTACCTAGGGGCTTCTAACCAGGCAATGTGACCCACACAATGTGTTATGATCTGGGATCATGCTGGGACCTTACTTCTCCCCTTGCATAACCACCTCTCCCCCTCCTTCTTGCCTTCTCTTTTATCTCTTCCCCCTTTAGTAGGGTAGGCACCCCCACCCTGCACTTCAAGGGAGGCATGGCTCTCACTGCCATTGGTGTGGCAACCACTGTCCATATCCCGCTGTTTTACTTACGCTACTATGTTATGTTGTTTAATATTTATGTGATTAGAAGGTAGATTACCTGTACAGTTTTACTGCTTGCTGTTTTTACTGTTTAACTAATTGCAAACATCACGTTTGTCTTTTCCCCCTACTACCCCTGTCTGGGTAGTCAAACTGCATGGCTTCCAGCCCTGGGACTCAGGATGTCTCTGCTGTTCAACTGCTTGGGGGGCCCCTTCTAAGTATTATTCTGATGTTACTTTTCATATTGGTCTGCTCCTCGGCTACCATTGAACTGATGTACATATTGTAAATGTTCCACTGTATATGCTAAAGCAACTGATTAGTGAAGAATCTTGCATTGTACCACAGATGGGTTGCTGTTTGTATCATGCATCCCTGCCTTACTACTTCTGAGACCTGTGGTCTACCTTTTTTTTATTTCCACAACACTGCCTTTCCTCTTTCCGCAGATCAATGGCTTCCCAACAGTTTGTGACCTGAAGTATCTGGGGGCCTAAACTCACCTGTTAAAAGATAAAGATTGCTATCCAGACTTAAGAGCCTGAATGCTAACATTGCCCTTTAACAGGAAACTAAGCTTAAGGCATAGAAAGCCACAAAATTAAAGTGGGAATGGGTGGGCTTGGAGGTGCGTAGTTGTGCTCCCACCTCCAGTGATAGGGTGTCCATACTCATCCATAAATGTCTTAGTTGATCTTCGGAGGCTCAGGCCTCAGACTTGCAGGGCAGGTGGGTATGTGCTAAGTTCAATATGTCAGAGGGGCCCTGACTCCCACTCCACCTCTAGCTGTTTTGCTTTTTGGCTGACCTCCCCACCAGACTCGTAAATGGTCCAATTGTCTCACATAGCTCCTCTTTACATGTCTGACTATGCACCAGTGGAAATCAAGGTTTTATGGGACCTTCATCCCTCCAAATTGGCTACCTGGTGCTTGGACCCCTCTTATTACAAGACCCCCACTTCAATGTATAGCTCCATGAGGACATTGCCTCTTATTTCCAGCTCAATGATACTGGTGCCACCAGCAAGATCACCTTGTGGGAAGCCTTTAAGACCTTCATCTGTGTCAGTTTATGGGTTATGCGGTTGCCCACCAGAAAAAGAGAGAAAAGGAGCAAAAAGAATTTGAACAAGCTTCACTGTCCAAGGTGAAAAGACTGAAAATCTTGCCCACCTTAGCTCCCCCTCCTCCTCCTTGAGATTCAGTCTCTAGAAATGGCATTGAACACCTTAAGTACCAGAAAAGCTGGTTGGCAGTGTTATGCTTGAAACGCATGTGCTCGGATGAGGGTGAGAAAACTAGAAAGTTTATGTCACATCATCTACAGAAGCAGCAAGTGGACAGACACATCCACAGCTTGAAGGATGAGGCAGGCACCTTCCACTCTCTCCCTCTGCAGATTAATGAACACATACATCCTTTCTATTTCCACTTTTATGCCTCCCAAGGCCCCCTAAATGTGAACAAACCTGAGGCTTTCCTGGAAGGTTTACATATCCTGACTTTGCCAGAAGAGCACAAAGAGGCTTTGGAAGCTCCCCTTTCAGTGACAGAGGGCAGGGTAGCCATCTGTGCTCTTTCTTTTTTAAATTTGCAGTTTTTTAGTTTTTCTACAAAAGAATAAGTTACAGGCATTAGACAGAACATAAAAAGCAATAAATAACATATGTGCTCTTTCTTCTCATAAATCTCCTGGTGGTGAGTATACCCATTGGTTTATACCAGTGGATTCCGGACATTGTTGCTCTGGCCCTGCAATCAGTTTTCTAGGAGGCATACAGTTGCTCCCTGCCACTACCCAATATGGGTGAGGCTTTTTTCATTATGGTCCTCCCTAAGGAGGGGAAATACCTCACTTCAGCTGGCAGTTATGGACCTATTTCTTTATTCAGTGCAGATGCTAAGGTGTTTGGCCAATGCACTAGCAAATAGGTTGGCATCTGTTCTTCCTCTTCTCATTCACCCATCACAGGTGGGTTTTGTTAAAACACACATGAGCCCAGACTGCCACAAGATGTTGTTTTCACTGGTGTCCCTGGCCAAACAAACCCCCTGTCCAGCTGCAGACATAGCCATGGATTTTGAAAGGCTATTGATTCAGTGGAGTGGGAGTATCTCCATGCAATCCTGCATAGAATAGAATTTAGACCACAGTCTGGGGACTGGGTCCATACTCTTTGCACGCACCCATCAGTGAAGGTGCTGAGCAGTGCAGTCCTCTCAGCCCCCTTTTCACTTTCAGAGGGGAACTAGGTAAAGCTGCACCTTTACCCTCTCCTTTTTGTTCTCAAAACAGAGCCATTGGCCATTGTCATGCACTTGGGTGGGGCAGGGGGACCTGTGTACACTGCTGTACACTGATGATTGCCTGGTATTCCTCAAGGATGCCTGATCAAGTATTCTTCCCCTCCCAGCCTTCTGAAGGACAACTGTGACAGTTTTCAATAAAATTATGAACAGCGAAAAAACAGTGGTGGTTTGTTTTCATTTTCTTATTATTTTTGATTGGGGAGCCATTTTATAAGTGCAATAAGACACTCTGGGGTAGTGGTTGTTATGGGTTAATGCATTTCCAGGTGCTCAATGCACTCAGTGCAAGTGCATTAACCCATGAGAACCACCAACCCCTCATGTATTACTGCATACATATATATATATAGATATATGTGTGTGTGTGTGTATCTGGATAGATAGATAGATAGATAGACAGACAGACAGACAGACAGACAGACAGACCGATAGCTAGATACTGTAGATATACAAGGACTGACTTAAAATATGCTATTTTTCTTTACCTGTGAGGTGGCAGGACAATCTCATGAGTTGCAGTTCCATGAGTGAGTTATGAAAATCCTACCCCTTCACAAGTAAGCATTAATGCACAACAAAGGAGGGCTATACTAGGGAATTAATGCCTGGTTGGAGGGGTAGAAGCACAATGCCAAAGGTCAAGTGCCTCCAACCACCAACCGGACATTAATTCCCTAGTAGAGCCCAACTCTGGAGTGCATTAATCACTTGTAACATGGCAAGTGCAAGGGAAGTATTGCACCAATACTGTTTTACTTTTAAAGTACTGAAAAGTTCACCAAAACACTACTCCTAGTTGTAAAAGTTGTACTCTATTCAAGCTCTAATAAGGTCGCCAGCATAAATGCATCCCTTTCTTCAGATTTCACAAATGTCCAAAATTGGATTTCTGTACATAAGCTTGTACTTAATGCTAAGAAAACCCAAGCAATATTACTTGGATCTGCCCCTAAACTTAGGACATGTGAAACTCCCCTGTTGGTGCAAGACTGCAGTGGCACACAAATAGAATGTGTTACATCTTTTAAGTACCTGGGAATTCTTCTGGACCAATCCCTGGACTAGCCTGCATATGCAATCTGCCTGCAAGGGAGTGAATGCTAAACTGGGGGTCACTTACAAGTCCAGTTTCATGCTGACTCCCTCTGCTAAACTTGCTATTGCCAGAGGCATATTACTCCCTGCCCCCCACCTACAGCATGACGACCTTTGCTGCCACACACAAAACCATCCTTCATAAGTGGGATGTCACTTATAACAATATCTGTCGATACGCTTCCTCGTCACCACGGCTTACACACCACTGTCAACTGTACAGGGACCTGGGCTGGTTATACCCCTCAGCTTGCCGTCAATACTCTCTTGGCTCCCTGATTGACTCTATACTCAGAAACCAAACCCCTTTAGCGCTCACAGCATTGCTGGTACCTCAAACCTCCTCCTACAGACTGCGCTCGGTATGTAAATCCCTGCTGAATGTACCTAGATGTAAAACACCAAAAGGCTGTGTTGCCTTCAATCACTCTGCTCCTAAGCTTTGGAGCTCTGTCCCCCAAGCACTTTGAATATCAGGATCCCATGACAGCTTCAAAAAGGAGCTGTACCGACATCTATCCCTTGCTGATCTCTGCACTTGTTTTAATCCTTCTTAATCCATTCACCCGCCAGATGCTGCCTGGTCTAACTTTAACCTATCTAACCCATAGCGCTTTTTACCTTTACTGTCTCCTTGAGAGCTAATCTACCCCAACCCCTCACACATGAGTCTTGTTTCGGAGGCTGTGATAATGCATCCTGCCCAGTCAGGAATTTGCCCTGCCTTGTTTTGCTGCCTATTTGAATCATCATTGTTGTGACTAATTTGAACAATATTTCTTTGCTGCTATGTTGTGGTATCTCTTCTTAGACTGTGTAGGTTTTTTATGCCTATAAATTCTATGAGAATTCCATTGATTGTTGTTGTCCTGGCTGCATGTATTCATTACTAGTGACTGTTTTGACCTATGCTATTTTAATTTCATTATACTCATGCTATGTACCTATCTTTGATTGTTGTACTCTCCCGGGTCATGCCTGAAAACAGTCATTTCATGGCTAGTGCACCTACCTGGTTAACAAAAACTAAATAAATAAAAAGCATGCTGCTTTTCCTTCATTTGTAAACAGTGTTAGCATCTAACAACGTGCTCATTCATGATGGACAGTGAACATTCATTTATATAGTGCCCGCTATTTTTTAAGACAGAGCAACACAACATTACTGTCTCAAACACACAAGAATGTGAAGATTTTGCAATTCTTACTGACAGATTTCATGCTTTGCCATTCGTAGGTAGATCCTGATGATGGATCACAGCACTGCATTGTGGGGGGGGCCTGTAGATTAACATCTTTGTTGCCGATTACATGTTGCGAGGTACTAATTATGTCTCTGCAAAGTTTTTACCCAGAACCGCTTCATTGCCTGATATGCGCTCACTGGTTCAGTACTACACACCCGTCTATGTAGATCTTTTATGATGTTCCTTGGCTGCAGGTGCAAACTATATCAGTAGCCCATACAAACAGTCATGACAGGTACATCCCTCTCAACTGCGCTGTGCATGTCTTTCATGGGGTTGGACGGCGACAACAGTCACGATTTCTCCGGCACGCTCACAGCACCAACCATGTTCGAATTGCTGCACGTTCCGATTGTGGCTGGAAACACTATTACACTCTGAAGTGGGCATTACTAGAGAATTAATACCCACTTAAGATTGTGCCATGTGTTGTGTTTCAGCCAATGTAGTTGTTCGGTTTCTGCAGGAGTTTTATTGCCATGTAACAAGTGATAATCAACTGTTTATTCTAAGTTAGACCATTGCATATTTGGTTTATTCAACTTTAGTGTACTAGTAATAGCATTCAGATCTTCTGTTTATATGAAGATTTAATTGTCTCTCTGTGAGTTAAATCACTGGCTTCAGTGCTGCACATGGCTATTATGATATTGTCAGCATTGTGAAAACTGCTCTCTGATTGGTTCCATTTACACTGTGACATACAGTACCCAACTTTGCAACTTTCCAAGATAATATTATCTTAGTATGTTGGTCAGCCTTGTAACAGACCCAGCTTTGCAAGATAACATCATCTTACTAAGTTGAATCAAGATAACACATGTTATCTTGGTATTCATCAGCACACACATTTTGTATATTAGGGTTGAGTAAGCAATTTAATGTTAAAGCCTGATTTTGATCTTAATAACTCTGTCCTGTTTTATCAATTTGCCTGAAATTAGGTAGGTGTGGATTCTGGGGCAGGGTCTCTGGGTCCTGAAAATTTTGTATGAACAGTTCGGGAGGGTAAAGTTACAGAGTTGCAAAATGCTAAAATCCTTTTTTAAATTTAGACATTTTTGTTGCTTGCTTGTAACTAAAAAACATTTAAAAACAAAAACCCTGAAACTTGCAGATTTGGTAAAGTCTGTCCCCCAATGTACACACTTTCATAAGTTTAAAGTGTTTAACTCATGTAATTTTTATAATATAATTTAAAAACTGTGCTGTTTTCTGAGTATGCTCAGTCCAAAAAATTAACATTCTAAGGACAGTTTTTTTGTGTGTTAGTTTGACTAAAAGTGATTCCTTTCAAATTGCTTTCATTAATCACAGCTGACAAAAACAGTCTGAAGGAAATCAAATGTGATTTCTTTTTAAGTAATTTCTTAAAGGTGATTTCTTTTTAAATGATTTCTTAAAGGTTATTTCATTTTAATTGATTTCCTTCACAGTGCTTTCATCAGCCACAGCTGACAAAAGCAGTATGAAAGAAATCACATTTGATCACACTGCTGCTGCTGAACCCCCCCTCATCATTAGAACCCTAATCCCCTCCCCACCTTTCAACTTAGCTGGATGGTGTGTGCCCAATCCACACATTTCACTATTAAGAGTTGGCAGATGCCCAATCTCACCACCAGTATACACCCTCCCTCTTGACCAGACATTTTAAACAAAACAGCTGGGGGGGGCATATCATGACACCATTAGACATTTGTTGAAAACAGACATTGGGGTTCCCATCCTGGTTCCAGGTAAGATCCCCCTGAATTGAAAGCAGACTGGAGGGGTATAACTGTACATAACATCCCCTGTTCAATTCCATCTACTTCCTCCCATAGCTGGGGACTCTAGGGTGTCAACCCAAGTGCTGCTGAATACTCTTCTGGGTCCGCTTGTAAAGAAATAAACAGCCCTTAAAAAATATTTTTTTTAGTTGCTTTACCTGAAAAGAAGAAAACTGTCCCTCATCAATCTCTGACCCTCAACTCCCCATCCAACCCCAACTCAGCACCCACAACTCCACACACACCACCACATCTCTCATACACCTACAGAGGGTCCCCCAGCATATATTTGCTCTCAGCAAAAAAGATGTCTTCTTTCTTGAAGCATGGCTACAAACTGAGAAAGCAAGTTAAGGCACGTCAATTTATTTTCAACGCATTTTGAACTTCTACTCATAACTTTGTCAGTTTTAAATATTTTTGCACCAAATTTTCAACATGCCCTTTTTGGGACCCCACCTCATGAATAAGGTTGGTGAAATGTTTCACATCTGGCCCTAAAGGTGATTTCACAGCAGGGTTGTCAGAACTAATTCTAAAAATATTTGAACTGTCCTCAAACTCTGGTGCTCGAGTTCTACATTAGAACTCAAACACTAGAGAGTTCACAGCATGGTTCAACCTTTCTTTGGGACTTTTTTTGTAAGTTTCTTATGTCACCTTGTGTAGCGGCTAGCAATCCCCCAACTCCATTCACTCTCCTCATGGTGGTGTGGCACAGAGCTTCTCCCAACTGTAGTGTGTATGTGGTCATCATCACAGCTGGACAGCAAGCCAAAGGGGGGGTGAGAACTAAAGTAAAGGGAACAAGTACCAGCCTTGGAAGGTATCAGTAGAGATGCAGTGCTGCTGTGAGAAAGACTGCTGGGTGGGTGGCTGCAGAATTTGCAGCAGGCAGACTGGTGTTGGGAACTGAAAATGATAACAAGTGGAATGCTGTCCCATAAGTATAGATCAATAGTCAATGGTTGCTCTACCTTTGCTCATGGTATAGAACCAAACCCTGTACATCTCAAACTAGAGCTATTAATAACTCCTTCCAGAGAGCTATACTATACATGCTCCAATGGCTGTTCCCTGGCTTATACATCAGATTCAGGACAACCACGGGATTTCATGTGATGCACCTCTACAGGTGCTTACTTCAGTGTGCTGGTGGGAGGGATGGCAGGATCAACCAGCTGAAGTATAAAACCATAACCAGTCACTAAGGAAAAAACTGTATTTATTTAGTGAAACTGCTGCTTGAGGGCTTCCCTACACTGAGGTGTGAGGTTTTGGCATGTAGATGTTTCCCCTTAAAGATATTGCATAATCAGTACTTGGCAGCACATAGTCACATGCTGGGTGCTGTGCATTCAAAGGACACACAGCAGAAATAATGGTCAGTATGCCATGTAGGAGTCACAGATATTTTTAAATGAATACATTGTTTTTTTCTCCTCCCCTAGTCCCATTGTCACCCAAATTATTTCTGGGATAGAAAGAAAGCAGTAACCCTACCCTTTTCCCCACCTCAGTTTATGCCACTGCTGCTTGTCCCACCAGTCCATTCTCAAATCCCAATCCCTGCCTTGTTTCTCTTAGAATTTAAAATAAATACATTTTTCTTAGGCAATTAGGCACCACTAGTAGCACTAGTAGTGACCCTTCCAGTAGCCCCCACCCCACGGGACCCTGGGAGGAGAGAAAATCCCTTATTCATTTAAAAAGATCTGTGACTCCTATGTGGCATATTTGACATCATTCCTGTTGTGCTTCCTTTGACTGTACTGTAACCAGTATGTGACCATGTGTTACCTGGCACTCATTGTGTGGTATCTTTAAATAAATCACCAAAAGATTTGGGGTGATGGGGAGATAGATACAGTAAATCCCAGAAATATTTTGGGTGATGGGACTTGGGGAGAACAGAAAAATCAGTAGACTGCAGTACCTTGACTTTGTCACGTACAGAATGTTTGACACGTGGCAATTTTTGACTTACTTATTTAAAAGTGACAGCAGCAAGGAGTTGAGGTTAGCTAGTGTAAATAAATGTTTTCATTCATAATTCATTGAAGAATGTTAATGATGATATAATCTTCAAGTGAATAAATACATGTAGTTATTGTTTTTTTTATTTTTTTTATTTTTTTGCACTCAGGAAATCTAATACAGCTGCAGCAGGAAAACTTTTAACATATGGGTGGGTGGCCCTGTTAGCACTTTTAAGTGACTGGCTTTAGCAAACAGAAGAAACCAATAATACACCTAGCTATAGTCATGTCAAAGTCACACATGATCATCTTTCTGTCTCTCTCTCTCTCTCTCCTTAAATTGATGAGGGTTTGTTTCTTTTTGTCCACAATTTCATGACATGTATTTCACTATGATCTTCACTAATTGCAACCCAATAAAAAAAAATAGGGTTCAAGTTCTAGAAAGTTCTAAAAAAGGTTAGAACTCTAGGACTTTCTCAAAAGTTCTAGACTAGAACCAGAACTTAGAACTTCAGCACATTATGACAACCCTATTTCACAATTACTCCATGAAATCACTTTTTGGGTGGATTTTGAAAAATGTCACCTACTAGGTTAATGAACGACCAGATATAACAGGAAAGTGACTTAAATACATACCAATCAAACAATCATATCAGATAAAATACATAAATAAATAACACCTAAATGTTGATTCTAAGTAGGACAGTAAGTCAAGCACAATTACAACATTCTGATGTCAATACATGTTTTTTAAGTCCAGCTATAAAACTGACAATGCTTGAAGTCTTCATTGTTAATTTCAAAGGCAGAGTATTGTAAAAGTAGGGTAACTGGTACAATAATAATCTCTGACCTAGTGTAGTTTTAAGAGTGGGTACATTAAAAATAACTTTGTGACAATGAATGCATATTAAGTCAAAACAAAACAAGAATAAAAAAAATTGTGCATTGTGCAAGACCTCAGGAACTTTTTTCAAGGCAATTTTTCTAAGATACCAAAATGAATCTTGTATGCTTGGTCTAAGAAATGCCACTGTAGTGTACTGTAAAGGACACAATGATGTGTCCAAGCTAGTAACTGAGAAGAGAACCTTGCAATTTGATTATACAAAACTCTAACTCAGGACAACCCAACCTCTCCAGTGTCAAAATAAAATAATATGCCATAATTAAGAAGGGGGAGTAGAAAACTTAAGGAAAGAAATAGTCTAGTAGAAGACAGTAAAAATGAATTCTATCTGTAGGGTGCACCCAATCTTTAATGAAAGTGTTTTACCATTAAAGAAGCATGAGAGTTAAATGTACAGTGAAGTCTGTTAGGATGAAACCCAATTCTGCAGCAGTGCAGTAGAGTTACTGCAGGAAACAAGGCAATTTCAGTGAGAGTTAATCTCTTCTCTGTAGCCACATGGAAGTGCAACGTCTAGAGGGCCCTGTACTTCTGCAGCCCACCCAGACTGCCTCACAGATTCTTTGCATGTAGTGGTGGGCAAAGTGACCTCAATTCACTCCACAAAGTGATCCGCGAAGTGAAGGTGAATTTGCGGAGTGCTCCGCAATGTGAAGCCGAGTACCTCGCATTACTAATGGGTAATGCAAAGTCCATTGAAAACAATGACTTCACGTTACTCCACCTTCCCAAACCACTACTCCACCAATTCTTAAGGCGAAGTACATTGAAAACAATGTACTCTGCCTTACTTCACCTTGTTTTTAAGCTCCAAAGGAGAATTTTGCAGTGATTCATGGGATTTCAGGTCTGCACAGCCTCAGTTTGGGGTAGTGTGTGTATGAAGCTGTAGGGGACAATCTGCTCTGAGTGCTCTGCAATTCAAACCTTCTAAAAGCTGTCAAAAAAGCCTTTTGGGGTCATTTGTTTTGCTGAAACTTTAGTTCATCGATTATAGGAAACCCTCCTGTGCTCATATCATCGAGCATTTATTGTTTATGTGTGGATTTTGAATGTTAATGTACAATATTCAGCCTGTGTACTGAGAGACAGTGGAAGTGTGCTTTAGGGGAGGTGCGTATCTGTGCTGTAGGTAGATTAACTTGGTGAAAAAAGACAGTGCTTTCTGTTTTGGTGATATTTTTCTTGTATAACTGTGCAATGTACACACGGTAATATTTTCAATAATTCTTGCCATTTTTTTGCTGATTGTTGTGGTGCAGCAGAGCATATTTTTAGTTTGTTTAAAATATGTGGTTATATTACTGAAGTTTTCAATTTACTACGCATTACTTAGTGTGTGTGTGAGTATGTGTGTGGCGCGTGTCATCAAATCAGACACCTTTTATTGTGCCACATAATTTCAGCAATGTGAATCTGCTATCCACTGCAGCTGTGTAATTTTTGTACTTCTTTGTGGTATCTTTACTAGTACTAGTAACTGTTACTGGAGCAGTGCAGTACACTGCCCTCCTCCGTGGCCCGCCCCAACCAGCAAAGGAATTATTTTTCCAGATTTGAATTTCTGATGGTGAGCACTGGTCAGGTGCCTTTGCATTTGCATCTCTTCAATGCACAGTGCAATCTTAATCTGTCTGTGCATTTGCATCTCTGTAGGGCCCAATCTCCATCTCTAACTTAAGTCACAGCTGTTTCTTTGGCTTCCCTTCAGAGTACTGGACAGGTGTGGTGCATAATTCTGCATGAACATTGTACTCATTAATATGTGTTTTTAAGTCAGGACCATCATCACGAGTCACTCGTGATACAAATCACAATCTTCATAATCACAGTCACAAATGCAGTCACAAATCACGATTTACGACACATCTCGAATCACAGCATTAATTTTTTTAATAGTTACTTGGATGTATTTTAAGTCTGTTTTGTAGTATCTCTCCATGCTTCACCACCCCACCATTGTACTCATTAATGAGTGTTTTTAAGTCAGGGTGTTTTGTGCCACACCTCACTGGAGCCCGGGGAAGTACAGTAGTAGGTTTTCACATTTCTTCATTATCACAGTCACAAATCACAATTTACATTTATGTCACAAATCACAACATACATTTTTTTACTAGTTATTTGGATGTATTGTAAGCCTGTTTTGTAGTATGTCTCAAGGCTTCACTATCCCACCATTGTACTCATTAATAAGTGTTTTTAAATCAGGGATTTGGACAGTATATGCAGTACATACACAGACTGGAAAGAAGACTGACTGCACACATGCAGTTTAGCACAGTATACTTGCACTGCTCAGAATACAAAGTGTCACTCATACGGAAGACAACAAAAAAGGGCATAATTACATACAAGGGTCTGGGATGGTGGAGAAATATATTTTATAACACAGCAAGGAAGGTATGGGGAGCACATGGTGTGAGGAAAAAAAAACTAATGTGGGATCCCATGGTCATCCAGCAGCAGTTCCAGCATTGACATCATTTGCAACTGATGTCCCTCTATGCAATCCTGGTGGAGTAGCAGGTACTGCTGTGGCCCTCCTCTTCTTAGGGATGCCACCATGCACAGCTGCACCCATTCCACTGGGGTGTCAAACAGACGAGGCATACTGATGAGTCCTGGTAGGACGAAACACGTGTCTATGCCTTCTATTAGCACCCTTTGCAAACTGTGTGAGAGGCCTTTTCGGCACCATGCAATTCTGCTTAAAGTTGGACCAGCATAACATTCTGTGGTGATTTGCATATGCAGCCCATGATGCTTTGCATTGTGGGGGCATGTATGATTTTGTATTTTCTTGAAACTTGGCTTCCCAGCCAAATGCCCTTTGGGGTAACCCTTGCCTCAGTGTTTGAGCACAGAGGTTCTTTGTCTTTCTCTATGCAGCTTTTGGGGAAAACTAGCCTGTGTGCTTACATTACTGTTACCCTTACCGCTTCTGCTTGTGGTTCCGTAACCATTTCATTTACTGTTCCCGTCTACAGCACCATGTGTGTTACCCTTCGCGTTTCCATTTGACTTGCATTTGTGTTATTTTAACCATTTCTGTCTACAGTACTGTTTATCTTTCTGTTTTGCTTTGCATCACCATGTGCATTACCATTTGCGATTACGGGCACCATGTTACTATGTGACAAGACATCATGTGGCGGGAGCACGGGGCCCCCCGCCACCGTATTACATTCACTATTTCTCATTATACTTCTCAAAAAGAAGGGAAATTAGAGGCAAAAAACCCTGTTTAATGCATTAGTTAGGGTTGTTCCACACCGACAAAAGTGAGGAATTCGATTGTTAGAGTTGAAAGCCCCCTTGAGACCCCCAGCCACACCCCAACTGGCATCGGGAGTGCGCATTGGGTGTCAGTCCTAACTCTCACACCATTCTCCTATACCTCTGCTTCTTCACACATCTGATGGGGTGAGAGTTAGACCAGCAGCCCCAGCGCACCCGATGCCGGTTGGGGTGTGTAGGGGGTACAAGAGGGGCTTTCAACCCCAACACCAAATTTTCTTGCTTTTGTCGGTGTGGAACAACCCTAACTAATGCATTAAATGGAGTTTTTTGCCTCTATATATATATATATATATATATATATATATGTGCGTGTTTTATTTATGTAGTTTACAAGTTTTGGCCAGGAAAGAGACACTAGATAAAGACTTGTTTCCTGGTGTATCCTGGGAGCACAGGGAAGTTAAGTGATTCACTCATGGTCACACAGTATGCAAGTGATGCCTGTGGAATTTGAACCCAGTTCTCCAAGTTTGCAGCTCAGTGCCCTTAACCACTATACCATTCTGCCTCAGCTATGGATGGACTTATATAGCAGTAGTAGATTTGAAAATGGTGAGATGAAACTAATATCTTTGATAGTGACATCAGTAACATATAAAAATATGTTCTTGTTACTGTTTTCATAGTGGAATACTGAATAAATCAGATAGCAGCATTCACAATGCAGATGGCATCATAATTGCCTAGTGTAGCACTGAAACCAGCTGTTAAAATAACAACAGTATTTAAGAGTTATAACTAGTTGTATATATTGAACATACCATGGCCTGACTCCAAACAGGCAGTTTCTCATCACTTGTGAGGGGGCAAGACATTCATAAATCACTCATGACTCTGCTTGTTTAGCAGTATGTGTGATTAGAGATGCAGCGAATTTAAATTCTGCCGGTGAAGTGAGCAGCAGTGGGCACTTGGCGTTCCTTACACTCTGCTGTCTGCGGGTGGGCAATGCAACTGTCTCCTCCGTCTTGTTTCGTTACCACTTGCCTTAAGGCAGAATGGCAATGCGTAAGCAAGGCGAAGCCAATGTTTTAATGGACTTTGTGTTCCTCATTATGATTCTAAGTGATCCACTTGGTGTTTCAGATCTGGTAGCCCCCCTACACATCACATGGCTTACAGTACTGTAAGTCACATGCTCTTTAGCTAGGCAGGAAGGAAGTGAGTCATACAAGCAGACACTTTTACTTTCTCCTGTGCAGATGGAGAGAGAGAGAGGAGTATGTTTTGTGACTGCTGGTACTTTGAGATCAGAACTAGGAGGAGATTTAAACTTTGATTTAGACCCAACAGCTTTTTTAAAAGCTACATTTCTTTTGTCTTTTCTGTCTGTACTCTTTTTTACTTAATTTGTTCTTTCTGTAAATGTTATTTTTCTTACATAGAGGGACATCAGTTGCAAATTATGTCCATGCTGGAACTGCTGCTGGATCACCATGGGATCCCACATTATTTTTTTTTCCTCACACCATGTGTCCCCCCACACCTTCCTTGCTGTGTTATAAAATGTATTCCTCCATCATCCCCGACCCTTGTATGTAATTATGCTCTTTTTTTGTTGTCTTATGTATGTATTCTGAGCAGTGGAAGTATACTGTGCTGAGCTGCATGGGTGCAGTCTTCTTTCCAATCTGTGTATGTACTGCAGACACTGTCCAACTCCCTGACTTACAAATACTTATTAATGAGTACAATGGTGGGATGGTGAAGCCTGGAGAGAGATACCATAAAACAGGCTTACAATACATCCAAGTAACTAGTAAAAAAATTTATGTTGTGATTTGTGACATAATCGTAAATCGTGATTTGTGACTGCATTTGTGAACGTGATGATAAAGAAATGCAAATGCCTACGGCTGTACTGCCCTGGGCCCCGATGAGGTGTGGCACAAAACTCCCCGACTTAGAAACACTCATTAATGAGTACAATGGTGGGGTGGTGAAGCATGGAGAGATACCACAAAACAGGCTTACAATACATCCAAGTAATTAATAAAAAAAACTAATGTTGTGATTCATGACGTGATCGTAAATTATGATTTGTGACTGCATTTGTGTGACCGTGATGATGATGAAGAAATGTGAATGCCTATGGTTGTACTTCCCCAGGCCCCGATGAGGTGTGGCAAAAAACTCTCCAACTTAAAAACACTCATTAATGAGTACAATGGTGGGGTGGCGAACCATGGAGAGATACTACAAAACAGGCTTACAATACATCCAAGTAACTAGTAAAAAAAATTAATGCTGTGATTCATGACGTGATCGTAAATCGTGATTTGTGACTGCATTTGTGACCGTGATGATGAAGAACGTGATCTGTATCACGAGTGACTCGTGATGATGGTCCTGACTTAAAAACGCTTATTAATGACTGCAATGTTCATGCTGAATTATGCACCACACCAGTACAGTACTCTGAAGGAAAGCCAAAGAAACAACTGTGATTTAAGTCAGAGATGGAGATTGGGCCCTAAAGAGATGCAAATGTACAGACAGATTAAGATTGTGCTGCACACTGAAGGGATGCAGATGCAAAGGCACAACACCAAACCAGTGCTCACCATCAGAAATTCAAATATGGAAAAGAATAGCTTTGCCAGTTGGGGCGGTCTGCACGGGGGGCAGTGTACTGCACTGCTGCAGTAACAGTCACTAGTACTAGTACCAGTAAAGATACCACAAAGAAATACAACAATTACACAGCTGCAGTGGATAGCAGGCTCACATTGCTGAAATTATGTGGCACAATAAAAGGTGTCTGATTTGATGACATGAGTCACACACATACTCACATACACACTAAGTAATGCTTAGCAAATTGAAACTTCAGTGACATAACCACATATTTTAAACAAACTAAAATCATGCACTGCTGCACCACAACAATCAGCAAAAAAATGGCAAGAATTATTGAAAATATTACTGTGTATACATTAACACAGTTATACAAGAAAAATATCACCAAAACAAAAAGCACTGCCTTTTTCTCCAAGTTAATCTACCTACTCCACAGATACGCACCTCCCCAAAGCACACTTCCACTGTTTCTCAGTACACAGACTGAATGTTGTACATTAACATTCAAAATACAGAAACAAACAATAAACACTCGATGATTTGAGCACGAGAGGGTTTCCTATAATCGATGAACTAAAGTTTCAGCAAAAAAAATCACTCAAAAAGGCTTTTTTAACAGCTTTTAGAAGGTTTGAATCATAGAGAGCCCTCAGACCAGATTGTCTCCTACAGCTTCCTACACACACTACCCCAAACTGAGGCTGTGCAGAACAATCTAGAGCCTGTGTGACCTGAAATCCCATGAATCACTGCAAAATGTGCCTTTGGAGCTTAAAAACAAGGCGAAGTACATTGTTTTCAATGTACTTCGCCTTAAGAATTGGTGGAGTAGTGGTGTGGGAAAGCAGAGTAATGTGAAGTCATTGTTTTCAATGGACTTTGCGTTACCCATTAATAACGCGAAGTACTCCGCTTCGCGTTGCGGAGCACTCCGTGAATTCACTTTCACTCCACATTCCACTTCACAAAGCGCATTGGGGCCACTTCACCCATCTCTATGTGTGATATGGATAAGTAGCACATGGGGTTATCATGAGGGAAATGGCTTAACCATGCGATACATACATACAGTATCTAAATTTAGAAAGTAGGTTAAAAAAGTCCTGAAGCCTGATTGGCTGAGAACAGTAAATGTTTTAAAATACTTTCTTTTTTCAGTTTTGTTACTGAAAAAGCCCATTTTCTAAGGCAATAAGACCATTCAGGGTGTGGTGTGTTTGGGGATACTGACACTTTCAGGAACTATAAGGCCATGTGCTGGGAGTGAGGGTATAATTTAGTTGTTTAACCAGGTACAGCACACTAAGCTGGAAGCTTTTTTACAGGAGCAACCTGGGAGCACAAGGAGGTTAAGTGACTTGCTCAGGATCACACAGTATGCAAGTGGAAGCTGTGGGATTCAAACCCAGGTCTGGTCTGCTGGATGTCTCCAGATTTGCAGCTCAGAGCCTTAGACCACTGCGCTATACTGCCTTATATCCCCCAACACCCCACACCCTATCAAGGGCCAGAGTCACAAAAAAATTTAAAGTGCAGTGCAAAGGTCTGCATTGTGCCTTCCAATTGTGAAGGTTCCAAAAGTTGCTATTCACAGTTAAATAGAGCATCAAACTATCAAACTGTGAATAGGGCCAGAACAGGGCAGCACTAACCCAGGAAAACCACCCCTAGCCCCACTTGCGCTGCCCCAACATCCAGCCGCCAGAAGAATGGCCCCACAAGGAATAGCTCAGGTGCCCTATTTTCTATTCATGAAGCAGACATGTAAATGAGCCCATTGGACATGCAAGGCACTATGTGGCCATTTGCATACCCACTATGGGCCCATTTACATAGACTGTGAGTGGCTGAGCACACCCTCCCCAGCCCTGCCCGATACAGCCACAGTCCCTTGTGGTCTAGTGCTCCCACCTCCATTCTCTGATCACTGTCCCCTTATAACAAACTAAATTCCCTGGTAGTCCAGTGGTCCTCCCCTCTCCCCAGTCACCAATCGCTGTACCTGTATAACTAAATAAATTCTCTGGTAGTCCAGTGGTCCCACTGCCCTCCTCGATCACTTATCATCATCCCCATATAACAAAATAAGCACCCTGGTACTCCAGTGGTCCCTCCCCAATCACCAGTTGCTATCCCTGTATAACAAAAGAAATTCCCGTGTAGTCCAGTGGTCCCTCCCCTTCCCCGATCACCAATTGCTGTCCAGTCGTGTATGTCTGAAAATTTCCCTGGTAATCCTGTGGTCCATTCCTGTCCCCAATTGCCACCCATAAATTACTAATTCATATACCCCTGGTGGTCTAGTGGAGCCCCCACCTCAGCAGGTAGTGCCCCACCACCCTGCTTTCTCTATCCCAAAATCAATCTGGCTACTGGCACAGCCCTCCTCTCACTACCATGGCCACTGCTGACTGAGCTGTCCTGAAATGCATACTGTAAACAGTTTACAATCACTGAGTGACAGTGAGCTGTCAGTCAATGGGCACGTACTGTATATAGTACATGCTCCAAAACAGCTCAGTTGGCAGCTGGCCATAGTGGTGAGAGGTGGGCTATGCCAGTTGCTGGCTCAGAGTTGGGAGGGGAGGGAGCAGGATGGTGGGGCTCTACCTGCCGGGGTTGGAGGTTGGGGGGCCACTAGACCACCAGGGATATGTGAATTAATAATTCGCTCAATGGCAATCAGGGATAGGGAGGTACCATGGGACTACTAGGGAATTTCTTTTGTTATATGGGGATGGTGATCAGTGGTTGGGGAGGTGGGAGGGACCACTGGACTACCAGGGAATTTATTTAATTATACAGAGACAGTGATTGGAGCATGGCAGAGGAGGGAAGGGACCACTAGACTACCAGGAACATTTGTTTTTTATAACGCGATGATGATTGGAGAATGGGGGTGGGGCAGGGATCACTGGACCACTAGAGAAATTGTTTACAGGCACCGGTCCGGTGATCAGGTGGGGGGCAGGACTGCTAGACTACCAGGGGCACAGTGTTGTGCATCAGGGGGCCACCTTGCACTACCTCCACCAACCCCTAGGGTTGCTCAGAGTTAAGAGAAGGTTTTCTTCGGTGCTATTTTCTCCACACAAGGGAATGCCGCAAAAGACCCTTCCTTGGAGAAAATGCTTAGTGAATGTGATGGTGCTGATATGCAGGTCCCTTCCCCCTCATTTGCATTGTGGTTCCCTCAAAACTTTACTCTGGTGCAAACCCAGTTTGCGGGTGCAAACTGTGCTTTTGTGAATAGCACTTTGCTGCAAATCTCAGTTTGCGCGGCGCAAACTGAGTTTGTACTGGGGCAAAGTTTTGTGAATCAGGCCCCAGGTCTTTTCACTTACATAACAGTATATTTAAATATATCATCTAAGATACAACTATTTTTTTTTTGTAAGTTCCTGTTTCCATCATTTTACATATGGAAGTACTCAAGGATAAAGAGGTTAAATGCATATTGGCTCTTACACAATCTGAACTTGGGATCTTCTGGTTCACAATTATGTACACTAACTACTGTACTATAGTGCCTGCCAATCTCTACAATATTTAATCTGTCCCATACAATTCGTGCATTTTGGCCATGGCTGGTGAACTGGTGGGTGTTCAGACATATCAGACTGCACATTTGACAGCTGATCCATCTGGACGAGTGCCTAAGAAGTTAATTCTAGCTTTGAGATGGTTCCTGGTAATTGTAGGTAATTTTGAACATAACTGCAATTTACTTGAAAAAGCTCTTCATGCAGTGTTTATGCTCATCACTCTAATTTAAGGTCTGAATGTTGGAAGATCTGTGCTTCAGTACACGCCAATTTTTCATCTTCCTGGTTCTACCACTGGTGATTATAGCTACCATGGACTGTAATGTAACATGAATGTTTTCAAAACTAGCGTATGGAATTCCAAGTAAAGTTGCTTTGAGATTAACTATATAAAGCATGTTAATCATTGTCAAAATTAAAAAAGCCAGTGAAACTTAACACAGAAATAAAAGCAGCAAACTAAAACATCTAACTTTGTATTGATTTGAAACAATGCTTTCTAAAAAAAAAAAAAAAAAAAAACACTAAACAATTTACCTGAGGCAGTTTCCATGGTTTTTGTGATTACTCACTGAAAAGTTAACTCAGGAATTTTCACTATGTAACACTGGTAAACAGTCAGCCAGTTCATTGCTGTGACTCAATCTTGGTGCAGTAATCAGTCAGACTTCATTTGAAGTAGGTTAACTGTCCATAAACTAGAATGTGTACTAATATAAAACCCTGTTGTGGTAATCACAAAGCAAAAAGAACTAGTATTTGAAAGCACATAATGTAAAACACAAACGTTTCCATAGTTAATATGCTGAACAAAAGCAATCCTTTCCATCCGCCTATACATTTTCTCTCTATAAACAAAGCAAGCTGAAAAGAGGCAATGAGGCACTGAATTAGGATTCATTATATGCAAAACAAGTACTTCAGTGTCCTAGATAAGTGCAGAAAAATGCACCACCCTGAATGCCTAGAGCGGTGTGCTGTTAAAGGAGCCAGCCTTCAAATGAAATGTATGATAAACAGTCAATCTGCTTTCTGAGAACTAACATCATGGCATCTGTAAAATGACAGTAGTGTAAACAAGGAAGTCCTGTCTTAAAGAACTAGTAGTGAGAAAAACAGTGGGCTGAAAAAGTTAATGTTTAAAAGCAGCCACTTTCTGTTTTTTATTTGTGATGTATTTTTTCATTTGCTTATTACAATGCTTTCTACCTTATAGTATTATGTATGATGTGAAGAACATTACTTTACCTGCAGACTAACACACTGGGCCCAACTTTCAAAGGGTGAAGCTCTGCGTCAGACCCTTTTCTTTGGTGCACATGAGCCAAACATCTTTGCTGCAAATGTGCTAGAGTTTGGTACATAGGGTGCAGTTGTGACACTTTACTTGATTTTTGGCAGCTTGTGCCAAATATTTGGGGCTACCCAGATTACCACAAGTTAGGCCAGAAAAAGTTGGTCTAAATCGTGGCAATCAGGCATGGGATAGAAGATTCTGACCACCAGCCAGGAGGCTGCTGCAAGCCCCATGTGCCATATGTTCGGCACACTCGGGGCTTGTGGCATTCTTGGCCATTTGAAAATTGGGCCCACTGTATCTACAATAGTTTATCCCCTTTCATTCCTCATCAGCACTGTGGCCTCACTTACTATAATATCACAAGTGATTGACCAACCTGTCGGCAGGTGACTGGCTCTTCTTAGTCACTTAAATCACAATGAATGAGGTTACAATACTGATGAGGTATGACAAGGCATAGATCTAGATACGTCAGACTCCAGGAAGAATAGTGTTCCATACATCACTCCATGTATCATCAGGTAGAAAATCTTCTAAATAGAAAAAAGAGAAAATAAAACAAAATTACTTCAGATATAAGAGTTGAATTTGTAAAAAAAAAAAAAAAACTTATGTTAATGTTAGGCAGTACAGTACACTACCTCTTTAATTTCCCCTAAGAATTTTAACTTCCCAGCCTGCAAATCCCACCCCCATTCCACGTACACATGAGCACAACAACATGGGAAAAAAGGTCTTTGTCAATAACCAGACATGCCCTAAGGCCACTTTGTATAGACCTCTTTAATAACAATAATAATGGCAGTCCTTTACATACCTGGCTGAATATTCAGGTTGAACAACATTTGTTGAAGAAATAGATGAACCAATAGCTTCATAATTTTCATACCATTTTAGGCAGAGCTCTAATTCTATGTTATCATTTTTCTTTGCAACTGGATCATTCTCCCATTTGTCTCTGCAGATAACCTTCTGACTCTGTAATTGAACATGATTCTGAAAACAAGAACATAACTTTTCAATAGTAGATGGAAATTACTTAGGGCCCATCTTGTCAGCCTGTCCTGCTGCACAGCAGTTACTATATCCAGTTTGAGTGTGGATTTAGATCCAAATTGATAGTAATAATGCTATCACCCTTCTAACTGTGTAATCAAGATTTCTCAAGAATCCATCAGATTGTGCTTTGAAAGCCAGAAAACTGTTTGCATCCATAGCCGTACTTTATGGGTTGTTTCACGTGTTAACCACCATCTGTGTGAAGAACTGCTTTCTAATGTATTCTCCTTATTCTGCCCCTGGGTTCTGCCCCCTTCTCAGTTTAGATGTTTGTTGTATCCCAGCTCTGCAGGCAAGTGGGGGTTAATTTTTCTCAAGCCAAGTCTGGTCTGGAAAGGGCTATGCTCAGGATGTTCCATGTCCTATTCTAAGTTCAGTAACTGTTAAAACTAGGGCCCCCAGTCTAGAAATTGGTTATTATGGCCAAGCAAGGGTTGCTTTGGCCACAGAGAATGTAACAAACAGGGAAGCAAAAGTTGTACAGATGGACTGAGGCGGTTCATTTTAGATAGAGGAGTGTCAGCCAGTGCCAGTGCCTATCTCAGGGGTCTGGCCTGTTGGCACAAGGCCTGGTACCAGCTCACATGAAGAATCACATGAAGTATTAACAGCTCCCATGTGTCTTGGTCTGGTTATGAGCTGCAGGGATTCATGGAGGAGATAGAAGAGACTCTGGTAATTATCATAATCTCTGACAGCTCAAGGTGAAATTGTTAGTGTTTTTCTTGGCAGGGGTTACCCATAATATCTGCAAGTTAGCCTGAGAAGGTGCATGGTCCATTCAACAGTGCCCATGCCCATAACATGGGCTTGTTTGCCTCCATAGGTTTTGCCCTTCCAGTGAGCAGTGGCATGGGTTGTTAATGTGTAGTTGGTCATCATGCACTCCTGAATCTCAGAGTTGGGAGTAAACAACTTTCAGAGATAATCCAGGCCAGAAGAGGGAGGGTAAAATGCTTGGTGAAGTTGCCTTGTATCTATCAAAATAAGGATGCCTAGTGAGTAAAACACCCATGGGGTAGCTCCCCAGTTGCCAAAGTAATTGTCCTGCAAGTGCAGTGCCTGTTTGTGTGGAGGGTGCCTGCATGATAAATCTCCTCATATGACATCCACTTCTTGTAGGACATATGTGTTATAGGGGTGTGAAGGCTTAGGAACAACCACTGAGGACATGGAACAGCTAATCACCCTAAATCACAAAGAGATTAATTTTTCATAGGGGAGGGTCCCACTCAAGGTGTCCACCCAAAAGTCCTCATCATTGTCTTGATCAGAAAGTCCCCCAGTGAGTAGCTCACCTACATAGTAAACTGAAATGGGGTGCTTGTAATATTAGGAGTCAAACACTCGGGGAGTGAGTGAGTGTGTGAACTAGGAAAGAAGGAAGGTACTGGGTGGTAATAGTGCCCATGTAAAAGGTACTCTAAACCATAGATGAGTTTATACAGACACCTACCTGTCTGCAAAAGCATGCAGGGCCAGAGTAAAGGGATCAGGGCTTTGAAATGAAAGGTGCCCTGAATCTTCAAAAAGATCAAGGGCTAGGTTTTAAAAAGTCTTGATGCAGGTAAAAGAAACATAGAAACAGAAATTATCAACAGAAAATGACTGCTTGACCCACCCAGTCTGCACAGATGGTCCTGGACTCCCTGTCTAGTCTGCCTCCACAGACCCTAACTGGTCTCCAGCAACTCTCCCGCCTCTCTGCCTATTCACTAATATTTCTTTATGTCCACCCCATGCATGCTTGATGCCCCCTACTGCTTACACATTCACCACTTCTGCTGTCTGTCTATACCAGGCATCTGCCACTCTTTCAATGAAGTTGTACTTCCTCATATCTCTTTGTCTCACATCCCTACAGCTTCATCATATGCCCTGTGGTCCTGGTGCTCATCCTCCTTTGAAAGAGACTCCACTCCTGCACCTTGTTCATCTCTGTGAGGTCCTTGTAGGTCTCTATCATGTCCCCTCTCTCTCTCCCTTCTCTTCCAGGGTGTACATGTTTAGATTCCTCAGTCTCTCCTCATAGAGCATTTGGTGCAACCCCTGCAACATTTTTCTTTCCCTCCTCCGGACTGCCTCTGCCTTGTCTATGTCCTTTCTGAGGAGCGGCCTCCAGAACTGGATACGATAATCCAGGTGGGGTCTCAGTGGTGAGCAGTACAGTGGCAACACCACCTCCCTCCTCCTGCTGGAGATACCTCTCCCTATGCATCCCAGCCTTGCACTGACTCTACCCACTGCTTTTTCACAGTGGCCTGCCACTTTGAGGTAATCAAATATAACCCCAAGGTCATTTTTTCCCTTTAGTGACTGAAAGTACTTCCCCTATCCTAGTCTAAATTCCTGGGTTCCTATGCCATAGGTGCATAATTTTGTACTTTTTGGTGTTGAACCCCAACTGACATTTGTTTGACCACTCCTTGAGTTTCCCAAGTTTCCTACACATTCTTTTCACCCACTCGTGATTGTCCACCTTATTATATATTTTGGCGTTACCTGAAAATAAAGGCATACATTCCCTTCCATGTTCATTTGCAAAATCACTTATGAAGACACTGAAGAAGACTGGTCCCAGTACTGAGCCCTGTAGCACCCTGCAAGTCACTCTTCCATCCTAGGAGTGAGTGCTGTTAACCACCATCCTGTGTCCCCTACCCATTAACCAATGTCTAACCCAGTTCATAATTTTGGATTCCAACTATAGGCTGCTCAATTTCTTAATCAGTCTCCTCTGCAGCACAGTGTCAAATGCCTTACTAAAGTATAGATAGGCCACATCCACTGCCTTCTCCTGATCTATTTCCCTTGTCACATAATCAAAGAAATCAATCAATCATGTTCATCTGACATGACCCATTTGATTCAAGATACTCTACCAACCTTTCCCATAACAGTGTTTCAATAAATTTCTCCACCACTGAGGTGAGGCTCACCGGACTATAATTGCTAGCCTTTCCTTGCTGCCACCCTTATGTAGAAGGACCAAGTCCGCTCTCTTCCAGTCCTTAGGAGCCATGCCCAGTTCTAATGAGCTGTTGAATAAGGCCATCAGCAGGGCAGCCAGCAGCTCCCTGAGTTCTTTTAATACCCTTGTATGTATCCTGTTCAGTCCCATAGCCTTGTCCACTTTCAGAGATGCAAGTCCCTTCAGGATTCTTTCCTCTGAAAATGGACTTGAGTCGGCCTCCCCCTTCCCTTGTTCCTGCTGATCCCTTGTGTTCTGTCTACCCTCCCTCCACTGCAAAGACCAACCTGAAGTACTGTACCTGGTTAGGATGTCTGTTTTTTCTTCATCTTTTTCTGTGCAGTCTCCCTCTGCCATCCTCCTTATCCTTATTATCCCTTCCCTTGCATTCCTCTTCTCACTTATGTACCTGAAGAAAGTCTCATCCCCATTTACTACTCTATTTAGCTATCCTTTCCTCTTTCTCTGCCTTTGCCCTCCTCACTGCCTTACCGGCTTCCCTGAGTTTTACCTGGTACTCCTCCCTGTCTTCTTCCCTTTATGTTTCCTTATACCTCTTGAAAGCAACCTTTTTCTCCTTCACCACTGTGGCCTCTTCCCAGGAGTACCATAACGATCTCATTTTCCTTTTGCTTTTACCCACTTCTTTCATTCCCAAGTTGTTTGCCTTAATTATGCCTTCCTTAATTTTTCCCAACTGTTTCTCTACCCCTCCCTGGCAATCCCCTCCCTACTAGGCAGTTTCTGAGGCAGTCTCCCATTTCATTAAAATCCACCCTTCTAAAGTCCAGGACCCTCGTCCACACTGTATGGTGATCACTGGTACCCATGTGTCTTCCCATTGAGACATCTGCAATGCTGTGCCTGTTTGTGGGCACCAAGTCTAGCACTGCCCCATCCCTAGCAAGTTCATTGACTAGCTGTATGAGAAAAGCCTCTTATAGAGAGCCAATAATGGCTGTGTTCCTTGCCAAAGCTGCAGCTGGAAGGCTCCAATCCTCATATGGTAGAATGAAGTTCCCAACTAACAGCACCTCCCCCTTATTTGCAATCCTGATGATGTCTTCCCCAAGTGCATTATTCAACTGTTCTCCCTGTGCTTGAGGTCTGTATTCAACCCCTGCACAGATAGCAGCCCCAGCTCTTGTCTCCAGGATGAACCACAGCACCTCCAACCTTTCTTTTCCTCTTAGTGCCCCTGTATTTCCATAGCCTCAAATCCCTCCCTCACATACAGTATAGTATAAATCACCCCCCTCTTCTCCTTTCCCTGTCTCTCCTGAACAGACAGAAGCCTGGTATGGCCGTATCCTAGTCATGCCTATCAGTTTACCATGACAAGTTCTGAATTGCAGCTGTGACTGTTGCAAAATATTGGGTTGCCTTTTTCACACATTTTGGCGTACTTGTAACAGTTTGCAAGCTTTTTGGCAAAAAATGGTGCATTCATCATTATTTTGATAAATGCATAATTTTCTTTGTGCATCTTGCAAAACTTGCAACAAGAAGTTAGGTCACATTTTATTTTCCCAAATGTTTTGATGCAAGTAGCACAATTACACTAATATAATGGCACGGGATGTCACACACAACCCGGTGGACCTTTGGAAGGGTTATGTTTTCTCCAGTCTCCTATTCAAAGAAGGGTGCATCCAGTAAAGTTTGCACCACTGAGAGGTAGAGGGTAGCTCTACTTGTGTGACATTATTTGAGTCACACTGGTTTTGCCACCACAGCTGCAGGTGCTACTCCCTAACAGTGAGTGGGAATTTCTAGTTTCCCAAGCTAGGCCTAAGAAAGGGAAGTGCATTTAAACCCAAACTTGAAAAAATAATTAGAGACATTTTGTGTTGAAGGTTTCTTTCTGTGTCTTTCCATGGACTTCTGGTGATCATCACTGAAGCTGTGAGTTATAGCCCCTTATAGGTATGATCCCCAAGGTCCAGACCAGTTACTTGCTCCACTACCGGACAGAGGGTACCTGGAATACCAGCTAAAAGTCGACTGTCTAAACTAAAATTTGTGATCACATCTAAGGCCTGTGCACTGATTTGCAAATACATTTATTTTTGATTTGCTGCAACTTGGAATCTGTGCGCTTGTTTATATCTACCTAATGCAATGAACAGTGACATGAAAGTATTGAGACATGCACCAAAGATTAAAAGTAACTTGAGAACTGTTGTTTAGTGAAGTATTGAACCAGTCATCATAAGACATTGTCATTATCTGAAAACAAATTCAAGTAAGAGTGACCAAATGTGCAGCCATGAATGTAAATGTGTCTGCAATGTTTGTAACAGAAACCCCACACCCCAAAAGGAATAAGAAGATCCAAATGCCAGCATACCATTAATACATCTCAAGATGGGAAGCACCTCTAGGTATGCCTATAAATGTGGTCACCTCGGGTGAAGTCGCTATGCCATTGGAAACAAACTTTTATAACTACAAGCCCAGGACCATCTGTTCAAAGGACAGACTTAAGCCCTCAAGAATACATTTTGTGCCACAACATAGCCATCTCTTGTGGGAAGGGGTTACACTGTCATCAAGTTCTCTCTGCACTCACCAGCTTAAATATCTATCTATTTTCCAACCTTTGTGTCTCTGTTAGCATGGAGAACAGAGCGATCAAATTATGTCACATCCATCTCTCCTCCAGGCTAAATATTTTGAATATATCTAATCTCTCCTCATAGTTCATGCCATCTAAGCAACTAATCAGCTTGGAGGCCTTCTGCTGGATTCTCTTTAATGTCCCTTCTGTATTGCAGTGATCATAACTGATTGCAATACTCCAGATGCATCTAACCAAAACCTTTTACAGAAGAAGATAGCCTCACTTTACCTGCTCCTTACTTTGTTCAAATAGAACCACTTTTGAAATTAGCTTTGCTGAATAAAGTATTATCCCTGTTCATAAATCCTTTATGAATAATAATTTTTTTATCCTTACTACTACTACAACATAACACTGTGTTTGCTCCCTTGACTGTAGCAACACACTGAGTGTCTGACTTCAGCTTACTGTCCACAATTACCCTAGATACTTTTACTCAGATGTATTGTCCACTGTTGCATTACATAGGGTTCAAGTGTTACCCCGATTCCTTACTTCTAGATGTAGATTCTAGCAGTTCTCCACATTAAATCTGAGCCCCTATTTCTCAGATCATGCCCTTAATGTATATCGGTCTCTATGGAATGCCGTTGTCAAGTCCATTCTTTTTGCCACTTTAGTGTCACAAGCATATATCAGCAGTTTGCTTCTGTTGCCACCTGTAGATTTTTTTAAATTAATATGTTAAGGCAAACTAGACCTAGCACCAGTTTATGGATACTCCACTCAGAACTCTAGTTGGAGCTGAGAATCAGGCTGGCAGGTGATGCTCTGAAAAGCTCTTGCAAATCCCTGGTAGATATAGAACCTGGGGTGGGGGTGGAGGCTATACTAAGGTTGGGGGGTCTTGAACTATGGAAGGCCTTGAAACAGCAGGAGAAGGCCCTGGATGCTAAGCCAAAGGGGGTACTGTTTTTTTTATTTAAACATGTGTTAACTGGGTAAGAACCCAAGGACATAGATGTCCATTTTGAAGGGT
This sequence comes from Neoceratodus forsteri, assembly GCA_016271365.2. NCBI lineage: Eukaryota > Metazoa > Chordata > Ceratodontiformes > Ceratodontidae > Neoceratodus > Neoceratodus forsteri. Next base: position 854,744,383 of record CM028134.1, read on the forward strand.
AACCCAGATACCTAAAAACATGAACGCAAATACATAAATATTACATAAGGACAAGTATAAAAAAACTAATACATAACATACTTTGTTGTATATATATTAACAATCAGCCTGAACATTTACAAAAATCTTGCAAGACAATATTTCTAAAGTGCAGATTTGAAAACAGAATCAGATTTTATTTATTTACTTTTTTTATTTAATATTTTTGAGAGTGCTTACATGGAATGTAGATAATAATCCTAATAATAAATCAAATAATACTCAGAACATACCAATACTTCAAGAACAGTAAGTGAGTGCAACAATAAAGAACAGTATAAATGAAACATTTAATGGTCCACATAATCTCATCCCAAGTCAAATATACCATAAATCGTCTCTGATATACAGACTGAAAAAGATCTTGGTGTCTAATCCAATGCTCCCTTATGTTTCCCTTAAATTATTATAAAAACTAATAAACAACAAGAAACAAACCAGTGGAAACAACATAGATATACATATATCAACCAAACAAAAAAAAAAAGTCACTGAAGAATAGCCTACTCACCATTGATCAGTTAAACGCCAACAAGAGCTTTATGTCTAGATTCAAATACCCTGCCTTCAGCCAGGGCCTCAGAAACTAATTAATCTAAAACAGAAATACCTTCTAATTCTTCTACAATTGTCATGAAGGGATACCATCTTGTATGGAATTGCTCTAATTTGGAATTCAGGTGGGCTGTCAAGCCCTCCAAATGTCTAATTGACTTACACTTTCAAAGCCACATGTCTAGGCAAGTATGGACAGGTCAGAGCAAAAGCTGGGTTATCACCTTCAAATTGGCTACTATTAAGATTTGAAACAGATAATGACAAGCACTTCCCCAAACATCCTTTGGTGGAAGACCCAGAACAAGATGACAAAGCCCAGGCAGTTTCTCAGATTTAAAGCTTTACTAATCAAGTGAGCGATCTCCTTCCAAAACAACCCTAAAAAGAGGTAATCCCAAAATATATGATAGGGAGTTCCCCTCAAGCCACATCCTCTCCAGCAATTATCAGTTAATGAGGGTTTTAAATGTATAGTTCTATCAGGTGTTAGGAAGTATCACACTATCACTTTCCACTTAAACTCTCACCAGAGTACCAGCAGAGTAGTCTTCTGTGCTGACTGCCATACCCTACTCCATAACTTGCCCAGAGGTGGGATACCAGCTTCCCTCTCCCATAGAGTTTGGACTCTAGCAATCTGCTGAGACCCCAAATCCTGAGCAAGCAAAGCATAAATTCTAGAAATCAAATGGGATTGGTTAGAATGTGCTACCACCGTTTTAATTTGACTTAGAAAGGGGTGGGGCACCAAGTAAATCTCTCCAGTATGAAAGCCAGTGACTAAAAAGTGTCTGATTTGTAAATACCGAAAAAAGTCAGAATGTGGCAAATTAAATATGAGTCAGACCTGTTGAAAAGAAAGAAGCTGTCCTTTCTCAACAAATTGTTCAAAGTAACATAGGCCATGGCACTCACATTCCTTAAATCAACTGTCCATCCTTACTAGGACAAACTGGGGATGCCACTGTATAGGGACCCAGGCCTTCTGCACCCCAGATATCTCCAACATTTTTTAAGATATCCACAACTTAAAAGTATGTTTCGTCCATCGGTTGGAAAAAAGGGATAAATCTGCGCAAACCCTCAAGGGGACAGACCCAGAAAGGTTATCTTCCATCTGAAATCAAGCTAGCTCTGATGAGCCTTTCAGCAAATTAACTACACATACTGTACCAATTGTGCTACTTGAAAATAACTTTTAAAGTTGGGAAGACCTAGCCTGCCCACCCATTTCCCAGTCTGGAGAACATGCAAACTAACTATGGGTTGCTTATTTTTCCAAATAAAGCATTTGGCAGTCTGATCCAAGTGGGGCCAGTTATGTATAGGCGGGGAAGGGGTAATTAACAAAACAAAAAGAGAAAATGAGGTAAAATGTTCATTTTAATAATATCAAGCCTGTTAGTTAAGGATAGAGGGAGACGGGACCACCTATGGAGATCTTCTTGAAGCGACTGCAATAACTAACCATAGTTAACTTGATATAATAAAGACAAGTCCTTAGGTATATTAACCCCAAACTACCTGACAGTATCCCTGTCCCAGGAATACCCAGTGCACACCTTAAACTGACGAGGGATTGAACCACTAACAGAAATAATCTCTGAATTAGTTGTATTTACCTTAAAGTCAGAAGCAGATCCATACTGAACAAAAAAGTCTTCTAATTTATGTAAGTTAGTTTCTGGATATCTCAAAAAGATGACCACGTCATCAGCATATAGCATAATATTATTATCAACCCACTCCCACATCCACCCCCGAGGGGGTTGGATATGAATGCACCACCTCTGCCAATGGCTCCATACTCAGAGCAAAAAGAAGTGGTGAAAGGGAGCACCCTTGCATAGTGCCTCTGGAAACTGACAAAAAACATGAGTAAGCACCGTTCACTTGAACAGAAGCTCTATGGGTATTGTAAATCATGTAAATGCACTTAGAAAAACCTGAGCCAAACCCCATCCTGATCAGTGTTTCCTTAATAAAGGTCCAGTTAATCTGATTGAAAGCTTTTTCAGCATCAATTAAAAGGGCTACTTGGCGAATATCAGTCTCATGCCCTCTAACAGGATATTCAACATACATTTAATATTGTCATTTAAAATGTCTTCCCGGGATAAAACTCATTTGGTTGGGTGAATCAGGGCAGGAATAACATTTTGAACCCTAGTAGCTAGGATTCTAATAAAAAGCTTAACGTTTTGATTTAATAACAAAATAGATCTGTAAGACTCACACACTTCAGGATCCTTCCCAGGCTTTAAAATAACTGAAATAATAGCTTCATTCCAGGTGGGGGGCATACTACCAGTCTTCTGACATATTGGAAAAAGGTCGCAAATAATAGGGGCAAGTACAAGTTTGAAATGTTTATAAAAACTGGCATTATATCCATCTGGACCTAGGGCTTTACCTCTTTTTAGAGAATCGATTGCTTCCAAAACTTCTCAAATGGTAATAGGCCTGTCAAGCCACTCTCGGTCTTCTGTAGTGAGTGATGACAGGTGTAAAGATTGGAGAAAAGCTCTGGTGACCTGCAGTATTTGGGAGGGGTATTTTATCCTCTGAACATAAGGTAGAACAGTAGGCACAGAAACAGCTATTTCTACAGGGTAACATTTGAAGTGGTGTGGAGTACCTTCTACCCAGATCTTAGAAACCATGCACTCGGCAGCTTCTTTTCTGAGACGGAGCACCAATAATGTAATGTAATTGCTTGAGCACCAATCTCATTATATTTATAGGTACGGTGAAACAACAAATTTTCTACCTTTTTATCATACAGGGCCTGCAACTAATCCCTAGTCTGTTGTATTTCTGTGACCAGCTGGAGACTACCAGATACCTTATGTTGAAATTCTGGATCCTGAAGCTTCTTTTCTAATTTTCCTGGACCATTTTTCTTTGTTTATTCTTCGCTACTACCCAGCTTAAAATTCTGTCCTGTGAGACCACCTTGTATGTATCCCAACATATTTGCAGAGGTGGACCTGACCCAGCATTAAGCTCAAAATAAGATTTTTTTTTCATCTTTAACCATTGAGATAAATTGAGGGTCACTTAATAAACTGGAATTAAAACACCAGTAGGACTGCGAGGTTATGTCAAAGAGATTCAAAAACAAAGAAACCGGCACATTGTCTGATAAAGTAATCAAATGTGTTTGAGTTTAATGAATCCTAAAAGCCTGTTGGATGGGGACCATAAAAAATCAATTCATGAGTATCTTTGAGGAGGGTGAGAGTAAAATGTATAGTCACAGCTTTTAGGATGCTGATCCCACCAGATATCAACTAAGCAGGTCTCCTTCATAAAGCTTTTAAAAGCCTGACTAGTAGTTCTATTCATATGTGAGCATTCTGAAGTTTTATCAAAGGCAGGGGCAAGAACACAATTAAAATTTCCCCCAAAACCAACATCCCTGGGGCCAATCTAATTATTTTACTAAAATCATACTGAGAAAAAAGAGGAAGCATAAGAATTTGGTGCATAAATATTTATTAAGTGAATCTTTAATGGACCCATTGCACCTGAAATCATCACTAACCTACCCTCCACATCCATCTGAACCTCTGTCACTTCAAGGGGTATACCTTTATATACCAATATAACCACTCCATTCCATTTAGCCTTAAGATGTGAGGCTGAAAAAACATTCCCCTCCCAAAGTCTATGACACTTCAGATGTTCTGCATTGGACAGATGCGATTCTTGCAGGAAGGCTATGTCCACAGACATCTTACACAATTCCACAAGAATCTTTGTCCTTTAAACAACTGTATTAAGCCCCTTGTCTTGTAGGACACCAAACAAAGTTTATCCATAATCATTTAAAGTATTATCCCTAAGTGCAGCCAGCAACTGAAGGGGAACACTAACGAGAATTTAAAAAACTGACTCCACTGGACTGAACAATAATAATAAACAGGACAATGAACGGCAAAATGGATAACTGAACAACAAAATTAACAAAGCTCAACCATAATCTTAAAAAACTAAAGCTAAATAGTGAAACCAAGATCTGAACATAGTCAATGTAGGTTGACTTCAAGGTGCAGGTAGTCAGCCAAGGACAACTATCCCTGGGCATATGAACAAACAAGTAAAGGATAGCACACATATCCCATCTGGAGTGCTTGATCTGAGATAGTAACAGAGCTGGACTTTCACCACTAAGGGTGAGGCCCAGTACCTGCATATTGGGAGTGTAGAAATCAGCCCCCAGTCACCAGAGAAGATGCGAGCACAAAAGACATTCTCCCCCCACCCAATCCCCACCTGACCACTGCAAAGTATAAAAATTAGTTGCCCAGAAAGAAATGCCCAATGGCCATGATAAAAGATCCCTATTTCCAGGCAAACTCTAGACAAAGGCATTACACCATGGTGCCCTGGCCTAGGGGAAACAGGGTCGGCCAGCCAGGGGGCATTGTCACGCAAATCTCCACCCCAGACAAAAATGTAAAGTGAAGTACTATGATGAAAAATAAATAAAACACATTAAAAAGATAAAGAAGGTGGTAATTCGAAAGAAAAAAACAGATGAATGATAGGCAGGATTAAGCTGTTCTTTACGCGAGCGGCCACATAACTTGAACAAAATGCAAGAGATAGCCTCCGCATTGATAAAGGTGCACTCTAGAGCCCCCGGTTGGCAACCTTCAGGCCAGGACCATTTCCACATTTTTCTAACTATATCTCAACTAATTCTGAGCTACCCTGGGACAGTCGACAAACCATCTTAACGAGGGTCAGGTTCCATGGACAATATACAGCAACTGCATAGTCCTCCATTAGTTCAATCACAGGTTTATTCCTTTGGGGTTTACTGCTCCTCCGATTTTCAACTAAAATGGACTTTGTCCTATCTACTGTGTCCATATATAATACACCTCCCAAAAGTGTGAACAAAAGGTAACTGAAAATACCAACATATAAAAAGAGACAGTCTAGAAATAAGCACATAGATCAAATAAAAAAGAATAGAAAACTTGATAGCAAATTGGCTGGGTTAGGAGCACGCTCCTGCCCCCCACCACCATCTCCCCGGCACAAACCCCCGGGCTCCTTACCTCCATCTAGATGCCTCTTCAAGAAAGTGTCTAAAGTGTAGCTAATCCTGGGGAAATTTGTAGAAGACATAGATCATTGGGCAATAGAAAAAAAAGCAGTACAATAGAAATGCACGTCCCGAAACGAACACTGCAAGTCCAGAGATAAAGGAAGCAGTCCAATATCAAACTGGGTTACAACCTAGTGCAGCAACTGTCTCTCATTTTACAAGCTTAATGTAGGAGCTGATTTAGAGGAGGAAGACGAGCCAGCCTCGTAAACTGCAGGGGAACCACGAGGTAAGTCTGACAAGTCTTTTTGCAAATAGGCTGGAAAAACTGTCTACCAGATGAGCTCTCTCTTTCTAACCCCCCCCCCCCATAGTGCTCCAAGCTTTCTTTGACAGCAGTGTCTCCAAGTTGTCCATAGTTAAATCTGTCAAAGTAATGCCCCACTTTCAAAGCTGCGGTCCAGCCTCTGCCAAAGTGTTGTTTACCACCTGATCTGAAACCAGATAACGTTTGAGTTTGGCAGGGTATAGCATTTGGGCTCTTATAACTCGTTTCTCTTTCAATTGCTTAATGATAGGATGGAACAGTTGTCGCTTGGCCTGAAGCACTGGAAATAAATCCTGCTCTAAGAAAAATCAGGTGACCATTGTATTGGCCCCCCCGGCCTCTCACCGGGGGGGGGCGAGTTGCTGATGGCCCCCAAGAGGGTGGGGCTAGGAGGGCCGCCCACTATCCAAAGGGAAGAGGCGGCCCCCCAATCAAGTGGCCCTATTGGAGGAGCTCCTGCGAGAAGGCTGACCCTGATGGACCCGGGAAGGAGGGGCCTGGCAGGGCTTTTAAGGAGTGGTCCCGGGGATTTCGTCCTCTTGTGACTGCTCCTTACCACGAAAGTTTTTGATTTTCCTTTTCTTTCCTCCGGTTTCTTGCAATTTAGCGCCTCGGCTTTCACATTTGCGCCAGTCACCCGCCGGCCTTTTTTCAGTCCCCCGTTGCTTCCAGCATTTCATCTGCTATCCCCAGCTTTTTGAGGTAAGTTCTTTCTTTTACTCCTTGTGGTTCAGTGGTTAGAATCTCGGCTTCATGTGACTAGTGGATCAGGGTTTTAGCCTATCTCTGGGGTTATCTTGCACCTTTAGCGGCTCCTGTGGCTGCCTCCCTCCACCCCCCAAGCTCTAAAATGTATCGTCCAGCAGCTAGGGAGCATTTCCTCTTGGGTTTCTAGCAAGCTGCTGCTCTGTGTGCCAAGCTGCCCAGCTGGCTTTCGTTCCCCCTCTTTTCTTCCCTTTTTGGCTCAGGTCCTGTTTTCCTTGTCCCTCTATTCCGTGCCTTAGTAGGCCAGTGTGTCTGGGTCTCTCAGGTGGTGCCCCCCCACCACGCCGGCTCGGCCTTGCCAAGTGGCCCCCCCATGTCGCCCTTTTTCTACCCTGGCTCCATTTTCTCCCTCCCCCCTCTCACTTTCATCGCCCCGCTGCCCCCGGACTGGGTAATCTTTTGGATTTGTGGTTTCCTCCTATCTTTAGAATTTTTGTCTTTTAGTGGGGCTAGATTTTGTCCACCCACTGAGGCTGTATCCCCTCTCGGCTCCTCAAGTAGGACAGGCATACTGGGCCCAACTTGTCAGCCTTGCGCTTTTCCGAGTTGCCCCAGTCCTGGACCATTTTGATTTCAATGGCCACATCCCCTTGCTTTTGTCAGTATCCCGGGAGCACTGAATGTCCCCTTCACTTTTCAATGGCTCTGGGCTTTCCCCTTCCACGTTTAATGCCTTGCTTTGGTTTAGCTGGGATCTCCAGCAGGACGTGGTCACTTTTTTCCTGGCTGTCACGATGGGTTCCCTCTCACAGTGTCTACCCTAGCTTTCTCCCACCTTAGAATAGGCTTTATTGCTCGTTTTTGCTGTACAGTTTCTGTTTCTCTGCCATCGCATGTCAGGATTTGGCATCATTTTTCTGACAAAAGGCCCTGCATTATTCCTCAAGAAAGCTGTTCTTCCTGCTGATTATTGTTAATGGGGGGGTAATGAATGATCTGAATTGCTGATCATTGTAGGTGAAACAAGGGGGGGAGGGGTGTATTATCTTAGAACTATCCGAACAGTCGGGAATTGCAGAGCCTACCTCAGAGCTGCAGCACACTAACACATGTAGCTGTCTGCCATCTGGTATTTAAAGCAACTTGGCCCTTTTTTTTTTTCCTTTCTTCTGGTATAGGTCTTGTACTAATCTCTCATGTAAAATCAAACGTGATGTCTGCTTTCTGCAGCATTCACAAAACAGTTGTGAATTTTGGATTCAAGGTTCTCTCACTTGGTCTTTGCTTCAGTTGGCTGCCTGCAGGTGACCTCCCCCCCCTCTCCCCTTCCCTCTGGCCACCATTTGGGTGACCTCAGCAGTAGTATGTGTGCCATGTGGGGACAGGCACCCAGAGTGGTGTAGGACCAAGTGACGGATTTGCCTGTTTCTAGTCTTTTTCCCCAAGAAATTTATTTAGAGTAATTTGCTATATATTTAAAAAACAACAAATTTTCCCCCTGGTTCCATGCATGCAAAGCCCAAAAGGATTCCCTCCAGCTGGGGCCCCCATTTCAAGGAAAGTGTTCCTTACAAAAACTTTACAAGTATGTAGGGGGTTCTCTGGCTATGCAATTCTCTCTTTGCTGTGCCTGGCTGGTTCCAAACAGCACTGCCACCTCGAGTCTGAGGCCACGAGGAGCCATCCCCAATTTGACCCTGCTGGGCACACCAGCAGTACAGTGCAGTGGTCTAAGGCTCTGAACGGCAAATCTGGTGACATACAGCAGACTAGGCCTGGGTTTGAATCCCACAGCTTCCACTTGCATACTGTGTGACCCTGAGCAAGTCTCTTAACTTCCTTGTGCTCCCAGGTTGCACCTGGAAACAAACTCTAGCTTAGTGTGCCTTTCCTGGTTTAACAATTTTGCCAAACACAGGGTCTTTTTTCCGCTTCCCTTTCCTTTCACATCAAGGTCATGGCTGAAAGGTTCCGGGGCAGCACATTCAAGAATAATTCTGAACAGTCAGTTAGAAGGCTAACTAGTAGAGGGCAGGGGGAAGGGTGCATTAATAAGTAATGTTTTTGTATCATAGGTACTGCCTCTCTGAACGCCGCTTTGCCCCTTACAATCAATAGCTAAAATGGCCGAATCACAGAATAGTCAGGTTCTGGACAGACAGGCCCCTCAAATCTCCTCACCAGCACAGAGTTCCAGTCAAGACCTTTCTGGGCTAGGAAGCCAGACACAATATGTGGAACAGGCTATCCCTGCACAAGGGCCGACCGCGGCAGCAACGGATGCTCCTGCTCCCTTCAGGAGCCTTGGATTCGGCTTGCAGCAACTAGGCGGGTAACCCCCCCCAGCACACTGCCGACCGTGGCAGCAATGGATGCTCCTGCTCCCTTCAGCAGCCTTGGATTCAGCTTGCAGCAACTAGGCGGGTAACCCCCCCCAGCACACTGCCGACCGTGGCAGCAATGGATGCTCCTGCTCCCTTCAGGAGCCTTGGATTCGGCTTGCAGCAACTAGGCGGGTAACCCCCCCCAGCACACTGCAGACCATGGCAGCAATGGACGCTCCTGCTCCCTTCAGGAGCCTTGGATTCGGCTTGCAAGAACTAGGTAAAGGCTTCCTCTGCTCTTTTACCTGAAGACTGCTGTGGGGTGCTACCTGAGTGTAGCCTTGAAGGACTCCTGACTATCTGTCCCCACAGCTTCACTGATTGTGTTTGATTACTGCTTCAGTCTGTATTCTGCCTGTTTCAGCTAGCCATGTTACATCTACAAGGGACTTTAAGACTGTTAAATCCTGCTCTCCTAGGCTTACTAATTTAGTTGGCTGTTAATCTGCAACTAGTATTGTGGAAGGATTCAGTTATTTGTTTTTTAGCCTTACCTGTTTCACTCCTGTGTGACCGTGCTGTTTGATTCTGTGCATGCACAGTGTGGTCTCTAGTTTGAATTCCCCTTCCCACTGCATACTAATTCCTCTCCTTTGTTTGTTGTACCTTTACAGGTGGGTAACACCCCCCTCCAGCACACTGCTGACTGCGGCAGCAACAGACACTCCTGCTCCCTTCAGGAGCCTTGGATTCGGCTTGCAGCAACTAGGTAAAGGCTTCCTCTGCTCTTTTACCTGAAGACTGCTGTGGGGTGCTACCTGAGTGTAGCCTTAAAGGACTCCTGAATATCTATCCCCACAGCTTCACTGATTGTTTTTGATTACTGCTGTGGGGTGCTAGCCCGACGATGCTGCACGTCGTCTCCCCAGCCACCCACCCACCCAGGGGCGGCCCTCAATTTATTGGCCCGCCCCCATTACATCACTTCCGGTTTGCCGAAATACTAAGTCCCCACTTTCCCATTTGCAGGTTATACCCGCATGCCACTAGAGGTCACTGTGCCCCGGGCTGATAGCGTCTTGCCAGCTAACCCTACAATATCCGTGTGTTGTCCACCCCCTTATCCCTCTTCTCACCTCTCCCATCCAATCCACCCCCTACCATCTCCTCTTCTATCATTTAAGTCCTCCCATTCTTCACTCACTGTTCTTCCCCCCTCCCAGTATCCCCTGGGCCCCTGAGACCACCTACCCCTCACCAGCCTACTGCCACTCTTGGCCACTAGGAGTCACCATTTAGCACCCCTGTTGTGGTCCGTCTCAGTGCTGTTGGACTGCTCCTGGACTGTGGACATCATCTCTACCCTCGGCATTCCCCAATTATCTCTGGTGAGTCTTGAACCTGGCACCTTGCACACCAGAGGCAGGGACTCTATCCACTGTACCAGAGTGGCACTAACACTAGGGGCTGACTACTCACCCTCTTCTCTTTTTCTTATTATCTGCCTTAAGCCTTCACCAATCATGCCTGCTTACCTCCGGCCTACTTGCCTCTCTCTCCTCCTCCTCCTCCTTTTGCCTTCATCTAAACCTGGTGTCCCTGTTACCCCGCAGCCTCACTACTCTAGTGCTCCTACTTGCTCTCTTGCTCTCTTGCTCTCCCCTCCTTCTGGGCCACAGCTCCTCCCCATCCTTCCTCCTCCACTCACCCAATATGCCCTACTCCACCTCACCCCCCACCTAGACACTACCTTTCCTCTCCCCTTTGCTCCCTCTGGCAACTTCTCACTCAAGCCTTCCCAGCTTGTGCTGCCCTACCAACCCCCTGTGTTCTGAAGCCCCCCTACTCTTCCTATCTCTCCCGGCGTAAACTCTCCTTCTGCCACCCTCTGTCCAGGGCGGTTCTCATCCTTCTGCTCCTGACTGGTAACATACATCCCAATCCTGGTCCAGCTTACAAAGGCTCCTCAGTGGAATCCTCTGGACTTCATATTGTTTCCATGAACATCTGTAGCCTCCTTAAAAAATTCGACTCTCTCCATTGCTGGGTTGCTGTTCATAAACCTGATGTTATCTCAATAGTTGAAACCTGGCTGTCAGACTCTAACCCTGACTCCCTGGTCTCACTCCCTGGCTACTCCCTTTATCGGGAGGACTGTGTTGGTAGGCGAGGTGGGGGCTGTGCCATTTATGTCAAAGACCCTCTCATTGGACTAGCCCTCCTAGCCCCTGTCCTTGACTTCAGAGCTCAGGCCCTAACCCTAAAACTATCTCCTGATCCCTCTAGGGGTCCCATCTACCTGACTTCAGCGTATATACCTCCAAAAAATCAAGTACAGGCACTAGGCCCACTAATTGATTATCTTACCTCCCTACCCCACTGTTCCGACCAAATCCTTGTGGGGGACCTAAACATCAATTGGCTCAGCCCTTCATCCACCTCCTCCCATGACACTTTTGCAGCTATTGACCTAACTCAACTAGTTACCCAACCCACTACAGTGAATCCTAGAATGGGCTCTAGCACACTCCTAGATGTGGTCCTCTCAAACCGCCCTAACCGCATCCACAATATCCAAATCCTTCCTGATGGTCTTAGTGACCACTCCCTGTTCTCTTCTGTTGGTCAACCTCCTCGCTTGAAATCCACAGCACAAAGCACCGCCGTGGCGTCTTGAACCTGGTGGGCCGAAAGGCCTTAAGCAACTCCTAGCCCATATTGACTGGTCCCCTATATAAAACGCCCCGGATATGGACACAGCCCTAACCTTTTTTACCCACACCTTTAACTCTGCATGCAACATTTTTGCACCACTAACTGCACGCCGGTCCAAAGTAAGGCTTGCCCCTGGATTACCCCCTCCCTGTACCAACTTCTTAAGCATAGAGATGATCTATGGCACATTGCCACTGAAACTGGCCACCCAGCTGACAGGCAGGCCTATGCTGCTGCCTGGAACAAATGTACCTGGGCCATCCGCAAAGCGAAGGCTGAACACTATCAAGCCTCGCTCACCTCCTCATGGGGGAATGCCAGGACCTTCTGGGACAACATCAAGCAGCTGAATGGGGGCACGCATTCCCCCACCTTCACTTATCAACATTGATGGCTCTGTCTCCTCAGACCCAGTCCTTATTGCCAACCACCTCAACAAATCTTTCACTGACCTTAGCCCTGTGCTCCCAGACAAATTCTTCGCCCCCCTCCCTCCCGGTCTGTCCCTATTGTCACACGCCCCTTGTTCTACCTGCATCATGTTACTGCCTGGGAAGTCAGACCTTACCTACTCAAGGCCTTAAAGAGTAACACTATTGGCAATGACTCCCTCGATCCCAGTCTCCTCCGTCAGGTTCTGGATCTGGTTATCTCACTAATCACCAGCCTCTTTAACAAATCTCTCTGCCTAGGGCAATTCCCCTCTGCCTGGAAAATTGCTACAGTCACCCCAATACACAAGGGTGGGGATAGGACTCTTCCTGGCAATCATCGGCCTTTCTCAATCCTTTCTCCTCTCTCAAAGGCCTTAGAAAAAATTGTGTCAACCCAAATCTCTGAATACCTCGACAAATATAGCATCCTCTGCCCTGAACAACATGGGTTCAGAGCTGGCCACAGCACCAATATTGCCCTCCTGGAGTTCTCTAACTTTCTTCACTCCTCACTGGACTCTGGCTCCTTAGCAGGTACAGTGTTCATAGACTTATCAAAAGCCTTCGATACTGTCTCCCACCCCCTCCTGCTGGTTGCCCTTAGCCACTTAGGCTTTGCCACTGGGCCCGTCTCCTGGTGCTCCAGCTACTTGTCTGCCCGCTCACAATGTGTTAAAATTAATGGGACACTCTCCAGCGCCTGCCCTGTCTGCTCTGGAGTCCAGCAGGGCTCCATTCTTGGACCCTTGCTCTTTTCACTTTTTCTCAACTCCCTGCCTAGTGATTGTACCGGTAAAATCCTACTTTACGCAGACAATGCTGTACTCTTTGCCCCGGACCATAATCACATCTCACTTCAGGACTCTCTGCAAGTATCCTACAATGACCCAGAAGCCTGGTTCACCAAGCACAGACTCATAATTAATCTTAAGAAAACCAAAACCATGCTCTTTGCCCACCCCCAAAATAAATCTAGTAACTATCCAGTCTTAGTCCACTCCAGCTCAAAACTCCCAGTTGAGCTAGTTCACTCTTATAAATACCTAGGTATAACTTTTGACCCTGCCTCTCATTTCATGCCCACATCTCTGCCCTTGCCTCAGTCTCTAACACTCGGCTGGGTATCCTCTATCGTCACAAAAACTGCCTCCCCACTGATGCCCTCCGACTTGCAGTCACATCCTCTGTACTATCCCTAGTAGACTATGGCTTACCTGTGTATGGGGCAGCAGACCAGACTGCCCTACACAAGATCAGCCTCACCTTAAACAAGGCATGCAGGCTCATAACTGGGGCTCCTAGACTAACCCATACCTGCCTTCTTTACACCATGGCTAATCTACTCAACTTAGACGAATGTCTCAAATACCAAACCTGCCTCCTAACTAAAAAGTCGCTCCTTGGTCTATCCCCACCTGGTCTATCTGCATCTATCCACCGAGCAAACCCTACAGTGCATACCCATATATCCTGCAAACTGCACTGGTAGTACCGAGGGAAAGAACCTTGCAAGGTCCAAGGGCATACCCCTACAGAGCCCCTTTTTGGTATAACACTCTCCCCACCGGGATCACTGATGCCCCCTCGATAGCTCATTTCAAAACTAGCCTTAGAAATCACCTGCTTTCTACATGCAGCTGTAGCTGCCTCTAAGCCTCTTCCAATTCTTGTTCCAGACAAAGCTCCCTGAGCAGCTCCCTGACCTCCTGACCATCTCTACCTTTATTTGCTACTCTCTTCCCCACACTCCTCTACTCTGATGTCTTCCACCCAGCCTTACCTATGTCAGCCTACTGAACTAATCGGCATGTATCAACTATTTACTGTCAATCTTGTAATGCTCACCTGTAATCTTATTGAATACCGTGTTTTCATATGCTTGCCATTTAGCCTTGTCTCTTAACAGTACTCTGTTTTTCTGTCTTCTTTGGTGTTTGTTGTTTGCACTGTGTTGTCCTCTCTGTGACAAGGTACCTTTGTAAATGAGCCTCTGGCTCAAAGGTTGTTAAACTGATGTTCCAATAAATAAATAAATAAAGAGCCAGACCAAGCATTACGTGAGGCCCTGCAATGCCTAAAGGACATTGGGGGGTCTGATTGACTGACCACCATATCCAGGCTGGAACCAGAACTACTAGTTGCCCATCCAGGTGGGCAAGAGAAAACTGTGGCAGACCCTCCCACCATATTAGAACACAGTCCGCAAGATCCAGCTGAAGAGGAGGGTCGGCACCCAGGCATAGCCAGCCATTGGCCCGCTTATTGGAATCCGTGGCTCATAAAAAATCTGTTACTAAAAAGGGGCAGGGCAGGCAGAGTAAGCGTGAGGTTCAACCAGTGGCAGAGGTAGGCAAAAAGCAGATGGATAAAAAACAGAGCAGAGCTGAGGAGAACACATCTGTGGTCCAACCCAGGTCAGTGAATGAAGAAAGGGAACAAACCCCTGTGGTAATAGTGGTCCAGCCACAGATCGGTGAGTATGAAGAAGGTCAGGACAGTGATGTATCAGTAGAATTAGTGTGGTCTGAATCTGATAGTGAGGAAGAGCAATCCAGTGACAGCCGGGAACAGCTGCCATTGGAATCTGCAACAGAAGAAGCAAAATATAAGAAATGGAAAAAGAACCTTGAAGACATGGCTAAGGCCAAAAAGGTAAGAGAACAGGAACAAAAGAGGGCAAGGCACATGCGAGACAGGATTGGGCTGTGGTCAAAATGGTTTGGGAAAAAACACACAGAGTTCAGGGGGGACAAAAGGTAAGCAGCCAGGTAGAGCAGCAGGGGGCTCCAGGGGTCAATTTGGGGCCGGTGATGCCAGGGCACCAACATGGTACCATAACCCATTCATGCATAGGGGGACCAGGCAATATGGCCATCTCTTAGGCAGCGATAAATCCTTGGGGCCCCTTCATTCCCAGTTTCCCAACAACCCAGCAGGGTGAAATGACCAACACCATCACAGGGTCTCGGGCATTTCCAGCCAATGACCCTGGTGAGTGTACTTCTCTGGGTACAGTGGGATGCGAGGCTCTGGGGCCAATGGATAACTATGGTTTCAGGGCACGCCAGTGGGCCGAGTCTGTGGCTGTAGGATACCAAGCCCCATTAGATGGAAAAGGGGGGATGGAAAAAAGGGTTACAGAATCTAACCAGATAGGGGCGGATGAAGCCCCGTCATGTCACATAGGAGGTGGACAGCAGATCACCATGGGGGTCGAGGCTCCTTTGACCCAGCCTCCTCAGTACATTGTCTACCAAGGAGCTACGGCAGAAGGGAGTAATGCACAAGGGGCAGCAGTTCAGGTATGGACAGGTGTGCGGCCTTCAACAATACAACATCCTCCAACTAACAAGGAAAGTTTGGCACCAGGCTTACAAGTGCAGGAGACTGTAGCCTCCCAAATGGGTACCGCTCCCAATACTAAAATGGGTGACAAGTCAACCAGCACACTAACAACATCACCAGAGCGTTGGGCATATGCTGGGGTGGAAGACCCATTGGGGACCACTTATCCGACTCTGTCAGGGAAAAAATTTGGAAAGGGGAATTTATAGATATGTTCTCGTTATTATACAGAGAGATCCCAGAAGTGAATGATGAGAAAAAGAACAAACAAGAGAGGCCAAGGTGTCCAAAGGTGCCTTTCACATTTGAGAATTGGGCGGCAGCATTTGACATATTTATGTCCGTTTATGGGATGAAACACCCAGATAAGCTAATTGCTCTTCTTAAATACAGGGATACAATAAATTTGCACATCTGTCCTTTGATGGATATGCATGGCTAAAATACGATGAGCAGTTTCGTCTAAAATTATCTAGGCAACACAATCTCAAATGGGAAAACACACACATAGACCTCTGGGTCCATTATATGACTTGTGGCTGCCCCAATGTGGTAACCTACACAGATAGTGGTCACATTGTTGCCAGAGAAACAGCGGGAGAGTACAAGAAAGAACAGAGGAAAGGGACAGGGAAGAAACCCTGTTACGATTACAACAAAGGAAAACATTTTCTTTCCTTTTGTAAATATGGGCATATCTGTAAACAGTGCGGAGGGGACCACAAGGTTTCAGAATGCACCCAACAATCCTCCAAGAAACTAAGCAACGAAGGAACAGGTAGTGAAAAAGGAAAGGGGACTGGGAAGTTTGCGCTAATTCACTAGTACGGTTAGACCGTATGGACCCTTGGCTTGACTGCTACCCAGACAGAACAATGGCAAAATACATACATGACAGTTTTAAGCATGGTTTTAAGATACCATACAAGGTGCCAAGGGTGGAAACCACAGCTCGAAATCTAAAATCTGCGAACTCACTCCCCAAAATCCTAGAGATAAAAATCACCAAGGAAGTAGAGTCAGGCAGAGTGGCTGGGCAATTTGATTACCCCCCAGTTCACAACCTCAGCGTATCCCCATTGGGGCTGGTCCCCAAGAAGGCAGAAGGGGAATACAGGCTGATTCATCACCTGTCCTACCCAAAAGGCTCTTCAGTGAACGACTTCATCAACCCAGAGGATTACACAGTGCAATACGTAACTTTTGATGTGGCACTGCACCACATACAAGAGCTGGGGCAATGATGACAAAAAGTGACATCAAATCAGCGTTCTGCCTTCTACTGGTACATCAGAGCGATCAGAATCTGCTGGGTTTTAAATTTAAAGGGCAATGATATATAGACCAGGCTATGCCCATGGGATGCTCCGTAAGCTGCGCAGCCTTCAAAGCATTCTCAACATTCTTGGAGTGGGCCACCAAAAAACACTCAGAACACGCTCATAGGACATTATCTTGATGACTTCCTATTTTCGGGTCCTAAGGGTGGAACAGCATATGCAGATACACTGTGAGGTTTCACCTCTCTCATGAGGTATTTCGGGGTTCCGCTAGCGTGGGAAAAAGTAGAGGGACACGCCACCTGCCTCTCCTACCTGGGCATAGAAATAGACTCTGAGACCATGGTTTCTAGACTACCACAATAGAAAGTATTATTTTTGAGCACACTGTTAAGGTAGATGAGAGGAACAAAGAAAGTGACCCTACAACAGCTGCAATCTGTTATAGACCACCTGAATTTTGCATGCCGTGCAATCCGCCCAGGCAGGCCATTCCTCAGGCGGATGATATTAGCCACTGGGGGGGCTCTAAAACCATATCACCATATCAGGCTCACACAGGGCATAAAAGCTGATCTCTAGGTATGGGAACTCTTCCTACAGGATTTTAATGGTATCACATGGTGACCGATGCTTCAGGTGGTATTGGCTTTGGGGTCTGCTGGCAAGGGGCATGGTTTGCAGAGCACTGGCCACAAGAGTGGGTAGCGAACGGGCTCACAAAAAACATCACTCTGCTTGAATTGTTCCCTATCATGGTAGCTGTAAGGGTGTGGGAGCACAAAATTCAAAATAAGAAATTGCTGTTCCACACAGACAACAGGGCTGTAGCAGACATATTGAACTCACAGATGTCTCGTTTTGAAGAGGTGATGAAGGTTCTGTGGGTTTTTGTGTTATGCTACCTACAATACAACATCTCTTTCAAGGCACGTCATTTGCCAGGAAAAGAAAATGTTATAGCTGATGCCCTGTCTCGATTTCAGCTCGAGCACTTCAGGCGGCTAGCCCCGTGGGTGGACCTGCTCCCCACACAGATTCCGGAAGCAGTGTGGAGACTTGGGAACCAAGATTGCAGCAACTGGTACAGCACGCTGTGGCTCCCTCGACATGGAGGAAATATGTAGGTAGCTATGAGTCTTTTAAACAATTCTGTGGTCACGAGGTAAGCGTGGAACTGCTCAATACCCAAAGACAAGTTCAAAGCTACATCCT
This sequence comes from Neoceratodus forsteri, assembly GCA_016271365.2. Lineage (NCBI taxonomy): Eukaryota > Metazoa > Chordata > Ceratodontiformes > Ceratodontidae > Neoceratodus > Neoceratodus forsteri. The sequence continues at coordinate 854,762,388 of CM028134.1, forward strand.
CCATTTAGAATGCCTGGGAAGATCTCTGGTGGCTATACGCCTCCAACTAACAGGCATTGCATTTCTCTGTAAGTCCGAGGGTTTCCCTGACCCAACCAACAGTTTCACTACAAAGAAAATGTTACAAGGCTTGTCCAGACTTGCAGGGAAAAAGGTGGACACAAGGAAGCCCATAGGATTAGCTGAACTGTCCAACCTCCTGAGGGCACTGTCAGTCACTTGCAGCTCGGGCCATGAAATAAAGCTGTTCAGGGCCCTATACAGTTGTGCATTCTTCAGGGCCTTCTGGGTGTCTGAGTTGGTACCGCAGTTTAACTCAGCAGGTCAGAACACCAATCTCCAGTTCAGTGATTTCGACTTCTGCCAAGACAGACTGTGTCTTCAGCTGCGAAAATCAAAAACTAACCAATGCGCCCCCCCCACCATTATAACACTATTTATGGCTTCTCCAGGGAATGTTTGCACATGGTCATCAATGAAGGAGTATGTGGCTGTATGTCCAACAGGACTTGGGTATTTATTTGTACATGGGGATGGAAAAGCTGTCATGAGGCAGCATTTCACAGCTATCCTACGAAAGGGTCTATGGATGGTGGGTATAAACCCCACCTCATACAACACACATTCATTCAGAATTGGAGCAGCCACTGAGGCAGCCAGGTTTGGGTTAAAAGAAGAACAGATAAAAGGGGTCAGTAGATAGGCATCGAAAGCCTATATGGGGTACATTAGACCCAAGCACAATACATCGGGAGTAGCGCTAGAGAACCCAGCACAAGAAGTAGCGGATGCTCAAAGTAAAAAATACTCACATGTTTGTTTTGTCTTACAGGCATGGCCATTATAACCCCTCAGATATGGATCGTGGGTCATTCACACGTGAGGGAGGACTACACAAGGGCAAAACAATGGCTTTACACATGACAGCTGGGCATTACAAGAAGTTGAGCTGTGATTCAGTGGGCAGGAAAAGGGGGGATGAAGTGGGGGGCATTATGTGAAACAATTTTCAGATTGGGCCTACATCAACAACCACCGCTCATGCTGGTGATCCCCTTGGGAGGGAATGACTTAGTCACCCTGGGGTCACCCAGATTAATTGGGGAAATTAAGAAGGGATTGGCCTTCTTAAAACAAATGTTGCCCCGCACCATTCTGGCATGGAACAGAATCATACCTCGCCAGAAGTGGCATGGTGAGAAAAAAGTGGGAGCCATGGACAAAGCATGCAGGTGTGTAAATAGGGAGATGTCCCATTTCGCAGCCTCACTTGGTGTGGAAATTATCAGGCATTTCTTTATTACCAAAATGGTTAAGGGCCTATATAGCCAGGAAGGGGATTCACCTGTCAAACATTGGAAATTACATTTTTAACAGTACCCTCAATGACTTTTGTGAGACAGCACTATTTGGAAAAAGTAAGATCCCTTGGGCATTAGTGGGAGATACATGTTGACACCGTATGTAAGTGGCAGTAATTCATGGCTGACCCAGGGTAAGAGAGGCTCCGGACATAAGAAGAAAAGCTGCGATTGGGTGTCACAAGGGAGAGGCACAACCCTAAGATGGGTATGCTTCAGAGATCTGGGGAGGAAGGCACCCAGGTGGGGCATGCACCAAAATGCTGGGAACCAAGATTCCAAGATGGGGAGTGTGGCCCTGGATGGGCATGCTCCTCATCAAGGGTCTCGGAGGCCCTAAATTCAAGGAAGATGAGGAGGGGAACTGTCTTGAGGGAAGGCACGGCCCTCGATGGGTCTGTTTGATTAAAGGGCCAGAGTTCCCCTCAAATAAGTGGATGATGGAGCCGGGGTTTCAGCAATACATGAATTGTGGCTGCCCAAGGGGTCTTACAGGATGGGATACTTAATGTGTATATATATTGAATCAGGATGTGATGTATGTATACTGATGTATGTAGACTGATATTCTGTAATGTGCATATCTGTCGAATGTATTATACATATTATGCTGTAAAAATGGTTAAGTATTCCATGTAATGTAAACAATTTTGATTAAGTAAAAAGAGCTGCAGCCCTTTTTTATACCAAAAAATGGTGTGGTGTGTTACTGATTTGGGGGTCCACTTTGGGCAATGGCCCCACCGGCCTATCACCAGGGGGGCGAGTTGCTGATGGCCCCCAAGAGGGTGGGGCTAGGAAGGCCTCCCACCATCCAAAGGGAAGATGTGGCCCCCCAAGCAAGTGGCCCTATCGGAGGAGCTTCTCTGGGAGGGTTGGCCCTGATGGACCTGGGAAGGAGGGGCCTGGCAGGGCTTTTAAGGAGCGGTCCCAGGGGATTTCATCCTCTTGTGACCACTCCTTACCATGAAAGTTTTTCTCACCCTCCCACCCTAAGCTGCCTGGCCACAGCAAGAGCTCTGTCACGGTTCTGAGAAGTAAAACAGATAAGACTGATATAAGAAGGAACAAAAGGCGGTAATTCATGGCTGACCCTGGGTAAGAGAGGATCCGGACATAAGAAGAGAAGCTGTGATTGGGTGTCACTGGGGAGAGGCATGACCCTAGGATGGATATGCTTCAGAGATCTGGGGAGGAAGGCACCCAGGCAGGGTGTGCACTGAAACACTGGGAGCCAAGATTCCGAGATGGGGAGTGTGGCCCCGGACGGGCATGCTCCTCGTCAAAGGTCTAGGAGGCCCTAAATTCAGGGAAGATGGGGAGGGGAACTGTCTTGAGGGAAGGCACGGCCCTTGATGGGTCTCTTTGACTAAAGGGCCAGAGTTCCCCTCAAATAAGTGGACGATGGAGCCGGGGTTTCAGCAATACATGAATTGTGGCTGCCCAAGGGGTCTTACGGGATGTGATACTTAATGTGTATATATATTGAATCAGGATGTGATGTATGTATACTGATGTATGTAAACTGATATTCTGTAATGCGCATATCTGTCGAATGTATTATACATATTATGCTGTATAAATGGTAAACAATTTTGATTAAGTAAAAAGAGCTGTGGCCCTTTTTTATATCAAAAAGCGGTGTGGTGTGTTGCTGATTTGGGGGTCCACTTTGGGCAATGTAGTTCCCACTTCTTCCAGGCAGTCAACAAGATAAATCCCTAGTGTTGTAATCCAGCATACAGATGGTAATCGATTGGGGACAGGGCCCAAAGGATCTACGGGCTCTCTGAATGTTTAAAGGAATGTCTGCAGACAAGCCCAAAATCGTCCAGATAATATGTTTAATACAGTCTATCATAGAAGGAAAAGACTCTTCAGTTCCCTCCTGGAGCCCATGGATATGAAAATTATTTCTACATGCCCTGTTCTCCATGGCTTTGGCATGGGTCTTCAGTTCATGCTCTCTTACTAGGCGGTAATTAAGAATGAGGTCATGTAGAATGGATTTGTTGGTGGGGTCTCCCACTTGTTGCACAGTTGTGGAAATCTTTTTATGAAGATTTTTCATGTGCATTTAGGTCGGCAAAAGCCGACTTAATCTTTTGCACTGTAGTTAACTCTTGCTGCACTGTAGAATCTTCTGCCAGAAGGGAGTCCTGATCATCCAGGTCCCTGGAACTTTCCGAAGCGAATGACTGCGAATGAGGGGATGGAGCCACATAGGATTTCACTACCCTAACCTTTTGGGCCAACATTTCTGAAGTTTTCCTTGATGCTGTTACAGGTTTTGCACGCCCCGATCTGGTAGCCATAATATACTTGAACAATCCTCACTTCACAAGTTGTAAAGCCTCTAGATAGTTCAGAGTGGACAGAGAAAATGGAACGGGTGAGAGCAGTCCATCGGATGCTCAATCCTCTCCATCCCCTGCCAACCCCCAGCAAACTGAGCCTGATCTTGCTCTTACTAAAAAGTACTATGTTGTCTGCATAGAACACCAAGTTAGAGATTGATAAACAAGAAGACAACTCATTTTAAACAAGCATTTGTCAATGCCGAATGTCGTCTCACTGGCATTGCCTTTTGTAGTGGCAGAGGTAGAGATGCATAATAGGAATGGCAGTGAAGTGTTGAAGTGATGCCAACCCCACGCTCACCATGTAGAGAGCGACAGGCATTGGGGTGTTTAGGAGCGTGCATGCAAACTGTGCAACGCACACTCGGAAAACACTCATTTTATGGGCTTTGTCACCAAATTTTCAACATAGGCATTTTAGGACCTCTGCTAATGAACAGTGTCACTGCCATTTTCATAATGTGTCTTGAACACGGATTTCTCACAGTGACCACTCTATTCAGTGCAGGAACTGCAAAAATACATTTCGGCCAGGATGTGAAAAATGACAGCTGTACTGTTCATAAGGAGGTGCAGAACAATGGCAATGTTGGAAATCTGGAGTGAAAATATAAATTGGCAAACTTACCAGTGTGAATGCAAACTGCGCAACTGCTCGCTCAAAACACAGTCATTTTATGAAATATCATCACCAAATTTTCAGCATAGGCATTTTAGGACCTCTGCTCATGAACAGTGTCACTGTCATTTTTGTAATCTGTCCTGAACACTGATTTCTGACAGTGACCGCGCTATTCTGCTCCAGAAGTGCGAAAACACATTTCGGCCAGGATGTGAAAAATGACAGCTGTACTGTTCACAAGGAGGGTGTAAAAATGCCAATGTTAAAAATCTGGCATGAAAATATTGCAAATTCGTGAAGTTACGAGAGTGCGTAGCAACTGCGCAATGCACGCTCGTAAAACAGTCATTTTTTTGATTTTTTCCACCAAATTTGCAACATAGGCTTTTTGAGAGCCCACCTCATGAACACTGGCACTGTCATTTCATTAATCAGTCCCAAAAGGTAATTCCATTCAGTGACTGCAAAATCACCTTTCGGGGCTGAATAACGCCATGACAGTGAAAGAAATCATGAGGAGGGTCCCAAAAACCCCATGTTGAAAATTTGGTGTCAAAATTCCAAAAAATGCCCGAGATATACATCAAAGTTGAAAAAACCCTATTCATTCCATTATACAGCCTACTGGCATTTCCTCAGTTCGCGGTCGGCTTTGAAGAGTGCAGACGTGTTCCAGGTCCACAGAAGATCGTCATCATGCCAGACTCCAGAGGTAAGTATGGGGTGAGGGGGTGTGGGGAGACAGGGTGCGCAGTGGGTGGGTGTGAGCTGTGGGGGAGGCAAGGAGACCACTGAGGGACCGTTTTTAGTTTACGGTTTAAAAAAAAAAGATGTCATGGGATGGTTTCCATTTTTCAGGTGGGATTTGACTCGCTGGGGTGGGCTCCCAGTGTGCCACCTCAGTGTTTGAGGTTGGGGGGGTGCTTTAGCCAACAGGGATTGGGCACCCCGTCGGCTTATAACAGATGGGGGGAGAGTGCATGATGCCGAGGGGGATTGTGCACCCCCCCTTAGCAATCAAAAAAAGGGGGGAACATTATGCCAACAGGGAGTGGGCTCCCCCGTCGGCATTGTGACAGGCAGCAGTGGCGGCAGTCACTGCTGCCATGTTGCCTGCACTGAGGGAGGCGTACAATGGTCACGCTGCATGAGATCTTCGCTCTCATTGCAGCTGACCTTTTCTTTGTTGTGATGGCCACATTAGGCATGCATGAGGTCAGTGCCTCCTGCTGCCTGATTTGGGAATGAGGGACACACCTTCTGATGCCCTACATCCACCCAACAGTGACCGTGCCTCCAAATCTGCTACTACCACAATATGTTGGCTGCGCAAGCGTGAGCCAACATAAAAATGGAAAATAAAATAGGACCTAAAACTGATCCTTGAGGTATACCCTTTTGTTTGACATATTGAAGGACACATAACTAGTGGTTACATTGGACATAGACTTCAAACATGATCAAAAAGAAACAAGGGGACATCCACTTCAACTCAAAGGGATTAAAGTAAAAACCAAAGAAGGAAGTGCTTTTTCACACAGAGGATGAATGGGGTGTAGAATTGCCTTACACTGGAGGTTGTGGTTAGTAAGAACAAAAATCAGTTAAAAAAAAGTCTGAATGCCTATATGACTTCAAATCCAAATGTTAAATACTATCACTGATATATTGGAGAGGAGGCTGTTTACATGGGCTTTTTGCCCTTATCTGTGCTTTAAAATCTAGTATAAATCTACTTGTATGGTGCCCAAAGGGGAATGAACACCTTGTAATGAAACTTGCTGAAGTCTGTTAGATAGATAATTGTGAAATCAAGAAACTGAAAAGAGTGCAGAGACTACGGCGCCCTCCCCCACCCCTGACCACCAAACACTGCAAGACGGCTGAGGTCGCGAGAGACCAGAGACTACGGCACCCTCCCACCCCGACCAGAACACTGCAAGGCAGCTGAGGTCGCGAGGGCCAGAGACTACTGGCGCCCTCCCGCCACACGAACACTGCAAGGTCTGAGACTTGCGGTGAGAAACCAAACCGCCATGCTGCTGCTTACTACAACGCTCTTTGTTCTGCCTAAAATTCGAAACTGGCGCCTTTTTTGTCAGCGCATATGTGGAGATAGGCTCTCGGCTCTCTCTTTACCAGGACTGCAGGTTTTTCAATCAGGTGGAGTGGTGCCTTAATGTCCTGCTCGTTTTGTCGTTATTGCATTTTATTTTTTTTTTCTTTTAATGTAAAGCTGATGCACGGACTAAGCATTTTATTTTTTTTCTTTTAATGTAAAGCTGATGCACGGACTACTGCCTTAAAGTTACTTTATTATACCACTGCCTGCTAGTTGGGACCGTTGCAAACGTTTTTTTTTTACCTGTGACTGTAATGTTATAAAGCCTGCTTGAACCTGTTAAGCGCCTTTTAATTCTGCTCTCTAACTGAACCCCCCCACCTCATCCTTATAAATAAACCATACCTGTCCTTCTCTCCCACAGACAGCTGAGGTCGCGAGGGCCAGAGACTACGGCGCCCTCTCCAACCCCCGACCACCGAACACTGCAAGGTACGAGACTTTGTGGTGAGAAACCAAACCGCCATGCTGCTGCTTACTACAACGCTCTTTGTTCTGCCTAATTTCGGCCCCACCGACGCAGGGCGTCGGCTCCCCACCACCCCCACCACGGCCCTTGGTGAGCACTCCCTTTTATAGGCTGCCTTAAGCAGCCTTAACCAATCAGCCAAGTTCTCCATTAGCAGCTTATATCATCTAGCCACTAGAGGCTGCTCTATTGGCTAAATCTCTTGTTTTCACTGATACTCCTCAGCTTCCAACCCCCTAGTGTCATGATGCTTCCTATTATCTTGCTGCTCTGCCACTTGATCACCACTGCACAGTCCCCTTCTCTGTCTTATCCTATCACTCCCTTACCCCCTCCTCTACCTATCGGCCCATGTTCTTAACGGCCTGCCTTGGGATTTACTGGGTACCCGCCACCCCCGTGACCTTATGGGCTTGCCAAATAGATTTCCTCCCTCACTCCTTGGCTGCCTCTCCAGCCAGCCCACCATGGCCACTCCCCCAGGTGCTGTACTGTCTCAGCGACCGGAAATTTTAACACGGTTGGTGACCCTTAACTCCCCCTACCTCCTGCAGGCCTATCTGAATGTACAAGCACTACCCATCCCTACCGTCCCCACCACTAAACCTCATTCCCAGATATCCCGCTTCAATAAGAGGAAATGCCCTAGATACCCCTCCTATAGATTCCTGCTACTACTCCTCCTCTTGTCAGGGAATATCCATCCTAATGCTGGGCCACCAAAGGTCATGTTGCCTCCCAAACGCAAACAGGGTCAGCTGCGCATTGTTTCTCTCAACATTTGCAGCATCCTAAAAAAGTGGGACTCCTTCCAGGGCTGGGTTCTGATGTACCAACCTGATGGCATAGCATTGACTGAAACCTGGCATACCCCTCGGACTCCGGACTCCGCTATATCTCTACCTGGGTTTACCCTTTACCGTGCTGATCGACATGGTAAAAGAGGGGGTGGCTGTGCCCTCTACACTAAGGACACCTTACAAGGTCACCTGCTCCATGCCCCCCAGCTAGGGGGTGGCGCACAGGCCCTCACTGTCAAACTGACCCTGGGTAGAGCCCATAACCCTTTATACATAACCACAGCTTATATTCCCCCAAGGGACCAAAGATCAACTTTCCTAGCGTTACTGTCATATCTGGACACCCTACCATCTCAGTCAGAACTACTAATTCTTGGGGATTTTAATATCAATTGGCTAAGTAATGATGCCATCACTTACATGGATCTCTCCACAGCCCAAGACCTCTCTCAAATGGTCACTTCTCCCACTCGTCTTGACCCACATACTGGATCCTCCTCCCTGCTGGACCTCATTTTCTCAAATCGTCCTGGCAAGATTACCAATGTTACCGTCCTCCCAGATGTCCTCAGCGACCACTCTCCTGTGCTCTGCTCCTGGTCTTGCAAAATTCCAAGATCACCTCCCAGAATAATTGTGCAACGTAAACTTGGTCCTGGTAAATTGGCACAATTAAAAGCACACCTCAGAGATGTGGACTGGTCCTTCATCTCGAACACCGTAAACCTAGACAGCGCCTTGGACCTATTCACACTGTCCTTTAATAGTATATGCAACCGCTATGCTCCGCTCACGAAAAGAGTGGTGAAAGGCAATCATGTTCCTTGGTTCACTGAGAGGCTCAAGGCATTAATGCATTATAGAGACTCACTATGGCATCTCGCCATAGAGTCTGGCCTCCCTCAAGACAGACAGGACTATAGACTGGCTTGGAATAACTGCACCTGGGCTATTCGCAGGGCAAAAGCTGAGTACTACAAATCCGCCTTATCTTCTTCCTGGGGTTCTGGCCGTAAGTTCTGGAACAACATCAAGGAAATCTGCGGAAAGGTCCCCAACACAGTCCCCTCCCAGGTCATGTCAAATGGGTCCCTGACCTCCGACCTTACAACTATTGCAGCAGTTTTCAATGAGACCTTCTCCAAACTTAACCATGTCCTCCCCCTTTGCTTCTATGACCCACCTGCTCCTAGCACACCCGCCCCTCACCCCACAGCCCCCCCTTCTACTTTCGCAGCATCTCTCCCAAATCTGCTGAACCTTACCTTACTGCAGCCCTCAGCCATGCCTCCGCCAACGCCGACTCCCTTGATCTCAGAATTCTTAGACTCTCTCTTAAGGAAGTCCTAACTCCCCTTACCTACATTCTAAACCTCTCCCTCTCACAAGGTAAATTCCCCTCCAGTTGGAAATCCGCCTCCATCACGCCCATATTCAAAGGGGGTGATCGCACAGCCACTGACAATTACCACCCAATCTCCATCCCCCTCCAAGGCACTGGAAAAAATTGTATCAGATCAGCTCACTGATCACCTCAACAAATATGACCTTCTCTGCACCCAACAACATGGTTTCCGCAAAGCCCACAGCACGACCACTACCTTGCTTGAATTGACGTCACATATCCATACTGCACTGGATAAAGGCCATATCACAGGTGCGATCTTCATTGACCTCACAAAGGCCTTTGATACCGTCCACCACTCACTACTTCAAACAACCTTACTTAACCTAGGACTCTCGCAGGAAGTAGTGGGCTGGTTTGCAGACTATCTTACCAATAGGTCTCTCCAAGTTAAAATCAGCAATACCCTATCCACCAAATCGCCTGTCCTCTCAGGAGTCCCTCAAGGGTCCATTTTGGGTCCTCTCCTCTTCAGCCTCTTCCTTAACTCCCTTCCTTCATCCTGCCCCTCCAACCTGTTGCTATATCCTGATGACGCTGTCATCTTCTCCTCCAACCCAGACCCCTTTCAACTCCACCACTCCCTCCAGTCCTCCTTCAAGGCAGTCGAAAGCTGGTTTGTCTCTCAACGCCTTACTATTAACTATAAAAAAACCAAAGGTATGCTTTTCACGCATCAGCAGAACCCCAGGCTAGGACGTTTTCCTCAAATATTATCTGCATCTCAGACCCCCCTGGAATTTGTGCATTCTTTTAAGTACCTAGGCATCACTTTGGATTCTGGCCTTACCTATCATGGGCATATTCAGCAACTATCAAAGGCCCTAAATATTAGACTAGGACTTTTGCACCGCTTTAAACATTGCCTAACCCCAGAAGCCCTTAAAATTGCTATCTCCTCCTCGATACTCTCCCTGCTCGACTATGGCCTTCTGACTTTCGGTGGGGCAAGCTCCGCAGCCCTCGATAGTCTTAGACTTGTCCTAAACAAGGCCTGCCACCTGTTATTAGGGTGTGACAGGTTTACACATACCTGCGCACTATACCAGGAGACAAATTGGCTTAATCTAGACAACAGGATAAAATTTCACACCTGTGTCTTTGCTAAAAAAATCTCCCTTGGCCTTGCCCCAGCTGCACTCTCCCACTTAATCACCTTGGACTCTAAAACTCAGCACACTCGCAGCTCTGACTCCCAGCGTCTCTCTGTCCCTCCCTGTCGAACAACCCAATACCAAAGATCTTTTTGCTATAGAGCCCCCTTGTGGATGAATAACCTTCCCTCCTCCCTGCTGCTCGATCAAAGTATTGGTCACTTCAAAATGCACCTTAGGGCACACCTTCACTCCACTACTATCTGCGACTGCACCTGAACCAGTCCTCCCGCCCCTCTACTTCTTGACAAGGGCCTATGGCAGGCCTCCTCGTAACTCTAAATTTCCACCTCCTCAAGGATGTTAAGTTCCTATTTCTTTCTAACTGTCTCAAACTGTTCTATTCTGAAGTTCTTGCTAAATTATTTTTTGTTAAAAAAAAAAAGTCCTTACTCTGTAACATTTATTGTCCTGTATATTCTGCTTTCTGTATTGTGTATTCTGTATCTATTACATGTGACGTGGAACCTTTGTAAAGGAGTCTATGACTCAAAGGTATATCTGATCTCTGAAATAAACAAAAAAACAAATAAACATACCTATGTTTCTAATCTTAGAAAGCAGGTGACCATGCTGCACCAAGCTGAAGGCCTCAAAGGATCCAGGGATCCAAAAATAAAGACCCAGCAACTTCCCTACTGTTCATGGCCCCATGCAAAAATGAAGTCAGATCTAGAACAGCAGGTAATGTACTAAAGTTAGAATGAAAGGCAAAATGATATTTGGACAACACATTGGTGTCATTCAAGAATTGTTGAAGATGATCATTAACAACCTTTTCCAGGACCTTGGACAGTGGGGCAAGCAATAAAATAGGATGAAAATTCTTGGCCCTTGATTGATCTCCAGATTTAATAATGGGCACCGATGTTTCCTACTTCAAAGTTCAGGAACTATACCAGAACTAAAAGGAAAAATAAAATAAAAAAAAATGACAAAAAGGATAAACCATTAAATCATCACTAAGGAAAGTAATTTTAAATCAATTTTATCCTGGCCAGTTCGGGGCTTGATTTTCATTTTTGATAGGTCATCAAAGGAAACAGAAATCTCTCTAAAAGCAAATCTATTTAATAAGTGTACTGGTTCACCTTGTGAATCAGGATGCCCTACATGAATTTTTGGGGCAAGTGTGATGGCTTAAATAAAATAAATGTTCAAAACATCTGCAATACCAGAGGGTAATGCCAAATCACCTAAATCCATCGATTGAAGAGGAATATTAGTTGAATGTGATTTTCATAAAAGTTTTTTGCTGTGTCCTGTTGTTACAAGAAAATTGTTTATTCAAGAAAAGTCTGATTTTGTTTTCCTAGTTAATGTTTTACATTAGTTTCAGTCTTCAAAATTCACCTTCATTTCTTTGTGAATCTTTTAATATATTTCCCATGTTCTGTCTCACTCCTGCATTAAACAAATTAAATCATGAGTGATCCAATTCTGATAAGATTTTCCACACAAATTCTTTCCAATGGGACAAATTTTCACATAGAGGCCCAGATATTCAAACTGCGCGAGGGTCTGGCGCAAGCCTGGGTGCAGCACAACTTGGCTGCGTAGGGGCGTTGACTGGGTGATATTCAACGGAGCTGCATCATGGCACAGCATCGTTGAATATCGCACTCTGGCCATCCTCAGTGTGCATGGCACAGTGGCACTGCACCAGCGCAAGTGGCCAGAGTGGAGCAGGGGGATGCGCTAGTGCAAGTTCCATTGCGCTATGCACAGCAACCTCGATATTCAAAAGTGCACCTGCAAATGGGGCCATAATGTATGCAAGGCACAAATGGGGCCATTTGCATGTCATTATGGCCCCATTTGCATGCAGGTGCGCCGATCCCTGGCGACTTGCGCCTGGCACCCTGCCAGGCAGCAGCGGTCGGGAACCGATGCCCCCTACCGAGTGTGGCAATGTGCCCTACAGCCCGATCGCGGGCTTCAGCATAAATAAAATGATTTCCAATATCTCTGGTGGTCCAGTGGACCACTGCCAGCCTGATCGCGGGCTTAAGTATAAATAATATGATTTCCTACATCCCTGGTGGTTCAGTGGACCGCTGTCAGCCCGATCATGGGCTTAAGTATAAATAATATATTATCCTATATCCCTGGTCATCCAGTGGACCGCTGTCAGCCCGATCATGGGCTTTTGTAATAAAAAAAGAATTACGTCCAATATCCCTAGTGGTCTAGCGTTCCCTCCCACCCACCCACTGAGCCCCACCACCCCACTCCTCGTGCCAGCGGCGGGACGCACCCCACCCGCCTGCTGCCCCCTGCCCACCGACTGACACCATAGGTAGGGCTGTATGCCCATTGGTCCACAGCGTGAGCCAAAGGGCGTGCAGCCCATACCGTACTACACATTCCAGATATGTGAATGGATCAACCATAAAAACCCTCCTTGGAGCTAATCATATGGCTACTGCTAGTGATATGCTGCTAAATAGGATACATTGTAATAACCCTGTTACCATCGCCAACTCATTCAATCACCATTTCTCTGACCTATCTACCTACCTGGCCACCATCCCATGAGGACACATTGCTTCCCCCCTGGGGATAATGAACCTTTTCTCACACATCCTCCATTTAGGTTCAGGACTGTCACAAGAGCTGAAGTTCTAAAGCTGCTACTCTCCATCCCTGACAGCACCAGCTTGGGGTCTGATGGTTTGGAGCCTAGGTTCCTGAAAGCTGCTGCACCTCTCATAGCCTCCCTCCTAACAAAAATCTTCAACCTATCACTATACCATGGCACAGTTCCCAATATCTGGAAAATAGCTAAAATTACACCCATTCCTAAAAAAGGTGATCCTAAAGAAATCACTAATTACTGACCTATAGCTATCCTCTCTGTGCTTAGCAAAATCTTGGAAATATTAGTGGCAACTCAATCCATAGATTACCTTCAGAAGCACAGTCTTCTCTCTTGCTCTCAGCATGGTTTCTGCAAAGGCCACAGCACTTCCACCGCAATCCTAAAACTCGCAAATGACATCTATGCTTCTATGGACTCAGGCCTCCTCACAAGTGTGATTTTCATCAGTTTAACTAAGGCATTTGATCTGGTTAACCATCCCCTTCTCCTTGTGAAACTACGTTCTCTAGGTTTCTCTGCCAATATAGTGGCCTGGTTTAATAGCTATCTCTCTGACAGGAAACAAGCTGTAGTTTTCAACTCAGCCATATCTGATCTCTTGTCTATACACATTGGCGTTCCACAGGACTCCATACTTGGCCCCTTGCTTTTCTCAATCTTCATTAACAACCTCCCTCTGCTTGCACCAACCTGTTCATCTCCGCTCTACATGGACAACCTTGTCATTTACCGCAGTGCAAGAAATATCTTGGATATGAACCACTTTCTTGCCTTGGATTTCTTAAGTATTCAGTCCTAGCTAACAAAGAACAACCTCATTCTCAATACAAGCAAGACACACTCCATGCTCTTTGGCTCACCTGCCAGACTTAAAGCAAACCAAAGTTCCCTCAAAATATCATGTGCTGATCATTTCCCACTGGTTAGTACTAGCACCTTTAAATATCTGGGCATTCTTCTTGAAGAATCTCTAGATTTTGATCTACACATCACCACCACCTATAAATCTGTCAATGCTAAGATAGGAGGTGCCTATCGCACTAGCTATGCCCTCACTCCATCGGCTAGACTAGCTGTGGCACAAGACTTTCTGCTCCCAGCCCTGGCCTATGGCTCAGCCACCTACCCTTCTGCCACAAAGACCTCCCTCCATAAATGGGACACTACCTATAATTCTATCTGCTGCTATGCCTCTGTTTCTCCAAGATACAAGCACCATTGCCAGCTCTATGCTGACCTAAATTGGCCCAGCCCATCTGCCCATCGACTCCAGTCCTATGGCTCTCTTATTTATGGTATTGCATGATCAGGCCTCCCCCAATCTCTCGCCTCTCTGCTTCACTCACAACCCCTCTCCTATGGTCTTTGATCTACTGACTAAGCCGCTCTCCATATCCCCAGATGCAAAACCAATATGGGTGCACGTGCCATCTCATAGACGGCTCCAAAGTACTGGAACTCCATATCCCAAACTATTTGTCAAGCTCCCACCCATGCTAGCGTCAAGAAACTTCACCATGATCATCTGTGTGGTACTAGTCCCTGCACTTGCTTTCATCCACCGTAGTCCATCCTTCTCTCTGCACTCTGCGCCCTTAGGCAACTACTCCTCTGACACCTTTCTCCTCTTCTCTCATAACCATCCCTTAAATCATTTCTATCATCCCTTACCCTCTTCCTCTGCTTTTCTGCCACTCTTCCCTTCCCTCTCCTTCCTGTTTCTACTCTCCCTAAGCCTATTGGCCACATAATGGCACTTATTGTATATTGCACATCCTTTTGAAATGTCAGTTTTCTCACATATTTTTTCTTGCAATTCTTGCTTTTCTTTTGACTGTCAAAACTGTATTGATTGTATCATGCTGAAGAATGTTTCTCCAAACCTACGGTTGATTGTATGTGATCCTCCTCCTCCTCACTATCTTACATATCTCATGTGCTGCGTCACATGTATACTCATGCGTTTCCTCTTGCATCGTCCTGGGTCATGCCTGAAAAAAGGCATTCTTATGCCTAGTGCACCCACCTGGTTACCAAAGCAAATAAATAAATAAATTTATACCTGTGAGGTATTTGAAAGTCTCTAATATATCCCCCTTCCCCCTCCTTTCCTCCAGGGTGTACATATTGAGGTCCTTTAGTCTCTACTCATAGAGCTTTTAATGCAGACCCTGCGCCATTTTAGTTGCCCTCCTCTGGGCTGCTTCTACTCTGTCTATGTCATTCCAGAGGTGTGTTCTCCAGAACTGAACACAGTACTCTAGTTGAGGTCTTAACAGTGGTAACATCACCTCTCTCTTTCTGCTGGTGATACCCCTCCCTATGCATCCTAACACCCCACTAGCTCTCCTCACTGCTTTGTCACACTGTCTGGCCATCTTTAAGTCACCAGATATGATTATACCCAGGTCTTTTTCCTGTTTGGTGGTTGTAAATACTACACACCCATTTTGTATTCCTCCACTGGGTTTCTGTGCATCTAGTGCATGATTTTGAACTTCTTCACTTTGAAACTTATCTGTCACACCCTTGATCACTCCTCTAGCTTTCTGACATCTCTAATCACTTTTGCACACACACACACACACACCCTGGAGTGTCTACTCTATTGCAGATTTTAGTGTCATCAGCAGAAGGCATATCTTCCAGTCTAGCCCCTCTGTAATGTTACTAATAAAGACATTAAAGGAGACTGGTCCCAGTAATGATCCATGTGGCACCCCACTGGTCACCCTTCCTTCCTCGGAGTGAACTCTGTTTACCACCACCCTCTGTGTCCTGTCCCCTAACCAATTCCTCACCCAGTTTACCACCTTTGGACCCACTCCTAGGCTGCCCAGTTTCTTTACAAGTCTCCTATGTGGAACAGTGTTAAACACCTTACTGCATTCTAGGTAGGCCACATGCACTGCTCCACCCTGATCTAATTGCCTTGTCACCCAGTCAAAGAAATCTATCAGATTTGTTTGACATGACCTCCCCCCCCCAGTGAATCCATGCTGCCTTGGATCTTGTAAGTCACTGGAGGGTCGCGAGGGCTCCAAGGTGAAATTCAGCCCTCCCCAGCCAGCAGCTGCAGCGAGGAAGCCCCACCCCGAAGCAGGTACGGACTCCCAACGCTGAAGTCGGAGAGTGGTTTTGACACCATTACAGTTTGAACTGAACAACAATGCTTGCAAGGGCTCCGGCCTTCCACAGAGACCTTTTTGTTCAACTGTGCTTCTGCCTTAAATGTCAGCAGACATCTACTGATAGTTTTCGCAGGCTAAAATTATTTGAATTGCTACAGTGTTGTAATGTAATTCCTTAGGGTGCCTTAAGAGATATCTGTGCTGTTAAACTGCATTTTTGTCTAAATAATTCCCCCATACAACAGCTTGCAAGTTGCACTGTAATTCCCCATGGTGCCTTAAGAGACATCCGCGCTGTTAAACTGCTTTCTTGACTAAATTAATTCCCCCAGAAAACAGCTCCTGTGCCCTGATACAACGTGCTGCACCCATAGATTAGAGCTGTTTTAGAATTACTGAGCTAATGGAAACTGCATTTTTACTGCATTCTTAACTAAATCAATTCCCCCAGAAAACAGCCTGCTGTGCCCTCTTACAACGTGCTGCACCCATAGTATAGAGCTGTTTTAGAATCTCTGAGCTGTTGAAACTGCATCTTTGTCGTAATTAAATCCCCCAGAAAACAGCTTGCTGTGCCCTGGTATAAGTGCTGAATGAATTGTGCTGTATTACAAAGTACTTACCTGCTCGAGATTGCTCCTCCCTCTCTGCTCACCATAAATTCTCTTCTCCTCTCTCTGCAGTCAGGACTCGGGTTGCGAGGGCTCCAAGGTGAAATTCAGCCCTCCCCAGCCAGCAGCTGCAGTGAGGAAGCCCCCCCTCCGAAGCAGGTATGGACTCCTGCTGCTGAAGTTGTAGCACGGTTTTGGCGCCATTACAGTTTGAATTGAACAATAGTGCTTGTAAGGGCTCTGGCCTTCCACAGAGACCTTTTTGTTCAACTGTGCCTCTGGCCCCGCCACCCTCACCACTGCCCTTGGTGAGCTCCTAGCTTTATAGTACTCACCACGTGACTGCAAAAACCTATCAGCCCACTCTCCCATTTGCAGCTTATCAGCTGCTAACACTAGAGGCCGCTACCCCCTGGATAAAGCATTTCTCCACTACTTCTGACTATGATGATGAACTTTCTACCCCTGTTACTTCTCTCACTGGCCCCAATGTCATCTCTACCCCCAGCAGACCTCCCAAACAGGGAACCCCACCCTCTTTTGCCACCATGCCTTGACCCCCAGCACAACTATGCTGCCCCTCACCTACTACATGCCCATGCCTGTTCAAACTTACACAACTGGCCCATTAGTGCTACCATCCTGCCCCCATCCTTTCTCCCTGGTCATTCTGTCCTCCACATCCCAACCCTCCACTGCCCACTGCATATAGCCTCAGATGACACACATACCACCAGCACTAAATATCTCTGGCTTAAAACCAAGCAACTTATTACACTGCTACTCTTCCTGTCTGGGGATATCGAGACTAACCCAGGACCCACCTCCACAAATGCCCACACCCCATTCTCATTCCCCAAAGGTCTCAGGCTCCTGCACCTCAACAGCTGCAGCTTACTAAATAAAATTTCTGTGCTGCAACCAATTGCCCCAACCCGCCGCCCTGATATTCTCATCATCTCCGAAACCTGGCTAAAACCCCAACATGCCGATGCTGAAGTATCCATACCTGGCTATACAATCATTAGACATGATAGGCTAGGGAATAAGAGAGGAGGAGGAGGAACTGCCATGTACATCTCACTAGTCTGCAGTTTACAATGGTGCAAATTCCCTCACTTCCAGCCAACAAAGACTCTCTCCTAATCAAGCTCTCACTCCCATGCACCACCCCAGTGTATGTTGCAGGCACCTACTGCCCTCCTGGCACCTCTCCAATGGACATCATTACGCACCTGGCCACCCTACAGTCCTTATCTATAGGAGGTGAGCTTCACGCCATCAGAGACTATAACCACAATTGGCTTGCCATAGATAAGGCCCACCTTAAGTCCAAGATCAAGGCTCTAAACCTCACACAACTGATAGAAGACCGCAATAGGCTAAACCACAAAATGCATAATCATTCACTGCTGGACTGGGCTCTCTCCTCACAACCCCACAGGATCCTATGTGCGGGCCTGCTCCCTGACTCCTTAAGTGACCACCACATGATTTTCCTGATCAGGAAAGTGCACAGACCCACAGCTCCCCCCAAAGATGCTTCACACAAGGTCATATAATTCCCTGGACCCAGCGTCACTCATGTTAGGCCTAGGCCAAGTAGACTGGTCCTTCATCCCAGTGGCCACATCTATTGATCTTGCACTCAAAACCTTCAAGGCCAAATTTATTAAAATCTGGGACAAACATGCCCCCCTGCGCACAAAAAGAGTCAGAGGTGTCCACCTTCCCTGGATCACCGCTGACATCATCAGCAAATGCCACTCCAGGGATCACGCATGGAAAGCCCACAAGGTACTGGGCACACAGGCATCCTTCCAAACCTACAGAGCCCTCCACAGCTCCTGTACTAACCTTATTCACCAGGCAAAAAAGAACTATTTTCTATCGGTTTTTAGCGCAAACATAAACCACCCGACAAACTTCTGGAAATCGTTCAAATCCCTGTTCCCCCCCACCCAACCTCCACCTCCGACACTATCAGTTCAGGGCACCTACATCACCAATCCCCTGCAAGGTAGCGAAGCCTTCAATACCTACTTCTCCAGCTGCACTGACTGCTTCTATCAACCATCCAGTGTCCACCCCAGGGCCCCACCCCAACCAAGTGCGCCCCACCAGTCTCACAGTTCTCCTTCTACCCTGTATCCCAAGCCAGAGTTTTCAAATCCTTACACTCCCTGAACCCCAACAAAGACAAATGCCCCACGTCCCTGGATGCCAAGATGTTATACTTGTCTGCCCCAGCCATAGCCACCCCTCTAGCTGCACTATTCAACCTCTCCTTCACGTTGGGCAAGCTTCCCTCTGAATGGAAACAGGCTACCATCATTCCCCTACCGAAAAGGGGTGACCCCTCCTCCCCAGGCAACTATCGCCCCATCTCCCTACTCCCGATTCTGGCAAAAATGCAGGAACGTCTTGTCCTCGCCCAACTCTCTTCCCATCTGGACGCCTCCTCCTTCTTCACTCCCTTCCAATCTGGCTTTCGCAAATCTCACTCAACCATCACCGCCCTGCTAGGAGTCACTGGCGACACACTCACCGGCATGGACAAAGGCCACGTCACCTCTGCCATCTTTATAGACTTAGCCAAGGCTTTTGACACCATCTCACATACTCTGCTTCTTTCCAAACTAACTGAAGCCAGGCTCTCCAAACCAGCCACCACATGGTTCCATGACTACTTGGTTGGCAAACATCAGGCTGTAAAAGTCGCCTCACACGCCTCTAACCCCCTCCCAGTTACCACCGGCGTCCCCCAAGGATCAGTCTTGGGCCCACTGCTCTTCTCCATATTCCTAAATGACCTCCCATCAGCCTGTCGCTTCACATCCATACAAATGTATGCGGACGATACTGTATGCCACAGGCCCCTCCACAAGCACAGTGGCAAATCTCCTTCAGCAGGATTTCAACTCCATCCAGGAATGGTTCAGGTCAAACCAACTATTCCCAAACCCTAAAAAAACAATGTCACTAACCTTCGGTTCATAGCAAAGACTCTCTCACCAAGCCCCCTGCCACCCCTTCAAAACTCTGGATGGGACCCTCCTGGAACAATGCACCAGCTTCAGATATTTAGGCGTCTGGATCAACCCGCACCTTGATTTCGCCATGCATATCGACTCCATACATAAGAAACTTCTCCCTAAACTCGGCGCCCTATACAGGAACAAAAGCTGCCTCTCTTCTCCAGCTAGGAATGCTATTATCCAAAAGATGATCCTCCCAGTACTTGACTACGGCAATATAGTCTATACTATCACTCCCTCCTCTGCCTTGGCCAGCCTTGACACCCTTTTCCACTCTTTTTGTCGGTTTATCCTCGACTGTCCACAAACAACCTACCACTGCACCTTATATAGCTCCCTAGCCCTGCCGTCCCTCCAAGACTGAACACTAACCCACAGTGCAAGGTTCCCAACCAAATTTTGGTCCCATTTCCTACCCCCCATACCTGGCCTCTACCCTCTCACAACAACCCCCACTTACCTCCCTCAGAAGCACTGACCCCAGGCTCCTCCACATCCCCTTTATGCGCACAACCAAAGGTCAGGCCTCATTCAACTTCTGCATCCCACAGTTATGGAATGCCTGCCAGCTGATATAAGACACTCACCCAACCCCAGCCATTGCAGTCGCCTACTCACCTCCCACTTCTCCTCCTGCTGCTCTTGCTATAACTAAAGTCAAATTATGTATAAAAATTGTGTTTCTGTGCTCAGTTGTAACCATCTAAAATGTTCCTGTAGCGATCTTCTGACTGTCTGTTTCTATCTGCCGATTGTCTATACGACGGATGGCCATTTATTGTGTTAACTCTGTACCAAAAATATGTAGCATTGTCTTGGGTCTTGACCCCCAGGTAGCATCTGGAATCAAGCAACACTGCTCAGTATGCCTTCCTGGTTAAACTCGTAACTAAATAAAATAAATAAGATATTTCACAATTCTTTCTTTAGTAGTGATTTCATTAATTTCCCCACCACTGAAGAAAGGCTGA
Organism: Neoceratodus forsteri; assembly: GCA_016271365.2. Classification (NCBI taxonomy): domain Eukaryota; kingdom Metazoa; phylum Chordata; order Ceratodontiformes; family Ceratodontidae; genus Neoceratodus; species Neoceratodus forsteri. The sequence goes on from CM028134.1 coordinate 854,783,034, forward strand.
CTGGCCTGTATTTGCCAGTCTCTTCCTTGCTACCACTTTTGTGAAGTTGGACTACATCTCCCCTCCTCCAGTCCTCCAGAACCACTCCCATCTGCAGTGAGTGGTTGAACAGGACTGTCAGAAGTGCAGCCAGCACCTCTCTGAGCTCCCTCAATATCCTTTGATGCACCCCCGTTTGGTCACATTGCCTTGTCCACTCTCAGATTTGCAAGTTCCTTCAGGATTCCCTCCTCTGTAAATGGACTAATGTCCACCTCTCTTCCTTCAATGCTCCTGGCACTTACTGTGGTTCCTCCCTTCCCCTTCCTCTGTGAACACTGAACAAAAGCATTTGTGCAGGATATCTGCTTCTGACTGGTCCCCTCCACACATTCTCTCCCTTCCCTCCTAAATCTTACCATCTCTCCACTGGTCTTTCTCTTTTCATTTACATACCTGACATCTGGTCCCCTTTCTTTACAGCCTGGTCTATTTTCTCTTCTGTTTGCACCTTTGCATTCCTAATTGTTTTCCCTGCCTCCCTCTGTTTTTCCTGATACACCTTCCAGTCCTCCTCCTCCTCCTCCTCCTCCTCCCTCTCTGGCTCCTTATACCTCCTGAATGCTAACATTTTTGTCCTTATCTTCCTGGCCACCACTTTTGAAAACTATAGCGGTCTCTTTTTCCTCTTGCTTTTGCTTACTTGTCTGATGCAGAGGTTTGTTGCCTTCACTATCCCCTCTTTTAGTTTCACCCACTGTGGCTCCACTCCACTCAAGTCCTCACCACACCTGGGCATCCCTGAGTCATTCCCCTCTCTTTTTAAAATCGACCCTCCTGTAGTTCAAAACTCTCGCCTTTATGTGGTTCGATTCAGCCACAGTGCTTATATTGAACCACACTGTATGGTGATCACTGGTCCCCAGGAGACCACCCACTGTGACGTCTGCAACACTGTTCCCATTGGTGAGTATAAGGTCCAGTATTGCCCCCTCAAGAGTGGGCTCTTTTACTACTTGCCTGAGGAAAGCCCCCTGCAGGGAGCCCAGGATGTCCTTGCTGCTAGCTGAAGCTGCAGCTGGTATCCTCCAATCTACATCCGGTAGATTGAAGTCCCCTACCAGCAACACCTCCCCTTTATTTGGCATCTTTTGGAGGGCTTCCACCAGAACCTTGTCCAGCACCCCCCCCCATGTTGGACTGGAGGTCTATAGATCATGCCAGTGCAAACTGTGGCTCCATTTCCCCATTTGTATGGTGACCCTCAGTACATCCACCCCTCCCTGTGTTCCCTGTATCTCTGTTGGTTTTATGCTATCCCTCCCTATATATTTATGGTATATCAAAGTTATTAGTTTGAACCCAAACTCAAAAATCATCTAGCCTGGGTATCAAACTATGAATGTACCACTGACAAGGAGCCCTTAGGTTTTCTTACAGATGGACCATCTGCACAGTTAAATATTTTGGGGGCTGGATTCAGAAGAATTTTACTAGCAAATAAAAGCAACAGAAGTATCTGAGTCCCTTTCCTGGATGCACGATTTAACCTTTTATAATCCTTTCTTGAATTATCAGTATATGTACTAATAAATTGTTTTGAGGTTAATAATTCAAATGTGTAGCCAATCCGGTGGTGCAGCGGAATAGCCTGCATCTTCCACTGTCTAAGTTTGGTAGTAAGCCTAGGAGTCAGGTGGCTTGCTAGGTGGAGGAGGATCGAGCATCCGAAGGACTGCTCTCCTCCTCAGGGGGTGGTCAGGGGCCACGGATCACAGTGCTTGCCTGACACCTGGTTGATGCCATGGATTGGGTAAGTTGAGCTGTTGAGATGCATGGGAGGTGTGGCAGCCATCGACGCATGTCATATAGGAGCATGCAGCATGGTTGCATTGCACATCCACACCTCCTGAGGGGTACAGTAAATGGAAAAAAATGATACCGCCTGATAGGATGACACCAGTGTTCCGCAGGCCTTGCAGCTGGCTATGCAGGCATGAGTCTGGGTGAATGGGAATCTGCCTCTGGTGGGATTTAAGGGACCCCTCCAACCCCACTGGGGGGTAAGCACTGGGGAAACAGCCAGATGAGGTAAGTCTTGGAGGACACCGGGGTGACAGGGTTGGGGAGACTGGATGATGGAGGCTGGTCAGTGCAGAAGGATACACAGATAAACAAAAGATCTAAATGAGCACTCCAGAACTGTGCCTGTTGTACAAACATTTAAAACACCTCATTTGCTATCTAAACAGACAATGTATGCTTAGAAAGTAAAATCAAGGCCAGGAGTCCAGCTCGAGGTAATGAAATAGATAAAAAAGTGTAGAATTCAGGCAAACAAGCTCAAGTAGAAGGGTAATACAAAACATGTTTAAAACTAATCCTGCACAACTGTAATATTAGATGATATAATATAAAACCCCAGCTCCACTATCCCTACTGTTTCACCAACTTCCTGCATTATGCCTACAGTTTGCCCAAACTGAGCTGTCACCACTGTCAGATGCCACCACATCTAGCAGCACACCATTTTAAATCCTCTTACCCCACTGAGTAAGTTGCCACCACCAACTGGGGGAGCTGTGTAAAGATGGAAGAAGTGGACAGTTCACAGCGGTACACCAAGGCACAACAGGGACAGTCAGTTAAGGAAGTGAGATCCAGGAAAATGTAATGCTAGTCAAAATTGCAAATTTAGCAGCAAACACAGAATTACGAAAATAACTCACTATGGTAGACACAGACAAAGCTGATTTCTTTCCCACTGGTGGTAAGTGCAGTAGAACACAGGCAAGGTGCACATCTTGGGGGGAGTCCATGTATTCAGATGAGGGTCCCATAACATCATAATACCAAAGGAGGTAAAGATTGCCTCCCCTAGACGATGAAGCATCAAGAGGGAGGGCCTGAGGGAAGGAAGCTCCCCTAGGGCAGGGGCATAGGATGAAAAGGTTGCAAGGCAGAGAAAAGGTTGGGTTTAGAATCAGGGTAACAAGAGGTTTGTAGGTGGCGTGGGCTTTTGTAACTTGGTAGCTCCTCAGCCCTCTGACTGCCAGAAAATGAAGTCTGTGGTAAAATGCAGTAACACACAGAATAATGCAGGTTGGACACAGGAAAATCTTGTGTCTTCCCCACTGGTTGTAAGTGCCATACTACACAAGCTAGGTGCACATCTTAGGGGAGGTCTGTATGTTCAGAGGAGGGTCCTCAGGTATGGAGATGGGTGGGCTTTTATTGCTTGGTAGTTCTGCCCACACCTGTGTTCCCTGGATGCTGCCTCTCCCCAGAGCCCCCTGCCTGCCAAAAATCAAAATTCATGGTGCATGTCTAGGGGGAGGTCTTTGTATTCAAGGAGGTCCTGAGGTGTGCAGGCAGCATGGTCTTTTGCAGTTTGGTAGTTCATTCCACACTTGTGTTCCCTAGCTGTTGGCTTACTGCTGAGCTTCTTCCTGCCAGAAAACAAAGTCCATCATAAAATGCAGCAGCACACAGAATAATGCAGGCTTGACTCAGAAAATGATGATGTTTCCCTGCTGGTTTATCAGTGCCATAGTACCCTGGCTATGTGAAAATCTTAAGGTGGAGGTCTCTGTATTCAGGGGAGGGTCCTGAGGTGCGCAGTCCATGCAGACTTTTATAGCTTGGTGACCCCACCCACACCTGTGTTCCATGGCCACCGGCTCAGCCCAGAGCCTCCTGGCTATCAGAACATTATGTCCATGGTTAAATGCGATAGTACACAGACTAACATAGGCTAGACACATACAAATGTGATTTCTTCCCCACTGGTGGAAAGTGTGGTAGTACACTGGATAGGTACACATGTTGTGGGGGGGGGGGATCTGTATATTCAGTGGAGGGTCCTGAGGTATGCAGGGGTGAGGGCTTTTGTAGTTTGGTTGCCCTACTCACATCTTTGTTCCCAGGCCATACGCTTACCACCAAGCCCTTTACATGCCAGAAAACAAAGTCCATGGCAAAATGCAGCAGCACACTGACAAATGCAGGCTGGACATAGACAAAGCTGATTTCTTCCCTGCTGGTGGTAAGTGCTGTAGTGCACTTGCTAGGTCCACATTCCTGTTGAGGAGATCTGTGTATTCAGAGGAAGGTCCTGAGGTGTGCAGGTTGCATGGGCTTTCATAGCTTAGTAACCCCACCCAGACCTGTATTCTCTGGCCACTGCATCACTCCTGAGCCCCCTGCCTGCCAGAAAACAAAGACCATGGTGAAATGCAGCAGCACACAGAATAATGCAAACTGGACACAGTCAAAGTGGATATCTTCCCTTCTGGTGGTAAGTGCTGCAGTACACCATCTTGCTTCATGTCTTGGGTGGAGGTCTGTGTATTCAGAGAAGAGTCCTGAGGTATTCAGGTAGCACAGGCTTTTGTTGCTTGGTATCCCCACCCACACCTGTGTTCCCTGGGTGCCAGCTCAGTGCCAAGCCCCCTGCCTGCATGAAAACAAAGTCCATGGTAAAATACAGCAGCACACCAAACAAAATCTGGATAGAGCCTGTTCGGCTGCAGCCAAGCTCACATAGACACATGGCATTATCTACTGTGTTCAAGACGGCTTCCAGAGTTTTCTGCAGATATGCTATGACTTGGGCATGTGCACTGATCTCTGAAGGCCATTTGGACACAGTGGACTATGCCGCTGTGCCACTGGAGTTCAGTGTGCATGCGCAAGTTCTCACACATGTGCAAAAAACTTTGGCAGCCATCTTGAACACAGTGGACAGTCCGTGTTTTACCAATGGACAAAAGAGTGTGATAAATGTGCAGTGATTGCAGTTCACCTCCACTATTTGAAAGTCCAGTTAGTGTCCAGTGAGCTCCCTTTTCTCCATTGTGCTTGAAAGATGACTGCAGAGCTATGCTCCCTGCAGCAGTAATTATTTTGCATTTATTTAGTTGCTTGTTGACTAGGCAGGAGCACTAGATAATAAAAATGCCTATTTTCAGGCATGACCTAAGAGATTATGAAGACAGCAGAAGATTACAAAATGCAGTAGCATCACATTACGTATGAATAGGAAGACAGTAAAAACATTTGATATGTCATATGACAGGCAAAACTCAGTAAGTTGAAACAAATCAAAACCATGAAGAGAAAAGTGCAAAGTTACAGTACTTCCAACAATGCAATGTCACAAAGGGTCAAAGATAATAAGAGCAATAATAAATTTGGACATTACAAGGCAGCCAGCACCAATACAGATTTAGAGAAGGGTCCTGAGGTGTGCAGGTGGTGCAGTCTTTTGTAACTTGGTAGCCCTGCCCACACCTGTGTTCCCTGGCTCTTGCCTCTTCACCCAGCCCCCTGCCTGCCAAAAAATGAAGTCCAATGCACGCCTTGACACAGCCACTGGTTGTAAGTGCCATAGTACACCAACTAGGTGCACGTCCTTGGGGGAAGTCTGTGTATTCAGAGGAGGGTCCTCTTGTGTGCATGTGGTGCACACTTTTATAGTTTGGTGGCCCCACCCACACCTACATTTCCTGGCCATTAGCTCACCATCAAGCCACGTGCCTGTTGTGATGTCCATGGTAAACTGCAGCAGCACAAACAGTAATGTAGGCAGGACACAGTCAAAGCTGATTACTTCCCTGCTGGTGGAAAGTGTCATACTACACCCTCTAGGTGCACATTTGGGGGGGAGTTCTGTGTATTCAGAGGATGATACAGAGGTTTGCAGGTGACACAGGCTCTTGTTTTTACAGTTGATTTTTGTATTGAAAATCTTTAGGTTGCACAAACAAACTGGTATAATACATTGCTCAGCATTGCAAGTGTGTATACAGTAGGAGGCGTACGTATTCCAATACATATATGACAATCACAGTGGCTTACAGTTGTGTTTTACATTAAATATCCCAGGGGGGAGGGGGGGAGATTAACCTAATACATGCAATCTATGGGAGATGTGAGGTTTCCCAGGAGGGTCTCCACCAGAGTCTACAAGTCAGCAGAGGGTTAGGATTAGCTTGTTGTTGTGCATACTTCATGTAGGGGTCCATACTCTTTCGTATTCTTTTTCCTGTCTAAAAGCTTTACTTGTTAGTCCCACATTCATTGCCAGCATTTCTAGTGCCTTCATCCATTCCTGAACAGTTGGAATATCAATGATTCTCTACTTTCTTAGGCTATGCCTTTTGGCTTTTACTGACACTGATATAAGCCATTTCAGGTTTGCATTATCAAGAGCTGTCTCTGGAGAACTGAGGCCTAGCAGCAGAGTTTGAGGAATCATCCTGATTTTGGTACCCATAATGGTGGTACATACTTGGATGACTCATTCCCAGAAGGGGATTATATTAGGACATGCCCAGAGTATGTGGAGCAGGTCTGCCCCTTCCCCATCACATCTCCAGCATTTGTTATTTAGGATTAGACCTAGTACCTGGAGCTGGGCTCAAGTGCGGTACCAAAACTGCAGTACCTTGGATTGTATCAGGCAGATTTTTGATCCATATAAGCCTGGTGGGCTAGTCACCAGCACATCTCCCATTCATGGTCCGAGATTACTATTTGTAAGGCATTTTGCCATTTTTCTCTGGCCTTTGTGGTGGGATCAGGCATTGCATTTCTCATTCATTGATATATTTTTCTCATCCTGGCCACTTTTGCATCTAGCCATTTTTAAATAGGAGGGGTTTTAAATTACCTCTTGGGTTATTTTTGCAGGAGGTGCACCTACATGATGCTTTACTCCCCCAGGTGTATAACATCCTCACTTGCAGTTATCACCAAAAATCAGATTTTAGGAGATTAAATTTAGTCTGCAAGTTTTGAAGCTATTCAAAGTTTCTGTGGTCCGGGGTTAGCTGATCTACCACTCTTCTTATGGCACTCCTCTCTCTGCTTCTCCAATTAACAGAGGAACCCACTATACAGAATGAACAGTTGCCCCAAAGGTGCTCATATACCCCAGGTTTGTGGCACCATTTTGAGATCTTAGCAAGCTTTTCCCAGGCAGTGTGAGCCACCCTGATTGATACCCATTGCACTTGTTTAGCTAGCAATGGGTTGCCCAATAGCCCAGCGGCGTGCACACATTCACTCACTTCTGTTTCTATCTGCACCCATGGGAGCAAGTTGGGACTGGGGTCTCGAAAGGCTTGTAGAGTCCTTGCTGTGCTAAAGGTATACATGCAGTGCCTAATGTTTGGAAAGTGCCACCTCCCCTGTCTTCAAAGGGCTCTTAGCTTTGTTCTGCTAAACCTGGGTGAGGAGGACCCCAAAGGTAGTGTCCTATGAGTGAATCCAAACATTGGAAACATTTCTTTGGGATAATGATGGGTAGATAAGCCAGAAGGTAGTATACTCTTGGAACCATCATCATTTTAACTGAGTCTATTTTACCCTGGAGAGACAAATTCAGGTGTTACCATCTGTTTAGCTCCTTTTGAAAGGTGGCCAATAATGGGTTCCAATTCAGGGTTACCAGTTTGTGTATCTGGGGTGATAGGTATACTCCTAAATATTTAATCCCTGACTCACTTCAGGCTAGTCTTGAGTGTAGTCCCATTTCAGGTAAGGTGGATCTATTTAGGGGCAGTATTTCAGATTTGTGTCTATTAATCTTTAATCCAGAGAGCCTTTCAAAGTGTGCTAGAGTATCCAGAATGGGAGTCAGGCCCTTCCTTAGGTTGTTTGTTAAAATTAGGCAGTCATCAGCATAATGTTTGGCCTTGTATCCTATCTTTCCCACCACTATCTCCAGGATCTTGTTACTGGCTCTTGTGGCTGTGGCCAAAGACTCCATGGCCAGAATGAAGAGCAATGGGGAGAGAAGGCAGCCTTACTTTTTGCCCCTTTGAAGTGTGAAGGGGTCCGAGCAGTCGGAGCATTATACAATGTGCTGATCCAGGCACAGAAGTCTGGGTCCAAATTGAAATGCCTCAGTATGGCCTGCAGATACTCCCAATCCACTGAATCAAAGGCATCTCCAAAGTCTATTGCAATTGTTGCTGTGGGGGAGGGGAGACCTGCGGCCTTTTGAAAGAGAGTGACCAGGGCTCTCAGATGATGAGCACTGGCCCCCACCTTTAACAAATCAAGCTTGTGAGGGGTGGATTAGGCATGGCAAGACTTTCTCTAGATGTGTGGCCAGTATTTTGGCCAGTATCTTTGAGTCGGCATTGATCAAGGAGATGGGTCTAAACCTTGATGATAGCAAGAGGTCCTTGCCCTCTTTGGGGAGAACAGTGATGACTACCTTTTTTAATGTACCTGACAGGGACCTGTCTTCATGTACCTCTCTTAGCATTTGCAGCATTGGAAAGGTCACTTGGGCCTTGATTTTGTGGTAAAACTCAGCTGGGAAGTTGTCACTTCCTGGGGATTTGTGAGAAGCCATACCAGAACCTAGCTTTACCTGAGCTCTTTTCTTCTAGATTTGCTCGTAAGGACAGAGCAATGAACAACATTATCAGAACAAGGAAAAATATTAAGGCTTCTTTTGGCTAGGCAGATGTACTGTGTGTTATTATTTTCTTTTGTGCTCACAGGTTTTGTTACTGTTTTTTGCTTACATTTTACTGCTTTATTGTTCTCTGATTCAAATTGCTTTGCAGGATATACTTTCTGCTGCATTATTACAGGATGTGCCTACAGGTTTCTTACTGTTTTGTGCTTGCAGATTACTGCTGTACTCTTCTCTGATTCAGATTGTAATTTGCAAGGTATATCTTCTGTTAAAGTGTTCCGCAGGTTGTGTTTATAGGTTTTGTTGCTTTTTTACTGCTTTATTTTTCTCTGTAGCAAAGTGTTTTTTGCAGGGTATTTCTTCTGTAAAATTGTTACAGGTGGTGCTTAGAGATGTCGATAGGGAAAAGGGCAGGGGTAAATGGAGAAAGTGACAAAGGTAATAAAGACAGGAATGGGGCAAAAAGGGGTAAGGCTATCAGGAAATGGAGGGTACTGAGTACCAATGCCCATAGTCTAGGCAACAAGCTCCTGGAACTGGTGGCCTTGATGGAAGAGGGATGCCTAGATATCATAGCAGTCACAGAAACATGGTACACAGAGAACCATAACTAGGATGTTAACATACCAGGGTACACAACCTACAGGAGAGAGAGGGAGTGGAGAAAAGGGGGAGGAATAGCTGTGTAAGGGAAGGGATAAAAGCAACTGAAAAAAAGAGTAAACAGGGAGGAGAGGAGGCATTGTGGGTCACCCTAGAGACTGGAAATGACACCACAGTCCGAACAGGGGTTGTATACAGACCCCCATGTCAGGGGGAGGGAATGGACAAGGATATGATAGAAGGCATCCTTAGAATGGCAGAGAAAGGGGAGATACTATTGTTGGGAGACCTGAATATGCCAGATGTTAACTGGAGCACCTTTGCTGCAGTCACATCCAAGAGCAGAGCCATTCTCAATGCCCTACAGGTGGCATGCCTCAGATAGCTAGTTTTGGAACCTACTCATGAGGGAGCAATCTTAGACCTCGTACTTTCAAATGGGGACAGTGAGAGGATCTCAGATCTAGAAGAGGGTAGCCATCTGGGAACAAGAGAAACAGAGTTCTGGCGGTTGGTGAGAGCTTAATTATATTGCTATTTGCCTGTGCAGGGTTAAAGGCTGCAGAAAACAGACTGATTTGCGCACTTCTGGAGAGAGGAATTGTTCAGGGTGGGTTGCCATGGTAACAGGGGTTTGTGTAGGCCCCTGGGAGATTGCTTGCTCTAGTCCAGAGCATATACAAGGTATAGGTGATACCTTCTTTCATGGCATCTCTTTAAACTACCTGTAGCAGACAGGCAGCAAGCGTAGTGCTCCTGGTCCGTAAAGTCCACCGCATGAGGTGGCATTTTACTTTATTTTACATTTTTCCTGTAATGTGTTTTTAAGTTTGGGCTTGCTGTGCAGGAAGTGGGTACTGTTTCACTTCCTGTGGAGGCTGTATAAGACACACACCGCAGCAAGCGGGAGCAAGCATGTGCAGGGCAAGCACGCAATCACGCACATGGAGATGCGCGCAGAGACACGAGCGTCTGCATGTGTTTGCTGTGTCCACTGCGGACGATAGGAACAGGAGCCAGAACTAAATAATATTATAAACTGTAAAGTTTTGAGTTGAAATAAAGAGTCAGTATGTCACAAGGTAGGAGAAAATCCATAAAGTTACAAAAACAATGTATACTTTGTAAAATGTATACTGAGGGGAGCAAATAGCAACAGTTTAAGTGTAAAAATTGTTTATTGGAGGAGACACTACAAGAAGAAATCAAAATCTTATTAGAGAGGTTAGAAGTAAAAAAAGAAATAGGTGAATTAATAAAGTTTATTGATTCTATGTCAGATAGTCTCACAGTGCATAAAGAAGGTATTACAACTAGTACTCCTAGCTGTATACCAGCAAAAAATAAGTTTACAGCTAACAAAAAGATAGGGTTTTGATTAAAACAGTGAATAAGAATAACAGAACTTCAACACGGAATAAGAGGGAAAGTATACAGCAGAGTAATCCCCTACAACTTAGCAATAAGTATGAGGTCCTTAATAAAACATCTGAATCGGAAGAAAACAATAGTAAAGTCTCAGGAGAAGATATTAATGCAACTCTAGCAATCCAAAATGGAGAATTAAAGGAGCAACAAAAGCATAGTATTGTAGGAGATGTTGGAGTACAACCTGGGACATCTGATAGTTTGATCAATGGGGCAAGAGATAATAGAGATATCCTTGTAATTGGTGACTCAATAACTAGAGGGATAGATGAGATAGTCTGTAGAAATAGAAAAATGTACACGACAGTCAGCACGTTACCAGAGGTGAAAAAAACAGACTTAGAAAGATTGCTTGACGGCCTGATGGAGAATACACATGAACTCTTAATCATTCTACACATGGGGACCAATGACATAGGGAAAAACAAGCTGGAAACCATACAGGAGGGCTTTATGAATTTAATTAATAAAATTCAAACCAAACTGGGTGAGATTATAATCTCAGGGATTCTGCCAGTGCAGGGTCCACATGAATATAAAAACTGGGCCATTAACCAAATGAATCAATGGCTACGATCATTTTGTACAGAGAAGAATATTGGTTTTATGGAAAATACTGGGACATTTCAAAATAAATCCTTTTTTAAGCATGATGGGTTGAACCTAAATAGGGCAGGAACTAGGATGCTGGGGACTAAAATAAATAGGGTAACTAAATTTCATTTAAACTGAAAGGAAAGGGGCAGGTACTTGCAGACATGAGGAAAATGAACGACATGAGCACTATAGAAAACAAGTGTGGGGGTTGGAATATAGTATTGTTGAATGCAAGAAGCCTAGTAAATAAATGTGATGAATTTCAGCATATGTTGAAATCTGGTAGCATCGATATTGCGTTGGTCACTGAAACATGGTGGGATGAAGCAGATCCTTGGGAGAAAGATATCTTGGGGTATAAATTATATTCAAGATATAGAACCCATAAGAGAGGAGGCAGAATTGCCATATATATTAAAATACTATTAATAGTGAGCAGGAAAAGATCCACTTTGGGAATGTGGAAATGATAAGGATAAAAATATTATATAAGGCTCAGCCAAAAACTAGATTGGGACTGGTGTATAGGCCTACATCTATAACTAAACAGGACAATGACCTTCTCTTTGAATTTATTTCAAATTTAGACCCAGCTGAAGACATAATAATAACAGATGATTTTAATCTGCCTGAAATCGACTGGGAGGAACTACATGGGAAATCTAGCACAGCAAAAAAAAATTCCTTGAAGTACTGGATCAAGTTGGGGTGGAGCAGAGGGTAATGGCTGCAACAAGGGGTCAGAACATCCTAGATTTGGTACTAACCAATATGGGGAACAAAATTAGTAATTTAACATTGGGAAGCCCCTTAGGAATAATGATCATTGTAAAGTCTGTTTTACAATGTCAGGTGAAGCAAATATAAAATATGCTACAGGGTTAACACATAAACTTAACTTTAATAAAGCAAACTTTTCTGGTTTTAGGACTGAGATGGCTGCTTGGGACTGGTATGCTGAGTTTTCCAAAAATTCAGTAGGTAAAATCTGGGAAATCTTAACAAATAAAATTAAAACGGGTGTGCTAAAATATGTACCAAGTACAAATAAATATGTCAGGAGAAATAATACAAAAGGTTGGTTTAATTCTAAACTTAAAAAAATGGTTAAAGAAAAAGATAAAATCTTTAAAAGGGTAAGTAAAGAAAATAACCATGATGGATGGGTATTGTATAAGGAGAAGGCTAGACAACTTAAGAAGGAAATTAAGAAAGCTAAGGCAGAATACGAACTTAGTTTAGCTATAAAAATAAAGGCAAATCACAAAGCTTTTTACACTTACATCAATGGTAAAAAGAAGAGATTTATGAATATAGGCCCTTTTATTAATGAATTAGACGAACCTGTAAATGACATTAAGCAAATGACTGATATACAGAATGATTACTTTAGTTCAGTATTTACTAAGTGCACTACCAATAGAACTAAAAACAAGTTAAATTCTCAGGCAGAACAGGTCAAAATTGTCCATAAAGATGCACTGCCAAGGTTGGAAAGTATTAATATAAACAAATCTCAGGGACCAAGTGAGCTTCATCCTAGGGTACTAAAAGAATTGGCAGTCTGTCTGGCTTCTCCAGTGACATATTTATTCCAGAAATCTTTAGACCAGGGAATTGTGGTACAAGCTTGGAGGGAAGCAATGGTAGTTCCATTATTAAAGAAAGGCCCTGCTACAAAACCTGAACATTTTAGACCAGTTAGCTTAATGTCTATAATGGGGAAGTAATTTGAGGGAATCCTGAAGGATTGCATTCTATGCCACTTGCCATTAAATAATCAAATGGACCCAACCCAACATGGCTTCACAAAAACTAAGTCATGTCAGACAAATATGTTGACTTTCTATGAAAAAGTTAACAAGGCCTTGGACACAGGGGATGCAGTGGATATTAGATTTTTAGATTTTTCCAAGGCGTTCGATAAATTACCACACAAAGAATTAATAGAAGTTTTGAACAGTGCAAAGCTACCAACTAATATAGTTAAATGCGTGGAAGCATGGCTATATGATAGAAGGCAAAAGGTTACAATCAGAGGAGTTCTTTCAGATTGGAAGGAAGTTACGAGTGGAGTTCCACAGGGATCTGTCCTGGGCCCATGTTTATTTAATCTATATGTTACCTCAATCAAGTGTAGTTTTCCTAACATCTGTATAAGTAAATTTGCAGATGACTATAGGATTGGGGGTATAGTAAATAGTATTGAGGAACAAATCAAGGTACAGGAAATACTGGATATGTTGAGCAAATGGACGGATCAATACAAACTGGAACTCAACCTCAGCAAGTGTGCAGTAATGCACCTGGGAAGTAGAAACAATAAAAATACATACAGCATAGGGAAGACCCAATTATGTCAGACTATGGAGGAAAGAGACCTAGGGTTAAAAATAACAAATGATTTAAAATTTAGTATACACTGCAGTATAGTCATTAAAAAAGCAAATCAAGTACTAAATTGTATACTACAGCATATCAGTAGTCGAGATAGCAAGGTGATCTTGCCTCTGTATAGAGCTTTGATGAGGCCCCATCTGGAGTATTGTGCCCAGGTCTGGTCACCATACATAAGGGGTGATGTTAGAAGATTGAAGGGGGTGCAATGTAGGGCCACAAAGATAATTACAGGTCAGGAACATGTATCATATGAGGAGAGATTAAACAACTTAGGTCTTTCCACATTACAATATCATAGAATAAGGGGGGTTATGTGCATGATCTATAGGGCCCTTCAGGAAGATCACTTGAAGCAGGTTTTGGAACTTAGGGTTAGGGACATTTATCTACATGAACCCAGGACACACCAACTGCAACTAACACAGGACAAATGGAGAACCCTGAGGAGGAAAAACTGGTTCAGCCAGACAGGAGTTAAGCTATGGAACAGTTTGCCAAACAATTTAGTAAAGAGTAGTTCAATGAGTTCCTTCAAACATGGACTGGATAAATACTATCAAACAAAATCAACTATGGTATAAAATCAGTGCAAGGAGTAAGGACGCAAGTCTATGTAGCTTGAACAACCTATGAAACCTATGAAGTGACCACCAAACAGTGTGGTTCACGATAAACTCAGCAAGAGAGTCAAACCATACAAAAGTGAGGGTACTGGACTTCAGGAGGGCTGACTTTGGCACGATGGGAGAGTGCCTTAGAAAAGCACTAGCAAACAGGCTAGAAGGAGGGGTGGAGCAACAATGGGGAAACATCAAAACTGCCATCACAGAGGCAACAAGCTTTTGTGTAAAGCAAATAAACAAATCAAAATGAAAGAAAACGCCACTATGGATCTCAAAAGAGGTGGCGGGGAAGGTCAGAAAGAAAAAGGCAGCATTCAGGAAGTATAAGGAAATGCAGAAGAAGCAGGACAGAGAGCTGTACCAGTGACAGCAGAAGGAAGCAGGGAGGGAAGTCAGAATAGTAAAGGCCCAAACTGAGGAAAAGATAGCCAACTCAGTAAAGAAGGGGGATACAACCTTTTATAGGTACATCAGGGAGCATAGAAAGACAAAGGGAGGAATAGTGAGGCTAAATAGAATGGACGGTGAGTGGGCAGAGAGGGACAGTGAAAAAGCAGGGATACTGAATGAATACTTCTGCTCAATATTCATAAAAGAGGAGGAGGGGGAGGTGCCTAATCCAGTTAACAGAAGCACTCTGGATAGGGGGGTCGATCCCAGTCCTTTCACAGAAGAAAGGGTTCTGAAAGAACTCCTAAAACTGAAGGTGGACAAAGCAATGCGACCTGATAGAATTTACTCCAGAATTCTAAAAGAATTAAGGGGAGAACTAGTGAAACCACTGACTACCCTTTTTAACAAATCATGGGAGGATGGGGTGGTACCTGAGGATTGGAGGAAGGCAGATGTGATTCCCCTTCACAGAAGTGGGACCAAGACAGAGGCAGGAAACTACAGACCTGTCAGTTTGACCTCTGTGGTAGGGAAAGTGATGGAATCACTTCTGAAGGAAAGAACTGTTGAGTACCTAGAGGCCAGTGGGGCACAGGACCCAAGGCAGCATGGGTTCACAGCGGAAAGGTCATGTCAGACAAATCTAATTGATTTCTCTGACTGGGTGACCAAAACAGTAGACCAGGGAGGGGCTGTGGACATGGTCTACCTAGACTTTAGCAAGGCATTTGACACAGTCCCACACAAAAGATTAATAGTCAAATTAACCAGCCTGGGAGTGGGTCCCAGGGTGGTAGCCTGGGTAAAACACTGGCTGGACAACAGGACACAGAAGGTAATTGTAAATGGAGTCCACTCTGAAGAAAGAGGCATTACTAGTGCGGTACTGCAGGGTTCAGTACTGGATCCAGTCCTTTTTAATATCTTTATAAGTGACATTGCAGAGGGACTGGAAGGAAAAGTATGCCTCTTTGCAGATGACACAAATATCTGCAACAGAACTGATACACAAGGAGGCATGGAAAGGATGAGAAGGGACTTGGCAAGGTTGGATGAATGGTCAGAAGTATTGCAGCTTGGATTCAATGCAAAGAAGTGTAAAATAATGCACCTGGGAAATAAAAACCCAGGGAAAGATTACACAATGGGGGGGTAGTAATGATAACAAAAATGGAAAGGGACCTGGAGTAATCATATCAGATGACCTTAAGGTTAGCAAGCAATGTGAGAAGGCAGTAGGGAGGGCTGGGGGGATACTGGGATGTATAAGGAGAGGCATCACCAGCAGAAAACAGGAAGTTGTTATCCCTCTGTACAGACAGCTAGTGAGACCACATCTGGAGTACTGCGTCCAGTTCTGGAGACCCCATCTCCGCAAAGACATAGATAGGATAGAGGCAGTCCAGAGGAGGGCAACTAAAATGGTGCAGGCTCTGCAAGAGTAGCCATTCAAGGAGAGACTAAAGGAGCTTAATAGCTTAATATATATATATATATATATATATATATATATATATATGCTTGTGGAAAGGAGGGAGAGGGGGGACATGATAGAAACTTTTAAGTATCTCAGTGGAATCAACAACGTCCAAGAGGGTAGCATCTTTCAGAAAAAGAGATGTGCAAGAACAAGGGGATGCAATTTGAAGATGGGGGGGTGGTTCAGGGGCAATATGAGGAAGTATTTTTTCACAGAGAGGGTGGTTGACTTATGGAACAGTCTTCCTGAGGAGGTTGTAGGGTCTAAAACTGTGAGAGAATTCAAGAATGCATGGGACAGACATAAGGCAATTTTTGTAGGGGTAGGAAGAAATAGGCTGTTGGTTAACTAGGATCTGCAGCTTATCCTGTAGGTAGAGAAATGGGCAGACTAGGTGGGCCAAGCGGTCCTTATCTGCTATAAAAGTCTATGTTTCTGTGTTTCTAAGTTACAGGTTTTGTGACTTTTTTATCTATCATTAGGCTAAGCAAAGTTACTGTTTGCTATTTTATTTTATTTTTTGCTGAAAGGTTTTTGTTTTGGTCTCAAAGGTCTTGCAGTCTTCTTCTTACATTGAAGGAGCTAATTGCTTTCATCCCACAGCTCTTCCAGGGGATTAGAAGTGTAACTGGGGGGTGGAGCTGAAAGGTTTTTAGTAACTTCCTACAGAAGGAAGAGTTAAAAGGTCAGGTTAGTTGGTATTTTTGAGGTGAAAGAGTAGGTTTGCTGGCAAAGGCACCTAGCTTTACCTGAGCTCTATTCTTCTAGGTTTGCTTGTAAGGACAGAGCAAGGAACAACATTATCAGAGCAAGGAAAAAGATTAAGGCTTCTTTTGGCTAGGCAGATTTACTGTGTGTTATTATTTTCTTTTGTGCTCACAGGTTTTGTTACTGTTTCCTGATTACATTTTACTGCTTTATTGTTCTCTGATTCAAATTGCTGTTGCAGGGTTATACTTTCTGCTGCATTATTACAGGTGTGCCTACAGGTTTCTTACTGTTTTGTGCTTACAGATTACTGCTGTAATCTTCTCTGATTCAAATAGTTTTTTGCAAGGTATATCTTCTGTTACTGCTTAATTTTTCTCTGCAGCAAAGTGTTTTTTGAGGGTATATCTTCTGTGAAATTGTTACAGGTGGTATTTACAGGTTTTACAGTTTTATCTATCATTAGGCTAAGCTTTCAGGGCTACTGCATTTGTTGTTGGTTGATTGTTTCTTCTCTTACCGCCTTGTTTCTTTCATCTGTGGTTCTTCTTTTTCAGCAGGGGAAGAGCCCAACCACCCCCCCCCATCCCCAGCCACCCCATGCTACAGTCCTTTTATAGAGTAGAACAGTCGTGACATTTCCTGTAACAAAGCAGGAAGGGTGGATCAAAGAGGTTTCCACACAGTGACCTCACTTACAGAGGCACAATTAATTTAACATGTTATAAAAGTTATACAAAACAAACAAAACAATATATATATATATATATATATATATATATATATTTATATATACACATATACACATATATACAGATAAAATCTTTGCTTTCATTTTCCTTCTAATTACTCGGACTAGGTTATAAACTCTGCAACTCAACTGGAATGGATATTAATAACTGCAGGAACTGTTGGACACATCTCAAGAGGGCAGTTATACAGTATTTAGGATGCTGTTGTTGTACATGTTGGACCATCAGCGATCTAAGGGCTCAGCTCCGGGCAGTATGGGCAGAGATTGCGTGCCTCAAATCACATATTCAGGAGGAAATGTATTACAAGAAACACCTGCTGTTTCCCCAACATCCAACTGAAGCACCTCAACCGCAGAGGGTAAGTGGTCCAGGAGGTTGGCAGGTGGTTAGGAGGGGAAAATTGCGTGCCCCATCACTCAATGCTCACTAACGTATCACCTCAACAAACCATATAAAAACTACAAACAGGTATCTGCCTCTATCTCCAAAATAAAACAAAGGGGCAGAGGACACTGCAGCAGAGGAGCTAGTGCTACAAAACTCACCCAAAACAGGGATCAAAACAAAAAAAGCAAAAAGGAAATCCAAAGCACTTCTGATCATTGGAGACTCCATGATTTGGGGAGTTTATACCTATCTCTGGCCAGGGGTAATGGTCAGTTGTCTCCCAGGTACATCAGTGTGGAGAAACACTGACCACATTGCTAAAATTGTTCAGGAAGCAGGAGAAAACATCGACGTCCTGGTACACATAAGGACTAATGATCTCGCCAGATGGTCAGTTGTGGAGACCAAAGAACACCTGACCAGGCTGGGCGTCAAACTGTCATCCATGTCATCTAGCATCTCCTTCTCTGAGATACTGCCAGTCTGGGAGAGGGGGGCAGACAGACAGAAGGTCAGAGAAGGGGAGACAGGGGAGCTAAACATGTGGCTCAAGGGATGGTGCCAGGAAAAAGGACACACATTTGTGGGTGACTGGCAACAGTTTTGGGAGTGAAAGTTCTTTAAATTTGTTGGACTGCATCAGACTAAGGACGGAGTCAGTGCACTGGGACAGAAGTTTGATGGCTTTGCAGAATATTTAAACTAACAAAATGGGGAAGGGGTGCAGCACCCAATACATCGAACGGGAAGAACACCCCTTCCCCCTCAACTAGTGATCAAACAGGAGTTCAGCATGTTTGTAGTTAATTTGCATCACCAGGTAAGGAAAAAGGTCTGGCTCCTCATACGACGCAAAGGGGAAATGCCGGACCACACCCAACAACTAATGCATCGAAATCTGGCCAATGGAAAATCATGTACACAAATGTTCGCAGTCTGGGAAAAAAGATCCCAGACCTGGAGGCAAGAATGACAGTGGCTAAACTGGACATAGTAACCATTAGCAAGACATGGTTCACGGGTAACCACACCTGGGAGACTTCAGTATCTGGCTATGTACTGTTCAAAAGAGACCGAAGTGAAAAAGGGGAGGGAGTGGCCCTTTATGTCAATGAAAATTTCAAAGCTACAGAAATTCAGAATGCACATAAGGAGCCAGAAGAACTATGGGTCACCCTGGAAACAGGAAATGGGACATCCATACAAACTGGGGTTGTCTACAGGCCTCCAGATCAGGGGGAGGACATAGAGACATTACTGTCAGAAGATATACAAAACATGACAGCTAAAGGGGAGGTTCTGCTAATGTGAGACTTCAACATGCCAGATACAGACTGGTCAATACCATCAGGGACATCCTCCAGCACTAGACACACAGTGGATTCCCTGCGGGGGAGGGCCTCAAACAACTAGTATAACAACCCACAAGAGACAGGGCTATCCTGGATCTAGTACTAAGTAATGGGGAAAGGATCACAGATCTCCAGGTAGAAGGTCACCTAGGAGCCAGTGACCATCACATGGTATGGTTCAGTTTGGTAACTAGAACCAAATCATCCCATTCTAAGGCAAAAATATGGGACTTCAGAGGAGCTGACTTTGAAAAGATGGCCAACAGAGTTAAGCTAGTCCAGACAAGAAGAAATGCATTAAGGATGCAATATTTGAAGCAACATTCCATTGTGTTAGGGAATAAAGTCAGAGCAAAAGAAGGAGGAAATGACTTTGATTCTCAAAAACAGTAGCAGAAAAGATCAGAGCCAAAAGGTTGGCCTTCAGGAAATATAAGAGAACGCAGTGGGATGAAGATAGGGAGGCATACCAAACTTCCTTAAGGGAAGCAGGGAATGAAGAAAGGCAGGCAAAGGCCCAAACCGAGGAAACACTAGCATGAACCATAAAAGAAGGGAACAAGACTTTCTATAGATACATTAGTGAAAGGAGAAAGTCCATATGGGGTATTGCTAAGATCAAAGGGGATAAGGGGGAGTGTGTGGAGGAGAACCAAGAAAAAGCATATATCTTAAATAGATACGTCTGCTCAGCATTTACTGAGGAGAAGGTAGGACAGGGTCCACAGCTCAGCACCATGGATACAGGGAGGAGGGAGGTGTGCACAAGTCCCTTCACAAAAGAAAAGGCCCCACAAGAGCTCTCTAAGCTCAGGGTGGACAAGGCAATAGGACCTGATGGCATCCATCCCAGGGTACTAAAGGAGCTAAGGGTGGAACTAGCAGAGTCATTATCAGAACTGTTTAGTGAGTCTCTGAGTACAGGAAATGTCCCAGAAGACTGGAGAAGGGTTCATGTGATCCCGCTCCACAAGAGTGACAGCAGAGAGGTGGCAGGGAACTACACACCAGTCAGTCTTACCTCAATAGTGGGCAAGATTATGGAGGCACTCCTTAAGGAAACGATGGTGCAAACACCTAGAATCCATAGGAACATAGGCTCCAAGACAGCATGGGTTTACAACAGGAAGGGCCTGTCAAACTAATCTCATATATTTCTTTGACTGGGTAACCAGAGTGGTGGACCAAGGGGGAGCAGTTGATGTTGCCTACCTTGACTTCAGCAAAGCTTTCAATACTGTTCCACATAAAAGATTGATTAATATGCTGGGTAGGCTTGGGAGGGTCAGAGGCTGGTCAACTGGGAGGCAAACTGGTTGGCAGGCAGAAAATAGAAAGTTCTGGTAAATGGTATACAGTCAGAAGAGATGCAAGTCACAACTGGGGTGCCTCAGGGATCAGTCCTGGGGCCAGTCCTCTTCGATATCTTCATTGGTGACATTCAGATGGACTGGAGGGTAAGGTTTGTCTGCTTGCAGAGGACACCAAGATCTGCAACAGAGTAGATGATCCAGATGGATTGGGCAGAATGAGAAGATATCTGGATAAACGGGCAAAATGGTTGAAAGAGTGGCAACTGGGGTTTAACACAAAGAAGTGCAAGATCATGCGCATAGGGAAGAGAAACCATGAAGCTACCTATAGGTTGCGAGGAGAGTTGCTGGCGATCACAAGGGAAGAAAGAAACTTGGGCATCATCATCACAGATGACCTGAAATCATCCAAGCAGACCACTAAAGCAGTAGGTAAGGCTAGAGGGATGTTAGGGTGTATTAGTAGGGGTATCGTAAGTCATAAAAGGGAGATAATAATCTCTCTTTACAAGACACTGGTTAGGCCCCATCTGAAGTACTGCGTGCAGTACTGGAGGCTACACCTGCACAAAGTCATTAACAAAATGGAGGCAGTCCAGAGAAGGGCAACAAAAATGGTGCAGGGACTGCATCAGAAAACATATGAGGACAGATTAACAGAGCTCAATATGTATACCCTAGAGCAAAGGAGGGAGAGACGTGATATGATTGAAACATTCAAACATCTTAAGGGCATTAACAAGGTGAAAGAGTCTAACAAGTTTCAATATAAGAAAAATAGCAGGACAAGAGGACACAGCATGAGATTAGCGGGAGGCCGATTAAGAGGTAATGTAAAGAAGTTCTTTTTCACAGAAAGGGTGGTGGATGCATGGAATGGCCTACCTCAGGAAGAGGTGGATATGAATACAGTGCAGGGCTTCAAACAGGCATGGGATAGGCATAAGGGAGCAATACAGATGAGTATGACTAGATAGGCCATTGACAGAGTAAAGGCCTATGGCACATTCATACTGTAGAAAAAATGGGCAGACTGGATGGGTCTTGTGGTCTTTATCTGCCATCAACTTCTGTGTTTCTATGGCCTGGTCCACTTCTTCCTCTTCAATGGGTGCACCTAATTCCTTTTTTTTTTTGGTCTCTAACAGGATCTGAAGGTTCGTTTTTGCCATGAAACTGGCAAAGGATTGGTTGTAAAAGAGGGTTTGTGACTTGTATAGGGTTTCATAGAAAGTTGTCACAATCTTGTTTATGGCCTATGGAGAACTGATTGTCTTCCCTGCTGGGTCAATTCATTTTTCAATATCCCTTTCGACCTGCTGCTTTCTTAATCTGTACAAAAGAAGTTTCCCTGACTTGTCCCCTTGGTCCCAGTATTTGTGCTTTAGTTTAGTGATTTGACGCTCAGTCTTTTGGGTGGCCAAGGTCTTTAGTTGGATTCTGAGGGCTGTTAACTCTGCCCTTAGGGCCTGGTTGTTAAGTTGGTTGGGGTCTTTTTTGTATACTGCCTCTTTTTGTTTAAGCTGTGCCTTAAGTTGCTGGGCCTTAGCATCCCTCTGCTTCCTCCTATAGGCGACATAACTGATAATCTGGCCTCTTAGGGTGACCTTGAAGGCCTCCCAGATCATCTTTGGGGTGGCACTGCCTACTGTGTTGTCCAGAAAGTAGTTTTCCACCTCTTGCTTAAGCCATTTTTGAAACTCAGTGTCATCTAACAGCTGTGGGTCTAGCCGCCATGTAACTGACCTAGGTTTGTCAAAGTTTACATAGGCTTGTAACTGTTTTTTTTTTTTAATTTAAACTGGAAAGTCCATGGGCCAAAGACCCATTTACATGATCGACCAGTATAAATACTGAATTGAGGCATGGTCAGGTATATACTTGGGAGCTATGCCCACTCCTGCTATCATCAGATTAAGTCTAGTTGATGTGAGCCAGTATTCCAGCCTGCTGGCCATGGACCTCGCCTCAGAGTAAACATGAAATCCTTTGTGGAGGGATTAAAGGTCCTCCATGTGACAGTTTGTTGTAGGAGTGCCATCATGTCCAGCAGGGATTGTCTGGCCTTTATGTGTGGTTCGTGCCTAGCATTAGACCTGTCCAGCAGGTGATCTAGGGCCAAATTTAGCCCCCCCCCCAACAATGATATTCAGGTTATTACTTGCCATCTCCAAGATTGTCTGCAAGATTTTATTTAACACCTCTGGGCTGTCTTCCTTAGGGGCATATACTTACCCAGAACCAGGGGCCTTTGACTGGTTTTAACCTTAACAATGACCCACCTCCCTTCCTTATCTCTATGCTGCTCCAAGAGGTGCCTCTTAAGTTGCTTGTGACACAAGATTGAACCCCCCCCCCCCCTTTGGCTTTCCCAGAAGTGCTGTGCACTTCCCATCCTACCCACTTTCTAGCAAACTTCTGCGCTTCTCTCACAGTAACTTTTGTCTCTTGGAGGAAGGCCACTTGGGTTTTGAGTTTTTTAAGTCTGGTCATAACTTGCTTCCTTTTAATCGGGTCATTCATACCTCTGACATTCCAAGAGATAAATGTCACTGGGGTTGGAGTTGCCATAATAATACATTATAAATACACTCTTTTCCCTTGTTTCTCAACAGGCCCATCCCTTGCCCTTCTCATTCCATAGGGCTATCCCCCTTTGCATATGATGCTTTCACCACCCTTCCCCTCGAGAGTCTCTCTGTAGCACAAATTAGATCTTGCATCCTGAGCTTAGTATTAGCCTTCAAACATTTCAGATTCCCATTTTTTTCAGCACACAACCTTTAACTTTCACATTCTTCAACTTTGCTTGTTTGGAGTGCTTTCTGGCACACCCCTTGTTAACATCATCCAGTGTTTTACCCATTACACTGGGTGCCATCTGAGGATTCAAGATTAGGGGTATTCCCCCCTTTCAGGAGGTCATGGCCTTTCCACCCTCCTCACCTTTTGGAGACAGGTCCACCACAACAGCCTGGACGATCTGGCCATCTGATCCTCCAATTACCATAGTGGTCCTCTCTAGGGGCTGAAATTTTGTGTGGGCCCTAGGCCTTTGATCAGTTCTGGCCTTGTCTGTCTTACTTTTACCTGTACAGCCTATGGCCTTCCACAGGAGTCGGGGTGGGCAGGGCCTTCACTTCCCCTGAACATCTGAGCACTATGTTTGAGAACATTATGTGTGGGTAGTGAATGCCTGCAGTAAAGAATTACCATGGTAGAGTCTTTACCCCAAAGAGGGGGGTCAGTGCTAGTCACATTACACATCCAGGCCTCTCCCCCTCCTTTTAGCTTGCCATACCACAGATCATGTCACTCACCTCCAACTAACTTGGAAGCATGCCCACAATCTCACTTATGGCTTGGGACCAGAGTGCAAGCAGCAGAAACACAACCTGGAATGATAACTACCCTCATGGGACTCTATACTTTGTCTTATACCTAGATTAACAAAACCCTAGTCCCTACTGATGCAGGAGTGGACAGGGTGAAGAACTTTTATCAAACAATTCAGAGTTTCTGGCAGTTCCAGCCCCTGTTAATGGGATCTACCCATACTTCTCCCTGTTTCTTGTGTGAACAAGGCAGTAGACACTATGTGGTGAGTGGTCTCTAGGGTCTCTCAAACCCCTAAAAGGAGGGAGTGCTGGACTCTTTGCCCAGTATGGACCGAGGTTTGGTCCATGTTAGGAGAGGGGGGCGCTTAAAACTTCATAATTAATTGACTGAGCCGGTGGAGACGCTGAACACAACTCTGAAGTAGCTGCTTCTAAAATAGTGCGTCTACCATCCCAGTTAACCAGGGTCCCCTCTGAGCAGGTCATTTAAGGAAGCATGACCGTGGTGTCTTAGGGGCTCAACCGAACCAGGCAGCACTTTGAGCCCTGGTACATCACCCTGTTTGTACTTGGTTGTCTGAAGCACTGAGCAGTGCTGCAAGCCAGTCAATGGAGTCTTTCTCATCATCATCATCCACTTCCAGTAAGCAGTCCACCCAGTCATCCCTGAGAAGTGACCACTCACTAATGGTCAGCTCAGTCTCTTTTGGGGTGTTCCCCTCATTTTGGCAGGCAGATAAGTCCTGGGCTGTTGGTATAAGCTCCCTCAGGGGTCCATATCTGTTTGACGTTTTCACAGGTGTCAACCCTGGTGAGCAGCTGCTGGTATCTGATGGAAGGAATCTCTGCTGTCTGCTCCTTGATCATTGTCTCTTGCTGGGTTGTTTCCCCTCTAGTTCTGGCTTTGTCTTTTTCTTCGGGTAACCTCTTGCTACTTGCTACCATGGAGGAATGTTAGTCTGGTCTGGTGGCATGGGATGTTTGGCTTGCCTTCGTTCCTTGTGGACGACCTCCATTGTAGTAGCTTTAGGACCTCATGGTAAGAGTGGTTGTGTACTTTTGTGTACTTCTTGCTCAATTTCATTCTTGTAACTCCCTTATAAACTGCTCCACTTCTGCTGGGGAACCAAACATGATCTATTCACCATTTATTTGCAAGCATAGTAGAGCTGGATACTTCAGGGACATAGGTAAACCCATCCTATAGCATTGTTGTTTCACATTGGCATAAGCACATTTGCAGTTGGATAGATCCTGAGAGAAGTCCTGGAACATTTTAATTATGTGCAACTATCACTGGAAAGCTCCCTGTTCCCTGGCATTTCTTAGATAATACTCTTTCTCAGGGTAGCATAGGAATTCTACCAGGGTTGGCCAAGGTCTCTCTCCCTGCTGGGGATGGGTTACAAGGGATCTGTGTGCCCTCTCAGTTTCAAGATAGTCAATGTTATTTGCTTTCACCAGGGTGGGAAGAAATTCTTTCAAAGAGTCAGCCATGTCCCTCCCTTCCCCTCCGCTCCCTTGGGGATAACCCCCAACCTTATGTTCTTTCTTCTTGCTCTTTTTTGAGATCATCCACCTTGTTTAAGAGATAAAGATGGTGACCTCAAAGTGTGCCATCTTGATTTTGCACTGCTGCCTCCTCTTGCTGCACTCTCTGCTCCATTTGTGTAACTCATGCAGCCAGATGAGCTAAATTGGTGTTGGTTTTCTGAGCTGATGATATTCGCTCAGAGGTGGCTATGAGGATCCTGTCCAGCTTGCTCATTACTGTGTTTAAATCCATGGTAATTAGTAATGGGTTGGTGTAAATCACCTGATAGCTCTCTGCTGCAGCCACCATTCCATGGGGTCTGGACACACCGTGACAGCTGGAGCTCGAAACTGAAGCAATGAAACTCAAGCTCATGAATCTGGATGGACTGTCCTGCCTCATGGTGCCACCAAAGTTAGGATCCTTCACCGGATGGCTATTTCCTTGCCTGGGATCTCTAGAAAAGTGTCCATGAACAGGTACAACATTCTGGCAAATAGTGCTATATTTAACTTCTTTGTCTAATTAGTGCATCTGTCGGATGTATGAAAAGTTGGGTACCACAGTAGTCAGAGAACAAAATTACACAGCCACAATGTTGATGGCTAGCTCCACCCCACCAGGACACAGGCTTCTGTAGCTTGGTTGCTTCAGTCACACCTGTGTTCCCTGACCATCGGCTCATCCCTAATCCTCCTGGCTGTCAAAAAATGATGTCCATGATAAAATGAAGCAACACACAGAATAATGCAGGAAATACACAGACAAAGCTGATTTCTTCCCCGCTAGTTGTAAGTACCATAGTACACCAACTAGGTGCATGTCTTAGGGGGAGGTCTGTGTAATCAGAGGAGAGTTCTGTGGTGTGCAGGTGGTGCAGGCTTTTATAACTTGCTTGCCCCACCCTTACCTATGTTCCATGGCCACCGGCTCACCCCTGAGCCCCCTACCTTCCTGAAAATGATGTCCATGGTAAAATGCAGCAGCACACAGAATAATGCAGTCTGGACACAGACAAAGCTGATTTCTTCCCTGCTGGTGGTAAGTGTCATAGTGCACCAGCTAGGTGCACATCTTGAGGGTGAGGATTTTGTATTTAGAGGAGGGTCCTGAGGTGTGCATTCACCACAGGTATTTGTAGCTTGGTAGCACACCTGCACCTATGTTCCCTGGCTGCTGGCTCACCCCCTTCCTGATAGAAAAGAAAGTCAGTGGTAAAATGCATTAGCATACAAAAAGATGCAGGCTGGACACAGACAAATCTGATTTCTTCCCTACTGGCTATCAGTGCGGTAGTACACCTGCTAAGTGCATATCTTGGGAGGGTCTGTGTATTTAGAAGGGGTCCTGTAATACTGTAATACCAAAGGAGGCAAAGATTGCCTCCCCAAATAATGAAGCAACATCAGGCAGGGTCCCAGGGGAGGAACCTCCCCTAGAGCAGGGGCACATATAGACATGGTTGGGGGCAAGATGGAGGAAAAGGAGAGTTTAAATCAGGATTACAAGAGCTGTGCAGGCTACAAGGGCTTGTGCAGCTTGGTAGCTCTGCCTACACCTCTGTTCCCTAGCTGAAGGCTTGGGCCCCAGCGCCATGCCTGCCAGAAAACAATGTCTGTGGTAAAATTCAGCAGCACAGAGAATAATGCCAAACACTGAGAAAACTGATTTCTTCTCTGCAGGTGGTAAGTGCCTTAGTACACGAGCTAGGTACACATCTTGGGGGAGGTTTGTGTATTCAGAGAAGGGTTCTGAGACATACAGGCAGTGCAGGCTTTTGAAGCTTGGTAGCCCCGCCCACACCTGTGTTCCCTGACTACTGCCTTGCCCCTGAGTCCCCTGCCTGCCACAAAAAGTCCATTGTGCACATCTTGGAGGGGTTCTTTGTATTCAGGGGAGGGTCCTGAAATGTGCAGGCAGCACAGGCTTTTGTAGCTTGGTAGCCCCACCCACACCTATGTTCCCAGGCTGCGGGTTTACTGCTGAGCCCCCCTGCCTGCCAAAAACAAAGCCCATGGTAAAATGCAGCAGCACACAGAATAAAGCAGGCCTGGTGCAGACAAAGCTGATGTCTTCTCTGCTGGTTATAAGTGCAGTTGTACACTGACTAGCTGCGCATCTTAGGGAGAGGTCTGTGTATTCAGAAGAGAGCCCTGAGGTATGCAGGCAGCATGGGCTTTTATAGCTTGGAAGGCTCTGCCCACACCTGTGTTCCCTGGCTGATGGATCAGCCCCAAGCCCCTGCCTGCCAGGTAATGATGTCCATGGCAAAATGCAGCAACACAAAGAATAATGCAGGCTGGACACAGGCAAAGCTTTTTTCTTCCCTGCTGATAGTAAGTGCCATAGTGCATTGGCTAGGTGTACATCTTGGTGGGGAGGTTTATGTATTTAGAGGTTGGTCTTGCAGTGTGCAAGTGGCATGGGCTTTTGTGGCTTGGTAGCCCCATCCACACCTGTGTTCTGTGGCCATCGGCTGCCGCTGAGACCTCTGCCTGCCAGAACACTATGTCAGTGATAACAATGCAGCTAAACACTGAATGATGTAGGCTGGACACAGACAAAGCTGATTTATTGCCCACAGGTGGTAAATGCCATATTACAGCAGCTAGGTGAATGTCTTGGGGGAGTCTGTGTATTCAGAGGAGGATCCTGAGGTGTGCTGGCAGCATATGCTTTTGCAGTTGGTAGTCCCATGCACACTTGTGTTACCTGGCTTCCACTTTACCCATGAGTCCCCTGCCTGCCAGAACACTATGTCAGTGGTAAAATGCAGCTGGACACTGAGTGATGTAGGCTGAACACAGATAAAGATGATTTCTTCCTCACAGGTTGTAAGTGCCATAGTACAGCAGTTAGGTGAATGGCTTAGGGGGGAGGTCTGTTTATTCAGAGGAGGATCCTGAGATGTGCTTACGGTGCAGGCTTTTGTAGCTTGGTAGCACTACTCACAATTGTGTTCTCTGGCTGTCACTTTTCCCCCAAGCTCTGAGCCTGCCAGAAAATGAAGCCCATGGTAAAATGCAGCAGTGCACAGAATAATGAAGGCTGGTCATAGACAACACTGATTTCTTCCCTGCTTGTGGTAAGTTTAGTAGTACACCAGCTAGGTGCACGTCTTCCGTGGAGGTCAGTGTATTCAGAAGATGGTCCTGTAATACCAAAAGAGGCAAAGACTGCCTCCCCAGAAAAGGAGGCAACAAGAGGGAGGGCCTGATGGATGGAAGCTCCCCTAGGGCAGAGGTGCAGGAAAACATGGTTGGGGGAAAGGCAGAGGAAAAGGCAGGTTTAAATCAGGATAGCAAAAGAGAAGTAAGGAGACAGGTAACAAGAGGATAACAAGGGAAGAGGAGGGTCAGGTGAAGCTTTCAGAAATGGTCCTGGCAGGAGTGGGAGAGAAAGCAGGAAAGCAGGCAAGGGGATGAGTAAGGTATGGAGAGCCATGAGCATCAATGCATGTCTGAGAAATATAATTGCAGACCTAGAGGCCATAATGGAGGAGGCTAGCTGGGTCTGTGGGCCATAACAGAGTCATGGTACACTGACAGCCATGACTGGGATGTGGCTAAGCCAGGCTACTTTCTGTGCAGGAGAGATATAGAAGGGAGATGGGATTGTACTATATGTGAGGGAAGGAATCAAGGCTATGGAAGTGTATAGGCACCCAAGGAAAAGGAAGGCCTGTAGATGCTGTGGGTCATCTTGGAGACATGTGTTGGGGCCAGTATACATACAGGTCAGTATACTGACCTGCAGAACAGGGAGAGGAGTTGGATAAAGCACTTGGGGAAGACCCATCAGGATGGAAAATAAGGTGGAGGTGCTCCTAGTTGGTGACTTCAATCTGCCAGGTGTTGATTGGTCCATTCCAGCTGATGTTTCAGCAAGGAGCTGGGCCATCCTTGAGGCTCTACAAGGTTTGTTTCTCAGGCAGCTAGCCAATGAGCCCACTAGGGATAGGGCAGTGCTAGACCTGGTGCTTTCAAACATGGACAGCATTACAGACATCACAGTGGGCAGTTCACGTAGGTACCAATGATCACCATACAGTGTGATTTAACATTAAGACAGGAGCAGAGACAAATCACTAGTGGATGAAGTTCCTGGACTTTAGTAGAGTAGATTTTAAGATACTGGGAGTCAGCCTTAGAAATTACCTAGTGTGGGAGGGAATGCCAAGGAGGGCTACAGTAAAGGAACAGTGGTTAAAAATAAGGAAGGGCATAATTAAGGCAACTGGCCTCTGCATGAAGGAAGTGAGTGAAAAGGAAAAAGAGATCATTAAGGTACTCTAGGGAAGTAGCCATGGTGGTGCAGGAAACAAGCAGTCATTCAGAAGGTATAAGGAAAGGTAAAAGGAGGAAGACAGGAAGGTGTACCAAATAAAATATAAGGAAGCAGATAAGGCAGTGAGAGGAGCAGAGGCATAGAGGAAAGGTCAGCCCAAAGGGGTAGCAAATAGAGATACAACTCTTCAGGTACACATGTGGAAAGAGAAAAGAGAGGGGAGGAATAGTGAGGATAAGAAGGGCAACAGAGGGTGACTGCACAGAACAGGATAAAGGAAAAGCATACATCCTGAACAGGTACTTCTGCTCAGTTTTCACAGTGGAGAGAGGGGGTCTGGACCACCAGTGATTAGCAGGAATAAAGGGAGAGGGGAGGAGGACTTCAGCCAATTTTCAGAGGAAAGAGTCCTGAAGGGACTTGCAGTTCTGAAACTGGACAAAGCTGTGGGACTGGATAGGATACACTTAAGGGTACTGAAAGAACTTAGGGGGGTGCTGGCTGCCCACTAACAGCCATATTCAACAATCACTGCAATCATGTGGTTCCAGAGGAATGGAGGAAAGCAGATGTGATCCTTCTACATAAGGGCTGCAGCAGTGAAGAGGCTAGCAACTACTGTATAGGCCAGTGAGCCTCAACTATGTGGTGAGGACATTAATGGAAACACTGTTAAAGGAAGGTTGATAGAGTGTCTTGAATCAAAGCCAAGAGCAAAAACAGCGTGGATTCATGGGGATGAGGTCATGCCAGATGAAACTGATTCAATTCTTTGCCAGGATGACCAGGGAAATAGATACAGTTAGAGCAGTGGATGTGGCTTATCTGGACTTTTAGCAAGGCCTTTGACATTGTGCTGCACAAAAGTAACTAATAAATTGAGCAGCCTTTGGGTGGGATCCAAAGTGGTGAATTGAATTAGAATCTGATTAATACATAGGTGACAGAGGGTAGTGATTGATGGCACTCACTGTAATGATGGAAGAGTGACCAGTGGGGTGCCACAGGGCTCAGTACTGGGACAGTTCCTCTTCAATGTCTATGTAAGTGATATTGCAGATGGACTGAAAGGGATGGTATGCCTTTTTGCAAATGATACCAAGATCTGTAATAGGGTGGACAGTAAAGAAGGGTGGAAAGAATGTGTTGAGATATTTGGAAACTCATGGAGTGATCAAGAGCATGGCAGTTGGGGTTCAATGTCAAAAAGTGCAAAATCATGCACCTAGGGCATAGTAACCCAAGAACTGAGTATATAATGGGGGGGAGGGCTACTGTCAGGGGACCTTGAGGTTATCATATCTGATTACCTCAAAGTGGCAGGGCAGTGTGACAAAGCAGTTGGTAGGGCCAGTGGGATGCTGGGATACATATAGAGTGTTTCTCCAGTAGGAGGAGGGAGGTGGTGTTGCCACTATGATGCTTGCTGGTGAGACCCCACCTGGAATATTGTATCCGCTTCTGGAGGCCACACCTCAGAAAGGACATACACAGGGTGGAGGCAGTCCAGAGAAGGCAACCCAAATGGTACAAGATTTGCACCAAATCCCCTATAAGGAGAAACTTAGGGATCTCAACATGTGCACCCTGGAAGAGAGGAGACCTAGAGGGGACATGATAGTGACCTGTAAGTACCTCAGGTTGATGAACGGGGTTCAGGAGGGGAGTCTCAAATTAGGAACAGCACCAGAACAAGAGGGCATGTGATGAAGCTTGATGGGGGAAGGGGGAGTTTAGAAGGGATGTTAGGAAGTACTACTTAATTGAAAGAGTGGTGGATACCTGGAATAGACTGCCAGTGGAAGTGGTGGAAGAAAAAACAGTAGGGAGCTTCAGGCATGCATGGGATAAACCTAGGAGAATATTAGGAAATGGGTAAGGAGGAAGCAGGGTTGTTGGAGAGAGACTAGGCATGGACCATCTGGGCTGACTGAGTGGGTGAAGGCAGTCCTTTTCTATTGAAAAAATTAATGTTTTTACACTTCTGTGTTTCTAAAGGCAGAGGAGACTGAAATTTAACAGCTAATAGAATACAATCAGTGTAAGCTGTTTGACCAGGAAACAAGCCTTTTTCCTGACAGTATTTGAAAACAGAGACATCAGCTAGAGCAGACCAGGTGGCACCAGAAGACCCAGAAGAGAGGGGGAAAATGGAATAGACCAGCTAATAAAACCCCAGTGCATGGGTTGGGTAAAATCCATGAGGGAGATCTAACAGCTAGAGAGCAGCATAGATATAGCAGAGGCACAGAAATGCCTGCCATGATGAGGTCCCCTAGGAAAGGCAGTTAGGATGTCTTTGTGCTCCCACCTCATGAAATGCTGCAAACAGCATGTTGGCCTAATCTAGAAACAGAAAAAGGCAAAGCAGCTGCTTTAACTAGGGATGCAAGGCAAGGCAATTTTATGAATTCAGCATCTGATATTTGGAGCTCAGGGTGCTTCACAAAGAAATGCACATCCAAGAGGAGATACAATCCATCACAGAGTTTTAAGCACAAACCATAAAACTACAAAACAGTGTACAGTACAAATTAAACATTTCAAGTGGTTTCACACTTTCAATGGCCAATAGGACCAGGAAATGTGCCTCTCTGAATTTATGACTGTGTTACCTCTCTGCCTGGCTCTCCAGAGCCAGAGGAATAAATTGATGAAGTCATGAACACGTTAGCACCAAAGGAAAGAGTGCCTAAACTAAGGATGGTCTGATGACAAATTTTTATTCAGTGAATGTGCTGAAACTGTGGGCATGTATGAAGTCTGTTTCAACACCCCAGTGTATTATTTTGTGTGTTTGTTTTGAAATAGTCCCTATTTTTCCTTATTTAAGGCCCTACATTAATGTAGCTTTTCCTGCCTAAGATTCATGTTTTGAATCACACATAGCAGTTTCAGAACCAAGTGACATCACTTGAGCTGAAGACTACGTAAGCAATAAGACATGACAAGGTGTGCATTACAGTGTGCTAACTGCATGCCTAGGGGTGTAGTTACGCACATGGCTGAAGGCCGCATGCCAGTCGGCCCTTGATGGCAGAAAAAGTCCTGTGCCCCACTGGCCTCTAGGTACTCAACAATTCTTTCCTTCAGAAGTGATTCCATCACTTTCCCTACCACAGAGGTCAAACTGACAGGTCTGTAGTTTCCTGCCTCTGTCTTGCTCCCACTTTTGTGATGGGGACTCACATCCGCCTTCCTCCAGTCCTCAGGTACCACACCATCTTTCCACGATTTGTTAAAAAGGCTAGTCAGTGGTGTCACTAGTTCTCTCCTTAATTCTTTTAGAATTCTGGGATGAATTCCATCAGGCCCCATTGCTTTGTCCACCTTCAGTTTTAGGAGTTTTTTCAGAACCCTTTCTTCTGTGAAAGGACTGGGATCGACCCTTCCCTATTCAGAGTGCTTCTGTTAATTGGATTAGGCACCTCCCCTTCCTCCTCTTTTGTGATTACTGAGCAGAAGTATTCATTCAGTATCCCTGCTTTTTCACTGTCCCCCTCTGCCCACCCACCGTCCATTCTATTCAGCCTCACTATCCCTCCCTTTGTCTTTCCATGCTCCCTGATGTACCTATAAAAGGTTTTATCCCCCTTCTTAATCTAGTTGGCTATCTTTTCCTCAGTTTGGGCCTTTGCTATTCTGACTTCTCTCCCTGCTTCCTTCTGCATTAACTGGTACAGTTTTCTGTCCTGCTCCTTCTTTGTTTCCTTATACTTCCTAAATGCTATCTTTTTCTCCCTAACCTTCCCTGCCACCTCTTTTGAGAACCATAGTGGCTTTTTCTTTCATTTTGATTTATTTGCTTCACACAAAGGCTTGTTGCTTCTGTGATAGCAGTTTTGATGTTTCCCCTTTGTTGCTCCAACCCTCCTTCTACCCTGTTTGCTAGTGCTTTTCTAAGATACTCTCCCATCTTGCCAAAGTCAGCCCTCCAGAAGTCCAGTACCCTCACTTTTGTATGGCTTGACTTGTAGCTGAGTTTATTGTGAAGTACATTGGTGGTTACTTGTTCCAAGATGGCTATCCACTTCTAAATCTGAGATCCTCTCACTGTCCCCATTTGAGAGTATGAGATCTAAGATTGCTCCCTCATGAGTGGGTTCCAAAACTAGTTGTCTGAGGCATGCCACCTGTAGGGCATCGAGAATGGCTCTGCTCTTGGATGTGGTTGCAGCAAAGGTGTTCCAGTTAACATCTGACATATTCAGGTCCCCCCATCAACAGTATCTCCCCTTTCTCTGCCATCCTAAGGATGCCTTCTATCATATCCTTGTCCATTACCTCCCCCTGAGATGGGGGTCTGTATACAACCCCTGTGCGGATTGTGGTACCATTTCCAGTCTCTAAAGTGGCCCACAGTGCCTCCACTCCTCCCTGTTTGCTCTTTTGTTCCATTGATTTTATCCCTTCCCTTACATAGAGAGCTACTCCTCCCCCTCTTCTCCCCTCCCTGTCTCTCCTATAGGTTGTGCACCCTGGCATGTTAACATCCCAGTCATGGTTCTCTGTGTGCTATGTTTCTGTGACTGCTACGATATCTAGACATCCCTCTTCCATCAAGGCCACCAGTTCAGGGAGCTTGTTGCCCAGACTATGGGCATTGGTACTTATTGCCCTCCATTTCTGGATGGCCTTAAGCTTTTTTGCCCCATCCCTGTCCTTATTGCCTTTGTCATTTTCTCCATTTACCCCTGCCCTTCTCCCTCTCGACATCTCTATCTTGGTGTTTACCTCACTTACAACCCTGGGGATATCACATCGTAATGCATACCACAAAGTGCCTTACTGGCTTATAAAATAGCATAAGTAAAGAAATTACACAAGACAACAGTTACTATAGTGAATAAATTAAGCTTTTTTTAAGCATGGAAGAAAAATAGTCCCACAAGTTGGGGATGGGCGGGGCAAAATAACAAAACTAAACTGCATGTTGCACTTTGTGCTTGAATTAATGAGTCACTTGCTGTAGTTTATGATTCTAATTCACTTGGTGATTCATGCCTATAATGTGCATTCTAAAGTATGAATGCTGACAGAAATGCATTGTTTTGCAATACATTAATACACTTGGGCTGTGTTCTGAAACAAAAAAAATGACAAATAATGCTGGAATTCATGTTTTGTTGGGAGCATGGCTTACAATGTTTTTTTTATTTGTCAAAATTCATGCTTCCATCATGATTGTGAGGGATCCTGTTAGGCCTGGCTCACATCATGGATGTATTAGTAGTTTGGAGCTGCCAGCAAGCTTCCTAATGCCATCAGTAACTGTCAAGCCCATCACTGCTGTGGCACTGCAGATGGAGAAAGGTATATCAGTTTTTTAAAAATATCTCAGATATGCATCTTTTTAACATTTGTTCCCGTGCTCAGAGTCAGTGGTATGGAGTGTCAGAAATGAAGAAGAGATGACAGTAAGGGGGGATTGCCAAAATATGCTGCTGCTCCTCACTCAGGAACAGAAAGATCTGTGCATTCCTGTAACATGGTAAGTGCGATTTACTGCGTCTCTATTTTTTTACAGTTTTGTTAACCGTACTGGTTCCTTCGCAGTCTTGAGTGACCGGGGTAGGCCTGGCTCACAGTATAGATGAAGAAGTGTCTTGGAGCCAGCAGCATGCTTACTAATGCGGTCAATGGCTCAGCAAATCACCACTACTGTATGTGCTGCCAGACTGACTGCGTGACAGTGGATTTACAAGAAACGCATAGCGCTACAGGCTGAGGAAGATACCTTTTGTTTTACTATGGCACACAAGCTGTTTTTACAATCCAAGTGACAATGTAGTGCTGTGTGGAGTCTGGGTTTTACATGCAACTATGTCTTTTTTGAGTGTGATGCACTTATTAGTGGCACAACAAAATGGTGATATAATAGCACTGGAACATTCCACTCAGAATGCAGCTACAATGAATCATTGAGCCATTTTTCCCAGTGCTCAGGCTAGTTAGCTGGTACTAACTATTTGTACTGCAAAATTGTCCAGTATTGCACTACAAACAACCAATGGGATCACTCAGTTTATCTTAGCTATTTTATAAAATAAAGTGGAACACAAACAAAACAGTTCAGCCAGTGTCACTGTGTTCATATACATTGTAGTCTTCAGCTCAACTGATATCATTGGATTACAGAACAGCTAAATAATAAAAGAAATGGTGAGTGCGAAAAGGGCTACATTAATATGAAGTCCTAAACAGGGAAACAATAGGACTGTTTCAGAACAAATACACAAAACACTGGGGTACTAAAACAGACTTCACACATTCCCAAATCTACAGTTATAACAATTATATTAAACAAATTTTAAACAACATTGTTTATGTTCCCTTTAAAAATAATTCTAATTCCTGACACTGTTCTTGTGCTGACTTTTTTGAAAACTGACTGTTGGAGCAGGAGTGGATGAAAGAGGATGAAAGTGACAGGGTGGTTCAGAGGTGCTGAAGGGGTGCCACTTATGGTACTCCTGTTTGAAACCTGCTAAACTCCTGTGGTAAGAAGTTGAAGTGTCTTTGGCCAAAATCTCAAAGTTAAACCAAAGACAGAGAGTCTGAATCAAAGCTGAACACAGTTGCCAACTTCCACATTCACTCACCCTTAGCATGACCCCAGGAGGTTGCAGAGGAAGCAAGGCAAGTAACCCTGCTTAGATAAACAGAACAAGTCAGCAGCAAACCATGCCAACTCTTTTACATGCAGCACCGCAGCCCTAAATAAGCCCCAATCTGAATATAGATACAAACAACTATGGTAAATATATTATGCTGAGAAGCAACAACATTACCCAGAAAAAGACGTTTACAGATGCTGATATGTTGGATACTGCAGACATACTGACTTTTTAAAAACCATGTCTGCCAAAAACTGCATTGAAGGACAAATGAATACTTGTCAGTGACCCAAGCATGTTACCACTCACAATATAAAGGAACAAATATAAAAGAATCCATGAGTGCCGACACAGACAATAGGTTTTATCCCTTAGCAGGCTTTGATCAGCTTTATTGAGACTTGGCAGAGGGAGGGTAGCCTTATGACAGCAGAATCAGAGTTTTACAAAGGCAAAATAGACAAACTATGTCTTACACTGATTCTGTTCACCACAGCTGATCTGCATGCAGGACCATCTACCAACATTGACACAGACAACATTGCAGCAGCCACACAATGAGGAGTAAGAGTTTCAATCTGCCTGATTTGCTTCATCCAGCAAGAGAACCTCCTCATAGGAGGAATGTATTTAATTTAAGGTACTGTGGGGCCAATCTATTAATTAAGCAATAATGATCAAACAGCTGGTCATTAATTGACAGGAAATGAATGGTTTTCTGGTCTTTATTGTGATTATAAGTCTAATCGCAGTAATGACCTTTCTGGTCTTTTCTTTTTTTCTTTACTGTTTTTCTTTCTTTGTGGTGCGGTGACAGTTCAGTGTGTCTTTAAGTCTGCTGCCTGCCCTGCTGTATCTGTTACTGGTTTTTCATTTTCAACAGCCAAACAAACTTAAGATACTTTCATTTTTTTTTCCGTTATGTTGCACTTTATTTTTCCTGATGGGTGCTTCCACACACTGCTCTTTCAATGTTTGTTGGTGACAGGTGTGGTGAGAAGAGACAGGGCAGTGTGCAAACAGCTGTGTGGCTGCCATGCTGGACATTTCTAAAAGATTTCAGCCCAGCACAGGAGCCAATCAACGAGCTAGTTCAGCTCATGAATAATTAATTAGACTTATAATCTAGCAATCAAATAATCAGTTTTTATTTCTATAGCACTTCATCCCAAAGACTCAAGGCACTGTACATAAAAACACTGGGCAACTGAATAAATAAACATCATAATAATAATGAATACTTTCCAAAGAATAAGACAGGCCCATGGAAACACAACTTATAGCTAGGATCATAAAACATCAGGGAGACAAAATTATTTTTACAGGCCTTTTTTAAGGTACCCACTGAGGAGATATGACCCAATGTAGATGGAATGGAGTTTCACAGTCAAGGAGCAGTCACAACAAAGGTCTTGTTCCCACAAGGCTTCAGAGAGGCTCATGAAACTTCAGAATAATTCACTTCTGCATAATAGAGGGGACAACTTGGAATATTTGGATGCAGGAGGTTAATGTAGCCAGGACACAACCTGTGTAGGATTTTGAGAACTATAAAGCAGTTCTTGGAGTGTTATTGTCTTGAAATCATGTTGGCAAGAAACTTACTAAGATAAAGGTTTTTTGCTGTAGAGGTTTATGCACTGAAATATGTAAATGAGGAGAGGGACATTGACGTGACTTTTCAATGACCACAAATACTACAAAGGTTCTTGGGGAAGTGTAATATTTTGAAATGTTTCCCACTTTGGCAACATGTCCCCTATACTAAGTCTGGAATTGAAATGGTAACTATCCAGTTTTGCCATGAGATTTTCTCACTGCAGGACATTATGTACTGCCCACACAACTGAGTACAAATACAGTGGCAGTTTGCCCCCATATGGATTCAAAGTCCTTTTGAACAGGAGGGCTGCAATTTACAGTCATGACACCTGGTGCACACAGGGACAGATATTAAGTGCCATAACCATGGAATAAAGTGGAAAAGTACTCACATAAAGTGGAGGCAGTGAAGATGTAATGCAATACCTTGCAGTAAATGACATCTCACAAAATGGTGCATGACAAAAGAACATAACTGCTTTGAAATTACATTGTTCCCTGCAGCATATTGCAGCATTTTGCAGTAATTCTGCAAGGTACTGCATTGCATCCTGACTGGCACCACTATATAAGTGTCTGAGCTCTGGATATGGTTAGCCAACTCTCTGACATTTTGCATCATGCTAATGTTTAAATGGCTTTGATGGCAGTGGCTCTCTCAATCTTAGGTTGAACACTAGTGATCTACTGTAGTGTATCTCCTTTTATTTTTTTAACAGTTTACAGTCAGCCTCTACTATGGGGAATTTGGTGTCAAGCATCTCCCTATTAGCTTTCAATTAGTAAGGTTATAGTCTACTGTTATTACCAGAGACAGCCCAAGACCTACTTTAAGTATGGCTCCTACAGGCCCCTTAGTTCAGTGTGTGACAGGCAAAAGTGTGTGTCTGAGGGCTATAATATGACCCACACATCTGCTGTGGAATCTAATAAGTTATGCTGTGCCCACTCCATGAGTTTCTGCCAAAGCTCCCAATGGTATAATGACAAGCTAAGGTGGCTGAAGCTGCTCAAGAAGATGTTAGAGTGTACCTTGAGGATTACCCACTTAGAAGAAGACAGATTGACTCTGAGGTCTCATTAAAGTTCATATCAGAGAGTGATCAACCTATAAAAGTCAAATTTCTGTCACAGCTGATCACAGTTTGGAAAAACAGACCAATGAAATTCATCTTCTCTGTGGACAGGTGACTGCATCTAGCCCTTTGGCAACATGCATTCCGCTTTCAAGCTGAGCCAGCCTATATGTTCATGGTGATTTGTATATATCCCATGACACATTGCATTATGGGCATATATGTGATTTTATATTTCTTTGACTGCATCTATACTGTCTATGGTAGAGAGAAGCAATTAGTGCACAGAAGTGCAAAGCATTTGTCAATCTCTTCCTTAACAGAGTGTCCCCCATCTGGGCCAGGATCTCAACTGGTGACAGTTTTTGCCTGGCAGTGGTCACAGCAGTGATGATGAAAGAACACCAGAGCCATGGGATGAGTTCTGTGCTGTCTCTTGTGAACAGATGTCCCAGGTTGTAGCTGGGCTGTGACCAAAATACTGTATCCTGGACCCAAGGGCCAAGCACAGTAAAGACTGTGCATGCGTTGAAAAATTCAGCTTTTATTGATGAACTGAAAAATGCAGTCAAGTATTTAACTCACCGCAGTAGTGCCAAACTGGGCATCCAGCCACAAATACCATGCACTTACCTATGCACTGATGTGACCACACATCTTCTTCAAGGTGTGGAGTTGCTGGTTAGGGCCTCACATTCTTAAAGCAGTCATATATTAACCATAACTATTCATAGACATTCCTTAATGTTTCCTTAATGACTGATATGCACTGGCATATAGAAACTAAATAGCATTATTCTCAGTAAAGGTTTAATACAGACATTTGATCAAGTACTTATAATGCAAGGCATAACAGTAGTAAGACCATGGTGCAATTGGTGCAATTTAAAGTGTCAGATAAACAATTGAAAGGATGTGCCTGTAGTTATGTGGGGGAAGAGCTCATCCCCCACATCCTACATAAACAGGCAGGCTACTTCTGCCCTGCTTAGAGTGAGTCGCACTCACCCTCCATCCTCCCCTTGCACCTCCTCCTTCTCCGGCACTCATATCCCACCAGGAGGGTCTCATCCTATTAGACTAACCATCCTTCCTATGGTGGAATACAGAGAAAGGCCAAAATATCAAGTTATAGCAAGTTACTCAGCAGTTCAAGCATCTAAGCACTTTATATATACTATCCAATTCATCATATACCATAATCATTGACTTACTTATATCTATGCTGAAGTACCTAAGCACTAATCATTCCATACAACGAGAAAACTTGGAAGCATCATTCTACTTACTGGTCTGGCCTCTGTAGCCAAGCACAAACCTACATTATTCAATTAGAGTATGTAGCACAAGCACTGAGCTCTGAACCACACATAATTAATAAAGTGTGTCATTTAAACTTATAACTACCAAATAAGCCAAGGAAATTATATCATTATATGCTAATTTCCTAGTGGTAGAATTTTAGTAAGAATTAGAGAGCATTTCATTTCATCCTAGATCATTTACATAATATCATAGAAAACTGATACAAGCTTATTTCTACCTGTATAATACATGTAACTGTGTACAGGGTGGACACGCCAGATGGGATGGTACAGGGTTTGTACCAGAAAACATGTGAGGTGAGATTTATTCATTTATTTATTTATTTAAGAGTTTAACCAGGCAGGCATGCTGAGTGGCTAACCACTCGTTTCCAGATGCGACCTGGGGGAACAAAGGAGGGGACAATGAGGGGACAACAAAACACAATAATTTGTACAGTTGAGGAGGCACAATATGAGAGACTATACACGTAGGTAGCTAAGGCAGACATGCAACTTAAGACTAGGCAGGCATAGAGACAAAGCATTGCAAATGCCATTGCATTGTACATATAAAGTTAACATAACTATTGATTTGTAGACTTTAAAGAGGATTGCGTACCATGTCAATATAACATGGTATGGAGGCCCAGTAGGGCTTGGGGCCTACTAATGTGTAGGCCTGGTGCAGGAGCAAACCATGAGGAAATATTCGTGGAGGCGGGTGTTGAGGTGTCTAAGATTAAAAGACCTCAATGTTTATTTACTGGAGGGAAGGAGGGAGTGGGGAGACATGATAGAAATATTCAAGTATCTTAAAGGCATAAACAAGGTGCAAGGGGGTGATATCTTTCAATATAGGAGAATACAAGAATGAGGGGGCATGATATAAGACTGGAGTGGGGCAGGATAAGCAGAAATGTGAGGAATTTCTTTTTTCATGGAAAGGGTGGTGGATACAAGGAACAGCCTGCCGCAGGAGGTGGTGGGAGCAAGCACAGTGGTGGGATTTAAACATGAATGAGCCAGGCATAAGAGAACCCTAGAAGTGAGAAGGAGAGACAAAAGCCAATGA
Organism: Neoceratodus forsteri; assembly: GCA_016271365.2. NCBI lineage: Eukaryota > Metazoa > Chordata > Ceratodontiformes > Ceratodontidae > Neoceratodus > Neoceratodus forsteri. The sequence goes on from CM028134.1 coordinate 854,824,322, forward strand.
CCAAGTAGGGTCAGCAACTGTTAATAAAGGTAGGGTTTATGGACAAACTAGATAGGCCTAACAGTCCTTATCTGATGTCAATTTCTATGTTTCTATAATTATTAATCCTTAATGTATTAAATTATTACAGCCAAACAGCAAGACTAACATGGCTTTATTTCCAAATAACAAACCTCCATGGAGGGCAATAGAGCTATTACAAGCGTTTGTCAATGCTGAATGTTTGCTTGCTGGCATTAGCAGTGATAATGCAGGAGTTAGACAGATGCAGTATAGGAATGGCATTGAAGTATTGAACTGATGCCAACTCTACCCTCACCCTGCAGAGATGGACAGGCATTGGGGTGTGACTCTGCACCATCGCCCATGACGGTCACTACATTTCACCTCACCCTACCCCACAGACACTGACAAGTGTCGAGGTGTGCCTTGGAGTGTTTGGGCTTTACATTCACCTCATTCCATAAGGAAGTACGCTGAAATGGGTGCAGTATAGGAGAATGGGGTGAACTCTGGCAGCAAAGGGTCTCAGGAGCACCTCGATACCTATCACTGGCTGCACAGTGGGGGTGGGGGTGGAATGGCATGAACATTACTGTCAACAATCCCAAGTCACACCCCTGATGCCTATCGGTCCCTACAGGGTAGGGCGTTATGGTCAAAAACCCTAATGCCCTGGGCGTTTCTTGGTATTTTTACTCCAAGTTTTCCACATGAGCTTTTTGTGATCCCATTGCATAAACAGTGAGACTATCAGTTCTTTAGGCAAAAGATAATTTTGCACAGCGACTGCATCATTTGGTGCCACAGGTGCAAAGACAGATTTCGAACAGGATGTGAAAAGTGACAAGTGTACTGTTCATGAGGAGACGTAAAAAAATGGCATTGTTGAAAATTTGGAGTGAAAATATACAAAAACTGCTGAAGTCACAAGTGTGTGTAAAAAATGCGCAATGTACACCCGTAATGTAATTAGTTTGGGGACTTTTTACAGCAGATTTTCAACCGAGGCATTTTGGGACCTCTGCTCATGAACAGTGTCATTGTGATTTTCTTAATCTGTCCTGAACACTAATTTCCCACAGCAAATGTGCTATTCTGTGCCAGGAGTGCAAAAACACATTTTGTCCAGGTGTGAAAAATGACTGCCGTACTGTTCATAAGGAGGTGTGGAAAAACGTCAATATTGAAAATCTGGACTGAAAATATTACAAATTTGTGAACTTATGAGGGTGTGTGTAAACTGTGCAATGCATGTATGTAACAGTCATTTCATGGACGTTTGTCACCAAATTTTAAACATAGCCATGTTAACACCTCAGCTCATGAACAGTGTCACTGTGATTTTCATAATCTGTCCCAAAAATTTATTTCACACACCAGCCATGCCATTGTACACTACGGTTGGGATATTCAAAAGAGATGCGCATGGCGCAACCCACTAATGCGCCCCAGCACAATATTGAAAAGGGCAAGCTGAGCTTCCCAAATCCTGATGTGCTGGGGTGCAACCTAATAATGTGGTGCAATGGCAGGGGTGTGCCCATGCATCTTGACACATCCGACATTCAGCCCGGGATGTGTGGTGTATATGGTGGCACACCCCTGCATTGTGCCACACAGGGAGGGGCACAGAGATGTTCCTGAAAAACAGGGAACAAGTCGGGGACACCCACAGGAAGGCTACCATATTGCATGGTGCAACACAGCAGCCGCCTGCCATGGGTGGACACCCGACCTCCCCAGACACCATATCAGGGCACACAGCCCCCTAGTGGTCCAGTGACCTCCCTCTCACCCGATCGCTGGCTGAAGTAAAAGACAGATCCCTGGTGGTCCAGTGGACCCCCTCGCCAGATTGTAGGCAGAACTAAGAGACAGATCCCTGGTGGTCCAGTGGACCTCCCCCCCCGCCCGATTGCAGGCAGTAGTATAAAATGATTTCATGGTGGTCCACTGGAACACCCCCCATCACCCGATCGTGGACACAAACATATGGAAATACCTTAGTGGCCCAGTGGTACCCCCCTTCCCACTGCAGTACCCCACCACCCTGCACCCCTTCAGTCAGCGGTCGGTGTCAGCACCCCGTCTGCAAGCCACCCGGTGCCCACCGACTGACAGCATACAGTTTGGTTGTATGCCTATTGGTCCGCCAGCATGGGCTAATATGTGCAGTCCAAATTGTATTACACAGTCCTGAATTGTGTCTATTCACAGTTCGATCAGGTAGTATAGCTATTGTGATGTAGTGCCCATTGGCCCAATGGCGGACCACAGGCTGCATAAAAGCCAAACTATACACCGTGAGCTTTCAAGGGGTGACTGGGGTGGCTTGTGGTGGGGTACTACTGCTCTTCCTGCTGACTGGGGGTGTGGGGTGGCAGGAGTACCACAGTGGGCAGGTGGGAGGGATACTACTGGACTTCCAGGATATTTCCATATGTTTGTGCCTGCAATCAGGCTATGGGGGGGGGGGTTCCACTGGACCACCATTGAATCGTTTTATACTATTGCCCGCGATCAGGTGAGGGGGGGTCCAGTGGACCACCAGGGATTTTTATTTTACTTATCCCTGTGATCGGATGGGGGGGGATCCACTGGACTACCAAGGATTTTTGTTTTACTTCTGTCCACGATTGGGAGATGGGGGTCCACTGGACCACCAGGGATCTGTCTGATACTTCTGCCTGTGATCAAGCAAGGGGGGTCCACTGGACCACAAGGGATCTGTCTTATACTTCTGCCCATGATCGGGTGGGGGGGTCCACTGGACCACTAGGGATATATTGTTCATGTATGCCCGCAATCAGGCAGATCACGCGATCAGACAGGCAGGGGAACTGCAGGGCATCTGTTCCCGATGGTTGCAGCCTCGCAGGGCGCCAGGTGCAACTCGCTGGGGATCAGTGCACCACATGCAAATGGGGTCATAATGAAATGAAAATAGCCCCATTTGTGCCTTGCATGCGTAATGGACTCATTAGCATGTGTGTTCTGAATATCGCTTTGATGTGCCTAGTGCAAGTACACTTGTGCTAGCGCATTCTCCTTCCCCATTCTGCCACTTGTGCCTGGTGCAGAGCCACAGCACTATGCACATTGCTTGTTCCCTCAGTGCCATATTTAACGGTGCTGAGCCATGGTGCAGCACCATTGAATATCATCTGGTCCTCGCCCTGGCGCAGCCTAGTTGTACTGTGCCCAGGCTTGCTCCAGAGCCGGGCACTGTCTGAATATCCTGGCCCACATGTTCGAAAACAAATGTCGGGTGAAATGTGAAAAATGGCAGTTGTACCATTCATAAGGAGGTGTGGTAAAATGGCAATACTGAAAATTTGGAGTGAAAATATTTAAAATGCTCAAAGTTACGAGCATGTGTAGGGAACTACGCAATGCACGCTTGTGAAACAGTCATTTAGGGGAATTTGTTCACCAAATTTTCAACATAGGGTTTTGGGGTGCCTACCTCATGAACAGTGTAACTGTGATATTCTTACTTTGTCCTGAACATTGATTTTGCACACCAACCATGCCATTTTATGCTACATGTGCAAAAACACATATCGGGTGAAATGTGAAAAATTACAGTTGTACTGTTCATAAGGAGGTGTGGTAAAATAGCAATGCTGAAAATCTGGAGTGAAAATATTAAAAATGTTTGAAGTTATGAGCGTGCGTAGGAACTGCGCAATGTACGCTCATAAAACAGTCATTTTGGAGAATTTTTTTCACCACATTTCAACATAGCCATTTTAACACCTCTGCTCATGAACAGTGTCACTATGATTTTCTTAATGTGTGCTGAACACTGATTTCACACACCAACTACGCCATTGTGCACTACATGCATGGAAACACATTTTGGGTGAGATGTGAAAAATGATAGCTGTACTGCTCGTATGGAGAGGTGGCAAAATGGCGATGTTGAAAATCTGGAGTGAAACTATTGAAAATTCACAAACTTACCAGCATGCATAGGAATGGCGCAACGCATGCTCATAAAACAGTCATTTTTGGGAATTTGTTCACCAAATTTTCAACATAGGGTTTTTGAGGACCTACCTCATTAACTGTGACACTGTTGCATTATAAATCGGTCCTGAAAGGTGGTTCCGCGCAGTGACTGCGAAATCACCTTTAGGGGCCAATTAACAAAATGACAGTGACAGAATTCACGAGGTGGGGTCCAAAAACCCCATGTTGAAAATTTAGTGAAAAAACTCCCAAAACTGCCTGAGATATGCTTCAAAGTTGAAAAAAAACAATCTATCCCATTATACAGCTTACCAGCATTTCCTCAGTTCGTGGTCGGTTTGAAGAGTGCAGACTTGTTCCCGGTCCAATGAAGAACGTCGTGCCGGACTCTGGAGGTAAGTATGGGGTGAGGAGGGTGTGTGGGGAGGTGGGATACACAGAGGGTGGGTGCGGGTTGGGGAAGAATCTCACAGGGGACCGTTTTCCACTTTACGGTTTATTTAAAAAAAACATAGCAGGAAGGTTTCTTTTTATAGGAAAATTTTGTTTGGGCATGCTGGGGTGGGTCCCAGCATGCCACCTGACTGTTTGGGGGTGCTGTGGCCAATGGGGATTAAACTTCCCCATATTATTAAGAGACAAGAGCTGAGGGGCATGGACACCCCTCGGCAAAAAACAGTTGGGGGGTGAACATCATGCCAACAGGGGTGGCTCCCTGTTGGCAAATGATGAATGAGGGGGCATGCCGACAGGGGGGACTGGGCATCCCTGTAGGCACATAGAGGTGCGGAGGGGGAAGTGGGCTACATTTTTTTTTAACTGTTTCATTCACTGGGAAGACACACTGAAGGGGGGTGGCAGTGACTTACAGCTTTGTAATTGGCCGCTGCAGTCAAGGAGCGTACGAACAGCTGATTGCGCGCTGATGGGACACTCCCTGATTGCAGCGGTTCAATTACTTTAATCTAGTGGCCTTCTAGGTTAACTGTCATCATTGACAGCATGCTGCTCTATTGGTGCAACAGAGACCAGACCAAAAATGAACTGCTGCTGTTGGCCACAACACTGCCGCGCCTCCACAACCGCTTGTGAAGAAAGCTGACGCAATGTGTTTCTTGCACATGCATGCAAGCAAACACAAAAAGTAGTGTGCTCTATAAAAACTAACCTAGAAAATTTAGTAAAATAGCAACTGAAGTGGAAAAAACTAAAGGATACACTTGCTGAATTTCTGTAGACAGCACTGCACACTAGTAAGTGCATCGATGAAATACAGTCAAGGACTTCTAACTTAGAAGATGAAAATGTTATGTTAGAAAGAGCCATATGACACAGAAATAAAGGAAGTAAATCCTAAATAAATAAAAGGATCATGAATTAAATTTCCAGGATTATTAGGGTACACGATCCAGAAGCAAATGGCTTGATTCCTTTTATTGGATCACCATTGATGTTACAAAAAGAATAAGGGGCCCGATTCCAAGACAGCTATGCCAGGCGTAAATGTAGCACACCAGTCCCAATGGCACAAATCGCAAGTTACTCCAGCGATTTACGACACACACAATTCCCAAAGAACAGTTATGCCACAACTGCTATGACAAATGCGAATTATGATGCAGTTATGCCAAAGAAAGCCTGCGCCACTGCTTAATGTGGCTTGTGACATGTGTAACACACCAGCACCATGAAACTTCCATTGCAGAACAGGTGGCATAAGTAACTATGCCAGAGGAAGCCAACGTAAGTTAGAATGAGGAATAGCTGTCCTAACCAGAGCAGAGGCCATAGAACCCCCCACCACCCACAGAGCCAGACTGCAGACAGCAGTGTAGTGGGACACATAGCAGTGTTAGCAAAAGGTGCTGAACTGGGAGAGCAGAGCCCTGTGAACACAGGCATGTCAGGCACAGAGGCAGGAGACAAGAGACCAAGCCAACAGCACCCACCAATGGGACCAACACCACTGGTGCATAGAGGAAGATGCCAGCACAAGACCACTGAGGACCTGACTGAGCAGCAGTGCAGAGCACACCACAGACCATGGCAGTATGCGTGCATGTGGCAGACAGTGCATGTGGGAGTGTGGGAACACAGTGGCACAATGGGGGCAGCAGATGGACAGGCACTTCAGTGGGCAGGAGTGCCGGCCACACAGACACATGGAATGCCACACATGGGAGACAGGCAGGGGAAAAACACACACACTGTGCAACACACAGGGGCCTGGGAAGGCCACATAATGGCAAGAGAAGCACATGTAGTGCATGGACACAGCCAAGACAATGTGTATGACTGAGAGTGCATGCCTGCATGTGACCACATGCGCATGCAGCAGTGCATGCCATGCAGAGGATAGTGGGAAGCAGATGACAGGAGTGCACACAGTAATATGCACCCAACCCCCACAACAGGTGACAGTGGATTACCCCAGATGGCATAATGGAGGACCCCTGTGAGAACACCCTAGACAGCAGCTGAGGATTAGAACAATGAGACCCACAGCAGCAAGTGAGGGGAATTATTGTGCACCCTTGAACCACCAATGTCCTGTGTCCAATGCCATGACTCCACAGGGGTGCAACCCAGTACAGCCCCACAACGGCATGTAGGATAGTGCTCACCTCACCCAACCTCCACAACAGCACCCTGGCAGACAGTGTACCACTGCCCGACAGCGACCAGGAGGACGGTGCACCGAAGGAGGGTGACAGTGATCCAGTCATCATGGTGGGACCCCAAGCACATAGTGGTGCAACAGCAGGCCACTGTGAATGACACAAGCCGAACCAGTGGTGCACCTGAGGCAGCAGAAGGACACCACAACTGACAGCACCAACACCAGTGCCACCACCACCATCGCCTTCCCCAGCACCACGATGGTGGCACCCGCAGCAGTACGGGGGATACACTGTGGTGCAATGCAGCCCTGACAATGGCATGGCACCCATGCCACTGCCACCATGCCACAAGGAGAGGTGACACTGGCTGGCAGGTGCAATGCGACACGTGTGGCAGCACTAGAGCAAGAACAGTGCCCATGCGCAACGTACAGCATCTGTGAGGCATGACCGTGATTGTGGGATGGCACCACAGGCAACACACAGAGGATCACAGCACATATGGACAACAGGCATGGAGTCACAGGAGGTGAAGGACACACACAGGGCAGAGAAGCAATGCCACGACAATAGCACTGCCAGGCACACTGCACCTGCCATGGCCAATGATACATGTAAACTGTGCAACCACAAATGGGGCATTGCACTGGGTGGCACAGACCTGCAGATATATGGCAGTAGGATGCACCATTGCGTTGTGCCACTGGTGCCACACACAGGGACCACCTGTTCCCTGGGTGGAAGGGATCCATACTGGCCCATAGCTGCCACACAGCCATGACAGGCACACTGTGGTGGCACGTGAACTGGATCCAGCATGGTGCTCAGCTGCACATAGAGCACCATGCAGCAGTGCCACCAGTGTATGCCCAAGGCTGTGAGGGGCACAGCCAGCACACAGACACCACATGCATGGTGCGGACGCACATGTGATGGCGCAACCACACCACATGAGTGGTCACGTGAGCACAGTGAGACACACACATACTTACACAGACCTACGCCCATGCAGACCTGAGACAGATACACGGAGCCAGGGGTGCAAATAAACCATTTAATAAGCAGAACAAAACACAATAACCAGGTAGTACAAGGTACAAACATCAGCGTAAACAGCAGTAATAAACAACCCCCCCCACCAGACACCCGCTATGTACAGCCCCCCCAAAACACAATGGCACATGCCTCCTAAACATCCCATACTGTATGTACAATGCCCCCCACACACACATACAAGGCACCACCCCAGCCCACATGTACAAAGTCCACAGAATACTATGGGAGCACACAGCAGAAGGCCCCCAGATGGACCCCACCAGGCACGGCCACACCCACAGCCCCACCCACTCACATGGGATGCAGACACCTCCGCCTTGACACCGCCCACCACCCACTGGCACCCCACCCCACACACACATGTCATGCTGCCCCCCCCGGCCTATAGCAGCCAATGGGCCATGTGCAAATAAAATGTCCATTGGAGAGGGCCCCAGTCCACACTGTGTGGCACTATCACCTCTGCAGTGGTGTGAGGAGTGCACCCAGGAAACCGTGCAGGTATGCCGCATCTTCCTTAATGGTGGTGATCAGCACAACTAGCTGCTGGTCACCAGCCGGAGGCTGCCCCAGGTGAAACATTACCTGTGGCCCAGGCTGTCCTCCAACCAAACCTGCCCCAGCATCCAGTCCTCCTGGCTGCCCCTGGTCCATGCCACCTCTGTTAGGCAGGTGCACTGTGTCATCCTCAGGCAGCATGTACACATCCACCACCTGGCCCTCCTTTGGATGAGCCACCTCATCCACCTCCTATTCCACCGCAGGCAGTTCACACATCCCTGGCTGTGCTGCAGGATGCTCCATTGCCTCCAGTCCCATGCCTGCCTGCTCTGTGGCACCACTCAGCACCTCTGGTGGTGCACCTGCCACCGCCACACTGCCATGCTGGTGGGGTTCCCCTGGCACTGCAGCTGGTTAGTCGTCCCCTGCTGCCACCACCTCTGTTCGCTCTTCCATCCCCTGCTGCCCACCATCTGCCATGTTGATGTATGGACCATCCTCCTTCTCCACCTTCGGCGATGGTGGGATGGGGCAAACCCTGCATATCCGGCACTGTGTGCATTGCTGGAAGGCTGCTGCATCCTCCGCCTTTACCTTGGCCATTGCCCGCAGCATGGCCCTGTGGCAGGGTGTCAGGCTACTCCCCACACATGCAAGGTAGCAATGGTGGTATTCAGTGCTGTGTCACAACACACTGCATGCACACACAACATAGTGCCACCACCCATGCCCCCGCAAAATGACATGGCACGGACATGACACATGGCATAGAGGGAATGCACCTACCTGACCTCCGGTGCCTCACCACCTGCAGCTGGCCCTGTGCACATTGCTGTGTACTGTCCAGTTGTCCCTGTGGTCCCTGGTCACCACGGCCTACACCTGTGGGGAAGGGGAACACAATTACATGTGTGCACCAGTGATGGCCATGGCCTGTGTGGCAGCATAGCAACAATGTGCGGCTAGACATTTCTATACCACCTGCACCTGCGTCCTGGACCATGCGCATCTCCACATCCCTCTGGCGTGCCATATCCAAAACTCACTGCAGGATCCCTGGGATCCTCCATGCCAAGTCCTGCCAGTGGTGCTGCAGCTGTGCCACAGTGAGGGGCTTGCCACTGCTAGCACCTAGGTGAGTCCCTATTGCCCTCTATGCCCTTGCACGCTCCTCCACTCTGTGCCTCCTGCACCCGGGCTGGAGGAGAGTAGTCCTCCACTGCTGGACCAGGTTTATCAGCTGTGTGGTCTCAGTAGGAGTGAAGTTGGGGGCCCTCCCGCTCCTACTCAGTCCTGTACTGCATGGCATGCTGTCCACCCTGAGGCATCTGGCACAGGGATGTATGGCACGAGCGGTATTGATCTGCTAGGCAACATGTCACAGCACACGTGTCAATGCACAGTAGTGTGGCAGCCATACTGTCACTTTCCCCTACATGCTGCCTGACTTGTCTGGCACTGGACAGCACAATGTACAGGGCTGGGGTACAGTGGCAATGGGTGCAGCAGTGCACCCCACATGCCATCCCAGGGGTGTGGTGCAGTTGTGCTGCCCATACACGCCCGTGGTCCATGCCCCCTACCGATGGTGTACATGCTGCCACAGCATACCGCACACTGTATAACAGGGCTGTGAGGTGCCACACGCATACAGTGTGCAATGGGCAACCCCACAACAGCTGGCTACACCACAATCCCCCACACTGCCACCCACCATATCCATCCGTGCACTGCTCTGTTGCCATCCCTATGCACAGGAGTGCCTAGACACATGGCCATCCCCGACACAACAGTGGCCTGCACTGTGACCATGTGCAGTGTACCAAGTCCAGTTGCATGACACCTGGCTGTCACGTGGTGGTACACAGCACAGCACATGTTGCCCAACAGTCACATATCACACCACAGCTCAGCTGTGTACAGTGTGACTGGCTGTCTACACCCTTGTACAGACATGCAGCCCTGCTGAGTGTGTGCAGGTCAGGTGCACCCCTAGGACTGTGTGCTGTCCTGTGCAGCAGTCAGGCACAGCTTTGGTGTCCCACCATGTGCAGGGTCCCAGTGCACTGGTCCAGCATCCACAGGGGGGCATGGTAGCTGTGCAGCCTGTGTGCACCTGCAACCAGCACCTGCCCGGCCATGGATACACCCAGGACACTGTACAGTGATGTCAGGCTGCCCACCCAACAGACAGCTGCCCTGCCTGTGTGATGCATTAGTGCCTGCCTGGTCCACAGTGTATGGCAATGATGCCCCCTGTACCACACTGTGCTGGCTAGGTCCACATGCACCGTCTGCAGGGCCATGCACAGTCAAACGCAGCATGCTGCACAGTCCATAGCCTGCAGGGCATTTTCAATGGTCTGAACAGATAGGTGGTCAGGGAACCTGTGTGCTGGCATCCTGGGGTATGGTCTGCCACAGTGCTCCACTGTCTGCCCATGTGCCCCATGATCTGTGTGCCCCTGTCCCGCAATCAGGGGACAGAGGGATGTGTTCAGGGCTGTGGGGCACTGTATGGGCCCACTGCAAACCACCATGGGCATAGTCAGCTATCTCCAGCATGCACAATCCCCCACCATCTGCAGCACCACAGTGCACCACAGTACACAGCCCAGCAGACTGCTGCCCCCCTATTGCCAATTGTAGCAGGCTGTCAGTTGTCACAGCAACACCGTACACAGGTTGCACACATGTAAATGTGGTAAGCACTAGTATTGCACACAGGTATGGACACTGATCAGCATGCTACACTGGCACATATCACCCAGAACACAGTGATAATGGTTGAACATAGGCATTATGTGAGGGACAAGTACACGGCACAACTGTACACAGCATTGTACAGTGAGTCTGCCTGCATACGCCCTTATGCACCACCCTGCAGTTGGGATGTGCAGCTGCATAGTGCAGTGGTATATGACTATGAGCTGATACACCTGTACCCAGAGTTACAATCCAACAGCCCCCACATGCAAACAGTGTGACTCTGAGCAAGGCACCTACCTTCCCTATGCTCCCAGTTTGCCCCTGTGGACAGGCCTGCAACCTAGTGTGTCCCTTCTGGATAAACAATTGGCGACACTGCATTAACAAACAGTATGAACATTGACGGTTGCATATGTGGTGGTATTGCACTGTCCTACTACCTCTCACTGTTCAGGGTGTGTCTCTCCAGGATAAACAGATATGAACACAAAATTAGCAACTCTATGTAGCACTGTCTGTTACATATATGCAGGTAGTGCACTGTCCTGGTACTCGCCAATAGTCAGGATGTGTCTCTCCTGGATAAACAGAGTTGTACACAACATTAGCAACTGTATGTAGTACTGTCTGTTGCACATGTGCCGGTGGTGCACTGTCCCAGTACTTATCAATATGCAGGGTGTGTCCCACCTGGACTTACAGCATGTTAGGGATCTCTGTGGCTCCGACTTGGCATGTTCTCCATATCAGTGCTGCCAGGTCCTTCCCTGTCTCACCAGCATGTTCATGTTGTGGCCTAGGTATTGCCGACACGGCTCGCCTCACACATGGTGCATGTACAGGCTACATGTGCAGTGCAGAGTGGTACCACGCATATGCGCCATGCATCCACTCACCGCATATACACAACCATGTGCTGCAATTGTGGCCTACATGCACATGCAGCCTGCGGGTAGAATGTGCATATGCGATATGGGGCATGCACCTAGCACTGGATATGTGAGACATGTGATATGTCCTGTCACAGCGGTTGGAATGAATGAGTCCACACGGTTGTATAGTGCATAGAGTTTACTAAGTGCAGTTAAAAAAGGATGTGACATGGTGCAGTGATACAGTACAGTTGTGATAATCCCACACACACACATACCCACACCCAGTGACAGTGCACAGCAATCACACCCATATTGTGCTGTACAAGAGTGCCCATACACCCCCCACAGTGCACCCACACACACACACTCGCACACGCTCACGTACACCCCATACACACACACACCACACATAAGTTCTCAGTGCCCTCCCATACTGCCACACCGCCCACTGCCCACCTCCCATTGCAGTGGTGTACCATAGTGTCCTGGCATTCTGTCACCTGCTGCTACCGCCCAGCTATCTTTCACTTGGCTGTGCTCACACCCCATCCAGCACCCTGTGTTGCAGGCTTGGCTGCCACAGTGGTAGCACTCAGTCCACCCTGCCCCTGGTGCATGACCACAGGGCCACCACTGTCCAAATGTCCTGACGGCACTGCCGGGTCTCTGAGGTATTCCACACCTCTCTGGGGCAGTTGGTGCATGTCCTGGAACAGTCCCCGGTCCCTTATCCTGTGGCCCACTGCCATCCGCAGCCTGCTGATGCACTGCCACCTGTGTTGTCTCCTGTCCAGGTGTGCCATCTGGTGCTGGCCCACCCTGTCTGGCGCTGGTCCTGTGCCTAGTGCCTTACACCCATGGCCATGGTGGCAGGTATTGCTGCGGCCCTCTGTCACTCTGGCCTCCTGTGGTACCACTGGTGGTGTTGTTGGGGGTGGTGTTGTTTCACTTGCACCAGCACTGTGGTTGTTGTCAGTGATGGGGGCTGTTCTGCCTGTGGCGCAGGTGTTGCTGGTGATGCCAGTGGTGGCAGTGATGGGGTCACCTGTGCTGGAACTGCAGTGGGTGTTGTTGGCCGTGGTGGTTGTTGCTGCTCAAGGGGCACCAGTGGTGGTGGAAGTGGTGCAGGTGGTGGGGAGGGTGCTGCTGCTGGGACTGCCACCCCTGGCATAGTGGTGGTGGTGTTGTCACCACTGCAGTTGGTGGCAGTTGTGGTGGTGCTGGTGGCGGGTGCACCACCTGTGTTGCCTGTGGTTTGGCATCCCTCACTGTTGTGCCTCGCAGTAGCTGGCCTGAGTGTGCACCCTCTAGCATCATGGATAGTGCATTCTCCTGTCTGGTCTGCTGGGCCACCAACCCCTCCACAACCATGGCCAGGTGGGTGATGGCTCTTGTCTTTCCCTGCACACAGGCCTGTGAGGTGATCATGGTGTCAACCACGTAATCTATGACTACCTCCATGGTGTGTGACCCTGTCTCCAGCTCCCCTATTAGGGTGCACATGTGCTTTTCCACTGCCATGTGGTGCGCATCCATGCTGAGCCTGATATAGCCCAGCATCTCACCTTGTTCTGGATGGGCTGTCATGAGTGTTTGGCAGAACCCTGCGTAGTCCATGAGTGTTTCCGGGTAGTCCTCCTGCAGGGGTGGCGTGGTCCATCCAGGGCCTCCTTCAGCAGTAAGACACCAGGCTTAGGTCCTGCACTATGTCATCCCCTAGGCTTCCACAGCTGAAGAGATTGCTCAGGTTGAGTCCCTCCTCCTCCCGCTGTTGCTCCTCCACTGCCTCATGCTCCCCCACCACTAATGTCCGGGCTGTGTCTGGCTGTGCTACATTGATACCACCAGGGGTGTGCATCGCAGCAGCCTGTTGGGTGGTCGGCTGCATGTGTTCATGCTCTGAACCTGTGTCACCACTGTCCACTGCCCCTGTATCCAGTGCTGCTGTGACTGTGGGGAAACATCAGTCCATTAGTGCTATCTCCCAAGTCATGCCTACCATACCTGCCACCATTCCCACCCCTGCATTGCTGTCCCATGCACTGGGGGCAGTGCTGGCCATCGGCTTACCTGCCCCTGTGTCTGCTAGTGCCACACCTGTGGGGGAACAACAGTGTGTCAATGCTACCAAACCATATTATGCCTACCATGCTTGCTTCCATTCCCAACCCTGCATCGCTGTCCCCTACATTGGGGGCAGTGCTGGCCATCGGCTTACCTGCCCCTGTGTCCACTGGTGCCACACCTGTGGGGGAACGACAGTGCATCAGTGCTACAATGCCATATCAAGCCTACCATGCTTGCCTCTATTCGCACCCCTGCATAGCTGTCCCCTGCACTGAGGGCAGCACTGGCCATCATATTACCTGCCCCTGAGTCCACTGCTGCTGCACCTGTGGGGAAACAACAGTGCATCAATGCTACCTCCCCATGTCTTGCCTACCATGCATGCCACCATTCACACTCCTGCATCGCTCTTCCATATACTGCAGGCAGTGCCAACCATCCATGTACCTGTCCCTGCATCCATCTGCGATGTATTGAGGTCTCTGTTCCTATGGACACTGTGCTGGCTCATGAATGCCAGCACCCTCTCCTCATGTCCACTGAGGGGTCTCACCTCCTGTGGCCACTGTCTCCCACCTGTTGTGGGATGCCTTGGCCTTGGCGTGGCACATGAGGTCACTGTACCGCTTTTGTAGATTACGTACAGTGTGTTTCACATTGACCACGACATTCACCTTCTTGGCAGCCTCCTCCCATGCCTCCTTCCACTGCAGACAATGCTCCCATTCCCCTCCCTTGCCTATTAGGAGTTCTGGTTGAGCCACCAGTTCATCGAGGAGGACATCCATCTCCTCATGTAAAATTCCACTTCCTGTGTTTGGTCATGCTTGCTGCCTCTCTGCTGCTACCTGCATCTTTCCCGTAGCTCCTACGCCATGTCTGCAAGTTGTGGACTTTTTTATGTTCATTGAGTTGTGACGTGCGTAAGTGCTACACCTGCTATTGTGGGTTACGCCATGTCTTGCGGGTGTAACTTGCAACATGCATAATTCAGCATTCTCCATTGTATCTGGTGATTCTCTTGGAATATGGTGCAGCTCACATGTCGCAGGGGTTTTGGCATAACTTTACATTCTGGCGTACTTTGCGCCATGGTCTCCCCACTGTCTTGGAATCAGGCCCAAAGTGCCTAGTGGAGTACATGAGTAATTTGGAGCTATCAAATTCATTAAGTGATATTATAAAATATATTTTTACCACGTTTCTAGACAACTCTGAACAAAATACTCAGTGATAGAAATAGACAGTACACACAGCAATTTGCAAGAGACTGGGGGATTGAGTGTCACAATTTGCAATAGTATTACAATTGAATGACACAGACAGGATTACACAATCAGTATATTAAAAGAAGATAATTGTATTTGTTTATTTATTTATTAGAAGATTCAGATGATACTTTTGAGCAGAAGTGCTCTTTTACCAAAGTTCCATGTCAGTATTACAAGTTTTACAGCATGTATTACAATAGAACTACAGTAGATGTTACACTTTACACAGAGACAGGGTGAATGAGCACATTCCAGAGGGAAAGCTTACCTAAACAAGCCAGAAACATCTAAGTTGAAAGTGCAAAGTTGGTTGAGCAAGAACAGCTTCCAGTAGAAGGCTGCCAGAGAGACAGCTGAGTACAAAAATGAAGATTATGGCTAGTTCAGTGACACTGCAATTACTAACATACTAACATACTAAAATGCCAGCAGAATAGGCCTAACGGTCTTTCATGTCCGCTCATTTGGTCAGCCCCCACCCTGGTTGCTGACCTTGCTGCCCCCCTCGCCTTCTCTGGCTTCTCCCTTCCCAGTTCCGGATATTCTTGCTGCATTGGATTTTGCTTCCAGAACCCTTCCCTGTACCTGTCCCACCCCTCTTGAACCTCTCCACTGTCTCTGCCTCCACCAGGCCCCTAGGCAGCGATTCCATGGCTCCACCCACCTCCTCAGTGAAGTAGCACCTCCTTTCTCCCTGAATCTTCCCTCCAGCTTCCACCCATGCCCTCTAGTGGCCCACTCCTCCTTCCTTCGAAGCACCCTGACTGTTCCTCCCCTATTTGCCCTCTTCATGTATCTGAAGACCTCTATCATGTCCCCCTGGTCCCTTCTCTCTTCCAATGTGTACATATTTAGCTCTTCAAGCCTCTCTTCATAGGTCCTGTCCCCCAACCCCCAAATCATTTTGGTTGCCCTCCTCTGGACCCTCTCCAGGAGGTTAATGTCCCTCTTTAAGTGTGGCCTCCAAAACTGCACACAGTACTCAAGGTCGGCCTCACCAAGCAGTTATACAGCTAGCAGTATCACTTCTCTCCTTCTGGAGGTGATCCCCTAGCGATGCATCCCAGCATCCTGTTGGCCTTGGCTGCTGCCCTCCTACAAGTCTCAGAGTTGTTCATCTTGACATCCACCACCACCCCCAGGTCCCTCTCAGCCATCGAGACTTGTAGCATTTCCCCCCTTCAAGGTGTACACTTGGCCCAGGTTTCTGGCCCCCAGATGGAGTACCTTGCATTTCCCTGCATTGAACCTCAGCTTCCACTTTCTAGACCATCTTTTCAGATCCTCCAGGTCCCCCTGTAGGGCCACCCTCCCCTCCTCCCCATCCACCACACGCCCCCAGTTTCGGAGTCATCCAAAGAGACTCATCTCACTCCTGATTCCTGTCCTTATGTCAGAGACGTAGGCGTTGAAGAGAAGGGGCCCAAGAACTGATCCCTGTGGGACCCCACTAATGACCCTCCTTGGGGATGAGACTATCCCACCAGAAACGACCCTCTGGGTCTGGTCCTGGAGCCAATTGCCTATCCATCTGATCATCTGGTTCCCCACCCCCATTTCTCCCAGCTTATCCAACAGGCCCACGTGAGGAACAGAGTCAAATGCCTTGCTGAAGTCTAGAAAGAGGACGTCCACTGGTCTACCCAGGTTCAAGGCACTCGTCACCCAGTCATAGAACTCCACCAGGTTTGTCTGACACGATTTCCCTGGGATGAATCCATGCTGTCTATCGTCCAGGCACCCTGACTTATCCAGGTCCCCCCCCCAGCCTCTCCTTGACAATGCCCTCCATCACCTTGCCCACCACCGATGTCAGGCTGACAGGCCTGTAGTTCCCTGCCACCTCCCTTGATCCCCCCTTGTGGATAGGCACTTTATGCGCCACCTTCCAGTCCTGGGGCACCCACCCTGTCCTTAGAGAGATGGTGAAAGCCCACCAGGGGTTTCGCCAGGACATCCGAAGTTCCTTCAGCACTCTGGGATGTAATTGATCCGGCCCCGTGCTTTCTCCTCCATCTTAAGGGAGCTGAGGACTCCTCACTCTCTCTGCTGTGATTTACTCCGCACCTCTTCTCCCTGCTTAGCCTTCCCCTGCCAGTGATGCCTCCCCTCCCCAGTCCCCACGATCGGTAAGGGTTCCCCTCCTCAGTATCTTTGTCTCTCCCATGTATGATGCAGCACCCTCATTTTCCTTGGTGAAAACTGAGGTGAAGTACTCATTTAGTACCTCAGCCTGCTCCCGGGTCTTGTGCCCATCTCTCCCTGATTTAATCCTGCTAATCTGCCCTTCACCCTTCGTTTTCCCAATGTATCTAAAGAACCCCTTGTTCCCTCTCCTAATTTCCCTGGCCAGGTTCTGCTCCTTCCTTGCCTTAACCGCCGTCACCACCCTAGTGGCCCTTCTAGCCATCAGCTTGTACTCCCCTCGATCCCTTTCACTCCTTGAGCACTTGAATTGCTTATAGGCTGCCTTCTTTCCCTGCACCACCTCCTGGACCTCCCTGGTCCACCAGCAGGGTTTTTGGGCCCTACCACATTTTTGTCTTACTCTTGCACAGGTGCTGGTAGCATCCTGCACCCCTCTCCTGATGATTTCCCACCTACTATCAGCGTCCATGTATGACCCAGTCCCATCCAAATGCTCCTTAAGGATCCTTCCCATTTCTTTAAAATCCACCCCCCTGAAGTTGGTTACTTCTGTCTTTGTGCAGCCTTCTACCCCTCCTAGGTCCAGGCAGAACCAGACCATGGCATGGTCACTCCCCACCAATGGGTCCCTTACCTCCAGAACCCCAATCTGGTCACTGTCTGCCAGGACCACATCCAGTACCCACGCCTCCCTGGTCGGTTCCCTCACCTGCTGAGTTAGGAACGCGTCTTGAAAGACATCCAACAACCTCTGTTCCCTGGTCACAGAGGATGTCATAGTCTCACATTGCACATTGCAATTGAACTGAAGATTTCTTTTTTTTTAATTCACTATACTTTATTAATTTTTAACAAGCATATACAAATCAAAGAAGTATATACAGTAAGAAAAAACAAACAATACTACAACTATCTGTAAAACTACTACAACTCTAACAAAATAAGCCTGTTACAATAGGAGATGTAAGCCAAAGGTGTACCAACCCACTCCCTACATCCCACACCACCCATACAGCCCAGCAACACCTCGCTTAGCATAGAATCTTTGGGGCACAGCAGGCACCACTTAGGGCAAGACAAGAAGGAGAGAGGGAGAGGAAGGTAAATATTACTATCACCCTGATCCTATAGACAAGAAAGTGAAAAGGGGTTCCCATCTGGAATAAAATATGTGAGGACGCTTTCTATGATTGGCAATATGCTTCACCAGCATGAGAACATTCATCATCTCACCATGCCATTCCTGCTGAGTTGGGATTGAATCATCTAACCAGTGTCTTAGAATCACAATTTTTGCTACTGATGAAATAAGTGCCATATAAGCCTTCTGAATACTAATTAGCCCCTCTGGGAAATGGCCTACCAAACAAATACTGGGAAGAAAGAGTTCCTGCACGCTTAGAAGTGGATCCAGAGAGTTCTTAATTGCCGCCCAAAAAGGGGCTACTTTTATACTGTCCCATAGCATATGATTCAGACTGCCCTCTGTCTTTTGACATCTGGTGCATAAAGGGGAAGCAAGTTTCCCCATTGTAAACAATTTATAAGGAGAGTAATAAAGGTTGTGCAAACTTTGAAACTGCATAAGCCTAAGCCTGTCCTGTTTTACATACTTATAAAGGTTCCACCAGATAGTTTTCCATAACCTAGGGTCTGCAGGGATCTCGAGAGCTTGCGTACTATTGTAACATACCCCAGTGGGATGACAGCATCTAGCACTTGGAAAGACTTATAAAAGGTTGATACTGGATGGGGCTGGGATGTGACCAAGGAAAACTTATCTAATATGGAAGTGCCCACTAATTTCTAGGGTTTAGGGCCAAGCATGGCAAGAACAGTGTGAGTAACTTGCAAAAATTTGAAGCAGCTTCCATCTGAGAGTGAAAAGAGCTGCTTGGCAGACTGAAACGGGAAGAGTTTATCCCCCACTAACAACTGAAATAAAACTACAGTTGTGGAAAAAACAAAGGTGGAATATATTGCCTGGCAATTCTAAGATTCTAATTCCCTAGCACAGACTGAAATAATGCATATGACCACTCCCACTGAAAATAGTGTTCAAGCTGCACCCTGAATTTGATAGACAATTCCAGTGGTGAAGTGCATAAGTCAACAGGAAGCTGACCAAATGTTGTATACAGAAGGCTGGAAAGAACAATGTCATGTCTCTGGGCAAGTGAGGATTCAGCCTCTAGCCACTGTGGGGAATGGTCTACCACTTGGTCTGGACCAGTAAGCTTACCCCATTGAAAGAACCTATGCACATGCAATGCACAGTAATACAGAAAGAAATTGGGGAGAGATGACCTACCATTTGTCTTAGGAACGGTCAAATTAAAATATGAGCACTGCACTACCTTTCCCTTACACAGAAAAGTATTCAAAGTTGTTTGTAGATGGAGAAACTATTACTTAGGCAAGAAAATTCCCAACATCCCCAGAGGGTAGAGCAGATGAGGTAAAATGTTTATTTTAATCACACTTATCCTCCCCCACAAGAAGAAGGGGAGGGAGGACCATCTAAGCAGGTCAAGTTTAATCTAGCTGAGTAGTCGGGTGAGATTTTCCTCGACTAATACCAATAGAAGCTGTGCTAAGAAGATCCCCAAATATGGCAAGAGCTTAGGCTCTTAGGAGAAACCAAGATCTAGAATATCATTTTTAAGTGCAAACCCATTTAAGGGTAATACTTTTGTTTTGACAACATTAAGCTTATAGGAGGAAATTTGGAGAACCAACTTATATCAGCCAAGATGTTCAGCAATGTTTGAACCGGGTTCTCAATATGTAAAAGAAGATCATCAGTATAAGCTGAAATCAGGTATCTCTTCCCCACCCCAAGAATGCCAGTATTGCTTTGAGTAGTTTGAAGACTATATGACAGAGGTTTGAGGTACCATTTAAAAAGCAACAGGGAGAGGGGACAGCCATGACGAGTGCCACAACAGAAGGGGAAAGGCTCAGAGAGTACACTGTTGCACCAAACTCATGTCAAGGGGCAAGAATACAGAAGTTTAACCCATCCAATAAACTCAGTGGCAATCTCACATTTCTGCAATACCACAGAGAAACAGCCATGGGGCCTGATCAAAGGCCTTTTCCATGTCCAGGGAGATCAGGGATGAAGGGACCCTGCTCTCCCTGGGCACAGCTATGAGATGGTGGAGCTTTCTTCGGTAGTTACTCGAAACTCTACCCTTCATGAAACCAAGCTGTACTGGCCCAATAAGAGAGTCTAGAACTCTTGAGGGTCTAGTAGCTAGAATTTTAGAAAGGATCTTGATATAAGAATTAAATAACAATATAGGGTAATAACTACTTGGTAGTAGCTCATCTTTGTCTGGTTTCTTAATTAGTGTGATTAAGGCTTCGAGGGCTGAAAGGTCAGAGATACCAAATTGATACCAGAAACTACAGAGCCTAGTTAAAAGGTTGCTAGCTCAGGGGAGTAAGCAATGTAGAAATTACTGCTAAAACCATCCGGGCCCAGGGTCCAATCCAGAGGGAGCTGTTGAATGGCAGTTTGTACCTCTGAAGTGATATAGGATGGTCTATCAGGCCCTTCAAGGATGGATCCAGAACCAGAAGAGGCAATGAATCTAGATACACTGAAATTTCTTCAGATGTAGACTCCACAGACAGCTTGTCCGAGTGTAGAACAGAATAATACTAGTGAACTATATTGGCTATTTTCCTAGGATGGGTCTCAATCACCTCATTCACATCTGTATGAAACCAGAAAATGCCCCTAGCCACATCAAGTAAGTGCAAACGAAGAGCCAGCAATTTACCTGCCCTGTCCCCTGCTTCAAGATAGCTAAATTTTGTATATTGTAGGACAGGTTCAGTTTCTGAGAAAATAAGTCCAAGTACTGCACTCTCACCTCTTTCAGCTTAGTCCAACTCTCTTTTGAGGAGTCAGCCCAGACTTCGTGTTCCAGTTTCCTAATGTTACTCAGCAGACCACTCAGTGTCTGCGCAAATTTCCTCTTTCTGGTTGCCACCAGTCTGATCAGTTCCCCTCGTATGGCAGACTTAGCCGCTCCCCACAGGATATCTAATGCCTCCACTGACCCCTCATTTTGCTGAAAAAAAACTTTAAGATAGTCTCTGACCCACTCAACAGTGTCAGGTTTGAGCAGCAGTTGATTATTGAGCCTCCACAAGGCAACGCAATCAGTCGGATTACCCAGAAAACTGAAGAGAATTTCATTCCATGATGATATAATGCCCATCTAATAGGGTCTTTCTATGGTTGTGAAAGATAACAGGTGCAAATTTGATGCTGTAGGAACAACAGTCACTGTGCTGTCATGATTATGCCAGATTATTAATAGTAAAACCTTAATCTACTCAACACATGAAGAGACTAAAAAGACCTCAGAATTAGATTTCAGCAGCTATTTTTTAGTTCCACTCTCGGAATGTGCCAACCGTTGTGCACCCATCATTAGGGTGCCAGTCAGCAAATTTGCAGATCATTGTTTATGCAGGGGGCTGTGCCCCCTCACACATACTGTACACCAATTTAGGATTCCAACTTCTGGGAGGTGGACTTCAGCGAGGGGTTGGCGAATTTCAGATTTTGGTGCTCTAATGATGGGCACACTAATGTCAGTGCCCTGAATGGATGCAGTGTTATTTTTCTCAGCTGCATTTAACCCCCACTATTAAAGAATAATTTGGGGTCTAAATTAACTTCATATACTAATTATTGTGCATTGAAGTAGTGGAGCGCAAATGCTCGACTAACTGAAAAAATGGTTGGCTGGCTATAGCATTTCATTTTAAATAACATAATTTCAGGTAATTTTTATGAACATATGAATGTTCCAGCAGAAACAGACCTCTTGGTCTATCAACGTCTGCTCATGTGTGAAGCTAGTGCTCCTAGGTTGCAGCTGCCACACACCCCTCCCCTTTTGTCTGTCCATGGCCATTCTCAGCTTCACCCAAGCGTACTCTCCCCTGTTCTCTGTCCCATGCCCTTTTAAAACTACCCACAGTTTTGCATGATATCACCCTCTCTGATAGGGCATTCCACTTTGAAACCACTCTCTCTGTGAAGTAATGCCTCCTCATCTCCCTCCTAAATATTCTCTTCTCTATTCTTAGCCCGTGCATCTAGTGTCCCTCCCCTTCCTCAGTTTAAAAACCCTGTCGGCTTCATCCTTGTTGATTCCCCTCAGAAACTTGAAAGTTATGACCATGTCCCCCCATCCCTCCTCTCCTCCAGGGTGTACATATTCTGTTCCCCCAGCCTGTTCTCATAGTCTCTCCCCTCCATTTCCTGTATCATCCTCATTACACTCCACTGTGCTCCCTTCAGCAGCTTGATATCCTGCCTCAGGTATGACCTCCAGAACTACACACAGTACTCCAAATGTGGCCTGACTAGTGACCTGCAAAGGGGCAAGATCACCTCCCTCCACCTGGATGAGAACCCCCTCACTATACACCCCAACATCTTGTTCACCTTTTCTACCATTTTCTTGCATTGGAAAGAATTGTTCATGCTCCCTGTTACCATCAACCCTAGGTGCTTCTCCTACTCAGTGATCCCCAGCTTCACCCCACAACCAGTATTATCTCCTTGGGTTGTTTGCCCCGAAGTGCATAACCTTACACTTCTTCACATTGAACCCCAGCTGCCCCTCTCCGATCACTCCTCCAGTTTGGTTAGGTCCCCCTGCAGTTGCTTCCAGCCCTCCTCCTCATCCACTACTACACTCATTTTGGTATCACCTGTGAATAGACTTACCCTGCTCACCACTCTGTGCACGATGTCTGAGATGAGGAGCCCAAATAACACTGGGCCCCACACGGATCCCTACAACACGCCACTCCTCACTGGTCTAGGCATTGAGAATTCCCACCACCACCCATTGTACCATCCAATGTAGCCAGTTTGTAATCCAGTTTGCCATCTTTGTCCCCAGTCCCATGCCAGTTAGCTTCCCCCCAAGCCACCTATGAGGTACTGAATTGAAGGCCTTGCTGAAATCCAAGTAGAGGACATCCATTGCATGGCCCCTATCCAGCTCTCTTGTTACCCAGTCATAATATTGCATTAGGTTAGTTTGACAGGACTTTCCCAATACGAACCCATGCTGCCTCACATCCTGGAGGTAATTGTCCTCTAGAAATGACTGTGACACTTAGCCAGCTGGTTATGATTATTGTATGCTATTTGTAATATAAAAATATAGTATGTGATTGTCTCACATAAGACAGCCTGTGCTCCATGGGTGCCCCCCCAGGTTTCAGTGAAGCTACATATATTACACTGACAGGAGATCTCTGTAATGCAATTAACTTCCTTGAGATATTGCATTTTATAGCCGTTTTATGAATTGTTGCTGCTCTGAAGCTGGTAAACTAAAATATATGTTTTATGACTTCAGAAACAGGACATCATTAAGCTGATTCCTGCCAGCTATCTCACACTTAGGTGATGGATTGCAGGGTTGTAAAACATCAAGGGAACTGGTGGATCAAAAGACTCATCATTTGGGAAATGAGTTTTTGCTGATGTCACCTTAATTAATATACCTCCTGATAGGACATCCTGTTTGTATTTTTTTTTTAAAAGAGGAGTTAGATGACTCACAGAAGGGGTGTGGAGAGACACAGTTTAAAGTGTACTGTGTCTGAATTGTTTGATATATACCATATTAGGACTGTAGAGAGACACAACTCTGATAAGCACTTAAAGAGGTAATACATTAGATAGAAAAAAGTCTAATTGTATTGTGGTAGGAGTTTACGTTTTGCAGCTCTCCTTGTTTTTCTTTATGTGATTGTGAGCTCTTAGATATATTGTTCTGTGTTTACATTTATCATATTTTTATCATCTTTTAGTAAAATCTTTATTTGAAAGACTACCTGGGCATCTGCTAGTTCTTTTTTTTGCATGTGACGTATAGAGGGTTAAGACTGACAAAAACTGTTCAAAAGCTTGATGGTGTTACTAAACTGTGAAAATGTAAGAATATACTTAAGGTCTTTTGTAGACCTTTAAGAGTTCATTTTGGAAGCCTGGCTTGGTGTCCCCTGGCGAAAGATTGTACCTCAATCACCCAAAAAAGGTACGTATCTGAGCCTGTACATTGGGTACCTAGCACAAGGTTCACAGTTTGAATCACCCCAGAACTTGAGACTAAAGGTGATTTGGTCCCAAAAGCAGACAGGAAGGTTACCTGTTCACACTATTGTGCTCAAAGATTGGCACTGTGGGAGCAGAGGGCCTGGCCTGCTGAATGCATTTGTGACAATGACATGTATGTTATTCAGATATATCACTTGCCTCTCCTGTGAAGAACTTTATTTGAATGATCATGTGCTCTTAGTGATTTTGTATAAACTGAGCATTTACAATGGATGTAGTAAGCCTTGAGAAAGCCTATCAGTGAAACACTAGCATTTTTTCTGCTGCTATTTTTTGTATTTTGCTGCTTAATAAACTGTTACAGTCTTCGGTAAATTATTGCCTCGGACATCAGTTTTTCTGAAGCTGGGAGGAGTTCAGTGACTTTTTACAGTTTAGCTACATTTTAGTTACGCAGAACCTGCTCCTCATTTGGCGGCTCTTTTTCTGTAGTTTCAGTTATTTGAGCTGCACCTTGAAGTACGCCAGTGATTTTCGTGAAGGAGCAGCAAGAACGGTTTTGACAGTGTCGGGTGCTGGCCGCCAAGGAAAATTGTATAAACCAGATGACAGAAGCAAGCATAGACACTACATATGGGAACACAGTAAGTGGAGGGGAACCAGCACCTTTATTCACGGCATTTTCTCAGGCCTGCAGCAGGGAGATCCATGTGTGGGACTGAGAGAGGAGCCACAACAGGAGGAGACAGCACTACACTGTAATCAACAGAACAAGAAGCAAGATACAGACATTCAGATAGCCTTTTTTTTATTAGAGAAAACAGCATTAAAATCACAGAGGCAATATTGGCTGATTAAAACTTTTGAAGAATATATTAGAATCAATAGAGTACCAAGGGGACTGAGAATTGTGAACGATCCCACATTTGGTGTAGACGACAGTGAATTTATGGGCCCATGGAGGGAAATTGCTCAAGAGGCCTTCATTAAGTGGATGCGTTTGATTATTAAAAATACTGAGAAGAAGCAAATAGAAACAAATAAAGAACTTACTGAGAGGGAAGCAGTGATTAATAAATTTCATTTGCACCCAGACTTTACTGAATTCAAGAAAGAATTAAAGGAGTATATTGAGTTGTAGGATAGAAAGATTTGTGCAAATAAAAAGAAGAAGCTGTTAAGGGATGAAACAGATTACAAACTGGGACATATTTTCAGTTAGCCCCAAAAACAACAAAAATCAGACTGCAAGAAAGGGCAAGAATAAAGTAAGATTTGAAACACGCTCGATACTGAAGACACCTGTGCAGGTACCTGAAACACATGTGAATTTAGATGAAACTGCCACATCTACCAGAGCATCGGAGACCAGCCTGACTAGTGACTCAGAACAGTCAGACATTTTTTTAGAGAGAGACAATATACAAAAAGGGAATCAGAGACATGGCAAAAGGAAACAGATATACCAAGCAGGAAGAGTAGAAGGAAATGGGGCAGGAGGTCAAGGGGTCCAAGGAGGTCAGAAGAGGAAGTGGAGATACCAGCCAAGATTAGGGAACAGGTAGATAATGTGATTAACTTATCTAACCAATCCCTTACTGTCATTCAGAAACAGGTCCTGAATAAGGGACTTTCATTTGTTCAACTACAGACATTAACTTCTTTGAATCTTTTATTGATTTAAATCATCTATGCAGAGTTTTAAGCCTAAGACATTATTATAATAATAACATGGGGTATATGTTAGAGATGGTACTGGATTTCCAAGAGGGGTTGGGGGTGAGCACACAGGATATTTTGAGTGCAGACCCCATACCAACACAGCAGGTTTTGAATGCTTTGCAACTGTTTGATGGTGAAAAGGAGGGGGAGGCATCAGTAATTATCTCTCTCTCCACAGGTGAAGAAGGGAGTGCAGTTACACCAAATAATGCAGAAGGTACTACTTCTAGATTAAAACCTAATATGTTCTGTCCCCCTCTACCCCCTGTGGTATCTGTGTTTAAGAGGTTATGTGAGAATGAACTAGATTTACTCAGGAAGGAAAATTTTTTTTCCTAGGTATTGTAACCTCACTACAGTAGAGTGGGCAGCAGTGAAGGACTTAAAAAGAAACAGAAACATAACTGTGAAACTTGCGGATACATGGGGTAGTGCTGTTTTACAAGACACTGAATATTTTGAGCTAAAGGTTTATATACAACTTAGTAACAGGAAGTATTACAGACCCATTCCTGCTGACCCCACTGTAAATTTGAAAAAAGAAGATAGACAGGTTTATAGATTGGGCGTATAGCTGTGGTCTGATATAAAAAAGTAAAAGGAATATTTAATTGTGAAAGCACCTCTGAGGGCACAGTTTTATACCTTGCCAAAGGTTCATAAAACCACAATGAATCCCCTGGGCTGACCGACCGTACCTGGAGTTGAAACGGTTACTGAACCTCTTGCCTCATTTGTGGATGATACCATCAAACCTTTAGTATGTGAATTGCCATCCCTTCTTTAAGACACAAGGGATATTTTAAATGTACTTGCAAACCTACAGGTGAAGGCTACATCTTATTTGATCCTTATTTATCCTTGATGTTGATGCTCTATACACCAGTATCCCACATACAGGGGTCTTAAAGGCCTTACCCTATTTTTTTAATTAAAAGGACTTGGGGGTGGTTCCTGAGATAGATTTTTTGGTGGAGATGGCCCAAATGGTTTTAGAAGGCAATTATTTTGCTTTTAAAGGGCAATTCTACATCAGGAAAAGGGCACCGCCATGGGGACTACATTTGCCCTGAGTAATGCCAACCAATATGTGGGATAATGGGAGGAGGAATTCATTTGGAGCAGCCACAATCCACATCTGTTGAAAATACAGGTGTGGAAATGCTTTATCGATTATATACTTACGGTGTGGGAGGGCGACTTGAATGAACTTCATGAATTTGTGGATTATATTCGCAATAGTAATATGAACCTGTGGTTTACATGTACAGTTAGTGAAAGGGATGTTTCTTTTTTAGATATTGTTATCACAAAAGAAGAGAATGGGACATTCAGTATGGGTTTGTACAAGAAACCTATTGATTTAAACAGTATCCTCCCAGCCAGCAGTTGACACCCCTCCCACACCATAAGAAATATCCCAGAGAGTCAGTTTCTTCATATAAAAAGGAATTGTATTCAGAAAGAGATGTATGAGAGGGAAATAGACTTGATGAGTGAGAGAGTTAAGGCAAGGGGTTATTCAGAAAAAGTGATTGAAGAGTCTAGACATGCCTGTGAAGCTAGCAGTAGAGAGACCCTGCTGGAAGAAAGAAGGATGGATATGGATGGTGACACAAGAGTTGAAGACGTAAAAGATAGAATCAACTTTGTGACAACATATGCTGTAAGGTCTTGGAAGGTTAGACACATTATCTGCAGAAATTGGCACATCCTGGGGGCAGACGCTAGGTAAAGGGAGACAGCTGGAACCCTACCCAGAATGGCATATCGCAGGGCTATGAACCTATGAGACCAATTGGTGTCACCAGTGCAGCCCACTGTAGTGAAGACCACCTGGTTATACGCCTTCCAAAAGAGTTGCAAACATTATGGCCAATGTAAGTATTGCATGTTTAGAAAATGGTCTTTTTATTTCCTGGCATCTGATTGGCTAATTCCCCCTGCCGGGGGTTACATCAACTTTCAATAGATGCCCAGGAAATAAAAAGTACCAGCCTATTGTGCCCCCTCACCCACTAAAGTATCTTAGTGCCCACCCTGCTTCCTAATTGGCTAAAACCAGGTAATTTCAATTTAAAATTGCCACCATTTTGTGGGCTCGCTTAGCGAGAGATAGGGTCTCCCCAAAGCTCCGTAGTTCAGTGCCAACTGCCTGGCAAAACAGCACATTATCCTCTGTTGTGCTTATTTTTGTCTACATTTTTTTTCAGTATTTTTTTTAATTTACATCGCTCTATCCTCCCATGACCCACCACTTTCCCAGTCAGATATCCTGATTCCTTGTGCTCATACAGTTTAAAAGTACTAGCTGCCACCACATTGTTGTCTCTCACTTAATGACCTGTTACACCCACTTCCTACCCTGTCCTCTCAAAGCTGGCTGTTATTCATGTAAAAAAAAAGAAATACAATCCAGAATTTATTTTTACATTCAGGGAGAGACAATTTATAATTTCTCACAGTCACAGTCATTTACAGAGACAGTAGCACTCTCCCGATTGCACTGCCATGCTGTGTACCAATCTTTCCCCTTCTAAAATGGTTTCACCGCTGCCCCCTAACACTGTCATTGTCTAGCTGTAACTTGGAGATTTAAACAAAAAAACACAAATTCTTGCCGATGTTTCAACCAGCTGCTACAATGCTTTCCCTGTCCAGAACAGAATTCCTCAACATAAATCTCTGCCTCTGACTTTGAAAACAATGAATCACTTCTCACAGCTGAGCAGCAGTCATTTACAAAGATAGCACTCTCCCGACTGCACTCTCACGCTCTGTAGCAATCTCTCCTCTTCTAAAATAATTTCCCCCTCTGTCCCCTAACCCTGTCATAGTCCAGCTGTTGGAGATTAAAAATCTTTTACAGTAAGTGCATCACTCTAACCTCTCGCCGCAGCGGCAGACACATTTACATGCCGATCCTTCAACCAAGTGCAACAATGCTATCAGAGTCCAGAACAGAATGCCTCAACATAAATCTCTGCCTTTAAACTCCCCCAAAAGAAACTATAAAAGAAACCTTACCACTTCTCACTTCATTACTTGTGAACTAACCGCTATGTAAAAGTGTGTGTGTGTGTGGGGGGTTGGGGGTGAGGGTATGACCATAAAAATATGCAGCAACCACTACACATCCTTCTACTGGCTAATACAGTAGATACGAACATACGAAATTTGGCAGCAGATAAAGGCCCAGAGGTCTATCAAGTCTGCTCGAATGTGCAGCTAGAACCCCTTATTCTGCAGCTGCCCCTCCCACCCTTTCCTTCATTAACCCTCCCCTTGTCCTGTCCCATCCTCGTTTGAAGCAGTCCACTGTTCTACTGCATACCACTTCAGCAGGTAACATTCCACCCAGCCACCACCCTCTCTGTAAAAAAGTGTCTCCTCATCTCCCTCCTGAACCTTCCTTGCTCCAGTCTCATATCATGGCCCCTGGTGGCCCTCCCCTCCCTTACTTTGAACAGCCCCTCTGTACCCGTCTTGTTTATTCCTTTCATGTATTTAAAGGTTTCAATCATGTCACCCCTGTCTCTCCTCTCCTCCAGTGAGTACATGTTCATCTCCTTCAACCTCCTCTCGTATGATAAGTCCCCCAGCCCCTTGATCATCTTTGTCGCTCTGCGCTGCACCCCCTCCAGTAACTTAATGTCCCTCTTCAGATACGGATGCCAGTACTGCACGCAGTACTCCAGGTGTGGTCTAACTAACATGACCTATACAGTGGCAGAATCACCTCCCTCCTCGAGGATATACCCTTGCAATATAACCCAGCATTTTGTTGGCCTTTGCAGCTGCCTTCCTACATTGTGCCGAGTTGTTCATTGACCCTGTAATGAGCACACCCAGATCCTTCTACTCCTCTGTCTGGGCTAGCTGCACTCCCCCTAGTTGGTAACTCCCCCTTGGGTTCTTCATCCCAAAATGCAGCACCTTGCACTTTTTGGCATTAAAGCCCAGTTGCCAGGTGTCTGACCAGGTTTCAAGCTTTGCCAGATCATCTTGCAACCCCTGCCATCCCCCTAGGTCATCCACCACCGCGCCTACCTTGGTACCATCAGCAAACAGACTGATCTTGCTCTTGATTTCCATGATATGTCTGCAATGAATATCCCAAACAACACTGGTCCCAACGCCGAGTCCTGTGGAACACTGCTCATCGCTGCCCTTGGGTGTGAGAGCTCCCCACCCACCACCACCCTCTGTTGCCTTCCCTGCAGCCAGTTTCCTACCCATCTCACCAGCTTTGCACCCGCTGGGACTACTTTTGTCAAATAAAAGGACAAAAATAGATTTCTAGTCATTTTTTGTAGAATTATTTTTTTTTCTAATTCTATAAAAAGTTACACATGTAGCCCATTTTCTAAGCACAATAATACCCTCCAGGGTGGGCAGTATGGGCAATACCAGACCTCCCAGGGGCTATAAGTCCCTCTGCCTGTGGTGTCAGGCCTTCATACACCCCTGGACGGTCCGGTATTGCCCAATAGCGCTCACCCTGTCAGGAATGATTACTTGCATATTGTTCCATGCACTGCAGCAGTGAACCCCTATAATGCAGATGTGATCAGAATAGAACAATTTATCAACTGTGATACTAATTGGGTGGTTTACTACTCTAAGTGCCCTTGTGGGGCATATTACATTGGCTGCCATAAAAGGATACTAAAGGAAAGTATTGGTGAACACATTAGGGCCATTGAACATGGCAATATGGATTATGTTTGGGCGGTCCATATGAAGCAGGTCCAGAACAAAAATGACCATTTATTGTCATTTAGAGTTTTGGAATAAATTTGGACGCAGGGGGAGGGGATAAAGAACTAGCCCTGAGTAAGTGTGAAAACTTCTAGATCTATATCATGGGAGCCTATACTTCGGGTATAGGGTGAAATGATAAAATTGAGCTAGAACCATTTCTGCAGAAGAATGGCTAGGTTTGGTAGGTTTGATATGTTCAGATTTCCTGTTCTGTTGATATATATATTGAGCTTAACCACTCCTGTTCAGTGTTTTTAGGTCTACTCACTTTATGGAAGGAATGTATTTTACACCTTCAGCCTTTGGCATTAATTTGGGAACCAAGGTGAATTTGAATTATGACCTATACAGTTGGATTAGCTTTTGAAGCAAGTTTTGGAGTGTTTTTTGTTTGATATTGTATACCTGTGCTCCTCCCAAATGGTTTTTGCTTTTTCATTTTCTGTCACGTCTGTTTTCCCTTCCCCCCCTTCTGCCCGCTTTCTCCCTTACAGGTCTTGTAGACAATATAGGATGATAATTAGAGAAAGGGATGGTTTATTTTATCACCTTTTAATACATGAGAAAATGCTGGAATTTCTTGTATGAATTTTTTGAATGCATTTACATATGTGCCCTATTATATATTTATGTGGAATAGAGATACTTTTTGTCCTTTTTTCACAATAATAATGTATTTATATTTAGGGCATATAAGAATGTTATCTTAGGAATATGTGGTTTCTGTATTTATACACCTAGATATAATAAGTGTGAAATGTGTTGCATCTAAAGGTCTGAATGTAATAATCATGCACAAGCACTTTAAATTTTCTGTGAAGCACTTTATTAGAATGATCACATGCTCTTAGTGATTTTGTATAAATTGAGCACTCACAATGGGCATAATATGCTTTGAGAAACCCTATCAGTGAAACATTAGCATTTTTCCACTGCTGCTGTTTGTATTTTCCTACTTAATAAACTGTTATTGTCTTCAGCAAATTATTGCCTCTGACATCAATTTTTGTGAAGCTGGGAGGAGTTCAGTGGCTTTTTACAGCTTAGCTACACTTTTGTCACAGAGAACCCGCTCCTTGCTTGGCAGCTCTTTTTTCTGAGATTGCAAGGGATTAGTTACTTTTGCAGAAGTCCCTGCTGCTAACAGGTCTGTCTGCAGCTACTGTGTGCTTTTAAATAGTTTTTACTTGTGCCCATAGTAGAAACATAGAAACATAGAATTTGATTGCAGATAAGGATGACTTGGCCACCTAGTCTGCCCATTTCTCTACCTAATGGATACGCTGCAGATCCTAGTTAAACAACAGCCTTCTTCCTCCTACCTCCACTAGAATTGCCTTATGTTTGTCCCATGCATTCTTGAATTCCCCCACTGTTTTTGACTCTATGCCCTCTCAGGAAGACTGCTCCATGCATCTACAGCCCCCTCTGTGAAGAAATACTTCCTCATATTACCTCTGAGCGGTCCCCCCTCTATCTTCAAATTGTGCTCTCTTGTTCTTGCACATCCATCTCTTTTTCTGAAAGATGCTACCCTCTTGGACTTTGTTGATTCCCTTGAGGTATTTGAAAGTTTCTATCATGCCCCTCTCCCTCCTTTCCTCAAGGCTATACATCTTAAGCTCCTTTAGTCTTTCTTCATATGTCTTCTGCTGCAGACCCTACACCATTTTGGTTGCCCTCCTCTGGACAGCCTCCACCCTGTCTATGTCTTTGCAGAGATGGGGTCTCCAGAACTGAACACAGTACTTCAGATGTGGTCTTACCAATTGTCTGTACAGAGGGACAACAACTTCCTGTTTTCAACTGGTGATGCCTCTCCTTATGCATCCCAGTATCCCCCCAACCCTCCTTACTGCCTTCTCACATTGCTAGCCCACCTTTAGGTTGTCTGATGTGACTACCCCCAGGTCCCTTTCCATTTTTGTTGTTGTCAGTATCTCACCCCCATTGTGTACTTTTGCCCTGGGTTTTTGTTTTCCAGGTGCATTACTTTGCACTTCTTTGCATTGAATCTAAGCTGCCATACATTTGACCATTCTTCCAAGCTTGTCAAGCCCCTTTTCATCCATTCCACCCCACCTTGTGTATTAACCCTGTTGCAGATCTTTGTGTCATCTGCAAAGAGACATACTTTTCCTTCCAGTCCCTCTGCAATGCCACTTATAAAGATATTAAAAAGGACCGGCCCCAGTACTGAACCCTGTGGAACCCCACTAGTAACCTCCCTTTCTTTGCTCTGGACTCCATTTACTATTACCCTCTGTATATCCCATTTTCCAGCCAGTGTTTTACCCAGGCCAACACCCTGGGACCCACTCCCAGGCTGGCTAATTTGTTTATTAATCTTTTGTGCAGGACTGTGTCAAATGCCTTGCTAAAAGTCTAGGTAGGCCATGTCCACAGCTCCTCCCTGGTCTACTACTTTGGTCACCCATTCAAATAAACCAATTAGATTTGTCTGACATGACCTTCCTGCTGTGAATCCATGCTGTCTTGGGTCCTGTGCCCCACTGGCCAATAGGTACTAGACAATTCTTTCCTTCAGAAGTGACTCCATCATTTTACCTACCACTGAGGTCAAACTGACAGGTCTATAGTTTCCTGCCTCTGTCTTGCTCCCACTTTTGGAAGGGGAATCACATCCACCATCCTCCAGTCCTCAGGTACCACACCATCCTCCCATGATTTATTAAAAAGGGTAGTCAGTGGTGTTACTAGTTCTTCTCTTAGTTCTTTTAGAATTCTGGGGTGAATCCCATCAGGCCCCATTGCTTTATCCACCTTCAGTTTTAAGAGTTCTTTCAGAACCCTTTCTTCTGTGACATGACTAATATCAATCTATCCAGAGTGCTTCTATTGACTAGATTAGGTATCTCCCCCCTGCTTTTCCATTGTGAATACTAAGCAGAAGTATTCATTCAGTATCCCTGCTTTTTCACTGTCACTCTCTGCCCAACCACCTTCCTCTTTATTCAGCCTCTGTATCCCTGCCTTAGTCTTTCTTTGCTCCCTAATGTACCTATAAAAGGTTTTATCCCCTTCTTAACCAAGTTGGCTATCTTTTCCTCAGTTTGGGCCTTTACCATTCTGACTGCCTTCCCGGCTTCCTTCTGCTTTAACTGGTACAGTTCTCTGTCCTGCTCCTTCTGTGTTTCCTTATACTTCCTGAATGCTATCTTTTTCTCCCTAACTTTCTCCGCCACTTCTTTTGAGAACCATAGTGTTTTTTTCTTTTATTTTGATTTGTTTATTTGCTTCACACAAAAGGCTTGTTGCCTCTGTGATGGCGGTTTGATGTTTACCTATTGTTGCTCCACCCCACCTTCTTGCCTATTTGCTAGTGCTTTTCTGAGGCACTCTTCCATTTTGACAAAATCAGCCCTCCTGAAGTCCAGTATCTTCACTTTTGTATGGCTTGACTCCATAGCTAAGTTTATCATGAACCACATGGTTTGGTGGTCGCTTGTTGCCAGATGGCTGCCCACTTCAGGATCAGAGATCCTCTCTCTGTCCCCATTTGAGAGTATGAGGCCCAAGATCGCTCCCTCCTGAGTGGGTTCCAAAACTAGCTGTCTGAAGCATGCCCCCTGTAGGGCATTGAGAAAAGCCCTGCTCTTGGATGTGGCTGCAGCAAAGGTGCTCCAGTTAATATCTGGAATATTCAGGTCCTCCATCAGCAATATCTTCCCTTTCTCGGCCATCCTAAGGATGCCTTCTATCATTTCCTTGTCCATTCCCTCCCCCCCTGAGATGGGGGTCTGTATACAACCCCTGTGCAGACTGTGGTGCCATTTCCAGTCTCCATAGTGACCCACAGTGCCTCCTCTCCTCCCTGTTTACCCTTTAGTTCACTCATGGAGACCTACTGCCTTGCATAGCAGGAAGTAGGATGAGGGACCAGTAGTTCTTACAGTTCTTTAGCACTACCAATTCAACAGTCAGTGTCCTTATTTCTTTACTCATTCTGTGGGGGATAACTTGAGGGCTTGAGGTGTGCCAGTGCCATGAATGAGTGGCTTTCCTCTGCTGGAATAATATAAATGACTTATTTTTTGGGTGATTTTGTTGGTGGTCCTGTGCCCCCTGGAGGTACTTCTGAGTTATATGGACTACATAAACAAGCCCTTCAGTGGGCAGGCAAACTTGTGACTTTTGCAGAAGACCCTACTGCTGACAGGTCTCTCTGCAGCTACTGTGTGCTGGTTGTATGCTTTTAAATTGTTTTTACTCATGCCTGCAGTAGCTCACCTAGAGCTCTACTGCCCTGCATAGCAGGAAGTGAGAAGTGGGACCAGTAGTTTTTACAGTTCTTTACCAATACCAGGTCACCGGGTGGTGTCCTTATTTCTGTACTCATACTGTGGTGGCAAACTTGTGCACCAGAGCCACAAATGAGTGGCTTTCACTCACTGGAATAATGTAAATTATGTATTTTTGGGGGTGATTTTGTTGGTAGTCTTGTGATCCCTGCAGGTACTTCTGGGTTACAGGGACTAAATAAACAAGACCTGCAGTGAACAGGCAGATTTGTGACTTTTACAGAAGACCCTGCTGTTAACAGATCTCGCTGCAGCTACTGTGTGCTGGCTGTGTGTTTTTAAATTGTTTTTACCCGTGCCCTTACTAGCACACCTGAAGCCCATCTTCCCTGCATAGCAGGAAGCAGGAAGAGGGACCTGTAGTTCTTACAGTTCTTTAGCACTCTGAGTCCACTGGGCAGTATCATTATTTCTTTACTCATTCTGCAGGGGCTTACTTGGGGGCTCAAGGTGAGCCACAGCCATGAATTAGTGGCTTTTGCCCACTGGAATAATATAAATTACTTATTTTTTGGGTTGGTTTTATTGGTAGTCCTGTGCTCCCTGCAAGTACTTACAGGTACCAGAGACTACATAAACAAGCCCTGTGGCAAGCAGGGTGAGCTGAGCAGAGTGAGTGCAAAATGTGCGCTGCGACGCGCATGGAGACACGTGCAGAGACACGAGCGTCTCTGTGCATGCCTGGCATGTCCAGTGTGGGTGAAGTGGAAGTAGACCAGTCTACCTGTGCCATTTCTGAGGTAGGCCTAGCCCCTGATTTTATTATTATTCATTATATTACTCTATCTGGCTGTATCTTCTGTTGGGGTAGCAGGGTGTCACCCCTTCTGAGTGTCTGTTCAAGTTTTGCTCAGGATTTTTCATTTCTGTGTGATTATTTTGACAGTGCATTTGTACTTGTCTGCACAAGCACCATTCTTTGAAACCACACTTGTATTCATTCATAACTACCATGATCGACACCATAATGATGCTAAGAAGGGAGAAGTTGGCATGAAATGTACTATATGTCTCATGTTTCTGTTATCACCTACACCCTTTCCAAAGCAAGGTTTTGTGTGTAAAAAGTGTAGACTAAATGCTGGCTTGAGTAAAGAAATTTCTATGTTCAGTGCAACACTAGCTTATTTGGAAAAAAGCCAAAAAGACATGGCAGTTAGATTGCAAAATTGTGCCAACCCCCCTGTGACTATTCATAAGTCTCTTAAACTTTCACATAACCAAGGCTGTAATACCATGACTATGAATCATCATGGCACCTCCTTATCTACTCAGAATCACCCAGCAGGTTACTCAGTTGCTAATACCCCCACCATCCCAGTAAATCTAAATAAAAAATGTGATAGGGAGGATGACCCTGTTGAGGGGTCTGATGATCATTGGCATGAGGTACAGAGTAGAAGGGTGTTCAAAAAGGAACATAAAGCTAATAGGTTTGATCCCTGTATATCCATCCCTACAGAGATCCCTATCACCTCCTCCTCCTCTGTTTCTCCCTCTAAAACATCAGTATAATTTTCAGGTAATTCAGGTTCATTGCCCCCTCTATCCTGTCCCCATCCAAACCTGGGGAGTAGCCAGATAAATGGAGGTGCCACTAACAACTGCAGGAATAGTAGTATATTAGTAAGATCTTCCTCCAACTCCAACAGGGTCCATTCCCTTATGAATTTACACACTGATATGGATTTGGGGACCTCTGTTACCCCTACTATTATGGAGGTGCAAAACAATCCTCCCCCCAATATTCCACAC
The DNA here is from genome assembly GCA_016271365.2 of Neoceratodus forsteri. Lineage (NCBI taxonomy): Eukaryota > Metazoa > Chordata > Ceratodontiformes > Ceratodontidae > Neoceratodus > Neoceratodus forsteri. Next base: position 854,861,219 of record CM028134.1, read on the forward strand.
ACCCCCATAGACAGGTATTTGTTTTAGGGGACTGTATTATTAAACATTTGGATAACGCCATATGTGACCAGGACAAAGCAAATAGAACATGCTCAAGCTTTCACAGGGCCAGAATTTCTGATATTATCACCATGATAGATTCTATATAATATGACAGCAGAAATAACCCTCTGGTCATTTTACATACAGGGGCTAACAATGTCGCTCATGATTCCATCTTGAATATCAAACAAGATATGGTTGCTCTTTTCAACAAACTGGTCAAGTTAGGATGTAACATCCATTTTTCTGAAATTCTTCCCATCCCCAGAGCCTCAGCTCACCTTAACAATAAAATTAAATCTATAAATGAATTGTTGAGAAAATGGTGCCTAAAACAGGAACTAACATGTATAACCCATTGGGAGGAGTTTGAAAGTAGATGCAAACTTTCCTGTGGTGATGGTTTACATTTACGTAGAAGGGGCAGCTCACTTTTGGGCAAACATATCATCGCTGCTATTAACCGTTCTTTAAACTAAGCACCCAGAGGGAGAAGCAGGCAATGGCAGTTTTTCTTAACAGTCCCATTATTCATGACAACACACGAGTGTCTACTCAACTTAAGTTCTTACATTTCAACACAAGGTGTCTACATAATAAAGTAGATGAACTTTGTTTGCTATCTGACCAGAGCGACACTGATATAATTACAATTATTGAAACATGGGGAGATGATAAGGCTTTATGGGTCTTTAGACTGCCCGGGTATTATTCTCACTCTCTTAACCGCACTAATAGGAAGGCGGATGGTGTTGCCATATTTGTTAATAATACCTTAAACACAGTCAATATTTCTAGTAAAATCAAGATCCATGGTCATGAGACCGAATCCATATAGATTAACATACTATTTAGTGATTCTGCACCCATTATATTCTGGACATGCTATCACTCCCCCCCCCATACCGGTTATGAAATACTTCATGCCCTGCTAGCCGAAATTAACTAAGCTTGTGAACTCGGTGACATCATTATTATGGGGTACTTTAATCTGGGGAATATTGACTGGCATAGTAACACATCCACCACTAGCAATGATAAAACCTTGCTGTCCACATGTGTACAGCTGCAAGTGAAGCAGTGTATACACTCTGCACCTAGAGGGGATAGAATTCTAGATTAGGTGTTAAGCAATGTTCATTTGAACATTGAAAATGTAAGTGTTGGGCCTCCTTTGGGCAAGAGCGATCATAATTCTATTTAATTTAAACTTGTAAAGAACATTACATATAGCACCTCTATAACCAAAGTTTTTCTTTATGACAAGGCTAATTTAGCAGAGATGAAATCCATGCTGAATAACATTGACTGGGACAATCTATTTTTCAATAATCCCATTTAATATTTGCTGGAAATACCAAATAGATACCCTACATTATATTAGAGACTTCATTGTTCCATCTAGACAAAAGGACAATAAACATAAACATTGTCCAAAATGGATGTACAAATCACTAAAAAGACTTGTTATGCAAATAATTAAACAATATAATAATTATTTAAAAGCCAGAACACCGGACAATTGGTTGTCATATCTCAAAATACAAAAGAAATGCAAAGCAAAAATCAGGAAAGCGAAGTCCTGATGGGAACTTAATCTTGCAACATCTGCTACTAAAAGTAACAGTAAATTATTTTTCTCTTATATAAATTCTCTAAAAAAAATCTGTCAAGTGGGACCATTACTAGTAAATGACCATTTGATACACAAACCCATAGAAATGGCATATATCTTTAAGAACTTCTGTGACATTTTCACTCCCAACAGAGAAATGTTCAAATCCCCTAAAATAATGACAACCATATTATAATTTCCAAGGGTGAATTATGTAAAAAGACTCCAGTCCCTTAAAGGTAAATTCAGTCCTGGCCCAGGTGATATTCCAGGTCACATGCTTTTCATAATGGCTAATGGTGTTGTACGCTTGCTAAGGTTTTTGTTTGAGGGCTGCCTTTCCTTGAACTTTGTTCCCCCAGAATGGAAAATGGCATATGTGATTCCTATTCATAAAAAAGGGTCCAAAGAACCACTGGGAGAATTATAGACCTATAAGTTTAACTTCATCCATTTGTAAAGTATTAGAAAGTACAATCAGGAATCTAATCACACCACATTTAAACAACGTAGACAACGACCAACATGGATTTACTAAGGGCAGACGTTGTCTAATCTCTTATGCTTTTATGAGCAGATAAGTTTACAATTGGACAGTAAAATACCTTGTGATATAGTCTATATAGATTTTAGCAAAGCGTTTGACACTAGCCACACTGGGCACTCATCACTAAGTTACATGAATTTAACATCAATATACATATAGTTAACTGGATACACAATTGGCTGAAAGACAGAACATAGCAAGTTCTGATTACTGGCTATTTATCAGAAGTGGGTCAGGTTACTAGTGGGGTCCCGAAGGGCTCAGTTCTCAGGCCCTGCCTATTTCAGGCATTCATTTCAGACTTAACGAAGGCATGTATTTCAACATCAGTCAAATATGCAGATGATGTAAAATTGGAAGACCATTTATTCATGCAGAACAAATACTTACAGTTCAATCAGATTTGGACCATATTACACATTAGGTAAATAAATGGGGTATGAAATTAAACACAGAAAATTGCAAAGTAATACATCTAGGCCCCAGTAACCCTCAGGCATCCTATTCACTAGGTGATCATGAATTGAACTGTACTACTGATTAAAGAGATTTGGGGATTATTTCTAACAATCTAGGTTATTCAAAGCATATCAAAAAAAGCAGTTAATAAAACAAATTGTGTAATTTGGTAAATAAATTGGAACATTAAATCTAGAGACTCGAAGGTGTTGATGCCCCTTTACAGGGCATATGCTAGGTCTCATCTTGAGTATGCCTCACAATTGTGGAGTCCATATAAGAAATATGAACAAAATCTATTAGAGAAGGTACAAAGGAATTACACTAAGCATATCAAAGGGTTACAAAATGAACCATATGAATATAGGCTCAACTTCCTAAATCTTATGCCCCTGGTTAACCGCTGTCTCAGGGGTGACCTACTTTTTATGTTTGATATTATGCAGGATCCATTCCTTTTATGTGAATTAGCTTTTGAATTTAAAAATAATATGTATGACACTAGCGGTCATCCTTTACAACTGGTTCACAAACAGTTTAATCACCCGAGTCAGAAATATTTTTTCACTCACAGAATTGTAAACCTGTGGAATAACCTACCATTAGATGTCATCACCAGTAAAACTAAGGATGATTTTAAAAGACGACTCAATAACGTACTTCTGTCTGGGCATAAGCATGATTATTATACAGTACAGTTGACAGGAGCATATATGGGCTTGACTAGCCTCCAAGCTCCTTAATTAACTTAGTAGTATGAATCTTAATATTGCAGTTCAGATATCCTTCACTACCTGAACTCAATATCTTGGCTGCTTTGCCAGCCACATATAGGCAGCAATATGTTACTGAAAACCTGTTGCCATTTCTGCATTTCATTTTTATTCAATCTCTTTTCTATATTTCTTTTATCCAGAGCCTAAATGACTAAAACAAGTTGTGACTTTAAATACTATCATTGCAATAATTTTTCTATATTTAGCACATTTGTATTTTATTTCACTATGTGATTTATGCACTTAGTTAGCATTGGACAACAGCCTTTTCCCACTTTCCCACTCCCCCTTTGTTACTGGTGCATGTCGGGTCACATGAGGTTAAGAGTGGTATTAACAGATGTGGAGTGCATCTGGGAGCTCACCACCTGAGGAAGACCTAATTGATCGAACAACAGGGGCATCTACTGACAATTTGGGTGATGTGTAATCCACAGATCTTGCTACTTGGCGAATAAACCCAAAGTACTTGGATTATGAATTCTTGTTGGCATGTTTGGTTTGTATGGAATGCACCTTAACTCCTGATTTGTGTCTTTGCCTTGTGTGGATACCTGATCAAGAGTCTGCACTGGTGTTGGCACTGGGGTGCACTGGCTCATTGCTGCTTGTAGTGCTTACACTGACAGGGCTGCACTGTGACGTGCAAAGTATGGTAATATACACTCCTCACCAAATACCCTGCTAAGCTACACCCAATACCTCTGCTAAGCATCCCCTTGGTTATAGCACATGCAGCAGGCAGACAGTGGCTGGATCACAGTAGGAAGACAGTTCAGGACCATGGCTGACTAGCTCAATATCATGCAAGCATCTGGACAGTGCTAAAAATACAGCCCAGGTGTAGGACAGCTTTGTGTTAAAACATGAACACCTTTGATATTATCAACTGCTGCTGGAGGGATGCAGGGCCATGAAAATCCAGCTCCTCTGTCTGGAATGTTTAGAAACAAACCAGTCTGCTTTGCTTAATATGATGTCATTATTTGCATTGTTTTCACTTATTCCCAGTATTGTGTGTTCTCATTAGTCAAAATTTAAACATGCATCTGATTTACTACCACATGTTATTATACTTACCAATGCAAAATAAAAGAGGTGCAGACTGTCACTGCAAAAGGTGATTCTGATCCAGATAACAGAGTCTGAAAACAAAATGTCCAGCATTTCTTTAAGCTTGTGTGCCAGTAAATGATCTCTTTAGATCTTCTGCTTTGGTGTGTGCACCTTTTATGTTTTTAAACTATTATGGTTATCACGTGTCTTGATTTTGTCACAAACAGTTCTGGTTTGGGTGTCTGTGTCATTCCAAAATCAGGAAAAAATGGAAAATGTCCTGATTTGGGCCTCTGAAAAGGTAGAAACCCTACTGCCGTACTGTATATAAATACTGAATTTACATACTGTATATGTAGTGTTACTTTTTTCTTTTTCTTTCTGTAGTACATTTCCATGCTACCACTAACATTCCTCAATGAATTCACAGCCCAAACCACTAAAACAGCTGCAGTAATATCTTTTAAGACCTAAATGCCATTACTGTATTAGTGCTGGATCATATTGTCCATTATCCCTGATATGGTGTATTTCTTCTGCATGTGGAGGGAAGCTATTGAAAACTCCTTAAGTACATGTTGATGTGTGCCTGCCTGCTTGAGAGAACTGTGACCAAAGTCAGAATTCCATTTTTTGAATCACACTTCTCTCTTGTTCTAATGATTGTGGATGCTTAGTTTTTAGGCATGCATGCATGTTTTAAACATGGGAAGGGAGTATGTTTTCATGCAAAATGCTCGGATTTGGCTCCAAAAAAAGATGGCGACCCTTCTGTATTTGTAATGTTTATAGAAACATAGAAACATAGAATTTGAGGGCAGATAAGGACCGCTTGGCCCACCCAGTCTGCCCATTTCCCTACCTAATGGATAAGCTGCAGATCCTAGTTAAACAGCAGCCTACTTCTTCCTACCCCCACCCCCTAGAATTGCCTTATGACTGTCCCATGCATGCTTGAATTCCACCACTGTTTTTGACTCCATAACCTCCTCTGAAAGGCCGTTCCATGCATCCACAACCCTCTCTGTGAAAAAATACTTCCTTAAATTACCTCTGAGCCGCCCATCTTCAAATTGTGCCCTTGTTCTTCCACACCTCTTTTTGAAAGATGCTACCTCTTGGACTTTGTTGATTCCCTTGAGGTACTTGAAAGTTTCTATCATGTCCCCCCTCTCCCTCCTTTCCTTGAGGCTATACATATTAAGCTCCTTAAGTCTCTCTCTTCATATGTCTTCTGGTGCAGACCCTGCACCATTTTAGTTGCCCTCCTCTGGACAGCTTCCATCCTGTCTATGTCTTTGCAGAGATGGCGTCTCCAGAACTGTACGCAGTACTCCAGATGGGGTCTTACCAGCTGTCTGTACAGAGGGATGATAACTTCCTGTTTTCTACTGGTGATGCCTCTCCCTATGCATCCCAGTATCTCCCCAGCCGTCCTTGCTGCCCTCTCACATTGCTTGCCCACCATTAGGTCATCTGATATGACTACCCCAAGGTCCCTTTCCATTTTTGTTGTTGTTAGTATCTCACCCCCCATTGTGTACTCTTCCCCTGGGTTTTTATTTCCCAGGTGCATTACCTTGCACTTCATAGCATTGAATCTAAGCTGCCATACATTTGACCATTCCTCTAACCTTGCCAAGTCCCTTCTCATCCTTTCCACCCCACCTTGTGCATCAACTCTATTGCAGATCTTTGTGTCATCTGCAAAGAGACATACTTTCCTTCTAATCCTCTGCAATGTCCTATAAAGACATTGAAGAGGATCAGTCCTAATACTGAACCTCATGTATCCCACTAGTAACCTCCTCTCGAGTGGACTCCATTTACTATTACTCCTGTGTCCTATTCTCCAGCCAGTCTTCTTCCAGGCTGTCATCTTGGGACCCACTCCCAGGCTGGCTAACTTGTATATTAATCTTTTGTGTGGGACTGTGTCAAATGCCTTGCTAAAGTCTAGGTAAGCCATGTCCACAGCCCCTCCCTAATCTACTACTTTGGTCACCCAGTCAAAGAAATCTAACAGATTCATCTGGCATGACCTTCCTGCTGTGAATCCATGCTGCCTTGGGTCCTGTGCCCCTCTGGCCTCTAGATTCTCGATAATTCTTTCCTTCAGAAGTGATTCCATCATTTTCCCTATCATTGAGATTAAACTAACAGGTCTGTAGTTTCCTGCTTCTGCCTTGCTCCCACTTTTGCGAAGGGGAATCACATCTGCCCTCCTCCAGTCCTTGGGTACCACCCCATCCTCCCATGATTTGTTAAAAAGGGTAGTCAGTGGTGTCACTAGTTCTATCCTTAGTTCTTTTAGAATTCTAGGATGAATCCCATCAGGCCCCATTGCTTTGTCCACCTTCAGTTTTAAGAGTTCTTTCAGAACCCTTTCTTCTGTAAATGGGCTGGTATCAACTTCTGTATTCAGAGTGTTTCTACTGTTTGTTTTAGGTACCTCTCCCTCTTCATTTGTAAATACTGAGCAAAAATATTTGATTAGTATCTCTGCCTTTTCAGAGTCACCTCTGCCCACCCTCCCTCCCTTTGTTAAGCCTTATTATCCCTCCCTTGGTCTTCCTTAGCTCCCTGATGTACCTATAAAGGTTTATCCCCTTCTTAACTGAGTTGGCTATCTTTCCTCAGTTTGGGCCTTTGCTGTTCTGACTGCCTTCCCAGCTTCCTTTGCTTTAACTGATACAGTTCTCTGTCCTGCTCCTTCTGTGATTCCTTGTACTTTCTAAATGCTTTCTTTTCTCTTGAACCTTCACTGCCACTTCCTTTGAGAACCATAGTGGTTTCTTACATCATTCGTTTTGTTTATTTGCTTCACACAAAGGCTTGTTACCTCTGTGATGGCAGTTTTTATTATTCCCCATTGTTCTTCCACCCCTCCTTCCTGCCCATTTGCTAGTGCATTCCTTAGGCACTCACCCACTTTGGCAAACTCAGCCCTCCTAAAGTCCAGTATTTTTGCCTTTGCATGGCTTGACTCTATTGCTGTGTTTATTGTGAACCATACTGTTCGATGATCGCTAGTTCCAAGATGGCTACCCACTTCTACATCTGTGATCCTCTCTCCATCTCCATTTGAGAGAACCAGGTCTAAGATTGCTCCCTCTCGAGTGGGCTCCAATACTAGTTGTCTAAGTCATGCCCCCTGTAGGGCATCTAGAATAACCCCACTCTTCAAAGTGGCAGCTCCAACTGCACTCCAGTTAACATCTGGCATATTCAGATCACCCATCAGCAATATCTCCCCTTTTTCTGCCATTCTAAGTATACTTTCTATCATTTCCTTGTCCATTTCCTCCCCCTGAGAAGGGGGTCTGTATCTAACCCTGTGCAGATTGTGGTGCTATTGCCTGTCTCCAAATTTACCCACAGTGCTTCTTCTCCTCCCTGTTTACCCTTTTGTTCTGTTGCTTTGATTCCTTCCCTTATAAAGAGCTACTCCTCCTCTTCTTTTACCCTCCCTGTCCCTCCTGTAGATAGTGCATCCTGGTATGTTTACGTCCCAGTCATGGTTTTGAGTGTACCATGTTTCTGTGACTGCCACGATATCCAGATGTTCCTCCTCCATCAAGTCCACTAATTTAGGAAGCTTGTTACTCAGACTACGGGCATTGGTACTCATTGTTCTCCATTTTTTGATGGCTTTACCTTCTGTTGCAGCATCCCCCACTGACCTTTCTGCTTCGGTCTTTTTCTCATTTAGTACCCTGTTTTGTAGGGAGAGGCTGGGATTTTCCTGCTGCTTATCAGTGCCTCTCCCCTTGACTATTTTAAAAGCTTGCCAATGAAGCATTTAAACCGATTGCTCAAAAGACGTGTTCCCTTCCTGGACAGATGCAGACCATCCTGTCAGTATAGGCTGGTGTCCCTCCAGGTGGAACCCCAGTCCCCAATGACGCCAAACCCCTGTTCTCCACACCATTTTTTCAACCATTCATTAAACTGCATGGTGCAAAGTACCCTCGCCTCACCCATGCCATTGACAGGCAGCACCTCTGAGAAGGATACTGTGTGTGCTACTTGTCTTTGGCCCCTCCCCAACTTACAAAGTCCTCCTGCACTGCTCTAATCTCATGATGAGCCAAGTCATTTGTCCCTAGGTGGACAATGACATCCAGCTCAGACTCCCGTACAGCTGCTCTCGTGATCCTGAGGATGCTTCTGTCCCTCCAAGCCATGGCATCAGGCAGGCATCTTACTTCAGTTTTCCTGCTCCCCCAGTTCTATCCCCTATAATTGGAGTCCCCACCAGGAGCTGCTTCCTTTCCTGTGGTGTCCTCTGCCTCCTTCCTGTGGGCCTCCCTTGAGACAGTTGTCCTCAGCCTCCTTAGTCTCCTCTGTAGGTGCATCCATAGGGGAGCTATGCTCCCCCAGAATGGTGTATGGATTGTGGAGTGGAACAACTGACTGGGTGTGCCTCTGTTACTCATCCTCCCTTAGCCCACTGTGGTTCAACTGCTGTGCTTTCTTTGCAACCTCTGAGATAGTGGTGGTGGCCCTGGTGCTCCCTGAATGGGGAGGTTCCCTTTCTACTGTCCAGTGTGGACTGGGGGAAGGTTCCCTTATTACTGTCCAGTGTGGCCTGAAGACGGTCAACTTCCTCCCTCTGGGCAGAGAGTTGTCAGCAAATAGGGCAATCCACTCTGGGCCTCACTCCACCTTGTATCCAAGACCTGTTATGCCTGAGCGCTAGCACCCATTTTACCAGAAGATCAGAACACCAGCCTCTCCAAGTCCCCCAATGCTGGACTTCTCAGGGACAAAGATCATTTGCCTATCGTGCCCCCAGCTGGCTAAATGCCCTCAGCACTCATATTACTGCCTCCACCTCTCTAGGTATTTTCAAATCAAGGCTGTTCTCTCACCTTGCCACCTCCAGCTCCTGTGACTGCCCTGATTAAACCTCCTATTTTCTCACTACCCACCCTGTTACATTATTTGACAAAGACATGTTTGGAAACCTTTTCTCCTGCTATTGTCTGCTCCCACACCTTTCACTTACCCTCTCTGTTCTGGACTTTTCTCTATTTGTTTCTCCTAATCTGGCATGACCTCTTTCTAGTAATAATAATGTGATTATTGATATCTCATGTCCTTTTGCACAAATGATTTGATATGTATTTGTATATGTTTTCTCGCTCTTGACACAGCACAAATTATTGTGTTATCTATGTAACCTTTTTTGTACTGTACCTAATTGACATGGAACCTTTGTAAAAGAGCCTCTGGCTCAAAGGTAGTAATTTCTAGAACAATAAACTAAACTAAACATCTCAGCCTCCAGAAAGACTCCTGGAAGACTTTTGCCCCACAGCCATTATATTGCACTACTCCCCACAAGTTTATCTACTTTTTTTTATGTGTGTGTGTGTGATTGGTTTGTTATATAGAAATGTATATATATATTATACAATGTGCATGCTTATATTGTCAGTGCAGTGTGCTAGAGGATATGACAGTGATATGCACCTTGCACTCTTGAGGAAATGATGTCAGAACCCCAGGTATAAAGGAACTATTTCCAGGGGTGGGTGGGGTGAGGGTGGGCAGGTTGGCCTAAATTTGTTCTCATGAAACAATCAGCTAAAAGCTCTGACCCACTGCTGCAATGAGTGCCTTCCTGTCAGCAAGATGCCCTACACAACAATTTGACAGAGAAAATACCCTGCTAATCAAACAGAGAAAAATCCAGACATCCAAGTCAGACACAGGTGAACCTCTCCAGCCCCAAAACAGACTGGTGGTTTGTGCTCTGAAAGCAGTCAGCCCCAAAATAAGTCAGCTGTGCTTTAAACTCTTCCTGCACTGAAAATCTTAAGAATTGTAACAAAAGTAAAGCTAGATCCACCTCCCTCTGTTGCTTGAAAGACTGTCCTTTCCTGATAATTCTAAGTTCCTTATTTCATCTTTCAGTTAGAAGTAGCCTCCACCTGCAGAATATCTTTTCCAAACCAAAGACAATTGTAAGGTTCACTTCCCTCTGTTGTGAGCACAACTCACCTTCTTGCAAATCCTATGTTCAGTATTGCAGCTTCCAGCCAGAGGTAGCTTCACCTGAAGAATATTAGCTGTTCTTATTTTTTGGTTTCTACAGAATGCTCTCATGACACCAGAAGTGTTCCACTCTGAAATCACAGTCCCCAAAAGAGAAACTACAGTTATACTCTGCAAGAACTACACTCAATTCCCCCATTTTATGGACAGTGATTTTTATGTGGGAATGGTAATTGTGAGCCACAGGGCAAGCAGCACATTAATTATATTCAGTAATCAAAGCCAGAAAGATCCATCATTGATGGAAACCTCTGGATACCCAAGGCTCTGCATTTACCTGTTCCTCTCAGGTACACTGCACTTTGATATACAGTGAAGCCAACCAGGATGAAGTACAATGTCACAGGTTTCCTGCATGACAAAAGGGATTAATTCCCATTGAAATTACATTGTTTGCTGCAGCAACTCTGCTACAGAATTCTGAAGCACTGTGCTTCATCCCAGTGGGCTTCACTGCACATATTATGTGCTGCTTGTGTGACTTTTGTAGGGCTACCACTAGCCTTAAATCTTAGTGGAAATGTAATGTACATGATTAATTTTATTTTGCTTCCTAGACAGATTTCAGGACTTGCTGTAGTGTGGTCATCATACATTTGTGATAGGCTGTTTGTTGTTGTTGTGGTGGTGGCAGTGGAGGTGACAATACCGGGTGGAAGGGCTAACATTTTTTAAGATGCAGTAAAAAACATCATGCAGTACCAACAATAGTAGGGTGTCATTTAATGTACTGTAATGTTTTGGTATTTGGTCTGCCACCAAAGGACCTCTTGCATTCTGGTATTCTGCTTTCCCCTCTGATGCTTCTGCTGCAGGAATCACTAGGTACCAAATGAACTAAGTCAGATGCATAAAATAATGAACAAAATAAGGTTTATTTAGGAGCTTAGGAAGGCATGTCTCATTATCACAGGGAACATCCTAGACTGACCAGAGGACAAAGGAATTTGTCCTTCCCTAGCCCCAGCTGGACACTAATTAGCATAACATGTGACCATTGCTGGCTGCCCATTACCATTCCTAGTTAAAGGGGCAGCAGCTAATCTTTAGCCCCATGCTCAGCTCTGTACTCCACATCACCCCAGGTATTGTAAATGTGAGTACCACTTGAATAAGTACAGACATCGTTATGCATGAACAACAGAAAAAAGTAGCAACAAGTTTGTAACAGTAAAATAACATTTTACAGCATCATGGAGACAGTACTAGAAGGTGATTGATTAGTTAATTGATTGAAAATGCTAAAATTGAGAAGCAACAAAAATATTAGATCATGCGGGAATTCATAAGCAATTTGCAGACTGTTAAGACACAGAATTGACAGAATGACTACACTGAGTCTGAGTAATAAGTTCACTGGATTCAGCAACTTTTGCAGTCAGTTGGGATTGCTGAGTGGGTGGCTTGAACTAGTTCTTGACAGGATGTGGTCAAATCAGAAATGGGGACCCATGAGTTCTGAGCACTGTTATACCCACACCATTTAACATGGTATGACCAAGATCCATTAATGTACTTTTTACACAGAATCTTCTCAAGCTGATACACTGTTTGGGGTATAAGAAAGTCCAGAGAAGATGCAAGAGGCTGAGAAGTTCCAGAAAGTCTATCTGGTTGGGCAGGAAAAATGGGATCTGGCTGATAAGTGTCAGTACCATGAAGTACTAGTGGAACTGTTGTCAAGTTGTCAGCAGGAAGTTCAGTTTCTGAAAGTATTGCAGGTTCTAAAGAAGCTTCATTACTTGGGGGACTGGGATCATCAGGGAGGGAATCATGCAAGTACCCATGCTTCAACCTGTTAATGTGAATTTTATTGTGTACCAGCTTCCCATCTGACATTCAGCGCAAGTGAACATGAACTGGAGGAAGCTTTTCCACAAGATTCTAGAGAATGGCATGACTAACTGTATGTGAGTTCTGTCTGTGCGATGACCCTTGCCCACCTTGGTCCAAATGTGAAAAAGCACTCCGTCATTGAGGAAATACTGTGACGCAAAGAATTGTACATCCTAGTGGTGTTTCTTTTGTTGCAGTAAAGTTATAGACTTGAGATAAGTGATGTCTGTCAACTGAAGATCAGTTCTTTGTTGAAGTTTAATTGTGGCCAGGGAAATATTGGTGCTAGAGGTTGTAAGAAGCTATTCAGCTGCTAGCAGTAGTTAAGGATTGATACTTTTCTCTGTAGAAGCATTTGAGAGCAGCAAAGTGACTTGAGGTGCTGTAGGAGTGTCCACAGGGAGCTCATTTGTGGAGTAGAAGGGGAGATCTTGTAGGCAGGCTTCTTCATCAGGAGAAGTTGCTATAGAGGGATACTGTCTCTGGCTTACAGCATCGGCATTGGAGTGAACTCGACCTGGTCAGTGTTGGATTTCAGAATTGTAGCCTTGCAGTATGGCAACCCATTGGGCAAACTTTCCTACTGGTTCCTTCATTTCGAACAATCATCTGAGGGCTGAGTTATCCACGATGGCTGTGAAGGAGGACTAGTGAAGGTAGCAGTCAAACTTCTTTACAGCAAAGATCATGGCTAGGCATTCTTTTTCTGTGATGTCGTAGTTTTGCTCAGCTGAAGCGAGAGAGCACCCCGCATAGGAAACAACTTGTTCTGTTCCGTCTCGGATTTGACACAGCACAGCACCCACTGCAAAGGAGCTAGCATCTGTGTAAATCCTGAATGGCTTGTTGAAGTGGGGATAGGCCAATACTGGGGAAGAAATAAGTTTGTCTTTCAAGGTTTCAAAGGCCTCTTTGCAATCGGAAGTCCATATGTAGTTGCATCCCCTTTTTGTGAGAGCGTACAAGGGAGCTGCAATGTTAGCATAGTTGCAAATGAATTTTCGGTAGTAGCCAGACAAACCTAGAAAAGTTCTAGGGTCTTTGAGGTTTGTGGGTTCTGGAGAGTCTTTTACTGCAGAAAGCTTATCTTGTTGTGTCAAGATGACATGTGAACTGACCACTTGTCCCAGGTAATGGATTTGACGCTGAGCAAGGCAACATTTCTCTTGATGGAGTTTGAGATTGGCTTGCCTGAGACATTCAAACACCTCTTTGAGATGCTGGAGGTGTTCTTGAAAAGTTCTGCTGAAGACAATGTAACATCATTGGGATACACGAGGCAAGATTTCCAAGACAGTCCATGCAACACAGCCTCCATGATGCAATGAAAGGTGGCTGGGCTGTTCCAAAGTCCCATAGGCAGAAGTTTTGAACTGGGAAAAGCCCCAAGTGGCAGTGCCAGGCTGTGTACAGACATGAAGCTGGATCAATAGTAACTTAGTAGAATCCACTCTAGAGATCTAAAGTGGTGGAGTAGGCTGGGCTGGCCGTACAAGGCTCTCTAAGGTGTCCTCTGTGGTGGGTAAAGGATGGGCATCCTGTACTGTGAGGTAATTGAGCTTTCTGTAGTCCACCACAAACCAATACCCTTTGTCCTTATTGACTACCAGCAAGCAAGTTGCACCCCAGGGATTGGTGGATTCCTCAATAATGTCCTGTTTGAGCATGTCCGTGATAAAGTTCTCTAGGATTTGCTTTTGTTTGTGTCCCACTTTGTAGGTTCTCTGATGAATTGACTTTTGGTTGGGCTGTACCTCAATGGTGTGTTGCAGGGTATTGCAGTGTCCAAGCTTATTATCAGGGCTGACAAAGACATCTGAGTAGGTTTCCAGGAACTCCAAATGTTGCTGTTTCTCTGTGGGACAGGCTGGAAGTTTTGAAGCAGAGAGACACTGGCTGAAGGGCATGTGCATTTCTTGTGAAGTGGGGGTGGTTGTGATGGTACTGACAGGATGACTGTTAATGAAACCAGGCTGAGGTTTGGGTAGAAGCTGAAGCTGATCCCCTGAAGACAGACAAACAAACTTCCCAATACTGGCACCCTTGGAGATGACCACTGGTTCATCCATGAAGTTGCAGCATTTTTGGAATACTGAACCACTGTGCACAGCAGACAAGGTGTTCCCTGGAAGGAGACCTGAGGAGTGCTAAGCTGGGGATCCCGTGATGATGCCAACAACACCTTGGGGAAGGGGGTCACCTTGAATCTTGGCAATCAAAACCATCTCTGACTTAGGAGGTACAGTGACTAAGTCTATAGCTGCGAGTTGCCTCCAGGGATCTAGTGACAGTTTATTTAAGGCAAAGTCCAGTATGGCTTTGTGCACCTTGAGAAAGTCCAGGCCAAGAATCATGCCTTTTTGAAGTTCAGGCACTAAGTAGAATTTAACCGTAGTTTGCTGTGAGCTGAACTGGAGCTTGAGATGGACCACGCCTGTGATAGGTACTGTAGCAGCGCTTGCAGTGATAATGTATTTTAGGTCGGCCAGAGCAAAAGTAGGTACACGATGAATAGCTGGATTGTCTAGGATACTGCTGTGTATCACTGAGATTTCTGCTCCAGAGTCAATCAAGGCATGCGTGAACTAATTGCCAATAGTGACGGGGATGTAGTTTGAAAGAAGGGGTGATCTGATGACAGGAACTTTGGCTCCTTTAGGTGAGATTGTGCCTGACTTAGCAGCTAGAGGATGCCGTTTGTTTGGGTTATGCGAGTCAGTGGGGCAGTCAGTTGCTTCATTTTCCTGTCCACAAGAGCCCCTAGTTTGTTGGGTGGTGCTCATTTCCCTGGTCCTGTGAATAGTTGCTAGCATATTGCTGATTGCACTGTGGCAGATACCTTTGGCTGTCTTGAGTCCTATGAAAGTTTTGCAGTTTGCAGCAGACTGCAGCAGTGTGACCCCTGAATCTGCACCACTGACAGGTCACTGCTCCCACAAAGATGGAAGTGGCTCAGGTCACTGTGGAGGTGGCTGTGGGGCATTAACAGGAGTTGCAGGGGGAGCTGCAGTGGGGAAATGTGTGCTGTTGACAGTTGAAATGAGCTTGTCAATCATTTTTTGTTGATGTCGGATGTAAGTAGCAAGTGCAGCCGATTGTGAGGACTGTGGGTCCTGAACAGTGGTAGGCTGAAGCATGGAAATAGACTCTTGGGCTAACTGGGCCACTTGGAGTGTGTCTAGCCAGGTGGTTGGATTTTGTTGGATAATGTAGGTACGAAATTGTGGAGGAAGGCCTCTGACAAATGCTGTAATCTGGTCTTTTTCTGATTTTTGTAGACGTTTGCACCATGATTCAATGCCCACTATAAATGCTTCCAATGATTCGGAAGGTTGCATAGTGCACTCCCATAGTTGCTGTTCTAACAACCAGGGTGGATGAGCTTGTAAGAAATAGTTCTTGAAGGTGGAATACAGGGTGACATTGTTCCCTCTCATCTGTTCTGGAAGGGTATTGAATTACAATATGGCCATCCCTCTCAGAACAAGCTCACAGCGTTGGAAATTCACAAGGGATCCATCCAACCATTGAAGGAGATCCAGGCCTGAAATTGCTTGAGCCAGGCCAGCATCTTCATGATGTAGTGCTGAGAATGGTATTGGCTGCAAGCTGGAGTGGACCATTTAGTGTGTGGAAATAGCTTTAAGGTAGGCAAGGTCATCCTGGATGACCTCTATAGTGGGCATCCCTTGGGCTGAAATGGATGACTGGATGTCAGGTAGCATAGTTTCAATCTTGAGACCCCATGATCTCGAGGTAGGTGAAGGTGGAGCCCCAGAGCTTGAAGTGCTCAGGGCATCATTTTTCCTCAGAAGACATGGTTGGAGAGGGACTGTGTGACCCTGAACAAAGGTCATAGGGATGAGTAGGAGTGGTTGCCATGGAGAGAATGAGACACCTTGAAAGAAATGATTTGTTGAGAGAATAAAAAGTTTTGTTGTTTGGGTATTTTTTTTTTGTAGACAAGTACAGTTATATGTAAGCAATTTTCATCAATGGACGTCTCAATAAACAACGTCCACTCTAGTTTGGTGTTGTCTGTTATTGAAATAAACTTTTCTTTTGCAAGATGCAGCTATTTGTTGCAGTGTCCATTCATTTCAATGGTGCCCCTCAAAACCATGGCCGCCATTACTTTCCATGGAGTGAGGTAATTTTGAACAAGTCTGTGCCCCTTACAAAGATGGCCACTGGACCTGTAGCATACGCTTCTTGACTAATTTGACATTCCCAATATGGTTGCCAACAAGGGGAAAGGTTGCTTCCTGTTTTGTAGTTGTAAGCAGTGGCTTATGTCGGGGCAGATGAAAGAATGCAAGATGGCCATGCTGCAGTCTGTTCGAAAGATAAATGGCAGGCTTTAGTTTGGCTGAGTGACTCCCACCCAGGCTATCCAAAGTATTTATGTTGAGAGATTTATTGCTTTCTTCAAGGTTTAGACACCTTGAATACTTTCTTCAGACTGAACTGGCAAAACAAATGTCTGTGTATTTGGAAGGCACCTTGACTTAAAATAACAAAAAGCCATATGTCTCTGGTTTAAGAGTTAATGAACAGGCAGTCCACAGCACCCAAGTGTTCAGGCTAGCATGATTGTACTTTACAGCTGATTCAGTTAGTAGGCTTGTAATATGCAACACACATTTTTTTCTCAGCCTACAATGTTAGAGAAGGGCTACAGGATGCTAGTTAGCAGGGTTAGTAAGGAATTTGCATTTGCTAGAGCTGCAATCCAGAGACAGCATCAGTAAAAATACTTTAAAATTTTGTTGCTGCTCTGCTGGTTTTATAGTTTGGTGGCTGATCCCTGCAGCAGAGGGCAGTTGGGCAGGGATTGCAGTGTATATTCTGTGCTTTTGTTGACTGGGAGCTGAGTTTTAGATTTTGGTGTGCTTTCTAGACACCGAGTTTGCAGAAGCCTGCAGAGGTTTGTAGCATGCAGCTCCGTGGGGTTGGTGGAGCCATAAAAAAACTCTGCAAGTTGCACAGACAGTGTCCTAACTTGGAGCACATTTATATGCAAAGAGAGTTATAAATGCTCAGGCAGAATGCAGGAGGCTTTCTTTAATAGAGAACAGTTCAGTTTTAATTTGCCTCTCTGCTGCCAAGTTTATTCTTTCTGAACGTGCATACACTTCAGGCACACTTGAGTGATGACTCTGGGGTACCCAATATTGCAGACAAGCAAGATGAGGGTCTGGGCAGAAAAGGATGGTCCGCATTCTCCACCATGTGTGGCATTTTGGTATTTGGTCTGCCACTAAAGGACCTGTTACCTTCTGGTATTCTGCTTTCCCATCTGGTGCTTCTGCTGCAGGAGTCACTTGGTAACGAATGAACTGAGTCAGATGTCTGTTTTCATTGCTTGCTAAACCATCTCTATGGATTCATATCTGGAGCCCTTGTTTGAGAGCAGATAATTCAAACCATGTGAAACTGTACAGTAGCTAAATTACTCTGCATTCCAATACAAATATTTATAAAACATTGCACTCCAGTGATGTTTGGTCCTAGTTAATCCCTGTGCAGCAATATACTGTGTTAAGGCTGTGTGCTTTAGGTTATTGTCCTGACATATGTAGTGGGTGGGTGGGTGGGTAGATGAATGGAGACTACATACTATTGAGCTGAGGAAGCAGGGTCTGTTAAAGGCAGAGTTTTCCTTTATGAAAGGTACACCACCACTACCTGTGTTTAACAGACCTTTCCAGGCAATCATGTACCTTTTTGGGGGGTTGGCAGTGTTGTTCCAGGTGTTCTTTGTGTTCCAACAGGAGGAAGCCTTGATGGTGGGAGGCAGGATGAAGGACCACAAGGAGCTCCTCAGGAGGGTTTGAAACTAGGTACTGACCAAAGTAATAGACCAGGGAGGGGCTGTGGATATGGCCTACCTAGACTTTAGCAAGGCATTTGACACAGTCTTGCACAAAAGATTAATAATCAAGTTAGCCAGCCTGGGAGTGGGTCCCAGGGTGGTAGCCTAGATAGAAAACTGGCTGCACAACAGGACACAGAAGGTAACAGTGAATGGAACACATTCTGAAAAGTGGCTACTAGTGAGGTACCTCAGGGTCTCAGTATTGGTCCAGTCCTCTTAACGTCTTTATAGGTGACATTGCAGAGGGTCTGGAAGGAAAGGTATGCCTCTTTGAGGATGACACAAAATCTGTAACAGAGTTGATACACAAGGGGATAGAAAGGATGAGAAGGGACTTGGCAAGGTTGGAGGACTGGTCAGACATATGGCAACTTAGATTCAATGCAAAGAAGTGCAAAGTAATGCACCTGGGAAATAAAAATCCAGGAGAAGAGTACACAGTAGCAGGGGGGGTACTAACAACAACAGTAATGGAAAGGGATCTGGGTGTAGTCATATCAGATGACCTAAAGGTGGGTATGCAATGTGAGAAGTCAGTAGGGAAAGCCAGGGGATACTGGGATGCATAGAGAGGGCATCACAAGTAGAAAAGGAAGTGGTTATCCTCTATACAGACAGTTGGTGAGACCCCATCTGGAGTACTGTGCAGTTTTGGAGACCTCATCTACGCAAGGACATAGACAGGATGGAAGCAGTCCAGAGGAAGGCAACTAAAATGGTGCAGGGTCTACATCAGAAACCATATGAAGAGAGATTGAGAGAGCTAATATGTATACCCTTGATGAAAGGAGGGACAGGGAACATGATAGAAATGTTCAAGTACCTCAAAGGAATCAACAAAGTCCAGGAGGTAGCATCTTTCAGAAAAAGAGATGTGTAAGAACAAGGGGACACACTTTAAAGATAGAGGGGGTCGCCTCAGGGTAATGTGAGGAAATCTTTTTTCACGGAGAGAGTGGTGGATGCATGGAATTGCCTTCCTGGGGAGGTTGTTGGGGCTAAAACAGTGGGGGAATTCAAACATGCATGGGACAGACACAAGGCAATTGTAGTGGGGGGTGGCAGGAAGTAGGCTGTTGGTTAACTAGAATCTGCAGCTTATCCAGTAGGTAGGGAAATGGGCAGACTGGGTGGGCCAAGTGGTCCTTATCTGCCGTCAAAGTCTATGTTTCTATGTTAGGTACTACCTGCCTAATAGCACATACAAGTCGCAGAGTGCTAAAGCATAGTATAGGGATAAAGCACCTGAATGATAAAAATGCACATAGTTGAGAGAAGTTCATAATGAATAAACAACAGAACTTAATTGTAGAATGACAAGAGCCAGCACAAGAGAACCAGTACAAGAGAATCAGAAATAAAGTTCAGGTTCAAGTTTATTGCAGAAAAACTCCATTGAGCAATGCTCATTCACAAGGAGGTCATGAGACATATACAACATCATAAGGTATACAGTACATTAGCAAAAGTAGCTGAATAAAGTGCATACATTGATTACAAAAGACTTTTTATGATAATGTGCTACCTAGCAGCTATAGGTGTAGTTAAGGAGATGTTACTTCCGAACATGCCTACACAAGAGACTAGGTATACACTTAGCACAGGTATGGGAAATTAATATGGATATAAACGCAAAGACAAGTGAGAATATATAAAAAGAAGAAGGAGGGTAAGGGTAGAGGATGGGGGTAGAATAAGTGGACAAGAGTGTGATACAGATAGGAGGGTAAGGGTAGAGGATGGGGGTAGAATAAGTGAGCAGGGGTATGATATAGATAGGAGAACTGGGACTGGGGGAATGAGAGTAGGTAAAAAGAGATCTTAGCAGTAGAAGGGGTAGGCCATATGCTGATTATGGTAGTTTATGATACTGTCAAGGAGAGGATAGTCCATTCGGTCCGCATTTGATTGTAGTGGAATGGGGGGTAGGCTTAATGGCAGTTGCAAATATCTTTCATTTTAACAGCAGCAAGTGATTTATTGACATTAATAGAGACGAGGCTAGTTAGTTTCAATGCAGATTGGAGAAGATTCCAAGTAGTAGGCAGTGAATATGAAATAGCTTGATGGCCAAAGGCAGTACGGTTCTAGGGACAACTAGTAGGATGTAGTCCATTTTCCTGAGGGAATATACACTGTGGGCAATGTGGAAAAGAGATGTTAAGTAGCTTGGTAGTTTATGGTGGAGTATCTTGAGGGTCCAGATACCAGCATGGAGCAAGTGTCTGGTGGCAAGTGAGATTCGACCAACAGCTGCGTAGAGATCACAGTGATGGGTTTGGTAGGGGGAGCTAGTGATGAATCTTTAGGCACACTGGTAAAGAATGTCCAGCTTGCTTAGGTTAGTGATTGCAGAAGAGGTATAGAGTAGGTCACCATAGTCAAGTAGTGGAAGGAATGTGGCCTGGACCAGCCTGTTGTGGGTTGCAAGAGGGAAGAGGGACTTGTTCCTGAAGAAGAACCCCAGACATGCTTTGAGCCTCTTCGATAAATCCTCGCTATGTTAATTAAATGAGAGCTTGTTGTCTAACCAGATGCCAAGATATTGAAATTTATGTACGACTTCCAGCTGTTCTCCCAGGGAGGTGACGATAAAATCCTTTGTGAGGGAAGGGAGAGAACGAGGGGAGGTGTTATGGGAGAAAATCATAGCCTTGTTTTTTTTGGCATTTAGGAGAAGTTTGGCTTTTGTGAGGTTGCTTTCGAGCTGGGCAAAGTCAGCTTACAACATTTCTCTAACTT
The DNA here is from genome assembly GCA_016271365.2 of Neoceratodus forsteri. Taxonomy (NCBI): domain Eukaryota; kingdom Metazoa; phylum Chordata; order Ceratodontiformes; family Ceratodontidae; genus Neoceratodus; species Neoceratodus forsteri. The sequence continues at coordinate 854,882,233 of CM028134.1, forward strand.
TCAACACAGATGTACCTACGGTATATATCACAGTGTCGTCCACAAAGAAATGCAGGCTGGAATTCTTTATATTAGAATCGAGATTGTTGATATAGAAGGAAAAGAGGATTGGTCCCAGAATGGAACCTTGTGGGACACCCCTGGCAACTGGGATGGGGGCTGAAAGAAGGCCATCAGCTTTGACTTTGTGAATCCTTCCAGACAGGTAACTAGTGAACCATTGAGCTGTGGACGGGGTGGCTCCTAATTTGGTAAGGCTGGTAATTAAAAGATGATGGTCAACGGTATCAAATGCTTTACTGAGGTCTAAAAAGACTGCACTGGTAATTTATTTGGAGTCCACAGTAGTAACACTTTGGCAAGTGCTGAGATAGTGCTGTGTTTAGACCGGAATCCAGACTGAGCTGAGTTGAGGAGAGAAAACGTTTCAAGATGATGTTTTAGTTGGTTATAGATCAGCTTTTCCAAAACTTTAGAGAGGACAGGCAAGATGGATATGGGCCTATAGTTGTTTAAGTCACATGGGTCACCTGATTTGAAAAGTGGAAGAATGTGGGCAGATTTTCAGCAGGACAGAACATAGGCGAAGGTGATGGATAAATTGAAAAAATGTAAGATGGGGCAGTGAGGTGGGCATATTCTAGTCTAAGGAAGAAGGGTTTGAGTCTGTCATCCCCTGCTCCTTTCCTGATATTGAGGCTAAGAAGAGAGTCCTTAACTTCCTTGTAGTTAAACATTCTCAGTTGGAATGGATGGGGTGGGGTACTGGTAACGGGAGTGGAGCTAACACAGCCATTCGCCTGACTAGCATAGAAAGAGGAGTCAAAAGCTAGTCCAGTGGTGACAAAATGTGAGTTGAGTTCTTCTAGGATATGGGATTTGTTTTCCAACACCCTACCTTTGGTAATAATCTTAGCAGGAATAGATGGAGCAGCTGGATGGCCCTTAAAGGGTTTTAGTGTCCTCCAGATTTTGTGGAAGTTACTGTTGGCCTGTTCCAGGGAAGAGATGTAAAAGTTAGCTTTAGCAGCACGAATGGTTTTTACACAGGCATTCCTAACTGTTCTAAAGGTCTGCCAATCGACGGGGCATTTCAAGCGCCTAGCATTAGTCCAAAGCATGTTGCTTTTGGTACAAGCTGCCTTGAGATCTGGAGTGAACCATGGGTGAGAGAATTTACATACTCTTACTTTAATAAGGTGCACATGCTTGTTAACCAGGGTGGTAAGGTTATCATTAAGGACAGAGACTGCTTCATCAGCAGTCTTGCCATCTAGCCTTCCCCAGATCAGAAAGAAAATTTACTGTGCTGAACTTACGAAAGGACAGATTAGTTTTAAGTTTAGGCTGATTGTGGTTTTTGGATTGGGACCTTATGCACACTGCAGTACCATGGTCACTCATATCATTGTGGAAGACTGCTGTGTGTGCCATTTTGTGAGGATGAGTAGTTAAGATAATATCTATGAGGGAGCTGTGGCCAGTATTAGAGGTATTATTCCTAGTGGGTTCTGAAACTAGTTGAGTAAGGCCAAGCTCGTCACAAACGGATTTAAGGCAGCTTGATTTCGTAGTAAGTCAATCCATATTGAAGTCACCTAGGATTATTGTTTTAGTATTGGCATCTAAGGTTAAGGACTTCAAAACATTAAGGATTTCTGTACCCCCAGACAGTGGCCTGTAGCCACCTATAATGGTTATGCATTCCGTGGAAGGAAGGTGAATCTTCAGTGGAACAATCTCATATTCTTTAGGTTTGGTTTTACACGATATATCACTAACTGCGTACTTAGTTTTGACATAGATCACAACCCCCACTCCCCCAGTTTCCCTATCAGCCCTGAATAGTTTATAGTCTGGGAGAGAGATTTGAGCATCAGTATTGTTTTTTTTTCAGCCATGACTCAGTGATAATGATGAGATCAGAGTTTGTATGCACTGTCCATACTTGAAGTTGATCACATTTTTTGGCCAGACTTAGAATATTAACCAACATCATCTTTAGACCATGGGCTTCAGCAAAATCCTTCGGTGAAGAAATTTGTGTTGAGGGACCTGGGTTTAAAGCAACATTACCAGAGCAAAGAAGCAACAGCAATAGCATTTTCTTTAAACAGTTTACCAAGAGTGAGAAGGGTTTTTTTCTCTGGGTCCTATTTTGAAAGGTTGTTGGATATGTGATTTTGATCCCAGGATAGGTAGAACTGGTTCTGCTAAAGGGAGAAATGAGGGAGAGCGCTCAGATGGTCATAGGTGATGGGAGTAGGATAGGCGGGGTTTGAGGAAGGGGATTATGTGTATATGACTGAAGGGACAATGGGGCAGGGGAGGTACCATGAGAGGAGGCATAGATGGGAGAGATAATGGTAGTGTAGGTTGTTGTATCACTTGGCTCTTCAAGAACTGGAGTAGCAAAGGGTACACTTATGCCCACACATAGGAGTAATCCAAGGAAGCTGTCCATGATACCCAGCAGTATAGAATAAAAGCGAGGGTGGAGCAGAAAATAGCACTGGGTGAGAGCCTGAGATTCTACCCACAGCCCTCTTATCTATAGTAGCAGCCACAGACACTGCCAGCTATTTCCCCAAATTTCTGTGATATTTCCAGAAATATCAGCTGCTTTCTGCATTACCACAGTAGGGGCAGCAGAGAGAAACTCTTCAGAAATGTGAAATATCTGGAAATAGCTGGCAATGTCTGTGGCTACTACTGTAGATGAGGGAGTGACAGGTGATGGAGAGCCGACCAGGGACAGGTTAATAAGATCCAATCAACTGGCTGTAGACCCATGGGGCAGAGTAATGCTGTATTTAAAGGAGGCCGGGGTTGGGAAGAAAAAGAGAGGAGGAGACCAGGAAGAACTGGAGAAAAAAGTGGATAAGACTGATGGCATAAGAGTGGAAGAAGATAAAGTGGAAAGTTGAAAAAGTGATTCAAACTGAGCTGTTAAGAAGGAATGTTGGACCTTAAGAACCCTTTTATTTTGTTTTTAAAGTGTTTTAAAAGTGTTATAAAAAGTACAGTGTAACAGTTTGGGTATTGCATATTGGTGACCCCCTTTTTTTTTTCTCTGGGCAACAGGGCATAAATTGCTCTGGCATAAATGCTGCTTTTACAAATGTGCTTCTTGTAATTATGAAGGCAGTGTAGTGTGGGATCATAGAAGGTAATTAGGTTGGATTGCAGGTAAAAATTGAGGATTGGAGATACAACAGTTGAGTTTATGATTTGAGAATATTTGTTTAAAGTATATAAGAAATCAATTTTAAGTATTTTTGTATATACTATAGCAATGTTTAGGCTAATTGGAGCCAGGTGGTTTTAGGTGATGAATCCATTGAGGGGGTTTCACAACATAGTACACTACATGCCCCTCTTGATAAGAACAATGTCACCACTAGTGTTAGATCATTCACCAAGCAACAGTTCTACAGCAGCAGTAGTTGGCCAGTAGCAGGTAAAAGATGCACAGAAGGCAAATAAGTCTGTGGGTCTCCGAATGCTATGGAATTCTAACATAAGTATTGAAGGGTAGCAGTAAACAGAACCCCATGTTCAATATGACAGTCAGTATAAGAGGAACCCAAGGAAAAACTATGCACTCCCTTAAAATGGAAAGCCTAGCATTACATAGAACTAAAATTAAGTACCTAGAATCAGGGGAGAGGGCAGGCAAACTATTGACACTTAGGCTGTGGCAAATAGACTCAAATCGAGCTGTGCCAGCATTAAAAAGGGAAGATGGGGAAGATGTGATAAAAGACCCGAGGGACATTGTGGTTGCCTTTAGAGATTACTTTCAGCATATTTACTCAATTGAGGTCAACAATAAGTCCTCGACTACTAGAATTAATGAATTCTTAAGTTCGGTTTCCTACCTAAGGTACCACAGGTGGAGGTTAGACATCTGGGAGCACCGATCCAAGAGATCGAGGTAAGGACAGCGGTTTCGCAGTTAGCAGTGACAAATCCCCTGGACCAGACGGCCTAACCACTAACTTTTCAAAATCTACATAGACACAATCGCTCCAATCATAACTAGGTGTATAATTTCTGGTTTGAGCAAGGCATGTCAGATTCTACCTTCTTAGAGGCACTTATTACCCTTATCCCCAAACCTGATCGAGACCCATTGTTGATGGGCAGTTATCACTCAATTTCCTTACTAAATGTTGATGTCAAGATCTTAGCTAAAATACTAGCAAATAGATTGAATCCATTTATGGAGAGTATGGTTAGCATAGAACAGGTGTGTTTTATGAGTGGAAAGTTATCAAGTGACCACTTACGGAAAGTCCAGCACCTGATCATTCATGCACAGGAGGTGTGCCACCCTACAGCCTTGTTGGCACTAGATGCTGAAAAGGCGTTCGATCGAGTGTCGTGGGACTTTCTTTTTGCAGTGTTAGATAGGTTTGGACTACCGCAGAATTCTTAACATGGGTCCGTATTTTATATAGTGCACCCACAGCTCGGTGTGGTGTAATGGTATGCTATCTTCTCCATTCCTTTTAAATTGTGGCACCAGGCAGGGTGTCCACTTTCACCACTCCTGTTCAACCTCTATCTTGAACCCCTGATTCGTAGATTACAGACATCACAAGTGATTAAAGGGATAGAGCTAGGAATAGAGATCGATATCGGCATATGCCGATGACCTCTTGCTACATATAGAAGAGCCCGACATCTGTATACCAGAGATATTAAGAGAAATCACTAGTTTCTCTGAAGTCTCTAACTACAAAATTAATCCATCTAAGACCAAGCTTTTTCCGTTGAACAATAGATGCCATCCCAACATTGCGATGGAGTATGGCCTGACCTGGGAATCTAAAAGGTTAACATATCTAGGGGTCAAGATCACAAGGGGAATAAGATCTATGGTTAGTGAAAACTGCGATAAGCTCCTAAAAGTGGTTAAGCAGGACCTAGGTAGATGGAATCTGTTGCCCCTTTCTTTATGGGCCAGGATAGAAACAATAAAAATGAATATACTACCGAGGGTTATTTACCCACTGAATATGTTAGGATGCTTTCTCCCTAAGTCTTGGTTTGAAGGTTTAAGGAAGATAATTAGCTCTTATCTGTGGAAAGGTAAGAAGGTTAGGAGGACATACCAGAAGCTCACATGCCCAAGAGAAAGAGGATGTCTCTCTTTACCTTCTTTTTATAAATACTATTTAGCATCGTACATAAGCAAGATAGCACATTGGCTGAACCAAATACAAGCGATTCTATCGTCGGGTATATACCGCCCTGGATTAGCATTGAAAGAGATTTAGTTAATAGACATAATTTAGAACTATATTCGATAGCGTATACCACCTTCAACCTCTTACCTAGAGAATTAAGAAATACGCCCATAGGTTGGTCCATAAAGGCTTTGCAACAGACCCAAAAACTCTTACGGGTAAACTGGCAATTTCTTAGAGCAAAGACTGGTACAAATTCCACTTTTTGGTACAACAGGCTCCACTATCGCTTAGGCTTTGGGGAATATTAGGAGGCCTTAAACTAGAGCTTGGCTCCAGAGGGTAAGTTGTTGTCCTATCAACAAGCTCAAGACAAGTTCCCTGAAATAAGAGGCCAATATTTTAAATTTAGACAAGTCTCTGAATCAATAAGAGCCCATCTGTGTAAAAATGATGCACTATATATGGGTAGCGGTATTGAGTTAACGGACCTAATCAAAGTAGCTAGCCAGCCACACTCTATCTAGGGAATATATAAGCTCCTGCAACAACTTGATGATAGTTTACCAAGTGGGGTAGGTTACTATTGGACAGGTAGATTAGGAATAGCAGAAAATGGGAGGTTTGGAGAAATATATGGTTGAATACATATAGAAATCTTAGACAAGACAAATATAGGCTACAACAATATTATGTTGTACACAACATGTACTACTCTCCCTGAAATTATGCAGAATGGGTAAATCAACTCACTCTGCATGTACTAGATGTGGAATAGAAGGTAGTGATGTGTACCATATATTGTGGGAATGCGTTAAGATTCAACCTTTTGGGAGACAATTCGTACATCTTTGCCACAAGATTTGGGGATAAATGGTCTCTTTTCACCTGAAACTTGTCTACTGAGTGCTTTCAGTAAAGATATGTCCAAACAACAGAAGAAATACATTGCATTAATCTCTGCAGCCACGAAGGCGGTCATTTTGAGGCACTGGACAGATGACTCGGTACCTTCTGTTAGTGAATGGTATAAAGAAATCACATTAGCATTACAGGTGGAGTCTCATATTGCCAGGATGCACAATAAGGTAGAGGGTTTCTACCTGCTGTGGGGACCTCTGGATGCAGCCCTGGCAGTTTGGAGCTCCCATGGTCGCCCAGGAGTTGTGTCCCCATCATGAACCTTGGGTAGGATCTCCCCTATGAAAGGCGTGTGAGTGCTGCTTCAGTTGAGGGGTTGGGGTTGGGGTTAGAATATTGGTGTAAATAACTGTCCTTTTTTTTTTTTTTAGTACCAATAGCAAGGGGTTGGTCTTGTAATAGATATGATGATTCTCAATGTTCACCTTGATGTCTCAATTGTACCAGCCCTGCTTATTGTGTATGGTATATGTATTGTACATGACTATAAAATAAATTGAATTTAAAAATGGAAAGCCTGAGTAAGTAGATAAAATTGGTTAAAAAGTTATTTTTGAAAAAAAATATTATTGAAAAGGAGCTTTTGAAGTACTTGTGATTGGTGAAGAAGGACTGGTGAAGAGGGAGAATCTGTTCATCTATAAACTGATACAACCACAAGACTGTTACCTTAGAGGTACAGAATGCATGTTATAGTTAATTTAAATTAAACAAAATTATAGATTCTGTAGGTAGTGTAAGGTTAGATTTCAGAGGAGCAGATAAAACAAACTTCTCTCCCATTGCATTGCTTATTAAACCCATTTTTTTGGACATACCGATAGGAAGAAGGTGGAATTTAAAGGAGAAGACTCCTGTATATTTATGATTTGGATACATCCGATGTATTTATTATACATTACATCAAGTACTGTACATATGTCAATAAGAGATCAGCCATTTCTTTGTTGCAACACATATCTAGAGTTTGAGGCTCTGACACAAGGTAGTAAAATGTGAAGCAAGCCTCCATTTACATGCAAATGAGACACTTGTAATACAGCCCCTCCCATTCCTCGATGTCACTGCAGCAACAGTGCAGAACAAAACATAAGTGTATCGATGCTGTCTATTCTAATTTTACTTTAAGTTTGCAATGACTTAAGACAGTTCTGTCATGCAACTCACACAGGGAGTGGTACTCGTAGCCCTAATACTGCATGTGTACAGCAAATAATACATCTAATAGTATTTCATTCACAGGAAACAAAAACTGTTCCTGTGTACTGCTCATTTATCTCTGTGAGACAGTTGTAACATGTTATGGAAAGCAGTAGACTGAATCAGTTAATCAACCAATCGACCAACCAATCAATCAATTGAGCAGTCAATCAGTCACTCTGTAGTGAACCAGGTGAACACCCTTGAGAAGATTCATTTACAAGGTAGGCTTGAGCTGTTTCCCAAATGGTCACACAAGACTGAATTCCTCCTCTGCACAAATTATACACTCCCCTTTCAGCAGCCTGAAAGTGGAGAGCTAGATCACTTACTTCATAAAGTGTATTTTTTTACATTTCAAATGCTCCTTACATCCGGGTTCTGACTGAGGGTTCTGACTGGAAATACCAAGATACAGAATGCATATGACATGGGAGGAATGAGCTAAGCAAATACAGAGCACTACAAACACTGAGACTGATTAGTTTCTTTACCTACAACAGCTGAAGTGTAGCATCTGATTTGTGAGGGACATCCTTCTTCAAATGCTGGCATTACAAAGGGGGGGCTGCTACAGCTTGTTTTCAGTACCTTCAAAGTGAAGTGCTATAGATGTCATATCACTGCTAATGATTTATAATGAGAATGGGGGCACTGTTAAAGTCATGAACCTGAGGGGCCATCACAATTCCCAAGGAGGTTAGGGGAACTTGTCAAGGGTTAGAGAGGAAGGAACTTTAGTAAGATTTGAACCAGAGTTTCCCAGTTCTTATGCCTGTGCTTTAACCACTAGATTACTCTTCTTCCATGTGCTGCAGCTGATGTTGTCCTGATAACCTATTCCTTATTATAGCTGAACTCTTTATTGCCTTACATCAGCCACCCAATCACCGATTGCCTAGTTACAAAGGGAAAGGGGCATTTGTGCAAGATCGTGTCTCACTGCTGGTGTCAATCAAAACAGAGAATGCTAACACACAAAGAACATATTACAACAGCTATATAATACCACTTAAGACTCTTGTTGTACCCAGAGTCATTTATTGGGTAAACTGTTTTTGCTAACAGAAACATTAACACAACATGCAAAGGCACTTGCTTATAGGCATACTATATATACATGTCAAATCAGTGCTGAATCACATTCATATGGTCCTAGTCCCTCTTTTTGATCTGCACTTCAGGATGTGCACAACACTTAAAGAGTTCCCCTATTACTCAAGTGGGGGACCAAACATTGTGGGTTCTGTTTACTGGTGGAACAGCATTTAGTACAGCACCATTATATGTTGCTCTGATGACATCATCCTCCAGCAGCACTGATGGTAAAATGGAGAACAAACATATTGATAACTTCTAGGGGCTGTATATTTTTATTTATAATCTAGATTTGGACAGCAATAGGACTGCTGGCAACTAGAGGAAGAACACAACAGTTACACATAAAGAGTTAGGAAAATATGGGTGTGAAACTATGGGAGACTTCCCCTTTAAATTAAGACTAGCAATTTACCAGACTTTGCCAGTCTTTGGATAACCAACTAATTTGCTAAAGAAGCACATCAGCACACCAGAAGACACAATGGCAGCGAAAGTCTTGAGAGGAAGGAAACTGCCTGATTGACAGCCTGTTTGTTTGAAGACCACCAGGAACTGATAAAACTAGGGAATTATAGGAGCAAAACAAAGATATTTAAGGAACTGTACAAGTGTGAGGTGAATCAATAAGCAATAAAGAAACAATGTATCAGGCACTGGTTTGAATTACAGGTTTAAGAAGATAGTTTAAAGTAATGGACATAGTCTAAATGAGGACTAGAACAGAACTCTTTTTTTTTAGGACATTTCACCTTTCTACTTCTAAATACCCATTTTATAATTGTGTTATCTTCATATTGGCTAAATTCATTGGATCATTTAATGTTCATTTAAAGGATTTAAATAACAAGGTATTTGTGATAAAGTGATTCCTATCCCTTCCCCCACACTCTCCGATCAGGTGACACAAGGTCCCTTGGAATCCCTCGCTGTAATACTAAAGTGGGACAAAATGGCTTCTCCCACTGCCTCCCTAAGCTGTGGAACTCACTCATCCTCCACATCATCCCTAACTGCTGCTCTACGCAACTACCTATCTTATCTATCAACTGCTCTTGCTAGTGCCACCCCGAATACTGGCTCTCTAGCTGTCTCACCCCTCCTTCTACCCTTTCTTCTTTTCTTGACTCAGTTGTGTTTTTTTCCTTCAATTACTTAGGCTCTTATGTTACTGTAATACATGCATCCAACCTGCATTTGCACTGTTAAATTGCACTTGCTGTAAATAACCTATGTATACCTATACATGGCTGTCCTAGTTTCATTGCTGTAATTGACAGTGTTTGCTATGCTGTACTGTACTATGTTCCCCTGTAATAGCTGCTGGATACCTGTAATTATCTGTTTAAGTTTAATTGATGTAACTGTCACTGATTGTATGCTTACATGATTATATTCCCTATCAGTATCCCCTCTCCACTGGACATTCCGTGAGATGAGCAACTAGTTGTTCAGTGTACTTTTCTTGGTGAAACATTTCAATAAATAAAATACATAAATAATTAAATAAATAAATAAGTGCTATTTATTACCAGTTATTATTATTTATAACTGCTATACTGTTACTTATTTCTTACATTATATGTATTGTAAGTGACACTGAGGGAATGTTAGCTAAACCACAACTGAAATTATTTATTTATAGTTAAATGTAATTTTATAAAAACATTTGCAATATTGCACATTTCCAATGTTCTTACTCCATTAAAAGCAAATTAAAAAATTAAGCACTTTAGCAGGGAAACCTGTTAGATTATTTATGCTCTGTTTAATCATATGTATTTGAATTATTAAGCATACAGAATTAATTTATGCTAGAAAATTATTTTTATGCAAGCTTATTTATATACTAGCATACCTTTGTGTCACATTTAAGGTGTAATATATAGGATTTACTCTGCAGTGCAAACATTAATATTGGGTAATTTTGGATAACAGATATAAGACATTGAGACAGGATCTAGGAATTATTTATGGCACTTATTTATATGACTTTCTTAAAATTGCCTATAATATAAACCCTTTCTGTGCCACAGACTGATATATCAGTCCAGCATTCCTATGCAGTCTAATTCTGTCAGCAGCCTAAGAATTAAAAGGATATCTACTATAACATGTGTTACAACTGTTAAGATTATACATTAACAACGTATTTTTCTTTAGTTATTAGGCTTTTTAGGATCTGTTTGATTGTTAAATTAGATTGGATTTTTTGATAAGAACTAAATATTCTTGCAGAATACAAAATGTCAATGACTAGAAGGAGTGGAAAAACAATTAACACTGAACTGACCACCAATGCAAGAATGGGAAAATCCACAATTAATAAAACTCAAGGGTAATAGAGTAAAAACATTAAAGCAACTTGCATTAGGTGCTTTAAATAAACTATAGAACTCCCCAGGATTCCCAAAAAAACAAGCCAAAAGAAAAATGGATAGGGAAAGTTAAAAGTAAAAACTTAACTTCAGCACCAAATGAGGAACAAATCAGATTAAAAACAGGTAGTTTCAGCAAGATTACATTTTATATTCAAGGGAGCTGAAATAAAAACAGAAAGTCTAGTACAGATATTATGGATAATAATCGAGAGAACACATTAATATTGACTTTTCTGAAGTGTTTGATAATTTGGAAGAACTAAATAAAACCATACCAGAAATTAGAAGTACTATCAGAACTCATCAGAAAGGGATTGAGGTTGTAGAGAACAGTTAATTAAGTCAAAACATTAATAATGCAACATAACAGGAAATGGGTAGAATTAATTGCTCTATAATGAATGAGATGAACAATACCTCTATGGTTTCTCCAATAAATGAAGAGATTTTTCCCATGATATGAGTCCTAACAGTAAATACCATTTAGATACTGAAAAGATAACAACAGATATAGCTTTGGCTTTGAAAGAACCCTACCTGGCAAATACTGTAATATTTGAACAATTAACAAACATTAAATAAGATCTTATATTTTTTAAAAGAATTTGAATCAAACACAGAATGATTTTAGGAAAGCTAACAAGAATCATGATGAAAGAATTGATCACCACAGTAAATAGTTGTATATAGGAATATATAGGAAAAGAGGAGTTGGTCGTGTTGCCAGATAGGAATCTTAGGGAAGACAGTATTGCTACAGAACTAAAACAAGGACATTTCTCATTGTGGAAGAGGGAGAAATCCAAGAAAAGGAGAACCTGAGGGCAACAAAACATAAGGGAATTTGTTAGGGTGGGATATGAGAAAAAAGGTGGAGGATTTAGGGCAACAGTATAATGGACAGAAAGGGTGATGAGGAAGAGAATGATACAAATAATAACTCAGTTCAGGAAAACTATAATGTAATGATGCATGAATCCATATAAAACAGAAAAGAAGTATAAACAGGGAATAAAACAGTTGAAAAAGGACAGGGTAAACTCAGAAAAAAGGGACAAAATCGAAGAAAAAGGAAAAAAAAAAACAAGGCATGTTAGATAAAAGTTATCAAAACTTAAAAATGAAGGATGAAGCAATAGATAAAATTCACCAGTCAAAAGCCAAGGAACTCACAAGAAATTAAGAGGAAGAAAGAAGAAAAAATCTAGAAGGACTTCAGGAGGTAATAAACTTGGAAGGTTTGAGAAAAGAAGAGGAAGAGTTTAGAAAGTCATCAGGAGATAATAAACACATTAGAATTTGAGAAATTCCTGAGAAAGACATTGGGCTCTGATTTTGTGTTACCTACTATAAGTATAAAATGGAAATTATACCCAAAGAGATGGAAGGGAAATTATCCTTGGCAGTTAAGACCCTAATGACTACCCTCTTAGATGGTAATAGGCACTTTTTGGAAAAAATCTGTATAACAAGACCTATTCCAGATTCTGAATTGGTTTTATTGGTATCAGACAAATGCTACATTTTGAATGTTATAAAAAAATAAGAATGAGTTAAAAAGTAGGAATATAAATAGATGATATAGTCTCTCTGGTCACATTATTCCAAGACTTTTATAAAGGACAGGGGAAAACAGCACCAGTGAGAAAAAAAATTGAACAATATATATATTTGGCCTTAATCAGATGCACAAAAAACTTCAAGAAATATTCATTTTAAAGTGGGGGACCTATTACAAAATATGCTAAGAACACCAAATATCAAACAAGCAATTAAGAGGGTGGTCAGATGGGAATGGGATGGATATATCACAATGTGAATAGAGGAGGGGGAGATTTACCAGATCTTAATGTATAAGGTTACAGATTTATGACTCTATATGCAATGAAAATGTTGAGAAAGAGAAGGGAAAAAACTAAGGAGGTATCTCCTCAATGGGAATCTGTGATAGACACTGCAAATAGGTATACTATTTTGGCAGGAATGGACAATTGACAGAAAAAAGATAATGCATAAGAAAGACCACAGACTCCAACTGATCCACAAGGAAAATATGAATTTAAATATATGGGCCCAGATATTCAAAAGAGTTGAGCCATGCGCTATAGGGTTGCGCCTGAGCAAGTCCAAAATTGCGCCATTCTGCGATATTCATCAGGAGGCAGTTGCCCCGAAATCATGCTGAGCAACAGTGCAATGATAATGAAGGCATGCGCAACCGAAGGGGGAGGAACCATGCATAAATGGAGCAGTGTGATATTCAACGACTTGCGCCATGCACAATAGGGGTGCAAGCGGAAGTTGCGCCATAGCGGAAATGAGCCAAAATAAAAAGGAGCAAGGGAGAGGCACAAGAACGCTACAGGGAAGCCACATGAGGCAGAACTCCAGGCAGACAGACAGGGCAGGAGGGACACACAGGGCAGACCAGGGAAAGGGCACCCAGAACACACAGGCACAGGGAAGGTGTGGGGAGCCACAACCAGTGCAGAAGGGGGAAGTGCCACACAGCACAGAGGCCACCACAAGCAGGTGTTCCCGGTGCAGGGGAGGTAGCAGGGAGGACAGCGGGGGGAATACAGTAACAGCTGCCGGGGCGAACACAAGCCAGGGACATGGCCAGTGCCACCTTCCAGATGGAGGCCATTATGAGGGGGGTGAGAAGGTGGGTGGCAGGGGGGCGTGGCCATGGAAGGGCCTGTCGGCGGTATGCCCCCACTAGGCAGTACCGAGCCCACATCAGCTTCGAGCTGTACAGCAATACTGAGATTGTGGGCCAGTACCGCCTGAATAGAGCAATTCTGAGGCAGCTCTGTGAGCTGTGCAGTGATGTGATGCAGGCACCCACATGACGGAACCATGCCCTGTCAGTGGAGACTAAAGTAACAGCCTGCATGTGCTTGCTCACCATGGGTACCTTCCAGAGACCAACTGGGGACACCACAGGCATAACCCAGTCAGCCACGTCACTCCACCTCACCCAATTCCTCAGTGCACTGCTGCCACATGCTGCGGAGTACATCCATTTCCCCAGCACACCGGCGGAGTGCACAGTAAACATACAGGAGTTCCACAGGGTAGCACATATGCCTGGCATACTAGGGGCAATAGACTGCACCCATGTGACCATATGCACACCACCTGGCCCTGAGGGGGCCGCCTACATCAATCGCAAGGGCTATGCCAGCATCAACTGCCAGGTGGTGTGCGATGCCAGCGGGGGTGCATAATCAATGTCTGTGCCACGCACCCTGGGGGAGCACACAATGCCTTCATCTGGCACCAGTCAGCACTGTGCCACAGATTTGAAGTGGGGACATCCCACTGGACACCTAGTGGGTGGGTGAAGTGCAAACCACATGGACAATCATAGGGCCTGGGGGCATGGCCAGAGGTGACATGGGTGGTGGCCTACATGGCCTGGGGCAGGCGATGCTGATCACCAAACTAACCTCCACCCTCTACACATAGGTGACAGTGGATACCCGCTCCGTCCTTGGCTGCTCACACCCTACCGGTGGCCCGCAACCCCATCGCAGCAACGCTACAATGAGGTGCACGCCACCAGACGTAATGTCATTGAGCGGGTGTTCGGGATGCTGAAGGCACATTTCTGTTGCCTGGACACCTCTGGCGGTGCCCTACAGTACAGCCCCTCAAAGGCCTGCAGGCTATTCCTTTCCTGTTGCATCCTGCACAACATGGCCAACGAATGTGGGATAGGCGTGCAGGTCGAAGAGGGAGACAGCGATGGGGACGATGATGACACCAGTGATGATGGTGATGGGCAGCCCCCTTGGCTGGACGGGACCTCGACTGATCCGGCTGGCACACCTGCACCGGGAAACCATCATGGAGGAGCACTTCAGCCAACCCAGGTAAGTCATAGGGCCATGTGCAACCACCGGTGGCTAAGGCACAACCCACAAACACACATGGACACACACCAGGGGTGCATGCTGTCAAGGGAAGTGGCAGGGAGCAGAAGCACACACACAACCAGGGATGGGTGAGGATTAACATGCCACATGGATGGACACACACACACGCACACACACAATGCACCAAACGTGCACAGAGGGCAGGAGGCACACCAACCCAGAACGCCAACCCTAGTAACATACATGTCCACAGGCCACCACGCCCACTGCGCCCATGTGTGTGTGTCAGATGCTGAGCACCATTGCACATTGGTGTACAGCGCAATGCATGCATCATCATGCACATGCAACTGCAGACAGCAGCCGGGAGGACGTGCAGATGCACTGTGTGTCCATGTGCAGGGCCGGGTACCCACCCGTGCACTGCCCACTGAAACACACAATGCACACAGGGCAGCATCAGACAGTAGCCATGCTGGGAGACAGGTCAGTCATGCAACACTGTGCCCCGGCTGTCACAGATGCATGGGCGGCCCCGCCGAGACCCACCAGCACTGACAGGCTGACCACTGGCCTCATGGGCTAGCACCGATGGTCCCCAAGGGGTTCCACTGCATGAACGCGACTGTGCTAGCACAGGGGTATGCAGCACACTGAACATGCCTGTGCCAGGAGTGCTCGGGATGCCCACAGCTGAACCCAGTGTCCACTAGGTGGGAGTCGCATGGCGCTGGGAATGGGGTGGACAGTGCACTCCGTGGTGTCTGTGATGCACGGGCACCTGACTGTTTGCCCATTGTGGCCATGACAGCAGTGAATGCCTGTGCATACCTGTCAATGGCAGCGGTCACATCCTCCACAAATGGTCCATCTCTGCTAGGATCAGAGCGGTGTCCCTGCTGTGACACTCCTCTGCCCACCCCAGAGCCACACAGTGCATCCACGGATGTCACAAGCCACATCTGCTGCTGGACTGATGCTTGCTGTAGGCGGGTGTGCTCATCCAAGAGGTCATCTGCCTCCTCGGCATCCTGTCCCTCAGGGTGTGCACAGCCCTGATGATCAGCACCCCTTGAGGGTGGGTGCTGCTCACCAGGACCAGGTCTGGGCATGTCCACAGGTGGTGCACAGATGCCGTAGCTAAACCCTGTGCCCCCAAGCCCATTGGCTGACTGCTGATGCTGCCCTTCTGGCTGCCACTCTCCAGGGCTCATTGGTGCTGCCGCAGTGGCCACAACAGTCCCACTGTCCTGAACAGACACCAGTGCTGCCCCACTGGTGCTGACAGGCACAGGCTGGGACTGTGCTGACACGCAGGCCTCCATGGCAGCACCACCCACAGCCAAGAGCTCGAAGTGCCCTGCTGTGTGGCCATCCCATGGCACACACGTGTCACTGCCCATGACGTTAGCATCATCATCATTGGTGATGGACTCTGCACTGGCCCCAGTCACAGCATGCTGGCATCCGTGGATGCTGGCACACTGGGACACAGGCAGGGCTTCCTCCACACCTGTTACAATGACATCAGTGTGGACAGCCAGGCGTCCCCACTGTCGCAATGATCCACGTATACCTGTGGAGGTGGATGGGACCACCTCCATCTCCAGCTGACTGTCCTCAGTGGACAGGCCCACCACTGCTGACCCATGCAGATGCTCAGGATCTGTAAGGGAAAGCAAAGTCGCATTACTGCATGTGACCTACCCTGCCCCCCCCATAGACAGACCATGACTTACCATGCAGTGATGGGCCACCACCCGTCTGGAAGCCACCACCCGGAACACCCTCAATGGCACTGTGCTGCATGCTTCCAGCAAGCCTCTCCTCCTGTGGGGTCAGCTGTACCACCTCCGGCTGTCCCCCACCTGTTGCGGCACATGCTGCCCTGATGGCAGCCACCTTCTCCTTTTTCCTCCTCCTGTCCATGCCCATCTTTTTCTTACACTCCTGCATGGAGTGCTGGTGGCTGCCATGCAGGTTCACAGCATGCCACCTCCTCCCATGCAGCAGCACGGGCATGAGGTGTTCCTCCATCCACTGAGAAGTGGCCCTGATCCAGGTAGGCCTCAAACAGGGCTTCGGTTTTGGCCTTGGTAAAGTTAGGCCTCCTCCTCCTCCCACCACTATGTTCCTCCTCTCCAACAACTTGCTCAGTCATTATGTAGCCTGTAAGAATGGCAGTTATCTGTGACTCATGCAGTCCCATACATGTCCCGAAATCCACAGTCCACACTCCCAAACAGCATGCAACTCACCAATAGACTGCAGTAACTGACTATGGCCACTGCAGCCCAATGTCAACTTTTTAAGTGCAACCCATCAAATGAGTGGGGCAACTTTAAGTAGATGCAAATTGCAGTGCTGCGCCATTGAATGGCTGATTGGATGATTTGCATATGAAGGCTGAATATCGCGCTGTTGCACTTTGCGCAATTGTGTTGAGCGTGTTGAGCCAATGGCACAGTTATGTGACACATGCATAGTACACAGCTCACTCGCATGCCGGGTTGCTGACACAGGCATCTGCTGTGCTGATGACGTGCTGTGCACAGTAGGCAATGCAGAGCACGACCACCAGCACAGCCACCATTGTGCCAGTGGTGCTATAGCAATGTCACTACATGGCGCTGTGCCATCATAGGTGCACTGGGCCAACTGCGTGGTGAGGCCGCTCATGGTGGTGGCACACAGACAGCCAGTTGTACTACATGCATTGGGTTCCAATGGCACTGTGTGTGTCCATGTGCCAGAGACCCTTGACCCTGTGCCCGACCTTTGCCCCCTAGATGCCATGCGTCAGGCACGGGTGCACCTCTATTGTGCTGTTCGGTGACAGCATGATAGGGAATGGCAGTGCTGTACCGAGCAGCATCTGCACGTGGGGAGCCACGCTGCAGAGTGCCATATTGCCTAATAGAGCAGCGAGAATGGCACACAGGAGGGCAGCCCAGTGGTCTGCAATTGAGCTGGCCAACCTAGTGGTCATTGTGGAGCCACACCATGGGCCACTGTTCGGGGAGGTTCCCCTGGACAGGTCCAGGACCCAGGTGTGGCAGGAGGTGGCCGCTGCACTTGAGGAGGCCACAGGATGGGGGGGAGGAGTGCCGAGCAGTGCCACCACAGATACGGGGACCTGCGGCAGAGGGAGCTGGAGCTACTGGCAGGCCTGCGGGAACGTGCCAGGAGGGGCACGGTGCCATGGCCAGGTAGGGGTTACATCAACACACTTTTATCTTCCATATGGGTAACAGTGTTGTATGTGTCCAGCATGATGGGAGGACTGTCCGGACTTGGCTGTGGTGGTGTTCACAGGGTGTGGGGTTGGTGGGTCTGGCTGGGTGGAGGGCACACACCTGGGGGCAGGGGGACTTTGCTATGGGATTGTACTGATGTTCCTCTCTCCATGTTTGCTCCACAGGCCCAGAGGAACACTGCCATGCCCGTGAAGAGTGGCGGCAGGAAGAGCAGGGTGCAGCAAGTCGGGGCGAGGGCCCTCATCACCCACTGGACTGACCCAATGAAGGTGAGTGCCATACATCCATGATTACTATTTCATGCTGTGTGACAGGGTGGGCAGCTGGGCATGGCCACCATCCATTGACACCACTGCCATGCACACTGTCCAGTGGCAATGCATGTCTGGGAGTGTGTCAATGGTGGTTCATGCATGCACCAGGTACATTGTTGTGCCACTGTCTTTGCACCACATAGCCATGTCACTAAACAGCCACAGTGGTGATGTGTGCGAATTGGCCGGTGGGTGTGTGCAGCATTCCATGTGGCTGTATGCACCTGGGTGGGCAGGTCATGTGGACATGATCACTACGGGTGGTCACACACCATCACAGAGGTATGTCCCACGGCCGTATGCCATGCACAGTGGGTGGGCTGTATGGGGATGTGCATTCACACCTATTGACCGTGGTACCTTATCCTAGGTACCCGCCATCTATGGGAAATCAGGGAGGCACTGCAGGAGATACTCCTGGTGGTGAGGGCATCACTGGACATCCTCAGATGGATAGATGACACCGGGGTTCTGAGGAGGCACAGAGCCTGGAGGAGTCAGAGTGGGGAGAGGCACTCCCACTAGGGATCAATCAGTCCCTGTATTCCCCTACCCCCTGGACCCACCCTCACACCCCTCCTTTCCCATCCCATTTGTCCACCCCTGCCCCTACCCACCCCACCTTCTTTGTGGCCCCCCAACCTTGTATATAGTTTGTATGTAATATTGTAAATAGTTGAATTTTATATATTTGTTCAATACATTTAGTTTTGATATGAATAATGTGGTGGTCTCTGATTTGCAGTGGGCTATAGGTGCTCAGCTGCAGTGGTGTGCATGGTGTCAGGGATGGTGCGGTCATGGGTACGTGTGTGTGTCCGTGTGGAGGTGACTATGTTGTGGGGGTAGCTATCAGTCAGTGTCTGTGGTGTGTGTGTTGTGCCCTGTGCACTGGATGACAGTGTGCAGTGGTCCATGGTGCATGCTCTGTGTCCATGGCACACCCATCGGCCCATCCATGGCCTGTGCAGCTGACACACATGCATGTCTGTGACTGCACGGTCCACTGGCATGTCAGTGATGGCAGTCCCTGCAGGGCAGCCACTGTACCCGTCACATTGCTGGGTTGTCTCCTGTCACTGGTGTGGTGCATGTCTGCCTCGGGTGGCACTGTGGGCACCACAGTTGTTGTCCCATCTCTATGCTGTGCCTTGTGTGTGTTGCAGGGGATGCGCCCCACTGTCTGTGACTTGTGCTCTGGGTGAATGATGGTAGTGTACGGGTCCAAAGTGCCTGCGTAGGGTGGCTGGCACTCCAGTGCCATGGAGTACTGTGGGTTGTGTGTACACAGTTTACATGGGCCCACGCTGGGGGCTTGGTTGCCCCACCACTGTGTACCTGTGTTGTTGTGCCCTTGGGTATGGGTGGGTGTCTGTCCATGCACTGTGTGGCATCCGGTGTGGTGCATGCTTCCATGCACTACTGTGGGTATCTGTGCTGGCTGTTGTGGCCAGTGGTGGGTCAGGGTGTGTCATTAGAATACTGTGTAGGGTGCTGTACCATTGGTGTTGATGTCTGGGGCATGCCCTGTCCTGTGTGGGGTACCTCATATGCCAACACATGGTTGGTCTCTCAGCAGTACCTCTGGGGGACTGTGCATGGTGGCACTGTGTCTGCCATTGTTGCATTGCTGTGTGCTGCCACCTGCTGATGGGTGCTCATGGTGGGGATGGCTTGCATGGTTCTGTGGTGCACAGGGTTGCAGTGTCACAGTGGGGGTGGTGGCATGCATGGGGTTTCCTGCAGTGGTAGTCACCACTCATGGGGGGCTGTCTGGGGGTCATGGTGCAGGGTGTGCTCTGCATTGGGGGGATGGTGTGGCATGGGGTGGTCAGCCCTCCTTGTGTGCCAGTCACAGCTTGCCGGTAGGTGTGATGGGGCACCATGGCCCAGCTGTGGGTTGTTTGCTTGTCTCCATGGGCTAGTAGTTATTCCAGCCCTCCCCTAGTTGTGCAGTGCATGGGGTGTGGGGGGATAATGTCTGTTCTGCTGTGTGTTCCTGTGCCCATCTGTGGCATGGGTGGTGGCCCCTACCTCCCTGGTTGTGCAGTTGCATTGCTCTGCTGCTGGGGTGTCCCTGGATGCACTATGGCACCTCTGGACTGCTCAGCTGAACAGCCCTTGTTGCGCTATAAGCGCATCAGATCTGCTCAGCTTCCCTCCCTAGTTAGCTATGGCGCAGGTGGTGTGATATTCAGTCATCGGCTTATAGCGCAGTTTGGCCTGCTCCATTTTTGAATATCTCATCTCTTGTGCATGGTGCAATAGACTTGCACTTCCTCCTGCTATTGCGCACTTTTTGGGTGCAGTTTGAATATCTGGGCCATGGTTGCTTCATGGAATGTCTCAGGTCTGAAGGATAAATTGGGTGATCCTGAGTTTCGAGATTTATTTTTTTAAATGTCAGTGTATTTGTTTAAAAGAAACATGGATGATGGATAGTATTGATTATAATGACTACAATTCCTTTCATAAACAGGCAAAGAGAACAAAGAAATTTGAAAGGAAAATGGGGATGTTCTTACTTTATGGAAATTTGTAGGAAATATGGAAGCTACAGAAATGAAGACAACTAGTTACAATATTTTGGGTACAAAAGAAGTAGATCATAAGGAAATGTAGCCATTCTTTTTTTTTTGTGATGTGAACTTTGTTTGTCCCTCCTAATGCCTGCTACTCAGAGCCTCTCTCAGGAGAGCCTCCCTTGACTAGGGGACCTACTTCTCACCTGAAACCCCCTAACCTGGAAATCGGGGACAGAGACACCCTGTCTTCACTCCCAGAACTGCAGCCGCCCCCCTGCAACTACACCCCCCAAGGTAAGGCCACCCAATGTCTTATCTGGGTGTCCTTTCTGACATCTAGACAGCTGGGTCTGGGAGCAGAGCAAGGGCTCAAGAGTGCTGGTCAGGAAAGTCTGGTTTTGAGAATGTGGCCTGTAGTCCCCTGAGGCCACCGTTGCTTCCCAAAGAGCAGGGGATTTTCCACCTTGTTGTTGTGAGGGCAGAGTTGTGCAATGGTGTCCTGCTCGCAAGAGGCATGCTTCTGTGCCTATGTGAAAGATGCCCAAAACAGCCCATACCCCTACTTGTGTATCCATGCAGACTGCAGTGATCCCCAGAGCCACCAGGTGTCACTAACACTGTATGAAGCAGGACCCACCCAGGAGAGGAGAGCAGTCCACTGGATACTCAATCTTCTCCTCCCTGGCTGATCCCCAGTGACTCAAGTCCACTCCCAAACCTGGGTTGCTAGCGTGATGCAATGTGTGGCATCCAGTGTCTCAACCCTCAGCACCACTGGGCCACTTTAGCCATTCTTAATATCTATAGTTCCCCAACTACTAAAACAGATGGGATTACAAAAGACTCCACAATTTGGAATCAATAATACAGCATCTGTTGAATAGTAATCCAGCAGTAGGAATAATGATAGTTGGAGATTTTAACAGAAGAATGGGTCAATTTCAAGAAATGGAAGAAGAAATTCGTGTCTTGGTTAATGTTTTAGAAAAATCGAATATTATTCAAAAACGGAACACAGTGGACAAAGTTAGCAATGAGAAGGGTAAAAATGTGTACAAAGAGTTGACAGACAAGAACTTTTTTTTTGTACTGAATGGGAGAACAATTTCTAATACTATTGGTAGTTATACAGTACTTATAACTCCACGAATAGGTCATCAGTTATAGACTTAGCATGGATCCATATTATCTTGATTCCAATATGTGTAGATTTAGTAGTAGATAATTGAAAACATATGTATTCTCTTTGGCTTTCCCTAATTAAGTGTTTATTTTATGGAATGATTTTAAAAAAGTTATTATACTATTGTTTTTATTGCAACTTATATTGCATACATTGTCTTGATTATGAAAAGCGCTATATAAATAAAGTTTGCTTGCTTGCTTTGCTTGCTTGCTAGAAAACAGGGCAGAAAGCCCACATCATCCAGTTATACTAAAAATAAAATGGGAACATCCTAAGATACTGGAAGAAGGGTGAGGTTTTCCAGTGATTATCAGAAATAGGAAATGCTTAAATTGGAATAGAATAGAAACTAGAGAAGTGATGGAAGAAATGCTTGACCAAAGCATACTAGGAAAATTAAGAGACATAAATGATACAGAGGAAGGCATAACATGCATAAACGCATTTGAGAAAATCTTGGTAATGACCTCTGAATTCATTTAAAAAAATGTTGAGGTTTATGCCAAGAAAGGCTCAACCTGGTTCAACAAAGAGTGTAGGCTATCTAAAAGAAATCACAATCTCAGTTGGTAAAGGTAAAAAAGAATATGAGTAAATGTAATAAAATACAATTGAACAAATTAAGAAAAGAATATAATAAGATAATTGAAAGTAGAGTATAGGAAAGATCTTTGAAAAAATGGAAAAAGCAGTAAGGGAAAAAGAAATTTTTCAAAATAGTAGCAAAGGCATGGATAATTACTCAGAAGAGCTTGAAGCCTTGGTTGAACCCAGTAAAATGGGTAGACTATTTTAAAGATCTATTTCATGATACAGAGGCAAATCATGATACCAACTGGGTAGTAATGCATAACTGGATCAAATTGGAAAAAGAAATAACAAAAGATGAAATTTATAAGGTGATCCTTTCCTTTGCAAAATACAAAGCATCAGGACCAGATGGCATCCCGATAGATATAATAGGAAAAATGGTAGAATTTTGGATTCCTTGTTTACATAAAGTGTTTACTAGGATAAATGAAACTGTTAAAATCCCTGAGTCATGGAAAGTGAACATTCTTGTACCAATTTTAAAAAGGAGATGAGTTACACTAGTTGTTAGAGACCAATATGTCTGAGTGACAGTACTCAGAAAATTTGTACTAGAATCATTAATAATAGATTGTTGAAATGGGAAGGATATAAATATCATACATTAGGCACAAGCTGGATTCATGCTAGGTCACCAACAAATGACCCGTGTTTTGTTCTGAGGCACCTATGCATAAGTCTAGGAATGTCAAAAATAAGAAAACTATATTGTGTATTTATAGATTTAAAAGCAATGTTTAACAAGGTAAATATGAAGCTATTACGGTTAGTGTTGGAAAAGCAGGAGTGGATAAAGCCTTGATTTGATTAACAATAATCCAGCTATTAAATTAAGATAATACAACTTAAGATAGATATAACTATTATGAGGGAGTGTGGCTTCTGACAGGATGGCTGGCTGAACTGCATTGTGTGGAGGAGACACAAGCTCTCAGATTCTGATTCATTCTAGTACAAAGCTGTGACTGCATAACTGATGGCTTAAGCGATAAAACAAAATGAGGACAAAATGCTTTGGGAAAACTGGGGCATGTCCAAGCAGTTCCAGTAGTGTATGGGAGGTAACTGAGTTTTTTAAAGAAAAAGTGGCTCTAGCAAGAACACCAATGCAGATGCCAACACCCACTTCACTGAACCAGAGATGGACACAGAGGGACAGGAACGGAGCCCTGAACCAGTAAACAGCTTGAAACCAGGAAGTAAAGCTTTTGTTTGGGAAAAGCAAGTCCAAGTTAAGTTTATTTTTGAAGGGGCTAAAGAAAAGGAAAGAAAGGGTATAGTACTGAAGAAAGGAAAATAAACACAGCAAGTTCAGGTGTTACAGGAGAGTGAGATAGCTGGAAACATATAGATTTAAACAAAGGGTAAAATGGCTCTCAAATAAAGAGTAAAGGGGCCAAAAGAAAAAAAAATCATCAAAAGATAGAGACCTGCACATTCAAGCACAGCATTTAGTTCATCAAACCCCAGTCCTAATGAATTCCCCCGGTGTGTGCCTATGATATTTTAATCCTGATTTGTCAAAAATAAAGAGCCCCAGCATTAATAAAATGGCATCCCCGATAAAAACAAGGGTGGCCAAGGATTTGAAAAATCAGATAAGAGAGACAAGGAAGATAAAGGGAACAAAGGGGAAAATCTGGATAAAGAAAACTAAAAGGAGAATCTTATGGGTACTAAGGAGAAGGAAGTTAAAATGAGGAACATCTAAACATAGAGACAAAACAACCTGACTCTCAGACTGCTAGTAGAAAAGATGAAACACAACAAATAATATTAAAGTTAATGAAGCAAGGTTTTGATTTATTAAACATAGCAGTTACATCTCTACAGGATCTGCAGTGTAGCACAGAGGTTAGAGCACTAAACTGTGAACCAAAACTCCCCGTAATCGTGGGTTTGAATCCCACTACCATGAGAAGTACATTGCCCCGAATCAGTCATTGCACACATCACATCACTTGATTTTATACCATTGAGGAAAGGAGGGGGGGGGACATGATAGAAAGTTTCAAGTACCTCAATGGAATCAACAAAGTTCAAGAGGGTAGCATCTTTCAGAAAAAGAGATGTGCAAGAACAAGGGGGCACAATTTGAAGCTGGGGGGTGACTCAGGGGCAATGTGAGGAAGTATTTTTCATGGACAGGGTGGTGGATGCATGGAATGACCTTCCTGAGGAGGTTGTGGGGTCAAAAATAGTGGGGACTTTAAGAATGCAAGGGACAGACATAAGGCAATTCTACTGGGAGATAGGAGGAAGTAGACTGTTGGTAAAACTAGGATCTGCAGCTCATACAATAGGTAGGGAAATGGGCAGAGTGGATGGATCAAGTGGTCCTTATCTGCCATCAAAGTCTATGTTTCTTACAAAGAAATTCACAGAGGTGGTGGATAAATTTGAATCTTTAGCCATTAGAGCTAATGAATGTGAGCAAAGAATAAGCAGAGTGGAAGATGATATACCTAAACAAACACAAAACATGGCAAATTACAACAAAGACTAGACAGTCTTAAATTAAAAGTTGAAGACCTGGAATCTTGGTCCAGAAGGTGTAATTGAAAGATTAGGAATCTCCGAAAGGGTAGAATGCCTGACTCACTCAAATTTTTGTGAAGAGATGTTAACAACCATATTAGGCCTGCAGTATCCAGATCAAAGTATTGAACTGAATTGGCTCTTTGAGTGCAAGGACAACCTGGGCAGACCTACATTTATATATATTTGCCTTATGAGATATCAGGACAAGAAGAGGATTCTTACTAAAGCCCGCATGGAAAGGGGTTTAATATACTGTACAGAGGCATGAGATTGCAAGTGTACCCTGATCTACCACCTACAGTATTGGCTAGAATAAAAATCTTTGATACTATTAGAGACAGGCTTTGGAAAGAAGGAATCCATTTTCATTGATATACCCAGCCAAACAGAGTGAATTTGGATGTCAAGATTGTGTTCTTCCAAACACCACATTATGTGGAAGAGGCACTTGAGAAAAGAACTAGATATGCTTCAGAGGACTCCTCAATAAATGATCTGGGTACTTCCAATAGCTGATATTTAAACTGGTTAGCAACATCAGGTTCTGTGATTTAGTTCATAATGATTACTAAAAATAAAAAAAATAAAAAAAACAACTATAGACATAGTCACGATTTCTGATATTTTTTCTGAGGTATGAAAAGGTAGAATAGGAAGCAGGAAGCATAAGAGATCACAACTTTATCATAAAGGAATGAAGGAACTAGACAATGCTTCTGGCCGCACTCCTCCTCTATAGCTCTCCACCTTCTACTCTTCCCTCTCTTTGTCCTCTATCCTCTCTGCACCTCATCCGCCTATCTCCTTGTAACCTAGCCTACAAAACTTATTTTGCTTCTCAGATGCTTTGTAACTCTATTTAGCTTACACTGTTAAACCTTGTCCTATGTATTGAATTTGTAATCTGACTTACATGTCTTATATTTTGAATTGTTACCTGACATGGGACCTTTGTAAAAGAGCCTGGGCTTAAATGTATTGTAATCCTAGACCTAATTAATAAATAAATAAAAATAGTCAAATATCTAGAAAGGGGAAAAGGGATTAAGGTAAGGAAGCTTGCCAAATTCTCTCCAAAATTATACCTGACCATACAGGTGAGCATAGACACCTCAGAGATGGGGGGGGGCACTTTCAATTCTTAGGGCACCAGTGGGAGTAAGAAGCAATCATTAAAACCAAAAAAGAAGAAAGTTAATGAAACAATTGGTGAAGTTATCTATGAAAAACACATTTTAAGGGAGGTGGCAGGAGATTAGTAGGGATGAGTGGCAGTAGGAATAGGGGAAAAAGGAGAAACAGTAGGAAACAGATCATAAGAAGTGGGTGCTGGATATTAAAAAATAAAGAAGAAAAGAAACAAATCCTAAGTGAGGGAAAGGGAAGTTATAAAAAAGGGTGAGATGGCAGACAATCAAGTAAGAGTAAAGGACTCTAACTTTAAAGACCACACACTGATAGACCTCATTTTGGGAAATCATAATAATGTTTTAAAATAAACAAAGCTTAGCATGGGGGGAAGGGGTTTAAAGCACATGATTTATTTATTAGCTTTTGATGACTGGGTAAGTACATCAGGCAATAACCCTGCCTATTTTCAGGCACGACCCGGAGAGTACAAAATACAATCTTCCAAACAATCACAGGTAACATACAATCAGAACATGACAGCTTCCTACAGGTATACATGCAGGGATAGTATGAAATTATACATATAAGCAAAAAAACATCCATGCAGGTGTGAGAAAGTCAAATGTGGACAAGCTCAGTGATACTCATGGAGTATTGAGAGGCAGTAGTCAAGGCAAGGGACAGCAAGAGCAGAAGGATAAGCGAGATTAGACTGAAGCTGGATAAAGCAATGGGGCCTGATGGGAATTCACCCCAGAATTCTAAAAGAACTAAGGGAAGAACTAGTAACACCATTGGCTCCTTTTTTTTTTTTGATTTTTTTCCCTCCGGTCACGGATCCAGGAGCCTCTCTCAGGCATTCAACCTTTGTCCTGTCCTACCTGAAGTCCCCCCAACCAAACCTTCCTCTCCTCTGCCCCTGCTTTGCAGCTGGCACCCCCAGCTTAACCCTCTGGGGTGGGGCCACACCTTCTACCTTGGGCACTCTTCAATTTGTAGACTCCAGCTGTGGACGTGGGCCTCTGGGCAGAGGGTCTGTGAAGGCCTGCCAAGTTGGACCCGGTCATGGACATGGGAATTGGTGCCATTGCCTACCCCTGGAACCATGGTTTTCCTATGTTCTATTTCACCCACCCATATCCCTGTGTGGGGACTCCCTGATGCCATGGTGCACGGCAACCCTGCCAGCATCAGGCATGCTATTACATGCAGCCCCCAATACTGCAGTGCCCCCAGTCTCCACCAGGGGCTGCCGGAGGGCTGAGCTCCCCAATGTCCTCCCCTCAGGACAGGAGAGCAGCCCAGCTGATGCTCAGTCCAGTCCCACCCCCGTCACCTCCTGCAACCGAGCGCCCACCCCGAACCGCTGGCCAGTGTGGTGCAAGGTGTGGTCCAGCCCCTCAACCCTCAGTGCCACTGGGCTGGCCCACTGATTCCTTTTAATAAATCATGGGAGGATGGTGTAGTACCTGAGGACTGGAGGAGGCCAGATATGATTCCCTTCACAAATGTGGGAGCAAGACAGAGGCAGGAAACTACAGACCTGTCAGTTTCACCTCAGTGGTACAGGAAAATTATGGAATCACTTCTGAAGGAAAGAATTGTTGAGTACCTAGAGGCCAGTGAGGCACAGAACCCAAGGCAGCATGGATTCACAGCGGGAAGGTCATGTCAGACAAATCTAATTGATTTCTTTGACTGGGTGACCAAAGTAGTAGACCAGGGAGGGGCTGTGGACATGGCCTACCTAGACTTTAGCAAGGCATTTGGCATAGTCCCACACAAAAGATTAATAAACAAATTAGCCAGCCTGGGAGTGGGTCCCAGGGTGGTAGCCTGGGTAAAACATTGGCTGAACAACAGGATACAGAGGGTAATAGTAAATGGAGTCCACAGTGAAGAAAGGGGGGTTACTAGTGGGGTACCACAGGGTTCAGTACTGGGGTCTGTCCTTTTTACTGTCTTTATAAGTGACATTGCAGAGGGACAAGAAGGAAAATTATGTCTCTTTGCAGATGACACAAAGATCTGCAACAGGGTTGACATGCAAGGTGTGGTGGAAAGGATGAAAAGGGAATTGGCAAGGTTGGAGGAATGATCAAATGTATGGCAGCTTAGATTCAATGCAAAGAAGTGCAAAGTAATGCACCTGGGAAACAAAAACCCAGGGGAAGACTACACAATGGGGGGTGAGATACTGACAACAAAAATGGAAGGGGACCTGGGGGTAGTCAAATCAGACAACCTAAAGGTGGGCCAGCAATGTGAGAAGGCAGTAAGGAGGGTTTTGAGAAAATAGTATTATTATTAAAAAGCCCATAAATCTTACTCAAGTATAGATTTATTTCTAGCATCTCAATCTTTAGTGCATACTAGCTATAATAATACCTATAATCCAATCAGAGTTTTTGACCATGCCTCATGCTTTATAAATCTCAAAACAAATAATTTTAGAGGACTGGCTGGCAAGATCTGGAGGTATGATAATACTTTATGTTTTGATACAAACTTTAAAGACAAGATAGAAAAATAAATAGAATGGTTCCTGGTATGAAATATTCCATGAGACTTTGCCATCCAGACTGTCTGGGAAACTCTTAAACTATATATAAGAAGTTGGGAGATGGCTCAAGTGGGCATTAAGAAAAAACAGATGAATACAAAACTAGTTAACCTGGAGTGGAAACTACATTGGCTGAGGCCGATCATGCTAGCCTGGGCACAGAATAGGCTAGAGTAAAGGCCCTGACCCAGGAGATAAAATAGAAAACATTTTGCAGGTCCAGGCAGAAAAAGCTACGTATAGAGCAAGGGCAAATTACTGTTTTTCTCTAACCTACCAGATAAGTTATTGGTATATCAGTTATGCTGTGAACAAAACATTAATAAAATAGACTAAATTAGAGGGGAGAGTGGGGACCTAATCAATGATCTGGACAAAATTAACAACATCTTTAAGGCCTATTACATTAAGCTCTATGCCCCGTTGGGAAGAGTGGAGACTACAGCTATTCAAAATTATCTGGATACCTTATGCCTTTCTCAGATTTCCAGTTTAGATATAGAACCCTAAATAAGGATATCACACTGGATTAAGTTAGTAAAGTAGCAAAAGACCTTCCAAATGAGAAAAATCCAGGATCAGATGGTATGACATTTGAATTTTATAAAATCCTATCCCAAACTATATGACTTCTATTAAGAGACCTTTTCCAAAGCTTTCTAGACATTGGGAAGATCCCTCAATCTTTCAGTGAAGCCATAATAATATTAATCCTTAAAAAAACACCTGATCAGTGCAGTTTTTATAGACCAATACCATTACTTAATAGTGACTATAAAATATTTTCAAAACTACTTACGAATAGGTTAGATAAACTCTTGCCTAAGATCATTCATCCAGATCAGGTGGGGTTAGTAGAAGGGAGAAGGTTGCAACACAATACAAGGAAAGCATTTAACATCATACAGGCCTTGTCAGGACAGATACTCTACTCCTACCATTATACACAGAAGAGGCTTTTGATAGGGTTCAGTGGCCTTTTGATAGAAAAAGCTTTTGGAATCAGGAAAATTTTATTAAATGGATCCAGATAATAAACATGGAACCATAGGCCAGGGTAAACACTAATCAGCAGGCATCTCCGCCCTTTCCCCTATCTCAAAGGACAAGACACAGTGCTTCTCCCCTTTACCTTTTGCTCTATTTTTGGAGCCATTATCAGCTAAAATCAGAATGCAGAAAGAAAATCTGGGGTTACAGGTAAAAGAACAAGAACATATAATGCTATACACAGATGATATCATACTCTCTCTCTATACCAGATGCTACATATCCTTTATTAACTCATATAGTGAAGGAATTTAGCTCATATTCTGGCTATAAAATAAACCAGGGAACGAGTGAAAATCTATACTTAGGGGATCAGGCAACACTATCAAACTCAACAGTAAAAAATATAAGGAAAGAACTAATTAAGTACTTGGGGGTATATTTGGCACAAGATACACAAAGTAAAACAGCTAAATTATGATCTATTGCTAGAAAAAATTGACTTGGATTTGAAAAATGGTAATATCTCCTTAGTGTTAATAGAAAGAATAAACATTAAAATGAATACACTTCCAAAATGGCTGCTTCTCTCGTGTCTATTCCTACAATTTTGAAAAAGCATTTTCGTAAATCTTGAAAAAGTAATAAGGAGATTCTTGTGGGTGAGTAAACAATCCAGGATTGCTCTGAGTAAACTGTACCAAAATAGGAGGGGGTGCTGGGGTGCCCTATCTTCTGGCTGTATTATTTAGCAGCACAGCTTGAAGTCACATATCATTGGCTTCATTTCACTGAAGACAGAGCAATGGCTGGATTTCAAATACAGAAAAGTAAATTAAGATATCTCACTATGAAAAATTCATTAATGATAAACTTAACAGGGCCGACTAATTATAAACCAGTCTTAGCCACAACCCAGACAACATGGAAGATGGCTCAACAGCTTTTGGGCTCCCCAGCTCACCTTTCCAGGTTCACTTCAATTTTTAACAACATGTTTTTTCAACTCTCAATTATGGATGGAACATTTTAGAATTGACATATAGAAAAAGGAATGCACCAGTTGGAGAACTTTTTTTGAAGATGGAAAATGTATTTCCTTTGTAAAAAAAAAAACATAAAATCACTGAGACTCAAATATTACAACATATGCAAATTAAAAACATCATAGTAAAAAAAATCTATTAAATATAGCTAACTCAGCCATAGAAGATCTTTTAATAAATGTAGACACAAATAAACACTTGGGGCAGGATTTTCAAAACCCCACAAGACTGGCACAAGATACACTGATCCCCCACTTTCTGCAAACTCTGGGTGTGTCAGGGACACTGCACCAGAATTTGTAACAAAAGTGGTCCTGGCACCAAAGTCCCCAGAGTTGCCACAAGGTGTGCCATGCATTAAAGTGAAGGCGAACGGAAGGGGGTTCAACAGAGGCTATCATCATCCCCGCCCATCACAGATCTGGCACAATGTACTAGTGGCATGTATTTGTGTGATGAGGTTAGCATCACCCACCAGCAATGCAATGGTAGGCTATACCACAGCAACCTCCGTGTGGCGAGCAAATGAGTGAAGGATGGGTAGACCAGGAGACAACACGTGTTCCGTAATGTTGCAATCAGTAACAGCCCAATTGTCCGAGCAAATGATAGTGTTAATGTAGTACCTGCTTGTCAGAGAAAATGACCACAGCAGCATAAATCCCTCTAGCCACTTACCCAGATTAGTAGTCCATATAGCAGCCACTGCCACCATCTGCCCAATCCTCTGTCTCTGCCCCTGCCCCAAGCACCCTCACTGACACCAGCATTTCAAGCTATGTACCAATGTCCTGTGGAACACTGTACATGACTCTCATGTAACCCACCATAACATTGGGCTAGGCCCTGCAATGAAGAGTATGCATGTGGCTGTTAGGATTCTGATGCTACCCCTTAAGAGCATGGAATCACTGGCATCTATGGTGGGTATTGACAACAGTGGCCAGCAGCACTTGCCTTCCTACATGGCAGTATAGCCTAGAGTAACAAGCTGTGAATATGCTTGATGTATCCAGCAGACAGATCTGGGTTTAATTCCCACCACTTCCACTTGCATACTGTGTGACTCTGAGCAAATCACTTAACCTCTCCATGTTCCCGGGTTGGCCCTGAAAACAGGCACTTGTGCCTAGTGTGCCTTACCCAGTTAACAAAGAATAAAAATAAATAAATAAATACAGTATGAAAATCGGTGCTTTGGCCACCTAAGCCATTAATGTACATTAATATGATGCATTTGTACGGGTAGTGATATTGAACATATACACCCCATGTGACCCGCATACAGCTGTCTAGTTGACATGTTTCTGCAACTTCATGCTGCCACCCCCCCCAATCTATGGCACTATCCCTGGCTGGGCACATATCATCATGTACGGAGGTAGTACTTTATCAGGGAATGACAGGTTGGTCCTGCTGGTAAGTCTGGGAAGTCTGGGGATGGTTTTCAAGCATAAAGCATATGTATGCTGGGAGACAGTAGCACACAGTATGATGTGTAGATGCTGTTCTGAGTGAGTATGACATGGCAGCCTGAGAGAGTATGGTAGGCACAGATTGCTGTCATTAATGGAGTTAGTTGCTACATGACACAAATAGAGTGCTATCCATCTGCTAATACATTTGTGTCCTGAATGGGTTAGTGGGAATACTGTGGATTTTGGCACTTACTGTATGCTCCAAAATGCATATGGAACGTGAGCACTCAAACTGAATATGTGTGGCTCTACAATCCGTGACAGGGTGGTATGACATCCATGAATTATAGGACAGCATCTCACTTGGTAAGCACTGAAGGACAGTTCTAATATCAATGTCTGTTTGTGCAGTACCATAGCACTTTCTAGGAACATACTCTAGGATGGCACTGTAGCTAGGGCTCTGGGAGTACTTTATCTGCATTTGATACTCAGGCACTATTCTTGTTCCATGTGGGGAATTTTCCAATAGTGGTGTGTGGGAGGCCACATTATGGTACATGTCAGCGTACAGGCTATTAGACCAACTTGTTGCTGGTCTAACCATGGCTGGGACCTGTGTCCACAATGGGGCTTTGAAACTCCCAGGTGAGGGGCTGTAGCAGCCCATTGTGGTGCATGGCTGCTTTTGCCATGGTGCACCAGTACATCAGTCACAAGGACAGCACATGCCCAGCTAGTTCAGGTGTTACTCAAATGGGTGCAGATTGCAATGCAAAACTGGGAATGACACAAGGTGTGGTGCAGTGAGCCCATTGCATAATTTCTCTTTGACACAAACACCTTGTGTCATTCCTGCCTTTGAAAATCCTGTCCTTTATATCTAAAGTGTACATAGTCCTCTGAGAAGAGAAACTCCATGCTAAGGAAACTAAGCAATCTTGGGACAAAGATATGAAAAGAACCATAGCAGAAGATGTATGGACTGAGACAATCAACCTAGGTAAATTAAAAATTAAATATAATAGATTATTACAGATACATGTTAATGACGTATTTGACTACAAAAAGGCTGAACAAGTTAACTAAAAACATTTCTAAGCTCTGTCAGAGGTGCAGAGTAAAAAGGGTACTTTGGCCACATGCTAGCTGATAGTACAGAGATTTAGACCTAATGGAAAACATTTTCTCACTGTTTGGAAAGGTGCTTGGTTATGATTTCCTATTTGACCCTGGAATTATATTATTTGGTACAGAACTGCGCTAGATGATAATGAAAAGGACCAATCTAGACTGATTAATACTGGAATATTAGTAGCAAAAAATATTTTACAACACTAGAAAGATGTTGTACCACCTGTCTATATGGAATGGTTAGGTCTCATGTTAGACCACAGCAGCATAGATAAAGCACTTTATATAATAGAAGATACATATGGCATCTATGATGAAGTCTGGTCCCCTTTCTTAGCTAATATATATATGGAATAATAGTACTTAGCACTGATGAGGAGCTGTGACTTCAGGAGTAAGAACAATGATTGAAGCACCCACACTGAGTCATGCAAACCAAAAAAAAATGTATATAACTCATACAAAGGAAAAAGTAATAATTTTGTAATGGGGGGGCTGAAGCAAAGTTGTTCACTTTCTCCAATCTTATTGATTTATTTTTTAATGAGATTCTAATTAAATTGTATGATGAGAATTTCCATATGCCAAAGAATAGGAAACTGTTATTGCCCATATTTAGCTGATGCAGTTGATGTGGCTCTTCTGTCAACTAGTCATTTGTGGATAAAAAGTTTATTATAAAGAATCACTAAAGAATGGGTTCAGGTAAATTTACAGATCAATTATAGGAAACCCAATGGTCTGTGGGAAAATAACAGGAAATATAAATACACAGTGGAAAATAATGAATTAGAAAATGTAAAACGTTTTCTTATTTAGGGATAACATTTACAGAAGATCTAACATGGGGAATATTTAAAACAAGTGGAACCTAAAGTGAAAAGATTTCTTCTGGTAATAGTTAATTTTACATTTAAAAATGGAAGTAACTTATTGTTAGGTTGTCTCAAAGTTATCAATGCAAAAATTAAAAGCCAAGTCCTGTCATAGAAATTTGGTGTATACGAAAGATCTAATATAGAAAAATGCTTAAACATTTTCTATAAGAAGGTATTAGGGTTGCCAAAATCCTCTTTGGTAAGAGCAGAATTGGATGACTACCTGTGGAATGTCTCATAAAGAGAAATTATTCATATATTGGCTGAGAACCTATTCTGTGAAACAGGAAAGACTACCTAAAAATGTGTCGAAGAAATGCTAAACTATCTACAACAATAAATTGTATTCCCATGCCTCTCAATCCCGGAATCTATCATAAACCCATATGGCCTACTACAATGTACAACTGATATACTTCAGAAAACCTGGATAGAAGTTTTTTCCAAGGCGAAAGACCTCCCTATCTTCCAGGAACTAACCAGAATGGGCCAAGAAACTGGCGCGGATCTCTGCCGATAGCTCATCTCCTGCAACCCGCCTGCCCAGCAAGCTTCCCAGGAACCAGCCCAGAATGGGCTGAGTGACTGGCATGGATCTCTCCTGGCAGCTCATCTCCTACAACCCGCCCACCCAGCAAGCTTCCCAGGTATGGTAGCCCTAGCCAGTAGGGCCGTAGACAGGCAGCTGTTATAGCTGCACCTTGATTGGCCTTGACCAAACTCAAGCCTCATTGCCATTGGCTGTCATATCTTCAGGCTGCTCCTGATTGGGCTCTCAACACGCGGCAGCTTTTTCAATAGCCGGAGTCTCAGAGGCCCCTTTTTCTCTCTGTCACTCTATCCGCTGTGCCTGTAACTGTCCAGTTAGTTAATCTCTGGAGGCTAAATTTTGCTAGGACCTGATTGTTTCCCAGTAGTGCTAGTTGAGAATGGTTTAAATTAACATAGAATTGTTTCTGCTGCCTTAAATGCTGATTTTCTAATGTTGCTTAGTGCACTATCAAGATGTACTGCCTATTGCTTAAAATGTAAAAAATTAATTCTGTATGTATACTTATGCTCTCCTCCTAGCCTGCCTCCTATCAGAATCTCTTCTTTACACCCCCATGCTACCTCTACCTCACTTTCTGGCTGTTCCTAATTCCCACTGATTCCAGCTCCATTTTCTCAGCTCTCACCCCCTGCACAGCCACTTCTCCTATGACTCCTTGGTGCCATTTTGACCTTGGTTCCCCTCACTAATGCAATCCTATACCTTTGTTTCTAAGCCCTCCCTCTCTCTCTCTCTCCCCACTCACCTTGCTTCAGTCAGCTTCTTACTGTCAACCCCCCCAACCCGTGGCACCTCTCGGTACCATCTCCAACTTCCTTTTAAATATTTACAGTAATTGCTCCCCCTTAATCCACTTAGCCCCTCTTCTATCGCTGCATTCTCATTGTGCCCAGTGGTATTGCTAGCACCTGCCCCCACCATCCTCTTCCTCACATCAGTGCCTTTTTCTTGCTCCTGCCCTAACCCTTTGTCTCTTGGATTGCCCACTGATTAAGTCTAGTCTGATTCTCAGCCCTTATCTTCTACCTCGCTGATGCGCTCCCTCCCTCTCTTCCAGGAACCAGCCCAGAATAAGCTGAGTGACCGACGCTGATCTCTGCTATTGGGTCATCTCCTGCAACCCACCCACCCAGCAAGCTTCCCATGTATGGTAGCCCTAGCCAGCAGGGCCATAGCCAGGTGGCTGTGATAGCTACACCTTGATTGGCATTCACCAAACTCAAGCCTCATTGCCATTGGCTGTCATTTCTTCAGGCTGCTCCTCATATCTCTCAACTGTACCACATCAGGCAAGGCAAGGCACATTTTATTTAAAAGAGACACCCATCCTGGAGGCACTGGGTGCCATACATCAATCAATAAATGCAATGCATAAATAAAATACAGTGTTCTAAATGGAATAAAACAAGATTTTCTATGCAATAACTACCCTCAATTCCAGCTGCCTTTAAAGTCTCTAAAACTAAAATGTCAGATTTATCTTAATTAAAAAAAAAAGACAGGTAAAGGACTAAATAACATAGTCTGGGAAGGCCTGACTGTACAAAAAGGCCTTGAGGCGGGCCTTAAAAACCTCAACAGATGGGGCCTCCCTAACAGCTAAAGGAAGCAAATTCCACAGGACAGGAGCGGCAACACTGAATGCTCTGTCACCAGCAGTTCCTAACCTTGTCCTGGGAATCGCTAGGAATGTTCCTCATTTTACGAGGAACGTTCCTCATTTTACTTCACAAAAGCTCCCTGTTCCACATTGTGAGGACTTGTTCCACATTCAAAGTCAACAGTGTAAAGCAAAAATCCATAGTAAATGATGCAAAACATATATTATTCAGTTAATAACATACTTCCTGAACATAAATGAAACATTTTAACAGTGTTTTGAGCTTCTTAGGTAAAGATTTGATTAAGTGTTCTACATTTTGCCCATTTGTTCAACATTTGGATATGCAATGTTCCACATTTGGGGAATGAAAGATTGAGAGGTATGCTGCTCCTGACTGGACTGTTAACACTCAGCAGCTTTTTCAATAGCCAGAGTCTCAGAGGTTCCTTTTTCTCTCTCACTGTATGTACTGTGCATGTAACTGTGCAGCTAGTTAATCTCAGGAAGCTATATTTTGTCCCACCCACCCTCTCTGACCCTGGTCTCTATTAAATACTCTTCCTCCCCATCTAACTCCACGCACCTTCTCCTCTGCCCAATAAATGGCACCATCACTGAATTAACTGGGTATAACTACTCCCTTCCCTTAAAGGAGCCCTCTAACCTCCAGAGCAGCAACTCACCGGACTGCCCCTCACTCAGGATAAACTCTTTCACAGACATCCTTTCCCACCTCATGACCATTAGAATCCTGGCAGACACTGCCTAGCATAATCTTTTGGAAGCACACTCAAGTACCGCAACAACAGCTAAGTATGCCCCTGCTAATGCATGTCACAATTATATTAACATTGCTTTCCACCTTAATGCTTCCCTCCTCAGTTCAGCCTACCTGCTGTGCCCATGACAACCTATCACCAAGGTTTACAACAAACTACCCAAGATCAACATCAGCCCCATTAATCATCCCATTTGAAAACTCCTACTGTAAATATTGCTTCAAGCCACTAAAGCAGAACTGTACCTGCCCCCTCCTTTCCCCACTCACTAATCTGCTCATGGCAACAAGCAGATATCCTAAGAGAACACAAGCCAACAAAAGTCACTCACAAGCCATAAAGCAACTCAGGCTACAAGCAACTCAGATGCTTTGGTTACTTTTGTTACTATCTGGGAATATACACCCAAGCCCAGGCTCCAGGGATGCAAAAACTAATATGTCTGAGAAGCAAAACTATCTCATGATTGTTTCTATCAATATCTGTAGTCTGACAGCAAAACCTGGTTCTCTGCAGGTGTGGGTAACCCAACACAACCCAGACATCCTATCTGTAGTACAGACATGGCTCACCCCAAGAACACCTGATACAAACAGCAGGTAAGATGGATATAAATCCTCTATGCTGGACAATATTGGCAAATGTGGAGGGGGCTGCATAATTTACATTAAAAAGCACCTCCAGGGCCAGGCCCTCCCGCCTATAAAATGGGGCAGCAATGCCCAAATTCTACCTGTCAAAATAATCCTTGCGACAAATGGTAAGGGCATCACCACCATCTCCACATACTGTATATCCCACCCAAAGAGCAGGTAACATGCTTTAATATACTCATTGAATACCTCACTGACCGCCACTTAAACTCAGAGATAATCATAGTAGGTGACCTCAATATAAACTGGCTGTCTCATGACGCAGCCTCATACAAAGATTCCATCAATACCATAAACATCTCCCAACTTGTTAAAACTCCAACACATACCAACTACTGCACTAGTTCCAGTACTCTGCTGGACTGGCTTCTGACCAACCACCAAGAATGAGTCAGCAAAACAGTCATCTTTCCTGACACCATCAGCAACCACTCCCCATCCTCTGCACCTGATCCAATAGGTCCACGACACTCCCAGCTAAAGAAGTGACTACCTGAATCTTGAGAAGAGGGCAACTGGGTCCCTTAAAAGAGCATCTCTGCAAGATTGACTGGTCCCCAATCTACTCAATAACGGATGTTGACAAAGTGTTATAATACTTTATTAAGTCCTTTAACTTGGCATGTGATATCTTCGCACCCCTCACCACCAAAAGATCAGAGGCACACACAAGTTGTGGATAGCCCTCTTTCATTGACCTAATGCATACCAGAGACAAAGCACTGGCATACAGCCAAAAACACAGGCAGACAACCTGACCTCCAGAACTACTGCTCAGACAGCAATAAATGTACACAGGCAATTTGACAGACCAAATCACTCTTCTTTAAAACTGAACTGAACAACTCCTGGGGGGACAGCTGCAAATTCTGGACAATCTTAAAAACACTAGCAGGGTGTCCTATTAGCTCTCCTCCTGACTTGCTTAACCTGAATGAGAATAAAACCCAAGACCCAAAAAAACATTGCAAGCATCTTAGCTGGGCTTTTACCGACCTCAGTGAAGTGTTCCTGCCAAGCTACCTCAACCCTGGCAGTAAAGCCCAGAGTACAATGTCAGCAGCCTCTAACCCTGCCCAGAGTACCCCAACCCCACCATTCTACCTCAGGGTCATCAAAACCTCTGAAGCCAAAAAATGTCTACTACAGGTACTTCACAAATAAGGGTACAATAGTGATGGCTTAGACCTGAAACTACTAACTGTCACCATAGATGAGGTCCTGGCATGCTTAACATGAATAATCAACCTCTCACTCATCACTGAACAGTTCCCTAAGCAATGGAAAGCAGCTGTCACATTGCCAGTCTACAAAAGTGGTGATAAGATCACACATACTAACTACCGACCAATTTCAAGTCTACCCCCAATCTCTAAAGCCCTGGAATGGGTAGTTTATGACCAACTAGTTGACAACATCGATAAATATCAAATTCAGCACAAAGAACAACATGGGTTTCAAAAGATGCACAGCACAGTGACTGCTCTCCTTGAGTTCACCAGATTCTTACATGACTCACTGGATCAAGGGCACTTAGTGGAGGCTACCTTTATTGACCTCACTAAGGCCTTTGATACAGTTAACCATGAACTCCTACTAGCCCAACTGTAGGAGGCTACAGTGCCCGCCACCTCCCTGATCTGGTTCCACAGCTATCTTACTGACCAAGTCCAACAGGTTAAAATTGGCAAAACCTCTCTGACAGACTAAATGCTAGTACAAGTGTCCTGCAAGGCTTCATATTTGGTCCGCTGTTCAGTCTTTTTCTGAACAATCTCCTGAAAGTTTGCCAAGAAAATTCCTGTTGTATGTGGATGATGCAGTCCTCTGTTCTAGTCATCCTATCTCACCTCACTTGAGCAAAGTCTCCAGGGCAACTTTAGACTTGCAGAAAACTGGTTTACCAATGCACGGTTGCTATTCAATTATAAGAAAACAAAAAACATGTTTTTCACCTCCCCCACAGCAAATATACATCAGACCAACTAACTATCCATAACAAACAAAATGAAACACTTGACATGGTACATAATTTCAAATACATTGGGGTTATACTAGATGGTACATTATCTTACACACTGCATATTGACTAGGTTTTCAAGACTGCCTGCAGAAAAATCAGACAACTGTATCGACACAGACATTGCCTTACTCCCACTGCCCTCAAACTAGGAATAACCAGTTCAGTACTCTCTGTAATACATTATAGCCTCGTTGTCTACAGCTCAGCACCTGAATTGACCCTGAAAAGAATAGCCCTTGCCCTAAACAAGTCTTGCAGGCTAGTACTGGGGGTCCCACGTCTAACCCACATGAGTGACCTTTGCACACTCGCAGTCTGGCTAAATCTGGAGAACCATATTCAATACCATCTCTGTCTCCTGACCAAAACATCCACTCTTGGACTTACCCCACCAGGAGTCCACTCAATGATATGCCAATCAGCCCCCCCTAGGCTGACTAGAGGATCTCTCAATACTCAGTACAAAGCCCCCTTCCACCATACTACCCAAGGGCAGTGGTTCTTTGGCTACCATGCACCAAAGTGACTAAACTCACTCCCGGCTGACCTCCTAACTGAACCCAAACTAGGGCACTTCAAGCAAAAACTCCATTCCCACCTCTCTGAACAAATGGTTTGCTTTTGCTCTCAAAAATAATAAGATGCTGAATAGGGGCTCTGTATCTACCTCTCCATCTCTATGACCCTTGACTTTTTTATAACTTCCCTCTCCCACTTCCACTCAGCCCAACCTACTTTATATTGCCTATCCCTCACCTCCCTCCCACTCCCATTGGTGCCTGCGACACTTTACTCTTCATCTGTCTCCACCTGCACCAACCCTGGTGGTGCCTGCGACACCTTATTCATTACCTGCTCTCACCCTCCACACAAAATTTCCCACTCCCTCTGCTCCCCCTATCTTTCTCTCTCTCACCTCCTTCCTCCCCCACTTTTATCCCACCCTATATCTACTGTAACTGCTATCTCACTATCCCCTTTCTTCCTCACCCCATGCTTCACCTGTGTTTCTCCACTCCCAAGACCTCTCCCACCCTCTACTATATCTGCTAGTCACCAACCCATCCCCACTTAACCCTCACCTTGACAAAGGGAAACTCAGTTCCTCCAGTTCTCTGCATGAACCTCTCCCTTCAACTGACAACGGGAAGCAAGGCTCTCCAATTTCTCCAATTCCCTGTCCTGAATACAATCCACTCTTTCCCCACTTCACTCTTTAACCAGCACTTTATTCTTGGAATATGCATTACAATCGGCAGTCTTCTGAACATGATCTTCCCCTGCCATTTCCTGAATCAATAGATACACTCATGTTCTGTGTCCTTGGTTTGTAAGCCCTGAATTTTTGTCTGTTTGATTGTTTGATTTCAATGTATCTAACCTTGATTTACTTGTGTATCTCCTCATCGACTGTATGTATTATGTATGTGCTTCATCAGGTATGATGTGGAACCTTTGCAAATTAGCTTATAGCTCAATGTTGTAATCTGAGACTTGAATAAATAAATAAAGTAAGAATAAGGAATATTTTTAAACAGAAGGAAATTGGCTTATGCACCCAATATAAAATGAGTAACTGGTGTCAAAAAATAAATGTTGTTTTGGATTTGAGCCCTACTTGAGCATTTCAGCTGATCCTCATAGAAGAAAACTTTTTACTAGATTTAGGTTTGAGTGTTATGATCGCCAGAGTTTAAGAAAGATCTATAAAACAAGTGACACAAATGGATTATGTAAGTGTGGGTTGGGGACAGATTATCTGACACATTTAGTCATTTTATGCCCACTGTACTCAAAATTTAGAGAAACATTTTGGGGTAATATACTACCATCCATAGAACTGGAGCACCATAATATCATTACACATCTGCTTAAATCAAGATTGAGTGATGTCTTGGAGTCTGTGGTCTCTCTCCTTAATGTGATAAGAAAGAAAAAACTACATATTACATACAGTGACCAAGAATTTTAAAGGAATCCTTTTCTCAGTGTGTATTAAAAATAACACATTACCCAGCTTGTTGGTTTTTATACAAATATTTAAGAAATCTGATTTTGGTGTAATTTTTATATTGTAAATTATAAGAGTTATAAAATATTATAGTGGTGTAAAGTGTTTAAATGTTGTATTGTTGTTTTAGGGTACTATTCTTTTATAAAGTTATACTGTTCTTTTATGATATTATGGTAAAGACAAGATCTGTCAAACAAATAAACTTGAACTTGACATATGTGGTGGCTGTTATAAACATTGTTTGATAAACTTTATAGCAGCCTTCCATATAATCACTCTTAAGAAGAGACCACCAATAGTTCCTGCAATATGAGAAAAAGAGAACAGTAAGTACATGATTGTTTGTAACACTATCTCTCTTTTGCATTACACATACAATACAGTATGGTAATAAAGTACATTCATCATCATTACAAGCTGGACTGTGACCATACTTTAAAATTGCTCTTTAGACATGAATCTTTGGAGGGGGCTTTGGTCATGGTTTCAACAAATCCTGTCTCCTCTTCTGAAATACCATGGAAGAAAATTGTTCCAATATAACTGTTATTTCATCTGTAAAATTTATGTCACAAAAATCTTCCCTGATGCTATCCAGTTCCTTGCTTGCTGCAGTCACTTCACTTTATTCACATCACTTATACAGTGTAAGCCATTTTACATGGACACCTCTGTGCTTTGATATTTTGCCCACCTAAGGCGATGTCTAGGATTGCCGATAGATGGCTCCACAGCACAATCTGTGTCAAGACACACGATCACTGCCCTCAATAGACACCTAGCTACAGTAACTATATACTATATAGCTGTATTCGATAATGCATACTGCTAATATAATACTGTATTGAATCTTATTTAGTTTGTTTTATCATTATGATCTTTTTATACTTTTATACTGTATATGTGTTTTTTATATAATATTTGTGAACAAGGAAAACAGTTAAGCTATTCATGCAACAGTGTAGAACAACACATCTGCAAAATAATGTTCAGAACTGTAGTAAAGTTATCAAGTTCTTCTGTATGTCCAGCCCATGCATCAGTGCATTTTACTCACTGATTTTATGGTAGCTAAGACACCATTCTACATGCTCAGTAAATTCATGACTTCTCAGGCTGTGTGCTCTCATCCTCATGTATTACCATGGAGCCATGCATGATACAATGCAGTAACTTGCAGTAAATGTACAGTAAAGCCAGCCACAATGCAGTGACACATAAAAAATACTGCAAGACAACAGGGCTTAATTGCAGTTGAATTACATTGTTCCCTGTAGTATACTACAGCATTTAGCATTAAACTGCAGCATTGCTGCTTTGGTTTCAGTGTATGTAATCCACAAGAGCCCTATTTAGACTGAGATCAAAGACTACAGATTTAACTGCCTAATTACAGATATTTAAATGTCAAATTACAAAGTAACTTAATAGATGCCATAATGTTCAGTACTGTATCTGGTGCATCCAGTGGATCACAGTACATGGCTGACTAGGGGTAGCATGTTTAGGGTGCACCAGCAGCCCAGT
Source organism: Neoceratodus forsteri (assembly GCA_016271365.2). NCBI lineage: Eukaryota > Metazoa > Chordata > Ceratodontiformes > Ceratodontidae > Neoceratodus > Neoceratodus forsteri. The sequence continues at coordinate 854,925,635 of CM028134.1, forward strand.
GTCTGTGATGGTGTTTACACTGCTTTCAAGAAATGTGTGGATTTTTCTCATCCTGTACCAGCATCACATGTTCTCTGTATTGTCAGCCTAATCTCAGAATTTATCTTCTTCACAATTTTGCTTAAGAATGACAAAGATTAGAAACACCGTCAACATACAGTGTTGTACAGTCAATTGCAAAATCCTTCTGATGCAACAATGTGGTAAAGTGAGTTCAGAAAATGAAACCTGTTCAAATTGCCTCAAATGAAGGTCAGCCTGTAAAGTGTGTTTGTGGGAAGGGGATGCCACAGATTATAGTATTTGGCAGTGAACCTCAATGAATACAGTGAATTTGCCATCCATATCCAATAATATCACAACCCTCATCTTTTTTTTAAATTTGTTTATTAATTTTTCCCATACATATCACAGATATAGCACACAGAGACTTACACACATATATATACTTGGGCATACCCCAGGCACCTCAGCCCAAAACTGGCTGCGGATACTATGTACATCTAGAACTATGTACATACACAGTTGCATTAAAAATTCCTATACCTCTAAGAAATTATCTGACCAGTATCTAATCTGGAGGATAGGATAGGCCTTAATCTAACTCAGAAATATAAAGCCTGATAAATGATTGCCCATCCCAAAATATATTTAGCTTGTCTTAGCAACTCCTGCCAAGTTCAGATAAGCAAAATGCAGCTGTGTCCCTAGAAAAGAGAGAGAGAGAGAGAGTCCCCCAACCCCTTCTTAGTCAGCAGATCTTTATATTCCTATCCTATATATAGCCAAAGGAACAGTTTGAATTATTTGCAGATTCTCCAAAGAAGAACATGGCAACTAAGCCAACATTCAGACCATTATTCATCTGCTAATCTCACTCTGACAGACAGGCCCCCACTCTGGGTGCTTTCTAGTTCTATGGAATAAACAGCTTCCAAAGCCAGCCACCTTTTCTTATATAATCCAATCTTACCCTCACCCAACATCTGCCTTCGTATCATTCCCATGGTTCTCATAAGATCCCCCACCCATTGGTCATATGCAAAGGTAAGGCTGTCTTTCCAGTGCTTTAAAACAAAGGATTTGATGAGGGCCATGAGTAAGGAAAGGTGGTATTTGGATATAACCCCTGAAACCTGAGTCAGGTCCCCAAGCATGCGGACTGCAGGTAGTATAAACTCTGAACAGTCTAATATGGGGTCCATGTTCTGTTTAATTTTAATTCAAAGGGGCTGAATTTAGAGCAATCCCACATCACATGCAATATATCCCCTGCTTCTCACCACACCCTAAAGCGTAGGTCTGTCTTTCTGAGGTTCCTTGCACATAGCTTAGCCAGAGTATAGTACATGTTAGAAGAAATAAACAGTTGCATATTCTTAAGTTTAGGTATAGTTATATATTTACAGCTCTTCCATATGATCTTCAATTTAGGCTTTAGGGGAGACATGATCTTGTCCCAGTATGGGATTTGAGTTGGGGAGCTTGAGCCCATAAAATTCAAGAGCACCCTATAAATCTGGGAGATGGGCTTATTTGCAAGATCTACCCCATTTAGTTTTTCCCAAGAAAACCCATTCTCCCTAGGATCCCCATCCCTCTTTTCACCCTGCTTAGCAAATTAATAAGCTGCATCTTCTTGAAGAAATGCAATCCCTCATATTGAGGTGGAAGAACTACACTATCCTCATGTATACGATCAGACAGTTTAAGGCCCCATAACTGTCCGGCCCATTGTTTTGTAGTAATTTGACCACCTAGTCAGAAATTCGGGCTGCCTAATATCGGTTGATGCCGTGTTTTCTCTTGCCCCCTTTTCTGTGCTGGCATTAGAAAGGCCCACCATGCATTAATCATTTTTCCACTTGGAGTCAACTTCCCTTTTTTAGGAAGCTTTTCTGGGTGGCAAAAACGCAATGCTTCTGGGGGAAACTCCCAATTCTTTTAAAATCTGTCTCTATTTGAAGCCATGTTGGCACATATTCCTCCTCCCTATCCATTCCATCATCCCATTATTCCTCGCTGTTCTGCCACATAATATAATTGGAGATCCACCATCTTAAAGCCCCTCTGACCTGTGGAAGACACAGGACAGTGTGTTTTTTAGCAGGCTTAGAATTCCAAAGAAAGTCAGATAACAATTTTCTGATTTTTATAAACCAGGACTGAGGGAAAAGATATAGTGCCAAATGAATCAGGTACAACAGCCTAGGCAATAGGTTCATTTTAACCAATCCTAACCTAGCTGTAAAATTCAGTGGAAGTTTATTCCATCTGAGGATGTTGCCCCTGATTGTGGTTAAAAGTTTTTCCAAATTGATCTCCGCTCAATCCTCTACATTAGGAGTAATCCCTATACCCAAGTATTTGATTAATTTAGGGGTCCAGTGGATCTGGAGTGGCTCAAAATCTGCCCTAAAAGTGTGTGGATCACATAGAAACATAGAAACATAGAATTTGATGGCAGATAAGGACCACTTGGCCCACCCAGTCTGCCCATTTCCCTGTCTACTGGATAAGCTGCAGATCCTAGTTAACCAGCAGCCTACTTTTTCCTACCCTCATCCCCTAGAATTGCCTTATGACTGTCCCATGCATGCTTGAATTCCACCACTGTTTTTGACTGCACAACCTCCTCAGAAAGGCGTTCCATGCATCCACAACCCTCTGTGAAAAATACTTCCTTAAATTACCTCTGAGCGCCCCTCTATCTTCAAATTGTGCCCCTTGTTCTTGCACACCTCTTTTTTGAAAGATGCTACCTCTTGGACTTTGTTGATTCCTTGAGGTACTTGAAAGTTTCTATCATGTCCCTCTCCTCCTTTCCTCGAGGCTATACATATTAAGCTTCTTTAGTCTCTCTTCACATGTCTCCCGGTGCAGACCCTGCACCATTTTAGTTGCCTCCTGGACAGCTTCCATCCTGTCTATGTCTTTGCGAAGACTGGGTCTCCAGAACTGCACGCAGTACTCCAGATGGGGTCTGACCAGCTGTCTGTACAGAGGGATAATAACTTCCTGTTTTCACTGGTGATGCCTCTCCTATGCATCCCAATATCCCCCAGCCCTCATTGCTGCCCTGTCACATTGCTTGCCCACCTTTAGGTCATCTGATATGACTACCCCAGGTCCCTTTCCATTTTGTTGCTGTTAGTATCTCACCCCCATTGTGTACTCTTCCCTGGGTTTTGTTTCCCAGGTGCATTACCTTGCACTTCTTAGCATTGAATCTAAGCTGCCATACATTTGACCATTCTTCTAACCTTGCCAAGTCCCTTTTCATCCTTTCCACCCCACCTTGTGCATCAACTCTGTTGCAGATCTTTGTGTCATCTGCAAAGAGACATACTTTTCCTTCCAGTCCCTCTGCAATGTCGCTTATAAACACATTGAAGAGGACTGGTCCTAATACTGAACCCTGCGGTACCCCACTAGTAACCCCCCTTTCATCAGAGTGGACTCCATTTACTATTACTCTCTGTGTCCTATTTTCCAGCCAATTTTTTACCCTGGCTGTCATCTTGGGACCCACTCCCAGGCTGGCTAACTTGTATATTTATCTTTTGTGTGGGACTGTGTCAAATGCCTTGCTAAAGTCTAGGTAGGCCATGTCCACAGCCCCTCCCTGATGTACTACTTTGGTCACCCAGTCAAAGAAATCTATCAGATTTGTCTGGCATGACCTTCCTGCTGTGAATCCATGCTGCCTTGGGTCCTGTGCCCCTCTGGCCTCTAGATACTTGACAATTCTTTCCTTCAGAAGTGATTCCATCATTTTCCCTACCACTGAGGTTAAACTAACAGGTCTGTAGTTTCCTGCTTCTGCCTTGCTCCCACTTTTGTGAAGGGGAATCACATCTGCCCTCCTCCAGTCCTCGGGTACCACCCATCCTCCCATGATTTGTTAAACAGGGTAGTCAGTGGTGTCACTAATTCTACCCTTAGTTCTTTTAGAATTCTGGGATGAATCCCATCAGGCCCCATTGCTTTGTCCACCTTCAGTTTTAAGAGTTCTTTCAGAACCCTTTCTTCTGTAAATGGGCTGGTATCAACTTCTGTATCCAGTGTGTTTCTACTGTTTGTTCTAGGTACCCCCCTCTTCCTTTGTAAATACTGAGCAAAAACCCTCACAACCCTCATCTTGAATGGGCATCATTCATACCTACACCATCTTGTACCTGTCCCCGGTATCTGTTAAAAACTAAAATTTGCTGTACAGTGCATCCATTTGTTTGTTTTTATTTCTCATATCTTACCTACAACAAAGTATACATTGTGATGGACAATGCAATGTTCTATGTGACGTGTGTGGTCTTAGAACCTCAGCCCAGAAGAAAAGTACAGTTGTCAGGCTGCATAAAGCAAAAGAGCTGGAAGGGAGACTACAGGGCCATAAATGAGAAGACTGCATGTGTCATCATAATTAAAGCTTCCCAAGCTTCCTAGAGCACCAAACTGTTAGGTAAATAGTTTATGTACAATATACTGTAATACAACAGATAGAGGGTTAAGCTTGACATGGCACCTACTGCACTAAGTTCTGTATGTGCATATTATATGAACATTAGTTCACAAATCTGGAACCGAAAAGAACTGGTAGGCAGCATTTTCTGTACTTGTGTAATATTTGCATACTACTGTTGTACACTCTGGAAGACAGACAGGATCTGGTATTGTATTCAATAATCTAAATGGGGTGGTTTGGTTGGGGGCAGAACCCCACACTATAATGCATTATTGCTGGTGTGTGTGTGTGTGTGTGTGTGTGTGTGTAAGTTTGAAATGCCACCAGATTGGTTAAAGATCTACTGATGCCTCAAGGAAAACTTTGAAAAACATAATAATTAGGTACAATTCAGCTTGCATTCCTTATATATTCTATGTATTTTATTTCCATTATTTATTACTGAGTAAATTTACATGAATATATGATCTTTATCCCATAGTGTTCTCGTAGAGTTCATCTGCCTCTCAGAAGGCATTCCCTACTTCAAGTCATAATCCTCTGTTGTGACATCACAGTCTGTTGCAATGAGAGAAACTGTGATGTCACAAGCAGTGCATTATGACCTCAAGTAGGAGAATGCAATAGGTATAGATGAATTGTTCAGGAGCAAAGACCCTGTTTTCATAAAAATTACCTCAGTAATAAATAATGAGGAGGTGGAATACAGAACTAATGCAAAATACAAGCTGAACTGTACCTAAATATTATGTTTTGTTAAAGTTCTTCTGAAGGTGTCAGCTGCTCTTTAAGGTATAATGGTGAATAGAATGTAGGTATGTAGGTCTGGCATACACTACTATATTATATTAATCTTGTGTCAGATTCAATAATTCTAATGGGGGTGAGGTTGTTTAGTCAGCAGCAGAAAATCACAAGCATCACTAAAACCTCATTTGGTGTATTCATTTTGCTTTGCAGTACAGCAGAACAAACAAGATCAGGACATAATGTATAAAAGATATTACATTTATTACTTGATACGGGTGGTGGGCAGTGGAAGAGGAAATCAAATCAGCATAACAGCAAAAGAGTTAAGCAGCAACTGAAATGGGAATCAGCCTACCAAGATGGTCACTGTCCACATGCAGCAGCTGTTGTTGTCAATGTGTATGGCAAGTTGGGCAAGACATGTGTAAATATTGTAACTTTTGTGGAAATGGTACACAATAAATTACAGTACATTACCATTTGTGTAAAGCATTTCAAAGCAACTCACCTTATACCCAACAAGAGCCATCTTCTGACCATATGGGGTCTTCATATTGACCAGTGGCTGGCCACAGCTGCAGGATGGGAATGTATCCACACCTCATGAAGGTCTGACAGCTCCCATAGCTGGCCACCCCTTGGCCCCTCATGAAACCAAACCATGAGTCCTCCAGCTCCATCCTGCAAAGACATACAGTCCTGTGCATTATTAGAGGTTTTTGACTGACAATCATGTACTTTATAACATTAACTTAAAGTGAAAGAGAGAAGGGCTGTACCTACAGTATTTAATGCTGCCCTTGAGTTTGAGGATGTGTTTGATGACTATACCTAACTATCTGGACCAAGAAAGATGACAATAAAATGGTCAAGTTGGGTGGGTGCTCCTTCCATTGACATTTTTAATTTATGGGTGTGGAATTTGCAAGTTTCAGGACACAAAAGGCCCAACAATGCTGGCATCAAAGTCATTTTGAAACAATAATGAAATTTAAAAAATGCCATACTGTTATACCACAGCCCAATATGTGAAAGAACACCATATATTGTATTGTACACACATAAGCCAACATAAATTCATAGAAATAAATGCATGTATTTCCAATGTTGGGTGTCTGCTATGGTAGACAGCATGGAGTCTTGACTGTTATTGTATAGAATCTGTTGATGCCTGCTACACAGGGAGTTTTTGATATTCCAGTCAGTGAGGGCAAATGCCACCACTACAACCACCAGGGAGCAAAACAGCACTGAAAGGAAGGCTCCAAATCCAACTTTAAAATAATTTACTTGCTTTTTTGTTACAGAGTGCTACCAAGGAAACTGATATGAAGAATGGCCATTTTGGGCAGGAGCTACTGATATGGGCCAATCAGAGAGCAGGAGGGGGGGTTCCTGCTAGGATTTAGTGGTCAGGTTTTTTGTGTTTGTTACACTGAGCAGCTTTAAAGCTGATTTAACAAATAAATTACTTGAAGAACAGACATTTTGAGGGGGAGCTACTGATATGGGCCAATTGGGGAGCAGGAGAAGGGTTCCTGCTGAGATTTAAAAGTCCACACTCCTAACATGTCCCCACACACATTCATGTCCCAGCACATGAGTGGAACAGCACAGAAGTGGAACAGGAGTAAGAGTGGTATCTTGGGCATCAGCATGCATCAGCAGGAGGAAGCAGGAGACTCTGCCAGTTAACTAAGGTATGGTGCTTGTTTACTTCTCATGTTGCATTTACTGCTTGGACAGGTGGAAGATAAAGGTCAGGTCAAAACAGGGAATAGGAGTAACATCCTATCGAGAGATGGTACACAAAGGAAATTAACAAACAATAAAAGGGGTCAAAGTAAAAACACCTTATTAGGCATAAAGGTTCAAAATGAATGGTGAAAGCAAAAGGGTATGCCAAAACTGGGAATAGGAGCAATATCCTAACTAGGGTAGGTGTCAAAGGGGCATAACAAACAGAATAAGGGGGAAAAACTAGAAACACCCTATCAAGGGTTAGGTGCATAAGTATTTTCAAGGAACATGGGAAGGGTAGGAATTGGGAATGCTGGGAGTGATGCAGTGCAGTGTCTGTGGGGTGGCAGTTTTCAGAGACACCTTCTGGAGACTGTGGTGCTGCCCCATCTGCATGTACATCTCTGGGTTGAGGAAGGAGGTCACTAGACTCCAAAACAATATTGCAAGAATTCAGGGGACCTTCTCCCCCACCAAGGGGCCACCAGGTCTGCCCCTGTTATCTCAGAGGATGCCAGGGAGGAGGAGTGACTGGACTATGGTGGGGATCTGGAAGGATGGGGGCAGTGTTTCAGAGGCACATTCCTCAACCAGTACCACTACAAAATTGATATGCCGCTGTGGTAGGGAGGAACTACCAAAAGGAGATACCCATGGTAGTAGCCAGGTAGGATGAGAGAGTCCTCCATAGTGGAGACCCCAAGGAAGGTCAGAGGGAACCCCAGAGGAGGAGGAAACAATTTCTGGTGGGGGTTAAATTGTCAGGAGGGCAGATTTGGGAATAGGAAGGGGTTGGAGAGGAGAGCAGGTGCCTATGAGGTTCCACAGCCCAGAGGGATGGAAAGCTGATCCTGGGGATCACTAGGGAAGCAGGATGAAGGGTGTTGAAAGTCATTGTCCTTCTGGTGACCAATGGCCTGATTAGAGACAGGGCTGAGATAGTGCTGAAGGAGTTTCGAAGCTGGGATGTGGTCTTAAACAGGTAGTATGCTCAGTGGCTTTCTCGAGGTACTGCCTATCTATGACAGGAAGGCAGAGTTGGATCTCTGCATGAGGAGTTTCAACACATGGTTGAGGGAGTGGTGAAGACAGGAGTGGTTTGGTTACATTTGGGAATGGGAATTCACCTGAACGAATAAAGGCCTATATGGGGTGATGGCCTGCATCTGTCTGGGAGCGGATTCATAGTCCATGGTAGAAGGTTCAAATGTTATACAGATGGACATTTAAACTAACTGAGGGAGTAGTGGAAGAAATTTTGTAGGCAGAAACTGTCCCTTCCCCACAGGTTGAAGTAGAGAGCAGGGAGAACACGAGGGGAGAGGAACCCCCTAAGGTGCAAATAACTAAAGGAAGCAGGATGATAGAAATGAAGGGGGATGGGAACAGAAGCAGCAAAAAGGGGGTCAAAAAGGAAAAAAGGGAGTAACACACAGAGTACTAACAAAATCTGAAAGGTGGTGTGTGAATGTTAGAAGTCTAGGAAATAAGATTTCGTACTTAGAGGCCATCATGGCAGAGACTGATCTGGATATTGTGGCTATTATCAAGTCATTGGGCACTGAAACCCATGAATGGGATATGGCCATACTAGGCAATACTCTGTTCAGGAAAGACAGGGTAGGAAGGATGGAGCGGGTGTGGTGCTTTATGTGAGAGAAAGCATAAAAGCAGTGGAGAAACAGGGAATAATGGGGCAGAGATATGGTGGATCACACTGGAGACAGGGAATGGAGTAACTATTTGCACTGGAGTGATCTACAGATATCTAGCACAGGGTGAGGAGTTAGATAAGGTACTTGTGGAAGTCACTGACAAAATGGCAAAGAACAGGGGACGTGCCATTGGTGGGGGACCTTAATCTGCCAGATGTAGATTGGAGCCTCCCAACAGCAGCTTTATCTAGAAGCAGGGGCATCATGGACTCCATACAGGTGATGTTCCTCAGCCAACTAGTACATGAACCCACTCATGATAGAACAATACTGCACTGGTATTCACTAACAGGAACAGTGTTGCAGATGTCAAGTTGGGAAGCTACCAGGGGACCAGTGATCACTGTATAGTGGGGTTAAATGAAAGGATGGATGTAGAATCAAACCACACAAGGATAAGCATCCTGGACATCAGGAGAGCAGATTTTATAAATATGGGTAAATGCCTCAGGGATGACGGGTGGGAAAAGACATTGGGGGGTGGAGGAGCAGTGGGCAAGGCTAAAAGAGGCATAGTTAGGGTGATACAATTCTATGTCAGGCAGGTAAGCAAAAGCAAGAGGAAAAAGAGACTGTTATCGTTCTTGAAGGAGGTAGTGGAAAAGGTAAAGGCTAAAAGGGTAACATTCAGAAAGTATGAGACACAGAAGGAGGATAAGCAGCAGGAAAATCCCAGCCTCCCCCTACAAAACAGGGTACTAAATGAGAAAAAGACCAAGGTAGAAAGGTCAGTGGGGGATGCTGCAACAGAAGGTAAAGCCATCAAAAAATGGAGAGCAATGAGTACAAATGCCCGTAGTCTGAGTAACAAGCTTCCTGAATTAGTGGCCTTGATGGAGGAGGAACATCTGGATATCGTGGCAGTCACAGAAACATGGTACACAATAAAACCATGACTGGGATGTAAACACCAGGATACACTATCTACAGGAGGGACAGGGAGGGAAAAGAGGAGGAGGAGTAGCTTTACATAAGGGAAGGAATCAAAGCAACAGAACAAAAGGGTAAACAGGGAGGAGGAGGAGAAGCACTGTGGGTAAATTTGGAGACCGGCAATGGCACCACAATACGCACAGAGGTTGTATACAGACCTCCTTCTCAGGGGGAGGAAATGGACAAGGAAATTATAGAAAGAATACTTAGAATGGCAGAAAAAGGGGAGATATTGCTGATGGGTGATCTGAATATGCCAGATGTTAACTGGAGTGCAGTTGCAGCTGCCACTTCTAAGAGTAGGGTTATTCTAGATGTCCTACAGGGGGCATGCCTTAGACAACTAGTATTGGAGCCCACTAAGAGGGAGCAATCTAGACCTGGTTTCTCAAATGGCGATGAAGAGGATCACAGATGTAGAAGTGGGTAGCCATCTGGGAACTAGCGACCATTGAACAGTATGGTTCACAATAAACACAGCAATAGAGTCAAGCCTACAAAGACAAAGGTACTGGATTTTAGGAGGGCTGACTTTGTCAAAATGGGGAGGCCTAAGGAATGCACTAGCAAATGGGCAGGAAGGAGGGTGGAAGAACAATGGGAGTAATAAAACTGCCATCACAGAGGTATCAAGCCTTGTGTAAAGCAAATAAACAAACGAAACGAGGTAAGAAACCACTATGGTTCTCAAAGGAAGTGGCAGTGAAGGTTCAAGAGAAAAAAGAAAGCATTCAGGAAGTACAAGGAATCACAGAAGGAACAGGACAGAGAACTGTATCAGTTAAAGCAAAAGGAAGCTGGGAAGGCAGTCAGAACAGCAAAGGCCCAAACCGAGGAAAAGATAGCCAACTCAGTTAAGAAGGGGGATAAAACCTTTTATAGGTACATCGGGGAGCGAAGGAAGACCAAGGGAGGGATAGTGAGGCTTAATAAAGGGGAGAAAGGGTGGGCAGAGGGTGATTGTGAAAGGCAGAGATACTAAACAAATATTTTGCTCAGTATTTACAAACGAAGAGGGGAGGTACCTAAAACAAACAGTAGAAACACTCTGGATACAGAAGTTGATACCAGCCCATTTACAGAAAAGGGTTCTGAAAGAACTCTTAAAACTGAAGGTGGACAAAGCAATGGGGCCTGATGGGATTCATCCCAGAATTCTAAAAGAACTAAGGGTAGAACTAGTGACACCACTGACTACCTTCTTTAACAAATCATGGGAGGATGCGGTATACTGAGGACTGGAGGAGGGCAGATGTGATTCCCTTCACAAAAGTGGGAGCAAGGCAGAAGCAGGAAACTACAGACCTGTTAGTTTAACCTCAGTGGTAGGGAAAATGATGGAATCACTTCTGAAGGAAAGAATTGTTAAATATCTAGAGGCCAGATGGGCACAGGACCCAAGGCAGCATGGATTCACAGCGGGAAGGTCATGCCAGATGATTCTGATAGATTTCTTTGACTGGGTGACTAAAGTAGTTGATCAGGAGGGCTGTGGACATGGCCTACCTAGACTTTAGCAAGGCATTTGACACAGTCCCACACAAAAGATTAATATACAAGTTAGCCAGCCTGGGAGTGGGTCCCAAGATGACAGCCTGGGTAAAGAATTGGCTGGAGAATAGGACACAGAGAGTAATAGTAAATGGAGTCCACTCTGAAAAAAGGGGTTAGTAGTAGGGTACCGTAGGTTCAAGAGTTAGACTCAGTCCTCTTTCAATGTCTTTATAAGTGACATTGCTGAGGGACTGGAAGGAAAAGTATGTCTCTTTGCAGATGACACAAAGATCTGCAACAGAGTTGATGCAACAGGTGGAGTGGAAAGGATGAGAAGGGACTTGACAAGGTTAGAGGAATGGTCAAATGTATGGCAGCTTAGATTCAATGCTAAGAAGTGCAAGTAATGCACCTGGGAAACAAAACCCAGGGAAGAGTACACAATGGGGGTGAGATACTAACAACAACAAAATGGAAAGGGACCTGGGGTGTCATATCAGATGACCTAAAGGTGGGCAAGCAATGTGAGGGCAGCAAGGAGGGTTGGAGGATACTGGGATGCATAGGGGAGGCATCACCAGTAGAAAACAGGAAGTTATTATCCCTCTGTACAGACAGCTGGTGAGACCCCATCTGAGTACTGCGTGCAGTTCTGGAGACCCAATCTCCAAAAAGACATAGACAGGATGGAAGCTGTCCAGAGAGGGCAGACTAAATGGTGCAGGGTCTGCACCAGAAGACATATGAAGAGAGACTTAAGGAGCTTAATATGTATAGCCTCGAGGAAAGGAGGGAGAGGGGACACGATAGAAACTTTCAAGTCACCTCAAGGAATCAACAAAGTCCAAGAGGGCAGCATCTTTCAAAAAAGAGGTGTCAAGAACAAGGGCACAATTTGAAGATAGAAGGGGTGGCTCAGAGGTAATTTAAGGAACTATTTTTCACAGAGAGTGGTGGATGTATGGAATGGCCTTCCAGAGGAGGTTGTGGAGTCACAAACAGTGGTGGAATTCAAGCATGCATGGGACAGTCATAAGGCAATTCTAGGGGGTGGGGGTAGGAAGAAGTAGGCTGCTGGTTAACTAGGATCTGCAGCTTATCCATCAGGTAGGGAAATGGGCAGACTGGGTGGGCCAAGCGGTCCTTATCTGCCATCAAATTCTATGTTTCTATGTTTCTATGAGGAGGATAGGGAGGTATATCAGGGGAAATAGAGAGAAGCAGGGAAAGCAGTAAGGAGTGCAAAAGGCACAGACTGAAGAAAGAATAGCCCAGGCAGTAACAAAAGGAGAAAAGACACTTTTTGGTATGTAAGCAAAAAGAGGATGACAAAGGGACAGATTGTAGGGTTAAAATGGGAAGGAGGGGCTGTGCATAGAAGACCCAGGAAAAGAAAGACATCCTGAACAAATATTCAGTTTCCACAGAGGAAGAAGAAAGGGAGGGGACACAAAAACATAACAGAAGCTTTGGAGGGGGAGAGGTGGACATTAGTACCTTTTTGGAAGTGAGAGTCCTGAAGGCACTAGCAAATCAGAAAGTGAACAAGTAATGGGGCCAGACAGGGTGCATTCAAGAGTATTTAAAGAGTTCAGAAAGATACGGACTGCACTCTCTGGAAGTCCTGTTTAACAGCTCAGTGGAAACAGGAGTGGTTCTGGAAAACTGAGGAGGGCAGATGCAATCCCACTTACAAAAGTGGTAGCAGGAGGAGGCTGGCAATTATAGACCAGTTAGCCTGCCATCGTGGGTGGTGGAAAGTTATGGAAACACCATCAAGGAAATAATTGGAAATATCTTGAATCAAATGGGTTACAAGACCTGAGATAGCATGGATTAATGGAAGGGAGGTCTTGTCTGATTAATCTAATAGATTTCTTTGACTGAGTAACTATGGAATTAGATCAGCATGTAGTGGTGGATACTACCTAAATTTCAGTAAGGCTTTCAACACTGTTCTAAAGAGAAGCCTAGTAAGCAACTGGCTAGTTAAGGAATGGGTCCAAAGGTAGTAAACTGTGTAAGAAATTGGTTGGGGGATAGGCATCAGTGGGTGATGGTAAATGGAGTTCACTCCATGGAAAGGAGTGTGACCACAGGGGTGCCTCAGGAATCTATGCTGGGACTGGTCCTCTTTAATGTCTTTGTATGTGACATTGCAGAGGAGCTGGAAGGTAAGGTCTGCCTCTTTATAGATGACACCAAAATCTGCAATAGGGTGAACACTCCAGGTGTGTGTGAAAAGAATGAGCAAAGACCTGAGAAAACCTGAGGATCGGTCAAGGGTATGGTAGCTGGGTCTCAATGTAAAAAAGTGCAAAATAATGCACTTAGGGCACAGAAATCCAGAGCTGGAGTACAAAATGGGTGGAGTGAGATTGACAACCACCAAGCAGGAAAATGACCTAAGGGCAATCATATCAGATGAACTAAAGGAGGCCAGGCAGTGCAGCAAAAGCAGTTGGAGGCCTAGTGGGATGCTGGGGTGCATAGGAAGGAGTATCACCAGCAGAAAGAGGGAGGTTGTGTTGTCCCTGTATAGATCACAAGTAAGACCCCACCTTGAGTACTGTGTCCTGTTCTAGAGGCCACATCACTGGAGTACATAGAACAGAGGCTGCCAGCAGGAGGGCATCTAAAATGGTACAGGATGTGCACCACATGCCCTACAATTAGAAATTAAAGGACCTTAATCCATACACCCTGGATGAGAGGAGGTAGAGAGGGATATGATAGAGATGATTAAATACCTTAAGGAGCTAAACAAGGTATAGGAGGGAAGTATTTTTCAGAAAAAAGGATCTCATTAACAAGGGGATGTGCTATGAAGCTGGATATATATAGTTTCAGGAGAGATATGAGGAAGTACTTCTTCACAGAAAGAGTGATGGAGTGCTGGAAAAGCCTTCCAGTGGATGTGGTGAGGGTGAATACAGTGGTGGGATTCAAGAATGCATGGTACAGGCATAAGGGAATCTTGATAGAAAGGAAAGGGGAAAGGGAGAACAGCTGAAGATTGATTAGGGTCTGCGTTGATACTGTAGGTAGGGAAAAATGGACAGACAGGGTGGACCAGTGGTCCTTACTGTATCTGCCATAAAACTTCATATTTCTATGTTTACGTATTGGGACCCCAACATGATGGCTCTGATGGGTTCTGAATCTACACTGACCTAGTGGGCTATCATTGGAAAGTAGTATTCATTAATTATCATGGGCATTTTGTTTGCGCCAGAATGCTTTACACTCATTGCTGCAAGCCACTGCAGTAAATACTTAACAGTATGACTGGCACACTAAGTTCACATGAACTTAATTTGCAGGGAGATGACACCAGCATCACTGTCATGCTCACATATATGATTCTTGGGGATGAAGTTCACTGTCTGCCAGGGTCACAGGAATCTATGCTTTTGAGTGGGACATGAAGGATCAGAGAGACCAACACCAGCAATATCAGAAAGAGCAGAGGTGGGACTGGTTAATACAGAGCAAAACACTGTAAGTACAGCACAGTAGTGTACTGTATGCACTGCAGCCACACTGCCATATATCACTGTGTGCCCAAATGTAAGGCAGTATTGATTGCACTTTTTGTTCTTCAGAAGGACAACTGATGACAGTATTGCACCCTGACTCAGCTGCCTCCCAGTTAACCTCCAGCCTTTCAGTGACTTGTCAGCATTCACTGATTACCCTTCAATGAAGCTTGCACAATACAAAAATGTTGGGACATTTGCGGCAGGCGGGCCATGTTTGTATTTTTGCTTGGAGCATTATTAATTTTGGGACACTTGTTACAGGTGGGCCAAGCTGCATATTTGTATATTTTGGGGTGTTGGGCATATTTAAATTTTGAGGGATTATCAGTTTTGAGACACTTGAGGTGGGTGGGTGGGCCAGTTTGGCTGTATTTGTATTTTTTTGTTTGGGGGTTATTAATTTTGAGAGACGTGGTGGGAGGGTCAATTTCTTTAAAAAGTTATTAAAAATCTTAATGAGGAAAATTGTGGAAAAAGTGAACCGAAAACAAAAATATATTTTTACAGAATTGTTGAGTTCTTTTAAACACTCCAAGTACTCCACAATAAGATTTTTATTATTTTCTGCTGCATGCACTGATCACCATAAGTTGTTTAATGAATAAACTACCACTTGTGTATGTATTTAGGATAAAGACAAATCTGTGCCCTGGAACTGAGTATTAAATTAATTGTTGCAGTATACAGCATGTCTTTTAAAAATCTGAAACATCACCTCACGCATTAATACCTAGATATATAGTGACATATATAATTCCTTTGTTTTTACTAAGCAGTCCAGAGCCAGTAGGCATTAAATAAATCCATAAGAAACACCAGCTAAATGCAAAATAAGGAAGTATGATCAAACCTAAATTAATTTATGTGTATTGACTACACCACTTGATAAAGAAGCATCAAAGTACAGAAAATTAAAAATATAATATTTATCAAAAGCATATAATGCATCATTAAAATCAAATCACAGAGCAAAGTTTAAGGTAAATAAAATGGGATTTTTAAAAATGTATTCTTTATTGACATACACATACATGTGCATTCTTGCTCGCAGTCCCACTACTGCCTATCACATGCTTACATACCCTTATCAGTTAATGCAGGTCCTCTTCTCCATCTTAATTCCCAAGACTCACCCCCAGCAGGACCCAGTAGTTGACCCATGTGCTACCAGCTGTTGAGGAGCAGTCTTAGTCAACAGCAGAGAAGCAGGGATGGTGGGGGCATACCTCAGTCATCAGGCATGGAGCAGTTGATGGTTTCATAATTGTGCCCAGGCCTTGCAGCATTTTTCCCACTTGATTTATCCCACTCACCTCCCAAACATGAGTCAATAATGCCCACCATGCCATCCTATTGATGGGTAACAGCCAATGCCATATGGTCACCTACAATGTCAATACCCTCACCACTTCCTACCAGCAGAGACACTCAAACTGCAGGATGAGCATGTCCCTCCTCAGAGTCTGAACTCAATGCCTTTGCAATGTATCCCAGACCCCACAGACCTGGAGTGGAGGAGTTGGCACTGAGTCTCAATCCCATGTCCCCCACATACCAGTGCAATGCACTACCAGTTGGCACCACCAGGCTGGTCTACTTATGATTGATTGATTTAAAATATTAAGCTTGCAAAGCACACTAAGCTGCAGACAGCTAATTTCCATGTGTGTATTGGGGAGGAGACAAAGGGAAGTATGAGAACAGCAAACTATTCAATAAAATTAGCAAACATCCACTCTTCCCCCAAGGTAATGAAAAAACTTAATCTTGACAGCATTATAAACACTTTAAAGGATGACACCAAATGCTGGTCTCAGTTACCTCTCTCTCTGTGGGGTCATATGAGTATAGCAAAAATGAATATATTACCTTGCATACTATACCCCTTGCAAATGTATAACTGGGCCCTGCCGAGTTCTTGGTTCCCCCAAGCTTATCAAATATAAACTCTTTTTTGTGGGCCTGGAAAAAATCAAGACGTTATCTTAAGCTCACCCATCAAAAAATAGATGGTGGCCTACAAGCTCCCAACTTTTACTTATATTATCTAGCAA
Source organism: Neoceratodus forsteri (assembly GCA_016271365.2). Taxonomy (NCBI): domain Eukaryota; kingdom Metazoa; phylum Chordata; order Ceratodontiformes; family Ceratodontidae; genus Neoceratodus; species Neoceratodus forsteri. Next base: position 854,942,328 of record CM028134.1, read on the forward strand.
AATATTTAACCAGGATGAGGTTACTCCCCTCAAGCTATTACCCCGACTATCCCTATAACCCTCTCTGGCTAAAAATTGAAAAATCCCTCTGCTCGGTACAAGATGTAAACCCAAGTGCCCTCCCCTTCTTAATAAAAAAAACCCTTCCTATTAAGCTGAAAGACTTCCCATTAGGTTCTCGGCACCAAATATAACACCAGCCTAATACCCTCCTTAAGACTACAGGCCTTAGGGATGTAGCACAACCTCTCTTCAACAACCCTGATTTCTTAAGTTTGAGCAAACTCCTCAAGTCTACCCCCTTTTGACCTAATATGGGAATTGAGAGGGTTGACAAAATAGCAACCACAAACTGATGCGATTCCAAGATGCTTGTGCTCTTTACAAATGGTCTCCTACACACGTATTCAAATACCTGCAAATCTCCCACATGCTAATGAAACATTTTGGTACTGGGCCATGGCCTAAGACTTTATCATCTACTCTTGCCCCATATGTTAACTCTCTCCCATCTTCTCACTTAATAATGTATGCTTATAAGTTTTGCAGAACACAATTTCTGGTAGAAGGCCAAATATGTTACAGGTCTAACCAGTCACTACTGATCTCCACCTCTCCACATACTGGCCGAAGAATATGGAAACACTTATATAGATGCATTAAATGAGATAGTATAGCTACATGCAATTTCAGATTAACCATAACCTATATTACACCCTGTTCAAATGGTATCGGATGGATCCCTGCCATCTAATCTCAGTACTAAATGTTTGAAGTAGCTGGGGGATTTATTGCATATGTTATGGTCAAGTGAAAAGATCTCCACATTCTGGAATTGCATCAGTCTCGTCTGGACCCATTACTATCCCTCTCAGACAAGCTTACTCCTGAGATCTGTATTCTAGATTATACAAATCTTCAGGGACAATCTCAAACAGCTCACATGGCATTAATCTCAGCATGTACCAAAAAGATATTACTTAGACACTGGGTGGATGCAATTACACCTTCCCATGCCGAATGATATAGGGAAATTATGTTTCCTATACAGGCAAAACATGCCATAGCTGGTGTTCAAGTTCAAGTTCAAGTTTATTGCAGAAAAACTCCATTGAGCAAGCTCATTCACAAGGAGGTCATGTGACATAAACACTTAAAGTACAAACATAGATAGGTAATAACAGTATATACATGAAATGCGTGTTACATGATACAGGCTGGATATACATACGAGGGTACCACATAGGGTGACCGCAGGTGGTAAACATTAATATGACACAAGGAAGCGACTTACAAGTTGCATACTGATAAATGAAACATGATGACTGGTGTGTGCAATACATATATTTTGGCAGCTAGAACAAACAACAGACTACAACTGATATGGGGGGGGGAGTGATTTGATAGAGTAGCAGTGGAGCGTAAGCATAGATAAAGCCAGGAGTAGAAGGGGAAGGGAAAGCAGTTAATAAGACAAAGCAATTATACCTTACCAGTGGATAAATATGGCACACATGGGGAAGGAAGAGACTTAATGACAGTTGCAGGTGTCTTTTATTTTGGCCGAACTTAGCGATTTGTAGAAGTTTATTGAAACTGTGCTAGTTAGTTTCAGTATGGTTTGTAATTGGTTCCAAATGGAGGGAAGGGCATATGCAATAGCATGTTTACCAAAGGAGGTCTGTGTCCTTGGTTATGTCAAGCATAATAAAGTCAGATTTTCTTAACGAGTATGCACTATGTGAGATACTAATAAGGGAAGAGAGATAGCTTGGCAATTTCTGCAGGATCAGTTTAAGAGTCCATAGCCCAGCATGGAGCAGGCATCTAGTAGTAAGGGATGTCCAACCAACAGCTGTATAAGTCACAGTGATGCGTAACGGTAAGGAGTTGGTAATGAACCATAACGCATCGTGATAAAGGATGTCCAGTTTATTTAGATTTGCAAGAGTTGTGGAGGAACAGATTACATCGCCATAATCGAGTAGGAGAGAAAGTGGCCTGTACAAGCTTGTTTCGAAGTTCAAGGGGAAAAGGGCCTATTTCTGTAGAAGAAACCTAACCTTGCTTTTAACCTTCTAGAGACATCTCACGTGGTCATTGAAAGATAATTTATTGTCGATCCAGATACCCAGATATTTAAATTTGGTTACAACTTCCAGAGGCTCGTTTAGCGTGGTGACAATGAAGTCTTGGGCAAGGGTATTGGGGGCCTGTAACAGCAATGCGGAGAATATCATCGCTTAGTCTTCTTAGCATTGAGCAGAAGCTTTGTCTTTATTAGATTATGCTCAAGTTGTGCGAAAGTCCATGAAGCATTCCCTTGACTTCAGATAACAATGAGCCAGAAGTATACAACACAGTATCATCCACAAAAAGTGCAGATTGGACGTAGATATGTTAGCATCTAAGTCAATGGTCAAAGAAAACAAGATAGGGCCTAAGATGGATCCTTGGGGGCTCCTCTTGCAACTGGCAAGGCAGCAAAAAAGCCTTCCGCCTTTACTTTTGGGATCTTCCAGTTAGGTAGCTAGAGAACCACTGGGTGGTATGGTATGTGGCACCCAACTTTGCAAGGCAATTGACTAATAGTTTGTGATCAACAGTATCAAAAGCTTTGCTGAGGTCCAAAAAGACTGTGCCAGTTACCTTCTTAGCATCTATAGCAGAGATCCAATCATTGGTTACTTTTGCTAGTGCAGTGATTGTGCTATGATTAGCCCGGAAGCCGGATTGAGCTGGGTTAATGAGAGAGAAGGTTTCCAAGTGAGATTTTAACTGAATATGGATCAGTTTTTTCGAGAACTTTAGAAAGGATAGGCAATATGGAGATAGGCCTATAGTTGTTTACATCGCATGGGTCACCAGATTTAAATATAGGGAGGATATGTGCTGATTTCCAGCAGGACGGCACAGTAGCAGATGTAATGGAAAGATTGAAGATGTGGAGAATTGGGGCAGTGAGATGGGCGTAGCCTGACCTTAGGAAAAAGGGTTCCATGCCATCGTCCCCTGCACTTTTTTGGTGTCTAAGTTAAGAAGAGAATCTTCTACTTCTTTATAAGTTATCTCACGCAATTGGGAGGGGCTGGGTGCAGGACTAGACGTAGGGGGGAGGGGTATGCTGGCTCACTGCAGCACCAGCATAAGGTGATGAGTCAAAAGCTAATCCAGCTGTGGTAAAGTGGGAGTTAAGTTCCTCCAGGATTAGGGACTTGTTTTCCACAATCTTGCCACTTGCAACTATCTTTGTTGGGACAGAGGGGGCCATGGGCAGTCCTTCTATAGCTTTGATAGTCTACCATATTTTATGAGGGTTACCTTTAGCTTGTTCGAGAGTAGAAATATAATAGTTAGCTTTAGCAGAGCGAAGTTTTTTCACACAGTTATTCCTGGCTGTTCTAAAGGCCTGCCAATCCAAAGATTCTTTGGAATGTCTAGCTTTAGCCCAGAGCTTGTCTCGAGCTATAAGGACTGCCTTGAGATCTGAGGTAAACCAGGGGTTGGAATTGTTCAGTACCCTTACTTTGATGAAAGGGACATGCTTATTTATTATTGTAGTGAGTTTGTCATTAAGGATGTAAGCTGCCTTGTTGACATCTTTGGCTAGGTAGAGATCTTGCCATCTGATCATGCTCAGGTCAGATAGGAAGTTTACTGCACTGAATTGCGAAAAGGATCCTTTTGTTATAAAGATGGCCGCGGCCAGGCCTTAATTTGAGATCTTATGCAAGCAACAATTCCATGATTGTTCATGTCATTGTGAAACACTGCCGAATGAGATATTTTGTGTGGATCGGTGGTTAGTACCACATCTAGAATGGAACTGTTGGCAGTATTTAGAGTGTTGTTCCTAGTGGGTTCACTGACTAATTGCCCAAGACCTAGCTCATCACAAAGGGATTTGAGGCCGTGTGATTTAGGTGATAGCCAGTCCATATTTAGATCTCCTAGAAATATTGTTTCAGTTTTGCATCTCGAACATGGATTTCAAAGATTAAGGACTTCATCACCACCAGACGGGGTCTATAGCCACCTAGGATAGTGATACATTCCGAGGAGGAGATGAAGGCTCAGTGAAACTAACTCAAATTCCTTAGCTAGAGATTTGCAACTGATATTGGTGACCGAGTACTTAGATTTGGCGTAGATAACCACACCCCGGCCTCTAGACTCTCTATCTGCTCTAAATAAATTGTAGCCCTGCAGTGATATTTGTTGATTAGTATTCATCTTTTTTAACCACGACTCAGTAATTATGATAAGGTCAGGGTTAACATGTGCAGCCCAGGCTTGCAGCTGTTCAAGTTTTTTAGGCAGGCTTAAAATATTGACCATCATCATTTTGAGACCTGTAGCCTCAGCAAAATCGATAGGCGAGGTAAGTTGGGGGGCAGGGGGGGCAGGGTTGAGCTCCACATTTCCTGAGCAAAGAAGAAGCAGAAGTATAACTTTCTTTAAGGAGCTTATAAGAATGGAGACTGCTTTTTTATTTCTTTGCGGTAACCCATATCATGCTGCGCAAGAGGCGGCACCACTGTAATGACAGTTTATCGTTATCAATGTAAGTGCTTGAATAGACTTAGGTGAGGACAGTAGCAAGGGGGTGTAGGCTAACCGGGGGGAATAGGCTGAAAGGGGAGAGGAGAATGACATAGTGTCTGCACGGTAGACCGTTATAACATTAAGTATTGATAAGGTACATTGAAGAACTGAATGAGCCCACACACTGAGCACTTTTGCATGAGACACTCTTTACAGAATAAGATAATCTCAACCATGATGGGAAAGTAGCAATCTGATTAGTCAGAAGTGTTCTGTGGAGCTATAATATTAATGACGTTACTTTGTGCACAGCCCTATATTACATGTGTTGTTTGTCTGAAAAAATATAAACAAGTTTGGGATCCCCTCTTTAGTATGTTGCGGATTCAGTCTAATTACGTAATTCCCAATACTAGTGTCCTTTCTTAACCCACTTTTTCTTAAAAGATTCATGGGAGTAGTACCCAGAATTAGTTTAGCGTTATAACCTGGTAGCAGTAGGGGTTGGCTGGGGAAGGGGAGAGGGAGGGTCGGGTACAGGCATCGGGTTACAGTATAATTGTAACATCTGCTATACCTTTATGAACACTATTTCTTCTCTTGTATGTATGATACCAATGATATGATCATTATGCTTGTGTGATGCCTGTACACATTGATATGAAAACTCAATAAAGCATATTTAATTAAAAAAAAATTAGCAAACAGAAAAAATGCACACAGTAGTGCTGTGTAGAATTTTCAAATTCTGACAGAATGAAATTTTGCAGACATTTTTAAAATTCCACTGAAATTCCACCGAATTTCGCCACAAATGGAATGATGAAATTCTGTGGTAGAAAATAGCTGTGGAATGATTTCCACATAAAAAATGCTGTTCTGAGGAATGTTATTCCACAGATCTCAATATTTTCCATGGAAATTGTTGCAGAATACTTTGCTGTGGACAGATTGCTTTTCCGCAGAATATTATTCCATGGATCACATTAGGTGGAATTCTACTGAAGAACTAGCAAAATTCTGGCAGAAATTCCAGTGGTGGAATGGCCATTTCATGCCAATTCCACCGTTGGAATTCCACATTCTGCACAGCACTAGTGCACACAGACTGGTGGTGCACAACGAGAAGAAAAAAGTCAAATACAGCATAAAACTCAGGCACTCACCACCCAAACAGTAAAAACCACGTGGGTTTTCTTAAAATAAAAAGTGTTTTAGGTATACTACAGTTAAAAAATGATAGACAGCCTAGCAAACCCTAGCCTAGCCTGAAACATTTTGGACCAATGGTCTTTTATCTACAATCCACTATTCAATAAAATACAGGCTACAAGCATATATTAAAATGAAAACAGAGGTAAAGCAATGTACAGTGAAAACAACACATGTAATATAGGGCTGTGCACAAAGTAACGTCATTAATATTATAGCTCCACAGAACACTTCTGACTAATCAGATTGCTACTTTCCCATCATGGTTGAGATTATCTTATTCTGTAAAGAGTGTCTCATGCAAAAGTGCTCAGTGTGTGGGCTCATTCAGTGAGAGTTTTTAAGTTTGTTTTTCAATCAGTGATTTATCCTCCAGTCCCCCAAGTCTGCCTTATGGCACCCCCTCAAGCTTTATCACCGACCTTGTTATCTATCACTTACACAGGAGCCTATTTAGTTGATGGCCAGCTGTGCTGGTCGTGAAGGCCAGTGGGGACTGCTGGTATACAGCAGCCTGGCATTTTCCTCCAGTGTTTTCTCCCCTGAGCTGGAACATAAGGACATGTCTGCCAGTATGTCATGCTCCAGTCCTCCCTACTGATGCACTTCCACTGTGATGCTGCCCGGCCTCTGCTAGGTATCAGTTCCTGCACCAGGAATTGGTGTCCCCCTTCCTCAAAAAAAGAGAGCTGCTATCAGGCACTTGATCATTCCTCACCCTGCTGGCCCACCCAGCAACCCTGTCCATTAATGAACCCAGTTCACTGGTAGAGGGAGGGTTCAATGTATTTTCTAAGGTTCTAGTTTGGTTCAGGTTCAGCAGGGTTTGCAGGGTATAGTTTGAGTTCAATTCAGCTTGATCTGATAAGTAGAAGTTTTGGTTTGAGTTCAGTTCAATTAAAATTTTATTTTTGTTTAATTTTTTAGTTTAAGTTCCAGTTAGGTGTCTCCCTCCTGCCTTCATATGGGAGCTCCTCATTTCACAATGTCTGGGTTAAAGTTTGGCTCAGGTTCACCTATTTTTTTCTTAGGGCTAAAGTTCAGTTCAGATCAGGTGCAAATCTAAAAGTTCAAGTTTCACGTTCCATTCATGGATGAACCCTCCCTCTAGTCACTGGGATGTGGGGGAGAAGAACAACGGCTCCCCACTGGGCTGCCATGAGTGTTTGCATTTTTAATGTATTATTGATTGACTATAATGACACTTCATTAATGCATCAGTGAGGGTTCTAACTAAAGTGACAAAAGCAGGGCAAAGTGGTGTTAGGGTTTCAAACCCAAACACCCCACCCTGCAGAAACTGACAGGCATCGGGGGTGCCTTGGGGTTGTCGGCCCTAACCCTCAGCCCATTCCCATATATTGGGCCCATTTCAGCTTATATACTTATGGAATGGGGTGAACATTAGGTCCGAAGACCTCAAGACACGCCCTCGATGCCTGTCAGTGTCTGCCTGGTGGGGGTTAGGTGTTAGGGTTGGAAACCTTTACAACGCATTTCCTTGCTTTTGTCATTTTAGTGAGAACCCTAACTGATGCATTAACAATGTTTTTTGCAATGAATTTCCATACTTTTTCAGATAGTATAATCATATACGTATTTGTCCTTGGGGCCCTACGCTCCCATCCTTCCATAAATGTGTATATATGCATGTAGCCATGAAAACACAGGGCCCTCCAGGCCCTGCACTTCTATTTATAGGACAGCAGTGACCAAACTGTAAACATAGCCATCTTATTACCCCATCTCATGAGCCCCGATACAGAAAATTTTAGAATCCATGCCAAAACATAATTTTGCACAACTGCAATGCCATTCCATGCCACAGGTATGAAAACACATTTGGGGCAGGATTTGAAAAATCACAGCTGTGACATACATGAAGTCAGGTAATAAGAGGGCTACATTGAAAATTTGGTGTCAAAATAGTTAACATTTCCGAAGTTATGAGTGTCCATAGTGAAATTGCAAGGAATGGCCATAAGGTTGGCATTTTTTCATATTTTGACCCCAAATTTTGAACAGTTTTCTTATGACCACAGCCCATAATCCCCATAGGTGAGCATTTTCAAATCTATGGCAAACTGCCATTCTCAACACAGGTGCGAAAACATGTTTCAGGCAGGATGTAAAAAAATGACAGCTGTACTGTTCATAAGGTGGCGTGAAACAATGGGTGTTAAAAATTTGGAGTCAAAATATTACAAATTACCGAAGTTACGTGCATACGTACAAACATTTCAATGAACCCTCATAATGCAACTATTTTTAGGATTTTTTTCACCAAATTTATAACGTGTGCTTTTTGGGACCCCCTCTCATGAACACTGGGACTGTCATTTTGTTAATCAGTTCCAAAAGGTGATTTCATGCAGTGACCATGAAATCACCTTATGGGCCTGATTAACAAAATGACAGTGACAGTGTTTATGAGGTAGGGTCCCAAACAGGCCATGTAGAAAATTTGGTAAAAAAATACTTAAAAATGCCAAAGTTATCAACAATAAGTTCAAAACACCATTGCAATACAGTGTACCTTGATTCTTCCGTTTGAGGTTTGTCTTTGAAGAGTGCAGACATGTCCCAGGCCACAGAAGATGACAGATGATGACCTACAGTAGTAAATATAAGGCAAGGAGGGTTGGGATGGGGAATGGGGATGGGGAGATGATGAGGGACAATTTTCTTTTTTTCAGGATTAAAAAATTAAAAAAGATGTCGGCGGACTGTTTTCTTTTTTACAGGTTTTAAAGACATATTTCAGGATACTGGGAGTGGGCTCCCCAATGTCTCAGACTGCAAGGGGGTACATATATAGTGATACTGGGAGTGGGCTCCCCAGTGTCCCACAGTGTTGGGGACTCCCCTAGTACTGAGACAGGGATTGGGCACACTGATGTCGGCAACAGTATGGTATGTCACAGGACTGTTTTCTTTATTTACAGAATAAAATAAATTGCATATATAGGGACACTGGGAGTGGGTTCCCCAGTGTCCCTCACTGCTTGTGGGGAAGGGGGGCCAGGATACATATCTTGGGACACTGGGAGTAGGCTCCCCAGTGTCCCACAGTGGCAGAGGGGGGCCTCTACTGCTGACATGAGGAATGGGCACTCCAATGATAGCAAATGTCTATGAGCATGCCTCACCCCCTTTCCCCCTTAGACGCTCTAAAATGAGGAAAGAATAGTTGTATTAGGTAAACACTAATAGTTGTTTACCTAATCAGAGGTTGAGGAATCAGATTCCGGGGTCAGTTAGCTCCAGAAAAGTTTAGGAATGTTTTTTGTGGCCGCACAGCTGTTAGTGCTAAAACAGTCCTCCCTGCCTTCTTTGTTTTGTGAAACAGTGGCACAATTCACAACAAAACTCCCGCTGTTTACAAAACAGTGCTGCAATTTGCAACACTTTTACAAAAGTACTTTTGCAAATTACGGAACTATTGCCACAATTTGTGGCAGTGCATATGGCCTGATTAAAATATACACATTTCTGGGCATTGTGAAAAACAAAGCACAGAATCTGATTCTTCAGGCCCCAATTAGGCAAACAGAACTGTTGATGTTTACCTAGATGCAGCAATTTCTTAAACTATTTAACTTTTTCCACCTTACTAACTGAAAACAAGAGGTGGAATCCTGACACTACATTCCACATTTGCAAAAGCAACTAGCACTTTCAAGGCAGCAAAAAGTGCTTTTGCACAGCACATCTAATTCTTAGGATATAATGCGAAACATTAAAATGTAATAACTTTTGAATGGATTAATATTTTTTCACCAAACCTTCACAAGGGATGTCTGTGACCCAGCCCCCATATACCCTATAAATAGCAGACCAAACTCCCAAGCTATTTCAAAGAAACTGTATGACAAAAGATTTGCACCAACATGGCAATTTTCACATTTTGTGACACTCTGTATCTCTGCAACCACACATCAGACCAGAACAAACTTGTCAAATCAAGAGATCTATGGTCCCCAGCGGCACTTGCAGTATTTCATGCAAATCAGTCAAATGGTTGCAAAGTTATTATAGTGCAAAACATTGGGTTTAACATAGAAGTGACAATTGAACCCTAACTAAAATGGCAGTTCTGTGCCACTATATGTAGAATAGTGTATGGGTAAACATACACAACAAGGCTATGCTTCCATCGAGGGTTTGTGATGACATCATATGGACCTCGAGGCAGAAGCTCAAGAGGTTCCATGATGTCATCACAAACCAAGATGAAATACAGCCTTGCTGTGAATGCTACCCATATACTGTTTTTATAGTATATGGTAAACCCCGACTGAGCACTGTAAAAAAAAAGTAATGAAGTAAGAAGACGCTGACACATGGTGGAATGTTTTAAAACTCAAATTCATTTTGTACACTGTAACAGTTTACAACTTCTTTTTTTTTTCTTAACAGAGAAATAGTTTAAATAGTTCAGAGGATATGATCTTCTTCTGTTCGAAGTTCCAGTGAGAAAAACACAAATGAGTGTCAGCGGTTTACTGTAATGTGTGCCCCTCTCGCCCACACCCTCCCTTCTGCTTTACCTGCTAATGACTGCAAAATTAAATTAAAACAAGTGGGCACTCACCTAGTCCGAGTCACTGGAGTTAGAAATTACAGCTATCTGTCTGTGCTTCACAGGTTTTGTGAACGCTGAGGTGACAATGACAGCGAGAGCTGTACTCTTGGTGTGAGGCCGGAACAATAGTACAACAACATTTTTGACCTTTGAACTGTACTACAACAGCATTTCAGCAGCTGCTGAAATCATGACAATGACAGCTAGAGTTGTACTCTTGGTGTGAGGTTGGAACAATAGTACAACAACATTTTTGACCTTTGAACTGTACTACAACAGCATTTCAGCAGCTGCTGAAATCAGTGTACAACCGAGGCTTACCAAATACTATATACTCTCTCTCTCTCTCTCTCTCTCTCTCTATATATATATATATATATATATATATATATATATACGAGGGAGGGTCGGGACAGGGGATAGGGGAGGAGGACAGGGGAGACAATGAGGAACTGTTTTTTTTTTTACTGGGTTTTTTTTTTGAAGGCGGGCAGTTTTCTTTTTTACAGGGATACAACTGTTTCAGGACACTGGAGGTGGGCTCTCCAGTGCCCCACATTACTTTGGGGATGGGTTATACATGGATCAGGACACTGGGAGTGGGCTCCTCAGTGTTCCACACTGCTGCGGGGGGCGGATGTAAATGCCAATGTGGGGACTGGGCAACCCAATGTTGACAATACAATAAATTATTAATTTACAGGGCAATGGGAGTGGGTTCCCATTGTACCACGCTGCCATGAGGGGTGGTAGTAATTCTGACATGGGATTGGGCACCCTGATGTCAGCAGTAAATAAATTATTAATTTATGGGACACTGGGAGTGGGTTCCCCAATGTCTCACACTGCTGGGGTGATACACTATTACAATAATTTGTGGACAATGGAGTGAACTTTCCAGTTTCAACACATCAGAAGTATATGCATTTATTTCTCTTGCTAAGCAGAGAACCAACATTGCCAGCAGCATATCGTGTTTGACCTAGAATCCCACATCGCAGCTGCTCCTGTGACATGGGATCCTTGGTCATGTCATACATCCACTTTTTCCCATAGGAAATAATGGGAAATGAAAATGGAATAACTTTGGAACGGATTAATATTTTTTCACCAAACCATCAAAAGGCACAGCTGCGAGGCAAAGGCTTTCCACTGTGGAGATTTCAGCAAAGAAGCTAAAGCCATTTCCGAGACACAGGTGGACAAAAAAGTGCCAAAAACCCAAATCCTTCTTTATTTTCAAAACTCTGGCCCAGATATTCAAAAGGGTTGCGCATGGCGCAAAAGTGTTGCACCATGCACAACCCACTGTTGTGCCCCGGTGTGATATTTAAACATAAATTGTGCCTGGCACAAATCCCAATGCACCAGAGTGCATCAGTAATGTATGCAGCGCAGGTAGGGGGGCGTGCCCATGCATACTCTGTATGTCCCGATATGCAGCCTGGGATGTCCTGAGTCCATGCTTGCGCAACCCCTACTTGTGCCGCACAGAGCTGATCCAAAAAAGGAACAACGGCTGGCCACCACTGGTTAGCTGCCATATTGCAGGGTGCAACATGGCAGCTACCACCTGTGGGTGGCCACTCGAGCTCTCGGCTGCACCTCCGCGGTGGCACCCCCATGCCCGATCATGTGGCATCTGTTCAAAATATCACGCCCATCCCTGGTGGTCCAATAACGATTGTCAGCCCGATCACGGGTTTGCATAGAATAATGATTTTTATAGCACTTCTGGGTCCAGTGACCGCTGTCGCCCGATCACGGCTTGTATGAATAACATACTAGCCTATCTGGTGGTCAGTGGACCGCTGTCAGCTTGATCACTGCTTGTGGGACAAAAGACTACGCATTGCCCTGGTGGTCTAGCTGTACCTCCTCCCACCCGCCCACCGAGTCCCACCCGCCCAGCTCCCCCAGGTCAGTGGCAGGCGGCAGCACACCCCACCCACCTGCAACACCGCTGCACGGCCGACTGACACCGAGAGGTGTTGTATGTTCATTGGTCACAGTGTGAGCCAATGGGCATGCAGCCTCAGCACCATAACAGAGTCCAGATATGTGAATGGATCATATCTGAATGTGTAGGCGGCATCGAGCAGCACGCCCATTGACTCACGCCAGGACCAATGGGGTACAGCCCCACCACAGTGTCAGTCAGTGGCGGTGGGCGGCAGGCAGGTGGGTGCTGCCGCCTGCCACTGTCCTGGGGAGCGGGGTGGGGGCTCAGAGGGAGGGTGGGAGGGTACCACTATACCACCAGGATATTGGATGTAATTTTTTTATTACAAAAGCCTCGATGGAGATGACAGCGGTCCACTGGACCACCAGGATATAGACAATCATTTTATTCATACTTATGCCCATGATTGGGCTGACAGCAGTCCACTGGACCACCAGGGATATAGACAATCATTTTATTCATACTGAAGCCTGCGATCGGGCTGTGGGGCACATTGCCATGCTGGGTAGGGGGTGTCGGTCCCCGACGGCTGCTGCCTGGCAGGGCGCCAAGCACAAGTCACCAGGGATCAGTGCACCTGCATGCAAATGGGGCCATAATGAAATCCAAATGGCCCCATTTGTACCTTGCATACATTATGGCCCCATTTGCATGTGCACTTTTGAATATCGCGGTTGCTGAGCATAGCGTAACGGAACTTGTGCTAGCACATCTCCATGCTCCACTCTGGCCACATGCGCTGATGCAGTGCCACTGCACCATGCACACTGCAGGTGGCCAGGGTGCGATATTCAATGATGCTGTGCCATGGTGCAGCTCCGTTGAATATCACCCAGTCTACGCCCCTGCTCAACCAAGTAGCGCTGCCCCCAGGCTTGTGCCATAGCCTGGCTCAGTTTGAATATCTGGGCCTCTGTATCTTAGAAATGGCAAAAGCTATTAAGACAACATTTTCAACACACAAACACCTACCCAAGGCAATTATGCATGCCAAATTTCATAGAAATCACTTTAACCATTATAAAGTTACTAAGGTCAAAAAATTGCCCTTTATTAACATTGAACACTCTCTTCAACTTTAATTAATATACAGGCACTCCCATGCCTGTATAATATATATATATATATATATGCACATATATATGAAAATACAAAATCACACATGCCCACACAATGCAAAGCATCATGGGCTGCATATGCAGATCACCACAGAATGTTATGCTGGTTCAACTTTAAGCAGAATTGCATGGTGCGGAAAGGCCTCTCACACAGTTTGCAAAGAGTGCCAACCTGCTTTTCCTTTTTTCACTGCAGCCCACGATTGAGCTGTGGAGCACATTGCAGGCTGCAGGGGGTGTCGGTCCCCTACTGCTGCTGCCTGGTAGGGTGCCAGGCGCAAGTCATTGAGGATCAGTGCACCTGCATGGAAATGGGGCCATAATGACATGCAAATGGCCCCATTTGCACCTTGCATACATTATGGCCCCATTTGCATGTCAAGTTTTGAATATTGCGGTTAATGTGCATAGTGAAATGAAACTTGTGCTAGCACATGCCCATGCTCTACTCTGGCCACTTGCGCTAGCACAGTGCCACTGTGCCATGCACACTGTGGGTGCCAGAGTGCGATATTCAACAATGCTGTGCCATGGCGCATCCGCTAAATATCGCCCAGTCCACATCCTCAGCAGCCAAGTTGTGCTGCACCAAGCTTGCACCACAGCCTGGTGCAGTTTGAATATCTGGGCCACTGTGTTTCTATGCAGCTTTTGATGAAAAAAGGGTGTGCACTTTTGTTACTGTCACAGTTCGTGTTCCACCTGCGTTCCATAACCGTTTCTCTTAGCCTTCCGTCTATGCCGTATGTGTTACCCTTTGCCTTTTTGTTTGCACTTCATTTGCATTACGTTACCATTTGTGTTTCCATTACTGTTTCTGTTTGCTTTTGTTTTGCATCACCATGTGCATTACCATTTGCGTTTATGTATGTGCTTCTGTTTACGCTTCCTTAGCTGTCATCATTGCTGTTACTGGTAGCATTTGTGTTTCCTATTGTGGTACCATGATTGTGCGTGTTACCATTTGTGTTTCCATAGGCACTTGCATTTGCATTTCCATTTGCATTACCAATCTCGTAATGCCCATCAGGTAAGTGTTACCCTTTTCACTTTTCATTTATGCTTGTGTTTATGTTTACTGTTAACATTTGTGTTCCCATTACTATTTTTGTTTGTGTTTTGTTTTGTGTCTCCATGTGCATTATCTATTGCATTTGCATATGTGCTTCAATTTGCGTTTGCATTTCTCTTTCCTTTGGCATCATCGTTGGTTCTACCGTTAGCATTTGCATTTCCATTTGTGGTACCATGACCGTGCCCATCACCATTTGCGTTTCTGTACACACTTGTGTTTGTGTTTCCCGTTGTGTTACTGTTTGCTTTGGTGTCATCGTTGCTGTTAGTGTAACTGTTTGTATTTCCAATTGCGTTACCATTACTGTTTGCGTGTTCGTCACTGTTTGTGTTTCTGTTGTCCTTAGCGTTTGTGTTTTCAGTTGCGGTTCCATTGTTGATTGCATTACTGTTTTATTCTTGCCTTTACTGTTTGCATTTCTGTTTGCGTTTGTGTTACTTTTTGCATTTTTCTTACCATTTGCGTTTCCATTGGCGTTAGCTTTTATGTTACTGTTTTTGTTAACGTTTGTGTTTCTGTTGCTGTTACTTTTAGTGTTACCATTTGTGTTACCATTTCTGTTTTCATTAACATTTGCACTTCCATTTTTCTTACCGTTTGCATTATCATTTATGTTTGCTTCACCAGGTGCATTATCATTTGTGCTTGCATTTGCGTGCTATCGAGTAGCGTTACTATGTGACACAAAATCACATAGTGGGCGCGTGGGGCCCTACCACCACATTCCATTCACTATTTATAGTGCTCATTCTCCAAAAGAAGTGAAATTCATGGCAAAAAACTCTGTTTAATGCATCAGTTAGGGTTGTTCCACAGTGACAAAAGCAAGGAAATTCAATGTTAGGGTTGCCACCCCTTGCACCTAAAGCCCACCCCGTCCCCAGCAATAGGCATCAGGGTGGGGTGTGCGTTGGGGTCATTGGTCCTAACTCTCACCCCATTCTCCTATACTGCACCACCTCAGCTTGTTTACACATGGGATGGGGTGAGAGTTAGGACGATGACTCCCAACGCACACCTGATGCCTGTTGGTGGGGATGGGGTGGGCTTGGGGTGCAAGGGGTGGCAACCCTAACACCGAATTTCCTGGCTTTTGTCACTGTGGAACAACCCTTACTGATGCAGTAAATGGAGTTTTTTGTCAGGGTTAGTGAGAGTGTTTAATGTTAAAAGGCAATTTTTGTAGGATAATAACTTTGAGCAGGTTCAATAGATCTGCTTGAAATTTTGGATGCAGGTGTATTGATATGCCAAATTTGGTTTGAATCCCTTTATGGTTTCTGAGATACAGAGTGTTGAAAAAACAGATTTTTTTGTATTGTTTGCTGTTTTTTTATCCACCTATATCTCAGAAGTGGCTTAGCTACTGGGCTGAAATCTTCAGGGAGGTAAACTTTGGCCTCACATGTGCCTTTTAAGGTTTGGTAAAAATATTAATCTGTTCCAAAGTTATTAAATGTTGTTTTCCCCACTATTTGCCATGGAAAAAATAGATGTCTCACATGGCATAGGATTCTATGTCAGAGCAGCAGTCTTTTTTTTTTCAAACTCTGTTTATTCATCCAGATCACTGAGGCATCTCTTGGAGGGGCCCACATGACTCTAGCCCTACTATTCTCCATTGTGGCAGACCACTCCTGCTCTCCCTCCCTTGAGGGACCTCCCAGTGCCCTGGATAACTCCCGGGGCAGGACCCATTCTCCGTTGGCAGTGTCTTTCTGGAATTGGAGAGGTAAATTCCTCTCAGGAAGTCAGCCATAGATCCCGGTGTGGTCTGCCTGGTATTGGGCATGAGAGGGAGGTCCCTGAGGGCCCTCATCACCTCCTCAGCAAGCCAGGGTGTTTTCTTAGTTATGCCCCAGATGTGGGAGGTGCAATGCCACCAGTCTGGACATGGATGCTCCCACCCATGTCCGGAAGGCAGCCGTGACGCTTCCCCTTAGATGCTGGCTCTAAGCATTGCAGTGCCTCCAGTCTCCAACGGGGGCCACATTGGTGCTGGGCCATCCCTGGATCCCTCCCCAAGAGGGGAGAGCAGTTCTCTGGATGCTCAATCCTCTCTCTCCCCAGCCAACCCCTGGTGGCCCAGGCTCATTCCCAAACCAAGGTCACTGGCATGGCATGAGGAATGGCGTCCAGCTCCTCAACCCTCAGTACCACTGGGCTGGCATGTCAGAGCAGCAGTCTGGCATAGGGATTTTATGCCAAAGTTTAGTAATCAGCATAGGCTTCTACATCACAGCAGCTGTCTGTAATCAGATTTAATGCCAAAGTGTACTGCTGATGCATACAGGTGCTTGCCACCCCCCAAAATGATTGTGGGACACTGGGAAGCCCACTCCTAGTGTCTTGTATCATCCTCCTAAAAGTGGTCTCCCCAGTGTCCCTAAATTATTTTACAATTTTATTCCCCTTGGACACTGGGGAGCCCACTCCCAGTATTCACAAACCACACTGCACTGTGGGACACTGGAGAGCCCACTCCCAGAGTCCCCAAAGTTGGCTAACACTGCTTGGACACTGGGGAGCCAACTCCCAGCTGCCCAAATGATTTTAATGTTATCCCCAAAGCAGTCTGGGGCACTGCATAGTCCACTCCCAGTGTCCCCAAATTATTTTACAAAATATAATTCTGACCCACCCAACAGACACTAGGAAGCCCTCCCAGTGTCCCCAAATGCAGATGTTCTTTGCAAAAGAAAGCAGTCCTGCAACATCTTTAATTTGTCTTAAACTTGCAACAAAGAAAACCATCCCTTGTCATCACCGCTGACCCTTCACCCATCCTGACCCTCCCACTGAGCACCAACCTCCCTGCACCACCCCTTACCCTATACTTACCTCTGAGGTTGTCTGTTGTCATCTTCTATGGACGGGACATGTCTGCCTCTTCAAAGCTGAACCACAAACTGAAGAACCAAGGTAAGTGCTGTATAATGGTTGTCAATGGTGTTTTGAACTTATATTGATATCAGCCATTTTTGATATTTTGCACCAAATTTTCAACATAGCATTTTGGGACCCCACTCATGAACACTGACACTGTCATTTTGTTACTTGGTCCTGAAGGTGATTTCTCTCTTGCTGCACAGAATTACCTTTCAAGGACTGACTAACAAAACAACAGTACCAGTATTCATGGTGCTTTGCATCTAAAGGCCATGTTAGTTTGGTACATAAGCACCACCTAGATTCTGTTGTCGTGAAACTTTCTATGCACATGTAACTATGCCAATTTTAATATTTTCACCCCAAATTTTCAACATAGCCATATTTCACACCACTTCATGAACAGTATAGCTGTCATTTTCACATCCTGCCTAAAATGTGTTTTCACACCTGTGACACAGAATACAAACAAATGAACATACGAAAATTGCAAGCAGCAAAAGGCCATCATGGTCTATCTAGGCTACTCATGAATACAGCTAGCTCCCTATTCAGCAGCTGTCCCACCCCTCCCTTATCTCCCTTTACCCTCCCTTTCTCTGTCCCACCCCTTCTTGAAGCATTCCACTGTGGTAATGCCACCACTTTAGCTAGTAGTGCATTCCACTTTGCCACCTCCCTCTCTGTAAAGTAATGCCTCCTTACCTCCTCCAGAATCTACCCCCCAGTCTAATGTCATAGCCCTTGTGCCTCTCCCCATCCTCCTCCTGAATAGACCCTCTGTGTCTGTTTTGAATTGTTCCTTTCATGTATTTGAAGGTCTCAATCATATCCCCCGTCCCTCCTCTCCTCCAGTGTGTACATGTTTAACTCTCTTAGACTGACCTCCTATGGCAATTCCCCCAGTCCCTGAATCATCTTTGTTGCCCTAAGCTGCACCTCCTCCAGCAGCCTAATGTCCTTTTGTAGTTACGGGCACCAGTACAATATGCAATATTCCTGGTGGGGTCTAACCAACGATCAGTGTAATGGTAGAATAACCTCCCTTCTTCTTGAGGTAATTCCCCTTGCAATGCACCCCTGCATTTTATTGGCCATTGCTGTTGCCTTTCTGCATTGTGTAGGAATTGTTCATTGCTCTCATGATGTGCACCCCCAGATCCTTCTCCTCTTCTGTTACCTCCAGCTGCACTCACCCCAGATGGTAGCTTCTCCTCAGATTTTTTGTTCTGAAGTGCAGCACCTTGCATTTTTTTGCATTGATCCCCAGCTGCAATCTGTCAGACCATACCTCTAGCCTTACCAGATCATCCTGTAGCCCCTGCCACCCCTTCTGGTTGTCCACCACCGCTCCCATCTTGGTGTCTTCCACAAATAGGCTGATTTTTTTCTGCTGATGTCCTACAAGATGTCTGCAATAAATATGTCAAACAGCACTGGGCCCAACACCGAACCCTGTGGAACACCACTTGTCACAGGCTTAGAGGATGAGTATTCCCACCTACCACCACACTCTGCTGCCTATCTTTAGCCAGTTCTCAACCTATCCCACCAGTTTTGCTCCTGCCCCTGTGCTCTGTAGCTTGATTCCAAGTCTCCCATGTGGTACTGAATCAAAGGCCTTACTGAAGTCTAGATACAGGACATCCACTGCATGGCCCCTGTCAATTTGCCTAGTCACCCAGTCATAGTATCCCACCAGGATGGTCTGGCATGACCTGTCCTTGACAAACCCATGCTGCCTCCCGTCCTGCAACTCGTTCACCTCCAGTAGTGTCACTAGCCTATCCTTTAGGATGGTCTCCATTAGCTTCCCCACTATGGACATTAGACTTACTTGCCTATAGTTCTTCAATTCATCCTTGGGTCCACTCTTGTGGAGGGGAACTACATGAGCCAGTCTCCAATCTTGTGGTATGCATCATCTGTCTAGAGATTAATTAAAAAAGTCTGCTAAGGGTCCTGCCAGGACCTCTGCCAGCTCCTTCAGCACTCTCAGATGTACTCCATCCAGTCCTGGAGCCTTGTCTACCCTCGATGCCCTTTACCCTGGCTGGCAGTATAGCCTAGAGGTTAGAGGAACAAGGTGTGAGCAAGCTTGATACATCCAGCAGACCAGACCTGAGTTTGATACTCATAACCTCCACTTGCATACTGTGTGACTCCGAGCAAGTCACTTAACCACCCAGTGCTCCCAGGTCACCCCTAAAAACAGGCACTTGTGCCTAGTGGGCCTTACTCAGTTACCAAAGACTAAAAAATAACAAAAAACCTTCTAGCACCCTCCCCACTGTGACTTCTCTATCTGTCATCCCCCCCATCTGTTTCTATACTCCCTCCTACTATGGGTAGCACCCCTTCCTTTTCTTTCATAAGCACTGAACAGAAGTAGTTGTTGAGCACTTCTGCCTTTTCACCCCCTTCCTCCACTCATCCCCCATCATTCTTAATTATTACAATTTGGTCCTTACAGCTTCTTTTCTCCCTGATGTACCTAAATAAGTCTTTCTCCACTTTGTTATGCCCTGCACCAGCCTGAGTTCCCTTTCTGCCTTGGCTACCCTTAACCCCCTGGTCACTTCCTTTGCTTCTTTCAGGTATTCCTCCCTATCTTCCTCCATCCCCAATTTTCTGTATCTCCTGTAAGCTGCCTTTTTCTTCCTCACCCTGTCTATCACCCCATTACTTATCTAGCTGGGTTTCTTCCCCCTAGCCTTCTTAGTCTGGGCCCTGCTACAAGTTTCTGTTGCCTCCACTATCCCCTGTCTTATCAGTTCCTCATTTGTTGTGTGTCCATACCGTTGAATTTTGCACAGAAACCCTGTACTACTTCCTAATCATTTTAAAGTTGGCATTCCTGAAATCCAGCACCCTTGTGCCAAATGGCATTCTCTCTTTAGCTATCTGTAACTGGAACCATACTGTCTGGTGGTCACTCCCCCCAGTGGTTCCTCCACCCTCATATCCCTCACCAACTCTTCATTCATCAGTACAAGGTCAAGGGTGTTCCTTTCCCTAATTGATTCCTTGACCAACTGTACTAGAAGCTTTCCTGGAAGGCATCCAGCATTACCTGCTCCCTTCAGCTCTTTGTGGTAGGTGTGTCCCACTTCACCCATGGCAGGTTGAAGTCCCCTACTATCACCACTCCCCCTTCCTGCAGTTCTTCCTGATCTGTTCTGCCAGTACCCTGTCCAACCCTTCAGTTTGAGAGGGTGGCCTGTACACTACCCCAGTCTTAGTGATCTATTTGGGATCCTGTAGTTGCATCCACAGTGCTTCTGTATCTCTATCATCTCCCATCTCCCTTACTTATTTTAATCTCTCCATTACATACAGTGCCACACTCCCTCCCCTTCCCCATTTTCCTATCCTTCCAGTGTAATCTGTACCCTGGAACCGTCATGTCCAAGTCATGGATTTGGGTGGCCCATGTCTCAGTTATAGCTTCCAAATCCATGCCCACCCTCCTGCAGAGCCTGGAGTTCTTCCCCTTATACCCCAGACTCCTAGCATTTAGTGTTACCACCCTCCAACCCTTGTATCTACCCTCCCCCACCTCTCACCCCTTATGTCTGCTGCCTTTGTAGATGCCTTCTTCCTTACCTTGCTGTCACGAGGTATAAGCCTGTTTGGTTTCACATCACTAGGCCTCTGAACATCACTATCTCTCCTCTTACCCCCTCTCTTAGTTTAAATGCTCCTCAGTGTTCTTCCCTATCCTTGCCTTCAGCACATTTTTTCCTTCCTCATTTAGGTGCAATCTATCATTTGCATACAGACTGCTGTACTCCCAGATCTCCCCTACCCTCCTACCAACCTATACCCTTTTTCCTGACATCAGGTCCCCAGCCATTCATTAAACTCTTGAAGTTTCCCTTTTCTTGCCATGCTTGCCCTGGGAACAGGCAGTACCTCCAAGAAGGTGACAAATCTGCCCACTCCCTCATTCAGAGGTCCCAGCTCCTCAAACCTCCTCTTAACCTCCGCTACCATCCCATCAGTGAGATCATTCATCCCAGGTGTATTATTAGGTGAGGTATTTCCCTTCCCCTGCTTGCATATCTTAGCATGGATTGCCCCACCCTTTCTGCTTTCATTCCTGGCATGGCTTCCACCCAAATTCTACAGTGCCTCTCTACTTTGCTTCCCCAACTGACCCCTCTTAGTATTGAGTCTCCCAACACCAAGACACCTCCCTTCTTCCCCTCCCTGTCCTCCCCTTCTCCTCTCATTCTTCTTCCTGCACAACGTTCCCTCCTATTGTCTGTTTCTCCCCCTGTGTTCTCCATTGTACTCAGCCCTTTTTGTCCCAATTCACCTATTTCTCCATCTCCCTCCTCAGTCATTTTGTTCTTTGTACCCATGGACTGTGCTTCCACTTCCTCCTTCCCCTCCTTTGACTCCTCTGTTAGAGGTCTGCCACCATCTGAGCTCACAGCATTACCAACTCCCTGTGCTCCTTCTCCTATTCTCCTTGAACATTTGTCTCCCATACCTGTGTCACCCCCACTGCCCCCTTGTCCTGACCACCCGCATCCTTCTTATTCATCCCATCTTTTTCCTTTTCCTAGATGTCTTTTGTGCTTTCCACATTCCCTTCTCCTCCCAACTTAATATGCCCCCTCATTATCTTTGACACTTCCTCCATTAGCCTTAGTACTTCCTTCTTTAGCCTCCCCAGCCTTGTACAGATGGTTCACCCCCTGTCCTCCACAGGGTGTCCATGAATACTGCCCCTCCACAGTTGCTACACCCCATGATCCTACCTCCTGTGACTTCTATTCTCCCCTTTCCTGGATTCCTTTGCCCTCCCCTCACCTCACCCTCACCCTCATTCCAGCTTGCCCCACTACCATGTCCCTTCCCAGACTACTCCAAGCCATTACCATTGCCCCTACTCTTCCAATTCTTTGTTCCTCTGCTTCATTCTCCTTTTGCTGTTCCTCTTCTTTCTATCTTGACCTGTCTGTTGGGATCACTGCTTCTCAGCTCCTCAAGCACCTCCCTCATAGTCTTCAAGCTCAACCTCCAGTGTCTTTTCAGTATTTAAGAAAAGCTGGTGGAGGGGAGGGGGAGGCTTTCAAACTAACCATCAAACCTAGAACAGTGCTCAGCCAGCTGCTGTAAACTACAGATTTAAGCTAAAAGCACCACCAAAACTTACAAAATATCTCAGAGATAAATAAGCTCTCAGAAACAACTCACCTCTTATTCCAAAATCCCCTCAAACAAACTGTTGCAGTCACTGTGCAAAATCCCCTTTTGGGATTCAGTAATGAAATTACAGTGCCAGTGTTCTCATGAGGTAGGGTCTCAAAAAGCCAATGTTGAAAATTTGGAGCAAAAATACCTAAAAAAGCTTGACTTACATACGCTTATTGAAATATTCATACCCACATGCATAACTTTACCAATTTTTTATATTTTCATTCCAAATTTTCAACATATCCATTTTTCACACCATCATGAACACACAGCTGTCATTTCTCATATCCTGCCTGAGATGTGTTTCTGAGCATCTGGCACATAATGGTGCAGTTACTGTGCAGAATCACCTTTGCCACTGGGTAATGACATGACAGTGCCAGTATTCATCAGTTGGCATCTAAAAGCCCATGTTGAAAATTTGAACAAAATTGCAAAAACTTCCATAAAATGTGGATACTATTGTACTGTCTCAAAAACTAAGGAAATTAATTGCAAAAGCTACATTGAAGGCCTAGTTAGGGTTTATGCCATAGTTTCACAACCCATTCCCCTCCTCCTTAAAACACACACACACACACACAGTCCTGCACTGCACAGGAGTGTTGTTAATGATTCTTTCTCATTCTTAACTATGGGACTGTGTGATAAAGTGTACAAAGTGGACACTGTGGAGATAGTCCTGGTACAAATACATTAGTATTATCTGATGTGGGAAAGTTAGATTTGGAGAAATGTAATATTACATATATATATATATATATATATATAGTATCAAGAATGGATAGCACTCCATGTAGTACAGGAAGACACCACACTGATAAGGACAGTTACATGTCATGTAATATGAACATCACAAATATAGAAAACACCAGCAGATACAGGCCTCTATGGTCTATCTAGTCTCGCTTGATTGTGCAGCTAGCCCCTCACCTTGCAGCTGCCCCACCCCTCCTGTCTTCATAATTACCCCATTGCTCTGTCCCATCCCCTCTTAAAGCCATCTAGTATGCTACAGCCTACTACCTCCTCAGACAGAGTATTCTACCTATCCACCACCCTCTCTGTGAAATACTGTCTCCTGACATCCCTCCTGAATCTTCCCCCTTCAGTCTCAGATGGTACCCCCTCATGACCCTCCCCTTCTGATCTGGAAATCCCTTCTGTATTAGTCTTGTTTATCCCTTTACATATTTAAAGGTTTTGATCATGTCCTCATCCCTCCTCTCCACCAGGAATACATATCCAGCTCACCCAGCCTTTCTTCATGAGAATATCCCTCTAATTCCTGGATCATCTTAGTCACCCTATGCTGTACACCCTCTAGCAATCTGATATCCTTTTTCAGGAATGGGCACCAGAACTGCATGCAATATTCAGGTGTGGCCTGACCAGCAAACTGTAGAAGGGCAGGATCACCTCCCTATTTCTAGAGGAGATTCCCTCTCTAGACACCCCAACATTCTGTTGGCTTTGCTGCCACCTTCCTACACTGAGCTGAGTTGTTCATACTTCCATTCAGAGCACCTCTAGATCCTGCTCCTGCTCAGTGCATTCCAGCTGTACCCCCAGCTGATAGCTCCTCCCTGGTTCTTAGCTCTGAAGTGTAATACCTTGCACTTTTTGCCATTAAACCCCAACTGCCATGCCTCCAACCTCTACTGTAGTTTCATCAGATCCTCCTGCAGCCCCTCCACCCCTCAATGCCTTCCACCACTGCTCCCATCTTTGTGTCATTCTCAAAGAGCTGATCTTGTCCAGACCCATTGGAGATATCAGCAATGAAAATCCCAAACAACACCAGTCCCAACATTGATCCCTGTGGCACCCTGCTCATCACATCACTCTGTGTTGAGAGTTTCCACCACAACCACCACCACCCTTTGCTTCCTACCCTTCTGCCAATTGGTGATCCAGTTTACCATCTTTGTTCATGCCCCTATACATTACAGTTTCCCCTAGCCTCCCATGTGGCATGGAATCAAAGGCCTTGCTGAAATCAAAATACAGGACATCCACTGCATGGCCTTTGTCCAGTTCCTTGTCACCCAGTTGTAATACTCAGTCAGGTTTGTCTGGTAAGTCTTCCTGAGACAAACCTGTGCTGCTGACCATTCTGGAGACCACTGTTCTCCAGAAAGGTCACCAGCTTCTCTTTTAGGATCTTCACCATCTGTTTACCCACAATTGATGTAAGGCTTACTGGTCGGTAGTTGCCTGGTTCATCCTTGGGTCCACTCTTGTCAATCGGTAAAACATGAGCCACCCTTCAATCTAGTGGCATGCATCCTGTGTCCAATGAGGTACTGAACAGGTCAGCCAATGGTTCTGCCAGGATCTCAGCTAGTTCCTTAAGTACCCTAACATGAATGCCATCTGGACCTGGTGCCTTATCCACCCTCAGTACCCTTAATGTTGAAGAAGAGAGATGCATACATTCTGTGCAGTCATATAAAAATGAAGGTTAAATGCTTTCCTACCATGTGGTCCTTAGAATCACTACATACACTGCATCATGCTACCTGGTTGCACACTTGGATGCCAGAAGAAGTGATAGAGTTTATGAAGCATGAAGATAGATGTATGGGATGGTATGTTCGGATACATGACTGTTCTTTGTCTTACCTGATGATCAATGTCTCCAATTGCAATTATTGCATTACTGTTTGCATGTTGAAGGTGTGTGATTTTTTTTGGGGTGGGAGAGGGAATATAGTTAGGGTTATGAACCCTAATGCCATATTTCTACACTTGTGAAACTATGGTGTAAACCCTAAGTAGGCTTTCAACATAGTTATTTGCATATATATATATATATATATATATATATATATATATATATATGTATATATATATATATAAAATATTTTCACTCCTGCAGAGTGACCTCTGGATACTCACGAGTGCTGAAGGCACAAGTAAGAGTATCCAGAGGTCACGATGCAGGAGGGAAAATATTTTCTATAACACATGACTGCACATTAGGTGTACAATTTATACAATGGGGTTTCCAGAACTTTTAGTTTTTTATTTCACTTCATCTTGTGGAATAAACAAAGAAGACACAGGACAACAAAAGGAAATTTCTGCTAAAACAAGCTGAAACACTAATTTGCCATTTAGGATGAAGCAGGCTGTCTTCATTGATAGTTGAGGTATTCATGGATGTGGAAGGCTTTGCTCTTTTTTGGCTTCTTGTCATTATGAAACTGGCTGCTGTTAGCTTGCTTTGGTTCTTAACAGGAACACACAGTGCTTTTCTAGGGCTAGCAGGTGAGTTGAAAGTGGGACTGATATACTGATTAGTGTCTTAGGCTACTGAGGGTTTGGTGGAGTTCCTGATTGCTGTGTTAGGAAAACCTGCCTAGAGTGATGATATCTATATCAGCAGAGTTCAGCTGAGTTCTGATTGGTCAGGATGTCATTAAGAGATCAGGATAGCGATTGTATTAGGCTCTGAGGCAAGCACAATATGTATAAATGTAAAATATTATTGCACTGTAATTTTTTACCAGGATTTATATCACTGTGTGTAAGATACATGAATTCATGCACTACTCATTTGTCTCATCCCTATTGTAAAAAAAATATATATATATATATTTATTCATGGCAAAAAAACTCAGTTTAATGCATCAGTTAGGGTTGTTCCACAGTGACAAAAGTGAGGAAATTTGGTGTCAGGGTTACCACCCTTGCACCCCCACCCACATCCACCAACAGGAATCAGGGTGTGCATTAGGGTTGTTGGGCCTAACACTCACCCCATTCCATGTGTAAATAAGCTGAAGTGGTACAGTATAGAAGAATGGGGTGAGAGTTCGCCCGATGACCCCAACATACACTCCAATGCCTGTTGGTGGGGGTGTGCAAGGGTGGTAACCCCTAACACTGAATTTCCTCACTTTACTGCTGTGTAACAGCCCTAACTGATGCATTAAATGGATTTTTGCCATGAATTTCCTTCTTTTGAGAATGTGCAATATAAATATGAATGGAATGTGGTGGTGGAGCAAGGCCCCCACCATGCTGTCTATGTTTCGCATAATAACTGTAACAGTAACGCTAACTCTGACGGTAACAGTAACAGTGAGGAAATGCAAACTAATGGTAATTGTAACACCAACAGAAACCTGAACGCAATGCAAAACAGTAACTGTTAAGGTAATGCAAATGGAAATGAAAACGCAACTGGTAACACAAACGGTAATGCAAATGCAAATGCAAATGGTAACGGTGATGCAAATGCAAACCAAAAGGAATTGGTAATGGTAACTGTAACGAAATGCAAATGTTAACAGTAATGGTGATGCAAACATAAATGGAAATACAAATGGTAATGGAAACACAAGTGCAAACACAAACCGTAATGTAAAATGGTGATGGAAATGCAAACTTAAATGGTAACGCGAACATGGGTGCAAACGTAAACTGTAATGGTAGCTAAAGGAAATGAAAAGTGAAGCAGTAACAATAATGCTAAAGTTGACCCAAAATGTAGCAAAAATGCAAACAGCAATGCAAATGAAAGTGAAAAATTGTAATGGTGATGCAAACAGAAATGCTAATGCAAATGGTAATGGAAACATAAGCACAAACGTAAACGCAAACAGTAATGGTAACTATAATGCTAACATTGACAGAAATGCAAAGTGAAGTGGTAATGGTAATGGTGACAGAAATGGAAGCTCAAACGGTAGTGCAAATGCAAGCACAAATGCAAACAGTAACAGTGATGCAAATGGCACCCGTAACGGAAACGTTAATGGAAATGCAAGCACAAACGTTAATGCAAATGGTAGCACTAACCGTAATGCTAACATTGATGGAAATGCAAAGCAAAGTGGTAATGTTAATGGTAACAGTGATGCAAAAGTAAACATTAACACAAATGGTAATGCAAATGCAAACACAAATGCAAATGGCAAGGGTAACGGTGAAGCAAATGGAAATTTTAATGCAAACAATAATGGAAATGCAAGCACAAACGATAATGGTAAGGTAAACACAATTGCAAATGGTAACTCAAACGGTATCAAAGATGAAAATGGTAACATTGACACAAACAGAAATGCAAAAGGAAACAGTAACACAAATGAAAAGGCAAATGCAAACGGTAATGCACGCGGTGATGCAAACAGAAATGCCAGTGAAAATTGTAACGGAAATGCAAACAGTAGCGCAAATGCAAACACAAACGGTAATGCCAATGGTGACGCAAAACTTAACAGTAATGCAAAAGGTAACGTAAATGAAAGCGCAAACAGAAACGCAAAATGTAACAGATACAGTGACACAAACAGAAATGTTAACGCAAACGGTAATGGAAACGCAAGCAGAAATGCAATCGCAAAAGCTAACGATAACAGTAATGCAAACACACACGCTTTCTGTCCCAAACAGGTACATTCACAAGCACAGTGAATACAAAGAATGTAGATATAATAGTGGCCCTCAGACCAGAAAATGAGAACTTGGAATACCAAATTGCTTATAGGAACCGTATGACGTAGGAAAAAAACAAATCTCATATTATTCATGACTTTCCTGGTTGTATATACTTTAGTCCCCCAGTGGGGCTAGGCATTTTTGCGATGAAAGTCCATATCTCGAACTGTTTTCAAGATATGGAACCCGAAAGGCACGGTGGATGCTGTAATGTTGTCCTATGGGAAAAATTATCAACTTTGGAGTGCCGTAATTTTGCAGCCCAGTAATATTTTGGCACCAAATCACCAAAAAGCACATATGGGAGATGTTGGCTTTCTTACCTTCAAATTTTAGCCCAGAAAACCAAACTTTTGTTTTGCAGCAGGGTGGCAAAGATTTCCTATTGTTCTAGCCACACTGTCACAAATTACTTTCGCAAATCACAACACTTTCACCAAAAAAATCATGAAAGTGTCGCATATGCAAAAGTACTTCATGACACTACTTTTAAAAAAAAATTAAAAAAACATATTTCTGGGGTATTTAACCCCCCAAATAAGACATGGATAGCATCCTCAGCACTCGACTAGGTGAACACAACAATAATTGTGTCCGTAGAGGGTCCCAAATTTAAATGGCAAGCATTTTTCTGACCACCAACTGAAAAAAAATGGCTGAATCATGAAAGTAAAAGGATCATTTGTGACAGTAAAAACTGCATTTGCGGCACTGTCGCATAGTGTAACTTTTCCCATTGACTATAATGGGATTCAGTATTTTTGAATAACTTTGGAACTGTTTAATATTTTTTCACAAAATCTTCAAAAGGCACATCGGGGACCCAGGCTGCATGTTCTCTGAAATTTTGGATCAATTGCACAAACCGTGCATGCTGTAGGCGAGAGTCACGAAACACACAAAAATGCGTAATTTATGTGTTTTGGTAATATAGTTCAAGAATTGTACATTTGACCATAATGGAACTTGTGATATCCAGAGACCTATGGTGCCAAACTGTCATTCAAAATTTCAGGCTAATCGGTTGTACAGTTGCAAAGTTATTAAGGTATAAATTTTGAGATTTAACCTCAAATGGGGTACTCAACCTAACTATAGTGGCACTACCATGCCGCTTATTTATATATATATATATATATATATATATATATATATACATATATATGTGTGTGTGTATGTATGTATATAGTTATACAAGAGGGTTGGGAGCTTCTGAGTGTGATAAATGGAGATATCTTCACTGGAGTGTGATAAATGAGGATGGCATCAGTACAATAATGATAAATGCCATTTATCCATACTGTGTTGATATCACCACTCACTCACTAAAACCTGCATTCTAAATGAAACTACTTTACAAACAGTTTCTCTTTCTCACTGAGGCCTGCAAGTTACTCAATTAGCATTGCAAAGCACACTCACCTGTGTGCTATAGTGTTTCTGAGACTCCCAGTCCATTAATGTGCTGATATCATCTTCACTACAGCCTACATTCTAAATGAAACTGCTTGACAAAACAGTTTATCTTTCCCGCTGAGGTCTGCAAGTTACTCAATTACCATTGCAAAGGAAATTCGCCAGTGTGCCATGGTGTTTCTAAGACTCCCAACTCATTCAGAAAAACTTACACATACTCACACCACACACAGAAAGAGCAGAAAGCACACAAAACCAAAAAATGGACAAAGAAAAAATATTTCTAAAGCTTCCACCCCTATTATATAAATAGCAGATATGATGTGCAGATCGTGTGCTATGCAAAATATTCTCATTGCTGCAGAGTGAGCTCTGGATACTCTCACTCATGCCTTCAGCACTTGTGAGTATCCAGAATTCACTCTGCAGGAGTGAGAATATTTTCTATATCACACCTCTGCCCCTCATATATCCTCTATGTATATGTGTATATCTATATCTATATCTGCATCTGTATCTATATCTATATCTATATCTAGCTATATATATATATATATATATATATATATATGTATATAAAAAATACAAAATCACATGCCCCACATAGCATCATGGACTGCATATGCAAATCACCACAGAATGTTATGCAAGTTTTCAGCTTTAAGCAGAATTGCAGGGGTGCTGGCACCATGCAATTCTGCTTAAAGTTGAACCAGCATAACATTCTGTGAGGATTTGCATATGCAGCCCATGATGCTTTGCATTGTGGGGGCATATGTGATTTGTATTTTCTTGAAACTTGGCTTCCCAGCCAAATGCCCTTTGGGGTAACCCTCTTGCCTCAGTGTTTGTGCACAGAGGTTCTTTGTCTTTTATATATAGATATATATATATATTATATATATATATATATATAAGCAAAAACTCCATTTATGCATTAGTTAGGGTTTTCCCACCGACAAAGTAGGAAATTAGGTTAGTTGAAAGTTCATTTTGCCCCCCCCTGCCCACCCCCAACCGCATCGGGCACATTACGGGTGTTGGCCATAACTCACCCCATCACATGTAAAGAAGCAGAGGTGTAGGAGAATGGGGTGAGAGTTAGAACCGACAACCCTAATTCACACCCTGATGTTGGTTGGGGTGTGGGCAGGGGGACAAGGGGGCAACCCTAACACCGAATTTCTCACTTTGTCAGTGTGGAACAACCCTAACTAATGCATTAAATGGAGTTTTTGCCTCTAATTTCCTTCTTTGAGAATGATAACGAGAAATAGTGAATGTAATGCGGCGGTGGAAGCCAGATTGCCTTGTCACATAGTAACATTGTGCCCGCAAATGCAAATAGTAATGTGCATGGTGACACAAAGCGAAACAGAAAGAGAAACAGTAGTGTAGACAGAAATGTTAAAAACAATGCAAAACCAAGTGCAAATGAAAACGCAAAGGGTAATGCACATGGTGGTGTAGACGTGAACGGTAAGTGAAATGGGAACGGAACTGCAAGCGGAAACGGTAACGGTAACAGTAAAGTAAGTGCACAGGCTGGTTTTCCCCAAAAGCTGCAAAAAGAAAGACAGTGACTACAAAGAATGTATGCATAATAATGGTTCTCAGAGCAGAAAATAAGGAGTTGGAATACTAAATTGCTTATATCTCAGGAACCGCATGACGTAGAAAAAAATGTAAAAGTCATATGATTTATGACTTTCCTGGCTAGTTTTGCACTTAGCCCCCTGTAGGGGACTAAGTATTTTTCTGATGAAAAGTCTGTATCTCGCACTGTTTCCAAGATACGGGCCCTGAGAGGTGCGTCGAATGCCGTAATGTTATCCTATGGGAAAAAGAGAACTTCGGAGTACCATAACTTTGGCTCCCTGTAATATTTTTCCACCAAACCACAAAAGGCACATCTGTGGGATGTTGGCTGAGTTCCTCCAATTTCAGCCCAAAAGAAAACCGTTATTTTGCAGTAGGGCTCCAAATGATTCCTGTAATGCGTCAGACAACGTAATGTTATCCTATGGGAAAAAGTGTCAAATTTGGAGTGCTGTAACTTTGCCGCTATTTAATATTTTTTCAATGAAAAGGCACATCTGTGAGATGTCAGCTGCGTTCCTTCAAATTTCAGGCCAAAGACCAAACAGTTCTTTTGCAGCAGGGTGCCAAAGAATTGCTGTCATTTTCCCACAGCCTAGAAAAGTAGTGTCGAAGTTTGCGAAAGCTTTCGAAATTCATTCGACAGTGTCGCAAGTGCGGCAGTACTTTGCAAAGGTACTTTTTCCAGAAATTTGAAAAACATATTTCTAGGGTGTATTACCCCAAAATAAAGACATGGCTAGCATCCTCAGGGTCCAACTAGGTGAATACAAAAATAATTAGGTTGCTAGAGGGTCCCATTTTAAATGCCAAGCATTTTTCTGATCACTAACTGAAAACAAAATGGTGGATTTGTGACAGTAAAAGGGCCATTTGTGAAAGTAAAACTGCATTTGTGACACTGTCAAACTTTTAACTTTTCAATTGACTTATAATGGGAACTTGTTTTTGAATAACTTGAACCATTTAATATTTTTCATGAAATCTTCAAAAGGCACATCGGGGACCCGGCCACATGTTCCTAAGATTCGGACGAGTCAGGCAAAACCGTATGACCTGTAGAGACAACGTAAATTCCAGAAAACGAACGCGATGTGCAGATCATGCTTAACTCGCAGTCAGATATGTGACCAGTACGAAACTTGGCAGATCCTAAGTGTATGGGTCTTGATCGTGTTTTCCACATTCCAGGCAATATCCATCAAACAGTTGCAAAGTTATTAAGGTGCAAAATTTTGGTTTAACATGTAAATGGCTCTCAACCCTAACTATAGTGGTATCAATATATATATATATATATATATATATATATAGCTTCCTGGCCAATGCCCTTTGGGTAACTCTTGCCTCAGTGGTTGCTACTAAGGTTCTTTGTGTTTTGCTTATATAATATATATATATATATATATATATATATATATATATACTTTTTTCAAAAACTTTGTGAATGCTCCAGTTAGGGTTAAAGTGACAAAAGTTGTGAAATGTAGCATTAGTTTTCCAACCCTAACATCTCACCCCTCCCAAACCAGGCCACAGAGCAGGTGTGGGATGTGCCCTGGATTTCTCAAGCCTAACACTTACCCCATTCCATCTATAAATAAGGTTAGATGTGCAGACTTTATGAGAATGAGTAAGCATTAGGCTTGAGAAGCCAAAACACCCACACTTGCTATCCTACTGAGTTTAGGTGAGGTCTCAGATGAAAACCCTAATGCCACATTTCACAACTTTTGCCGCATTGACCCTGACTGGAGCATTAATGATGTTTTTTGCAACTTATTGAGATAGTATAATTGTATCCTTATTTTACTGTGGGAGTGCAGGGTCTTTTGGACCCTGTGCTCCCATGCATTTTGTTGTGTGAATGAAGTGCATGGTCTTTCGGACCCTGTGCTCCAATGCATTTTGCTGTGGGAGCACAGGGTTCATCAGACCCTGCGCTCCCAGGCATACATCATTTTGACAGCTTTTATTTTTCTGAGATTTTTAATTTCCCTGGTATTCACCCCCTCCCCCATCATGCATTTGTGCTCAGTTTCCATTAATGTTAATAGCTTCTGGTGTGTAGTGGAACACCCCACAGTCCAGTTTCAGTACATATTTTATATTAATTTTTCATTGGTGTCTAGTGGCATCCCCAACTTCCCAGCAGAATATATTTTATTTAATATATTCATTGGTGTTCAGTGGCACCCTCCCATGTTACAATTCTATATCCCTGGTATCTAGTGGCACCCCGACCCTCTATTCTCCATATTTACTATATTTTAAATCCCAATTGGTGTTCAATGGCACCCTTCACCCTCTCATGTCCCTATTGTATATCCCTGGTGTCTGGTGGCACTCCCTTTGATCCCCATATTTATATAACATATAACCCCATTGGTGGTTAGCGGCACCCTGACATGTCGCTATTGTATATCCTTAGCATCTAGTGTCATTCCCCACCCCCTGATCCACATATTTAATATAATTTATAGCCCCATTGGTGGTTAGTGGCACCCCCACCCTCCCATCTCTCAGTCAACCTGCAAATAAGAAAACTGTTCCTCGATTTCATGCTTTTTTTTACAACCTGTAAATAAAATGGCCACTGCCAATCACACGCACACCACCCACCCTACCTCCCACTGTGCACCCACCTCCCTGTACTCCTTTTGACCCCCCACATGCCCTCAATTATCTGAACTGCCAAAAGTCTGAAGCTCAACTCTTCAATCAAAGACATGTCTTGCTGCTGAAACTGATGACTGCTGTCTAATAAGTAAGGTAACTACAGTAGAAAAATACATTCAGTTGGCCTACTAGGTTCAAGTCCTAGTGGGCCACACTTTTCCTTTCACATTTCCATCATGATTTAAAATTGCCTTGCAGTGGTTTTACTGTACAGAGAAAGTTATCTGGTTGTCTCTCAGTAATGAACATACACTGAAAATTGCAATGTACACTCATAACTTTGGTACTTTTTTAATATTTTTCCCAAAATTTTCAACATAGCCTTCTTGTGATCCCACCTTATGAACATATTCTGGTCAGAGCCACTATGGCTGCTAATGCATTAACTTGATAAGGGTGTTTCATGGTCTTAAACATAAAGAAGACTTTCCATAGTCATCTGTGTGTGTAAATATAATGTTTGCTAAATGAAGATCATTAATTTGGTTGATTCTGTTTTTTCCATGTGTTTAAAATGTAAGTGGTGAGTGTGTGTTATACTATATATGGAAATAGAGGGGGATCCGCACCAAGGCCTTCAAGTAATGGTAGAAGGAATGGTGCAGGAAGGAGAGGTATGTCTACACTGGGGACTGTGGGCCAACCTGGAAGGATAAGATCCTATACCGAGGTGATGCCCTACTTTCATCCAGGAGGCAACCACAGTCCTCAGTGGACAATTCAAATGTTTCTTCTATTGATATTTAATGTAGCCACAAGGAGGTATGGAAGAAATTTGGGAGGCAGAAAGTGGGCCACCATGAGCTGAGATAGAGAGTAGGGAGATCCCAAGAGGAAAGAGTCCCACCAGGATGCAAGTTATTCAAGGAAGCAGGGGGTTAGTAAAGGGAGAAAAAAGCAGCCAAAGAAGAAAGCTGTGGAAGTGGGAACAGTTGGAAAAAGAAGAAAGAAACAAGAAGAGTGGTGAGGGCTGTCAAAGGTTTGCATCATAAGCCCTATGAGGAGAGACTGAAAGAGTTCAATAAGTACACCATGAAGGAGAGGTGGGAGAGTGTAACTATTATGGAAACCTTTAAAATACCTCTTGGGGGTTAATAGGGTACAGAAAGGAGATATGTTTCAGAGAAAAAGGTGCTGTAGAACAAGGGGTCTTGCTATGAAGCTGGAAGGATGTAGTTTCAGGAGAGATGTGATGAAGTACTTTTTCACATAAAGGGTGGTGGATTCCTGGAACAGCCTTCCATAGGAGGCAGTGGGGGTGAAACCAGTAGTGGATTTCAAAAATGCCTTGGACAGGCACAAAGGAATCCTAGGAGGAAGGAGTTGGGTGGAAGAAACAGTGCTGTAGGGCAAGTTGGGTCTGCAGCAAAAGTGATCATAATTAAAATGGGCAGACTAGATGTGCCCAGTGGTCATTATCTGCCTTCAGTTTCACATTTATGTACCCCTTTGGGAGATTACTAGTTCTATTTGGCCCTCTCTGGGTTTTGTGGCCTAATTCGGCCCAGTACAAAAAGGGTTCATTCTTCCTCAGCACTTGGGTGGAGCCTCTCATGGGTCAGAAGGTCACCATGTGTGTGTGGGGATAAAGCTCATCATTTTAGGTGGGAGGAGGATTCCAGTAGAAGGAGTGAGTGGTGAGGAGTGAGAGTGAGTCAGGGCTGAATTGGGTGATTACCCGCTACAGACCCAGCCAGTAACACTTGTGGAAGACACGGAGGAAGAAGTTGGAGCCAGTAGCCATAAGCCACATAGTATCTTGGAGGCAGCTAAAGTCAAGAGGGGAGCCAGCTGCTGCAAGTCACAGAGTGCCCAAGCAGCCTCCGCTGATTTGTATAGGGATCCTGTGAACAAGAATGTGGCAGAGAGTGTAGTGTCCAGACAGCAAGCTGATTTGGAGCTCCACAGGATCGTCCCCCTTCTCAATTCAGGGACAGTTGCTGCCAGTCCTGAGAAAAGATGCAGGCTTATGAGGTAACCCACAAATCCCCAAGCCACAAGGACTACATGTTGCAAGGGAGAACCACTGAGTCAGTATGTAGAGAGAGATGGGAATCATTAAGAGTTTGGGTGCCTGTGAAGAATAATGGGCTGTTAGGCTCTGTGAACTCTTCTGGGACTTGTGCTGCCTTTAAATTTTTGTGACCATAGCAGTCCTGAGTTAATGCTGCCCTAAAGACTATGCAATCTCCTTGGTCCAGGTAATAACTTCCATTATGGCCATACCAACCATGTGAAAACTGAATGTGTTTCCCACTAATTAACTGATGTCCCCAAGCTATGTGTGAATATTGTTTAATGAATTTGAGAGCCCTCTTGTTTCTTCAAGTTCCATATGGACATTCTGTTTTTGAAAGGAGCTGTTTAATATGCATTAACCTGTTGTTTTCATTCAGCACCAGCAAGGACACGGGACCCTGTGTGTGACATCTTGGCCTGGGTAACGTGGCCACTGGAAGTGTTTCTGCTGCTATGGCTGCCCCCTTCCCATGGACATATTCCATCCATACCTCTATACACTGGAGAAGGAGGGCTACATTTCCTATGTATAACAGGTTATATGATTCAAATGGATTTCAGTTTTGCTCGCACACTGCTGGTTTACAGACCAAGTGTAGATACAAATGTGTTTGGTGGTTGTTGGGTGGAGTGTTATGAGATGCTGGCTTGAGGGTCAAATGAAACAAAAATAAAACAAATTAAATACCAGGCCATATAATACTATGCACTCCATCAAGCTCAGCAGTGATGAACATTACATACATATTCTCTAGGTTACAGTTAGTGATTTCAGAAATACATTTTTTTTTATCCACGCCATCAGCCTCCATTCAGTGCACATAGTAAGCTTTATTTGTAAAAGGTTGGGAAATAATTTAAAAGTATTAATTGACAAAAAGGTCAAATTAGTTATCACATTTGGTCAGCTTCACTTTTCAGCATTTCCCTGTATCAGTCTGTTTCAAAGAGAGA
The DNA here is from genome assembly GCA_016271365.2 of Neoceratodus forsteri. Taxonomy (NCBI): domain Eukaryota; kingdom Metazoa; phylum Chordata; order Ceratodontiformes; family Ceratodontidae; genus Neoceratodus; species Neoceratodus forsteri. The sequence continues at coordinate 854,979,038 of CM028134.1, forward strand.
GAGAGAGAGACTGAGAGAAGAAGAATGGTGGATCTTGGTTGCCCATCAGGTATTCTCTATGTACACTGCCACACACACACACACAATTGGGAGATAGAGAGAGAGAGAGAGAGAGAGAGAAGTGTAATTTGAATCTCTGCTGAACCAATGCAGTCTCATTACAAACTCAGTTTTGATGAACAGGCAGTTGTGTAGTGCTAAATTTAGAAGGTGGGGGGGTCTTCATGAACTATGATTTCCCCAACCACCCAGAAGCTGGGAGTCTCTGGTCTGCCTAGGCCCCCATAAGTTATCAGGTTTTAGATGAATTCTGGTGCATTTTGAGGGTAATTCTGACACTATTTGGCTGCTTTTAAAGCCTTCTTTGACTTGTTATAACCAACCAATATTACTATCAAAATAACTACTTTTATTTTCTTAAAAAATGTGTCAAAACTAAAGCAAAAATCCCACCTCACCACCCTTCAAACACCAAACTATATAACACTTCTTTGTGTACAGGCAGCTATCACTGCAGCAGGCATTGCACTTGTTACCTTGCAACCTAAACATCAAACTCTGCCCCCAAAAAGTGCACCACACAGTCAGACATACAAGGCAGTGAGAAGGGCACAGAAAACACCAGCCTGGATGCGCACGTGTCTGTCATACAGCAGAAACTTACACAGACCATCCATGCCAGAGAGAGTGGAACTGATACAGAGCATCCACTAGAGGGTCCTTCAAGACCCAACATTGAGACAGGATGTGTACCAGGTCATGATTGCTTTATCTGCATGTGCCCTGAACTGAGACAGTTGGAGCAGGGAGGATAAAGCTCAGCAGGGACAGCTGCACAAAATACAGGACATATACAGTAACATCATAGCCCACAGACTTGACATACCCAATAGTTCCACAACCTCCAGCCATGACATCCAGTAGACCAGACCTGGGTTTGAATCTCACAACTTCCACTTGCATACTGTGTGACCCTGAGCAAGTCACTTAACCTCTTTGTGCTCCCAGATCGCTCCTGTAAAAAAGCATTCAGCTTAGTGTGCTATACCTAGTTAAACAACTAAATAATAATAAAAAAAAACCTATGTGAGACCTCAGACAATGGCATGACCATAACTGTCACTGCTGTACAGCAAGATGATGTTTCCCATTCATATCCAGTGCATGGCAGCCAACTCCCAAATCCCCATATGTCATACAGTGGAATCAGAACACCATCAAGCATTCCAGCACAACCCACACATGAAAGCCAACCTGAAGGAGTGCACAGTCAACTGTAACAGATGATGACTTAATGCCAAGCATGTCTTAGGCATGTAGACAGCTCAGTCACATGACAAGAGCTGGGGCAATGCTAGTGGTAGGCTCAATCCACCCCAAACACTGACTCCAGAAGGTTTCCAGACACCAAAGCCAATTACCTAATGCTTCATCTGAATTTAGCACATGCTTTAATGTTGAAGAATTAACATCCACCACCAGATGCATATGGACTTACTTGTGGATTCCATGCTCACCACAGTGGGGGGATGGGAGGTGGCAGCAAGAGGCAAGCTGGGGGAACGATAGATCACTCGAGTCAGTGGACACAGCCCATCCAATACAAACAAAATTATTAATACTAAACAGCACACTTACCTCACTGCTCCTTTTATGATAAAGCCAGGCTGGTTATTAATTCATATTGTTTTGTTGGCACTGACCATCTAACTCACTCAGCCCTGACCAAGTCCTGACTCCCAGTTTGTAGAAGAATGAATCCTCACAGGCTCACACAGCATGACTAGTCAGCTGCTCCCCAATCACACTCTGCATAGCACCAGCAGCACCTCCAGTAACAGGATAGCTAGCCACTTGCTAGGTTAGAGGGTTTCTGCAGGACATTCCCTAGATTGCAGATCTATCTTTCACATGATCAAAAAGTACGAACTTCAAGATGAGAACAAAGCTATCACTGCTAGGTTATTAAGTTACTAATCCATCATGAAGAAGACATTTAAACATGCACTACTGCTTTGTCACATTAAATAAGTTAATTAAATAAATAAGTCCACTATTCTGCTCTATCATGGAAAACTACATAGTAAAAGCTGGACCCCAGTGAAAATGAGAAATTGCCTCACTTGGGCTATCCTGGGTAAATGCATTATAAAATGGATAAAGGAGGACCCACTGGAAAAAAAGGTCTTGCATCTCTCTGTACTATCTCGGTAAATACAGGTAAACCCTGGTCAAACCGAACCCAACTGCAAACAAGATATCAAAATGCAGCTGGGTTATCGTAAATACACTGTAAACTGTAAAAGCAGGGCCCTACAGCAGAACCCTACTGAAAAGTAAATGTTGCATGTAAGCTGAGCTCACCAGGAAAACTACATTGTTAAAGCATCCAGATCACCCATCTTGTAGCTGTCTGGTATATTCTTTGTGGTCTAGTGGTCCCTCTAATAAGGGCATCTGATCTCCTTCTGACTCACCCTCTGAGGCACCTCACCAGCCCTGGTAACATAATACAAACTTCAGCAATGGTGATAACTGGCACAGCCCTCCGCTCACCACCTCAGCTGGTTTCCATCTGGCAGTCCCCTGAACAATAAAAGTATTGTACAAACACCTGCTTTTACTGTACTCATGATCACTCACTGACAATCAGATGGTTGCAGGCCAAGGTGGTGAGCAGAGGGCCATGCAGATCACTTCCACTATTTCTGTACTTCAGCCTAGGTGACCTGAGCAGGAGGGGAGTTGTGGGGAGGATGGTCCTCAGTAGGTGAGTTGACAGAGGGTCAGATGTCCTTATGGGGGGTACTGGACTACTAGGAATATTCAAGAGAGCTACAGGATGGTTGATTGAGGATACAGGAACCTGAGTAGGAGTGTGCAGACAGTTCTTATTTAAATTAGAGCCCCCTGAGATCCAGCCCTCAATCCAGAACTCAGATACATAAGTATTCAGTTGCAGGAGTCAGGTTCCAAGTCTTTATTTATTTATTTTACCTTTATTTTACAATTTTTTGAAAAGAAAGGCACATTGAGCTGACACACATTTCCAGGTCATCCTGGGAGTACTATGAGGTTAAGTCACTTGCCCAGGGTCACACAGTATACAAATAGTGGCTGTGGGATTCAAAAACATGTCCCCAGGTTTCTCCAGGAGTCCTTAATGAGAGCATAAAACTATAGTCAGGAATTCCTTTACGAACATCCCAGTTCTCTTTGTAGACAGTAAGGGTTAACAATGCTATGCTCAATCAATCACTGCCATGTTGTTTCCTCCTAGGTTTTAAGTTACACACACACACAGAAACCATTGTGTTTTAGCCTTGCTTTGCTACCATGGACTGACATAGTCCAGCATTCATTCTCTCTGATCTCTACCACTACAGCTCGTAGTGCTGTGTGTTAATATGAGCTGCATAACTTGCAGCCTCACAGTCTTCTTACACTGGGAGGCCATGGAGAG